>JAQSUU010000735.1:0-9129125 GCA_038087645.1 Saccharum hybrid cultivar R570 | reverse complement strand
TCATGTGGTTAGTAGCTCACAATAAGTGTTGGACAGCTGCCTTGCACGCCGGGGGCTGCCCCGCCCAGGTTGCTGCCCACTGTGTGATCAAGAGGAGGAAACTATCAATCATCTTCTGGTCGCTTGTGTCTTTGCTAGGGAGTTCTGGTTCCATCTGCTAAGATAGGTCGGTCTCCAGGCCTTATCTCCGCAACCTGGTGAAAACTCCTTCCTCGACTGGTGGGACAGAGCTAATGGTGCTACTTCTAAGCTTCTAAGGCAAGGGGTCAATTCCCTAATCATGCTGGGAGCTTGGACTATTTGGAACCATCGCAATCGTTGTGTTTTTTATGGAGCGGCTCCAAGTATTGCTGGGGCCTTAGTCATGGCTGATGAGGAACGCCGGCTGTGGACCTTTGCTGGGGCTCGAGAACTATCTCTTTTATTTGTTCGCCTCTAAGGAGATTAGTTGCTTAGGTCAGTTTGAGTCACCTTGATAGCCAGCTTAGGAGAGCAAAATGTGTGTTGTGATGTGCTGTATGTGTGAGTGCGTCGAGTTGGGATGAGTGTTGTAAGAGTGTTGGGTTCTTACACCCACTGTCTTCTTAATATAATGATGCGCAGATCTCCTGCGTTTTCCGAAAAAACTATCCAACTTCATGTGCAAGTCGTAATCCCGCCCCCCATCAGATATAATGTATAAGTGGGAATTCTTGTTTGTCTTATAAAACAATTGTTCCAGAATTGGTAATTTGTCTTTGTAGCTACCTGGATTTCTTATTACAACAACAAAATAACTGCAAACAAAAGACATGTGAAAATAAAAATTACTACAAATTGCTCATCGTACTCTTACCCAAAGAGACAAGTCACTATTGTTTTATGATGTCCATTTCTGTTTTGCAGCACGAGGTGAACCATTCAGTTGAGGATTGTCGTTAGTGGGTACAGTAGCTACTTCGGTTTATCAGACAACAGTGAAGAATATTCCATTTCCTGATGGGTGGAATAAAAACGAAAAGCTATTTATGTGGACACCAGCTAATCTGTGCTCCTGATGCAAGTCACTAAATCTCCTCCATTATGGATCACTAAACTATCTAATCAAATACGTTTATTTTACTGTCTAAATGACTCCACTCTGGAGTCATGGTAACAATCCTTTTTCCATCGTATATGAATTTAGTACTCAAGATAATGGTATGTAAACCAGGATTCGTTCCTGCACATATTGCTGCAGGTCTGAACTCTCTTTTCCCTTTTCCCTTTAGAATATGTAATAAATGAAGATGGTTCATTTGATGATTTACTGAACATATATGGGGAAAAAAACGCTTGAGACCTTCTACTGATTACTACTAATCACTGCAACATAATCATGAGCAAAGCCGCCAAGGATGATTTGGAGATTTGTTCTGTTCATTTGGGATATGGTTTTCGGTTGAATAGTTTTTGATTGGAACCAACGCAAAAGGGGTCACACTGGAGTGATCTGAGATGGGAGTGGGCAATCACCTGAGTTCCAAACCATGGGGGTTCAGCGTCAGCGCGAATGTGCGATGCGGCACTCTTGGCCGCCTGTCGTTCCAGTCCCCTGCTGCCAGCCCGGCGGCGGCGGACTACGAAAAATCTGGCCACAACTATGTGCCCGCAATCCGCATCCTGCCAGTGGCGCACCCCATCGTCCCCGCGTCTTCCTCATCCTTCGTGCGCATAATGTCGCCGCCACCGAGCGATGCGCCGACGCCCCACGCCGTCGTCTCCTCTGATTTCGACAACCCCTTTACGATTTGAGGGTTTCTTCTTCAAATCCAATGCTATAGAGAGCTCCTCCTCCGTCTCCACTCCTGAAATTATTTTGCTGTGGGTACAGGTGCAGAGCTCGGAGGCGAGTCTCCAGTCCCCAGTCCCAGACTCCAAGGCTGGTACTGGTAGCCGCAGTTGCAACACTAGAGAGCCCAACGTACATTTTTAGAAAAAGTCAAAATTACTCTTTCTTCTATGTCCCGCGTTTGGTGCAATTTACTTCCTCCAACTATTTTAGTCGGTCCAATTTACACTTTAACAGGATAGTTATTTTTGTTTCTTCATGTATAAGTTGAGTTTTAATATAAACTTTTGTGAGGTGATTGTTATATTAGAAAAATCTATCTTACTTTTTTGTCACTATTTTGATAGCTTAGAAATTTAATACTAAATGAACACTAGAGATACAATATCGTACAAAACATAATTTGAAAATTTCATAATGCATTTTTCTAACACAAAATATGATGTCTTCTGTCACTTCACAAAATTTAAAACTAAAACATAATTTATACATAGAGAAATAAAAAAGAAAATTCTTTTTAAGGTGTAAATTGGACCAAAGTTGGAGGCAATAAATTGAACCACATGTTAGTATAGGAGGTTATCTGGATATATGCTATACTTAAGGGGAGTAATTTGGACTTTTCCTACATTTTTCTAATACGGATGAAAACCCAACATTGAAATTTCGTCTGAAAAATTTGTAGCATAAGGTATATGGATTCAACATTATCCTAATGTTTGTACGTTTTCAGTACATTTTCAAACAAAAAAAGGTCAGCATTGTACTTCAATAAATTAGAAGAAGAGTGGAAGCTTTCCCCTAAACTTAAAATGGTCAATAAAACACCAGTCAGCACTCTGCAGCCAAGCCGATGTATCACCAATATGATTTTCTCCCATTCTCATATACAACCTAGTTTTAAGCCGATCAGATATGTGATGATATGGGAATCCATAAAAAAAACAATATACATGGAGATGCAAGTTTGCTCATAACATCATTTGCATGAAGTTCAATACAGAAGGCAAATGTCTTGAACGAACAAACATTCTTAAAGCAACTGAACCAACACAACGCGTTTGAGTCTGCAAGTACAATCCAGATATAAGTGTAACAGTAGCAACAATTCATGACTTAATGGAAGAAAAGGGATTAAAAAGTACAGAAAAACATAGTTCTTTCGCAGACACACCATACAAGCATAGTACTGCAGAAATAACCATCTGGCTGTCCCCTGTCCTAGACGCGAATCTCTGGAACATGCTGTATCTTCTGGTGCATCTCATTCGTCAGCCACTGAGTCCTAAACTCCGCGTGCAGGTACAGAAGCCAAAGCTTCTTGAGGGAGAGAAGCGATTCAATGCCTTGAGGGACCTTATCCAGCTGCGCTAGGGACATGATGTACAGACCTTCGATGCATGGAAGAGCACCATGTCCAATCTCCAGCTGCTCGACGTTAGGCATTTTCTTCAGGACTAGTGTTTTCAGGTTAGGAAAGCACCCTGCAGAAAGAACCAGAGTGCTTGCACTATTCACCCTGTTAAAGCTCAAATAAGTGAGGTTTGGCACGTGTGGAGCAAGGACCCCCAGTGGATCTTCACCAAGCTGACACCAGCTAAGCGCTAAATATTTTAGATGTTTCCCATGGTTGCGAAATATTGGATACTCCAGTGTCTCATCAGCCCAGCGCCCCCTTACAATTAGTCTGTGGAGCTTGGGAAATTTCGGCGCAAGGGCTTCAAGGCAAAGTGTCTCATTCACATCTCTTGCAGAGATTAGGAGGCTGGAAAGAAGTGGCATTGTCGAAAGGGTCGCAAAAAGATTAGCACAATCTTCAGCACTAACATTGTCGATCCATATGCTTCTGAGCTGCATCAGTTTCTTCAGCTGTTCAGCCAAGTCTTTGCTCGCCTGCACTGTCTCAAGAGTCTGTAGTTCTTCCAGGTTCAACAGACCTTTAGGTGCTTCCACTCCGATGAAATATCTGAACTCTGTCTGCTTCTCATCAGCAAACCTGTCAGCCAAAAGGTGCCTTAGCTTCTTGACCTTAACAATCCCTCGTGGTAGTTTCTCTATTTGAGTTTGTTTGATGTCCAGAGTGTGGAGGTTGAAGAGCTTCTCAATGGACTCTGGGAGTGACTTGACTTTGGTGCGCCTTAACCCAATATACCGAAGGTTAAAGAGATTTCCTATAAATGTTGGAACCTCAGTGATCTCAGAATCTTGCAGCTCAAGAACTGTCAAATAGCTTGATTGAGACATAATTGAGGATATCATGTCAGGGGAGAATGAAATTATTCCCTGGGCCACAAGAGTTCGCAGACATGGAAATTTAACCTTAGGTGCTGCATTAACATTCCACCCACATAAGGACAAGCGACGAACATTCTTGTCCACCTGTATCAGTTCACCATACTCGTTTGCAGAACCAAACTTCTCTTCTTTGGCAACACAAAGTGCCAGGTCCCGCATGATATCATGCATCTTGCAAGTGCTAACCCTGCCAAGCTCATCATAGTCTACAACTTCAAGCATATTACGGTGGATCAGTTCCATGAGATTTCCCTCAGCCACCTCCTCTGGTGTATTCTTTTCTTTACTCAGAACAAAACCTTCTGCAACCCAAAGCCGCACAAGGGTTTCGCGTGACATGGGGTAGTCTTCAGGAAACAAGCTGCAATACAAGAAGCAGTTTCTGAGGTCTCCAGATAGGTCATGGTAGCTTAGATTTAAGATTGCTCGGACATGATCATTGGTTGACAACTCACTCCGAAGCTGGTTGTATGTTTGATTCCAAATGTTTATTTGTGGTCTTGATGACAACAAGCTGCCGATTGTAACAACTGCTAGCGGCAGGCCATGACACCTTTTCACTATTTCACCAGCAATTTCCTGAAGCTCCTCGGGGCATTTGTGGTCCTTCTTGCTGTGAAAAGCCCTTCTACAGAAAAGTTCAAATGCATCAGGCCCACACAATGGTTGGAGCTCAAGATGGTGGCCAAAGGAAGCAATAGCACCAACATGGTCCTTTCGTGTTGTAATGATGATGTGGCTTTCTTGGAGCGTCTGGAAAACATCATGTATTTTGAAGTATACTTCTTGCTCCCAAACATCATCCAATACAATCAAGCATTTTCTATTTTGGAGTTTTCTCTTTATTTCTTCCTTCAAGTCATGTACATCCATTTTGTCAATATCTCTTGGCACTGGTGGTTCCATATGCCCAATCTTCCAGAGTAGCTTTCTCAGCAGAGACTCGACTGTGTAGATCTGTGACACAACGATCCAAGCATGTACCGGGAAGTTGACCTTTTCACGTTCATAAATATTTGTAACCAGTGTAGATTTTCCCAGTCCACCCATACCAGAAACTGTTATCACCGTGCTAGCCTGCTCTTCTGAGTAAATCCATCCAGTCAGCAATTTTCTATTTTCTTCAATACCTACTAGATCTTCATCTTTGACAAATTCTGGGAAACTGTCTTGGGAACGCTGTCTTTCGATCTCAGCGAGTTGGTCATGCTGAGGGACAAGCTGGGATGGCTGCAACCACTGATCCTTCAACTCAATAACTTGCTGAATCTCCCTTTCTATCTCCGCTACCTCATCAACAATTTCACTGAAAACACGGACATAGTGGGTACCCTTGACGAAATACTTCTTCAGGAACCCTTCTTCCTCTAGTTGAAGAAGATGGTATGAGTATTTGTCTACTACATCCTCAACACGGTAAGCCACCTTCCGGACCTCCCCAATCCAACTCTTGACAAGCTCATCTGTAAGGTAGACTGTGCCAATCTGCTGTATAACTTTGCTCATGATTGTCAGTTTCATCCTTATTTGATCCACTTTCCGTGGGAGTTCCTTCAGATCATGAACTTTTTCAGACAGCTTATTTATAATGGCCTTGGCAAGTTCATCTCCAAGAACGGAACCAATCTTAGTGACAGCAAGGAGCACTGCTTCTGCCATAAGTTTGCTGCTGAACAACAAAGACAGCAGGTCATATTGTAGGTAAAGCAAATTAAAATTGAAAGATACCAGCTGAACTCATGCAGTCACTCATAGGTTAAAAAAAACAATTCCCCCTGTTCTTGTTGATTCTACTCTGCCTCATTATTTTTCAGCAAATGGGTTTTGTGTTGGCAAATCATAAAGCATATATGACAGGAAACTTTAAAGTATAATGTATTGCACATGTATCAGTGCCGTATGCAATTCCCAAATGGCTAAATGGATGTTAGAAGAGTCAAGGGCCTATTGGGCCTTAGCCCGTTAGGGTTAATTAGTCGCTTGCTTAGGGTTCAAGTAAGACCTCTTCTCTATATATAAGGAGAGGAGATGTATCAATCTAATCAAGCAAGGGATTAGAAGGAAAAATCTTATCTCTTGCCGGCCGCGGGGTTCCAGCGCCCTACACAGCCCTAGCCGCCGGTCCTCGGCCTCTCTCACGTGAACAGTACCCACGGGTACTGTAGCTCCACCGCCGCTCCCCTCGACTCTCCCCTCTCAACCATAACAATCTGGTATCGGAGATGCCAGGTTACGATGAGCCGTCGCCGGTCACTTCCTCATCGATGACGCCGGATCAGTTGACCGCGGCCATCACCGATCTCGCCTGTTCCGTCGTCGCCATCCAGTCCTACCTCGGCATACCGCCGCTGCAACCAGCTAGCTGGTCGCTGCCGCAATCGGCCGTGGCCTCTCTGCCACCGGTTTTCCCCTACGGGATGCCAGGTTACAGCACGACGCTGCTACCGTTCCAGGACGTGCAGCCAACGGTGCAGCCAACATTGCAGCAGATCGAGCAGGCGATGGACATCATGACAGAGCCGGCAGGGAAGATGTTTACCTGCAAGGTGTCTGCGGCGGTGCGGCTACAGGCTGTGGCGCGCGGCCTCCTAGCGCGCCAGCGGCTGCAGGAGATGCGCCAGCCAATGCACGAGGCGACCTTGGCGACAGTCGACCTCAGCTCAGCGAAGCGCGACCTCGCCCCGTGGGACGGCCACCAGCAACCGCGCCGACCCGCTGCTGTCTTCAGGTGCGAGCATGGTGTTTTTCCCGCGCGCAACGACCTCCAACTCTGCGGCAGCGGCGGTAGGGGAGTCGCTCCCCTCCTTGTCACCGGCGGGGACGCACTGCCTAGCGCCACCACATTCCACCGCCGGCCGCCGCGAGGACGTCTCCGCTGGTCGCTATCGCGACTAATTCCAGGTAGCTATACCTGTGCACCCCTCTCGTTTCGGTAGGCTCCATGGGATCCAAGTGGCTACACACGTGCAGGTCCATCACGTGGAGGGTGCCCGCCGTATCTTCAGGAGTCAAAAATAAAGAGTCGTAGTCTATTTCAGGTCAATAAAATAAGCCGAGATGTAAAAGGCTTGTTTTTTGGTGTTAGGTTTGTGTCTAGCAGAGTCATCGCTAAGTTGCAGCTCAAGGACGAGCTGCATGTCCAGGTGAGGTGTAGTGTTAGAAGAGTCAAGGGTCTATTGGGCATTAGCCCGTTAGGGTTAATTAGTCGCTTGCTTAGGGGTCAAGTAAGACCTCTTCTCTATATAAGGAGAGGAGATGTATCAATCTAATCAAACAAGGGATTAGAAGGAAAAACCTTCTCTCTTGCCGGCCGTGAGCGAAGCCCCGCGGCCGACGTTCCCAGCGCCATACACAGCCCTAGCCGTCGGTCCTCGGCCTCTCTCACGTGAACAGTATCCGCGGGTATTGTAGCTCCGCCGCCGCTCCTCTCTTCCTCAATCCTCTCGATCCCAACAGCGCCCACATAACAATGGACCTCATCAAATATAATTTGGCATAGAAGAGAGATGTTTGCCTCATTTTCCTGAAGAGGTAATTAAAATAGTGGAATCTAATTCGTACTTACTTTTTTAGACATAATCTATCTATAAAAAGACATGTAGCAATTATCAGCATATAGTATTATAAATGAAACATTGCGAAACCAACGGGTCATAACAAGGCAAAACCATATAAAGAGCCACTGGCAGGACGCAGGGCACGTGGACAGAAGATCCAGAGTTGCTACCCCATTTTCTAGACATCCGCAATTGTAACATATATTTTTATTTGCTTGCAAATTTTCTGAAAGATAAACAGATCCGGGCAACCATGGAAGGACCATCAATTGATGTCCGTGCTAGTTTCAGATTCAGGGCGACGTTTCCTGAAGCAGCTCCCTGCCTAGAGCCTAGACTCAGTTGATATGCGATCAGGAAAATTGAACTTAACGTTGTGTCTGACAGAGAGCATAAAACTAGCCCAATAGGATTGCTGAGAACATGGTCCCTAATGTCCATCAAAATTATCTCATTTGCATCCACAAAAAAACCAGGGATACAGGCTACCACTGTGGTGAGTGGAAGAATAAAACATAGGGCAGTGTTGGCTCGTTTGACAAGCAAATGCGCACCTGCTGGAACCTTAGCCCAGAGCGGAGCGGGACGGGGGGATGAATCCGGCAAACCTGCGGCATTAAACAAGGGGACGGAGGAGGTGAGCAGGCAGCGAAAAGTGCAGAGGTAGGAAGAGTAAGACGCGGTTAGGGCATGAGAAATGCACGCATCTCCGGCTCTCCAGCTTCGACGCACGCGCCGCTGCCGCGCTTGGCCGTGCCGGCGCGCAGCCGTAGCCCATTGATCTCGGCGGCGCATTTCGTCGAGATGAGTGGATGACGCAGGAGTAGGACAGCAAGGAGTGGTGTGGGGACTGGGGAGGGATGGACTGAAACTGGAAGGATGGTCATCATGTGGGCCAGCAAAGAGCACAAGAGGCTGATTCGGCCCACAGATGGGCTGCCACAGCCCACAGCTGACCAGCAACGTGCGTCGGTGCGTGCACTGCACTCCCACACCACACTACCAATTGGTATTTAACTGTTTCCCCTTAAAAAACAATTGGAATTTAACTAATTGAATTTAGAAGTCTAAAACAAATCTAATTTAATTTAGAACTGCCCCTTTAAATTAGAGCAACTCCAGCAGACCCTAAACACTCCGAGGAGAAAGTTTTGCATGGCAAGGAAGGCATTGGAGGTCATTGCCTTGAATGTTTGCACCAATAATAGATGGAGAAGCAATAATAAATTATGCTTTTTTTCCTTCTACATGTATGTGTGCTATTTATGAGTAGATTAGCTGAAAAACATTGTAAAAAATTGGATGTGTGCGGACGCAGAGGCAGAAGGAAACTCTTTTTTTTTCTAGAACATAAAAAATTAAGAGAAGCCTGTTAACAGTGACATGATTCTCAATGGTGTAAGAAATTTTTTTGTGTGTTTTTTAGAAATTCTGCTATTTAAATGTGTCATAATTTTCCAAAATCCATCATGAGAAAAAAAAACTGTCTTGAAACAGTGCCTAAGTACATCCTTCTTTCAGGAACCAGACCAGTGGACATGATGGATTGATCGAAGATGACAAAACTTTAGTAGCACAAGCATATATAGCTAGCCATTCGTTCAGTGGCTGTCGGCTGATAACGACGGAAGGAAGAACCCCCCTCGAGTCTACTTCTCATGCCGGCTCTAATTAAGGTCATGAGAGATGAGACCAGTACCACGTCTGATCCGCGGACCATCGTAAGTACCCAAATCCACCAGGCGAAGTCGAAGTTAACGGGAAGTTTAGGATTTATTCGAGACACTAATACCGAATCAAGTAACAGAAAGGTAGGCTGGACAGACTCAAGAGTCAGAACCTGAATCTGAACCTCTGGTGTTAATTAAGTCAACCTAATTGCACGACAGCTACGGTTTGCAATCAAGGGCGTAAGGACAGTGATCTTGAAATCGGAGATACAGTGGATACAGTACGGTGAACTATATGTTGACCGTGATATCCAGAGTTGCAGACTTTGCATAGAGGAGCAGCTAGGGAGTGAACGACGAACAGTGCTAGATCAGAATCTGCAGACATGACCCGTTGAAGCCGTGACCAATTAAGAACAACAAACAAACAAATTAAGGCATGAGTTGCAGGCAAGTAGACGTACTACGCACCTGCAGTTGATCGCAGCAGATCTGCCGGGAGAGCTATTAGCAAGGCCTCTCACGCTTGGAGTCGGAGCTCACTGGTGTGGTGAGGCGACGGTGGGACGACGACGGACGATGGGAAGCGAAGACCATGACTTGGAGATGCATATATGACAGCAGCTACACAGTCTTTCATTGCGTACTCTACTTCTTTCTTTTTAATTTGTGGGCCAAGTCTTCTGCACCCAACTCCCATTTTGTAATCGTAAGCTAAAAAATATCCTGAATTGTCTAGGATCAAGACCTGGCAAAGTCTACGGTCACACCAACCGGGTGGTGCTGGTGCAGTCGCCGTCGGCACGTTTTCTGCGCAGGTGTAGGGGCCAATGATGTTCGATGCCGTGGGTGGAACCGGCCGGGTCCTACCACTCCTACCAACCGTTGCTGTCAGGAACAACCCACTGATTAGGATGTGGTTATCACTTAGGACAACCTAGCCTTTGCACCATTAGTTGGTGATTTTTGTTCGTGTGTATTCCTGGATGGCTACGGACTCTCGCCGTGTCGTCCGTGGAACGTGTAAAACTCTCATTTCCACTTAATGAAACACGTGCTAATGCGCTTTTCAAAAAATTAGGATGTGGTTTAGTGGTTTAAGTATTATTAAAAATCAACTGGCTGTTCTTATCGATTAGGACGTGCTTTAGTGGCTTTACATTTCTACGACGGTTGAATTATCTTGTGTATACAATATTGATCTTTTGTTCGTATTGTTATATTTTGTGTGTATTCTCTTTTCAGATTTGCATAACTTAGGGGTTGTTTGGTTGGACTAGAGAGAAGCTATCTAGCTCGGACAAGATGTCTTGGCTACTATATTTTGATAGCCTGGGTTCAGATCTTTGCCTGGCTGCCAGTTACCAACCAAATAGTCCCTTACTTCCTAGCATTTGGTTTGTGGGTTCATTTAGTACGTGTCCTTCTAAAAGGACTCTTCAATTCGGTTACTTTGTTGTTTTATAACACAAGAATTCAATATCCAAATTTTCCTCTTATTATGCTTCCAATTTTATCTTACAAACCGGCTTAACCATGACACATGTTTTATTAAACTATTCAACTCAAATTTGAGCAGCTATTATTTATCATAAGGAAAAGTTTAACACAATTTATAAACGTATTTTTATTATTCTATGGATTGTGCCCACTTCTTAAAGCTAATAGGGTCATGAGTGCTTGGTAGGTAGCCACACATTCTGTGGCTGTAATGTTCACTAATACGAGACAAGTTTGACATTGCATACAAGAATTTGGTTCCTTGGGGCCATTTGAAGGCCAGATTTGTGTTTTTTTTACTTTGCACTTGTCATATTTTCCAAAATTAGTCGACAAACAGAACAATCGTCCTGGGAGGTAAGCCGTGGAAATAGGATTTCATTACTGATGTACAAACTGAGATGTCCACCTATTTACAGGAACAAGAGTGCGTTCAGCGTGTGCATGCATGTCCCTATGTTTGTGATATGGAGTACACATTTTTGTGATGTGAAGGTGATGGGTTTGTGTTTTGCGTTAGTGCATGTCTTTCTCGCAATTACATGAAACTAAAGGATCGACAATATAGAATGGAGGCAACACTACTACAAAGAAGATTTTTAGAGATGGGTGTTTTTTTCTATTTTCTGATGCAGGCAAGCCGACTGCCTCTAACCAATTATTACTCTTAATGGCGATCAGTATGCCTGTCTTAGAAAATCGATTAATAGAGGTAGCCATCTAAAAGTTCATGTTTTTGTGCTAAGCCCGCCTTTGTTAATGGTTTCTAGAAAACCTAAAAAAATAAAAAATTCCATCTCTATATTAAGCCCGCCTCTGTTAATGGTTTCTAGAACTCCTAAAAAAATAAATAATTATGTGTTTCTCTGGGCTCAATCATCTACTAGTAAATAGTAACACCCCCTACCCGTACACCACACACTCATTTGTAAGTATATACAGGATGTTGCCTTTTTTTATTAACACTTTATAATCTTGTATTGAATATTTTGGTTACTGAATAAACTCAAATGAAAAAAGTTTTAATTACAAAGTTTAAAATCTTGCCAAGTACTACAACTTTGGTATAGGATGTGTCTCAATCCAAGATTGTTTCAAAATTTCAAAAGTTTGAATATCATTGAGAATTCAAAATAAATATTTGAGGCACTAAAAAATTCAAATAAAAGCTTATCAATAGTATACATGTAGATTAGCTCGACCATTGCAACTTTGTTATTAACCTTGTGAACATTGAAGGTCATTTGGAAATTCTAAATTTTGACTTTCAAAATATATGAACTCAAAACATATATTTTGTACTTTAAAGAACTTTAAATAAAAAAACTTTTCAACTATAAAGATGTAGATTTTATTGAGAACTACAACTTTAGTATAGACCATGTCAACATCCAAGTTTGTTTGAAAATTTTAAACTTTAAATTTCAAAATATTTTCAAATCAAACACTTATAAACTATAAACTATAAATCTCATAGAGAGCTATAATTTGGATATAAAGTTTGTCGTCATCTGACTTCATATTAAAAGGTTATGAGTTGTTTTTTGATGCAATTATTTTTAGAGACGGCCCCTTAGATGTCCACCTCTATTAATATATTTTTAGAGATGGACCCTCCAAATGGCCACTTCTATTAACAACAATTTTCAGAAACAGGTATCTTAACACGCTAGTCTTTATTAATTAGAGAGGTTTTGTGGTAGTGAAATGTGCCACTTAAACAAGCCCAAAACTAAAGTGTTTTTTTTTACTTATTTCATTACCATCTCCTATAATTGTTTTTGAGCAAAATAAACTAGATCACGTTAATTAGTTGATAGCCATGGGTGGACCCACTTGCATTAGTGCCTAGACAAACTAGCTATATGCATCAATCAAAAGTTTTGTTATGTACACTGTGCATGTATCAGAGTAAAAATAATGGCACATGTGCCTTTATCTTTGAATTGGCTTTAATAATTTGCAAACAAAATCGTTCTTAAAACCACACATACGATGTCATAACATATACATGCAGCAAACTGTAAAAATTCTATGTGTCCCTATTAAGCACATAGTTAGTGCCTCTTCAAAATGCCAAAATATTTCTAATTTCAGTTGGAGTTCTATAGAAATATTAGTTGTTACCACATTCCCAGCAGAATCATCTGCAACATTGAGAACATAAAATTATATAAAAAACCATATACCAAAAGCATGGAACTTCTTTTCTTGAAAGGTAGTCCTCCTCAAAAAGTAGTTGCCCGCATGCTACTCGCATGCATTTTTTTAACGAAAAAAAGAGAAAAACTTTCCAACCTTATTATAAACACACAGCTCGGTTTAAATATGTACTTCATAAACATATAGCTAAGAATAGAGGAACAATGAGAACACAAATGAAGTAATAAGAAAAAATATAGTTTTTTTATTGTTCGACCATCCAGCAAAAAGATCTTTCTCAGAAAAAGGATTTTTTTTATTCTAGTCAATGCATAAGTTATGCACTTAGGGACTGTTTGGACCCCTTCTCTAAACTTTAGATCACTTTAGCTCAGTTTTAGATCTAAAACTCTAATATGAGGTGGGATAAAGTTTAGTGCTAACTTTAGATCACCTGTTTAAAAACTTTAGCTCTAAAGTTTAGAGAATCGGATCCAAACAGACCCTTAGCCATCCATTAATTATTATAGGGTCAAGCTTATTGAATGAAAGATCTCCCCTACCACTTCATGTTGCAGCAACGTCTAGACCCGCAATCAATATATTCATCTGTTTTCCTCAAAAATAATGTCGTTTCACTTCCCCAAGAAACAACTTCAATATATCCACAAGCATATTTAATTTATCTTTCTTTCCTATGCCAGTAAGCCAACTTACAAGAACATGAGATATACAAATTGCGAACATCTCCAATAGTTTGGCAAATTTGGTTTCCCAAATCTCGTTGTTTGCCAACTTCCAAAATAATATGGGGAGGAAAAAAAAGATCCCATCTCCAACAGTTTGGCAAATTTTGTTTCCAAAACCCCAAAAACCCGCTAACGAAACGAAAAGACCCGCTAAGCGAATGAAGAGCCCCGTTAAGCGAACGAAGAGCCCCGCTAAGCACGAGGAAACTACGATACGCGGCTGGTGCCCCACGCGCATATATGCGCGCAATCGACCGAGATTTGCCAACTTGTCAAAGATGCCAAACCTAGATACTAAACTATTGGAGAAGTATTTTTCTCATTTTGCCAAAAAATTTTAGGATGCTAAACTCTCGGAGATGCTCATAAAGTCAGCACAAATCATAACTGCCAGCTTTGTTGCTGGTACTTTCTTAATTTACACCACTTAAACATATCAAACTCTATTAATTGAGCTTCTACAAGTTCATGGGTACGGTCTTCGGTAAGCTAATTAAAAAAAAGGGTCACTTAGTCATCGCCAAAAGAAAAAAAGGAACACATGCACTGGTTAATAGTTAGCTTACTAACTTTAGCTAGCTAATTTCTAAATTTAGCTAACAGTTAGCCTTAGCTGTTCCAAACGGGCCAATATACTGTGTAACAATGTCACTTGGTAGGTTCTTTATTCCAGCTGGACACATATTTTGAAACAGCTGCCTGTCTCATGCATGTTCAGATTAGCAGATTGCATCTGTCAAACACATCAGCAGTGGAACAAGCTGTCTTATCTGCGTTGATCAAGTCTGAGTACAGATTCAGATACCATATCAGTAGAAGTTGCATTCAGATCGTGCAAGGACACAATCCTGTAACTGACCTTACCTCATATTTAAGTAGTACCATTTTGTTTCTTTTAATAGGTACCATAACATCTAAAGTTAAACAAATAAGCTACCCTTTTTACTAAACATGCATGTGTCGTGTTATGATGTGTTCAAACTCTTAAAAACTACCTTGTTACTACAGCAAAAAAATTTAGTTGCTAAGATTCAGCCTTTTTTCTGCTACATGAAGGCAGTAGCAATATATTTGATTATGTTAAAAAAATCCTCTCCTTTTATGATTTATGTATGGTTTAATTAAGTATAAGTGGTTAAATGAAATCCAGATGTTTTGAACACAACATCTGTACAAGACAGACCTGAAAGAAATTCAAAGTTAACTTTGTACACGGTATTGGCAATTCAAGATTAGTACAAGTTCACAATAACCGCAAGCAAAGTAAATAGTAATACACAATTGACAGTTTTAGAAATGAAAGTATCGTGTGAGTGGGGGGGGGGGGGGGGGGGGGGGGGGGGGGGGGGCGGCGGTGTGGAATAAATCAGCTGGTTGGATGAATTTGCACTACGTGGCGGTGTTGAAGGATGCGTGTAGATTATCAAAAGTGGAACAATGAGGAAAAGAAAAAAAAAGAGCAGCTTCCAGAGCACAAGCTGCAATTCAGACACATTTGATGTATAGAGCCTCATCCCAAATTTACTCCAATCCTCCTGTCCACAATTCACTGGACGCCCTTAGCAGGGCAGCGCGAGGCAGTTGTTGATCTATTCCGCAGCTCCACTGCCGGCGAGGCACGGACAGCTGCAGACCGGAGACAGAGAAGAAAGAAACAGATTAGAAGCACTCATCAGTCGGCAGTTGCTACTAACGAGTAGTAAGAACGTCGATGTGAAGTTATCATTCACGGAGTATCAACTCGATATATGGTGCCTAATTAAGTAAGTTGCTTGTGTATATAACTATATATAGTGCTAATCAGAGATTAGGATTACCATTTGGCCAAGAAGCTTGGTGTGCTCTGCTTAGTGGCTTGCTGCGGCACTGCCTCTTGTTGCTGCTTGTGATGGCTCCCCGGACGCCCAACGAAGTAATCTTACATTCGGAGAAACAAATAAATTAAATGGGTGTCCAGTTTTAATTTGGCAAGAGGACGGGAAATCCAGCAAACTGAACAGAACAACGCTATAAGAATTGAGTTGAACAGGCAAAGAATGAACCTACCGCCAGGAGTTTGCGCGGTCGCCGGGTTCTGCTCGCCGCCGGCGTGCGGTGGTTGTTCCGTCTGCTCGGCGGCGTGGTTGGTTGGACGGCCTACGAAGTAGCCTCCTGCACCGACAGAGGATTAAGGTAACAGACTTCTGTGTATTCATCTCTCGCAGAAGCGGAAGGATCATCGATAATAGAGAGCTGACTAGTTAGAGAGAGAGAGAGAGTACCAGGAACATCGCTCTTCAGGTCGCTGCTCATGGCGGATCTGCCGGCGGCCTCTTCCGGTCTACTAGCCTCTAGTCCCGGCGCGGCTGGCGACAGCGGCTGGCAAGACACGAGCCGGCCAAGAATGCCAGAAGGACAGACGAGACGACCGAGACGGCTACAAGTCGAGAGAGAGAGAGGGACTTTTCAAAGAGGGACAGAGAGCTCTCTATCATGATTCAGCTCCGGCACAATTATCCCAAACAACCTTGGCTCAAAAAATAATCATCCAACCACGGCCTCGGCCTGGCCGTGGATTCTACTACTAGCTCTGCTATTGCAAATTTGAGATGGCAACCGTCGACCTGTTTGTGAAGAATTTAGTTAAGTTTTTTCTTGTATAGTTTAGCTTGTAGCTACCGCTATATATATGAGCCCGTTCGTTTTGCTGAAAAGTCATGGCTGGAAGTACCGTTCGCTGATTTGTTGTGAGAGAAAAATACTGTTTCACCTAGAAAAACAAGCTGAAAAATACGGATTATAAGATAAGCGAACAGAACCATAGGCCGATATAACCTGTTTTGGGCTATAGACAGCTAAATGTGTTAGCCGGCTATTTAAAACACTGCGACTGACGATTTCTGGACAATCTTGGATGGACACAAAGCGACAGGGGCCTACCTAACAAGGCATCAGCGTCAATTGCATTGCATTGGTCGTGATACAAGCTGGTTATTGGGTGCATTGCTGACCTCCGACAAACCATCAATACCGATATATCGCGCACGTGGTTTGGACAGTGTAAGTATATTTCGAAAATATCCTTGCACAGTCAAACTGCTTCCGTACGGGCGATGACCACTACCATTAGCCACATCGTCTCCGTTGTTACAAAATATATTGCAGCCGATTCTGAATATTTTGGCGTTGTATTTTGCGTAAGGCCAATATTGTTCAATTTTTTCAAACAATTTTCTTCAATAGCCAAGCCATATATTGCTTCAATTGAAGAAAATTTTTGAAGTTGATATTTCCGCCGGCGGCCTCTTCCGGTCTTCCCCGCAAGCTAGCCTCTCCGGGCGCCGGTGATAGCAACTGGCAAGACGAGCCGGCCAAGAATGCCAACAAGGAAGGACAGACGAGACGACCGAGACGGCTCAAGTCAAGAAGAGGGAGAGAAACACTTTTCAAAGAGGGACAGTCGGACAGGGAGAGAGCTCGCCAGACTGGCAATGATTCAGCTCCGGCACAATTATCCGAAACAACCTTTACCTTGGCTCAAAAAATAATGAATATCCAACTACACCCCCAGCCTAGCCGTGGAATCTGCCACTAGCTCTGCTGTTGCGAATCTGAGATTGGCAAAGAGCGTCTGGACAGCAGAATCTTTGGATGGACACAACACGACGCCTTGTCCAGGCGACAGGGGCCTACGTTAACAAGGCATCAGCATCAATTGCATCGCCCGAAATACAGGACTCTTCCTCCATGCGCATGCGCTGACAACGATGGCAACGCACGCGCGCCCTCACGGGGACCGACGCGCGCCCGCTCAGAGGAGGAAGCGGCGCACGTTTTGGACCAACACAGTTTCTTCTTTCTCTTGTTTAGTTTCTGTTGGGTTGCCCATTAGTATTTCTCCTTTCTCTTATCTAGTTTTATTTGGATCGGCCCATTCTACAAGCTTTTTTTTTTCTCTTTCGGGACAGAGGGGTTGTGGGTGATGAAAAAGACGGAGAAATTGTTTCAAATCTAAATAGATATAAAAGTATTATTTTCAGAATTCATATATCTTAATTTTTCCATAATACTTTGTACGATATTAACAATTCAACCAGTACCAAAAAAATAAAAACTTGGTCATCAAGTTTTAAAAAAATCCAACAAAAATGAGTACATCATATTTGTTGAAGATGCAAAAACACCTAAAAATAAAAAGCACACATGGGTTCTGTTCTTCGGTACCAAAAAAATTACCACAAAAATCCTGAAAAAAACAAAACGGTAAACAAATTAAAAAATGCATAAACTTATAAAATTCATAATCGTTTTAAAACTTTGAACTAACACATAATGAACCTTGAATTACTAGGCTCAAAAACTTTACACTCAGAATTTATAAAACCTTTAAAACTTTGAACTCATAATTAATAAACTTTCAACTACCACATCAGAAGCTAAAAAAATACTTGTACAAAAGCTTTAAACTATAACATTATAAACTTTGTGGTGTTAGGTTCAAAACTTTACACTTAGAAATTTAGAAAGTTTAAACTATCAAATTACAAACTTTATAATTTTAGATTTCAATACTTTGATTGACACAATGTATACTTTGTACTGTTAGCTTCAAATCTTTGCATCTAGAATTTATAATTTTTAAAACTATGACAATACAAACTTTGCAGTGCTAGCTACAGAACTTTGCATTATGAATTTATAAAAACTTTGAACTGTCCAATAACAAACTTTGTATCACTAGGTTGAAAACTTTAAACTATCACATTAAAAAATTTATAATTCTAGGTTAAGAACTTTAAATAAAGAATTTATAAACTTTGAAGTATCACATTACAAACTTTCTATCACTAGGTTCAAAACTTTTGACTATCAAATTATAAACTTTACTTTGTACTGTTAGATTTAAAACTTTACATTTAGAATTATAAAACTTTGAATTTTGACATTACAAACTTTGTACTCTCTAGTTTCAAACTTTGTACTATCACATGATGAACTTTGTAGCCCAAGTTTTAAAACTTTACACATAGAATTAGTAAAAAACTTTGAAATATGATATTACAAACTTTATACTCCTAGGTTGAGAAACTTTGAACTAACACACTGTATGATAAAAAAAATTTATAGTGCTAGCTACAAAACTTCACACCCTGAATTTATAAAACTTTGAATTATCCAATTACAAACTTTTGTACTGCTATGTTGAAAACTTTAAACTATCACATTAAAAACTTTATAATGCTAGGTTAAAAACTTTAAATAAAGAATTCATAAACTTTGAACTACCATGTTACAAACTTTGTATCACTAAGTACAAAACTTTGAACTATCAGATTACAAACTTTACTTTGTAGTGCTAGATTCAAAACTTTACACTCAAAATCATAAAACTTTGAATTTGTGACATTACCAACTTTGTACTACTCTAATTTCAAAACTTTGAACTATCACGTTATAAACTTTGTGGCAAGCTTCAATTTTTTGCACATAGAATTAGTAAAAAAATTTGGACTATGATATTACAAACTTTATAGTGCTAGGTTGAAAAACTTTGAATTAACACACTATATTATAAAACTTTATATTGCTAGGTTCAAAACTTTACACTTATAATTTAAACTTTGCACTTATAATAATGCACAAGTTCATCTATAATTTATATTTTCCACAAATTAAAAAAGGTGTTCCCCAAGCAAAGTGCTGAAAATTTAGTTTTTCAGAGTTCACATAGAAAACAGAACCAACTAGTGTCTACTAAATATGTCTCCTACACTGACAAGATGAAATTAGGATTTCCTACATAGATGATAGAAGACAACAAAGAATAACATTGAAAGCAAGCTGAAACACGATAAATGGATGTAGGCATGCCAAGACAAAAAAAAACAAGCACTAAGCAGATACTATTTTGATACTAATGGTGGTGTGTGATATTGATGGACGACTTCTTTACCGGCAGGTTACGATCTCTGTTTGCTTTAAACTCCAAACCGAGATTCAAAAGTTTCTACAAATCTATTCCTAACACACCTACAATTAGTCTAAGTAGTGCAACAGCAAAATGCAAAACAAAAAATCTACCATGACAATTAATTAACAATGTTATTTCTTGTCACACCCTAAAATTTCTAATTTTAGGTCGTGCATAGGAAACACTAAATAAAATAAATGTTTTAATATTCGGATAAAACTTCCTAAGTTTAGTTTATGATAGAATCAATTAGTTATAAAAAATGAAAAAATAATAAGAATCTTTAAATTTTTCTAAACTAATTTGATGGGCTATTGTTTGATGTGATGTTTGCTCGTTAACTCTTGTGTGTTAAGAGCGAACAAAGTCTTTCAAAATGCGTTTAGTGGATCGATTTTTCTTCTGCAGCACGTCTTTATCTTTTTCCGCAATCAATATTCCTTGTTTCTCATCTTAAGTTCTCGTTGGGAGTTTTCTAAAATCTTTTCTTTATAACGTAAATTATTACTTTCAGTTCCTCATGTGTCAAGTGAACTCTTCGGAAATTGTTCTGGCTTTTTCTGGAGCTAGTTCACGCTTTTCTGCGAGTATTATCTAATTTTTAGATGCTCCAAAATATCTTTTCATGAGCTCCAAATACTTTATTTTGGTTCCTTATGTTTCATAATGTCTCTGAGAATTTTTCCCAAATTTTTAGAGCATTGAGAGTATTTTTCATGGATTAAATAATAATTTTAGACTTTTCTGAAATTATTTTATCCATGAAATTAATTAATTCCGAAAATAAATAAATATCTTATTTTTCCCAATGCTCAAAGCCTATGTGCAATAATCATAAAGGCCTATGTCTTTATTTACTAATGGGCCTTAATGTCTATTTAGGCCTATTAGTAGAGGTGAACGGTGCAACATCAATTAGTACCATATTGCTAGTTGGTGTGAAGGTAAAGAGTTTTTCTCCCTATAAGTATGTACATACTCCATGGGTAAAGCACACCAAAACTACTGTAAGAGGAGCCCCTAGTTTGGAAAATCTCTCGTGTAGTAAATTAGATATTTCTCCTCCTTCTTATGTCGCCCCCAGGCCGAGGCCCTTCAGATGGATGGAGGTAGAAGATGAAGTATTTGCGGTTCTGCCACTTGTTCATAATATCTTTGTCATTTCTTCGTTTTAATTTCGTTTTGCTCCGTTTCAGTTGCGTTAGTTTCGTATAGTTACGCTCTACGTAGTAGTGCTGACGTATATTGTGTCACCCAATTATGAATTTATTGATTTACATGCAATATTTATTTAATGCATTTTTAATTAAAAGCAACCTAGTTTAGTAACTCGTTCTTCTGATTTTACGATCTTGCCAACCGAGACTACATGCTATCGGCGTAGACGTGTTACATGCTAGTCATATATAAATTAAATATTAATTTAATTGACATGCAATTAGTTTTATGATTAAAAACAATCTAGGTTTGTAAATCCGTTCCTGTTGCGATAGTTTCGTAGCGTCGCGCTCTATACAGTATTGATAATTTTGTGATGTCACTCAAGTATGAATTTATCTATTTAAATGTAACTTGATTAATATTTATTTAACAGCTTTCTAACCAAAAGCAACATAGGGGTATAATTTCATTCTTGTTACTTCGTGACTATGTTGGCGTAAGAGACGCATTAGCAACGTTGTTTACCATGTCACGTTATGTGTTTACAAATTAAATTATGTTTATTTGATTAATGTTTATGTCATACTCTTTTAAATTAGAAGCGACTTAGGTTTATACATAGAACATTCTTAAATAAATGTTAACTTGATTAATATTAACTTAAATGTTTCTTAATCATAATTAGTTTAGTTAAACATGAAGCATGTAGTTAATTTAACTAATATTTATCTACTGTCTTATTAAATTAAAAGTAATTTTGGTTTATAATTTATCTTTTATAAATAATTAAATGCTATCATGATTAATAAGAACTTAAGTGTTTCTTAAATAGAACTTGTTTAGTTTATGCAAGAAACATATAATGATTCGATTAGCTGTTATCACCTTCTTTAGGCTATCTGCACTTATGGACCTCTATATTCATCCTCTATACGTCCTAATCAGCTAGATTCTCTTCTCTATACTCAATTCTTCCGCATCCATCCATCCTCTATATCATTCTCTATCTACTGTGAGATCCACTTGTCACTTTATCTAAATATATCCATGTGTGATCTAGTTTTGAAGGATTTATTGAGATAAATTTAATGGTGCAATCAAAATTTAATTTGGATTTTTGGTTTATGAGTTATAGCATTTTTTCCTTTGTTTAGCTAGTGGGGCCGCCACTGCCCACTATAGAGTAAGCACTATACTACTCTAAATATAGAGTGAGAGAAAGTATAGAGTATCGTTTTAGAGTACCCAATAAGACAGTTTTTACTCTATATTCATACTCTAAAGCTTTAGAGTATCCTTTAGAGTATTCCACTACGGGTAGTCTTATGCTTTCTAATTTATAAATGTTTAAATGACTTAAACACTAAATAAATATTTATAAATAAAATATGAATAAGGTTAACTTTATCTTTTCCAATTCAATGTAAATTGGTTAATTCAACTTAGGATAGTTCTCTAAAATGTCCATTACCTTGACATTAGTAGCAAGTGTTTATGCACGTTTAATTAACATTAGCCTACATATCACCTTGTCTATCTATTATTTAATTGATCAAAAGTTATGCTGATGTCGTTCGTTGTCATTCATGACCATAAATCATATCATCTTGAAGCTACTTAGGCTGCCTTTTTAGTCCGTACTCATATATCTCCATCATTACCTTCAACTTCCGTATCTTAATCGCTTTAGTCTTGCCTGAATTGACGTAGTCTACTGTATGTATGTCGACGATGTTTAACATGCTACATGTGTTCTAAATTTTAATTTAAACATTAATTTTAACTAATTTCTGTTTGCACTATATGGCTATATGGCTCTGGCTTTAGTACAACTGTGAGGGCTAAATGGCTCTGACTTTAGTCAAGTATGAGGATCTTTTCTAGCTTGTTAGTGGTAACCTTCATGGCGTAAGAATGACTTGACGAATCGGGTATAGTGCGGTCTCTGTCCTTATGTGTATAGGCTACGCGTTATTGTGCCATTTGGAATGGGGGCTCTACATCTGTTTGCCGAGTGAATCTAATGGCCCTAACTTGTTAGACGAACCTTTGAAAGACTTCATAGTGAATCCTGTAGACCTTCCTTAGTAGTGGGTCAAGAGGCTAATCACCTCGGGCGAAAGGGTAAATCACGACTCATAGTGAAAGTGTACAACCTCTGCAGAGTGTAAAACTATTATAACAACCGTGCTCACGGTCATGAGTGGCCTTGGACCCTTATGGAATAGATGATCACTAATGACTATAAATGTGTTTTTGCTGTTCATTATTCATCTTTACATTGATCATATGTTTATTGTGGGATTAATGCAAACTTGATGCTACTCATATGATAAAACTGTGACAATTAAAAGCTAAATACAGTAAACCAGTGTCTATCCTTTTTGAGCCTTATGAACCCCATGTTATATTTGTTGAGTACGACATGTGCTCACCCTTGCTATTTTCCTACACTCCAGTGTGTAGTGAGGTGCTGCTTAGAAGAAGGATGAAAGTGTAGTGGAGTTTTCAGAAGTCTTTTCGAAGTGCTTGGCATACGAAACCCCCAGTCAGCCATCCCTGAGAAGAATAGAGCCTGAGTAGAAGCTTAGCCACCATTCTACGATACTCTAATAGTTGTAAGTGTTAATATAGTAAGTATTCCGCTTTATATAAATATTGTTTTGATATCTCTATTCTGTTGTTGTATGTGTGGACTTCCTAGGCACACATATAACGAGTGCTTGGTCTTCTTTGGAAAACCGGGCGTGACAGAATGGTATCAGAGCGGTGTTGACTGTAGGACATATGCTTAGATAGCATTGGTCGATTTCTGAAAACTTATTTTGCTATAAAACTATCTTGACAACCCTTGAGCTTTTGACTTTGACTATATCCTCATCCTTGTCCTTTGTATCCCCTCCTTGAATAGCTTCCTTTAAGCTATTTCTGCTTATTCCCATTGGTTTTTGTTTTGTTGTTTTTTTAAAAAAATTAATCCCACCCTGTTCAAAAATTTGATGGCCTTTTCATCATCTATATTCTGCCATGTAGGATGACCACCATTGTTGAAGAAGCACGTATAGTATCCATGATTGTGTTGTGTGCTTGTTTTGCTCGATGTGTTGCTTGTGTGTTGTCCTTGTTCTCGCGCTTTGAAGGTGGCCCGAAAGGTTTCGTCTTGAGAAGTAGCCCGATCTATGTTAAGTGGGGTAGTTCATCTTCTATCCTACTTAATTTTTTAATCGATCCAAATTCTTGACATTTTCTTTTACACCGTTCCTATCTACCCTTGGTTGTCATGATATCTTCTTTATCTCATCTTAGTGGAGGATCAACACACGAAGGACTTATCAATAGTAGCAAGCCTTAAAGAAAGTGTTGCCATCAATGACCTCACCAGGTGGAACAAAGTCTTTGTTAAGTGGGGTAGCGTCCGCCACCATCATCAATCTCAAGTCACGAGACAAGAAGACCCAAAGACCAATCGCTATCATAATATCATCTTTTGCTAGTCCTTGCCCCTTAACCAGTCTCACCTTCTTGCCATCAATCTTTACTTTTTCTTATCAACATTTGACAACTTTTGACCCTTGTCCTTACATCTTATAAATCCTGATTCAAAGGACCTACAAAAGACTTGAAGATCAATTTATCCTTCTCACTAGTCTGCCTGAATGGTAAAACAGAAGACTAGTCTTTATCTTTCTTCAACCAATGCTAGTCTGTCACTTTTTCGTGATGTCTCATAAATCTTGAATCCAGGAGTTTTGAGCACCTTAAGATATCTCTTTATCTCTTATGTTATCTCTTGCTAATCTCCATCCTTGTTTTTACACCTTATAAAGTGAACACTCAATGATCAACCATGATCTATCTTTTCAACCTCCTTTGATCTTTCTTTCCACCTATGCTGACCTTCAATCCTTTGACCTTATGTCATTAACTCGAATCAATCTTAACGATCAATCCAATGTTCTCTTGTCAACCTTTGATAATCCACGACACTTATATCTAAACTTGTCAAAAAGTCTCAAAATAATCTTATTGGTTTGTTTTACCTTTCCCCCTAGTCTCTTCAAATCTCGGAACGAGATTCCTGTTAAGTGGGGTAGAATTGTCACACCCCAAAATTTCTAATTTTATGTTGTGCATAGGAAACACTAAATAAAATAAATGTTTTAATATTCGGAAAAAATTCCTAAGTTTAGTTTATGATAGAATCAATTAGTTATAAAAAATGAAAAAAATAATAAGAATCTTTAAATTTTTCTAAACTAATTTGACGGGCTATTGTTTGATGTGATGTTTGCTCGTTAACTCTTGTGTGTTAAGAGCGAACAAAGTCTTTCAAAATGCGTTTAGTGGATCGATTTTTCTTCTCCAGCACGTCTTTATCTTTTGCCGCAATCAATATTCCTTGTTTCTCATCTTAAGTTCTCGTTGGGAGTTTCCTAAAATCTTTTCTTTATAACGTAAATTATTCCTTTCAGTTCCTCAAGTGTCAATCAATCTCAGTGAACTCTTCGGGAATTGTTCTGGCTTTTTCTGGAGCTAGTTCACGCTTTTCTACGAGCGTTATCTAATTTTTAGATGCTCCAAAATATCTTTTCATGAGCTCCAAATACTTTATTTTGGTTCCTTATGTTCCATAATGTCTCTGAGAATTTTCTCCAAAATTTTGGAGCTTTGGGAGTATTTTTCATGGCTTAAATAATAATTTTAGACTTTTCTGGAATTATTTTATCCATGAAATTAATTAATTCCGAAAATAAATAAATATCTCATTTTTCCCAACGCTCAAAGCCCATGTGCAATAATCATAAAGGCCTATGTCTTTATTTACTAATGGGCCTTAATGTCTATTTAGGCCTATTAGTGGAGGTGGACGGTGCAACATCAATTAGTACCGTATTGCTAGTTGGTGTGAAGGTGGAGAGTTTTCCTCCATTAGTACCGTATTGCTAGTTGGTGTGAAGGTGGATAGTTTTCCTCCCTATAAGTATGTACATACCCCATGGGTAAAGCACACCAAAACTACCGTAAGAGGAACCCCTAGTTTGAAAAATCTCTCGTGTAGTAAATTAGATATTTCTCCTTCTTGTGCCGCCCCCAGGCCGAGGTCCTTCATATGGATGGAGGTAGAAGATGACGTATTTGTGGTTCTGCCACTGGTTCGTAATATCTTTGTGGTTTCTTCGTTTTAATTTCGTTTTGCTCCGTTTCAGTTGCGTTAGTTTCGTATAGTTGCGCTCTACGTAGTAGTGCTGACGTATATTGTGTCACCCAATTATAAATTTATTGATTTACGTGCAATATTTATTTAATACATTTTTAATTAAAAGCAACCTAGTGTAGTAACTCGTTCTTGTGATTTTGCGATCTTGCCAACCGAGGCTACATGCTATCAGCGTAGACGTGTTACATGCTAGTCATATATAAATTAAATATTAATTTAATTGACATGCAATTAGTTTTATGATTAAAAACAATATAGGTTTGTAAATCCGTTCTTGTTGCGATAGTTTCGTAGCGTCGCGCTCTATACAGTAACGATAATTTTTGTGATGTCACTCAAGTATGAATTTATCTATTTAAATGTAACTTGATTAATATTTATTTAACAGCTTTCTATCGAAAAGCAACATAGGGATATAATTTCGTTCTTATTACTTTGTGACTATACTGGCGTAAGAGACGCATTAGCAACGTTGTTTACCATGTCACGTTATGTGTTTACAAATTAAATTATGTTTATTTGATTAATGTTTATGTCATGCTCTTTTAAATTAGAAGCGACTTAGGTTCATACATAGAATATTCTTAAATAAATGTTAACTTAATTAATATTAACTTAAATGTTTCTTAATCATAATTAGTTTAGTTAAACATGAAGCATGTAGTTAATTTAACTAATATTTATCTACTGTCTTTTCAAATTAAAAGTAACTTTGGTTTATAATTTATCTTTTATAAATAATCAAATGCTATCATGATTAATAAGAACTTAAGTGTTTCTTAAATATAACTTATTTAGTTTATGCAAGAAACATATAATGATTCGATTAGCTGTTATCACCTTCTTTATGTTTCTAATTTATAAATGTTTAAATGACTTAAACACTAAATAAATATTTATAAATAAAATATGAATAAGGTTAACTTTATCTTTTATAATTCAATGTAAATTGGTTAATTCAACTTAGGATAGTTCTCTAAAATGTCCATTACCTTGACATCAGTAGCAAGTGTTTATGCACATTTAATTAACGTCAGCCCATAGATCATCTTGTCTATCTATTATTTAATTGATCAAAAGTTGTGCTGATATCGTTCGTTGTCATTCATGACCATAAATCATATCATCTTGGAGCTACTTAGGCTGTCTTTTTAGTCCGTACTCATATATCTCCATCTGTAACACCCAAAATTTTGTATGGATTTTAAATAGCCTAAACTGATTTAATTATGCAATTGTTTGTGCATTAAACCATAGGGAAATTTTTTTTTATTGGAATTAAAATTCATCTTAAGGTTTAGAAACATGTTGATGCATACATGCCGATACATTTTGATTTATCGTGCTGATTGGTTTTTGCTCCTAAATCAAATTGTTTTTAAACTGAATTTGAGGTTTAGAAAATAAAAAGGGCACAGCTCTCTCTCTCTTTCGGTTTGGCCTGCTGGCCTGCTGCTTCGGCTGCTGGCCAGGTCGTTTGGCCCAGCACCGTGGCACAACCTGGCCAAGCTGCACAGGCGTACGTTCCCTTCCTCCCTGCTTGGCTGACGTGCAGGGCCCACTGAACAGTGTCATCCTCTAGCTCCATCCCGTATTCGACTTGGACACTGCTTGGATATGGAATTTCCATCGCCAAATCCCGTGTCTCCTGCGATTCAGCGAGGGAAGCATGCCTAGCACTATAAAAGGGTACGAGCCTCAGCTGTTTTCGTCTCCCAACCCTAGCACGGCAGCCGCCTTGTTTTGAGCTCGCAGCGCCGCCACGCTAGCTGACGCCGCTGCCGCTCGCTCTGTTGTTTCTTTGTTGGCGTAAGTCCATTGCCAAGCTTCACGTCTCGGGTCTTGCGAAGCCGCTGATGCACCCCTCTTTTCCATCTCCATACTGTCCCTAGCCCTAGCCGCTCGTCCAAGATCTCGCCGAGAGAAGAGCTCGTTGCTGCTGCTGCTCGATCGTACCTGTTTGTTGGTGAGCACCTCCATGTTTTCCTCCCTGTGATATACGTCTACAAGCATATTTAAAATTCTATCTCCTTATATCAAATCATCGTATGCCTTTGAGAGCTCATCGATATTCATGTTCAGTAGATGCAAGTTGTGGTCACCTAGTTTGTCCAGCAACAGACCAGCCCGTCCATGCAGTTGTCTAGTTTTGCTTAACTAGCTTGATGATGTCATCATTATGTCACACACACTTTATTACTGTTTTCCTTTATAAAAACAAATCACAAAATACAATGAAAATACATATATAGAGAGTGCATGTACGTGTATATGCTGGTCCGTCATTTGAACCTCTAACCCTTCACACAAAGATCGTTTTAACTCTAATTTGATCTATCCATTAAATTACGTTAGATTTTTGTTGACTTAACCTACGTACTAGTACCTACACGACTTCATGTGCTATGTTCGTGAGTTTTCCGATTTAAAATATTAATTGATTAGTATTTATGCAAACACGATCTTAAATAAAAGCAAGATACAATAATGTCTTATCTTTTTGTAAGAAACTGTTAACTTGATTAATGTCAGATTAGATATGTTTAATCATAATTTGTTTAGGCTAAACATGGACAAATAATTAGGTGGTCGATCTCACGTGTTTTTTTCTTTTACAAAGATAAAGTTTAACTTGCTTAATAAATTATGTGATAATATTAGCCTCAACTCGGTTTTATTTTAAAATACAATGTGCCTAATCTGAATTAATGTCAGTCATATGATTCTTCTTAATTAACATAAATCGAGCTAGTTGTTTCTTTTACAATCTAAATCTTTCGGTAGCCATCTCTCTTTCATCGTAGCTCCGGTTAGTGTGTTTTTCGCGTTTATGTGTTCATAGCAACGTGTAGGTTAGTTTTCAAATTTCTTTAATTGTTTGGTGTACGGTTCTAATTATTATTCATTGTTGCTTCGTGTATGATTGCTCGATCCATGTGTGGTGATTTATTGATCAAGTCCAGTCGGTGAGATTTACGTGGAGATTCAAGAAGCTATTAATTAAAGATTTGGATCAGAGAAAGGATCTTGATTTAAGGCAAGTATAGCTTGGGTTTTCTTTTTGTGACCATGATCTTGTGACTTGATTAATGTTTAAGCAACAAACGATAAAAATGACTTTTTAGCAACTTGATGATTTATCTGTAAGAGAATCTCCGGGATTTACAGTACAACTATGAGGGCTATATGGCTCTGGCTTTAGCTCAGTATGAGGACCTTTTCTAGCTTGTTAGAGGTTACTCTTGTGACGCAAATGGGGAAAAGCAGACTGTGGATCCCTGGGACTGGTTGTATCATACAGACTGACTGATGAAACCTAGCGGCCCTAACTTGTTAGACGAACCTTTGAAAGGCTTCATAGTGAACCCTGCCTGCTCACCCTGGGAGTGTTTTGGGGATTGGCCGCCCCGAGCATATGGGTAATCATGACTTATAGTGAAAGTGTACACCTCTGTACAGAGTTTAATAAACTGGTATATTAGCCTTGCTCAATGACACGAGCGGCCTTGGAATCTTTACATTTAAGATGATGACTTTTGATAGCTAATATGCTCATCGTTACCGTTTTATGCTCTACATTATTTATGTTACATTGATCATGAGTTTATGGGATCTATACTACCTTGCTGCTATACGTGCGGAGTTCGACATGGACTCACTCTTGCTATTTCCCACACCTTAGGGTAGTCTCTAGAGTTATTAGGCTTATGATTAACCAGTCAGTTTGTTCATGGAGTGAAGTCTACACCTGATGTTCGGAGTTGTTTTTCCGTTGTATTGCTTTTAAGGTATACTCTGTAATATTGCGCTATGTTTATTAAGCATTTGTCTCTACACTTGTCTCACTTCGTTAAATCCGGGTGTGACACCATCATTGCCTTCAACTTCCGTATCTTAATCGCTTTAGTCTTGCCTGAATTGACGTAGTCTACTGTACGTATGTCGACGACGTTTAACATGCTACATGTGTTCTAAATTTTAATTTAAACATTAATTTTAACTAATTTCTGTTTGCACTGCTTATCAAATTAGAAACAATATAGGGTTATACTCCTATGTTTATATATAAACTTTAACATTATCTAAGTTCTATCACCTTAATTCATTAACTAAAATAAATCAAACGTATAGTTTGTCTTCTCTGATTTGTTGTAAACTCCTCGATAGTCGTGTGTCCTCTTTGATGGTAGCTCTATTATCCATTTGTCTTACGTTTTCGTGATCATAGCATCATGTCGTATCATTTAGTACGTTCTCTTTTAAAGTGTCTCGTTTGTTTGGTGTGTTGTTCTTAGTTGTGTTTATTATCTGTTTGTTATACTTGATTGCTGCGAGTAGAAGAAGTTTGGTTAATTAGCACTGAAGACGAGGAGCTGAGGACCGACAGTCGAAGCAAAAGGACTTGAGACTAGAAGATAGCAACTGGAGATTCTGAGCAGCTAACTTTAGGAAAAAGGAAGTATAACATGAGATTTCCTTGTTGTCCTATTCACTTTAATCATAAAAATCATATTGCATGTGTCTGTATTGAATTGCCATTAAGGATTTTCCTAGTTTTTGATCTATACCTTGTCACCTATGGGATTTTGCATTGGGTAGCTTTTGCTAGCGCTGAGCATAAACTATGATCTTGTAATATGATTAATGGAATATGCAACAACACTAAAAGATGATATTTTGATTACTGTTTAAAGAGGGCTAGAGCATGATGCTATTTTTCTTGGTGCTCTAGTTTTTCTCCATAAGGACTCATCTGTAAGCGAACATCCGGGACTTACAGTACAACTGTGAGGGCTATATGGCTCTGGCTTTAGTCAGTATGAGGACCTTTTCTAGCTTGTTAGTGGTAACCTTCATGGCGTAAGAATGGCTTGACGAATCAGGTATAATGCGGTCTCCGTCCTTATGTGTATAGGCTGCACGTCATTATGCCATTTGGAAGGGGGGCTCTACATCTGTTTGCAGAGTGAATCTAAGGGCCCTAACTTGTTAGACGAACCTTTGAAAGGTTTCATAGTGAACCCTGCCGACCTTTCTTGGTAGTGGGTCAAGAGGCTGATCACCTCGGGCGAAAGGGTAAATTACGACTCACAGTGAAAGTGTACAACCTCTGCAGAGTGTAAAACTGTTATAACAGCAGTGCTCACTGTCACGAGTGGCCTTGGACCCTTACGGAATAGATGATCACTAATGACTATAAATGTGTTTTTGCTATTCATTATTCATCTTTACATTGATCATATGTTTATTGTGGGATTAATACAAACCTGATGCTACTCATATGATAAAACTGTGATAATTAAAAGTTAAATGCAGTAAACCAGTGTCTATCCTTTTTGAGCCTCATGAACCCCATGTTATATTTGTTGAGTACGACATGTGCTCACCCTTGCTATTTCCCTACACTCCAGTGTGTAGTGAGGTGCTGCTTAGAAGAAGGATGAAAGTGTAGTGGAGTTTCCAGAAGTCTTTTCGAAGTGTTTGGCATACGGAACCCCCAGTCAGCCGTCCCTGAGAAGAATGGAGCCCGAGTAGAAGCTTAGCCACCATTCTACGATACTCTGATAGTTGTAAGTGTTAATATAGTAAGTATTCCGCTTTATATAAACATTGTTTTGATATCTCTATTATGTTGTTGTATGTGTGGACTTCCTGAGCACACATATAACGAGTGCTTGGTCTTCTTTGGAAAATCGAGCGTGACATTTCTCTACAGAGCTGCAGATAGCTGTAGAGTTTTGATAGGTAGTACAGTTTATAGGACATTCAGTAACAACAAGTCCCATTGAATTGTTGTAATCTGCATAGCAGACTAATAAATCATTCCTAACAATACAGAGATCTCATCATGTAAATAAAACTAAGCCATACTGATATCATATCCTAACAAATTAACATGTCGTAGGGTCTTATTTTTTTATACTGGAGTGAATAATATTTATTATAGATAAAAATAATAATAAACTCATAGAGGCTTTAACATATCAATATAAGCTAAAGCAATGCTTTATTTTAGACTCTGGAGGTGTCTTTTGAGTCTGAAACTGTAACTGGAGTTGTCTACTTGTGTGCCTGCAATGCAAATAACAGAGAAGCTACACCGGCAACTAGAACCACGCACCAAAAGAAACTCAGATTCATAGTCCTTTCATGCTGCTCGCATTCCCTGTGTACCTTGTACGTATTAATCTTCGGCTTCCTCTCCGCTAATATAAGATCTGATATGAATAAGAATAGTATGCTACTCTAATAAAAATATTTCAATCTCCAATTGAAAACAGAGACTATAATTATATAGTTGCATTGGTGTGCTTAGATTAGAAATAGAGGCTCAATAATTGTATAACATGCAAGGTGAGCCGTGTGGTCAAGTATTCCTCTCGGATTCTCTCTGACCTAGAAACAAATTGCATCCATATCCCGCTTTAGGCTATAGCCTTTAGGCTGGAGGGGGATTGTCTCAAGCTTGCCAGCCAAAATCTCATCTCATCTTTTAAAGCATTAATAAATTACAATTAGTAAAAAATCGCCATCAAGAGTAGCAGACTACCGGATGTTCCCCCTCTGACCCTTTCATTACACCATGAACCCACACACACAACATCCTTGATGAACCAGAAATAAATCCCACAAACCATCAAATGTTAGAACAATCAATCAAAACAATCCAGGGATGACTTGCTTCAAGTTGAGAGGAACTAATAGCCGATAAACGTTTTATTGGTGCTATTATGTCATACAACATGAACTGTGTGGAACAAAATAGCAGAATAGCAATATTGCTAGTGCCTCACCTCTCTTTGAAAGCAGCAGAGCGAGTTATAAAAACTGGCAATGGCAAGTCTAGTTACCAAAGTTTTCCTGACTCCCAAGTTTAATTTGGCCTTAAAGTTGAAACAAGTCAAAAGTACTTATTGGTTGGTATGATATCTGCACCGCTAATTCATATGGTATCATTATCAGAATCCATGATACAAAAACATGAATATTGATTATTCATGTCTTAGCTTCTAGATCTGTTAGCCCAATTATACTTATGGTAAAACACCAAGTCTTACAGTAAAAGCATTATTACCACAAATAAAAAGAATATTGATCATTAATGTTTTGCTTCTACATGGACAGATCCATCAATCTGCTAGCCGATCCAAGACATGCAAAAACAGAACTCAAACAACAAAAAAATACATGCCTAGTTCAAATCCTTAGAAGAAACCTACAAATCACAAACATATATAGAAACCATAAATTGATGCAACCTAGAAATCGCTAAATCAAATATCCCAAACTCAAATCAGCCATAGGTAATTTTTTTGGTCAGGTAGCATGCAAAAATTAATACATAAAAAACATACATAGGAGATGAGCTAACAATATGCATCACTGTGATGACAAAATTAGAAGGACAAATCGCCAAGCCTCAGATTCGGTTCGACAAATCGAGTCGCCACCGGCTACGACAGCTGACACTGCACACAAGTTCGCACATGGACTTGGTGGGAGCAGAGCGGCGAAGAGCGGAGAAAGGGCAGGCGGATGGGGCAGCGGCGGCGCGGCGCCTACCTAGAGGAGTTGGATTCGTTGGAGACCATCGCCGGTGACGATGTTGACATCCTCGCAGCCACGCAGCCGGTAGTCGTGTCGCAGTAGGGTTTGGATTCCTTCCTCCTACTATAGTTGCCAGATCTCGATGGGCGGTGGACTCGTCGGGGCCCTCGCTCCTCAGCCCTCAGCGCGCTCCAATCCTCCTCCACCTCCGCCTCGAATCGAGGCCGAGCCCACAAATCCGCCCCAAATCGACCTGCACCAGCGAGGATGCACCTTCACCTCCATGGTCGACGAGGGCTGCAGTGGCGTCGACGAGGCTTCTGCTTCGATGTTGATGAGGAGGAGATCAGCTGGTGCCACCCAAAATTGATGCCTCGCCGGTGTCGCCGCTCGCTTCCACCTCCGCCACGAAGGAGACGAAACAAACGCATTGAGTGGGGAAGAAGGGGAAAGGAACAGGCGCTGTTTTCTTTTCTTTAAATGACCGACGCGACATAATACTTCACAATTAGATAGAGTGCGATAAAAAAGTGATGGGAATGGAAAGGAGCTGGACGCAAGGAGACGTGGAAGCCAGAAAAGGAAGGCGCGCGTCGCAATCTCATTGAGCGCACGCGCGCTGTATAAGGTTTGGCCCGAAATATCAGCGGGTTATTGGGTGCATTGCTGACCTCCGACAAACCAACCATACCGATATGTTGTACACACGGTTTGGACAGTTTTAGTATAGTTTCAAAAATATCCTTGCACGGTCAAACCGCTTGCGTACGGCTGATGCCACTACTATTAGCCACATCCTCCGTGGTTACAAAATATTGCGGCCGATTCTGAATATTTTCTCGGTGTATTTTGCGTATGGCCAATATTCTTGATCTTTTTAAACAATTTTCTTCAATAGCCAAGCCTTGTAACTTTAATCGAAGAATTTTTTGGGACTTACAATTTTAAATTTTTAAGTGCAATGGTTTTGTTATTGGGAAAGATTGGTATGAACTACTCCGTCTGTCCTAGAATGCTATGTAGTGTCTATTTTTACACAATAGAAAGAATTCGACTTTATCCCCATCAAAGAGGAATAAAACCAACTTATTACAACCCAGCTCTTTAAGACACTCACAAAATTTTAAAATAAACTCAAGACCCAATTCTAGATTTTGAAGACCATTTGGAGGACGCAAAAAGGCTCAATTCTACGGTCTCTGAATTACATCAAGCCCCAACATGAGCGCTTGTTGATTTTCACACGGTTATAAATGGGCCCACACCGAAGCTGGATTGACATTTGTCAAAAGCAACTTCATTCCTTGTTATCCAGATTGACCATAAAATGGCCAGCTACACCCGTCACTAGAAAAGATCGAACAGTTTTCTCTTTTCAAGAATACCGATCATTAAATAGTTTTGGGCATTTCAAGGTAGTTTAATTCCTAGCACCGTATGCACTGATCTCTACAAAAATAAGGCATGTGAGCATTGAACAAAAAGATGTCGAATGGTTTCAGATTTGCTACAAAAGCAGTAGGACTCAATTTCTTTTGTGGTAATCATTTCACCAAAAATAATCTTAATATGTAGTACTCAATTTTCTTCCAAAACACCTCTAGTGATCTCAAAGAAATAGAGCATAAACATCGGAAGGCCTACTAGCACTAAGTTAATCAGCACTATTCTACCTCCGACAGACAAATGCTTGCCTTTCCAATTGCTTAGTCGTTTTTTTATTCATTCTTCTACTTTCATCCTGTCTTTATTATCTAACTTATGGTAAATCATTGGGATATCAAGGTAACGAAAAGGGTAAGTACCTAACTTGCTGACAAAAAGATGGGAATAAACCTCTTCATTATTTTTTTCCTTCACCAACGCAACATATTTCTCTCTTATGGAAGTTGATTTTAAGTCCTTATAATTGTTCAAACGTGCAGAGATGTAGTTTCATGTTATGTGCTTGTTCAATATCAAGATCTAAAAGTAACACTGTGTCATCCGCATATTGCAAGACAAACAACACGTCTTCCACCAGATGAGGTATTACCCCTTTTATCTGTCCATCCTCTTTGGCCCCGGCAAAAAGGATAGCCAACATGTTGATCACTATGTTAAATAGTATAGGAGATAGTGGATCACCTTGCCTAAGGCCTTTTTTAGATGTAAGGGCCTATTTCGTTATTAACCTTAATTCCCGTTACCACCTTGTATAAAAGGATTGCGTCCAACTACACTATTTTTGTGAAAAACCTTTCATTCGAAGAGTTTGTTGTAGAAAAGTCTAATTGACCTTGTCATAAGTCTTTTCAAAGTCAATTTTTAAAATAACCTGTTCATCTTTTTCCTACATATAGATCATGTAATGTTTCGTGTAGAACTTTGTTTGGCTTCACTACTTTTTTTTATTCTGGCTTCACTACTTTTACTAAAGCGTTATTCTAGAAATTCACATTTTTAAACTACAATTACTAAATCCGCCTTTTTAAATCACAAAAATGCGAACACAAGGTTGAAATGTGCCCTTGTGATTCGTTTTGTGATGAATGATTGTCAACGTGATCCACGAAGAAGGTTGAGTGGTGACTAACCCTACCATGGCGAAAGCTATGTGTGCAACATGTCTCTTGGCTTGTATTGTGCGGGTGTGGATAGACGTCGAGGTAAAGGTCAAGTAGAGACATGCCGTGTCGATGGACTGGGAGCGGTGAAGGGTGGACGTGAGGCTTGGACCGAGAGACCAGGAGACCAGATGACCAGCTGTGGTGGCTGACATCTGGGACATCGATGAGTGCAAGTGTACATGGGAGTGACTGTGTTGACCGAGTCAAGACGGAGGACGTGCAAGTCGAGTGGGGCTCAGAGGACTTGGCGGCCGGCCGGTCGAGGATGGCGGTGACACGTGTCGAGCGGCAGGGGGAAGCGTATGGAGTATGTTACTCGCGAGCGGGTTTGGTGGTTTGAGCCTCAAAACCATCGGTGGTGGGTTTACGGGTTTGGGCCTCAAAAGCCGGATAGAGGTTCCGAGGAGGAACGGACGACACGTGGTGGCATTGGGGAGTTCGCGTCAAGACGAAGCTACTGATGAAGAAGCGGGTGGCCGTCAGATGAAGATGACACCGGGTTGAACCATAACGCTTTTGGGCTAAGTGGTTTGACTCAATTGTATCCAGGGGCGAAACTGGGATTGTGTAATAGCCCTATTAAATAGGATAAGAGAGCCCCCATCTCCCTCACTTCCTCCATTTTGCATTTTCTTTCGTCCTTGTTAGGGTTTTTCCTCCCCTTGGGTGCTTGTGAGAGAGAGGTCCACTAATCCTTGTGATTTGTGTAAGAATCAAGATTTCAAGTGGGAAAGGAGGTCCCGAATCCTCCTTGTAGCCTGCGGGATTCGGCGGAAGAATCACTCTTTGTGTTCTTCACATTCTTCTCCTTCCCCCTCTCGATCTTGAGTTGATTCGTTGTTTCTACACCTTTTTGATCCGTTCTTTTTGCGTTAATTTGAGCTATGATGTGAGTTGAGCCTTTCTGCCAAAGAAAATCAACCAATTTCTCATGAGCTCGTAGATCGGACGATTTCTTGGTCTAGGTCTCAAGAACCGGTGTTTTTCGTTCCCCTTCGATTTCCCGTTGATTGGCTTCAAATTGGGTGATGATCTCTTAGAGGTAGCTCTCCTACTGCCTTGTGATCTTGAGGATCAAGTTTGATTGCGGTTGATGTTGATTTGGCCACAAATCAGGTGAATCGAGAGAGGGGGCGATTTTGCGGCGCCCTGTTTCTGTTCTGTTCCGCGACTGGCGGACAGTCCGCGTTTTAGTGGCGGACAATCCACACATCGGGGCCGAGCACAGGTGAGCTTTTGCTCTGCTCGGGGTCAGGGTTGCACACAGTCCGGTTTCAGCCAGCAGATAGTCCGCCATCCCCAGGCAACCGTGTCCAGATCATGTTTCTGAAGTTTACTTTCGCTGTTTTGAATGGCGGACTGTCCATGCTACAGTAGCAGACTGTCCACAGTTCATTTTTCAGCAGCGTCCAGAATCAACCCTACAGAATCAACCCCGTGCACTGTCCTTCGTCTCGTTTTGCCGCTGGACAGTCCGCTAGTTTCTTGCAGACAGTCCCCTGTTACGTTCTCGGCCAAGATCAGAACGTTTCCCAGTCAGTGTGTTTTTGGGACTTTGGCCGGCGGATAGTCTGACCCAGTCTCGGATAGTCCGGCAGCTCAGCCGCGGACAGTCCGCCGCCTCGGTCCGGGCAGTCCGGGAGTGCACAGAAAGTGCTGTTTTCACTTGTTGCTTTGGGGGTTTGTTTCTGTCACGTCTCAGGTGTTCTTTAATGTGCTTAAGACTTCGCATGAGGTATCTTGCTGCGTGTTAGCACGTAAATCTCACGACTTTTTGTGTGAGTTGATTTTTGGGTTGTGTGTCGAGCCGAGGACCAAAGTTTCGAAAGAATTTTGGGGCTTCCATTCACCCCTCTCTCTCTCGTCGTCGTTTCTGGTCCTTCAAAAAAGCATTATATTGATAGCTGAAGCGATATTCTAGAAAAAGTCAATGGCTCTTGTAAGGAAAAAAAAGGAACCAGTGTATTTGAGTTTGCAGTTTGATTGAATCTTCAATAATTCTGCATCCATTATCAAGCGTAGAAGGAAAAATATCAGCTTCTTTCGTAGGACAATAATGCAATTCAGGTACAGAATGAAGCTCCTCCCCGACCACCCGTTGACTGATTACGCTCCGCCGCTGCAACAGCTCTCGACCCTATTGCTCAGGAGCTTGACTACCGCAAACGCATGGGAACCTGCAGCCGGAGACGGAGAAGAAAGAGAGATTATGTATCATCGCTAATCAATTCAGTACTAGCAGTAGAAAAAAAGAACGAATTAGTCTATGCGAGCTCGAATGGTATCCGTAGGTAGGAAAGTTGCTCTGACGGCCAATCAGTAGTCGAATTACCTACCATCTGGCCAGCAAGCTTTCTCTCTTCTTCTGAGCAGGCGGTGGAGACGCAGCTGGATGTGCTGGTTGTGCCGTCGGCGTCTTCTCAGGGTTCACCGGGTGACCCACGAAGTAATTGTGCGTCGCTCCTGCAAACACGAATATTTCACAACAGAGCAAGTCGAGAGCGAGAGCTTTACACAGCTATCTAGTTCATGGATCTCAAATGAATCGTCAGCAACAAAGTGAGCAAGCAATAATGCACGGACGGACCAGGAGTTTGGGTGGTGCTCACTGGAGTTTGCTTACCGCCGGCGGCGGCCTGAGGTGCTTGCTTCGTTCCGGGCGCCGGCGCCGTGTACGTGGCTGGGTGGCCAACGTAGTAGTCCTCTGAAGAGCAGAACGAGAAGGAAACGAGCGTATGGCAGGCTTTAGTCGCAGGGGATACAAATACAAGTCGATGCAATTCATCGCTCGCAGGATGCAACAAATTCACTCCTAGCTAGCGCTCATTTCGTCTGTTAAAGAGGTGGAAATAAGATCGATCATATATAACTCTGTGATTCAGATGGGTTGAGTTGACCAGATCATGAGGGGGGAGAGAGAGAGAGACACTGATCGATCATCATAGGATATATTAGATAGAGAGAGATCACTAACTGCTGCTCATGGCGGATGTGTCCAGGCGATCGATCAGCTAGTAGGTCGTCCTAGGTGCCACCGCTAGCACCTCGCCGATAGGCGATGACTACGAGCCGCGCGCGACAGAGCCGGGAGGAGACGACCAGCAGATACAGAGCAGGGCCGTGGACGAGGAGACAGCCGGCCGCCCAGGCTGGAGTTTGTAGGAGAAACAGGGGACGGACGACGACGCCTTGTCCAGGCTGGAGCTGGACCGAGTTCGTTCGCCGTCTGCGTCCACACGGTAGCTTCCAGCTCTCTCTCTCGTCTTGGCTTTCCTAGGTCTTGTTGAGATGGACCCAAAAGATATAATTTTTTCACTCTCTCTATTACATCAATTTTTAGCCGCTTGCATAGAGTATTAAATGTAAATAAAAAAACTAATTACACAGTTTAGCTGGAAATTACTAGATGAATCTTTTGAGCGTGACAATATTTGTCAAATAAGACGAAAGTGTTACTATTCACCAGGTTTAAATTTTTTTTTGCAAACCCTAGTGTGAAACCGCAGCCCGAAACTAAGGCCGGCTACACTTTGTCGGCGGGTTGCAGCAAAAGCATGCGGCGATGGGAGTTGCAGGTGCTCAGTGCTGACCCCTGCCTGCTGCTTCCACGCAAGATCGATCCCCCGAGGCAGGGGCGGAGCTACAAGGTGGACATGGTGGTCCATGGACCACCATATAGATTTGGCCCAAAGTGTAAGTACCCTCAGTATTAGGCCGTATACTTTACTGGGCTGGAGAAAGGCCAATGTGCTTCTGCTGCCGATCGAGCCTCAAAACGAACTAACAAGTCCAAGCGACGTCTGCCGATCTGCATCTCCTTGACCGCGAAGTCCAATCGTCAATCGACTCGGCGTCTGCATCTACGCGGCCGCGAACTCCAAGCGACTGCGTCTCGACGGCTCGACGCAGCAGTACAGCAGCCGCCGCCGTCGCCCGCCCGGCCGCCGCACGGCCAGACGTCGGAGCCTGGCAAAGCTAGCAACGCACAACCGGTATGAAACATCCTTTCTTCTTTACTAGAGTAGTAGAGTTCTATCACGTTTGTCTCGATTTGCTAAGACTCGATTTGCAACTTGAAAACTTTATTGATGACATGAGAAAAGATGAGTTGTTCAAAGGCATAAACAATCTTGTTGACCTCTCAGTAAAACTTGTTGAAACAAAGAGGGACAAAGTTTATCATTGGGTCTATTTACTTATCAAGTTGGTATTGCTTCTACCGGTGGCTACTGCAAGTGTTGAAAGAATATTTTCTGCAGTGACTTTTATCAAGAACAAGTTGAGAAATAGGATGGGTGATAGCCTTCTGGATGATTGTCTAGTGACTTTCATTGAGCGGGATATCTTCTTACAGTTGAGTGAAGAAGACATCATCAACACTTTCATGGCTATTAGAAGGCGTAGGCCTGACAAGAAGAAGTAGTGACATATGTTAAGAAAGCTAGACTTATTTATTTTATGAACTCTGTATGTCCTTTTCTTTCTTAATTGTGTTTTAGAATTCATATACTTGTATACCGATTTGTTAAATTTATCGTGGCTAAAAAAAATTTAGACAAGGGACCACCATAGCCACAAATCCTAGCTACGCCACTGCCCCGAGGAGGGGTACCCCGCGCTTCCCCTCTTTCGGCATTTCTGTCTCACATCCGTATACCAAGTTCTATAATATTTTCACCAATAGGGATTGTTGACTTGTTGTAGGCAAGAATGAAAATAAAGATGGACCATAAGCTAAAGAGAGAAAAAAACTTTCACTGAGGATACTCTCGGTCAATAGTAAAATGTGTCATCGTGTCCAAGATTGCCACGCCATAGCAAAATGACACTATAGATTCATGTGCCTCTAATGTATCTCCTCCTTTGTTTTTAAGTACGCGTATTAGGATTTAGAAAAAAAATCATTTATGGATGTACTTTGACCATAATTTTCTCCTACACATGATCAAATCGCCATGATGTCAATATCATACGTATTAAAAGGTCTCTGAAGTACAATTCAGTTCATATAGTTTTTAGTATGTACAAGTTATCTCTAGATATGGCCTCTTTGTTTAGTGGCTAGTTCACACGCATAATCCGTAAACGCTGCACATGCCCTTATTATTTGTCAACTTAGTTTTGAGTAGCTTGGCTGGACTGTCAGTTATATGAGAAAATATCCACAACCGTGAAACCCTTTCCCCGGCCCGTATGCTGCAATTGCCTTATAGAGTTAATATGGTAATTGATTTACTGCCTTATGCAGCAGTATAAACAAAGGATGGTAGAAAGAGCTTTGAATAGTTTTCCACCTCTTTTTCTTCCACTCCGGGTTGTCCTCCAGTCTAGTCTAAATCTAAAGAGACTTCCGAAAATTGCGTTGGTTCTCTACCCGATTTTTTTTCTTTCTCTTTTCTCATGTGAGTTGGAGGGAGCTACATGAGTTGTGTTTTTCCGTGGAAGTTCCCTTTCTGTGGAAGTCCCCTCCACGTATCCTTTTCCAATTCGTTTATTTTTTTTCCGTCCATGCGTTGGTTCTCTACCTGACTTTTTTTCTTTCTCTTTTCTAATGTGAGTTGGAGGGAGCTACGTGGGTTGATTCCTTAATCAATCGGACAGGGGCCACACAGGTTGATTTCAGTAAGCCGTGGTCAGACATGAACAGTAAGCCGTGGTCAGTTATGAATTCTTTGTAGCCTCTTTTTCCACTCTGGCAGTCCGGGTACTTATTGGTCTACGACTATGGTCCTTATCTAAGTAGGACTGCATACAACTATCCTGCAACTATAAAATAAAAAGTAGGACTGCATACAACTATCCTGCAACTATAAAATAAAAACAAATACGGACCTAGAGAGAACCCAAAACAACCTGAATAAAAAAAACAATAGACAACAATCCTCCAATTTCCATCGAAATCATGGATGTCAACGTTGAACCATATGATGAAGCCTGCAACCAGCGACAACGAGTGAGGCCGCAATCCGTGCTGCGAGATGGGGCCAGCGCCGGCCGGCGAGCCCGCTCCGCCGCTGCGTCCCCTGTCAGACCTGCACCTGGATCTGCCACCCCGGGGCGAGCACGGCTGACGGAAGCCGATATTCTACATCATGGAGATGTCAGGATTGATGCCCATCAAGATGTACATATAGGAGGTGGGATAGAGGGCCTTGAAACCCTAAAAAGAGAATTGCATCTAGGTAAAATTACTTTAATATTGATTTTTTTTTTCTCTGTTGCATTCAGGAAAAATATGGCACTATTCTTATTATACATTCTTATTGATCTACGGATCCATCAAGTACAAAATCCTTTGTGCATATATGGTTTATTATTTTTTATACTGAACATGTCTGGTATGCATCATCTGGACGGGCATACTATCCAGATCGAGAAGATACATGGCACACAAAAAGGTGAATAACCACTGAATACGTTTTTTTAACACACGAATATATGTGTTTATTGATGGCGCACGACTAATGTGATGGCCTAGCTGTTGGAGCCTATTCGTATCATGACACGCATAAAAAGTGTGTGTCTTGCCTTCTGCACATTTTTAAACTCACAATAGGTACATACAAATAGTTATCATTTTAAATTAAATCAATATCCTGTTAATTTTCCACACATGATTAATAACTAATTGCCCGATAGTATTGGCTTTGGGTTTGCTCGCTACTGGTGGTATGCTGTATCCATATCAGGAAAGTCCATTTAGTATTGGCACGGCCGGTGGTGTGCTGTATGCACAAGGAGTAGTTTAATTCCACCGCTTCTTTGTGCATATATGGTTTATTATTTTTTTATATTGAACATATCTGATATGCATCATCTGGATGGGCATTCTATCTAGATCAAGAATATACATGTCACACAAAAAGGTGAATAACCACTGAGTACGTTTTCTTGTAACACACGGATATATGTGTTTATCGACGGCGCACAACTAATGTGATGGCCTAGCTGTCGGAGCCTGTTCGTATGGTGACACACATAAAAGTGTGTCTTTCCTTCTATACATTTTTAAACTCACAATAGGTACTTACAAATAGTTATCTTTTCAAATTAAGTCAATATCCTGTTAATTTTCGACACATGATTAATAACTAATTGCACTAGCATTTATTATCTTGGAATTTATTGATATATGGTTAGGCCAAGTCCAAATAAGTCAAATAAAAATAGCTACCTCAGTTTTATTGGCACGAGCATGCGAGCACCATGCAACATGTTATGCGTCCCGTTGCAACGCACGGGCATATTTCCTACTTAAAATTAAACGAGAGAGTCCAAAATTCTTACAAACCTAAGTTAACTAAAGGCATCTAACTAGAAACAGAAAGATGACCTAAGATCATCCTTGAATCTAACAGATTGAAGAATACATTGGTTTTTAAAATTAGCTAGCCAAATTGCATGAGTGGGCTGTCTCCTTTGGAAAATCTTGTCGTTGCGCAGCTTCCAGAGTTCCCATGCCGCAATAAGGGTAGCCTCCGCAAAGAAATCCATATTATGCAAACTATTTGCAGCCACTATTCTTTCCATCAGTGGCAGACTGGTATCCCAGGTGAAGTTGATGGTGTTCCAGCATTGCGTAGCGAATGGGCATTCAAAAAATAAATGATCAATATCCTCCTCTAGGCCAGTATCACAAAGGACGCAGAGCACATCGCCTTCGATGTGCAGGTGTCTTCTTCTCAGCATTGTCTTGGTGTTCAATCGATCAACAAGTATCAACCAGGCAAAAAATTTGATCCGGGGTGTACAGCTTGACTTCCAGAGCATCTTATAAACAGGGTGTGAATCCACTCCACTGAATGCATGCGCATAGAAACGACGGGAAGAGTATTTGGATCCCCAAAAGGGCGTCCAAATGTCAGCGTCACTGTCATCATATGGTATATTTTGTAGGCGATCCTGGAGCAACAACAGTTCCTCATGAGCCTGGGCAGATAACAGTAAGAAGAAGATGTCCTCCAGCTCTTGTTCTGTCATTAGAGTCTGCACCGAGGTTGAGTTGTTTATTGCAAACGAATAGAGTCTAGGATACTCCACTGAAAGAATATTATCAGTCCAAAGATCATCCCAGAATGAGACAGTAGAGCCATCCCCAAGAGTACATTTCGCAACAGATGTTGTGAGGAGAGATGACACGTACGTACCTCCGGGTTCCGGTTGCCTAAGGATACAAACAGGTATAAGGCTAACAACTAGTTGATTACCTTTTAGATGAGTAACAACTAGTTGGAAGTTGGAACTAACAACTAATCCTGCTAGTCTATTCAAACAGACCATTCGACTGTTTTTTTTTAATGGAAGAAACCCCTAAACTACAATTACTAAATCCGTCCATGCAGGTTCGTCTCTCTATGACTAACTCACATGATTAAGGAAAATCCACATTTAAAACACAAAAAGCATTATATTGATAGCTAAAGCATTATTCTAGAAAAGTCGATGGCGCTTGTAAGAAAAGAGGAAGCAGCGTAATGGAATTTGTAGTTTCATTGAATAAGCTTCAAAACCTCTGCATCAATTATATCAAGTGTAGAGGGAAAAAAATATCAGTTTTTTCATCATAGGACAATAATGCAATCCAGGTATAGAATGAAGCTCATCCCCGTCGTGCAGTTTACTTGAATCCTCTCACCCGTTGACTCCGCTCCGCCGCTCCGACAGCTCTGGATCCTATTGCTCGGAAGCTCGACTACCACAGATGCACGGGAACCTGCAGCCGGAGACGGAGAAGAAAGAGATTATATGTTATGCCATCACTAATCAATTCAGTAGTTGTACTAGTATAGTAGAAAACGAACAAATAAATTAATTAGTGTAGACAGATGCGAATCGATCGAATTACCATCTGGCCAGGAAGCTTGATCTGTTCTTGGGAGGAGGCTGCGGCTCTTTTGGTTGTTGCGTCTTCTCAGGGTTCACCGGGGGACCCACGAAATAATTGTGCGTTGCTGCAAACACGTACAGTACGCTGTTTAGTTTGGAGTTTTAAACTGAGCAAGTGGAGAGCTGTTAGAGCGAATCGATCTCACATGATGAATTTAGTAACCGAGCAAACAAAGCACGTACGGACCAGGAGCTTGCGCAGCGCCGGCCGTGACCTGAGGTGCTTGTTTGGTTGCCGGCGCCGCCGGTGCCGGTGCCGGTTCCGGCGCTGTGTACGTCTCTGGGGGCCCAACGTAGTAGTCGCCTGAAGAGAGAGAGACGGCAGATAAGGAAACAAATGTATGGCTCAGACGCTCAGTCCCAGGATACAATCATACAAGTCGAGAAGGCACATCCAATTCATCAGAATGCAACAAAATTAGCAAACAACAAGCGCCAATCATTACTCTTTGAAAGAGGTTGACAGATCAAATATACGATGACTAAGATGAGTTAGTTGATCGAGTTTTACGAGATCACGAGAGAGAGAGAGAGAGACTGATCGATCGTAGATAGACAGAGATCACTAACCGTTGCTCATGGTGGATCTCCGGGAGATTAACTAGCCACAGGTGCCACCACCGCTGTTTGCCGATGGCGACGAGCAGCGCCACGGGGCCGAGAGGATATTTGCCGGACGAGGACAATCAGAGACAGAAGTTAGAGAAGCACACGGGGAGAAGAAGAGAGTTGTTGGAGTCTTGGAATGCCTTCGCCAGGATGACAATTGGCTCAGTTCGGATGCCTAAGGATGTTTCTGTAATAAAACACGTTGTTGACGTCGGATCGACTCCCGATCACAATAGCAACACAAACACAGAAGTAACGCAAGAGAATAATTGTGAGACTATTATTTATTGCTTTCTAGATATTCCCCATTACAATAGGGGATCTCCCACATATATATCCCGAATATGTCCTAGAGTTTGGTAAGCGCCCATATAACAAACGGACTAGGATTAGGATTCCTTCTTCTCCTCTTTCTATATTCCGAAGTCCGTATGTTTTACAACACTCCCCCTTGGGCGATTACTACAATATTATGCCTCGTTAAAAACTCCATCCGAAAAACCCAGTGGGAAAAAACGGTTAATGGAGAAAAGAGTACATATATACTGTTCTTGTTAATTGCACATATATTGCCTCATTAAAACCTTTATGAGAAACTTCAGGAAAACTCATAATAGGAAAAGAGTACAATAATAATCTTCAAGACTTCATTGAACATTCTTCTAAAATGGTCACTGTGTCTTCTAGACATAACAATCAGGTTTATTTAATCAAGAAGTTCTCCCCCTGATTCTTGTATTTCTCTTAGTCTTTTCATGCCAAGCCCACGTATGCACTTTTCAAAAATTGGTTGGGCTAAAACCTTTGTGAATACATCTGCAAGATTATCACAAGATTTGACACGAGTTACCATAATTTCTCCATTCTTTTGCAACTCATGCGTATAGAAAAATTTAGGCAAAATATGCTTTGTGATATTTGATTTAATATAACCCGATTGAACTTGTGCAATACAAGCTGAATTATCTTCATAGATAATAATAGGGGTAGGCGCAATATTGATTCCACATGCATTCTGTACATGCTGATGAACACGCCTAAGCCAAATGCTTTCTTTGGCTGCTTCATATAATGCAATAATTTCAGAGTGGTTAGTGGATGTTGCTACCATAGTCTGTTTAGATGACTTCCAGGAGATAGCTGTTCCACCACTAAGAAATACATACCCAGTCTGTGATAATCCGTTATGGGGATCAGACAAATATCCTGCATCCGTATACCCAATTATGCTAAGATCTTGTTTCTTCCGAAAATATAATCCAAGATCAATAGTACCTCGAAGGTACCTAAGAATTCTTTTTACACCACTCCAATGCCTTTTGGTAGGTGCCGAACTAAACCTTGCTAATAGGTTAACAGCAAATGCAATATCGGGCCTAGTACCATTTGCAAGGTACATTAACGCACCAATAGCACTTAAATAGGGATACTCAGATCCTAATATTTCTTCACCTTCTTCTTTGGGTCTAAAAGGATCTTTTTCTACGTCGAGGGATCTCCCCATCATGGGTGTACGTTCAGGATGTGCATTTTCATGATGGAATTTCTCTAATACCTTCTTGGTATATGCAGACTGGTGCACTAAAATCCCTTTGTGGGTATGCTCAAGCTGCAAGCCTAAACAAAATTTAGTTTTACCCAAATCTTTCATTTCAAATTCAGATTTTAGGTAACTACTCGCTTCTTCGATGTCTTTTGTAGTTCCAATGACATTTAGGTCATCTACATAAACTGATACTATACAGAAACCTTTCTCAGATTTTCGTATAAATACACAGGGACAATCTTCATTCTTCAGGAATCCCTTCTCTTCAAGAAAATCGCTAAGACGATTATACCACATTCTTCCAGATTGTTTTAAGCCATAAAGTGATCGTTGCAATTTTACGCTATACATGTTACGCTTTTCCGGTTTAGGGACGGTAATACCTTCAGGGACTTTCATATAAATTTCAGCATCTAATGACCCATATAAATATGCAGTCACGACATCCATTAATTTCATCTGCAAGTTCATACTTGCTGCCATTGATATCAAATACCGGAATGTGATTCCATCCATTACAGGAGAATAAGTCTCATCGAAATCGATGCCGGGTCTCTGCGTGAACCCTTGTGCTACTAGTCTCGCTTTATATCTTACCACCTCATTATTTTCGTTCCTCTTCCGAACGAAAACCCATTTGTGTCCTACCGGGAATATACCTTCAGGGATTAGGCCTACAGGACCAAATACTTTTCTTTTATTTAGCGAAAGTAATTCAGCTGCGATTGCTTCTTTCCACTTAGGCCAATCAGAACGCTTCTTGCATTCTATCAATGTTTTTGGCTCGGGATCTAGATCAATTTTCGCAATCTTCTCAGCAAAATATATATCGACATTAGTAGTCTTTCTATCATATACTTCTCCTGTTTCAACATAATTTGTTGAATTTTCTATTATTCTTTCACATTCATCCTGATTAACCGGTATATTTAAATCAGGAATTTCCGGTCTCCCATCGTGAGTTTTTTCAATGTGCACATTCTCACTGGGTTGTTCATCTTCAAGATGCGTCACTACAGGTGTACCTTCACTTTTATTTTTATTTTCTTTCTGCCCAGTCTTAAGCTTCTTAGGACGTCTCCATGTAGCTGTGGACTGAGTAGATGCACCTTTTTCTTTATTAGTATTTCTACTTTGTCTCCCCCTCTTGAGCGTACAAGGAGTCAATGTAGATTTTACTTGGAATTCCAATTCATCCACTTCATGTGGTATTTCTATTCTTTCAGGTGCGTTTACTGCAGGTATGTGAGATTTCATAATCCCTTTAGTATTAGTGAAGGCTTCAGGCAGCTCGTTTGCAATTCTTTGTAAATCTATTATATTCTGAACTTCAAGTTCATTTTCTTTAGTGCGAGGATCCATTCCAAGGACCCCAGTGCTTTCCCATGTAATTTCTCGACATTCGTTCCTAGCGAGGTACTTTCCTCCCCCTAATGTCGGGAAATGATCTTCATTAAAAATACTATCAGCGAACCGAGCCGTATGCAAATCTCCAGTTAATGGCTCTAAATATTTTATTATTGATGGGCTTTCAAATCCTACATAGATTCCCAGACTACGCTGAGGCCCCATCGTTGTTCGCTGAGGTGGTGGTATAGGAATGTATACAGCACATCCAAATTTACGCAGATGGGAGATATTTGGTTTTATTTTTCGCACTAATTGTATCGGTGATACATCATGATATGCAGATGGTCTAAGTTGAATTAATGCTGTTGCATGCAACACAGCATGCCCCCAACAAGTGGATGGTAGCTGACTATTTTGTATCAACGGTCTTGCAATCAACTTGATCCTCTTAATTAATGATTCTGCTAGACCATTTTGTGTATGCACGTGTGGCACAGAGTGCTCAACTTTAATTCCCATAGCCATGCAATAATCATTAAATACCTTCGAGGTAAATTCTCCAGCATTATCCATTCTGATGGATTTAATTCTTGAGTCTGGAAAATTGGCTCGTAATTGAATTATTTGGGACATTAATCGTGCAAAAGCATGATTTCTAGTAGAGAGAAGACATACATGGCTCCACTTCGTGGAAGCATCAATTAACACCATAAAGTACCGAAATGGCCCAGACAGGGGACTAATCGGACCACAAATATCACCCTGAATCCTTTCCAGGAATAATGGTGATTCATCTCTCACTTTTAAAATAGAGGGTCGAGCTATTAATTTCCCTTTGGCGCATGCAATGCACACAAAATCTTCATGATTAGGGAAATCATTTTTCTTTAAATTATGACCATTTGAATTATTAGTAATTCTTTTTATCATACTTAGACCAGGATGTCCCAAACGATCATGCCATATTCTGTATGACTCATTATTTCTTAGGATCGTTTGCATTGTAACATGTTTTTGAGTTGGCTTAATATATGTGTAGTACAATGCTTGGCGCATGGAAGGAAAAATTTCGACAATCTTCTTGTTGTCTTCCATTGACTTAGTCATGATTAAGCGTTCTTCGCCTTCATCATCATTTGTTTCTAAATGAAAATTATTTGCACGTATATCCTTAAATGAAAGCAACGTTGTAGTTGATTCTGGATAAAGTAATGCTTCTTGGATTACTAGTTCCGTTCCATTAGGGAGAATTATAGTGGCTCTTCCAACGCCAACTATATGTGTATCACTTCCGGTGATAGTAGTAATATTTTCATCATTCTTTCTAATAGTCTGAAAATATCTTGTGTCCCTAAGGATTGTATCGGTTGTGCAACTATCAATTAAACATAATTCCTCTTCCATAGCCATTTGTACTCCACGAGTTCTATAATAAAGCAATTTAATTTATTCAGCAAGCAACTAAAATAAGCTTTAAAATAGAACAATAATATAACTAAGAATTTATTTAACTGTAAATCGTCTACAAGACTCTTATTACATATTTAGGCTCTACATGAGCCGACTCTAAACCACATATTCATGCAAGAATTAAAATACTTAATGTATACTATTATTTATTACTATACTACTGGATAGCTAAATAAGAGCTCAAATTGAGTCTCCGTGCACATCTTCCTCTTCTTCTTCTTGAATGTCATCAGTTTCCATGTTTGTACGCATGCCTTCAAGGTTTTTCATAATAACGTCCCAGTTGTCATTGGATGTGACGGCTGCTGGCACATCTTCAGTCTTCTTTGGAGCTTCAGTCTCTTCTTTTTCTTCAGGTTCAGAAGATTCTTGCTCCTTGGACTTAGAATATTCTCCAATTTCTAGCTTCTTGGTAGAGACAAAATGAGCTTCATGCTTAGCTTCATGCTGATTATTCTTGAGCTGAGCCTTCAATTCTTGATAGAGTTTCACTATATGCTTAGGAGTGCGACAAATTCTAGACCAATGGCCTTTCATCCCACACCTATAACATTCTTGGTCCTGTTTGCCATATTCTTCCCCTGGTGGAATCTTCTTTGATTTCCACTGTTCCTTCTTCTTGAAGTTTTGAACCTTCTGGTTCTTTCCCTTCCCTGGTGCCTTCTGGGGTCCCTTCCCTTTTCCTTTATTCTTCTGAGATGAGGAAACAGCATGTGCTTCAGGCTTACTTAAGCTGCCAGTAGGACGAGTTAGATGGTTCTGCATCAACTCTTCATCTTCACCTTGGTCTTGCTGTAAAGCATTACTAAGGTCAATGTACTTCTTGTACTTTTCTTTCTTATACTGACGACTTAAGTAGGTGAGTTTAGGGTGGAAGGTTGAGAGGGTTTTCTCTATGAGGTCTGATTCAGTCAGAGTAGTGCCACATAGCTTCATGCGTGTGACAATCCCATAGAGCTTGGCATTGTAATCCTCAACAGTCTTGTAGTCTTGGTAGCGAAGATTCTGCCATTCACGTTTCACCCGAGGGAGAAGTACAGTCTCCATCTTTTCAAAACGTTCATGTAACGCATTCCACAAGACTTGAGGATCACGTTCAGTCATATACTCATTCTTCAATGATGAGCTTATGTGATGCCTGAGAAAGTGTAAAGCTTGCGCCCTTTCAGCATTTGTTGCTTTCTTGTCATTGTTGGGTTTGATAGCATGCAAGAGATTTTTCCCATCCAAAACAATCTCAGCATCTAAGGACCAAGAGAGATAGTTGCTGCCATTCGGGGCTAGCTCAGTGATCTCTCGCTTCACGAGGTCAGACATGTCTACATGATAAAATAATGTGCATATAAGTTTACTGCTAGTAAACATATAGTATACAAAAACAATGTGGATGGAAAAATAAACTTAGCAATATAATTTATAGCATCTTTCGGTATTAATGGTTTACAATTATCAGAATTATTCACCACTTAAATATGCTATAAAAAAACTTAATGAGTCTCATAGGAGGTTTCCAATCAGAGAACTCATATAGATATTAAATTGCTAGCCACGGTAAAGGATGAACAACAGAAAAACAAAAACCAGATTCTATATCTTATTTCCTACAGTATTCAACAAAGCAAAGCAACACATAATTAGATGGGCTGGACTGTGCGGCCTACTTCACTTCATGTCGTGAGGGCTTTCAAAACCCTAGCTGCTTTCCACACCTTTCCCCTGTTTTCCACACCCTTCCCCTTTTATCTATCCGGCGGCGGCGCAGCTTCTAGGCTGAGCGGCAGGCTAGCAGCTCACCTGCAGGTGGCCGAGATTCGCATGCGAGCGTCTTAGAGGTGAAGCGTGTGCGAGGCCGCGTGCAAGCAACCAGCAGAGGTCACGCGTGTTCAGGCGATGGCAGCCGGACACGTTCAGGCAGCGGCGCAGTGGAGGCTGCGTGCGTTCAGGCGATGGCAGCCGCACGCGTTCAGGCGGCGGTGGTTTGCATGCAGGCGAGCAAAGCCACGGTGTCCATAACAATTTGCCGATTCAATTCTACAATGGTGAGTAGGGATACTACTTCTAGTAGATCTAGATTCACATGAACGGGTCTTCGTGCCTGTTAGATTTGGGTTCATATTTGATTAATTAATCAGGTCTGCAAGCTGATCTATGTTGTCGTTGGACTTCATGCCAACGCTTTGTACCCTATTAATTTGTTGATGTTGCCCTGATTTGGCGTTCAAGCGCAATACTGTGGATATGAATTTTCTTGGCATCTAGTAGATTAGAACGCAATCAATCTAATCTACTAGAAAAACATATTCTTCCATACCTTCGGTTCGGTTCTTGAGTTTGAGAAGAAGCGAAGGCTGTCGCGTAGGACAGTTCGGCTAGGCCGTGGGGACCTGCCGGCGTGAGGATGAGTCGATGCAGATCGGGTTCGTCAACAATGTCGGTGTTCTCGGCGTCGTCGAAGTGGACGCCGATGCACTGCCTGTATAGACGTACGGCTTAGTAGATGTACGGTGGCAGACTTGATGGCGTCGACTCCGTGAACTCGATTCAGAGCGGTCGTGCTGATAACGTGTAATAAAACACGTTGTTGACGTCGGATCGACTCCCGATCACAATAGCAACACAAACACAGAAGTAACGCAAGAGAACAATTGTGAGACTATTCTTTATTGCTTTCTAGATATTCCCCATTACAATAGGGGATCTCCCACATATATATCCCGAATATGTCCTAGAGTTTGGTAAGCGCCCATATAACAAACGGACTAGGATTAGGATTCCTTCTTCTCCTCTTTCTATATTCCGAAGTCCGTATGTTTTACAACAGTTTCTATCGCCCAAACTTGACCAGGTCTACATCGCCATCAGGGGTCCACACGGTTGCTTCGTCGAGCTCTCATCACACTAGTGTGAAACAGCTGGGCGTAACAAGAAACTAAAGGTTAACTCCACTGAGCTTGTCGGCATTTCTGTGTGGTGTGTGTGGCGCTGTAGCGTCGCCCATATAATTTTTTTTTGTCCAAAATATTGGATTTCGTCCCACAATCGTATCTACCTTAAACCTTGCACTCTCTTTAGTTTTTTTTTTTTAAATAAAGTCTAGTAGAGGGTAACCCCTCTTGTTTTCTTCATAAAAAGAAATCGTATCTACCCAAAGATACAATCTATGTTCTCTAATTATATATGGTGTTAAAGAAATTCTTGCTACATTGTGTGAAGAATCCACAGTCAGTGAAATGAAAAATAATTACTTCACCGGCTGGCTCGTAGTTTATTTTGAGTGGAGAGAGGATAACAACTTTGGCTACGATACACGGAGGGGCTACAGTGAGAGCCGCTCCGGGGTGTACGTCTCATTCTTCTTGAAAAGATGCCAGGAAGAGGCAGCCAAGGCAGCAGCTAGCTGGCTGCCAGCCAGCAGATTCCGCCACAAGCGATGGTCTAGGGAGATGCTCCCGGTACAATTTTGTGAGAGAGAAATTGGTGACAAGAGGATGGGTAGAGAGAGGTGCCCTACAATATAATTATATGGATAACAAACTTGGTTTAGAAAATAATTAATCATCCAAGTTGGAGCTCATGTAGGAATGCAACCGGTTGTCCAGTGGGTGGCGCTTGGTCGCTGCATTGGTCCATTTTTTTTCAATTTTCTTGCTTTGAAATTGGAGCTAGTTAGTTTGGTTGAATTTTAGGACAAGTGACATGGGAAAAGAAAACATGCATGCCAACCCAACGTATATGTAAAAAAAAAAACAAGGGATATTCGCCAGCAGCCCTGCACCCACCATCCTCAGCTATGCAGCTGCAAAATGTGAAATGTCACATGTACCAGAAGATGGTTCATTGGCTATACATGCATGATTAAAATTTGCTTCCGAACCGAAGTTAACGAGGGACGTTTGATTTTAACAAGTTGCAATTTGGCTTAATCTCTCCCATACATAATTTCGCATGCTGTACTTTCTTACCTGATGATTGTTCCACCTGCTGGAAAGCACGTCATTTCAAATTTACATAGTACGTGGTTCACTGGGTGTGTTTAGATGGGGGCGTAAAATTTTTGGAAGCACAGTAACTCTTTCATTTCTATTTGGCAATTAATGTCCAATCATGGACTAATTAGGTCCTAAAGATTCGTCTCGTGATTTACAACTAAACTGTGTAATTAGTTATTTTTTTTATCAATATTTAATGCTCCATGCATGCGTTGAAAGATTCGATGTGACGGAGAATCTTATAAAATTTTTGGAAGTTTGAAGGAAGTGAACACCCCCCTAGGTCACGTTTTTCAAACATGCCTAAATACAAAGGTTGGGGACAGTCTACAGAGAATTGAAAACACCAGTTCCAAAGTACATACTTCCAGTAGGGTAAACATTCCTACATCCTACGAGCAGTGGCGGACCCAGGATTTCATGCAAAATAGTCACTTGTCAGCACTCAAAATAACTATAGCTGTACCATTGAAATCAAATATAACTCCCACCTGCTGGGTCATTTATAACTTCCTGGGTTTACAAGTAAATATTGCACTATATGGGGTTCCTAACTATACCATTTTGCAATTTTGGCCAGCATCCAAGTTCTGAGAAAGAGTATACCTTGGGTGCCAAAATGACTGGTTGATTCCTAGTCCACATGGACATGAATATCGTTATAATAAATCGAGTAAAATGTACAAATATGGGTTAGAATGGAACAATAGTGAAGAAGTGGTGCCAAATACTAATGGCAGGGGCAGAAACACCTTCCCAATGGAAAAAGAGCTGCAATTCAAGCACGGGGGCCTGTTAAAGCACAAACTGAGATTCCAGTAGGAGAACACCTACTACCTTGATGAGAAACTGACAGCAGAGGAATATAATGTTGATTCAAAACAAAATGGGCACTTGCAAACATATATAGAATGGATTGTTACATTTAATCGCACTTCTGGTAGTATAATGAACAAGTGGTATCGTAGGAAACGAGAACAGAGCAGCTTTTCGGATAGCAGCAGAGGTTGCCCTTGAGGTACAGTTAGATCGCCGCGTCTCCCTGACTGACTCCATACAAATTACAAAGGGTACTCGAATCTTGGAGAGTGTGAATGCTGTGCACGGCCGGCCATGCCGGTCAGCTAGCTCTCCACTCGGCCGCCGGAGAAGCATGAAAACCTGATGTGGAAGAAAGCAGAGGACCCCCAGATTAACTAACCACCAGAAGTTACCAAGAAACTAGTTTGCTCATGTGTGGTAACAATAAAGGAGCAGTTCAGGAGTAGTACAGGTTGCCGAGGAAGCCGGTTTTCTTCTGGCCACCGGGCGCCGGCGCTTGGCCTTGCTGCAGCTCAAGGTTCTCTGGAGGCCCAGCGAAATAGTTTCATCAAGGGAGGATTATTACGAATTGCAGCAAAAACCGGGGAAAACACAAAATCAGCAGCGATAGAAAAGCAAAAACAAACTGAATCGGCGTGGATCGCCGGTGAAGTTCGCGTCGGCGTCACCTACCAGCAGGAGCGCTCTCTTTGTTCTGTGCATCGGCCGCATCTTGCTGCTTGTCCCCGTAGCTGGCCGGACGGCCGACGAAGTAGCCTGTGCGTAGCAGAAGGCAGAGCGGTTTAGCGCAAAGAATCGCGGGCAGGCCAGATCAGCAGATCTGAGGTCTGAGGACACGGAGGAGCCGGAAAATCTTGAGATGTGCGTGCCCGCCGTCGTCCATGTCGGATTCAAGACGTTGACCTACTGTTCTAGGCTTCCAGCACAGAGAGAGAGACAGAGAGACGCGGCGAGGAGAGATGACACGTACGTACCTCCGGGAGCCTGCGCGTCGCCCATGGCTGGTGGATCTGTGGCCGGTCAGGTGCCTGCGCCGCCGCTCCTCTGCCGGCAAGGCTGAGGCGAGAGAAGACGACGACCAAGACCGAGACGTAGGGGCCGGGACGGGACACAGCAAGGCCACTGTGTGTGACCACGTTCTTATCATTAGCAGGCCTCCGCCAGCTCAGTCAGTCCCCCGGCAGGCTGTTAGTGGTTCGATAACAACGAGATTAGTACGTATTTAAAACATCAGGGGCCAGCACCGGCCAAGCGTGCCCTGAGCAAAGGTGAATATGCAATCATCAGGTGTGCCCTGATTGATCGTGCACTCATGCCGCGCTCAACCATTGCAAAGGTGATAGGTGTATGAGCGGAATCAAAGTAGCCATGCTCATCGTGCTATGTATGTTAAACTTTATGAGATGTATGTGTACCCTAAAGAAAACACAAACTTGATGGTGCTAAAGATCTTGACCTATAGATGATTTATGTCTCATAAGCTTCACATAAAACCATAAACATATACTCCCTCCGTCCCATTATATGTGACATTTTAGCTCTGTATCTAGTACATCAAAGATTCTTTGAATCTAGACATGGGGTTTGTCCAGATGCATGGAGCTTTGAATGAATTTGGACCTTCAAATGAGCTACATAGAGGGAGTATACTAGATCAAATCCTTGGTATTTAAAACAGGCTTCCATTTGATATACAAACCGAAACATGCTAGCACCATCCATTCTAGTTCCAAAACCCCTCTGCAACTGGAGACCGGAGTAAAAGGTGGTCTTTACTCTATCTTATGTCACCAACCGAGAGCATGTAAGAGCGTGTTTGGATTGTTGCTAGAGGAAACCGGACCTAATTTTAGTCGTTTCCGTCGGCGAGGATGTGATTTAGTTGCGAGCCAAGATTTGGCTTGGGCTTCTTCCGATCCACGCTATGTTCATTTTTCAGCCGAAGAATGGCCGATCCGCGGGTGGCCAATTCATGCGCCGATTTTAGTTCCTACTCATCTCAGTTGACTTGGGACAACAATTCGCATCCTGCGTCCTAGTTGAATCGAACAAGCATATACAATGGCTCTGTTTCAGCTTGTTTTTTTTTTTTCAGTCGGAACAATATTTTTCTCTCACAACAAATCAGCTAACAGTGTTTTTCAGTCGGCTTATCAGCACAGCCGAACGAGGCTAATGTTGTTTGGTTTGCAAAAATGTAACATTATCTATTCACGGAGGGGAATAGAAAGCGTTACTTGCATTTGGTTAAGGTCAGGTCGTAATCAAGTACGACGTAATTAGATACCGGCCCAATTACGGCATCTGCTTGGTTGCTGTAGGCAATGCTTTCCATTCTTATTACAATGTTTGGTTGGCAACCAAGGCAGCGGCGGAGCCAGAGATTTGCAGCTGGGTATGCCACGTATAAAAAAATCAAAGCAAATATGTAATATAATGGACCATAAGTAATATTTGGTGTGGATGTGGAGGCTGTTTTTTTCGCGTTTGCAGCTTTCTCCCACAATGTCAATATGCTACTTCATCTACATTACAAGAATACAATCAAAAAATAAGAAAAAGAAATCTTCAACAGTTCAAATTTCATACACTAAAGAATCGATCTGGGGTGTTCTGCTCACCTTGCTTCAAGCCGCCGAGGGGGAGGGCGAAGGGCCAAACACAGACACCGAAGGGGCGCCGCTGCTTGGCCGTCGGTGGATGGCTCCTTCGTGCCAGGAGGAGCCAGCAGGGAAAGGGGCAGGGCTGCAGGGGAGAGTGGGGGAGGTGCTGGCTGCGGGCTGCCGGCCTGCCGCGGTGGCGGCTGGCGCCTGGCAAATGGCAGCCGAACGCCGGCCGGCCTGGTCGCAGGCGGCGGCGCGCTGCGAGGCGAGAGCAGGGGTGGCGCGGTTTTGCCTCTCGTGAGCGAGAGCGACGGATAGGAGCCGGGGAGGGAGAGCTAGACAGGCAGACAGCGAGTCGATGGGTTTCTGCATTTTTGGGCTTTGTTTCTTCGTGGGCTGCTAGAACTAATTGGTGTATTGGGCTTATTTGCCATATTTGCAACATATAACGGGATGTACCAATATACATGTAAATCTGTATAGATATATTTATTGTTGTCACAAAATCTTGGGTATTCCAAGGAATATAGGGGCATACCCCTGGCACCGCCCATGAACCAGGGTAACCATTGCTAGGAACAATAAAATAAAGGCATATTTGGATCCATGAGGCTAAAGTTTAGCCCATTCCTTTTAGTCCTCATGGATTCAAATAAGAGGGCTAAACTTTAGCCCAGTTCTTTTTCATTAGCTCCTCCAATGTGAGCTAAAGAAGACTAAAAGTGATCCCTTCATAACAAAAGACGTATATTACCTCCACCCATCCCCTTCATTCTAAGGGCTAGTCTTTAGCCTAGGCTAAAGTTTAGCCCACGGATATTTGAACTATCGTTGACTAAGAAAACAATAACTGAAGGTATATTTCAGCTGTTACCGGCAGGACCACAGCAAGACAATACAAAAGCACGTGCGGCTCATCCATAAATCATAAAAAAATTAAATGGATAACTAATCAAAATCTTAATAAATGATTCAAAAATCTCAACAAATGGTGACCAAATTAACTTTTGACTAGTACACTTTCAAAATGCATTATGCAATAGTGACAGAGGCGAGCTTCATGGCCATGCGCTTGTCCTAACAGGGTGTGACACCTCCTGACATAACAGGGTGTGGGACCCAATGTCTAGATACAGTATTTTTTTGAACCAGCACTTGGGCCTCGTTTAGTTCGGCGAATAGGGAAGAAAAACACTGTATCAGAATTCCTGTAGCATTTCGTTTGTATTTGATAAAAATTATCCAAATTTTGACTAACTAGGCTTAAAATGTTCGTCTTGCAAAGTACAACAAAACTGTGCAATTAGTTTTTGATTTCATCAACATTTAGTACTCCATGCATTTGCCGACATTTTGATGTGACGGAGAATCTTCTTTTTGCATAGTAAAATTTGAGAGAGAATTGTGGAAACTAAACAAGGCCTCGTCCAAACCGGGTGTGGAACGTATTGGGAAGCTGCAGCTATGGGCCCAGTAAATGGCTGCCGGCCTGTGGCTCATCTGGCTCATTCGTACCAATGAGTAGTACATGTATACAGTGAATTTGCAGGAAAGAACATTCAAAGTTGAGTTTGTTTATTTTAGCTACGCGATATGACAGCACACAGTGAAGACAAGAGGTAACAAAAAAATCTGATCAACGTCACTTTATTATTATCATTATACACGTACAGGAAAAACCTCATAGTCATAATAGTTTAAATTTTACAGCGAGGAACTGGAACGGTTGAGCAAAGCAAAACTAGACAATATATACGCCTTAGATAACAAGCTTTCTTGTTTCGCAAAAAAAAAGAAAAAAGAAAGATAACAAGCTTTCTTAAAATTTGCACTTTGGAGTGAAATGAACACGGCGAATCAAATTCCGGGACACTCGTGAAACAGAACATGTTCCATACGACACCGAACCTGCATTTCGTCTTGCGAGCAATCACGCCGCCGCCGGGCTTGCCGATTGATAGTCTAGTTTGCAACTTGTCCGCCGCGGAGACAAGGGAACCTACCGCAAGAAATAGGATGAGACACGAAACGCTAAGCGAACTAAGCAAATTGACGACATGTGGGTTCAGCAGCGGGAGTATATACCATTCCATGAAGCTTCTTGATCTCTTGAGTGCTGGTTCGGTCGCCGCCGTCGCCGCCTGCGGCCGGAGGTTCTCCGGTGTCCCGACGAAGTAATCTTTGTTTTTGAGTCAGAAGGCCAAGTTAGTATATAAGTACTGTATATATTCAAGTATTCAACAAAAGATAAAAACAAACTCCATAACGATGTGGCGTAGTACCTCCGGGAACGTGGGTGTTGGCAGGCTTGTTGGGTTCAGCGGCAGCCGCCGCCTGTGGTTGCTCGTCCGCCTTGTTCGACGGCCGGCCGATGAAGTACCCTGTGTCCCCATATGTTTGTTGCACGGCAGACGAAAGATGGTTAGAGAGAGAAAGAGAGAGGGATGGAGCGAGACAGTGAACTTTGTGACACCCACCTCCGGGAACAGAGTCGCCCATGACTGATGGGATCGATTATGTGGCCCAACCACAGCCGCCTCCAGGAACGGCTCCGCCGGCGGGACGACGACGGCGACGGCGACGACGAGGACCAAGACACGGGGGAGGAGGAGACGCCCTCACCACGCTTTATCAGCAGGCCGGGCGTGCTCCGACCCCGTCCGAAGAGATGGTTTCCGGCCCCGGCTGGCGGCAGTTGTCACCAGCCGGAGGTTAATAAGCGACGACGAGGGCGAGCCGACGACCAGGGCCGGCCGAGTCAAGCGATTCTCTCGGCTCATCACATGAGTCATGTCGTGCACCACTGGAGCAAACATGCCAAAAGCAAAACCATAGTTGGCCCGCCGTCACCATTGCAATGGGCCCCATGGCAGGGTCCACAGCATTGCCTCAACTTCCAAGTTCCACCAACAGCGCTGAGGCGCGGCCATGGAGGGGCCTAATTGCCATTTTGGGTTGACTTGACTCGTTGCCCTTCGGTTTTTTATTTATTCCCACACAAAGCCTTTTTCGTCATTGCTGGATTACATTTACAGTTTGTACTAACCCAAGTTCTCGCAGGTCTATGTTATTTTCCCTCAAAGAAAGAAAACCAGTAATTCAATGTCTCCAAATTTTGTCTCAAATTATAATGTAGGTGAATTAATTGTCACACAACAGTAATCATATATCTGCATATCATTAATTTTCATAATTAGACTCAAAATATAGTAAGCGTAGTATTTACTTATAATTAAGAAAGAGTCACATTCGATGGAGGAGGTACTATATTTCTTCTGTACCGTCTATCTATATGCTCCTCACCTCCTTTACGAGTTAGCAAATTCAAATATGAGTAGTTCCAAATATGTATTAGAAGTTCTAGTGAATGCATTTGGTGTCACACAACTATTTAAAATTGGAAAAATAGTCATTTTGGTCCAGCAACTATCATTTGAAGTTCAGTTTCATCCCTTAACTTCTAAAATGGTCGTTTTAGTCCTCAAACTTTACGTTTGTGTTCAATTTCGTATCAGGACTATTAAATTGATCATTTCAGTCCTTAAAGTTTGCATTCTAGGCTCAACTTCATCTATGAATTATCATTTGTCGGATATATGGGACTAGGATACCTCACCGCTTGTATGCTGGCCAATGCCTATGTAGCAGGCTGAAGACGACAAGGAATGAGGCCCATGTGCAACAGGCGTATTGGCAGATGTGGAGGCCAAGTTATCATGTAGATATTTGGCACCGGCATATCTAGGCGATAGGATCAAATAATTCTTTTTATGTTTTTCATGTAACAAACTTGGAAACACATCTGTTAGCCAATCGGATCTATTGTAACCCTACCCCCGTACTATATAAGGAGGGGTAGGGGCCTCCCAAGCGGGATCCCATCCTTTACATTTTATTGCATAGCTACAATCAGCAACCCCTGTAATCGAGTATACGAATACAGAGAGATCTACTTTAAACTGGGCATAGGGCACCACGTGCCTGAACCAGTATATACGTCCCTGCACACGAATACGATGATCGGTATTGCCGAAGTAAATACGCCCGACATCAATATTCAAGGACTAGACTAAAATGCACTTTGATAGTGCATGGATGAAACTAAGCCCAAATGTAAAGTTTGAGGACTAAAACGGTTAATTTGATAGGACTAGGATGACATTGAGCCCAATAGTAAAGTTTAAGGATTGAAACGACCATTTTAGAAGTTCAAGAACAAAATTGAACCTTGGGCAATAGTTGAGCAATAGTTCAAGAACAAAATCAAACCAGACTTGGGAATCTAGTAAGGTCTTGGTCGGTTAGATTAGGAATTCTTATCCGGCTCTATATGGCAATTGTAACTGGCTAGGATTAGTTTCCTGATCTGTAACCCTACCTCCTGGACTATATAAGGAGGGCAGGGGACCCCCCTCAAAAACATCGAAACATACTTTAGGGCAATCTATCTTGTAATACATTGTTCGAGACAGCAATAACAAAGCAGAGCAGGACGTAAGGTATTACGCCCACACGGCGGCCTGAACCTGGGTAAACCCGCGTGTTGTCCTGCATCACCATCTCGTTCATGGCTTGCACATCTGTCTGCCGATAATCTACTACCTTGGGCATACCCCTCGGTAGACTGCCGACCAGGTTTTGTCGACACCCGCCTGTGTCCTCCGCCTGCGGGCACCTCCCTCGCGTAGTACCTCGCTCTCGCCACCGTGCAGCAGCAACGCCAGTGTCTCTACCCTCTCCTCGCATGGCAACTGCACCAACGGCATCCCCCTGTAGCCCTGAAAGCCCAAGTTTGGTTTTGGTAATTAATGACACCAAGTTGCTAATGCCATGTGTTAAGTGTTTTGAGTTAGGCATAAGCAACGCATGTGATGAAAGTGTACGTGGCAAGGAGTGGTGGCCACAAGATCACAAAGAAATGGTGCATGGACATGAAATGACGATCATGGTGGAGATGCACATAATATGATGAACTTGATGATCAAGTGGAGGAGAAAGATCTAAGAGCGCAAGGCAAAGGTATAACCATAGGGTTTTCCTTTTGCCGGTCTAAGTTGAGTAGAGAAGTGATTGACCGGATTTAGGATACATAGTCGACTATCAAGAGGGGCAATCACGGTTAGCTCGGGAATCAAGTGCCACTAGATCAATGTCTTGAGCATATGCATTAGGATCTAGTTGAGAGCTAACATAACGCCTTGGAAAATGTTTGTGAAATGCTAACACACATGCACTTTGTGGTGTACACTTGGTGGTGTTAGCACATTTGCGAAGGCGGTGGTGTTTGAGCGGTAATAAGGGGTTTGGGGTTCGCTCTCCCTCCCGCCGAGCGTGCGAGCGCGGGATTCAGGCGTTTTCGAGAAAATGAAATGCCTATTTTCTATTGCGCCGGAGGCGAGAAAAGGTGGCGAAAGTCCGAAATATTTTTCACTGAAAAACGGCGATCGGACGCTGCACCGGACGCGGTCTCGGTTTGACCGGACGCGTCCGGTCAGTTCAACGCGGCGCGAGCTCTAGGGTTTGTGACCGGACGCGGGTCTGGCCTGACCAGCGCGTCCGGTCAGTACAACTGAGCGTAAGAGAGAAGCGCGCGACCGGCGTGTCTGGTCCTTCACGGGACCGGAGCGTCCGGTCAGGCGTCCAGGAACATAGAGCGAAGCGGAGTAACGATCGGACGCGCGGCGCGTCCGGTCACGTACGATCGGACGCGTCCGGTCGTAGCTAGAGCTTACTGGAACGCGATCGGACGCTGGCACTGTCGCGTCCGGTCACTCGTTGAGCGCGTCCGGTCACGTGTGATCTGACGCGTCCGGTCTCAACGGGAGCTTACTGGAACGCGACCGGACGCTGGCACTGTCGTGTCCGGTCACTCGGTTCAGCGCGTCCGGTCAGGGCAACGGCTAGTTCTGACGCGCACAGTTCACGGTTGTCGTGTAGTGACCGGACGCGTCCGGTCACCCTGACCGGAGCGTCCGGTCAGCACGATTTTCGCTGCGTCATCCGTAACGGCTAGCTGCGTACCCCTTCGTTATAAATAGAGGATATCCGGGGTTTGAGGGTAACCCTTGCATATTTTGAGATATAGAGACATCCTTTGAGCTAGAGAACAACCCCTCCACTCATCTCTTTGCATAGTTGCACATCTTGAGTGAGATTCAAGTGCATTGCTTGAGAGTTGCATTCTAGAGGCACTTGATCTTTGAGTTGCTGCGGATTTCTCGTTACTCTTCCGTGTTTCCCGACACGGTAGACGGCTTGGAGCAGCGGAGGTGATTGAGCTCGCAATTGGAGATTGTTGGAGCCTTCACTAAGTGTTGTAAGGGGTTCTTGTTCCTTCCCCGCGGGAGTTCGCAAATTGGATACTCTAGTGGAGCTCGTGGCTTGGAGGATCCCCATCTTGTGTGCGGTTGTGCGGCGCCCGCCGAGGGCTCAACTCTTGATAGTTGATTAGCTCGCGAACCGACAAGTGGGTGCATCGCCACAACGAGGAGTAGCTTGCCGGGAAGCAAGTGAACCTCGGGATAAATTCTTGTGTCATTCTCTTCCCGAGGATTTCTCTTGTGTGATTGATTGATTGGTACTTCTCATCTCTACACGGCGGTATAATCACTCGAAGCTCTTCTCTCGTTTTACATCTTGTATCTAGCTTGTTGTTGTTGTAGTGTTTAGTGGATAGCCTTGTACTAGACTTGTGTAGGTGGCTTGCTTAATTAGTTAGAGCTAGTGCATTTTGCTCCGCCACCTTTTATACTAACTTGTGGTTAAGTAATTCTTGTAGAAGTTTTAATTAGGCTATTCACCCCCCCTCTAGCCATTCGGACCTTACAAGTGGTATCGGAGCCGAGGCATCGTTTATTTGAGGCTTAACAACCTACGGTGAAAAAAGAAATGGCTCAATTAAGCTTGCACATCAACAACACCAAGAAGGCACCTCACTTTGATGGCACAAATTATGCATATTGGAAGGTTAAGATGACCGCACACCTCAAGTCAATAAATAGAGAAGTGTGGAAGGTCACCGAAACAAAATTTGAGGTTGCTAATCCGGAAGTACCTACACCGGTGGAAGAGAAGAAACTCCAATGCAATGACATTGCCATTAGTGCTCTTCATGAGGCACTAGATGACAAGACCTTTGAGCAAGTGAAGAACATTGAGATCGCTCATGATGCTTGGGCCAAGCTAGAAGAAACATTTGAGGGCACCGAAGGCACAAAGACCGCTAAAGCATATATCTTGCAAGAAAAATTTTCAAGCTTCAAGATGCAAGAAGATGAGAGTGTACCGGAAATGTTTCATAGATTGCAAGTCATTGTGAATGAGCTCAAGGCACTTGGTGAGGAGGTCAAGGACAACCAATTCTCTATGAAGTTCTTGAGAAGCTTGCCCAAGAGATTTGATACATTGATCACCGTGCTAGTGAGGACTACATTGAAGGATTCAACTCCTCAACAAATATTTCAAGAGGTAATGACCGATGATTCATATAGAGAAGATGATGAGAAGGATGAGTTGGTCAAGAAGAAAAAGAAGGAAAATGAGAAGAAGGATGATGAGAAGAAGAAGAGTGTGGCATTCAAAGCCACCACATTCAAGGGTAAATCCAAGATTGAATCATCAAGTGAAGAAGACTCAAGCTCTTGTGATAGTGATGACATTGATGAGAAGATGGCTCTCTTTGTCAAGCAATTTGGCAAATTCATGAAGAAGAAGGGCTATCGTGCAAGAAGGAGAAAGAACTCATCCAAGAAGAATGAGCATACCATGAGATGCTTTAGATGCCATAGCAAAGATCATCTCATTGCAAAGTGTCCTTATGATAGTGATGATGAAGATGCTATCAAGAAGGAGAGGAAGAAGCAAAAGAAGAAGCAAGAAAAGAAGGAGAGCTCTCATAAAAAGAAGAATGATTCTCATGTTGCTACATGGGATAGTGATGATTCCTCAAGTGATGATGAGGATGACTACAAGAGCAAGAAGAAGGGACATGCTAGCATTGCCATCCAAGAGAAGGTCTCCCTCTTCGACACTCCATCGTGCTTCATGGCTAAGGCCGCTAAGGTATCATCCGATGATGAGAGTGATCATGATAATGCTAGTGATAGTGATAGTGATGAAGAAGAATTCACTAAAGATGAACTAATCACTATGCTAGAAGATTGCACTCAACACTTTAAAGAATCTAGAAAGGAGTGCAAGGGCTTACTTAAGGAAAAGAAAAATCTTATGCAAGAACTTGATGAGCTTAGGGCATCTTATGAGAGTCTAAAGGTAGACCATAAGAAGCTTCAAAAGTCTCACACTAAGCTTGAAGAAGCTCATTCCTCTCTAGCTGAAAAATGTGAGAACACGCCAACTAATGTTGAAAAAGCTAAAACTTGCAACATAGGCATATCATGTGATATAATTGATGAATCTTTACATAAGCCTATTGTTGTTTCCACTAACCCTCCATGTAGCTCATCTACATCATCATCATCTAGTAGTGACGGTTTCACTTGTGACTCCACACTAATAGTTGAGAATGAAATTCTCAAGAAGGAGGTAAAAGAGCTCAATCACACCTTAGCTAAGGCTTATGGTGGTGAGGACCGCTTGCTTATGTGCTTGGGTAGCCAAAGGGCTTCTCTCTATAAAGAGGGATTGGGCTATAACCCCAAGAAAGGCAAGGTCGCTTTTGCTCCTCACAAGACTCGTTTTGTGAAGAACAATGGTAGCTATTGCAAAAGTTGCAAGCAAGTTGGTCACATAGAGCAACATTGCATGAACAAGAAATCTAATGCTAAAGTATCCTCAATTAAGTTTGATTCTTTCTATATACTTACCAAGGGTACAAATGGTGTTCATGCTAAGTTCATTGGTGCACCATGGATGGGCTCAAAGAAGAAAGCCATTTGGGTACCAAAGAGCTTAGTCTCTAACCTTGGAGGACCCAAACAAGTTTGGGTACCTAAAAAGAATTGATCTTGTCTTGTAGGTCAATTACAAAGCCGGAGGAAGGCATTGAGTGCTTGATAGTGGGTGCACTCAACATATGACCGGGGATTCTTGTATGTTCAAATCAATTGATACTAGTCAAAATGGTGGTTTTGATGCTATCACTTTTGGCAACAACAAGAAAGGCAAGGTCAAGGGGCTTGGTAAAATTGCTATCTCAAATGACATGAGCATATCTAATGTGTTGCTAGTTGAGAGCTTAGATTTCAATCTTTTATCGGTGCACAACTTTATGATCTTGGCTTCAAGTGCATATTTGGTAGTGATGATGTTGAAGTCATAAGTGTTGATGGATCAAATTTGATATTCAAAGGATTTAGACATGGTAGCTTATACTTGGTTGACTTCAATGACAGTGAGACACAATTGACATCATGCTTGCTTAGTAAATCTAGTATGGGTTGGTTATGGCATAGAAGGCTTGGTCATGTTGGAATGAAACAATTGAACAAACTTTTGAGGCATGACTTAGTTAGAGGATTGAAGGATGTCACCTTTGAGAAGGATAAACTATGTAGTGCTTGTCAAGCCGGCAAACAAGTTGGAAATACACATCCTAGTAAAAGTGAAATGAGCACATCAAAGGCATTTGAGTTATTGCACATGGACTTGTTTGGGCCAACAACATACACTAGCATTGGTGGCAACAAGTATGGCTTTGTGATAGTGGATGACTACACTAGATACACTTGGGTGCTCTTTCTTTATGACAAGAGTGATGTTTATGATCTATTCAAGTCTTTTGTCAAGAGGGTACAAAATGAGTTTGAGACTACCATCAAGAAGATTAGAAGTGACAATGGTAGTGAGTTTAAGAACACAAGAATTGAAGATTTGTGTGATGATCTTGGTATTGGACATCAATTCTCACCAACATACACTCCTCAATCCAATGGTATAGTTGAAAGGAAAAATAGAACCTTGATTAATATGGCTAGATCAATGCTTAGTGAATACAGTGTGAGTCATTCATTTTGGAGTGAAGCTATCAACACGGCTTGCTATTGTAGCAACCGTCTCTATTGCCATGGGAAGCTTGGAAAGACACCATATGAGCTATTGAATGGAAGAAAGCCCAACATTGCATACTTTAGAGTGTTTGGTTGCAAATGCTATATTCTCAAGAAAGGCACTAGGTTGAGCAAGTTTGAAAAGAAATGTGATGAAGGGTTCTTACTTGGTTATTCTACCACAAGCAAATCATATAGAGTTTGGAATCTCACAAATGGCACCTTGGAAGAAGTTCATGATGTTGAGTTTGATGAAATCCGAGGGTCTCAAAATGAAGCTCAAAACCTTGATGATGTGAGAGGGGATCAATTGTCAAATGCAATGAAGAACATGGACATTGGTGATATAAGGCCGATGCAAGTTGATGATGATGATATTCATGTGATCAACCAAAGTGTGCAAATTAATACAAATCAAGCAAGCTCTAGTGGTTCTCATGATGAAGCTCAAGTTCAAGGTCAAGCTAGTGGAAGCAATCAACTCCCAATACTCTAACCTACTAATATTGCAAGAGATCATCCATTGGATCAAATCATTGGTGGAATTCAAAGTGGTGTTCAAACTAGATCAAAGCTAGCATCCTTTTGTGAGCACTACTCATTTGTGTCACTTGAAGAACCTAAGAAAATAGAAGATGCATTGAAAGATTCCGATTGGGTAAATGCCATGCATGAAGAACTAAACAACTTTGCTAGAAATCAAGTTTGGAAACTTGTTGAGAGGCCAAAGAACTACAATGTGATTGGCACTAAGTGGGTCTTTAGAAATAAGCAAGATCAAGATGGCATGGTTGTAAGGAACAAAGCAAGATTAGTAGCACAAGGATACACTCAAGTTGAGGGTCTTGACTTTGGAGAGACATATGCACCGGTTGCAAGATTGGAAGCAATTAGAATTTTATTAGCATATGCTTGTGCACACAACATCAAGCTCTATCAAATGGATGTCAAGAGTGCATTTCTCAATGGCTACATCAATGAAGAAGTTTATGTTGAGCAACCTCCCAGTTTTGAAGATGATAAGAAGCCCAACCATGTTTACAAGCTAAAGAAGGCATTGTATGGTTTGAAGCAAGCACCTAGAGCATGGTATGAGAGGTTGAGGGATTTTCTCCTCTCTAAAGGGTTCAAGATGGGAAAGGTTGACACCACTCTCTTCACCAAGAAGCTTGGAAATGACTTGTTTGTGTTGCAAATCTATGTGGATGACATTATCTTTGGATCAACTAACCAAGACTTTTGTGAAGAATTTGGAAATATGATGGCTAATGAGTTTGAGATGTCTATGATTGGAGAGCTTAGTTACTTCCTTAGACTTCAAATCAAGCAAATGAAGAATGGCACTTTTGTAAGTCAAGGCAAGTACATCAAGGACATGATCAAGAAGTTTGGATTGCAAGATGCTAAGCCAATGAGTACACCAATGGGCACAAATGATCAATTGGGTATTGATGATAGTGGAAACATGGTAGATCAAAAGCAATACCGGTCTATGATTGGAAGTTTGCTCTATGTCACCGCTTCTAGGCCGGATGTGATGTTTAGTGTGTGCAAGTGTGCAAGATATCAAGCTTCACCTAGAGAAAGTCACTTGAAAGCAACCAAGAGAATATTGAGATATCTCAAGGGCACTCATGATGTTGGATTATGGTATCCCAAGGGGTCTAATTTTGAGTTGATTGGATATTCGGACTCCGACTATGGTGGATGCAAGATTGATAGAATGAGCACAAGTGGCACTTGTCAATTGCTTGGAAGGTCTCTTGTTTCATGGTCATCAAAGAAACAAAATAGTGTTGCACTATCTACCGCCGAGGCCGAATACATTAGTGCCGGTAGTTGTTGTGCACAATTGCTTTGGATGAAGGCCACTTTGAATGACTTTGGAATCAAATTCAAGAATATGCCTTTGTTTTGTGATAATGAAAGTGCTATCAAGATGACACAAAATCCGGTTCAACATTCAAGAACCAAGCACATTGACATAAGGCATCACTTCATAAGAGACCATCAACAAAAGGGTGATATTAGCATTGAGAGCATTGGCACCGAAGATCAACTAGCTGACATCTTTACAAAGCCACTTGATGAAAAGAGATTTTACAAGTTGAAGAATGAATTGAACATACTTGACTTCTCCAACTTGAAATGAGTGCACCCCCACATTCTTATATGACATGCCTCTCCTCCAACATAGCAAGGTAAAGTTGTTTGGCATATCATCCATACTTTGATAATGACATGTTTAGAACATATAGACATATTTGCATGACAAATAGGCTCATTCATGAAAATCAAATGAGTTTAATGTATATATAGTACCACTATTGCTTCTATGTTTGATTGACCTAGTGGTAGCATATGACATGTTTGTGGGCTTGCAAACCTAGTGTTGAATCTAGAAAATGAGCTCATGATATGTATTTCAACATGGTCAAGATAACCCTTATACTTTATGAGGTGTGAAGAAGCTTGTCCTTGGATCAAACTGAATTACATATTCTAGGCAAGTGATCTAGATTGAACCATAATTTGGACTCCCTCATATTGATTGACTTATCTCTCACTAAAATTGGCACCTTTTTGGTGATTGTTGACAAAGGGGGAGAGAAAAGTCACAAAGATAGAAAAGTTACAAAGATAAAAAGTTAAGTTACTAAGGGGGAGAGAAAGCAAAAGATATGACATTAGAAAGGGATCAATTAAAATTGAGCACACAAGTAGGGGGAGCAAGCTCATGAATTATTTGTTGCATTTGTATGTGCATTAACATAATGAATTGTTGCATTGCAAAGCTTAAATTCATAATTCATGATTGTATGGTGTATGCTAGAAATAGAACTTGAATGATGATTTGTTGAAAGTAGCTTTATAAGTGGTTTCTAGACACCTTTGCTTATAATGTTGATCTCACGGGGTACTTTAGTGTTTGTGATCTTTACAAGTGATGTATTACAAGTGGTGTCTAGCTACATCGATGCTAAGGATGGTATATAAAGGCAACTCCGATTGGTATCACGCTTCAAAGGTCCATTCTATATACCTTAGCATCAATTTGATAGTAGTAACTCTCCCAAAATTCAAATCCATACATATGTGCACAATTGAACCAAACTCATGGAAGCACATATGTAGGGGGAGCTAATACTATCGAAATTGAAAATTGATTTCATTTCATATCTTTGTGATGGATGTCATCAATTACAAAAAAGGGGGAGATTGAAAGCCCAAGTTTGGTTTTGGTAATTAATGACACCAAGTTGCTAATGCCATGTGTTAAGTGTTTTGAGTTAGGCATAAGCAACGCATGTGATGAAAGTGTACGTGGCAAGGAGTGGTGGCCACAAGATCACAAAGAAATGGTGCATGGACATGAAATGACGATCATGGTGGAGATGCACATAATATGATGAACTTGATGATCAAGTGGAGGAGAAAGATCTAAGAGCGCAAGGCAAAGGTATAACCATAGGGTTTTCCTTTTGCCGGTCTAAGTTGAGTAGAGAAGTGATTGACCGGATTTAGGATACATAGTCGACTATCAAGAGGGGCAATCACGGTTAGCTCGGGAATCAAGTGCCACTAGATCAATGTCTTGAGCATATGCATTAGGATCTAGTTGAGAGCTAACATAACGCCTTGGAAAATGTTTGTGAAATGCTAACACACATGCACTTTGTGGTGTACACTTGGTGGTGTTAGCACATTTGCGAAGGCGGTGGTGTTTGAGCGGTAATAAGGGGTTTGGGGTTCGCTCTCCCTCCCGCCGAGCGTGCGAGCGCGGGATTCAGGCGTTTTCGAGAAAATGAAATGCCTATTTTCTATTGCGCCGGAGGCGAGAAAAGGTGGCGAAAGTCCGAAATATTTTTCACTGAAAAACGGCGATCGGACGCTGCACCGGACGCGGTCTCGGTTTGACCGGACGCGTCCGGTCAGTTCAACGCGGCGCGAGCTCTAGGGTTTGTGACCGGACGCGGGTCTGGCCTGACCAGCGTGTCCGGTCAGTACAACTGAGCGTAAGAGAGAAGCGCGCGACCGGCGTGTCCGGTCCTTCACGGGACCGGAGCGTCCGGTCAGGCGTCCAGGAACACAGAGCGAAGCGGAGTAACGATCGGACGCGCGGCGCGTCCGGTCACGTACGATCGGACGCGTCCGGTCGTAGCTGGAGCTTACTGGAACGCGACCGGACGCTGGCACTGTCGCGTCCGGTCACTCGTTGAGCGCGTCCGGTCACGTGTGATCTGACGCGTCCGGTCTCAACGGGAGCTTACTGGAACGCGACCGGACGCTGGCACTGTCGCGTCCGGTCACTCGGTTCAGCGCGTCCGGTCAGGGCAACGACTAGTTCTGACGCGCACAGTTCACGGTTGTCGTGTAGTGACCGGACGCGTCCGGTCACCCTGACCGGAGCGTCCGGTCAGCACGATTTTCGCTGCGTCGTCCGTAACGGCTAGCTGCGTACCCCTTCGTTATAAATAGAGGATATCCGGGGTTTGAGGGTAACCCTTGCATATTTTGAGATATAGAGACATCCTTTGAGCTAGAGAACAACCCCTCCACTCATCTCTTTGCATAGTTGCACATCTTGAGTGAGATTGAGTGAGATTCAAGTGCATTGCTTGAGAGTTGCATTCTAGAGGCACTTGATCTTTGAGTTGCTGCGGATTTCTCGTTACTCTTCCGTGTTTCCCGACACGGTAGATGGCTTGGAGCAGCGGAGGTGATTGAGCTCGCAATTGGAGATTGTTGGAGCCTTCACTAAGTGTTGTAAGGGGTTCTTGATCCTTCCCCGCGGGAGTTCGCAAATTGGATACTCTAGTGGAGCTCGTGGCTTGGAGGATCCCCATCTTGTGTGCGGTTGTGCGGCGCCCGCCGAGGGCTCAACTCTTGATAGTTGATTAGCTCGCGAACCGACAAGTGGGTGCATCGCCACAACGAGGAGTAGCTTGCCGGGAAGCAAGTGAACCTCAGGATAAATTCTTGTGTCATTCTCTTCCCGAGGATTTCTCTTGTGTGATTGATTGATTGGTACTTCTCATCTCTACACGGCGGTATAATCACTCGAAGCTCTTCTCTCGTTTTACATCTTGTATCTAGCTTGTTGTTGTTGTAGTGTTTAGTGGATAGCCTTGTACTAGACTTGTGTAGGTGGCTTGCTTAATTAGTTAGAGCTAGTGCATTTTGCTCCGCCACCTTTTATACTAACTTGTGGTTAAGTAATTCTTGTAGAAGTTTTAATTAGGCTATTCACCCCCCCTCTAGCCATTCGGACCTTACAAGCCCCCACCGCATGTATGCTGTCTCTTTTTTTCATTTTTGGAATCGATATGGAGATGTTGATCCTACATATTCAGTTAGATGTCAACAGCAATTGTCGATTAAGCACATATTCAGTTACATGTCAATGGCAATTAATCGGATCAAATCCCCCACCCTTCGAGTCCCTTAAACGTTTATTTATATGGGTGAACTGATTACTTTGTGCAGATTTTGTAACTATCACTACTCTTGATATTCCTCCTTCCCAATAAAAAAATTCCATCGGTGCAATCATCTTGCTAGCCTACACGCCTACTCCAAGATGATATTTTCCTCAGGAATCTCACATCTCTATCACAAACATATGCCATAGCTTGGTGTCACATCAATGTCGTGTTTGATGCGAGCCGATGCAATAGCCTTGTCACATCGATTTGCTGTGACCGATGCGAGAGTTGCTATTTGCATCGACCATCATTGTCTCTTGCACCAGAATAGAGATGCAAAAGGGTTATTGCATCAAAATGGTTTTGATGCGAGATCCCTATTGCATCGGCCATGGGTGTCTCTTGCATCATGATAGAGAGATGCAAAAAGGTTATTGCATGAAAATCATGTTGATGTAATACATCTAAAAAATTTGATGCAATAAGAATCTCATGTACACCATCTTCTTGGATGCATTAAGGTAAGTGTAGCAGGTACCATCAATTCAAACTATGCAACTGGTCATACCTTTGATCTGCCCTGATAGTGAAAAAAGATCAGGTTAATCGATGATAGTGACAAAGATGATGGCTTTAGTGTGAACTCCTCCTTTAGGGACACATCCATCATCTTGACCCTGTTGGCGGTACTTAACTCATATTTTCAACCGCCAATTATCTCATAAAATGAACCGATATCGACACCAAACTTAGAATCAGAGCTTATAACTAACGAATTCCATGAGTTTTGGTGATTTACCATTTACAGGAGGGCAATTGTGGAAATAAACGTAAAGGGCTAAGAATGTACAAAGAAATAGAGTATAAGACACCATTCTACACAAGCCCAAAGAGCGAGGCCCTTTACCAGACAAATCAGGGCCCAGACAAAGGGAAAAATAAGGCCAAACCCAAACCAAATCATCATATCTTCACAAAACACCGCCATGGCCCAAGTCAGGAAGCTCAAAGGAGCACGCCCACCAAAGATGGGCTGATTTGGAGCCGATCAGGGTGCGGTCGCATCGCCACCGAGCTCATTTGGCCCCAACTTTGGTCGGTGGACTCAACCGACATGCCAAAGGTGGTTCACTAGGTTACGGCCAGGTTCAGTGCACCTAAATGGCGATGGAAGGTCTGTTTGCACCTTCCATGTGGGGAGGAAGCACTTTTCCAAATGACCCCCTCCTCTCCACCTATAAAAGGAGGCCTCTCTCCTCCTCAAGAAAACAACACAATAAGGAGAAGAGCACCACACTTGAGCATCATTCCAAGGGCTTAGGCCCTATCTAGCTAGTAGAGTTAGTTGGGAGAGATGTGAGGGAGAGTACGGGGAAGAGCCGGACTTGTCGGTGTCTCCCCGAGCTTGTACCTCGACGGACCCATGTAACTCAATGGGTTCTCCCGCTAAGTAAGTGTTCGTGGTTCTTGTGGTTATAAAGCCTTTTGATTAGTTAAGCTATACTTTTACTTATTTACGGGATCATCATCTGTCCCCATGACGGATGCTCTAGTAGAAGGGCCCTGATAAAGACGGATAACCCTTGTATGCACACTAGAGTAGTAGTCGATAGCGTAGACGTGGTGTCTAGGCTAGAGGCTACCTTTGTTTGCCTCGTATCCTCTGGTTGAGGGGTAGGCGGCAGGTGGTGACAGCCCTGTCCATCCTTTGTAATCCCCCACGTTCGGATAGAGCATAGAACTATAGGACGGATACGACTGACAGACCAAGCGTAAGCCGGTGCCTAAAGCAACTAAGTAGGAGTAAAGTTTATCTATCCTTAGACCCAATAGCCATAGGAATCCATCTCTACCCTTTCCAACTATACCCTTGCGTTATCCTTGGACGAATTAGTTAGAAGTACCTTCGTTCTCTGTGGAAATACGATACCCTGAATACCACTGAGTGAAAGCTACAACGGTAATTCCATACACTTGCGGAATCTTTCTATTGCGTTAAGAAATACCAACAGACCCCTTCTTCCCATAGTATCTTTATGTCCTCCACGAATGGCTCTAGGAACACATCTATATCATTGTCCATCTACTTCGGTCTGAAAATAACTGTGGCCAACAAAAGATACATGTGCTTCTGACATAGCTAGGGAGGTAGGTTGTAGATGGTGAGGATGATCGGCCAAGTGCTGTGCGAGCTGCTAAGGTCACCGAACGGATTCATCCCATTGGTACTCAGCGTGAACCTGACGTTCCTTGCCTTGTTGCCAAACTCTGGAAACATGTCGTTGAAACGCTTCCACTGCTTGCCATTAACGGGGTGTCGCAGCTTGCCGTCGTCCTTCGTGCGCTCATCAGATGCATGCCAGGACATCAGCTTGGCATCCTTGGGGTTCTCAAATATAGTACACAGGCGATCGATCACGGGCAGATACCACATCGACAGGGCTGAACTTTTTCTCTGCGTGTAACCCTCTTCTTCCTCGTACTCATGAGATGGGATCTGCTACACACTACTCTTCTTAGTCATCTTCTTCTTCTTTGGCCCACTTGAGGCTCTTTCATCATTAGCGTCCATATGATAACCGGCATTCCACTTGTACCGACTCGTGCCGTAGTGCGGACAGATCTGTAAGTTCTTATACTTGCCCTGATATAGGATACAGTGGTTAGGGCAGGCGTGAAATTTTTTAAGCTTCATTGCCACTGGTTGGATCAGCTTCTTCGCCCGATAGGTATTGGCGGGCACCTTGTTACCCTCTGGGTATGTGGAAGCAAGGATACATAACATGTCGTTGAAGCTAGTGTTGGACCACCCATGGTTAGCCTTCAGCTTCAACATCTGGAGGTTAAAACACAGCGCCATCCACTGCTTCAGACAATCCTTATATAGTGGATCTATTGCCACCTGCTTCATCTCTCTGAAATTCTCTAGCCACCTTGGGCTCCCAAACAGAACATTGTCATGGTCCAGACGGTTAGCAAGCCCCTCAAAAAGCTCTGCATCCTCAAGGTCCCTCACAGTAGCCTCCTCACCATCCCCATCGCCTCCCCCACCACTGTCATCGTCTGCCATGCCATGGAGCAGATAATCCATCGTGATGTAATCACCATCCCCATCGCCACTCCCACCCCCATCGGCTACTACTGCTGCTGATGCTGATGAAGGTTGTTGTTCTGCATTCACTGTCGTCGTCAATGTCGACGAGTTTTCTCTAGATGCACCGACACTCGGATCTGCTTCACCGTGAAACTTCCGGACGATGTAATCCTTGAGGAAACCATATCAGACCAAGTGAGATTGCATCACGTTATCTTCCTAGGCAAGCTTGTTCTTACAACTATTACACGAACAAATGATGCGCGGTCATTGCTTCAGACTTAGACGATGCTTTTTCACTGCGGTAACAAACTTTCTCACATGATCCATGTAAGACACGGATCCAGCCTTGATGTCTTGTACATCCATTCCCTAATCATGGCCGCAAACCTTGCACACACAGAGCGAAAAGGCATACAAGTAGAGAAGTATGGAAAAAAATGCAGCCGGGTCGCTCTAGATCTGATTTCTCTCTCCTCCATATAGATCTTGATCTAGTTCTAGAGAAAAAATGCCCAAATGATGAAAAGGAGAGAAGAATGAGGATTGGAGGGCGAGTAGCTATCTCTTGCGGTGCCCTCCTTCAACAAATCCAAGGACAAAACTTCTCCCCCTAGGAAAGGCTCAATTTTTGGGGGTTTGTAGCTTGGAACCTAAAAAATGAAGAAGAAGCCGTGGGGAAGAAGGGTGGGTGTCACTGTATTTATAGCTCAGGATTAACCGAGGCGGCCAACATAAGGCCATCCGCCTCGGTTAATCGTATGTTAACCAAAGCAGTACCAAATGCCTCGTAACCGAGGTGGTTGCGCCCCAACGCAACCGCCTCGGTTACCAACTGCCTCGGTTAATGTATTAACCAAGTCGATTCCTTTACGTTGCCCACCTCGATTAAGCATTAACCGAGGTGGTTGCTGGGCCAGCTGCCCCGCCTCGGAGCCTACAAACCAAACACCTTAGTTAAGTTTTTATGTAGCAGTGATTCATCCTTCACTTCCATAGCGCATAGCTCTCATTAGCAACTCTTGTAACCAAGCATATAAACAAGGAGAAGAACTAGTTCAAACTGACGTAGCGTATCACGTACATGAACCAGTATAAATCCCGTGTCTCGCGTGCTACCCATCTGAATCCTTGTGCATGGTACATTGATACGTATTGCCGGAGTTAATACTTCCGACACTATGTATTTAAAAAAAATCAAAACATCTTATAATTAGGAACAAGACAGAGTACCATAGATATAAATTAGATGAGTGTACTTAAAATATTTCTTGCATAAGCATAACCTCTAGAAATAAATGCTAGTCATCTCATTCTCTCGCCATATTTATTTTATTCCCTACCTTCCTCCTTATTTTGCTCCTGCTCCTTTTTTTCTTACCTGTTTAGCTGTTTTTTTTTAAAAGACGGCAAAAACTTTGCTGCAGATTTTATTAAAAGATACAAAAGAAAAAAGGGCTATACAAAAGGAAACAAATAACTATACACACCCATACAGCCGCGCCCTACAACAGAGAAAACAACCTGACTTTCGAAGGAAGCAACACAAAAAGGAAGAAGAACAGAGGGCGCAAACTATCCAGAAACGATTAGGCCAACACCTGCTACCAAATTAATGCAAATCAGTTGCTTCTTGTCCAGGGGTTGTTGCCAAACGGTATTGAAAAATATCATCCTCGCATAACGCAGCAACCTGCTGGAAGGTTCGTCTATTCCCTTGTTTCTAGATATTCCACAAAAACAGATTAGTGTTCCGTCGAAAGCTCTTCTCTGATTTTTATCAACTTGCCTTCTGCAACTTCGCTAGAACTTATGGAGTCTCCTCCCGTGCTTCCTTAGTGAACAGGCAATCTTTACATAGGTGAATCGGTGTTTCCGGGTCAAGTCCACATAATTTTCAATATGGGTCATTAGTCCATCCACGCTTCACTAAATTAAGATGTGAGGATTTTCTTGTGCAGCAAGTTCATGCAAAGAATCTGCGCTTAGGTTCACTTTTTGCCTTCTAGATAGGCATTATTCTGATTTTATTGAAGATTTCTTCAAACTGAATGCGATATGCACTTTGGTGTTATATTCTCCGTTCCCGTCCAGCGTCATTTAATCTCATCGTCAACGGCATTATTCAATTGAATGTCCTTGACGGCTTCCAAAAGGCTCACAAATGCCATGACCTCATTTTGAGAATTTGGGGGTATATGTGGTCGATCCATTTGTTGCTTTCCATAGTTTTTTGAACCGTAATTTTTTTTCTTCGTGTCTTTTGATATAACGAGGGCGCAATTGTTTGTGCCGATTTTCCATTGATCTAGACACTTGTTTAGTTCTTAAAATAGTTTGCAAAATGTAACTGTAGCGTTACTGTAGCACTTTCGTTGTTATTTGACAATTATTGTCTGATCATAACCTAATTAGGTTTAAAAGATTCGTCTCGTGATTTACAACTAAACTGTGTAATTAGTTTTATTTTTATCTATATTTAATGCTTCATGCATGTGTCCAAAGATTCGATGTGACGAGAATCTAAAATATTTTGTAAAATATTTTGGAAACTAAACCAGGACCAGGTCGATGACCAGAAAGAGGTGGTTTTTCCGTTACCTGTGCTGACTATAGTTGACGCATTAAAGAGGGCATCATCATGCCACATGGGATCTCAAGAGTATTGCACGCTCTTTCTTTTGTTTCCACTTAAACCAAAGCCATCTCAAACGGAGGTATAGGCCATGTTTAGTTGCCGGAATTCGGCAGTGCTAAATTCATTGTTTGGCACTGTAGTGCATTGTGGCATTTCATTTGTATTTGGTAATAATTGTCCAATCATTGACTAATTAGGCTCAAAACGTTCTGTCTCGCAAAATACAACCAAACTGTGTAATTAGTTTTTGATTTTGTCTACATTTAGTACTTCATGCATGTACCATAAATTTAATGTGATGAAGAATCTTCTTTTTGTACAGTACCAAATTCAGGAGTTTGAGAGGAACAAAGCAAGACCATAGTCGTACGTGGCGGTGTGGAATGACAGGGCTGGTCCCATATAGCCGCACGTGCCTAGGCTGACGGCCCTTGTCGCCAGTGTATGTGACACGATAATAGTTTTCTATCGCGCTAGGCGCACCGGTGTAACAAATTGATCGGATCTAAAAGTATTTTTAAAACTATTAACTAGATATTTATATATTGGTTAATTAAAAAGAGTTAAAATAGTTAGCGTTGGTTGTCGGCTCGTCGTCGCCTATTACTTCCGGCTGGTGAGGACTGCTGCTAGTCTGGGCGTGGAAAGCGTCTCTTCGGAGTTCTGACGCTTATCCCACATATTGGCCAATCACGCCCCGCCGGCTTCCCATGAGTCTTGGTCGTCGACTCGGCGTCGTCCCACCCACCGCCGGAGCAGAGGAGGAGGCTGTTCGGCTATAAAATATTTTAAATCGGTACATCTGCCATGGGCGACTCTGTTCCCGGAGGTGGGTGCCACAGGATTCACTGTCTCGCTCCATCCCTCTCTCTCTAATCAGCTTCCGTTGCCTGTGCTACGTACTACCATCGGACGAGCAACCCAACAAGCCTGGCAACACCCAGATTCCCGGAGGTACTCCGCCACATGCATGCTCCACTGACCCAGACCCACAGCAACGCACCACACCATTATCGAGTTTGTTTGCGCTGTTGCCTGTTGATTTGGCCTTTAGACACCAGCATCTGCCATGGGCGATCCTGTTCCCGGAGGTGGTGCCACAAGGTTTACTGTCTCTCGCTCCATCCCTCTCCTTCTCTCTCTAATCATCTTTCGTTTGCCGTGCTACAATACATAGGATACCTCATCGGCCGGCTGGGGAACAAGGCGGACGAGCAACCACAGGCGGCTGCCGCTGAACCCAAGCCTGCCAACACCCAGACTCCCAGAGGTACTACGCCACATGCATGGAGGCTCCACTGGCCCGCAGCAACGCACCACACCATTATGGAGTTTGTTGAATATATATATATATATATATATATATATATATATATATATATATATATATATATATATATATATATATATATATATATATATATATATATATATATATATATATATATATATATATATATATAGTAACTTGGCCTTTTGACACGAACAAGATTGGTTCGTCGGGACACCGGAGAACCTTCGTCCGCAGGCGGCGACGGCGGCAACCGAACCAGCACAGCCGGCCGGTGAGCTCAGGAGAACAAGAAGTTTCATCGAATGGTACTCCTGCTGCTGAACGCGCATCTCCTCAATTTGCTAAATTCCCTAAGGGGCCTTTTGGATCTTTTTATTTTAGGGAATTATAGTCTACTTAATGAACTAAGCTATTTGGTTTGAAATTTGACCATAACTTTCCAAATTTTAGATATAAACCTATCTTAAATTCATAGTGAGAGATGAAAATTAAATTTATAGATCATCATGCTATGTTTCTACTCTATAACTTATAGCGCTCTTTGGCTCGCTCCTCTGTTAAATTATGATTATTAGAATAAAATTTTAATTCCAAGGATCAAACACGGGCCTAAAAGTCATTTCATTACTGATTATTCTATCATTTGTTGCAAAAGCAAGAGCAGCGGTAATAGTAATGAAGAGAGCGCGGAGCTGCCAACAAGCTGTACACGAGTAAACGCTTACAATATGGAGAACAAGCACAACCGATTAAGTAACGAACCAAGGAAGCTACCATTCGAACTGATAAAACTGATGACAAATAATTTCTCCGAGGAGCTTGGGCGCGGTGCGTTTGGACAAGTCTTCAAGGTAAAACTGACCAAACATGAAGACCCGTGTATATGCACGTGGACAAAACAAATAGTGCCTATAGTTATTTTTTGTTTGTTTCAAATCCAGGCCGTGTTTAGATCCAGAGTTGGCCGGCGGAATCGGCTCTGGCTGCTACAGCATTCCTGCCGGAACACTGTAGCAGCTTTTGTTTTTTAGTGCAAAAAATTTTTCCAAAAAATGATTAATTAGACTCAAAATGTTCGTCTCACAAAGTACAACAAAACTGTGCAATTAGTTTTTGATTTCATCTATATTTAGAACTTCATGCATTTACCGATATTTTGATGTGATGGGGAATCTTCTTTTTGCATAGTGAAATTTAGGTGGTGGAATTGGGAACTAAACAAGGCCCCAGTCAACTAGCAAGACGCCCGGCCCGTGCAAATAACACGCGTAGCTAGTTTTTCTCATTATATATTTGGATTTGGTCCTTTCTCCATACGCCCTATTGCATGAGCTTTATGTAGCTATCTTCGATATATTTCTTGGCTTAATCTATTGTCGCCTCTACCTCCTCTTACTAGTGAATTCAAGTTTAGCCTTTATTTTTTCTTTAATTAGCTTAAATTAATGTCAAGGCCTATCACAAATTGTTTAGCTTCTTGACTCTCTTATAATCTAAAATTCATATTTATTTAGTTTGTTTTATTTTTAAATCATATTTTTTCTAATGATCTAGGACAATGCATATTCTTTATACTTTTTATGTGCTTATTTATGAGTTACTGTAGTTTCTTATTTTTAGTACTTAACATTTCTATCATTTGATTTTTAGTGGAGAGTATTTTTTAGTTTTCAAAATACTATTTTTAGTTAGAACTTAGCTTCGGTCTAGCCTAGCCTTTGGTCAATCTTACATGCTAGGCCAATGCAATCGTTACATACGTTGGGGCATGTTTTGATTTTATTATGGAACTGTCTAGCCAACAACTGGTTGTTTTAGCCCCCTCCCAATAACTAGATTTTGCCTATGCACTTACACTATATTGTAGCTATATTTACACCGCCTTATTACTATATTTATAATGATTTTTTCAGTGTAATTTATTGGACAGAACGATGTAATTAGCGAATAACACAAATATATGCCAATTTTTTTTTAAAAAAATTACAAATTATTTTTATGGATTGCAAACATCAGATAAATATATGTCAAATTGTCACAAATGTCATCAAATTGATCACAAATTATGCACAGGAGCAGCAACCCCCACAAGGATAATGGCGTGGATGTTTGTTTACTACTCTGGCCTGGGTAGCAGGTAAGCCATGACGCTGCCAACGAAGGCACATAGGTTAATGAAGCACACGTCGGCCGAGATATGAGGCAGCATCCAGCAGCTCCACGGCATGGATGGGGTTCGAGCGAAGCTGCGCGTCGTCAGAGGCCTGCTGGCCCTGGCAGATTCCCCGCCACCCAGCCCACACCCATGCACAAGAGCAGGAACCTTTGTTGGATCTGGCCACTCACGTACCAGATCGAACGGTGGATAATTCGGTTGCTAGGTTTACCTAAAACAACCGGTTGACCATTAGCAAATCTGTTTATTTTTGTATCGCCGTATCCCATGTCTCATTTGCTTCCAAATTTTCTATTGTCCAATTATGATCGTAAACCTATCTTTTTATTTTTACTTCATTCATTTTCTTTGAAGAAAAACACTATTAATTGACCCATATCTAATCCATATATGAAAATGAGTCTTTTGCCCATAGTATCCTTGCCAAACCTAACCTAGGTCACAGCACATGGGCATATACCGTCTCTGGTTGATGCATATTACAGGCAACACTTGCTTGTTTGTACCTACACAGCTCGCCTGTAATCGCTCCTTTCCTACAGTTGTGACTCGCGTGCGGCCTCTCTTAGCCATGCTCCGCGCTAGCCCATGGCCAGTTGTGCTTGCCCGTTGCTGCAGCTTGTCTACTGCTCCGCTCTTGGTTATAGACGTGCTTTGCTCATGTTTAGAATCGAGAAGCAATGAGAATAATACGTGAGTCATAGTTAGTTATGTCAGACTTGGTTACCCAGCTGTTTGTTTAAATTTAGAACATATTATACATGATAGAATCAGATTCATTCTGCTGCTTTATTTGTTTTCTTTTTTCCTTTTGGGCCTCATACGATAGGACCGAGAGAGAACCCTATTACTGAACTGGAACATGTTATGCATGGAGAAAAATATTTAAATGTACATTGTATGTGGCATAATTTTTCTAGATAGACCTAGACCATTAGATCATCATAAACCAATGGTGGATACTCTTTTAATTTTTTGATTAATCTAGAAAATTTCGATGCTCTTTCAACTTCTTCAACTAAAGATATAGTTTGTTGACTATTTCATCCAATCTTGAGAGCGCGTTGGTTAGTCATCCATTTATGTGATCTTATCATTTTTAATTTGATGATGTAGTATTCCAATTTAGTTTCGTTCGATCTCTCGTATCATATCTAAACCATTAGAGTTTTGCCACACAACCAATAATACATAGCCTTTTTAACCATTATTAATTATAAGTTATTTTCATGGTTTTAATTTAGTTGTTTTGCTTTCTAACCAGAGCAGAATAGGAAATATTTTGTCATATGTATTGATTGTACCAAATTGTAATACTGCTCTTATTTTTATTCTAAATTTAATTACCCCAAGCTTCAAATCTTTTCATGGGTTTCTGCTAATAGGTCTAGCGAGATTGCTTGACCAAGACATGCAGTAGCTAACCTTGTATGTTAAGTGTTGTGAGGAAATAGATATATATACACATGGTCCAATGGAAGAGTTGTATCTGTTTTTTTACATGCGGAACTTTACCATGGAGATAGATTTAGATAATTATAGCTTGGGCCTACATCAATATGAATCCTATATTCATATACAATTCTAGCTAATATTTTTTTAATTGTTAATTCTTAATTTACCTATATACTAATCATTATGGGTATGGACTCTTTGGTTAAACCTAGACCGTCAGATTATCATAAAATCCAATGGTGCACACTATTTTCTTTTTTCTGGTCAATCTCATCATTTTTAGGCCCTGCCAGCTAATGTGTGGCTTCTTTGTAACATTATTGTATTACTACACGAGCGTAATAAAACTATACAAGCCTTGTATGAATAAGTAACTATGAAATTTAATAACGAACAGGGAGTGCTGGAAGATGGAGAAGAGGTTGCTGTGAAGATGCTCCATTTCATGCCTAATGTCACTGACCAGCAGTTCGAAAACGAATTTGAAATACTTAAGCGGCTCAAGCATCCCAATATTGTCCGACTAGTTGGGTTCTGTGATGAAGCTAAAGAAGAACTCGTAGAGTACAATGGTAAACTAATAGTTTGTCAAAGGATACACAGGGCACTCTGCCTTGAATATATGCCCAAAGGAAGCCTTGGCAAGCTCCTTACTGGTTGGTGATTACCGTATTGAATAAATATTTTGCCTGCAATGTGACTAAAAATTATTCATTGAGAATGTTGTGTTTGCTCTTGCAGGTGAAAATCTTGGCAAGAATTGGTCTATACGCTACAAAATAATTAAGGGAATCTGCAAGGGTTTAAGGTATCTTCAAGAGGGATTGGAGTTTCCCATCATTTTCCATTTGGATCTAAAACCGGATAATGTACTTCTAAGCCGACTGATGACGCCAAAAATATCAGATTTTGGTTTATCTAGGCTCATTGGTGAAGAGAATACCAAAAAGACATTGACTCCTCTAGGGACAATGTAAGAGTTATGCTCACGTGAACAGAGTTTTTAATCAGCTGCATTGCTCAAAATCTCACCTTACCATAATGTTCTGCTGCAGTGGATACTTACCGCCAGAATTCATTAACTTTCAAGTAATCTCAAAGGAGTATGATATATACAGTTTAGGTGTTATAATTACAAAAATAATCACTGGAATTACAGGCTACTCAGACGTTGCCGACATGGGTGCCCAAGAATTGGTTGAACATGTAAGAATATGTTATTTTAACGTTTTTCCATCAATACGTACTAGAGTTCCATTAGGAGCTTCTCATTGCACCAAATTCGCATCACTGCTTGTGACAGAGTACCGAAATGTTCTTAGATTTACAATTGTTAGTTTTGCATATGTTGTACCACCCTCTGTCCCAAATTATAGTTTGTTTTGGCTTTTCTAGGTATATCACTTTTGCTATGCACCTGGCTATACAATATATCTAGATACATAATAAAAAAAATTATGTATTTAAAAAAGTCAAAACGATCTATAAATTGAAACGGAGGGAGTATAATTCTTTTTGAAATAAAAAGGATTAGTTGGTGTCCTCTGCTTAAGCACGCAGCCTGACTTTTATATTATAAAGTTGTCAGCTATCCAGCTGCTGCATATGGAAATCAAACTTACATGAAAGAACTTAGAAATTAACGGAAGTCTATTATTAATCATCCATCCCTTGGAAGCAATAAATAAATAAATAAATAATCCATGGCAACGTCGATCGAATCGTAAGGATGCTGAACAAATCGTCTCTCAGCAATGCCTAAAATCATGTTAGTGTTGTTGCCTTTGTCATCCTTGGACTAATACATCTAGAATACCAAATAAATGTTGCACCAATACATATTTAATAGTGAACTCATTAAACTAATTAAATATCGTAAGTTACTGTATTTTTCTTATAAACTCAGAAAAATATAGAAGTTTAGCTGAGGACAAACTAAAACACATTACTCTTTAGAACAAAGGGATAAATTATAGTGCAGACTCTTCAAGTGTGCTTATATTGTTTAATTAGTTATTAGAGCTAATGAAAAAACTCGAATTTTGTATTGCAAGGGCTCGTATAATCGGATCATCTAATTGTGGCAAATTCCTAGGGTTTCTTGTTATTAATTCACGTGTTCAAAACCTGAACCCATATTTGCAATAGGGCAGTGTTCTATGTTTTGTTGCCATGTATGAATCCAGTTTTCACTGACGTTAACAGCACCTGTACTGCTTTGCTCTGTGTTTTGACTTTGAAGGTTCATGAGAACTGGAAAAAATGTCTACAAGAGATACCCAGGTATGAATCACTTGAAGTAGATTGCAAACAAGTGAAAAGATGTATCGAAATTGCAAGAAGGTGCATGGAGAATGATCGCCGTAAAAGGCCTATAATCAAGGATATTGTGAGTCAATTGGATGAGATTGACATGGAAAATTTTAAACTGCTTGCCCCATCATATTATAAAGCGCTGCCGCCGAGGAAAATGGTACGATTATTAATATGTTGTATGTAAACTATCAACTGTATACTATTTTTCCCAAAAAAAAGTTGTCCATAGAAAATACAAAACTTTTGGTACATCATATGCCACTGGACTCTAACTAGTATACATGTCTTTTAGTATTTACATTGGAAACAATGTAACAAATTAATGCTAGTTTTTTTTCAAATATAAAAATGACAAAATACTACTACTGTGCCACTTAATTGATTTTTTTTCCATCCTCCATTCAAAGACAGTCAGTCTTCTTCAAAACAGATCGAGAGGCGAACCAAAAATCCTCGAGCTACCCTCTCAACCTGAAACATAATGCAATTTTATTAGTTGTCTCAAACACCCAACGTTTGAAATAATATCTACTATACTAGCTAGGTGTGTTTAATTAGGTACATAATTTACCTCTTTGATGTGGTAGACGGTCACACTCTTTTCTACAAACTGAATCGAACTTAATGTGTTGACTTGGACAATTGACAATGCATTATACTATCTCCATTCCAAACTATATATAAGATGTTTGGGCATTGCTACGGTACTCCCAAATAACCTTGAGCTGTTTATTTATTTTATTTAATCAGACGCCTATGATCACCTATAAGAGATAATAGTTGAAACATATATTTATTTGGTTTTTTATTTTGTGAACAAGGATAAATAAGGAAAGTTTTAAATATAAAAGATTTTTTTCTAAATTTGATTGATGCATGTGTGATATGGCAGATATGGTGAATCTTTTTTATTTTGCAATTTTGGACTTGACATATTTTGATTACCATATAATGATACACTTGTTTTCGCATGGATGTAATTTGCATGTGAGCCAGCGTGATTATGTGTTGCATGCATCGAAGTCACCTTGCTTTTGGAGATGAACGCTGTATTAGCTTCCGTGCTTTCAAACGAAAGAGTGGGTGTTCTGGAGATCAAAATCACCGTTGCGCATGTCAACACACTTTTTTATGCATGAAGAATGTTGCATTGACATTGGAGATCTTCATTCGTTGGCAACTTGGCATTGGCATTGCATAGCAAGGAAGTAAACCATAATTAAAAACGTTTAAATATAAGATTGTATAACGTGTTTTTTAATCTATAGTCAATTAGTAAAATCCATAGTGCCAATATGCATCAAAATAAAATTTTAATTAATGTCGATGCCTGCTTGTCCGCTCATCCCGTGATGTCCGCCCAGGATCCCATGCCGCCACTCCAGGACGCGGTCGCGGTGTGGACGAATCCCATGCCGCCGCTCCAGGACGCAACGAAGAAGGGACCAATGGCAAGTACTTTTGTCCAGTGGCTATTAGATTTGGAAGAATTTTCCTTTTCTTAAGTTATGATATGATTTGTTTATTTAAGAAAATATAAAAAATCAATGGCTTAGATTTATTTGAAATATTACCTCAATATGTCTATATACCTAGTTAAAACAACGTGTCTAGAAAAGCTAGAACGTCTTAGAGTTTGAAAAAGAGAGAGTATTTTAAAACCAATGGGTATGTACCATATAGAAATTAGAAAGGCGCATAGATAATGATGTTTTTTTTTTGATAAATATAGATAATGATGTTGTTATTGGCTAAGGTTGCGGCGGGGGCAGAAACTATATTTATTTCCACTGCCGCCTGCACAACTTAGGTCTCTGTATTAATTAATTATTTGAAATCTTATTCTTGTTGGTTAAATATTAATCAAACTGATTGTCTGTAGAAGATGGATCCGTGGGCAGGATCGTCGCGCCTACCAAGTCGCAAACCAGTCATTTCTAAGAAACAGATATCTACTACAAATATGCACAAGGATCCTCCGTCGGAGATCAGCAATCCTGCCCAGCCGGAGCACAAGCTGAAGCTGATGACGGACGCCGGCGCGCCATTCTTGTGCGACGGCTGCAAGGAGCCCGGTTACGGGCCCAGGTACGCGTGCGATTGCGGCGGCGGGGGCCATACCTTCGACCTCCACACTCGTTGCGCAGTCGCAGATGATCCCCTGTTCGATCTCCACACTCTGGTGCATCCTCTGTTCGGCTACGGCAAGCAGTTCGAGTTCCGCTTCCTCCAGGAGGCCCCATCGTCCCCTGTCCAGGAGGAGGGAAGGAGGGTCTGCGACGCTTGTGGCGAGCCCACGAGGGGTTTCGTCTACCACAGCTTGGAAGAAGGCCTTGATCTCCACCCGTGCTGCGCGTCCCTGCCGGACCGCTTTCTCCATGACGGCCGTGACTTCGACCTCCACCGGAGGGCGTCGCGGCAGTGTGCCTTGTGCCCAGATAATGAGGGCCAACACCGTTGCTTCTGGGCGTACCGCTGCTACGTCGACGGCGAGGCTGTTGACCTGCACGTGGCGTGCCTCAAGGAAACGGGTCGTCGCTGCTGGGAGGCCTACTACCTTAACCAGGACGACGTGGGTGGCGGCGCCCTGAATGTCGACAGCATGCTTGAGAACATGTTTAGCAGCACCATTGGCGACATTGCAGGGACGCTTGCTAGCTTCATCACGGCGCTAGTTTTTGGCAGCTTGATTGTCAAGATGTAGCGGCCTTTGCAGAGCAGCACGGTTTTAATTTGGGAATCTCGATGGAGCCAAAAGCAACAGTATTGTAGTATGAAGATCTGTGTGACGACCCATTGTCTGCTTTTACTAGAGTATCTGTAAGTTTGTATACTATTTTTCAACAAGTGCATATGCACGGACTGGTTTGTACAAACTAATAGACACCTATGTGTTACAAAAAACAATTCCAGACATAATGAATAAATATTAATAAATTTTTTACTAGCCAATTCATATTTATTATACAGAAAATAATTGAATTTTGCCGTGATGCAATATGGTATGTCAACATATCCTCCAACTCAAAATCACTGATTCAGTTTTTAAACATTCTGGAAGAATTCCGAGATCTTCGCCTTGCACAATGGAACTTCAGAATTGTAATGAAAGCAAAGTTGCTACCTCTGCTTGAGCAACAAAAGGCCTATTGGAGACAAATAGGAGCCATCAAATGGGTGAATTAGGAGTTGCGACAACAATGTTCTTCCATGCAAATGCTACAATTAGACACAGAGGCAACCTTATTACTCATCTAGAAGAAAGAGAGGGCTCCATCCTTACTGCACGCAAGGACAAAGAGCTGCTACTTCGGGAAAGTTTCAAGGAGAGATTGGGGCAGACAGATTTTAGAGGGTTTGCTCTTGATCCAACTGAAATTCTAGAAAGAAGAGAAGATCTAGGTTTTCTTGAGGAACCATTCCTAACCAGTGAGATAGATCCTGTCATCAAAAACCTCCTAGATGACAAACCACTAGGATCAGATGGTTTTAATAATGAGTTCCTAAAAGTCTATTGTGCAACCATCAAGGAGGATTTTCTATAAACTATGCAATGACTTCCACAACAACAATCTGTGTATGAGGAGCATCAATTCTTCTCTCATTACTTTTATCCCAAAGATAGATGGTGCCAGGACTGTATTAGATTATAGGCCAATTTCCCTACTCAATTCTTCAGTCAGACTCTTGACCAAACTGCTAGCAAATAGGTTGCAAACAGTGATCACCAAGCTAGTCCACAGAAGTCAATATAGTTTTATTAAAAAAAAGGACTACCCAAGACTGCCTAGCTCGGTCACCGGAATATTTGCACTTATGTCACAACTCAAAGAAGGAAATTGTTATTCTAAATATGGATTTTAAGAAGGCTTTTGACAAGATGGAATATCAAGCAATGCTCACTATAATGGAGAAAAAAAAGGCTTTGGATAGAAGTTGCTACGATGGATGAACCAAAAATTTTCTTCAGCAACCTCAGCAGTACTCCTAAATGGGACACCTAGAAAACCCTTCAATTATTTAAGAGTGAGGCAAGGTGATCCCCTTTCACCTCTCCTCCTTGTGCTAGCTGCCGACTTCCTACAGTCACTGGCAAACCGAGGCAAAGAGCTAGGGCTACTCAGATTACCAATTTCCTTAGAATCAAACAATGACTTCCCAATCATTTAGTATGCTGATGACACATTGACTATCCTTGAGGGTGATGCCAGGCAGGTTTTTTTTTTTCTAAAATCTGTCATTAACACTGTCACTGAATCCACAGGGCTAAGAGTGAACTTCCAAAAGTCCATGATGCTACCTATTAACATGATAGAAGAAATATTTGACTTGCTTGCTAGGACTTTTGGGTGCTCCAAAGGGTTACTGCATATGCACGGACTGGTTTGTACAAACTAATAGGCACCTATTATGTTAAAAAAAACAATTTCATACATAATGAATAAATATTAATAAATTTGTTTACTAGTCAATTCATATTTATTATATAATAAATAATTGAATTTTGCAGTGATACAATAGGGTATGTCAACATATCCTGGTATAATTCAAGTATTTATGTGTGATATGACGTATTGCTAAGTTCATAACTCCTTTGTTCGTACTACAGAAAGCATATATTATAGATATAAATTAGATGAGGGTACTTAAAATATCTTTGCACAATTTCTATAAATAAATGTCAGCATGCACATGGCTGTCATCCCCCTTTCTCACCATCTTCATCTTATTCCCTACCTCCCCCATCTTATTGTGCTCCTACTCCTTTTTCCTACCTGTTTTCTGTCTCATGTAACTCCCATTCATCTTCTTAACCCTTTTCTCTCTATACCCCCTTCCATCCTCTTAAACCAAAGCAAGTAAAAAATTGATTATCATTTTATAAATAGGATGACACGACAATAGGTATGATTTCATATTGTTCTAACACATTGAAGGACTAAATTTAACTCATTTAAGTATCGGTCTAGTGCAACACTCTATACTGTCTTTTATCATGTGTAATTCAAGAACTTGACTAGGGTTATTATCACCTTTATGGTTTCAAATCATGCGATGAAAAGATCCATTCCATCGATGCCTCATCCTTTAATGATGTGACCATATTGATTCTTGATGACCCTTTATCAAACTGAACTTACTATAAGCAAGCTTGGACATATGCATAAATGTAATTTGTAAAACGTTGCATAGTTATATTCATTATTATTTAAATATTGCAAGGACATTGAGTCCTATCATTTTTAAATAGAGTGATATACTGTCCTTGTAGTTAAAATATATGTTTGCTTTTAATCCTAATAAACTTAACTAACTTGAGTTTAGTAACACCATGTTTAATGAAAAAACGTGATAAGAAATACCATTATTGGAGTGTTGTTATGACTTCACCTTTTGTTAAATCTATTTGCGCAAAATGAAACATTTTTTTTGCTTCCCCCAAACTCTAGAGCACCATGGTAAGATTGAAATATTCAGGTAGTGTGGATGGATGGGGAATATCAAATCCCACTGCTCTGGGAACTCAAAGCAGGGGGTGCCTCATGACATTTCTACAAGCTTGATTCAGAGATCAGCCATTAAGTCAACCAAAGATGAAGGGCAACACAATAAACCATTGTGTTGACGGTTGACCAAGTTGCACTATATCAGGTACATAAGTATCTTGTGCAAACAATGCCAGATCCAAGTGACACCAACCTGCAGGATAAATGTGCCTAATTTGTGTTATGAACGACGTATGGAATATGAAGTAAAACGAAATCAATCACAGCGGAGACACACGATTTAACGTGGAAAACCCCTCCAATGCAAAGGGAAAAAACCACAGGCACCAGCCAACAACAATCTCACTATCTCAAGAGTTTTGGGTTACACGCCTGTGGCGGCTTACAAGAGAATCAAGTCTCCAAGAAACCCTAGCAAGGGTATATATGTACCGTACGCTCTGGCCCAGCCTTCGGCTTTTACGGGCCTCCGCTTCGCTCCGTCAGAAGCCCGGCCTATATCTTGCAGTGAATTTGGAACAACTCCAACAAAACTCCACCTTGAGACAAATTCATCTTGTATCATAAATCAACCAATCATCATGAACAACAAAAGATAGAAAATCACTGGTGCCAACAATAGTCTATTGGACTATTCAATTAAACCAACTAAGCTTGAGCATAACTCAAACTTAGCAACAGGAACAGGCTTTGTCATCATATCAGCAGGATTATCATGAGTACTAATCTTGCATACCTTCAGCTTACCTTCTTCAATCACATCTCGCACAAAATGATACTTGATATCTATGTGCTTAGTTCTCTCATGGAACATCTGATCTTTAGTGAGGTAAATTGCACTTTGACTGTCACAGTGCAAACTTATGCAAGATTCAATTCCACTGAGTTCAGCGTACAAACCTTTCAACCATATTAATTCTTTGCACGCTTCACAAATAGCCATATATTCTGCTTCAGTAGTAGACAAAGCAACAACAGACTGTAACGTAGCCTTCCAACTCACAGCACAACTGCCAACAGTAAACACATAACCAGTAATTGATCTTCGCCTGTCTAGATCAGCAGCATAATCAGAATCCACATAACCAATGAGACCCTTATCAGTTCTTCCAAACTTCAAACAGGAATCTGTTGTGCCTCTGAGGTACCTGAAAATCCACTGAACTGCCCTCCAATGTTCTTTGCCAGGATTAGACATATATCTACTAACAAGACTCATAGCATATGACAAATCTGAACGAGAGCAAACCATAGCATACATCAAAGACCCAACAACACTAGAATAAGGAACCCTTGACATGTACTCAATCTCTGCATCTGTACTAGGACACTGAGCAGCTGACAACTTAAAGTGAGGTGCAATAGGGGTACTAACAGCCTTAGCATTTTGCATGTTGAAACGCTGAAGAACTTTCTTGATATAATTTTGTTGACTAAGAAACAGCAAACCAAATTTTCTGTCTCTACTAATTTCCATACCAAGAATTTTCTTAGCACTACCAAGATCTTTCATATCAAACTCACTACTTAACAACTTCTTTAACTTAGTGATTTCATTCTTACTCTTGGCAGCAATCAACATATCATCAACATATAACAGCAAATATATAAGTGATCCATTAACATGCTTGATGTAAACACAGCTATCATATCTAGATCTTTTGAAACTGTGTGACAACATAAATGAATCAAACCTTTTGTTCCACTGACGAGGGGACTGTTTCAAATCATACAAGGAGCGCTTCAACTTGCACACATATTTTTCCTTGCCAGGCACTATGAACCCTTCCGGTTGGTCCATGTATATGTCCTCCTCTAGCTCTCCATGCAAAAACGCAGTCTTCACATCTAACTGTTCAAGCTCAAGATCATGTGAAGCAACAATACTCAAGAAAGTACGAATTGAACTGTGTTTTACCACTGGAGAGAACACATCATTATAGTCAACACTCGGAATTTGACTGTAGCTTTTTGCAACTAACCTTGCCTTATACTTTGGAGGCTCGCTTGGAGATAAACCCTCCTTTCTCTTGAAGATCCACTTGCAGTTTATGGTCTTCTTTTCCTTAGGCAAAGGAACAACCTCCCATGTACTGTTCTTCTCAAGAGACTGCATCTCCTCATGCATAGTAGAAATCCAATTCTCACTATCAGCACAACGAATAACTTCTTTATAGGTTGCTGGCTCATAAACATTCTCCACCTGTTCAGCACAACTCAAAGCATAGTAGGACAAATTACATTCTTCGATAAAGACGTTTAGGAGGTACAACTATCCTTGTTGACTTGCGTTGAGCAATAGGTAATTTCTCCTATAGCTGCAAACTAGGAGGAGTTTGCTGAACATTATCATGAGCATCATCATCAGCAACATCATTATTATGGTCATCCTGCTCATCAGCAGGCTCCACCTGCACACCTATATCATCATCAACATGCTCCACCTGTATGCGCATAATCTGCAGCTCTTTTTCTAGAATATGATCTGAGGGTAAACTGTCAGTAAACATCACAGATTCATTGAATACAACACTCCTGCTCATAAAAGTCTTCCCTGTTTCAAGATTCCACAATTTATAGCCTTTGATTCTCGAACCATAACCAAGGAAAAGACACTTAACAACTCTAGGCTCTAATTTTCCATTATCAACATGAGCATAAGCAGTGCATCCAAAAACTTTTAACTGTGAATAATCAGCAGGCGTACCAGACCATACCTCAATAGGAGTTTTCTTATTTAGTAGAATAGAAGGTGACCTGTTTATCAAGTAACAGGCAGTATTAGCAGCTTCAGCCCAAAAACGCTTGCTCATCCTTGCATGAGACAACATGCAACGGGCCTTGTAGATAATGGTCCTATTCATCCATTCTGCCACACCATTCTGTTGTGGAGTATGGGGTATGGTGTGATGCCTAACAATGCCTTCTTGTCTGCAATAATCATTAAAGGCATGCGAACAAAATTCTCCACCATTATCAGTACGAAGCAATTTTACCTTCCTTTCAGTTTGTCTTTCTATCATTACTTTCTAGTTCTTAAAAGCAGCAAAAGTATCATCTTTCTGTTTTAGAAAATAAGGCCAAACCCTTCTATAGTAGTCATCAATAATTGTAAGCATGTAACGAGCACCACCTAGTGAGGGCTTCTTAGAAGGACCCCATAAATCAACATGAACATAATCAAGAGTACCTTTGGTGGTGTGAATAGAAGTGTTGAACTGTACCCTCTTATGCTTGCCGAAAATGCAATGCTCACAAAAATTTATCTTACTCGAAGTGCAGCCTTTCAGTAGGTTTCTCTTTATCAAATCTGCCATACCATGGTGACTCATATGTCCCAAACGCATGTGCCAAAGGTTAGTTTTACTAGGTTCATCATTAGTAACAGCAGCAGCAGCGGAATCAGAACCATGTAAAGTACACCCTCTAAGAACATATAACTTTGCAGAATTAAGATCACCTTTCAAACAGACAAGAGAACCTTTTGATACATTCAGAATGCCATCTGAACCGGAATATTTGTAACCTTCTGCATCAAGCGTGCTCAATGAGATAAGATTCCTGGACATCCCTGGTATATACCTGACGTTTTTTAGCGTGCGTGTCATGCCATCATCAGTCTTGATCTGAACTGATCCAATCCCCACGACGTCACATGGGTTATCATCTCCCATCCGCACAACATCCCCTTTCTGCACAGACTTATATGAACTAAACTAATTTCTGTTAGTGCAAATATGAAATGAACATGCGGAATCTAGAATCCATTCATCATGACCAGCAACACAACCAGCAAGCACTATCAGACAATCTCTAGAATCATCATCAGACGCAGCAGCAGCAACAGAGACCTTACCAGCCAACTTGTTTTTTCTCTTCTCCTTATTCTGTACTTTTCTGCAATCCTCAACATTATGATTTGTCAGCTTGTAATAAACACAGAACTTTTTATTACCATGCGGCTTGGACTTTGAACGGCCTCTCCTCTCGTAGTTCTTTCTACCATCAATGCTATCATATGAGGATCTGTTATCAGTTCTGCCTCTCACATGCAAAGCTTCGCCCTTTGAGGACGACGTTCCATCATGCTGCACCATAACTTTCATCTTCTCCTTAGACTAGAGAGCCTCATAAACTTCCTTTAGGGTTAGTTCATCACGGCTCAAAAGTATGGTGTCATGAAAATTTGCATACGAATTTGGCAAAGTACATAACAGTAGAAGACCTAAGTCCTCATCATCATACTTCACCTCCATTGACACTAGGTCGGCCACGATCTTCTTGAATTCAGCGATGTGGGTCATCACCGAATCCTCCTCCTTCATCCTCAGAGTGAACAGCTTCATCTTCATCTGCATCTTACTGGTTAGATCCTTGCACATACAAATCGATTCCAGTTTCAGCCATAGTTCTGCAGCAGTTTTCTCTTTCAAACACTCCTACAAAATATCATTATGAAGATGTAACTGAATTAGGGCGAGAGCTTTCTGATCCTTGCGGATCTCCTCAGGAGTCCAATCGGCCTTCCTTTTGCCGAAGTTATCCAGCGCCTCATCGTAGTCATGAGTCTGCGCCAGAATTCCCTGCATCTTGACTTGCCATAGCGAGAACCGTGTGTCGTAGTTCAGCAGCGGAAGATCGAACTTCATTGACGTCGTCATGAACCCTATAGCAACCGAAGCTCCGGTACCACTTGTTATGAACGACGTATGGAATATGAAGTAAAACGAAATCAATCACAGCGGAGACACACGATTTCACGTGGAAAACCCCTCCAATGCAAAGGGGAAAAACCACGGGCACCAGCCAGCAACAATCTCACTATCTCAAGAGTTTTGGGTTACACGCCTGTGACGACTTACAAGAGAATCAAGTCTCCAAAAAACGCTAGCAAGGGTATATATGTACCGTACCCTCGAACCTCATATCCTCGAACCTCATTGCACTAATCACCCCATATCCTCGAACCTCGATCAGACTTTGCTGCTGCTGAAGAGCAACAGAGCCCATCACCGTGGTATTTATTTAAATAATTAAACACAATACAACTGATGGATCATAAATAGATTCACTGACTCTGCATCTGCAATTCTGCATGTAGTTGCACAAATGAAGCATGGGGAAGAACTAACAAAGATCTCAACATTTTTCTATACATCAAAACAAACCCAGCCGTGCAATCTCGTTCTAACTTCGTGAATAACGTGGCCGACCACGGGTGTCTTGACTCCTGAGCTACCTCACGTTTCTGCCGCCGGTGAAACACATGAGGCTTGAGATAGGAACCACATGCCACCATTCAAAAGAATTGGTTACACAAAGCAGTGTCAGTGAGTATACTTCTGATCTCTAGATGGTGCCATTTTCTATGTCAATTGAAGCAGGCGTTGCGTGCTACTTACTATTTGTCAATCCAGCTCAGCTTCCTTTCAGGTTCAACTGCAGGAGCAGGAGCAGGAGGAGCAACAGTAGCAGCTGCTGAAAGAGGAGCTACAGCAGTGTTCGTGTTGCTAAGGCGGGCTTTATAGTATCCTGCTCGTATACCAAATCAAAGGAATCAAACAGAGCACTTGAAACTGCATATAGACAGACGCTACTAGCATCAAAGAGAACTTTGAAAGAAAAGGCCAAGCGAGGGATTAGGAGTGAGATTTGAGAAGAAAAGTTTGGATCTGTTTGACACACACCAGGAACGCCATGGACATGAGTGTGGTTGGCGACCTGTTCGCCAACATCCTGCCGTGGCTGCTGCGGCTGTGGCGCCGGCACACCGTTGGCCTGTTCGCCAGCGGTTGCCTGCGGCTGTGCTGCTTGCAGCGGCGGTGCCGGCACTGCCTGCGCTTGCTGCGGATCGTACTCCAGGCCCAGGGGACGGCCACTGTAGTAGCCATCTGCAGCCACAGAAAACCAGTGAACAATCAAAGTGATCAATTCGCACAAGGGAAACGAGAGTAGTTTGCACGCTACTGCCAATCGTTTCGATCGATCGAGCTTGTTTTTGTGTTTTCAGAAATGCTAAGGTAGATGTCAAGGCTGATCAGCATACCGGCAGGATTGCCAGAGGCGTCGGCCATGGCGAGTCTCCCGCGCGCAGCCTCCTCCGGAGAGAGTGGGACGACGAGCGAAGAGGAGGAAGCCGGTGGAAACCCTAAGTTCATTAGACTCTCCTAAGTTATCAACTCAAACAAGCAGACCCTAAGTTCATTAGACTCTCCTAACACTACAGGAAACTGGCTCTTTGCCGACTGCAATTTTCTTTGCCAACTGTTTTTTTTCGACACTCGGCAAAGAGGTCCTTTTGCCAACTGGAATTTCCTACAGTCGGCAAAGCAGGATTTGCCGACTGCCTGGCTTTGCCGACTGCCAGGCAGTTGGCAAAGAATTGCAGTCGGCAAAGGCAGGCCATGGTTGACGCCATCCACACCGTCATCTTTGCCGACTGCCACTCCGTCAGCAGTCGGCAAAGTTGCAGGCTTTGCCGACTGCCATCCTCCCTGGCAGTCGGCAAAGGCTCTTTGCCAACTGCCACTGATGGCAGTCGGCAAAGGATTAATTTTTTTTTCGATTTTCGATCCCAGTTTTTTTTGTGTTGCCTTGATACAGTAAGTAAATGATATATTCCAAGTTTGGGATCATTTTGATTTATTTTACTATATTCCATTGATTTTTGCTGTTTCTTTGATTTTTTCCGGCACCTCTAGATTTGAACTGCAGGTACATGAAATAATGGAATCCGGCAATTTAGAAAATGATATTCATGATGTTTGGAGCATGTTGAGGCCATGTGCGGGGCCTCGCGTGAAATTTCGACCGTGTTGGTGTCGGAACACGCCGAGGCACGCGCGTGAAAAGTGTTTTTAAATTTTATAAAATCGAAACGGAGTCCGAAAATGACAAAACTTGACGACGTGTCTTGCCATCGCATGCGGAGGCTGTGGTAAAAATTTGAGAAAGTTTCGAGCAAGTGGCGACGTCGGGTGGCTAAAACCTTTGCCGACTGCCAGGGAGCAAAGCAGTCGGCAAAGTATTTAAAAAAAAATTAAAAAAAATATTTTTTTGAAAAAAAAATAATAAACCACTATAAAAAACTTGCTAATCCGTGACGGATTCCTGATGACGGATTTACAAACCGTCATTGACAGACGCAATCCGTGACGATAATTTTTTTCATCATGGATATGCACCAATAGATATTCTTGGCCCGCTAACTCGTGACGGTTTTATCCAAATCATCACAGTGTATGATTTTAAATTCGTCATACTCAAGTTAGCCCAAAATAATAGGCCCGCTATCAATATTTAGTGCAAAGAAAAATAAAAAAATGTGATTGCAAAAAGAATCAAACCTAAAAGATGATTTGTTAAATTATTTGAACTAAATTTTGTTACTTTGTTGTATGTATATGGTGCATATGGCAAAACTAAAAATATTCCACGTATATATGGTGCGGAAGGAACATAAAAAATGACCGCAGCACACATGATGTGAACCTGGCACCTACTGCACACCATTCACTAAAAGTAGTGTAGTAGCGACTGACTTGGTCTTCTACGGGTCATTATCTCTGCTCCCTCCGTCACTGAATAATTGTTGTTGTTGGTGTGTGCTATAAATTTGACTTGATTTGTAGAAAATACGTGCAATATTTGCATCTCCAAATAAATTTATTAAAAAAACTAGATTCAAAGATCTTTTCAATGATACTAATTATATACCATAAATATTAATATTTTTTAATATATATTTAGTCAAAGTTGTTTCTCGAGAAGCACAAACGACAGATATTTAAAGACAGAGGAATAGTAGTAGTGCCTAAAAGGAAGATGAAATGCTGCTATCACCCTTTGTATTTTTAATTAGGCTTTCGGCAGTTGCTCGATTCCCATTTTCCTAGTACTCCTACGGGTTTATTGAAAAGGGTAAAGTGTATTTTTCAAACCTCAACTTGCACCGCCATTGGTGGCCACCCATTCTCCGGCAACGGCTGCTTAGTGGATGACAGACTCGCCTATGTTGTCACCAGTGTAGGGGCTCCCACAGCTCGTACCACCACGGTGGGACAAAGTCGGCGTCGTAGATGAGCCCACCCCAGCGACACGATGCCCACGCCACATGATGCTGCTCGGCATCTCACATGGTTCACTGAGGAAGTGCAGCTCAAGCGATAGTTGTCACTAATCACTAGCCCACAAAGGCAGAAGGAGACAACCACAAGGCAACCCCTGCCAATCAGGAGTAGACGGATTGCCGCTCAGCCGTTGGTGCACATACCGACCTTCAAGCGGGGCATGGTACTCCTCATGCAGAAGTGAGCATCGTGCTGTCGGCTGCTCCAGTTTCATCCGTGTCTAAGGGGACATACGACACCATATTCGTAGGGAACTTGACGCTAAGCCACGTGACAGTTATGGATGAGCTGTTCCCAGCGACCAACAATAGGGCTGGTAGAAGAGCGCTCTTCTCGGATGGCGGAGTAGGGTTGTACAGCCAGTAGCGGAGACCCCCCCTCTTAGTTCGGTTGTATACTATTTATGTAATATTGAAGTTTGAAATAGTATACTAGGATGGTCCAGTCATAGCTGTAAGACCACCTAGGGCGCTCATCAGGAGCGTGTCATTTGTATGCTTAAACTTTTCTTAATTACAATGACATGTAAATATTTTGGGTACATGAGAGAAAAAGAACTTTAAACTACAAATGCGTGTATGTCACCCTCCAACTATAGAATCTGGACAAATTTGGTAATTTGGTTGGTTTTTATAGATGGTTTTTATTTTAATAATAAAAAATCTACTTTAACTTGTAAAAATTTAGAACTAATTCATCTATTTTAAATCAGAAAAAATGAAACTAATGTCATATTATTCTAAAAATGTTATCTAAGTGTTGCACATCTATTTACAATTATTTGTAACTTTATTTTTTCCTGTTTCTATTGTTTTATTGCTTGTGGTCTGGTTTATTAGAAACATGAACACAAAGATTCAAATAACTCTAAATAGAGTACCAATAGATAAATAACATTTTCAGAAAAAAATGTTGTTAGTTTCAATTTTTTTGATTTAAAATAAATAAGTTATTACTGTTTATGTATTAAAATAGATTTTTATGACTTTAGAAAATAGAAAACTACCTTTGAAACAAGATAAAGAACTAAACTTGTCCAGTTATGATAGTGTCCAGTATTTGGTTTTATAGTTTGGGGTCGAAAATCAAACTCCTGTGCAAGTTGAAGATCGAAAAATGCACTTTACTCTATTAACAAGTCCTGTTGCAAAATAACTGCTCTAATGTTTCACAAACACACTTCAATGCTTTCTTATATGGCGTTCTAAATTAGCATACTTCAAATTCTCCGCTGCCCAATTTGCGGGAAGGACAGACCATTGGATGTGAAAACTCTTGTGACAACTGAGCTTTACAAAGGGTAAGGTTGCCAACTTGCTCATAAAATGCTCCAACTTTACACAAAGTACAACATATATATAAAATAGAAATATAAATAGAAAGAAAACCCTCGGTTTACCCATGTAGGCACAGCAAAAATCGATGGTAACAACAATCTCATTGACTCTAGGTAGATGCTACAAATTAAGAATAGAATTGCCTGAAAACATGTGTCAAAAAACAGCGAATTTCAAGATCCCTGCAACTGCAATCGGTCCAGACAACCACCAATGCGAGACTCCGTGCTGAGCCAGAAATGTCCTTCGCTGAACTGCAAGAGGGATTTGTCCTGTCCTGGGTCTAGTTCGCATTTCCGCTGCTGCCAGAGAAGCAACTGAACCTGAACACAGCAAACGGAGAACCATGCATCAAACCGTGGAAACTGACAGCAATTAGCAGATTTGAGCTCTGAATAGTCTCTACACAAATCAAATCAATGCATCGATCAAACTGTTTATTACCATTTGGCAAGGAAGCCTGGTTCTCGATTCGGCTGAACTGCAGCATCAGCGTTGTTGTTGTTGTGTTCAGTGCCATCGCTTGGTCTCGATTGCACACGCCCTTTATAGTAACCTGCTCTTGCCGGGGAAAAAATCCCGATCCAGTTACATAAAAAAAATAACACGAAATGCAATGGCAAAAAAATTACTAGAAGAAAGAGAAATCAGGGAAGGAAGCTGGAAGCTGGAAGCAAGAACTGAAACAAGAACGCACCAGGGACTTGTGCGTTCACAGCGTTCTGGTCGTCGACGGCCGGCGCCGCCGCCGCCGGTGGCGGAGCCTGCGGCGGCGGCACCGTCTGTGGCTGCTGGTCCTGGTAGTGCAACGGACGGCCGACGAAATAGCCTGTGCTGGGAGACCACGGGAGGAAGGAAACACGAGGCGATTCAGGGGCAAGGTAACCGGCAGATCCGGTAAAGAGAGATACGATCGAGAAATAGTACTACTTTGCAATCAAACAAGCAACTTGTTTAGGAGCTTGTTCAGCTTGAGAGACGGGCAGGGGAGGGGAGCATGGAAGGTCAAGGCTGTGCAGCACGTACCAGGAGGGTCGGCGGTAGCGGCGGCGGCCATGACGGATCTCCGGTGTGCTGCTCTCTCCTCCTCCGGCGAGGGCAACCGAGGGGGAGGACGACGGACCGGGGTTGAGGCACTCTTGCGCGAGTCTCCTCTTGTTTTGTTGGATTATTCAACGAGAGAAAAATATGCAGCATCAGTTTGGACAGCTTTCTCCAAGCTGTCAATAAGGCCATTGACTAAGGAGACTTGACCACTGATTACCAACATACATACCACCTTGAATTTGATCAAGGAACACTTCAATGATTTATTTATGCAAATCACATCACCAATCACATTGTAGCTTGAGCTTGTGGGTTTCTTCAAGTGTTTTGCAGTTGCAATTATTTAGTTCCAATAATTTTGCCTGATTCAATTAGGATTTTGGTTCCTTTCCTTCTGTCCTTGTCACTTCTTTTTCAGGAAAACAATTTCTTTTTCTCGGTCGTCAGCAGGTACTAATGGCTACAAGTTTTGCAATCACATGTCCATATGCATGCATTATCACTGTATGACTGTAGGAGAATAAGGCCATGCTAATTTGGATCCATGTAGATAGTAGTTATTTGCTAATAATTATTTCTTTTAGAGTGAACCTACTTTTGGTAATGTTTGGTTAGTCGGGTTGGACCCATAGTGGAATATTCCATTCAGATGTGGGTTAACCCCGTCCGGCCAAAACGAGTGGACCGCACCGACCCACATCTTGCGATGCCTGGCGAGTGGTGCGGAGGCGGGCAAGGTGGTGCGGGCCCTGGCGGGTGTGGCGCGCCGGTGCGGGACGTGCGGGCCACTTGGTCTGGCGCCGGCGACGGTGTAGAAGTGCAGCAGGCCATGTCCGGTGGGAGAGTAGCAGGGAACAGGCCATGCCGAAGGAGCCACCCGGAGCAGCACCGACGGAGGAGCGACCATGGGAGAGAGACAACGATGGAGAGAGGAAGAAGAGAACAAGCAGAGAGAATGACATGTGGAACCCACACATCAGCTACCTCATCCCATGTCCATTTGCTCTCAAACCAAATAAGGAACGGGTCTGACCTATCCCTATCAACACAAATTCGAGATGGGTCCGACCTAACCAAAAAAATTGGATCAGCTCCAACCCAACCCAAACGTTCCTAAACCTAAACACACATTAAATGATGTTGAGGAGATGGCCAAATGAGGCAAAGGTAAATTATTGTTATACGGCCGTGGTTGGTGGCGAGTACAGACAACAAGGCAAAGCTAAGCTCAATGGGACCTTGATAGAAAAAGAAAGGCTGCATCAAAAGGCTCACGTTTGGCATGGCAATGTGTCCAACAAAGAACATACAATCAGCGAGGGTATTTTTATGTAAACAAAAAAAATCTACAAAGGGTAGTTTCTGCGCTGATTCATTTCCCACATGTAGGCCTCCTGTGTGTACGTACTCGGTAATTGCGCTACCTGGACCTGGCCAAAGTTGTCCTCCGCCTTGTGCAACAAAACAACAAGATTCGCTGCCTTGTCCTTGCTTGCATCGCTGGAGTTTGGTCTAAGTCCAGGTCGCCTCGATCTCCCAAGCGACCTGCCGACCTCCATTGCAATTTGCAGCCTCAGCTATAAGCAGCTCATCGAACACCACAAGGCTTGCTGCCTTGCTGCTGCTTTGCGATGAAGTAGTTCACCAGAGGCAACCGGCTCCCTCCCCATGTGCTGTCGAGGTTAGACTCTTTTTTTTTTTGATGAGACAGGAGGGGCAAAAGCCCCTACTGGAAATTATTAAAAATTTAGTAAATACAGAGCCTTACAAAGTAACTTCAGGAGACAAAGAAAGTAAGAAAAAAATAGCTAAGATTACACAAGGTTGTCTAGCCATTGATCTATGTAGGGGTGGAGGCTTGCTTTTGCTCTTAGTATAACTAAGGCAAATTCAGTTTTGAAAACATTCTTACATCTCTGAACTGAATGTGCTATATTTCTGAAAATGATATCATTTCGCATCATCCAGATAGCCCAACACATTGTGACAATGATTTCCATGAAGAAAGGAACTTGCAGCTGGCCTTTGATACTTTCCAGAATATTGGCAATATCATCAGAGTTAGGAATGAACACATGTAAGGTGTACCAGCAGGCCATTGCAAAAGGACAATGGAAAAGCATATGAAGTAAATCCTCTTCAACATTTAGTGAGCAGAAAACACAATTATAGTCATCAAGATGCATTCTTCTTCTTCTGAGTAATGCCCTGGTACTCAACCTGTCACTTAAGATTAGCCAAAAGAAAACCTTTCTTTTGTTTTCACATGCAGAAGTCCATAACCATCTATATAAACGATGAACCTATCTCTGACCAATGAGTTGCTTGTAAACTTGTTTAGATGAGTACATAGAAGAACCCCATATATATGACCACACATCTTTAGACTCAGTTAACTGCAAGCTTTGAAGTGACTGAGAAAGTTCTTGGAATTGATCAAAAGCTTCAATGGACAGAGGTAAATAAAAAAGATCTTGAAGGGTATCAATGGAAGTAGCAACACGTAAAGTAGTGAAATGGGACTTAGCAAATGAAAAAAGTTCCAGGTAGGATTGCTGACAGAGAGACTGACCCCAAAGATCTAACCAAAGGAAACAAGTAGTGCCATTCTGAGCATTAATCCTTGCTATATTTTTGAAAGATTCCAACAGTTTTAGAACATCTTTCCACCAGAAGGAGGCTCTAGGTGGCCTATCTGGAGTTGGCAAATTGTCTCTGGAATAGTGGTGATCCCAAATCAACTGAACCCAAGGGATAGGCAATTTATTAAAAAATTTGTGCAAGTGCTTCATAAGAAGACTTTAATTTTGGGTTATGAGATCTAGTACACCAAGTCCACCTTCAAGCTTTGGCAAACACACCAAGGGCCAAGCAACTTTTGAAGGTTTTTTACTGTTTAAATCAGAGCCTCTCTAGATGCAATGCTTTCTAAATTTATCAATTTGCTTGATTACTGTTTTTGGCAAGAGAAAGGTACACATGGTGAAGGTGGGTAAAGCTGAAAGCACTGCATTTGTAAGCTATAACCTGCCAGCTTCAGTTAAGAAAGTTGAGAAATTAACTAGTCTCCTCTCACATTTGGATACCAAAGGCCAGAAGTGAGCCACTGAAGGTTTAGTAATACTAAGTGGAAGCCCCAAGTAAGTAAAAGGCAAAGTTTGTTTAGTGCATCCAAAGGTATTGGCCAAGGTGTTCAATCTTTCCTCTGTAATATTAATTGGCACCATAAAAGATTTCTCAAAATTAACCTGCAAACCAGTGGATTCAACAAAATATTGAAGGATCTTTTTAAGATGCAACAACTGACTTTCATCTCCTTGCATGAATATGAGTGTATCATCAGCATATTGGAGGATGGGAAAATCATGGTCATTTAAGATGGGAAGAGGCAGGTTTAATAAATTATTGTTCCTTGCTGAATTGAGAACTGTTTGAAGTAAATCAGCTGATAGAACAAAAAGGAGAGGTGAGAGGGGATCACCTTGTCTTACTCCTCTTTTACAGTGAAAGGTTTTGCCAGGTATGCCATTCAGTAGGACTGAAGAAGTTCCTGAATTAAAAATGAGTTCCATCCAATTGAGCCATTTCAAGGGAAAGCCTTTATGTTCCATGATTTTGAGCATAAGGTCATGTTCAACCTTATCAAAAGCCTTTTCAAAGTCAAGCTTAAGAATTAGAATCTCTTTTTTGGAATGATGACACATATGTAAATATTCCAAAGCCCAAGCCACACAATCCTGAATAGTTCTATTTTTGACAAAGCCATATTGGTTCTTATGTGTCAAGGGGGGCAACACCTTTTGCAATCTATTTGCCAACAGCTTAGTAATGAGCTTGATAGAATTATTGAGCAAAGAAATAGGTCTATAGTCAGAAACCTTAATAGGATCATCTTTCTTAGGTATGAGTGTTATGTGAGAACCATTGATGCTTTGCAAGAATATATTTTCAGAGAAGAAATTCTCACATAAGGAATAAAAGTCTTCTTTAACAATATGCCAACATTTTTTCAGGAAGTCTGTGTTAAATCCATCAGGGCCTAGAGATTTATCTGAAGGAAAATTCTTTACCACTGCATCAATTTCATCATGGGAGAAAGGAGAAACCAGACTAGAGAGGTCAACATTATTGTCTAGCAAAGATGGAAGATCAAATGTAGTTCCTGTATAATTGTTGGTGCCAAGCCTTTCTTTAAAGGAATGCCAAATGAGGGCTGCCTTATCTTCGTGATTAAATAAATCCTCCCCTTGATCATTGGTGAGCTGAGTAATAAGATTTCTCCTGTACTTAACAGTGGCATTGGCATGAAAGAACTTGGTATTTGCATCACCCAGTGTCACCCATTTTAATGCTCCTCTCTGTTTCCAATATATTTTCTGCTGTTGAAGAAGTGAAATGAGTTTTTCTTCCAATAGAGATCTAAAATTCCATTCTGTGAGGGAAAGATCCCTAAAATCCTCTAAAAAATTAATGAAGTCTAGAACAAGCTTCACATCTGTAATGTTTTGCTTCAGATTAGAGAGGGTTTTTTTTTCCAAACTTTTAACTCTTTCCTTAAATTCTTGAATTTTGCAGTGATCATTTTTGCAGCATCTAAATGGAAGAAATCAGTGTGCCAACCTAAAGAGACTTGCTCCATAAAGTTTTCATGCAGCAACCAATAATTTTCAAACCTGAAAATTTGGCTTTTAGGAATAGCAGTGGAGATGGAAATAAGGCATGACACATGATCAGATGTCTCCATGGTAAGACTAAACACATTAGTCACAGGATAAATTAGCGTCCAGCAAGCCAAAGTGAAAAACCAATCCAATCTCTCTAAAAGGGGGTATTGCTTATTAGACCAGGTAAAACGTTTACCTTTGAGGGGAAGCTCAATTAAACCAAGAGCACTAATGGCTTGATTGAACATAAATATTTCAGTATAATCTGCACCCTCTTTGTTTCTATCTGCAGGGCTCCTATAAAGGTTAAAGTCACCTACTATCAACCAATCAACATGATCTGGCATATGAATATGTTTAAACCATTGTAAAAATTCTCTCTTGCCTTGAGGAGTACAAGGCGCATAAACATTGGTGAGCACCCAAGAGTCATTATTATGAAGAGAGGTAAACTCAACAGAAGTAGCATAAGAGTTTTGGAAAACCATAGTACCAGATAGGACAGAACTTTTCCAGATGATAATGGAACCTCCAGATGCACCAATCGAAGGTAAAAAGATAAAAGAGTCAAAGGATTGAGAACAAAAATTTCTAAGATAAGCTAAATCAAAGCTTTCACGTTTAGTCTCTTGTAGACATAGAACATCACAATTATTATTATCCATACGGTCACGGATAGCATTCCACTTCTTATCAGAGTTGATACCTCTGATGTTCCATGACAAAACATTCCACTGTTTTATAGCCATTAACACAAAAGATTAAAGGGACTAAAAGGAACTGGAAAAACATCAGTTCTTGGCGCCCATGGAAGGGCCTGCATCAGTGTCTAGATCACTTACATCTTTTGCATCTTTATGGGGCTTCTTAGTCGACTTGGAGGAGACTTTGTCCTTTCTTGCAGGGCCAACATCTGAACCTTTTCCCAGCTTGGGCTTCTTGCTCTTGGGCTTGTCAATGACCCCTTTCTGAGACTTGACATTGAGATTAGCGTCTGTAAGCTTGGCAGGATCTATGCTGCAAAAAGAGGTTAGACTCTCACCTGCTGCAGTTTTCAAGCATAATGTTCCAGTGGTTAGCTTCTCCAAGTTTTTCCTTCTGAGATTTGTCTCAAATATGAACATCGAGAGCCATATGCTGCCAGATGAATAACCAGTGTATATGTAATTCTTTCGATCGTAAGTCATTGTGCAGTTCCAATTCAGCTGCATTTTATCCATGTTTATCTTCTATAATGGATGTTACTACTTACCAGCGGCATCTCCTTCGCTGCCAGATTTGCTAGAGTCACTATAGACGAAAAACCCGTGGCTAATGGCAATATGTTTCCATCATCACTTACTGGGGGAACCACACACACATTCCACACTAGCATCTTACTGACAAGAGACTAGCCACAACGCATACTGCCATCAGCAAAAGTAGTCTTCTTCGACAACATCAGCAACAATCATAGCTCCGAACAACCCCTCATCTCACCATTGGAGTATAGCACGGGCCCTGTTCGCTGAATGGTTTCTGGCTGACTGATTCTGATTGATGCTGATTTGTTGTGAGAGAAAAACACTGCTAAATGGCTAGCTGATTCTGACTGATAAGATCAAGCGAATAGGTTCGGCACCTTGGAACACCAGGTGACCATCTCTCCAAAAAAGGCTAACGATGGCGCTATGTCTGCACATATGAGGCCTTACTTTTTTAGGGAACACTACTTAGGTATACAATCTTCCTCGACCCCAAGGTGATGCATGCACTTCCCTTCGATGCAGTAATCCCAATGTAACACCCCAGCATATTAGTAGCCTGTAGTAGTTGTGAAGTTGATCCATGTGACCCAAGTGGCACATGTGTAGTTATGGTTGGTGGGTTTAGTATCACCTTTAAAGTTTAGGAGGGTGAGCGCCACCTTATAAGCCTTATCGTTCCAATTGTAGCACCTCCAGATTAACCCTTTTACACAAAGCGAGGACGAAAGTCTAAGAGAGGTGCTACGCGTGAGGAGCTGAGCCATATAAGTAGTTTTTGGATGTAGGGTGTTACATATGGTATTCGGAGCATCAACCATTGTTGCATGTGCCCGTGGAGGAGTGTACCAAGGGGTGGTCCTGGACATCTGCCACATATATGTGGTGAGCTGCCGAGGGCGTCAGCCCTTAAGGGGGGGTGAATGTAATACCCCACTCCATTAGTAGCCTGTATTAGTTGTGAAGTTGGCCCATGTGGCCCAAGTGCACATATGTATTTGTGGTTGGTGGGTTTAGTACAACCTTGGATGTTATAAGGGTGAGGGCCACCTTATAAGCGTCATTCCAATCGTAGCACCTCTGGGTTAATCCTTTTACATGAAGCGAGGATGGAAGTGTAAGAGAGGTGCTACGTGTTTGTAAGCCCATTCCACTTGTGGAACTGGGCCATATAAGTAGTTTTTTTGACATAGGGTGTTATACCCAAGAGACATCCTTGACACGGCTAGAACAGCTCATGGACCAACCATTGGCCCCAACACCTACAACTACTACACTTTGGCTACATCGTCAACTATAACTATGGCTTTGAGTTCTCCCCTAACAATAATCAGGACAACATCACCTTGAGACATGACACACTAGACACGACACACAACATCACCTCGGGTTGTGCCCATTCAAATTGAAGATTGAATTTTCACCAACCAAAGAAGAGAGCAAATAAAGAAGGGATGTTATGGTTGTGGAAAGAAAGGGCACTTTGTGGAAGATTGTCTAACGAACAAGCCCACACCCAAGGACAAGAAGAAGAAGGCATGCAAGGCTGAAGACCTCACATCAACCAAGACTTGAGATGATTCAACAAGTGAAGATGAAGCCCAAAACAAGAGGCACGACCACATGCATTCATCATCAAGCTCTTCTCACATGTGCCTTATGGCACGAGGTAACATAGGATGCTCAAGCTCTGGTGAGAGTGATAGTGATGATGATGAAAAACCTTCTTATGAAGAACTTGCTAAAACTATCCATTTGAAAGTTGCATTAAACAAAGAAAACAAATTAGTGAACTTGAAAGCATGTACACTAATTCAAAGGAAGAAATAAAGAATAATTATGATGACACTACTAATAAAGAGCTCATGCATGTAATTGATAATCTAAGAACTAAGCTAGCTAGCTCACAAGAAGGACATGAAAATTTGCTCATCAAAATAAAAGTTTTTGAGGAACATAATAATGAGCTAACTAGCAAACTTGGAGCTATCAGTAGTACCCTGAGGAACCTAAAATTGAAGAACCAATGTGTGAAACAATTAGAAACGATGCCTCTACTTCTTGCACTGATTTATTTAAATTGGACTCACCCCTTTGTGATCAAGTTTGTTTTAAGAATATCATTGTAGAAACATGTTCACAAGAGATTACAATAGAGAATTAGCAACTCAAGCTAGAAATGGCTCGCCTCACCAATGACTTGATTCAAGTAAAAGGCAAGGTGGAGCAAGGCCCAACCTCATCAAGATAAGACCATCAAGGAAGTGAAGAAGCTTGATGAGGGAGCAACCATGGATTGCTACATGTGCCACAAGGAAGGCCACAAGTCCTATGAGTTCAAGGTGAAGAATGGCGGAGAAAAGAAGAAAGAGAAAAATAAAAGACAAACAAGCAAGCTCTCCAACACCTACACCAACAAGGTTGACAAGAAGGCCACTACACCATACTTGTTGAATAAGAAGAAAATGACAAGGTGGTGGCCATCAAGGTGAACAAGCAAGCCAAAACACAAGAGGGGCCAAACAAGTTTGTTTGGTTGCCAAAGGAAACCATTTCAAACATGAAGGGCACCAAGAAGGTTTGGATCCCGAAGGGGAAGTGAGAAGTTCAATGGACTTTGGGGAATTTGGAGACTTGGCAAAGTTAGTGTGCATATCATGGAGTTCATCACATTGGATCTTGTCATTGCCAAGTTGGTTAGTGAAAATTATGGACCCAAATTCCCCTTCCCATGTTAGGTAACTAGATTTAATTAAATTCTTTGCAATTTCAATTGACATCTAGTTCCTTTTATGCCTAGATTTGCATTTGCATGTTTAAATTCTTGTTTTATGCATTCACTAGGTATATCGTATGGTAGGGTTGCTCAGTTTCACTCTTATTCCTTGGAGAAAACCTACATGGTTTAAAAATTGCTTAGGAGTACAGCACATAGCTCTGCTTTCCATTGATTTATCTTTGTGTGCCAAAGTCCAAATTGTAGATGACTGACCCCAAATATCATCCATGAAAATGATCCCCACCTTCAAGTGGTGTCATCTTTCAAGTGGTATTTTGACCTTAAAAGTCAATGTGCATGTCTCCTTTAAGTATTCTATGCTTGTATGCACACTTTTAGGGGGAGGTTACTCTACAAGTTGTAAGCTTTGAGACTAACTTTGCTTTAAGTTTATCACTAGAAAACTCTAGGCGCGGCGTTGCCACGCTGGCTTGATGAGTACTGCTTCAGTTTAAGATTTTAGTCCATAACTTTGTTGTTGGATGAAATGTAAGGGAAATGTTCATATTATTTCAAAATTTGTAATATATGTTAAGATTTATTCACCGGTGGTTTAAAGGTTATTTTTTGCCATGCTACAATTTTATGAGCTTATGTGCAGTTTGAGAATCATTGTAGATATTGCATATGATGTTACATGAACCCCCTAACTTAAGCCTACATATTCACTTGTCATTTTTACAAATAACAAACTATTAGGCATTGCTGGAAATTGAGCTAAAATTGTGGCCCAGCATACTCTGCGATTCACGAGTGACGAGACTGACATTCTTCCTTTAGTAACGCAGCAAATATTTTAGAAACTTGCTTGTAAACCTAGAAGAGATATAATGTTTTGTCATTCAGCAAGACATCAGCCTTATACATAAATGTTTTGGTTTTAAAGCATTCTCCTAGTTTCTAGACTGTTCAAGACCTGTAGTGATCAAAATTGTTGACAGAGCTCGTTTTAATCTGATTCTATGCCAAACAAAGCACCATAGGAATATATATTTGTAACAAAACAATATGCTGACATTAAGCGAAGGATCAATACAGGCCTATCATATATATAACATGTATACATCAAAACACCCTTGTTAATGCTCCATCCTGGTTCCTTGTTTCTTGTTTCTTGTTTTGTGTCCTGACTTATTTGGCCAAAGTTGAATATTGGCTTTCCATCAAATTCAACGGCTCTTGGACCCTATTATGATAAGTTGACAGTGTTTTCTCTTAAAAAGATCTATAAATAAGAGACAACATTAGATATATTATTCTTATTGGAAGTAATGTCAAGCATAGCGAAAAAGACTATGAATTACTAGAGTCTATGCTTAGGGACATAGTTTTTTTTTGGAAGGAAACGGGGGGAGGAGTACTCCCTAGCTTTGATTGATTAAGAGCTGCAAAAAAAACTTTGCAGTTCTGTTACATGAGTAGCAGGTTACGGTTAGGGACGGAGTTTTAAAACAAACTGTTGCTCTCCATATCGTATCACTATAGTTTTAGCTAAATGTGAACATCAGCTATCCGCATGTAGTTTATGTTTAAAAGTTAAACTTTTTTCATCAGCTATATGATGTATATGTTGCATTTATCTCTTGTAGCAAAAGATACCTTCATATTTATTCCAAACAGTCATAATAAAGTAAAACTGAAATAAATACAGAAGACTTGGGCCATGAAATAACCTATAAATTTTACAATGACGCAACTAGCAGTGACCAGTGAGGTAGGATGCTGTGATGCTATTATGCATGTTATATTGTTATTAGGAGCTAAAACGCACAAATTCAGTGAGGATATCATAGTTACATACCAACAAAGCAGCATTGTCCCCAATTTCTGAATAAATGATTTCCATCCACATTGTAGTGCCTTGCCCATATCTTTGCATTTATTTACTGTTGCACATAGCAGCAACTGTTCATGGAGGTTGCATGATGTGTATACTGGAGTTGGAAAGGAGAAGCAAAATACGGCGTAGCACAAGGTAATTTCCTAACAGGAACTGAGTTAGATAGCGAAGCAAATCTACAGGTTGTCTTAGCGGCAGTGTACTAGTGGAGAACTGCTGCAGAATCCAGAATTTACAGGTTTGTACAGCATGGTAAAAAAAACAGGATTCAGAGTTCAATTTTGGCCAACACCCTCTTTTGCAAAAAAAAAGGAAGAATATTTCATAAATAATTTTCTCTGCTGCTGCTGCTTTTCAACAATGCCAATGGCAATCGAGAAGTATTAGCATGGATGGTAAATCAGTAAATGCACCTCTTTTGCCAAAAAAGGAGGAATATTTCATAAATATTTATCTCTGCTGCTGCTGCTTTTCAATAATGCAAATGGCAATTGAGAAGTATTAGCATGAATGGTAAATTAGTAAATGTAATGTACAAGTGATGGTGTGTATCTTTAAATCAATTTAATACATAAAACGTTGTCATGCAAAACTTCACATTATGACGATAAGCTTGATGATTTCTTGTCCTGCCTTGTTTTAACCTTCTCAACCCAATTCCCAATGATTGGTAACAAGCATTTGGATGTGTTGACCTTCTTGTTGGTGTGTGATGTTGTGGATGGGCTGACATTGTCCAGTCCTCCTAACCAATGTGTGCTTGTTGCTACTTTTGGCACTGCCAGTATTGCTAGAGAGCCCTATTGACGATCAATATTGATGATTATAACCCCTCAGTTTACCTTAAATTCATTCTCAAAATTAATCACCAACATAGGTGCACTGATTTAAATTAACTATTTTCACAAGTTTTGGTGATTTTATAATTACAGGCAAATTTACTCAGAAAATAAGATAAAGGAGGCCATAATATCACAAGAGATCAGATCCACTCGCGACAAAACCAACTCTACTAGGCCCCAAACCATTCTTCATGGGCCAATGACGAAATTCCACGTGGACAGGGGCCATAAGCATAAGAATAGGATTCTTTTCAATGAGTATGGTGGGGTCGGGTGACCCCACCTGTAGGTCGGGCGAACCCCCTAGACCCACCTGTCGGCGCTGTAGTTTCTCCACCGACTTTAACTCCACCTTTTATTCAAGTCGGTTTGATCCAATGGTGGTCGTGAGAATTGGTGAGGATCGATGACGTGGCGATTACTTGCCCACTACTCCATCCTCCCTATAAAAGGACACCCAGACCCCCCTCCTGGAAGGCATCCCAATTCATTCAGAGATCCAATCCAGAAGAAGAAAGTAGAACTCCAGATATCATTAGTTTTCGTATAGTTAGCTAAGTAAGATTAGTGTTATTGCTCAGGATTCCGGATCTGTCTCTAGAAGACTTGGTAAACGTCAATGCATCCTTTATTTCTTATTGTGACTTTGATCTTAATTTATATTGTGTTTCTCTTTATTATGTTCTTGGTTTATTTCAAGTATATGTTTAGTATAACTTTAGTTTACTTTGAGTTTATATATGAGTTCATAGAGCGCTCAATTCAGTACTTGAGTCAGTTGAGTTGCCAAACTTTGTGTAAGCATGGTGCTTAGACATAGTTTTGCGTGTGCATACTACTTATACTCTAAGACTTGGTAGATTAATGTGTGTGATATTTTCTCATTGATTCTCTGTAGTCTAAGCTCAGTGTGCAGGCCTAGTAGGCTCGGAGTCATTAATTGAGTAGTTATACTTTTATATATCTCTTTTAATGATGTCCCTTATATATAAATAAGAAGTGATTATTGTCTTAATATATTTATTAAATAACTTACAATTCTTTAATTTGTTTATTATTTAAGTTAACTATATAATCTTTTATCAGTATATGCTTCTCTCTGAATTGTTATAAACTTATATTATTGAATATCTTAAACTTACCCCTGTATAAGAGTAAGTGTTTAAGTTAATGATTTTATCATAAATAAATATTTATCAATACTATCCTTGCCATCTTTCCTCCTAGTGGTAAAAATACAAACAACGATACCTGGATTACTCCCGGTGAAATACTACAATGGTATATATGTGCACTTGTAGAATTCTTAATTTTTTATTTACACTATAAAATACCAACAAGCATTTCTGAGTCATTGTCGGGGAGGAATAAAGGCAATGGAAGAATTGATAAATATTATTTATTGATAAATCATAACTAAGCAGCACTGCTCTAGCAGGCTTACCCTTGTTATATATCTGTTTTTTTTATCTTATACGGGGTATTGCATATTGATTCAATTTTCATTGAAGATCATCGAAATCATGAAATCAATCAAGAAGAGAACTCAACACCAAATTCTGAAGATATGGCTGATAAGACTCTCCGTGAATTCTCTGCTAGGCGATAGGTGAGACAATAGGGGATGAAACCCTATCCGAAGCGTCTACCTTTTATGGGGGCCCTACTTTTTAAGAACTTGCCTACAACCCTTGGTGGACTGCAAAGGCTAGACTAGGCTGCCACCACCTACTAGCTACCACAAACTATCTGTACAACAAGTGGTAACCAAAGGCAAGATGTGTATAAGCACCACGCTTACCCCTTCTCTCACAACTCTAGCTGTAATTACGAGGCCAACTAGAGCACCCTATGACAGGCGATGATCACAATATAGGTGTGTTTCTTGGATCACAATCTAGTGTGTAACAACTATAAGACCAGACAAGCCACAACAATACTATAACTAGTATAATATTGCATAAAGTAAAGACTAAGTAAAGAAAGAGTAATATATTGAATAAGGTAAAGTCTTACAAAAGAAAGGAAAAGGTACAAGAGCTATACTAGACTCTCCAGAAGACAGCTCCAGAAGACCCGAGCAAACTCACTACTCAACTCTAACTCCCACTCTAGACTATACTACTAAGATAAAGTGGACTAACTACTCTTCACTTGAGCTTGTAGGCTTCTTCACCACGAATGGAGAGGGGGATGTGAGCCTGTATTTATAGATGGAGGTAGAGGGGGTGCCACGTCAGCGATCCATGTGCTTCCTCACCATGGTCCTTGGATCCACCGACCTTGAACCGACCTTTGATCAATGATTCGGATCTAGGAGGATGCATGGATACATGCATAGAGGTGGCGGGTGAAATTTTAGGTCGATTGGCTCCTTAGTGAGGTCGCCCGACCTCCAATGACAGGTGGGCCCACCTTCCTTCTTCTAGAAGCATGTCCCACATGTAAGTAAGTGTGTATGAAGTGTGATTCTTCTTTGTCACATCGGGTTGCTTCACTTGTGGGCCCATGGACCCATGTGACTTGATCCTCCACCCTTGAGAGAAAACACAAGTGTGATCCAAGGGTGGGGAATGACTTTGGGATGTTTCACATGGATCATGGTGACTTGGCATGGCCTGGTGGGCCCAAGTAGAGGTTGGGCGACCTCTATATGGAGCTCCATAGGCTCATCGTCTCCAGTTTTTGTGACATCCTGCGTACACATGCTAAAAGTACAAGTGGAACTTGTTATTGATAAAATATGCTTATGACATGTTATCCTCCCTTTGGAACCATGGCTATTGACAGTGTTTTGTGTAACACCCTATGTGTTAGGCTTGCATAATTGCACTTGCATTGGATGAGCATAAGCATCATTCATTCATACATAAGCATTTTCATATGAAACATTGTTATGAAACATGTGAAACATACCATTGTCCTTTTGTTTCATTGTATGTATGCTTTATGATCATGTGTGGCTAATGCAAGTGGTGATGTTTGGTTAGTAAAACACCTTAGTTACACTTCGGAAGCAAAATGAAACAATGTTCATGTTAATGACTTTGACTAATTCATCTTATAAGTTTTGGTTTGACTAGAAATCCCTTTGGAATGCTTTTGTTTGACCTTTTAAAAAGTATAGCTTAGATTGTTTGCATGGTTGTGCACCCTTAAGCAAAGTTGTAGTAAATTTTATAAGGAACAAAAGTTGTTTAATGACCTTGAGCGAGAAATGTGCACAACATGCTAAAAAATGGCCCACAATTCAGATTTCAGTGCTGTTTTAGTACTTAGAAAATAGTCCAAGTCATAAGTGGCTTTCAGTTTCCATGTACCTCTGTTTGGGGCTTTGTACTTTGCAAACCAAGCCAAATCTAACCAAACTCTTTTAAGCCAACTGGTAGATATCATGTAGCTCAACAATTTATGTTAATGGAGTTTTCACTGAATCGAGTCGGTTTAGGAGATACAAGGGAAGGAAGATGGCTTGTCAGTCGTCGTTTTCAGGCTTGATGGCCAGCTTGGCCAGCCAGACTGCCCGACACCGGTCAGGCCGGTCGCGCCACTTGGTGGCCGTATGCTAGTGTTGGGCCCACAGGTTATGCTGGGAAGGGCTCCAAAGCCTCCGCGCCGCGTCCGCGTCCTTCCTTGCTCGCTTCGCGTCATCATGCTTGCCCTCGTGCTCGTCGCAGTGACTACGCCGCCATCACCTCTGCCATCGCGCAGTGCCATAGTTGCCGCGCCTTTGCTCGGTCTAGCTCGCCTATAGCTTTGTCGTAAGCCGCTCTACTTCCTCGTCCTGCTAGTAGCCTCATTCGAGCTTCAGTAAGGGTGCATTGGACGTTTGCATCGCCCCATGGCCATGGTCGCCATGGCCGCTGGCACAGGAAGCTCACCTTCATGCGGCTCACTCGTGCTCTCTCTCTCCCTCTCTTCTCGTTCAGGCTAGTATAGGTCAGGGTTTAGGCGTAGGCATGACCGGTGGACCTTTGGTGACCTTGCTGGAGTGGAACACGTAGCGTAGTGCCACCGTGATCTCACCGCCGCGTCACCTCGCCCACGGCCAAGATCATCGGTGCCACCTCTGAAACCCTAGTGTAGCATCTGGTTTTAGGGACAAAACCAGATACACACCATATGTGAGCCCAGGAAGTCAAATCTCACATATAGCTACAAGTAATGGGTAATATCAAAATACAATGCTTAATATATAACGCACTTAGTACAAAGAAGATGACCTTAGGAACAAACAGCAGATAGACAACTCCAGTCTTCGGGCCAAACTCCACTCCACAGGGACAAACTGACTAGTTGATCATAAGCCTAAACTCCTCTAAACTCTAGCAGGCTAGTAAACATCCTGAGTTGTGGGGAAAATAGCAAGGGTGAGCACATGTCGTACTTAGCAAATATAACATGGGTTCATGAGGCTCAAAAAGGCTAAACTCGGGTTAACTGCATGTAGCTTTTAGTTGACAAAGTTTTAGCATATGTGTAGCAACAAGTTGTCTTATATCCCACAATAAACACATGATCATGTAAAGTGAATAATGAATAGCAAAAACACATTTATAGTCATCAGTGATCATCTATTCTGTAAGGGTCCAAGGCCACTTGTGACCGTGAGCATGGCTGTTATAATAGTTTTACTCTCTGCAGAGGTTGTACACTTTCACTGTGAGTCATGATTTACCCTTTCGCCCAAGGTAGCTAATCTCCTGACCCACTTCCAAGGAAGGTCGGCAGGGTTCACTATGAAGTCTTTCAAAGGTTCGTCTAACATGTTAGGGCCGCTAGATTCACTCAGTAAATAGATGTAGAGCCCCTTCCATATGGCACAATGACGCGCAGCCTATACACATAAGGACAGAGGCCGCACTATACCCGATTCATCAAGCCATTCTTACGCCATGAAGGTTACCACTAATAAGCTAGAAAAGGTCCTTCTATATGATTAAAACTAGAGCCATGTAGCCCTCACAGTGGTACTGTAAGTCCTAGATGTTCGCTTACAGATGAGTCCTTATGGAGAGAAACTAGAGCACCATAAGATAGCCCAATGCTCTAGCCCCCTTTAAGTATGTTACCAAAAAGTCATCTTTTAATGTTTATTGCATATTCCATTAGTCAAGTTAAAAGATCATGATTATTCAAAAATAGCACTAGCATTATACTACCCAATATAATGCCCCATGGGTGTCAAGGTACAATGTACAAAAGCTAGGATATCTTTAATGGCAACAAGGAAGACACATGCTATATGATTATTATGACATTAATGTGAATAGGTAACAAGGAAGATCCGAAGCTATACTTGCCTTAAACTTGCTTTACACCCATACCAACTTGCTCTGAGAAGCCTCGACTTTATCTTTCATTTTGCAGCTTCTGCAGCTTCGGGCACTCAACTTCTGATCTCCAGTGCTTATGTACGTTTCTCTTCTACTCATGGCAAACACCAAGCACAAAGAAACATACAAGCAAGCAAGCAAAGTAAACTAAGAACAATACACTAATCTTAGCAAAAGCTTTAAAACACGTACTAGGAGAGAGCGCTCGTTGCTGTGGTTTTGACAACGCAAGAAATGTCAATAACAGAATTACCATTAAAAAGAAATGGCTACCGTTGTTTTGTATTATAAAACTGTTAGACTACCTATGTTTAGTATGTGAGTACCCAGTCTTAGTGTGTGAGTACCCAGTCATGGTGCATGGGTGCCTCCCATCAATTGTAGGCATGGTGACCAGGCACCAATGGCCAGTAGTGCTTCAGCACTTCTATTTGTATCACGCATAGCATATGGAGAATATCTAACAGAGACTCATTCGTTTACATGGTATCACGCTTAGGTTCGGTCTTCTGCTGCCCAACCTTCCCCGCGTGCACCGGCTCATCACCGCGCCGCCTTCCCTTCGCGAGCGCAGGCACCTCGCCGCACCGCCTTCTCCCGTGCGCGCAGGCCTCTCGTCGCGCCGCCCTTCCCGCGCCGTGCACTCCTTCGACATGACGACGCCTCCATCGACTCCCAAGCGGAGCGATCACTCCGACCCCTCTGCTTTTGTCCAAGGAGGCACCATCACCCAGCGCCTCGCCCAGGAGCAGGCAAACGAGGCCGCCGCCGCTGCTCAGTGCCTTGAGCACGAGCGCACGGCTGCACGTGACGTCACCCTGGCACGTGCCCTCGAGGCTGAGCAGGAAGCCACTGCTGCGGCCAAGGAGCGTGATGACGTAGCCCTGCACGCCAGCGATGCACTCGTGCATGCCACCATGGAGCGGGCGGCCACCGCTGCTGCCCTAGCGCCCGAGCCATCGGGGGCCGCACCTGGTGGCGCCTCGGCGCCATCTGGAGGAATGCCTGCGCCGACTGACCTCCGTGCGGCAATGCTTCACCATGAAAACGTGGCTCTACTCCAACTCCACTCTCAGGTCATTGCCGTTAGCAACATCCGGAACCATGTCACCACCATCCTTGATGTCGATTCCGGTAACTTCAACTGCTAGTGTGATCAGCTTCTCCTCATCCTCGGCAAGTTCTCGCTACAGGGCCATGTCCATGAGGATCCTCTAGACCTGATCTCTCCTGATTGGGCCTAGATGGACTGCGTTGTCAAGTCCTAGATCGTCGCCACGCTCACCGATGATCTTGGCGAGATCATCTCCACCCGGGGTTCCACTGCCCGGCATGCCTGGCTCACCGTCGAGTCACAGTTCCTCGGCAATCGGGAGGCCTGCTCCATTCAGCTGGAGACGTGGTTTTGCAACTTCGTCTAGGGGGACCTCTCCATCACCGAGTACTGTCGCAAGCTGAAGAAGATGGCCGCTGATCTCACAGCCCTCGGTGAGGTCATCACCGATCGCACCCTCGTCCTCAACATCATCCGTAGCCTCAACGAGCGCTTCACCAATGTCGGGGCGCTTCTCTGCTAGGCCAAACCCTTCCCCACCTTCCTGGAAGCCTGTGAGGACCTCATCCTCGAGGAACTCACCATGGAGAACCGCAAGGATGCTCCAGCCGCTGCACTCGTCACCTCCACCACTCCAACCCTAGCCCCTGCATCTTCTGGCACGGGCTTTAGGGTGCTGGTGGGAGTTCCAAGGCTCCGAACAACCGTCGCAGCAAGCACAGCGGTGGCGGCAAAGGCCACGGCGGCAGCAGCTCTTTAGGACAGGGCTCCTGACCCCCAACTGGCACGACACAGCAGCAGTAGGCTGCTGGACAGCAGTAGTAACTAGCTACCGAGGGGGTGCCCTTGGCCCAGTTTCTACAACCCGTGGTCCGACACCATCTAGATGTGGCCAGGGGGTCCTCGTCCACCCCTGGCGCCCATCCCGGTGCCCCCTCACCTCCAGGCGCGGCACCAGGCACAACAGCAGGCGCAGCAGTAGGCCCTGCTCGCCCAGTAGCTGCAGCAGGCGCTTGTTGCCCACCAATAGCCCACTCCCCATGGTGCTGGACAGTGGGTCGCTCCGGGGCATTACAACCCCATGACCGGCCTCCCTTCCTGGGACCCGACGGACCTCGCCATGGCGTTCAGCATGACGTCGCTAACCCCTCCTTCGACCAACGAGTGGTACTTCGACTCAGGTGCTACTTCACATATGACATCTCAGTCCTCCTCACTTTCACATGCTTTATTCCCGTGGTACCCTAACCCTTCATCTATTGTTGTTGGTAATGGCTCCCTTATTCCTATTACTGCCACTGGCTCCACAAAGTTATCACCCACTTTACATCTTAATAATGTCCTTGTGTCACTACAAATTATTAAGAATCTTATCTCTATCCTCCAATTTACTATCGACAATAATTGCTCTATTGAGTTTGACCCCACTGGTTGTTCTGTGAAGGTTCTTCCATCTCGGAAAGAGATCATCAGGTGTGATAGCTCCGGGCCGCTATACCCACTTCGCCTTCCACCAACACTCTCCTTTGTCGCTCAGGGCTCCTCTCCACTATGGCACTAACGTCTTGGGCACCCTGGTCATGAGGCCTTGTCGAAGCTCACTCCTAGTGTTTCATTTCCTATTCAAGATTGTTTAGATTTATGTCATGCTTGTCAACTAGGGCATCATGTTCATTTGCCCTTTCATGTGTCCACCTCTCGTGCGTCTAGCAAGTTTGATCTTATTCATTATGGTTTATGGACCTCTCCAGTTGTCAGCATTTCTTGTTATAAATACTACTTGGTCATACTTGATGATTGCACTCATTATTTGTGGACCTTTCCTTTATGACTTAAATCTGACAGTTTCAGCACGCTTGCTCACTTCATAGCCCATGCCTCCACTCAATTTGGTGCCCGCGTCAAAGCTGTACAGTGCGACAACGGGAAATAGTTTGACAACTCTAGCACCCGACACTTCTTCCTCACCCAGGGCATTCACCTTTGCATGTCCTGCCCTTACACCTCGCCTCAAAACGGTAAAGCTAAACACATTATTTGCTCTATCAATAATGTTGTTCGCTCACTGCTCTTTTAGGCATCTATGCCTCCCTCATACTAGGTGGAGGCCCTCTCCACGTTGACTGTTCTCCTTAACATATTGCCCACCAAGACTCTAGAGTTCTCTACTCCTGACCTTGCCTTGCTCGGCAAACCACCCACATACGATCATCTATGAGTTTTTGGTGCAAATGCTATCCCAACATGTCTACCACTACCCCTCATAAACTCGCCCCTCGGTCTGTCCAATGCATCTTCCTAGGATATTCCGCTGCCTTGACCTATCATCCAATAGAGTCATCATCTCCTGGCACGTCATCTTTGATGAAATGGCCTTCCCTTTTGCTAAACGCTATGGTCCTAGTGCTCCGGCAGACCTCGAGTTTCTTGACGATGACACTACTAATGCTGTGCCCAATCCTATTGGACTGTTCCACAAGTGTTTGCTTGTAGGAACTCCACCTAGCGCTTCCAACACCACCAGTGCCCCTGCCGGTCCCTCTCCGACCGTGCCTAGGGCACCCTTGGAGCCTCAAGAGGACGCTGATGGTCCTTCGACGTTCGCGCTCTATGTCCCTCCTACGCTGCGGGCATCAGGGACCCCTATCGCTCCACGCGCGGCCATGGCACCACCCAGCGCCTAGAGGCGCGTCCCTCTCGAGCGCACTCTGCGTCGGCTCGATGTCCTCTGCACCGTTCGCGGGCTCCCCAGCGCCTCCTCAGGTGCCCCATGGGCCTCCGCCTAGGTTTCCACCTCTTCAACCGGCTCGCGACTTCACGTACTACTACTCGTGACGGCCGTGACCACCACTAGATGCTCCTGCACCGGCCGCCTCAGTTGCTCTAGCACCGGCGCCTATAGCAGCTGCCCCACTGCCCAAAGGCGCGGTTGCTGCCCCTCCGGCAATCAACCATCACCCCATGGGCACACGTTCGAAGAGCGGCTTTCGGATGCCCGCTGCCTACGATGTTGTGCCTCTCTCTCTGGTGCCGAAGACCTTTTGTAACGCTCTTGCCGACCCCAATTGGCGAGTGGCTATGGAAGAAGAACATAGTCCTCTCCTACAGAACCACACGTGGGATCTTGTGCCCTGTCCGCCCCGGGCCAATGTTGTCACTGGGAAGTGGATCTTCAAGCACAAGCTTCAGTCCGATGGCTCCCTCGAGCGATACAAGGCACGTTGGGTTCTCCATGGCTTTACCTAGCGACCTGGTGTGGACTTTGATGAGACCTTCAGTCCTATGTTGAAGCCTTCTACTATTCGCATGGTGCTCTCCCTGGTGCTCTCTCGCCGCTGGCCCATTCACCAACTGGATGTGAAGAATGCCTTTCTTCATGGCAATCTAACTGAGACAGTGTATTGCCAGCAACTATCTAGGTTCAAAGATCCAGCTCATCTGGATTTTTTCTGCCTCTTGAAGAAATTGCTATATGGTCTGAAGCAGGCTCCTCGTGCTTGGTATAGCTAGATGGCCACTTTTTTGCTATCTATTGGGTTTGTTGAAGACAAGTCAGACACCTCAGTCTTCGTCTACCAGCGTGGATCAGACACAACCTATCTGTTGCTATATGTTGATGACATTGTCCTCATAGCTTCTTCGCCCAATCTTCTTTGGCGGATCATCTTAGCACTTTAGCAAGAGTTCGCCATGAAAGATCTTGGTGAACTACATCACTTCCTCGGTATGCATGTTCAGCGAAGTGGTGATGGACTCCTGCTCTCACAGCGACAGTACGTGCTGGACATCTTAGATCGTGCCAAGATGACTGAGTGCAAGTCATGCTCTACTCCAGTTGACACCAATCCTACGGTTGCTGCAGTTGAGGGGGGCCCTATGTCTGATGCTACGGACTTTTGCAGTCTTGCTGGAGCTCTTCAGTACTTGACGTTCACTCGCCCAAACATTGCATATGCTATTTAGCAGGTCTGCCTTCACATGCACGACCCTCGAGAGCCTCACCTTGCTGCTCTGAAGCGGATTCTTCGCTATGTTTGGGGTACACTCCACCTCGGTCTCCTGCTGCGACCGTCTACTTTAACTGATCTTGTTGTCTACAATGACACTGACTGGGTAGGTTGTCCGGACACTCGTAGGTCCACCTCGGGCTATGCTATGTTCCTCGGCAACAATCTTGTTTCTTGGTCCTCCAAGCGCCAGAACACAGTGTCAAGATCAAGTGCTGAAGCTGAGTATCACGTGGTGTCGACGAAATATGGTCAGCAGTCCATCGAGGGGTATGCCCGTGATGGTGATTTGTCGGTAGACAAGTGCGCAAGACACGAACCGGATGGTAACAGGACACAAGACATAAGATTTATACAGGTTCAGGCCGTCAGCATGACGTAAAACTCTACATCCTGTGCTCTGTTATATTTGCATTGAGTTATGTCATGTATGACCTGTCCTCTAGGGGATCCTTGACCCTCCTTATATACTCCGAAGGGACAAGGTTACAAGTAAAGTATTCCATCTGGTACTATTACAATATCTAGTATAGCCTATAATCTTGCGATGTATGTCTTGATCTTACAGGCCGGGCCACCTCAGATGGTGCGGCCCATGTACCATCTTGTGGTACCGGGAGTTTATACCCCCATAGCTAGTCCCCGGGCGCCATATATTCTAATGCGACACGCCGTCTTGACCTTCTCTGAATAGTGATGCTTGTGTCCTTGACGTCTTCGACCAGTCAAAGCGGCATCCGAGCAGTTGTTGCAAGCGTTGTTGTCGGAGAAGTAGGTTGTCCAAAGAATGTATGGTGCTCTTGAGAAAAGAAAAAGATTTCCCCTTCCTAGGAAGTGTGCCCACTTGGATTTCTATGAAGAAATGTAAGTGTGTCTTGAAGCGTAGCATCGGTGATCATCAGAGGCGTAGGGGTCAAAAAACAAGCACATTCACCGCAAGGTGAAGTGTGCCCACTTAGTCCCCGAGCCTGGTAGTAGGTGACGTAAGCACGTGGTGCCAGGGTCTAAAAGAATAGAGCCCAAAGTCTTTAAAAATTCGATAATGAGATGCACTGACAGGTGCATCGTACCGATGTAGTCCCCGAGCTTGCTGGAAGGTGAAGTATAATCCTTGTAGCAAGGTCTAAGAAAATAATGACCTCTCAACTGTATGTGAGTGAAATTTCATATGTAGCCGAGGAAATCAGACCTCGAGCTGTGGGCCTCAAGCTGTGGTCGGAGAGTGGTCGAAGCAGTCCCCGAGCATAGCGTGAGACGCGGTCGATGAATCCCTGAGCACTGGTCGGGTGGTCGAAGGCGCAGTCCCCGAGCGCTGGTTGGGTGGTCGAAAGCGCAGTCCTCGAGCGCTGGTCGGGTGGTCGAGGAAGAAGTCCCCGAGCGCTAGTCGGGTGGTCGAGGAGGCACACTAGTGGGGTGGTTGAGGAGTATAACATTCGGTGGTCTGAGACAAGATGTGTTTTCTAGACCTGTCCCCGAGCACGGCTGGAGGCACAGTTCGAGCGGCGAGAGCTCGACGACAAGCAGTGACAGCTCAGCGAGGAGTGGCGAGAGCTCGACGATGAGCGGCAAGAGCTCGGCGAGAGCTCGATGACGAGCTACGAGAGGTCGACGAGGAGCGGCGAGAGCTCAACGAGAGCTCGGCGAGAGCTTGATGACGAGCAGCGAGAGCTCGGCGACAAGCGGCGAGAACTCGGCGAGAGCTTCGGCGACAAGCAGCGAGAGCTCGGCGACGAGCGGTGAGAGCTCGGTGATGAGTCCCCGGTTGGCTGGAGACATGGTCGAGCTATGAGAGATCGGCGACGAGCCTAACGAGGAGGGACGAGAGCTCGGCGAGGAGTCCCCAGCATGGCCGGAGACGTGGTCGAGCAGCGAGAGCTCAGCGATGAGCCTGATGAGGAGCGATGAGAGCTCGGTGAGGAGTCCCCAGCGTGGCCAAAGACGTGGTCGAGCAGCGAGAGCTTGGCAAGAGCTCGGCGAGGATCAGCGAGAGCTCAACGACGAGCAGCGAGAGCTCGGCGACGAGCGGCAAGAGTTTGACGATGAGCAGCGAGAGTTCAGCAAGAGCTCAGTGATGAGTGGCGAGAGCTCGGCGAGAGCTTAGTGTTGAGCAGCGAGAGCTCGGCTACGAGCGGCAAGAGCTCGGTGATGAGTCCCCGGTGTGGCCGGAGACATGGTTGAGCTGCGAGAGCTCGGTGATGAGCCTAACAGGGAGCGATGAGAGCTCGGCGAGGAGTCCCCAGCGTGGTCGAAGACGTGGTCGAGCAGCGAGAGCTTGGCAAGAGCTCGGTGAGGATCGGCGAGAGCTCAACAACGACCAGCGAGAGCTCGGTGATCAGCGGCGAGAGCTCGACGACGAGCAGCGAGAGTTCAGCGAGAGCTCAGCGACGAGCGGCGAGAGCTTGATGAGAGCTCGGCGATGAGAAGCAAGAGCTCAGTGATGAGCGGCGAGAGCTCAGCGAGAGCTCGGTGACGAGCAGAGCGAGAGCTCGGCGATGAGCGGTGAGAGCTCGATGATGAGTCCCCGGTGTGGCCGGAGACATGGTCGAGCTGCGAGAGCTCGGCGATGAGCCTAACGAGGAGGGACGAGAGCTCGGCGACAAGTCCTCAGCGTGGTCAGCGACGAGCCTGACGAGGAGCGATGAGAGCTCGATGAAGATCCTGCAAAACATATATGTAGAACAGTTTAGTTTATTGTAAAGTTGTGCCTCGTCATTAGGCAAGTTTGTAATAATGTATTGTTGTGACAATGTAAGCTTGTTTGTGTTTTTGTGGAAAAACGTTTAAAGCTTGTATATTGTGTGGAAGATAACTAAGTTACAACGTATAAGTGTTCTGTTTTAGTTGTATCAGTTGGTAGATGCATCATCCTGTAGAATCCGTACGGCCCTAGCCGGATCTGTGGTCCGAGTGCGAGGTGTGGAGCCTGTTCACACGTAAGAGCGCACAGGTCAAACCAAAGAGCGCCCGCCGACCACCCGGAGCGTAGAGAGCGGGTCCCGTGCACGCGTAGGGAGAAGCCGGAGACGAGGCTGGCTCCGAGAACTCGAGAAAGGATGATACTCTGTCAACTGGTCTTTTATAAAATATTAATAGAAAGTGATCTTCAGGTAAGCACGTTAGAGTGGTTGAAAGAAATTGTATTAAATACGAATATTGGAAGTATACTTATCTTTGGATATAAATCTGGTCGGTGGCGATAAAGTTGTCGTAGCGCCTTTCCTTGCGGCGATTATTATTGCGACGTGACAGGTGGTCGGAGCAAGAGGTCGTGGTCATAGTCAGAGCATGTTGGAACTGCTCTCCTGCCGCTGAAGCCGCCGAGTCCATCGTTGTCGAGTTAATTCTTGATATTAATCCCAGCGGGCTCTAGGGCGATGTTAGCGAAGTAGATCACGAACGAGGAAGATGAGTCATTACATGCAAAAAAAAATCAATCTGTATTAGATATTCGAAGAAAAGACTGATCCAATCAACAACGTAGAACGACTCACCCGGTTTTTAGTAGAGAATTAACGAAAAAAATTCCCATCTGCCTCGCTTGGGAGTCTGTACGCACACCACCTACCTGGCGTGCCACTGTCGACGAAATGTGGTCGGCAGTCCATCGAGGGGTATGCCCATGATGGTGATTTGTCGGTAGACAAGTGCGCAAGACACGAACCGGATGGTAACAAGACACAAGACACAAGATTTATACAGGTTCAGATTGTCAGCATGACGTAAAACCCTACATCATGTGCTCTGTTATATTGTATTGAGTTATGTCGTGTATGACCTGTCCTCTATAGGATCCTTGCCCCTCCTTATATACTCCAAAGGGACAAGGTTACAAGTAAAGTATTCTATCTGGTACTATTACAATATCTAGTATAGCCTATAATCTTGCGATGTACGTCTTCATCTTACGGGCCGGGCCACCTCAAATGGTGCAGCCCATGTACCATCTTGTGGTACCGGGGGTTTATACCCCCACACGTGGTGGCTAACGGAGTTGCAGAGGCGACTTGGCTGCGTTAGCTTCTCTTGGAGCTGCATGCCCCTCTTCGGCGCGCCACACTGGTGTACTGCGACAACATCAGTGTCATCTACATGACCTCCAACCCGGTGCAACATCAGCGCACCAAGCACATTGAGATTGATCTTCACTTCGTCCGGGAGCGAGTCGCCATTAGTGATCTTCGTGTTCTGCATGTCCCTACCTCCTCGCAATACGTAGACATCTTCACCAAGGGACTTCCTACCTTAGTGTTCATAGAGTTTAGGTCTAGTCTAAACGTGCAAAGTGGCTGACGATTCAACTGTGGGGGTGTGTTAGACTACCTATGTTTAGTGTGTGAGTACCCGGTCTTAGTGTGTGAGTACCCAGTCTTGGTGCATGGGAGCCTCCCATCAATTGTAGGCATGGTGACCAGGCACCAATGGCCAGCAGTGCCTCAGCACCTCTATTTGTATCACTCACAACATATGGAGAATATCTAACAGAGACTCATTCGTTTACAAAAACAAAAGAAACAACTACACACTTGATTGATTGTAATTAAGCAAAACCATGTAAAGCTACTAATTCAGATTAGTCAAATTATATTTTAACTTCAGAAGAGTCGAATTAAACTAATCATATTTTAAATATAAACATGCATGTATCATTTAATCGAATTAAACTTTAACTTTTATAAAAGAAAAGTGCATGTGAAAACATCTAAACGTGTTTGTCATATATGCAACATGTTTAAACTAAGCAAATTATTGCTAAAAGCATGTTTAAGTTGGTATTAATCGAATTGGCATTTGTCTTGTGAAAATGCCGAGGTTAAACTAGTTTTAATTAGAAAAATATGTTATGCATGAATATTAGTCATATTAACATTTAAATTAATAAGCTCATACGCCACTAACAAGTAGATTGCAGAAACCAAGAAAAACCTGTACGTGCAAATGTGTGGGGCAGATGTGCTATGTACATGTGCAGATTTGCATGTTCATCTGCACTTAGGCATGCATCGACCATGCATGGAGGCTTGCTCTGTGACGAGGACGTAGGCGAGGCTTGTTTGGTCGATACTGGACCAGCAAAGGCACGGGGCACTAAACTTTCAAAGCAAGGTGAACAACTGCAACAGCTGGGCGACTTACGTGATGGCGAGTTCATCCAGGTAGAGTGACGATTGTTGCTCGTGATTGAGACCAAGTGAGACGACGAGCTGGCCGACGGCAAGGCGGCATAGAGGCACGGAAAGTAGACGCAGGCGAGTCTGAATGGCAGCAGGGCTCTTGGCTAGGCATACTGCGGCGGGAAAAGGCCGGCGCTCGACGTGGACTACGACAGAAACAATAAGGAGAAGCAAACAAAGGAGAACATAAAGGAATTGAGAGAGATCAAGATCCACAGGGCGTTGTCCAACCTTCATGCAAACCCAGTGATGTTGCTCAAGAGTTTGGATGGCCGAGCGGCAGCAGACGAGGAGATCAGGGTGATGACGGATCGACAATGCTGATGCAAGGGCGTAGTCGAGACGTTGGAGACGACGTATAGCAGAGGTAGGAGGAAAAAATCTAACTGCCTGAGGAATTTCCAAACTAGGAGCTCCCCTTACGGTATTTTTGTTGTGATTTGCCTGCGCTAATTACTCCCCAGGGTAGTGATTAATATTTAGTACCCGAGTCCCCCGCCACAGGCCGCTCACGCCCGAGCGTCCGAGCCAACCAAGCCCGAGCGGGCCCCATCCTGCCCCCTGGCGACCACACGCACTAGGCAATCGACGCATCCGAGGCAACCGACGCACATCGTCCGCGAGCCACGACTCCTCCCCACTCTCCACACAGTACCGACGCTGTCTTCCCTCGGGTCCCTCTCGGTTTCTCTCCTCTCCCTCTCTCTCGGTCTCTCTCTCCCCGGTGTGATCCGGTCTCCCTCCGGCGACCTCCTCCTCAGCGGCCGGGGCCCATCGCGCCATGGATCCGGAGGATTTGGCCTCCCTCAGGTGACCTCCTCTCTAGCAGCCGCACCCCACGCCCACCGCGCCATGGATCCGGCGGCTGCGGCGGTTGCCATGGCGGATCCCGGGAGGTAGGCCTCCTCCTCCTCCACAGCCTCAGCCTCCCGCTTTGCCTTCGTGCCAACACTGTCAGGTTCGTGATTTTGTTTAAAGGGTTTTCTATTCTCAAGACCGAAAATTGTAGATTATGATATATAAATTGCAACGAACTTAAACTATAATTTTAGTATAAAATATATATAATAACCAAAAAGTGCTAAAATTTGGGCACCTAAATTTTGGCATGTATTAATTACTACTATTAGATAGAGAGAGTACAAAACCGAGTAGCGAAGACAATTTGCACTGCCGCATGCCTTTTCAACTCTTTTCAACAGCATCCGAACTCATCTTCGATGTTTTCTTTTCACCCTTTCTAAATTTCCTAGACCTTTTACGCTCTTTAGTATGACTTCTGCTCCAATGGCCTGAATCATTTCCTCTAAATAATCATCATGATCTTCGTCCCCGACACGTTCTCCACCATTATTGGCACCAGCTTCGCTGTTACCATCCCAACCACTAGGACCACCATGGTCAGCGCCACCACCTTGTTCACGGCCACCTATTTGTGCATCAAGCTCAGCTATATATTTGCCCATGTTACATCTTTTCATGTGAGATAGTTCTTGCAATCGCTACACGAACAAAGAATTTCAGTATTGTTCTGAGTCATCGTTGCATGCTTCTATGCAGCTTCAATAAATTTATCCACTTTATCACAAAAACTGGCTTCCATCAATGAACCATACATCCAGCAGTCCATCTTTTAGGATAGCAATCAAAGAAAAAATAAAGGACTAATATATATATATATATATATATATATATATATATATATATATATATATATATATATATATATATATATATATATATATATATATAGGACTGTGCTAAACAGTACCCTGGGTACTAATTAATATTCAGTACCCAAGCCCCCCGCGGGAACCCGCGCACACCCGAGCGTCCGCATCCTGCCCCCGCGCCCGCACGCATCGTGCCCCCGCGCCGGCACGCATCCCTGCCCCCGCCCGCATCCTGACCCCGCACGAGACCAGCGAGGAAAACCGTGTACCCTGACCCACGTTCCCTGGCGAGGAAACTGTCACCGACCCAATCGCTCCAGGGGAGACCGGGGAGCAGCCCGTACACCGGCGATACACCGCAGCGGCACCGGCAATACACTCCCCGGCCAGGCGCCGATGACCTGCCCTGTCGCCCACCGAAGCCCACGAAACCGTCGAGGTTTGTAGCCCAGTGCCGCGGTGGCCGCAAAGACGCCGCTAACCCTCCTCTGCCGAGGAATCTGCCCGTCGCACAGCTCCCCAGATGTGTATTACATGAATTGTGAGCTTATTTTCATCAAATTAAAAAATCTCCATCCAGGTCCTATGAACCCTAGAGGAGCCGACGTCGCCGTAGCTTTCACTGCCTCCGCAACTCAGGAGTGGACGGGCGATGCCGAAATCCAAGCGCAACTGCCCAGGTGAGCTCCCATCCTTTCAGCTTCTCCTTCCCCTCCCGTCCCTTGAGCTGTCTCGCGTCGTTGCCTGCCTAGCCTCAACACCACTACGCTGTGTTCCATGGAGGGGATGCGCCGTGTTATGCTACTTGACCTGGGGTGGGCGCTAGTTCGTGTAACATTGTAGCGGTTCCTTGTACGTTCCTCGCCTGTGGGCTCGCCAATTGCTGTTGCCCTTCAAATTTGTGCTTTCTGAAAAGAGTTGTCTTTTCTTGTGCATTTGTATTCGCACCAAATTTTGTTTGGTAATTTCCCCCTTTTCCATGTATTTTATTTTTTATTTTTACTTCTCTATACTCTAGTTATCAAGAACAGAGCAAATACTTACAAGCTTTCAAACGACAACACTTCTTAGCGTGCACAACAGCCTTGCTGTAAATTATGCTAATGCGCACTGACTCTCTGCTCACTGGACGCAGTGACCTTATGAAAGACCAAGAAGAAGCCGGGTTTAGAGCGCAAGGGCAAAGTAGTCGCCGAGATCAAAGATGCTATCGACAAATACAGCAGCGCCTATGTTTTCACCTACGATAACATGAGGAATCAGAAGCTCAAGGACCTCAGGGAGCAGCTCAAATCTTCTAGCAGGTACGGCGTCCACATGTCTATTGCAAATTGCAATGTCTTTCTGTCTGTCTGAATGCTGCAGTGGACAGTGCCTAATTTTGGCTCAGCTTTTGTCATCCATGTTACCCTTCCAAACAATATTCAACCGAACCTTACATGGATCAACGAACTTTGTTATATATGCTACATAATGCACCCCTGGAACACATTGCTCCTAATACAAGGGCACAATGCTAGCCGAACCCTTTAAAATGGTAATAAGGCTTAGCTTACATGTTTTATAGCTCCTGCATTTTCTGTTCCAGGATATTTCTCGCTGGAAAGAAGGTTATGTAGATAGCGCTGGGGCGTTCTCCTGCTGACGAAGTTAAAACAGGCCTCCACAAACTTTCCAAGGTGAGCTGTTCATTTTCAGAATTTAGTAGGCACTGTATTCCAATTTCCAGACCACTGATGAGAGGTTTTGATGAAAGTAACTTCGCTGTGTTTAGTTCCTTCAAGGCGACACTGGTCTGTTGTTTACCAATCTTCCAAGGGATGATGTTGAGAGGTAATATCTGTATGTCACCACCATTACTTACATTTCTTGTTTTAGCTTACATAAAAGATTGATATGGTTATTATATATCATCCTGATAGGATGTTTCGAGAATTTGAGGAGCATGATTTTTCAAGGACAGGAAGTATTGCGACAGAGACGGTATTCTAGTTTTTATTTTCATATATATCCCTGGTTTCTTCAAAATAGACTACGAAGACCATGTTCAGCCGACGTACATCAAGTTTAGGCTCTTGTTATTAATGTATTACTAGTATATACTGTTAGCATCACTCACACCAGGGTAATAGTACTTTGACAATGAAACTTATTTGCAATCGCGCCTTAGCCTGCTTCAGGTGTTATTATTCTTGACGTTAATGCCATTTTTAGTTTCTTGTATAATGTGTTTCACCAAATTTACACCATTTTTAATAACATTATTACAATGCCTCGGGTGGAGCTTAAGGAAGGTCCTCTGGAACAATTCACACATCACACATGAGATGGAGCCCTTTCTACGGAAGCAAGGACTTCCAGTTCGCTTGAACAAAGGTTTGTAGCCTCCCCTGCGTTACACAAATGCTTTAAATCTGCCACGAAAAATGTTATTAAAAAGACTGCCATTGTTGGTGCAGGTGTTGTAGAGTTGGTAGATCATGTAGTTTGTGAGGAAGGAAAGCCCCTTTCACCAGAAGCAACATGACTCTGTATGAAGTACTATGCGATGGTTGTCATATGTTTGATTTAGATTTAGATCATATGTCATAATTCGCTATGTAACTTTGATCAGTCTAAAGGAAGCATATTTTAATGTGCCCCAGAATTACATTCCCACCCCATTAAATTATGTCTGTTGCAATTTGCGAAACATATTGATTGACAATTCACTATTCACCCATTACTAAAATCTGCTGTGCATAAGTTGTTCCAGTTGTTCAGTATCATCTCTATTGCAACTTTTGGAAGGCATGTGGCCATTTTGCATCCTTATGCTTTTATGTTTCATTCTATTGAGCCCCTTTGATTTCTCTTTCTTTGCAGCGGTTGCTTGGAATACAGATGGCAACATTCCGTCTATACCTTGTGTGCCGCTGGTCGTGTGATGACTTCGAAGTTTACAAAGAAGGCTTGATGCACCTAGGGGCTGATGATTCCTCTTAAACTTGTGTTTCCTGTATACAAGGGCACACTTTGCTGTCTTGACTGGGACTGTGTTTGTTAGTCTGTGTGTGGCCATGTACCAGTGAGGGTTGGAAATTAGGAAGATGCTATCTGCAGAAATTTTGCTAGTGTATTTCCTCATTCTGTCCCATCTTTACTCAACCATTGAAAGGTGTAAGCTGATTCGTATATCATATCAACAAGATGTCAGTTAAGAGGTTGATCGATTGGTAACCTTTGTAAGTAATCGATTCTCTCCATGTGATTGTTTCTGAGATTTGGTGGGTATTTGTATGTTCGACGGAGGGTTGAACCTAAAGCAATTGTCTGGTTTCAGTTTTCTGAATTCGGTTTACCTGCTAAAGCTGAATGTAGCTCGATGGCAAATGCTGAATCTGTGTCTGGTGGCTCCCTTGAAACTAAAGTGGCTCCCTTGAAACGGAATGTAGCTAAATGGCAAATGCTGAATCTGTGCCTGATGGCCAAGGAGCCTATAATTGATTAGACGTTTTCACTCCTATGTGAGCATCTCCTGAAAAACTTGCAGTTTTCTGACCAACTGTAATTGCTCAACCAATGAGAACCTTTTCAAATTACATGAATGAATCTTTTCAATACTTCGTTATCAGGAGGAAACACATGCAGAAGCCAACTGGCCTGGCAACTAAACACAGAGAGAACATGAGCCTGTTAGTTTAGTATTTGTGATCGATCACTAGTGTCAGAAACTTAGAATACACTCAAATTGTGGCTGAAGATTTGGAACATTACAAACAGAAGTTCGTCCAAAGAAATTGTCATCATCACATAGCAAATACTTATATGCAAGTTTTTATTGGGATGGAAGTATAGTAAAACCAAGATGGGAATTTTCAGGAGACATGCACCAGTACGTTAAAAACTAACATTACCTTTCACCCTAAAATCGATCATTATCATGTAGCATAACAAAGTTACAAATTACAATTAATTTCCTAACTAAGAAGATGGCATTGTTTAATCCCTATATGAAAGAAAAAGGGCAGAAGAGTAGTAGAGCCCAATTAAAGCCTCTTCCCTCAACTATTTTGATGCAGTCTTAGGAAGACACTAATCTAGGCCTCATCTAAATCATGTGAAGCTTTGATGTCCACCAGGTTCCTTATCATGTCCTCCTGGCTCCAACAGAAAACCAATACGTATTAGCAATTGTGCTATTAAAGTGCAACACAACATATTTTATATTAATGCATACTAATAGCTAAAATGCGATGGCAAGATGTAAAATGAATGCAGAATGTTGACTGCATCAGTATAATAGAATATGTTATTAGTGTGCATTATGCATTAGTATTATGCATATGTTATTAGTAACTAGTGAACATGCACGTGCGACACGCACGTGTCTATGGTGATGACAGAAAGCATCAGGGAGATCTGCTTCAGCATTCATTGATTCTAGATCTCATCCGATGTGGTTAGCTCTTGAGCATAATTGTCCCTAGGTTTAAACTGTTGCTGAAAACATAATTTGGAGACAACGTATTCACCATCTCTCTCATCCTCTCCAGTGATTAGGTGCCACTGGTGCATCATCCAATTGATCTTCTTAGCCTTCCCACACCCTTCGCTGGACTCATATGAAGCACAATTGTTTTTCTTACAGCTAAGGTGTTTTCCATCAACTAATACTGGCTTTGTCTTGCCTGTCTTGTGCCAACGGACATCAGCCCTAGTCCCAGTGATGTTCTGTGGAAGAAATGTGGTACACTTCCATTTTGCTTAACTCCTGAAATGGACAGGGATGACTTTTGAGTGTTGGAAAACAAGTGGAGTATCAAAGCAAGAGTGTTCCAACCAGAATGTGGAATGTCTGTTTGAAAGAAGGCAGTAACAATTCAAGAGTCGTACAGGTTGTTAATTGTTGCATAGAGACATGGTGAAGAACTAAATGAAATGTAAAATAAGGGCTTTAGGGTGTGATCAACAAAAAAGAGTCCCATAGGACAATAGATTACTAACAAAAATAAGCATTTGACAGTAAAAGTTCTTAAGAACCTTAATCCTGAAAATCCCATAATCTTTCAGAAAGAAGATAGAAGTACCTGGAAGTTTCTGTGGAGATGCCTTCATCTTCCTCAACTGTTGGAATAAATTCATCAATGAACTGGTGAGGTTTTATACCAGATTTTCCATGTTTTGCTAGTAAGTTCTAGATTAATTCCTTCTTAGATGGATCAAATTTTACACCTTTAGGCAAACCGGGCCACTGGTGAACAACCTGCAGCAAGAACACAGCCATGAGCCGATCACACTTTAATAGAACCTTTCAGACATTGTTTCTTACTGTTGATTTGTAGATTCACAGCTAAAGCCCCCGTACTGTTTATGCAAAAGTCAAAGCATTTCAGAAATAATAGGTCTACTAAACATATAAGCTGGTCATGAGCTGGCTCAAAAGAAAGGTAGTTAAAGTGACAAATATAATTATAACCATAAATATTTATTCCGGTTTTATAAACAAGTTGACCAACTCCTCAAGATATGCAAATTGTTAATCTTTGTCAATTGCTCATATATCATTTTTTATTTACTCCTAATCATGCTTGGAAATATTGTAGCTAGCCCAATTCTACTAACATAATAGCATTGCACAACCTTTACATCACTGTTATCAATGACATGGCTGCACTTTGGGCACTCTTTACTTGGGTTGCTGATCCATTTCTGTTTACTGGGATCTGAAGACTCAGGAGCATTTTTTTGTGGCAAATCTTTAGCTATCAATTATCCAAATTGTCCTGTAGAAAATACTGAAAGAAAAATGAAGCAGGTTGCTACAGAACACAAACAGCAACGTCAGAATTTCAGTCATTTGTTAACAAAATAATCACCGATCATTATTAACCAATAAAAAAGACAAAATCAAGGCCACACATTAAATGTACCTAAGCAATGGAGGTAGAGCTACTTATTTGGCAGGCAGACAACAATTCAATTGCTAGTAGCAAACTTAACTTGCAGTGAAGCAGGGTTGCTACAGAACACAAACAACGACGTCAGAATTTCAGTCATTTTGTTAACAAATAATCACTGATCATTAACCAATAAAAAAGACAAAAGTCAAGGCCACACATTAAATTGTACCTAAGCAATGGAGGTAGATCTACTTTTTTGGAAGGCAGACAACAATTCAATTGCTAGGAGCAAAATTATCTTGCAACCTCAAAATTGTTGTCACAATAATATTGATCAAACATCATGTTTCAAACATTCAAGACCACACTCGCCTCCACTGACTACCATTGACTAAATGCCTAAAGATAAGTTCCTAATGTATTATTCTAGCCAAACTTACATGTAAAACAATATTGTTGACCCATGAAGCACGAGTTATTAATCTTCACCTCGTCCAGCACCACTGACAGTAGGACGACAAACTTAATTGTCGGGTTCTCTAGCAAATCGATCTGCTGCAACATCTCAACGCATAAGCGAGAGATAGAGGAACGCTTCCATTACCTGGTGGAGCAGCACGATGGTGTCGATGACGAGGATAACCGCGGTGACGGCGGCGGCGAATATGTGCCTGCAATATCAGTAAGTTAATACTGGACTGTATGTCCAAACTTTAATATGTGCATTCAAGCAGAGATAGTGATACTCTGCATTTTGTTTACTGTTTCAAACAAATGTAGTCATCAGCATGGACAAATCAAGCAAATAGAAGAAATAATTTGATAAAAAGGTGATATAGCAGCACAACAATGGAGTATGGATTCAACAGATGCAGCAACGAAAGGAAATTGGAATATCAGGGCCCCACACTGTTTTTTCTTCAATTTGTGCTTCACGCTCACATCCAAAGATTGATAGCACCCTCCTATACCTGCATCCCGCATCTTCCACTTCAGATCGATAGCACATCTAACCATGCATCAATTTGTGCATCACGCTCACATCCAAAGATCGATAGAACCTCCTATACCTGCATCCTGCATCTTCCACTTCAGATCGATAGCACATCTAACTAAAGAATTTTTATTGCAAAACATAGATTGCGAATCGATTAATGAGCCACAAGACTAAATAAATATAAATAAAGCATAGTTTCAGTCACGGATTGGCGAAGCGGCCGTGAAGCCGCCATGTAGCAGGGAATTGTTCTCCAGTGATGAGTGAGAGGGAGCAGGCACCAGATCCAGGACGCTGGTTGCCGAGGGAGGATTGGAGGAGAGCGTCGAACTTGATTCGGTGTCCGCAATCGTCGATGTGGTAGGGGACGCTACAGGGGAGAATTCGGACTCCAGGGCTCGCTGCCTGCCAGGGAGCCAAGCGTGCAGCAGAAAAGCGGTGGCCATGTGTGAGGCAAAGCTGCCACCGAGCGACATGGCGACCGCGCCCAGTGCCGCAGCGGCCGACGACGTCCGTGGCCCAGCCAGAGGCGAGGATGGAGGCAAAAATATTAAAATATGTTGGATCTAGACGGAGGTAGTAAGGGATCGAGCTAGGGAGGAGGAAAGGGCGCACCTTGTCGATTTGCTCACTCCCCATCCCGCTCGAAGCTCGCAAGGGAGCGTGGTGGTTTGGCCTCGTGCGTGCTGCCGATGGGATCTGAGGGGGCTCGGCCTCCTACCTACTTCCGACCGGATCTGCGCCGCCTACTCAGTTCGCCGCTCCAGGCCACAGCAGCGCGTCGTGGATGAGGTGGCCTTCCCGATCCCCGCCGATGGGAGAACGTCGCTTGACCGCCTAGGAGCCTGCAACGCGGCCACGCGAGGTGCCCGGAGCCGCCGCCATCGCCGCTCGTTGACTGTGGCTATCCTCATACGAGACGGCGGCACAGAAGGTGAGCTCGTGGCGGAGGGGGCGCCGAGCTGTGCTCGTGCGGCGGAGGGGTCAGCGAGCTGGGTGAAACGGCGGAGGGGGCGCCGAGCTCGGAGAAACCGGCGTCTCCTCCCCCACGATCTCGAAATTATAGAACGAAAAAAATCGATAGCATAAAGATGAGGTGGGAGCAGAGGGAACCGGCGCGGCGAGCGCCCGTGGCTGGCTCGGGTTGGGAGCGAGGGGGACCGGCGCGGGGGTTGGCTCTGGTCCGGGATTTGGACTCGATGATTTGGACCTGGGTACTGATTATTATTCAGTACCCAGGGTACAATATAGAAATACTATATATAGAAATACTATATATATAAATACTATATATATATATATATATATATATATATATATATATATATATATATATATATATATATATATATATAGGGAGGAGAACTCCCCACATCTACATCAATTAGCAATATGGTATAAATTGATATTGCACCCTCCGTCTTTAATAATAGGCCTAATTAATTATTAAAGCTCATTAGTAAATAAATGTATGAGCCTTTGAGATTTATTAGGATTATTGCACATGGGCTTTGAGCATTGGGAAAAATGAGAGATTTATTATTTTCGGAATTAATTATTTTTATAGATAAAATAATTCCAGAAAAGTATAGAATTATTATTCAAGCTGCGAAAAATATTCTGAAAGCTCCAAAAATTCAGGAAAAATTCCCAAAGACATTATGGAACATGAGGAAACCAAATAAAGTATTTAGAGCTCATGATGAGATAATTTAGAGCATCTAAAAATTAGATTATGCTCATAGAAAAGTGAGAACAAGTTCCAGAAATAGCCGGAAAAATTATCGAGAAGTTTGTAAAGATTGATTGATGGACGAGAAACTGAAAGGAGCGATTCGGGTTACAAAGAAAAGATTTTGAGAGGCTCCAAATGAAAACTTGAGCTGAGAAACAAAGAATTTGATTGCAGAGTCTTTAAAATGCTAGAGAAGGAAGATCGACATACTAAACGCATTTTAAAGACTTTGCTCACTCTCAACACACAAAGAAACAATAAGCAAACATCACATCAAATCATATGCACCAGCATGTATACACACAATATTGCTAAACCCTATGATAAATTTTAATGTAATGAAAAATATTATTTTCCTATGTTTTCATGAGCACTAGAATACAAAATAAAATCACTTTGCATCTATTTTGAAAGGAGCAAATTTTAGGGTGTTACTCCTAGCTGGCTTCATTAGCTTCGCCGGACCTCCCTGAAGCCGTAGCACCCCTCGCCTGCCCTAATCATGCCCAGAGATGGCCGGTGCACTGCAGAGCAGCTCCGTCGTAACGCCATCGCCGCCGGCGATCAAGCTTTGGTGAACTGTCACACCTCAAAATTTTCGATATTGGGTTGTGCTTAGAAAACACTAAATAAAATAAATGATTTCAATATTTGTAAAAAAATTGAAGATTAATTAAGTTTCTGCTAATTTAAGTATAGAAAACTGTGGTTTCAGACCTTTTTTATTATTAATTTGATAGGCTTTCATGATGTGCTGTTAATTTGTTGTGACTCTGTGTGTTGTGCGAAGAATTTTCAAAATGCATTTAGTAAGTCATTTATTTTCTCCGGCTTGTCTGTCTTTTTCTCTAATCAAAATAGCTCCTTTTCTGTCTTAATCATTTCATCTGGAGTTGCCCTAGATCTTTTCCTTTTACCCTAAATCATTTCCTTGAGTTTATCATCTATCAACGTATGTCTGTGAACTTTTCGGGAATTGTTCTGGCTTTTCCTGGAGCTGGTTCCCTCTTTCTGCGAGCATAATCTAAGTTTTAGATGCCCTATAATATCTCCGTGACCTCCAAATACTTAATTTGCATTCCTCTTGTTTAAAAATATGTCTGGGTCAAATTTCTGGAGCTTTGGAAGTATTGTTCATGCCTCAAATATTAATTCTAAATTTTCTAGGATTATTTCTAGCTGTGAAATTAAATATTCCAAAATATGTAATCCTAATCCATCTCGACTAGAAGCAAAGAAGAATCGTTTCCTATCTCCCGTACACTGCTGCACCAAAAGTCGACCGCTCCAACTCTGCCTCCGAGTACTCCAAACATGCCGTTCTATAAAAGGATCAGATGGAGAGGCTTGGGCCATGATGTCTCGATGCAGATATCCTATTTTTCAAACCCTAGCGTAGCTCCAATCTGCCTGATCTCATGGTCGCCGGCTCAAGTGCACAGCGCAGCATCCTCCCTTCCTTCTCTCTGATTGGATGATCCATGGGTCCTGCATATCTGTGACTGCGTCATCTTCCTCGATGGAAAGAGCGATGCAGCTTTCCTTGTTGAAGCCACCGGATCCTTCTCGATTTCCATCCTTTCCATACTTGGAACATCTACGACATATAAAGCGATATGCTGCACTCCGTCATCCTTTCCTGATTCCTTCGCAACAGCCGCAACGTCCGGGAGCTTCCGTGCCGCCGCCGCAAATCCTCGCTGCTACGGCCGATTGTCCACTTGTCCGTCACTCCGTCGCTCTGCCACCGACATCGACGCGTTGCCAAGCCTTGCCGTGCCAACATCATCGCGATCATGTTTTCTGATCCGCCGCCGCGTCTTTGCCCTAGCTAGCTCCATTAGCCGCTGCTTTGGATCTCGTTGAGCAGAGCACGTCCGCCGCTGCCTTCAACGCCGTCTGTTGCTTCATCGCCGTTCCCAACCCGTTGCCGAGCTCCAAGCCGAGGGGGTTCCCGAGCCGCCACCGAGCCCAGCATCGTCTTCGAGCCGTCGTCTCCGCCCAAGGCTCCCTGCACTCCCTCTGCATGGATGTGATGTGCAAGAAATGCTGCTACGCAGAAGCACCAGCCGTGCACTGTGCGTGCTCCCGGGCTCTAATTCAGATTGCTAGCCTGCATCATCATCAAACTAGTTACGTGTTTGCCTGGTGAGACCTCCGTTCAAACATATCAGTACCAAAATTCTCTACCAGATATATCTTATCACGTGTACATATTTTTGCCTAGTGTACGTACATACCTTCTTTCACCTATGGATGATTAATAATCATGCGTTGAATTAAATGTTTTTGAGTTTATAATTTTAATATTAAATTGATTGATGTTAATGGAACCTAGTTTTTCAATTAAAAGGAACCTTGGACCATAACGATTGCTAGCAACATTAATGGAAATATTAACACGTTTTTTAAAATCATATTTTACTCAGCTTAAGCATGTTACAGACACACGACATATATAACTCATTCAGTTTCTTCCGCATATACTTTTCCTTTTGCAAAGATAAGGTCAAACTTGATAAAACTATATGGTATTGTTTATAAATAAAATATCAGTAGTTCCGATTTGGCTTTTGAATTAAATTATGTTTTGATTCATCTAGTATAAATAACTTTTTTACGTGGTTTTGCTTAATTAAAATAAATAAAGCATATAAGCTTTTTCTTTAGCATAATATAAAAGTCTTCGTAGTTTCACTGTCCTAGCTTTGTTTTTAGTGCGATCAAGTCGTGCTAATTTACAATGACATGAACACGTCCTATTAGTTGTTCTTAATTACATATTAAATTGATTAATATGGATGCAATACTTTGAATAATTAAAAGCAATGTAAGTGAACATCAATCTTTTGTAAATAAATAGATATTAATTTGACTAACTCAATTTAGAATAATTCTCTGAAATGTCTCTCACCTTAATTCATTAACCAAAATAGATCAAGTGTATAGTTTGTCTTCTTTAGTTATGTTGTCAATCTTGATAGACGTGTCCTCAGTAACGATAGCTCCATCCTTAGTCATTCCTGCGTTCTCGTAACCATAGCAACAAGCCGTGACGTTTAGTGCGCTTCCTTTTAAAGTGTCTTATTTGTATGATGTTTGTTCTTAAGTGTGTTTGTTGTTTATTTGCTGTGCTTGGTTGCTACGAGTAGAAGTGTGATTCGCGAGCGCTGAAGACTTGGAGCTGAGGACGGACGAGTACAGTAGAAGCTGAAGATTAGAGACGGAGGTTGAAGTCCTCTAAGCAGCTTAACTTTAGGGAAAAGGCAAGTATAGCTTGGGTTTTGTTTTTGTGACCATGATCTTGTGACTTGATTAATGTTATGCAACAAACGATAAAAATGACTTTTTAGCAACTTAAGGATTTATCTGTAAGAGAATCTCCGGGATTGACAGTACAACTATGAGGGCTATATGGCTCTGGCTTTAGCTCAGTATGAGGATCTTTTCTAGCTTGTTAGTGGTTACCGAAAGACGCAAGAGGGGTCATGTCTAGTATGGTCTTGGCCTGCCAAGGTGGGTGCATTCTTTTGTAAGTCGCCCCTTGGAGGGAGGTTCATGCTTTTCAATTGAGAATCCTTAGCGGCCCTAACTTGTTAGACGAACCTTTGAAAGACTTCATAGTGAACCCTGCCGACCTTCCTTGGAAGTGGGTCAAGAGATTAGCTACCTCGGGCGAAAGGGTAAATCACGACTTACAGTGAAAGTGTACACCTCTGCGCAGAGTTTATTAAACTGGTATACTAGCCTTGCTCAAGGACACGAGCGGCCTTGGAATCCTTACATTTAAGATGATGACTTTTGATTGTTAACATGCTCATTGTTTACCGTTTTATGCTCACCATTATTTATGTTATATTGATCATGAGTTTATGGGATCTATACTACCTTGTTGCCATACTTGCGGAGTTCGACATGGAATCACTCTTGCTATTCCCCACACTCCAGACTTTAGTAAAGTTGCCTCAAAGACCAATGGTGTTATGGTGGAGTTCCTAGAAGACTGATAGAAGTGCTAGGCATATGTTACCCTAGTCAGCCGTCCCTGAGAAGAATGGAGCCTGAAGTTTAGTCACCGTTCCGCGATACTCTGATGTAAGTGTTTAATATAGCTATGTCTACATTATATAATAACATTGTTTCTGATACTTTTTCATTCTGGCATATGTGTGGACTTCCTGATCACACATATGATGAGCCTGGTTTTATTCTTTAGAAAACTGGGTGTGACATGAACCCTAGGCACAACCACCTACCTCAATCAACGTGTCTCGTCGAGAGGAACGCAACGGCGGTGACGCTACGCCGAAAACCTCACCGGCGGTGAGCAATCACCGGTCAAAGCGCCGCCCCTACTTCGGTCTCTATGATACGTGGGTCTAGGTTGACCCCTGGGGCCCAGCTGTCAGCGATCGTAGGTCTAGGTTCTGTTTTATTCTTTTTCTAGATTTGAATGGAAACTTTGGAAAATCATGTAAATTGATAGAAAAATCAAAAAAAATACAAATGAGAACATTTTGGAATCCTTGTGAGTAGATTTACCTGATAGTGTGATAATATGATGGTGTCAAGTGGAAAGTTTTCACTGTTTTTAATTATCTCTTTTATTTAGGGTTTTCAAAGGGAAATTCTTAACCCAAGCTGTACTGTTCCATTTGATTTGAAAATTTTATGGGAGACTAGTCATGATTTATGAGTGCTACAGTAAAAATCTCATGATTTTTGGGTGTTGTGTGTTTGAGTTATTGATTTGCTTTGAATAAATACTAGTTTCTTGTACTATTTTTCATGGTAAAAATATATAACCAATTATCATGAAATTGAGTGGACAATGTTCTTGTATCCTGCTGAAGCTAAAAAAATACAAAATCTATTGTTTGACACATTTCACTATGATTTCCTATTTATGCTATTATAAGCTATGCTGGCTTGTCATTTTTGCATAGGATGTTCTACTTGTTCAAATGCTATAAAATTTATGCAGTAGTCTATTGGGGACATGTATGAGCTACTTTAATTTTTGTAGAATTTACTATGCATTTTGCTATATATTTATTATTTCACCTAATTATCTAAATAAATTAATAAAGGCATGAAGAGAATTTATTTTGGAATACCCACTATGTTTTCTAGTGTCCATTTAACGTATGTCACCTGTTGGTAACTTTGGTTTTGCCCAGGTTCAAGTTTGGAACATTAGTGAAATCTATTTTTCTCTCTATTTCCTGAAAGTGACTTTTAGTACAGTTTTTGAGGCTTAGCTAATTACACCATGTAAATGATGTTTGCTATGGGACTTGGCTATAACAAAGCTGTCGTTAACTCACTTATCTAGCTTGTGTTAAATTTCATGGCTGTAGCTTTTATGGTTTGTGAGTTATGGCCTTCTGAAGTTGGTCTTCAGAAGTGCTTGCTCTTTAGAATTTCTGGAGCAGTTTTGGAATATGTGCTTGTTTGACCCTTCTAACTTCGGAATCATGCTGAGATGATTAAAGATAATTTATAGCTAACTTTATAATCTTTCTAGATTGTCTTGTTCCATGTCTTTTGGAGTGGTGTAACTCCAGTTATAATTTATTTACTTAGCTGCTGGTTGCATGTCCAGATTTGCTGAATTGACTGAGTGGCTTGATTGCTTTACATAAGCTTGTTGTTGATACTTTAGATGCATAGGCTAATTGACATAAGTTGTTAGCTACAGGTGCTAGGCCTCTAACCGATGATGAAAAGTTGTACCTTAGATTGCTAGAGCTTGGTGAGTGTGTATTCTTGTTTAGAGAAGAGATATGCACTTGCTCCGTAAAGTGATTTGAATAGAGTTGCACCTACTTGGTCAATGAATGTTAATCTTACTATTTTGCTTTGCTGTTAACCATGTCCATGTTCATGTGCTCATCATGTCATTTTATCTCTTGTGCATACATGATATTCATGTTGTGCAGATGCATGCAATAGGTGTTTCGGAGGGAGTCATGTTGCTAGAGTTCGAGGGGCTAAATCAGAAGGAGCAACCACCAGTGGAGGAGCAGGAGGTGCAGGCCCTAGAAGGAGGGGCCAACGACAAAGAGCTGCTTGAGTGCCTAGAACACCGACCTTCCTCTTTCTTCAAAGGCAAGCTCCGGAGCATTCTAAGCCTCCCATGTTTTACAAATATCACTTTGAGTATTTATACATGTTTGATGCATTAAGTTATAGAAGTTGGTTGGAAATGCTTGCTGCATATGTATCCTCTTCTTGTCTAGTATATACACTTTGAATATTATCTAGGTTCAGGCTTGAATATTGCTTGGCCATGCTTAGACCGGTAGTGTCAGGTGATTTCCTATCACCTGCAAGATAGGAAATATCCGGTCATGGTTGGCTATATTTGCTATCGTGGAAAATAAACATGTGTTAATAATGAATAGAGATTAGGCTAGATGTTGATAGAGAAGCAACAAGGCATGGTGGTCTTGGGTGTGGATCTATCCCCGTCTGTGTCGATTAAGGACCGATTCGTTGTACGTCCTCATGTCATGTTGAACGTATGCCTATCACTTAGCTGGCCAGATAAGTTGTTTCGACCGCGAAGCTGAGTAGCTCAACTTAGGACGAAAGCTGGTAAGTGAAAGTGCTCACTTTGGAGGAAGAAAGGATGTGCGAGGAACCATTGGTGTAAGTTCGAGGGTAGATTGACGTCCTGGCAGAGTGGAGTCCCTGAGAGTATGGCACTGATCGGGCCCGTGATTCCTGAGTTGTACCAAAGGTGATCTAAGGTGGTAGTTGTCAGGCCACCTAGGTTTGTGTCAGGAATAATTCCCTAGCTGGGTAGGAATCGATTCGAGTCGCCGTCTCTCTCGGATAGTGAGAACTTGACTGAGCAGCGGCAACGTAGATACACTTAATGAACATGATGGTTAAGATGATGATGATGTTGGCTTTATTACACCGGATATGGTTACTAATGTTTGCATCTTAATCAAGTGCTTGCTCTAGTACAGGTGCAAATCTAGATGACAGGTTTAATATTGGTAACTTGCTGCTAAAGAATTAAATTATGCTCTTGTATCACTTAAGCTTTCTTGCAAAAGGTTGTCAAGCGAGATCCACCAATAAAGCCTTGCATACTCCTTGGTGTCATTTATTTCTGGTTTATGACGGGTAAGTCTAGCTGAGTACATTCTTGTACTCAGGGTTTATTCCCTCTTGTTGCAGATGACGTACTTTATAACGGTTACTGCAAGTACTGTCTCCACCCTGCTGGTTATGAAGACTATGATCTTCTATGTTATCTTATCATGATGCTTTTGCTAGATATGACTATGGAACTGGCTTGTATTTGAACTATGTGTGTGTGATGGTTTCAAACTACTTGGCTTCCGCTACTTGTGAACTTGGTTTGTAATAACTATGTGAACTCTGATGTATGTGAGATACTTGCGAACTACTTGTGAAATGGATGTAACATGTGGCTTGTTGTGTTGAATCATGTATGATCTTGGTTGTATGTTGGTTGGTTTGAAATCCTTTGTGGTTTTATTGGACTACCGGGTTTATATGGCCTCAAGTATGACGGTTTGATCACTCCGGTGATTGCTTTTTGTACTTGTGCTCTTATAAATTAGACAGTTCTGTTACATTTTGAGTGTGTAATTTTGTGACATTTTCACTGTCAACATGATCCCCCAAGCTTAACCTTTGCTTGTCCTGAGCAAACAATTAAACTTAGCCTCGGTGGATCAGGAGTTGCTACTAAACTTCATATTTCAGGAGTACCAAGTATACAACAAACATACTTCTCTTTAAATGGAAAAATTAGCAATGAAAACTCACCCATATTACCTTTAGTTCTTCATTGTAATGCCCCAAAACAAAAAAGTGTAATACCCAATATAAGAAACAAAATTAAAGGAAAAAATAGCTTTAGTGGGGGCCAAGTAAACTTTGGCCAAGCTCAGTGGTAGCCCATCCCAAGCCCAAATTGCTCAACCATCTAAACTCTTAGGAGGGGGCCGGTACAGCAGGATAGGTATGCTCCCTGCCCCTTCATTGACCTCCCCTCCTCTCCCCACAACACCTTCTCCTTCCCTAGTACCTCCCACACTACAAAAATTACCAAGGGAAAGGAGCAAATTGGATTGAAGAGAAGATGGATTGATGAAGTGTTGCATATTGGACGCATATCAGCTTTCAACCCACCCCTTTTGTTGCTGCTCGAAGATTTGGGAAACCTTGGGTAAGGTGAATCATCTATCTATTATCCTTGGTAATTCCCCCTCCTCTCCCCACAGCGCCTTCTCCCTCCCTAGCACCTCCCACACTACAGAAATTACCAAGGGAAAGGAGCAAATTGGATTGAAGAGAAGATGGATTGATGAAGTGTTGCATATTGGACGCATATCAGCTTTCCCCCCACCCCTTTTGTTGCTGCCCGAAGATTTGGGAAACCTTGGGTAAGGTGAATCATCTATCTATTATCCTTGGTAATTCACGTGTTAGATGATTCTTGATCTTGGGGTTTGCTGTTTAGAGGAGGTAGAATGATTGTTAGGGTTCTGATGTAGGTTCTGCTGATTGGCAGCCTGACTGGCGTGGCTGTTTCTATGGTTTCAGCCATTAAACAGCTTTACCTACAAAGATGGATAATAAGAAACTTGTAGATAATTTAATTATATTTCTTGTGTAGAAAATTCAGAATTTTTCTCAGATTATTTCTTCAGATATGGTTGGTAGAAGTGACTGCTGTTTGTCAATGTTCAGAAAGTGTTAATGGAGATATGGTCCAGTTTTAGGGGACCTTAATGATCGAATATATGAATAATTACAACTACAAAGTTGTTGTTCACCTAATGTTAGATGGTTTGGTGAAGTTTTAGAATTTTGGGACAAGTGGATTAGGAGATATGGTTTTTTCTCCTCAGCTCCCTAAAACTATCACACTGTTGGTATAGTCTGTTTTATGCTGCATTTTGTGCCTTGTAGCATCTAGAATCTAATTAAAGTAATTAAAAAAAAAGTTGTAGGTTTTTTTTCTGTAGATTGTTAATATGTATTTGTTTTCTGTCATACCTACTATAAATTAAAAGATATGATGAAAAGAAGCAGCGTTGTTACAATATGCAGAACACAATGATCACTATCTTGAGTTTGTCGACAGGTTGGGCCGTAGGATCGCTTTAGAGTTGTATATACTTGTTTTTTATATCTATGTACTGAGTTTGTGGTTAATAATTAGGTGGTGGTACTTCTGATCGTGCTTAGTGATTTCTTGTACGAATTCAACATTGAAGGCAAGTAAATGTAGCGGTGGTTGCTACAGCTTGACTTGTTCTTTCTACCTACACTAACCATATTACCTTGAAGGATAATCTGAATATTGTGGTGTTTATGCAATTATGGCTTATTATTACCTTGCCCTGTGACTGTCTATTTGAGGTTTTACCTATTGCTATACTTTATTGTCACATATGTATCATTGATGACGTTGAAGTGGTGGTGGGATGATTAATAATACCTGTGGCATGTCATACGCATGAGCATCTCATTTGCATTGGAAGTTTGTCACAAACCTATGGTTGTTACCGTATCGGTATGCATTGTACGTTGCCCGAGGAGGGGTGTGATGTAAAAGTGGCCATGCATTGCATTTGCACTTTTGAGGTTCATTTGTATTGAAGTTTTATGTTGGCATGAAGTAGTGGATATGAGGAGTATTCTTTTTCATTTATATGAGGAGTATTGTTTTATTCACATGTGGATATCGTTTACTTATTGGATAAATATTCTTATCATGCACCTTTATTTATTATGACATGTATTCTTCTATGATTACATCATTGTCTAATTAAATTGTAGTTTGAATGACATGTTCAGGCAGTTTGCTTGCTGAGATTTATTCTCACCCCTTTATGTTTCTAGGTGATTGATTGGATGCTTGCTTGAAGGGATGGGATTAGCGGCACACCTTCACTTTTTCACCCACATCTAGATATAATAATGGCATTCTTGGCTTGTTGTAATAAACTTAGTTTACCTTCATGGTCTAATAAAAACATTTAAGTTGGTTACTTAGTTATAGTTTTGTTCTTGTTGTTGCTTCCGCGATTTGCTTTGATGATGGGCTTTGTTGCCAAGTTATATACTCTGGCATGAGGGAAGGGACGTTAGTGACATCTTGGGCTTTTGTGGGGCCTGGGGTGTTACATTCATGGGGCGTATGGCCTTTTCCTTTGTCTTAGGCGGTTGAGAGATTGAACAGCTTTTGACTTGAGCACCATTTTTCTCATTCTGGACAAGTTTATTATCGGAGGTTTTGCAATAATTTTCAAAAGAAAACTTAAAGTTCCTCAAATAGTACTCTCATGTCGCTCAAATGGTGTATGATTCCTCACCAAGGCACAATTTTTGAAGTTGCCTTCTTTTCCATCCTATCTCTAGAAAGGCTTATGTGGAGCTTTGGGTAGGGATGAAAGGTGTAGCTTGCTTACCTTGCATATGTTGTAAAGCCAAATCTCGGATCCAAGGAGAGAAGTGCAATACTCTCAGGTCAAGGTGTGCACGTGTGTGGAACATGGTAGACGGTAAATATAATACTCCTCTTATTTGATATGATCTCTCTCTAGCTTTTTTTATTTTGAGACATGGCTAGCATCCCTTTTATTTATGAGCCTTCACGTGCTCACATTTTTTTCTATGGACCTTCATGTGTCCACAATTTTTTTCAATACTTTTGCATAGCCCATGTCTCTTTTGCTAAAATTTTCTAACTTAGAGAGAGATCACAATTTTGATGGAAACTGGAAAGCATGTTTTTGCGTACTTCTAGTGTAGAAGCATCATATGTATGTGGTGTATATGTGATCTTGATCTTGGGAGCATGATAAGTCTCTCAACAAGGGTCAACAAGACTTGGCAAAACTCAACACAAAGCAAGCAACTTATGTGGAAGGCTTAAGTCATGAAATAGCATATATGGCTTTGCTATGAATTTATCACCATTGAGGAACAATAAGGTTTTTCATCATTTTAAGAAATAAAACTTCGATAGTCATACATATTTGGAATATTATTATAGCAGCTATTGTCTCACTATTTCTTGTCTCACAACAACCTAGACTTAGTTACAACACTTGCAACCCACAAAGTTTTAGGTTCATGATGGTTTCATATGAAGCCAAGTAATCCATACTTAGAGAAATATCAAACTGTAAACTAGGTACTAGAGGAACATTAACAGAGCAACTATTCATCATTTCCATGAGGAAGATAAACATACATGAAGCATATGTAAGCAAAGGTAAATATTTTTGGTCTTTTTATCATATTCATTTTTTATAATGCAATGCAATGATAAAATGAGATGCAGCATGCAAAGGTATAGAATAATTACCTTAGTGGGGGAGGGAACCTCCCCCAAGCTAGCCTTTTGCTCACTGTCATGGATGTGGTGGTGGGTAAAATTCCCACCATCCCATCCATTGACGGTTTTGTTCTTCTTCAAGAGCTTCAATGAGTTGGGCATTTTGTTGGACCACGTCAAAGGTGCCTTCCTGCTCAATGCGTAGTTCACCCATCCCATTGGCGAGTTGATCCATCTCCTACCAACGGCCACGATGATCCCTTTGTTGTGTGGACGAGAAGGAAGCTCGTGCGCTGCAGGCGCGTGGCCGATGTGGAGGAGGCATGCCCCTTGACCCTGATATGTCCATGGCACTTGATGTTGCCTCCTCACCACCTTTTTCATCTTCACCTGCAGCTCATGAGGTGCCATCTTGCACAAATTGTGCAGCCCGTGACATGACTCGTGTCACCCTATCTGTAGCTGTACCTGCAAAACTTCGGCGTCTCACCTCTGGGTTGTAACACCCCAGGCACCATAAAAGCCCAAGAAGTCACTAACATCCCTTCCCTCATACCAGAGTATAAAACTCAGCAACAAAAACCCCTACACAACATATAACGCAGAAGCAACAAGAACAAAACTATAATTAAGTAAACTCCCTCCTCAGATGCTATTGTTAAAACACAAAGGATCATTGTGACACATAAACTAAGTTTATTACAAGAATGCTAAAAGTTTTATTATTATCTCTAAATGTGGGTGAAACAGTAAAGATGTGCCACTAATCCCATCCCCTCAAGCAAAGCATCCAATCAAGCACCTGGAAAGATAGAGGGGTGAGAATAAATCTCAGCAAGCAAATTGCCTGAACATATGATTCAAACTACAATTTAATTAAACATCGATTTAATCAGAAGAGTACAACATGTGAAAATAATAATTAATAGTCAATTTATTTACCCAATGACATTGCCATAAAGAAGTAAACAACATTATGCAAGATATCCAATAAAATTTCCATAAATAAGTAAAGGGCATGATATACCATAAATAAACCACCTCCATGTGTGAATAAAGTAATACTCCTCACAATAATAACAATACTCCTCATCTCCACTTCATGCCAACATAAAACTTCAATACAAATAAACCTCAAAGAGTGCAAATACAATGCATATGCATGTCCACTGCCTTCATACCCAACAAGGTATGAAGCTACATCTTACCCCTCCTCAGGCAACGTACGATGTTGTACCGGTATGGTTGTGACCATAGTCAACGACATAATCCACAAGAGCACTCTTAAATAGTCATATAACTTTCTTACCGACCTAGCTTGATGCATATGCTCATGACAAGAATGCACATGATGCAATATGATGATGCAACTGCAAGAATACTTACCACATAGGTTATATACCTCCACAATCATAAAATATATCACTTACCTTCTGATGATGGACAAATTGTTACCACATTGTCATATACCACCAAATAATAAAACATATTATCACTTACCTTCAGATGATAGACAAATGAGATTCAACAGTTATGGTCATACATTAGTTTAAAAGATAAGTGAATTCATAATTAGGTATATCATCTTGGTTAAATTAATGTTAAGATAAAGTGTAGGTACAATAAACAACACGTCAAGCTGTAGCAACCACCACTACATTTACTTGCCTTCATTGAAGATCAAACACGTGAGCTAAGAATGATCCAAAAGCACACCACCTGTTTTAGAACAATGAACTCAGCACAAATACTCCAAATCTCTCATAAACAATATATGATGCGTTCCAATGTTCAAACCAACAACCAGAGAAAACAACCCCCACTTGACCCCGGTAAAACAGAAGCAGTGCTGTTTGTGATTTTTGTATCTTTAAAACCATAATAGCGATGATATCAAGTAAATAATATACAAGTATCTACACAGAACAAGCTACAACTTTGGTAACAAAGTTCAAAATTTGCCATCTACTATTGTTAAAACAGCCTACAAACTGACAGACATGTTCTGTCTTTAATAGAAGCAACATTCTTGAAACAAAAACCATATCTCGCAAGCCATCCAATCCAAATCAGAGTTTAAATACTCGATGGAAAGACCATACAAAGTACTATGAAAACCTCCATAGCATACTAGACCAATTTGGCCTCAACGAACTCTAAATCAACAGCCAAATCTGAAGGTCGAAAATGAAACTGTAATCTGACAGTAAAACCGGACAGTCAACTTCAAAATTTCGTATCTGGAGTTATATTCAACCAAAAGTTATGTACGTTACCAGTATGGAAATCTTATCAAATTACTTAAAACTTGTATTCAGATTACAATATTCAATTCGGCCAGGAGTAGGATGTAAAATGTCTTATATATAAACTGCTCTGAATTTTCGACAGACTTAGACAACAGAGTTCAGAATTTCATATCTCCTAAACCATTTAGTCTAAATCTTGAACTTGGACTTCGTGGAAAGATCTCTGAGTGATCTACGAATTCTTAGTTCAAGTGAAAAATAAATTCGGCCTCTAAGATATCCAAAACTGTCGAACAACAGAAACTGCCAGGTCTGAGAACTGCAGAAAAACATGGATTTGAGGTCTAACGTTGAAACTTCACCCTAATCCTTTCCTATCATGACTTAACACACCAAATCCACCTTAAATCAAGTTCTATGGCAAAGGATCAAACCTCACCTAGGGTTTCCTCTTGAGGAAGAGTGAGATTTGGTGTCACCCTCGATCTTGTGGAATCCACCGATCTTGTACTTCTCCCTAATCTTCTCGTCACCCTCGATCCGTTTTGCTATCCTCCCTAGAGTTTCTTGCACCTTTGGGGAGGGAGATTAGATGGAATAAGGTGCTGCTATGGTGGGGGGAAGGAGGTCACGTGAAGGGGAGGAAAAAGGGGGAGGATGGCTGTGGGAGGGGAGGGGGCGAGTTACTGCAGCGTTACTATTTTTTCTCAATCTCACGCGTCCATTTGACAACTTTGTGATCCAAACTTCAGACAAGGTGTATGAGTAGTCAAATGGATTTGTTTCGATGAGATGTATGCTTCTACGGTCTCTAATCTTCCATCCGAGCAACTAGTAAAAATTTTATTTTTTTCACTCATTAAAACTGCTAATCAACTATTTACCATGTTGCGCTTCCTAACACATAAAGCATATTCTGGGTGTTATAGCTCCAAATCTGACAACTACAATGAACAGTCGTGTGGGTCGACATGCGACATCTTGGGGTTGAACGCTGTTGGGATATGCAAGGTTGTTGGTGGGGTCTCCTCCTGTTGTTGCATCCCAAAACCATCTACCTAACATCCGCCACTAGCTTGTTCACTGATTCATCAATTTCTCGATTCAAGATAGAGAAACAGCATTTTTGTTAGCAATATGTAATATGTACTGCAAGGGACAAATGTGTGACACAGCATGCATGGCAAATAAGTGATGGTGTGTATCTTTAAATCAATTTAATACATAAAACGTGGTCACGCAAAACTTCACATTACGACGATATGCTTGATGATTTCTCATCCTGCCTTGTTTTAACCTTCTCAACCCAATTCCCAATGATTGGTAACAAGCATTTGGATGTGTTGTCCTTCTTGTTGGTGTGTGATGTAGTGTGGATGGGCTTGCTGGCCCAGCATTGTCCACTCCTCCTAACCGTGTGCGCTCGTTGCTACTTTTGGCACTGCCAGTATTGTTAGAGAGGCCAATTATATCACCTCCGTGATAGTTAGGGTGCTAGAAATTGTGATATACGGAGATGCGGCTCCTACATAGGGCACCAGGGTGACAATGCGATAGTTGGGACTCATATAGATGTAGCTGTTGATCAGTTCTCTAACAACAATGATGAGACCAATGCCTCATAGTTCGTCATAACCTGTAGAACATACAATTCCGCAGCATATCCAGATGACAACTCAAGGTTTTCTTGTTGGAAACTCCTCTGATGATCTACTAGGAAATGAGAAAACTATGTGTAGAATACGTTTCCTACTAAGGTATCACTGGCGATTGGGAGATCCATCTATCCAATCGACAAAAATAATCTATTAAACTTTTTAACATTTTTTACCTAAACCTCTCCCAATCCCCTTGATGTCTACCGCATCTCTCTACGAGATCTAATGACATACTAGGTGGCTTTCACGATTTTATGGCAGCCCCGTTGTTCGATTTCATGATGGGTCATCTAGGGAGGGCTTCGTGGCATCAAAGAACTAGCATTGAATTGGCCTCTCCGAAAAGCTAGTCAGCCTCGCCATTAGATCTATATCCGCTGTGTATCTTGGACATGTGCAGCTCGGACAATCAAGCCCATGCTAATGTGTGACCGGAATTCGCATCAACACACCTTTTATCAACTTTGTTGGGGAAGAAAGCAAACATATCTACTACTATGGCCGATGGTAAGCAAGATGGTCCAACCGATCCAAGCAATCCCATGTATATCATGAAGCCTTTGGCCGATCAACTTCCTGATGAGATTTGCAAGATGCTAGAGAAGAGGGCATAGGCCCGAGTTGCTACTAATCTGTAGTATGCTCTAGTGTGCTTTAGAGTAGATCGACTGGAACCTTTCGAGAACATCAAAGGCATCAAAATTGATCTTATTCGTGCTACAACTTCATCTGAGGTAAAAACTCCTCAACCACCTCTAGGATCTGGGGGAGGGAATTTTACTCATCTGACCATTAATTAGCTGCTATTAGTTCGGTGTGTTTAGGTAATAAGATATTTGTTGGCGAGGTGTCCATCTAATAGTTAGCTAACCTAATAGCCAGGTCTGTTTGGATCCACCACAACCAACTTTTAGCAGCTAATAACTACTATCTGGTTGGATCCAACCAGACCCTCAAATTGTGTTAAAGTGTTGTTCATTATGATCAATATAATATTAGCAGCAATGAAAATTGATATGGTGTATTAGCGGCCAATAAGTGGCTATGCATGGTAGATTGGTATGGAGTGAATCTATATCATTAAAAATTTGATTGGCTAGGATCAAAATAGATTTGACATTATTAGGCAGCATATGCTTACTTAGCAAGAAAAATGCAAAACTGTAAATATATGATTTAAATAGCTACCTTTGGTATAAACATTGAGTGGGTAAAATATATTAGAGGATATTGGTGCTACAAGTAAAAATCTCAAAATATGATATTTTTAAGGAAAAAATGACAAAAATTGATTGCTCAAGGTCAATTTGGTTGTGGCTCAAGCCTATATAAGAAAAGGGTCCACAAGCATAGGGGCACTCAGTTCTCTATAAGCGAACAACCACAAAGCATACAAGCATCATCAAGGGACCAAGTAGCCCCTACTTACGGAAGCCTAGCCTAGAGCTTCGTGGCGTGTTCCAATACTCTCACTATTGTCATTGTCCTCCTGCTGATGGCTCTCCTTGCCTCGGCCATTCTGGCAAGCCACGGCAGTCATGCCCTCTTAGGAGTAGAGCAGTGCTACAAATGTGACAACTACAACAAATAGTCGTGTGGGGCGACTTGCGTCGTCTTAGGGTTGAATGTTGTTGGGATATGCAAGGTTGTTGGTGGGGCCCCCTCCTGTTGTTGCGTCCCAAAACTATCCAACTCCATCGGCATCCGCCACTAGCTTGTTCGTTGATTCCTGAATTTCTCGATTTAAGATAGAGAAACTACATTTTTGTTAGCAATATGTAATATGTAATGCAATGGACAAATGTGTGGCACAATGTATTACAACCATGCGGATGGAACATAAATGATGGTGTGTATCTTTAAATCAATCTAATACACAAAACGTGGTCATGCAAAACTTCACATTATGACGATACGCTTGATGATTTCTCGCCCTGTCTTGTTTTAGCCTTCTCAACCCAATTCCCAATGATTGGTAAAAAGCATTTGGATGTGTTGTCCTTCTTGTTGGTGTGTGATGTAGTGTGGATGGGCTTGCTAGCCCAGCATTGTCTAGTCCTCCTAACCAGTGTGGGCTTGTTGTTACTTTTGGCACTGCCAGTATTGCTAGAGAGGCCACGAATATCACCTCTGTGACAGTTAGGGTGCTGGAAATTGTGATATAAGGAGATGCAGCTCCTACAGAGGGCACCAGGGTGATAATGCGATAGTTGGGACTCATATAGATGTAGTTGTTGATCCGTTCTCTAGCAATGATGATGAGACCAATGCCTCACAGTTCGTCATAACCTGTAGAACATACAATTCCGTAGCATATCCCGATGACAACTCAAGGTTTTCTTGTTGGAAACTCCTATCTACCAGGAAATGAGAAAACTATGTGTAGAATATGTTTCCTACTAAGGTATCACTGGTAATTGGGAAATCCATCTATCCAATTGACAAAAATAATCTATTAAGCTTTTTAACTTTCTTGTACCTAAACCTCTCCTAATCCCCTTGATATCCAGCACATATCTCTACGAGATCTGATGACATCCTAGGTGGCTGTTGACGGTCACTAACGTCAATTATAAACCATCTACCAAACATAACAAGGATGAATATAATAAAATATCAACATAGAATAGGGGGTTATCTGACAGAATTTCATAGGTTTTGATGAATCGCTATTTTCCAGGTATTAAACAGGAAAAGAGCCAAAGATATGGAGGATGTCAGGCTAAAAAGCATATTCCACCATGACGCCAAGTTGAGAAGCATCTAGAAGACGTGGGAAGGCGTGCCACCGAAGGCAGGGCCCACCTAGCATAGTGTCAGGTCGGCCGACCTAGCCTCCAGGTTGGCTGACCTAGGTCTAGCCCACTTGTCAGCCGACTTTGCATGATGATCTTCCACTGCCTCAAGGATTGCATCTCATCTATTATTTCAAGTTGTTTGATCAGAGGTCTCACGTTCATCCCACCGGCCTATATAAGCAGAACCCTGCCCCCTGGCTCAGATCATCCCAAAAACCCTAATTCATATTCTTTGGTGAGGATCAGCTGAGAGGGGTCCCATGAAAGGATCAACCTCTCAAGAGCAGCATTCAAGAGAAGATTAGTCCTCATTAGGATTAGTCTTTAGAAATAGAGAGGTAGAGAGAGGGAAGAGTTTTGGAGGAGATGCCGGCCTATCGGTGCTCTCTCTACGGCTTGTACCTTGGTGAAGTTGTTCTACATCTGAGATTTCTCTAGTAATCAACTTCTTCTTTCTTTAAGCACATTGTTTATATTGTTCTTCTAGTTTACAATTCTTTTGAGTGCTTTAATCTATAGGACCCTATAGGTTAAAGTAGTAATTCTAGGTGTAGGTGTGGTGCTTAGGCCTAGGTTACTTATGGATGCACCCTATATGCTAGGAAGTGTGGTAGATCGCGGGCATGACAATCCTACTGAGTCCTTTATAGCCCACACCTCGTATATAGGCCTAGTAGGACCCGATTGCTAAGTTAAAGCATCTTATATGGTGTCTTTTTCCTAATGCAATGTCCCTAGATAGAATAGTAGAAGACATAGCTTACTAAGATTAGAATGCGAATATCTTAGCAGTTTCCTCTACACTCCCGACCTTCTCTAGTCTTGTGCTACTTCGGGTTAAGTTAGACTGTAGTTAACCTCACATGTTTCCCTGTGGATACGATCTTTAAAACCTCTAGGTGAAGTGCTATAGCGGTATCCGTGCACTTGCAGATCATTCCTTGATTATTCTATGTGCGTTAACAAATACCAATAGTGTCTTTCATGATTTTATGGCAGCCCCATTGTTTGATTTCCTAATGGGTCATCCAGGGAGGGCTTCGTGGCGGCAAAGAACTAGCGTTGAATCGGCGCTATATGAACATTTGCATGAACTTAATAATAAACTTACTATACTAGACATATAACCAAAGTAAACAATGAACATTGCAATCAAGAACATATAAAAGATGAAGATTAATGTTGATATAAACATTGTAGCAAGCCCACAAAAACGGTGGAGAATACAATGAGAGAGGGGTACAAAGAATTATACCGAACCACTCTCATGTCAACGTCAGGAATCCAGGCTTGTAATCTGCTTACCTCCCTCTAGACCTAATCTAACTAGCTAAAGCTCTAGAACTAGGGTAACTCTAAGGAATTAGGGTTTCTGGCTCTAGATGGCTTGATCTCCAAATGTCTTGATGACTTGATGCCTTCAGGGGGGTTAGGGTCTCCTTATATAGCCTAGGGGGTCCAACGTGCGCCCTTGGATCAAACTGACTTGAGGTACGGCTAAGATGCATCCTAGGAGGTGGTGGAAGAATACTCCAGAAGCTCATGGAGGAATCCACCAAGGGGGCCAGGCGGCCTGCAGGTGGGGCCAGCCAGCCCCACTTGGCAGCCCCTCGCCTCCCACTTCATTCCAGTGTCTTCTCATGTCTTCTAGAGTCTTCTCGCGTATATGCCGTATTTTAATTCTAAATTTTCCTTTGATGAATAGGTCCCTCTAGGTAGTTTTTTGGAATAATTCTGCAGAGAACAAAGATTCACCAAAACTTGTGAAATTTGTTAGTTTAAACCCTAGGCCTATGTATATTCTCTCATTTGTACCATTTCTCATGTTTATTCAACTATAAATTGTTGACGTTATCCACCGTGAACAAGCATTCATAGGTTAATAATATCTAAGCACCATGCTTACATAATACATACCACCTAACTCTCTCGAGAACTGAATTAGGCGCTCTATGAACATATGCATAATTTCATCATCAACTATAACTATATCGAATATACAACTAGAGCAAACTAAGAACATAATAAATAGCAACAGAATAATGAAATAGATCAAAGTCATAAATGAGATACAATGGTTAATTACCAGTCTCCAGACGAACAGATCTAGAATCCTGAGCAAAATTGCCCAACTCTACTTGAACCTTGCTAGAAAGCCTATACTAAGAACTTGAACAACTAGAGCTCTCTCTCTAATATCTAGAAACCCTAATTTCTAGTCTACTCTTGACAAATTCATTGCAGGATACAATGATATATCTCAGGGGGTCAGGGCCTATATTTATAGTCCTGAGGATGGAACGTCAGCCTTCGGATCAAACCAACTTGAAGCAATGGTGTAGATGCGACCCTTGGAGGTGGTGGAGGAATGTTCGAGAAGCTCGTGGCCATATCTCTCTATGGGGGGCTGGGCGGCCTGATGGTGGGGCCAGGCGGCCCCACCTAGCAGCCTTTGCTCCTCTACTTTAGTTTGGTGTCTTCTACAGTCTTCTGGTGCATATTTCATCGTGGTTAAGTTTCATTCCTTTTGACATTTCAATCCTCATTTTCTTGTTTTCTAGAATAACCCTACTAAAAATATAAATTCACCAAAACTTTTGGAAATTGTCAGTTAAAACCCCTAAGTTTCTATTGGTGACCATTTCTATACACAAAGTTGACGGTTTATGATGGATGATAACTACCATCAATAGTTATCAAGCAACTACCACTCCCCATGAACGTAAAAGGGATCCGTAGCTTCCTAGGTCATGCGGGGTTCTATAGATGATTCATCAAGGATTTTTCACAAATCTCTAGGCCTCTCACGAACCTACTAGCTAAGGATGCACCCTTTGAGTTCATAGATGAGTGCTTGAATGCTTTCCACACCCTTAAGAAGGCACTCATCTCAGCGCCAATCATCCAACCACCCGATTGGTCGCTACTATTTTCGGATCATGTGTGATGCTAGTGACTATGCTGTTGGTGTGGTCCTTGGCCAAACCAAAGATAAGAAGCATCATGCAATCATGTATGCTAGCAAAACGCTAATAGGAGCCTAGCTTAACTATGCTACTACTAAAAAAGAGCTTCTTGCAGTCATTTTTGCTATTGATAAATTTAGAGTTTTTGCTATTGATAAATTTAGATATTACTTAATTAGAGCAAAAGTTATTATTTATAAGGACCATGCTGCATTAAAATATTTGCTCACTAAGAAAGATGCAAAACCACACTTAATAAGATGGATCTGTAACTCCAAGAATTTGATCTTGAAATAAAAGATAAAAAGGGAGTAGAGAATACTATTGTTGATCACTTGTCGAGTATATGTTGGTATTTATTAACGCATATAGAAAATTTCTGCAAGCACATGGATACCGTTATAGCTTTTACCCGAGGGTATTCCAGAGTATCATATTTATCCACAGGGAAGCAATGGTTAAAGAGACTAATAATGCACCATCATGTATCTACTAACTTAATACACCAGCTAGACTAAAGTAGGGATAAATGATAAATGATAGGAGTTGTGCATAATGACGCACATATAGGAGAATTCCATGGTAAAATAAATGAGCAGTTTAGCACTACTGAGAGGATAATGGGTGAGTTCAAGGTTCCTATATACCTCTCTATTACCTTTATGATAACTAAAACATAGGTAGATATAGCAATCACACAATAGCACTTTGGGACATTAGAACACTAGCCATAGAAAGAGATGAGAAAGGGGCTAGGAAGCTCTGACTACGGTCCTACAAACATCAACCTGAACGTGGTGGAATACGTCGGCCATCAGTGCTGTCACCACCTGGGGCTACCACAACTATCCGTGAGGTTGAGCGCAATCTCAGGTAACCTTTAGTTTAAACACCATGCCTACACCATTGATTACTACTCTAGTCACTAAAGCACTTGATGCGAGCAGAGATCACATGCCAATGTATAACAACTATACTAACCAATCTCATGAAAGGCATAAAAGTAAATAGAGAAGATAAATATATTAAAGCATAGGTCTTGCAAAGATAAGATACAAAGATATACCAGATCTCTGAAGAATTCTCTAGAGCCTGAGCGTAGCTCGACACTCCCTAACTCTCTACTACATTGGAGAGTCTAGCCCTAATTCTCCTAGTGTTGTGCCTTGATCTGAATGAGAGATGGCCTCCTAGAGGGGGTGGGGGGCCTTATATAGGCCTGAGGTAGAGTAGAGGCCAAGGAACTGCCATGGGATCATAAAAAAATACTCCCCTATGATCCCAGCCATATGGGCCTAATTCTGATTTGGGCCCAATTAATCCCACAGCTCATGATGTCGAGTTTTTCTTTTATTTGCAAAATTTATATCTTTTTATTCTAGGCTCCAAATATAGCAAGTAATATATCCGTTTCGATCATTACGATGAGCTTTATGTAATGGTGTACTCCAATTCATCATTTGAGACACTTCTATTCGGTGAAAAATTAAATATTCCTGCAAGACAGTGGAAACACTAAAACTTGTGGAACTTGTCAGAATCAAACCCTATAGCTATAGTTTGTGATTCATTTCATGTCTTTTCATGCAATAAATAATGGTTAAATTTAGAGTTTAATGACCATCAACAATATGCAAGTCACTAACATGTAGGAATTAGCAATTAACGACTTCCTATGCGATGACATGCTACTCAAGGTGACGGACTCCAACCCGTGGTATGCAAACATTGTGAACTTCATGGTTGTAGGTTATGTACCACTGGGAGAAAATAGGAGAAAGTTGCAAGTCAAAAGACGATGTCACCATTGGGATGATCTGAATCTATATTGGGTATGCTCGGACGGCTTTGTTGAGGAGTGTGTGCCAACAGTAGAGGGGATGCAAATCATTGAAAGATGCCATGCATCATCGTATGAAGGCCATTACAGAGTATTCCGCACATAAGCCAAAATCTGGTATCACGAGTTCTTTTGGCCCACGATATATGTGGACACTAAGGAGTTCATTCGGAGGTGTCAGAAGTGCCAATTCCAAGGAAGCATCAACGCTGGCAATGCAATGCCCCTACACTACAACCTTCAAATAGAAATATTTGATGTGGGGGCATTGACTTCATGGGACCATTCCAAAAGTCTTAAGATTGTGAGTACATCCTCGTTGCCATTGACTACGTGTCCAAATGGGTGGAAGCATTGTCGTGCAGAGCTGCTGACACCAAGCATGCAAGGAAGATGTTCCATGAAGTGATCTTCGCTCGCTTTGGAACACAAAGGATGGTGATAAGCGATGGGAGATCTCACTTCATCGATAAGACATTTAGAGCCTTCCTGAAAGAGCTTGGGGAAAAGCACAAAATTGCCACCTCATACCATCCTCAGACCAGCGGTCAGGCCAAGACTTCAAACAAATAGATCAAAAATATCCTATGGAAAATGATCAATGATATGGGGAAAGGTTGGAAGAACAAGCTTCCTGATGCACTATGGGCATACAGGATGACTTACAAAACCCCCCATCGACATGTCACGATTCCAGCTAGTTTATGGAAAGAGCGACCACTTACTAATCGAGCATGAGCATCAAGCTCACTGGGCAATCAAAAGGTAGAACATGGATTTCAAGCTAGTCGGCAAAAATAGACAAAAGCAAATAGCCGAGCTAGAAGAATGGAGAGAGAAGGCCTACCGCAGTGTCGAGCTTTATAAAGAGAGAACCAAAAGATGGCACAATCACCGAATCAAGCTAAAAGAATTCAAGCAAGGGGACAAAGCCTTGCCCTTCAATTTGAAAGTCAAGCTATTCAGTGATGGAAAATTGCACAGCAAGTGGAAAGTACCATACACCATCATCAACACATCACCACATGGCGTGATCACCATCCAGGATAATGATGGTAACATTTTCAAAGTTAACGGTCAACATTTGAAAATTTTCCTAGAGCCTTCTCGTAACATTAACTTTAACCAAGAAATAGATAAAATAGATTTAATTGCTTTTGATAAATTCATCTTAAACTAATTAAAATTCAAAACAGTGCTAACATATTCTTTCATTTTGAAAATATAAAGATATTGCTTTTACTTTTAAGCAAGCTATCATGGCCAAATGACCATTATGCTCTCACTGGACAACTCATGATTCTTACTTATTTCTCTTGATTCTAGTCTGATCACATGAATATTCTCTCATAATTATGCAATCATGAGAATTTTGCAACTTGAATATTCATGATTCAACTTGATCATGTGTATATTTTGCTCAATCACTCGCTGATACTATTGAATCACAATCCAACACCAATGTATCCAGTATCCCCCTGTGATAGTTAGGGTGCTGGAAATTGTGAAATAAGGAGATGCGACTCTTACAGAGGGCACCAGGGTGACAATGCGATAGTTGGGACTCATATAGATATAGTTGTTGATCAGTTCTCTAAGAACGATGATGAGACCAATGCCTCATAGTACGTCATAACCTCTAGAACAAAGAATTCCATAGCATATCCCGATGACAACTCAAGGTTTTCTTGTTGGAAACTCCTCTGATGATCTACTAGGAAACGAGAAAACTATGTGTAGAATATGCTTCCTACTAAGGGTATCACGAACGATTGAGAGATCCATCTATCCAATCGACAAAAATAATCTATTACACTCTTTAACATTTTTGCACCTAAACCTCTCCCAGCGCCCCTAATGTCCAGCGCATCTCTCTATGAGATCGGACGACATCGTAGGTGGCTTTGACGATTTTACGGCAGCCACGTTGTTCAATTTTGTCATGGGTCACACTAGAGGGCTTACTGGCCTAGTATGGTCCAGCCCTCCTAACCAGTCTAGGCTTGTTGCTACTTTTGGCACCACCAGTATTTCCAGATAGGCCACAAATATCACCTCTACGACTGTTAGGGTGCTGGAAATTGTGATATAAGGAGATGCGGCTCATACAGAGGGCACTAGGGTGACAATGCGATAGTTGGGACTCCTATAGATGTAGCTATTGATCAGTTCTCTAACAACGATGATGAGACCAATGCCTCACAGTTTGTCATAACCTCTAGAACAAAAAATTCCACAGCATATCCCAATGACAACTCAATTTTTTCTTGTTAGAAACTCCTCCGATGATCTATTAGGAAATGTGGAAACTATGTGTAGAATACGCTTCGTACTAAAGGTGTCACGAGCGATGAAGAGATCCATCTATCCAATCAACAAAAATAATCTATCAAACCTTTTAACGTTTTTGCACCTAAACATCTTCCAACGCTCTTGATATCCAGCGCATCTCTCTATGAGATCTGACGACATCATAGGTGGCTTTGACGATTTTATGGAAGCCGTGTTGTTCAATTTCCCGATGGGTCATCCCTCGAGGGCTTTGTGGGTCCTTTCGGCAAAGAACTAGCGTTGAATCAGCCTCTCTGTAAAGCTAGTCGGCCTCGCCATTTAGATCTATACCCGCTGTGTATCTTGGACATGTGTAGCCTAGACAATCAAGCCCATGCTAGTCTATGACCTCATTCGCATCAACACACCTTTGATCAACTTTGCTGGGGAAGAAAGCATACATATCTACTACTATGGCCGATGGTAAGCAAGGCGGTCTGACTGATCCAAGCAATCCCATGTACATCATGAAGCCTTTGGCCGATCAACTACTTGATGAGATTTGCAAGATGCTAGAGAAGAGGGCATAGGCCCGAGTTGCTACTAATCTATAGTATGCTCTAGTGTGCTTTAGAGTGGATCGGCTGGAACCTTTCGAGAATATCAAAGGCATCATAATTGATCTTATTCCTTCTACAACTTCATCTGAGGTAAAAACTCCTCAACCACCTCCAAGATCTGGGGGAGGGAATTTTACTCAACTGACCATTAATTAGCTGCTAGTAGTTTGGTGTGCTTAGGTAACAAGATAGTTGTTGGCTTGGTGTCCATCTAACAGTTAGCTAACCAAATAGCCAGGTCTATTGGATCCACCACAACTAATTTTTAGCAGCTAATAACTACTATCTTGTTGGATCCAACCTGACCCTCAAATCGTGTTAAAGTGTTGTTAATTACGGTCAATATAATATTAGCAGTAATCAAAATTGATATGGTGTATTAGCAGCCAGTAAGTGCCTATGCATGGTAGATTGGTATGGAGTGAATCTATATCAATAAAAATTTGATTGGCGAGGATCAAAATAGGTATGACATTATTAGGCAGCACATGCTACTTATCAAGAAAAATGCGAAATTGTAAATATATGATTTAAATAGCTACCATTGGTGCAAACATTCAGTGGGTAAAATATATTAGAGGATGTTGGTGCTACGAGTAAAAATCTGAACATATGATATTTTTTAAGGAAAAAATGACAACAATTGATTGCTCAAGGTTAATTTGGTTGTGGCCCAAACCTATATAAGAAAAGACCCACAAGCATAGGGGCACTCGATTCTGTATAAGCAAACAACCACAAAGCATAGGAGCATCATCAAGGGACCAAGTAGCCTCTACTTACATAAGCCTAGCCTAGAGCTTCATGGCATGTTCCAAGAAGACACTGGCTGTTGTCGTTGTTCCGCTGCTGATGGCTCTCCTTGCCTCGGCCGTTCTAGCAAGCCAAGGAAGTCGTGCCCTGTTAGGAGCAGAGCAGTGCTCCAAATCTGACAACTGCAACGAACAGTCGTGTGGGGCGACATGCGCCGTCTTGGGGTTAAATGCTGTTGGGGTATGCAACGTTGTTGGTAGGGTCTCCTCCTGTTGTTGCATCCCAAAACCATCCGCCTCCATCGGCATCCGCCACTAGCTTGTTCGCTGATTCATCAATTTCTCGATTCAAGATAGAGAAAGTGTGTTTCTATTAGCAATATGTGATATGTACTGCAAGGAACAAATGTGTGGCACAATGTATTACATCCATGCGCGTGGCAAATAAGTGATGGCGTGTATCCTTAAATCAATTTAATACATAAAACGTGGTCACACAAAACTTCACATTATGATGATATGCTTGATGATTTCTCATCCTTCCTTGTTTTAGCCTTCGTAACCCAATTCCAATGATTGGTAACAAGCATTTGGATGTGTTGTCTTTCTTGTTGGTGTGTGATGTTGTGTGGATGGGCTTACTGGCCTAGTATGGTCCAGCCCTCCTAACCAGTCCAGGCTTGTTGCTACTTTTGGCACCGCCAGTATTTCTAGATAGGCCACAAATATCACCTCTACGATTGTTAGGGTGCTGAAAATTGTGATATAAGGAGATGCGGCTCATACAGAGGGCACTAGGGTGACAATGCGATAGTTGGGACTCCTATAGATGTAGCTGTTGATCAGTTCTCTAACAACGATGATAAGACCAATGCCTCACAGTTCGTCATAACCTCTAGAACAAAAAATTCCACAGCATATCCCAATGACAACTCAATATTTTCTTGTTAGAAACTCCTCTGATGATCTATTAGGAAATGTGGAAACTGTGTGTAGAATACGCTTCGTACTAAAGGTGTCACGAGCGATGAAGAGATCCATCTATCCAATCGACAAAAATAATCTATCAAACCTTTTAACGTTTTTGCACCTAAACATCTTCCAACGCTCTTGATATCCAGCGCATCTCTCTATGAGATCTGACGACATCGTAGGTGGCTTTGACGATTTTATGGCAGCCGTGTTGTTCAATTTCCCGATGGGTCATCCCTCGAGGGCTTTGTGGGTCCTTTTGGCAAAGAACTAGCGTTGAATCGGCCTCTCCGTAAAGCTAGTCGGCCTCACCATTTAGATCTATACCCGCTGTGTATCTTGGACATGTGTAGCCTGGACAATCAAGCCCATGCTAGTCTATGACCTCAGTCGCATCAACACACCTTTGATCAACTTTGCTGGGGAAGAAAGCATACATATCTACTACTATGGCCGATGGTAAGCAAGGCGGTCTGACTGATCCAAGCAATCCCATGTACATCATGAAGCCTTTGCCCGATCGACTGCCTGATGAGATTTGCAAGATGCTAGAGAAGGGGGCATAGGCCCGAGTTGCTACTAATCTATAGTATGCTCTAGTGTGCTTTAGAGTGGATCGGCTGGAACCTTTCGAGAATATCAAAGGCATCATAATTGATCTTATTCCTTCCACAACTTCATCTGAGGTAAAAACTCCTCAACCACCTCCAAGATCTGGGGGAGGGAATTTTACTCAACTGACCATTAATTAGCTGCTAGTAGTTTGGTGTGCTTAGGTAACAAGATAGTTGTTGGCTTGGTGTCCGTCTAACAGTTAGCTAACCAAATAGCCAGGTCTATTGGATCCACCACAACTAATTTTAGCAGCTAATAACTACTATCTTGTTGGATCCAACCTGACCCTCAAATCATGTTAAAGTGTTGTTAATTACGATCAATATAATATTAGCAGTAATCAAAATTGATATGGTGTATTAGCAGCCAATAAGTGCCTATGCATGGTAGATTGGTATGGAGTGAATCTATATCAATAAAAATTTGATTGGCGAGGATCAAAATAGGTATGACATTATTAGGCAGCACATGCTTACTTATCAAGAAAAATGCGAAATTGTAAATATATGATTTAAATAGCTTCCATTGGTGCAAACATTCAGTGGGTAAAATATATTAGAGGATGTTGGTGCTACAAGTAAAAATCTGAACATATGTTATTTTTAAGGAAAAAATGACAACAATTGATTGCTCAAGATTAATTTGGTTGTGGCCCAAGCCTATATAAGAAAAGACCCACAAGCATAGGGGCACTCGATTCTTTTTAAGCAAACAACCACAAAGCATAGGAGCATCATCAAGGGACCAAGTAGCCTCTGCATACAGAAGCCTAGGCTAGAGCTTCATGGCGTGTTCCAAGAAGACACTCGCTGTTGTCGTTGTTCCGCTGCTGATGGCTCTCCTTGCCTCGGCCGTTCCAGCAAGCCAAGGAAGTTGTGCCATGTTAGGAGCAGAGCAGTGCTCCAAATCTGACAACTGCAACGAACAGTCGTGTGGGGCGACGTGCGCTGTCTTGGGGTTGAATGCTGTTGGGGTATGCAACATTGTTGCTGGGGTCTCCTCCTGTTGTTGCATCCCAAAACCATCCACCTCCATCGGCATCCACCACTAGCTTGTTCGCTGATTCATCAATTTCTCGATTCAAGATAGAGAAAGTGTGTTTCTGTTAGCAATATGTGATATGTACTGCAAGGAACAAATGTGTGGCACAATGTATTACATCCATGCGCGTGGCAAATATGTGATGGTGTGTATCCTTAAATCAATTTAATACATAAAACGTGGTCACACAAAACTTCACATTATGATGATATGCTTGATGATTTCTCATCCTTCCTTGTTTTAGCCTTCGTAACCCAATTCCAATGATTGGTAACAAGCATTTGGATGTGTTGTCTTTCTTGTTGGTGTGTGATGTTGTGTGCATGGGCTTACTGGCCTAGTATGGTCCAGCCCAGCTAACTAGTCTAGGCTTGTTGCTACTTTTGGCACCACCAGTATTTCCAGATAGGCCACAAATATCACCTCTACGATTGTTAGGGTGCTGGAAATTGTGATATAAGGAGATGCGGCTCCTACAGAGGGCACCAGTGTGACATTGTGATAGATGGGACTCCTATAGATGTAGCTGTTGATCAGTTCTCTAACAACAATGATGAGACCAATGCCTCACAGTTCGTCATAACCTCTAGAACAAAAAATTCCATAGCATATCCCAATGACAACTCAATATTTTCTTGTTAGAAACTCCTCCGATGATCTATTAGGAAATGAGGAAACTATGTGTAGAATACGCTTCCTACTAAAGGTGTCACGAGCGATGAAGAGATCCATCTATCCAATCGACAAAAATAATCTATCAAACCTTTTATCATTTTTGCACCTAAACATCTTACAAAGCTCTTGATATCCAGCGCATCTCTCTATGAGATCTGACGACATCGTAGGTGGCTTTGATGATTTTATGGCAGCCGTGTTGTTCAATTTCCCGACGGGTCATCCCTCGAGGGCTTTGTGGGTCCTTTCGGCAAAGAACTAGCGTTGAATCGGCCTCTCCGTAAGGCTAGTCGGCATCGCCATTTAGATCTATACCCGCTGCGGATCTTGGACATGTGCAGCCTAGACAATCATGCCCATGCTAGTTTGTGACCTCATTCCCATCAACACACCATTTATCAACTTTGCTAGGGAAGAAAGCAAACATATCTACTACTATGGCCGATGGTAAGCAAGACGGTCCGACTGATCCAAGGAATCCCATGTACGTCATGAAGCCTTTGGGCGATCAACTGCCTGATGAGATTTGCCAGATGCTAGAGAAGAGTGCATAGGCCCGAGTTGCTACTAATCTATAGTATGCTCTAGTGTGCTTTAGAGTGGATCGGCTGGAACCTTTCGAGAATATCAAAGGCATCAAAATTGATCTTATTCCTTCTACAACTTCATCTGAGGTAAAAACTCCTCAACCATCTCCAAGATCTAGGGGAGGGAATTTTACTCAACTGCCAATTAATTAGCTGCTAGTAGTTTGGTGTGCTTAGGTAACAACATAGTTTTTGGCTTGGTGTCCATCTAACAGTTAGCTAACCAAATAGCCAGGTCTATTGGATCCACCACAACTAATTTTTAGCCGCTAATAACTACTATCTTGTTGGATCCAACCTGACCCTCAAATCGTGTTAAAGTGTTATTAATTACGATCAATATAATATTAGCAGTAATCAAAATTGATACGGTGTATTAGCAGCCAATAAGTGCCTATGCATGGTACATTGGTATGGAGTGAATCTATATCAATAAAAACTTGATTGGCGAGGATCAAAATAGGTATGACATTATTAGGCAGCACATGCTTACTTATCAAGAAAAATGCGAAATTGTAAATATATGATTTAAATAGCTACCATTGGTGCAAACATTCAGTGGGTAAAATATATTAGAGGATGTTGGTGCTACGAGTAAAAATCTGAACATATGATATTTTTTAAGGAAAAAATGACAACAATTGATTGCTCAAGGTTAATTTGGTTGTGGCCCAAGCCTATATAAGAAAAGACCCACAAGCATAGGGGCACTCAATTCTGTATAAGCAAACAACCACAAAGCATAGGAGCATCATCAAGGGACCAAATAGCCTCTGCTTACAGAAGCCTAGCCTAGAGCTTCATGGCGTGTTCCAAGAAGACACTCGCAGTTGTCGTTGTTCCGCTGCTGATGACTCTCCTTGCCTCGGCCGTTCCAGCAAGCCAAGGAAGTCGTGCCCTGTTAGGAGCAGAGCAGTGCTCCAAATCTGACAACTGCAACGAACAGTCGTGTGGGGCGACGTGCGCCATCTTGGGGTTGAATGCTGTTGGGGTATGCAACGTTGTTGGTGGGGTCTCCTCCTGTTGTTGCATCCCAAAACCATCCACCTCCATCGGCATCCGCCACTAGCTTGTTCGCTGATTCATCAATTTCTCGATTCAAGATAGAGAAAGTGTATTTCTATTAGCAATATGTGATATGTACTGCAAGGAACAAATGTGTGGCACAATGTATTACATCCATGCGCGTGGCAAATAAGTGATGGCGTGTATCCTTATATCAATTTAATACATAAAACGTGGTCACACAAAACTTCACATTATGATGATATGCTTGATGATTTCTCATCCTTCCTTGTTTTAGCCTTCGTAACCCAATTCCAATGATTGGTAACAAGCATTTGGATGTGTTGTCTTTCTTGTTGGTGTGTGATGTTGTGTGGATGGGCTTACTAGCCTAGTATGGTCCAGCCCTCCTAACCAGTCTGGGCTTGTTGCTACTTTTGGCACCGCCAGTATTTCCAGATAGGCCACAAATATCACCTCTACGATTGTTCGGGTGCTGGAAATTGTGATATAAGGAGATGCGGCTCCTACAGAGGGCACCAGTGTGACATTGCGATAGATGGGACTCCTATAGATGTAGCTGTTGATCAGTTCTCTAACAACAATGATGAGACCAATGCCTCACAGTTCGTCATAACCTCTAGAACAAAAAATTCCACAGCATATCCCAATGACAACTCAATATTTTCTTGTTAGAAACTCCTCCGATGATCTGTTAGGAAATGAGGAAACTGTGTGTAGAATACGCTTCCTACTAAAGGTGTCACGAGCGATGAAGAGATCCATCTATCCAATCGACAAAAATAATCTATCAAACCTTTTATCATTTTTGCACCTAAACATCTTCCAACGCTCTTGATATCCAGCGCATCTCTCTATGAGATCTGACGACATCGTAGCTGGCTTTGATGATTTTATGGCAGCCGTGTTGTTCAATTTCCCGATGGGTCATCCCTCGAGGGCTTTGTGGGTCCTTTTGGCAAAGAACTAGCGTTGAATCGGCCTCTCCGTAAGGCTAGTCGGCATCGCCATTTAGATCTATACCCGCTGCGGATCTTGGACATGTGCAGCCTGGACAATCATGCCCATGCTAGTTTGTGACCTCATTCCCATCAACACACCTTTTATCAACTTTGCTGGGGAAGAAAGCAAACATATCTACTACTATGGCCGATGGTAAGCAAGACGGTCCGACTGATCCAAGGAATCCCATGTACATCATGAAGCCTTTGGGCGATCAACTGTCTGATGAGATTTGCTAGATGCTAGAGAAGAGGGCATAGGTCCGAGTTGCTACTAATCTATAGTATGCTCTAGTGTGCTTTAGAGTGGATCGGCTAGAACCTTTCGAGAATATCAAAGGCATCAAAGTTGATCTTATTCCTTCTACAACTTCATCTGAGGTAAAAACTCCTCAACCATCTCCAAGATCTAGGGGAGGGAATTTTACTCAACTGCCAATTAATTAGCTGCTAGTAGTTTGGTGTGCTTAGGTAACAACATAGTTGTTGGCTTGGTGTCCATCTAACAGTTAGCTAACCAAATAGCCAGGTCTATTGGATCCACCACAACTAATTTTTAGCAGCTAATAACTACTATCTTGTTGGATCCAACCTGACCCTCAAATCGTGTTAAAGTGTTATTAATTATGATCAATATAATATTAGCAGTAATCAAAATTGATACGGTGTATTAGCAGCCAATAAGTTCCTATGCATGGTACATTGGTATGGAGTGAATCTATATCAATAAAAACTTGATTGGCGAGGATCAAAATAGGTATGACATTATTAGGCAGCACATGCTTACTTATCAAGAAAAATGCGAAATTGTAAATATATGATTTAAATAGCTACCATTGGTGCAAACATTCAGTGGGTAAAATATATTAGAGGATGTTGGTGCTACGAGTAAAAATCTGAACATATGATATTTTTTAAGGAAAAAATGACAACAATTGATTGCTCAAGGTAAATTTGGTTGTGGCCCAAGCCTATATAAGAAAAGACCCACAAGCATAGGGGCACTCAATTCTGTATAAGCAAACAACCACAAAGCATAGGAGCATCATCAAGGGACCAAGTAGCCTCTGCTTACAGAAGCCTAGCCTAGAGCTTCATGGCGTGTTCCAAGAAGACACTCGCTGTTGTCGTTGTTCCGCTGCTGATGGCTCTCCTTGCCTCGGCCGTTCCAGCAAGCCAAGGAAGTCGTGCCCTGTTAGGAGCAGAGCAGTGCTCCAAATCTGACAACTGCAACGAACAGTCGTGTGGGGCGACGTGCGCTGTCTTGGGGTTGAATGCTGTTGGGGTATGTAACGTTGTTGGTGGGGTCTCCTCCTGTTGTTGCATCCCAAAACCATCCACCTCCATCGGCATCAGCCACTAGCTTGGTCGCTGATTCATCAATTTCTCGATTCAAGATAGAGAAAGTTTATTTCTGTTAGCAATACGTGATATGTACTGCAAGGGACAAATGTGTGGCACAATGTATTACATCCATGCATGTGGCAAATAAGTGATGGTGTGTATCCTTAAATCAATTTAATACATAAAACGTGGTCACACAAAACTTCACATTATGATGATATGCTTGATGATTTCTCATCCTTCCTTGTTTTAGCCTTCGTAACCCAATTCCAATGATTGGTAACAAGCATTTGGATGTGTTGTCTTTCTTGTTGGTGTGTGATGTAGTGTGGATGGGCTTAATGGCCTAGTATTGTCTAGTCCTCCTAACAAGTGTGGACTTGTTGCTACTTTTGGCACTGCCAGTATTGCCAGATAGGCCACAAATATCACCTGTATGATAGTTTGGGTGCTAGAAATTGTGATATAAGGAGATGCGGCTCCTACAGTGGGCACCAGTGTGACGTTGCGATAGTTGGGACTCCTATAGATGTATCTGTTGATCAGTTCTCTAACAATGATGATGAGACCAATGCCTCACAGTTCGTCATAACCTCTAGAACAAATAATTCCACCGCATATCCCGATGACAACTCAAGGTTTTCTTGTTTGAAACTTCTCCATTGATCTACTAGGAAATGAGAAAACTATGTGTAGAATATGCTTCCTACTAAGGGTATCATGAGCGATTGAGAGATACATCTATCCAATCGACAAAAATTATCTATTAAACTTTTTAACGTTTTTGTACCTAAACCTCTTCAATGCCCTTGATGTCTAGCGCATCTCTCTATGAGATCTGACGACATCGTAGGTGGCTTTAACAATTTCATGGCAGCCGAGTTGTTCAATTTCCTGATAGGTCATCCCTGGTGGGCTTCGTGGGTCCTTTCGGCAAAGAACTAGCATTGAATCGGCCTCTCCGTAAAGCTAGTCAGCCTCACCATTTAGATCTATATGCGCTGCGTATCTTGGACATGTGCAGCCTACACAATCAAGCCCATGCTAATTTATGACCGCATTCGCATCAACACACATTTTATCAACTTTGCTGGGGAAGAAAGCAAACATATCTACTACTATGGCCGATGGTAAGCAAGATGGTCCGACTGATCCAAGCAATCCCATGTACATCATGAAGCCTTTAGTGTTAGGTGCCCATTCGATTCAACAGGGATGGCATTCATTGCTCAATCGATAACTGACGTTGTACAAGGACACTTCGGGAGAGTCACTCGTCTACCACCTCTTGCAGTCTGTTAATGTTTATGTCAGTGACCGTTCTTCAAAGGTTATCCTCTTAGCAACTTCAAGGGAATATCTACTACATAAGGTCTGAGATATGAATCTTCAGATAAGATATAGGGAGATAACCAAGGAAAACGGTGATGAGAAATAACACATCGGTTGTTGTTTCATAATGAATCATGACTAGCAACCCTGATACCAGCGCGTGCCGAGTAGCATAACCTTGTGTGTGCGCCCACAGGAGGCTCTCGGTTTCATCACGGCACCATAGAATGCTAATCGTAACACCATTATTAAACGCACAAACAGAGTGGAATTTCAAGTGGCACCGATTGGGTGGTAAGAACAAGCACCAGACAAGGGAGGAGTAGCAAGAAAGGGTAGTTACAAGGTTTAGAGTCAACAAGGAGGTGATTTGAAGATTAAAACACAGCGCAAGAGAACATAGCTTAATTATCGAAGACAACTGAGCATGAGACTCTTGCTTAACTTCCATGCACGCCTTGTGAACACCCAGATGATTACCAGATGAAAGATTAACATGAGATCCTGTCATGTTGGACAACAACATGAGATCAAGACTGATAGACATCCCGAGACGTGGGAAGGTTGGAGATGGATTAAGCAAACTTTCAAAACAAAACCGATACAATGAACAGAGATTGAGCCGATAAGATAGCCACCTGATTTTGCAAGCAAAGATTTTGAGATCAAACAACGAGAAATTAGCATTGCCTAGATCATCTGTAGGAGAGACAATTGGGAGGTTCAACATGGAATTGGGTAAGGTCTCCATAACTTGGCAAGCAGCGACCGTGGCCAAGACCGGCGTTCGTTAGGACTTAACTTGGTTGGTCAATCGAACAAGGGCATTCTCCAAAAGGTAGCGGACGTCCAAGGCCTAAGCAAACATATAAGGGGACTACGCTAGGGCCTAGGGTTCAAGCAAGGCACGGATACACAAACATTCAAGGGCTAGCAACCACGTCTACAGGCTCTGGCTCCTACGTGAGAATCTAATTAGAGACGACAACCATGCGATTACGTAACGTGAGCGTTGTTCTAGGATAAAGCATCTTCAACACTCATATGCTCACCGAGGACAAAAGAGGTGACAACTATGATACTACCTAGATAACAAGCATCTACACAACACCATGGTTTTAAGCGGACACTTGAGACAATCAGTCAGGTTGGCTTAAGCACCCGATACTAAGCAGAAGGCTCACACATAACAAGCATTTATCCAACAGGAACTAACTACAAGTTTAGCCAAAACAAAAGCATGCTAAAGTAACCAACTTACTATATACACAGAGCCTAGACAGCAACGCAGCGGACACGTGTTTTAAACAAAACAGAAGTTGTAAGCATCAAACTAAGGTGGTACTAGACTTATTGGAAAGCTTACTAAGTTATCTATAACTTTCTTATTCACACTAAGGACTAATTCACAGATTACATTATTATGACCATGAAAATATTACTACAACAGAAACTGTTCTAGCAGCCAAAGTTCATTACATGCAAAACAATGTTTAACCTTGTTGTGTTAACAAGAGAGCTCACAACCACATTATTCTAGTAACTCCAAACATTCTTACTTTAGACTACTCAATAATTTAGTTTATTCATAGGAATCACAATTACTTGAGTAAGCATTTGCAAGAGCTTGCAGGAGCAACACATCCACTACTTGACTAATTTAGAGGACATCTATAAATTTAAGCATGTAACCTCAATTACATATTAAGGCTAAGAACACCCTATCCTCAACCACTTCCTATTCAAGCAACATGGAACAAGGCATTCTTGACTAACCCCAACAAGGAGGATAGTGCAGCACATCAATCACCAGTTACTTATTTATTAGGACAAAGGTGGGAGGAGCATAGTTATATGCACAAGCAACAATCATGATGATGCATGCTTCGTCCTATTCGTCCTCACAAGATTGCCAGCCTAAGGTGGCAATCACGTTCTATGTCGGTGGCATAACACGCATTCTCTCGATATAGAGCTAGTCGTCAGCTACATTCAACTTACGCATTCGTGGTTAGCGTACCTACAGAAAATTTCATTGCAGCCCAACAACTCCCAAAATAGCACACAATGAAAGCAGTAAACTAAATACTCTCCATATATACATCCCCTGATGCATATACTTCGGTATCATAGCTACCCAACAAATGTACCCACAATTAAGTACTTTCATAAATACATGGTTAAACATGTAATTATGCCAGTAACCATAGCTAACTCTCCCCTAGACCGATGGTTGAAAGGTCATGCTCTCCTAGCTCACACTTACCTTGGCGTAGGTGCGACGTTGCAAGAATGTAACTCTAGCGACATATATGGCTATTTCATATATGAAGGTTACCACTACCATTCGACCACAGGGTAACGGTGCGGTCAAGTTATCACTCATACATACCTTGGCTTGGGCGTAGATGCAAAACTTAAAAACCCCCAAGTTAGTACTTAATTAAGCCACCTAAGGGTCCTTAATTGGGCATAAAGGAAATGACCACTGGCATACTTAGATTTAAAATTCAGATTTGAACAAACCAATATATGTAGTAGCTATAAGTTGTTAAAACATCGTTTTGCAAACCAAAAACCTTTGTTTTCAATACACATATGACATGTTTAGTGTTGAACCTTGCTCCGATACCAGCTGTAACGGAACCGCCCAAATTATAAGAACAAAAGTACAAAAAAACAATCACCGGAGCAATTAAATTCCCGTACTTAAGCTCCTATAACCCCGGTAGTCCAATGAAATCACGAGGGATTTCAAACCAACCAACATACAAGTAAGATCGTAGTGGTCCAACATAACAAGTCATATGTTACATCCATTTCATAAGTAATTCAACATATATCGGAGTTCAGTAGAGTTATTACAACTCAAGTTTAAAAGTAGCAGAAGCAAAGTAGTTTGAAACTAATATCACCTTAATTCAAATACATGCCAGTACCAAGGTCAATTTCCCATAAAAGCATGAGAGACAAGATAGCTCAGACGGATCATGCCCATGATCACACTCCGCCACTACAGCCGGAGTCTTCCAATTCTTGCAGTAGCTATGATACATCACAACCTGCAACAAGTGGGAATAAACCCTGAGTACGAGAAGGTACTCAGCTAGACTTACCCGTCATAAACCAGAAATAAAGGACACCAAGGAGCATGCAAGGCTTTTATACAGTGGGCTGGCTTGACTCATTTGCGAAAAGCAAGAGTTTTTAAGAAAAACTATACTAATACTTTTTGCATCATTTTTGTTATAACCTATTCAAGCTAGGTAAACACCTATTGCTAAAGCAATCACTTGATTCATCATCAACATCTAGATTACCATATCAGGTTTAGCATTTCCAACATCATTCACTTAACCATCAGTGTTCCATTATGGTTACTACGATGCCCTAGCTCGAGTCAAGTGCTCACTAACCGGGAGCGACGGTGATTCGAATCGAATTCCTATCCAGCTGGAGATTTATTCCTCACACAAACCATGCTTCCCCCGTCAGGGTCGCGTAGATCACCAATGACACTTTCCAAGAAGCCGCAGGATAACAATCATGGATCGCACTATCCAGGGACCGCCCGACTGCCAGGACGCACCTTGGGCTCACTCTTCGCGTCCCCGTTACACCCCCTTCAACACCAGTCTGCCAACCCGAGTTTATCCCGGCTCGAAAAGTGTCACTAGCTTCGCGGTCGAAAGGTACTTTATTCAGCCAGCTAAATGTGAGGCATGCGTTCAACATGACAAGAGGGACGAGCAACGATCGGTCCTTAATCGACACAGACGAAAAACGAGCAGCAACCCAGAACCCTGTCTGGTTGCCTCCAACTCTTCCGTCCGGTCTCTAATTACCCATCAACACTTGGTTAATTCCAGGATATCATTCTTTTCATAGCTAAATTCTTTCAATAACCACCTATAAATGTAGGTGACCGAAAATCACCGATCGCTACCGGTCTAAGCATGGCTAAGAAATACTTTCGATCCTTAACCAAAATAGGATAGCAGGCATATTTGTGGGACAAGGAAAAGGTATATATGCAGCAAGTGTTTTCACTCAATTCCTATAACTTAATGCAACAATACATATATAACATATATATATTCAATTGCTTTTATAAAGTAGGAGTCTTAGAATGCTCCGGGGCTTGCCTGAGATCGAACACTTAGGTTAGTGGGTGACAGATGACACTCGCTTGGTGAGCATCTCCCATCCTGACACTTGCTTAATCCTTTCATCTTCAGGATAGGTCCACCAAACACCGTCTTCAGGTTTGGCTCCAACATCTCATCCTTCACGTGGTTCATCTAGCGAACCTAAATGAGATGCAAGATGCATGTGTATGAATATGATGAATGATAACACAAGATGCATCACATAATCATTCAAGGTAAGTACAAGGTTACACTAAATACACATAAGCACTTCACATTGCTTAACTAAACATTACGCCACCTATCATGCTAAGATAGCAAGGGAAGCAATACCAAACATGACACAAGATTTTCAAAGCCTCAGGTGTACTAACTTCATCACCAAGGACACGAATCACACTTAGCAACATGCAAAGCAACTCAAGGTGAAGCAACAACGATAACTAGAATATGCCAATTTCTGGACTAGCAAACAGTAGCTTCATAAATCAATTATATCTGGAGTTTTATAAATCCAAATGACTTGCAAGAAGACATTCTGGAAAGCTTATAAAATTGTCTACATTTCATATAATATAATCACAGCATGATTCATAAGTTAAATAAGTCAAAATTACAAAGTTCCAGAATCTGTTCCTGACAAACAGAGAGCAAGCAATTCTGTAGCCCAACTTTAAACAGCTATAACTCCTAAACCACAAGGCTAAATGTCACCAAATTTTAACAGCAGCTAGATACATAAATTGTCTACAACTTTTGTATAAACAAGTTTTACAAAAAAGCAAATTATCATGAAGAACTTTGCTAAGTTCCCAGATCTGTCCAGAAACCTCATTTGCAAGAAATAATTATTAACTTATGTTGCAAACATATAATTGGATAAGACCAACTTTACCAACATGTCACACATGACTAATGAACACCAGAAAACATAGTGTCCATTCCTAAATAAATTATTTTAATACATTTCTTAATTTATCTAGATAATTAGGTGGAATTATGAACACATATCAAAAGTGCACAATAAAATCTATCAAAATTACAGTGGCTCTCATATACCCCCAATCGTCTACTGTCCAAATGTCAAGCCATTTGTACATGCATAGCAACCTCTATGAAAAAGACAAATTGATAATGCAAGAATTCATGTGAGAGCAAGATGAATCAATAACTCATTCATACTACAAACAAAAATCATGAAATTTTTACCACACACCAAACATCACATTAGTAGCATGCCACAAAAATTTCACTTCATTTGGAGCCCTATATTTGCAGTTATAAAAATGACAAATACAACTAACATTAAAAACCTAGCTGCACAAATCTAATTTTACAGAGAAAACTTTAAACTAAAATATGTCATATTATAGATCTACTGCATAGATAATTTTACAAGGATTCCAAAAAGTCCTCATTTACTATTTTACGATTTTTCTACAATTTACTATGAATTTCCAAAGTTCCTACAAAATAATCACAAAACAATCCTCTCGGCACTATTCACATGAGTCTATGACAGTGCAGAAAGAACCCTCCCTTTAGTCGAATTGTCGCGCGAGGTCCTTGACGCGAAATCAGAGCAGGGAGGTCATCGGAGCTCGTCGTTGCCGGCCGGAGAAGGCTCACCGGCGGCGGCTGAAGGGTGAGGGAGCACCGGGGAACCCAGGCGCACCCGTGGGACAGCTCGGCTCGGTCCGAGGTGGCCCGAGTTGGCCCAGCCACGTGAGCCCGCGGCTCGACGGCGGAGCGGCACGGCAGCAGCGGGCTTCGGCGACGGTTGGGGCCGGGGAATAGGCGCCGGAAGTCAAGGAGAGGGCGACGGAGGTGGTGGTGCATGCGGCTGATCTTGGGGAGGGACAGAGCGGCGCAGCCATGGAGCTCGGCGGCGACATCCATGGTGGCCTTGCTCTGGCGCGCGCGTTCGCATGCAGCAGGCGAGGCGAGGAGCAAGCGCGAGTGCGGGGAGGAGTGGAGAGCGTCCAAGCATCGGTGTGGCTTCTGGCGAGGCGCCCTCGACGCGGGGAGAGGAGGGCGACGCGCGGCGCTGTGCATGGTCGCCACGAGGCAAATCGTCGAGCACGTGGTGGGCGCGGAGTGGAGCAAGGTGGGCAGCGATTTGGGCTAGATCTGGGCCGATTTTGGACATGGGCCCAAAACCAAAGTTGGAGCCCACACGAAGCTCTACGATTTTTGTTAAGGCGCCCAGGTCACTAGGCCAACAGATTAGGAGAGAAAATCATGCCAAGATGACAATGCCAACATGTTGACGGAGGTCACGGAAACTCGCATTCGGAGGTCAAAACCTGATCAAACTTAATCCAACTTTTTGCATGCTCTTCTCCAAGATGTAAACTCCAACTTTTATTTTTTGGCTCAACTCAAGTTGTTTAGCAAAAACACAAGAACGCGACGTGCCAACCGTCTTGTCGTTGCCGGTCCAACTTCATGAACATGACGAAACTAGCAGTTTTGTGAATTGATTTTGAAGGTCCAACCAAGCTCCAAATCTGGTGAGACTTGATCTATACTTTCCTTCACAAGGTGTACTCCAACTCGTATTAAGGACTCCAATTGAGCTTCCACATGAATTTGGAAGATAAAAGGTCACAAACATAGCAACTCACTGCTGTCAATCCAGGACTTAGAATATTTCCTGGGCCTTGAAAAACAGCAGCTGATTCAAACTTGTGAGCTCTATTTGACTAGGTTAGAGGCCAAACTAACTCTTGACCATTAAACAAAGTTTCTTCTCCATAACATGAACTACAACTTTCATTTAAGGTCCAACATCAGAACTGGTATAGAACCTACATTTCTACTCTGACCAAAGTAGTATCGCGATAAAGCTTGAATTGTCCGTTTTGATCCATTGGAGCATTTTCTGGGCATTTGCTCAACACGAACCTTTCTTGACTTTTGTTGTAGAGTCCATCTATAGTCATTTGGGTAAGGTTGCAAGATTTGGGTGATGATCTATATTTCCATCCACTTAATAATGCAAATTCCAGTACTTAGTAAAGTCATTTCAACAAGCATATAACTTATCATTTCATGTGACTTTTTGATTCCAAACATCATGAAACTTTTCTAGGGACTAATATAGATAGATACTAAGGTGAGACACATGAATATATTGCAATAACATCACCCAAGCATATATATTGAAAACTGCATATATGTAAAGCGAGGTGCAACATCCAAGTTTAGGCTGGGGCTCGTTTCCATAGGTTGACCTTGACATCATCATCTCCCCTTAATCTATCATATTTGAGCTCAAACCCACTGTTTAACTGGTGGCAAACCCCTCGGGTGTTACAGCCCTCCCCCCTTAAAAGAATCGCGTCCCGAGATTCGGTGCGAAGGACTTTTCAAGGGAAGAAAAGCATGTTATCCAATTCCAACATCTGCAAGCGCATCAGGCTACTTAGCTTCAAGTAGCAGAGAGGCTAATTGGGTAAGACACTTTCCGATACTCGCTCTATGCAGAAACTTTTGTCTGAAGAATTTTCTTCATTGACTTCCATGAAGCATTGTTACTTTAGGAGGAATCCAAGACAATACGGTACTTCGTTCATGCTGCACAGAGAGTACTACGAGTATGGGCTAAATACTCATAGCATTTACCTTTCTAGTGGCATAGCATGTACACTTCCGATAAGGGTTGGATCCATATATGAAGTAATCATTCTTTGAGGCTATCTGAAACCGTCTACCCAATAGATAATGTCCATACCGGTCATCGACTATTCACTCACTCAGACGCCAACTGATGGAAAACTACATATTGCTCCACGTGTACAGTTCTCTTTCTCTGATGCCAACACTATATTATCTGAGTTTATTGAGGGAACAGTGAAAGTGATAGCTGACTCTATCGGTTCTAGATTTCTGCCAAATGTTACCTAAGAAGATTCTCTTATCCAGAGGCAACAGTTATCCGAGTTGAATCCGATACAATCTCTTGGGTAAAAACACATATAAAGTACCATAGGCACGTCAGCACTAGAGAACCATTACCGCAAAAGGATGATAGCTGGGTCTGAAAGACAACAAAAGTTGCAAGTATCCACCAATCTAGGGAACTTGTTCACCACTAAGCAGGTTGAGCACAATTTTCCTTCGCGGTGCAGTTGCATAATAAGTTGGGTTGACTTGCACTATGGCAAAACTAGCCTTCTTGATCCATTTTTGACATTGAGGCTTCCATTCTAATGTCAATTGATACCTCAAAACCATAATCTGAAAAAATCTATGGTTTGACACCTTCCCAAATGTTTTCAACTCATAAAGGCACAATTTGACTTGTAGAACACCTTGATTGCTCACGCATTGCCAATCTAAGGGGGCAAAAATAAGGCACATAGGGGTGCAATTAGTCTTTCCAAGGGTACTGAGGGTTGTCTAACAGCAAGATACCTATCAATTGCAAGTTCTTGGCATGCATTACAACATAACCTTCCAATGCAAGGATGATCGCAGTCAATAGAGAATTTATCGATTCTGTACCCTTTTGTTTTCTGTTCATATCACACAAACTACTATTCCAATATGCACAAATATTGGTGGGCATATAGATCCATGGGCCTTCTAACTACTTGCCAAAATTGAGCTCAAACGGACACCGTTTGACTATCCAACAATCCATCCACCAAAATAGCTCTGTTCTGAAATGGCAGCAAACCAAGCTGACAAGACATTTCTCAAATCCTAAGTTTTACTCAACCAATACCCATACCAACTTAAGACATTGAAGGGTCCTAAGCAAGGAATGAGATTACCAAGTTTGGGGTCAATCAAACTTCATTTGAGTCACTAGTCGTCGGCTTGAAGATAACCGGGGTAGTGCCACAAAATTCTAGACAGATTTCGTGTCCTTCCTTTTCCTTTGCTTCACATGTTGAGGTGTGTTTTGCACTCTCTGATCTTTCTTATAGTAGCAGAAGCCTTCCTCTAGCTGAGGATGGAGGCTATAGTCTTTCTGACATGTTTCTTAGGGAATAATTTCAACCGTTGATCTAGACACCAATCTTGACGATGAACAAGCATTGGACTTGTGGGCTATTTTCACAGAGCACAAAGCATTATTCCACATGGAGGGCATCCCTATGTAGATAAGGAACCATTTCTGAATATTTTCTAACACTTCATCCAATAGAACCTTGAACCAAAACCGTTTGTGGTACCTAGGGGCACAATGATGCTGATCGAAACTAGGGTATTGCTTTCTCTAGTTCTTCACTTGGCTAATACAACATCTTGCACTATATGTGTGATCGTCCAAGACGGAATTGACTTGATAGCACATTTGGAGAAGAAGTAGCACTTGCATTGCTAGCCGGCTTCATGGCTTTTTTTGCTTACTATTGTTCGTCGGGACATAACCATCATAGCTATCGAGGAATCATTACTTGACTGGAGATTAACCTTCTTACTGGCAAATAATCAGTTGTCTCTCAATTCTCAAAGTTCTAACCTTTACTCTTGACCACCATAATAATTGCAGTCGAGGCACAAACAAGTGGTCGGCATCGAAGTCTACAGATAAGGAGTCACACCAGTGAGAGTTGATTTCATCTATATGACTGTCATCCACACAAGGATCAAGACTTTGATAGTTAGGTCATATGCACCATGTGACGATCGGTTCTTTTCCAATGGATAACTTGTCCAATCATTTAGTGTTAGGTGCCCATTCGATTCAACAGGGATGGCATTCATTGCTCAATCGATAACTGACGTCGTACAAGGACACTTCAGGAGAGTCACTCGTCTACCACCTCTTGCAGTCTGTTAATGTTTATGTCAGTGACCGTTCTTCAAAGGTTATCCTCTTAGCAACTTCAAGGGAATATCTACTACATAAGGTCTGAGATATGAATCTTCAGATAAGATATAGGGAGATAACCAAGGAAAACGGTGACGAGAAATAACACATCGGTTGTTGTTTCATAATGGATCATGACTAGCAACCCTGATACCAGCACGTGCCGAGTAGCATAACCTTGTGTGCGCGCCCACAGGAGGCTCTCGGTTTCGTCACGGCACCATAGAATGCTAATTGTAACACCATTATTAAACGCACAAACAGAGTGGAATTTCAAGTGGCACCGATTGGGTGGTAAGAACAAGCACCAGACAAGGGAGGAGTAGCAAGAAAGGGTAGTTACAAGGTTTAGAGTCAACAAGGAGGTGATTTGAAGATTAAAACACAGCGCAAGAGAACATAGCTTAATTATCGAAGAAAACTGAGCATGAGACTCTTGCTTAACTTCCATGCACGCCTTGTGAACACCCAGATGATTACCAGATGAAAGATTAACATGAGATCCGGTCATGTTGGACAACAACATGAGATCAAGACTGATAGACATCCCGAGACGTGGGAAGGTTGGAGATGGATTATGCAAACTTTCAAAACAAAACCGATACAATGAACAGAGATTGAGCCGATAAGATAGCCACCTGATTTTGCAAGCAAAGATTTTGAGATCAAACAACGAGAAATTATCATTGCCTAGATCATCTGTAGGAGAGACAATTGGGAGGTTCAACATGGAATTGGGTAAGGTCTCCATAACTTGGCAAGCAGCGACCGTGGCCAAGACCGGCGTTTGTTAGGACTTAACTTGGTTGGTCAATCGAACAAGGGCATTCTCCAAAAGGTAGCGGACGTCCAAGGCCTAAGCAAACATATAAGGGGACTACGCTAGGGCCTAGGGTTCAAGCAAGGCACGGATACACAAACATTCAAGGGCTAGCAACCACGTCTACAGGCTCTGGCTCCTACGAGAGAATCTAATTAGAGACGACAACCATGCGATTACGTAACGTGAGCGTTGTTCTAGGATAAAGCATCTTCAACACTCATATGCTCACCGAGGACAAAAGAGGTGACAACTATGATACTACCTAGATAACAAGCATCTACACAACACCATGGTTTTTAGCGGACACTTGAGACAATCAGTCAGGTTGGCTTAAGCACCCGATACTAAGCAGAAGTTTCACACATAACAAGCATTTATCCAACAGGAACTAACTACAAGTTTAGCCAAAACAAAAGCATGCTAAAGTAACCAAGTTACTATATACACAGAGCCTAGACAGCAACGCAGCAGACACGTGTTTTAAACAAAACAGAAGTTGTAAGCATCAAACTAAGGTGGTACTAGACTTATTGGAAAGCTTACTAAGTTATCTATAACTTTCTTATTCACACTAAGGACTAATTCACAGATTACATTATTATGACCATGAAAATATTACTACAACAGAAACTGTTCTAGCAGCCAAAGTTCATTACATGCAAAACAATGTTTAACCTTGTTGTGTTAACAAGAGAGCTCACAACCACGTTATTCTAGTAACTCCAAACATTCTTACTTTAGACTACTCAATAATTTAGTTTATTCATAGGAATCACAATTACTTGAGTAAGCATTTGCAAGAGCTTGCAGGAGCAACACATCCACTACTTGACTAATTTAGAGGACATCTATAAATTTAAGCATGTAACCTCAATTACATATTAAGGCTAAGAACACCCTATCCTCAACCACTTCCTATTCAAGCAACATGGAACAAGGCATTCTTGACTAACCCCAACAAGGAGGATAGTGCAGCACATCAATCACCAGTTACTTATTTATTAGGACAAAGGTGGGAGGAACATAGTTATATGCACAAGCAACAATCATGATGATGCATGCTTCGTCCTATTCATCCTCACAAGATTGCCAGCCTAAGGTGGCAATCACGTTCTATGTCGGTGGCATAACACGCATTCTCTCGATATAGAGCTAGTCGTCAGCTACATTCAACTTACGCATTCGTGGTTAGCGTACCTACAGAAAATTTCATTGCAGCCCAACAACTCCCAAAATAGCACACAATGAAAGCAGTAAACTAAATACTCTCCATATATACATCCCCTGATGCATATACTTCGGTATCATAGCTACCCAACAAATGTACCCACAATTAAGTACTTTCATAAATACATGGTTAAACATGTAATTATGCCAGTAACCATAGCTAACTCTCCCCTAGACCGATGGTTGAAAGGTCATGCTCTCCCAGCTCACACTTACCTTGGCATAGGTGCGACGTTGCAAGAATGTAACTCTAGCGACATATATGGCTATTTCATATATGAAGGTTACCACTACCATTCGACCACAGGGTAACGGTGCGGTCAAGTTATCACTCATACATACCTTGGCTTGGGCGTAGATGCAAAACTTAAAAACCCCCAAGTTAGTACTTAATTAAGCCACCTAAGGGTCCTTAATTGGGCATAAAGGAAATGACCACTGGCATACTTAGATTTAAAATTCAGATTTGAACAAACCAATATATGTAGTAGCTATAAGTTGTTAAAAACATCGTTTTGCAAACCAAAAACCTTTGTTTTCAATACACATATGACATGTTTAGTGTTGAACCTTGCTCCGATACCAGCTGTAACGGAACCGCCCAAATTATAAGAACAAAAGTACAAAAAAACAATCGCCGGAGCAATTAAATTCCCATACTTAAGCTCCTATAACCCCGGTAGTCCAATGAAATCACGAGGGATTTCAAACCAACCAACATACAAGTAAGATCGTAGTGGTCCAACATAACAAGTCATATGTTACATCCATTTCATAAGTAATTCAACATATATCGGAGTTCAGTAGAGTTATTACAACTCAAGTTTAAAAGTAGCGGAAGCAAAGTAGTTTGAAACTAATATCACCTTAATTCAAATACATGCCAGTACCAAGGTCAATTTCCCATAAAAGCATGAGAGACAAGATAGCTCAGACGGATCATGCCCATGATCACACTCCGCCACTACAGCCGGAGTCTTCCAATTCTTGCAGTAGCTATGATACATCACAACCAGCAACAAGTGGGAATAAACCCTGAGTACGAGAAGGTACTCAGCTAGACTTACCCGTCATAAACCAGAAATAAAGGACACCAAGGAGCATGCAAGGCTTTTATACAGTGGGATGGCTTGACTCATTTGCGAAAAGCAAGAGTTTTTAAGAAAAACTATACTAATACTTTTTGCATCATTTTTATTACAACCTATTCAAGCTAGGTAAACACCTATTGCTAAAGCAATCACTTGATTCATCATCAACATCTAGATTACCATATCAGGTTTAGCATTTCCAACATCATTCACTTAACCATCAGTGTTCCATTATTGTTACTACGATGCCGTAGCTTGAGTCAAGTGCTCACTAACCGGGAGCGACGGTGATTCGAATCGAATTCCTATCCAGCTGGAGATTTATTCCTCACATAAACCATGCTTCCCCCGTCAGGGTCGCGTAGATCACCAATGACACTTTCCAAGAAGCCGCGGGATAACAATCATGGATCGCACTACCCAGGGACCGCCCAACTGCCAGGACGCACCTTGGGCTCACTCTTCGCGTCCCCGTTACACCCCCTTCAACACCAGTCTGCCAACCCGAGTTTATCCTGGCTCGAAAAGTGTCACTAGCTTCACGGTCGAAAGGTACTTTATTCGGCCAGCTAAATGTGAGGCATGCGTTCAACATGACAAGAGGGACGAGCAACGATCGGTCCTTAATCGACACAGACGGAAAACTAACAGCAACCCAGAACCCTGTCTGGTTGCCTCCAACTCTTCCGTCCGGTCTCTAATTACCCATCAACACTTGGTTAATTCCAGGATATCATTCTTTTCATAGCTAAATTCTTTCAATAACCACCTATAAATGTAGGTGACCGAAAATCACCGATCGCTACCGGTCTAAGCATGGCTAAGAAATACTTTCGATCCTTAACCAAAATAGGATAGCAGGCATATTTGTGGGACAAGGAAAAGGTATATATGCAGCAAGTGTTTTCACTCAATTCCTATAACTTAATGCAACAATACATATATAACATATATATATTCAATTGCTTTTATAAAGTAGGAGTCTTAGAATGCTCCGGGGCTTGCCTGAGATCGAACACTTAGGTTAGTGGGTGACAGATGACACTCGCTTGGCGAGCATCTCCCATCCTGACACTTGCTTAATCCTTTCATCTTCAGGATAGGTCCACCAAACACCGTCTTCAGGTTTGGCTCCAACATCTCATCCTTCACGTGGTGCATCTAGCGAACCTAAATGAGATGCAAGATGCATGTGTATGAATATGATGAATGGTAACACAAGATGCATCACATAATCATTCAAGGTAAGTACAAGGTTACACTAAATACACATAAGCACTTCACATTGCTTAACTAAACATTATGCCACCTATCATGCTAAGATAGCAAGGGAAGCAATACCAAACATGACACAAGATTTTCAAAGCCTCAGGTGTACTAACTTCATCACCAAGGACACGAATCACACTTAGCAACATGCAAAGCAACTCAAGGTGAAGCAACAACGATAACTGGAATATGTCAATTTCTGGACTAGCAAACAGTAGCTTCATAAATCAATCATATCTGGAGTTTTATAAATCCAAATGACTTGCCAGAAGACATTATGGAAATCTTATAAAATTGTCTACATTTCATATAATATAATCACAGCATGATTCATAAGTTAAATAAGTCAAAATTACAAAGTTCCAGAATCTGTTCCTGACAAACAGAGAGCAAGTATTTCTGTACCCCAACTTTAAACAGCTATAACTCCTAAACCACAAGGCTAAATGTCACCAAATTTTAACAGCAGCTAGATACATAAATTATCTACAACTTTTGTATAAACAAGTTTTACAAAAAAGCAAATTATCATGAAGAACTTTGCTAAGTTCCCAGATCTGTCCAGAAACCTCATTTGCAAGAAATAATTATTAACTTATGTTGCAAACATATAATTGGACAAGACCAACTTTACCAACATGTCACACATGACTAATGAGCACCAGAAAACATAGTGTCCATTCCTAAATAAATTATTTTAATACATTTCTTAATTTATCTAGATAATTAGGTGGAATTATGAACACATATCAAAATTGCACAATAAAATCTATCAAAATTACAGTGGCTCTCATATACCCCCAATCGTCTACTGTCCAAATGTCAAGCCATTTGTACATGCATAGCAACCTCTATGAAAAAGACAAATTGATAATGCAAGAATTCATGTGAGAGCAAGATGAATCAATAACTCATTCATACTACAAACAAAAATCATGAAATTTTTATCACACACCAAACATCACATGAGTAGCATGCCACAAAAATTTCACTTCATTTGGAGCCCTATATTTGCAGTTATAAAAATGACAAATACAACTAACATTAAAAACCTAGCTGCACAAATCTAATTTTACAGAGAAAACTTTAAACTAAAATATGTTATATTATAGATCTACTGCATAGATAATTTTACAAGGATTCCAAAAAGTCCTCATTTACTATTTTACGATTTTTCTACAATTTACTATGAATTTCCAAAGTTCCTACAAAATAATCACAAAACAATCCTCTCGGCACTATTCACATGAGTCTATGACAGTGCAGAAAGACCCCTCCCTTTAGTCGAATTGTCGCGCGAGGTCCTTGACGCGAAATCAGAGCAGGGAGGTCATCGGAGCTCGTCGTTGCCGGCCGGAGAAGGCTCACCGGCGGCGGCTGAAGGGTGAGGGAGCACCGGGGAACCCAGGCGCACCCGTGGGACAGCTCGGCTCGGTCCGAGGCGGCCCGAGTTGGCCCGGCCACGTGAGCCCGCGGCTCGACGGCGGAGCGGCACGGCAGCAGCGGGCTCCGGCGACGGTTGGGGCCGGGGAATAGGCGCCGAAAGTCAAGGAGAGGGCGACGGAGGTGGTGGTGCATGCGGCTGAGCTTGGGGAGGGACAGAGCGGCGCAGCCATGGAGCTCGGTGGCGACATCCATGGCGGCCTTGCTCTGGCGCGCGCGTTCGCATGCAGCAGGCGAGGCGAGGAGCTAGCGTGAGTGCGGGGAGGAGTGGAGAGCATCCAAGCATCGGCGTGGCTTCAGGCGAGGTGCCCTCGACGCGTGGAGAGGAGGGCGACGCGCGGCGCTGTGCATGGTCGCCACGAGGCAAATCGTCGAGCACGTGGTGGGCGCGGAGTGGAGCAAGGTGGGCAGCGATTTGGGCTAGATCTGGGCCAATTTTGGACATGGGCCCAAAACCAAAGTTGGAGCCCACACGAAGCTCTACGATTTTTGTTAAGGCGCCCAGGTCACTAGGCCAACAGATTAGGAGAGAAAATCATGCCAAGATGACAATGCCAACATGTTGACGGAGGTCAAGGAAACTCGCATTCGGAGGTCAAAACCTGATCAAACTTAATCCAACTTTTTGCATGCTCTTCTCCAAGATGTAAACTCCAACTTTTATTTTTGGCTCAACTCAAGTTGTTTAGCAAAAACACAGGAACGCGACGTGCCAACCGTCTTGTCGTTGCCGATCCAACTTCATGAACATGACGAAACTAGCAGTTTTGTGAATTGATTTTGAAGGTCCAACCAAGCTCCAAATCTGGTGAGACTTGATCTATACTTTCCTTCACAAGGTGTACTCCAACTCGTATTAAGGTCTCCAATTGAGCTTCCACATGAATTTGGAAGATAAAAGGTCACAAACATAGCAACTCACTGCTGTCAATCCAGGACTTAGAATATTTCCTGGGCCTTGAAAAACAGCAGCTGATTCAAACTTATGAGCTCTATTTGACTAGGTTAGAGGCCAAACTAACTCTTGCCCATTAAACAAAGTTTCTTCTCCATAACATGAACTACAACTTTCATTTAAGGTCCAACATCAGAACTGGTATAGAACCTACATTTCTACTCTGACCAAAGTAGTATCGCGATAAAGCTTGAATTGTCCGTTTTGATCCATTGGAGCATTTTCTGGGCATTTGCTCAACACGAACCTTTCTTGACTTTTGTTGTAGAGTCCATCTAGAGTCATTTGGGTAAGGTTGCAAGATTTGGGTGATGATCTATATTTCCATCCACTTAATAATGCAAATTCCAGTACTTAGTAAAGTCATTTCAACAAGCATATAACTTATCATTTCATGTGACTTTTTGATTCCAAACATCATGAAACTTTTCCAGGGACTAATATAGATAGATACTAAGGAGAGACACATGAATATATTGCAATAACATCACCTAAGCATATATATTGAAAACTGCATATATGTAAAGCGAGGTGTAACATCCAAGTTTAGGCTGGGGCTCGTTTCCATAGGTTGACCTTGACATCATCATCTCCCCTTAATCTATCATATTTGAGCTCAAACCCACTGTTTAACTGGTGGCAAACACCTCGGGTGTTACAGCTGCGTCCCAAAACCATCCAGCTCCATCGGCATCCGCCACTAGCTTGTTCTCTGATTCATCAATCTCTCGATTCAAGATCGAGAAAGTGCATTTTTGTTAGCAATATGTGACATGTACTACAAGGGACAAATGTGTGGTACATTGTATTACATCCATGCGTGTGGAAAATAAGTGATGGTGTGTATCCTTAAGTCAATTTAATACATAATATGTGGTCACGCAAAACTTCACATTATGATGATACACTTGATGATCTCTCATCCTACCTTGTTTTAGCCTTCACTACCCAATTCCAATGATTGGTAACAAGCATTGTTGACGGTAGATAAGTGTCAATTTTAACCATCAATGAAACTTGAAAAAGGTCCTAAAAGCAAATACCACAGAGATATAGGGGGTTCATTGACAGAATTCTACGTGTTTTGGTGAATGTCTATTTCTGTAAGGTGTCAGCTGAAAAGAACTAAGGAAGGCCCATGTCATATTTACATAGAGAGAAAAGAGCCACGCACGTGAAGGAAGACTCTAGAAGACACGAGAAGGCACCGGATTGAACGGGAGGCCGATCTGCCGCGGTGGCAGGGCGCCCGCCCTACTTCTTGGGCGCCCGCCCACCTATGTGGACCAATCAGGTCAAGTCTCACGGATGATGCCTCCACTGCCTTTGAGGATCAATAATCACTATTGATTAAAGTCAGTTTGATCCAAGGGCTGTCGTGCATCCTAGGGGGCTATATAAGCAAGGCCCTAGGACCCTAGAGGAGCAATCCTTAGGAACCCTATTTCATTATTTCCAGAGAGGATCAGCTGAGAGGGGTCCCTTGAATGGATCTCCTCTCCAGAGCCTAGCATTCAAGAGAGATTAGCTTTGTAGTCTCTATGTGAGATTAGAGTTCTTCTTCTAGATTGAGAGAGATAGAGTGGAGGGAGAGTTGGAGGAAGCCTGACATGTCGATGTCTCCTCTCCAGCTTGTACCTGCAGGATCAAGTCTCCCTAACCCAGGGCTTAGTTCTGAGATTCTTCGCTGATTCAACTTCTAATACTAGTAAGTACAATGTTATTATTGTTCTATAGTTTATGAGTTTACTTTATTCTCTTTCAGTTGAGGGTAGAGTAATCATCTGTAGCATAAGCATGGTGCTTGGGCTAGGATACTCGTAGATGCCCCCTGTCTGGCTAGATCCATGGAAGTAGCACGGGACGTGACAATCCCATTGCTTCCTTTGTACCCCACATCCCGTTAGAAGGATTCGTAGGATTTGTGTACCAGGGTTAAGCATCCTTTGTGGTGTCTCTTTTCCTTCGGTACGTCCCCATAGAGCAGTAGTCGCATAGCTTACCACATGTTAGAACTAGGGTGTCATAGCAGTCTTCTCTATATCCCTTATATCAAAATACCTTGTTTGCAGCTCAGGGGTTAAGTATAGACTTAGGTTAGTCATCGCATGCTTTCTCCTAGCAGATAAAACAAATACGATACTCTAGAAATATTTCCCGGGTGAAGTGCTCACTGATATCCGTGTGCTTGCAAATTATTTCTCTTTGATTCTTCTGTGTGCATAACAAATATCAACAAGCATTTCTGGTGCCGTTGCTAGGGAGAAAGACGTCAGTTGAGTTAACTTAAGTCATGCTTAACCTTGTATTACTTTTATCCTTTTCTCTTTTTCTTTAGCCTTTTCTTTACTATCCTTATGGATAACCCAAATTCCACACCTATCTATCAATATGTTGCACCCATGAGCACAAGCTTAGAGCCACCAGAGCCCATAATTCTCGCATCTAGCTAACAGCGGCTAGATCATAAAATTCTCAACAACTTTGTTATAGACCACAAGATATGAAGACATCATTTACATGGAGTAACTAACAACATCCCAAAATCTATCCATAATTGGTAGATTCACTAAAATAATTATTTAATGATGTAACAAAAGAGCATAGGAGCTAAACCAAGCTTACCTACTTATTTCTCATATCAAAAGAATACCAAAAAGTGTGGTGCCAACATCTAAATCATTTCTTTAATGCCCTTTATTAATTTATTTAGATAATTAGGTGAATAAAGGAACCCATATCAAAACTCCACAATTTATTCTATAAAAATTATAGTGGCTACCATATACATCCAGGAGGCTACCATAAAATTTTCAGAGCATTTGAGTTAGCATAGTTTCCTATACCAAAAATAACAGACAGAAAGGATGATTTTGGCATAATTAAGAAACCCTATTGAAAAGTGTCAAACAACAAATTTTGTATTTTTCTTGGGTTCTTATTAACATGAGAATAACACTCACCGAATTTTACCATTACTGGATCTATAGATAATTAATGAAAATTCATACAAGATCCATCCAAGCAAACAAGATAATTATATAACTCCACCATACATTATCCAAAATTGATGACATTTAAACTACAAGCTACTCAAGGTATAAACAACACCACATAAAAATGTCAAGTCATTTGGAGCTATACAATAGTAGATACAATTTCCTCCGATATCCTAATGAATAAAAGAGGTAATTTATAGCTTCAAATTTCATAACAGAACATAGCATATTTTATATTTTTAATAAAAACTTGACTTTACTAGGAACACCACAAAATTGGAACCACATCATTTGGAGCTACCATTCAGGAGATATGAAATTTTGAATCTAGCATCAAATCTATGAAAAAGAATAAAACAAATAAAAAACAAAACCCTAAACAACTTCCATCCGGCTAGTGGGCCGGCCCGCTTAACCAACGCGGCCCGGTAGACCTACGTGGCCTGCTAGGCCTGCTCGGCCCGTGGCCAGATCCCACTCGGCCTCCCGCCCACTGACACTCAGGGCCCGCAGGCCAGAGAGACAGAGACAGGAGAGGGGCGGCCAACGATGGAGCTCGCCGACGGCTAGCCAGCCAGCGAAATCGAGACCACCCTCATGCTCCCTATGTGATTCCATACTGAGTGAGGTACTTTGGTGACCCCAGGAGTAGCTGGGGATGCCCATTGTGTAACACCCAAAAATTCTAAACTTTAGAAATAAGGAATTTCAAATAATTTAGATAGCGATTAATGGGGAATTAAAATTTTTTAAAAAAATTATTATTTGGTGATGCATTCATGCTGTTGCATTTATTTTATTTTGTGGTGTGGACTTTATTTTATTTTGATTTGGATTTGAAAAATTCTATTTGGAATAGTTTGGTAAATAAGCAAATAAAGAAAAGAAAGAAGAAAAAAAAAGAAAACCGCTTACCTTCTTACCTTGCAGCCGACCGCCTGGCCCGATGGCCTGCTCTCCCGAGCCGGCGCAGTGGGCCGCTGCCCCATTTTCCTCCGCGCCTGCGACCGCGTGGGCCGGCCCAGCAGACGAGCCAGCCCGAGCCAGCAGTCGCGCCTTCCCTCTCTTCTTGGTCGCTGACCGGTGGGGCCCGGTTGTCGGTCGTCTTCCTCCTCCCGTGTTCGAGCTGGACTCCGAACTGGAGTACCACCGACCGTCCTTCTCGCGATTTCCGGGAAATCTTACCCGAACACGGCAACTTGAAGCTATAAATAGGTCGCATAGGTCTTTTAGTTCCCGTTTTTCATCTAAACCGTGAACTCTACCGCAAGAAAACGAGGTTTAGGGTTTGAGGTTGTTGGAGGTTTCGGTTGATCGCGGGTAGAGCTCTCGGGTGGATTTGAAGCCGATTTCATTGCATTGGTGAGTCCGCACTCTTCTCCTCTACCTCTCATGCTTTTCTTTTGGTTGGAGAGGTTTCGAATCGAGCTTTTGAAGCTTTCCGTGAGCCGGCAATGGCGCCGCCGTTCTTCCCGAGCCGCGTCTCGTTCTCAAGCCGTCGTAGCTTCCCTAGATCGCATAGATGGGTTCGCGGTGATCTCCTCTTCCAATTGGGGTCGGATGCGTGGTGAACCATGGTCTAGATGGGGAGAGCCGCCATCTCCGGCAAGGTGGAGCACGCCGGCCATGGGGAGCCGCCGGCCGGACATGAAGAGGGTGACCGGTATGAGCACTGTAGACTTGATGATGAACACGAGCCGTCCAAATCGAGATCAACGGCCCAGATTAGAACTTACCCCTTCGCGGGTAAATTTGTTAAAGAGACCCTCAGCTTTTTAGTAATCAACCCGTGATCCTTAGCGCAATATCCTGAATCCGTTTTCGTGTTTTGAAAGCGTATTTTCTACCGGTTTATTCAAAAATACGTTTTAGGTATTTACAGTTTTGCCACTAGAATTGTTTTGGTCATAAAATCTTCGTTTTAACTCCGATTTGATCCGTTCAAGTTGCGTTAGGTTCGTATTTGCGAGCTATACATGTTGGTAGTATTGTACAGTAGGTTTGTGATAATTTATTTTCGAGTTTATATTAAAGTAATTATTTATATATAGGAAATCTTAGAAAATTCATAACTTTCACGTTTTAACTCCGAATTTGGTGATCTTTGCGTCTGTGTGATCGTAGAAACATGTAGAAGAGTTTTATAAACTTTTATTACTGTTTTGCTATTGTTGGTGTATTGTTTTAATTATGTCTATTTGTTTGCTTAGTGTATGGTTGCTCGGATGATTGTGTGTTGGTGCTTGATGATCGAGTATAGACGGTGAGCAGTTTCTTGACGATCAGGAGTATTATTTTGAGCCAGATCAGCAGTATCATCAGGAAAGCTTTGATTAAGGCAAGTATAACATGGGACTATCCTTGTTACCTATTCACTGAAATTATTATACATATGCATGTGTCTTCCTTGACAACCATAGAGATTATAACTTAGCTATTGATATCTTGTTTCCTTGTCACCTATGGGTTATGCATTTGGATAGCTACTGCTAGCGCTTAATTGTGAACAATGATCTTGTAATTTGACTAATGGATTATGCAATCAACCAATTAAGATGATGTTATTTCTGTTGAAAGGGGGCTAGAGCATGTGGGTTATTTTGATGCTCTAGTTACTCTCCGTAAGGACTTACCTGTAAGTGATAACCGGGATTGACAGTACAGCTGTGAGGGCTATATGGCTCTGGCTCTAGTTGTTCAAGAGACCTTTTCTAGCTTGTTAGAGGTTACCTTAAATGGCGTAAGAATGGCTTGCCACGTTGGGTGTAGTGCGAGCCCCTGGCCTAGTGTGTATAGGCTGCGGTTGTTGTGCCACAGGGAAGGGGGGTTCTACATCTGCCTGCCGAGTGAATCTAATGGCCCTAACTTGTTAGACGAACTTTTGAATGGCTTTATATGGTCTCTGATGTTTTGGGCCTTGCAAACCCATGCATTTGGAAATCATGACTCACAGTGAAAGTGTACACCTCTGCGCAGAGTTAAAAACTGGTATACTAGCCGTGCTCACGGATACAAGCGGCCTTGGGGATTCTTACAGAATAGTTGATCACCATTGTTATATCATGCTTAATTATTGTTGATTATTATTATGCTCATGTTAATGCTATTCATTATCCTTATTACAATTGATCATTGATTCATTAATGGGATGTGGATTACCTTGATGCTACTCAATTGCTAATTATATGATGATTAAAAGCTAAACGCAGTTAAACAGTGTCTAGCCTTTTTGAGACTCATGAACCCTATGTTATACTTGTTGAGTTCGACATGGACTCATTCTTGCTATTTCCCCAACACTCCAGTGTGTAAAAAGATGCTACTCGAAAAAAGGACAAAGGTGTAGTGGAGTTTCCAGAAGACTAGTAGAAGTGCTAGGCATATGTTACCCCCAGTCAGCCGTCCCTGAGAAGAATGGAGCCCGAAGTTTAGTCACTGTTCCGCGATACTCTGATGTAAGTGTTAATATAACTATGTATACGTTATATAATAACATTGTTTCTGATACTTTTTCATTCTGGCATATGTGTGGACTTCCTAGGCACACATATGATTAGCCTGGTTTTGTTCTTTAGAAAACCGGGTGTGACACATTGCCGGCCATGGTGGACGGCAGGGCTCCAGAGGTGGTGCGCCGGCGACGGCGAGCCCCCATCACTTTGACTGGGCTCGGTATGAGCATCCCGAGATCACAACAGAGCTAAAGGAGAAGAAAAAGAAGGATGGGAAGGACCCTAGCTACTCCGACCACAGTAGCCTCAAACTCGGGTGAGGTCCCTCACATGGCGACCGTGGCAAAATCGGTGAATATGGCCTCACCTTCGGCTGACAAGATCAATGGATGGGAGGACAAGGTAGAGGGGGTGCCAGCGGAGCTTTGTGCGATTGGATTTGGGCAGAGGTGCAACGACGATGGCTCATGCATGCGGCAAGGTCGCAGCGGTGATGATGGCGCGTGTGTCCGCTTTGGCTTGGAGAGAGCAAGAGAGAGGCAAAGGCGGAAGTGGAGGTCATTTTGGCGTCGTGGTGCTCTAGAGGCACTCCTCGACCTGACCGGTGGGCCCATGGCCAGCGTACAGACGCCATAGCACGCCCATGCGGTGGCAATAGCCTATGGCCAGTTGGCCACCGAGTCTGGTTGCTCAAGATTGAGAGCTCGATGATGCCGACTGAAACTCGATTTTTGACGATCCAAAACTCCTAATCTAGCTCGAATTAGCGTGATCCATAATTAGCAAAAGTGTAGAGTGACATGAGGTCTACAAGATTGTCAACTGGATCTCGAGCTAGTTCGACATGGTTTGCGAGTTACAATGCTCCAAAGGTGGTCACTTTGCAACTGCATCCAGTTAAGACTTAACAAATTTGGCTAAGTGCTAAACAACATACCAAAATTGACTTGTGGGCCCTGTTTTAGCATGTTCCAGCCATTTTCATGAGATGACCCTAAAACAACTTTTGTTCCCTAATAAATTTACTACAACTTTGTTTAGGGTGCACATCCATTCAATATTTCTAGGCAAGACTTTTTAAATAGTCAAACAAAGACACTCTAAAGGTCATCACATGGTCAAACTTCACCTAGAGGGCTAATTAGTCATTTTGGTTAACATGAACAGTGCTCCACTAATTACCCTAAGTGTAGTTAAGGTGTATTAGGACATAATTAACCACTCTACACATTTGTTACACCAACTTCTAAGTATCACATATGTTGAAACAAACAAAACAATCAAGTCACATCCTTTGTTTCAAAACAATATTGCACACGTTTCATGACTTTGTTGCAAAGCTCAAGCTTGTCATGTTACACTGACAATATTGCCATGTTTCAATGTATGGAAAACACATGTTGCATCTACATGTTGCACAACCCATATTTCATAAGCAATCCATTATGAAACAAGCACAAGTGAGAATGTTTCATACACATGTTTCAAGCAACAAATGCATTATGAGAGGAATGATGCTCATGATTATGAAATGAAAAATGCAATTTGTGGAAGCCAAATGCCTAGGGCGCTACAATAACCTCTAGAACAAACAATTCAACATCATATCCCAATGACAACCCAAGGATTTCTTGTTGGAAACTCCTCTAATGATCTACTAGGAAATGAGAAAACTGTGTGTAGAATATGCTTCCTACTAAGGGTACCACGATTGAGAGATCCATCTATCCAATCGACAAAAATAATCTATTAAAATTTTTAACATTTTTGCACCTAAACCTCTCCCAGCGCCCATGATGATTTTATGGCAGCCGTATTGTTCAATTTCCTGATGGGTCATCCCTAGAGGGCTTCGTGGGTCCTTTCGCCAAAGAACTAGCATTGAACGGCCTCTCCGCAAAGCTAGTGGGCCTCACCATTTAGATCTATACCCACCACGTATCTTGGACATGTGTAGCCTAGACAATCGTGCCCATGCTAGTTTGTGACCACATTTGCATCAACACACCTTTTTATCAACTTTGGTGGGGAAGAAAGCAAACATATCTACTACTATGGCCGATGCTAAGCAAGTCAGTTCGACTGATCCAAGCAATCCCATGTACATCATGAAGCCTTTGGCCAATCAACTGCCTAATGAGATTTGCAAGATGCTAGAGAAGAGGGCATAGGCCCGAGTTGCTACTAATCTATAGTATGGTCTAGTGTGCTTTAGAGTGGATCGACTGGAACCTTTTGAGAATATCAAAGGCATCAAAATTGATCTTATTCCTTCTACAACATCATCTGAGGTAAAAACTCCTCAACCACGTCCAAGATCTAGGGGAAGGGAATTTTACTCAACTAACCATTAATTAGGTGCTAGTAGTTTGGTGTGCTTAGGTAACAACATAGTTGTTGGCTTGGTGTGAGTCTAATAGTTAGCTAACCGAATAGCTAGTTCTATTGGAACCACCACAACTAATTTTTAGTAGCTAATAACTACTATCTAGTTGGATCTAACCTGACCCTGAAATCATGTTAAAGTGTTGTTAATTACGATCAATATAATATTAGGAGTAATCAAAATTGATATGGTGTGTTAGCGGCCAATAAGTGCCTATGTATTGTAGATTCGTATTGAGTGAATCTATATCATGAAAAATTTGATTGGCAAGCATCAAAAAAGATATGACAATATTAGGCAGCATATGCTTACTTATCAAGAAAAATGCAAAATTGTAAATATATGATTTAAATAGCTACCATTGGTGCAAACAATGAGTGGGTAAAATATATTAGAGGATGTTGGTGCTACGAGTAAAAATCTCAAGATATGATATTTTTATGTAAAAACTGACAACAATTGATTGCTCAAGGTTAATTTGGTTGTGGCCCAAGCCTATATAAGAAAAGACCCATAGGCATAGGGCACTCAATTCTGTATAAGCGAACAACCACAAAGCATAGGAGCATCATCAAGGGACCAAGTAGCCTCTCTTACGGAAGCCTAGCCTAGAGTTTCGTGGCGTGTTCCAAGAATACTCACGCTATTGTCATTGTTTCACTACTGATGGCTCTCCTTGCCTCGGCCGTTCTAGCAAGCCAAGGCAGTCGTGCCCTGTTAGTAGTAGAGCAGTGCTCCAAATTTAACAACTGCAACGAATGGTCATGTGGGGCGACGTGCGCCGTCTTAGGGTTGAATGCAGTTGGGGTATGCAACATTGTTGGTGGGGTCTCCTCCTATTGTTGCGTCCCAAAACCATCCACCTCCATCAGCATGCACCACTAGCTTGTTCGCTGATTTGTCAATTTCTCGATTCAAGATAGAGAAAGTGCATTTTTGTTAGCAATATGTGATTTGTACTGCAAGGGACAAATGTGTGGCACAATGTATTACATCCATGCGCGTGCAAATAAGTGATGGTGTGTATCCTTAAATCAATTTAATACATAAAACATGGTCACGCAAAACTTCACATTATGATGATACGCTTGATGATTTCTCGTCCAGCCTTGTTTTAGCCTTCGCAACCCAATTCCAATGATTGGTAAAAAGCATTTGGATGTGTTGTCTTTCTTGTTGGTGTATGATGTACTGTGGATGGGCCTGCTAGCCCAGCATTGTCCAGTGCTCCTAACCAGTGTGGGCTTGTAGCTACTTTTGGCACTGCCAGTATTGCCAGATAGGCCACAAATATCACCTTTGTGATAGTTAGGGTGCTGGAAATTGTGATATAAGGAGATGCGGCTCCTACAGAGGGGCACTAGGGTGACAATGCGATAGTCGGGACTCATATAGATGTAGCTGTTGATCAATTCTCTAACAACAATGATGAGACCAATGCCTCACTGTTCGTCATAACCTCTAGAATGAACAATTCCACAGCTTATCCCGATGACAACTCAAGGTTTCTTGTTGGAAACTCCTCCGATGATCTACTAGGAAACGAGAAAAGTGTGTGTACAAAATGCTTCCTACTAAGGGTATCACGAGCAATTGGGAGATCCATCTATCCAATCGACAAAAATAATCTATTAAACTTTTTAACATTTTTGTACCTAAACCTCTCCCAGTGCACTTGATGTCTAGCGCATCTCTCTATGAGATCTGACAACATCGTAGGTGGCTTTGACAATTTTATGTTAGCCATGTTGTTCAATTTCCTGATGGGTCATCCCTGTAGGGCTTCGTGGGTCCTTTTGGCAAAGAACTAGCGTTGAATCGACCTCTCCGTAAAGAACTAGCCATTTAGATCTATACCCACTGTGTATGTTGGACATGTGCAGCCGGGACAATCAAGCCCATGCTAGTTTGTGACCGCATTCGCATCAACACACCTTTTATCAACTTTGCTGGGGAAGAAAGCAAACATATCTACTACTATGGCCGATGGTAAGCAAGATGGTCTGACTGATCCAAGCAATCCCATGTACATCATGAAGCCATTGGCTGATCAACTGCCTGATGAGATTTGCATGATGCTAGAGAAGAGGGCATAGGCCCGAGTTGCTACTAATCTATAGTATGGTCTAGTGTGCTTTAGAGTGGATCGACTGGAACCTTTCGAGAATATCAAAGGCATCAAAATTGATCTTATTCCTTCTACAATATCATCTGAGGTAAAAACTCCTCAACCACGTCCAAGATCTAGGGGAAGGGAATTTTACTCAACTAACCATTAATTAGGTGCTAGTAGTTTGGTGTGCTTAGGTAACAACATATTGTTGGCTTGGTGTCCATCTAATAGTTAGCTAACCTAATAGCCAGGTCTATTGGATCCACCACAACTAATTTTTAGCAGCTAATTACTACTATCTGGTTGGATCCAACCCGACCCTCAAATCGTGTTAAAGTGTTGTTAATTATGACTAATGTAATATTAGCAGTAATCAAAATTGATATGGTGTATTAGCAGCCAATAAGTGCCTATGCATGGCAGATTGGTATGGAGTGAATCTATATCATTAAAAATTTGATTGGCAAGGATCAAAATAGATATGACATTATTAGGCAGCATATGCTTACTTATCAAGAAAAATGCGAAATTGTAAACAAATGATTTAAATAGCTACCAATGGTGTAAACATTGAGTGGGTAAAATATATTAGAGGATATTGGTGCTACGAGTAAAAATCTCAAGATATGATATTTTTTAAGGAAAAAAGGACAACAATTGATTACTCAAAGTTAATTTGGTTGTGGCTCATGACTATATAAGAAAAGACCCACAAGCATAGGGGCACTCAATTCTATATAAGCAAACAACCACAAAGTAGTGGAGCATCATCAATGGACCAAGTAGCCTCTACTTACGGAAGCCTAGCCTAGAGCTTCATTGCGTGTTCCAAGAAGACTCCCGCTATTGTCGTTGTTCCACTGCTGATGACTCTCCTTGCCTCGGCTGTTCCAGCATGCCAAGGCAGTCGTGCCCTGCTAGGTGCAGAGTAGTGCTCCAAATCTGACAACTGCAACAAACAGTCGTGTGGGACGACGTGCGCCATCTTGGGGTTGAATGCTATTGGGGTATGCAACATTGTTGGTGGGGTCTCCTATTGTTGCGTCCCAAAACCATCCACCTCCGTCAGCATCCGCCACTAGCTTGTTCTCTGATTCATCAATTTCTCGATTCAAGATAGAGAAATTGCATTTTTGTTAGCAATATGTGATATGTACTACAAGGGACAAATGTGTGGCACAATGTATTAAATCCATGCACATGGCAAATAAGTGATGGTGTGTATCCTTAAGTCAATCTAATACATAAAATGTGGTCACGCAAAACTTCACATTATGACGATACGCTTGATGATTTCTTGTCCTGCCTTGTTTTTGCCTTCGCAACCCAATTCCAATGATTGGTAGCAAGCATTTGGATGTGTTGTCCTTCTTGTTAGTGTGTGATGTAGTGTGTATGGGCTTGCTGGCCTAGCGTTGTCTAGTCCTCCTAACCAGTGTGGGCTTGTTGCTACTTTTGGCACTGCTTATATTTCTAGATGGGCCACCGTGATAGTTAGGGTGCTAGAAATTGTGACACAAGGAGATGTGGCTCCTATAGAGGGAACCAGGGTGATAATGCGATAGTTGGGACTCATATAGATGTAGATGTTGATCAGTTCTCTAACAACAATGATAAGACCAATGCCTCATAGTTTGTCATAACCTCTAGAACAAACAGTTCCACAACATATCTCGATGACAACTCAAGGTTTTCTTGTTGGAAACTCCTCCGATGATCTACTAGAATGTACTCAGCTAGACTTACCCGATAGGAAGACTCTCAAGGATAGGCATGGCTTATTTAGTGGAGCTGGTTGGATAGTGTAACTTTGCAAAAGAGCATTACTACCATAAGTCCTTACCTTCAATCTTTTTGTCAATATTTTAGAAACAAGTTTAGCGAAGCTTATTATAGCTAACTTTGCACCTATTCTAGAGCAATCACTTGATTAATAAGCATCACAATAGTAACCATATCTGGTTTGTCATATAATCATCATAACCATCATATTCCATAATCAAGTTACTACGATGTTGAAGCTAGTTGAGTTTCTCACTATCCGAGGGAGACAGCGATTCGAATCGATTTCAACCAGCTAGGAATTTATTCCTAACACAAACCCAGACATACCTCATGAAGGCAGCCTTAGGTCACCTTTGTTATAACCCAGGTACAGTCGCGGGTCTGATCAGTGCTGCACCCTCAGGGATACAACAGTAGCTAGGTTGTTCAAGCCATGCCTGCCCACGGACAACGCCAGGTCGCTCAGGTCATGCTTGCCCATGGTCTATTGATCTGCTCCCTGCACATGCTTACTTCCTCCGGTGTGCGCACTTTCACTTAATGGGTCCTAGCCTAATTTGAGCTACTCGGCTTTGTGGTCGAAACAACTTATCTGGCCAGCTAAGTTAGAGGCATGCGTTCAATCTCGACAAAAGTTCCAACAATAGTACGATCCTTAATCGACACAAACGGAATCACTATAAGTCACAACAACACCAACCTAAAAGATTCCTCCTGGTCCCCAATTATAACACCTCCACATGGTTATTTCCACAATAGCAAGTATAGCTAACTTTGGTCAAGTATCCACCTATATCTCGCAGGTGACCGAAAATCACCTAACTTCTACTGGTCTAAGCATGGCTAAGCATAGAATGTCCTACTCATACTAGTAAGAGTTCAGGTATTGATATATAGTGGACAAAGTAAGAAATATGCACCAATGGTTTCATTCAACTCCTTTCACCTAATACAACAACAACAACAACAACAACAACAACAACAACAACAACAACAACAACAACAACAACAACATAGCCTTTTGTCCCAAGCAAGTTGGGGTACGCTAGAGATGAAATCCAAAAGAGACGAGAAACAGGGAGACACATAAAGGGCACAAGACAGAAAGAGATCACGGTTCATGCACGTTGATTGCCAGTCTCCAAGCGCTCCTGTCCATAGCTAAATCCTTGGAGATATTCCACTCCCTAAGGTCTCTCTTAACGGACTCGTTCCAAGTTAGTTTAGGTTGACCTCTACCACTCTTTACATTATCGGCCTGCTTTAGAACCCCACTACGCACCGGCACCTCAGGAGGCCTCTGTTGGACATGTCCAAACCATCTCAACCGATGTTGAATCAATTTCTCCTCAATTGGTGCCACCCAACCCTATCCTAAATATCATCATTCCGGACTCTATCCTTCCTTGTGTGCCCACAACACCAACGCAACATACGCACCTCTACTACACTCAATTGCTGGACATGTCGCCTTTTTGTAGGCCAACACTCAGCACCGTATAACATCACCGGGCGAATCACCGTCCTATATAACTTACCTTTTAGCTTCTAAGGCACCATTTTGTCATGGAGGACGCCAGAAGCTTGACGCCATTTCAACCAGCATGCTGAAATTCTATGCCTAACATCTTCATCAATGTCTCCATCCTTTTGTAGCATCAATCCTAAATACCAAAAAGTATCCTTCTTGGCCACCACTTGCCCATCGAGGCTAACGTCTCCCTCCTCATGCCTAGTCGCACTGAAATCACACCTCATGTACTCGGTCTTAGTCCTACTAAGTCTAAACCCTTTCGACTCTAACGTGTGCCTCCATAGTTCTAACTTCCTATTAACCCCTGTCCTACTGTTGTCAACTAGCACCACATCATCAGCAAAGAGCATACACCAAGGGATATCACCTTGTATATCCCTTGTGACCTCATCCATCACCAAAGCAAATAAATAAGGGCTCAAAGCTGACCCCTGATGCAGTCCTATTTTAATTGGAAAGTCACTAGTGTCGCCATCACATGTTCAGACAAACGTCACCACATCCCTGTACGTATCCTTGATGAGGGTAACGTACTTAGTTGGGACTTTATGCTTTTCCAAGGCCCACCACATGACATTTCTTGGTACTTTGTCATATGTCTTCTCAAGGTCAATAAAGACCATGTGCAAGTCCTTCTTCTGCTCCCTATATCTCTCCATCAATTGTCATAATAAGAAAATCGCCTCCATGGTCGACCTACCAGGCATGAACCCAAACTGATTTTGGGTCACATGTGTCACTCTCCTTAGGTGATGCTCGATAACCCTCTCCTAGAGCTTCATCGTATGGCTCATCAACTTAATCCCATGGTAGTTAGTACAACTTTGAACATCTCCCTTGTTCTTGAAGATAGGTACTAATATACTTCTCCTCCATTCTTCAGGCATCTTGTTAGACCGAGAAATAAGGTTAAAAAACTTAGTTAACCATACTATCGCTCTAGCGCCTAGACATCTCCACACCTCAATGGGGATACCATCAGGGCCCATCGCTTTACCTCCCTTCATCCTCTTCAAAGCCTCCCCGATCTCTGCCTCCTGAATTCTCCTCACAAAGCGTCTGTTGGTATCGTCAAATGAGTCATCCAACCCAAGGGTAGGACCCTCATTCTCCCCATTAAACAACTTGTTAAAGTATGTCTTCCTCTCATGAATCCTAGCCATCCTATAAATGTCCTTCTCCCCTTCCTTCGTGCCTAGCCACTGATAAAGGCCATCATACGCCTAACCTTTTGCTACACTCACAACTCGCTTTGCAACCCTCTTCGCTATTTTATAGCCCTCAATGTTGGCTGCACTCTTGTCATGGTGCAGATGCTTGAAACACTCCTTCTTCTCCCTAATAGACCTTTGCATCTCGTCATTCCATGACCATGTGTATTTTGCTTCCCGTTTGCCTCCCCTACTCACACCAAACACTTCCGAAGCCACCTTCCGGACACATGTTGCCATCTTTAGCCACATGTCATCAGCATCTTCTCCTTCCCAAGGCCCCTCGTCTAGCATCCTCTCCTTAAACATTTGCGTTGCTTCCCCTCTAAGCTTCCACCACTTTGTTCTTGCAATCTTGGCCCATTTGTCTCGGTGGACACGTACCTGAAAGCGAAAGTCTGCCACTACAAGCTTATGTTGAGGGACAACACACTCCCCAGGTAACACCTTACAATCAAAGCAAGCACGTCTATCCTCCCTCCTTACAAGGGTAAAGTCGATCTGGCTCGAGTGTTGTCCACTACGAAAGGTCACTAGATGGGATTCCCTCTTCCTAAAGAGGGTGTTTGCTATCAACAAGTCATAGGCCAACGCGAAGTTCAAAACATCCTACCCCTCTTGATTCCTTCTACCATACCCAAACCCCCCGTGCACCTGCTCGAAACCTACATTAGTCGCACCAACATGGCCGTTGAGGTCTCCTCCTATAAAGAGGTTCTCGCTGATAGGCACGGTACTAACCATGCTATCAAGATCTTTCCAAAACTGCCTCTTGGTGCCCTCGCTAAGACCTACCTGAAGGGTATAGGCACTGATCACATTCAGAACCGAATCTCCAACTACCAGCTTGACCAAGATAATCCGGTCGCCTTGCCTCCTAACATCAATGACTCCATCCTTAAGGCTCCTATCGATCAAGATGCCTACACCATTCCTACCTGATGTTGTCCCCGTGTACCAAAGTTTGAAGCCAGTATCCTCCACCTCCTTCGCCTTCTGGCCCTTCCATTTAGTCTCCTAAACGCATAGAATATTTACACGCCTCCTAATTGCTGCATCGACTAGCTCTCTTAGCTTACCCATTAGGGACCCTACATTCTAGCTACCTAGACGAATCCTAGTTGGCTTGGCTAGCTTCCTTACCCTTCGCACCCATCGAGGGAAGTGCGAAGACCCTTGCTCATTTTTCACCACACCCGAGCGTAGATGTAGCGCGCCACTAAGGTTGCGATGGCCCGAGCCTTGCTCATTTTTCATCGTACTCGGGTCATGATATGATGCGCCACTAAGGGGATGACGACCCGACCCTTGCCCATTTAACACCACACCTGGGTTCTGATGTAGTGTGTCGCTAAGAGGGTTATGCCCCAACGAATCTCTTGTGGGTTTCAAATTCATGAGAGTGGCTGTTTTTTTACTGTTGGTTCGCCTGACCTTAACACACCCTCCTCCTTTACCCGGGCTTGGGACCGGCTATGTTGAGATGACTCAAGAAAGTCTTCCAGTCAACATAGGCGGAGTTAACTCCTTTCACCTAATGCAGCATACAAAAGTTATACTTATGTGCATCTATAAAAAGAATGGGTAGGAGACTTAGAATGCTCTGGGGCTTACCTAGAATCTGACAAAAAGTCAATTCAGTTAACTTGCATCGTCTTGGTGACATCTCTAGTCACTTGCTTAGTCCTTTCATCTTTGGGATAGGTCCACCATACACTGTCTTTGGTTCGGCTCCAACATCACATCCTTCAGCTCTTGTGTGGTTCATCTAGCGTACCTAAATGAGGTGCAACAATGCATATGTATGAATACATGGAAATGCAACATGCAAAGCATTCATAAAAGTGTACCAAACTAATATAAGCACCTAGAGCTATTTAACTTAATCACCACTCAAGCATAACATAGGAGATGGCAAGCACATCAGGCATGACACCCAATTTACTTGAGTGTAGCCATGGCAAGTATTCATCAATCAATGTCAACTTAACATGTTTAAGCAACAAGAGTAAGCTAAAGCCACCCACACATGCAGTTCTGGACAGCAGCATAGCAGTCACTTGTTTCAGTCATAAACAGAGATCCTAACATCCAATAAAGGTGATCCTAGACTTTCGGGAAAGCTAATGAAATTACCCACAACTCTTCTATTTACACTCAGAGCTGATTCTAAATTTAACCAAGTCAAAACACACCAAGAAGCAGATCTGCACAAACAATGGACATAAAACTGATATAAAATTCAGAGATGTGTATCCAGAGTTCTATCCATCCAATAAATGTGGTTCTTAACTTTATAGAAAGCTTGTTAAGTTAGCTATAACTTTGTTATTATCATCTACCAGTGATTTCACATAAAATGGGTTAAACAACACAAAGAAAGCATCTCTATCCAGATTTGGACAGAATCTGCCATTCTACTCTGAACAGCAATAAGTAGAGTTCTAGACCATCAAAAGCAGTGATCTTAGACATTTTAGAAAGCTTATGAAAAGTCTACCACTCTTATAACATCACTAAAAGGTGATTCAAAGCTTAGCTAAGACAAACAACACAATCATTCAGATCTGCACAGAGAGCATGCAAAACCTGGCAAGGAAATTGTAAAATCCACAGCTCCTAAACCATCAGGCCTAAAATCATGAAATTTTAGGACAATACATATAAACAAGTTATCTACAACTTTCCTATTCACCACATTCACAGAAGACGTCATTTGCATTACGAAACTATCACCACAACAAACACTGCTCTAGCAGCATTTCAGCACACATGCATAACCAAGTTCTTCACTTGGTTTACTAATAAAATCACCTAGGCACAAACCAAACACTTTACAGCTACTATTAACATAGCTACTCATCATCAACCATTAATAACATCACATGACCTAATTACATGCATTTACTAGCAACTTTCATTATCCAACTATATAATACAATATATATATTAATTATAGGTGATATCACAAACATCTCATTTGGAGCTGAGATTTTTATGGATGATAGGTGATGACAAAACATGGCTATTGTAAAGATATCACATGCTCAAGTATTATAAATTAGTTACTATAATAAAAACAAGTCTTTATTGCAAACATGTGAGCAAGATAAATCTAAAACTCAACATTTTCTGTAAAAGCATGGTAATATTAAGAGTTCATGGGTCACAACAACATCATGCAAAGGTAGTGGGACCACATTGTTCCATTTTTACACATGTATATTATTTATAAGATATTTAATATGCACCAAACAAGTTAAATCAATAACCCAGTCATACATGCACCAATAAATCTGAAATTTTTATCACAACACAAGCATCACATGAGCAGCCTACCATAAAAATGTCATAGCAATTGGAGCACCACAACTCTAGATATGAATTTATTCCTAGAAAACACTAATTAACATAGATAAATAAAAATAGCAAAAACCTCCTACTAACACATGTCATATCATGACTCCACTGCATAGATCTACTTACAAGGATTCCAAAAAGTTTTCATTTCCTATTTTTAGATTTTTCTACGAATAACTATGTTTTTCCAAAGTTTCAGCTATATTATGCATATAACAAGAAAAGATTAAAAGAAAAAGGAAAGCATCTTTGCACTGAGACCCCTAAACTTATCACAAACCAACCTGCAGTTCATAAGGCACTATTCATCTAAGTCAATCACCATGCACTTAACACCCTAAAAGATCTCCTATTTTTGCGCGTGGTCCCTCTCTCGATTCAAAATAGAGGAAAACAGAGGAGGGTCGCCGGCCGGCCGACCGATTCCCGGCCGATGAGGTCATCGCCGGCGTTGGGGAAGCAGCGGGGTGCATTGGCGACATCGGGGAGCTCCAAAGGTTGGCCACAGTGTAGCCAGCAGTGACCCATGGCCCCCTAGCCACGTGCGCGGGCGGCCCAGTGGTGGCCATGCCAGAGGCAGTGGCGGCGGCTAGTGCTCTGGTGGCGGAGAAGTGGTACCAGTGGGGCTGCTCGGCTCAGCTGGAGATGGCCCAAGGCGGCCCGACCACGTGTGCTGGTGGCTTCCAACCATGCGGCACGGTGGTGGTGGCGCTCTGGTGACGTTGGCTTGGGCGAGCATGTGCCCGAGATGGAGCACGTTGAGGCGAAGGTGGTGATAGTGGTGCAAGGTGGTGAGTCGCTCAGGGGTGGAGGAACGATGGTAGCCATGGAGATCGGTTGCCGGCGGCCATGGCGAGTGCGTTTGCGGGTAGCAGAGAGGCAAGGAAGGGAGCTGGGAGGAGTGGGGAGCGTCTGAGAGTGGCTCGGCATCTGCTCTGGAGGAGCAGTGGTGTGTGGCAAAGGAGGAGGCATGCGGTGAAGCTCAGCCCAGCCATGGTGGGTGGCCACATCAGCAAGGAGAGCGCGAGAGGGGAGCCCGCAGAGAGGGTGAGCGAGGAGTGCAGTGAGGGTGCTCTGGTGCTCCCATTCCCGTAGGCTAGGTAGGCGACTTAGGCGGAGCACCCTCGACGCGTGGAGCAGAGGTGGGGGCATGGCGACCGTGTGTCCCCTTTGGGGCCCATCATCGAGCACCTGGCGCGCGTAATGGAGCCGAGTTCAGACACATTTTTTAGCATATTCCTAGTAGATTTGGATCCCGGTGCTTAAACCAAAGTTGTTGTCCACAAGCTGCTCTACAAACTTGCTTAAGCATGCCCGACCACTAGTGCTCCTTAACAGCAGATAATTAAGCTTCAAGTTGATAGTATCAGCAGCTTAAACCTAATTAAGCTTGCCCGGCTTTGATCTCAAATTCTCAGCCAAAACTAGGTCACACGGACTCCTACTTTCTCTAGGCTCTCCTCCGATGGATTAGCTCCAACTTTTGTTTTTAGGTTAACTCAAGTTGCTAAACAAAACACGAGAACACAATATGTCAGCCATTATGTCCTTGCCGGTGAAGGTTCCCAGACTTAGAATATTATTGGTAGACCAAGACAGCAGCAGATTCTAGCTTGGAACCTTTGTTTGACAAGTTTAGAGATAGATTTGGACTTGGGTCTAAAAACAAAGTTTGTTGTACACATCTTGCTCTGCAATTTTGCTTAAAGGTCAAACCTTAGATTTTGTATAGAAGCTATTGTTTCACTTTGGTCAATGTAGTAATATGATAAAGCTTCAAACTAGAGTTTTTAGCCGATTGGGGTATCTTCTTGGCACTTGATCAACATAAACCCTTCATGACTCATGTTGTAGAACTAATGTGGAGTTCTTTGAGCAAGGTTGCAAGATTTGGTCAACATACCAAGTTTCCATTTACTTAATAAAGCAATTTAAGCAAAAATGTAACTTATGAAACATCACCTATGTAACATATGAAACATCATGTATGTAACATACGAAACATCACCTATGTAACATATCAAACATCACCTATGCAACAATCAAAATGCAATTCACTTAATAAAGAAATTCAAGAAAGGTTATAACTTATCATTTCATGTGACTTCTTGGCTCCAAACTTCATGAAACTTTTCCAGTGATCGATATATATGAAAATAGATGTGAGGCACGTGAAAGGGGCACTTTTAACATTACTTAGGCATATATTTGAAAAAGGGCAATGTCCAGCAAACAAGCTTTGTCTTCATTTCCCAAAAATTAAGTTAGGCCTCATTCCCAAAAGAAAAGGCTTCAACTCACTTGTTACCATTCCAATGTTGTGATATCACTGGACATTGCGCACTTAGTTCCAAGTCCACTATCTAGCCAGTGGCTAACACCTGGGGTGTTATAGTATATATAGGAAAGATGGAGTAGAGGGCAACGAATTGCCATGTCATTGATCCACGTCACCTTCCTCAACCACCGTTGGATATACCGACCTAAAACCACCGTAGAATCAATGGTGTAGATCGTAGGAAGGAGTACGATGCGACAGAGGGCAAGTGGGCTCTGGGCTAGGCTAGGCGGTCTCCTTAGTGGGCCGGCCGACCCACTATAGTGAGCTTTTGGCCTACTCTTCGGCGTGGTGTCTTCTAGAACCTTCTAGAATTGTCTTTCATAGTTTTTGCAGGTTGAATCACTTGTTGTCATCGGTTTGCTTGTTTGGGGTGTATGACAGCGGTCCTAGCTATTTTTTTTTGGATAAATCCTCCTACATACAAATATTCACCAAAGCTTGTGGAATTTATTAGTTTAAACCCCTATTCCTATGTTTGGTGATGAAATCAAATATAAATGCAGGTTATGTTGACGGTTTATAATTGATGTTAATGACCATCAACAATCTCCCCCAAGCTTAACCTTTGCTAGTCCTTGTGCAAAACTAAACTTAGTAAATTTGGATCATGAGTTGCTACAATGCTTTCACTCCTCAAAAGTACACATGCATTCAATCAAAAATTCTCCTTCGAATTAGAATAAACTGATCTGACTTTTAAACTTACCCATATTACCTTCAACCATGGGGCTTCTTAGCATTCACTTAGGTCTTGAGCAATTGAAAGATAGAACGATCAAGTCAAGCACTATGTCTCGAGTTCTTTGTTTCATCATTGTTCTAGAGTTTTTATAAGTTTTAAAAATAAAACTCAGAGATTCCATTATATGACACTCTCAAGTCCCAATATATGTAGTATTTGTGGATCCTCACCAAGGCAATAAAGGTGTTATGCCTTTTTCTCTTCCTACTACTAAGGCTTATGTGGAGTTCAAAGGTAGGAAGAAAGCTTGAGCATACTTGCAATGCATATATTGCAAAGTCAAACAATGGATCCAAAGAGAGTTAAGTCAAACAATCAAATCAAGATGTGTATGTGTGTGGATATATGGTGGATATATATGGTGGCTAATCCTAATTCTACTTTGCTCCTTGAAAACATATCTCTCTTTTGAAATTTAGAAACATTTGCTAGAGAATAAGGGCTATCTTATTCATCTTTTTTAGGCGGGTATCTAAGTACCCATTGTTTTCGATATCTCAGACACTTGTCCATTTTTCTCAACTCTTTTTTTCTTTTCTTTTCTCTTTTTTTCATGAATAATTTTTGCATAGCCCCATGTCTCTTTTTTGCAACAAAACTTTGAGAGAGATATCAACAAGAACTTGGAGCATTTATTTGGTGGATGGAAAACCTAACATGTTTTTGTGTTCACCCCCAGTGTAGGAGTAGAACATTTTTAGGTGGATCTAGATGGAAGACATATTTTTGCACCTACCCCCAGGTAGGAGTTGTGTATATATGGGTGGTGTGTACGTGATCTTGATTTTAAGAGCATGACAAACCTCTTATAAGGCATCAACAAAGCTTGACAAAACTCAATGCAAAAGCAAGTAGCATATATATGAAAGTTTTCCTAGCCTAAATAACATGTATAGCTCTGGTGGGAATTCAAGCTTTGTCATACAAGAACTCATCATGTAGCATTTTTGTGTTTTCAAAAGATAAATCTCTAAAACTTTAGTGTCACTTGGAACAAAATAAACAGCAGCTCAGACCATCTCATATCATATCCGTCAATTACCTAGACTTAGATCAAGCATATGCTATCCACGAGTTTCAAGTTCAGAGTAAATCCTTATATCAAAACAATCTTATCCAAAACTCAAAAGAATTCAAGGCTGAAAACTAGGTACTTGGAAGGAATTACAGCAGGGCAACTATTCATCATTTCCATTTAAGAGATTATTCTGATTCCTCTTTATTTTATTCAACTCTAAAAAATAAATTAAAGCAAACTAGACACGCCTTTTATTTTGTTTTTGATTTTACTAGATCACACATTATTACTATAGCTATATATATTTATTATAAAGATAACTTTTTATTTTATTTCATTCATCATTTTTTAACTATTAAAAAGAAACTAAAAACTAAAACAAAAGGAGAAAGAATACTTACCTGGATACATAGGAGTGCTTCTCCCCCAAGCTAGCCCTTTCGGTGAGGGTTTGATGTTGTAAGTCCTTTGAACTAGACTTCTCCTTGTGAAGTTTATTGATCGAGTACCCCAGTTTGTTCTGAAGATGAAGATTCTTATGATGACACATCTAATGGTGATCTCACCTTTTTCCACCAATCTTGTCTTGGTTTTAAAATTTGATTTTGGGTTGACAGGTTCAGGACCTTGACTTATATTAATTGGGGAGTTGGCTGTCTTCCTCTTACACTTTGCTTGAAGTGTGTCCTGCTCATAAAGACAAGGCAAAGATCAAGTGCATGGGCTCTATTGGTGGGAAAACACCAATAGAACCAAAACTTTAATTACTCTTCTCTAACCTTGGGCACATGAAACAAGATGAAGTTGATGTTATGTGCCTTATTCAATTGTAACATGAGTGGTAAGATCAGAAGATTGAGCGTGAGTGTAGCATTTAAGCACATTTGGATAAAAGGGTTGAATTGCTTAACCCATGGAAGGATTTTCTATCTATAAATAATGTATCAATCTTTACACGATTATGACTGTCATCTTCCAAAGATAAGATGTGCAACTTTTTATCTCATTTGGTTAGAACTATGAGATCAAGAAAGTGGTGCTAGGAATAACCTTAAAGAACTAAACATGTTGAGTTAATCAAGTTGGATCAAGTGAAATTGTAACTCAAACATGTTTATGTATTCATTTATGTGCATACCAGAGTCAAGGAAAAACTTTAAATAATGACCATTTACCTTAGAATGTTACCTTTGCCGTTGGAGCGTGAAGACACCATATGACGAAGGGTACATGACTTGTAATGGTCCTTCCCTTTTACTTAAAGTTTTCCTTTCTTGGCTTGCCTTGTAGCTTGAACTGATCATGAGCTTCTTGTCTCCTAGATTGCACTCTTTCTTTCTCATCCTTTTGTCATGCCATCTTTCTGCTCTTCGATCTTTCGACACCTTGTTAGACCTTTTTCCTCACTCATTATTTCATGCCTGCAAAGGGTTAATAGACAACACATACCCAAAGGATTGTACAATTTTGAAACACGGGTTGTTTGTCTAGAATTTTGTAGTTTTCCTCTATGCTAATGAAAAGATGGTGTTGGGATTACTTTAGTATAGAGATCATGTTTTATACAAGCATGGTTCAAGGCAAAGGGAACTTGTAGCAAAATACAAAGTGAATGAACTTTGGTACTTACAGTTCTTTTCATCCATGCTTAATGAGGTATGTATTTCTTAGATTTATGATGACTGAGCTGTGTCTTCTTGTGCAAAGTTATTGAAGTTTGTCATGTGCCTTGCTTCATCTCTGATTTGAATTCATCTCGTGATTTACCCAAATTGAATTGAGAGTTTCTTATAGGGGTTAGTCCAACAAAATAACTAGTATCTACTAAAGCATACTTTTGGCTCAAAAATCAACCTAGGCACCACGTCCAATTTAATTTAGGAAGGCATTTTAACCTAAGCACCACGCTTAATTTAAAAGCCTTTAGGAAGTAAGATCAACACACCTCTTGGTTCAAAAATCAAACTAAACACCTTGTCTAATTTGATTTAGGAAGACAATTTAAACTAAGCACCATGCCTAATTTAAAAGGTTTATGAAAATACTTCAAAACCTACGCATATACTATAGTAGACAATGGTAGCATGAAAGTATTGTACAGATTTATTCAAATAGAGATGAAAGAGCATGATTGTTATTGAGCATGATTTAAGGTAGAGATAGCCAAGATGAATTAGCAACATGGCATAGGATTTTTCAGAGAGGCCCATCGCCCAAGCTTGAATTTTGCAAGGCAAAGTCAAGTTTGGATGAATGTGATTCAATGTTGCATAATGATTGGTTGGACATACCTTAAGTCATCACCCTTCATTCTTTCGCTTCAAACCTGAAATGGTTAGTGAAAAAAATACTTGAAGGAATATTTTTGCAACTATATTTCTATGCTCACTTCACAAGGGCAAAAAGGTGAAAGCTCATGTTATATCTCAAAAGTGCTTGCTTTAGGATAAAAGCTCGTCTTTGGGAAACCTTCTAATTGCACTTCAAGTTGGTGAAGTGGTTTCCCCTCCATCACCAACTATCGTGTACCTATCTCAAGATTCACACAATGAGATCTACAATATTTATGATAAACATATGTATCTACAACCATCCTTTCAAAGTCTTTAGGAATAGAAAGTATGAGGGGCTTGAAGATCTCGTGTGTGGTAGTAGAGATGCCAATTAATTTGGGAGATTTCTCATACGAGCATGAATTATTTGATGAGATATTCATGATGTAGTCCATAGGCGAAAACTTTGTCTCCATCATTCCATACCTATAACATTCATTGGACGTTTTATTGTCCAAGATTTCCCATGGATTGGTGTCTCTTAGGTTAGTCTTGTCTAAGGCCTCCTCCAAACTTGGGTGAGTCATGTTTATTAAGGAAATTAACATAAACTCACTATTTGAATCTAGGCTAAGTTTGGATTCTACCCATAAGGCTTCGTCCTTGTCCATCTAGTTTTTAACAATGGCATATGAGTTCTTCATACATTCTAGCCATTATCGTAGCACTTCTTGGTAATCCTTTTGATCTTCATGACTCCTATGCTTCGGTTATCTTAATGGATTTCTAGGGTCATCATAAGATTTAGCAGAAAGAGCATAAGAGAGATCATTGGGGTCAAGGATGGGTTGAGATAAGATATTTAATGTGGGCATAGAAGGGGAGAGGATAGAAGTGTCTTCTAAAGGGCTTGGCTCTCCTTCTATGGCATCACTAGACATGCCATCCTTGCATTCTTCCTGACATCCTATATGGAAAATAAGGATGATTTCTAAGAGATCCCTTCTTGAGAGAATTTGAATTATATTCACTTGAAGGTCTCTTATGAAGATGAGAATTTAATGTTCTCCCAAAATCAGCACCAAAGAGGTCATCCTTAATTTCAATAGGGATTCCCAAAAGTGTAATTCCTTCTTCTCTTGGAGGATTTTGGGGTATTAGCAGTTCAGGATTGATAGCTAAATATTGGGATTGAAGTGGTTGTGATTTGGCTATCAGAACTTCCTCTTCTTGATCGAGAGATGATTTCTTCTCTTTCTCGAGGAGTTCATTATGAATGCTAGTGCAATGAGTGGTTCCGCTAATTCTATTAAGCATAGCCCTTGCTTCACTAGTAGACAAATGAAGGAAAGCTCCTCTAGAGGCTGCATTAAGGGATTCCCTAGAATCCTTGCTAAGACCCATATAAAAATGTTGAAGGAGTATTGGATCTGGAATAGCAAGGTCTAGCCCAGTGATGATAAGTTTACTAAAACGATCCTATGTTGTGCCAAGAGATTCTTCTTCTAGTTGTCTAAAATTTAGAACCTATTTCCGAAGGATAACCACTTTAGAGATGGGAAAGAAACATAACAAAATTTAGAGCATAATGTTTCCCAATCTCCTTTCATACTTCCTACGGTTAGACTGTACCATTGTTTAGCTCTTCCCATCAAAGAGAACGGAAACAACTTTCATCTTAAGGTTTTGTCAGACATGCTAGCGATATGCATTGCACAGGTCTATTTAAACTCTTGTAGGTGTGAGTATGGGTTTTCATTACCTTCTCCCGAGAAGGATTTATCTTGAATCAATTTTATAAAACACAGGCTCAGCTCAAAGCTAGGTGTTAGGATAGGCTTTGAAGATTTTGGTGGCTTTAGGCTTCCGCTCGTGGGTTTAGCATATTGATAGATAAGAGTAGAATCCATGCTAAAGAAAAAGTAAAACAAAAGAAAGAATAAAAGATAAAAGGTTACGCTAGGCTTATAGTTAATTCAACAACCGTTTCTCTGGCAATGGTGCCAGAAAGCTTGTTGGTATAAATTAACGCACACAGATAAATCTATAAGCACACGATACCACTATAGCTTTCACCTAGAGGTATTCCAAGTATCATATCCATAGGGAAACATGTGAGACTAACTATGTTCTAACTTAACAAGGGGCTGGTAGCTGGGTTAAGGTTTAACTTAACTAAGAGTAGCAACAAGGTTAGGATAAACAGGAGCATAGAGAGGATTACTAAGGTTCTCTAATTCTAACTTGGGTAAACTATGTCTTCTACTGTTCAACTGGGGACATTACTAAGGAAAAACACTAATATAGGATGCTTTCCTTCGCAACTGGGTCCTACTTGACCTACAAACTGGCGGTGGACTATAGAGGATTCAACAAGGCTATAAGAGTCACCCTCGCGAGCTACCACTGATCCAAAATACAGGGTGCATCTATGATTAACCTAAGTCTAAGCACCATGCCTACACTTACGATTAATGCTCTACTCCCTCTAGAATAGGAATAAAGCACTCAAAAGAGTCATGATCCTGATGAACAATATAAACAAGATGCTTACTCGAATTAGAAGTTGATTACCAGAGAAATCTCGAAGGCAAGCTCAAGTAGAATTTGGATCCACCAAGGTACAAGCCATAGAGAGAGCACTGATAGGCCAGCACCTCCTCCAAACTCTTCCCTCACTCTCTATCTCACTATTTCTATTCATAAGACTAAATCCTATGGAGGACTAATCTTCTCTTAATAGCTGGCTCTGATCCTCATGAGAATAATATGAATTTAAGTTTTAGGATAGCTCTAGGGAGGGGGCAGGGGCTAGTATATATAGGGGAGATGGAGTAGAGGGCAAGGAATTACCACGTCATCAATCTGCGTCACCTTCCTCGACCACCGTTGGATAAACCAACCTAAAACCACCTTAGAATCAATGGTGTAGATCGTAGGAAGGAGTATGAGGCGGCAGAGTGCGAGTGGGCTCTGGGCTAGGCCAGACAACCTCCTTAGTGGGCCGGTTGGCCCACTATGGTGAGCTTTTGGCCCACGCTTCATCATGGTGTCTTCTAGAACCTTCTAGAGTTATCTTTCACAATTTTCACGGGTTGAATCACTTATTGTCATCGGTTTGCTTGTTTAGGGGTGTATGACAATGGTCTCGGGGCTATTTTCTGGATAAATCCTCCTGCATACAAATATTCACCGAAGCTCATGGAATTTATTAGTTTAAACCCCTATTCCTATATTTGGTGATGGAATTAAATATAAATGTAGGTTATGTTGACGGTTTATAATTGATGTTAACGACCGTCAACAAGGGAAATAGAAAATGATCTTTCTTTGTTTCCTTGTTAAGTTTTTGGTAGTCAATGCACATCTGCCATCCAATGATGGTTCTTTGGTGGATTGGTTTATTCTTTTCATTTTTAACAACAGTCATGCCTCCCTTTTTAGGCACAACCTGAACAGGGCTTACCCACTCACTATACGGAATAGGATAGATGATCTCGGTGTGCAAGAGTTTCAAAACCTCTTTCTTAACAACCTCTCTCATCGCATTATTAAGTCTACATTGTGGCTTAGAGCTAGGATCTATAGGGATGCGATGGGTGCAAAGAGCAGGGCTAATTCCACGTGTTTTGGTGAATCTGTGTTTGCAGCAGGGTGTATTCAGAAAACCATCAAGGTGGATCCAAATGTCAGAATTAATCGTGCTTATCCATAATGAAAACAACTCTAGAACGTTCTAGAAGACTCCAGGAGGGAAAACACCAAAGCAGAGGGTAGGTGGCTGCCACGTTGGGTCGGTCGGCCCCACCTATAGGCCGGCTGTGGGCCCCCTGTCAGCCTTCGTCTCACTATGTCAGTTCTCCACCACCTTAGGGTTTGCATCTATGATGTCCCTTCAAGTCGGTTTGATCTGAGGGCTCAAAATTGATGCTCTGGCCTATATATACCAGCCCCCTACCCCTCCCTTAGGCATTGCATAAGTCATTCAAGAAGTTAGAAACCCTGATCATCCTCAGAGCTCTACCATATTCTAGGGTATAGCTAGCTAGGCTGAGGCAAGCTTCGCTTGGATTCCTGATCTTGTCAAGAGCGTGGTTTGGTATATCCCCTTGTATCCACTTTTGTATCTTTCATTACTCATATGTTTGCTACAATTGATTCAACATTGTTCTGAGTATTATTCATGTTCCTAGTTATTATGTTCATCCCTACTTTGGTTATATGCTTAGTATAGCTAGATTATCTTTATGTTCAAGCATAAGTTCATATAGCGCTCGCTCCAAAGTACATGGGGTAAGTGGTCAACATTGTGTAAGCGTGGTGCTTATACGTTGTTTACCTGTGGATGCACCCTATGTTCTAGGCCATGTGGTAGATAGCAGATGTGACACTCCTGTTGGGTGCTTTGTAGTCCACTCCCTGAATATAGGACAAGTAGGATCTAGTTACGAAGGAAGACAAGCTCTATTCTTAATCTTCCTTAGTAATATCCCTTATGTATAGATATGAAGTTGATCTTAGTCGTGACTACTAAGTGTAGTTGCACTAATCAACATATGCTTTGACTTGTAATTAAGAATGACTTGGGAATTATTTCTCTAATTTCTACTTAGCAATGCTAATGCCATAGAAAGGAGTACTCTAAGTAATCAATGTTCAGTTATCATTACCATTCATATATATTTATCTCTTGACATACCCCTATTATGAGTAGAGTAATGGTTACGGTTTATTTCTCAGTCAAAAGTATAAGTTATCAATATATTCGATCTGCCCATCCTTCCCTATGGTAAAAATATAAATAATAATACCTGGAATACTCCTAGGTGAAATGCTACAATGGTATATTATCTGTGCGCTTGCAGATCCTTTAATATGCATATTTATGTTCTTTTAGTCACATAAAATACTAAAGTACTTCTTAGTATCATTTTAGTAGTGATGCTAGGTAGTACCAAAAAACATTTCTAGCATCATCGCTTGGGATGACAACTTAGTAAAAGTGATGCTAAGAAATATCAACAAACATTAGATGGCTATTTAAACAAGTGACAAGTTAATAAATACCAATAAGCATTTCTAGCGCCATTGCTAGGGACTAGATTCAACTCTGTTCTTAGTAGAGATGCCAAGGAATGTCAACACTAACCTTTACAGCTATCATACAAGTTCCTATTGAGCACGTTCACATGTTACACTAACTTATCAACGCGCTTGGGGGCTACAATGATAACCATATGTGCCACCTAGTCATGTTTTCCTCTGATCAATGTCTCATAGGCTTGATATGGTATAAGTGACTTAATGAGACCTCATGTGGATTCGATCAGAATGTTTCATTTTAGTCGAATAATCCCTAGGTAGTTAGTCTAAAAGCTTAACTAGCATCAAGCACTAAAGACAATGAAAGATAGAGAATACAAAGTTGGGTATTGCTCATTACAAGGTGACCTCAAGCGCCCCCTGAATCCTCTGATGAGTCAGGCATACTGTCTTGCACTATCACGGAGAGATCTACATCGCGGATTATGGCTTCAGAAGGCTCTATGGCCTGTTGCTAAATCTGGCTATACAACAAGGGATCTATATTAACGAGTTTCCATCTGATGGAACCGATATTCAAGTCAGTGTAGATTGTCTCGATGGTCACCAGTGCCATGTGCGCCCCGGTGGACAAACCATACTGGGCAATCTCCTCTAGGCACCTTGGGATCCTCCTCAGCTGGGAAGCCACCTCTAATGAAGAGGTAGGCCATCCTAGCTGAGCATAGGCTGCTTGGCAGGCGGCATGGCTAGCTACGACTACACTCCGAAGCTCATCCTTAAGGGATGGCACCTGAGACATGTACTTTGCCTCCATGGCCAAAAGTGTCCTTGCATGTAAGCGATTAGCCTCAGCAGCCACAGCCTCTAGATTCGCATACACAGACTTACACTCAGGAAGCTCATCTTTAAGGCATCTCACCTTAGCTGACTTCGCTGTCAACAAGAGTGTTAGTTGAAAACTCACATATAATCGTAAGAAGATTCATTACCAAAAAAAGAGATACCTTGGATCTGCTTCTGTAGCTTTTTTGTCTCCTCCTGAGTAAGCGCTCGCTTCTGACTCTCCCTCCAGTATGCGTACCCCAAGGCGTGAAGAGCAGCCTTCTCTTAGGACAATCTGATGATGGCTTTGACAGCAGCTAAAAAGTTTAAAAGGTTTTACAAACCTCAACAACACAAAGGAGAAAGGTCTCGACAGGAGCCCTACCTTGGGTCTCGTCCTGATGATGCTTCAAGGCCACCACCTCCCTCTCTAGCTTAGCTATCCGCACCTTTGCCCCATTGTCTAGTCAAGGGAACCTCTCCCGAGTGAACATGGATTTTGCTAAAGATTTTTTCTAAAGATGCAACAAGAGTGAGAGTAAATAAGTCTTAGCTTTATTCAGAATGAATCAACCCAAGACTTGGGGGCCAGACCCATTGGGTCCACTGTGTGGCCCCAAGTATTATTCAAGAGCGACGTCCACCTGGTGCGACTACCAGACAGACGCTCGTGGGCTAGGTACTAGAGCAATTGATGCGAGTCATACCTCTAGGGAAGTGCTAAGAGAATCTCCGACCAAGATACTCTTGGTCTTCATGGTGTCGGACATGGCCTATCACGGAACCGTCTAAATTATAAGAGCACAAGTACAAAACACAATCACCAGAGTGATCAAATTCCCGCACTTGAGCCCATATAACTCTGGTAGTCTAATGAAAACTCAAAGGATTTCAAACAAACCAACAACAAACCAAGATCGTACATGATTCAACACAACATACCATCTATTACAACATTTCACAAGTAGCTTACAGTTGCTCACATACATCGAAGATCAAATAAGTTATTACAAACCTAGTTTAAAGTAGAGGAAGAAACATAGTTTTGATACATTGATAGATCATAGTCATATCCCCCAAAAGCATTTCAAGAGAGAACTCTAATAGAGACCATGCCCAACGGTCTAGTCTTTGTCCCCAGCAGGGAGAAGGCAATACTTGCAACAACCATAGTAGAGAAGGTCATCTGCAATAAGAGGGAATAAACCCTGAGTATGAGAAGGTACTCGGCCAGACTTACCCATCATAAACCAGAAATAAATGACACCAAGGAGTATGTAAGGCTGATATATAGTGGAGCTTGCTTAACAACATTTTGCATAAAAGCCTAATAACATGAGAAATCAATTATTGTTTAAGCATCAAATTAATCATCATTTACCTATCATCTAGATTAGCACTTGCACTATAGCAATCACTTAATTAAGGGGCAAACATTAATAACCATATTAGGTATAAAAAGGCTGTCATTATCATCATCATTCCTGAACCATTAAGTCATTTAGTGTATCTACAATGGAGATAAACCCATTAAGTTCTCACTAACTGGGAGAGACGACGACTCGAATCGATTACTACCTAGCTAGGGAAATATTCCTAACCCTCACCTAGGCATACTTTGCAACGGTAGCCTTAGGTCACCTTTGGGACAACTTAGGAACCAACTTTGCGGGCCTGATCAGCATCAGCACTCTCAGGGATACCAAATCTGCTAGGACGATCAGGACTTTAAACATCTGCCCTTGGGCTCATGCCATTGGCTCCCCTCTAAGGCGCACTTTATACTTGCCGGGGTCCCGACTTGAGTTGAGCTACTCGTATTCGCGGTCGGACACTCTGGTCTAGCCAGTTAAGAGAGGCATGCGTTCAACATGATTAGGCAAGGCTCCATGCTTTGGTCCTTAATCATCACAGACGGAGTCACTATAAGCATAACACCCCTATAAGCATCCACCCAGTCTTCTTTAAAATTATTCAAGGTTCTTTTCCATGATAGCAAATATAGTCAACTGTGCCAGATATATTCCTAAAGCTCGTAGGTGACAGGAGATCACCCAACTTCTACCGCTTAAATCAAGGCTAAGTAATTACTCGATCCTAAACCTAAATATGATTCAAGGTATACTTTCTAGACAAGGAGAAGGTATATATGCAGGAAGTGTTTCCAACCAACTCCTATAACTTAATGCATAAATACATGTAACATATATATACTCAATTGATTTTAGAAATTAGGAGACTTATAATGCTTCGGGGCTTGCCTTTGACATAGTTGCAAGGTTGATGATCAGGGCAGTCAACCACTTCTTCTTTGAGCACTCCTTCTAGGGCCTGCACTTGCGGCTCTGGCACCGGTGATGGTTGTTCCTCCAGACAGGTTCCCTCGAACTCGAGCAGGGTTACTCCCTCTGGCACACCTATTGCATGCACATGCATAAGATAAATATCATGGATACATAGGAGATGGCATGATATGATGACATGATGATTATGAATGAAGAACAATGATTAACGTAGCATTACTGGGCATTCATTGACCGAGTAGGTGCAATGCTCTACACAAATCACTTTAAGGAGTACGTGCATATCTCCTCTCTAAAGAGCAAGAATACACTTACCCCGCTGACATAACCTAAGATACAAAAGCTCATCTTCAGTTATAGATCTAGCACCTGCAGCTAGCAACTTAAAGCAATTAGCCTAGGCACCTAAAACATGACAAGCATGCTCAAGCAACGCAATTGCACGCTCACACTAAAATCAGGATTTCAGGCATACAAGTAGCAGTTCAGTAAATAATCCATAACAGGAGATTTACAAACCCAAATGACTTGGAACAAGATATTTTGGAAAGCTTAAGAAATTATCTATAACTTTTGTATTAACAAGTTTCCTAGCAAATCACAATAACATGATGAACTTTACCAAGTTCCCAGAACTGTCCAGAATTGCCACATTCAAGAAAATAATTATTTAATGATGTAGAAAACTCACTTCTGGACCAAACCAACTTTACCAACATATTACACATGACTCATGAACACTAGAAAACATAGTGGCCACCACCAAATAATTTTATTTAATACATTTCTTAATTTATTTGGATAACAAGGTGTAATTATGAACATACATCAAAGTTGCACAGTAAATTCTACAAAAATTACAGCAGCTAGTATTTGCTCCCAGTAGGCTACCATAAAAATTTCATTACATTTGAACCTGTACATCATGCTATACAAAAAATACAAAACAGCAGGGCTGATTTTAGCATAAATAGGAAATCCTATTGAGAAGTGTCAAACAACAGATTTCACATTTTTTTTCTAGCCTCATACTAACCTAAGAACATTACTCACCAAATTTCACCTTTACTGGATTCATAGATTAATTATGAAAATTAGCACAAGAATCACCTAATTAAACAAGTGTTATTCATGACTTAGTCATACAGTACCCAAAAATCATGAAACTTAAACTACAGCCTATACATAGCATGAATAGTACCTCATAAAATTTTCATAGCATTTGGGGCTACACAATAAGAGATATGAGTTTCCCCTTTTTTTCCAAGGATAAAAGAGATAAATAATAATTGTTTATTTTTCTATAGAACATAGCAGGTTTCATATTTTTAATAAAAACTAGACTATACAAGGAGCACCACAAAATTTGAACCACTCAAATACGAGCTCTAAATCTCTAGATATGATTTTTCAAAAATACATTCAATCTGGATTTTTAATTAAACCTAACCCTAACTGCTCTTGCTGATGGTTGGGTCCCACGGAGTCAACGACCCCACATGCCAGACACACAAAGACAGGGAGAGGTTTTGACCGTGTTTTCTTCGCCATCGTGCTCTATGCACCATTCCGCACCGGTTGGTGGTGAAGGTGGAGGGGCGGGGTCACCAGAGCATACCCACCGGTAACAATGGTGACACGGCAGCGATGCATGGCAGTGCGCCGGTAGCCTTCGACCGGTAGCGGCTTGGCTAAGCTCAATTTGATCTTCTAGGTCTAGCGAGAGACGTGATGGAGAAGAGCAGAGGGACGGAGGGGCCTCCGGTGAGGCCAGCCGCAGAGAGCTCGAGCTCCGGCGAGGTTGTAGCGGCGTGGAGCCTTGAACCAACTCCGATGAGGTCACTTAGGACCCAATGGTCACGCCCACCACTAGGCCTAGACCTAAGCTACACAAGATAAGCGATGAGGGAGATAGAGAAGGCGGGAGCCACTCGACGGGAGCTCCAAACATCGGTGACCATGGTGAAAGTGCACTAGTGAAAAGGAAATGGCCAATGTGGCCTATACCTTCACTCTCTGGCACAATGATGAGGTGGATGAGCTAATGGGGATGATGTTGAAGCTGTGGGCTAGCTGGAGGAAGCAACGACATGACGACAAGGGTGCATGAGCTCGGCGGAGCTCACGATGGCAAAGGGCGAGCCGCTGTCGCTCGTGTGCGTGTGAAAAGGGAAATAAGGAGCAGGCGAGGGCGATGGCAGGAGGGCATGGAGGTCATGCAGGCCGCGACGGCCTACCGTGTGGGTCCGTCACCAGCGTATGACCACCAGATGGTAGCCACGGCCTGTGTGCGGTCGGCCACAACGGCCAGGGCAGAGGCCATCAGGCCTAACAGCCCCACTTCGACGCCGATTAACTCCAAAAAGAGCTCAAGTTAGCAGAAGATGTAATTGACAATCTTGGAGACCTACATGTGAACTTCAATTTTGTCAATTAGAGCATGATCTGGTTCGTCTTGGTTTGAGAGTTACAAGGCTCCAAAGGTGGTACCTTGAAACTATTATGCAGTTTAGACTTAGCCAGGAATTACTAAGTCCAAAATAGCCCCTATTTCTGACTTGTGGGCCACTTTTGAGTAGATTATGTTCATTTTCATGAGATGACCATAAAATAACTTTTGTTCCTTAATAAATTTTCTACATCTTTCCTGAAGGGTGCACAAACATGCATACACTTCTAGCTATACTTTTCAAATAGTCAAACAAAAAGGTTCTAGAATCAACTAAAGTCAAACCATCACCTAGGACTTAATTGGGCAACAAGGTCAACATGAACAATCCTAAGCATAGTCAAGGTGCTAATGAGTCTAATTGACCAACTTTTGCATTAAATACACATGATCATAAGCATACACACAGTGAAACATACAAGAACAAGACAATGTTTCACATGTTTCAAGGCAATGTTTCAAGGTTTCATAAGGATGTTTCATAAGTAAAGCTCATGCATGGATGAATGATGCCTATGCTCATGTAATGCAAGTGCAAATGAGGCAAGATAACACCTAGGGTGTTACATGACCCGAATCATGGGAGATAAACTATTTGTGTGCTTCGTCATCCTATCCAACCCCCATAGCTAGAGTCAAGACGATGCCGCTCCTCGACATCGTCGAAAAAGCTCTCACCCTCGGTGTCAAAAGCTTGCAATGATGGACCTCCCCCTACTCAGCCGGTCTAAGACCCAAGAGGGACCAGGTGGATGTCGTCCACCTATAGAGGAGAGTCAACCATAGCAACACCCGCCCAAGGTCACCCCCTAGGAGAATCCCCAAGGAGGACCTTGATGGGTTAGGCCTGCGGACCGGTTCAATGATAGGCTCTTTCCCTCGAGTACCTAAACTAGGAACCTGAGCTGCACAGGCTCCTCCTGTATCACCGGAGAAACATCTTCCTGAGCATCATTCAAAGGCGGTGCGCCTGTGTGAAAACCAGCCATAAAGTCATTAAGGGTATCATCGACCCAAATCTTCTCTGAATAATTCAAATCCTCACTATCATTTGGGAAAACCGCTAAAACTGTGATCTGGCTAGCATTGTCCAGCGTGATCACCACGGGCAACCTCTCAGTCAATGAGACGTTTGATTGGGAGCTACGCTCAAAGAATAAACAAGTGTCAAGAGACCATTGCTTGGCAAAACGAGGAAGTGAAGGAATAAAACTCACATGTTCTCATCACTTGGAACATCCAACAAAGTGGGCTTCTTCAACCGCCTGCGCGAGGTTCCAGAACCTTGCTCGAAGGGGACATACTCCACCTTCGGGACAAAGTCAATGATGACCAAGGCTGTCCTAGCTAACAACTTTTCATCGGTAGGCCTGGGTGACCCCAGTCACGATAAGCCAAAGCAAACATATACCAAGGTCATAACTGGCCATAGTCACCCGATGTACCTAGCACCACAGATGCCTATGCTCGGCGCTACCTCTTCATATTCCTCTCGGGGCTTCCTTCCCCCTCATTGGTGCCTACTGACTCCACTGCAGCCCTATGCCTACTCATCTGCATGCCTAAACCTGATGCACCATGGTTGGTATAGCTTGGGTGAGGCGTGGGGATAACAGTGCTCAATTGCTCTCGAAGTGCAGACATCTCACCATTACTAGTGAATGCCACAGCACAATCGATCCCTTTCCCTTGGACCTTGTCCAATGGTGCCCTTGAGTGATACTTTTGACGAGCTTGCAAAAAGCAAAATAGGTTACATGAAATTGGGATAGGCCACCCACTGATCACCAGCAAATGGCACATTATAGAGTTCTCGTCGTCTCTAGGCTTTGCACTCAGGAGCTCCACCAGACGGTCTTTGCCTGTGAGCTAGGATTTTAGACCCAACACCTTGTTGGTTACAATAAGAACCTAAAGCACGATCATCGGTTCAATGGGTTATCCCAATGGCCTCACAGCATCGAGAGAATCGCACATCAGGGACACATGTTCCCTCAGGGGCTAGATCGACCTCCAAAAGAAGGTTGCTAGGTGAGCTTGACCAGTAACTCCTCTCTTTTGATGATAATCATGTAGGTCACTCTCGTGTTCATGTACTTCCTCCAACTCAGATTCGGGCACCTCCTCTTTCTCTGCTATGGGCAGAGGAGGGTGAAGCCTGTGGGAGAAAGCCGAGTCAGAGTAGTCATAAACATAAAACCAATTCTTCACCAATTTGGGACATTGGAAGGGAGATTAATCTAGAAGAATAGAGACTTATTGGCCGCCTTGATCCAAAGGCTGCTAGCGATCTTTCGGTCCAAATGAGGAAGGATGTCAAAGCAGCGGCAAAAACAATGCCCAGTGGGGTTTGATCCCTACAAATTCCTTACAATAGGAAATGAACATTGCCAGAAGCACGACCCTGTTCAGGGTCAGGTGGTGTACCTATGCGTCATGGTATTGCAGGAGATCTTGAACAAACTAGTGGATTGGAAAAGTGAATCCCTGGTGTCGAGTATCAATAGTAGGCATACCCAACCAAGGGCGTTAATAGTGTGTCAGCTGTAAAATTGCCCGAGGCTTAGGGACGCCTTCCGCCTCGCCCAAGCCCCATGACGTCATCAAAGCGCCCGACCCTATGCCCTGTCAGGAACAATCTCTGCCTCACCCGACCCCTATGATATAAGCATGGGAGCACCTATCCCTCTTGGTGTATGTCTGCCTCACCTAGGGGGCACGTGGAGCCCTCTGGCAAAGTAGAGAGCCACGGGGGCCCCCACCACGGCACCCATTCTCGTCGATGGGACGGACATGACCGTGCATAGTGAACATGAACATCGGAACTGCGCTCTTACCCAACATGACTCTGGTCACTCCACTACGACAACATCCATACCTCTATAGCGACGGGGGTCATGACAACTATACCACCTAACCCCATCTCTATGCAAATTTGGGCGCACACACTAGCCATCCTTTACGGCATAGAAGCACACAGGATGAAGCATGGCCACAGTGCGTTGCACCAGCGGATGGAGCGGCCAAAAGTTTAACGCTCATAATATCTATGAGGCCACCTTTTTTGTTTTTCTCTTTCATCTTTTCCCCGTTTTACCTTTTTACCATGACTGTAACCCAAGCCCTCCCCATGGGAACTATAAAAGGGGAGGTAGGGACTTGCAGGGAGGGGGGACTAATCAAACACACACACATCACCCCAAAGAGACTTGGGATCTGCTTTCTCTCTTGAAAGCTTGTAACCCCTACTACGAGCACTTCGGTGCATGGCAACACGAGTAGCCACAACACCCACTAGACGTAGGGTCATTCTTGCCCGAACTAGTATAAACCCTTGTATCTGCTTTGCACAATATTCGAGCCTAGATGCATAGATACAAATTCACTCATCTAGTGTCTAGGATGTGGTTCGAGACACCGACAGTTGGCACGCCAGGTAGGGGCCTACTACGCGTTATGATCCGTTTTGTCAGGCTTTGGATGGATGATCATTGTATTCGCTTCACTCTGGGCTCCCATATCTGGTTTGGGAGCCTAGACTTCCTCTGCATGGGGGGATCATGACCTGGTCCTGCTCCTCCTCCATGCCTGTCAACCATGCGTCCCTTCTAGGTTCCAACAAGCACGTTGAAGACCTAGATCTCACCGACGTGGAGGGGGAGTGCGTCCTGCCATCCCCTACTGAGTCACTCAACTCACCTGCCAACATCAACTCCATCTCTGAGTCGATGGTTGGCCTTTCCCTGCATGCCAACGAGGCATAGGCTTCTGGGGGTGTTCAGCCCCATGCTTTCGACTACCCAAGGACGGAGCGTCAGCTTGATGTCATCCTATGGCCATGCCCATCCTAGGAAGATCTTCATGGCCTCTATTTCATCTCCACCTATGCCTTGTCATAGCTCTCAGGGGAACCACCACTCTCCCCAAAGATAAGCGTCGCGCCAGCGCAACTAGTGTGGCCTTATGGGCTACACAATGCTGCAAAGACTTACAGCCATTTCACACTGCCCGCAGAAGATTCATTCGTGGATTTGCCATGCCACCACCTATAGTCCCTCTTAGAGCTCCTCGTGACCACCGCGACATCATCAAGTGTCGACTTTGAGGAGGACGATGGCAGCTGGGCTGATGCTAATTTCTCTGGGCTTAATGACCCGGAGGCTATGTGCTAGTTCCTTTTTAGCAGTAACTACCTTCTCAAGGGTTTTGACTCCGACGACAAGATCCATAACCCATCTTGAGAGTGCTTTATGTGCAATGGGGAGTTCTGCTAAGGAACGCCCAACAAGAATGAGGGCGAACACACCCCGGCTAATGCTGTGACTCGCAACACCACGCGCATAGGCGGTGTAGCCATGCCACCACCTATGGGGCAATCACGGCCCTAGCTGGAGCAACTTCGTGACCTAGAAAGAAAGCTCAAGGAAGAGCAACAGCAGTTGGCGTAACTGCACACGGCATTCGAGCAAGAGCTCGGGAGTCACGACAATGGTGGCATGGCTCGATGTAGAGGCCACAACGTCCACCGCCACATCTGCGATGACGATAGTGGTGATCATCCACCACTCTTCACCCGAGCGAGCTAGAATGTTGTCGCCACGGCAATCCTCCTTTGGACGATGCTCGAACCATCAACTATAGAGGGGCGACAAGCCATGAGGAGCTGCAGGCCCTTCTTGAGTGTGCCACGGTACAGCAGGCCAAGAGCTCCGCGTCTCAACAACATGGGCCCGAGATAGACCAGCCCACACCATCGGTGGCACGCGAGAAGGAAGCTTCGATCCACCTGGAGCAACAGAAAGCGAGGAACAAGCCCTCATCTATCCATGCCTGCATTGGCCACAACTACGATGCGCGCAATGTCTTGAATGCGCGCAAAAGGCACAAGGAGGATGGTGCTATCCGTGGTTACCACCCTCGACATGGTGGTCGCTACGATAGCGAGGAGGATCAAAGCCCATCACCTGAACCCCCGGGACCACGGGTCTTTAGCCAAGACATCCATAACGCGTCATTTCCCGGTGTGACTTTAACAACCTACCAATGTCACCAAGTACTTTGGGGAGACAAACCCTGAGCTCTGGCTTGATGACTACTGCCTCACCTACCAGCTAGGCGACGTAGACGACGACTGCTTCATCATTCGTAATCTCCCTCTATTTCTAGCCGACTTAGTGAGAGCATGGCTGGAGCACCTCCCGGCCCGTCTCATCCACAACTAGGCTGACCTCATAAAGGTTTTTTGTGCAAAACTTTTAGGGTACCTATGTGCGCCCTAGTGAGCTGCCCAACGTTACTGACGCTGATGTTGTCGGAGCATTCCTCGCGGGAACCACCTGTAAAGAGCTAGTCCATGAGTTGGGGCGCAAGGGCCCACGCACCACTACGGAGCTCCTAGACATTGCCATGAATTTTACCTCTAGTGAGGAGGTGGTAGGGGCAATCTTTCATAACACCAAGGGCAAGGAGAAGCGGCAGGAGGATGCCGACGAGGGTGGCTCTAGTGGCAACTCTAAGAAGAAGGCTAAGCAGTCACGCAAGGCCTCCCTTGTGGCTGTCGCCGAGCACAAGAAACCCCGAGCCCCTCCCGAGGGTGGCCTAGGAGTTTTTGACGAGATGCTCAAGAAACCATGCCCATACCACCGGGGCCTAGTCAAACACACTCTTAAGGAGTGTGGCAAGATAAAATGCTACTTCTTCGGGGGTGCCCAGGGGAAAGGTGACCCTGGCAAGAGGCCTGAGGAGGAGAAGGGTGATGGCAAGGAGAAGGACGATGACTTCCCTATCGTCAATAATGTTTCATGATCTTTGGTGGCCCCGCGGCCTATGACTCTAGGCGCCAGCACAAGCTGGAATGCCGAGAGGTCTATGCCACCGAGCCAACCATGCCAGCCTTCCTCGACTAGTTTGGGTCTGCCATCACTTTCAACCGCGATGATCACCCGGATCATGTCCCACAACCAGGCCGGTACCCGCTTGTTGTCGACCCCATCATCGGCAACATGTGGCTCACCAAAGTACTGATGGACGGAGGCAGTGGCCTCAACATCATGTACGCCGAAACCCTTGATGCCATGGGGATCGGTCGGACCTAGCTCTGTGGAGCACCTTTCCATGACATCGTATTGGGGAAGCGGGCCCTGCCCCTCAGGCAAATCGACCTACCCGTCACCTTTGAGGCGGTGGGGTTCTGTGGCACATATCACGTCGAGCTAGGACGACCATGCTATGTGAAGTTCATGGCTATCTCGAACTACAACTAACTCAAGATCAAGATGCCAGGGCCCAACTGGGTCATTACTGTTTGCACCACTTACTAGCACGCCTACGAGTGCGATGTTGAGTGCTGCAAATATGCTAAGGCCATCATCGAGTCCAAGGCACTTGCAGCTGACCTGGAAGCATGCCTTAGGGAGGTGCCTGACCCCAAGCTGTAACACCCTAGGTGTTTATCACTAGTCAAGGAATGAGTTTGAGCTCAAACATGGAAAGTTAGGTGGCGATGACGATGTCAAAGCCGAATCTATAAACATGAGCCTAACCTAAAGTTGGATGTTGCACCATTGCTTTACATATAGGCCATTTTCAAGATATATGCTTGGATGGTGTTATTGCAATATCTTCATGTGTTTCACCTTAGTACCTATCTATATTGATCCCTGGAAAAGTTTCATGAAGTTTAGAATCAAAAAATCACATGAAATGATAAGTTATATCCTTCTTGGAATGGCATGATTAAGTGAATGGAATTATAGATCATCAACCAAACTATGCAACTTTGCCCAAATGATACTAGTTGAACTCTACAACAAAAGTCATGAAGGGTTCATGTCGAGCAAATGTCAAGAAAATACCCCAATTGGCCTAAAACCCTAGTTTAGGCTTTATCGAGTTGCTACTTTGACCAAAGTGAAAGTTTAGCTTATGTACTAGTTATGAGGTTTGACCTTAAAGAAAAGTTGTAGTTCATCTTATGTAGAACAATCTTTAAGAAATGGTCAAGAGATAGTTTGGCCCCTAACCTAGTCAAATAGAGTTCACAATAATCAACTTAGTGTTGTTTTCAAGGTCCAGAATTTGGCTAAGTCTAGAGTTACAATGTCATTAGTGGTTGGCATGCCGCGTTCTCAGGATTTTGTTAAGCAACTTGGTTGGACCCCTTAATAAAAGTTGGAGCTAACCATATGGGGAAGGTCTAGGAAAAAGTTGGCATTGATGGGACCCCTCTTGACTAACTAAATGGAGCTCAAATGAAAGTTTGATTAGTCATTGACAGTAGCAATTTGAGAGGTAATTATCTGCTAATCTATTGCCCTAATGACCATGACCATTAAATGAAAAACATAGTGTAATGTGTGGGCTGCAAACTTTGTATTTGGCCCAAGTCCACAATCAGCCCGGAAGCCAGCCCAAATCTTGTTCCACCTTGGCCACCTCGCTACACGCCACATGCTCCGTCAAATGCTCCAACGGGCGATGCATGTCCAGGACGTGGCCTCCATGCATGAGCACGCTCCCACCATTGTTGCCATGTTCCCTGCCCTTCCTTCGCGCATTGGGGAGAGGTCACGGCCATCCAGTGCCACCCTGTGCTCGCCCTCTGCTCCCCTCGGCCCTCTCTCCTCGCCCTTTGCTCGCCATGGCCGTCCGCAGCCATGGATGGCCGAGCGGAGCTCAAGCTCCTACTGCCACTGCCCTAGCTATGCGCCACCGTCATCACAAGGGCACACCGGCACCGCGCGTCCGCCTGCCTGTCCTTGCCGGGCCGTGCTGTAACACCCCTGGGTGTTAAGCATGCATTAACATCCCAAAGCATGAGCATTAGCATCACATACATGTTCATCATCACATGCAATATAAGTTGAAATTAAATTTAAGTGTGAAAAACATCTGTTTGAACCCTAATTATTATATTTGCTTGCTAAGAGTGGTAAAACTTGTTTGGCTATAACTTTAAATGACTTAGAATTAATTAGCATGATTTTTGGAGCAACTTTTGTATTCAAAATCTCCCCAAATTTTGCTTTTAAAAATATTCTAGAAAAATGAGTTTTTATTTAAAAATTGGACTTTAAATCATTAATTCAAAATCTATTTAGAATTTTGAAAAGTGCCCTAAATGAAAGTTGTAGAGAATTAAATTTTGAACAACTTTTGTTTTGGGGACAACTTGTGAAAATGCCTTTTTCATCTTCAAATTTTGAATTTGAATCGATTTAGAAAATCTGGAAAATTAATTATAAAAGAAAAAGGATTTTTCGGCCTTAACGGGCCACCGCCTCCGCTCTGGCCCGCTCACGCAAGCTGGCCCGGCCCACGCCCGCGCCTGCCTCCTCCCGCCCACGCGCGCGCACACGCCGTGGTGCCCGCGGCAGAAGCCGGCCGCCGCGAGGCCGTACGTCGCCGACGCCGTGCGCCACGCACCCTCCGGTGGCCCCCGCATCCCTCTGCGCCCGCCTACTCCCTCCGCGCGCTCGCCCGCCTCAGCTACTGCCTCCATTCTCCTCTCCTCGCCCCACAGCAGCGCGCCAGCTGCAGCCGCGCGGCCACCGGGCCATTGTCGGCTCCCGAGCTCCGCCGCCACCGTTCCGCCCTCGCTACTCCACCTCCCTTCGATTCGCCACTCCCCCAGCTCTGCCTTGCCCTCGGCTTTCCCGGACGCGAACTATTTCCGCGGTTTGTGCTCAGGTGAGGGCCAATTTGGCCACGTTCCTCCTCCGCTGCCGCCATGGCCGCCGTTGGCCAGCGCTTGTGGCCGGAGCTCCCTCCACCCTTTCTCCCTCTTCGGTCTTGAGCATCAGCATCGCCTTCACCTCGCAGTGCTCGTGCGCGCTCCCTTGTCCGCCACCATGGCCTGCACTGGCCGGCCGCCGTGCGCCAACGCCGCCTCACCGCCATGCACGCTGGTGAGCTCAGTGCCGAGCTCGTCTGGCCGCACGTGGAGCACCCCTAGCTTTGCCTCGCAGCGGGGAACACGGTGGTGCCCTCCCCGTCACCGGAGGATCCACCGGCGGCGAGATCCCCGCGGTCAACGGCGAGCCGCCTCGGCTCCGACTGACCGGTGGGGTCAATTGAACGCGGGGGCCCGCCTGTCTGTCTCGTGTGCATTCGCGGGGTGCAGATCTGGGGTACGCGTAGCGTTTAGGGCCGGTTGGATTTTTGGTTTTCAAAGAAATGAAATAAATGATTTCCAGAATTTTGTGAAAAATGCTTTCAAAAATCATATCTCAAGATTTATAGCTCCAAAAATTGTGAAACAAATTTTGTAGTGTTTCTCATGAGCAGATCTACAGTTTAAAAATGTTGCATGTTAGTTTTGTGATACTTTTCTATGTAGAATTATTTAATTCTTGTTATTGCTGTTATCTTAGAAAATGTGTAGTAAATTAAAGAAAGATCAGAAAAATATGGTTTCTATTTCATTAGTCTTCTTTAGTGATGTACTTTCTAGGAAAAATGTATTTGAGGTATGCTCTGTGAAAAATTATTGAAGTGTAGTTCAAATGCCCTTAATTGATGATTTTTATTATTTTTGGTAGAGAGCAAGAATTGTATAACACATGCATATGATAATTTTTGTGATGTGCTTGTTTACTAGGTAACATAGGAAAATTATGAAATCTGTTGTTTGACACTTTTTCTAGTACAAAGTATTTTCATGCTCATTAGTATGTTATAGCTTGTTTATTTTGTACACATAGTTTTACTTATTCAAATTCCATGAAATTTTTGTAGTATACTATTTGGAGTAGGAGTGTGCTACTCTAATTTTTATAGATTTTTACCTGCAACAGAAATAGGTGTTGATGTGTAACCCTAGTTTAAATAGGAAATAAAAGTTTATTCTTTATGAGTAATTAAAAGTAATAAAAAAAGTGTTTGGTGTATCTTTGAAGCACCAAACTACCTTGCTGGTGTTACTTGATGGGTTAAGGTATTAGGGTTTGGCAAAGTGTAGCAACACTTGTGTGAGAATTTTATGATAACTAGTATAAGAGTAGATAACATGTTTTGTGGTACATGTTCTTGGATGATGTGGACTACCTTGTAGAAGATGTTGTCTGTAATTCATACCATCAGTTCAATGTGCTCATCTACATATCATGTCATCATAGCATTCCACCGCATCTGATGCACCGTCTACATGGTTACTTATGCAATTGCATCATACAGGATCGCAGGAGGAGTCACAGGTAGCAGTGCCAGAAGAGCAGACTTGGACCGATCAGCAAGAGCCCTAGGCACAGGAGGTGCCCGAGGAAGAGGAACAAGGAGAGGAGTTGCCCGAGTGCGTAGATCACCAGCCTAGTTCGTTTGAAAGAGGCAAGCCCCAGAGTATTCTAAGTCTCCTACTTTATAAAAAGCAATTCTTTGTATATGGGTTTTATATATTGTTGCATTAAGTTATAGGAGTTGAGTGAAACCGTTGTTGCATTTATTATTATCCTTGTCCACCTGGTTACCTTTTTACCCTATTAGGTCATGATTGAATAATTGCTTAGCCATGCTTAGACCGGTAGAAGTCGGGTGATTTCCTGTCACCTGCGAGTTATAGGTGGATACCTGGTTATGGTTAGATATAATTGTTATCATGGAAAGTAACCAAGTGTTGATGGAGAAAGGGAGACCGGGCAGAGTCTTATAGGGTTTTGGACTATAGTGATTCTGTCTGTGTCGATTAAGGACCGATCGTTGCTTGTCCCTCTTGTCATGTTGAACATATGCCTCATATTTAGCTGGCCGAATAAAGTACCTTTCGACCGCGAAGCTAGTGACACTATTTTGAGCTGGGATAAACTCGGATTGGCAGACTGGTGCTGAAGGGGGTATAACGGGGACGCGAAGAGTGAGCCCAAGGTGCGTTCTGGCAGTCGGGCGGTCCCTGGGTAGTGCGGTCCATGACTATTATCCTGCGGCTACTTGGAAAGTGTCATTGGTGATCTAAGCGACCCTGATGGGGGAAGCATGGTTTGTGTGAGGAACAAATCACCAGCTGGTTAGGAATCGATTCGAATCGCCATCGCTCTTGGATAGTGAGCACTTGACTCGAGCTACATCATCGTAGTAAAATGATGGAACACGGATGGTTTTGTGAATGATGTTGGAAAAGCTAAACCTGATATGGTAATGTTTGATGTAAATGGTTAATCAAGTGATTGCTCTAGCATAGGTGCTTACTTAGACTAATTAGGTATAATTAAGTTGATGCTTATAGTTTAAACGGTTCATAACTGATAACTTATGCTTTTCGCAAATGAGTCAAGCCAGTCCACTTTATAAAAGCCTTGCATACTCCTTGGTGTCTTTTATTTCTGGTTTATGATGGGTAAGTCTAGCTGAGTACCTTCTCGTACTCAAGGCGTTGTTTCCATTGTTGTTGCAGATGGTCAGATGTACTATGGTTATTACGTCAAATGTCTGTATCCAGCGATGGGCGACAACTAGGACCAAGGGCAATGGTCACTCCGTTCATCTTATCTCATGCTTTTGTGGGCTATGACTACCTGCTGGCACTGTATCTGAATAAAGCATGTGTGTGTGGTTTAAAACTACTTGCTTCCGCTATGTTAATTTGAACTCATGTTGTAATAACTTTTTTTTCTTAACTCCAATGTATTCAACTCTCGTTGCGAACTTTATGTAGCATGTGACTATGGCTGCTAAATCAGTATGATCTTGGTTGAATATTGGTCGGTTTGAAATCCTTCATGATTTCACAAAATCTCGGGTTGTACGGGCTTAAGTTTGGTAAATTATCTGCCTCGGTGGAAGATTTTCTTACTTAATCTCGTATAATCATGTTGATCCGTTACACGTGCCATCGCATCCCTCTGCCCTTGCCTGACGAGCCAAGCGTCCGCCATGGCCGCAAGCTCTGAGTTGATCTCATCGTCGACGTTCATCGTTGTGCCACTGACCATCACGTTTGCCTCTTCATCCTCGACACACTCACGCGCTGCCACATCTAGCGCCCTAGAGAGCCACCGCCTAGCCGCCGCATCGTCGACTGCTGCCGCAGCTATAGCCGCTGCTCACGCCGCCATCGCCGCGGTCGGGTCGCTGGGCGCTATTTCCGCCGTGGTGGAGGCCCGTCGTGGGTGTGGGAAGGCCATTTGGGGCCTCCCCTATGCCCTAGCCATGGCCTCTGTGGCTGGCCGAGCCGGGATGACCGGCCGGTGCCCTCCGTCCCCTGCTCTTCTGTCGGGAGGAAGAAGAAGGAGGCCGTCCCACTCTGTGTCTCTCTCTCTGGTGGATGACAAGTGGGCCCAGCAGAATAGCGGGTCCCACATGTCAGTTTAAGTGGTGACTGATTCGGGAGCACAGTCGGGTACACCTAGCACATCAAGGGTTAAGTGGTTTCCTGTTTTTATTTTTTTTCAGAATTTGTGCTAAATCTTGTAAAATCCATATTTCATGTTAGGAAAGTCCAAAAATAGCAAATGTAGACTTTTTGGAAACCTTGAGAAAATCTCTATGCAGTAGAATCATAAAATGTTACATGTTTCTAGAAGTTTTCTGGTGTTTTGATTTCAGTTGGAAAAGAGCTTGAAAAATGCCTTAAACATTGACCAGAGCAAGATCTAGAGTTTTAGACATCCAAAAATAGTGATTCCTATTCTATTAATCTTGTGATAACATGTAATAACTAATAAAAATATTAAACCTATTAGTTGTTCACTGTTTCTTAGGGTTTTGATTTAATCTTGCTAATTAGGCATTTCTTGCATATGTTGTTTGAGAAATTCATAACTGATGCTGTGATGCTCCAAATGATGTGAAATGTTTGTGGTAGGCTTGTCATGCTATGGATGTACTGTGGTATAAATTTCATGGTCATTGCTTACTGTATGATCAAGTTATTGATTTAACTTGTTTACGGCTTGATAAATAGCTTATAAATAATTTATAAATGATAAAATGGAAAATATTGTTCCATTACCTTAGTATGATGTTTCTCTATCATGTTGATTCATACTATGGCCATGTGTTCATAGAAAATATTGAGTTTTACGTTTAATTTGCTCTCACATGATTTATTGCAATAGCTATTTGTCTTTTTCATAGAGGTTGATATACTTGTCCGAATGGCTTTAAATTCGGACAGTAGACTATTAGGAGCATATTTAGGCCACTGTAATTTTGGTAGAATTTATTGTATAATTTTGATAGGTGTTCATAATTCCACCTAATTATCTAAATAAATTAAGAAAATGTATTAAAAGAATTTATTTAGTAATGGACACTATATTTTATGGTGTTCATTAGTCATGTGTGACATGTTGGTCAAGTTGGTTTTGTCCAATTATATGTTTGCAACATATGTAATAATTATTTCTTGCAATTATTAGTTTCTGGACAGTTCTGGGGGCAATGTAAATTACCCCATGATAATGATGTCTTCTGAGCATCTTGTCTATAGAAAAGTTGTATATAATTCATGTATATAGCTTGTGGTAACATTTGGTGGCATTTGGTCAAGTAGTTTTTGAGTTATAGATGTTTAAAGTCAGGTCCCAGATTTGGTTGCTCCCTGTTTAGAGCAGACTAGATTCTGTAGTTTTATCTTTTTGACCTATTAAACTTCGGAATCAGGCTTAGTTGATATTAAATGAATTGTAGAAAAGTTCTTAAGCTTTCCAGAATGTCTTCTTGCAAGTAGTTTGGGTTTAGGGATCTCCAGTTATGATTGATTTACTGAGCTACTGCATGTATGTCCAGAAAGTGACAGATTTTAGTTTTAGTGCTTTGATTCACTCTGCCATGCTTGTGTATTGAAGTGTGACTTACATCTTTGAGGGTACTTGGGTTGGTATCCTGTAATCTTAGGAGACTTGTGTCTTGATTGATGTGCTTGTCGTCGTCTATGTGATGCCTTTGTGAGGTTAAGTTAATTAGCTCTAGGTGTTTATGTGAACATTGGTATGCTTACATGATTACTTTGTTTATTGCACTTCTATGCATTCATACCTATGCATTGTTGCACCTCATTTAGGTACGCTAGCGGAAACACGTGAAGGACGTGATGTGGAGCTACCCACAAGATGGTGCTGGTGGACCTATCCCGAAGATGGAAGGATCGGACAAGTGCTAGAACGAGGGAATGCTCGCCAAGCGAGTTTCACCTGACAAACTCTGACTTGAGTCGGATCCCAGGCAAGCCCCGGAGCATTATAAGCCTCCTAATTTTTGAAATGCAATTGAGTATTATGTTATATATATTGTTACATTAAGTTATAGGTGTTGGATGAAAACACTTGCTGCATTGATATCCCATCCTTGTCTAGAAAGCATACCTTGAATCCTATGTAGACCAGGATCGAATAGGTGCTTAGCCCTGCTTTAAGCGGTAGAAGTCAAGTGATTTTCTATCACCTGTGAGATGTAGGGACATTCATATATGGCACGGTTGGCTGTATTTGCTATCATGGAAAGGAACCGTGTGTTAATAAAATGAAATGAGACCAGGCGGGATGACGATAGTGAAGCAACAAGGCATGGAGGTCTTAGGTGTGGATCTATCCTTGTCTGAGTTGTTTAAGGACAGATTCATTGTACGTCCTTGAGTCATGTTGAACTCATTCTAACACTTAGTTGGCCGGATAAGTCGTTCCGACCATGAAGCCGAGTAATACAGTTCAGGCCGGGAATCGAAGGGTAGGTCGCATCTTGGAGGAAGTATGGATGTGCTTGGGAACATTGGCATAAAGACCAAGGGGGGTTAAAGTCCCTATCATCCTGGCAGAGTGTAGCCCTTGGGGATGCGACATCAGTCGAACCCGCGCTTTCCTGAACGGTACCAAAGGTGACCTGAGCAGCCCTCGCCAGGCGTGTCTCGGTGAGTGTTAGAAATACCCCTCCAGCTGGATAGGAACTCGATTCGAATCGCCGTCGCTCCCGGTTAGTGAGCACTTGACTTGAGCAGCGGCAACGTAGATTCCATTAAATTGAACGGATGGTTAATTGGATGATGATGGAAATGTTGCCTCACTTTATACCTGCTATGGTTATTATTGTTTGCTCCTAATCAAGTGAGTGCTCTAGTACATGTTCTAATATAGTTGACAGGTTAATGATAATTAACTTGATGCTTAAGCATTAATGATTACTTATCTATATTAAGCTTTTATGCAAAATGTTGTCAAGCTATCCCACTATATATTAGCCTTGTATGATCCTTGGTGTCACTTTATTTCTGGTATTTGACGGGTAAGTCTAGCTAAGTATATTGTCGTACTCAGGGTTTTATCCCCACTTGTTGCAGGTTGTGATGTATCATGGTGACTGCAAGAGTTGGTTGACTCCTGTCATAGTGGCGTAGTGTGATCATGGGCCTGATCCCTCTAAGTTATCTTGTCTCTAATGCTTTTGTTGGAAGTCGACCTTGGTACTGGCATGTATTTGAAATCAGAGAAATGTTAGTTTTAAATTACTTTGCTTTAGCTACTTTTCAATTTAAGTTATAATAACTATGTTGAACTCTGATGTATATTGGATTACTTGGGAAATGGATGTAACATGTGACTTGTTATGTTGAATCACTACGATCTTGGCTTGTATGTTGGTTGGTTTGAAATCCCTCATGATTTCATTAGACTACCGGAGTTATATGGGCTCAAGTGCGAGAATTTGATCACTTCGGTGATTGTTTTTGTACTTGTGCTCTTATAATTTGGACGGTTCTGTGACAGCTGGCATCGGAGCAAGATTCAACATTAAACTTATCGTATGTGTATTTAAAACAAAGGTTTAGTTTTATAAAATCAGTTTTATCAACTTATAGCTATATATATAGGTTTGTCAAATCTGAATTTTAAACCTAAGTATGTCAGTGGTCAATTTCCTTATGCCCATATAAGGATTATTAGCTGGCTTATATAAGTACTAACTTGAGGGGGTTTTCATTTATGCATCTACGCCCAGGCCAAGGTATGTATGTGTGATGACTCTCCCACACTATGCTAACCGGTGTGTCAGATTAGAGGTAGCCTTCATATATGAAATAGCCATATATGTCGCTAGTTTACTTTTATGCAACATTGCACCTACGCTCTGGTAAGTGTGAGTTGTGAGAGCATGACCATACAACCCATGGTCTAGGGGAGAGCTAGTTGTGGTTACTGGATTATTTACATGTTACACACATGTATATATGAAGGTACTTAATTATGGGTGATCAAATGATTCGGGTAGTTTTGGTGCTACATGTATATACACGAGGGTATATGAATATGGGAGTACTTAGAATTTTACTTTCTTGCTTTCATTGTGTGCTATATTTGGGGAAATGTTGGGCTGCAATGAGAATTTTCTGTAGATACGCTAACCACGAATGCGTAAGTCGAATGTAGCTGACGACTAGCTATATATCGAGCGAGTGCGTGTTATGCCACCGACATAGAACGTGATCACCACCTAAAGTTGGCAATCTTGTGAGGACGAATAGGACGAAGCATGCATCTTCATTATTGTTGCTTTATGCATAGCTATGCTCCTCTCACCCTTGTTCTATAGTGAGTAACTTGTGATTGATGTGGTACACTATCTTCCATGTGTGGAGTAAAACAAGAATGCCTTGTTCCATGTTGCTTGAGAAAAGTGTGTGCTTAGTCTTGTTAGAAATAATTGTGGGTACATGCTTGAACCTATAGATGCCCTCTAGTTTAGCCAAGTGGTGGATATGTTGATCATACCAGCAATTGCAAATGCTTTAGACCTCACATAAGTAATTGTGATTCTCATTAATGAATTAAATTGGTTGGTCTAAGGTAACAATATTTAGAGCTACTAGAATAACATGTTTGTGTGCTCTCTTGTTAAGTAGAACAAAGGCAAGCTTTGTTTTGCTTGTTGAACGTTGGCTGCTAGAATAGTTTCGGTTGTAGTGACGCTTTCATGTTCATAATGGTGTTTTCTGTAGTTATGGAGAATACCAAAGTTGTAGCTAACTTACTTATCTAGCTTGTCCTAAAATTTCATGACCCTAGGTCTTATGGATTGAGAGTTATGAATTTTAAAAGTTTACTGTCAGGTTTTGCTAATGTTCTGAATAGATCTGAATGTTTGGTTTGTTTGACCTGTGTGCATATGGAATTGTGTCTTGGAGATAATAGAAGAAGTGTAGTACTTTTTCTAATCTTTCCAAAATGTCCTATAGCACTAATTGTGGTGGTCTAAATCTCTAGTTATGAGCTTGCAAAGTGGAATGATAGAATCTGTCCAAATCTCGGCAGGGATGTCTTCTTTGTCTTGTTTGGCCTTGTTAGCTGTAGAATCATCTTAATATGATAATAAGAAAGTTACATACAACTTAATAAGATTTATATAAAGTTTAGGCTTAGCCTTGTTGTGTCCCTAGAACTCCAGTTATGCATCTTTGAAGTTTTTATCAGTTTTCTGTCCATATTGGTACAGATCTGAATTATCAGCATGTTTAGCTATGTTAACCTATGATTTAGCTTTTGGTATGAATAACAAACATGTGGAAAACTTCCTAATCTTTCCAGAAAGTCTAGGATCACCTTTATGGGATGCCTACAACCTCAGTTATGGTAGAAACAAGTAACTACTGTGCTGCTGTCCAGATTCTGTGCACATGCGAAGTTAGCCACCTTAGCTAACGTTTGTTTGGACTAAATTTGTAGTTAGTTCTTGCTTTAGATAAAGCTTGTTAGGGGTGAGCCTAGTGATTAGTAATGATTGCTGTGTGTGAGCTTTTTGCTTCGTAATAGTTGCTTGAGTTCATTTGTGTAAGCTTCTTCATGTGTTTGCTTGAAGTTATGATGCGTGTATGTATGCTTGTTATCTAGGTAGTGCCCTAGTTGTCACCTCGTTTGTCCTCGGTGAGCATACGAGGGTCGCATAGCTTTATCCTAGAACAACGTTCATGTTACGTAATTGTATGGTTGTTGTCTTCAATTAGGTTTTCTCTCTTAGGAGCCTGAGCCTATAGACTTGGTGGTTAGCCCTTGAATGTTTGTATCCATGCCTTTGCTTGACCAAAAGCCCAAAGTTTAGTTCTCCTATATGTTTGCATAAGTCGTGGATGTTTTGCAACCCTTTTTGTGAAGACCCTTGTCGACTGACCAACCAAGTTAACTTTCATCAACGCTAGCCTTTGACCACGGTTTGTACGTTGCCAGTTGTGGAGACCATACCCAAATCCATGTTAGACCTTCCGGTTACCTCTATCAAAGGTTAGCTAGTGTGATGCAATGTCTCTCTGCTATGGCCTCTAAATCGTGTGCTTGCAAATTCATGCATCTACCTTATCAACTCAATCTATGACTACATATCGGTTTTTGCCCTTGAAATTTACTTAATTTGTCCCCAACCTTCCCAAGTCTCGAGATGTTCATCAGTCTTGATCTCATGTTGTTGCTCAACATGATTGAATCTCTTGTTAATCTTTTATCTGGTACTCCCCTCGGTGGACGCAAGTCATGCATAGAATTTAAGCAAGAGTCTCTTGCTCAGTTATCCTTAGCAATTGCGCGATGTTCTCTTGTGCTATATTTTGATCTTCGGATCATTTTTGTGTTGCTTCTAAACCTTGTGACTACCTTTACTTGCTATCCCTCCTTGGTTTGGTGCTTGTTCAGACCACCAATCTGTGTCATTTGAAATTCCTCATCGGGCGTCTGTTCGGTAATGGTGTTATGATTAGTATTCTGCGGTGCCATGACGAAACCTAGGGCCTCCTTGTGCCGGCCGACACATGGTAGCGCTGCTAGGCACGTGCTGGTATCGAGGTTACTAGTCATAGCCCATTATGGAACTACATCCATGTGGGCTTTCTTGTGAGATGTTCCTTGGTTATCTTCCCATATCGTATCATAAGATCCATATCTTAGACTGAAGGTAGTGGAGTTTCCTTCTGAAGTTGCTAAGAGGATAACCTTTGAAGAACAGGTCACTGACATAAACCTTAACAGACTGCAATAGGTGGTAGACAAGTGACTCTATTTAGTGGTCCCAATATTGACGAACGTCATCTAGTGAGCAAAGTATCTCATCTTTGTTGGATAAAAAGGACACACAACACTTACTGCTGGACAAGTCATCCGTTGGATAAGACTCGATCATCACATTATGCAAGTTTTAACCTTTGTATGCATAATGGCCATACCGTCAAAATCAACCATCTCTGGTGTGACTCCTTATCTACTGACTTTGATGGCAACCATCTGCTTTGTATCAACCACAATTATTGTGATCAAAAATGAAGATTTGGAACTTTTTAGTGTTGAGAGACAACTAATTAGTTACCAATAGGAAGGTTAATCTCCAGCTAGGTAATGACTCCTTGGTAGCTATGAAGACTATGTCTTACAGAACTATAACCAACAAGAAGTTAATCAACTAACCAACAACTTGAGGGAAACTCTATTTTCTAGAGTCATTGTGACTAAGTCAATTCTATCTTAGACAATCACACAGATAGTGCAAGGTGTTCTTTCAACTAAAGTGAAGAATTAGGAAAAGCATACCCTAGTTTCAATTAGCATCCTTGTACCCTTAGGTGCCATAAACGGTTTGTTCATAACTCTATTGGATGAAGTATTGAGGACTATTTAGAAATGGTTCCTTATTCTTGGAGGAAGATCCTCCACGTGGAGTATGCGTTTTGCCTTGCAAAAGTAGCCTGCAAGTTCAAAGCGTGTGCATTATCGGATTGGTATGTAAATTAATGGTCGAGATCTGCTACTGGATGGCCCTTTTGAGGTCCCAAAGATACTAGTTCACACTCTTTCGTTGCTTTTGCATTCTTGTATCAACAATGGACGAGCAGCTTTGGTGTTCTACAAATCAATTTATACCATCACGAATCAAAAGCAATTTGAAAAGTGTCAAACAACAGATTTCCCATCTTAGAGCTACTGTTTGATCCTAAAGAGGAAGCCTCAAGGTGAAAGGTTGGCCTGACAAAGTTGTTATGCTGCAAGTCAACTCAACTTACAGTGCAACTAAGTCACCAAGGAAAATTTTACTCAATCGCTTGGTGGTAGACTACTCCCCACGGTTTAGTGAATATTTACCACTTTTGTTGTCCTTAAGGCCTCACTACATCTTTCTTTGGTAAAGATTTTCCAATGATGACATACTTTGGTACCTTATAAATGTTTTTACCCAAGAGGTTGCATCTGATTCAACCTAGATAACCGTTGCCTTTGGATAAGAGAATCTTCTAAGGTAACATTTGGCAGAAATACGAAGCCAACAAAGTCAGCTATCACATTCACTAATCCCTCGACCAACTCAGATAATACAGTGTTGTCATCAGAGAAAGAGAACTGCACACATGGAATAGTAAGTAGCTTTCCATTAGTTGATATCTGAAGGATTGAACAATTACGACCAGTATAGACCTTGTCTATTGGTTAGTCAGTATCATATAACCTCTGAGGGTGTTTGTCGTTTATGATCTCACCCCTTTGGAAGGTTGTGCTCAAGCCACTTTGGTAGAGAACTGCTTTTCAAACCGTTTGAACATAGAGTCATTTCAACGAGTATACTTCTGAAGATTTCGGTCTAGTGTAAAGTTCATATGGCCTATGTTGGGTTCATTAAAGAATTAGATACTTGTGAGTGGTTCACCCATGGACCAAATTATTAACGTACACTGAGAATGCAGTACTGTGCTATCTTAGATTACTCCCAAAGTAACAATGCTTCATAGAAGTCAGTGAAGGAAATTCTTCAGACAAAGTTTACTAAGAAGAGCAAGTATCCGAAAGCGTCTTAACCAGGCTAACACTTCTGATGTTTGAAGCTTAGAAGCCAAATGCTACAGGGAATGTTGGAAACTAGATAACATGACTCTCTTCCTTAAAGATCTTCCATTCTAAATCTCGGGACGCGATTCCTTTAAGGGGGGAGGGATGTAACACCCCAGGTGTTTGTCACTAGTCAAGGAATGAGTTTGAGCTCAAACATGGCAAGTTAGGTGGTGATGAAGATGTCAAAGCTGAATCTATAAACATGAGCCTAACCTAAAGTTGGATGTTGCACCATTGCTTTACATATAGGCCATTTTCAAGATATATGCTTGGATGGTGTTATTGCAATATCTTTCATGTGTCTCACCTTAGTACTCCCTCCATTCCAAATTATAAGGCATTCCAAGAATCTTGGAGAGTCAAAGCATCTTAAGTTTGACCAAAATTATAGAAAAAATTACAAAAATTTATAACATCAAATAGATATACTATGAAAATATAATTAATGAAGAATCTAATGATACTTAATTGGTGTCATAAATATTATTATCTTATCATATAAATTTGGTCAAACTTGAGATCCTTTGACTCTCTAAGATTCTTGGAATGCCTTATAATTTGGGATGGAGGGAGTACCTATCTATATTGATCCCTAGAAAAGTTTCATAAAGTTTGGAATCAAAAAGTCACATGAAATGATAAGTTATATCCTTCTTGGAATGGCGTGATTAAGTGAATGGAATTATAGATCATCAACTAAACTTTGCAACTTTGCCCAAATGACACTAGATGAACTCTACAACAAAAGTCATGAAGGGTTCATGTCGAGCAAATGTCAAGAAAATGCCCCAATTGGCCTAAAACCCTAGTTTAGGCTTTATCGAGTTGCTACATTGACTAAAGTGAAAGTTTAGCTTCTGTACTAGTTATGAGGTTTGACCTTAAAGAAAAGTTGTAGTTCATCTTATGTAGAACAAACTTTATTAAATGGTCAAGAGCTAGTTTGGCCCCTAACCTAGTCAAATAGAGCTCACAAGAATCAACTTAGTGCTGTTTTCAAGGTCCAGAATTTAGCTAAGTCTGGAGTTACAATGTCATTAGTGGTTGGCATGCCGCGTTCTCAGGATTTTGTTAAGCAACTTGGTTGGACCCCTTAATAAAAGTTGGAGCTAACCATATGGGGAAGGTCTAGGAAAAAGTTGTCATTGATGGGACCCCTCTTGACTAACTAAATGGAGCTCTAATGAAAGTTTGATTCGTCATTGACAGTAGCAATTTGAGAGGTAATTATCTGCTAATCTATTGCCCTAATGACCATGACCATTAAATGAAAAACGTAGTGTAATGTGTGGGCTACAAACTTTGTATTTGGCCCAAGTCCAGAATCGGCCCGGAAGCCAGCCCAAATCTCGTTCCACCTTGGCCACCTCGCTGCACGCCACATGCTCGGTAAAATGCTCCAACGGGTGACGCGTGTCGAGGACGTGGCCTTCATGCATGAGCATGCTCCCACCATTGTTGCCATGTTCTCTGTCCTTCCTTTGCGCATTGGGGAGAGGTCACGGCCATCCAGTGCCACCCTGCGCTCGTCCTCTGCTCCCCTCGGCCCTCTCTCCTCACCCTTTGCTCGCCATGGCCTTCTGCAGCCATGGATGGCCGAGCGGAGCTCAAGCTCCTACCGCCACTACCCTAGCTATGCGCCATCGTCGTCACAAGGGCACACCGGCACCACGCGTCCGCCTGCCTCTCCTTGGCGGGCCATGCAGTCACGTCCCTCTGCCCTTGCCTGATGAGCCAAGCGTCTGCCATGGCCGCAAGCTCTAAGTCGAGCTCATCGTCGACGTTAATCACTACACCATTGACCATCACGTTCGCCTCTTCATCCTCGACCCACTCACGCGCTACCACATCTAGCGCCCTAGAGAGCCACCGCCTAGCCGCCGCATCGTCGACTGCTGCCGCGGCTATAGCCGCTGCTCGCGTCGCCATCACCGCGGTCGGGTCGCTGGGCGCTATTTCTGCCATGGTGGAGGCCCGCCGTGGGTACGGGAAGGCCATTTGGGGCCTCCCCTGTGCCCTAGCCACGGCCCCTGTGGCCGGCCGAGCTGGGATGACCGACCGGTGCCCTCCGTCCCCTGCTCTGCTGTCGGGAGGAAGAAGAAGAAGGAGGTCGTCCCCCTCTGTGTCTCTCTCCCTAGTGGATGACAAGTGGGCCTAGCGGAACAACAGGTCCCACATGTCAGTTTAAGTGGTGACTGATTCGGGTGCACAGTCGGGTACACCTAGCACATCAAGGGTTAAGTGGTTTCCAGTTTTTATTTTTTTCAGAAATTGTGCTAAATCTTGTAAAATCCATATTTAATGCTAGGAAAGTCCAAAAATAGCACATGTGGACTTTTTAGAAACATTGAGAAAATCTATATGCAGTTGAATTATAAAATGTTACATGTTTGTAGAAGTTTTCTGGTGTTTTGATTTAAGTTGGAAAAGAGCTCGAAAAATGCCTTAAACATTGACCAGAGCAAGATCTGGAGTTTTTGACATCCAAAAATAGTGACTCCTGTTCTATTAATCTTGTGATAACATGTAATAACTAATAAAAATATTAAACCTATTAGTTGTTTACTGTTTCTTAGGGTTTTGATTTAATCTTGCTAATTAGGCATTTCTTGCATATGTTGTTTGGGAAATTCATAACGGATGCTGTGCTACTCCAAATGATGTGAAATTTTTGTGGTAGGCTTTTCACGCTATGAATGTACTGTGGTATAAATTTCATGGTCATTGCTTAATGTATTATCAAGTTATTCATTTAACTTGTTTACGGCTTGATAAATAGCCTATAAATAATTTATAAATGATAAAATGGAAAATGTTGTTCCATTACCTTAGTATGATGTTTCTCTATCATGTTGACTCATACTATGGCCATGTGTTCATAGAAAATATTGAGTTTTAGGTTTAATTTGCTCTCACATGATTTAGTGCAATAGCTATTTGTCTTTTTCGTAGAGGTCGATATACTTGTCCAAATGGCTTGAAATTTGGGTAGTAGACTATTGGGAGCATGTTTAGGCCACTGTTATTTTGGTAGAATTTATTGTGCACTTTTGATAGGTGTTCATAATTCCACCTAATTATCTAAATAAATTAAGAAAATGTATTAAAAGAATTTATTTAGTAATGGACACTATGTTTTATGGTGTTCATTAGTCATGTGTGACATGTTAGTAAAGTTGGTTTTGTCCAATTATATGTTTGCAACATATGTAATAATTATTTCTTGCAATTATTAGTTTCTGGACAGTTCTGGGGGCAATGTAAATTACCCCATGATAATGATGTATTCTGAGCATCTTGTCTATAGAAAAGTTGTATATAATTCATGTATCTAGCTTGTGGTAAAATTTGGTGGCATTTGGTCAAGTAGTTTTTGAGTTATAGATGTCTAAAGTCAGGTCCCAGATTTGGTTGCTTCCTGTTTAGAGCATACTAGATTCTATAGTCTTATCTTTTTGACCAACTAACTTGGGAATCAGGCTTAGTTGATATTAAATGAATTGTAGAAAAATTCTTAAGATTTCCAGAATGTCTTCTTGTAGGTCATTTGGATTTAGGGATCTCCACTTATGATTGATTTACTGAGCTACTACATGTATGTCCAGAAAGTGACAGATTTTAGTTTTAGTGCTTTGATTCACTCTGCCATGCTTGTGTATTGAAGTGTGACTTACATCTTTGAGGGTACTTGGATTGGTACCCTGTAATCTTAGGAGACTTGTGTCTTGATTGATGTGCTTGCCGTCGTCTATGTGATTGAAGGGTCGAGATGGCGGACTAGAGGGGGGGTGAATAGTCCTTTCTAAAACTTAAACGTGTTGGCTAACCAAAATAAATGTGGAATTAAACTTATCAGTCTAGCCAAGACTACACCCCTCTAACTAAGTTCACAAGCACCTCACAAAGATCCTAATTAAGCAACTAAGGTGCTTTCCTTAGCAAGAGCTCTCCTATTTTATTCTAGAGCAAGGTCACACAAACCTATGCACTAGTACTTTGCAAGCAAGAGGGAGCTCCTACACAATTCTAGTAAGCAAAGCGCACAAAGCCTAAGCTCACTAGCAAGGCTCAATAACAAGGCTACACAAGCCAAATTAGAGAGCGCAAATTACTTAGCTACACAAACTAAGCAATGTGACTAACAAGGTTACACAAGCCAAATTAGTCACGCAAGGGGAAGCTTCTAATTACACAAGCAAGAAGACAACTAGCAAGCTACACAAGCAAACTAGTTACGAGAGCAACTACACAAGCATAAATATATATGAAAGTAAATACAAGCTTGTGTTGCATGAAGGCAAACCACCGAGAAGAGTAGACAATGTTGACACGGTGATTTTCTCCCGAGGTTCACTTGGTTGCCACCAAGCTATGTCCCCGTTGTGTCGACCAACACTTCGTGGTTCGGCGGCTAATCGGTCACACACCGAGCCTCTCAAAAGGCACCACAAGAACCCACCATAAAGTGTGGTAGCTCAATGACACGCTCAACTAGAGTTGCTCTTCGCGATCCCCGCGGGGTGAGCACAATCCCCCTCACAAATCTTCTCCGGAGCCTCGCACAATCTTCTTGCGAGCTTCGACGGAGCCACAAGCCACCAAGCCGTCTAGGAGGTGGCAACCTCCAAGAGTAACAAGCACCACCGGCTTGCAACACGATCACCAAGTGCCACACGATGCAATCTCTCAAAGCAACGCACTAGAATCACTCTCTCACTCGATCCGATGAACACTATCAAGCATGAGTGAGTTAGATGGCTCCCAAGCACTACCACACAAGTCACAAAGACTATAGTGTGCTCAGCTGCCGGTCATGGCCGGCCAAGGCATCTATTTATAACCCCACGGTCAAATAGAGCCGTTACCCCTTCACTGGGCAGATTTCGGGACGACCGGACGCGCCGGTCATAACTGACCGGACGCGCTCAGCCGCGTCCGATTCTCCAACGGTCACTGATCCCCAACGGTCAAACCAGCGACCGGACGCGCCGCTGCCATGACCGGACGCGCCGCTGCCATGACCGAACGCGCCGATCGCACAGTACCGTGTGCACAACGACATGACCGGACGCGCTCCTTGCGACGACCGGACGTGACAGTGCCAGCGTCCGGTTAGAGTCCAGTAAGCACCTTCAACGATCGGACGCGTCCGATCATGTGTGACCGGACGCGCCGCGCGTCCGATCATCCTTGCGTTCTGCAATTCCCGCTGGGCGCATGACCGGACGCGCCGGTCCCGCGATTGACCGGACGCGCCGGTTACAAACCCTAACACCCGCGTCTGCGCTGTACTGACCGGACGCGTCCGGTCATACCATGACCGCGTCCGGTGCAGCGTCCAGTCACCTCTGTGACCTCCGTTCGCCTCCGTTTCTTTTCCGACTTCCGGCATAGTGGAAAATAGGCATTTCAATTCCTCGAAAACGCCTGAATCCCACGCTCACAAGCTTGGCGGGAGGGAGAGAGGACCCCAAACCCTCTCTACCGCTCAAACTTCATTGCCTTCGTAAATGTGCCAACACCAACAAGTGATCACCACCTTGTGCATGTGTGTTAGCATTTTCATAATCATTTTCCCGAAGGAGTTAACCACTCAACTTGCCACGCCACTCGATCCTAGCAACGATGCATAGTTAGATCACACGAGTGGCACTAGATGACCGATATGCAAACAAGTTTGCCCCTCTTAATAGTACGGCCATCTATCCTAAACCCGGTCATAAACTTCTCTACACACCTATGACCGGTGAAATGGAAATGCCCTAGGTTATACCTTTGCCTTGTGCATTCCACTTCATCTCCTCCGACATTGATGCAACACATACACCAACCAATCACCAAATGATATGATTCACTTCATATCATCACGTGACCATATTGGTTCATCGATCTTGACCTTACTTGCTCTTCACCGTTGCCTCGGTCCTTCGGCGCCAAGCCATCACACAACTTGCCCTTCACCCTAGCAACCGGTCCATCAAGCCAAGCCTCATCTTGATCTTCTCCACCTTGGTCGCATGACTCCATGTCATGTCTCATATGCAATGAGCTCCTTCATGACACCATCACATATGGACTAATCTCCTGTGTATCTCACATAACCACATATTAGTCCACCTAAGTTGTCACTCAATTACCAAAACCAAACAAGGACCTTTCAGTGATGCCTTAGTGAGGTTAAGTTAATTAGCTCTAGGTGTTTATGTGGACATTGGTATGCTTACATGATTACTTTGTTTATTGCACTTCTATGCATTCATACCTATGCATTGTTGCACCTCATTTAGGTACGCTAGCTAAAACACGTGAAGGACGTGATGTGGAGCTAACCAGAAGATGCTGCTGGTGGACCTATCCCGAAGATGGAAGGATCGGACAAGTGCTAGAACGAGGGAATGCTCGCCAAGCGAGTTTCACCTGACAAACTCTGACTTGAGTCGGATCCCAGGCAAGCCCCGGAGCATTATAAGCCTCCTAATTTTTGAAATGCAATTGAGTATTATGTTATATATATTGTTGCATTAAGTTATAGGTGTTGGATGAAAACACTTACTGCATTGATATCCCATCCTTGTCCAGAAAGCATACCTTGAATCCTATGTAGACTAGGATCGAATAGGTGCGTAGCCCTGCTTTAAATGGTAGAAGTCAGGTGATTTCCTATCACCTGCGAGATGTAGGGACATTCATATATGGCATGGTTGGCTATATTTGCTATCGTGGAAAGGAACCATGTGTTAATAAAATGAAATTGACCAGGCGAGATGATGATAGTGAAGTAACAAGGCATTGAGGTCTTGGGTGTGGATCAATCCCCATTTGAGTCATTTAAGGACCGATTCGTTGTACGTCCTTGAGTCATGTTGAACACAGTCTAACACTTAGTTGGTTGGATAAGTCGTTCCGACCGCGAAGCCGAGTAATACAGTTCAGGCCAGGAATCGAAGGGTAGGTCGCATCTTGGAGGAAGTAAGGATGTGCTTGGGAACATTGGCATAAGACCAAGGGGTGTTAAAGTCCCTATCATCCTGGCAGAGTGTTGCCCTTGGGGATGCAACATCGGTCGAACCTGCGCTTTCCTGAACGGTACCAAAGGTGACCTGAGCAGCCCTCGCCAGGCGTGTCTTGGTGAGTGTTAGAAATACCCCTCCAGCTGGATAGGAACTCGATTCGAATCGCCGTCGCTCCTGGTTAGTGAGCACTTGACGATGGAAATGTTGTCTCAATTTATACCTGCTATGGTTAATATTGTTTGCTCCTAATCAAGTGAGTGCTCTAGTACAAGTTCTAATATAGATGATAGGTTAATGATAATTAACTTGATGCTTAAGCATTAATGATTACTTATTTATATTAAGCTTTTTATGCAAAATGTTGTCAAGCTATCCCACTTTATATTAGCCTTGCATAATCCTTGGTGTCACTTTATTTCTGGTATTTGACGGGTAAGTCTAGCTGAGTACATTGTCGTACTCAGGGTTTTATCCCCACTTGTTGCAGGTTGTGATGTATCATGGCGACTGCAAGAGTTGGTTGACTCCTGCCACAGTGGCGGAGTGTGATCATGGGCCTGATCCCTCTAAGTTATCTTGTCTCTAATGCTTTTGTTGGAAGTCGACCTTGGTACTGGCATGTATTTGAAATCAGAGAAATGTTAGTTTCAAATTACTTTGCTTCCGCTACTTTTCAATTTAAGTTGTAATAACTATGTTGAACTCCGATGTATATTGGATTACTTGGGAAATGGATGTAACATGTGACTTGTTATGTTGAATCACTATGATCTTGGCTTGTATGTTGGTTGGTTTGAAATCCCTCATGATTTCATTAGACTACTAGAGTTATATGGGCTCAAGTGCGAGAATTTGATCACTTTGGTGATTGTTTTTGTACTTGTGCTCTTATAATTTAGACGGTTTCGTGACACAAGCGGTCCACCGACTCCTTTGAACCCATCGAGGGAGTCAAGGAGGTCCCCCTCGACCCTAGCAGCTCCAACGGCAAGACGGTGCGTGTTGGCACCGCCCTGGATCCCAAATAGGAAGTAGTGCTCATTGACTTTCTCCATGTGAATAGTGACATGTTCGCGTGGAGTCCCTCCGACATGCCTATCATCCTGAGGGAAGTCACCGAGCACTCCTTAGACATCCGGGCCGGCTCTAAACCGGTAAGGCAATGACTGTGCCGCTTCGACATGGAGAAGCGCAGTGCTATCAGGGAGGAGATTCACAAGCTACTGGCAGCCGGGTTCATCAAGGTGTTCCATCCTGAGTGGTTAGCTAATCCTATACTTGTAAAAAAGAAAAATGGTAAATGGAGAATGTGTGTTGATTACACTGGTCTTAGCAAGGCTTGTCCTAAACATCCGTTCCCTTTACCACGCATCGATCAGATAGTCGACTCCACTTCGGGGTGTGTCGCTCTCTCTTTCCTTGATGCTTACTCCGGTTACCATCAAATCATGATGAAAGAGTCTATCCAGCTCGCGGCCTCTTTTGTCAACCCGTTTAGGACCTACTATTACCTACTATCACGTGATCATGCCATTTGGCCTCAAGAACGTGGGGGCTACGTATCAGCGCTGTATGCTCACCGTTTTTGGGGATCTCATTGGGTGGACCATTGAGGCTTACGTAGATGACATCGTAGTCAAGTCAAAATGAGTTGATGACCTGGTTGTTGATCTCGATCCGGCATTCAAATGCTTGTGGGTCAAGAATATCAAGCTCAACCTCGAAAAATGCGTCTTTGGGATCCCAAGGGGAATGCTACATGGCTTTATCGTCTCTGAGCGTGGCATTGAAGCCAACCCAAAGAAGATTTATGCTATCACAAACATGTCTGATTCGAGATTTGGAAGGGGTATAGCGAGTCATAGGTGTCTGGCGGCACTGAGCCGCTTCATCTCATGCCTCAAAGAACGAGGCCTACCCCTTTACCGGCTTCTAAGAAAGACGGACTGCTTTGCCTGGACACCCGAGGCCCAAGAGGCGCTTGACGGGCTTAAGGCACTTTTAACAAAGTCCCCAATCCTTGTGCCACCAACTAAGGGGGAACCACTCCTGCTATACGTCATGGCCACCACTCAAGTGGTGAGCGCCGCCATCGTAGTGGAATAGCAGGAGGAGGGTCATGCCCTCAAGGTCCAACATCCAGTCTACTCTACTTCATCAGTGAAGTCTTATCTGACACCAAGACATGCTACCCACAGATCTAGAAGCTCTTGTACGCTATCCTCATCGCCTGGAGAAAATTGTGCCACTACTTGATTGTGTCATCCTTTCCCCTTAGGGAGGTGATCCAAAGTTGTGAGGTGGTGGGAAGAATTGCCAAGTGGGCAGTTGAACTCATGGGAGAGGGCATCACCTATGCTCCTCGAAAGGCCATCAAGTCCCAGGTGCTAGCAGATTTTGTTGCAGAATGGATTGAGACCCAAATGGCACTAGCCCTGGTGGAGCAGGAGTATTGGACAATGTATTTGGATGGGTCGCTGATGAAGAGCGGAGCCAGGGTGGGACTCATCATCATCTCCCCCATTAGTGTGCGCATAAGGTATATGATCTGAATCCATTTTCTGGCCTCTAACAATGTTGCTGAGTATGAGGCACTTGTCAATAGTTTGCACATCGCCATGCAGCATAGGATCTGATGGCTTGATGTCCAAGGTGACTCCCAGTTGATCATAGACCAAGTGATGAAGGAGTCAAGGTGTCATGACCCCAAGATGGTGGCATAATGCCAGGTGGTCCGCCTCCTAGAAGACAAGTTCGATGGCCTCGAGCTCAACCACATTGCAAGACGATCTAATGAGGCAATAGACGAGCTTGCGAAGCTGGCATCCAGTCGGGCACCAGTTCCCACTAGTGTCATCGCCAGCGATCTGTATAAGCCCTCGGTCACTTACCAATTGTCAGCACAGGACGGTAGTGAGCTGCCCACGCTAGCCTCTGTGGCTGACCTAACCCTGGTCCCAACCGACCCTGACATTATGCAAATCAAGGATGAACTAGACACAGGGCCTGACCCCCTGATAGACTGGAGAATCCCATACCTTGACTGCTTAGTCCACGACGTACTCCCAACCGATAGGACCGAGGCTCGATGCCTTGAGTGCCACATCAAGTCGTTTGTATTGCTAGATCAAGAACTTTACAAGCGGAGCCCCACTAGAATCCTGCAACGTTGCATCCCCACCGAGTAGGGGTAGAAGCTATTGTAGGACATCCATGGGGGTATCCGCGGTCACCATGCAGCGCCACACACCCTTATCGAAAATGCATTCCGACAGGGCTTCTACTGGCCCACTGCCGTGGCTAACGTGACCGAGGTAGTACGCTCCTACGAAGGATGTCAGCACTATGCTCGGTAGACTCATTTACCAGCCCAAGAGCTCCAGACGATCCGCATCACTTGGCCTTTCATGGTCTAGGGTCTGGACCTTGTCAGTGTAACAGAACTATCCAAATTATAAGAATGTAAGTACAAAAATAATCCCCAAAGTGATCAAATTCTTGTACTTAAGCTCCCATAATCCTGGTAGTCCAGAAATATCAAAGGATTTCAAACAACTTTCACACATACAATCCAAGATCGTAGTGATTCAACACAACACATCATTCGTTACAACAGTTCACAAGTGGCATACGGATTACATCCATCGGAGTTCGAAATAAAATATTACAAACTGAGTTTATTTCGCGGAAGCAATATAGTTCGATACATAACTTCATAAGTTTAAATACATTGCCAGATAGTAGTCATATTCATGAAAGCAACTTCAGATAAGATAACTAATGGAGATCGTGCCCAATGATCTAATCTTCATCTCCAGTGGAGAAGTGAAACGATCTCGATTTTCCTCGAAGGGAAAATCCACAGATATGAATTATAATGTGATAGTCCATGAGGGCAAGCCATCACATTATCAATTATCAGATGATATCACAGTGATACATTGTAGAATTACAAGTTACAAGGTTTTACAACACTGGTTATTACACCTATTACATCGTATTCTAGCGGAAACACACACGTCTTCATCAGAGTCGTTATAGCGCATCAGCAGGTAAAGGCTCCTCCATGGGTAGTCATCAGAGTTGGCGTAGAAAGTCAGCGGGTGTACACTCCATCTTCAAAACCAAACTTGAGCGTAGGAACGAGACCATCTAATCCTTCTACTTCGTTATTACTGTAAGTCAGGAAATCTGCACACTGCCAGATGTGTGCAGGCCATGGTCAGCATCGATGAGCTTTAGTGGAAAGGAGAAAAAGGATCTAGCGATCCTAAATATTTGGTTGTGGGCTTCCTATAATGCATGTTCAATAATAATTATATAATAACAATTCATCAAGTTTTAACCCATCTCTTACACATGTTCTCCCATCCCATCACATCTCATCACCACACCACATCTCATCTCACTCTCTCATTGGCATGGATGACTCCCTCTCGTCCATGTCTCAACGGCCAAGGCCAGATCACACACTAAAACCCAGGGAAGGTAGAAGGACTCCTCTCACTAGTCAATTGAAGTTGTACTTAGGAAAGGTCCATAACCGATAAGTCGGCATATGTATCGATCGATTAACTAGAAACTCTACAGAGGTTTACACTACCCACAAGATCACCATCATCGACGATTCGGGTCGTCTAGGCTGATAACGGGCCGCCTCCCAACTAGACACGATGCCACCCTATCACTCAGAACTAGGGTCGTGTCGGAGTACCCCATACACCGGCATGCTGAGACTGTGAGACGTAGTACTTGGCCCCTCGGGTACTATGCTATCTTAGGAGGGTGTGGGCGTTCGACGCCTGTACCTCCCTACACTATCCGCTAACCTCCCGATAGTAGTGGCACCGCACTAGAAAGTCAAACGTCCGCCTCGTACCCATTAGAGCGAATGGAAGTGTAAGGCTTCCTAAGACCCGGTCCATAGGACACATTAGTCATTAGGGTGACTAAGCGGGATATCTTCACAAGGGGTAACCATTTCCCGCTCGACGGGACACCCGACACCCCGTGCCATCATAGCACCTCCCATCCTGGGGCTTCGTCCCATGAAGACACTCCACCCTGGGACCTCTCCCTGTCGCATGTACCCGCCACAGGTACCTCTCTCGTGGGGAACACCCAGGTAGCACCCCTCACAAGACTTGCCCTCATGACTCATTGTAGATCCTGCTCGGTCGACTTGACCATCACGACACACCCAAGACTCATGCCAAGATCTCCCCATGTTCATTATCACATTATTATCAGGTTATTGGCACCATGTGCCTTATCCCATCCCGCCTCTCACTCACCAGCATCACATCACATCATAGATATAATGAGAGTAAGAGGAAAGTAGTAAGTAGTAAGCGAGCGTCTAGCCTATCAGCGGGTATGCAAGGAAATAGGTTGCGACAAGGTAATGGCTCACAAGCAATCTACCATGCATCCTATCATAGTTCATTTGCATAAAAGTAAAGCACTAACATCTACATTGTTGCATGCCTAATAGGATTCTCTAAAGATAAGGTGCTACCATGACACCTGCGATGTCGAGGTAGTAGAGGTACAAGTCTTTGTCAGTCGGTGTAGTTGATCAGAATGGGTCTCCATCTCCCAGGCCAACTCCACTCCACGGGTTTCGCAATCCTCTTCTTCCTCCAACGGGTTCCGGTCCGATCATTGCTACCTCGTGAGAGCATCACACAAGGCAAGAGAACAATCAATACTCTCGAAAAGTCCAAGACTCAAAAGGGCAACACTGAAAGAACACAAGAAGACGACTTAGCACTCTCGGCGGATGTCCGATTCTTGGGCCAAAGAACATAAGTGGTGGTTTGCTAGGCATGAGCTTAAGCCTTAGCCTAGCCAGTACTTCCTGGGCCAATCGGGTCCACATGTACGGCTTAAATAGAAATGGCATAGACCCTAGCTCATTCTAAGCAAACACCACAGCTTGCGGTCTTCCGATCTAGGCGTCATGGAGAATGACGAGAATCGAAAGGAGTGGCTAAAGCAGTTCTAGTCTCCCTTAATTCGCATGCCATTGCAGTTGACGAGAATCAAAGGAGGGTGGAATGGGGAAGAAGAGAAGAGAGGCACACAAGATAACACAATGCATGATCCACTCGTAGGGTACCGACTATGTGCACTAAATGACACTAGACACCCCCAAGGTTCTTAGCGGTGCGGTTGTCACCATGAGAACCTAGGGTGCACTATGGTTCATAGTGGGTACGAGTATACAAGGGTTCGGGTATGAAAACCTAAAGGAAACAACATGGAGTCACCATCCTTCGATCCACACGCCAAGATAGTCGACAATAATCGAAGTGGTAGAATCAAGAAGCAAGAAAACCTCGATAAAAACCTAACTCAACTAGACTCAAAAAGTGCACTAGGAGGTAGGGTGGGACTGTAGAAAAATTATGAAACTAGTTTCATAATTTTTGGAGTCAGGATGAATATGCTATGAATTTTTGAGTGTGGCACAGAATTCTGAGAATAGATAAAAAGAAAATGGCTAAGGAGCTGACTTTGGGCTCACGTGCTGTTGTTAGCCCAAACAAGAAAAGGAGAAGGGAGAAGAGAGGGGCCAGCGCTGGGCCGCCTGAGAAGCTGTCACCCTAAGAGAAAGGACGAGGTGGGGGAGAGCCGATCGGGCTTTTGGTGTTGCTACTGGGCCGGGGCGCCAGACGGGTCTCGCAGGCTAGGTCATCTTGGTCCTATCGACCAAGAAGGGAACAAGGGCACAGGCCGTTTGGCTGGCCAAGTGCTCGACGCAAGTCATGCCGGCGGCGTGCCGTGCTCAGTGTTGTACGGGCTCAAGGCCACGCGTGCAGGTGTCGTGCGACGTCTAGGTCAAAGTGTTCAAGGACGGTGTGTGGTGGTGCCAGGTGACCCTGCTGGTGCTCTGTGCGGGCTAGGGTCAGGGCGAAGTCCTCAGGAGGCAGCAGGCAGGGTCGCGGTCACGGCAGCGCTCGCCTTACGGTGACCGCGGGCGTGCGGTGACAGCGGGCGTGCTGTGCGTGCAGGGCCCAGGTGCCGAACGGGTCCGGCATCGGTCGTGGCATGGCCGTGCTGCGTGTGTGTACGCTGCGTGCATTGAGCTACAGCGGCATCTGCGAGTGCGCAGGGCCATGACCGCGGTGACCAGCGGTGGCCAGACGGTGTGCTCGGGCAAGAACGCGTGCGTGCGCTTGCCAACGCCGTGTGCGTGTGCTGTGGCGAGCAGAGCCGGCGTGGTGCACTTGGCTGGGTCACGGCGTAGGGCGGTGCCTTGGCCACGAAGGCAGTGAGGCGTACGCGGTGCGACGGTGTAGTGCGGGTGTTCGTGGTCAAGTGTGTGCCTGCGCGACGCGTGCTGGACGGTGCATGGCTGAGGGTCGTGAGGGCTTGGCACGGCATGTTCGCGGTGAGTGCGCGATGTGCGTGTGATAGCGTCGGAGCGATCGCGCGGGAACGCATGTCCGCAACCACGGTGACCGTGGCAACGGCTCAACGGCCGGACAAGGAACGACGACGCGAAGGCCGGGCAGGCACTAAATGTCACAACCAAGAAAAAGGGAGCGGATTTTGACTGGGGGCTCACCAGAGGGCTCGTCGGCGGCGGAACGCGTGATGCCGGTAGGGTCCGGTGCGGTCCGGTAGCCGCGTGCATCTCCTGGTCAGTGGCGCAGGAGGGCTACAGCTTCCTGACGACCTGCGGGCGGTTGTAGTCACGCAGGTAAGGGAAACGGCTTCGGTCGTTCGCGATGACGCGCGTCCCGGGCGAACGCGGAGCGGTGCTACACTACAGGAATGCCCCCCTTTGCCGACTGCCAGAAGCAGTCGGCAAAGGCACTAAAACAGGTGGCAAAGGCTTTGCCGACTGCATTACACGTGGCAGTCGGCAAATAAGAGGTCGCAAAGAATTCATCGGCAAAGAAAACTTTGCCGCCTGCCACGTGGAATGCAGTCGGCAAAGGCTTTGCCACCTGTCAACACGGCAGTGGGCAAAGGAGACGTACGCCGTCGTGAGATGACGGTGCGCGTTTTGTTTGTCGACTGCCACGCGGCAGTCGGCAAAGGCTTTTTTTAATTTTTTTAGAACATAATTTCTTTGCCGACTGTCTTTATTGGCAGGTGGCAAAGGTTTTTTTTATTTTTTTTAGGACATAAATTCTTTGCCGACTGTCTGATTGGCAGGTGGCAAATGATTTTTTATTTTTTTTCAGAACAGAAATTCTTTGTCGACTACCTTTATTGGCTGGTGGCAAAGGATTCTTTGTCGACTGCCTTGATTGGCAGGTGGTAAAGCTGCCATGGTTTCTGAGATTTCAGCTTTGCCACCTGCTTTCCACGTGGCAGGTGGCAAAGCTGGAATAAGTAAATTTTTGATCTGTTTTTTCTATTTTGCATCACAACAACAAATTCAAATATATCACACAGATCCACATATATATCACACAAATCCACATATATAGCATATATAATTCATAACAAAGGGGTCCAACAAGTCCATAATCCAACAAATCGTACTAATCGAGCATCCAACATCAAACATCCAACATGGTGTGCAAAACCAACATCAAACATCCTGCAAAGTAGAAGAACCACATAGGCAGTCATGCGTCCTGCGACCTGTCGCCACCATAGTGTGAAGAGCTCCCAGCTGGCCATGAAGGCCACGCGGATGGTCCAACCTGCGGCGCGCTGTTGTACACCCACCCGGATCCGATTTGGTGGGCAGGCGGAGAGTCGCTAGCCCACCCGAAGCCCCCCTCCTGCGTAGGCCTAGGAGGAACGCCACCTGGCCACGAGAGCTGTGGCTGAGGGGCAACCGGCCCCACATGGCCTGGAGAAAGGCCATGTGGAGTCAGGTTCGAACCCACCGACAGTGGCTGCACAGAGGAGAAGCGATCTCATTAGTACCTGTGGGATGGCCGCACAAGCGAAAAACAATACAAAGACTGCTAGAAACTCACTGGAGTCCCTAAAGGGCTAGGAACAGGGGGTGGACTGAGAATAGGTGGTGGAGCGAAGATCACGGAAGGAAACGGAGGACATCTGAAACCAGGGATCTCTAGGCCCTAAAAGAAGCTAGCAAACTCCTTCATCTGATGCGCCGTGTGCTCCTGGATAGCCTCCAACTGTCGGCGATGGGCCTCCTGTTGGGCCGCCAGCTACTGCCGATGGGCCTCCTCTTGGGCCGCCTGTTGGGCCCGCAACTCGGCCAGCTGGGACTGCAATATTACACCCGCGATGTTGAAACAATGCATAAGGAAAACTACATATGTAAAACCAATGAATGACAAATAGTTACCTGAACCGCCGCCATCATCTACGTAGAGATTGGCCGCCGAGGTTGTATGGGGACATCCGAGGAGGTCGTGCTGTCCGATCGACGAACCTCACGAAGGGTAGGAACAGTGGTCGGGTCGATTACGCTGTGGGCAAGAAAGTACCGGCCATGCTGCTTCCCTCCTCCTGTCCTCATCAGGACATCCGTGTCAAGGGGCTCAGTGGCTGGATCGTAGGCCTCCCCATGGCGCTTGCGAACTGCCTCGGTGTACTGGACCACCTTCTCGTAGGCGTTCGGGTTGGTGAACGCATCAGCCCCTTTCGTCGGGTCGTAGACGTTGTCCGGATTTGTCGCTTTGCCCTGGTGAGACAGGACGTAGCCCGTGAACTCATTGATCATCTAGCCACCATGCGACTGGGTCTACGAGGAAAACATAAGAACAATTACACGTAATGAGAATGAATAAATAAATGAATGAATGAATGAATAAATAAATCGGTGTGAAGGGTACCCATGTGTCCATGTACGCTCCGAGGGGGCGGCTCCCTTGGTGGTGTGCTGGCCCTGTCCTCCCCTTGGCATATCCAGACTTCTCCCTGCGCCTCGCGTACGCCTCTGGCGTTGTCCATGAGTCCACAATCGCCTCCCAGCAGTCCATGTGCATTTTGCACCAATCAGCAGGATACTACAGAAAAACGTGCATTTGAGTGATTACTCCTGAATTAGAATGGAATCAAAATTAATGTTTCCTACTTACCCGGAGGTAGATCTCCTTGGGGAGGTCAGTTTCAGGCGAGAGGATCATCGCCCTGGCTTGCGACTTCGGCAGCGACTGGCCAAGCACCTCGGCGTGGTAGTTGATGAGGACCTGGAGGTGCGCCTCGTAGTACATGTCCTTCAGTCTCTCCATGCAGACCTTGTCCTGCACTCGCGATGCCTCGATCTCGTGCCCCGGCTCGCACGTGTACCACTCCTACATACAGATATCATGTATCATTTCATTATTTCAACAACATCCAACAAATGCATTGACATTAACAAAGCAGTACGATGAAGACTCACCCAGAACTCCCTCTTGATCACGTCGGCAAGGGGGACCTCATCTGCGTCCTTGACCTTGTAGAACTCTGGCCACTTTATTGGGTGGCTTTTGGATCCCATCTATGATGACAAGGCCAGGGTAGTGCTTCTTAACTAGGAGGCCCAGCATGCCATTAATATGGCGTGAACTGCCCCGTTCACAAGCTTCCAGTTGCTGCATGAGTCATTAAGAACAACTGTTAGTCCAAAGTTCAATTTTTTCAACATGTCATATGAATAAGTTGTGAAAACATGAATAGTTACTTACTTTGGACCCTCGGGTCGAATCACCGGACGGTGGGCTACCGCGAGCGGGGCGGAAGGGAGGCACGTGATCCCGCGCTGGTAGGGCTTCCTCGAACCTGACGAAGACGTCTCCCCTGGTGTCGCCCCGCTCTCGCCCTGGCTACCCACGTCCTAGCCGCCCCTGCCCTCGTGCCCCCCGCCTTCGCCGCCCCCATCCTCATCGCCCCCGTCCTAGTGGTCGTCTGGGGGAAAGAGCTCCCTCATCGACGAGCGACGTGTGTGGGACCTCACCGATGAGTCCACCAACGGCGTCTCCTCCTCTGCGTCATCGTCGACGCCGGTCGACATGTAGATCGAGGTGACCTTTCGTAGCGGTCGTCGGCGTCTACCTCCGCCCGGCATTTTGTCCTATACATGAAATAACAAAGATTAAACCAATTAGCACAAATAATCGATAAGTACTTTTAAAGAGATGTGGAAATGTGTGGGTTTCGTACATCTGACGTCACAACTTGCTCAAAAAAATTTCAAATTTTTTATCATAGGCTCCTCATGTTATATAATTAAAAATCACTTCTACCACACTTGGATGGTCATGTTCCGTGGACAAGGACTTCAAAATTTTGGGTGAGTTTTTGGATATGGCCTCAAAATACATTCTTCAACATGAATATCATTTTTCGAATGGCTAAGTTTTACTATTTCATGCACCTACAGTTCAAAGTTGGATTATGTAGAAGAAAATTCAATTTAAAGAAATTAATTAATGAAATATAACAAAAAAGTCAAAAAATCACAAAAACTTTTTAAGGTTCACACTTATTGCATGTGGAGGCTAGAAAAAAACTTTGACCAAGTTTAGAGCAAGTGACGACGTCGAATGTCCAAAATCTAAATTCAAATTTCAAAAATAAAAAAGGAGTCTTTGCCGACTGCCTGACGGCAAGGCATGTGGCAAAGGGGACGGCGATGGGCATCCCGCCACCTTTGCCACCTGCTTTTCTTTGCCACCTGCTAGGCAGTCGGCAAAGAATACCTTTGCCGACTGCTGGGAATGACCGACAGCTGAGGAAATAATGACAGTCGGCAAAGACTCCTTTGCCGACCGCTCATTGGGGCGGTCGGCAAAGAGCATGTTTGCCGACTGCCCTGTATTTGGCAGGTGGTAAAGGGTACTAGCAGTCGGCAAAGCCGAGTTTTCCTGTAGTGCTAGGGACGACGCCGAGGCGCGGCTTGAGGACTGGCTCGGTAGGCCCGACGAAGGCCCGCGGCAGGAGGCGCTCCACGCGTGTGGGCGGACGTGTGGTCCTAGCTCGCCATCGCGGAGCACAGCAAGGAGCCGGAGGCCGGGTCACGACGCAGGGTGGTTCGAGGACGTGGTGGTCGTGGTGTGCCCCCGGCATTCGTGGGAGGGCACAACGGGACGCCGGTGTGGACACGGTGGAGCAGCGCCAGGGGTGACGCCGAGGCGCGAGCTCGCGGTGGAGACGCGGGGGCGGGGAGCGCGGTGCCCGGGAGCGGAAGAACGCCGTGGTGCGCTGGTGGCACGGAGGAAGGGAGAGCGTGGCAAGGAGGGAAGGAAGAGCTGTGGCGACGGCCGAGGGGAGATGAGTGAGGGGTGCCACGTGCTGCTAGGGTTCGCAAGGGCGAGACGGGTGGCGGAGATCCTCGGCGTTCGTGCGTCTAGACGCGTGGCGAGCATCCGAACAACTCCGCTTGGGAACATCGAGAGGGCCAAGCCGAGGCGTCAGTCAAGGGCGCGGCTCAGGCAGGCCGTGCTGGCGTAGGCGTGGCAGGGATAGGGTGCTGGCTTGCTCCGAACGCCGACTGAAGGCAGCAGTCGCGAGCAGAAAGCAGAAAAGGAAAGCGGGCGGTTGAAGAAGACGACGAAACCGCTCGCTGCTCGGCGTCCTCGTCCTCATCTTTCTCCCCCCCCCCCCTCTCGACGCTGACGAGTGGGCCCGCTTGGGAGTTACAGGGGCATGCAGAGTGGCGGTATCCGAGGGAGAGCAGGCGTCCGCGGTGCTTCTGCGTCGCGCGTACGCGAGGAGAGAGCGCGGCTCCGTCCGCTCGTGCAGCGCTCGTGAAGGCCAGCGAAGGGGGCTGGCCGCTCCAGCTTGTGACATGGGCCAGGAGGGAAATGGGGCAGGCCTGCTCGGCAGAAAAAGGAGAGCAGCTGCTTTGCTACGCACTGCTCACGTGAGGCCAGGAAGGAAAACTGGCCACGGCTGCTGCTGCTTGCGCTGGGCCAGTCGTTCTCATCGGCATGGCCAACATAGAGGAAAGGAGATGCGTCAAGCTGTAGCCAGGCTGTTGCTACGGTTGGGGCCTGGCCAAGGATTAGCGGTGGATAAAGGCCAACATAGAGGAAAGGAGATGCGTCAAGCTGTAGCCAGGCTGTTGCTACGGTTGGGGCCTGGCCAAGGATTAGCGGTGGATAAAGGTGAATGCAATGCCGTGCATGCATGACTAGCTAAGTAGGTGGTTCACGTACAAGCAAACAAGCACAGGAGCTTGCAGCTTGATGTAGGTATAAGGTGCTGTTACACCACGTGCACGTACAAGGAGATTAGGAGATGGAAATTAGGAAGGAGAGGGTGAGCTGCACGGGTGGGCTGGATCGGGAGAGAGAAAAGGGATAGGAAATTTTCCTCTTATAATTTAGGAATATTTGAAAGGTGATCAAGGGAAGTTTACGAGGAATTAGACTAGAGATTGAGCAACGTGGAAAAGGTCTTCTCCTTCTATGATTCTTATGAATTTGGGTCACGGTACGTATACACGTATGTATACGTACACATAGTGTGGCTTAGTACGTGGTCTGGAGGCTTCTGCTTGGAGAACTCAAAGGCTCACGTGATTAGCGAAACCAGGCACACGCACGCACGCTAGCTTGTGCATAACATGAAATTTGAGAGAGATTTAAAAGAGGGAAACAGGGATTGGCCCAAGAGAAGGAATGGGTCTTTCCATTATATTTTTAAGGCGCTTGAGATGGAGCCCGAAAAGGAAAATTGAGGGGAAAATTCGGTAAGGATTTCAGGACGGAATTAAAAGGATATTTGGGAGGAATCTGAAGGAAGTGAGTAACATATGGAGAAGGACTCTTCCTTCCATGATTCTTTAAGAAATTGGGTCATTGAGTTTTGAAAGAGATGCAACAGGAATTTCGATAAGTTCCGATGGGAAAAGAGGAGTTGCTATGGACCTGTGTACTCCGACACCGACAAGACTCAAATACGAAATCCACACAAGAGCGCAAGCACTCTCCTACACACAAATCTAGATGTTTGCAATGTCTTGTTAGCGAGTTAGTCTCGGTTAGACCTAGGAGCTACATGTTTCACATGATTGCAGGAAAAAAATTAAAAAGTTCGTATTTTTGGTTTCCTAAAAAAACGGGATGTTACAGGAGGAGACAGTACTTGCAGCACCCAGAATAGAACAGGTCATCTGCAACAGGTGAGAAATAAACCCTGAGTATGAGAAGGTACTCAGCTAGAATTACCAGTCAAAAACAGAAATAAAGGACACCAAGGATCATGCAAGGCTGGTATAAGTGGGGCTTGCTGGACAACATTTGCATAAAAAGAGCTTATGAGCATAAGTAACCAATTTAGCATCAAGTTCATCCCCATTAACCTGTCAACTATATTAGCACCTGTACTGGAGCACTCACTTATTAGGAGCAAACAATATTAACCATAGCAGGTATAATAAGGCTATCATCATCATATCATCATTCCAGAACCATCATGTTATTTAGTAAATCTACTGTGGAGATATGCCTATCAAGTTCTCACTAACCGGTGAGAGACGGCGACTCGAATCGAATTACAACTCAACTGAGGGCTATTCCTAACTCTCATCCTGGCATACTTTGCAAGGGTAGCCATGGGTCACCTTTGGTACAACTCAGGAACCAACTTCACGGGTTCGGTCAGCGCCAGCACTCTCAGGGATTACCCTTCTAGCAGGATGATCAGGACTTTTAACTCACCTACCCTTGGACTCACTCCTATGGCTCCCTTTCGATGCGCACTTTATATACTTGCCAGAGTCTGGCCTGAGTTGAGCTACTCGGCTTTGTGGTTGGTCTCCAGACCCGGCTAACTAAGAGAGAGGCATACGTTCAACCAGAACAGGAAAGGCTCCAAGAATCAGTCTTTAATCGACACAGATGGAGTCACTGCAAACTGGCAAGCCTTCGCCTAGTCCTTATTTCAAATTAAGATAGGTTCTTTTCCATGATAGCAAATATAGCCAACCGTACCACATGTATATCCCTATAGCTCGCAGGTGACAGAAAATCACCTGACTTCTACCGCTTAAAGTAGGGCTAAGCAACTACACGAGCTGCAGGTCCATAGGATTCAAGGTGATAATATCACCTGAACTACATCGGATTCAAGGTGATAATATCTGGACAAGGATTGGATATATCAATGCAATAAGTGTTTCCATCCAACACCTATAACTTAATGCAACAATATATATAACATAATACTTTAATTGCATTTCAGAAATTAGGAGACTTACGATGCTTCGGGGCTTGCCTTTAACAAAGTTACACGGCTTGTGATCCGGGCACTCAACCACCACCTCTCCTAGCTCCTCGGCTGCAAGCTACACGTCCTGAGATTTGGGTTCGGGCTCTTGCACTTCGGGAGCTTTCTGGTTCATCCCGTCGAACTCCAGCAACGTCACACCCTCTGGTACACCTATTGCATGCAGATGCACAAGATGAATATCATGGATGCATAAGGAATGACATGATGCTCATGATGGATGAATAACATAAGGTAAGGAGTAAGTGAAGTACTACTAGACACTCGTTTACTGAGTACGAATAGCTCTATTCAAATCACTTTAGAACATGTATCTATCTTTCTTCTAAAGAACAAGAGTAACTCACCTAACTTGCACAACCTAAGATAAAGATGTTCATCGTCAGTTAAAGGCTAAACACCTGCACCTAAACTCACTTTAATCACTTTAAGCCTCTAGTAACACCATGAACATGCTTAAGTATAACCGAGACATACTTAACAGAAAGCTTAAGATGAAACATAAAAAAGAGCAGTTCATTACATCAATCACAACAGGAGTTCTATAGACCAAATTGACTTGCAAGAGGACATTCTGGAAAGCTTATGAAATTCTCTACAAATCATATATAAACATCAAAGCATGATTCCACAACTTACTAGGTCGAATTAAAGCAAACACAGAATCTATTTTGTGCAAACAGAGAACAACCAAAGTTGAGAACCAACTTTGAATAGCTATAACTCTTAAACTATAAGGCCAATTGCCACCAAAATTTAACAACTAGCTCACAAAATTCGCAACAACTTTGTTATAGATCACAAGACATGAAACCATCGTTTACATAGAGTGATTAACCATATCTTGAAATCTGTCCAGAATTTGCAGATTCACTAAATTAAACATTTAATGATGTAGCAAAAGCACAATTGAGGTAATACAAGTTCACCAACTTGTTATACATGTCAAAAGAACACCATACAGTGCAGTGCCAACATCTAAATAATTTCTTTAATGCCCTTTATTAATTTATTTAGATAATTAGGTGAAAGGAACCTATATCAAAACTTCTCAATTAATTCTATGAAAATTACAGTGGCTACCACATACATCCAGGAGGCTACCATAAATATTTCATAGCATTTGAGCAAATATATTTTCCAATACTAAAAATAACAGACAGAAAGGCTGATTTTAGCATAAATAGGAAATCCTATCAAAAAGTGTCAAATAACAGATTTCATATTTTTCTTAGGTCCTTACTAACATGAGATCAACACTCACGAAATTTCACCTTTACTGGATCTACAGAAAATTCATGAAAATTCACACAAGATCCAACCAAGCAAACAAGATAAATACATAACTCCACCATATAGTATCTAAAATTGATGAAATTTAAACTACAAGCTCCTCAAGGCATAAAAAGCACCCCATAAAAATTTCAGGTTATTTGGAGCTGTATACAAAGAGATATGATTTTTTAACTATTTGCACATGCATTAAAAGCACAAATTATAACTCTATATTTTTCTAGAAAACATGGCATATTTTATATTTTTAATAAGAACTAGACTGTACAAGGAGTATCACAAAATTTGAACCAACTCATTTGGATCTACGAAACTCAAGTTACACATTTTCAAAGTTGCATTCAAAATTTGGAAAAAGAAAAAGAAAAGAAGAACCATATGAACCCTAACTGGGCTGGCCCGACCAAACCGCTCGGCCCATGACCTTCTCCCACCTACCCGCGCTGACAGCAGGGCCCGCTGACTAGAGGGACAAAGAGCAGGGGAGGGAGAAGACGATGGCGAAGCTCGCCACCGATGAGTCGGCCGGCGAGACCAAGAGCACCAACGTGATCTACACCTCAAACCACACCAGTAGACCTATATAAACGAGGGGCGGAGCCACCGGGGATGGCTCGCCGTCATGCATGGTGGCTCGACAGTGCTCGTGGCGGCGCACCTTGCCGGCGATTCCTGCTGGACTCAACCCAAACCCTCGCTGAGCATCCCCGCACCACACCGGTCCCAGCGTACCCACTAGCGAGAGAAGAGGATGCCCGGAGAGCCCTAGCCACAGTGAGCGGTCGCGTGGATGAACTCCGATGAGGTACTACGGTGGCAAAATAGGCAATGCGACCTTACCAAGGCTTGGATTGCTGCGTGGAGAGAATGAGGAGGTAGAGGGGTTCAGGGCAGAGTTGTTGGCGGGATTTAGTAGGCGGTGGCGAGCATGCATGAGCTCACCGGAGCTCGCGGCAAGAGCAATGGCGCGTTTCTCCGCTTTCAGCGAGAGCGAGGAGGAAGGGAGTGAATGGAGGTAGTAGCAGCTCACCGTGGCACGTTGAGGCCACTTGCGACCTGACTATTAGGGCTAGCACCGGCGTACGGTTGCCACGGCGTGACCATGCGACAACCGTGGCCTATGCACAGTCGGCCACCGAGCTCAGCTCGTTCTAAATCAGAGATGGCGATGACCGACTGAAACCACCCCCTTCTCGACCCTCTAGCGCCCAAACCGTTCATTGTTTACAAAAACTATAGTAATACAAGTTGTAGAGCTATGTACGAGCTTCAACTTTGTCAATATGAGCTTGGGCTGGTTTGGTCTAGTTAAGAAGTTACAAGGCTTCAAAGTCGGGTTCAAGAAACTGTAAGTCAGTGAATGACTTAGAAATTTTTCTAAGTATAGAAATAGCATGAGATCCTGACTTGTGGGCCCTGCTTGAGCATGTTCCAACCATTTTCATGGGATGGCCATAAAATAACTTTTGTTCCATAACAAATTTGCTACAACTTTATTTAAGGGTGCACCATCATGCATTGACTTTTGACAACACTTTTGAAATAGTCAAACAAAAGAGTTCTAGGGCCAACCCAAGTCAAACTAGCACTTAGAAGCATAAATAGGGATAATGACCTTCATGAGCATTGTTCCTAATGACATCCTAAGTGTAGCTAGGGTGTTTTGGGTGAGTCACCACATTCATTTGCACATGATCCCTGTATTCTAGCTTCTCAAATTAACTGAAACATAGAATTGAAACATATGAAACATTCGATTGAAACAAGCGAAACAATCAATTGAAACATGGAAACAATGACATGCAACACTTGCAACATGGCCTATGAGGCATGTTCAACCCCTCTAGGGTACTAGGGATAATAGTGGGACACCACAAATGATACCCTTATGCATAAGCACTACTGAAACATTATGTTGCAACATTGGAAACATAAAGTGGTGCACATGTGATAATGAGATGAATGTGCTTATGTTATGCAATGCACATGCACAAATGCAGGCCAAACACTAGGGGTGTTACAGTCAGGCCGCTATAGAAAACGCCCGGGGGCTTCACCCACTTGCTTGTCGCTATCGACAAGTTCTTGAAGTGGATTGAGGCTCGACCAATCGTGTGAATCAAATCTGAGCATGCGGTGCTCTTCGTTACCAACATTATTCATCGCTTCAGGGTCCCAAATTCCATCATCACTAACAATGGCATGCAGTTCACTAGCAAAAGTTCCTTAATTTTTGCAATGATCACCATATCCGTGTGGATTAGGCGGCCATGGCGCACCCCCGGACGAACGGGTAGGTCGAGCGCACCAACGTCATGATCCTGTAGGGCCTCAAGCCAAGGATATTTAACTAGTTGAACAAGTTTGGTTGTCGATGGGTTGTGAAACTCCCCGTGGTCCTCTAGAGTTTGAGAATGTAACGGATCAAAGTAATTATACGAAATTAAGTAAGAAAATCTTCCACCGAGGCGGTTAATTTAACAAACTTAAGCCCGTATAACTCGAGATTCCGTGAAATCACGAAGGATTTCCAAACCACTAACATACAACCAAGATCGTACTGATTTAGCAGCCACAGTTCACACGATACATAAATCTGATCAAACAGGTAGGATACATCAGAGTTCGGAAATAAAAGTTATTACAACATAGTTCAACATAAAGTAGCGGAAGCAAATAATTTTACGCACACACACTTAGTTCAGTTACAGTGCCAGTCGATAGTCATGGTCCACAAAAGCAGTAGATAAGACAAACAGAAAGACCCTTGCCCAAGGTCCTAGTTGTCACCCATCGCCGGATACAGACAGTTGGAGCAGTACCCGTAGTACATCTGACCATCTGCAATAACAATGGGAACAACGCCCTGAGTACGAGAATGTACTCAGCTAGACTTACCCGTCATAAACCAGAAATAACAGGACACCAAGGAGCATGCAAGGCTTTACATAGTGGATTGGCTTGACTCCTTTGCGAAAAGCACAAGTTATTATGAATGACTAAGGATAGGTATCTTTAGCATCATTTTTAGGACAACCTATTCATGCTAAATGAGCACCTATGACTAAAACAAACACTTGATTAACCATTAACATCAAAGATTACCATCTCAGGTTTAGCCTTTCCACATTATCCACATAACCATCCGTTTTCCATCATTAAAACTATGATGCCATAGCTCGAGTCAAGTGCTCACTAACCGGGAGCGACGGCGATTCGAATCGAATTCCTATCCAGCTGGAGATTTATTCCTCACACAAACCATGCTTCCCCCGTCAGGGTCGCGTAGATCACCAATGACACTTTCCGAGAAGCCGTGGGATAACAATCATGGATCGCACTACCCAGGGACCGCCCGACCGCCAGGACGCACCTTGGGCTCACTCTTCGCGTCCCCGTTACCCCCCTTCCACACCAGTCTGCCAACCCGAGTTTATCCCGGCTCAAAAAGTGTCACTAGCTTCGCGGTCGAAAGGTACTTTATTCGGCCAGCTAAATGTGAGGCATGCGTTCAACATGACAAGAGGGACGAGCAACGATCGGTCCTTAACTGACACAGATGGAATCACTATAGTCCAAAACCCTATAAGACTCCGCCCGGTCTCCGTTTATCCATCAACACTTGGTTACTTTTCATGATCACAATTACAGCTAACCATAACCCGGTATCCACCTATAACTCGCAGGTGACAGGAAATCACCTGACTTCTACCGGTCTAAGCATGGCTAAGCAATTTACTCGATCCTGACCTAACAGGGTAAAAGATAATCTGGTGGCCAAGGTAATAATGCAACAACGGTTTCACTCAACTCCTATAACTTAGTGCAACAATATATAACTATGACTCATGTAATAAGGAATAACTTTTTATAAATTTAGGAGACTTAAAATGCTCCGGGGCTTGCCTTTTTCGAATGAACTAGGGTGGTGATCGACGCACTCTGGCAGTTCCTCGCCTGACTCTTCCTCCTCGGGCACCTCCTGTGCCTGGGGTTCCTGCTGATCCGTCCAAGCCTGCTCCTCCGGTACTGCTACCTGCGACTCCTCCTGCGATCCTGTATGATGCAAGTGCATAAGGAAACATGCGAAGAATGCATCGAATTATGGTGGAGTGCTTTGATGACATGAGATGCAGATGAGCACATGGAATGAGCAGTTTGAATATAATTATTTCTTCTACAAGGTAGTCAACGTCATCCAAGAACATGTAACCTAAAACCTACACCTTATCCTTCTATTAGTTAGCCTACCATCTACACATACAAGTGAACCTAAGCTACCAAAGCTTACCAACCTAACTCATCCATAACATCAGCAAGGCATCATGATGCTTCAAAGATACACCAAACATATTTTATTTCTCTCAATTTCTCATAAAGAATAATCTTTTATTCCCTATTTAGCTAGGGTTACACAACAACACCTATCTTTGGTGTAGATAAAAATCTACAAAAATTACAGTAGACTACTCTTACCCTAACTAACCTACCACTAAATTTTCATGAGAATTGCACAAGTAAAACTGCCTGTACAAAATAAACAAGTTATAGCCTAATTGTGAGCATGAAATTATTTTATACTAGAAAAAGTATCAAACCACAGATTTCACAATTTTCTTAGGTTACTAACAGTAAACCAACATACTACAAAAATTATCAGATGTATGTTGTATACAAATTTTGCTCTCTACTAAAAATAACAGATATTACCAATTAAAAGCATTTGAACTACACTTCAAAATTTTCCCACAGAACATGCTTCACTGGCATTTTTCCTAGAAAGTACATCACTAATAAAGACTAATGTAACAAGAATCATATTTTTCCCTTTATTATTTTATTTACTACACTTTTTCTAAGATAACAGCATATATAACAATTAAATAAAATTGCACAGTAGAGTGTCACAAAAATAACATGAGATATTTTTAAACTGTAGATCTATTCAAAAGGAACATTTCAAAATTTGTTTCATGATTTTTGGAGCTATAAATCTTGAGATACAATTTTTTGGAAGCCTTTTTCAGATTTTCTGGAAATCAATTTCTTTAAAACCGAAAATCAAAACCGGCCTTAAACGCTACGTGCACCCCGCTGTGACACCCGGAACCGAAACGCTGAGACAGACAGGCGGGACCCATGGGTCAGACGGGCCCACCCGTCAGCCGCAGTCGGCCAGAGGCGGTGTGGACCGTCGGGATCTCGCCGCCGGCGAGTCCTCCGACGACGGGGAGGGCACCAACGTGCTCCTCTCATCGACGCGAACCCAGTGGTGCCTAGTGGGTGGCCAGATGAGCTTGGCATCGAGCTCGTCGACGAGCATGGCGGCTCGGCGGCGCGGGACGCCGTCGGCCGGCCAGCTCCGACCGAGAGGAGCTGCGCGGTGAGGTCAGCAAGCTTCGCGGTGCAAGTGCGGTGCTCGTGCGCTCGAGAAGTGGGCGAGAAGTGGCGTGGAGGGGTGCGGCCCACGGAGCGGGTCACTCCGGTGAGCTTGGCCGAAACTCCGGCGAGCCATTACCACGGGTGGAGGCCGAATCCTAGCGGGCTATGGCGAGCACCGGATGCACCATGGAAAGGCGCAGCGAGGGCGAAGACGGAGGCGGAGGCGGTGAGCCGGAGCGACGGCTAAGGCGGTTGCGGAGCTCGGGCGCCGGCGATGGCGAGGCAGAGCTCTGCTGCTGCTGCTGCTGTGGGCGGGCGAGGGAGAATGGAGGGAGCAACCGAGGAGGACGAGCGCGCGGAGGGGGGGTAAGCGGGCGCGGACGCTGCGGGGGCCACAGGGCGCGTGTCGCGCGGCTCCGACGGCGTGCGGCCACGCGGCGGCCGAACGCTGCCGCGGCGCCACGACGCCACGCGCGGGCGCGCGCGCAGGAGCGGGAGGGAGAAGACGCAGGCGCGGGCCGGGCCGCCAGCGACGCTGGGCCGAAAGGGAAGCCGAAGCCCACTAAGGCGAAAATCTGATTTTTCTTTTTCAAAATATTTTCAGATTTAATTCTTTGTTTCAAAATTGAATTTGGAGATGAAAAAGAGGTTTTCAGAAATTTGGCCCAAAATAAAAGTTGTTCAAAATTTTATTCTCTACAACTTTCATATAGAGCACTTTTCAAAATTCTCAATAGATTTTGAATTTGAGATTTAAAGCTAATTTAAAATCAAAAACTCAATTATTTAGAATATTTTTAAAACAGAATTTGAGGAAAACTTGAATTTAAAATTTGCTCCAATAATCAAATTGATTTATTCTAGATTATTTAAAATTGCTACTTCTCAAAAGTTCACCAACTTTTAACACTTATATCAAACTTAGGGTTCCCATTTATTTGTTTTTCAAATTAAATTTGAAAGAGCTACAATTCAAATAACGCTAATCATGCAATGATGTTGAATGCTTATGCTTTGAATGATAATGCATGCTTAACACCCAGGGGTGTTACAGCCCTCCCCCTTATAAGAATCTCGTCCCGAGATTTTAAGTTACGAACCACTTATCGTAAAAAGCTTTATACGCGGTTTGAAGATATTCTCCCGTTTCCCAAGAAGCATCGCTCTCATCATGGTGGCTCCATTGAATCTTGTAGGTTGTGACCACTTTGTTTCGAGTGACTCGGTCCTTAGTATCCAGGACTCGAACCGGTTGCTCGCGATACTCCAAGTCTGCCTTGATCCGAATACCCTGAGGTTCTATCCTCTCCTCTGGAACACGCAGACACTTCTTCAGTTGGGATATGTGAAAAACGGGAAATATTGAACTCATCTCTTCTGGTAACTGCAACTTGTACGCCACGGGACCCTTTTTCTCTACGATCTGGTATGGTCCTATATATCTTGCAGACAGTTTCTTCTTGATTCCGAACCGTTTCTTCTTCATTGGGGTAACCTTCAAATAGACATAGTCACCTACTTGGAACTCCAATGTTCTTCTTCTCTTGTCTGCATAACTCTTCTGACGAGACTGTGCAGCTTGCATGTTTTGTTGGATAACACGGACCTTTTTCTCTGCCTCATCGACAAAATCAATTCCATAAAACCTTCTTTCTCCAGGCTCTACCCAATTTAACGGTGTCCTGCACTTCCTGCCATACAAAGCTTCAAAAGGTGCCATCTTGATACTCTCTTGGTAACTGTTGTTGTAAGCGAATTCTGCCAACGGTAACCAGGATTCCCATGAGCCTCTGGATGATAGTACACAAGCTCTAAGCATATCTTCTAGTACCGCATTAACTCTTTCTGTTTGTCCATCAGTCTGTGGGTGGTAAGCCGTGCTACGAATCAAACTAGTACCCAAACCTTGATGCAGATGTTCCCAAAAGTGAGAGGTAAACTGCGAACCATGATCGGACACAATCGTTTTTGGTATCCCGTGCAATCGGACAATCTCGGCAATGTACTTCTCTGCATATTGAGGTGGTCGGAATGTCGTCTTAACGGGCAGAAAGTGAGCTATCTTGGTGAGACGATCTACTATTACCCAAATAGAATCATGGCCCTTTTGTGTGGTGGGGAGACCAGTGATAAAGTCCATACTTATATCATCCCACTTCCAATCGGGTACCGACAAAGGTTGCAGAAGTCCTGCAGGTCTCATGTGAAGAGCTTTAACTCTACAACACATGTCACAACGAGCAACGTATGCTGCAATTTCCTTTTGCATCTTAGTCCACCAATAACAGGGTCACAAATCTTGGTACATTTTACTACTTCCGGGGTGAATAGATAACTTAGAACGATGAGCCTCATCCATCAACTTGTTCTTAAGCTCTCTATCCTTAGGTACTACCAGGCGATCCTTGAACCATAACACTCCTTGGTCATCCAATCGAAAGTGTTTGGTGGGTTCTCTCTTCATCTTCTCTTTGATATGAAAGATTCCCTTATCTATTTTCTGACCATCAATGATCTAGCTTTCCAGAGTACAACTGACCTGAATATTATGCAACACAGCAGGATGTAGCAAATTGAACCCTTCTTCAAACAACGGTTGCACATCAATAGCATGGGATTTTCTGCTCAGTGCATCTGCTACTACATTAGCCTTTCCAGGGTGATAGTGCACGTTCAGATTATAGTCCTTTATCAACTCTAACCATCTCCTCTGTCGCATGTTCAACTCAGATTGGGTAAAGATGTATTTGAGACTCTTATGATCTGTGAAGATATTACACACATTACCCAACAGGTAGTGCCTCCAAATCTTTAGAGCATGCACCACTGCTGCAAGCTCTAAATCATGTGTAGGATAGTTAACTTCATGCTTCCTCAATTGCCGTGAGGCGTAAGCAATGACTTTTCCATTTTGCATTAGCACACATCCTAACCCATTCTTGGATGCGTCACAGAAAACATCAAACGGCTTTTCTATATCTGGTTGGGCCAGAACAGGAGCAGTGGTCAACAACTTCCGCAAGGTACAGAAGGCTGCTTCGCACTCCTCTGTCCATACAAACTTATGATCCTTCTGTAACAGGCTTGTCATTGGTTTGGCAATCTTCGAGAAATCTGGTATGAAGCGACGGTAGTAACCGGCTAAACCAAGGAAACTGCGAACTTCGTTAACTGAAATTGGTGACTTCCAGTTCATAACCTCTTGTACCTTACTGGGGTCGACAGAAATGCCATTTTCAGACAACACGTGGCCGAGAAAAGGAACTGTCCTAAGCCAGAACTCACACTTGCTGAACTTAGCATACAGTCGATGTTCTCTGAGTCTAGTCAAGACTATCCTGAGGTGTTCCGCATGTTCTTCTTCATTTTCTGAGTATATTAGTATGTCATCAATGAACACTATCACAAACTTGTCCAACTCAGGCATGAAAACCGAATTCATCAGGTACATAAAGTATGCAGGAGCATTTGTCAATCCGAAGGACATGACAAGATACTCGTACAAACCATATCTGGTAGAGAACGCAGTCTTAGGCACATCTTGTGGCCTAATTTTTATCTGGTGGTACCCTGATCTCAGATCTATTTTAGAGAACACTTTGGCTTTGGACAATTGGTCAAACAAGATATCAATCCGAGGAAGAGGATACTTGTTTTTAATTGTCACTACATTCAGTGGCCGATAATCCACGCACATGCGTAAGGAGTTATCCTTCTTCTTTTTCACAAACAGAGCGGGGCATCCCCATTCTGATGAGCTGGGACGAATCAACCCTTTCTTTAGCAAGTCCTGAAGTTGCTTTTTCAATTCTGCTAACTCATTAGGAGGCATCCGATAAGGCCTTCTTGAAATCGGTGCTGTTCCTGGAATTAACTCAATGGCAAACTCAACATCTCGGTCTGGTGGAAGTCCAGGTAACTCCTCTGGAAACACATCTGGAAACTCACAGACCACTGGAATCTGGGCTAGCAAGGTAGCTTGGATCGCACAAGAGGTGCTAGCTAGGTCTACCCTCCGAGGTAGGACCACCCGAAAGGTGCCTTCCCCACTGGGTTCCTTAAGAGAGATACTCCTTCCTCCAACATCAATTACAACTCCCATTTGATTCATCCAGTTCATACCCATGATCACATCCAAAACTAACCCTGGCATGACTATCAGGTTAAGCATATATTGCCGGTTTGATATGTTTAGGGTTACTCCCTGAACAATCTGATTAGTCAACAGATCAGCCCCAGCTGAACTGATTTTATATGCACATTCCAATTCAACTATCTTTTGCTCATGTCTCTTAACGAATGCTTGACTTACAAAGGAATGAGATGATCCGGAATCAAACAAAACTACTGCAGGATGATTGTTGATAGAAAACATACCAGCTATCACCGGTTCTCCTTCAGGGATGTCATCCACAGTGGTGTGGTGCACACGAGCTTGATACTGCGTTTGCTGTTTCTTAGGGTAGGGACAATACTTGGCAAAGTGTCCAGGTTGGTTGCAGTTGAAGCACGGTCCCTTCACTTGAGCCACAGTTCCAGATGAACTACCTTGTCCTGTCTTCGCCTGAGGTAATGCCATCTTGAACGGCTTCTGGTTCCTCTGGGGTGGCTGAGCATTCTGATTCTTCCTTTGCGGTGGCCTAAACCTTGCACCTGGGGCAGGCGATCGATAAGCTGGGTGGTTGGCTACTGGGGTCCTGGACTGAGACGAACCCGACTCGAAAGCCCTCTTACGGATCTTGGAAGCAGCATACACATGGTTGTTCTTCTCTTGCTTCAAACAGTCGCTAACGAAGTCATTGAAACTAGTCCTCATGTTTGTACCCACATGTTTCATCATCTTGGGACTCAGGCCTCTCTTGAAACTAGCGATCTTCTTGGCATCAGTATCCACCATGTCCGGAGCATAACGGCTCAGGTTATTGAAGGCATGCAGATACTGAGTCACAGTCTTCGTGCCTTGATTTAATGCCAGGAATTCCCCAAGCTTCATCTCGGTCAGACCAGGTGGAATGTATGTTCCACGGAAGGCTTCAGTGAACTCCCTCCAAGAGATATGGGCGTGGGGAGGAAAAGTGGTGCGGTGATGCTTCCACCACATACCTGCCGGACCTTGAAGCTGATGAGCTGCGTACTCAGTCTTCAACACTTCAGTCATTCTTAAGACACGAAACTTATCTTCCATCGTATTAATCCACTCTTCTGCATCTAAAGGTTCTGCGGCTTCCTTGAAGATCGGTGGACGAGTATCCATGAAGTCCTTGAAACTGCTGTACTGATTTGCTTCGTGACCTCCCGGGTTTATCCCCCGACGGGTATTATCTGCGATACTGCGCAGCGCCGCTTCCATATTCTGTTGCATGCTCTCCATGTTTCGTTGGCTTCCCAGGAATTGGGCGAAAAACTGTTTCATAGTGTAAGGTGGAGGAGGCGGTGGTGGATCCCGATCATCATTAGCAGCTGCACTGCCACCAGCCTCAGCGGCACCATACACGGTACGGCGAGTGTTCGGCATCTGCATGTTTCAGCAACAATAATTATTAGGTGATGTTGTAGGAATTGCGACCGAATGAAAAATCATGCCGAACTGAATTTACTGGAGAGAATAAATTCATACAATAAAACAGGGGCATAATAAGTCATTCCAATTAACATAACATCACTAATTATATTACTTAAAGCACACACATCGTGTCCATTACAACCAAGTTGCCAGCATACATACACTGGACTTTTGACGTTCGGATACCGCCACAAACACATCCAAGCTTTCCAACCTTACATCAAGCTTTAGTCTTTCTACTCATTATTACATGTCCAAAGTGCCAACAAGCAAAAGATCATGCAAACGGAACCTAGTAGCTAGTGCAACAACTACTAGCCTACTCATCGTGATCGCTATCTAGGTCCGAGACGTTGGCGTTGTCGCCAACTGCAGCGTCGTCGTGCTCCTCAGCTGGCGCCACGGGCTCTTCAGGATCTTCGTCTGCATCCAAATCCATCTCTGCTGCGCCAGGAAGGTCATAAGGGTTAAGCTGATTGTTCAGTCGATGGACCTCTTCATGCAAGTTATCATTGTACTCTTCTGCATCAGCCAGCCGCTGCTCGAGCTCAAACTGTCTAGCGCTCAACACATTCTCTGCGGACCAGGCTTCATTCCTCTGATGGAGCACATGAGCCAACATGCTCTCAGCATTCCTGTGGGCGGTGGTCAGTTGCCCAAGCTGCTCTCTCAGGGCACGTACATCTCCCTCAAAAATCACAGTCCTCTGAGTGGCCTGATCTCTCTGACGAGTCAACTGAGCCATCTCAGCAGTGAGCCTCTCAATCTCGGCATCGTGATCTCTCTGAAGCTGACGGCGGTCATCGCGAGCCTGACCAAGAGCACTAGAAACACGTCTCAGACTACCTTCCACTCCATCGAAGGCCCTCATCACTGCGAACATGGCACTCATAGCGGGGTTGTCACTGTTCTGTGCCTCTGCTGCGCTAATCTCCAGAGATCTGCCCCTTGCTTGCTGCCACGAGTCAGTGGAGGGGTTGCCCCTCGGAAAGACTCCCACTATAGTTGCTGCCAACTCCTGAGGAAAGCGATCCATGATATCCCTCAGGATCCCAAAGGCTGCCCTCTCAGCGGCTTCTTCAGGGGTCCTGCCAGTTGACTCAAAACGCCAACCGGTCCACTCAGAACCATCACCTCGGGGACGAACTACTGCTTCCACAGTCACCAAAAGTCCTTCACCCAACCGCTCATTTGACCAAAAGTAGCGGGGCTCCATCCCATCATGATAGCCTACATAGCTGAGCACTCTCCACAAGAGTGTAGGCATCCCAAACTCTCCAAGAAAAGTGTGACGCTGGCGAGTGCGCGGAGCAAGCTGATGACGGGGAGCTCTGCCGGTGGACTTGCGAGCGGTCTGCTTGCTACGTGCCATCTGTAGCAAAAATTTTATTACCGTGGTGAGAACAGATTTTTAAGTTGGCATTTTTATCGAAATGAGATAATCAACTTATAAGGGGAGGAACAGTGCCAGGAATGAAATGCACACATGATGCATGCACGTTCAGTACGTCCTCACAAACTTAGAAAACTAATGACTACTAACGGAATAAATGGTGGCATACAATGATCTCTTGTAACGTAACTAACACGTACTACTCGAAAGCGTTGTTATGTACCTGCAGAAAAAAAAATCACTTCAACCCAACCTCACAGTATGAAAACATGCAGAAAGCAGTAAAGTAAGTTACTCGCTCTACACGCATCCCCAGATACGAGTATAACGGTAACAACTACCCGAATCGTCGTCCTATTGACGGCATCGTCACTGCATGACGGAATTCCCCACAATTTGGATACCCTCATACGAATATGCGCAGGGCACGTAAGCATTTCGGTATCACATAAGCACTCCCCTAGATCGGCAGTGTATCCGACCATGCACTCACAACTCTCACTTACCAAGGCGTAGAGGTAAATGATCCATACATTACCACTCAAGTGAATGGCACTCATACCATAGCACGCCGTATGAGCAACGAAATTTAAAATATGATGCAAACCCCCAAGTTAGTACTTAATTAAGCCACCTAGAGTCCTTATCGGGCATAAAGGATATGACCACTGGCACACTTTTAAGTTCAAAAGCTTATTTGAAAACACAGTTTTTAAATACTCATGTGAACAGTAACATGCTAAACCATGCTCCGATGCCAGCTGTAACAGATCAACGTAATTATACGAAATTAAGTAAGAAAATCTTCCACCGAGGCGGTTAATTTAACAAACTTAAGCCCGTATAACTCGAGATTCCGTGAAATCACGAAGGATTTCCAAACCACTAACATACAACCAAGATCGTACTGATTTAGCAGCCACAGTTCACACGATACATAAATCTGATCAAACAGGTAGGATACATCGGAGTTCGGAAATAAAAGTTATTACAACATAGTTCAACATAAAGTAGCGGAAGCAAATAATTTTACGCACACACACTTAGTTCAGTTACAGTGCCAGTCAATAGTCATGGTCCACAAAAGCAGTAGATAAGACAAACAGAAAGACCCTTGCCCAAGGTCCTAGTTGTCACCCATCGCCGGATACAGACAGTTGGAGCAGTACCCGTAGTACATCTGACCATCTGCAACAACAATGGGAACAACGCCCTAAGTACGAGAATGTACTCAGCTAGACTTACCCGTCATAAACCAAAAATAACAGGACACCAAGGAGCATGCAAGGCTTTACATAGTGGATTGGCTTGACTCCTTTGCGAAAAGCACAAGTTATTATGAATGACTAAGGATAGGTATCTTTAACATCATTTTTAGGACAACCTATTCATGCTAAATGAGCACCTATGACTAAAACAAACACTTGATTAACCATTAACATCAAAGATTACCATCTCAGGTTTAGCCTTTCCACATTATCCACATAACCATCCGTTTTCCATCATTAAAACTACGATGCCATAGCTCGAGTCAAGTGCTCACTAACCGGGAGCGACGGCGATTCGAATCGAATTCCTATCCAGCTGGAGATTTATTCCTCACACAAACCATGCTTCCCCCATCAGGGTCGCGTAGATCACCAATGACACTTTCCGAGAAGCCGCGGGATAACAATCATGGATCGCACTACCCAGGGACCGCCCGACCGCCAGGACGCACCTTGGGCTCACTCTTCGCGTCCCCGTTACCCCCCTTCCACACCAGTCTGCCAACCCGAGTTTATCCCGACTCAAAAAGTGTCACTAGCTTCGCGGTCGAAAGGTACTTTATTCGGCCAGCTAAATGTGAGGCATGCGTTCAACATGACAAGAGGGACGAGCAACGATCGGTCCTTAACTGACACAGACGGAATCACTATAGTCCAAAACCCTATAAGACTCCGCCCGGTCTCCGTTTATCCATCAACACTTGGTTACTTTTCATGATCACAATTACAGCTAACCATAACCCGGTATCCACCTATAACTCGCAGGTGACAGGAAATCACCCGACTTCTACCGGTCTAAGCATGGCTAAGCAATTTACTCGATCCTGACCTAACAGGGTAAAAGATAATCCGGTGGCCAAGGTAATAATGCAACAACGGTTTCACTTAACTCCTATAACTTAGTGCAACAATATATAACTATGACTCATGTAATAAGGAATAACTTTTTATAAATTTAGGAGACTTAAAATGCTCCGGGGCTTGCCTTTTTCGAACGAACTAGGGTGGTGATCGACGCACTCTGGCAGTTCCTCGCCTGACTCTTCCTCCTCGGGCACCTCCTGTGCCTAGGGTTCCTGCTGATCCGTCCAAGCCTGCTCCTCCGGTACTGCTACCTGCGACTCCTCCTGCGATCCTGTATGATGCAAGTGCATAAGGAAACATGCGAAGAATGCATCGAATTGTGGTGGAGTGCTTTGATGACATGAGATGCAGATGAGCACATGGAATGAGCAGTTTGAATATAATTATTTCTTCTACAAGGTAGTCAACGTCATCCAAGAACATGTAACCTAAAATCTACACCTTATCCTTCTATTAGTTAGCTTACCATCTACACATACAAGTGAACCTAAGCTACCAAAGCTTACAAACCTAACTCATCCATAACATCAGCAAGGCATCATGATGCTTCAAAGATACACCAAACATATTTTATTTCTCTCAATTTCTCATAAAGAATAATCTTTTATTCCCTATTTAGCTAGGGTTACACAACAACACCTATCTTTGGTGTAGATAAAAATCTACAAAAATTACAGTAGACTACTCTTACCCTAACTAACCTACCACTAAATTTTCATGAGAATTGCACAAGTAAAACTGCCTGTACAAAATAAACAAGTTATAGCCTAATTGTGAGCATGAAATTATTTTATACTAGAAAAAGTATCAAACCACATATTTCACAATTTTCTTAGGTTACTAACAGTAAACCAACATACTACAAAAATTATCAGATGTATGTTGTATACAAATTTTGCTCTCTACTAAAAATAACAGATATTACCAATTAAAAGCATTTGAACTACACTTCAAAATTTTCCCACAGAACATGCTTCACTGGCATTTTTCCTAGAAAGTACATCACTAATAAAGACTAATGTAACAAGAATCATATTTTTCCCTTTATTATTTTATTTACTACACTTTTTCTAAGATAACAGCATATATAACAATTAAATAAAATTGCACAGTAGAGTGTCACAAAAATAACATGAGATATTTTTAAACTGTAAATCTATTCAAAAGGAACATTTCAAAATTTGTTTCATGATTTTTGGAGCTATAAATCTTGAGATACAATTTTTTGGAAGCCTTTTTCAGATTTTCTGGAAATCAATTTCTTTAAAACCGAAAATCAAAACCGGCCTTAAACGCTACGTGCACCCCGCTGTGACACCCGGAACCGAAACGCTGAGACAGACAGGCGGGACCCATGGGTCAGACGGGCCCACCCGTCAGCCGCAGTCGGCCAGAGGCGGTGTGGACCGCCGGGATCTCGCCGCCAGCGAGTCCTCCGACGACGGGGAGGGCACCAACGTGCTCCTCTCATCGACGCGAACCCAGTGGTGCCTAGTGGGTGGCCAGACGAGCTCGGCATCGAGCTCGTCGACGAGCATGGCGGCTCGGCGGCGCGGGACGCCGTCGGCCGGCCAGCTCCGACCGAGAGGAGCTGCGCGGTGAGGTCAGCAAGCTTCGCGGTGCAAGTGCGGTGCTCGTGCGCTCGAGAAGTGGGCGAGAAGTGGCGTGGAGGGGTGCGGCCCACAGAGCGGGTCACTCCGGTGAGCTTGGCCGAAACTCCGGCGAGCCATTACCGCGGGTGGAGGCCGAATCCTAGCGGGCTGTGGCGAGCACCGGATGCACCATGGAAAGGCGCAGCGAGGGCGAAGACGGAGGCGGAGGCGGTGAGCCGGAGCGGCGGCTAAGGCGGTTGCGGAGCTCGGGCGCCGGCGATGGCGAGGCGGAGCTCTGCTGCTGCTGCTGTGGGCGGGCGAGGGAGAATGGAGGGAGCAACCGAGGAGGACGAGCGCGCGGAGGGGGGGTAAGCGGGCGCGGACGCTGCGGGGGCCACAGGGCGCGTGTCGCGCGGCTCCGACGGCGTGCGGCCACGCGGCGGCCGAACGCTGCCGCGGCGCCACGACGCCACGCGCGGGCGCGCGCGCGGGAGCGGGAGGGAGAAGACGCAAGCGCGGGCCGGGCCGCCAGCGACGCTGGGCCGAAAGGGAAGCCGAAGCCCACTAAGGCGAAAATCTGATTTTTCTTTTTCAAAATATTTTCAGATTTAATTCTTTGTTTCAAAATTGAATTTGGAGATGAAAAAGAGGTTTTTAGAAATTTGGCCCAAAATAAAAGTTGTTCAAAATTTTATTCTCTACAACTTTCATATAGAGCACTTTTCAAAATTCTCAATAGATTTTGAATTTGAGATTTAAAGCTAATTTAAAATCAAAAACTCATTTATTTAGAATATTTTTAAAACAGAATTTGAGGAAAACTTGAATTTAAAATTTGCTCCAATAATCAAATTGATTTATTCTAGATTATTTAAAATTGCTACTTCTCAAAAGTTCACCAACTTTTAACACTTATATCAAACTTAGGGTTCCCATTTATTTGTTTTTCAAATTAAATTTGAAAGAGCTACAATTCAAATAATGCTAATCATGCAATGATGTTGAATGCTTATGCTTTGAATGATAATGCATGCTTAACACCCAGGGGTGTTACAGAGAACGACCCAAGCTGAGCAACTAGCTTCACACCCTTCTTCATGGTCTATGGATCCAAGGCAATCCTTCCCACCGACTTGGAGTATGGAGCGCCAAGGGTCAAATTATACGACGTCCAAGGGAACCAAGCCCCCCTTGAGGACGCCATGGACTAGCTGGAGGAAGCATGTGATGTCATCCTACTCTACTCTGCCAAGTAGCAGCAAGCCTTACACCGGTACCACCATCGCCATGTGCAAGGTCAGGCATTCAATGTCGGGGACTTGTTGCTTTGCCTCAGATAGGACAACAGGGCCCACCACAAGCTAACGCCACCATGGGAAGGCCCATTCATTGTCATAGAAGTGCTCCGACCTGGCACCTATAAGCTGTCCACTGCAGATGGTGAAGTCTTCACCAATGCTTGGAACATCGAACAGCTATGTCACTTCTACCCTTAGATTTTCAAGTTGTACACATGTTTAATCCTGAAAGAATAAGAAGACTGCTCACTGTCTCATTCTCTGTCTAACTTTGAGAGAAACCTAACCCTACCTTTTGTTAGGATCGGGCCTCTCTCGGTGGCTAAAAGGGTGTAACCCCCCAACACTATGAAAATTTCATGACACTTTTTTGAAAAAAAAATTCATACCTGAGCCCTTACAGCATTGTTTAAGAAAGAGGACATTTTAGAAAACGAAGAGCCCCATGGAACAAATCGGTCGGATTGTGAGAAACCTACACCCTAGCGGTTACGATGCCTTTGCTCACCAGTCTGGGCCTAAGGGGTCGACTCCAACTTCTAAAAAATTCATAAACTTCAACATGATGTGGGGATCGGGCAACCATTCAAAAAACTTTATGAAAAGATATCCACCTAAGCCCTCCGACAGTGACTGGGAAATGTGGGTGAGTTAGAGTACAAGAATCCCTCGGGTCGAGTTAATCGAACTATGAAAAGCCTATGCCTCTACAGCTACGGTACTCTCACCCATTAACCCCGACTCAGGGCATCAGACTCAACTCTAAATGCCGCAAGTGTAGCCGCACTAAGAGGATCAGGACGAACGCGTAAAGACTTAGAACAAAAGATAAACATAAGTTTTAAAAGGGGCCCCAAGGACCACTGACTTGTTCAACATTCTAAGTTTTTACACGGGCACCTTACCTAACACTGTTTATAGATCCAAAGATAGGGGAATGACCTCTTCTTCAAACTTGGCCACTAGGGTCTTCGTCGGCTCCAGCACCTCCTCATCAATGGCGTTGAGCTCCTCAACGGGGATGTCGATGTAGCCCTCACTAAGCGCCTCAAGGTCAATCTTCTAGTAATGGGACCTAAAGATGGCGAGCGCACGTCACATCCCAAGGTGAAGCGCCTCCTTCACTTGGGTCTGAACCCACTCGAAGGCAACCCTAAGACGACTCTGTAGTGAGCTTGCCCCGAGCCACACCTAGACCACCCCGAGGGTGTCACACATTATCTCGGCAGTGGTGCGCAGCTCAGAGTGCTCATGTTGTCCCGTGTTCAGGGCCTCCTGCACCGACAGAAGCTCTGCCTCCACCATGGCAAGCCTAACCTTTAGCCCTGATCATCACAAGGGATAAAAGGCATATTTTGAAAACCCAATGATGGACTGGCAAAGGTACAAACCTTCTAGCTCCTGGACCCTGACCTCAGGGAGCTGTAGTGATAGGCAGAAGAGAGGAACCCTCGAGGCTATAGGGGTTAGCCCGTCCTAAGGGGACGGAGGAATCCTGACCCCAAGAGACGGCAGGGTCTGTGGTGACTGCCCCTCGATCTTAAGGGATGGCCCGCTAGGCTGCTCCCCCACCTCGGCCATAGAGTCTAGCCAATCATACGGGTGGTCACCCTCATTGTCATCATCATCATCATCCTCATCAATGTTTGATGACTTCTCCTCTTCTTTGGCCTACCGATGCAGCTTTCGGCACTTGTCGCGCTCCTCCTTCCTCCTAGCCTTCTCAACCCTCTTCTTCCCCTCTTCCTTCTTCTTCTTCACCCCCTTGGCATGAGCCCAGTTCTGCATCCTCTAGGCCACGTCCTTAGGAAGGCATGGGTCAAAGTCGGGGACCAAGCAGAGATTCCCCTACAGCCACCCGAGCCCTGGGTCAGGAAAGGAGGAACACAAAGAAGCCAAGGGAAAGGGGAGGAGAGGAAGAGTGGGCTCACAATCTCGATGAAGCCATCATTGGGATGCATCGTCGGGTGGACGTCGAGGGCGGTGTCAGTAGGGACACTGTCAAGCACCAACTTGATGTGTTTCTTGATCTCTTCATGATCAAGCTCCCCCATCAAGAGCATGGTCCCCTTGAGGGGTGTGTTTGGCACCATCTCGTCTAGGTGGCGTGCCTACCACATCAGCGGCAGCACCCTCCTCTCGTGGAATGTGGCGATGACCCCGGCCTCGGTTATATCTGCATTCACTAGGCACTTGACCGCCTGGAGGAGGGTGTCGATCTTCCCCATATCGATGGCGATGGGACCACAGCCCTAGTGCTCCGGTGCTTCTTCGAAGAAACGACCGGTGTACGATATTAGGGGCGCGTCGGCGTCACTCCTAAGGTAGAACCACCTTTGGTGCGACCCCTTGTTGGACGATGACCCCTTCATTGTGATGTACCCGTTCGCCTAGCTCTGGCAGAGCTAGATTACACAGCTACCGATTCGCACTGGCACCGTCTCACCCCTCCTCACCGTCTTGAGAAAGACGATGGCATAGAAGTAGTATTTCCACAAGGCAAAGTTGGGCTTGATGCCTAGATAGTCCTCGCACAGGGTGACAAAAACCACAATCTGCAGAATCAAGTTGGGGTTGAGATTCTGCAGCTCAATCCCATAATAATGCAGGAGTCCGTGGAAGAAGTTGCTTGTAGGCATCCTGAACCCCTGCTCATGCAAGTGCACAAAGCTGACAACATAGCTGGTGGGGGGTTCGGCTCATCTTTGTTACCGGGGACGATCCACTCCGGCTGCGCACCGTTCGTCTCTGGATGGAGGAGACCATCCTCGACGAGCCGCAACACAATCCTCTCGGTGAAGCTAGAGCGACCCCACAGATCCATTGAGAAGGGCGAGAAAGCACTCCGACAGCAATGGCAACGAATGTAGCTACGGGGTGAGTTCTCAGTCTCTCTCTCTTTGTATCGCTTACCCGCCAGAGTAGATAGGAAACTCGAGTGCGAGGGAGGCAAAAAGCAGAGGTGTGCAAGGGCAAGGGGAACAACTTGGTTAAAAAGAGGAGATGATAGGGTGATTCAAGACACCAACAACCCGCATTAAATGTGGCTATAGAAATGACTCATCACGTCCCGGATATCTCGGTAACTGTGCACATGTCTACCGCAATTCCACCCCATCACCTTGCATCGTTTGCCTCGCATACCGCGCCTGCCATTATCCCACGCCGTGTGGGGCTCAAGCACCTCCCCTCTCTATGGGCTGATCATAGGCCTCGGTAGGTAAGAGAAGAATATGGAGCTACATGCGCTCCTATGGCCAATTATGGTCCAGGGGTTTGAAGGCTGGCCCACCGAGGGTTCGACAGCCGCCCCAGGACACTTGAGTCAGGTATGGCGAAGAATGGGCACACTAGCGGCCAATACCCCTGCACGTGGGTGCCAGGGGCATTCCGACCCATGTTTGAGTCATGATGGACATCCAATTCATGGTATTCCTCGAAGGAAGGCAGTGAGCCCTCGGGACCAGTCAGACAGCCCCGAGAATTATATGAATTGGACATCAGGAATTTGGAGTGCGTCGCCAGCTTGACCACTAGCCGATGCCTAGCTGATGGGACTAGGACTCCACTCAGACTTACCCGCTAACAGCTCACTGAGCACCACGGTTCGCCCAAAGAGGATAGCGTGGTTTGGCTCACCCCCTCCGTTCCACGAAAGAATGCGCGAGGGGCCAAATCAAAGACAGGTGGCCCCTCGACCCAACAAATGGTCATGCCCCTATGTCGAGCAAGGGCTCAGGGGTTGCACTCGTGTCCTGACCCAATGAACGGTCATGACCCTACGTCAAGCATGGGATTGGGGGCTACGAGCGACCCAACAGACGGTTACCCACACAACATTACTAAAACTGCATAAGAACTCACATCAACAGAGGACACATTTCATTAAAACGATGACGAGTCTTTTTTATAAGATTGCTTCTAATGTGAAATGCGAATACAAAATGCGAAAGGCCTATCCTAAGCGGGGATTAAGGTGGCCTCGGCGTCGACACCCTTACAATTGAGCAAAGAAAGCCCGCCAGCAGGGCTCAACCTTGGTGTTGGCCGCCGCTCAGGGTCCTAAGTACCCGGTGGCCTCATCCACGGTCCCCTCGGCGAGGACTAGGTCGATGACGGCATCGGCTACCTCGTCGAAGTCGTCCCAGGACCCATTATGGTCAGCCAGCTCCTGGCCCTCCACGAGCCCAATCAGGTGATATAGCATGTGTCCCGAGCGCACCTACACCACCATCAGGCCACCGCTGCCCCCCGATGGATGCCAAGCTCCATCGTGTCCTGGACGTGGGTGGGGATGACCAGAAGGCACTCCTCCTGGTTCACACCACGGGCGTGGACGTACCCCGTCGTGGCATCCGCAACATCCTAGATCCCCAGCAGCTCCGCCTCCAGCTCTGCCCCACATATGCACATGATGAGTGCAAAGAACAAATGCAATCCTTCAAATTGACATGACAAATGGAGGACTCACCGGCCACCTAGCTATCTGCAGCCACTTGCTGGTCTCGAACGACCTACATCTCCTGTTCCACCACCTCAAGCATGGCCTAGGAGACCTCCAGGTACCTCCTGAGTCTCTCCACCTCTGTCTCCATCGTCGCGGCCAATGCAGCATTCGACGGTTGTGCCAGCTCCGCAGTCACAACCAGAGGCAAGCGCCTCCCGTGTCTGCCACAGAGGATGACTCCACCCACATCACGTGGTGCTGTGTGGATCGCCTATCACTAGATGCATCACTGATAGGGTGTTTACTTGGATCCATCGCAAAAGTGGAGGGAGGAGGACACGGTGAGAGGGGACCAAAGAGATCGCAGGCTGCTATGAAAAACAAATGGGCTCCTAGGCCCCACTTGTGCCTGTATTTATAATGTCGTATAGGGCAACTGACCGAGCGCATGTTGCCTAACTCCCCATGTACGCAAAAATCTAGGCACCTCCCCACCTTCCCACGCACCAGGATGCGAAGTGTCACAATAACTGCTACCCCGCATGACGCCTCGTCTTCCCTAGGTGGGTCCACTCGATTCAAAGCCTTAAAGGGATAACTCATCCCTCCAAGGCCTCAGGGGCTACACCCGATGGGTGTGCTTGTGTGCACCCACCGGACAACTTCCTTCAAAACAAACAAACCACAACTACACGTGGGCACTCGTCCACAAGCCTCTGAAGGAGTGCTCCACTCCTTCATTGGCTCAAGGGCTACTGTCAGATACTAATAGTAGGCATACCCAACCAAGGGCGTTAATAGCATGTCAACTATTAAATCGCCCGAGGCTTAGGGATGCCTTCTGCCTCGCCCGAGCCCCATGACATCATCAAAGCGCCTGATCCCTACACCCCGTCGGGAATAATCTCTGCCTCGTCCAACCCCTGTGATATAAGCACGGGAGCACCTGGCCCTCTTTGGCATACTTTTGCCTCGCTCAGGGGACATGTGGAGCCCTCTGGCAAAGTAGAGAGCCATAGGGGCCCCCACCACGGTACCCATTCCCACCGATAGGACGGACATGACTGTGCACAGTGAATAGGAACATGGGAACCGTGCTCTGACCCAACATGACTCCGGTCACTCCACCATAACAATGTCCATACCTCTATAGCAATGGGGGTCACGACAACTATACCACCTAAACCCTCTCTATGCAAATCCGGGCACACGAACCGCCCATCCTTTATAGCACAGAAGCACATAGGACGAAGCATGGCCACAGTGCATTGCACTAGCGAATGGAGAGGCCAAAAGCTTAACGCCCATAATATCTCTGCACTACAGGGGAAGCTGCTCACACCGGATAAGGAGGAAGACAGCCGCACCTGAGGCCACCTTTTTGTTTTTCTCTTTCATCTTTCCCCGTTTTACCTATTTACCATGACTGTAACCTGAGCCCTCCCCTTAGGAACTATAAAAGGGAAGGCAGGGAGGGCGGACTGATCAAACACACACACACACCACCCAAGAGACTTGGGATCCACTTTCTCTCTTGAAAGCTTTTAACCCCTACTACGAGCACTTCGGTGCAAGGCAACACAAGCAGCCGCAACACCCACTATACGTAGGGTCATTCTTGCCCGAACCAGTATAAACCCTTGTGTCCACTTTGCACACCATCTGGGCGTAGATGCGCAGATACAAATTCACTCGTTTAGTGTCTAGGATGTGGTTCTAGACACCAACACCCGGCAAAAAAAGTCAACGAAGACTACGATCTTGCAGGAATCAGGTGCATGGACATCTTGGCCCAGGGCACACTAGTACCCGAAGAGCTCCCTCGATGGCAGAAATTCCACAACCACAAGGCTCTTGATGTCCTCCTCCATCGCCGTCGACACCTCCCACGGAGAACTACAGACGGGACTCCATCATCCCTTGCTCTTCAAGCTCATATCTTCTTAACTTACTGAACTAACGGTTTTGCTTTTCTTGGCCAGGGTCTTTCTCAGCGCCATCACTGCGACTATCAAGAATGGGATCTAGATGTGATAACATCTGCTAGGTCAAGGTAAGTAAAGGAGTGAACACTACTACTTTTGTTATCGGCGGCAAAGGGACGAACCGTCTCCACCCTCAGCTACTTATAAGGGCGACTAAAACAAGTCAAAACCCTTATGGACCCTAGGCCTAAGCCCAAAATTGCTGGTGAAACTGGGTGGACCAACATTTGGGCCCCACCAAAACTCGGCGTAGCCCACCAAAGCGATAGGCCAGTCGGTGGTTCTAGCCTAGAACCATGAAAGCCGAACCCTGCCATCTCAGAGTGAGGGGAAGTTTGGGAGGGTTGCTAGCCAATCCTAAAACCTCTAGTACTCAAGAGAGTGATGTAAATCCCTCGAGTACTATGAAAATCTCATGAATGTTCGAATGGGCTCGAAGTACCTTATTTTAGCGGATTTGTGCCCCTTTGTGGGAAATCAGAAAACTAGTTGGCCGGAGGCTGTAACCAAAGTATGAGCTCCCAGAATCTGGAAAAAGAGTTTTATGACGTGCCCTAGTTGGTCAGGCTTAGTCCTGCCACTTCCTTTCAGTGATAGCAAATGTTCACCTATTCTACCCAGTGTTGACTTGAAAGAATAGCATACGCTACAGCCCTAGAGGTTTATGTGTTCCCTATTCGCCCAAGTGATCCTTGAGCATTCGGGATCGCTGGCTTTAGGAGCCACGAATGACCGCACTTGGTCAGAGTAAAATTTCAGATCAAATCACCTGAATAAACCGACTAACAACCCATCGGGTCGGGAAGGGGGCCTGAAAAATGCAAGGACGGTTTGACTGAATGAAAATTGCCAAAACACTTGATCAAATTGGGACATAGGTAGCTATGTTCAAAAATCAACAAAAGTCATCCTTTTTTGATTAAACTCTGTTGCACTTTACATTTATCAGGTGCACAATAACCAAAATCTATCAGAAACTACTATAGTTATGATAGACTTATGAGTGCATCGACCTCGCACTCAGCGATGGACATCTCATGAAGCATAGAAGTCAGACGAAGGCCCACGACGACCTTCACCTTGCCTTCGGATCTTCACAAGTAGGGACGACACCTGGAAGATGCCTTAGGGAGTGCCACCACGCGGAGCTTCCTCTAACATCTAAGAGGAGGAGGACGTGCCCTGTGAGAAGGCCATCCCATGCTACCTTTTTCAACATCGGGGAGGAGTGAATGGCGATGAATCGGCAGCCTCAAGCCTCTGAATCTATACAAGAGAGGTCCTAGCTTGAGATCTGTGGGACAAAGGGTTTCCTAGCCATAGCAAGCTACCCTTTGCCCTCCAGGATTTCCTACAGACATTCTAACCTGGAGATCTCCAGTGCGCCGACCACCGGTGAGCCTAGCTGCCGTGCCCTTAGTGGGTCGAGCCACCGATAGTATTTTCCTCCCTGTTGGCAGTCCTTATCAACCAAATTCGACCACCAAATAAGACACAAAAAGAGGAGAACTAGCATAACTTACACACATATGTTATTTTTATTGACCTATTTCTACATGTATTGGAGAATCTTTGTTTAAAGGACATATACATGAAACACATGGAAATAGAGTCAAAATGCACAACTAGAGAAGGCATAAAGCAGAATCCATGCAAAAAGAATAAAGAGAAGGCCCATGCACCTTGCAAATTTGAACCAAGCTTTGACAAAACCAGAGCCCAAGCCCACTCAAGAACCCACCTGCGTAAGGCGGTGGCGAGGCAGGCCAGCAGGGGTGCGGCCGCACCCACCGCCACTAGCATAGCTCGGCCCACCGTTTCTCTAGTGGTTGCATGGTGGCATGCTAAGGCGGTATTGGATAGTTTCCTATTTTTCCATGTGCCAAACCGACCTCAACATGTATAAATATAGGGTGTAGGTGCTCCTCTCAAACACACCACACTTGAGCTCTCTCTCTCTCCACTTGTACTTTTTTACCTTTTTAGTAGTTTAGTTTGAAGCAAGGCAAGCTTCATTGCAGAGCTTGAACATCTAGAAGGAATCTTGGTATGATCAATATGAAGAGTTCTTCTATGTTCTTGTTCTTATCATATCAATATAGCTATGTTATGAAATTAGAGCTAAGGTCTTGTGCACATAGAACTTTATGCTTAATCTTTCATAGATACATATTTAGACCAAGGCCTAAATTGAGGTAGTGAATGCTACTTTAAGATTAATTTTGGTCATTATATTCTTCTGGGTTTGTCGTCCATCCCCGTAGCAGATGCTCTAGTAAGAGGACTCCTGATAAAGACGAAACTTTCTGGCCACCGCTAGAATAGTAACCGATAGCGTAGACATGGTGTCTATGTTAGAAGTTACCTTCATTTGCCTTGTATCCCACGGTTAAGGGGTAGGCGACAGGTGGTGGTAGAGTTGTCCATCCCTTGTAAGCCCCCATGTTCAGATACGGCATAGAGGTGTAGGCCAGATTCGCCTAGCAAAGCAAAAGACGGTGCCCGAAGTAAGTCTATAGTGACCAAAGCTATCTTAACTTAGGATCTCTACCATTAGAAATTCATGTATTTGTATGATATGCTAATCTTAGCATAGCTATACAAGATAAGCCTGCTCTAGTTTAGGTTTATTATTTTATTCTTTATTCTTTCTTTTATCTTTATCCTTGAGTTTGGCTTGAGTGTGTGTGTCACACTATCCTAAATTTAGCCTACCTTACACCTGTTATGAATTTTGGTCTATTATACAGTCAAGCTATATCTTGACCATGTCCGTACTAGACACTTTTACACCATGCCTTCCTCTGGGAAAATATAAGTGAACGATACCCGAATACTTTTGGGTGAAATACTACAATGATATATCCATGCGCTTGTAGAATATTTCTGCATGTGTTCAAAAATATCATCAAGGCATTTCTAGAGCCATTGCTAGGAAACACCAATGCTAGTGGTGACACTAAGAAATGCCAACAAGCATTTCAGACGCCGTTGTCGGGGATGGACTTAAAAATTCCATACTTGGTGATTGCGCTAAGAAATGCCAACACTCCCCATCTTCGCAGAACTTCCTCTAACACCCAAGGAGAACTGCCACCACTAGGCCACTATAGAACCTAATCTTGAGAGCCTTCTCCCAACGATGGAGCGACCACCGAGAGGCCCCGTGAACCATGGCGCATGAGGAGGGTTGCCACTCTTTCACTCAGTCTAAGGCTAAGGCATTTGGGGAAGAAAGGAGGGGGTGAAACTCATCGGCCACCCTACCCTCGGCTTAAATAAGCACCCTGAGGACAGAAGTGGGGGAGATGGTGGTCGGCATTAAAGACATATCTAGTCATCGAGAGGGTTCCACAAAGTAAAAACATGGGGAATGGAACAGTTTAGGTTCCTAGGCACCACTATCCTTATTCTTTATAGGATTCAATGATGCACAAATAGTGCGTTCAAATGGATGGAAGTCTTCCACCTAAAATGACCCTCGAAACTAGGGAAGGCATTACTACTAGCGAATGCAACGCTAACAGTTGTCCCGATACTCGGGATCCTCTGATTGTATTCAAAATGTCTCGGCACCCGAGAAGCGCTCATCAGGATCCATGGTAACTGAAGCCTACAGGATCAATGACACCCGAGGGATTGTACAGCTCTACGAGACCATCGTTAAATACTATGGGGCTACAGTCAAATATATGGGCCCAGGGTACCCTCACCGACCATGTATCTGGCCCATCAGTGGAGGACGTCTGAGGATGAAGCCCACAAGGATTAGGCGCAACCATCAACTTGGAGATCACGACGTATCAGCCGCCATCGTAGTTATGGTAGGATAGGATTGATCTATTGTGAGAAACTAGGAATCCAATATGTAGCGCCGATCATCTTCATTGTAACCCTACCCCTCTGCCTATATAAAGGGGGGTAAGGATCCAACGATCGGCACGTCTATCATGACACCATTGCCTCATTCCAATCTACCCCAATAGCTAGGAGCAACAGCTCCTGTAACCGAGCATACAAATACAAGAGCAATACCACTGGAGTAGGGTTTAGCACGTCACCATGCCCTGAACCAGTATAAATTCTAGTGTCTTGTGTGCTACCAACTGATTTCGTCTAAAGATCCATAATTTATGTAAACACATGACCATATTAAGTGTTCTTAGGTCACAACATCATCATGCAAAGGTAAAGGAATGACATTTCATATTTTTGCATAGATAAATTATTTATAAACCATTTAAAACCATTTATCAAGCATTAATCAATTAAATCAATAACTCCATCATACTGCATCCAATGGACATGAAATTTTTACCATAGCACAAACATAGCATCAATAGCCTACCATAAAAATTTCACAGCAATTGGAGCAACACAACTTTAGTTATGAATTTCTTCCTTGAAAACCCTAATTATCATAGATAAATAAAAACAATGAAAACTTTCTACTAAAACATATCATATTATGACTCTACTATGTAGATCTACTCATAATGATTCCAAAAAGTCTTCATTTGCTATTTTGGATTTTTCTATGATTTACTATGAATTTTTAAAGTCTCAGCTAAACTAAAAGCAATATTCCAAAAAAGAAAAATAAAAACATTTTTGCAAAGTGAACACAAAACTCTCTTCTAATTAACTAAGCCCATAAATGTAAATCTTTCTCTCTGGTACTTTTGCATCTAGAACCAAGAAAGAGTTTCTATTTTGATTTTCACTCCCTTCTCTTCTTCCTGACAGTAGAGGACGGAGGAGAACACCGAGGAGGCCATGCTCCGGTCAGCCGGTGGCTGGCGGTGACAAGGAAGGGGCCAGAGGGGGCTCCAGCCGTGGCTAGCTATGGCCATGCCTAGCACTAGCCCTAGCTCGGCTGGTTGTAGCCAGTAGCAGCCCAATCGCGACAGTAGCAGCGCCTTCGACCTAGGGCGATGGAGCAGCGCGAAACAAGTGAGGGACGACGAGGTTGGCTGGGGAAGGGCAGCACGTTGGCCAACTCGACCGGAGGAGGGGGAGGAAGGATCGGCAGTGAAGGAGTTCTGCTTGGTCTTCAATGGAGGACGGGCAGAGGAGATAGGGAAACACGAGCGAGGGAGAGAATGGGCTAGCAGGAGGGAGGAGGGGTGAGCATTCATGCTATTCCGTCTCCACGTGGCGCGAGTGTTGGCGAGTGGCACGCATGCGAGCAAGCGTCCGGGCCACGCAGCGCGCGGCTCCTACGCATGGTTGGGCACGAGCGGCCACGACCAACTCCTAAAGCTGATGCAAACCAGTTCAAAAATAGACTGAAACTCTCATCTTCTCTCCTCCATATTTCTCAAACGTTTCAACGATTCAAACAATCAATTGTGCCTTGTTATTGCGCTACGTGAGTACTACAACTTTGATTAAAGGAGTTCGGTCCAAATTGAAATGGGTTGTGAAATATTAATTCCCCAAGAGGGCTACATCGAAACTAAAACTAACGAAGTTCAGTTCTCATACAGCCAAAAAGGGATCCTAAAAATAGCACTGGGTTCCAACATGGGGGCTCTGTTATACTAGGTTAGAGACTCAATCAGGTCTTGGCCTTTGAACAAAGTTTGTTCCAAACAAAGTAAACTACAACTTTTATTAAAGGATCTTCAACTGGTTCAGCCTAGTTACGAAGATACAATGCTCCAAAGTGGGGTACACAAAACTGAAACCGAGATTTAGTTAACTCGTGGAAATAGTTAATCCTTGCTGAATTTGGAACTAACTTTGAAGATTCAAACGAGCTCCAAAAGCGATGAGACTTGTTTTGTTGTTTCTCTCAGAAAGGGCACTTCAACTCATATTAAGAAATCCAATTGAGTTGCCATACGAATTTAGATGATAAAATGTTGCAAACATGTCAACTCAATAATGTCGATATGGGACTTAGAAAAATCCTGAGGGACCAAAACAACACTGTATCCAATCTTGAGGCCACTATTTAGGGTACTTAGAGGTTGATTTAGACTTGGGTCCAAAAACAAAGTTTGTTGCACACAAACTAAACTACAAGTTCTATTGAGGGTCAAACTTCATATTTGCTACAGAAACCATTGCTCCATCTTGGTCAAAGCAGCATCGTGATAAAGCTTAAATTATCATTTTCGATGCATTGGAGCATTTTCTTAGCACTTGATCAACATCAACCCTTAATAACCCTTGTTTTAGAGTTCAATTAGAGTCAATTTGGGCAAGGTTGCAAGGTTTTGTTTGCATCACATGTTCTCATTCACTTACCAAAGCAATCCAAGCAAGAATATGATTTGGCATTCCATGTGACCTTTTTATTCCAAACTTCATGAAACTTTTCCAATGCTCAACAAAGCTTGCTCCTAAGGTGATGCACATGAAAGAGGCATGTTTACCATTACTTAATCATATATATGAAAAGGGGTCAACATGTGAGCAAAGGTGTGTCGTCCAAGCATAAGTTGGGACTCCTTTCAAAGAGAAGAGGCTTCAACTTACTTTTCACCATTCCAATATTGTGGTCCAAACTCATGATCATTACTAAACATTGCTCAATTAAGTCCAAGCTCACTATCTAACCATTGGCTAACACCAAGGGTGTTACAGAGCATTTCATGGGTCTTTTCGGCAAAGAACTAGCGTTGAATCGCCCTCTATGAAAAGCTAGTCAGCCTTGCCATTTAGATCTATACCCACTGTGTATCTTGGACATGTGCAGCCAAGACGATCAAGCTCATGCTAGTGTGTCCAGAATTCATATAAACACACCTTTTATCAACTTTGCTAGGGAAGAAAGAAAATATATCTACTACTATGGCCGATGGTAAGCAAGATGGTCCGACTGATCCAAGCAATCCCTTGTACATCATGAAGCCATTGGCCAATCAACTTCTTGATGAGATTTGCAAGATGCTAGAGAAGAGGGCATAGGCCCGAGTTGCTACTAATCTATAGTATTTTCTAGTGTGCTTTAGAGTGGATCCGCTGGAACCTTTCAAGAAGATCAAAGGCATCAAAATTGATCTTATTCCTACTACAACTTCATCTGAGGTAAAAACTCATCAACCACCTCCAAGATTTGGGAGGAGGTAATTTTACTAAACTGACCATTATTTAGCTGCTATTAGTCTGGTGTGCTTAGGTAACAAGATAGTTGTTGGCTTGGTGTCCATCTAATAGTTAGCTAACCTACTAGCAAGGTCTATTTGGATCCACCACAACTAATTTAAGTAGCTAATAATTACTATCTGGTTGGATCCAACTAGACACTTAAATCATGTTGAAGTGCTGTTAATTACGAGAAATATAATATTAGCAGTCATCAAAGTTGATATGGTGTATTAGCAGCCAATAGCTGCCTATGCATGGTAGATTTGTATGGAATGAATCTATATCATCAAAAAATTGATTGGTTGTTGGCATTTTTTAGCGCAATCACCAAGTGAGGAGGTTTTAAGTCCATCACCGACAACGGCGCTAGAAAAGGCTATTGGTATTTCTTAACACCATTACTAAGATTGAGTTAATCTTAGCAACGCCACCAAGAAACACCAACTACGATAGTCCTTAAAGATTACAGACAACATCCGCAAGCGTACGGAGCTATCGTTGTAGCATTTCACCGGGAAGTATTCAGGGTATTGTTATTTATATTTTCCCAAAGGAGGGCAAGGTGTAAATGTTCTAGCATAGACATAAACATGATTACACACTTGCATAGTGAACCATAACTCATGACAGGGGTAAAAATGGTATTTCATGGATAGTGGACACACATCTAGGCCAATCTCAAGGATAAAAGGAAAACAAGGAAAAAAAGAATATTCCTAAGTGGAGCAGGCATGTTTTAATATAGTCGTGCATAGAACAGTTCATAATCATACAATGAACATGGTTAGAGCTAGAACTAAGTGTGAGACAGACGGGGAGATCCCCGGGCTTCGTCTGCCAGGCCATAGAGACTTTACGAACTCCTACACGAATACCCGAACATGGGGGATTACAAGGGATAAACAAGGCTGTCATCACCTGCCGCCTACCCCTCAACTATGGAGCACCATCATATTCAAAGGTTCCCATGCACCTGAGCACCACGCCCGTGTACAAGCAAACTACCTAGATCCCCCCGGGACTCCAACCCTACGGACTGATAAGCAAGAATATGCGCAAACCTGAAGGAACAATGAACTGCCACCTCAACCCTAGTTTTACTTCTACTCATACAAGTCATATGAATGTTGAAACATGAAGTTGAACATGTTAACATCATGACATCTAAACCATATACTAGTTCACATGCATTGCTATATAAATGATATGAGAACTTGAACTCAGAAGCATTCTTCATAATATTCATACCAAAGAAGCTCATTCTTCCAAGGATACAAGGTAATAGTGGGTGTATCATTTGAGGAATACATACACTTTTGAGCAAAGTCAAAAGCCCTACCAAACTCCACAAAAGCCTTATTAGATGGTGGGATAAAAGAAAGGCAAAGTCAAAAGCCTTTGGTGAGGAATACATACACTTTTGAGTGATCGAGTGTATCATTTGAGGAACTACATTTTGTTTTGCAAAACTTTCAAAACCTCTAGAAAGATAGTTAATCAAAGAACAAATGATAAACAGGTCTATTCATCTGTTCTGTCTTGCAACCACCCAAGACTTGGAGAAAGCCAAAAAGCTCCACAGGAAACAAGGTAATAATGGGTGGGCGACATGCCAATTCATTCAAATTATGGTAGAAAACTTTGTTATAAACCTGGCATATTTGAATTGTAATCAGCATAGTAGCAACTCCTGATCAACAACCAACGTCTTAGCTTTTGCTCGAGGACGAGCAAAGGGTTAGCTTGGGGAGTTTGTTGGAGGTCGTTATCAACACATTTAAACTGCCAACATAATTCCAAAAAGGAGGAAAACATACACTTCTATACACATATACCTTTACTACTAACCTATTTCCACTTGTACTAGTAGAATCAACACTTTGCAGAAACATACACTGGAAACAAGTGAAACAGGGAGGAAATACGCTTTCCAGGAAGGCATAAACAAGCAATAGAAGGGCAATGGGCTGAACCAGAGCAGAACTAGGCCAAGCCCACATATGCACCGAAGCCCAGGACCAGAGGGGAGCCCATAGGGCGAAGGAGAGGCCGAGGGGCCCTAGCCCAGGCGTGGCCATGCCTAGGGCATGGGCGTGCCCCCTGCCTCCTCTCTAGCCCAGCTTCGGTGTGTCAGCAACATTAATGCTAGGGCTGGCGGTGCGGGGTGTGCTAAGGAATATTCCCCCCTAAACCGCCTGATCTAGCCCTATATAAGAGAGGGGAGGGGTGCCTCACTCACACACACCTCACTTGGGAGCTACCTCACTCCACCTCTCCCATCTCCACTCTTCTAGCTTAGTTTAGGAGTAGAATTAGTAGAGGAGTAAGGCAAGAGCTATTAAGGAGGAGTAAGTGATTCTATTATAACTGTTCTATCTTGCAACCACCCAAGAACTTGGAAAAGCTATATGCCCCACAGGGATCAAGGTAAAGGGTGGATAAAAATGCTAACTTATTTAAATTGCAGAAGAATACTTTGTTATAGACAAGACACTTGTGAATTGTATCGGCATAGTAGCAACTCCAGATCAACAACCAAGTACTTAGCTAATTGCTTGGGATGAGCAAAGGTTAAGCTTGGGGGATTTGTTGGCGGTCACTAATGACCAAATCCGACTACCAATTCAAGTCCAAAATAGGAGAAATAAACATACTTTTGACACATATGCCCATACTATTGACTTAGTTCCACTTGTATTGGAGAAAACATGTTTTGCATGTCACACATTCGAATACAAGTGGAAAATAAACAAAACCAAGCAAAAGGCATAAAGTAGAAAGCGTAATGTTGAAATGCGCAAAGGAAATACATGAAGAAGTCCACCTACACATCGAATTTGGGCCAAGCACCAACATGGCCATGGTCTAGGCCCACCCAGGAACCGACTACGCAAAGGCGGTCGTTGGGCGGCCGCAACAGGGTGTTGGCGCACCAGGGGTGTGGTCGCACCCTTGTCACTGCCGCCTAGGCCTGGCTTCCTCTGACGGTTGCATGCCGCCATGCATAGGTGGTTCTCAGGTGTTTCCTAATTTTTCTATGCAAACTGACCATGCTTCACTATATAAGAAGAGGAGGAGCTCATGCTCTCACACTCCATCATTTGGAGCTATCACCTCACCTCTCTCTACTTGTACTCTTTAGCTTTTAGTAGTAGTATTTGGAGCTAGCAAAGCTATCAAGGAGGGCTTGGCTCCTTGTAAGAAGAGATACATCTTGGTATGAATATTATGAAGATTTCTTCCAAAGTCATGCTCTCATATTATGAATATAGTAGTGCTTATGAATTAGAATATAGTTGTCTTGTTATAATCATGATGTATGAACTAGCATATAGTTTGTGTTATGATCTTAACATGTTCAAGTGTATGCTTAATTATTCATATGAATTGTATGAGTAGAAGTAGAGCTAGGGTAGGGGTGGTGGTTTGTTGTTCCTTCGGGTTTGCCCAAATTCTTGCTTGTCAATCCGTAAGGTCAGAGTCCTAGGAGGATATGGGTAGTTTCTTTGTATATGGGTGTGGTGCTCGAGTACATGGGAACCTTCAGATATGACATTATCCCATGATTGAGGGGTAGGCGACAGGTGATGACAGCCCTGTCCGACCCTTGTAATTCCCCACATTCGAGTATTGTGTAGGAGTCTTAAAGTCTCTCGAGCTTGCTAGCAGAGTGCTTGGAGATCTCCCCGTCCATCTTAAAGTAAGCTCTAACTCTAGTCATATAACTTGTATGATCATTAACTATTCTTTGCACAACTATATTAGAACATGCCGGCTCCACGTAGGAACATTCTTTTATTCTTTGTTTTCCTTTTATCCTTGAGGTTGGCCCAAATGTGTATCCATTATCCATGATATACCGTTTTTATCCCTGTCATGAACTAGGGTCCACTATGCAAGTATGTAATCTTAATCATATCCATGCTAGACTCTTTATACCTTGCGCTCCTTTGGGAAAACATAAATAACGATACCCTAAATACTTCTGGGTGAAATGCTACAATGATAGATCTGTACGCTTACAGATATTCTCTATAATCATTAAGAACTATCATAGTTGGTGTTTCTGGCAGCGTTGCTAAGATTAACTCAATCTTAGTAATGGTGTTAAGATATACCAACAGGCATTTCTGGCCCCATTGCCAGTGATGGACATAAAACCTCCTCACTTGGTGATTGTGCTAAGAAATGACAACAGCGCAACAACCATACAGTGACGCCAAATTCCTTCAGGTTTGTGGGATGATGGAGCAGGATCCGAAGTCTATCTACGACCTCATGTCGATGACCCCAGGGAATATGGATTTCGAATCCGATTCCAAGGGGAGCTGTCATCTGTTGAGAGAATGCAACATGTTCAACCTCTCAGAGGATGGGGTATGTTCCAAGAAGACTCTCACTATTGTCATTGTTCTGCTACTAATGGCTCTCCTTACCTCGATTGTTCCAGGAAGCCAAGGCAGTCATGCCCTGTTAGGAGCAGAGCAGTGCTCCAAATCTGACAACTGCAATGAACAGTTATGTGGGGCGATGTGCACTATCTTGGCATTGAATGCTATTGGGGATATGCAAAGTTGTTGGTGGGGTCTCCTCCTATTGTTGCCTCCCACAACCATCGACCTCCATCAGCATCCTCCACTAGCATGTTCACTGATTCATCAATTTCTCGATTCAAGATAGAGAAACTGCATTTTTGTTAACAATATGTAATATGTACTGCAAGGGACAAATGTGTGGCACAATGTATGACATCCATACGCATGGAAAACAAGTGATGGTGTGTATCTTCAAATAATTTAATACATAAAATGTGGTCACACAAAACTTCACATTATGACGATGCGCTTTATGATTTCTCGTCCTGCCTTGTTTTAACCTTCTTAACCGACCAATTCCCAATGATTAGTAACAAGCATTTGGGTGTGTTGTCCTTCTTATTGGTGTGCGATGTAGTGTGGATGGGCTTGCTGGCCCAGCATTGTCCATTCCTCCTAACTAGTGTGCGCTTGTTGCTACTTTTGTGTCGGGGTTATGATACCCGGGTATCTCAAGACATCAATTAGTTAGCTGCCCAGACAGTCCATTGTATGCCAGCCTGTATAAGCCCAAATGATCATGGCCCAACTAAGCTAAGTAGTCTGGGCCAAACACTAAGGTTGAGGTCTGCCACGACCCCTTCCCTCCGCCTTAGCCGCACACTATGCAACAACTCACGACCTCTCACCGTCTCGACCCCTAGGAGGAATAGGGAGAGATTGAGCCGGCTAAGCATGCCTGCTCTGATAAGAGGAGGCATGCCGCACTGACCCCACAAGGACCAAGGGTACAACAGTCACCTCGGCCCGGTCATACGCCATCCTGCACCATGTAGCAGAGACGAGACAACACTGCCAAGCGGTGATGGCCATTATGGAGATCCACTGTCTAGATATGGCCCGACAAGACATGTGTACAATTCCACCCACCACGAGATGGGAACCACAATGGTGGCCTTGACTTAGAGGTTACCTAAGCCACTAAGAACCATGACCCCTCAGCTCGGGATCATGGCCACCAACTCTGTAGATAGCTAGACAAACAGCAACCCGGGGGCAGCTACCAACTCCTGTACGATGCCCTCAGATGATTAGGAGGCGATGACGAAGGCCACGGTGAGACCACGTCACGTAGGATGGCTGGCACAACACCACTATGTCCACAGTACCGCCATGACCGGCACTGTAGCACCATGTCACACCATGCCACAACATGGGCACAAGACCATGACAACAGGCACGCTAGGATGTGCACCACAAGACGGCATTACTTGCAAGCCAAGTTAGCTAGGCCTCATCCCTCAGGCTCATGACCTCTCAGTTAGGAGGACCTTCTTCTTTGTATGTGAAGATGATCTAGGAAGGGCACCCTTCCTAGATCATCTTCACAATCTTTGGGCCCTCAAAGCTTTCCTTCGGGTAGCCCATCTCCTAGCTCTAGCTCTCCTACTTCTTCCACCATTCTTGCATCCCCATTGTAAGAACTTCAGAGCATTCAAGCGAGGAAAACATATTCGATCATCTCTGAGACTAGATGTAGGGCTCTGGCCTAAACCAGTATAACTCCTCATGACTTTTGGATGCTACCATCATCTTCTGGGAGTAGCGTGGCATCCATATAAATTTATTAGCCAGTTTACAAAACACTGATAGTTGGCGCGCTAGGTAGCAGACAGTCACACACTCTCGATTATTGAGAAGGAAGCGATGGCTCCCTGCACCTACGTCAGACTTGCTCTTGGCACAGCCCTTGGTGGCCACATTTGCTTTGGAAGCCTCGAGTTCACTGACATCGACAGGCCAGCACCCGTTGACGATCTTCTCCCCAGTCAAGCCCTACCCTTCAGGGACCTAGACCTTGTAGCTGACCACATGGGCTAGCTATGCCTTAGCAAAGGGAATGCGGTTGTTGATACTTCTCAAAGTTTTTTTGGAGGATTCTGTAAGTGTATAGAACTATCATGTAGCACTTCGCTCGGTGAGTACTGAGTATCAAATTTATAATTTATCCTATGGGAAGGCAAAAGGCTAGAATCTATATAGGACTACAATTTGCTATAGGTAGGTTCTAAGTTGATCCTAGGTTGGTGAATGATAGTGAAGGATGAGTGTAAACTACCTACACTAAACTAATCCTAACAAGCTAATCTAGAGATAGCTAGGTGAGAGAGCGAGCGATTTATCTTTCTAGTAACTAAGGGTAAACAAATAACTAGGAGAATTGTGATAGTACTTTGGGGCATAGCCCACCTACCAACTAGGAGAGTTAAATAGACAAGGCCTGCCACAAGCCCCACGATTTAATAACTAGACCTGTCATGTGGGGATACAGAGGATAGATAAGGTTGTGACCAATTCCCACCTACCCCAATCTATTCGGAGGCCTAGCTATATCCACAGGTAATCTATAGCCTAAGCACCATGCTTAATCTATAAACTTACTACTTTGATCTAAACTCTGATGAAATGAGATCAAAGCACCCTAACCAGATGGTGGAACCGGTACTAACGAAAGACTACTAATGATAAGATAATATATGCTACTAATGCTAAACAACAAGCACCTAAGCTCACTAATGATGAACACTAATGACTAAGTACTTAAAGTAAAGCAAGCAATACTAGAATAAAGTACTAAAATAAATATTGAATCAAGTAAATGCTAAATGAAAGAATTACAAAGGAGCTATACCAGACCCAAAAGACTCTTCCAGGTGTCGAGAGAAGCTCCGACTCCCACTCTACTCCACTACTAGACTACTACTCTATAGCTAAGCTAAGCTAGAGAGCTAAGAGAAGCTTAGAATGCTTTTCTCTTGAATGAGACTTGAATGGGGTGACTTCCACCGTGCACCACACCCCTCTATTTATAGTGTAGAGTGGTGTGGGGGTACTTGTAGGCTGTAGGAGGCAGGCGCACCGAGCGGCAGCATGGGGGCATCGGCCAGACCTTGGATGCACCGCCTTTGCATCTTAGGGCGTTGGTTGCTCCTCTAAGGTGGTTGTGAAGATAGCACTTGGTGAAATTTGGACAGGAAGTTGGTGGTTAAGTCGGTGGAGGGCTCCAAGTGTATGACAATGGGCCCATGGATCCACCATGAACAAATCTTGTCCCTTGATCAAACTAACTTGGATGGAGGCTTCCTATTGGCTAAGGAGGAGATCCACAGATCAGTGACATGGCAAGGCCACAAGTGGGGCCGGGCGGTGCCCTTGTGGGCCCGAGCAGTGCCTGCCTATGGGCCCTCGGCCTGCTGTCATGTCCACTTGGTCCAAATGTTCATGTTTCTCACTATTTTGGCCTATTTTTGCCACATTTCCTGCATAAAAATAATTCTACAAGCACAAGTGGAACTAGGTGAAATTTAAACATAAATCTTCACATGTGATGATGATTTTCCATGCTTTTGGGTGAAATGCTGACGGTAAAAATAGGTGTTAGCGACCATTAACAAGCTCCCCCAAGCTACCCCTTTTCTATCCTCAACAAAGATGTGGGTTTAGCATAAAATAAGTTGTTGGATCAAGAGTTGCATAACAATGTAACGCCCTGGTGAAAGCCCAAGTTTGGTTTTGGTAATTAATGACACCAAGTTGCTAATGCCATTGTGTCAAGTGGTTTGAATTAGGCATAAGCAACACACGTGATGAAGGAGCAAATGGCATGGAGAGATGGCCACAAGACCACATAATTTGGTGCATGAAATGATGAGCAAGATCATGAAGGAATACACATAAAATGATGGACTTGATGATCAAGTGGAGGAGAAGGATCTAAGAGCGCAAGGCAAAGGTATAACCATAGGGTTTTCCTTTTGCCGGTCTAAGATGAGTAGAGAAGTGATTGACCGGGTTTAGGATACATAGCTGACTATCAAGAGGGGCAATCACGGTTAGCTCGGGAATCAAGTGCCACTAGATCAATGTCTTGAGCATATGCATTAGGATCTAGTAGAGAGCTAACATAACACCTTGAAAAATGTTTGTGAAATGCTAACACACATGCACATGGTGGTGTACACTTGGTGGTGTTAGCACATTTGCGAAGGCGGTGGAGTTTGAGTGGTAGAGAGTGGTGTACACATTCAGCGCTTTTTAGGGAAGTGAAACGCCTATTTTCTACTACACCGAAGGCAGAGAAACAGAGGCATAAGTCTGGTGTGTTTCTCACTGAAAAAACAGTGACCGGGCACTAGACCGAACGTGGTCCAAGGTGGACCTGCACGTCCGGTCAGCTCAAGTCGAGGGCTAAGGCGCAGCGTGCCTAGGGTTTGTGACCGGACGCTGGTCTGGCCTGACCAGTGCATCCAGTCAGTTCACCTAGGCGTAGAGGAAAGGTGCTCAACCGGCGCGTCTGGTCCCTCACGGAACCAGAGCGTTCGGTCGGGCACCCATAGGAGCAGAGTGTGGCGAGGAGCTGATCGGACGCGCGGCGCGTCCGGTCACATGCGATCAGACACGTCCGGTCATGGTGGGAGCTCTCTGGACTCCGACCGGACGCCGGGTGTAGCGCGTCTGGTCAAACGGTGAAGCGCGTCCGATCACGGCAACGGCTCTCTCTCACGCGCGTTGTTACTGTTTGTCCTGTAGTGACCAGACGCGTCTGGTCACCCTGACCGGTGCGTCCGGTCATCACGTTTTTCACTGCGACATCTTGTAACGGCTAGCTGCGTACCCCTTCGCTATAAATAGAAGATGGCCGAGGTTTGGGGGCAACTCTTGCACATTTGAGACCTTGAGACATCCTTTGAGCTAGAGAACAACCCCTCCACTCATCTCTTTGCTTGGTTGCACATCTTGAGTGAGATTGAGTGAGATTCAAGTGTATTACTTGAGAGTTGCATTCTAGAGGCACTTGATCATCGAGTTGCTATGGATTTCTTGTTACTCTTCCATGTTTCCCGATGCGGTAGACGGCTTGGAGCAGCGGAGGTGATTGAGCTCGCAATTGGAGATTGTTGGAGCCCTCACCAAGTGTTGTAAGGGGTTCTTGAACCTTCCCCACAGGAGTTTGTGAATTGGATACTCTAGTGGAGCTCGTGGCTTGGAGGATCCCCATCTTTTGTGCGGTTGTGCGGCGCCCGCCGAGGGCTCGACTCTTGATAGTCAATTAGCTCGTGAACCGACAAGTGGGTGTATCGCCACAACGGGGAGTAGCTTGCCAGGAAGCAAGTGAACCTCAGGATAAATTCTTGTGTCGTTCTCTTCCCAAGGATTTCTCGTGTGTGATTGATTGATTGGTTCTTCTCATCTCTACACGGCGGTATAATCACTCAAAGCTCTTCTCTCGTGTTACTCCTTGTTTCTAGCTTATAGTTGTTGTTGTGTTTAGCAGATAGCCTTGTACTAGACTTGTGTAGGTGGCTTGCCTAATTAGTTAGAGCTAGTACATTTTGCTTCGCCACCTTTTGTACTAACACTTGTGGTTAAGTAAATCTTGTAGAAGTTTTAATTAGGCTATTCACCTCCCCTCTAGCCTATTTGGACCTTACACTTGGAAAAACTCATATACAAACAAATACTATCTCTTGAATTGAACATGTGAGCACTTAGAAATTTCACCATTAGTCTTAGCAATGTGGGGCTTATAGCTTTCACCTTGATACAAGCAAGTGCAAGAGAGTGTGGCTAGATAGATACTTTTTGCTTGCTTTGGTTTAGCTCAAACTTCCTAGAGGTTTTCAAATGATTTTGAAAGAAAGCTTGCCTAAGTTCCTCAAATGGTACACTCAAGTCACTCAATGTTGTTTTGAATCCTTACCAAGGCCATGAATGTTAGCCTTAATTTCTATCCTAAAGCTTATGCGGAGCTCAAGGTAGGGGTAAAAGCATAGCTTACTTGAATTGAATATATTGCTAAGTCAAACACTTGAATCACAAGGAGCAACAAATCAAACAAATTGATCAAGATGTGCATGTGTGTGGTATATTTGGTGGAAGTGGTACTCCTTTGGGAAGTTTTCCTTCTCTAGCTTCTTTTGAGAGGGCATGGGTACATTCTTTTTCTCACTCTCTTTTTTTTCTTTTTCTTTTTTTGAACACTAGAGCTTTTTGCTCTTTTATTCTCTCTCTTTTTTCTTCTATAGCCCATGCCTCTCTTTTGATATGAGATAGCTAGAGAGGTAACTTTGATTCTCATAGAGCAATTATGAATGGAATGTATATGTGGTTGCGTATTCCCAGTGTAGGAATAGCATAAACATGTGGGTTGACATGATCTTGATCAAAAAACATGAAAAGTTTCTCTACTCAGATGAATAAGGCTTGAAAAAGCTCAAAATAAACAAGCAGCTTTTATTGTGGCTTTAATGATGCATGACTATGTATGCAAAAATATTTGGCTCTGGTAGGAACTTATCACCATTGAGGAACTTCTAGCAAGAGAGTTTTAGCATTTTGCAAAACAAAACTCCAAGTTGTCTTTACCATTCCTCAGATAGGTTCAAAGATTTACTTCAATAATGACTACAACACATCTCACAAAAGCCTATTCTTGGTTCTACCGTTTACAACCCATGAAAGCATTCAACTTAAGATGAACTCTAAGTTTATCATACTTAAAACTTGAGAAGTATAAGGTTGTATGACAAGCTTTAGCAAAGTATCATAGAGCAACTATTCATCATCTCCAATTAATTTTATCATCATTTTATTAGAGCAGAGTTTCTCTCAAAATAATTTGAAGGCACTCCTCTCTATATTCTATGATCATGAATATTGAAACATAAAGCAAACATGAATGTAAAGAGAGGGTTTAAGATTTTCATACCGGAGCGGGGAGAGATGTCTCCCCCAAGCCTGCCTTTTGCATACGTTGGAACATCTTTTGGCAGTTCTTTTGATTCTTTTATTTATTGACTAACTAAGACTACTAGAATACAAGCAAACGACTAAGCCTACAACTACTAGATAACTTATTCAGCAGGGATGCTACTGAATTTTATTCATTAATATTAAATATTTTTTTTCTTTTTTATAGGTGTTGCTTTAATGCATATCTATCCTATCAAGCATTCACTACTACAAACTTTATTTATTAACATAGAGTAGCTAAATGCAACTAACCTATCATGCAATGTAAAGCAACTTTATTGGAAATTTAATTGCAATGTAACTAAAGAAATCAAAGGGGTAGAAAACATACCTTCGTGTCGGGCTCAAGGTCATTCGTCCTTGGGTGGAGATTTTTCCTCGTGTTCCACCTCGGAGGCCTTGTCAGGATCAGGATCAAGACATGATGAGTTTGAGGAAGGATCTTTCTTTCTACGCCATCTCTTTCTATTCTTCTTCTTGATAGGCTTCTCTGGTTCTTCAATTGGCTTTGGTTTCTTCATCTTGATTCTCTTCGGATGCTTTTTCTTCTCCTGTTTCTCATCAAAGAGGGGTTGTCCAAAGTCAAAAGAAAATATTTCTTTTCTTCCAGCAAAGTGGAATTGGATTTGCCCAGAAGCCACATATATGCAAGCATTTGCAGTGTTAAGGAAAGGACAACCAAAGATTAAGGGTGTATCCTTGGCGTTACCCATGTCTAAGATCATAAAATTAGTAGGTACATAAGCACTCCTAACTTGAACTAATAAATCAGTGGCTACTCCCTCGAGATAATGGTGTGGATTGATTAGCCAATTGTAAGGAAACTGAGGTTGATACTAGGGGCATATAAAACAACTTATCATAAGTTTCCTTAGACATGATGTTAATACTAGACCCTAGATCACACATGGCATTATGAAAAGTATGGGGTCCTATGGACCAAGTAATGACGAGGTTACCAGGATCACCTTTCTTAATAGGAAATCCCCAACCATTCTCAGAGAAGTCATACCTTGCCGTAACAAGGTTGGTTGTCTCCATTATTCCCTCAAGTTTGCCAGGAATTCTATCTTTTACAAAGGATGGGATAGCAGCAGCAATTTGAGCTAATTGGGTTTCTATCATCTTATTAAAACTAAGTTGGTTCTTTAAGAAAGAAGAAAATTCATCCAATTTAGCATTTATGTTTTCCAACATCTTGTCATGAGCATTTAACTTTTTAGTAATGCTATCAGTCATCTTACTTTGACTATAAACAATATCTTTCAAGAAAGCGTAACTATTATTACCTTGATTATTCAAATGAGAAGAAGAGTAATAATTGTTACCTCCCTGATTGTTGGAGCGCTGATTCCAGCCTTGATGTTATGGACGAAACCCGTTGTTGGTGTTGATGAAGTTGAGGTCCTCTTGGGTTTCGGGGCAGGAATTTCCCGAATGTCCAACATCTCCACAGACTTTGCAAGTCATGTGGGAATCCATGGCCTTGAGTGTCTCTCAAGTAAACCTGGAAGTGGATTTGGAACATCCACGATCCAAACGGACTTAACCCGTTCTGGATTGAAACGGATGAGTGATGTATGGATACGGATGTCCGTTACCACGCACCCAAACCCACCGGATTGGATTGGATAAACTGAACTGCATATCCAAAATCCACCGGACATCTCCCCTCCCCTCCCGCTGCCTCTCCCTGGAGGGTTGGCGGCGGCGGCGCCTTCACCGCGCACATCGCACGTCCTGCTCGACGGCATCACCAGGCACATCCACCCGCTCTGCCAGATCCTCTCCCCCCACCGCGGTGGCCGTCTCCCGGCGCTCCGAGCCGCCGCCCGCTTCCCAGCCCGTGCCCATCGTGGACGTCTCCCACCACTAACCCTAAGCTTCGTCCAAGATCCAGAAGTACAACGGGTCTGCGTTCATCCGGCAGGGGCACGGGTAGATTGGGAGAGCGACTCTTGGCTTGCAATCGAGAAGCCCTTCATCGTTTCTGATCTGAACCGGAGGGAGCAGCTCCTTCCATCAGTTGTTCTTGGACTGCTTCGTCTTCTTCAGAGGTAAGACACTCAAGTTCTTCTTCAGTTGTTCTTGGACTACATAGCCTTTTTATCAAAAAAAGAATCTTGTATGTATCAAATATATACATATATTTAAGTTTTGAGAGTTATACCAGCTACTGCTGTAGGACAGTAACATATATGTGAAGATGACATTCAGCTTGGGGTAAAATCAAAGCACATTCAGTACAGGAAAAAATTAGGAAGGTTATGCAACAAACTCTCGTAATGCTTTCCTGTGTAACTTCAAGTTCTTGAAATTCAGCTATCACAGAAACACCTCAAAATAATGTTGTCTGATGTGCTATGTCACATTATTGTTTCCTTTTGCAAGCTAAGGCTAGTCATCATACCTCAAAAACATTGTTGTTTGCCCAGTACAAATTAATAATGCTTGTACCTTATTGTCTTATTCCTTACAGAGCAATTGTGAAGATGTCGCATAGTAGAAGTGCTTTGCAAATTAATAGCGAAGGTGGTGATGAAGTCTCGCAACTTTCTAGCCGTAGAGGAAAGAAAAGGTCTGCTGTCTGGAACCATTTTGAAGAATTACCTCTTGAAGGGAAAGTAATGTGCATTCACTGCCAAGCAAGATTGTCGAACAATCAAGGTACTGGTATATCTCATCTGAGGAACCACATTATGGTGAGCTGCAAGCAAATCCCCCCAGATATTGATCGCAGTTCAATATTTGCATGTAATGCCTCCACTACAGATACAAGTAATTTCATAGTGGACCCAAAAATCACTAGAGATTTTATGACAAAGTTTTGGATCAGTGCAAATGTTGCTTTTAAAAAGATAGAAGACAAATTCTTTAAGAAAATGATGAAATCAGCTCACCCTAGCCTTGAAGTTCATGGCAGGAAGACACTTAAGAATGATTGCATGGCTGTATATGGTGATGAAAGAAGAAAAATTATGAGTTGCTTTGCTTCTTTGGATTCTCGTGTCAGTTTCACCACTGATATGTGGACATCAATCCAGGAACTTGGTTATATTTGTTTGACTGCTCATTACATAGATGAAGAATTTAAGCTTCACAATCATCTCCTCAATTTTAAACAAGTTCCTCATCCACACAACTCCACTGCAATTCATAGTACAATCATGGAATGTCTTTATGAGTGGGATCTATCAAATAGAGCTTTTGCTTTTACACTTGATAATGCCACATCTAATGACAAAGCTGTGGGAAAGTTGAAAAGCTCACTTTGGGCGCATATGCCATTTAGAGGTCTGGACCTTCATGTGAGATGTGCAGCCCATATTCTGAACTTAATTGCCCAAGATGGTATGAAAATTATTCGGGGTGCCATTGAGCCAATTAGGAATGTCATAAAGCATCTTTCCTCATCTAGCTCCCGCCTGCAGTTTTTTAACACCCTTCCACAACAATTTGGGCTTCCACGTAAGAGGGGATTCATTCTAGATGTTCCGACTAGATGGAACTCCACATATGACATGCTGGAGGAAGCTATTAAGTATAAAGATGTATTGGCACGCTATGCTGATTTGCAAAGTATTCCAGGGCCTAACTTGGAACAATGGGACTTGGCTATTAGAGTTTGTAAGTTCTTGCAAAACTTTGCTGATGCAACAAGAGAATTCTCTATGCATAAGTATCCAACTGCACATATATATCTTGAAGAGATTTGGGGGATAAGAGAACTACTCCTTGATGAGAGCAACCAAAGGGATGACTTTTTGAAGGCCATATGTAATGAGATGAAGTTAAAGTTTGATAAATACTGGGATCAACCTAATAAAGTTCTTTTGATTGCATCGCTGCTAGACCCACGATACAAAGTACATTTCATGGAATATTACCTCACAAAAGCATATGGAGGAGAGGTAGCTTCTAATGAGACAAATGATGCTATGATCTGGTTTAAAGCATATTATACTCATTATGACAGCATGCTGCAAAGTAGTTCACAGAGCAATGTTTCTTCCTCGCCTGAAGTGATTGGATCAACAAGCATGCTCTCTCGGTCATCTGCAAGACGTAAGTTAGGGATGGAATTTGTTTTGTACAAACAACAAAATCGATCTCATCGCTCAAGAAGATGTGAAATTGATACTTACCTAGAGGATTCATTGGTTTCTGGAAGGGAGGGTGAAGATTTTGATATTTTAAAGTGGTGGAAAACAAAATCTGATCAATACCCGGTGCTAGCTAGGATGGCTCGTGACTTTCTAGCAATACCTTTGTCATCAGTAGCCTCTGAATCCACTTTTAGTACTGCTGGTATGATAATTGACAAATACAGAAATTCTTTAAGTCCGAAAACAATAGAGGCACTTATATGTACAAAAGATTGGCTTAAGGATTGTAATTCAGATGATGAAGTGGATGATGACAATAGCGGCGATGATTAGTGTTAAGAAATGCACTCAGGTATGCAATTTCTAGATTGTTAAATTCAGTATACAGTAGCCTTAGCTCTTTTAGTCCTCATGGCCTTAGCTCTTTTATGATCTGTTTCTAAAGTACTACAATTCTGTTTGTTAAATCCCTTCTGTTTAACATGATGGTTGGCATCTGTATACCTGAGACATGATGGTTGGCATCTGTACACACCATAGAAATGTCAGTTGCTCTGTGTATGCAGCTGAACAAGCCTGTACTGCATAGTTGGAAAAATATTTAACAATTTAGAAAAGGTGGGATTTCTGTAGGTCTTGTCTTTGCCTCCTTCATATAGGCAAATCTGTGATCTGATGTGTTAGTGAGACTTTGAACTATCTGTCCCTAGTTAATTGATAATTGGTATTTGTATGCCTTCATCTTTTGTGTTTATTCTGTGTAAATTTATCTGATGCTTGATTGTTTCTGGCTTGACAATTATCAGGAGAGCATGAACAGACATGTGCTTTCTTGGGGGCATGAGTTCTGGCTTATGTTTCCTGTGATTTCTTTTGTGTAGAACGATATCTGTGTGGAGAGTAAAGATCATAACTCTGTTAATTCCTTTTTCTTTCTTTCTTTTAGGAAATTGTATCAAGTACCAAAGGTCAAGTATCAAGGGGAAGGTTTCCTATCAAGTATATTGTGGGACATTCTGGATCAGTTCTTGGAGAGGTTCTTCAAGGATTTTTTTTACCTTGTTTATGTCTCTGCATTCTTGTAACTGAAGGAGGGTAGTGTGGTGGTGTATGTCGTATGATGGTCTGGAGTAGTACTTAAAAGATTCATTCGTTGTTTCAGTCATATCGAACGAGCTGTGTTCCTGTTCATTTGTTCAGATTTGTGTTCAGCAGTAGTAAACTGAATTTTTGGATGCCAAGAAACAATGATTTATTAGTTCTTGGATCAGTTATAACTTTCTGATGGAACAGAAAGATCCTTGGTTCATTGCTTTGGTTCTATGTTTAATTTTAGTATAAATTGTTTGCAGTATTTTTTGCTAATTTATTGTGATAGTGCTTGATATCAGTTGCCTCGGCTGCTAGTTATTTTTTGCTAATTGATTCAGTAGATGCTTGCTTCAATTGCCTCATTTGAATGAACAAGCGTGCATGGGTGCACGCATGCACAGCAAGTGAAGTGAACTATACGTATATTATTTGGATGTTGGATTGGACTGGGTTAACTATTTGTTGGACTGGATTGGTTTGGTTGTTTAAAAAATAATAGTGGTCTGGACTGGACAGGTGCCTTCCGCAAGTGGTATATCTTTTGGATAGGTTTATTTGGACGTGGATGTCAATCCGCTTCCAGGTTTACTCTCAAGCACTAACCATCTCATAATGTTCCACTCGCTTTGCGAGCATATCCATCTTAGCTGCAAGGATGTCAATTTCTTTAATTAAATGCATACCTCATTGATGGGGTTGGAGTCGATCATTGCTCTATCCTTGATTGGAGACCATCTTCTTGATTAGTGTCTTTGCATTTGCAACACTTAGCGAAAAGAATGCACCACCAGCAGTAGCATCTAAATGGCTCCTATATAACGGCACTAATCCATGGTAGAAGTTTTGGATTAAAAGTTAGTCTTCCATGCCATGATGTGGGCATGCAGAGACGTACTCTTGCATTCGTTCCCAAGACTCGAGAATCGACTCATCTGCTAGTTGTTGAAAACTAGACATTTTATTGTGCAGAGCATTAGTCTTCCCCATAGGGGAAAACTTAACTAGGAAAGCGTTGAAACACTTGTCCTAGGTATCTATAGCATTGTAGTTAGAGTAAAACCATTGCTTAGCCTTCCCTAACCAAGAGAAGATGAAAAGGAAAAGATGTATAGCCTCTTGACTCACTCCCTTAATGGTGAATGTGCTACAAATCTCCAAGAAATGTTGGAGGAGAGCATTTGCATCCTCGTGGGCTTTCCCACAAAACGGACTAGCTTGAAATATCGTAATTAACGCTGGCTTAAGCTCAAAGTCTGCATCCCCATTGATAACATTGGGACCGGTGGCTACATTAGTAGCCGAGGGTGCAGAAAAATCACGAATGGACTTATCAGCCATGATCGTGTAGGGCAATGATAGGATATGAGGAAAAAAGGATAAACTAACTAGGATAACGAAAAACAACCTAGCTAACAAATTCAGCCATATAAATTTGATGCCAGTTGCCTTCCCCGGCAACAATGCAAGAAATGCTTGTTGATACTTCTTAACGTCTATTGGAGGATTCCGCAAGTGCATAGAACTATCGCGTAGCACTTCGCTCGATGAGTACCGAGTGTCGAATTTATAATTTATCCCACAGGAAGGCAGAAGCCTAGAATCTATATAGGACTAGGATTTGCTATAGGTAGGTTCTAAGTTGATCCTAGGTAGGTGAACGATAGTGAAAGATGAGTGTAAACTACCTACACTAAACTAATACTAACAAGCTAATCTAGAGATAGCTAGGTGGGAGAGTGAGTGATTTATCTTTCTAGTAACTAATGGTAAACAAATAACTAGGAGAATTGTGATAGTACTTCAGGGCACAGCCCGCCTATGAACTAGGAGAGTTAAATATACAAGGTCTACCATGAGCCCTACGATTTAATAACTAGACCTATCATGGGGGAATACAAAGGATGGACAAGGCTGTCACCATTTGCCATCTACCCCAATCTATCAGGTGGCCTAGCCGTATCCACAAGTAATCTATAGCCTAAGCACCACGCTTAATCTATAAACTTACTACTTCGATCCAAGCTCCGATGAAATGGGATCAAACCACCCTAACTAGACGGTGGAACTGGTACTAACGAAAGACTACTAATGATAAGATAACCTATGCTACTAATGCTAAACAATAAGCATCTAAGCTCACTAATGATGAACACTAATGACTAAGTACTTAAAGTAAAGCAAGCAATACTAGAATAAAGTACTGAAATAAATACTAAATAAAGTAAAAGCCAAATGAAAGAATTACAAAGGAGCTATACCAGAATGAGAAGACTCTTCTAGATGCCGAGAGAAGTTCTGACTCCCACTCTACTCCACTACAAGACTACTACTCTATAGCTAAGCTAAGCTAGAGAGCTAAGAGAAGCTTAGAATGCTTTTCTCTTGAATGAGACTTCAATGGGGCAACTTCCACTGTGCACCACACCCCTCTATTTATAGTGTAGAGTGCTTTGGGGGGTACTTGTAGGCTGCAAGAGGCAAGGGGCGTTGGCCAGCCTTTGGATGCATAGCCTTTCATCCTAGGGTGCTAGTTGCTCCTCCAAGGCAGTTGTGAAGATAGCACGTGGTGAAATTTGGATAGGAAGTCGGTGGTTAAGTCAATGGAGAGCTCCAAGTGTATGACAATGGGCCCATGAATCCACCGTGAACAAATCTTGTCCCTTGATCAAACTGACTTGGATGGAGGCTTCCCATTGGCTAAGGAGGAGATCCCAAGAATCAGTGACGTGGCAAGGCCACAAGTGGGGTTGGGCGATGCCCTTGTGGGGCCGAGCGGTGCCTGCCTTGGGCCCTCAGCCTGCTGTCACGTCCACTTGGTCCAAATGTTCATGTTTGTCACCATTTTGGCCTATTTTTGTTATATTTCCTGCACACAAATAATTCTACAAGCACAAGTGGAATTAGGTGAAATTTAAACATAAATCTTCACATGTGATGATGATTTTCCATGCTTTTGGGTGAAATGTTGATGGTAAAAATGAGTGTTAGTGACCATCAATAGTGGCCTCGCCACACATCCCGATGCCTAATCACAGATCGGCCCTCGTCAGTCCCGCGATCGTCGATTCTAATGCCCTAGCATGCAGGATTGATGCCTATCTTGGGGCAAACCCTGAGCCAGAGCTAAGCCGATGCATTTTTTACATGTTGGTGAATGCATTCACCTAGCTCTTTAGGAGCGGACCCATGCCACTAGAGGACGAATTATGGAACCCTAGCACCGCACTGCCCTCCAGAATGTGGGATGCGATCACACTCTTCGAGTGAGAATTAGCAAGGCGTAACAGCCATACGACAACGCCAATTCGTCTAGGTTTGTGGGGATGATGGAGCGGGACCCGGAGTCTGCCTATGACCTCCTGTCAATGACCCTAGGGAACACAGATTCTGAGTCCGATTCCGAGGGGAGCTGTCATCCGCTGAGAGAATGCAGCATGTTGCACCTCTCGGAGGATAGGGCAGTGGTGGCAGGAGGCATAGAGGGTGATGCCTATCTGATTACATGTACCCTCAAGGAATAAGCGGAGTGCAATCAGGAGCACCTAAAACGAGCCAGGGCACATGAAGTCGAGTAGGCCGGTGAACGCCATGACGACGGATGCCCAAGCCCGCAACACCTCGACGCTGAGGGCGTGTGGGCACAGGCATGCTGCGTGTATGACCAAATCCAGCAAGGCAAGAGGGAGATGCCCATCTTCCCTTGAGCTAGCCAGAATGTTGCGGCGGCCACCATGATCATGCAAACGGCCCCTGAACCCTCGACCAACAAAGGAAAGCGCATTCACAAGGAGCTGTGAGACCTGCTAGACACCGTGATGGTACAGCAGGCTCAAAGCTTTATGGAGAGGTAGTAGCTCGAGGCTAGCCTTGTGCACATCTCCTCTAAACGTGGTATCCCCGAGGGATACCACGCACCAAGCATAGTCCGGCACTACGACGATGTGGTCGCACGTAGGCAGGAGCCATCCTCGGTGCGTAGCCGCTATGTCAGAGACCACAACGCTTGCCTGGTTCAAGGCACCAAATGCCCTAGGCCGAACCTAGCGAGCAAGGACCTACCATACTATGACGATAATGACCTGGACAACCATGGCTAACACCCTAGGATCTGAGATGCTCGGCATAGTCCAAGCCCAAACGCTTGCGCCCTAGAGGCATTCAAGAAGAGGATACAACAGACGCTGTTCCCGACGCATTTTTGTGCACCATCGAATGTCGTCAAGTACTCCAAGGACACCAACCCTATTGTATGGTTGGAAGACTTCCGCCTCGCTTGTTGAGCAGGTGAGGCAGATGATGACCTCTTCATCATCCAATATTTGCCACTCTACCACCCAGAAAGCGCCCTAGCATGGCTCAAGCATCTCCCTGCGGACAGCATCCACTCGTGGGAAGACTTCAAGTGCATCTTCGTAGGGAACTTTTAGGGCACATATGACCAATGAAGCACTTGTCCAAGAGCTCAGAAGCAGCAAACCACAGACGACGCAGGAGCTGCTCGACCTCGCGACAAGCCATGCCTCTGACGAGGAGGCTGTTCGGGCAATCTTTTGCAAATACAAGGGTAAGGCCCAAGCTGAACCCATGGACGAGGCTAACGACTGCAATCGGTGAGGGAAAGGCAAGAAGGACAGCTGGAGGCACTGCGACAGCGAATTCGTCATGGTGATCGACTGGTTCCATAGGCAGAAAACTAGCAAGCTCAACCACGTCAGTTTCGATAAGATAGTCAAGTTATCATGCCGCAACCACGGCTATCTAGTCAAGCACACCATCAAGGAGTGTGACCTCATCAAACTCTACTTCAAAGGCGACTACAAGGCAACCGGCATGGACGATCCGTATAGATCCACTGTCAGTTTTGACAAGAGAGTCAAGTTGTCGTGTCGCAACCATGGCTATCTAGTCAAGCACACCCTCGAGGAGTGTGACCTCATCAAACTCTACTTCAATGGTGGCTACAAGGCAACCGGCATGGACGTGCCGTCCAGATCCACTGTCAGTTTCAACAAGATAGTCAAGTTGTCATGCCGCAACCATAGCTATCTAGTCAAGCACACCCTCAAGGAGTGTGACATCATCAAACACTACTTCAAAGGCAACTACAAGGCAACTAGCACAGACGCGCCATCCAGATCCACTGGCAATGAGGACAAAGGGGATGTGTATCCTGACCCGAAAGGGTGCCTCATGATCTTCGATGGACTAGTGGCGTATGAGTCCAAGCACTAGCAAAAGCTCACGGCAAGGGAGGTCAATGCGGCCGTTCTAGGTGAAGCTGTGCTAGCTTTCCTAAAATGGTCGAAAACCACGATCACTTTCAACCGAAAGGATCACCTCAATCACATTCCACAACTGGGATGCTTCCTCCTTGTCGTTGACATGATCATCAACAAGACCCACCTATATCGTGTCCTCATGTACGGCGGGAGCAACCTCAACCCCCTCTACGCTGAGAATCACGAGCGGTGATACGGCCGTCCGGTGCCCTGCTCCACGGAGTTATACCAAGGCTTGAAGCCATTCCCCTTGGGCAGGTTGACTTACCCGTGACATTTCGAGGTCGAGCCAACATCCGCATGGAAACACTTGCCTTCAAAATAGTGGATTTCCCTGGCCCTCCCCAATTACACTTACCTCAAGCTCAAGATGACTGGTCCTCATAGGATCATCACCATAGGAGGCGACCTTCAATAGGCCCGCCTCTGTGAATGGGAGAACTACGACATCGTGACAGCCGCATGCCAACCCTGGAACCTCGACTCACTTGGGCGGTGCCAATTGGTGCCATGCCAGAGCTAAGGTCTGAGGTGCAACCCCCAGGGGCTGGGCCCAAACATGACTTCCCTACATGATAGGGGTGCACGTGGAGGGCACACCCAGTGATCTCAACCGTGGTGTGCGACAAGACCTACGATGACCTAGCACGAGGATGGTGCGATTGATGAGCCTCGAAGGGCTCGCGACACCGCGCATTCCTCGATTTGACGAGCCACGTGTGCCAGGCCTCGCCGTGCCAAACACCACGGGCATCAAGGGCCATGATTAGTGATGCAGACATGTAACGCTCGCATCAAAAGTCACCTCAAGATGTGAGTCTCCCTAGCTAAATTCTTGTACATAATCATTCATGTGAATCTTTTCCTACGCCCAGAGATCATAGTGCAGCCACCACGATGCTTCAAGAAGTGCGCGTCGAAGTGACACTCTGGCAACGCATTCCATCCCAAGTGACCCATGTTGATTGGCGCATGTTAGTCAACACGCCTCACTCACGGGGGCTACACTATAGCGCATCATGCATTGGCACACACCTATGGTCACACGAAGCCAAACCCTCGAAGCTAGCTCCAAGCAAGGTTGAACACCCTCATGACCCGAAGGAAAGAGATCGATGAAAGGCGTGATGTGTCAGTCATATCTTACAAACGCAATGGTCATGAAAATGGAGTCACACAAGACTAAACCCCGTGGGTCGATCCTCGGGCAGGACTGCGCGACTTGGCATTTGAATGATCAGGTCACAGGCAATCATGGCAAGACAATGATGCGTAAAAAGGAAAAGATCAAGAAGTAGGAAGTAGAAGACACAAGCTTATTGACAATTGTATGTGTGTATATAGGAAAGGGGATTCTGCAAGCGCACAGAACTATCGTCTAGCACTTCGCATGGTGAGAACCAAGTGTCGAATTTATATTTTTCCAAAGGAAGACGGATAGGCGTGTCAGGGAATGTGGCTAGGCAAACTAGGTAGGTAGGTTTAGCAATACGGGGTTGATGGATGAGGAATGGAAAAGAAAAGATAAAAAGGTTGATCACACAAAGGACGGTAGCTAGAAGTGTAGTGTAGCTAAGTGTAAGAGATAGAGCTAGTAATCTTAAGCAACAAATGTAAATTAATGATAGTGAGAAACATCTTTAGTACTGGGGGCTTACTTGCCCTAAATTCAATCAGGCACGAAGCAGAACGAGTCCTAAGTTTTCATAACTAGACCCAACACGGTGGAATACAGAGGAAGGATAGGACTGTCACCACCTACCAACTACCACAATCTATCCAGGGATCTAGCCGTATGTAACATCCTAGATGTTAAAATCCAAATAAAATTTTTATCATGAGCATCATCAAGAATAATCACCAAGTATCTTGTCATAAATGCACTTCATGTTTCAAATATAGCAATTATATGTTTCATATGTTGCATAACAACAATATCAATTAAGGTTATTTGTGATTTTATATATGTGAATTTGCTTAAATAAATAAAAGTTGGTTTGAGTTTTGAAGTCAAACATGTTTAATTTGGAGCCCAAAGATTGGATTTAAGGTGTATTTTCTAACTTATCCATTTTTGCTTAAGTCCTCGATTAAGTTCAATTTTGGGGTATTTATTAAATCAATTTTCATGAATAAAATTGGTACAACTTTTGTTTCATTGTTTGATCCCATACTTGAACTTTGATATTGTGTTATTACTTGTGATGTTTGATTATTGGTTGCTCTTAATTTAATTCCTAAAATTTGAGAACCAAAATAAATTTCAAAACCCTAACTGAACCCAGTTTTTAGTTTTGATGTACCCTAGTTCCTTTCTCTAGATCTCTTAATTCAATGAGAATCAAGACTCGAGCCTGTAAGCAATGTTGGAGCCTCACCAAGTTGAACAACTTTGGTTTTTGGAGTTCACCGAGTTGTTGTTTCGATTCAAGAGAAAATCGAAGAGGAAGTGGCACTGTCAGGCGGTTGCAGTGCCATTGCTGGTAGCAGGCAGTTAGCCTGCTCACCGATAGCCACCGCCCTCGCTCACTGCTCTTGTGCGCGCGATGTGCAGCTGCTTCCATGGATGACCTCAAGCTGCTGCTGGCACACCCAGAAGCTTCGTCCGCGTCCGTATAACGCAAGCCGCTAGCCGTTTTCTCCTTCCTTCCTTTCCCGTTCCGCCGCCAAGCAGCTCCCCTCACCAGTGAAATTCAACACCGTTGCTCGCTCTCACTCCAATTCCTTCCGCAACTAGGCTCGCATCATCGCTGCGGACCAGCTGAGCCTATCCACGCCATCCATCTCCGGCGGAACTGGCCAGAGGCCACCTTCTTCTTCCTCGCGTGTCTGTAGTGCCGCCGCGTGCACCCTCTCTGTGGCCAGCTCACTTTAGAGCAGCTTCTGTCCCCTCTCTTGTCGTTTTGATCTCCTTTTGACTCCATGATGCTCTCCGGCTCACCCGTTTTCGCAGACAAGCTCCCGCTGAGTCGGAATGCTACGGTGACGCCGGTTCGTGCCACCGCACTCGCCTTCCAACCGGCAGCGATCTCCACTCCACCTCCGCTTCACCTGAGTCATCGAGGATGTCGAAGTGAGCATCCTGAGGCCACCCCCAAGCCCTAACTAGGCTAGACCGTCGGAGCCACAAACCCGCCAGCCTGCCGCCGTGCTCCGTGCCGCTGTGCCACCATAGCTATAGTCATTCCCACTGCAAGCCCTTTAGTATTCAACCAGTAGCAGGGATGTGTGTGCAGGTTGATGGCAAGCACGCCGGTGTAGTCGTCATCGCCGAAGACCTCACTAGCGGTGAGCTCTGCCGCGTACCCGCCGGCGCGCTCGCAGTCAAGGCCGAGCAGGGTAGGTTTGACCTGAAGTCCTACGCGTCAGTGAGAGTGGGTCACGGGGGAGTGAGTGAGAAAAGTTTTCAACTAGTTTTCCATTTTTCAAAAAATATGAACATATGCTGAAGTTTGGAAATTCATAACTAATTATTGGAGTGTGATAAAAACGTGAATTATTTTTGCATAACCTTGTTATGATATGCACGATCCTTGAAAAATATTAGTTGGTCATAATAAGTAATTTTGTACGCTTAAAAATTCCATCTTTTAATTATAAAATGCTCCTTCTATAATTTTTGTAGACAAAAATATTAATCCTGTGATGTTGAAACTTTTTGTGTAAATGTTATGTGCTAATATCTGCCTCCACAAAAAGTTTGGTACTATTTTGATAATTCTAACTTGGTTAATTAATTTAAGTGTGTTTAAATGCCTTTTCTTTATTTAATAAATGCCAAAATAATTTATGTAGTTGCTTTTATGGCTTGGGTGGACTTGACCATTGTTTGTGGACCTTGGAACACCCAATCCCTTGCTGTTCCTTGACAACTCTTTGTTGTGCTCATAATTAACTTGCCAGTTAATAAATAAAATAGTTTACTTAAATAACTAATTAATAAATGTATGTGGATAGGTCCCTCATGATTGAACTTGATACAATGCTAGTAAATAGCTTGTCTTGCTTGATTAGTGTATATATTAAGTGTTGCTTTCATGATAACGACTAATTAACTTATTAGTTAAATAATGAAAATACCTTTTATAATAATAACCCTAGATCTTTGGTGAAGGAAAGTTGTACTCAACCTTCTTAACTTTGTTTAACTTCTGTTATACACTTGTATATCTTTTATTATGCATCATGGCATGCATTCCATCATGTTAAGCAAAGCATCATTTATTATGTGTAGTGCATACGAGAGTGAGAAGGTCCATGTGGATCAAGTTTTGGAGAAGGTCTGTCCACCAGTGGTGTTCATACCAAGTTTGACTTCAGTGGTTCTTTTGAAGAAACTAACCTTCTCTACAATACAGGCAAGCCCTGGAGCATAAACCCTTTCTTTAGCATTTATAAATCTTTATTACACCTTAAGTCTTGTGAGATGTGCATTAAGTAATTAGAATTAGTCGAATACCATTGCTGCATGATTACCTTGATACTCAGGTATCCTTAGTCGTACCCTACTAGTATGTGTAGGTCGATATATCTAATGCTTAGTCATGCTTAGACTTCGATAGAAGTCGAATGATGGTTTCATTGTTCATGAGAAATAGGTTTATCTGGGCTCTGCTTTTGGGTCATGAGAATACCATAAGTATGATAATGTTTAAATTGAGACTAGGCAGGACTTGATGTTATGGAAAGTGTCCTTGGGCAGACAGGTTTGCCTAGTCATGCTCGTCCCGCCTATGTCAATTGAGGAACATATCATTGTAGACCTGTTATGAGTCAAGACTTTATAATACTGGCCACATACTCCGGTAAACCTGATACATCGGCTATTCCATTATGTGAAAAAACAATTGCACACTAGGTGTGAGAGATGGTGAGAGTAGCGTGTACACATCCGGTGAATCTACCGGGAGTGGCATAGGGAGGTGGAGTACTGTGCTCTCGGGTTGCACAGACTAGTTCATGTGTTGGAGAATCTGAGTGAAGGTTGATATATGTAGGTCTAGGACCTGCATATGTCATGTGGTAAGGATATGCCAGCTGGGCCAAATTGATTTGAATCGCCACTGCTTCTCGGAGAAGAAGACTCAGTTCTCTGCTCTACATCATAATTAATCAATGAAACATGGTTACTTATGGATATGAGATAAGATGAGATGAGATGAGATGATTAAAGAAGTGATTGATTTAGAATAGGTGCAAACTGGATACCGATAAAGACTTAATACGAAGCTAAAATATTGAAAGTAAGGATCCACTTGTAGTAAGCTTTTCTGCAAAATTTATTCTTACTTCCAACTTTCCTTTAAGCCTGCATGCCCTTGGAGTCTTTTATTTTAGTCAGGTAAGACTTGTTGAGTACCCTCAAGTACTCAGGGTTTGTTAACCTCTATTGCAGGTTCTGACTTACGCTGCTAATTGAGGTCATGTTAGTGGGCTCGACATAATCTAACATTCTCTTCTACCCTAGGTGCTTACCTAAGTCGCTTCCACAATTCTACTAATCTTTTAGAACTTAAGTTATGTTTACCTGAAAATGTTTGTAACCAAAATGTTATAAGTCTTTCACACTCTGATGTAAGATATTTTTGTGTCAAATGTTGTAATGTTGTGGTAACTCCATGTTGATCCTGTATGAGTTGTAAAATGTCGATGATTCGGGGTTCCCAAGAACACCCAATAGACTACCGGAGTTATCTAGCTCTCATGTGCAGCAGTCAAAGGTCTTTAGGACAATGACAGGTGCACGTGGGCCATACAATTTGGATGGTTCTACCACAGCTGGTATCGGAGCTCATATTATAACACCCCTGGTGTTACGATCTTGCTTAACACCTAGATTAAGGCTTAAAATGAATTAACGAACCCAGATCTTAGGTTTAAAATTTTACACACACATAAAATGATACATGAATCTTAAATGACTTGCTTCTGTAGTTAAGAAAAACTAAATGAATGTTATAAGTTAGTTTATTTTAGGTGAAAATATGCTAGTGAGATCCTAATAAGAAAAATATGTTTTAATTGTTTGTCAAGAAAAACAATTTCTATAAACCAAGGTGTATATGGCCTAGGATAAAAAAGTGCTATTTTTGGAGGATTATTCTTTGCAAAATAATTAAACAATGTCTACATGTTTTGTTTCTATGAGCTAGTATGAAGTATGGGCTATGTCATGATATGTTTGTTAGTTGAAATCAACAAGGTTTGGACCTTTCAAAAATTAAGGCAAAAGTGATAAGGAATGTTAGTTCTAACTGAAGCCTTGAATTATTTGAAATGTTACTAGACCATGCTATTTGGGCATTAAATTCTAGCTAAAATGCTTAAGCACTAGCTTCATGTTTTTGCATTGTCGATTGCTTCTGAGTGAGCACTTGAGCATAGTATAGGTCGTAGTTGTGTTGGGTGTCATGTTGCCCTCTTAAAAATTGCTCAAACTTCGCTAGAACACGCTAGAACCTTGACGTTGGCATTCTGTTCGTGAACCGGCACTGTCAATACGAGCCTAGGTTGGCATCCTTGTGTCTTCTCCAGTTCCTCTTTGGCCTTGGCATTTGCTTCGCAAGATAGCTGGTAGTGTGGGCTTCATGTTATGGGAATTAGTTGAACCCAAACCATGATCGTTAGCAGCTTTTGCTACACTTTAAAATACGTGTGCAGCACTGGTTTCGACCGTTCGGCCCTGTGTCTGCGATCACCGTACGCGCGGGTACGTTGTCGGCGGTGGGCTCAGCGTCATGGCCATGCCGCTGGCTGCCCAGGGTTGGCCGGCTGTGTGCCAGGCCAGGGGTGGCTGCCATCATTTCGCGCTGTGTGTGCTTCGCGCACAGGGCTGCACCTGTCACCTTGCTACCCTGTATTGAGCGAGCTCGGCTGCTCATCTCACCTACCTCTCCCTGCCTTCTTCTGCCTACCTAGCTCACCACCTCACTGGCTTGCCCTCTCTCGCTGCTACTCCCTCACTCGGCCTCTCTCTCTCCCTCTCTCGCTATTGCCTACAAGCACACTCGCCATGGCCGCCGTGACCAGCAGCTACTGCCGCTACCGTTCCCATCACTCCAAGCTCCTTCATGCCCTACTACTAGCACCACAAGCTTCACCTCGCCCTCGTTCTCATGCAACCGACGCGTATCAGGTCCGTGCCACATGCCACCCTGGCCATCTCATCGCCGAGCGCCACGCTCCGCCCCTGTTTGCCAGCCGCACGCACGCGCCTAGGCCACTGCGCCCTGCTCCAGCATGAGCAGGGCCTAGTCGTAGGTGCTCCACATCCACCCCAGTGCTGCATAGCTTTCCCTCGCCGGCCATCGCATCCCTCCGCGCTGCCGCCACATAGGGTAGCCATCGTGCTGCCGTCCATCGCCTCAGCACGCGATCAGCTTGCTATGGGTGACCTTCGGTTGGGCGCATGGTCACCCCCTATGGCACGTGGGTCTGGCATCCCTCGGCGGCCTGCCCTTGCCACCGGCGTGGCCTCAGTCGGCCGAACCGGCCGCCGGCCACTCCCTTGCCCTATGCTCTACTTTAAGAAGAGAAGGACCTCGAGTGAGAATAGAAGCTTTCCCAGGGTTCTCAATGCAAATCTATTGACTCAAGTGAATAGTGCCATATAGTGCCTGATGTACTGTGAGCTGATTTGAGGAAAGTTCAGGGGCCTGATGCAAAGTGCTCGTCTTATTTGTTTTCTTTTATGTTTTAATCGGCTGAAGGTTTAAAAATTCATAGTAAATTATAGAAAAATCATAAAAAGGAAAATGAAGATGTTTTGGAATTCTTGTGACTAGATCTATGCAGTAGATGTATAATCTTGCATGTGGTAGTAGCAAAATCTTGCTTTAGATTTTTGCCTATGATTTTTATGGAGAAATTCATATCTATAATTTTGGTGCTCCAAATGAAATGAAATTTTTATGGTATGCTATTCAAGTGATGCTTGATCTGTGATAAAAATTTCATGTTTAGTTCACGCATAGTTGCTGACTTATTGATTTATCTTTGTCACCTACTTTTATTGTTATTAAATCTTAATTAAGTGCTAGTAAATAATATGTTTATCCAAAAGAGATGTTTGGTGTGTCACCTTTTTATTCCCTGGTTGTTTTTATTAATCTTTTATATATACTAGATGTTTAGATTAAGGTTTTCTAGGCTACTTGTTTACTTGTAACCTAAGTAATTGTTACTCAATTATGTTTTGTAATGGTTATATGCTTAGCATGTTTGCTCTGTCTTGCATTTGGATGTTTAAATGCGAAAATGGTTGTGTTGATAGCTTGTGTTATGTGTTTTTATTGAATTCGCAAGTATTGTTCCGATGAGAGTATGAGAGCGGTTCTTATCGATGATTGGCTATCTTAGCCCCCCTTCGATGTGTTGCTTGTTCTTTAAGTTTTGCAATGACTGTGTGTATACTTGTTTGACTAAATCATGCATTGCATTTATGCATATCATAATAGAAACGGTGATGGATGAATGGATCAACTGGTGTTAAACCTAAAAGGTGGTGCCATGGTGAACAGGTCATGAAGATGGAATACTAACTTTTGGTTACATTTTACCTAGGCAAGCCCCGGTACATAACCCCTATTATTCTGCACTTTATTTTATGCTTGTGCTTTAAGTTTTAAGGAGTTGAATGAAATCCACCTGCATATATATAATCTTACCCTATGAGTCTTACTGGTATGACAGGATCGTGTAGCTCGCTATGCTATAGGACCTCGGTAGAAGTCGAGTGATTACCTGTCACTCGCGAGAGATAGGAAGATCTTATTGTTACTATTATTATGTTACTATCACATGAAATATATATATATATGGATAATAATTGGAGACCGGGCGGGACTACATTTGGATTTGGACCTGGTTGGCAACTGAGCGAAGACTTGTTACTCTCTTGTGTCGATTGAGGACCGTCTGTTGCTATGGATGGTAGTCAGGTCACAGACTTATTATCCTAAGCACATACTTGCTTATGAGAGTAGGAAGACTTGTTACTCTATTGTGATAGGTTCTGGCTTTTCTAGACCGACTTTTAAGGGTGGATTCTGGGTGGAGGTCTAAGCACCGCACTGAGGTCAGGCCTCAGATGTCGGGGGCTTAGAGCCCAAGTTTGGACGGGGACCTAGACCCCTTGATAGGAGTGAAGTGGGTTGGTCTTGTCTGTGCCCGGGGTATAGATGAGGCATGCGTTTTGGGGTACCCAGCTGGGATACATTGATTAGCGAATTGCCGTTTTTGGAGACGTCAATGGCTTGGCTATGATTTAGCACTGTAGTAAGAACTAGAATGTGAAAGATGATAAAATGATTCTGATTGCTCAACCCTTGCTGGAAAGTAATATAGGTGCTTACATAGAATGGTTGCTTAATGAACTAATGATGACTGCTAATAAAAATTGAATGTAAGGATGCACCTTTAGTAATGCTTCCAGTAGTTGCAATAACCCACAATCCAGATAGCCTTGCATATCCTTGGAGTCTTTTCTTTCCTCCTGACAGGTAAGTCTTATGGAGTACAATCTAGTACTCAGGGTTCGTTCTACCCTGTTGCAAGTGATAGGTGTTTATAGAGCTGACACTAGTGTGTGAAAACCTCCTGGTGGGCTCAGCAAGGATTTCCTTTACGTGTGGACATAGAGTTTATAAAGCTTCCACAAAAATGTTTTTTAAAGGAAAAACTTATAACCTATTATAATTTCATGTACATAAATTTACCATGCTAATGTTTAACTTGTCATTAACTAAATTTGTATTTCCATTGAAACTCTGATAACATTGTTATATTCCGCTGCTAATAATAATTGGTGTAGTACTCTGATGTTATAAATAAAGTGATGTAAGAAATGGCTAAAAATGTTGTAAGCTTTCTTCTCTCATTTATGATCTTGATGTAAAGGTGTGGATTTTCGAGTTCTCCATTAGGCGTGCTCGACAGAATCGCAGAGTTTAGTGCACTCTCTTAGGTACTTAGTGTCAAATAGAAGACAAGTGCTCCTAGGAGGGCATTAGATTAGGCGCTTTGCCACACATACAAGGATCTGCTATAACATTACCTTTAAAAACTTCAAAAGAATCTTACAAATTAAAAGTTTTTGAAGAATAACAAATTAAAAACGTTCTTCTGATCTTCCTTATGCTTGCTGCCAAAGTCTCGAGAAGGCTAGCTGGTGACTTAGACGCCGAAAGGATTTCAACTCTTCTTTAAAGAGTCTAACTTCTCCAATAAATGCTCTGCCAGTGCCATTCAACATCTCGGCTGGTTTAGTGAAGATAGTGTATAAAATATTGCCCTATATAAGTAAGTTATGTCCTGACTAATGTTGCGAAGATGTATAGGACTAGCATGCATCATATCCTCCATATAAGGATAAAATGATTTAGATTCCCTTTTTCTTCTGGGACAACTATTCTGCCTTATAGCTGTTCTATTCCAATGAATCTCATCATGTACCAAGTTTTTGCCAATTACCATCTCTTAATGATCTTTGCTCCAAAAGTTTCTAATCCTTGATAACTTTTGGATGCACCTTATTTACTATGCCAACTCAGTAAGGAAACCTAGAACTAATCCTTGGCTTCTCAACCTATACATGTGACCTATCTTGGTTTGTTCTACCCTGACACATGCTATTCCCTTGACTTTGATGGCTAACATGTGTTGGTTTAGAATTACTACAATTCTGCCCTATGGTCGTACCATGACCAATGACAACGGTACAGTGTTGAAACCTAGATTCTCCTGTGGATAGCTACCATAAGGAAATACAGGGCACTTGTTGTTGTCGGGGTCTACGATCATTATCCATTATAGCCCACAATTAATGTGTTTTGTTCCTCCTTTGAACCTCTTTTAGAATTCACATCCATGTTTCTCCTAAATGTTACTAATCCCTTGTTAAATTACAACCTTCCTTCGATCTCTGTTGTAAATTATGAACCAACCATTGTTGTTTTATGAACTTCTTACAAATTAATGTGCTTGACACATTTCCTTTTCCATTATTAACCCAAGTCTTTTGTCACATCATAATCTCAGGAAGAGATTTCTTAAAGGGAGGGTGCTTGTAACATCCTAGATGTTAAAATCCAAATAAAATTTTGATCATGAGCATCATCAAGCATAATCACCAAGTATCTTGTCATAAATGCACTCCATGTTTCAAATATAGCAATTATATAATTCATATATGATGTCTCATATGTTGCATAAAATGTTAACAACAATATCAATTAAGGTTATTTGTGATTTTATATATGTGAATTTGCTTAAATAAATAAAATTTTGCTAAAATAAACTTTGTAGTTTGAAGTGTGCTCTTTAATATAAAATAAAAGTTGGTTTGAGTTTTGAAGTCAAACATGTTTAATTTGGAGCCCCAAGATTGGATTTTCTAACTTAGCCATTTTTGCCTAAGTCCTCAAAAATCAGTTTTTAAGTTCAATTTTTTGGTACTTATTAAATCAATTTTCATGAATAAAATTAGTACAACTTTTGTTTGATTGTTTGATCCTATACTTGAGCTTTGATATTGTGCTATTAGTTGTGATGTTTGATTATTGGTTGCTCTTAATTTAATTCCCAAAATTTGCTAACCAAAATAAATTTCAAAACCCTAACTAAACCCAATTTTTTAGTTTTGATGTACCCTAGTTCCTTGCTCTAGATCTCTTAATTCAGTGAGAATCAGGACTCGAGGTTGTAAGCAATGTTGGAGCCCTCACCAAGTTGAACAACTTTGGTTTTTGGAGTTCACCGAGTTGCTGTTTGGATTCAAGAGAAAATCGAAGAGGAAGTGGCAATGTCAGGCAGCTGCACTGCCAACGCCGGCAGCAACCAGTCAGCCTGCTCACTAATGGCCGCTGCCTTCACTCACTGCTCTTGTGCACGTGATGCGCAGTTGCTTCCATGGATGACCTCAAGCTGCTGCTGGCACACCTAGAAGATTCATCTGCATCCGTATAACGCGATCCACCGGCCGTTTTCTCCTTCCTTCCTTTCTTGTTCCACTACCAGGCCACTCCCCTCACCGGTGAAATTCATCACTGTTGCTCGCCCTCGCTCCAATTCCTTCCGGAGCTAGGCTCGCATCATCGCTGCGCACCCCGTGGAGCCTGTCCGCGCCATCCATCTCCGCCGAAACTAGCCGGAGGCCACCTTCTTCTTCCCCACCATCCGCAGCGCCGCCGCATGCACCCTCTCCATGGCCAGCTCACTTTAGAGAAGCTTCCATCCCCTCTCTTGTCATTTTGTTCTCCTTGTGACTCTGTGATGCTCACCGGCTCACCCCTTTTCACAGATGAGCTCCCGCTGACTCGGAACGCCGCCGTGACGCCGGTTTGCACCACCGCACTCACCCTTCCCACCGACAGCGATCTCCACTCCACCTCCGCTTCACCTGAGTCATCGAGGATGTTCAAGGTGAGCATCCTGAGGCCACCTCGAGCCCTAGCTAGGCTAGCCAACCGTCGGAGCCACAAACCCGCCACCGCGTTGTTGTGCTCCGTGCTGCCGTGCCACCATAGTCGCAGTCATGCCTGCTGCAAGCCCTTTAGCGTTCAACCGATAGGAGGGATGTGTGCGCGGGTTGATGGGAAGGCGTTGTCACCGGAGGCCTCACTAGCGGTGAGCTCCATTGTTGGAGTTGTTCCAAATTCACTGTAGGATATAGGTCGGGCTTCTGATGAAGCGAAGCGGATGCCCATCGCCGGAGGCTTGGGCCGGAGCGTAGCGTATATATGCCCTTGCTAGGGTTTTGTGGAGACTTGATTCTCTTGTAATCCGTCGTAGACCTGTAACCCAAAACTCTTGAGATAGTGAGATTATTGCCGGCTGGTGCCCATGGTTTTTCCCCTTCGCATTGAAGGGGTTTTCCATGTAAATCGTGTGTCTCCACTATGATTGATTTCGTTTACTTCATATTTCTATACGTCGTTCATAACAAGTGGTATCGGAGCTTTGGTTGCTGTTAGGGTTCATGACGACATCGATGAAGTTCAATCTTCCGCTGCTGAACTACGACACGCTGTTCCCGCTATGGCAAGTCAAGATGCGAGGGATTCTGGTGTAGACTCATGACTATGATGAGGCGCTGGATAATTTTGACAAGAGGAAGGCCAATTGGACTCCTGAGGAGACCCACAAGGATCAGAAGGTGCTCGCCCTAATTCAGTTACATCTTCATAATAATATTTTGTAGGAGTGTTTGATAGAGAAAATTGCTACAGAACTATGGCTGAAACTGGAATTGATCTGTATGTCTAAGGATCTAACCAGTAAGATGCAGATGAAGATGAAGTTGTTCACTCTGAAGATGAAGGATGAGGATTCGGTGATGACCCACATCGCTGAATTCAAGAAGATCGTGGCCGACCTAGTGTCGATGGAGGTGAAGTATGATGATGAGGACTTATGTCTTTTGATGTTATGTTCTTTGCCAAATTTGTATGCAAATTTTCGTGACACCATACTTTTGAGCCGAGATGAACTAACCCTAAAGAAAGTTTATGAGACTCTCCAGTCTAGGGAGAAGATGAAAGTCATGGTGCAGAATGACGTGACGTCATCCTCAAAGGGCGAAGCTTTGCATGTGAGAGGCAGAACTGAAAACAGATCCTCAAATGAAAAGAGCTACAAAAGGAGAGGCCATTCAAAGTCCAAGCCGCCTGGTAATAAAAAGTTCTATGTTTATTGCAAGCTGACAAATCATAATGTTGAGCATTACAGAAAAGTACATAATATGGAGAAGAGAAAAAATAAGTCAGCTGGTAAGGTCTCTGATGCTGCTGCTGCTTCTGATGATGATTCTAGAGATTGTTTGGTAGTATTTGCTGGTTGTGTTGCTAGTCATGATGAATGGATTCTTGATTCTGCATATTCATTTCATATTTGCACTAACGGAAATTGGTTTAGTTCGTATAAGCCTGTGCAGAAAGGGGATGTTATGCAGATGGGAGATGATAACCCATGTGACATCGTGAGGATTGGATCAGTTCAGATCAAGACTGATGATGGCATAACACGCACGCTGAAAAACGTCAGGTATATACTAGGGATGTCCAAAAATCTTATTTCATTGAGCACGCTTGATGCAGAAGGTTACAAATATTCTGGTTCAGATGGCGTTCTAAAGGTATCAAAAGGTTCTCTTGTCTGCTTGAAAAGTGATCTTAATTCTGCAAAGTTATATGTCCTTAGAGGGTGTACTTTACCTGGTTCTGATTCCACTATTGCTGCTGTTACTAATGATGAACCTAGTAAAACTAACATTTGGCACATGCGTTTGGGACATATAAGTCACCATGGTATGGCAGAATTGATGAAGAGAAACCTGCTGGATGGCTGCACTTCGAGTAAAATCAATTTTTGTGAGCATTGCATTTTCTGGAAGCATAAAAGGGTACATTTCAACACTTATGTTCACACCACTAAAGGTACTCTTGATTATGTTCATGCTGATTTATGGGGTCCTTCTAAGAAGACCTCACTTGGTGGTGCTCGTTATATGCTTAGAATTATTAATGACTACTCTAGAAGGATTTGGCCTTATTTTCTGAAATATAAAGATGATACTTTTGCTGCTTTTAAGAACTGGAAAGTAATGATAGAAAGGCAAACTAAAAGGAAGGTAAAATTGCTTCGTACTGATAATGGTGGAGAATTTTGTTCGCATGCCTTTAATGATTATTGCAGACAGGAAGGCATTATTAGGCATCACACCATACCTTATACTCCACAATAGAATGGTATGGCCGAACGTATGAACCGGACCATCATATCCAAGGCCCGTTGCATGCTGTCTAATGCAAGGATGAGCGAGCATTTTTGGGCTGAAGCTGCTAATACTGCCTGTTACTTGATAAATAGGTCGCCTTCTATTCCACTAAATAAGAAAACCTCCATTGAGGTATGGTCTGGTACATCTGCTGATTATTCACAATTAAAAGTTTTTGGATGCACTGCTTATGCTCATGTTAATAATGGAAAATTAGAGCCTAGAGTTGTTAAGTGTCTTTTCCTTGGTTATAGTTCAGGAGTCAAAGGCTATAAATTATGGAATCCTGAGACAGGAAAGACTTTTATGAGCAGGAGTGTTATATTCAATGAATCTGTGATGTTTACTAACAGTTTGCCCTCAGATCATGTTCCAGAAAAAGAGCTGCAGCATATGCACATGTAGGTGGAGCATGTTGATGATGATACAGGTGTGCAGGTGGAGCCTGTTGATGAGCAGGATTACCATGATAATGATGTTGCTGAGAATGATGCTCATGATGATGTTCAGCAAACTCCTATTTTACAGCTAGAGGAGGATTTACCTATTGTTCAACGCAAGTTAAAAAGGACAGTTGCACCTCCTAAACGTCTCATTGAAGAATGTAACTTGTCTTACTATGCTTTGAGTTGTGCTGAACAGATGAAGAATGTTCATGAGCTAGCAACCTATAAAGAAGCTGTTCATTGTGGTGATAGTGAGAATTGGATTTCTGCTATGCATGAGGAGATGCAGTCTCTTGAGAAGAAAAGTACATGGGAGGTTGTACCTTTGCCTAAGAAAAAGAAGACCATCAGCTGCAAATGGATCTTCAAGAGAAATGAGGGTTTATCTCTATGCGAGCCTCCAAAGTATAAGGCAAGGTTAGTTGCTAAAGGCTATAGTCAAATTCCGGGTGTTGACTATAATGATGTGTTCTCTCCAGTGGTAAAACACAGTTCAATTCATACTTTCCTTAGTATTGTTGCTTCACATGATCTTGAGCTTGAGCAGTTAGATGTGAAGACTGCGTTTTTGCATGGAGAGCTTGAGGAGGACATATACATGGACCAACCGGAAGGGTTCATAGTGCCTGGCAAGGAAAAATATGTGTGCAAGTTGAAGCGATCCTTGTATGGTTTGAAACAGTCCCCTCGTCAGTGGAACAAGAGGTTTGATTCATTTATGTTATCACACAATTTTAAAAGATCTAAATATGATAGTTGTGTTTACATCAAGCATGTTAATGGATCACCTATATATTTGCTGTTATATGTTGATGATATGCTGATTGCTGTCAAGAGTAAGATTGAAATCACTAAGTTAAAAGAAGTTGTTGAGTATTGAGTTTGATATGAAAGATCTTGGTAGTGCTAAGAAAATTCTTAGTATGGAAATTAGTAGAGACAGAAAATCTGGTTTGCTATTTCTTAGTCAACAAAATTATATCAAGAAAGTTCTTCAGCGTTTCAACATGCAAAATGCTAAGGCTGTTAGTACCCCTATTGCACCTCACTTTAAGTTGTCAGTTGCTCAGTGTCCTAGTACAGATGCAGAGATTGAGTACATGTCAAGGGTTCCTTATTCTAGTGTTGTTGGATCTTTTATGTATGTCATGGTTTGCTCTCGTCCAGATTTGTCATATGCAATGAGTCTTGTTAGTAGATATATGTCTAATCCTGGCAAAGAACATTGGAGGGAAGTTCAATGGATTTTCAGGTACCTCAGAGACACAGCAGATTCCTATTTAAAGTTTGGAAGAACTGATAAGGGTCTTATTGGTTATGTGGATTCTGATTATGCTGCTGATCTGGACAGGCGAAGATCACTTACTAGTTATGTGTTTACTGTTTGCAGTTGTGTTGTGAGTTGGAGGGCTACTTTACAGTCTGTTGTTGCTTTGTCTACTACTGAAGCAGAATATATGGCTATATTGTGAAGCGTGCAAAGAATTAATTTGACTAAAAGGTTTGTACGCTGAGCTCTGTGGAGTTGAATCTTACATAAGTTTGCACTATGACAGTCAGTGCAATTTACCTCACTAAAGATCAGATGTTCCATGAGAAAACTAAGCACATAGATATCAAGTATCATTTTGTACGTGATGTGATTGAAGAAGGTAAGCTGAAGTTATGCAAGATTAGTACTCATGATAATCCTGCTGATATGATGGCAAAGTCTGTTCCTGTTGCTAAGTTTGAGTTGTGCTCAAGTTTAGTTGGTTTAATTGGATAGTCCAAGAGACTATTGTTGACACCAGTGGTTGTATATCTTTGTTATATTCAGGATGAAGGGTTGATTTATGATACAAGATGAATTTGTCTCAAGGTGAAGTTTGTTGGAGTTGTTTTAAATTTACTGCAGGATATAGGCCGGGCTTCTGATGAAGCGAAGCGGAGGCCCGTCACCGGAGGCTTGGGCCGGAGCGTAGCATATATATGCCCTTGCTAGAGTTTCGTGGAGACTTGATTCTCTTGTAAGCCGCCACAGGCATGTAACACAAAACTTTTGAGATAGTGAGATTGTTGCCGGCTGGTGCCCGTGGTTTTTCCCCTTCGCATTAAAGGGATTTTTCACGTAAATCGTGTCTCCACTGTGATTGATTTTATTTACTTCATATTTCTATACGTCGTTCATAACACTCCACCACGTACCCGCCGGCGCGGTCACAGTCAAGGTTGGGCAGGGTAGGTTTGACCGCGGGTCCACGCGTCAGTGAGAGTGGGTCACGGGGGAGTGAGTGAGAAAAGTTTTCAACTGGTTTTTTATTTTTCAGAAAATATAAACATGTGCTGAACTTTTGAAATTCATAACTAATTGTAGGAGTGTGATAAAAATGTGAAACTTTATGTGTAGCCTTGTTATGATATGCTCTATCCATGAAAAATATTAGTTGGTCATAATAAGTAATTTTGGTATGCTTAAAAATTCTATCTTTACGTGTTTCCCGCACACTAGAGGCTAGAGAGTCTCTCAATCTTTTCTTTGCGTGTGTACGGACGCGCACGCGTGTGTGTACGTGTGGTGTGAGTGTAGAGTATATGGGTTGTGTGTGTCCAAGTTGTACCTGATTAAAAAAATCAATCTCCTCACTCGGCACACGAAAGCTTCCTGCCAAATCAAACTTGTGCACTCTCAACGATGCTCGATTCAATCCAAATTGAGTCCACCAATGCCTAAATCGAACACAGGTATGGTAATGGTAAAGTTAGCTTGGCTAATGGATAAGCATATATGTGCTCGATGAAGATACGAAATGGCTACAAAGATGATGTTTAGTATGGATCACACTAGATGGCGTGAACATACAAAGCATGGTGTTCCTTCAAAAAAAAAGCATACAAAGCATGGTAAACAAGTGAGAGCAACTCCAAGAGACTCTATTTCATTCCTAGATACCAGGAATAGAAATTTTGGTAAAAAACTGCCCTCCAACAGCTTGTCTAAATGGTTATGCAAATATAGCCATATTCTGGATTTTTCGCTAACCAAAAATAGAAGACGAGAATGACTCTTTAGAGTGCGCATAAGATATGGAAAGACTGTTGGAGAGTCAAGAGATATAGAAAGCGATTTTTATGCAAACGACTCTTTAAATGATGATTTAGACAGTGAGATTTAGAAAGACTCTTAGAGATGCTCTGACATGGCATAAGCACTAACTGTTAGCCATGCTTTGTGGTAAACAAGTGACATGTTAAACTCGGTATAAAAACATTTCCACCACCAACTCCCCCGATCGCTTTGTAGCGCTGGTATAAAAACATTTCCTCCTGGCCAGTGGTCAGTGTCTCTGCTTCTGGGCCCGGCAGCCAACCGCTGCCCTTCACCGTCACCAATGCCTGCGGCTAAGGCCTATTTAGTTCCCAAAAATTTTACAAAATTTTTCAAATTTCCCGTCACATCGAATCTTTGGACACATGCATGAAGTATTAAATATAGATAAAAAATAAAACTAATTACACAGTTTCGACGAAATGGACGAGACAAATCTTTTAAGCCTAATTAGACCATGATTGGATACTAATTGTCAAATAACAACGAAACTTGCTACAGTGTCATTTTGCAATTTTTTTTACCTAAACCGGACCTAAGTTTTTTTACTGGTACTTGACCGGCAGGAGTAAACAATGGAGGACGGATGCCCGTGCCCGTGATTTATATAACTCGCTCCGAGCCGAGGCGGCCACCGCTGGTGTCGCCCACCGGTCACTGTCCAGGGCCCATTAATGTCCTCCTGCAGGACGGCAGGAGCAGGACCACTGCTGCTTGTTGCCTTTGCCTGTGTTGGGCGGGGGGAGTGTGGCTGCGTAGGTGAGAGATCAATCCCGTGTGCACTGGGGCGCTCTCGCTCCTCCCCTCCCGCTGCTGTGTTCATCTAGGCGTTGAGGAAGAATGGGGGAGAGAACGTTTGGGGATTCGCGGCGTTCAGGCTATGAACTGAGCTGAGCAGCTTCTTGCGATTTAACTGAGCTCTGCAGTTGCTCTTGCTCCTGCGTTCCCTGCATTTCAGGTCAGAAGCGCAAAATTTCTTGCTGCATTTCCAATTAGAGCTATGAATGTCGTTTCTCCTCTGACGCTAATTTGGTTCCACATGAGACACGCTCTTTTTTTTTCTTTCTTTCTAATTTCCCCTCTTTTTCTCCGACTTCTTTTTAAGTTCGTATGCTCTGAGAGTCTGAGTTGTTTCCTCGCCGCAAATCTGAGTTGCTTCCGGTTCGGGCACTCCTAGTTCGCTAAACTCTCATTTTCGCCTTCAGCTGCATTTCTTCTCTCACCTTAGCGGGACTCGTTTTGAAGCCTGCTGCGTTTCATGGTAGGTTTTCGCAGCAATTCTTGCTTGCAAGCTCAGATTTGTTTCTTATTCGTTGCCATTTTTTTACCAAGTCCCTCTCATGGGTTCTTGCAAACCACAGGTTTCCAACTTGAAGTTTGTGTTTGTGCCACCAGGGTCTTAAGGAATGGGAATTCCGAATTCACATTCGCAGTACAATCTGCCCAGCCACACCTGTCTGTCATTTTCTTTGTCGGGTTCCAAAATGATTTATATTTAAACAAAAGAAACCAAATATTGTTGCTTTGTCTCATCCTACGTTCGATCTGATGCACTGGTTCTTCCGTCCAGCATCCAATGTGGTTTTTCTAATGATAAGACAAGGACATGAGTCAGTTTACTGACATGTTTGCCTTGTACTTCTGTTGTTACTATACGTTTTGCTACATCCAAATTGGGCTGAAAATTATACTGTAACCTTCTGCAGGAAACTCATATTTGGGAGCAAGCAAGGCAAGGTTTCTCTCCGAGGAAGCATTGTTCAACTGCAGTGCTCCTGATTTTGGTGGCTTGGAAGTGATAAAGTTTAGCAAGACACTAAGCCAATTGAGAAAGGATAGTGCTACCTGAGCTCCAATGGCTTGGCACCTTAGTATCCTTGTCATGGTCACTACCTGTTTGATTTTATTCTCAAGAAGCGAGCAATCTTCACAGAGCGAGCTGCTGCAGCAACTCAGGAAGCAGCTGGAGTACCCCAGGCAGCTGGATGCTTGGGGCAGCCCAAGCAGTGATCCCTGCTACACTAAACCCACTGCAGTGCTTGCGGTCACCTGTGAGGGAAATGCCATCAGAGAGCTTAAGATCATCGGTGACAGGATCACCAAGCCACCAAAGTTCAGTGGCTTTTCTGTTCCCAATGTCACCCTCTCAGAAGCCTTTGTTCTTGATTCGTTTGTTACTACACTGACAAGGCTAACTACCCTAAGAGTTGTCATCCTGGTGTCTTTGGGCCTATGGGGTCCCCTCCCAGATAAGATTCACCGTTTATCTTCACTTGAAGTGCTTGATTTGAGCTCCAATTTTCTCTATGGATCGATCCCACCCAAGCTGTCAGTCATGTCGAAGCTCCATACTATGACACTGGATGGTAACTACTTCAATGAAAGTGTGCCGGACTGGCTTGACTCATTCTCGAACCTCACTGTTCTTCGGTTGCAGAGTAACCAGCTGAAGGGGTCCATACCGGCATCAATCGGAAGAGCTGCCATGCTTACAGAGCTCGCGCTTGCTGGCAATAGCATCTCAGGGGATGTTCCAAATTTAGGCAGCCTAAATAAGCTTGAGATGCTGGATTTAAGGGACAACGAGTTGGACGGAGAGCTTCCTGAGATGCCTACATCAGTGGTAACAATCTTACTTAGCAAAAATTCACTAAAGGGTGAAATTCCTGAGCAGTTTGGTCAGTTGAACCGGCTTCAGCACCTTGATGTCTCATTCAACTTCCTTGTGGGGAGTCCTCCTGCAGAGCTGTTTGCTCTCCCTAACATCAGTTATCTGAATTTGGCGGCAAATATGCTTAGTGGTTCACTCTTAAGTAGTTTAACATGCAGCAGCACCCTGGGCTTTGTGGATTTGTCCACTAACCGACTCACAGGTGATCTGCCTAGCTGTCTGAATGGTAATTTGAATAACAAGGTCATTAAGTTTGATGGGAATTGCTTTAGTGTTGACCCTGCCCACCACCATGAAGCTAAATATTGCCAACAATCTCATAAGGGGAGAGAATCAAACAAGGATGTTGGACTTGTAGTCACTGTTGTTGGCATATTGTTTATTATGCTTGTGCTTTCTCTGTTATTAATGGCTTCCAACAAAAGAAGCTGTCAGAACGTTCTGGCAGAACAACAGTTCCAGCAAAAGCATACACAAGATAATTCGATTTCAGGAATGTCCTCTGAACCGCTGGTGAATGCAAGTAAGAGTTCTCAATCATTTATTGCATAAATATGTGTGGCAGCTTCTTTAACTTCTTTGGATCCTCCTTTCATGAGTAATTAAATTTTGTGACAGTGAACATGTATCTGTTTTAAAAAAAAAGATGTGGAATTAGATAATCCATCACTCCCAAGTAAACTTATGTCTGAATCGGCAAATGCAGCCTAGCTTTGGTGGTCCACATTGTTACAGTGCATCCTCAGTCTTGCCATACCATAGAAATGCTCTGTAATGATGTGTATGTGAATGTGCTTTGGGTGACAGTAATGGTAATCTTAAAAATTGACTGCCTGCCGTTTTTTTGTATGCTTGAATCCAAGAAAACAAACCTTGGCTTGCATTAAGAAGGAACTACTCGCGCAGGCTGAGAAACACCCCAAAGGACGGCTGCCCTAGATGTGCTACGGAGCACCTAGGACACATGTCTGTGGCCATGTGCATCACGCGGTATAACTCAGGAACATAGCCGACGATGGGTGTCTTTTTTAACCTAGACCTATTTGAATTCGCTCCCATGGGAAGTAAAACCCCGGACTTGAGGTGCTATGTCAAGGGCGTCGGGCCCTAGGGTAGCAGGACCGCGGCTACAGAGTTCGTAGCCATCGGCCGTCTTCTCCGGCGAGGGTGAGTCCCCTACCGCAGGCTTGAGAGATTTTCGGGAGAGAGATATATTCGGGAAATCTGATATTGCTTGCCTCTTTCCTGAGTTCACGTACATGCATAAATAGCCTTGGAGGCTAACCGACTAGAAGCTAAATTCCCTAACCGACTTGGACTCTTCCTATTTTTAGCCAGAACTGACTCAATCTTTCTATTCTTAGCCACGCGTCGTCCTTGCGGACTCCCCTGCTCAGCCAGAGGCCGCAGCCTGGGCACCAGTGTCGCTCGGCCGGACTCCCGCGCGCGCAGCGCGCTCTGCCGCGCGACGGACGTCGCGGGCCCTATGGCGCCTCACGTACTGGCGCCCGTACATGACATGCTACTAAGGCTCCTCTGACCATTAGGGACCTGTTTGCTTATGCATGAATCCTAACATGTCTTAATTATAAATATTTATATCAGATGCTTTACACCTGTTTTTCTTGTCAATTCAAATAATTTCTCCCTTCATTGCAGGGTGCATATTTCAAGCTGTCAAGTTAGGAACACAAATGCAGCCATCACATCGCGTATTTTCTTTAGAAGAACTCAAGGAAGCAACAAAGAGCTTTGAACGGTCAGCATTTTTAGGCGAGGGAGCAATTGGAAAGGTTTGTTAGTGTTTTTGTATTATTTACATTTTGCTTTACCCTAAGCATAACATGATTAGCAAATGAACCAAAGTAGAATATTTCAGTTGCTATAGGTTACACTTGTACCAATAGCAGTTCTTCTAGCCTAATTCGATTGGTCACAACTTTTCATATTTTCAGCTGTACAAGGGCAAAGTAGAGAATGGGACCCTGATTGCCATAAGATGTTTGGCATTGCACCAGCGACATTCGATTAGGAATCTAAAGCTTCGTTTAGATCTCCTTGCAAAGCTTCGCCATCCAAATCTGGTTTGCCTATTGGGGCACTGCATTGACAGCGCAGTTGATGAATCAAGTGTAAAGAGGGTTTTCCTTGTATATGAATATGTGCCTGGTGGAACTCTTTCTTCTTATCTTTCTGGTAATGACCTGAATTTGACTATGAAGTCAAATTAAATGAACAACATAAATTTTCGGATCCCATTTATTATTTATGTTTACACTTTCTTTTTGGCAGCCTCTAGCCCAGAGAAGACTCTGAAATGGTGTGATAGGCTTCAGGTGCTGATTGCCATTGCTAAGGCTGTTCATTTCCTACATACAGGAATAATTCCTGGTTCCTTATCCAATCGGCTAAAATCTTCCAGTATTTTGGTTGACGACCACCATATGGCAAAGTTGAGCGACTATGGATTATCCATAATCACAGAGGAGATATACAAACATGAGGTGGGCTTGTCATTCTGAAAGTATTATCCCTAAGCAGCTTAAAGGTCAGACAATGCTGCTTTATTTTAACATAAATTACTTACTGTGTTCAGGTAATAGGACAAGAGAAAAAATACTTGCAAAATGATACTACGGAAATGTAAGTACCTGCTAAACAAATTGTATCTTTGTTTAATTTGAGATGCATAGTCCCAGGGCAAGTTTGATTTCACATGCATGCGAACGGGCCTCTAGCTGAGTTGGCTAGGTGGTTCTAGTAGCACTCCTCGGGTCCTGGGTTCAATTCCCTGTGGGAGCCGATCTGCGTGAGGTCTTTCCTATAACATTGCTCTGGGGCTATGTTACCCATGCAGGTCGAGTTTTTTATTTCACATGCACAGTTTGGTAATAACATTTAGAGGAGTTCAGCACACCAAGTGCATTGAAATAGAAAAAAAGGAATTCTGGTTCTAAAATTCTGGTGTGACATAATTAGTTGACCCATATAACATATGTGTTATAGGGAAAATTTGGAGGATGATGTATGCTCTTTCGGCTTTATTCTACTGGAAGTACTTATGGGCCCAAAATTACATGACAAAGGTGACCCTTTCATTTTGAAAGATCTGGTATGTTGCCCTACATATTTATACTACAAATTTTATAGATACTCGATAGAGATTGTTCGATGCTGAGTAGCTTAGTTAATCTCACGAGGATTTTAGGATGTTTAAAACACTTAAAATACCTTCTGTCTTGGTTGGGATTTGACTCCATTCTTCTTCATACTTTCCCCAGTGTTTGTGATTCGATGCAACACATATGCAAAATACCTGTAAACTATCTCGTGTTTGGTTTCACCATTTTCCAAAAAGGGCCATGCATCTTACTTTTTGTTTGAACGAAGTGGCCATGCATCTTACTTAATTAACTGGAATAGTTATCTGTGATCTAAGCTTGACCTTCATCCCTTTGCAAAGTCTGATATGATAATTGTTCTGACCATACTTACAGATACATTTACTGCCTGCGGGAGAGAAAAACAAAGAGGATCAAAACAATCTAACTTTTGCCTGTATCTGCAGGTTGAGTCAATGTCAACTTTGGAAGAGCGCGATCAAGTTGTGGATCCTGTCATTATTGGCACTTCTTCACAGGATTCCTTATCCATTGTGGTTTCAATTATGATAAAATGCCTGTCCGTCGAATGCTCGGCCCGACCTTCCATCGAAGAAGTTTTGTGGAACCTGCAATATGCTGCCCAGGTCCAGACAGCGGCATACGGCGACCAACGATCAGAAGTTTCCTCACAAGCTAGTTAGCATGGAAACTGGAAATAGCTCGAAACTGTAATCTAGACCGGATCTAAGATGATAGGAAGCAAGATTCGTGTTATATATGATCTCGATTTAAGGACAGGGGATGACCGGATGAGTGAGCTCTGCCTGTTTGTTTTTCTTAGAGCCTGATATCTTTGATCCTTAGAGCCTGTTTGTTTTTCTTATCAGAGGTGCTACCAAATAGCCGGGCTAACTTTTGGCATGGCTAAATCTCGACCACCAAATTAGTGGCCCTCAATATAGTCAACTTTAGCCACCTAATAAAGAACAAAGGATATAAGCAAATGGTTGCTAAAATTAATCATAAGTGTCAAATTTTAATTTCGCTATTTTGAATATACTAGTATTTGGCATTTTGGCCACAATCAAACACACATTAATCCAAAGCAAATATGCATTTATTTATGTCGTTCCCTCCCGCGTCCCATTGGATCCCTTGGTGTGGGACCTACTGCTCGCACAGTCAGGTACCATTTAGATGCTAAAAATTTTGCCAAATTTTTCAGATTCCCCGTCACATTGAATCTTTGGACGCATGCATGAAGCATTAAATATAGATAAAAAATAAAACTAATTACACAGTTTAGATGAAATGGACGAGACAAATCTTTTAAGCCTAATTAGACCATGATTGGACACGAATTACAAATAACAACAAAACTGCTACAGTTACATTTCGCCAAAAATTTTGCCAACTAAACAGGCTCTCAGGCTGTGAGGGTAATTGCCCAGTGGTATACAGCCTGTTCACTTGCTCGTATACGATCGTGGATTATAAACTGAAACAATATTTTTTTCTCACACCAAGCCAGACAGTAATAAATAATCCACGATCGTTTACGACGAAACGAACAGGCTGATAGTCTTTGGAAGCTACAGCTTCAGTTTGGGGTAGTTGCGGGTGGCCTTAAAACCCAGTTCCGGGTCTACTCTCTCCCGTTCTCTTCCCATGGATTTGGATTTGCTCAAGGTCATGGTCACATCACTTTGCTAATCAGGTCATCATATTGACACTGAGACGCAGACGTATGACTGTACGCGAATAAAAGATAATGTAAATGACCTTGAGGAGATGACGAAATGATGCAAAGGTAAACTATTGTTACACGGCCATGGTTGGTGGCGAGTACAGACAAGGCGGCAAAGCTAAGCTCAAAGGGACGTTGATAGAGAAAGAAAGGCTGCATCAAAAGGCCCGCGTTTGGCGTGGCAATGTGTCCAAGAAAGAGCATACAATCCTTCTTTTTTTTGAACGAAAAAAGAACATACAATCCAGACAGGGTATTTTTATCGAAAAAAATGAAAAAAAAAATCTACAAAGGGTAGTTTCTGCGTTGATTCATTTCCCACATATGGGGCCTCCTGTGAGTACTCGGTCCTTGACCTGGCCAAAGTCGTCCTCCGCGTAGTGCAAGAAAACAAGAAGACTTCAAGTCTTCTGTAGTTTGCCTCCTTGTCCTTGCTTGCATCACTGGACCTCTGTCTAAGTCCAGGTCGACTCGATCTCCCTAGCGACCAGCCGACCTCCATTATTGCAGCCTCAGGTATAAGCAGCTCATCAAACACCACAAAGGCTTGCTGGCTTCCTGCTGCTTTGCGATGAACTAGCTCACCAGAGGCAACCGGCTTCCCAACCCAAGTGCTGTCGAGGTTAGATTCTGCTGCTGTCTTCCATTATCATCTTCGAGTGGTTAGCTTCCCCGAGTCTTTCCTTCCGAGATTTGTCTCAGATTTGCTTCTGCATCTTAACACCATTCACATCCACCTTTTTCTGCAGGGTTAGATCAGACTGTTGGACTTCCAGTGTCAGGCTTCTTGTTGTTGAGCACTTCTCAATTTCCAATCCCCAGCGGCCAGCAGGTATCATCAGAACCAAATGTTTCCATCTTTATTGATACCCTTCTCTTTGCTAGGAGATATAATGAATTGCCATGTTCATCAAATTGAATCAAGCGAATTTTCTTCTCACATATCAGAATTCGAGATTAGGGATGAAAACGATCGGAAACGATCGATAGGAGGCCAAATCATTTTCGTTTTCACATCTTTTTCTCGAAAACGAAATCGATACGATATTGTCGGAAACGAATACGGCGCCGATATTCCGGTAATTTCGAAAACGATAGTAGTCGATCGAAAAATACATCGATAACGATTGGAATCCATGAGAACGGTATCTAAAAAACGATAAACACGCCAAACTGTAGAACATGAGAAGATCCATATAACTCGACATATCTCACATGACAATAGTAAATAAAGCCACAATTGACAAGATCACAAGCTGAAACCACATAATTCACACAATCTTATGTCTCAAATAGTGGCAAACCACGCAACAGTATGACAATTCTTGACAAAGATACAAATAAACGACATGTTCTAAGTTGACTCGATATAAATAGTGATCAAAACATGAATTATTAGAGTTCTTTTTTCAGTGGAGGCTATAGCCTGAACGTCAGGCATGTCATCGTCGTCCCCGGCCACATCTTCCCGTACATATTCTGAGTATTCATCCTACATAATTTGTGATGGATACATACATATGTTAGTTCTCATACAAGGCAACTGTAGATGAGTTAGTTACAAGCATCATATTAATGTACGGAGATATGTAAGGCTCGTAACAATAGATTTATTAGCGCAATAGTGCTAATAAGAAATAAAAATCTGCGAAACATATAGCTAATAAGAAGCAAACACAATATATGTATGTGTCGCAGGTAGCAACCAACACATCATATACAAGGTAAAGGCTAGAAAAAAGAACCTCGAGTGTTGATTGCCTTCTTGTTATACACATGAAATACTTCCGTTAGATAGTTCCTTTCCAAAAATTATTTGCCTTGTGTGCAGATGTGATCTTTTCCAAAAAAAAATTGTCTTGTGTGCTTGCAGCTTGCGTGTACAGATGTGATCCTTTCAAAAAAAAAAAAATTACCTTGCGTGCTTGCATGTGTAATGCATTGTATATCTCTAAATAAATAAGGATTCATTAGTTAAAGGCCTTTGAATCGATAATTACAGACGGTAAATTACCGGTTAAATACGAGAATCTTCGAAAACGATCGGAAGAGGGCAAAATCATTTTCACTTTCGTTTCCGATTATTTTTACCGTTATCATTTTCGTTTTTTCGGTTACCGCTATCATTTTCGTTTAGGCATAAAAATCGGAAAAAACTCGAAAACGATTTCGAAAAATCGGAGATTATCATTTTCGTTTTCATCCCTATTCGAGATTTTGTGGATTTTTTTTTTACCTCTTTGCAGTGTTACTATATTATTACCCCCCCCCCCCCCCCCCCCCCCCCCCCCCCCCCCCCCCCCCCCCCCCCCCCCCCCCCCCCTTGTAGGCAGACATACCAAATCTGCAAATAGGCATGAGCCAACACTCCCAGATTTTGCAAAAAAGAAAAAAAAAAAACAACCGATAGCTCAATAGATTACAAGTATAGCTCACCAAAGCATCAGTTGCATCTTTTTTTTTTGAAGTCAAATATACATTAATCACTTTGTCGAGCCAACTCACTGGACACTAGAACAGCAACGTATTCAGGTAAATGGTCTTGCCAGAGAACAGATCCATTATTACAATTTAGACCAATTGCTGCTAATGTATGAGCTACTGAATTACAAGCCCTAGGGCAATGAGAAACAGAGCTTCGAACAAAATCATACATCATTTTTGCTCTTATTTCTCTAAACATAGTGCCTAAGAAAGATCTATCAAAATCTGTTCCGTTTCAGATTGCATCTTTGGCAACAAACAGTATGTCAGAACTTCTGGACTCGAATGTATTTCCAGTTGGTCATGTCATTAAACAAATCTACCCTGAATATACAATGCAAGTATATCACAAAAGCACACCAATCCTTTTTTAGACAATGGAAGAAAGTTTTAGCTTTATCCTCTTCAAGAAGAGGAATCAGTCCACCATTATTACAAGTGTAGCTCTCGCTGCCAGTAGAACCATTAGGAATACTAACCTCTTATTACAAAGGGGCTCCGACATAAGGAACAGCCCCCAAGGGCCAGTCTGCATGAACATGACCCATATGTAAGTATATCACAAAAGCATACTAATGCTTTTACAGCCCTTGGGAATACTGTATTCTTAAAAAACAAAGGGGCTCCAACCTAACAGACAGCCCGAAGAGCCAGTGTGATTGACACATATGGGAAACACACTTGCAAGTTGTAACACAATAAGTTGGTATTTGGTTTCAGAAATGTGACAGTTCATCATTTTCACACTCGTTACTCCTTACCCTTTTTGTTTGATCCGTGAAATAAAATCAGTGAAGGGCGGGCCTGGTGCAAGCGGTAGAGTCTTACCGCCTGTGACTGGAAGGTCCCGGGTTCGAGTCGCGGTCTCCTCGCATTGCACAGGCGAGAGTAAGGCTTGCCACTGACACCCTTCCCCAGACCTCGCACAGAGCGGGAGCTCTCTACACTAGGTACGCCCTTTTTTCGTGAAATAAAATCAGTGGATCCATCACTACCTTATCCCCTCACTATATAATATTAGTATAAGCATGAGAGACGGAGTATTGTAACCAAAATTCATTAGATGAACACAAAATATACCACCCTAAGCAGTGGTTTCTCAAATCAAACACCTAAGTGACTTATTAAAAAACTATAAAGTACAAAAAGAAAATGTTCAAGTTACTCCCTCCAAGTTTTTCCTATGTCCAGATAACCCCTAAACTAAGGGCTTGTTTGGATGGACTATGACTAACAACTAATCCTATTAGCTCATATAAGTGGACCAGTGAACTAACAACTAGTCCATGACTAGTGGACTAACAATTAGTCCGCCTGTTTGGATGCTTAGGGACTAAAAATTACTCAACTTGTTGTTAGTTCTATGGATCCAAACAAGGCCTAAAGTTTGGTTCTTCACAAAATGTACAAAGAGTACATTACACAAGCAGGATGCAAACATACAAGGAAGAACTAAAACCCTAGCTACCCATTCTCTCCCACTAAGTCACACAACTCTCCCCTTTTTGGTATTTAAGCACCCAAAAAGATGAGACACCAAGCATCGAAGGGTCGACTGAGGCGGTGCAACTGTCGAGTCTACACTGAGGGTCATGATGAACAGCGAGGCATCGGTCTCGTCATCTTTGTGTAGCTGATCAAGAGCCTTGTCGATAGGAGTGCCAACAGATGTACTGACTCTGAATGCATTCTGCGGTGTCTGTCTCTGTCATAGTCTCTCGCACTGTCTCTGTGGTGACAGTGGTATCCTTTGTAGAGATACTAACATGTCTGGAGCAGTAGAGGTACCAGCTTGTATCCATAGCCTGACTCACGGTCTCTAAAGAGGAAACAACTGTAGTACCATGAGACAGAGGAGTCTCCAACAACTCGTTCATAGGAACAGAACCAACAATCCTCTGAGTCGCTGAAGATGCCAAGGTAACAAATTGATGACCAATTGACTCAAATTGTTGACCAACCGATACAAAGAGAGTCTCATCTGATATGCCAGTGTGCCCCACATGACACACTATCAAAGCAATGATGCAGACAAAGTTTGAACTATTTGGCTAATGAAAATTGCTTACCTTCAATGACATTAAGAGTCACAATACAATGATGAATCAATTAAAGAGATAAAAAGGTACTTTACAAAAAGGATAATTGTTTATTAATACTGGAGGTTTATTTGACACTTTGCTTCCATACATAAACTTAACAAAATGTCTTAATTAACTGCATCATAATTCTGTATGCGCTAATGGGCCAGATTTCTACACCTAATTATAAATATTGAATTCCAAATCAGAAGCCAGGAAACAATTTTGAATCAAACTGAATATATAGATGTACTCCTAAGCATATTTTTCTTGTCCTTCCATTTTTCTTTAGTAATCTCACTGATAATTACATGGCATAAATATCAGATCATGCAACTGCTCTTAGTTTCTGCCAATTTCTTTCAATTCTTATTGCAATATGTAACATGATCTACGTTTATGCTGCTCAGCAGAAATGGCGGAGGCCTTACTCCATGTTGTTTCAAAGATTGGTGCCACATTAACGGAGGAAACCACAAAAGCTGTGATAGCCAAGCTATCAGACAAAGTTAAGAATCTGAAGGAATTACCAGAGAAAGTTGAGGAGATAGGGAAAGAATTTAAGATGATGAGTACTGTTGTAAAGCAATTTAGTACACCAGGTCACAGCAATGAGCTTGTTAAAGACTGGATTGGAGACGTGCGGGGTTTGGCCCACCGTGTTGAGGATGTAATGGATAAATATTCATATCATGCTCTTAAATTGGCGGAAGAAAATACCATGAAGAAGTTCTTCTCCAAAGCTTATTATGTCACAGTTTTCAGTGAGATTGCTGACGAGATTATCCAGATAGAGAAGAAAATTGAAAATGTTGTGAAGCGGCGAGATCGATGGCTGCAGCTGCCACACCTTATTCCTAATCCACTTGCTGACATTGAAAGAAAACAACCGCATAGCAATTTCCAGGAAGTTGTACAAGCTGATATTGTGGGGATTGAAGACAACAGGAGACAGGTGACTGAATGGCTGTACTCTGACAAGCAAGGTAGCACAGTGATTACAGTGTCTGGTATGGGTGGACTGGGAAAAACCACCCTGGTCGCAAATGTGTATGAGCGGGAGAAGGTCAACTTCACCACTCATGCTTGGATTATTGTGTCTCAGACCTATGGTTTGGTTGATTTGCTGAGAAAAATGCTTAGGAAGATTGGGGACCAAGAGCATTCACAGCTAATGGATTTGGATACCCATGACTTGGAAGTAAAAATAAAAGAAAGGTTATCAGGTGGAAACAGTTTGCTTGTATTAGATGATGTCTGGAATCGAGAAGCATACACTCAGATAATAGATGTATTCCAGAATCTCCAAGCAAGTAGAGTTATAATCACAACACGACAGGAGCATGTGGCTACACTTGCTCAACCAAGACATCAACTCAAACTCAAACCATTGGAACACAATGATGCATTTAATCTTTTCAGCAGAAAGGCTTTCTATAACCGCATGGAATGCAAGTGCCCTCAGAACCTTGAAAAGCTGGCTAAAGCTATAGTGGATAGATGTCAAGGCCTGCCACTTGCAATTGTATCCATAGGTGGTATCATGTCTTCACTGCCAGCAACAGAATACGTCTGGAACGAGACGTACAACCAACTTCGTGGTGAGCTGGCAAATAATGATCATCTTCGTGCAATTCTAAATCTGAGCTACCATGACACACCTGGAGAACTGAGGAATTGCTTCTTGTATTGTGGTCTCTTCCCAGAGGATCACGAATTCTCACGGGAAAGCCTTGTGCGGCTGTGGGTTGCAGAAGGTTTTGCATTTCCAAAAGAACAAAACACAGCAGAGGAGGTGGCTGACAGATATCTCAGAGAATTGATTCAAAGAAATATGCTGGAAGTTGTGGAGAATGATGAGCTAGGCAGGGTTAGTACCTGCAAGATGCATGACCTTGTGCGAGACCTGGTGCTTTCTATTGCCAAAGAGGAAAAGTATGGTTCCGCCATTGATTTTTCAAGCATGTCCCACATGGACAAGGATGTTCGTCGCCTGTCGTCATGTGGATGGAAAGACAAAAATGCAGTAAAAGCAAAATTCCCACGTCTTCGAACCCTAGTGGCACTTGGAATAATTGCATCACCTTCTCAGTTGTTATCACCAATTTTATCTGAATCCCACTATCTTACTGTTCTTGAGCTGCAAGATTCTGAAACAACCGAAGTGCCAGCATCCATAGGAAATCTGTTTAATCTGCGCTACATTGGTCTGCGCCGCACAAGGGTCAAGTCACTCCCAGAGTCTATCGGGAAGCTCTCAAACCTCCTCACTCTGGACATCAAGCAAACAAAAATAGAGAAGTTGCCACGAGGGATTGTCAGGGTCAAGAAGCTGCGGCACCTTCTAGCTGATAGATATGATGATGAGGAGCAGTCAAAGTTCCGGTATTTCATCGGAATGCAAGCACCAAAACAGCTATCCAATTTGGAGGATCTGCAGACTCTTGAGACCGTGGAAGCGAGCAAGGACTTGGCTGAGCAGCTAGCGAAACTTACAAAACTACAGAGTGTGTGGATTGACAAAATACATGCTGTTGACTGTGCAAATCTTTTTGCTGCACTTTCCATGATGCCACTTCTTTCTAGCTTGCTACTCTCTGCAAGTGATGAGAACGAGGAACTTTGCCTTCAAGCTCTCAAGCCAGAATCTGATAAACTCCACAGGTTGATAATCAGAGGGTGTTGGGCAGACAAGACATTAGAGTGCCCAATATTTCTTGACCATGGCAGAAATCTGAAGTATCTAGCTATAAGCTGGTGTGGACTTAAGGACGACCCATTCAAATTGCTTGCTCCATATGTGCCGAACCTAACCTATCTTAGCCTTAACAGGGTTCGTAGTGCAAACACCCTAGTTCTTTATGAGGGGTGCTTCCCACATCTGAAAACGCTTGTCTTGAAGCGCATGCCTGATGTCAGCGAGCTGAAGATCAGCGATCGTGCCCTTCCACAGATTGAAGGTTTATATGTTGTGACACTTCCAAAACTTGACAAGGTCCCCCATGGCGTCGAATTCCTTCGCTCTCTGAAGAAGCTATGGCTGTTGGATCTGCACCAGGACTTCAAAGCTCAGTGGAATATGAACGCAATGCAGCAGAAAATGCAGCATGTTCCAGAGCTCCGCATCTAGAAGTGGGACTTAGGTTCCATATGCGCAGGCATAACTACAACGCAAATTGTTCAGTCCTCAATAAGTCATTGGTTGTTGGCATTGTCAGTATAATATGTTCTAGATTTGCAATGCTCCAATAAACCCTTAAATTTCTCATTGCTTTGAAGTTATAGTGTGGTTTTTGGTTTGTAGTTTGATCCGCATGCAAAACCTGGACCTTGTGTACTGAATTGCATAATAAACTATTTGTCTTGTGACTAGACTCTATCTCTTCCGGATCCAATAATTCAGAAACACTGCAAGATTGTGCAATAAATGTCCTTTGTACAAACAGTTTTCTGAACCGAGGGTGCCATAAAATCAGCATACCTTCGAGCCTGACTCCACTCCACATGAATCCAATGAGAAAAAGCAAAAAAGAAATGTTCGGTTGACAGGGTCAGGCGACGAAGTGCAAATTGCTTTTTGGATAATTGTATCAGGTTTAGGAATATGGTCCGAGTAATTAACTGATTGAGGCACACAGCGCCAGCACTTAGCATACAAATGGTTCTTGTGTCCTACACCACTGTATTGAATGTTAAAAAGTTATCTACCAACAAGGGGAAAACTGATTGGATGAAACATGTGGAACTGCAGGCACTGCTGAACCCCTAATAAATCGATATCAGCACACTGGCAAATGCAATGGGAACTGCACTAGAAACAAACGGCCACATCGTATGAAGCTCGGCGAAGTTACCAACCTGATTTTCGGAGTGGCGCAAGTCTTCGAAGGTCAGCCGCGTCGCTGAAGGGTAGAGGGGGGACAGGGGACTTGCCACGGCCGCCGCCGGCGCTGCGCCGGGAAACCATGCCCAAACGGGAGGAGGGGATGCTGCAGACAGGTTCCACGGAGATGGGCCTTCACTTAAGACCCAGTTCAGCTCGGCGACAGGCGACAGCCCAGTGTTTCCCCTCTCGTGTGTTTCCTCTGCTTTCATCTCGGCCCAAGAAACTGCTAGGCCTTGGGTCCAGCGCAGTTGTGGGCTCGTGGCTGTAAGAGTTTGACTGAAAATCGTCCAATTTTTTAATACCAGCAAACATTTTATACTGAAAGCAAGGAGAATTATAACAATCATGACTTGACATAAATAAATATTTAGAAATTATGACAAAGTTATAAAATCAAGGACGGAGTAACGGCTAGGAGAATTTGGAGAGGAAGCTTGAAATGAAAGAAACAAAAGAAAGAAGAGGTAGAGGAGCAACAACAAGGTATGGAACAAATACAAGCACCGGTTCCTTCACATATGGCATGACGAATCATAGTCAGTTCGGTGGCATCGCGGCAATTGTTTAACTAAATAGAAACACAATTCGTTTCACTAAATGCATCCACGGGTTATTGAACTCTCTTATCAACAAGCATGTATCATAAAAAAAACCGCATTAATACAATAAATCTAGAAAAATATAAGCACCCACGCTAAAAATAGGTGGACAAGTTCTACTACATGGAACCCAACTTTTTATGAATCTGGAGGGAGCGAGGCCAAGAGACAAAAAAGAAAGGAAAAACATGCTATCCTTTTTCTGTATTATAACCAATTTTGGATCCATGATCGAAAACTCTCCGAGCAACTTTCCTTTACTCTGAATGAAGTTAGGGCCATCTCTTTGTTGAAGGCTCTTTTGCAGGATTGCAACTCAGGTATCCCATTGAAAATTAAATCATTTCAGGCTGTCCAGATAGTCCAACAGTTAACTATAACTGCATTCAGGAAAAATTCAGAGTTACATAACCAACACATGGAACCCAACTAAGTGAGCTAGTCTAGTTCGCAGCATAATATAATTGTTACTTGAGTTCTTTTTTCCCCCTCAAAACAACGTAGGAGATTGCATGTCATTTTATTAAGAAGAAAAGAAACAGCAATAGTTATGTGTACTCGAGGACTCTTAAGGAAAGAAAAACACTTTCCTCTCTCACTCCAAGTACAACGAAGAGAAAAAAACTAACTCCCAAGCCATCACTTAAAACCCAACAACAACAACATAGTGTTTTGTCCCAAACAAGTTGGGGTAGGCTAGAGATGAAACTTAAAAGAGACGAGAAATAGGGAGACACATAAAGGACACAAGATAGATAGAGGTCACGGTTCAGGCATGTTGATTGTCAGTCTCCAAGCGCTCCTGTCCATAGCTAAATCCTTAGAGATATTCCACTCCTTAAGGTCTCTCCTAACGGACTCGTCCCAAGTTAGTTTAGGTCGACCTCTACTGCTCTTTACATTATTGGTCTGCTTTAGAACCCCACTATGCACCGGCGCCTTAGGAGGCCTCCGTTGGACATGTCCAAATCATCTCAACCGATGTTGAATCAATTTTTCCTCAATGGGTGCCACCTCAACCCTATTCCGAAGATCGTCATTCCGGACTCTATCCCTCCTTGTGTGCCCACAAAACCAATGCAACATATGCATCTCTACTACACTCAATTGTTGGATATGTCGTCTTTTTGTAGGCCAATACTCAGTACCGTATAACATCGTCAGGCGAATCACCGTCCTATAAAACTTACCTTTCAGCTTCTGAGGCACCCTTTTGTCATAGAGGACGCCAGAAGCTTGACGCCATTTCAACCAACCAGTTGAAATTCTATGCCTAATATCTTCATCAATGTTGCCATCCTTTTGTAATATCGATCCTAAATACCGAAAAGTATCCTTTTTGGCCACCACTTGCCCATCGAGGCTAACGTCTCCCTCCTCTAGCCTAGTCGCGCTGAAATCGCACCTCATGTACTCGGTCTTGGTCCTACTAAGTCTGAACCCTTTCGACTCTAATGTGTGCCTCCATAGTTCTAACTTCCTATTAACCCCTGTCCTACTGTCGTCAACTAGTACCACATCATCAGCAAAGAGCATACACTAAGAGATATCACCTTCTATGTCCCTTGTGACCTCATCCATCACCAAATCAAATAAATAAGGGCTCAATGCTGACCCCTGATGTAGTCTTATTTTAGTTGAAAAGTCACTGGTGTCGCCATCATATGTTCGGACAAACGTCACCGCATCCCTATACATATCCTTGATGAGGGTAATGTACTTAGTTGGGACTTTGTGCTTTTCCAAAGCCCACCGCATGACATTTCTCGGTACTTTGTCATATGCCTTCTCGAGGTCAATAAAGACCATGTGCAAGTCCTTCTTCTACTCTCTATATATCTCTATCAATTGTCATAATAAGAAAATCACCTCCATGGTCGACCTACCAGGCATGAACCCAAACTGGTTTTGGGTCACACTTGTCACTCTTCTTAGGCGATGCTCGATAACCCTCTCCCAGAGCTTCATCGTATGGCTCATCAACTTAATCCCACGGTAGTTAGTATAACTTTGAACATCTCTCTTGTTCTTGAAGATAGGTACTAATATACTTCTCCATCATTCTTCAGGCATCTTGTTAGACCAAAAAATGAGGTTAAAAAACTTAGTTAACCATACTACTGCTCTGGCGCCCAGGAATCTCTACACCTCAATAGGGATACCATCAGGGCCAATCGCTTTACCTCCCTTCATCCTCTTCAAAGCCTCCTCAATCTTTGCCTCCTGAATTCTCCTCACAAAGCGTCTATTGGTATCGTCAAATGAGTCATCCAACTCAAGGGTAGGACCCTCATTCTCCCCGTTAAACAACTTATCAAAGTACTCTCTCCATCTGTCCTTGATCTCCTCATCCTTCACCAGAAGTCGATCTGTCCTATCCTTGATGCATTTGATTTGGTTGATGTCCCTTGTCTTCCTCTCACGGATCCTAGCCATCCTATAAATGTCCTTCTCCCCTTTCTTCGTGCCTAGCCGCTGATAAAGGTCATTATATGCCTGACCTTTTGCTACACTCACAGCTCGCTTTGCAACCCTCTTTGCTATTTTATAGCCCTCGATGTTGGCTGCACTCTTGTCATGGTGGAGGCGCTTAAAACACTCCTTCTTCTCCCTAATAGCCCTTTGCACCTCATCATTCCACCATCAGGTGTCTTTCGCTTCCCGTTTGCCTCCCCTACTCATGCCAAACACTTCCGAAGCCACATTCCGAACACATGTTGCCATCTTTAGCCACATGTTGTCTGCATCTTCTCCTTCTTCCCAAAGCCTCTCGCCTAGCATCCTCTCCTTAAACGTTTGCGCTACTTCCCCTCTAAGATTCAACCACTTCGTTCTCGCAATCTTGGCCCGTTTGTCCTAGTGAACATATACCCGAAAGCGAAAGTTCACCACCACAAGCTTGTGTTTAGGGATAATACACTCCCCAGGTAATACCTTACAATCAAAGTAAGCACGTCTATCCTCTCTCCTTGTAAGGATAAAGTTGATCTGGCTCGTGTGTTGTCCACTACGAAAGGTCACTAGATGAGATTCCCTCTTCCTAAAGAGGGTGTTCACTATCAATAAGTCGTAGACCAACGTGAAGTTTAAAACATTCTCCCCCTCCTGATTCCTACTACCATACCCAAACCCCCCATGCACCCACTCGAAACCTACATTAGTCGCACCCACATGGCCATTGAGATCTCCTCCTATGAAGAGTTTCTCACTGATAGGCACGGTACTAACCATGCTATCAAGATCTTCCCAAAACTGCCTCTTGGTGCTCTCGCTAAGACCTATCTAAGGGGCATAGGCACTGATCACATTCAGAGCTGAATCTCCAACTACTAGCCGGACTAGGATAATCCGATCGCCTTGCCTCCTAACATTGACGACTCCATCCTTAAGGCTTCTATCGATCAAGATGCCTACACCATTCCTACCCAACGTTGTCCCAGTGTACCTATTTGAAGCCAGTATCCTCCACCTCCTTCGCCTTCTAGCCCTTCCATTTAATCTCCTGAACGCATAGAATATTTACACGTCTCCTAATTGCTACATCAACGAGCTCTCTTAACTTATCCATTAGGGACCTACGTTCCAGTTACCTAGATGAATCATAGTTAGCTCAGCTAGCTTCCTTACCCTTCGCACCCGTTGATGGAAGTGCGAAGACCCTTGCTCATTTTTCACTACACTCGGGCGTAGATGTAGCATGCCACTAAGGTTGTGACAACTCGACTCTTGCTCATTTTTCATCGTACCTAGGTCACGATATGACGCGCTACTAAGGGGATGACGACCCGGCCCTTGCCCATTTGACACCACACCCGGATTCCGATGTAGCGCGTCGCTAAGAGGGTTACGCCCCAACAAATTTCTTGTGGGTTTCAAATCCATTAGAGTGGCTGTTTTTTATTGTTGGTTCACCAAACCTTAACACACCCCTCCTCCTTTACCTGGGCTTAGAACCGTCTATGTTGAGACGACTCAAGAAAGTCTTCCAGTCAACATAGGCAGAGTTAGTCATCACTTAAAACCCAAAAAAAGAAAAAACCTCCCAAGCACAATAAAATAGTACACGTCAAGTCATGTATGCTCATGAGCCGAAGAAACGCTCATTAAGAGCAAAGGCTCCAACTATGATGCACCACAAAGCACTTTCATTAGCCACGTCTTGTAGAACCAATTGGACATTTGGAGGAGCTTCTTCAAACACACAAGCATTATGATGCTTCTATATTATTTCCCAAGCGACCAAAATGAGTTCTTCCGAAGTAATGGTCCTCACCCGCCTCTTTTATGTCAATTTATATAAGTTTTTTTCCTAACATGTCAGACAAACACTATGCCATCTTCCTATTTAGCAGATGTTGCATCTTTAAGATTGCATTTTAGGAGTTTAGTGACCTAGATGACACCTTATACCAAGTTTATGGGCCAGTTTGACATTGCGGATGCCAACATAGACCGCCATGTCAGGAAACAGGTCTACTTTGTCTTGTTTGGACTTGTGACGTACTGTGTGCCTAGTTTAGGGTTCTGAATATGCATTTTATAAGTTTTGGAACCTAGATGACACCCTCTACCAAGTTTAGGTGTTGCTGGTGCATTACTCTTGATGTCTTTAGGCTCTCCAACTTCGTGCCACGTCTGGATGCTCAGGCTTGCCCTTGTAAGAACGTGATCGCCTCATGATTCTTGAGCCGTGAAGGTCTTCCGCGTAGTTTCTAGGGCTTCAAGTAAGCTTCATGTGTGCACCCAGCCAAGGGCGGAGGGTAGTGGAGGCGAAATGGAGCCTCCCCTATGTTCAGAAATTCAATGACCCATAAATCTCTTACAGTTTGAACTGCATGTTTGTCGAGATCCTATTTGTTTGAGCTTCTGACCACTTTTAGACCACTAGCTTTTGGACTTTACAAAAGCCAAACAGCTCCCATAAGCCAAAAGCCTAGAAGCTCACTGTAATGAGCTTCTGGCTTTTGGCTTTTGGAAGGTTCAAAAGCTGAAGCCGGCCTAAAACTCACAGGGAGCCAAAACAACAAGCCCTTAATATCTCACCATGATTTGATGCTGAAGTGAGCAATTTAATCCCCCCTCCTAATTCATGGGCCACACTGATCTTCGCGCACGAAGCGTGGCTCATATTATGTTATGTTTTCCTCCGTGCATGGGTGCGTTTACACATGGAGCGTCCAAACTTTCATAGTCCCCATTCCTTCGGTGACTTGCCAAGGACTTAAAAAAAGAGTGGGAGGAGGCTCTTGGAAGGTACGGGTCCCTACAATAGACAGGATATGATTTTTTTTTTTGAAAAATACTAGATGTCATGGGCTCCATAGAACTACATCTAAATGACTATATATCAATCATATCAATTTGGGACAGCCTGTCGTATATGGTTGAATGATTTTAGATGTTAGATTAGCTTTGTAAAGAACATATTAGGGATATGACATAACATAATACGGGTACGAATACATTAGGTGAGAGGTATTTTCGAATTATTTGGCTCTTTCATAATATAGATAGATATTATAGACTAAGAAACTGTTGTTTAAGTTGCATCTGCGGCCGGGCGGCGGGCCACTCATTGATAATATATGTCAACCGCCTACAGGGGCAGGTTCAACTAACTACGCCGTCCATTTCCATTTCCATCTATTTAACCGCGTCAGGTTGTTGTCTGTTTCAATCAATCCTAATAATCATCATCAGAGCTGTGTACATCGAGGTCGCAGCAATGTCGTCGTCGCGCAGCGGAGCCGTTCGCCGCGTGGTAGTATTCCCTTTCCCGTACCAGGGCCACTTCAATCCTGTGCTCCGCCTCGCCGGAGCTCTGCACGCCCGCGGTCTCGCGGTCACCGTGTTCCACACTGATCTCTGCGCACCGGACCCGGCAGACTACCCCGCGGACTACAGCTTCGTCGCTGTCCCCGTCAAGGTGCCCGCCGACGTCGTGGCGTCGGAGGACATCGCCAGGCTCGTGATGGAGCTGAACGCCTGCTGCGCGGCGCCGTTCAAGGAAAAGCTAGCTGCGGAGCTGATTTCTGACGACGCAGGCGTCTGCTGCGTGATCACCGACGTCATATATATGGTACTCGGCGCAGGCTGCGGCGAGGGAGCTCAACGTGCCGGCGCTGGGGTTCATGACCAGCAGCGCGGCCAGCTTCGGGAGCTTCATCGCCTACCCGAGGCTGATTGAGAAGGGCTACTTGCCCGTCCAAAGTACGTAACAATGACTAAGAAAATCGAAATGTTTGTATGTACCAACAAATTGTTAGTGGAACAACCAAATATCAAATTCTTCATTTCCTGTATGCACTGGACTACTGCAGAGGAGCGCAGGGATGATCCTGTCGACTTGCTGCCGCCGTTCCGCGTGAGAGAGACCTGCAACGCATAGAAACGAGTAGCCTGGTCGACTTCGCCAACGTGCTGGCGCACACCGTCGACGGAGCCAGACAGTCCTCCGACCTCATAATCAACACGTTCGACGCCATCGAGGCTACCGACCTCAGCAAGATCCGCGAGCACCTGTCCATCCCGGTGTTCAATCTCTAGCGATAGAATCCGAAATTTCCGAAATATACCGTTTACCGGCTGGGTCTGAAATTTTTCCTCTATCATTCAAAATTTTCATAATTTTAAAATTCTGCCATCCAAATAGACGCCAAAGCCCACTCAATACTCTAACCTTAATCCATGTTTCATTTTCTCTCCTCTTCTCTTCTAGGTTCAAGTTGCCACCGCTCGCACGCTCCAGTTGTATCACTGCCCTCCTCATTGAATAGGCAATTGATAATATGTTTTTATTTAGTTTTTTATGTTAAATGGTTTAGAAATGATCTATGTTTTTTCTTGAACAAAATGAGTCATTTTTTGTCTAATTTTTTTTCTGAAATTTTATTTTTATCGCCGATAAATTTCTGATATATCCGATATTCCTGTTTATCGGTGACCATCGAGATTTTTAAAATACCGGTAGAGAAAACCTTAATCGGGCCTCTCAACAAGTTCACGCCGCCGGTGAAAGGCAGCAGCCTGTACCGGTTGCAGCAGGACCGCCGGTGCCTCGACTGGCTGGACACGCAGGCGCCAGGCACGGTGGTCTACGTGAGCTTCGGTAGCCTCGCCGCCATGGACCCGCACGTGTTCGTGGAGGCGGAGCTGGCTTGGGGCCTGGCTGACAGCAACCGCCCCTTCGTTTGGGTGGTCAGGCCGAGCCTCATCCGCGGCTTCGAGTCCGGTGAGCTGCCGGGATGGGTTCCAGGAGGAGGTCAGTGACCGAGGCAGGATCATCGATTGGGCGCCGCAGGATGAGGTGCTTGCTCATCCTGCTGATGGTGGGTTCTTGACGCACAATGGTTTCCATGAAGCTTTCACAGAACCACTGTCGTCCTCCAAGCGTGCTGCCATGCGCGAGCTGTTCCCAAGGACGGGCGCTCGGAGAGGTCGGGTGCTCCCCGTCTCAGATTGAGCGGGCTGCTTCAACGTCGCGCCATGGTTTCTCAATGAGTACAAACCATTGCCTTTCTGGAACGCCCGCGGTCTCAACAACCGCGCACGGCGCTGTCGGTTATCTTCGCGGTGGGAGGAACCTAGTGCGTCCATGCACGTCTGTCCAGTCGCAAAACCTTAGTGCGCAAATCTCAATCTCGTGTGCAGGAGCGGTTTCCTTTTTTCTCTCGGTCACTTGTTTTTCTAGGTTTCCAGGTGGCAACGGTATCTCACCGTGATCCATCGGGACCTTTGTATTCTGAACTTCTTCTTAATGAAATACGAGCAAATTGGCACGTTCTCGAAAAAAAAAACTCGACGATGGAGGCTATATCAGAAGGCGTGCCCATGATATCACGCCCGTTCTTGGGAGACCAATATGGAAATGCTAGGTTCGTGTGCGATGTCTGGAGAGTGGGAGTCGAGGTTGAAATGCAGATTCAGGTAGAGAGAGGGAAGATCCAGGCTGCTATTGAGAAACTAATGGGCAACGATTAAGGCAAAGACGTCAGGGAGAGGATGAAAAACCTCAAGGAATTGGCGGAGGAAGGCATTAAGGAGAGTGGGCCATCACACTGCTTTCCTTAACTTGGTTGATCTCATATTGTCATTTTAAAACATCTATTTACCGCTGGCGTCTTGTCATTGGGTGCGGAACAACAAGTTTGTCGATGTTGTGTAACTTTGACTTTTCCATCTTATCTTACTATTTTTTTTTGAAACTATCTTATCTTACTATTACTAAATAGAGTGTTATGTAACTTTAACTTTTTCCATCTCATCTTACTATTACTAATTAGAGGCCTCAATGGAGACACCACGTTAATCCTCACAATATTCAGAAACATTTGGCCTAGACTCTAATCATCATCATCGATATTAGCCATTGGATCTTCAGTAGTTTATTAAAAAATTACCCATCACTGCCATTATAAAAAATACATAAAGTAACCCCCTAATTTTGCATGTAAATTACCCACTTTAGCCATTATGAAACATAATTTAAAATAACCCCCTAACATTGCGTTAAAACAAACAAGCTTTGTCATTATAAAAGATAATTTAAAATAGTCCTCTAACTTTGTATCTAAATTACTCATATCTACTATTATGAAAGATAATTGAAAATACCTCCTAATGATTTTATAAGTTATCCACCTTTATCATTGTGAAAGATAATACAAAATAATATACTAAGTTTGCATTTAACCTATCCATATATGTCATTGTGAAAGATAATATAAGGTATCACCTTTATATTTAGGTACCTTAGGCATTATAAAAAATAAACAAAAAATTTCAAAAATCTATACATAAATTGTAATATATACTATTAAAAAATAAATCAATACCATAAAGTACAATGTATATATTCTAAATTAATTACACGCTTCTATAATCGTGAAATAAAATAACTATAATGCTATGTTCCACTATATATATAAAAAAAACATGTATAGATTTAGATAAAATATTTATTTTAACAACTTATGAAACATGAAAAATTGTTCACTTAACGAACCACGTAGCATTGGACATATTAATGTTTCATGATAATAAATTTTATATGTTATTATTTTAATAAGTTTACACATTTTTACTAAAACATTATGTCATATCAATATTATTAATTTAATTTTATGCACTCTATGATATAAATAATATTTCACACATATAATCCTGTAATATAACAAATTCAACATGTTTAACTGTCGGATGCAAGCCGAGTTTCAGCTTATGTGGAAAACAATACTACTAGGATGTAGACTCTTTTTTTAATAAAAAAATAATTTTTGAATAAAAGATAAATATACTACAATATCTAATTAACATGTCAAAAAAATTGCAACAACTCGATTAAAAGTTAAAAGATAAACTATAGATTTACAAAGACATAAAAAAAGGTTGTATCAAGCGTTTATATACCTTAAGACTAGGATTCAACTAAATACATATCTGTCAGACCCGATTTTCTAAAGAACAAAACCAAGCTTGTCATATGTGTGCCCAGGAAGTCCACACATATGTCAGAATAAAAAAGTATCAGAAACAATGTTATTATATAACGTATACATAGCTATATTAACACTTACATCAGAGTATCGCGGAACAGTGACTAAACTTCAGGCTCCATTCTTCTTAGGGACGGTTGACTGGGGGCTCCGTATGCCAAGCATATCCGAGACTTCTGGAAACTCCACTACACTTTTATCCGTCTTCTGAGCAGCAACTTACTACGCACTGGAGGACACCGGAGGGTGGGGAAAATAGAAAGGGTGAGTCCATATCGAACTCAACAAATATAGCAAGGGGTTCATGAGGCTCAAATAGCTGACACTAGTTTACTGCAGTTAACATTTTATGTATATATCATGTTTAGCAATTAATAGCGACAAGGTAGCAGTTATTCCCATAACCACATGATCAATGTAAACATAATCAATATAAAGTATAATCGATAAGTAAATGAACATCTTAACATAACAAGAATCATCATCTTTAATGTAGATGTCTCCAAGGCCGCTCGTGTCCGTGAGCATGGCTAGTATACCAATTATTAAACTCTACGCAGAGGTGTACACTTTCACTATGAGTCGTGATTACCCATATGCCCGGGGCGGCCAATCCCCAAAACACTCCCAAGGTGAGCAGACAGGGTTCACTATGAAGTCTTTTAAAGGTTCGTCTAACAAGTTAGGGCCATTAGATTTACTCAGCAGGCAGATGTAGGAACCCCTTTTCAAATGGCACAATTCCTTCTCGGCTATACTCATAGACTAGAGGCTGTCCTACACCCAACGTGTCAAGCCATTCTTACGCCATTTAAAGTAACCGCTAATAAGCTAGAAAAGGTTCTCATATTTGACTAAAATCATAGCCATATAACTCTCACAGTTGTACTGTAAATCTTGGATGATCACGTACACACAAGATCTTATATTACTAAAAAAGTCATCTCTTTATCATCATAGCACTTACATTAATTAAGTCACAAGATCATGTTTAATGGTTCAGCACTAGCAAAGACACTACCCACATGCATATATCCCAGGTGACAAGGTATCAGGTATTCAATTACTAGAAAATCCTTAAAAAGGTAGCAGAGGACACATGCATATGAAATTTAGTGTGTACCAGGAATAAGTAGACAAGGAGGTCCCAAGCTATACTTGTCTTTTTCCCAAAATTAAGCTGCTCAGAATCTTCAGCTACTATCTTTTGGTCTCTAGCTTCTGGTTTGACTGTTGCTCCTTAGCTCCTGGTCTTCAGCGCTCGCGGATCACAGCTCTACTCGTAGCAACCAAGCACAGTAGACAAACAACAAACACAACTAAGAACAAACATCATACAATGGAGACACAGAACTACCGTCAAAGAGGATACAACTATCGAGGTTCACAATCATAACGGAAAATACTGACTAAAAGTTTGCATGTTAGTTATTGAAAAATAAGGTGATTCACTTTTCAAAGAATTATCCTAAAGTTGAACTAATCAAATTATATTAAACTATAAAGGCTAGAGTTAAACTTAAATCATTTTTTATTTATAAGTAAATGAGTATCTATTATTTATTCATTTAAATATTTATAGTTTGGAAACATAAAACATGTGAGAACTATTATAACCGGTATATGACCCACATTTAAAATTAAGCAAATTATTATATTTATAATTAACAAATATTTAAGTTAGTATGGATCAAGTTAAGATTTGAAAATAAAAGATCAAAGTGTAAACCTTAATTGCTTTTTAATTTATATAAAAGTATTATATCCGTATTAATCAGTTTGATATTTAGCTATATATGGAAAAACATGTGTCATGAAAACATTAGCACTAATATGTAGATCATGTCGACATGAACCTAATGCAACTTGAACGAAGTGAATCGAAATTAAAACGGTTAAACTATCGCTAATCTCATATAGTGTGGCAAACTGTATTTATGCCGCTATTAATCAAATTACCAGTTATACATAGAGGATATGTTTCTTCTAATCAGAAAACTAGTTTCATATACAAATTAACCAAGTTAATATTTTAATTATAAATAGATAAACATGTAACAGAATAAACAATGCTGCTAGCACATAGATCGTATTGACACGAAACTAACACAACTAAATCTGAGCAAAAATAGAGTTAAAACGATCAAATAGCGGGTACGTACGGTGGCAATTCTGCTTTCTCCCTAGCCAAACCTTCCTTGCATGCCAGTCAATAGCCATCACGTGCACCCTACGGGTGGGCATTGAGTTGGAGACCAAACGAATTGAAAGAATATAGATTGATTAATTAAATGGCTAAATCACCATTGGCTGGAGATATGGTTAGAAGTACATCGGCAGAAGGTGTAGGCTCCAGGCAGACTTACATGCTATCCAACACTTGCAGTCCCTGCTAAGCACACACATGCATGCCTTTGCTTGATCGGCCACGATGCATCTATGCCATGGTCCATGGACGTAGCGATGGCTACCACCAGAGTTCTGACGGTGACGAGCAGCCGGCCGGAAAACGAACGGGGAGAATCTGGACGCTAACTCGACCACGAGTTGCAGACGACGGAGAGATACGGAGCAGCGACCGAGCTGCGGCGGCTCCACGTCCTTCTCGGCAAGATCGGAAGAGGGCTGCAACAGGTTCTACACGATGGCGAGGCAGCGAAGAGCAAAGGCGACGACGCTCGTTGGGCAATCTGCGGCGGCGGCCATGAGATCAGGCGACTTGGAGTTATGGTAGGGTTTGGAAACATGATATCTGCATCATGGCCATACAGGCTTCTCCTTTTATATAGTGGGGCACGATTGGGCTCACAAGGAGAGTTGGAGCCGTCGTTGGTTTTGATGCAGCATTAACATGATGCGATTCCAGGTTCATCGTCTTGCATGCATATACATATGTATATGTCAATTATTTTTTTTGAACCTTGCCTTGCATACATTACGTGGCCAAAATAATTGTTTTTGTTCTTAAGCATCGGCAACTTAATCACGTCTGCCCTCTATCAAGATTACTTATTCCCAGAATATTTAATTTAGAGACTAAAACTAATTCTAGAATCATTATTCGAGCCACCATAAATACTTCGAAAATTCCAAAAATTTAGAGAAAATTTCAAGAGAGATTTTGGAACTTGAGGAATCCAATAAAGTATCTGGAGCTCATGATAAGATAATTTGGAGCATCAAATAAAAAATTAGACTATGCTCGCAAAAAATGTGAGAAAAGATCCGGAGGAAGCCAGAAAATTCTCGAAAAGTATTGATATATAGATTGATGGATACTGAACTCATAAAGGTTCTCATTTTTTTTATAACTAACTGATGCTATCATGAACTAAACTTGAGTAAATTTTATACGAATATTAAAAAATTTATTTTAATTAGTGTTTCATATGCACAACCTAAAATAGAAATTTTGGGGTGTGACAATTTCACACTAGAAAAAAAGTACTAGAAATTCTAACTAGATGTCCCCATAGGAGCCGGCATATTAATCCTCACGAGACTTGATTGGAAAACAAAATATAGATCCTAGAAATTCTCAAAAAAGACAAAACATTTTACTATCAATTAAGTATAAACTAATCACCATTAATAATAATAATAACATTAATAATAATAATAATAATAATAATAATAATAATAATAATAATAATAATAATAATAATAATAACAATAATAATAATAATAATAATAATAACAATAATAATAATAATAATAGCTATTGAATATATTGTATTTTCTAAATAAATTTTCATTTTTGCGATTGTGTAAAATAATATAAATTAACTCATGACTCTAATTTATATTACCCACATATGTCTCTAAAAACCTGATCTAAAGTAGGCCTAAATTTGCATTAAAGTACCAACGTCATCTTATTATAATCGATAATTTACATAACTCAATTTTTATCTCATTATTAAAAAATTAAATACCCCCTCAAATCTGTATCTAAATTGTCAACATCTCATATTACAGAAAATTTGTTTAGATAACAAATAGAGCATGTTTATGTTTCTACATTACCCCACCTCTATCAATATTAATATAGAAATATTTAATTAAAGTAAATATATGTGTCGTGCTAACATGTATGAGCAATAAAATACATATGTTCTGTTTCATCACATAAAAAATATTTTCTTAATAACTCATATAATAATGATACTAACAAATTATTTAAAACCATATTAGTAACCATAACATATAAATTATATAGATTGTTACTTTAGATATATTTATGTATTTTAACTAAAATATTTGATATGTCTATATTAATAGTATAACAACAACTGCAAATATAATTTCTTGATAGTAAAATTCAATCACCAGAAGTGTGGAAGACCACTAGTGGCTATATTTTCTTGGGCCTTTAAAATACTTTAGAGTATAAAGTTGATCATTATAAGATTTAAGTATTAAAATTCTCTTAAGGTTAGCATTGATACCTTGTCCGTGATCTCATTTCAAGCTATATGACTTATCTTAAGCGATATGGTGCATGTTTCAAATAATGGCTTATGCTATTGTAGTACTTAAGGACATACTCTATTACCTAGACTCCTTATTTTAAAAAAGTTCAAAAACGGGAATTAATGAAATATACAATAAGCACAAGAGTTTCAACTTAACTTGGAGAGAGAAAAAAAATCCATAGCGGTCAATAAGAATAAAATTTTAAAAAATAAAATTTAGATTCATAACATCATAAATACATGATGCAACAAAAGCCACAATGATTAATGGGAAGGTTTCAAAGTAATTGCATATTTTAAAATATATGTAGGTGCCATGTAAAGAAAAAATATGAATATGGATAAAAAGTATATAAATTAGTTCTTTGAAAAATAGTAATTAATAAGTCTATGATAACTAGATATAGACTATAGAATATCTATTATGTTTACTATGTTAGAAAATAAGCAAAGTGAAAAAATACAATTTAATATAAGTAATTCTTTATTAGTCGGATATGTATTCCCTCTATTCCAAATTATAAGATGTTTTGAGTTTTATAAATACATAGCTTTTGCTATATACATGTAGATGTACCGTCTAGATACATAGAAAAAACTATATATCTAGAAAAGTCAAAATATCTTATAATTTGCAACGAATGAATTATTAAATAGTACCTAATGCTTATATCTCTAAAAATTCTAGCCCGTGTGAGAGCACGGGTTGATGGACTAGACCTCCTAATGAAAAATAGGCAATGGCCTGCTATCGAAAAAAAACATTTATTTGGAAGCTGCAATTCTTGTTGGTGCGAATATGTGGATATGTACCTCGTTGTGTCCAATTTCCACATTATTAAAGAAAGAGAAGTGATACCAGTTCCTCTGATCATGGATGAGCTGTGAACCAAAAAGTTGTGCTAATTCTACGCACGTGGCCACTCAAAAGTTTACCAAGATGAACACATTTTTCAGCTAAGTATGATTCACAAAACAATCACTAATTAAGTAAAGGGTCACGGAAGTATGTTACTCAAGCTTAAAATAAGGTTGCACATGATACAAAAATTTGGAAGTTATGTTACAAATACTGATTGATCTTAATTTGGGAACAAATATAATAATGAACCATGTGAAGGATGAACTCAATGCATAGAAAGGAAGACTAGAGTTTCTAAAATGAAATGAAGTGTCGTACCCAGACAAAACTATGCACGTAAACGTATCTAGGCAATGCCAGAACTAAAAAGCCACATAGCAATTGGAACAACCAGTTTAAGCTCCCTGACAGACTGAGATAGTTATAAACCAGCGGTGCCGCTGATGAGCACAAGTGCAACCAAAGGGGGCAACAAATTGAATTTGCCTTGTTCAATTCCTACATACACCTCCGTACCTAAAAACGGCAAACAGATGATAATTGGTAGTCAAACTTATTCTCCACATTATGTACTCACAATTGTCTTCATTAGACTTCTACAGTGGCATGGTCGGATGGACGCCTACTGCACCCATGAGCCATGTGAAATTGATATAGTCTTTGGACTTGGAGTGTGGGACTGTTGGGATGGACGGCTACTGTACCCCTGATGTCATCCTCCAAAGCCTCCACCTCGTCAGCAACAGCAGCGTCACAGTCAACATCGACAGCCACATGTTTGAGGCCTAGTCCCAGATTCTGCAGCCCAAGGACGAGGCCACCTTCCCCAAACTTGAACTGGCACCGTGCCACTAGTCGCAGCTTTAGCCTTTGGAGCTTTGGCATGGCTCCCGGCTCAAACTCCAATGCCACCTCACGGTTGTTGTAACTGATCAAATTAAACTTGAGCAAACGCTGGAATCCTTGTCTGCTGATTGCGTGCCTTGCATAGAGGATGCCTGAATCTCCATCTTGGTCATTGGATAAGGCCACAGTAAGAGAGAACAGCAAGGGTAAACTTGCTAGGATATTTATTCCTTCCTTGCCTGCTTCACCATGGACATCAATGTAGAGGCGATACAGGTTGACTAGTGAGCTGATTTGAGGGCCCACCCTATTTAAGTTATATGTATCAAGAACAAGCTTTTGAAGTGGTGGTGGAGTAGGGACACAAGAATCCATGAATGAACATGTGGCATCAGGATCACTAACCCACAAGCTTAGTTCTCGCAAGTGCCTTAACAGCCTAGAGAGCGTTGAGATACATGCTTTATTGTGGCCCTCCATATCACGTAATTTAGGAGAGCATGGCCAATAAATTCCAAGTACCCTCAGATTGGTCAGATCACCGAGTCCTTCAATAAACTCAACAGATTGAATACCCAATTTGATCCTTGATAGCTCTTCCAACGCCTGCAGATTTTTTATTGCGTCGGGTAGTTCCACGGACGAAGGAACAAAAAGACGCACTAGCTTATGCAACTGGATAATACCTATTGGTATGTTCTGAAGCCTGAGGTATCTCACAGCTAGTGTTTCTAGATGTTGCAGTCTTTCAATGTCTTCTGGAAGCTTGCAGACCCTGAAAAATCTATCGCCTGTCCCCAAGTACTTCAGTTGAGCAAAACTTTTGACATGTCCAAGATTGCATTCTTCACCAACCATACAATCTATATTCAGCACTCGCAAGACTTGGATATTTAAAAACTCAGAGGCGTGCTTATTGACCAGAACTGAATTTGAGCCAAAGATATTAATTGATCGAATATGAGCTCCATTTTTTATTGTCTTGGCAAACTCTTCCGCCGCGGAAGAAATGTCATTACGGATTGATAGACGGCGAATCTTGTTTGAAGAATAATTTTTAGAAAAACCATTACCATTCCATATAGTAACAAAGTTGTCCTCCACAGCCTTTGACACAATAAATTCAAGTATGACATCATGAACTCTGCACTCTTTCACTGTTGCACCATCTGCCCTGACCTTGGTTGGCTGGACCAAGCTTCTATTGATCAGTTCATTCAAGTAACTTCTCCCTAGATGCTCCATACTTTCCCTGTCCTGTCCAGGAATCAGCCCTTCGGCAACCCATAGTAATATTAAGCGATGGCAATCAATGGAATAATCCTCTGGAAAAACACTTAGGTATAGCAAACAACTCTTTAGATGGTGAGGAAGGTCAAAGTAGCTAAGCAGCAAAATTCTTTTCATTTTATCAATAGGAGAGTCTTTGTCAACTGCAGCAACAATGGACTTGAGTGTATTGACCCAGACTTCCACTGTTTTGCTTTTGTTTGCTAATAAACCAGCTATACTGATTATGGCTAATGGTAAGCCGCAACATTTCCTTAAAATATCATCGGATACTTTCCTCAAATCTGGTTGGCAATCATCACTGGAGAAAAATATCCTCTTAAAGAATAGTCTTTCGGAGTCCTCATCACTAAGGCCCCGTTTGGTTACGACGTGTTAAAGTTTAACTCCCATCACATCAATGTTGTGGTAAATGCATGGAGTACTAAATGTAGACTAATTGCATGCATGTCGATATAGATTAGGAGTAATTTACGAGACGAATCTATTAAGCCTAATTAGTTCAAAATTAGAGACTTTTTGTCAAATAAGACGAAAATGCTACAGTGTTTATTAAACTTTAACACCCAAACCAAACACCCCCTAAGGGGCTTTGCTTGATACATTTGTGCAGCAATACCAGTACAACAAGATTTGGCTACTGCTTCAATGCGTGTTGTAGTAATAATTCTGCTTCCATTGTCATTTCGAGGTAAGGCAGATCGTACAAGCTCCCATGCTGACACATTCCAGATATCATCAATCAAGATGAAGTACCTGCATACATTGGTTGTGGAATCACGTTATTATTATGTAAGGCAACCATGAATTGAAGCATATTCCAGTGAAGTTAAAGATGTCGGAGAAATGTAAGATGGATCGTAGTGGCACACTTTATGATCAGTAATTATTACACATGAGAAACACAGGCTGTAAAACTACCATTATTTAAAAAGTATGTTACAACCTCCAAAATCGTAAGTGCCGCGTTAGAGCACCAGGGCACCCACTGAAAAGAAATGAAGCATTGAGATCAAAAAATGAATTCTTTATGCCTTGCTACGGTACTCCCACCGTATCCCATAGGGGGTAAGATCTCAAACAAATCCTAGTCCTCGATTTTTAAAATACATATAACAAGTAATTAATAAATAATTAAAGTATTTATAAAAAGAAAAGGACAGGAAATCTCGGTCCCTGAAATATATTGATCTTTGTCAGGTACAGGTTTCTAATTACAATATTTTGTCAGATGCATACGTGCTCAGGACGATGACTACACATCATGGCTACACAGTGATGTACCACTACGACTAATGCTCTATTTATTCCAAATTATAAGTCATTTCAACTTTTTTGGTGACTCAAAGCAACTCAAGTTTGACCAAAATTATAAAAAAAATTACAAAGATTTATGACATCAAATAGACACACTATGAAAACATAATTAATGAACAATCTAATGATACTTATTTCTTAACATAAATGTTACTATTTTATTATATAAATTTGGTTAAACTTAAGATGTTTTGACCCTTCAAGATAGTTGGAATAAATTATAATTTGGAACGGAGGGGAATACATCGTAGCTACACAACTATGTACGACGTGACCATCTGGCATGCAAATTGAAAGCCTTGGAGTTTCTACTAGCCGGTTCTTTCAGAATATGAGATGTTCACTTCGTGTTGCAGATTGCACAGCATCTTTGTACTGTTGGAACTGAACCGTGCAGTTATATTATTTTGAGTTGGTGTGTACAAAGATTGTACACCCCAACCCCAACAGCATATGCCTAGATGCATGAGCCAGCCGTTGTCAACCTACCCAAGGACAGTTGACTTTAGTTTGTTCATCGTTGTAAAATGTTTGGTGGTAACATTTGGTAGATATGTTGATGAGCTGCTGATGTATCTGAGGTAGTTTTATGCTGTCCACTTCATTGGGCGACGGAAAAATGAATCATTTTTTTTTAAAATTCCCAGAAAAATCATAACGGGCCCAATAATTAGGTGAGCTCAAGTGAGTAACAAAGATTCCACGACATTATTACCGTAGCTAGATGAACAGGTTAATTATTTGGTAAAGAAATAATCTTGGTTACCTTTTGTCCTTTAAGCATTCCCTCAGTGTGCGTATCAGCTGCTGATTTGTCTCCAACCTGTCTGACCGGTCAAAATCACTCTTGCTTATTTGAGACAATATATCTCTCAGAAGCTTCTTCATGTCTGGAGTTTGTGATACAGACACGAAAGCCCGGCAATCAAATGCTTCAGTAATTTTGTGGTACACCTCCATGGCGAGGGTGGTCTTCCCCTGTCCACCGATCCCCTAGATGGACACCACTTTGTGCTGCTTCTCTTCACATTTCAATAACCTGATGATCTCCTCACGAGGAGCATCAATTCCCACAAGATTGCTGGCCTCCTGAAAGAGTGCAGTTGCTCGAGGATCCAAGAGCACCAGCTGTGCTAAGGCGGTGAGACTCATTGATGTCATAGTAGCGTTTCCCCCGCTCGCTCTGCTCGCTGACGAGGCTCTTGAGTTCCTGAATCTCCTCTGCTATTTCTCCATCCTTGAACAGTGTCTTCACCTTTCGCATGGCCTTGGAACCTCCCTGGCTGTGGTTGAGCATGAAACGATCGATGCAATCCTCAATGTCGTAGGACAGCTCACGTACCTTGCTCCTCCAGTCCTTGGCGCGTGGATCGATCTGGTCGTCGTCCTTCTCGGCGAGCATCTGCAGAACAGCATCCATGCTGCTTAGCTCCTCATGCAGGAAGCGGATCCCGCACTCGACGTCTTTGGCGAGCTTGTACTTCTCGGTGAGCATGGCGGCCAGCTTGCCGATGACGGAGCCCATCACACTGGTGGCAGCGGTGGTCGCAATCACTTTTGCCATCTTGAGTCGCGACTACGACTGAGTGAAATGCTAGGGCACGTACAACGGCGTGCTGGCCGTCGTCTCCGAGCTGCGAATCTTGCAGAAAACCCCTCAGTTTGCTTCAGTAAATGAGGAGAGATAACAAAGCTGTCGCGTGGTGAGACGACAGCGAGCGCTCGTGCTCCCAGGCCAAGAAGACGACTGGCCGCGCGTTGTACAGAGCCGCCATCTCCGGTCGACGCCTCGCGGATCCTGCTGCGCGCTGGTGAAGATTGCGGGCCAAATCTCCCGCCATATATGTTTCATCTTTGCTATTTTTCCCCACCTCGACAGTCTCCGCCGCCCTTGCGCGCCTTCACCGGGAGCCGCCCCTTCCCTCTCTAGCGATGTCTAGCAAGATGTCATCGGTTTCAAAGAGGAAGGCTGCGATTCCTTCCAAGAACAAGGCGACAGCAGCGGCGGCGGCGGTGGCAGCGGCGACGGGGGCGGTTGCGGTGGCGGCGGCGGCTGCTGCTGCGAGCAGAGTTCCTTGCGGAAGCGGCTCGGCCCCAGCTCCCAACCTCGCCAGTCTCAGCAATGGCGCGACAGCAGTATTCGTCTGTTGCGGAAGCAGCTCGTCCCCAGCACCCAACCCCTCTGCAGGTTCAACTCATCCTCAATCCATGGCAGACAGCTTCGATTCTTCACCTATCCATGGCAGATGAGGCTTCCCAGTCGGATTTGGCGCAGTTGGCTCTTCACTTGGCAGATGTGGTGGCTCCATCAGTCCAAGTTCCCCTCCATTTGGGCATCAATCCAGTTGGGATCCTGCATGGTAATTCCAAAAAAATATTTGCTAATTTTCCAATTCATATGTTTACATGTGTTGCTACTTGTTTTTTTGCTGAAAGTATGTAATTAGGTATGCACTGTGATACTATTTTCAGTTACTGATAGTGCTAATATATTTTGGGATAGCAACTGCAAGATCTATTTGTTCAGTTCAATAGAATTGATAACTGAATGTGTACAATCACTAATCACTGAATTTTTTCTAGCTACTGAATGTTTTCAGTTTAATAGAATTGATGTTGCATGTGTTCAGTCATGATCACTGAATGGATAACTGAATGTGTTTAGTCAATCAGGAGGTGGTATTATTTCTACTTGTGTTTTTGGTGTAGTATTTTTGCTATCGGTGGTAACTGAATGTTCAGTCAATAGAGCTGCATGTTTCTCCTGCACATAAATAGGAAGTAAGACAATTGTCACTTTTCCTGGTTTCACAAAATTAAATAGAACTAAACTGATTCTATCTCTTCTTAAAATATGACATTTGGAGTTTTTAAAGGAAGCTACTGTTTTACTTGTCTGTTAGTTTGATAAATGCATATCCAGCAAATGGATACAAGTTCAGTAAGAAATTTGATAAGAAATATATACTGCTTAGTTTCCTATGAGTATTACTGAGTTCGTGTATAAACTCTTGCAGGGACAACAGCACACATCCCTTGGTGGATTTATGGGTTTATTCAACAACCAACCCTAATTATCACAGAATTCTCATTTTGTTGGTGCTCCATCTCATTATGCACCTTTCAAGGCACCAAGGCCTGTTGATTTTGGCGACAGTTTTGCCTCAATGGATGCACCACAGCCTAACAACGGTGGAAGTTCATCTCAAGAAGTGGAAGTTTTATCTGACCAGCAGGCTATTGACGTTGATAGCGATACTGAGAATGTCAGGACTGAAAAGCGGATCATGTGGACACCAAAAGAAGATGAGAAATTGATGAGTGCTTGGTTGAAAAATTCAACAGACTCATCTGTTGGAGCCGATAGGAACAACGAGCACTATTGGGGTGATGTTGTTAAGTCATACAACAGGACTATCCCGTCACATAGGAAAAGAAATTCAAAGCAAGCCAAGGATCGCTGGCACAAGATTAATAGGTGGACTGATCTATATGAATGTGCATATCTGAAGGCTCGCAGATTATTCTCAAGTGGCTATTCTGATCAGATGTGGATTGATGCAGCAGACAAGTTCTATTTGGTAAACAACAAAAAGGCAAAGCTAGGGCCCTTTATCCCAAAGAATGTTTGGAAAATATGCTGAGAGGTGCCAAAGTGGAAAACATACAATGAAGACCTAAGGAGTGCACGTAAAAGGAAGTCATATCACATTGAAGGAGAAGTGGATGAAGATGATGATATTGAAGAAATGCCAGAGCGACCTATTGGATATAAGGTGGCCAAAAAGGCCACTCTTGCTGCAAAAGGGAAGTCCAAAGGATCAAATTTGGATGATGATGGAAAATCAAAGGAATCGGCGATTGATGTGGAGAAGCTTGACAAATTTAGCAAAATCCAGGAAGATTTAAATGCAAACTGCATGAAGGTACTAGAACTGCAACAGAAGTTATCATCCGAGAAGCTTGAAACCACGAGACTGGCACATCTTACAACTAAGGAGACCACAGAGGCAAAAAGGCTTGAGAAGGAATCAAAGATGATGCAGGCTTACAACACTCTCATCTCTCAAGATACAAGTTCAATGTCCGATGAAGAAAAAGCTGAGCGTGTTGCTGCCATAAAGTGTTTTAGGATCACTTTCCTGAAATGATCTAGTCAGGTATGCACACATTCTGCAATTCTATTTTTCAGTTACAGGATAGCTGATAACTGATAACTGAATGTTTTCAATTACAGGATAGCTGATAATTTTTCAAGAGGAAGCCATGATGAGTTGTCTTTTGCTGGACAGTAGGGAAATTCTGTCTTTTCCGGAACCAATGTCTTTTGCTTGTGTTACAGGACAGCTTGAATCCTGTCTTTTGCTTGTGTCATGTGCCTTGAAACATTCTGCTAGTTCTGTTAGTAATCAGTTGTATGGAACCTGCCGTATGGAACCTGCTGTGTGAACCTGTCAAATGTTTGCATGTCTCCCTGTGTGAATGTGTCAAACTGCATGTCTCTTGAATTTTCATGTCTCTTGAATTTTCAGTTACCTGCATGTCACTTGAATTTTCAGTTCCCGTAGTGTCACCTATCTGTATGTATCCTATGTGAAACAGTCCACTGTCTGCATGTCTCCTTGTGAAACTGTCCACCGACTGTATGAATCTCCATCCAGTCGTAGGTTGCAGATTATAAAAAGGTGGCTTGACTCCATTCAGTTGGCATAGGATCTGTAGTTGTTTTTCTATAGTATTATGGAACCACTTCCACCAGCCGATGATGAAGATGATCTACCAGAAGCCGATGACTTTGATCCTAAAGAGGTGTTCACCATGGAAGATTTTCTAGTGGAGGATGAAATCGTAGAAGAATTTGTGAGGAAGATTGGAGATGGATTGAAGGCGAACATCGAAGGAGGAACATCGTCTGTGACTCGTTGACGATGACAGAGTGGACCCAGGAGGTACATACCAAGGCAGCGAGAAGCAGGTCATGATGATCTTGTTGCTAATTACTTTTCTGCAAATCCTATCTACATCGATGAGATGTTCTGCAGAAGGTTTCAGATGAATAAATTGTTATTCCTGCACATCGTGGAAACTCTTAGCAATTGGGATCCTTATTTTACCCGAAGAACTGATGCAACTAGTAGGAAGGGACATTCACCCCTTCAGAAGTGTACTGCAGCAATCCGGATGCTAGCATACGGCTCACCGGCTGACCAACTTGATGAGGTACTAAAAATTGCCGCAAGCACTTCTTTGGAGATTCTAGGAAAATTTGCCGTAGGGATTATTGAATGTTTTGGTCAAGAGTACTTGTGCCCTCCTACAAGTGATGAACTAGAAAAATTTTTACAAGAAAATGAGGCTTGTGGTTTTCCAGGAATGTTGGGAAGCATCGATTGTATGCATTGGGTAAGAATTGTCCAAAAGGTTGGGCAGACATATTCACACGTGGTGACAAAGTTGTTCCTACTATGATCCTTGAAGCAGTGGCATCTCATAATCTTCGTATATGGCATGCTTTTTTTGGTACCGCCGGATCACAGAACGACATTAATGTCCTAAACAAGTCACCACTGTTCATCCATGTCCTAAAAGGGGAAGCTCCAAGGGTACAATACATTGTAAATGGAACACAATATGATATGGGCTACTATCTCGCCGATAAAATATATCCAGAATGGGCGGTCTTCGTGAAGACAATACCAGCCCCTCAGACGGATGAAGACAAATTGTTTGCATTGAAGCAAAAAGGGGCGAGGAAGGATGTTGAATGCGCATTTGACGTATTGCAATCCCGCTTCGATATTGTTCGTCGACCATCAAGGTTATGGAAGCAGGGGAACGTTATCAACATAATGCAAGCTTGTGTTATCCTTCACAATATGATAGTGGAGGATGAGAAGGAATTGGTTAGAGTTTCCTTGGATTTGAATGAGAATGCAAGTGCGACAATAGTGCTCCCGCCTAAAGTGCATACAAGTGATAGCCCTAATCCATGCTTCACGGATGTACTTAGAAGGAATTCCGCTATCCAAGCACGGCCAACACATAGACAACTTAGGAATGATCTTGTTGAGCACATATGGCAACGCTATGGAAACAAAGAAAATTAGACATAAATGTTTTAATCATATTTCATTTATGGGGAAGAAGATCATATGTTACATTTGATTTATGAAATATATTATATTACACTATATATATAATATATGATTTACTTTGCCGGATTTGTTTTGGATCAATTAGCAACACAATAGCGTATAGAAATGATATTCATAATTGATCATGGCTATATGCAAGCATTAAACGATTTGTAGACAGCCAAACAGACAACAGTTGTCTATGGGTTGTACGAGCTGTCCATTTAGCCGTCTGTGTTGTAAATTCCAAGAACTTATAGACAATAGCTGTCTCACTGTTGTACATACCCTAAGGGCACTCCCAATGCAGAAACTACCATAGTTTCTATGGACATTAATTGTACTACCACCTAAGCATTTTGCTGATGTGGCAAAGTAGTTATTGAAGAGAGAGAGAGCAAAAATCATAAAAACCGGATCTAAATTAGAAACCATGTCTACACGAGAACCAAGATATGAAAGAATGTGATTGGTAGAGAATGGAGAGATAATGTATGTGATTGGATAAAAAATTATTCTGTAGAAACTATCCATTGGGATCATTTTTTTAAACGAATCAGGCAGGAGAGCTGCTGATTATATTAAAAACAAGAAGAAGCCCAGACTGAGCAGTACAACGTATCAACAACCACCCCGAAGGGTCAACAAACCACAACAAACCAACAGAGCTAAGAAACTACCATAACAACTGAAAGCAACTATATCGACAACATAGTAGCTGGTTGGAAAAAGGCCTCAACGCGCCTTGCACAACACCGCCTCACCACTTAAGCACACCACCAGCAAATGCCACTCCGACGCCAGCCGGTTGCCACATTGCACCGCTGTTACAGGGCGATCAAGGCAGCAAGTCGAAAAGCCATCGTCACTGCTTGCACCATCTTTACTGACGATGCCCCATACCGAGCCAGCCACTGCCATGTAGGGCTGGCCGCCATAGGTCGCTGCAAGTTGTGTAGCTGCCATACCATCGGAACTGCTTGCGCCATCATCTGACGTTGTCCCATGCCGGACTAGCCCATGCCGCGCATGGCTAGCCGCCACAGTCCGCTGCAAGCCACCACCCCGACACATGAGGAACTGCCTTTGGTCGTCCACATGCTGCCCATTTCCCCCAAGATCCAGTGCATACACCGTAGCTCCCAGCAACCAAGTTGCTTCCCTGAAGATAGCAAGACGAACATGGGGCCTCCAACTGCCACAAAAGGGTCTCCTTGCGCCGAAATGGCCACCGCTATGCGGGATCATTCGCTGCCTCACCACATAGGCTACTTCAACAACACATCTCTGCTGGCCACCTCCTCCCGCGCCGGCCTCCTTGCCAACTTCACAGACAACACTGGCGCACGGACCCACTAAACCGTCGCCCTCAACTACCAAGCAGAAGCCTTGCCCTCGGATCGCTACGCCAACACCCTCTCCCTGACAGCCTTCTGCAACCACGAACACCTGCACTTCGAGTCTATCAATATGGCCTCCACCCTCCTCAACTCAATTCAACCTCCAGTGAGACCGCCGATGCCACCGAAGCAGCATAGCCGCTGCCCGACTGGCCACCACAACTAGCAACAGCTGCCATCCGCGCCACCTCCGTGCCTCAGTGCCTATGGCCACCACACGTCGGTGCGCAAAAACCCCCACATTCATCAGCCTTCCACGCAGCCCTTGTGCGGCCTCCATATCGCCGTCGCCGCACAACCCATGCACGGCCTCTGCACCGCCATCACCGTGCAGCCCTTGTGTGGCCTCCATATCGTCGTCGCCGTGCAGCCCACACGGCTCACCTCCACATCGCCCTCCCGAAGTGCGCCGAGCCCACCGGAGCTGAGGAGGGAGCAGCCGCGTCACCACGCGAACCCGCGGCACCTCGCCCGTGCGCCACCACGAAAAGGCCACCGACCACCAGATCCGTGCACGGGGATGACAGATCGGGGCAGGGGGACGCCGGATCCGCCCGCTCCTGGGCTGGATTCGCGCCGTCCGTCACCCCTCGCTTGGAAGCACTATGGGAGAGAGGGAGGGGGGAAGAACGCCCAGCCGCCGTCATCCTCACCCTCTGCCCCCGACGTCGAGCTTCGGTGGCGGCCAGGCTGGGGAAGCTCAAGGGAGGGATCCAGCCAGCGGCGGAGGAAGGTGCCACCCGTGTCGCCCCTTGGAGAGAGTGACGCGGGGGCGTTTCTATATGTTCTCGGTGCTATCTATTGGGATCATGATTTCTATATGTAGTGTTTATATAAATTAATAGGTATAGAAACTATATATAGTTTCTAGCATTGGAACTGCCCTAACTGGCTTGAGGTGGTGTGAGAGGATAGGTGATTCAGTTCCCAGGTAAAAGTGTTAAAGTGGGGGCAGACAACAACACATTAGTTAATATAATTCTCCTCTACATTCACGAGAGCCACTCCAAGGCACGTTGTGGCTGACAGTCCTCACGACGGCTTCATTCTCGAGAAGATTAATTTAAAGAATGCTTTTGCATTTGTGAAAGGGAGCCCGTTGTTTGGCCGATCTCAGTGATATGTTCTGTTACACTGTTTCCAAAAATGTTACTGCTTTCGTCCATAAAAGAACGTAATTCTCGCATTTCGAGGAGTCAAAAGTTTAAACTTTGACTACAATTACATAAAAATATACTAATACTCATGAAACAAAATAAGTGTCATTAGATTAGTTATATAATATATTTTCATAATAAATTTAGTTGGAGACATAAATGCTAATACTATTTGTTATAAATTTGGTTAAAGTTGAAGTAGTTTGACCAACACATTTCCCTTAATTGCATTCTTTTGGGGACAGATATAGTATATCGCTTTATAAGTTTTGGTGGATGAAGAAAAATAGCCACCATCAATACAAAGATTCATTTCACTAGTTTTATAAACTAGTCTCTCGACACTAAGTAGCTACTACGTACTATGGTAATCAAATATGCCATATAAATAATGTAGAGACTCTTATGATAATTCATAATCGAAGCCAAGGGGTCGGCACGAGAGGCCAAGTGGGCAGCGCGAGGGTCGTGACGGGGAAGAAGACAGGTGAAAAAAAGATTTGGATTTTTGGTGGATCTGAATTCCGTAGAGCTTTCTCGTGTAATCAGTGGTATGGTAGGTAATTTTGGCTAACTCAAGGGATCCATGAGTTTTCAGAGCACCCCTTGAGATGCTCCTTGAAATCCATGGATCGAGCCTCAGATTTGGATTTTTGGTGAATCTAGATTCCATGGAGCTGAGGCGTTTATGTAAAAAAATCAGATATGGAGGTGTTTTTTTAAATTTGGAGCACTTGGAGCTCTACCAATAAGTTCTTCACTGAGGTCGGCAATGTGTTACATATTAAGGAAAGAATATGAACAAAACCCAGAAGTAGTCTTCAGAGTTTGATATAACTCACTTTCCTTTATTCAATTTATTGTTTTCTACTTTCTGTAAGTTATTCATGCAAGTCTTACTTATATTTAGTAGTAGTCTTGATCTCTAGTTACAACGTGTTATAATTAATTGGCTTGTTTAGTATAATTGGTTATATCATAGCATGGATTCACCGCTCTTCATAGAGTGCTCTAATCAATTCATCATGGCCAGGGTTAGAGTCATAAGTTCATAGTGTGAACATGGTGTTTAGACTATCTTACCTATGTTTGCAGCTAGTCCCATGGATATATTGTGGTAATTGGTAGGTGGTGATAGCTCTATCGATCCTATATATTCCAACACATTCGGGCTAGTTCTTAAAGCATACGGTTCAATTGTTGTTTATCTCTATCAACCCTTCTCATCCCTTTGTGTTTGTATCGAGACTATAGCCCAAAGTAGATATGGAGCTGAGTTTTTTTTTAATCTGAAGCACTTGGAGTTTTGCCAAATAGACCCTAGGGCAATAAGTTCCTCAGTGAGATTGGCAATGTAATCATGCAGTGGGACCTTTTAAATGGTACCTTTCGGCTTTTTATTAAGACTTTCCTGTATTGAATATATTGTCTCTATTTGGCATAGCTTCACCAACAGTTTTATGGGATGTTATGAGCTGTTTTTCTTTTCCAAACACCATTTTTCAAAATAGCTTCATGGGTGAAGCTGTTTTTTTCCTCCTCTCACAAAGGAATGAATTTGGATGAAGCTGAAAAAAGTAACTTATCCTAGCTTTATCTGACACAAGTGGGCCCCAATTTGGGTAGGTGGCATATTTGCCATGAGAAACGTTGGCGCTGTCATGGTTGCCGAGGCACGTGCGCATAGGTCAAGGCGTGTCTACCAGGGATGCCAAGCTGGGGCGCGGCCATTGGAGCGTAGGGATGCTGGGCTGGGGCACAGCCGCCGTAGAGAAGGGACATGGTGCAGTTGCCGGCGATACAGGGCCGAGACGCGGCCACCGAGGACCAAAGACAGGGCGTCGCGGGGGCAGGGACGGGATGCAGCTGCGGGGACACGAGGCCGGGCGTCGCCGCCAGGGCGCGTTGCCACCGCCGCACATCTTGCCGGCGCTGCATCCACTGGGCGCGAGCGGGTCGACTGCCGGGGGCACAGTCGCCGGGCACGAGCGGGTCTGCCGCCAGGGGCACAACTGCGGGGGGCATGGCCGCCAGGGTGCGCTATCGTTGGGGCATAGCCCATCGGGGATGTGGCCATTGGGCTCGAGCGGCTCGGCCGCTGGAGCCATGCATGCGCGGAAGTCGCCCGGGCCACACATCGAGAGAAGACGGGCGTCGCCGGATGCGCATCGGGAAGAAGATGAGCCAAAAAAGGACCCGTTAGAAGGAGATGAGAAAAGAAGAAGAAAAGAAAAGAAAAATAAAGGGCATTTTAGTCATTTTTTCATTTGGTCCATCATATGAAGCTATTTTTCCAGACGGGATGATCAAAACAGCTTAGCTCACCAAGAAAGCTGCTTTGAAGTTAAAACACAAAAAAACAGCTTTACTGGTGAAACTGAGTTGTGCCAAATGGGGCCATTGTTTTCTACTTTACATAATTACTTCATTCAAGTCTTACTTATAGTCTTCTTGATCTCTAGTTAGAACTTTGTGTTATAGTTGGCTTGTTTAGTATAATTGGTTATATCATAGCATGGATTCACCGCTCTTTATAGAGTGCTCTAATCATTCACAGTGGCCAGGGTTAGAGCTGTAAGTTCATAGAGTGAACATGGTGTTTAGTCTGTCTTACCTGTGTTTGCGGCTAGCCCCATCCATTCTATGTATTCCAACACGTTTGAGCTAGTTCTTAAAACATAGGGTTCAATAATTGTTATTTATGGACTGTACCCCAAAGTATTATCGAATCCTACCTTACTATTTCTTAGTTTAGTTATATTGCTATAGTATGTGCGCAAGAGTTGTGCTTAACAGTAGAAGTAACATGGGGGCTCTTGTACTCACTGATTGTACTCCCACAAGCTGTGTCGTTTATCTTGTATCTTCTTCCTTGACCCTTGTATTGCACTACCTTTGTTATTATCATTACCCATGTTTAGAATTGAAAGATTGTTTGTAACTTAGTCATTGCAAATCATATCAATCAATCATCTTAGCCATATGCTTTCCCTAAGAATATAAATTTGATACTCGAAATACTCCCGGGTAAAGTGTTGCATCAATATTATGTGCACTTGCAGAATTATCCATTTGAGCATAAGAAATATCAAGAAGGACTATTGACTGGCACTCGGAGCGATCTGTGGCCTCAGGAGAAGGGAAAGTGGGAAGAGGTGGCTGGGAGGTAAGGGATAAAGGAGAAGTGATCGGCAGCCACAATGGCTAGGGACAACGATAGCTGGTGGTGAGAAGGACCAGCGGCTGGCGGCGAGAAGGATAAGCGATCTGTGGCCTTAGAAAAGGGGAAGTAGGGAGGGGTGGTTGGGTAGTAGGGGATATAAGGAAATGCAGCCAGGCATGTGAGGTAGGGAGCGAAATGGAACGTCACAATTATACCTAGGGGTTAGTTATGATGTGGGTTCTTTATGATGTGGCCATCAGGGTCCCAAGGTATAAGTAGTCCCTTGATTCTATGCATCGGTTTGTAAATATCAGGCAATTCAGTTCCTTTAAGACTTTGTAAGCTTTTCCATGCTTCAAAGACCACATGAGCTCCCTGGCAATTTCAGGACTGTGACCATATAGTTAATATGTGTCATTATAGCAGACCTTAAGAGCTTCAAATGGCTTACTGGTAGAAAAATGCATATGCTTGGCTCCTGGATCCAACAGTATTATTAGTTGTATTGCAATTATTGTGATCACCCGTACTCGAGGCCATTTGATCATCGGAACACGGTGGACAAAAGTATGCATCGATGATATGCTGGTATTAAATAAAACAGCACCCTGCAGTAACTTCATGGTTGGTTGCAGATTAGAACTACCATGCATCGGGGTGTCTGCGACTACTCCGCTCCACGTTTTTCAGCTCTGCTCCATATTTTTTAGCTAAACGGTTTCAACTCCACGCACTTTGTTCGAGAAAAATTGTGGAGTTGTGAGAGCATCTGAAGAGGTGCTCCACAAACTCCAGTTTTTTGTGGAGTTGCTCCAGGTGGAGTTTATGGAACAGAGTTTGTGGAGCAGTGCCAACACCCCTAGTGGTTCAGGAGTTAGGAGGCAACCATGGTTGTGGCAGCTGACCAACTTGTTCCCCGCTACCATCTAGCTCGAACACAAGGAAAGCAGCATAATCATGTGACAAATTTTGGCTATTGTTTCCCAATCTATGCAACAAACCACCAAATGGCAGTACTATCACTACCACAAAAAAGATTTTATGGGAGGCCCTCCGGAGCCGCGCCTCAGTGGTGTAGGACACACGCCATGCCTAGCGAGGCGCCCTGATGGCGGGGGCTGCGTGCACGTTGGGAGAGGCGCCCGGTGGAATGAGTGAGGAGGCGGTCCTCCTCCGGCAACGCCCGAGGAGGCTAGTGTGCGGCCAAGGCATGGCGGCACAGAGCTCTGTGAGGGTGTGGGTCTCCTCCGGCATCATGGCATCGATCTGTCGGCGATGGGTCTAGATCCGACAATGGTGTTTCTAGATCCAATGGTGATGGGTCTAAATCCACCGATGACGAGTCTAGATCTGGCGGCAACGGGCACGAGGGATGCGGCAGCGGCGGCTTCATTGGTGGGCTCTGGCTCACCAGCGGGCCCTTTTTTGTTTTTTTATTTATTTTTGGAGATGGGCACTGTGTCCGCCTCCACAAATTTTGATTAATGCAGGCAGGCACTCTGTTCACCTCTGCAAATTTTAATTAACGGAGGCCTCTGCTTGAAGGCGGACATGTTGCACACCTCCATAAATGGATTTTGAGCATCTGCGTAAACCACTTATGTGCTAGTGTATCTCAGTCCAAATCAGCATGCATGGGGATTTAAAGCACTACTATATGGAACAATCACCCTAGACATGTTGTCAAACAGTCAGGGGCTCACCAACAATATTTGTTCTTTGCAGTGACAACCACACATTCTCGGACGCTGGTCATCTCGCCGGGGCAAACCATGCATGGACGTGCTTCTCGCCGCAGCCGGCGGCCCCGTCCGCAACGCCGTCGCCGTTACCGATGGCGATTTTCCGTCGACGACTATGTGCCACCCGTACCGGTACCCGTACAGCGCTTTTTCTTCTGGAAGGCGAACCGACCGTCTCTTCGCTTAACAGCCAATCCGAGTTGATCTGGAGCCAAGCCGGCAGCGCGGGGCGTCTGGGGATATCTTCTTGGTGGGTGTCCGTCCACGCGCCGTGCATCGACGTGACGGTATCAGGCTTTCAGGCCGCGTGATCTGGAGCAGGGAAAAAAAATATCGGCCGATAAAATCCGAAATTTCCGACATATCCTGATTACCAGTCGGGTCTGAGATTTTTCCTCTATCGTCTGAAATTTTTATAATTTTAAATTTTGTCTATCCAAATAGATGCCAAAGCTTACCCAATACTTTAACCATAATTCATGTTTCATTTTCTCTCCTCTTCTCTTCGAGGTTCAAGTTGCCACCGCCGCAACACACTCGCACGCTCCGTCCGTGCCATTGCACTCCTTATTAAATAGGCAATTGATAATATGTTTTATTTAGCGTTTTATGTTAAATGATTTAGAAATGATCTGTGTGCTCTTCTGAACAAAATGAGTCATTTTTTGTCTAAATTTTTACGTACAAGGTGCTCAAGCTCCCATACAGATCGCCGGCACCAGCAGCACCGTCGCCAGCACCACGACGTAAGGTTTCAACACCACCAGAGAGCAAGCCCGGCCCCGGCGACGGCGATGACGACCCCGCCCCGAAATACTCCATGTGCGTCTTCCTGCCCGACGAGCGGGACGGGCTCCCAGGTCTCGTCGAGAAGATGGCCTCCGGCCCCGGGTTCTGGCACTACCGCCTGCCGAGGTCGCAGGTCCCCGTAGGGGCCTTCCGGCTGCCCAAGTTCAAGCTGTCCGTCTCCAGCAGCGTGAGGCAGGTCCTGAGAGACGGCATGGGATCAAGTCCGCTTTCGTTGCCAGCGAAGCTGACCTGGCCGACATGGCGGCGGCCAAGCGCGACGAGGACGCTGCTGGCACTGGCACGCCGCTGTACGTTGCGGACGTCTGCCATAAGGCGGTGCTCGAGGTGAACGAGGGAGGCGCCGCTGCCATTGGTGCCACCGCCAGCTACATGCTCTGTGGGGCAAGTGCGGTGATGGATCAGCCGGTGAAGGTAGATTTCGTTGCTGACCACCCGTTTGTGTTCTTTGTGATCGAGGAGGTGTCTCGTGCTATCATCCTTGTTGGCCGCGTCCTCGACCCTTCAATTTCAGGTTGATGGCCGGGTAGTAAGGTTCTGATACTTCATCTTAAGTACACTATATGTGGCCTATTAAACTGTAAGCTAGAGTTTGATCGAGTTGCCTCGATAGAAATTAGAATTTCTTGCTGACCAATATCTCACGCATATACATAGTGACATGAAACGATCGAGCAGGTGACAATATATGACATAACAAGAGAAGCACACCTGCTAAAGTATCCAAGGTTTCGTTTGTGGTTTTTATGATTGAAATTCATCCTGTTGTGAGAGCTATCAAACCTATTTCTTGCTCTCGCTCTTGGGTTCTGATCACGTTCCCCATATTTTTCTTTTTAGTATAATTTTCTTGTGTGATATCGCTTCTGGAATCATCGACAGAGGGGAATTTCTTTTTCTTTTCATTCTTTTTTTTAAGCAACAGGAGGGTTTACCCCCTACTGGAAATTTTTCTTTGCATTCTTGTTACTAAAACCTTGGTAAGCACTTGTTTGGACGTAAATTGGACAAAGGAACACCCAAACATCACGGAAACCATGCAAAGCCACATAATTTTTGACAAAACAAATTTTGATTGGGCATAAACTTAGGATCTGTATGGGACATATTTTTGGAACATATATAGTAATCAGATAAAATAATATGTTGGATTATAATATTCCAAGCAATAGTATTGTAATCTTATGATCTATCTCTAACCTACTAATAGGAGATTATAGGTTAATAGACAATAATCCATTGCCTATAACAGAGATCCAAGTAATCCAGATTATAACAATCCGATTCATATATAATCTAGATTTGTAATAATGCAAAATGTGGTCCAAACAACCCTTAGCGCTACGGAATAAAATATTAAAAATACTATAATATTCCATTGTTAAATCCTAACCACTAACCTAAAGTATACTCATAATATGCATGTTTTTATCCAATTGTGATGGACTAGGGTTACCAATTACTCCATATGATTTTTCTTCCCTATATTCATAGTTTTATGCCTTTGGGTCACCCATCTGGGGTGTGCTCGACATTTGAATAGTTCAAACTGCCACGAACCAATGAATCTAATCGTGCATTTCCATCTTCAACCCTTTTTTTGTCTTGCATGTTCGTGGTTGTTATTGTACCTCTTATTATTATAGTCCTGCTTTTTAGCAATCTATGTTCCGTCCAAAGCCGCACGGGGACATGGGTGTATGAATCAATACCATTATAGTACAGAAAACCGTTTTACTAGTGGTGGCACTTTTTCGATTTCCTTGGTGGTTTTCTAAACCGAAAGGCCACAGTGAAAATGGTAACGTTCCACTGGCTTAAATTTGAGAACTACCAGTGTAAATAATACACAGGCGATTGCCTTAAGGTTGTCACCAATGCAAATCTATCTCTAGTGGTATGCTTATCCAAACCGCCAATTTAATTTACACAGGTGGATTGTGTAATATATCCATCTTTGTTAACTGATTTCCAAAGGCAGTTGTTTAATATAAAGCGCCTGTGTAAAAATAATTTTAAAAATTCAAATGTTCCCACCATATTAGTATTAAATCTGGTCTTATTCAAATTCAAGTAGATATCTCAAACAATTATAACAGCAGTTTGAAATACAAAATCACAGGCAATCACAATTTCATGTATCCACAAATACCAATACATATTCCATGTACCCACATCAAAGAGATCATATATACACCGAAAGTTTGAACTCATATGTTGCATATCAAGTCTTGAAATTCAGTAATAATCATCTCTAGTCAAACCTAGCCTAGCGAAGTCATGAAGGCCTTTGTTTTCTGGTTGCGCTTACTCAAAGGTTTCATCAAAATATTTCCCTTTGTAATGAATTATTTTGCGCATGATGAACCCGCACATGTCAACACATATGGCTATGATGTAACAAACAATCCTAATGTTCAAGCAGTCATTACCAAACATAACCATTCTTCACATCCTTGGTTCAATCAGGGCGTAATTCAGTAAATTCTGCCCACCTCCAAACTACAACTTAAATCTGGAAGTGTATTGAAGTCAAATTGCAAAACTGCATAACCATATCTGCATCTACAGCAAAGCTATTATTCTACCGGTCTTGCAATGGTTGATTAAGCATAAGGCATACCACAACATCATCCACCTTAACTTAAAATCACACCCCAGTTGTTATGGTAGCGGATCCGAAGCTCCCATGAACCAATTGTGCCTTGCACGTGGTGAACTCCACGGACCTGTACTTCTCATTCTCGGAGAAGATGTGGGGGACCATGGGCATGTATGTCATGTTGGTGCCATAGCGGCAGCACGGCATGCGGAAGGGGAGCTCGAGTTGTCCACCATCGGGGCCACACCAACAACTGCGAGGATCCCAGCCACCTCCCCGTATGTCCATGCGTGCTCCACCTTCTCCTCTGTGGACACCGGGGGTGGCGGAAGCGGAGCGAGGTCCTTCGCTTCTGAACCCGTGGCGCTAGCACAAAGAAGAGCAGCTGACCTCCGATACCGGCGCAGGAGCGTCGACGTTCCCGATCGCTAGATGTGTCATGCACTGCAGCGAAATGGCCACTGCCGCATGTTGACATTTCTTAGCATCGCTACCAGGATTGTATTCCTCGGCAACGGTGCCAAAAATGCTTGTTGGTATTTCTTAACGTTTACAGAAATATTCTGCAAGCATACAGATATACTGTTGTAGCATTTCACCCGGAAGTATTCTGGGTATCGTGATTTATATTTTCCCAAAGAAAGGTGCATGGTGTAAAAGTCTCTACTAGGGACATGAATCAAGATAACATAATTGTATAATATATCAATGTTTATAACAGGGGTAAACCATGATAGGAATTTGGATAGTGTGACACACACAAGCCAATCTCAAGGAGCCTCCAAGCTTGGCCCAGTCCTTAACCGGAGGGTGCATACGAGCGCACCTTAGGGGTGTAGCCCCCGAGCCCCCGGATGATCCTGGAGGAATCGGTCGGGGAGGGGGGTCCTTTGGTCGGAAACATCTTGCGTCAGGAGTTTAACGTACCCCTATGTTAGGATCTCGTCAGGAGCCTCCGAGCCCTTCGTGGCCTGACTAGTCGAGTTCATGATGGTGATGAGGGGCTGAATCCAATCTTTCAGTGACCGGGCCAGCCATGGCGGGGACGGCTTGCGCTGTTGAGAGTCTGGTGCCCTTCAGAGGGCTCTCAAGCATGGTGGGAGTACTCGGTTGTTGGGACTGAGCGGCAGTGGTGACCCGCGCTGCATAAGTCTAGGCCCCAAGTGAGGGCGTGGCAAACTCGTCTGAGAGTTGCCAACCTTGGGCCTAGAGGCGCCCTTCTCTTTGACCTAGGCTTGTCATGGGTCGGCTAATCGAGAGAGTCTAGGCTCTGGCTCGGGGCCACCTGATCACCCAGCACGCCACGCCCTTCTGGGGGCTCAATAACAGGCCCTGGTGGCTCAAGCCAACTTCTGTAGCGTTGATTGGGGTTCGGAGCACAACCAAGCATGGATGGGACCCTCATTGGGCCCACTGCTCAGTGGCTCCCGACCCAACTCTGGGGAGTTGGTTTTTTAGGGGTGCGCCAACTGGCGCTTGTCGATCGGGAGCCTAGGATCTCTGTCTGGGGAGTTGGTGTAGCCCCCGAGGCTATCGTGGGGCCTCCCTGTCAGTGGGTGAGGCGGTTTGGATGCGCCAGTCCCTTTGACATCTCACGCAGGCGGTTGATAGCACCGGGGCTGCTATGCCGATTGGAGGAGTTAAAGCATGCACTCCTGTGTTGTCCCATGTCGTCTGGAAAACGAGACGTTGTGCCACGTGGTGTGGATCTGATGGAGGAGAGGCCGCGGCACTTGCCGTGCATGGATCTAGGCTATTGGTGAAGCCCGGTAGGACCGAGGGGAGTCACATCCCCTCAAGTCTAGTGATGAGGCATGCGCGGAGTGGGCGACACGTCTGATGGAAAGTGGAGCGGAGACTTGACTCATTGTCAATTCCCTCCCTAACCCCGCCTTTATTGTACAGCCGCCATCACGCAATCGCTTAGGGCGTGTTGTAGGGACTAAGGGGCGCCTGGCTGGCCTAGGGGCCTTAGCCATTGATGGCAGATTCGAGGTTTCGGTGCCCCCCCACAACGCATCATCTTGGGCTATAAAGGTGACCCCTGGGGCATGGTGCCTCTGTCCTAACTTCGGCAACCTTTCACCTCTCCCAGATCCAACTACTCATGACCATGGTCATGATGGAGTGTGACGTTGTGCTCCGAGTGGGCCTACCCCTCCCTGCTAGGCGATCACTCCCATGAGAGTGTAAGGATTCCAGCGAAGAAGGGACGATGATGCGACGTGAAACACGTCTGCCGCATTCCCTTCCCTTAGAAAGTGGAAGAATTCTAGCGACATATCGCTGGAATTTCCTTTTGCTTCTCCATGGGAGGGGCAGTCACAAATGGTCTGTCACTGCCCCTCCGTACTGGCGGGGACAGGCTCGGGCCCATATCCCGGGCAGTGGTCAACACCATCCAGCTTTGAGCCTTGGGAAGGAGGCATCCCGGGCTGGTCCGCTGGCGTGAGCTAGTGCGCCGTGGGGCCTTGACCAAGGGCTCGGTCGGGTCTCACAGTCTTTGTCACCATATAGGCGGCATCGGTTTGCTGTTTTTGCCGTCGTATATTGTAACTGGGTCGTTCCCATTGTAATAATGAAATTAATTTTGTTTGTAATCTCATTGCTCTTGAGTCATTGAAGGGTCGAGATGGCGGACTAGAGGGGGGGTGAATAGTCCTTTCTAAAACTTAAATGCGTTGGCTAACCAAAACAAATGCGGAATTAAACTTATCGGTCTAGCCAAGACTATATCCCTCTATCTAAGTTCTCTAGCACCTTGCAAAGATCCTAATTAAGCAACTAAGGTGCTAAGCTTACCAAGAGCTCACCTACTCAATTCTAGAGCAAGGTCACATAAACCTATGTACTAGTACTTTGCCAACCAAGAGGGAGCTCCTACACAATTCTAGTAAGCAAAGCGCACAAAGCCTAAGCTCACTAGCAATGCTCAATAACAAGGCAACTAATGCCAAATTAGAGAGCGCAAAACACTTAGCTACACAAACTAAGCAATATGACTAACAAGGTTACACAAACCAAAATAGCCACGCAAAGGGGAAACTTCTAGCTACACAAGCAAGAAGATATCTAGCTAGCTACACAAGCACAACTAGAACAAGAGCAACTACACAAGCACAAGTATTATGAAAGTAAATACAAGCTTGTGTTGCACGAAAGCAAACCACCGAGAAGAGTAGACAATGTTGACACGGTGATTTTCTCCCGAGGTTCACTTGGTTGCCACCAAGCTACGTCCCCGTTGTGTCGACCAACACTTCGTGGTTCGGCGGCTAATCGGTCACACACCGAGCCTCTCAAAAGGCACCGCAAGAACCTACCATAAAGTGTGGTAGCTCAATGACACGCTCAACTAGAGTTGCTCTTCGCGATCCCCGCGGGGTGAGCACAATCCCCCTCACAAGGCTTCTCCGGAGCCTCGCACAATCTTCTTGCGAGCTTCGACGGAGCCACAAGCCACCAAGCCGTCTAGGAGGTGGCAACCTCCAAGAGTAACAAGCACCACCGGCTTGCAACACGATCACCTAGTGCCACACGATGCAATCTCTCAAAGCAACGCACTAGAATCGCTCTCTCACTCGATCCGATGAACACTATCAAGCATGAGTGAGTTAGAGGGCTCCCAAGCACTACCACACAAGTCACAAAGACTATAGTGTGCTTAGCTACCGACCACAGCCGGCCAAGGCATCTATTTATAACCCCACGGTCAAATAGAGCCGTTACCCCTTCACTGGGCAAAACTCGGGACGACCGGACGCGCCGGTCGTAACTGACCGGACGCGCTTCACCGCGTCCGGTCGCCCTGCGACGTCCACGTGTCCCTCGAATTCAAACGCGACCGTTAGATCCTCCAACGGTCATTGACCCCAACGGTCAAAACAACGACCGGACGCGCCCCAGGCAACGACCGGACGCGCCGGTCCCGATGACCGGACGCGCCTGTCGAACGACCGGACGCGCCGATCGCACTGACCCACGCGCCCGCGACGCAACGACCGGACGCGCTCCTTGCGATGACCGGACGCGACAGTGCCCGCGTCCGGTTAGAGTCCAGTAAGCTCCTTCAACGATCGGACGCGTCCGATCATGTGTGACCGGACGCGCCTCGCGTCCGATCATACTCAGTTTCCTCTGGACACCTGACCGGACGCGCCGGTCCCGCGAGTGACCGGACGCGCCGGTTGCAAACCCTAGCACCCGCGCCTGCGCTGTACTGACCGGACGCGTCCGGTCATACCATGACCGCGTCCGGTGCAGCGTCCGGTCACCTCAGTGACCTCCGTTCGCCTCCGTTTCTTTTCCGACTTCCGGCGTAGTGGAAAATAGGCATTTCAACTTCTCAAAAACGCCTGAATCCCGCGCTCGCAAAGCTCGGCGGGAGGGAGAGAGGAACCCAAACCCTCTCTACCGCTCAAACTCCAACGCCTTCGCAAATGTGCCAACACCAACAAGTGTTCACCACTTTGTGCACGTGTGTTAGCATTTTCATAATCATTTTACCGAAGGAGTTAACCACTCAACTTGCCACGCCACTCGATCCTAGCAACGATGCATAGTTAGATCACACGAGTGGCACTAGATGACCGATATGCAAACAAGTTTGCCCCTCTTAATAGTACGGCCATCTATCCTAAACCCGGTCATAAACTTCTCTACACACCTATGACCGGTGAAATGGAAATGCCCTAGGTTATACCTTTGCCTTGCGCATTCCATTCCATCTCCATTGATGTTGATGCAACACATGCACCAACCAATCATCAAATGATATGATCCACTTCATATCATCACATGACCGTATTGGTTTATCGATCTTGACCTTACTTGCTCTTCACCGTTGCCTCGGTCCTTCGTCGCCAAGCCATCACACAACTTGCCCTTCACCCTAGCAACCGGTCCATCAAGCCAAGCCTCATCTTGATCTTCTCCACCTTGGTCACATGACTCCATGTCATGTCTCATATGCAATGAGCTCCTTCATGACACCATCACATGTGGACTAATCTCCTGTGTATCTCACATAACCACATATTAGTCCACCTAAGTTGTCACTCAATTACCAAAACCAAACAAGGACCTTTCAGTCATGCTCAGAGACTTTGGTCCCTCATTGGGATGGGCTCGATATGACGCTAGCCTAGGTGGCCAAGAGCGCCACACCCGTGCTGCTAGCGGGTAAGTCCATGAGAACCCCAAGTTTACGATCGTTCCGTGTCTTGGTCTCGTTCCCCTCGGAGGGAGATTCTTGGCTTCCCAATCGAGCCACTTTTATAGTTCCCGTGCCCGTTCAACCAGTGCTCGGGGGCTTGCTACCTCCCTCGTTGGGTCACCACGAGCAGCTCTAGGTCAATACTCGAACATCGTTCAATGGGTGGCCGGTTTCGCTTCTGAGCACCCGTCTAAGGCCACTTGTGCCCACCCGTGAACGTCCCTCGCACTTTAGGTGCTTTGGAAGGCCTTGAAGCCTGATGGGCTGGCCTTTGAACCCTCAGTGATGCCCCATCTAGGGGGCCCCGCGCCATCGTGTGGCTGGGAGACTTGATTCGTCGACAGATCAAATAACTAAAATGAAATGGAAACGAGTAAGGGAAAGATGACGCAGCTGATAATGTGGCAGTCGGGGCCATGTCGTTAGCGCTCACCGATCCTTCGCTCGAGTTCCTCATCGCCCGGCTCACTCCATCCTTCCCGACCTTGCACGGTGAGGTGTCCCTGGTTACATCAACCCTTCAGGAAAGGCCACGCTATGATGAGTTAGCTGTTCCAGGCAGCTACCGAGGGTTCTTAGAATCGCTCGGGGAAAAGTGATAGCGAAAAGGAGAAGGTTGGGAAGATTAGACTTATCTAGGTTTTTGTTGTTGGGGCGATGTGTTGGCGAAGAAGATAGGCCGGCTAAACTTGGCGCGGGCGCTGAGCTACTGGGCGGAGGTCTTGGTGGTGGCCTTCTGTTGACGGTAGTTAACACTCATCAAACCGTTAATATAACTTGTATAAATGAATGAATATGATCACCAAGATAGGTCTAGGGGTTTGAACTGACAAGTTGTACAAGTTTTGGTGAATCTTTGTTTTTAGGAGGATTTATTCATGAAACAGGCAAAGTGGACCTAATTGTCAGAGCAAATCACGATCATCCACGACGAAACCTACTTAGAGGACCTCCAATCCATCGTCCAAATTAAATCACCATGACCCAACCCGAGAGGACACTAGGTGGGGCCGACCGGCCCCACCTGTAGGCCAGATGGCCTATTGGCCCTGCCTGTCAGCCTCCACTTCAAACGTCGGTTCTCCACCGCCTCCTAGGTTCAATCTACGCCGTGGGTCAAGGTCGGTTCGTATCGAGGGCTCAAATTCGATGTTGCCATGGATTCATGGGCCCACAGGACTACTGGTGCCCCCTATAAAGGCCCCCCATACCTCCTCCTGGAGGGCATCCCTCCATCATTAGAGAGGCATCGATCTGATCAAGAAGAGAGACTACAACCTCAGAGCTCCCTACACAAATATTCTTAGGCATAGCTAGCTAAGTTAGATCTAGAGAGAGTCAAGCTTCCCACTTGGATTCCTGATCTTGTCAAAAGTTTGGCTTGGTAGTTGTTGGTAGAGAGATCCATCATATAAATTTGCTTCATGTAGATCAACCGGTAACACACCACTCAACAAGTTTTGAGATAGGTCTAGCCTGATGAGGCTATCAAGGTGCAACAGGCTCGGTGGTATAGTCGATGTTAATTGGTTAAAAAAACTCGACCTGCGAGGGGCAAGCCGCCCCCCGGGCATTTTGACAAGAAGAAGGCCTTCTCACGCAGGCCGAGAAAACCCCCGAACCCCGGCCCCGCCCAGACACTGGGACCCGTTACCCGTGAGATACCTAGGCCACTCACGGTCCTCAGGCTGACCTGGGCCGGGTACTAAACCAGTGCTTTGGCACATGGGACCAGCGAGGGGATTTTTTTAACCACAGCCTGTGTTTGATAACACTAGGAATTCTAGGTTTCTGAAGTTGCCGATGCCCTTGGGTATGGTGCCAGAGAATTGGTTGCTTGGAAGGAATAACCTGGCCACATTCTTTAGCATTGCAATGTTTGAAGGGATGGAGCCAGACAAGCTGTTTCTACTGAGTTTAAGCCACTGGAGATTCTCTAGCATCATCAGTGGTCCTGGAATTGCACTATGAAATTGGTTTGACGAAAGATCTAGCACAGTGAGAGCAGTTAAGTTTGAAATGGCAGCTAGAATTTCACCAGTTAACTTGTTGTCATTAGCAAGAAATATTTGGAGCTGACTTGACAGGTTGCCCACATAGGCTGGGATGCTTCCAGTGAAATAATTCCAATAGATTTCGAAGTCCAAGAGCATTCTACAGTTGGAAATAATAGAAAGAAAACTGAGATCACCCTGTAGACGGTTTCCCCCAATATTAAGTGTCGTCAACAAGTTCAGGTTGCCAATTGCTGCCGGTACTGATCCAGACAACTGGTTTCCATCCAAATACAGCGATACTAATTGAGAAAGGTTTCCAAGAAAAGCAGGAACAGTTCCTGTTAGTTGATTGCACGAGAGATACAACTCGAAGAGTTGGCCTAGCCGTCCAAGTTCTACGGGAAGGATTCATGTCAGATTACAGAAGGCGATTTCCATCACATTTAGCCCAGTGAGATTGTGCAGTTGAGCAGGGATCGGACCAGTGAGGTCATTCCAGCCCACGTTAATGAACTGGAGATTGGTCAGTTTTCCTAGCCATGCCGGCACAACACCCTCGAATGAATTTTTGGGTAGAGAAAGCTCTATGAGGTGCCAACACGCCGAGAGCCCCTGTGGAATGGTACCACTGAAACTATTATCAGAGAGCTCAATGTATTGCAAAGCTGGGAGGCTGAAACTTCCATTGCCCGGGAAAGGCCCAGTCAAGTGGTTCGAGGATACAGCGATAACGCTCAAGGTGGACATGTTGAAGATGGCTAGCGGCACCGGCCCGGTAAGATTGTTGAATCGCAGGACAAGGATCTCAAGTGTGGGCAAGGAGCTGATGCAATTTGGTATCACTCCTGACAGGCTGTTATTGCCGAGGTTCAGATAAGTTAACAATGGTGTATTGTTGATCAGGCCTTGTAGCTCTGCTGGGATGGGGCCAGAAAACTGGTTAAAGCTGAGATCAAGAGCCTGAAGCCTTGTAAAGTTCGCGATGGTGGCAGGGATACCGCCTGACAAGGCATTAATTCTGCCCAACGTCAAAGAGCTAGGCGGCGCATTGCCCAGGTGGGCTCGCTGCGCATTGCCGGTTGCCGCTACTGTCCCGAATAGAATGTTGATTTTGTAACTAAAGTTAAAAGCGATGAAGACTCGTGGGATGTTGATCGTGCGGATGTGTGGTGCCCACGAATAGGACAATGAAAGTCATTCTAAGATCTGGCTATATATGGTAGTATGGGTATTAGACAAAATCAATATCTGATTACAAGCCCGTTTCCTTATCGCCGTTGGCAACGAGACAGCTCTGCATGTTATCTAGCCTAGGTCCTCCTAATATGGTTTTCCCCAGTCCTATATACACCTCCCTTCTCTCTGAAACTATTTACACCTCACGCTTAAAGCACCTCTATTTCCCGGCCCAAGCTTTAGGCCCAGTCGCCGCCTACGTGCTTTGGGTTGGGCTTAACGCGTTTGCTTGTACGCGTGGTACAGCTTCAGTTGGCGCTTGGTCCTTTCCTACGATCGGCTCTTTGCCTTGTGTTGGCCCGGTAAGATTGTTGCATCTTGAATGCTGACATTTTTTGTGTACATTTTTCTTGTCTAGGTGGGCCTCTGTACTAAAGTTCCAATGAATCAAACAAACCAGTATCGTTGTTTAAGATCCACGGCCGCTCATACAAAGTGAAAATTTCGGTCCGGTGGCTCTCTCACGAGACCACCATTTTGCCTCTCTGCAAACAACGCATGCCTGAAAAAAAGGCTCTTTGATCCAAATATAATGTTCGGTAACACCTATGAGCACGGACCCTAGTGACTTTATTTTTGCAGCGAACGGCCACCAATGGTACATAGATTTCTCAGGTGACACTATTCAGATCTAGACTAGATATCTTTAAGGCCCACATATCAAGGTCAAAGCCATTGTTTGCAAGTTTTTCTATATATATTAAGACACCATATACAAGGCGGGACAAATTGAGGGTCAGTGATGCATTTTGCTTTACTAGTTTAAAGCAGCTAGTGAGCTACCATGAGAAAGAAATGCAACAATGACCCATGCGAAGAATAATCTCAACACATAAAATAAAAAAACAGAGATTATTATCCCATCCCAGCAGAGCTACAAGGCCTGCTGGGATCTAAACACAAGATAAATCCTTGCAAACGTCTAAGCATTATTAGAACTAAAAGCCACAGTACCCCTGACGAACTGAGATAAGTACAATCAGAGGTGCAGCGCAGTGCATGAGGATAAGTGGATAACAACTCAAAATAGCATTCACTTGGTCATCGGGCCTCTAGTATGGGATAGGATGGTCAGATGGACGCCTGCTGCACCCCTGAGCCATGGGACTAAATATAGGGATGGACCCCTGAGCCATGGGACTAAATATATATTGATCAAGTCTTCTTACCCGGAGCATGGGACTATTGGGATGGACGCCTGCTGCGTCCCTGATGTCGTTCTCCAAAGCCTCTACCTCATCAGCAACAGCAGCAGAGCAGTCAACATCGACGTCGACATGTTTGAGGCCTGCCAAATTCTGCAGACCAAGCACCAGGCCACCTTCCCACTTGAACTGGCACCTTGCCATTAGGTGCAGTTTGAGCCTTTCGAGCTTTGGCATGGCTCCCGGCTCAAACACCAATGCCGCGTCACACGAATAACAGCGGAAATGAAACTTGAGCAAACGCTGAAATCCTTGTGGGCTGATTGCGTTCCTTGGGTAGACGATGCCTGAATCTCCATCTTTGTCCTTGAATAAGCCAACAGTAAGAGAGAGCAGCATGGGTAAACTTGCTAGAATATTTATTCCTTCCTTGCCTGCTTCACCACGGACCAAAATGCGGAGGCGGGTCAGGTTGAATAGTGAGCTGATTTGAGGGCCCATGTAATATAAGTCACGTGTATTAAGAACAAGCTTTCGAAGTGGTGGTGAAGTAGGGACAAACAAAGACATGAATGGAAGTGTGGCATCAGCATCATCACTCCCCCACACGCGCAGTTCTCGCAGGCGCGTGAACAGCTTGGAGAGCAATGAGATAAATGCTTTCTTGTGGCCCTCCATATCACGAAATTCAGTAAAGTATGGCCAATCAATTTCAAGTACTCTCAGATTGGTCAGATCACTGAGTCCTTGGATAAACTTTACAGATTGAATACCCAAATCGATCCTTGATAGCTCTTCCAACGCCTGCAGATTTCTGATTCCATCGGGTAGGCGCACCGACTGATGGACATGAAGACGCACTAGCTTCTGCAACTGGATAATACTAGCTGGTAGGTTTTCAAGACATTGCCATCTCACATCTAGTGTCTCCAGATGTTGCAGCTTTTCTATATGTTTTGGAAGCTTGCCGACCGAACCATAATTGTGTATCCTCAAGTACTTCAATTGACCTAAACTTTTGACATGTCCAAGAGGGCATTCACCAACCACACCTTCTATATTCAGCACTCGCAAGACTTGGCTATTTAAGAACTCTTTGGCGTGCTTATTAACCACAACTGAATTTGAGCCAAAGATATTGATGGATCGGATCTGAGCACCATTTTTTATTGTCTTGGCAATCTCTTCTGCTTGGCAAGAAATGTCTTTCTGGATGGATAGACGCCGAGCCTTGTTTGAAGAAGAATTTTTAGAAAAACCATTACCATTCCATATAGTAACAAAGTTGTCCTCCACGGCCTTTGACACAATGAACTCAAGTATGATATCATGAACTCTGCACTGTTTCACTGTTGGGCCGTGTCCTCCAACCTTGGTTGGCTGGACCAAGCTTCTATTGATGAGCTCATTCAAGTAACTTCTCCCTAGCAGCTCCATACTTTCCCTGTCCTGTCCAGGAATCAGTCCTTCGGCAACCCACAACAATATCAACTGGCGGCAATCAATGGAATAATCCTCTGGAAACACACTCAGATATAACAAACAGCTCTTTAGATGGTGAGGAAGGTCAATGTAACTAAGCCACAAAATTCTTTTCATCTTATCAATGGGAGAATCTTTGTCAGCTGCAGCAGAAATGGACCTCAATACATTGCCCCAGACTTCCACTGTTTTGCTTCTGTTTGCTAATAAACCAGCTATACTGATTATGGCTAATGGTAAGCCATAACATTTCTTCAAAATATCACTACATAATTTCCTCAAATCTTGGGGACAATCTTCAGTGGGGCAAAATAGTCTTTTAAAGAATAATCTTTGAGAATCCTCGTCACTGAGTGGCTTTGCTTCATACATTTGTGCAGCAATACCAGTACAGCATGAGTTGGCTACATCTTTAATGCGCGTTGTAGTAATAATTCTGCTTCCATTGTCATTGACAGGTAAGGCAGATCGTACAACCTCCCATGCTGATACACTCCAGAGATCATCAATCAAGATGAAGTACCTGCATGCATTAGTTACGGAATCATGTTATTATGTAAGGCCACCATGAATTTGAGCATATTCTGGTGAAATTAAAGAAATCGGAGAAATGTAACAAGAAGATGGATCGTCGTGGCACACTTTTTCTATCAGTAAGTATTACTGTATGTCTGTATTACACATGAGAAATACAGACTGTAAACTCCTAATATTTAAAAAATATCTTACAACTTCCAAAATAGTTAGTGCCGCGTTAGAACACCTAGAGACCCACTCAAAAGATATGAAGCATTCAGTTCAAAAACTGAGTTCCAAAATGAGATTTTTATGGATATTTAGAATTCTGGTCATATTTTCCAAGGAGTAATTTTATTGAATATGGATTAGATGGTATAAAGTAAAATTTTTACCAAAATGATGCACAGTTGACTTGAGTTTGTTCATTGTTGTAACATCTTTAATTATGACATTTGATAGATATACTGAGCCATTGAAGTATCTGAGGTAGTTTTATACTGTCATGTTCATTAGGCCAGGAAAAAATGAATCATTTTTTTAAATTCCCAGAAAATTTCATAAATGGCCTAATAATTAGGTGAGCCCGTGTGATGAACAAATATTGCAAACATTATTCTAGCTAGATGAACTGGTTAACTATTAGAAAAAGAAATAATATTGATTACCTCTTGTCCTTTAAGCATTCTTTCACTGTGCGGATGAGCTGCTCAACTGTCTCTAACATCTGTGACTGGTCAAAATGGCTCTTGCTTATTTGAGACAATATATCTCTAAGAAGTTTCTTCATATCTGGAGTTTGTGATACAGACACAAAAGCCCGGCTATCAAAAACAGCTTCAGTGATTTTGTGGTACACCTCCATGGCGAGAGTGGTCTTCCCCTGTCCACCTATCCCATAGATGGACACCACCTTGTGCTCCTTGTCTTCACATCTCAATAAGCTGATGATCTCCTCACGAGGAGCATCGATTCCAACAAGATCCCTGGCCTCCTGAAAGAGTGCAGGTGCTCGAGGATCCAAGAGCACTGGCTGAGACGAAGAGGCGAGGATACACTGATTGATGTCGTAGTAACGTTTGCCCCGATCGCTCTGCTCGCTCACAAGGCTCTTGAGTTCTCGGATCTCCTCTGCTATTCCTCCGTCCTCGAACAGCGTCTTCACCTTTTGCTTGGCCTTGCGCACAAAGTTGGCCTTGGAACCTCCATGGCTGTGGTTGAGCGTGAAACGGTCGATGCAGTCCTCGATGTCGTAGGACAGCTCACGTACCTTGCACCTCCAGTCTTTAGCGAGTGGATCGATCTGGTCGTCGTCCTTGTCTTCGAGCCTCAGCAGCACGGCTTCCATGGTGCTCAGCTCCTGTTGCAGGAAGCGGATCCCGCGCTTGACGTTTCTGGCGAGCTTGTACTTCTCCGTGAGCATGGCGCCCAGCTTGCCGATGACGGAGCCCATCATGCCCGTGGCGGCGCTCGCCATCACTTGGGCCATCTCGACTCGCAGAGGCAGAGCGCTCGCTCTCAGTGAAACGCAGGCTACCTTGTGTGGGGTGCTTTGGTGTGACTTGTGAGAGAGCACGGAAGGACAAAGATTTTATTTTCGCTAGCGAAGCGACGCGGGTTGGCCTTGGCCGTGCCGCTCACTCTCAGTCTCGGACAGATGGGCCAGTGTCGCCGGCTCGCCACGTCGTCGTCCACATCGTCGAGTTGTCCATCGCCCAGGCGAAGCAGCAGGGGAGCCACAGCTGCCCAACGGCGCAAGAGATCAGTGCTGTGAGTGCGAGAGAGGACGGTGGACGCACATGGCCGGGGCCAGGAGAAACATCCCGGTGTGTTCCGGTGAAGTACCCGTATAGACTTCCGTCGTTGTGTTCAGATGCTCCTCCATGGCTAAAGGCAGAGAGGCACCTTTTTCAAAGTAGTGCAATACTTTGCCTGCGTACTCTGCAACTGACCAGTCATTCACGGGCTAAAGGAAAAACCACTGCAGCACATTTGTGGGCGTGGTCAGTTCACGCAGAGTCGTCACAAGCAATGCAGATTGGTGAGGCCAAACAGTACAAGAAATAATTGAGCTGCAACGTGACATCCTTGTATATACTCTGCGTCAACTTTATAAACTAGGCAAAATATTGCATCACAGATCATTAAGAAGAAACAAGGGATCAACTACAAGGCACTACCAGGATATCCACCCATTTATCCTAAACAATAACAGTTAGCAAGCAACGCCTTGTTAGAATCAGAACATAGTTATAGCCAAAGCCCCCTAGATGACAATCGTGTAGAAACTAAAATAGTAACGCTAAACATGGAAGCTGAAAAATGCAAGTAAATATGTGTGGTACTGCCAGCTCTGACTCTAAGATCGGCACCATTCATTGTGCTGTTCCAAGAGTGCAAACGCTAGATTTTGCACAAGCACCACGATCTCTTCTATGATTTGGTTGGTTTGAGTACTGTAGTAGAGCGTCTTCATTCCTCCTACCAACCTTGGCCTTTCGGTTGCCGGTCACCATCTAAAAACTTCTCGATATGCCCAGTTGACGCAGAGTCGTCACAAGCGATACAAATTGGTCAGGCCAAAGAGCACAAGAAATAAGTGAGCTGCAGCAAGACAGGTTTGCCGATCACCATGGTGGCGCATGGTGCAAACATATGACTGATGATGATTGTTGGTGATTAAGAAAAAGGAAAGGAGCATGATGGAATGGACTTGGTCAGGGCCATGCATGTGTGCGTGGGCTCGCGCATGGTCTATTGTGCCTTGACCGAGTTAAAAAAGAAGATGACCGTGTGTTCTTGAGATTAGAAAAAGGTACAGGACGATGCGCGGAGCAAGATTGGCTTGACCAGGGCTTAATCATGCACATTAAGCCTTGCTGATGTTCGATGTAGTACCTGTTTTCCTCTTGAGAAGACCAGCAGAGCAGGCGGAGAGCTAGCGAGCTGTGTTGACCGACTGGTGATACACTGCTGCTGCCCTATATAAAAAAAGGAGTAGTTCAGTGTGGTCGGCAGTTTTTGGAGAGACGGAGAAATAATTAACCCAAATGCTTGATTCCGAGCGCACATGATTTGGGGACTCGGCACGCATACCTCATTCGTCGCCCAATCCTTTGTTACTGCTTTCCCTGGCCGTCAATTTCACCCATGCCTGTGCCTGCTCGCTGCTACTTCTCCCGCGCCATGCCCGGAGGCCATGCCGCCCGCGCCAGCACCACCGGAGGCTGCGCCCACGACGCCGCGCCTCTCTCTTCCTCAGCTCCGGTGGCGGTTAGGGTTCCGGCGAGGAGGAGGTCGCCGGAGAGGGAGAAGAAACAACTCCGGCAGGTATAGAATGGCCGGCCAAGGGAGGCAGGTAGTCCAGGCGGTGGGGAAGGTCAATGGGCGGTTTAGGGGAGCTGATGGCGGTAGGGGCAGCCGGGCCATGTCGGGGGCAGGGGCGCCATGGCCGGAATTCGGCGGAGCTCGCCTTGGCTGCATGTAGGAGGAGACGGAAGGGAGGGGGGAGGGGAAGAAGGAGGTCGCCGGCGGCGGTAGGGTCTCGTCAGAACTCCACGGCACGGAGCTCCGGTGAGATCCTACCGCCGCCGGCGGGGCGGTGAGAGGTGCTGGAGGTGGGGGCATGCCGGATTTGGATGCAGGGGCACTCGCAAGGCGAGGGGCGGCTGGGGAGGAGGTGCCGAGGAGGGAGAAGAAGACGGTTCGGGCAGAGAAGATGAATAGTAGTTAGGGGCAGCTAGGCGGAGAAGACGTGCGGGTGGTTTTTTTTCCCACTGCAGGCTCAGCCTCTAGTAAAGTTCATTAATTAAAGAACGCAGTCGTGAAGCTAGTCTGCGCGGTATGCAATAACATTGTTTCTTTAGTCTCATATTTTTCTTAAGAGAAAGTAAGATGAACTAGTATGTTTGTTTTGAGTAATTATTGAGACATTTTTATGTGTTACTATGAGACATTCTGTAAACATATTAAAGGACCGAAAACGGCGACCAAATGGAGGTGAATGGGAGCCTCAAAATTTCTTCCAAAATATTTGACCGCTGTCCCAAAATTACCACCAAGCAAAAGCGAGTACACGAACTAAAATACTCAAACCAACTAGTGATGACGAGAGTACTAAAAAAATTCCTCGGAACGGTAGAAAGCCGACGCAACAAACGGAACCCGAATCGGAGAACAAACAACCAAACTGCGGATGAAACCGCGGATGCTGAAATTAAAGACCGGAAGCACAGATCAGCAATTTGATCTTAGAAACAGAGGGAGAACGCACGCACTGAAAGCATCTCCTTTGCAAACCGTGAGTAGTTCACCAAAACAAAAATGAGTCACATCAAAGCTCTAATGATTGGCTAATGGTTGCTCGTAGTAACTCATAGATGCAAGAACAATTCTTTGGACCAATAAAAAAGGAAGACACGAAGCAAGCTCGAACTGAAATGATTGAACGCCGACTCTGCCTGAAGCGCACAGCGCTGGTGCGGTCTGGGCACCTGGTTCCACGGCAGAAGCCTGCTCAACGCTCTGGAGCACACGGCTGCTCGACCTGCTTGGCCTGGGAACAAACGGACGAACGACTCTGGGCTCTGCTCGGCTGTCGGCCACCACGCAAGGTAGGAAGGGCGAGTCAAGCGGACAAAGCGGACAGGCACGAGGGACGAGGTGCGAGCGCCGGCTGGTTTGCACGCCGGCGCGGCACGGGGGCAGTGCCGGAGTTAGGATTTTCAACTTGGGTATTCCCAAAGTTCAAAAGAAAATCCAATGCATAGCAGCATAAGCTTTAAATATAGTTCATCATTAAAGTCATAAAAATAATAACATAACAAATTATTTACATATAAGATAGATATGAAAAAAACAACTAGAAATCAATTAATTTCTTCTTTATTTTGCAAACCATTTAACCAAAAGTAATCTATACAAAAATATATCCACACCATTAACTAAAAATCACTACCACACATTAATAATCCTAAATCCTAAATTCAAATTTGTAAATAACTAAATCCCTCACCAGATACCAATGGCCCGTGGCCACGGTCCACAGAGCTGGTCTGCAAGCAGTAGGCCTTGTGGGCCTGCTGGCCTGCCGCTTGCGTTGCCACGCTGGGAAGAGCCATGCGCCTCCGCCGGCCATACCTCCCTGCCCGATGGCCGCCGCCGGCCGCCGCTTGCAGCTCGCTGCTGCTCCCTTGCGGTTGCGGCTTGCGCTGGCTGCGAGCGGCGTGCGTCGCCGGCCGCAGCCCGCTCCGCGCCGGCCGCCGATTAGCCGCCTCGCCGCTGCCTAGGTATTCCCGTTTGCCCAGCGCGCTCGCGCCGCATCCGTGTCGAGTGCCGTGACCATGAGGCGTGAGAGGTCGAGGGGCTGCCGGGGGAAGGAGTTGAGTGGCTGAGTGGGGCCTAGCGGGCCGGCCTGAGAAGGTGGGATCCTGGAAGCCAGGCCGAAAGACCATTTCTTTTGCTGTTTCCGGCTCCAATGTTAGAAAATACCACAGAATATAGCATTATACACCTATATACACAAGTATATACACATATTATATATAAAAAGTGCACAAAATAGTTGGGTATTTTCGAAAATACAGGGGAATACGCTTGGATCCGCCCTATGCACAGGGGCAGGTCTGCTCGCCCTACGCAGAGGAGAGAAAACACAGGACCGCAGGCCGGGTTGGCACACGTGTTGCGTCCAGGGAGAGAAGAAGGAATCAGGTCAAACTACACGGAGTCGGACCGAGCCTGCTCAACGACGAACTCAATCAAGAACCAAAAAAAGCGGACCGACGAAGAACAGGAGACGCACAGCACGAACGGAAGGGCGGCCACAAATTCGTCCCAAACTTGATCAAAACAACAGATCTCGGTCCCAAACTTTGCACAGGTCAAATTCGACGTAGCACGAACCTATACCCCAAAAATCATTGATCGGGATTGATCCAAACTCCTGGAAAAACAAATCAAAGCTATGAACAAAAATGAGGAAAAATGAAGAACAAAAATCACAGCTTCAAATAGGAACCCCAGAGGGCAAGAGGAGGATTTATGCCTCCATTCCCACTCCAAATCTCAGTACAAACATCACTAAAAATTCAGCAAATTTTTGACCTCTCTCATGAACTAGAAGAAGCTAACCCTAAGAGAAAGAGGGGAAATGAGAGTGGGGAGAGAGGTGAGGGAGATGGGGGCTCCCTCATCCTATTTAACATGGCTATTACACAATCCCAGTTTTACCTCTGGATACAATTGAGTCAAACCACTTAGCCCAAGGATGTTATAGTCCAATCCGGTGTCATCTTCATCCGACGGCCACCGCGCCTCCTCATCAGTAGCTTCGCATCGACGCGAACTCTCCGATGCCGTCACGTGCCGTCCGTTCCTCCTCGGAACCTCCACCCGGGTTTTAAGGCCCAAACCCGTAAACCCGCCACCGATGGTTTTGAGGCACAAACCACCAAACCTGCTCGCGAGTAGCGTACTTCGTACGCGTCCCCCGCCGCTCGACACGTGTCACCGTCGTCCTCGACCGGCCGGCACGCCAAGTCCTCTGAGCCTCGCTCGACCCGCACATCCGCCGTCTTGACTCGGTCAACACCGTCATTCCATGTTTTCTTGCACTTGTCGATGTCCCAAGTGTCAGCCACCGCGGCTAGTCACCCGGCCTCTGGGTCCCTCGGTACAAGCCTCACGTCCGTCCTTCACCGCTCCCGGTCCATCGGCACAGCACGTCCTCCTTGACCTTCACCTCACCGTCGACCACTGCATCCGAGCTCCACACCTGCACAACACAAGTCAAGAGGCATGTCGCACACATAGTTTTCACCATGGTAGGGTTAATCACCACTCAACCTACTTCTTGGATCACACTGACAATCACTCATCACAAAACGAACACATAAGGGTACTTGTCAACCTTGTGTTCGCAACAACAGATCCTTCCTGAGGAACACAAGATTATGCACGTGGAGAGCTCCCGGATCTACATGACCCGGGTAGAAAAGCACCACCACCATAGCCAACAACCACGCCGAAGCAGCATGGGTGAGGAGGAGTAGGAGGAGCAAAGAAGGGGAAAAAGCCTCGCCGTCTCTTTCCTCGAGCCCAATCGAACCCAGCACAACTCTTCGGCAATTGTGAGACCGGAAGGTCAAGGGTGTCCGCTTGCTGGGTCGGCCACGCGGGGGCCAGGGAGACGAAAGTACAGGGTCACAGTAGACTTTACACTTTAGTTTGTTCGTTGTTGTAAAATGTTTTTTATAATGGTTGTAAAATGTTTAATGAGAAACATTTGGTAGTATTTGAGGTAATTTTATGCTGTCTAGTTCATTGAGCCATGGAAAAATGAATCATTCATTTAAAATTCTCGGAAAATTTTATAAATGGCCTAATAATTAGGTGCACTTAAGTGGATAACAAAGATTTCATGACAATACCCCAGTTAGATGAACAGGTCAATTACTATTTAGTAAAGAAATACTCTCGATTAACTTTTGTCCTTTAAGCATTCTCTCACTGTGCGTATCAGCTGCTCCATCTCCAACCTTTCGGACTGGTGAAAATCACTCTTACTTATTTGAGACAATATATCTCTAAGAAGCTTCTTCATATCTGGAGTTTGGGATATAGACACAAAAGCCCGGGAATCAAATGTTTCAGTGATTTTGTGGTACACCTCCGTACCGATCCCATATATGGACACCACCCTGTACTGCTTCTCATCACATTTCAATAACTTGATGATGTCCTCACGAGGACCATCAATTCCCACGAGATCCCTCGCCTCCTAAAAAAGTGCAGGCGCTCGAGGATCCAAGAGCACCGGCTATGGTGAGGCAAGGAGACATTGGTTGATGTCGCAGTAGCGTTTCCAGCGCTCGCGCTGCTCGCTCACAAGGCTCTTGAGTTCCTAGATCTCCTCTGCTATTCCTCTGTCCTTGAACAGCATCTTCACCTTTTGCATGGCCTTGCACACAAAGTTGGCCTTGGAGCCTCCATGGCTGTGGTTGATCATGAAACGGTCAATGCAATCCTCGATGTCGTAGGACAGCTCACGTACATGGCGCGTGGATCGATCTGGTCGTCGTCCTTCTCGGAGAGCATCCGCAGAACAGCATCCATGCTGCTCAGCTCCTCTTGCAGGAAGCGGATCCCGCGCTCCACGTCTTTGGCAAGCTTGTACTTCTCGGTGAGCAGGGCGGCCAGCTTGCAGATGACGGAGCCCAACACGCTAGTGGCGGCGGCGCTTGCCATCATTTCCGCCATCTTGACTCGCGAGTAGTGCTCGCTGAGTGAAACGCTAGCTAGCTTGTGCGGTGGTGTGAGAGAGGATAGGTGATTCAGTTCCCAGGTTAAAGTGGGGCAAACAACATTCAACAACGCATTATTAGTTAAATATATAATTATCCTCTAGATTTGCAAGAACCACTCCAAGGCACGTTGTCGCTGACAGTCCTCACGGCTTTAGTTCTCGAGAAGATTAATTTAAAGAATGCTTTGAATTGTGAAAGTATCGGGGTGGCAAGCGGCTCTCCTAAATGCCATGGGACGATCGGTGCTGGTAAACTCAGTGCTGGACTCCCAACTAATATATGCTATGTGCGCCCTGCCTTTGCCCGTGGGTGTCATTGCTCAAATGGATCAGCGTCACCGACAGGGGCTCAAAGTTTGGTAGCATGGGAACGTGTTTGCTGGTCTAAGGATCATGGAGGGCTTGGGATCAGAGACCTTGGCCTCTTCAATGTTTGCCTTCTCCTGAAACTCTTTCACCGGCTCTTTGTTGCTGAAGACTCAGCTTGGGCAGCCTGGGCCCGTCTACACACCTGCCTTGCCTCTCTGCGTGGGGATCTCTGTGGCCAGCACTGGGAAGCTCTCAGATCAATCCTACCGCTATACCAGGCGGTCACAACAGCGACAATTGGAAACGGGCGACACACCTCCTTCTGGCATGATGCATGGGCTAATGATGAGGCCCTGGCTGATTGTTTCCATGCTTTATACAGTCACTGCTCCAAGAAGACCCTCTCTGTTTCTCAGGTGATGGATGAGGGCATTGATAGCCCAGGTTTTCTTGTCCGCCGTTTGACGACACAGGCGATGGATCAACTAGAAGAAGTGAGGCACCTCCTGCTGCACACTGAGCTTCGAGATGTGCCTGATGCCAGGTCTGGGCCTTTCTGCCTGCCTCAGGGAAAATTTGACTCTGGCGGGCTTTACAGGCTACTGAAATCTCGAGAGGGATCTCCACTGCAATCTGCCAGCTTTGTGTGGGAAAGTAGAGCGCCAAAGCGCGTACAATTCTTTACTTGGCTACTAATGCAAGGCAGAATCCAGTGCCGGACCAATCTAGTGAACAAGAGGGTGGTGGACACGGCAACTTGTGAAGTCTGCAACCTTGGCGATGAGTCCGCTCACCATGTCATAATGGGATGCTCGTTTGCAAAGGCTTTCTGGGATTCAATTGGGTTCCATCTGCTCCCAGATAGCATTACTGATCTACATATTTTACAGCGTCCTGTTGGGGTGCCTAAAAAATTCTTCTCCACCTTCGTGGCATTGTGCTGCTGGCAGCTATGGAAGTGGCGCAATGGGGTGATTTTCAGGTCTGAAAGTGCAACTCTACAGCAAGTGCTGGCAACATGTATGGCTGATGCGAAATTATGGAAGTTAAGACTTCCAAAGAAGGATGCCTTCATTGCAGAAACTTGGGTCGGTGTTTTCAGAACTGCTATGTAATAAGTACCTAGTAGAACAAACAATGTCTAAATGATGTAATTTGCAAAACTTTTAGCCTTACGGCTCTGAGCAATTTAATATAAATTCAGGTGGGGATCCTCTCCCCCCGGTGACCTTAAAAAAATTATGAAAGTACGCTATGTCGCCACAACAGCTACGCACTATTTTGTGGTCTACAATGACAATGAAGCGCACTTATCCTCCAACAGTTTGTGTGGTAGAAATTCAACACAGCAATTGAATTATTAATCACAAACACCTCACATTGCTACACAGAATGCACCAAACTGAGGGTAGTTATGAAGGCATCATGAACAAACTAAAACGCCACACTGCAGCAACTTCATGGACTGCACTGAAGGATAGCCATGGCATTGGTCGCAGATTAGAACTACCATGCATCACCTTCAGTGGCTCAGGAGGAGGCCATGGTTGTGGCAAGTTGGCAACTGTGACCAACTTGTTCCCCACTACCATCCAGCTCGAACACTTTCATAAGGCATGTTTGGTTGAGCTGTGGTTTTTGTAAATGCTGTTTTGAGCCGTGGACTATGAAAAAGTTGCTATAGGTTGTAGGCTGTGAGAAAGTTGAAAGCCGTTTGGTTGAACAGTCGTGGCTTCTTCGAAAAGCTGCTGTTAGCGGGACCCATACATTATCCGACCAATGTACCTTTCTCTATTTCTTCTGTACGTTTCTTCAGGGGAGCCGTGGATGGCCTCGGCTATCGCCGGTGTCCTGTTTCCCGATCGCTACGCTACCCACGATGGCCTCGCACATTATCCTGCCACCGAACGACACTGATGAGAACCAGAACCACTAGGCAGAGGAGGAGCTAGGGCACGACAACGACGACGAGCATGGGTTCCCTGTGCTGCCGCCCAAGGCAGCGCTGCCATTCTCGGGCACATTCATGCAGATCGCCCGTGAATCGTACGTACCTGATGAGAAGTAGCACAGTGCCACCATGAAGTCAAAATCCATGGTCTGTTGTAGTGCCTGAGGAAGCCCAGCAGGAGGCCGATGCACAAGTTCAGGACCTCTTGGATGAGCAGCCCCCAGCTCGGTGAGCTTGGCGTAGCACTCCATTGCCTCTCTGGATGGATCAATTTGGTTGAAGTTCTTTTAGAAATCCCGATGAACAAACAAATGGTACTCCAATTCTAAGAAAATTGGCTATTTGCCATACCATAGAGTGGGCTTCGCAATTTTGCCATTTGAATCAATGACTTCACAGAATTGCCAGCTGAAAGATATCTCCTTTGGTTTCTTTGCCATAATCCTTATTTAGCTCCTTTTTAATCTTTTCTTCTAATCTTTGGTCATTTCGCCACTACATAAAAACTTAACCAAAGCATTTGGAATTGGGCCTCAAAGGCGGTTGGGCCGGCTGCCCGCCTCGGTTATTCGGTGGCCAGGCAACCAGCCAAACTACCAAAAAAAGAAGAGAGAGAGCTGTAAGAGCGGTAAACCCAGCAACCGCCTCGGTTAATGAATAACCAAGGCGGGCAACCTAGCGTAACCGCCTCGGTTAATAAAGATTAACCGAGATGGTTGCCCCAACTCAACCGCCTTGGTTTATTAACGGAGGTGGTTGCGTTAGGGCAACTGGCTCGGTTATTCCATTAACCATAGCGGTTGGTACAAGGCAACCGCCTCGGTTAACATGCGATTAACCAAGGCGGTTGCCCTTATGTTGACCGCCTCGGTTAAGCCGGGGCTATAAATGCAGCCACACATTTCTTCCTCATGGGTTCTCCTCCATTTTTGCGGGATTTGAACTCGAAAACCCTAAAAATTGAGCATTTCCTAGCGGGAGAAGTTTTGCCCTTGGATTTGTTGAAGGAGGGCACCGCAAGAGGTAGCTACTCACTCTCCAATCCTCATTCTTCTCTCTTTTTCAACATTTGGGTGTTTTTCTCTAGATAGATCTATATGGAGGAGAGAGAAATCAGATCTAGGCTACCCAGCTGCATTTTTTAATACTGCTTTGCTTATATGCCTTTTTCGCTATGTGTGTGTGCAAGATTCGCGGGCATGGATAAGGAATGGATGTACAAGACATTGTGACTAGATCCGTCTTACCTGGATCATGTGAGAATGTTTGTTGCTGCTGCGAAAAAACATCGTCTGAAGCTAAAGTGGTCGTGCATCATATGTCCATGTAATCGCTATCAGAACAAGCTTGCCCAGGTAGATGACGTGGTGCAATCTCACTTGGTCCATTTGGTTTCATCAAGGATTACATTGTAGAAGTTTCATGACAAAGCAGATGTGAGTGCCAGTGCATCTGGAGGAAACTCGTCGACAGCGGCGGTGACTGCAGAACATGACGGAGGACAACAACCCTCATCAGCAGCAACAGCCAGCGAGCATGGTGAAAGTCCCTAGTTTGATTTTGGCTAATTGATGAAACCTAAGTACTAATCACATGTGCTTGAGTGTGGATAGCAAAAGGTGATTGGTACACTCCTAAGTGATGGCAAGATGCATGTTGATCATGATGACTTGGTTCCATACTTGGAGAAGAAGAGGAGATGGAGTGCAATCCTATAGAGCTCAAGGCAAAGGTATAAATAAGATTTGCTTTTGGTGATCAAGACACCATAGAGGGTGTGATCACACTTAGGATCGATAGCCGTACTATAAAGAGGGGAATTTCCGGGGCTATTGATCACTTAAGTGCCACTAGATGAGGATTCATTTGCATATGCATTTAGATCTAGTGGTGAGTTAACTTAATGCCTCGAAAATGATTGTAAAAATGCTAACACACATGCAAATGGTGATGTACATTTGGTGATGTTAGCACGTTTGCAAAGGCGGTGGAGTTTGAGCGGTAGAGATGGGTTTGGGGGTCTCTCTCCCTCCCACCTCGCAAGCTCGGCGGGATTCAGCGCTTTTTATGGAAGTGAAACGCCTATTTTCCACTATGCCAGAGGCGAAGTTTTTCTCTAAGTCATCGTGGATAGAAACGGAGGCGAACGGAGGTCACAGGGGTGACCGGACGCTGAACCGGACGCGGTTTCAAAATGACCAGAAACATCTGGTCAGTGGCAGCAGCAGACTAGCACGGGACGCTAGGGCTTCGCACCGGTGCATCCGGTCGATCATGGGACCGACGTGTCCGATCATGCCCTAGAGAAACTACGAAACACGCGTGATTGACCGGACGCGTCCGGTCGTGTGTGGGTGCTTACTGGAATCGACCGGACACTGACACTGTGGTGTCCGATCAGTTCAAGCAGTGCGTCCGGTCATGTGGTCAGCAACGCAAATCAGTGGCAACCGGACGCCTTGGCGCGTCTGATCAATTTTAATTGGCGTGTTCGGTCACTCTAGTGCGTGAACAAGTACATTTAAATGATCGTTACGATCGAACGAACGAAATTCAAAGCAAGACACGTGGTGTTTATTGGAGAGGTCATGGTGAAGCGACCAATGCGCATCCGGTCAGGCCGGATCAGCGCGTTCGGTCACCCCGAGTGTGGCTGTTTCGTGAGCCAACGGCTCTTTTCTTTTGGGGGCTCCTACAAATACTTGTTGGCTGGCTCCTAGAGGTCTCTCTTGGACATTTTTGACATTCTAATATCCTCTTGAGCTGAGCATACTCCCTCCCACTCATCTCCCTTGCTTGATTGACAAATCAAAGTGAGTTTGAGTGATCTCAAATGCATTTGCTTATCAGTTTGCATCTAGTTGGCACTTGGGTGAGCATTGGCTATGGGATTCTTGTTACTCTTGGTGGTTGCTACCACCTAGACGGCTTAGAGGCAGCAGAGAAGTTATAGCAAGAGTGGTGCTTGTTCTTGACCACCTCCCAGTGATTTGTGAGGGGTGTTGTGCCTTCCCCGGCGGAGCACCAAAGGCAACTCTAGTAAATTGCTCGTGTCATTGAATTACCTCACTCGTGGTAGGTTCTTGTGGTGCTCTTGGCGAGCTTGGCTTTGGATTGCCAATCAGCCATCGAACCACGAAGTGGTGGTCGAAACAACAGGGACGTAGTGTGTCGGCAAGCACGTGAACCTCGGGAGAAAAATTGTGTGCCACCTTTGTCATTGATTTCTTGGATTTCTCCCGGTGATTGGTCTTCATATTGTTGTGATTGGTTCATTCCTTGATGCGGCGGTATAAAGATTACAAACCTCTCTTTTACATTCCACAAACTAGTTGTAACAAGCTCTTTAGTGTAATTAGTTTTGAGAGCTTGTTTTATCTTTGCTAGTGTAGCTTGTCACCTAGTTGAGCTCTTTAGTGTAGCTAGCTTGTGAGAGCTCATAGTGACTTAGCCTTTGTTTGTTATAGTGATCATAGTTACTAGAATTGTTGGATAGGTGGCTTGCAACCCTTGTAAAGCTATAGCAAATTCGCATTTCGCCATTTGTTATACTAACCTTTTGCTCTAGTGAGTTTGTAGAATTTTTAATAGGATATTCACCCCCCCTCTAGCCATATTAGGACCTTTCACACGGCACTCACATTTTTCAAAGTACACATTTTTTAGCTGGCAATTTGGTGAAGTCATTGTTTTGGATGGCAAAGTTGCGAGGCCCACTCTTTAGTATGGCAAATAGCCATTTTTTCCTCCAATTTCAGTGTGCAAATTTTGCATCTCAGGTTCTCAATTGACATGAATCCGACATCTCAAGTGTGGCGGCTGCCGCGCATAGGCCACGGGAGGCGCGATCTGGACCCTCGGCCGCCTAGGCCTTGACCTTGTCCTCGTCCGGCAATGCAAAGAACACGATCGACAGCTCGGGAGCGCGCACGCCATGAGGTGGGCCAACTCGCCGTGGTTGACAATGTGGAAGAAGCTATGCACACAGCCTTGCGCGGTAGACGCTGGCCAGGAGCGCTGCGGCAAGGGGTGGATGGGTGCAGGTGCCGGAGCCATCCGGCATCAAGGGCGGCCACTGCAGATGCGCCGCTGGTGCGGAACCCTAGCGACATCCATTTCTCGCAAGCAGCTGCGGGTCTAGTCACGTATGGGGAAAAGAAAGAAGAAAAATGAAGTGATGCCTTCCATTGCCAGTGGCAGGTGGGTAATTTCTTTAATTTGAAGTTGCCCATCTCCACAACTAATGAAAGCAGAGGAGGGCTGCTATGAGTTTTGTACTAGAGGGAAAGCTGATTTTGCCCCAAAGTATCTATGGAAACTACCCCTTTGGTTGGGTTTTGGCTTTTTGAAACAAAAGCAGGTTCAAAAGCTCAACCAAAGAGGGGCATAATCATGTAAAAGATTTTGGCTATTCTTTCCCAAGCAACACAACCTCACAGATCCATAACAAGCATAAAAGTTCGGATGATAATATACTCTGATATAACTAAGATGGAATTTGGGAAGGGAAGCACAAGTGCACAACAAGGGGCTTGAGGATAGTAGAGGAGGAAGCACTAAGATGAATCAGAAATACACTAGCAAATATGCCTATGTGTTGCAACGAGAGCAAATAAGCTATCGAATATTCATAGAAAACAAGAATAAGAATGTGGAGAAAGTAAGCTATAATATTCATGGAAAATGTGAACAAGAATGCTATATAACTATTTATATATTATCATTCTATAAAAGTTTAAAACTACAATTTATTTTATGATAATCATAACATTGACAATATTTGAGGATCAATAAAAATCTATAATTTTAATTTTTTTTTATTTCAATCGACAAGAAGTTAGTTGTTGATATGTTAAGTATTGGTATGTCCGATGGTTAATATGACGAGATATATCTCTCTATTATTTGATGAGGACATGACACCATCGGATACGACCATTGATTATAAGGTGTGCTCGTTAATGGGGATGTGATTCCTGATCTTCCATCAGGTTCAAGATAACTATCGATTTGGTCTGAGAGTAACACACCGATCCGGCTTCAGATCACAAAGACCCAAACCCTGCAATCTTAGCACCACATCTCCTCTGGTTATCAACCGTGTCACAATATGGTCGACCTTACTATGAAGGCTAATCCCTGCTGCGAATCGAAGAACACAAGCAAGAACACAGTAAAACACAACTCAAATAAAGTGACAATAGCGGATATATGATTGAGCCCTAGAAGTTGGGGTATTGCAAACCGATAACGGCGACTGTTTCAAGACAGATTGATAAAGCAAAATCCAAACCCTAACATAGGTGGTGGCTACTGATTATAAAGTCTAAGGGGCGTTCAAGGACCCCAACTCATATCGCTAAGAAGTCTCGACACGTTACAAGGGCCAAACGGCCCAAAAGACGGTGATGCAGCGCCCTGATAGATTCTGGATGTTAAATTGTTTCGACAATTTCCATTGACTCCAATAGAATTTGGGTCTCAAACCAAATTCATTGGTTATCTTATGAAATTATCTTTCCATCCATATGTGGATCATCGAAAACGGAGTCTGGATGCGTCCTGAGCGTCTATTTTACTACAAACCGGTCCTAGAGCCCAAGATGGACTCGAACTTGATATGGATTGGGCCTCCAACTTGGCTTGGACTCTCTTGTTTGCCTCCTAAGGTGGTGGCCAAGCAAAAGGACATCCTTAGTCATCTCTTTGGTGTTCTCCATCTTCTTAGGGCGTGCTCCAACTTGGGCCTGGGTCCTAAGTGTGAATAACAAGCCCACGATGATGTTGTAGCTCCTAGCAGAAATAGCGATACAATATCTTCATGATTTGGAGGCCTTGACAATGTGATATTAAGGTGGAACTAGATCTATTTGAAAGCTTATCAAATAATATTTCCATAAGGTTCTCATTGACCTCAATCACACTCCGAATGGATGAGTTATGACCTTCGTAATGAAGCACTGCTGGGCTGCCGACGAACCGAAAGTTCAACTTTGATGGATTTGCACTTTGAGACATATTTGTACCTATATTCAAATACAAACTCGTACATGTGCAACCAAGTGAATTGTACCCAAAATCACTATACAAATATAGGAACGATCACGCCTTATAATCAATGGTTGTATCCGATGGTGTCATGTCCTCATCATCCTCCCCTTCTTGACAACAAACCGTCCTCGGTTTGAGCTTGGTTAGAGGACAAATTGTAGATAATAGCCAATATTGCTCTCCTTCTTGAATTTTAACTTATTGCTTTATAACAAAACTTGAGGATATTCATTTTCAAAAAAAAACTTGAGGATCTTGACATGACATGATTATATCTATTGTAGGCCTCAAAATTATCATATTGTTGCACAACAAAAGGAGATTTCAGATTTGAACAAATATAAACTCTGTGTACCATATACTCTCCTTTATTATTATATTTGCCAATAAAGTGAAATGTGCATCTAGATGACCGTGACAAATCAGCAAACCAAAATTTCTCTTCCAAAGTAGTAAGAGCACACATAGTATCAAACTCAATATAACCCAAAGTATCTAAAGAATACAATAATTTTAGCTCATCTTTTTCAGCAGCAATGGGAAGCAAATTCTTATTTTTAGCACAAGTATTTGGTTCCAAAACAAAAACATCATGCTCATTCAAATTCTTATTTTCAGCATAAGTATTCGGTTCCAAAACAAAAGCATCATGCTCATTCACTAGTTGTGGCATATGTATATTAAAAGCATTGTCACACAACTCTTCTTTATCACAAGCACTGTCAGAACAATTATTTTGTGACAAACAAAATTCAGACTTTGTGTCCACTAAATGTTGTTCTATTACAGTATGAGTGGTGGACAAATTTAGCACATCATCACCAATTTGAACATTATCATATTTTGTAGCAAGCATAAAAGAATCTTCTAATTTAGGTACTTTGTGATTTTTATTTTTAATATCAACCTCTTTATTCTTAGTAGAACACTCTCTTTATAAAGTTATACAATTTTAGTCGAGTTTAAAATTTTATCATGCTCCAAAGTGGGTGTGGGAGGTGGTGGTGAAGATGCTGCTGTAGCGGTGGAAACGGCCACTCGTCTACTTGTCACAGTCTCGATCTTCGCGAATGCTTGCTCCACCCTTGCTAAAACCTAGTTGAGGTTGTCGCCAATGTTGGTCTGGTTCTTTTGTTGATGTCCCTGCAATTCTTTTTCTACAAGCATAGCTAGCTGAAATAACTGGTTTGTAGTGTTAAAATCTTTATAATAAACAATATCCTGAATTTCACGTCTCAAACCACCATAAAACGACAAACTTTATCCTACGGATCCTCCTCTATCCCACAATATATTGTACATTTTTGAAACTCTACATAATATTTCTGGACAGACATATTACCTTGCTCTAAGCGTTGCATTTTACGTTTATAAGATGGAGGAATAAAATGATCACGCATTGTTTCTTAAGTCTATCCCATGATTGAGATTGTCGATGCAAATTGTCAAGTTCTCGCCACCAGAATTGAGCAAAATCATCGAATTCCCTAGTGACATATTTAACTCTATGCTTCTCAGTAACTATGTGTGAATTAAACTCTTGTTCTACAACCATCTCCCAATCAAAATATTTTTCTCCATCATAAAATCCAGAATAGAATAGTATGGTTAATTTACCTCTCATACCTTGATGATTATGATATATTTGTGACGGTTGATTTTTCTTTATCTAATCCATCCTTGCAAACATCTGATCCATGATTTCTTGCAATTCACACTTAAATAGAAACTCGTTGTTTGATTAGAATTCAAAACAAATGTCCTATCAACTATTTATGGGTTGGTAGAATCACTCTCACGTGTCTTACCAAGCTCTTACGAGTGTTCTTACCAACGCGAAGCAGTGGACGGTACAACCGGTGGCTGGTTCGTGATACCTGTGAGGGTGTGGCACCAAGATTGCAAGGATCTTTTTCTGTACTGATATAGAGTATATATGTGGAGCTTGGAAGGCACATAAAGAACAAATATATATATGTGGCACACAATTCAGTAACAGATAGCAATATTGAATAAATGTCTAGAGCACTTGTCCTAGTTGCTAGCCTATACGTGTTCCTAGTACTAGTTGTGACACACAAGGGAGTGAAACAAGTATAAAAGGTAACAACAAAAATACAGACAAGGCAAAAGGCACCACAAACAATAGAGCTATCGAGTGTTCCTTATGTGCTCCTTTTTTTATCTCTTCTCTTCTCTTTTGCTATTTTTTCTTTTCTTTTTTTGTTTAAATTTTTTCCTTGCTTTTGCTCTTTTGATATTTTTTTCTCAGCAAGGAGTACGCAACAATAAACCCCAAAAAATTTGAGCTCAAATGGAACAAAGATGTGGCCTATACAAATTCAGGATTGTGATCTAAAAAGCTGGGCAAAACCTGTGGGCTCTGAAACTCGATGTTCCTGATCAAATTTTGCAATTCTAAATTTTGCGAACCCAACTTTGCTGGGATAAAATAGATCTAAAATTTTCTAGCATTCTCCATAGATATAAATTTTTTCCCGTTTCGAGTTCGGATGCAAAAGTTATGACTGTTTTATGAAAACTGATCGAATCAGGGTTTTATGTAGACACAAGATGCAAACTTATGATGAGACAGAATGATGGCGGATGAAAGGATCAACACAAACTAGAAAAGGATACAATCTAAACTTGCAACAAGACCTTGACCTAGGACACAAACTCAACACGGCGGACTCTGAAACTGAAATATGCAAAGGCTATGGCGCGGATGGTTGTAGGGCAGGAAACAAATATGGGGGTGGACTATGGGACGAAGGCGAAAATCAACCAAACTAAGATAAATATGAACTTGATAGTTTACCTGAGGCTCTGAATACCGCTTAATGGGGACATGATTCCCGATCTTCCGTCAAATTCAAGATAACTATCGATTTGGTCGGCGAACGACACACCGAACCGACTTCAGATCACAAAGACCCGAACCCTGCAACCTTAGCACCACGTCTCCTTTGGTTATCAACCGTGTCACAATCTGGTTGACCTCACCATGAAAGCTAATTCCTGCTGCGAATCGAAGAACGCAACCAAGAACACGATAAAACGCAACTCAAATAAAGTGATAATTGCGGATATATGATTGAGCACTAGAAGTTGGGGTCTTGTAAACCGATAACGACGATCGTTCAAAGATAGATTGATCTAAAACAAAACCCAAACCCTAACATATGCAGCGGCTACTGATTATAAAGCCTAAGGGACGTCTAAGGACCCCTACTCATGTCGCTAAGAAGTCTCGACACGTTACAAGGCCCAAACGGCCCAAAAGACGGTGACGCAGCGCCCTGACAGATTCTGGACGTCAATTTGTTTTGATGATTCCTGTTGACTCCAATGGAATTTGGTCCTCAAACAAAGTCATTGGTTAGCTTATGAAATTATCTTTCCATCCATATGTGGATCATCGAAAACGGACTCTGGATGCGTCCTGGACGTCTATTTTACTACAGACTAGTACTAGAGCCCGAGATGGACTCGAACTTGATATGGATTGGGCCTCCAACTTAGCTTGGATGCCCTTGTTTGCCTCCTAAGGTGGTGGCCAAGGAGAAGGATGTCCTTGGTCATCTCTTAGGTGTTCTCCATCTTCTTTGGGGCGTGCTCCAACCTGGGCCTAGGTCCCAAGTGTGAATAACAAGCCCACGATGACGTTGTAGCTCCTAGCAAAAATAGCAATAGAATATCTTTATGATTTGGAGGCCTTGCCAACATGATATTAAGGTGGAACTAGATCTATTTGAAAGCTTATCAAATAATCTTTCCATCAAGTGCTCATTGACCTCAATCACACTTCGGATGGATGAGTTATGACCTTCGCAATGAAGCACCGCCAGGCTACCGACGAAACCGAAAGTTCAACTTTGATGGATTTGCACTTTGAGACATATTTGTACCTATATTCAAATAACGACACGTACATGTAGAACCAAGTGAATTGTACCCAAAATTACTATACAAATATAGGAACGAGCACACCTTATAATTAATGGTCGTATCCAATGGTGTCATATCCTCATCATTATTCATGTGGCAACACTCATCGTGGGTTGCACTGATGCATGTAGAGTAGAGGTGTATTTATTTAGACTGGACTGGACAACAAATTACCCAATATTTTAATTTACAGTTTAATTAATTTGACCATCGATTGGACCATGTTGTAATCGATTGGACCATGTTCTAATAAGAAAAGTCTTGTTCTTAATCAAAATTTTATTGCAGTTTGGAGGTGAAATTTCAACGGTCTTTTATTATTGCTTTTATGATTTTTCTTTAGTATTTATGGAAAACAAACAAAATAAAAAATAAGAACTCCATTCACGGATGCATGGGAAGGAAAAACAAAAGAGGGAAAATTGTCCCATACTTTACTAACAGGAATGAAAAAAGAAACTTAAAGGTAGTGCAAAGTTATGGTATTTATTGGGGTCAAATTACAAAAGTTCATATTTTCTCTGTAAAAGTTGTGTGGTTCCTGTAAATCTGTTTCTTTTGTCACCTCGAAGGCTCGAACGAAGGCCTATGTTCCTTCACCACCTCTCGCCTCGTCTCACCCGCTTGCCTGGTCTCGTCCCACAAAGCAAGTTTCATGGGGTGTTCGCTTATCTTGCCTATACTCGCCTCGCCTCACACAAGCTGCTCACGTCGAACTTGATTTGAGGCCGAGAATCCCCCGTTGCTCGGTTGAGCTCTGGTACTCGCTTCTCGTTCGCCCATGGATCCGGTGCGCGGGGGCGGCCGAGTCGGCGGCATGGCCCTTGTGGACGTTGCTCCTGCTGCAGGTGCTAAGCCGGCGACAGACCTGGTTGGCACTCTTCCTTGCCGTGTACGCTGCGTTGCTCACCTGCTCCCCTCCTCCTAGTCCCTGCTCGCCTCCGTCTGCGCCTAGCACTACACCACCTCCTCCGCGACTCCACCTCCACCTCAGGCGGCGCTCGCCTGGCCCGTCACGCTCTACGCCTACGTCACGTACGACGCTGTGATCGGCCTGCTCTCCATGGCCGCCACGCTCGCCATCGCCGTCATGCACGGCGCCTTGTTCGTCCTGCTCTCCATTGGTGCCGTGCTTGCCGTTGTCGCCCCGACCATGCTCAATTCGAGGCCGGTGAGGTTGATTCCACGACGGGTCCAGCTGTTTTGAGTATCTGAGTCACTCGAGTAATTTGATTGATTGGTTCAGTGTTTCGTTCCATTGTAATTAATATGTATATATAGGATATGATTAATTAGGCATAGTGCTTGCCTATTTGATTTTATTATGACCCAAAAAGAAAGAGTAGTAGAGGATATGGACACGGATACCGTATTTGGATTAAAAAGTAGAGGATATGGACACGGAGAAGAACCGTGGAAATCAAGAACTCCTTATTATCGAATGCGGGTGTGGTAGGTTGGACAGAAAAAAGTGTGCAAAAGATTTTTGTCTCTTTATTATTACTAGCAAATATGCCCGTGCGTTGCAATGGGATCGTAATTCATTATATTACGGACGGCACGAAATGGTTGTATGACAGAGCTGCACGTGAGACACTGTGGCCACAGCGAGGTGGCTTGAACCTACACCACGACACCACGTGTGCGTTGTGTCATTGACCGTGGCAAGACAGCCTAGCCCATTAGTGTGATGGCCATAGTCCGGTGCCAGCATTACACCGCGGCACAACGCTCATGCGGAGACCAGAAGTGGCCATGGCAACATGCACGTAGTGTCTTCAGGCAGCCTGGGCCAGAACAATCGCGTGCGATTCTGACTCATATGTAAATAAAAAAAGCAGAGCAAAATAAAAAACGTAACTCTTATCCTTTTCTATTTGATTATTAAAAGTTCTATTTAAAGTACTCAGGATCTGAGGAATCTATTTACATTAGAATTCCTACTCTATATTGGTCTAGAGTCCTATTTAGAGTACTCAGGAGGAATTTATTTAGATTAGGATTCCTACTTCCATATTCGTCTAGACCGAGCGATTCTAACTCATATGTAAATAAATAAAGCGAAGCAAAATAAAGAACGTAACTCTTATATGTTTCTATTTGATTATTAAGAGTTCTATTTAGAGTACTCAGGATCTGAGAAATCTATTTAGATTAGGATTCTTACTCCATATTGGTTTAGACACGAGCTATTCTAACTCGTATGAGTACATGTTATATATATAAGTCCGGACAAAAGAATCTCTCCATCGTCCAGTAGTTAAAGGGAGATGGACCAAATAATGGATGGACAAAAAAAGGACTGAAATTTTGTCTCTTTATTATTAGGTATAGATATAGACTAGCAAAAATGTTCGTGCGTTGTAACGGAGTATTTTTTTTAAATGCTATAGTATATATTACCAGTCCAAACTTACAAAATTAATTAATGTTAGAAAGTCGATCATTAAAATGCAATATCTATGTCTATACCTAATATTACAGAGCCAAAATTTCTGATTAATTCAAATTTACCTTGAATTTATCAAGTGATGGCCTGGCATGACCCAACTATTTTCTATATCTAAGCAACTCTGGCCAGGTTAAACTCTGATAGCGTGAGGTTCCCCTTAGAGTCGCCACACTTGCTATGATTGAAGAAGAGGACAATGGAGAAGGTATATGTTACATCATCTATTCTAATATGATTTGGAATTGGATTTTGTGTTGTGACTAGACACATACTATTCTCACTCCTATAAACATGGTTCGTAAGTTTGGGTCATGGATGGAACAGTAAACTGATTAGGACTTCTATCTCTAATTAATCATATACTACTATTTTTAGTAAAACTGACTGAGTTGTCTCGATTGGAGTACAGGACAGAAGTACTCAAAAAAGAGTGAAGGACAAGCATGTGAGGATTAGAATAATCACTCTTTAATATTGCATGCTACCAAATATATACCCTATACTTCGCCTCAATAAAATAAAAAACCAAATATACGCCATACTTTTGCATCAGAAAAATATCCTTGCATATCTAAGCCCAATGAACAAACTCACGTGTTTAGCACTTTTACAAATCAATGCAGAACCTAAACTTTTGCTAATTTAAGTTTGCATTCATGAGATTAACAACCTATTACAAATCATATATTTAGCAACAATAGCTACAGTCTCAATAACTAAAGGGCAGCGATTAACAACCTATTACAAATCATATTAACAACAATAGCTACAGTTTAACTAAAGGGTAGCGTTATTTGAGTGAGCAATTTATTTTCTTTTTTTTTCTTCTGAGAGACCTGTTTTACCTTTTCTTTATAGTAAAAAACAATTGACGTTCGTCAGCAACGGTGCCGTGTGCACATCAAAGGTCCTGACGTGGTCGGGCCCACTGGTCCTCACGTGGTGGAGCCCACTTGTATGCTCCCGCTCTCTTCTCCCTGTGGCCATCCGCCCAGACCCTTTGACGTTGAGGGCGACGCACTGGTGCACCAGTGCAGTCGACATGTGTGCTGGCTCGGCTGGAGTACTGGGTCGTTAGGCCAGGGTCCATGACACGGTCTAGGCGGCGCGCGTCCATCAGTTAGGGCCTCCGCCCCCATCAGCCGCCCCATGCAAGTCTTGCATATAAATTAGGTAGGTATAGAGTGTGTTTAGATGGTTGTAAAGTGTGTGTAAAGTTTTTGTAGTATTTTTCGTTATTATTTGGTAAAATTTATCCAATCATGGACTAACTAGGCTTAAAAGATTCGTCTTGACATTTACAGACAAACTGTGCAATTAGTTATTTTTACCTACATTTAATATTTCATGCATGCGTCCAAAGATTTGATGTGACGGAGAATCTTGTAAAATTTTTGAAATTTTGAAGGAACTAAATATTGCCATAGTCGTATAGATGATCTCCAAGGTGACCACTGACCACAGCGGAAGAAGACGAACGGAGAAGACGACAGGCTCATCCATGTGTAATCACTAACATCGTTCTCCGCAGCGAGCCAGTGACAACCACACACTCACGGAGTTTAAGGGGGTGCAGGCGGACGCAAGCTACGTCAAAGCTGTTCGCCGCCACGACGCTGGTCATCTACCCGTACAACCCTTTTTGCTGGAACTGGAAGGCGAACCGACCGTCTCTTCGCAACAGCCAAACCGAGTTGATTTGGAGCCAAGCCGGGCCGGGCCGGGAGCGTGGGGCGTCCAATTTCATTCAAATTTATAGTGGATACCGGTCTGAATATTCCGAATTTTTTGAATTTCGTCCAATTGGGTGTGCTCCGAAATTTTTCCACAAATGAATCCCAGAACCCTGCAGCCAAACCGAGTTGATTTGGAGCCAAGCGGGGCCGGGAGCGCGGGGCGTCTGGATATCATCTTGGTGCGTGTCCACGTGCCGTGCATCGACTTGACGGCATCAGGGTTGCAGGCCGCGCGCGTGATCTGAGCCTTCCGCCTGCTCCACGTTCACACAGGAATTTTATGGTATTTGTTGACAAAAAAAGGAATTTTATGGTATTATTAGTCGCGGATATTGGATTTTATATGAGAACTAGACAAAAGTTCCATATCTTGATCCCGAGCTCCGACTGCGACTCGATCCTCACACACACACACAAAGAGAAACATCGTCGCCGATCAAGTATTCAACTTAGCCATGACGCGAAAGCGACGGAGATCAGGAAAGACCGTGCGGAGGTCCAACGCCGCCGGCCTAACGGCGCTCGCGCTCTGCTTCACCAGGCAACTACAACTACAAGCGTCGCCCGTTGTCGTCGCGGGGGAGGAGCCGCCGGGCGGCCCTAGCACCGCCGCCGCCGCCGCGGCTGCCAACCTCGTCTTCTCGCCGGTGTCCGTCTACGCCGCGCTAGCGCTGCTGGCCGCCGGCGCCCGCGGCGGCACGCTCCAGGAGCTCCTGGACGCGCTCGGCGGCGACTCCCGCGACGACCTCACCGCGTTCGCACGCCGCGCCGCGGAGCGCGCGCTCGCGGACCGGTCGGGCGGTGGGCCGGCCGTCGCGTTCGCGTGCGGCGCGTGGTTCGACGCCGCGTGGGCGCTCCTGCCGGCCTTCCGCGACGCCGCCGCCGCGTCCTACAACTCCGAGGCGCGCGCCGTCGACTTCAGTAACGAGGTGAGATCTTGTGACGGATCTAATAAAAATCATCCTAATTCCTTTCGGTTCTTGTACTGTTGTACATGTTTAAATTGATTGCACTAAAACAAGATTTAATTTTTCTCTGTTCGTGAAGCCGGAGAAGGCAGTTGGTGAGATCAACGGCTGTTTGGCGGCGGCGGCGACGAACAACCACATCGACTCGATCCTTGATGCAAGCTCAGTGGACACACTCACAACCCTCGTGCTCACCAGCGGCATCTACTTCAAGGGCAGATGGGAGGCGCCATTCGCCAAGGCGCACACGGTGGTGGACAAGTTCCACCGCCTCGGCAGCAGCACTGCCGACGTGCCCTTCATGTGCTCGGTGCGGAGCCAGTACATCGCCGTCCGCAGCGGGTACGAGGTGCCCATACAGATCGCCGGCACCAGCAGCACCGTCGCCAGCACCACGACGTAAGGGATCAACACCACCAGAGAGCAAGCCCGGCCCCGGCGACGGCGATGACGACCCCGCCCCGAAATACTCCATGTGCGTCTTCCTGCCCGACGAGCGGGACGGGCTCCCAGGTCTCGTCCAGAAGATGGCCTCCGGCCCCGGGTTCTGGCACTACCGCCTGCCGAGCTCGCAGGTCCCCGTAGGGGCCTTCCGGCTGCCCAAGTTCAAGCTGTCCGTCTCCAGCAGCGTGAGGCAGGTCCTGAGAGACGGCATGGGGATCAAGTCCGCTTTCGTTGCTGGCGAAGCTGACCTGGCCGACATGGCGGCGGCCAAGCACGACGAGGACGCTGCTGGCACTGGCACGCCGCTGTACGTTGCCGACGTCTGCCATAAGGCGGTGCTCGAGGTGAACGAGGGAGGCGCCGCTGCCGTTGGTGCCACCGCCAGCTACATGCTCTGTGGGGCAAGTGCGGTGATGGATCAGCCGGTGAAGGTGGATTTCGTTGCTGATTCAGTCATAAGTGCCGGCCACCTCACTGCCGAAATTAGGATAACCGGCAGTGATGACCCTTCACTGTCGGTTCTAGACTCTGACAACCAGAAAATAATTGGGGGTGCGAGAACCGGCAGTGATGACAACTATCACTGTCGGTTTGCGTGCCTCCCGCCGGCAGTGATGACAACTCCACTTATCACTGCCGGTTCAAGACAAGAACCGACAGTGATTTGATTCTATCACTGTCGGTTTTAGGATAGAACCGACAGTGATGAGCCTGACAGCACAAAAAGGTTGTAGCCGTCATCTTCTTCCTCCACTCTTTTATCCTGAGAACAGAGGCGCGCGTTTGGGCCACTCCCTCTAATATTGCGGTCGCCCAAATCCGTGAAGCTACCACTTGGATTTAGAAGAATGGCTTGATCTTTTTGCTTTAAGGTTAGTAACCAGCCTCCATTCCTTCGATTTTGTTGCTTAATTAGCTTTGTTTTGATGGCTATAATGCTTGATTCTCATTCTTATTTCTCCATTCTTCTACAGAGCACTTTTCTAATTCATGGCTATAATGCATTATTAGTATGTGATGTTATAATTGGTTCTTAGGAGTAGAGTAGATTCTTTTACAATGTTGATGAGCAAATTAACCCATGTGTCATCAAACAATGTATTGTCTGGAGCAGTAGTGGCGGATCTACAGGGGGCTGGGTGGGCTCCAGCCCCCCTAATGACTTGATTTACTACTAGAAACACTGTAGCAAAAATCTCAAATCACCATTAAATCTTCATGCAAATCAACATCTCTATTGTTTTTAGCCCCCCCTTGATTATCATCCTGCATCCGCCACTGGTTTGGAGCTACATTGTTGTTCATGATCATGTCTCCAATTTTAGTATTTTTTTAAATTAATGTCTCTATTTTTATGTGGCATGGAGTAGAATAATTGTTCTACAATATTGTGCAATAATTATTTTTTATGGGGCTGCAATTTTTAATTTATATGGGCATTGTTTAGAGCTACATTGTTATTCATGATCATGTCTCCAAATTTAGTCTTTTTTAAATTAGTGTCTCCATTTTTATGTTGCATGGAGTAGAATAATTGTTCTTCAATATTGTGCAATAATTGTTTCTTATTAAAACTTTCCTATGTTTCCTCTGCCCGTCCCATTTTACCTGTGCAGACATGGATCGAGGGTGGATGTACGATCTGTCATGTACAGACCAACGGTACTTGACGGGCATCGACGATTTCATCAAGCTCGCTAGAGCCAATGCTGGAGACTCACAGCCTGTATTCTGTCCATGCAAAGATTGCAAGAATACGAGAAAATGGGGCGACGTGGAGCATATACGATTGCACTTGATTACCAGGGGGTTCATGAGAGACTACACGATTTGGACTTTGCATGGGGAGGTTGGTCAAAATGTTGTACAAGAAAACAATGATGATGTGCCCATGCCTAGCGTATCCCTAAACGCATTTCTGCCTATTGATGATTACCAATGCTACACATTACCTGTGCCTACCAACGATAATGTGTTTAGGAATACATTAGTTGACGACACAGAGGAAAATGATGGCATTTCACAGTTTCTACATGATGTGCATGGCGGATTCCTTAGTGCTACACAGTTGAAAAAACTGGAGATCATGAGAAAGGATGCAAAAACACCATTGTATCCGACCTGCCCAATAAGCAAACTGGAAGCCAACATCATGCTATTAGAGTTCAAATCAACGAATGGATTGAGTGATAAAGGCTTCAATAGCTTGTTAGGTATACTACATAAACTGCTCCCGAAGGGTAGCGAGTTACCAGAAAAGACTTACCTGGCCAAGCAAATGATTTGCCCAATCGGCCTCGAGGTTGAGAAAATACACGCGTGTTCCAACGATTGCATATTGTACCGTGGAGAAAAATACAAAGACTTGGATGCGTGTCCCAAGTGTAAAGCTCCCCGATACAAGCAAGGGCCATCAAATTAGGGAAGCAAGACCAGAGGAGGACCCATAAAGGTCGTATGGTATTTTCCTATAGCTCCATAAGTGCATAGGTTGTTTGCAAATGCAAAGTCAGCCAAACTGTTGCGTTGGCACGGCAAAGAGCGTAAGAAAGATACAATGTTGAGGCAGCCCGCTGACGGGTCGGACTGGAGGACTATCAATACTATGTTCTATAAGAACATCGGTGGAGAGGTAAGGCATCTTTGGATAGGTTTGAGCACAGATGGGATGAATCCGTTTGACCAGGTTAGAAGCAATCATAGCACTTGGCCAGTGATGCTATGTATATACAACCTTCCACCCTGGCTTTGTATGAAACGGTCATACATCCAGATGCCACTACTAATCCAAGGGCCAAAACAACCTGGTAATGATATCGATGTGCTTCTACAACCAGTGATCGATGAACTACTACAGATGTGGGAGACGGGTGTGAAGGATGTTTGGGATGAGTACAAAAAAGAACATGTCACGATAAAGGCTATACTTATCGCTACAATCACTAACCTGCCAGGGCAAGATTGCTTGTCTGGAGAGAAGACAAAAGAATACACTGGGTGTGTCGAGTGCTTGGACGAGACTGATGCTATACATCTACCAGAAAACAAGAATATGGTCTATATGGGACACCGTAGGTTCCTACGAAGGGATCACCCTTACCGCAGGAATAGAAAAGATTTTAATGAGACTACTGAGAAACGTGGACCTCCAAAGTATCGAGACGGGAAACAGATACTTAAACAAGTAAGCAAACTCACAGATGTTGTCCTTGAGAAGGGGAAGGTGCAGTACCAGCGTCAGCCGGTAGTATCTGGAAGAAAAAATCAATCTTTTGGGAACTACCTTATTGGCCACTTTTGAGTGTACGTCATTGTCTTGATCCAATGCACATAACTAAAAATGTGTGCGGTAACACACTTAACATATTGATGAACACCGGGGGAACAACAAAGGATTCTCTCGCGACACGCTTGGACATGCAACACCTGGGCCTCAGGAAGGAGCTGCACCCAATAACTCTTGAGGATGGCCACTTGAAACTTCCGGTGGCATCATGGACACTGAAAAGGAAGAAAAGGCCATGCTAATTTCTTTCTTCAATGATCTCAAAGTGCCAACTGGCTACTGTGCGAACCCGAAGAGGCTAGTTAACATGAGAGAACTTAAGTTTAACTATGGTTGTATGAAGGCCCATGACTGTCATGTCATTATGACTCAGCTGCTCCCAGTTGCCCTGCGAGGTATCCTCCCTGACAAGGTCCATGCCCCAATCATAAAGTTGTGTTCGTTCTTCAACACGATCTCTGAAAAGGTCATTGAAGGGGCCAAGTTAGACCAACTGAAGCAGGAGATAACTGAGATTCTATGCAGGCTTGAGATGCATTTCCCACCGACTTACTTCGACATATCAGTGCATCTACTTGTTCATCTTGTGGACCAAATTAAAGCCCTTGGCCTAATGTACCTACACCAGATGTTTCCTTTCGAGAGGTTGATGAAAGTTTTCAGGCGGTATGTTAGGAATAGATTCAGACCAGAAGGGAGCATGGTAGAAGGATGGACAACGGAGGAGGCCATTGAGTTCTGCACATATTATATGGACATCAATCAGGTTGGAGTTCCAGTATCTTATCACGATGGAAGACTATGGGGCAAAGGAACGATAGGTGAGAAAGCTGTCAAAATAGTCGAAGTGGTTTCCTTTAGACAGGCACACTTCGCTGTTCTCCAGCAGGCTGACGGCGTGATGGCATACATTAATGAGCATAAGTAGTTACTGCAAAGTAAGCACATCGGTAGGTCACAGGCTTGGCTTGAGAAAAAACATAAGGAGGAATTCGGTGACTGGTTTCGACACCGCAGGCTAGGAATGGTGACGGGATGTCAGCTAGATCTCTTAGCTCTCGGACCTTCGACTACGGTGATGATGTACCAAGGTTATGATATAAATGGTTTTACATTTTACACAAAAAAACAGGATGGAAAGAGCACCAACCAAAATAGTGCTGTTCGTTTCGACGCCCACGATGAATACGGCACGGTGGAGGCAACATACTATGGTTTCATAGATGAGATATGGGAGCTAGACTATGGACGACATTTGAAGGTCGCTCTTTTCCGTTGCTGTGGCAGAACCGCCCAAAATAACACACTAACGGAGGTACTTGCCTTCCTCTAGGCACTAAGTACTCCGCCAGCGGCTATTCCAGCCGTTTCTGTCGAGCACACCCAATGGGAGAACTCGAAACCATCCACATTTTCATCCAGGATCCAATAATGAAAACGAGTACAATACTTAGTTTTATTCCATACAACATAGTCTTCAGAAATAAATTATTACAATACCAAGTTCAGAGTGCGGAATTAAAACAGCGGAAGTAAATATCTAGCGAGCGTAGCAAAGATCCATCTGAGCCCAGCAGACGATCCTCCACACAAAGCCTCAAGCAGCACCTGCAACAGGGGTAAAATAAACCCTGAGTACACAATGTACTCGCAAGACTTACCCGACTGGGAATAATTTCCCGACTCCAAGGATCATGATAGGCTTTTTGGCTACTGGTTCAAGTTTGCAGAAAAACATTACTACTAGTGGATCCTTATTGCAGTTCTTTAATTTGCCATCTTTTAGTTTATCAGCTAACCATCTATGTAAGCACTTATGCTATTTTCAAACAAGAGTTGGTCAATACAAATCCATCATTATTCCCCTTTTCTCTTTCAGTTCTTACTACGATGCCAGGATCAAGTCATATCGGACCGCTTACGCGGCGATTCGCGAATCAATGTAGCCCAGCTGGGTACCCCGAAAAACACACGCCCCGCCCGTACCGAGGTACAAACGAGACCAACCCATTATCCCCTTGTCAAGAGAACCGAGTCCCCGTCCATACTGGGACTCCAAGCCCCCGCCCTCTCGCGGTGCTTAGACCTCCTAATACCCATATATAATCCACCTTCAGTTGGTCCGGATGGAGCCGGAACCCATGACAAGAGAATAACAAGTCTTTCTAGCCCCCATCCGCTAGTATATGCTCGGGATAAGGAGATCTGTGACCTGACAACCATCCAAATGCAACGATCGGTCCTTAACCGACTCGGACAGGGAAACAATGTAACCCAGTGATGCCCTGTTGGCCGCAGGACACCCCTTGTCACATCCACCACTACCAAACCACATCCCTGCCCGGTCACCATTTCACCTGCCTTTATTTCCATGTTAACCATAGTGATAAAATGATCACCTATCGTGAACAACACCATGTGGTTCACGCTAACGAAACCTAAGCATGGCACTACACGGCCTAAACTAGTAAGACTCTTGTGTAGTAATATTTATGCAAGTGGGTTTCAACAGAACTCCTGAAACGTAAATGCACATATAACATAGATATCCTATTATTATTTCAAAATAAAGGTTATGCACCGGGGCTTGCCTTGGGCATCCTGGTGTGCAGCAAAGTTAGTGGTTGATGGCTCCGGGGCTCCTTCCTGCACGGGGACCTCCTCCTCGTACACCTCCACGATCTCCTCGTACTCCGGCTCCTCCACAGCCACATACTCCACTATCTCGTGATCTATATGCAAGAAATGATGACATGACTTAATGCAATGACAACAGCAGCTCTTAAAAAAACAACAACTACTACTAAACTACTAAGCTAGCTCTAATGACTAACATACCAGGCGGTCTACTATTCTTACTAAGCAAGAGTAAACTGATCCAATTAATCTTTACTCATTAAATTGCATACTCTTCATTTATTTCCGATTTAATTTTTACTACGGCTAGGGAAACTTAGCTATCACATCTAGTAAGCTATTTAAGGACTACAAAACTACAGCAAGCACCTAATAAAATCATGAAGCTACCACAAAAGTTTTAAAGTTAAAGCTATTACCCATTTGCCACAAAAATTTATACAAGATTTATCATACTAATATTAAGCGCTTTTAATTGATTTAATAGGCTTTAGCGTCACCATATATAGGTATGAGCTAACTATACTAACAGGTAGATAATGATTTTAGGAAGAAGAATCGAGTGATTCGGATATCGTATGGTGGAGATATTGATTGCGCAAAGTAGCTGTTAATAATCTCTAGAAAATCAAAGAGGATTAATTAACTCGTGGCTTGATCCTTCGTGACATGCTCATGAATATGGTCTTTAATCAAAGGAATAATGAAGAAGGATGGCGATGCTAGGGAGACAGAGGAAATACTGAAGGGACTCACGGGATACTCACCGTAGTCGACTGGTGCTTCGGAATTCTGCTGGAGAACGAAGAAAACTTGACTCAGGAAGGAAGAGGTGGACAACGAAGTGGTGGCTGGCGAGCTCGCGATCGCGAGACGTCTCCTTTTAAGGACGAGAGACGCAGGGTAGAGGTAGAGCTCGCACGAAAAGGATGACCGACGCGTGAGAATCAACTTCTCATCGTTCAGGCAACTGACTTTTGCCTCGGATGAACAGTGTTCCTGCGCTGCTACAGTGTTCCTACGTGTGCTACAGTTCATTCCACGCGTCTACAGTGTTTTCTGCGCGCTACAGTATTTTCTGCGCGCTACAGTGCATTCCACGCGTCTACAGTGATTCTTCGTGCTACAGTATTTTCTGCAGGAATCCACTGACTTCTCCGAGTGAGCAGCATTCTGCGTGTTCACTGGTTTGCCTCTCAGCGCGACGTGCCGGTAAATTCTACGAGCTGTAGTCGGTCGTCGCCGTGCGCGTGCTGCGCAGGCATGCTCTGCTAGTGTGCGAGCGCGATCAGAGAATTAGGAAGAAGATGAATTACGAGCAATGGAGTTAGATCAGGATAACAATAGTTAGTTGAGCTGTGCTGAGAAATATTTGGACATGTTGCACACTCTCCCCTTTCTCCTTCATGCTCGGTTGAGTAACTTTGATTACTCGACGTAGAGACCGGGTGAGGAGGTAGCAAGCAAGCAGTTTGTGAGCGTGCCATTTACGAGTAATTGATCCTTCCCGCTTTGGTTAGATAAAATTCGTGAATATTCGCACTTGATAAATTTTAGTTAGCGAATTCTTGCGGATCCAAGTTTTATATTATTCGTTTGTCTGTTTTCATTTTCGAGACTCGAATTGCATTTCGATTTTTATTTCCAGCTAATGCACTTTAACTAAATGCAATGCTCATGAGTATTTTTAACCTGTGATTTACAACGTAACACCAAGGGTGTTACAACTCTCCCCCCTTAAATAAAATCTCGTCCCGAGATTTCGACGTACAAAGAGTGAGAGATAAAGATACATTATTAATGATCAGACCTTGATACACTAGGGATAAGATGGGGATAATGCTTCGAGATATATCTCTCTTGCTCCCAAGTTGCTTCAGCCTCTGTGTGATTCTGCTATTGGACTTTGTAAAATTTTACCACACTATTTCTAGTCACCCGTTCTTTCTCATCTAAATTTTTTATAGGGTGCTCAATATAAGACAAGTCCGGTTGGAGAGGTAGCCCTTCAATTTCCACAACTTCTTCAGGTACTCTCAAACATTTCTTCAGTTGAGACACATGAAATACATTGTGGACTGCAGATAAAATATCCGGGAGTTGGAGGCGGTAAGCAACTGGGCCACACTGTTTCAAAATCTTATAAGGTCCAACATAGCGAGGGGCTAACTTTCCACCAATACCAAAACGATGTACCCCTCTCATGGGAGAGACCTTCAGATACACATGGTCTCCAACGGCAAACTGCATCGGTCTTCTTCTCTTGTCAGCATAATTTTTCTGTCGGTTTTGGGCTGCCTTTAAATGCTCCCGAATGATGCTCACTTGTTCTCGGGCTTTCTTGACAAAATCAGGCCCAAAGTAACCACGGTCCCCCACTTCAACCCAGTTAAGCGGGGTCCTACACCTTCTTCCATACAGAGCCTCGAAGGGTGCCATACGGATACTCTCATGGTAGCTGTTGTTATAAGAAAACTCAGCTAACTTCAAACACTTATCCCACTTTTCAGGGAAAGAAATCACACAAGCTCTCAACATATCTTCTAGCACTTGGTTCACTCTTTCTGTTTGACCATCTGTCTGGGGGTGATAAGCTGAACTATGGAGCAGACGAGTACCAAGACACTTTTGAAGTTGTTGCCAAAAGTGAGACATAAAGACTGACCCTCTGTCCGAGATAATAGTGAGAGGAACTCCATGAGAGGTCACAATCTTATCAAAGTACAACTGTGCATAGTCTGTGGCTATATATTTTGTACTCACTGGCAGAAAATGAGCGGACTTGGTGAGACGGTCTACAATAACCCAGATGGAATCATGTCCCTTGGAGGTACGGGGTAAACCCACAATAAAGTCCATAGAAATATCCTCCCACTTCCACACAGGAATGGACAAAGGCTGCAATATTCCTGGCGTACGCATGTGGTCCGGCTTTACTCTCCCACAAGTGTCGCACTCTGCTATATGCTTAGTGATGTCCTACTTCATATTTGGCCACCAATACAAGTGACGCAAATCATGGTACATTTTATTACTTCCAGGGTGGATGGATAGTTTGGAGTTATGTGCTTCTTCTAAAATTTTCCTTCTCAACTCCTCACTTGAAGGGACCACTAACCGATTTTTAAACCTCAAAACACCTTGCTCATCAATGCAAAAATGCGGACCCCGACCTTCCTCAAGCAACTTCTTGATGTGCGGGACCTCTACTGCATCTTGCTTTTGCTCACTAATTATCTGTTCTTGCAACTCTGAGACTAAGGCAATGCTGGCTAGCACTTCTGCATGATGGAGAGATAAAGGTGCTTCTTCTTCCTGATGCACCTTCCGACTCAACGCATCAGCCACTACATTTGCTTTTCCCGGGTGATAATGGACCTCCAAATCATAGTCCTTAATCAACTCTAACCATCTTCTTTGTCTCATGTTCAGCTCAGCTTGAGTAAAAATATACTTGAGACTTTTGTGGTCGGTGAAGAGATTGACTTTATTTCCCAACAAATAATGCCTCCAAATCTTGATAGAGTGCACCACAGCGGCAAGCTCTAAGTCATGGGTGGGGTAGTTAACTTCGTGCTTTTTCAGCTGGCGTGAAGCATAAGCTATCACACGCCCATCCTGCATAAGCACACATCCCAACCCCGTCTTTGAGGCATCACAGTACACATCAAAAGGTCTCTCAATGTCCGGTTGGGCTAGAACTGGGGCAGTGGTAAGGAAAGTCTTCAGCTTTAGAAAAGCTTGCTCACAGGCCGGACTCCAGACAAACCTAGCATCTTTTTGCAAAAGCTTGGTCATAGGCTGGGCTATCTTAGAGAAATCCGGGATAAAACGCCTGTAATACCCTGCTAAGCCAAGGAATTGACGGATCTGATGGACAGACTTAGGAGACTTCCAGTTCAAGACATCTTGCACTTTACTCGGATCTACAGATATTCCCTCAGGAGTCAGCACATGGCCCAAAAACTGCACTCGATCTAACCAGAACTCGCACTTGCTGAATTTAGCATACAACTTATGCTCTCGAAGTCTGGTCAATACAACCCGAAGATGTTGGGCATGCTCTTCTTTATTCTTGGAGTAGATCAGAATATCATCAATGAACACCACTACAAACTTGTCTAACTCCGGCATGAAGACTGAGTTCATGAGATACATGAAGAAAGCAGGAGCATTGGTAAGACCAAAGGACATGACTAGGTACTCATACAACCCGTACCTAGTAGAGAAAGCAGTCTTGGGTATATCTTGAGGCCTAATTTTAATCTGATGGTAGCCTGAACGAAGATCAATCTTAGAAAAGACCTTAGCGCCAGCTAACTGATCGAACAAAGTGTCTATGCGAGGCAATGGATATTTGTTCTTAATAGTTACCGCATTGAGAGGGCGGTAGTCTATGCACATCCGTAGGGTGTCATCTTTCTTCTTTACAAAAATGGCTGGACATCCCCAAGGAGAGGTACTAGGCCGAATAAATCCCTTTTCCAACAGTTCCCCTAATTGTTTCTTCATCTCTGCTAGCTCCGGTGGGGCCATCCGATACGGACGCCGAGATATCGGAGCTGTGCCAGGCTCTAACTCAATAGTGAACTCAACTTCTCTATTAGGAGGCAAGCCAGGCAGATCCTCAGGGAAGACATCCAGAAACTCACAAACCATAGGGATAGAAGCAAGGTCTGGGAGAGCTTCCGTGTGAGCCAATACTGAATGAGTTGTTCGGGAGGGAATACGAAGAGACATCCTATCTTCGGATGAAGGTAGCCGAAGCTCAACAACTCTGTGCCTAAGATTTAGTGTAACCCCATAAGCCTTCAACCAATTCATCCCAAGAATGGCATCAATGCTTTGCCCTGACAGTACCAGAAACTGGAGTCGATAGATGTGGGTAGCTAACTCCAATTTGACTGTATCTGTCCGGGTATTAACACATAATAATCCCCCCGCAGTACTGATCTTAAATGCAAAGGGCATAGCCAATAGTGATATATCATGCTTCTCGATGAAACTCTGACTCATGAATGAATGTGATGCACCAGAATCAAATAACACATATGCTGGATGGGAGTTGATGGTGAACATACCCGCCATCACTGGATCACACTGCAGTAACTCCTCAGCAGTGGTGAAGTTGACCTGTCCGGTATGACTCACAGGTGCCTTCTTGGTGACGATAGTCCTTTTCACCAAGCGTGAACTGGCGGACTGTGGAGCAGACTGAGCTGGCTGATTCTGTGGACAGTTCCGAATGAAATGGCCCTCCTTGCCACACTTGAAACAAACATTCGGGCCAACCCCCGGACCTAGACGCGGCTGAAACTGCTGACCCTGCGACTGCTGCTGACTCTGCTGGACAGGAGCACGGTAGAGAGTGGAAGGTGCCTGGTGAGACTGCTGCTGGTGACGGTAGGGATGCCCGCCGGTGGATTGATAGGGCACCCTACGAACCACCTGCACCTTCTGAGCCTGTGGATGTCTAGAAGGCCCGCCAGAAGACCACTTACGCTTGTGCTCAGCGTAAGAGTCTCGCAGAAGCCCCTCCATGGTGATGGCAGCATCCATTAGGGCACCAAAAGTCTGGTAGTGCCCAGTGAACAACTTCTCCTGCAGCATGCAAGAGAGGCCACGGTAAAAGCGGTCCCTCTTCTTCGTGTCGGTGTCCACGTGGGTCCCCGCGTACTGTGCCAGTTGGTTGAACTTGTTGGCATAGTCCAACACGGACATGTTCCCCTGAGTCAGTTCCAGAAACTCCGTAATCTTCCGGTTGATTAGCCCGGCAGGGATGTAGTACTCCCTAAAGGCTGCGGTGAACTCCGGCCAAGTCACACGATGGTCCACCGGCTGCATGGCGTTGAAGGTGTCCCACCATGCACTGGCGGAACCCAGCAGCTGTTGCGCTGCAAAGCGCACCTTCAACTCCTCAGTGATGTCGAGAAGAAAGAACTTCTGCTCCATGACACGAAGCCAGTGCTCCGCGTCTAGAGGCTCCCTTGTCGGCGTGAACGTGGGCGGGTGAGTCTTCAAAAAAATCCTGGTACGTACAGGGCCTCTCAGGACCCCGAGCACCAGCCCCGTTGCCGCCGTTGCCCTCGCGGCCTCCCTGAGCGAGACCACCAATCGCTTGGGCCAACAGCTCCAAGGCCCGGGATGATTCACGTCGAGCAGCAAGCACCTCTGCCATCATCTCCGCATGGGTCATCAAAGGCGGTGGTGGTGGTGGCGGAGACGGAGGAGCAAGAGGAGCCAAAAGTGGAACCTCATTGCTGCCCTGAGTGGCGTACTCCTCAGCACGGGCGTTCTCGCCCCCCTCAACACGGGCACCCTCGCCAACCTCAGCCCCGGCACTATTGCTTCCGCGAACCGACCTCCGGTTCATCTGCTACCAGATAAGAACCAACCATTAGGGACAATTACCAGATTTAGTCAAAAGGAGAGAAGTAATTTAGAATTAGCTTTTAGTTGGTTAAGTAATTCATTTATTACTTGACTATTTCCCATGAGAATAGGGCAATTTTTTTTTTAAAACCAAGTTGATTTAACATGATGCATGCATCGCCCTATTCGACCTTTCCCGCCGGAATATAGCGGCGAACGTAATATTTTTTTGGCACATCGTACACTCACACGTTACTATCGGATTCTTACGTAACGCAAGTTAGTGTACCTGCAGAAGATTGATTAGATAAAAACAGTGCCACTATCCTATATAACAGGGCTTAGCTAAATCGCGTCCTGGCTTTTCACAAACTTTTTGTTGGTCAATTTTTAAGCTTTTAGAAAGGGTGATAAACTCGTAATCATTATTAGCTCTGGTACCAACTGTGGCAGAACCGCCCAAAATAACACACTAACGGAGGTACTTGCCTTCCTCTAGGCACTAAGTACTCCGCCAGCGGCTATTCCAGCCGTTTCTGTCGAGCACACCCAATGGGAGAACTCGAAACCATCCACATTTTCATCCAGGATCCAATAATGAAAACGAGTACAATACTTAGTTTTATTCCATACAACATAGTCTTCAGAAATAAATTATTACAATACCAAGTTCAGAGTGCGGAATTAAAACAGCGGAAGTAAATATCTAGCGAGCGTAGCAAAGATCCATCTGAGCCCAGCAGACGATCCTCCACACAAAGCCTCAAGCAGCACCTGCAACAGGGGTAAAATAAACCCTGAGTACACAATGTACTCGCAAGACTTACCCGACTGGGAATAATTTCCCGACTCCAAGGATCATGACAGGCTTTTTGGCTACTGGTTCAAGTTTGCAGAAAAACATTACTACTAGTGGATCCTTATTGCAGTTCTTTAATTTGCCATCTTTTAGTTTATCAGCTAACCATCTATGTAAGCACTTATGCTATTTTCAAACAAGAGTTGGTCAATACAAATCCATCATTATTCCCCTTTTCTCTTTCAGTTCTTACTACGATGCCAGGATCAAGTCATATCGGACCGCTTACGCGGCGATTCGCGAATCAATGTAGCCCAGCTGGGTACCCCGAAAAACACACGCCCCGCCCGTACCGAGGTACAAACGAGACCAACCCATTATCCCCTTGTCAAGAGAACCGAGTCCACGTCCATACTGGGACTCCAAGCCCCCGCCCTCTCGCGGTGCTTAGACCTCCTAATACCCATATATAATCCACCTTCAGTTGGTCCGGATGGAGCCGGAACCCATAACAAGAGAATAACAAGTCTTTCTAGCCCCCATCCACTAGTATATGCTCGGGATAAGGAGATCTGTGACCTGACAACCATCCAAATGCAACGATCGGTCCTTAACCGACTCGGACAGGGAAACAATGTAACCCAGTGATGCCCTGTTGGCCGCAGGACACCCCTTGTCACATCCACCACTACCAAACCACATCCCTGCCCGGTCACCATTTCACCTGCCTTTATTTCCATGTTAACCATAGTGATAAATTGATCACCTATCGTGAACAACACCATGTGGTTCACGCTAACGAAACCTAAGCATGGCACTACACGGCCTAAACTAGTAAGACTCTTGTGTAGTAATATTTATGCAAGTGGGTTTCAACAGAACTCCTGAAACATAAATGCACATATAACATAGATATCCTATTATTATTTCAAAATAAAGGTTATGCACCGGGGCTTGCCTTGGGCATCCTGGTGTGCAGCAAAGTTAGTGGTTGATGGCTCCGGGGCTCCTTCCTGCACGGGGACCTCCTCCTCGTACACCTCCACGATCTCCTCGTACTCCGGCTCCTCCACAGCCACGTACTCCACTATCTCGTGATCTATATGCAAGAAATGATGACATGACTTAATGCAATGACAACAGCAGCCCTTAAAAAAACAACAACTACTACTAAACTACTAAGCTAGCTCTAATGACTAACATACCAGGCGGTCTACTATTCTTACTAAGCAAGAGTAAACTGATCCAATTAATCTTTACTCATTAAATTGCATACTCTTCATTTATTTCCGATTTAATTTTTACTACGGCTAGGGAAACTTAGCTATCACATCTAGTAAGCTATTCAAGGACTACAAAACTACAGCAAGCACCTAATAAAATCATGAAGCTACCACAAAAGTTTTAAAGTTAAAGCTATTACCCATTTGCCACAAAAATTTATACAAGATTTATCATACTAATATTAAGCGCTTTTAATTGATTTAATAGGCTTTAGCGTCACCACATATAGGTATGAGCTAACTATACTAACAGGTAGATAATGATTTTAGGAAGAAGAATCGAGTGATTCGGATATCGTATGGTGGAGATATTGATTGCGCAAAGTAGCTGTTAATAATCTCTAGAAAATCAAAGAGGATTAATTAACTCGTGGCTTGATCCTTCGTGACATGCTCATGAATATGGTCTTTAATCAAAGGAATAATGAAGAAGGATGGCGATGCTAGGGAGACAGAGGAAATACTGAAGGGACTCACGGGATACTCACCGTAGTCGACTGGTGCTTCGGAATTCTGCTGGAGAACGAAGAAAACTTGACTCAGGAAGGAAGAGGTGGACAACGAAGTGGTGGCTGGCGAGCTCGCGATCGCGAGACGTCTCCTTTTAAGGACGAGAGACGCAGGGTAGAGGTAGAGCTCGCACGAAAAGGATGACCGACGCGTGAGAATCAACTTCTCATCGTTCAGGCAACTGACTTTTGCCTCGGATGAACAGTGTTCCTACGCTGCTACAGTGTTCCTACGCGTGCTACAGTACATTCCACGCGTCTACAGTGTTTTCTGCGCGCTACAGTATTTTCTGCGCGCTACAGTGCATTCCACGCGTCTACAGTGATTCTTCGTGCTACAGTAATTTCTGCAGGAATCCACTGACTTCTCCGAGTGAGCAGCATTCTGCGTGTTCACTGGTTTGCCTCTCAGCGCGACGTGCCGGTAAATTCTACGAGCTGTAGTCGGTCGTCGCCGTGCGCGTGCTGCGCAGGCATGCTCTGCCAGTGTGCGAGCGCGATCAGAGAATTAGGAAGAAGATGAATTACGAGCAATGGAGTTAGATCAGGATAACAATAGTTAGTTGAGCTGTGCTGAGAAATATTTGGACATGTTGCACACTCTCCCCTTTCTCCTTCATGCTCGGTTGAGTAACTTTGATTACTCGACGTAGAGACCGGGTGAGGAGGTAGCAAGCAAGCAGTATGTGAGCGTGCCATTTACGAGTAATTGATCCTTCCCGCTTTGGTTAGATAAAATTCGTGAATATTCGCACTTGATAAATTTTAGTTAGCGAATTCTTGCGGATCCAAGTTTTATATTATTCGTTTGTCTGTTTTCATTTTCGAGACTCGAATTGCATTTCGATTTTTATTTCCAGCTAATGCACTTTAACTAAATGCAATGCTCATGAGTATTTTTAACCTGTGATTTACAACGTAACACCAAGGGTGTTACAGTTGCCAGTGGGTCTGGCTAGATGAAATCAACACCGACAATGATGGGTTCACTACCGTTGATCTATCCAAGACCGCATACAGAGATGACCCCTTCGTCCTTGCAAAGGATGTTTTGCAAATCTTCTATGCAAGGGATAACAATACAAAGGGAAGACTACAAGTAGTCATGCAAGGCAAAAGGAAGATTGTCGGTGTTGAAGGAGTGACGGACGAAGAAGAGTACAAAGGTTATCAAGAAATGACTCCTTTTGGGGCAGGCATTACCCTACCTATCCTTGAAGAGGGTGACGAACCTGCTTACCTCCGGAGTGATCACGATGAGGCCATCATAGTTAGAATATCATAAACTATGTAATCCTTAATGAAATGTTGTTTTAGTAATTTGCATCGAATTTGAGATCATATGGAGTTGTAGAGATTGATGAGTTCTACCACTATTATTTTGGAACTTTGTTGATATAACAGATGCCATGTTTCCAACAAAGTGACATAACTTTGTGTGAGACAGAGCACTTTATGAGACATGCCTAATAAAACTTTCTCAAATTGAGAAATGACTAAAATAAAAGTTGTAGACATTCATGAGTTCCACAACTTTGTTGTTTACAACTTTTCCATTTGAGATCAATTGGGGACCCAAAATGTTTAAAAATAATCAATATCACTGCCGGTTCTAATAACCACCCGGCAGTGATGTCCCATATCACTGCCGGGTGGTTATTAGAACCGGCAGTGATATGAGACATCACTGCCGGGTGGTTATTAGAACCGGCAGTGATATGGGACATCACTCGATGCTGTTCGCCAGTGCACGACATTTTACGCGCTCGACGCTATTCGCCAGTGCACGCCGCCGCCGCCCGACGCGCACTGCACGACGCCGCAGCCCGACGCTGCCCTTCACGACGCCGTCCCCTACCGCTTCCTCAACGCCGCCGTCCCCTACAGCTACGCCGATGCCGCGAGGAGCTCCTCCACGTCGCTGTTGAGCGCGCCACCCCTGTTTACTCGGTGAGTGCCATAAGGTGTTCGATAGAATGCCCACCTCAATGTTGCTTTCTGGGAGGGTGATAGAATGCTCAGTTTAGAAGTGGGTGATGCTTGAATGGAAAAATGGTCGTTTGCCTTAAAAAGAAATGTCTTGTTGATCTTGGGAATCATGAGTGATGGGTTGGCCTTTATATGTTGTTTTCAGGTTAAGGTGTTTGATATGTTGGCTTCTGATAATATTGTATATGGCAATTAATCATGTGCTAGTTCATCATCAGTTATATTTTTGTCATTGATATGGTACAACATGTGCAAATTTTAATTATCAAGATTTTGATTTTACTTTGGCTACAAAACAACTTGTGCATTTTTTTCTCCTATTGCGACTCAGGCAATCACCTATATGAAATCAACTTCAAACTGTGATGATTCATAGAAGGGCTTTGTCCATATTTGTGGGCTAAACTATATTGGGTCGTAACATGGACTTGATCAAGTTGGAGATTGCTTCTAAATATTATAATACATGCGATTGTTTTCAAAGATTATAAATCAAAGTGAGGAGGGATTTGGAGGGTCTCTACTTCTGAGGGGTCAGATAGGAAGCGTTCAATAACTTGGGGCACATATTATCAAAAGATAACTCTGTGTTTAATCTGAAATACCGTCAAATAATGAAAACTTATACCATGTTACTTCAATAATAGACTGCTAGTTTCTAACAAAAAAATGCAGTCCTTGAATAGATTGCCAGCAGGCTTACCATATGCCTACATGGAAGGACAGTAGTATCCCTCGGCTCTAAGAGGCAAATAAGGTTTCTATTTTTTTAATTGCCTGTCAAAATGCATGTCCAGAAACATGACTCATCATCGCCAATTCACCACCCGACGCTGAACTACTGATACCCCACAAGCAGAGAGCACTGCGACAGGAGCGCCGCAGGATCCAACTAATGGTGGTGGTAACAATCAGGATGATTGGAGCCCTAGCCATTATCTGCAGCTAGACCAAGGAGACAAGGTAATAACTTAGGTCATACCTAATAACACGATAGTAAGAAATCATGCTAGATAAGTTTGATGGGGATTTATTTATGAATTTTGAAGCAGGTTCTGCCGCAAGAGCCAAGTGGTGAGGGTACCAGCAGGACTAAGCGTGGTGCAACAAAGCTTCCTCAAACAAGTAAACATTGACACATCTCTGAGTTCGACCAAGTAGGGGAGCCGGTGGAGCCTCTTAAAGCATTAGGCCCATACAAGAGTGTCATCGGGGCACTTGTAAGAGACTTTATCCCGATCAAATACAGGAAATGGACTGGTCGTGAGGACGACCCATGGAGGGTTCTAGAAAGTGAGAAGGAGCTAGTTTGGAACAAGTTGAAAGGGTATTTCACTTTCCCTAATGACTATGACGAGGCGACAGTCAAGAAGAAGGCCAAGGAAATCATGGGTCGCTCGTTCAAGACTTTCAAGGGAACATTGTACAAGTTAATCAAGGAGGACAAAGAACCGAATTTTGAGGGAGGTCAATACAACTAGCAGAGAGACTTCTGGGAGGAGTTCAAGGCTTACAAGCTATCCGAAAGAGGCCAAGGCATCAAGCGAAAGAAATAGAGCAAACTCGCTTAAGGCAAAGGATCCTCATCGCCTAGGATCGCGTGGCTATGTAAGGAAGATTCCGGAATGGGAAATGGAAGTCCAGAAACTAGAGCAGCACGGCGTTAGGCCTTAGACAAGCGATTGGCAGCCCAGATTAGTAAACTACCTACTCGCAAGGGGGGCACAATACAATAGTGACGGGAGCCTTAATGCCAGTAGTGAACCCGTCAGCAATCTCCTCCAGAGGATTTCAACCTTAACTGAGGAAGTGAATAGAGGTAACCGCAAGTCCGATAGAGAAAATGACGTGCTCACACAAGCACTTGGAAACAAGGAGCACCCCGGTCACACTAGAGGAGCCGAGAATGTTCCTTGGGTGAAAGCATTCGAAGGTGAATCTTCATCCTATAGGAGTCGGGCGAGGGCTAGAACGCAAAGAGAAGAAGAACTCCAAAGGTTTCGAAAGGAAATCGAAGATAGCATGCAAGCACGGATAGCTGCTCAAGTTGATGCACGAGTTATGTTAGCTATTCAATCCATGTGTTCGACACAACCGCAGCCTATCCTGACTTTGAATAGCCCAGTGCCCAAGGGTCGCAGTAGCTGCGGCTCAACCCCTATGCTTGATGAAGAAGAGGTCAATGCTCCTCATCCGGTGGACAACATCACTGGACCTATTAATATCAGGTTGTACATCCGTCAGCAGTGGACAAAAGACAAGGTGGTGGTCGGACAAGCATTTCCAAGAGGAGACGGCATCATTCATGGCAAGCCAATGCCACCCGGGTATGCCAGGGTCAGCATTGATAAGATCTTGGATAAGAAGTACAATAAGATACACATTGATTTCCCAGCGGAGGAAGATAGGCCGCGTCTTGTTCACAACTTGGGCACTCATGTGGCTTGGCGCAAACGCTTCATCAAGCTGGATGAGCAGCCATCTTCGGATGATGAGGATGACAGTGAATCATCGGCATCGCCGCCGCCAAGAGGTTTCTCTTCTCTGCAAGATCCTCATTTTCCCTCTCCTGCCTCGAAAGAGAAGACACCTCCTCCACCGCCAAAGGAGAAAACACCTCCTCTACCTCCTCCACCGCCAAAGGAGAAAACACCTCCTCCACCTCCTCCACAGCCAAAGGAGAAGACACCTCCTCCTCCGTGAAAATCCAAAGTGCGATCAGGTTCGACCTCGCAACACAAGAGGTCATCAGTTTCGGTTGGTAATGCTCCCCAGACAAGTAAAAAGAAGGTGGATGCTAGCATTACGAGTAAGATGAAGGACCCGACTTTGGAGCCTCCAAGCAAGAAAGCCGTCGTTACCTTCTTTAATCGAATAGCCAGTCTACCTAAGTGGAGACAACAGACCGAATTTGAAAGGCAACACAACAAAGAGAGTAATCAAATCAGAGCTAGAGAAATACACACCAAAGAATTGCTAGAGATACAGAACTTGGCCAACAACATGGGCATATCCATGGAGAGGGCCACGGAGTTGTATTACGGAACGAGAGATTTTGAAAAAGCCACGGTCGCATACAAGTATTCAAGGGGCAATCCTCTGGTCGCCACCGAATAAGAGTATAGAGATTTGCCAACATACATGCGACAGTTGCATGATTATTACTCCCTGGATACTGCCAACGGAGACTGTGTCGGTTTTGAAGTTTGCATCCCTCCCGGACTGGTTTTTAATCATCCTGAAGAAACGGTGCATATTATTTATTATGAACACCTCTTTCAGCTCTTCCAACGGCGCTCGCTCGATACGTAGATTTTGATGATATGGTCTATGTAAGTACCCTACCCTCACAACGTTACAATAAACTACGTGATTTGCATTTGAATATATCATATGTTTATTATGCAGGTGTATGGCAAAATGGTGCCTAAAGAAGCAATTGAGCAATATAGACTTCTTGGATCCCATATTTGTAAATGAGACAACATGCACCGTCCCTGGTGAAGATGACTATGTACCAACAAGTTTGAAGATTGAGTTTGAAAGGATGTTCAGAAACAACAAAACAAACGTACTCCTACCTTACAACTGCGAGTATGTGTTCTCGACCCTTATTTTAGTGTTTCTTTTCTTGATATGTCATTCAATAACATCGACTTTGTGATTGCAGCAACCATTTCATCCTCGTAGATATCTATCTTGAAGATTCACATATCGAGGTGTGGGACTCAAAGAAAAAGCCACTTTCTCTTATCGACCCCCTAGTCAAAGTGCTGAATAAGTAAGTGAACCCAATATCACAACACTTTCTAATCACATAGGATATTGTAATATCCTCGGTCTTCACACTTCATTTACAATGTAACATAGAATGAAGGCATTACCTAGTTGGAAAAATCTCGATAGCAAGATGCAAAAGCAATGGAGTGCCCCATTCAGTGTAAAGTATATGGAGGATCTCAAGACCCTAGATCAACCGATGGGGAACAACGAATGCGGGTTCTATGTGATGTGGGCAATGCTAAAATACTTTGGCGCAAAAACAAATAAGGGAGATGACATGGTACGTAGGCATCCCATTTCTATTGTTTTGTCTTACGTTTGTGCATCTCAATATCATCTTGCTTCAATTACAGCGCAAAGCAAACAATCACAACCCGTTGCTAGATTTTGAGATGAGAGGAATTCAAGAGGAGATAGCAAGGTTTGTGATGGACGAGATATTGACCAAGAAAGGATCATTCTCCATTGCGAGGACTAAGAAGTACAAGGCGCAGTACGGAAGAGACCACATTGATAGGCTATTGTAATGCGACTCTTAATTCGATACTTAAAGTTTTTTTTGAAACTTTTGTAATATAAATATTGATGGGTTTGTATTGTCGCTGATCAACAACCACCTTCACATCAATATCAAATTGATCGATAGCAACCACCTCCACCTCCCCGACCTCCCACCCCACCACCTCCCCTCGAAATGAAAATAAAACAATTATTAAAATTCAAATTGTGAAAAGTATATCACTACCGGTTCAAAGAAAACCGACAGTGATAATATAATCTACACAACCGGTTGGTTAAAATAACCGGCAGTGATGGCTCAAGTATCACTGGCGGTTTGGCATAACCGGCAGTGATGTGATCAGCTCATCACTGCCGAGTTGGTTATGGCGGTTCAAAATCCGCCAGTGAAGGGGGGGTTTTGAACCGCCAGTGAGGTCCTTCTCTGTTGTAGTGTGACCTCCCGTTTGTGTTCTTTGTGATCGAGGAGGTGTCTCGTGCTATCTTCCTTGTTGGCCGCGTCCTCGACCCTTCAATTTCGGGTTGATGGTCGGGTAGTAAGGTTCTGATACTTCATCTTAAGTACACTAATATGTGGCCTATTAAACTGTAAGCTAGAGTTTGATCGAGTTGCCTCGATAGAAATTAGAATTTCTTGCTGACCAATATCTCACGCATATACATAGTGACATGAAACGATCGAGCAGATGACAATATATGACATAACAAGAGAAGCACACCTGCTAAAGTATCCAAGGTTTCGTTTGTGGTTTTTCTGATTGAAATTCATCCTGTTTGAGAGCTATCAAACCTATTTCTTGCTCTCGCTCTTGGGTTCTGATCACGTTCCCCATATTTTTCTTTTTAGTATAATTTTCTTGGGTGATATCGCTTCTGGAATCATCGACAGAGGGGAATTTCTTTTTCTTTTCATTCTTTTTTTTAAGCAACAGGAGGGTTTATCCCCTACTGGAAATTTTTCTTTGCATTCTTGTTACTAAAACCTTGGTAAGCACTTGTTTGGACGTAAATTGGACAAAGGAACACCCAAACATCACGGAAACCATGCAAAGCCACATAATTTTTGACAAAACAAATTTTGATTGGGCATAAACTTAGGATCTGTTTGGGACATATTTTTAGAACATATATAGTAATCAGATAAAATAATATGTTTTGGATTATAATATTCCAACCAATAGTATTGTAATCTTATGCTCTATCTCTAACCTACTAATAGGAGATTATAGGTTAATAGACAATAATCCAGTGCCTATAACAGAGATCCAAGTAATCCAGATTATAACAATCCGATTCATATATAATCTAGATTTGTAATAATGCAAAATGTGGTCCAAACAACCCTTAGCACTACTGTGACACCCTAATTTTTGTATTATTTAAGAAAATAGATAAATTTGATTTAAATATGTATTTGTTGTGCATTCAAATTTAGGGAATAATAAATTTTGTGAAATTAAAAGTAATCATAAGGTTAACAATTTGTTTTGCACTCATGTTGTTGCACTATATGTTTTTGTGATGATTGATTTGAGTCAAATTTCAAAAGATATTTAAAAACATTTGAAAAATTGATTTGAAAAATCAAATTAGAAAAATATAATTTCTTTCCTTTTTCCCTCTCTCTTTCCGGCCCGAGCGGCCCGTTCGGCCTGCTGCTCTCCAGGCGAGGCGGCCCGCGCACGCACCTTCCTCCCCCTTCGCTTGCTGGGCCGGCCCGAATCAGCCCAGCAAGCCAACCACCGCCGCGCTCCTCTCCCGCGGTCGCTGACCGTCCGGGCCCAGCTGTCGGCGCCTTCCTCTACCTTCAGCCGCCACCCCCGCTCCTCTCGGTCACGATGGCAACCGCCATGACCGCCCGCGCCCACAACCGCAGAACGTGGGAGCGTCTTTCCCCCCCCCGCGCCCGGCCTTAAAAGGGAGCCGCAACCCCCTTCGCCCCTCCCCCTGCTGCATTCCCGCTCCAATCCCCCATCCCTTCGAGCTCGCGAAGTCCCGCAGCGGCGTGCCACCGGAGCACGCTCGGCCACCTCGTCGGTCTTCGCCCCGAGCCGTCCCCGTCCTGTTTGAAGCCGTGGTGAGATTCCCCGCGCTCCCCTCTTTCTCCCCATCCCTCTCCCGTGTCGGGTGGTGGCCTCTAGGGCCGCTCCCGCGAGCTCCGGCGAGCCCTTCCACCGCCGGCCATGGCGGGTGCCCCTCGGGCCTATCTCCGGCCGTGTTTTGCCCCGTGACAAATTCACCATCTCCCCCACTCTCTTCCGGTGCTCTCGGCTTGGCGAGATGAGAACCGTAGCGCCCTAGCCGCCTTCTCCGACGAGCTGCACACCACCGGCCATGGAGCACCGCCGTGGGCTCATCTTCTCCGGCGGGCTGCGCCGCCCTCCTCTCCTACATTCGATCAGAGCCACTCATCGCAAGATCAACGGCTCAGAGAGCTCAATACCCCTTCGGGTCCATTTTTGTTAAAGAGACCCCCCGCTTTCATCTATTTGAACCCGCCGTCCTTGGCGTACTCCCGGAGTGCGCGTTCTTTTTCGGAAAGCGTAGTTTCTTCGGTATATATGAAAAATACGCTTTCAGATTAATTACAGAATTGCCACTGTAATAAAATGTTTATAAAATCGTCATCTTAGCTCCGATTTGACCCGTTCAACTTGCGTTAGTTTCATAATTTCATAATCTATGCAATAGTGCTTCTGTTAGACCTGTTAAGAGCTTTTGAATTTCTCAAATAAATCTAGTTAATAGCTAGCTTTTGGAACAGTAAATATCTCGTAACTTGTGCGTCGTAACTCCGTTTTTCGTGCTTTTCGCGTCATTGTGATCGTAGCGAGGTGTAGATGATTTTGATAAACATTTTATTCAGATTTATTTATTGTTGGTGTACTGTTCTAATAGTAGCTATGTTTTGCTTGTATGTCTGTTCCGAATTGCGTGTTGTACTTTGTGTCGTTCGAGTTCAGACGGTGAGGAGTACGTCGGAAATCCGGACGCGTGCGAAGAGCAGCAGGACCAGCAGCAGTTCGTGAACCAAGGCAAGTATAGCATGGGCCTTCCTTGATACCTATTCATTATATAATCTACTCATTATGCATGTGTCTAATATTGCTCGACTATAAGGACATCCTAGCCATTTATGACTTATATCTCGATACCTATGGGTTTTGTTGCATATGGGTAGAATGCTAGTGCTCTATTCAAACATGATCAATACTATGATTAATGGAACAAACAGATAAACATGATGGTAATAATTGAAATATAGGGTGATGGTGCAAATGATGTCGATCATGTTGCCCTAAACTCTCCGTAAGGACTTGTCTGTAGGGCAAAAGCTGGGACATACAGTGCAACCGTGAGAGTCATATGGCTCTGACTTTAGCTCAGTAATAGGATCTTTTCTAGCTTGTTAGAGGTTACCCGAAAGGGCGCAAGAGGGGCTTGCCACTTTGGGTATAGAACTGCCTCTGTTCTGATGTGTATAGCCTGCGGGAATTGTGCCATCGAAAGGGGGGTTCTCTATATCTGCCTGCCGAGGAAACCTCGCGGCCCTAACATGTTAGAAGAGGCCTATGAAAGGCTTCATAGTGTACCCTGCCTGCTCACCTTGGAAGTGTTAGGGGGTCGACGGGCCCCGGGCATACGGGTAACACGACTCACGGGTAAAGATGCACAACCTCTGCAGAGTGTTAAAACTGTTATAACAGCCGTGCTCACGGACACGAGCGGCCCGGAAAACTCACAGAATAAATGGTTACTTGATATGTGGATGAACTATGATGATGATGATGAGATCACACTGTTGCTTTCTCTTCTTAATTCTAGTAGTGGATCATGTGGGTTAAATGGGAGCTTGAGCATAACTTAATAATGATTAATAATGAAATGTTGATCTACTAAAAGTGCTAACTGCAGTCAACCGTGTCTATCCTTTTTGAGCCTCATGAATCCTCATACTATACTTGCGGAGTACAAATGTACTCACACTTGTTGCTATATTGTTTTTGGATAAAAATCCCGGATGGGTAACAGATGACAGTTTCTACGAGGACTTCCCGGAAGATTTCTAGGTTTGGGTCAACCAGTCGTCCTTCCCTGTGGATCAGACACTACGCCTGAGAGTTGCTATTTACTTTTCCGCTTGTTATGTAAGAACTACGTGATGTAATAACGTTATGTATGTACATGGTGATGATACTTTTGTTAATTTGTCAGCTTATGTGTGCGACTATTCCTGGGGCGCACATAAGATGTATGCACTCTATATTGTCCTTTAATTGGAGTGTGACAAATTGGTATCAGAGCCATGTCGACTGTAGGACGCAAACCTAGATAGAAATGGTCGTTTCTAGGAGTTTGACTTTATTTATTTACGTGCTACTATCTCCATCTTGATATTTTATTAAAATCCGATGCTCTATTTCTTATTCTATTGCCTAAAATATTGACTCTGATAATATTTTATATCAAAACTATAGATGCCTCGCCTCAGTGCCGCTGCCTACGTCGCCCAGTTTGTTCCAGCAGCACCTGCTCCACCAGCAGTACTACCAGTGGAGCCAGAGGTCGTCCACATCACTGACGAGGAAGAGGAGGAACCCATGGAGGAGGAGGCATTTTCAGCTGCTGCATCTGATGGACCCGCTTCGACCCCCGTGGCTGCACCCATCCCACCTGTGGATGCGCCAGTCCCCGCTGCTACACCTCCACCAGCTTCCCAGGTCGCTTCTGCACCAACACCAGTGCCCACCCCAGCTGCATCAGAGGAGCCAGAAGAGATAGGCTAGACCACCAGGAACAAGTTTAAGGAAGCTCCCGAAGATGCCCATTACCACAACCTCCTCACCACCATGCTAGCTGAGTACTATCCAGAGTTTGCTGCCTCTGTGAAGTACTACTGTGCGGAGCACACACATCCAGTGGAGGCGACGTACTGGAAGACCAATGTGATCATTACCGCCTGGAACAACACCGACCAATCTCAGGATGTTGTGACCACCCATAGCCACCGAGCCAGGCGTGCCAGTGCCTATGACAGCATGGAAGATGCTGCGCAGGCGGCGTACCTGCATTACCATGGTCGGCGTTTTGAGGACATGCAGAATGATCGCTACCGGTATCTTCCACGCTACGACTCAAGGGAGAAGACATGGGCAGTGTTGGCTCCTCCAGCTTCTGATCCCACCTTGGACACCACAGTGAGGCACCTCAGCGCCATGCAGGAGGTCAACGAAGCACTCAGGGAAGAGCTTCGTGCAGCGCAAAAATCTGAAAAGCGCCTTCAGAACCAGATAGATGAGATGGCCGTTCAGCTAGGACAGCCTACCATTTACAAGAAGAAGGCCAGGGTGTTCACCATGGTGGATCGCGCTCCTTAGATACTTGCAGCCCCGTCATAATGAATGCGTTCTAGATCGAAAGTCGTGTCAAGTTTATGTGTGTGTTGTGAACTTTTAATTGTCTTGTTGGTTGTGATGATGAACTTGAATGATTTGGAGTTTGTGTGATTGCAAGAACAGTGTGGGCTTGTCCACATGTTCTTTTTATCAAAACCTTAAGTTAGTGTTTGTTTAACTTAGTTGGGGTTTAAAATTCTGCTTTACTGCTGTGCTGTTTCTCAGAGCAGTCTGCAATGTTTGTCTCATATCTCTAAATCTCTATGTCCGAAAATTATGAAATTTTTGTGGAAAGAACTAGACTTGTGTACCTTTCATTTCCCACTGGAATCACCTCATTATCAATTCTGGTTTGAGAGATATGCCTGCTACAACCTGGCAAGTTTGTGCAGTCTGTAACCTAGAACAGAAATTGTTTAGCTCAGTTTTTGATGATGTTGCCGTCCGTATCAGTGAAAAAGTTCTATACAAAAGTTGTAGCAGACTCTTTAAGCTTTCCAACGATGTATGCCACGCATATTTTGGATTTCTGGAACTTGAGTTACACTCCAGTTTTCGGTCTGCTGTTGTAGACACTCGTCTAGAAATTTTCAGTTATGTTATTTACCTTTTGTAAATAATTTATAAATTTTTGGGAGATCTCTAAAAGTTTGCACATTTGATTGGAAACAGATGGCCGCCAGAGGAGGACGTGGCAGAGGCCGTGGCCGTGGTCGTGGACACGGAGCTTTGGTGGATCCACCTCCGCCACCGCCGGTGACCATTGAGCAGCTGATGGCCATGCAAGCGCAGCTCATGCAGACAGTGATGGACCGTCTCGGTGAGCAACCAGCAGGAGCACCCCCACCTGTGCAGGTCCGTGACAAACGTGGTGAGTTTCTAAAAGGACGTCCACCTGTGTTCACACATGCCTCTGAACCTATGGAGGCGGATGACTGGCTGAGAGCTGTGGAAAAGCAGCTAAACATTGCGCAGTGCAACGACTTGGAGAAAGTCTTGTACGCCTCAGGCCAACTCCAAGGAGCTGCTCAGGATTGGTGGGAGTCATTCCAGTATGGACGTCCAGAGAATGCTCCAGAGATCACATGGAAAGAGTTCACGGAGAGCTTTAGGTCCTATCACATCCCTGAGGGACTTATTGAACTGAAGCAAGAGGAGTTCCGGGCTCTCAAGCAAGGGTCCATGTCTGTGGCGGAATACCGCGACAAGTTTGCACAATTGTCGCGATATGCCCCGGCTGAAGTGGCTAGGGATTCTGATAAACAGCGCCGTTTTCTGAAGGGGCTGTATGATGGACTCCAGCTGCAACTGATGTCCAACAAATATGCCAGTTTCCAAGAGTTGGTGGACCGTGCCATTGTAATTGATAACAAGCGTAAGGAAATGGACCTCAAGAAGAGGAAGCTCCAGGGACAGGCGTCGGGTAGCAACACTCGCCCGCGAGCTTTCCCGCAGCAGGGTTTTCCGCAGAGGAACCAAGGGCCACCCAACCAATGGAACAAAGGCCAGTACCCCCAGAGGAACCAGTACCAGCAGCGCCCCCAGTACCCACCGCAGTTGGGTAATCAGAGTCAGCAGCGCCCCCAGCAACAGCAAGCTAGCAACCAAGCACCACGTCAGGGAGTGCCCAACAATGCCCCAATCAAGAGTGGCACCCCAGGCAACCCCAATGCCTGTTACAACTGTGGAGAGGTGGGACACTATTCGTACCAGTGCCCAAAGAAGCAGAACCGGCAGGCCCCGCAGAACCAGCAGAACAACCAGAGACCCAACGCTCGACCTCCGTTCACTGGCAAGGTGAATCATGTGTCGTCGGAATCAGCTCAGGAGGCGCCTGAGGTTATGCTGGGTACGTTTAGCGTCAACTCCATCTCCGCTACCGTACTTTTTGATTCCGGTGCCTCGCATTCTTTCATATCCCAAGCTTTTGTTAGAATGCATAGCATACCCCTGTGTGCCATGAAGGATCCCATGCTAGTAAATTCACCGGGGGGTAGCATGCCCGCAAATTATTGGAGCCCTTCTACTAGTATATTCTTAAGGGGGGTAGCTTTCAAGGTAAATCCAATTGTTCTGAGAACCGCTGGAATTGACCTCATCCTGGGAATGGATTGGATGAAGCAACATAGGGCAGTGATACAATGTCAGGAGAAATCTGTGGTTGTGACATCTCCAAGTGGTGATAGAATTTGTGTCGAAGTGGAAGTGCAAGCTCAACCTACCGCCACCGTCAATCAGCTGAGCGATGTTGCTAACTAGGAGAACCAGGTGGTGGATGAATTCCCGGACGTGTTCCCCGATGAATTGCCAGGTATGCCACCCGATCGCGACATCGAATTCCTTATCGAGCTTTTACCTGGGACTGCACCCATAGCTAAGAGATCATATAGAATGGGGGTAAATGAATTAGAAGAACTAAAGAAACAAATTAAAGAATTGCAAGAGAAAGGTTTTATTCGTCCTAGTTCTTCACCTTGGGGAGCACCTGTTATATTTGTGGATAAGAAAGATGGCACACGAAGGATGTGTGTCGACTATAGGTCCCTTAATGAAGTCACAATCAAAAACAAGTACCCACTCCCTAGGATTGATGATTTATTTGATCAGCTAAAAGGTGCTTGTGTGTTCTCAAAAATTGACCTCCGTTCTGGATATCATCAACTAAAAATTCGTGCATCTGACATACCCAAGACAGCATTTACTACCAGATATGGCCTTTATGAGTACACAGTGATGTCTTTTGGACTGACAAATACACCTGCATACTTTATGTATCTAATGAACAAAGTATTCATGGAGTACTTGGATAAGTTTGTAGTGGTATTCATAGATGATATCCTAATATTCTCCAAGAATGAAGAGGAACATGCTAAACACTTAAGGTTAGTCTTACAAAAACTCAGGGAACATAAATTGTATGCAAAAAGGAGCAAGTGTGAGTTCTGGCTGAAAGAAGTATCTTTTCTGGGACATGTGGTCTCTAACGGTGGAATAGCCGTAGATCCCAGTAAAGTGCAAGATGTGTTGAATTGGAAAGCCCCAGTCAATGCTAGTGAAATCCGTAGCTTTTTGGGTTTGGCTGGATACTATAGAAGGTTTATTGAAGGGTTCTCTAAGCTAGCCAAGCCTATGACAGCCCTATTAGAGAAGAATGCCAAATTTGTTTGGTCAGACAAATATCAGGCTAACTTTGAGGAGCTAAAGAAAAGGTTGACAACAGCCCCAGTGTTGACCCTACCTGATTTAAGTAAGAGCTTCTCTATTTATTGTGATGCATCTCGCCTAGGCCTTGGGTGTGTGCTTATGCAAGAAGGAAAGGTTGTGGCCTATGCATCTAGGCAGTTGAGAAAGCATGAATTGAATTACCCAACCCATGACTTGGAATTAGCCGCAGTTGTCCATGCTCTGAAAATTTGGAGGCATTATTTGATCGGACATAAGTGTGACATCTACACTGACCACAAGAGTTTAAAATACATTTTTACTCAGTCCGAGTTGAATTTAAGGCAACGTCGTTGGCTGGAATTGATTAAAGATTATGATCTGGAAGTGCATTATCATCCTGGAAAGGCAAATGTTGTTGCCGATGCACTTAGCCGGAAGAGCTATGCCAACGGACTTCAGTTGACATTTATACCAGTAGAGTTGCGAGCTGAAATAGAACATCTCAACTTGGGTTTTGTCAATAATGTAGTAGAATTGGCTATAGAACCTACATTGGAGCAAGAGATACGTACAGGTCAGTTGGAGGATGAGAAATTAAAGGAGATTGCTGAGCAGGTAGTGGTTGGAAAGGCACCAGGTTTCCGGCTGGATGAGAATGGTACTCTATGGTTTGGAAAAAGAATATGTGTACCCGAAGTGAAAGCTATCCGTGATATGATTCTGCGAGAGGCACATGATTCTGCTTATTCTATACACCCTGGAAGCACCAAGATGTACTTGGACCTCAAAGAGAAGTATTGGTGGTATGGTTTGAAACGGGATGTGGCTGAGTATGTGGCCATATGTGATACTTGTCAAAGGGTGAAGGCTGAGCACCAAAGGCCTGCAGGATTGTTGCAACCAATGAAAATACCAGAGTGGAAATGGGAAGAAGTTGGTATGGACTTCATTACTGGATTGCCCCGCACTCAACAAGGATATGATTCGATCTGGGTAATAGTGGATCGACTTACTAAGGTAGCCCACTTCTTGCCAGTCAAAACCACTTATAGTGGTGCAAAGCTAGCGGAGTTGTATATGGAGAAAATAATATGTCTACATGGGGTTCCAAAGAAGATCGTATCTGACCGAGGAACTCAGTTTACGTCACATTTTTGGCGTAAGGTACACAGTGCTTTGGGAACCAAGTTAAATTTCAGTTCGGCATATCATCCCCAAACTGATGGGCAGACCGAAAGGACCAACCAAATATTGGAAGACATGTTGAGAGCTTGTGCTTTACAGTATGGTACTAGTTGGGATAGGAGTTTGTCATATGCTGAGTTTTCATATAACAACAGTCACCAGAAAAGTCTCAAGATGGCGCCATTCGAAGCTTTATATGGACGAAAGTGTAGAACACCTCTATTCTGGAATCAGACAGGTGAAACCCAAGTGTTTGGACCTGATGTCCTATGCAATGCAGAGGAACAAGTGAGGATGATCAGGGATAATTTGAGAGTAGCACAGTCTAGACAGAAGAGCTATGCTGATATCCGAAGAAGAGAGTTGAGTTTCAAAGAAGGTGACTATGTGTATTTGAAAGTGTCACCAATGAGAAATGTGAGAAGATTCAATATGAAGGGCAAGTTAGCACCGAGATATGTGGGACCTTTCAAGATTCTAGAGAGACGTGGAGAAGTGGCTTATCAATTGGAATTACCAGAAAGTTTATCAGGTGTGCATGATGTGTTTCATGTTTCACAGTTGAAAAAGTGTTTGCGGGTACCAGAGGAGCAGATTCCCTTAGAGGAGCTTACTGTTAAAGAAGATCTCACGTATGAGGAGTGTCCGGTAAAGATTCTTGAAACTGCAGAAAGAGTTACCAGGAGCCGCACTATAAAGATGTGCAGAGTGCAATGGAATCGTTATTCAGAAGATGAGTCTACATGGGAAGAGAAGAAGATCTGAGAAAGTCTTATCCACAGCTTTTTGAGTAAGCATCATCCAATCTCGAGGACGAGATTCTCTTAAGGGGGTAGAATTGTGACACCCTAATTTTTGTATTATTTAAGAAAATAGATAAATTTGATTTAAATATGTATTTGTTGTGCATTCAAATTTAGGGAATAATAAATTTTGTGAAATTAAAAGTAATCATAAGGTTAACAATTTGTTTTGCACTCATGCTGTTGCACTATATGTTTTTGTGATGATTGATTTGAGTCAAATTTCAAAAGATATTTAAAAACATTTGAAAAATTGATTTGAAAAATCAAATTAGAAAAATATAATTTCTTTCCTTTTTCCCTCTCTCTTTCCGGCCCGAGCGGCCCGTTCGGCCTGCTGCTCTCCAGGCGAGGCGGCCCGCGCGCGCACCTTCCTCCCCCTTCGCTTGCTGGGCCGGCCCGAATCAGCCCAGCAAGCCAACCACCGCCGCGCTCCTCTCCCGCGGTCGCTGACCGTCCGGGCCCAGCTGTCGGCGCCTTCCTCTACCTTCAGCCGCCACCCCCCGCTCCTCTCGGTCACGATGGCAACCGCCATGACCGCCCGCGCCCACAACCGCAGAACGTGGGAGCGTCTTTCCCCCCCCCCCCCCCCCCCCCCCCGCGCCCGGCCTTAAAAGGGAGCCGCAACCCCCTTCGCCCCTCCCCCTGCTGCATTCCCGCTCCAATCCCCCATCCCTTCGAGCTCGCGAAGTCCCGCAGCGGCGTGCCACCGGAGCACGCTCGGCCACCTCGTCGGTCTTCGCCCCAAGCCGTCCCCGTCCCGTTTGAAGCCGTGGTGAGATTCCCCGCGCTCCCCTCTTTCTCCCCATCCCTCTCCCGTGTCGGGTGGTGGCCTCTAGGGCCGCTCCCGCGAGCTCCGGTGAGCCCTTCCACCGCCGGCCATGGCGGGTGCCCCTCGGGCCTATCTCCGGCCGTGTTTTGCCCCGTGACAAATTCGCCATCTCCCCCACTCTCTTCCGGTGCTCTCGGCTTGGCGAGATGAGAACCGTAGCGCCCTAGCCGCCTTCTCCGACGAGCTGCACACCGCCGGCCATGGAGCACCGCCGTGGGCTCATCTTCTCCGGCGGGCTGCGCCGCCCTCCTCTCCTACATTCGATCAGAGCCGCTCATCGCAAGATCAACGGCTCAGAGAGCTCAATACCCCTTCGGGTCCATTTTTGTTAAAGAGACCCCCCGCTTTCATCTATTTGAACCCGCCGTCCTTGGCGTACTCCCGGAGTGCGCGTTCTTTTTCGGAAAGCGTAGTTTCTTCGGTATATATGAAAAATACGCTTTCAGATTAATTACAGAATTGCCACTGTAATAAAACGTTTATAAAATCGTCGTCTTAGCTCCGATTTGACCCGTTCAACTTGCGTTAGTTTCATAATTTCATAATCTATGCAATAGTGCTTCTGTTAGACCTGTTAAGAGCTTTTGAATTTCTCAAATAAATCTAGTTAATAGCTAGCTTTTGGAACAGTAAATATCTCGTAACTTGTGCGTCGTAACTCCGTTTTTCGTGCTTTTCGCGTCATTGTGATCGTAGCGAGGTGTAGATGATTTTGATAAACATTTTATTCAGATTTATTTATTGTTGGTGTACTGTTCTAATAGTAGCTATGTTTTGCTTGTATGTCTGTTCCGAATTGCGTGTTGTACTTTGTGTCGTTCGAGTTCAGACGGTGAGGAGTACGTCGGAAATCCGGACGCGTGCGAGGAGCAGCAGGACCAGCAGCAGTTCGTGAACCAAGGCAAGTATAGCATGGGCCTTCCTTGATACCTATTCATTATATAATCTACTCATTATGCATGTGTCTAATATTGCTCGACTATAAGGACATCCTAGCCATTTATGACTTATATCTCGATACCTATGGGTTTTGTTGCATATGGGTAGAATGCTAGTGCTCTATTCAAACATGATCAATACTATGATTAATGGAACAAACGGATAAACATGATGGTAATAATTGAAATATAGGGTGATGGTGCAAATGATGTCGATCATGTTGCCCTAAACTCTCCGTAAGGACTTGTCTGTAGGGCAAAAGCTGGGACATACAGTGCAACCGTGAGAGTCATATGGCTCTGACTTTAGCTCAGTAATAGGATCTTTTCTAGCTTGTTAGAGGTTACCCGAAAGGGCGCAAGAGGGGCTTGCCACTTTGGGTATAGAACTGCCTCTGTTCTGATGTGTATAGCCTGCGGGAATTGTGCCATCGAAAGGGGGTTCTCTATATCTGCCTGCCGAGGAAACCTCGCGGCCCTAACATGTTAGAAGAGGCCTATGAAAGGCTTCATAGTGTACCCTGCCTGCTCACCTTGGAAGTGTTAGGGGGTCGACGGGCCCCGGGCATACGGGTAACACGACTCACGGGTAAAGATGCACAACCTCTGCAGAGTGTTAAAACTGTTATAACAGCCGTGCTCACGGACACGAGCGGCCCGGAAAACTCACAGAATAAATGGTTACTTGATATGTGGATGAACTATGATGATGATGATGAGATCACACTGTTGCTTTCTCTTCTTAATTCTAGTAGTGGATCATGTGGGTTAAATGGGAGCTTGAGCATAACTTAATAATGATTAATAATGAAATGTTGATCTACTAAAAGTGCTAACTGCAGTCAACCGTGTCTATCCTTTTTGAGCCTCATGAATCCTCATACTATACTTGCGGAGTACAAATGTACTCACACTTGTTGCTATATTATTTTTGGATAAAAATCCCGGATGGGTAACAGATGACAGTTTCTACGAGGACTTCCCGGAAGATTTCTAGGTTTGGGTCAACCAGTCGTCCTTCCCTGTGGATCAGACACTACGCCTGAGAGTTGCTATTTACTTTTCCGCTTGTTATGTAAGAACTACGTGATGTAATAACGTTATGTATGTACATGGTGATGATACTTTTGTTAATTTGTCAGCTTATGTGTGCGACTATTCCTGGGGCGCACATAAGATGTATGCACTCTATATTGTCCTTTAATTGGAGTGTGACAACTACGGAATAAAATATTAAAAATACTATAATATTCCATTGTTAAATCCTAGCCACTAACCTAAGGTATACTCATAATATGCATGTTTTTATCCAATTGTGCTGGACTAGGGTTACCAATTACTCCATATGATTTTTCTTCCCAATATTCATAGTTTTATGCCTTTGGGTCACCCATCTGGGGTGTGCTCGACATTTGAATAGTTCAAACTGTCACGAACCAAGGAATCTAATCGTGTATTTCCATCTTCAACACCCCCCACCCCCTTTTTTTTGTCTTGCATGTTCGTGGTTGTTATTGTACCTCTTATTGTTATAGTCCTGCTTTTTAGCAATCTATGTTCCGTCCAAAGCTGCACGGGGACATGGGTGTATTAATCAATACCATTATAGTACAGAAAACGGTTTTTACTAGTGGTGGCACTTTTTCGATTTCCTTGGTGGTTTTCTAAACCGACAGTGTGAAAGGCCACAGTGAAAATGGTGACGTTCCACTGGCTTAAATTTGAGAACTACCAGTGTAAATAATACACAGGCGATTGCCTTAAGGCTGTCACCAGTGCAAATCTATCTCTAGTGGTATGCTTATCCAAACCGCCAATTTAATTTACACAGGTGGATTGTGTAATATATCCATCTTTGTTAACTGATTTCCAAAGGCGGTTGTTTAATATAAAGCGCAAGCGCCTGTAAAAATAATTTTAAAATTTCAAATGTTCCCGCCATATTAGTATTAAATCTGGTCTTATTCAAATTCAAGTAGATATCTCAAACAATTATAACAGCAGTTTGAAATACAAAATCACAGGCAATCACAATTTCATGTATCCACAAATACCAATACATATTCCATGTACTATAGACCATAGTCATCGATCACATATACATACACATCAAAGAGATCATATATACACCGAAAGTTTGAACTCATATGTTGCATATCAAGTCTTGAAATTCACTAATAATCATCTCTAGTCAAACCTAGCCTAGCGAAGTCATGAAGGCCTTTGTTTTCTGGTTGCGCTTACTCAAAGGTTTCATCAAAATATTTCCCTTTGTAATGAATTATTTTGCGCATGATGAACCCGCACATGTCAACACATATGGCTATGATGTAACAAACAATCCTAATGTTCAAGCAGTCGTTACCAAACATAACCATTCTTCACATCCTTGGTTCAATCAGGGCGTAATTCAGTAAATTCTGCCCACCTCCAAACTACAACTTAAATCTGGAAGTGTATTGAAGTCAAATTACAAAACTGCATAACCATGTCTGCATCTACAGCAAAGCTATTATTCTACCGGTCTTGCAATGGTTGATTAAGCATAAGGCATACCACAACATCATCCACCTTAACTTAAAATCACACCCCAGTTGTTATGGTAGCGGATCCGAAGCTCCCATGAACCAATTGCACCTTGCACGTGGTGAACTCCACGGACCTGTACTTCTCATTCTCGGAGATGTGGGGGACCATGGGCATGTATGTCGCGTCGGTGCCATAGCGGCAGCACAGCATGCGGAAGGGGAGCTCGAGTTGTCCACCATCGGGGCCACACCAACAACTGCGAGGATCCCAGCCGCCTCCCCGTACGCCCATGCGTGCTCCACCTTCTCCTCTGCGGACATCAGCGGTGGCAGAAGTGGAGCGAGGTCCTTCGCTTCTGAACCCGTGGCGCTAGCACAAAGAAGAGCAGCTGACCTCCGATACCGGCGTAGGAGCGTCGACGTTCCCGATCGCTAGATGTGTCATGCACTGCAGCGAAATGGCCACTACCGCATGTTGACATTTCTTAGCATCGCTACCAGGATTGTATTCCCCGACAACGGTGCCAAAAATGCTTGTTGGTATTTCTTAACGTTTACAGAAATATTCCTCAAGCATACGGATATACCGTTGTAGCATTTCACCTGGAAGTATTCTAGGTATTGTGATTTATATTTTCCCAAAGAAAGGTGCATGGTGTAAAAGTCTCTACTAGGGACATGAATCAAGATAACATGATTGTATAATATATCAATGTTTATAATAGGGGTAAACCATGATAGGAATTTGGATAGTGTGACACACACAAGCCAATCTCAAGGAGCCTCCGAGCTTGGCCCAGTCCATAACCGGAGGGTGCGTACGAGCGCACCTTAGGGGTGTAGCCCCCGAGCACCGGACGATCCTGGAGGAATCGACCGGGGGGTCCTTTGGTCAGAAACATCTTGCGTCGGGAGTTTAACGTACCCCTATGTTAGGATCTCGTCAGGAGCCTCCGAGCCCTTCGTGGCCTGACTAGTCGAGTTTGTGATGGCGATGAGGGGCTGAATCCGATCTTTCAGTGACCGAGCCAGCCATGGCGGGGACGACTACCGCTGATGAGAGTCTGGTGCCCTTCAGAGGGCTCTCAAGCATGGTGGGAGTACTCGGCTATCGGGACTGAGCGGCAGTGGTGACCCGCGCTGCATAAGTCCAGGCCCCAAGTGAGGGCGTGGCAAACTCGTCTGGGAGTTTCCAACCTTGGGCCTAGAGGCACCCTTCTCTTCGACCTAGGCCTGTCGTGGGTCAGGTGATCGAGAGATTCTGGGCTCTACCTCGGGGCCACCTAATCACCCAGCATGCCATGCCCTTCTGGGGGCTCGATAACAGGCCCTGGTGGCTCAAGCAAACTTCTGTAGCATTGGTTGGGGTTCAGAGCACGACCGAGCATGGATGGGACCCTCATTGGGCCCACTGCTCAGTGGCTCCCGACCCAACTCTGGGGAGTTGGTTTTTTAGTGGTGCGCCAACCAGGCGCTTGTCGATCGGGAGCCCGAGATCTCTGTCTAGGGAGTTGGTGTAGCCCCCGAGGCTATCGTGGGGCCTCCTTGTCAGTGGGTGAGGCGATTTGGATGCGCTAGTTCCTTTGATGTCTCACGCAGGCGGTTGATGGCACCGGGGCTTCGATGCCAATTGGAGGAGTTAAGGCATGCACTCATGCACTGTCCCACGTCATTTGGGAGACGAGACGTTGTGCTACGTGGTGTGGATCTGATGGAGGAGAGGCCGCGGCACTTGGCATGCATGGATCTGGGCTATTGGTGAAGCCTGGTAGGACCGAGGGGAGTCACATCCCCTCAAGTCTGGTGATGAGGCATGCGCGGAGTGGGCGACACGTCTGATGGAAAGTGGAGCGGAGACTTGACTCATTGTCAATGCCCTCCCTAACTCCGCCTTTATTGTACAACCGCCATCACACAACCACTTAGGGCATGTTGTAGGGACTAAGGGGTGCCTGGCCGGCCTAGGGGCCTTAGCCGTTGATGGCAGATCGGAGGTTTCGGTGCCCCCCACAGCATATCATCTTGGGCTATAAAGGTGACCCCTAGGGCATGGCGCCTCTGTCCCAACTCCGGCAACCTTTCACCTCTCCCAGATCCAACTCCTCATGACCATGGTGATGATGGAGTGTGACCCTACGCTTCGAGTGAGACTACCCCTCCCTGCTGGGCGATCACTCGCATGAGAGTGGAAGGATTCCAGAGAAGAAGGGACAACGACACGACGTGAAACACGTCTGCCGCATTCCCTTCCCCTAGAAAGTGGAAGAATTCTAGCGACATATCGCTGGAATTTCCTTCCGCTTCTCCGTGGGAGGGGCGGTCGCGAATGGTATGTTGCTGCCCCTCCGCACCAGTGGGGACAGGCTCGGGCCCGTATCCTGGGCAGTGGTCGACACCATCCAGCTTTGAGCCTTGGGAAGGAGGCATCCCGAGGCTGGTCCGCTGGCCTGAGCTAGTGCACCGTGGGGCCTTGACCGAGGGCTCGGTCGGGTCTCACAGTCTTTGTCACCATATAGGCAGCGTCGGTTTGCTATTTTTGCCGTCGTATATTGTAACCGGGTCATTCCCATTGTAACAATGAAATTAATTTTGTTTGTAATCTCATTGCTCTTGAGTCATGCTCGGAGACTTTGGTCCCTCATTGGGATGGGCTCAATATGATGCTAGCCTAGGTAGCCAAGAGCGTCGCGCCCGTGCTGCTAGCGGGTAAGTCCGTGAGAACCCCAAGTTTACGGTCGTTCCGTTTCTTGGTCTCGGTCCCCTAGGAGGGAGATTCTTGGCTTCCCGATCGAGCCACTTTTATAGTTCCCGAGCCTGTTCAACCGGTGCTCGGGGGCTTGCTACCTCCCTCGTTGGGTCACCACGAGCAGCTCTAGGTCAGTACTCGAACATCGTTCAATGGGCGGCCGGTTCCACTTCTGAGCACCCGTCTAAGGCCACTTGTGCCCACCCGTGAACGTCCCTCGCACTTTAGGTGCTTTGGAAGGCCTTGAAGCCTGATGGGCCGGCCTTCGAACCCTTAGTGATGCCCCGTCTAGGGGGGCCTACGCCATCGTGCGGCTGGGAGACTTGATTCGTTGACAGATCAAATAACTAAAATGAAATGGAAACGAGTAAGGGAAAGATGACGCAGCTGATAATGCGGCAGTCGGGCCATGTCGTTAGTGCTTGCCGATCCTTCGCCCGAGGTCCTCGTCGCCTGGCTCACTCCATCCTTCCTGACCTTGCACGGCAGGGTGTCCCTGGTTACATCAACCCTTCGGGAAAGGCCATGCTATGATGAGTTAGTTGTTCCAGGCAGCTACTGAGGGTTCTTAGAATCGCTCGAGGAAAAGTGATAGCGAAAAGGAGAAGGTTGGGAAGATTAGACTTATCTAGGTTTTTGTTGTTGGGGCGATGTGTTGGCGAAGAAGATAGGCTGGCTAAACTTGGCGTGGGCACCGAGCTACTGGGCGGAGGGCTTGGTGGTGGCCTTCTGTTGACGGTAGTTAACACTCATCAAACCGTTAATATAACTTGTATAAATGAATGAATATGATCACCAAGATAGGTCTAGGGGTTTGAACTAACAAATTGCACAAGTTTTGGTGAATTTTTGTTTTCAGGAGGATTTATTCATGAAACAGGCAAAGTGGACCTAATTGTTAGAGCAAATCATGATCATCTGCGATGAAACCTACTTAGAGGACCTCCAATCCATCGTCCAAATCAAATCACCGTGACCCAACCCGAGAGGACACTAGGTGGGGCCGATCGGCCCCACCTGTAGGCCGGATGGCCTATGGGCCCTGCCTGTCAGCCTCCGCTTCAAACGTCGGTTCTCCACCGCCTCCTAGGTTCAATCTACGCCGTGGGTCAAGGTCGGTTCGTATCGAGGGCTCAGATTCGATGTTGCCATGGATTCATGGGCCCACATGACTCCTGGTGCCCCCTATAAAAGGCCCCCCCATACCTCCTCCTGGAGGGCATCCCTCCATCATTAGAGAGGCATCGATTTGATCAAGAAGAGAGACTACAACCTCAGAGCTCCCTACACAAATATTCTTAGGCATAGCTAGCTAAGTTAGATCTAGAGAGAGTCGAGCTTTCCGCTTGGATTCCTGATCTTGTCAAGAGTTTGGCTTGGTAGTTGTTGGTAGAGAGATCCATCATATAAATTTGCTTCATGTAGATCAACCGGTAGCACACCACTCAACAAGTTTTGAGATAGGTCTAGCCTGATGAGGCTATCAAGGTGAAACAGGCTCAGTGGTACAGTCGATGTTAATTGGTTGTTTGATAACACTAGGAATTCTAGGTTTCTGAGGTTGCCGATGCCCTTGGGTATGGTGCCAGAGAATTGGTTGCTTGGAAGGAGACAACTCTGCATGTTATCTAGCCTAGGTCCTCCTAATATGGTTTTCCCCAGTCCTATATTCACCTCCCTTCTCTCTGAAACTATTTACACCTCACGCTTTTTTTTAGGAAAATTTACACCTCACGCTTAAAACACCTCTATTTCCCGGCCCAAGCTTTAGGCCCAGTCGCCGCCTACGTATTTTGGGTTGGGCTTGATGACCCGTTTGCTTGTACGCGTGGTACAGCTTCAGTTGTTGCTCGGCCCTTTCCTGCGATCGGCTCTTTGCCTTGTCCTGGCGCGATATTCACCCTCCCTGGAGCAGAACCAATAGACGTAGCCAATGAAGCATCTTGAATGCTAACATTTTTTTCGTACATTTTTCTTGTCTAGATGGGCCTCTGTACTAAAATTCCAATGAATCAAACAAACCAGTACCGTTGTTTAAGATCCACGGCCGCTCATACAAAGTGAAAATTTCGGTCTGGTGGCTCTCTCACGAGACCACCATTTTGCCTCTCTGCAAACAACGCATGCCTGAAAAAAGGCTCTTTGATCCAAATATAATGTTCGGTAACACCTATGAGCACGGACCCTAGTGACTTTATTTCGCAGCGAATGGCCACCAATGGTACATAGATTTCTCAGGTGACACTATTCAGATCTAGACTAGATATCTTTAAGGCCCACATATCAAGGTCAAAGCCATTGTTTGCAAGTTTTTCTATATATATTAAGAGACCATATACAAGGCAGGACAAATTGAGGGTCACTGATGCATTTTGCTTTACTAGTTTGAAGCAACTAGTGAGCTACCATGAGAAAGAAATGCAATAATGACCCATGCGAAGAATAATCTCAACACATAAAACAAAAAAACAGACTTTTCTAAAACGAAACCAAGTAAACACAAGATAAATCCTTGCAAACGTCTAAGCATTATTAGAACTAAAAGACACAGTACCCCTGACGAACTGAGATAACTACAATCAGAGGTGCCGTGCAGTGCATGAGGATAAGTGGATAATAACTGGAAATAGCATTCCCTTGGTCATCGGGCTTCTAGTATGGGATGGGATGGTCAGATGGACGCCTGCTGCACCCCTGAGCCATGGAACCAAATGTATCTTGATCAAGTCTTCTTACCTGGAGCATGGGACTGTTGGGATGGACGCCTGCTGCGTCCCTGATGTCATTCTCCAAAGCCTCCACCTCATCAGCAACAGCAGCAGAGCAGTTAACATTGACGTGGACATGTTTGAGGCCTGCCAAATTCTGCAGACCAAGGACCAGGCCACCTTCCCACTTGAACTGGCACCGTGCCATCGGGCGCAGTTTGAGCCTTTGGAGCTTTGGCATGGCTCCCGGCTCAAACTCCAATGCCGCCTCGCGCCAACAGCACAAATTAAACTTGAGCAAACGCTGAAATCCTTGTGGGTTGATTGCGTTCCTTGGGTAGACGATGCCTGAATCTCCATCTTTGTCATTGAATAAGCCAACAGTAAGAGAGAGCAGCATGGGTAAACTTGCTAGAATATTTATTCCTTCCTTGCCTGCTTCACCACGGATAAAAATGCGGAGGCGGGTCAGGTTGACGAGTGAGCTGATTTGAGGGCCCATGCAATTTAAGTCACGTGTATTAAGAACAAGCTTTCGAAGTGGTGGTGAAGTAGGGACACACGAAGACATGAATGGACGTGTGGCAACAGCATCACTCCCCCACACGCGCAGTTCTCGCAGGCGCGTGAACAGCTTGGAGAGCAATGAGATACATGCTTTCTTGTGGCCCTCCATATCAAAAAATTCAGTAAAGTACGGCCAATCAATTTCAAGTATTCTCAGATTGGTCAGATCACTGAGTCCTTGGATAAACTTTACAGATTGAATATCCAAATCGATCCTTGATAGCTCTTCCAACGCCTGCAGATTTCTGATTCCATCGGGTAAGCGCACCGAATTATGGATATGAAGACGCACTAGCTTCTGCAACTGGATAATACTTGCTGGTATCTTTTCAAGACAATGCCATCTCACATCTAGTGTCTCCAGATGTTGCAGTTTTTCTATATCTCGTGGAAACTTGCCGACCAAAGCATAATTGTGTATCCTCAAGTACTTCAACTGACCTAAACTTTTGACATGTCCAAGAGGGCATGCACCAACCACACATTCTATATTCAACACTCGCAAGACTTGGCTGTTTAAGAACTCTGTGGCATGCTTATTAACCAGAACTGAATTTGAGCCAAAGATATTGATGGATCGGATCTGAGCTCCATTTTTTATTGTCTTGGCAATCTCTTCCGCCCGGGAAGAAATGTCTTTTTGGATGGATAGACGGCGAATCCTGTTCGAAGAATAATTTTTAGAAAAACCATTACCATTCCATATAGTAACAAAGTTGTCCTCCACGGCCTTTGATACAATGAACTCAAGTATGACATCATGAACTCTGCACTGTTTCACTGTTGTGCTATCTACCTCAACATTGGTTGGCTGGACCAAGCTTCTATTGATCAGTTCATTCAAGTAACTTCTCCCTAGCTGCTCCATACTTTCTCTGTCTTGTCCAGGAATCAGTCCTTCGGCTACCCATAACAATATCAACTGTTGGCAATCAATCAAAGAATCCTCTGGAAATACACTCAGATATAGCAAACAGCTCTTTAGATGGTGAGGAAGGTCAAAGTAACTAAGCAACAAAATTCTTTTCATTTTATCATCTTTGTCAACTGCAGCAGCAATGGACCTAAATACGTTGACCCAGACTTCCACCGTTTGGGTTCTATTTGCTAATAAACCAGCTATACTGATTATGGCTAATGGCAAGCCACCACATTTCCTCAAAATATCACTGGATACTTTCCTCAAATCTTGGGGGCAATCTTCGCTGGAGCAAAATAGTCTTTTAAAGAATAATCTTTGAGAGTCGTCATCACTAAGTGGCATTGCTTCATACATTTGTGCAGCAATACCAGTGCAACATGAGTTGGCTATTGCTTTAATGCGTGTAGTAGTAATAATTCTGCTTCCATTGTCATTGACAGGTAAGGCAGATCGTACAAGCTCCCATGCTGACACACTCCAGATATCATCAATCAAGATGAAGTACCTGCATGCATTAGTTACGGAATCATGTTATTATGTAAGGCCACCATGAATTTGAGCATATTCTGGTGAAATTAAAGAAATCGGAGAAATATAACAAGAAGATGGATCGTCGTGGCACACTTTTCTATCAGTAAGTATTACTGTATGTCTGTATTACACATGAGAAATACAAACTATAAACTTGTAATATTTAAAAAATATGTTACAACTTCCAAAATAGTTAGTACTTCTCCGTGACACAGTACCCCTGACGAACTGAGATAACTACAATCAGAGGTGCCGTGCAGTGCATGAGGATAAGTGGATAATAACTGGAAATAGCATTCCCTTGGTCATCGGGCTTCTAGTATGGGATGGGATGGTCAGATGGACGCCTGCTGCACCCCTGAGCCATGGAACCAAATGTATCTTGATCAAGTCTTCTTACCTGGAGCATGGGACTATTGGGATGGACGCCTGCTGCGTCCCTGATGTCGTTCTCCAAAGCCTCTACCTCATCAGCAACAGCAGCAGAGCAGTCAACATCGACGTCGACATGTTTGAGGCCTGCCAAATTCTGCAGACCAAGCACCAGGCCACCTTCCCACTTGAACTGGCACCTTGCCATTAGGTGCAGTTTGAGCCTTTCGAGCTTTGGCATGGCTCCCGGCTCAAACACCAATGCCGCGTCACACGAATAACAGCGGAAATGAAACTTGAGCAAACGCTGAAATCCTTGTGGGCTGATTGCGTTCCTTGGGTAGACGATGCCTGAATCTCCATCTTTGTCCTTGAATAAGCCAACAGTAAGAGAGAGCAGCATGGGTAAACTTGCTAGAATATTTATTCCTTCCTTGCCTGCTTCACCACGGACCAAAATGCGGAGGCGGGTCAGGTTGAATAGTGAGCTGATTTGAGGGCCCAGGTAATATAAGTCACGTGTATTAAGAACAAGCTTTCGAAGTGGTGGTGAAGTAGGGACAAACAAAGACATGAATGGAAGTGTGGCATCAGCATCATCACTCCCCCACACGCGCAGTTCTCGCAGGCGCGTGAACAGCTTGGAGAGCAATGAGATAAATGCTTTCTTGTGGCCCTCCATATCACGAAATTCAGTAAAGTATGGCCAATCAATTTCAAGTACTCTCAGATTGGTCAGATCACTGAGTCCTTGGATAAACTTTACAGATTGAATACCCAAATCGATCCTTGATAGCTCTTCCAACGCCTGCAGATTTCTGATTCCATCGGGTAGGCGCACCGACTGATGGACATGAAGACGCACTAGCTTCTGCAACTGGATAATACTAGCTGGTAGGTTTTCAAGACATTGCCATCTCACATCTAGTGTCTCCAGATGTTGCAGCTTTTCTATATGTTTTGGAAGCTTGCCGACCGAACCATAATTGTGTATCCTCAAGTACTTCAATTGACCTAAACTTTTGACATGTCCAAGAGGGCATTCACCAACCACACCTTCTATATTCAGCACTCGCAAGACTTGGCTATTTAAGAACTCTTTGGCGTGCTTATTAACCACAACTGAATTTGAGCCAAAGATATTGATGGATCGGATCTGAGCACCATTTTTTATTGTCTTGGCAATCTCTTCTGCTTGGCAAGAAATGTCTTTCTGGATGGATAGACGCCGAGCCTTGTTTGAAGAAGAATTTTTAGAAAAACCATTACCATTCCATATAGTAACAAAGTTGTCCTCCACGGCCTTTGACACAATGAACTCAAGTATGATATCATGAACTCTGCACTGTTTCACTGTTGGGCCGTGTCCTCCAACCTTGGTTGGCTGGACCAAGCTTCTATTGATGAGCTCATTCAAGTAACTTCTCCCTAGCAGCTCCATACTTTCCCTGTCCTGTCCAGGAATCAGTCCTTCGGCAACCCACAACAATATCAACTGGCGGCAATCAATGGAATAATCCTCTGGAAACACACTCAGATATAACAAACAGCTCTTTAGATGGTGAGGAAGGTCAATGTAACTAAGCCACAAAATTCTTTTCATCTTATCAATGGGAGAATCTTTGTCAGCTGCAGCAGAAATGGACCTCAATACATTGCCCCAGACTTCCACTGTTTTGCTTCTGTTTGCTAATAAACCAGCTATACTGATTATGGCTAATGGTAAGCCATAACATTTCTTCAAAATATCACTACATAATTTCCTCAAATCTTGGGGACAATCTTCAGTGGGGCAAAATAGTCTTTTAAAGAATAATCTTTGAGAATCCTCGTCACTGAGTGGCTTTGCTTCATACATTTGTGCAGCAATACCAGTACAGCATGAGTTGGCTACATCTTTAATGCGCGTTGTAGTAATAATTCTGCTTCCATTGTCATTGACAGGTAAGGCAGATCGTACAACCTCCCATGCTGATACACTCCAGAGATCATCAATCAAGATGAAGTACCTGCATGCATTAGTTACGGAATCATGTTATTATGTAAGGCCACCATGAATTTGAGCATATTCTGGTGAAATTAAAGAAATCGGAGAAATGTAACAAGAAGATGGATCGTCGTGGCACACTTTTTCTATCAGTAAGTATTACTGTATGTCTGTATTACACATGAGAAATACAGACTGTAAACTCCTAATATTTAAAAAATATCTTACAACTTCCAAAATAGTTAGTGCCGCGTTAGAACACCTAGAGACCCACTCAAAAGATATGAAGCATTCAGTTCAAAAACTGAGTTCCAAAATGAGATTTTTATGGATATTTAGAATTCTGGTCATATTTTCCAAGGAGTAATTTTATTGAATATGGATTAGATGGTATAAAGTAAAATTTTTACCAAAATGATGCACAGTTGACTTGAGTTTGTTCATTGTTGTAACATCTTTAATTATGACATTTGATAGATATACTGAGCCATTGAAGTATCTGAGGTAGTTTTATACTGTCATGTTCATTAGGCCAGGAAAAAATGAATCATTTTTTTAAATTCCCAGAAAATTTCATAAATGGCGTAATAATTAGGTGAGCTCATGTGATGAACCAATATTGCACGACATTATTCTAGCTAGATGAACTGGTTAACTATTAGAAAAAGAAATAATATTGATTACCTCTTGTCCTTTAAGCATTCTTTCACTGTGCGGATGAGCTGCTCAACTGTCTCTAACATCTGTGACTGGTCAAAATGGCTCTTGCTTATTTGAGACAATATATCTCTAAGAAGTTTCTTCATATCTGGAGTTTGTGATACAGACACAAAAGCCCGGCTATCAAAAGCAGCTTCAGTGATTTTGTGGTACACCTCCATAGCGAGAGTGGTCTTCCCCTGTCCACCTATCCCATAGATGGACACCACCTTGTGCTCCTTGTCTTCACATCTCAATAAGCTGATGATCTCCTCACGAGGAGCATCGATTCCAACAAGATCCCTGGCCTCCTGAAAGAGTGCAGGCGCTCGAGGATCCAAGAGCACGGGCTGAGATGAAGAGGCGAGGAGACACTGATTGATGTCGTAGTAGCGTTTGCCCCGATCGCTCTGCTCGCTCACAAGGCTCTTGAGCTTTCGGATCTCCTCTGCTATTCCTCCGTCCTCGAACAGCGTCTTCACCTTTTGCATGGCCTTGCGCACAAAGTTGGCCTTGGAACCTCCATGGCTGTGGTTGAGCATGAAACGGTCGATGCAGTCCTCGATGTCGTAGGACAGCTCACGTACCTTGCTCCTCCAGTCTTTAGCGAGTGGATCGATCTGGTCGTCGTCCTTGTCTTCGAGCCTCAGTAGCACGGCTTCCATAGTGCTCAGCTCGTCTCGCAGGAAGCAGATCCCGCGCTTGACGTTGCTGGCGAGCTGGTACTTCTCGGTGAGCATGGCGGCCAGCTTGCCGATTCCGGTAAAGTACCCGTATAGACTTCCGTCGTTGTGTTCAGATGCTCCTCCATGGCTAAAGGCAGAGAGGCACCTTTTTCAAAGTAGTGCAATACTTTGCCTGCGTACTCTGCAACTGGCCAGTCATTCACGGGCTAAAGGAAAAACCACTGCAGCACATTTGTGGGCGTCGTCAGTTCACGCAGAGTCGTCACAAGCAATGCAGATTGGTGAGGCCAACCAGTACAAGAAATAATTGAGCTGCAACGTGACATCCTTGTATATACTCTGCGTCAACTTTATAAACTAGGCAAAATATTGCATCACAGATCATTAAGAAGAAACAAGGGATCAGCTACAAGGCACTACCAGGATATCCACCCATGTATCCTGAACAATAACAGTTAGCAAGCAACGCCTTGTTAGAATCAGAACATAGTTATAGCCAAAGCCCCCTAGATGACAATCGTGTAGAAACTAAAATAGTAACGCTAAACATGGAAGCTGAAAAATGCAAGTAAATATGTGTGGTACTGCCAGCTCTGACTCTAAGACCGGCACCATTCATTGTGCTGTTCCAAGAGTGCAAACGCTAGATTTTGCACAAGCACCACGATCTCTTCTATGATTTGGTTGGTTTGAGTACTGTAGTAGAGCGTCTTCATTCCTCCTACCAACCTTGCCCTTTCGGTTGCCGGTCACCATCTAAAAACTTCTCGATATGCCCAGTTGACGCAGAGTCGTCACAAGCGATACAAATTGGTCAGGCCAAAGAGCACAAGAAATAAGTGAGCTGCAGCAAGACAGGTTTGCCAAGAACGAAACTCATTGGAACCACAGTTATTAGGAAATATAAGTGAGCTGCAGCAAGACAGGTTTGCCGGTCACCATGGTGGCGCATGGTGCATACATATGACTGATGGTGATTGTTGGTGATTACGAAAAAGGAAAGGATCATGATGGAATGGACATGGTCAGGGCCATGCATGCGTGCGTGGGCTCGCGCATGGTCTATTGTGCCTTGACCGAGTTAAAAAAGAAGATGATCGTGTGTTCTTGAGATTAGAAAAAGGTACAGGACGATGCGCGGAGCAAGATTGGCTTGACCAGGGCTTAATCATGCACATTAAGCCTTGCTGATGTTCGATGTAGTACCTGTTTTCCTCTTGAGAAGACCAGCAGAGCAGGCGGAGAGCTAGCGAGCTGTGTTGACCGACTGGTGATACACTGCTGCTGCCCTATATAAAAAAAGGAGTAGTTCAGTGTGGTCGGCAGTTTTTGGAGAGACGGAGAAATAATTAACCCAAATGCTTGATTCCGAGCGCACATGATTTGGGGACTCGGCACGCATACCTCATTCGTCGCCCAATCCTTTGTTACTGCTTTCCCTGGCCGTCGATTTCACCCGTGCCTGTGCCTGCTCGCTGCTACTTCTCCCGCGCCAAGCCCGGAGGCCATGCCGCCCGCGCCAGCACCACCGGAGGCTACGCCCACGACGCCGCGCCTCTCTCTTCCTCAGCTCTGGTAGCGGTTAGGGTTCCGGCGAGGAGGAGGTCGCCGGAGAGGGAGAAGAAACAACTCCGGCAGGTATAGAATGGCCGGCCGGGGGAGGCAGGTAGGCCAGGCGGTGGGGAAGGTCAATGGGCGGTTTAGGGGAGCTGATGGCGGTAGGGGCAGCCGGGCCAGGTCGGGGTAGGGGCGCCATGGCCGGAATTCGGCGGAGCTTGCCTTGGTTGCATGCAGGAGGGGACGGAAGAGAGGGGGGAGGGGAAGAAGGAGGTCGCCGGCGGCGGTAGGGTCTTGTCAGAACTCCACGGCCACGGAGCTCCGGTGAGATCCTACCGCCGCTGGCGGGGTGGTGGGAGGTGCTGGAGGTGGGGGCATGCCGGATCTGGATGCAGGGGCACTCGCAAGGCGAGGGGCGGCTGGGGAGGAGGTGCCGAGGAGGGAGAAGAAGACGGTTCGGGCAGAGAAGATGAATAGTAGTTAGGGGCAGCTAGGCGGAGAAGGCGTGCGGGTGGTTTTTTTTTCCCCACTGCAGGCTCAGCCTCTAGTAAAGTTCATTAATTAAAGAACGCAATCGTGAAGCTAGTCTGCGCGGTATGCAATAACATTGTTTCTTTAGTCTCATATTTTTCTTAAGAGAAAGTAAGATGAACTAGTATGTTTGTTTTGAGTAATTATTGAGACATTTTTATGTGTTCCTATGAGACATTCTGTAAACATATTGAAGGACCGAAAACGGCGACCAAATGGAGGTGAATGGGAGCCTCAAAATTTCTTCCAAAATATTTGGCCGCTGTCCCAAAATTACCACCAAGCAAAAGCAAGTACACGAACTAAAATACCCAAGCCAACTAGTGACGAGAGTACCTAAAAAAATTCCTTGGAACGGTAGAAAGCCGACGCAACAAACGGAACCCGAATCGGAGAATAAACGACGAAACTGCGGATGAAACCGCGGATGCTGAAATTAAAGACCGGAAGCACATATCAGCAATTTGATCTTAGAAACAGAGGGAGAACGCACGCACTGAAAGCATCTCCTTTGCAAACCGTGAGTAGTTCACCAAAACAAAAATGAGTCACATCAAAGCTCTAATGATTGGTTGCTCGTAGTAACTCATAGATGCAAGAACAATTCTTTGGACCAATAAAAAAAGGAAGACACGAAGCAAGCTCGAACTGAAATGATTGAACGCCGACTCTGCCTGAAGCGCACAGCGCTGGTGCGGTCTGGGCACCTGGTTCCACGGCAGAAGCCTGCTCAACGCTCTGGAGCACACGGCTGCTCGACCTGCTTGGCCTGGGAACAAACGGACGAACGACTCTGGGCTCTGCTCGGCTGTCGGCCACCACGCAAGGTAGGAAGGGCGAGTCAAGCGGACAAAGCGGACAGGCACGAGGGACGAGGTGCGAGCGCCGGCTGGTTTGCACGCCGGCGCGGCACAGGGGCAGTGCCGGAGTTAGGATTTTCAACTTGGTTATTCCCAAAGTTCAAAAGAAAATCCAATGCATAGCAGCATAGGCTTTAAATATAGTTCATCATTAAAGTCATAAAAATAATAACATAACAAATTATTTACATATAAGATAGATATGAAAAAAACAACTAGAAATCAATTAATTTCTTCTTTATTTTGTAAACCATTTAACCAAAAGTAATCTATACAAAAATATATCCACACCATTAACTAAAAATCACTTCCACACATTCATAATCCTAAATCCTAAATTCAAATTTGTAAATAACTAAATCCCTCACCAGATACCAATGGCCCGTGGCCACGGTCCACAGAGCTGGTCTGCAAGCAGTAGGCCTTGTGGGCCTGCTGGCCTGCCGCTTGCGTTGCCACGCTGGGAAGAGCCATGCGCCTCCGCCGGCCATACCTCCCTGCCCGATGGCCGCCGCCGGCCGCCGCTTGCAGCTCGCTGCTGCTCCCTTGCGGTTGCGGCTTGCGCTGGCTGCGAGCGGCGTGCGTCGCCGGCCGCAGCCCGCTCCGCGCCGGCCGCCGATTAGCCGCCTCGCCGCTGCCTAGGTATTCCCGTTTGCCCAGCGCGCTCGCGCCGCATCCGTGTCGAGTGCCGTGACCATGAGGCGTGAGAGGTCGAGGGGCTGCCGGGGGAAGGAGTTGAGTGGCTGAGTGGGGCCTAGCGGGCCGGCCTGAGAAGGTGGGATCCTGGAAGCCAGGCCGAAAGACCATTTCTTTTGCTGTTTCCGGCTCCAATGTTAGAAAATACCACAGAATATAGCATTATACACCTATATACACAAGTATATACACATATTATATATAAAAAGTGCACAAAATAGTTGGGTATTTTCGAAAATACAGGGGAATACGCTTGCATCCGCCCTATGCACAGGGGCAGGTCTGCTCGCCCTACGCAGAGGAGAGAAAACACAGGACCGCAGGCCGGGTTGGCACACGTGTTGCGTCCAGGGAGAGAAGAAGGAATCAGGTCAAACTACACGGAGTCGGACCGAGCCTGCTCAACGACGAACTCAATCAAGAACCAAAAAAAGCGGACCGACGAAGAACAGGAGACGCACAGCACGAACGGAAGGGCGGCCACAAATTCGTCCCAAACTTGATCAAAACAACAGATCTCGGTCCCAAACTTTGCACAGGTCAAATTCGACGTAGCACGAACCTATATCCAAAAAATCATTGATCGGGATTGATCCAAACTCCTGGAAAAACAAATCAAAGCTATGAACAAAAATGAGAAAAAATGAAGAACAAAAATCACAGCTTCAAATAGGAACCCCAGAGGGCAAGAGGAGGATTTATGCCTCCATTCCCACTCCAAATCTCAGTACAAACACCACTAAAAATTCAGCAAATTTTTGACCTCTCTCATGAACTAGAAGAAGCTAACCCTAAGAGAAAGAGGGGAAATGAGAGTGGGGAGAGAGGTGAGGGAGATGGGGGCTCCCTCATCCTATTTAACATGGCTATTACACAATCCCAGTTTTACCTCTGGATACAATTGAGTCAAACCACTTAGCTCAAGGATGTTATAGTCCAATCCGGTGTCATCTTCATCCGACGGCCACCGCGCCTCCTCATCAGTAGCTTCGCATCGACGCGAACTCTCCGATGCCGTCACGTGCCGTCCGTTCCTCCTCGGAACCTCCACCCGGGTTTTAAGGCCCAAACCCGTAAACCCGCCACCGATGGTTTTGAGGCACAAACCACCAAACCTGCTCGCGAGTAGCGTACTTCGTACGCGTCCCCCGCCGCTCGACACGTGTCACCGTCGTCCTCGACCGGCCGGCACGCCAAGTCCTCTGAGCCTCGCTCGACCCGCACATCCGCCGTCTTGACTCGGTCAACACCGTCATTCCATGTTTTCTTGCACTTGTCGATGTCCCAAGTGTCAGCCACCGCGGCTAGTCACCCGGCCTCTGGGTCCCTCGGTACAAGCCTCACGTCCGTCCTTCACCGCTCCCGGTCCATCGGCACAGCACGTCCTCCTTGACCTTCACCTCACCGTCGACCACTGCATCCGAGCTCCACACCTGCACAACACAAGTCAAGAGGCATGTCGCACACATAGTTTTCACCATGGTAGGGTTAATCACCACTCAACCTACTTCTTGGATCACACTGACAATCACTCATCACAAAACGAACACATAAAGGTACTTGTCAACCTTGTGTTCGCAACAACAGATCCTTCCTGAGGAACACAAGATTATGCACGTGGAGAGCTCCCGGATCTACATGACCCGGGTAGAAAAGCACCACCACCATAGCCAACAACCACGCCGAAGCAGCATGGGTGAGGAGGAGTAGGAGGAGCAAAGAAGGGGAAAAAGCCTCGCCGTCTCTTTCCTCGAGCCCAATCGAACCCAGCACAACTCTTCGGCAATTGTGAGACCGGAAGGTCAAGGGTGTCCGCTTGCTGGGTCGGCCACGCGGGGGCCAGGGAGACGAAAGTACAGGGTCACAGTAGACTTTACACTTTAGTTTGTTCGTTGTTGTAAAATGTTTTTTATAATGGTTGTAAAATGTTTAATGAGAAACATTTGGTAGTATTTGAGGTAATTTTATGCTGTCTAGTTCATTGAGCCATGGAAAAATGAATCATTCATTTAAAATTCTCGGAAAATTTTATAAATGGCCTAATAATTAGGTGCACTTAAGTGGATAACAAAGATTTCATGACAATACCCCAGTTAGATGAACAGGTCAATTACTATTTAGTAAAGAAATACTCTCGATTAACTTTTGTCCTTTAAGCATTCTCTCACTGTGCGTATCAGCTGCTCCATCTCCAACCTTTCGGACTGGTGAAAATCACTCTTACTTATTTGAGACAATATATCTCTAAGAAGCTTCTTCATATCTGGAGTTTGGGATATAGACACAAAAGCCCGGGAATCAAATGTTTCAGTGATTTTGTGGTACACCTCCGTACCGATCCCATATATGGACACCACCCTGTACTGCTTCTCATCACATTTCAATAACTTGATGATGTCCTCACGAGGACCATCAATTCCCACGAGATCCCTCGCCTCCTAAAAAAGTGCAGGCGCTCGAGGATCCAAGAGCACCGGCTATGGTGAGGCAAGGAGACATTGGTTGATGTCGCAGTAGCGTTTCCAGCGCTCGCGCTGCTCGCTCACAAGGCTCTTGAGTTCCTAGATCTCCTCTGCTATTCCTCTGTCCTTGAACAGCATCTTCACCTTTTGCATGGCCTTGCACACAAAGTTGGCCTTGGAGCCTCCATGGCTGTGGTTGATCATGAAACGGTCAATGCAATCCTCGATGTCGTAGGACAGCTCACGTACATGGCGCGTGGATCGATCTGGTCGTCGTCCTTCTCGGAGAGCATCCGCAGAACAGCATCCATGCTGCTCAGCTCCTCTTGCAGGAAGCGGATCCCGCGCTCCACGTCTTTGGCAAGCTTGTACTTCTCGGTGAGCAGGGCGGCCAGCTTGCAGATGACGGAGCCCAACACGCTAGTGGCGGCGGCGCTTGCCATCATTTCCGCCATCTTGACTCGCGAGTAGTGCTCGCTGAGTGAAACGCTAGCTAGCTTGTGCGGTGGTGTGAGAGAGGATAGGTGATTCAGTTCCCAGGTTAAAGTGGGGCAAACAACATTCAACAACGCATTATTAGTTAAATATATAATTATCCTCTAGATTTGCAAGAACCACTCCAAGGCACGTTGTCGCTGACAGTCCTCACGGCTTTAGTTCTCGAGAAGATTAATTTAAAGAATGCTTTGAATTGTGAAAGTATCGGGGTGGCAAGCGGCTCTCCTAAATGCCATGGGACGATCGGTGCTGGTAAACTCAGTGCTGGACTCCCAACTAATATATGCTATGTGCGCCCTGCCTTTGCCCGTGGGTGTCATTGCTCAAATGGATCAGCGTCACCGACAGGGGCTCAAAGTTTGGTAGCATGGGAACGTGTTTGCTGGTCTAAGGATCATGGAGGGCTTGGGATCAGAGACCTTGGCCTCTTCAATGTTTGCCTTCTCCTGAAACTCTTTCACTGGCTCTTTGTTGCTGAAGACTCAGCTTGGGCAGCCTGGGCCCGTCTACACACCTGCCTTGCCTCTCTGCGTGGGGATCTCTGTGGCCAGCACTGGGAAGCTCTCAGATCAATCCTACCGCTATACCAGGCGGTCACAACAGTGACAATTGGAAACGGGCGACACACCTCCTTCTGGCATGATGCATGGGCTAATGATGAGGCCCTGGCTGATTGTTTCCATGCTTTATACAGTCACTGCTCCAAGAAGACCCTCTCTGTTTCTCAGGTGATGGATGAGGGCATTGACAGCCCAGGTTTTCTTGTCCGCCGTTTGACGACACAGGCGATGGATCGACTAGAAGAAGTGAGGCACCTCCTGCTGCACACTGAGCTTCGAGATGTGCCTCATGCCAGGTCTGGGCCTTTCTGCCTGCCTCAGGGAAAATTTGACTCTGGCGGGCTTTACAGGCTACTGAAATCTCGAGAGGGATCTCCACTGCAATCTGCCAGCTTTGTGTGGGAAAGTAGAGCGCCAAAGCGCGTACAATTCTTTACTTGGCTACTAATGCAAGGCAGAATCCAGTGCCGGACCAATCTAGTGAACAAGAGGGTGGTGGACACGGCAACTTGTGAAGTCTGCAACCTTGGCGATGAGTCCGCTCACCATGTCATAATGGGATGCTCGTTCGCAAAGGCTTTCTGGGATTCAATTGGGTTCCATCTGCTCCCAGATAGCATTACTGATCTACATATTTTACAGCGTCCTGTTGGGGTGCCTAAAAAATTCTTCTCCACCTTCGTGGCATTGTGCTGCTGGCAGCTATGGAAGTGGCGCAATGGGGTGATTTTCAGGTCTGAAAGTGCAACTCTACAGCAAGTGCTGGCAACATGTATGGCTGATGCGAAATTATGGAAGTTAAGACTTCCAAAGAAGGATGCCTTCATTGCAGAAACTTGGGTCGGTGTTTTCAGAACTGCTATGTAATAAGTACCTAGTAGAACAAACAAAGTCTAAATGATGTAATTTGCAAAACTTTTAGCCTTACGGCTCTGAGCAATTTAATATAAATTCAGGTGGGGATCCTCTCCCCCCGGTGACCTTAAAAAAAATTGTGAAAGTACGCTATGTCGCCACAACAGCTACGCACTATTTTGTGGTCTACAATGACAATGAAGCGCACTTATCCTCCAACAGTTTGTGTGGTAGAAATTCAACACAGCAATTGAATTATTAATCACAAACACCTCACATTGCTACACAGAATGCACCAAACTGAGGGTAGCCATGAAGGCATCATGAACAAACTAAAACGCCACACTGCAGCAACTTCATGGACTGCACTGAAGGATAGCCATGGCATTGGTCGCAGATTAGAACTACCATGCATCACCTTCAGTGGCTCAGGAGGAGGCCATGGTTGTGGCAAGTTGGCAACTGTGACCAACTTGTTCCCCACTGCCATCCAGCTCGAACACTTTCATAAGGCATGTTTGGTTGAGCTGTGGTTTTTGTAAATGCTGTTTTGAGCCGTGGACTGTGAAAAAGTTGCTATAGGTTGTAGGCTGTGAGAAAGTTGAAAGCCGTTTGGTTGAACAGTCGTGGCTTCTTCGAAAAGCTGCTGTTAGCGGGACCCATACATTATCCGACCAATGTACCTTTCTCTATTTCTTCTGTACGTTTCTTCAGGGGAGCCGTGGATGGCCTCGGCTATCGCCGGCGTCCTGTTTCCCGATCGCTACGCTACCCACGATGGCCTCGCACATTATCCTGCCACCGAACGACACTGATGAGAACCAGAACCACTAGGCAGAGGAGGAGCTAGGGAACGACAACGACGACGAGCATGGGTTCCCTGTGCTGCCGCCCAAGGCAGCGCTGCCATTCTCGGGCACATTCATGCAGATCGCCCGTGAATCGTACGTACCTGATGAGAAGTAGCACAGTGCCGCCATGAAGTCGAAATCCATGGTCTGTTGTAGTGCCTGAGGAAGCCCAGCAGGAGGCCGATGCACAAGTTCAGGACCTCTTGGATGAGCAGCCCCCAGCTCGGTGAGCTTGCCGTAGCACACCATTGCCTCTCTGGATGGATCAATTTGGTTGAAGTTCTTTTAGAAATCATGATGAACAAACAAATGGTACTCCAATTCTAAGAAAATTGGCTATTTGCCATACCATAGAGTGGGCTTCGCAATTTTGCCATTTGAATCAATGACTTCACAGAATTGCCAGTTGAAAGATATCTCCTTTGGTTTCTTTGCCATAATCCTTATTTAGCTCCTTTTTAATCTTTTCTTCTAATCTTTGGTCATTTCGCCACTACATAAAAACTTAACCAAAGCATTTGGAATTGGGCCTCAAAGGCGGTTGGGCCGGCTGCCCGCCTCGGTTATTCGGTGGCCACGCAACCAGCCAAACTACCAAAAAAAAGAAGAGAGAGAGTTGTAAGAGCGGTAAACCCAGCAACCGCCTCGGTTAATGAATAACCGAGGCGGGCAACCTAGCGTAACCGCCTCGGTTAATAAAGATTAACCGAGATGGTTGCCCTAACTCAACCGCCTTGGTTTATTAACGGAGGCGGTTGCGTTAGGGCAACTGGCTCGGTTATTCCATTAACCATAGCGGTTGGTACAAGGCAACCGCCTCGGTTAACATGCGATTAACCAAGGCGGTTGCCCTTTTGTTGACCACCTCATTTAAGCCGGGGCTATAAATGCAGCCACACATTTCTTCCTCATGGGTTCTCCTCCAGTTTTGCGGGATTTGAACTCGAAAACCCCAAAAATTGAGCATTTCCTAGCGGGAGAAGTTTTGCCCTTGGATTTGTTGAAGGAGGGCACCGCAAGAGGTAGCTACTCGCTCTCCAATCCTCATTCTTCTCTCTTTTTCAACATTTGGGTGTTTTTCTCTAGATAGATCTATATGGAGGAGAGAGAAATCAGATCTAGGCTACCCAGCTGCATTTTTTAATACTGCTTTGCTTATATGCCTTTTTCACTATGTGTGTGTGCAAGATTCGCGGGCATGGATAAGGAATGGATGTACAAGACATTGAGACTAGATCCGTCTTACCTGGATCATGTGAGAATGTTTGTTGCTGCTGCGAAAAAACATCGTCTGAAGCTAAAGTGGCCGTGCATCATATGTCCATGTAATCGCTATCAGAACAAGCTTGCCCAGGTAGATGACGTGGTGCAATCTCACTTGGTCCATTTGGTTTCATCAAGGATTACATTGTAGAAGTTTCATGATAAAGCAGATGTGAGTGCCGGTGCATCTGGAGGAAACTCATCGACAGCGGCGGTGACTGCAGAACATGACGGAGGACAACAACCCTCATCAGCAGCAACAGCCAGTGAGCATGGTGAAAGTCCCTAGTTTGGTTTTGGCTAATTGATGAAACCTAAGTACTAATCACATGTGCTTGAGTGTGGATAGCAAAAGGTGATTAGTACACTCCTAAGTGATGGCAAGATGCATGTTGATCATGATGACTTGGTTCCATACTTGGAGAAGAAGAGGAGATGGAGTGCAATCCTATGGAGCTCAAGGCAAAGGTATAGATAAGATTTGCTTTTGGTGATCAAGACACCGTAGAGGGTGTGATCACACTTAGGATCGATAGCCATACTATAAAGAGGGGAATTTCCGGGGCTATTGATCACTTAAGTGCCACTAGATGAGGATTCATTTGCATATGCATTTAGATCTAGTGGTGAGCTAACTTAATGCCTCAAAAATGATTATAAAAATGCTAACACACATGCAAATAGTGATGTACATTTGGTGATGTTAGCACGTTTGCGAAGGCGGTGGAGTTTGAGCGGTAGAGATGGGTTTGGGGCCCTCTCTCCCTCCCACCTCGCAAGCTCGGTGGGATTCAGCGCTTTTTATGGAAGTGAAACGCCTATTTTCCACTACGCCGGAGGCGGAGTTTTTCTCTAAGTCATCGTGGATAGAAACGGAGGCGAACGGGGGTCACAGGGGTGACCGGACGCTGAACCGGATGCGGTTTCAAAATGACCAGAAACATCCTGTCAGTGGTAGCAGCAGACTAGCACGGGACGCTAGGGCTTCGCACCGGCGCTTCCGGTCGATCATGGGACCAACACGTCCGGTCATGCCCTAGAGAAGCTACGAAACACGCGAGGTCGATCGGACGCGGTGGCGCGTCCGGTCACGATCGACCGGACGCGTCCGGTCGTGTGTGGGTGCTTACTGGAATCGACCGAACACTGGCACTATGGCGTCCGATCAGTTCAAGCAGTGCGTCCGGTCATGTGGTCAGCAACGCAAATCAGTGGCAACCGAACGCCTTGGCGCGTCTGATCAATTTTGATTGGCGCGTCCGATCACTCTAGTGCGTGAACAAGTACATTTAAATGACCATTATGATCGAACGAACGAAATTCAAAGCAAGACACGTGGTGATTATTGGAGAGGTCATGGTGAAGCGACCAATGCGCATCCGGTCAGGCTGGACCAGCGCGTTCGGTCACCCCGAGTGTGGCTGTTTCGTGAGCCAACGGCTCTTTTCTTTTGGGGCTCCTATAAATACTTGTTGGCCGGCTCCTAGAGGTCTGTCTTGGACATTTTTGACATTCTAATATCCTCTTGAGCTGAGCATACTCCCTCCCACTCATCTCCCTTGCTTGATTGACAAATCAAAGTGAGTTTGAGTGATCTCAAGTGCATTTGCTTATCAGTTTGCATCTAGTTGGCACTTGGATGAGCATTTCCTAGAAGTTGTGGCAAGAGTGGTGCTTGTTCTTGGCCACCTCCCGGTGATTTGTGAGGGGTGTTGTGCCTTCCCCGGCGGAGCACCAAAGGCAACTCTAGTAAATTGCTCGTGTCATTGAATTACCTCACTCGCGGTAGGTTCTTGTGGTGCTCTTGGCGAGCTTGGCTTTGGATTGCCAATCAGCCATCGAACCACGAAGTGGTGGTCGACACAACAGGGACGTAGTGTGTCGGCAAGCATGTGAACCTCGGGAGAAAAATTGTGTGCCACCTTTGTCATTGATTTCTTGGATTTCTCCCGGTGATTGGTCTTCATATTGTTGTGATTGGTTCATTCCTTGATGCGGCGGTATAAAGATTACAAACCTCTCTTTTACATTCCGCAAACTAGTTGTAACAAACTCTTTAATGTAATTAGTTTTGAGAGCTTATTTTATCTTTGCTAGTGTAGCTTGTCACCTAGTTGAGCTCTTTAGTGTAGCTAGCTTATGAGAGCTTATAGTGACTTAGCCTTTGTTTGTTATAGTGATCATAGTTACTAGAATTATTGGATAGGTGGCTTGCAACCCTTGTAAAGCTATAGCAAATTCGCATTTCGCCATTTGTTATACTAACCTTTTGCTCTAGTGAGTTTGTAGAATTTTTAATAGGATATTCACCTCCCCCCTCTAGCCATATTAGGACCTTTCACACGACACTCACATTTTTCAAAGTACACATTTTTTAGCTGGCAATTTGGTGAAGTCATTGTTTTGGATGGCAAAGTTGCGAGGCCCACTCTTTAGTATGGCAAATAGCCAATTTTTTCCTCCAATTTCAGTGTGCAAACTTTGCATCTCAGGTTCTCAATTGACATGAATCCGACATCTCGAGTGTGGCGGCTGCCGCGCATAGGCCACAGGAGGCGCAATTTGGACCCTCGGCCGCCTAGGCCTTGACCTTGTCCTCGTCCGGCAACGCAAAGAACACGATCGACAGCTCGGGGCACGCCATGGGGTGGGCCAACTCACCGTAGTTGACAATGCGGAAGAAGTTGTGCACACAGCCTTGCGCGGTAGACGCTGGCCAGGAGCGCTGCGGCAAGGGGTGGACGAGTGCAGGCGCCGGAGCCATCCGGCATCAAGGGCGGCCACTGTAGATGCGCCGCTGGTGCGGAACCCTAGCGACATCCATTTCTCGCAAGCAGCTGCGGGTCTAGTCACGTATGGGGAAAAGAAAGAAGAAAAATGAAGTGATGCCTTCCATTGCCAGTGGCAGGTGGGTAATTTCTTTAATTTGAAGTTGCCCATCTCCACAACCATTGAAAGCAGAGGAGGGCTGCTATGAGTTTTGTACTAGAGGGAAAGCTGATTTTGCCCCAAAGTAGCTATGGAAACTACCCCTTTGGTTGGGTTTTGGCTTTTTGAAACAAAAGCAGGTTCAAAAGCTCAACCAAAGAGGGGCATAATCATGTAAAAGATTTTGGCTATTCTTTCCCAAGCAACACAACCTCACAGATCCATAACAAGCATAAAAGTTCGGATGATAATATACTCTGATATAACTGAGATGGAATTTGGGAAGGGAAGCACAAGTGCACAACAAGGGGCTTGAGGATAGTAGAGGAGGAAGCACTAAGATGAATCAGAAATACACTAGCAAATATGCCTATGTGTTGCAACGAGAGCAAATAAGCTATCGAATATTCATAGAAAACAAGAATAAGAATGTGTAGAAAGTAAGCTATAATATTCATGGAAAATATGAACAAGAATGCTATATAACTATTTATATATTATCATTCTATAAAAGTTTAAAACTACAATTTATTTTATGATAATCATAACATTGACAATATTTGAGGATCAATAAAAATCTATAATTTTAATTTTTTTATTTCAATCGACAAGAAGTTAGTTGTTGATATGTTAAGTATTGGTATGTCCGATGGTTATTATGACGAGATATATCTCTCTATTATTTGATGAGGACATGACACCATCGGATACGACCATTGATTATAAGGTGTGCTCGTTAATGGGGACGTGATTCCCGATCTTCTATCAGATTCAAAATAACTATCGATTTGGTCTGAGAGTAACACACCGATCCGGCTTCAGATCACAAAGACCTGAACCCTGCAATCTTAGCACCACATCTCCTCTGGTTATCAACCGTGTCACAATATGGTTGACCTCACTATGAAGGCTAATCCCTGCTGCGAATCGAAGAACACAAGCAAGAACACAATAAAACACAACTCAAATAAAGTGACAATAGCAGATATATGATTGAGCACTAGAAGTTGGGGTCTTGCAAACCGATAACGGCGACTGTTTCAAGACATATTGATAAAGCAAAATCCAAACCCTAACATAGGTGGTGGCTACTGATTATAAAGTCTAAGGGGCGTTCAAGGACCCCAACTCATATCACTAAGAAGTCTCGACACGTTACAAGGGCCAAACGGCCCAAAAGACGGTGATAGAGCGCCCTGACAGATTTTGGATGTCAAATTATTTTGACGATTTCCATTGACTCCAATAGAATTTGGGCCTCAAACCAAAGTCATTGATTATCTTATGAAATTATCTTTCCATCCACATGTGGATCATCGAAAACGGAGTCTGGATGCGTCCTGAGCGTCTATTTTACTATAGACTGGTCCTGTAGCCTAAGATGGACTCGAACTTGATATGGATTGGGCCTCCAACTTGGCTTGGACTCTCTTGTTTGCCTCCTAAGGTGGTGGCCAAGCAAAAGGACGTCCTTGGTCATCTTTTAGGTGTTCTCCATCTTCTTGGGGCGTGCTTCAACTTGGGCCTGGGTCCCAAGTGTGAATAACAAGCCTGCGACGATGTTGTAGCTCCTAACAGAAATAGTGATAGAATATCTTCATGATTTGGAGGCCTTGATAATGTGATATTAAGGTGGAACTAGATCTATTTGAAAGCTTATCAAATAATATTTCCATAAGGTGCTCATTGACCTCAATCACAATCCGAATGGATGAGTTATGACCTTCGCAATGAAGCACTGCACTGTCTCGATCTTCGTGAATGCTTGCTCCACCCTTGCTAAAACCTAGTTGAGGTTGTCGCCAATGTTGGTCTGGTTCTTTTGTTGATGTCCCTGCAATTCTTTTTCTGCAAGCATAGCTAGCTGAAATAACTGGTTTGTAGTGTTAAAATCTTTATAATAAATAATATCCTGAATTTCACGTCTCAAACCACCATAAAACGACAAACTTTATCCTACGGATCCTCCTCTATCCCACAATATATTGTACATTTTTGAAACTCTACATAATATTTCTGGACAGACATATTACCTTGCTCTAAGCGTTGCATTTTACGTTTATAAGATGGAGAAATAAAATGATCACGCATTGTTTCTTAAGTCTATCCCATGATTGAGATTGTTGATGCAAATTGTCAAGTTCTCGCCACCAGAATTAAGCAAAATCATTGAATTCCCTAGTGACATATTTAACTCTATGCTTCTCAGTAACTATGTGTGAATTAAACTCTTGTTCTACAACCATCTCCCAATCAAAATATTTTTCTCCATCATAAAATCTAGAATAGAATAGTATGGTTAATTTACCTCTCATACCTTGATGATTATGATATATTTGTGATGGTTGATTTTTCTTTATCTGATCCATCCTTGCAAACATCTGATCCATGATTTCTTGCAATTCACACTTAAATAGAAACTCGTTGTTTGATTAGAATTCAAAACAAATGTCCTATCAACTATTTATGGGTTGGTGGAATCACTCTCACGCGTCTTACCAAGCTCTTACGAGTGTTCTTACCAACGCGAAGCAATGGACGGTACAACCGGTGGCTGGTTCGTGATACCTGTGAGGGTGTGGCACCAAGATTGCAAGGATCTTTTTCTGTACTGATATAGAGTATATATGTGGAGCTTGGAAGGCACACAAAGAATATATATATATATATATATATATATATATATATATATATATATATATATATATATATATATATATATATGTGTGTGTGTGTGTGTGTGTGTGTGGGGCACACAATTCAGTAACAGATAGCAATATTGAATAAATGTCTAGAGCACTTGTCCTAGTTGCTAGCCTATACGTGTTCCTAGCACTAGTTGTGACACACAAGGGAGTGAAATAAGTATAAAAGGTAGCAACGAAAATATGGATAAGGCAAAAGGCACCACAAACAATAGAACTATCGAGTGTTCCTTATGTGCTCCTTTTTTTATCTCTTCTCTTCTCTTTTGCTATTTTTTTTCTTTTCTTTTTTTGTTCAAATTTTTTCCCTTGCTTTTGCTCTTTTGATATTTTTTTTCTCAGCAAGGAGTACACAACAACAAACCCCAAAAAATTTGAGCTCAAATGGAACAAAGATGTGGCCTATACAATTCAGGATTGTGATCTAAAAAGCTAGGCAAAACCTGTGGGCTATGAAACTCGATGTTCCTGATCAAATTTTGCAATTCTAAATTTTGCGAACCCAACTTTGCTAGGATAAAACAGATCTAAAATTTTCTAGCATTCTCCATAGATATAAAATTATCCCCGTTTCGAGTTCGGATGCAAAAGTTATGACTGTTTTATGAAAATTGATCGAATCAGGGTTTTATGTGGACACAAGATGCAAACTTATGATGAGACAGAATGATGGCGGATGGAGGGATCAACACAAACTAGAAAAGGATACAATGTAAACTTGCAACAAGACCTTGACCTAGGACACAAACTCAACACGGCGGACTCTAAAACTGAAATATGCAAAGGCTATGGCGCGGATGGTTGTAGGGCAGGAAACAAATATGGGGGTGAACTATGGGACGAAGGCGAAAATCAACTAAACTAAGATAAATATGAACTTGATAGTTTACCTGAGGCTCTGAATGCAGCTTAATGGGGACATGATTCCCGATCTTCCGTCAAGTTTAAGATAACTATCGATTTGGTCGGCGAACGACACACCGATCCGACTTTAGATCACAAAGACCCAAACCCTGCAACCTTAGCACCACGTCTCCTCTGGTTATCAACCGTGTCACAATCTGGTTGACCTCACCATGAAGGCTAATTCCTACTGCGAATCGAAGAACACAACCAAGAACACGATAAAACGCAACTCAAATAAAGTGACAATTGCGGATATATGATTGAGCACTAGAAGTTAGGGTCTTGCAAACCGATAACGACGACCGTTCAAAGATAGATTGATCTAAAGCAAAACCCAAACCCTAACATATGCAGCGGCTAGTGATTATAAAGCCTAAGGGACGTCCAAAGACCCCTACTCACGTCGCTAAGAAGTCTCGACACGTTACAAGGCCCAAACGGCCCAAAAGACGGCGACGCAGCGCCCTGATAGATTCTAAACGTTAAATTGTTTTGATAATTCCTGTTGACTCCAATGGAATTTGGTCCTCAAACAAAGCCATTGGTTAGCTTATGAAATTATCTTTCCATCCATATGTGGATTATCGAAAACGGACTCTGGATGCGTCCTGGACGTCTATTTTACTACAGACTAGTCCTGGAGCCCGAGATGGACTCGAACTTGATATGGATTGGGCCTCCAGCTTAGCTTGGATGCCCTTGTTTGCCTCCTAAGGTGGTGGCCAAGGAGAAGGACGTCCTTGGTCATCTCTTAGGTGTTCTCCATCTTCTTGGGGCGTGCTCCAACCTGGGCCTAGGTCCCAAGTGTGAATAACAAGCTCACGATGACGTTGTAGCTCCTAGCAAAAATAGCAATAGAATATCTTCATGATTTGGAGGCCTTGCCAACATGATATTAAGGTGGAACTAGATCTATTTGAAAGATTATCAAATAATCTTTCCATCAAGTGCTCATTGACCTCAATCACACTTCGGATGGATAAGTTATGACCTTTGCAATGAAGCACCGCCGGGCGACGAAACCGAAAGTTCAACTTTGATGGATTTGCACTTTAAGACATATTTGTACATATATTGAAATAGCGACACGTACATGTAGAACCAAGTGAATTGTACCCAAAATTACTATACAAATGTAGGAACGACCACACCTTATAATTAATGGTCGTATCCAATGATGTCATATCCTGATCATTATTCATGTGGCAACACTCATCGTGGGTTGCACTGATGCATGTAGAGTAGAGGTGTATTTATTTAGACCGGACTGGATAACAAATTACCCAATATTTTAATTTACAGTTTAATTAATTTGACCATCGATTGGACCATGTTGTAATCGATTGGACCATGTTCTAATAAGAAAAGTCTTGTTCTTAATCAAAATTTTATTGCAGTTTGGAGGTGAAATTTCAACGGTCTTTTATTATTGCTTTTATGATTTTTCTTTAGTATTTATGGGAAACAAACAAAATAAAAAATAAGAACTCCATTCACGGATGCATGGGAAGGAAAAACAAAAGAGGAAAATTGTCCCATACTTTACTAACAGGAATGAAAAAAGAAACTTAAAGGTAGTGCAAAGTTATGGTATTTATTGGGGTCAAATTACAAAAGTTCATATTTTCTCTGTAAAAGTTGTGTGGTTCCTGTAAATCTGTTTCTTTTGTCACCTCGAAGGCTCGAACGACGGCCTATGTTCCTTCACCACCTCTCGCCTCGTCTCACCCGCTTGCCTGGTCTCGTCCCACAAAGCAAGTTTCCTGGGGTGTTCGCTTATCTTGCCTATACTCGCCTCGCCTCACACAAGCTACTCACGTCGAACTTGATTTGAGGCCGAGAATCCCTCGTTGCTTAGTTGAGCTCTGGTACTCGCTTCTCGTTCGCCCATGGATCAGGTGGCGGGGGCGGCCGAGTCGACGGCGTGGCCCTTGTGGATGTTGCTCCTGCTGCAGGTGCTAAGCCGGCGACAGACCTGGTTGGCACTCTTCCTTGCCGTGTACACTGCGTTGCCCACCTGCTCCCCTCCTCCTAGTCCCTGCTCGCCTCCGTCTGCGCCTAGCACTACACCACCTCCTCCGCGACTCCGCCTCCACCTCAGGCGGCGCTCGCCTGGCCCGCCACGCTCTACGCCTACGTCACGTACGACGTTGTGCTCGGCCTGCTCTCCATGGCCGCCGCGCTCGCCATCGCCATCATGCACGGTGCCTTGTTCGGCCTGCTCTCCATTGGTGTCGTGCTTGCCGTCGTCGCCCCGACCATGCTCAATTCGAGGCCGGTGAGGTTGATTCCACGACGGGTCCAGCTGTTTTGAGTATCTGAGTCACTCGAGTAATTTGATTGATTGGTTCAGTGTTTCGTTCCATTGTAATTAATATGTATATATAGGATATGATTAATTAGGCATAGTGCTTGCCTATTTGATTTTATTATGACCCAAAAAGAAAGAGTAGTAAAGGATATGGACACGGATACCGTATTTGGATTAAAAAGTAGAGGATATGGACACGGAGAAGAACCGTGGAAATCAAGAACTTATTATCGAATGCGGGTGTGGTAGGTTGGACGGAAAAAAGTGTGCAAAAGATTTTTGTCTCTTTATTATTACTAGCAAATATGCCCGTGCGTTGCAATGGGATCGTAATTCATTATATTGCGGACGACACGAAATGGTTGTATGACAAAGCTGCACGCGAGACACTATGGCCAAAGCGAGGTGGTTGAACCTACACCACGACACCACGTGTGCGTTGTGTCATTAACCATGGCAAGGCAGCCTAGCCCATTAGTGTGATGGCCATAGTGCGGTGCCAGCATTACACCGCGGCACAACGCTCATGCGGAGACCAGAAGTGGCCATGGCAACATGCACGTAGTGTCTTCAGGCAGTCTGGGCCAGAACAATCGCGTGCGATTCTAACTCGTATGTAAATAAAAAAGCAGAGCAAAATAAAAAATGTAACTCTTATCCTTTTCTATTTGATTATTAAAAGTTCTATTTAAAGTACTCAGGATCTGAGGAATCTATTAAGATTAGAATTCCTACTCTATATTGGTCTAGAGTCCTATTTAGAGTGCTCAGGAGGAATTTATTTAGATTAGGATTCCTACTTCCATATTCATCTAGACCGAGCGATTCTAACTCATATGTAAATAAATAAAGCGAAGCAAAATAAAGATCGTAACTCTTATATGTTTCTATTTGATTATTAAGAGTTCTATTTAGAGTACTCAGGATCTGAGAAATCTATTTAGATTAGGATTCTTACTTCATATTGGTTTAGACACGAGCTATTCTAACTCGTATGAGTACATGTTATATATATAGGTCCGGACAAAAGAATCTCTCCATCGTCCAGTAGTTAAAGGGAGATGGACCAAATAATGGATGGACAAAAAAAGGACTGAAATTTTGTCTCTTTATTATTAGGTATAGATATAGACTAGCAAAAATGTTCGTGCGTTGTAACGGAGTATTTTTTAAATGCTATAGTATATATTACCAGTCCAAACTTACAAAATTAATTAATGTTAGAAAGTTGATCATTAAAATGCAATATCTATGTCTATACCTAATATTACGGAGCCAAAATTTCTGATTAATTCAAATTTACCTTGAATTTATGAAGTGATGGCCTGGCATGACCCAACTATTTTCTATATCTAAGCAACTCTGGCTAGGTTAAACTCTGATAGCGTGAGGTTCCTCTTAGAGTCACCACACTTGCTATGATTGAAGAAGAGGACAATGGAGAACGTATATGTTACATCATCTATTCTAATATGATTTGGAATTGGATTTTGTGTTGTGACTAGACACATACTATTCTTACTCCTATAAACATGGTTCGTAAGTTTGGGTCATGGATGGAACAGTAAACTGATTAGGACTTCTATCTCTAATTAATCATATACTACTATTTTTAGTAAAACTGACTGAGTTGTCTCTAATGGAGTACAGGACAGAAGTACTCAAAAAAGAGTGAAGGACAAGCATGTGAGGATTAGAATAATCACTCTTTAATATTGCATGCTACCAAATATATACCCTATACTTCGCCTCAATAAAATAAAAAACCAAATATACCCCATACTTTTGCATCAGAAAAATATCCTTGCATATCTAAGCCCAATGAACAAACTCACGTGTTTAGCACTTTTACAAATCAATGCAGAACCTAAACTTTTGCTAATTTAAGTTTGCATTCATGAGATTAACAACCTATTACAAATCATATATTTAGCAACAATAGCTACAGTCTCAATAACTAAAGGGTAGCGATTAACAACCTATTACAAAATCATATTAACAACAATAGCTACAGTTTAACTAAAGGGTAGCGTTATTTGAGTGAGCAATTTTTTTTCTTTTTTTTTCTTCTGAGAGACCTGTTTTACCTTTTCTTTGTAGTAAAAAAAATTGACGTTCATCAGCAACGGTGTCGTGTGCACATCAAAGGTCCTGACGTGGTCGGGCCCACTGGTCCTCACGTGGTGGAGCCCACTTGTATGCTCCGCTCTCTTCTCCATGTGGCCATCCCCCACACCCTTTGACATTGAGGGCGACGCACTGGTGCACCAGTGCAGTCGACATGTGTGCTGGCTCGGCTGGAGTACTGGGTCGTTAGGCCAGGGTCCATGACACGGTCTAGGCGGCGCGCGTCCATCAGTTAGGGTCTCCGCCCCCATCAGCCGCCCCATGCAAGTCGCAAATCAGTGCCCGGCTCGCGCCACCAGCCGCTCCGCGCAGCGAGCAGAGCATATGCGACTTCTTATTAAAAAATAGAGACAAATCCAAAAGAAAATCTTACGCTCCTTTTTTGATTCGATTCATGATTCTTTTTTTATTTGAGCTAGAGTTTCTACAGAATTCTCCTTTCCTTGTTTGCTTTGATTTCCAGATCTGGAAGATGTATTTGCCTATTTGATCTGTGGTTTTGTCATTTTCTACTTGAATTAGGATTTCTATTCCTATTTAGTTTATTTAGGGTCGAAGAGATCTATTTGTCCTAACTATCTAGGGTCATATAAGTCTAGACGGAAGAAACTTCGACTACCGGTAGTTAGGGGAGAGGTGGATAAAAAAATGGATGGACGAAAAAATAGCCTGAAATTTTGCCTCTTTATTATTATTATTATTATTATTATTATTATTATTATTATTATTATTATTATTATTATTATTATTATTATTATTATTATTATTATTATTATTATTATTATTATTATTATATTATTATTATTATTATTATTATTATTATTATTATTATTATTATTATTATTATTATTATTATTATTATTATTATTACTGGCAAAACATGCCCGTACGTTACAACGGGACAAACATTTTATTACGCGGTGCCATACCACTGGTGATAATGAGTTAGTTATTTTTGTACAATTTGATAAATGAGCTTTATCCAACCATAAATCAAATAAATCAAGCCTGCAATAAAAGATTAATCCTTATGAGAAATTGAAAATAAATTAGTTCAACTAAAACAGGTGTTATTGTGTGTACCTATTGTGAGTTTGACAAATTAAAGGTTGAATTTTAGCCACAACCACATGTCCACACACGTCATGTGTGGGTTTGGACGTCAGGACATGACATACTCCCTCTATCCATATTTAAGTGTTGTCGTGGGATTCGTGCTAGTCAAAATTTCTCAAGTTTAACTAAGTTTATAGAAAATATTAGCAATATTTGTATTTCTAAATAAATTTATTATGAAAATAGATTCAATGATCTATCTAATAATACTAATTATGTATTATAAATATTAATATTTTATTTGATATATTTAGTCAAAGTTAAGTATGTTTGACTTCTCGGAAAGTGAAAACGACAGATAAAAAGAGAGAGAGGGAGTAAGTGAATGACGTTAAAAAAACTCAAAAGAGAAGGGACAACCATTATTATTTCTAGTTTTCATTAAAAACAAATAGTTGCATACCAAATTAATTTTCATTGCTTTCGGCTTACCCGTTTCATGCAAAAGCAACCAAAAACGTTGGTCCTCCAATAGGGGAACTATTAGGAAATCATCATGTACGTAAGTACATCGGAGAAGAAATAAAAGCAAAAAAATGCTAACAAATTGGAAACCATGTAAGTACGTTGGAGAAAAATAAAGGCAAAAAATTGCTAAACAAATCAGAAACCATGTACGTAAGTATACACCGGAGAACAATAGTAAAATAATCGTGTAATACCAAAATTACTCTCATTATTGCTATCTGTTTCATAGAGGGAAAAAAATTACAAAACTAAACCAAATGCATCTCCGGACACAACTTCGGATATGAGAAATCTAATTGGATTAGGAGTCTATCTATCAATACTTAACTCTTATATTTTTCTATTTATTATTAAGAGTTCTATTTAGAATACTCAGGATCTGAGGAATCTATTTAAGTAAGGATTCCTATTTCATATTGGTTTAGACGCAAGCTATTCTAACTCGTATGACCATAGGTTATATATATAAGTCCGGACAAAAGAAACTCTTCATTATTCGGTAGTTAGAGGAAAACGGACAAAAAAAAATGGATGGATAAAAAAAAGCCTGAAATTTTGCCTCTTTATTATTATAATATATATATAAAAAGTAAAGGTATAGATATAGATATAGATATAGATAATAATAATAATAATAATAATAATAATAATAATAATAATAATAATAATAATAATAATAATAATAATAATAATAATAATAATAATAATAATAATAATAATAATAATTATAATAGATACAGATATAAATTAGGTAGGTATAGTCGTATAGATGATCTACAAGGTGACCACAGTGGAAGAAGACGAACGGAGAAGACGACAGGCTCAACCATGTGTAATCACTAACATCGTTCTCCGCAGCGAGCCAGTGACAACCACACACTCACGGAGTTAAAGGGGTGCAGGCGGACGCGCGATACGTCAAAGCTGTTCGCTGCCACGACGCTGGTCATCTACCCGTACAACCCTTTTTGCTGGAACTGGAAGGCGAACCGACCGTCTCTTCGCAACAACCAAACCGAGTTGATTTGGAGCCAAGCGGGGCCGGGAGCACGGGGATTCTGGATATCATCTTGGTGCGTGTCCACGTGCCGTGCATCGACTTGACGGCATCAGGGTTGCAGGCCGCGCGCGTGATCAGAGCCTTCCGCCTGCTCCACGTTCACACACGAATTTTATGGTATTTGTTCACACAAAAAAAGGAATTTTATGGTATTATTAGTCGCGGATATTGGATTTATATGAGAACTAGACAAAAGTTCCATATCTTGATCCCGAGCTCCGACTGCGACTCGATCCTGACACACACACAAAGAGAAACATCGTCGCCGATCAAGTATTCAACTTAGCCATGACGCGAAAGCGACGGAGATCAGGAAAGACCGTGCGGAGGTCCAACGCCGCCGGCCTAACGGCGCTCGCGCTCTGCTTCACCAGGCAACTACAACTACAAGCGCCGCCCGTTGTCGTCGCGGGGGAGGAGCCGCCGGGCGGCCCTAGCACCGCCGCCGCCGCCGCGGCTGCCAACCTCGTCTTCTCGCCGGTGTCCGTCTACGCCGCGCTAGCGCTGCTGGCCGCCGGCGCCCGCGGCGGCACGCTCCAGGAGCTCCTCGACGCGCTCGGCGGCCACTCCCGCGACGACCTCGCCGCGTTCGCGTCGCGGTCGGGAACGGGCGGTGGGCCGGCCGTCGCGTTCGCGTGCGGCGCGTGGCTCGACGCGGCGTGGGCGCTCCTGCCGGCCTTCCGCGACGCCGCCGCCGCCTCCTACAACGCCGAGGCGCGCGCCGTCGACTTCGGTAACGAGGTGAGATCTCGTAAGTTGTAACGTGCATACATAGATCTAATCGAAATCATCCTAATTCCTTTCGGTTCTTGTACATCATTAATGGATTGCACTGAAATAAAAATTAATTTTTTTTCTCTTCGTGAAGCCGGAGAAGGCAGTTGGCGAGATCAACCGCTGCTCGGCGGCGGCGACTAACAATCACATCGACTCGATCCTTGATACAAGTTCAGTGGACACACTCACAACCCTCATGCTCTGCAGCGCCATCTACTTCAAGGGCAGATGGGAGGCGCCATTCGCCAAGGCGCACACGGTGGTGGACAAGTTCCACTGCCTCGACGGCAGCACCGCCGACGTGCCCTTCATGTACTCAGTGCGGAGCCAGTACATCGCCATCCGCAACGGGTACAAGGTGCTCAAGCTCCCATACCGGCAGCACCGGCGCCAGCACCACGACGTAAGGGATCATCATCAGAGAGCAAGCCCGGCCCCGGCGACGGCGATGACGACCCCGCCCCGAAATACTCCATGTGCATCTTCCTGCCGGACGAGCGGGACGGGCTCCCAGGTCTCGTTGAGAAGATAGCCTCTGGCCCCGGGTTCTGGCACTACCGCCTGCCGACCTCGCAGGTCCCCGTCGGGGCCTTCCGGCTGCCCAAGTTCACTCTGTCCGCCTCCGGCAGCGTGAGGCAGGTCCTGCGAGACGGCATGGGGATCAAGTCCGCCTTCGTTGCCGGCGAAGCTGACCTGGCCGACATGGCGGCCAAGCGCGACGAGGACGACGCTGCTGGCACGCCGCTGTACGTTGCCGACGTCTGCCATAAGGCGGTGCTCGTCGAGGTGAACGAGGGGGGCACCGTTGCCAATGGCGCCACTGCTAGCTATATGCGCTGTGGGGCAAGTGCGGTGATGGATCAGCTGGCGACGGTGGATTTCGTTGCTGACCACCCGTTTGTGTTCTTTGTGATCGAGGAGGTGTCTCGTGCTATCGTCTTTGTTGGCCGCTTCCTCGACCCTTCAATTTCAGGGTGATGGCCTAGTAGTAAGGTTCTGATACATCATATTAAATTAAGTGCACTAATATTGTGGCCTAGTAAAATGTAAGCTAGAGTTCGATCAAGTTGCCTCCATAGAAATTAGAATTTCTTGCTGACCAACATCTCACGCATATATAGTGACATGAATCGATCGAGCAGATGACAATATATGACATAACAAGAGAAGCGCGCCTGCTAAAGTATCCAAGGTTTCGTTTGTGGTTTTTCTGATTGAGTTCATCCTGGTGAGAGCTATCAAACAAATTTTGATTGGGGATAAACTTAGGATTTGTTTGGGACATTTTTGGAACATAGTAATCAGATAATATAATATGTTGGATTATAATATTCCAACCAATAGTATTGTAACCTTATGATCTATCTTTAACCTACTAATAGGAGATTATAGGTTAATAGACAATATAAAATCACAGGCAATCACAATTTTATGTATCCACAAATACCAATACATATTCCATGTACCATAAATCATTGTCATCGATCATATATACATACACATCAAAGAGATCATATATACACCGAAAGTTTGAACTCATATGTTGCATATCAAGTCTTGAAATTCACATATAATCATTTCTAGTCAAACCCAGCCTAGCAAAGTCATGAAGGCCTTTGTATTCTAGTTGGGCTTAATCAAAGGTTTCATTAAAATATTTCCCTTTGTAATGAAATATTTTGCGCATGATGAACCGGCACATGTCATCACATATGGCCGTGATGTAACAAACAACCCTAATGTTCAAGCCATCGTTACCAAACATAACCATTCTTCACATCTTTGGTTCAATCAGGGCATAATAATTCAGTAAATTATGCCCACCCCCAAACTACAACTGAAATCTTGAAGTGTATTGAAGTCAAATTAACTGCAAAACTGCATAACCAAATCTGCATCTACAGCAAAGCTATTACTCAACCAGTCTTGCAATGGTTGATTAAGCATAAGGCATACCACAACATCATCCACCTTAACTTAAAATCACACACCAATTGTTATGGTAGCGGATTGGGAGCTCCCATGAACCAATTGCGCCTTGCACATGGTGAACTCCATGATCGGAAGCTCCTAGAAGATGCGGGGGAGCATGGGCATGTATGTCGTGTCTGAGCCATAGTGGCATCTCACAGCATGCAGAAGGGGAGCTTGGAGTTGTCCACCATTGGGGCCACCAGCAAACTGCGAGGATCCCGGTCGCCGCATTGCAGAAGGGGAGCTCGGAGTTGTCCACCATCGAGGTCACCATCAAATGCGAGGATCCCTGTAACACATCAAGTGTTTAGCTCCATAATTGTATTGCATAAGCATAAGCATAAGCATGCATTATTCATGTTGTTATTTTATGTGATGCAACACATGTAATTATTCTAGGGTTTGTTTGATTTATTTCATGAAGTATTTGCTAGTTGGTGTAACAAAAAGGTAAGGTAGCCAATCATGACCTACAACACCTTAGTTATACTTAGGGTAACATTTGGAACAAGGTTCATGTTGGCCAAAATTACAAAATTGCCCTCCAAGAAAAGTTTGACCACCATTTGACCCTAGAAGGCTCTAGTTTGACCAATTAAAAAGTCTAATTTAGAGACCTTGCATGGAAGAGCACCCTTAAGCAAAGTTGTAGAGAAATTCATGAGGAACAAAAGTTCTAATATGGCCATCTCATGAAAATGACCAGAGCATGCTCAAAAATGGTCCACAAGTCAGCTTGAGTGGGAATCAACACTTAGAAAAATTCTAAGTCTGGAAATTTGATTTTTCAGTTTCCCTGTACCTCACTTTAGCAACTTATAACTCACAAACTAGGCCAAACCAGCCTTTGAGCCAATTGACAAAGTTGTTGTCCACACATAGCTCTACAACATTGTCAATATCACCATCACCTGGTTCTCAATAGTTTAGGAGATATAATGTCTTGAAGTTAGGGTTTCAGTCGGCATAGTGACTGAAACTAAGTTTCAGTTTTCGGGTGACCCACTTTGGAGCCTTGTAGTTTCAAATCTAGGCCGAACCAGCCCAAACCCAAATTGACAAATTTGTAGACCTCATGTAGCTCTACAAAATTGGTGTAATCATCTTCGACTAATTCGAACCGGTTTGGGAGATAATCATCGTGGAAATCGCTCTGTCAGTCGGTCATTGATGTCGCCGATTCAGTTCGTCAGCGTCAGAGTGGCCGACCGGCCGCAGGCCGTCGTCGACGCGTGGAGGCGTGGTGGCGCCCGTACGCCGGCCCTGGCCCCACCAGTCAGCCCACGGCGCCTTCAAGACCGCCACGACGCGTCAAGGCTGCCTCCATTCCCTCTCCCTCCCTCGTTCGGTTGCAAAGCGGAGACACCGAGCCGCCATTGTCGCCCCCACTCCGGCGAGCTCGCGCGCACTCCCCACCGTATCACCGGCCGCCCGACCTCGCCAATCCCTCCGCCTCACCACCCTCCATCTCCTTGACCCACCGAAGCCCGTGATTTGACTCGAGGTGAGCCGCATTTCCTTCTTCCCCATCTCCGAGAGGTCGCTGGAGCCCGCCATGGGACCTCACCGTGGTCGGGGTGCTTCGGGTCTCTCTCCGTCCTCCCTTCCTAGCAAAATGGATCCGCCTAGCTTCGGTGAAGCTCGTACCGAGCCTAGACCGCACCGTGCATCTTCACCGGCGACGGCGCGCCGCCACCGGACACCACCGGCCGCCGCTCGCGGTGACAAGCCCCTTCCATCCCATCCCCATCCATTCCACGAGCACTAATCGACGCACCGGGTGACGGAGAACACGAGGTGGTGCTCACTTGGCCGAGCGAGCTCTTCTCCGGCGAGCTCGAGCTCGTCGGAGCTCGCGGGTCTCCGCCTCCCCTGTCCCTCTGTCCCTGACTGCGGGGGCCCGCCTGTCAGTTGCCAAGCGCGGGCGGGAGTGCTGAGCGGGCCGCGCGCGTGCGAGTGTGGGCCGAGTTCTTCCGGGCCGGCCCAGCTCATCCGAAATGAAATTCGTTTTTATTATTTTGTCACTGATTTTTGTACAAGTTGGAAAAATATAGATCTAGGGTTTTAATGATCCAAAAATCATGAGATAAAGTTTGTTAGGGTCTACATGATGTGTAGTATTTTAGAAAAATATAAATATGGAATGTGATGTTTAATTTCTAGGAGAATTTAATAGATCCTTTAAATGTGTTTTGGAATGCATGCAAATTTGTTAAATTTATAACTTGAGCTGTGGTGTTCCAGAAATCATGAAATTTGGTGGGTAGGTTAATTTATGCTAGCCCTAGCTCTGGTAAAAATTTGGGCATCAGTGCTTAATTACTTTTCAAGTTATTATGCTATCTTGTTATTCTAGGAAATATTTAAATGAATTTTTGTAATTTTTCTACATGTGCAATGTTCATATAACTTTTTGGAGAATGTCTTGGTACCCTAGAGTGTCCAAGAAAATTAAGAAATCTGTTGTTTGACACTTTTCAATAGGGTTTCCTATTTATGCAAAAATCAGCCTTATGAGCTTGTGAATTTTGTGTAGGGAGTTTCTGTGAATAAAACTTGTTAAATTTTTTACTGTGGTCTCTTTTTGGGTCAGAGAGTCCCCTGTAATTTTTGTAGAATTTTAGGAGCAGTTTATATATATGTTTGAAATTTCACTTAATTACTTAAGTAAATTAAGAAATGGGTTTAAATAAATATTCTAGGTGGGCACACCTTACTTTCTGGTGTTTTTGTGACATTGTGAACTTGTAGTAGTATTAGTTTGGTCTTAGAGAATGTTGGTCACATCAATAAATATTTAACCTTTGTAATTTTTGGTTTTCTGGACAGCTAGTAGTAATTCTAAATTTGGCTTTGATAAAATTGGTTGCTGGACAACTTGTAAATACCAAAGTTGGAGTAAACTTGATGAACTAGCTTGTGTTAAAATTTGGAAGCATTTGGCTTAGTAGTTTGAGAGTTACTGTTGTTTAAAGTGGCAGTTCAAAATCTGCTACTCTCTGTGTTGGAGAAGACAGCTTCTGGAACTTGTGAAGTTTGACCTGGAAAACTTAGGAGTTTGGAGTTGAGGTCTGAAAATGAATTGTAGTGCATTTCTTAGGCTTTCCAGATTGTCTTAGATCATATCTTTTGGAATTGTAAATCTTCAGTTGTGATAAAAACAAGTAGCTGCTGTCCAGAATGCTTTCTGTGGTGTTTTGCTGTTTGATATGGTGTAATATCCTAAGACATGCTACTTTTGTATTTATTAGGTGTTAGGGCCTTAACTGAGGATGAGCAGCTTTATCTTAGGTTAAGTAGATTAGGTGAGTATTTCTCTACCGGAGAGGAAATTTGCACCTACTCTTTTGAAGTGATTTGAGTAGAGCATTAAATTGTTGTAATGCATTCCATTCCGAGCATATTGCATCTTTCGTTATGCATTCATGGTATTTATTGTGCATTTCATGCAATAGGTGTACCGGAGGGAGTGACACTTCTCGAATTCGAACAAACGATACCGGAGGAGGTGCTGAGTCAACCGGAGGAAGTAGCAGAAGAACCCAACGTCGGGGAAGCTCCGTCAGAAGATCTACCCGAGTGCCCTGACCACCGGCCTTCAACTTTTCTGAAAGGCAAGCCCCGGTGCATGCTGAACCTACTGATTTATAAATTAATCTTGAGTACTTTTAATTGTTTACTGCATTAAGTTGTAGGAGTTATATGAAAACACTTGTTGCATTATACCTGTCCTTGTCCAGATATCGTACTGAATCCTATATTAGGTGTAGGCACGTGTCAATGCTTAGCCCTGCTTAGTACGGTAGAAGTCGGGTGATTTCCGGTCATCCGCGAGATGTAGGAAGGAGTCGCGAGTGGCTTATGGCTATCGTGATGGAACTATGCTTTAAAATGAAATTGAGACCGGACGGGAGTTCGATAGTACAGCCGCAAGACACTTCACGTCTTGGGTGTGGAGCTATGCCCGTTTGAGTCGTTTAAGGACCGATTCGCTGTACGTCCTTGAGTCATGTTGAACGCAGTCTAACACTTAGTTGGCCGGATAAGTCGTTCTGACCGCGAAGCCGAGTAATGTGGTTCAGGCCGGGAATCGAATGGTAGGTTGCTTCTTGGAGGAGAGAAAGGATGTGCTTGGGGACATTGGCATGAGACCAAGGGGGGGGTTAGAGTCCCTATCACCTGGCAGAGTGTCGCCCTTGGGGTCGCGACATTATTCGGACCCGCGATTCCTGAATCATATGAAACGGTGGCCTGTGCGACCCTGGCAGGGGTCTGCACGGTGAGTGTTAGAAATACCCCTCCAGCTGGATAGGAATTCGATTCGAATCGCCGTCGCTCCCGGTTAGTGAGCACTTGACTTGAGCAGCGGCAACGTAGAACTCATTAAATGAACTGGTGGTTAAGGGAATGATACAATGTTGCCATAATGATATACCTGCTATGGATATAATAATCATGTTGTTTGATTATAATCAAGTGTATGTTTAGTACAGGTGCTAAGATAGATGACAGGTAAATGCTAAAAATAACTGCTAGTACAGGTTATAAGAGTTTCAATTACTTATGCCTTTATGCAAAATATTATGTCAGCTAGCCTCTTGTGTAAGCCTTGCATAATCCTTGGTGTCACTTTATTTCTGGTTTTCGACGGGTAAGTCTAGCTGAGTACATTCCAGTACTCAGGGTTTATTCCCTCCTGTTGCAGATGACATGCTTTATCGGGGATTCTGCAAGACGTGTCTCCACCCTGCGGGTGATGATGACTAGATCACAAGGGCGTGATCGTCTTTATGTACTTTCCTCATGCTTTTGCGGGATGTCGATCAGCCAGACTGGCAGTATTTAATTAACTAGTGTGTGTTATGCTTCCGCTACTTTCAAACTTGGTTTGTAATATTTGCTACTCCGTGTGTGTAAACTTATTTCAGAACTACTTGTGAAATGTAACGTATGATGTTGTATGTTGAATGATGCGATCCTGGTTGTAAGCAGTTTGGTTTGAAATCCTTCGTGATTTTGATTGACTACCGGGATTATATGGGCTCAAGTTCGAAAATTTGAGCGCTTCGGTGCTTGTTTTTGTACTTGTGCTCTTATAATTTGGTCGGTTCTGTTACAGCTGGTATCGGAGCATAATTCAACATTAAACACATCTTACGGGTAATTAAAAACAAAAAGTATTTGTTTGCGAAAAGGGTTAAACTCTAAAAATTATTTTATAGGTATGCCAGTGATCACAACCCTTAGCCCAAATAAGGACTCTTAGGTGGCTTATTATAAAGACTAACTTGGGGGCCTTGTTTGTTTCTGTTTCGTCGTCCATACGGCGTGAAATTGTATGGATGCCATCCACTTGGGTGGTAATGTATGGATCAATTACCTCGACGCTCTGGTAAGTGTGAGTTGTGAGAGCATGATCGTCCAACCGGCGGTCTAGGGGAGAGTAGTTTTGGTGACTTGCATACTTACGTGTTTAAACCATGTAATTATGTAAGCACTTAATTGTGGGAACATTATTATCGGGTAGCTTTGATACTGAAGTATATACATCTGGGGATGTGTATATGGAAAGTATTTAAATTACTGCTTTCTTGTGTGCATATATTGGGAATTGTTGGGCTGCAATGAAATTTTCTGCAGGTACACTAACAGCGTAACGAGTAGACCGATAGTTTCGCTTATATGAGAGAACGTATGTATGCCACCGCCTAGCGTTAAAACTTTAGGTTTCTACTAAGGTGAGAGGGCGTACGGAACGTGCATGCATCATGTTTAAATATATCATACATATCATTTACTCCCTCCTTAAAAATTTCTGTACTCCCGACTAAAGTAAATTTCGTATCCCCTAAATGATCCTCACTTTAAGTCGTATCTTATCTTGTTGCTACAGATGGCACGTACCAAGAGGACCGCTCGTAAGTCCACTGGGGGCAGGGCACCGCGTCACCAGCTCGCTCCACGTGAGCCCCGCCCTGAGCCTACTGAGGTGGAAAGGCTGAGGGCAGAGTTGGCTGAAGTGACTGCCGCCAGGAATGCAGCACGGCAACAACTGGAACAAGTGATTCATGATCGTGATCAAGAAACGCTTGCAGTCCAGAGGTTGACAGTGGCAAACCGCAACTGTCAACGCATGTTGGTCCGTGTGATGGAACAGAGGGATGAAGCCTGGCACGAGGAGAACATTCTGAGAGCTCGTCAGTTTGAGCTCGAGCAACAGTTGGAGAACGCTGAAGAATACAATGATAATCTTCATGAAGAAGTGCACCGCCTGAACAACGAGCTTAATCCCCTGCTGCCTCAAAACAACAACGCCGATGAGGACATGGGTTCGGGAATCTTCATGGCCGAGGATGATGATGAAGTGGAGGTTGATGGACCACAGGATGCCCCACCTGCAGAAGCACCAGAAGAAGAAGAAGACGAGGAGTTAGAGCCTGTCAGTGATGAGGACGGCGGGGAGATCCTTGACACTGACTCGGAGGATGATGCTTAGAGTAGTCATCACGTGCCTATAATGTTAGGATCGTCTTTTGTGCCCTCCCTGTGAAGGAGTGAGGCCTTGTAATAACTTGACTTTTGGATGTAAGGTTGAACCGTATGTTTCCTGAATGTAGTTTGAACCCGTTATTTTCGATCACAACTTGATGTCTTATTATGTTGCGTTCGATGATGGTGTCACGATTAGCACCCTTCGGTGCCGCGACGAAACCGAGGGCCTCCTATGGCGCGCGACATAAGGCTGTGCTGCTTGGCACGCGCAGGTATCGAGGTGGCTAGTCATGATCCACCATGGAACTCTTCATTGAGAAGTCTCTTGTGGTCAGTTCGAAGTAGCCTCTCACAGTCAACTAAAAATCTGGAGATCGAATCCAAGTACCGTGCAAAAGGTCAAAAATCACGTAGATAGCAACGCAAACGGTCCGGTAACCGTTGTGCTCCCTGTGAGTGAGCCTTTATCAAAGAGCATCTTGTTGGATTACCAAGTATGATCTCGTTAAATGATGCGCTAGAATGGATTGTGCGGTTGTGATGAATTATTGTGCCTTAATTATTATGAGAAATCTATTCATACAGTCAGATTGACATTTCGCAATAATTCATCTACAAATTTCCCACATCGTCAGTGCTCATTGGATATGCATTTTTGCAGATGTCGTACAATCTACGTCGGGGTCGTGGAAATGAGGAGGAGGAACAGCCACCCCCTCCGCCGCCACCTACTCCGGCCGAGTTGATGCAGACAGTGGTCGAAGGGCAGCGCATGTTGGCAGATGCTATGCGCCAGCTGGCTAACCGGGAAGCTCGTCCTGGCCGCCAGGGCCCAGAGCCAAATCAGTACAGCGATTTCAAGGACTTTCTGGATATAAAGCCCCCGCTCTTCAAGGAAGCGGAAGAACCCCTGCAGGCTGACGAGTGGTTGAATACAATTGAACAGAAGTTTCGTCTGCTACGCCTGACTGATGAGCTGAAAACTGAGTATGCTTCCCATCAGTTGCATGGTCCGGCGGGCATTTGGTGGAGCCACTATCGTTCCACACTGCCTGCCAATGTCCCAATTGCTTGGGATCAGTTTAAGGCGGCATTCCGAGGAAATTATATCCCTCCCGGTCTTATGGCAATCAAGCATACAGAGTTTATGAGGCTGTCGCAAGGAAACAAAAGTCTGACTGAATACTTGCAGTCCTTCAACAACCTGGCAAGGTATGCCACGGAGTTTGTGGATACCGATGCCAAAAAGATTGCTAGCTTCAAAAGGGGCCTCGGCCCAAAACTGATGAAAACTATGGGCACTAGCAAATGTACTACTTTCAATGATTTCATCAGCGATGCTTTGACCCAGGAGAACAACAATACTATTTATTCTGCCTCTAAGAGTCGTAAAAGGGCCCTTGAGGCAAGTGCTTCTCAGTCAAGGGCCTCAGCGGCACCGAGGTCTTCCCCTCGCCCACCTGCTCAGAATACAAAGTTCCGTCCGCCGCAGAAGAAACCTGCTGCAAAAACGGGGTTCCGTAAGGCTTATACCGTCGCTCTGCCAAAGGGGACTTCTGGACAGAGCAGCTCTAGTGTTCCTCCTAGCAATATGCCTTGCTGGAACTGCAACAAGCCAGGTCATTGGTCCAGGAATTGTCCGTACCCGAAGAAAAATGTCAACCAAGGTAGTCGCCAGGGACACGCCCATTATAACAGCATTGAGGAAATTCCATCTGGTGAGGTGGTCACCGCTGGTAAGTTTCTAGTTGACCAACACCCCGCAGTGGTACTTTTTGATTCAGGTGCTTCGCATTCCTTTATCAGTCCTAAGTTTGCATCTAAATTTGCACACAAGTTGCATACTGTTGAAGGTGTGGGTTATTGTATTAGCGCTGCAAGTGGGAATATTTCCACAAACAAAGTAGTGGGGAACCTTAAGTTTGAGATAGAAGGGCGAAGTTATTCGCTTGCCCTATTGGTTTTACCTGGTTTAGACATAGATGTTATCTTGGGCATGAATTGGATGAGTCAGAACGGGGTACTCATTGACACATCCGCTCGGGTAGTTATGCTCAGAGATCCTACAGATCAAAAAGGTTTTCTAGTACAACTTTCCAAAAAGGTTGAATTGTCGGGGGAAATTCATGCTGTGCAAGCAAAGGCGTTGGCCGAAATTCTAGTAGTAAATGAGTTTCCGGACGTTTTTCCCGATGATTTGCCGGGACTCCCTCCGGATCGGGATGTGGAGTTTAAAATCGAGTTGTTGCCTGGCACGGCACCCATCTCTAGGAGACCCTATAGGATGCCTCCTAATGAACTAGCTGAACTTAAGGTGCAATTGAATGAACTTTTGAAGAAAGGGTTGATTCGTCCTAGTTCATCGCCGTGGGGATGCCCTGCTATCTTTGTAAAGAAGAAGGATCAAACCTTGCGGATGTGCGTGGACTACAGACCTCTGAACGCGGTCACTGTTAAGAATAAGTATCCTCTACCGCGTATCGACATCTTGTTCGATCAGTTGTCCAAGGCTAAAGTCTTTTCCAAGATCGATCTAAGGTCTGGCTACCATCAAATTAAAATCCGCCCGGAAGATGTTCCAAAGACAGCCTTTTCTACCAGATACGGTCTTTATGAGTATCTTGTTATGTCTTTCGGCTTGACAAATGCCCCCGCACACTTCATGTACTTGATGAATTCGGTGTTTATGCCTGAATTGGACAAGTTTGTGGTGGTATTTATTGATGACATCCTGGTATATTCTGTGAATGAGGAGGATCATGCTGAACATCTGCGTATAATCCTCACAAGACTGCGTGAACACCAACTCTATGCAAAGTTCAGTAAGTGCGAATTCTGGCTTCGAGAAGTACCTTTCCTTGGGCATGTGTTGTCCGATGGAGGAATTATGGTGGACCCCGCCAAGGTACAGGAAGTACTGAACTGGAAGGCTCCTATCTCGGTTCACGAGGTCCGAAGTTTTCTTGGTTTGGCTGGCTATTATCGTCGCTTCATCCCGGATTTCTCAAAAATAGCCAAACCCATGACTCGGTTGCTGCAAAAAGACACCAGGTTTGTCTGGACTCCTGAGTGTGATGCGGCTTTTCACCAACTGCGAACCCTCCTAACCTCAGCTCCGGTTTTGGCACAACCGGATATCGAGAAACCATTTGATGTTTATTGTGATGCCTCAGGCATAGGTTTGGGAGGCGTTTTGATGCAGGAAGGCCGAGTAATTGCATACACTTCTCGACAACTTCGGAAGCATGAGGTGAATTATCCAACGCATGACTTAGAACTGGCTGCAGTTGTTCATGCTTTGAAAGTATGGCGGCATTATCTGCTGGGAAATGTCTGCAATATCTACACCGATCATAAAAGCCTCAAATACATCTTCACTCAACCCGAGCTAAATATGCGTCAGAGAAGATGGCTCGAGTTGATTAAAGATTATAATCTTCAAGTACACTATCACCCAGGCAAGGCAAATGTGGTTGCGGACGCTTTAAGCCGTAAGTCTCATTGCCATTCCTTAATTGAAACTGATTTTTACCAATCTCGCCTGTTACATCCGGCAGTCCTGTACAACATCACTGTCAGTGGTACTCTCAGAAATAGAATCATTGAGCTCCAAAAGACTGATCCGGGTATCTTTCACATAAAACGGAAGATAAATGAAGGAGAGACTAAGCATTTCAGGTTAGATGACGAAGGTGTGCTGTGGTTTAAGGATAGGTTAGTGGTACCTAAGGACCGAGAGCTTAGGGATCAGATCCTGTCCGAAGCACATTCGTCCAAGTTGTCCATTCATCCTGGTAGTAATAAGATGTATTATGATTTGAAACCGCTTTATTGGTGGACCAAGATGCGGAAAGAGATAGCTGCATATGTTGCTAGATGTGACACCTGTTGCAGAGTTAAAGCTGTGCACATGAAAGCTAGGCTACTTCAGCCACTTTCCATTCCAGGCTGGAAATGGGAAGAGATAAGTATGGATTTCATTGTCGGACTTCCTCCTACTGTCAAAAATCATAACTCTATTTGGGTAATTGTGGATCGTTTGACCAAATCAGCTCACTTCATTCCAGTTAGAGTGGACTATCGTCCCACTGACTATGCTGAGTTGTACTTCAATCAGATAGTCCGGCTTCATGGGATACCTCGCACTATCATATCTGACCGTGGTCCCCAGTTCACTGCTCGCTTTTGGGAGCACTTGCATCACCTTCTGGGAACCAAGTTAGTGAGAAGCTCTGCTTATCACCCCCAGACATCGGGTCAGACAGAACGAGTTAACCAAATCTTGGAAGATCTGTTGCGAGCATGCGTCATTTCATCCAAGGGTTCTTGGGAAAAATGGTTACCTTTAGCCGAATTCTCGTACAATAACAGTTATCAAGAGAGTATTAAGATGGCCCCATTCGAAGCCTTATACGGTCGAAAGTGTCGAACTCCACTAAACTGGATAGAAGCTGGGGAAAGAAGGTATTATGGCATCGATTTTGTCCAGGAAGCCGAGGAACAAGTCCGTACCATCCAGAAACACATGGCTGCAGCACAAGCGAGACAGAAAAGCTATGCTGATCGTCGTAGAAAACCACTCGAGTTTGAAGTTGGAGACTTCGTGTATTTGAAAGTTTCTCCAATGAAAAGTGTCCAACGTTTTGGTGTTAAGCGGAAACTTGCGCCAAGATACGTGGGTCCTTTTCAAATCATAGGCAAGAGTGGAGCTGTTGCGTACAAAATCCAGTTGCCTCCTGAGATGAGAACCATATTCAACGTTTTCCATGTATCTCAGCTTAAAAAGTGTCTTCGAGTTCCTGAGGAACAAGTTCCTTTAGGTGATATCAGGCTGGAATCCGACCTAACCTATGAAGAAAAGCCAGTCCGAGTGATCGATACTCAGGAACGAGTAACTAGAAGTAAAGTGGTTAAGTGGTACAAAGTGATGTGGAGTAATCAGGGAAGTGAGAGTGATGCTACGTGGGAACGGGAGGATTACTTGCAGGATGGTTATAAAGAATTCTATGAAAAATGGTACGCTTTCCAAATCTCGGGACGAGATTTTTATAAGGGGGGAGGGCTGTAACACCTCAAGTGTTTAGCTCCATAATTGTATTGCATAAGCATAAGCATAAGCATGCATTATTCATGTTGTTATTTTATGTGATGCAACACATGTAATTATTCTAGGGTTTGTTTGATTTATTTCATGAAGTATTTGCTAGTTGGTGTAACAAAAAGGTAAGGTAGCCAATCATGACCTACAACACCTTAGTTATACTTAGGGTAACATTTGGAACAAGGTTCATGTTGGCCAAAATTACAAAATTGCCCTCCAAGAAAAGTTTGACCACCATTTGACCCTAGAAGGCTCTAGTTTGACCAATTAAAAAGTCTAATTTAGAGACCTTGCATGGAAGAGCACCCTTAAGCAAAGTTGTAGAGAAATTCATGAGGAACAAAAGTTCTAATATGGCCATCTCATGAAAATGACCAGAGCATGCTCAAAAATGGTCCACAAGTCAGCTTGAGTGGGAATCAACACTTAGAAAAATTCTAAGTCTGGAAATTTGATTTTTCAGTTTCCCTGTACCTCACTTTAGCAACTTATAACTCACAAACTAGGCCAAACCAGCCTTTGAGCCAATTGACAAAGTTGTTGTCCACACATAGCTCTACAACATTGTCAATATCACCATCACCTGGTTCTCAATAGTTTAGGAGATATAATGTCTTGAAGTTAGGGTTTCAGTCGGCATAGTGACTGAAACTAAGTTTCAGTTTTCGGGTGACCCACTTTGGAGCCTTGTAGTTTCAAATCTAGGCCGAACCAGCCCAAACCCAAATTGACAAATTTGTAGACCTCATGTAGCTCTACAAAATTGGTGTAATCATCTTCGACTAATTCGAACCGGTTTGGGAGATAATCATCGTGGAAATCGCTCTGTCAGTCGGTCATTGATGTCGCCGATTCAGTTCGTCAGCGTCAGAGTGGCCGACCGGCCGCAGGCCGTCGTCGACGCGTGGAGGCGCGGTGGCGCCCGTACGCCGGCCCTGGCCCCACCAGTCAGCCCACGGCGCCTTCAAGACCGCCACGACGCGTCAAGGCTGCCTCCATTCCCTCTCCCTCCCTCGTTCGGTTGCAAAGCGGAGACACCGAGCCGCCATTGTCGCCCCCACTCCGGCGAGCTCGCGCGCACTCCCCACCGTATCACCGGCCGCCCGACCTCGCCAATCCCTCCGCCTCACCACCCTCCATCTCCTTGACCCACCGAAGCCCGTGATTTGACTCGAGGTGAGCCGCATTTCCTTCTTCCCCATCTCCGAGAGGTCGCCGGAGCCTGCCATGGGACCTCACCGTGGTCGGGGTGCTTCGGGTCTCTCTCCGTCCTCCCTTCCTAGCAAAATGGATCCGCCTAGCTTCGGTGAAGCTCGTACCGAGCCTAGACCGCACCGTGCATCTTCACCGGCGACGGCGCGCCGCCACCGGACACCACCGGCCGCCGCTCGCGGTGACAAGCCCCTTCCATCCCATCCCCATCCATTCCACGAGCACCAATCGACGCACCGGGTGACGGAGAACACGAGGTGGTGCTCACTTGGCCGAGCGAGCTCTTCTCCGGCGAGCTCGAGCTCGTCGGAGCTCGCGGGTCTCCGCCTCCCCTGTCCCTCGGTCCCTGACTGCGGGGGCCCGCCTGTCAGTTGCCAAGCGCGGGCGGGAGCGCTGAGCGGGCCGCGCGCGCGCGAGTGTGGGCCGAGTTCTTCCGGGCCGGCCCAGCTCATCCGAAATAAAATTCGTTTTTATTATTTTGTCACTGATTTTTGTACAAGTTGGAAAAATATAGATCTAGGGTTTTAATGATCCAAAAATCATGAGATAAAGTTTGTTAGGGTCTACATGATGTGTAGTATTTTAGAAAAATATAAATATGGAATGTGATATTTAATTTCTAGGAGAATTTAATAGATCCTTTAAATGTGTTTTGGAATGCATGCAAATTTGTTAAATTTATAACTTGAGCTGTGGTGTTCCAGAAATCATGAAATTTGGTGGGTAGGTTACTTTATGCTAGCCCTAGCTCTGGTAAAAATTTGGGCATCAGTGCTTAATTACTTTTCAAGTTATTATGCTATCTTGTTATTCTAGGAAATATTTAAATGAATTTTTGTAATTTTTCTACATGTGCAATGTTCATATAACTTTTTGGAGAATGTCTTGGTACCCTAGAGTGTCCAAGAAAATTAATAAATCTGTTGTTTGACACTTTTCAATAGGGTTTCCTATTTATGCAAAAATCAGCCTTATGAGCTTGTGAATTTTGTGTAGGGAGTTTCTGTGAATAAAACTTGTTAAAATTTTTACTGTGGTCTCTTTTTGGGTCAGAGAGTCCCCTGTAATTTTTGTAGAATTTTAGGAGCAGTTTATATATATGTTTGAAATTTCACTTAATTACTTAAGTAAATTAAGAAATGGGTTTAAATAAATATTCTAGGTGGGCACACCTTACTTTCTGGTGTTTTTGTGACATTGTGAACTTGTAGTAGTATTAGTTTGGTCTTAGAGAATGTTGGTCACATCAATAAATATTTAACCTTTGTAATTTTTGGTTTTCTGGATAGCTAGTAGTAATTCTAAATTTGGCTTTGATAAAATTGGTTGCTAGACAACTTGTAAATACCAAAGTTGGAGTAAACTTGATGAACTAGCTTGTGTTAAAATTTGGAAGCATTTGGCTTAGTAGTTTGAGAGTTACTGTTGTTTAAAGTGGCAGTTCAAAATCTGCTACTCTCTGTGTTGGAGAAGACAGCTTCTGGAACTTGTGAAGTTTGACCTGGAAAACTTAGGAGTTTGGAGTTGAGGTCTGAAAATGAATTGTAGTGCATTTCTTAGGCTTTCCAGATTGTCTTAGATCATATCTTTTGGAATTGTAAATCTTCAGTTGTGATAAAAACAAGTAGCTGCTGTCCAGAATGCTTTCTGTGGTGTTTTGCTGTTTGATATGGTGTAATATCCTAAGACATGCTACTTTTGTATTTATTAGGTGTTAGGGCCTTAACTGAGGATGAGCAGCTTTATCTTAGGTTAAGTAGATTAGGTGAGTATTTCTCTACCGGAGAGGAAATTTGCACCTACTCTTTTGAAGTGATTTGAGTAGAGCATTAAATTGTTGTAATGCATTCCATTCCGAGCATATTGCATCTTTCGTTATGCATTCATGGTATTTATTGTGCATTTCATGCAATAGGTGTACCGGAGGGAGTGACACTTCTCGAATTCGAACAAACGATACCGGAGGAGGTGCTGAGTCAACCGGAGGAAGTAGCAGAAGAACCCAACGTCGGGGAAGCTCCGTCAGAAGATCTACCCGAGTGCCCTGACCACCGGCCTTCAACTTTTCTGAAAGGCAAGCCCCGGTGCATGCTGAACCTACTGATTTATAAATTAATCTTGAGTACTTTTAATTGTTTACTGCATTAAGTTGTAGGAGTTATATGAAAACACTTGTTGCATTATACCTGTCCTTGTCCAGATATCGTACTGAATCCTATATTAGGTGTAGGCACGTGTCAATGCTTAGCCCTGCTTAGTACGGTAGAAGTCGGGTGATTTCCGGTCATCCGCGAGATGTAGGAAGGAGTCGCGAGTGGCTTATGGCTATCGTGATGGAACTATGCTTTAAAATGAAATTGAGACCGGACGGGAGTTCGATAGTACAGCCGCAAGACACTTCACGTCTTGGGTGTGGAGCTATGCCCGTCTGAGTCGTTTAAGGACCGATTCGCTGTACGTCCTTGAGTCATGTTGAACGCAGTCTAACACTTAGTTGGCCGGATAAGTCGTTCCGACCGCGAAGCCGAGTAATGTGGTTCAGGCCGGGAATCGAATGGTAGGTTGCTTCTTGGAGGAGAGAAAGGATGTGCTTGGGGACATTGGCATGAGACCAAGGGGGGGTTAGAGTCCCTATCACCTGGCAGAGTGTCGCCCTTGGGGTCGTGACATTATTCGGACCCGCGATTCCTGAATCATATGAAACGGTGGCCTGTGCGACCCTGGCAGGGGTCTGCACGGTGAGTGTTAGAAATACCCCTCCAGCTGGATAGGAATTCGATTCGAATCGCCGTCGCTCCCGGTTAGTGAGCACTTGACTTGAGCAGCGGCAACGTAGAACTCATTAAATGAACTGGTGGTTAAGGGAATGATACAATGTTGCCATAATGATATACCTGCTATGGATATAATAATCATGTTGTTTGATTATAATCAAGTGTATGTTTAGTACAGGTGCTAAGATAGATGACAGGTAAATGCTAAAAATAACTGCTAGTACAGGTTATAAGAGTTTCAATTACTTATGCCTTTATGCAAAATATTATGTCAGCTAGCCTCTTGTGTAAGCCTTGCATAATCCTTGGTGTCACTTTATTTCTGGTTTTCGACGGGTAAGTCTAGCTGAGTACATTCCAGTACTCAGGGTTTATTCCCTCCTGTTGCAGATGACATGCTTTATCAGGGATTCTGCAAGACGTGTCTCCACCCTGCGGGTGATGATGACTAGATCACAAGGGCGTGATCGTCTTTATGTACTTTCCTCATGCTTTTGCGGGATGTCGATCAGCCAGACTGGCAGTATTTAATTAACTAGTGTGTGTTATGCTTCCGCTACTTTCAAACTTGGTTTGTAATATTTGCTACTCCGTGTGTGTAAACTTATTTCAGAACTACTTGTGAAATGTAACGTATGATGTTGTATGTTGAATGATGCGATCCTGGTTGTAAGCAGTTTGGTTTGAAATCCTTCGTGATTTTGATTGACTACCGGGATTATATGGGCTCAAGTTCGAAAATTTGAGCGCTTCGGTGCTTGTTTTTGTACTTGTGCTCTTATAATTTGGTCGGTTCTGTTACAATCCCAGTCACCATCCGTGCGCCCACGCGTGCTCCACCTTCTCCTCTGCGGACACCGATGGCAGCGAGAGCGGCATGACCTCCAAACACTGGCACAGGAGCATCGACATTCCCGATAGCTAGATGTGTCGTGCGCTGCAGCGAATGGCCACCACAACATATATACCCCCAAAGCTGGATGGAGTGGCGCGTGATAAGCACCGCCTCATCGAGAGGTCATTCTTACAGATGAGAGTGAGGATTTTGGAGGTGTACGTTGAGGACTTCCCCATGCACTAAGGCCGTCTCTATGGATCTTGGGCGCGTTAGGGTTTGACGTGGGGTTGACGCGTGCTTGCGGTGGCGGTGTCCGTGGGAGAAGAAGGAAGTAATCCCACATGCATATGACCAAATGGGTGAGGTGGCATGAAAACGGAAGATTCGTGAGGGATAAAAACCGGAGGGAGGGATAGATCGAACGTTGTGACGCACGAGAACCCCATGACCACCCAATCATCAACGATCCTTATAGGAGGTAAGCTATTTTCATTTCTTTCGCTCTTTTGTAGTATGGAATAGATATATTATTTTAAGCGTATAATTTTATTATTCTAGCCTATCCTAACTTACTTGGGACTGACAGGCTTGGTTGTGGTTGTGGTGTGGAATTTTATTATTCTCCTAATTTTAATATACTATGGACCAAAATTTAGAACATTATATTTTTGTAAATCTAGATTATTTCTTGATTCTAGAAATCACATTGCTTAATGAAAACCAAATGTTTTATCTCCACAAGAAAAATATTCGTTAATAAAATATATTATGTACATATGAAATATTATTTTAGGGTAAGCAATGCAATGGTACAATTAGAATTTAATTCTGATGCTGGGATTGTCAACTACGGATTTTTTTAATCAATCAAATCCTATAAAATCCCAATACTGTTGAGCATGCCTGCACTTGTCAGGCTCGCAAGCATGGACAGTCGCCGTGAGGCTCCTCGTTAGGCTCGCAAGCAAAAATCGAACAAGCCCCCATGTTTGCCTAGTCCACGAGCTAAATAATTTTTCGTTAACATCGATTCAGTCAGCGCCTCAGCGGTCCAGTGATGGGAGCACTGCGGCCAGTCTCACTAAAGATTTTATAGCCCTGTGACCAATACATTCATATTTTAAAAACAGTACAGAATAGTTTCATCTCCATAAAACTCTTTATTCTCATGAAACTCTTATCATCTCTCTTCAGCAATACAGTGCCACGTCAACCTATTTAATGACTGGCCTTATGAACAAAATGGATCTAACTAACACAAACAAAATGGATCCAACTTATATCAGCCCCTGCAAATCAGATGGTGAACAATGCTGCAGGTAACTGCAATCGCGCAAATACATACAGTCGAGAAACATCTCATTGAGCATGCGGCCGAAAAACATTCGGCAGCTCTTTGAAACGTTTAGCGTTTGAGCTGGGGCTTTACGGCTTTACAAATCGTTCAGCCTCAAGAATACAGCCGTAAACAAACATATAACACTAAAATAATACATACATATATACAACAAATAACAAAAGTTTCAAATGGCTTCTGGAGACCAAAAAATTCAATTCCAACAACGATGATCACTTTTATCACATTTATTCCGATCCATGCAGTCTAAATCCAGTGTAGCTTCTGGACACCAAGAAATTCAATTCCAACAATGATGATCACTTTTATCAGATTTATTCCGAGCAATGCAATCTAAATCCAGTGTACCACAGTCGGTAAACTATTGCCAATGACCAGGGAGGGAAAGCAACATTACTTAAAAACGAATTGATCCTGATCTTGTGAATTTTCAAGGAAAAGAACCTAGCTAAGCACATGAAAACCTCTACTACAGATACCATGAAAAAAAAACTGTGGAAATAGTTGAACTAGTTGATTTTGATGTTTGCCAGAATGCCTACAATAAAACCATGAAGGTGAATCAAGCACGGCAATCAAGCAATGGACGATATAGGCAACAGGGAAAAAAAGGAAACCAAAGTAAATATTGGTAACCTTGGCAAAGTTGCCCAAAAAAATTACAATGGTAATAAGAATCCAAATTAGTACACATGCTCAGAAGGACTAAATATTAACACAATTGGATTCAAAATATTGAACTAGTTTATGTTTGCCAGAATGCCTACAATAAAACCATGATGGTGAATTGAGTACGGCAATCAAGCAATGGATGATATAGGCAACAGGGAAAAAAAGGAAACCAAAGTAAATATTGGTAACCTTGGCAAAGTTGCCCAAAAAAATTTACAATGGTAATCAGAAACCAAAGCTAGCACACATGCTCAGAAGGACCAAATATTAACACACTTGGATTCAAAATACAAGGCAAAAACTCACAATCATGTCACTAATGGAAAAACAAATTCATTACACAATGTCACACAAAAAGAAACAGAATATGATACAGAATGGAAGAATACATGAGAATTCATAGCACTGCAAGTTTCATACAACTTCGCAGATGAAATGTTCTTTTACTAAACAATGTTGGCAAGGACGCTCATCCATGAAACCAAATAAAATAGCTCATGGATTGGAAAGTTCAAACATCCAGTAGCAACAGTGATATTGGCAACAGGGAAAAAAAAGGAAACCAAATTTGAAGATGGTTACCTTGGCAAAGTTGCCCTCTTAAGTAATGAAATCATTTTTGAGAAACACAACATGTCACAACTTAAACACCAAACTAGCAAATTTTACTACTTTAAGAGCATTGCAAATATATTCAATTAAACAAGCAATCGGTAGATTAGCAAATGACAAGGAGGGGGGTAAGGAGTAAAAACAACTTTGACTAGATCATGTTGCAACTGACTTGACACAGGGAAGACTGCAGCCACATAGCCACAAGCAAACACCAATTTAGACATTTTGAGTAAAGTTTGAAACAGATGACATCTGAACTGGCTATTATAATTTATAAGGCAGCAGATGGTAAAGTATGGGGATATTCATCAAGCTAATAAAGGCCACTGCATGGACCTACGACTATTGAATTTAGAAACAGTAGGTTGAATGTAGATTTGATTAACCTGAACTAGCAACCCTCCAGACTGTCAGGCTCACAGATTAGGGAGGGTGTCAGGGTGAGTTGGATCACATGAACAAGTTGGGCCTCGAAGCCTTGAAGGTGGTCTTCAGCTTCCTGGTTGGTGGCCTGACTTTGCGGTAAACCAAAGGAAACTTGATCTTCGAATTGTGGAACTGCTTGGTGTTGTCCCTCTTGCAGAGCTTGAAGTCGACTGTTGCTGTCTTGATAATCTGGATGCAGGGTGACCTCACGCGGTGACGGGAAGCCATCTCATTGTACATATGCTCCACAGCACCATTCAGGGTGGTATCACGGTACTCCTTGTACATGTTGTGGTAACCTGTCCTGCTCTGGTAACGTAACCAGATGCCATAGTTCTTGATTGTGGTAGGGTTACGCTCAAAGATCTGTGAAAGAACAAGCATGTTTAGAAGCACATGACAAAGAAAACAAACGCTACATTTAAATTTACAGAGAACAAGTGCTTCGATGGCCAATGATGAACAGAAACCAATTTTCTACATCCCTAAATCATCCAATTTCCCCATTGACTCTTGAAAGACAATTAACTTAAGGATTGCAAACCCATCCTCATTAGTTCTGGTACAGCTACATCCACTAGTCAAAATACCACAAGGAAACCCACTCAACTTATGAAATCACAAAATAGTTTAAGCATCAGTCAACGGCAATATACTTGATCAGAGTGTCATAATGCCAAACTACCACATCTCATTACATAGTCTGATTAACAGGACTCATACAAATAGCAAGTATGATTGAACAGGACTACTATGTGAAGTCTAACATTGGACAATGGCATAGCTCGAACAAGCTATTGACATGCATCAGCTAGTTGGAATCTCTTCAAGCCATATGCACTCTGAAAATTGTAAACATGCATTACCCCGTTTGCATTTACTTGCTAATTTGACTTTGACTAATCAACCTTCAACTAAAAGTATTTAAAATAATATGATTGTGCAGTATAAAGGGGTACTTGAAGTAGTAATCAAAGGTACTTTGTGCACCAAGATATATTCGCTTTTATGCTGCTTGTAAAGAAATACAAAAGTTACAACTCAATGCAAATAGAAGTAGTAGACGATTTCTTAAGAAATGATCCTTCAGTAGATGTGCATCTAATGTACATTGTCGGACACTCAAGTAGAATAGCACCCACTCTCTGCTGAAGTAATCCACGGGCAAACCAAATCCCCAGAATCCAACATTTGAGAAACCAGATGACAAGGTTCATCACTGCAATCTCAGATCTCAACTGAAACAGATCTGCCTGTGCTACTCACTTCTAAATAAATTGTGCAACATAAACCATTCATCTATTGCATTTAACCAATTAACAATGATGGAATGTAGTGACTAATGAGGCAGGGCATCAACTCCATGACATAAATAAAATCAGCAAAAGCAACACACTTACAACACATATCTGCCAACTGTTTGAAATACTAAACCTATATGATCGACACAAATTCAGCAAAAACACCATCATTAGCATTGAGAGATATGGAGTGGTCGTACCTCGTTGATGGCGAGAATCTGACCGTTGCTCTTCTTAACCTTCTTGAGCTTTCTCAGAAAGTACCTACGCGCGCACAAAACACAAGCCATCGTCACGAAACACACACCAAAGCAAAGATAACCATGGTATCATCATTAACGAGACAACAAGGTACTGACCAGAACTTAGATTTGGAGCGGACCTCGTTGGTAGCCCAGAGCTTCATGCGGTAGATCTTGGGGTGCTCATCAGCGTGAGTGGGCAGCGCGCGACCCACCACCTGGTACTGATGGAACTGCGGGCTCCAAACAAATTATACAAAAGCGGCCGAGATCAGCAGCCACGCCGAAGCGCGGAGAAGGCGGAGCCGCCGAAAGAAGCTTACCCTGTGGGCAACCATTTCGGCGAGCTCCCCGCAGCTGGAGGCGGCGGAGAGGAGACCTGAACCTAAGCCGGGAGTGATATGGCGGCTGACGAGGGAGGTGGCGGAGGCGGAGTGGTATTTATAGGTTGGGCGAGAAACCCTAATGGGCCGGGCCTGATACTATGGGCTTGATTAATTAGTTCAATTCAATGGAGTGTATTGGGCTGATAAAGTTTTGGGCCGTTGTAATATTTTAGCATATTAGAAAATCAAATCCATGCTCTGCTCAAAAAAAAAATCAAATCCAAGCTTTGCTAAAAAAAAGAAAATCAAATCCATGCTAAGGCCTTGTTTTTCCATTGGATTTTTTCCTTTCCTCCCAAAGGAAATTTTTCACAGGATTGCATTCCTCAAGCTCAATTCCATAAGAAAATAAACAAGAGCTCGTAGCTCTCAGAAAGAATCATGGCATGAAAACAAAACACTCGCGCGCTCCTGCGCGGTTGTGTTTGCCAGCCTCGGTTGCTTTCCCACACACAAGTCCGGAGGCAACACGTACAGAGCCTTAAAAAAGAGCAAAATTCACCGTGCTGTCCCTAAACTTGGTAGGCAATGTTATCTGGGTGATGAACTTCTAAAGTGATATCTATGGGTCCCTAAACTTGGCAGACGTGTCATCCAGGTCCTTGCACTTTCAAGGAGATCACCGTAGGTCCCTAAACTTGGTAAGCGATATCATCCCTATCCAAATGTGGTTTAACCTACTCTATAAGATAGCGTGGCATGTAGACTGGGTTAGCCGTAGATCCAATAGGTGTTAATTAATCAACCATTAATTATATATAATATTTAACATGAAAAATATAAATTATTTAAAATAATTTACATCAATAAAATATAAACTATTAAAATAATTTACAACAACAAATATATTAGGTTTAAACTAAAATAGAAAAATACTAAAATTAATTTAATATTTATGTATCATTAACAATATTAAAATAATATTAAAATTCATATAGTATTAAAAGTTTTCTCTATTAAAAGCTACTTCTAATTTTAGTATTGTTTAAAAGTTTTAATATTAGTATTATAGAAGTAGCTTTTCTCTATTATTAATACTATAATATTATAATACTATAAAATTAGAAGTAACTTTTAATAGAGAAAACTTTTAATATTTTTATATTTGGACAGGGATAGCATTGCACCGCTTCTCAAGTTTAGAGACCTGCGATGATCTCTTTAAAAGTTTAGGGACCGGTGCGAAACCACTGGCCAAGTTTAGGGAGCTGCAGTGATCACCTCGAAAGTTTTTAGGTACCCACGTACTCCTTTCATCTAACAAAGCTTGCAATTATGGGATACGTGTCAGTCAAATTGACTCAAGTTTGACTAAGTTTATAGTAAATAGTATTAACATTTATGTCTCCAAATAAATTTATTATAAAAATATATTCTATAACTAATTTAATGATACTTATTTTGTATTATAAATATTAGTATTTTTTATAAAAATTTAGTTAAAGTTCAAACTGTTTGACTTCTCGAAAAACGAGAATTGCATGTTTTTTTAGGAAGGGAGTATATCACTTCGGGACACCGCCGGCCAATTTCAGGCATTGCACCGTGAATTTTGTAAACAAAAATTATCAATAACAGAGGGAGGGGTCTCGCAGCTCGCTGCCGTAGCTGTCCCCATGCGATGCCCAGCCGCCGACGGCATGGCGTCCGCCCGCCGGGTACACGATGCGAGCCTCCTCGTCGCCGGTGACGCCACGCTTTCCCAGCGCTGGCTGGCGACCAGTGGCGGAGCTGGGGAACTTTCACGACTAGGGCCAATATTATGAACTACCAACACTGGATCACATGCTAATGGACAAAAGTAATGCTAGTATATAGATTTAGCTAGAAAAAACAAAAAGGGATTACTCTAGTGTTTTTTTCTCATGCCTAGGGCCATGGCCATACTGGCCCTAGCCTTATATCTGTCACTGCTGGCGACGCCACTCCAAGGTAATAAATAGCGGCGGTAACGGCCGCAATTACACCCGCAATAGCGGTAGCGGTTCATTGCCGCTATCGCTATGAGGTAGCGCTCTGAGCTTTGCATCTTGGAACTTTGCGGCCGCAATTCTGAATAGCGGGTCGATATTGCGGCCACAGTTGCGCGTAGCAGGCCGCAGTAGCATGGAAGCAAATATCCCTAATTAGTCCAGCCCACTATGACTCACACTCCAAATTCAAATACTCACACATCAGCTGTGAAACTTAAAATTATTCATGATATATGCACTTAAAATTATTTATACTCATTATTCATGATATACGTACTTAAAATTATATGGGACTATCGGGTGCCGTTATTGAAACTTATCGTCCGCAATATCGCCCGCTATCCGCAATCCGCTACCTCAACGCTAATCCGCTACCCACCCGCTATACGCTATTTATTACCTTGCGCCACCCTCGCTTCGCCGGCCACGCGACCTCCGCTCAGTCCGAGCGGCACCAGCGCCACCCTCCCCAATCCACATCGTCAACCACGGACCCAGCAAGGTTGCACGGAGCCACTACATCTTGCAATTTTGCAAATTATACGTAAACTTCTTCTCTATCTTCCATTCCCCCTCTGAGCCACTCACTATTTTTCCCCCAATCTGAGACTGCATACTCTATCTTCGATCTGGGAAGATTCACATCCGAGGCACGCACCTTTTTTTTTCCCAATCTCAGATTGCATATTCTCAGCCTGTTCGTTTCGCTGGTTTATTGTGCTGAAAGCACTGTTCGCTGGTTTGTTGTGAGAGAAAAACACTGCTGGATGGCTGCTGATTCTGCTGATAAGTCCAAACGAACAGGGCGTCTATCTTCGATCCGGAAAGGTTCCGATCCACGATTCTATATGAAGCACCCACCCACCGATGTTCAGTTTTATTTCACTTGAATAAGAAATTAGGGCTCAAATTTTTTATAACACCTGGCATTTTGATCTAAACACTATTTTGTGAAATTAATTTTCTGGTTCATTTTTAATATATTTTATCAACCGTTGAACATGCCTAATATAGATTTTATTTTCATGTAAGGGAAACGATGCTGTGCCGAGGTTCTACTCAACTGAATATGCTTGTTGATGCTGACGATGACCATGAGACTACAGGTGCTTGTCAAGACACAGGTAACATTCTTATTTCAGTTGTGCCTGTACATTTCTCGAGTTTTTAGCAGCATACATATTGAGATTCTGAATACCGAACTTATAAAATGTTTATTAGATGTGGCAAATTTAGGGATCACATAGCGAGCTTGATGGAATCACCAGATGAAGTTGTTCCTTATTGATCTTCTGAAAGAACATGATGTGCCAGGATTTCGAACACTTAAAGCTTGGAGTAAGGAGGCATGGACAAACATCGTTAGTGGTCTGAATACATAATTCAATACATCATTTTCAGTTAGCCAAGTCAAGCAGAAGGAGCAAAATTTAAAGACAGAATATCGCAGTGTTAACTGTTAATGCACCACGAAGTGTCTGGGCCAGTTTTGCTGCTCGCAAGAACATCAAGGATGCTCTCCATCGTCAAGATCGGTCATTCCCATATTTTGATGCTTTAGCTCCGCTTTATGACGGTGAGCTTTGCATAGTTTTGATTATCAGTGCTTTTTATTAAGAACATGCAGTACTCAGGTTTGCAATTTTCTTTTGATGAAGACCAGCAGAGGTTCCTGAATGTCGACGTGGAAAGAAACAAAAGAGCAAATCTGCTAGCCCTGATGATGGATTTAATGAGAGATATTTAAAACTAAAGAACGAAGAAATAGATAGATTTGCTGCTATTCATGAGAGATATCTGAAGAAGGAAGAAAAAATCTGCTTTGAATGCAACGGCTATCCAAAGAGCTGTCAAACGTGTACAGAATTCCTTTGTTTTTCCTATGGTGTTGCCAAAGGGCTTCTCATTTACTTTCCTGTGTTTTTTTAACCCTATAGGATTGGAGGAACATAGCACATCCATCCATTCCTATGATTTTCCTATCGTTTCCTATCCTATGATCCAAAGAGGGCCTAAATGTTGTCATATATAGAAAAATAAAGGTGAAAAATATTGCTCCAGATCCCTTTCTTATCTTTTTCGTTAATTTTTATATTACATAATTAGTATCATTGGACAGATTGCTGAATCTATTACTCGCAAAAAAAAAGATTGCTGAATCTATTTTCATACTATAAACGTATTTGGAGATACAAATATTGCTAATGTTTTTTAGAAACCTTGTCAAATTTTAAAAATTTTGACCGGCACAAATACCGTAACGACACTTATTTTAGGACGGAAGGAGTACATTTTTATATAACTTTAGTTAAAGTTTCAAGTGTTTCACTCCTCAAAAACGAGAATTGCGTTCTTCTATGGATGCAGGGAGTAATATGTTAGTATGGACAGCACGATTGAACGAGTGAAGCCTGAAGCGTGTTGAAAGAGTTTAATGTACCACCGAACATTTATCAGAACATCTCATATATCTTAGCAAAAGAAACATTCAAAATACGTAACCTGTGAGGCTGTGACTGTGGCCGCGGTGCCCTGCCCCATTCTGACGGTGGCCGTGGTGGCCATTCCTCTCCCAACGGCAGCGCTCCCTCTCCTTTCCCTCTGACTCCTCCTTACCTATGGATTCAGTCACGGTTCCCTCCCTTCCTCCTCAATGGTGGCGGTGGCAGCAAGCCTTCCACTAATATGGTGGCGGCAGTGGGCACCCTCCCCTGCGTGGATCTAGATCTAGTTCTCGTGACGCCTCAAGGGGCCTGTGGCGGGGCGCAAAGCGCAACTACGATGTGCCCGACGCCATCGCATCCCCCTAGGCCGGTCACTACATGCCATCGACGAGCTCTACCCCGATGAACTTAAAATGCTGACGAGCCTTTATTTCTCTCAAGCAGCAAAGAGATGTTGCACTGAAAGTGCATGTTGCAAGTGTACGTTTCAAATGGTTCAGATGTTTCAAAGGTATGTTGCAATTATTTTGATGTGGATGTTCCAAAAGAAGATCGAGATGTTGCATATGCTGCAATAGCTGTACATGTATGTTGCAAGCTTTTGTTCCATATGTTTCATTTGTTTGTTCAGACGTATGTTGCAAGTGTGTTTATCTGGATGTTACATACGTTTCACACATATGCTGCAAGTGTTTTATTTGGATGTTGCATATGTTTCACACATATGTTGCAAGTATTTTATCTGGATGTTGCATATGTTTTGCAATGTTTTTTTCAAGTGTTTTTCAGGTGCTTTTGCAAGTGTTTCAGAAGCAAGTTTCATATGTCTTCAGACGTATGTTGCAAATAGTGCATCGTGATGTTTCAAAACTAAACCAGGTATTGCAAATGGGGACGCGCATGGGAAGCAGGAGGGGGCACGTGCGGTCCCCGCGCGCAATCTGGAGGCGTGGGCGACGTCCGGGCGGCACGGGAGACGTCGGGGGGCATGCAGGTGGAGACGTGCTAGCGTGAGCGAGTGCAACACATGGGAGACGAAGTGCAGCGCGGGCGTCCGGACGCGGGCATTCGTCTGGAAGTCAGGGCGCTAGCACTTCTGTTTATAAATCCATGCTAAAATGGTCGGTCAAACAATAGCTCATTGTCTCAAGAACAGTAACACATTGCATAATGCATATTTGCATTAGTAGAAAGGACCTCACAAAGATGGCGCAGACACCATATCCTGGTTTCTCTCTGTAGTCATGCACAAGTACATATAGGGTGTGTTTGTTCACTTCCTCGTCAAGCCTGGCTAGTAAAACTAAGACAGGTGAAAGCTCTATGTTTGGTGTTAGTAATTAGTGACAATGCCTAAGTACTAATTCTATGCCTAAGTTGTATGTAGCATATGAGGATTAGTACATTTCAAGGTTGGTGGCAAGATGGACATGGTGATCATGATGACCACACTTGGATTTGGACGCAACCCTACGTGATCAAGGCAAAAGTATATGCTTAAGGGTTGTGTTTTAGTAACCAAGACACCTAGTGGGTGTGGTTACATTATAGAATAGATAGCCGTACTATAAAGAGGGGAATGACGCGGCTATTTAACTCCTAAGTGCCTCTAGGTGTGCATTTCATAATCATATGCATTTGGATAGAACTAATAACACCTCGAAAAATGATTGTGAAAATGCTAACACACTCGCACATGACGAGATCACTTGGTGGTGTTAGCACATTTTACGAAGGCGGTGGAGTTTGAGCGGTAGAGAGGGTTTGGGGTCCTCTCTCCCTCCCGCCGAGCTTGCTCGGCGGGATTCAGGCGTTTTCGAGGAGTTGAAACGACTATTTTCCACTACACCGGAAGTCGGAAAATCGAACGGAAGCGAACGGAGGTCACAGTGGTGACCGGACGCTGGACCGGACGCGGTCTCTGATTGACCGGACGCGTCCGGTCAGCGTTCAGCGTCTTCGCGTGTTTCGGTTTATTGATCGGACGTGGTGGCGCGTCCGGTCGTTGAGGGAGCTTACTGGACTCCAATCGGATGCTGGTACTGTGGCGTTCGGTCAGTTCTCTAGCGCGTCCGGTCACTGTTTCGTTGTGCGCTGCTCAGGCTTGACCAGCGCGTCCGGTACGTCACGGGACCCACGCGTCCGGTAGTTGCGTGCAGCCCGTCCAGTCAGTGGTTCGTGAAAGTAGCCGTTGTGCGATCGGCGCGTCCGGTCAGTTTGACCAGCGCGTCCGGTCAGCGCGACTTCGGCTGTTTCAAGTGCATAACGGCTATATTCGAAGGGTTGGCCGGCTCAAGGCTCTCTCTCTTAGACTTTTGACATACTTGTGAGCACTTTGAGCTAAGCAACCCCCTCCCACTCATCTCTCTTGCTTCTTTACATATTTGAAGTGAGATTGAGTGATCCAAGTGCATTTGCATTGTGAGATAGCATCTAGTTGGCAGTTGGTGTTTGATTTGCTGTGGGATTCTTGTTTCTCTTGGTGGTTGCCGCCACCTAGACGGCTTGGAGCAGCTTGGAGACATTAGTAAGAGTTGGTGATTGTTCTTGACCACCTCCGGTGATTGTGAGGGTTTGTGCCTACCTCGGCGAAGCGCCAAAGGCAACATTAGTAAATTGCTCGTGTCATTGCAACCTTTTGCCATTTGGTAGGTTCTTGTGGCGCCTTTTGAGAGGCTCGGTGTGAGACCGATTAGCCACCGAACCACGTGGTGAAGAGAGACACAACGGGGACTAGCGTGCCGGCAAGCACGTGAACCTCGGGATAAATCTTCGTGTCATCACTTTCATATTATGATTGATTGATTCCAGTGTTCGGTTGTCTTGGTATTCATTGTTGATCATATTAGTTGGCTCAATACTTCGCCCCTCGGTGAAACTCTCCTAACTCAACTCCGTATTACTTTCTTAGTTATCTTTGCTAGCTAGTTAGCTTTGGTAGAGTAGCTCTTTTGTGTAGCTTGCTAGTTGTAGTTGTAGTTGTAGTTACCTTCTCGATTTGACTTGTGCGGTTAAGTGCCATTATACTAGAATTGTGAATTGGATAGGTGGCTTGCAAACACCCCGTAGGCTAAGCAAAACTCGCATCTCGCTATTTGTTGTATTGATAAACTTGTTTAGCTTGTCTTTGTAGAAAATTTTAAAAGGCTATTCACCTCCCTCTAGCCATCAAGACCTTTCAAGTGGTATCGGAGCCGTGGTCACCGTTTGCAAGGCTTAACAACCTCGGTGCAAGATGGCTCAAGTTATGTTCAATCATGTTAATGACAAGCCTCTATTCTTTGATGGCGTCTCTTCCTTTGATCATTGGAAAAGGAAGATGAAGCAATATCTAGGCAATATACATGAGAAGGTTTGGGATGTGACCAAAGAAGGATACATCATTTTTGATAGTATATTGCCCGTGCTAACGCAACGGTGACATCTAGAAAAATAAATCAATTGATGAGGGCTGATCAATTCATGCTTAGAAAACATAGAAAATCAGAAACTTGAGTATGAGGGCTGGCTGACCGCTATCCTTGAAACTGATTTTATTAATAGTCAGCCTTAGGCAGCGACATCACGCGCACAATTTTGTTCTCCAGGACACCCAAGTGCGCCATCAACTGGAAAAAAAAGAAATACATAGACCCAAGAAGCGTCAGGTTCTTCGTTCATATCGACTGAATTATTAATCACGAACCAAGGATTATATTCAAAGAACGATTGCTAGTTACCTAGCTCGGCATGTGGATGAACCCTTCATCGACGAACTCGAGCACGCCACAGTGTGTGACGCGCTCCGTGTTGGGGTTCATCTGGAACAGCATCGGGTGCTCGATGTTGAGGTGACCAAGCCGATCTAGGGCAGACAGCGGCATGATAACTGCAAAGTTAAAGATGCAGCAATAGAAGGTTAGAACAATGCATCTCGCAGAAAAAGAAATTAGAAGAAGAAACCAAGAAAGAAAGCAAAATGCTTACTGCTATTCCCGTCCTCATTTGCATTCTCCATTTGCAAGAGAGACAAGGACAGGAAACGGTACTACTGCATGAATGTTTGCACCTGCAAGCTAAGATATTCCTTGAAATCCTGCACATGAAGATCAAGCATTAGTTGAACCATTCTCTGTCTAATCTGTTGGTCCAGAATCTAAGTCGAACCATGCAAAAGGAGATGATAATCCGTTGGTCTCTGTTAGAATTACTTAATCAACGACTTATTTGGTCGCTTATAGTATGACCAAATTCATGCCTCTTTTGTTCGAGATAGTTCGTGTTATCGGAATCGACAAACAAATAATACGTATTAACAGTAACTTAAGATCGTCTTATATTAGGTATAGAAAGAGCAATGCTGACATGGATCTTGCTAAACTGCTCTATTCTCGAAAGAGGCAAACAGTCTAAGCAACCAAGAACCCATCACAGATTGATTAGCCTACTAAAATTTTGGGGGGGGGGGGATGAGGAGGAACATGAACGACGTGAAAAGAATTCAAGAAGGAAACCATACCATGATGACCTTTGCGATGTGTCAATCCTGAGCCCTTTGCACCTGTCAAAATTTTCTCTCTATCTATATCTACGAACTTCACACGGGAGCAGAACAACAAAATCCAATCGGGGCACAAGCCAACGTTAAGACTCAAATTTATGGGAGTGATACCGATGTTGGATTGCAGGGGAGGCGCAGATCAGTATCGGCGGTGGGCAGCGGGTGGCGGATATGCACGAGGTCACGCGACGCCTAGGCCGCCATCGCCGAGCGTGTCCTCACGCCATGCGACTTGCGCGGCTCCGATGCGTAATACTCCGTAAACTGTAAAGGAGAGCCAAAGCCCGTTTTTTTCCGTCATTAGCGTTGATTGGAACCGTGATTGATTGGAAGATTTGTGGAGGCAGCGTTGGGGCGCGATACGGGGGTGGAGGGAGGGCTCGCTCGTGGGGGCAGAGAGAGATCGCGCCTGGGTGATGCCAGGGCTGAGAAGGATGATACACGCAATCTGGGCCTTTGGATTTGAGTAAGGAGAGAGAAGGGTTAGAATAGAAACTGGACGGTTCGTTTGAAAGATGTGATTTTTCTAGGTACATTTTCTGGGGTGTATGAAGAGCCAGCATCTCAGCGGGGGAGGTTTTGTTGTGTGGGTTTAGCAAAGAAAAAATCGGTGCATTAGTAGGGTAGATGAAGAAAATCTCACTCTAAATGACCGCATCAACAAACAATGCAACACGGCGGTACTTGACACAATCTACCGTGCCATTGATGACAAAGTATTTGAGCAAATCAAAGATCTTGAAAAGGCAAATGAGCTTTGGATAAGGCTTGAAGAAACATATGAAGGCACTTCAACGGTAAAAAGTGCCAAGCTATATATGCTCAAGGACCAAGTTCTCCACTTTCAAGATGAAGGATGATGAATCCATCCCAGAGATGTTCTATAGGCTCCAAGTCATTGTCAATGATCTCAAGGGGCTTGCAGAGAAGGTCGAGGACAAGGACTTCTCACACAAGTTCTTGATGTGCTTACCCAAAAAGTTTGCCACCTTGAGAAGAATGATCTTTAGAGAGGGATTGGACAAGGTCAAACCAACCAATGTGCTTGGAGATATAATGACCGATGCCCAATACAATGATGATGAAGATGAGGTAGAAGAGAAGAAGGAGACCAAGGTCAAGCAAGAAAAGCCCATTGCATTCAAGGCTTCATCTTGTAAGGGCAAGAGCAAGGTGGAGAGTGATGATGATGATCCATTCGATGATGAGACCATGGCCCTCCTAGTGCACAAGATGGGGAGGTTCATGAAGAAGAAAGGATATGGGACAAGGAAGAGAAGGGACTTCATGAAGGCAAAGGAGGTGCTTTGCTTCAATTGCAATAGCCCCGATCATGTAGTGGCAAAGTGCCCCTATGAAGACAAAAGATATCATGATGGGGAGTTGAAGTTGAAGAAGAACAAGAAGGAGAAGAAGGAGAAGAAAGAGAAGAAGAGCTTCACTATCAACAGCAAGAATAAGGGTGATGGTTATGTGGTCACTTGGGATAGTGACAACTCCGATAGCGATGATGATGAAAGCTCTAGTGATGATGAGAGGACCACTAGACGAGCCATTGCAAGCATCGCCCTCTCCAACAAGTCATCCATCTTCGACACTACATCGACATGCCTTATGGCCAAGCCTACCAAGGTAAAATATGATGATAGTGATGATGATTCTTGTGCTAGTGATGGTTGTAGGAGTGATGATGAGGAGGATGAGGACTACTCCAAGGATGATCTATTGGGCATAATAGATCAAATGAGCAAGGGGTATAAGAGGACAACCAAGAAATACAAAATCTTGGAACAAGAGCTCATTGCCAAGAGCAATGAAAATGATGTCTTGATGGAGTAGCTTGTTGCTCTCAAAAAGAGTAAGGAGTGCAAATGAATTGAACAAGAGCTCAAAGCTCTTAGGAAATCCTTTGATGAGCTAGAGGCCTCTCATGAGTGTCTAAAGGAAGACCATGAGGACCTTGAAGTTGCTCACACTAGGCTTAAGGAAGCCCACTCCACTCTACTTGAGCTAATCAATGAAAAGGACCTCAAGTTGGAGAAGTTCATGAAGGAAGCTAAGGAAGAGCAAGTGATTGTCACTTGTGATATTGGACTAACATGTGATATTATTGATGATTCTTTATTTGTTGGTCCTACTAATGCTTCATGTAGCTCATCATCATCTACCACAACCAACTCTATCTCTATTACTAGTGATTCATCACTTGTGGTTGAGAATAAGACTCTCAAGAGAGAAGTGGATGATCTCACCCGCGCATTAGGCAATGTCTATGGTGGGGATGCCCGCTTGCTAAAATGCTTGGGTAGCCAAAGGTTCTCTCTTAACAAAGAGAGTTTAGGCTATAGTCCCAAGAAGGGCAAGGCGACCTTTGTTACTCCAAAGTCTCGCTTTGTGAAGAGCAATGGTCGTTATTGCAATAGATGCAAGCAAGTTGGGCATCTAGAGATTAATTGTAATAAAATGAACAAGAACAACAACAACAAGTTTCATGCTAAAATGGAGTACATTCCTTTTGATTCTTGTTATGTGCTTACCAAGGGTGAGAAAGGTGTGCATGCTAGGTTTGTTGGTACACCAATTGTGGGTCCAAAGAAGAAGGCCATTTGGGTACCAAAGAGCTTAGTTACTAACCTCCAAGGACCCAAACAAGTATGGGTACCTAAGAAACATTAATTTATTTTGTAGGTAAATTACAAGGCTAGAGGAAGGCATTGGGTGCTTGATAGTGGGTGCTCTCAACATATGACCGGTGATTCAAGAATGTTCAACTCTCTCAAATTAAATGATAGTATCACATTTGGTGACAATAGCAAGGGTGATGTGAAGGCTCTTGGAAGGATTACAATCTCAAATGATCATAGCATTTCTAATGTGCTCCTAGTTGAAAAGTTGAACTTCAATCTTCTCTCGGTTGCTCAATTGTGTGATATAGGTTTTAAGTGCATATTTGGTGTTGATGATATGGAGATAGTTATTGTTGATGACTCCATTTTGATCTTCAAGGGTTTTAGATATGAGAATCTATACTTGGTTGATTTCGATGCTAGTGACACTCAACTTTCAACATGCTTGCTCACCAAATCAAGTATGGGTTGGTTATGGCATAGAAGACTTGGTCATGTTGGCATGAAGCAATTGAACAAGTTAGTGAAGCATGACTTAGTTAGAGGCTTGAAGGATGTCACATTTGAGAAGGATAAGCTATGTAGTGCATATCAAGCCGAAAAGCAAGTGGGCAACACTCATCCATTGAAAAGCATCATGAGTACTTCCAAGGCATTTGAGTTGTTGCACATGGATCTATTTGGGCCAACTACATACACAAGCATTGGTGGCAACAAGTATGGTTTTGTGATTGTGGATGATTTCACTAGATACACATGGGTATTCTTTCTTGTGGACAAGAGTGATGTATTTGACATATTCAAGAAGTTCATCAAGAGAGTGCAAAATGAGTTTGAGACCACAATCAAGAAAGTGAGAAGTGACAATGGAAGTGAGTTTAGAAACACAAGAGTTGACGAGCTATGTGATGAGCTTGGAATCAAACATCAATTTTCGGCCAAGTATACACCTCAATCTAATGGTCTAGTTGAGAGGAAGAATAGAACCCTAATTGATATGGCAAGATCAATGTTAAATGAGTATAATGTGAGTCATTTATTTTGGGCCGAAGCAATCAACACGGCTTGCTTCTATAGCAACCGCCTCTATTGCCACAAGTTCTTAGAGAAGACACCATATGAGATCTTCAATAGAAGAAAGCCCAACATTGCATACTTTTGGGTATTTGGTTGTAAATGCTACATCTTGAAGAAGGGCACTAGATTGAGCAAGTTTGAGAAGAAATATGATGAAGGATTCTTACTTGGTTACTCCACTACTAGCAAAGCTTATAGAGTTTGGAATTTGGCTAGTGGTTTACTTGAGGAAGTTCATGATGTTGAGTTTGGTGAAACAAATGGTTCTCAAGATGAGGAAATTAACTTGGATGATGTGAGAGGAACTCAATTGACCAATGCTATGAAAAAATGGATATTGGTGATATTAGGCCAAAGCAAGTGATTGATGTGGATGATAACAAAGATCAAGTGCTCCAAAGTCCAATTACACAAGCTAGTGGGTCTCTAATGCAAAATCAAGCTAGTACATCATCTCAAGTGCAACAAGATCAACAAGTGGCTAGTTCATCATCTCCAACTTATAATTAACATCAACATCCAAGCAATCAAGTCCAAGTGCTTCAACCAACTAACATTGCAAGAGACCATCCATTGGATTCCATCATTGGTGACATACAAAGGGGAGTTCAAACTAGATCAAGATTGACATCATTTTGTGCTCACTCTTCTTTTATGTCAATGGAAGAACCCAAGGACATTGATAAAGCATTGAGAGATCTGGATTGGGTAAATGCAATGCATGAAGAGCTCAACAACTTTAAGAGAAATGAAGTATGGGAACTAGTTGAGAGGCCTAAGGATCATAATGTCATTGGAACAAGATGGGTCTTTCGCAACAAGCAAGATCAAGATGGAATAGTAGTAAGAAACAAAGCAAGACTAGTGGCTCAAGGTTACACACAAATAGAGGGTCTTGACGTTGGTGAAATTTATGCCCCAGTTGCTAGATTGGAAGCAATTAGGATTTTACTTGCCTATGCTTGTGCTCACAATATCAAGCTATATCAAATGGATGTGAAGAGTGCATTTCTAAATGGGTACATTCAAGAGGTGTATGTGGAGCAACCTCCCGGTTTTGAAGATGACAAGAAACCCAACCTTGTATACAAGTTAAGGAAAGCTTTGTATGGATTGAAGCAAGCACCAAGAGCATGGTATGAAAGATTGAGAGACTTCTTGCTATCCAAAGGATTTATCATGGGCAAAGTGGATACTACCCTCTTCACCAAGAAGATTGGGAAAGACTTATTTATGTTGCAAATATATGTTGATGATATCATATTCGGTTCAACCAATCAAGATTATTGTGATGAGTTTAGGAAAATGATGGCAAAGAAATTTTAAATGTCAATGATTGGTGAACTTAGTTTCTTTCTTGGACTTCAAATCAAACAAATGAAGGAAGAAACATTTGTGAGCCAAACTAAATACGTAAAGGATATGCTAAAGAAGTTTGGCATGGAAGATGCAAAGAGCATTACAACTCCAATGGGCACTAGTGAAAGTTTGGATAGTGACAAGAGTGGCAACATGGTGGATCAAAAGCTTTATAGATCCATGATTGGTAGCCTACTCTATGTGACGGCATCAAGACCCGATGTGATGTTTAGCGTATGCATGTGTGCAAGATTTCAAGCCTCACTAAGAGAAAGTCATTTGAAGGCAACAAAGAGAATATTGAGGTATTTGAAGCATACACAAGATGTTGGATTATGGTATCCCAAAGGTGCAAGCTTTGAACTAGTTGGATATTCAGATTCTGACTATGCCGGTGACAAAGTGGAGAGAAAGAGCACTTCCGGGACTTGTCAATTGTTGGGAAGATCATTTGTCTCATGGTCATCCAAGAAGCAAAATAGTATTGCACTATCTACCGCCGAAGCCGAATACATCGTCGCGGGTAGTTGTTGTGCACAAATCTTGTGGATGAAGGCAACATTGAAGGATTTTGGAATCAATTTTAAGAATGTGCCATTGCTATGTGACAATGAAAGTGCCGTGAAGCTAACCAACAATCCGGTTCAACATTAAAGAACAAAGCATATTGATGTTCGTCATCATTTTATTAGAGATCATTAACAAAAGAGTGACATTGCTATTGAGAGTGTGGGCACCGAAGATCAACTAGCCGATCTATTCACCAAGCCACTTGATGAGAAGAGATTTCACAAGCTAAAGAATGAGTTGAACATACTTGACTTCTCCAACATGAGTTGATGCACCTCTCATTCGAGCCCTAAGGTACAATTGGTTGACATATCATACATTCTATGCTAAGGACTTGTTTAGTGCATCTAGTCATAATTTACATGTTCTAGGCTCATTCATGAAAATCAAATGACTTTGAAGTTTATATGGTGCCACTATTGTTTCCATGTCTTGTATGATCTAGTGGTAGCATATAACTTGTTTAAGTAGCTTGTGATCCTAAGTGTTTAATCTAAATCACTTGTCTAAATATTTGCTTCAACATGGTGCATGATAACCCTTCTAATGAGGTGTGAAGAAGCTTACCCTTGGATCAAACCGAAGCATTTTATTTATGTAAGCAATCTAGGTTGAATCACAAACTTGATCCTCACCCCATAATTCAACATGATAATCTATCTAAAATTGGTCCCTTGTGGTCATTGGTGCCAAAGGGGGAGAAAATGTTGTTCACAAAGATAGATTCTAAAGAAGGAGAAAACCCTAAAGGGGAAATTGGTAAAAGAAGGGGATCAACTAACAACTAAAATTTTGAGCACACAAGTAGGGGGAGCAAGCTCTTAAACATAAATATGGCATTTCTATGTGCACTTCATATGTATGATGCATAGTTATGCATTTCTTTTTCTCCGATACATTGCTTGTGTAGTGACTTGCTAGTATAATTTGAATGATGTATTGAGGTACTAGCATGAATAGGAAGTAGTTAGATTTTTCTTGCTTCTTGTTTTCAAAAGTGGTACCAGAGCCTTGCTTATAATGTTGATCTCACGAGGTTTCTAGTTATGTTTGTGCTTTTCCAAGTGGTATCTAACTACACAAGGTGTTAAGATGGTGTTTATCGCTACTCCGATGGTATCACGCTTCAAAGGTCTATAATCTAAAACACTTAGCACCTATTGGTAGTTAATGCTCCTATTTTTATTCCTATCTAAGCATGTATGTTTCCTATATCCAAACATATAGCATACATGTAGGGGAGCCATTGCTATCAATTTGAATTCATGATCACTTGTCCATACTTCTTATACATGGTAATATACTTGGACAATGTGACATGGGTTCAATCAAAATTTTATCATAATATCTTTGTGAAAGGGTTGTCACCAATTACCAACAAAGGGGAGATTGAAAGCTCTACGTTTGGTGTTGGTAATTAGTGACAATGCCTAAGTACTAATCCTATGCCTAAGTTGTATGTAGCATATGAGGATTAGTACATTCCAAGGTTGGTGGCAAGACGGACATGGTGATCATGATGGCCACACTTGGATTTGGACGCAACCCTACGTGATCAAGGCAAAGGTATATGTTTAAGGGTTGCGTTTTAGTAACCAAGACACCTAGTGGGTGTGGTTACATTATAGGATAGATAGCCGTACTATAAAGAGGGGAATGACGCGGCTATTTAACTCCTAAGTGCCTCTAGGTGTGCATTTCATAATCATATGCATTTGGATAGAACAAATAACGCCTCGAAAAATGATTGTGAAAATGCTAACACACTCGCACATGACGAGATCACTTGGCGGTGTTAGCACATTTTGCGAAGGTGGTGGAGTTTGAGCGGTAGAGAGGGTTTGGGGTCCTCTCTCCTTCCCGCCGAGCTTGCGAGGCGGGATTCAGGCATTTTCGAGGAGTTGAAACGACTATTTTCCACTACGCCGGAAGTCGGAAATCGAACAAAAGCGAACGGAGGTCACAGTGGTGACCGGACGCTGGACCGGACGTGGTGTCTGATTGACCGGACGCGTCCGGTCAGCGTTCAGCGTCTTCACGTGTTTCGGTTTGTTGATCGGACGCAGTGGTGTGTCCGGTCGTTGAGGGAGCTTACTGGACTCCAACCGGACGCTGGTACTGTGGCGTTCGGTCAGTTCTCCAGTGCGTCCGGTCACTGTTTCGTTGTGCGCTGCTCAGGCTTGACCAGCGCGTCCGGTCCGTCACGGGACCCTTACGTTCGGTCGAGCTTCACGCGTCCAGTCGTTGCGTGCAGCCCGTCCGGTCGGTGGTTCGTGAAAGTAGCCGTTGTGCGATCGGTGTGTCCGGTCAGTTTGACCAGCGCGTCCGGTCAGCATGACTTCGGCTGTTTCAAGTGCATAACGGCTATATTCGAAGGGGTACGTCTATAAATACTCGTTGGCCGGCTCCAGGCTCTCTTTCTTAGACTTTTGACATACTTGTGAGCACTTTGAGCTAAGCAACTCCCCTCCCACTCATCTCTCTTGCTTCTTTGCATATTCGAAGTGAGATTGAGTGATTCAAGTGCATTTGCATTGTGAGATAGCATCTAGTTGGCGGTTGGTGTTTGATTTGCTGCGGGATTCTTGTTTCTCTTGGTGGTTGCCGCCACCTAGACGGCTTGGAGCAGCTTGGAGGCATTGGCAAGAGTTGGTGATTGTTCTTGGCCACCTCCGGTGATTATGAGGGGTTTGTGTCTACCTCGGCGAAGCGCCAAAGGCAACATTAGTAAATTGCTCGTGTCATTGCAACCTTTTGCCATTTGGTAGGTTCTTGTGGCGCCTTTTGAGAGGCTCGGTGTGAGACCGATTAGCCACCGAACCACGTGGTGAAGAGGGACACAACGGGGACTAGCGTGCCGGCAAGCACGTGAACCTCGGGATAAATCTTCGTGTCATCACTTTCATATTGTGATTGATTGATCCCGGTGTTCGGTTATCTTGGTATTCATTGTTGATCATATTGGTTGGCTCAATACTTCGCCCCTCGGTGAAACTCTCCTAACTCAACTCCGCATTACTTTCTTAGTTATCTTTGCTAGCTAGTTAGCTTTGCTAGAGTAGGTCTTTTGTGTAGCTTGCTAGTTGTAGTTGTAGTTACCTTCTCGATTTGACTTGTGCGGTTGAGTGTCATTATACTAGAATTGTGAATTGGATAGGTGGCTTGCAAACACCCCGTAGGCTAAGCAAAACTCGCATCTCGCTATTTGTTGTATTAATAAACTTGTTTAGCTTGTCTTTGTAGAAAATTTTAAAAGGCTATTCACCCATCTCTAGCCATCAAGACCTTTCAACAGGCTAGCTCTAGCCAGTCTTAGTCAATGCAAGGAGCACATGTTTGGTTGCTTGTACTGTCTAAGCCAGACTAAGAATCGGTTTGTTTGGTTACCTATTTTAGTTTGCATAAAATCACCTCTTCCTTCGGCTGGTAACTTTATCCCTTCGAAGATTATAGTCGAACAAGTGGTGGGCATGGCAGCACCTCGACACCTCGGCCATGGCGAGCATGGCAACAACACCTCGGTGATGGCGAGCATGGCAGCAAGCCACCACGCCTCGCACCCCCTGTCGCACGCCACTGCAGCAGGGCCATGTCACCACGCTGCACGGGACCTCCTCCGACGTGTTGCACTGGAGCTCCTCCGCCCGCCATGGAAGCTCGTCGAACTTCATCTTCCCCATTTGTGACCCAACTCCCTTTCGTCGTCTCCCACTCCCTTGGTCCTTCCCCCCTTCTCACCCACCCCTTTCCCCTCAGCCATCTCCTTCCTCCTCACCTCGCCATGGTGTTCTTCTCTCACCACCATCTCCAGCAGCCACACCCGCCGCATCAACAACCACTGCATCAGCTTCCTTCCTTCAGGTGAATGCTTAACCTCAATTTTTTCCGCAAATCCTCTCTCCGCAGTGGCCGGAGCTGGGGGCGGCGACTGCGGCGGGCACAAGCCTGCAGCTGGCCTTCCCAGAGCAGCCCGCGCAGGCACCGCGTAAGTTTTCTCCATGAATCCTCTCTTCGTGGTGGCTAGCAGGCTTAGCAATACAAGCTTGCCGGACGATGGGGTGGAGAAGGAGATGAGTGGAGGCGTGGTGGCGGGATCCCGAAATTGACGGCGGCCATGACTGCACGGCGGGCTTCACACGCGAGATCCCGAGGTTGACGAGGGGGCAGGCAGAGATGGCGGGCGGAGGAGCTGAGTGGGCCGGCTGCACGGCGAGACAGCTCAAGCAATCGCCAGCCTCGTCTTGCTCCACGGGGCTGGAGCGAGGACCACCACACGGACGCCATGGCAGATCCTCCGATTCGCTTTCCTGAGAGAGAGAGAGAGGAACAACACGGGGGTGAGAGGAGTGTGGGCTGGTGCCTGGCTATGGCAAAACGCCTAAGGGCCTATTTGGTTCGCCCTGTTAAACTTTAACAGGTGTTAACCATAAGGTTGATCATAGGGTGTTTGTTACTAATAATAGACTAATTAGGCTTAATAGATTCGTCTCGTAAATTAATCTCAATCTGTGCAATTAATTTCGTAATTAGTCTATATTTAACACTTCATACATGTGTCAAACATTCGATGTAATAGGTGTTAAAAAAAACAAAAGGAACCAAACACCACCTAACTCCCCTCGTTTCCAGTTAGCCTGCCTACGACCCCCTCGTGGGTTTACCGAAGCCTAGGAGCCCTTTACATCTTACCAAACAGCCGCACGGTGCATTCCGGGAGCCTGGCCAAGGGGCAGGCCTCCAAACCAAACACGCTCGTAGTGGTGGGGTGGAGAAATTTTGGATTTTTTAGATTGTGCCTCACTAAATGGATTTTTATGGTGCCGGACGAAAGGTCGTAAGACTACCCGCACTGCTGCCGCTATCGCTGGATGGAGGAACACATAGCGTAAAAATCGTCGCACCACATCCTGTAAAACCTCCGTTATGAGCTTCTTGCACGCCAAATCCAGCGGCATAGAGGGCATCCGGTATGCAGAGAGCCGGCCCCACCACTCACGCCAGCATGCACGGGAGGGAGACAGCGCATGTGCTGGAGAGAGAAAGCATGGATCAAATGGCGGGCCCCACTATTTTAACACATAAAAAATGTTATAACTCACAAACCAAAAAAACAAATTAAATTTCGTTTACACCATTAAATTCGTTTTAATAAATTCTTCAAAACAAGATGTCACATGGATATATTTAGATAAAGTGACAAGCGGACCCCACAGTGGATAGAGGATGATATAGATGATGGATGTGTGCGAGAGAATTAAATACAGAGGAGAGAATCTTGATGACTTTTAGAGGATGAATTTAGAGTACCATGAGTGCGGATAGCCTAAGCGCCGTCGACATCACACCTGTGGTGTCAAATCACAAATGACCTGCGAAACTAGTCCCTTTATTCAGTGATGAGGCATGCATATTTGGTATTAAATTCTGAAATTTCTTGTTGGGAAAAAGAAGGGAAATAACAATGCATCAGTTAAAACATCTCCAACCACTTGAGAAAAGCGATCACATCTGTTCATAACGAATCTGCAGGGAAACCGCGGGCAACGAACATGGCCACGTCGCCTGCAGTTCCCGGCCGTCAGATCGTGCGTGGATGGCTCGGATCGGGCGAGTTTTGGTCATTTTGTAAAAAAAGTCCTCAATATGTAACGAAATGAACCCGCAGTTTGGCCTCCTCTCTCAGACATTTTTGCAAAAAAGCTCAAAACTTTTCTCAAATGAACCTGCAGTACAACCACCACAGTTCAGGAAAATTTGCAAAGAAACCTTTAAATTTTCATTAAATTAACCCGCCGTCCTGGTCATCTCTCAGGATTTTTTTAGAAAAAAGCTCGGATTTTAATTTAAACCAAACACAACCCGTTCCATCCATTCCTTTTACACGAGCAACATTATACGTATAATTTGAGCACCAAAACACATTCAAATCAAAAGTTGTTCAATATAAAATTTGATCAAAGATTCAAAAAGTACAACTTTATTATAGAGAAAAATTTTAAATTCAAAACGCTTTCGCAATGCATTTGCATAAATGTTTACATGCGATCCGTTGTACCTACAATTTGGACACCGAAACATTTTCAAATTAAAAAGTGTTCAATACAAAAGTTGTTTAGAATTTCAAAACCTACAACTTTATTATAGAGTAAAATTCCAAATTCAAAGCGCTTTTACAATTCATCCGCATAAATATTTACATAAGATCCATTGTACCTGCGGTTCGGACACCAAAATGTCTTTACGCAAATAAAAGTTTTGAATAAAAAAATTGCTCAAAATTTCAAAACCTAAGGTTTGTTATACAACAAAAATTTAAATTAAAAGTGTTTTATACTGGCGAGAATCAAAGTCAGAAACTACGAGAGGTAACAACGGTGGCCACGAGAGGCTGGCCCACTAACAAAGTTGCGGCAACGCCCGAATCCGCAGGAGAAGCTCCAGGCGGGCGCGATATTCGCGTTGCCCGTTAGCCCATTAGCCGTCTGATCAGGCAAACAAGCAATGTGGTCCGTCCAATGGTGGAGCGGTTTGGGTCTCTACCCGCTTCTGTGCCCATCCGACGGCTCGCGAATCTTCTCGGCCCGTTGGCCCGTCGTGCTCCCTCGGACGGACAGCGGGCAGTAGCAAGGGCGCAGCGATCGGAGAGGAGACGCGAACATGTCTAGCCCCACGGACACTGCTGCTAGTTCAATTGCCAAGACTTCGACCTAAAATCTCTCGATCCTCACGGAATCATGGCGCGTTGACCAGTCCGCTCGGGTAGAGGGCGGCAGCGTGGGTGCTGCGGTGGCGGCAGGCCACCGGCGCAGGTGTTCCCCACGACGAATGCCACTGCAGCCATAGGCGGACCCAGGGCCCGGCGACCCTGGGCCCTTGCCCGGGCTCCTCTCTTGATAATCCCTTATGGCTGAATAGACGGCTCATTAGCTGAGCATGATTTATTTGGGCTGAGAGCTGTGTACCAGGAGATCACCGTTGTCTCGCCCGGGCTGCTGCATCTTCCTGGGTCCGCCTATGACTGCAGCCAAGCGATGAGGTGGCCGGGGAGCTCCGTTCTTCCCTTCCCCCGGGCAGCACTAGAAGTAGCAGCGCTCCATCAAGCACAGCAGCAGCAGCACGAACACGCGATCTCCGTCATCGCGTCCAGGCTCCTCTGGTGATCACTCGACGATCAAGGTAGGAACTAATGGATGCACAGCCACCTCCTTCGGCTGGTAAGCATCACACCTGCTGACCCGCCCTTTCATCACCCGTAGCCCTCTCAGCGGGGTTCCTCGCCGCTGCTCCTGTATGTGCACTATATGCTCGACGAAATGCCACTTTGCCTCGAACATGCTTGCTTTCTAATCCTCTCCTGTCGATGAATCAAACATTCAGTGCCACTCACATAATCACAATATACATCTTAATATATTTTGATTAATCTTTCTAATCCCAGTCATTTTTATAGGAGCTGGAATGTGAATAGTAAGTACCACACCAGAATTCAATATCTCCCACTGGTGGAGTTAATTGAAGGTGCATGGGCTTAGACTGCCGATGTCGACTAATGATCTGGGAACCACCTGGATAACATATCATCTAATAGAAGATCACCTCAGGAGATTGCTCAGCACCATTTTGGTGACACATAAGGTCCACCGGTTTCTGCTTCAGACGAGAGATTACTGATTAATAATGACCAAGGTGGACCCCTCTGCTGCTTGATTCAGAAAGACACAGCGCTACTTGCCATGGCAAAGGCCTCATTGCTTGTTATACAAAAATAATTTCAACTAATGTTTGGCCATTCTCCTTTGTTCTGTACCTTGCGCCGTAACAGGAAGGTAGACCCAGCAAGGACATGCTGCTAGCATAAAAGTATATTATGTCTCCTATTCTTCTCTCTGAACGCTACCTTACTCAATACAGCAAATCTCATTTCACCTTTTGTATACAGTGGGACGAATTAGTTGGAAGCTTCGATGACTAATGAAACATCCATTGATAACTTTTTGATTTTTCCAATATGTCAAAACATCCAAATAGAATAATTATCCTTAAAATATGGAACATGTTATTTTGTTAAGCAGGTTCAATTAATTATAAAAGGCTCTAGAGTTCTAGGTTGTAGAGATCAAATGGTCTTTAAGTATACTAGTGGCGGGGCGCGTGCCTTCGCGCGCCCATTGGGCCACAAATCTGAGCAAACCTTGGTTCAATATAACATGGTCAAGCTTTCAGTCGAATAGATTATGGCTCTAGCATGCACATAGGAAAGCCATGTAAGAAAGCAATGCAGTGCCAAGATGAAGCATTAGTACGCTTATATAAGAGTACGCAAATTCAACCACAAATTTAAAGAGACAGAAATTCATGGTGATGAGAATAACATGTAATATTAGTTGTAATGGTGGCAAGCATGATAGTCTTGATAGATTCAAGTACAATGCAGGAAGCATAGTTATATATACAGAATATTACATGCCATACCGATGGTTACCACGTTTCCAACTTTCACATACCTTCTTTCGAGTTTTTGCAAAAAAAAAGTGGAACTATTCCTATGTTAGCATTGGAGAAATAATCATATCAAGCTTTGATAATTTTAAGCAGATAAAAAATGTAGTCATGGAGACACTGGCATTACATAATCCTAGAAACTATATTAGGCTGTAAAATAGACTGTAGACTCAGCTAAGATAGATACTTTCGTTCTTTTGATTTTTATCATGTAAGGTAGTGCTCCAAGTTTTTTTTCCCTGCGTCATACAATAATGAATTTTCCCTGCTGTCATAGTGATGGAAGGTGCACAGTTTATGCCTATTATCTAAACAAAACAACAAACAGTTGACTCGACTATCATTAGTTAAACTACGTATCAACTATCAAATTTTAAACCAATAACTACATGAGAAGCAAAAACAGTAATTACTACAGGCAGTGGTGTGCACGAAGATGTGCTTCAATTTCTATTAGCACCAAGTCCATCGTTGATGACTGAAACGTACCTGAGTTTGTCAAACTTGGTGGCCCTTTCAGTGAACTTCGCTAAATAAGGTTCACGAGGTACTTATCCATTACTGCCTACACAACAGTAATAAAAAGTGAACCCATGAGCATTGCTCCTCCAATGTTCAAACTATGAGATGAAGAATTGATGGGATCATGCAAAGGGAATACTACTGTAGGTCTAAAACTATCAGAATTGCTTCATGAGGCCTTTGGTGCTATAAAAAAGTTTCCTTTTGTGGATGGTTGAATAATATGTGAATTGCCAATGCACCCACACAGTCTTCTTTTCTATAGAGGAGGTCCAGTATTGGTGCATACTCAAAATGGTTTATCAACCTGTCCTATATACACTGTTTTGTTAGCTGAAAAAGCTTCATAACCAGGTTCAGCCAGTAATATTAAAGTATCAGAAAGCAGTCACTGAGCCTATTTTCTTAAAATAACTGCTACATTCAAAACCCTTTGCCTTTGGTAGCTAGATGTTGCTAAATTAGAAAAAGGTATCACATCCCACATGGTACAACTACTGAAACGGAGTTTTTTTACAATGTATGTAGAATGACAAAAATATTCGATTCTAACATATCTGATGTTTCTTTTGCTAGGTCCGTCACCCCTGAATTCAGGCATGGATGCACTATGGTTTGGAATTTAGTACAACGTTAAATTTAAGAAATACTAAGATATTGCAGTCAGATATATGCCTGCATCTAAAAAAACACAGCGCCTCTGATTTTACGCAGCGACAAACAATTTGTAAAGAACAACAACAACAACATAGCCTTTTTTCCCAAGCAAGTTGGGGTAGGCTAGAGATGAAACCCAAAAGAGACGAGAAACATGGAGACACATAAATGGACATAAAGGACACAAGACAAAAAGAGGTCACGGTTCAAACACGTTGATTGCCAATCTCCAAGCGCTCTGTCCATAGCTAAATCCTTGGAGATATTCTACTCCTTAAGATCTCTCTTAACGGACTCGTTCCAAGTTAGTTTAGGTCGACCTCTACCGCTCTTTACATTATCGGCCCGCTTTAGAACTCCACTACGCACCGGCACCTCAGGAAGCCTCCGTTGGACATATCCAAACCATCTCAACCGATGTTGAATCAATTTCTCCTCAATTGGTGCCACCCCAACCCTATCCCGAATATCGTCGTTCCGGACTCTATCCCTCCTTGTGTGCCAACAACACCAACGCAACATACGCATCTCTGCTACACTCAATTGCTGGACATGTCGCCTTTTTGTAGGCCAACACTCAACACCGTATAACATCGCCGGACGAATCGCCGTCCTATAGAACTTACCTTTCAGCTTCTGAGGCACCCTTTTGTCACAGAGAACGCCAGAAGCTTGACGTCATTTCAACCAGCCGGCTGAAATTCTATGCCTAACATCTTCATCAATGTCTCCATCCTTTTGTAGCATCGACCATAAATACCAAAAAGTATCCTTCTTGACCACCACTTGCCCATCGAGGCTAACGTCTCCCTCCTCGTGCCTAGTCGCACTGAAATCGCACCTCATGTACTCGGTCTTAGTCCTACTAAGTCTGAACCCTTTCGACTCTAACGTGTGCCTCCATAGTTCTAACTTCCTATTAACCCCCGCCCTACTGTCGTCAACTAGCACCACATCATCAGCAAAGAGCATACACAAGGGATATCACCTTGTATGTCCCTTATGACCTCATCCATCACCAAAGCAAATAAATAAGGGCTCAAAGCTGACCCGTGATGCAGTTCTATTTTAATTGGAAAGTCACTGGTGTCGCCATCACATGTTCGGACAAACGTCACCACATCCCTGTACATATCCTTAATGAGGGTAACATACTTAGTTGGGACTTTGTGCTTTTCCAAGACCCGCCACATGACATTTCTCGGTACTTTGTCATATGCCTTCTCTAGGTCAATAAAGACCATGTGCAAGTTCTTCTTCTGCTCCCTATAAAAGGTCAAACAAGGCGATCCCGTGGCTCAGTACACATTAAGTCAGCTGTTAATAAATATAGCCTGGCACTCATGCTCAGCCCATGATGCAGGCGTACATCTATATGCACCAGCAATGCAGAATGTATTATTTCATCAAGCTAAAAGAACTCTAAACATGTATGACTATGAAAAAGAAATTTTCAGAAGAAGGTTATGGTAGATCGCACCTGAAAAAAACAATGGCTTTATCTAACATTGTAGGTCATTTAGATCTTGACCCTTTTTATGATAATGCTTTGTCCTCCAAACACTATTCTATAGACGGCCGCTGTCCAAAAATTATCTCATGTTAGAATACGCTACATACTATGCAGATTGCTGCCAAGTTCCTGAGAACCGACCCATGTAACGTAAGAAAGGGCTTATTGAAATACAGCAGCAAAAAAACTGATGTGACAACAAAATGGAAGGACTAAGCGAAAAAGGTTGCCTCTGCATACCTCAAGCGTTTGACCATATACAGGAGCCTTTCTAGCATGAACCAATATCTGAAGCGGTACTATACCAATTTTGACAGCTGCTGGGATTGAAAAACCCCAGAGGCGGTACCTCTGAACCACCAGCTTGAACAACAAAGACAGCAGCTGCATAAGAACCAACACAGTTTAGCAAAGGTTCACTGACCTGTAAGCACAATAGGCCATCTAAAATAGTGAACACTGCAATGGTTAGATAGAGTGTAATGCCTAAGAAGGTGTAAATCAAATTGGCAACGCTTAGAATGGAATGGTCCTTTCAGTAATCAAATGTAGCCTACACCATCCGATAAACTCAGCATGATGACTTACTCTTTGGACTCAATCGAAGGCTCCAATACCAGCAACCTCGAGGCTGTCAGTGATATCCTCCGGCGGCTTTTGAGCTTGATGAATAGCTTGATTATGTATTGGTAAATCACCCAGATTAGTAGGCCTGAACACCAGCATCCTCCAGAGGCTGTCAGAGACATCTGAAAGAACAAGTCCAACAGAAGAATCATGGGCCAGTTAACCAAATGTTGGGGCAGCAGTGATTAATCCAACTAACAATGCAACAGAAAGTGCACACTCTTTCCCGGTAAAGGAGTTTCTTTTCTGCAAGGCAGTAAGCAAAACTTGAGAGACGTGACAGATTAACACATTCTACATAATCCAAAAATGGCATTGCCAAAATTGAGCGGAAAGCATCAAACTGCATAAATCAAATTTGAACAATTGGTTTGACCATTTGAGGAGGTTTGATGAACTAAGTATGGATAACAATTCATTGGCACCTGGCATGCGTGGATTAAAAAAAATCTTGGCCCCTAATTTTAGTAGGCTAATCTGCTCACTGGTAAGCAAATCCGCACTGCCAATGGCAGAAGACTAACATAGAACTGAAAACAAACAGGAGAGGGGCGAAGCAGCACCTGTGATTTGAAGCTGGGCCGGAGGCTAGTGGCCAGGAGCAGGCCACGCTGAGGGGCACCTGCATCGGCGGCCACCGATGGGGCCCGGTCATGTCGCTGCGTCACAGACCACGGGCGACGTCCTGGACACCAGCACCGGCCACTGCGCGTCTGCGAGGGAGAGGGAATCTAGGGGAGGAGCCATGAGATGAGGGAAGAGAAGAAGAGAGCGACGTACCGACAGATGTGGCCGCCGAGCGGAGCAGCCGGTGCAGCCGGCGAGCAAGAGCCAGCTAGGGTTTCATGGAGGCCGCGCGGATCGACGACAGGAGGCAGCGCCGAGGAGCCGGGGGTCAGCGGCGCCCACAGCCAGCGGCGGGGCTCTCCTGCGCCGAGGCATGCCAGAAGGCAGCCACTGCCGGAGGCCGTCCGGACGGCCGCGCCGCAAACCGGGGGCGCCGCAGGCCCGACCGCGCGCAGGGCGTGGAGGCCACCGCGTTCAAGGGCAGCCGGTGCCCCGGCACGTCGAGAGAGAGGGAGAGCAAGGGGAGGCGCGAGTGGGGGTTGGGGCGAGCGGCGGCCCGGGCGGCGGCGGTGCGCTGCGGGAGGAGCCGGGAGGACGAGGAAGAGATACGCTGGAGGCGAGTTCTTTTTTTTTGGCTGGAGGGTTCGGGATGGAGAATCAGAATGCTGCGTATATATTAGATGGGCCGACTCCATAGCAGAAGTCAGATAGCAACGAGAGAAGCAGAGAGGAAGCCGGTGGAAGGTAAGAATGAGCGGCAGAAGCTGGTGCGGACAAAATCGGCTCGGAGTGATCTGGGCCACACGGTGGAGGATCGGACGGCGGAGGGAAATCCGGGCGACGTGGCGGGTGGTTCCTGCAGAGGAGCAGGCCATCCTTCTTGGGGTTTAATTAATTATGGAATCTTGAGTGCTAACAAATTATTTTGACTATTGATGAATTTGCAAAACAAGAACTCTATGGTTCTGGAGCGGTTTCCATTTTTCATGGTCATTTTTTTTGTATTTTTTCATTGGACATTGGTACCGTTGCAGCTTTCTGTTATAGTAGGGGGTTATAACTCCCTTCCTGTGTCCTTCTACTGAAAAATTTCAACACACACCAAGGACTAGTTGAACTTGGTAATACTCTGTATACCTAATGTGTCCTTTTTGTTCTGTAGTGAACATATTCAAATTTTATTATCGCTTAACATGTTAAACCAGGTACTTAAAATTAAAAGAAACAGTTCAATGTGGTTATACTCTGTATACATAATGTATCTTTTGCTCTTGAAACATAGAAATATCCAACCAGATTCCAAAATAATAAGATAATTAAGATAGCAAAAAATACAGCAAGGGAAGAGAATAAGAAAAGAACAGAATAAGTGTCTCTCTTTCAGAAAAATTATTGTACTCTCTTCTTCTCAAGGCATGGTGTCATTTACACCTTAGCACTTTATCTTCCTTGCACTAAAGATATATGTAAGTGTTGTTCTTTCTGAAATTATTAAATAAAGTTAGGGGTTGCACTCTTAAAATCTGCCCTTAAGCATCAGTGAAGCTTACATAGCAACCACCTGAATACCATTAAGTTTCAAAACTCTGATACGGAGGTAATAATAAGACATTAGAATATAGCTTTTTATTAGTTGCTCAATCTTTGATGTTCTTCCCATAGAAATTTTGCTGCTTCTATGTTTGATAACTAAAGATAGTGATAAAGAAATGTCACACTCTGATAGGGATGCTTGGCGCTGTCTTCATATGCTCAACTATAAATTTAGCTACAAAAAATATTCAGTTTTTAGCTATAATTACACGAAGCCTGTTTCATCATCATTTGCTTTATACTATCTTGAAGACAGATAAATTCAACTGTATAATAAGTGATCTAAGTGAACACCCTTCCACCAAGATTATTTATGAAACATCGTTCACAGATCAAACAATGTCGGTGCAACCTCCAATTAAATTTGATTGTTTATGCCTTCTATCAGCTTGTTAGTAGTCATTCTTGCAATTGCTAAAAATATATCATTGCTACATCAGCATGCACGATATTTACTTTGTTGCTCCTATATGTCAAAAACTTTATAGCTCATGTCCTCATATCCTGATCTCTAAGCCACTTGAAGACTTAAAAGGAGGTGAACTTTAACCATTTCATTGTTCTCACAGGCTGGTTGCTCCAAGGAGGGCACGGCAAAGCCGCACCTAGTTTTCTAGATTTTCACTAAAATGAGGGAAGGGGATTAGTAGTTTTTTTCTCGGACAACCCAGGAGAAATGTGTGCTGTTTCATTAAGAAGAAAATGTATATAAAGAGGGAGGCTGTTAAACCCTGCCAGTACATACAACCTCGATCAGAAATTAATAGTTGATTCTACTTGTTTGTAAATGTCATCTACAGCAGCGGGTGATGATGATTGTTGGCACTAGCCAGACATATAGTCTATTCAATTCCATCCATCTCCCGTAACCGTGACTCCAGTGTAATATGAGAGAAGCTTATGCCAATCAGAGGATATAAATCTATGTGAGAAGGACTAGGACAAGGGGGGTGATAGCCTAGGTTCGCCTCCACTGGTAATTTTAGGTTCTATATATATATATGAATCCAAAATGTGGACATTTGTTATCTTATTAATATTTAGCTAACAAAAGAAGACCCCACTTATAAGTGTCCAAGTCAGTGTTAATGAATCAAAGAGATGAAATTTGGGTAGTACGTGAGGTGGACGAGCACGAGCATGTTACTGAAATACTGACTATTTTAGTGTGGACGACAGCACGATAATGTGTTTACTGAACATCCTCCTTGTATGAGTGAAGCCTGAAGCGTGTTGAAAGAGTTTAATGCACCACCGAACATTTATCAAAACATCTCATATATCTTAGCAAAAGAAACATTCAAATTGCTATTTTTACTAAACGTAGGCTGATTTCTTATTTAGGGTTACTACATAATTCAAGCACTAGATGCTATAGGACCCAACCCATACTCCGTAGAGATAGGGAAAACTTGCCCAACATAGGTGAGTAAAGTTTATCTTAGAAAACATCAGGGAGGATCTTAAAATGGTTTTCAACCTTATATAAAAAGTTCTTGGTGTCATAAAAATATAAAATGTTATTGATCCTTCTACTCTAGATAGTATGTAGTTCAGTTGAAATCAATGATTTTGCCATACTCATCATAAAGAACACATATAAAAAAAAACTAAATAATAAAGGGAAAAAAAAGTACATCCTGACCGGCCCAAAATTACCAGTACACATAAATTATTGATGAGAAATAAGTAACAGAGCACAACACCCAGTTTGTGGGAAGTTGAGGAGATCAAATACAACACAGGAGCTTATTTGACCTTCCTCTGTTTGCTGATTTCTTCAAATCAGCATCCACAACCGAATGATGACTGTATACAATACAAGCTTGAATTTTGTCATGCTTTTTTGGTCTTCGGCTTAGGTGCCGGTGGTAGGAACACCGCCCTAAAGATCCATCCAGCAAGCATGGCCCCAATAAAGGGGCATATCCAGTACACATACAGCTGCTCCCATGTGTTGTGCCAATTGTTAACATATGCCCAGCCAAATGCCTATTCATGATAATTGACCAAAAACAAATTACTAAGTAAAATGGAAACCAAGATATGATTAATGCTTGTTTTCCTACAAAGTGCATAGCTGAAAGTGGATACAAACAAAATGATACCTCCGAGCTGCTCAAAAGGAGAAATAACTTAAAATAAGTTAACAACACATTCAGGATTTAGAAATACTATGTGAAGCATACTGATCCCTGATAAAAAAAACCTGACATCGGTTACCATGGAGGCAACTATGAAATATGCTTTGATAATGCCATCAATATAAATAACCTCTACCTATGTTGTTGACCGATGACCTTTTAGGCTTCATTTCAACATATTACATTTAGTCGTCCTGTCATAAATGTGTGGAAGAATGCATATATATAAACCAGAATTATGAATAGATGGGTATAATAACTACTAACTAGAGCTTAAAACTTCAAATCATACAGCTGCAGCTGCTTTCTTTAGTATTTTAATTCTTGTACTTGAGTCAATTCAGTTCGCAGCTAGGCTTGAGTTGTCGAGCTTTAGCCTGACTGGTTGGCCCAATAACCAAACTACTAGAGTGCGAATTGAATAGACTTGACCAACCCAATAGGCCCAAAGAAAGTAAGATGTAATGGCCAAAGTACAACTACTCATCGATAATAATGATTGGCTTATTGTTAATAAAAAACATTTTATCAGTAGGGTACATCCTTCAGTTTCAAAGTTGCACCCCTTCAAGCAAAAATGTGCCCCTTCCAGCAAAAATACATTTTGGATAAGATTTAGACAAAAAATTGAAATAGTCTGCCAATAAACTTTTAAAAACATTCAGCTTCAAAAATTGAAATTTATGTGCAGATTAGGTCATGATCTTAATGATAATGTGATATAACTTGACCATTAGTTTTCTAACTTTATACCAATCTAACAGTAAATTATAAAATTCTGAAAGTATTTCTCTAACTAACTAGTAGTGAAAATCAAGCCATGCCCATATATAAAGTGCCAAACTTAAACTAAAATGCAGTTTAAATGAACCTTTCCTAAAAAAGTATAATAATATATCAACAAGAATTTATTTTCGTTGTCACAGAAAGTTGGCACCACCTTGGTAACAGCTTGTAAAATGGAGGTGCTTAGTGAAAAACTTTCTTCAGCATATCATTAGCACCTGATGCTTAGAAGGTGGATAAGATGCTTAAGTTATTACCAATGCTTAATGCTAACAAGGTCGTTGAGCCTATCTAAGCACATATTTGCACTGTAGGAACTATATTCTATACCGATGCTTAGTGATTTGACAACACTCTCTCTCCTTAAGCACTTGCGTCTGTCTAAGCACCTTGCATTGTACTTGTACATAACAAGGTGATATTCCATTCAACAAAAGAAAAACAAAAAAAAAGGACTCAAGACTGTTTTGTAATTAAGCAGTACTCTTTGACTGCTCAAACGCAGATGGACAAATCAAAGCGAAAAATAATGAATAAGCAACTTTTGCATCACAAACATAAGAGAAGTATTTCTCCAAATAAAAGATTAATACTGACAGGTAGTGGTAAAAAAATAAAAAATAAATGCTTCGAACTGCCAAATACATACCAATATTTCAAGCAGTATATATGTTCTTCTAGTTAGTAATTGGTTTTTAGCTCACGAAAGAAATGCTGCAACTGCCAAAATATTATACCAATACTGATCAGTATGCAAAAATACAGCTGCAGCTGCTTTCTTCTAGTTAGTAATCGGGTTTTAGCTCAAGAAAATCATACCAATACTGATGAGTACTTTTGCATCACAAATACTATACCAATTTTTCTTCACAAAGACTTCTCTGATAATTGATAGAGTAGATGGAAACATTGCGACCTGAGGCTGAATTTTGGCCATGACATTCCCATCAGTATGTATGTTCTTTTATTGCTAAGCCCATTATAGTTATTGGAGGTTAGATTTTAGGAATGGTACTTCTGAAGCTGTAGGGGTCCAGGATGCAATATCACACATGAAGAGCATTTAATTTGGTTTTCTCATGGCCTGCACCAATGCCATAATGTAATGTTCTTGGTAACAAAATTAGTAGTAAGAAGTAGATGGACATTGAATGAAGCAAACAAACACAGAGAGACCAAAATGAAAGGAAAGGCAAGATACTGACATTCGCTGGGTTCATGGACGGTCCAGTGTACTCTGCGCCGGCGAGGATGAGGAAGACGATGGAGACTGAGAGCAACAAGGTCTTGAGGATGGCGTTGCGGGGGCCCTTAACGATGACCCAGAGCACGGCCAGGGTGATGACGAAGGTGAGCACCCCTTCGGCAAGGGCGCCGGTGTGGGGATCCACCTTGAGTGAGGGGCCCGCGAGCGTGTGCTTGTACTGCGCCGGCATCAGCTCCGAGATCGCCAGGGCGCCGCCCACAGCGCCGGCGGCCTAGCAATAACAAAGATGCTCATAATTCGGCTTGATTCCACTGAATTCAGGCGGGAGAGATAAGCAGCAATAAAAGAAAGAGGTCTTGTCGATCGCTACCGCACCTGCGCCGGGAAGCGGAGCGCGACGGCGAAGAGGGAGGGGCTGTCGAGTCCGGCGGCATAGGAGGCGGCGAAGTCGGTGGGGTTGAAGCTGGCGCCGCCGAGCGCGCCGCAGAGGAGGTCGAAGGTGAAGAGGAGCACAGCGAGGAGGGACGCGGTGACGAGGAGCGCGTAGTGGCCGGCGCCCTCCGGCACCCCCAGGTACGACGTGACGGCCGCCGTGGAGGCGCCGAGCGCGGAGGCGCACAGCACCCACAGGAACGTCACCACGGCGTCCGCGGCCGCCGCGCGAACCGCCGCTCCCATCGCCATCAGTCCGCGCCGGCGCCGGCGTTGGCCTTCTTCCTGCTCGATCGGAAGTAGAAGATCGGATTGGGGGTTTTGGAATGGAAACGGCAACTCGATCGATCACGCACTCCAGTTGACGGAGAGGGGTATCCACGAGCACGCTCTCGCCGTGCTTCTCCCTCTCACAGACTCTGTTCTCTCTCTCCCAAGGCCTAGTTTAGATGAAAAAAAAATTACAAAAAAACAGTAGATTTCTCGTCATATCGAATCTTTGGACACATGCATAAATCATTAAATATAGATAAAAAATAAAACTAATTACACAGTTTAGACGAAATGGACGAGACGAATCTTTTAAGCCTAATTAGACCATGATTGAACACTAATTGCCAAATAACAACGAAAGTGCTACAGTTACATTTTACCAAAAATTTTGCTAACTAAACCAGTCCCAAGTCCAACAAGATAAGGACGACCCATCCTTATATTTCCCTTAGGACCTCGCAAAACATCGCAATCCCTTTCTATTCATACATATTATATTAAAAAGGTTATGGTAAAAAAAAAGAGGCGTGGCTATCGTCGAACGTCCGGATAGACGCCCTCTGCTCACTCGCCTAGCCATCTGCTTGCCCGGCCGCCTTCTCGTCTACTCACCCGCCTGGCTGGTCTGCTCACCCGGCTGCTTGGCCACCTGCTCGCCCGCCTGGAACAGCTGAAACATATGCAATAACAGATCTACTTTTGCAACATCCAAATGAAACATTTATATTATATGTCTGAAACAACTGAAACACTTGCAACGTACGTCCGAAACACTTGCAAAAGGTCTGAAAACACTTGAAAAGCCGGCGCAAGCATATGCAACATCAAGATAAAATATTTGCAACATATGCATGAAACATAAGCAACATCCAAAATAAACACACTTACAACATGCTTCAGGAAAAAACAGATGAAACATTGGGAAACACTCTTGCAACATGCGTGTATAGCCATTGCAACATATGCAATATTCCAATCTACTTTTGCAACACGATGTGAAACACTTGCAACACACCTCGAAAAAGTCTAAAATATTTGAAGCATACGCTCGCAACATGCGCTTTCGGTATAATGTCACCTTACTGCTTGGACGAATGGAGGCTCATCGTTGTGGAGCTCAACACCCGCGCGGAGGTCGGCGACACGCATGGAGCTCACCGGTGCCCTAGCGGAGGCACTACGCTGGCCGAGCACCTGCGCGAGGCCACGAGAGCAGAATTGGGCGAGGACTGCGCGAGGAGTACCTGGCGTGCACGGCGAGCATCCCGCGAGCACCCCTGGTGAGAGGCCAGCAGCCGGTGAGCACCTCCTGCCTGGCGAGCACGAGCAGGCAAGCAGGTGGCGAGCACCCCTAGCTGGCGAGCACGAGCACCACCTAATGCGCCAGTAGCTGGCGAGCACCACCTTCCTGCAAGCACGAGCACACCTGCGAGTACCCCCTAGGTATGGGTACAAAGATTTTTTTAAGGGTGCGGATGGAAACGAGCGGACGACAAGGTAGCAAGTGGGAAGCCGTGTACGTCCATCTAGATGTCCTCACGGGAGCATTACCCATAAAAATGTTAATTTTCTATTCTAATCTATATGGAAAAGCAAATGTGCTCACATTGCAACGGAACCAATACATATAGGGATCGGACTCCGTATCATCGCTAGATGCGAATTGTTCTTACTCGTAGTATATGTCATGAGGTCAAGTCACACACAAGACACGGAGGGCCTAAGTGCAATTTGGAAAGTAAAAAAAATGAATAGAAGAGACTCTCCACTACCTGCGTAGCCAGGAGATTCGACAAAAGAAAATAGGAGAGGAATTTCTGCTCTTTAATATTATATATATATATATATATATATATATATATATATATATATATATATATATATATATATATATATATATAAAATGAGAGATTGAGTTTATCCAAACTAAGACCTCTCATACGAGTTCTTCTCCAATCTTTTCTCTACAGAGAAACTTTTGTTTCGCTGAAATTTGACTGATGCTGCTACTGATGCTGATTTCTTGTGGAGGAAAATACTATTTGTTCGCTAAAAAGTACTGCTGATGAACACGGCCTAATAATTAATTGCCACTTGTTTGAACTACTCCATAGAAGCTATACGCCGAAGTCTTTATATGTAAACGCAATTGACGTATTTATATTTATGTAAGGACTTTAGACTAGTCTTAAGTCCAATAATAGACTCGTTTTGTTAGGTTCTTGTTTATAGTAAGATAAAAAAAAAGATACAGTAGACAACAATGAGTGTTGTTAGGTCTTGTTTGAGTGTGCACACAGAGCGTGGAAACTTATATGATGAAAATATCATATTTTGTAGTCCGACTAATTTTTACAATATATGAAAAGGGTCTGGTTTCTTGACCTATGAGGTTGAGATTTCTTGTTAATATAAAATAAATATTTTTTTCATGGATTATTTTTTTAAGGCGGCTATCCTACCGTGACTTCTTCAAACTTGTGACATCCAACCACTCTATGACCTAGGAATTCAAATAGATCGTCATTAGCTTTTACAATTCGGTTTTTAAGTCTCAACCATCGACAATCTACAAGTTAGACTTCAAAGGTTCTTGGTATCGTCCTCACATTTACGAGGGAAAAATTATGAAAAATTGATACCCATATCATTCATTTTTAGACAAAAAGGCTTCCCCACTTTATTGATCATAAAGCGTTCAAACATTTAGGTTTAAGCATAACGGCATGCCCGCCACAAACATAAAGGCCTTACACCCAAATTCCCGCTCATCACAGACATCCATAACATTAGAAGACAATGTTTTCATTCATGCGATGAATCACAGACTAAGAGACTTGATCCCAGTGCAGAGTTTGAGTAGCTTCTTGGGTTCCGGCCGATCCTATGGGTAGGGTAGCTGCGAGGCTTTGTCTTGCAACAACCGCATAAAAGAGTCCATCTTCTCTCCTAGGTCTGCTTGCCACATGGATTTTCATCTTTGCAGCATCTTGGTAATCCACATCAGCAACCTTTTCTGTCCCGTCCAAAGTCACTCTCTAAAAGCACACAAAGTTACGAAATTTCCAGAAACATCACGATATGGCCGAGCTAATGTTATAAAGAGCATGCTTCTTATTAGCAAGCCATATAGTAGCAACTAGCAGGAACCCCGCGCAGTTGCGCGGGCTAGTAAACATAAAAATGTAAATGGAAGGACTAAGCGAAAAAGGTTGCCTCTGCATACCTCAAGCGTTTGACCATATACAGGAGCCTTTCTAGCATGAACCAATATCTGAAGCGGTACTATACCAATTTTGACAGCTGCTGGGATTGAAAAACCCCAGAGGCGGTACCTCTGAACCACCAGCTTGAACAACAAAGACAGCAACTGCATAAGAACCAACACAGTTTAGCAAAGGTTCACTGACCTGTAAGCACAATAGGCCATCTAAAATAGTGAACACTACAATGGTTAGATAGAGTGTAATGCCTAAGAAGGTGTAAATCAAATTGGCAATGCTTAGAATGGAATGGTCCTTTCAGTAATCAAATGTAGCCTACACCATCCGATAAACTCAGCATGATGACTTACTCTTTGGACTCAATCGAAGGCTCCAATACCAGCAACCTCGAGGCTGTCAGTGATATCCTCCGGCGGCTTTTGAGCTTGATGAATAGCTTGATTATGTATTGGTAAATCACCCAGATTAGTAGGCCTGAACACCAGCATCCTCCAGAGGCTGTCAGAGACATCTGAAAGAACAAGTCCAACAGAAGAATCATGGGCCAGTTAACCAAATGTTGGGGCAGCAGTGATTAATCCAACTAACAATGCAACAGAAAGTGCACACTCTTTCCCGGTAAAGGAGTTTCTTTTCTGCAAGGCAGTAAGCAAAACTTGAGAGACGTGACAGATTAACACATTCTACATAATCCAAAAATGGCATTGCCAAAATTGAGCGGAAAGCATCAAACTGCATAAATCAAATTTGAACAAATGGTTTGACCATTTGAGGAGGTTTGATGAACTAAGTATGGATAACAATTCATTGGCACCTGGCATGCGTGGATTAAAAAAAATCTTGGCCCCTAATTTTAGTAGGCTAATCTGCTCACTGGTAAGCAAATCCGCACTGCCAATGGCAGAAGACTAACATAGAACTGAAAACAAACAGGAGAGGGGCGAAGCAGCACCTGTGATTTGAAGCTGGACCGGAGGCTAGTGGCCAGGAGCAGGCCACGCTGAGGGGCACCTGCATCGGCGGCCACCGATGGGGCCCGGTCATGTCGCTGCGTCACAGACCACGGGCGACGTCCTGGACACCAGCACCGGCCACTGCGCGTCTGCGAGGGAGAGGGAATCTAGGGGAGGAGCCATGAGATGAGGGAAGAGAAGAAGAGAGCGACGTACCGACAGATGTGGCCACCGAGCGGAGCAGCCGGTGCAGCCGGCGAGCAAGAGCCAGCTAGGGTTTCATGGAGGCCGCGCGGATCGACGACAGGAGGCAGCGCCGAGGAGCCGGGGGTCAGCGGCGCCCACAGCCAGCGGCGGGGCTCTCCTGCGCCGAGGCATGCCAGAAGGCAGCCACTGCCGGAGGCCGTCCGGACGGCCGCGCCGCAAACCGGGGGCGCCGCAGGCCCGACCGCGCGCAGGGCGTGGAGGCCACCGCGTTCAAGGGCAGCCGGTGCCCCGGCACGTCGAGAGAGAGGGAGAGCAAGGGGAGGCGCGAGTGGGGGTTGGGGCGAGCGGCGGCCCGGGCGGCGGCGGTGCGCTGCGGGAGGAGCCGGGAGGACGAGGAAGAGATACGCTGGAGGCGAGTTCTTTTTTTTGGCTGGAGGGTTCGGGATGGAGAATCAGAATGCTGCGTATATATTAGATGGGCCGACTCCATAGCAGAAGTCAGATAGCAACGAGAGAAGCAGAGAGGAAGCCGGTGGAAGGTAAGAATGAGCGGCAGAAGCTGGTGCGGACAAAATCGGCTCGGAGTGATCTGGGCCACACGGTGGAGGATCGGACGGCGGAGGGAAATCCGGGCGACGTGGCGGGTGGTTCCTGCAGAGGAGCAGGCCATCCTTCTTGGGGTTTAATTAATTATGGAATCTTGAGTGCTAACAAATTATTTTGACTATTGATGAATTTGCAAAACAAGAACTCTATGGTTCTGGAGCGGTTACCATTTTTCATGGTCATTTTTTTTGTATTTTTTCATTGGACATTGGTACCGTTGTAGCTTTCTGTTATAGTAGGGGGTTATAACTCCCTTCCTGTGTCCTTCTACTGAAAAATTTCAACACACACCAAGGACTAGTTGAACTTGGTAATACTCTGTATACCTAATGTGTCCTTTTTGTTCTGTAGTGAACATATTCAAATTTTATTATCGCTTAACATGTTAAACCAGGTACTTAAAATTAAAAGAAACAGTTCAATGTGATTATACTCTGTATACATAATGTATCTTTTGCTCTTGAAACATAGAAATATCCAACCAGATTCCAAAATAATAAGATAATTAAGATAGCAAAAAATACAGCAAGGGAAGAGAATAAGAAAAGAACAGAATAAGTGTCTCTCTTTCAGAAAAATTATTGTACTCTCTTCTTCTCAAGGCATGGTGTCATTTACACCTTAGCACTTTATCTTCCTTGCACTAAAGATATATGTAAGTGTTGTTCTTTCTGAAATTATTAAATAAAGTTAGGGGTTGCACTCTTAAAATCTGCCCTTAAGCATCAGTGAAGCTTACATAGCAACCACCTGAATACCATTAAGTTTCAAAACTCTGATACGGAGGTAATAATAAGACATTAGAATATAGCTTTTTATTAGTTGCTCAATCTTTGATGTTCTTCCCATAGAAATTTTGCTGCTTCTATGTTTGATAACTAAAGATAGTGATAAAGAAATGTCACACTCTGATAGGGATGCTTGGCGCTGTCTTCATATGCTCAACTATAAATTTAGCTACAAAAAATATTCAGTTTTTAGCTATAATTACACGAAGCCTGTTTCATCATCATTTGCTTTATACTATCTTGAAGACAGATAAATTCAACTGTATAATAAGTGATCTAAGTGAACACCCTTCCACCAAGATTATTTATGAAACATCGTTCACAGATCAAACAATGTCGGTGCAACCTCCAATTAAATTTGATTGTTTATGCCTTCTATCAGCTTGTTAGTAGTCATTCTTGCAATTGCTAAAAATATATCATTGCTACATCAGCATGCACGATATTTACTTTGTTGCTCCTATATGTCAAAAACTTTATAGCTCATGTCCTCATATCCTGATCTCTAAGCCACTTGAAGACTTAAAAGGAGGTGAACTTTAACCATTTCATTGTTCTCACAGGCTGGTTGCTCCAAGGAGGGCACGGCAAAGCCGCACCTAGTTTTCTAGATTTTCACTAAAATGAGGGAAGGGGATTAGTAGTTTTTTTCTCGGACAACCCAGGAGAAATGTGTGCTGTTTCATTAAGAAGAAAATGTATATAAAGAGGGAGGCTGTTAAACCCTGCCAGTACATACAACCTCGATCAGAAATTAATAGTTGATTCTACTTGTTTGTAAATGTCATCTACAGCAGCGGGTGATGATGATTGTTGGCACTAGCCAGACATATAGTCTATTCAATTCCATCCATCTCCCGTAACCGTGACTCCAGTGTAATATGAGAGAAGCTTATGCCAATCAGAGGATATAAATCTATGTGAGAAGGACTAGGACAAGGGGGGTGATAGCCTAGGTTCGCCTCCACTGGTAATTTTAGGTTCTATATATATATATGAATCCAAAATGTGGACATTTGTTATCTTATTAATATTTAGCTAACAAAAGAAGACCCCACTTATAAGTGTCCAAGTCAGTGTTAATGAATCAAAGAGATGAAATTTGGGTAGTACGTGAGGTGGACGAGCACGAGCATGTTACTGAAATACTGACTATTTTAGTGTGGACGACAGCACGATAATGTGTTTACTGAACATCCTCCTTGTATGAGTGAAGCCTGAAGCGTGTTGAAAGAGTTTAATGCACCACCGAACATTTATCAAAACATCTCATATATCTTAGCAAAAGAAACATTCAAATTGCTATTTTTACTAAACGTAGGCTGATTTCTTATTTAGGGTTACTACATAATTCAAGCACTAGATGCTATAGGACCCAACCCATACTCCGTAGAGATAGGGAAAACTTGCCCAACATAGGTGAGTAAAGTTTATCTTAGAAAACATCAGGGAGGATCTTAAAATGGTTTTCAACCTTATATAAAAAGTTCTTGGTGTCATAAAAATATAAAATGTTATTGATCCTTCTACTCTAGATAGTATGTAGTTCAGTTGAAATCAATGATTTTGCCATACTCATCATAAAGAACACATATAAAAAAAAACTAAATAATAAAGGGACAAAAAATACATCCTGACCGGCCCAAAATTACCAGTACACATAAATTATTGATGAGAAATAAGTAACAGAGCACAACACCCAGTTTGTGGGAAGTTGAGGAGATCAAATACAACACAGGAGCTTATTTGACCTTCCTCTGTTTGCTGATTTCTTCAAATCAGCATCCACAACCGAATGATGACTGTATACAATACAAGCTTGAATTTTGTCATGCTTTTTTGGTCTTCGGCTTAGGTGCCGGTGGTAGGAACACCGCCCTAAAGATCCATCCAGCAAGCATGGCCCAATAAAGGGGCATATCCAGTACACATACAGCTGCTCCCATGTGTTGTGCCAATTGTTAACATATGCCCAGCCAAATGCCTATTCATGATAATTGACCAAAAACAAATTACTAAGTAAAATGGAAACCAAGATATGATTAATGCTTGTTTTCCTACAAAGTGCATAGCTGAAAGTGGATACAAACAAAATGATACCTCCGAGCTGCTCAAAAGGAGAAATAACTTAAAATAAGTTAACAACACATTCAGGATTTAGAAATACTATGTGAAGCATACTGATCCCTGATAAAAAAAACCTGACATCGGTTACCATGGAGGCAACTATGAAATATGCTTTGATAATGCCATCAATATAAATAACCTCTACCTATGTTGTTGACCGATGACCTTTTAGGCTTCATTTCAACATATTACATTTAGTCGTCCTGTCATAAATGTGTGGAAGAATGCATATATATAAACCAGAATTATGAATAGATGGGTATAATAACTACTAACTAGAGCTTAAAACTTCAAATCATACAGCTGCAGCTGCTTTCTTTAGTATTTTAATTCTTGTACTTGAGTCAATTCAGTTCGCAGCTAGGCTTGAGTTGTCGAGCTTTAGCCTGACTGGTTGGCCCAATAACCAAACTACTAGAGTGCGAATTGAATAGACTTGACCAACCCAATAGGCCCAAAGAAAGTAAGATGTAATGGCCAAAGTACAACTACTCATCGATAATAATGATTGGCTTATTGTTAATAAAAAACATTTTATCAGTAGGGTACATCCTTCAGTTTCAAAGTTGCACCCCTTCAAGCAAAAATGTGCCCCTTCCAGCAAAAATACATTTTGGATAAGATTTAGACAAAAAATTGAAATAGTCTGCCAATAAACTTTTAAAAACATTCAGCTTCAAAAATTGAAATTTATGTGCAGATTAGGTCATGATCTTAATGATAATGTGATATAACTTGACCATTAGTTTTCTAACTTTATACCAATCTAACAGTAAATTATAAAATTCTGAAAGTATTTCTCTAACTAACTAGTAGTGAAAATCAAGCCATGCCCATATATAAAGTGCCAAACTTAAACTAAAATGCAGTTTAAATGAACCTTTCCTAAAAAAGTATAATAATATATCAACAAGAATTTATTTTCGTTGTCACAGAAAGTTGGCACCACCTTGGTAACAGCTTGTAAAATGGAGGTGCTTAGTGAAAAACTTTCTTCAGCATATCATTAGCACCTGATGCTTAGAAGGTGGATAAGATGCTTAAGTTATTACCAATGCTTAATGCTAACAAGGTCGTTGAGCCTATCTAAGCACATATTTGCACTGTAGGAACTATATTCTATACCGATGCTTAGTGATTTGACAACACTCTCTCTCCTTAAGCACTTGCGTCTGTCTAAGCACCTTGCATTGTACTTGTACATAACAAGGTGATATTCCATTCAACAAAAGAAAAACAAAAAAAAAGGACTCAAGACTGTTTTGTAATTAAGCAGTACTCTTTGACTGCTCAAACGCAGATGGACAAATCAAAGCGAAAAATAATGAATAAGCAACTTTTGCATCACAAACATAAGAGAAGTATTTCTCCAAATAAAAGATTAATACTGACAGGTAGTGGTAAAAAAATAAAAAATAAATGCTTCGAACTGCCAAATACATACCAATATTTCAAGCAGTATATATGTTCTTCTAGTTAGTAATTGGTTTTTAGCTCACGAAAGAAATGCTGCAACTGCCAAAATATTATACCAATACTGATCAGTATGCAAAAATACAGCTGCAGCTGCTTTCTTCTAGTTAGTAATCGGGTTTTAGCTCAAGAAAATCATACCAATACTGATGAGTACTTTTGCATCACAAATACTATACCAATTTTTCTTCACAAAGACTTCTCTGATAATTGATAGAGTAGATGGAAACATTGCGACCTGAGGCTGAATTTTGGCCATGACATTCCCATCAGTATGTATGTTCTTTTATTGCTAAGCCCATTATAGTTATTGGAGGTTAGATTTTAGGAATGGTACTTCTGAAGCTGTAGGGGTCCAGGATGCAATATCACACATGAAGAGCATTTAATTTGGTTTTCTCATGGCCTGCACCAATGCCATAATGTAATGTTCTTGGTAACAAAATTAGTAGTAAGAAGTAGATGGACATTGAATGAAGCAAACAAACACAGAGAGACCAAAATGAAAGGAAAGGCAAGATACTGACATTCGCTGGGTTCATGGACGGTCCAGTGTACTCTGCGCCGGCGAGGATGAGGAAGACGATGGAGACTGAGAGCAACAAGGTCTTGAGGATGGCGTTGCGGGGGCCCTTAACGATGACCCAGAGCACGGCCAGGGTGATGACGAAGGTGAGCACCCCTTCGGCAAGGGCGCCGGTGTGGGGATCCACCTTGAGTGAGGGGCCCGCGAGCGTGTGCTTGTACTGCGCCGGCATCAGCTCCGAGATCGCCAGGGCGCCGCCCACAGCGCCGGCGGCCTAGCAATAACAAAGATGCTCATAATTCGGCTTGATTCCACTGAATTCAGGCGGGAGAGATAAGCAGCAATAAAAGAAAGAGGTGTTGTCGATCGCTACCGCACCTGCGCCGGGAAGCGGAGCGCGACGGAGAAGAGGGAGGGGCTGTCGAGTCCGGCGGCATAGGAGGCGGCGAAGTCGGTGGGGTTGAAGCTGGCGCCGCCGAGCGCGCCGCAGAGGAGGTCGAAGGTGAAGAGGTGCACCGAGAGGAGGGACGCGGTGACGAGGAGCGCGTAGTGGCCGCCGGCGCCCTCCTGCACCCCCAGGTACGACGTGACGGCCGCCGTGGAGGCGTCGAGCGCGGAGGCGCTCAGCACCCACAGGAACGTCACCACGGCGTCCTTGGCGGCCGCGCGAACCGCCGCTCCCATCGCCATCAGTCCGCGCCGGCGCCGGCGTCGGCCTTCTTCCTGCTCGATCGGAAGTAGAAGATCGGATTGGGGGTTTTGGAATGGAAACGGCGACTCGATCGATCACGCACTCCAGACAGACTCCAGTAGTTGACGGAGAGGGGTATCCACGAGCACGAGCTCGCCGTGCTTCTCCCTCTGACAGACTCTGTTCTCTCTATCTCCCAAGTCCAACAAGATAAAGACGACCCATGCTTATCCCACCTCCAGTGTGCAGCGAACCTCAGGGTTCGAATACATGCGAACAGAAGTTTGATTCGACGGCCTTAGGGTAGGCATCGGTTCTCCACGTAAAGTACTCTCTTCGTCTCTCATGTAACCCGATGCTTGGCCAGGCCATAGGCAAACGTCCGCACAAATGTATTATTTAATTTACTTGGCTCGGCGCGTCTGCAAGCTCCACTTTCGCTTCTGACAAACACGGTTCGACACCTCTAGTGGATACGGTTTGGTCTGCTGGCTCCATGGTTCGATTTTCAACCAACACTGGAGCACTCGCAAAAGATAGCGATCCCTTTCTATTCATACATATTAAAAAAGTTATTATGGTAAAAAAAACGGTGTGCCTAGCGTCCGAATGTCTGCGCCTGCTGCGCCTCCCTACCTGCTCGCCCGCCTGGCCGTCTGCTTGCCCAGCTGCCTTCTCGTCTACTTGCCCGCCTAGCCGGTCTGCTCACCCGGCTGCTCGGACACCTGCTCGCCTGCCTGGAACATCTGAAACATATGCAATAACAGATTTACTTTTGCAACATCCAAATAAAATATTTACAACATATGTCTGAAACAGCTGAAATACTTGCAACATATACCCGAAACACTTGCAAAACGTCTGAAAACACTTGAAAAGCCAGCACAAGCATATGCAACATCAAGATAAAACATTTGCAACATGTGCGTAAAACATAAGCAATATCCAAAATAAACACACTTGCAACATGCTTAAGAAAAAACAGATGAATAATTGGAAAACACCCTTGCAACATGCGTGTATAGCCATTGCAACATATACAACATCCCAAACTACTTTTGTAACATCGATGTGAAACACTTGCAACACACCTCGGAAAAAGTCTGAAACATTTGAAGCATACGCTTGCAACATGCGCTTTTGGTACAATATCACCTCGCTGTTTGGACAAATGAAGGCTTATCGTTGTGGAGCTCGACACCAGCGTGGAGGTTGGCAACGACACATGGAGCTCACCGGTGCCCCAGCGAATCGAAGGCATTGCGCTGGCCAAGCACCTGCGCGAGGCCGCGAGAGCAAAATTGGGCGACCACCTGCGCGAGGACCACCTGGCGTGCACGACAGCCTGCTCGGCAAGCATCCCGTGAGCACCCCTGCAGCACCCCTGGCGAGAGGCCAGCAGCCGGCGAGCACCTCCTGCCTGGCGAGCACGAGCAGGCAAGCAGGCGGCGAGCACCCCTAGCTGGCGAGCACAAGCCCCACCTAATGCGCCAGCAGCTGGCGAGCACCACCTTGCTGGCAAGCGCGAGCACACCTGCAAGCACCCTTGGGTATGGGTATAGAGATTTTTTAAAGGGGCGGATGGAAACGAGCGGACGACACAATAGCAAGTGGAAAGCCGCATCCGTACATCTAGACGTCCTCACGGGAGCATTACCCATAAAAAATGTTAATTTTCTATTCTAATCTATATGGAAAAGCAAATGTGCTCGCATTGCAACGGAACCAATTCATATAGGGATCAGATTTCGTATTATCGTTAGATGCGAATTGTTCTGATTCGTAGTATGTGTCATGAGGTCGAGTCACACACAAGACACGGAGGGCCTAAGTGCAATTTGGAAAGTAAAAAAAGATGAATAGAAGAGACTCTCCACTGCCTGGGTAGTTACGAGATTCGACAAAAGAAAATAGGAGAGGAATTTCTGCTTTTATATATATAGGGAGAGTATATAGGAATTTCTGCTTATATATTCTCCCTATATATACTCTCCCTATATACTCTCCCTATATATATATATATATATATATATATATATATATATATATATATATATATATATATATATATATATATATATATATATATATGATGAGAGATTGAGTTTATCCAAACTAAGACATCTCATACGAGTTTTTATCCAATCTTTTCTCTGCACTGTTCATTGGCTGAAATTCGGCTGATGTTGCTACTGATGCTGATTTCTTGTGAGAGAAAAATACTGTTCGTTCACTGAAAAATACTGTCGAAGAACACAGCCTAATAATTAATTGCCATTTGATTGAACTACTCCGTAGAAGCTATACACCGAAGTCTTTATATGTAAATGCAATTGACGTATTTATATTTATGTAAGGACTTTAGACTAGTCAAGTCCAATAATAGACTCGTTTGGGTATGTTCTTGTTTGTAGTAAGATAAAAAAAAAGATACAGTAGATAACAATGAGTGTTGTTAGGTCTTGTTTGAGTGTACACACGTAGCGTGGAAACTTATACGTTGAAAATATCGTATTATGTAGTCCGACTAATTTTTACAAATCTCTACTATAATGGAACACTAAAATTATATTTGGTCCACCCGGTAAAACGTCTCCCGCTGAGAGCTTTTGACCATTGTGTACCTAGAAAACTGCACACAGGAATTCGTCTCCGTTAAAATCAAGCGCTAAAAACACACATAAACCCAATCCGATGGCCGATGATCGAAGTTTGAAGCCTGGCTTCAAACTCATCCGCACCCGTGCGCCTTCCACCCATGCCGGATTCAAACGCAGCGGAGTTCGAAGGCTGCGAACACTGAATAAAAAGGAAAATAAACGCAAAAAAAATCGCGAGCCAGAAGTCGAAAATGCGAAGCGGGGTCGGGACACAGCGGCGGCAGCTCCACTCCACGCGTAGGAGCGCCCGCGCCTAGGGTTTGGGTGAAGGGAACGGTGGCTACTTAAGCCACCTGGGCCTGCAGGGCGCTCGTGGTGCGGCGGCTGGGCGACCCCATGCTGCCCCCGATGGCGAAGACGGGATCAAGATTTGGATTTGAATTGAACTCGGACGATGGGGAGAGGAGGAGGCCCAATCATGGAGGAGGAGAAGCAGGAGCTGGAGGGTGCTGCCGGGGCAGCGAGGCGGTGGCTGGAGATCGGGGTGGGGTTTTGGGAGCAGGGCTTCCGCCTCTTCCCCTGTCTTGTTGTCAATTTCTTCCTCAAGGACAGCATGGGCGTCGCTGCCTCCTCGCTGCAGATCCTCCAGGCCTCCGCCAACCTGCCCATGGTCGCCTAGCCGCTCCTTGGCCTCCTCTCGGATGTCGTCCCCATACAAGTGCCATACGTCGATGGCGGTATGCCCCCACGGCCATTGTCTTTTACTATCCTGTACAGAGTATTCAATATTTCCTAACTAGATGCCGATCCCACATCTGCCATCACCAATTCACGTCGTCATTATTCTCCTCGTAACTTTCCAGGACTTTAATCTAAAACATTGGTCCGGAATCTTGCTTATTGCTTGATTTTGGGAATTGTATTCCGCCAGGATGGAATTTTACTCATTTTCGTTGATGTGTTTCTCCCATGCTCATCATCATATTATTGAGAGGATACAACATATCAATGTTTATTTTATCTGATTTTTTTGGTAATAATTTTATTAGTTGATTTGAGCGTGATATATTTAGGGAACGCATTTGGTCCTCATATGCAAATATGCAATAGCTTCTATGTCTGATAGCATAAAAGGATTATTTGACTGTACAATAATCTAAGGATAATTGTTGTCAACAGGCAAATTTATCTGTCTTGAGCACACCATTACAGTATTTTACTCTTGTACTATAACCTTAGGAGAGAGGAGGGATTATTCTATGGATTGGGCCTAGCAGGAGCAAATTTCCACGTCTCCAAAGTGCAACTAGGTGGGAATGAGAAACATGTCGTTGACCGTGACTCCAGATAAGCATGCCTTGAAAGTACAACTAGGGTTCACATTTTCATTCCCAGTGAAGCAGCGTAAAAAGGTTATGTTAACTGCAGCTTCTCAAAGATCCAGTATTGCTGCTCCATTATGGTCGTAGTGATTTTTATCCTGAAGCTATTTTTAGTAGCTATGTTTTATTGGATCAATTGTATGCACCGAATGTTTTCTTGTTGATGAAAACCTTCCGCCAAATTGATGCTTCTATGGAATCAGGTAGGTGAAGATGTGGTGGCTGAATTGCAATCAGCTATGGAGAAGCAAGGTACATGCATGTAGCTGAATTGGTGAGTATCCACAGATTTTTTATACTTTGTCAGTCTTCTATAAGCAACTTGTGGTTTCAGCAGGTCTTGTGATGAAACAGTTTAATGATGCTGTTGGGACTCTAGCTGGAGCAAGGTACTATGACAAAGATGTTGTCGCCGGTGTAAAATTTGAGCCTTCGAGGCCACATTATTTTTACTAAATCTAGCGGTACTCAAAGAATGCTTGCTGACTTCATCGTCGCCGACAAGCAGCTCCGAGTTCTTATTTGTGCTAATTTCTTTTGGTTTTCCTTTTTTGTTTGAGGTCACAGTGGTTCGATGGTTTGGATTCTCTAGGATATTTTTTTCATTTCTTGCTTGGAAGGTTACGTTAGGTGTGGATGGGGAATCTCAGGAGCATAAATGTTTGCTGTTTTTTGAAACCGGTAAATCTCTTGGTACTTTATTTGTGAGTTACCACAAATGATGGATCAATGGTGACATGAAAAGAATCTATTGGGTTCACGATGCAAATATGGTCCTTATCGTCGATTAATCGTCCTGATCGTCCTTATGGGTACCAGGGTGATTAGCGACGATTAGCTGATTTAAAAACATTGCTCATTATTGCCACATTAGCGGGGATCCTAAAAAACTGATGGAATAGTTGAACTTGGGTATGCTTCAGCTTACGTACAGTGATGAACACATAAATGTTTGGTTATCCTGTGCTTTTGGATCTTGCATCTTTTTTAACCACAGTGCTTGCTAACAGTTCCTAATAGAGTAGTTATTAAATCTAAAAGGACACATCACTTCAATCTGAAGGCATTTTCAACCTGAAGGACACAGCCAAATGGGATGCTTGGAAGGTTATTATATGTTTGTTCGGATTTTTTTCCGGATGTGCTATTTGCCCCTCTGACCAAACTCCGAATTGACGCTTATCCATCGTTGAAACTTCTGCATCTGAACAGGGAAATCCAAGGAGGACTGATTACATCACCAAGTGTACTTCATGTGTAAAATTGTTTGGAGCAATTAAGTAGCATACAGGTAGCTTGCAGCACCATGACTATTTCATCATATTTTTACTGTCTTGCATATTATCTGCCTTTGAGATCAATGAAGTTGGTCTCGTAGCTTGCAGCACCATGATTATTTCATCATATTTTTACTCTCTTGCATATTATCTGCTTTTGAGATCAATGAAGTGGGTCCGGCTGAGAAGAATGCTGTCTCATGTGGCTTCTTAATGAAACTTTTCGAGGCATTTTGGATTTCATAGTTTTTTCAGTCAGCCCCTACTGAAGGTAACAGATACTCCTCTGTCCTCTGTTTTGATCTTTTCGATCTACTTTGCCAAATTCCAGATCATTTAAAGTAAGTACAAGGTTGAACTTTTGTTTATTCTAAGCGATGTCAAACACTAAGAGCAAGGCTGAGAAAAATGTTATTGTTCATATTCTGTTCAGGTGAGATGCACTCCGCTTTGTTTATATATGTTGCCGTAGTGTTAGCATGGGCATTATACTAAGTATATGAAAAGGGTCCGGTTTCTTGACCTATGACGCAACTGACGCTCGAGCAACACTCGGACAGATTTCAATAAAAAAAAACACTCGGACAGATTTCCTTTTTGCGTCACGCTGGTTGAAAAACCTGTCAGAGAAGGTGAAGGACATATGCCGCTCTTTCGTTCCCAATTTTGTTCGGAAACGAACAAATATGTCAGTGCGTTGTACCGGGAAAAAACCCTTCAAATGTTTATGAAAACATGATGACAGAAATTCTAAATATTTTTATGTTTTTCTTTTCTATATAAATTCTAAAGATATAATTTATTTTTGATAATCAAGACATCCGTAATATAGGCCTTGTTTAGTTCTACGGTGTAAAGTTTGAGGGTGTTATATCGAGTGTTACATGGAGGTGTCATATGGGGTGTTCGGATACTAATAAAAAAATAAATTACAGAATCCGTCACTAAACCACGAGACGAATTTATTAAGCCTAATTAATCCGTCATTAGCACATGTATTACTGTAGCACCACATTGTCAAATCATGGACTAATTAGTCTTAAAAGATTCATCTCACAAAGTAGTTGCAATCTGTGCAATTAGTTATTTTTTAGTCTATATTTAATACTCCATACATGTGTCCAAACATTTGATGGGATATGGTATAAACTTTTAGGGTGGAACTAAACAAGGCCATAGTAATTGTTTGCACAATATGATAGTATCCTATTAAATCTTTATCGAATTAAAACAGGATTTTGATAGTTTTTTTCTCATGTTGCAAAGTATAGAAAAAATTACTCTTAAAATATATCATAATATTATTTTTCATACTATTGAAATGTTCGATTAATTAGGACATGGTTGATTCAGGTTTTAAGAAAAAATAAGTTTTTTTTGTATTTATATGGACATCAATAACTTGATGTTAGAATTTTTTTTGTTTGTTAAGAAAGGATCAATGGTGCAATAACTCTAGAAAGAAACAAATCCCAGAACCAGACAGAAAAAGCAAAAAAAAAAACAGAACTATGGAGGATGGAAAAAGTAAAAAAAAACAAAAAAATAGAAAACAATAAACGTACTGGGTGCGGCCGATTAATTGCTATGCAGGTTGGCTGCATGCCGGTATACATATGCATGACTGGATTTATATGTACAGTAGGTGCATGTGGAATTGTGGATTTGGGCGTCGACCTACTTCTTGGCGGACGTGCTGGTGCTTCACTCCGCGGCCTGATATTGGTACAGCGCTAGACTTCTTTAGCGTCGAAGTGTGTACTCCCAGTCCCTAAATAACGACATGGTTTGCGCTTCTCGAGAAATAATTTTGACTAAATATATATAAAAAATAATAATATTTATGATACAAAATTAATATCATTAGACAGATCATTGAATCTATTTTGATAATAAATTTATTTGAAGATACAAATGTTGCACATATTTTCTACAACTAGTCAAACTTATGGCACGGAAATAAAAAGCGACAGTTACTTTGGAACAGAGGGAGTATGTAGGATGTGTGTGTGATACCACACGCTAAACCGATTAGCGAGCCTGCTTCCATGCCACCCGATGTGGAGGCTCCACGCCACCACAAAGGCACTGCTGTTTTTCCTACTACATCACGTCGATCCGGATCGCCCCACGACTCCGTCTAGGAGACTATGACTCGCGACGTCTCGATCGAGGCGAGCCGCGGACACGACACCGAGCGTCGACTTGATGTGCCACACTAATCCGGCCTGGTACCAAACTTGAAACTCCCACGACATCGCCCACCTCCGCTTCCTCGACTTCACCGCACATCGTCTGCCGTCGTGTCGGGGTTAGGAGCCACAAGCCGTCCTAGGCTCCTAGCACCAACTCGCCACAGCCCAACCCATTGTCACATCCGGCCCAGTTTGGAATTTTACCCATAGTGGTCCATGTGCATGTTAATGAGATAGATGTGGTTCACTCAGCATGTAGAGTGGACCTGAGTCGTGGCGCATGCGGGTCAGGGGCGCGTGTGCCATCGTTTGCCCAGTTGTTGGTGTGTTGGGCCGACGAGGACATCGGGCCCTTTATAAGGGGATGTATGTCACATCCGGCCCACCCCACCTTGGTTGTTAAAGGTGAGTTAGACCAACATATAAGGCTTCTAGTCCCCTTGGGAGCAACTCAACAGAAGAACAATCACTACTACAGAAAGCTAACCACCGCCGGCTCCAGAACCCCCATTACCGACGGTTTTGGGCCCCGTTGGTGTATGTCGGCAGTGATCGGGCGACCATTATCTCCGCCGTTAGAGAGCCGGCGGTGACAGTATTTTACCACCGTCGGTCCGGCGTACCATACGGCAGTGACGGTATCTTACCATCGCCGGCCCAGCGTACCATCTGGCAGTGATGATCTATCCTTCGACACCAGTCTGGCGTACCATCCGACGGTGATGATGCGTCCATCAATGCTGGCTCGGCGTATTATCCAGCTGTGATGATGCAAGAATCGACGCCGGTTCGGCTTACCTTCCGGCGATGATGATGCGTTCATCGACACCGGTTCAGCGTACCATCCGATGGTGTTGATGCCTCCATCAACGCCGGTTCGGAGTACCATCCGGCGGTGTTGATGCCTCCATTGACGCCGGACCGGCGTACCGTCTGGCGGTGGTGTTGATGCACCTATCATCGCCGGGTCAGCATACCAACCGGCGGTGATGATGGACCTATTGATGCCAGTCAGGCGTACCATCCAACTGTGATGAAGAGAGCATCAACGCCGAACTAGCGTACCATCCGACAGTGATGATGAGAACATAAATGCTAGACCGGCGTACCATCCAGCAGTGATGTTGGCGCCAGCGCACGCGGTCGGTGTTCCCTCCGGCGGTAATGAGGGGCAGCGTCACCGTCGCCGTTGTGTTTGTTCTGGCAGTAATGTTTTGTCCATTACCGCCGGCATTACCACTGTGCGTCATTATTGTTCACAATACATTATAGCACCAAGAATAATACAGAAATTTCATGGCTTACGCATCGCCAACAACATATATATTTTTAGAACACCACCGAGATAAATATCCATACAAAACGACAGCAACATATATAGTTTTCGACCACAGCGACACAATGTCCAAATCCAACCACAGCGAATATATAGTTTTTATAACACAAACAGACGTCCAAAATAAAACCAGCATTCCAAGGTCAGGAACTGGCACCTGATTAGATAAGGTGATGGTCTCCATAATGAAACCGCCAAGATCTTCTTGCAGCCCAATTATCTCCAAAATGGTCAGCTCCGTTGTATGCAATACAAGAAAAAAGGTGAAACACAGTTAAGATATCTTCAGAAATCAATAGCACTCTTTGCAAACTTGCAAACGAGTGATCTCCAGTTACTATTACAATTATGTCTACACAGATATGTGTAATTTTGCTTATTTTCTTTGTTTCCTGAAGGATGTACTTGGCAAACATTGTTATTAAATTTTAATAAAGTCCAGTAGAGGGCAACCCCTCCTGTTTTCCTCAAAATTATGGCTGGACAGCTAGGTTGTTAATTGAATGAAGGGCTTTAGGGGCCAACCTCTGAGCCGGAGGAGAGATCATGGATAAGGATGCATGCGCATCAGATTCATCCCCCTCACGAAATCACTCCAATACTCTTGTTGATGTGGGTATTCACTCCATTCTAGCTCGATGCCCTTCCTTACATATTGGGTTTTCAGGTAGTACCTAAAATACTTGAATGAATTGCCCATAATAAAGAATGCCTGATCCTTTACCACCTCTTCATCAAACCCATCAGGAAAAACAAACAGGTTCTTCAGCTTCTCCCAGCAAAGATTCTTTAGGCTGGATGGAACCGCCCATTCGCTGCCCGGTAGTTTCCAGTATCTGTACTTGATGGGTATGTTGTCCTTCACTAACACCCAGATGGCCATCTTGTAAGGCCCCATGACACCAAATGGCACCATGGGTTCCCCGGCCAGATCTAACTCGGTGATAAACTGTTTACCGGTTGTGTTACTCTCAGTGGGAGCTTGCTCCTGCACATATTGATCAAATACTTAGGCTGTAAGATTGTTCTACATATAATAGAGTAATTGAATCAGCTACGGATATATGCAGATGGATTACCCCGCCAATTCCCCCAAGGTCGAGGTCCCATGAAGGGGATGGCTCCACAGGTTCTCCGGCCAGATTCAACTTGGTGAACATCATAGGCGATGATGAACCTTGCGATAAAGATGTTGTACAAGTCGTTTTGGACCTTCACAAATAAAGCAAGCCTTGTTCAACACCAGATGCATGCCCAAGCTTCAAATGAGTACATATTAATGTTGTGAACTCAATAAAATATGAGCAAACCGAGTGGTCTGGCCATGCCTAGCACTCGGTTGCATTTACAATGTCTTTTTACAAAAGAGTATTTATAATGCCATATTACTACATTTACAATTAATTCTTCACATATATTATTGGACACAGTGCTGTAATTTGGGGATAACACAACTTCTATTTCTATAGATTGCAGATTTCAGAGAAATATATGTCAAATTATTTAGAAAAAATTATAAATTATTTCTATGGATTGCAGATCTCAAAGAAATATATGTCAAATTATTCAGAAAAAAATTATAAATTATTTCTATGGATTGCAAATCGCAAAGAAATATATGCCAAATTGTTCACAAATGTGAGAGACAGAACATACCAAAACACAGATGCAAATAGATGCAATGGATCGGAAGCTCAAAGAACAAACGCTGATAATATCTGACGGTCACAAAATCACGTGCTGGGGATGTCCAAAACAACCAAATGCCAGTTAGCTTTTCTCTAAAAGGTATTGAATGAAAACTAAAAGCTGCGACAGATGTACCCATATGATAGTTCTACTTCCAAATGGAGGTCTGCAAAATGTTATCTTTAACTATTGGTCCTAAATGGAATGCAAACACAATGAGCAAAAAGAGTTATTGTTCTGCAACAGGGTGGAGGATAGGTTAGACTCAAAGGGGACTAGGGCAAATCCAAAGTTTGTTTACCTCAGATGTGTGGGAAACGACAGTTGGAGAGATGAAATTGGACGGCTAGCAAAACGGATAGCGAGATCGACTGCCGCCGGCGAATGGTGGAGCAGGGTGGGGGAGCCGGCGAACGGCGCTGCGAACCAGATTTATGGTGGAGAGCAAGCGAAACGGCAGCGCGACAGCGAGAGGGAAGCGGCTCCGGCGAATGATGGAGCGGGGTGGGGGGAGCTGGCGAACAGCGCTCCGAACCGGATTTATGGCGGAGAGCGGGCGAAAAGGCAGCGATGGGCAGGGCAACGGCGAGCGAGGAGCGGCTCCATTCTAAGCGGGGCAGAAATGGAAAATTTGGGGAAAAGTTTTTGTCGCGCGCAGTTATATACCGGGTTCATTTACACCGCCGGTCGGACTGTAGGACAGCGGTGCTACGTCAAACATAACTGTTGGTCCCACCGTGGACTGCGAACAAACAAATGGAAGCAGACACTTCAACCAGAACCATAATCAGCAGTGATGTTTTCCACTCAGCCAGATTAGGGAGGGGAAAGACCGTATCAAACGCTAAGACTCAATTGCCATGTTTTCAAGGCACTTTACAAACTCTAATTTTGGTTGCCAAATTAACCTGATTGGTTGATACTTGATACCCAAAATTGTCATTACGAAATATGTTGGTTGTGACCAAAATTTGCGACTGCCTAATTGGTTTGTTGCCAAAATTTGCATTCTAATGCAGGAACCAGCAACTCAAACAATGTACTAGCTAGTACTTTAGGAGAGTTAATATCATTAATATAACATGACTTCTATTACATTATAACAGCAGTGTCATCCAACTGCTCAAAGTCATTTTCATACTAACTTACATCCTACTTCTAAATGACTTCACAATATAAGATCAGTGTCATCCCACTGATCGAAGTCATGATTGTTAATCTAGATATGGCTCCTATGTGAATTGGCACACGTCGAGCGGGTACACAAAACTCCTAGCGACGATGCAAGGTGCCCTCATTACTCGCCAGATCTGTCCTCGTCAGCAATGGACAGTAGCGTTGCCAGCGAGGGCACCGGTGCGGGCGAGGGCGCCGGGACTGTCGGTGCTGGCGAGGGCGAACCGGAGCACGCTGAGACTGTCGGTGCCGGCGAGGACGAACCAGAGCGCGCTAGGACCGTCGGTGCCAAAGATGCCGGAGAACCGCTGAGCACGCAGGAGGGCGACGGAGGGAGCTACGAGCAGGGAGAGAGGGAGGGCAACGGAGGGAGCTGTGAGCAGGGAGAGCAAGGAGAGCGGGAGGGTGACAGAGGGAACTATGAGCAGGGAGAGCGGGAGGGTGACGGAGGCACCAGAGAACAGTTGGGAGGCGAACGAGAACGGCAAGGGGAGGTCGACATGGCGAAGCTATGGGGATTGGGAAGGGCGTGGGTGGCGGAGTTGCAGTAGAGGGTGAAGAGAATGGAGTTTCTCAACAGGCCAGGTGTGTGCGGGTGGAGAAACGGGGGTGTGTTAACAACGGGAGCGGCCCTCCGCTTTAATGTGAAATGATGGGGAGCGTTGGAGCGGTGCCTCGGGAACCACAACCAACCGACACGGCCTCAGCGTGGGTCCTACCAGGAACGGGACCACGTTGTTTTAGGCTAAAATCAAGTGCCATAGTGCAATTCATGGTAGATGATACGCCTCCCACTAGATACCTGCACCGCATCACTATGACAACTCAATTTGAGGCAGCACGACACGTGCACCATATTGTACAGAATGAACAACGTATGAAACGGTGAATACAACATACGGGAGGCGTATGCCTATATCACGCATCTTAAGGGCGAGTACAATAATGGGCTTATAGCTAAGCTTAGGCTTATATGGAGGAGCGAAGAGAGGAGAGAGATGATAGCTTGGCTCTCATGCAAGCACCAAGTTGTAGCACACGCCTGATCTTCAAGAAAGCCTTTCTCATGATGTCAACGGCCCAATCGCCTCTATCTCTACAGGGATCTACCGGAGCTTCATCTTGATTGACCACGAGCACGGCATCATCCTCCTTCACCATGGGCACGGCTTCATCCCCCTCCCGTGCGCGCTTCACCGAAGGCTCGCTCTTCACCATGGCGGTGGCTAAGAGAGAAGTAGGTTTCGAGAAGGCAACCCCACACATTCCTAGCAATTTTAGATCTGCTGTGGGAGTGGAGAGAGCTTTGGGAAGGAAGGAATACAAGCAGAGTTGCGTACGAGATCACGGCAGTTAATATATTGCTACTACAGAGCGACGGAGCGGAGGACACGATGCAGTTTAGATTCCCTTGCACATGTTACCGTTACTTACTAATAAGAGAACTAGTGCTGTTGGATCTAATAGCACACATGTCAAAACCGTTTGATACGGCTGTTTACAAAAACTGATCACCGTTAGTTACTTTAGAAACCAGTGTCATCTATTCTAATGGAGTTGAACATACAACAATAAATTTGGTAAATGAACTTTGTATTGATAAACTCCATGTTGACATCTCTAACACGATTACAAATAAGGTAGGTCAGACCCTTCCTTAACAAAGGCATTATAAATGTTCGGGACATCTCTTAGCATTGCTTAAGCCAGGTTGTCATCCCCAACACAATACCAAAAGATATGGTTGTACTTATGATCATAGCACTTATAAAATATAAATAAAGGTTACCGCAAGCGCACAGATAAAATACACCTGTTGTAGCATTTCACCCAGGAAAGTTTCAGGTATCGTTATTTATAATTCAACCACTGGGAAGGCACTTGGAGGTATAAGAATAAAAACTATAACTTACACTTGTGATAAGAGTTCCACTAGATCAATTTCAAAACAAGGATCAATCATATCATAGTAAAGAATAATTAATAATAGATCATAATAATCTTAAAAGGGGTTCCACCGAGCATTTTCCTACTTAGGCATGACTCTAGAAAGAACTAGAAAATAGAGACTAACTCCTAGGGTTATTCTAACTAAAGGTCATTGAGCTACATCGATTAGTGCAATTACATTTAGCAATCATGGTCAAGGTAACCTTATATTCATACTTAAGAGACATTGCTAAGGTGGATCAGGAATAGAGCAAGATATCACCCAGCAACTCAGCCTTACTAATCCTATATTCGGGGAGTGGACTACAGAGGACTCAACAAAGCTATAATAGTCACCTTCGCGATCTACCACATGGCCTGGAACATAGGGAGCACTCACAGATAGATATTGTCTAAGCACCATGCTTACACAACTTCTATCACCCACCCCTTGATCATCGGAATGAGTGCTATACAAACAAGAGTATAAACACAAAACTACTTCAACTATACTAAACATATAATCAACATAGGCAATGAACATTATAATTATGAATCTAGAATTATACCAAGTCCTATCAAGTATTTGACTCATACACAAACTAGAACAAGAACTAGAGGATCAACACGAACTAGACAAGAACACGATGAATTAGACAAGAATATGATGAACTAGACAAGAATATGATGAACTATAAAATAAACAAGATGAACTAGAAGAACAAGTAGATGAACTAGAAGATGAACACAATGAACTAGAAGACAAATAGCACAAATAGATTAATAATGTTGAATACAAGAGAGAAGTACAAGGCTATACCTAGCCTCCTCGCGAGTAGATCCGGAATCCAACCATTGCTTGCCTCCTCTAATTCCTATTCTTATATTCTAGCTATGCCCTAGCTGGTGGAGCTCTAGGTTATCCTTTCGAGGGACTACCCTGAACTAAACAATGATGGATGATAGATTGATTGATTGATTGAGGGGGGTCTGCCTCTGCTTATATAGCCCGGTGGGATGAACCGCAACCCTCGGATCAAACCGACATGAAACAATGGTCAAGATGTGTCGTAGAGGTCGGTTGGAGGCCGCCACGTGAAGGGGGACCCACTTGGTAGGGGAACCAGGCTGGCTGGCCTGACATGTGGGGCCGGCTAGCCCCACCTGGCAGCCGCCGGGCCTCCGCTTCGTTCCCGTGCCTTCTGGTGTCTTCTACATCCTTCTAGTGCCACTTTCCAATTCGTTCGTGTAATGAGTCATGACTTGAGTGGATTCCTTCCTTCCCAGCTTCTAGATAAATCCCTGAAAAAGATTATTTCACAAAGCTGTGGAATCTTATCAGTTTAGTCCCTGGTCTTGTGATGATGATGGTTCTAGGGCCTTCTAGAGTCTTCCAAGTCGTACCCATCGAGGACTTCTTCTCCGGTGCTCCAAATATGGCAAATGATATGTCCGTCTTGATCATCTCAACAAGCTCTCCGCAATGGTGTACTCAGATTCTTCACTTGAGATACTTTTATAAGATGAAATACTACATATCCTGCAAAACAAGTGAGAACAACACAACTCGTGGAACTCATTAGAATAAACCCCTATAACCTTACTTCACACATTATTTCAGACGTTTTCCTAAAGTAGTTGACGGTTAAAAATTATAGTTAATTAACATCAACAAACTCCCCCAAGCTTACTCTTTGCTAGTCCCTTAGCAAATAGTGGTTTGGTTTAATATGATGGATCAGGAGTTGCTATAATGCTTTCACACCTCAAGAGTACACAGATGTTCAAACAAAAACTCTCCTCCGAGTTAGAATAAACCATTTCAACTTCCAACCTACCCATATTACCTTCAGCCGTGGGGCTTGTAACCTTCACTTGGGTCTTTAGTAGTTGAAAAGAAGAATGATCAAGTCAAGCACTATGTCTCAAACTCTTCGATCACCTTTATTCTAGAGTTTTGCAAGATTTTCAAAATAAAACTCAGAGATTCCTTCGTATGATCCTTTCAAGTCCCTCATATGTGGTATTTGTGGATTCCTCTCTAAGGCAACAATGGTGTTTTGCCTTCTCTCCTCTCAAAATTTATGGTATTTTTGGCATAAGGCAGAGTAGCATCATACCTTCCCTCTTCTCTCTATAAGGTCCAAATGGCTAGAGGGGGGTGAATAGCCTATTTAAAAATCTACAAGCTTCACTAAACAACCACGTTAGTATAAAAGATGGCTAAGCTAATCTAGCACTAGCTCAACTACACTATGCAAGCCACCTATACAATTCTAGTGAAGCAAGACTATGATCTCTAATACACACCAACAAGACTAAGTCACTAAGCTACTTACTCCTATGTGATAAAATCTACAATATGCAAACTACACTAGGACTAGTACAAGAAAGTAAAGAGCAAGTGACTTGATTCTTATACCAACGATGTAGAGAAGTAATGCACTTGAAGAATCAATCACAATGATCAACCACAAGAGAAATCCTTGGCAAAGAGATGACACAAGATTTATACCGAGGTTCACTTGCTTCCCGGCAAGCTACTCCTCGTTGTGGCGATGCACCCACTTGTCAGTTCACGAGCTAATCGACTATCAAGAGTCGAGCCCTCGGTGGGCGCCACACAACTGCACACAAGATGGGGATCCTCCAAGCCACGAGCTCCACTAGAGTATCCAATTTGCGAACTCCCACGGGGAAGGATCAAGAACCCCTTACAACACTTAGTGAGGGCTCCAACAATCTCTAATTGCGAGCTCAATCACCTCCGCTGCTCCAAGCCGTCTACCGTGTTGGGAAACACGGAAGAGTAACAAGAAATCTGCAGCAACTCGAAGATCAAGTGCCTCTAGAATGCAACTCTCAAGCAATACACTTGAATCTCACTCAAGATGTGCAACCAAGCAAAGAGATGAGTGGAGGGGTTGTTCTCTAGCTCAAAGGATGTCTCTAGGTCTCAAAATGTGCAAGAGTTAACCTCAAACCCCGGCCAACTTCTATTTATAGTGAAGGGGTACGCAGCTAGCCGTTACCGGATGGCATAGTTAAAATCGCGCTGACCGGACGCTCCGGTCAGGGTGACCGAACGCGTCCGGTCACTACAGGACAAGCGAAAACAGTGCGCGTCAGAAGTAACCGTTGCCGTGACCAGACGCGCTCTAGCGTTTGACCGAACGCGCTACACCTGGCGTCCGGTCGGAGTCCAGTAAGCTCCCACCGCGATCGAACGCGTCCGATCGCACGTGACCGGACGCGCCGCGCGTCCGATCAGCACTCCGCTGCACTCTGCCCCTCTGGACGCCTGACCGGACGCTCCGGTTCCGTGAGGGACCGGACGCGCCGGTTGCGCGCTCTTCTTCTGCGCCCAGGTGAACTGACCAGACGCGCTGGTCAGGCCAGACCAGCGTCCGGTCACAAACCCTAAGCGCGCTGCGTTGAACTGACCGGACACGTCCGGTCAAACCGGGACCGCGTCCGGTGCAGTGTCCGGTCACCACAGTGACCGCCGTTCGCCTCCGTTTCTTTTCCAACTTTTGGCGTAGTAGAAAATAGGCATTTCACTTCCCCAAAAAGCGCCGAACCCCTCTCTACCGCGTAAACTCCACCGCCTTCATAAATGTGCTAACACCACCAAGTGTACACCACAATGTGCATGTGTGTTAGCATTTCACAAACATTTTCCAAGGCGTTATGTTAGCTCTTAACTAGATCCTAATGCATATGCTCAAGACATTGATCTAGTGGCACTTGATTCCCGAGCTAACCATGATTGCCCCTCTTGATAGTCGGCTATGTATCCTAAATCCGGTCAATCGCTTCTCTACTCATCTTAGACCGGTAAAAGGAAAACCCTATGGTTATACCTTTGCCTTGCACTCTTAGATCCTTTTCCTCCACTTGATCATCAAGTCCATCATTTTATGTGCATCTCCACCATGATCGTCATTTCATGTCCATGCACCATCTCTTTGTGATCTTATGGCCACCACTCCTTGCCACATACACCTTCATCACATGTGTTGCTTATGCCTAACTCAAAAACACTTAACACATGGCAATAGCAACTTGGTGTCATTAATTACCAAAACCAAACTTGGGCTTTCAATCTCCCCCTTTTTGGTAATTGATGACAACCATCACAAAGATATGAAATGAAATCAATTTTCAATTTTGATAGTATTAGCTCCCCCTACATATGTGCTTCCATGAGTTTGGTTCAATTGTGCACATATGTATGGATTTGAATTTTGGGAGAGTTACTACTATCAAATTGATGCTAAGGTATATAGAATGGACCTTTGAGGCGTGATACCAATCGGAGTTGCCTTTATATACCATCCTTAGCATCAATGTAGCTAGACACCACTTGTAATTCATCACTTGTAAAGATCACAAACACTAAAATACCCCGTGAGATCAACATTATAAGCAAAGGTGTCTAGATACCACTTATAAAGCTACTCTCAACAAATCATCATTCAAGTTCTATTTCTAGCATACACCATACAATCATGAATATGAATTTAAGCTTTGCAATGCAACAATATATCATGTTAATGCACATACAAATGCAACAAATAATTCATGAGCTTGCTCCCCCTACTTGTGTGCTCAAATTTAATTGATCCCTTTCCAATGTCATAACTTTGAATTCTCTTCCCCTTACTATATCTTTCTCCCTCTTTGCAATTTAACTTTTGATCTTTGTGACTTTTCTATCTTTGTGACTTTTCTCTCCCCCTTTGTCAACAATCACCAAAAAGGTGCCAATTTTAGTGAGAATTAAGTCAATCAATATGAGGGAGTCCAAATTATGGTTCAATCTAGATCACTTGCCTAGAATATGTAATTCAGTTTGATCCAAGGACAAGCTTCTTCACACCTCATGAAGTATAAGGGTTATCTTGACTATGTTGAATTACACATCATGAGCTCATTTTCGAGATTCAACACTAGGTTTGCAAGCCCACAAACATGTCATATGCTACCACTAAATCAATCAAACATAGAAGCAATAGTGGTACCATATATACATTAAACTCATTTGATTTTCATAAATGAGCCTATTTGTCATGCAAATATGTCTATATGTTCTAAACATGTCCTTAGCAAAGTATGGATGATATGTCAAACAACTTTACCTTGCTATGTCGGAGGAGAGGCATGTCATATAAGAATGTGAGGGTGCACTCATTTCAAGTTGGAGAAGTCAAGTATGTTCAATTCATTCTTCAACTTGTAAAATCTCTTCTCATCAAGTGGCTTTCTCAATATGTCAGCTAGTTGATCTTCGGTGCTAATGCTTTCAATGCTAATATCACCCTTTTGTTGATGGTCTCTTATGAAGTGATGCCTTATGTCAATGTGCTTCGTTCTTGAATGTTGAACCGGATTTTGAGTCATCTTGATAGCACTTTCATTGTCACAAAACAATGGTACATTCTTGAATTTGATTCCAAAGTCATTTAAGGTGGCCTTCATCCAAAGCAATTGTGCACAACAACTACCGGCACTAATGTATTCGGCCTCGGCGGTAGATAGTGCAACACTATTTTGTTTCTTTGATGACCATGAAACAAGAGACCTTCCAAGCAATTGACATGTGCCACTTGTGCTCATTCTTTCAATCTTGCATCTACCATAGTCGGAGTCCGAATATCCAATTAACTCAAAATTAGACCCCTTTGAAAACCATAATCCAACATCATGAGTGCCCTTAAGATATCTCAATATTCTCTTGGTTGCTTTCAAGAGACTCTCTCTAGGTAAAGCTTGATATCTTGCACATTTGCACACACTAAACATCACATCCGGCCTAGAAGCGGTGACATATAGCAAACTTCCAATCATAGACCGATATTGCTTTTGATCTACCATGTTGCCACTAGCATCAACACCCAATTGATCATTTGTGCCCATTGGTGTACTCATTGGCTTAGCATCTTGTAATCCAAACTTCTTGATCATGTCTTTGATGTACTTGCCTTGACTGACAAAAGTGCCATTCTTCATTTGCTTGATTTGAAGTCCAAGAAAGTAACTAAGCTCTCCAATCATAGACATCTCAAACTCATTAGCCATCATATTTCCAAATTCTTCATAAAAGTCTTGGTTAGTTGATCCAAAGATAATGTCATCCACATAGATTTACAACACAAACAAGTCATTTCCAAGCTTCTTGGTGAAGAGAGTGGTGTCAACCTTTCCCATCTTGAACCCTTTAGAGAGAAGAAAGTCCCTCAATCTCTCATACCATGCTCTAGGTGCTTGCTTCAAACCATACAATGCCTTCTTGAGCTTGTAAACATGGTTGGGCTTCTTGTCATCTTCAAAACTGGGAGGTTGCTCAACATAAACTTCTTCATTGATGTAACCATTGAGAAATGCACTTTTGACATCCATTTGATAGAGCTTGATGTTGTGTGCACAAGCATATGCTAATAAGATTCTAATTGCCTCCAATCTTGCAACCGGTGCATATGTTTCTCCAAAGTCAAGACCCTCAACTTGAGTGTATCCTTGTGCTACTAATCTTGCTTTGTTCCTCACAACCATGCCATCTTGATCTTGCTTGTTTTTAAAGACCCACTTAGTACCAATCACATTGTAGTTCTTTGGCCTCTCAACAAGTTCCCAAACTTGATTTCTAGCAAAGTTGTTTAGTTCTTCATGCGTGGCATTTACCCAATCGGAATCTTTCAATGCATCTTCTATTTTCTTAGGTTCTTCAAGTGACACAAATGAGTAGTGCTCACAAAAAGATGCTAGCCTTGATCTAGTTTGAACACCACTTTGAATTCCACCAATGATTTGGTCCAACAGATGATCTCTTGCAATGCTAGTAGGTTGGAGTATTGGGAGTTGATTACTTCCACTTGTTTGATCTTGAACTTGAGCTTCATCATGAGTACCACTAGAGCTTTCTTGATTTGTATCAATTTGCACACTTTGGTTGATCACATGAATATCATCATCATCAACTTGCCTTGGCCTAACATCACCAATGTCCATGTTCTTCATTGCATTTGATAATTGATCTCCTCTCACATCATCAAGGTTTTGAGCTTCATTTTGAGACCCTTGGGTTTCATCAAACTCAACATCATGAACTTCTTCCAAGGTGCCATTTGTGAGATTCCATACTCTATATGCTTTGCTTGTGGTAGAATAACCAAGTAAGAACCCTTCATCACATTTCTTTTCAAACTTGCTCAATCTAGTGCCTTTCTTGAGAATATAACATTTGCAACCAAACACTCTAAAATATGCAATGTTGGGCTTTCTTCCATTCAATAGCTCATATGGTGTCTTCCCAAGCTTCCCATAGCAATAGAGACGGTTGCTACAATAGCAAGCCGTGTTGATGGCTTCACTCCAAAATGAATGACTCACATTGTACTCACTAAGCATTGATCTGCCATGTCAATCAAAGTTCTATTCTTCCTTTTAACTACACCATTGGATTGAGGAGTGTATGTTGGTGAGAATTGATGTCCAATACCAAGATCATCACACAAATCTTCAATTCTTGTGTTCTTGAACTCACTACCATTGTCACTTCTAATCTTCTTGATGGTAGTCTCAAACTCATTTTGCACCCTTTTGACAAAAGATTTGAATAGATCATGTACATCACTCTTGTCATAAAGAAAGAACACCCAAGTGTATCTAGTGTAGTCATCAACAATCACAAAACCATACTTGTTGCCACCAATGCTAGTGTATGTTGTTGGCCCAAACAAGTCCATGTGCAATAGCTCAAATGCCTTTGATGTGCTCATTTCACTCTTACTAGGATGTGTATTTCCAACTTGTTTGCCAGCTTGACAAGCACTACAAGGTTTATCCTTCTCAAAGGTGACATCCTTCAAGCCTCTAACTAAGTCATGCCTCAAAAGTTTGTTCAATTGTTTCATTCCAACATGACCAAGCCTTCTATGCTACAACCATCCCATACTAGATTTGCTAAGCAAGCATGATGTCAATTGTGTCTCACTATCATTGAAGTCAACCAAGTACAAGCTACCATGTCTAAATCCTTTGAATATCAAATTTGATCCATCAACACTTATGACTTCAACATCATCACTACCAAATATGCACTTAAAGCTAAGATCACAAAGTTGTGCCACCGATAAAAGATTGAAATCCAAGCTCTCAACTAACAACACATTAGATATGCTCATGTCATTTGAAATAGCAATTTTACCAAGCCCCTTGACTTTGCCTTTCTTGTTGTTGCCAAAAGTGATAGCATCAAAACCACTATTTTGACTTGTATCAATTGATTTGAACATACAAGAATCCCCGGTCATATGTTGAGTGCACCCACTATCAAGCACCCAATGCCTTCCTCCGGCTTTGTAATTGACCTACAAGACAAGATCAATTCTTTTTAGGTACCCAAACTTGTTTGGGTCCTCCAAGGTTAGTGACCAAGCTCTTTGGTACCCAAATGGCTTTCTTCTTTGAGCCCATCCATGGTGCACCAATGAACTTAGCATGAACACCATTTGTACCCTTGATAAGTATATAGAAAGAATCAAACTTAATTGAGGATACATTAGCATTGGATTTCTTGTTCATGCAATGTTGCTCTATGTGACCAACTTGCTTGCAACTTTTGCAATAGCTACCATTATTCTTCATAAAACGAGTCTTGTGAGGAGCAAAAGCGGCCTTGCCTTTCTTGGGGTTATAGCCCAATCCCTCTTTATAGAGAGAAGCCCTTTGGCTACCCAAGCACATAAGCAAGTGGTCCTCACCACCATAAGCCTTAGCTAAGGTGTGATTGAGCTCTTTTACCTCCTTCTTGAGATTTTCATTCTCAACTATTAGTGTGGAATCACAAGTGAAACCATCACTACTAGATGAGGATGATGTGGATATGCTACATGAAGGGTTAGTAGAAGTGACAACAATAGGCTTATAACAAGATTCATCAATTATATCACATGATATGCCTATGTTGCAAGTTTTAGCTTTCTCAACATTAGTTGGCATGTTTTCACATTTTTCAACTAGAGAGGAATGAGCTTCTTCAAGCTTAGTGTGAGACTTTTGAAGCTTCTTATGGTCTACCTTTAGATTCTCATAAGATGCTCTAAGCTCATCAAGTTCTTGCATAAGGTTTTTCTTTTCCTTAAGCAAGCCCTTGCACTCCTTTCTAGATTCTTTAAAATGTTGAGTGCAATCTTCTAGCATAGTGATTAGTTCATCTTTAGTGAATTGTTCTTCATCACTATCACTATCACTAGCATTATCATGATCACTCTCATCGTCGGATGATACCATAGCGGCCTTAGCCATGAAGCACGATGGAGTGTCGAAGAGGGAGACCTTCTCTTCCACCGGTGTAGGTGCTTCCGGATTAGCAACCTCAAATTTTGTTTCGGTGACCTTCCACACTTCTCTATTGATTGACTTGAGGTGTGCGGTCATCTTAACTTTCCAATATGCATAATTTGTGCAATCAAAGTGAGGTGCCTTCTTGGTGTTGTTGATGTGCAAGCTTAATTGAGCCATTTCTTTTTCACCGTAGGTTGTTAAGCCTCAAATAAATGGTGCCTCGGCTCCGATACCACTTGTAAGGTCCAAATGGCTAGAGGGGGGTGAATAGCCTATTTAAAAATCTACAAGCTTCACTAAACAACCACGTTAGTATAAAAGATGGCTAAGCTAATCTAGCACTAGCTCAACTACACTATGCAAGCCACCTATACAATTCTATTGAAGCAAGGCTATGATCTCTAATACACACCAACAAGACTAAGTCACTAAGCTACTTACTCCTATGTGATAAAATCTACACTATGCAAACTACACTAGGACTAGTACAAGAAAGTAAAGAGCAAGTGACTTGATTCTTATACCAACGATGTAGAGAAGTAATGCACTCGAAAAATCAATCACAATGATCAACCACAAGAGAAATCCTCGGCAAAGAGATGACACAAGATTTTTATCGAGGTTCACTTGCTTCCCGGCAAGCTACTCCTCGTTGTGGCGATGCACCCACTTGTCGGTTCACGAGCTAATCGACTATCAAGAGTTGAGCCCTCGGCGGGCGCCGCACAACCGCACACAAGATGTGGATCCTCCAAGCCACGAGCTCCACTAGAATATCCAATTTGCGAACTCCCACGGGGAAGGATCAAGAACCCCTTACAACACTTAGTGAGGGCTCCAACAATCTCTAATTGCGAGCTCAATCACCTCCGCTGCTCCAAGCCGTCTACTGTGTCGGGAAACACGGAAGAGTAACAAGAAATCCACAGCAACTCGAAGATCAAGTGCCTCTAGAATGCAACTCTCAAGCAATACACTTGAATCTCACTCAATCTCACTCAAGATGTGCAACCAAGCAAAGAGATGAGTGGAGGGGTTGTTCTCTAGCTCAAAGGATGTCTCTAGGTCTCAAAATGTGCAAGAGTTTCCCTCAAACCCCGGCCAACTTCTATTTATAGCGAAGGGGTACGCAGCTAGCCGTTACCGGACGGCATAGTTAAAATCGCGCTGACCGGACGCTCCGGTCAGGGTGACCGGACGCGTCCGGTCACTACAGGACAAGCGAAAACAGTGCGCGTCAGAAGTAACCATTGCCGTGACCGGACGCGCTGCACCTGGCGTCCGGTCGGAGTCCAGTAAGCTCCCACCGCGACCGGACGCGTCCGATCGCACGTGATCGGACGCGTCGCGCGTCCGATCAGCACTCCGCTGCACTCTGCCCCTCTGGACGCCTGACCGGACGCTCCGGTTCCATGAGGGACCGGACGCACCGGTTGCGCGCTCTTCTTCTGTGCCCAGGTGAACTGACCGGACGTGCTGGTCAGGCCAGACCAGCGTCCGGTCATAAACCCTAAGCGCGCTGCGTTGAACTGACCAGACGCGTCTGGTCAAACCGGGACCGCATCCGGTGCAGCGTTCGGTCACCATAGTGACCGCCGTTCGCCTCCGTTTCTTTTCCAACTTTTGGCGTAGTAGAAAATAGGCGTTTCACTTCCTCAAAAAGCGCCGAATCCCGCCTCACAAGCTCGGCGGGAGGGAGAGAGGAACCCAAACCCCTCTCTACCGCTTAAACTCCACCGCCTTCACAAATGTGCTAACACCACCAAGTGTACACCACAATGTGCATATGTGTTAGCATTTCACAAACATTTTCCAAGGCGTTATATTAGCTCTTAACTAGATCCTAATGCATATGCTCAAGACATTGATCTAGTGGCACTTGATTCCCGAGCTAATCGTGATTGCCCCTCTTGATAGTCAGCTATGTATCCTAAATCCGGTCAATCACTTCTCTACTCATCTTAGACCGGTAAAAGGAAAACCCTATGGTTATACCTTTGCCTTGCACTCTTAGATCCTTTTCCTTCGCTTGATCATCAAGTCCATCATTTTATGTGCATCTCCACCATGATCGTCATTTCATGTCCATGCACCATCTCTTTATGATCTTGTGGCCACCACTCCTTGCCACATACACCTTCATCACATGTGTTGCTTATGCCTAACTCAAAAACGCTTAACACCTGGCATTAGCAACTTGGTGTCATTAATTACCAAAACCAAACTTGGGCTTTCACTCTCCCTATAACTATCAAGCTTATTTGGAGCTGAAGGTATTTCAAGGATGTAGCATACTTACCTGGTATGTATTGCCTAATCAAAACCGGGATCCTTAGAGGAGAAATCATACCCTTAGATCATGATGTGCATGTGTGTGGGCCTATATATGTGGAATGGGTATGTATGTGGTGGTGGATATATGGTGGAACAATGGTGATAAAGGGTGAGACATGGCGAGGGTGAAAACATGAAACCTTATCTTACTTTGCTCCTTGAGGGGATACTTCTCTCTTTTGAACTTTGAAAACTTTGAAGAATACTTGGGCTCAATACTTTTTTTCTTCTTTCTTTCTTTTTTTTCTTTTTCTTTTCCCCTTTTTTTAACTAGAACCCATGCTTATTTTGCTAGTACATATCAAGAGATAAATAACAAGGACTGGTGGAGCAATTTACTAAATGACAATGACAACAATGACAAGGTTTAATGGATGAAATGAGAAAGAAGGGAATATTTTTGGTTGTTCATTCCCAGGGTAAGAATAGAACATTTTTAGTAGATCTAAGTGGAAAGCATGTTGTTGCGTACTTTCAGGGTAGTAGTAGCATATTTAGGTGGATTATATGTGATCTTGATGTTGGGAGTATGATGAACCTCTCGACAAGGGTCTTACACGGGTTGATCAAACTCAATACAAAGCAAGTAGCCTATGAGCTGGTTTTCCTAGTCTAGCAAATATATAGCCGTGATAGGAATTTAATCACTCATCATACAGGAACTCATCATGTAACAATTTTAAGTTTTCAAAAGATAAATCTTCAGAACTCTAGTATCACTAGGAACAAGATAAATAGCAGCTCAAAACCTTCACATATCATACTCATCAAACACCTAGACTTAGATCAAGCTTTTACGACCCACAAGTTTCTGGTTTATGGCAAATCTTCATGTCAAAACAATCTTATCCTAAAACTCAGGAGAATTTAAGGTTGAATAGTAGGCACTTGAAAGGGATTACGGCAGAGCAACTATTCATCATTTTCATGCAAACAGATTATCTAGAGCTCAATTCCTTTAAGGGCAGGTTAAATAGACTTGTACACTCTCTCTTTACTACCTAAATATTTAATAACTAATATAGATAGTAGACTCTTTTTGTTTTGTTTTCTAAATTATTTATCTTTTTAGTTCTTTTCTAAAATAAATCATACATAAGGAAAGAAATACTTAGCTAGATACATGGGGAATGCTCCTCCCCCAAGCTGGATGTTGACATAGTCGTCCATCTTGAATCTTGACAGCGTAGATGTTCCTTGTCCCTCTGGATCTTCAAAGTAGATGGTCGATGAAGAGGTCCTTCCAGAGTGGATAAAAACTTTTGGCTAATCTTCTCATTGAATCCTACTTAACTCAAAATAGGCAACAAAGCTCGTGGAACAGATTAAGCGTTAGTGGTAAAATCATTTATGCTTTATCCATTTTTGGAACCTTATGGACTTCCAATTAAGCACTTTTCAACAAGATCTCAATTTTTTTGAATTTTCTATTTTTATATGCAAATGCAAAAATTATTTTTATGCCTCCACAGTAAACAACCGAAACTTATTCACATGGGGCTTAAGTTTTTTAGATCCAATGATATGATACAAAATAAATTAATTTTTATTTTCTTTTTAATGCAATGGAGGAAATATAAATATGCTAAATGCTTATGACTAGATGCGAAAAAATAAATATGCTGAAGTAAAACAATGCATGAAGGTAAATATGAGGATAACTACCGATGCGACCTTTCGGCAAAGGTTCGGAGATTTAGGTCCGTCGAACCGGGCCTTCTGGCTCGATTACACACTTGAGGGGGTGTCTGAGGGGACAGAGTCCTCCCCTGATTTCTCCTCTTCTGGTTGTACCTGAGTATCTGGTGAGTTGGGAGATAGCGATTCTTCTTCTTGTGCGGGAGTGCTTAGTAGTGTTATCTCTTTCTTTCTCCACACTTTCTCGGTCTTCTGTTTCTGTCGTTCCTTGTCTAGAAACATCTCTTATTTTGCCTCTAGGGTAGCTTCTCCTTCAACAGCTTCCTTTTTCTGATCAGCCCCTTCTTCCTTGATGGCTTGTTGTTTTAGACGCTGAGAGCGGTGTCTCCTATTCCTATTCTTCTTGGGCTTCTTATAAGTAGTATAGCTATTAAAGTAACAACGTACCTTCTCCCCAGGGAAGTGGAAATGGATTTCCCCTTGCTTCATGTAGATGATCACGCTGGTGGTATGAAGGAACAGTCTCCCTAGAATAAGGTGGACGTCATCTTCTTCACCCATGTCTAGAACCATGAAGTCAGCGGGAACCTCTTGATCCCTGATCTTGACGTTACGTTCATGGCTATTCCTTTCGGAAATCAGAACGATTGGTCTGCCAGCTACAGCGGCAAATATGTTGGGCACAAGGGTCTATCATGATATAAATGTTTATATGTTATCGTAGACATGATGTTGACACTTGAGCTGATGTCGCAGAACGTCTTGTAGAAGATACTTCCTTCGATCATACAATCGATGGTAGGTACTTCAGGATCTTCCTTCTTTTCAAGGTGTGATGGAGGAAAAGTAGGGTCAATAGGTGGTTCAATAGTGTTGACCATCAAGACTGGTTCTTGAACAGGTTGCTTTGCTTTGCTCTTCCCCTTCTTGTTGTTGTTCTTGTTTGGAGTAGGCAAGATGCCTTCATAAGTGTAGACGTTCTTCTTGACTGGAGCCTTCTTTTCTAGAACCTTCCTTTCTGGAATCTTGTTCTTCTTTTCTAGGATCTTCCATTCTGGAATCTTATCAAAATCCAAGTAATCGTACGGGTGCTGAGGATGAACTCGCGTTGTGAGTGTACGATTCTTAAAGCTAAATCTCTCCATGGTGTCTCCAATGGTGAAACAGATCTTGGCAGTGTCAGCGTAGATGATGGCTTTGGCTGTGCTGAGGAATGGTCGTCCCAAAATGATGGGTGCTCTATGATCTCCTCCTGTTTCTATCACCATGAAGTCTACTCGTATAGCTGAGAGTCCAACTCCCACAAGAACATTTTCGAGAATTCCCTTAGGGTAGCACAATGTCTGATCTGCAAGCTACAAACACATGGTTGTGTACAACAAAGGTTGACCATGAATTTTCTCATAGATTACCTTAGGCATAATGTTGACACTTGCTCCCAAATCGCAGGCGGCTTCGTCGAAAGTGTGAGCTCCGATGCGGATGGGGATGACGGGTCTTCCTAGATCTCCTTTCTTTTCTAGCATGTCCTCTTCTCCCCAAACTGGTCTCTGTGGTCTGGGTGGTGCGATGAAGTATTCTCCTGTATTGAAGATGTCTACAAGATTCGTAGTTTCTAATTCTTCTAGATTCCCCGAAATCTTACCTTTTCAGCCACATGTACTAAAGCGGCTAGCTGAGAGATTTGTGATTCTATCATCTTACTAAAGCTTAGTTGATTCTTTATGGCAGAAGTAAAGCTATCCATTCTATTGTTTATAGTTTCAAGCACTTTATCATTGGAAGCTATCTTTCTGGACATATTATCAATAAGTTTATTCTAATTAACAATCATCTCTCTCAAAGGTGGTTGGTTGATATTGTTACCTTAGTAGTTACCTGAGTAGTTAGGTCTTTGTTGCTGATTCCACCCTTGATTCTGGTGGTTCCATCCTTGATTCTATTGAGGATGATAATTGGTGTTGTTATTGATATAATTGACATCCTCTTTGACTTTAGGACAGTTGCTTCCTGTGTGGCTAGTGCCTCCACACTCTTCACAAGTCATGTGAGAATCGTGGATGTGCATGACTTCCTTCTTCTGTTGATCATGTTCGTCAAGCTTCTTCATGAGCAGGTCCATCTTGATAGACAGCATATCCACCACCTTGACTTGATGCATTCCTCCTCTCTTACGTGGTTGAGTGTGTTCTTCGCTCCATCCCTGGTTCGAAGCTATCTTCTCAACAAGAGTGGTGGCTTCATGAATAGTGAGTGACAAGAATGATCCTCCAGCAGTTGCATCAATATTCTCACGGGCACTTGTGGTGAGCCCATGATAAAATGTCTGCATGAGTAACCAATTCTCCATCCCATGGTGAGGGCATTCTGATATATAATCTTGAAAGCATTCCCATGCCTTAGGGACAGACTCATCGTACAGCTGCTGAAAAGTTGAGATCTTTGCACGTAGGGCATTGGTTTTGCCTACGAGAAAAACTTTGCTAGGAAAGCAGTGGAGTAGATATTCCATGTAGTGTTTTTCTCTCTGTTGGCGTAAAACCATTGCTTCACCCTTCCCAAGAGTGAAAATGGGAAAAGGCGGAGTAGTATGGCATCTCTTTCAACTTCTTTGATGGTGAATGTGCTGCAAATCTCCAGGAAGTGTTGGAGATGGACACTTGCATCTTCATGTGCTTTCCCACAAAACTGGTTGGCTTGCACCATGTTGATTAAGGCTGGCTTAAGCTCGAATCCTTCTTCTCCCACATTGACTGCTGGTCCAGTCCTGATGTTGGCAGTGGTTGGAGCGGAGAATTCACGGAGAGTCTTGTTGGTCATGGCTTCGAACACTGTGTCAAACTTCTTAGCTAGTCTTCTTCTAACAAAGTGGTTGGGGATTTCTTTTTCCTGAGCTTGGCTCTGGCTTGTCCTATTATCTCTTCTAGATCCTCAATGTAGTTTATCAGACGAAGATATTCAGACATACATTACCCTGTAATAAGATATTCATGAATAGATAAAAGACAGGGTAAGCCTGTTTGAGTAAAAGATCAAAGTGTGTCTCAATTATCATATGTGTAAGATTATTCCTAGATATTCAATATGTATTATTCTAAACCTCCTTTGCCTTCCCTGGCAACGGTGCCAGAAATGCTTGTTGACATCTCTAACACGATTACAAATAAGGTAGGTTAAACCCTTCCTTAGCAAAGGCATTAGAAATGTTCAGGACATCTCTTAGCATTGCTTAAGCCAGGTTGTCATCCCCAACACAATACCAAAAGATGTGGTTGTACTTATGATCATAGCACTTATAAAATATAAATAAAGGTTACCGCAAGCGCATAGATAAAATACACCTGTTGTAGCATTTCACCCAGGAAAGTTTCAGGTATCATTATTTATAATTCAACCACTGGGAAGGCACTTGGAGGTATAAGAATAAAAACTATAACTTACACTTGTGATAAGAGTTCCACTAGATCAATTTCAAAATAGGGATCAATCATATCATAATAAAGAATAATTAATAACATATCATAATAATCTTAAAAGGGGTTCCACCGAGCATTTTCCTACTTGGGCGTGACTCTAGAAGAACTAGAAAATAGAGACTAACTCCTAGGGTTATTCCAACTATAGGTCATTGAGCTACATCGATTAGTGCAATTACATTTAGCAATCATGGTCAAGGTAACCTTATATTCATACTCAAGAGACATTGCTAAGGTGGATCAGGAATAGAGCAAGATATCACCCAACAACTCAGCCTTACTAATCCTATATTCGGGGAGTGGACTACAGAGGACTCCATGAAGCTATAATAGTCACCTTCACGATCTACCACATGGCCCGGAACAAAGGGAGCACTTGTAGATAGATATTGTCTAAGCACCACGCTTACACAACTTCTATCACCCACCCCTTGATCATCGGAATGAGCGCTGTACGAACAAGAGTATAAACACAAAACTACTTCAACTATACTAAACATATAATCAACATAGGCAATGAACATTATAATTATGAATCTAGAATTATACCAAGTCCTATCAAGTATTCGACTCATACTCAAACTAGAACAAGAACTAGAGGATCAACACGAACTAGACAAGAACACGATGAATTAGACAAGAATATGATGAACTAGACAAGAATATGATGAACTATAAAATAAACAAGATGAACTAGAAGAAGAAGTAGATGAACTAGAAGATGAACACAATAAACTAGAAGACAAATAGCACAAATAGATTAATAATGTTGAATACAAGAGAGAAGTACAAGGCTATGCCTAGCCTCCTCGCGAGTAGATCCGGAATCCAACCGTTGCTTGCCTCCTCTAATTTCTATTCTTATATTCTAGCTATGCCCTAGCTGGTGGAGCTCTAGGTTATCCTTTCAAGTATGGGGTTTACCCATACCTGAGTACATAGGACACCTATTCCCTCAGCTGATTACTCCACACAAGAGAGGATCACCTAGTGCCAACGGACCACCAAGCTAGGCCTTGTTTGGATGTTGTCGGATTCACCTCAATCCACATGTGTTAGGCTGTATTGATGTGGAATTTAGTTCAACTTCCACTCCAATCCACCCCAACACATATGGGTTGATGCAAATCTGACTACATCCAAACAAGGCCCAAGTCATCAAATCGATATACGGGGGCCACGCGGGGCATGGGTTTATGATGTTTTTAGAACCCAATGGCTGCCCCATTCGCTGAGGTCCACCATGGGTTGGAGGAGGACCTTACAGGCATAAGAGGTGGACTAGGAGCATGCTGTCCTCCCTGGCAGCATGCTTTCCACCCTATATTCGCAAAACTTCCACTAACACCCAGGACGAGCTGACATATAGCCGCGCATAGGTGTTGGCGGAAGAAGCTGTGATCTTGAAGGCCTCCTCCCAGCGGTGCTGGAGTCAATGCAGGACGAGGGAGCCCATGGTGATGAGAGACTTGTTTGGCACAACTCACAATAGCTCCATGAGAAATGCTCGTGGACGTCCTCTTATCCTCACCAGAAGTTGGCATTAGCACAATGCCTCTCACGTTGGTACAAACTTCTGATGAGGATATGAGGCGGACCAGGAGGGAACCCATGGCGACGGGAGACTACGTGCAACTCAAGGATTGGATTTTGCTAGAGATGCTCCCCTTACCTTGTCTTGAATAGCCCCACCTCAAGACACATGCGGGGAAGGCAACATAAACGTACGTGACATCCACGGCCACCCCACGTGAGTCACGGGCGACGGAGTGGTGAACACGATGCCACATTTGATTCCCTAGCACATTTCATCCTCATCTATAACAGTACAAAATGATGGTCAATATCTAGCGGACCAAAGGACGCGCACATGCATACATTTGAAGTCGGAGTGCATGGGGTATAATCTAAATACCCTCGCACATGTAGAACGAATGATACGTCTGTTGTTCAAATCAAATCACCGTTAGTTACTATGAGAACCAGTGCCATTTGATATAATAGCGTAGAAGTACACCGTATGATATGGCTATTTATGTAAACCGCTCATGTCATAGCCATTCAGTTATTAATTGTTTTGTAAGGCAAAAACTATATATAAACAACACAGTAACAATCATCACAACAATTTCATTGATAACTTCAGTTACATTCCACAGTTGTACAATAACAAAGACCTATAGAAGACTACTAGGTGTACAATAACAAAGATCGGTCGAGTACAGGTACATCCTAGAGTCGAGTCTGAAGACATGCAGTGCATACTAAGGTTGAGGCAGCACCTCGCAAAACTTCCACCAGCATCTCAGTGTGGTGCTTTACCTTGTTGAAAGGTCCTTGTTTGGTTTTGGTAATTGAGTGACAACCTAGGTGGACTAATTGTGTTTATGTGAGATACATAGGTGATTAGTCCACAAGCACTGCGTGTGAGCAACCTATGCCATGGAGGTGAAATGGCTTGGATATGTTGCAAGGCTCACACATGTGATGAAGGAACTTTTTTTGAATCTGATGAAGGAGCTCATTGCACATGAGACATGACATTGAGTCATGTGATCAAGGTGGAGAAGATCAAGACATGACTTGGCTCGATGGACCGGTTGCAAGTTGAGTGATGACTTGGCGCCAATGGACCGAAGCAACGGTGAAGATCAAGTGAAGTCAAGATCGATGAACCAATATGATCATATGATGATATGGAGTGGATCATATCATTGTTGATCATGTTGGTGCATGTGTTGTATCGACATTGGAGGAGATAGAGTGGAATGTGCAAGGCAAAGGTATAACCTAGGGCATTTCATTTCACCGGTCATATGTGTGTAGAGAAGTTGATGACTATGTTTAGGATAGATGGCCATACTATCAAGAGGGGCAAACTTGTTTGCATATCGGTCATCTAGTGCCACTCGAGTGATCTAACTTTGCACTGTTGCTAGGATCGAGTGGCGTGGCAAGTTGAGTGGCTAACTTCTTTGGAAAAATGTTTGTGAAATGCTAACACACTTGCACATGATAGTGTATACTTGGTGGTGTTGGTACATTTGCAAAGGGGAAGAAATTGGTGAAGAAAAGGAGTTGAAAGCATTGGTCACAGGGTGACTAGACACGTCCAACATGTGGACCGGACGCGTCTAGTATCTGTCTCAGGCGGCAGTATTCTTGACGTGACCGGATGCGTCCGATATCGATACCGGACGTGTCTGGTATTCTGGCCAGGCACGAGCAGAGTCACCGGGGTGACCAGACTCTAGCTCATAGCAGTGATCGGATGCTGAGTAGTCACTATTCATGCGTCAGGTCGTGGTGACGTGGCACACGAGAATTGATCTAGAGAGGATCAGATGTAGGGGGCACATTTGGTCGGCAATACCAGACCCATCCGGTTGGTCCAAGACAGTTCTAGGAGCCCTCTGGACTCGACCTGATGCTGCCTCACCTGCGTCCGGTCGTTTCCTTGTTGCGTGTCCGATCAGGTGGTGTCCGTGCATGTCAGAGCTAGTCGTTGGGCGCCAATGGCTACTTCATTTGAAGAGGGACACGTGGAGGTCGAGTAGTGACACTAGACACATTCGGCGCGTCCGGTCGGTGCGTAGAGTGCACAATGAAGGGGTAACGACTCTATTTGTTCGTAGGGTTATAAATAGAGCACTTGGTCAGCCTTGGACTGTTGGCCGAGCACATTAAAGCCTTCGTGGTTTATGTGGTAGTGCTTGGGAGCCCTCTAACTCACTTGAGCTTGATAGTGTTCATTCAATCAAGTGAGTGAGCGATTCTAGTGTGATTGCATCGTGAGGTTGCATCGAGTGGCACTAGGTGATCGAGTTGCAAGCCGGTGGTGCTTGTTACTCTTGGAGGTTGCCACCTCCTAGATGGCTTGGTGGTGGTCTCCGTCAAAGCCCGCAAGAAGCTTGTGCGGTGCTCCGAAGAAGAGCTTTGCGAGGGGTATTGTGCTCGCCCCGCGGGCATAGTTTTTCGAACCGGATCAGAGATCGAACCGGCGAGGCCATTGGTTCAATGGTTCAATGGTCCAACCGTTCAGAACCGGTTGAACCGCTGGTTCGTTAGTTTTAGACCGGTGAATCGAACCGGCCACAAATACTTTGAATCGGTGTATATATATATGATTTAATTAATAATCGACATTGATATGCAGGCTAATATACAAATACAATACCTAAAAATTAAAACTTGAAAGCTCAGGATGACAGGATCAGTAGCTCACTAGTTCTAGTTCTAGTAGCCATTTTCTTGTAGCCGTGGAGTGGAGGTGGAGCAGAGTAGCAGGGTAGCAGTGTAGCACCAGAGCAGCAGCCTGCCCGCTCGGAGCAGAACCAGAGAAGCCTGCAGCCCCCGCCCACGCCGAGCAGCACCAGATAAGCCTGCAGCCCCCCCGCTCAGCGCTCGCCCTTAGCAGCAGCCTGCAGCTGCAGCCCCCGCGATGGCTGATGCCCGCCCGGAGCAGCACTAGAGCAGTAGCCGCCGGCCCGCCGTCCGCTCGCCTGGAGGCCGCAGCCGCCACCCCTGCCGGTGCCCGCGTGCAGTAGGAGTAGAGCGTAGAGTAGAGGTAGAGCAGCAGCCGCTCCCCACCGGCCCCTGAGCCCCGATGCGCTGCCAGCCCAGGCCATGCGCCGCCGCTGCCCAAGGGGCCAAGCCAGATGCAAATGCGCCCCAAAAAGGAGGTGCCAGTTCCTTTCCTTCACGTGTACAGGCCCTAAAGGGTACATTTTCACACTTTTCCAACAATATCCTCGAATGGATCAGCTTCTCCTGAACCCACCGAGGTCATTTTTGGATAACTTAAAAAACCGCCCTGGTTCACATGGAACCGGCCGGTTCATCGGTTTCGTTAAAAACCGGCCGGTTCAACTGGTTTTTACTGGTCCAATTGCATGGCCGGTCTTTTAAGTGAACCGGACCGGTGTAGGCTCTGGTTCGATCTTTTAGCGGTCGAACTGCCGGTCCGGTCCGGTTTGAAAAACTAGGCCCGCGGGAGCCGCGAAGAGCAACTCCAGTAAAGAGTGTCATTGAGCTACCCTCACTTGTGAGGTAGGTTCTTGCGGTGCCCGATGTGCGGGCTTGGCGGTTGATGCCAATTAGCCGCCAAACCACCAGGTGAGCGGTCGACACAATGGGGACGTAGCTTGGTGGCAATCTCGCGAACCTCAGGAGAAAAATCACCATGTCAACATTGTCTTCATCATTGTCTCGGTGGTTTGCATTCCGCAAAACACAAGCTTGCATTACTTTCTTATACATTGTGCTTGTGTAGTTGCTGTTGTGACTAGTTTAGCTTTAGTAGATTGCTAGTTGCCTTCTTGCTTGTGTAACATAGAAGTAGCACCCTTGCGTGGCTAATTTGGTTTTAGTAACCTTGTTAGTCACATTGCTTAGTTTGTGTAGCTAAGTAAGTTGCTCTCTCTAATTTGGCTTGTGTAGCCTTGTTATTGAGCTTTGCTAGTGAGCTTAGGAGCTTTGTGCTTTTGCATCACTAGTTGTGTAGGAGCTCCCCCAGTTGGCAAAGTACTAGTGCATAGGTTTATGTGACCTTGCTCTAGAATTGTTTAGGTGAGCTCTAGCTAGCCTGACACCTTTGTTGCTTAATTAGAATCTTTGTAAGGTGCTTGTGAACATAGATAGAGGGGTGTAGTCTTGGCTAGACCAATAATTTTAATTCCGTATTTGATTCGGTTAGCCAACACGATTAAGTTTTAGAAAGGACTATTCACCCCCCTCTAGTCCGCCATCTCGACCCTTCACTTGTTCCCTGCTACACCTCTCATGATCGCGAGCGCAAGAGAGGTAGAGGCAAGAAGAGGAGGCATGAAAGAGAAGCACCACCATTGTCACTGTTGCTCCAGAGGGAGAAGGATCGCCAGGGCGCCGGGACTGATGAATCGGTGATAGTACAAGAAATGCGCTGGGTAGAATGGTGGAAATTGTACATACAGACATATCACCATCCTAGTGGCCCTGCGCATATCGGATACCAAACCAAGGATACCAAAGTGCGTTGAGTACCCCTTGGCTTGCCCAAATAAGTGAACCCCCTTAATCGCAAAACTTCCACTAGCACCTAGATAGAGCAGCCCTCGCTGCGCCTACATGCCAGTAGTACCCAATCTTGAAGGCCTTCTCCCAACGCCGCTACCGCCGCTGGAGGAGCTGGAGAAGGAGCGCCATGGCGATGAAGAAAATCTAGATGGTTAGCTCAAGAGCTTTGTCTGTATGTATCTGTATCTAAGTAGGAAGGAGTGTGTGGATTGCTAAGAAGCACATCCAGCCCCGGCTTAAATAGGCCACCCTTGAAGATGGAGAAGCGAAGAGGAGCAGTTAAGATCCGCATGATCTATGCATCCGCATAATGGAAGACGCTGGTTCCTAGGGAAAGTGGTGAGATGGTGTTGGAAGTTGGGACATTATTCATTACTCACACACTGAGTCAGCGTTCCATATAATGCGGTTCAGATTCCCTGGCATTATAACTTAATGATGCACAATATCTAGCGGACCAAAGGGACGGGCGCAAAGATCAAAAAAAAGGACGGCCGCATGCGTACATGGGAACTCAAAGTTGATATGCCGACATACACCATATGAACGTGTATTGATAAGAGCGGTGTAGATGAGGGATCATTGTACTCGTAGATAACCGCTTGTTCGTAGTTAGCACCTTAATAATAGACTATATGTACAATGGTTGTCCTTTTAAGTTGTCTCATAGTACTAACTCATAATTCCTTAATGCATAGAATAAAAATAGGAATGTGAGTTGTATGACAACAGCAACTTATACAATGGTACAACATATGATACGACACGAGTGGGGAAGGCAACAATCAATCAAAGAAATAATATGTCTAAAAATGTAAATCTTTATTCACAAGTCTAGTAGGTTACATTCGAAAGGTGTACAATAACAAAGATGTATCAAAGACTACTGGGTGTACAATAAAAAGACCTATCAAGTACAGAAAACAACCTATACTCGACTGCGACATCGCAAAACTTCCACTAACATCACCCAAGAAGGGGCATGGAGCGGAGTTTGAAACGACAGAGTTGTAGTCGTAGGTGCTCTGATGAAGAGAGCCGACGCGACACCCACCTCGCAAAGCTTCCACTTGCATCCCCCATAGTCAAGGGCTACAGCAGAAAGCACGAGGAGACCTGCCCGTGTGTCCGACTCCTCCATGGAAATAGAAGAGAGGATCACCCAGGTGCCCCAAGCCGTCGAATTTTGATACACATGACACCGGTAGCTCCATCGAGAATACCTCGGTGTGCCGATCTCCAAACATCGCAAGGCAACGCGCAGTCACTGAGGGTCGCTGAGGAAGCTATCTTCCATGGCAACACCTCAGCACCGCGGTAGCCCGATGAAGCCCACCATTGCAATACCATGAGATGGACGATTACAAAGTGTAATCGGCACCCCCGAACATACCAAAGGCGGTGATCCTCCCTATATCTTCACAAAACTTCCACTAGCACCGAGGACTAGCAGCTATTGCTACACCCCAAACGCGGTCAAAAGCCAATCTTGAAGGCCTTATCCCATCGCTGGTGCTGCCGCTAGAGAAGTTGAAGAACGAGCGCCATGGCAGTGAAGAAAATAAAGATGGTTGGCTCAAGAGCTTTCTCTATATCTAAGGAGGAAGGAGTTTGTGGATAGCCAAGAAGCTCTTCCAGCCCCGGCTTAAATGGGCCACCCTTGAAGATGGAGAAGCGAAGAGGAGCAGTTAAGATCCGCATGATCTATGGAAGACACCGGCTCCCAGGGAAAGTGGTGAGACGGTGTTGGAAGTTGGGACATTCATTACTCACACACGAGTCGGCATTCCATACGATGCGGTTCATATTCCCTAGCATTACTGTATTATAACTTATTAATGATGCGCAATATCTGGTGGACCAATGGGACGGGTGCATGCGTACATGGGAACTCGAAGTTGCTACGCCCACGTACATCGTATGAATGCATATTGATAAGAGCGGTGTTGATGAGGGATAATTGTAATTGTAGATAACCGCTTCTTCGCAAATCCTTCTATAAAAGCGGAAGCAGAATGAACAAGGGTACATAACCATGATTTATAGCTCCCATCCCTCTACTCCACCATCAAGATTGGTCCATGGCGAACGGGAAGCGCCCGAGGGTCGAGTCGACCGAGGAGAGGACTGAGAGGCGGAAGTCAGAGCGGCTACGATAGTGCTTTTTTGCCATGGAGACGACACTTGCCGCAGTCGACCACGAGACGACCATGACCGAGGAGGCGGCCGCTGAAGCCCAGGCGTAGGTTGTCGGTAAGCGTTGGTGTCTTCTCGTTCATGCATTTCATGCGACGCCGACCTTGAGTGTGTCACAGTCTTTGTTGCTCCTTGCTCCTCTTTTCAAGCGTCCAGGAGTAGTTGGTCGCCGTCTAGCAGCAGTTGCCCGCCGTCCAGGAGTAGTTGGGCGACGTCCAGGGCGAGCTGGACATCGTGCGTGAACTAGAGGGGAAGTGGCGCACCTTGGCGCGTGACGCAGCGATCGGCACGGAGGAGCACCGCCTTGAACTCATCGTGCTACAAGACGCGACACTCACCGCCGTCAACGCGGTGTCGCCTGTGGGGGTAAACCTCGAACTCGAGGAGAGCCTCTGTGCCTTGCCCACGTGAGTCACGACAGTGATTACCCATGACATCCGTCATGGGGCCACAATGGCCCTGGCCGCCGCCTAGCTCCGATCCGGCCTTGACCTGAACAAGGTGGACCGGGGTTCCCGCCAAAGTCATTGTGGGATGACATCGACAAGATAGTAGGCGAATTCACTGAGGTAGATGAGGCCATGGTAGCGGTGGTGCATGTAGCATACATCATCAGCAATGCTCCCGATGGGGAGTAGCTTGCTTGTGAACACTCCTCTGAATCCTATAAATAATATTAAAATTTCGATAATAATATTTTGTGTTAACTACTGTGGACACAGTCAGATCATTGCGCACATGTACACAGTTTCATACGCCGATGGACCTAAACCGTGAACTAGTTCCATCAGATCATTGCTACCTTTTTTAATTAAAACAACTGTTGTAACGAACTCACTGGTCTGTCACGTTGGTCAAGTAAAGAGCCTGTGAAGCCTGAGGTATCCGGTTCGAGCCTCTAGTGTGACAAAATTTTATGCCATTTTGTACATTTTTTTGCTCCTTTTGAGCCCCTAGTGGCCCACTGTTGGCAAATAACCGTTACTCTTTTCTATAAACTTAGTCAAACTTCTTTGTTCCCATTCCCCATTCCCCTTGTCTGTTCCCATTCCCCTTCTCTTCAACGAACCCTAGCTTGGTGGAGGCCATGGATGAGATTGAAGGCAGCGGAGGATCCTTGTTGTGCTGTGGTGGCTTAGGCGTCCTTTTGGAGGCTAGGCGGTGGGGCTTCCTGGTGGAGCGCGGTGGCATTGGTGTCCATGTCCGTTGTGTGCCGTGGCAGAGGTGACAGATCCGATCCGCAGGTCTCCTTTCTCGCCTTTTCCTGTTCGCTTCACTGTTTAGTCCTTGCTTGAACATGAGGTATACAAGAAACATTCTAGCATTGGAGATCTAGTTAGTCCAATGATGATGAAAAGAACTAGGAGGTGGCACTGGTTGGTTTTCTGCTGATGTCTTGGTTTTCTGCATATGTTCAGTGTTCTTACTGTAAATGGCTGTGTGCAACTAGGCCTGTTAATTGTCAAGTGCTTGCTTGATTATACCTATTTTGAAACATATCTGAGGCCACATTTCTATGCCAATGATGTCTACATGGTTGTTGGACGTATTAGGATAAAGCTCATATGTTTGCTTTCTATGTCTTCTCCTTGTTGACAACCAAATTATAGTTATCCATTTGGTTCCAAACAAGAGGAAGGCATCGAAAGCAAATCAATGCTTTATGTCCATCATTCACATGACTGAGGCCACTAATGTCTAAGCTGCGCATGTTGCTACTAATGCCAATGATGATCACTACCACTTGTTCACTGACATTCTACTTGTGAAAACTAAGGCAGCCTGTTCGGGTTGTGCAGATTTGAGATGAGTCGTCCCTGCTATGTTGTGTTCGATGACTGTGAGCCAGGAGTTTACTACAACTGGCCTGACTACCATAGACAAGTTTATAGGTTTCATGGTGCTTGTTATAAAAAGTACAACTCCTATGAAGAAGGAATTGCTGCCTTCAAGTCAAGAACCAACTCAAATCCAGCCTTAGCTCGACTTCTATCTTCAAAACCCAACAGCTGCTCCACCCTCTTTGTCCTTCAAAACTATTGTAATTATAGTCCTCTTAATCTTTGTCTGTCTCCTATGGAAGAAACTCTGAACTCAAGTACTGATTGTAAGTGTGATGGTTAGACTTGATTTAGCTGAAATTATAATGGTTACAGCGCCATTAACTGCTACTCTAGTTTGAGTTATATATATCTATGTGGTGCTACTCTAAATTTAGATGAGGTCGTACCATGAAAATTATTAATGGTTGTTAAAGTTGCACTTTAGTATGAGTTGTGGACTTCACTGATGGATCTTTGTTGGATTATTTTCCACTTCAATGATCTCAATACTGAGGAAGCTCTCGTCCTGCTGTACACTGATAAAATGGAGGAAGCCCCTAACAAGAGGAACGCACTGGCCAGCCTCCCAGAGGATGTCATTTTCTAGATCCTCCACCGCCTCCCTGTCCGCTCCTTGTTCTGCTGCAAATATGTCTGTCGCTCCTGGAGACACCTCATCTCGGACCCCAACAACCATAAGAATCTGCCTAGAACTATGGCCGGCTTCTTCTATGATAGTGAGAACAACAATCGACGCTTCATCAGGTTCCCTTGTGTATGCCCCCCTCCTTGGAATTCTTGCCCTTCAACATTGACAATGTAGCTATCTTAGATTGCTGCAATGACCTCATCCTATGCTGGTGCCATGGGGCTGATGGATATCGTTATGTCGTCTTCAATCCAATGACCTAAAAGTTTAAAATTCTGCCGCCTAGCACCCATGATGTTGGCCATGCTGTTGGTGAGGCTCGCTTGGTGTTCAATCCGATAGCCTTCTCGTACTTCCATGTGATTGAATATGTGGATGTCGACGCTGTGTGCGCAGGTGTGGAGATCTATTCATCTCAAACTGCAGCATGGATATATAAGGAATCCGAATGGGGCGAGCATACTAATGTGACATTTTACAGACAACCAAGTATGTTTCTTAACGGTTGTTTGCACATTATTGGGCACTCTAGGCGGTACTCTATGATACTTGCTATGGATATGGAGGAAAACACATGGAGGAAATTTGATAGGCCAGACGGTTTTCACCATTCCATGCATCAAGTTCAGGGTCACTTGTATGTATGTACTATTGATGGTCCCAATGATTCCAAGCTTTCAATCTGGATCCTTGAAAACTATGGTACTGATAATTGGACATTGAAGCATACGGTCGCCACACAGATCCTGTTTGGAAGTATTAATATTAGATTTGGTTGACCAGATTTTGATGACGAGGACATAGTGATCACAGTTCACCCAGAATGGAATTTGATTTTCTTTGCTGGGCAGGATGGATCAATCATCGCATATAATATGGACGCAAAAAAGTTCATGTCATCCCTGTCTATATCTTTCAGTATGGTAGACATACCGTTAAAAAAGAGTTCACCTGCAGACCATACTATCTTCCTTATGTTCTCTTGTTCTTGGATTCATTAGCAGAGCAGTAAATAAAGCTGCATTTGATGTATCTCTCTGTCATGCATTTTAAATGGACCAATGTTGTTTGCTTGTCTATGGATATGTTAATTTTCTCAATGATGGATGTTGTTATTATTTCAGCTAAACTAATGTGCCCTCTTTGTTTTGTTTGCAAATTGAATTATTTAATTTAATTCCTCACAAAAAATGTAACGCGTGACTTGATCGGATGAACTTTGTTATGCGATGAATCTTGAATTATTAGACATCAATTCTCGCCTCGCCTGCCAGCGTACCCACCAACGCATCCATTCAAACAATGGTTGCTTCACTGCCGGATCATACGGTAGACCAATGGTGATAACATGATCACCGCCAGATTTTTACTGTAGCACACACGTCCATCTTGCATTGGCGATAAAAAAACTATTATCTCTGCCGGTTTCTTCAAGCGGCGGACATAGAACGAGCAACCAGCGGTGAAAACCCTTATACTACCGGTTCGGCGGACGACACGACAACGAAGGGCAAGATTCCGTTCACCGCTGGATCATACGCCGAGCCGACGACAAAAGCGTTCATCACCGCTGATTATTCAGCCAGGAGGGGCCCTATTGGTCATAAGCCGGCAGTGATACGTATCACCGCCGGTTATATCAAAACCGTTGGTGAAGGTCCCGGCGGTAAATTGCCTTTCTGTAGTAGTGAATGGGGCTGTGTCTTGTGTCTCATCCGCGCGGCTGAAGGCAAGCGCTCCTTCTTATAAGCACAGAAGGTAGAACATGAAGCGTAGAAGATGAACTTGGACGTCATAAAATGTTCATGAATTACTAGTAACCTCTGCCATAAATATGGAAGTTACTAGTAACTACAACTATAACCATGGGAGTTACTAGTAACCGCAGCCATAAATATGACCGTTATAAGTTCAGTCATCAACTACATTTAGTCCACCATTTTATTCCACCTAGCATCTAATATGCACTACACCACAACACCGAAATTAGCGATAGACAATCTGACGCTAAAAGCGGATACAGCGCCAGACAATCTGACGCTAAAAACTTATAGCGTCAGACTTCTGCTGACGCTGTAAGTCCTGACGCTAAAAGTCTTTAGCGTCAGACAACACTTTTAGCGTCAGATCATCTATTGCTCTGAAAATTTATAGCAACAGACAACCCGATGCTACGCTTTAGCGACAGACAACCCGCTGCTACTCTTTAGCGACAGACCATTTGATGCTACTTATAGTTTTACCGTCAGATGGTCCAACGAGATAGTTTTAAATGGTTAAAAAAATAAAAATTTGTCCGTGAGCAATTATTACAAATGTCACACTTAGCTTCAAAAGTTCATTCAGCAGATACACAACTAGAAATACAACTTCAATAAAGAATACATGCATCTTCGCAAATTTGGCCAAAAGTTTACAGTAGCTCACAAAGGTAAGCTCACCATCACATCTAGTTCCTCTAGAGACAAAAACAATCCTCCAAAACCATCCTAGGCTAATCTAGTTGTGGAAGCATGTGCCTTGTGCTACTAAAAGTAGTGATTGCGACTGAAACAATAGGAAAGTACATTAAATTAATTTAGCATAATAGAAAATCATAGTATGAATGCAGAAGATAGCAAAGCATTAAGAATTGACAAATTCAGAAATGGAAACATAGTATTTGCATATTCAACATGGCATATATACTCAAGCAGATACATTAGTTCGTGTGGTGATTAAATTTTTACCATTTACATCGATTAATACAGCAGGTTGCATAAAACTGAACACAATCTCATAAACAACTACATGACGCGTCAAGGAGCACTGCAGGCCTACAGCTACAGGCTGCAGATAAGAATGATCTGAGTTGTGAGTCATTTTCTTCCCAATCTCATAAACAACTACACAAACAACTTAAAATTGAGTTTTCCCAAAATTTTCCTATTTTATATGAAACCCTAACACTAACCCTAAGGGAAAATTCAGTAGTATTTAACATATGCCATTTGTTGATTGACTTAGGATTTCTCATCTGGATCCCTTAGGTGAAAAGGATACATGAATACTACCACGAACATGTAATATGCTAGCATGACAATATTACTATAGAAAAGAAGTTTCATTGTGTAGGCACCATGGTGTCTCCTTTGAATTCTCCGTAACTACAGTTTGTGGCAGTTTGTGAAAACAGAAAACAAAAAATTTGACAAATGTAATCAGCATAAACTGACCAGGTAGGTTTCTCCGTAGAAGATTTCATTCACTTTGGATTGCCTTTACCCATCTTTGGTGACCTGGTCACATATTATTATGAGGTGGGAAAATTGTGGTTGGATCTAATATATAAAAAAAGGTTCACAAAATGGCAGTTAAGTAGCGGAACAAGCATGTTGTCAACTAGCAAAACAGTTAACCAGGATAAAGTTGGTGTCATTCAATTTACATTTACAGTTGGCCATTTAAGCTGCAGAGTTTATTGACTTCAATGTCATAGTTATGTACCACATATACAAAGAGCAGAAATTTCCAGGTTAATAATTACTTTTAGCAGGGAACTAGGCCTAACACATCTGTTTCAGAGAAATAAACTGAAGGAAAAAAAACAGCGGAGAAGAAGCTAATTAATTAGAATCAAGGCATTAAGCAGAGTGGTTCGCTAATCAAACAATTAGTGGTTCCTTTGAGCTTTTCCATTGCATCTTGGTCTTTCACTACACAAAGAATATACAGTGTAGTGGCAGTGAAAACATGAAGTGATGAAATACCTGATAGTAGCTAGTAGTAGGTGCTGGTTTTTTTAGCCATCTACAGAGATATATGTCATCCAGCTTTGTACTACCTGCCAATACAGAAAGTTATTTTTCTTCCAGACAACATGTATTTATGGGTTATGATGGCGTGATGCAGTTTGATGAATTTATCAACTCATGTCTCACTAATGGATTTATTAACTGAATGTCTGAATACTATTGCAGAAAATTAATACCCGTTAAAAAGTAGAAGTTCATACATCTTGGCTACCTCGATAATTGGACATCAAGGATTAAACAAAACCAGAATGGTCATTCTTCTTTCTAGCAGCAGCAACCTCCTCTCTTTCAGACATTCAGTTCACTGGACTTACTATATTGATTGGGAAATATATAAAGTCAAACATATGGCATGCAGACATGAAGCAAACAGTTGCTTTTCAGAGATAAATTTACTTGCTGCCTTAACGCAGACAACAATAGCCTATGTTTATCACTCCAGTACACTAAGTACCTACAGCTAAAAGCCATGAACAAATACTAACCACCTACTTTGGTGCTCCTGCAACAAATCCAACCCAGCCCCAAGCTTCAGTTTTCATGTATGAAATGTTGAGCAAGTTTCAGTCAAACAATTGAGACCATCGATCAGTAAAACGGATGGCATCTGTGCTTCTTATCACACAGCAGAGATTGTGGTAACCAAACCACAACTATTGTCACTGTGCAAAATTGCTCAAACTTGATCCAAACTACAACAGGGATGGAACAGCTCACCTCATCACCTCACAGCAGGGCTGTAGGGGTGCCCAACATTGCCTAGTATTTCCATGATAGATTAAAAAAAAATATCTCCATGATCGACAGCACAGTGATTAGATAAGGTTGCTAACCTGCTGCTGCTGCTAACCTACTAACCTGCTACTGCTAACCTGCTGTTAACTGAAAGGCTGCCATTGATTATATTCCTCCTACTCTGATTATCAATTTGGCTACCAGCCTACCATGTGCAATGCAAATTAAATTGTTCATGATGATCTCACTACACACCTTTCAATTTTGTTTCAACTATCAAGATTAAATAGGGAACCTGCAATCACACAGCTTCCAGGAACAAAGCATAGAAGATGATATTCTAATTTACTCTACCACTCGGAGTTGATCAGTAAATAAAGTCACTACTATCATGCATCTTCTGTTATCCACCCATTTCAATAATGTACTTATATGCTAATTAAACATGAAAGGAAAAAAAGGACAAGAGATGGACTGCAGGCGATGCTTGACAGGAATCTGCAATCTTCCTCTCTCTGATGCATTGCTGGTTGCAAGCTGCAAGCAGGCAGAAACCAAGCTGCAAGCAGTACAACACTGCACTGGTGTCTACTACTGCTAGCCTACCTATCGAACTAGCCTGACACATCGTTCTCTCCTTTAATCAGTGCCCTGTGTACTAGTTCAAATCTCAATCACCACATGAAATTTGCAGGTTAGTATCCAGCATGTACGACATCAAAAATTTGCTAGCAAAGTTTTATGTCTAGTACCCAGTATGCATCTACTATTCTTGATGCTGCATCAACAGATAATCCATCCTTTGTATCCATGCCATGAACAATCACTGCAAAGGATCACCTCCCTCCCTCCAGTGACACATGAATCAAATCAATTTCATTTTCTAAGCCCCTGTTCTCCAAGAAAATCCCAAAATCCGAACCCTAAATCAAAATTAAAATTCCCCAAATCCGGTACCAAATCCCCAACCCTAAGATTAAGAAATGGTCCTAGTGCTCACCTAAGACGGCGCCGATGGGCTCGTCCGAGAGCTCGCCGCCCATCACTAAGCGCCGCCGCCACCGTGAGGCTCCTCGCGTGCGCGCACGCGGCCAGCAAAGGGCGCCACGGCGGTGCCGCTCGATGGTGCCGCGTGGAGCTTTGGCTGCGCGCGTGTGCCGGCGAGGGGTGCCACGGTGGCGTCACCATCTCCTACCGTCGCTTGCTCGGGCCGTCGTCGCGTCGGTCTCCTAGCTGTGCGGCGGCTGCGTGAGCATGGAAGGTGAGGTGGAAGAAAAGAAAAGTGAAGCTAGGGTTTTGGGGAGCCGGCTTCCTACTGGTTTTGATCCTCTGAAATAAAGGGCAGCCGTCCGATGGCTGAGAAAGCTCAGGGCCTTCACAGGCCGGCGGGGGAGAAGTTGGCTCAATAGCCTTCACCGGCCCAGGCCCAGGTTGAGCGTTTGCTGGCATGCATGGTTGCAAGCTGTGCGTGAGCTGGGCGTGGGACCCATTTTTTTAGCGTCAGACAGATCAACGTTGTATCTGGATTTAGCGACAGACGGGCTAACGCTAAAGATGAATACCTATAGCGACAGACAACAAATCGCTAAATAAGGAATTAACGTCAGATAGTCCGTGAGTTATCTATAGCGTCAGATCATCCATCGATAAATATAACTTTTAGCGTCAGATGTTTGACGGTGATACGGTGTTGTGGTGTAGTGATGGTCTTAGAATTTATTTGATTTAATTATTAAATAAAATATGGGTCATGCCCACATTAAAAATCTAACATTTTTGGTATATCTAATTTATTATGTATCTAGCGATAATGTATGTCTAGTAAATTGACGTATAAAAAACAAAGCAACTTATAATTTGAAACGGATGGAGTAGTTGAATCTACTTCTACTTGCTTGTAAATGCCATCTACAGCAGCGGGTGATGATGATTGTTGGCACTAGCCAGACATTATAGTCTATTCCATCCATCTCCCGTGACTGTGACTCCAGTTTTTTGTAATGTGAGAAAAGCTTATGGAAATCAGAGGATATAAATATAAATCTATGTGAGAAGGACTAGCACAATGGGCGATAGCCTAGGTTCGCCTCTGCTGCCCCTCTGCCAGTAATTTCAGGTACTAGATATCTGAACAAAATGCGGCACCATCGAGGGCCATGCGCGGCCACAGTGGGACAAAGGGAGAGGGATGAAGATGAGGACGAGCGGCTTCCAGGCCATGCTTCTGCCCTGCACCGGCAACGGCATGGTCGGGACCCATCTGCACTGAGCCACATCGGGAGAGGGGGAGAGGGAGATGCACGCGGTCTGCGGCCGCGGCCACTGCCGGCTATTGCACCACCACAGCGGTAGAGGATAGGGACAGAGAGAGAGGGAGGCGTGCGTGGCACAGGGGAGGGGAGAGCCGTCGCCGCCCTAGCTCCAGCCATGGCCGGAATCCGGAGGGCAACGCCCTGGTCGGGACCCATCCGCAACGAGGCCACATCAGGAGAGGGGGAGGAGATGTGCCCGGTCTGTGGCCGCGCCCTGGCTCCGGCCATGGCCGGAATCCGGTGTCGGAGAGCGGCCAGCGCAGGTCTCCAGCCGGTGCACCACCGCATGGGGAGAGAGGGAGAGAGAGAAAAGGCGGCGCGGGCTAGGGCGGCACGGGGAGGGCCGGTGTGAGTCGAGGGAGCGGCTTTTTTTTTCTTCGATGTTTTGTCTTCGGGACAAGGGCGGAAGACTCTAGAGCGAGGCTACGGTGGAGTAAAACTGAGCCGGGAGGAGCACCAGCGCTGGGGAGGGGCGGCAGCGGAGCTGGGAAGGGGAGGAGCACCGGCGCTAGGGAGGGCGGCGGCGGAGCTGCGAGGGGGCAGGCATAAGCTCGGGGAGCGGAGGCGTCGAGGAAGTGGCGTGTGCACCGATGGTTCTGGAGGAAGGGAGCGGATAGAGACGGGACATATATTTCTAGATGGCAGCACAGTATAAACCGGTGGAAGAAACCAAGGCCGTAAATCTTGAGATCCAACGGTGGAAACAATTTTTGCCAAGTGAAAAAATAGATTCTCTCCAATAGTTTATCATTTTGACTTGGTAAAAATAAAAAAGTAGGCCCACATCCAACCAGATCAATTGTTTTCACGACCCCTCGCCTGGCCGCCGTGACTCCTCGCCTGGCCGCGCGATTCTTCTCCGCACGAGCGTGAAGGACGCCGCCGCCGTGGTCCCTCTCCATCGCTGGTGGCCATCTCCTACATCAAGCCGGCCAACTCCTCCACCAAGGCGCCCATCTCCTCCTCCGCCTCCCGGTGATCTTCCCCATCGGTTCAGCATCACATAGAATTGCCGAAGTCTCTTTCTGTTGCTTCAGTTTCAGTTCCAGGATATTGTATTGCAACACCTATAGTCTTCTGTTTCTTGCAATATACTGAGTGATAGACACCTGAATGTAGTGTGTCCCATCCATTCAGTTTGCAAGTGTTGATCGGCCAATGTGTGCATGGAGATTTGCCGGCCACCTCTCCTGACGAGTACAGGAGCATGCACAGCGCCTGCATGTCCTGCACTTGCACAGTACTTGCACAGGCATCACCTGAAGATTTGCCGGCCACTAGCACTTGCGCAGCACTTGCACAGCAGCACTTGCACAGTATTCGTGATGGCAAGTGAACACACTGCACGCAGATATGCGCGTGCGGAGCCGGTGGATGCCAAGTTGCCAACTTTGCCAAGTCCATTCGCTAAATTATTGGAGGAGAATTTTTCTTGTTTTACCAAAAATAGAGGGATGATAAGTTGATTTGAGGAACTCTTGGAGATGCTCTCTGAGTCAGTGTTAATGAATCAAAGAGATGAAAATTCAGTAGTAAGAGCATTTCCAAGAGTTCCCTAAATCTCTTCCTGATCCTTATTTTTTAGCAAGATGAGAAAAAATTCCTCTCTAACAACTCCTAATCCATCCTCCTAATCTTTTAGAACTTGGGAAAAGTCATCATATTCTGTGTAAAGTTACGCGCGTATCTATCTTGTCTCTCCCGCGTGTGTTGGTCTGCCAATCTAAAGGTAAAAGGGCATGGAAAGAATAAAGAGTAGGAAATGGTTCCTGATGTAAATGTACAAGAGAGAAATAATATATAAAAGTAGTTAGGATAATTTAGAAATAGTATATAATTCCTCATGTAAAATTATCTTCTGTATTTTAGGAGTGGATTATTAAAAATTCTTGGAGATGGCCTTCTTTATTCCTTTCGATATTTTTTTAGAAGTTGTAAAACTTCATCTTTTTAGGAAGAAAATATTAGGTACTCTTGCAGATGTTCTAAGTGAGGTGGTTGAGCATGTTACTACTTACTATGTTAGTGTGGACAGCACGATAATGTGTTTACTTAACATCCTCCTTGTATGAGTGAAGCCTGAAGCGTGTTGAAAGAATTTAATGCACCACCGAACATTTATCAAAACATCTCATGTATCTTAGCAAAAGAAACATTCAATTTGCTATTGCCTTTAACTAGTAGGCTGAATTCTTATTTAGGGTTACTACATAATTTAAGCACTAGATGATGCTATAGGACCCAACCCGTACTCTGTAGAGATAGGAAAAACTTGTCCAACATAGGTGAGTAAAGTTTATCTCAGAAAACATCTGGGAGAATCTTAAAATGGTTTTCAACCTTGTATAAAAGTTCTTGGTGTCATAAAATATAAAATGTTGTTGATCCTTCTACTCTAGATCAATGATTTTGCCATACTCATCATAAAGAACACATATAAAAAAAACTAAATAATTAAGGGACAAAAAATACATCCTGACCGGCCCAAAATTACAAGTACACATAAATTATTGACCTTACTCTGTTTGCATGTACACATAAATAAGTAACAGAGCACAACACCCAGTTTGTTGGAAGTTGAGGAGATCAAATACAACACAGGAGCTTATTTGACCTTCCTCTGTTTGCTGATTTCTTCAAAACCAGCATCCACAACCGAATGATGACTGTATACAATACAGGCTTGAATTTTGTCATGCTTTTTTGGTCTTCGGCTTAGGTGCCGGTGGTAGGAACACCGCCCTAAAGATCCATCCAGCAAGCATGGCCCCAATAAAGGGGCATATCCAGTACACATACAGCTGCTCCCATGTGTTGTGCCAATTGTTAACATATGCCCAGCCAAATGCCTGTTCATGAGAATTGACCAAAAACAAATTATAGAGTAAAATGGAAACCAAGATATGATTAATGTTTGTTTTCCTACAAAGTGCATAGCTGAAAATGGATACAAACAAAACGATACCTCCGAGCAGCTCAAAAGGACAAATAACTTAAAATAAGTTAACAACTTATCCAGGATTTAGAAATACTATGTGAACCATACTGAGCCCTGATGAAAAAACCTGACGTCGCTTACCATGGATGCAACAGTAACTCATATGTGCTAATGATAGATTAATTAGTATCATTAGATTCGTCTCGCAGTTTTCTGACGGATTCTATAATTTATTTTTTTTATTAATATTCAAAAAACTCTTCTGACATTCTTCCAACATATCCAATGATGTCCAAAAATTTTCTTCCACCCTAGCTGAACACCCCCTTAGGATTCGCGGCGGATACCAGGAACAAACAAAATGACCTGCGCACCCCTTGGAGTCTCTACGTGTTTCGTATGTCCCATCACTGATACAGCCACAAAGGCCAATGCGTGCAGTTCTGATATCCATCACTGCAGCCACCTTTCATCAAAAAAACATGCACTTCCATAGATTATTTTTTCCTTAAACAAATGAATCAGGACGTTTGCTGGGACATGGTTCATTAATTGCTCATACGTCCTGTCATCGTTGTAACAGAATCTTATAGGCACAGGGCATTCAAGCTAGCAGAACGACGCTCTTTGTGGGACTTACTTTCAGAGCTAAAACGTCAGTAAATTTAGAACAAAGAGAGTATATATAAACTAGAATTATGAATTGATGAGTATAATAACTACTAACTAGAGCTAAAAACTTCAAATCATACAGCTGCAGCTGCTTTCTTGAGTATTTTAGTTCTTGTATTTGAGTCAATTCAGTTCACAGCTAGGCTTGAGTTGTCGAGCCTTAGCCTGACTGGTTGGCCGAACAACCAAACTACCAAAGTAGAGTGCGCATTGAATAGACTTGGCCAACCCTATAGGCCCAAAGAAAGTAATTCCCTGTTTGGTTAGAGGTGTTAAAGTTTAATAAATACTGTAGCACTTTTGTTTTATTTGACAAAAAGTTTTCAATTTTGGACTAATTAGGCTTAATAGATTCGTCTCATAAATTACTCCTAATCTGTGCCGACATACATACAATTAGTCTACATTTAGTACTCCATGCATTTGAGAAACATTGATGTGATGGAAGTTAAACTGAATGATTCATGAACCAGACCGGACCTAAGATGTGATAGCCAAAATACAACTATTCATCGATAATAGTGATTGGCTTATTATTAATAAAAATGCATTTGATGGGTAGGGTACATCCTCCGATCCAGTTTCAAAGTTGTACCCCTTCCAGCAAAAAATACATATTTTGATTAGATTCAGACAAAATTTTAAAATAGTCTACCAATAAACTTTTAAAAACATTCAGCTTCAAAAATTGAAAATTATGTGCAGATTAGTTCATGATCTTAGTGATAATGTGATATAACTTTGACCACTAGTTTTCTAACTTTATATCAATCTAACAGTAAATTATAAAATTCTGAAAGTATTTTTTCTAACAAACTAGTAGTGTACATCTAGCCCTGTTCTAGAAAAACAAAATCAAGCCATGCCCATATATAAAGTGCCGAACTTATACTAAAATGCAATCTACATTAACCTTTCCTAAAAAAAAGTATAATATATCAACAAGAATTTATTTTCGTCGTCACAGAAAGTTGGCACCACGTTGGTAAGAGCATGTAAAATGGCGATGTTTCGGGAAAAACTTTCTTCAGCATATCATTAGCACGTGATGCTTAGAAGGTGGATAAGATGCTTAAGTTAGCAGCAATGCTTAATGCTAACATGACAACATTCTCTCTCCTTAAGCACTAGGGTCCAAGCTCCTTGCATTGTACTTGTACATAACAAAGTGATGTTCCTTTGAAAAAGAAAAAAGAAAAACGAAAAAAGAAAGGACTCAAGCCTGTTTTGTAAGCAGTACTCTTTGACTGCTCAAACGCAGATGGACAAATCAATGTGAAAAATAATGAATAATCAACTTTTGCATCACAAACATAAGAGAAGTGTTTCTCCAAATAAAAGATTACTACAATTGACAGGTAGTGCTAAAAATAAAAAAGAAATGCTTTGAACTGCCAAATACATACCAATATTTCTGGCAGTATGTTTTTCTGAACAAAGACTTCTCTGATAATTGCTCTAGTAGATGGAAACATTGCAACCTCAAGCTGAGTTTTGTCCATGACATTCTCATCAGTATGTTCTTTTATTGCTAAGCCCATTATAGTTATTGGAGGTTAGATTTTAGGAATGGTACTTCTGAAGCTGTAGGGGTCCAGGATGCAATATCACACATGAAAAGCATTTAAATAATACTTCGCCGCCTCCTATGCCGCCGGGCTCGACAGCCCCAAACGTCCGTACAAATGTATTATTTAATATGCTTGGTTCGGCGCATCTACCAACTCCGCTTTTGCTTTTGACAAAACACCTCCAGTGTATACGGTTCGGTCCGCTGACTCGATGGTTCAATTTTCAACCAACACGGGCTCTCGCAAAACATAGGAATCCCTTTCTATTCATACATATTAAAAAGTTATTATGGTAAAAAAAAAGGCGTCGCTAGTGCCTGAACGCCCGGACGTCCGCGCCTGCTATGCCTCCCCACCTGCTCGCCCGCCTGGCCGTCTGCTCTCCCGCCTGCCTTCTCGTCTACTCGCCTGCCTGGCTGGTCTGCTCACTCAGCTACTCGGCCACCTGCTCGCCCACCTAGAACAGCTAAAGCATATGCAACACCAGATTTACTTTTGCAACATCCAAATAAAATATTTGCAACACATGTCTGAAACAGCTGAAACACTTGCAACATACGTCTGAAACATTTGCAAAACGTCTGAAAACACTTGAAAAGCCGGCGCAAGCATATGCAAAATCAAGATAAAACACTTGCAACATATTCGTGAAATATAAGCAACATCCAAAATAAATACACTTGCAACATTCTTAAAAAACAGATGAAACATTGGAAAACACCCTTGCAACATGTGTGTATAGCCATTGCAACATATGCAACATCCCAATCTACTTTTGCAACATCGATGTGAAACACTTGCAACACACCTCGGAAAAAAGTCTGAAACATACGCTTGCAACATACACTTTCAGTGCAATATCACTTTGCTGCTGGGACGAATGAAGACTCGTCGTTGTGGAGCTCCACACTGGCGCGGAGGTTAGCAACGGCGCATGGAGCTCACCGATGCCCCAGCGGAGGCCGCGAGAGCAGAATTGGGTGAGCACCTGCGCGAGGAGCACCTGGTGCGTGCACGGTAGCCTGTTTGGCGAGAATCTCACGAGCACCCCCTGCAACACCCCTGGCGAGCACCTCCTGCCTGGCGAGCACGAGCAGGCAAGTAGGTGGCAAGCACCCTTAGCTAGCGAGCATGAGCACCACCCAGCAACTGGCCAGCACCACCTTGCTGGCAAGCACGAGCACACTTGCGAGCACCCCATTGGTAGGGGTACGGAGATTTTTTAGGGGTACAGATGGGAACGAGCGAACGACACGGTAGTAAGTGGGAAGTCGCATCGTCCGTCTAGACGTCCTCACGGGAGCATTACCCATAAAAAATGTTAATTTTCTATTCTAATCCATATGGAAAAGCAAACGTTCTCGCATTGTAATGGAACCAATACATCTAGGGATCGGATTCCGTGTCATCTCGATGCGAAGTGTTCTGACTCGTAGTATGTGTCATGAGGTCGAGTCACACACAAAGACACGGAGGGCCTAAGTGCAATTTGGAAAGTGAAAAAAAGGTGAATAGAAGAGACTCTCCACTACCTGGGTAGTTAGATTCGACAAAAGAAAATAGGAGAGGAATTTCTACTCTTTAATATTAGGTATAATACAGATATAGATATAAGATATATATGATGAGAGATTGAGTTTATCCAAACTAATAAGACCTCTCATACGAGTTTTTCTCCAATCTTTTCTCAGTAGAGAAACTGTGCGTTTTGCTGAAATTTGGCTGATGCTGCTACTGATGCTGATTTCTTGTAAAAGAAAAATACTATTCGTTTGCTAAAAAATACTGCCGAAGAACACGGCCTAATAATTAATTGCCACTTGTTTGAACTACTCCGTAGAAGCTATAGGCCGAAGTCTTTATATGTAAACGCAATTGACGTATTTATATTTATGTAAGGACTTTAGACTAGTCTTAAGTCCCATAATAGACTTGTTTTGTTAGGTTCTTGTTTATAGCAAGATAAAAAAAAAGATACAGTAGATAACAATGAGTTGTTAGGTCTTGTTTGAGTGTACACACAGAGCGTGGAAACTTATAATGAAAATATCGTATTATGTTGTCCGACTGATTTTTACAATATATGAAAAGGGTCTGGTTTCTTGACCTATGAGGTTGAGATTTCTTGTTAATATAAAATAAATATCTTTTTCATGGATTATTTTTCTATAGGCGGCTATCCTACCGTGACTTCTTCAAACTTGTGACATCCAACCACTCTATGACCTAGGAATTCAAATAGATCGTTATTAGCTTTTACAATTCTTTTTTTTTTTGAAGAGTTTACAATTCGGTTTTTAAGTTTCAACCATCGACAATCTACAAGTTAGACTTCAAAGGTTCTTGGTATCGTCCTCACATTTGATGAGGGAAAAATTATAAATAATTGATACCCATATCATTCATTTTTAGACAAAAAGGCTTCCCACTTTATCTATATCTATATCTATATCTATACTATAAAAGAGCGAATGAATTGAAAATAGCCTGTCACCCTGATATTTTTATCCACCTTAATTTTTGACCCTTAGATCTATATTAAAATCAAATCCAACACATCTAAAATTTTCATCATGATCTGACAGGTGAACCCGGCCGGAAAACTTGTAAACGTTTACGCGTGTTTCTCTCTTGCGTATCCTTGGCGAGCTATTTTTTTCCACGCAAAAACTTACCCTTTGCCTCACGCAGCATCTCTTTCCTTTTCTCCGCATGCTACGTAACCTTTGCCTCCGCCGCCATAGAAAAAAGGAAAAAAAAAACTTACGTGCACTTCGGTCTTTGGAAACTAAGCGTAGATGCGGAGACGACAATCTCCGTCCGTTGCCTGCCCACGTCGCCGTCGCCACCAGGACCTGTCCTGCGCCTCGTCAGTTTGCGCAATGAGCTCAACGGTGGGTACGGCACCGATGGTCCTATGCAGAGACCGATCGTTATTGAAAGAACGAGCGGCCACACAGATTGCTTCCCACGGCACCGATGGCCCTATGGAGGCCTGACCGGCGTCGTCCAGGTCCAGAGACCGAGTGGCCGCAGATTGCTTCCCCAGCCAAAAGGTGAAATTTGTTCTTGTTTTCCCACGTACATATATCTATTGCAAAGAAAATCCCTTGATCTTGTTTGTCTAGATGGATGAATCGGCAAAAATCATAGATGCAAAAAGTTGGTTCGCGCCATGGGCTTGAGCGGCTGTTCTGCATCCGCCGTGGCTCTCCTGGTTCGACCAGCTCGGAGCCTTTTGGAACGCAGCAGCGGTCAAAATTTAGATGACAGTGCTGATCCATCACAATTGCACTTAGGTGTGTACATGCCGCAGGTCTCAATCTGACCACAATGAGAGATTTCATTAAATGACGGTGTTCAATTTATTGGCTCCAACCAAACTGATCTGACTATTCTACCATCGTAGGTTATGTTTTTTTTTGCAACTGTAGGTTATGTATGTTGTTTCTTCATCCAATTACAAAGAGCAGCCTGAAAGAGTAACCGAGCGTATCTGGAGAAGTTGTTAATCCTTGGTCCTCGCCCCTATCCTATCAATCACAGGTTAATGTCATCAATTGTCTTTCATATGTATATAGTTTGAACTATTTATATTGTAGTTTATATAAGTTTTAAACTTAAACATCCAATTTACAATTAATTACATTATTTATTTCTATTATGCCAATTGCTAGGGAAATTTTACAATTATTTATAAATTGTTAAATGGATTTTTCTAAATTATATAAGAATTTTTTTTGTGTGACATATCCTTTCATAAAATTCTGGGTCTGCCACTATTGTGATATGTTCCACCTTTAGCCATGCAGATCATGGTTACCTAACCTAGGTTCCTGCCAGAGGATAACGATCCTTCCACATACACAATTTGTTTCCATGTGACATGTCCCTTCGTGGACTTCCTTCCAAATGCAACTTACGTAATTTGTAGTGGATTCCAATTTCTGCCCTCTCTTGGTTGAAATCGGAATGAACTGCATGGTATGGTATATGGACAGCTACATGAGCGCATGCCTCCGGCGATAAATCGATGGAGACAATATGCAAGTGTCAAAGTTCTCTGAGGTTTGAGCAGTATGTCTGTCGCTCCAACACAGTATTTTGCCTTGACAAGTCAGGCACCGCCGTCGTCATCAAGGTCAGCGTCGTCCAATATAGTCCTCAAATCTGTTGTCGTAGGTGATATACGACCCTAGTGTCGGCATCGAGACTACAGGCACGTGTCCAAAGGCAACGTCGGCAATCAGGCTAGAGGCGACATTCAGGCGTTGAAGGTGATGCCATTGTTTTCTTCAATCATCGTTGATCTTTTTAGTTTGTCCATTAAAAAATTTAAATGTTGAACACACTACGTGCTTTGAGCATGCATAATAAGCTAGCATGTTTTTTGCTTTGTCTGACTCGATCATCGCCTCTTGCAGCCACTTCATGTTTTCGCCTCACTGGTTGTTTGCTCCATTTGTGGTGACATTATGACTAATTTCTCATGTTGCACTGTAGCCAGAATAGGAAAACAGATCGTCGGTTCAACAAGAGGCAAGAGGCAAGTGATCGAGTTCCAATCCCCATGAAAAGCACCGCGACCTTGACATAACATTGGATTGATTGGTTCTTTGCTTCTCTTATTTAATTTTTGCACTATTGACCGTTACCCGGAGGATAGTGGAGGACTCGCCATCACTTTCATAAGTTTGCTTGCTAATTGGCTGTCACCATGGAGGATCACTAGCGAAGCTTGGAGTAATGATACTGAGCTTTGAACGGGTTTGACATGACATAAGCATCGGGGCATGCAATTTTTGAGTAAGTAATGTATTTGGGAAAATAATTTGAGCTTTAGGATCTTGCTTTGGCTTGATAAATTCCTATCCAGTGATAAAAAAAGTTGTCATTTATCATTACTATCAGCCATGTCCGACAATTGCTTGATCAATTTCTATTAAATAAACGCTAATAACTTTGTAATGGTTTTCATAAATCTAGCTAAGGTTGGCGAGCCGTCATGAAACAAAGAGGTTCTGCATATGCTGGACTATTGTCATGGCCGCAAAACTTGCTAATAGGCTGCACCCACACCCCCGCTAGAGCAACTCAATCAACGTGAAGGTGGGTTCATGCTCGAAAATACTTAGTTATTCTTCTTTATCTGCTTAGCATTTGGACTGACGTTTATCAATCATTCCCCATCACTCAGTTATTCTTCTTTTTCTGCTTAGTATATGGACCGACCTTTATCGATCATTCCCCATCACTAAGGCATTTAGAGCACTAGGGTTGTCCTTATTTTTCATAGGCAATGTAAGGCAACATGTATGCGAGATGTTTATAATTCAAGCCTGTCACACATGGCTACTGCACAAATTAATTATTCAGAGGTGATTTCACCGAATCTCTGCAACCAGGTGGTTGCTTCAGATGCGAGTTGGCATTCATTAGGTTAGCAGGAGAAGATCATGATTTGGCTGATGCAGAAAATATTGTCGGTGATCTATATGTTACTGACATGTGGGTTACATATTTTTAGTCTTTGATTTTATACAAGACATGACAACTATTCAAAATAATGATAATTTGTTCATGATTATAGTCAAGGGTAAAACAACTTGGAATTTTTATGTGCATTTTGACCATTCATTGTACGAGGATTTGATATATTAGACAGTTAATAAATTTGTGGCTTGAAAATTTTATTAGTTTGTGTGCCTATTATAATGTACAAGTCTAGCATTGCAGTCTTTTACTCTATATGATTTTTTTAATAGACACGTGTGTGTTGCACGTGCATTTTCACTAGTTGATCGTAAGACATTCAAACATTTAGGTTCAAGCGTAACGGCACGCCCGCCACAAACATAAAGGCCTTACAGCCAAATTCGCGCTCATCACAGACATCCATAACATCAGAAGACAACGTTTTCATTCATGCGATGAATCACAGACAAAGAGACTTGATCCCAGTGCAGAGTCTGAGTAGCTTCTTGGGTTCCGGCCGATCCTATGGGTAGCTGCGAGGCTTTGTTTTGCAACAACCGCATAAAAGAGTCCACCTTCTCTCCTAAGTCTGCTTGATCCCACATGGATTTTCATCTTTCCAGCATCTTGGTAATCCACATCAGCAACCTTTTCTGTCCCGTCCAAAGTCACTCTCTGAAAGCACACAGAGTTACGAAATTTCCAGAAACATCACGATATGGCCGAGCTAATAATGTTATAAAGAGCATGCTTCTTATTAGCAAGCCATCTAGTAGCAATAAGCTCAAAAGTAACATCCTCCGAAAGATTAAGGAGATCTGAGAGCTATAGATGGAACGGGGAAAAAAAAACAAGTTGGCGTGTGGCAAGTTAATAGCGCCGGCGTCAATCAAAACCCCAAAAACCTTGCTACTCTCGTAGTGTGCGCCAAAGGTTCTTGGCAATCCATTGAGCTACTATCTTTTTTTTTGGCACGAATAGACTAGCAGCTCCTTTGATTTTAAAGAGAGCTGGTACGTACTGCAAGCGAATCCTTTGGGGGCCTGAGGATGATGGCCGGATGGCGACGGGGATGGAGATTTGAGGGCTCCATGGAACCTTGGCACGGCTTGACTAGTGACTATAGATGCAGGCTAGGCGGCTGCCGGTGTCACGTTCACGTACGTCAACAAGCCGGCCGCAAAAAAGAAAATCTGTCCGAGTGTTGCTGCAGCGTCGGTTGCGTCACGCTGGTTGAAAAAACCTGTCAGAGAAGGTGAAGGACATTGGACATATGCCGCTCTTTTGTTCCCAATTTTGTTTGGAAATGGCACCTTCACACCTCTTAAAGTTTCATATCAGATGTTGGACACTAATTTAGAGTATTAAATATAAACTAATTATAAAACTAATTGCACAGATTAAATTAATTTGCGAGATGAATCTATTAATCTTAATTAGTCTATGATTTGACAATATAGTGCTACAGTAAACATGTGTTAATGATGGATTAATTAGGCTTAATAGATTCGTCTCGCGAATTAGTCACGGTTTCTGTAATTAGTTTTATTATTAATATTTGAACACCCGATGTGACATCTCCTAAATTTTAGTCCTGGGATCAAACACCACCCTTGGTAATGTGTCACAATCCGGCCCAAACGGCGGCCCAGTCCGAACTGATCCGTTTTTAAGGCCTCATCATCCTAATCCACCCCGACCCTTTTTGAACCCACAGGCCAATCCGACACTACAAAGGGCCTTCACAAACAAACAAGCACTCCCACGAGCTAATTGAATTAGTACAGCCCATGGGCTCATGCACCGCATGTACAGGTAGTTAACTTAAATGAGTTGATTTGCAGCGATGTGCTTGTGAAGCGCCGCCGTCACTGCTAAGCCCTACCGCTGGCAGGCTAATGTACTGGATGCTGCGACAACGACGGCCCTACCTCCAATCCAAGGGCCGGCTTTTTCCGACGATCCACGCGACACGGGGGCTACGGGCGAGAATCCGATCCATCTAACAGCAAAGCCGATTCAAATACAATACTTAGGATCCATAAAAAACAGCCCATGAGTTGGGGTTCAAGTTCAGCCCTTAGATTCTGACGGCCCGTTACCAGGTAACATCTATCACTTTTTATGAGGAGTTTGAATATCTGATTTTTCAATACATTGAAGTATTGATAAGTATTGAAACCATGTATAAAAATTAATTACTCAATACAATAACTCTTGACACTATACCACTTAATTTCTCCTTTAGAAAAAACATTACTGGGCAATAATTTGTTAGCAACACTGTGCCTAGTATGAAGAGACATTTTCTTTTATTTGCTAGAAAATAATGGTAAACTCTATGTATAGATATCTTATCGATGTAAGGACAAAGGTTCCTTAGAAAATTTAGGGTGTGTTAGATTGGGTGGCTAATCCTTGGCCTGGTTACCTAGAGCCAAGTTTAGCCTGTTTAGTTGTTGTAGATGGGCTGGGCTGGGCTGGGCCTGGCTACGCATGGCCAACAGTACAGGTCTAGCCTGGCCCTGGAAAAACGCAGCTGTCGGCCGTTTTTTCTCTGGCCAGGCCATGGCCAGCCTCGCCCGTATTCGCATCACCGCACGGCGTGCTCCACCTCTGCTCCTCCGGGCCGCCTCACTGCCCCGCTCGACGAGCCAGGCCGCCGGAGGTCCGCTCCGCCCCACCTCACAGTGAAGCAACGAGGGAGCTTGTTTGAAATCCTAGAGGGGTTTACCTTGCAACTGGGCTCCCCCTTCTTCGTGAACCCAATAATTCTAATGGGTTGGACAATTTGGACCGCTAGGAATGACTTAATCTTCAAGGGTCTGCAACTAAACTTTCAGTTAAGTCAGAGAACTTTCCAAAAGGAGATTGTCCTGCTTTCTCTCAGGGCAAAAGAAAGATCAGCTGATTCGTTTGAATCATGGTGTCAAAATCAGTTGTAATTGCTGCTCTTAGCCTAATTTTTTTGTTTCTTTTTTCGTTTCTTGAGCTCTCTGTCTTGTAACTGGTGAACTTTTGTTCTTTAATTTAATTTCTGTAGGAGCTTCGGCTCCTTCGGTTCCTTCAAAAAAATTAGTCCAGATTAGAAACAGGTAGAGGTAGGCAATATGCTTTTTGTTAAAAACGTGTGGGATGCCGACGTCGAACAAACCACGCGGTGCGCGTAGTCGTTAGCGGAGTGTTCGCCGGGTTTGCTTGACTCACTCGAGAGTCGGCAAGATACGTCAGTCGGATTTATTTAATTAGTCCGTGACTAAAGTTAAAGTCTAATCAAGTATATCTGGTACTTTTTGATGTTCTAATATGATGACTGGCTCCTTTATTGTTTCTTCGCCACCGGATTCACTTTTAGTTCAAGTTCCACTCCAAATCCACGTCTCCACATGTGGATTGATGCGAATTCGATTACATTGAAAGCTCTAGTTTAGATAGATCGTGAATCCTTAAGACCAGCCCACGGATTCACTTGATGTGACCGCAACAAGCATGAGAACATTCACATACTGCTGTCTATATCAGACCGTCAAAACAACGTGACTCCAGGCAGCACGTCCTGGGACAAAAGGCTGTTTCATATTACGCGTACGAGCAGCGCAATCTACACGGTAGTTTGGCCTGTTTGGATCGGAGCTCCGTTGTTGCCACTTGCCAGGCATCATCGACTTGACTCCAGGCGGCGACTTGGAGCGACACAACGCGAGGAGATGGAGATCGATGAGGCGACGTAGCTGACGGATAACGTTGAACTGGGTTGATAAGCTCTGAACCCATGTGCTGATATCGATGTCGAGGTCATTGTTGCACGCCCTACTATACGAAACGAAGGAGAAAATTAAAGCATAGGCAATATATATAAAAAGAAATTTATTTACTCCCTCCATCCTAAAAAATAGGATTATGGAATTCAATTTTTGTCTTAAAAAGAAAATAATTCAATGTAGTTAGTGGCTATCTTTATTCTTTACAGCTGTATGCATGCAGCATTTTGTGGGGTTTGTTTTCTCTCGAATATATCCGCATGTACGTATACACATCTACTCTTATCAAAGCAGTTTTGTTTGGCCAGCTCTCAGGCCATCCACGGTAGCAGAATTATTTTGGCCCATTTCATCGCAGCGTGGACGTCCAGATCTCTTAGTAGCCCCTATTCGCAGGTAGGGATGAAAATGGATCGGATACGCACTGATATCGTATTTGTTTTCGTATTTATGTCCGGATTCGGATTCGAATACGGATAGTATAAAAAATGACGGATAGGATACGATTGGATATCGACATCATAAATATGTGATTTAAATATTCGGATACGGATACGGTATCGGATGTTAAATATCCGGACTCGGATACGGACGGATTAAAACCCCTCTAAACGAATGGAGAAAATATCCGTACCGTTTTCATCCGTGTTCGCAGGTCCGTACAAAAATATCTGCCTTCTCGAAGCGTCTCCTTGTCTGCTCCGTCTCCTCTCCCCTTTCTCTCTCGATCCCTCCCTCCCTCTCTACCATGCGAGGGCGCGAGGCGACGGCACGCCGGCGCGGGAGGAGCCTGGCCGCCCCTCCCTTCCCCCATCTCCCCACGCGGGCAGGCCCCCGCGACACGGTGCGCCGCAGGTGGCATGGGCTCCATGCGGTGGCGTGGCGCGGGCAGCCACTGCCGGCGGCTGCGGCCACCCCCCTCCACGCGACCTCCTGCAGATAGTTGGCGCAGCTCTGCTCTCCCTTGAAATGTCCACGGTCCCGACAGCTCTGGTGTTCCTTGCCGCGTCCCCTCCTCGGTTTGGTCCCTTCCCCCTCTCTCTTCTTACCTTTCCCTGCAGGATATTCCTCTCCCAGACCTCGCGGAGGCTTGCTCCCCTTTGCTGTGGACGCCAATCTATGTGCAGGTGACCTGTTGGACTCTAATGGAGGAAACCCTAGCTTACTACTACTTTTGTTTTCCGTTCTGTAGGGTGTGGCCTGCTTGGTTCTACTGGATCTTGACAGCAGGCATTGTTGTGCCATACAGCTGAGCACGTGGCCATGTCAACGATATTTGTTTGGTTTTTTGCTGTGCATCCCTGATGATTTTGGGTCTATTGTTTGCATCTTGGTCACCTGCAATGATGCCTACCTTTTCTCTTGTTACAGTTTAGTTTCAGGGAATGGGTTGCTGCTGTGATGGTTGCATCGTAATCCATGTTTAATGTCTGATTTGCAGTGATCGTGGCCTACTTCCCTGGTGACTAAGGCAATGTTCAGGAGCTATGATGATTCTTCCTTTACATCTACCTACTATGTTGATAACTGAGGCAATGATCATGAACGGTGTTGATTTTGCTTTTTTTCATCTCTTTTCTGCCTATTAAGTGATAACTGAGGTGCCTGCCTGACGTGGATGCCGTCTCCTTGACGGAACCCCGCTGAAGTGCATGGCTTGCGATGTCATTGCCTTTGATGCTTTCTCCTTTTGTCTAATCTAATCATTGCCTTTGGTTTTCCGGTCATCCTTGCTTTTGATCATTGTCTGTTATGTCAAAACACATATAGTTGTCCAATCAGAGCTCCTGTTTATTGCCTGGGAAGTCAGATATTCCTCTTCATTGTATGCCTATGATCCTTGTCTGTGAACATCGCTTGTCTCCACAAATTATACACTGTTAGTTCTGAGCACATGCCCTGTTCCTGGAGATTACTGTAACACCCTAGGTGTTTGGCTCCCACAAATTGCATTTTCATTTCATCAACATGTGCATCACTCATCTCATCATGCAATTGTTAATTGGAACATGTGTATGCAACATTCTCAATTGTGTTTGTTTCATACATGATTGCTTGTGAATTATGGTTAGTGCAACATGTAGATGCAACATGAGTTCTCATACCTTGAGACATGTCAACATTGCTAGTGGACATGACAAGCTTAAACTTGCAACAAAGTCATGAAACATGTGAAACATGGTTTTGCCACAAATGAGAAATGTGATTGTTTGGTTTGTTTCAACATATGTGGTACTTAGAAGTTGGTGTAACAAATGTGTAGAGTGGTTAATTATGGTCTAACACACCTTAACTATACTTAGGGTAATTAGTGGAATATTGTTCATGTTGACCAAAATGACTAATTTGCCCTCTAGGTGAGGTTTGACCATGAGATGACCTATAGAGTGCCTTAGTTTGACTGTTTAAAAAGTCTAACCTAGAGATCTTGCATGGATGTGCACCCTTTACCAAAGTTGTATAAAATTTATCAAGGAACAAAAGTTTCAATATGACCATCTCACGAAAATGGCTGGAAAATGCTCAAACAGGGCCCACAAGTCTGTTAGAGGATTGCCCAACACTTAGAATTATTTCTTAGTCTGAAAAGTGATGTTTGCAGTTGCAAGTGACCATCTTTGGAGCATTGTAACTCTCAAACCGTGTCGAACCAGCTCAAGCTCCTATTGACAAACTTGTAGATCTCATGTCCCTCTACAATTTTGCTAACTACGGCTCACACCGAATCGGCCTAGATTAGGAGCTATGAGGCATTGAAATCGCTCTGTCAGTCGGTCACCGGAACCTCGATTTAGGCGAGTTTGAAATTTCAATTGGACAGGGTGGCCGACCAGCTCAGGGGGCGAGCCACCGCATGACGTTCATGCCCAGCTAGCTTCTCCATGTCGCGCGCGCGTGCTCACAGATGAAGGCTGAGTCGACACCTCACTCCCTCCCTCTCTCTCGCCATTCCCTTTCTCTGTCTTTCTCCACCACGCGAGAACGGTAACCAGGGAGGGCAGCGACCGCCATCATGAACCCACCTGAATCCGAGCACCATTGTCCAATTCATCTTGGCCGTAGCACCGCCTTGAGCCTCTCCACGTCCATGACCTCACCGTGAAACTCGGTTAGCCTCAGGTAGGGCTCACCGAGCTCGCGGATCCACCGCGGCTGCCATTGGTGCCGCCCGAGTTGGGCTCACACGTGGCCTACTCCTCTAGCCTCTTACCGCCTCTCTTCTCTAGTGCGTTGCGTCTGCCTTAGGCCACTGATGCTCGCGGGGTAGGCCACTAGGGCCGAACCACCGTCGACTCATCGGAGCCAGCAAGCCCGCGACCGTGGGCCGCCATTGCCAACGCCACCCTCCCTAGCCACTTCCCTAGCTTCAATTAACCATACCCCTAGGTGCACACAACCATGGTGAACCCGCCAGTACCCGTGGCCTCGCCGGAGTCACCACCGGCGGCGAGCTGCCGCCATCGCCCCTTCTCCCTTGCCTTTCCTCTCTCTGGCCTGTGGGCCTCGACTGTCAGCGGCCGCGTGCGGGCTGGAGAACCGAGCAGGCCACGCGGGTCATGTGGGCCACGCAGGCCAAGCAGGTTGCGTGTGTTAGCGGGCCGCGCGTGGCACATGCCGGCCCAGTTAGGGTTCTTAGGGTTCCTCTTTTCTTTTTCTTTTTCCAGATTTTGAATACAACTTTGAAAATGTGTAACTTGAGTTTGATAGATCCAAATGGTGTGGTTTCAAATTTTGTGGTGTTTCTAGTGAAGTCTAGTTTATTTATAAAATATGAAATATGATGTGTTCTGTTATAAAAATCTGAGTTATTAATTCTACCTTTTAATCATGCTCTAAATGGAGAAAATTGTATCTCTTGCTGTGTAACTCCAAATAGCATGAAAATTTTATGATGTGATGTCTATGCTATGAATAGCTTGTGGTTTAAATTTCACCTAGTTTGGACATTGTATGATAGAGTTATGTATTTAACTTGTTGGCATGGTTGTAACTTGAGCTAATTTTCATATTTTATCTGTAAGTCCAATGGGGATGAAATCTGGTGAATATTGTTCTTATGCTATAAAGATGCTAGGAAAAATATTAAATTTATTGTTTGATACTTTTCAATAGGGTTTTCTATTTATGCTAGAAATAGACATGCCACCTATTATTTTTGATATAGCAAGTTATGCTTATCCAATTGCTTTGAAATTTTTATGGTAGTCTAAGTGAAGCATGAGGTAGCCACTGTAATTTTTGTAAATTTTTCTGTGTAGTTTTACTATATGTTGCTTTAATCATCCTTTTATATAAATAAATAAATAAATGGCATTAAAGAAATAATTGAGATGTTGACACCACACTTCTGGTATTCTTTTGATATGATAAATAAGTTGGTAAACTTGGTTTAGCTCAAATAAGCTTTATCACATCATTAAATAATTAAGTTAGTGAATCTGTCAATTCTGGACAGATTTTGGGATGTTGTTAGTTACCCCATGTAAATGATGTTTTCATGTGTTGTGGTCTATAGAAAAGTTGTTGTGAATTTCATTATCTAACTGATGTTAAATTTTGGTGACATTTGGTCACATAGTTTAAGAGTTATAGCTGTTCAAAGTTGGTTCTCAGCTTTGCTTGCTCTCTGTTTGAACAGAGGAGATTTTGTGTTTATGCTAATTCGACTTGGTTAACTTAAGAGTCATACTTTGATGTTTGCAAATGAATTGTAGATAATTTCATAAGCTTTCTAGGCTGTCCTCTTGCAAGTCAATTGGATTTATAGAACTTCAGTTGTGATTGTTTCATTGAACTGCTCTTTTCTATGCTCAACGTGAAGCTTTTTGTTAAGTGTGCTTCTGTTATTTTTAAGTATTATGGTGGTACTACTAAATGCTTAAATTGATTAAGGTGAGTTTAGATGCAGGTGTTAGGCCTTTAACTGAAGATGGACATCTTTATCTTAGCTTATGCAAATTAGGTAAGTGTGATCTTGTGCTCCCAAGTCAAGATAGATATATGTTTTAAAGTGATTTGAATAGAGCTATTAGTACTCAGTAAATGAGTGTCCAGTGATGTTGGTTAAGTACTTCCTTACTGTTATCCATTTATCATGAGCATCATGTCATTCCTTATGCATTCATGATGTTTATCTCGTACATATGCATGCAATAGGTGTTCCGGAGGGAGTCACGCTTCTAGAATTCGAGAAGAACCCCGAGGAGCAAACCTCGGAGTAGGAGGTGCATGCCCCCGAAGAAGCAGCAGAAGGAGACGTAGTGGAGTGTCCAGACCACACACCTTGTAACTTCATGAAAGGCAAGCTCCGAAGCATTATAAGCCTCCTAATTTTTAAAATACAATTAAAATATTATGTTATATATATTGTTGCATCAAGTCTAGGTGTTGGATGAAAACACTTGCTGCATTGGTTATCCAATCCTTGTCCAGATATTGATACCCTGAATTCTAAGTAGCTCAGAATCGTGTAGTTGCTTAGCCCTACTTTAATGCGGTAGAAGTCAGGTGATTTCCTATCACCTGCGAGCTATAGGAATATACATATGGCACGGTTGACTATATTTGCTATCGTGGAAAAGAACCTGCCTTAATTTGAAATAAAGATCGGGTAGAGGCTTGTCGGGTTGTAGTGACTCCGTCTATGTTTATTAAGGACCGATTCTTGGAGCCTTTCCTATTTATGTTGAACGCATGCGTCTCTCTTAGTTGGCCGGGTCTATAGACTGACCACGAAGCCGAGTAGCTCAACTCAGGCCGGGCTCTGGCAAGTATAAAGTACGCCTCGGAAGGGAGCTGTAGGCGTGAGTCCAAGGACAGGTGATTTAAAAGTCCTGATCATCTTGGCAGAAGGGTAATCCCTGAGAGTGTTGGCGCTGACCGAACCCGCGAAGTTGGTTCTTGAGTTGTACCAAAGGTAACCCACGGCTACCCTTACAAAGTATGCTAGGGTGAGAGTTAGGAATACCCCGTCAGCTGAGTTGTAATTCGATTCGAGTCGCTGTCTCTCACCGGTTAGTGAGAACTTGACGGGCTTATCTCCAAAGTAAATACACTAAATAACGTGATGGTTCAGGAATGATGATATGATGTTGATAGCCTGATTATACCTGCTATGGTTAATATTGTTTGCTCCTAATAAGTGAGTGCTCTAGTACAAGTGCTAATATAGTTGACAGGTAAATGATGACGAACTTGATGCTAAGTTTAATTGGTTATTTATGCTCATAAGCTCTTTTATGCAATTGTGTCAAGCTAGACCACCTTATAAGTCTTGCATGATCCTTGGTGTCCTTTATTTCTGGTTTTTGACAGGTAAGTCTAGCTGAGTACCTTCTCGTACTCAGGGTTTATTTCCCACTTGTTGCAGATGACCAGTTCTACTTTGGTTGTTGCAAGTACTGCCTCCTCCCTGCTGGAGACAAAGACTAGATCGTTGGGCGCGATCTCCGCTAGTTATCTTATCTGAGATGCTTTTGGTTGGATATGACTACTACCTGGCAATGTATTTGAAACTATGAAGTTATGTACTAAACTATGTTGCTTCCGCGAAACAAACCTGGTTTGTAATATTTTGTTTGAACTCCGATGGATGTAATCCGCATGCCACTTGTGAAATGTTGTAACGAATGATGTGTTGTGTTGAATCACTACGATCTTGGTTTGTATGTCGAAAGCTGTTTGAAATCCTTTGAGATTTCCAGACTACCGGGATTATCGGAGTTTAAGTACAGGAATTTGATCACTTCGATAATTGTTTTTGTACTTACGTTCTTATAATTTGGTCGGTTCTGTTATAGCTACATTGTCACACGCTTTGGTTGTCGGTGATCACTTTTTTGGTTCTCCTGTTTCTTTTTGGTCTGAGGACACTTTGGTTTGTGCTTCACTAAAACTATTACATGAAATTTTTGGCTCTGCTTATACATAAATTTCTCACACATGTGCGTACAAAATTCTATGGTGATAAAAAGGCCTTCCAATTATGTACCATTGATGCCCTTTCGGTCTGACGAAAAATATGAGGTACGTATTCTAGAAGATTGTTTAGCTGTGCCTGCTGCTGATATGCAGACCAGAAATTTGGTTAGTGTCCTAACATTTTGGTGACTATATTCAGTTTTTGGGGTCTGCTGTTTATTTCCTTCTTTGATTGATTTATTTTCACCTCTTGTTCTTATGGACCTAATGGTTGGCCTTCAGCTATTTCTATTTCCTTTGTTGTTGCTCTGCATTTGTTGTCGAAAAAATGTGCAGAGCCATCCTTTCCATCGTCGCTGCTATTTCTGACCTGCATTTTTCTAGCAGGTTGCCATGTACAGAGGCATCGTTGTTTCCATCGCCGTTGCTATTTCTACCGTTGCTGTTTCTCAACAGGCTGCCATGTGAGGGATACCAGACTGTCTAGTCTTTTAATCTTTTTCTCCATTCATAGCAACTTTTTTTGAATAGTCTTGTTTCACCATATATCTTCTTTTCAGTCAGATTGTATTTACAGCCTATCAATAATTCATTTTGGTGTGCAAGAGAAAGATGAGTACCTCACCTGAGACCCTTTGCGGCATGTTTCCTCAACCACTCAACCAGTTTCTAGACTGCTGCCAGCATGAAGTTTGATGGAGAACCAAATTATTCCAGGTTGATTCCTTTGTTTGGTACTTTAGTTTGACCAAACTCTTCCATCAGTCCATTCTATACTCATGGAGCCCAAAAGGTTCGTTTCAGGCATCACATACTTCATTGGCGAATTCAAACCAAATGAACCTTTACAATATACAATTATACATACACCTGGCTTATGTAGTCTTGTTTGTCAACGCATACCTTGCAGGTAGGGTAGAAGCATGCCAGGTTGGCCATGTAAGAAAGAAGATTCAGCACATTGTCGTATCGCAGATTGCTAGGGACCAGAAAGGTTTTGTTCTTACTGCGCATATATGGATTACATTCTTTTCCCTGCAGCAGTAGTATGTTTGTGACTATCCTATAGTTTATAGCTTATATTATACCACATGAATGGGCCTATAAATATGCTCAAAAAAAAAAGAATGGGCCTATATAGTAGCCCTCAATAGAAAATGGGAAAAAAAACGATCGTCAGAGGCCTAGGCATCTCTTTAGTTGCTTGACCTTGACAGCGGAAACGGTGTCTGCTCATACAACCTTGATATACAAATATCATCTAAGTTACATGTCGATTGCTTGGTCCTTTTCCTTTTGGAGTAAATTTACTCCTACGTAACTCTCTACGGTGGCTTTACACGTGGTTTGGCCTATGTGGTACAAAATAATCTTCAAGCTCTTCTTTTCAATTTTGATAAGAAACTTGAAGGTCCGTTCACCTGCTCCTTACTTTTCGATCAAACTATTACCTCCTGTTACCTATTATTTTTCTGATCTTTAGTTTATCCTCACATATATGTTAACATATTTCCCTAAATAATGTTTTGGAAATAATCTAGTTTGGCCATTTTCAAATCTGTGTTATTTTGATTATAGTAGTGATTTCAGGTATGGTAGGATGAGGCGGCGAAGCCATTCTAACGATTCTATTTCAATGATACAGGAAAAAAGAAAACGGTTAACAAACATACACAGACCAGAGCATCGAACCAACCAAAAAGAACACCGGCCATTCTCCATCAGAATCCCCAGCAAAGAGGTGATTTCCTGGAGCACTATAATACATAGCTACATATTATAGCACCCAGAACAGAACAGCAGAAAACATTAATTTTAATGCAAGACTTCTGCATGCACTATGAACATTGGTTCATTAAATTTAGAGGTGCAATGTCATATTAATGTATACTCTATCTACTACTGTTCCAAGATTACGCCAGTTAGATACTATTCCATGCTCATGCTATTTGTGTATTTTCCCATGCCTATGATAATCACAAATGCCACACAATTCAGCTCAAATTGTTTCCTTGTAGTCAGTCTTCTTCTCTTTTGTTGGCAGAAATAACCTAATGTGTACCTTGATGAGATTTACAGGTCTCACACAGGTACTGCTCACAGCCTTCTTATCTGATAATCTACAGCATTATCTATATGGCATCTTCCAAATTTGAAATACTCCGATGCTTCTTTATGATTCAGACTAATCAGGTTAGCACTATAATAATAGTGCCATACATGCATGGACGGACAGCTTATACCCATCATTTCATGTTTTTTAAGCATTTTAGTTTATTGTAGTTGCCCATGTACGCATCATGTATTATTAGGTATATACATATCCTGTATATAGGAACTGAATTAAAATCTCTTCTATGTATGTTTCCAAACTTTTTTGGGTACCTGCAACAGCCAATTTAGTCATGTAATATTCTAGATTTAGCCTATATGTACGAATGGAAATGCCATTTTTGTTCCAACAATAGGACATCACATCTAGGTTCTCAGGTTAATTAGCCTTTGTGGTTATTTTGTGGTCCATAATTTTTATACCACTCATTGCTCTTTTTAGTGATGCCACTTCACACATTCATGAAAAGGGTTAGCAGATACAATTCATCCTCACAGACAGATAGCTCAATCGCCGATGAAGACGCCACTTCTCAGGCCCTTAGGTGCCTGCAGGCTATATACGGTTTTGCCATAGTAGATTATATAGCTTTCAGGGATTAGTTTTGTATAGACAGCTTGCACAACATATTTTTCCGCTTGCTGGCAAATCAAATCGATAGAGAAGATCTGAAAAGCTGGTTTTACCAGCAAAATTAAGACATCCATCAAACCAAAGAAAATTGTTGCCCCTTTACACTTTATTTTTTTTACACAGATAGATTCAATATACTAAAACTGGGAATTTAAATTTTGCAGTGAAACCTATACATCAGTGTGTGCAATGAAATTGAGTTACCCCTGTCCTTTTCCCACTACTTTATTCCCAGTACAAAGAACATGGTATTCGTTCCTTTAAACATAGTCTTCCAATGCATCTTATTGGTCCATAAAGTCTCTAGATCTATTTCAGAAAGACAGGACAAAGAAAGCGATGAAGAGAACACAGACAAAACTAGCGAAATGGATAAAACAAGGCGGCTCCTTCAATGTCGACAAACCAGGCAAGGAGGTAATTTCCTCCAGCCTTAAAATACATGGCTCCATGCTATAATGCGTGGGAGAATATAGCACAAACCATTGGCCTAGCTAACAGACCTCAACATGCATTACATAAAGCACAGTAACAGGAACACAAAAGCCAGGTTTGCTTTCCTATAAGAGCTGCATGTATGATTTACAGGGCCACAACGGAAGGCCACACGCGGAAAGAAAAGGGCAACGGCAGCACAGGTTCATCTCACAAACAGTGGAGGTAGCTACTGCACGCTTATAGTACCTATCTATTCAGCAGTTGTGATTTCATTTTCTCCGACCTTATAATACATTGGCTAACCACTGATGTATTTATTTCTATCCATCTCCCTCCGCTTTCTTGCAAATCCACTGTGAAAGAGCTTGTGCTGAACCACTGATTCTAGGAAGGCAAGCAATAGAGTTTATGGTTGATTCTAGGAAGTGTTGGGTGAAAAGTTCAGGTCAGACGACACAATTCACACAATCATCAGAAAAATTTCATCCAAGACAAAATTACGTGCAAAGTTGCATTCATTTCATGATCGTATCATACATGTCAGAGGGGGTATTTATAGGGCCCTAGTCTTCGTATTTTACATAAAATGACTTTTTACCCCTGACCCTAATATTTACAACCATTCATCTATGTAAGGGCGAAGTAGTCATTTCTGTTAGAATGTATTGTAACAGTCCATATTGGACGTACGACCCATGGGCCTTGTATATTGTAACCCTAACCTTTCAGGCTATATAATGAAGGTCACCCCCCCTGATTAGGGTGTGTGGTGTTTCTCTACATGGTATCATCCCTAATTACGATCCTAATCTTCCGCTTCGTTTCCCCTCTGCCCGTGCGTTCTCCCTGAGAACGTGCGCCACGCCGTCACCAGCCAGGCGCCGCCGCCTACCCTAGGCCGCGCACAGCCGCCGCCAGCCAGGCCGCGCACAGCCGCCGCCTACCCTAGGCCGCGCACATCTGCCGCCAGCCAGGCTTCACCTCGCGCCGCCGCCTTCCAGGCCGCGCCTATCCAGGATCGGACTCCATGACGTCATCGTCGAGTTCCTCCTTCACCACTGGTGCCCTCACCCACCAGTCATCTGGCGCCATGGGTGACTCCGTTGCTGCTCCTCTCTTCGCCGCCTACGCCGCCGTCAACGTGAAGCAGCATGTCCCCATCGCGCTCAGCCTCGAGCGCCCGAACTACTCCAAGTGGACGGCGTTTTTCACCGCCCTCTGCGGCAAGTACGGGCTGCTCGGCCACATCGATGGCACAACGGCTGCGCGCCCGACTGACCCCCTCTGGTCTCAGCCTGACGCCTGCATCCGCGGCTGGATGTACGGCTCCGTCGACGACGTCGTCCTCGACCTCGCCATGGAGCCTGCACAGGATGCCCGCGCTCTGTGGGTCTCCATCGAGGCCTTGTTCCAGGCGAACAAGGAGTCCCGCGCCGTCATCCTCGAGCAGGAGTTCCACAACCTGTTCCAGGGCGACCTCTCCGTCGACGCCTACGCCCAGCAGATGAAGCGCACCGCTGATGCCCTCCGGGAGGTTGGTCACACCATCTCCCCTGCACAGCTCGTGCTCAACCTTCTGCATGGCCTTAACCCCCGCTTCGCCAACACCGCCGACATCATCTCCAACACGTCGCCGCTCTCGGACTTCAAGTCAGCCACCAACATGCTCCGCGTCAAGGAGCTCTGTCTTGGCACCGAGGGCAAGGCGGCCTCGGCTTCTGCTTTGGCCGCCTCCACCACCTCTTCCTGCACATCGCCGTCCTGCCAGTCCACCCCTTCTGCGTCCCCCAACCGTGGGGGCGGTGGCAAGGGCAAGGGTGGCAAGGGCAAGGGCGGCCGTGGTGGCAACGGCGGCGGGCGCCAACAGCAGCAAGGTGGTGGCAATAGCGGCGGTGGCCGCAACCAGCAAGGCGGCAGTTTTGGCGGGCGTCAGCCGGCCGGGCCTTGGGTTTGCTATAACCCTTGGGCTGCTCCGTGGCCTCCCCAGCAGCAGCTGCAGTGGGGTGCGCCACCTGCACCTCCTCCATAGGCACACACCGCCTTCGCGCCTCCGCAGTTCAGCACTGCCGGTGGTTCCCCGGCTTATGGGCCTCCGGGCGGTTGGGACTCGGTAGGCCTGATTGCCGCCCTTAACCAGATGGCGATCCAGGGAGGGTCTGCACCCTGGGTCATGGACAGCGAAGCGACATCTCACATGTCCTCCAATGATGGTATTTTACTTTCCTATCTCCCGTCGCCTTCGTCCTCCATTATGGTCGGCAACGGTCAATCAAATCCTATTCATAGTCGTGGCACTTCAGTTATTCAACTAGCTGATCGTCCTTTTCATCTTGATAATGTTCTTGTCGCTCCTCAACTCACTTGTAATCTGTTATCTGTTCGACAGCTTACTCGCGACAATAACTGTTCCATTGAGTTTGACGCCTCTGGTTTTTCTGTTAAGAATCTGCAGACCAAGACGGTCCTCCTTCGGTGCAATAGCAATGGGGATCTCTACACCGTTCCACATCGCATGCCACCTCACTGCCATGTCGTCGTCGTCGCCCCAGAGTTATGGCACTCCCGCCTTGGTCATCCCGCACACGCCATCGTCAACACTCTAAATAAGCTATCAGCTATCCAGTGTAATAAAGCAGCTCGCCACATTTGCCATGCCTGCCAGCTTGGCAAGCACGCTAGGCTACCATTTACTAGTTCGGTTTCTAGTACATCTGCTCCCTTTGAACTTGTTCACTGTGATGTCTGGACCTCTCCAGTTTTGAGTATTTCTGGCTATAAATTTTATCTTGTCCTAGTTGATGATTATACACATTATTGTTGGATGTTTCCTCTTCACCATAAATCTGAAGTTCATGAACATATTGTCCAGTTTGTTGCTTACGCTCACACACAGTTCAGTTCTCCTGTGCGCTGTTTTTAGGCCGATAATGGCACCGAGTTCATCAACAATGCCACCGCTATCTTCCTAGCTAGCCGCGGCATCCTGCTTCGCACCTCGTGCCCCTACACCTCCGCCTAGAACGGCAAAGCTGAGCGGATGCTTCACACACTGAACAACACTATTCGCACGCTTCTGTTTCATGCCGCCATGCCTCCATCCTATTGGGTCGAAGCCCTGTCCACTGCTGTGTTCTTGGTCAACCGGCGGCCGTCATCATCCATACATAATGGTATTCCCTATCATCTCCTCCATCGCAAAATGCCAGACTACTCCATTCTCCGAGTTTTCGGTTGCCTATGCTATCCGAACCTTAGTGCCACGACTCCCCATAAATTGTCTCCTCGCTCTGCAGCGTGTGTCTTCCTCGGTTACCCTCCTTCTCAGAAGGGCTACCGTTGTCTTGATCTTTCTACTCGAAAGATCATCATCTCTCGCCACGTTGTTTTTTATGAGACTCACTTTCCGTTTGCGGCTTCCAAGCCACGACCGGAATCTCTTGATTTTTTGATACAGGATATACTTCCCGCGCCCGCCCCGTCTACCTCAAACGTTCGGCAATCGCGGGCCTCGGTTGCGCCTGCCTCGTCTGCCACAGACGATGCCGGTGACCCCGTCGGGCTGGACCCTGCCATCTTGTGGCACGGTGCTGCCTACAGGCTGCCCCTGCCGCCCCGGTCGGCCACGTCTACCTCCTCGGCTTCTCCTACGCCGGCCGGTGCTCCCGTCGTTGCAGCTGATCGGCAGCGGTTCGGCATCCACTACACTCATCGTCCTCGTCCGCCACCGGCTCCTCAGCCACAGCCGGAGGTGCCGCCGGTCCAGCCGCAGTTGGAGGCACCGCCGGCCCAGCAGCTGCTGCCTCCGGTACCGCAGGCAGCGGCGCTCCAGGCTCCAGAGCCTCCTGTGCGGGAGACTCGTTCCCGGACGGGTTCACTGCCGCCGCCCATGCAGCGGTATGGCTTTGCCGCCTCGACCTCCGACCTGGCCTCTCCGCTGCCAGGAACCGTCCGTGCCGCGCTCACCGATGCTCATTGGCGTGCGGCGATGACCGAAGAATATAAGGCGCTTGTGGACAATGGCACCTGACATCTTGTTCCTCGTCCGCCTCGCGCCAACGTCATCACCAACAAATGGGTTTTCAAGCACAAGTATAATGCAGATGGTTCTCTGGCTCGTCATAAAGCCAGATGGGTTGTCCGTGGCTTCTCGCAACGGTACGGCATCGACTACGACGAGACGTTCAGCCCGGTTGTCAAACCGGCCACCATCCGGGTCGTCCTCAGCATCGCCGCCTCTCGCTCCTGGCCGATACATCAGCTGGACGTGAAGAATGCCTTTCTTCATGGCCATCTGAACGAGACCGTCTACTGCCAGCAGCCGCCCGATTTCATCGACCCGACGGCTCCCGACCACGTCTGTCTCCTGCTAAAGTCCTTGTACGGACTCAAGCAGGCGCCCCGGGCGTGGCACCAGCGGTTCTCCGGCTTCATTCAACGGTCCGGCTTCACTGCTTCGACCTCCGATACGTCCCTCTTTGTTTACAAAGCAGGGGCTGACATCGCCTACTTGCTGCTCTACGTCGACGACATTATTCTAACAGCCTCGTCGACCCCGCTTCTTCGTCGCATCACCGAGCTTCTTCACTCCGAGTTCGCCATGACAGATCTCGGGGATCTTCATCACTTCCTCGGGATCTCTGTCACACGTTCTGCTGATGGCCTCTCCCTGTCTCAGCGCCAGTACGCTATGGATCTGCTCCAGCGCGCCGGTATGGCTAAGTGTCATCCCACGGCGACTCCTATTGACACTCATGCCAAGCTCTTTGCTACAGATGGTGCACCGGTGGCGGATGACACTCAGTACCGTAGCCTCGCTGGTGCGCTACAGTATCTCACGCTGACTCGTCCGGACCTCGCTTATGCAGTTCAGCAGGTTTGCCTCTTCATGCACGACCCGCGCGAGCCTCATCTTGCGATGCTCAAGCGTGTCTTGCGGTATGTCAAGGGCACTCTATCCACTGGGCTTCACATCGGCGCAGGCAGTATCACCAGCTTGACTGCCTACTCCGATGCTGATTGGGCTGGTTGTCCCGACTCTCGGCGCTCCACTTTTGGCTACTGTGTCTTCCTCGGCGACAACTTAGTCTCTTGGTCCTCCAAACGACAAACTACGGTTTCTCGTTCGAGTGCGGAGGCTGAGTATCGTGCTGTTGCGCACGCTGTGGCTGAGACTTGTTGGCTTCGTCAGTTACTTCAGGAGCTCCATGCACCCATCTCTTCGGCGACGATTGTCTACTGTGACAATGTCAGTGCTGTCTACATGACCGCCAATCCAGTTCATCATCGTCGCATGAAGCATATTGAGATCGATATTCACTTCGTCTGTGAAAAGGTTGCTTTGTGACAGGTTCAGGTGCTTCATGTTCCATCATCTCATCAGTTCGCGGATATCATGACCAAAGGGTTACCTGTACAGTTGTTTACTGACTTTAGGTCCAGTCTTTGTGTTCGTGACACTCCCGCTTAGACTGAGGGAAGGTGTTAGAATGTATTGTAACAGTCCATATTGGACGTACGGCCCATGGGCCTTGTATAATGTAACCCTAGCCTTTCAGGCTATATAATGAAGGTCACCCCCCCTGATTAGGGTGTGCGGTGTTTCTCTACAATTTCCTCCTACTTTAGTCTTCTTTTTCGCGTCCAATCTTCTTTTTCTTCAATGAACTTGTTTTCTTTAGATTATCTCTTGCTTCTTGTCTACTTCTCTGTCCAGCGAAGTTGATTTCCTGACGACGAAGTCGACAGGCGAAGTTGAATTTCTGATGACGAAGTCGACAGTCGAAGTTGAATTCTTGACGACGAAGTCGATAGGTGAAGTTGAATTCTTGGCGACGAAGTCGATATGCGAAGTTGAATTCTTGGCGACGAAGTCGATATGCGAAGTTGAATTCTTGGCGACGAAGTCGATATGCGAAGTTGAATTCTTGGCGACGAAGTCGATAGGCGAAGTTGAATTCTTGGCGACGAAGTCGATAGGCGAAGTTGAATCGATAAAGTCAAAAGGCGAAGTTGAATTCTTGACGACGAAGTCGAAATACATTCTTCGCTGTATTTTTTCCTGCAAGTGAATTTCATTAGAATATTTTTATATCTTTCGTACTCCAAAGTTTAGGCTTGAGTTTTTTGGACGAAGTTAATTTCCCAACAGTAGCCCCTCACGAATGAAGGCTTACTCCAAAGGTCGGAAATTCATGAATTTTGAATTTTATAAAGCGAAGTCACAAAAAACACCGTCCCGAACTTTGGAGTTGGCCGTTTATGACCGTTATGCTATGAACAATGTTTTTAACGGTTATTTTTCGAAGCCGCCTATATATACTGCGCTGTGTTCCCTTCTTCAGGGTACGCGATCGAAGACGGGGAGGTGTTGCTGTCATTTTAAGTTTCCGCGAAGTCGATTTTCGTCGAAGTCACTTGATTCTTTCGTTTCTTCTTTTGTTGCGAAGGTAATTTTACTGAAGTTATTATTTTTTTAATTTTATTTTATGTTTTGTACTTTCATATGCTTATTTGTGTTTATATATTGTTTTGTATATATATATTTATATATTTTTTTTGTATTCAGATGTCAGACATGGAGAAGAATGCTTCTGAAAATTCGCCAGCTGAATCTGAGCATTCTGTTTCTGGTGAAGATTTGTCTAATGTTTCTGCATCGGAGTCGGAGCTTGTTGGTGATGATACGAAGTCTCTGAACTTTGGAAAATCTTTATTTGATGAGTCTGAATTGCAGTGGATGGTAAAAAATAGAATGCTTAAAAAAGCTGATGTTAGATTACCTCTGCAGAATGAGACAATTCTTAGGACAGAACCTGATGAATGTGTTGTGTTTCGTGACTATTTTGCGGTTGGTCTTCGTATACCATGTCAAGATTTTGTTGAAGAAATTCTGAAAGCTTATAACATTGAGATGCATCATTGGACTCCAAATGGTATAGCAAAAATCGCTCTTTTTATTTGGGCAGTGAAATCTCAGAGAGGAAATCTGGATATTGGAGTTTTTTTGTTCTATTCATGAGATGCATACACAATTTTGGAGTAAAATGGTTGATGGAAAAAGTGTCATCAAATATTTTGGATGTGGCAGTTTTAAGCCAGCTTGTGGTGCTAAACAGATAGCTCCTGCTTCAAAAAATAAATAGGTTGAAAATTGGTATCGCTTTTGATTTTATCATAAAGTTTCTTTGGTCGAAGAGAAGAATAAACTAATAGAGTTGTTAGAAAATATCCTTTGGCTGCAAGGATGCACAAGAACAGTTTTGACTGTAAACCTGAATTTCAAAGTTCAAGAAGTTTTAAATCTTGTGAGAAGTTTTATAAGCAGCTCGAGATCTTTGCGAAGAGTATGTTGCTGCTCGGATTTTGTCTTTGAAGAAAGGTTAGAGCTTTGTTCGATTTCATGAAAAGGTGGTTAGAGGGAAAACTTATATCTTTCCAGATAATGAAGTTTTTCGTCTAAAGAAGTATACCAAAGACAAAGAATTTGTTTCTGCTGTTGAAATTAAAGCCGTTGAAATTCTTGGAAAATTTTTGAAGAAAGAAAAGGATCTGATGGATAAAATCATTGGTTCAGATTATAAGAGATTGAATAGAGTTTTTGATATTGCTCATATAGAATATGGTGAAAGGCCAGCTCCTGCTTATGCTAGAAGTGCGAAGCCTAGTATCGATAATGTTACTAGGAAAAAGAGGGGTGAGCCTTCGCTTTCTAAAAAAGTTTCAAAGAAGAAAGCGAAGACTGCTGATTTTTCTGATTCTGAATTGTCAGAAAGTTTTGTTGATAAAGTTTTGAAGAAAATGTCTTGTGATGATGAGGTGAGAATGTTTAGTTTAGTTTTTTTATTCTAGTGGGTTTACTCCTCCTATGTTGCCTCCGCTTGATAACTATTTTCAGAATTTGATGGTCAATATATCCCATGGTGGTGTTGCTGAAGCTATCTTGACTTCGTCACAACAAAATTTTAGTGAAGATATTGTTTCTGATCCAGTTAATCTGGTTTCTTCTCCGGTTACTGTGTCCGCCACTGTTGGTGGTTCACAAAAAGAAGGTGAGGTGTTGGCTTCGCAGGAGACTGCTAGGCCATCCTTGAAACTCCCCGGGATGAGCTAGGAAATTTTGGTGATGAGATTGAAGCTGTAATTTCGTCTGGAGGTGCTAACTTAGGTTGTGAAGTTTTAGAGAATGTTTTGCGGGTAGAACAAGATGCTATAGTTGGTGGTGAAAAGGGTGCTTCTAAAGTTGTTGTGCCTGGTGCGAAGGTGCAAAAAATTAAGGGTACCACAACTCTCGCCCTTGATTTTGATGAATCTGATGATGAAGTTCATGATGAGGAGGCTGAACATGATCGTGTTTCTCGTCTTTCTGAGTCTACTATCAATGTGATTACTGGTGAGAGGGTGTCCTTCTAGCTTGAAAAGGGTGTTTCTACAGGTGATTTTTTTACTTCGCGTATTTTTGTTTTGTTTATCTTCTTTTAATTTTTGTTGTTTGTCTTCGCAGAGAAATTTTTTCCTAATTCTTCTTCTCAGAGGGAGGCAACTGTTGATATTGGAAAGATGAAAGAAGTTGCCCAGGAACCTGCGACTCCAGCTGAAGTTTTGAAAACAGTTCCTGATGGTGTAAATCTTGAAGCTTATAAACATTGTATGGAGTACTGCCAGACTCAAGGTGTGAACTTAGATACTTTCAAATTTGTTGGGATTGGTTTGGACAAACTTCGTATTATGCCGAAGAAACCAAAATTAAAGTTGTCAAAGTGCATTGATGATGCCTTCGCAGTTCCTGATGTGGAGGCCGAACTTGTTTGCAAATCTTCGCTTGAGTTGGCGGATGCCAGTGTTTCCATGATTTACAAGGTTCGATCATTTTGAATGTTCATCTTTATTGCCTAAATTTTATTTTAGATTTGTTATTTCGATTTGTAATATATTTTTGACTTCGTATGTAGAATGCACTTTTGCAAAGAAGTTTACGTAAGTCTATTGAAGATGATGCAAAAAATGCTGCACTTCGTGAAAAAAGTTTGGTTGAAGAGATTAATTCTGTAACACCCTAAAATTTTGAAAAGAAGAAAAGTAGGAGAAATATGATTTTTGTATAATTTTGTGAGCATGCAAATTTAGGATAATAATAATTTTTATAAATTTAAAATTTAATCTAAGGGTAGGAACATGATTGAGCATTCATGCTACTGCATTTGAAATTTTGTATTGAGTGGATTAAATCAAATTCAAAATGGATTTGAAAATCTTTTGAAAATTGGCTTTGAAAAATTAGAAAAGGAAAAAGAAAAGGAAAATCATTTTCTTTCGGTTTTCAGCCCAGCGCTCGTCTCGGCCTGCTAGCGGCGGCCTGCCTTCTCACCAGCGCGCGGCCTGGTTTCCTTTTCCTCCTCCCGCGCTCGCTCTTCTCTTGGGCCGAGCCCAGCGCCCCGCCGCAGCCCATAACGCGCGCGCGCCTTTCCTTCTCCGATTCCAGCCGCTGACGACACGGGCCCACGCGTCAGCCGCATCCCCTTCCTCAAGCCACCGTCGGATTCCCCTTCCAAAAACTCCACCGACCGAATCCACATCTCAATCTCCCTCTTTCCTTTCTTAGAGCCGCCTCTAGGCTATAAAAACGGGATGCCGCACCCCTTCGCTTCACATTGACCTACGAATCGTAGCTTCTAACGTCCCGTGGTGGCTACGCCCGAAGTGCCGCCCTAGCCGCCCGCCTCTCCAAGCCGCACGCCTTCTCCAGTTTATCATTGGCCTCGATTTTGCTCTAGGTAAGATCGCGTTGAAGTTATCTACCCGCTGGTGTTTTTGCTTCACGATTTCATCCACCGTAGCGCGAGTTAGCCTTCTCCGGCCATGGCGCCGCCGCGGAAGGGTCGCCGTCGGGCCCGATTCCGGCCGGAGCGCCGCCGGCCTCCTCCCCAGATCCGATCTGGACCGTTCATTTTAAATCGGACGACCGTTATTTAAAGATACCGGTTCGGCCGACAAATTTGCTAAAGAGCCCCTGAAGTTTTTAAGTTCTTAACCCGCAGTCCAAAGCGCATTCTCAGTTTACGTTTTCTTTTCCGTAAAGCGTATTTTGATCGCGTAACTTCCGAAAATACGTTTTGATTTATTGAAAACGTAATTCGTTTCGGTAATTGAAAAATACGCTTTCTGATATTTACAGTTTTACCACTGAGTTTGTTTTAGTCATAAATTATCCGTTTTAACTCCGATTTGATCCATTCAAATTGCGTTAGATTCGTATTTGCGAGCTCTACATGATGATAGAACTGTACAGTAGGTTTGAGATAATTTATTTTCGAGTTTATATTAAAGTAATTATTTATCTATAGGAAATCTTAGAAAATTCATAATTTTTACGTTTTAAATCTAAATTTCGTGATCTTTATGTCTATGTGATCATAGTAACGTGTAGAAGAGTTTTACAAACTTGATATACTGTTAGTGTTACTGTTGGTTAGGTTTTCTATCTTTAAGTTCCGATGTGAGATTTAATCTATTACTTTAATAAAATAAATCTTGTTTAAATCATATCTTCTACGTTTTAGATCCGTTTTAGCTCATTCGAGTTGCGTTAGATTCATAGCAACGAGATCTACGCGTTAGTGACAGTATTTACCATATTATTAATTCTGAAATTTTATTGTTTAAATCATATCTTGATTAATAATTATGCCACTGGGTTTTGTAAATAAAATATGAATTGTTTTACTTTAGTTTTATAATTTGAATCTAAATTTGACTTAATTCCATATATAGTATTTATAAAATATCTTATATATAAAACACATGAAACTAATAGTTTTATATTTTCTTCTATGAGCAAATCTTTCGGTAGATGTATCTTTTCAACCGTAGCTCTGATTAGTGTGCTTTTCGCGTCTGTGTGTTCGTAGCAATGCGTAGAACATCTTTAAAACCTTTTCACATATTGTTTCATATGTTTGGTGTACTGTTCTAATTTAGATCTATTGTTTGCTTTGTGTATGATTGTATGGATGCTTATGTGGTGATTTATGATTTCGTCCAGTCGGTGAGATATACGTGGTTATCAAGAAGAAGAAGAAGAACGTTGAAGATTAAAGCTTACCAAAGGATTGGTGTTTAAGGCAAGTATAGCATGGGATCATCCTTGTTTCCTATTCACCTTTAATATACTTAATTCATATGCATGTGTCTACCTTGTTACCATTAAGGATATCCTAGCTTTTGTATCTTGTACCTTGACAACCATGGGACATTGCATTGGGTAGTATTTATGCTAGTGCTCAAGATAAATAACTATGATCTGTAACTTGACTAATGGTATATGCAATAAACGTTTAAAAGATGCTTTATAGCAACATGGCTAAAGGGGGCTAGAGCATGGGGTATTTTTTTTGGTGCTCTAGTTTCTCTCCTTAAGGACTTATCTGTAAGCGAACATCCGGGACTTACAGTACAACTGTGAGGGCTATATGGCTCTGGCTTTAGCTCAGTATGAGGACCTTTTCTAGCTTGTTAGAGGTTACCCTTGTGGCGCAAATGGGGTAAAGCAGACTGTGGATCCCTGCGTGGTGTATCACACGGACTGACTTCGGAAACCTAGCGGCCCTAACTTGTTAGACGAACCTTTGAAAGGCTTCATAGTGAACCCTGCCTGCTCACCTTGGGAGTGTTTTGGGGATTGGCCGCCTCGGGCATATGGGTAATCATGACTCACAGTGAAAGTGTACAACCTCTGCAGAGTGTAAAACTGTTATAACAGCCGTGCTCACGGTCACGAGTGGCCTTGGACCCTTACAGAATAAATGATGAACACTGATGATAATGATAATACTGATGATATTGATGCTCACTAATAATTATTGTTTCTTGCTATACATTATTCTCGTTTACATGATCATGAGGTTATTTGGGTTTTTGGTAAACTTGTTGCTACTCAACTGCTAAAAAGATGACTCACTAAAAGCTATTGCAGTAAACCCGTGTCAAACCTTTTGAGCCGCATGAACCCCATGTTATATTTGTTGAGTTCGACATAGACTCACTCTTGCTATTTCCCCATATCTCAGGAAGGGTACTAGACTGTTAGATTCTAGAATTGTTAGGCTTGTGATCAACCAGTTAGTTTGATCCTGGAGTGAAGTTTGCACCCGGTGTTCAGAGTTGTTTTTCCGCTGTGTTGCTCTTTAAGGTATACTTTATACTATTGAGTTATGTATATTAAGCATTTGTCTTTTGATATTACACATATCTGTGGCTATATGTGAGATTTGTCTTCTTTATTTCACATATAGTGTATGTCTGGTTTTGTCCTTAAAACTGGGTGTGACAGATTGGTATCAGAGCAATGCTGACTGTAGGACGCAAGCCTAGTTAGAACTGGATGTTTAGCATGTTCTCATTGTTGCCTATTTCTTGCTTCTCTTTAACTTTGTTATTTTCTCAAAGTTATGCTTAATTCTATCCCCGTTCTGTTATAAAAACCTTGTCTCTATTTTGAACCTTTTCTCCTTGTCTATTAGACGGCTCGTGACGAGAAGACTATGGATTTCAGAGGTTAAGAGGACTGAATTGTGTCGCTCTTGCTCACTTTTGACAAGAAACTATTAGCGATGCAAAACCAATTACTAGAAGAAATGGCTCAACATGGGAATTCTCAACGATGCTTATCTCAAGGTCAAGCCAACATATCCAAGGGGTCAGAGAAGATACAAGTAGCAGAAGTTTGGAAGAATATGAAATCCAATAAAGATGTTGATAGTAAGGCATTTGGAGAGCAGGAACAATGTCACTGCTGTAAGCATTATGGTTTTCCCTGTCTTCGAAATGAGTCTAATAAGGGGAAAGTCAAGGTGGATCCAAATCTTGAGAACAACATGGACAAGAAGAGAAAGGCAATCTCATTAGAACCACTAGTGGAAAGCAATGAGCAAGCGAGTTCTACTACATTGTCACATGCAGCCCTGATCCCCTGTCAAACAAATCCAAACCCTGAAGAGTTAGAAGCCCCTTCCGCTAAAACTACTCCCCATGAAGTAGTCATAGATGGGTGGACAATTACCTATAAGGAGTATCAACCCCGAAAGGCCAAACAAGCTAGGAAACAAGCCAAAGAGACGAAGGTGAACTTTTATGGCCAGCAAGATCACAGCATACCAAACAACAGTTCCTTGGAGTATGACATCACAAAAGATCCAGCTAAGAGAAAGTGTTATCATTGCCAGCAGGAATGACATTATATCAAATCTTGCCCACAGAAGAATCCACAACAGCGAGACCCAGGACAGGATGTCCAAAAGAAGCATGTGCAGAGAAATAAATTAAAGAGAAATTACAATCATGGAAGGTTGAAACATGTGGATATTTCCACCATTCCCGAAGCTAAGGAGGTCGTGTTTGGATCAATTCCAGTAAGTTCAGGAAATGCCAAGGTTTTGTTTGACCCCAGTGCCTCACATTCGTTCATATCTAGACAATATGTAAAAGATCATAACATACTTATGCTTCCAAGGGGGAAAACAGTGATGATTAAAACTCCAAGAGGTGAAATAAAGGCAGACCGCGTATGCCCAAAAGTTAGTCTTGACATAAAGGGGGTAAATTTTAAGGTAAACCTCATTGTTTTGGAATTAATGGGCATTGATGTTATCCTTGGAATAGACTGGTTATCTACTTGTAAAGGAGTGATTGAGTATGCCCAATGTTCAGTGTTTCTAACTACACCTTCAGGAGAAAGGATTGAGTATGAGGGTATTAAATCTACACCGGAGGGATACCAGGTTGACCCATCTTAAGGTATGAGTTATAAGAATGGTAGATGCAGAGATTCAGATGTCCATATAAAGCAATAAGGAATGTAAGAGACGTTATCTACTCTGGATGCTGCTACAATCACACCATGTTTAAGGAATAGGAGTTATGTCCCGTGTAATAAAACCGTTAGTAGCCAAGTTGAGTCGTCTTAATGTGTGGCTAATGAACATTTAAGTGTTTAGTTGCTTTGTGCTTATGTTTATGCTTGAGTTGGAATTTTGTAATGAGTGAAATGATCTTGTGGGTTTTGACCATGATTTCATTTAGTTTATATGTATAAGGTATAAGGATTAATGAAATAAATAGCTGGGTTTTGGTTATCTCCTGCTTTCTATATCTTGTCTTTCGGAGCAGCCTGTCTTTATCAACTTATATCTCTGTTCTTGAAAGACCAAAAATCATGAGAGAATTCTGGACAAGAGTGGACTTCAACATCTCTCTCTAAATGCAAGAACTACCCTCATAGCTATTTTGGATTGGGAGATACAAAAATCACAAGACGATGCAACTGTGCTGTCTGAAAATTGGAACAGAGTCTGTTATGTGCTGTTTTCGACCAAGTTATCTACATAATTTGGACAAGTGTTCTATAAGAAAGTTTCAGGAAATTTCATAAGCTTTCCAACAGTATAAGGTGGAACTTCATTGGAATTACAAAACGAGAGTTGTGGCAGTTTTACCGCGTTGCTGATTTTCTGCTCGCGAGAAACTTCAGATTTCTTGTTTCTACCTATGCACAAAAGAATCATTAGGATATTAGAACGTATGGATGCTAGTTAGCTCATCTAGAAGAAAAAGGTTCAAAGCTACCTTATTTGGTGTCCCTTATTTTAAGGGGGGTAGCCAATGTAAAGAAGGATTATTAAGATTGAACTCTTTAGTTAGAAGTATTGGTTAGTCTCCATGATTGAGTTGCCACTCTTGAGCAAAAATGTTCTGTGAACAAGGTTGATAATTTTGGATCCATGGAGACGAGAGTTGTCCTTTTGGATAGTTCATGATTATGATCATCTATACTTGCTCGTGTTGCTGATGTTGGTCACTTGATGACAGGAAGTGTAGTGTCTCATGACTCAGGAGCCCTATATGACGTCTCGCACTGATATGTGGGAAAAGACTGATGTTTCTGCCATTGAAGGATGTTATGGGTATGATGAAGCCGAGCACTATCAAAACAACAATGTTGAAGAGCAAGTTGGGAGTGAACTAAGTCAGAATCCACAACAACGAAAGCGAAAAAGGAAAGTCCATAAGAAGCCTGCTCAAGGAAGCAAAGCGCAGCAAAACTATGTCAATGGAAGACTAAGCAATGTGGATATGGATAAAATTCATGGAGTTACCAAAGTAGTGGGAGGTTATATTCAAGTAAGCTCAGTACAAGTTTTTGCTTTATTGGACCCTAGTGCTTCGCATTCTTTCATTTCCGCCGACATGGTAGAGACGTGCAAGATGGTGAAGTGTCCAATGAGAAGGCCTTTGCTAGTTCAAACCCCAGTGGGAGAAATGCAGGCAGATCAGATATGCCCGAATGTCAGTCTTGTCATAAACAAAGAAAACTTCACCACAACACTCATTGTGTTGGAGTCATTTAAAATTCGCGTGGTTCTTGGTAATGGATAGCTCTGTGCACACAAAGGAGTGATTCATGGTACTCGGTGCACAATGCTCTTAACAACACCGTCAGGGAAAAGAATTGAGTATCAAGGTGGTCGACTTTTACCTAAGGAAAACGAGAATGATCAATTAGAAGATAGGTACACTGAGGGTAGCAAAGTGGACCATGAGTTTACAGAAGTCATAGCAGAGGAACAAATAACTTTGGAGGAGCTCAATAGGAGAGATGATTATGTTTAGGCAGATTAGTCAGTCAGGATATGAGAAACTGTCTCATGACTCTGCACGAAAGATGTAATTTGGAAAATAAGGATCAAATAAAGACAAAGTGTCATTATCTCTTTTGTCATCATCTTCCGAATCTCGGGACGAGATTCATCTTAAGGGGGGTAGAATTGTAACACCCTAAAATTTTGAAAAGAAGAAAAGTAGGAGAAATATGATTTTTGTATAATTTTGTGAGCATGCAAATTTAGGATAATAATAATTTTTATAAATTTAAAATTTAATCTAAGGGTAGGAACATGATTGAGCATTCATGCTACTGCATTTGAAATTTTGTATTGAGTGGATTAAATCAAATTCAAAATGGATTTGAAAATCCTTTGAAAATTGGCTTTGAAAAATTAGAAAAGGAAAAAAGAAAAGGAAAATCATTTTCTTTCGGTTTTCAGCCCAGCGCTCGTCTCGGCCTGCTAGCGGCGGCCTGCCTTCTCACCAGCGCGCGGCCTGGTTTCCTTTTCCTCCTCCCGCGCTCGCTCTTCTCTTGGGCCGAGCCCAGCGCCCCGCCGCAGCCCAGAACGCGCGCGCGCCTTTCCTTCTCCGATTCCAGCCGCTGACGACACGGGCCCACGCGTCAGCCGCATCCCCTTCCTCAAGCCACCGTCGGATTCCCCTTCCAAAAACTCCACCGACCGAATCCACATCTCAATCTCCCTCTTTCCTTTCTTGGAGCCGCCTCTAGGCTATAAAAACGGGATGTCGCACCCCTTCGCTTCACATTGACCTACGAATCGTAGCTTCTAACGTCCCGTGGTGGCTACGCCCGAAGTGCCGCCCTAGCCACCCGCCTCTCCAAGCCGCACGCCTTCTCCAGTTTATCATTGGCCTCGATTTTGCTCTAGGTAAGATCGCGTTGAAGTTATCTACCCGCTGGTGTTTTTGCTTCACGATTTCATCCACCGTAGCGCGAGTTAGCCTTCTCCGGCCATGGCGCCGCCGCGGAAGGGTCGCCGTCGGGCCCGATTCCGGCCGGAGCGCCGCCGGCCTCCTCCCCAGATCCGATCTGGACCGTTCATTTTAAATCGGACGGCCGTTATTTAAAGATACCGGTTCGGCCGACAAATTTGCTAAAGAGCCCCTGAAGTTTTTAAGTTCTTAACCCGCAGTCCAAAGCGCATTCTCAGTTTACGTTTTCTTTTCCGTAAAGCGTATTTTGATCGCGTAACTTCTGAAAATACGTTTTGATTTATTGAAAACGTAATTCGTTTCGGTAATTGAAAAATACGCTTTCTGATATTTACAGTTTTGCCACTGAGTTTGTTTTAGTCATAAATTATCCGTTTTAACTCCGATTTGATCCATTCAAATTGCGTTAGATTCGTATTTGCGAGCTCTACATGATGATAGAACTGTACAGTAGGTTTGAGATAATTTATTTTCGAGTTTATATTAAAGTAATTATTTATCTATAGGAAATCTTAGAAAATTCATAATTTTTACGTTTTAAATCTAAATTTCGTGATCTTTATGTCTATGTGATCGTAGTAACGTGTAGAAGAGTTTTACAAACTTGATATACTGTTAGTGTTACTGTTGGTTAGGTTTTCTATCTTTAAGTTCCGATGTGAGATTTAATCTATTACTTTAATAAAGTAAATCTTGTTTAAATCATATCTTCTACGTTTTAGATCCGTTTTAGCTCATTCGAGTTGCGTTAGATTCATAGCAACGAGATCTACGCGTTAGTGACAGTATTTACCATATTATTAATTCTGAAATTTTATTGTTTAAATCATATCTTGATTAATAATTATGCCACTGGGTTTTGTAAATAAAATATGAATTGTTTTACTTTAGTTTTATAATTTGAATCTAAATTTGACTTAATTCCATATATAGTATTTATAAAATATCTTATATATAAAACACATGAAACTAATAGTTTTATATTTTCTTCTATGAGCAAATCTTTCGGTAGATGTATCTTTTCAACCGTAGCTCTGATTAGTGTGCTTTTCGCGTCTGTGTGTTCGTAGCAATGCGTAGAACATCTTTAAAACCTTTTCACATATTGTTTCATATGTTTGGTGTACTGTTCTAATTTAGATCTATTGTTTGCTTCGTGTATGATTATATGGATGCTTGTGTGGTGATTTATGATTTCGTCCAGTCGGTGAGATATACGTGGTTATCAAGAAGAAGAAGAAGAAGAACGTTGAAGATTAAAGCTTACCGAAGGATCGGTGTTTAAGGCAAGTATAGCATGGGATCATCCTTGTTTCCTATTCACCTTTAATATACTTAATTCATATGCATGTGTCTACCTTGTTACCATTAAGGATATCCTAGCTTTTGTATCTTGTACCTTGACAACCATGGGACATTGCATTTGGTAGTATTTATGCTAGTGCTCAAGATAAATAACTATGATCTGTAACTTGACTAATGGTATATGCAATAAATGTTTAAAAGATGCTTTATAGCAACATGGCTCAAGGGGGCTAGAGCATGGGGTTTTTTTTTGGTGCTCTAGTTTCTCTCCTTAAGGACTTATCTGTAAGCGAACATCCGGGACTTACAGTACAACTGTGAGGGCTATATGGCTCTGGCTTTAGCTCAGTATGAGGACCTTTTCTAGCTTGTTAGAGGTTACCCTTGTGGCGCAAATGGGGTAAAGCAGACTGTGGATCCCTGCGTGGTGTATCACACGGACTGACTTCGGAAACCTAGCGGCCCTAACTTGTTAGACGAACCTTTGAAAGGCTTCATAGTGAACCCTGCCTGCTCACCTTGGGAGTGTTTTGGGGATTGGCCGCCTCGGGCATATGGGTAATCACGACTCACAGTGAAAGTGTACAACCTCTGCAGAGTGTAAAACTGTTATAACAGCTGTGCTCACGGTCACGAGTGGCCTTGGACCCTTACAGAATAAATGATGAACACTGATGATAATGATAATACTGATGATATTGATGCTCACTAATGATTATTGTTTCTTGCTATACATTATTCTCGTTTACATGATCATGAGGTTATTTGGGTTTTTGGTAAACTTGTTGCTACTCAACTGCTAAAAAGATGACTCACTAAAAGCTATTGCAGTAAACCCGTGTCAAACCTTTTGAGCCGCATGAACCCCATGTTATATTTGTTGAGTTCGACATGGACTCACTCTTGCTATTTCCCCACATCTCAGGAAGGGTACCAGACTGTTAGATTCTAGAATTGTTAGGCTTGTGATCAACCAGTTAGTTTGATCCTGGAGTGAAGTTTGCACCCGGTGTTCAGAGTTGTTTTTCCGCTGTGTTGCTCTTTAAGGTATACTTTATACTATTGAGTTATGTATATTAAGCATTTGTCTTTTGATATTACACTTATCTGTGGCTATATGTGAGATTTGTCTTCTTTATTTCACATATAGTGTATGTCTGGTTTTGTCCTTAAAACCGGGTGTGACAGATTGGTATTTTCCTTGTGTGTTTTTAGTCTTCGTGTTCAAGTGCTTCACCGAGCTATATTTCTGAAGACTATCTTAGTTTGGAGGTGGATCATGTTTTAGATAGAGTTGTTGAAGATTTGATTGATGAAGCAGCAGCTATTGTTGCTTCAGAAAATATTTGATATGTATATTTGTTGACACAATAAAGTGTTTTTATGTGTGTATTTGTGTAGATATTTTTATGTAATATGATTTATTAAGTGAAATGAATGATGTTCCCTTATTTTTTAGTGAAGCCGAAACACAGCTTTTTATTTTTATTAAGCGAAGGCAACGCATAGATTTTGTTATTTTGTGAAGACATAGTCTTAAGTGAAGGCAGTGTGTTGACTTCGTATTTGGTGAAGTCAGATTTTTTGTTTTCTTACTTTTTAAATGAAGGCAATGCCTAGGCTTCGTATTTTGTGAAATCAAAATTTTCCTTAGTAAATTTGAAAACATCGGCCCCTGACTTTTTAAGCGAAGACGATGAATTGACTTCGTATTTTTTGAAATCAAATTTCACTTAGGTAAATTTGAAAACACCGTCCCCTCATTTTTTAAGCGAAGGCGATGAATTGACTTCATATTTTTTGAAATCAAATTTCACTTTAGGTAAATTTGAAAACACCGTCCCCTTACTTTTTAAGCGAAGGCGATGAATTGACTTCGTATTTTTTGAAATCAAATTTCACTTAGGTAAATTTGAAAACACCATCTCCTTACTTTTTAAGCGAAGGCGATGAATTGACTTTGTATTTTGTGAAGTCAAATTTCACTTAGGTAAATTTGAAAACACGGTCCCCTTACTTTTTAAGCGAAGGCGATGAATTGACTTCGTATTTTGTGAAGTCAAATTTCACTTAGGTAAATTTGAAAACACCGTCCCCTTACTTTTTAAGCGAAGGCGATGAATTGACTTCGTATTTTGTGAAGTCAAATTTTTACCTTAGTGATGAAGTCAAAATTTACCTGACTTCATTTTTAAAGTCAAAATTCACCTCAGTGAATTTGAAAATATTATTCGCTCTTTCTGGCGAAGATAACATGCAGACTTTATTTTTGAAGTCAAAATTCATCTTAATGAATTTAAAATACTATTCACTCTTTCTGGCGAAGATAACATGCAGACTTTATTTTTGAAGTCAAAATTCACCTTAGTGAATTTGAAATATTATTCGCTCTTTATGGCGAAGATAACATGCAAACTTCATTTTTTAAGTCAAAATTCACCTGAGTGAATTTGAAATATTATTCGCTCTTTCTGGCGAAGATAACATGCATACTTCATTTTTGAAGTCAAAATTCACCTTAGTGAATTTGAAATATTATTCGCTCTTTCTGGCGAAGATAACATGCAGACTTCATTTTTGAAGTTAAATTTTACCTTAGTGAATTTGAAATATTATTCGCTCTTTCTGGCGAAGATAACATGCAGACTTCATTTTTGAAGTCAAAATTCACCTTAGTGAATTTGAAATATTATTCGCTCTTTCTGGCGAAGATAACATGCAGACTTCATTTTTGAAGTTAAATTTTACCTTAGTGAATTTGAAATATTATTCGCTCTTTCTGGCGAAGATAACATGCAGACTTCATTTTTGAAGTCAAAATTCTCCTTAGTGAATTTGAAATATTATTCGCTCTTTCTGGCGAAGATAACATGCATACTTCATTTTTGAAGTCAAAATTCACCTTAGTGAATTTGAAATATTATTCGCTCTTTCTGGCGAAGATAACATGCAGACTTCATTTTTGAAGTTAAATTTTACCTTAGTGAATTTGAAATATTATTCGCTCTTTCTGGCGAAGATAACATGCAGACTTTATTTTTGAAGTCAAAATTCACCTTAGTGAATTTGAAATATTATTCGCTCTTTCTGGCGAAGATAACATGCAGACTTCTTTTTTGAAGTCAAAATTCACCTTAGTGAATTTGAAATATTATTCGCTCTTTCTGGCGAAGATAACATGCAGACTTTATTTTAAAAGTCAGAATTCACCTTAGTGAATATATTTTATGATTCTTTTGATAGGTTGGTATCGTTTTTTGCTTGTTCGAATAATGATGCTACCTACTTTAGGTGTTTTGTCGATACATGAGTATATTTGAAGTATACTCTTCGACTGTTGATAAGATTGTTTTTAGGGGAACTAGCTTTCTCATTTATACTTTGATGAGAATTTACAATGGAGACTGCCTCGTTAAAAAACCACTCACCCTGCGAAGGGTTCCCCTTCAGTGGAAAAAGAGTGCAGCTCGTTTACATTTAAATTAAAATTTTTCAGAATTTAAAAGCTAATCTATTTTGTATAAAGATAAAAACAAATTCTAGGGATAGTATCTTCGTAAGTCTTGAATATTGAATGTGTGATCAATTTTCTTCCCACTCATGTCTGCTAGGTGAAATGCTCCTGGCTTGTTGGTTCTTATGATGAGTAAGGGTCCTTCCCATTTTTGCTGAAATTTTCCAACTGTGTCTTCATTTCTTTTTCTTTTCAAGACAAAGTCTCCTGGTGATAATTGTCTTGGTTTGACTTTCTTATTGTACCAACTTTTTATTTCCTTTTGATATTTCTCAAGATTCTGGATCGCCTTCATTCTTTCTTCCTCTAGTAAATCTTTGCTTGTCATTTGTTGGTCTTCATCTATTATTTCAATATTTATTCTTGGTCCTTAAAATTATATCTCTTCAGGCGTCATCGCTTCTTCTCCACAAAGTAATTTGAAAGGGGAGAAGTTTGTTGATCTTGAAACTATTGTGTTATGTACCCAAACAAATTTAGGTAACTCATCCACCCATTTACCTTTTGGTAGCCCCACGAGGCATTTTGATATTCCTATGCATATAATTCCATTTGCTCGTTCGACTGCACCGTTTGACTGTGGGTGTTTTACTGATGCGAAACATAATTGAATTCCCAGACTTTCACAATATTCTCTGAAATTTTGGCTGTCAAATTGAGTTCCATTATCTACTGTTATGTGCCTTGGAACTCTGAAACGATAAATAATATTTTGCCAAAGAAATTTCTTCATTGTGAAAGATGACATGTTTGTCACTAGTTTAGCTTCGATCCACTTAGTGAAATATTTCACTGCCACTACTGCATATTGAAGGTTTCCTTGTGCTGTAGGTAGCTTTCCAATGATGTCAATTCCCCATCTCGCCAATGGCCAAGTTAGTTCTATTGCCTGTAGATTTGTTGTTGGAGCCTTTACTTTGCTTGCAGACATTTGACAATTATAGCAAGATTTGACAATTTCTTTCCTGTCATTTTGGGCTGATGGCCAATAAAATCCCTGACGGAATGCTTTTCCTGCCATTGTTCTTGCTCCAGGATGTGTGCCGCAAATTCCTTCGTGTATTTATGATAGTAGTTTTTCCCCTCTTCTACTGATATACATTTGAGTAATGGTGCACATATTCCTTGTTTGTATAGCTGATTGTTGATGATCTTGTAATTTCTTGTTCTTTGCTTTATTCTTATGTTGTTGACTTTATTTTCAGGCTCATAGTGCCCATGAAGGTAAGCCATAATTGGGGCTCTCCAGTCTTCACTTTGTATTATATGGACTTCTCTGGGTGTAGCTTGCACTGCTTTGATGGATGCTTGTTTCAAGATTTGATAGAAAATATCTTGAGGGAGACTTGAATTTTGTGCTGCAGCTTTTGCTAGTTCGTCTGCATCTGAATTGTCATTTCTTGAGATATTTTTGACTGTGAAACCTTCAAAATGTTTCTCTTGATCTCTGAGAAATTACAAGTATTTTGCTAATTCTAAATCTCTTGCTTTGTAGTCTTTTTCAATGTGTCCTGCTACAATTTGTGAATCTGTTTTGATTACCAATCTTTGGATTCTCATTACTTTTGCTTTACGAAGTCCCAATAAAACGGCTTCGTATTCTGCTATGTTGTTTGTACACTGAAATTCTAGTCTTGCAGCATATTTCATCTTTATGCCTGAAGGTGAGGTGATTATTGTAGCTGCTCTAGCCCCTACGAAGCCCCATGCGCCATCACAGTATATTATCTATTCTGGTTGCTTCTTGTCTTCTCTTAAACTTTGGGAGGGTGTCCAATCTGCTATGAAGTTTGCTAGGACTTGGGATTTTATTGATGTTCTTTTTTCAAATTCTATAAAATGTTTAGATAATTCTGCTACCCATTTTCTCAGTCTTCCTGTTGTTCTGCAACTTTGTAATACTTCTTTCAGAGGGTAATTTGTGAGAACTCTGATTTTGTGGGCCTGAAAGTAGTGCTTCAACTTTCTTGATGCTGTTAAAACTATGTATGTGATTTTCTCAATCTCAGAGTAGTATACTTTTGATCTAGATAATGCTTCTAAAATATAGTAGACTAGTACTTGATATTTTGAATGATTTGTTTCTTGTTCTTGGACTAGTACTGCACTTACTGCTGTTTCTGTGACTGAGACATATAATAGCAAATCTGCTCCTGGTGTTGGTGAAATCAATGTGTTTGGCTGTAGTAGATATTTTTTTATCTCTTCAAATGCATGTTGCTACGAAGGTCCCCATACGAAGTCTCTTTTGGATCTTTTGAGTGCCTGAAATATTGGTAATCTTCGTTCTGCTGATTTTGAGATGAATCTGATTAAAGCTGCAAGTCTTCCTGTCAATTTTTGAACATCTTTTATATTTTTAGAAATTCTCATATTCAAAATTGCTTGAACTTTGTCTAGGTTTAGATCTATCCCTTTTGCTGATACAATGCAGCCTAAATTTTTTTCCTTTCTGTACTCCAAAGGTACATTTTTCGGGATTTAGTTTTAAATTTCCTTTTCTCAGATTTGAGAATGTTTCTTGAAGGTCTTGAATATGATCTTGTCTTTTCTTGCTCTTGACAACTATGTCGTCGACATAAGCTAGCAAATTTTTGCCAATCTGACTTTTGAGCACTGTTGAAGTCATCCTGACAAATGTTGTGCCTGCATTACGAAGCCCCTCTGTCATTCTTACAAAGCAGTATGTTCCAAATAGTGTGATGAAACTTGTAAATTCTTCATCTTCTTTTCTCATCCAGATTTGATGATATCTTGAGAAACAATCTAGGAAACTTAGCATTTCACTTCCAGCTGTTTGATCAACTAGTGTGTCGATTCTTGGTAGTGGAAAATTATCTTTTGGGCATGATTTGTTGAGATCTGTAAAATCGATACACATTCGCCATTTTCCGTTCTTTTTCTTGACCATGACGATATTTGCTAGCTAAGTTGTGAATTGGACTTCTCTTATAACTTTAGCATCTAGCAACCTTTGGACTTCGGCTTTTGCAGCTTGTATTCGGTCTTCAGCTAATTTTCTCAGTTTCTGCTTTTTGGGTCTGAAATTTTGATTGATGTCGAGTTTGTGCTCAATTATATCTCTATTGACTCCTCCTAAATCATTGGATGTCCATGCGAAGACATCTTTATTACTTTGAAGAAATTCTATGAGTCTATTTTCTTCTTCTTGATAAAGTCCTGTCCCTATGATAACTTGTTTGTCTGGGACTAATGAGTCAAGGGGTATTTTCTTTGTTTCTTTGACTGCTTGAGCTTTTTCTTGTGGCTTCGCATTTTCTGTTTCTTCTTTCTCTTCTTCTTTGATTGTATGAATATTTTTCCGACCAGGAGTGTATTCTTTTTCAATGTTTCTTGCTTCGGTTTGATCTCCATGGATTGTGATAATTCCATTTATTGCAAGCATCTTCATACATAAGTAAGAGTAGCTTATTACTGCTTCAAATGCATTCAGAGTTCCCCTTCCAAAAAGTGCGTTATAGGGATAATGGATGTCCACCACATCAAATGTAATTTGCTCTATTCTTGCATTGTTTACTGTTCCAAATGATACAGGAAGAACTATTCTTTCTATTGAGTGAATTGGCTTCCCACCGAAGCCGTAGAGTGGGTGCTCAGCTCTTCCTAAAAGTTTGCGATCAATTTTCATGGCATCAATTGTTGCTGTGAATATAATGTCTGCAGAACTTCCACCGTCAACTAAAATTTTTGAGACAGCCCATCCATCAATATTTGCTTCAACTACCATTGCATCCATGTGTGGATAGTCTTTCAGTTGCAAATCTTTTTCTGAGAATGTGATTGGTAGATGAGACCATCTTGTCTTTTTGTATGGGCCTTCTGTTGAGATAGAGTTTACTTTTCGAAAGTAATTCTTCTTTTTATTGTTGTTTTCATGATCAATATTGTTTCCTCGAATGATTGTCTTGATTCTTCCTTTGCTTGCCATTGAAGTTGATGGAGAGTTGTCTTGTTTGTTGTTCCCTTGTGGATTGCTATTTGCCACAGAGGATTCGGGCTGTATTTGAAAATTTGTTTGTTGTTGATTTTGTCTCCATTGATTTGGGTCATATATTGCTACTGGTCCATAGCTATATGATGATGGGCATGGGATCATTGCTTGGGAGTGTCCAAACTAAATTGGATAATAAGAGTTTTGTTGGCCTTGAATCATATGATTGACAGCTTTTGATTGACTTGAGATTTTGTTTTCTTCTTGTATTTCTTCGATGCTTTTCTTTACTTTTGGACACATTTTTGATGTGTGCCCAGCCCCTTTGCCATGAATGATGCAATACATGTCTTCCTGTCTTAGGGGTGTTCTTTCTCTTCCTCGTCCTCCTCTTCCTCTTGAATTGAAGCCACCTCTTTCGAATGTCCTTTGGTTGTACTGACTGTTGTATTGATTTTGAGGTTGAAAATTTGTTTCAGTAGTTGAATTGTTGTTTTTAACTTGATTGACTTGGGTGAAGTGTCTTCGCTCATAGTTGTTTTGATTTGGGGGATGAAAATTGCTGCTTTTGTTTTGATTTCAGAAGCTGTTTTCTTTCTCAATTCTTTTTCTGTAATCTTCATCGGACTTGCAGTACTTTTGGATTTCTTCATAAAGCTGAGCCAGTGAAGTTGGCTTTTCTCAAGTAAGGTGTGCTGCACATTGTCCTGCCCGAAGTCCCTTGATTGCTGCAATTATGACAACTTCATCTGGGATATTTATGATTTGAGAATTGATTTGAATGAATCTCTTGTAATATTGACTTAGAGGTTCTTTGGGCTGTTGTTTGCAGTTGAATAAATCCATATCTGTAAGACCAGTTGATTGAAATCCTTGGAAGTCAACAAGTAGATTTGTCTTTAATTGTTCCCATGAATATATGGATCTTGCTTTTAGAGATGAATACCATTGTTGTGCTGGACCTTTGACTGCCATGACAAATGACTTTGCAAGTGTGGTTTCATCCCCACCGCCTGCAATTACTGCAGCTTCAAAACTCATTAAGAATTGCCTTAGGTCTGATTCACCATCGAATGTTGGTATCATGTTGAATTTGCACACTATAGGCCATTGAGCTAGCTGCAAATTTGTTGATAGTGGGGAGCTTGTATCAATTGATATGAATGATTTCTGAATATTTCTCTCTTGAGAGATTCTTGTTGCTGGATGCGATTCTTCTTGATTCATAACTTCATGATTTGTATTTTGCAGTTGCTCGTTTAAATTGCGAAGGGTAACTTCGGCCTCTTATATTCTTTGTTTGAGTGTCTTTTCTCGTGCTCTTGCGCGACATTCTTCAAGTTCTTTTTGCCTTCGTAAAACTTGTTCTTCAAGTTCTTTGAGTCTTTGTTCTTCAGCTTCGCCCGTTCTTGAAGAGTTTGCCCCTTGAAAGACTTCTTTTGTAAGACCTCTGTCTTCTCCGGGTGGTTGTTCGTCTCTGGTTTCTTCATTGACGGTCTTCTTGTTTGGTCTTGCTATTTTATTTCTTGTGGTCGTGAAGATCTTTAGATGCACGCACAAACGGTGGGCGCCAGATGTTGGGTGAAAAGTTCAGGTCAGACGACACAATTCACACAATCATCAGAAAAATTTCATCCAAGACAAAATTGCGTGCAAAGTTACATTCATTTCATGATCGTATCATACATGTCAGAGGGGGTATTTATTGGGCCCTAGTCTTCGTATTTTACATAAAATGACTTTTTTACCCCTGACCCTAATATTTACAACCATTCATCTATGTAAGGGCAAAGTAGTCATTTCCTCCTACTTTAGTCTTCTTTTTCGCGTCCAATCTTCTTTTCCTTTAATAAACTTGTTTTCTTTAGATTATCTCTTGCTTCTTGTCTACTTCTCTGTCCAGCGAAGTTGATTTCCTAACGACGAAGTTGAATTTTTAACGACGAAGTCGACAGGCGAAGTTGAATTCTTGACGACGAAGTCGATAGGCGAAGTTGAATTCATGGCGACGAAGTCGATATGCGAAGTTAAATTCTTAGCGACGAAGTCGATAGGCGAATTTGAATTCTTGGCGACGAAGTCGATTGACGAAGTTGAATTCTTGGCGATGAAGTCGATAGGCGAAGTTGAATTTTTGGCGACGAAGTCGATAGGCGAAGTTGAATCGATAAAGTCGAAAGGCGAAGTTGAATTCTTGACGACGAAGTCGAAATACATTCTTCGCTGTATTTTTTCCTGTAAGTGAATTTCATTAGAATATTTTTATATCTTTCATACTCCAAAGTTTGGGCTTGAGTTTTTTTGGACAGAGTTAATTTCCCAACAGGAAGCAAGAGCTTTTTTTACTAGAAAGGTGCTTGTGCCCACCTGCTGAACTTTATGTTTAGATTTAACCTTGATGGTTATAGACCACATTATTTTCTCTTTTGATAAATTAAAATTCAACTTTGTTGCTTCGTAGAATTTATTTGGCTGGTTGCTGAAAAATCTCTAATTCTAGATAAAAAAAAACATTTATTGCTGTGTCGCTAACTTTTGTATTTTAGGGCTAAAGCAGAATTGGGTTTCAACTTTTACAGACAGGATGGTGGTGGAGGATTTCCCAGCAGCAGAGTAAAAATCTGGAAATGAAAGGTGTGTTCTTCTCTCCATTAACTGCATTTAGATTCTGGTTCTAAAATTAATTCGGGCCAACTTATCTGAAGATTTTAGATCATTTTAAGTAAAGCTGTTTGAAAAGTTGCTTGTAAGCAGCAGATGGCGACTGGTGTTTTTATGTAGAGCTACATAAGAGACTTTTGCACTCGGCAAAAAGCCGAGTGTTTTTACACTCGGCAAAGAGCCTTTTGCACTCGGCAAAGGCTTTGTCGAGTGTGGCACTCGGCAAAGTCCACTCGAGAACATATTTGTCGGCAAAGGGACTTTGCCGAGTGCTTTTTATCGGGGCACGAGGCAAAATATTTTTATATTTTGTCGAGTGCCAGGTAAGGTACTCGGCAAAATATTTACGCCGTCACTCCACCGGACGTTACCGGTTACTTTGCCGAGTGCCCGCCCAGCACTCGGCAAAATGTTTTTTTTATTTTTTTGAACTTTGCCGAGTGCCCCTGGGCCGACACTCGGCAAAGTTTTTTTTTCTTTTTTTTTAAAAACACTTTGCCGAGTGCCACAGGCCTAGCACTCGGCAAACTTTTTCCTTTTTTAAAAAAAACATTACTTTGCCGAGTGCCGCAGGCCCTACACTCGGCAAAGTTTTTTTTCCCTTTTTTTGAAAAAAACATTACTTTGTCGAGTGCTGCAGGCCCGACACTCGGCAAAAATTTTCCCTTTTTTTTAAAAAAAATATTACTTTGCCGAGTGCCCCATGGCCGGCACTCGGCAAAGATTTTTTTTCTTTTTTTAAAAAAACACACTTTGCCGAGTGCCCCTTGCCCAGGCACTCGGCAAAGACCCTGAGAATTGCAATTTTTTATTTTTTTACATTCCACTGTTATATACATGCATTATATATCAAAAGCACACACATAATTTCATAAATCCATGGAAAATCTATCACAAATCCTCTAAAATTCAACATTACAAGTTTATTATTACAGGTTCAATATCACAAAGTTCAACATCCCTACTGCGGCGGCGGAGAGTGCAACTGTGTTCTCTCGGACTGCGGTGACGGACCGGACTACGGTGTAGGGTTGACGGGATCAGCCCTCGGTGATAGGACAGCGGGGTTGTTTGAACCCGCTGACGGAGGCTGCACAAAAGAAGAGATTGCATGTGTTAGACTTAAAATTGAAAATTTTGGCAGCACCTCCCCTGCACGGGGAGGATTCTAACCAGCAAGAAACAACGACACAAAAGCCGACAAAACAACGGCACGAAGGCCGACAATCCCAACGGCACGAAGGCCAAAAATCACAACGGCACGAAAGCCGACAATCCCAACGGCACGAAGGCATACTCACAGGTGTGAACTATCGAACCAGAACTAGAGCTGGCATCTGCACTTGGACACCCGATGCTTGCTCGATGGTTTGCATGATCTAGAACATGTCCGCCATTTGCTTCTGTGTGGCCTCCAGCTTGCACATCACTTGTCTCTGCCAACGCATCCTTTGTCTCTGCTAGCTCGGCCTACAGTGTTTTAATCACATGTTTTAGTATTGCAAATCTGATCAATGTGTGTAAAGTTCAATGTATGACGAGTGAAACCGGAATTACCTGAAGTTCATCGACCCGCGACAGTGTTGGAGTAGGCTGTGCATGTATGGGAAGGCTTCTGGACGTGCTCTGTGCCCTCACGTCGGAGAGAGAGGGTGTAGAGCTCGAGGAGTCGACGCCGTCTGCAATCCACAACCGCCCATGCTTCCTGCCTTGCCCCAGCCTCACGATCACCTCCGTCTCAAGGGGCTTAGTGCTCAGATTGTGCTCTGAGCCACGGAGCGCCTGAACCGCCTTCGCGTAGTCTCGGACCTTAGTGTGGATGGTGGGGTCAGAGTAAGCCTCGGTAGGGGCATCCGGGTTGAAGATGACACCGGATTTCACCGGGCCCATGTGGGACACAGCCCATGCCATGAACTCCGACACCGGCTAGTCCGGCTGTGCCACCTCCTGCGAGAAAGACGGACAAGATGATTAGAAATCAGGCAAAATTAAGCATTAGAATAGATAAATGACATCTCGTACAAGTGCCTGCTTGAATGCGGGGGGGGGGGGGTTGCGGCTGCCTTGGTGGTGAGTTGGACCGATCTTCAGTGCCCGCTTTCGCTTGCCTTGCTCATGCTTTGCGATGTACGCCAGGTCAAGGTACCTATCCACGATCCTCGACCATGCCGCTCTATGCGACATGCACCATGAGGCAGGCACCTACACATCATCAAGTGTTTGACATATAAGAAGATCAATTCTGGACCTACTAAATCTCAAAACAAATCAATATTATCCACATACTTGAAGGTATTGCTCCTTGGTCAGCGCCACCTTTCTTGCACCATCTTTCTTGAGGGGCTCTTTCTTGATGGACCTGTAGTAGTCGACATGGGCCTGGAGTCGCGCCTCGTGAATCATATCGCCGATGTGCTTCTGACAGGCTCTGTGTGCCGTCCGATCCGCCATCTCCTCTCGACCGTCTTCTAGCTTGAAGTACCTCTGCATACAAACACGATGTATTCATTCATTATTTTAATAAAAGACTTAACCAATGGAGGAGATGTATTGACCTTCATTGTGAGACACTTACCCAAAACTCCACCAAAACCCACTCCTGCTTGTTGTCCTGCTCGTCATCCGAGCCGAGCTTGTACCTGTCCCACGACTAGGCCGGTGACCACGTCCCGTCTTTCAGCTTCACAAGGCTAGGGAAGTGTTTCCTACACAGACATCCCAGGACGGTAGCGGGGGTGCGTGGGGGTCAAGAGCACCCGACAGAAGCATCCAGCCCCTACATAAGTGATTAAGAAAAATTATCAGTATCTCTGTTGATTCTCAACGTATCATATGAAGTACTAGTGATAACATCTATAGTTACTTACCTTCTTCCCACAGGACAAACCACTAGGCAGAACCGAAGGAAGGCTTGTGGGACCTCGCAGGTAGGGAGTCGACTGAGCAGAACTGCTCTCCTCCGTCTGCTGAGTCGATAGAGTGTCTGTGCTCTTGCCCATGGGCGCCGCGTGGTCCTCCGGGGTTGGAGATGGGTCCTCTGGCTGGTCGAAAACCAGGGGAGGAGGCGGGTCACTCCTGGTCTGACCACGGCCCCTCCCCATCCCCTTCCCCCTCCCCCTCCCCGTGCCTGCTCCTACCGCTAGGGCCGAAGATGTCCTCTCACCTCCCGCCGCTGGGCGCAGCCTCTGGTACACTGAGAGCACTTGCCTCGGTGTACAGTCCATCGCCATCTTTGTTCTGTCACCTGCAATGTACAAAGAGTGAACAACAAGCGTTAGTACATACATTACAAATAGTTCAAAACGAATAAACATAACAAAATTTAATAAAAATCATAGTATTACATGCTTTAGGAATAATCTTCATAATTGGGGTAATAGGTCTCGTCATCACTATCAAAATTGTCCAAATGGGCAACACTATCCGAAGGTTCTGTGTCTTCTTCATCCTCTCTTCCTAAATGGAATCGCTCAAGCATTTGAATGTCCTTCGGATTCAGCACTACATCTCCAGGGTCCTCTTCATCAACTGTTTCATTGTCTACTTCCATGGCGGTGCTCACACCAGGTAAGACTATCTCAAAGCTCCCTTGTAGCCCAAATGCTTGATAGAACTCTCCATCATGTGTCTGTGTTGAGGAAGGTGTAATCTTCATCGTTTGGAACAACTAGTTTACCGTGTGAAGATACCTGGTGCACAATAGACCAACCCTTAAGATGGTCTTTATCTTGGCACGCGTATGTCGCAAGATACACCTACACGCCCTATTGAGCCACCATATAGACATCTTTTCCTTCATAGACGGAATCATGTCTAATCTCGACTAGCCCAAGATGAGGGGTCCGTCTCGTTTGTCCAGGATCAAACCAGTGGCACTTGAATATGACAGGAGTAAGAGGTACCCAGCCCTCATATTCAAGTTCATAGATCTCCTCAATTATTCCGTAGTATTTGACGCCATTAGTGCCCTGTGTAAAAACTTGGCTGTTGGTGGTTTTCCGACTAGGCCGGAGCTGCTCGTGTCTTGATGTGTGGAAGCGATATCCATTCACGTCATAACCGGTATATGACTTCACCTTTAACTTGAAGCAGTTTGCAACCTGTCTCAACTCGTCACTCATGGACGCATTGGTCTGTGCCTGCAAGCTCTAGCATGATACATCGTTATAATATTGGAACGTACGAGGTACTAAGGAATATCGATGAATGTACGAGCTAAGTTGGAAAGTACATTTTGTTTGAACCAATCAATAAAATCAAGCCTCCCAGCTCCCGCGCCCTCTGAAAGAAAGGTATCATGTTCGTGCGGGGTAGGATCCCTAGGTTGATGCCACTCTTGACGAACAACTTCCCTGTACCAGAGAGAATCGATGGGGTTCGATACAGAATAGTGACGTCGTATTGAATTTAGTTTGATGAGAACTTACTTAATGAATGGCTGAACCTCGACAAGGTTGGTGAACACATATAGCGTGATTCTGCGCCACTCTTCTGGATCCAATCTCTTGGGGTCGATCCACTTGCGCTGCCTAGTTGGCCTTTGAAAAGGCTGAGGGTCGATTTAACTTCGCCAGCATTGTAACAAGGGGTGGATTATGCTTGCTAGGAAGGTTCGGCTTGTAGTAGGATGTCGTGAAGTTTGAAACCTCCTCCCGAATGCTTGTCTCTACAATGAAAGTCTCAATTCTGGCTTTATTTGTACATTTCTTGCGAAGAGTCTTTAGACATCTCTCGATTGGATAGCACCAACGGGCCTGTACGGGCCCCCAACCGTGCCTCGTTCGGGAGGTGCACAATTAGATGTTGCATCGACAAGAAGAAGCCGGGTGGAAAGATCTTCTCAAGCTCACATACCAACTCAGGTGCCATTTTTTCAGCTCTTCAATGACGGACTTAGACAGCTCCTTGGCACAGAGCCGGCGGAAGAAGTAGCTCAACTTTGCCAGCACTAGCCAGACATGCTTAGGGACATAGCCTCGAACCATCGCCGGAATTATCCGCTCAATCCATATGTGGTAGTCAAGACTCTTCATCCCGTTGACTCACAGAGTCTCTAAGTTCACACCCCTGCTCAAATTCGCTGCATACCCATCAGGATACATTAAATCCTTGATCCATTGAAGCACTTTCCTCCTTTGACCTATTTTCAAGACATAGGGGGCCTTAGGCCTTCTCCACTGCTTTCCTGTTCCAGGATGCCGCATCTTTAGGTTTGGTCTATCACACAACGTTGCCATGTCCACTCTAGCCTTAGGGTTGTCCTTAGATTTGTCAGTGTCCATGAGCGTCGCCCAAAGTGCCCCTGGCACTCGGCAAAATAGCATTTTAAAAAAATTGCCGAGTGCCAGGGCGATGACACTCGGCAAAATAGTTTTTTTAAAAAAAATTTGCCGAGTGCCGAGGGCCTGGCACTCAGCAAAATTATGTTTTAAAAAAATAAAAAACAATTTTGCCGAGTGTCAGGCCCCCGACACTTGGCAAAATATTTTTTAAAAAAAATTACCGAGTGTCAGGGGCTTGGCACTCGGCAAAAATGTGTTTTAAAAAATAAAAAAAATTTACCGAGTGCCAGGCTGACGGCACTCGGCAAAATTGTTTAAAAAAACAAAAAAATTGCCGAGTGCCAGCCCTCTGGCACTCGGCAAAATATTGTTTAAAAAAAAGAAATTTTGCCGAGTGCCTGTGTGATGACACTTGGCAAAATATATTTTAAAAAAATAAAAAAAATCTTGCCGAGTGCCGGCCGTTAGGCACTCGGCAAAATTTGATGGCAGGTGGCCACCGTGACGGCCCTGCCACCTTTTACCGAGTGCAGGGTTTGCTGAGTGCCGCGGCACTCGGCAAAGACCAAGTTTGCCGAGTGCCAGGCTTTGCCGAGTGCTTTATTTTGCCGAGTACGACACTCGGCAAAATATTACTTGGCCGAGTGCCTCGATAAAAAGCACTCGGCAAAGCCTCAGGCACTCGACAAAGTGCTGGTTTCCAGTAGTGTGTTGCAGTGTTTATACACTCGTGTCTGTACACATACTACTATGGTTCCTTCTTGTGTTGCACGCTGACCTTGTCAGCTCATTATTTATCGACCGGATTAGTTTAGTTAAACGTTCACTACGATAAAATCTATATTGTTCTGCTTGATTTCTTTGCGTACCCAGAAGAAAGTCGTTCTGTCTGATGGTATGGTCATAACAGTGAAGGGTGGCAGACCTGTGAGCCTCAGGTTGCCGCTTGAACTACGGGGTTATTGCCCAATTCCATTGATTACTGTCATTTTCTGTGGCAACATGCTGCATTACTGTGACAAGCTGCTGCATGTTGCCTCCGGTGGCTGCATTGCCAATGAACCATATGTTGCTGCTTTTTTTGCTCCAGAAATATAAATGAAAGAACTTCATATTGGACAGTTTGTCTTGTTACATGTTTTTTTGTTAGCGATTCCCCTTCTCTGTCCAAGTAGAACAATACTACTTATCTATTTTCACCTACAGATGGAAAATAGCTATTACAATTCGTTGTATTGTTACTTTTCTTAATTCTACAGGTTGTCCCTAATTCTATATCTTGTCATAGGCATAGAGGGATGAACTCTCATCAAGTTCAGTTCAGGATCTACTGGCGTGTCCACGTATGTTATATGTCCCACTTTACCAAAAGTCGTTGCTCTATCCAAAACAAATACAAATTCTCGTGTATTCTGTGTAGCTATATCTTTGTCCTTTCCATACTACAATAGGAATCAATTGTAAGCTTCTTTCTTCATCTTTCGGTGATTTGCAACTTCTTGCTACCCATTGTTTTTCCTTATATGCTAGCTAATCTAACATAGAGTGGAACAACTATGACAGCCAACATTTATGATAAATTGGATGACTTTCTTTGATGACTTCATGTTGTCTGCAAGTTGCCTTCCATTAGGATGATCACAATGGTGGATTCCTGAATGTTCAATTGGAAATATGTATGTCATGCTTTGTCCTTATCACTCTACCTACATTATTGTGCATTTGGTTTCCTCACACTGCGTTTTACTGTTTAACATGGTGAAATTGTGTGGCCATGTGGTAACTATATCTGCCATGAGGTGCTCTTTATTGCTTGCCAGCCTGTACTTTTGATGTCTCTGTCTTATACCCTGATGTGTTTATTACAAGCTTAGACCAACCTGGTGTTCACATATTGTCCCTTAGTTTGCTCATAACCTTTCTTGTCCTGTGCTACTGAATGTTTGACTTTTGTACCCAACTTATTGTTTCTGTATATACTTCTTTTCTAGATTCTTATTTAGCAGTTTTTGATCTCCTTTTTCATGGTGTCATGCCCACGGATTCTTATATGTCATACCTGCTGTACATGATTCCTATTGGCTTAAATATTGACCTCGCTTTATGTCACAGATTGCTCCGATGCACCAAACTTGGAATTGACGAAAAGCAGAAAGTACTGGAAAGGCAACGCAATCCCATGTTTATATATATCTAGCCATGCATTAACCCCAACTATGTTAAACTCATCAAGTATGTTTGGCTTGAACTAATACTATATGCCTGTATAATATCCCTCCACCTTCATGATCTCCCGAATGAATTATATATGTATCTTTCATAATACCACTATTTCCTTTTCCTTACGAATTTATTCATATTAGCCATCAAATTGAATCGCAAATTGTCCGACCCGTGCAAAGGCACGGCAATGTACTTATCTTGTGTATTACAATGCCACGTATTTATCATGTGCATACTTAGATCTTGAAAAAAATATGTGAACACGTTCAGAACCACGATTCATTTCCGACTAACTGCCGACGCGCGTGAGGGCGCGCGTGATGGACTAGTAGGTTAACGAAACTTCCAACGCAGGTCGGATGAGTAGGGCACATGAATTGTTTTGAGAGAATTCCAAAAATAATTATATTATTTTGAGGACGAAAGGAGTATATTCTTTTGACAAGTTGTAATGACTTTAGGTTGTGTTTGGTTTAGCTTTTGAAAAGTGTTTCTAAAACCAAAAAGTAGAACGCCAACCAAATAGGTTAAACCTGAAGCTGCTTCTGCATAAGCAGTTGTTTTCGCGCAATACAATTTTCAAGGCATCTTGGACCCTGCTTTTTGTTTTCAATTTTTTTGTTTTTTCGTGTGTGAAAATAGATAGATGTTTTACAACTTTTTCCTGAGAGATAAAGAGACTAGTAGGTTTCATAGTGGTTCCAATAAAAAAGCTTGTAGTTTTTTTACAGCACATAACTCATAACAACTTTTACATAGATTATAATAACTTTTTCACAGCTCACAGCTGCCAAACAGATTCTTATTTTTCCAACCTACTATATGTAGGAACTGAGAAAAGCTTTCATCGCCAGTCCAACTATTTTCTTCCCTGATGGGCCAACACATCAACTTGGGATGAAAACATACTTTGGATTCCTATGGTAGCTAAATTAAACGATGGCAATAGGTACCTGTAACTCGAAACCCAATGAAAAATTTTCCCATTTGAATACGTATGTAAGCTAATTTACACGCATATACATACCATTCCAGGACCGGTGTGGTATTTTAGTTTTTATCGGGATGGTATTGACAAGTTTGCTAATTTACTGACTCATGGCTATGTTATTAATGGGTGAAAAACCTTATGCACTGTGAGTTCATGGGTACATGCATGGTTCTGCACTATTTAAACCTATACATCCATTTAAACCTATATTTGATATGCAACCTATATTAGATACTCCAAAACATTATCCAACTAGTCCAACTAGTGCGACATAAGGAGCGGCGTATATATTATTTTTGTTATATATTTGTAGTTCAATATCTATATATTGACTATTGTTTACCCATATATTCATAGTTTAATGCATGTTTTACTGTTCTTCTCGGGTGTGGGCAACCTATGGATACCGGCTAACCTCACGGGGATCCATATGAGCACAAAATTACACCCACACATGTAGGGTTTCTTCGTGAGCGTAAAAATTCTAGCTAGTGTTTGGGGCGTAGTGGGATGGGATGGACGCAACCCAATTTTTAGGAATGGGACGGTCCATGTTAGTTGCAAGAATGGGATGGTTTCTGTTTTCTATTCGGTAGAAGAGATGAAGGGATGGAGGATGGAAGGAATTTTAACATCATCAACTGTAGTTCTATGGGCCCCACATGTTAGTAGTGGGCCCCCACAAGACAACCTTATCTTCCCCCCATCCTCTTCTACTTATGTCTGCCTGCATCGCAATTGCCTGCCCCAAGCGCCTCCGCCGCCCGCCACAGGTGCCACCGCCGGCCGACCCCACGTGCCTTCGCCATCCGCTCCAAGTGCCTCTACCAACGCATAGAGCTTGCCGGCCGCTCCCTTCTGCCCGCCAGCTCTAGGTGCCACCCCCTTTTGCCCCGCACAGTGCACAAAGCTCGCCGGCCACTCCCTTGTGACTCCCACAGCCAAGAAGATGGAGGACCACACCATGTATCTAGGATGATCTAGTCCCCTCGATTTCGTGGGATGGGGGCCTCCAATCTGAGGGGTATATTCCCCTTAGGGATGGACCTGTCCCCCGCTGCCCCTCATCCAAACACCGGTGATCGCCCCAATCAATCCCAAATGACCCCCTGAACCAAACACTACCCTAATGATTATGGATATGTGTGGATGATACCATGTGTCCCACCCCATGTTTTGGACTCCCTGATGTAACGGTCAAGCCTCAACTTATTTTATTTTCATCCAACTTAGTGGCTAATGGTGGGGCCATTCTATTGACATCATTAGAGATTAGAAAATAGGGGGAGAGTGAGGAAAGTGTGGGGAGAGCCAAGCCTATCAGCGTCTTCCCCAAGTTGTACTTCAATAGATGCGGGCTTGTTGTAGGTAAGCTTCCGAGATTCTTTATGGTAATTGATCTCTAGATTTGGTAAGTACTTAGTTTAATTATTCACGGGTTCACCGTTCTCAACCGAGTGCCTGATCAATACCATCAGAATTAAGATTAGGTTAGTAAGATATAATGTAGACGTGGTGTCTAGACTATACCTTACCTGTGTTTGTGGCTTTCCCCATGGATGTTGTTTCTGGTACTCAGCACGCCCCCCGTGAAAATCGATACTATGAAATACTCCCGAGTGAAAGCTATATTAATAATTGTGCACTTGCAGTTTTATCTCTATTTGCCACCATTGGTCTCAACCCTGCTCAGGAACACCACCTCTGACTGCGTGCTGGCTAAGACTATTGAGGCACGTCGTCAATGGGCTCCCTCCAGCCAGTCTTGTCACCTCTAATCGCATCGTTGTCAGGGGTGTCCATGGGCCCGTGTGTGCTGTGCGATCGAACAGGGCCCTCAAAAATCATAGGCCCCCAAATTTACTAAGTATGCTAAGTATATATAATAAATTTGGGCTTTGTTTTAATGAGAAAATCAGCCTGGCCTGCTAGAGCCTGGGCATAGCCACAAGTCACGATCGTGGCTTCTTCCTTCTGGGGATGGAGCGATCGCTGCGTTCTTTCAGTTTCCCGTAACCCTTCCGCCAGGCTGCCTTCCGCCTTCGTGTTCGTTGCCTGGACCGCTGGACGAACTTGAAGTTCCTCGGCCTCGCCCTCGCAGTTATTCGGCGTTCAAGACCTAGTCGTAATCCAGACCGGATCAGAGACGGAGATCGCCTGGTAAATTCCATGTGCAGCCCCTATTTTATTTAGTTAATCTTTTGTGCATTGTCTTTGTACAGAAATTGATCTAGTGTGATTGTTCCAACTTGCAAGTCATGTCTTTTTCAAATCGGATGAGAAAATATGAATCTGGACATCAAAAGCGTCAGAAAAAGCAAAGAATTTAGGAATTAACTCAATCTCAGAATTGAGGAATTAACTCAATCTCATAAAGGAGCTATGGATAAGTTTATTATTAGAGAACCACAAGTTTCTTCTCCCAATAATGATACCGTTGGGCAGGGCACTGCTCAAGATACAGAAAATGCCGATGATCCTAATCCTAATGATTATCAGCCAGAGATAGAAAATATTGTTGAGCAAGTTCCTGACAACGTTGATGGCACTAACATTGATGTCAACTTGGATAGTTCTCATGCTGCAAATGTTGATGATGTTTCTTTTCAGCCAGATATTTTTGATCCCAGGTATTGGGATTCCCTAGATCCTAAACAGATTGATATCTTAGCAGAAAAGAGTCATAAAAGAGATTTATCAATTCAGAAAGGTCCTAAGGATAAATGATGAAACTCAGGTTCATTATCTTGGCCCTAGAGTTCAAAATGAGTTGATACAATTGCTTGGTTCTGCTATTAAATCTGAAATTATTAAGAAAATTAAGGAACCAAAATATTTCTCTGTCACACTAGATTGTAGTCCTGATGCTGGCCACCAAGAACAAATGTCTCTAATTATAAGGTATGTGGATTCATCTTCATGTCCTGTTCGCGTTGAAGAAGCATTTATGGGATTCTTGGAGGTAAATGATACAACTGGTCAAGGAATTTTTGATGTGCTAGAGGAAGAACTAAAGAATCTTGGACTTGTATAGATAATATCAAAGGACAAGGCTATGATAATGGGTCAAATATGAACGGGAAACATCAAGGTGTACAAAAGAAACTTCTGAATATAAATCCTAGAGCTTTCTATTCTGCTTGTGGCTGCCATAGTCCTAATTTAACACTTTGTGATATGGCTAAGACTTGTGGTAAAGCCAAAGATTTTTTTTGAATCATCCAACGTATCTACACAACATTTGCTAAATCTACTAAGAAATGGCAGATTTTGAAAGATAACATAATTGGATTGACTCTAAAGTCAGTGTCATCTACTCTTTGGGAGAGTCATGTTGATAGTGTTAAAGCTATTAGGTTTTAGTGTGCAAATATTCGAGAGGCTCTACTTCAAGCATCTGAGAGTGATAATGATCCTTTGACAAGCAGTGAGGCTAAAGGTTTAGCAAATAATGAACTTAGAGGGTATGAATTTTTAGTGTCAATAGTCATTTGGTATGACATATTATATGTTGTTAACCTAGTAAGCAAAGAATTGCAATCGAAGGATATGCTAATTGATGTTGCTATTGAGAAAGTGCAGGGGCTGATATCTTTCTTCAATTAGTACAGAGAAACTGGTTTCTCAAATGCACCGGAGGCAGCTAAAGAAATTGCACTCGACATGGATATTGGTACAGCTTTTCATAAAAAAAAAGGCAAATTAAAAGAAAGAGGCATTTTGATGAAAATCCGGATGACTCAAATGCTGCCACAGAATCTCGAGAGGAATTATTTAGACACAGCTATTTTATAGCAATTGTTGATCAAACTATTTTCTCTCTTACTACAAGATTTAAACAGTATCAAGGTTACAAGAAAACATTTGGTTTCTTATTTACTTCTGATGCATTGCGTTATCTGGATAATAAGAGCTTGAAATCTTGTTGTGATCATCTTGGGGCTGCACTTAAACGAGATGGACGATCTGATATTGATGCTGATGGCCTTTATGTGGAGTTGATTTTTCTTCAAGATTTTATTCCACAAGAAAATAAAGGCCCGGTCGAAATTCTAAATTTTTTAAAGCGACATGAGTGTTTTGACACTAGATATTAAGGCCTCCACTTAGTGTTTCGAACTAGGCCTCATATTTCCCCGGGACGCGCCTGATCGTTGTATATGGCTGCTGCTTGGACACACCATCGATAAGATCTCCTGTGTCAGTCGTGCCACCTCTGACCATGTCTCCGGATACAACTACTCGGGCATGCCGTCGATAGGTTCCGCCGAGCCGGTCATGTTGCCACCAGCAACATCATCAACCACAACCGCTTGGATATGCCATCATTAGGCTGCACAACCACCTCTTGGATATGCCAACTAAGTACACTTGTCGTGTGCACACGATCAAAAGAAGACAATAGCTTCAAGTTTATCGTCCGACTGATCTCCAAATCGCTCAGAGACTAGGGGGCTAGACCTACAGGGTCCACTTGCACGGCCCCGATGAACTACGGCTACAAAAAAAAAATCTGGACTTCAATTAATACTAACCTCCGTCTGATTCTGCGAATAGCACAAAGATTTAGGGACTATTATCATTGCTGTAGTAGACAAAACATCCAACTGGGACGGGATGGGCCAAGAGAGTTGCACAGGAGGCCCAAACCGGATGGAGTACTTCGTCTACTTTGCGGACGAGATATAGCAAGTTGTGCATAGAGACTAAAAGCATATCCAGCAGACTACCTAAACCTACTACATATCCTATATTTAGGTAGTGGAGGCCAAAAAAACCTACTCCAACAAACTACCTACCCGACTACCTACTTTTGTTGGCCCAACAAATTTTCTCTCCTACTACCTACATCTGTTGGGCTAACAGATTTGCCTACCTATTTTTTCTCCACGCGCTTCTCTCTCTCTCCTTCGCATCGCGGCGCTTCCTTGCCCATGCACGACTCTCGGCCACCGTCGTCCTCGCTCCGCCATGGCTACTCGGCGTGGGCGGAGCTCCCCGGTGCGGCGGTCCCTCCGATGAGGGCGCAGGGTGCCTCTCCGGCCACCCCGAGCCCTACGACATTCCTCTCCCCGCGACTGCTTTGGCCGAGTTCGTCGATGGCAAAAGAAGGAAGGAAGGGGATGACATGTGGGCTCCACATGTCATTGGCTGTTAAACTGAATTTGGGAGCCACGATTTAGGTAGTACTGCTGGAAGTGGAAGTAAAATTTAGGTAGTATAAAAATAGGTGGCTACCTAAACAGTGGTAGTCTGTTTTAGATAGTACTGCTGGAGATGCTCTAATTCTATTCAACTAAATTTTCTTGTAATAAACCAATAAACCTACATGTAAACCCATCAGGACTCTATCAACAACCGTACCCCTGACTATATAAGAAGGAATAGAGATCCTATTATCGGCATCCTGCATAGCACATCCGCATAGCTCCACCCAAAGATTCATAGATGCAATTCTCTGCTCGGAAACGACTCCACAGCCCGCAGCGGACAAACAGTAAAGATTCTCATCTACACTGGACGTAGACTAAATTTACGTCTCGTATACTAAATTTCGAGTCAAATGCTAAGTCCTATGACGACACGCCTGTTAGGCTAACGAATCTTCCAATTCATGTGCATTATTTTGAGAATAGTCCAAGAATTATATTATTTTGAGGACGAAAGGAGCTTTTTTTACAAGGTGTGATGACTTATTTTCCAACCCTACCATATACAGCCTACTATATGCAGGAAGGAGCCAAGAAAAGCAGTCTCCGCCAGTCCGCCTGTTTTCTTCCAGTGACGGGCCCGCACATCAACTTGGATGAGAAAAAAAATGCCTCCGATTCCCATGGCTCGCACTCCACATTTTTGGTCCCCGTCATCTAACGGTCATTCGGTCAAGCTTACTCGTTTCATTTTCACTTTCCTTTTTTTATTCACAAATATTCAGATGTTCACACGTTTCCATTCCCCATGGTGCTCCTAAAGAAAGCTTGTGGCATACTAAAATTTCATTATAAAAACATTCATGGAGCTCGTTTGCGGAGGGAGAATATAGAACTTGATTAGTGATTACCTGAAGTTGTCCCCATGAAGTAATGCTATCATCTTCTTTCCAAATTGAAGTCTCACACCAAAGACCACCATGGCACATGGACATCTTGCACGCATATCCATCATGTTGTGGATCGCGTTGTCCACTGCTGCTGCTGCTCTAGACGCAAGCAGGAGCAACGGCAGCAACTCCGACCTCGCTGCTCTGCTGGCTTTCAAGGGGCACGTCGCCGATCCTCTCGGCGTCCTCGCAAGAAACTGGACCGCTGCCACCTCCTTCTGCGTTTGGGTGGGCATCTCATGCAGCCACCGTCGGCGGCAGCGCGTCACCGCCCTGGAGCTGCCGGGTGTATCCCTCCAAGGAGAGATCAGCCCTCACCTCGGTAACCTGTCTTTCCTCTCTGTCCTCAACCTCTCCAGCACCAACCTCACGGGCACAGTCCCGGATGGTATAGGAAGGCTGCGCCGCCTCAAGCTCCTTGATATTGGCCACAATGCCCTGTCAGGTGGTATCCCTGCCACCATAGGGAACCTCACAAGGCTTCAGGTTCTTGATCTCAGCTTTAACCTGCTTTCTGGTCCCATCCCAACAGAGCTACAAGGCTTGCGCGACCTTGGCCGCGTGAGTCTCCAAATGAATTACCTCAGTGGTTTCATACCGAATGACCTGTTCAACAATACACCATTGTTAACTTATCTGGACCTCGGCAATAACAGCCTGTCAGGAGTGATACCAGATTGCATCGGCTCCTTGCTCACACTTGAGTTCCTTGTCCTGGAATTCAACAATCTTACGGGGCCGGTGCCGCCAGCCATCTTCAACATGTCTACCTTGAGCGTTATCGCCGTATCCTCGAACCACTTGACCGGCCCTTTCCCAGGCAATGGAAGTTTCAGCCTCCCAGCTTTGCAATACATTGAGCTCTCTGATAATAGTTTCAATGGTACCATACCACAGGGGCTCTCAGCGTGTCAGCACCTCGTAGAGCTTTCTCTACCAAAAAATTCATTTGAGGGTGTTGTGCCGGCATGGCTAGGAAAGCTGACCAATCTCCAGTTCATTAACGTGGGCTGGAATGACCTCACTGGTCCGATCCCTGCTGAACTCAGCAACCTCACTAGGCTAAATGTCATGGAAATCGCCTTTTGCAATCTGACAGGAATCCTTCCGGCAGAGCTTGGACGGCTAGGCCAACTTTCCGAACTGTATCTCTCGAACAATCAGCTAACAGGAACTGTTCCTGCTGTTCTTGGAAACCTTTCTCAGTTAGTATCGCTGTATTTGGATGGAAACCAGCTGTCTGGATCGGTACCGTTAACAATTGGTAACCTGAACTTGTTGACGACACTTAATATTGGGGGAAACAGTCTTCAGGGTGATCTTAGTTTTTTTTCTGTTATTTCCAACTGTAGAATGCTCTCAGACTTTGAAATCTATTCGAATTATTTCACTGGAAGCATCCCAGGTTATGTGGGCAACCTGTCAAGTCAGCTCCAAATATTTCTTGCTAATGACAACAAGTTAACTGGTGAAATTCCAGCTGCCATCTCGAACTTAACTGCTCTCACTGTGCTAGATATTTCGTCAAACCAATTTCGTAGTGCAATTCCAGGACAACTGATGATGCTAGAGAATCTCTACTTTCTTAAACTCAGTAGAAACAGCTTGTCTGGCTCCATCCCTTCAAACATTGCAATGCTAAAGAATGTGGTCAAGTTATTCCTTCCAAGCAACCAATTCTCCGGTGCCATACCCAAGGGCATCGGCAACCTCACCAAACTAGAGTTCCTAGTGTTATCAAACAACCAATTAACATCGACTGTACCACCGAGCCTGTTTCACCTTGATAGCCTCATCAGGCTAGACCTATCTCAAAACTTGTTGAGTGGTGTGTTACCGGTTGATACAGGCTATATGAAGCAAATTTATATGATGGATCTCTCTATCAATAACTTTGTTGGTAGCCTCCCAGATTCAATGGGACAGCTCCAGATGATGGCCTACTTGAACCTGTCACACAATTCATTCAACAATTCGATTCCACAATCTTTTCAGAAACTGGCCAGCCTGCAAAATTTGGACCTATCCCATAACGGTATATCTGGAACCATCCCAGAGTACTTGTCAAATTTTACCATCCTCACTATCTTGAACCTGTCTTACAATAAATTACACGGTCAGATACCAGAAGGTGGTGTGTTCTCAAACATCACGCTGCAATCACTGATGGGGAACGCAGGGCTCTGTGGTGCTTCACGCTTGGGATTGCCACCATGTTCAGCCAAATCTCACACAACCAGTGGTCATGGTCACAAGATGAGATTTTTGGTCCCCACTATAATCATAATAATACTTGCAGCTCTGGCTTGCTTCCTATACATTATGTTCAGAAAGAAAGTCAACAAGCGTGAAGAGATTTCTGCTTGTATGGTCGACATGATCAACCATCAGTTAGTCTCCTACCATGAGCTTGTTCGTGCTACTGACAATTTCAGTGATGATAACATGCTGGGGTCTGGTAGCTTTGGGAAAGTTTTTAAGGGCCAGCTGAGCAACGGTGTGGTGGTTGCAATAAAAGTTATACACGCGCATCTGGAATATGCCATGAGAAGCTTTGACGCCGAGTGCAGTGTGCTCCGAATGGCACGGCATCGCAATCTGATAAAGGTTCTGAATACATGTTCCAACCTGGACTTCAGAGCACTTGTTCTTCAGTTCATGCCCAACGGTAGCTTAGAGGCACTCCTACACTCTGAAGGTAGAAGGCACCTGGGTCTCCTTGAGAGGCTGGACATCATGCTGGGCGTGGCGGCAGCAATGGAGTATCTGCACCATGAGCACTCCGAGGTGGTCTTGCACTGTGACCTGAAGCCTAGCAACGTTCTCTTTGACGAGGACATGACCGCGCATGTGGCAGACTTTGGCATTTCAAGGTTGCTGCTAGGTGATGATAGCTCCATGATCTCTGCAAGCATGCCAGGAACAATTGGTTACATGGCACCAGGTAGCACTAATGCCCAATCAAAGATGATTAGAGTTACCTTTAATAGATTAACTATGTTTGATCAATCATTAATATTTCGATCTGTCTTTTGTTTATGGTAACTTTGTTATCAGAGTATGGATCTCTTGGAAAAGCATCGCGGAAGAGCGACGTGTTCAGCTATGGGATCATGCTGCTTGAAGTGTTCACTGGGAAGAGACCCACGGATGCCATGTTTCTGGGAGAGCTAAGCATCAGGCAGTGGGTACATCAGGCGTTTCCTGCAGAGCTTGTCAATGTAGTCGACAACCAGATTCTGCTGGATGGCTGTGGCTCTGCTTCTACAAATATTATGGGTGGCTTTCTTGTGCCAATTTTCAAGCTGGGCTTGGTCTGTTCCACTGACTTGCCGGAGCAAAGGATGGCTATGACGGATGTGGCAGTGACGCTGAAGAAGATCAGAAATGATTATGTCAAGTCAACAGCACCGGAGCATTGCGTTGCAATCGATCACCATTAGTAAAATTATGTATGCGAAGGCATATATGTCTAGTCTCAAGTTTTGTTTCTCGGTTGTATTTGGACCTTTCTCCTAATAAATAAGAGAAAAATTTTATGGTGCTTCTTAACACCATACTATCTTATCTTACTATTACTAATTGGAGGCCCCAAGGAGGGCTCAACGTTAACTCTCACCAGATACACTAAGAAAAAAGATGAATGCTAGAAATTTTCACGTTAATCAGAAACATCCAGCTATCATATCAAAAGTCTATAGCCACCCATAACCATTGGATCTATTTTGTTATCTAAGAAATTACCCACCTCTGCCATTATATATAGATTAAAAAAATAAAATCTCTTTTTTAGAGAAAAACAGAAAATCCATCCAACAAGTACCAAGAACTATATCAAGCGCTGACATCATAGTAACAAACATTCTTCTCCATAAAAGATATCGGAGGCAATCTAATCTATCTACGCCAACAAATTCATCCTTCGTGCCCTGCAACATCGCCGTCGAGGATCAGAGTCGCTGCGGCCGTGGACGCCGCCGTGGCGCGGCATGGCCGGCTGGATGTCTTGCTCAACAGCGCCGGCGTCGTGCTCCCGCTGTCCCCTGGCACGTCGCAGATCGCCAACCTGAATTTCACGCAGTTCGACGCGGTCATGTCCGTGAATGTCCTCGGGACGCTGGCGGGGATCAAGCACGCCGCGCGCGTCAAGCTGGCGACGCTGCCCGCGGGCGCTGCCGCCGGCAGAGGGTTCAATCCTCTGCATGGCGAGCATCAGCGGCATCCTCGGCGGGCTGGGGACGTACCCGTACTCGGTGTCCAAGTTCGCCATCGCCGGGATGGTCAAGGCCGCCACAGCCGATCTCTCGCGCCACGACGTCCGCGTCAACTGCATCTCACCGTACGCGGTGCCCACGCTGGGCGGAGCCGCGGACGAGGCGCAGGTGGCGGCCATCATCAGGGGGCTCGGGAAGCTCAAGGGCGCCACCTGCGAGGCGGTGGACATTGACAGGGCGCCGTGTACCTGGCCTCCGACGACTACGTGTCTGGGCACAACCTTGTGGTTGACGACAGATTCACGAGCTACAAGCACATGAACCTGCCTTTCCCTACCAAGCCACAGGAGTGACTTGGCACAGCTTGTGATTCAGGTGTTGCGGATTTCATTCTGCTCTGTTGCTTTGTACTACGGAAATTCAGATGCTTGCATCACTAAGCATCGCATCGATCTGACGTCAACCTCCAAGATGGGCAAGATGCACCATGCAACAATGGACAATCGTGCAAATTGCAAGGTTGGTTTGACTGAGAAAAATCATCCAGACCATGGCATTTTTTTTGGTGCCCTTCCTCTATCTCTAAAATAGTTTTTTATAAATAACATGTTTTGTTCTGTCTTATGCTTATTTTCCTATTATAGGCAATATTCGATGCAAACCTGATGTGAGTAGAAAGATCAGAGCTTGGACCTAGGATATATAATGGTTGATTTGCAATGAGTGTATGAGGTCCAAGTCATCAAGGTAATGCATCCACGTATCTCTACATAAACAATGTAACTAAAATATTCAATTTTTTAACTTTTTGTGAGAAAAGAAAAAGTCCATACATATGAGTTACTCGTAAGTAAATACAATCACTTAGAAGTTAAACAACCTAGGAAGAAAGTGCTTCACTGATCCGTCGCCTAAAAATAGTCCAGTACAGTCCTAGAACAAAGAATGCAGGCAGAACATCTGGAATAATAGTTTCCCTATCCAACCTCTTAAAGCCTTGATTGACGTGTATGCAATAAAAATCACCATGCAACAGTTTCTCCATCAACATACTATATTTAGTGATATGCTAAATCTTCCTTTATGTCCGTTCAATTTGGGGTGACAATGACATATTGTCCACCCTATATGTTATTTGGGATTGGGGAATCTTGGAGAAAGGAAATATTTAACGGAGAATTTTTGTTAAGATGCACCCTATGGAGATAAGTTTAATTTAGAAGGGCTCTGGAATATGAGGAGATCTAATCGTCCTATTTTATTTGTGGCTTAAATTTAGAACATGAATTAGTTAAACCACTTTATGAAATTTCACAAAACATGTGGTGGTTATTGTGTTATTTTACGAGATTGTGAAGGGGTATGTTTTGACATGGGACAATATATATATTTTTTAAAAATAGTAACAATTTGTTCAAAAATTATCGTTTAATAAGGAAAAATATCAAAACAAGTCGATTACTACTGCATGCACATGACCAATCCAAATATTTGCTCTTAGAGCAACTCGAGAAGACTCTTTATATTTTTCCTAATTTTTAGGAATGGGGATTTTGGTGACAAAATTTGCCTCCATAAGGCTGATATGGAACGACTAGAACATGAGGATGAACTGGACTGGAACGCCTGGCCGGGCAGGAAACCCGGCCAGATCGCCGAAGAACAGACCGCCTAAGGCTGGTTCTATTCTTCTTCGATAACTCTAACCCTAGGACGTAGGCCGCCTTTATAGACTAGACGGCCCCGCCAAACCCTAATCACCCACGGTACTGTTCACGCATATTGTAACTCGCGTGAACAGTACCACGGCCTCCCTATGGGCTCTACTCAGCCCATAACAGGCCCAGCCCACTGCCATGACAGCCTCTTTAATTGGATCTCCAAATATAGACATTCTCTATTCTAGATTTCTTGCTATCTAAAGATGGAGAAAGAGGAGGACTTTCTAGAGTGCACACAAGTTTTACACAAGATGGACAAAAGCTGTTGCAGCATACAAAACAAGTTTTACCCAAGATCTTCAAATAACGATTTAAAGAATAAATTTTAGAAAGACTCTTGGAGATGCTCTTATATTGTAGTCCAAGCTACAAAAAATTGGTCTTGGGTGTTATATTTATATCCATGAAGTGTGAGCACGCTTCTACTACTACAACAAGAAGCTGGTCAACTCAAGTACAGTTAATGATGTTTGTACTGCTTTTGGACGTTCATGCTTGAGCAAATTCATCAAAATGCGAGTCAGCAGTTTCGATTTCCATTTAGATCTATATATGTCTTGATTTATATGGTTTGTAGAATGCTAATAATTTGCATGTCTTTCTTATGATTATGATACATTTTTCATTATTCAAAAGATATAATAAACTTAATCACATAGTTTGTGGGCACTCTATGGGAACAAATGTACATACTTATCTCTTTAATCTTATTATAAAATGTACTTAACCTATTCTAGAGCTAGAGGGAGAATAAGGTTTTACTAATTGAGGGGCTTATTTTATATAGTTTCCATATGTTGCCACAACATTCTAAATAGTCTATACCCAAATTTTAGTGGAAACTTTATTTGTTCATGACCTATTAAGTAAGGAATTTATTTGTCTTTACAGAAAGAAATTTAGATTTACATATCGTTAGCACGTGCTTGTGTTAGAAAATGAACCGTGAAAAATACAATTTAATGTTAGTTAAATGTATTAAGCAGTAGTAACTAATGCTTATGTTTTCTTAGATTCTATCCCGTGTGAGAGCATGAGTTGATGGACTAGTGTCTCCTAATGTAATAACAATTCCCTCTTACTAGATCAGCAGTGTCCTCCCGGATCACATCTCTCATGCTCTCCTCTCATCAGCCGTGTCCTCCCAGATCACATCTCTCTTCCAAACTGGCTATCCCTCCTAGAACTGGCAGTGGACACACCGTAGTGATGCCTGTTTGAGGAAAGTTTTGCTGCAGGACACCATTCGAACGTGTAATATGCTATTAGACACTGCCAAAATCGTGTACATTTGCCGTAATATACCACATTTATTATTTAATCCATTCATTTCTCGTATTCGCAGAGAGAGGAGATAGGGGAAATCACTTTTTTTGCTCTTCTTCAACCTTCGGGCGTGCACTGATTTTTGTCGTAACACACCGCTGCAGCCTATTTATTGAGTCCATCTTTTAACAAAATATTAATATGGGCCTTCAGATTTATTTGATTTTAATTGAACTAAAATTAGCCTTGCCTAATTAAAATCCAACACTTGTAACATTGCATTATATTAATATTTTGGTAGGCTTGATTAGAATGACGCTACAAAAGTGTAATAGATGAATGTTGCTTGCAACATGATGTTAATGTTGGTGGAAATTTTCTTGGCTCCTGCGCGGCTGCGTGGACTGTCATTAATCCATGGTTCTATGAAGAAATTGTTACCAGAGAGATGATGTCCATACGTGTTGCCTGCCTCATTCTGAGCACGTACATCCAACGCCGCATGTTTGTCTTTTCTACTGTTTCTGTTTCCAACGGATGGGATTCGTAATTAGCATCGTCAGCTGATACGCTGTTGCGTGCGCGGCAGCAGCGTCCGACGCTAGCGGTACATTACAAGTGTTTCATATAGATGTTGTAAAAGTAGATCGGAATGTTGCATATGTTGCAATGATCGTACACGTATGTTATAAGTTTTTGTTCCCAATATTTCATCCGTTTTTCCAGACATATGTTGCAAGTGTGCTTATCTGGATGTTCATATGTTCCATGCATATATTATAAGTGTTTTATCTGGATATTGCATAGGTTTACAATGGTTTCAAGTATTTTTAGGTGTTTTGGTAAGTGTTTCAGACGCATATTTGAAGTGTTTCATTAGTCTTAAGACATATGTTGCACTTGATGATTCAAAACTAGATTGAGTGTTACATCTTCCTCCTCGTCTCGGTGTCTCAACCTCCAACACTACCAGCAAGGTCCAGCACGGCCGTCTGGGTCCTTCCCCTTCCAAGTGCTCAAGTTGGGCATAGAGCAGCAGTGGAGGAGCAGAGGCCAGTGTTGGCCTGCGGATGGGGATGGTCTGCAGATGCAGATAGGTCGGCGCAACACAAATCGAAGGGAGGTATGGGCTTCCGAGACCTGCACATCTTCAACAAAGCCATGTTAGGCAACCAAGGCTGGAGGCTCATCACACGCTCGGATAGTCTGTGCGCCAGGGTGCTTAAAGGCCGTTATTTTCATGACGGTGAGTTCTTGAGTTGCACGAGAAAGAAGCACTCGAGTCAGACATGGAGATCGATCCTAGCTGGAAGAGATGTTCTGACAAGAGGCTTGATCAAAAGAATTGGCAATGGCAGGTCCACTAACATCTGGAATGATCCTTGGATTCCGATGCATTTCGATGCGAGGGCCATCACACCCCATGAGGGCCAGGAGGTGATCAATGTTTCTGATCTTATAACGAAGGCTGGGTTGTGGAATGAGGAAGTCATTAAAGCAATCTTTCTTCCCATCGATGCCAATGCTATTCTCCTAATCCCTCTGCGGCCACAGGAGGACGACTGGTGGGCTTGGGAACTGGAGAAGCATGGAGATTATATGGTTAGATCAGCATACAGAAAACGAAGCTTCTGTGAGAGTGTGTGGGGTGGACACGGAGTCTATTAAGCACACTGTAATTGAGTGCACGATGGCAAGACTCTTCTGGCAGAAAACGAAGGAATCGACAGGAGTTAAATTGCCCCGGCTGCACCCCTATACTTGGGCATCTGATGTAATGAAGGAGGACTTCTGCCTTGAGGCTGATCGCAGTGTCCTCATCATTGGAATGTATGCTCTTTGGATGCAGCGGAACAAGCATCGCCATGGAGCTGAGCAATTGCCACCGGAGGAAATAGGGTGTGTTCACTTCGCGATAAGCAGGTGAAAAGTTACTGTAGCATCTTTCGTTGTTATTTAGTAAAATTTGTCCAATCATGGACTAACTAGGCTCAAAAGATTCGTCCCGACATTTACAGACAAACTATGCAATTAGTTATCTTTTTTACCTACATTTAATGCTTCATACATGCGTCGAAAGATTTGATGTGATGGGTGGAAGAGGAAATATTTTGGGTTGGGATGGGGAAGTGAACAAGGCCATAGTTCAATGGACAGTTGACATGGCGCATGCACTACTACACGTTTTCTTTTGCGTAGCGTTTCAATTTTGGCCTCGGCCTCTGTTATTCCAGGCCAGGCAGCCAGGCCAACAACCGCCTCGGTTAATCCTTAACCGAGGCGGGCTCTGTAAGAAAACCGTCTCGATTAATGCTTATTAACCGAGGCGGTTCAGTTAGGGAAACTACCTCCGTTAATGCATTAACCGAGGCGTTTGCTGTAAGCCAGATGATGAGGACATCGCCACGCTGGACACACCGACGTTATGGTCTTTCCCAAGTTGCAATTCGTCCCCAACTCAGCTGCCACGTCACCCTCGGATTTAGCATACACGTCGTCGCTGTTTCGGTCATAACTCTCTCATATGACATCAAAACGGAACGTTCTTGGATGCGTTGGAAAGGGGACGACGACGCCGTCATTTTGGATCTGGTTCCAGCTCCAGAAGGTCCGTGGATCATTCTGTGTGACCACGGCAAGGTGCTGCGTCACCTATTTGGGCCAACTTGACCATATATCGTGTCAGGCCTTAAGCCCAAGTTGTGGGCGCCCAACTCCTGGCCGTTCCCAACCCTAGGTCGAGTCTTAGACTATAAACATAGCCGCCGCCGCTGTTAGACAATTGTGTTTTGTTTAGAGTTTAGTTTTCCATCGAGAAACTGAATCGTTCATGGTAACTGTGGTGACAAATCCTTTTACAGTGATCCATTCTTGATCTCCTCCACTGTGTCAATTAGTCCTTTGGAACCGAGCTCTTGAACCCTCTATTGATATTCGCATCATTCATATTTGCAATTTCAGATTGCGTGCTTTTACCTTCTTGCTTGTGCTCTTCGATTCGCTTGCAGGAAAAGCCTTCTTGGCGAGGTCAATCAAGTTGTGCTTGGTTGATAACCAACGGAGCAGTGGTGTAACGGTTGCAGGGTTCGCATCGTGTCTGATTTGAAGCCGGATCGCCAATGTCGAGATCTCCACAAGTCGAACTTACCGGTTACCTCTCGGAAGATCGGTCCTGTACTCTTCTGCTACTGCTGAGTTATGTGATAATCCTGATGCGCCATGTTATACTATGTTTTGTCAACCTATTATGTCTGGTGCATTGCCTGCTGTCACTAACCTTTTGCAGGAGTTCGCTGATGATAGGATGAAGTCGAGGACGACTCCAATTCTAGAAGGAGACGATGATGAGGACATCGCCAAGATGGAGTCGAGGACAACTCCAATTCAAGAAGGGGAGGATGATGAGGACATCGCCACGCTGGACACACCGACGTTATGGTTTTTTCCAAGTTACAATTCGTCCCCAACTCAGCTGTCACGTCACCCTCGGATTCAGCATATATGTCGTTGTTGTTTCGGTCATAACTCTCTCATACGACATCAAAACGGGGCGTTCTTAGATGCGTTGGAAAGGGGACGACGATGTCGTCATTTTGGATCTAGTTCTAGCTCTAGAAGGTCCATGGATCATTCTGTATGACTACGGCAAGGTGCTGCGTCACCTATTTGGGCCAACTTGGCCATGTATCGTGTCGGACCTTAAGCCCAAGTTGTGGGCACCCAACTCCTGGCCGTTCCCAACCCTAGGTCGAGTCTTAGACTATAAACATAGCCGTCGCCGCTGTTAGATAATTGGGTTTTGTTTAGAGTTTAGTTTTCCATCGAGAAACTGAATCGTTCATTGTAACTGTGGTGACAAATCCTTTTACAGTGATCCATGCCCCCTGTTCTTGATCTCCTCCATTGTGTCGATTAGTCCTTTGGAACCGAGTTCTCGAACCCTCTATTGATATTCGCATCATTCATATTTGCAATTTCAGATTGCGTGCTTTTACCTTCTTGCTTGTGCTCTTCGATTCGCATGCAGGAAAAGCCTTCTTGGCGAGGTCAATCAAGTTGTGCTTAGTTGATAACCAACAGAGCAGTGGTGTAACGGTTGCAGGGTTCGAATCGTGTCTAATTTGAAGCCGGATCATCAACGTCGAGATCTCCACAAGTCAAACTTACCGGTTACCTCTCGGAAGATCGGGCTTGTACTCATCACCAACTGCCTCAGTTAATAGCCGATTAATCATGACGATTTTCTTATGTTGCCCGCCTCGGTTAAGTCTGGGCTATAAAGGCATCTGCACCCACCCTTCTTCCCCGTGGCTCCTCCTCTATTTTTTAGGGGGAGATTTTGCCCTTGGATTTGGTGAAGGGGGGCACCGCAAGAGATTGATTCTCACTCTCAAACCCTCAATCCTCTCGCTTTTTCCATGATTTGGTGAAGTTCTAGATCTAGATCTATTTGGAGGAGAGAGAAATCCTCAGATCTAGAGCTACCCGGCTATCTTTTCTTTGTATTGCTGTGCTTATATACGCCATTTTCGTTGTTTGTGTCTCTGTAAGGTGGAGCGGATCATGGACAGGGAATGGATGTACAAGACATCGAGGAACATGTGACCAAGTTTATTGTCGTTGCCAAAAGGCATTGTCTGAGTCTCAAGAAAGAAGTCACCATCTGTTCATATAAGAGCTGCAAGAACCTTTATGCTCACGGAGATGACACAGTGAAATCTCACTTGGTCCGGTATGGTTTCATCAAGGATTCCACCGTTTGGAAATTTTACAGGGAAGCAGAGGATCCGAGTGTTGGTGCATCTGGAGGAGGAGGGAACTCATCGACAGCGATGACGGCAGCGGTGAATGTCGAACAACAAACCTCATTAGCAGCGGTCGGCGGACATGACAATGCTGGTACTGGTGACAATGCAGAGTGTGACAATGCTGGTACTGGTGACACGGCTGACGATAATCATGGCCGCCCACCAGTTCGAGTAAGTCCCAAAGATACTTAAACATATATATATATAGCAACTGAGATCATGACTTGCCATATTTGACCATTTCAAATCTGTATTGTGTGAATGATGCAGGCAGGGCATCATGGCCCACTGGATTTGCTTTGTAATCTATCATCAGGACGGAAAGGCCGTTATATTTGACTCCTTGCGGGACACAAACAAAGAAGGGTACAAGCACTTTGAAGGCATATTGAGATAGTAAGTAACAAAACTTATTCATTTACAGTTAACATATGTGTTAAAATTCTCGTTGACACTCATGGTTTTTCAACAGCGCTTATAAGAAGTACATTGAAAATCCCAATTCCTATGATCGAAGGTCTGAGAAGAAGAAGATCAAGAATGGCAAGAAACTGAAAATCAGACATCAGCTCCCGGTAAGTACCAATACTACTACTACTCTACTCTACTACTACTAATAATAATACTACTACTACTCTACTCTACTCTATTACTACTAATCCTACTACTACTCATACTACTAGTACTACTCCCTCCTACTACTACTACCCACTTCCTCCTACTACTCTACTCTACTACTGCTGCTGCTCCTCCTCCTCCTCCTCCTTCTACTACTCCTACTACTCCTCCTCCTCCTACTGCTGATTGTTTATTATATATGATCTAATGATTGTGTATTATACATCGTGCAGTAAGCCAAACAACCCTTGGTTCAATTCTATGTGGATTATACGCTTGCGAGTACTTGAGGATGTGTAAGCAATTCAGCAGCAGCTGACAGCAGCTCAAGAAATCAAAAGGTGGTGGCAAAGGGAGGCGGTCGACCAAAATTTTAGACAAACAGTAGCTGACATATGCAAGTTTGTCACAAGGCCGCGCATGAAGGGCGAACATTCTTCAACAAAGAAAGCAAGTTAGCTAAGGATTCGAAGTTCAAGAGGGTCAAAACTGGAGCAACATGTTAGAAATCAAGGATTACGTGTTGCCGGCCTTAGCTGATATGTAGGACTGAACTTACGTGCTCGATCATGTATGAATGACGTGTGTTTGTGAAACAATGATAAAGACATCAGTAATGTATGTTGGTTCGTTGAACAATGACCTACTTTATCTGTGTTTTCATTTGTGAAATTCAAATTCAAATTTAAATTATTATTTGAAAAATTATTTTTTAAATCTGAAAATCATTAACCAAGGCGGGCAGGTAATAACAACCGCCACGGTTAAATATATAATAGAGGCGGGCGACTTAAAACAACCGCCTCGATTAATAATTTAACCGTGGCGAACAGTTTAGGATAACTGCCTCGGTTAATATGTTACGTAATGCCGACCGCTACGGTTAATCAATTAACCGGGACGGTTAGGGCAACCGCCTCGATTAAGCCATGATTAACCGTGACCTTTGCACCGAGGCGGTTGCATTGCCCGCCTCGGTTATTCTTCCTATAGTAGCGATGATCTCTGGCTGCTCGTCAAGCCTCCAACGTAGCCGGCTGTGCGAGTTAGTTGACCAAGGTGGACTGCACCGCCTGATGGTTGGCTTAAGTGCAATATTGATGGGGCTTTTTATTCTGACACTGGCCAAGGTGTGATTGGAGCTGTCATCCGAGATCAAGTCAGCACCTTCCGAGGCGGCATAGCAAAGTGGCATCCCTATGGCTTACGCACTGACGATGGAAGCCATAGCCTGTCGCGAAGGTGTGGCCTATGCTGGAAGCCGGGGTATCCAAAATTTGCAAGTTGAAACAGACAACCAAGAGTTAGTGAAGCTTTGGGAAATGGGTGAGCCGTAGCGTTCGCGTGTTTCACCGATCATCAGAGAGATTATTAGAGAGTTATGTACTGTTTTTCATGCTTTCTCTCTAGTGTATGCTAATAGATCTTGTAATCATGTAGCCCATACTCTAGCTAAGCAAGTCTGAGAAGGCAACAGGGTGGATGGGTGGCATTCAGCCCCATTCTGCATTGCCAATCTGTTGACTGAAGATTGTATGCCTGCTGTTCCATGATATATGAATGAATCAGAGTCGAAAAAAAAAGATCACGAACACGCGCGGCCGTGAAGCAACCCCCATCACTATGCCAGAAAAGCTTATCAGTGACGCGTCTAGAGGCTTATCAGTGACGCGTAAAAGACGTGTCACTGTTCTTGCGTCTGTGATAAGGGCATATCAGTGACGCGTAAAAATGCGTCACTGATAACCCTTAAATAGTGACACATGTATCCAATACGCGTCACTAATAACGCTTATCAGCGACATGTCCAGCCAAGACGCGTCACTGATAACGCTTATCAGCGACGTGTCCAGCCAAGACGCGTCACTGATAACGCTTATCAGCGACGCGTCTAGCCAATACGCGTCACTGATAACTATTTCAGAAAACAAAAAAAATTACAATGACCCTATATATATGCAATGATCCTATATATATATATATATATACACACACACACACACATCAGACATGTACCACCATTTTAACAATCAATTCTTTACAAACTTTTCAGATACAAGTTATACTACAAAATGTGTTATCAACTGTGGGCCATTGTTTACAAGGTACAACCAATGTCCTTGATGAGCTCAAAGACAAGAAAAAACACTTAATAATCCTAGAAGAGTAAAACCTTGTTTCCTCATCGCTCGATCATGAAAGATAGCATATGTCTCTATGTTCTTGGAAGAGCCGCACCTGTAAAGGAGTGAAAAGTTAAGTGACCCAGGACATATTGTGAGGTGACAAAGCAATTATAATTCTGAAAAAGTTCCATGGTTGACCACTAATCTATACTACGATTCATGTGTATGGACCTTTAATTCTATTTTCATATTCACATACTGACATACATCATGAAGAAACAAATATGAAAAGCATCACATGTGTTATTATTATACCCATGGTTTCAGTGTCATGTTTTGTGCTGGACTGTGTAACATATGCATATATATGAAGAACAGCTGTTCAAGATAATAATAAGATATAGCAGGCTTACCATTGTGCTGAATAGAACAACAATAACTGTGCTGGTGATCATGATAGCATTAACTCGCACTTCAGTATGACGAGATGATGTAAACTGCAAAAGTTTACATGGACTAGTATAAGTAAGAGCCTATAAATGATCAAGCAAAGATATGTAAAAATCTGGTAGCATTGAAGAGCACAAAAGATGTCGCATCATTAACACCTTCACCGAAAACTAGACTATAGAGTAGGGATGTTTCATCCTGGTTAAGCACCTACAAGTAATGAATTTCCAAGTAAATTGGCTTCCTATCTCATTTTATAAGACAAAAGATGGCAGATTGTTCAACAAGAAACCTGTAACAGTGAGATAATGAAATAGTAATATGAAGTCAGCACCAAAGTTGCAAGTCAGTATGGTTCAGTGCTAACTTCTGAGAACTAAAATATACTCAACCACAGACTAGTTCCTCTCGATTTCCAGTACAGCAAGCAATTTTATCAGATAATATTGGGATATTCACATAAATAAAATGTAAAACATTGTGCGAATGAAAAACTCACTTGAAAACCTACTTAAAATGACCAAAATCAGTTTTCTTAACCCCAAAAGTTCCTAGAAGAGAGGTAGTACTGCCTCTACTAGGTTAAGGTAATGACCTAAAATTTAGTGGTCATAAGGAAATCATGTATACAAATAGAAAGAGCAAAAGATATAATCTGAATTCTCATAAGCTGCTCTTCTGAACTGTTGAAACTGCAAGCAAAGAGAAGGTAGGATAGATAACGCACATGAATAATTACCTTGAAAACCTTTGTAATAGCAAAGCATACTACAGACGAGAAGACCATGTGCAGCAGAGTCAGTGCCACAGGATAGGGGAAGTTGATCTCTTTTGAGGATAAGACCCACTGCACCAAGGAAAAACCAAGTACTTAACAGTTAATAGCACTAAAAAAAGAACAAGAAAACCAAGGAAAAACCAAGTGCTTCCTTTTCTGCACTAAGACTCTGAACAACACAGAAAACGCTTGACTTAGCTACCAAAAAAATTGGGGGTGCCAACACAGAAAACACTTAACAGTTTCAACTGCTTGTGGCATTTTTACAGCACGAGAAGAAGAGGAGCAGGCCTCAAGCATTCATGATTAATACCATAGTTTCTTTCAGATTGCAGAATGTTAGCCATTCACCCTATCATCTGTATGAAGTAAGCAAAGGTATATTGCAATTCCCAAAATGGCCTAATTATCCAAGTCAAATCAGCAAAGGTATATTACAATTCAGCTGCCCCACATTTTAGAGCTGAATGGGAGGACATTGGTAAGGCTGGGAAGGTCACTACATCCAATTCAGGTCTGTTCTTTTATAGAACTAACACCTCAATTTAGCTTATGTAGGTTATAGAAATTAGAATCTTGCGATGGTACGCCTCTTGGTGGAGAAACATGAATTCAGTTTCTTGCAAGCATAAAAAAATATGAATATCCATATGGCAAAGCTATATAAAAGGTTGCAAAGTTATATTCCAGATTCCAGAGGCAGAGTTGACATTAGCTAAAAGTAAAATCATATTTCAGATAGGAAAGTCATACCCATTGTATGAACTATAGAATAGGAATCAAATAAGGAAGCCAATCCATAGCCTTAGTGTAGGAACGTAAGGGAAAAATCGACCCTGATATTGCAGTTCACCAAATAATAAATTACCTTCCTAGCAAGGACAATTGTAGAAATGGGGTGTGCTCAGTAATACTTTAGTTTAGAAACCTAAAGGAAAAATGGACCCTGATATTGCAGTTCACCAAATAATAAATTACCTTGCTAGCAAGGCCAACTACAAATACATCATTGGCAATGGGGTGTGCTCAGTAATAGAACAACCAATAAACTGTGTGAATCAAAGACATCATTGACAATGGACCTATGCTCATTAACAAATGGACAAAATGTAGCAACTAATATGACAACATTGTCATCACAAAGCCAATGAAAATAGCAAGATTTACGCAACAATGAAGTAATTATATAATCATCATGGCACAATTCCATTATCTCAGTCTACAAAAAGTTCATCATTGCACAATCCCCAAACCTCAGTAGACAACATGAATGAAACAATTAATCATCACTGCACAAGGAAGGATATGAGTGTGCACATGATCTGCACACTTATAAAAACAAGAGAACGGCAGGAGACGATGGACCCGGCACCCGGTCGCTGAGATCAGGCAAGCTTGGTGGACAAAAGGGGGAGAACAATAAATCTAGGGTAAAATCAATGTTGCCTTACCGGAGTGCGTGATGATGGGCATCTGCTGGTACCGCTCCTCCACCACCTGCACTATCTCCTCACGAGAGCCAAGCCGCTAGTGCCCCCCTTTCCTCCTCTCTCACGGCCGCACCCGCTGGTAAACCATTGTGTCGAACACCTGCTAGGCATGCGCGCTGAAGACAAAGTCTAACTTGAAGAAAGTACTCAGTGTCGGTGGTCTGGGTGACCCCACATGAGCAGAAGCTACTGCTAGGAGGGGGGAGGGGAGGAGGAGGGTTCTCACCACCACCGATGGACAGGGCCCACGCACCGTCGCTGGTAGGGTGTGCGCCGTCGTTGGAGAGGCTTGTACACCATCAGCGATTTGGGCCGGGGCGCACGCGTTGCCATCGGTAGGGACCCCCACCAGCGTTGCCTGGAGCCACCTCGCCTGCACCGCCCGGAGCTGCCCCCGCATGCGCCAATTGTCCTTGCAACAAGGGAGGCGGCGGCTCCGGCCAGATCTGGAGGAGTGAGAGAGGGAGAGAGAGAGAGAGAGATAGCGGCAGCGGATGAGGAGTGGTGCCGATGGAGGAAGAGACGAGAGAGGTGGCGGTGGCGGGTGGAGGAGAAGGGCGGACCCGGGGGCGGAGGGGCATGGTGTCGTGGGGAAAGGATGCGAGAGAGAGAGGACGGGCGGAAAAGGGCGTACCCAGGGGCGGCGGGGCACACGGTGAGGGCCTGACGACAGGAGCCGGACTCAACTCCTCAGATTAGCTCGTTTTGATAATTTTTTCGGGTCCGACAGTTTCTAGGAGTGACGCGTTTAGTGGCAACGAGTCACCGATGATAGCCTCTGTTGTCAGTGACGCGTGATGTTAAGAATAGTCACTGATAACATATCATTAGTGACGCGTTTTGTTTTCTGACCATGGGTGACGTCTTATCAGTGACTCGTTTTGTTTACCCGCGTCACTGATCCGATGTTAGTGACGCGTTTTAATTTTTGGTCACTAAATAAGGTGTCACTGATAAGCTTTTCTGGCATAGTGCATGTTCAAGCGATCCTTCCTTGAGGGAAAGATAAACATCTGCAGCAGCTGTCCGCTGGTCGGTGGGAGACTTCCGTCCGATCCGTCGGACATGATGAATTCCTAGAACAACCGAGCAGAAAAAACACTAGAAACATAAAACAAAGAAAAAATAACTTGAATAGAAAAAAGAAAGTAAAAGAAAGAAGATAAATCAAATGAAATAAGAATACACAACACCAAAAAGGAAACGAAAAAGGAAAAAGAAATAGAAATATAAAAAAAAAATAGAAGCACACTTGCTGCAGCCGCTCGTTCCAATCCGGACCATGAAAAGCAAAAGAATATAATTAGCTCGATAACCCAATAATTAAAAAAACTAAGACACAATTAACATGAAAACAAGAAAAAAACAAAATTAGAAAAATAAATAAAATACAATAAAAAGAAGAATAAAAAACAAAGAAAAGAAAAAAGAAATACAAGAAAGAAAAAAAAAGGAGAATCGCAAGGTGCCAGCACCGGCGTGTGGAATGGACGGAGTTGCTTGCTGAAAATATAATAAAAAATAAAAGAGAAATGAAAATGAAAATGAAAATGAAATAGAGTAAGACAAAGGAAAACACAATTGCGTGGTGACTGGAAAATAAACGAAGACAGCCCATACGTGTATCAGTGGTGCACCGAGAGGGATGCGGACCACCTACCACCTGGTTAGTTTGGGCTGAGAGAAAAAGAAAAAAAGAAACGGCCCAAAGAAAGAATCAGCAAAGCGCGGATGATTCGCGGAATCGCGGGTGCTGGGTGTTCATGTCCGTTCAAGTGTGCATTTATGTTTTTTCTTTTTTAGCAAAAGTGTGCATTTATGTGTTTGGGCCTTTTCTAGGAAGCTCCTGTTGGGCCTATATGCTTGTGCAAGAGACACTTCAGGTATGGGTTGGGCCGTTGTTTTGGTGTGTGTATTTAAGCGCTAGGGCCTTGTTTGGATGTTGTCCGAATCACCTCAATTCAAATTCTCCCACAATCCCTCTAACACATGTGGATTAATGTGAATCTGACTACACCTAAATAAGACCTAATGTAGATGCGGTATGTATAATTTCGTACACTGTTCTTTGGTACACGTGTGGTGGTTTAAGCCACATGACATTGTTTTGTTTTTAAATTGTCTGAACTGGACGTGCTTTTTATGTTGGTGGCGTCTGTGGTGGTACGTGCATTCTGTGCAGCGGATGTGTCATTGTATTGGTGTATTCCATGCCGTGTTATCCTAAGTAAACAGTCGATTACTTTGTTTTAGCGTTTACACCGTTTAGATATTGTTTAAGCGAAGCCGAACAACCTAAATGATTTTGCATTGGTAACAAGAAAAAAAATACTATTTATGTATGAGCCAAATATGACAGAATGCATATAAATTTATGCATATAAGAAGTAAGTATTCTACCAACATCCTATTCCGCTTCATATACGTACGATGTTAATTAGTTGGGTGTCGAATGTGGTAGTTGTATTCCTACTATTGACAAAATGGTAAATTAAATGGCCATTTAATTCATTTAACCATGTTCAATTTTATTATGTTTAAAGCAATCGAGTTTTAATGGTGTAACTATTTTTAAATGGTCCAACTGTTCAATTCACCATTAGTTCCTAAACAATATGGATTGCTTTTGTTTACTGTTTGAACATGGTTTAAACGAACATTAGGCGAATATTGATTCCATGTCGTATATATGGACGTTGATCCAATCTGGGGGGTAGAGGTTCCGGTGCAAGGCCAGGTTTTTAGAATTGGTCTCGTTGGTTTTGTCTGTACTGCTTGGTAGTAGGAGTTGCTTCTGTGATGTTATGATAGAGCGAAAGGAAGGGGCACCCTAGTTTGGAGGGGTGGTGGCGAGGAAGGGGCCACAACGCCGAGGGCACCCTAACCCACTGATGACTCCATTGATATGTCCCAAGCAAGGGAGAGGACAGTGCCTCAATGGGCTGGATAAGTCCAAGCAGGAACCGGCGCAGAGCATATATAGTCTGCCAGCGAAAATGCTAGAGGGCCCATTGAACCATGCGTTGGAGATCCAGGCCCACACACATGGGGGGCGTTGTGTTTAGGAACACCACATCGGCGCGTGTCGTTGTTTCTTTGGCGTGTTAGCCAGAGGAAGCTCCCGGGTGCAGCAATCCTTTATGCAATACATATCTACTTATTTCTCACAGTAATATTTTCTATGAATCATGAAAGATGCGTCATGTAGACCATTTTTTCTCTTTATATTCTTTTATTTACAAAATTGTTTTTTTGTTTCAAATTGCTTTGTTTATTACTATGTATCCATGAATCATGAAAGACAAAGACAAATTGGGTTTAAATTTGGTTGGCTAAGCCTAATTAGAGAGGCATCCCGTTTTTTTATATTAAAAATAGGGTTCAAAAGGACAGGGGATCCCGGTTAGGCTCAACCCAAAGAAATCCCATCCCTGTGTGAGGTGAGTAGTACAAGAAAGTTCATGGCAAGTTCACTCTATGAGGTAAGTAGTACAAGAAAGTTCGAAAAATATGCTAGCCACCAGCTTTTATGTTGAGCCACTGCTGCTTGGCTAGGCAAGTTAGTTAAATCTGCAATCACCATGGGAGCAAGCGTCGCCCACAATTTTCCTCCGTGGTATGGTAGGCTGCTGGAATGGGCCGTCGTTCTCTGATCAAGGACAAGTATGGTTCAATAAGAGTTCCAAAGAAACCATATACAAGATCTTGTGGTATATATGCATGTCTATTTTGTTCCTACACACACTTGTTCGGAGCATCTCGTGTCTAGTCCAAATGAAATGCGACCAATTTGCTGCCTTACAACATACAAATACTAGATCTTTGCCAAGAGTTTCACATACTACAACATAATATTTTGTCCCATACAACATATGTACACTTTTGATATATAAAAATATGTAGCATGAAACGACTGTTCTGTATACATAATTAAACTGCTAATAAAGTAGAAAAGCAGCATGTCCACTTTACACTACGGTAACATCACGTCGTATTGAAATTCTGTGACTCACTTAAAGTTGGACATAACACTCATTGTTGTCTTATTACAATTAGCCCATAAAGCATATGTTAACTTTGCAGGTATCAGACCAACTAGCTTTTTTGCTTTGGTCCTAAAAAGAAGACTCGTCCCAGTGCATTGTGCACTCATTTTCAAGAGCGTAGTTTACACTAGCATTAGTTAATTTGCTCTCTTCCAGTTCCCACAAGCAACAGATGGGTCTTCTTTTCGCAGCCTTGCAGAGATAAAATAACAAGCACATAACCAGCGAAGAGAAGCCATGCAGTATTGCAGAAGTATTTTTTTTTCATATTTTAATGGAAGAGAGAGAAAAGTTAGCTCTGGATCAAGACCTAAGCTCATACACACATTTTAAGATCACGTGAGAGTATCATATGTGGCTATCCATATAGCTCATAACATTGCTAAAAGTTAGCACTATTGAAAAGTTGACTTAAAACTAGTAACTAGCTTATACCATTGCGGGTGCCCTAAGCAAGTTCTATACGTCATTGGACTACAACTTAAAAGATAGATAAAGGTAGTTGAGTCTGCTAACCAGCGTGGAACTCAGATTAGATTACTGAGATAAGCTATACTATTCTCGACTTACGACGGTTCAGTTATGTGAACCTGCTTAGTTTGGTTCTTTTGCCCTTTTGAGTACTATTGCATGTCGTTTGAACTGTATGTTCCTCATTTTATATTTATATACTCTGCTGGATAGGCTCTAGTATCAATGGATTGGCATCTTCTGCAAAGTGCCTTTAGAAAATTATAATGCTGCTAGTAAAAGTATTCAAGGTGTAGTGTTGGTATACCCCTTATGACTTAAGTAGAATCTTTGTTGGACATCATCTAGAAAGCATCAGCTGAGAAAAAGGAGAGTGTGACTACTTTGATTATTTCCTTCTTGTTCTTACTGCTATGATGATTAAGAAAAAAAATTGATAATTATCCATAAGGTGTGTTTTTTTAAACTATCCATAAGGTGTTGAACACACTATCAATTTGTTTCTGAATAGTTTAGGTCATTAAATTGTTTTAAATGAATAGGTACTCAACTACAGAGTTGCAGGTCTCTTCAAGTAATACAACTTTGTTTTAAGTCATTTGAAAAAAAATGAATTTCAAATTATCAAAATTTGAACAATATTTTTGGGCATTAAATGGTTTCAAATAAAATAGTCGTCAAATAAAAAGTTGAAGATCTGTTCAAGTAATGCAATTTGATATAAAGTTTGTCTTCATCCGATTCGATTTCAAAACAGTATAATTTTATTATGCTCCACCTATTTTTTGAGAAGGACCAAATTAACAACTGTCTCTAGAAATCTATTTCCAAAGGCTAGAAAAAGACTAACTGCCTCTAGAAATGGTATTTTTAGAGGCTTCTTAAAATAGAAGACGTTTCTTAAAAGTAGAGGGCATTTCTAAAGGCAGTTGGGCTTTCTAGCTACATCTAAATTTCAATTTCTAGAGGTGGACCGCACCAAAAACCATTTTTAAAGGTAGATTTTGATAGTATCGCCTCTCTTAATGAAAGGAGACGTTTCTGAAAAACCATTTTTGTTGTAATGACAGGGTGTACTCTCACTGTCACATCTCTCCGCTTCTCTTGGTATACGTAAAAACGTTGTCACGGCTAAGGAAGGTTCCCGGAGGGAGAAGAGAGGAACCAAAGTCGAAGGAGATGAAAGACTTTTATTTTTAGAAAAATGATTAAGAAAGTGATGACTGAATTAACTGTATAACTTAATTAACTAATTACTGGACTTTTGAAACATACAAAAATATAAGGGGTGACCTTCAGTATGCTGAATGTTTATGTAACAAAGAGTCCAGCTGTATAAGGCATGCATAGGGTGTTTGGATGTAGGGCAACGAGGAATGGGATGGCCTCGAGCTGAATATACCGCCTAGATTTGGGATGCCTGTCCCTCTAGAAGCAAGTGAACAGAGTTATCCCATATTAACGGCGGTGTTGGGTCATAGCAGGCAGTTCTTATCTCCTCGCAGAGGTGAATGCCACCTGCTGTAAAGAACTTAATATTTGAAAATTTTCCGGTTATACTCCTTCAAAAAAATATACAATTTGAGAATTATACCTCCATTCCATTGAATATGCGTGGTAGATCTTCTAGCGCTACTACTAGGAAAGACAATACATCAATCTTTTTTTAACAAAAATATTGAAACATTTTCTTTCAAAAGTAGGCACTCCTTAAAAGAAGAATAAAGGTAAAATAAAGCTGAAGACGGTAAGTGTTGATACATCCCGGCGGAACGGAGGTGTACCGAGGCAGGCGTTCACTTCAAGGGATTCCATGACTTTTCCAGTCTTTTGATTCAGTGGCTAAATGCTAGGTGTACCTTACTGTGTACCTTGCTAGGGCTTTCTTCATACCACATCATTTGTGGTATGTTTGGTCTTCCCTGACGAAAAAGATGACGATACTGGCAAGTGTCCCCCCCCCCCCCCCCCCCCCCCTCTTTGGTTTTGATGACGAATCAATGTTGAGCAGTGTGGCTAACGAAATTTCGAGCGTAATAAACATATACAGAGAGGAAAAGCATGCTAATAGGGCCCCACCATATCAGAAATTTGACCAAGGACGTATTCCTCCTTTTCTCCACCTACTAGTGCTGCTACCTATTCAACCACTGAAAAAATCTTGTATTAGTAGTAGCGACGTCTTAAGCTAAGATTTTGTTCCAAGCCTAGCTCCCATTTGTGACAACTTCTATATACTTCTATAGAGGTGAACATAGAATTATAAAAATGGAGGCAAAAAGTTGCTGAAGGGATATATAGATATCATATACACAGTAGCACGTAATACACACTTTCTTAATTTACTGTTCAAAACACACACTTTCTTTTATATAAGAAGAAATTGTGTGTCCACATGGATTAAGAGAGATTGGCATCGGTGATTTGTCTGGCTTTCTAAAATGCCCTGACATTGTAGTTTATCGTGTTTGGTAAATCGCCGACAAAACTAGCACCACAGCTTTCAACTGCCATTACCTAGCAAAGTCAAAATTAATGTCCATAGTGGTATGTCTACACCAGCATATATACCGACCACATATCCCCGGTAGCTTCAAACTCCATTATAACCTCAATGGAGTGGCATATATGATTTGCTCTTAGCTAGTGACCTGTTGAATTGTGCCATACGTGGCCTCATGGAAGTCGATGAGAGAGTTGTGGAGAAAGGAGAAAAAAAAAGGTGTGATCACTAACTCAAAAATGACTGTGATCTCTGTTTTTTATTTCTTTTTTTTTTGTTGACGGTGCAGTTCATTATCTTAGGCACATACCTGTCAGGCCTATCAGCCAGTTAGAAAAATACAAGAAAGGTCCCCACATTAGCAATATATGGTTAGGGCGTCCCCAATAGCCAGCTATTTGGCTAACTATTCTGATATGAACATGAAAAAAGTAAGAGAGAGTAGTCACTAGCGATAAACAAATAGCTGATCTTTTTTATGTAGTCCAATAATCTGAGAGAAAAACATGTGGGTCCAATAGTACATTAAAAAATAAAAAAAATATAAAATAGTCTTTGCTTTTGTCTCTCATCTCCACGTAAGCTGGCTGCATAGCTACTCTGATAAATATCTTGTCTCTATATAATATCGTTGTTTGTTATATAATAAAGTATTTTCTCTTAATATTATTGTAATTTTGTGTGTGACTGATTTTTGGGCACAGCATATAGGATTCTGCATCCGATCTTCTCCTTAAAATCGAGTGTGACAGACATGGTTAAAAAAAATTCAGAGCAAAACATTAATAGTACAACTTTTTTTTGCCATACACAGTACCAATGCCGACACTTATATACGTTCATGCGCGCGCACACACCCCCATATGAACGGTAGAAAACACATCCTACTACATGAGCATATATGAGAGACTAAAAAGTCAACATTCACGCCACAGGAGCCATGGTGTCGACAGACATGTCGCCTTCCATTGACCATTGATTGAGAATATGAGCCTTGAATATAAAGGTGGTTAACTTTTTTCTCATGGAAAGTAGGTTTTTAGTAATTTGACACTCAGTGAGATTAATTTAACTGCATTTATCAAATTGCTCTGCAGCCGAGAAAACCAGAAACATGTGGCCAAATTTTCTGGCGTGTGTTTCTCTAGCTAAATGCTACTCTCTCCGATCTAAACTATAAGTTATTTTGGCTTTTCTAATTACACAACTTTCACTATAAATCTAGCCATAAGTCGCATCTGATACATTGTAAAAGTTAAACGGCTTATAATTTCAAATGGATAGAATATCATATTCATCTATCCTACCTATACATGAAACGAGAAAAAATCAAAACGAATTACTACTGCTACAACTATCCCATAATTGGTGCCACCACGTCACAGCAGGGAGCACACAACAAAGCAAAACATTCCCTCTCCTTTTCCATCCAAAGTAGTGAACGTAATTTAGCCACAAAGGCCCAGGGCTGTCGACGACGCGACAGCACTTGGCAACCCCTGTTACCTTTTTTTTTCCCAACTTTTGATTTGTTGAGACAAAATTAGTCGGCCAGCCGTAGAGAGGCCGGTGTGAGCGCCGTAGAAGCAAGCGTTTGCGTGGAATATTGGACGGCGGGCTGAAAGAACAAGCAGTGGCTCCACCTGGAACCCCTTTACCCAACACCATCATCCTCCTTGTTGGCCATTTTTTCGCCATGCGCGGCCTCATGTCGGATTCTTCCATAATCAGGTAGTTCAAAGTTAGTGGCAATGCAAGAATATTGGACTCGGTTCCAATTGGATTAGTGTCTCAAGAATTGGCAAAAGCTAGCAAGCATGATGCGTCGTGTAAGAACAAGCTGTTACGTCTTTCTTAGCGTAACGCATGACGTGTTCTGTGCTTCGTAGAACGAATCGGAAGATTATAAACATCATTTCCTTAGCTAGAAACTGTGGCAACATCAGTGCCATCCATATATATGCTCTTGAGAGCTGAGCAGAGCTGTCTGGAAAGTCTGGATCCACTGTTGCGGCAGCTAGGCACCGGAATTCCAAGATCGATGAGCCTTTAAGCAAGAAGACAGGCCCTCTTAAGGATATGCCAAACACGATTAGCACACGCCCCACTACTTGACGACAGAAAGATGGACATGCGAGTAGGTTATGTATATATGCTCAACCAGAGTATCCGAACAACTGTTTGGTGTGTAAGCAAAGTTGGCCGCTTTTTGGACTTGAAAATTCCAATTGAAAAGAAAAAACCAAAACAGCATGCCGTCCTATTCTATTGCACGGAGAATTGTTGAGGGAATATCCTCCCCCTTTAAAATTCCTCATCACTTGATGACGAACTAAAGCCAGAGCCAAGACAGCACTACTCTATCCATTATCCAATGGGAAGAAGAAGAAGAATAGATGATGACTCCGTACAGGGGAAATCCCCAAATCGCGTTCAGGAGATCGCAAATCCATCTGTCAGTAATGGCCCTTTCGAAAACAGTTGAGCGAGCGAGATCGCTTGAATCTCCATCCACTAATACGTGTTCATAATGCAGTTGATGATCAATTATGTTGATCAATCTCTTCTCCCAATAGTATATTCATGTGAAATCAAGTGAATCGATCATAGTGCTTGCAAGATTGTGGAGCTCAACTAATGCACAACGGCACCACATGTAGTGCAGGTGATGGATTTGGAATTTTATACGTGTGCACGAGCAAGCATGATTCCCAGTTTTTTTGTTTATTATTATGCCTACAGGTGCTGCAGCCTGCAGTGCAGATGGTGGTTGCCGAAGCTCAATCCAAATAGCATCGACGGACGCAAACACAGACAAGAATAGACACCTACTAAATTCATGAAATACTTATGGTCGTAGCACTGACGCGACCTGCCGGTGAGCATAGCATCGTCGTCGAGCCTAGGCTCCGCCATGCATTATTGGTAGCATCCTGTGTTAGGTGCCTAGCTAACTTTGACAGTACAATTCATAGGGTAGGGGATAGCTTACCGGTTAACCATATGGTCAAGTCATTCTGAAATTAGGCAGGAGGGCATAAAGTTTTCAAAAATTAGCACTAGTGGTTGCTGAGTAGAACTTGGTCAGTTTCTTGCATGCATGCCCAACAAGCAACTCGGTTGGCAGAGTTGAAACTGACCTAACCAAAGTGCTGCATTTTGACCACGGGGTGCCACTATTAATTAGCGTGTGAGTTAGACACGATGCATGTGTGTACCTTCGTGTGCGTTTCCGGTGCCGACCGTGGTTCGGGTGTTGCAGATCACAACAATGTCAAAATGTTCAACATGGATGCTAGATCTAGCATATCTAATGCCACTAGGAATCCACGGTGAATGGTAGGCCTTTTATCTCCCTGGACCATGCATGCATATGACCATCTCGATAAATCGTCAATGCGTTTCTATAGTGATCTAGCTAGGGACCAAAATTCTATATACAGCACTCGTGTTCTCATGCATTTACATTTTCATAAGGAAAGGAGAATATAGCTTACTACAACACTCGTGGTCTCATTTACATTTTCTTAAGGAAAACAGAGCTTTATTAATCAGTTAGCAACCGCGATACATTCCCGAGCAACAATTTCACTACTACCCAAGATATTTTATCAGGTGGTCAAAACTGAATTTGGAGGCGGGCTGGAAGTCTGCCTCCAAAACAATGCCTACGTAAATTCATATTTTCGGAGGGATCGGAGTCCAAGGCCCGTCTCCAAAAATAGATTAAAAAACAAAAAATTATGGTCCAGTGCCCGCCAAACTAATCCACGAGGCCTGCCGAGCCCATAGACGTGTCGCCACCACTGCTGCACGCCGGATCAGGACGTCGTCGCCATACCTCGCCAGATTCGAGCCCCGACAGCTAGATTCCACGCCCCACCGCTGCCGCAAGGCCCACCCGCCACGGATCCAGAGCCTTGACGATGCTAGGCATGTGTGGCCTCCACCGCCGACGGACGCGTGCAGACCTCGGCCGCCGGGCGCGCGCGGCCCTCGCCACCGACACTGAGAGAGGAGAGAGAGGCGTCGTCAAGAGAGACGAGAGAGACAGGTTTTTTCTAAACTCACAAGAGAGATGGTTGAGAGAGAATGAGGAGCCTTAATTTATCCAAAACCCTAACTCACCTATATACACGTAACATAGGTAACAGGCTTTTTGGGCCTCTTTAGACCTCGGGCCATTTAAAGTGGTCCATCTCTAAAAATGCCCTCTATTTTTGGTTGCGGACCTCTTGAGGCCCGCCTCTGTTAATAGATTTTAGAAAATGAGCTACTTTTGACCGCCTCTGTAAATCCATCTCGAGAGGCTCATATTTTGTGATCGCTTCCGTAAATAAAATGATCGCCGCCAAAAATCCTCATGTATTTTAGGAGACGGCTGAATTTTGTGACCACCTCTATTAGTCATTGGATAGTGTCTTGCAAAATCATTTATGCAGTAGTGTTTGCTGAACATACAAGTGAATTGAAACGCCAAACTGCTAAGTGTTGTGTTAGTTTCGCCAATTGAGCCAGCTGATGAGCAATGCAATGCTACTTGCTTTTCATGTGGGTGACCTTCCACTGCATCACTCGCTTCCACTATGGTAGGAACTTTCTTGGAATAACCCAATCTAGATGACAATAGATCAAAGAACCAAAGATAAATTGCTGCAAACAACAGGATAACTAGCTTTATAATTGCCAAAGTTGGATGCAACCAATCAACCGGAAGAGGAGCACGAAACCATGAGGACTTCAACTCGATCTTTGAACAATCACAGAACCATAATCCGAGACTAACCCACACACATAATGCCCTGGAACTTAGAGCAAGAATTAGGGGACCCCCAAAGAGATCTCTTCACAAGTCCAAGAAGAGCAAGGAAGAACAAAGGTATGAGTAAGACACTTGGCAACTCATCCTAATTGCTCAAATACAAAGAATATTTATACTAGAAACATTCGTCCTAGTTGGGTGTGAAAAGGAATTAGGGTTTCTGAAGATAAGCTAAGTGAAAGGTCTCCACAGGATAATTTCCGAGGAGGTCTCGCATGACTGTTACATATTGAGCAATCTTTTCTAATCTGGAAATAGTGTGGACTAGTTCCATGAAACTCATTTCATCCCTTGTCAGCATATTTGCTAAGTTAGTAGCTTATTTAATGCTCATGAAACTCTCATGGAGAATGGCCTTATTGGTAAGCCCAAATGACATGGGGTTTGTTGTATTGGAAACTAGACTTGATAAACTTTTCATCAATTACTTATGGACCCACAAAGCCTTCAAAAATCATGAGTTATGGTTGCTTCTTTCCAATTCTCTGTGATGTAAGTTGGGTGGTCCGATTGTCCGATCCTAGCATATTGTAGCAGTCCAATCGTTCGATCCAAGTAGTCCTAGTCCAATTGTAACATTATATTTGATCCTCGTGTAATGTATCTTCCTCCCCTTCATGTGTTAACCTAAGAAACGTCAATATAGAACATTTAGGTAGTATAACATCCTCAGATATGTTAAAATCAAAATCAGCTAGGAATGAATTCACTTTTCTTATATTTTCTTGACACAACTTCTTGTAATTGGCCCTTGATTTGTGTCTTTTATGCTTGATAGCAAATGGTTAACAAGTGATGAAACATGTTGAACCAGGATATCCTCATCGTAGTGCCTCCTCCACAATGAAGCATAGCTTTGACCTTTGCCCATCCATGTTCTTGGGCAAATGAACAAAAGAGATACAATCTAATTCGAGAATGTATAATTTGACGACACCATTATGTAGCCAAACAAAATCCTTCCATGCACACCTTCACCAATCTCTTCTTCATTCTGAATATAGCTCCAAGCTGTCAACTGAACCTTCCCATCTGCATCTAGAAAAATGATGTCCAACCCTGCCTTGCCAAAGGTCTCATAGAAGGCCCCATCGACGCTAATCTTGAGCCAATCAACTTGTGGCGGCTTTCTGCAGTTCTTCTAATCTAATCCCTCTTTCTGCTAGCCAGAAATCAAAGAAGTATATCTACAAGCTACTTCCTATAATTTCCATCATGTACTATAGGTTGTCGAATGGAGAGCACAGTTCCATCTAGTACCTTCGGAGGAAGTTAAATGAACCTACAAAAGATAGTTTTTCAGCATCGTGAGTTATGTTATTTCATACTCCATTTGTTCCAAATTGTAAGTTATTCTTGCTTTTCTAGGTACATAGACTTTGCTATGCACCTAGATGTAGGCTATGTCTAGAAAAGTCAAAACAACTAATTTGGAATGGAGGGAGTACATTCTATGTCTTCCACAACAACAATATAATAGAGAGCTGCATAATTTTTTCTTGTCTTGGCAAAGACCAATTTAATCTCATTGCTTCCTTGAGGACTTGAATAGGGGGCAACAGACAAGTGCATGCATCACTAATTCTTCTTTAGCTCCACATATTTTTGCATGTATTTGTGACCTCAATTGTTCTATTATTCTTGTTATGTTATCATGTGTTGCCAAGCTATTATGCATATTTTTCCATCCAAATATTAGTGTCTCATGAGGCACAGGATCTTCCAGTAACAAATCCATAAAAGGCCTATCCTCTTTAACCGACAACCAAGATTGTCGATGTCCACTCTTTCCTCCTTCAACTGCTTTGCCAATTTGTATGCACATCGGACAGTGTATATATACCACTTGTTGACACTAAAACATTCCATAATATGGGTATGTCATGTGGAAGTCACACAAGCACATCACATGAAACCCACATAGGTGCATCCTGTAGCACTATTTGTGGAAACTAGACCACCTGGTTTTAGAAACTTGATTACCTACTGTCATCAGAATATACTAATGAATGCTAGTCTTGGAGGAACCATGTTGGGGAAAGCGTACCTTGGGTTGCTCTAGCATCGACAAGCCAACTAAAGCACCATCTCATGCCATGGATACAAGAGAAAAACATCACATATATCTTGGTGCATATCAAAAAGGTATGTACTTAGAAAAAACAAAATGACTTACAATTCTATTGAACTTCTCGTGCCATTGCATAGATGCTTTCTTAAGGTCATAAAAAGACTTCAACAATTTTCACATCATTCACCTTTGACATTTTGGTACAAACCAATCAGGCTGATCCATATAGATCTTGTCCTCTAGCTCCCCATTAAGGAGAATTGTCTTAACGTCAATCTGATGAATGCGAAGGCCATGAGATGTTGCTAAGGAAAGTAAGACATAAATTGTGATGAATTGGGCAATAGGTAAAAAATGTTGAAAATGTATTTGCCTTCTTTTTGTGTATAACCCTTAGCCACAAGTATTACCTTGTATTTTTCAATCGTACCATCAGGACTAAGATTTTTCTAGAACACCCATTTGGATCCTACAGGACTGCACCCACTACGACATAATCATCAACCTTTGTTGGTTCAAAACTGCTTTCATTGCTGGATTTTGATTCAATAGCGATAGCCTTGGCCTTTCTCCGCTAGTTGCTTACATGGAAGTGATGCGCATTTTCACAAAACAAAACAAAACAAAACAAAAAACACAAAAAATAAAAACAAACACACGATGATGCTAAATCTATTGCCCGCACCAGTTGCACTCCTCCACACTATCGCGCTCGCACGTGTTAGCCATTGTTGTGCACCTTTCCTAGGCCACCTAGTTGTGCCCTGTGCTGGGCCTAAGGCTAGGGGAGGTGAGCAGAGGGGAGGAGATTTGGGGTGAGAGAGAGAGAGAGAGGGTGTTGAGATTCTATGAGTGTGAGAGGTAGGGGAAGTGTGAGGGAGGAAGATGGAAACGATAAGGGAGAGGAATAGGAGTCTAAGTCATGAGTCTACATGGATTTAATTGCATTTGAATAAAATTTTGGATCTGGTTATGTTATCACTACTGGTGCTTGTTATAAACCGACGTGACACCATCATTCTTGGTTGGTGGCATTATCTAGCAGTGAAATCCCACCTATCACTACTGGTTGTAGTATCACTACCAATGGAAGCCAAAACCGGTAGTGATGGGCCGCCATAGATTGCCTGCTCTATAGTAGTGACCCATAAGGATGATCAATGACCTACCATGTTCTATTAGACATAATAGAATCCATACCATGACTTTATACATGTTTCTTCCTAAAGTGAGTGCCACAAGGTGAACATGCCCTCCTCTATGAGTCTTGCAATGTCATCCACTAGGTATACCATGTAGTCATCACCAAAAAATACTTTGCAGTTATATGTCTCGTACTCTCTCAAATAACTGTAGTGTTATCCTCCTTAGATTACATTAGCTTGTTTATTATGTTCTATCAGAACATATTGTTTAGGAGATAAAATAGGTTCATGATTAGATAAGCTAGGCGTGTTTGAAAGGAAAATCAGTCTCACAAAATATAGCTTCTCTGGATTCTTTAATTGTACCAGTATGCATATCAGGTACTCTAGAGTTTATTATTAAGAAGCTATATCCCATACTGTATATATCATACCTAAGAAAGATACAACCCACACTTCTGGTTCAATCTTGCACTTTTTTCTTAATTGGCGCATTCGTCTTGGGGAAACAATCCCAAGTGTGTAAGTAAGAGAGATTGAACTTTTTATTTTCACATCCTCAAACAATGTTATTTCTTTATTTTTTATAGGAACTTAATCTGGACACGAGTCATAGTCAATATAGCCTCACCCCAACCATTCTTTAGGAAGTCCCACATATGTAACATGGCACTAACCAACTCATGTCATGGTGGGTTGACTAGCCGATTGGTCCAAGTCTATGCATAAGAAGTTGTCTATAAAAATGTATTAATAGGTTGATACTACATGAAAGTGCTACAATTTGTAATTTGCATACATTCTATGTATTCTGTGAGCGAGTTGAGCAGAAGCAAGGAGGAGCACCCTAATGGCGACATCTCGGCTAGGACATGAGGTGTTAGAGCAAGCATGGTATGATGCCAAGCGGCATGGCAGGTCCTAGAAAGCTAGATCTGCACATCCTGCCTATGCTCCCGCTGCATGTTCTAGCCCTGTGCGCTACACCTCTGTGGGTAGACAAACATGGTGTGCAGCACGCGTGAAGCTGTGCGGTGCGGGTGGGGTGGGCACACGATATGCAATGTTGGGGAGGGAGACGATGGACCTGGATGGTACAATAATACGAGTTTAGGGAGCTGAATGTGTGCTTTGCTAGCACCTAGAACGGGATAAGAACTTGGGATAAGTTTATGAAGTTGAATATGCAAGTTTAGGGAGCCGTTTGTGCAATTTACAGGTACCGGGATCAAGATGAGGGATTATAATAAGTTTAGAGAGACGAATGTGCAATTTGTAAGTACCCAAGGATCTAGATGAGAACTTAGGACAAGTTTAAGGACCCCTTCTATATATATATTGGTTGGGTAGCTGCTACATGGATTATAGGAAACACAAGGCCTACTTGGTTGGCTTCTAAAATTTGCCAAGCTAAAGATTTGGCATCAAAAGGTTGCCAAAAGTTAGGCAAAAATATTTGTCATAGATTTGACAAATTAAATTTGAGGTATTGATAAATTTTTGGCACTAACTAAATAGAGACCAAATCCTTGGGCTTGCTCAAGTTTTAGGACCCAAAATTTGGTCATCAACCAATTATGCTCACAACATTATAAGGTCATCCTGCCAGGGTGGTGCAGATACCATAAGGAGCCTCCAGAGGTTGGAACATTTAAGTTCTATCAAGTTGATCTGTCTATATATCAAAGACATACGTACGTGTATTACTAATAACCCGATATTTAATCCTCCGTTTTGCTTGACTTTGCGCTGTAAACGTGCAGGCCGGCTTCACTTAGTGCAACATCAAAACAACTAACCATGTACAATTTGCCTAAAATATACTGAGACAAATAATTCAGTACGACCAGCATGCATGTTGAGGCTGGCAGCCTGGCATGCATACAGACAAGTGGGGGTGTGTTCACTTCGCGAGAAGTAGGTGAAAAGTTACTGTAACATTTTTCGTTGTTATTTGGTAAAATTTGTCCAATCATGGACTAACTAGGCTCAAAAGATTCGTCCCAACATTTACAGAGAAACTATGCAATTAGTTATCTTTTTTACTTACATTTAATGTTCAATGCATGTGTCGAAAGATTTGATATGATGGGTGGAAGATGAAATATTTTGGGTTGGGATGGGGAAGTGAACAAGGCCTGGATTGTTTGTTTTCTGAACTACCGAGAAACCATGCATGTTCTTTCCCTGACGACTTTATTTATTTGTTTCTCCACCAAGTTCCGCTTCCAGCGCCTGTGGTTGAGTTTTGCGTGATTTCGCTGTAAACGTGGACACTTGACGCAGCGCACAACCCCATGCAGGTCGTTGCCCAAAATACTAGTAATATTTTTGTTCCAACTTATTATTTGTTTGGTGTAGCTGGGCCTTTCTTTTGATCCGGAAAAAACTGGGATCCGTGGGTTCCTCCGCAATAGAAGGTCATACCACCATATTACGGTCCCTTTGGTAGGATTCGATGTGTAACTGCACGCTAGAGCCAGTGAAGTAAAAAAAAAATGTGGTTCCATCGGCTCTGTGAGTCGAGAAGAGAGGAGAGGGAAAAAAAAACATTACCGAAACAGTGCACTTGTCGGGCCCTATAAGTTGAATCCATACAAAAGGAGCCAAACCTACCTAGCTTTTTCAGTCTTGTGCGTAGAAACTGAAACTCACGTTTATTATCTGAATATTAGTACCAGATGATGATCAGTATCCTAATGAAATGAAACCCTGCAAATCAATTGACCTCAGTGAGTCAGTGGTAGTCACATGATGACCAGCTGGTCCCAAGTTTCATATGATGACGCGGGATAATAAACTTGAGAGAAGTGGACCCTGCTGAAAATTTTTCATTTGTCAGCAGCGTGCACCGTTCCCAGGAAAGGATGCCCAGTGAGTGTCGGCCCACCTCACTCACGGTCACGTCTACCGACCCAAAACGTTTCTCCCACTAGTAACATGCATATAAACTCCGGGTAGCTCGGGTCCCCCAGACTCAGCCCGTAAGACCACCACACGCGTCTACCCTCAGCTCAACTCTCGTAGTACCACCAGGGGAGAACGAACGATCGACCAAGATAATGGCGACGGCGACGTCCAAGACGACGGGGCCATGGAGCAGGCTCTCGGCGGCCGAGGCGGCCGTGAACCGCGCCGTGGCCGGGAGCCGCGTGGGTACCTACTTCAAGCCAAAGTTTTAAATCGCCGGCTATGCCTCTTAGCTTCTGACCTTCTGAACAGCTATGCGCAGCTATAGCGGGATATAGCTGCAGCTATGCCATTTAGCTGTTTTTTCAAAAAAAAAAAAGACATGACTTCATAACCATTACCTATTGATACATAACCAGTTCAAACGAGTACATTATAGGTTCATAGGAGTACATTACATCGTAGGCTAAGTGGCTTACAGAATATGGAAACATCAGTTTCACACAAGTACATCATTCTGGAATAAAGACAACTGTACAACACAAAGATCATCAAGAGTTCTAGATAGTGGATACTAAATTACTAATATGAGGCAATATTACAATCTTCATTTCTTCTAGTCTCACTCATTAGACTCAGGCATAGGAAGAGGGAGAGGGAGACTTATCAGAGTCGGTAGTTTGCATTGAAATACCATCATCACAATCTTCTGAGTCAGATGATGGAGCTTCAGGCTGCACTGGGCCATTTCTCATCAAAGACTGCAGGCTCCTGACTTTCCTCTTCTTAGAGCGCACAGGCCTTTTCCTTTTAGCTTGTGCTTGTGCTTGTTGTGATGTGTGTTGCTGTGATTCTTGTGCACATTGTTGTTGTTCCATTTCACTTGGTGAAGGCATAATACCAGTAATGAATTCATTATCACCATCTGCCACAACATCATCTACTTCCTTCTCCAAAGGATCTCTATCCTTCTTCTCTCTCTTATTCCTTAACTTAGAGTTAAATTTAACAAACACAAGATCTCTCATCCTTTCATGAAGTAGCCTATTGCGTTTCTTTGTATGAACCTATGAGTCAAGTAGTGAACACAAGGCTGCAGGTCAGATTTAAATTCCATGAAGAAACATTATAATTTAAAAAAGATAGCATGCACACAAAGCTGTTTGTCACAATTTTCTTTTTACCTGTTCAAATACTGACCAGTTCCTCTCACAAGCTGAGGAGCTGCAGGTTAGACTCAGAATCCTTGCTGCCAATTTCCTAAGATTTGGTGTGCTTGTGCCATGGTGCAGCCACCATTTTGCTGCATAAACATTAAACAAGTTACAACAAAAATATGATATTCAGCAATCAAATTAAGTTCACATATTCAGTTGTTCACCTGGATTGAAATTCTTGTTCTTTCGCTGCCTTGTGGCAATTTCATGTCCAAAACTCCCTTGCTTCACCACAAGAACAACATCGCCATGTTCTGAATCTTCACTGCCACTTCCACAGTCTGAGTGATCTATGTCAACTTCAGCTCTTTCCCTTTCCTTTTCTTTGGCTTTCTCTTCCTTTTCACTTGTCTTCTTTGTAAGCAAAGCAAACATCTCTTGTTGCACTGGAGGTGGAACTTTCAAGCACTTAGTAGTATTGAATCCTTTCATCCCAGCAAGATGGTACTTTATTCTGGTAATTCCACCACTGCAGAGTTTGTCACAGTAATTGCACTTCAGACTTTGCCTCTTGGTTATGTCTGGGCAGTAACAATGAGACCATGCAGGGTCGTCTGAGTTAATAGCATGTTTTGCTTGTGCTTGTGCACCTGCTACTGGGGCAGAGGCAGCGCTAGATGGATTACCTATGCAAAGAGCAGATAGAAAAGGCAACAAAATTAATATAGTAGCTTGAATTAATAAAACAGAATTAATATAGCTGCTTGAGTAACGCAACAATAAACTAGCAGATCAAAATATTACTACATTTCCAGATCTAATAGGCCAAAATATCATATAGCACATCAGGACACAGGTAACAGTTCACACAGGCTACAGAGTACAAAAGAGAAGAAAGTTACTTGGTTGATCTGCCATGGTCTCCGGCGACTTGTGTTGCTGTTGCTGCTTGGGGTTGGGGAAGAGGAAGAACTGAAAAATGAAGCCGCTGCTTGGGATTGGGGAAAACGAAGAACTGCTTCAAGCTCCGGCACTTGGATCACGAGCGTGGCCGCCCCCACCTGGATCTCCGGCTGGCCACGCCCGTACTCGTACTCCACACCGCCGCCGCCGCCGCCGCCACTTGGATCTCCGGCTGGCTGCGCCACTTGAAGCTCCGGCTAGCTGTGCCGCTTGGCTGGCCGCACCACCGCTTCGGGGGCCCGTGCCAGCGCGCCACCGCCGCCAAAGCAGAAGTCGCCGCCGCCGCCTCCTTTTCCGCGGTAGAGAGACCGAGAGAGACGGGTCACGAGCGTGGGAGTGAGCTAGGGTTGCTAGGTTACGGTGGGGGTGGGTGGATATTGGGATAGATGGGCCGCTGGCCCATTTTCTGAGACCGCGAAAATTTTGGCTGCCGCTAAAACGAGGCCAGTTTAGCGGCTATCTCCGGAGATCTCCCGCTATTAGCGGTTTTCATTTCATAGCGCAAAAAGTTACATATCTTAGCTTCTACATTGTCCGGCAGCTATATCCGGCTATAGCTGCAGCTATAGCCGGAGATTTAAAACTTTGCTTCAAGCTGGACGCGCGTAAGAGCTCCTTCACCAAGGAGCTCCGCGCGGGCGCCGCCACGTTCCTCACCATGGCCTACATCATATCCGTCAACGCCGCCGTCCTCACCGACTCCGGCGGGCCCTGCACGGCGCGGGACTGCACCCCCGTCGTCACCACCAACTCCACGACGCTGGCTCCGGGACCGGAGTGCACGGTCGTCGGGGCAAACCCGGGGTACGAGCAGTGCCTGGCGCGCACCAAGAGCGACCTGATCGTGGCGACGGCCGTGGCTGCCATGGCGGGCTCCTTCGCGATGGGCGTCTTCGCCAACCTGCCGCTGGCGCTGGCGCCCGGGATGGGCGCCAACGCCTACTTCGCCTACAACATGGTGGGCTTCCACGGCTCCGGTCCCATCGGCTACCGCACGGCGCTGGCTGTCGTGATGCTGGAAGGACTCGTCTTCTTCGCGCTCTCCGCCGTGGGACTCCGGTCCAGGCTGGCGCGGATGATCCCGCGGAACATCCGCCTTGCCTCGGCGGTGGGGATCGGCCTGTTCCTGGCCTTCACGGGCCTGCAGGCGCACCAGGGGGTCGGGCTCGTCGGCGCCAGCCCCTCGACGCTGGTCACGCTCACGGCCTGCTCCGACGTGGACCCGACCACGGGCGCCTGCCTCGGCGGCACCATGCGGTCCCCGACGTTCTGGCTCGGCGCCGTCGGCTTCCTCATCACGGCCACCTGCCTGGCCAGGGACGTGAAGGGGAGCATGATCTACGGCATCCTGTTCGTCACCGTGGTGTCCTGGATCAGGGGCACAGCCGTGACGGTGTTCCCGGACACGGCCGCGGGCAATGCCGGCTTCGAGTACTTCAAGAAGGTGGTGGACTTCCACATGATCCGCACCACCGCGGGGCAGGTCAGTTTCGCCGGCTTCCGGCACGGCAACGTCTGGCTCGCCTTCCTCACGCTCCTCTACGTGGACGTCCTGGACACGACGGGGACAATGTACTCCATGGCCGAGTACGGCGGGTTCGTCGTGGACGGCGCCGGCGGCGGGTCGTTCGAGGGCGAGTACCGCGCGTTCCTGGTGGACGCCGGGTCGACGGTGCTCAGCGCGGGGATGGGGAGCTCCACGGTGACCACCTACATCGAGTCCACGGCGGGGATCCGGGAGGGCGGCCGGACGGGGCTCACCGCCATCACCGTGGCCGCGTGCTTCCTGGCGTCGCTCTTCTTCGGCCCGCTGTTCATGAGCGTGCCGCCCTGGGCGGTGGGCCCGTCGCTGGTGCTCGTGGGCGCCATGATGATGCGCGTCGCCAGGGACATCGAGTGGGGCGACATGAAGGAGGGCGTCCCAGCGTTCGTCACCATGGCGCTCATGCCGCTCTCCTTCTCCATCGCCAACGGCATCATCGCCGGGCTCGGCGTCTACGTCGCGCTGCACTGGTACGACTGGGCGAGACACGGGTACGGCAAGGTGAGCAACGCGCTGGACGAGCGGCGGAACCAGGTGGCCGCCGCTGCGGGCGGCGAAGTCGGCCCGGCGGTGGCGCAGGACGTCGTCTGATCGATCTCCGATGTGGAAGACCGTAGCAGTTGGTCGTGTCGTTTAGTAGGCTACCCGCAAAAAAAGTGTTGTTTAGTAGGGTGATTATTAGCTTTTTTAGCTTGGTCAGTCATGCACCATCACTCTGGGAGAGAGCTTTCAGATGGCATTGCTGGATCGTTAGGAGAGTTTGGGCGGCACGGGTTGGTGCTGGGCTGGGCCCTACGTACCGGCCGTACCCCTGTGTATGTATGATAAATGTTGTGGGAACAGCTGAACGGGGCCGTCTGCAGGGAGATTCTTGATGTGTAAGGAGGTGTTTGTACTTTGACCATCATTGCAGCCTTCTCATTGATTCCCTCCCTTGCTTTAGGGCCTATATGTTTGATTGCTACACCTGCACGAGGGCTAGTCCATCAACCCGTGCGTTGCGCTTGTCTTTTTTATTTTTTATTTTATGTAGCTAATTTTTTTTGTTGTGAGCATATTACATGAAGATAGATAGATTATTCTCTACAGCTTGAATGCAGAAACGAAAAATATTATGTCACTTAAGATGCAAAAAATAAAAAGCACAAGCTCTATGAATGTAGGTGGTTTTAAATCACAACCTACTAGTTAAAAGAAATATATGTAATAGTGACTTATCGATTATATTGCATCCGTAGGCTGTTTGTGTCGAGTTTGGTGAAGATTATATGGACAGGTGTGTGGCTCCTATTTTGGTATTGAACTGCTTAGGAAAAACTAAAGGGATAGTAATTGTTAATTCACCACGGAAAGAATTATGATAGGATGATGGAACATTTGTTTTGTTTTTTTTTTTTGCATCAATACCTGCAATTGTTTCCTCCAAAATAAAAAAAACTCGGCCTACGAGGGGTCATCACCGCTCCGCGGGTATTGTGCTTAAGAAGAAGGTCTTCTCACACAGACCAAAAAAATCTCTGAACCCCTGTCCCATCCATACACAAGGACACGATACCCGTGAGAAGGGCCGATCTCTTTACCTGTGCTTTGGCCTGAGGCGAGCGAGGGGATTTTTTTTACCCTCAGCCTGAAATTCGCTCCCACGGGAGTTCGAACTCAGGACCTGAGGGGTGTCGTCGGAACTGCTTAACCAGCTGGTCTAGCATCCTTTGACTATATTTTATCTTTCATGGTTGACCTGAATTGATGAATTTTTATTTTTCTGAACTCAATTTCATTGATATGAGTGAAAGCATCTAGGCCCCAGTGTTGGTTTCGGCAATTGATGACATCGCATTATTATCATGACTAACGTGTGTTTTGCAGAAACATTGGTAAGTTAGATCATGGAGTTGATAACTGCTTTGGACACTATGGTATTCATGTCCCTTGATGGAAATCGTTTCGGTTTTCAAAGGATCAAGGACAAGATTAAGGACGGTTAGTTCCGGATGTCAAGGTGTTGAGTTACATCCGGAATAGTCGTTAGGATCTTTGTATCTTTCTTTGACCGTACTATAAAGGGGGGCATGAGCGAGTAGCTTGACCTAGGTGAGTCTTTTGTTTAGGTGTAGTGCACACTTGTCAAACTTAGCACTAGGTAGCTCTTGAATAGCTCAAAGTTCAGTTGGAAGCAACTTGGTTCAAGTTGCGTCGCGTTTAGAAGTCGTTTGAGCAGTTTACCCTTGATCGGACGTGGTCCTGGTCATGACCGGACGCGTCCGGTCAGTACTAACAAGTCACTGCTCGTTAACTAATCGACCGGACGCGGTCCTTGAGAGGACCGGACGCGGTGATTAGTCTAACACGTGTTTCATAGGGTAAATGCTTAATCGGACGCGACTGTGAAGTGACCGGACGCGTCCGGTCACGTTCCAGTAAGGTCCCAAGCTGACCTGACGTGTCCGGTCATCTATGATCGGACGCGGTCAAGAGTCAGGTCAAAGTTCAGTTAGGTTCTTGCATGACCGGACGCGTCCAGTCATCCCTGACCGGCGCGTCCGGTCACTCAGCGCTGACTTTCGGTTTTCGACCGTTACACTTGACCGGCGCGTCCGGTCACGTCGACCAGCGCGTCCGGTCAGTGCGAGTTTTGCTGATTCGGCAGGTAACGGTTGGATTTGTCTGAGGGATGTATAAATACATCCCCTCCACCTCCTTTAGAGGTCTCTTGCTCATTTGTTCAGCTGAGAAACACCTTTGGAGTGCAAGGGAGTGCAAGAGCCCTAGTGAGGATAGTGATTTGAGAATCAAAGTTTGAGATTCCTCTCTAGTGACAAGAGTGTAGCAAGTGTGCATCCATCTTCTCATTAGGCTTGTTGTGGTCAAGTGAGAGTTCTAGCTTGTTACTCTTGGTGATCGCCATCACCTAGACGGTTTGGTAGTGATTGGGAGTTTGGTGATCATCCGACGAGCTTATAGGTGACCCAACTCATGTTGTGAGCGGTTTTGGGTGATTCGCCGCGACGGAGTGTCGAAGAATCAACCCGTAGAGAGCACTTGATCCTTGCGTGGATCTAGGGGGAGCTACACCCTTGCGCGGGTGCTCTAACGAGGACTAGTGGGGAGTGGCGACTCTCCGATACCTTAGCAAAACATCGCCGTGTTCATAACCCTTACTTTCAAGTATTTACATTCGTGCATTACTTTCATTGCTTGTTTACTTTCCTAGAATTGCCATGCTAGTCTAGGATTGGAACTTAGGGTGCAAAACTTTTACCGGTAGAATCACAAGGAACACTAGTAGGCACTAGGGGTGAAGTTTGGCTTGTAGGATTTAATTCTTGCAATTAATTTTTAGAAAAGCCTAATTCACCCCCCTCTTGGTCATCTTGATCCTTTCAATTGGTATCAGAGCCGTGTTGCTCTTTATTTAGGCTTCACCGCCTAGAGCAAGATGTCTAATGGGGAAGGACCACCTCCCACTTTTGAGGGAGATGATTTTCCATATTGGGAAATTCGTATGGAGGCGTACCTCAAAGCCATAGATGTTGGGTGCCTTAGAGCCGCAATCGAAGGGCTTTCTCCTATAAGGGTCCCGCCAACCTAAGTGATGACGAGGAGAAATACGACCGGTGGAATGCAAAGGCAAAAAATGCACTCTACCGGGCCCTAGGCAAAGATATCTTTAATCGTGTGCGTAATACCAAAAATGCTCATGAATTGTGAGAAAATCTTTGTGCTCTCCATGAGGGAACTAAGAATGAGCGTGAGGAACGCTATCATATTGCCTTAAAGAAAATTAATTCTTTTGAGATGCTTCTCAAAGAAAGTGCTAATAAAATATACACTCGATTGAATGTTCTTGTAGAGGATCTCAATGCTCTTGGACTCACCAAAATGAGTCAATCGGATGTTACAAGGAGGATCTTGAGTGTTCTTCCCGTTGAGAAGTATGGACACATTGTCACCGTACTTCACCAAAGTGATCTCTCCGTCGCAACACCAACACAAGTATTGGGAAAGATCAATGCTCATGAGATGTACATGCATATCACTCCGGAAGAGGGCTCATCATCTTTCAAGAAGAAAGACTTGGCTTTCAAAGCTAGCCATGAAAATAAAAAGAAGAAGGGTCAAGCTATGATGGTGCAAGAAAGCTCAAGTGAAAGTGATATTGATGATGCATCACTTGCACTCATGGTGAGGAAGACCACCAAGATGCTAAAGAAGCTCAACAAAAGTAGCATCAAGTTCGATGGCAAGAAGAAGAAATTCTTCACAAGTAGCAAAAGGAAGCCAATATCCGAAATGGATTGCTTCAATTATAGTGAACTTGGCCACCTAGCTCATCAATGCCCGAAGCCTCCAAAAGACAAGTACAAGAACAAGTACAAGGGCAAGAAAGATGATTCAAGTGATGAAGAAGATGAGAAAAGAAAGAACAAGCTATACAAAAAGAAAGATGGCAAGAAAAAAGAGTTCTACAAGAAGAAGAAGGGAGGCAAAGCTTACATTGTTGGTGATTGGCTCACCGACATTGAGTCATCATGTGAGTCCTCCGGCGATGAAAGCGACGATAAAAAAGAGAAGATCGCCGCATTTGTGATTGGGCCATCATCATCTTCGCCAACGTCTTCATCACCACCTTCACCGCCACCTTCACCATCATCATCTACTTCTCACCAATGTCTCATGGCTAAGGGTGATTGAAAGGTACAAAACAATGATAGTGATGATGATGATAGTGATAGTGATGATGAATATGATGCACCTTCTTATGATGAACTTGTAAAATTATTGAACAAATACTCTAAAATCATAAGAAGAATGCACATAAGACTAGTGATGAGCTCAAAGATCAAAATGGAACTATGTCTTCTACTCTCAAGGAGCTCAAAACTTCTAACAAAAAGCTTAGAGATGAACATGATAAACTTGAGAAGAAGCATGGTAAACTTATCACTAGACTCAACTTGCTAAAAGATGAATATACTACATTGAAAATCAATTATGATAGTCTTATTGTTGCTAATGAGCTTGCTCTTGAGACACATGATGCTACTAACCAAGTTGTTAAGATTGATATAGCTACATCATGTGATGATTTGATTGTTGAGAACTTTGAGCAAGGCTCTAGCGGCAAAGGCAAGAGTGTGGTTGAGGCCGACAACTATGATGACTATGTCAAGCTCAAGAGTGAATATGAGATGCTTAAGATTGAGAACAAGAAGTTGATGGCTCTTGAAAAACAAGCACCAAATGAGTCACTTATTGAAGAAAACAAAAAGCTTAAGCAAGAAAAAGAGCATCTCAAGACCGGCCTAAGCAAGTTCACAAGAGGCCAACATTTGCAAAGTGAGCTACTCATGAACACCGTCATGAAGATGGATAGAAGTGGCATTGGTTACTTGGCAAATCAAGAGAACAAGGCTAAAGCTCAACAACAACAAAACAAGTCAAAGCCCAAGCCAAAGAGATGTGTTGAGTGTGGACAAGAAGGCCATTTTGCTCATGAGTGCAAAACTCCACCACCACAACCCTTGCCCAAGCATGCTAGACCATTTGCCTTCAATGCTCATTACATGCTTAGAAAAGATTCAAGTGGAAAGATGAAATTCATGTTCTTGGGCCCCCCTAATAAAAATAGACCAAAGAAAATATGGGTTGCCAAGTCACTAGTTGAGAAAGTTAAGGGCCCCTCTCAAGTTTGGGTCCCTAAACAAAAGGCTTGATCTCTTGTGTGTAGGTGAACTATAAGACCGGTGGATCTCATTGGGTGATTGATAGTGGTTGCACACAACACATGACCGGTGATCCTCGTATGTTCACCTCACTTGAAGAAAATGGGTATGTCAAGACAAGATCGCATTTGGGGACAACTCAAAGAGCAAAGTCAAGGGTATAGGCAAGATTGCAATATCAAATGATCACTCTATCTCAAATGTGCTCTATGTTGCTTCATTAAGTTTCAACTTACTATCCGTTGGGCAACTTTGTGACCTTGGCTACCAATGCTTGTTTACTCCAAATGAAGTGGTTGTTACAAAGATAGATGACAAGCAAGTGATTTTAAGGGCTTTAGATACAATAATCTCTATCTTGTTGACTTCACCTCCGAAGATACAAACTTGATGACATGTTTATTCACCAAAACTACACTTGGATGGCTTTGGCATAGGAGGCTTGCTCATGTTGGAATGAACACTCTCAACAAGCTATTGAAGAAAGAATTAGTGAGAGGGTTGAAGGATGTAAAGTTTGAAAAGGACAAACCTTGTAGTGCATGTCAAGCTGGCAAACAAGTTGCAAATACTCATCCAACCAAAGTTTACATATCATCATCAAGAGTACTAGAACTTCTACACATGGATTTGTTTGGTCCTACAACTTACAAGAGCTTGGGTGAAAATCTCTATTGCCTAGTGATTGTGGATGACTACTCAAGATACACTTGGACTTTCTTTCTTCATGACAAATCTAAAGTAGCAAATTGCTTCAAGAAGTTTGCAAAGAGAGCTCAAAATAAATTTGAAGTCAAGATAAAGAAAATTAGAAGTGACAATAGCAAAGAGTTTGACAACACCAACATTGAAGCTTATTGTGATGAAATTGGAATCAAGCATGAAGTTTCATCAACCTACACTCCTCAATAAAATGGTGTAGTTGAGAGAAAGAACCGCACCTTGATCACTCTTGCAAGAACAATGCTAGATGAGTACAACACACCGGAGAAATTGTGGGCCGAGGCAATCAACACCGCATGCTATGCTTCAAATCACCTTTTCCTACAAAAGTTCCTTGGCAAGACCCCCTATGAGTTGCTAAATGGAAAGAAGCCGAACGTCTCATTCTTCCGGGTGTTTGGTTGCAAATGCTACATCTACAAGAAGCATCAACACCTAGGGAAGTTCCAAAGACGTTGTGATATTGGTTTTCTTGTTGGTTACTCATCAAAGTCCAAAGCATATAGAGTATTTAACCATGCCACTGGTTTGGTTGAAGAAACATATGATGTGGAATTTGATGAATCTAACAGCTCCCAAGGAGCAATTGAGAATTGTGATGATGTAGGTGATGAACCATTGAGAGAGGCCATGAAGAACATGCCGGTGGGAGACATCAAGCCTAAAGATGATGAAGACGATGTACAAATTGTCAATCCACCATCTTCATCATATGTGCCTCAAGATGATGACAAGAATGAGAGAGTTTAAAATGAAGATACTCATGTCTCTCATCAACAAGCCGATGCTCAAGCTCAAGATGTTGATGCTCCCTATCCTACTCCTCAAATTGTTGATTGAAGAAACTCACCCTAACTTCAAGCACATCCACAAGATCTTATCATAGGGAGTCCTACAAAGGGTGTAATGACTCGATTTCAAAAGTTTACTTCTTTTGTTGAACATCACTCTTTTGTCTCTTGTCTTGAACCTAATAATGTAGAAGAAGCTCTTCAAGATCCGGATTGGGTGAATGCCATGCATGAAGAATTGAACAACTTCACCCACAATCAAGTTTGGACACTTGAAGAACATCCAAAAGGCGCAAGAGTCATTGGAACCAAGTGGGTGTTCCGCAACAAGCAAGATGATCAAGGCGTAGTAGTAAGGAACAAGGCAAGACTAGTAGCAAAAGGGTTCTCTCAAGTTGAAGGTCTTGATTTTGGAGAGACTTTTGCACCCGTTGCAAGACTTGAAGCCATTCGTATCCTTCTTGCATACGCATCACATCATGAAATGAAACTATATCAAATGGATGTGAAAAGTGCTTTTTTAAATGGCTTCATAAATGAACTAGTCTATGTTGAACAACCTCCCGGGTTTGAAGATCCTAGATATCCTAATCATGTTTATAGGTTGTCCAAGGCGCTATATGGGCTCAAGCAAGCCCTTAGAGCGTGGTATGAGCGCCTCTGGGACTTCCTCATTGAGAAGAGCTTCACTATTAGGAAGGTTGACACCACACTATTCACCAAGAAGTTTAATAGAGAGATCTTCATTTGTCAAGTCTATGTTGATGATATTATCTTCGGGTCAACAAATGAAGATTATTGCAAAGAATTTGGTGAATTGATGTCGAAAGAGTTCGAGATGTCAATGATTGGTGAGCTAACATTCTTCCTTGGTTTTCAAGTCAAGCAAATGAGAGAAGGAATTTTTATCTCTCAAGAAAAGTATACCAAGGATCTTCTCAAAAGATTCAAGATGGAAGAATGCAAGCCAATCAAGACCCCAATGCTATCTAATGGACATCTTGACCTAAATGAGGGAGGTAAACCAATTGATCAAACTCTTTACCGTTCTATGATTGGTAGCTTGTTGTACCTTACTGCATCTAGGCCCGATATCATGTTTAGTGTGTGCATGTGTGCTCGCTTTCAAGCATGCCCAAAAGAACCTCACCTAAGTGCCGTAAAAAGAATCTTAAGATATCTTAAGTACACCCCAAGCATCGGTCTTTGGTACCCCAAAGGAGCTAGATTCCAACTAGTTGGCTATTCCGATTTGGATTATATCGGTTGCAAAATTGATAGAAAAAGCACATCCGAAGGATGCCATTTGCTTGGGAGGTCCTTAGTATCTTGGTCTTCTAAGAAGCAAAATAGTGTGGCTTTGTCCACCGCCGAGGCAGAATACATTGCCGCGGGGGCTTGTTGTGCACAAATCTTATACATGAAACAAATCCTCCTAGACTATGGAGTTGTTCTTGAAAAGGTGCCGCTTTTATATGACAATGAAAGTGCCGTTAAAATTGCTAATAATCCGATACAACACTCTCGCACCAAGCACATTGATATTCGCCACCACTTTCTAAGAGATCATGTTGCTAAAAATGATATATCACTAGAATATGTAAGAAGTGAAAATCAATTAGCGAATATCTTCACTAAACCTTTAGATGAGGCTACCTTTTGTAGGTTGAGAAGTGAACTAAATGTGCTTGATTCTAGTAACTTTAAAAAATGAGCTTGTGTTGTCCCTTGCATTGCATTATATTTTATGTCATGTTTAATTTCCTGCAATGCATCTAGAACTTGTCTAACATGGTTACGATAACCCTCCTTTGGAGGAGTGAAGAAGCCTAACCGTGGATCAAACTTGACAAGCAACCTAGCCTTACTTTCTCGTTTTGCATTGCATATGCATGGCTGTTGCGTTGTCGTTTCTTTTTGGTTTAGCTTTGAGTAACCTCTGTGTTCATCCATGAATAGAGAGAGCATTTGAAGCTCCCAAGGATTGATACACTCTATTGCATGGCCATACGTTGCTCCTCGGGTGTTTATTGAATATTTTCTTAAAAATAATACTAGCCTAAGGCAAAATATTTTGAAAATTTTGAGAGTTTGAATGAGGTCACTCATATCAGGTTCCAATTGGTGTTTATTTGAGTCTTTTTGAATTAGAACTTGATTGGGAGAAGTCGCGTCGAAAATCAGTTTGAAAAAAGGCATTTTACAGCGACCGGACGCTGGACCGGACGCTGCTTCGGATGCGGTTCTGCTTCACCACCGCGTCCGGTCCCGGTGTCCACCAGCGCGTCCGGTCATTCCCGAAGGTCTTCTTCAAGATCTGTGACTGGACGCTGCATCGGACGCGTCTCTGCTGACCACCGCGTCCGGTCCCAGTCACCACCACCGCGTCCGGTCATGCGTTTAAGTTTTCCGGGCAAAACATGACCGGACTCTGTCAGCGTCCGATCGTGCATAATCGGACACGTCCGGTCGTTCCAGGAGCTTACTGGACTATGACCGGACGCTGCCTCCACCGCGTCCGGTCATGTGACCACCGTGTCCGGTCATCGCATAAAAAGCGTATCTCACCCTTTTTTTAACCGTACGTTCGGATCTCGCGATTCTTCATCTTCCGTCTCAATCCGCCGCCCGTACTCGCCGAGTTCCTCAGCGCTGCCGTCTCGCCAAGCCGCCGCACCTCGTCGTGCCCTCGCTCCCGCGCCCTGCAGCCACACCGCGCCTTCCTCACCCGCGCCCGCGCCGTGCCTCCGCGCCGCGCTCCCGCGCCCGCGAAGCTCGCAGCCGCAGCGCCGCCGCATCTCCGCAGCAGCCGCAGCGCCGCCGCCTAGCACACCACCGCCGTCCAGTGCGCCACCGCCATCGAGCCGTCCAGCGCGCCACCACCATCGAGCTAACCCGCGCCCACCGAGCTCGTACCCGCTGCCGCCCGAACCCGTTCGTCGAGGCATTTTTCACGAAGTTTTCAACTCCGCGAACTTCTCCGTCTCCGCAAGGTGACATTACTGCCTTGGATTAGGGTTTGCCGTTGATTTTCCGGTGAATTACTAATTCAATCGTTGATCTCTCGGTACTCCAGGGCTTCGATCGTCGTTTCCAGCCTAGCGTGTCGAGATCTTCTTCCGTTCATCGGATCTTCGCTCTTTCGAGGTAGCTATCACGGTCCTTTCATATCTTATCTAATATGCTTGCTCTCATTAGGATCTTACTCATCTTTTAGATAATATATATTGCTTATAGTAGATTCATCTATTCTATCGTTTCAGTTTGTCCTGTCGGTGTTGTGTGTGTCAGGTGATCAGTTGTGAATCTGAGGCCAAGCCTGTGGATACGGATTGAGGCCAAGCCTCACGAGTCTCAGTTCATCATCTGTTACTTTCCAGTGTTTCTCAGATCCAGCAGTTTGTCAGTATGGTTCGCTGCAAGAACGCTGGTGGTGCACCTAGTGACGGGGACGAGAGTCCTCCCAGGAGGACAGAGGTAGCACGTGGCAAGCGAGTGAAGATTGCTGCCAAGAAGAGAAAGAGAACACTTACAGAGGCAGAGGTGGCTCAGGCAGTTGCAGATGCAGCAGAGGCAGCAGAGAGAGGTGGCAGAAGTAGTGGCATACGTATTGGCGAGAGTCGCTTTCACCTTGAAGGTCAACAGCTCGGTACAGAGGCCATAGAAGAGACAGTGGATGCACCTGCAGAGCAGCCTACAGAGGATCCAGAGGAGACTGAGGAGTAGACTGTACACTCTCCACAGCATCGTCGCTCAGGACGTACGCAAGCTCAGGTGACTCCCAGGCCAGAGGGTCAGTGTCGTGGAGGTCGTCCACCTCCTAGGGCTCGAGGTCACCCCCCTAGTTGAGCACTTTGACCTCAGGGGAGCTACAGCTAGACAGGTCTAGGCCCTCAGGTTCGTTGAGGTCACTCGGTGGTTCCCACCTCAGCGGGATCCCCAGGCTTCAGAGGGTTTCTACACTCCTCTGCACGAGGACTTCTATAGGGCCTATGTCGACAGCGGGATTACTTTCAGACCTCAGAGAGTCTGTCGACTGGAGGCCTTAGTTGAGGTGGTTGGTGAGCAGCTTCGTCCGCATCTGTCCTTTCTACCTGGATTATCAGATCTTCTTGGACGGACTGGAGCATACTACGGGACCTGGGTCAGAGAGTTCTACTCTTCACTTTGGATTGACCCAGCACATCAGTTTATACACTTTGCATTCAGAGGCCGTGACCGCAGACTCTACAGCACCAGGGTACGGGAGATTCTCAGACTCCCAGCTTCAGAGACAAAGATACATCAGCTGTGTTTCGGACAGACTGCACCTCCGAGACACCCTCACGGTGGGACAGTGCCCCCTACAGATATGATCCGACCCTGTTTCTATGAGCCTTTTGGCAAGGGGTCTCGACGTACACCTGCCTGCCTGACACCCATAGCCAGAGTCCTTGATGCTATTGTGAGGAGGACTCTACTTCCGAGGCTTGGATACAGAGAGGGATTGACTCGCATGCAGCTATGGGTAGTACATCACCTCATCTTACAGACCCCGTTTGACCTTTGGGATCTGATGCTATGTGAGATGGAGGACACCTTGGCAGAGGGATTCAAGGGTCACAGGCAGCTACCGTACGCTCATTGGATATGCTTCATCATTAGATCTGTCTATGAGCTGCCTGCAGAGATTAGAGCAGAGATTTCTCATACCACTACAGCCTTTCCAGAGTATGACATCCGACAGTTGTGGGCATCAGTTACCAGAGAACAGGCACCTGGCCCAGGACAGCGTTAAAGGCCAGAGGTACCGGAGACAGCTGCTGAGTAGGACGAGACCGTTGAGGGTCTTGCTGAGGCAGAGCTAGCAGATCTAGATGCTCAGCCAGCTGATCCAGCCGAGGATGTTGCTACTGATAGCACAGATGAAGATTATTAGCCCATCCCCCGGTACCGCTCTCCTCGGCCTCACGACCATGAGTCCGGTGGCTTAGGCTCAGCCTCCCGCTCAGACCCAGCCATGGTGGCTATTCTTGAGAGGCTGACCTAGGCCCAGGAGAGATAGGAGGTTCAGATGCAGAGACAGGCTCAGGACACAGCTGCAGCATTTGCTCAGATTCAGGCTCATCAGGACGAGTTCCAGAGGCAGCAGCTAGAGTTCCAGAGACAGCAGTTCGAGATGCAGAGGCAGCAGACAGCCACTCAGCAGCAGTACCTAGAGCTCCTGCGCCACCTTGTCACAGTTGGGGTACCTCCACCACCGTCTGTCCTGACTCTAGCATTACAGTCCAGTGGACTTTAGAGTCAAGGACAGCCGAGTTTTCAGTACACCTCCCCCCAGCAGCAGGTGCCTCAGACGTTTCAGTCTCTGAGTTTCACCAGCTCAGCCAGGACCTCACCTCCTCTCAGGCACTCCGTTCCCTGATTTCAGTGCCACCTATAGTGAGCTGACTGGACAGCCGGCACCTTCGTACACCACTTTCGTGACCTCTTCAGAGATGTCAGCTTTAGAGACTGCTGCACTTCTAGTGTCAGGGGCCGCCACTACAGAGACTCTACCATCTTTAGTAGCATCGACAGATCCACCTACTCTTGGTGTTTTTCAGGCTCAGGCGATAGTGACTGCTCCTATAGTTGCTACTACACCTTCAGTTGCTGCACCTACTCTACCGACCCAGACTACTTCACTGTCACGTCTATCTACAGAGGGTTAGCCTGACAGTTCTGAGTCTGAGGAGGACACTTTGCAGTTTGTGATCACTCCACGCTCCTCGGCACCCGACACGATAGCTTCAGTTCCCCCGTTAGATCCTTAGTTTTCTTTTTGGCGTTTGATGCCAAAGGGGGAGAGCGTAGATTCAGGGGGAGTGTTGATAGAGGGTTTCGTTCTTGCATGTGTGCTACTTTCATGCATCATGTTTATTTTCTCGCCCTGCATTGTGTGACTATGAGTTTGTGAGACCGTGTCTTAATTATTATGTCTCTTAATGGTGTTTAGCTCATAAGGTTGTGCTTCTGTGCCTTACTCCGATTTCATATGAGCTATGTTTTTTATGTGTACTAACTCTTCATGTTTTATCTTATGAGTACACTCAGTTGGCTTGGAACACATAAGCAATTACTAATTTCTTGTACTTACAGCTTTATGCTTATGTGAACCAAGCATGATCGAAAACCTCAACTTATGTCTTCTGAATCTAAATGTTGTCATCAATCACCAAAAAGGGGGAGATTAAAAGCATCTAGGCCTCAGTGTTGGTTTCGGCAATTGATGACAACACATTATTATCATGACTAACGTGTGTTTTGCAGAAACATTGGTAAGTTAGATCATGGAGTTGATAACTGCTTTGGGCACTATGATATTCATGTCCCTTGATGGAAATCGTTTCGCTTTTTAAAGGATCAATGACAAGATTAAAGACAGTTAGTTCCGGATGTCAAGGTGTTGAGTTACATCCAGAATAGTCGTTAGGATCTTTGTATCTTTATTTGACCATACTATAAAGGGGGGCATGAGCGAGTAGCTTGATCTAGGTGAGTCTTTTGTTTAGGTGGGTGCACACTTGTCAAACTTAGCACTAGGTAGCTCTCGAATAGCTCAAAGTTCAGTTGGAAGCAACTTGGTTCAAGTTGCGTCGCGTTTAGAAGTCGTTTGAGTAGTTTACCCTTGACCGGTCACGGTCCTAATCATGACTAGACGCGTCCGGTCAGTACTAACAAGTCACTGCTCGTTAACTGATCGACCGGACGCGGTCCTTGAGAGGACCGGACGCGGTGATTAGTCTAACACGTGTTTCAGAGGGTAAATGCTTAATCGGACGCGACTGTGAAGTGACCAGACGCGTCCGGTCATGTTCCAGTAAGGTCCCAAGCTGACCTAATGCGTCCGGTCATCTATGATCGGACGTGGTCGAGCGTCAGGTCAAAGTTCAGTTAGGTTCTTGCATGATCAGACGTGTCCGGTCATCTCTGACCGGCGCGTCCGGTCACTTAGCGCTGACTTTCGATTTTCGACCGTTACACTTGACCGGCGCGTCCGGTCACGTCGACCAGCGCGTCCGGTCAGTGCGAGTTTTGCTGATTCGGCAGGTAACGGTTGGATTTGTCTGAGGGGTGTATAAATACATCCCCTCCACCTCTTTTAGAGGTCTCTTGCTCATTTATTCAGCTGAGAAACACCTTTGGAGTGCAAGAGAGTGCAAGAGCCCTAGTGAGGATTGTGATTTGAGAATCAAAGTTTGAGATTCCTCTCTAGTGACAAGAGTGTAGCAAGTGTGCATCCATCTTCTCATTATTCTTGTTGTGGTCAAGTGAGAGTTCTAGCTTGTTACTCTTGGTGATCGCCATCACCTAGACGGTTTGGTGGTGATTGAGAGTTTGGTGATCATCCGACGAGCTTGTGGGTGACCCAACTCATGTTGTGAGCGGTTTTGGGTGATTCGCCGTGACGGAGTGTCAAAGAATCAACCCGTAGAGAGCACTTGATCCATGCGTGGATCAAGGGAGAGCTACACCCTTACGTGGGTGCTCCAACGAGGACTAGTGGGGAGTGGCGACTCTCCGATACCTCGGCAAAATATCGCCGTGTTCCTAACCCTTACTTTCAAGCATTTACATTCGTGCATTACTTTTATTGCTTGTTTACTTTCCTAGAATTGCCATGCTAGTCTAGGATTGAAACTTAGGGTGCAAAACTTTTACCGGTAGAATCACAAGGAACACTAGTAGGCACTAGGGGTGAAGTTTGGCTTGTAGGATTTAATTCTTGCAATTAATTTTTAGAAAAGCCCAATTCACCCCCCTCTTGGGCATCTTGATCCTTTCAATGAGTTATGTCCGTAGATTCTCTTTGACCTTCTATTTCCTCAATGTTTTTGCATGTAAATGACACAAATAGATTTGCTTGTTTTACACCTTGAGATTTCACCATTTGGCAAATTTAGGGTTTAAATGGCTCTAATACCCCAAACTAACCGTTGGTATTTCGGATTGCAAAAATGGTACTCACCGGAGAGTTTCGGTGATACCATGTCGACTAGCCATTACAGCCAACTGTTGGAGAACTAAGCTCAGACGGGGAGCTCTGGTGAGTGTTAATCTCCTCCACCGAGTCTCCAACATCCTCTCGCAAACCAACCTCTGGTGCAGCTTTCTAGCGACCCACTCAAAGATAAGGTGGCCTCGCTAAAATCTATCATTGCATCCATTGGACTAAAGTCTTATATACTAGGAAACAACATTAACCTCAATGATCATGTTGTCACTCAATCACCAAAATCACTAATTTCCCTTAATAGGTGCCATTTTCCATGCAATGTTCCCTTTTTTTGGTAATAGATGACAATACCACTAAAGCAAGCAATAAAATAATACCAAAATGCAATCTACCTACTTGCTTGGGTGCAATGCAAGATCAAGATCATATGATGCTAATTTAAATAGATAGTGTATGAACATCCCATCTATAGTGTATAAACGGCCCAAAAACGTCATAGAACATCATATTCATACTATGTGAACATCACATATATTTTATGAAATGTACGAAAAAGTAAAAGATTAAAATAAAAATAAAATAGTTAATTAGAGTAAAATAACGAGTAAATAAAAATGAATAACAAATGCTACAAAATATATATAAAAAATAAAATAAATGAATAACTTAAATATAAAACAAAATTAATAAAAGTTAGAAAACATAAGGTAAAACAAAAAACTGAAAAAGCCACATAATAGAGGAAAGTAGAAAAGAGCATCACAACGGTACTACTCAAACAACCTAAAATATATACAACAGAACATCTCATGGATACTATGCGAATAATCAAAGATACATCTTGGAACATTTGATTTATATTACGTGACATCCCAAAATACACCATAAAACATCTCATTAACAATGTGTGAATAAACAAAAATACATTATTGACATCACATGAATACTAAATGATCATAGTATCTCATGAAACTAAAGAATTTAATATTGTGTAATTACACAAAAATGTATCATCAAACAACACATATATACTACATGAACACCATATTATATCATGGAATATAAAAATATAAAATTTAAATATAATTCTTTTAAAATGTTTGATTAGAATAAAATAAAAAAGAAGAAAAAATAAAATCAAATAAATATAAGAAAAACTATAGAAAACATAAAGAAAGAAGATACTTAAATAAATAAAAATATAAAATAATAAAACTTAAAAATGAAAATAAATAATTATGGTAAATGCAAAAAATAAATAAAAGAAAGATAAAAACATAAAAATGAAAAGAATAATACAAAACTAGGAAATTAAAAGATAGGAAAAGCAAAAACTAAATAGAAGCATGGAAAGAAAAAGGGAATAAGAAAAAATAAAACAAAAATATAAACAAAAATAAAAAGGAAAAGAAAAAAGGGAAAAGAAAAGAAAAAATACACACGGGCTGTGGATGAACACTACATTTGTTATTGGGCCATGAGAAAGAAGTAAGGCCCATGAAGAAAAACTAGAGGACCAGGAAAGATTATTACCGGCAACAACCCGCCTCCCATGTAAGGATGGCAGCGGATCGGGTTTGGAGCGGGTATCTGTGGGTTTCGGGTCCCGCGGGTTCGAGTTTAGGGATGATTTTTTGCCCACGGTTTTTGGGTTCGGGTTCGGGTTTGGTTTCGGGTTCAGTTTCGGGTTTGGTTTTTCACCCGTGGATATCCAATGAATATCTGAAATAAATCATTTAGAATTAAAACTCATGTTTTATAATATGCTAATAATAACTTGTTTACTTAGATTATTAAATCTATTCAAAATTGACTCATGAAAATATTTATTATTTTTTGTCTCTTATTTATACATGTAAATATGTGTATATTTATCCGTGGGTTTCGGGTATCCATTCGGGTTTCGGGTATTCGCGGGTTTGGTTTTGGTGATAGATTTTCACCCGAAACGGTTTTCGGTTCGGGTTCAGGTTTCGGTTTTGGGTGCACGGAGACTCCACCCGATCCGAACCCGACCCGTCGCCATCCTTACTCCCATGTTTCTCAAACACACACACACACACACACAAAACCCGCCTCCCATCGCTTCTCCCAGACGTTCGCTGCCCACTGCTAGCGGAGGAGCTACGACGAACGCAGCGGCACCACGCAAGGAGCACGCGAGGGAGAAGGCCAGTGGCCCCGGCGTCGCAGATCCCTCGCGCCCTTGTGCTGCCTCACGCGCCAGCCATCGCCCAGCCAGTTGCAGGCAACGGCGACTTTGGTGATGCCCATCAGCTGCTTGATGCATTGCCTGCAAGGTTTGTGGTCAGTCCTCTCTTTTTTTCTTCTCCAACCGGCAGCCACCAGCAGAAAGTCAGCTATTTTCTCTGCACATCCTCCGACGCCAAGCACCAGGACCAGCCCCTGTTCCTCTCCATCTCCCTTGCAGGCATCAGCACCCAGGTCACCGCCATACACCAGCGCCGCCTCCAACATCTCCCCTGTCTGCAGATCCATCGTGTTTTTTTTTTCGTTTATTTTGCTTGCAGTTAGCCCGTATGTCATGTGGTTTCATTTCATTTCCAACTTTTCTCCTTCGCATGGACATCCGTGCTTAATGCACTTGGCCTTGACTGGCAGCAGGGGCTACATAGGGGGGGGGGGGGGGGGGGGGGGGGCAATCCGACTGTTGACAAAATTTATAGGATGATAAAAAAAATATGAAGTAAAGTATATATAAAAATAATTATTTGGGTGCTTGCATTACATCTGCACTAACTTAAATCTTATTGATAGCATTGGTGTTTTCACCGCTATCGCTGCCAGATCCTCATTATCTGCTTAAAAAGACTAGCAATTGTTTTTACCTCTTCGTCTGGGGAAAATGCTAAATGTCTAAATGGATGAGATAATATTACATTTATTTAATCTAGCCACTTAGTGACCTTTGGCTTTAAGAGATACGGAGTATGATTCACTGATTTGAGAATGGAGAAAAAAAATAAACTAGTACTACTATGACTCGTGCTGCAGTACCTTGCCGCTTTAGCGTCTCTTCCAGGTTCTAGCTTGGCAGCTTGAAGGTTTCTGACCGCATGTTCGGTGCTCGTTCACCAACTCTGCTGAGAGTGCTGCATAGGGTGCTGCGACAGGCAACAACACTTACGGACGGAGAGCCGAAGAAAACGACGGCAATCTGGAGCCAGGCTTAGCAGGGACTGTTTAGGGTGATTAAGTAGGACATCTAATGAAGCCCATGGAACATTAGGGGGGCCAGGCCCCTGCCCGCGCCCCCCCTGTCTCCGCCCCTGACTGGCAGGTACTGCCACCTGGTTTATGATGCATCCGGCTATGGAAGCTTGTGCTGCAGCCTACAGGTGGCTTTGATGGCCACCACTTTTCAGTGTCGTCTCAATGCTTTTCCTATATCCCTGTTGATTTGACTTGGTTTAATGATGTCTCTGCTACCGCTCTGATTCATCCATGGGTTCTATTCATAGAAAAAAAATAGTGGGCTAGCGGTCAGAGAGACTTAATGTTAATCTATTTCTATTTGTGCCGCTATGCCAACTTTAACCGCTATTGTGTGCTATAGCCCCGCTAATTGCATAGCTTTAGCATTCAAATAGCGGCGCTATTTCAGATTTTGCCATCACTAATATATTTTGACAGTTAAATTTGTTATTTCCTAGTTATCATTTGCTACTAATTTGGTATTTTGGATAATTAAACACTGGACTTTCATGAACCATGTTGTAATGTCATATTAGTAATGTTACCTAGACTTGTGGAACCTTATAAACATATTTGTGTTCATCGAATTTCATATTTACCATGTTTTGTTCATCATTTATTGGTGTTTTTCATATTTTCTTTATAAAAACGCTATCTGTCATAGCGCCGCTATGGCGCCGCTATAGCCTCACAGCTGTTGAAAAAAAGTTACCGCTATTTTCAGTAGCCCGCTATTTAAAACTATGGTTCTATTTAAAATAAGAAGAAAGCTTTCTCTGCAGCGGCAGTGAAGTGAGTGCAGGAATTGCAGAGTCTATCTGAAGACCTTTACTGCAGTCCAGCCAGGTCATGGCTCTTGAGGTGGAGAAACTAATGCGAAAATGCTGAGGATCGCTCATCTCTGCTTCTCTCTATGTCAATCTAAATTCTGAATATGATTAGTAAAGTATCTTCTATCTGACAAACATTCATACTCATGTCTATTCTCATTTGTCCTGCACAAAAGAATGTAAGATAGGTGACAGTTATTTAGAAATTGCTCTTCCGTTGTCTGCAGGTACACTTCTGCTCTTTTTGTGTTTGTTTCTCAAGGGATAGTGACAGCCTCTCAAGGTATGCATCCAACTTATTGTCAATCTTCTGATTTGGTACTGCAGAAAAAGCAAATGAAAAATACTATAGAAGTCTGGATATTGCAACAGGCCAACAACAACCAAGAAAATGTCATATTTCTGTAATCTGTACTGAACTCACTTTATAATCATTTAAGCTAGGGTACTATCCTAATATTGAATGCTGCCAGTTATGAGTAGTATAGAAAACAATGATTATTTTCTGTCCTGTCTCCTTTTCTTTTCTACACAATGTTTGGTGCTTTCATGCAGGCACTTATCTATAGTAGCCATTTATGAGTCCCGAGGATGTTTGGCTTTAATGTTTTCTTTTTTACCATCCATAAACCTGTGGTACACTTATCTATAGTAACTAGCTTAGATTTGAAAGAAATGTGCATGAAATCTACCAACTGAAGCACTCTGGCGTATAGTGTAATTCTGGGATATGACTTTGATCTCCATATATACATAAGATGCAACACCAATTTCACAATTGCAGAATATGCACATAATTGTAGTACAAGGCAAGAGCTTCTGGTTCAGGTGAAGTGTAAGAGTAGTTTGGTCGGTGTAAGGAGTAGCTTCTGGTTCACATTTGAGCACTTCATTTTTGCCAGGTTTCTTCTTCTTAATTTATTCATACAATCTCTACAAGTACAGTAGCCTCCGATATCATCTAGAACTGTGTACATATCACATATGCAATTTGTCAGGCCTAATCTATTTGCCTAATCTACATTCATTTTCCTTGTTTCAGAAAATGCCTAACCCATGTCAAAAAAAATCAATCTGAGGGGGGTAAGACAGCCCCTGGGCATTGCAGTAAGAAGAATACCTTCTCACGCAGGTCGAGAAAACCCCAAAACCCCTGCCCCACCCATACACAGCGGCACCGTAGCTTATGTGAGAACGACCACGACTGGGGCGAGTATTACACTTGTGCTTTGACGTGGGACAGACGAGGGGGATTTTTTTAAGCCTAGCCGGGAGTCGAATTCAGGACCCGAGGAGTGCTACTCAAGCCACCTAACCCATGTCATTTTCCAATACAAGTGATTTGGTTGACTGGGCTGATCTACAAATGATTCAAGTTCATTCCTAACAACGCCTGTCCCTATCTCAAAAATAATCATTGTTTTGCAGTAAATATTTCTTTCAAGCTGCTTCTGTTAGTTCTGGCTTTGTTAGCAAGGATATGTATTAGGAATGAAGTGGCCGCCTGGGTCGTCACGAGCGCGTCGAGGCGGGCGTCGACTGCGGCATCCCGATCCGCGGTGGCGGATCATGACGCCGAGACGACGCTGGAGGCGAGTGAAGTGGTGATGTGAAGGGAAAGAGTCCAGGATCAAACGAAACCGATACCGAATTGTTAGCAATTGGATACAGGAGGAAGAATTGGAATCGAAATAATAGCAACAGAATTTATGACAAGTAGCTATGAGTGCTTGAATTAAGAACTGGAATGTAATTGGTTCAAAAAAAAAAGAACTGGAATGTAATTTGGGTTTACAGTTCTCCGATGCCCTCTCCCTCTCACCAGAGCTGATACAAATACGGGACCTTCCCCTCTCGCAAGTCACGCTCAGCTAGCTGTTGGGCCACGTCGGGCCGAAGTATCGCGTACTGGGCTTCCTGGGTCGGCGCACTCCTGGGCTTGACGACCCGGCCTGCTCTTGATTGGCATCCACGAGTCGGCGCTCTCCTGGGCTCGACGACTCGGGTGGCTGCTGGACTTCTGGGTTAGCCGACGGGCTAACACACGCGAGGAAGAAGGCCAGTGGCCGTCGGCTAACACACGCGAGGAAGAAGGCCAGTGGCCCTGGCGTCGCAGCTCCCTCGCGCCCCTGTGCTGTCTCGCGCGCCAGCCATCGCCCAGCCAGTTGCAGGCAACGGCGACTTTTGGTGATGCCCATCAGCTGCTCGAGGCATTGCCTGCAAGGTTTGTGGTCAGTCCTCTCGTTTTTTTCCTTCTCAAACTGCCAGCCACCAGCAGCAGGTCAGCTATTTTATCTGCTCTTTCTCCAAAGCCAAGCACTAGGACCAGCGCCTGTTCCTCTCCATCTCCCTTGCAGGCATGAGCACCCAGGCCACCGCCATACACCAGCGCCTCCTCCAACATCTCCCCTGTCTGCAGGTCCATCGTGTTTTTTTTTATTTGGCTTGCAGTTAGCTCGTATATCATGTGGTTTCATTTCATTTCCAAGCCCTTGTTTAGATTGGGAAAAAATTTCAAACCGATGAATAGTACCATTTTCGTCTTATTTGATAAATATTGTCCAATCGTGGACCAACTAGGCTCAAAAGATTCATCTCGTGATTTACAACTAAACTGTGTAATTAGTTATTTTTTTACCTACATTTAATACTCCATGCAAGCAGTTAAAAATTGATGTGATGGAGAGAGAGTGAAAAAACTTGGAATTTTGATGAAACAAGGGGCAACTTTTCTCCTTCGCATGACGCATGGACATACGTGCTTATTGCACTTGGCCTTGACTGGCAGGTACTGCCACCTGGTTTATGATGCATCCGGCCATGGAAGCTTGTGCTGCAGCCTGCAGGTGGCTTTGACGGCCACCATTTTTCAGTGTCGTCTCAATGCTTTTCCTATATCCCTGTTGATTTGACTTGGTTTAATGATGTCTCTGCTACCGCTCTGATTCATCCATGGGTTCTATTCCTAGAAAAAAAAAATAGCGGGCTAGCGGCCCGAGAGACTCAACGCTAAGCTATTTCTATTTGTGCCGCTATGCCAACTTTAACTGCTATTGTGTGCTATAGTCCCGCTAATTGCATAGCTTTAGCGTTCAAATAGTGGCACTATTTCAGATTTTGCCATCACTAATATATTTTGACAATTTAATTTGTTATTTCCTAGTTATCTTTTGCTACTAATTTGGTATTTTGGATAATTAAACACTGGACTTTTATGAACCATGTTGTAATGTCATATTAGTAATGTTACCTATACTTGTGGAACCTTAGAAACATATTTGTGTTCATCGAATTTCATATTTACCATGTTTTGTTCATCATTTATTGGTGTTTTTCATGTTTTCTTTATAAAAACGCTGTTATGGTCGGCAAGGTGTACTAGCGTCAGGGGAAGGCAAGTGGCTGAAGGGTGGGACGCTCGTAGCAGTTTGAGCGCGGTTACCATCCTGGGCAAGCTTGTTCCCGGCGCCCAGCAGTTAGTTAGTCTGGATCCTAGTTTCTAGGAGGATTATCTATTTCATTTATTAGGCATATGAATTTCAGTTTAATTAGCTGGGTTTGTTAGGATTGCAAGTATAAGTGTCGAACATTATCTTGGAATGGAGATAGCATGGGATTGAGATTTATCTCCCCTTGCCCCCCGGGCACTACTGTTCATCGTCATTCTCTTGCCACCGTTCCCATCTACTCCAGGGCGTCGAGCACGGCGCCACCTCCTCCACGTCGCCGCCGCGGATTCAAGCCACGGCCACCCATCCTCCATCCCTACGCCCTCAGGTCCCTGAGGCCTAACAACCTGGTATCAATGTCAGGCCCCGCCGCCACCTCCGCCGCGCTGACCACCATGCCAACTCAACCGATGGTCACCACGGTCTCCACCAACGCGCTGAACGCGCTCACCACAACCATCCTGGGCATGCAGCGTCAGATGGGTGACCTAGCCATGCGTGTCACCGCCATCGAGAGCGGGCCGTCAGGCTCCACACCACCGCAGCCATCCCTCGGCCTGCCTGGGTTCGGTGGTTTTCCTCTACTGTCGGATCCGGTTGTGCCCGTGGTCACCACCGGCCAATTGCCGGCGCCAATGTTGCCGGCGGCATCACACGTCGTGCTGGCCTCCTCTGTCCAGCCGTCAGTCCCGACGTCAGCTCTAGTCCCCATCACGCAAATCAACTTCCCCCACTCGCCATCACCACTGCCATCAATGTCGTCGATCATGCAAGGCGGCCATGTTCTGGCGTCGCCATCTGCTTCTGAAGCACCCCCACGTGTACATGTTCCACCGGACGCTGCGGCGGCCGGGGTGCCGCGATATCATAAGCTGTCTTTTCCCACCTACGAGGGGAAGGAGGACCCTCTTGGGTGGCTCAATCGCTGCGAGCGCTGCTTCCGCGCCCAGCTCACGCGTGACGCTGACAAGGTTTGGCGGCATCCTTCCACCTCACCGGAATGGTGCAACAGTGATACTACGTCCTCGAACGCGATGCCGGCATGCCGTCCTGGGAGGAGTTCAAGCAGTTGTGCCACCAGCGCTTTGGGTCACTGCTGACGACGAATCATCTGGCCGAGTTGGCGCGACTTCCGTTCACCACGGACATCGCGGCGTACCTAGATGCGTTCCAGGCGCGCATGGCGCACGCTGGCCGCCTCACTCCGTACCAGCAGGCGCAGGTGTTCACAGGAGGACTGCCGGATCACATCAGGATCGACGTGGAGCTGCATGACCCTCAGGACTTGCAGTGCGCCATGCGCTTGGCGCGTGCCTACGAGCGCCGCAACTCGGTGACCCCACTAGCCCTCCTGGTGCCCTCCAACCGATCCACACGACGGGCTTCCTCGGGTTCGGCATCTCTCCAGCAAGGGTCGAGTTCATCTTCATCTTCTCCGGCGGCAGTACCTTCTCATCCATTCAAGCGCCTTACCCCGGCAGAGATGGCCGAGCGCCGCAAGCAGGGCTTGTGCTACAATTGTGACGAGCCTTATGTGCAAGGGCACAAAAGCGCTCGCTTGTTCTACCTCGAGGCATCAGATTATGTTGTGGAGGAGCCCGAGGAATCTGATGATGAGCAGCCACCGGCCCCAGCAGCTCTAGAGCAGGATCCTCCGGTCATTTCTCTGGGTGCTATTGCCGTCATACGCACTGAGGACACTATGCAGATTTATGTCACCGTCGGTAATGAACAATTCGTCGCTTTGCTTGACTCAGGGTCGACCCACAATTTCGTCCGTGGGGACGTGGCGTGACGCGTCAGGCTCTAGTTCACGCCATGCCCGGGAGCGGGCGTTATAGTGGCCAACGGTGACCGCGTCGCCTGCCGTGGTCTCGCCCGCGACATGGGCATCCACATCGCGGACGAGGTGTTCTCTGTGGACTGCTACTCTATTCCACTGGATAAATGGGACATGGTACGAGGGGTCACATTCCTTCGCACATTGGGTCCGATTCTGTGGGACTTCGACGATCTATGCATGGCGTTCACACGCAATGGCCATCGGGTATTCTGGAGGGGAATTGGTTCTACCCGCCATGATGTGCAGTCAACCCGACGCCTGAACGCCATGAGCAGCGAGCCTGCGCTGCTGGACACCCTGCTCACCTCGTTTGAGGACGTCTTTGCCACACCGGAGGGGCTGCCACCGGCGTGACCCTGTGATCACCGGATACATCTTTTGCCGAACACGGCGCCCGTGGCGGTGCGTCCCTATCGCTACCCGCAATTACAGAAACATGAACTTGAAGCGCAGTGCGCTGCTATGCTCCAACAGGGCGTCATCAGACCCAGCACCTCTGCGTTTTCGGCGCCAGTTCTTCTTGTCAAGAAACATGACGGCTCGTGGCGCTTTTGCGTGGATTACTGAGCTCTGAATCAGCACAAAGACAAATTCCCTATTCCAGTGGTTGAAGAGTTACTTGATGAGCTGAAGGGCGCCCGTATCTTTACCAAGCTGGACTTACGTTCGGGATATCATCAAGTGCGAATGCACGCTGCAGACATCGAGAAGACAGCGTTCCGCACTCATGAAGGGCATTTTGAGTTTCTGGTTATGCCCTTCGGGCTCACAAACACGCCGGCGACCTTCCAAAGTCTGATGAACACGGTGCTCAGGCCATTTCTTCACAAGTTTGTGTTGGTGTTTTTCGACGACATTCTCATTTATAGCCCAACGTGGTCATCACACTTGCAGCACCTCAACGCTGTACTCTCAGCACTTCGCGCACACCAGCTCAGGCTCAAGCGCACCAAGTGTTCTTTTGGGCAGCTGTCTGTGGCATACTTGGGCCACGTGATCTCAGCTGCCGGCGTTGCAATGGACAAGGACAAGATTGAGGCCGTCACTTCCTGGCCATAGCCGTGGTCAGTGCGTGGCCTGCGCGGTTTTCTTGGATTGTCCGGCTACTACCGCCGGTTCATTCAAGATTATGGCGCCATCGCTGCTCCCTTAACTCAGCTTCTCAAGAAGGATGGTTTTACGTGGTCATCAGAGGCTGCATCGGCATTCGAGGCCTTGAAACATGCACTGTCCACAACACCTGTACTCCAACTCCCGGACTGCGAGAAGCCGTTTATAGTGGACTGTGATGCGTCCGGCTCAGGTTTTGGAGCTGTTCTTCATCAGGGGGATGGCGCCCTTGCTTTTTTCAGTCGACCATTTGCAGCTCGCCATTTGAAACTCGTGGCTTATGAACGCGAGCTCATAGGACTTGTTCAGGCAGTGCGCCACTAGCGTCCATATTTGTGGGGCCGTCACTTTGTGGTCTGGACTGATCACTACGCTCTCAAATTCATGTTGGATCAACACTCTCCACAGTCCCTCAACATCAGTGGGTAAGCAAGCTTTTTGGGTATGATTTCACCGTGGAGTACCGTCCTGGCTGCCTCAATGTTGTCGCGGATGCTCTGTCGTGGCGCGAGGATCTGGACGCGCGGAGCTGTCCATCATTCCAGCTCTACGATGACTTGCGCCGTGAGTTCGACGAGGACGCAGCCTTGAGCGCGTTCAGGGATAGCGTGGTGCAGGACCGCGGTGACCCATGGCGCGTGGTGGAGGGCCTGGTGCTGCGGGGCAACCGTGTCTACATACCACCCAAGTCGGCATTCCTGCCTGATGTGCTCCAGATTGCGCATTCAGTGGGGCATGAAGGGATTTAGAAGACCTTGCAGCGCCTCCGTCAGGATTTCATGGTGGAGCATGACAGCAGCCTCGTCCGCGACTTTGTCCGCTCCTGCCTTGTGTGTCAACGCAACAAGACAGAGGCCCTGCATCCTGCGGGCTTACTCCAACCCTTGGAGGTACCGTCGCAAGTGTGGGCTGACATTGCGATGGATTTCAGTGAAGGCCTTCCCCGAGTTCACGGCAAGAGCGTAATTCTGACCGTGGTGGATCATTTCTCCAAGCATGCACATTTTTATTGCGCTCAGCCACCCCTACACGGCCATGCAAGTCGCCAAAGCTTTCTTCGACGCCATCGTTTGCCTCCATGGCTTTCCGAGCTCCATTGTAAGTGATCGCGACCCAGTGTTCACAGGCCACGTCTGGCGTGACCTTTTCAAGCTGGCCAGTGTACAACTTCGGATGAGCACGGCGTTCCGTCCCCAGACGGACGGTCAGTCCGAGATCGTCAACAAAACTATCTCTATGTATTTGTGTTGCATCACTGGTGACCGCCCAAGGGCGTGGCTGGACTGGCTTCCTTGGGCGGAATATTGCTACAACACGTCCTACCATTCTTCGCTGCAGACGACGCCGTTCCAGGTAGTATACGGGCGGCCACCGCCTGTTCTTGTGCCATACACTGCAGGAACGGCGGATACTCAGGACGTAGATGTGTTGTTGCGAAACTGAGACGCGTTCCTCGCTGATGTTCGGGACCCCTCCTCCAGGCCCAAGCATATGCCAAGAAGTACTATGACGAGCACCACCGCCGGCTAGAGTTCGACGTCAATGATTGGGTTTGGCTTCGCCTGTTGCACCGGCCTGCCCAATCCTTAGTGCGGGGGCGACGTGGCAAGCTGAGTCCTCGGTACGCTGGACCCTTCCAGGTGGTGGAGCGAGTCGGTCCGGTAGCCTATCGGCTACGGTTGCCGGAGGGAGCTCGCATTCATGATGTCTTCCACGTGGGCGTCCTCAAGCCATACCGGGGCGCGCCGCCTACAGCACCGCCTGCACTGCCTCCACTACGTAATGGTCGTCTACTTCATTGTCCGGAGCATGTTATGCGTTCTCAGCTTCGCCGTGGCGCCTGGCATGTGCTGGTTCACTGGGCTGACATGGAGGAAGCAGATGCAACTTGGGAGCCCATCGAGGAATTCAAGACTCGCTTCCCTGACTTTCAGCTCGAGGGCGAGCTGTTTGTCGAGGGAGGGAGAGATGTTATGGTCGGCAAGGTGTACCAGCGTCGGGGGAAGGCAAGTGGCTGAAGGGTGGGACGCTCGCAGCAGTTTGGGCGCGGTCACCACCCTGGGCAAGCCTGTTCCCGGCGCCCAGCAGTTAGTTAGTCTGGATCCTAGTTTCCAGGAGGATTATCTATTTCATTTATTAGGCATATGAATTTCAGTTTAATTAGTTGGGTTTATTAGGATTGCAAGTATAAGTGTCGAACATTATCTTGGAATGGAGATAGCCTCGGATTGAGATTTATCTCCCCTTGGACCCCCGGGCACTACTGTTTATCGTCATTCTCTTGCCACCGTTCCCATCTACTCTAGGGCGCCGAGCACGGCGCCACCTCCTCCACACTGCCGCCGCGGATTCAAGCCACGGCCACCCATCCTCCATCCCTACGCCCTCAGGTCCCTGGGGCCTAACAAACGCTATCTGTCATAGCGCCGCTATGGCGCCGCTATAGCCTCATAGCTGTTGAAATAAAGTTGCCACTATTTTCAGTAGCCCACTATTTAAAACTATGATTCTATTTAAAATAAGAAGAAAGCTTTCTTTGCAACGGTAGTGAAGTGAGTGCAGGAATTGCAGAGTCTATCTGAAGACCTTTACTGCAGTCCAGCCAGGTCATGGCTCTTGAGGTGGAGGAACTAAAGCGAAAATGCTGAGGATCGCTCATCTCTGCTTCTCTCTATGTCAATCTAAATTCTGAATCTGATTAGTAAAGTATCTTCTATCTGACAAACATTCATACTCATGTCTATTCTCATTTGTCCTGCACAAAAGAATGCAAGATAGGTGACAGTTATTTAGAAATTGCTCTTCCGTTGTCTGCAGGTACACTTCTGCTCTTTTTGTGTTTGTTTCTCAAGGGATAGTGACAGCCTCTCAAGGTATGCATCCAACTTATTGTCAATCTTCTGATTTGGTACTGCAGAAAAAGCAAATGAAAAATACTATAGAAGTCTGGATATTGCAATAGGCCAACAACAACCAAGAAAATGTCATATTTCTGTAATTTGTACTGAACTCACTTTATAATCATTTAAGCTAGGGTACTATCCTAATATTGAATGCTGCCAGTTATGAGTAGTATAGAAAACAATGATTATTTTCTGTCCTCCTTTTCTTTTCTACACAATGTTTGGTGCTTTCATGCGGGCACTTATCTATAGTAGCCATTTATGAGTCCCGAGGATGTTTGGCTTTAATGTTTTCTTTTTTTACCATCCATAAACCTGTGGTACACTTATCTATAGTAACTAGCTTAGATTTAAAAGAAATGTGCATGAAATCTACCAACTGAAGCACTCTGGTGTATAGTGTAATTCTGGGATATGACTTTGATCTCCATATATATACATAAGATGCAACACCAATCTCACAATTGCAGAATATGCACATAATTGTAGTACAAGGCAAGAGCTTCTAGTTCAGGTGAAGTGTAAGAGTAGTTTGGTCGGTGTAAGGAGTAGCTTCTGGTTCACGTTTTGAGCACTTCATTTTTGGCAGGTTTCTTCTTCTTAATTTATTCATATAATCTCTACAAGTACAGTAGCCTCCGATATCATGTCATGGGCAGCCTGTTGGCTGCCACTGGCCCAATAGGCCCAAGACGTCAGGTGCAGAAGGGCGTTGTAGGGCGCGAGTGTCCTAGTTGGGCCTTAAGCCCATTAGTGTTAATTAGTGTCTCTCTTAGTTATTTATCTATAGGAATAGTACCATATTGTCTAGGCACAAGAGGTGTTAGTCCTATGTACCCTTTATAATCAGCCCATGAGGCACAATGAGAAGGCAAGCAATACATCAGTAATCTAATCTCTCTCTCTCTTCCCCCAATGACTCTCAAGCGCCTAGGGCTGCTACCCTAGAACCAAGCCTGCGGCAGAGGGGTATAACCTTGCCGGAGATGACAGTTATCCCCATGGACCCAAGGTCCATTACATCTGGTATCAGAGAGCCAGTGATTCCTCCCCATCCCAAAAAAAAATCTGATCCAGCCAATCCAGCCACAACCCTAATTCGGCCGCAACCACACCCCAACCACGACGTCCCCATCCATCGCCCAACCGCCGCGCCGCCTCTCCGTCACCCACCACGCGCCGCCACCGTCGACCGCGTCGTTGCGGGAATCTTCGTCGCGCCGTCCGCGGCCCATCTCCACCACAGCCGACGCGCCGCCTTCCTCACCACCAAGGCGTCGTCGCGTCTCGTTTGCGCGGGCCGTCGTCAAGCACGTCGCGCCATCCGCGGGGTTCGCCGAGCCGCCCGCGATCTGCGGGAATTCCCCGCCACCTCGCAGCTTCGATCCAGCCGTCCGCGCGCCTCGATGGATTTTCCACAATTTGATGGGACCTCTGATCCGGTGGTCTTCATCAACCAGTGCGAACTCTACTTCCGTCGGGAGCGAATCATGGCGGAAGAAAAGGTATGGCTGGTTTCTCGCAATTTGAAAGCTGACGCCCGAGTTTGGTTCCACCAAGTCACGCAAGATGAATACCCGGCATGGCGTCGCTTCACCGAGCTCCTGCAGCGGCACTTCAAACCGCCCCCGTGCCCCGACCCGCTCCACCAACTGTCTCGTGGCGTCGACAACTCCCTGCGCATCCTTGAGGAGATGTCCACACAACTGGATCGCATCCGGGCGTGTCTCGAGGCGAAGGACAAGAGGGACCGTGAACGCCGGGCGGCTGTATGCCTCCAGGCAGCAGTACGGGGCCTCCTGGCACGTCACCGAGCGCATCTTCTTCGGGCAGCCAAAGTCTCCGAGGAGCAAGCAGCGGTGCGACTACAAGCTGCCGGGCGAGGTTTCCTTGTCCGGCGTGTGGTGCGAAAGATGCGCATGCTCCTCAGCTCCTCGCTGTCGTGCGTGTTCGTCCCCTCGGCCCCTTCCATACATCAGGCTGCTCCGATCGCAGGGGAGGTCCAAATATGGGCGCTTCCAGTGCAGCGACCTCGCATCAACATCCAGCATCAGGCATCAAAGGTTATCTCATTCATCCTTGTGCCTGCTGTGGTGCTAGACACATCCAGCATTAGAGCCGGCTGCTTCACACTCCACCCTTCAGCCTTCATGAAGCCAGCAGAGGCGCTCTTTCCATGGGATCCAGGTGGATATAGTTGTATTTTAGTCGTAAATAAGAATGGAAAGTCGAGATGTAAAAGGCTTATCCCTAGGTCGCGTCAGCTATCCAGCTCGAGGACGAGCTGGGTCTCCAAGGGCGGGGGAGATGTCATGGGCAGCCAACAGGCTGCCACTAGCCCAATAGGCCCAAGACGTCAAATGCAGAAGGACGTCGTAGGGCGCGAGTGTCCTAGTTGGGACTTAAGCCCATTAGTGTTAATTAGTCTCTCTTAGTTATTTATATATAGGAATAGTACCATATTGTCTAGGCACAAGAGGTGTTAGTCCTATGTACTCTTTATAATCAGCCCATGAGGCACAATGAAAATTTAGCAATGAATTATGAATGAAACAATTCTAGTCTCCCTCAATCTCTCAAGCACTTGGCAAAGCATAAGGCCTAGTTACCTCAAAATATCCATCATCATTACATATCATCTAGAACAGTGTACATATCACATATGCAATTTGTCAGGCCTAATCTATTTGCCTAATCTACATACATTTTCCTTGTTTTAGAAAATGTCTAACCCATGTCAAAAAAAATCGATCTGAGGGGGGTAAGACAGCCCCGGGCATTGCAGTAAGAAGAATAACTTCTCACGCAGGTCGAGAAAACCCCAAACCCCGACCCCACCCATACACACGGCACCTTAGCTTATGTGAGAACGACCACGACTGGGGCGAGCATTACACTTGTGCTTTGACATGGGGACAGACGAGGGGGATTTTTTTAAGCCTAGCCTAAACATTCACTCCCATAGGGAGTCGAATTCAGGACCTGAGGAGTGCTACTCAAGCCACCTAACCTATGTCATTTTCCAATACAAGTGATTTGGTTGACTGAGCTGATCTACAAATGATTCAAGTTCATTCCTAACAACGCCTGTCCCTATCTCAAAATAATCATTGTTTTGCAGTAAATATTTCTTTCAAGCTGCTTCTGTTAGTTCTGGCTTTGTTAGCAAGGATATGTATTAGAAATGACTACAATTGTATATTTTTGTTCACTGAAAGAATAGTATATTTTGAAAATGGTCCTTAATTATTAAGGAAAATAAAATAGAAGAACATACATTGCATGTATTTCATTAAAAGAATAGTGAGTTCAACCAAAACTTCCAAGTGTTCAAAGTACAAACACCGGCCAAAGCCCAGGCCAAACAAACAATGGTAACACACTGCAAACGAGAGAAGAAAAGGGACAGGAGCTTGCCGAAGCCTCTAACCTAGCGAGAAGACACAACAAAACAAAGGAGTAAACCGTAACTAAAAAGAAAAACTAGTTCTGGGAATAGCAAGCTGACCGAGCTCCAGTTTGCAGCCTTCAACTTGATCTTTTCCACTGGTTCTAGAGACCGGCGGCCTTCACCACGGAAGACCCTCGCGTTCCTCTCTGTCTAGGTGGACCAACTGGTGAGCAGTAAAATGCAGTCGAATCTTACCAGCACAAACAAAGAAGCTTACAAGCACAAAGTACGCTGGTGCCATCTGATTATTGCATTTAAGAAAAAGAAAAAAAGATCACTGTGTCTCTTACCCCAACTTGCTTGGGACTGACAGGCTTGGTTGTTATTGTTGTTGTTGTGTCTCCTACAGTAAATTTGTGTCTCTCGGTGTTGCCTGTAGCATGTTTGCTGAAAAATGTACTCCTTTTGATCTGGCTTGAAACTTTCCATTTGCTTTGAATAAAACATAATGATCTTTTATCGACAATTTGGTACCATCGCAATCGATGTGTTTTTTATGGTACTCCTAACTTGGATGGAGCATTGCTGCTCGCAAGTGAGGAACAACGTTACTGGAGTCTTGCAAAGGCTCAGGGAAGCTCTTCTCTTGAGCCTGTAGCTAGTAGGGTCCTTTTGTGGAGGTGAGGTCGTTTTTTGTCTTAGTAAAAGGCGCGTGTGTTTTTTTCTAAGAGCTAGGAGTATGGGTGTGTGTTGTAAGGGCTTTTGCCCCTTTTTTCTTCTTAATACAAAGATACATAGCTCTCTTGCGTGTTCGAGAAAAAGAGAAACATAATGATCTTTTGATGATTTGCATACATAGTCAAATTACTCGCTTGGCTGTTACTATTTGCACTCTTGGTGGCAGTAAAAAACAGAATGCTTTCTACACTGTTAAGTAGGAGAGATTTGTTGAGAGCAATAATGTAACCCAGTTTCATTCAGTTAGTGTCAGTTTATGAATGCCTCTTGTCTTACTCGAATCATGTACCGAGTGCTTATAATCCGCTGCATATAAGTGGAAGTAATCCCAAGAGGATTAGCAAAGAGTTCGGCAACCCCCATCCATTGCTCTGTTGAAGACTTGCAGCACAGTTCTGAAATTTTATCCATAGTGAAGGACTTTCCATGCAGTTACCTTGGCCTCTCCCTTACTGTTCCAAAGCTGATTTGTTACCTCTGATTGATAAGGATGCAGATCACCTCCCAGGATTGAAAACTTCTCTAATGAATAGAGCTGGGCGCCTTATTTATGGTCTGGATGGTGCTGACAGCCACTCCTGTTTATATTATGAACGCTCTTGATCTTCCAAAATGGGTTGTCAAGTCCATCGAAAAAATGCAGAGGCTCTTGTGGGACAAGAACAAGCCATTGGAGGTAATTGTCCGGTGGCCTGGGAAAGGGTGCAGCGTCCACTTGAATTCGGTGGCCTTGGTGTTAATAATCTTAAAATAATGGGATGGGCCTTAAGCATCCGCTGGTTGTGAGCACAAAAGAGAGATCCTTTACAACCATGAGCTGTGCTGTCAGTTCAAGTACTGCAGAATGCTCAAACTCTCTTTAATGGTGAATAAATTCAGTTCTGGGCTGATCGTTGGTTGCAGGGAAAGACAATGGCAGACTTGGCCCCCTAACTTGCACAAGATGATCTCAGAAAGGGTTGTCAAGAACAATAGTGTACCTCAGGCTCTTTACAATCGTGCCTGGGTGGCTGATATTAAGGGAGCTCTAACAGTACAGGTGCTAGTTGAGTATCTACACAGGGACTTAGTGGATGACATGTCTTTGCAACCATAAATTTCTGACCAGTACCTTTGGAAGCTCTTCCAATCTGGTTCAGCCTTTTTCCAAGGATCTATCAAGTTTCATCCCTGGAAAAGAATTTAGAAAAGCTGAACCCCTCTAAAATGCAAGACGCCGACAACAACAACGAGCAGGAGATGCAGAAGGTGGGAGGGCTGCCCAATAAGAAGAACCTGGAGCAGAAAATGAAGATTGCAGAGCTCTAACAGATATGCTATAGACCTGACATTATATAGGTGCTTCCATCTTTCCCATTGAGTGAACCTGCTGTCAGCAATTTGATTGCTGATCAGCAACTGTTATGTTGTCAGTTCTGGACATCTTATTTTAGACTTTTCCTGCTGAACGTGCTGCAGCAGCTTGGTTTTGGTCGCTGTTGGTGTAATCTGCTCTGTTTGTTGTTATCTACTGCATCAACTCATGTTATGTTCATTGGTGAGCTTGGGGATTTGATCCACCACCAGCGGGGGCCTTAGGCAAGGCGATCCCCTGTCTCCAATGCTATTTAATTCTATTCTCGTCATGGATGTCCTAAGCTCTTTGGTCAGTCATGCCTCTTGTGAGAACCTGCTGCAGCCCTTGGCGGTTCATCATGTGCAGCATATGATCTCTTTTTATGCGGATGACATCATGCTGTTCCTTCGGCTGACAAGTAATGATATCTGTCTGATTAAGCAGTTGCTGGAGGTTTTTGATCATGCTCCGGCCTCAACACCAATTTGGAGAAGAGCTCTGTAACTCCTATTCAGTGCTCTGATGTTGAGCTTGGCGTAATTTTAGACTTGGTGCCTTGTGAGATTAAGAATTTCACCATCAATTATCTGGTATTCCCCTCAATATTCTCTAGCCTTATAAATCTGAATTACAGCCCCTTGTTGACAAGGTTGCCAACAACCTCCCTTCCTGGAAAGCATCGCAAGTGAATAAGGCTGGCAGACTTATTACAGTGAAGGTGGTCCTTTCTGCTATCCCTCTCTATTCTCTTAATCGCCCTTGACTTGTCTAGATATGTTTTCATGGCCCTGGACAAGCGGAGGCGGGGTTTCTTTGGAAAGGGCAAGAGCAGGCAAACACTAGTAATTGTTTGGTTGCTTGGAGCAAAGTCCAGTGACCGTTACAGTATGGGGGACTCGGCATTCTTTAATTTGGAGCTATGGGATGAGCGCTGCGTATCCGGTGGCTTTGGCAGCAAAAACTGACCTTTCTAAGCCTTGGGTGGGATTGCCAATTCAAATTCCACGGATCGCTCAGGTTCTGTTTGATATTGCTATTAAGTCTCTGGTTGGTAATGGTGAAGGCACTAAATTTGGGCTGACCGGTGGCTTCAAGGAAAATCTATCCCGGAATTGGCTCCTAACTTGATCAAGTTGGTTCCTAAGAGAATTTCCAAGAAGAGAACAGTAAGGTGGAGTTGAACAATAGAAGATGGGTATTTGATATCAAAGGCGCCTTAACTGTCCAGGTGATTCTTGAATATTTGACCATTTGGGGTCTGGTAGATGATATGGTCTTGGATCCTGCTATTTCTGACCAGCACTCTTGGTACCTCTCTAAGAGTGGCAGCTACAGCAGCAAATCTGCCTATGAGGCCTTCTTCATTGGTACTGGTTTGCTCCTTGGAAGCGAATCTGGAAGAGTTGGGCTTCCCTGAAATGCAAGTTCTTCATTTGGCTTGCTCTCAACAACAGATGCTGGAAGGCCAACCGTCTTGGAAAGCATGGCTTGCCTCATCTCGCTGCGTGCCCTCTGTGTGATCAGGCCGGGGTGACTGTCTAACATATTCTGATGTCCTGTGTTTTCTCTAGGCAAGTTTGGGCAGTCATTCTTCAGAAGCTGGGGCTGGTTTCCTTATCTCCTCAACCGTTTGATACTCATTTCTCTAGCTAGCGGTGTAAGTCCATAAAAGGCATGCCTAAAGATGGTGGCCTGGGAACTTTGGAAGCACAGAAATTTCTGTGTTTTTGTGGGCGGCTCCCCAAGTATCCCAACTGGTTCTCCATAATGTGAAAGAGGAGTGTGGACTATGGTGTTCGGCTGGTGCTCAAAGCCTCTCCAAGTTGGTCTCCTCGGGTTTTCCGTGCTGAGTCAAGGGGTGTTATTTCGCTTGACAGTGCCTTGTTCATGTTTAGGTGTGTGTGCTATGGGCTGGGGTTTATGGCTGGGTCTTTTGACCTGTCCTGTGATGCCCATTAGCTGTTGTTGGGTTTTTTGGTTATGGTCTCCTGATCTTCCCTTGTAGCCCGCTACTTCTTAATGAAATGACACGCAACTCTCCTACGTCGTTCATAAAAAAAAGACTATTGATCATTTTATCTTATCTCATGGATACTTTTGTTTTTTTTTTTCATTTACAGTACCTGTCCCAAGGAACTGGTCCCAAACGAACGAAGTTCTTGCAGGTTTGTGACTTCCAACTTTGCTCATATTTGGTGAAATTAGATTTATGTTTTCCATGCGCTTCTTAGAGAGCAATTGAAGGGGTGGTGTTTGGGAGCGCAATGTTCATATGGTTTCATGCCGCTTATACAGATACATAATTCTTCCACGGGTGGCTGTAACTAATTTCACCGAATATGAATGAAGTTGGAGAAGTCGAGTGACCTAGGGATGGAAACCATTTCAAATTTGATTTTTTAGGTACATAACCCTATTCGCTTGTCTTATCATGCGTACTTTTTCAGCGAAGGAACAATGTTTTTCTCTCGCAACTAATCAGCGAACAATACTTTTCAGCTTGTCTTTTCAGCGAAGCGAACAGGGCTGTATTTTTTTTGGCTTTTAATTTAAAAATAAACTTTACTTATTATGAAGGATGCACCTATATTTGTTTTATAAAACATTCAAAGGAAAGTATACCAATACTCTTATCTTACAGATGTTTGAGCTGCTGCCATGATGAATTCAAGATATGCTGACCATTGCTATTTGCTCCAAAAGATGTTGAAATGTTTTATTTTGACCTGTAGACGTATATACCATGAAGTGTTAATGTATTTTATTTGCATGTTATTTTTTGAAACTTGGAAGAGATGTGATCTCAGTGTAAATTTTTTGGAACTTGGAAGAGATGGGGCCGGGCCTTCCCAAGCCGCCGTGCCTCCCGGGGCCGTTCCTCGTGCCTGGCCTTCAGCCCAGGCACGGCCCTATAGATCGTTTTTCGGGTCGTGCCAGCCCGCTAAGCACGGAAAAATATACGGGCCGTGCCAACCCACAGCCCGGCACCCTTACAGCACCACGATAAACTCATCTCACCCAACACTTCAAGAATTTCACAGTTTCATTCACATCACAGAAACAGAGATATACATATACATACATTCAATCAGCCTAAGTCTAAAACTCCAAAGCCAATAGAGAATACATACATTCAATCAGCCTAAGTCCAGAACTCCAAAGCCAACACCCAACAGAGAAGCCATCAGATAAAAGAAATATGAAATGAGCTATTTTGTGCAATGTTGTCTCATTAAAAACCTTTCTAGGTAAAACTCACACTTGTGAGAAACCTTAGAAAAGAAAAAAGAGTGCAGCCAGCTCTAGTCTTAAGTCTTACAAACCATAGTTCAAAGGACAAAAGTACAATGAGTCCACAGATCACTCACTCACTCTCTCACAGTCACACATCACTCTCTCAACTCACTCACATATCACTCAACTCACTAAGTAGCAGAAGCACCAACAGTCCCACCGCTACCTTCTTCTTTATCAAGGTACAAGTTCTTGAATGTTTCCTCAAGCTCTAGGCTGTCAATAGCATGTTGTTCCCTTCTTGTTCCTAACTCCCAATCCTTTATGCAGGTCAGCATCTCCACATTCTCTGGTAACAAGCGTCGTCATCGCTCTTCAAGTATCCTGCCTGATAAACTAGAACAAGATTCGGAAGAGACAGTAGATACAGGAACCGACATGATATCTCTAGTCATTATAGACAGGATTGGATAAGTTAGCTTGTGGTCACGCCACCAGAGAAGTATGTCAAAATCATCCTAATAAGAAGTGATATTGTCACTGTCTAAGTAAGCTGAGAGCTCACAAACAGCACAGGTGGATGAAGATGAGGTTGCAGAGACAGGGGGAGGACCAACAACACCTGATCCTGATCCACCACGGCCTCCAAAGATCCTTCCTCGTGTCTGCTTTTTCTTACCTGTATAAATTGATGGTAGTGCAACCCTTTAAGACCTAGCTACACCAAACTTGTTATCATATTTGTTAAACAGTTTATACACTTCAGTTTTGATATCAGCGTAGTATGAATTGTACTCAGAACAACCAAGTAATTGCAGCACATTAAAAAATCCTCTCGCCTTAGCTCTAGAATGAAGAATGAATGCATATGAATATAACAGTGGTATGTTCTCCCAATATTTAAGGAATTTAAGCTTCATAGGAGCAACAATAGCTCTAAGATTTTGATCTCTTTCACATGCATGCAAATGAGAAGCAATCTCTAGGATATAGTGAGAAACAAGTGGACTTATGTGATAATAAACACCGGACAGAACAACAGTAGAGTCATAGAAGAGTTCCAGGAACTCCAATATCTTTTCAGCAACATATCAATGATTTATAGTCAACAATTCTGAACCATAATGGGAATTAATGAACACAGAAAATATATTTTTGTATGAAAGCAGGTGTTTAAGCATGAGGAAAGTACAATTTCATCTAACATCCATAACCAAGCTAAACTTTCTAGGTCTAACACCCTTAGCATTATAGTATTCCTTAAACAATGCAATTCTTTGATTAGAGAAATTTAAGAAGTTAATTGCAGTTCTAAAATCTTTTGTAAAAAGGTTTCAACCTCTTTAATCCATATTTTCTAATAAGATCAATGATATGACAAGCACAATGTTGATGCACAAGACTATACTTACGCTTATTAGGATCAGAAGGTATAGGTGCAGGATCAGAACTCAAGTAACCAGCAAATAGAGGTGTCAAAGTCTCCATAACCTTAGCATTAGAAGAAGCATTGTCTAGAGTGACAGAATATTTTGTCAATCAAACAAAACTCCTCAACAATAGCAGCAGTAATTCTTTCAGCAATGTTTTCACCAGAATGTTTAACCTCAATCAGCCTAAAACCGATAACCCTTTTATGTAACTCCCAATCAGCATTCACATAATGAGCATCAACACTAATATAGTCTGCCTTAGCATTACCAGACCAAATGTCTCAAGTTAAAAGCAAGAGAAAAAGCAGCAGACAACACAAAATTCTTAAGCACATCATGGCGTTCAGTAAATAGTTTACCAAGATCTCTATTGGTGATCTGTCTAGAAACCTTGACAAATCTAGGGTTATGAGCACGAGCAATGTAGTCCTCCTAGGCCTATGTCTCACCTATACCTAATGGAAGCTCCAGCCTAGCAATCAACCGACATAACTCAGTCCGAGCAACAGTAGGATCATACACCCAGTTATGCAAACTATCAGGATTCAAAGCAAGCCTAGACGGGACCCTGGCAGCATGATCATTCTTTTTCCTACAAGATTTCTGGTGCCTAATCAAATGACCAGTGCCAGCAGCAGATCTAGCAGACAATCTACTCTTACACATTCTACAGATAGCAGCAATTCGAACTAAGTTACCATTCACAGTCTCACAAATCTCTTCAAAATCAACCCAGACACCAGATTTACGCTTACCAACAGATGAGGTATCAATTGTGCTGGTGAAGCCGACCGGGGTCCCTGTTGCCATCACGACCACTCCACCATCGTCGCTGGCATCGAGAACGATCTGAGGAGAGCCGCTATTGACATCGATACTGAGCAACGTAGGAACGTCCTCATGGATGTCGTCGTCGTCCTCGGGGACCAGCCCTGCCGCTTTAAGGTCATCGTTGCCGATGAGTGGATAGACGACATTGTCATCATCCACCTCTGCCATGGCGACCTCGACCACGGACAGCTGATCTCTAGCACCGTTCCTCAACGGTGCGCGCGACCGCATAGCCATGTCTATGCCAGAGAAGGAAGATGCAGCATCGGCAACCGACCTGCGTAGAGGAGAAAGAAGACAAGAGAGTGAGAGAGACAAACATCAACACAGATCTAGGGTTAGGGTTAGGGTTCGTGGAGTCACCTGTGTAACCGGAGTTCGGTGCCGGAGATGACGAGGGCCACCCAGAGGACAGACAGACACCGATTAGAATCAACCGCGAATGGTGGTGGAGGGACTTGATGGGAACACAAACTCAAATAGTTCACCGAGAGCGAGAGGAGAGACAGGGAGAGAAGGGAGGAGACAGGGTGAGATGGGGGAGCGACGACAGGTGGATCGAGATCACCGGAGTCGGGGCCGACGAAGAGGAGAGCTCTGATTCGCGTTCGCCCCTGGTGGATGCGGAGGGCGAGAGAGACAGAGAGCAACGAGCAGCGCGGCGGAATGAGGATTAGGGTTAGGGTTGAGGGGGGTGGGGGGAGCCGCTGCCGCGTTGTGGGGCACAGGGATGAGGGGGGAGTGGGGGACGCGGTGGGCTGGGGCGCTAGGCCGTCTGCCTTTGGCAAGCCGGGCCGCCACCGTGCCTACCGTTGGGAGCAGGCCGTGCCGTGCCGGCCCACGTGCCTGGGGTGCGGCCTAGGCACGGCCTGCTCCTCCTGTCCGGGCTAGGGCCGGGCCAAAAAAATGGGCCTCGTGCTGGGCCAACGGGCTCGGGCTGCATGGCCAACTATACCCATTGCAATGGATAGGCCAATACCTAGTAAGATCAAAAGCAACCTATACCATTCTCCAAATGAATCTGCAAAATGACAACAAAAGGACAATTTGCTGTGATAAAAAAAGGACAATTTGTCGTATTGTTTCAAGTAGATCATACGAGTAACATTTGACATTACCTTTCTATTACCTTGTAGCTAGATTATAGCACATAAGTATAAGTTATAAATATAAAAGAAACAAATCAAAGATTTTTTTATTTCTTCTCTATTAATATGCCTAGCATCATTGGCTCTTCGGAAAAAAGATTTTTTGACCAAAATATGGCTTACATTAACGACGATGAAGGAGTACTTCAGTTTAATCATTGTACAAAATACCTGCAAGTGCACGATCCTATGAATTGTCCTATCACACAGCGCAGATCAGGGAGTCAACGAAGAAGCAGAGGCATATCTGTCGGTGGCAAAGAGGCAGAGCCTGCTCCAAAAATTCAGCAGCAGCCCTTGTTGCTGCAGACCCTTAACGGCGGCTGTCCGCGCGGGCTGCAGGGGCCCGCGCCGGCGTCGGTGAGCATCTTCACCACGTCCCTCATGGTCGGCCGGCCCGCCGGCAGCTTGGCGGTGCAGAGCACGGCGATCTTGAGCACCTTGAGCATGTCGTCCCTCTCCCTGGCCAGCACGGCCACCCGCGGGTCCAGGACGTCGTCGAGGCTCTCCGTGGCGAGCTTGCTCGACAGCCAGGACACGATGTCCCTGCCCTCGCCGAAGCGCGGGTCGATCGGGCTCCGGCCGGTGACCAGCTCCAGCAGCACCACGCCGAAGCTGTACACGTCCGTCTTCTCCCTCACTTTGAGCGAGTAGGCCAGCTCTGCGAACGTGAACACCGCAGCCGATCAGTACGTGGCATGCAAACAATTGTGCAAGGCCAGTGTCAGATGAAGAAGAAGACTCACCGGGCGCGAGGTAGCCATGGGTTCCGGCGAAGCAGCTGAACTCGGAGTCGGAGGAATCCTCGGCGACCTTGGCGATGCCGAAGTCGGCGATCTTGGCCTCGTAGTCCTCGTCGAGCAGGATGTTGGTGGACTTGATGTCGCGGTGGATGACGGCCGGCGTGCAGTCGTGGTGGAGGTACATGATCCCCTTGGCCGCGCCGAGCGCGATCTTGCACCGGCGCGGCCAGTCCAGCTCCGGGCGCCCGCTGCCCTTGACCTCCCGCCGGAGCGCCTGGTGCAGGTTGCCGCGCGGTATGTACTCGTAGACGATGAAGTTGAGCTCGCCGCGCGACAGGCACGCGTGCAGCTTGAGGATGTTTCGGTGCCGGACCTTGCCGAGGATGGCCATCTCGGCGGCCATCACCCGTGCCGCGTTGCTCTTCCACAGCCGCTTCACGGCCACCACGCCGCCGCCGCCGCCGCCGCCGCCGCGGCCCTTGAGCTCCAGCCGGTACACACGCCCGGTTCCACCCGACCCGATCAGGTTCTCCTCCCCGACGGCGCAGATCTCGTCGGCGTCCAGCTCCAGCGGGTGGAACGACTCCAGCTTCCACTGCCCGCACCCGTCGCCGTGCTCCAGGTCCCTCTTCTTGAGCTCCTCGAGCTTGAAGCTCCGGTAGCTCACACACAGGATGCCGGCCACGAGCAGCAGCGTCGCCGAGACAAGGACCAGCACCAGCACAAGCTGCGACTTCCTGGCGAGGCCGTCCTTGTGGCCGCCGTCCACGTTGCAGACGCCGAGGTCGGACCTGCCGTCAACGCAGAGGCCGGGGTTTCGGGCAAACGCCTGGCTGCCGCCGGCGAGCACTAGAAGCCCCGGCGGCACGTTCCCGGTGAGCTGGTTCGAGGAGAAGTCGATGGAGCTGAGCTTGAGTGCCTGGAGGCTCGTCGGGATCGGCCCGCTGAGCTCGTTGTTGGAGAGGTTCAGCGAGTTGAGCGACGACAGCAGCGACAGCGAGGCCGGAATCGGCCCTGACAGCGCGTTCTGGGAGACGTCGATCTCGACGAGCCTGATGCAGCCGCCGATGTCGTCCGGCAAGGCGCCGCTGAACTCATTGTCCTCCAGGTGCAGCGCCGTCAGCTGCGACAGGCTGCCGATCTCCAACGGTATGGAGCCTGAGAAGGAGTTGTTGGACAGATAGAGCTTCTGCACCTGCCCGAGCCGGCCGATTTCCGGCGGTATTGCCCCGCTGAGGTTGTTGTTCTGCAGCCACAGCTGGTTGAGGCTCTGCGCCTGCCCGATCAGCGGTGACATGACTCCGGTGAACCCGTTGTCGGACACGTCGATGATCGTCACCGCCGGGAGCCCCCACAGGCCTTCCGGGAGGTCGCCGGTGAACTGATTCTTGTTGATCCGGAAGCGTTGCAGGCTCTTGCAGGCCGCGTACTCCTCCGGGAACTCGCCGGAGAAGCCGTTCTGGAGAGCGAGAAGGAACTGGAGGTTGTTGCCGCGGCACAGGTACCTCGGGAAAGGCCCGACGAAGGCGTTCTCGGAGATGTCGACGCTGTTAAGCGGTGAGAATCGGCCGAAGTTGGCCGGGAACTCGCCGGAGAACCGGTTCTCGTAGATGGAGAAGCTCGTGAGGTACCGCAGGTCGCCCCACTCGTCCGGGATCGGCCCGGACAGGTTGTTGTGGTAGAGCTGGATCACCGTGAACCCCGTGAGCGCCGCGAAAGCCGGCGGGATCCCACCGCTGATCTGGTTCTGGGACACGTCGATCTCTCGCAGCTTTGTCAGTTCCCCGAGCTCCGGCGGGAGCTCTCCGGCGAGGTTGTTCTTGTACAGCTCGATCTTCCACAGGTTCCGGAGGTTTCCGATGGCCGGCGGGATCACGCCGGCGAGATTGTTCATGGACATGTCCAGCGTCTCCAGCGCGATGAGCCCGAAGATGGAGTCCGGTATCACCCCCGTCAAGCTGCTGCCGGCCAGGAACAGGTACGTCAGGTTCCTGAGGTTGCCGATGCTCGGCGGCGTCTCCCATGGGTCGTAGCTGTTCATGCCGACGCTGAGCGTGGTCAGGCCGGACAGGTTGCCGACCCACGCTGGGAAGCGCCCGGTGAAGGCATTGTTCTCGACGTCGAGGGCCTGAAGCGCCGTCAGCGCGGACAGGTCCGGCAGCTCCCCGGCGAGGCTGTTGTAGGACAGGTTTAGGAACCGGAGCTGCGTGCATTTCGCCAGCTCAGGCGGCACGGGCCCCGACAGCGAGTTGGAGTCGAGCTGCAGCCGCGCCAGGCCGTGCAGCGCCCCGACGGAGGGGGAGATCCCGCCGGAGAGGTTCATGCTCGACAGCGAGATCTCGGTGACCGTGCCGGAGCCACCGTCGTCGCACCGGACGCCGAAGAAGCGGCACTTGGAGGTGGCGTTGGTCCATGACACGAGGTGGTTCAGAGGGTCGTTCAGCCCGGCCTTGAACTGGAGGAGGGCTTGTGTCTGGGAGTCGATTTGGCAGGTGCAGCTCAGGAAGAGCGAGAGGAGTGTGATCAGATTCAGAGGGAGACAGGCAAGGATTTGTCCTCTCATGGCAAGCAGATGGTGTTGGCAGATTCTCTGAAGAAATGGATCACATGGGGTTCTTGTACTGTCCTGAATGTCTTGACAGATTCAGAACGCCTGAAAATGGAAAACAAGACATAAAGTAGGGTTATAATGCATTAACCATCCAATTTCTTGGTGATACTGTATTAGATGCGTTGAAGTGACAAAAAAAAACTTCAACACTTCTATTCATCTTTTTTGGACTAGGCTAATGTAAGCCTCAAAAATTGCATAGGTGGTGTCATGGGCGTTGAGCCCTAGGGTTGCTGGATTGAGGCTAGGCTATGCGGTTCATAGCCTATCCGTAGGGTTGGGGCAAGGTTTTACCTCTCAGTGCCCTGTTGCTGAAGGGGATGAGATTAAGACTAATTGTTCTTCATTGCTTCCCCTATCCAGAGATGCCAATTGGCTTAAATAGCCTCACGGCTAGCTATTGCAATGACTAAGCTCTTTCACTCCCTGCTAACCGCTCCTTCACTCACTGCTAGCCATTCACTGCTAACCCTGCTAACCATTCACTAACTAAACCTCCGGCTGGACTCAGCCACCATGCGCTGGACGTGGTCACCATGCACTCCTCAGATTTAGGACAGCAAGCTTGACTCAGCCACCAGCGCTGGACACATGCGCCTACGGCAGCCCCACATGACAGGTGGCCACAACTATGTGTACAAATTGGTAGCTGATTTGGACACCCCAAAGGCCCCAAGTTGGTTTCCTATGCAAACATGTTGAGAGACGATGACCTGCCAGCTACCACCTTCCACTTCCTCTACCCTGTTCTGTTGCCTTCGTTTCACCACAAACACCAGGAAATGCAATAGATTGCCTCATGGAAGCCACACCACAGCACACACCACACATCACACATTCACCTCCACCAAGTTAACCGGGGGCAAAAAGGCAGAGCACTCACAAGAGATGTATAATGGGATCAGATGATGGAATCCACACACAAGGATAAAAAGAAGATGGTCAAAGCAATTTCAGTGGGAGCATACTTTGGTGGCACTTACTATTTTAGTGAACCATCAGTGTCTAACATCTAAAATGGCCCAAAATCATGGTGCTTAGCTGGGTAACTAGTGAAACCTAGAAGCGACTCGTTATGAGGGACCTGTGTAAAAGAGAGAGTGTTATTGGGGGAGGAGTTGATCCAATTTTTGTATCAGTTCTTGGCGGAATGGCCAAGAAAAGAAGAAATTGACCTAACATGTTTTGTCCCATGACTGAATTCTAAAATGATAAACGGTAAAGAATAATTATCGGTGGTAGCTTTTGATCTTGCTAAAGAAATGTTTTTGGGTTCTACCTCCACTGACTAATTCTCCAGAGTATCATGTGCTCTATCATTGCTGCATAAAACGTGACAACTTGTCTGCAGCTTTTTTTGTGGTATGACCGTGGTTTTCAAATATAATGCATGCTGGAATCCTCATTCAGTATCTAGAGATTGATTCTTACTTATCATGTCAAATAAATACTAAATTGTAGGTGTACTTAGAAGGCTAAATCAAGAAAGTAAACCATTATTTCACTAAAAATAATGAAAAGTACGTATTCACTTTTCATGAATAACTCAAAATTTCTCAGAGAGTACAGATTTGGGAAGAGTTTGCACCTCACCTATCAAATTTACTATTTCTTTACATTTCATTTTACTAAAATTCCCACAAATAAGAGTTTCCTGAACTAATATAGTTTTGGCAGCATAGTCAACTAGTCATAATTCCAACAGGTTCCTATATGCCCTATCTGAGAGTGAGATATTGGACTGTTAGAACGACACATGCCACAAAATCATCTGGAGTCATCAAATCAGTTCATATCATGCAACCACACAGCAGGTTAATTACTTCCTCTTCTTCTTTACTTCCTATTAATATATATAATGACAGCTCTTCTGCCCAGTTTGTTTTTTTTTTGAAAAAAAATACACAGGTTTCCTCCCTGTTGAGGCATTTCTTTGGTGACATGATTCCAAAAATAGCACATATATTAATTTTAGGTGCAGAAACATTAGCTATTATCTTCATTCAATGATCATGTACAGTATATTGTTCAATCAGATCAGATTATTTCAACTAAGTTAAAAGCCCACAAAGGAAAAAAAGGAAATAAATAGAAATTCAATTTACCAAGAAAAACGAAAAAAATATGTTTTTTTAAGGCGGTGGAAAACTGGTCCTTCCTTAATTGGAGGCTGCAAATATTTAGCATGCCGACAAAGGAAATATACTAGTGCAGGAGCGGGACTACTGGCTGGGAGACGCTGGAACGTGGGTGCAGGGAGCCCAAGCTACATTCTACTATGCATCAAGAAATGATTGAAGTGGAAGCTTCCACAGGGCAGATGCAACTCTCACAAAAAGACACAAGTGACAACAGAGTTTAGATGGTAGCCCAGCAGAACACAAATGAATACTACACCACCTACTGGCGATCGACGAAGAGCGAGATACGAAGCGCATCAGCTATCATCTCTTGCAAGAACTAGGTAGGTAGAAGCAACCAACTAGAAAAGGGAATCCATGGAAGGAAACACCCGTGTAGACTAACTACAGCATGTCAGCATCAATCAACAAAGCCTATTGCGAACTGGATGCAAAGCCATCAATCAGAGAAAGAGTAGCTCAGTTACAGTGATTTATATACCTTCCGATCCAGCACCTTCCTTCCTCCCCTAGTTCTTGATCAGCTCCTTCTTCGACTGCACCGAGCGACAATCTGACACCACGAGCAGCAGCAGCAAGAAGAAGAAGAAGAATAGCGAATTGAGCGAGCAAGCGAGCGAGGAAGAGCAGAAGGGAGGAAGCTGCCGGTTTGGGAGCAGATACCCAGAGCAGAGGATGCAGCAATTTCAGGGTTTACTAGCTATGCGTTTGACTCTAGTGTGGAGGCTCAGATTCAGCGACGATATACGCGGCCGGCGGTCACGGGATGTGCCCAACCGGAGCCGGAGCGGAGATATGTACACGGAGGCACGGCCATGGAGAGAGATAGGCAAGAGGCTGCATCAAATTGGTGGCCGGTGGCGGGACAAAAGGGACTGCAATGCGATGCAAGAGCCGATGGTGTTGTTGCTTGCGGGACTGCGGTTTCAGCCGTGGCATCCGGCCCCCCTGCCGGCCTGCTTTGGCTGCCCGCGCTGGTGGCTTCGGAGTGGGACGGATCGGAGGACCCACAGGATCCTCTGTGCCGTAACTGGGGTGCTGAGCAGAGCGGCTAGTTGACAGTGCTTAGGCCTAGTTTAGCATTACATGTTATTATTCATCATGTGTACTACCCTCTTATTTCGATTTTTAAACCAAATTTTGGCTAGTAATCCCTTCGTCCCAAAATAAGTTGTGTTTTAGGTATGTTCTAAGTCAAACCATTTTAAGATTGACCAAATTTATACGAAAAAGTACTAATGTTTATGATACCAAATTTATATTAATAGATTTATCATGAAATATATTTTTATATTCTACCAGTTCAGTGTTGTAGATATTAATGTTTTTTTTCTTTAAATTTCGTCAAAATTGAAATTGTTTAACTTAGGACAAACCTAAAACATCACTTGGAGTGGCTCCATGAAATCAGTTATTGATGTTTGGCTAAGAGCATCTCCACCATATTGATAAAACAATCACACTTGCCTAAAACTTGTTATATAAGGGAATGAAGTAAAAAAATGTGTTGATCCCTTTTCTCATTCTCGTTCCTTAATTTTTTTCTCAATTCCTCAAAAACATGCCCTATTCTCGCAAGCCCCCTTTCCCTTTCTACAGCTAGGAGCGACAACTACAAGCCCGGCGAGCAAGCAGTGCGGCCACTGCCTTGCCAGCTACTACATCGAGGAGCCGAGCAGGAGAGCCTGCTGCATTGGCCACCAAGCTCGGCGAGCATGCTGAGAAGAGAGAGCAAGGGCCCTGCCTCCAAATGAGAGAGAATAGATGGATGAAATGATTGGAGTCTAGAGAGTGTGACGTAGAGAGGAGATCAAGGAGAAACAAAGGAAACAATTACCAGCTGGCATTTGGTCCCATATGTCAGAGAGGTACGTAAAGGAGGTGTGTATTTTTTCAATCTGCTAAAGCACGGTGTCCCCTAAAATGATGAATTGTGTTTTCTCAATCTCCTATTACAAGATTTTAAGAGAAAGGAGAAAGGAAATCTGGTGGAGATGCTTAAAACAAAGAAAGCAAGTCCCCAATATTTTCTCTGTGAACTCTGCATTATCTTATTAGAGAATCTAGCTAAGCCTTCTTTTTTTCTTTTTACATATAGGTTAGGTACTGTGTATGATAGCTGTCCATCCTTTGTGATGTATGTAGAAATATATAAAGTTACTATTTTCGTTGAAATAAAACATTTGTTTCGTTAGTGCTGGGACACACTAACTTTTTTTTTTACATGGCTGTGGTTCTAGTTGGATCAAGCTCACTGAGAAGCAGTACATTGCTCATATAACAAAGTGAGATACAGTCTCCTCTCTCCTAGCTGGATGAAATTTCTTCTCGTATTGAAGACCATGGTCTTCATACATTTTTGTTCCCAAACTGAAACCTTTGTTTGGATCACGATTCACGTGGACGACATGCACGACAAGATCCTCCCACACTTTACCTGCAGCGGTTACACAGTTCCCAGGAAATATCTTCTATACTACACTGTATTTAGCAAAACAATGTACATGCAGCAAAGGGTGCAAGATGAGCGGGAGTGATCGAGTGTCCTTGAGCCACGGGCAACGTGACGTGGCTTACTATGAACGATCTAGGCAACGAGTGGTGGAAAGTCCACGCGTTCGATCGATGGACTCGCCAGCCGGTCGGCGTCAGGTCGGTGAAAAGAGGCCCGGAAATGACGTCACCAGTGAGGCGAGCACGTATCACGAGTGACTCGATCCACTGGCTTGGCTAGTGCTAGGATTGCTCTCCGATCCTCGTAAGTACGAAAACTTTTGCCTTTGATCGTCTTTAATTTGCCTCGTTGGATCTCGTGTCAAGCTACATGTGTCACAGTCGTCTCTATCTAGCTAGCACGTAGTGCTACTGTATATATAATGCATGTATGCAGGAGCTTAATAAACGTGTTCGTGCCATATATAACTAGCTAACCGTTGACTTGTTGCTCTACATACGTCCTTTCCAATATATGATTTGTACATACTGACCTCTATGATTACTCACATAAACTTAATTATCCTTATGGAAACCTCTGAAAAACTAAAATAGTAGATATCAAGATTGACAAAATTAATACAGCCACTTCGTTAGGCACACGTTTGTCTACCACCGAACAAACAATGCCATTAAATTTTAGAATAAATCCAGAAAAAACTTATAACAAGGTGAGGACTTCAGTTCAACATAGGTGGACATGTGCTATCACAAGAAACATAACCAGCTGAGTTAGCTAAACTCAATTTGCATACTTTTTAAATGAATGAATTTGAACACTAATTTAATTTTGCATGTCTGTATAGAACATCATACACATGCACATGTACATCGTTTCAAATTTCCCATAAACCTCAGGTTATGTTTTGTTTTCAAGGTTTTCGTAAATTAATTAATACCCGTGTCATTTTCACAAGAGATGCACATACGCAACACCCCAATCCCTCATCGTATCCTCAAAGGAAATGAGCGCTGCTCGAAAAGAGATGTATAATATGGTTCTTATCTTAATAATAATCTTTGAGTTTTTATTAACCCCCCACCAAAAGTATGCAAGATATCTTTTTACGTGCGCATTACAGTATAGTAGTAGTAGGGAATGAAATACGGTGAACAGATTTATATTTTTTACTATTGGCTGATAAGTCATGACTGAAAGTACTGTTGGTTGATTTGTTGCGAAAAAAAACATTATACTATAGCTGATAAGGTAGGTCGATAAGTTCAAGCGAACAGACAGCCACCACCAGCCCAGGCATATCATTTAATTTGGCATTGGCTCGATCGATCGATGCGGCCGGTCCATCCATTATCTGTGCATCTCACCATCACCATCATCCTCAGTCCTCACCAATAAGCGGCAGCACGTACACAGCAGGCCGGCGCGCTCCCGTGACGATCGATCGCAACAGGCAGGCAGTAGGTATAGCCTCAGACTTGCGCAACACGCGACGCAACGCGCATCCATCCATAAATAAATAAATACAATCATGCAAAAAAAAGCTCCATATGCTTATGTGTTTTTTTTTTGTGGCCGCGTACGTGGATATGTATCTCTCGGATATACATCCGCCACGTATATACAGACCGTGGTCGATCTGCCGGGTCCGGGGCTCTCGATCTCCAAGTGGCCGCGAGGCTGAGGCGCCACGTACGTACGTCGGCCCGCCCGGCCGCCGGCTCGCCGCATCGGGGATTCCGTGGTATCTTCACGTCCCTGCACGTACGCGTGTGGTTGCAATCGGCCCTGCCCCGCCTGTCTCCACTTAATCCCCAATGCAATTTGGGAACATACACGTGCCGTCAGGCCGCATAGCCATCATCGTACTCGTCATACCGTAAACCGTCAACTGAAACTAAATTTTGCGTCTGAATTTTTTCGTGTAAGCACGTACGTGCTCTACAACTTTTTTTTTGTAGTTATATAAATTTTTTATGTGAAATTTTCTAGAGTCCCAAAAATTCATTTTAACCTTATTGATTTCGAAATTTAAATTTATTTAACAATCTCGGATCTAACATGATCTACACAAGAGTAGCAGCTCTCAATACGATTTGTAGCTTTGTAGTTAACAAGTTTTTTATTCTAAGTCATTTATATTCCTTAATATTAGTTTTATGTTCTAAAATTTCAAAATTTTAAATTTAAAAATTTCGGACGACATTGGACATTAGCATGATCTAAACTAGAGTTATAGTTGTCGACGTTATCTGCAACTTTACAGTTAACAAGTATTTTATTTGAAAACATGTAGAGTCCCAAATGTTTATTTCAAAAACCCTCAAATTTTGATATTCAGGTTTTTGAATATTTCAAGCTCTCTTGGATGGAGACACACCCTTTGTTCAAATTGTAGAACTTGACAAGTTGAAACTTTCGTCATTTAAAATCATTTAGGACTAAAACATTCAATACAAGATTAAAAAATTAATGTTGACAAAAAAGATAGCGTCATATATCTATATACTCTTATAAAGCTAAATCTCACTAGATGATTTTTCTCTTCACGCAAGGTGTCCACATCATCCCCACTAAGTGACCCCACTAGATATTCTATCTCTTCATTCAAGGTGTCCACGTCATTCCCCACTAAGTCCATGTCATCTCTTATTAATTACAAAAAATATCCACGCCATCTCTATCATGTGCAGTACTTTGAATCTTTAATCTAAACCATACTAGATGTTCTATCTCTTCATGCAAGGTATCCACATCATCCCCACTTAGTGACCCTACTAGATGTTCTATCTCTTCATGCAATATGTCCACATCATTCCCCACTACAAAAACTATCCACGTCATCTCTATCATGTGCAATACTTTGAATCTTTAATCTATTAACATACAAGTTATCTACATACGCTATTTGTTTCATCACCTATTCCTCTACAATGTAGTTAAATATTCTATTGGTTTTTCTTCTATTATCTTACCGATTTTTACTAAATATGATACAATAAAATAACATGCAAGTCAAATTCACATATACACACAATATACAGAATATCATGTAGTAATGCTATGTATATAATAGATTTATTTTTACAAAAATCCCACGGCAACACGCGGGGTATGCTTCTAGTATTATTATGTATGTAATCACAAACGAATGAATGTGCAGTTATAGGGAGCTGTTATATGTGCTAGAGGTCATGAGCTCAAATCTCAAAGTGGTTATTTTTTGTATTCACCAAACCGAATTAATATGCAGTTCGGTTTGCGTCTAGACATGCCCACTCCCTCCATCAACTATGCATTGCTAAGGAACTAAGTACGTATAGGGCATGTTTAGGACCACTTATAACTCGATTATAGGTGAAAATAATCGAGAATGCCATCCAAGTGTCTAGGAATTGAGCGGTCAAAACAACCGTAGTTCTAGTAGCAGCGTTTTCTATACCAACGCGGCCTGCCACACGCGATTTCCCTTGCACGAGCACCACCTGTCTGTTGCCCCTCAGCTTCCCCGCTACCCACGGCACTAGATTAAGCTCCGTCGCCACCCCCACGCGGGCTTGGTCGGAGGCATCCCGCTCCTCTCGTCCGCTCCTCCGCCTCCCCCATGCATGCTGGTCTTGGTCGGATGTGATGCTCTCGTCTGCTCCCCCACCACCCCGTGATAGCTCGGTCGTAGGCAACGCTCCACGTTCCCTTTGTCAACCAAACATCGTTCAGAGAGAGGCGATGAGGGAGGCATTGGAGTAGCTGAATCTCTCTAGCGGCAGAAGATGGCCGAGTAAGACGGGGAAAGGTGATATGAGGAAGTAGAGTGACACATATATCCTTTTACACTCCGATTATCATACAATCCGAATTGCCAAACACCCTCGATTCCCTATACCAGAGATTTTTAGACCACAACTTATAAAAAAGCATAATTAGATTACAATCGATTTTTATATAAGCTGTCTCAAACAGGACCAATATTGTCTTTTGCCCGACTTCCACGTAGCTTTCCAATTCCACTGTGGGCTTTTTAGCGGACCTTCGAGCTGCCAGCCGTCCCCCCATGAAGCCAGATGGTCATGTCATACTCATACACAGTAGTCATCAATCCATCAACATATATATGATTCCTGTTAGAAGGTGACACACTCCACTACACATGATCAACTAAGCGCACAGCCATGGGCGCCTTGTGTTACATGGCAATTTGAACTAGGCGAGGTCGGCAAGCAAACGAGCTAACGAACAAAGCACTTGTTATATATATCTGCCATATATGTGCCGAAGAATCCAATATAATCTCAATGACAAGTGCCGTCGTCGACTGATGTGCTGGATATATAAGAAAACAATCAATTGGACCATTTTGACGTAATTTTGGTTGTAATTTTAATTATCCAACAAATTAAAGTAGTTTTATATATGTGACTAGTTTTGGATGAACAAGGGATCACGTACGACATGATTAGGGGATCGCAAGGCGATGTGGATTACCCCACCTGGAGACGATTCGAATCCGTTGTTATGCAGATGGCATGATTGGCAGCTGACGTTTGGGCCGGCATTATTTAATTTATTAGGCAATAAGTGTTTCCGATCCGGATGTTTACAGCTGATTTGGACTGCATGCTTAATTTGGGTGGGAGGGAAGGGAATACGCATGATTACCGCGGGTGCATGTTCTAGAGGGGGCGAACTGCACTACTGCAGTGGCAGTGACAGTGAATGAATGGATCCTTAATTATAGAACGTGATGGTTTGTAAGCGCATGGAGTGCTGACCTAGGTCATACCTACATACCTAGGTCATCTACAATGACACGAGCCATATATTAGACCATAGATCCTGAGACTACATGCATGGAAAATATTTTTGTTTATATATGGAGAATGTGACCTTGATCAAAGCATAAGGACTGAGAACTGTTTGCTCCAACTGGAGATTCTGAAAAGCAGCTAGTAGACCGATCATGTGTCGTGAAAATATGGAATGTCAAAGATGAGGGGTCCAAAAGCTCAAACAAATATATCATACTTCCTTCGTTCCAAATTATAATAATTTTTGTTTTTTCTAAATACATTATTCTTACACTATATATCAAGAAATAATGTATAGTTAAGTGCATAGCAAAAGCTATGTATATGACAAAATGTCTTATAGTTGGAATGGAGCGGTTCTGGTATAGGTTAGAGTGTTGTTTGTGAGCTACCTTTAAGCTAGGTAATGCGTGGACCAAGCAAAAAAAAAAGGGTGTATATATATAGTGTACAATTACATGAATTTGTGCAAACCGTGTATCATAGTAGTACAACATGCATGTGTGGTCAAAAGCTAACTATTTGTTTCAGTAAGAGCCTAACATGGTAGTTGTTTCTCTTGAATTATGCAGGTAGTTATGCCTCCGACAATTCTTGAAGTCCTGAAAACCTTGCATGAGTCGAGATGAGATTATTAAGATTGATGTGGATTTCGTAAATGGATCACTTGGTCCAAATTAAGTGTCGGTTCAGATTTGTGACCACTAAAATGTAGTGGCCGGCGCATAACCAATAGTGCGGCGCGGTTAAAAGTTAAAACTACGGTAGAAGGAATGTGCCCAACTTTATTTTAATTTCTTTATTTACCAGTGGCCAGTGATGAATGCCAGTCAATTTTGGAGTATTGAGTAGATGCCAACTATATGCTTTACCAAAGTCTTTCCATGAGACTTTTGGAAGTGTGTTCATGGACCACACAGCATGATCTGTCCTTTCTAGCAATAAAATAAGCTCATAATTGGATTTAGATGTGCTGGGTGAGCTAGAGTGCTAAGGTTCTAATCCCATCGATGTATCTGTACAGACTACAGAGTGTTGTGATGCATGACTGAATCTAGAAATTAAAGAAAAGTGTAGAAAAATGGATGAGTCCTCTGTTCATCAAATTTACTGCTTTTTAATTAGTCACCTTTCTCAGCTTATGTTCACTAAGTTTCCTTTATGGATGTATTTAGTATTTCTCCATGTTAATTACCTGCAATATTGCTGAAGCTTTGAGTTCTATTTTTTAGATAACGTAACGAAGTTCTTGCCTCTACCATCCAAAGATAATACACAGCTGCTTTGAGTTCTATTTAAGCGAGCAAAGAACAGTTAGATTCATCAATGCAAGCAAGATGCTATGCAGAGAGTTCATACTGGAAATTCCAGAATAAATACACTAAATCATCACACAGCTGTTATGTTAGCCAGATAAAACACAGCTGACATGCATTATACTAGCTAGTTGGACTGTCACTGCAGTTTGGCGCACCGCCGCACTGTGTATGATGATTAGTTATCAGGTAACCACTATGTTACCATAGTAGCTTAACTGACCGCATCACTGTCAGATTAAAGGGCTCACGTTCTTTTGTATTGACATGACAAATTGGTCCAAAAGACGTGTTGTCTCATCACATTTTTCTTTCTACTAGCAGATGCCCGTGCGTTGCTATGGCTAAAAACTTGCAACGCAATTCAACACAATATAAGAGTAAGAAAAAAATTGGTATGTTATGAGTCTTAAAATTTTCAAGGCAGCAAGAGTATAAAAAATAGTGGGTCAAAATTAGCAGACAAATATCCAGGGGCTTACAATCCCGTTGCAAGTATATAATCATTGGGACATTGATAATTTTATGCACATAGTTCTTGTATGGCATATCTTTACACCAATCAAAAATAGACGTAGGATCAAGCATAGTACAAATGTTTTTCATCCTTGCATACAAAAAATTGAAAATAGATATAATCATCCATATTCTTATATGAGCATCAATATTGAGCATAACCAAACATAATTGAAGTAAAAAATCATTGTCAACCAAAAAACGTTCTAGGCTTTCCACATGTATGTGACCTCAAGCATTGATCACCCAATAATGTCATTCCTAATAAGCTAATCGGACCTTTTTTTTGTTGCTTCTCAAAATCTCAAACTTTGTTAATCACATCGGAGGACACTGGTCTGCATACACTCGTTATGTGAAGGATACTGGCCTACAATGCAAACAATTAGAGCAATAAATTTTAGGAATATCTTTGTTATGCTTGCCAGATGTATCTACCATAGTTCAGATATCAGTATTAGAACATTACTTTTGCCTTCAATTATAGTTTTGTAAAGATAGTCTGCTAAGATAAACATGCAAACCTTCATTAGATTTGAAATTATCAGAGATCTTGAAAACTCAGAAATTATCAGATTATTTTAAAATTAGTATGCTAAAACCATCCTATTAATTAGATTGATTGGGATGTTATAATCTTTGGGGGGCAAAATTGACCATTGGAGAAAAAGAACCACTATTCTTGTTTTTTCAATCTCTGTATTATTATCTTGTGATGCAGGATTTACTACCTTCCCTACTCTGTTCTAACCAGCATCATGACTGCTCATACACAAAATTAATGCAGAGGCAACAGACTATCCAAAGAAGCAAGATAGAAACTGGAAAATCGCATCCTTGTTAATCCTTGCATCACTGCAAAGCAAGCTATATGGATTGTTTGTCTGCACAACCATTAGCATTTCGATCCCCTTGCTGCTCACAAGAGGATGCCTACCAACTCCTAGTCCTAGGAATTGCTGAAATATGCTATTTAGGAGTAGAGAGATAGTGGGCATCTTAAGAATTGATAAGGCAAAATTATAACAGGCGAAGGCTGTTTGAAGTTGCTTGGAGGCCAAAATAGTTTTTCAAAAGTAGTCACTGCAGCAACATCTCAATCATTTGAATACTTGTGTAAGACTGTCTCCAAGAGGAGACACATCCCACTACCCATACGCAAAATGCATGGTGTAGAGGGGAAAAAGTCTCTCCAACGGAGCAGGCAAATGAAGGAGGCATTTTGCGTCGGAGGAGAGAGGAAACCCAAATCTTTGTCTTCTCACTCCTCGACGCAAATCTCTAGTGCGTGGAGGCGGGCGCTCAGGTGGTCGGAGACGGCGTGGTCCGTTGATGCCACACCTCCGACGGGGGTCATCGGGGTGGGCGGCGCCTCTTCCTCCTGCCGCCGGCATCGGAATCCTCCGAGTCGGAGACGTCGGAGTCGGGGGCGCCGCGGCGGAGGTGGTCGTCGACGTGGGGGTCGGCGTCGAGGTCGGAGGCGTCGGCGAGCGCAGAGAGGGCAAAGACGTAGGAGAGATCCGCGGTGTGCTCATCGTCAATGGTGAAGAGGAGACGGGGTAGATGGAGAAGCGGATGGAGTCGGCGGAGAGGACGTGAGCCAGCACCCTGACCGCGCACAGCGAGTTGGTATCGGCGGCGGATGGGAGGATCAGGAGCAGGGACGAGGAACCCGCGGCCGCGGCCGCCACGGCGCGGAGGCGCGCGTAGAAGGAGTCGACGCGGAGCTCCCGCACCATCGCCGCCGCATCAATCGGCCGGGCCAGACGGATCGAGGGCTCGGGGGAGGGGCGATGGGATTGTCCGTCAGAGGAGCTCGGAGAGGTTGGGGGCAGCGGCGGGCCTAGTGCGGCCATCGATCTCCCTAGCCGCGGCGGCGGGTCTGGCACGGCCGACGAGGAGCGGCCCGACGCGGCGAGGCGGGCGACGCTCTCTCTTTTGTGTCCGCGCTGTTGGAAAAGGGAAGTTTTTTTGGTCCGGGACCCTTTCTTTGTGGGTGACGCAAAATGATGAATGCGTCTTCTGCCTGTTGGAGACGGTCTAAGCTCTGCTACTTGGAGTTCGCATGAAAACTGTAAAGGTAGGAACATTAATACAAAGTATGTATTACTGCTTACTAAACATTTTGGTTGATTAATAAGCTACGCAACTATAAAGCTACTTGTACAGTTATACTGTATAAACTGTCTATACAAAAAAAAAACATTAAGTTATAGCATGTGTTTGAACAGAATAGCATTTTAATATTGGAGGGATATTAGAATTGCAACCAAGCCACACAGGATGAAGCAAGCAAATCTCGAGAGAAGGTAGCGAGGATGAAGCTAACGTGTAATGAGTTCCTCTTCCTCTTACCTCAAACGTAATCTTGGAGGGAGGCAAGGGTTCTGATCCGGGGTTGGCGGTGGTCTGGGCACTTAGACTATCCGCAGTGAGTACTCTAAAATGATACTCTAAAGCTTTAGAGTATGAATATAGAGTAAAAACTGCTGGACTGGGTACTCTAAAACGATACTCTATCCTTTCTCTCACTCTATATTTAGAGTAGTACTGTGCTTACTCTATACTCTGTAGCGGCGGACCCCACTAGCTAAACAAAGGAAAAAAAATGATATAACTCACAAACCAAAAATCCAAATTAAATTTCGATTGCACCATTAAATTCGTCTCAATAAATCCTTCAAAACTAGATCACACATGGATATATTTAGATAAAGTAACAAGTGGGTCCCACGGTGAATAGAGTAGATAGAGGATGATACAGATGATGGATGGGTGCGGAAGAATTAAGTATAGAGGAGAGAATCTTGCTGATTAGGACGTATAGAGGATGAATATAGAGGTCCATGAGTGCGGGTAGTCTTATGAAGACGGGAAGGCAGCGAGGAACTACTACGAAGTAACCCTTGAGGCGGCCCACCAACCTTTTCCACAACGTTGTACGGCGGCATCTCACCTCCCCTCTCCTCTACAGCGTCCCGGCAGCGGCTCGGATCGCCTCCCTCTCCTCCAGGCTATAGGCACCTAGGACTTGGATTGCAGCGGTGGTGTGGTTTTTGCTGGTAGGACGGGCAAGTGCTACGCGGCGGCATACACCAATTGGGGAGGGAGATGTGCTGTGGATCAAGACGACGGGGAGGAGCGAGCCCGCGCTGCTACTGGTTGGGGGAGGACGGGGACACGGGGTGCCGTGGATTGAGGACGGGAGGGCCAAGATGCGGGCAGCGAGGCAAGCTGCGCCGGCTGGGCGACACTGCGAGGGAGGGGCTGTGCCGGCTGAGGACAGGCGGGGTTGGGGTCGGCACGGCGTGGCGGTGGCCCTTCGTCGCTGGGTGGGAGGGGCAGGGCCGGGGGGGGGGGGCGCGTTCTAGCAGTGGCGGTGTGGGAGGGCAGGTCCGGGGTGGCACAGTGTCGGTGACGGTGAGGCAGGGCCTGGGGTGGCGCTCTAGGAGTCGCAGGCTCATAGCGCGTGGGATGGTGGGCCTACATGTTGGCGCAAAAAATCAAAAGGTGAAGGATGAGTAGTCCGGCTTCACCACGGATGGTGAATAGTCCAGTTTACTTTTTTAGGAGTAGAGATTATTAATGTCTCTTCCGTTAATATTTTTAGCGACGGAATATATGTAAATCCGACCAAGATTATTTAAGCTTGTCATCAGTTGACAGGTCTTTTGTATATAAAGGAGAGAGCGGCGCAATTCAATTTGTTTGATCAAAATTCAGGATGGTTCAGCTTTTCTATTTAATTCTGTAAAGAACTTGAATTCAAATTCTACAGAACATCAGAGCTTTGTTTTGTAAAAAAGAGCAGCTTTATTATGAGAGCGCAGCACTCCTGCATATTGTTTTATAATGAAGAAAATATACATAATGAAGAAAGTAAAGTGAACCAATCTGAACCCTGCACAGATGATGTGACTTGGTGCCACCTGGTTGTACATGAGCACAGGACGATGGCAAGTGGCAACATGTCAGCTGAGCCCCAAGAAGCACCAACCACACAGGTGTAGCATTTGCAGGTGAGGAGGAGCCATGGGTGCAACCGTCTGAAGAACCTTGGGAAGGTCACGTCCCTGTCAAGGATCGCTTTAATTGCTTAATTTTCGTGTGGCCAGGCCTACGGCATACGGCCTACCCATTTAATTTGCTCCGATGAAAGGTGAGAATAAAAAGAATACATGCATGTTTTGGCCAAATACATGCGTGAAGGATGTATGTATACACACACGAAATCCAAATGGACCATTGTCAGTGACATCACCATTAACAAAATTAAAGAACAGTAGATGTCCATCACAAGTTCTTCGGACAAAAGACAAGAGGGTGACCAAATAAATAAAAAGATAAAAACATATGAATATAATATCTGTCTATTCCAAATTATAAGTCATAGAGGGCGACCAAAAAAATAAAAAGATAAAAACATATAAATATAATATTTGTCTATTCCAATTTATAAGTCATTCTATTTTTTTATAGATACATTGCTTTTTTATACACTTAAATGTAGATCATGTCTAGATGCTTAATAAGAACTATATATCTGGAAAAGCCAGACCAACTTATAATTTCGAACGGAGAGAGTACGTAATACATATCTATATTTGCTTATAGATATGGTATACTACCTCTGTATAATATAAACGGAATTAAATTTATTATATTATACTAAGTCAAACTACTCTAAATTTGAGTAAGTTTATAGGAAGAGTATTGACACTTATGACATCAAAAGGAGGTAAACTATACAAATTCATACTATAGTTTATCTATTGATATTTGATGCTCATTTCATATAAATTACTATTGTTGTTCTTTTCTTTAAATTCAGTCAGATTTAGAATAATTTGACTTAGAACAACACAAAGATATTCATTATATTTTCAAGATGGAGGTAGAGCTAATTAATCTGCATCTCCTTGTTGTACGTACTTTTCAAAGAAAAAAAAGCTATGATTCTCCGATGACACACAATATGCTCAGGGTAATCCAGATTATTCCCGTGTTGTTGGTTTGTTGCCCATTCCCTGCACTAGCAAATTAACAAGTCTTTGCATGCATGCCTACCAGGGAATAAATTGTAAATATGCATGCGTCTTATTGGGAGAGATGATGGTGGGTGATGAGAAGGCGTGACAGATGACAAGATAAAAATTTAATCAGGAGAGGGTTCATGCGTAAGATACACATGCGCGAGATCTTGGGCTTTATCCGCACGGTAACTTTCTAAAGTAATCCACTAGACCACTAGGTAAAAGTTACTTAGTGGAAATAACAGCATAAAGCCCCACGGGCCACGGATTGGATTTCATTCGTCTAGTGCTGTTATTTTTTACCAGGCAAGAAATAAGCAGGAAAGGTATCAAATGAGCATACAAAAGCAGCAGAAGAAGAAAAAAAAATGAGAAAAAGAAACCGTGCATTTGCGGGACTGCGGTTTCAGCCGTGGCATCCGGCCCCTGCCGGCCTGCTTTGGCTGCCCGCGCTGGTGGCTTGGGAGTGGGACGGTGTAACACCTTAAAATTGCTCTTTTCAAAATAGATGTAAAGTAATTTAATTTTGTATTCTAGTGCTCATAAAAACATAGAAAAATAATATTTTTCACTAAAATAAAATTTATCATAGGGTTTAGCAACATTGTGTGTATACATGTCGGTGCATATGATTTGATGTGATGTTTGCTTATTGTTCTTTTGTGTGTTGAGAGTGAATAAAATCTTTAAAATACATTTAGTAGGACGATCTTCCTTCTCTAGCAAGCCTTTATCGTTTTCGGCAATCCAATTCCTTGTTTCTCAGCTCAAGTTTTCATTTGGAGCCTCTCAAAATATTTTCTTTGTAACCCAAATCACTCCTTTCAATTCCTCGTCCGTCAATCAACCTCTACAAACTTCTCGGGAATTTTTCTGACTTTTTCTGTAGCTTGTTTCCACTTGTCTGTGAGCATAGTCTAATTTTTAGATGCTCCAAAATATCTTATCATGAGCTTCAAATACTTTATTTGGGTTCCTCATGTTTCATAATGTCTCTGGGAATTTTTCCCGAATTTTCGGAGCTTTCAAAGTATTTTTCGCGGCTTAAATAATAATTCTGGACTTTTCTAGAATTATTTTATCCATGAAAATAATTAATTTCGAAAATAATAAATCTCTCATTTTCTCCAACGCTCAAAGCCCATGTGCAATAATCCTAATAAATCTTAAAGGCCCATATATTTATTTACTAATGGGCTTAAATGATTACTTAGGCCTATTAGCGGAGGTAGATGGTGCAACGTCAATTAGCACCATATCGTTAGTTGACGTGAAGGTGGAGAGTTTTCCTCCCTATATATACGTACATACCCCTTGGGTAAAAGCACACCAAAACTACCGTGGAGGAGCCCCTAGTTTGGGAAATCTCTCGTGTAGTAAATTAGATATTTTTTATCCTTCTCGTGTCGCCCCCAGGCCGAGGCCCTTCAGATGGATGGAGGTAGAAGATAAAGTATTTGCGGTTCTGCCACTGGTTCGTAATATCTTTGTCGTTTCTTCGTTTTAATTCTGTTTTACTCCGTTTTAGTTGTGTTAGTTTCGTATAGTTGCGCTCTACGTAGTAGTGCTTATGTATATCGTGTCACCTAATTATGAATTTATTGATTTACGTGCAATATTTATTTAATATATTTTTAATTAAAAGCAACCTAGTGTAGTAACTCTTTCTTATGATTTTGCGATCATGCCAACTGAAGCTATATGCTATTGGCGTAGACGTGTTACATGCTAGTCATATATAAATTAAATATTAATTTAATTGACATGCAATTAGTTCTATGATTAAAAGCAATCTAGGTTTGTAAATCCGTTCTTGTTGCGACAGTTTTATAGTGTCGCGCTCTATACAGTAGCGATAGTTTTTGTGATGTTACTCAAGTATGAATTTATCTATTTAAATGCAACTTAATTAATATTTATTTAACAGCTTTCTAACTAAAAGTAACATAGGGGTATAATTTCGTTCTTGTTGCTTCGTGACTATACTGGCGTAAGGGACGCATTAGCAACGTTGTTTACCATGTCACATTATGTGTTTACAAATTAAATTATGTTTATTTGATTAATGTTTATGTCATGCTCTTTTAAATTAGAAGCAACTTAGGTTCATACATAGAACATTCTTAAATAAATGTTAACTTGATTAATATTAACTTAAATGTTTCTTAATCATAATTAGTTTAGTTAAACATGAAGCATGTAGTTAATTTAACTAATATTTATCTACTGTCTTTTCAAATTAAAAGTAACTTTGGTTTATAATTTGTCTTTTATAAATAATCAAATGTTATCATGATTAATAAGAACTTAAGTGCTTCTTAAATAGAACTTGTTTAGTTTATGTAAGAAACATATAATGATTCGATTAGCTGTTATCACCTTCTTTATGCTTTCTAATTTATAAATGTTTAAATGACTTAAACACTAAATAAATATTTATAAATAAAATATGGCTAAGGTATAATGTTAGCTTTTACAATTCAACATAATTTGGTTAGTTTCACTTTAGTATATTTCTCCAAAAAGTCCAACACTTTAATTCACTAACTAAAATAAATCCAGCATATAGTTTTCTCTTTTAGTATGTTGCAAGCTTATCGATAGTGGCGTGTCCTCTTTGATGGTAGCTCCGTTATCCGTCGGTCTTACGTTTTCGCGATCATAGCATCATGTCGTATAGTTTAGTACGTTCTCTTTTAAAGTGTCTCGTTTGTTTGGTGTGTTGTTCTTAGTTGTGTTTATTGTTTGTTTGTTCTACTTGATTGCTGCGAGTAGAAGAAGTTTGGTTAATTAGCACTGAAGACGAGGAGCTGAGGACCGACAGTCGAAGCAAAAGGACTTGAGACCAGAAGATAGCAACTGGAGATTCTGAGCAGTTAACTTTGGAAAAAGACAAGTATAGCATGGGATCATCCTTGTTTCCTATTCACCTTTAATACACTTAATTCATGTGCATGTGTCTACCTTGTTACCCCTAAGGATATCCTAGCTTTTGTATCTTGTACCTTGACACCGATAGAACATTGCATTGGGTAGTATTTATGCTAGTGCTCAAGATAAATAACCATGATCTGTAACTTGACTAATGGTATATGCAATAAACGTTTAAAAGATGCTTTATAGCAACATGGCTCAAGAGGGCTAGAGCATTGGGTTGTTTTTATGGTGCTCTAGTTTCTCTCCATAAGGACTCATTTGTAAGCGAACATTCGGGACTTACAGTACAACTGTGAGGGCTATATGGCTCTGGATTTAGTCAAGTATGAGGACCTTTTCTAGCTTGTTAGTGGTAACCTTCATGGCGTAAGAACGGCTTGACGAATCGGGTATAGTGCGGCCTCTGTCCTTATGTGTATAGGCTGGGCGTTATTGTGTCATTTGAAAGGGAGGCTCTACATCTGTTTGACAAGTGGATCTAATGGCCCTAACTTGTTAGACGAACCTTTGAAAGACTTCATAGTGAACCCTGCCGACATTCCTTGGGAGTGGGTCAAGAGGCTGATCAGCTCGGGCGAAAGGGTAAATCACGACTCACGGTGAAAGTGTACAACCTCTGCAGAGTGTAAAACTAGTATATCAGCCGTGCTCACGGTCACGAGTGGCCTTGGACACTTACATAATAAATGATGAACACTGATGATAATGATAATACTGATGATATTGATGCTCACTAATGATTATTGTTTCTTGCTATACATTATTCTCGTTTACATGATCATGAGGTTATTTGGGCTTTTGGTAAACTCGTTGCTACTCAATTGCTAAAAGATGACTCACTAAAAGCTAATCGCAGTAAACCAGTGTCAACTTTTGAGCCTCATGAACCCCATGATATATTTGCTGAGTTCGACATGGACTCACTCTTGCTATTTCCAACACCTCAGGAGAAGTTTAGACTTGTGATCAACCAGTTAGTTTGTTCATGGAGTGAAGTCTACACCCGGTGTTCAGAGTTGTCTTTCCGCTGTGTTGTTCTCTAAGGTTATTTCTTATACTATTGCATTATGTTTATTAAGCATTTGTCTCTTGATATTACACTTATCTGCGGCTATATGTGAGATTTGACTTCTTTATTTTACATATAGTGTATATCTGGTTTTGTCCTTAAAACCGGGTGTGACAGACGGATCGGAGGACCCACAGGATCCTCTGTGCCGTAACTGGGGTGCTGAGCAGAGCGGCTAGTTGACAGTGCTTAGGCCTAGTTTAGCATTACATGTTATTATTCATCATGTTTACTACCTCATATTTCGATTTTTAAACCAAATTTTGGCTAGTAATCCCTTCGTCCCAAAATAAGTTGTGTTTTAGGTATGTTCTAAGTCAAAGCATTTTAAGTTTGACCAAATTTATACGAAAAAGTACTAATGTTTATGATACCAAATTTATATTAATAGATTTATCATGAAATATATTTTTATATTCTACCGGTTCAATGTTGTAGATATTAATGTTTTTTTTCTTTAAATTTCGTCAAACTTGAAATTGTTTAACTTAGGACAAACCTAAAACATCACTTGGAGCGGCTCCATGAAATCAGTTATTGATGTTTGGCTAAGAGTATCTCCACCATATTGATAAAAACAATTACACTTGCCTAAAACTTGTTATATAAGGGAATGAAGTAAAAAATGTGTTGATCCCTTTTCTCATTCTCGTTCCTTAATTTTTTTCTCAATTCCTCAAAAATATGCCCTATTCTCCCTTTCTACAGCTAGGAGCGACAACTACAAGCCCGGCGAGCAAGCCGTGCGGCCACTGCCTTGCCAGCTGCTACATCGAGGAGCCGAGCAGGAGAGCCTGCTGCATTGGCCACCAAGCTCGGCGAGCATGCTGCGTCGTCGCTCGGCCATGGGAGAGAAGAAAGAGAAGAGAGAGCAAGGGCCCTGCCTCCAAATGAGAGAGAGAATAGATGGATGAAATGATTGGAGTCTAGAGAGTGTGACGTAAAGAGGAGATCAAGGAGAAACAAAGGAAACAATTACCAGCTGGCATTTGGTCCCATATGTCAGAGAGGTACCTAAAGGAGGTGTGTATTTTTTTCAATCTGCTAAAGCACGGTGTCCCCTAAAATGATGAATTGTGTTTTCTCAATCTCCTATTACAAGATTTTAAGAGAAAGGAGAAAGGAAATCTGGTGGAGATGCTTAAAACAAAGAAAGCAAGTCCCCAATATTTTCTCTGTGAACTCTGCATTATCTTATTAGAGAGTCTAGCTAAGCCTTCTTTTTTTCTTTTTACATAGGTTAGGTACTGTGTATGATAGCTGTCCATCCTTCGATGTATGTAGAAATATATAAAGTTACTATTTTCGTTGAAATAAAACATTTGTTTCGTTAGTGTTGGGACACACTAACTTTTTTTTTTTACATGGCTGTGGTTCTAGTTGGATGAAGCTCACTGAGAAGCAGTACATTGCTCATATAACAAAGTGAGATACAGTCTCCTCTCTCCTAGCTGGATGAAATTTCTTCTCGTATTGAAGACCATGGTCTTCATACATTTTTGTTCCCAAACTGAAACCTTTGTTTGGATCACGATTCACGTGGACAACATGCACGACAAGATCCTCCCACACTTTACCTGCAGCGGTTACACAGTTCCCAGGAAATATCTTCTATACTACACTGTATTTAGCAAAACAATGTACATGCAGCAAAGGGTGCAAGATGAGCGGGAGTGATCGAGTGTCCTTGAGCCACGGGCAACGTGACGTGGCTTACTATGAACGATCTAGGCAACGAGTGGTGGAAAGTCCACGCGTTCGATCGATGGACTCGCCAGCCGGTCGGCGTCAGGTCGGTGAAAAGAGGCCCGGAAATGACGTCACCAGTGAGGCGAGCACGTATCACGAGTGACTCGATCCACTGGCTTGGCTAGTGCTAGGATTGCTCTCCGATCCTCGTAAGTACGAAAACTTTTGCCTTTGATCGTCTTTAATTTGCCTCGTTGGATCTCGTGTCAAGCTACATGTGTGTCACAGTCGTCTCTATCTAGCTAGCACGTAGTGCTACTGTATATATAATGCATGTATGCAGGAGCTTAATAAACGTGTTCGTGCCATATATAACTAGCTAACCGTTGACTTGTTGCTCTACATACGCCCTTTCCAATATATGATTTGTACATACTGACCTCTATGATTACTCACATAAACTTAATTATCCTTATGGAAACCTCTGAAAAACTAAAATAGTAGATATCAAGATTGACAAAATTAATACAGCCACTTCGTTAGGCACACGTTTGTCTACCACCGAACAAACAATGCCATTAAATTTTAGAATAAATCCAGAAAAAACTTATAACAAGGTGAGGACTTCAGTTCATCATAGGTGGACATGTGCTATCACAAGAAACATAACCAGCTGAGTTAGCTAAACTCAATTTGCATACTTTTTAAATGAATGAATTTGAACACTAATTTAATTTTGCATGTCTGTATAGAACATCATACACATGCACATGTACATCGTTTCAAATTTCCCATAAACCTCAGGTTATGTTTTGTTTTCAAGGTTTTCGTAAATTAATTAATACCCGTGTCATTTTCACAAGAGATGCACATACGCAACACCCCAATCCCTCATCGTATCCTCAAAGGAAATGAGCGCTGCTCGAAAAGAGATGTATAATATGGTTCTTATCTTAATAATAATCTTTGAGTTTTTATTAACCCCCCACCAAAAGTATGCAAGATATCTTTTTACGTGCGCATTACAGTATAGTAGTAGTAGGGAATGAAATACGGTGAACAGATTTATATTTTTTACTATTGGCTGATAAGTCATGACTGAAGGTACTGTTGGTTGATTTGTTGCGAAAAAAAACATTATACTATAGCTGATAAGGTAGGTCGATAAGTTCAAGCGAACAGACAGCCACCACCAGCCCAGGCATATCATTTAATTTGGCATTGGCTCGATCGATCGATGCGGCCGGTCCATCCATTATCCGTGCATCTCACCATCACCATCATCCTCAGTCCTCACCAATAAGCGGCAGCACGTACACAGCAGGCCGGCGCGCTCCCGTGACGATCGATCGCAACAGGCAGGCAGTAGGTATAGCCTCAGACTTGCGCAACACGCGACGCAACGCGCATCCATCCATAAATAAATAAATACAATCATGCAAAAAAAGCTCCATATGCTTATGTGTTTTTTTTTTGTGGCCGCGTACGTGGATATGTATCTCTCGGATATACATCCCTGCCGGTTTGGGAGCAGACCGTGGTCGATCTGCCGGGTCCGGGGCTCTCGATCTCCAAGTGGCCGCGAGGCTGAGGCGCCACGTACGTACGTCGGCCCGCCCGGCCGCCGGCTCGCCGCATCGGGGATTCCGTGGTATCTTCACGTCCCTGCACGTACGCGTGTGGTTGCAATCGGCCCTGCCCCGCCTGTCTCCACTTAATCCCCAATGCAATTTGGGAACATACACGTGCCGTCAGGCCGCATAGCCATCATCATACTCGTCATACCGTAAACCGTCAACTGAAACTAAATTTTGCGTCTGAATTTTTTCGTGTAAGCACGTACGTGCTCTACAACTTCTTTGTCGTTATTAAATTTTTTATGTGAAATTTTCTAGAGTCTCAAAAAATCATTTTAACCTTATTGATTTCGAAATTTAAATTTACTTAACAATCTCGGATCTAACATGATCTACACAAAAGTAGCAGCTCTCAATACGATTTGTAGCTTCCGTAGTTAACAAGTTTTTTATTCTAAGTCATTTATATTCCTTAATATTATTTTTATGTTCTAAAATTTCAAAATTTTAAATTTAAAAATTTCGGACGACATTGGACATTAGCATGATCTATACTAAAGTTATAGTTGTCGACGTTATCTGCAACTTTACAGTTAACAAGTATTTTATTTGAAAACATGTAGAGTCCCAAATGTTTATTTCAAAAATCCTCAAATTTTGATATTCAGGTTTTTGAATATTTCAAGCTCTCTTGGATGGAGACACACCCTTTATTCAAATTGTAGAACTTGACAAGTTGAAACTTGTCATTTAAAATCATTTAGGACTAAAACAATCAATACAAGTGTCGGCGTTCGGTCCTGCAAGGGTCCTAAGCCAACGAGTGAATCAGTGTTGCGTGTCCCTAATCTGGATGGTGATGCAAGGAGAGTACACGAAGGTTTATCCTGGTTCGGGCAAAAGAAGGCCCTACAGTCAGCGAGGAGGGGGAGTATTGTATTTCCTTGCACCTAAGTGCTTGCATAGGGGTTACAAGCTGTGAGAGAGGGAGCCGATCCCAGGTCTCAAAAAGAAAAAGAAAAAGTGAAAGTACAAAGGAGATTACTTGAGATGTTTATCTTCTACGGTGGGAGGGTGACTGGCTTTTTGTTTTTTCCTCCTCCCCTCGTAGAGTCCCCTGCCTACCCTTTTATAGGGTCAAGAGGAGGCACGGACGCCGGTGGTGCCTTAGGAGTGAAGTTTTGTCGACCGCTGTAGAGGCCGCTGTAGCGACATGCCCCGAGAATGGCCGGCCATCCCCGGATACCATGATGACGTAGAGGAAGAGGCAGTGAAAAGACTCCGGATCCTGTGGCATGTGAGCCTTGTTTTCTTGTTTGATCGGCGGTTGGTCGAGGCCGGGTCGAGGACGGGTCGAGGCGGGTCGATGATGAATGGATAAGGTCGAGTCCCCAGAATTGCGGGGTACGGTACTCGTCGTATTCTCCCTCGAGGGTGATCAGTGGCAGAATAGTGCCCGGTATGGTGTGTATAGTGACAGGTTTTCACCGCCCATCCCGGGATGGGCAGTAAAAAGTGAGATTTGACACTGGTACTGCTTCCATGCTGATTACCGCTGTAGCCATGGGGGTAGGAAGTGGTTGGCAGTCGCATTAAATGCTCTGACTTTTGTCTCAGAGTTGGTGAGTGGGGTGGGTCGACCGGCCCGACCCAGGGTCGTGCGAGTCAAAAACTTCTCGGTGGTCGAGGCGTTCCGTCGAGCGAGCCTCGTGCGAGTCAGAACGTGGTCGAGGCGTTTCGTTCGTCGTTCCGGCTTGCCCTGTCTTTGTGGGCAGAGCTTTTGGCGTGGTTTTCTCAGGAGTTTGTTTCTTTTGATCGTTGATTGTGGGTACCCCTTGTTTTGGTACCCGACAGTAGCCCCCGAGCCTTTGGGTGAGTGTGGGTCACTCTCGCAGAGGCTCAGCGAGTCATGAACTAAGTGACCCCACTAGATGTTATATCTCTTCATGCAAAGTGTCCACGTTATTCCCCACTACAAAAACTATCTACGTCATCTCTATCATGTGCAATACTTTGAATCTTTAATCTATTAACATACAAGTTATCTACATACACTATTTGTTTTATCACATATTCCTCTACAATGTAGTCAAATATTCTATTGGTTTTTCTTCTATAATCTTACCAATTTTTACCAAATCTTATACAATGAAATAACATGCAAGTCAAATTCATATATACACACAATATACAGAATATCATATAGTAATGCTATGTATATAACAGATTTATTTTTACGAAAATCCCGCAGCAACACGCAGGGTATGCTTCTAGTATTATTATGTATGTAATCACAAATGAATGAATGTGCAGTTATAGGGAGCTGTTATGTGCTAGAGATCATGAGCTCAAATCTCAAAGTGGTTATTTTTTGTATTCACCAAACCGAATTAATATGCAGTTCGGTTTGCGTCTAGACATGCCCACTCCCTCCATCAACTATGCATTGCTAAGGAACTAAGTACGTATAGGGCATGTTTAGGACCACTTATAACTCGATTATAGGTGAAAATAATCGAGAATGCCATCCAAGTGTCTAGGAATTGAGTGGTCAAAACAACCGTAGTTCTAGTAGCAGCGTTTTCTATACCAACGCGGCCTGCGACACGTGATTTCCCTTGCGCGAGCACCACCTGTTGCCCCTCCGCTTCCCCGCTGCCCGCGGCACTAGATTAAGCTCCGTCGCCACCCCCACGCGGGCTTGGTCGGAGGAAAGCCGCTCCTCTCGTCCGCTCCTCCACCGTCCCCATGCATGCTGATCTTGGTCAGACGTGACGCTCTCGTCCGCTCCCCCACCACCTCGCGCTAGCTCGGTCGGAGGCGATGCTCCGCGTTCTCTTTATCGACCAAACATCGTTCAGAAAGAGGCGATGAGGGAGGCGTTGGAGTAGCTGAATCTCTCTAGCGGCAGAAGATGGCCGAGTAAGACGGGGAAAGGTGATATGAGGAAGTAGAGTGACACATATATCCTTTTACACTCCGATTATCATACAATCCGAATTGCCAAACACCCTCGATTCCCTATGCCAGAGATTTTTAGACAACAACTTATAAAAAAGCATAATTAGATTACAATCGATTTTTATATAAGCTGTCTCAAACAGGACCAATATTGTCTTTTGCCCGACTTCCACGTAGCTTTCCGATTCCACTGTGGGCTTTTTAGCGGACCTTCGAGCTGCCAGCCGTCCCCCCATGAAGCCAGATGGTCATGTCATACTCATACACAGTAGTCATCAATCCATCAACATATGTATGATTCCTGTTAGAAGGTGACACACTCCACTACACATGATCAACTAAGCGCACAGCCATGGGCGCCTTGTGTTACATGGCAATTTGAACTAGGCGAGGTCGGCAAGCAAACGAGCTAACGAACAAAGCAGGAACTTGTTATATATATCTGCCATATATGTGCCAAAGGATCCAATATAATCTCAATGACAAGTGCCGTCGTCGACTGATGTGCTGGATATATTAGAAAACAATCAATTGGACCATTTTGACGTAATTTTGGTTGTAATTTTAATTATCCAACAAATTAAAGTAGTTTTATATATGTGACTAGTTTTGGATGAACAAGGGATCACGTACGACATGATTAGGGGATCGCAAGGCGATGTGGATTACCCCACCTGGAGACGATTCGAATCCGTTGTTATGCAGATGGCATGATTGGCAGCTGCCGTTTGGGCCGGCATTATTTAATTTATTAGGCAATAAGTGTTTCCGATCCGGATGTTTACAGCTGATTTGGACTGCATGCTTAATTTGGGTGGGAGGGAAGGGAATATATGCATGATTATCGCGGGTGCATGTTCTAGAGGGGGCGAACTGCGCTACTGTAGTGGCAGTGACAGTGAATGAATGAATCCTTAATTATAGAACGTGATGGTTTGTAAGCGCATGGAGTGCTGACAGCTTATCTACCACGCACCTACATACCTAGGTCATCTACAATGACGACCATAGATCCTGAGACTACATGCATGGAAAATATTTTTGTTTATATATGGAGAATGTGACCTTGATCAAAGCATAAGGACTGAGAACTGTTTGCTTCAACTGGAGATTCTGAAAAGCAGCTACTAGATCATGTATCGTGAAAAACTGGAATGTCAAATATTAGGGGTCCAAAAGCTCAAACAAATATATTCTACTCCATTTCAAATTATAGTAAGTTTTGGCTTTTCTGAATACATTGTTTTTACACTATATATCAAGAGATAATGTATAGTCAAGTGCATAGCAAAAGCTATGTATAAGACAAAATGTCTTATAATTGGAATGGAGCGGTTCCGGTATAGGTTAGAGTGGTGTTTGTGAGCTACCTTTAAGCTAGGTAACGTGGACCAAGCTAAAAAAAAGGGTGTATATATATAATGTACAATTACATGAATTTGTGCAAGCCGTGTATCATAGTAGTACAGCATGCATGTGTGGTCAAAAGCTAACTATTTGTTTCAGTAATAGCCTAACATGGTACTAGTTGTTTCTCTTGAATTATGCAGGTAGTTATGCCTCCGACAATTCTAGGAGTCCTGAAAACCTTGCATGAGTCGAGATGAGATTATTAAGATTGATGTGGATTTCGTAAATAGATCACTTGGTCCAAATTAAGTGTCGGTTCAGATTTGTGGCAGATTTGTGGCCACTAAAATGTAGTGGCCGGCGCATAACCAATAGTGCGGCGCGGTTAAAAGTTAAAACTACGGTAGAAGGAATGTGCCCAACTTTAATTTAACTTCTTTATTTACCAGTGGCCAGTGATGAATGCCAGTCAATTTTGGAGTATTGAGTAGATGCCAACTATATGCTTTACCAAAGTCTTTCCATGAGACTTTTGGAAGTGTGTTCATGGACCACACAGCATGATCTGTCCTTTCTAGCCATAAAATAAGCTCATAATTGGATTTAGATGTGCTGGGTGAGCTAGAGTGCTAAGGTTCTAATCCCATCGATGTATCTGTACAGACTACAGAGTGTTGTGATGCATGACTGAATCTAGAAATTAATGAAAAGTGTTGAAAAATGGCTGAGTCCTCTGTTCACCAAATCTACTGCTTTTTAATTAGTCACCTTTTCTCAGCTTCTGTTCACTAAGTTTCCTTTATGGATGTATTTAGTACTTCTCCATGTTAATTACCTGCAATATTGCTGAAGCTTTGAGCTCTATTTTTTTTTAGATAACGGAACGAAGTTCCAACCTCTAACCATCCGAAGATGATACACGGCTGAAGCTTTGAGTTCTATTTAAGTGAGCAAAGAACACTTAGATTCATCAATGCAAGCAAGATGCTATGCAGAATTCATGCTGGAAATTCCAGAATAAATCCACCACATTATCACACAGCTGTTATGTTAGCCATATAAAACACAGGTGACATGCATACTAGCTAGGTGGACTGTCACTGCAGGTTGGCGCACGGCTGCACTGTATACGCTGATCAGGTAACCACTATGTTACCATAGTAGCTTAACTGAGCGCATCACTGTCAGATTAAAGGGCTCCACGTTCTTTTGCATTGACATGACAAATTGGTCCGTCCAAAAGACGTGCAGTCTCGTCACATTTTTCTTTCTATTAACGTCTCTTCCGTTAACATTTTTAGCGACGGAAAATATGTAAATTCGACAAGATTACTGAAGGACTGAAAACGGTGACCAGAGGGGGTGAATGGGAGCCGCGAAATATTTGGCCGCTGTCCCAAAATCACCGCCGAACACGCGAAGCAAACACCGTGATATCCACGACCCAATTGAGTGGGTGGATGTTCCCTAAGAACACAGCCGGACACCACAAAGCTAACACAAGAGACAGAACGCGAATCGGAGCTCAAACGCGCAATCCGCAGGCGAAATAGGAAGCACCGGAAATATTGGAAGCTTAAAACAATTACACACACCACTGGAATTAATGAACATGCCATGAAAGCTCCCTGTAGTAACTCGGGATTCAGAAAAGTAAATCACGTTGCTGCAAAAATCCACCGAACAAGGGAGCAGCTGCTTGCTCACGGGTACTGCTTGGATACGGCAACGAATTAGAACAGACCACCAACGATCGAACACAGAGAGGAAATCGATGCTGGAAAAAGGACGAGCCGAGCACCGGACTCTAGCGCAATCAGCAACCGGACGCAACGCTGATACTGTTGCAGCGTCCGAGCGCTACCTGGGTGCAAACAGCAGAGAAGAAGAGAGCGGAGACCGACCGGACTCAGCAGGAGATCGACCGGACTCGCCTCTGGCGTACGGGCCTGGACTGCTCGGCGCTGGACGAGCGCACAAGCACAGGAGGTTCCGAGCGAGCTAGGCACTGGCAGGAGCCGCTGCGTGCTCGGCCTCCCCACAAGAACAGAAGAAGAGAGCACAGCACCAGCGAAGAGATCTCAGGCTAGGAACTAGCACTGCTCATGGGAGCAAGCACAGCACATAGTGCTCAGCGTTGGTAGTGCTGCTCCTGAGCCCCATCGATGAACGTACAACAGAACAAGCAAAAAGGGAGCGGCCACGAGAACCAGCAAAATCCGACACAAATCAAAACGATTTGCTCTCAAAAATTGCACAGACGCAATTCAAGAAGGATCGAAACTATTCCCCAAAAATCATAGCCTGAGATCGACCCAAACTCCGAGAAATCGAGATCGAACCCAGGAACGAAAAAGGGGAAAAACTCAAGAACAAAAATCACAGACAGACTAAATGAATCCGGAGGACAATGGGAGGATTCAGACCTTCGTTCCCACTCGAAAATCTCAGGTTTATTACACAAATTTAGAATTTATGGACCTCTCTCAGAAAAACCTAAGGGGAGGGGAAAACCTAGAGCAAGGAGAAAAAAAATGAAAGAGGTGAGGAAGATGGGAACTCCCTTATCCTATTTAACAGGGATATTACACAATCCCAGTTTTGCCCTTAGATATTTTGAGTCGAACCACATAACCCGAGTGCGTTATGGTCCAACCCGAGGTAATCTTCATCCGACGACCACCGCGTCCTTCATGAGATAGCTTGGCCTCAACGCGAACTCCTCGATGCCGCCAAACCGCTTGCGAGTAGCGTACTCCATACGCGTCTCCCACAACTTGACACGTGTCACTGCCGTCCTCGACCGGTCGGACGCCAAGTCCTCCTAAGCCCCGCTCGACTCGCACTTTTAACGTCTTGACTCGGTCAACTCGGTCACTCTCATATGCACTTGCACTTGTCGATGTCCTAGATGTTAGCCACCGCGGCTAGTTATTCGGCCTCCTGGTTTCTCGGTCCAAGCCTCACGTCCGTCCTTCACTGCTCCCGGTCCATCGTTATGGCACGTCCCTACTTAACCTTCACCTCGCCGTCGACCACCGCCTCCGAGCTCCACACCTGCACACCACAAGCCAAGAGACATGTCGCACAACCCAACTCACGCCATGGTTAGTCACAAACTTGACCTAGGTCGTGGATCACGTCGATAATTACTCATCACAAAACGAACGACAAGGACATATATCAACTTTGTGTTCGCAATTACTTGATTTCATTAAGCTTGTCATCAGTTGACAGATCTTTTGTGTATCGTAGAAAGGAGAGAGCGACACAATGCAATTTGTTTGATCAAAATTCAGGATGGTTCAGGTTTTAATTCTGCATAGACGATGTGATTACACTTGGTGCCACCTGGTTGTGCATGAGTACAGGAGGATGGCAAGTGGCAACTTGCCAGCTGAGCCCCAAGAAGCTAAGCACCACACAGGTGTAGCATTTGCAGGTGAGGCCCTCTTTAGTTCCTACCTAAAAACTTTTTATCCCGTCACATCAAATGTTTGGACACATGCATGGAGCATTAAATGTAGATAAAAAACTAATTGCGCAGTTTGCATGAAAACCGCGAGATAAATCTTTTAAGCCTAATTAGTCCATAATTAGCCATAATTACTATAGTAACACACATGTGTTAATGACGGATTAATTAGGCTTAATAAATTCGTCTCGTGGTTTCTAGGTGAGTTATGTAATTAGTTTTTTTTATTTGTATCCGAACACTTATTCTGACATTCCATAAAATATCTAATATGACACTCAAAAAATTTCACCCACAGACTAAACCAGACCTGAGTAGCCGTCCATCTGAACCGTGGAACTAAACGAGGCCTGAAGAGCCATCCATCTGAACCGTGGGAAGGTCACGTCCCTGTCAAGGATCGCTTTAATTGCTTAATTTTCGTGTGGCCAAAGCCTACGGCGGCCTACCCATTTAATTTACTCTGATGAAAGGTGAGGATAGAAAGAATACACGTTTTGGCCAAATGCATGCGTGAAGGATGTATCCGTGTGTTTGGTTGGAGAGCGGGGCGAGCCAGGTCGGAGCGAACCCATTCCCGTGGCTGTTTGGTTGGAGGATGGGAGGGTTAGGTTGGCTTCAGGGTGGAATATTCCTCTCAGATGCGGGTTGGCTCCGTCCGTCAAAATCTGATGGACGGAGCCGCTCCAGCCGGGTTGGCTCCTTTAACACGTGTTTTCATTCAACTTCCTTCAACCAAACACTAAATGGGTTGGTTCCGTCCCCAAAATCAGAAGTGCAACCAAACACTAGACGGGTTGGCTACGTCCCCGAAAACTGAGTTGGATCCAACCCAACCCACCCAACCCCCAACCAAACACATGGTATATGTACACACACGAAATCCAAATAATGGACTCAGTGATATCACCACTAACAAAATTAAAGAACAGTAGATGTCCATCACAAGTTCTTCGGACAAAAGACAAGAGGGGTGACCAAATAAATAAAAAGATAAAAACATATAAATATAATACTCCATCTATTCCAAATTATAAGTCATTCTGGTTTTTTAGATACATTGTTTTTTTATACACTTAAATATAGGTTATGTCTAGATGTTTAATAAAAACTTTATATCTAAAAAACAGAACAACTTATAATTTCAAACGAATAGAGTATTATTACATATCTATATTTTCTTATAGATATGGTATACTACCATGGAATTAAATTTATATTATCCTAAGTCAAGCAACTCTAAATTTGAAAGTTTATAGTAAGAGTATTGACACTTATGACACCAGAAAAAGAGGTAAACTATACAAATTTATACTATAATATAATATATCTAGTGATGCTCATTTCACATATAAATACTGTGTTGTTCTTTTCTTTCAATTTATCAGATTTAGAATAATTTGACTTAGAACAATAGAAAATTATTCATTATATTTCAAGATGGAGGTAGAGCTAATTAATTTGCATCTTCTTGTTGTACATACTTTTCAAAGAAAAAAGTTTGATTCGCCGATGACACACGCAATATGCTCAGCGTGATCCAGATTATTCCCGTGTTGTTGGTTTGCTGCCCATTCCCTGCACTAGCAAATTAACAAGTATTTGCATGCATGCGTACCAGGGAATAAATTGTAAATATGCATGCGTCTTATTGGGAGAGATGGTGGTGGGTGATGAGAAGGCGTGACAGATGACAAGATAAAAATGGACTTTATCCGCACGTACCAGGGTTCATGCGCGAGATCTTTGGGCTTTATCCGCACGGTAACTTTCTAAAGTAATCCACTAGGTAAAAGTTACTTAGTGGAAATAACAGCATAAAACCCCACCGGCCACGGATTTGATTTCATTCGTCTCGGTCTAGTGCTGTTATTTTTTTACCAGGCAAGAAAGAAGCAGGAAAGGTATCAAATGGACTAGCATACAAAAGCAGCAGAAGGGGAAAAAATGAGAAAAAGAAACCAGCAGTGTGTATAGCGTTACAAACAGCTGCCCCAGATTTGGGCCAACAGATGGGCTATATTCTTGAAGAAGTGTACAAATGGGACTTATGGCCCAGGCCTTGGACCTTCGAATGCTGGAGAGTAGTACATGGGCTGGCAGCATCTGTGGGCCCTAAAAACATGGGGGGAAAGCCCATCGGATCCTTAAACTTTTGCCATCGTTTTGGGGTTCTTGCATTTTACTTTTCTTTGAAAGATAAGGAATATCAACTTGCAATTGAGCAAGGCCTAAGAGTCCAATAAAAATGTAAATATAAACAAGCTAGCAATGTTTAAAATAGTGATAGAAAACCGGCTTCAGTCTTGAAACAAACATCATTCCACATTAATGCCCCATTTGGCACGGCTTCAAATCCAATCACCAGCAATCCACCGGTCTCCATTCGATCTGTCCAGGTCGGCACTTCCGTCCCTAGTTCTTCAATTAGAAGTCTAGATTCTAGAAAGCCAATATTGGTTAAGAGTTTATTGATTTACACAGCTATTGGCTATTGCAGTATCACTGGCTTTTTTGTGACGTGGAAGTGGGAATACCCAAGTTTGAAATCCTAGCCCCGCCACTGGCTTGTTGGTGCAAGATTTGTGAGACTTTTGCTCACTTGCCATAAAGCTATGGTATCATAAGGTGGGATGGTCGCTATAACAATTTGTACTGAGAAAGATTTCAGGAGATGAGCCTAGGTACGACTTCGACCAGAATGGTTGGGACAAATGAGGGTCTACATCCTACGCTTAAGGAGCCTGTGGATGATGATCCTTGCTTCACTTCACTTCTGTTGCTGTTCTATTTGAATTCAGTGTTCCAGTGGACTTGCAATAAGAGGATGAACCCTCGTATTTGCCCTTTTTATACATGTATTTGAATGCTACTACGCATGACTCTAGAACTAGCTTGAGATGGAAATATATGTGACATCACTGTTTTTGGGACAACCACCTATACCGTGGATTTTACATGAAGATTTAAGGCTCTTTAGGTTATTAACATTTATAAGCTGGGATGCAAATTGTTGGATGTAATCATTTAACAATTTGTCGAATGGGTTGTTACCATTTCTGACCTACTTGTTTCATCTTGAAGACTGTAACAACTTGCAACCTGCAATCCACATGTTTCAAGCTAAAACAAACAGCACTTATTAATGTCGAAAATCATCACACTTGTCGAACTAATAACCCATACTCGCCTAACTAATTGAATGACAAAGGACCATCTGATCATTACTATTTCTGGATCTTGATGTATATACAGTATAATTTTAATCGCAAAGGGACTCTTCAGCTTCTTCTGACTAGCTAGATCTTTCTAATTTGCAAGATCGTATCAACAGTTATCTGACAAAAGAAGCCTCGCTTCAAGATGAAGCCTGTGCAACCAATGGACCAGTTTTTACTGAAAAGAAAATAACAGTGTTACATTGCACAAAGTTGTTTGTGTAGCATGCATCTTCCAGTAAAAGATCTAGATGCCTCCTCTTGTCCTAGCTAGAAGCCTGCTAGAAATCTCTCTTCTAAAGTGATTCTCGCTTGGTCTAAAGGGTTAAAGACGCTGATTTCTGTCTCTGCATGCATATATGAACAGGAAGAAAAGAGAACAAGTTCTCGTTTCGCTTTAGCCTACTGCTCTTTAGATCTCGTTTGGCCGGCCTTTTATCTTTTCCTTTTCATCACTATCTCTCCTGCCTTGCAGAGCTCCAAATCTTTCTCTCTGATAAGAGCTAATAATTTTGATGTAATGAGCTAATGAAGTACACTGAGCAAAGATATCAGGATCGATTTGATCCAGTGAAAAGCAAGCACTTACTGATCTGTCGTCATTTCGACAAATAACATGACTCTGTTTCCTCCAGCAGGCTGCAGAGATTGATGCTGTGAAATGGTAATTACTTCTCAACGAAGCAATTCATGTGAACGTGATCTGCAGCTTGCAAGCAGGAAAGATGCACCTGAATGCGTGCCAGACTGAATTGCACGTCCTCCATTCATCTTCACGTTATGACGCCATGATATATATATATGGTCTGTAACAAAGACACCATAACAATTTAAACTAAGATTCAACTATGGGCGTGTTTGGATACAAGCGCTAATCACTAGATAGCTAAAAATTAGTCTAAGGGGTGTTTGGTTGGAGGAGTTAAAGTTTAACAAATACTGTAGCACTTTCGTCTTATTTAACAAAAAGTTTCCAATCTTAGACTAATTAGGCTTAATAGATTTATCTCGTAAATTACTCCTAATCTGTGCCGACATGCATGTAATTAGTCTATATTTGATACTTCATGCATTTGAGGGAACATTGATGTGATGGGAGTTAAACTTTAACATACTCAAACCAAACGGGGCCTAAATTAGCTCATTCAGACAGGAGGGCTAATAGGTGGCTAGCAGATAATAACTAGCTAGCCAACCATAGTTTATTTGGGTTAATTTTTAGCTCCAACTAGTAGCTAGCCATGTGTATCATGTCCTAAGTCATTTCAAGATACACACAGAAGTGTCATATAAAAGGAAAAAAAACTAAGGATATGGATGAAAATATAGGTCACTAATTAATGTGGGTCAATAATTGATAAGGTTACCACAACTAGATAGAGATTATTGAGTATATAATACGTATGGTTAAATAAACAAAGAAAAAGAAACTTACAAATTAATATAAGTAATTTTATTTGTTGTACGTAGGAATAAGATTATAACAGGGTGATGAATGGATTAGTATAATCAATTCCACCTACATATAGCTAGTAGGCCTTTGGTATAAAAAAGACAGATCGAAATATACTATATCAGTAGAAATGGTTGATGAAACACTTTGCGAGTTGGCATCACATGGTGGTCACTAAGACCCACGACAGAGTGTAAAGCCCTCCTCTACAAAGGTAAATTTGAGCTGAATGATCGATGGTAGGGACCATACCTAATGCACACACACGGGCAGAAATCAGGAAGATTCACGACAGTATAATCTGATGATGCATTACGTGTGCATGCACTATATATTGCATCGCACCCGGGCGTACGTACGTGCAAGCAAGCTTAAGGGCACTTCGCAAAGGTTATGGCTAAGCTAATAAGGCCTGGTCGATCGATCTGTCTTGGACAAAACTAGTAGGATTTGTCCACACGCATGCTTGAACGGATCATGCATGCGTTATTTCTCATTTGATTTTGGTATGCATGCATCATTGCTTCTTACAGCCTTACAGCCTGCCTGCGATCAAGGCCAGATATATATAAACGTACTACTTGAGTTCGGGCTTTAGTATATGTTAAATAAATTAAGATCCAATTAAGATGGTGAATACTTTATATTTTCTGTGATCGCCTATAGTACTTAGCAAGTATATTTTCTATGTTAGCGAGATCCAGTTATAGGTTAATAATTTGACAACTTTTGACTTCAGCTTTGCAATTTTTTCAACCTTTTTAAATGTATAATGTTAAGTCAGTCATCCCTAAAAGTGAATTTCCAGATTACTTATGTGAACTGTGTGTCTCTGGATGATTGCAGCCCACCCTTGTAAATGGATTTTATTTTTTGCTTGTATTGGCCATTCTTGGCCAGAATTAAAACCGGCGGTGATAGGTATTTTTGTAGTTCTAGAATCAATGATGCAAGAGCAATTTGTAAAAGCATAGCTGAAAATTGAGTTTGACTGTCGGCGAAAACCGTTTGTCCAATTGTTACAATCATTTGCTTGTGTCTGAAGATATGCCATGCGAAGTGCATGTGTCATACTTTATTTGCTGTGAGAATATAATGTACGTCGTGATGAATTATATATGCACCTACGTTTATGCATAAACTTAATTATTACATCATGATGATGAACTTCTGTTATGCTCTCAAGTAGATACATATATATACACCGACAAGAGATGAACAGATAACATCACGTGAAACCTGATTTTTTTATTCAAAAAAAAAACTAGACGAAGACGTGTGTAAAATCGATCCATGCGGTGTTCTGAGCCATATGCAGTAGATACAAAAGGTTGAGGCCATGCAAGAGGTTGAAAGGGGAGCTTCCGCAAAGCGGCGCCTTCTTCCCGTGTACGTTCCGGTGGAGACGCAGTGGTCCTTTGAAAAGCTAGGAAGCAGCACCACACTAGTGATCTCGGTCAGCAGTGGGCACTAGCTACAGTACTGTGTGTGGAGAGACGAAAAGAGATGGCAAGCAAAGGAGAGAGCTAGAGAGAGAGGATGGATCGGAGGAGGGAACTAGCTTTGCAAAAGCACAAGCAAAAAACTAAAGATCATATCGAGAAAGTGCAAGAGGGCAGAGTATGGTATGGATACGATTATACGAACACATGCGTATGATACAAATGCACGCTTTCCGATGTGCTGTGTGGGGTTCGCCGGCCGGGCCCAACGCAAGAACATACTTTTTTTTCGCTTCCTTTAGATTTTGATGAAGCGCGCGGTGCGAACGGTGGAGCGAGCCAAACTTGCAAGCCCCATGTTTGCGCATCTCACTAGCTTGCATTGCTTTTACATGCTGTGTCCTTTAGCATCAACGTACACTTTTGATTAGCCTTTCTTTTATTTGTAAGGAACGACGACACTTTGGATTTAACTACGAGACATTTAGCTGTAACCCAACTACAGGGTGTTTCTCCATCTTTACAGTTGTTGCTGTCCCGTTCTTGGATTGGATATTAGCGACGGAATGCAGGCCCGCACAAGTAGAATTTTGTTTTGACTGAAATATATATGAATTAATATATATATGTTGAGAGTTGAGATGACGGCCACGATTTAAATATGGATGTCGATTTTCACTTTTCACGCGCACACACAGAGTAGCCTTCAGGTTATGATTCTACTAATAAGTTTGGTTTTTGGATCACTGTATTTGTCTCGCCTTTCCCTTTTCGAGACTACCGTGCTTGTCTTGTTCGTGCTGCTTTTGCGAAGTAGCAAACGCTTCTTCCAAGATTCCTTTTTGTTTTGTTTGAGCTCTCCACGCTTTGGCGATTGTCGTGCATGCATAAGATGGTGAACAACGCAACGAACTACTCATCATTATGCAACCATGTGAAGCTGTTGCATTGGAAACTTCCTATTAGCAGAGGAAAAGGTGGACGGGCTAATCTACCTTTTTTTTTGTTAAATCAAATCAACTTCGAACTTCATAATAATAATAATACAATGATGGAGACGTCATTTTGTGCTGGGAACAGCCCATTTTCTTTTTTTTTTTGCCGCAAACCTACCAGCAAAACCATCTTGAAAAATACTTCACCCTTCCAAACGGAACCACAAAAAAAAAGGGAAAAAGTTCTCCCATCCTCGTCCAGTAACAAAACATACCCAGGTGAGGGGCATAGTTATTAGGATCGGACCGGACCGGCGGTTCGACCGGTAAAGACCGAACCAGAGAATATAGCGGTCCAGTTCACTTAAAAGACCGTCCATACAATCGTAGCGGTAAAAACTGGTTGAACCGACTGGTTTTTTACGGAACGGTGAACCGGTCCGTTCCGTCTGAACCGTCCTGGTCTGGGAATCTCGTCTGGTGATGCGCGTGCTGCGGCCTCCTGGTATTCCGCGTGAGCAACTGGCGCTGGGCCAGGTGGCTGTCTGCTACTGCCGCCTGCCAGCCTGTTTGTTTTGAGCATGATGTGTGCGTGTGTATAGTACTGGTCCGTGCTTCATGTTTTTGTTGTTGACTTTGGATGCTTTTTTTATTTCAACATTTAATATCTTTTTCATTCTAGCTCTAAAATATATAAATAATATATCTATTTTAATTATCTCAACGAGCTCTTCACAATAGTACACTTTATCTCAGCATTGAGATTATTTTCCAATAGTGAATATTTGAATTACTATTTAAATCATTTTTTAGAACCTGTCAAATTAAGGTCTATCTTGCTACGATACATTATGAAATGTTGTCATTTATTATCTTTTAACAGTAAGATTATTTGAGTTAAGAACCGTCAATAGACAAATGTTGATTTTGGAGTACCTGTTGTGGACTTGTGGCTAGATTATTTGAAAGATGGTTATATAATTGTGTTTTTATTAGCTTATTTGTATATATGATCAATCATATGTTGCTAATTTTAATTAAGAACATGTCGTTCTATTATACATATATGTATGAACCTCATAGTTGTGCAATTGAATTTGTGTTGTTTATTATCTATCAATTATTAACTATATATATATATATATATATATATATATATATATATATATATATATATATATATATATATTCAAAGTTTTTGTGGCGGTCCGGTCAAAAACAATTAAACCGGTGGTTCAACTGGTTCTAAACAGTTGGACCAATGAAGTAATGAACCGACGGCCTTGTCTGTTCGATCTCCAGTCCAGTCCTAATAACTTTGGTGAGGGGACGTACTGTCCAAGTGTCCAGTCCATTCCTGCATGGCGGAATGGGCGCGGGACGAGGCGGCGCTTTGAAAATCATGCATGCGTGCATGGCAGGCAGAACTCCAATAAGCAAGGTAATAAATAGTGTATAGCAGGTTGGTAGCGGATTGATATCGAGGTAGTGGATTGCGGATAGCGGGCGATAAGTTCCAATAGCGGCACCCGATAGTCCCATATAATTTTAAGTACATGTATCATGAATAATGAGTATAAATAATTTTAAGTTTCACAGCCAATGCGTGAGTATTTAAATTTGGGATGTGAGTCATAGTGGGCTGGACGAATTAGTGATATTTGCTTCCATGCTATTGCGGCCTGCTACGCACAATTGCGGCCGCAATATCGGCCTGCTATTCAGAATTGCGGCCGCAAAGTTTCATGATGCAAAGTTCAGAGCGCTACCTTATAGCGATAGCAGCAATGGACCGCTACCGCTATTGCGGGTGCAATTGCGGCCGCTACCACCACTATTTATTACCTTGAATGCAAGGCAGCTGCCATCGATTGCTCATGCAGAGTTCTAGTGGTTGCAATGCAATGCAATGATGAATCCCCTCTTCCCCTGCAGCTTCAGGGCTGCATGCAATGCTCCAGAGTCCAGACAAGCCGGCGACCGATTGGCGGCGTCGACCACCCGCCAGTCGCCGCCACCAACCACGAATTAAGCTGCGCATCATCGACCAGTCATCATCGCCAATGTACCCGGCCGGCTGCCCAACATTGCGCCAGCCAGCCCGCCAGCCGCGTTCTCCGCGCCGTCGTCCGTCCCTGCCTGCCTGCCAATCTCGCCGGCCCCGGACACAACACAATGATTCGCTCATGATCACACGCACCAGCAGCTAGTCCATCGAAGTAACCGTGCTGCAGTGGCACCACTGTCTCCACTGCACTGCCGGCAGAGGTGCGGGTCGGCAGGCCATGCCTGCAGCCGTGCAGCGCGGCTGACCTTAGGGCCTCTTTGGCACGGCTCAGCCGGCCAGCACGCACTCAGCGGCAGCGCCACTGGCCGGGGGTTTGGAGAGACGTGCATGGCGCTTTCTCCGTGCGCTAGATAGCTCGAGATTGACTGGCACGCTGCATCTGCACGGGCAGTGCGCCAGTGGCCGCCTGACGCCTGGTTTGCTGCCAGTGCCAGGCAAGCTGCCGCCTGGTTTGCTCCACCACGGACCGGCCACCGCCAAGATCAGGTTCAGTTCAGAAGCGGAGAGGAAAAGTGGGCACGATGGAGGAACACTGTGGGCTTCAGTTTGCAGTGCCTGATGATGTTACAGCACGGTGGCCCGGCCGGGGAATAGGAGGACATGTGCTCAGCTCCATCACCCGGCTTGCTACATGGCTCATGTTTCTTAACCAAGATCGAGATCAAACAATGAGTAAGGACTTAAGGTGTCATCAGTCATCTAGAGACCTCAAGTCATATTTTTTTTCTAGTCCATCATTGCCGTACGGGGCTTTTATCCATTCCACGTGAACGACGTAGGGATCTACTGAAGCCGAGGCCGTGAGAGGGGTGATCTAATTGCTGCAGTTGACGCTCTGAGGCCCCCTTGGTATGAATTCAATCGGCTCCAGCCTGATCACTGTTCAGATACTGTAGCATTGAAGGAGCTGGAGCCCGTGAAGCAAACAAAAAAAAGGCTTCACCGTCTCTGTAAAAGAAGAAGAGAGGAAAAAGGTTCATGCAAACAGTGTTGCTACAAAGGAGCCAAAACTGATCATACCAATGGGGCCTAAAACGAGGAGAGCACAGCGGCTCCGGCGCACTGGACGGAGGAGCGACCCGGCGGCTCCGTGGCACTGGACGGAGGAGCGACTGAGTTCTCGTCACGTGGTGAACCTCTGCTGGCTCCTACCCGTGGTACTGGTATCTGGATGCTACATAATCTGACCACATGCACGGTCCTATCCTGTGACATATACGTGGACGGACCACAATGCCAAAGTGGGTTCGACGGATTGGGTCTCCGGCCCCGAGTTTAAATTTTTCTTTTTACTATTTTTTTCTCAAATTTATAATTTCTAGGCAATCATTTGTAGAGGCACAACCGCCTCTATAAATCTATTTCTAAAGGCAGCTCTTGTTTCCAGCCACCTCGAGAAATATAATTTTTAGAAGCGGCAAGACGGACACACCTCTATAGATCGTTGATCTGTAGAGACGGAAAAGCAAAGGCGGTTGGAGTAGCCGCCTGTATATATAGAGGCTTTCTAGGTGCCTCTGTAGTGCTTTTCTGTGGTAGTGTACAAGGTACATAATTTTTAATCTCATTGTCTAGAAAAACTGGTCAAGCATATGCACACTTGATTGTTGCGGACTTATTATCATATTTAGACAGTAGCGGACCCAGGAAAACTTTAGAGCCCCGGCAAATTGTAGTATGAGAGTATTTGCTATAGAAAAAAAATATTTCAGTCCTTCATATATATAGATAACATAATAACAACTTCTTTGCGTTCCATTGTGTATTCATCGAGGAGCCCAGGCGGCTGGCCGGGGTCGCCGGGTGCTGAGTCCGCCTATGCATTTAGAAGAAGCTATTACTCATCATGCCCACGAGGGGTATAGCTACGTTACTATTTGCCATCAAGTCTGATTTTGGTGTAGTACCGCAGCAGCAGAACATCTTGCCATTTATTCTTCGGCAAAAGGTTACTCGTGGACGATCGCACGCAATATTGCATCCCTCTGTGTCGCATGTTGGCTTTAACATACATTTGGATGTTTGTACAATGGAAATGAAATGTTGTAAGTATGCACCCATGCACCATAAACACACGGTGAAATGGATTTGCAATATTGAATAAGAACAAAGAACGGCAAGGAATAAATTAAATACATCTACCAACACATGTTCAAATGAACAGGCAATCATGGCCATGGCTACGACAAGTGCCGCGAACAACAGGACACTGGTGCCGTTCTTTTGGAGTGCCATGGTGACCAAGTAGTGATACAGAGGATGGAGAAGCTCTTATTCGATCTTCTATTTGGATCTGGATGTGTGTTATGCGTTTGCTCCTCCTAGGGTCTAGGGTAAAATTATATATAGCGTTACAAACAATAAATGCCAGGCACGTACAAAATAAAAACCAAATAAATATCCGGTTTATTTCATTCCTTAACCATCCATACAGAATAAATTGATACCATATCCCATATTAACACATATGGATGTCATTTAAGAACGAAATGAGTAGAATATATGTAATGACTATTATCATTGATGGTGATTAGAGGTACGTGAATGTTTAGGATTACCTTTTTAGCACGTCCTGTGAGAAAATAATGTGGAGGCTCTGTTAGAGAAATGCAATTAGTAGTATTCCCTTTGTCTTGAAATATAAGGTTTTTTTAGTTGTTGTAAGTCAAATTGTCTTAAATTTGACCAGGTTTATAATATTTACAAAATTAAATTGGCCGTATTGAATACATTATGAAATTTTATTTTTACTGTTTACTTTATATTTCCGGACTATTTCAGGACGGGGGGAGTATTAAGATGGTGATTAGAATCTATCAAATTGATAGTTACTAGATCTTCATAACTTTCATGAGAATTTTTATGATTTATGTTTTTTCAAGCACATCTCGTGAGGATCAATACCCGTGGTTGAAAACTTGAAATGTTCACAGTTTGCTAAACACATTCAAATGATCTTAACTTACTGTTTTATACAGCGATAGCTCGCCAGCAGTTTGCGGCGCACGCAGGAAGGTCACCTCCAAATCGGCACCATCGATCAAGATCCTGCTCAGTCACCTCCAAATCGGCGCCGATCAAGGTCCTGTTCACATGCTGCCTGCTGGTGCTGGAGGAGCACTGCAGTGGAGCAGAGATAGCCTGCTGGTCTGTGTTGCTTAGCTTCAAATCAGTCATTCGGCTCAAAGACGACCTCCCCTTTGCTTTCTTTTACTGGCTGGCCCCTGTCCCCAGTGTCCCGTGTCCCAGCCAGCCAGCCGGAGCCCGCCGCCTTTGAACGCCGCTTTAGCCGGGCGGCCTGCTGCGCTCGCATCACGCATCGCCTTGGCCTTGGCCTGCAATTGCACCTGGATGGGCATTGGCAGGGTGACATGGAACCTGTCCCTTCCTGGCTCGCCTTCCTATCCTGCCCACTCAGATCACTCACCTTTAGCATCTCTCTTTCTCTGTGACTGAGCTCAAGAATGGAGTATGTTTTTCTTTTTAGTTTTGGGTTTCAGAGTTATTCGTTGCTTCACTTAACAAGTAATCAATCTAGAGGATATCTGCAAGGTGTGGTTCCAAAACTCTGGTTTCATGGTGACTGCGGCGGGCCGTAGCTCCTAGCAAAGCGACAATCCAGGAGGTGCAGATCTCCCCGATCCATTTGTTTTGTGTGCTCTACACAATCATTACCGAAACTCATAGGGCCGGCCGGCCGGCTCCTGTACGTTGATGGAGACCGGAGTGCATTCCTCTTTTGCTGTCGGGCGCGACAACGCCATCATCATAATTCAAACAAACCTTTTCCTCCAAATACCCTCTTAAGTCATAACCAATAGCACAAAAGATTTGAACCAACAACCAAAATACAAATACCAAAGGGACCATGCATGCATGTCCTTGGAGAATTTCAAAGCTAGAGAGAAACTCCCTAGCACACACAGTGCATGCCACTTGCCACACCCATCCCCCATCTCTTTTGCCATGGCTGGCTGCTTCCTCGCCTACAAAAAGCCTTCAACAGTTGCCTTCCCTCTCCTCCCAAAGAAAAGAAAAGCAAAAGGAAGGAGATGAGAGAATCACACTAGCACCACTGAAACCAGAGAGCAGAGCAATGCACTAGCTAGATAGATCAGAGTACTACTGCACTGCGCTGCTGCTCTATAGTGAGTCTAGACACCCTTCACCCACACGCCATATATATCTCAAAAGACAAGCCCCACCTTCCATGGCCATGCCACAGCGAACGAACGAACATATTCCCCTCGATCGCCCCTGACAGACACTATCATCTTCCACCTCCCAGCTTCACTCTCAAGCCTCCACTCCATCTTCTTGTGAAGCTTCTCAAGATTCTCGCATGCCTTTACCCCTCCTCCTCTTCTCTCTGCCCAGCTTACTAAACCACCTCCAATGCCGGCGCCAATGGCAGCAGCTCAGTTCCTCTAGCTAGTCTCCTGAACAGCAATTCACAAACCCGGAGACAAAGAAATAATCGACGCACCCCGATCGATGAGGCCCTCGCCACCTGTGCTCCTGCTCGCGCTCCTGCATTTCGCGTTCCTGTCCACCAATGCCGCCGCCGCCGCCAACGATGGCAATGGCAACGGGACCGGCGACCTGCGCGGTGACGCGATGGCGCTGCTCGCGCTGAAGGCGGCGCTGGGCTGCCGCCCGGGCGCGCTGCGGTCGTGGTCGGCGGCCAATGCCGGGTCCGTGTGCGCCTGGACGGGCGTCCGGTGCGGCGCGGCCGGACGCGTGGTCGCCGTCGACATCGCCAACATGAACGTGTCCGCCAGTGGCGGCCCCGTCTCAGTCCGGGTGACGGGGCTCGGCGCGCTCGAGACCCTCTCGCTGGCCGGGAACGGCATCGTGGGCGCCGTCGCCATCGCGTCGCCGCTCCCGGCGCTGCGCCACGTCAACGTGTCCGGAAACCAGCTGAGCGGCGGGCTCGACGACGGCGGCGGCTGGGACTTCGCGTCGCTTCCCGCGCTCGAGGTGCTGGACGCCTACGACAACAACTTCTCGTCCCCGCTCCCGCTCGGCGTCGCGGGACTCCCGAGGCTCCGGTACCTGGACCTCGGCGGCAACTACTTCACGGGCGAGATCCCGGCGGCGTACGGCGCGATGCCCGCGGTGGAGTACCTGTCCCTCAACGGCAACAACCTGCAGGGCCGCATCCCGCCGGAGCTCGGCAACCTCACCACGCTCCGGGAGCTCTACCTGGGGTACTACAACGTGTTCGACGGCGGCATCCCGCCGGCGCTCGGCGCGCTGCGCAGCCTCACCGTGCTGGACGTCTCCAACTGCGGCCTCACGGGGCGGGTACCTGCGGAGCTCGGCGCGCTGGCCTCCCTCGACACGCTGTTCCTCCACACCAACCAGCTCTCCGGGCCTATCCCGCCGGAGCTCGGCAACCTCACGTCGCTCACCGCGCTGGACCTCTCCAACAACGCGCTCACCGGCGAGGTCCCTCGGTCGCTGGCGTCGCTCACCTCGCTCAGGCTGCTCAACCTGTTCCTGAACCGGCTCCACGGCCCGGTCCCCGACTTCATCGCCGCGCTGCCGCGCCTGGAGACGGTGCAGCTGTTCATGAACAACCTCACGGGCCGCGTCCCCGCGGGGCTCGGCGCCACCGCGCCGCTCCGGCTCGTCGACCTGTCGTCGAACCGCCTCACCGGCGTCATCCCGGAGACGCTGTGCGCGTCGGGGCAGCTCCACACGGCCATCCTCATGAACAATTTCCTCTTCGGGCCCATCCCGGGGTCGCTCGGCTCGTGCACGAGCCTCACCCGTGTCCGGCTCGGCCAGAACTACCTCAACGGCAGCATCCCCGCCGGGCTGCTGTACCTGCCGCGGCTCAGCCTGCTGGAGCTCCACAACAACCTGCTCTCCGGCGCCGTGCCGTCGAACCCGAGCGCGTCCGCCAGTTCGTCTTCGCAGCTGGCGCAGCTCAACCTGTCCAACAACCTGCTGTCGGGTCCGCTGCCGACCACGCTGGCCAACCTCACAGCGCTGCAGACGCTGCTCGCGAGCAATAACCGGATCGGCGGCGCCGTGCCGCCGGAGCTCGGGGAGCTCCGGCGGCTCGTGAAGCTCGACCTCAGCGGCAACCAGCTGTCGGGCCCGATCCCGGGGGCCGTCGGGCAGTGCGGCGAGCTCACGTACCTCGACCTCAGCAGGAACAACCTGTCCGGCGCGATCCCCGAGGCGATCGCGGGCATCCGGGTGCTGAACTACCTCAACCTGTCGCGGAACGCGCTGGAGGACGCGATCCCGGCGGCGATCGGCGCCATGAGCAGCCTCACGGCGGCGGACTTCTCGTACAACGACCTGTCCGGGCAGCTCCCGGACACGGGGCAGCTCGGGTACCTGAACGCGACGGCGTTCGCGGGCAACCCGAGGCTGTGCGGCCCGGTGGTGAGCCGGCCGTGCAACTACACGGAAGGCGCCGGCGTTGGCGTCGCGGGCGTGACGACGACGACGACGCGGCGCGGCGGCGGGGAGCTGAAGCTGGTGCTGGCGCTGGGCCTGCTGGCCTGCTCCGTGGTGTTCGCCGCGGCGGCCGTGCTCCGCGCGCGGTCGTTCCGCGTGGACGGCGGCGGCGGCGGGGAAGGCAGGTGGCGGTTCACGGCGTTCCACAAGGTGGACTTCGGCGTGGCGGAGGTGATCGAGTGCATGAAGGACGGCAACGTGGTGGGCCGCGGCGGCGCCGGCGTGGTGTACGCCGGGCGCACCCGGTCGGGCGGCGCGATCGCGGTGAAGCGCCTGCAGGCACAAGGGGGTGCCGGCGACGACCGCGGGTTCAAAGCTGAGGTCCGGACGCTGGGCAGCATCCGGCACCGGAACATCGTGCGGCTGCTGGCCTTCTGCACGAACCGCGACGCGAACGTGCTGGTGTACGAGTACATGGGCGGCGGCAGCCTCGGGGAGGTGCTCCACGGCAACGGCAAGAAGCGCGGCGGCGCGTCCCTGGCGTGGGAGCGGCGGTACCGGATCGCGCTGGAGGCGGCGCGCGGGCTGTGCTACCTCCACCACGACTGCACGCCCATGATCGTGCACCGCGACGTCAAGTCCAACAACATCCTCCTCGGCGACAACCTGGAGGCCCGCGTCGCCGACTTCGGCCTCGCCAAGTTCCTCCGCCGCTCCTCCGGCGGCGCCACCGACGAGTGCATGTCCGCCGTCGCTGGATCCTACGGCTACATCGCCCCTGGTACGTCTCTGCTCATCATAGTCATACATGCATGAGGTGTCGTCAATCAGACGGTTAGGATTGGATTGATCGGTTTTAGCACGCTGTCGGTTAGTAGTATCTGCTAGTAGCCTACTACAGTAGTAGTGGCTTGTCGCGTTGCACGGTAGGAGCAGTAGTAGCGTGTGTAAGGGGGTCCGTACGTGGCACAACGGGTTGTCTGTCGTCCCTGTGGGGAATGGGCGTAGTAGGACCCAGTGCTCAGGGAGAAGTCAATGGTGTGGTGGTGTCAGCAGGTGAACGTGTCAATGGTCAATCGGGACGCGACGGTCCAGTGGCGCCTCAAGCGCTGCCTTGCCTCCGCGCCGGCCGGCACGCCTCTACTGTACACCGTAGGACACGAGCACAGTACTGTGACCCGGGCAGCAGTATTTACACACTCCCCGTACCAACGTAGACCAAGTTGAATAGCGTGCGTATATAATCCATTTTTTCTCGCCACGAAAAAGATGGACGAAATATTGTGAATGATTGAGCCAGTGTGAAATGGCGATATCTGGGGGGCCACATACACGTACGAGTACAGTACGTACTCGCACACATAGTACGTACTAGGAGTCAGTTGCAGCCACGTCAGCACTGAGCCGTGGGCCCGGCATCGAAAGCGGCCAAAAAGAGGTCCTCTGGGCAGACTCGGCCCTCGGTCAGGGGCCCGCCCGCACTCGATCGCCCAATAATTCCCGGCGCGGGCGCTAGCCGCCCTACCCCAGCGCCGATGGTGACTGGACGATGCGGGCGTGGGCCTCCTCCGCGGCGCCGCTCGCCTCCCTTCGCCGTTCCCAGCCAGCACGGTCATGCATGCATGCATGCACGCGATGCCGATGCGCCCCACGACACGGCACGGCCGGCAGCCCCTCGGAAGCCGCGCATGGAACGCGCGCGCCCCAGGGGCAGGGCGCGCGGTCCCGGCGTGCAGGGTCGGGGCGGGACTCCCGTGTCCGTGTACCGCATGTGTACTGTACGTACTCCCTTGGCAGGGGACTGGCACGTCAAACTGCCCGGCCACGGCCTGATCGGGTCAGCTCAGGCCAGTCCGGAGAGGCGCGGCAGGCCGCAGAGGAGCAGCATCGGGCTTGCCACCAAACTCCAAAGGCCATCAATGGCTAAAGGCAGGGACGAAGCCAGAAAAAAATTTAGGGGGGCTAAACAAAAGTGCTACAGTGACTTAGCTCTACTTTAATCTTTCATAATAGAAAAAGTATAATAGCTTGAAGTAGTCTTATATTTAAAACGTCAATTAACAATGAAATTCACAAAATACATCTAAAAAATAAATGTCTTAGCCCACCCTACCTTATACATCTGCGTCTAAAATTGGAAGAAGAGCACTAGAAGTTCCACTAGCTTAGCAGCAGTAGGGGGGCTGGAGCCCCCAGCCCCCCCGCTGGCTTCGTCCATGGCTAAAGGCCTGAATGAACCCCGGAACGCATGCATGTCCGTCCTCCTGCATGGTCATGGTGGTGCGCGCGGTCCAGATGTCAGATGTCTTGGAGGTACACATACGCTGTCACTGTCTGTACAGCAGCTGTGAGGACTGAGGAGACGAGAGTTTTTGGGTCGACCCTGATAATACCCACTCGCGTTTTTTCCGTAGCTGCTGTATCTTTGGCCGGCACATAGGCAATAACCCAGCCCAACCAAAAGGGCTCGTCGTCCGCGGTCCTCCCCGCCCGGACCGCATGGGGCTTCGCCAAAGCGGCGTGCTCCTGCCTCCTCCCTGCCCCATGCAATGCAACGTCCGTCGCCAAAGGGAGACGGGGCCAAGCATGCTTTTTCAATGGCAGAGGCGCATCGCATACGCCACTGTTAATGCGTGCAGCCACGAACTTCTTTTTCCCTTTCTTTTTTTTTGGGTCTTTTGGGTAACAGTGACATTCGTTTCAATACACTAGTTTATTTTCCGGTTCATGCGTGCTCAAAGATACGATTTGGCTCGTTTCAGAAAACAAAGATACGATTTGGCTGGGATCGCCTTGGCCAGGCATGGGCACGCGTATTAGACAAAGATTAATTCGGGCAGCGGTCTCTTGATCCGGATCGGACGACGAATTTTCCTTGGATTTGGCGAAGGTTTATTTGGCCATTGTTTTGCGAAAGATTCCGATGGATTTGACGCTGCTCTGCTCGGCATTCCTCTTGGGATTCGTTGCAGTGCTACCCTAGGTGGGTACTAGGTCTTGTCCTCCATGCACAGGACCAGCTTAGGAGTAGTAGTAGCCAGTCTATGCACTATTCAAAAATCAAAATTCATCATGGGAGCCTACCACGCACTCGTGTTTAAAAAACACCACGTAGCTAAGATACACTTGATTTGGATCCCTGCTTTTAACACGTACATACGATACTATATGTTACTGTTGCTTTTTAACTAATCCTGCAACCTCTTTTACGTACATTTCCAGAGTACGCGTACACGCTGCGGGTGGACGAGAAGAGCGACGTGTACAGCTACGGGGTGGTGCTGCTGGAGCTCATCACGGGGCGCCGCCCCGTGGGGCCGGACTTCGGGGAAGGCGTGGACATCGTGCAGTGGGCAAAGCGGGCCACGGCAGGACGACGGGAGGCCGTGCCGGGGATCGTGGACCGCCGGCTTGTTGGCGCGCCCGCCGACGAGGTGGCGCACCTCTTCTTCGTCGCCATGCTCTGCGTGCAGGACAACAGCGTGGAGCGCCCCACCATGCGGGAGGTGGTGCAGATGCTCGCCGACGAGTTCCCGCGCCACGCGGCGTCGTCGTCCGCGCAGACGTCGCCGTCCACCTCCTCGTCGGCTGCGGCGGCGCCGACACCGGGCGGGGAGGAGAGCTGCAGCCCCGACGACGGCGGGAAGGAGCCGCCGGCGGCCAACTGCTACAAGCTGTTCCCGGACCTGCTGGCCTGATGGCACCTGTTTCTCGCCATTGTTACAAGACACAAGACTCATCATCGTGCAGGACTGAAGTTACAGCATGTAGGTCGGCCGACATTGGAGATGGTGTGACAAGAGCTGGGGATCAATAACATGTAACTTTATTAGTATATTTTTGGTATCTGTCTTCTCTCTCTTTTTTCCCCCCGAATTCTTTTCTTTTCTTTTTGGTTCATCTAGCAATTCAAAGGTGTATAGGTTCTGATCATATGCTATCGCCTAGCTACGGGTTTGTGCTGTCCAATGCAATCCATCATCATAGCTTTCGCACTTTGTAATCTCCTGGTAATCTTTAGCCACCATCCATTGTCCACTACTACAACTCTACTAGTACTTACTACTAGCTTCCCTCACCTTTACACTAATCCTTGTTTATGTCTAATGAGTACTCCCGGTACTTGTTCATGGCTTTTTGTATCATTTGAGCTATTTTTTGTCAGCAACATGTGTGGTGATCATCTGTTGGAAGATTCTTGACTGGAGCTTTGGTTTCAGGGAAAGCAAAGCATGAAAGAGAAGTGCGAAAAAAGAGCGGTACTTGACAGTCTTTGAAAACATCTCACTTCCCAACGCTTAAAGCACAAGGTAGCTAGACAACTGAGTCGCACAACTTTTATGGAAGCAGAGATAGGCAGAACCACTGAGACAAAATTCAGAGGTTCATGAACACATGATATCCGTATAATGTATATGGACAGCAGCAACAGCATGGTTTCAGTCAGGACTTGCAGTGTCAGCATGCAGCCCCAGAATTCACACGAGACGAGAAAACTGGTTCGCGCTTATATGTGTAGCTTTAATCATGAAAGTTAAAGGAGAGACAGAAGCTGCTGCAAGTTTTATAAGGGAGGGAAGACGCGAAAGATGCTTACTGGAACACCTTGTACTTTTGTTAGTCATTTCACCAAACAGGATTGACAGGATGCTGGATTTCAACCCCCCTCCCTGTGCTCGCGGGTACTGTGCGCAGCCTGCGCCCGTGCTACGGTTCATCCGGCCGGGTGATCTGGACCACGTACTCATGTGGCCCTTCGGGGCATGGGCCAGGCTTCGGGTGGGTTTCTCGGTCGGACCGTTCGCGGTCATCTCCTTCTTATGAGAATACCGTTGGGGCCCGTTCTTCCCCTACGGCCGAGTTTTTTTTTAGGATGCTGGATTTCTAAGAAGCTGGAAAAACAGTGCCAAATTAACTGTGACTTGACATGGCAAGAGCTCATGTAGCAATGAAAACGAAGCGAGAATATTCTCATTACCTCTGATAGCACGGTCACCGGGAAAGCCCGTTGCACCATAAACCAATCTAGATGAATTGAATATTCTCCAATAGAGCTGCCGCAGGTGTAGCTATATGCCTGCTGTAAGTTGGTCCTTGTTAGCAACATTCTTGTTGTAGTGTGGTGTGCATCTCTGTTCTGTACTTTCAGATGATAGAGCTGGTGCAATGAGTGTAGTACATAATATGAAAGCAAAAGCATCATTAGCATTTTAATGGACAATATCTCATCATAAACGTTCGCCAAAAAATAACTCAGCACAAACATGTTGGAGAAATCACAATTATTTGGGAGACGATCCACTTGTCTGAAAATTGAAGACACAATTGGTCAGAATTCAGATGGTGCTTTTCACTCAAGTGTTTTTCTGGACTCTGAACAGAAGATCAGTTTAAACATCTACAAATACTGAAACCAGCAGGTGTTAAAATTTGCACACGCTGCTGTTTGACCAGCAACACTTTGTCTTTCCACAACCACAAACAGTGAAGGTTACATGTCTCACTTCTTATTACTGGTAACACTACAAGCTCACCTTAGTTGTGGTTCTCTATGAAAATCCCATAGTCATGGGTAGTTAGCCACTTGCTTGTGCCTCAATGCTCGCCAACCAATGTCGCACCTGAAGAACCCTTCTGGCCAATCAATAGCATCTACTGCATTATATGCTCTTGCCCTTGCTTCTTCGATGTCCTTGCCCTTGGCAGTGACACCAAGAACTCGGCCTCCAACGGCGACAAGATTGCCATCTTCGTCTAGTGCTGTCCCAGCATGGAATATCTTGACAGATGGAGAGGCCTGCTCAGCCTTGTCTAGTTTTTTTATTACAGTCCCCTTCTTATAAGAGCCAGGGTACCCCTGGCTTGCCATTACAACCACCATTGCCATTTCAGGTGACCAGGTTAGTGAAACATTGCTTAATCCTCCCCGGCAAGCAGATAACAGAACTTGTGCCAAATCAGATTCCAATCGCATCATCAGAACCTATAATTACAGGAATATAAATTAGTAGAGAAAAGGATAACTGGAATATAATGGAAATAATATTTCACAGGTCAAGTACGTAATTCTGAGATCTATTAGACAAACACAATGAAAGCAAAGGAAATTTTCTATAAAGATCATTGAACATTATAGTTAGAATATAGCAATGCATTAGCATTTTTAGTTACAACAATAGCAATCTGAAGTGATGCTGGCCTGCAATTCGGTTCCTATGTACTTAGATAAACAGCTACTCCTGATACAAAAAACAATCATACTTTTTTTCTGACATACTTTTAGATTTCATTTTGATAGGTAGTACTTTTGATCCCCCGTGTTTACAGTTCCAGTAGAAGTAAGGTTTATTCTTATTTAGAGGTAAAATCGTATTGATTTGTTTCCTTAATTTCAGAAATCAGTTCCTTAAGGGTCAACTTGCCCTATGTACTGTATCTCCTCTCATTAAGCAAGAATCATAGTTCCTACTTCCTAGTATTTCATCTGTCCCTGCCCTTCTGGTGCAGCTACCGGGCATCAGCATAGTCCCCCACTGTTGGGTTCAGGGCCCATCTAAACTGGCCAAACTGAATAGACCATCATTGATGTATAAAAACAAAAATGGAACTTTTTACAGCAGATAGAGTAAAATATTGGAGTTTCCATAGAGTAAAATATTGGAGTTTCCACAATTAAATGAATTAGAGAAACTTTATAGTTGTTAATACTTTTTTCCTCGAAAACTATGGTAGTTATACTGATTAAACAAATAATATGGGACAGTATAATGGCTAGAAGATTAATCCTGAATAGGCAGATCTAAAAAAAGGTACGCATTGCAATTACTCACTGGGCTTGTTGACACTAGCACCTAGTGTCAAGGTGAGCAGCACCTGCTCCCCTTCCCTCTCCCTCTCCCCTGAACCAAGGAAGAAGAAGAGCTGAACTCTTCTTCAGCACACACACACTGCTCAGTTTCAGCTCCTGAAACTGCAGGCTCAAAGAGATGGTGGCAAGAGCTGCCTTTTCCATTGCATTGCTTCCTAATTTATACAAGCAAGCTACCAACTACATAGTACATGATGGTATGGCTGAGTACAGCCCCCATCACCTTAGTACAACCAAGACATGGCTGGTGTACCTCTACCTAATCCTAGTACATGGTATACATCACCTTCTACCAACTAAAGTACTAGGGATGGCCTATTGCCATACTTGCTGCAGTATCCAGGGCATGGACAGCAGACCTGACCATGCTCTTGACTGACAGAAGGTGAGGGAGTGGAGGATCAGCAGATTAAGTCTAACAATCGTGTTGACACTAGCACCTAGTGTCAAGGTGAGCAGCACCTGCTCTCCTTCCCTCTCCCTCTCCCCTGAACCAAGGAAGAAGAAGAGCTGAACTCTTCTTCAGCACACACACACTGCTCAGTTTCAGCTCCTGAAACTGCAGACTCAAAGAGATGGTGGCAAGAGCTGCCTTTTCCATTGCATTGCTTCCTAATTTATACAAGCAAGCTACCAACTACATAGTACATGATGGTATGGCTGAGTACAGCCCCCATCACCTTAGTACAGCCAAGACATGGCTGGTGTACCTCTACCTAATCCTAGTACATGGTATACATCACCTTCTACCAACTAAAGTACTAAGGATGGCCTATTGCCATACTTGCTGCAGTATCCAGGGCATGGACAGCAGACCTGACCATGCTCTTGACTGACAGAAGGTGAGGGAGTGGAGGATCAGCAAATTAAGTCTAACAATCTTCCCCTAATCCTGCTGTCCTTACTTGACCTCAATCATGCCAATCATCCCCCTCAGTTCCTGGAACCAAAGCCGACCAAGTGACTTGGTGAGGATGTCAGCGAGTTGCCGCCTGGTATCGACGAACTCGATGACGAGCTGCCCTCCATCGACGCAATCACGAAGAAAGTGAAACTTCACATCTATGTGCTTGCTTCTGTCGTGGAGAACTGGATTCTTTGCCAGCGCAATTGCTGGCTGGTTGTCCACCTTGAGTGCCGGCGGCTGGACCTGGGCTCCGGTGAGCTCTGCCAGCAGCCGCCGCAGCCAGACCACCTGGCATGCCGTCGTGGCTGCTGCGACATACTCCGCCTCACATGTCGACAGCGCCACCATCTTTTGCTTCAAGGATTGCCAGGCAATCGGCGACGATCCGAGGAAGACGAGGACGCCCGAAGTGCTCCGCCGTCCATCAACGTCGCCGGCCATGTCCGCATCGCTGAAGACCGTTAGTGTTGCATCTTCTGAGGCCTTAGGTGGTGCCTCGCTGAACACAGAGAGCTGGATGCCCCCGCGCTTGGGAAAGGCGATGCCCAGCTCCGTCGTGCCCTGGACATAGCGGAGCAGCCGCTTGACCGCCGCCCAATGATCCTCCCTTAGGTCCTCCATGAACCGGCTCACGTAGCCCACCGCGAACGCGATGTCCGGCCGCGTGTGCGTGAGCCAGCGCAGCCCGCCGACGACGCTCCGGTAGAGAGTGGCGTCCACCTTTGCCGCGGTGCTCTGCTTCGAGAGCTTGATGCGTTCCTCCATTGGCGTGGCTACCGCCTTGCAGCCCGCCATGCCCGCCCGCTCGAGCAACTTCAGCGCGTAGGCACGCTGCCCTAGCCTGATGATGTCCTTCCCCTGCCTCACCTCGATGCCGAGGTAATAGGACAGAGCGCCGAGGTCGCTCATCCGGAAACGCGCCGCCATTTCTTCCTTGAAGCGTCCAGTGTCTTCTGCTCGAGCTCCGATGACGATGAGATCGTCGACGTACACCCCGACGATGAGGTGCTCCTTCCCCCGTCGGCGGGTGTACAAGGCGTGCTCTGTGGCGCACCGAGCGAACCCAAGCTCCGCCATGGTGGCATCGAGCTTGGCGTTCCAGGCCCGCGGGGCTTGACGCAGGCCGTAGAGCGCCTTGCGCAGCCGCAAGACCTTCCGCTCCGCTCCCTTGACGACGAAACCCGGCGGCTGCTTGACGAAGACGGTCTCGGCCAGGTCCCCATTGAGGAATGCCGACTTGACGTCGAGATGGTGGACCGGCCAATCCTTAGCCGCCGCAAGCGCGAGCAAGAGCCTGACCGACTCCATGCGAGCGACCGGCGCGAACACCTCCTCAAAGTCCACTCCTTCACGCTGGACGAAACCGCGGGCGACGAGCCGCGCCTTGTGCTTCACCACGGCGCCACGCTCGTCCCGCTTCACCTTGAATACCCATTTGAGCCCGATCGGCCGGCATGCTGCCGGCGGATCGACCAGCTCCCAGGTGTGGTTGTCCTCGATCGCCTTCAATTCTTCAAGCATTGCCTTTCGCCACGCCGCATCGCGCTCCGCGACAGCAAACGTGGCTGGCTCTTCTGCGCTCATGAGAAGCAGAGTCTGGTCAGCGTCGTCGAGCATCCGCGCCGCCAGCCCCGGCACCGTCGCCTCGCCGACCACATTGTCCACCCGCCGGAATCTGACGTCCTCCCCTTCATGGAAAGCATCCACGAATTCTGAGACATCCGATGGTGGGGATGCGTACTCGATTTTGGCCTCTGCCGCCGGCGTTCCTAGTTCAGGCGAAGCAGGGGATTGCTCCCCAGTTGGCCCAGGCGAGCTCAAATGGCCCGCCCCGCCTGGGCTGAGTGGCTCCACCTCTGCAGCCGCCGGCTGCTCTGCTTCCACCATCGTAGGCTCTGGCGCCTGCGCTTCCCCGGCCACCGGCGGCTCCACCGCCTCACCATGGCCGCGGATCACCAAGTGCTCCACAGCAAACGTGTTGCAGAGTCTGCCACCGCCTTGGCCTTCCGCTGCTTCTGGCCCGTCCCAGCTCCATGCCGCGGCCTCATCGAAGACCACGTCCCGGGACACCACCACCTTGCCGCCGACCGGATCGTACAGGCGATATGCCTTCGATCCGCCCTCATAGCCGAGGAACACCATGCGCGTGCTTCTGTCCTCCATCTTGCCGAGGCCTGGCTTGGTGGCCTTCACGTGCCCGATGCAGCCGAAGGTGCGCAGGTACGAGACGTTGGGCTTGCGCCCGTGCCACGCCTCGTACGGCGTCATCCCCTTCAGCGCCTTCGTTGGTGATCGGTTGAGGATGAAGACGGCCGTCGTGACCGCCTCACCCCAGAACGCAGCCGGCATCCCCTTGGCCTTCATCATCGACCTAGCCATCCCGACGATGGTTTGGTTCCGGCGTTCCACCACGCCGTTTTGCTGTGGTGAGTAGGGCGCGGTGAGATGGCGCCCCACCCCCTCATCGGCGCAGTACTCGGCGAATTCCGTTGCCGTGAACTCGCCGCCACGATCCGTCCGCAACACCCGAAGTCGCTTCCCCGACTCTGCCTCTGCACGCTGCTTGAAGGTTTTGATGGCGTCCGCCGCGTCGCCCTTGCTGGTCAGCAGCTGCAGCCACATGTAGCGGCTGCAGTCGTCCACTAGCAGGAGGAAGTATTTCCTCCCGCCATGGGTTGCCGGTGTAATTGGCCCGCAGAGGTCCCCGTGGACCAGCTCGAGCTGCGTCGCCGCTCGGTGCTTCGCCGCCTTGGGAAAAGGCAGCCTCCTCTGCTTTCTGGCGAGGCAGCTGTCGCACAGCTCCCCTGCATGCTCGATGCGTGGCATGCCGGTCACCATCTTCCCCAACCGACTCAGAGCTTCGAAGCTCAGGTGGCCAAAACGGCCATGCCAGAGCCAAGGTTCCTCTGCGTATGCCGCCGCCAGGCACACCGGTTGCTCCACCTTCAAATCGAGAAGGTAGAGGCGATTACGGGACCTCGATACCTTGGCTAGGAGTCGGCCGTCCTGGTCCCTGATGCGCAGCACCCCATTGCGTATCAGCACCTCCGCACCGTGCTCATCGAGCTGTCCTAGGCTGACGATGCTCGATCGGAGCTCCGGGATGTAGTAGACGTCCGTGAGAGCGCGGTGCTCACCGTTCTTGCACCGGAAGAGCACGGTACCGCGCCCTCGGATCTGCACCCGGGAGCCATCGCCGAACCTGACGCTCCCGGCGTGCTTCTCGTCCAGCTCGGAGAAGGCGGCGCGGCAGCCCATCATGTGGTTGCTCGCCCCGGAGTCGAGGTACCACCTCGGCTCCGACTCGTCTCCGGCAGCTCCCAAATGGACCTGCGCACGCGGCTCATCAAGGTGAACGACCGGCGGCGCAGACCTCTGCTCCACCTCCGCCGCCACTGCTTTGCCGCTCTCCGCGCAGAACACCCCCATCAGGAGCGCATGCTCGCCGTCGCTGTCGTCCCGGGCAAGGTGCGCCTCCTCCTTCCTCTCCGGCTTCTTGTTTGGGCACTCCCGTGCCCAGTGCCCCACCTCGCCGCACTTGCGGCAAGCATTGGGGTCGGGGAACTTCTTTTTACCACTCTTCTTCTCCGCCGGTGCCTTGCCACGCTGCTTTCCGCCGTTGCCGCCGCCACGGTCACCGCCACCGCGACTGGAGCCTTCCCCGGTCTTGCGCTTCTCCTTCATCCGCGCCGACCACTCCTCCTCTGTCAACAGCAACTTGGGCTTCTCCTTCTCCGGCGGCGCGCGATCCTCCACCGCGCGGAGCCGCCCGGTGACGTCCTCGAGCGACAATGTGGACAAGTCCAGCATCGTCTCGATGGACAGGGCAAGCTGCGCCTATTTGGCCGGCACGACGCGCAGCAGCTTGGCCACGACGTCCTCGTCGTCGACCGGCTTGCCGTAGGTGGCCAGCTGACTCGCGATCGACTGCAGCCGAAGCGTGAAGTCCTCCACGGCCTCTCCGGGCTTGAAACGAAGGTCGTCGAACTCGCGGCGCAGCTGCTGCGCCTTCGCCTTCTTGGCTCGGTCCGAGCCGAGGCGGAACGACGCAAGCATGTCCCACGCCTCCTTCGCCGTGTTCTTCGACCCGATGGCCTCATGGAACTCGGACGGCGTGGACGCCATGAGCGCCTCCATGACGCCCACCTCTGCATCCTCACCGGCATTGCCGGTCTCCACCGCCGCCCACCACCGCCGCGCGCGCAGCTTCCACTTCATGTGGACAGCCCACTCGCCGTAGTTGGTGCGGGTGAGCATCGGCCAGGTGTTGGACCCGCCGACCTCCCTCACCGTGCGCACCTCCACGGCGGGCTGGGATGCCGAGGCCAGCTGCCTCTCCATGGCCGCTGCTGCAGCCGCCGCCGCAGCTGCCTCTGCACCACCCCCTGCGCCACCTGCAGCCGTGTCCATTGCCGGCGACACCTCCCAGCGACTTGTACGGCTCCGATACCACGTGTTGACACTAGCACCTAGTGTCAAGGTGAGCAGCACCTGCTCCCCTTCCCTCTCCCTCTCCCCTGAACCAAGGAAGAAGAAGAGCTGAACTCTTCTTCAGCACACACACACTGCTCAGTTTCAGCTCCTGAAACTGCAGGCTCAAAGAGATGGTGGCAAGAGCTGCCTTTTCCATTGCATTGCTTCCTAATTTATACAAGCAAGCTACCAACTACATAGTACATGATGGTATGGCTGAGTACAGCCCCCATCACCTTAGTACAACCAAGACATGGCTGGTGTACCTCTACCTAATCCTAGTACATGGTATACATCACCTTCTACCAACTAAAGTACTAGGGATGGCCTATTGCCATACTTGCTGCAGTATCCAGGGCATGGACAGCAGACCTGACCATGCTCTTGACTGACAGAAGGTGAGGGAGTGGAGGATCAGCAGATTAAGTCTAACAGGGCTCTACCATCATTGTTTTGGCTATACCTCATATCTCCTTTTTTAGATTGTACATCATATCTCTGATCACCTAGGCTAACTCCACTATGCTATTGTGTAACACAGAAATGCACCATTCCCATAGAAACAATAGGACTGCAGTCTACTCAGCTTCTCCACAGGAAGAAAATAGAGTGAGCGTTCGTTAAAAAGAAAAGAAAATAGAGTGAACTACTGGAGCCAGACCTAGAGAGCAAATCTCAGCACAAAAGTGCAGCACAAGGATAGACTTTGTTGGAAAGAAATGCAAAATTCATTGCATTCTGTTGTCCAATGAAAATGCCTTGATTATATTGTTGTCATGTAAACCAAAAACAAAAGTGCAAAAATAAAATTTAGATATGTCATATATATATAAACTATAATGCATTGGTCCGTTAGATTGAAAGTCTATTAAACAATCAGATGATTTTATTCCGAAAGATCCTGGAAGCAGATGATCTCTTTCTTTCTTTTTTCATTCAGCCAGAGCTCTTTTAACATCCTTGTTTTCTGGGTTCTGGCTGCAGATATTTAGTTTGATACTTTTTTGTCTGTACTACATTCTTGCTGGATGCATTCCAACACTCTACTATACAGGAGTTAAACTGCATGAACCTTTTTGATTTGATCTCATTTTTGACAATTAATATTGTGAAACTTCTTGCCCTGTAACATACAGAAATGAATACTACTAGATTTTAGAGATGGGTAACTAACCTGGCATTCTGGGTCACCAAATCTTACATTGTACTCAATAAGCTTAGGCAGCCCAGATTTCTTCTCAATCATAAGTCCAGCATATAATACACCAACATACTTGCACCCTTCGGCTGCCATGCCTTTAACGGTAGGGATAATTATACTTTCCATGACTATGTGCTTGAGCTCATCTGTCACTATTGGTGCAGGGGAGTATGCACCCATACCGCCAGTATTTGGGCCAACATCACCATCACCAACTCTTTTGTGATCCTGTGCTGATTCAAGAGGCAAAGCATTTTCACCATCTACCAATGCAAAGAAAGATGCTTCTTCACCCTCTAGAAATTCTTCAATGATAACCCGTGAACCAGCAGAACCAAATGAGCCTTCAACCAACATAGAGTCTATGGCTTCAAATGCCTCATCCAAAGTCATCGCAACAACCACACCCTTTCCAGCGGCCAGTCCATCAGCTTTAACAACAATAGGGGCTCCTTCTTGTTTGACATATTGTTTAGCTTCCACAGCATCCATGAATGTGCGATACTACAAGAGAACATAAGTGCTCAGACTAGCAAGGTTTGTATGGCTTAACATCTGAAATTATCGATACATACAAATGAATGAGCTGGGTTTTCCTCCTTTTTTGTATACTGACTTTACATTTCTCTTTTCCAAGCAACACAGTGACTTCAATAGTTCAATGTCAATTATAATTACGAATGGTTCTTTAATATAGTTGTCGGGTACCACAACAAGGGGTACTCACAATCAACGATCAAGAAAAATAAACCCCTGAGAAAACCGCGCCAAAAACTCTGCCCACCGAGACAGGACGAGCCAAAACAACGAACGAAACGCCTCGACCACATTCCGACTCGCACGAGACTCGCTCGACGGGACGTCTCGACTACGTTCCGACTCGCACGAGGCTCGCTCGACGGAACACCCCGACCACCGAGAAATCTCCGACTCGCACGAACATGGGTCGAGACGGCCGACCCACCGCACTCACCAACTCTGAGACAAAAGTCAGAGCATTTAATGCAACCGCCAACTACTTCCTACCCTCATGGCTACAGCAACAACCGGCATGGAAGCGGTACCAGTGTCAAATCTCACTTTTTACTGCCCATCCCGGGATGGGCGGTGAAAACCTGTCACTGTGCGCACCATACCGGGCACTATTCCACCACTGATCACCCTCGAGGGAGAATACGACGAGTACCGTACCCCGAAACTCCCGGGAATCGGCCTTATCCATCTACCGTCGACCCACCTCGACCCAGCCTCGACCAACTGCCGGTCAAACAAGGAACCAAGGCTTGCATGACACAGGACCCGGAGTCTTTTCACCGTCTCATCCTCTACATCACCATGGTGTCCAGGGATGGCCAGCCAGTCTCAGGACACGTCGCTACAGTGGCCTCTACAGCTCTCGACAAAACTTCACTTCTAAGGCACCCCCAGCGTCCCTGCCTCCTCTTGACCCTATAAAAGGCCAGGCAGGGGACTCTACGAAGGGGGGCGGACGACGGACGACAAAAAGCAAGTCACCATCCCACCGTAGAAGATCAACATCTCAAGCAATCTCCTTTGCACTCTCACTTTTTATCTCTGAGACCTGGGATCAGCTCCCTCTCTCACAACTTGTAACCCCTACGCAAGCACTTAGGTGCAAGGAAATACAATACTCTCCCCTCCCCGCTGGACGTAGGGCTTTCTTTTGTCCGAACCAGGATAAATCCCCGTGTACTCTCCTTGCATCACCATCCAGATTAGGGACACGCAACACTGATTTACTCGTTGGCTTAGGACCCCCGCAGGACCGAACGCCGACAATAGTTCAGCCAGAAAATCAGAGATGCCAATGGAAAATAAGAGATGATCAAAGTTTCGCTAGGCGGCAGGCGGAATCTAGGCGCTGACCCCTAGCCTAGGGAGTAATCGGGATTAATCGCGCCTAGGCGTTCCTAGGCGTTTTTCTAGGCGTTTTAAATCCATTCATATTTTACTGTAAAAGTCTATATAAAAAAAGAAAAAACAGGACACCTGTGGGCCAAGAGTTGTATAGAAAGGCCTATAAACAGCCCAAGCCCATATCCTAACCGTCCTAGCTCCTCCGCGTCGTCCTCCGCCCCCGTCCCCGCCTCCTCAGCACCGCTCGCATCCTCCGCCCCCCCCCCCCCCCCCCCCCCCGTCCCTGCTTCTCCACCTCCTCTGCCATGGCCGCCGCCGCTGCTAGCCTCCTCTGCTGCAGCCGCGCAATCTCTCTCGCTCGCCCGCCCCGCCTCCATCTCTCTTTCTCGCCCGCCCGCCGCCATCTCCCTCTCTCGCCCGCCCGCCGCCGCCTGCTCCTCCCTCATCGGCGACCTCAGCCCGCCTAGGGTTCCGCCTACCCCCATAGGCGAGGCCCTCCGATTCGCGCTTAATCACGCCTAGGCGAGCGCCTAGCGGAACTTTGGAGATGATTACTCATAGTGTATGTGACTATTTGATATGATTTTAGTACAACATGAGCAGGGCTAATAATTGTCTCGAAACAAAGGAAGTGTCTCTATGACAGTACCTAAAATGGTATATTTGATTCATTTCTTAACCTGCAGATGCAGTCACCTATATGCAGGCATCTTTCATAAACAAAACCCTGTAGCCAGACCAAGGTTAGCCTATAGGGCTTAAGCTTAACAGTCAGCAATAAATTGTAATAGGAAGTACCTTGGCTGTTGGGATATTGTACTTGTCACATAACTTCTTCATGAAGTCCTTTGATCCTTCTAACGCTGCAGCCTCTGATGAAGGGCCAAAGGTTGGGATCCCAACTTTGACGAGGTCATTCACAAGACCCGCAACAAGTGGGGCTTCAGGACCCACTACAACCATTCCCACTCCCCTCTTACGACAGAACGAGATAACATCAGCACTGCTGGAGATGTCCAAATCAGAGACACAAATTGCATCCCCGGACTGAGCAATGCCCGCATTACCAGGGGCGCATAGAACTGCACTGCAAGATGGGGAATGGTTCAAGGCATAACAAAGAGCGTGCTCCCGGCCTCCACCACCAATGACCAATACAGCTATCCTCTCATCTGAGAAAAAAAGGCAACAAACAGGCATCAAACCAGCTTGCTCTTGGGTTTTCATTTACATTAACACACTTCATTTCAGATTGCCGAGCTGAAGATAACAAAATAACAATAATCCAGTGTCTTATATACCAGAAGAAGCAGTGCCCACTTCGGTTGATGAAGCTTTCGAATTAGAGCGCCACCTTGCTGAAGCCCTAACAATCAAGTGACGATGAGATGTGACATGCCACATCACAACCGAAGAGCGGTTGCTGCTCCACCGCTGAGCAACGGGGTAAGACACCGAAGACTTGAAGCCAATGCACAAGTTGTTACTGGCCAGCACATCGGTCCCGTCCCTTGCAGCGAGCTTGAGAGGGCCCCTGATACTGTAAGCAGCGCACGCCATGGCAGGGGAGGGATCAGCGCGGGGGCGTGGGAACTCAGTTCAATCCCCCAATAATTCTGGAAAACAAGTTGCCCCGGCAGCTTGATTGCGCTGAAGCAACAACTCCTGTGGTCCGCAACCAATGTCGATCTTGCGCGCTGCCGCTGTAGAAGAACCTAGTTGAATAATCCTCTGCAATGGATGGATTGGATCGAGTTAGAAGGGCACCACCCAGCACAATAATCCTCAATTTGGTTTTGATTGAGAAGAGAGCTACTGTAACAGCTAGCTGTCAGAGCAAGGGAATCTATCCAAGCTAAGCTAGGAACTAGGATTACTCACCAAGAACAGAAGAAACAAACGAACATCCTGACTAAGGAGGGTGACGCCGTGACGGCGATGGGGTCGGTGTTTGGTGAGGCAGGATCCGGCGGCGGCTGGTCGGGCAGGTGAGAGGCGGCGGCGCCGCGGCGGTGGTGGCGCAAGTTGAAGGCGGCTTCACTGCCGTGGCGATTCTGAGACCTCCTGCCCAGTAATCCAGCCCAACGAAGCACAAGGAAAGGCCCAGGACGGCCCATCACTTAGGAGGCGGGCAACCTGACAGTATTTTTTTTCACTTCCTTCTCTTTTATTTTATAAGGAAATACTTCCAGGACATCTGTCCGTGACTTTGTGTCCGGATGCGGCTACCCAGGAGCGGGCCCTGAAAAAAAATAAATCCTCATTCCCTTGTGCTTATCCGTCCGTCCCTCGCAAGCCCACGTCCTATGTTGCATACGTATGTTTTAAGTGTTTTAGACATTTGGGATGTATGTTGTAATTATTTTATCTTGATGTTGTAAAAGTAGATCGGGGATGTTGCACATGTTTCATATGTTGCAAATGATTCGAGGCATATTGCAAGCGTTTATTCAAAATGTTTCATCTATTTCCAGATGTCTATTGCAATCTTTTTTATCTGGATGTTGCATATGTTTCACACATATATTGCAATGGTATGTTCCAAATGTTTCAGCTATTTTAGTCTTATGTTGCAGCAAGTGGTTTCATATTGCAAGTTGCAAATATGGATGTTTCGTGTGTTTCACACACACATATTGCAAGTGTATGTTCTAAATGTTTCATCTACTTTCAGACGTATGTTGCATTTAAATGTTTTTCATGTTGCAAGTGTTTTATATTGTACGGCCAGGGGCGAGCGGACTGGGCACGCACCGCACCGGGGACCACCGAACAGTGGTGCTATGGCTAGGGGCGTGCTGGGGGTGTGCTTGTCCTCAGTTGCTCATCCCGGCTCTTGAGTGTTGCCCGCACGGAGAGAGAGGAGGGGGTCAGTGACGACTAGCGGGCGCAGAGACGTGGCAAAGTCCGCGCATGGGATGGGGCGAAGGCGGATGGCGGCGGGCTGCGCGGGCGTCAAGACACGTGCATCCGTCCGGACGTCCGGACACTAGCCACGTCCGTGTTTATATCGCTATATAATAGGTAGACTTTAGTTGGATCAGCTATATTTGTGTCATTATTATATCTTTCAACGAAGAAGGAAGGATATATTTAGATCAGCTAGTCTTGTTACTAATTGGGGCTAAAAATTAGTTTAAATTATTTAGTATTGGTTAGCTAGTTGGTTAGTAACTAGTTGTAGGTTTTGACTTAGTTGACTAAAAAATAACCTACCTACTAACCTTATTTAAATGATTAGTAAAATAAGGTTATATAATCTGTTGACTAACAAGAATATTGTCTTGCTTAACAACTGGAAAATAACTAGTTGTAGGTTTGACTTAGTTGACTAAGAATATTGCCTTGCTTAACCGTTATCTATATGCATCTAAACAAATTCTTATTGTCTACTCCCGCATTCTGGAAAGAAATGACACTTCCAAATGCAACTTTTGCCTTCGGCTAACACATGACATGCATCCGGTGGGCACTGCAGGAGAAAAGCAAAGACCACCTCGCAGTCAGCACTTCGTAGCCATGTTCACAGAACAAAAAGAACGTGAAACGGGAACGGAAACATAAACCGATACTTTATAATACTTTTGTATTATGAAAACATAAATATTTCTGAAACGATTTTCTTGGACGAGAAACGATCATGTCATACGTTTGCGGCTACTAAGAATCAGCAGGGAAAGGAGCAAGGGCAATCATCAATCAATTGAAAAACCTCACACAGGGGCAAGAAATCGATGCTGATCGGGTCGGACTATTTGGTAGTACCTCGACCAACCCCATACTGTCACACTCGGTTTTAAGGATAAAACCAGATATACACTATATATGAAATAAAGAGGTCAAATCTCACATATAGCTGTAGATAAGTGTAATATCAAAAGACAAATGCTTATTAAACATAACGCAATAGTATAAGATATAACCTTAGAGAACAACACAGCGGAAAGATAACTCTGAGCACCGGGTGTAACCTTCACTTCTAGGATCAAACTGACTGGTTGATCACAAGCCTAACAATTCCAGAATCTAGCAGTCTGGTACCCTTCCTGAGATATAGGAATAGCAAGGATGAGTCCATGTTGAACTCAACAAATATAACATGGGGTTCATTAGGCTCAAGAGGCATGACACGGGTTTAACTGCATGTAGCTTTTAGTTGGCAAAGTTTTAGCATATGAGTAGCATCAAGATGTCTTTAATCCCAGAATAAACATATGATCAGGTAATATGAAGAATGAATAACAAAAATATAAGCATATTACAGTTTAATAGTGATCATCTATTCCATAAGGGTCCAAGGCCGCTCGTGACTGTGAGCACGGCTGATATACCAGTTTTACACTCTGCAGAGGTTGTACACTTTCACTGTGAGTCGTGATCCCCATAAGCCCGAGGTTTGCAAGGCCTCAATAGGCAGACAGGTTTCACTATGAAGTCTTTCCAAGGTTCGTCTAACAAGTTATGGCCGCTTGATTTCTGTAACCTGCGAATATAGAAATCCCCTTCCGTATGGCACAATGACGCGCAGCCTATATACATAAGGACAGAAGCCGCACTACACCCAATCCGAGAAACACCCCTTTTACGTCCTTTCGGGTAACCTCTAACAAGCTAGAAAATGTCCTCTTATATGACTAAAGCCAGAGCCATGTAGCCCTCACAGCTGTACTGTAAGTCCCGGATGTTCGCTTACAGATAAGTCCTTATGAAGAGAAACTAGAGCACCAAAAGATAGCCCAAGGCTCTAGCCCTCTTTCATTATGTTACTAAAAAGTCATCTTTTAATGTTATTGCATATTCCATTAGTCAAATTATAAGATCATAGTTTATGTTGAGCACTAGCAATAGTTACCAAATGCAAAACCATAGACGACAAGGTACAAGATCAATTTCTAAGACATCATTAACAAGGAGACACATGTATAGTGATTTAAGTGCTTTAAAAGTGATTAGGTAACCAGAATGATCTCATGCTATACTTGCCTTAACTTGCTTTTCCCCCAAAGCAATACGCTCGAAAGCCTTTAGTATTCAACTTTCAATCTTCTGCTTCCAATTCTCAGCTTCTACTCTTCAGAGAATAGCTTCTTAATCACCACGTAAACCTCACCGATTGACTGAACCATATAGCACCACACAAGCATCCATACAATCATACACGAAGCAAATAATAGATCTATATTAGAACAGTACACCAATCATACAAAAATAAGTAAAAGAGTTTGAAACACGATTCTACGCATCGCTACGAACACAAAGTCGCGAAAAGCACGCTAATCGAAGCTACGGTTGAAAAGGTACAACTACCGATAGATTTACCCATAAAACTATTAGCTTCATGTATCTTAATGGTATAAAAACATATATAAGATATTTTATAGAGATTATAATTTAAGTCAAATTTAGATTCGAATTATAAAACTAAAGTAAAGCAAATCATATTTTATTTTGCAACACCCAGTTGCATAATTGTTATTTAAGATATGATTCAAACCATAAAATTCTAATATTAGTGACATGATAAACATTATTACAAATGCGTATATCTCGTTGCTATGAATCTAACGCAACTTGAATGGCTCAAAACGGAGTTGAAACGTAGAAGATATGAAATAAACAAGATTTCCTCTATTAAAATAATAGAGTAAATCTAATCATGAATTTTAAAAGTTCAAAACATACTTAACATTAGTATTAACATGTAGATTATGAAATTACGAACCTAACGCAAGTTGAACGGATCAAATCGGAGTTAAAACGGAGAAGTTATGGCTAAAACAAAATCAGTGGCAATTCTGTAAATAGCTGAAAACATAATTTATTCTTAACCGAAACAAAATACACTTTCAAATGAAAAAAAAAATCGGTAAACATGTTTTGGACTGTGGGTTTATTCTCCAAGAATACAGGGACGGCGGCGGACTTACTTGTCATCGAGGAGAGTATGGCCGGGCTAGGCAGCGCGGCGGCGACGGCGATGGCGAGAGAAAGAGGAGAAAATTATAATTTACTACACGAGAGATTTCCTAAACTAGGGGCTCCTCTTACGGTAGTTTTGGTATGCTTTACCCAAGGGGTAGGTCCATACTTATTGGGAGAAAACTCCTCGCCTTCACATCAACTAGCAATATAGTACTAATTGATGTTGCACCGTCCAGGCCTAAATAGACATTAAGGTCCATTAGTAAATAAAGACATAGGCCTTTATGATTATTGCACATAGGCTTTGAGCGTGGGGAAAAATGAGATATTTATTTATTTTCAGAATTAATTTATTTCATGGATAAAATAATTCTAGAAAAGTCTAGAATTATTATTTAAGCCGCGAAAAATAATCCGAAAGCTCTGAAAATTCAGAAAAATTTTCCAAGGACATTATGAAACATGAGGAACCCACATAAAGTATTTGGAGCTCATGATAAGATATTTTAGAGCATCTAAGAATTAGATTATGCTCACAGATAAGTGGAAACAAGCTACATAAAAAGCCAGAAAAATTCCTGAGAAGTTTGTAGAGGTTGATTGACGGATGCGAAACAAGGAATTTGATTATAGAAAAATGATATATGTATATCGGAGAAGGAAAATCGACCTAAACGCATTTTGAAAAAACAACTTGAATTCACTTTGATCTTTGGTCAAAACCAAGCAATAAAAAATACAAATGCATCAGCATGTATGCACAACAATGTTGCTACATCCTAAGATGAATTTTAATTCAATGAAAATTTTGTTTTACTATATTTCATGAGCACAAACATTTATAATTAAATCATTTTAGCTCTATTTCTAAAGAAGCAAATTTTAGGATGTTACACATACATATGCCAAATTTACTGACATCTACACCCAATGATATCTTTTGAATTTTTTATAAAATCATTGTTCCCAGACTGAGCATCCAAATTAAATTTCGATTTTGACAATATGTTATTTACAATAAACCTTTCAAAAGAAAACCTCTTTCAAAAGAAAACCTAACTTGAGTATATTTAGATAAAATTTTGTTGGAGATCATGTTTCTCATGAAGATAGAACTTATTTCTTTTTTGTTAAGCAAGGCAATATTCTTGATTCCGGAAGTAATGTTCCACCTTCACAAGAAAATGTTCTATGTCCAGTATTTGAAAAATGAGAACATTTAATGTATGATGAGAACAGTTAAATAATGCCATAAAATAACTTAAAATATACCATAAAACATCTATGGATATTACTACACGAATAAGATCATGGATACATCAAAGAGTGCTATGAAATATGTAGAAAAAATACAAATGGGAGAAAAGACAAAATAAAAAAGAAAATAAAAAATAACAAAACATGGAATGGAATAAAAAGGATAATAGTGATAAAAAGAAATGTGTAAATTAAAATTATAATATACCATGGAACATCTTATGGATATCGATTTACTGTGTGTCAATAGACAAAAATATATTACGAAAACATCCAATGGATACTAGCTGTATATAACCCAAAATATACCATAAAATGCACAATTGAAAATATATTAACATCATATAGCAAAAACAAAGATATGTAAAAAAGTAAAAATATCTTATAATTTAAAATGGAGAACATAAACAACAAAAAAATACACTAGGTAACATCTCACAAATACACCATGTATAGAAAGAAAGAACAATTTAAATAAAATAAATATAAAGGATGAATAAAATAAAATAAAATAAAATAAATATAAAACAAAAAAAATCACTTAAAAAGAAAATATAGAAAAAGGAAAATAAAGATAAAGAAATAGAGAAAACAAAAGAAAAATAAACACAACAGCTAGCCCGCGGACGTGCGGCCCGAGGCCCGCGTTCGGACGCATGTGCTGCAGTCGCACCAGCAATCCATGCCCGAGCTCGCAAAAAAACAGCATGCCTCCACCTACGCCTAGGTTTCACGTGCCCATGCGGGGCCCGCGCCGCCCAGACACGGCTCGCGCTGCCAAACCGTGTCGGGGACCGCTCACGCCTCCTCCACTTCTCATGCATATTACAACATGTGCAACACCCAATCTACTTTTGAAACATCCAGATGCAACACTTGCAAAACGTCTGAAGATAAATGAACACTTGAAACATGCTTCTGAAACACTTGCAAAAACACATGAAAAACACTTGAAAACCATTACAAACATACGTCATATCTAGATAAAACACTTGCAACATATGTGTGAAACATATGCAACATCCAGATAAACACACTTGTAACAATACGTCCAAAAATACAGATGAAATATTTTGGATGAACACTTGCAACATACTTGTACAACCATTGCGACATATACAATATTCTGATCTACTTTTGCAACATCCGTGTGAAATAACTGTAACATTTCTCTAAAACATTTGAAACAGTTGAAATGTACACTTGCAACATGAGTTTTTAGCATATCGCAACATCTCCTTGCTGCTTGCGAAATGGAGGCTCGCCGGCACGTGGAGTTCAGCGGAGGCAGCCACGCCGTCGCAACCATCGACCAACGCCAACATTGACCAGATGGACTCCGTCTGCTATAGTCCCCATCACCATCGGATCTCTCTCATGCGCAATGGATATGGTGGAAGGAGCAGCGAGGCCGAGGCAGAGTGAGGCATTGTAGAGCAGCGAGCGAGAGGCCACCCCACCGGGGGACTGCGCCACACGGCTGGGGCACCGCCAGGTTGGCCGTGCGCAGCGCGCAGATGTGGCTGTGCTTTGAGCCATGTTCAGAGAGAGGGAGGGAGGGAGAGAGGAAGGGGAGGTTGGGTTGGAGACACGGACGGTACGGAGCCGATGGCGTCGACCGGCGAGGGTAGGAGCGACAGCGTCGCCTGCAGCGGCCACAGGTGCGAAGCGCGTCGATGATTTATTTTCTCTTTTTTTGCGATGCGGGCGAGGGGCACAAGCGGTGCCGCACTATGTACACCATGTTCGCTGTAGCTAAAGCAGCTGCTGTGGCTGGAAGCCTTCCTCACAGTGGCACTGTAGCAACTGCAGCCGAACATACTAGTAGGCGCCTGGGTGCGGGTCACGAGACGGATGCCCGTGCTATAGCATTATCGGAAAATAAAAGGAATTCTCGTATTGGGTTTAAAGAAACTACAAGAATCTCTTTATATCTTCTCTATTGACATGAATACAATTTTGGTGAAAAAAACTAATTCAGTAACATCTTCATTTGGATCTCCAAATATTTTGATCGGCTTCTTCTTGGTTTTTCTCTCTAAGGCCTTGTTTAGATCCAAAAATTTTGGAAAAAAATTCATGTAACACTTTTCGTTGTTATTTGACAAAATTTATTCAACCATGGACTAACTAGGCTCAAAAAATTTGTCTCGACATTTACAGATAAACTATGCAATTAATTATTTTTTACCTACATTTAATGCTCTATGCATGCGTTTAAAGATTCGATTGATGGATACTGCACAAAATTTTTTTGGTCTTTTTGGCCACTAGACAAGGCCTAAAGATCAAGAGCAGAGCTCGTTCTTTCCATAGTGTCAAACAAGATATAGAAAAATTATTGAAATATCAAATAAATATAGAAAGTGATTTTATTAAATAGCTCTCTAAATAAGAATTTAGAAATTTAGAAAGTGCGTAACATGCATTTGAGTGAGCTTCTGTAGACAAAACAGGCATTGGGCCGGACCTACGTGGGAAAATAGAAAACAGAGTTCTGTCCACCGGACGGGAGGATTCTTGCGCACCGCCGGTCTTGACCTGGTTCCGATCCGTGAGCTGGGAGAGCCACCGAGAGGGCGATGGAAATCCTCGTGCGCGCGTCTTCCCTTCCTCCGGCCGTGAGCTCGTTCACTGTTGTCTCTTCGACGGCAGCCGCGAGCCCGCGAGGAACCAAAAAGGTTATCTTCTAGTACTACCCTTTCCATATTGATTCTTTTTCTTTGCCACGGAAGGGCTTAACTTCTGTTGTCGATTTCGGTGCTCCTCTCCTCTGATTCTTTGCGAGCGGCGCATAATGATATGCTTACTAGTGCCTCCCTCAAGCGATTTTGATCCTCACGCGCTCTCGATATCAGGGCTCTTAGCTATTTTGATGTATATTTAGGGCATATACATGCTACCCGGGGTTCTATTGGTTGGTAGGTCAATTTGTGAGTTGTGACCTCTTGCAATGATTGGAGTCATTGTTTTGGGAAAAGAGTGTTGATGAACGCTCTCCCAGAAATTCTAATGCCCTGCTTGCTGAGATTTTTGGTACTTAAGAAAATACCAAAAGGTTCTATGTAGGGTTGATGTCTAATATTTTTTTTCCTACTATACCTTTACCCCTAAAACAATGCAATTCTAGGTTTGGACTGTCAAAACTAGAAAACAACATCAATATTTATGTTTATGGCTATAAATTAGAAATACTACAAAAATATATTCCACGATGAATATAATGATACTTGAAGGAAACTATAATTGCATTTTCCCTGGTACGGAGGGAGTAGTTATTAAGGTGTAGGAGGAATAGGAGTTTATGGTTTGCTGAAGACTTCAGTATGCGTGGTTTCCTATTGTCACCCATGTGCCATAAATGGTTTTCTTCCACACTTTACCTATCCAGTTTAGCTCTAGGGAATTTGAAGTGAAGTGTGTTTCCCTAGAAGTTGTAAGGCTCTCCGCGCCGGACACGGTAAAGGAATCCTGGAGGATGACTTTAGCGTAAAAGGGCCCGCAGCGCCGTCCGCTACACGATCTGCCTTGGCCCCCCGTCCGCTATTTGCAGCGTCATTCAGATTGTCCGTTATCCGGCGCTGGCCCACCGCCACAACGCTGCTGCCCACGCGCCCGTGACAGAGCAGGAGAGAGAGCACGTACTAGCGCGGGCCCCACTTATTCAACGATGAAAAAAATGTTATAACTCACAAACCAAAAAACCAAATTAAATTCTGATTGCACCATTAAATTCGTTTTAATAAATTCTTCAAAACTAGATCTCACATGGATATATTTAGATAAAGTGATAAGCGGGCCCCACAGTGGATAGAGGATGATATAGAGGATGGATGGATGCGAAAGAATTAGATATAGATGAGAGAATCTTGATGACTAGGATGTATAGAGGATGAATTTAGAGTACCACGAGTACGGATAGGCTAATACACTCATAAGATCTTCCATGCCTCTATAATATGGAACAACACAAACTTCACGTTGCAAATGCTTAAGTTTTATGAGTTGTTTCATGGAGAAGTATATATTTCTTAATTATTCGTTCTTATGATCTTGTGCCTTGAGTTTATTAATTTTTTTCCCCTTCAACCTTCAACTTCACTAAATGCGTGCGTGGCTGGTTGTGAAAGTTTTTTTTTTGAATTTTAAAATTAGGACTTATGAGTTTATTTGGTCCTAGGCCTCTATGAGAAATAATGTTCTAGGGTTTGTTACGTCATACATGATCTTTTTCCTCTGATTGCTCTATGCTCTAATTGCTTTTAACTAAAGGAATTTCAGTGACTGAGTTATGCTCTTGACCTTTTATTTTTGATATCTGGTTCAAATCTCCAAAATATTTAGAGTTGCCATTTGCAGATGAACTGCAAGCATAGCTTATATATGTTATCCGTGCTTTTTTTCATCTAAATGATCTTCCAAGTTTCTTGAGTTCTCTGTATTTTGGTTTTGGTGCCATCTCAGTCCATATATTTGTTTCTAAGCTAACAAGTTCCACCTCTTAGGAGCACATTCTACTTAGGAATTTACAAAATCTACATTGTAATCCAAAAGGGGCACTGCTAATAAACTTAATGCATGACAAATCTTGAAGGATATGTGCTACTGCTACAACTTTTTTTTTAGTATGCAGTTTGATAAAGAAAGCAGGGATGGTCTAAAGATTCCTTATGAAACAGAAAAATATGTAGGGATAATAAGAAACCGGTAAAATAGGGATAATAAATCTGTTGCACCAAGCACCTAACCACCTCTGTAGAGATTGACATGGCACGGACATAATTAAGAATTCAGAGTTTTTCGCCCTTGTTTCTTCAAATTAAGTTTGTGGGTAGAGGCTTATTTCTTCCAGAAACACACGATAAAGAAGTGGATTTTAGGAGCTTGCTTCGCCATTTGAAGTTTAATATGATGTCCGATGAAAAAGAACAGAACATTTTCCTAACATCGTCTATTTCTATTAGACAAACAAAATGTCGTGTGTTGCCAAATTAAATTTGATAAGTTTTTCTGGATCCAAATCAAGTGTTCCTGTTTTCATTGTTGTGCTAGTTACATGGAAATCTTCACCATACTACTTCCCAATCTACAGTGGGTGAAGGTTACTTTAAACTGAAGCTATACATGTTCGTCTTGTTTTATTTACATGATGTGTTATTTTTATAACTGGAGCTTAGTTGCATTTCAACATAGTTAATTGGCTTCCAGTACCACCATTTTTTAAATGAGTTATCGAATCATAAACCTACATTACAAATTCAGTGATTGTTCACACCATTCTTTGTCCCAAAACTTGTTATTGTTAGATAGTGCCTTAGGACGAGTCACAGGCGAACACCAACAGCTAAGGAGGATTTGTGGTCACGGTAGATGGACAGCCTGTGATCCATGAATGTTGCTGGTCTCTAGTAGTTGAAGTATGGAGTTGTATTTGGCCTCAGTACTTATGTTGTGAGTGTGCATGGTTGCTTGTTAAGTCGTTAGAAGCCTTTGTTTGGCCTCACTTCTAAGCCCGGAATGCTTAGTACTGTGAGCATAGTTTGAGGTGAGTGGTGTCGTTACAAAATTGTTAAACATCTCTGTACTTTCATTGCTGTTTTGGTAATGAAATTTGGGATTGTCCATCGTGTATGCCTTAGGAAGTATTGGTGCGTTGCAGTTATTCATTGTTTTGTGCCATCTGAAGTTTGTCTTAATAACCTCTTATGTTCTGCCATTTAGGATTGTCCATCGTGTATGCCTTAGGAAGCATTGGTGCGTTGCAGAAGTGTGTTCAATTTTATCCTTCTCTTTATTCATTGTTTTGTGTCATCCAAAGTTTGTCTTAACCTCTGATGTTCTGGCATCAATGGTTCTATTTTCTTTGTGATATTATCAGTTGGTTGCATTGCAACATCTTTGACCAGTTTTTTTTTTCTGCAGTTCTGCCTCATGACCAGATGTGGATCTAATGCTGACAGTTGCAGTAAACTGAGCGTATCTATGTTGTATCAGTTGGAACAAAGTGAAACAAAATACAAGGTTAGAGTGGTGGCTGCACAAGTACCTGAACCACATGCAGGTAAGTGCCCTTAGACTCATCAACAGATTACATATTACATACATTGCAACAAAGTGAAACAAAGGCCCTGTTCATCTGGCTTATAATCCGTCTTATTCAGCTTGTTTTTTCAGCCGAAACAGTATTTTTCTCTCACAAAAAATCAGCCAACAGTGTTTTTCAGCCGGCTTATAATTCAAGCCGAACGGCTCCAAAATACTGAACTACATGCAGGAAAGTACCCTCAGATTCATCAACAGACCGTAAACCAAGTTCAGACAATTTAGTTATCAAGTTAACATTCACTAACTGGCATGTCATAGAAACTCACTGTTATTTTATTGATATTTACATGTCAACCAATGTGAGGCCTCAAAAATCCCCCACCTACATGGCTAAAGGCACCTGTGCCAATCTTGCATCTTTTGCATGGGCCACTATTATAAACTGGTCTGGGCCCGCTGCTCTTATGCTTGTGGAGTAATTTACATGAGTTACATACATATCTCCTTGGCACCTGATCAAAATCACTAATCCCAGCACACCTAGTGTGCTGCCACACATGGCAAGAGTCACAAGACAGCATCCTCTCACCATCATCATCCTTGGCTCCACAAGAGCAATTGACCGTCCATTTATCCACACCTCTCTCCATCCGGTAAATTCCAACCCTGCGTTCACCACCAGCGCACCTGCCTTGGACGCGAACAGTTCCATTTACTCCAAACAAGAGTTTGAGCTGAGTTGACTCACTTGCAGTTCCACAGTCAACAAGCTGATTGGCTACAAAAGACTGTAACATCAGATAGATGTCACGGAATGTTCTGGTTACCTCCACCTTTAGATCAGCCACAGTTGCTGTCTGTGGAAGAGTTAGAAGCTCTGGTGGGATGCAAGGTGGATCACCAACCTGGTCTAACAGCTCTACTTGGCACCACAGGTGCAACATGGATGGGTTTTGAGGCAAGAACTCCTGTTCCAGGTCATAATGCTTTGTGAATTGCTTGCAGTCCAAAAGGATCATGGCAGACCTCTTGGCATGCTCATAACAGTTTTCTGGTTTGTATGGATGCATTGTATGAGGGTAGAGGAGAGCATCATGCAAGAACTTTATGTCACGGCGAAGATGGTCTAGAGTTGGCATGGATACATTGGGCAGGACAATGGGTTCATCCGTAAGCCTGCAGTAAAGAATTATTTAGATTTTTTATGTTGAAACAAGAACTAGGATAAATCATCAATGCTAGTAATAAACTAATATAATTAATGACAGGTATATTAATCATCAACCTGTACTCAAGGGTGTTTGTCTCGCTGTTGCATCGGACTGCAACCGACATTCCATCAATTTTTCTGGTACCAAGGGTCTTGAGGCAGTAGTCAACTAGCTGCGGTGAACCAATTGGATGGCACATGGCTGCCTTTAGGGTTCGCATGGCCACCCACCTTGTTTTTTCGACAGCACGAAGAACTTTTATAGCAATCTCTGTTGCACGTTTTATTTCCTCATCAGGCCATGTGTCTTGCACATGGGTATGTGAATGCTCCTTATGCATTGATCCATAGTGCATATTCATACTCTTGCTGGTGGCAAGGCCCAGCACATAGAGGAACAGTTCACGAATTGTGGTGAGAGGATGCTTTGAAAGAGATTGGTAGAATGAAATGGTATCTTGTAGCTGGTTTCGAGGATATCGGGAGTGGGGGAAGAAGTGTGATAATGGAGTTGAGGAAAGGTTGTCTATAGCTTTTAAGTATTCTTCTGATGTGATTCCAAAGCTCCCTTTGTTGAGTTTGAACCCCCATTGGCCATACCAAGAATAACCAGTGGTGATGGCATGCAAGATCCGGTAATCTGTTCCATACTTCTTAGAGACATCCATCAAGGAGACCTTTCTGCAATTAAGCTTTACATGTCAGTTCCATACTTCCTAGAGACTGTTCTGCAATTAACTAGAAAACTAAATCCAGTGCAGGTGAATTTGACTTTACAAATTACAATTTGTATTGTAAATAGCTTTGTGTGGCATGTGTATAAAACAATTCATACTTCATACACAGCTCTAGTCAGATGTGCAGCAAGTTGCAAACTAATTCTGTTCTGTTCTCATATTCAGTGGAACTGCTAAAGTGGTCATCTTGAATATCAAGATTGTTTTCTAGTGTCCACAACTCCATTATTTATATATCAAAGCAAGATGCGCTGGGTTGTATTATACCTCTTTTTTGTTCAGTTCAGTTGAATGCTACAGCTGGTTTAAGGAAGCAGCCAAGAATGCACAAGTTTTTATGTGTTTGTTTTCTGGTTATGTCAAGCACAAAGTCCAACCAATTATATTCCACAATATTTTGGTTACAGTTAGTGTTGCTTATGCCAAGAACTGAGCACACTAGACAATCTTCCTTTTCTGCCTCTGTCCATCCATTTCGTAGCTTGAATATATTTGCAGAAACAAATTGCATGCACACAGCACATAATCATAAATACGGCTTACGTGAATTCATAAATTGCTAATCCCAGTGTCACATTGTGGCCAGGCAGAAAGGAAATCATTAGGCTTTACCTGACTCTGAGGTATTTGCAGAGACAATCCCAGAAACCCATCAGCTGAATCCCTGTCAGAAGACTAGAGCCACCCTCTCTGCCATTTATCCGGACAAGGTGACCAAACCCATTGTCATGTACAATGCCATGCAGCAAGTGACGTGGATTATCCAGATGCCTATAGTCCCAATCTTCCGGATCATCATACGAGATCCCATGTTTGCATGACGGGCACCTGATTATTAATGATGAAGATGATCAGTTCTTGTAGGGGCTTGCGTTGATGGAAATGTACATGTGTCTCAAGTTGCTTGAATCAAACAATTGGTTGTTAAAGTACTATCTTTTTCACTACTTGGGTTCTTGTTGTTATGGATTTGATTTTATATTACACTACAGTAGCAATTTAGCTTACCGCATTTCAAGCAATTGGGCCATATGCCCACAATGCTTGCAGGTTTTGTACTCGTGCACATCGTATTCATTCTGAATTATGAAGTGGTACCTCCTCCCACAAACAGGGTGTTTGCTCCAGCCTATTAAGTTGTAAGACAAAAGGCAATGACATTGAGATTCTCCAGCCATAATAGTCACCATAGTGTTTGATAGAATTTGTTTATTGAATGACATCTGTAGAAGAAAAAAATGTGCACGCAAATTCAGGCGAACTCAGAGAAGCAGGCAGAGCATGTGTATACGGAGTGAAAGCTCCTGAATTTATCTAACCAGAGGTCCCTACGAAGCAGATGCACACGAGAACTAAACGAACCAGAGGTCCCTATTTCAGAATAAGCGCGTCCCTCCAGCCCGATTAGTTTCATCAATTCACCCATGAGAAAAAACAGTCGCGCGAATCAATGAACACACCACTGTTGATATGTCTACGGCACTGCAATTCTAGCAAGTTTGTAAAGCCCAGCTGTCAGCAAGAGATGGAGCCGGCACGGCCCAGCTGTCAGCAAGAGATGGAGCCGGGCACGGCGGGCGGACAGAATCCGGACACGGTCACTCACCGGCGACGGTGCAGTGCTCGCAGTAGATCCGCCCGGCCCCGGCCCTGGCCACGTCCTCCTCCACCACCTCCATCGCCACAACCGCCCCCTCCCCGTCCCCGTCCCCGACGCGGAAGGCCACCCGCCACGCGCCGTCCGCGGGCACCGCGGACCGCGCCAGGAATGCCCGCACGCAGTCGCGGAACGCCCCGCGCGGCGGCGGTGCCGGCGCCTCCCCGGCGGCCGGGAACGCCAGCAGGTCCAGCGCGCGCGGCCCCGCCGTCACCCGCACGCGCTTCGGCGGCCGCCCGGCGATCACGGCCATGGCCGCCGACGGGATCCGGTGGCTTTGGCTTTCCCTTGGCGCGGCGCGGGACGGGGGGTGGGGGTCAGATCCGATCGGGTTTGAAAGGACACCCGGCGGCCGTTTGAGCGCGGGCGGGGGAGTCAGGATTTGGGGTTGGGGCGGGAGAGGAAGCGCGGGGACTCCGCGGATTTGGATTTGGAATTTTGGGTCGGAGCAGATCTCGCGCGGGAGAGCGGCGGAATTTCGGGCGATTTGGATCAGCAGGCGAGAAGTGGGGGCGGGCGTGTGTATTTATCCCCGGGAGGGTGGAGTCGGTTCGTGGCGATAGATTTACGAGTCTGCCCCTGCACGGCCCGCGTGGGGCCAGGAGCGAGTAGGAGTCGTACGCGTACACGTCAGCTACTGGCGGTGGGGCACGGAGGGGTTTAAGGCTATCCGCACTCATGGACCTCTATATTCATCCTCTATATATCCTAGTCATCAAGATTCTCTCCTCTATACTTAATTCTCCCGCATCCATCCATCCTCTATATCATCCTCTATCCACTGTGGGGCCTACTTGTCACTTTATCTAAATATATGCATGAGACATCTTGTTTTGAAGTATTTATTGAAACGAATTTAATGGTGCAATCGGAATTTAATTTGGTTTTATGGTTTGTGAGTTATAATATTTTTTAAGTTAAAAAAGTGGAGCCCACGTCTCATTCTTCTCTTGCATGCGTTCTCCTGCTCGCGCGAACGGATACCGGAGGAACTGTACAGCGCTAGAAATAAAGGATGGACCAGCATACGCTAAAATAGCGTGCTCTTTACCGGGCACCACTGCAGGGTTGCCTTTCGGTATATACTCCTGCAGGAGCGTATACCGTTCCCCACTGCAGCTAGTCTAAGATGGAAAGTTTTTGGGGAAGGTTCTGGGCGTCTTGGGTTAATTTGGGAAATCGCACAATAATGTGGCTGTTGGGTGGTGGAGGGATAGAAATTGGGAATGATGGGGCTGGGCTGGTCTCCGGTGGGCCGTGAGGCTGGAAGAGTATAGGGAGGCCGTAGTGTAGCTGGGCCAGGCCTTAGCACATGTTGCTCTCTTCTTTTTCAGTGTAGCTCTACAGTCCACCCTAGCAAAAAGAAAAAAGAAGAAGATGGTGTTGAGGTAAACTCTACGGTTTTTTAGTTCTTCAATTCAAAAACTTGAGTTTTCAATTTTTTGTTCTGAAGTTGTAAAAAAATTATATATCATGTTATTGGTAACATGTTATCGATTACTATATCTATCGCACACGGGAAACAAAGATGGAGATTGCCAACATGAATGAATGTACCTACAGATGGCAACGGATCGGGTGTGGTGTAGGTGAAGCAAATACCTGCCCGTAACAACACCTCGCCCTCAACACACCTTGTGGACGCAATTTTGCATCCGCGCCCGTAGGTTTTGGGCACCCATCTGATGTGTTAATCTACATGTAATATATCATCATTATTATATTAATAATTATAGAAAGTTGAAAACAAGCGAAGTTTGTCATCTATATATCGCATATTTAGTCATCTACAACATAGGTGCCATGTAATAATACAAGTTTTTGAAATAGATAAAAAAAATAATTCTTAGGTGACAAGCATGTTATTAGAAATTGGACACGGATACTTAGTTATATATGGGCTATTCCTTGTATTTTCGGGCCTTGGTGGGTACCTCGCGGGTGAGATTTAGAACATGCACCCGACCCTTGTTCATTTCGGGCCCCGATCTGATAAGACCTACGGGTTTAACTACCATCCCTAGACATACATGTTCTGGTGTTTTTTTTTCACACATTAGTCAATCTGGGTCTGGACGACTCTATTCTCTGATGCCTTTGCTAGGGCACCACCAGAGTTTTACGGTACTCCTAAGCAGAGCCCATTTGGCTCCATTCCTCCACTTTCTGGCTTCATCTATTTGATGTCTTGGACTTCTTACATGTCTTTTAAAATCTTCATGGTAGTCCATATCTTGAGGTGTTGATCACTTGATCTTCACATTGCCTTTGTCCAAATTCATCCTTGCATCCATTTGAACTAAACACCTTATATGCTAACAAACAACATGAGTCTAATAATCATGTTGTCATTTTTTCGCACATGACCCTTGATAGGTGCCATTTTCCTTGGGGGGGGGGGGATGAGATGGCAAGTGGAACTCCCTTGCTTTTTGTACCGAGTGATAAAAGTGTAATGATGAGTTGGGCATTTTGGAGATCTGGTTCATGGGGCATTTAGAGCCTACGTTTCTCTAATTTTGCCAAAGTCAAGTAGGATAGCTAGTCTACAGGAGTTGCTGTTATGTCGATTTGGTTGAAACTACTCTCTATTTTCTATAGACAATATTATTTGTACTCAAATGATTGGCTTTGTTAATTATCTATGGACATGTATATCTATGGGTAAAAAAGATGTTTTATCATAATGTGTTTTTTCTTTTTTACTAATTTATTTGTAATTTTAATATTTTACATCCTAATTCAATTGGTAAAAAAATAGGCATCCACATATGCCTACAAAACGTCAAAACAAACACAAACATCAGCTAGGAGAATATTATATCTTTTCCTGGAAAACCTCACGTTACTAGAGCTAGGTAGTTACAAGTCAAATAGGTCCACCTGCTCTAATTAAGATGGGATTGCAACTCTGCAATGAAGCTGTTCTATAGTGGAATTGGCAAAGTAGAGCTGGTTTTGATGGAGCAGAGCAATTCTAAATAGATCCTACGAGAATCTTGTTCGGAAAACAAGTTCAATGGGACTTATTTTGAAATGAGTCATTAGGAATTTTTTTAGTTCTACCACTCGTTATTCACATTTTACATTTATTTAGGAAAGTATAGTAGTGTTTGTTATTCTCATTCCCTGAGGTCTTATTTGTCTACACTCGTATCCACCTCAACCTAGTCAATACACGTGGATTAAGGTAAATAAGAGTGCAGCCAAACAAACTCTAAATAAGATATGAGATTGAGAGACCCAGAGTTGACTACTATATTCTAGTTGTGATTATGACGATGGGCCACAAAGCTAAGTCATATGATGTGGTCTTTCACAAACCCAGCTAAATCTCCTTTGCATGCATGTCCCGTTGCGCAATGTGCATGCTGATACCGCCTTAAACTTTCCTGGTACATAGTTCTCTTGCAGTCCTGGTCCTACTGATTTAATTAAGGCATCGTTTAGTTCTAGGGTGTAAAGTTTTGGGGTGTCACATCGGATGTCACATGGGGGTGTTGCATAGAGTGTTCGGAATCCGTCAGTAAACCCCGAGACGAATTTATTAAGCCTAATTAATCCGTCATTAGCACATGTGTTACTGTAACACTTTATTGTCAAATCATGGACTAATCATGTTTAAAAGATTTGTCTCGCAAAGTAGTTGCAATATGTACAATTAGTTATTAGTCTATATTTAGTACTCAATGCATGTGTCCAAACATTTGATGAGATATGGTGTAAACTTTTAGGAGAGGAACTAAACAAGGCCTAAGAAGGAAAACTCATCTACATGTTTTTCATTGATACCCATTATCAGAGGTACTTTATGCAGAAAGAAGAAGAGAAACACTTTATGAAACGGATTACGAATATGCCGAAGGTTGGAGGGTACAATTGTGCACATCTTGCTAGTTATAGTGCACATCTAGAATTCTAAATGTTGCATACTATTTACGTTTCGTGCTCGTGCTCCTCACTTTGGGAGTTTGGGTCTTCTAATGATTATTATGAAAGGCTTTGTGTATCTTTAATTGATTTCATTAGTCAAGCATCTCCATTATGAAATTTCTCTTACATCTTACACCAAATTTGTCGAAAGTAAATACTGTAACACAGTGAGCCCATGTTGGTATTATGTGGGCCCCGACATTAAAATTTGTAGCCCATGAACTTGGTCTAGGTAATTGTATAAACATGGGCCTGTGGATACTGGTTAAATCCATATAGACTTGATTGTTTTTTTTTATTCCCGCTTTGATTGAGTAGGTGGATTCGGCCCATTAATGCTAGTTGGGCTTCTTTTGACTTTTCCTCAAGATGGTTAGCGGGTTTTTCTTTTGGGCTGATGTAAGTTGCTAGCTTTGTCTTGTCGACAGGAGTATCTTCGTGTTTTTATTTTCACTTAATAACCTAAGTTTCATACTAAATTGCATTAGTCTTTTGTCATAATTATCCTTATAATTATGTGCTTATAGTGAAAGGTACATGTATGCTCGTAGTATTTTGATCTTTTATATCTACTAGCAAACATGTCGGTGCATTATAATATGAGAATCAGGAGAAATTAAACTATCAAATGTTCATGAGAAATAAGAATGAGAATGAGAATGGTATGTTTCATCCTTTCTATAAAATTTTAAAGCTATATAATTTATTTTATGAAGATCATGACATCTATAGTATAATGTTGGCAATAACAGGATAATGCCCGATTAAGCCTGTATCTAATTAAACCTCGATAGATTATTTTTTGCTCCCATTGCAAAGTACAAAAATATTTGTTCCGTTGCAAAGCACATGAATGTTGACAATAATATGATAATGTGATGCTTCTATATTGCCATCGGTTTTCATGGTGGAAAACATAAGTGAAGTAGTAGTAGCCACCCCCCACCAACAATTGGCCTTATTGGTTTCAATTACTGTATTGGCCAATTTGGGTTGGCTAGACGATACATAGCTCGTTTGTCTTTAGAAAAGTCGAGCATCATCCTATATATATTGAGGTCGGTTAACAACCAGGAACGATACGATCCACTAATAGATGCATCATGAGTAAAATATGAATTTTAGATTTTCCCCTCCCTTTTATTATGGATACCCATAAATTTGCTAAGATTTTCTTACACGGGGTTTTAACAAGTCTAATACGTGCAACAAGAATATATCAGCGCATTGATCATGTGTCATGCCAGATCTAGGGGAAAGTTGATCAATTTTTACCTAGTAATTGAATTAAACGCTAGATGCATCTAAACGGCCAAACTGTTAAACATGGCATTAAATTGTGGCTAAACGGGTCTCAATGCCAAAACATTGTGTTTAAACAATCGCTTAGGCAATAAACCATGAAAGTTTAGGTGCTAGAACTTTTTGAGCTTGTGAAATTGGTTTTGCACGTGTGGAGGGGAAATTTTGGTAGTATATAAACGATGTCTCTATTATTATTATTATATATATGACTGTATGTGTAATTGTTTATTGTCTATATCAAATTATGCAACTATGTTCATGCCTCAAATTGCACTTAGAAAATTATATAAAAGTTATAATTTTATTTGTTTATTTACTACTACAATGCAAACCATTTCAACCATCTAGTCGGTCGTCTAAACCGTCTAAACACTAAACAGAGGGTGACTGACCATTTAGTGTTTAGCGTCTAGGATAACACTGCTTCAGGAAGTTGATTAGCTGAAGGCTTGTTGACGCTCTTAAGATTGTTTGCATCTTTAGGATTATCTTGCTGACCATGCATCGTCCATTGTAGTAGATTTATTTGCTTTCTTTTGAGTCACCAAAAAGTGTGTTGACGCTAAATCTGGTTACACACTAGCAAGGGCTTATCGTCCGGGCCGCATGTGACTGAGATACACAACGGAGGGAGATTTAAATGGCGAGGTTGACCAGTGAGTCATCGAGACCGATTTGATGCTTGTTCATTGCCTGAAACACCTCCTGCCAGGGAGGAGCACAGCGGAGGTTCCTTAAGATCGGCATAGCCACCTAGAACAGTAGCGATTTTTTAGAGAGATGTCCTAGATAGCAAGGGGGTTAGAAGAGTTTGAGGTAGAAGAAAGGGAAAAAAGGTAGTAGATTAGTTTTGATTGATCGGATAGATGGATCTCTCAATCCACTGTAGGTTTCTTCTCATATAAGTAGAGGGGGTGATCCTATCCTAATAGGAAACCTATTGCTCGTTCAGTTTACATGTTTCCCATGAGATAGGATGAGTTTCCCAATAAGAAAATCTCGAAGTTGCCTCATACTACCAAAACTGGCTCAGGAACCGACCTAAGCCACTTTTTACTGGGCCGTGTGAAACTCTTGCCAAAATTGGCCTGGGTCGACTTTTATTGTTGGCCATTAGGATGTTGACCAAAATCGGCCTATGCCGGTTTTTACTGAATTTTGTTCAGTTGTCCTAAATTTGATCCCATTCAAATGCATTTGATTTTCAGTCTATCTTCATCTCTCCCATTCTTTTGCTGTCACACATTTATTGGTTAATCAAACATGCTATATAGTTCTAGAATATATATCAAATCTTCAAATGCAGTTTTAGTCCTATTGTCGAATTTTCATGTTTCTCTCGGTAGCATGTCACACCCGGTTTTAAGGACAAAATCAGACATACACTATATATGAAATAAAGAAGTCAAATCTCACATATAGCCGTAGATAAGTGTAATATCAATAGACAAATGCTTAATAAACATAACTCAATAGTATAAAATATACCTTAGAGAGCAACACAGCGAAAAAAACAACTCTGAACACCGGGTGTAGACTTCACTCCAGGAACAAATTGACTGGTTGATCACAAGTCTAAACTTCTCCTGAGGTGTAGGAAATAGCAAGAGTGAGTCCATGTCGAACTCAACAAATATATCATAGGTTTCATGAGGCTCAAAAGTTGACACTGGTTTACTACGATTAGCTTTTATTTGTCACAATTTTATTACATGAGTAGCATCAAGTTTGCATTAATCCCACAATAAACATATGATCAATGTAAATATAAATAACGAATAGCAAAACATATATTAAACCAATAAATGTTCATCTATTCTGTGAAGGTCCAAGGCCACTCGTGATCGTGAGCACGACTGATATACCAATTTAACACTCTGCAGAGGTTGTACACTTTCACTGTGAGTCGTGATTTACCCTTTCGCCCGAGGTGATCAGCCTCTTGACCCACTTCCAAGGAAGGTCGACAGGGTTCACTATGAAGTCTTTCAAAGGTTCGTCTAACAAGTTAGGGCCATTAGATTCACTCGGCAAACAGATGTAGAGCCCCCTTCCAAATGGCATAATAACACGCAGCCTATACACATAAGGACAGAGGCCGCACTATATCCGATTCGTCAAGCCGTTCTTACGCCATGAAGGTTACCACTAACAAGCTAGAAAAGGTCCTCATACTTGACTAAAGTCAGAGCCATATAGCCCTCACAGTTATACTGTAAGTCCCAGATGTTCGTCCATAGATGAGTCCTTATGGAGAGAAACTAGAGCACCAAAAATAACCCCATGCTCTAGCCCTCTTTAAACAGTAATCAAAAAGTCATCTTTTAGTGTTGTTGCATATTCCATTAATCATATTACAAGATCATAGTTTATGTTCAGCGCTAGCAAAACTACTCAATGCAATATCATGGGTGCCAAGGTAATGGATCAAGACTAAGTCATCCTTAACAAGAAAATACATGCATAATGAATTTAATTATTTATTGTGAAATAGGACAACAAGGATAATCCCATGCTATATTTGCCTTAAACTCAAATCCTTCTTCTGTAGATTCGTAACCTCCAAAGAACCTCTTCTTGATCACCACGTAAACCTCACCGATTGACTGAACCATATAGCACCACACGAGCATCCATACAATCATACACGAAGCAAATAATAGATCTATATTAGAACAGTACACCAATCATACAAAAAAAAGTAAAAGAGTTTGAAACACGATTCTACGCATCGCTACGAACACAAAGTCGCGAAAACACGCTAATCGGAGCTACGGTTAGAAAAGATACAACTACCGATAGATTTACCCATAAAACTATTAGCTTCATGTATCCTAAGGGTATAAAAACATATATAAGATATTTTATAGAGATTATAATTTAAGTCAAATTTAGATTCGAATTATAAAACTAAAGTAAAACAAATCATATTTTTATTTACAAAACCCAGTTGCATAATTGTTATTTAAGATATGATTCAAACCATGAAATTCCAATATTAGTGACATGATAAACACTGTTACAAATGCGTAGATCTCGTTGCTATGAATCTAACGCCACTTGAATGGCTCAAAACAGAGTTGAAACGTAGAAGATATAAAATAAACAAGATTTCCTCTATTAAAATAATGGATTAGATCTAATCACGAATTTTAAAAGTTGAAAACCTACTGAACAGTAGTACCAACATGTATAGCTCGCAAATACGAACCTAACGCAATTTAAACGGGTCAAATCGGAGTTAAAACGGAGAAGTTATGGCTAAAACAAAATCAGTGGCAATTCTGTAAATAGCTGAAAACGTATTTCTGAACTTATCAAAACGAATCTGCGGTTTCGAAAGGAGAAAGCGTATTTTCGGAATGCGTTTTGGACTGGGTTCTATACTTAAAATTCCCAGGGGCTCTTTAAAAAAATGCCGGTTGAACCGGTATCTTCTAATCCTGGCCGTTGGATTTGATTTGGACGGCTCAGATTGGATCGAGGAGAAACCGGCGGCGCTCCGGTCGGCACAGGGATGTGACGGCGAGTTCCGCGGCGGCGCCATGGCCGGACTTGGCTATCTAGCGCTACAAGGCACGAGTTCGCGAAAGAGAAACACCGGATGATAGATAACATCAATGCGAACTCACCAAGGGTGAAATCGAGGGCGTGGGACGGACGGAGGCTGCGGTGTGCTCGATAGGGCGGACGGTGGTGGCGAGGTAGGGTTTCTAGCTTGCGGTGGTGTCACGGGAGCACGACTGACGCTGCGAAAGGGTTGGATGGGGGCGGCTATGCGCGGCGCCCTTGCTTATATAGCCCGAAGGCGGTTCCAAGAAAGGAAGGAGATATTTGAGGCGCGGATTCGATCGGTGGAGCAAGGAAGAAAATCGGAGCCGGCGTGGGGAGGAAGAAGGAAACGTCCGACATGTGGGCCCGCGGCGTCAGCGCCAGCAGGGAAAGGCAGGCGGGGCGCGCGCGACCAAGCGGCTTGCTGGGCTCAGCCCAAGCGGAAACGCGGGGAAGGAAGGGAGATGGGCCGCGCGCCAGAAGAAGCAGACGCGGGCGCGCGCTGCTGGGCTGCGACCCGGTCGGCCCAAGAGAGAGGAACGCTCGACTGCTAGGCCAGAAACTGAATAGGAGATGATTTCCTTCTTTTTTTCTTTTTCTATTTTTTCAAAGCATTTTCCAAATATATTTTGAATTCCCTTTTGAATTTAATTCAAATCACTTGATACAAAATTTTAAATGCATTAGCATGAATGCACAAACATGTTTCTACCCTTATATTTGATTTTAAGTTAATAAAAATTATTATTATTCTAAGTTTGTATGCTTACAAAAATACATAAAAATCATATTTACCTATTTTTAAATCATGCCAAAATTTTAGGGTCGATTGGTTAAATACTATTAAAGGTGATTATTCCTTTGTTTTAGCTTGTTTTTACTTAGTCCTATCTGTTGAAGTTACAGAAATCATGTATCACGATGGTCCAAGCCTACCATCTCATGATGATGAGAAAGATACAAGATCCCTAGGCTGGCCCAGGGCCATTAGGGGCGCAATCTAATAGGACCTTGACACAACCTCTACCTATAACCACCACTTTTATTAAGTTGAATGTTCAGAAAGTTGCAATGTTTTAATGCGATTGGCATGCTCCAACTCAACTTTATTGTTGAAGGGAGGGGAACTCTTCAACATGGTTTCTTTTTTTTTTCCTAACACAACTAATGTCTATTGGGCACGGCTCCTCCTCAAAGAATCGGAGGGAGGCACAAATTGCAGCTCCTCTTTTGTAGACAGAAAAATGGTTCCAGTTTCTCTTCCATACTTAAAAAACGGCCTTTCTTCCTAGAGTGTTTGATGGACCCCTCCAGCTCTTCTATCGAAGCTGGTACCGGAGCTGGAGCCATACTAATAAGGTCCTTAGGGCATGTACAACAGAGAGACCGTTGCTGTCTCTAAGTTCTTGAAATTTACAACACAGATGGCTAAATAGACAGCTCGTACAACCCATAGACAGCTGCAGTCTATTTGACTATCCATGAATCGTTTAATGTTTCCATGTAGCCATGATCAATCATGAATATCATTTCTATATACCATTGTGTTGCTAATTGATGCAAAACAAATCTTTCAAAATAAATCATATATTATATATATAATGTAATATAATATATTTCATATATCATAAATAAATTAAATATAACATACGTCTTCTTCCTCATAAATCAAATATGATTGAAAATTTTGTCTAATGTGACTTGTTCTGGAACTTTGAGAATAGAATTGCAGTAACTGAAAACATTCAGTTACTCTGAAACATAGAATTGCAGGAGGCAGTAACTGAAAACATTCAGTTACTGAAATATAGAAAACATTCAGTTACTGAAAAATAGAATTGCAGAAAATAGAACTGCAATTCTCTTTGCAATTCAGTTACTGGCAGCACTTTCCTTATCATCACTTGTACATCTGCATTTTGATGGGGGGCCTAGACCTGTTTTCTTTGCTGTGCGACTGAATGCGCCTTGTTCTGGAGCTTTGAGAATAGATCTGCAGCAGAATAACATTGCATCCAAATCTTCTTTCAGTTCTTATATTTGTATCATCAGGATCATCTGTATCTTGACCTGCACAAGCTTCTTAGATCAAGACAACGAATTAAGATTTGTGAGCAGATAACTGAAAAATAGAATTTCAGTGCATACCTGACCTTGGCCGTGCAGGTAACTGAAAACATTCAGTATTAGTTTCCATGGACGTGCTCACCTGTGAAGCTCACCCGCGATGTGCTTGCCTCGTCTGGATGCACCCTGCTCCGATGCCGGTGCCGCCTGCTCGCCACGGATCGGCTCTGCCCCGCCCCGGTGCCGGCGCCCTGCTCGCTCCGCTCTTCCCCGGTGCCGGCGCCGCTTGCTCGCCGCGGAGCGGCTCTACTCCGCCCCGCCCCGCTCCGGTGCCGGCGCCCTGCTCGCCCCGCCTTGCCCCAGTGCCGACGCCGCCTGCTCGCCACTCGCCCTCCGCGTGAGGAGGGAGGCAGGAAGAAGACGGCTTCGGTGAGGATTTTTGGCGCGATTTTTCCCCCTCGCGCGCGAGTGCGCAGCTGGATCCTCGCGGTGTCGGCTCAAGACGACGGCTCCGTACAACGCGAAGCCAGCCATCGAGTTCGCCTGGGAGCACGAGCGCTTGCCGTCGTCTCACGACGCGACGGCTCCGCTCTCTCTCCTCATTTACTGTAGCGAACGGGGGGGATTTTTGCAAAACTGCCGTCTGGAGGCGACGGCCAGCACGGCCGTTGTACGTGCCCTCACATGCACGCTCATATTGTCACTGTAGTAATGCCTCCGATGCATTATACTATATGAATACTTTTTAGAGAATAGATCAACAAATCTTAAAATTGACAAAGTTACCATATCCATATTGCATCGACAGGCATGTTGACATGCGTATCGGAGCAGGCGTACTAATAAGACGGAGAGTCCAATCTAGGTGGTCAGCTTCTATTTTGAGACAGTATTGTAATTAGCTCCGTTGTGCCATAGATAAATAGATGATGGAAGTACAAGCTATGAAGTAATAATAATATTATGGAAGCTACTCTATATGTTTACCAAATCTATACAATGTGCTGAATAATTAAAGTATTTTATATACAATTTCTTATATAAGTTTCACATGTAGGCAAAGGCCAAACTTTTATCATATGAGGGTAAACTGGTTTTATTGAATTCAACAATTAGTACTGTATCCATGTTCATGATGTTCTTCTCTAAATTCAATCGTTAAAAGGCTGGATTTCTACTAACCCAGGTTGATGTCCTTTTCTAATTTTGAAGGAAGTCATTAAAAGGCTGGATTTCTACCGACCCAGGTTCTTTTGGCATGGTAATAATGACAAATGAAAGTATTACCTCACCAAATGGACATTTTATGTTATCCTAAAGATCAAGATAGTTTGGTATGACATCTCCTCTAGATCAAACACATTTTTTTAACAAAATGGCTATTTAAGATGCTTAATGAAGATGAAACCTGATAGACCTTGTTGAGGAATGAATATCTAAGTGAAAACTAATTTTCTTGGGTTCATATAAAACCTAGGTGCTTACAATTTTGGAAATGTTTTTTTAAGGTGAGGGAAGACTTCCTAATATGTGGACGTTTCAAAATAAATGTTTGTTCATAAACCAGATTTTAGAAAGACACAAACGTGGGTATCAAATCCCTTAAGAAGCATTTTCCTAGTATATATAAGGTTTTCAATTACCTTCATGTTAGTGTGGCATCAGCTACGGATCAAGTGTCACTAAATATTTATTTTCGAAGACAAATTGGGGATAAATTAAAGCTTGGCATAACCTAGTAGCTCAAATATATAGTTAAATTTTAACTATCCAATGGAATGGATAGTTTTACCTGGGACTTATATATAAAAATGGTCTATTTTGTTAATGATCTATGCATGTCATTTGATTAGCCAGGGTATAGATTTGACAAATAAATCCATTTTTGTAAGCTGAAGCTCCAACTAAAGATAAAGATTTTCGTTTGGTATCTCCAGCAAGGAGTAATTTTAATAAATAATAATACACATAGCTACTGTTAACTCCTCAGTGATCCATAACTCATACACTCGGAACCAGTGAACCAGCATAGAAAAGGAGAAATAAAATTGATCTTTTTTTGGGGTTGTAGCTCTTGTTTGGCTATATGGCGCAGCTGTAACGATCTTGTTTTATTTTTCAAAAACTTTTACTTGTCTTATGCATGTTAGCTTTAGAGGAACATATTGGTTGCAGTTATGGACTTTACAAGCCCTGTTTGGTGAGCAGAAATTTGGAGATCATTGTTCTGAATATTATCGTTAATAATGGATGGAGAAGTAATAATATAAACTTTGAATATGATTCGTTCATTTGGTTTTTGTGCTTGTTTCCTTTTTTTAATTGTGGCCACACTTGAGCTGAAACCGTCATAAGAGCGCAGAGGCCAGAACTTCTCCGTTTCAAGAAAAAAAATGTTCAATAACCAAAGACTACACAATTCTTGGCGCTGTACATGTTCTACTCAAATCTCACTTATTTGCGACAGAAGGACGAGAGTACAGATTCCATTCTCAAACTCAGCAAGTTTTATCAGTACCAGGACTTTGCGTAGGAAAAGATTGAAAGCATGATGCAAATACTACAAAGAACAAAGGCTGCACTTTAAACAAATTGTTAAAAGAAAAGGGTCAAAACAAAGCTGCTGATCTTGTAGATGACTTGTGGAATAGTATCTAGTACCGGTCCAGGGTATCTAACGCTAGCTGCACACAAAGAGAGCAAGGCAGCAAGCACAAGGTATCTATCTCGCCGCCTTCAGGCTTCTGGGACAAGCACAGACATGTGTCGACGTTTTGCCTATCAATGTCTCCGGCCGGCCGGCCCCCATTGTACTGCAGATAAGCACGAAACGGAGACTGGTCCTTCGTCCGGTCCATGATTAGGGACGCTTTAGCGCACGTATCATCATTGTCTGTCTGCCATGGATCCGTCGCACGAAAAACTACCCTTCCGTTTCCGCTGCGGCGCCCGCCGTTCTTTTTGCGGCGTGCTCGTGCTCCTGCCGGCTGGCGGCCGATCGGTGTCGTCTGGTCTGAATCTGGTGACTGATGGATGGTTCGTCTTCCTGGCCCTCTGTGTTGCTTTAATTTGTCCCCTTGTTGTTGCTGATTGCTGAATGAGTCCTATGGATTATTGCTCCCACGTTTTGATGCGTTGGATATGGCTCACTGTCTCTCATGGAGTGATATCCTTTCTTGGAAGAGCTGAGCCAGGATTGGATTCAATCCTGTGTATATGTTGTCAAAAATGAATTTCTCAAAAGGACATTCTTTTTGTTTAATCACAGTATAAATCCTTCTTCCACGATTAGTATGTCTCGTTGCCGATTAATCTACTTAGGGCACTCCCAAGTCCCAACCAAAAAACTAGGACAATTTAAATAAAATGATGATGTGGCATTAAAATTAAAGAAGAGATACAAGGAAATGGTTTACTAGACAAGAAGCTATATCTTCATGTAATCAAGATAGGAAGAGATGTGATAGGTAGATGATCAAGAGAGAAGACACTTGTTGATGCTAATTAGGTCACACACTAGCAAGGAGCTAGATTGCTCGGTAGAGGCGGGCAAAAGATCATCATAGATGACATTAGGTTGATCGTCATCTAAGAGCATGTTTGTGGACAAACACTTCATTTGATGCCTCTGGTGACGAGCGTGATACACAAGACACGTCACCAGAGGCGTCTTATCGGGAGCGCGATATGAAGATACACCGACGAGGTTTTTTGAAACTCGAAACGCCACATGTCTAGGGGATCCTGTCATGGCGTGCGGCGTTGATGGGCTGCTCTATCTGGCTTGACCGCTCTAGAGCTTGATCACCGTTGATCTATTGACCATGCAGCAGCAACGAAAAATGAGGGGCAATAGTAGATGGGGAAGAGATGGTAAAAAGTGTAGAATGCATTTTTTGTGGATTGGATAGACGGATATTCAATTGGCCGTGATCCTCTCATATAAATAGAGGGGGTGGTCTTATCTTAGTAGAAAACCTATTCCACATGTAATTTACAAGTTTTCACGAGATCCGTTGAGTTTCCAAAAAAAAACATGAAATTGGGCTCGGATTGTCAAAGTGGGTCTCTGCGCTGATTTAAATAGTAACATGTGAGGACTCAGCAAAAATCGATTTGGGCTGGTTTTGTCTGCACAAACCGGCCTAGGCCAGCTTTTTCAGGATGTTGCAAATTGTTTCCAATTTGATCTTTTTTTTTGCTATTTTCTTGTTTGGACTTGTTTTCCAATCCATCTTTAACTTGGATCATATTTTGGTCATCGATAACTTGTGACTGGACAAAAAGTTATTTGAAGAAACTATCCATTAAGAATATAGTTTCTATGTGTAGTGTCTATAAGTACAAAAACTATCTTGTGGTTTTTGGATTGGGATTGCTCTAATACTTAACTGCTCTACAATATCGTGAAAAAGATGCATAGAACCCTATCGTGAAAGTTGTTTAGACCTAACAAAAGGATGGAATTCCAGTTGTAATCATGGCTTCGGGGGTAGGAATGAAATTGGCTTTGTTGTTTACTATGCTCTTGCTTTAATACTCAAATTTACTCAAGCAATGGCCAATGCAAAAAAAAAAAAAACCCGTAGCATGTAAGTTCATGTGGACCAAACTTTGGAAGGAGGGGGATTTCTTTTCTCTTTACGTGATCATGTCGGTGGAAACAAGGAAAGAGGGGACACAAAATATTTATTGCGTGAGGGATGTTGAAATTCTAGGTTTTTTTTATTATTTATTTATTTTATCTTTTCCTCAAAAATCAAGGGCTATGATTTTTTATGGCAGGACTAACATTCAGACGTTCAGACGGACGCTCCCATCCAGACACCCGCGGCTGCTATGTTCCTGCGCGTAGTGAGTGGACGGCGTGGGCCTCAGCTTGCTGCGGGGCCACCACGCGGGCATCGCTCCGCCGTCGGACCCACCTAAGGCCACCACCTCCCTGGGTGTCTACGTGCTAGTCGGGTATGGTTTTCCCGCCGAGCTTGAACTGCCGCGACAAGCAAATGGAGGGAAGGGAAGGGAAGGGAGGGGAGGGGAGGGGAGGGAGAGGAGGGCGAGGCGCATCGTGCGAGGAAGGCTGCTGTAATGCTAGCCACCGGCACCATTGCGACATATGCAACACTAGAGTAAAAAAACATGCAATACCAGATCTACTTTTAAAACATCCAGATAAAATATTTACAACATACGTCTGAAAGCAGGATGAAACACTTAAAACATGCGCTTGAAACATGCGTGTATAGCCATTGCAACATGTGCAACACCAAGATCTATTTTTAAAACATTCAGATGAAACATTTGCAACATACGTCTGAAACATGTGAAACACCAATATCTACTTTTGAAACATCCAGATGAAACATTTGCAGCATACATTTGAAACATGTGAACACTTAAAACATAGGCTTGCAACATGTGTATATTGTCATTGCAACATATGTAACATCCTAGATCTACTTTTGTAACATCCACATGAAACGCTTGAAACATAACTTTGAAACATCTGAAACACTTGAAACACAATGTTCGCCGCGCGGCCACGGCCTACCTGTGGGGATTGGAATGGCAACGGCGAAGGAGGAGGCCTAGCGGAGAAGGAGCCCGAGGAGGGCTGCCGCCTAGAGGGGCCCCGCGAGGAGCGCCATCTCCTAGGCTGCCCCCACGACGTGCGTTGCTGTAGCACCCTCGCCACCGCTTACAGCACGAACCCATCGGAGCTGACCGGCCGGGCAGCAACGGACCTTCCCTATGTGGGTGGGGGTGAGGGTGAGGTTCGAGATGGGGCGCGTGGCGCAATGCAAGATGGAGCGCGGTAAGGGATGGGGGAGCCAAGCATCGCAGGCGGGATGAGGCATGGGTGAGCGACGGGTGAAGGCAGCAGCAGCGTCGCGAGCGGGATGGGGCTTGAGTGAGCGACGGGTGAAGGCAGCAGCAGCTAGCACGGAGTGGGGCATAGTATCCGAGCGGGGATAGGGATGGAGGCACCAGGGGAATAGAATGAGCGGACCGGGATTTTTTTTACACGAGCATGTCCGGAGGGGAGTCATGGACGGACGTTCTTATCGTATCATTATCGTTTTTTTTTAAGATTTTACCTTCTAGAACATAAGGGAGTACCGCAGCAGGGCCCCTGTTATCAAACTTAGAATACCCAATGAGTGACTGTAACCTACATAGACAATGCAACATGAAGAGCATATACACAACCGTTGCATTGGATTACTTTAGAAAAAGATATATCATGCATTCATGCATTGGGATATTGAAGAGGTTTAATCATCGGGATGGAGGCCCGTGGCAGCTATAGCTATTGTCCGGTGTCTTTTTAGGGTGTGTTTAGATGATTGTAAAGTGTGTGTAAAGTTCCTGTAGCACTTTTCGTTGTTATTTGGTAAAATTTATCTAATCATGGACTAACTAGGCTCAAAAGATTCGTCTCGACATTTACAGACAAACTGTGCAATTAGTTATTTTTTTATCTACATTTAATGCTCCATGCATGCGTCCAAAGATTTGATGTGACGGAGAATCTTGTAAAATTTTTGAAATTTTGAAGAAACTAAACACTGCCTTAACTAACTGTGACCCTGTTCAGTAGCATGGTACAGTAAAAGGTACCCTAGCCGGGGGACAATAGGGCGACTGATGTTATCACTCACCACGCTCGCTTTCTACAGTAAAAGGTACCCTAGCCGGGGGACAATAGGGCGACTGATGTTATCACTCACCACGCTTGCTTTCTTTGAAGCACACTTTGTTGGAGCTATAGGTTTTGAAAGACACAGGTTTGGCATCCGGAGTACAACTTGAAGCTATGGCAGCTTTAATTTCCAGCTCCATACCCAGGCACCGTTTAGATGCCAAAAATTTTGCCAAAATTTTCAGATTCCCCGTCACATCGAATCTTTAAACACATGCATGAAGCATTAAATATAGATAAAAAATAAAACTAATTACACAGTTTAGACGAAATGGACGAGACAAATCTTTTAAGCCTAATTAGACCATGATTGGATAATATTTACCAAATAACAACGAAACTGCTACAGTAGCGTTTCGCCAAAAATTTTGCCAACTAAACAGCCCCAAGACAAAGGAAGGCAAAACAAAGCACGAAGATCGGCCTGTCTTTTCGAAATAAAAACATAAAAAATGTTCTAAATCCTCCTTGTTCTAATAATATTAATCCTGCAGGCACATATCTAATGGAGGTCACTTTTAATGCCAATGGAATCGAACACAAAATTGTGATATTCTAGATGTGGAAAAAGTTTTATTCTTCGATGATATTTGCTTGCCTTTTAGGGGCTGTTTAATTTATGCCTAAATTTGTAGTAATATTCTGTTCTCATCACTTTTCCTTTTTTTCTTGTCACTTCTAGTAAAATAGAAATTTCCGGTGCAGAGGTTAATTGTACTTGAGTCACCAATTTCGTCTTTCCATTATCTTAGGGTCTATTTGTTTGAGCAGTATCTTTTGGGCTTTTTGCTCAAAAGCTGGCTTTCTGACTTTTGGCTTCTGACGGTTTTTTTATTATTGACTTTTGTAATAAATTTTAGCTTCTCGGTGCATCAAAAGCCAGAAAGGCTCCTCAAAACATGTTCCTTTACTTCATTTCCTCAAAAGCCAACTTTTTATCTTTTCAAAAGCGAACTCAATAGCCAGGTTGTTTGTTTCAACTTCTAGCTTTTGGCTGGCAGAAGTTAAATAAAATCTTAAACAATCAAGCCCTTAGATTTACCTGAAAATCATACTTAATAAACTTCATGTTTCTGCATAACATCTGGTGCACATTATATTATTCCTATTGTCATATACAATGTAGATTTCATATGAAACCCTTCTGCATCCTTTTGGATTTATAATGTTCTTTTTTTATCAGAAGCAATACACTTGCATTGTAAATTGTTCCGAACTGCAAATAAAATGAAGGACCAAGCAAGATGACTAGAGGGGGCGGGGGAGGGGGGGTGAGGGTGAATGTGAGCCTAATCCAATTTTCTTTCGATTTCAGCCGCTATCCCAACACAGTCCAATCAAGCGCTCAAAACACCTAAAACTCTGAGGAGAGTACACACACGCCAACTGGTGGCTAGATGCACTCAAGAGAGAGACCCGAGGACGCAACATAACAACCATGAAAGCAAACGGAGACAAAAACATGCAAAACCAACAGCAAAACCGGCCTGAGCCAGTTTGCAAAACTGGCCTGAGCTAGTTTTTCAGCCCACAGAGGAGAAAATGTCAAAGACTAATTTAACGATTTTGAATGGACTTGAAACTTGGTGGGGGGCTTAAAAACTAACACTACTACACTCAAACCTTTAACAATCACGTCATAACCCCCATCGTAGTCCAATTCTGGCCTCAGCAGTAAGCTGTTGGCATTGATAGTCATAGCCATCATAGTCGGTATCTGAGACCGACTAGGGTGTACACTACACCACCGTATTGACTTGTCATCCGTCCGTGATAAGGTCCTTACTTCCGTCGTATTGGAGCACGACCTGCCTGTGTGGGAATGCATTAACATTGCCGCATGGTTTTATGTCCGTCCATGATCAGATCCTTATTCCGTCACATTGGAGCACGACCCGCCTGTGTTGAGGCGAACATCACCATCGCTTCATCGTATGAACCATCTGGTCATAGGGCTTGGTCACTGTCGTGTTGCAGTATGATCCACCTGTGATGATCCTTTAGTCGGTATCGGGTTACTAAACGATTCGGTGGTGATACACTATTGACCCCTGCCGCATCAGACGAATAGCGGCAGTGATGGCCTCTGCTTCACCAATGGCGAGTGGTACGGCGGTGATGACAAAACAACCAATGGGCCTTACATCCGTTGGTCATAGAATTGCATCCAATTTTCACAATGTATTTACTAATTCAGCCTGGGCCTTAATAACTTACTGAACACACACCATACAGATATAATCATTACACATCATTCATCAAGTCCACAACAAAAAGTACTTGTTATAATAACAATGCTAGACACTAACGTAACAACTGTGTCAATTGATGAATTAACACAAGCGGTACATAGGTAGCATAATAAAGGTTCTACTCCCTACAGACTTACATAACCGAAATGAGGTAGATGTGCTCTGCTCGTTCCGATTGGCACTCCTTGATCAGCTTGGCAGCCAATGCACCATGGAACCCTTCTTCTTCCTCCAACAACCATTGCAGGAAAATCGTTCAAAAGTACTGACACTCCAAAACCTGCACAATGCAAAACTTTATTGCTCTGAACAAAATTGGACTATATATATAGACTCAAAACAACTTCCTACCTAAACAAAGACATGTCCTAATAATAAAATAAAGTATATGCACCTTTACTACTCTGCTAGTGACTCCATGAACAAGGGAACATAAGATAGATAGTGAGGTCCGTTCAAATAAATACTCCAGATACTTCTAGGACATGAACTTTTCTATGGCTCATGTCATATGCCATTAGTGTTCTGTCATCTCTAATAAGGAAAATCAAATTCTATTCTAGGTGAACTGCAATCACTTTGTAGTCCACATTGACAGCCTCGAAACCGAGTCAAATATTGTTCAGTCCAAATAGCTACAACGTGTTCACCGTATGCTTCAATGTCCATTTACTAGTACCATAATCTTTAAGGATCCAGATTGAAAGGTCAAACCTATTGAAAATATCAGTAATACATAGACATAACTGACCCTAATCTCCATGGATGGACATTGCAGGACCTAGTGGCCTAAGAATTTTCCTTTATGTCTTTCCCTCTATATCAACAACAACTATCTAGGACACCTCTAGCATGTGCATAAAACCATTAAGAAACACAGTTCCTGAAAATTTACATACTAGAATATTCTCTCCCCATTAAAATTCTTTACATATCCATGCTTCAGTTTTGGATGAGTAGATGCTGACAACTAACACCCCAGGCAAATTCTTTACATATCCATGCCGCTGGAGGATGGTGTCCAACCAAGGTTGAAATGAAGAAAGAACTCAAACCTGCAAGAGAGGTAGAGGTAGCACCAATTGAAGGAGGTAGACATGCTGTCTGCCAAGATGGGCCTACTTATGAAGAGGCTTGATGAGAGAGCCAGAGAGAAGAAGGAAGTCATGCATATTCATGATTCCCGCATGCCTTATGAAGAGTGTGGAGACACTAGGCATTCAGGAAGCAGTTGCCCAGAGCTACAAGAGGATGTGAACTACCTCAACAATAATAGCAACTACTATCGTCCTCAACAGAATCAAGGTTGGAATCAGCAGCAGAGGCCTAACTACTCAGGTAATTATCAAGGTAATAATTCTTTCAATCAACCCCATCTGAGAGAGTTAGTGCTTAATCAAGGAAAATTAATGGATAGCCTGTCTAAGAAATTAGCATCCAATGATAAAACGCTAGAAACAATTAATAATAGAATGGATAATTTCTCTACTGCTATTAAGAATCAGCTGAGTTTTAATAAGATGCTAGAATCTCGGTTGCAACAGCTTGCTAATATTGTTCCTGCTAACCAAGGTAAAATTCTGGGACAACCAGAAGATCTAGAAACTGTAAATCTAGTAGACATATTTAATACAGGAAGTTATTGGAGTGACCCTATCTCCAAAGGATGGAACGACGAGACTCTACCGATTAAGAAAGGTGATCTAGGAAGACCTGTCATCCCGATCTCTATTGGAAGCATAAACTTTAACGAAGTTATCTGTGACTTCGGTGAAAGCGTCAATATCATGCCTAAGGTAATCTATAACAAAATGTTTAATTATCCTTTATTGTACACAACCATGTGCTTGCAGCTTACAGACCAGTCACTTTGCTACACCAAGGGAATTCTAGAAGATATATGTGTACGAGTGGGCAACTCGTATGTTCCTGCAGTTTATAGTAATAGATACAGGTGGTGATGAGAAGTCGCACATCATTTTGGGACGACCGTTCTTGAACACCACTGGAGCTATCATATACGCCAACACTGCCAAGATCTATTTCAACATCAAAGGCAAGAGAGACCTTCTTCTTTAAGGACAAAGTATTACAATTCCCTGCACACCTTCAACATTCTTATGAGCCAAAGAAGAAGAACAATCGGAGGAACAAGAACAAGAATAGGAAGCCACAACAGATGGAGTCAGTGAGAATGATCACTGCAGTCCACAGAGAGCATGATCATCAGCTCAAGTCCCTATATCTGCTCAAGAGAGACGACCCAGGTGTTCCAACCATTGAATGCACAATCAACAGAAGTTCCTTTCAGAAAGCTGTCTGTGACACTGGATCGGGTGTTAACATAATGGCCAAGGTAACTTATGAATATCTATATGATACTATACCTTTAGACCCAACCTATGCGCAGCTACAGATGACAGACCAATCATTTCGCTTCGTGGACGGAATAGCGAAGAACGTCCCTGTGCAAATTGATGACCACTTCATCCCGACTGACTTTTTAGTCATCGATATGGGAGAAGATAAGTACGATCCACCAATCATCCTAGGAAGACCGTTCCTAAGCACCACCAAGGCTATCATCTACCTTGCAACAGGAGAAGTATATTTTCAATTTCCTTCAGAAAAGGTACGCCGTTATTTCAACAATAATTATATAGTTGATGAAGAACCCAAGAAGAATAGAATCAGAAGAAGGCGTCACAACCGCACCTAGAAGAATCAGATCTCCAAGGATGGATGGGCTGACTATCAAGGAGAAGTATCAAGATATGAAGATCGATATCCTAAAGAAAATATTTATCTTGAGAAGGAAGTTGTACCCCAACAGAAAGTGAACCAGTTACCATGGAGAATAAAGAAGAGAAGATAGTGCAACCAACTCATTCCTCAAAGTCAACCTCACCAACAAAACAGGTATGAAAGGTAAAGGTAAATTCAAAGTTAGATTCAGCACAGTTAGAGGCATCACTCGATCCATCCGAGGTGCCCTAGAATATTTAGAGCAAATAAGAGGTTCTGTTCGGAGAACCCAAATCATCGAACGCCGCGCTAAGAGGTAACTTGGTAGTTATCAATATTTCCCTTTTTAGTTCTGCATTTAATTTTTCGCATCATATTTACTTTTCTTCATTATATATTTAGTTATACTTTATTTCTGCATAGAAAAGAAAATAAATATATTTCGCATTGCATTATAAAATTGCTAAGCCCCATGCAAATAAATTTGTGGCATAGAACCCATAAGTCTACTTGCTGTGGTGGCATAAAAATAAAATAAAGAAGCATTCGTCATTTTATTCCTTGCATTATATAAAAATATAAAAATATGGTACAAGAGATCCTGCTAGAAAGATACATCTGTTAAGAGGTTCTAGACGCTCAAGGCTTAGAGGTTTATCACTAACACTTAATCAAGTTCCACAAGCTTTGTTGTCTATTTGAGCTTCATAGAATTTGAAGGAGCAAGGAAGGTAAATAGACAAAAAGGACAATCTGTTTCCTGTCGGAGCACTGTCTCAACAATTATCATCATAATCACTCCGATGAGGAAAAGTACACCTTCATTGTCTCCCAAGCAAGACTATGTCAACATTCAGCTTGGAGGAGAGCATCCCTTATGTATCTAGCTAAGTATTTTCTTACCTACCTATTTTTGTTTTGATATATAAAATAAAATAAAAAGATGCATAACCTATTGAAACCCAAATAAATGTTTTCTTATACATATATATGTTTTCTGTATAATCTTTAAGTTTAATAAATATAGGAGAGTGTGCTAAGTTTCATCTTTCTAAGTGAACCATAAAATAAACTCTTATATGAAAATGATGAATAGTTGTTCTACTGTAATTCCTTTCAAGTACCTAGTTTTCAGCCTTGAACTCTCCCGAGTTTTGGATACAATTATTTTGATTTAAGATTTGCTCTAAACCTAAAACTTATGGGTAGCAACTGCTTGATCTAAGTCTAGGTAGTTGACATATATAATATGGGAAGGTTTTGAGCGGCTATCTATCATGTTCCTAGAGATACTAGAGTTCTGGAAAATTTATCTTTTGAAAATTAACTTGCTACATGATGAGTTCCTGTATGACGAGAGTTTAAAATCCTACCACAGCCATATACATGCTTGTAGATTAGGAAGCCTTACATTCATATTTAATATTTGTGAGCATTGAGTATGGTCAGGCTGTGTCGATCCTTAGGAACTGGTCATGCGGTTAAAATCGAGATCCACCTATACACTCTACCTATACATGCTGCTTCTACCATGGAAGTACGCATCTATATCCATATCCACCCATATATATTCACCTATATATTCTGCTTGTACCCTGGAAGTACGAATCCACATTCAGATCCACCCCAGAAAAATAGTTCTACTCTTACATTAGGAGTGAACTGCAAAAATATTCCTATCAACCATTTTATCCCTTACTAGCCAATAAAGCTCCAAATATCTAGTTATGCTACCTCTTGTTATTATGTTCCAAAAGAAGCTTGGGTATTCAATGAAAAAAAGAAAAAAAAAGAAAGAAAGAGGACAAATGTCCCACTCAGAAATAAAGAGAGATATAGAAGCCCAAGTTCTTCTTAAATTCTTCAAGTTTTCTAAGAGAGGCATATGAGAAATTTTCCTGAAGGAGCTAAGTATTCACCATCATTATCCCTTTACCCCTTATAACCATTTCTACTCCATTTACCATTTACAACCATCTATCATATAGCCCAAGAAACATGCATATCTTGATTTGACTTTATGACTCGTTCCTTTGGATCCATAGTTTTGATTATGCAATATATGTTTCGCTGTCTCCTCACCTATGAGCTCCACATAAGCCTATTAGAAGTAGGATGAGAGAGAGAAGGCATAATGTTACTATGCTACCAAAAATATCACATATTTTGAGAGGAGAGAAAAGGCATACACCATAAATGCCTTGGAGAGGATCCAGAAATACCACAAAGGAGAGACTTGGAAGGGTCATACATAGGAATCTCTGAGTTTTATTTTGAAAATCTTGCAAAACTCTGGAATAATAGTTGATCAAAGAGCTTGAAACATGGCGCTTGACTTGACCGTTCTGTCTTTCAACTACTCAAGACCCAAATGACGGCTACAAGCCCTATGGTGAAAGGTAATATGAGTAAGTTTTTCATCAGAATAGTTCATTCTAATCCGGAGGAGAGTTCTTGTTTGAACGCATGTGTACATGTAAGGCGTGAAAGTATTGTAGTAACTCCTGATCCATCATTGAGTCTATCTTTGCTCAGGGACGAGCAAAAGGTAAGTTTGGGGGAGTCCGTTGACGATAGATAAGTATCATTTTTAACCGTCAACATAGCATGAGAAATGATCTAAATACAAATACTATCTAGATATAGGGGTTACACTGACAGAATTCCACGAGTTTTGGTGAATATCTATTTCTATAGGGGGTTATCAGGAAATAAGTAAAGGAGACTCACATGTTAGATTTACATAGAGACAAAGAGGCTATACATAACTTTTCTAGAATGTGGAAGATATGAGAAGACTCTAGAAACAAACAGGAGACGAAACGGACCCACAGCAGGGGCGCCCGCCCCTCTCCCTTGGGCGCCCGCCCCCTGTGGTGGCCAATCACAGTCAACCTTGCGGATTATGTCTCCACCGCCTTTGAGGATCAATAATAATCGTTCATCAAGGTCGGTTTGATCCAAGGGCTGTGGTGCTTCCTAAAGGGCTACATAAGCAAGGCCCCTGGCCCCAGGAGAAACCCTAAAAATTTTGAGCCAACACAAGAAGGAATTCATTATTCAGAGAAGCCCTAGAGCCACCATCTCAATTAGATCTTTAATTTAGCATAGCTACATAGGATTAGAACTAGAAGGAGCCAAGCATTGCTTGATTTCCGGATCTGTCGGAGAATACTTGGTAATTCTCTCATACTTTTGTATTTGTTCTTATATTATATTATCTAGTTCATCATTTGTATGAATATGACTTTAGTCTATTCTATCATATTGGATATGACTTTACTCTATTTGATTATGTTCTCAATTATATTGTTCTTAGTCTACTTTGATTATATGCTTGGCATAGTTCGATCAGATTTATATTCAAGTATAGGATCGTATAGCGCTTACTTATTGATATCATGGGTAAGTGATAAACATTGTGTAGGAGTGGTGCCTATACCGTATTTACCTGCGATTGTACCCTATATTCCGGATTGTGTGGTAGATCGCGGGAGTGACAGTCCTGTTGAGTCCTCTGTAGTCCACCTCTCGAGTATAGGGCAGGCAGAGCACAACTATTATAGGGAAGTTATGGCTATGTTCTATATCTTCCTTAGTAATATCACTAAACGTAGATATAACCTGTTCTTGCCATGATTGCCAAGTGTAATTGCACTATTCATCGTATGCTTTGACTTTATAGTTAGAATAACTTAGGATTATCCCAATAGTTCATCCTAATCCATGCTAGTGCTATATATCTAGAGTAGTCTATTGAGATGTTTATCATTATATGGCTATGTGCTTATCAGTTATTTTTATTATCATTCATATATTATTTATCTTGTGACACTTACCCTGTATGAGAAGAGAGATAAAGACATGGTTATGCTCTCCATTAGCATATGCAGTATTGCTCATTGCTCATTATTCATTATCCTTAGCATCCCTTCCCAGTGGTAAAATATAAATAACGATACCTGGTTTACTCCTGATTAAAATGCTACATCGATATTATCTGTGCGCTTGTGGATTTCATATTTATTTCTAGAGGAGCATTTGCATTTATTTAATACCACATTTCTGGCATCATGCTGGGGATGACAACCTAACTTAAGTGACGTTAAGAAATACCAACATATACCAAGTTTGACAAATTAGAGATAAAAAGCATAAATATTTATAATATCAAATAAATACCATTAGATTAATTATGAAATGTATTTTCATAATAAATTGATTTGGAGCCATATTATTTACTAAAAACTTGGTCAAATATGAAACACTTAAACTGGCACGTATACCATAGTTACATTCTTTTATGGACAGAGATATATGGGTGGGCTGAGAAGGTTGCAAGTAACCGTATAGCTAGCAAGCCTGCTGTATTATTAGCCTTACTCTACGACGGTTCCCGGCGTAATAAGTGGTGGGGATGGTGTTGGAAGTTGGGATGACATTCAACACTCACGCACGCTTCCCTGAGTTTTAGGCTTCCTGTGCATCTTTTCAAATTTTGGTGTGAACACATGATTCCCAATCTCATGTGTAACTCAATGAACCCACTATAGAGGTCCCCTGGGGCTATAAATTTGGAGGCAAGGCGGAGTAGAAGGAATACTGCTTGTGTTCATTTGTTGTGCTGTGACACATATCTTTTCTTCTTCGTTTTCTCCTTCTAGTCTTCTTTTGAACAATGGCTCACGGTAAGTGTCCAAGGGAGGAAACTCCAGAAGCCACGGATCCACCTCCGTGCCTTCGTCTCCCTCTTCGTCGTCAAGGGTGAGAGGGAATGATTTCTTATCTCTATGGCTGCCTTGCATTAATCCTTTGAATATGCAGGGCTACCTCTCATGCTGCGGTACATCGGCCAACTCTGACGGAGATTAGACAACAATGGATTGTGCATCTTTCTAGGTCCATGGTATCTTCATCTTTATCCACCGACTCCGAGTCATATGATGGTCAGAATGTCTGGAATCTTATCCGTGAAAGGAGGGAGGCCGGAAACCTGTATTCTGAAGCGATGCGTGAGGTAGGTCAGCTCGAGCTATGTCTTGATGCCGTTGAAACAACCTTCTCTGCATCTCAAGAAGAGACCAATGTTGCTCAGATGAGGGCTGATGAAGCTTATGCTAGGGCAGCAGGTAAACTTTCTTTGAAGAGTCTTTCCTTTTATATTCGTGACTTTATCCAATAACCCTTCATTTTCATTAGATCTTGAGGAACAACTGGCTGCTTCTCATCGTGAGATCGAGGAGGCTCGCCGCCAAGAGATTGACCTAGAGAGTCGCCATGAGATCCTCCAATGGGCAGCACATGGTGCAGTTGCAGTAGTCTATGCTAGGGGAGTTTCTCTTGAAGATCGCATGCAGGATATCCCAGTTCATGCCAGAGAAGTGGCAACTCATGGGGTCTGCTATGGTGCCGGTGCCACTTTGGCTAAAGCACAACTGCGTTCAGGGCACGAGCTCCGTCACCTGGAACCTAGTTTTCTAGACACTGATCAGCTGGAAGATCAAGAGGACCTGATTGGAGACTTCACTGATGCTGCCGAGGCTATCACAGTGATCCTCCATGCAGAAGATGTTGTAAACAATGTTTTCTTAGGACCATAGATTATATCCAGGGTCTTATAAGTAAAGAATCTCCTGTGTGAATGTCACTTTTGATCCTATGTCTTTTATTGTTTTTTGTTCTAAAGGCCACTACTATAGAAATCTTAATCGTGGCGGGCAAAATGCCTTAACCGAGGCGGTTTTTGCAATGGCCTCGGTCAAAAGGTCACGGTTAATAGTGGCCTTAACCGAGGTGGTTGCCCTGCCTGCATCGGTTAATGTATTAACTGAGGCAGGCTTCTTACAAACACCTGCCTCTGTTAATGAATAAAAAACAAAAAAATACCCAGAGCCCACCGGTGAGCTCGTTTCCAGCCCTACCGCCGGCCACCGTGGCGCCACTACAGATCCGCTCACACATCCACCGTCACAGCTCGTAGATCTGCCATCGTAGCTCTCAGGTGCCGGATCTGGAGCCACGCCTCCCTGTCGATGCCACGCTGCCGGATCCCCCACCAGTGAACTCCTCCCCACTGGATCCATAGCCCGAGCGCTCCTCCCCGCTGGATCTGCCGCAGGAGCGCACCTCCCCACCAGATCCACCGCCCGAGCGCTTCTTTGAGGCCGGATCCACCGCCGGCGGGCTCCTCCACACTGGATCTGTGCCATGGTGGAGCCGTGGAGGGAGGGGAGGAGGGGCATGGCTAGGAGGGGCCGTGTCCACCCTATGCCGCCGTCAGAAGGGGCCAGGCTGCCATGCACACCACCAGGAGGGGCCATGGCCGGGGCCGCCCCATGCTGCCACCGTGAGGGGCCAGGCTGCCTCGCGTGCGGCCGAGTGGGGCCTACACCGTCGCCGCCCCATGCACGACCGGGAGAGGCCCACGTTGTGGCTGCCTTGCATGCCACCGGGAAGGGGGCCACACCATGGTTGCTGAGGGAGAGGGAGAGGAAGACAAAGGGAGAGAGATGGAGCCATGCCGTGGCTGCCGGGCGCATGCCACACTATCGCCGGGCCCTTAACGGGAGGAGCCGCCACTGGGACAGAGGGAGGGAGAGCAGAGGGAGGGGGGAGGGGGGAGAGTAGAGGGAGGGAGACGAGATCCATGCGCTGTCGGGAGAGAGGGAGTGGGAGGAGCTAAGAGAGAGATAACTGAACAATGAAACCCTAATCTTGTATATATATACAATGAATGGGATTTGGGCTGAGATGGGCTACCTACTAGGCCTCTATTTATCGAGGCGGGCCTTATAGAGTGACCACCTCAGTTAATGCATTAACCGAGGTGGCCGCCTTAAAACAACCGTCTCGTTTAATCGACATTAACCAAGGCGGTTATGTTATGTTGCCCACCTCGGTTAAGCATTAACCGAGGTGGTTGTTGGCCTGACTGCCCTGCCTCGAATAACCAAGGCGGGCAACTAGGCTACTCGCCTCTGAGGCCATTTTGGAAACGCCACGCAAAAGATTTTGTGTATAGTGGGCGATACTCTAGGTGTCAGCTATTTTGAGCTGATGAGACTTGGCTATCAAGCATCGACCCAAATACTTGGGTACTGTACTTATTTACGTATTTTGCATTGAGGTCTATGCGATAATAGATCCGTATCATACGGCGGTTTGCACATACAAATCAACAGATCTGCATCTCGATCCTCCGAGGTACAAAGAATATGGAATCTAAAGAACAACGCAACATATCGCAAAACTTTACCCTTAGTGAGGTGCTCTACCTTTCATCTTGCAACCCTCACGGTCAAGGGATGTGATCTGCTTCTTGATCGTGAGAGCTGCAAGATGGAATATAAGCACCCAATCTTGAAGAACGAGCACCTCGCAATTTGAAGCACCCCCAATCGAGTATGGAGCCCCTGAACAGGAGAGAACCAGATGATTATAGATCTTCTGTTAACACAAGATCTGCAAGAAGATCTACAATCATCAAGGTTAAGCTCCTGTTCAACAACAGCACCTCGCAAAGAATGGAGAAGGAGCACCTCGCAAAACTTACACCAACATCTCAGTGAGGTGCTTTATATTCCATAATCCTTCTACCTCTGAGGGTAAGGGATGCAGATCTGTATCTTGATCCTCGAAGGGAGCAAGATTATGGAATTTGAAGCACCCAATCTTTAAGGCCTTCTCTAAACACCCTGTGAGGTGCTTTATCTCCATCTTGCACCTCTCACGGCCAGGAGGCTATGAGAGAAGTGCAAGGATGAAGACAAAGCACTTCTTGGCGATGAGGAATGTGTGGATTGAGCCCAAGAGGTGCATGCAGACCCTAGTTAAATAGACCAACTTTGAAGATGGAGAAGTGCAAGTAATGGTGATGCAACTGTGTTGTGAGTAGTTGAGAAATAACTCAAGCTGACTTTATCGCTGATAGACCAAATAGTCGTGGAGGGCCGGTGGCCATAACACATACTCCAGTCGGCTCGGCTTTTCATATGACTGAGAAAATACCACTGCCGCATCTATTGTTAACCTGTGAGTCGTAGAAGTTTCAACTCAGTTTCCTTCCTTAGGAGGCCTCGGTGGAAGTATAACACCATCGCTTCTATTGCTACGGCAGTGAAAGACAGCGATATATCAATCTATAGTAGTGTAAGGAGAAGATCTCCACCGAAAATCAGCTCAATCAGAGCAACATGAAAAACCGGCCTGAGCTGGTTTACGCAGGTTTCAGCGGAATTCTCTCTAAGAAAAATTTGAAATAAATTCAAACGAGCTTCGGAAATTTTAAAATTTTAAAATTTTGGTTCCCTTAGGTGCTTAGAAGCTTTCCCCAAGGATCATCACCCATAAGTCAAGGGATCAACACAGATAAAAAATCCATCAAAAGGGTGTGAGGTTTTCTTAATTTTTTCCTCAAAGTGATGGATCTAAGTGCTTGTGAGAAATCTGCCCAAACCACTTGGTAAGGATGTTCCTCAGAGGTCCTAGCACGAACCTGTCCACTCAAATTACCCTCAACCTGCAGGAAATCAAATCCATCAAAAGCAGAAGAGAGGGAGACCGGGATGGGAAAAATTAAAATGATTCAAACACAAGATCTTGCAACAACGATATCAGAGGAATGATTGATTTATTGCTGGAAGATTAACTTGAACAAGGTCAGACCCTTTGCCACAGATGATAGGATTACACAGACAGAGATACACACTCTCTCGACTGCAGATCTCTCTCTCTCAGTACAGAGTACAGACTCGGTGATCCGACATTCCTCTCTGTTCCGTGGCATCCACCCCGTGTCCCATGGCGTTACTTGGCGTTATGCAACGCCCCTACTGTTTATTGCTTCATGCATATTTAAAGTTACAACTATCATGCCTGGTCGCGAGGCAATAAAAATGAAAGTATAGTCATCTTGGCTTGATTCACATGAAGACCCAGTTTTCACCAATGCGACGGTAAGTATGTATGTTTCTATAATTATTATATTTTATTTATATGATCTGAATTTTCAATTTTCAACATAAATACATTGTTATTAAGTAGTATGAGGTATGTGGTTAGCTTCATGTATTTGAAATAAATGGCACGGGTGGGTAATAGTGAAATTGGTATAATTGTATTTTGGGCTAACCTTTTAAGTAATGACAATGTTGCATAATTTATTCACACACATATGGGGAGTTTGACACTATTTTCTTTGACAATGTGGTGATTTCTAGGTCTTGAAAATTAAGGTGCAGAGTGGAAGATTCCATTTGTTGATATATATAGATCATTTGCATCTACACACAGCTACATATACACAATATTAGCTCAACCCGTGCAAGGGGACTAGGTTTAGCTACCCAAACCACTTCTACTCATGCATCCTCGCAGGAGTTGAATTTACATAACTACCCTTAACATTAACTTGGCCCGCTAAGGTTAATTTTGATCAGCTTCACCTTCTGAGATTAATCTAACTCACACACATACATATATATCTTCTAAGATAGACGCGAATGAAGAAAAACCAAGAAATTAGAAAAGAAAGAAATAGAAAAGGTTAACTACACTTAACGTACGATAGGTTAATTGATTAATTGGCTGAGATATTTCAGCTGGGCCTCCTTTTCATGGACCCATGCATGCATATTAATCTCAGCACTCAGGGGTGTCCTTCTCGTCATCCTGCTGCTCGCCGCCGCCGCTTCCGACTCCGACGACCTGCACCGTCTCTACGCTCTTGGAATACCACCTTGCCCAGAAGAGGTAGTTAAAGAAGTTAAGGATGCTGAGCGCCGCAAGGAGCCAGTAGAAGAGGTCGAGCCTGTCCTTGTTGAGGTCGTTGTTGGCAAGCCAGCCGCCATTGCCTGCTGCGGAGCTGCTGGTGATCCTGTTGACGAGCGACACGAGCACGGAGCTGAGGTAGAAGCCGAAGGAGTAGGAGCAGTAGGTCATGGAGGTCAGGAAGGCCTGCATGCCGGCGAGCGACTGCTTGTAGAAGAACTCGATGAGCCCGACGGCGGTGAACATCTCCGAGAGCCCGAACACCAGGAACTGCGGCGCGATCCAGAAGATGGAGAGGAGCCGGCCGCCGGCGGCCACGGCGTGGCGGCGCCGGGCCTCGACGAGCGCGGCGGCGATCATGGAGAAAGTGACGGCGAAGAGGCCGACGCCGATGCGCTGGAGCGGGGTGATCCCCGTGGCGACTCCCGTGAGGCGGCGCATGGCGGGGACGAAGGCGGCCTCGTAGGCCGGGACGAGCGCGACGAGCATGATGTAGGGGATCGCCTGCAGCGACGCCGGCGGGATGTGGAAGCCGGAGGCGGCGAGCCGGGTGTCCATGGCGCTGCCCTGCTGCACGGAGAAGGTCTGCAGCTGCGCCAGGATGGTGTTGAACACGATGGTGCACGCGAAGATGGGCACCACGCACAGCAGCAGCTTCACCTGCTCCACCTCTGCCGGCGTGCACAGACGCCACGGGCTCTCCTTGCCGGGGCCGTCCGGCGCCTTCACGCATGCCTTGTCCAAGAACCTTGATTTGCAATAATCCAAGATTTGAGACACTTTATTATTATTAGTTATTAGCAAAAAAAAAAACTCCACAGGAAAACCTCGAATATTCTCTACTAGTTCTGTACTACTCTGTTATATATTTGGCACCTGAACTTGTTGATGTGGCAGATGTCTGTGGTGTTAACGGACATCTCACGGACGGTAACACCTGCGACGGCCTGCACGGAGGCCGTCGACGGGCACACCTGCTTCCTCTTGCTCACAGCGGCGACAAATACCTACACAGAGAAAGTCTCAGGCCACGGTCATGCATGATGAGTTCAAAGAAAATGAGTCTACAACGTGCAAATCACTGATTATTGTTGTATAATCTATGTAAATTTTGTTATTAATTATATAGCTACGTTCTAATTAAAAAGGAAGAAATCATGTCTAATTGGTCATGCCTTGATGTTATTGTATGCATGGTGGTGCGTACACATGTGTTACACGCCCCCTCTATACATGCATGACTGATTTGATTGATGCAATGCGAGCGTAACAGATGGGCCTCCAGCTATGTGATTATTAACAATGACAGCATGCACAGGCACCTTCCAACAGCTAGCAAGCGTACGTGTGCTGTTGTTGACCCTTCCCAGTGGAAAGTTGAGCCACTAGCTCTTGTCAACTTGTCCCACAGGTAAAAAAGTGGAGACACCAGTGAAGCCAGTAGTGCACAAATCAAGTCATCAGTAAAACTACTTAAACTCTAATAACATGCATGCACACATTTTTAATGTAAGGGAAATTAAAATTACAAATATCTAGCTGATGGACCATCAATCGAACAAGTAGTTTTAAAGTTTACGACGCTATCATAATAATTACTCCCTCTATTCTAAATTACAAGACATTTTGACTTTTCTAGATACATTTATTGAGTTGCTACACGTATCTAGATATAGAGTATATTCAAACACGTAGTAAAACCTATGTACCTAGAAAAGAGAAGTCAAAACATCTTACAATTTGGAATTGAGGTAGTAATAAATCTTACTTATTTTTCCATGAAATTAATGTTTTATCTTAGTCACATGAGTTGGTTGAATGGGTAGATCCAAGTTTTTTTTATTTTTCCAAGAGTCTGTTTCAATCTTGATCGTTTATTGGTGGTCACTCTTCAATATGTTTTGTATAAGCTCTACCAGTTTTTGAACACACATATATATAAACTCTACCACCACAACTACTTCGCCAAATTAACCTCCTGATGATAGGTGATCCCCTGTGGCTTTTGGATCAGAAAGCTTTGCCGGATTAAACAACATTGGCGGCCATCAGCTTTGCTCCTAAAGCTGCATATATGGAGCCCTACTTTCTTCATAAGGAATCATGTAGGCAGCATGGTCAAACTTTCTTCCTTTTTTTCCAGTGTTGGATATACACCTGCCTGCTCTCATCCATATGTACTACATTACATCTTTTTGGTTCACTCCGATCCGGTAGTGCGTCTCTTCTTATTGGATTTCTTGTATGTACTACTATACTATATCTGTGTAGCTAGTGCATAGACGTGGAGGTGGGCCCGGCGGCGACCATATATGTTGATAGTGCATGTACGTGGGAGCTAGGGCTCGACTGGTGACCATATTTGCACGATTGCACCGTACCTTTTAATAATAAACATATATATGAGGTTAACTTGTGCTAATAGTTTTTCTTAATCTATCCATTGACAATATGCGCTTCAATTTCACATGTTGGTCCATATACATACGTACGTGGATGTTGGATGTGTTATCTAGCTACTAGACTTTTTGCATATATATTTCTTAATAAATGCACCAATCTCAGAGCAAAATCAATGGTCAGTAACATTAAAGGATGTCGACTTAGGTATATTATTCGATCGAATTACAAGGCCAACTAGCTAGGCTAGACATTTTGCTTTTAGACATGTGCTAAGCTTATACTATATGAATATATATTTTTTGGGAGTAAATCAGCGTGATGGGTCATGGGAGAGCTACTTGTTATATGCCCCCATAGGCAAGCACAACGAAAACAAATATTTATCACCGACAGAAAAGCCGATGGACAAAAAAAATTCAATTTTATTGGTGATGGGCTATGGAAAGAGTTTATTGGGCAAAATTTTTTGTGGATTTGAATCCAGCATGCTAAAATTTCACCCAACTGGTTTGCACGAGTCCAAAACTAGGTGGATAAATACCTCCGATAACCCTAATCCTAAAATCTGTTGCATTTTTACCTCCTCGCCATCCTAGCTACCGCGCTCTCGACTCCTACTCTAAGTCTTAATTGTCTCATGGCCATGCGCACCATGAATGTGTTATATCATCTCATTTGTATATTTTGTGTTGTATTCATATGTTATTTTTTTTTGAAGATTTTCAACTTGATTATCTTTGCAAACCAGGTTTTTTTAAAATGTAATAATTGTTTTCTATCGCCAGTAGTTTTACCATATTTCTAATATTCTTATTCAAATACCAATAATGTAAACCCTGTAAACAACAAAAAATAGGAAAAAGGAATCTGTACAGCTTTAATTTGGAAGAGGGAAAACAAAGTAGTGTGTGTTTTGTTATTGGTTTTTCTTTATATATCTAGTCAAAATAAATATGTTTCAGCTTCACATGTTCCTCCTACGTGGATGTCCTCCTAGTAGCTACGTAGTACCATTTTTGGTTCTGCCCTGAAATCTGAGTATATTCATAATATTATTTAAAAATGAGGGAATCACAAAGCAAATAAAACCAGTGGTATAGTATAGTACTCTCAAGAGTGAATCGTCGTATAAAATAGATATATAGCGTCTCCGTACGTACGTAGAGTGCAACACAATAGTATAGGAACAATAATATAATATAATATAATATAATATAATATAATATAATATAATATAATATAATATAATATAATATAATATAATATAATATAATATAATATAATATAATATAATATAATATAATACGTTGCTGCGCATGGCGTATACTATACGTACCTTAGCTATGGGAGTGAGGATGCTGCCCTGTGGCGGCTTGTTGCGGTAGAAGGCGACGCCGGCGACGAGGCTGAGCAGGCCGATGGCCATGGCGGCGGCGGAGACCCCGAAGCCGATGTCCATCCCGGAGCGGGTCTGCACCCAGACGAGCACGGTGAGCGCCACCAGCTCGCCCACGCAGAAGCTAAAGTAGGCGGCGTTGAAGTAGCTCGACAGCCGGCGGGCGTCGCCGCCGCCGCCGCCCCGGCGGAACTGGTCGGCGCCGTGCGCGATGATGTTGGGCTTGAGGCACCCGCTGCCCAGCGCCACCAGGTAGAGCGCCGCGAAGAAGATGCCGGCCTTCACGCCGCTCGCCTGCTCGCACGCCTGCCCCGCCGCCGCCGCCATCATGTCGCATGGCGGCGGACGGAGCTGGGGCAGGTGCGCCTGAACCGCCAGCAGGATGAAACCCTGCCGGTGCCATATAAGTAATAAGTAGATATATATTAGTAATGATAAAGATTATTACTAATTGTCATTATTCAGAAGAGATTAAGTTAGTTGGTGCATGTACTGCAGCAGCAGCATTATATTTTGGTGTTGCCATTCTTGTGATGCACTGAACCAGCGGCAAATGCAAAGATGAGGGAGTGAGGAAAAGTGGATTGGCGTTCAGGGCGCGCACTCAAGGCGCACTAGACGGCCGCCATTGGGGGTGATGATTTGTTCCTGTCCTTTCAGTGCCTTTATTTAACAGTTGACAGCACTGTTTTCTTGGTTCTCACTGACAAAACTGTTTGTACAGTATATCTTTTCGTTTTGTTTCAGGCCGTTAATTAAAGTACCAACCTTTCTTTATTTGTTGAACGTACGTTTAATTAATTTCTGTTTCTTTTTGTCGTACTAGTTTACTTATAGAAAAAAAATTAAAGAACAGTAAGCTGCAGAAAGAGGTTAATTAAATTAAACGCCATGATCCTGTTCATCATGATCAGGCAGGACTTCTTGCACAGAAACAAACAAGAATGCCATCATTGTTTTCTTAATTAGCGACTGGCTTCTTTATGTGATGATGATGATTGAAGCATCCAAATAAGTGATGATTATGAGATTAATTATGAATCTCTTATTAAGTATTACCGAGAGCTCGACGAATCCAAAGATGAGCATGGTCCAGAAGCTGCCGAGGTAGGAGTCGGAGAGGAAGCCGCCGAGGAGGGAGAGGAGGAAGACGGTGCCGATGAAGTTGGTCACGATGTTGGCCGCCTCCGACAGCGGGAAGTGCATCTCCCCGAACACGTACGTGATCAGGTTGTTCCCCACCGCCGCAATCGCCATCATTTCAAACGCCTGGATCCCTGCATCGACATGCAAGCGTGCGTGTTCATCAACCAAATTATGAAGAACAAAAGCACTTGTTCAACCATAACTCTGTCTCTGAACCAAGAGCGGATGAGAAGGAAGGGTCTCGCATGCACGAACCTAGGACGAAGACCGCGGCTTTCATGCCGCCGTGCTTGAGGGGGTCGCAGGGTCTTCCCCTCCAGTCAACAGAGACAGCAGCAGCAGCAGCCATGGCGTCCCCTTTGGAACCTTGCTTCGACTCCACATCCATCCTTCACCTCAGCTTGCACTGGCAATCTGGCGCCACACGTACACCACTCACTCCCTTCTGCTCCCTGCTGGAGTCCAATGTTTCTTTTCTCTCTCTGTCTCTCTCTGTCTCTCTACCTCTGCTCTTGTGATACAACAAGCCTATTGAGGTACATCACACTATTGAGCTAGCGTGTGTGTTGTGTCGTGCTCCACCTTGTTGGAGTTTAGTGATGCCTTGGTAAATTTCTAGGCAACTGGGCTGGTTATTTATAAGGGCCCTGGGTGGGGGTGCCAGTTATCATGGGAGCCTGGTGTTTACCCTTGGGAAGGCCAAAAAATGCCGATAAATAAATATATTTAAACAGTATCTTGATTAATCATGTGCTCTCACTGATGAAGAAATGACTTGATGAGAGATATGATGTGAAATGTCAAAAAAGGGGAGATAACAAGAGACGGCGCCGCATTATCTCCTAGTTACTACTTTGATACGGTTCACTTTTAGTTTGGATATGGACATAGCCTTCACTCTACCATGCACAGATTTCAGAATTTTTTTTAAAAAATGTTTGGCCATGAAGGTTAATATTGATAGATCTGAACACTTGGATGTGCATATAGCTGTAAATGTTTTATGACAATGTAGATCTGATATGAAGAGAAATACGACCCACGTGCCATCTCTGGTAAGATAAGGGAGCATCTTCCTTTTTTTTTCATGTCATTCAGAATTTTGATCCAGACAGCTGGACAGAAATCTGAGGCCTGTGATTCTGATTGTGATCGACCTGTTGCCATTTACAAAGGCGAGCCTCCTCAACTGTTAGTGGTCATTGAACTGTTGTTACCCTTTTCAAGCGTTTTATTTCAGAGATAAACACTTGAGCTTTCGCCAAAATGGACCGCACTAGATCTTTTAAATGTCAAAGCTTCCATTATTATAACTATACTATTATATATGAGAAATCATTCTACATGGATGATGGATCATACTACTAAAATGAGATATTTACAGGAGCAGTGCTCATAAATGTAAAATTTCTGTATGGAGAATGGAAGGAGTCATGGAGTTGGCTATGGTGAGAACTGAGAAGTTGCTGTCCAGTGCAGGTCTCTGTTAAAGGTTCAGAGCGTGTTTGTGCTTGCTTTGGGGAGGGCATTGGCAGAGGCATGGGCCTGAAACCAACACAGGCCATACACACAACTTTCCAATGGGAAGTGGACACCTCTTCTAACGAAAATATTCCTACCTAGCCATGCCCAATCATGTAGCTTTTCCCACTGATGCTGGACAGAACTGTACAGCACTTATATTCTCCTTAAGCTGTGGCTAATCAAATGGTATCTGTGCTTTGCTGATGCAAGTGGTACAGGACCTGGGAAGCAGAAAGCTTGGGCTACATCTGATTGTAGCTTGGTACCACAGCATCAGCGGTTAATCTTCATAGTTTTATTGCGAAGATACAACGGCATATTTAATTATTCCTGACATAAGTGGATCAGATGTCCAGAATGTATCTAAATTGGGCAAATGTAGCTGTCAGAAGCACCGATTATCTCTGCTCCGGTGCATTTTTTTGGTTGATATGAAGATTTGTATCCATCATGATTTGACTGAACCATATAAGTGTTGAGGAACTTGTTCCTGAGAATATAGATATAGGAATTAGTAAGCGCTTTTGGGCATTGTTCAGGCAAAACTAAACTCTGAATGTAGGTAGTTATCCATCATGAATGGTACCCTTAATTACTCCAGAATTAATTCAGTTTAAAATTCTTTTAGTTCATTTAAAGCTGTGTCCTTAAACCAGTGTACTAAATAATAGTAGAGCAAATTTATAATAGAAACAAAAGGATTACGCTGACTTGTGAAGCATTGTGGCTTTTGCTGGGCTTGACAACTTGACATATTGCTCAAAGCAACCTTTATCAACAATCACTAGGATTAATTATTATCATGTTGAGTTCTTTGGGTGACTACTTTTACGATTGTGTGATAATGCATTGTATCTCCAGATTCATCAGGATCCAAACATAGATCTTGATTAGGCAGCGTGCATTTGGATCCATGTGGATGACATGATCAGCATTCGCCATTTACCACAGCAAGAAGAAAGATAGCACTATTGTACTAGCCACTTGTCGGCGGAAAACGTTTATGGGCAATATTATTAGTTAAAAAAACTAGAAGTGCTTCGAAATTGGATTTCATAATTGTTTCAACCTCATCAGAATCACAGCCAAGCCAAGTAGCACTCTCTCGCTCTTTCTGGACAAAGATCTTCGATGAATAGAATATGTAAGTCAGCTGCTGTGTCGAGGCTAAGAACCATATTTTAGAATATCCTGTAGTGAACTCAGCTAGCGATTTTGCTTGCTGTAGATCAGAATAGCCTTTGCCTGCACCATATATATTTACAATTATTTGCTCATATGCTTTCTACCTGCTTGCAGGAGAAACAAATGGACGATGATCTGTCCTCCAATATCATTGCGACTCAACTTGCAAGATAGATCACAAGCCGTAGCTTGATTTTCATACACATATGCCAAGAGGTTAGTTTATGTCCACAAAAGCAACATGCCTTTACACTAGCATGATTATGCAGCAGATAGATGCCAGAACATTCATGTGTTGAAAGTGAAATAGCAAAGCACAAGAAGTTGATCAACCACAGATGTATTGATTGTGATGAGTTACATATATATACAGTGGCGGATCTACAGGGGGCTGAGGGGCTCCAGCCCCCCTAATGACTTGATTTACCACTAAATTACTGTAGCAAAAATCTCAAATCACCATTGAATTTTCATGCAAATCAACATCTCTATTGTTTTAGCCCCCCCTTGATTTCCATCCTGCATCCGCCACTGTATATATACGAGTACATGGGAGGCTTAGCTCCAATAGAAAGGCGACGTGGAGCGTGTATGGGACACGGGCGACGGGTTTGCGGTGATCTCTCACGTGATCATACTTCTACACAAATCTTTGTTTTATAGTCGGCAGCGATTTCTTACATTGATAGCGAGTGAACTGCCACTAAAAATCTATTTTCATAGGCGGTTTCATTAAGAAAACTGCCCCAAGAAATGTATCCATTTTTAGGAGCATTCTCTTAAAAGAACCGTCCCTGAAAATGAGATTTTCAGGATTAGTCTTATTAAGTGGATCAGTCCTAGAAATCAGATGTTTCTTGGGGCTATTCTCTTAGAGTTGCAAAAATAGAGGGGGAGGTATTACATTTTGAAACACTGAAGGAGTTGGTTTTAAGAGGTAAGATTATGCCATCCACTATCTTTTTAATGGTGTACTCATACATTTTGTTTGTTTAAGTATGGTTTCCATCTAGAGAGAGACATGCTTTTTAATTTTAAATTTTGTTAATAGTTTTCACAAATTTTTTTCCCAACTTACTTCTATGGAGTAGGCTCACATCAATCTCTTATTTTGTGTAAATTTCTTGCTTCACATAGGGTTATACAAGGTTTGTCCATGAATGGATCTGTTTGCAGATCTAGATCTATGTCTATTTGTAGCCATGCTTGGAGAGGTGAGAGAGAATAAGAGAGAGGCGATTGTTTTGTTTAATAAAAATAAAGTGTATTTAAATTTATGAAGAGTACTATATGCCAAAAAAAATTTCTAGATTTTAACATCAATTTTCTTTGTTAAATTTATGCTGAGAACAATACATTTTCACTAGTTAATGGGAATAACATTTTGACGCAATTATATGTTTTCATGAAGTCCCATACATGGACACATGTCATGGATGTACACCAAACAGAGGAATGTTGTCTCTTTTTATCCAAAATTTGAACAAATTTATTAAAGATGCCAAAAGGCATGCATTGATTAAGCAGACAAAAGATGTACATTGTCTATTGATTTGACTACCGGAACCATATAGTATGGCAAGATCCGGATACAATAAGATCACACTTGATTGGGTGAGGTTTCATGGAGAACTACATGATTTAGGACCATCACAAAGGGAAATGTACCGAAGCAAGCAACCAAGAAGAAATTGCACATGAAGTAGGGGGTGAAGTAGAGGCTGAACAGGAGTTCTACCATGCCACCTCATGAACCATCTTCTAGTATCTTGAGTAGGGCCTCAAAGGTGCCAATCTTGGCGGATGGGTCACTAAGGCTTGGAGAATGGAGTGAGTCAAAGCCACCCAAAAGTCTACGCAGCCCAAGAGCCGTCTGCATCATGATAACATTGCACACAACACACTTTGGAGCTTGCATGGCTTTGTCGACATGAACTTTCTTCTAGTATCTATTGTGCACCATATACTGACTATGAAGGGAAGGTGCATGTGGAGGCCTTTCTCCTAAAAAGAGTGTTCCTCCCTAAGATGCATGAAGGAAGAACTTAAGATGAAGCTGGAGCATCTATAGGAATCTATGGATTGCTACCTAATGCCATGGAAGCAAGGAAGAAACCTCAGGGCCTATTTATAACTAGGAGCAATGACTATCCAATGGTGAAGAACAGAGTAATTTGGGGTTCATAGGTGAATCCAACAACTGATAGGTAGTAATATAGTGTCAAGTAAATCTACAACCTAGCAGTGTTATCATGTTGCTATCGCTGGGTCAAGCCATGACTCTGTATTAGGATATCACTACCGGATTGTTGCCTGATCCAACAATGAAACTCCCCATATCTCAATGCCGGCACATGCCTCTACCCAGCATCGATATATCAATAATTTGCAGGTCATGGCTCAAACCACTAGTAAGAGAGTGAAAGTCCTGGTTTGGTTTTGGTAATGGAGTGACAAACTTTGGTGGACTAATGACTTTCATGTGAGATGAACATGTGCTTAGTCCATAAGCTAGGTCAACATAATAGCCATTGAGGAGAAATGGTTTGTGCGATGTGACGAGATGGTAGTGCTTAACTAGTGAGGGTTGATGACTTGATCAAGGTGATGATCAAGAGAAGGATTGATCTTACTGAATATGGGACATGATATAGTATTATATGGAAAGATGGAGAAGATCAAGGCAAGGCTTGGCTATGAAGTACCATGTGCAAGTGTTAAGGGAAGCTAGAGGCTCAGGACATAGTGGATTGTTGAGGTGGTGAAGTGCGAGTAGAGAGCTTGGCATCCATGGACCGAGCCAATAGTGAAGAGAAAGGAAGGCTATGATCAATGGACCATGAAGGCTTGTGAAGCTATGAAGTGGATCATATCTTCCATGAAGATCAAGCCAGGTGAAGATATATGTTGATATCATGTAGCTTGATGAAGTTAAGATGGAGGACTTCATGCTATGGATAATTGTAAATGTAGTATGGTTGGCTACACTTGTTCATGACAATTGTTCACCATTTGATGAAGATGGAGGTTGGAGATGAAATGGAATGTGCAAGGCAAAAGTATATTTGCAGGGTATTTCATTTTACTAGTCTAAGGTTGAGTAAAGAATACTTGACCGGGTTTAGGATATATAGTTGTACTATCAAGAGGGGCATTCTTGTTTTCTAATAACTAGTTCTCTCATTGCCACTAGGTGAGATCTAACTCGAGGTGCATTTAGATCAAATGGCAGGAAAAGGACACAAGAAAAAACCTTTGCAAAATGTTTTTGAAAATGCTAACTCAATGCTAAAGGTGCTGATTATGGGACACCATTTGGAGTTAGTGCATTTGAAAAAGGGTTTAAAATGGAGCTTAGTGTCCTGATTGTAGTATCACCAGAACAGTCTGGTGGGGCCCACTAGAGTGCCCACAAGAGAGTTCAAACAAAGTCCTATTATCGAGTGTTTTTCAGAGGCCAGCATGTTACCTTTCGATGCCCACTAGAGAGTAGGCATCAGAGGTTTTGCACAATGGCCGACCAAGGTGTTGGAGAAGTGTGTTGTAGTCACTGAGTCCCTCTAGTTACCACACCGATGGTTGTACTAGACAGTGTGTCTAGTGTGGGCTATTGGCGTTGGGTTGAGCTATTGTGCTCATCGAGTTCCTCTAGTGTGCACATCAGATGTGGCACTAGAGCGTGTGCCCAGAGGCATTTCAATGTAGGTTTGGGTTGTAGCACACACTAGATCTCTCTAGTGGAAGCACCCTAGAGAGCACCATAGTTTGTAGTCCAACAACTAGTTTTGTAGCCATTGGGACTTGACCATTAGGAGAGCTTCGGTGTTGCACCGAAGGTCTCTGTTGCCTGTGCAGTTTGTGTAGCTTTTGCACAATGGCTAGATGGTTGGCTTGGGCTATAAATTATGGGCTTGGCCAGGCAAGAGATGTCTCTTGGCACCCCATGTTGGTGTGCTAACATGCTAGAGCCTAGTGGGCATCCTCCACTCACATATGCATAGTATATATCACATTCATGGTGAGATTGGAGTGATTTAGTTTGTTTTCTTGAGAGCGATAGCATCTAGTGGTACTAGTGATTGGTTTGCAAGCCTGATGGATTGTTAATCTTGAAGGTTGTCGCTCCCTCAAAGCCTGTAAGGACATTGTGTGGTGTTTTGGCGAAGGCATTTGTCAGTGTTTTGAGAACCGATGAGTAAATTTAGCGTCGCGCCGCTCAAGGAATTCGATGGCTAGCACTCGAGACACAAGGAATTATACTGGTTTGGGATGAAGCCCTATGTCCAGTGCTGGAGACCACGAGTACGTATTCCTCAAGTTCAAGTGCTCCAAACAGCTTACAACAGGGGGGTATGCAAGCTAGGGTTCTATGGATAGAAAGCTAGAGTCAGGCGAAATCGATCCTTAGGAAGGAGGCCCGGTTCCCCTTTTTATAACCGTAGGGGCCGGGTTACATGTAGAGAAGAAGGGTTCCCCGACCCAAGTGGCTGAGAGCCCGAAGGGAGGGAGAAGCTAGTTTGCTTGGTCAGCATTTCATCCTATCTTGTCCTGGCTTCTGTATGCACGTCCAGGCATGGTCGTTGAGGCCTTGCTCCTTACACCGCACTGTGGGAATGGTGGTTGTTCCCCAACTCCCCTGTATGGCATGGGCCCATTGTGGTCGTTGTGGCCTTCATCTCGGCGTTCGTTTCTTCGAGAAGAAGTCATGATGTCATTGTACGGGGAGAGTGGCCGTCCATCGTGGCACTCCCTTGGTCGTGGCCCCATTGCCCTGACCTCTCTAGATGGGTAGGGGCATTGGATGCGGCTGGTTTGGGAGGAGCTGGCTCCTGGTCATGATTCCCATACCATAGTAGGTGTGATCATACGCCCATCCATCAGGTTGGACGTTGGGCGGTGCAGAGCCACGCTGGGTGATGTAGCCGAGTCCTGGTGTTGTCTTATCTATCAGCGGAGTGCAGCCCAAGGTGATGCTCTATCCTAGGGCCTTGTGGCCTACAGAGAACTTATCGTACTCGGTGGAGTGCACGCCCATGTGTGTCCCATCTGGGCAGGTGCATTCAATGCATCCATCCACCTCTCGTCCTTTCCTGGCAGCTAAGGCCCAAGGTGGTAGGAGGAACCGCGTGATGCGTGGTCGAGAGACGGGAGAGGTTGAGGCAGGCCTCATATGGCTCGAGGGGCGAGAGGTCAAGGCAGGCTGTAGTTTAGCTGGGTCGCGGCCATTTGGGCCGCCCTGAGTGACTCTCTAACTATGTCTTTTGGGTACCCTGGTTTATATAACCCCAACAACGACATTGTTCGGGGATCTTATGCTCATCCATGTCGGAGAAGGCGAAGAGCAATTCTAGTAAAAGGAGACATAAAGAGTGCTAAGTTGATAATCCAGCTCAAGAGGCTAGTGCTCATGTCTGAGCTCACCTTGAGGGTGATCCAAGCTTGCAGGCTCTGTGTCTAGTAGGAGGAGCGCATCCTTGGACTCGCCTCAACGGGAAGTAGGTGGTTGGCAAGCCATTGAACAGGGGTGGGCAAAATACCTGTTACCCAATCCCTGAACCCAAATTATCCGAACCGGGACCTGAAGTATCTGAACCCAAAATTTATCCAAACCAATCACAATTTCGATTGGATAGTAATTGTAAAACCCAAATTTAGTTTGGATAGTTCAGGTGATGTTCCGCGGTACCCGAACTACCCGAAATATCTCAAATATTTGCTCTTTTATTCATGATATGAAGACATGAAGTGGTTCACTGCAATGTAAATCTATTATTTGGTATGAATTAATGTAGATTTATGCTAACTTGATAATTGATTTGTTGTTAATTGATATGAAGACATGCGATTTGAGGGACCGTTGTTTATTGCTTTAAAATGCTACTAGAATTCTTTAGGTAATATTGGGTAAAACCCGAAGCTGTACCCGAATTATGGGGTATCCAAAATTTTGCGTAATGCTTTTTTTTACCAAAATCGGGAAGCAATTTCTAATACCCGGATTTGCAATATTGCCCGAATTACTCGACCTGACGTTTGGTTTGCAACTCCCTAGCACCCTTTGCTTGCAATGTCTTGTGCTAGTGTTGTTACTGTTGTGCTTGTACGTAGCCTGCTTATTAGTGTAGCTTTTAGTTGTAGTTTACCGTGTGCTCACTACGATGAGTAGGAGCTACCTCGCATGCTAGACTTGTGTAGGTGAGTTGTAACACCCTAAATTTTGCATTTGTTTCAAAATAGATAAAATTGATTTAATTATGTATTTGTTTGTGCATTCAAATTTAGGGAATAATAAAAATTTGGTGAAAATAAAATAAAACATAAGGATTAGTAACATGTTGATGCACTCATGCTGCCACATTCTATTTATTGTATTGATTGATTTGATCCAAAGTTCAAAAGAGATTCAAAAACATTTGAAATTGGATTTGGAAAATCAATTAAGAAAAAGAAAACTCCTTTTCCTCTCCCTCCCCCCTTTCGGCCCAGTCGGCCTGCTGGCCCTTTTCTTGGCCCGCCCGCGATTTTCCCCTTCCCTCTCTTCCCTTTCGCGCGCTCGCTGGGCCGGCCCACGGGAGGCGAAACCGCCGCCGCGTCGTTCTTTCCCCCTCCTTCCGCTGACAGGCCGGGCCCGCCCGTCAGCTCCTTCCTCTCCAACCGTTCCGCGCCCGCGCCGCAACCACCGCCGCACTTGCGTCGCGTCGTGGGCGTCGTGGGAGCCTCCCCCGCGCCTCGGTCCCTTTAAAGGAGGGTGCGACCCCATCTCCGCCTCCCCCTGCTGCCCTCCCCGCTCTGTTTCGCTAGCAAAACCACTCCCCCGCAGCTCGGCAGTGATCACCAGAGCACCGGCCGCCCCCACCGCGTCGACCATCGTTCCCGAGACGCCTCCGCCCCGTTTTTCTTCTCGGTGAGCTTCGCCTCGCTCTCCTCTTCTTCCCCATGCCTTTACATTCTCAAATCACGGCTTCTAGGGCCGGTTTCCCAATCACCGATGAGGTTCTCGCCACCGGCCATGGCAGCCACCGCGTCGGTCGCCTTCCTCAGCCGCGCAAAGGGCTCGTGCGAGGTCGCCATCATCTCCGCTTTCTCCCGGTGTCCTCGGTTCGTCAAACCGTGCACCGTAGCAGCCGTTTGGACAACGCCGGCGAGCTTCTCGCCGTCGGTAATGGAAGCACCGCCGCGTTCTCCCTCAGCTCCGGCGGCCGGCCCTCTCTCTTCTTCCCCCCTTTCTTTCTTAACCGTCCATCACTTGATCAACGGCCAGAAATGGCCAATACCCCTTCGCGGGTCTTTTTGCTAAAGAGACCCCCTACTTTCGTGAATTTGAACCCGTAGTCCTCGGCCATTTGAATAAGTCCAAATTTTGATTTATTTTAAATCCGAAAATAGTTTGATCTATTTACAGAATTGCCACTGCAGTAAAACATGTATAAAATCATCGTTTTAGCTCCGATTCGACCCGTTCAACTTGCGTTAGTTTTGTAATTTCGTAATCTACGCATTAGTGCTACTGATGGACCTGTTAGAAGCTTTTAAGTTTCTCGATTAAGTCTAGTTTAGTAGCTAGTTTTAGAACCTTGCTTAGCGCGTAACTTTTGCGTTGTAGCTCCGTTTTTCGTGCAATTCGCGTCAATGTGATCGTAGCGAGACGTAGATGATTTTGGTAAACATTTTATTCAGATTTATTTATTGTTGGTGTACTGTTCTAATAGTAGCCATGTTTTGCTTGTATGTCTGCTCCGAAATGCGTGTTGTACTTCGTGTCGTTCGAGTTCAGACGGTGAGGAGTACGTCGGAAATCCGGACGCGTGCGAGGAGCAGCAGGACCAGCAGCAGTTCGTGAACCAAGGCAAGTATAGAATGGGCCTTCCTTGATTCCTATTCATTATATAATCTACTCATTATGCATGTGTCTAATATTGCTCGACTATAAGGACATCCTAGCCATTTATGACTTATATCTCGATACCTATGGGTTTTATTGCATATGGGTAGAATGCTAGTGCTCTATTCAAACATGATCAATACTATGATTAATGGAACAAACGGATAAACATGATGGTAAAAATTGAAATATAGGGTGATGGTGCAAATGATGTCGATCATGTTACCCTAAACTCTCCGTAAGGACTTGTCTATAGGGCAAAAGCTGGGACATACAGTGCAACCGTGAGAGTCATATGGCTCTGACTTTAGCTCAGTATTAGGATCTTTTCTAGCTTGTTAGAGGTTACCCGAAAGGGCGCAAGAGGGGCTTGCCACTTTGGGTATAGAACTGCCTCTGTTCTGATGTGTATAGCCTGCGGGAATTGTGCCATCGAAAGGGGGGTTCTCTATATCTGCCTGCCGAGGAAACCTCGCGGCCCTAACTGGTTAGAAGAGGCCTATGGAAGGCTTCATAGTGTACCCTGCTTGCTCACCTTGGAAGTGTTAGGGGGTCGACGGGCCCCGGGCATACGGGTAACACGACTCACGGGTAAAGATGCACAACCTCTGCAGAGTGTTAAAACTGTTATAACAGCCGTGCTCACGGACAAGAGCGGCCCGGAAAACTCACAGAATAAATGGTTATTAGATATGTGGATGAACTATGATGATGATGATGAGATCACACTGTTGCTTTCTCTTCCTAATTCTAGTAGTGGATCATGTGGGTTAAATGGGAGTTTGAGCATAACTTAATAATGATTAATAATGAAATGTTGATCTACTAAAAGTGCTAACTGCAGTCAACCGTGTCTATCCTTTTTGAGCCTCATGAATCCTCATACTATACTTGCGGAGTACAAATGTACTCACACTTGTTGCTATATTGTTTTTGGATAAAAATCCCGGATGGGTAACAGATGACAGTTTCTACGAGGACTTTCCAGAAGATTTCTAGGTTTGGGTCAACCAGTCGTCCTTCCCTGTGGATCAGACACTACGCCTGAGAGTTGCTATTTCCTTTTCCGCTTGTTATGTAAGAACTATGTGATGTAATAACGTTATGTATGTACATGGTGATGATACTTTTGTTAATTTGTCAGCTTATGTGTGCGACTATTCCTGGGGCGCACATAAGATGTATGCACTCTATATTGTCCTTTAATTGGAGTGTGACAAATTGGTATCAGAGCTGTGTCGACTGTAGGACGCAAACCTAGATAGAAATGGTCGTTTCTAGGAGTTTGGCTTTATTTATTTATTTGTTGCTACCTCAATCTTGATATTTTATTAAAAATTTTATGCTCTATTCTTTATTCTATTGCATAAAATATTTACTCTGATAATATTTTATATCAAAACTATAGATGCCTCGCCTCAGTGCCGCTGCCTACGTCGCCCAGTTCGTTCCAGCAGCACCTGCTCCACCAGCACCACCAGCGGTACCACCAGTGGAGCCAGAGGTCGCCCACATCACTGACGAGGAAGAGGAGGAACCCATGGAGGAGGAGGCATTTTCAGTTGCTGCATCTGACGGACCTGTTTCGACCCCCGTGGCTGCACCCATCCCACCTGTGGATGCGCCAGCCCCCACTGCTACACCTCCACCAGCTTCCCAGGCCGCTTCTACACCAACACCAGTGCCCTCCCCAGCTGCATCAGAGGAGCCAGAAGAGATAGGCTGGACCGCCAGGAACAAGTTTAAGGAAGCTCCCGAAGATGCCCATTACCACAACCTCCTCACCACCATGCTAGCTGAGTACTATCCAGAGTTTGCTGCTTCTGTGAAGTACTACTGTGCGGAGCACACACATCCAGTGGAGGCGACGTACTGGAAGACCAATGTGATCATCACCGCCTGGAACAACACCGACCAATCTCAGGATGTTGTGACCACCCATAGCCCCCGAGCCAGGCGTGCCAGTGCCTATGACAGCATGGAAGATGCTGCGCAGGCGGCGTACCTGCACTACCATGGTCGACGGTTTGAGGACATGCAGAATGATCGCTACCGGTATCTTCCACGCTACGACTCAAGGGAGAAGACATGGGCGGTGTTGGCTCCTCCAGCTTCTGATCCCACCTTGGACACCACAGTGAGGCACCTCAGCGCCATGCAGGAGGTCAACGAAGCACTCAGGGAAGAGCTTCGTGCAGCGCAAAAATCTGAAAAGCGCCTTCAGAACCAGATAGATGAGATGGCCGTTCAGCTAGGACAGCCTACCATTTACAAGAAGAAGGCCAGGGTGTTCACCATGGTGGATCGCGCTCCTTAGATGTTTGCAGCCCCACCTTGCTGAATGTGTTTTAGAATCGAGAGTCGTGTCAAGTTTATGTGTGTGTTGTGAACTTTTAATTGTCTTGTTGGTTGTGATGATGAACTTGAATGATTTGGAGTTTGCGTGATTGCAGGAACAGTGTGGGCTTGTCCACATGTTCTTTTTATCAAAACCTTAAGTTAGTGTTTGTTTAACTTAGTTGGGGTTTAAATTCTGCTTTACTGCAGTGCTGTTTCTCAGAGCAGTCTGCAATGTTTGTCTCATATCTTTAAATCTCTATGTCCGAAAATTATGAAATTTTTGTGGAAAGAACTAGACTTGTGTACCTTTCATTTCCCACTGGAATCACCTCATTATCAATTCTGGTTTGAGAGATATGCCTGCTACAACCTGGCAAGTCTGTGCAGTCTGTAACCTAGAACAGAAATTGTTTAGCTCAGTTTTTGATGATGTTGCCGTCCGTATCAGTGAAAAAGTTCTATACAAAAGTTGTAGAAGACTCTTTAAGCTTTCCAACGATGTATGCCACGCATATTTTGGATTTCTAGAACTTGAGTTACACTCCAGTTTTCGGTCTGCTGTTGTAGACACTCGTCCAGAAATTTTCAGTTATGTTATTTACCTTTTGTAAATAATTTATAAATTTTTGGAAGATCTCTAAAAGTTTGCACATTTGCTTGGAAACAGATGGCCGCCAGAGGAGGACGTGGCAGAGGCCGTGGCCGTGGTCGTGGACACGGAGCTTTGGTGGATCCACCTCCGCCACCACCGGTGACCATTGAGCAGTTGATGGCCATGCAAGCGCAGCTCATGCAGACAGTGATGGACCGTCTCGGTGAGCAACCCGCAGGAGCGCCCCCACCTGTGCAGGTCCGTGACAAACGTGGTGAGTTTCTGAAAGGACGCCCACCTGTGTTCACACATGCCTCTGAACCTATGGAGGCGGATGACTGGCTGAGAGCTGTGGAAAAGCAGCTAAACATTGCACAGTGCAACGACTTGGAGAAAGTCTTGTACGCCTCAGGCCAACTCCAAGGAGCTGCTCAGGATTGGTGGGAGTCATTCCAGTATGGACGTCCAGAGAATGCTCCAGAGGTCACATGGAAAGAGTTCACGGAAAGCTTTAGGTCCTATCACATCCCTGAGGGACTTATTGAACTGAAGCAAGAGGAGTTCCGGGCTCTCAAGCAAGGGTCCATGTCTGTGGCGGAATACCGCGACAAGTTTGCACAATTGTCGCGATATGCCCCGGCTGAAGTGGCTAGGGATTCTGACAAACAACGCCGTTTTCTGAAGGGGCTGTATGATGGACTCCAGCTGCAACTGATGTCCAACAAATATGCCAGTTTCCAAGAGTTGGTGGACCGTGCCATTGTAATTGATAACAAGCGTAAGGAAATGGACCTCAAGAAGAGGAAGCTCCAGGGACAGGCGTTGGGTAGCAACCCTCGCCCGCAAGCTTTCCCGCAGCAGGGTTTTCAGCAGAGGAACCAAGGGCCACCCAACCAATGGAACAAAGGCCAGTACCTCCAGAGGAACCAGTACCAGCAGCGCCCCCAGTACCCACCGCAGTTGGGTAATCAGAGTCAGCAGCGCCCCCAGCAACAGCAAGCTAGCAACCAAGCACCACGTCAGGGAGTGCCCAACAATGCCCCAATCAAGAGTGGCACCCCAGGCAACCCCAATGCCTGTTACAACTGTGGAGAGGTGGGACACTATTCGTACCAGTGCCCAAAGAAGCAGAACCGGCAGGCCCCGCAGAACCAGCAGAACAACCAGAGACTCAACGCTCGACCTCCGTTCACTGGCAAGGTGAATCATGTGTCGTCGGAATCAGCTCAGGAGGCGCCTGAGGTTATGCTGGGTACGTTTAGCGTCAACTCCATCTCCGCTACCGTACTTTTTGATTCCGGTGCCTCGCATTCTTTCATATCCCAAGCTTTTGTTAGAATGCATAGCATACCCCTGTGTGCCATGAAGGATCCCATGCTAGTAAATTCACCGGGGGGTAGCATGTCCGCAAATTATTGGAGCCCTTCTACTAGTATATTCTTAAGGGGGGTAGCTTTCAAGGTAAATCCAATTGTTCTGAGAACCGCTGGAATTGACCTCATCCTAGGAATGGATTGAATGAAGCAACATAGGGCAGTGATACAATGTCAGGAGAAATCTGTGGTTGTGACATCTCCAAGTGGTGATAGAATTTGTGTCGAAGTGGAAGTGCAAGCTCAACCTACCGCCACCGTCAATCAGCTGAGCGATGTTGCTAACCAGGAGAACCAGGTGGTGGATGAATTCCCGGACGTGTTCCCCGATGAATTGCCAGGTATGCCACCCGATCGCGACATCGAATTCCTTATCGAGCTTTTACCTGGGACTGCACCCTTAGCTAAGAGACCATATAGAATGGGGGTAAATGAATTAGAAGAACTAAAGAAACAAATTAAAGAATTACAAGAGAAAGGTTTTATTCGTCCTAGTTCTTCACCTTGGGGAGCACCTATTATATTTGTGGATAAGAAAGATGGCACACGAAGGATGTGTGTCGACTATAGGTCCCTTAATGAAGTCACAATCAAAAACAAGTACCCACTCCCTAGAATTGATGATTTATTTGATCAGCTGAAAGGTGCTAGTGTGTTCTCAAAAATTGACCTCCGTTCTGGATATCATCAACTAAAAATTCGTGCATCTGACATACCCAAGACAGCATTTACTACCAGATATGGCCTTTATGAGTACACAGTGATGTCTTTTGGACTGACAAATGCACCTGCATACTTTATGTATCTAATGAACAAAGTATTCATGGAGTACTTGGATAAGTTTGTAGTGGTATTCATAGATGATATCCTAATATTCTCCAAAAATGAAGAGGAACATGCTGACCACTTAAGGTTAGTCTTACAAAAACTCAGGGAACATAAATTGTATGCAAAAAGGAGCAAATGTGAGTTCTGGCTGAAAGAAGTATCTTTTCTGGGACATGTGGTCTCTAACGGTGGAATAGCCGTAGATCCCAGTAAAGTGCAAGATGTGTTGAATTGGAAAGCCCCAGTCAATGCTAGTGAAATCCGTAGCTTTTTGGGTTTGGCTGGATACTATAGAAGGTTTATTGAAGGGTTCTCTAAGCTAGCCAAGCCTATGACAGCCCTATTAGAGAAGAATGCCAAATTTGTTTGGTCAGACAAATGTCAGGCTAACTTTGAGGAGCTAAAGAAAAGGTTGACAACAGCCCCAGTGTTGACCCTACCTGATTTAAGTAAGAGCTTCTCTATTTATTGTGATGCATCTCACCTAGGCCTTGGGTGTGTGCTTATGCAAGAAGGAAAGGTTGTGGCCTACGCATCCAGGCAGTTGAGAAAGCATGAACTGAATTACCCAACCCATGATTTGGAATTAGCCGCAGTTGTCCATGCTCTGAAAATCTGGAGGCATTATTTGATCGGACATAAGTGTGACATCTACACTGACCACAAGAGTTTAAAATACATTTTTACTCAGTCCGAGTTGAATTTAAGGCAACGTCGTTGGCTGGAATTGATTAAAGATTATGATCTGGAAGTGCATTATCATCCTGGAAAGGCAAATGTTATTGCCGATGCACTTAGCCGGAAGAGCTATGCCAACGGACTTCAGTTGACATTTATACCAGCAGAGTTGCGAGCTGAAATAGAACATCTCAACTTGGGTTTTGTCAATAATGTAGTAGAATTGGCTATAGAACCTACATTGGAGCAAGAGATACGTACAGGTCAGTTGGAGGATGAGAAATTAAAGGAGATTGCTGAGCAGGTAGTGGTTGGAAAGGCACCAGGTTTTCGGTTGGATGAGAATGGTACTCTATGGTTTGGAAAAAGAATATGTGTACCTGAAGTGAAAGCTATCCGTGATATGATTCTGCGAGAGGCACATGATTCTGCATATTCTATACACCCTGGAAGCACCAAGATGTACTTGGACCTCGAAGAGAAGTATTGGTGGTATGGTTTGAAACGGGATGTGGCTGAGTATGTGGCCATATGTGATACTTGTCAAAGGGTGAAGGCTGAGCACCAAAGGCCTGCAGGATTGTTGCAACCAATGAAAATACCAGAGTGGAAATGGGAAGAAGTTGGTATGGACTTCATTACTGGATTGCCCCGCACTCAACAAGGATATGATTCGATCTGGGTAATAGTGGATCGACTTACTAAGGTAGCCCACTTCTTGCTAGTCAAAACCACTTATAGTGGTGCAAAGCTAGCGGAGTTGTATATGGAGAAAATAATATGTCTACATGGGGTTCCAAAGAAGATCGTATCTGACCGAGGAACTCAGTTTACGTCACATTTTTGGCGTAAGGTACACAGTGCTTTGGGAACCAAGTTAAATTTCAGTTCGGCATATCATCCCCAAACTGATGGGCAGACCGAAAGGACCAACCAAATATTGAAAGACATGTTGAGAGCTTGTGCTTTACAGTATGGTACTAGTTGGGATAGGAGTTTGTCATATGCTGAGTTTTCATATAACAACAGTCACCAGAAAAGTCTCAAGATGGCGCCATTCGAAGCTTTATATGGACAAAAGTGTAGAACACCTCTATTCTGGAATCAGACAGGTGAAACCCAAGTGTTTGGACCTGATGTCCTACGCAGTGCAGAGGAACAAGTGAGGATGATCAGGGATAATTTGAGAGTAGCACAGTCTAGACAGAAGAGCTATGCTGATATCCGAAGGAGAGAGTTGAGTTTCAAAGAAGGTGACTATGTGTATTTGAAAGTGTCACCGATGAGAAATGTGAGAAGATTCAATATGAAGGGCAAGTTAGCACCGAGATATGTGGGACCTTTCAAGATTCTAGAGAGACGTGGAGAAGTGGCTTATCAATTGGAATTGCCAGAAAGTTTATCAGGTGTGCATGATGTGTTTCATGTTTCACAGTTGAAAAAATGTTTGCGGGTACCAGAGGAGCAGATTCCCTTGGAGGAGCTTACTGTTAAAGAAGATCTCACGTATGAGGAGTATCCGGTAAAGATTCTTGAAACTGCAGAAAAAGTTACCAGGAGCCGCACTATAAAGATGTGCAGAGTGCAATGGAATCGTTATTCAGAAGATGAGTCTACGTGGGAAAGAGAAGAAGATCTGAGAAAGTCTTATCCACAGCTTTTTGAGTAAGCATCATCCAATCTCGAGGACGAGATTCTCTTAAGGGGGGTAGAATTGTAACACCCTAAATTTTGCATTTGTTTCAAAATAGATAAAATTGACTTAATTATGTATTTGTTTGTGCATTCAAATTTAGGGAATAATAAAAATTTGGTGAAAATAAAATAAAACATAAGGATTAGTAACATGTTGATGCACTCATGCTGCCACATTCTATTTATTGTATTGATTGATTTGATCCAAAGTTCAAAAGAGATTCAAAAACATTTGAAATTGGATTTGGAAAATCAATTAAGAAAAAGAAAACTCCTTTTCCTCTCCCTCCCCCCTTTCGGCCCAGTCGGCCTGCTGGCCCTTTTCTTGGCCCGCCCGCGATTTTCCCCTTCCCTCTCTTCCCTTTCGCGCGCTCGCTGGGCCGGCCCACGGGAGGCGAAACCGCCGCCGCGTCGTTCTTTCCCCCTCCTTCCGCTGACAGGCCGGGCCCGCCCGTCAGCTCCTTCCTCTCCAACCGTTCCGCGCCCGCGCCGCAACCACCGCCGCACTTGCGTCGCGTCGTGGGCGTCGTGGGAGCCTCCCCCGTGCCTCGGTCCCTTTAAAGGAGGGTGCGACCCCATCTCCGCCTCCCCCTGCTGCCCTCCCCGCTCTGTTTCGCTAGCAAAACCACTCCCCCGCAGCTCGGCAGTGATCACCAGAGCACCAGCCGCCCCCACCGCGTCGACCATCGTTCCCGAGACGCCTCCGCCCCGTTTTTCTTCTCGGTGAGCTTCGCCTCGCTCTCCTCTTCTTCCCCATGCCTTTACATTCTCAAATCGCGGCTTCTAGGGCCGGTTTCCCAATCACCGATGAGGTTCTCGCCACCGGCCATGGCAGCCACCGCGTCGGTCGCCTTCCTCAGCCGCGCAAAGGGCTCGTGCGAGGTCGCCATCATCTCCGCTTTCTCCCGGTGTCCTCGGTTCGTCAAACCGTGCACCATAGCAGCCGTTTGGACAACGCCGGCGAGCTTCTCGCCGTCGGTAATGGCAGCACCGCCGCGTTCTCCCTCAGCTCCGGCGGCCGGCCCTCTCTCTTCTTCCCCCCTTTCTTTCTTAACCGTCCATCACTTGATCAACGGCCAGAAATGGCCAATACCCCTTCGCGGGTCTTTTTGCTAAAGAGACCCCCTACTTTCGTGAATTTGAACCCGCAGTCCTCGGCCATTTGAATAAGTCCGAATTTTGATTTATTTTAAATCCGAAAATAGTTTGATCTATTTACAGAATTGCCACTGCAGTAAAACATGTATAAAATCATCGTTTTAGCTCCGATTCGACCCGTTCAACTTGCGTTAGTTTTGTAATTTTGTAATCTACGCATTAGTGCTACTGATGGACCTGTTAGAAGCTTTTAAGTTTCTCGATTAAGTCTAGTTTAGTAGCTAGTTTTGGAACCTTGCTTAGCGCGTAACTTTTGCGTTGTAGCTCCGTTTTTCGTGCAATTCGCGTCAATGTGATCGTAGCGAGACGTAGATGATTTTGGTAAACATTTTATTCAGATTTATTTATTGTTGGTGTACTGTTCTAATAGTAGCCATGTTTTGCTTGTATGTCTGCTCCGAAATGCGTGTTATACTTCGTGTCGTTCGAGTTCAGACGGTGAAGAGTACGTCGGAAATCCAGACACGTGCGAGGAGCAGCAGGACCAGCAGCAGTTCGTGAACCAAGGCAAGTATAGAATGGGCCTTCCTTGATTCCTATTCATTATATAATCTACTCATTATGCATGTGTCTAATATTGCTCGACTATAAGGACATCCTAGCCATTTATGACTTATATCTCGATACCTATGGGTTTTATTGCATATGGGTAGAATGCTAGTGCTCTATTCAAACATGATCAAAACTATGATTAATGGAACAAACGGATAAACATGATGGTAAAAATTGAAATATAGGGTGATGGTGCAAATGATGTCGATCATGTTGCCCTAAACTCTCCGTAAGGACTTGTCTGTAGGGCAAAAGCTGGGACATACAGTGCAACCGTAAGAGTCATATGGCTCTGACTTTAGCTCAGTATTAGGATCTTTTCTAGCTTGTTAGAGGTTACCCGAAAGGGCGCAAGAGGGGCTTGCCACTTTGGGTATAGAACTGCCTCTGTTCTGATGTGTATAGCCTGCGGGAATTGTGCCATCGAAAGGGGGGTTCTCTATATCTGCCTGCCGAGGAAACCTCGCGGCCCTAACTGGTTAGAAGAGGCCTATGGAAGGCTTCATAGTGTACCCTGCCTGCTCACCTTGGAAGTGTTAGGGGGTCGACGGGCCCCGGGCATACGGGTAACACGACTCACGGGTAAAGATGCACAACCTCTGCAGAGTGTTAAAACTGTTATAACAGCCGTGCTCACGGACAAGAGCGGCCCGGAAAACTCACAGAATAAATGGTTATTAGATATGTGGATGAACTATGATGATGATGATGAGATCACACTGTTGCTTTCTCTTCCTAATTCTAGTAGTGGATCATGTGGGTTAAATGGGAGTTTGAGCATAACTTAATAATGATTAATAATGAAATGTTGATCTACTAAAAGTGCTAACTGCAGTCAACCGTGTCTATCCTTTTTGAGCCTCATGAATCCTCATACTATACTTGCGGAGTACAAATGTACTCACACTTGTTGCTATATTGTTTTTGGATAAAAATCCCGGATGGGTAACAGATGACAGTTTCTACGAGGACTTTCCAGAAGATTTCTAGGTTTGGGTCAACCAGTCGTCCTTCCCTGTGGATCAGACACTACGCCTGAGAGTTGCTATTTCCTTTTCCGCTTGTTATGTAAGAACTACGTGATGTAATAACGTTATGTATGTACATGGTGATGATACTTTTGTTAATTTGTCAGCTTATGTGTGCGACTATTCCTGGGGCGCATATAAGATGTATGCACTCTATATTGTCCTTTAATTGGAGTGTGACATGAGTTCTCACTGACTTGACACTTTATTTGTTACTTTGATTACGATCTTATGGTGCTTGTGAATATCGATAGAGGGGTGATGTCTTTGCTGGTGTTAGTATAATTCCATTTTTACATATATTGTTAGCCATAACAATTACTTTTAGAAAAGACTATTCACCGTCCTCTAGTCCACCGTCTCGCTGTGGGGCCAATAGGATTCCAGTTATTATATATCCAGACCTAGACTTATAGGGTCGGGTAATGATGAGCTGGCAAGGGTGATGTGTTTTTATAGTAGTGGTTGATTTTTGGAGAAAAATAGATGGAGGCAGTTAAGATTTTTTTAGGCCTTGGCAAAGACAAGTAGACTCTAAATTGCGGTCCCAAGTTTGTGTGTGAGCAAGTGCAATTATTTGGTCTATTTGGTTGAGCCGAAATGATGTGACTTTTGATAAAAAGAGGATTTATTCTTACTTGCAGGTTATTTTCAGGGCCACATATTGGACACGCCTTTGGTCCATCCTTCAGAAGGAGAACGACAAGCCAACACTAAAATGGGCATGTCGTATGTTAGAGACAACATCAATGGTGATCTTCGCCAAGCATGGGTGGCTGTCTTTTAATAGACTTAGTGCTTAGTTTGGTGCATGGGTTTTTTTTCTTTGTTCTGTCTGCTCTTTGAGGGCTTGCTTTTTTTTTTTCTGCCGGAGGCTGGACTTGTAATAAGGGATGGTTAAGTGCATAACTTGTGCAGAGGCCGGAATAGAAATTCCTTTTTCTAAAAAATCTATTTTGACTACCTTTGAAGGTCACCTCCGCAGTGGTGAAAGTACACGTACGCACACGCGAGGCCTTATCTACAAGCATACAAGTAGTCCAAAGTCTAAAGGTTTCATTATAGCGTGGTCTTTTTCACACACGCACGACCGATTTCATGAGCTTGTTCCAGAGGTCAAATAATCTGTTGTTTCTTGTGTGCTTGAGATCACGTGGCCATGTGGGTGGCCAAAAATAGGATGGAAGTGGGCGTGGTTGCTTGGTACTTCAGGAAGTGTTGGAAAGGAGTTTGTTTTGACAACATAAAGGAGTTATTACCACTAAACGGGTAGTGCATTTGACTTGACGCAGTTCTCAAATGCTAGTTGGCAACTAGTAGGCACAAAAATGTTTAGCTTTCTCACAGGAAATAGTTTTTACCAACAATTGTGGGTTGGTTAGGTGCTTAATTTTACTTACGAAAATTAAAGTCACTAGTTTTTCCTACACTATTTACTCGGGAAAAGGTTAAACATGCGATGTGCATGTCAGTAACAAGCAGATCAGAATGCCCATGTCGACCAGTGGCAAGTCAGATAGGAGGCAGTCTCTGCCAGTAAAATCAAATGGCATGAGCACCATGCACCACTATCCACTGCGACAAATCTAATGCCACTACGAGGCCATTGATTTACTTTTTACCGTACCACTATTGATCTTCAACTTTTTATTTGATACGTTGTTTTTTATTTCTATTTATATTTGTTAACCACGACATTGTGACTTTGTGACTTGTTCGAAGCGAATTCCATTTGTTTTGGGTTATTGGTGTAGGGACCATGACACCTACAAGAGAGGTGATGAATTAGACTTTCTAAAAACTTTTACTTTACACTTGGCCTCTAATTTTTACTTAACAAAACCTATGCCAGAATGTAATTAGCTAGATATGCAACTAAGATTTTGCTAAGTGTGTTACTATCTTTACCGTAAAAGAGTTATGCAACTTATGTTCTAATCTTGTCAACCAGCATAGCAAGCTAAACTAGAAATATAGCACACAACCTAGGTGCATAATGTAAAATGTGAAAGCTTAATTGAGATAAAGATGTAAATTCCCATCGATCACTCTGTTTTTACCGAGATATCAAGAAGCAAGATCTTTAGCACTATAGCGGGAAGCGCAAAACAGAGCAGGCGGCCAAGCACGGTCATTCAGATGCTGGTGTCCGGGCTCTAGTATCTCCGAATTATAAACCAATATGTGTGCATCAAAAAAATTAGAATAGTTATGCTGGACCATATGGTTTCAGACCACATAAAAGTTTAAAGCCGGGGGCAGATTTGAGATCATGCTCTCCTGCGGTGTAAAGAGTACGGCAAACTTTCCGCATAGTCATATTGTGACTTCAAAAATGTCTGTCCATGCTAATGGGGCCTACACCAGTCAACAGAGCACAGAGTGGATATATAGAGTTGACCTTGGGTCCTATGTAGGATCTGGACGACGTGCAATATGCGCTCACCAGGAACGGTGCATGGTCCTACTATAAATAATATCGAAAAGGATAGTACGAGTTGCTTTTGTAATTGGGAAGGATCCCATCCAATTCTTGTCGTGCTCAGAAGGTAGAACAGGAGTGGTCAGGCTAGCGAAGATATGCAACAGGCTTGAGGTAGTGGGTTCGAATTCGTCCGGCCACACGCACACATTTTTTTTACTTTATTGGATTGTAAAATAAATATTTGGGACTCGAAATGAATTCAAATAAAAGAGGTTTAACTTTAAAGTTGTAGATATCAATGAGGACTAGGTTTGGACATTTCTCTATCCAAGATTGTTTGCAAACTTTGAATTTCATAATGTGAGAAATTCAAACGAAATTTTCCTTGATAAAGATTTCAAATGAAGAAGTTGTCAACTATATTCTTGTCATTTCTCCATCCAAGATTGTTTAATTTGAATTTTGAAATGTGAGGTCTTCAGATTGAATTTTGGGACCATAGATTATTTTGAGATCAAATGCAATGTTTAAGATCTTTTTGTGATCTATAACTTTGGTTTTGGTCATTTCACGAAAAATTTAAAATTTAAAATACTAGAACTTAAACAGAATTTGTGGAAACTAAATGATTTAAATGAAAAAGTTGTTAACTACTTTCAATTAATAGAGATTCTTGAGCACAAGCGGAGTGCTCAGCCTGCCTCTCAAAATCTGTTATATATGGCTGGCTCATATGTAGTGTAGTCCTAAATTTATTTGGTCACATTAATATCCTCTCATCCACGAGATGACACTTTTTTCTGGAACATGTAGGAGAGCTGCATGTCATTAAGAAGAAAAAGGGACAAGAAAAACACAAATTCACTAGGATCCTAAACAAACAGTCGCACCCTAAACAAGAGTTGGAGACGACCGCAATCAATATATGAAAATTGAGAATGAAATTTTTTACGATTAAAAGTATGTACTAGGCCCAATATCCTTTCTCTAATGGTAATGCAATAATTGAGATTGAAATTTTGAACTTCAGTTTCGTGTCTCAACACACTCGTCTTCTCAACCGTACCACCTTCCTCTTCTTGTCCCTGGTAGTGCAAGACCCTCCCTTTGCCTCCCTTCTGACCAACCTTCCACTATGCCTAACTACGAGAGATCTCCCCATCCTGAAACGTAGCACCCCTTCCCTGAAAATCTAACCTCCTTGGCATGAACACAGCACAGCGATCGAGTGAACTCGTAAGCCCTCTTTGCATATCGTGAAAAGCAACTGACGTCCCTTCTACGCTGCCATCTAAAGCAGCAGCGATCAGGTGTCTCTACGCTGGTACCAGGGTTACAAGCCTCTGCCATCTACTCTGCTGACACAAATAAAATGGTATTTATTAAAAAAATGGTTGGTTTTAATGGGTGGATGAACTCGAAAATATGCCTTTGATTTTATGATAGAATGGTGTGTTAATGTGATTTGGGCAAATAAAACAGATTTGCTAATGCTTCTTCACAACTTTAGGCCCTAATTCAACATGATCTCTCCACTTCTCTAGTTAAGTGGAATATGTAGACCTATTTACATGTTACATACACAACCTTTGTGGCATTGAAATGGAGGGTTTTCAATGGAAAATGACCGTAGGAACCGGAAAATTGATGAAAAGAAAATTCTATTAGAAATCTTAATCATCAAATCTCTATCCAAGCAAAAACGACCAGCTTTGTTTTAGAGTTCTGAAATCAACCTTTTCTTAAGGCAATGTCTCAACCTCTACACATTTTTTCACCAGTAATTTGGTGCACACTAGGCACACATATTGTCACACCCATTTAACGACCAAATGGAGTGCATACTCTTATGTGTGCCCAGAGATCAATCACACATAAGTTAACAAATTATAAAGGATGTATCATCATAAATGTTATTACATCACGATTATTAATACATAGTCTTTACACAAATGTAGCGGAAGTAAAATATAAAACTCTCGTGGTAGGTCCAATCACAGGCACATTGACTGGTTGACTGCAAGTCTAGTAATCTTCAGGGAAGTAGTAGTAGTCACTATTTGCACCATCTGTTACCCATCCGGGATTTTTATCCAAGTAAGAAAAATAAACAAGCGTAAATACATCTCGTACTCAACAAGTTTAACATGGGGTTCATGAGGCTCAAAGGCATAACATTGGTTTATCAGCATGTAGCTTTTAATTAGCATTATTTCAGTATATCAATAATATCAAAATGTCTCAATGTAAACAATAAACATATGATCCATGTGAAATGATTAACGAATAGCAAAAACACATTCATTATTAATGATCCACTATTCCATAAGGGTCCAAGGCCACTCATGACCGTGAGCACGGCTGTTATAACAGTTTTACACTCTGCAGAGGTTGTACACTTTCACTGTGAGTCGTGTTGCCCATATGCCCGGGTTAATTACTCCCAAAACACTTCCAAGATGAGCAGACAGGGAAACACTATGAAGTCTTTCGAAGGTTCGTCTAACAAGTTAGGACCATTAGATTTCACTCGGCAAACAGATATAGAGCCCGCCCTTCCAAATGGCACAATAACACGTAGCCTATACTCATAAGGACAGAGGCCGCACTATATCTGATTCGTCAAGCCATTCTTACGCCAAAAAGGAATACCACTAACAAGCTAGAAAATGTCCTTCTATATGACTAAAGCCAGAGCCATATATCTCTCACAGTTATACTGTAAGTCCCGGATGTTCGCTTACAGATAAGTCCTTAAGGAGAGTAACGAGAGCACCAAAGTAACCCCATGCTCTAGTCCCCTTTAGACAGTAATAAAAAGTCATCTTTTAATGTTTATTGCATATTCCATTAATCAAATTACATGATCATAGTTCATATTAAGCACTAACAATACTACTCCATGCAATATAATAGGTATCCAGGAATAAGATCAACACTAAGTCATCCTTAACAAGAAATATATGCATAATGATATTATTTGCTTAATGTGAAGAGGACAACAAGGATAATCCCATGCTATACTTGCCTTGCTCAAACTGATCCTGATGATCTTGCTCGTAGAAAAACTCCTGATCCCCAATGAATTGCTCACCGTCTATACTCGATCAACAATAGCAACAACATTCATCCAGAACAATCATGCATAAACAAACAAGACTATAATTAGAACAGTACACCAACAATAATAAAATAAGATAAAAAGTTTTTAAAACGAATCTACAACTTGCTAGGATCACACAGACGTGAAGATCACAAAAAACGGAGCTAAAACGACGAAGTTATGAATTTACGAAGATTTCCTATAGAAAAGTAATTACTTTAATTCAAACTCAAAAAATAAAATGTCACAAACCTACTGTACAGTACTACTAACATGTAGAGCTCGCAAATACGAACCTAACACAATTTGAACGGGTCAAATCGGACTTAAAACGGATAAATTATGACTAAAACAAACTCAGTGGCAAAACTGTAAATAGCTGAAAACGTATTCTGGAATTCCCGCGATCAAATACGCTTTCAAAAGGATAATACGCGATTCGGGAATACGCCTTGGACTGCGGGTTATATATTTAAAAAGCGCAGGGACTCTTTAGCAAAACTTCTAGCCGAACCGGTATCGTCTAATCTCAGCCGTTGGATACGAGATGGATGGATCAGATGTGATTGGATCGGCCGACGGCGGTGCTCCGGCCGAAAACAGTCACGACGACGAGTCCTGCGGCGGCGCCATCGCCGGAGAGTGCGATCTCGCGATTCACAGCGTTACCTCGCGAAGTAAAAGCACCGGGATGAAGTAAAGAACAAGGCGAGCTCACCAAGGTAAGAGATGAAGACGAAGTTGGCCCGAAGACGATGCGGTGCTCGGGATGGCGGATGGCTCCGACGGTGGTTCGAGCGGGGCCTCCTTGGGACGGCTTCGGTTCGTTGCTTCGAGGTAGGATGGAGCGGAGGGGTGCGCGAGCTCGAAATATATAGCCCAGGGATGCACTAAACAAGGAAAGAAAGATTTGGGAGGGAAGATTCGGTCGGTGAAGCAATGGAAAGAAATCAGACGCCGGCGTGGGAAGAAGAAGACGGCCCTGACAGGTGGAGCCATGGTGTCAGCCACACGCCGTGAAGGGAACCGCGGCAGCGCGCGCGAGCTGGGCTAGCCGGGCTCGGCCCAAGGCGGGGAAGCAGGGAGCGGCCACACGCGGAGACGGCCCACGCGCGGAGAAGCAAGCGGCCGCGGCGATGGTGGGCTTGCGGGCGAGCTGGTGGGCTGTTGGGCTTCACAGGCCGAAAGCTAGGGAGAGAATGAAACTCTTTTCTTTTTCCTTTTTAATTATTTCAAAGCATTTTCAAATGGTTTTGAATCCTATTTTGAATTTGAATCAAACCACTCAACACAAAAATTCAAATACAACAGCATGAGTGCACAAACATGTTTCTACCCTTATATTTGATTTTAAGTTAATAAAAATTATTATTACTCTAAATTTGTATGCCCACCAAATTGCATTATAAAATCATATTTACCTTTTTTTAATATCCCAAAATTTTAGGGTGTTACACATATGCCTTTAAGACTACAGTAAAATTTAAATAGTAAATATGCCAATGCACTATAACGTAACCAAATTATTGTTCCTTCCTTTTCAAAAGAAACATAATGAAACTTTTTCAACGATGTCGAAATGTATAAGCAAATTGGGAAGGGAGAAATGTTCACCTCTCAGCACCCGAATTGTGCGTGGACACAAGGATTTGCATCATGATGTCCTTGAATGGTAAATCAACTTTAAACTTTCACCGCTCTCTGGACATCACAAATTGGTAAATGCAGGACCAATTGTATGAAATAAGTGTACTGCAAATAGTAAGCAAACAGGAAGTCAAACTCCACTATGTACATGCATGTCCAATCAGGTAGGTAATAAGAATAAAACGAATTTATTGCAGAACTCAAAAGCACAAAAAAATGCACATGTGGACACCAGAAAATGTCATCCATCTTAGTTGGCCGAGTACAGAAATTCATTGGGCCTTGTTGGGCAAATGTATATGGTTACTCGGCTTGCTGGTTGGCTGGGTGCACATGGATATATTTAGGCTTGTGCATGCAAAATGCAAGATGGATGGTGTCCAATCGAAGATATGCTACTGCATGAGTTTGATCAGTGCTGCTTTTTTGGAGTCTCAAGGAATAGAGAAGATGCATGTAGTATGTGCAATGAAGTAATGAAGGAAGAGGCAACAGCATGAATAGCTACAGTAATCAGTGTCGCTGGCTGGCTCATGGCTGCCAACTGCTTTGATAGTTGATCTAGGTGCTGAGATGTCAGGACTACAAAAGGAACTAACCGATTTCGTCAAGGACAAGGTGGTCGTGGAAGATGGAATTATCGACATTTTATTTGTGAGCAAGGTGTAATCGTACAAAACTATTGTCTAATTCGATGTAATTTAATTGTAAATTTGTAATATACATTATCAAATCATGCGATGAAGGAACTTGCTATAATTATAGTGTAATCTTGATGGCAGTGAGACATATATGATGCATTAATAATGTAAAAATATTAGATACTGACCTCACTTTAAATGTGATAATAAAGCATAGTTACTGTCGGGTTGATGCCAATGACCTAGCAGTGAGTATCATACTCTCAATACCAGCCCAAGGCTTGACTCAACAATGGTTATCATCGTATCACTGCTGGGTAAGCCTTGTCCCAACAGTGATATCTATGACACCTGGATCCAGGAAAATACAATGATGGCCTTGCCTATCATTGTCAATTACCCTATATCGAGTCAAATTCCATCAGTCATGCCAGGTTCGGACTTGACGGTACATTCTAGAGTTACCTCCAAGGGAATCAAGTGCAAAACTTCCCCCTTAGATGTGAAATTTTAGGATTGCTATTGGAGCTCGCCTCTTCTTCCTCCTCGGGCTACAATTATGTATTCAGGAGGAAGAAGGATTGAGCTTTATATTCTACATGCCATTTACACTGGGGGACCATCCGCCTTTAAAAATAGCCTTCATTCAATAAATAGCTCTTGTTTCTAGCTGCCTTTGGAAATCTTCCCTTTCTAGAGATAGCATGATTTCCAACTACCTCTGAAAATGGAGTCCATTCTAGCCGCCTCAAAAAATGTACTTCTAGGGACGCCTAGGGTCATCTATAGAGGCCTCTAGGAAAACAACTATGATGCCTCTGGAAATCTTTTCAGTAATAGTGAAGCCAGCGCTGGTGCTACAACGCCCTTGCTCTAAGCCTGTAGTGATCAGCAAAAGAACATAATACAATACACAACAAAGCAAGTCTTCGACCAAACAAGATGGTCTTCAAATAGATATATTTTCTTATCTAGTGCAACTGTACGATAGAGAAGAACCCAAATTGCTAGTTTCTTCCCTTCCGGCCAGGTGTGCTAAGGCCCTATTTGATCGTAGTTGGATTATTGTTATTCAGATTATACATTATAACCTGAATTACGAACTATAATAATCCAAGTGTTTTGATTGCTGAATAATTGTAGTGGATTATTCTTTTAGAGTTCAAATGATAAAAAGTAGGTTCAAGGTTGATGAGTCCTGGCCCGATCTTCCGAGAGGTAACCGGTAAGTTCGATTTGTGGAGATCTCGACATTGGCGATCCGGCTTCAAATCAGACACGATTCGAACCATGCAACCGTTACACCACTGCTCCGTTGGTTATCAACCAAGCACAACTTGATTGACCTCGCCAAGAAGGCTTTTTCTGCAAGCGAATCGAAGAGCACAAGCAAGAAGGAAAAAACACGCAATCTGAAATTGCAAATATGAATGATGCGAATATCAATAGAGGGTTCAAGAACTCGGTTCCAAAGGACTAATCGACACAGTGGAGGAGATCAAGAACAGGGGCCCTGGATCACTGTAAAAGGATTTGTCACCACAGTTACAATGAACGATTCAGTTTCTCGATGGAAAACTAAACTCTAAACAAAACCCAATTGTCTAACAGCGGCGGCGGCTATGTTTATATTCTAAGACTCGACCTAGGGTTGGGAATGGCCAGGGGTTAGGCGCCCACAACTTGGGCTTAAGGCCCGACACGATACATGGCCAAGTTGGCCCAAATAGGTGATGCAACACCTTGACGTGGTCACACAGAATAATCCACGGACCTTCTGGAGCTGGGACTAGATCCAAAACGACGGCGTCGTCGTCCCCTTTCCAACGCATCCAAGAACGCCCCGTTTTGATGTCGTATGAGAGAGTTATGACCAAAACAGTGACGACGTGTCTGCTGAATCCGAGGGTGACGTGGCAGCTAAGTTGGGGACGAATTGCAACTTGAAAAAGACCATAACGTCGGTGTGTCCAGCGTGGCGATGTCCTCATCAAAGGTGGATTTTATGGTTATTGTAATATTTTGTTTCGATTACAATAGTCTTCCTTATAATCTAGCCTGTTTGGAGAACAATTAGATTATTTTAGCTGATTATTATAATCACCGTGGATGTAAACAGGCCCGTGGAATCATTGCATATCACCTCAAGTCAAACAAAGGCGGTTTAGTTTCTTAGTCTCCTTAAGCTTTTTCCGCTCTATATTTTTTAATTCCCCGATCGCACCAAAGTCCACTAGGAGGCACAATCATCCCCATTTAGCTTAGCAAGAAACCCAAAAAAAGAGTGAAGCTAAAGTTGTCGCAAAACAATAGATTGTTGCCGACCGTGAGCACTAATAATAGTAACAAATGCTTTGGTCACTACTGGAGGTCATGCTTTGGTTTCTGGGCTCCCCAAAAGTGTAGCAATGTGTTCAGCATTTTCTTCCTTTTGCACCTTGGTTCATGTTTTGTCAGGCACTAAGTTACAACTTTCTACTGAAGCATAAATATGCGTCCTTTGAACAATTTATCACTATAATTTAAAGACGAGTCTATCAGCTCGTGCTACTGCACAAATATGAGACATAAGTATTAAAAGTATTATTTCTTTCCTCTTGAGGTCTCAGAGATAACCAACTAAATCTAGTCTAATATGAAATTTAACATGTTTTGAAGTACATAAATAGGATATTTCTTTGCTCTTCAGATCAAGCCTTTTAACGGACTTGTCTTATGCTCTAAGTGTGCATCTTATCTTACTATTACTAATTGGAGGCCCCAGTGGAAGCTCCATGTTAATTCTCACCAGATGCGATTGGAAAAAAAAAGATAAATACTAGAAATTCTCACGTTAATCAGAAACATCTGGCCATTAAATCGAAAGTGTGTAGCCACTCTTGACTATTGGATCTATTTTATTATCCACTAGAAAATTACCCACATCTGCCATTATATAGATTAAAAAAATAGATAAATATATCATTTTTAGGAGAAAAATAGATTCCGTCATTCTTTTTTTTTTTTTGAGAAAGTCCATCCAAAGTACCGACGTGATATAGTTAATTAATAAGATACGGTGGTACGTCCATGGTTGGCCTCTGCGGCTCTGCCATATAGATTAAAATATAGACAAATATCTCTACGGTGCTACGTCCATGGTTGCTTATTATATCCATGCTAACAAATCCAACCAACCGAGAACTAAATGTATTAACAGAAATCCTAGATAAAAGATATCGAAGGCAATATATCAACACCAACAAAACAGATATCTACTGGACTCCCTTTTTATATATTTTGTCAGCAACCACGTACAAATAGGAACCCATCTAGCCGAGATCTAGACTGCCTTTACATATTTTGTCAACCACCGCAAACAAGAGTCCATCTATTCACTGCTGGAATCCATCTATTCACACTATTCGTCCGGTTGTTTCCATCATCACCATCGATCTATTCACCGCAGGAATCCATCTATTCACTATTCATTCGGTTGTTTCTGTCATCACCAACCAAAGGTCTATTGTTTTCATCATTCACCAACCAAAGGTATCGTTGTCTTGCTTAATCCATTTACAATCTAATCTGTCTCCTGCAATCTACATGAATCATTATTTTTTTAGTTTACAAGTTGCAATGATTAGCAAAACCTCAAGTGAGATTAGGCCAGGAAAGGAATTGTGGAAAATCAAAGCACGGATCACTAGAATGTGGGATGCAATCTTGCTAGGTAGTGGCAAACAAATCAGTCTCGATATCATCTTTATTGACCATCAGGAATAATAATTCTTCACTGTGTTTGCAATGGCCTCAGATTACTTCTGGTTTACATGCTAATGATAATAAAAAAATTGGGAGACCAAGATGCATGGAGTTATCAATAAGGCATGCATGGAAAAATTCAAAACACTGGTCGAAGAAGGTAAAGTTTACATCACTGCAAATGTGAGTCACAAAAGCTGCACAAAAATATTGAGCAGTGGAGAATGATAAGGTACTCAACTTCTTGCCAACAACTAATAATATGAAGAAAATGAAAGATACACAAGACATTCGAAAGTATAGTTTCCAGTTCTTTGGTACAGGCATGCTTTCTAACAGAGTAAAAAAAACGACATGTACCTCTCAGGTAAACTACTGCTAATGTTATATTTTTTATGCTTTTCCTCATTTGATCACTATTTGATAATAAGAACTCATATTTGTGTGTCATAGATATCATAGGAGTTGCAGCACACATTGGACCGATAGAAGAAACCAGGACATACTTTGGAGCGACTGACCAAAATCTGTGATATTGTGCTCCTGATCAAGTAGGATTTTTTTCCCTTCCCAAGTGCTACTGCAGCAACCCTGTTGAACTGAAGATATATCCTTATTGTTTTCCACACTTTAAATTAGATTATTATCCTAAATGTTTTGGCAATCTTAGATTACATTATTTTTTACTTCAAAATTTGCAGTGGACAAGAAGTTAAGGTTCCATTTTATGGGGTCAAAGTTGAGCAAATTGATGAGAGTGCAAAATCTCATGTCATTGTAATAACGTCTACAACCATGAAAAAAATTGGCAGTACATCTTCACTTAATATAAATAATTCAATAATATTAGCCATTCAGCAAGCCTCTAAGGAAAGTAAATAATTCTTATTTTTGCAGAATATTCTTTGTCATCAACCAATGCAACACAAGTTTTTGTAGATTTACCAATTCCTGAAGCTATGAATGCATGTGACAGGTAAATCAAATTAAAAATAGTGGTATTCTATTTTGTATATGTAGCTCACACCTAACATGGTAAAATTTCTTTGTATAAAAAAGCATATCTTCAAGTGGTATTAGAATAGAAGAGATTCATATTGATGACCATTTAAAAGGGAAATTGGAGGAGCAAATGCAGTACAATAGAAGAACTTTAGAAGAATTGAGTTTGATTTTGTATGACTCACCAATTAATTATAATATTTTTTTCTTAACAGCTTTCATGACACACTAGGAAAAGCTAAATCCTAAAAATTATCAATATTAGCCATATGATATAGTATGTTTTATAAGAAAAAGAATCAGGTATGTTAAATATGACTCTACCATTATGAACTACAAATTCAATGTAATCCTTAAATTTGTATCTAAATTATCCACATTTGTTATTAAAAAAGATAATAATCTTAATATTGCTATACATGGTTCAATTACTAAAGAGAGATATCCAACACGTCCAAATAATGTACAAAATCAGTTGGGGCACAAAACAAAAGAAAGAAAAGAAAATATCCAACTGTGGAAATGCCACGACGATCTCTCTCACACATACCAATGCCAATCTAAACATTTGTGTAACTTTGGATTCAAATAAAAGTTAACTAAATGAAGTATATTTTTTTATTAAAACATATGTTAAACATGGTTTTCTATTGCTGAGGTATTCTCAAAGTTAGCCTATGTCGAAGAATCTAACCCGTGTGTCGCACGGGTTGATGGACTAGTTTAGAACTAATAAGAATGACATGTATACTAAATTGGGCTATCAAGCTTGTATTGGAGCTATGACTTGTGCATTTTGGAACATGTAACTGAATGCTTGCATATATTAAGATGCTGACACAGCCCCATGGTTCATTTGTGATTTAGATATCTTTGCTTGAGCTATCAAATCAATAGATACTATCTATGGTACTTATAATTATACAACTTGTCTATATCCTTTTGTAGAGAGTTTGTCGCATGAAACTCCAAGCATTGGTTTTGGTGCTGGTGAAGGGTACAATTAAACAGTTAGTAATAACTTAACATCTATATGATGTCTTAGAGTGAAAAGGAATCTGCTTTTGTGTAGACATGCTGCTCTGAAAGAAATGTATTTTATGCTATTGCTTTTATGGATGTAGCATTGAAAGTATGCCATGAATACTTTTATAGTTGTTAATGTAGTGTAATAAATTGTACATATGCTTGCATCACGTGTCTATTGAGTTTAGTGACTAGAATCCTTGGAATGTATTGATTATTGCAAGAATTTTTTCTGTTGGTAGCAAGCATTTCATTGGAGATTGGCCCTCGAGGAAACCACAATTGCCTTGGCAGTTAAGGGCAGCCAAGGAAAATCACAATTGCCTGCCAAGGGAACAATTATTATCTTGGTAGCTTGGAACATTTTTTTGGCGGCTACCGGCCTCCAAGGAAAGTTATTTACTTGGCAGTTCGAATGTTTTCTTGTTTCTTTGGAAAATTAGGTGTGTTTCTAATTTTCTTGGCGGCTAGTCTTCATGTAAACTATCCTTGAGTGTAACAAATGCCAAGGAAATGTATTTCCCTTATCCATTGTGCTTGATGTATTTTGCTTGATCGTTTATGGTTAGTAATCATTTCACTGAATAATATGTGTGTTTCCTACTCACAAGTAGTTGCACAACAATTGCTAGCAACTTCAACTCAGCTTCTTGAACCAGGTTAAATTAATCGGTAGTGCTAGCGTCCGGACATCTGGATAGACACCCATGTCTCGACGCCCACGCTGCACCCTGTTCCAGCGCTGCACTTCGTGTACTGCCCAATCCGACACAGCTTCTGTGCCCCCACTTGACCCCACACGACGACTGTGCCCCCTTCCTGACCCCCTCGCGTCCTTTCCAGCAGCTGCAGTAGTTGGGTCACATTGTAATGTGTGCAACACCCTATCTACTTTTGAAACATCCAGATACAAAACTTGCAACATATATCTGTTAACCGATGAAACACTTGAAACATGTGTCCGAAACACTTGCAAAAAAAACACTTGAAACACCTGAGAACCATTGTAAACATAGTAACATCTAGATAAAACACTTGCAACATGTGTGAAACTTATGGAACATCCCGATAAACACACTTGTAACATATGTTTGAAAAAATAAATGAAACATTGGGAACAAACGTTTGCAACATACTTATACAACCATTGCAACATATGCAACATCCATACGAAACACTTACAACATACCTCTGAAACATCCAGAACACATATGGCTAGAGGGGGAGGGTGAATAGCCTATTTAAAATTCTACAAAACCACTAGAGCAATTGATTAGTACAACAAACAGCGTAATGTAATTTTGCTCTAGCTCTATAAGGGTTGCAAGCCACCTACGCAACAATTATAGTTGCTATGATCTCTAGGCACACATAAGAGCTAAGTTGCTAATCACTAAGAGCTCTTAACAAGGCTACACTAAAGAGCTCCACTAGATGAACTAAGCTACATAGCAAGCTCTCAATTCTAACTATACTAAGGAGCTTGTTACAACTAGTTTGCGGGAAAGTGTAACACTCTAAAATTTGCTTCTTTGGAAATAAAGGTAAAATGATTTAATTATAAATGTTTTGTGCTCATTAAATATAGTAAAACAAAATTTCCATTGAATTGAAATTCATCTTAGAATGTAGCAACATTGTTGTGCATACATGTTGATGCATTTGTGTTTTTGTATTGTTTGGTTTTGACCAAAGATCAAAATGAATTCAAGTTGTTTTTTCAAAATGCGTTTAGGTCGATTTTCCTTCTCCGATATACATATATCATTTTTCTACAATCAAATTCCTTATTTCTCATCCGTCAATCAACCTCTACAAACTTCTCAAGAATTTTTCCGGCTTTTTATGTACCTTATTTCTACTTGTCTGTGAGCATAATCTTATTCTTAGATGCTCCAAAATTATCTTATAGCGAGCTCCAAATACTTTATTTGGGTTCCTCATGTTCTATAATGTCTTTGAGAATTTTCCCCGAATTTTTAGAGCTTTCAGAGTATTTTTCATGGCTTAAATAATAATTCTAGATTTTTCTAGAATTATTTTATCCATGAAATTAATTAATTCCGAAAATAATAAATATCTCATTTTCCAGCAAAGCCCGCGTGCAATAATCTTAAATGCCCATACATTTATTTACTAATGGGTTTTGATGATTAATTAGGCCCGTTAGTAGAGGTGGAGGGTGCAAATTAGTACCGTATTGCTAGTTGACGTGGGGTAGGGAGTTTTCTCACTATATATATGTACCAACCCCATAGGCAAAGCACACCAAAACTACCGTAAGGGGAGCCCCTAGTTTAGGAAATCCCTCATGTAGTAAATTATAGAATTTTCTCTCTTCTTCTCACCTCACACCAAGCTCGCAGCGCCGCCCTCGCCTATAGCCGCAAGAGCAGCCGCAAACCCTAAGTGCAGCCGCCGCCTCGCCAGAACTTGCAGTGCAGCCACCAAGCTCGCGAAACCCTGCCTGGTCGCCTCTGATTCGCTTCTACGGGTCGCTACGGTGCCCTAGCTTTTCTCTAGCACCGTGTCACTCTCTCGTTTTGGATATTGTCGGAGAGAACCACGGTCCGCCGCCGTTTTGAATCAATCTGGTTGCCGTGATATGGCGACTTGACTTCGAGTCCAAGGCAGAGTTGGATTGGCCGTGCTGTGTCGATCTACCGAGTTGAGTTCTGGGCGCCGAGTTCAAGTCGAAGTGGTGTCCGCCTTCAAAAGCCGCGGCCGATCTGATGGGTGTTGCCGTGTGTGTGCTGTCCCAAGCAGAGGATTAATCAAGCTGCTGCTCCCGTGTGGAAATTTGCTCGCTGCCTTTCTGTCGTCGTGAGCCTGCTGCCGAGCTCTGCACCCAAGAAAGTTGCTGCCGCTCCATCAAGCCCGGTGCTGTCTCCGGTCCATCCCCGTTCGCGTACAGTGTCTCGGTGAGCTCGCTGTTGCTCTCCAGTGCTCTGCTCTCCTTTTGGTCAACCGGGGCCTTAGGTATTTTCTTGAGTTGCTCAGGTGAGGTGCATGCCACCGTACCTGCGTGGCGTTACCGGCCGTGCACCGTGCGTCCCTGTCCAATTCCTAGTTTTGATCTTCTAGCTTGATGACCTCATCATCGCGTCATACATGCATTATTGCCGTTTTCTTTCAGAAAAACAAATCTAGAAATACTATAAAAATACACATGTACACGTAACCATCCTGAGCCAATCTCCACTGAAATACAATAGAAATACACCACACATAATCAATAGTCAATCTCCACCTGTTCCTTGTTTTGACTCCGGTTCAGTTTGTTCTTGCCGTGTTAATTTCATGTTGATACAATCCACATGCTAGCAGTCATATTTAATTTATATCATGACATGTGTCTATAATTAAAATGTTAATATTAACTTGGTTAATTTGCATGACACTAGTTTTGTAATATAAAAGCAATAATGTATATTTATACTTTGGTGCTAAATACATAAATATTAATGTGATTAATTACTAACGAACATAAATGTATTTCTAAATTATAATTTTCTTATGTCATATATAATTTAGTTAAATTTTTTTACATTTTTATTATTTCTTTTGTAATAATAAAGTTTAACTTGATTAAATTATAGGTTATTGTTCATAAACTAAGTATGAGTAGTTTAAGCTAGCTTTTGAATTAAATTATGTTTCGAGTCTTAACAAATCTTTATATGTTTTTACTCAATTAAAAGTATATATAGTCTTTTCTTTAATATAATAAAAAAGGTCTCAGTAGTCGTTTCATTCGAATCATAGCTCCGATTAGCGTGTTTCTCGCGTCTTTGTGTTCATAGCAATTCGTCGATTAGTTTTCAAACCTCTTCACTTATTTTATATGATTGGTGTGTTGTTCTAATTTAGTTCTATTGTTTGCTTCGTGTATGATTGCTCAGATGCTTGTATGATGTTACCTGTTGATCGAGTTTAGTCGGTGAGATTTACGTGGTGATCAAGAAGCAATTCATTGAAGATTTGGAAGAGTTGGACTTGAAGAAAGATCTAAGTTTAAGGCAAGTATAGCATGGAATCATCCTTGTTACCTAATCACTTTTAAAGCACTTAAATCACTATGCATGTGTCTCCTTGTTAAGGATGCCTTAGAAATTGATCTTGTACCTTGTCGCCTATGGTTTTGCATTGGGTAGCTATTGCTAGTGCTCAACATAAACTATGATCTTGTAATTTGACTAATGGAATATGTAATAACATTAAAAGATGACTTTTTAGTAACATAATGAAAGAGGGCTAGAGCCTTGGGATATCTTTTGGTGCTATAGTTTCTCTTTATAAGGACTTATCTGTAAGCGAACATCCGGGACTTATAGTACAGCTATGAGGCTACATGGCTCTAGCTTTAGTCATATAAGAGGACCTTTTCTAGCTTGTTAGTGGTTACCTTCATTGGTGCAAAAGGGGTGCGTTTCGGGTTGGGTGTAGTGCGACTTCTGTCCTTATGTGTATAGACTACGCGTCATTGTGCCATACAGAAGGGGAGCTCTACATTTGTAGGCCACAAAACCTAGCAGCCCTAACTTGTTAGACGAACCTTGGAAAGACTTCATAGTGAAACTTGTCTGCCTATTGAGGCCTTGCAAACCTCGGGCTTATGGGGATTACGACTCACAGTGAAAGTGTACAACCTCTGCAGAGTGTAAAACTGGTATATCAGCCGTGCTCACGGTCACAAACGACCTTGGACCCTTGCGAAATAGATGATCACTATTGAACTATAATATGCTTATGTTTTTGCTATTCATTCTTCATATTACCTAATCATATGTTTATTTTGATTAAAGACAACTTGGTGCTACTCATATGCTAAAACTTTGCCAACTAAAAGCTACATGCAGTTAAACCCATGTCAAGCCTCTTGAGCCTCATGAACCCCATGTTATGCTTGTTGAGTTCGACATGGACTCACCCTTGCTATTTCTCCCACATCTCAGGAAGGGTACCAGATTGCTAGATTCTGGAATTGTTAGGCTTGTGATCAACCATTCAGTTTGTTCCTGGAGTGAAGTCTACACCCGGTGTTCGGAGTTGTCTTTCCGCTATGTTTCTCTCTAAGGTTATATCTTATACTATTGTGTTATGTTTATTAAGCATTTATCTCTTGATATTACACTTATCTGTGGCTATACGTGAGATTTGACTACTTTATTTCACATATAGTGTATGCCTGGTTTTGTCCTTAAAACCGGGTGTGACAGAAAGTAATGGAGTAAGGTGATTATACCGCCGTGTCGAGGAATGAACCAATCACACAATGTAGACAATCTAGTCATTGAGACAAATCCAATCACATAAGAGACACATGTTTTTTCTCCCGAGGTTCACGTGCTTGTCGGCACGCTAGTCCCTATTGTGTCGACCAACACTTGGTGGTTCAGCGGATAAGAGGTGTTGCATGAGCCTCATCCACACAATTGGACACCGCAAGAACTTACCCACATGTGAGGTAACTCAAAGACACGAGCAATCCACTAGAGTTACCTTTCGGCTCTCCGCTGGGGAAGGTACAAGACCCCTCACAATCACCGGAGCCGGCCACGAACAATCACCAACACGTGCCTATTGGTATAAATTAATGCACATAGAATAATCTGCAAGCGCACGTATATTATACCGATGTAGCACTTCACCAGGAGTACCTGATTTTATATCGAACTCAAGGAAACATGTGTGAGAATAACTAAATCGAACTTAACCCAACTTCACAATCAAGGCTAGATAATAGGAGCATAGAGGAGATCACAAAGGTCTTCTAGTTCTAACTTCGGTAAGCTTTGTCTTCTATTGTTCAATTTTGGAGAAAATTACTAAAGAAAACACAGGCAGAGTATGTTTTTTATAGCAACAAGGTCCTGCTTGGCCTACTAATAGGAGGTGGACTACAAAGAATTCAACGAGGCTATAAGAGTCACCCACGCGAGCTACCACTGATCCGACAAGTAGGGTACATCCACGAGTAACCGAGTCTAAGCACCACGCTTACACTACAAATACTACTTTATCCTAGGAGCTACAAGGATTAAAGTACTCAAAAGAGAGTCACAAACCTGAAGAACAATATGAACAAGATACTTACTTGAATTAGAAGTCTTTACTAGAGAAATATCAGAAGCAAGCTCAAGAAGAACTTGATTTTGCTAGGGTACAAGCCGTAGAGAGAATACCGATAGGCCGGGACTCCTCTGAAACTCTTTCTTCTCACTCTATCTCTCTATCTCTAATACAAGACTAGATCCTATTGAGGACTAATCTTCTCTTGATTGCTAGCCCTAATCCTGATGAAAATATGGATTAGGGTTTCTGGCTTTTTTAGCTCTTAGGATCTAACTTGGCATGCCCTAGAGGGGGGTGCAGGCAGATATATATAGGCCGAAGCATCAATCTTGAGCTCTCGGATCAAACCGACTTAAATAAATGGTGGAGATGCAATCCTTGAGGCTGTGGAGAACCAATGTAACAATGAGGGACTTACATGGGGGCCCCACAAGCCGGTTGGCCTATAGGTGGGGCTGACCGGCCCCACATGTTAGGGTCTCAGACTCTGCTTCGGTGATTCACCTTCTGGAGTCTTCTAGAGTCTTCCCATGTTGTTTACGTGGCGGAATTCCGTGATTTCCTTTAACGAATAGGCCATCCTTGGCCATTTTCTGATTAAATCTTGCTGGAAACACAAATTCACCAAAACTCATAGAATTTGTTAGTTAAAACCTTTAAGTCTATATTGGTGATCCATTCTAGTCATTTATACAAGGTATATTGATGGTTTATGATGAAGGTTAACTACCATCAACAAACTTCTTCACACTTAGACTTTTACTCGTCCTCGATAAAAGGATGGATTACTTAAGACAACCTTGGGACAAGACATCAACATAAAACCATTTCTAGTCATACATGCATTGTAGGATTTAAAGTGTCTACCATGAAACTTTGAGCAGTTGAAGAATGGAACAGCTTGAAACAGATCACCTTTTTCCTTTAGTCAAGTTAATTGGAGAAATGTTTTAAGATTTTTGAAAACAAAACATAGTTGTAACCTTCTCCTTCAAATCACTCAATATATAGTATTTTTAGATCCTCCCTAAGGCAATGATGACTTTGCCTTCTTTTTGCCTACTTCAAAAAAGTTTATGTGGAGCTCAGGTAGGAATGAATATGAGAACATACTTGCATTGCATATATTGTAAAGTCAAAATAAGGATCTAAGGAGAAAAATATCATACTCTTAAAGCAAGATGTGCATGTGTATGGATATGTATATGGTGGCCATCCTAATTCTATTAGGATCCTTGAAACATATCTTTTTTGTTTGAAACTTGGAAGACTTTTGCAAGAAAACATAGGCTATCTTTTTCATCTTTTTCTTCTCTTTTTTCTGGCGGGTATCTGAGTACCCATTGTTTCAAATATCCACGCAGTCCTCTCTATCTAGTCTCTATGAAGTGTGGGCCCACTATTAGGCTTCACAACAATTAGCATGAGTTGCTACAAAAAAATAGATTAGCTGTGCGGGAGACAAAAAGGTACTGTTGATGGTAGATAACTCTTATTTTTAACCGTCAACGAAACATGAAAAAGGGCCTAAACATAATTACGACTTAGATATAGGGGGTTTACTGATAGAATTTCATGAGTTTTGGTGAATGTCTGTTTCTGCAGGGTGTCAGCTAAAAAGAACCAAGGAAGGCCCACATGTCAGGTTTACATAGAGACAAAAGGGGTACAAACAACTTTTCTGGAGTCTGGAAGGTACGAGAAGACTCTGGAAATAAACCGAAGGCGAAACAGGCCCGAAAGCTGGGTGGCCGCCCAAGGGGTAGGGGCGGGCGCCCAGGCTGCAGATCTAATTAGGAGCGATCTTGTAGATCCTGCCTCCACCGCCTTTGAGGATTAATAAAAAGTCGTTGATTAAGGTCGGTTTGATCCGACGGCTGTGGTGCATCCTAGAGGGCTATATAAGCAAGACCCCCTAGGGTTTGGTACCATATCTCTTCTACAGATCAAAAGCTAGGGTTTCAATTCTCCATCCAAGTAGAAGAGGGTCCCTCTAGTTCATCAAGTTCTTGTTGTAGTTCATCTAGATCTAGTTCTTGTTCATCTAGTTGTATTTAGAAAATAGGGAGAGAGAGAGGAGGAGAGAGCTGAGGAGGAGCCGGATCTGTCAGATCTTCCTCAACATTTTACTTTTGCAGCATCTAGTTCGTCATTCAGCAATCTCTAGATTCTTCAATTATTATTTCTAAGTTCTTATTTAATTCTTACTTTATTCTATTTACTTGAACTCCGCTTGTATTTGAGTGCTATAGTTATAATATTTGGCTAGAGTAGTAAACCCTAGCGTAGACGTGGTGCTTAGGCTATAGTTTACCTGAGTTTGCACCCAATCTCACTGTTAGTTGTGGTAGCCCTCAGAGGTGACAGATCTGTCTGGCCATTGCAATCCACCCTGTTCGGGTTGGTGTTTCGTAGAGCTTTTGGTAGCCTTCCCCCAACTACTTTCTTCCCAGTATCTTTCGAGAGTCGAAAAGGTACTGTTGCTCCATAGTAAGTAAAGTATAGTAAGCCCGATCTTGATCACCCAATCAACTTAGAAAACCCTAGAAAGTTCCTCTCTTCCCACCAAAAAAATATATATCTTTCTTCTCTTATCTTTATCCTTGGACAACCTTGATTCTCTAGTACACTTCACGTTCCCCATGGAAATCGATACTCGAGAATATTCCTGGGTGAAAGCTACATGAGTATCCATGCGCTTGCGGATTTCTCTTTGTGCGTTAAAAATACCCAACAAGCTTTCTAGCGCCGTTTTTGGGGAACAGTAGCTGTGCTAGTTTAGAACCAAGTTTGTCCGTGTACCCTTTTCCTTTTACCACCTTTTTTTACCACAACCACCTTACCATATGGATTCCACTCCTATTTATAAATTCTCTGCACCAAAGGGCGAGTTCTTAGAGCCACCACAACCATCAAAGCCAATTACGACATCTGGCTATGAACTCAAACCTGGCTTTATAGCCATGGTGCAAGCGCAATCCTTCTCTGGGTTAAAAGACGAAAATCCTTATACCCACCTTCGGAAATTTGAGCACTTGTGTTCTTGCCTCGTTATCGCTGGCATGACACAAGAGACCCTTAAATGGAAATTGTTTCCGTTCTCCCTTTTAGGAATAGCGAAGCAATGGTATGCTCATACCGTAGGAGGAGTAAATGGAAATTGGGATGAACTTCGAGTCAAATTTGGTCTCGCTTTCTTCCCTATTTCTAAAGTTAATGCCCTTCGAATAGAAATTCTTAAATTTGAACAGAAGGAGAAGGAGACTCTAGGAGCAGCCTGGGCTAGGTTCACAAGCCTTAAAAACACTGGCCTAGACCTATCTTTGCCTGACCACATCCTTCTAAATCACTTCTGCCATGGCCTTAGCAAAGAAGCTGCTCTGCACCTTGACATATCTTCTTGAGGCACATTCACGCACACGTCCTTTAGTGAGGGGGAAGCTATCCTTGAGAAAATCCTTGAAAACACTCCCTACACTGGCATTTTTGACGAGTTTCCTAAAGAAGAAAAAAAGTCAAGCCAAGCCCTGACCAACAAGAGGAGATACATGCAACTGAATCCAAAATTCCTTTAGATTCTTCTAATAATTTGGTTGTCAAAGAATCTCCTACTATGAAAACACAAAATATGTTGGAAGACAATGAGCCCCATCCTTGCACATTCCTCTCTGAAATTGAGGATGGTCTTTTTGAAGATTTAGGGAATGCCTTGAACTTTCCAGTTCAAGTAAAGCCTCTAGAGCACTCCTCACTGTAACACCCTAAAATTTTGGATATTAAAAAGAAAATAGGAAAACATGATTTTATACAATTTTGTGACCATGCAAATTTAGAGTAATAATAATTTTTATTAACTTAAAATCAAATATAAGAGTAGAAACATGTTTGTGCATTCATGCTGTTGCATTTAAATTTTTGAGATGAATGGTTTGATTTAAATTCAAATTAGGTTTCAAAATCATTTGAAAATACTTTGAAATAATTGAAAAGGAAAAAGAAAATGAAAATCTTCTTTCTCCTCGCTTTCGGCCCGGAAGCCCAACCTTTTTCCCCCGCGGCCCGCTTGTCTCCCGTGCCCCGCGGCCCATCTTCCATCTCAGCGCGCGCGCGTCGCGCCCGCCTGGGCCGACTTCGGCCGCTGGCCCAGCAACCGCGCGAAGTGAGCGGCAGCGCCTTCCTACTCCGTGCGTCGCTGACCGGTGGACCCCGCGCGTCAGGCAACATCGTCTTCCTCCCCAAGCCACAGTCGAATCTCTCTTTCCTAAACTACCGAAGCCGAATCCTCCCCTCAATCTCCCCTTTCCTTCCTTGGAATCGCCTTCGGGCTATAAAAACCGAGCCCGTGATCTTTCCGCTCCATCCTATTTCGACGCAGAGCATCGAAATCATCCCGAGACGGCATTGCTCGGAGCACCGCCATGACCACCCGCCATACCGAGCCGTGCGTCTTCTTTTGCTTCATCCTCGGCTCCATTCTTACGCGAGGTGAGATCGCATTGCCCTGTACTCCATCTCGGTACCTTTTATTCGTCGAATGATGATCGGTTTCGAGTTCTAGCAAACTCCGGTGATGGCGCCACCGCGGACTTGGTCGCCGGCGTATTTTCCTGACCGGAACACCGTCCCGCTCGTCCCGATCCGATCTGAGCCGTCTACTTTGAATCCAACGGCTGATATCAGAAGATACCATTTCGGCTGTACATTTTGCAAAAGAGACCCTGTGTTTTCAATTGTCTAACTCGCAGTCCAAAGCGTACTTTCGTATTGCGTAATATCCTTTTGAAAGCGTAGTTTTGTAACACCCTAAAATTTTGAAAAGAAGAAAAGTAGGAGAAATATGATTTTTTTATAATTTTGTGAGCATGCAAATTTAGGATAATAATAATTTTTATAAATTTAAAATCAAATATAAGGGTAGAAACATGATTGAGCATTCATGCTGCTGCATTTGAAGTTTTGTATTGAGTGGTTTAAATTAAATTCAAATTTGATTTGAAAATCATTTGAAAAATGAATTTGAAAAATTGGAAAAAAAGAAAAAGGGAAGAGAAATACTATTCACTTGGTTTTCGGCCCGTTTCGGCTGCCTTGGCCGCGGCCCAGTCCCGCGCCCCCTTCGCCTGCGTAGGCCAAGCCCAGCCACCGTGGCCCGCCAAGCCAGCGCGCGACCGTTCCCCCTCCGAGTCGCCGACATGTGAGACCCACCTATCAGCGTCTCCTTCCACCTTCCTTTCTTCTTCCTCCAGCTCTTTCCAACCGCGAGCTCGCCTTCCTCCTTCTCCGATTCGAATCCGTAGCTCAATCTTCTTCCCTTCCTTAAGTGCGACGCCTTCGGGCTATAAAAACGGGACCCCCGCACTATTCCGCCCCCATCCCATCCCTTTGGAGCCGCCGTAGTCGCCTAGTTGCGCCACCGCAAGCACCACCGCCGCCATAGCCGCCACCGCGAGCTAGCCGCCGCCTTCCGGTCATCCTCCAGTCCCGTCTTCACGCGGGGTGAGTTCTCCGTGAGCTTCTCGATCTCCCGGTGTTTTCCTTTCGTCGTTTGGTGGTCGGAGACGTGTTTTGGGCTTCTCCGATGATGGCGTCGCCGCGGGAGCTCACCGACGGCCGGAGTCCGGTCGGAGCGCCGCCGGCCGTTTTCTCTCTCTTCCCCGATTAGATCCGAGCCATCTATTTCAAATCCAACGGCTGATAATACACGATACCCCTTCGGCCGGCAATTTTGCTAAAGAGTCCCTGTGATTTTTTAAGTATAGAACCCGCAGTCCAAAGCGTATTCCCGGTTTACGTTTTCTTTTCCGTAAAGCGTATTTTGATCGTGTAACTTCCGAAAATACGTTTTGATTAATTGAAAACGTAATTCGTTTCGGTAATTGAAAAATACGCTTTCTGATATTTACAGTTTTGCCACTGAGTTTGTTTTAGTCATAAATTATCCGTTTTAACTCTGATTTGATCCATTCAAATTGCGTTAGATTCGTATTTGCGAGCTCTACATGATGATAGAACTGTACAGTAGGTTTGAGATAATTTATTTTTGAGTTTATATTAAAGTAATTATTTATCTATAGGAAATCTTAGAAAACTCATAACTTTTACGTTTTAAATCCAAATTTCGTGATCTTTATGTCTATGTGATAGTAGTAACGTGTAGAAGAGTTTTACAAACTTGTTATACTGTTAGTGTTACTGTTGGTTAGGTTTTCTATCTTTAAGTTCTGATGTGAGATTTAATCTATTACTTTAATAAAGTAGATCTTGTTTAAATCATATCTTCTACGTTTTAGATCCGTTTTAGCTCATTCGAGTTGCGTTAGATTCATAGCAACGAGATCTACGCGTTAGTGACAGTATTTGCCATATTACTAATTCTGAAATTTTATGGTTTAAATCATATCTTGATTAATAATTATGCAACTGGGTTTTGTAAATAAAATATGATTTGTTTTACTTTAGTTTCATAATTTGAATCTAAATTTGACTTAATTCCATATATTGTATCTATAAAATATCTTATATATGTTATTATATAATTAAAACACATGAAGCTAATAGTTTTATATTTTCTCCTATGAGCAAATCTTTCGGTAGATGTATCTTTTCAACCGTAGCTCTGATTAGTGTGTTTTTCGCGTCTGTGTATTCGTAGAGAGACGTAGATTCGTTCTACAAACTTTTCATCTTAATTTTATGTTTGGTGTATTGTTCTAATTTAGATCTATTGTTTGCTTCGTGTATGATTGTATGGATGCTTGTGTGGTGCTTTATGATTTCGTCCAGTCGGTGAGATATACGTGGTTATCAAGAAGAAGAAGAAGAACGTTGAAGATTAAAGCTTACCGAAGGATCGGTGTTTAAGGCAAGTATAGCATGGGATCATCCTTGTTTCCTATTCATCTTTAATATACTTAATTCATGTGCATGTGTCTACCTTGTTACCACTAAGGATATCCTAGTTTTTGTATCTTGTACCTTGACACCCATGGGACATTGCATTGGGTAGTATTTATGCTAGTGCTCAAGATAAATAACCATGATCTATAACTTGACTAATGATATATGCAATAAACGTTTAAATGATGCTTTAAAGTAATATGGCTCAAGAGGGCTAGAGCATATTTGGTTGTTTTATGGTGCTCTAGTTTTTCTCTTCCTAAGGACTTATCTGTAAGCGAACATCCGGGACTTACAGTACAACTGTGAGGGCTATATGGCTCTGGCTTTAGCTCAGTATGAGGACCTTTTCTAGCTTGTTAGAGGTTACCCTTGTGGCGCAAATGGGGTAAAGCAAACTGTGGATCCCTGCGTGGTGTATCACACGGACTGACTTCTGAAACCTAGCGGCCCTAACTTGTTAGACGAACCTTTGAAAGGCTTCATAGTGATTCCTTGCCTGCTCACCTTGGAAGTATTTTGGGAGTCGCGATCTCGGGCATATGGGTAATCATGACTCACAGTGAAAGTGTACAACCTCTGCAGAGTGTAAAACTGTTATAACAGCCGTGCTCACGGTCACGAGTGGCCTTGGACCCTTACAGAATAAAAGATGAACACTGATGATAATGATAACACTGATGATATTGATGTTCACTAATGATTATTGTTTCTTGCTATACATTATTCTTGTTTACATGATCATGAGGTTATTTGGGATTGTGGTAAACTTGTTGCTACTCAACTGCTAAAAAGATGACTCACTAAAAGCTATTGCAGTAAACCCGTGTCAAACCTTTTGAGCCGCATGAACCCCATGATATATTTGCTGAGTTCGACATGGACTCACTCTTGCTATTTCCCCACATCTCAGGAAGGGTACCAGACTGTTAGATTCTGGAATTGTTAGGCTTGTGATCAACCAGTTAGTTTGATCCTAGAGTGAAGGTTGCACCCGGTGTTCGGAGTTGTCTTTCCGCTGTGTTGCTCTTTAAGGTATATTTTATACTATTGTGTTATGTATATTAAGCATTTGTCTCTTGATATTACACTTATCTGTGGCTATATGTGAGATTTGTCTTCTTTATTTCACATATGGTGTATGTCTGGTTTTGTCCTTAAAACCGGGTGTGACAGATTGGTATCAGAGCAATGCTGACTGTAGGACGCAAGCCTAATTAGAAATTGGTCGTCTTAAGGTTTTAAAATTGCTATAACTTCCTTGGTTTATAAACCTTGATATTTCTTCTCCACTATATCCCCACCCTTGATATTCATCTTCTCCATGATGCTTGTTTTAAGCCTTTGATCTCATCTACACTCCTTGATTTGATATGCTTTTTAGAACCATTCCTCACCCCCTTCTTGCGAAATTGAAAGAGGAGCTTTAGGATCTTTACCCTTGGTATGAAGAGAACGATAGTATCGCAAATTGAGTCAATGATTGTTTTGTGCACCTTTATTGCTGGTTGAATTATAATTATGCTTTTGCTTGATTTGGAGCTTTGTAATGATTGCAATGAATTTGTGGATCCCACAATTTCATTTAGTTTATAGGCCTAAGGTATAAGGATTAATGAAACAAATAGTTGGGGTATGGATTTCTGGTGTTCTCTCTATCCTGTCCTTTCGGAGCAGCCTGTCTTTATCAACTTATATCTTTGTTCTTGAAAGACCAAAAAAAATCATGAGAGAATTCTAGACAAGAGTGGACTTCAACATCTATCTCTAAATGCAAGAACCACCCTCATAGTTGTTTTGGTTTGGGAGATACAAAAAGCATAAGGCAATGTATATGTGCTGTCATAAACCTGGAACAGTTTCTGATAAGTACTGTTTTCGACCAAGTTAACTACAGAATCTGGAAGTGTGTTCTATAAGAAAGTTGCAGAGAATTTTATAAGCTTTCCATCGGTGTAAACTACAGTTTCATTGGATTAACAGAATGAGAGTTACAACTGTTTTACTGCACTGCTGATTTTCTGCTCGTGAGAAATTTCAGATTTCTTGTTCTTACCCATGCACAAGAGTATTATTGGGATGTCAGAACACTTTTATGCTAAGTAGCTCATCTAGAAAAGGGTTCAAGCTACCCTATTTAGTGTCTCTTATTTTAAGGGGGGTAGCCAATGTAAAGAAGGATTATTAAGATTGAACTCTTTAGTTGGAAGTATTGGTTAGTCTCCATGATTGAGTTGCCACTCTTGAGCAAAAATGTTCTGTGAACGAGGTTGATAATTTTGGATCCATGGAGACAAGAGTTGTCCTTTTGGATAGTTCATGATTATGATCATCTATACTTGCTCGTGTTGCTGATGTTGGTCACTTGATGACAGGAAGTGTAGTGTCTCATGACTCAGGAGCCCTATATGACGTCTCGCACTAATATGTGGGAAAAGATTGATGTTTCTGCCATTGAAGGATGTTATGGGTATGATGAAGCCGAGCACTATCAAAACAACAATGTTGAAGAGCAAGTTGGGAGTGAACTAAGTCAGAATCCACAATAACGAAAGCGAAAAAGGAAAGCCCATAAGAAGCCTGCTCAAGGAAGCAAAGCGCAGCAAAACTATGTCAATGGAAGACTGAGCAATGTGGATATGGATAAAATTCATGGAGTTACCAAAGTAGTGGGAGGTTATATTCAAGTAAGCTCAGTACAAGTTTTTGCTTTATTTGACCCTAGTGCTTCGCATTCGTTCATTTCCGCCGACATGGTAGAGACGTGCAAGATGGTGAAGTGTCCAATGAGGAGGCCTTTGCTAGTTCAAACCCCAGTGGGAGAAATGCAGGTAGATCAGATATGCCCGAATGTCAGTCTTGTCATAAACAAAGAAAACTTCACCGCGACACTCATTGTGTTGGAGTCACTTAAAATTCGCGTGGTTCTTGGTAATGGATGGCTCTGTGCACACAAAGGAGTGATTCATGGTACTCGGTGCACAATGCTCTTAACAACACCGTCAGGGAAAAGAATTGAGTATCAAGGTGGTCGACTTTTACCTGAGGGAGATGAGAATGATCAATTAGAAGATAGGTACACCGAGGGTAGCAAAGTGGACCATGAGTTTACAGAAGTCATAGCAGAGGAACAAATAACTTTGGAGGAGCTCAATAGGAGAGATGATCATGCTTAGGCAGATTAGTTAGTCAGGATATGAGAAACTGTCTTATGACTCTGAACGAAAGAGTAATTTGAAAAAAAATAAGGATCAAATAAAGACAAAGTGTCATTATCTCTTTTATCATCATCTTCCGAATCTCGGGACGAGATTCATCTTAAGGGGGTAGAATTGTAACACCCTAAAATTTTGAAAAGAAGAAAAGTAGGAGAAATATGATTTTTTTTATAATTTTGTGAGCATGCAAATTTAGGATAATAGTAATTTTTATAAATTTAAAATCAAATATAAGGGTAGAAACATGATTGAGCATTCATGCTGCTGCATTTGAAGTTTTGTATTGAGTGGTTTAAATTAAATTCAAATTTGATTTGAAAATCATTTGAAAAATGAATTTGAAAAATTGGAAAAAAAAAGAAAAAGGGAAGAGAAATACTATTCACTTGGTTTTCGGCCCGTTTCGGCTGCCTTGGCCGCGGCCCAGTCCCGCGCCCCCTTCGCCTGCGTGGGCCAAGCCCAGCCACCGCGGCCCGCCAAGCCAGCGCGCGGCCGTTCCCCCTCCGAGTCGCCGACATGTGGGACCCACCTGTCAGCGTCTCCTTCCACCTTCCTTTCTTCTTCCTCCAGCTCTTTCCAACCGCGAGCTCGCCTTCCTCCTTCTCCGATTCGAATCTGCAGCTCAATCTTCTTCCCTTCCTTAAGTGCGACGCCTTCGGGCTATAAAAACGGGACCCCCGCACTATTCCGCCCTCATCCCATCCCTTTGGAGCCGCCGTAGTCGCCTAGTTGCGCCACCGCAAGCACCACCGCCGCCATAGCCGCCACCGCGAGCTAGCCGCCGCCTTCCGGTCATCCTCCAGTCCCGTCTTCGCGCGGGGTGAGTTCTCCGTGAGCTTCTCGATCTCCCGGTGTTTTCCTTTCGTCGTTTGGTGGTCGGAGACGTGTTTTGGGCTTCTCCGATGATGGCGCCGCCGCGGGAGCTCACCGACGGCCGGAGTCCGGTCGGAGCGCCGCCGGCCGTTTTCTCTCTCTTCCCCGATTAGATCCGAGCCATCTATTTCAAATCCAACGGCTGATAATACACAATACCCCTTCGGCCGGCAATTTTGCTAAAGAGTCCCTGTGATTTTTTAAGTATAGAACCCGCAGTCCAAAGCGTATTCCCGGTTTACGTTTTCTTTTCCGTAAAGCGTATTTTGATCGCGTAACTTCCGAAAATACGTTTTGATTAATTGAAAACGTAATTTGTTTCGGTAATTGAAAAATACGCTTTCTGATATTTACAGTTTTGCCACTGAGTTTGTTTAAGTCATAAATTATCCGTTTTAACTCCGATTTGATCTATTCAAATTGCGTTAGATTCATATTTGCGAGCTCTACATGATGATAGAACTGTACAGTAGGTTTGAGATAATTTATTTTCGAGTTTATATTAAAGTAATTATTTATCTATAGGAAATCTTAGAAAACTCATAACTTTTACGTTTTAAATCTAAATTTCGTGATCTTTATGTCTATGTGATAGTAGTAACGTGTAGAAGAGTTTTACAAACTTGTTATACTGTTAGTGTTACTATTGGTTAGGTTTTCTATCTTTAAGTTCCGATGTGAGATTTAATCTATTACTTTAATAAAGTAGATCTTGTTTAAATCATATCTTCTACGTTTTAGATCCGTTTTAGCTCATTCGAGTTGCGTTAGATTCATAGCAACGAGATCTACGCGTTAGTGACAGTATTTGCCATATTACTAATTCTGAAATTTTATGGTTTAAATCATATCTTGATTAATAATTATGCAACTGGGTTTTGTAAATAAAATATGATTTGTTTTACTTTAGTTTCATAATTTGAACCTAAATTTGACTTAATTCCATATATAGTATCTATAAAATATCTTATATATGTTATTATATAATTAAAACACATGAAGCTAATAGTTTTATATTTTCTCCTATGAGCAAATCTTTCGGTAGATGTATCTTTTCAACCGTAGCTCTGATTAGTGTGTTTTTCGCGTCTGTGTATTCGTAGAGAGACGTAGATTCGTTCTACAAACTTTTCATCTTAATTTTATGTTTGGTGTATTGTTCTAATTTAGATCTATTGTTTGCTTCGTGTATGATTATATGGATGCTTGTGTGGTGCTTTATGATTTCGTCCAGTCGGTGAGATATACGTGGTTATCAAGAAGAAGAAGAAGAACGTTGAAGATTAAAGCTTACCGAAGGATCGGTGTTTAAGGCAAGTATAGCATGGGATCATCCTTGTTTCCTATTCATCTTTAATATACTTAATTCATGTGCATGTGTCTACCTTGTTACCACTAAGGATATCCTAGTTTTTGTATCTTGTACCTTGACACCCATGGGACATTGCATTGGGTAGTATTTATGCTAGTGCTCAAGATAAATAACCATGATCTATAACTTGACTAACGATATATGCAATAAACGTTTAAATGATGCTTTAAAGCAATATGGCTCAAGAGGGCTAGAGCATATTTGGTTGTTTTTATGGTGCTCTAGTTTTTCTCTTCCTAAGGACTTATCTGTAAGCGAACATCCGGGACGTACAGTACAACTGTGAGGGCTATATGGCTCTGGCTTTAGCTCAGTATGAGGACCTTTTCTAGCTTGTTAGAGGTTACCCTTGTGGCGCAAATGGGGTAAAGCAGACTGTGGATCCCTGCGTGGTGTATCACACGGACTGACTTCTGAAACCTAGCGGCCCTAACTTGTTAGACGAACCTTTGAAAGGCTTCATAGTGATTCCTTGCCTGCTCACCTTGGAAGTGTTTTGGGAGTCGCGATCTCGGGCATATGGGTAATCATGACTCACAGTGAAAGTGTACAACCTCTACAGAGTGTAAAACTGTTATAACAGCCGTGCTCACGGTCACGAGTGGCCTTGGACCCTTACAGAATAAATGATGAACACTGATGATAATGATAACACTGATGATATTGATGTTCACTAATGATTATTGGTTCTTGCTATACATTATTCTTGTTTACATGATCATGAGGTTATTTGGGATTGTGGTAAACTTGTTGCTACTCAACTGCTAAAAAGATGACTCACTAAAAGCTATTGCAGTAAACCCGTGTCAAACCTTTTGAGCCGCATGAACCCCATGATATATTTGCTGAGTTCGACATGGACTCACTCTTGCTATTTCCCCACATCTCAGGAAGGGTACCAGACTGTTAGATTCTGGAATTGTTAGGCTTGTGATCAACCAGTTAGTTTGATCCTAGAGTGAAGGTTGCACCCGGTGTTCGGAGTTGTCTTTCCGCTGTGTTGCTCTTTAAGGTATATTTTATACTATTGTGTTATGTATATTAAGCATTTGTCTCTTGATATTACACTTATCTGTGGCTATATGTGAGATTTGTCTTCTTTATTTCACATATGGTGTATGTCTGGTTTTGTCCTTAAAACCGGGTGTGACAAGTTTGATCTCAGTTAAGTCAAAATACATTTTCAGCTATTTACAGTTATGCCACTGGGTTTGTTTTAGTCATAATTTATCTGTTTTAACTCCGATTTGATCCGTTCAAATTGCGTTAGGTTCGTAATTAAGAGCTCTACATGTTAGTAGGACTGTTCAGTAGGTTTGTGACAATTTATTTTCGAGCTTGAATTAAAGTAATTACTTTTCTATAGGAAATCTTCATAAATTCAAAACTTCGTCGTTTTAGCTCTGTTTTTCATGATCTTTGCGTCTGTGTGATCCTAGCGAGTTGTAGATTCATTTTAAAAACTTTTTATCTTATTTTATTACTGTTGGTATACTGTTCTAATTATAGTCTTGTTTGTTTATGCATGATTGTTATGGATGAATGTTGTTGCTATTATTGATCGAGTATAGATGGTGAGCAATTCGTTGGAGATCAGGAGTTTTACTACGAACAAGATCACCAGGACCAGTTTGAGCAAGGCAAGTATAGCATGGGGTTATCCTTGTTGTCCTATTCACATTAAGCAAATAATATCATTAATCATATATTCCTTATTAAGGATGACTTAGAGTTGATCTTATTCCTTGATACCTATTATACTGCATGGATTAGTATTGCTAGTGCTCAACATGAACTATGATCATGTAATTTGACTAATGGAATATGCAATAAACACTAAAAGATGACTTTTATTACTGTTAAAGGGTACTAGAGCATGGGGTTATTTGGTGCTCTCGTTACTCTCCATAAGGACTCATCTGTAAGCGAAAATCTGGGATTTACAGTACAACTGTGAGGGCTAAAATGGCTCTGGCTTTAGTCATATAGAAGGACCTTTTCTAGCTTGTTAGAGGTTACCCTTGTGGTGCAAATGGGGTAGAGCAGACTGTGGATCCCTGTGTGGTGAATCACACATACTAACTTTGGAAACCTAGCGGCCCTAACTTGTTAGACGAACCTTTGAAAGGCTTCATAGTATTTCCCTGTCTGCTCACCTTGGAAGTGTTTTAGGAGTAATTAACCCGGGCATATGGGCAACATGACTCACAGTGAAAGTGTACAACCTCTGCAGAGTGTAAAATTGTTATAACAGCCGTGCTCACGGTCACGAGTGGCCTTGGACCCTTATGGAATAGTGGATCATTAATAATGAATATGTTTTTGCTATTCGTTAATCATTTCACATGGATCATATGTTTATTATTACATTAAAGACACTTTGATATCATTGATATACTGAATTAATGCTAATTAAAAGCTACATGTTGATAAACCTATGTTATGCCTTTGAGCCTCATGAACCCCATGTTACACTTGTTGAGTACGAGATGTACTTACGCTTGTTTATTTTTCTTACTTGGATAAAAATCCTGGATAGGTAACAGATGGTGCAAGTAGTGACTACTTCTACTTTCCTAAAGATTACTAGACTTGCTGTCAACCAGTCAATGTGCCTGTGTTTGGAGCTACCACGAGAGTTTTTATATTTTACTTCCGCTACATTATTGTAAAGACTATGTGTTATTAATCGTGATGTAATAACATTGGTGATGATATGTCCTTTATAATTTGTTAACTTATGTGTGATTGATCTCTAGGCACACATAAGGGTATGCACTCCATTTGGTCGTTAAATCGGTGTGACACTCACCGTTTAAGGATGACGATGTTTCACACAATGATCCCTTCTTAATGGAGCACATTAAAGGACTGTCGACCACCATGGGCCGTGAGTGGTTGGCAAAAATAGAGTTATCCACTGAGGTAGCCCGAATCATTGCCCCCTCAAAAGTTCTAATGTGCATCCTAAAGAAGAAAACCATAGAGGCTCATTATAATCCTACCGTTGAGATGAACATTATTTCTAAGGCTTTGGCTAAAGAACTTTGCCCCAAAGAGTCCTTGATCCCATCTCATAAGCTTTTAAGAACTCCTTTTGGAGTTACTATAGAAAGTTATGGGGTCATGAGGTCTATTCCCTTGCGCATAAGAGGCTCTGAGTATCGTCTAGACTTTCACATCTATGACAACCTAGACAGGTCCATTTTGATTGGTGTACCTTTGGGGACACTCTTTCTAGAGCGACCAAAACAAAGTCATTTGAATTTAAAGTTGGGAAACTCTACTATCGATGTCTCGCTTGCACGCTCACACAATGCAATAGTAGAACCCAAGCCCGAACAAGATCCTATTGAGGAAGTTTTAATGGCATCTCTAGAAGACAAGGCCCAACCTCTTTTCGATGATGAACACTTAATCGAAGATGAGGAAGAGCTAGCAGAACCTGTCGAGCTAGACCCTTTGGAGGTACCTCCACAACCCTCAATTGAGCTAAAACCTCTTCCTCTTGGCTTGAAATATGTCTTTCTCAATAATAATCTAGAAACTCCTGTCATCATAAGTGACAAGCTTTCCCAAGAAGAAACCTATAGGCTTGTCACTGTCCTAGAAAGACATAGATCAACTATAGGCTACTCAATCCATGACCTCATAGGAATTAGTCTCGTTCTCTACACATTGTATCCCTATAGATCCTGACATCTCACCGACAAGTTAACCACAACGGAGACTTAACAACGCTATACGAGAGGTTGTTAAGAAAGAAGTCTTAAAACTTTACCAAGCTGGGATTATTTATCCTGTGCCACATAGTGAATGGGTTAGCCCTGTCCAAGTGGTGCCAAAGAAAGGATAGATGGCAGTTATTACAAATGAAAAGAATGAACTCATTCCTCAACGAACTATCACTGGGTGGAGAATGTGCATAGACTATCGAAAACTCAGCAAGGCTACAAAGAAAGATCACTTCCTATTACCCTTCATTGATGAAATGTTGGAACAGCTTGCAAACCACTCTTTCTTTTGTTTTCTTGATGGGTATTCTGGATATCACCAAATCCCAATACACCCCGATGACCAAAGTAAGACCACTTTCACATGCCTGTATGGAACTTACGCATACCGACGAATGTTGTTCGGATTGTGCAATGCTCCAGCTTCTTTCCAATGGTGCATGATGTCTATCTTCTCTGAGATGATTGAGAAAATCATGGAGGTGTTCATGGATGACTTTACTGTCTGTGGCAAAACCTTCGATGATTGTTTAGAGAATTTAGACGGAGTCTTACAATGGTGTGAAGAAAAGCACTTAGTCCTAAACTGGGAAAAATGGCATTTTATGGTTTGGGAAGGAATAGTGCTAGGACACAAAGTGTTCGAACGTGGGATAGAAGTGGATAGAGCAAAGATTGAAGTCATTGAACAACTTCCACCTCCCACGAATGTGAAAGGAATCTAAAGCTTTCTAGGTCATGCGGGGTTCTATAGGCATTTTATCAAAAACTTTTCTCAAATCGCTAGACCCCTCACTAGCCTATTAGCTAAGGATGCACCTTTCATCTTTTTTAATGAGTGCCATGAAGCTTTCCAAACTCTTAAGCAGACACTCATTTTAGCTCCAATCATCCAACCACCTGATTATACGCTGCCTTTTGAGATCATGTGTGATGCTAGCGACTTTGCTATTGGTGCCGTTCTCAGCCAAACAAAGGATAAGATGCATTATGCTATATCCTATGCTAGCAAAACTATGACCGGGCCACAACTCAATTATTCTACCACTGAAAAAGAGTTGTTGGCAGTTGTCTTTGCAATAGACAAATTTAGATCTTACTTAGTTGGAGCAAAAATAATAATCTATTCAGACCATGCTGCCCTTAAATACCTGCTCACTAAGAAAGATGCTAAACCCTGTCTTATAAGATGGATTCTTTTGCTCCAAGAATTTGGCATTGATATAAAAGATAAGAAAGGAGTAGAGAATTCAGTAGCCGATCACTTGTCTAGGCTTCAATATAAGGAAACACGTGAGTTACCTATCAATGACTATCTAAGGGATGACACACTCCTCATGATAACACACTCAGACCCTTAGTATGCGAATATTGTGAACTATATGGTTGCAGGCTATGTTCCACCAAGAGGAGACAAGAGAAAGCTCAAATATGAAGCTCGTTGCCACTTATGGGTGGATCCGTATCTCTATTGGGTATGTGTTGATGGATTGTTATGGAAATGTGCCCCAATGGTTGAAGCCATGAAAATCATAGAGAGATGTCATGCATCACCCTATGGAGGACATTATGGAGCATTCCACACAAATGCAAAGATCTGGCAAAGTGGATTTTTCTGGCCAACGATGTATCAAGATACAAAGGAGTTTGTTAGAAGATGTTCTAGATGTTAGAAACATGGAAACATATACTCAGGATGCAATGCCACTCCAGAACAACCTCCAAATAGAGTTGTTTGATGTCTGGGGAATTGATTACATGGGACTATTCCAGAAGTCAGGAGATGTTGAATACATCTTGGTGGCAGTTGACTATGTATCCAAGTGGGTAGAAGCCTTACCATGTCGAGCTGCTGATTCCAAGCATGCTAAGAAAATGTTTCATGAAGTGATATTTCCAAGGTTTGGAATGCCAAGAATGGTCATAAGTTATGGAGGATCACACTTCATTAATAAGTCCTTCAGATAGTTCCTTGCTGGATATGGAGTCAAACACAATGTTGCAACTCCATACCATCCCCAAACATGTGGTCAAGTAGAAACGTCAAATAAGCAAGTCAAGAACATTCTACAGAAGACTGTGGATAAGATGGGAAAGAAATGGAAGCACCAGCTTTATGATGCACTATGGGCATATCAGACTGCTTATAAAACACCCATAGGCATGTCACCTTATCAGCTTGTATATGGGAAAACATACCACTTGCCTGTTGAATTGGAATTTAAAGCTCATTAGGAAATCAAGAAATGGAACATGGATCTCCATCTAGCTGGTAAGAATCATCAAATTCAAATATTTGAGCTGGAAGAATGGAGAGAAAAGGCTTATCACAACTCCAAGATTTACAAGGAGAGAACCAAAAGATGGCATGATAAGAGAATCAAGCATAAGGAATTCAAGCCTGGAGATAAAGTTCTACTGTTCAACTCAAGAGTGAAGCTCTTCGGTCATGGAAAACTTAGAAGTAAATGGGAAGGACCATTCAAGGTGATTGAAGTTGCATCCCATGGTGCTGTCACACTTCAAGATGATTTAGGTAACATATTCAAGGTAAATGGTCAACGTTTAAAAGTTTTTCTTGAACCTAAAAACTTAGAAGAAATTGATGTAATTGAATTTTTGCAATTTAAAGATCCAATTTAAAAACTCATTTGTAAAGGCTCTAGACAACTAAGGCTCGAACACCTAAACACTTAATTAGTTCCACAAGTTTTGTTGTCTATTTGAGTTCTACGGGATTTGGGAAGTTTGAGAGGAGTGAGACCTACATCAACCTACAACAGAATGACTATGTCAACATCCAACTTGGGGGAGAGCATTCCTCGTGTATCTAGCTAAGTATTTCTTATTCCCTTCTTATATATCTTAATTCAGATTTGCTTGCTATATATATTTAGTTCTATGTAATGTTTAAGTTTGTTAAATAAAAGGAGAGTGTACAAGGTTTTGCCTGCTAAAATAAATCCCTATAATAAACTCTTATGGAAATGATGAATAGTTGCTCTGCCGTAATTCCTTTTAAGTGTCTGTTTTCAACCTAGAACTCTCCCAAGTTTTGGACACACTATTTTGATCTAAGATTTACTCTGAACCTAAAACTTGTGGGCGGCAAACGCTTGATCTAAGTCTAGGTAGTTGACGGGTATGATATGAGAAGGTCTGAGCTGCTATTTATCTTGTTCTAAGTGATACTAGAGTTCTAGAGAATTTATCTTTTGAAAAATTAAACTGCTGCATGATAAGTTCCTGTATGATGAGAGTTTAAATTCCTACCACAACCATATATCATGCTTGTTAGATTAGGAAAACGTCCACTTATATTTACTGCTTTTGAGCATTGAGTATGGTCAAGTTGTGTTGACCCTTAGAAATTGGTCATGCGGTTAAAATCAAGATCATGTACACTCCACCCATATGTGCTGCTTCTACCCTGAAAGTATGCATCCACATACTTTCCATTTAGACACATCCCAAAATTGTTCTACTCCTACACTGGGAGTGAGCATAAAAAAATCCCATCATCCGTTGCTAGCCCCTTTTGTTATCCAATAAAGCTCCAAATATTCCTATTACTACCTCCATCAATATTTCCAAAAGAGGCTTGGATGCTCTGAAAAAAGGAGAAGAAAAAAAAGAAGAATAAAGAAAGAGGACAAATGTCCCGACATAAGAGAGGTTTTAAGCAGCCCAAGTTCTTTCCAAATTCTTCAAAGTTCAAGAGAGGTATAAATTTCTTCAAGGATCAAAAGTAGAATTAGGTGTTCACCATTATCATTTCTTTACCCCTTCGTTTCTACTCACCATCATCGCTATGTGCCACTACTACCACATTTTCACTCAACCCACATATTTTAGGACCACACATATGCACATCTTGATTTGACTGTATGGCTGGACTCATTCCTCTAGATCCATGTTTTGACTGTGTAATATATGTTTGCAAGTATGTATGCGCTGTCTCCCCACCTATGAGCTCCACATAAGCATATTAAGTTGTAGGGTGAGAGAGAGAAGACAATGCTATTATGCCTTACACCAAAAATACCACATATTTTGAGAGAAGAGAGAAGATAATATGGGTAAGTTTGAAAGTCAGAATAGTTCACTCTAAACCGGAGAAGAGTTCTTGTTTGAACGCATGTGTACTTTTGAGGCGTGAAAGCATTGTAGCAACTCCTAATCCATCACTGAGTTTATCTTTGCTCAGGGACGAGCAAAGGGTAAGCTTGGGGGAGTTTGTGGATGATAGATAACTCTTGTTTTTAACCATCAACGAAACATGAAAAAGGGCCTAAACATAATTGCCACTTAGATATAGGGGGTTTACTGATAGAATTCAATGAGTTTTGGTAAATGTCTATTTCTACAGGGTGTCAGCTGAAAAGAACCAAGGAAGGCCCACACGTCAGGTTTACATAGAGACAAAAGGGGTACGAACAACTTTTCTGGAATCTGGTATGTACGAGAAGACTCTGGAAACAAACTAGAGACGAAACGGGCCTGGAAGCCGGGCGGCTGCCCAAGGGGTTAGGGCGGGCGCCTGGGCTGCAGAGTCAATCAGGAGCGATCTCGTGGATCCTGCCTCCACCGCCTTTGAGGATTAATAAAAAGTCGTTGATTAAGGTCGGTTTGATCCGACGGCTGTGGTGCTTCCTAGAGGGCTATATAAGCAAGACCCCCTAGGGTTTGGTACCATATCTCTTCTACATATCAAAAGCTAGGGTTTCAATTCTCCATCCAAGTAGAAGAGGGTCCCTCTAGTTCATCTAGTTCTAGTTCTAGTTCATCTAGATCTAGTTCTAGTTCATCTAGTTGTATCTAGAAAATAGGGAGAGAGAGAGAGGAGGAGAGAGCTGAGGAGGAGCCGGATCTGTCAAATCTTCCTCAACATTGTACTTTTGTAGCATCTGGTTCATTATTCAGCAATCTCTAGGTTCTTCAATTATTATTTCTAAGTTCTAAGTTCTTATTTAATTCTTACTTTATTATATTTACTTGAACTCCGCTTGTATTTGAGTGCTCTAGTGATAATATTTGGCTAGAGTAGTGAACTCTAGCGTAGACGTGGTGTCTAGGCTATAGTTTACATGAGTTGGCACCCAATCTCACGGTTACTTGTGGTAGCCCTCAGAGGTGATAGCTCTGTCCGGCCATTGCAATCCACCCCGTTCGGGTTGGTGTTTCATAGAGCTTTTGGCAGCCTTCCCCCGACTACTTTCTTCCTAGTCTCTTTTTAGAGTTGAAAAGGTACTATTGCTCCATAGTAAGTAAAGTATAGTAAGCCCGATCTTGATCACCCAATCAACTTAGAAAACCCTAGAAAGTTCCTCTCTTCTCGCCAAATATATATATATATATATATTTCTTCTCTTATCTTTATCCTTGGATGGCCTTGATTATCTAGTACACTTCATGTTCCCCGTGGAAATCGATACTCTGGAATACTCCCGGGTGAAAGCTACATCGATATCCGTGCACTTGCGAATTTCTCTATGTGCGTTAAAAATACCCAACAGGTATGACATAAAAAAATGAAGGGAAAGAATGGCAGGACCAAAACATGACAAAAAAATTACTAACTTGTGATTAAGAGGGAAATAATGGCGGGAGACATGAAAGGCAAAACAAAAAACTTGTGATTATGCTGAATTTATATTATTAGTTTAGTGTTAGCATTTAAATCCGATAAGACATTTGAAAATTACCTAGCCATTTAATTGGGCCTAACAAATTAAATTACATTAAATTGATACTTTCTATCAGGCAAATTGAATCTAGATTACAATATGGTTAATAGTGCTATATCCAAATTAAATGAGTATTTGGGACTATAAACGAATTCAAATGAAAAAGTTATCAACGACAAAGTTTTATAACTTTTCAAGATTTACAATTTGGTTTTGATGAATTCTCCATCCAAGATCGTATGAAAAATTTGAATTTCAAATGGGAGAAAATTTTGCCATAATTTTCCTTGGATAAATGATTTTAAATGAAAAAGTCATCAACTACAAAGTTGCATAACTTTTCGAGATCTACAACTTTTGTTTTGGTCGTTTCTCTATCCAAGGTTGTTTAAAAAATTTGAATTTGAAATGTGAGAATTTAAATGTAATCTTCATTGGATAGAAGATTTCAAACGAAAAAACTGTCAACTACTATGTGCAGAACTTTTCGAAAGCTACAACTTTTGTTTTGGTCTCTTGTCCATCCGACATCCGTAACTACAACTATACACTCATTTATGACTATAGAGCATATGGATTCCATTGGTATCGGCTTCTATTAAATCCGGTGAAACAAATACCTTAGCATCAGAAACAACTTTAAATTTAAAAGTTGTGAACTACAAAGTTTTATAACTTTTCGAGATCTATAACTTTTATTTTAGTTGTTTATCCATCTAATATCCTCTTCTACCACTACACACTCACTTGTGACTTTAGAGCATATGGATTAACTCTATAAAATCTTATGATACATAATTGGGTATCCAAGTGACCTCAAATCATAAAAGTTTGAACTACAAAGTTGTAGATCTCAAAAAGTACTATAACTTTAGTATAAACTTCGTCTTCATCACACATCATATGAGAAAGTTACAAAGTATTTTGTGCAGCCTATCACAAGGTTATGAAATGTGATAAAAAATCAATGTCCTACATATCCTAACAAAAGCATGTCTAGTCTAATGTTAGAGAGGTGTTTAGTTTGTTGGGGGTCATAGGTCCAAAACCATAAGAAAGTTGTTTTTTGATTTTAGAAATCAAATCTTGAAAAGCGTTTTTTTTGTTTTTTTAGAAATCAAATCTTGAAAGGCATTTTAAAGAAAATATACTTAAGTCAATTTTTCCTATTTTTTTTAAGAAAAAACAAGCCATGATACCTACATGTTCTCTGAACCAGTTATGAAACTCTTTATTGTGTATATTCTCAATTTGTAATTAAGGTGCTAGTTGCATGCAGGATAGGACTGAGGGGCTATAAGTTCTGGATCTGGCTCTTTCCAATTACATACAATTTTGTGAGGTAAACAAACACAAATATCAATTACCTGGACTAGTTTCCGGGGAATGATGTGCCTCCTGTTCTTTGGAGGTTGCAGGTTCAAAACATGTGTTTGGGTTTTCTGTCGTTTATTAATGGTTAAAGAGCAGCAATAATTTAAGATTAAAGAGCAGCAGCAACGTGCACCTGATCAAACCAGCACCTGCACTGTATAAAAATACAGCACCGCTTAAGAAGCGTTGCCATCTTATTCCTTGCAACTAATAAATCAAGCGTTGCCACGTATCCATTGCTAAAGAGGGGTTTCTCTTGTAGTGCAAGTTTATGAGCTTGCTCCCCCCTACTTATGTGCTTCTAATTGATCCCCTTACAGTGTCATTTCATTAGTTTGCTCGCCCTATCTTACTATCTTTATGAATTTCTCTTCCCCTTTGTCACAATTAGCACAAAAGGTGAGCTCCAATTTTAGAAAGGTTGGGGTGAAACCATATGAAGTGAGGATCATTTTCCTAATTTGGTTCAATCTAGATTACTTGTCAAAGATATTTAACTCGGTTTGATCCAAGGACAAGCTTCTTCACACCTCCAAATAAAGGTTATTTTGTACCATATTGAGTTAAACACTTATAGCTCATTTTCTAGATCAAACTAGGTTCACAAGCCCACAAACATGTCATATGCTATCACTAGATCATATGAAGCATACAAGCAATAGTGGTACCCTACAAGCATCAAATTCATTTGATTTTTATGAATGAGCCAAGACATGATAGGAATGACTAGATGCACTAAACAAGTCCTGAGTCATGGATGAATGACATGTCAATCAACTTTACCTTGCTTTGCTCGAAGGAGAGGCATGTCATATACGGGGGTGCATCAACACATATTTGAGAAGTCAAGTATGTTCAATTCATTCCTTAGCTTGCAAAACCTCTTCTCATCAAGTGGCTTGGTGAAGATATCGGTAAGTTGATCATCGGTGCCCACACTCTCAATGCAATTGTCCCCTTTTTGTTGGTGATCTCTTATGAAATGATGATGGACATTTATGTGCTTTGTTCTTGAATGTTGAACTGGGTTGTTGGTCAGCTTCACGGCACTCTCATTGTCACATAGCAATGGCACGTGTTTGAATTTGATTCCAAAGTCACTCAAAGTAGCCTTCATCCAAAGTAATTGAGCACAACAACTGTCGGCCAAAATGTACTCCGCTTCGACAGTTAAAAGTGCTACACTATTTTGCTTCTTTGATGACCAAGACACAAGTGATCTTCTTAATAGTTGACATGTGCCTGATGTGCTCTTTCTCTCAACTTTGCATCCCACATAATTGGAGTCCGAATATCCAATCAACTCAAATCTAGCTCCTTTGGGATACCATAATCCAATATTTTGTGTATGCTTTAAGTATCTCAATATTCTCTTGGTTGCCTTCAAATGACTTTCTCTTGGTGAGGCTTGAAATTTAGCACACATGCATATACTAAACAACACATCCAGCCTTGATGCTGTCACATAGAGTAGGCTTGCAATCATAGACTGATATATCTTTTGATCCGCCATGTTGCCACTAGCATCACTATCCAAGTTCCCATTTGTTCATGTTGGTGTACTAATAGCTTTAGCATCATCCATTCCAAACTTTTTGAGCATGTCTTTGATGTACTTGCCTTGATGCATAAATGTGCCATTCTTCATTTGATTGATTTGAAGACCAAGGAAGCAACTAAGCTCTCCAATCATGGAATATCAAACTCACTTGCTATTATATTTCCAAACTCCTCATGAAAATCTTGATTGGTTGATCCAAATATGATATCATCAACATAGATTTGCAACACAAACAAGTTCTTACCAATCTTTTTGGTAACCTTGCCCATTGTGAATCTCTTAGAGAGTAGAAAATCCCTCAATCTCTCATATCATGCTCTAGATGTTTGTTTCAATCCATACAAAGCCTTTCTCAACTTGTAAACATGGTTGGACTTCTTCTCATCTTCAAAACTAGGAGGTTGCTCAACATGCACAAGCTCATTGATGTACCTATTGAGAAATGCACTTTTCACATCCATTTGGTATAACTTGATGTTGTGGGCACAAGCATAGGCTAACAAGATCCTAATTGCTTCCAGTCTTGCAACCGAGGCATATATTTCTCCAAAATCAAGATCTTTAACTTGAGTGTAACCTTGAGCCACTAATCTTGCTTTGTTCCTTACAACTATCCCATCTTGATCTTGCTTGTTCCAAAAGACCCACTTAGTTCCAATCACATTATGATCATTAGGCCTCTTAACTAACTCCCATACGTGATTTCTTGTGAAGTTGTTTAGCTCTTCATGCATAGCATTCACCCAATCAACATCCAACAAAGCTTCATCTATCTTCTTTAGTCCAATGGATGACACAAATGAGCAATGTTCACAAAATAATGCCAATCTTGATCTTGTTTGCACACCTCTAGAGATATCACCAATAATAGAGTCCAATGGATGATATCTTGCAACATTGGTTGGTTAGAGCACTTGCACTTGATTGCTTCCATTTGATTGATCACTTGGTTGAGATGATGAACTAGCCACTTGTTATTGATCTTGCACTTTGTCAACACTTACACTAGCTTGATTTTGATCATGAGAACCACTAGCTTGCACATTTGAGTTAGAGAGCACTTGATCTTTGTCATCTTCAACTTCAATCACTTCTTTAGGCCTTATATCACCAATATCCATCTTCTTCATCGTATTGGTCAATTGAGTGCCTCTTACATAATCTAGATTCTCATCTTTCTCTTGGGAACCATTGGTTTCATCAAATTCTACATCATGAACCTCCTCAAGAATACCACTAGCCAAATTCCACACTCTATAAGCCTTGCTAGTAGTTGAGTAACCAAGTAAGAAACCGTCATCATATTTCTTCTCAAACTTGCTCAATTTTGTGCCTTTCTTCAATATGTAGCATTTGTAACAAAAAATCCAAAAATATGCAATATTAGGCTTTCTATCATTCAATAGCTGATATGGTGTCTTCTCCTTCAATGGGTGACAATAGAGTCGGTTGCTATATTAGTAAGCCGTGTTAATTGCTTTGACCCAAAATGAATGACTTACATTGTACTCATCAACATTGATCTTGCTATGTCAATCAAAGTTCTATTCTTCCTCTCAACTAGGCCATTTGATTGAGGAGTGTACTTAGCCGAGTATTGATGCCTAATTCCAAACTCATCACACAAATCATAAACTCTTGTGTTCTTGAATTCACTTCCATTGTCACTTCTCACTTTCTTGATGGTTGTTTCAAACTTATTATGAATTCTCTTGATGAATGTCTTGAAGGTTGCAAACACATCACTCTTGTCAACCAGAAAGAACACCCATGTATATCTAGTGAAATCGTTCATAATCACAAATCCATATTTATTTCTTTCAATGCTAGTGTATGTGGTTTGTCCAAATAAGTCCATGTGCAACAACTCAAACGCCTTAGATGTGTTTATCATGCTCTTCTTTGGATGTTGCTACCAACTTGCTTTCCGGCTTGACATGCACTACAAAGCTTATCTTTCTCAAATATGACATCTTTCAAACCTCTAACTAGATCCTACTTAATCAACTTGTTCAATTCTTTTAATCCAACATGACCAAGCCTTCTATGCCATAACCAACCCATGCTAGACTTAGTGAGCAAACATGTTGACAATTGAGTTTCTCTAGCATTAAAATCAACCAAGTATAGATTATAATATCTAAATCCTTTGAATATCAAGTTAGAGCCATCTACACTTATGATCTCTACATCATCCACACCATAATATGTACTTGAAACCAAGATCACACAATTGAGCTACTGACAATAGGTTGAAGTTCAAGCTCTCTACTAGTATCACATTGGAAATGCTCAAGTCATTGGATATTACAATCTTACCAAGACCTTTGACCTTGCCTTTGCCATTGTCACCAAATGTGATACTATCAATCCCATTGCTCTCATTTGTGTTGATTGAATTGAACATTCTTGAATCACCGGTCATGTATTGTGTGCACCCACTATCAAGCAACTAATGCCTCCCTCCGGCTTTGTAATTGACCTACAAAAGAAGATCAATTCTTTTTAGGTACCCAAACTTACTTGGGTCCTTGAAGATTAGTTACTAAGGTCTTTGGCACCCAAATGGCTTTCTTCTTTGAACCCACAATTGGTGCACCAATGAACTTAGCCTTTACACCATTGGCACCTTTAATAAGCATGTAACAAGAAGATAATCTAATTGAGGATACATTAGCTTGTTCTTGTTAGTCTTGCAATATTACTCTATATGCCCAACTTACTTTCATATATTGCAAAACCAACTATTTTCCTTCATAAAGGTAGCTTTAGGAGTGACAAAGGCCACCTTGCCTTTCTTGGGGGTATATCCAATCCCTCTTTGTTGAGAGAAAAATTTTGGCTATCCAAGCACTTTAGCAAGCAGGCATCTCCACCATAGGCATTGCCTAAGGTAGGAGGAGCTCATTCACCTCCTTGAGGGTCTTATTTTCCACCACTAGTGAGGTATCATAAGTGAAACCGTCACTCATAGGTGAAGTAGAAGTGGAAGTACTACAAGAAGGGTTAGTGGGAGCAATAACAATGGACTTATATAAAATAATTCATCAAGAATATCACATGTTAGTCCCAAATCACAAGATACAATCACTTGCTCCTTCTTGGCTTTCTCCTTCTTGACTGGCTTGAGGAGAGAGGAGTGAACCTTTTCAATCTTAGAGTGAACTTTGACAAGCTTCTCATGGTGTTCCCTTAGACTCTCATGAGAAGCATTGAGCTCATCAAAGGATTGCTCAAGAGATTTGATCTTCTTGCACAATTCTTTACACTTCTTTCTCTTCATCTCAAAGCAAGTGTGCACTTGCTCACATATGTCCAAGAGTTCCTCCTTGGTGTACTCCTCCTCATCATCATCATCACTCCTACAATCATCACTTTCACATTTATCATCATCACTCACATCATATTTTACCTTGGTAGGCTTTGCCATGAGGCATGTCAATGGAGTTTCAAAGATGGAAGGCTTGTTGATGGCAATGCTTGCTAGTGCTTTCTTGAGTGATTTCTTGCCATCATCACTAGAGTCATCACTATCTCAAGTGACCACATAGCCTCCACCCTTCTTCTTCCTTTGGAAGGTCATCTTCTTCTCTTTCTTTTTCTTCTTCTCCTTCTCCCTTTTATGCTTCTACTTCTCATCCTCATCATTGTCACTATTGTAGGGACAATCCGCTACAACGTGATCCAGACTCTTGCACTTGTAGCATCTCCTAACATACTCCTTGTTGTGATCTCTTTTCTTTCTTACACCATAGCCCTTCTTCTTCATAAACTTGCCCATCTTGCGCACAAAGAGAGCCACAACCTCATCATCAATGTCACTAGGATTTTTCATCATCACTTGATTCTTGCTTCTTGGACTTGCCCTTGTTCTTGGATGATGAGCTAGCCTTAAATGTTACACTCTTCTTCTTGTCTTCATCTTCCTTCTTCTCATCCTTGTCAGCCCCTTCCCATTCCACACGGTATGTCTCTTGTGTCATGACATCACCTAGTACTTGGTTAGAGGTAAACTCCTCTTATAATGAGCATTCTCAACATTTCAAATCTTGGTGGTAAGCACATCAAGAACTAGTGAGAGACATCATCATCATTGATCTTCTCTCCTAATGCCTTCAAGTCATTGACAATCACTTGCAATCGATGGAACATCTCTGGAATGCTCTCATCATCCTTCATCTTGAAGCTTGTCAACTTATCCTTGAGAATGTACAACTTGGCACTCTTCACCACCGGTGTGCCCTCATAGGTCTCCTCCAATCTCTTCCACACCTCACTAGCTTTCTCATAATCCTTGATTTGCTCAAACACCTTGGAATCAATGGCACTGTAGATGGTGTTGAGAGCCGTTATGTTGCATTGCTTGTTGGCCTTGTCTTGGTTGGTGAGATTGGTGGGATCAAGAATCACATAATCACTTTCAGTTACATCCCATACTTGATCATTGATTGAACCAAGATACATCTTTGTCTTTCCCTTCCATTAATCATAGCATGTGCCATCAAAGAACGGTGGTTTGCTCCCCATATGGTTGAACACAACATGAGCCATAATTTGACACCGAGATTGTTAAGTCCTCAATCAAACGGTGACCATAGCTCCGATACCACTTGAAAGGTCCTAATATGGCTACAGGGGGTGAATAGCCTATTTAAAACTCTACAAAACCACTAGAGCAATTAATTAGTACAACAAATGGCGTAATGCAATTTTGCTCTAGCTCTACAAGTGTTGCAAGCCACATACCCAACAATTCTAGTTGCTATGTGTTGGCAGTCTTTACCGACCAAATAAGACTACCAATTAAGCTACAAAAAGAGGTGAAATTAGCAAACTTAATCACACATGAATTTACTATTAACCAAGTTCCACATGTATTTAGAGAACATCATTTTGTAGGTCATAAATACAAATACATGGAGGATTTCATCGAAAGACGCTTTCCAATGCTGATTTGTGCAAAGGAACAAGGGAGATGCCCACCAAACCAACTCAAAATGGGCTAAGCACCCTAAGGAAGCAACTCAGGGACCGACTGTTCCCTAGGGGGTGGCTGCCCCCTTTCTGGCGCCCCTCAGCCACCCCTTGCTCTAGTAGTGGTATGGCTTCAGGATAAGGCAGTGCATCCCATGCCTCCGTGCTAGAGATTGGCAAAAGCACCACCTTCACTCTTTTATAAATAAAGGGGTACCCCCTCTCTCACACACACCACATTGAGCAACACCTCACTCTCTACTCTCTTTAGTTTTACTTTTTAGTTGTATTAGAGCAAGGCAAAGCCACCTTGGACGGCTTGGCACCTTGGAAGAAAAGATTCTTGGTATAAATATCAATATGGGTTCTTCCAAAGTCATGTCTTCACTTTATTATAGTCATACTTATGAACTAGAGTATAGTTATTGTGTTATATACAAACTAGTGCAGAGTTTATGTGTCATGAGAGTAGCATACTTAACTTTATACTTAAACAACCATATAACTTATACAATCAGAATTAGAGCTAAGTTGAGGTGGTGGTTCATCGTGTTGTCAGGTGTGCCCAAGTTCTTTACCTATTGATCCATAGGGTCAGGGACTCAAGGGGATTTGGTTAGTTTCTGCAAGCGTGGTGCTTGGGTATGGAGAGAGGGGTGAATGCATTGTCCTACTCTCCAGTTGAGGGGTAGGCGGTAGGTGGTGATAGCCTTGTCCATCCTTCGTAATCCCCCATGTTCGTTTAGGGTGTAGGAGTCCAAATTGTCACATGAGGTTGCTAGCAGACTAGTACTCGATGGCCTCCCGACCTGCTTCATACTTAGCCCTAAAACTAATTATGTAATTTGTATGATTATCAACTAATCTTTGTATGACTACACTAGACCAATGCCTGCTCGACTTAGGATTATTCTTTTATCCTTTCTTTTCTATTTTATCCTTTGAGAAATGCCAAGTGTGTGTCCACTATCATGGAATTACTATTCTTACCCCTGTTATAAGCATTGGTGTACTTGCAAGCATTATTATTCAAGTTCATCTCCATACTAGACTCTTAATTAAATGCCTTCCTTTGGAAAAATATAGATAACGATACCCTGAATACTTCCGGGTGAAATGCTATAATGATAGCTCCATGCACTTGCAGAGAAATATCTAAAATTGTTAAGGAACTATCAAGGCTATTTCTTAGTAGCATGGCTACACATTAGTTATGTTGTTAAGAACTACCAACAAGGTATTTCTAGCGCCATTGCTGAGGATGGATTCAAACCCCATACTTAGTAGTGATGTTAAGAAATACCGACAAGTATTTCTAGCGTCGTTGCTAGGGAAGGCATATTGATTAAAGAATCTAGTAGGACATGTTCTTGATAATATGCATGTAAGGTAGCCATTGTTTATGCAGGGTAATTTTGCTTGTTTTCTCCTGTTGTGGATGAAAACATGATAGTGTATGACTAGTTTCTCCTTGCCAGACAACTACACCATAGATTTGGAGGCACTCCTAAGGAAGAACCGGTCTCGTACCGCTTCTTCTTTTGCTACTCCACCGATAAATGAACCAGTCACCCCCTGTACCATTCGCTACTATCGCTATGGCCTAGAAGTCACTCCGCGAGTTCACCATCCCCACTATTGCCAATGTGCCCATTGGGCCTGCTATCAATATTGGTGACAAGAACTTCGAACTACGCACCGGGTTGATCATGATGGTGTAGGCAAGTCCATTTTGCGGGATGCCAAGCGAGGACGCGAATGCACACCCACAATACCAAGAAGGTAATTTGAACTTCAACTCAAATTACAATTTGAATCAACCTTCCTTGAAAGATTTGGTCTTAGGCCAAGCAAAAATAAATGAAAATATTGCTAAAAAGCTGATGTGTTAATGAGAAAATGCTTGAAAATATAAATTCTAAAATAGAAGGTTTAACTTCTTCTATCAAAAACCAACTGAGCTTTAATAAAATGAATGAAACTCAAATAGATCAACTTGCTGCCACTATACTTGTTTCTGATTCAAGAACGATTTCTAGACAACCTGAAACTTCTCTCGAATCTGTTAAAATGGTCTCAACGAGGTTTGGTAAGCCTCTATGTCGGGAAAATGACAAGTATCATGCAGATCTACCATTCATTGCCAAGAAAGAAGATCCTGACTGCCCGACAATCACATGCTCAATCGGCTCGCATGTCTTCCACAATGCCTTCTATGACCTTTGGAGCAAGCATCAACATCATGTCCAAGGTAATATATAATAAAACATTAGGTGGACCTTTGTCCACTGTAGGTTTCCAACTATAGATGGCAGATCAAACTTTGCAAAATCTAGAGGGACTAGCCATGGACATCTTGGTGAAAATTCGAGACACGTACATCCCCATGGACTTCGTCATTCTAGACATGGGCCACAATGAGGAAGTACCCCTCCTCTTAGGGAGACCATTTCTTAACACTACAAATACAGTCTAATACGTGGGATCAGGGCATGTTAGCTTTCATATGCAAGGGCAAACAATGAGATGCCATTTAATGGGTTTAAAATGCATAAACATATTAAAACAAACCGACCCAAGAAACAACCACATAAAGGGATCAAATAGATATGGACGGTAGAAGCATCAACATCTGCATCTACTTCTCTGGACACGGATGTACCTCCATCAAGCAAAAAGTGAAAGGAGAAGAGTCCTGCTCATTGGACTTTAAAATGGTGAGTCCTTGCCGAAGGTAAATCGGTATATTCATGATTTAAAGTTGCCTAAAAATTTATTAGATAATAAAACTATAATTAAAAATATATATAATAATAATATAAATAATAATAATAATAAATTCTATGGTTCTCTTATTCACCATTCAATGTCTTTGCCTCCGTTGAATGAATCTTGTTTATCTTTTCATCTACACTGGTATATTTTGGTTTGGGGGTTGGTCATACATCTTTTAAATTAAGCATGGTGCTTAGTTTAGATATATTGATCATACTTCCATAGGCTTTTTAAATTAAGTATGGTGCTTAGGTTAATAAGCCTACCTTAATCAAATTAGACATGACGTCTAGTTTGATCATTGAACCAAAACTGTTAGTGTAGAGTTGGGTTGATGAAATGAACTGACCCTTATAGGAATTTATCAACTTCATGAGGATAAGTCTTTGAGATGACAATAGAAATAAAAACTTATTTGGTAAACCGTGACTAAAATAATAATAATAAAAACTTTCGACCCCAAGTATGGTTGTCCTATTATTTTAATGTCAACATAAGACAAGCTTGGGAGGAACCTCGTAGCATGCTCAAAGGAGGCCATGAATCATAAATCAGGCCACAACATCTACCAGCCAGCAGCATTCCTTGCTGAACCACAGACCATAAGTTTGGAGCTAGCTTAGGAGAGGACTCCCACAGAGGTAACTTGTATCTCACATTTCTTTTAGCTATTTTATCATCTTATACTTAAATACTGATGAGATATGAAGAACAAAAATATTCCACTCCAAATATGTGTTGTAAGAATGTTCAATTTCTCCTTTGTTGAAATGATGAATAGTTGCTCTGTCTATAATTCATCTGTGCCTAGGCTATAACTTAGTATTCCCCAAGATTTAAGTTTGTTGGCTAAAATATCTCATCCTTAGAATTTGAGACTTGTGGGTTGTAAAAGTATGATCCTTTTCTAAGTTGTTTTAAGTTATGATATGGTAAATAGAATATGCTATGACTTTATTCTAAGAGAAACTTGACATCCGAACTTTTCTTGTAAAAATGCTAAAATCAAAAGTTTCTCAATGATTATGAATTCCTACCACGGACATATGATAATATTCAAATCCAAACCTTAGTCATATTCTACTTGTATTCGCATTGAGTTTTGTCGAATTGTTGTGACCCTTGTAGTGATTCTAGTCATGCACCCATAATTAAGATTCACATACACCCACAAATAAATGCTAACTCTTACACTGAGAGTTACGCAAAAACATGTTTTTTGTCCACCTAAAATAAAAACTCCATTCATTTGTCATGAATCTTTCTCTCCAAAGTTTTCATATGCCAAAAAGAAGTATGGGGCTATGCTAAAAAGAGAGAGAGAGAGATTCTTGAAGCTCTCAAATTAGCAAAAGAAAAAAAGAAGAAAAAAAATGGGACACATGAAGGTTCCAAAGTATTGAATAAAAAAAGAAGGGGAGAGATAGCCCATACTTCCAAGGCAATCATTAAAAAGAGAGAAAGTCATGATCAAGGGAATACAAAAATATTAGAATTAAGTATCACTTTTTATGTCACACACTTGCACATCTTGATCAAAGTATATGACTTGCATCTCCTTGGATACGGTTTTTGACTTAACAATATATGTGATGCAAGTATGCCTCTCATTCATACCTACCCAAGAGTCCATTCAAGGCCTTTAGCGATAGGATGAAAAGAAGACAAATCAAATGCCTTGGTAAGGATCATACACATTGAGCGATCGAGTGAATCATTTGAGGAACTTATGTTTTATTTTGCGAAACTCATAAAACCTCCGGATAGAAGGTTGATCAAAGAATGAATATTGGTAATTCTGTTAAATCCGTTCTATCTTGCAACCGCCTAAGACATGGAAAAGCAATAAACCCCATAGGGATTAAGTTAAAAGGGTGGATAGAATGCCAACTTATCTAAATTGTGGAAGAATACTTTGTTATAGACATGGCACTTGTGAATTATATTCGTCATTGTAGCAACTACTGATCAACAACTAATAACTTAGCTATTTGCTTGGGACGAGGAAATGTTAAGCTTGGGGGAGCTTGTTGGCGGTCTTTACCGATCAAATACGACCCCCAATTAAGCTACAAAAAGGGGAGAAATTGACAAACGTAATCACACTTGCATTTACTATTAACTAAGTTCCACATGTATTTGGAGAAAATCATTTTGCAGGTCATAAATACAAATACATGGAGGATTTTAACGAAAGGCGGTTTCCAACGCTGATTTGCCCACCAAACCAACTCAAAATGGGCTAAGCACCCCGGGGAAGCAACTCACGTCCAGCTCATGGCCTGCCACGCGAAGGCGGTGGCAAGGCACCTTGGTCAGGGATGGGCCATTCCCTAGGGGGGCCGCCCCCTTTCCAGCGCCCCTCAGTCATCCCTTGCTCTGGCGGTGGCATGGCTTCATGCTGAGGTAGTGCATCCTGTGCCTCTGTGCTAAAGATAGATAGAAGCACTGCCTTCACTCTTCTATAAATAAAGGAGTACCCCCTCTCTCACACACACCACACTGAGCAACACCTCAATCTCTACTCTCTTTAGTTTTACTTTTTAGTGGTGTTAGAGCAAGGCAAAGCCACCTTGGAGAGCTTGGCTCCTTGGAAGAAAACATTCTTGGTATGAATATCAATATGGGTTCTTCCAAAGTCAGTCTTCACTTTATTATGGTCATACTTATGAGCTAGAGTATAGTTATTGTGTTATATACGAACTAGTGCAGAGTTTGTGTCATGACAGTAGCATACTTAACTTTATGCTTAAACAATCATATAACTTATATAATCGGAATTAGAGTTAAGTTGAGGTGGCGGTTCATCATGCCGTCAGGTGTGCCCAAGTTCTTTACCTGTCGATCCGTAGGGTCGGGGACTCAAGAGGATTTGGGTAGTTTCTATATACGCAAGCGTGGTGCTTGGGTATGGAGAGACATGTGAATGCATTATCCTACTCTCCAGTTGAGGGGTAGGCGGCAGGTGGTGACAGCCATGTCTGCCCTTCGTAATCCCCCACGTTCGTTTAGGATGTCGGAGTCTAAATTGTCACATGAGGTTGGTGGTAGACTAGTACTCAATGGCCTCTTGACCTGCTTCACACTTAGCCCTAAAATTAATTATGTAATTTGTATGATTATCAACTAATCTTTGTATGACTACACTAGACCATTGCCTGCTCAACTTAGGATTATTCTTTTATCCTTTCTTTTCTATTTTATCCTTTGAGGAATGCCAAGTGTGTGTCCACTATCTTGGAATTACTATTCTTACCCCTGTTATAAGCATTGGTGTACTTGCAAGCATTATTATTCAAGTTCATCTCCATACTAGAAGGAAAATATAAATAACGATACCTTGAATACTTTCAGGTGAAATGCTACAATGATAGCTCCGTGCGCTTGCGGAGAAATATCTAAAATTGTTAAGGAACTATCAAGGCTATTTCTTAGTAGCATGACTACACATGAGTTATGTTGCTAAGAAGTACCAACAAGGTATTTCTGGCACCATTGCAAAGGATGAATTCAAACCCCATACTTAGTAGTGACCTTAAGAAATACCAACACTATGATCTCTAGGCACACACAAGATCTAAGTTGCTACTCACTAAGAGCTCTCAACAAGGCTACACTAAAGAGCTCCACTAGATGAACTAGGCTACAAGGCAAGCTCTCAATTCTAACTACAATAAGGAGCTTGCTACAACTAGTTTGCGAGAAAGTAATAGAGTGAGTAAGGTGATTATACTGCCATGTTGAGGAATGAACCAATCATAAAATATAGAAAATCCAATCACCGGGATAAATCCAATCACATAAGAGACACACGATTTTCCTCCCGAGGTTCACATGCTTACCAGCATGCTAGTCCCCGTTGTGTTGACCAACACTTAGTGGTTCTCCGGGCTAAGAGGTGTTGCACAAACCTCATCCACACAATTGGACACCACAAGAACCTACCCACAAGTGAGGTAACTCAAAGACACGAGCAATCCACTAAAGTTATCTTTCGGCTCTCCACCAGGAAAGGTACAAGACCCCTCACAATCACTGGAGTTGGCTACGAACAATCACCAACACATGCCGAAGCTCCTCCGCTGCTCCAAGCCATCTTGGTTGTGGCAACCACCCAGAGAAACAAGAAGAACCACAACCAACACAATTCCAAGTGCCACTAGATGCTCAAACACAATGCAAATGCACTTGGATCACTCCCAACTTGACTTTGGATGATCAAATCACAAGCTAGATGAGTGAGAGGCATGGGAGTATGCTCACAAGGTGTATCAACAAGTTAGAGAGCCAAGAGAGAGCAAGAGCCGGCCACCACACTTTTATAGTGACCCAACAACTCAACTAGCCGTTATACCCATTCACTGGGCTTGCTGCGAACTGACCGGACACGTCCGGTCACTGCTTGGATGCCACATGTCTCATTCAAACATAAATAGCCGTTGGCACCCAATGGCTCTTTCTATGTGAAAGTTAGTGAAAGATCGAACACGCTGCTTGAAAACGATCGGATGCAGGCGAGGCAGCGTCAGGTTGAGTCCAAAGAGCTCTCGGAGCCTCTCAACTGTGACCGGACATGTCCAGTACCGCTGACTAGACGCACCCTACATCAGGTGCACATCACTGCACAAAACATCTCATCTAACCAGATGCACTGCTTAGAGTTAGGTCAACGTTTTACCCAGAGTCCGGTCACGATGAAAATCTACACCAAGTTGTCTAGGGCATGACCTGACGCATCAGATCCAATGCGAATAGATGCAGTCTAGCGTCTGATCATCCCTGCCTTAGCTTCTCACGCTAGGGTCAAATACCGGACGCATCCGGTCTCAATTCCGAATGTGTCTGGTCTCTTCTGAAAAACTACTGCTAAGACAAATACCGGACGTGTCCGGTCTCTGTGTCGGACGCATCCGGTCTCCCCGAGACCAGCACTTTCAACACTTTTCTCAACTCCCTTGTTTCTATGTGCCAACACAAAAGTGTCTCACCACTTGTGCACGTGTGTTAGCATTTTTCACGAGCATTTTCAAGGGTTAATTATTAGCACACTAGATCCTAATGCATATGCATAGAATTGAATCACCTAGTGGCACTAGACAATCGTATGAACCATGAGAATTTTCCTCTTAATAGTATGGCTATTGATCCTAAAGCACTTATATTCTCTATGGTGTCTTGAGGTGCAAACCAAAAATAGCTCCAATCAAAATACCTTTGCCTTGAGCCCATTTTTGTTTTTCTTTTTCTTATTTTTCAAATGTAAAGCACTTGATCATCTCTTTTGCGGCCATCGTCTTTACCATGACCATCATCTAGCTTCACCACTTGGATTGGATTACCTCATCTAATTCACACACTTAGATCAAAGGTTAGTTCTAGGTTTTATTAATTATCCAAAACCAAATTAGGACTTTCACACATGAAACATATGCTTGCCACATGTGGTTTCAGCACAATATCTTCTTGCTGCTTGGGACAATGGAGGTTTGTCAGCGTGTGGAGTTCGCCGGTGTAGAGAAGAGAAACCTTGCATTGATCATGCTAGTCACACAGAACATGCTGGACTCTGCAACACATGGTAATCGCTCGCAGCACTGCATCCGTGTCACCCAAAACAAGGGTGTGCAAAGAGATCCCGTCTGATTCTGGTGCAGGCACCGGCGGGAAGTTGAAGCACTTGCACAGGGCAGGGAGAGCTCGAGCATATGGAGAGAGCCCTCGAGGAACTCTGCGAGGACACGCTCGTCGTCGTCGGCCGAGCGCAAGCTGCACGCCGTGCAGATCGTGGTTGGCACTGGCGGCAGGCTGTGGGGGCGGATGCGGAGCCGCCTTGGGGTCCTAGAGGTCGCCGTCATGCCTGAGATGAGGGTGGGTGGGAGGGGATAGGGAGATCTTTGGGTGGAGATGGTCGTGCTCTGCTCAGTCTGCTGTGTCGGTGGTGGGCTGGTGGCTTGCTCGTTGGCAATGCCAACTTTGTATGCTGGACTGGTATGGGATCCGTGGTTGCATGGGGGTTATTTGGGCTGGCGTCACGACCCACGAACGGGAGCGTCCGTGCGGCGGGATGCCCTATTCCAAGCAGTACCGTAAATTAATTGTAGAAACCTTTCAAAAGACGCAAGAAAGAAAAAGGAAAGTGTTTCAAAACACCAATGTTTTAGCATATAGAATACTTTCTCTGTCCTAAAGTAGAAGTCGTCTCACTTCCCGAGAAGTCAACTTTGTTTTAACTTTGACCAACTATAAATAAAAGAATATTAATATTTATAACACATAATTACTATCATTAGATAGATCGTTGAATATACTTTATAATAAACTTATTTAGAGATATAAATATTGCAGGCATTTTCTACAAATTTATTTAAAGTTGAGAAAGTTTGACTGCATGCATCTCATAACGACTTTCTTTGTGGGACAAAGGGAGTAGCTCTTTATTTTTAGGAAATGCACGACGATCTTCTAAGTTGAAACTCAATCGACCTGCGAATATCTTGCTTGCTACAACAAATACATAGGTAGATAGAGAGTAGGTACAGTAATAGAAATTTGTGGCTGCTTCGGCAAGGTTAATTTGGCGGGCCTCGCATGCCCGGCAAGTGAAGAGCATGATTAGGCAGACAACTAGACGACCAGAACAAACTCTATCATCCACTTGGCTTTGCTGCGCGCATTATTGACAGCCACTAGCAACCCTTTCTGTCAACCAAAGCCTTTATTTGTGAACTGGCAGTGAGCATATATAGCTTTTCTCTGATGATTATGTCTTGGAATATGGCACATATCGTGCTAGATAGAGGTGAGGTGTTGATTTCTCCGACTTTTTATGCCTGGAAAAAGAGATGAACATCGCAACATGCATGTAGTGCCCCTACCCTACAGCTGCATGTTTTTTCTCTCTAGAACAATGTTGCTGGGCTCTACAATCATCGGACAATAATAATGAAGCAGGCAAGCAGCAACGCACAATATCTAGGTCCCATCATAATGCAAATTTTTGATATGCGAGAATATGCTCCAGCCTTCGAAAATATGCTTCACGACCCGAAGCAGGCCCCAATAATAACTCGGCGTGCTGAGCCCGAAGTGTGTGGTGTGAGGGGAAATGACGACTCTTTTTTTTTAGCAACGGGAAATGACCACCTGGACACAGGAATCGTGGATGATGGCGTGGCCACAATAACTCGGCCTGCTGAGCCCAGCTGGTCTAAGCAGACGGGTCATTAATGCGGCCCATGGCTATATGGCCTATACTGAAGACTAATTATCATTCTAAAGAGGACTATCTTATTTTTCAATTAAAGAAGGCCTTGTTCTGCTTGCATATTAAAAAAATCGAAGGAAAATGAGAATTATATTTAAACTTGGCACAATGTATCTCCATGTCACATACGAAAGAAACAATATTCCATCCATGTTCTTCTACCACCACCTTCATCGGTGCCCTTGGTTGATGCAGTCAATACTACACATGAAGATTGCCCCCCGTTGAACACCGAAACCAGAATATAGCCCTGATACAAAATCTGCCGAACAACCCTAAACGTTGCAAATGCTGCAAGATCCAAAGTTTTGAAATCAGATCGAAACACATCTGAATTGATAAAAGCACGTCGTTGGTTGAATCATTGGGTATAACACACGCTGCAGATTCTTCAATACCTCCAAACCCTTGATCTATCAAGTTGGAATCCTGATTTTTCTCTCCATGACTATCAACGATGAGGTCGACGACCGAAAGCCCTAGCTTGGTTTTTGTATCTGAGTGACAACTTATTATTGACTAATGCTTTAATTGAGATGATTAAGCTAGGTCCACAAGTCAGATTGAGCAAGGCATAGCCTTGGTGGAGATGATGGTGATCAAGTGATGCAAGTGCTCAACATGGAGATGGTGGAGTTGAAAGCAAAGACCTATGCAAAGGATTGATGGCAAAGGTATAATGTAGGTTTTGCTTTTGCTCGCCAAGGAGCAATAGAGTGCACAACGAAGTTTAGAATAAATAACAGTACTATTAAGAGAGGAGATCGTAACTAATTGCGGTTATCTAGTGCCAGTAGGTGAGCTAACACTGCATAGCATTAGGTCTAATGCTATGGTGCAGATGCAATAAAAAATGCTTTGAATTTTTTTTAAAAATGCTAACTTAGTGCTTAAAGGTGTTGTTGTCCTGTGAGACACTTTGAAGTTTAGCACATATGAAAAATTGCTTGAGACAGGGGCTATTTGTGGGGGGGGGTTTCACCTCACAAAATAAGTACGGCTGCCAACCGGAGTGGGGTCACCAGAGCTTAGGCCACGCTCTGACCACAATGGTTCGATCGTCTGTGTTTCTAACTGGTGGGCCACAGAAATTCTCCGGTGCTACTGCCAGGACACCGGTGCTTAGGCTCATTCGGTGAACACAATAGAAATTCCAGGGGATCCACTATCCTTCAGGTGACCACCGAAGATGGATCATTGGAGAATGCTCCTAGGACACGTGGCGACGATCAGGGATGGCTGGAATGTGCAGGAGTTTTTTAAACACAAACGGGTAAGGTACGGTTGGTGTCACCAAGGTTTCGGTGGTTTCCAAAACCTTCTATAGAAAGGTCCCAGACCTTGGATTTGTCAGATGGTGTCACCAGATGCTTCACTAGGTTAAAGCAGAAATTCACTGAAATTTTACTAGGAGCAGCGAGTTTGCACCGGAAAGGTCCGGTAGTGCCGTCTGGGGAGCACTGAAGCTTAGGCTCAGTTAATGACTATTTTTCCAGTTTTGAAACTAGACGTTAGCTAGCCGTTGGGAATGATGCAGTGGTCTTCTCCGGTTACCACTGGAGAATTCAGTTGAGTACATTGACAGCCCACTTGAACGGTAATTCTTGAGTGGCTCTAAAATAGGGGGTGTGACCGAGCTATTTGGCTCTCTTGGCTATTCCTACCGGTGTCTGCAGTCATTAGAGCTCAAGAACACACTCCACTCATATAAGCACACTGAGAGAGATTTGGTCACTACTACTATGAAGGTTTACACAGGAAGGCATTTTAGGTATACGGAGGTGGGCAGGGCGTCCGCCTCTGGCTTAGATCCACTATTAATCATGTTTTTCAGAGGCGGCTATTAATCATGTTTTTCAGAGGCGGCTATTAAAGATATGACTGTCTTCGTTAATACAATTAATGGAGGCGGCTATTCTAAGGTGTCAGCCTCCATTAATAGATAAATAGAGGTAACAACATTTATAATGTCCGCCTCCATTAAGGTCAGTCTCAGTGAAGATTTCATGTCACTATTTTCAACACATCCAGATTTTGAAAACAATGCAGAAGAGTTTCATCCCCATAAAACTCTCTACTCTCATGAAACTCTTATAACCTCTCTCTTCATTAATATGGTGCCACATCAGCATAATTAATGCCCATAAAACTCTGATGAAACCCCATTGAGACTGGCCTAATGGACTAATAGAGGTGATTGTATTTATTGAGCCTGCCTCCATTAATGAATAAATTTAAATGTATATTAGGTCAATCTCAATGGGAGTTTCTAAGAGTTTCATGGGCATTAAATATGTTAACATGGCACTGTATTTATAAAGAGAGATGATGAGAGTTTCATGGGAGTAGTGAGAGCTTCATGGGAGATGAAACTCTTTTGCACTGTTTCTAAAATATGAGTGTGTTGGAAACTAGGCTATAAAACCCCCGCTAAGACTGACCTTAGTGAACTATGACTGTGATTAACCTTGTATATGATGCGGGAAAAAGTATGTTAAGACACATCCAAATGAGATGGTGCGTGCATGCATGCATAGCTTGTGTAATTATCTTCTCTTTCTCGAACAAAACAAAAAAAACTTGAATGACGTAATTTGTGTATGTATGGAGCTTGATCTCTTTGTCTCACAAAAAGATATACAAGCATATATACAAATAAAAACAAAAAGATGATGAACTAAATCTAGTTTCTTTGTCCTCCACCATAGATATAGATCTAAATCATCATAAAACCACCAAAAATAAACTCCAAAACGAGCACAGCAAACATGATAGCAACCTCCTACATCCACCTAGCAAAACCTTGCCCCATGAAAAATGATGTTTTTTCGGAGTTCTAGAGCTCAAACCCAGTCAAAATTAATGGAGCAGCTCTTAGGAAGAAGATGGGGTGGTTAGGCTACGTTGACAATAGCTAACAACCATCATAAACCGTCTATATAACTTGAATAATGTATGAAAATAATCACCAACATATACTTAGGGGTTTAAACTGACAAATTCCACGAGTTTTAGTGAATCTGTGTTTTCTGCAGGATTTATCCAGAAAACCGTCAAGGTGGACCTAAACGTCAGAATTAATCATGCTTATCTGTGACGAAACCTGCACCAGAAGACTCTAGAAGATACCAGAGGACACCACACTACGGTAGAGGGCAGCCGGCCCCACCTGCAGGCTGGCCGACCCAAGGGGCCCATAGGACAGCCCCTCCTTGTGATGTCGGTTCTCCACCGCCTCAAGGAATGTATCTATGTTGTTCTTTCAAGTCGGTTTGATCCGAGGGCTCAGGATTGATGCTCCGCCCTATATATTCCAGCCCCTACCCACCTCCCTCAGGTATTCAAGCAGTCATTCAATCAAGAGATCAAACCCTAATCATCCTCAGAGCTCCACAATATTCTAGGGCATAGCTAGCTAGGTTAGATCTAGAGAGAGGCAAGCTTTGTTTCAATTCTGATCTTGTCAAGAGCGTGGCTTGGTATAGCCCTTGTAACCTCTCTTGTATCTTTCATATTTCATGTGTTTGCTACAACTGAGATAAAATTATTCTTTATATTATTTATGTTCCTAGTTATCATGTTTATTGTCTACTTTGATTATATGCTTAGTATAGCTAGATTATCATCATGTTTAAGCATAGGTTCGTATAGCGCTCACTCTAATGTACACGGGGTGAGTGGTCAACATTGTGTAAGCGTGGTGCTTATACTTTGTTTACCTGTGGATGCACCCTATATTTTGGGCCATGTGGTAGATCGTGAGTGTGACACTCTCGTTGAGTCCTTTGTAGTCCACTCCCCAAATATAGGTCAAGTAGGATCTCGTTACAAAGTAAGTCATGCTCTGTTCTTGATCTTCCTTAGTAATATCCCTTATGTGTAGATATGAAGTTGATCTTAGCCATGACTACTAAGTGTAATTGCACTAAACAACGTATGCTTTGACTTGTAATTAAGAATGACATATGAATTATTTCTCTAATATCTACTTAGTCATGCTAATGCCATAGAAAGAAGTACTCTGAGTGTTCAATTATCATTCATCATTTACCATTCATATTATATTTCTGTCTTGACTTACTCCTGATGTGAGTAGAGATGGTTATGGTTTATTTCTCCATCAAAAGTCTAAGTTATCAATATATTCCCCTTGGTCCGTCCTTCCCTGTGGTAAAAATATAAATAATGATACCTGGAATACTTCCGTGTGAAATGCTACAATGGTATATTATCTGTGCGCTTGCGGATTACTTTAATATATATTTCCTCAATTACAGGTGACATGAATAAATACCAATAAACATTTCTGGCATCATTGCTAGGGATGACAACTTAGTAAAAATGTGATGTTAAGTAATATCAACAGGCTGCTGGTTTTACAACCTATCGTTAACGGAGGCGGGAAAAAGGAGGCAGCTCTATTAATGGTTAATGGAGGCAGCTGCCTTAGGTTGCCTGCCTCTGTTAATGATCTATTAATGGAGGCGGTTGTCGTTGATAGACCCACTCCGTTAATTAATAAATGGAGGTTGTCTTAAAGTGTCCACTTCTATTAATGGTCGCGGTCGATGCCTGCCTCTTAAAAAATTCACAAATGCTTTGGCAGATCATCCCACGGACCATCCGATGATCTAACGGATCGTCTGTCAATGCAGTCGACAGAACAATGATACTATGCTACACACACATGTTATATATACATATAACCTAAACAAAGAACTATAAGGGTCCTCCTAGGAGAGGGGGTGTCGGCTAGGGTGGAGGGGGTGGCGGCTACGGTTGGCAACATGGGGAGGGAGATGGCATAGGGAGACAGAGGGCGGTGGGCAAAGAGAGGGAGAGAGGTAGGGGAAGAAGCAATTGCTCTTCTCTTGCTTAGATTAGATTGATTACATCCTCCCGGTATTTACAGACCCTACAGTACAACTACAGGAGATATACTTATAGATTAGATTTTTCTTTCCTAAACAAACCAAACTCATAGTAATTCTCCTAATCTAATCTCTTCCAGTCGGTGGTGGCAGCGAGGGCATTAGCGCCCCACCAACTAGCGCGCGTGACCCCATGGGTTGTGCTGGAACCGGTTGAGACTGGCTAGCGCCCTCCTTTGGGCCTCACTATAGGCCTATTAGCTCTGGGTTGGGGGCCTCTCATCAGACGTATGAGATCACCACCCTTCTCCATTCAGCGTGTCCTCACGCTAAGGCAATGCCCAGTCATTGACGCCATCGGGTGGAAAGTCATGTCCTGGTAGAATGGCCTCGATGCGAGCAAGGAGGCGACCACATACTATGTCAGCTAGGATCATGTTCCCCCGCATGCGCTCGGGGACAAACTCCAGGTAGTAGAGGAGATTGCCGATGTAGCTATAGAAGTAGTAGTTGTATGGTCCAGTGCCCGCCCTCAACCTCGCCGCCTGGTGTGCTGCCACGAGAAAGGGGTGATTGATCGCCGTGTCGATGGTGAAGTGGAGCATCTCTCATGGTGGAGCGATGAATTCGTGGATCCTATCTAGGATTCGGTGCCATATCATAGCGCTAGAGCGTGTAGATGGCATCATCGTTTGGTCCAACATGCTGCCGAACATGAAGTTGCCCATGTCGAACTCGTTTGGCGAGAGTTGGTGTTGGTTGGAATCGGGTCATAAAGCGATGTAGACGTTGTCAACATGGATGAGTTGGTGACCCAAATTGTCGATGAAGATCACCGTGGTGGACGACACTGTGCCCTGCAACCATGGGGGCCCTAGCAAGATGCCTATGGGGGTGGCATTATGGTGTGGCACTATCAGTGGTGGGTGGTAGCCAAGTGCCAGGAGCGCCATCTATGCTAGGCCTCCACGTAGTAGCACCTGCAAGGAGATCGGGTAGTAGTGGCGAGACTGTGGGGATGTAGAGGCAGCCATCGAAGAAGAGTAGCCCTCGGTCCAATGTCTAAGCTAGGGTGGTGATCGTGTTGTTCATGGTGAGGGCGAGGTGTCGTAGCTGCTGTTGTCGAAGGACAGCTCGGTGTAGGTTGTCGAAGACGACGTTGGTGGTGTTGACATAGTCCAAGGCATTGGGGTGTCAGGATTGGCTTATCTGGCTCATGATGTCGTGAGGTGGTGATGGTGGCACTTGAAGTGGTGCCCTCCTGATAGGTGGAGGAGCTAGTAGGGAGAGGGCGGTCAACGGTGTATGTCGAGGTCAGATGGTGGTGAAGGTGATGGGATGACCGTTGCAGTAGTATTGTAGTTCCATGGTGGAGAAGTCCCATGTTAGGCGTCTGTGGCCGGCTAGCCATGGTGTACCCAAGATGATGTCGACATCGTTGCCAATGTCGAGGAGGAAGGCGTCGATGTAGAAGATGTCTGTGTCAATGTGGAGGGGCACGCTGAAGGCTGCTGCTCGACGTGAGACCTCTTTGCCGCTACCAATGAGGATGGTGGTGTCAATGTGCTGCTTGAGGAGGCCAATGAGGCATGCAACATTGATGTCAATGATGTTGTGTGTGGCGCCCGTGTCAACTAGGATGTGGACGCCTGTGCCAGACACCACTCCTGCAAGGCACATGGGGGGACAGCCGTGCACCGGGGACTGTGTGGTACCAATCATCATGAGGAGGTTGTTGTCGATGTTGTAGTTGTTAATGGACGTTATGTCGAAGAGGTGTTTGCACTTGTGGCCACGAGTGAAGGGTTCGTCGCAGTTGAAGTAGAGCCCTGATCGGTGATGTTCTGCCATCACTTCGGCGATGAGGTGCTTGATGGGTGCGGAGGAGCTACTGGTGATGCGCTTAGTGTAGATGTCATTGTCGGAAGTGTCGATGAGGGTGCCTTCAAAGGCAGGGACCGAGTGGTTGGCTTGGCGGCTGGTGTCTTGTTGGCTTGTACGCCCTGGCGAGGGATATATGACCATCTCCATGTCTTGCGGGTTCTGGAGCTTGACATCCATCTTTAGTGGTTCAAGGAGCCCGCTGGTGTAGAGTTCACTTGCTGCTGCCCATCCATCAGGCTCCCAGCATGAGCCACGTGCACCAAGAAGCTGTGTAGTCATCGATGATACTGGTCTTGTGCAGGGATGCAACCTCGCCCAACGTGTTGCACTAGGTAGGGGGCGAAGCACTCGTTGACACAGTGGGCGAGGTACGCCTAGTCCGTCGCTGCCTTGTCTTGCGTTAGGCGCATGTACCACTATTGTGCACCACTTGTTAGATGATAAGATGCATACCAGGCTTGCTCAGTCTCCGGGGTCTTTTGGCTCCTAAAGAATTGCTCGCAACGATTGATCCATGGCAATGGATCCTCCTTGCCATCGTACGTGGGGAAGGAAAGCTTGTGGATGCATGAAATCAGGATGGGGAAGGAGCCCGACGGTGTCCTAGGGTACTGGTATGGCAGTAGAAGGTTCATCTTGGGGAGCTCTAGCTTGTGGAGGTTGTCAAAGAGCTTGCCCTCCAAGTCATCTACAATCTCAAGGATTGCAGATGACGGCAATGACTACTTCTGCTGCTTAGGAAGGCTCAGCCGGCTTCCTCCATGGCCTTCTTGGCATCAACCTCCAGCTTGGTGGCGGTGGCCTCGCGCTCACGTTGGGCGTGAGCAGTGACGGTGGCCTCATCTGGCTGGCCGCGTTGGTCGATGCTCATCAGGCATTCGTTGATGGTGTTGAATTGTTCCTTGATAGAGTCGACTGCTTATGGAGGTCAACAATGAGTGTATCAAACATGGCCTTTAGGTTGGTGGCATTATCGTTGGCACCCATGGTAGCGGTGTGGGATCGAGCTGGCCTCCAGATACGAGGTGTAAGGGTCCTCCTTATAGAGGGGGTGTCAGCTAGGGTCAAGGGGGTGGTAGCTAGGGTTGGTGGCGTGGGGAGGGAGATGGCACAGGGAGAGAGGGGCGGCAGGCAGAGAGAGGGAGGGAGGTAGGGGAAGGCAATTGCTCTTCTCTTGCTTAGATTAGATTGATTACATCCTCCATGTATTTATTGCCCCTATAGGACTCGTATTCCAAGCAACTACGGGAGATATCCTTATAGATTGGATTCTCCTTTCCTAAACAAACCAAACTCATAACATAGTAATTCTCCTAATCTACTCTCTTTCGAATGGCGGCGGCATTGAGGGCATCAGTGCCCCTCCTCTTGGCACGCGCAACCCCCCTGGGGTGCGTTGGAACCAGTTGAGACCGGTAGTGCCCTCCTTTGGGCCTCGCTAGGCCCATTAGCTCTAGGTTGGGGGCCTCTCATCAGACATATGATAAGAACACAATTGCATGCATATCATATCATGTCATTGACTCATGCATTGTAATCATGTTGTTGTTGGCAAAACAAGATCACAACCGCACAACCTTGAGTGTGGCTAGCCTAAACAATCGAAAGAATCAGTGATGAAACGAAGAGGAACACAAGAACATGATGTACATGATGGCAACCGCCCGGCTGACGACCGGGAGACAGTGCCCTTTTTCACTCTGAATAGAAACGAGTACAATGATAGATACAAAGTGCTCAAGGCGCTAACACACACTCTGACGCGCCCACTACTTAACCCAGTAGCTGGTTCACCTAGTACTCACACAGAAAACTGGCTAACACATGTGATACATGTTGCCACAATGCAACGGACCCGATACAGACACACAGATCGTGGTCACCGCGGCAACTGCCATTCCCGCTGTGCGCCTCCAATTCAAACACGCCGGCCTCCCACTTCTCGCTTCAGCTCGGCTCCTGCTTCGGTGGCTTCAGGATTACATCAATAGTTGCATCATGCAATCATTAGGTGACGAGGGCTCTGAGGAGGTCCAACTTGAGGAGACTCAAACCGCCAAAGTTGTTGATGAACCCCCAGCAGATCAGTCTCAAGGCAGGCCCCTATGCATCCCTCTCTTTTCTAAAATGCACAAGTTGATTATGTTAAGTATTGTATTGATATGTTACTGTATGACTATAACTATTGGTGAAAATCATTTCCACAATCGACTTGTATTACAAACCTTGCTGACATTTTATCGAAAGAGGTTTTTAATGAACCATTGTGTGGAAACTGCTGTTGCAAAAATGTTTTCTATAAGGTGATCAATTTGGTGGATAAGTGGAACAAAGCCTCTACGATCATGGACCGATGTATGGGTACATATCCAAGCACAAGGGATGTAGATGGAAGTGGCCAAGGGGCACAGGGAAATGATATGTTAGTGGACTGAGTACTAACAATGCTCCTAAAAATTGGCCCATGATAGCAGAGGCTTTTACCATGTTGAATGATATCAGAGAATGTGAAGTCAAAAGTGCTTTGAATCACCTGCCCTTTCGTGGTATTTAACTGGTGGTTGCTCAAAGCCCACTATTACAGTTTTTGCACGTTTTGAACATCAACTTGGGGACTTGTTTTTCTTGGAGATAATCATGGTCATGTGCTGGTCTATTTTTGGTCAGTTCGAAATGATCAGATTTTCAGAGGAATTCGACCTCAGTTAATGGATGCAAACATGGATATTTTCCAGAAAGAGTTTGCTCATGTTATGTTCAAGGCCTAGGAGCTTTTCTGTAATGGTGTTCATCTTTTTCGTTTCCTTTTTAGATTCTTTATCGTTTTTCTAAAACCTAGTTCCCCTTTCTTGTGTTTAAGATATATCCAGTAGGCATAATGCACACCTATTCACCAAAAAAAGCAACAGTTCATTGCATTCAAATAAACACACGATCTCATTGTGAGTTTAGACTTCAGAAGCAGCAGCAGACTACATTGTGAATTATCTGCATTATTTTGGCTTCAATTTGTATAATGTAAAGGATGCTTGCAATAGGAGATGCTGTAATGATGCGCTTAACTTAGAAGGCATATTTTTCTCAAATAAATTTGCATAGTATGTCAGAAGTTGTAGACAGATGTATCACCTGGTGTTGGTACAGAAATTCAAGTCTTTCAGATTACCCTTGTTTTGGGTGGACATGTCTGTGCCTGTTGTTAATATCCACAAATTTGTGAGGACATAAAAAGCAGCTTCAAGACTCTGCTTTTCTTTCACATGACAAGTACAAGCTGAGATTGTAGCATGGTAGAAGACAACAGCACAATAATATCATGTAGTCTAATCCTCATTTCTTCTTTCATATGAAGGTTAGTGAATGTTTTTCGATTAGGGTTCAATGGAGTAGGTACTTTACTTAGTAGTACCAACTCTGGAAGGTTTACATGTAAACAGTGGATAAGAAATATCTCAAGACACCTCTCTTGTTCTTGTTTGAATTCTGAAATGTTCCACACCATGGTTCCACATTTTTTTAATGACATCGAGTCGCACTCAAATAGTTTCATAAATATCATACAACAAAGTGGTCAGAGAAAGAATGTCTCAAGAAAAGTAAACTCAGGACTTCAAGTGGAATTGAGTTCAAAATCATAGCCAGGAAATCACCATACTTGGTCTAGTACCAAAAAGGTTATGTTACCTACACATATTTTATTAACCAATATTAATTATAAATTAATAAAATGAAAGGAAAGGTTGATCTAGTAATCATCTTATCATACATTTTAGCATTGACACACATAGCAGAAACTAGCAAGCCAGATGATCAGATGTTGGTGGGGGTGGTGGGGGGGCGAGTTCAAACATAGCCAGACATTTGAATCATTTCTGGATGTGGGAAAGACAGGCAGGAAGGTATTATTGTGGCATTCAAGTGGAATCATTTCTCATGACAAATGCACCTAACAATGTTCTTGCCAAAGAAAATCCAAAAGCATAATTGAGGGTAATAGATTCATTTATTATACCCCCCCCCCCAACAGCAACCTTGTTATAAAATCCAAGTTACTGGATGTAAAAAAAGTTTTGATTCAAAAACTAAAGTTGAGCATTCCTCATAGCAGAATCACCATGTAAAAAAAGCACATCACAGATGCGCGTTCAGGCACATCACAGACGCGTGTATGCTATAAAGCATCTGTAATAAGGTCTTATTATAGATGCAGAAAAAGCGCGTCTATAATAAGCATATACTATAGACACGTGTTATTAAGACGCGTCTATAGTAAGAACCACAGTGCATACACGCGTCTATAGTAAGGATCATACTACAGACGACATTTATAAACGTGTCTATAGTAAGAACTATAGTGCGTCTGTAGTAAGGATCATACTACAGACGACATTTATAAACGCGTCTGTAGTAAATAGCATACTAAAGACGTGTTTTTGAACATGCATCTGTACTAAGCAGGCTACAGACGCCTCTAGTCTACACGCTCTACATGCTTTTGTAGTATTTTCTTTGCTATAGACGGGTCTAGGCTCCAAATGCGTATGTAGTAAGGAGAATACTATAGACGCGCCTGTAGCCTAGACCCATCTGTAGCTCATAATATATAATATATATATATATATATATATATATATATATATATATATATATATATATATATATATATATATATATATAGCATCACACTGCTTTGTTCATCACACACAATACAGACCACAGATAATTCACATGTATCTCCAATGCTCACAGCTCCAAACTCATGATCACAGCTCTAGACATGCAGCAGCTAGGACAGAATCAACATATATACAAAGACACTTCACACAGTACCTTTGTATTCTTCCAAAGCATCTAATCCAAGTCATCATGATATATTTGCACAATGAAACTCGCCTTTTTGGTTGATGATCTGTGACACAATAAACAAGGCGATTTTCTCTCTAATATACTCCATGTTGATTGGAGTGGTCAGCACTTCAAATTCTTGTAATTGCCATAAGAGCATCATCAGTAATTGCCATAAGAGCATCATCCATACAGAACCCACAGGGGCACTATTAGATGATTTGGTGGGTTTCTCCTCCTGCTGCTCCAGTTGGCTGTCACTCTTGGCTGTCCCCACATTGTGTTCTTCATCTACAGCAACCACAAGAAATAAAACATGAGCTAGAATTAATTAGCTATAGAATTACAACAGATAATCATAACCAGGGCATATGATTCCTTGAAAGGTATCAATGAAAGCTATCATATATGTTTCTAGCAATGTTATTCCTTGCAATATAAATTTTTGAAGCAAATAAGTCAGCATTTTAATGCCTTTTGTGTTTTTACAGAAGCCAGTATGTGTGTCAAATGTAGTAGATAAATAGCAAATTTAGTCTAATATGATGACATAATTCATACTCATACCACACAAAATAGTATAATGCATGCTCATACCACAAAACAAAATCATCGTAACATGACTTGTAATATAACAAAGTAATAAGACAAGTCTAATCTGGAGATGGGGAATGTACTTATCGGTTGTTTCACACTGCAAGATTTCATATTGCGAAGTAGTGTAACATAAGAGTAATTGATTAGGATCACAGAGGCAAAACATTTTCATGGTTACTTGCAAAACATGCATTTTTACTCATGGGACAATACTAAAGCTAGATAATTTGTACAGATTCACCAATAAGACAACCAGTAAAAGAAAAATATATTTATATTGCTGAATTTTCGTTTAGACTTATTCAGCCATGAAACTAGAACAGAAAACCATTTGTAACAGAAGTAACACAAATTCCTCAAACAATAGTAATAGGACATTTAAAACACATATAAATATTACCGTGGGGTTCGCTTCTCACTTGCATTTTTTTCATATTGTTTCCTTTGATTGTTGCTATGACCTCACTGCCCTTGGACATCAAAAACTCCTTTATCTCATCCTTGGGGATTCTCTTTCCAATGTTTATTCGAACTGGCTCCTCATGATGAGCCTTTCCTCTAATAATGTTAGGCTCCATAATTGTATTTCTTTTTTGTACATCAAAGCTACCCTGAAGATTGTCTCCATGTTTGCCTCCAGCCTGTGTCGCATTGATATCCCTTTTAACCTTCTTTCGGAGAGGAGTCTCCACAGTTGGTCTCATTTTGCTAGGTTCTACCATGGTCCCTGGAGATGAAACAATTGCTCCAGTGTGAACATTCTCTGTAGTGGTTGTACGTTGGTTTCGAGGTCTTGATACTTCAGTGGCTTTGAATGTTTCACTGCATTGAAGGCAAGAAATGGTGCAATCAAGATACTCTATGGAAAGTTTGTTCTTTTTCTTGCAACTTGCACATGCTGTCCAGAACGTTCGATGTTTGCGCTCTGCACGAAATGGACCAGGAACTGGATTGCCAGGAGCAGCAAGGGCGCATACAATAATTTTTGTGTCTCCTCTGAGATCAACCGTGTCTGGAACATGATTGTTGGAAAAAGGCTTGATGGCATGGGAGGGTACTGCAGGGGCAAATGAAGTAGGGACAGCAGTAGTAACAGAACCAGCTTGTTGCTCCATTTATATGATGTGTCTTGAAGAACAATCCTTCCCTCAGTTCGGGCATGCAATAAACAAAACTGGATGGATTGAACACCGGAAAGATGGAAAGAAATTAGATAGATGGGAAACATATAACATACTTTATAAATGCAGCGGAATTGAAACTTAATGATTCTATAATATCATATAGAAGAGGAATTTTAAATTTTATGGGTATCAAAGGTGACCCAAATTTCATTTTCTTCAGTTTCATTGATTGCTATTCGTAATCCACATAGAAAAAGTCATACGTACAGCCAAATAAATAGACCTAGAAAGGACTATGATCTAAGATCAAGTAGGAACATTTGTAATATATGGGATGACCTCATGCATATCCACCATGCATATAAATGGCATAGAAATAGAAAACAAATTATGTAGGAAGCAAGCTAAGTGTGGATATAATATCTAAGAATTCCTTTACTTACAACCTCTCCTCTATTGTTTCACTTGGTTCTAGACGATCTCGCCAATAGTTTTCTGGCACTTCTTCCGATCCTGTTACATTTAAAGACAAGTAGAATGTAAAGGATATTAAAAGGCATATATAAACAAGGAAGAATATGCATGGGAGAGCTTATATCTTCTATTAAAAAATTTGAATGAGTACCAAATATGTATTCCAGAATTATACCAGTCAATTATCCCATAGTAGGCATAAAAATACATCTTAATCTACCTAGTTTTTGAACATGCAAACATATAATAAAAATAATGGTACAAATTCAAACAAATTGTAATGGTTTTCAATTTTCATGTGACAGAAACTAGCAAGGATATATCTCAGCATGCACACAGAGGACACATTATACAATGGAAATCAACAAGGCATTTGTTGTTATTGGCAATATGAAGCCAAAAAAATAGAAAAATGTGAACCATCTTCCTTGAACAAACAGAGTGTCAGCTCAGATGATCAATATATCTCACTATCTGCACAGGCTAAGATCTTTTAATGAATTTGTGGAGCTACTGACATTTGCTGTTTGTTAATTAAAAGATCTTCATGCAGTCCACATTATTATGAAGGATTTCAGTGTCATCTGGCTAAGTTTTTAGTGACTTAATAATAATATGTGTTTACAAATCTTCTAATTAAATTCTAAGTGGAAAACATATATTCTTCCAGAGACATCTGATGGTAAAACTGAATTCTAGCTACCATACATGCTACCGGCGTATATAAGTAGGTTTGTGAGGATGAAAACTATGCAATGATTATAGACAAAAAGGCTTTTCCAAACATTATCCAGAACAATATTACTAAATGAAATGGCTTTTCCTATATTGTGCATCGATGGTAGCTGGAGAAATGATTGAGTGTTTCATCATAAATCAAGAAAATGCTGGCTACACCATAACTTATTTTGTCTCTGATTCTGTTATTGCTCCCTCCTGTTCTATATCCTTTATAATGCCATATAATAATTGATTAATTGTACATATAGATATTTGAAATAAGTCATACTAACTGGAAGAATATGAATATAATATACATCTAAGCATAAGAAAATATTACTTAAAGTAAGCATTCCATAAACTAATGGATTCTTCTTGACTACACAAAAGAAAATAAACTTATTAGTAATTAATAATGCAAACAGCCAGATTATGTAGCATAAGTATAACTTGAAATAATGAGTAAAAATAAAATTATATGCATGCTAAGCTGTTGCGGCTATACTGATGTCTAGCATGGAGGGTACAAGGACATAGCTCATGTATTTGATGTGATATCGAGTGGATACATTAAAATGAACTTTTGTGTAGAGGACCCAGTATTAGGGATCAAATTCCAATTTACATGTTTTTCCATTACATATGGAATTAGTGATACTAGTGAATACTAGGTCACACATTCTCGAAGTATGGTAAAACTAGTTCAATCAACCTGACAGACCGAACAGGCGACCAAGGGTGTGATTGGTTCCCTGTGTGGGCAAACCTGGTATGTGGGGTGCAGGCAGGAGGTATTTCGTTTCCTGGTTGTCTACCTGATCCTGGCCAGAAGCTTGCTCCTGGACTTTTGCAGGATTATTTGAATTTGCCCCTAGATATGGTCACAGAGGAGACAAGTTCAATTTGCATGGCCATAGCTGGCTCGCTCACGCCAGGGCAGAGACGTCCCTTGGCATGTGCCACGGCGCTAGAGACACCGAGGCCCGCGTGCTGCAGGAGCAGTCGTGGCCCCAGACGGCTTCGTCCCTGGTGATTGCCCTGTGTCCCAGCCACTGAGAATGTACCGATGACTCCAACACTGCCTTGGGTTGCTCTTTGGGATGGCGTGCAAGAGGTACACACAGCTGTCGAGATCACTCACCGCAATGTCCTGCTGATATACTTCATGTACAGATCTGTCTCTTTTATTCCTCTCCTCTCCACCATTGTTGCTCGAGCTCTCACAGTAACAAGTCCCCGGCCCTTACCCCTTTCACTTGTCTATGTGCAATATCTGTTTCCATCTGCATTGATTGTCCTTTGATCTTTGTAATTTTGTTTATGCAGAATTGGTAAACAAGTTTGAGTCTGGCAATTATTAATGAAAAGAACATCGCAACTTTAACTGATCACGTGATGAGAAATATGTTGGTAACATTCTGAACATTCTCTCTGGGGAATGTGCAATGATGACTTAGTAACTATTTTTTTGAGGCAATATGCTTGTGCAATGATGATTACTTATGATGGAGGATGTGAGCTGATGATCTATTATTGTGAGGCACTGTATTATATTGGGCAACATTACTATCAATCATTTCGGCTGATGCATTTCTTATCATGTCTATGATGAAATTGTCTATATCCATTTGTCATATGGAATATCCATTTATTCTCATTACATTTTCATGTTATTGTCTTTGCTTATGCCCCAAAGATCTTGATCATTTGATGATTGATAGATTTCTGAGGCCTCAATCTTCTTGTGTCTGTGATCTGAGGCCTTTAATTTCCTTGCAGTCTTGTGTACATGTGATGATATTTGACATATCCACATTGTTCTTGTGAGGTAATGGGCATTGATTCCCCACTAAATCATATTGTTGGTTCTTGCTAGGTACTTCTGCAATTCTGTTTTACCATTCCTGGATGCTCCAAGATTCCTATCAAATTAGTAACGTTATTTCTAAGGCACTGTGCACAATTCATAAAATCATTCTATGTTACCTTAAGACTTTTGCTAATGTCAAAATCTTTTCTGTTGCTCACTTTCTGAACATTTGAACTGTCAACTAGATTATTATGCCTTTGTATGCTGTTCATGTTGGCCACCAAAGTCTGGGAATCCGCCCATGAACAATTTTTTGGCTTTAGTAGTGGTTGCTGCAAATGATACAACACAATAGAAAGCGCTTTCGAAGCATTGCAACTGTGTGTAACCTATAGACTGAATATGTTGTCACCTGAGATATAGTTGCCACCACATGCAAGAGGTCAACACACTACCATGCATGCAGCAAACCAAACAATCCATTAATTGCTGCGTCTGAGTTTCATGCTGTTCAATCCATCCAAACACACCATCTCTGTGTAGCTTGTCTCTCTGCAGCTAGGCAACCAAATATACACCTTTTGCATGATCTGAACCTGGTGAAGGGGTGCCTGGCTGCCCGGTAGTCGATTGGCAGCGTAGGAAGAGCCATAAGAACCTATCTGCAATCATCCCCCGGTGATAACGACACTCTGTCTAAATTTATCGATACATTTCCTTACAAAGAAGAGAACGAGAGCGAGCCTGAACGAAACCTAACAGAAGCTGCACTTGACTAGGAAGACTGTTGCACTCCCTGCAGGTAATAGCAAGAGAGTGAAGAATGCGATCCTCAAAACTCAAAAGTCAACATTGAAAGAGTCCAACCAGGGTTCGCACAATTCAGAGGTGATGCCACCTATTGCACATACCTAGGTTTTTCCTTGCCCCAACATCTAAATAAAGGGCAGGCGCCAAAAAGAAGCAGTGACGCCTTTTCGATAAAAGCTTAGCTTGGTTGGCACATGAATTTCAAGAAAAAAATTATTCTATTGGATTGGATTTGTTTGAGACCTGCGCGAAAGTCTCATCATTGTTGGGTTCCATTTGAGATCTGATACGTGGGGTCAGAGAAGGGATGTCCTCAACATCGAGGAATATTTGCTAGGGTATGACTCATTCAGATCATGAGTTCAAACAAATAATAAAAATTTTGAAGTATCCATGATCAGTACCAATGAATAGGATATAGAAGCTCTATCCTAGATTTCTATGGTACATGGATGACTTGGCTTCTTTCTCAAGTAAGCACTTGGCATAATCATTATCCTTGGGGCTCGCTGCTTCCTATCTAAGTTATTCTTTCTTTATTACTCTCGTAATGACGTTCCGAAAGAAATCAAGGTTACCAGGTCACAGTTCTGATTCTTCTTCCTCCCTTATAGAAACTTCCCAAAAGAAATCAGTAGGTAGGCTGGGTCCGCCCCATCTTTCTTTTTGTAGTAAGCAACTCTATTGAGAAAGCTCTTTCTTGATAGAAGTAAACAATCGTTGTAGTTCCTCTTTAGGCAAGCTCCTTTGTTCCTATTGTTCATATTCTCCAATTCTGATTAGGATCAGGGAGTTTCAACGAGTAAATAGGCAGGACAAAGGCGGCTTAGAGGAGGGGCCAAAGGAGCTAATGCGGTTGTTGTCCTTCTTTTTGTATTCTTCAGTTTCTGCTCTAGCTTTAGTCTTTAGTCATTTCATCAAGTCTGTTCTATGCTTCATTGCCCCTTCTCACTTCACTATATCGGTGGGTGGTATCACAACATACTCTCTTTCTTCTTTAGTTTTAAGGACTTTGAATCATGCACTTTGTTCCCTAATTTCATTCAAGAGATCATGAGGAAAAGAGTTGGGTTTCCACTGAGAGCTGAAACACATAACATAAAACTTGAAGGTTTTTTCTTTTTTTTTTGTTTTATTTGAGAACCCTTTGTGCAAATGTCGTTATCCTAATAGGAGTAAGAGGAACAATCGGCCCAAAGCTAATAGAAGAACTGATAGAGATTGGGTATCGGAAGAAGATTATGACAACGATTTGGATGTCAAAAAATCTAAGGAGACTCTAAAGAATGGTGAGTGGCCTAGGATGTCGTTACACCAATTGGATGTCTATAATGTTTTGCTGCATGGTGACTTCGAAGAGCCGGTTTACATGCTTCAACCATCAGGTTTGACTGATCCAACCTCGGCCCGAGCTCTTGTGATTGGTCTACTAGGCAGGTGGAATGGATCCTTAGCAGGTTCAGCGATCCAAGGTGCCAGTAAACAGAAGTTTTTCACACATACCCGTGTTGCCTCTTCCTTTGCCTAGTACACTCGCACAAGAGCTTCAATGTTGATGTGCTCTGTCAAATCTCTATAGCTTACTTGCCTTAAAAACTACTACCACCACCGAGATCGATCCCGATGTTTCCTTTCAAGAACAACACTCTTCAAATAGGAATCCATGGTATTCGAGCTTTGGTGAGTCATCCAAACCCGAAGCAAAGGAAATAACCTATTTGTCTTCTTCCCCTACTAGGCATGTTTGCATCTTCTTTTCCTCTCTGTTTTGGATGTCAATTGAGTTTAACTAAAGGAATGGCTCCTTAAATGAGGCTAGAAGCCTGGTTGCTCTCCTCAACCAACTAATCACAACTAAATACAGCGTGAATGGGGCACCATGATTTCTTGGCATGAATTAGGGCCTATATTCCAATTTTATGTGATGCGCTTGTTTTCCAGCAATGCCAAATCTGGCCACATAGCCATGTCGTAAATATTGGACCTAAGAACTATGCTAGGAATGTTACCAAACACTTCGGAACCAAATCTATCTGAACTAGAGACATAATAAAATAAAACAAAATCACACAACATTCTAGCGATTTGATATCTAAGCTGCCACAATCTAACTGCAAAAAAAAGGAATTCTTATCCTATAGGTGCCTTTTCTTTCTCATGGCAATGAATATAGCATCTGATCTTAATCTAAACATTCCCAGCTCAAGTCTCATACTATTCTACTTCCACCTTGATGTTTCTTCTTTGACGCAGCCCACATACTCTTGATGCTTGTTCTGCCTATCGCCAGCTGCCTCCCATCCCCGCTGCTGTCGCCACCACTGAGCCTACCTCCGCTACACCCCGCCATGCAAACCCAGCGTCGCCGAGCCATTCTCATGGCTCCCCTCCCCTGCTGCCCCTCCCTGACCCATCTGCCATCATCCTCCTCCTCCCGTGCCTAGCAGTGATCCAACCATCTTGCCACTCTGCCCCGTGTCTGCCTTCTATTCCTGGCCGGCCTACCTCCCCAAGTCCCTTTCTAGTTCTGTAGGAGTTTCCAAACCCGGACCAAGGAGAGCGGCACCTAAAACCAATCTCGATTTCAGACACTTGTAGTATATAGAGCAGATGTGGAAACAAAAATACATACATCGTTGCAACAAACAGTACAAACCGAAACCTCTATCCCAAGAAAGGATTCACGAGAGCAATGGATCACTGTGAGTATATTGGTTATTAATGCTCTCTCCCCTCGTTATTGACAGAATGTTTGGTTACTGTTCCAGAGAGCAACACAACGAGGGTTAAAGAAAAGAGAACAGCCGTGCTGCTTTGACCTGGAGCGTGAAAACTGAAGCAAGCTGATGGACGGCGGAAGCAGATACGGTTGAGAGAATCAAAGAGACGCACAGCACAACCACTGAACTGGATCAACATCCTACTATCTGTACCCTGCGGGTGAGCTCTTGATCTCACCGTTCCACCTTCCGATAACCAGAAGCACGTACAAAACAAACAACACAGGAACACAAGATTTTTCTAAAACCACACACAAATCAGGTCCGATTGAGCTGAGCTTTTAACCATAGCCTTGCCACATCATATGCGACCCGTCACAGCACTAATCCCTCAAAAAGATTAAGAATTTAAACAGCAATTTCAGAAATCGGGAAACCCTAGCTAGAAAAGGGAGAAATGGGGAACAACCGAAATCCAGGGTACTTGTGAGAGGATTAAATCAATTGATGGAAAAAAAATATCTTCTCATGTGTCTGAGCACCAGTTTCCCCCAAAAATCGGACCCCAAAACATAGGCTAATTGCAAGAACGAAAATTCCAAGCAAATGGCTCTAAAGTCACACAAGTAGAAAAACATGAAATTAAGGATGAACTTGAGCACGAATTTGGGCAAACAACCTTTAATTAAACCACGCGGAATTCACCTGTGTATGAAGACTTTTAGCCTGCTCCAATCTCTGCCAACTTCAAAAGACCATGAGGCAATTGTTAGGACTGAGCCAAAAGAGAAAGAAAGGGTTAGCTAGAGATTAGGCCCTGATTCTTGCCTTATGGCCTATATTTATAGTGGAGACGGGTGGAACCCTCCACCCACCCATCTCCCTTCCAACCCTCCTTGGTTTACAAATTAAATATATATGTCCTTGACACTTATAGCTTGAACCTTTTACAAGATGGGGTATGACTAGTCTATCTCACCCCATAGCCACTGTTAGAGAGTGAACCCTTGGCCCGTGGGGCTACCGACCTAGGCTCCCCACCATGCCTATAAGTATCCACTATTATTCACTGGTCAATACATCAAGCATTCCCTAGTCCGTATGCTCGCATGGTATCATCAAGATGGTTTGCTCCTATGACCTCTCCGCTCGCTTCCGCAAACCCTAACTATGCCGTTGTCGGGCCTCGACTCGCCGGCTACCGATCCCACGCTGCCACCGAGCCCCACACACCGGCTCCTCCGAGCTTCTCTCTGGCCTCCTTCCCTGCGTTGTCGTGCCATAGCCGTGCATTCTCTCCCAGCTAAAAGGTCTTGATGGCTAGAGGGGGGATGAATAGCCTTTTAAAATTTTCTACAAAGACAAGCTAAACAAGTCTATCAATATAACAAATAGCGAGATGCGAGTTTTGCTTAGCCTACGGGGTGTTTGCAAGCCACCTAACCAATTCATAATTCTAGTATATTTGCACTAAATCGTATAAGTCAAACCGCACAACTTAGCTACAACTAAAGCTAACTATCTACACAAGCTAAGAGCTACACTAACAAGCTAGCAATGTAACTAAGAAATTAATACAAGAGAGAGTTAGGAAGGTATCACCGAGGGGCGAAGTATTGAGCCAACCAATCAATATGATCAAGAGATGAATTCCACAATACACAACCACCGGGATCAATTAATCACAATAAGAAAGTGATGACACAAGATTTATCCCGAGGTTCACGTGCTTGCCGGCACGCTAGTCCCCGTTGTGTACCTCTTCACCACTTGGTTCGGTGGCTAATCGGTCACACACCGAGCCTCTCAAAAGGCGCCACAAGAACCTACCAAATGGCAAAAGGTTGCAAATGACACGAGCAATCCACTAACGTTGCCTTTGGCGCTTCGCCGAGGGAGGCACAAACCCCTCACAATCACTGGAGGTGGCCAAGAACAATCACTAACTCTTGCCAATGCCTCCAAGCTGCTCCAAGCCATCTAGGTGGCGGCAACCACCAAGAGAAACAAGAATCCCGCAGCAAATCAACCACCAAGTGCCAACTAGATGCAATCTCACAATGCAAAATGCACTTGGATCACTCAATCTCACTTCGAATATGCAAAGAAGCAAGAGAGATGAGTGGGAGGGAGTTACTTAGCTCAAAGTGCTCACAAGTATGTCAAAGAATGCTCGAGAGAGAGCTTTGAGCTGGCCAACGAGTATTTATAGACGTACCCCTTCGAAGATCTTACATTAGGAACTTGAAACAGCTGCAATCGCGCTGACCGGACGCGCTGGTCGCGTGGACCGGACGTGTGAAGCTCGACCAGACGCGCTGGTCCCATAACGGACCGGATATGCTGGTCAAGCCTGAGCAGCGCTCCAACGAATCAGTGACCGGACGCGCTGGAGAACTGACCGGATGCCACAGTGCCAGCGTCCGGTTGGAGTCCAGTAAGCTCCCTCAATGACCGGACGCATTGCAGAACGGACCGGACGCCACAGTGCCAGCGTCCGGTTGGAGTCCAGTAAGCTCCCAGATCGACTGGACACGTTCGGTCGACTGTGAAGACCGAGGCGTGCGCAAACCTTGAGCACTGACCGGACGCGTCCGGTCAAACAGAGACCGCGTCTGGTCCAGCGTCCGGTCACCTCTGTAACCTCCGTTCGCCTCCCTTTGATTCACCCTTTCACATATGAGCTAGACTAAGTATGTGTGTCACTTTAGCACATGTTTTAGCTCGTGAAACAACATGTGACAACGCCTCCAAAACTCGACATTGGCGTAAAGGAAAATAGGCGTTTCAATTTCTCGAAAACGCCTGAATCCCGCCTCACAAGCTTGGCGGGAGAGAGAGAGGACCCCAAACCCTCTCTACCGCTCAAACTCCACCGCCTTCGCAAATGTGCTAACACCACCAAGTGATCACGTCATGTGTGAGTGTGTTAGCATTTTCACAATCATTTTTCGAGGCGTTATTCGTTCTATCCAAATGCATATGATTATGAAATGCACACCTAGAGGCACTTAGGAGTTCAATAGCCGCGTCATTCCCCTCTTTATAGTACGACTATCTATCCTATAATGTAACCACACCCACTAGGTATCTTGGTTACTAAAACACAACCCTTAAGCATATACCTTTGCCTTGATCCCGTAGGGTTGCATCCAAATCGAAGTGTGGCCATCATGATCACCATGTCCATCTTGCCACCAACCTTGGAAGGTACTAATCCTCGTATGCTACATACAACTTAGGCATAGGATTAATACTTAGGCATTGTCACTAATTACCAACACCAAACATAGCACTTTCACCAGCGTGCCTCTGGTCCACGATTTGACTCATGCGCTCCCATATGTCCTGCTCCTATGCATGCCAAGCCACATGATGCGCTTTGCTCCCATGCCCACGCGATCCTATGTGACACGCTCCCATCCAGTCCCATGACGTGCTTTGCTCCTCTCCCTCCACGCGGTCACCTCTGCCATGTGGGTCTTGCACCCTGCAGCCTATCCTACGTGCGCCTCCGTGCCTTCATAGCGCCCATGCAGGACCTCACCACCTCACTGCTCTCCTCTTTGTGCGAATGCCGCATCCCAAGGAGGACGTGCCTATCTGTCCTGCCCCTCCGCTCCCACACCTGTGTGTGCATCCTCTCTCTCCACGCACGGATCATCCTTCCTCACGCAACATGTGTGCACGTCGGCCAGTTCCTGCGCGTGGTATTTTCCACCACGTGTCACCTCCTCCATGCCCTCATGCGTGTATGATCTCATCCACAGAAAATGTGCGCAACCTTCCTCACATGTGAGAAACATGTGCCCCCACTTATGCCATCTTTCCTAGCTCATGCAATCTTGCGCCCGCGCGATCCCCATGCGACGTTCAGCTGCACCAGGATGGCTGGAAGGAGAATAGGAAGAAAACCCTATTGATAAGGTGCGACACCACACAAAATAAGGAAATAGGGTAATGCCATCACCTTACTAGCAAGCTATGCCTAGACATCTACCATTGCGGTTGAGGCTGCGGCTGTCTCCCGCTCGGCCACGACAAATGCTATCTCCACGGTAGAGAGGCACGACTGCAACCGCTTCGCCTCCCAGCTCCCCTCATGCGGAGAGCCTGGTTGGTCACATCTAGGTCCCTCACCATGGTGCGGATGTCTCCCCCTCCCTCGTCACTCCACGAGCCGAAGGAGGAAGAACTCAAAGAGTGCAAGGCCTGCACTGCTGGTTGCGATGACAACAAGGGTCCGCTCACACCGATAGAAGGCCGCGATGTCGGGTGCACCATGGAAATGGCGCTGCATCAAGAAAGAGCATTAGTATCTCCTAAGAAGAGTTAAAGGCAAGAAGTGAACTCATCCGGCTTCCATTAGCCTCACACGGAGGATTGGGGAAATGCCCTCTCCTTCGGCGGTGCCTTCGATGGCTCCTGCCTCAGACGCTTAATTCTTCCCTACCTTGGATGGACTTCTTCAAGAACTGGGCACTAGGGAGGAGACAGAGAGAAAGAAAGGTGAGTTTGCAAGGCTACAAGGTGATCATATTGACTCCCTTTTCCTCATTTTTTATAGCAGGGGGAGTGCACGATTGATGAAATTCTAGCAGCTTCGCTAGGCAACAGTGAAAGTTAAGGCGAGGCCACACCCCCACAATCTCCAAGAGGTACGCCTTCTGAGAATTGTGCGTGGGGAGGTAGGCCCGATGCTCCGACTTCGCTGAGAATGAACCCATCCGAGTAACTGCGGTGGCCGTGGGGCCCAATAGACCCAAAATTGATGAACCATCATGCAGGTCAGTGCACCCAAGTGATCTTACATTCGGATTGAGTACTTAGCTTAGCTTGCATCCCTTGGCTAGTGTAAGTGGTAATATTATTATTACTAACCCAACCATTAACAGAGTCTAGAGGAACTCGGGAGGGCCACTAGTATGGCCCTAAAACATCTAACAAGTGTTACGTATATCTCCTATATACCCAAACAAGCTCGAAGTACCATAAATGTTAGAGGATGTGCGCCCCTTTGTGGGATACCGAAAAAATTGGTTGATTAAGTTTAGACCAAAAGTAAGAACTCCCAAATTATGGAAAAAGAGTTTTATGACGTGCCCTTCATGGTCAGGCTTTGTCCTGTCATGCTTTAAACTAAGGCATGTGTCATGGGGTTGAAACCGCAGCAAGCATTGTTGTTCGTCGGGTGTCAGAGCATGTGTCTCTGGTGGCTCAGGTGGACTCAAGAACACAAGAATCATAGAGGGGACGCAACGGTTTATCCTAGTTTGGGCTATCGGGGCCCTCTGCCCAACAGTTGATGATCCTTATACTCAAGAGCACCCAAAATCTAGAGGGTTACAACAGAGTGTAAGAGAGAGATTTGGTAGGGGATCGCACAATGCTGATCAAGGAAACCTCACCGCCCGTGAGGCCTTCCCCCTCATCGAAGAGGAGGAATACGATGGAAGCAGGGGAGGAGCTCTCAGTGTCCCTCTCTAGATTGCTCTGCTCTTGGTGCAGAGCTTGAGCTGATTGGTCAGGACTTGAATGATCTATCTAGGATCGCTTGGGAACCGTCCTCCCCCTCTAGGATTCGACCTCCCATTATATATCGAGGTGGGTCGGGTACATGGTGGTTTGGAGGAGTTGAGCTTGTTGGCGCTGAAAAGGGGTGACGGGGTCGTCCCTCATCAACGGCCAGGACACATGAGTTACGCCAGGGAGAGACCGCACGGATCAGATCTCAAGCTTCTCTCTAGGCTTTGGGAGGGCACCACTGGACCAGATGGCCGTGACCTCAGAGCGTGCTAGTCAATTTGACCTGTAATTAACAAAGGAGCAAGTTTGATCAGTAATTTAAGGTGGAACATGCTGGTCGTTCATCCAGATAGTTCCAAATGTGCGGCCAAGTGGCCAGTGAGACAAGGCTGTCGACTAGAGAGTCAAGATCTAGCATGCTCATGATGCATGATAAGTAAAACAAGCATATCAGCAATTACCAGTTACTCAATTAAATAGATCTAACCTACCGATTATCATGAAAGCATGCAAAAATTTGAACAAAAGATGGGCATGAAAGCATATGACTTGATTGAGAAACATGCTAGCTTTTAACCAAGACAAAAACAAGTAAAAAGCATGTAAAGAGCCAACATATATTCTCAAAAGACAAGCTATTGGCTAAATAGCCAATTCCAGTGAAAGAAGGGTCATAGCACACAACCACTCAACTGTTAGACATGTATAAACACGTACACCTATCAGATCCAATCTACTATCTTTAGTAGTGGGGGTCAGACCTAACTGTCGTAGCCATAATAAAGACAACAAATTAAACCATCAAAGCATATAGATCTATAAACACTTAACGAGATCGCGGGAACATGCCATGATCGTGAAAGCACATGTGATCGGCTAAATAGCCGATGCAGACATAGCATGCAACCAAAGACTATGCTTGGCCATAAGCGAGGCTTACTACCTAACGATGTCCGATCTATGATGCTAGTGTGGGGGTTAGACCTAATCAATGCAGTTGTAAAAGCACTTTTAGACCGGATCTCGTCAGCTAGCAAGCCTCACCTAGGGCTAAGCATGCCTTTGACCACACGCTATCTTCGGTCAAGATCAGAATAGAATGGCTAGACTAGTAAACACCATCGTCAGAGCAAGATGTAAACAATGTAATGCGATGAGATGATGGTTCAAAAGGATACAAAGCCGATCTATCTCGATCTTAATCAGGCAAGGGGTTCAAATCAAAATTCGTACAAGATCAGACTTAACCGAGGGCAGCCGTGCAGATTTTAATAAGAACCAAGGATAACTATCAACAATTACAACAGATCATACTTAATCGAGGGCAACCTTACAATTAACTGACGATAACTAAATTATACAAAGCTTGCAAGAGGTCAGACCAAACTGATGCAGCCTTACAAATAAGGTATAAGTCATGACAGATACTCATAGACAAACCAGAGGTCAGACCTAATCGATGCAGCCCTGCTCACTGAAGAACTCATCGAAATCTACTCTACTCCTACTCCTAAGGGGTGGCATGAGCCGAAAAGTAAAGGTACTGGTTTGTATTGATCATTGGAGTCTATTACAATAGCCAGTGTTTAGTATTTATATCCAAGGCCTGACAATGAGTCCTGGTCAAACAAGACCGGTTCCAATACTTTAAAAAAGCAAACAAAACTTCCTAATCCAGGATAACTTGGACTCCAATCTTTCCCTTCTATGGAGCCCAACGTGTATTCTTGTTTCATGTCTTGTTGTCTCCGCCGGTAGGGCTTATTCCCTCGATGTCATCATTTCACTAGCTAATCTAGCAATCTATTTAGCTAATTTAATTGGAGGATTCAGCCTTCCTTGATAATTTCCTATCCTCAGGGACTTCTTATCTTGAACCAAATTTCTATGTCAACACATGCCCCCAATTTCGGGATAAATGTGATTTTATTCTGAAATTATCTTCTGTGCCATCTCGAGGACGTCGACATGTCTTCAACAAGGACCGAGAACTTTATCTTGGGGCTCACTGGCTCTATTTCTCTTTATGCTCTCAATTGTTTGCATTCTTCATGGGTGTGCCACTTCTTTCTTGGCATCCTACATCCTAAAGTTTCACGGGTGCACTATTGCTTCATGGGCATTTGGATTCAGCCTCTCTGGTCGACTATAAATATTCATCTGGTATTGACGAGAATGACCCAACAATCCAGCATGTTCCCCTCACTTTCGCTCCTCCAAGCGCTTTTGGCTTTGTTAGATCCTCCTTGGAAGATTTCTTGTGTTTAGGGAGATCGTGTCACCCATTTTAGTGCCTTGTCATGGTAGGGAATCAGTCGTCGTAGCTAGAAGAATTCTTATGATATCACCTGAGTCTTCTCATCGTTGGTATGAGGTTGTTGTAGTGTTTGCAAGTGCTCGAATGTGTGGACACCTTCCCCTTATTTGCTCTGCCTATGCCAAGAGGCCTGTGAAGTTGACCAGTGCATTCTTGATGAATAGGTCTATTTCCTTTTCCCCCTGATGCTACTTCCATCTCTTAGCCGATGCTACCCACGTTTTTTGGCTTTGTGGGGTTCAAACTCCCTTCAATCCAATGAAGTCTTCTTGGGCTGGCTAGTCGGTTTCGAGTGTAATCCCTTTTGTAACAATCCTCCAGGATCTGAGGTACCATAATCACGGAAAGCAATAAATTTTGAATCTGTTGTGTCTCCTAATTCTTCACAAACTGTCCCTTGATCTCCGGAGCGATGATTCCTTTCCATAACCGATTTCGATGGTGCAGCCTCGAGGAGGTCTATCATCATGTCTTCTAGGTTATAAATATGGGCCATGGCCGTGGATGAGAAACCAATCTGCCACATCTTGATTTTCCTATGTCCCAAGCGCAAACTGCTCCTTTCATCCTCAAATCCAAAATCGTCATCTTTCCCGTAGAGATGGAGAACGGCAAGCGACACGCTGATGAGATTCTTGATGAGTTCATGCCACCACACCAGCATTCTCATCTCTAAGAGTAAGGATGAACATGGTTTCATAACATTTTGTATTTGTAGGGCTAATTCAAATGGTGGACTCCTTCCTCGCATGATCGTTGGTCCTAGCGGCACGCAGGTAGTGGCTCTAGTAAACTCCTTCATGGGATCCTCTGTTCCAATGGGAACGACGTCCGCTGACTTCTTCAGGAGAGAGATGAGGCCCGAGCGTGGTATTCCAATGCAGCTCGTGACCTTGGGTGCATGGACTTCCATTTGAATGCTCTGCAGGATGTGCTCACCATTTCAGAGAATAGGGCCAACTCTGCTCAAGCGAGGTTGGCTGAAGCTAAGGCTAGAATCACGAGTTAGATTTCTTGCAGCGCCTTCTATTCTCACAACCCTGATTTCACAGAACTCTGACTATTTCTCCTTTGAATTCATCAGCCTTGTCAGCATAGGTTGAAAGTCTCCAACTGGCTATGGATTATACAATAGGATTCATCAATGCTAGGGGTGCTGTACCGGTGGCCCGTTTGCATGATGTCCCAAATCGCATCAGGGAGATTGCTCTCCATGGTGTCTTTCATGGTGCTGCTGTTGCCCTGGCCATGGCGCAAGTTCGCTCTGGATGCGAGCTTCGACTTCTTCCCCATGGTTTCCCAGCCACCAACCGTCCTGAAGATCATGAGAGCTTGATTGAGGATTTCTTCAATGCCGCCAATTCCATAGCTTTCTCTTCCCCTGCCGAAGACATTGTGAACAAAGTGTTTCTCAGCCCTTAGATAGTAATAGGAAACTGGCAAATAAACTTTTAGTGACCTTTCCTCTTTTCCTTATGCAACGTGGATCTCATTTTTTTCTTTATTTATTTTTTGCACTATAGGTGATGCATACCGCACTGGCTTTTGCCTCCTTAGGCTAAATTTTAGTTATTCATTTTTGTTCTAAAGGCGATATTTTTCTTTATATCGGCTCTAAAAGCTCGATTGAAAATTTAATCGGCTAATTCAAGCATTGACCCAAACACTAGGATAATACTTCATGGAGTGCTTTCCATTGAGCGCTCTATTGAACTCTTCACCTTCTAGTGTTTCTTAGAAGTAAGCATTACCAGGTACGCAACGTGTAATACGATAAGGCCCTTCCCAATTAGGCGTCCATTTGCCATATGCGCTATCTTTGGTTTCAATTGGCAAGATCAGCTTCCAAACCAATTCGCCTTCATGGAACTACTGGGCCTTGACCTTCTTGTCATAATACTTAGCGATCCTTAGTTTGTTAGCTTCAATGTTTTCCAAAGCGCGAAGCCGATGACAATTTAGATCTTCCAGATCATCCATCATCAAAACTTTGTAATCATTGGCTGTTAGATTTTGTTGAGATTCAATACGTCATGATCTAGTCCTGATCTCCCAAGGAAGAATGCATGTATGTCCATAAACTAATTCATAAGGAGAGCACCTAGTTGATATGTGGCATGCCATCCGATAGGCCCATAATGATTGATTCAATGTTAGGTGCCACATCCTTGGCTGATCGATTACCTTCATGATTAAATTAATAAATGTCTAGTTGGACGCCTCTACTTGTCCATTGGCCTAGGCATAGTAGGGAGAAGAGTTCAATAACTTGAATCCTGTATCGGCAGCAAAGCTCTTGAACTCCTCAGAAATAAACATTGCCCCTTGGTCAGTAGTGATAATCTAAGGGATCCCAAACTGATAGATGATATGCTCCTGGACAAAGTCAATCATGTTTTGCGATGTCACCATCTTCAGTGGGATTTCTTCAACCCACTTGGTGAAATATTCTGTCACCACCACTATGAATTTGTGGCCTTTGCTAGATGGTGGATAAATTTGGCTGATTATGTCAATTCCCCAACCTCTGAACGGCCATGGCTTGATTATAGGATTCATGACTGATGCTGGTGATCTTGACATCCTTTGTAATACTCAAAACAATCTTCTAACATCATCAGCCAGAAAATACCCTGATCTTCGGATAATCCATTTCATTTTATAAGCAGACTGATGAGCTCCACAAACTCCTTCATGGACCTCACCCATGAGGACCTTGGCATCTTCTTGACTCAGGCATCTGAGCAACACCACATCGTTCGTCTTATAGTATAGCTGTTCATCCAATAGTACGTATTTGATCGATTTATACCTGAGCTTTCTAGAGACCTTCTATGATGGATTCCTAAGATAGTTCATTATTTCTTCCCTCTAGTCACTAGCAACGACCTTGTTGCTGAGGATCTCTTCAATTTGCCGATAACCAAAAGTGCCTTGAGCTATCCTGTTAGCTTCTTGATTCCGAGCTCTCGGGATATGCCTGATGGTGACCATACGGAATTCGTTGATTAAACTTTGGTATTTTTCATAGTAACCTCTCAAGATATCATCTTTACACTTGATCGTATAGGCCGATCAACTGATTAACCACCAACTGAGAATCTCTAAAGATTTCAATTGCATCGGCCTTTACTTCTTGAAGAAGTTAAAGTCCTTTGAGGATAGCCTCATATTTAGCTTGATTATTGGTCGTCATTGGCTTGACGGCATATGCAAATTCGAAACTTGATCCTTTGGGTGAAATGATAATGATGCCAATACCACCGCCCTGCTTGCACGATGAGCCATCGAAGAATAAAGTCCACGGCATTGGCTCCGCATAATCAATACTAGATTTATGATGATGAGTCATGAAGTTAGCCATTATCTGTCCTTTGACTGCTCTGGCCGATTCTTACATTAGGTCAAACTTGGATAATGCAAGGATCTACTTTCCTACTCTCCCTTCAAAATTGGCATTGACAACATATGCTTGATCACGCCGGCCTTAGATACCACAGTACATTCGGTCGATAGCAGATAATGCCGTAATTTGGTGCATGAAAAATATAGGCACAACCACAACTTTTCCACAGGAGAATACCTCATTTCTGGGTCCAAAAGCTTTCTACTTAGAAAGAAAATGACCTGTTCCTTCACTTCAAACTCTTGCATTAAGGCCGATCCAATTGTATGGTTATTAGCCGACACATATAATTTAAAGGGTTTGCCAAGTTGCGGAGGGGCCTACATCGGTGGAGTCTTCGTGTATTCCTTAATATCATCAAACACCTTTTGTTGTATGTTGCCCCATTTAAATTCTTGATCAGCTTTCAGCTTCAACAAGAGAGAGAACGTCAACATCTTTTCTGATAAATTTGAGATGAATCTCCTTATGAAATTAATCTTGCCGATCAAAGACTACAGCTAGGTCTTATTTGTTGGTGGAACTGCTTCATCAATAGCCTTTATACTTTTCTACCCAACTTCAATCATCTTTCGTGCACCAAGAAACCCAAGAATTCTCCGGCCGATACCCCAAAAGTACATTTATTTGGGTTCATCTTCAAACCATGTTTCCTTATGCATTCTAGAGTTTCCCGTAGATCAGTTAGGTGTTCTCTATAACCTTTGGATTTCACAACCACACCTAGGGCTAAGCATGCTTTTGACCACATGCTATCTTTGGTCAAGATTGGAACAGAATGGCTAGACTAGTAAACACCATCATCAGAGCAAGATGTAAACAATGTAATGCGATGAGATGACGATTCAAAAGGATGCAAAGCCAATCTATCTCAATCTTAATCAGGCAAGGGGTTCGAACCAAAATTCATACGAGATCAAACTTAACCGAGGGTAGCCGTGCGGATTTTGATAAGAACCAAGGATAACTATCAGCAATTGCAAGAGATCAGACTTAACCGAGGGTAGCCTTACAATTAACTAACAATAATTTTAACACCCTAGGTGTTAGCCACTTGCTAAGCAGCGGGTTTGAGCTCAAACAATGACACATTAAGTGGTGACAAAGGTGTTGGGATCAACTCTCTAAGAATAAGCCCTAACTTAAACTTGGACAACACCCCTTTTGCTTATAGATTGCCCCTTTTAAAATGTATTCTAGAGTAATGTTAAACATGCTTATATCATGTACATTACATTAACATCCATCGTGAGTTAACCTCAGAAAAGTTTCATGAAGTTTGGAATCAAAAAGTCACATAAAATGATAAGTTTTATCCTTGCTTAAATAGCTCTAGCAAGCGAATGGAAACATGGGACGTGAACAAACCTTGCAACCTTGCTCAAACAACTCCAAATTGGTTCTACAACAAAAGTCATGAAGGGTTTATGTTGAGCAAGTGCCATGAAAATGGTTTAAAGGAGCCAAAACCCTAGTTTAAGAGTTTATCATGTTGCTGCTTTGACCAAAGTAAAACTTTGAATTATGTACCAGTGGTGGAGTTTGACCTTGAATAAAAGTTGTAGCTTAAGTGGTGTACAACAAACTTTGTTTTAAGACCCAAGTCTAGATTCTCCTCTAAGCTTGTCAAATAGAGGTCACAAGTTTGAATCTGCTGCTGTTTTCAGTACTTAAAAATATTCTAAGTCCGGAATTCATCAGCTTTGGCATTGGCATCCCACGTTCTCCAAAATTTGTTAAGAAACTCAAGTTGAGCCAAGAATAAAAGTTGGACTATATGTGTTGGAGAAGAGCATACAAAAAGTTGGGACCAGTTTATCTTGTTTTGCCCATCAATTTTAGATTTTATTGATCACTGTCAATGCGTTGACACTGTCAGGTTAGGGCTCAATTAACTGCTAATCCATTGCTCGACTGGCCATGGCTCCTTAATGAATTTCGTAGGCATCATGTGGATAGCAAACTTGCTTAAGGGCCCATGACCCAGTTCGGACCAAAGCAGCCCAAACACGAAACCCAAGGTGGCCTCGTCGACGCCTGCCACCTGCTCGATGTTTCGCTGACGTGCCAGCCATGCACCAGCAATGCCCCCACCTCTGTGTCGCGTGGCGCCCATGCTCCATCGTCGTCCCCAAACCACGCCCACGTGTTGCGTCACCAAAGTTGAGAAGCCGAGCGCTCGCTCTCGCCTCTCGCTCGTCCTCCCTTGCCTCCACCGAGCGCTAGAGCACGTGCCCGCCATGGCCAGCCATGGAAGCTCCATGGCCATTGCCCGACCAGTTCCTCCATACCTTCCCCATCCTAGGCGAGTGCCGCTGCGCCTCCACTGCCACACGCCGCCCCTGACGTGCCCCTTTTCCTCGCCTCATCCCCGCTACAGACAGCCGCCACCGAGCTGCGCCTCCATGCACCACGCACGCACATGGCCGAGCCACCTGGAACCGTCCCTGGCCCAGCTGGTGCCACCCTCGGGCACAGTTTATAGCCCCCATGCTCCCCAACAACTCGCCTCCGTCGGAGAGCCGCCACCGCCGTCGCCGGCGGCACAGCCACCACGGCGCCGCCGACCTCGCGTGGCCAAGCCACCATGGGCCACCCTGGGCCGAGCTGAAGCCCTGCATAGGTGAGCGTAGGTTAGAGCCTTGCCACGGCGCATCCCGCTCGCCACCAGTGCTGCCCCTGCCGGCTGGAATCGCGAGCCGGCCACCTCCTCTGCTCTGTACGAAGAAGGGAAGAAGAGGGACCTCGTGCTCAAATAGAAAGAAAGGGAAGGGCCTAACTGCAAAGCTATAGACTCAATTCAATAGTGTCTAGAAGGACCCATTTGCTAGAATTTGTTTTCGTGAAAGTTCAGGGTCCTCTGTGCAAATGTGTTTTTCCTTTATTGCTTTTATTTGGCTGAAACTTTGGAAAATCATAGTAAATCGTACAAAAATCCAAAATTAGCAAATGAAAACTTTTTGGAATCCTTGTGAATAGATCTATGCAGTAGAGTCATAGTATGATATGTGTTAGTAGAAGGTTTTTGCTGTGTTAATTACGGTTTTCTAGGAATAAATTCATATCTAGAGTTGTGGTGCTCCAATTGCCGTGAAATTTTTATGGAAGGCTAGTGCTATCATATGTGTGCTGTGGTAAAAATTTCATGTCCATTGGATGCAATATGACTGAGTTATTGATTTAACTTGATTAATGCCTGATAAATGGTTTTAAATAGTTTATAAATAATTTATATATGCAAAAATGTGAAATGTGGTTCCCCTGCCTTTGTATGGTGATATTGTGGCCTGAGAAACCCTAACATGGCTATGCATTTATAGAAAATGATGATCTTTAGATTTATCTTGCTTTTACATATTTTCTTGCAATAGCAATTTGTCTTTTCATAGTAATTAAATTATAAAACCTGAGCATGTGATATTTCTACAGTAGTCATCTTTTGTCATCACCTATCACCTATAAAAATATTGGCCTCAAACTAAATATTTGCAACATCATCTATAATTAATATATATGTTGAATTATATAATTGGATAATGCAAGTTTGCTAGTAGATGCATATAATTAAGTCATCTAGTGCTTCTTGTTTTACTTTAACTTGGGTGGTACATGGTTGAGCCATGTTGGTGTTGGTTGGAACTTTTGAGTAAAGTATGTGTATGCTCTTTTATTAGCCAAAGCAAGCGACGCATATGTTGCCTTTATAACACAATTCTTCATGAATGTTGAGTGACTTGAAATATCTTAGGTAGATGCTTAACTCTTATAGAATGTTTAGAACATACTCTCCCTGCTGTTAGTGATACTTTTAATCTGATTAAATGGTCATATGTATGCTCCTTGTTAGTGAGCCAAGTAAAGAACCAGGTTAAGCATGCGTGCTGTATGGCTGCTAGAGCAGTTCCAGTTGTGATGATATTTTCATGATGTTAATGATGTTTTTAGTAAGTGTGTTGAATACAAAAGTGGTAGATAACTCCATTACTTGCTTGTCCTAAACTTTCATATTTTAGGCCTGATGGTTTAGGAGCTATAGATTTTACAATTTCCCTGTCAAGTTTTGCATGCTCTCTGGGCATATCTGAATGATTGTGTTGTTTGGCTTACCTAAGCTTTGAATCACCTTCTGGTGATGTTAGAAGAGCTGTAGTTCTTCTCATAAGCTTTCCAAAATGCCTAAGATCACTGCTCACTACAAAATGACCACGCCTTTTGCAATGCATATATATGTTGCTAAAAGTCCATATATACGTCGGTAGGATCTATACCAACGCATTTACTATGTGTTGCCAGAAGTGGCGTTGCAAGGATCTATTGCAACACTTAGATATGCGTTGGTAATACCTACAAATAACACTTGCAAGGTTGCAACGGATATTGATAGGCTATAGCAACACTTATATGTGTTTGTACTAATCATTGACGAACGCTTTCTATAGTTTGTTGCAACGTATAAATTTGGGTTGTTGCAACACATGTATTGTATGCTTGGCTTGGATTAAACTATCCGATGAACATCAATGTTAAAAAAATATTTCTGTTTAGAGCCAACTTAAGAGAAATGCGTTTGCATTTAATTGGAAAATTAGAGAACATCTCACACATGAGAAATAACAACACTCATACATATATTATTATGAAGCAATTGTTGGATATTACAACGAGTGCCATCAAAAAAATCCATGGAACAATTTTTTTATTCTGAACACATGATCAGACGGAAATAAAAATATATATAAGACACCAAGAAATCCTCTAGAATGCCACCAGCCGGCCATTCCTCAGCAGAGTCAGTTTCATCAATCCTGCATGGAAAATAAGAGCAAAAATATAGCACCTGTACAAAAGCATTTGTGTATAATACTCCTAAATATACGTGCATCTGAACTATTTAGGTTTTATATGATACTTGCACATTCTCAAGAAAACTAGTTCCAAAAGAAATACAATAACATAAATTGAATCAGGTCAGGCAAACTTTACTATAAAAGTCATGACTAGTTCAATTATGTTCTAGCAATATTGGAAAAGGATTATCTAGTAATTGAATCATACCTGCTCTTCCTTCAAAGAATAAACATCATTTATCTGCAAAGCCACAACAATCATTGCGCCTCTACAGCTGCAGATTCAGAAAAAAAAAATCCGAAATGTGTATATTTCCAAAGTAGGCTAATTATTAATCTCTGAAGTTATCTGTGATACATATAATTCCCGGGAGAGTGAAATGGTGAAGTGAATTGGATCACTATTTCTGGAATAGGGAAAATGGTGAAGTAAATACTGCGAAACGTGCACAAATATCTGAAAAGTGGGAGAGAACCATTACAATACTAAGTTCCATTCTGATCTACTAGTGGGGTTTCTGTACTCCTGATATACTCAAATTTCTCAACATTATCTTCCAAAACAGTTAAGATATGTGCTGAATACATGGAACTACAACAGAAAAAACAAAAGAGGGCAGCATTCTTTTAATTTACCAGTTATGCTCAGGATGCTCATGATCCTAGATATTCAGAGACAGTACCGAAAGCTGCTAACACTTCAATATAACAGTATGTTCTACAAAAACAAAAAACTGATGCATGCTTTAATTCTGAAGAATATCTCAAACAAATGGAAGTTAAGATAGGATCTACAAACCGGCAACCAACAACAAAGGAAAAAATAAAGAGTACACTATCCAGGCAAAATTGCATGCACAAAAGATGAAAAGAAGAAACTTTACATTATTAAATATCTCAAATGTCATATGAGTAAAACCATGGGCATGTTGAACAGATCGAATATATTTTAATCGACAGTGATTGAAGTGTGGTCAAAACAGCAATTATTAAGTTACTGTGCAATCCAAATTGCAGAAGCATGCAGTTTCTTATGACCAGAAGTAGTACCAAAAACAGCTGACACTGTATTATTCTATATAGGTACTGCACTCTGCACTCCTAAACATGGTTTAGTTACACTAAACTAGGATGGCAGCAACTATAGAACATTAGTCAGGCAGGGATGAGCTCTAGCATAATAAAAAAAAATGAATGCAAAGGCGAAAAGCGTACCTCAAATTTTGTTGTTAAGTTGATAGTTGTTCACTTGCGTGTTGACAAACCATGTTGTAGGCTTATAGAAGAAGGTCTGGAGCCTATATTGTACTGCAGATATACAAAGAAATAAATAACTAGATAATGAATCCCAATGTCTCAAATTATTTCACTGATATATCAAATCATATGTAGTCATATGATAGAATCTAAATAAATTCGAAGAAAACCCCAACAAAATGATAACTTCGAGATATCCATAATCTGAATCCTTGGATAAATGAGCATCCACCAGTAAGTATTATTTCTTGAAATAAAAAGAGAAAATAAAACCTTGTTCTCATACAAATGTACCTTGCTGGCAATTAATCAAACACCATGCAGTAGGTAAGACTCAGGGACATCATAAGGGAACTCTGTTGTGTTATTGTACTAGTCCATAGTCGTACATAGATCAAAATTGAACATTCAGAATGAAAAGGAGATACATCACAAAGAAATAATGGCATACACATAATCTATCTAAATCAATTCACGGGTCAACGATCTGCATCTTCATGGGAAAGAATATGCAAGGAAGAGGGGTTCTACCTCTGTCAGGTGCAGGATAGAGGGGACATGTGTGAGTACGGAGGGCACCCTTGTTGGAGAAGTACTGGATGAGATGCTTGCAGATTGGAGAACTGCTGGTGCAGAGGCGATGTGAGGATTGACAACTGGGAAGGCATTTGCAGAAAAAAAAACTACTCTAAATCTGGCTGATGCTTTCCACCTGCAACCTTTGCTGTAGACAAGATCGGAGGAGGCAACGGGGAAATCACGTAGATGCTTTCCACCTGCATCCTTTGTCATAGCCAAGATCGGAGGAGGGCAACAGGGAAATCACGTACCGATGGTAGCCCGACCAGGTGGAGTAGCATGTCGGTCGGCGGCTTCTACTCCATGGGGCTGTAGCGAAGGGAAGAGATGCAGGCGGGGGGTTTCTTCTCCACGGGGCTGCAGCGAAGGGAAGATGGAGGCGGGGAGGGATAGAGCCCTAGCCACCATTGGTAGATGAGAAATTTGCACGATCTGTTCGAGTGGGAGATGCGGAAGTTTTTTTTTTTCCTAATACGATGCCGGCCACAGGGGAAGTTATAATAGGTTCGTGGGAGAGGGGCGCGTGGGATGGTAACAACGCATCCAGTTTCCGTTGCAGACTATGTGTATCCAAACGGGGGTTCTTGTTGTAGTGGCTTTTGGTGGTCTAGAACTCTAGTTATTTCTGTTCAAAGTAGAATGGCAGATTCTGTCCAAATCTAGACAGAGATGTCTTCTTTGTATTATTTAACCCTTTGAGCTGTGAAATCACACTTAGATGATAATAACGAATTGTAGCTAACTTAATAGGCTTTCTAAAAAGTTAAGAACCACATTTGTTGGATGGATACAACTCAGGATATACATTTCTGAAGTTCATATCAGTTTTCTGTCCATTGTTTGTGTAGACCTATTTCTTGGTGTGTTTTGACTTGGTTAGCTTTAGAATCAGCTCCGAGTGTAAATAAAAAAAGTTGTAGATAATTTCATTAGCTTTCCAGAAAGTCTAGGATCACCTTTATTGGATGTCAGGATCTCTGTTTATGACTGAAACAAGTGACTGTTGTGCTGCTGTCCAGAGACTGCATGTGTAGGCTGATTGCTTTAGCTTGCTCTTGTTGGTTAAACATGTTAAGTTAACATTGATTGATGAATACATGCCATGGCTACACTCAAGTAATTTGTGTGCCATGCTTGAGGTGCTTGCCATCTCCTATGTTATCCTTGAGTGATGATTAAGTTAAATAGCTCTAGGTGCTTATGTTAGTTTGGTGTACTTTTATGAATACTTTGCGTGTTGCACTTCCATGCATTCATACATATGCATTGTTGCACCTCATTTAGGTACGCTACATGAACCATGCAAGACCTGAAGGACGGGATGTTGGAGCAAAATCTGAAGGCGATGTATGGTGGACCCATCCCGAAGATGGAAGGACTAAGCAAGTGCTTAGACCGGAGATGTCACCAAGGCGGTGCAATCTAACTAAATTGACTTTGTGTCGGATCCTAGGCAAGCCCCGGAGTATTCTAAGCCTCCTGTGTTTTTATGAATACCAACTTAAGTTCTTTATGTTTGATGCATTAGGTTGTAGGAGTTGGACGGAAACACATGATGCATATATCTTCCTTGTCCAGAATATATACCTTGAGCCATATTTAGGTCCAGGATCAAATATATGCTTAGCCATGCTTAGCTCGGTAGAAGTCAGGTGATTTTCTATCACCTGCGAGATATAGGTGAATATCTAGTCACGATTGGCTAAAATTGCTATCGTGGAAAAGAACCATGTGAGGTTGGATAAATAGAGACCAGGTGGAGTCTTGTATGTTAGTTGTGACTTATAGTGACTCCATCTGTGTCGATTAAGGACCGGATCATTGAAGGCCCTCTCGTCATTTTGAACGCATGCCTCTCACTTAGCTGGCAGAATAAGTCATTCTGACCACGAAGCCGAGTAGCTCAACTCAGGCCGGGGACATGTTCTGTTAGAGTGCGCACACTGCGGGGAGCAGGATGTGAGTCCAAGGGCAGGCCGGACCTGATCGTCCTGGCAACTGGTCAGTCCCTGAGTGTGCGATGCTGATCATACCCGCGAATGGACCTGAGTTATACCAAAGGTGACCTAAGGCTACCATGGCTGGTGGGCCTGAGTTTGTCTTAGGAATAACTGCCCAGCTGGTTGCAATCGATTCGAATCGCCATCTCTCCCGGATAGTGAGAACTTGACGGAGCTACTTTTCTTGTAGTAACTTAATGGAATGTGATGGTTATGAAATTATTACACCAGATATGGTTACTAATATTTGCTTAGCTTAAGTCAAGTGATTGCTCTAGTACAGTGCCAACCTAGACATGCTTAATTTGAATAGGTATAATTTGCTGCTAAAGAAAGTAAATATCAAGACATGTAATGCTATTGCTTTTATGCAAAAATGTGGTCAAGCTAGCTCCACTTATAAAGCCTTGCATACTCCTTGGTGTCATACTATTTTTGGTTTATGACAGGTAAGTCTAGCTGAGTACATTCAAGTACTCAGGGTTTATCCCACCATGTTGCAGGTGAAGTTCTCGGCCTGCTGAAGATGGTGGCTAACCACTAGTGGGCTCGGTGACTCTATATAGTGTTCTCACCTATATGCTTTTGTCAAAGGATGTCACTTATTCTAGTAATATATTTGGAACTTATATTATCATAAACATTTGAAAGCTATATTGTTTTCACCAATCGGTTTTGAAACCCATATTTGCACTATTATTTATGAACTCATTTGTAATATTGTTACCACTACAACTCCGTGTATGTGATGTGTATTTGCTTAATGTTAGAATAGTGAGCTCCGACAACTAGGAAGGTGAGGACCTCCACCTGGTCGATGCCCTAGGCGAAGGTCGGGATGCTAGATGAGAGTCCTGGATTGAAAGAACTAGGGTTACATTAATTCATTCACCAACCCAACCCTTTACAACATTTACACCTCCCTTTTATAGGGCACTATTTGTTGCCAAGTACAATGACCGTAATACACCGTGACGGTGGTAGTACATGCTAAGAATATTCTACTATTTGTGTATGTCGACAAGGGCATTCTAGGAAAGTTCTTCACGAACAACCTCTGCTTGTTGGGTCATGAGCACAGGCCCATTATCAGCCCATGTCCCTATGCACTGTTCATGGGAGAGCAACTGTCGCTGACGCCTTCGCTTGCGCCACCTCCACCACCGCCTTCCTAGTAGGGGCTTTCGCTTGTGCTGTGCGGGCCTCTACCAAGGCAACGTTTCCTTGGAGCTTTGCCTCAGCTCCCATGACCTTCGTTCTTCGTGATCACGGGGGCAAAGGCTTCCGTCTTATACTTCCTGCACACCAAATTGAAAACCCCACACTGGTCAGTTACCGTCACCTTCCCCGCTTGTGATGTCAGGACCTTCACCACTGTCGTCGGAGGTTCTGCCATTCTTGTGAGGCCTCAGAAGGGATCATTAGAGTATTTGACTGGCCTACATTTGCTCAAGACTCCGCCACTTGGGATGATCATGTCCCAACAGTTTCCCCCATTTTGAGGCCACGGTTTAATGTCGTGGAACATGATCTCAAAATTTGTTTTGGATCTACTGGGTGGAGGCTTCCCTAGCTTTGGTAGAGGTGGTGTCTCCCCTTCTTCCCCTGGTCCTGCTAGATTTGACCGTTGGCCTTAGGTTGTGTCGTGCGCAGGCTGGTCGCATTACCTATGCATGCGCGCGAGCGACCGTCGCGTCTCAGGAAGCGGGACGTTTGCGCTCGCGTTTTTGACCATTGGCCCCCGGAAGCCGAACCGCCTGCCCACTGCCTATATAAGGGGGACGTGGTGGAGGTCCCCCTATCATTCTAGACTAGTCGCTTTCACACCTTTTGTGCGCGCTGCTCTCTGTTTCTGTTTGCCTTCTTGCGCTGCTCACTTTTGCCGCTCCCTGCCTCCGCTATTGCTACACTTGTTGCCTCTGTTGCTTTCGACCTTTGCTTGCTTTTGAGTTGTTGCCTTGGTTTTTGCGGTGGCTTCTTCTTCTTCCTCCCTTCCCTGTCGAGCTACCCTTTTTGGCCCTTATCACCACTTGCTTGGCATTAGAGCGAGTGGGTGCTTAGCGCGGTTTGAAGAGTGCATGGTGGCGAGTGTTGAGGCACAGGAGCTGGAAGAGGATCTTGCAAGCATCGACACGTCGATTGGTGATTTGGTCAGAGAAAGTGAGATGAATGTTATGGCTGGTAACACCTTTCACTTCGGCGAGTCATTGATAATGGAGAAGATGATCAGAAAGATGGAGAAAGAGGGGTATTTTCTTGTTGGCCGAGCCGAGCCTCTACCGGCGGGGCAAACTGTTCCTTCGCCTGTTGAGGGCTACACAGTGGTATTCAGGTCTTGCAGCCTTTGCGTGCCCTCCATTACGGTCCTGCATGAAGTACTTGAAGAATTCCAACTCTAGATCCATCATCTAACTCCAAATAGATTTCTTACTCTGAGTAAGTTCTATTGGGCTTGTCAATCTTATGGTGCTGAGCCACATGTGGGCATATTTTGCACATACTATGAATTGCAACAGCTGCCGAAGAAGGTGAAGATGGATGGAGTAGAACTTGTTGCCCAATATGGCATCTGCGCTTTCATGGCAAAGAGGCAGCAGGAAGAGGGCTCTCATTTGGAGATTTCTTATTGCCAGAAGAATAAATGGGACAGGGACTAGATGAAGTACTAGTTTTACATTAGGACATATAGCGTGAGCCATACGTTTGAAGATAGGACGAAGGTTGTTCGTTATCCCCTGGCCTCCGTTATGTCAGAGATGAAGCCTTTGTCGAAGGTCACCCTAAGTGAAGAGATGACACCTGAGAGGGAGTCCTACTTTGGCCTGTTAGTATTTCGAAGGTCGTGATCTGGTTGAGGAGATGGTGGTGTCTAACTGCTGGCCGCTCGGCAAGAAGCAGCCTGAGTTCACCATCGAGATGGTGAACGTGCTTGGCTTTGGCCTGGCTAAAGGGGTTCCCTTCCCGTGGTTTGGGATCGAGCTAAAGGAGGGTGAGGACAAGAAGTCCTTCATGGCAATGGTGGAGGACGGTGCATGGGCGATAGTCAAAAACATCACCAACAAAGAATATGTTGTGCAAAAGGCTACCAGATGCATAATGCCCCGGCTAAACATAGTTCTCGAGGAGCTCAGTATCCATCATGAGGAGCATAAGGTTCCTCTAGAGGTCCTAGCCATGATTGAGAAGAAGGCAGCTGCTAAGAATGCTACGGTAGCGGTAGAGTCAAAAAAGAGGAAGAGGATTGGGGCCTCCAAGGTTATCACCAAGAAACAGAAGATTCCTACAGCCGGTCCCACTTCTATTGCCCCCTCTATCTCCAGTTCCACCCGAGCCTTCGTTGACACGAGGTAGGTCTTCACCGAGAATAGCGGCGGGGGTCCGACTGAGGCCGTGGCGGAGGTGGAGAAAATTGATGCAACAGAGGATATTGGTGGCTAGAGGGTGGAGGGCTCATATTGTCCTGAGCCCTCCGCTGTTAACCCGATGCCTGGCATGTTGGGCGGTGACTCGTCCAGCTCGAAAGACACTGGGGATGTGGGTCGCAGGGGTGCCATTCCTTCAGATGATGCAGACGCTGGGGACGGGAGCCGCCGCTGCCTTGTGAGCGCTTCTATTTTGGAGGTATCCGAGGACGATGCTGAGTCGCAACCTCCCTCCACGTTCTAGAGTGCTGCATTTTGTCCACAGGCGCAGGGTCCAACAGGTGACGTGGACGCGGAGGCTGGTGCATATCATCTTCACTTGAGTAAGCTACCTTTGCTTCTTGGTGACTTTGTCTTGAGTTTTCCCGCTTTCTGTTTCCTTATGAGTTTTGTTTTCTAGAGGACGTGACAAACGCCCTTGCGGGGCGCGAGGAGCTTGCCGGTGGTGCGAGCATTGGCCAGGTTGGGCTGGAGTTACCTCCGTGCTCTCTAGTAGTGGTCTGACCCTGCGACCTACTACTCCTAGGCTAGAGCATGGCATGGGTTTGTGCCTTCGGTTTTTGGTTCTTTTGTGTTGCTCTGTGTTCGCGCATGCTAACGCCCCTTTTTTCTTTTTATTTTTTTGGTTTCATCGGCCTTCGATACTACTATAACTGGTTGGGCTAAGGCAATTCATACTATCTATAATGAAATTGGAGGTTATTGCCCTTGTCTTTCCTTTGTAATTTTCAATTGTTCTTCTCATGTTCCTTATATTCTTTTTGCCGTTAAATCACTTTCGCCACAACCTAAGGCACAAGGATTATTGGAAGCTTCTCCGTGTGAACTTGGAGTACTAAAGCCTTATGAGTTTAGTTGTGCTTTTGGCGGTCTCTTTTTCTTTTTGCTTCTGTTTGCTAACCTCCACTTTGTCAGGGTCACCACATGGCGGTGGCTCTTGAAGAGCGCAACAAGCATGAGGTGCTAGATCAGAATGATGCTCTTGATGCATTGAAGAAGGAGATTGAGGTGCTAGAGACTAAAAAGGTCTGGCTCTCGGTGGAGGTTAGAGTTTTGTCAATCGCTCGCGTAAACGCAGAGGACCTTCACAAGGAAGCAGATGCCCTAAAGAAGCAGGTGGAATTTGCCAAGAGTGCGGAGGCCGTTGCTGTTGAGCGGGCTTCCAAGGCAATCGAAACTGCAGAGAACCTTCACGAGGAGATTGACACTGAGAAGAAGTCTGGCTTGGCGCTACAGCAGCAGGTTGGCTTGCTGACGATATACCTAGAGGCTGCCAAAGAGCTTGGCCAAACGGTGGTGGATATGTATATAGCTGCATTATGGCAGTTTGGCGGCAGTGCCTCCAACCTACCAGAGGAGCCTTCCGCCTTCAGTCTATTTGCTTGGCTGAAGGCGCAATTAGAGAAGCTTCTAGCTTTCGTCGGAGGCACTGTCGACTTCAGGGCTCTTGCGGCTGCTACTAATTTTGCCAAGATGTTGGCTTGAAAAGCGTGCCCTCATACGGAAAGCATACAAGAGGAGAAGCTTGAGGACCCCTCTGATCTTGGGATGACCTCTCGTAGTATGTGGAGGTCGGTCCAGAATTTTATGAAGTCATTTTGGATTAGTTTTGGCAGGGAGGTAGCCCACACTATGGCGGAGGAGCATTGGGCGGAGGTTGCCTTCTTTTCCGCACGCTTGCTTTTGCGTTTAGCTTTACCTTGTGTTTTTTGGGTTGGCTGATTTTTGTGTTTTTACAGGATTTGCTGAAGGAGACTATTGTTGGTGCTGTTGGAGCGCGGCGGCCACGCGCCGTCGTTGCTGAGGCACCAAAGGCTCCCATGGTCGACAAAGAGTTTTCACCTACCCCTGACGTTGTTGTCGACAAAGAAAAAGAATCCACAGCCACTCCTGAAGCTGGGGCGAAGGACAAAGAATCTATGCCCAAGCCCGCGATTGAAGATGGGAAAGACAAAGTGCCTTTGACCAGTCGTGTTGATGCAGAGGTGCAATTCCTAGGAGTTATTTTTGAGGCCTAGCTGTGGGTTTTGTTCTGTTGGTGCTTGCCCTTTTGTATATGCTCTTAACTTGTAAGGAACTTAGTAAAACTCTACCCTGCGCAGGTTTTCGATTGAGGGCCTTTGGGAAGTGCCACCTTTGACTTTTTATCGAGATGGTATATATGTTAGTGGCGAGCTTTGGGGATATTGGCGGGCGGCTTTCCCCCGTGGCTCTGTTGATGATATGTTTGTATCTGTGATTTGTGATATCGATGATGAGCGTGCTGAATTTACTCGATCATTAGCTTGGTGAGGGCCTTCGCCTTAGACTTTGTTGTGTGCTCATTGTTTGCTTACATTTTGCCTTGGGGCCTTGTGTAATTTCTAACTTTGCTCGAGCCTTGAGGCTTAATATGTTGTGCAAGTGTTGAGTTAACTCAAGTATTATAGATTTTTTTATGGTTTATATGCCAAAGATTTTGTTTACATCTTTACTATTTGTGCTGAAGGATCTGAATGTATTCTGCTTACATATCTCATCTACGCATGGCCTGTTCCGTTCTTGGATGGTGTTGAATACTAGTTCGAGCTTCGTTGTTGACTGGTTGCGGCTGTGGCCTTCATGATGGCTCTTATTCTGAGAGTCTCACCTCTACTTCTTTCTTCTCTGGCTCCTTATGAAGATGAACCTGTGGGCTATCACAGAGAAGTTCAGGATCTTTGTTGTGTTGTAGAAAGCCAAAGGTTGCCTTGTTCTCCAACTCTGTGCTTGCTTATAGTTGTTGGAGTCTATCTGGTGCACAGAGGTGGAGGTGAGATAGTGCTCATGTTCAATCTTGTCAATGTTAGGAAGGCTCTAGCGTGGACTAAGCAGTCATCGGATGCTTCTCAAGAGGCCACAGCACAGCTTGTGCAGGTGACGGTAATTGAAGAAGCATTCCTTGAGCCGTGCCTTTGCTAGCTTGTAGGTTGATCCTCCGGATTCTTCGGCCACGTTGTAATGGCTTCGCTCTCATTGAACATGGTTGATCCATGGCTAGGATAGCCTGTGCCTTCGGTTGTGGAGGGATGTTACAAGCCTTCTGAAAGTCCCTAGTTTGGTTTTGGCTAATTGATGAAACCTAGGACTAACCTTTGTATCTAAGTGGATGATTTAGATAAAGGTGGTCATTGCATATGAGACATGACATTGACTCATATGACCAAGATGGTGAAGACCAAGATGAGGCTTGGCTCGATGGACCGGTTGTGAAGGTGAAGGGCAAGTCGAGGCTTGGAAGCGAAGGACCATGCGATGGTGAAGCTTGAGCGAGACTTGGCGCCGACGGACCGATGCAACGGTGAAGAGCAAGTAAAGTCAAGGTCGATGGATCGAGACGGTCATGTGATGATATGAAGTGGATCATATCATTTGGAGAAACAAAATGGGCTCAAGGCAAAGGTATAACCATAGGGCCATTTTGTTTTACACTCAAGACACCATAGAGGGTGTGAGTGGTTTAGGATCGATAGCCGAACTATTAAGAGGGGAAGTCTTATCGGTTATTCGATGCACGGGTGCCACTAGGTGAATTCATGAAGTGCATTGCATGTAGGGCCTAGTGAGCTAATTGGAAAACCTTTGAAAATGATTGAGAAAAAGCTAACACACAAGCACATGGAGATGTACACTTGATGGTGTTGGCACATTTGCAAAGGTGGCGTTGGTCGCGCTGTGGTTTGCGGGTAGAGAGGGGTTTGGGTTCCTCTCTCCCTCCCGCCGAGCATGTGAGCGCGGGATTCAGGCGTTTTCGAGGAGTTGAAAAGCCTATTTTCCACTACGCCGGAAGTCGGAAAAGAAACGGAGGCGAACGGGGTCACTGAGGTGACCGGACGCTGCACCGGACGCGTCCGGTCAGTACAGCGCGGTTTCAGGCGCGCGCGGGCAAGGGTTTGCAACCGGTGCGTCCGGTCACTCGCGGGACCGGCGCGTCCGGTCAAGCGCCCAGAAGGAACTGAGGTTCACAGAGGACGATCGGACGCGGGGCGCGTCCGGTCACACATGATCGGACGCGTCCGATCGTTGAAGGAGCTTACTGGACTCTAACCAGACGCGGGCACTGTCGCGTCCGGTCATCGCAAGGAGCGTGTCCGGTCGTTGCGTCGCGGGCGCGTGGGTCAGTGCGATCGGCGCGTCCGGTCGTTCGACAGGCGCGTCCGGTCATTGGGACCGGCGCGTCCGGTCGTTATGAGAAGCGCGTCCGGTCATAGGGTTTGACCGTTGGCGCAGTGACCGTTGGAGGATCTAACGGTCGCATTTGAAATTTGAAGGACACGTGGACGTCGCAGGGCGACCGGACACGGTTGAGCGCGTCCGGTCAGTTTCGACCGGCGCGTCCGGTCGTCCCGAAAAAACGGTCAGTGGAGTGGCAACGGCTCTGTTTGTTTGGGGTGCTTATAAATACTCGTTGGCCGGCCCTTGGGGAGGCAGCTTGGCATTTCTAACACACTTGTGCATCCTTTGAGCTAGAGCTACTCCTCCCACTCATCTCTCTTGCTTGATTGCAAATCAAAAGTGAGATTGAGTGATCCCAAAGTGCATTGCATATCTTGAGGGCATCTAGTGGCACTTGTGGGTGGTTTAGCCGGTGGATTTCTTGTTACTCTTGGAGAGTACCGCTCCTAGCCGGCTTGGAGATTGTTGGAGGCGTTGGCAAGAGAAGGTGATTGTTTTTGGCCACCTCCGGTTGTTTGTGAGAGGTTCTTGTGCTTTCCTCGGCGGGACGCCAAAAGCAACTCTATTGGATTGCGCGTGTCATTGAGTTACCTCACTTGAGAGTGGTGTCTTGCGGTGCCTTGCGGGGCGTGCCTTGAGGGGCAAGTGACTTGAGGGTCGCACCGAGGAACCATCTAAGTGTTGGTCGACACAACCGGTGACGTAGCTTGTCGGTGCACAAGTGAACACCGGGTGAACAAAAATATTGTGTCTCTTGTCTCCCGGTGATTGGTCTCCATATTGTGTTGTTGTCAACATTGATTGATTGTATATCATCTTGATGATTGGCAACATCTTCACTCCACCGTTGGTATAAGATACACAATCCTATCTCTTGCATTTAATTTTACTAGATTATCTTGTGTAGCTCTAGTAGTAGCCTTTACTAGTAGTTGTTAGCTTGCTCACTAGTGTTTAAATAGTGACATAGCTCTTGTGTGAACTAGAGATCATAATCTACTAGACTTGTGGATAGGAGGCTTGCATCACAACCTTTGGCTAAGCAAAACTCGCTTTACGCCGTTTGTTATTCTAACAAGTTTGCTTAGTGGTGCTTGTAGAATTTTTTATAGGCTATTCACCCCCCCTCTAGCCATCTAGGACCTTACAAGTGGTATCGGAGCCGTGGTCATCGTTTTAATCAAGGCTTAACATCCTTCGGTGTGATAAATGGCTCAAATTGTGTTCAATCATGTTGGGGGCAAGCCACCGTTCTTTGATGGTGTTAGTTCCTTTGCTCATTGGAAGAGAAAGATGACAATTTATCTTGGTTCTATTCATGAGAGAGTTTTGCAAGTCACCGAAAATGACTTTGCTATCATTGATCCCAATCATCTCACCGATGAAGATAGAGCAAATAGAACATGCAATAGAATGGCTCTCAATACACTTTACCATGGTATTGACACAAAAGTATTTGAGGGCATCAAGGACTTAGAATTGGCATATGAAGTATGGACAAGGTTGAGTGAAACATATGAGGGCACTAAGGTTGTGAAGAGTGCCAAGCTATATGGGCTCAAGAGTGAGTTTGAGAACTTCAAGAAAAAGGATGATGAAACAATCATTGAAATGTTTCATAGATTGCAAGTGATAGTCAATGATCTCAAGAGCTTAGGGCACAAGACTCAAGATCAAGATTTTTGTCACAAGTTCTTATTGAGCTTACCTAGAAGATTCAAGATGTTGATCATGATGTTGCAAAGAGATGGGCTTGAAGCAATGAAGCCTAATGATTTGCTTGGTGAAGTATTGACCTATGACAAATATGATCAAGATGTTGATGACAAGGAGAAGGTGGAAGATGAAAAGAAGAAGAAGACCGTGGCGTTCAAGGCCATCTCCTCCAAGGGCAAAGCTACAATCATTGAAGAAGAAGACAATAGTGAAGATGAAGATTATGAAATTGATGATGAGGCATTTGCTTTTGTAGTCAAGAAAATGGGTCACATGTTCATTAAGAGAAGAGGCTTCAAAAAGAGAAATGACAACTTCAAGAGCAATGAGCAACAAAGGAGGTGCTTCAATTGTGATAGCACCGAACATCTTTAAGCCGAATGTCCCTATGATAAGAAGAAGAACAACAAGAGGGGCAAGTTTGAGAAGAAAAAGAAAGAAGCCAAGATAACATTCAAGAAAGGCAAGAATGGAGTCTATGTGGCCACTTGGGAAAGTGATGATGATGAAGAAGAAGAAGAATCATCCAACAAGGCTTTTGCTTCCATTGCTATCAACAAGAAGCCTTTACTATTTGATTCATCCTCTTCATGCTTCATGGCCAAAGAAGCTAAGGTATTATATGATGAAAGTGATGATGAAAGTGAAATGGAATATGTTCATGATAGTGATAATGATAAATATGATAATGAAAATGATGATGATGATGAACCAACTAAAGAACAACTATATGACTTGTTGCAACAAACTAGAAACATAGCTATTGCCAAGAACAAGGAGTGCAAGAAGCTTTCAATGAAAGTAGCAATACTTGAGAAAGTTCTTGGTGAGCTTAAGACCACTCATGAGAGTCTAGTGGAAGACCATGAGGATCTTGGTAAGGCTCATTCCAAGCTTGAAAAAGCTCACTCATTGCTACTTGAGCAACAAGCAAAGAAGGAGGTTGTTATATCATGTGATATAGGTGTTACATGTGATATAATTGATGAATCCTTTAATGAACCTATCATCATGTCAAATGCTAACCCTTCTTGTAGCTCTTCATCCACCACCACCAACTCTACCTCTACTACGAGTGATGGTTTCACTTGTGATGCCTCACTAATGGTTGAGAATGAGACTCTCAAGAGAAAGGTGGATGAGCTCACTCACGCCCTAGGCAAGGCCTATGGTGGTGAGGCCCGCTTGCTTAAGTGCTTGGGTAGCCAAAGGTTCTCTCTTAATAAAGAGGGATTGGGCTACACCCCCAAGAAAGGCAAGTCGGCCTTTGCAACTCCAAAGCCTAGCTTTGTGAAGAGCAATGGTCGGTTTTGCAATAGATGCAAGCAAGTTGGGCACCTAGAGCATAATTGTAATAAAAAGAACCAAAGCAAGAAATTTGTTAATGCTATACCTTTTGATTCTTGCTATGTGCTTACCAAAGGTGTGAAGGGTGTGCAAGCTAAGTTTATTGGTACACCCATTGTTGGCCCAAAGAAGAAGGCTATTTGGGTACCAAAGAGCTTAGTTACTAACCTACAAGGACCCAAGCAAAAATGGGTACCTAAGCTTCATTGATTTGCTTATAGGTCAATTACAAAGCCGGAGGAAGGCATTGGATTATTGATAGTGGGTGCACTCAACACATGACCGGTACATCAAGAATGTTTAACTCAATCAATGACAATGATAGTGGTGTTGATTCTATCACATTTGGCAATAACAAGAAAGGCAAGGTTATTGGCTTGGGCAAGATTGCAATATCAAATGACATGAGTATCTCAAATGTGTTGCTAGTTGAAAGCTTGGATTTCAATCTTCTATCTGTGGCACAAATATGTGATCTAGGCTACAAATGCATCTTTGGGGTTGATGATGTGGAAGTTATTAGTGTGGATGGTTCAAATGTGGCATTCAAGGGCTTTAGATATGAGAATCTCTACCTAGTTGACTTCAATGCTAGAGAAACTTCTTTGACAACTTGCTTAGTCTCCAAATCAAGCATGGGTTGGCTTTGGCATAGAAGGCTTGGTCATGTTGGCATGAAACAATTGAAGAAGCTTACAACTCACAATCTTGTCAATGGTTTGAAAGATGTTGAATTTGAGAAGAATAAGCTTTGTAGTGCATGTCAAGCCGGGAAGCAAGTTGGAAGCTCACATCCAAAGAAAAGTACAATGAGCACATGCAAAGCATTTGAGTTGATGCACATGGATCTATTTGGACCAACAACATATACAAGCATAGGCGGCAACAAGTATGGCTTTGTCATAGTGGATGACTTCACAAGATTCACATGGGTATTCTTTCTTAGTGACAAAAGTGAAGTGTTTGACACCTTCAAGACATTTCTCACTAGAGTTCACAATGAGTTTGAGATTAGAATCAAGAAAGTGAGAAGTGACAATGGAAGTGAGTTCAAGAATACAAGAATTGAAGAACTTTGTGATCATTATGGTATTGGACATCAATTCTCGGCCAAGTACACTCCACAATCAAATGGCCTAGTTGAGAGGAAAAATAGAACATTGCTTGATATGGCTAGATCAATGCTTCATGAGTACAATGTGAGTCAATCATTTTGGGATGAAGCAATCAATACCGCTTGCTACTATATCAATAGATTATATTGTCATCCATTGCTAGAGAAGACCCCATACGAGTTACTTCATGGAAGAAAGCCCAATATTTCTTACTTTAGGGTGTTTGGTTGCAAATGCTATATCTTGAAGAAGGGCACTAGATTGGGGAAGTTTGACAAAAGATGTGATGAGGGGTTCCTACTTGGTTATTCAACTACAAGCAAAGCTTATAGAGTTTGGAACAAATCAAGTGGCATTCTAGAAGAAGTCCATGATGTGCAATTTGATGAAACCAATGGGTCACAAGATGAAGAAGAGAATCTAGATGATGTTGGTGGAACTCAATTGGTGGAAGCAATGAAGAACATGGACATTGGGGACATTAGAGCAAAGCAAGTAATTGATATTCAAGATGATGATAAAGATCAAGTGCTCAATTCACCAAACAAGCTAGTTAGTGACTCTCAAGTGCAAAGTTATGGTGCTAGTTCTTCTCATCGAGATACATCAAGTGATCAACCAAGCTCAAGCAATCAAGTGCAAGTACTCCAACCACAACATGTTTCAAGAGATCACCGCATTGATAGTATTATTGGTGATATTAGAAGTGGTGTGCAAACAAGATCAAGATTGACTATGTTTTGTGAGCATGCATCATTTGTGTCAACCATAGAACCAAAGAAAATAGAAGAAGCTTTGAGGGATGCCGATTGGATTATGGCTATGCAAGAAGAACTAAACAATTTCACAAGAAATGATGTTTGGAAATTGGTAGAAAGGCCAAATGACTACAATGTGATTGGAACCAAATGGGTGTTCAAAAACAAGCAAGATCAAGATGGCATTGTAGTGAGAAACAAAGCAAGACTAGTTGCTCAAGGTTACACTCAAGTTGAAGGTCTTGACTATGATGAGACATATGCTCCCGTGGCAAGATTGGAGGCAATAAGGATTCTATTGGCTTATGCTTGTGCACACAATATCAAACTATATCAAATGGATGTCAAAAGTGCATTTCTCAATGGGATCATCAATGAGTTAGTATTTGTTGAGCAACCGCCTGGATTTGAAGATGACAAGAAACCCAACCATGTCTACAAGTTGAAGAAGGCTTTATATGGCTTAAAGCAAGCACCTAGAGCATGGTATGAGAGGCTAAGGGATTTCCTTCTCTCTAAGGGATTCAAAATGGGCAAGGTTGATACTACTCTATTCACCAAGAAGATTGGAAATGATCTATTCATAGTGCAAATATATGTTGATGACATCATCTTTGGATCAACCGATCAAGCTTATTGTGAAGAATTTGGTGCTATGATGGCCAAAGAGTTTGAAATGTCTATGATTGGTGAACTTAGCTACTTCCTTGGTCTCCAAGTCAAGCAATTGAAGAATGGGACATTTGTGAGTCAAGGGAAATACATAAGGGACATGTTGAAGAAGTTTGGAATGCAAGATGCAAAGCCAATTTCAACTCCAATGGGCACAAATGGCAATTTGGATAGTGATCTTGATGGCAAAATAGTGAATCAAAAGGAATATCGGTCTTTGATTGGAAGTCTACTCTATGTCACCGCATCAAGGCCGGATGTCATGTTTAGTGTTTGCATGTGTGCTAGATATCAAGCCTCACCTAGAGAAAGTCATCTCACGGCGGCAAAAAGAATATTGAGGTACTTGAAGCAAACAAGAAATGTTGGACTATGGTATCCCAAGGGGTCAAAGTTTGAATTGATTGGATATTTGGACTCCGACTATGGGGGTTGCAAGATCAATAGGAAAAGCACAAGTGGCACATGTCAATTACTTGGAAGATCACTTGTGTCATGGTCCTCAAAGAAATAAAATAGTGTGGCAATCTCTACCGCCGAAGCCGAATATGTGAGTGCGGGGAGTTGTTGTGCACAATTGCTATGGATGAAATCAACTTTGAAGGATTATGGCCTCAACTTCAAGAATGTGCCGTTGCTATGTGATAATGAGAGTGCAATCAAGATGATACAAAACCCGGTTCAACATGGAAGAACAAAGCATATTGACATAAGACATCATTTCATTAGAGATCATCAACAAAAGGGAGATATTGCCATTGAAAGTGTTGGCACCGATGATCAACTTGCCGATATTCTCACTAAGCCACTTGATGAAAAGAGGTTTTGCAAGCTAAGGAATGAATTGAACATTCTTGATTTCTCAAACATGAGTTGAATGCACCCCACCCACTTATTGACATGCCTCTCCTTCGACATTGCAAGGTAAAATTGATTGACATGTCTTTCATCCTATGCTAAGGACTTGATAGAGCATGTAGACATAATAAGTGGTACACATAAGCATTCATGATAAATCAAATGAATTTGATGGATATATGTTACCACTATTGCTTCTATGCTTATTTTGATCTAGTGGTGGCATATGACATGTTTGTGAGCTTGTAAACCTAGTGTTGAATCTAGAAGATTTGCTATAAGTGTTTAATTCAACATAGGCAAGATAACCCTTATTTTGAGGAGTGAAGAAGCTTGTCTTTGGTTCAAATCGAATTAAATATCTTTGGCAAGTATTCTAGGTTAAACCAAATTTGATAAATTTTTTAACCTTACATGTGGTATCGAATTAATTTCAATCTACTCCATCAAACACTTTTCCTTCTCTCCACAATTTGATCCCCTTTTTGGGTAAGTTGTTGACAAAGGGGGAGAGAAAAAGATGATTTGACATGATAAAGGGGTAAATAAAATTTATGATGAGAAAAAGATGATTCAACTTGATAAGGGGGTAAATAAAATTTGTTGATGCACACAAGTAGGGGGAGCAAGCTCATAAACAAAGTTGTTGCATTTGTTTGTGCATTCTCATATGACTTGCTCATTGCACATGTATTTAAATTCAATATACATACTTGTGTGGTGCAATGCTAGTATAGAAATTGGATGATGAAATGATCTACTAGCATGCATAGGAATAGTTTACATGTGGTATCTAGACTTGCCTAAAGCTTTACAAGTGGTTAGCTTTACAAGTGGTCCAAGAACCTTTATATATAATGTTGATCTCACGGGGTTCTTGAGTTTTGATGGATGTCTAGTTACTTCATGATGCTAAGGATGGTGTAAAAGGCAACTCCGATTGGTATCACGCTTCAAAGGTCCATTTCTTACACCTTAGCATCATTTTGGTAGAATTACTCTCCCAACATTTCTATCCATGCATATGTGCAAAGCTTTCAATCCAAACTCTATGCACATATGTAGGGGGAGCTAATGCTACCAAAACCGAGCTTGTGATAATTGTCCAAACTTTACTTATGAGCAAAATGATTGGACAAGTATGACAAGTTTAAAACTTTTATTATCAAAATCATCTTTGTGAGGGTTGTCATCAATTACCAAAAAGGGGGAGATTGAAAGTCCCTAGTTTGGTTTTGGCTAATTGATGAAACCTAGGACTAACCTTTGTATCTAAGTGGATGATTTAGATAAAGGTGGTCATTGCATATGAGACATGACATTGACTCATATGACCAAGATGGTGAAGACCAAGATGAGGCTTGGCTCGATGGACCGGTTGTGAAGGTGAAGGGCAAGTCGAGGCTTGGAAGCGAAGGACCATGCGATGGTGAAGCTTGAGCGAGACTTGGCGCCGATGGACCGATGCAACGGTGAAGAGCAAGTAAAGTCAAGGTCGATGGATCGAGACGGTCATGTGATGATATGAAGTGGATCATATCATTTGGAGAAACAAAATGGGCTCAAGGCAAAGGTATAACCATAGGGCCATTTTGTTTTACACTCAAGACACCATAGAGGGTGTGAGTGGTTTAGGATCGATAGCCGAACTATTAAGAGGGGAAGTCTTATCGGTTATTCGATGCACGGGTGCCACTAGGTGAATTCATGAAGTGCATTGCATGTAGGGCCTAGTGAGCTAATTGGAAAACCTTTGAAAATGATTGAGAAAAAGCTAACACACAAGCACATGGAGATGTACACTTGATGGTGTTGGCACATTTGCAAAGGTGGCGTTGGTCGCGCTGTGGTTTGCGGGTAGAGAGGGGTTTGGGTTCCTCTCTCCCTCCCGCCGAGCATGTGAGCGCGGGATTCAGGCGTTTTCGAGGAGTTGAAAAGCCTATTTTCCACTACGCCGGAAGTCGGAAAAGAAACGGAGGCGAACGGGGTCACTGAGGTGACCGGACGCTGCACCGGACGCGTCCGGTCAGTACAGCGCGGTTTCAGGCGCGCGCGGGCAAGGGTTTGCAACCGGCGCGTCCGGTCACTCGCGGGACCGGCGCATCCGGTCAAGCGCCCAGAAGGAACTGAGGTTCACAGAGGACGATCGGACGCGGGGCGCGTCCGGTCACACATGATCGGACGCGTCCGATCGTTGAAGGAGCTTACTGGACTCTAACCAGACGCGGGCACTGTCGCGTCCGGTCATCGCAAGGAGCGCGTCCGGTCGTTGCGTCGCGGGCGCGTGGGTCAGTGCGATCGGCGCGTCCGGTCGTTCGACAGGCGCGTCCGGTCATCGGGACCGGCGCGTCCGGTCGTTATGAGAAGCGCGTCCGGTCATAGGGTTTAACCGTTGGCGCAGTGACCGTTGGAGGATCTAACGGTCGCATTTGAAATTTGAAGGACACGTGGACGTCGCAGGGCGACCGGACGCGGTTGAGCGCGTCCGGTCAGTTTCGACCGGCGCGTCCGGTCGTCCCGAAAAAACGGTCAGTGGAGTGGCAACGGCTCTGTTTGTTTGGGGTGCTTATAAATACTCGTTGGCCGGCCCTTGGGGAGGCAGCTTGGCATTTCTAACACACTTGTGCATCCTTTGAGCTAGAGCTACTCCTCCCACTCATCTCTCTTGCTTGATTGCAAATCAAAAGTGAGATTGAGTGATCCCAAAGTGCATTGCATATCTTGAGGGCATCTAGTGGCACTTGTGGGTGGTTTAGCCGGTGGATTTCTTGTTACTCTTGGAGAGTACCGCTCCTAGCCGGCTTGGAGATTGTTGGAGGCGTTGGCAAGAGAAGGTGATTGTTCTTGGCCACCTCCGGTTGTTTGTGAGAGGTTCTTGTGCTTTCCTCGGCGGGACGCCAAAAGCAACTCTATTGGATTGCGCGTGTCATTGAGTTACCTCACTTGAGAGTGGTGTCTTGCGGTGCCTTGCGGGGCGTGCCTTGAGGGGCAAGTGACTTGAGGGTCGCACCGAGGAACCATCTAAGTGTTGGTCGACACAACCGGTGACGTAGCTTGTCGGTGCACAAGTGAACACCGGGTGAACAAAAATATTGTGTCTCTTGTCTCCCGGTGATTGGTCTCCATATTGTGTTGTTGTCAACATTGATTGATTGTATATCATCTTGATGATTGGCAACATCTTCACTCCACCATTGGTATAAGATACACAATCCTATCTCTTGCATTTAATTTTACTAGATTATCTTGTGTAGCTCTAGTAGTAGCCTTTACTAGTAGTTGTTAGCTTGCTCACTAGTGTTTAAATAGTGACATAGCTCTTGTGTGAACTAGAGATCATAATCTACTAGACTTGTGGATAGGAGGCTTGCATCACAACCTTTGGCTAAGCAAAACTCGCTTTACGCCGTTTGTTATTCTAACAAGTTTGCTTAGTGGTGCTTGTAGAATTTTTTATAGGCTATTCACCCCCCCTCTAGCCATCTAGGACCTTACACCTTCATACAATACCCTCCCACAACCTCTGACGCTAAGGTGTTGTTGACATGTTGAGGCTATACAACACAGTGTGGCTGCTGTTCATCACTATGCCATGGATAATAATTGCTTTTGCTAGGCCTTTGTCGGGATGCACTAGCTGCTATTTTTATGAGTCTTCATACTATACCGATTATGTTTTTGGTGGCTAAAGACACTCCTGACTCAATGGATTTTGTGGCCCGTGTTTTTATGTCGCTGCTAGGTCATTGCTTTGGTTCCCCCGTGGTGATTATGCACTGATTGAGGGTGAGAGCGGCTTGGGGGCTTGGGTTTTCTAGGCCTGAGCGTCTTGGTTTTCTTGAATTCTGGTAGGTTTGTTTTGTTTTAATGCCTGGATCTTCCTTGATTGTTGATTGATCTTGTGATCTTAGTTGTACTTGACATATCTTACAATTTAAATGCCATGTGTAACATCTCGGCCCAGGGCTTAACAGGATTAATAGGATACTCATACAAACAAGTTACAACTTCTTTTCCAGAAGCCCATCTCCAAAGAACTCTGAGGTTAAGCATGCTTGGCCTAGAGCAATTTCAGGATGGGTGACCGACCAGGAAATCCATCCTAGGTGCGCACGAGTGAGGACAAAGTGCGTAGAAAAGACTTGTGTGGGTCTGTGAGGGCAGTCTATGTTCTAGAAAAGCTACCAGATGTAAGTGGGCCCGGCCTTGTAGAGGCGGGACGTTACACCATGGTACTATAGTCATTTAAGTACCTTTATGCCTAGCTCCTGAGTGTGACAAGTCTTCACCAGGTTCAAGGGTGCTCGATGCCTACGTTGAAGGTAGGTCTTTTTTCCGGGTTGCTTTGGCCTTTCTGCCATTTGCGAGTTTTCTTCTTGATGCCTGATAGAGGATAGGTATTTGTCAAGAATTTGGGCCATTTTTTGGCCATGGAGGTCATCCCACACTGTAAGGCCTTTGGTTTCTAGTGTTGGGAGGTCCTTGGTTGTTTGATTCTTAATGTCAAATGTCGTGGCTCCGTTGCTAGCCACTTTTGACCTTTGCTTGGAACGCTTTTTTGTGGAAGTACCTCTTTATATTTTAGAGGATTTTTACATGGGTCCTGCCTCATTAAAAACCTCACCTCCGCTAGGAATTTCCCCTGTGAGGAAAAGAGTACAGGCCCTGGAGAGAATTTTCAAAACAAAAGGGAAAGAAAAATGGATGGGGCTTCACTTATATCTTGCGGAGGCTACCCATTTACAAATTAGATGTAAAATCTGCGTAAGTTATCGATGTTCTAGGTGTGGATCGATGCTTTGCCTTCTCCATCGGTTAGGTAGAAGGACCCTCGTCTTCCGGCTGCTTTTGCTGTGTAAGGGCCTTCCCACTTTGGCTGGAGTTTCCCCGCATTTGGTGCATTTGTTTTTTCTTCTGAGGACCAAGTCCCCATCTTTTATGCTTTTCCTCACAATTTGGCTATCCCTCCATTTTTTAGTCTTCTCTTGGTAGTTGGTAATGTTTTTGACAACCTCTAATCTGGTGCCTTTGATTGTCTACTTTGAGTATTCTTCATCCTCTGCCAAGGCTTGCCTTATAGCGCGGAGGCTCTGATGTTTGATCTCTTCTGGTAACATTGCTTCTTCGCCATATAGGAGTTTAAATGGGGTAAATCCTGTGGTTCTGGACGCTATTGTGTTGTGAGACTATATGATCTTTGGAAGTTCTTCTATCCATTTGCCTTTGCGGAGGTTGAATAGCATTTTGGAAATTGCTAAGAAGACTATTCTGTTGGCTCTCTCCACAGCTCCATTTGACTCTGAGTTGAATATCTTCCATTGTCTACTATCAATGATCTTGGTACTCTGAATCTGCATACAATATTTTGCCAGAAGAATTTCTTTACCCATTTTGATGTGATAGTTGCTAGTGGCTTGGCTTCAATCCATCTGGTGAAATATTCTACTGCGACCACAGCAAACTTGTTCCACCCTTGCGAAGGTGGCAGTGGGCCTACCAGATCCATACCCCATCTTTGCAGTGGTCGGGTTGGTGGGATGAGCTATGTTTCTACCGAAGGTTTGGATGGATGTGGGGAGAAGTTTTGACATGCTTCACATGTCTTCACTATTTGCTCTATGTCTTTGATGTGTGTGGGCCAGTAGGACCCTTGCCTGATGGCCTTCGTCGATAGTGCCCTAGGCCAATGTGGGAGCCACATATTCCTGAGTGTATTTCTTACAGGAGCTCCCTTCCTTCGTTCTGCGATATGCATTTGAGTAGTGGTTGGACCACCCCTTTCTTGTACAGAGTGCCATCAATCATTGTGTAGCTTCTTGCTTTTGCTGTCATTCTTGCTTCGCTTGTTTCATCCTTTGTGGTGCACACGTTATTCAAACTATCATTATTGCATGTCTCCAATCTTCGCATTGAGTAAGCAAGACTGTTTGGAATGCCTTCGCTACTATTTCTGTTGCTGGTGACCTTAAGACTTGGTAGAATGACCCTTTCAATATTGGTAAATTGTTTGCAGCAACCTTCGCTAGTTCATCTGCTTCTGCCTTTTCTGATCTTGGAATATGATGCAGGGTGAATCCCTTGAACCTTCGCTCCAGGGCTCTTACCATTGCTACGTATTTGACTAGCTCTAGCTCTCGTGCCATGTATTCCTTTTTGACGTGGCCTGCCACAACCTAGGAGTCTATTTTGATCAATAGTGCTTTTGCCCCAAGTGCTTTTGCCTTATTAAGCCCTAGTATTAGGCCTTCGTACTTTGCTATGTTGTTTGTTGCTCTGAACTCTAGGCTTGCTACATATTTTGTTCGGAGGTCTGATGGTTCCACTAGCACAGCGGAGGCTCCAACACCTAACTGGCCCCATGCCCCGTTTGTAAATATCATCCATGTTTGGTTGCTAGGTTGTGGGTTGTTCTAAGCTGGAGGTGTCCAATCTGCCATGAAGTCTGCAAAGGCCTAGGATTTGATTATTGTTCTTGGCACGTATGTGATTTCAAATTAGGACAGCTCTGTAGCCCATTTGCCTATTCTTCTAGAGGCTTCCTGGTTCTTTAATGTCTCCTAGTTGCTGTGATGTTGGCACTGTAATCTCGTGCCCCTGAAAGTAGTGCTTGAGTTTCATTGAGGAGGTCAGAACTAGATATGTGATTTTTTCTATCTCTGTATAGTTCAGCTTTGCTCCTGATATTGCCTCAGAGACAAAGTAAGCAGGTCGCTGGATGACCTTCGCCCCCTCTTCTTTCTCATGGACGAGTACCCCACTAACTGCATGATCGAAGGCTGCCACATACAATAGCAATGGGGCCTTCGGATCTGGTATTGTTACCATCAGCTTGGTTGCCATGTTTTTTAGCTGCCTGAATGCCTCTGACTATTTTGGCCCCCACTCTATCTTGCCTCCGCTTCTTAGGGCTTTGAAGAATGGAAGACTGCGCTCTGCTGATTTGGAAATGAATCTATTTAGTGCTGCTATTCTGCCCGTGAGTCTATGTATCTCTTTCTTGGTAGATGGCTCTACAATCGAGATTATTGCTTTGGTCTTGTCCAGGTTTGCTCTTATGCCTTTGGCACTGATGATGTACCTGAGCATTTTTGCCCTTGCTCACTCTGAAGATGCATTTTTCTAGGTTAAGCTTGAGGTCTGCTCCTCTGAGGTTGGCGAAGGTCTCTTTTAGGTCTGCTATGTGGTTTTCCTCTCTTTTGCTCATTACTACTATGTCATTGACATATGCAATGATGTTTCACTAGAGCAGAGGGCATAGGACAACAGCTGTCATTCTAGCGAAGGTGGCACCTGCATTTTTCAGCCCCTTCGGCATTCTTGTGTAACATAGGTTCCAGAAGGAGTGGTGAAGCTTGTTTTTTCTTTGTCTTCTTTCTTGAGCCAGATCTAGTGATAGCCCGAGAAGCAGTCTAGGAGTGAGAACCTTTTGCATCCCACTGCCTTGTCGATAGAGGCATCTATTCTTGGTAGTAGGAATGGGTCTTTCTTGCAGGCTTTGTTCAGATCGGTGAAATCTATACACATTCTCATTTTACCATTCTTCTTTGGTACTAGCACTACATTTGCTTGCTATTCTGAGTACTTGACTTCTCTGATGACATTTGCGTCCAGGAGCCTTTGGACTTTAGCCTTCGCTGCCAATATTCTGTCCTCCAACATTTTCCTTTGTCGCAGCTTCTTTGGCCTCATTTTTGGGTTGATGTCTAGGGCATGCTGTATTATGTCTCTGCTGACACCTTAATAAAGGCAAACAGGGAAAATACACTCTAATTAATCACTCCTTGGTATGCTAACTCCTATCCAAAATGACTTCCTTTACCAGTATGGCGGGAGTATAATTTTCGATCCCTCTTTATAGTATGACATCCTATAACTCAAGTGAAATTGAAATTAAAACCAAAATTCTCTCGAATTGAAGCGTGACGCCGCATCCTTCTTTGAAGTAATAGCTAAGGGTCACATATTTCAATTTCACTTTTCACTTTAATAATTAACTGAATATCTCATTAAAAATCACTAGCTCTTTATACGCATCATCATCTATTCACTAAAACCCACAAATAGGATTTAATGCACTTACACACAGGTCGGACTGGAAACGGACACTAGAGAGCATCAGGCGATGTGGACATGTGTCCAATGGCCCCGAAACTTGGTCCAAATCCTCTACACTCATCAAGGAACCCAAGGGAAGAATTGTTCACCCCATAGGCCCAATTAGGGGTCGGATGACCCCACCCAAGGTTGGGCGACCCAAACCGAAGTTCGTCCACGTCACCAATCCGTTCCATGCTAAAGAAACACACTCAGGAGGCACCCAACAAGTTGACTCAATGAAGGCTCACATCAAGGGTTGAGATGGAGTCCATGTGGCCTCTCCCATTGATCCATGGTCCCATCAACCGAAGAAGGAGAACTCCACCGTGACAAAAATTTGTATGCAAGACAATATGAATTCTAAAAGATCTTCGCACCGACTCAAGATGGATGTAACACATGCTACTTGTGGTGTTAGCGACCCACCCACGTTAGCCAATGGGTTAGGACCCCACCAAACCACTTAGACAACCTTCCCACTGACTCTAGGGAGCACCCTTAGCCGTTGGATGGCAAGGCAGTGGAAATGGAGGGTCGGCTGACGCCCAAGGAGGTCGACTGACCTCCCCACTCCTCCAACCAACATCCACCACTCCCTACAAGTACCCCCTACAAGAACCAACCTTGGAGAGCTATATATAGAGGCATTAGGCTCCATTTGTAAGCATCCATCAATCCAAGAAGGAATAGAAGCGAGGCGAAGTTCTCTAGCTATATCACTTAGAAGTAGAAGATAGGGAGAGAGTGAGGAGAAGCTTGGAGAGGAGCCAAGGCTGTCGACATCCTCTCCCACTTGTACCTCGACAGATGGAGCTCTTCTTCAAGTGAAATATGGGATCTTCTATGGTAACTCTAATCTACTGCATTACTTAAGTGTTGTTTATACTATTGTTGTTTATGGATTTCACCGCTTGGTTAGAGTGCTTTGGCTTACTTCATCATGGTCAGGATCGAAGTAGTGAGACCATAGATTAAGCATGGTGCTTAGGCTATAACTTGCTTGTGTTTATGGCTAGGCCTCCAGATAGTTAGTGGTAGGTAGCAGGTGGTGACATCCCCGTCCATCCTCTGTATTCCACCATGTTAGGTATAGTTATTAAATTATAGGGCTCATGGTAGACCATGTCTATTTAATCTCCTGGGTTGGCAAGGCCTGGCTATGCCCCAAAGTAAACAACCATGATATAGTCTTAGTCTTGCCTTAGTTCATAGAAACCAGAGATATCCTCCCAACCTGTCATCTTTCACCCTCACTCTATTCTTGGACAATCTTAGTTCTTACTCTAGTTCACTTCACGTTCCCATGGAAATTCAATACATTGGAATACTCCCGGGTGAAGGCTACATTGACCTCCGTGTGTTTGTGGATTTATCTGCTTGCCATATCTAGTGTCAACATGGTCACACATTAAACACCTGGGGGGCAATAGCAGAGGGCTCTTCTCTCTCCCTTTCGCTTGTAGGTGCACCTGGTGCACCATGCGCCATGCATGGACCAAGTCGATGGTCTACGGTGCACCGAGCCCCATCCACCATGAGCCAGCCCGATGGGTCGAAGCCTAATAGGAGCCCAGACAGGCCATGTGGCTAGCCTCAGAGCCTGACACATGTCCGGGCTAGACTGGCCTAGACCCAGACCACCAAACCTAGTCAGGCTCGATCCACATTGACCATCGACTGATCAACATTGGTCGTTGACCTGACCCACCTATTAGTGGTTGTTACATGCCGGACTCACCTGTCAGTGACTCGATCCATCAGGACCAATCAGACGCTGCCATGTGTTAGCCCTATGTTTTCTCTCTCCTTTTTTTAGAAAACGATTTGAACTTAGAAAATTCATAGGAAATTAATACCATCTCAGAAAATATGAAACCAATGTCCATTTTTTCTAAAAATGAGCTCTACATCATAGGCTTGTGTTTGAATGCATTTGGATCTTTTAGATTTCTGTTGGTTCTTTGTGAATATCTATAGAGGTCACTTATCACGACCATTGTCTCATTTAATAGCACTAGAGGAGCACCAGCCTAACTGGGAGGACTACGACTACAACGAGGAGCTCAGATACAACCTGACCACAGGTGCCATGTCCCACCCAACCTCGTAGAATCCTATTTAGGCATGCAAATAGAATGCTAGCATTTTACTCTCTGCAATGAACTATGATAGGTTGCATGGTAGTATTGCTTGAAGCCTATAGCTTGATACTACCTTACTCCTGCACACCCACTGATATGATAGATGCTCGCTTATACTTTGCTACTTACTCCTACTAGGCATGATATCTTGTGATGTGATGCATGGTGGAGGTTGTGCTTGTGTGGATTAGGGACTTGGTGTCACTAATATGCTTATAACCACGGAAAGAGATTCTAGAGTGTGTCTTGGGTGTGTGGTGAGGGTTGAGTCGACCAGACAGGATTCTATGACAAGTCCTTGACGAGTCTTGCCGTCAGAGTGTGACCTGATCCTCTCTAAGGGGTACCCATGGCGGGTAGTGAGCTGAGTAGTCCCAGGGGTGAGACTCTTCATGGGATGAGTCCCCAGGAAGGAGGGTGTCATCGAGGGCATCGGAAGTAGAGCTTCCTACTTGAGGAGATGTCTTGTCTAGTCCTTCTAAGGACTGAGTTGGGCGAACCAGTCCATAAGAACACTTCCTACATACCACTCGCTTTTGATCGGGTAGAAGACGGATGTGATCTAGCTAGGACGATGCCACTACTTCATAGGATGTAGGTGACCATGTAGGGATGTAAGGGCGTATCCTCTAACCCTTCCAAGACTTTGTGTGACCACTGGAGGCCCAGTACTACTTTTCATAGTCTCAACGTGCCGGTAATACTCCAAGGTGGCTCAGGGCTGAGTTGTAGGGTGGTATGACATTGGTTAGATGACAGCCTAAAATCAGCCAAGGCGGGGCGCTGCCAATGATGGTGATCTTGTGGGTACAGTTGTATACGCTCTGCAGAGTTGATCGATCTATACGTATAGCTGTGTCCACGGTCATGGACATTCCTATGATTCTCGCTTCACTTGACTAGAGGGTGGTGTTTTCTTCTCTTCCACCTAGGTTGGATAAGGATATGGCCCGAGGCCGTTGAGGCAAGGATAAGTGGGAGTTGTCCTTGTCGCCTAGAGAGAGTGGTGGTGAGATGTGAGAGTGTGGTGCGACTGTATGCGGATATGGGTTGGAATGGATGGATAATGGGTTGAAACTTCAAAATTAACTATTACTTAATGATGAGGAGTGAATAGGAAACCACAGCCAAATAGTAGGTCCTCTTCTCTTATTACCCTTGCATACCACTTTCCACAAGCAATGAGCAAAGCATAGGGTGGGAGCCAGTAGCCAGTACAAATCATACTGAAAATTGTTTAGTAGGTGAGGACCCCGAGTATGACTTTACCACCCACGGATGGGAGGATTAGAGGGTCTTGTCCCATGCTCGAGTCTGCCTGTGGAGGAGGAGCCTTCTCCCGCTGAGGCGCTACGTCTACTCTGATGCTATTCTGGATGTTGTGTGATTATGCCAAGTGGCGATGTAATAACTATGGTTAAACCTCTCTATTGTGCCCTTCTAAGACAGTATTCGATATGTATGAACTATGATATCAACTGGATTTCGATAATGTGATGGCATGATCTCCTAGGACTATCACATTATGGATTGTTCTGTGGATTTCCCTTCGAGGAAATCGTGGATCATTTCAAGGACAGCTCTGTAATATGAAGCTAGTGTTTTGCATCAACTAGGTACTCGTCTAAAACAAGATATGAAATTCAATAAATATTGATATTAAATAAAAATGCTAGGCTTTGTGTTTAAGCAGAAGCCGAAAGCGAATTCGCTTTTATTGTATCTCCTTATTGATGTAATAACGGTGAATTAATAAAATCCTTCCTTCATCAGAAAAAATCAAATAAAAATGCAATAAACTTGGGAGGCACAGACTTATGCTCACCATCCTATGGCGGACCTCGAGTGACCTTGCTGGTAAAGTCCCTCGACTACCGCAGAGTAAAGTTAAACGTTTAAAGCAACCTTGACAACAGATCATTAAGTGCATTGGTTTTACCTAGATCTCACGTGGGACTTCTCTCAGATGTACCAGTAATTGCTCTGTCCACGTCATATGCATTATAGACTTTGAAGATATACATAATCCCTATCTAGGCATTTAACACAATGGCACAGTCAAGTTCAATCAAGAAATAAATGGCAATAATAGATAACAAAACATCAACGTAACTGTAAAATTATTACTTTCTCCATTCCAAATTATAAGACTTTTTTTAGATACGTATATTATGTCTAGATATATAGCAAAAACAATATATTTAGAAAAACCAAAACGTCTTATAATTTGGAATCGAGACAACAATACATCCAAGACTTATTCTGGATCCACACTAGAATGCCCTACATGCAACTGAACACTGTGCAAAACCAAATGGAGTGGCTTTTGTTTTACCAATATTTAGTTTGGTTAGCAGAACGGCATACCAAACTCAAGGATGCCCTAAACCTTCACATCTTGCAGTGAAATTTTAGAACCAGACAATAAAAGCATAACCAAAATATTTAGTTTATCATCACATGAACCATAAGCCAGGATACGACAGGTACCAAGTTCTGGAGACGCAGGTCTGCTGTGAACATAAATTAAAGATTCATAGGATAACAAGTACGCGCATTCGCGCTTCACATCTCACAAACCCTAATTTTCCTCTCGTTGTTTGAAACTGGTGGGAAGTTTAAGTCCAGCATCTGCACGTCATCTCCGCTGCCACCACCGCCATCTGAGTCAGATCCCTCCTCTACCATTGTCACTTCGTCTGGCGATGGTGGATCTGCCTGCATGTTTAAGACACAAAAGCCTGTATCCGATGACGATGGCAGCAGTGCATTGCCTGCAGCAGAGCTGCTGGGCAGTTCAGGCCTAGGCGGTGGAGGAGGCCTGTAAACAGGCAGCTTGGGCGGTGGAGGAGCCGGGCGCCTCATGACCATAAGCTTTGTTGGGCGCACCACCCTGTAGGATGGAAGCAAGGCAGCAGTTGGTGACCTTGGCATGGTGGCACCACACTGAGCAGTGGGGCCAAACATGGACCCAGTGCCAGTGCCAGCTAGCGCAAGGACCTGCAGCGACAATGGTTGGGGCTGCTGCTGCACCGACCTCAATGGCACTGACCCGACGGCAGTGCCACGTTGAGGTTGAGCAGCAGAGCCGTCCGTTGCTGCAGTCCTAGAGGCCACGGGCACCATCTCAAGGTTGGAGGAAGGCTGCGTCTTGGGGGGCTCATTGGCTGGCGGCGTGACCTTTGCAGCAGGGGCCGCTGGTGCAGGTGGCTGGGAGTTGTTTTCCATGGCAGGTAGCTCCATGTTCACACTTCACGGAAAAGCTGCACAATATACATCTACATAGAATACGAGGTGTACAATTAAGGGTTAATTTGATGTGGAACATCAATATGATAGCACTTGATGACTACATTCAGTAAATAGATGCACATCATTATTGGCTACAAGTGCATGGCTATGACATTCAGGGCTAAGGTATTATAGTTAGTGATTTAAATAAGAAGAAGTTTTCTTCTCGTGAAATGTATGAGCAAGCAATGCTAGCTAGCTAGGATAAATTTAGTATGCAGAAGAGAATGTGCAACACAAACAAATTAACAACACATTTCACGTTAATGGCTATATTATTAGAGTAAAATAAATCAAGGTTTTAGGGAGTTTCTTTTAAGCCAGAAACAACATCATATGTACTCAGCACCCTTATTTTTTCTTTATCTATTTGAACCTTAGTTCTCTTTATTATTATTATCCTTCACACACATGTTGGTAAGTGATTTGCTATAAATTATTCAAAAAAAATGTTTGTCAAACTGTTAACTATTACTACACTCTGCAATCTATATACTTAAAGAAATTGTGTATATATATATTTAGGTATAGCTATAAATGTCAATTTTTTATTTAATGCTGATTAGATAAAAGAACAGGTAGCCCAACTAGAGTCATATCAACTACTAAATCAAGCTAAACTATGATGGTTATTCATAATCCACATAGAAAAAGTCATACGTACAGCCAAATAAATAGAGATAGGAAGGACTTACTATGATCTAAGATCAAGTAGGAAAATTTGTAATATAAGGGATGACCTGAAGCATATCCACCATGCATATAAATGGCATTGAAATAGAAAAATAAATTATGTAGGGAGGAATTACGGATATAATATCTAAGAATTCCTTTACTTACTAACCTCTCCTTGATTATATCACTTGGTTCTAGATCTCGCCAATAGTTTTCTGCCACTTGTTCCTGTTACATTTAAAAACAATTAGAATGTAAAGGATGTTAAAAGGCATATATAAATAAGGGAAAAAGTCTACTTAACCCCCTGAACTATCAGCTAGTGTCTAACCTACACCCCCAACTATAAAACCGTCTGTTTTACACCCTGAACTTTTCAAAACCGTTCAAATTACACCCTGGAGCGGTTTTGGATGCCGGTTTTGCTACAGTAACCATGGTTTTGCTACAGAAAAAACCGCTCCAGGGTGTAATTTGAACGGTTTTGAAAAGTTCAGGGTGTAAAACAGACGGTTTTATAGTTGGGGGTGTAAGTTAGACACTAGCTGATAGTTTATGGGATTAAGTAGACTTTTTCCTATAAACAAGAAAGAATATGTATGGGAGAGACTGTATCTTCTATTAAAATTTTTGATTGAGAACCAAATGTATTCCAGAATTATATCAATCAATTATCACACAGTAGCATAAAAATACATCTTAATCTACCTGGTTTCTCAACAAGAAAACATATAATAATAATGGTACCAATTCAAACTAATTGTAATGCTTTTCAATTTTCATGTGACAGAAACTAGCAAGGATATATTTCAACATGCACACAGAGGGCAAATTATACAAATGGAAATCAACAATGCTCTTTGAATTCCTCCACTTCCTTGAACAAACAGCACAGTATCAACTCAGATCAATATATCTCAATATCTGCACGGGCTACAATCTTTTACTGAATTTGTGAAGCTACTGACTGTTGATGGCATAATTTGCAATTTCGCGTGCCAACACTAACATTTGCTGTTTGTTAATTAAAAGATCTTGATGCAGTACACGTTATTATGAAGCATTTCAGAGTCATCCGACGAAAGATTTCAGTGACTTAATAATTATATATGTTCACAAATGTTCTATTTAAATTCTAAGTAGAAAACATATATTCTTCCAGAGACATCTAATGGTAAAACTGAATTCTAGCTACTATACATGCTACCGCCTACCGGCATATATAAGTAGGTTTGTGAGGATGAAAACTATGCAATGATTCTAAATGAAAAGGCATTTCCTACATTATTAAATGAAAAGGCTTTTCCTATATTGTGGATCGATGGTAGCCAGAGAAATATTGAGTGTTTCATCATCAATCAAGAAAATCCTGGCCACACAATAACTTATTTTGTCTCTGGTTCTCTGTTATTGCTCCCTCTCGTTCTATATCATTTATATGCCATATAACAATTGATTAATTGTACATATAGGTATTTGAAATAAGTCATGCTAACTGCAAGAACATGAATACATGTCACACCCGGTTTTCTAAAGAACAAAACCAGGCTAATCATATGTGTGCCCAGGAAGTCCACACATATGTCAGAATGAAAAAGTATCAAAACAATGTTTATATAAAGCGGAAAACATACTATATTAACACTTACAACTATCAGAGTGTCGCGGAACGGTCACTAATCTTTTCTTCAGGCTCCAACATCACAGGGACGGCTGACTGGGGGTTCCATATGCCAAGCACTTCTGAAAAGACTTCTGAAAACTCCACTACACTTTCATCCTTCTTCTAAGCAACACCTCACTACACACTGGAGTGTGAGGAAATAGCAAGAGTGAGTCCATGTCGAACTCAACAAATATAACACGGGGTTCATGAGGCTCAAAGGCATAACATAGGTTTATCAGCATGTAGCTTTTATATAGCATTAATTCAGTATATCAATGATATCAAAGTGTCTCAATATAATCAATAAACATATGATCCATGTGAAATGATTAACGAATAGCAAAAACATATTCATTATTAATGATCCACTATTCCATAAGGGTCCAAGGCCACTCGTGACCGTGAGCACGGCTGTTATAACAGTTTTACACTCTGCAGAGGTTGTACACTTTCACTGTGAGTCGTGATTTACCCTTTCGCCCGAGGTGATCAGCCTCTTGACCCACTACCAAGGAAGGTCGGCAGGGTTCACTATGAAGTCTTTCAAAGGTTCGTCTAACAAGTTAGGGCCATTAGATTTCACTCGGCAAACAGATGTAGAGCCCCCCTTCCTGATGGCACAATAACACGCAGCCTATACACATGAGGACAGAGGCCGCACTATACCCGATTCGTCAAGCCATTCTTACGCCATAAAGGAATACCTCTAACAAGCTAGAAAAGGTCCTCATACTTGACTAAAGCCAGAGCCATTTTAGCCCTCACAGTTGTACTGTAAATCCCGGATTTTCGCTTACAGATAAGTCCTTATGGAGAGTAACGAGAGCACCAAATAACCCCATGCTCTAGTACCCTTTAACAGTAATAAAAAGTCATCTTTTAATGTTTATTGCATATTCCATTAGTCAAATTACATGATCATAGTTCATGTTGAGCACTAGCAATACTAATCCATGCAGTATAATAGGTATCAAGGAATAAGATCAACACTAAGTCATCCTTATCAAGGAATATATGCATAATGATATTATTTGCTTAATATGAATAGGACAACAAGGATAATCCCATGCTATACTTGCCTTAGAACTTGCTTTATGCCCAAAGCAACTTGCTCTGAAAAACCTCAACTTAATCTTTCATTTGCAACTTCTGGCACTCAGCTTCTGGTCTTCATCTTCGGATCTTCGAAGCTCACAGATAGTCTTTCTTCTACTCGTAGATCATAGCAAACCAGCATACTAACAGGCATACAAGCAAACAAATAGATACAACTAAGAACAATACACCACACAAGAGAAAACAACGTACTAAAAGAGAGCTACCGGCTACGGTCACGAGAACATAAGAAACGCCGATAACAAAACTACGATGGAAAAGAAATGACTACCGAGAGTTTATATTATAAAAGAAACAACTAAAAACATGATTTTATATTAACTAAGAAAAACGATCTGAGTAGTATTAGTCCAGATTAATTTAATTTCAAAATTTGAGTTAATGCTAATCATATTATATTTATAAATATTTTGACATTATTTATACCGATAATAATCTTTGACTTGCAAATACAAATTGACATCTAAGAGCATCTAACCAGATTTAATATGCGGGTTTAGACTAAGCAAGTTTATATTTAGAGGAATATTAATATTACCAATTAATCATTTTAATATTTGTATACATATCTCTAGCGAGATATAAAGCTTATGTTGCTTTTAAATTAAAGAAGCTAGCGGTTGATGCATATATTAACCAAAATAATATTCGTTCAATTTGTATTGTTCACAAATTTATGACATGACAAACATTATTCAAATTGCATCTAAACCAACCTTATATGAATCATGTTTAAACCAATCAAATTGTAATATATTTTGTCCTATGTTGCTTTTGTTTATAAACATTAATATTATTTAAGCCACTTTAACATTTATCTTTTCAGAAAACATAAATCATGTAAAGCACCTGATTAAATCATTATATGTTTCATGCATGAATTAACCAAGTTATAACTAGTAAAGAAATATTCAAGTTGCTATTGATCAAGTTAACATTTGTTTATAAAAGACCAGATATAAAACCTTAAATTACTTTTAATTAGAAATTCGGTTGCGTATATATTAATCAAATCAATATTTAACTTATAAAATTTAGAGGTGTGAGACATGCTACATGTTGCCACTAAAACGTAGCAGGCATTAGCTTGACCGCAACGTGTCAAAACAGAGTTAATCCCTTGGTTGCTTTTAATTAATTAAAGAGAGCACTTAATAAACTAAACATTAATCAAATTTATTATATTCATAAACACGGGACATGAAAAACAGCGTTGCTAACATATCGCTTACATTGCCATGACCACAAAGCAACCAAAACGGAATTATAATTTTATATTGCTTGTAATTATAAAATCAGGTGCATATATTAATTAACTAATTTAATATTCAACTATATATAGAAAAACATGTGACACGAAAAGTATTAATACTACTGCGTAGAGCACGATGACGTGAACCTAACGCGACTTGAACGACTCGAATCGGACGTAAAACATAAATGATATGACCTAAATAAGATTATATGTATACGTATTTCTATTGTATTTCGGGATTTATTTTTCTAAAGGAAAACGGCCACAAAACCTCCATGACGTCATGCAATAGTCATCAAGCTAGCAGATGAAAACTGAGCGTGGGCAAGATGGCCGGGCTACTCTGCTGGCTCCGTTCACACGGCGGAATGCAAGGGCTGATGATGCACCGGTTCTAACAGACTGGGACACTCACCTAGACGGTCTCCGATAGCGCAAAGCGGACTGCAGGGATCCAATGGCTCGCGGCTCGAAGAGAAGATGGCAGGTACCTGCACATGTCGGCGACAATGCACACAAGCACCCAAGTGCCAACGATGAAGAAAGAAAAGCAAGTGCGGCTTTAACCGTAACCTCGACAGCAGGTTGCGAACGACGTCATGGATCCAGATGGCTGCGGCGGCTTCGACGGATGACGACATACGGCTCGACGGAGCGGCAGCGGGCTTTCCTTGAAGCAGAAATCAGCAGTGGGTCACGAACGCCGGTGGGGCTTCAGACGTCGTACACGGCTGCGGCGGCGACACAAGGAGGAAAAATATCTAATTTACTACATAAGAGATTTCCCAAACTAGGGGCTCCTCTACGGTAGTTTTGGTGTGCTTTTACCCAAGGGATAGGTACGTATATATAGGGAGGAAAACTCTCCACCTCCATGTCAACTAGCGATATGGTGCTAATTGACGTTGCACCATCCACCTTTACTAATAGGCCTAATTAATTATTAAAGCCCATTAGTAAATAAAGACATGGGCCTTTGGGCATGAGGAAATCTGAGATATTTTATTATTTTCAGAATTAATTAATTTCATGGATAAAATAATTCTAGAAAAGTCCAGAATTGAATTTTAAGCCACGAAAAATACCTCGAAGGCTCCGAAAATTTAGGGAAAATTCTCAGAGATATTTTAGAATGAGACGAACCCAAATAAAGTATTTGGAGCTCATGAAAAGATTGATGAAGATATCAAGGAAAAAGATTAAGCTCACGGAAATTGAAATTTAAATCCAGAAAATACCAAAAAGTTTTCCGGTGAGAAGCAAACGTCGTCCTATGGTATTTTGAAAATAATAGCACTCACCAACACCAAAGACAAGCATCACACAAACACCACATTATCAAATTAATATGAGAAAGTTTAAAACCACACTTTTCTATATTTAAATTAGCAACAACTTAACTTATCTAATAAATTTATTCAAATATTGAAATCATTTATTTTATTTAGTGTTTTCCAAGCACAACCCAAAATTAGAAATTTTGGGGTGTGACAATTCTACCCCACTTAACAGGAATCTCGTCCCGAGATTCGAAGAGACTAGGGAGAAAGATAAAATAGACCAATAAGATTGTTTTAAAACTTTTGATAAGTTCTGATATAAGCGTCAAGGATTATCAATGGTTGACAAGAGAACATTGGATTGATCATTAAGATTGATTCGAGCTAATGACCGAAGGTCAAAGGATTGAAGGTCAGCATAAGTGAAAAGAAAGGTCAAAGGAGATTGAAAAGATAGATCAAGGTTGATCACCGAGTCTTCACTTTATAAGGTATAAAAACAAGGATGGAGATTAGCAAAAGATAAAGATAGATCTTATGGTACTCATAACTCCTTGATTCAAAATTTATGAGACATCATGAAAAAGTAACAGAGTAGCATTGGTTGAAGAAAAGTAAAGACCAGTCTTCTGTTTTACCATTCAGGGAGACTAGTGAGAAGGATAAATTGATCTTAAGTCTTTGTAGGTCCTTGAATCAGGATTTATAAGATGTAAGGACAATGGTCAAAAGTTGTCAAATGTTGATAAGAAAAGTAAAGATTGATGGCAAGAAGGTGAGACTGGTTAAGAGGCAAGGACTAGCAAAAGATGATATTATGATAGCGATTGGTCTCTGGATCTTCTTGTCTCGTGACTTGAGATTGATGATGGTGGTGGACGCTACCCCACTTAACAAAGATCTTGTTTCACCTGACAATGTCGTTAAAGGCAACACTTTCTCCAAGGCTTACTACTATTGATGAGTCATTCATGTGTTAATCCTCCCTTGGGTGAAGATAAAAAAAAGATAGCATAGAATTAGGATTGATCGAAGGTTAAGTAGATCAAGAGAGGATACTACCCCACTTTAACATAGATTGAGCTAATTCTCAAGATGAAACCTTTCGGGCCACCTTCAAAGCACGAGAACAAGGATAACACACAGGCATCACATCCAACAAGACAAGCACACATCACATTATCGATACTACACGTGCTTTTTCAACAATGGTGGTCATCCTAAATGGTAGATTATAGATGATGAAAAGCCATCGAACTTTAGAACAAGATAAGATCAGAAAACTTTTGGTAAAAACAACACAAATAAAAAACCAAGGGAGTAAGAAATAATAGCTCAAAGGAAGCTATCAAGGAAGGGATACAACAAGACAAGGAACAGGAAATAGTCAAAATCAATGAGTCAAGGGATGAGAAAATAGTTTTATAGTAAAATAAGTTTTAGAATACGTCTAGAGCTATTTGGCATACGTCCTATAGTCAACACCGCTCTGATACCACTCTGTCACACCCGGTTTTCTAAAGAACAAAACCAGGCTAATCATATGTGTGCCCAGGAAGTCCACACATATGTCAGAATGAAAAAGTATCAAAACAATGTTTATATAAAGCGGAAAACATAATATATTAACACTTACAACTATCAGAGTGTCGCGGAACGGTCACTAATCTTTTCTTCAGGCTCCAACATCACAGGGACGGCTGACTGGGGGTTCCATATGCCAAGCACTTCTGAAAAGACTTCTGAAAACTCCACTACACTTTCATCCTTCTTCTAAGCAACACCTCACTACACACTGGAGTGTGAGGAAATAGCAAGAGTGAGTCCATGTCGAACTCAACAAATATAACACGGGGTTCATGAGGCTCAAAGGCATAACATAGGTTTATCAGCATGTAGCTTTTATATAGCATTAATTCAGTATATCAATGATATCAAAGTGTCTCAATATAATCAATAAACATATGATCCATGTGAAATGATTAACGAATAGCAAAAACATATTCATTATTAATGATCCACTATTCCATAAGGGTCCAAGGCCACTCGTGACCGTGAGCACGGCTGTTATAACAGTTTTACACTCTGCAGAGGTTGTACACTTTCACTGTGAGTCGTGATTTACCCTTTCGCCCGAGGTGATCAGCCTCTTGACCCACTACCAAGGAAGGTCGGCAGGGTTCACTATGAAGTCTTTCAAAGGTTCGTCTAACAAGTTAGGGCCATTAGATTTCACTCGGCAAACAGATGTAGAGCCTCCCTTCCTGATGGCACAATAACACGCAGCCTATACACATGAGGACAGAGGCCGCACTATACCCGATTCGTCAAGCCATTCTTACGCCATAAAGGAATACCTCTAACAAGCTAGAAAAGGTCCTCATACTTGACTAAAGCCAGAGCCATTTTAGCCCTCACAGTTGTACTGTAAATCCCGGATTTTCGCTTACAGATAAGTCCTTATGGAGAGTAACGAGAGCACCAAATAACCCCATGCTCTAGTACCCTTTAACAGTAATAAAAAGTCATCTTTTAATGTTTATTGCATATTCCATTAGTCAAATTACATGATCATAGTTCATGTTGAGCACTAGCAATACTAATCCATGCAGTATAATAGGTATCAAGGAATAAGATCAACACTAAGTCATCCTTATCAAGGAATATATGCATAATGATATTATTTGCTTAATATGAATAGGACAACAAGGATAATCCCATGCTATACTTGCCTTAGAACTTGCTTTATGCCCAAAGCAACTTGCTCTGAAAAACCTCAACTTAATCTTTCATTTGCAACTTCTGGCACTCAGCTTCTGGTCTTCATCTTCGGATCTTCGAAGCTCACAGATAGTCTTTCTTCTACTCGTAGATCATAGCAAACCAGCATACTAACAGGCATACAAGCAAACAAATAGATACAACTAAGAACAATACACCACACAAGAGAAAACAACGTACTAAAAGAGAGCTACCGGCTACGGTCACGAGAACATAAGAAACGCCGATAACAAAACTACGATGGAAAAGAAATGACTACCGAGAGTTTATATTATAAAAGAAACAACTAAAAACATGATTTTATATTAACTAAGAAAAACGATCTGAGTAGTATTAGTCCAGATTAATTTAATTTCAAAATTTGAGTTAATGCTAATCATATTATATTTATAAATATTTTGACATTATTTATACCGATAATAATCTTTGACTTGCAAATACAAATTGACATCTAAGAGCATCTAACCAGATTTAATATGCGGGTTTAGACTAAGCAAGTTTATATTTAGAGGAATATTAATATTACCAATTAATCATTTTAATATTTGTATACATATCTCTAGCGAGATATAAAGCTTATGTTGCTTTTAAATTAAAGAAGCTAGCGGTTGATGCGTATATTAACCAAAATAATATTCGTTCAATTTGTATTGTTCACAAATTTATGACATGACAAACATTATTCAAATTGCATCTAAACCAACCTTATATGAATCATGTTTAAACCAATCAAATTGTAATATATTTTGTCCTATGTTGCTTTTGTTTATAAACATTAATATTATTTAAGCCACTTTAACATTTATCTTTTCAGAAAACATAAATCATGTAAAGCACCTGATTAAATCATTATATGTTTCATGCATGAATTAACCAAGTTATAACTAGTAAAGAAATATTCAAGTTGCTATTGATCAAGTTAACATTTGTTTATAAAAGACCAGATATAAAACCTTAAATTACTTTTAATTAGAAATTCGGTTGCGTATATATTAATCAAATCAATATTTAACTTATAAAATTTAGAGGTGTGAGACATGCTACATGTTGCCACTAAAACGTAGCAGGCATTAGCTTGACCGCAACGTGTCAAAACAGAGTTAATCCCTTGGTTGCTTTTAATTAATTAAAGAGAGCACTTAATAAACTAAACATTAATCAAATTTATTATATTCATAAACACGGGACATGAAAAACAGCGTTGCTAACATATCGCTTACATTGCCATGACCACAAAGCAACCAAAACGGAATTATAATTTTATATTGCTTGTAATTATAAAATCAGGTGCATATATTAATTAACTAATTTAATATTCAACTATATATAGAAAAACATGTGACACGAAAAGTATTAATACTACTGCGTAGAGCACGATGACGTGAACCTAACGCGACTTGAACGACTCGAATCGGACGTAAAACATAAATGATATGACCTAAATAAGATTATATGTATACGTATTTCTATTGTATTTCGGGATTTATTTTTCTAAAGGAAAACGGCCACAAAACCTCCATGACGTCATGCAATAGTCATCAAGCTAGCAGATGAAAACTGAGCGTGGGCAAGATGGCCGGGCTACTCTGCTGGCTCCGTTCACACGGCGGAATGCAAGGGCTGATGATGCACCGGTTCTAACAGACTGGGACACTCACCTAGACGGTCTCCGATAGCGCAAAGCGGACTGCAGGGATCCAATGGCTCGCGGCTCGAAGAGAAGATGGCAGGTACCTGCACATGTCGGCGACAATGCACACAAGCACCCAAGTGCCAACGATGAAGAAAGAAAAGCAAGTGCGGCTTTAACCGTAACCTCGACAGCAGGTTGCGAACGACGTCATGGATCCAGATGGCTGCGGCGGCTTCGACGGATGACGACATACGGCTCGACGGAGCGGCAGCGGGCTTTCCTTGAAGCAGAAATCAGCAGTGGGTCACGAACGCCGGTGGGGCTTCAGACGTCGTACACGGCTGCGGCGGCGACACAAGGAGGAAAAATATCTAATTTACTACATAAGAGATTTCCCAAACTAGGGGCTCCTCTACGGTAGTTTTGGTGTGCTTTTACCCAAGGGATAGGTACGTATATATAGGGAGGAAAACTCTCCACCTCCATGTCAACTAGCGATATGGTGCTAATTGACGTTGCACCATCCACCTTTACTAATAGGCCTAATTAATTATTAAAGCCCATTAGTAAATAAAGACATGGGCCTTTGGGCATGAGGAAATCTGAGATATTTTATTATTTTCAGAATTAATTAATTTCATGGATAAAATAATTCTAGAAAAGTCCAGAATTGAATTTTAAGCCACGAAAAATACCTCGAAGGCTCCGAAAATTTAGGGAAAATTCTCAGAGATATTTTAGAATGAGACGAACCCAAATAAAGTATTTGGAGCTCATGAAAAGATTGATGAAGATATCAAGGAAAAAGATTAAGCTCACGGAAATTGAAATTTAAATCCAGAAAATACCAAAAAGTTTTCCGGTGAGAAGCAAACGTCGTCCTATGGTATTTTGAAAATAATAGCACTCACCAACACCAAAGACAAGCATCACACAAACACCACATTATCAAATTAATATGAGAAAGTTTAAAACCACACTTTTCTATATTTAAATTAGCAACAACTTAACTTATCTAATAAATTTATTCAAATATTGAAATCATTTATTTTATTTAGTGTTTTCCAAGCACAACCCAAAATTAGAAATTTTGGGGTGTGACAATACAATATACATTTAAGCACAAGTAAGCACAAGAAAAATTGCTTAAAGCATTCCATAAACTAATGTATTTCTTGACTACTCAGACGAAAATAAACTTATTAGTAATTAATAATGCAAACAACAAGGTTATGTAACATAAGTATAACCTGAAATAAAGAGTAAAAATAAAATTATATGCATGCTAAGCTGTTGCGGCTATACTGACATCTGGCATGGAGGGTACAAGGACATAGTACTGTGATATCGAGTTGATACTTTGAAATGAACTTTTATCTAGAGCCCCAATGTTAGGGATCAAATTCCATTTTACATGCTTTTCCTTTACATATGGAATTAGTGATACCAGTGAACATTTTAGATCACTCGTTCTCAAAGTATGGTAAAACTAGTCCAATCAGCAACCTAACTGGCAGAATAGGCGACTATGGGCGTGATTGGTTCCCTATATGTGTGGGCTAACCTAGGTTGTGGGGAGCAGCCAGGAGGCGTTTCATTTCCAGGTTGTCTACCTGATCCTGGCCGGCAGATTGCAAAACACCCGGCCGGGCCTGGCTCTTGGGAAACAAAAATCAATTCCATTCCTCGCTAGCCTGGTTCACATGGACACGATGGAGCACACGGCGGTTCACGCCATCTCTATGTATCCATCACCTCCACTCTCTCCTATTCTTCGCCCCCTCTCAATCATCTTCTCTCTGCTCTTTGAATTCCTCCACTCCTAATGCTTGCTAGTTAGGCTATTCCTCTCCCATGTTCCTCCCCTTGACTCCATCCAATATATTGCGGACCATGGATGAGTTGATTTGATTAGTCTTGTTCACTTCTCCCCTTTGCTCTTCGATTTTAATTTCCAGGATTCAAGTAGAATCCTCTTCTATTTTTGCAGGATTATTCAAATTCTGCCCCTAGCTAGATCTGGCCATAGAAGAGACAAGTGCTGTTTGCATGGGCATAGCTGGCTCACAGCACGCGGGGGGCAGAGTCACCCCTTCGCATGTGCCATGGTGCTAGAGATGCCGAGGCCCGCATGCTGCAGGAGCAGTTGCCATGCTGGCCCCAGATTGGCGGAGACTAGGCACTTCCCAGAAGGCTTACTCCCTAATGATTGCCCTGTCTCGGCCATTGAGAATGTCGTGACCGATGACTCTGACTCCGCCTTGGGAATCCGCCCATGAACAAATTGTTGGCTTTAGTAGTGTTGCTGTAAACGATACAACATAAAAGAAAAGGCTTCCGAAGCACAATTGTGTGTAACCTATAGACTGAATATGTTGTAACCAGTGGAGATAAAATTACCACCACATGCAAGAGGTCAAAAGACTACCATGCATGCAGCAAACCAAACAATCCATTGCTGCATCTGAGTTTCAAGCTGTTCAATTCATCCGTCCATCCAAACACCATGTCTATGTAGCTTGTCTCTCTGCAGCTAGGCAACCAAATATACACCTTTTGCATGGACTGAACCTGGTGAAGGGGTGCCTGGCTGCCTGGTATGAGTGTGGTTGCTCTCCTCCCAATCACACCTAAATAGAGGGTGAATGGGAGCACCATGATTTCTTGGCATGAATTAGGAACTATATTCGAATTTTATCTGATGCTCCTCCTTTCCAGCAATGCCGAATCCACATAGCCATGTTATACCTATTGGACCTAAGAACTATGCTAGGAATGTTACCAAACACTTTGGAAAGAGATTTGCCTGGACCAGAGACATAATAAATATTAACCAAAGTCACACAGTGTCCTAGCGATGTGACATCTTAGCTGCCACAATCTACTGCAAACAAATGGGAATTGACATCCAATAGTTGCCTGCTTTTTTCATTTTTTTCAGGCATTGAATGCAGCATCCGATCTCAATCCAAACATTCCCAGCTCAAGTCTCATAATGTTCTTCTTCCACCTTGGTGTTTCTTCTTCGACGATGCAGCCCACATACTCTCGATGCTCGTTCTGCCTACTGCCAGCTGCCTCCAATCCCCGGCACCGTCCGTGCCACCAAGCCTGCCTCCGCTACCCCCGGCTGCCCTAACCTAGCGTCGCTGGCCAATCTCATGGCTCCCCCACCCCTCCCTGACCCAACCGCCATCCTCCTCCGCCCGTGCAATGGCGGTGATCCCACCATCTCACCACTCTGCCCATATGCCGGCCTTCCTCCCCAAGTCCGTTTCTATATCTATAGGAGTTTCCAAACCCGAACCATGGAGAGTGGTGCCTAAAACCAATCTCGATTTCAGGTGCCTGTAGTATAAGAGATGTGGAAACAAAATACAGACACCACCATTGCAGCAAACATTACAAACCGAAACCTCTACCCCAAGGAAGAAGCATTCACGAGAGAGCAATCCAATAGCTTATTGATTAATACTGTCCGCCCTCGTTATTGACAGAATGATTGGTTACTGTTCCATGAGAGCGACACAAGGAGGGTTAAAGAAAAGAGAACAGCCGTGCTGCTTTGACCTGGAGCGTGAAAACTCAGGCAAGCTGATGGACGCCGGAACCGCGGAAGCACATACGGTTGAGAGAATCAGAGATGCACGGCACAATCACTGAACTGGTTGCCTTCCGATAACCAGTTCCTACTATCTGTGCATGAGCTCCTGATCTCACAGTTCCACCTGCCCATAACTACAGGCACGCACAAAGCAAACACAAGAACACAAGAATTTTGTAAAACCATATAGACAAATCAAGTCCGATTGAGCTGATCCAGCTTTTAACCATACCCTTGCTACCTCATATACGACCCATCACAGCACTAATCCCTCAAAAAGGTTAAGAATCCAAACAGCAATTTCAGATCCGGAAACCCTAGAAAAGGGAGAAATGGGGAACAACCAAAATCCAAGGTACTTATGAGAGGATTAAATCAATTGATGGAAAAGATACCTTCTCATGTGTCCGAGCACCAGTTTCCCCCAAAAATCTGACCCCAAAACATAGGCTTATTGCAAGAACGAAAATTCCAAGCAAAAAGCTCTAAAGTCACACAAGTAGAAAAACATGAAATTAAGGAACAACTTGAGCACGAATTTGAGCAAATAACCTTTTATTAAACCACGAGGAATTCACCTGTATGAAGACTTTTAGCTTGCTCCTATCTCCACCAACTTTAAAAGACCATGAGGCACTTGTTAGGACTGAGCCGAAAAAAGAGAAAGGGGTACACTAGAGATTAGGCCATAACTCTTGCCCTATAGGCTATATTTATAGTGGTCACCCATCTCCCTTCCAGCCCTCCTTGGTTTATAAATTACATATAGGTCCTTGACACTTATAGCTTGAGCCTTTTATAAGATGGGGTGTGACTAGTCTTTCTCACACCATAGCCACTATGCCTTGGTGGGTACAACAAGACTTTCTTTCTACAACATAGGAAAAAGACATAAATATACAACTCTCACGACATGAGGAACTCCCTCATGTGATCACCTCCTCGCTCATGATCATCTTCGTGTATACATGTCCCTAGAAACTCCATCCCAAAAACTCAACAGGAAAAAAGAACATGGAGAAAAGAGCACGCACACAACAGCACCAAGCTAACTATGCAACTCCTAAGCCTAGATGTGATGACTGTCTTGGATTTCGGTTTGTAGCTTTCACTGGGGAAAAACTTTGGTTGATTACACTAATACAGAAAAGATTTTTACAGACGTGTAACACCCAGAATTTTCATGTTTTCGAAATAGCTAAATTTGATTTAATTGTGCCCTAGTTTGAGCAAATATAATATAGAGAAATAATATTTTAATTGGGATTAAAATTCAATATTAGGTTAGGAATTTGATGATGCATTCATGTTGTTGCATTTGTTTTATTGTGTGGTGTGGTTTTGATTTCATTTAATTTGGATTCAAAATTCATTTTGAAAATGGTTTTGAAAACAAAAGAATATGAAAAAATAAAAAAATAAAATGAATAATCTCACCTTTCTTCCTTTTCGGCCTGGTGGCCAGGTTGGCCTGCCCAGCCTCCGGCTTGGGCTTTGCCCACCGCAGCCTGCTCTTCTCTCTTTGCCGCACCCCAATGGGCTGAGCCCAGCATTGCCAGCCCAGCGAGGCCGTTGCGGGCGCATCTTCCTCTCCTCTGTCACACTGACAGCCGGGGCCCGCTTGTCAGCACCTTCCCCTACCTTGTTTCGTGACCGAGCCAGAGTCGAGCATGGTTTCCACCGAACCAACCCCGAGCAACCCAGGATTCCTATCCAAATTGACGCGTCCTGGGGTTATATAAGTGTAGCCGAGCCCACCGCCCTCCTTTTTCCACCTCCGAGTTGCTTCGGCTTTGCACCGAGCCCTCGCGACGCCGCCTAAAACTAAGTGCCGCCGTCAGGGTCGATTCCGCCAATCCTCTCCTTCATTGCCCTCGTAAGTTGTTCTTGGTTTTTGTTTTGAACTCTAGAATGTTTTGGTGTCCTTAATTTGATTTGTTTTGCTCACTTCGAGCCGTATCCGTGAGCAGGGACGCTACCATCCGCTCTAACGAGCTGCGTACTGTCTTCATCTCGCCCGCGCCCCTATCTCCTATGTAGGTAAGTTTGTCTTGAGCTCCTGGTTCAAATGGTGCCGGCCATATCTCCTGAGGTGTTCGGAATCATCGATTTGGCTATTCCGGCAAGCCGCCGGAAATGGCGCTGCCGCGCGGTTGACCCCTCCAGTGACAGTGTCGCCGAGTTCCCTCTTGAGTTAGTCACAGCCGTCCAAATCCAGATCTACGGCCCAGATTAGAAGGTACCCCTTCACGGGGCAAACTTGTTAAAGAGCCCCTGCGTTTTTTTGAATTAGAACCCGCCGTCCTAAAGCGTAATCTACAAATATGCTTTCTTCTTTAGAAAACGTAATCTCTACCGGGTTAAATGAAAACATGTTTCATATGTTTCAAAGTGATGTTTCAAAACTTTAAATGTTTGTATCTTGCTCGTTTTAACTCTGATTTGACTCATTCAAGTTGCATTAGGTTCGTATTCGTGAGCTCTACGCATTAGTGCTACTGTTCAATAGGTTTGCAACATTTAAATATCGAGCTTATATTAGTGCATTTATTTATCTATAGGAAATCTTAGAAAATTCATATCTTTCACGTTTGAACTCTATTTTCTGTGAACTTTACGTCTGTGTGATCATAGTAACGTGTAGAATAGTTTTATAAACTTTTTATATTGTTTTGCTACTATTGGTGTACTGTTCTAATTATGTCTCTTTGTTTGCTTCGTGTATGATTGTTTGGATGATTGTGTGTTGCTACGTGGTGATCGAGTATAGACGATGAGCAGTTTCTTGACGATTAGGAGTATTACTTTGAGCCGGACCAGCAGTACCAATAGGAAAGCTTTGATCAAGGCAAGTATAACATAGGACCATCCTTGTTGTCCTATTCACTGAAATTATCATACATATGCATGTGTCCTCCTTGGCAACCTTAGAGATTTTAATTTAGCGATTGATATCTTGACTCCTTGTCACTCATGGGATTATGCATTTGGGTAGCTTGGCTAGTGCTTGATTTATGAACATTGATCTTGTAATATAACAAATGAATGGTGCAATCAACCATTAAGATGATTTAATTCCTGAAACAAGGAGACTAGAGCACTATGTTGTTTGTTTGTTACTCTAGTTACTCTCCATAAGGACTTATCTGTAAGCATTAACCGGAATTGACAGTACAGCTGTGATGGCTATATGGCTCTGGCTTGTTTAAAGGACCTTTTCTAGCTGGTTAGTGGTTACCTTAAATGACGTAAGAATGGCTTGACACGTTGGGTGTAGGACAACCTCTAGTCTATGAGTATAGCCGAGAAGGAATTATGTTATTTGAAAAGGGGTTTCCTACATCTGCCTGTCGAGTGAATCTAATGGCCCTAACTTGTTAGACGAACCTTTAAGTGGCTTTATATGGTTCTTCGGTGTTTGGGTTTGATCTCCCCACACATTTGGAAATCATGACTCACAGTGAAAGTGTACACCTCTGCGCAGAGTTTAAAACTGGTATACTAGTCGTGCTCACGGATACGAGCGGCCTTAGGTATTCTTACAGAATAAATAATCACCATTGATATATCATGCTTAATACTGATGTTGTTATTATTATGCCATGTTAATGGTATTTCATTATTCTTATTACAATTGATCATTTGTTCATTAATGGGATTTGAATTACTTTGATGCTACTCAACTGCTAAGCATATACTGAATAAAAGCTAAATGCAGTCAAACAGTGTCTAGCCTTTTGAGCCTCATGAACCCTGTGTTATATTTGTTGAGTTCGACATGGACTCACTCTTGCTATTTTCCACCACCACAGATGAAGATTATGATGATGATTATCGAAACGAGTATTAGGCTTGATGTCAACCAGTCGACTGTGTCCCTGTGATTGGAGCTTCCGCTGGAGAACTACTATTAGTTGCTACAATTATTGTATAAGACTATATGATAAATACTTATTCGCTATGTAATAAGCACTGTGATGATACTATATAATTTTGTCAACTTATATGTGCGATCGTTTCCTGGGGCGAACATGAGTCTTTTATGCATCTTATTTTTGTTCTGAAAAATAGGTGTGACAAGACGCCTCTCTTTTCTAACAGAGGCGGTCTACTTAGGAAAACATCTTTCACCGTTGCGGGAGGCACTGTAGCTAGAGAACCGTTGCTGCAAATCAATTTTCAGAGGCGGTTCTGTTAAGAAAACTGCCCTTAAAAACATATCCATTTCTAGGGGCGGTTTTGTTAAGAGAACCACCCCTCAAAATACGATTTTTGGGATGGTATGCTGCTAAAAAAACCGCTCCAGAGATATATCTATTTTCAGAAACAGTTATACGAAGACACCCGCCTTTAAATTTCTCAAGACGGTTCTGTTAACTCACCCATTTCTAAAAAAGGAACTGAATTTTTAGTAGCGGTACCCAAGCAGTTTGAACGTGTACTGGCTTACACTTTCCATGTCTACCTTGATTTTCTCCCAGCAGTGGCAGAGCATCCTTATCTTCCCAAAAGCTGACAAGCAACAGCAACCTTATCTTCCCTGCAGTGGCATTCTCATCTCTCGAACTCTCTCCAACTTCCTCTCCCTTATTCTATCTTCTTGTTCTTGTTCTTCGCAACCAAGGCTCGGCAACGACAGCGACACTAACGGGGCGCGTGGTGGGACAGGGCGGGGCGCACGGTGGGGCGACGTGCTGCGGGGCAGCGACTACCGTGCTGCGGTGCGAGCGGCGGTGTGGCGGCGGTGAGCTGTCCGGGTGTGGCGGCTCAGCGTCGGTGTGCTGGCTGGGCACAGCGGTGCAACGTTGGTGAACTGGCCAGATGTGGTGGCTTGGCGCCGGTGTGATGGCCAGGCACGTTGCGGCGCCGGTTGTCGTAGCTTGCAAGCGGTGCGGCGCCGGCTGTGGTAGCAGCATGGTGGTGCGGCACTGACGGTCGTAGCTGTGCAGCGGCACTGCAATGGCGTGCTGGCCAGTGCCAGCGAGATTTTTTGTTTCTATACGGCAACGAAATGGTCGTAGCAATGGTGATGCGGCACGGAACGGCCGTAGCAGCACGGTGGTGTGGCACGGCAACAGTCGTAGCTTTTTTCTATGCCCAAAAATCATTTTTCAGGCCAGTTGCTTAAGCCGTCCGACTCTGTATATGCATTTTCATTATCGGTTCGCACAACTTCACCACCTCTGAACATGCATTTTCAATCTCGGGTTATTTAACACAACCGTTCTTAGAACTTCTTTTTTAGAGTCGGATATTGATCTGCGCTAGAAATGGACTGTTTTTACAATTGGTGGCATAGTGTCGTTTTTTACAACCATTCCTTGAATTTGAATTTGACCATGTCTAAAAATCTATTCTGTAGTAGTGTTAGGTCGAATGCTATGCTCCGATGACAATAGCTTGTTGTCTATGCAGTTCGATGCTCTCGGTCCTCTTATACTTCTCGCTTCAGGGTTCTTCATTTCTCCTATAGTTGCTCTCTGTAGCAGAAGTAGTCACGGTTTGATCTTCGCTATCATAGTTGGCAAACCAAATGGCAAGGGGGAGTTTATCGACAATGCTCAAACTAATGATGGGACCTCGAGCCAAACGTGACAGTGGGGTAGAGTGGTTGTCCAAGATGATAAATCTGATGCTAAGCCCTCATACTGAGCTAGATGGCGAGAAAGAGGTAAAATAGATGCCAACATTGATGATGTGGCCCTCAAGCCAAAGTTGTCGACAGCGAGGTGGTGGCGAAGCAAGTGCCGAAACTAATGGCAAGCCTTTGAGTCGAGTGTGATGGTGAGGCATAGTGGTGGATGATAATGCCGGAACTGACAATGAACCCATCATGCGAAGCAGGAAGACGAGGTGGAGTAGTCAATGATGCTGATGCTGACGGCGAGCCCCTCGAGCCGAGCAAGGTCAAGGAGTAGAAGTGTAGATTGGCACCGAAGCTAGCAGCTAACCCTCAAGCCAAACATGATGGTGAGTTGGTGCTAAAGGGCATGTTTGCTTCATGCATGGGCTAGCTTAGTCTAGCCTACCTCGCGCGAGCGAACCTGGCCTGCCAGCAGAGGCAAGCTAAAATCACTCTCCCGCAGAAACAAGGGAATATTTTGCTTGCACAAAATCCAAAAACTGTTGGCCCAACAACCAACCTCATTCGTCTCATGAGCTCTTAGTAAGACATCTCCTCCGCGTAGGATTGCCTCTCCAATGCGCCCTACTTTGCCCCGGCCTCTTCACCAATGTCGTGAATGGGCAAAGGTCAGTGTGTAGTTGATGAAGTAGAAGTCGTCGTACTTGACAAAAACATGGTGTGGTGATGTCACCTTCGAAGTGGACGGTGAGCCCTTCGAGGCAAAAGTGATGTAGGTGCAGAACAGTCAGCGAATCCCTGGAGCCGAAGAAGACAACAACACCCTCACTACTAGAAAAATGATTTTAGGAGACAGGTCAAATCATTTTCAGAGGCAGTCGCATCTAGTGATCGCCTCTGTAAATGGTTAGGGGGCTCTAGGAAAATGTCGACGAGAGTCAAACACAGGGGATATGTTAAGTCGCTAGGAAAGAAGTTCCTGCCCACCGATCTCTCAAGATCACTCTGGAGCTCGAGGGAGATATACCCATCGGGTACACTCGCACACACCCTCTGGATGGAGTTAGATCGAGCCCAAGCACGCCTATGGCCACTGCTCGGAGCCCAGAGGCTTGCCAGGGCCCCGGGCTCCCGAGCGACGGTAGCTCAAGCTTGGCTCCAGCCCTAGTGCCAACATGAGCCAGTGCTCGGGCAACGAATCAATGTCCCGAGCGACGGGCAACCTGCGGGGCTATCGCACCTGGTTTTCCAGAGAATACCAAGTGCTAACTATATGTGTGTCCAGGATGTCCACACAACCCATACAGTGACAAATATGGAGAATATCAACAACAATGCTTTATTATATATCGAACATAGTTACAACAAGACTTACAACTATTACTGTCACACCCATTTTTAAGGACAAAAATAGGATGCATAAAAGACTCATGTGCGCCCCAGGAAACAGTCGCACACATAAGTTGACAAATTACAAAGTACCATCACAGTGCTTATTACATAACGAATAAATATTTAAGACATAGTCTTGAACGATAGGTAATAATAACTAATAGTAATTCTTCAGCGGAAACTCCACACAGGGACACGGTTGACTGGTTGACACCAAGACTAGTACTCATTCCGATAATCTTCCTCTATATCTTTATCTGTTATGGTGGAAATAGCAAGGGTGAGTCCATGTCGAACTCCACAAATATAACACAGGGTTCATGAGGCTCAAAAAGGCTAGACACTGTTTAACTGCATTTAGCTTTTAATCATATATTAGCAATTGAGTAGCATCAAGATAAACCACTTCCCATTAAAGAACCAATGATCAATTGTAATAATGATAACGAATAGCATTAACATGAGCATAATAATAATCAACAATAATTAAACATGATATAGCAATGGTGATCATCTATCTGTAAATGTTCCAAGGCCGCTCGTATCCGTGAGCACGGCTAGTATACCAGTTTTTAACTCTGCGCAGAGGTGTACACTTTCACTGTAAGTCATGATTTCCAAATGAGTGGGGAGATCAAGCCCAAACACCCGAGAACCATATAAAGCCACTCAAAAGTTCGTCTAACAAGTTAGGGCCATTAGATTCACTCGGCAGGCAGATGTAGAACCCCCCTTCCCTGTGGCACAACAACCGCAGCCTATACACACTAGGCCAGGGGCTCGCACTACACCCAAAGTGGCAAGCCATTCTTACGCCATTTAAGGTAACCACTAACAAGCTAGAAAAGGTCTCTTGAACAACTAAAGCCAGAGCCATATAGCCCTCACAGCTGTACTGTATATCCCGGATAATCATGTACAGATAAGTCCTTATGGAGAGAAAACAGAGCATCAAAATAATACACATGCTCTAGCCCCTTTTAACAGTAATAGAATCATCTTAAAGGTTGATTGCTTAATCCATTAATCAAATTACAAGATCATTGTTCTTAGTTTAAGCACTAGCAGTAGCTACCCATATGCATTCCCAAGGTTGACAAGGAATCAAGATAACAATCACTAAGTTATAATCTCTAAGGTTGTCAAGGTAAGCACATGCATATGTATGACAATTCAATGTATAGGTAACAAGGATAGTCCTGTGTTATACTTGCCTTGATCAAAGCTCTCCAAGTGATACTGCTGACTTGGCTCAAAGTAATACTCCGAATCGTCCAAATACTGCTCACCTTCTATATTCGATCATCAATCAACACATACATGCATCCAATCAAACAAACACGAAGCAAACAAAGAGATACAATTAGAACAGTACACCAACAGTAGCAAAACAGTAATAAAAGTTTATAAAACTCTTCTCCACGTTTCTACGATCACACAGACGCAAAGATCACCAAATTCGGAGTTAAAACGTGAAAGTTATGAATTTTCTAAGATTTCCTATAGATAAATAAATACTAAATTATAAACTCGAAAAATAAATTATCAAAACTGACTGTACAACTACACTAACATTTAGAGCTCGCAAATACGAACCTAACGCAACTTGAACGGATCAAATCGGAGTTAAAACGAAGTTTTTATGACCAAAACAAGTTTAGTGGCAAAACTGTAAATATCCGAAAACGTATTTTTGATTAATCCGGGAGTAAATACGCTTTCAAAACGCGAAAACGTATTTCCAGCTTTACGCTTTGGATGGCGGGTTGATTACTAAAAATTTCAGGGTCTCTTTAGAAAGATTACCCCGCGAAGGGGTATCTTCTAATCCGAGCCCTCGATCTCAAATCCAACGGCTCATGCTTGTCACCGATGAGACCGGTGATGCTGCCGCCGCCCCGCCCCATCTCCATGGCGGCGCCATGGCCGGCGGCTTGCCAGTCATGCAAACTCGCTCAAAACCTCACCAAAAGACACGCGGAACGCATCAACCGATCGAGAAGCTTGTGGAGATCTCACCTAGGGTTTCAATGCAGTCAAAAACGGAAAGAGTGTGACGGGCAGCTCCAGTAGGCGGACGGCAGAGCCCCTACACACGGTAATGAGACAACAATACCTCCTCTTCAAAATTGATAGCAAAATTGGGTTCGCAAAAACGAGCTAAAATCATTAAAGCAACTTACAGCTGCTAAGAGTCAAGGTAGCCGACGAATTTCCCCCTCCCCACCGCGGCTTCAAAATCTTACGGCGGCGGTTAACACCTCCATGGTAGAGCTAGGGCTGATTTTGATCCAAAAACACTCGGTCAAGGCTTGGTTCCACCTTAAATAAGGGTCGGCTGGATCAATTTGGTAACAACCTCCTCTGGCTTGCGGATTCAACCTCGACTCGAAGGTAGAGTCCTCCTCGGTTACGAACAGGGCGACGGTAACATCCGACAAGCGGGGCCCAACAATCAGCGTCACAAGGAGAGGAAAGGTGCGGCTTATTCACGAAGCTGGGCCGCTCGTCCGCTGGGCCAGGACGCGGAGACGGGCTGCTACGGATGCTGGCTGGGCCGCGACGACGCTGGACGGCCCACGCGGGCAGGCGCGGGAGAGCAGGCCGTCCGATGGCCTTCGGGCCAATCAGGTAAGAAGGTAAGTTGTGTTTTTTTCTTCTTTCTTTTCTTCATTTGTTTATTTTCCAAACATTTTCAAATAGAGTTTCAAATTCAAATCAAAATAAAATAAACCCACACCACAAAATAAAATAAATGCAACAGCATGAATGCAACACCAAATATTTCTTTTAAAATTTTAATTCCCTTTCTCTAAATTATTTAAAATTTATTACTCCTAAAATTTGGGTGTTACAAATTCTACCCCCCTTAAAAGAATCTCGTCCTCGAGATTGGACTGCTTACTCAAATAACTGCGGATATGATTTTCTCAATTCATCCTCTCTTTCCTAAGTTGCCTCTGCCTCTGAATATCGATTCCACTGCACTTTGCACATCTTAATAACCCGACTTCGAGTAACTCTCTCAGCAGTCTCCAAAATCTTAATCGGAAACTCTTCATATGTAAGATCCTCCTTAACAGTCAACTCTTCTAAAGGTATCTGCTCCTCAGGCACACGCAAACACTTCTTAAGTTGTGAAACATGGAACACATCATGTACTCCAGATAAATTCTCAGGCAACTCTAATTGATAAGCAACTTTCCCACGTCTGGTAATAACTTTAAATGGTCCAACATACCTTGGTGCTAGTTTACCTTTCATGTTAAACCTCTTCACATTTTTCATAGGTGACACCTTCAAATAGACATAATCACCTACCTCAAAAACTAAATCTCTTCTTCTATTGTCAGCATAACTCTTCTGACGAGACTGCGCTACTCTCAAATTCTCACGAATCACTCGCACTTGATCTTCTGCGTTTCTAAGAACATCTGTACCAAACACCTGAGATTCACCTGTCTGATCCCAAAACAATAGAGTTCTACACTTACGTCCATACAAAGCTTCAAACGGTGCCATCTTAAGACTCTGTTGATAACTATTATTGTAAGAAAATTCTGCATAAGGCAAACTCTTATCCCAACTAGTTCCATATTGCAATGCACAAGCTCTCAACATATCCTCTAATACCTGGTTGGTCCTTTCAGTCTGTCCATCTATCTGTGGATGATATGTTGTACTAAAATTCAATTTTGTTCCCAATGATTCATGCACAGCTTTCCAAAAATGTGACGTAAACTGCGATCCTCGATCAGATACAATCTTCTTTGGAACTCCATGCAAACATACTATCCTCTCCATATACAACTCTGCCAATTTTGGTCCACGGTAAGTAGTCTTAACTGGTATAAAATGAGCAACTTTGGTTAATCGATCTACTATCACCCAAATAGAGTCATAACCTTTCTGAGTACGAGGTAACCCCACTATAAAGTTCATACCAACTTCTTCCCACTTCCATTCAGGAATCTTCATTGGTTGCAATAATCCAGCAGGTCTCTGATGCTCTGCTTTCACCCTCTGACAAGTGTCACACAATGCCACATACTCAGCCACATCTCGCTTTAATCCAACTCACCAATATTTCTGTTTCAGATCCAAATACATCTTAGTACTACCAGGATGAATAGAATAAGCTGACTCATGAGCTTCGCGAAGAATTGCCTGTCTAACAGTTTGATCCTCAGGTACACACAGCCTCTTTCCAAACCACAAAATTCCATTATCATCCATCCGAAAGCCTGGTGACTTACCAATCACTATATCTTCCGCTATCTTCTTTAGTTTCTCATCCTTCAACTGACCCTTGTAGATTTCTTGCTCTAAAGTAGGCTCTATCACTAATTCCATTGTATTAGTAACAATTCCCAAATTCAAATATTCAAATTCAGCACATAACTCACTAGTCGTAGTCAATGTCCGTACCTCATTGACATAGCTTTTCCTACTAAGAGCATCAGCTACTACATTAGCCTTACCAGGATGATAGTGTATCTCAATATCATAATCCTTAATCAATTCTAACCATCTGCGTTGCCTCAAATTCAGATCTGACTGAGTGAAAATATACTTTAAACTCTTATGATCAGTGTATATATCACTCTTATGTCCAATCAAATAATGTCTCCAAATCTTTAAAGCATGAACTACAGCTGCTAACTCCAAATCATGTGTAGGATAATTCAACTCATGCTTTCTCAACTGCCTAGATGCATAAGCCACAACTCTGCCTTCTTGCATAAGAACACATCCCAAACCTTGACGAGAAGCATCACAATAAATAGAAAACTTCTTACTCAAATCTGGCAAAACCAAAACAGGCGCTGTAGTCAACCTCTTTTTCAACTCCTCAAAACTAGCTTGACATTTATCTGACCACACAAACTTGGCATTCTTCTCTAATAGAGATGTCATAGGTTTAGCAAGTTTAGAAAACCCTTCAATGAACCGTCTGTAATATCCAGCCAATCCCAAGAAACTACGAATCTCACTAGCATCAATAGGTGGCTTCCAATTTAATACATCCCTTACTTTACCTGGATCCACTGATATCCCTCCATTAGAAATAATATGACCAAGGAAATAAACTTCCTTCAACTAAAACTCACATTTACTTCGCTTCGCATACAACTTATGCTCTCTAAGCTTCTGCAACACCAACCTCAAATGTTCAGCATGCTCTACTTCTGTCTTGGAAAAGATCAGTATATCATCAATAAACACTACCACAAACTTATCCAAATATTCCATGAACACCTTATTTATCATGTACATAAAGTATGCAGGTGCATTGGTCAATCCAAATGACATAACAGTATACTCATACAATCCATACCTCATAGTAAAAGCTGTCTTTGGAATATCAGAAGCACGAATCTTCAACTGATGATAACCAGAACGTAAATCAATCTTAGAGAACACACAAGCACCTCTCAACTGATCAAACAAGTCATCAATCCTGGGCAAAGGATACTTATTCTTGATAGTTACCTCATTTAGTGACCGATAATCAACACACATCCTCTGACCGCCATTTTTCTTATCAACAAAAATAACTGGTGCTCCCCAAGGTGATGAACTAGGTCGAATAAAACCTTTATCTTGTAATTCTTTAATTTGTTTCTTAAGTTCTTCTAATTCATCTACTCCCATCCTATATGGTCGTTTGGCTATAGGTGCAGTTCCAGGAAGTAATTCAATAAGAAATTCAATGTCTCTATCAGGTGGCATACCTGGCAATTCATCAAGGAAGACATCCGGAAATTCCTCAATCACTGAATTCTCCTTAATAGTATCTTCAAGCTGATTCACCACAGCGGTTGGTTGCTTCTGCACTGCTACATCCACATTGATTTTATCTCCATTAGGTGCAGTCACAACTACCACTTTCTGCTGACACTGAATCTCTGCCTGATTTTGCTTCATCCAGTCCATACCCAATATCACATCAATACCAGATGTCCTCAACACTATAGGAGTTATCTTAAACTCTACCCCCCTTAATACCATACTAATTGGAAGACAACGATTACTGGTTTGCATGGTACCTCCAGGTGAATTTACTAATAGGGGTTCTTTCATAGCTAGCATGGGTATACTATGCATTTTTAACAAAAATGTTGGATATAAATGTATGAGATGCTCCAGAGTCAAAAAGAACAGTTGCGGGAATGGAATGTACATTGAACGTACCAATCATAACTTCTGGTGCATCATGAACTGTATCAGAAGACACGTGATTCACCCTTCCAGTATCAGATTGCCTCTGGCTGCTCTTCTGGCTCTGAGGAGTCTGCTGGTTCTGCTTCTCAGGACAATGGTAAGACATATGCCCCTCTTTACCACAGACAAAGCATCTAGTAGGCGTGCTGGGAGCACTATTCTTCATGGGGGTAACATTGGAATTTCCAGTGCGAGGAGTCTGTTGCCCAGTCTGCTGATACTGTTGACGTTGTGGATATGATGAATGCTGTTGTGACTGATTACTTTGCTAATTCTGGGACCACCTCTGATTCGGGTTGCGATTCCATTGACTAACCGGTCCCTAAAACTTCTGATGAAAACCATGCTGAGAATTAGTACGCTGACGGTTGTTGCTTCCTGAGCCTTGTACCTTCATTTTCCTCTTCCTGTCCATCTCTCTGCGCTCATTATCAAGCATAATAGCTTTATTTACCAGCTCTTGAAAACTAGCATAGTTGTTCCCCTTCAACTGCAAGCGAAGATCATAATAAATTCCCTTCAAGAAAAGACGCTGCCTGTCTGCATCTTCTCTCACTTCATTAGGGGCATAGCGAGCCAACTGGGTGAACCTGTCATGATATTCACTAACGCTCATCTGTCTCATCCTAAGGTTTCTGAATTCTTCCTGCTTCAGCTCAATTATACCTTCAGGAATATGACGAGCTCGAAAATCTCTAACAAACTCATTCCAAGTGATAGGAGGAGCATTGTCAGGGCGTGCAGCTTGATACGACTCCCACCAAGTCTGAGCTGTCCCCTGTAACTGACCAGATGCATATAACACCTTCTCCATATCATTGCATTGGCTATATTCAGCTGTTTCTCCACTGCCCTCACCCAATCATCTGCCTCTAAAGGATCAGCAGCATGAGAAAACACTGGAGGGCGTCCCTTCAAAAATTCCCCACGCTTATCCCTCACTTGCACAGGCGGTGGTCCTCCTGCAGGGGGATTGTTCTGCATGTGCTGCATAAACATCTGCATCATCTGATTCTGAGTTTGCATGAGTTCTTCCATAGTAATGGGTAGGTTAGCACCTCCACGACCTCTGCCACGTCCTCTGCCTGACATCTGTTTCCAAAAACACAGAAGTTGAAATTCAGTATGATCCGAGATGATGTATTCAATAGATAAGCAAAATCTGATTTTTCTGGGCGAACTCCAATTTTAGCAACTCAGTAAAACTGTCATATCTCGAGCTACAGACGTCCAATTCAGATGATCTTTACATGGTTGGAAAGCTTACAAAATTACCTACAACTTTTATTCACAACACTTTTTCTGATCCTGTCAATAAATTGGCCAAAAACTGAACTTAACCGAAACTATTTCTGAATTCCAGACTATGCAGTAACTCCAACTTGGAACAGATATATCTCTTAACTTATAATAGATATTAAAGTGATTCTTGTGGGGTTGGAAAGATATAAAAGTCTAATTATTCCCAGTAAAATTTTCTTAAATTTCTCATGAACGGATTTTAAGTTATTTCTAAAACATCCCAGACTGATCAAGAATCAGCAAAGGACAGAACTATGTTCACCTCACAACCAACTAATATATTTTGATCAAACTTAATATTCTCAACCATGGAACTTGTAGGCATGTCTACAAAACTCCAGCACACATTACAAAGATCCAAATCACACATTATCATAATAACAATTCATCAATCACACAATTGTTCACACCAAAAACTGACTCTTTAAAACAAACCAAACTTAAAATTAACTCGCAACTACTATCGTTCCTATTACATAGGGATTTTTCCTATTTCCTAATTAAGCTTCTCATAAATCTTGGGATGACCTAACTCCGCCCTTAATTGATCAATCTCCTTATAAGCTTGCTCCTTAAGTTCTTTTTCCTTCAGCAACTCATCCTTCAAATCCACCTCATGGAGAGCCAATTCTCGAGCTAATCCCACCGTAGCTTGTAAAGTCAAGAAGGAATCATCTGCAGGTGGCACGGTCCAAATACCCTTGTCATGTAAGAAACAAGGAAAATGCCGGAGTGCACCCTTTAACGTCTTGTCCGAGCGTAGACCATGGTAGTAAACAAATGCATTGAAAGCGACATCCTCCATGCTTATCTCCACAGTTGCCCGGCTCACTCTGGTAATGAACTTTGACTCCACCTTAGGCTCCTTAGTGGTAGGATCCTTTTTCTTAACCCATAACTCCGTTTCCCAATAGGAATCCATCCATGGATGACTATACTCTGCACTACGATACTCCAACGTAGCTTCCCAGTCATAGTAGTAGTTGTCCAAGGTTCTTGTCAACATGTCATGGAAGAAAGCATCAGCTTTAGGAACCAGGATATGAAACTTCATAGTCCACCCCATAACTACATTCTCCATTGGTATATCACCAACTCTTGATTCAGCATCAGATAGCTCTTGATCACCATCCTCATACGGCTCCTGAGGTTTGAAACGGGAAACGTACTGTGCAGCTGACAGACGGGGATGAGGAGGCATCTATAAGATTTAGACATAGATTAGATAGAATCAATGTATTTTCGCAATAGAATAAAGTAGAGGAAGCATAAAACTTTAGTAATTATCAAGGTGAAAAGAGGAAGCATGAATTAAGTGAAGTATGGATGCTATTAACGACCATTCTAACTAGACTCGCGTCCTACAGTCAACACGGCTCTGATACCAATCTGTCACACCCATTTTTAAGGACAAAAATAGGATGCATAAAAGACTCATGTGCGCCCCAGGAAACAGTCGCACACATAAGTTGACAAATTACAAAGTACCATCACAGTGCTTATTACATAACGAATAAATATTTAAGACATAGTCTTGAACGATAGGTAATAATAACTAATAGTAATTCTTTAGCGGAAACTCCACACAGGGACACGGTTGACTGGTTGACACCAAGACTAGTACTCATTCCGATAATCTTCCTCTATATCTTCATCTGTTATGGTGGAAATAGCAAGGGTGAGTCCATGTCGAACTCCATAAATATAACACAGGGTTCATGAGGCTCAAAAAGGCTAGACACTATTTAACTGCATTTAACTTTTAATCATATATTAGCAATTGAGTAGCATCAAGATAAACCACTTCCCATTAAAGAACCAATGATCAATTGTAATAATGATAATGAATAGCATTAACATGAGCATAATAATAATCAACAATAATTAAACATGATATAGCAATGGTGATCATCTATCTGTAAATGTTCCAAGGCCGCTCGTATCCGTGAGCACGGCTAGTATACCAGTTTTTAACTCTGCGCAGAGGTGTACACTTTCACTGTAAGTCATGATTTCCAAATGAGTGGGGAGATCAAGCCCAAACACCCGAGAACCATATAAAGCCACTCAAAAGTTCGTCTAACAAGTTAGGGCCATTAGATTCACTCGGCAGGCAGATGTAGAACCCCCCTTCCCTGTGGCACAACAACCGCAGCCTATACACACTAGGCCAGGGGCTCGCACTACACCCAAAGTGGCAAGCCATTCTTACGCCATTTAAGGTAACCACTAACAAGCTAGAAAAGGTCTCTTGAACAACTAAAGCCAGAGCCATATAGCCCTCACAGCTGTACTGTATATCCCGGATAATCATGTACAGATAAGTCCTTATGGAGAGAAACCAGAGCATCAAAATAATACACATGCTCTAGCCCCTTTTAACAGTAATAGAATCATCTTAAAGGTTGATTGCTTAATCCATTAATCAAATTACAAGATCATTGTTCTTAGTTTAAGCACTAGCAGTAGCTACCCATATGCATTCCCAAGGTTGACAAGGAATCAAGATAACAATCACTAAGTTATAATCTCTAAGGTTGTCAAGGTAAGCACATGCATATGTATGACAATTCAATGTATAGGTAACAAGGATAGTCCTGTGTTATACTTGCCTTGATCAAAGCTCTCCAAGTGATACTGCTGACTTAGCTCAAAGTAATACTCCGAATCGTCCAAATACTGCTCACCTTCTATATTCGATCATCAATCAACACATACATGCATCCAATCAAACAAACACGAAGCAAACAAAGAGATACAATTAGAACAGTACACCAACAGTAGCAAAACAGTAATAAAAGTTTATAAAACTCTTCTCCACGTTTCTACGATCACACAGACGCAAAGATCACCAAATTCAGAGTTAAAACGTGAAAGTTATGAATTTTCTAAGATTTCCTATAGATAAATAAATACTAAATTATAAACTCGAAAAATAAATTATCAAAACTGACTGTACAACTACACTAACATGTAGAGCTCGCAAATACGAACCTAACGCAACTTGAACGGATCAAATCGGAGTTAAAACAAAGTTTTTATGACCAAAACAAGTTTAGTGGTAAAACTGTAAATATCCGAAAACGTATTTTTGATTAATCCGGGAGTAAATACGCTTTCAAAACGCGAAAACGTATTTCCAGCTTTACGCTTTGGATGGCGGGTTGATTACTAAAAATTTCAGGGTCTCTTTAGAAAGATTACCCCGCGAAGGGGTATCTTCTAATCCGAGCCCTCGATCTCAAATCCAACGGCTCATGCTTGTCACCGATGAGACCAGTGATGCTGCCGCCGCCCCGCCCCATCTCCACGGCGGCGCCATGGCCGGCGGCTTGCCGGTCATGCAAACTCGCTCAAAACCTCACCAAAAGACACGCGGAACGCATCAACCGATCGAGAAGCTTGTGGAGATCTCACCTAGGGTTTCAATGCAGTCAAAAACGGAAAGAGAGTGACGGGCAGCTCCAGTAGGCGGACGGCAGAGCCCCTACACACGGTAATGAGACAACAATACCTCCTCTTCAAAATTGATAGCAAAATTGGGTTCGCAAAAACGAGCTAAAATCATTAAAGCAACTTACAGCTGCTAAGAGTCAAGGTAGCCGACGAATTTCCCCCTCCCCACCGCGGCTTCAAAATCTTACGGCGGCGGTTAACACCTCCATGGTAGAGCTAGGGCTGATTTTGATCCAAAAACACTCGGTCAAGGCTTGGTTCCACCTTAAATAAGGGTCGGCTGGATCAATTTGGTAACAACCTCCTCTGGCTTGCGGATTCAACCTCGACTCGAAGGTAGAGTCCTCCTCGGTTACGAACAGGGCGACGGTAACATCCGACAAGCGGGGCCCAACAATCAGCGTCACAAGGAGAGGAAAGGTGCGGCTTATTCACGAAGCTGGGCCGCTCGTCCGCTGGGCCAGGACGCGGAGACGGGCTGCTGCGGATGCTGGCTGGGCCGCGACGACGCTGGACGGCCCACGCGGGCAGGCGCGGGAGAGCACGCCGTCCGACGGCCTTCGGGCCAATCAGGTAAGAAGGTAAGTTGTGTTTTTTTTTCTTCTTTCTTTTCTTCATTTGTTTATTTTCCAAACCTTTTCAAATAGAGTTTCAAATTCAAATCAAAATAAAATAAACCCACACCACAAAATAAAATAAATGCAACAGCATGAATGCAACACCAAATATTTCTTTTAAAATTTTAATTCCCTTTCTCTAAATTATTTAAAATTTATTACTCCTAAAATTTGGGTGTTACAATTACAAAAGCATAGTGGAAACTATTGTTAATCTTCTCTTTGGGTCTTTATACTCCAAAGGGATGATTGACTGGGGGAGCACTCGCCTAGTACTCTTGGATCTCAACAAGAAACTATTCACTTGAATCACCATCTGGTACCCATCTGGGATTTTTATTGGTGACAACGACAAGCGTCAGCTCACCATGCTCAGCAAGTATAACATGAGGTTATGCAAGGCTCAAGAAGGCTTGACTCAGCTGTATTGTGGTAAGCATTTTTAGTTGGTCATATTTTATTTATTAAACCTGAGTTACTAGATTATGCTTAAAGCTCCCATGTGAATATAATTAATTATCATCATAAGACTTAATAATATCCCAAACCATCCATAGAACCATCTATCTCGAAAAGGATCCAGGTCGCTCGTGTCCGTGAGCACGGCTGATATATCAGTTTGATCAAACTCTGCAGAGTGTGTACACTTTCACCTTAAGTCGTGATTCCCACGTGCCGGGGTTTGCAAAGTCCATGATGCCTCTTCCTAGGAGGCATGGCAGGGTCTCACTATGAAGTCTTTCACTAATTACCCTAACGAGTTAGTAGCCACGAGGTTTCAGTATCTAGGCGAATGGAGCCCCCCTTCAAGACTGGCACACCTTGACCACAGCTCAGTACACATCTTGACAGGCAAGAAGTCATTCTGCAATCTAGTCCCCCCCCCTCTTACGCCTTTCAGTAACTACTAACAGGCTAGAGAAAACTAGCTATATGACTAAGATCGTGCCCACTGTGATTCTCAAGGCTGTATGGATGTCCTGGGTTGCCGCTTTAAGATTCAGTCCTTACGGAGGGCAGACTAAAGCACCCAAAAAGACCCAATGCTCTAGCCCCCTTCTGTCCATGTTGCTCAAAAGCATCATTTTAACCATTGATTCCATAAGTCATTAATTAAAATTGACATTATAATATTTGGTGATTACAAGCTAAGCAAAGCTACCCACATGCATGAACCCAGGGTAAACAAGGAGTACAGGGTATCAAAAGTACTAGGTAAGATCCTTAGCATCATATTAGACACATGCATATGAAAGTGATTATAAGGTTATTAGGTAACAAGGAACTCATATTACACTTGCCTCCATTTATCTGCTCAAACTTTTCTGACTTTTGCCTCTGGATCATCCTTGATTAGCTTCACTTCTATAGAGCACAACCCCGGCACAAGCACAATGATCAAACCTAAAAGCAGTACACCATGAATTACAAAAAGAAGATAAACGATTCTAGCGCGAATGGCATGATCATACGATCGCGTGAGCGCAAAATCACCTAAAATGGGTTATGGCGAGCTTTTGAAGTTTTAGGGGTTAAATCATAAATTGACATTTTAAATAAACTAAATATTTTTGCAACGATAGATTTAAATCATGAAAAGGAATTAAGACCGGATATATCAAGGAATAGCAAGAAGGATGCCAATGGTGTAGAAGAAATAAAGGGAACGTGGGCTACAATATTTATAGAAATACAGGGAATATATTTTATGGAGGAAAATAAGACGTACGATGCATCAACATGACGAGGTGATGACATCATCAAGGAATAATCATGGTATTTTGATCTGTAGGCTTATTAGCTTGTGAATTTGGGGAAAATCTATCTACGGGAATATGCTTTCATCTACACAAAACTCAGTCTATGTGTTGACGTCAGATGTGGTCCGAATCACACACCAGAAAGGGCATTGGACGCCCGGATCGCTACGGACTGGAGAACGCAGCAAGATATTGCTCTTTCATGGTGAAGCACGGAGAGGTTTACAAGAAAACCACCAAAGGATAACCAATCGCGCTTACGTGATGAAGAACCGGCTAGTTTTCAGGCAAACTAGCAAAGAAACCGTCGAAGCTCTCGCCCAGGAGGGACCCCATCAGGGAAAGGACGTCTCTGGGTTGCCCTAGGTTGGCCGGCAAGCCTAGGACGTCATCCTTGGTCATGGATCAAGGGATGAACAGCATGGAGGTTGAAGGAGAAGAGAAAAGAGGTAAAATGGGTAGATTGATTTGTTTGTATGACGATTGGATAGATGGGAACTCAATCGGCCATGATCCTCTCATATATATAGAGGGGGTGGTCTTATCCCAATAGAAAACCTCTCCAAGGCTTATTTTCTAAGTTTCCTACGTCCAAAAAACCAATCTAGAAACAAATCGGTTCGAGATCTGGGAGTTAGATTCGGAACAGACTCTACCGGTAGTACCGGTCAAGGACCGGTAGTACCAGTAGTTCATTTTTATGCCAATCTACGCCTCCTTCCGCCATCCATCGGTAGTACCAGTCTCGGACCGGTAGTACCAGTAGTTCATATCTGCGCCAAACCTTCTCGGACCGGTAGTACCGATGGTCTTGGACCAGTAGTACCGGTAGTTCAAGTATTTTTTCGGAGGCACAACTCTCTCATCCGGACCCCAAATTGGACGTTCCATATATGTTTTTTGACCATCTCGACGAGAGGAACGCAATGGTGAAGTTCGTTATACATTTTGACAAGTTCACAAAATGGACATTTTTTTGTTGTCAACATATGCCCCCCTGTTTTTAGGTTTATGATGCATGAACCTGAAAACACTTGATCAAACAAACATAATTAAACCTAACAGCAACGATATCCATCTCATCGGTTGTATGGTGACTAAGGGCGATGTATACATCGGCCATTTTGTTCTAAGAGCGATACATGTATCAGCCATTGTTTGGAGAGCACTTAGGCTTCTTGCCAAACACTTGGAAATACTTTTTCAAGTATCTTCCGTTGAATGCTACTTTGAGACGTTCGCCTTGCAATGTCTCTAGCAAATAGGAATTACCGTATATGACTTTGATTACTTTGTAAGGACCCTCCTACTTAGGTGACCATTTGCCAAACTAATTGCTCTTCAATCCAATAGGTAGTATGATTTTTTACATTAATTCTCCTACTTAGAAAGATTTGCTCTTGACCTTTTTATTGTATGCCCTAGCAATTCGAGCTTTGTCTTTCTCTATCTCCTTGAGAGTCTTTAATCTTACATCAGTTACCTCATCGATGTTATCCATCATCAAATCATGATACACAATGGCTGATAGATCATTTTGTTTAGCAAGCCTGTATGCATCCAAATTTACCTCGACAGGTAACACGGGCTCTTGACCATATACCAACTGAAAAGGAGTAACTTTTGTAGCATCATGCCTTGAAATGTGATGTGCCCATAGAGCTTCAGATAATACTTCATGCCACCTTCTTGGATTCTCCTTAATTTTCTTCTTGATAAGCATAATCAAAGTCTTATTACTAGACTCAGCTTGGCCATTAGCTTGAGCATAATATGGAGATGATTTGAGCAACTTGATCTTATATAATTCGGCAAAGTCCCTCACTTCCTTGGACATAAATGATGTCCCTTGATCTATAGTTAATGTTTAGGATATGTCGAATCTTTGAATGATATGCTCAGTGATGAACTCAATAACCTCCTTATGTGTTATATTCTTCAAAGGAATAGCTTCGGTCCACTATATGAAATAATCTGTAGCAATCAACACAAAGCGACATTCCTTGGAAGATGGAGGATGTATTTGACCAGTGAAGTCTAACCCCAACCACAAAAAGGCCATGGCTTGATAATAGGATGAAGCATAGCAGCAGGCACTAGCCGAATATTCCGAAACCTTTGGCACTCTTCGTAACCTTTGTAGTATCGAAAACAATCGGCCATTATAGTAGGCCAATAGAAATCAGCTCTATGCAATAACCACTTCTTCTTCGGGGCTGATTGATGTGTACCACAAATACCTTCATGGACTTCTTCCATAGTCACTCTTGCTTGATCAGATCTCAAGCACTTCAGCAGCAAGTCTTCGATGGTCCTTTGATAAAGCTCGTCATTGTGAACACATACTTGAAAAGCACTTTGCCAAACACTTTTATCAACTTTAGCACTTGGATCACGTAGATATATCAATAAAGGAGTCCTCCAATCATACAAATTGGTCCCAACATCACTGGAAGTTTTGCCAGGCCGATTTGAGAGCTTGTCATGCTCATTGATCGTGCTAGTCATAGCGGAGTCAGTTGAGCCGATAGAGGCAGTCAGCTTAGCTGACTGGGGGAGTTGACCTAGCTGGCTATAGCAGTCGGCTTAGTCGACTTGGCTGTAGCAAGGAGGGAGTCAGCTAAGCTGACTTGGTCAGTCAGCTTGGTCGACTAGTCTGCACCTGCACCGGAAAATTCTAAACTTTTATGCATCAACTGTTCTTGAACATGAAAATTACACCCACGACGTCATAGCCAGATGCTTATTGCACTAACATGTTGGCCATTTGATTTTCATGCCTTAGAATATGCCGAATTTGAAATTCGGTAAAAGAACCAATGATATCAAGGCAAGCATCAAGACAAACTTTTAGTGACTCTACTAGGCATTGAAATTCACTAGCAACTTGTTCCACCAGCAAAGAATCACCGTAGGCTTTAACATGCCATACATCATGGATCGCAATATGATCAAGTCGAATAAGAAAATCACATTCGGCTTGCACTTTGGTGCAAATGTAATTTCTAATCGGCTTGATGTCTCTAATAGCACCATTGTGAGAAATAATTATCATGCCAACACCTTCACCTTATTTGCAAGCCGATTAATCATATTGTCACATCCATGAAGTAAATCCAAAATGCATATGTCATGCCCCCCGGGCCTGAAAGCCATCAAAGTAAATTTCATGGGGCTTTCCAATAGCACGATGCTCACAAGCACTCATCGGCTATATTTTTACACTAAGGGCAATATCAAAATATCGGCCATATGAATTCATCCACAAGAGCATGCATAACCGAAATAAATATTTTGGCTCTTGATCATTTGATGAGCAAAATAATTTGGCAACCCTCTTTAACATAAAGATTCATAACAAGGATCAAAATAAGGATTTAAGGGATAACCATGCATACCAGGGAATGAATTCCACATAAGCTTAGGCAGAGAGTATGAATGATGCCATGACCAATGATTTTGATGATTTGGAGCAAACCTCCAACTTGGTAATTGTTTCTTGAATCTTCTTCTCTCCTTTGCCTTTGTTGCACCACTTGCTTGAGCATTATCCTTCTGAGCTTCAATACTTTCTTTAGGAACCCATGCTAAGCCCTTTTCTTTTAGCTTCTCTGCACTAAGCTTCTGCAACTTCTTTTCTTGCCACTTTGGTAAACCGATTGAGCATATCAGTTTTATTTCTGTTTTGGACAGCGGCAAATCATTCTTGACTTTGGGCACTCTTAACTTCTTTTGTTTAGATTTGGCACCTATAATATCAATAGATGATTTCCCCACTTCTTTACCATCAATAACCAGATTTTTCAACAATGTAATCGGCTTTTCAATAGTCCAACTCAGATCTGAACTTTCCTTCTTTCGGCCATCACACTTCACACGGTAAACTTGTTTTACCACTTTCTTCTTTTGTTGAGCTCCAGACCGATTTTGATCAAAACGGTCTTTACAAGATGATGATCTCTCTAAATGTCTAGGAGCTACATATTCTATATACTGTGGCCTAAAATATGGTGGAACACATGCCTCTTGATCAAACCAGCCCCAAAATGAATAAGGATAAAAATATGCGCGTTGTGGTCCATATGACATAGGAATTGGCTGCTCAAAAGAAGAATATGTTGCTGCTGCGTGAGATCTATCTCCTTGCCAATTCCACTCTTGAAACTTGTGCTTTGGAGGTGATTTTGATGATTGGACTTTCTTTGATTGGTTGGCAATATTTGCTTCTCCTATCTTTTCATATTTAGCTAGAAGTTCCTTGAAGCTAAGCTCCGGCCTTCTAGTCCTTTGTTTGCCATGACCCTTACCTCCATTAGCTTTATGGGCATCCTCTCCCTTCTTTTCATCTTGACAAACATGTTTTAAAGGAGGATTCTCAGCCGATTCCCCTTGCTCAATGGAGTCAATCGGTGTTTGCTCTAGTCGGAGAGATTTCACCTGCCCCCTAGTATCTTCTGAAATTGTAGTGACATTGTCATCCACTGAAATATCTTCAACTTACAATTGATGGACCACAACCTTGCCATCACTTGAGGGCTCCACATCTCTCTCTTGGGCATTTGAGCCTCAAGCTTTGAGTGAATCGGCTAATGTAAGCCGATTCGAAACATGTTTGCCATCAAGACCCATTGAATCCAATTGTTCCATTTATTGAGCTTCAGAAAATCTCAATCGTCCATTATCAATGGCCGATTGGATCACTCGACGAAACACATTGCAATTATAAGTATTATGATCAGATGAGTTATGTCACTTGCAATATGTAAGCTCTTCTAAGTTTTGAATAGATGGCAAAGTACTATGATCAATGATTCTAATAAAATTATTCTTGAGCAAGATATCAAAGATATGATCACAAAAAGTAAAGTCAAAGGTGTACTTTGATTTCTTTAGCTGATTCTTTTGTGGAGTTGGCTTTAAAGTTAGGCAAACGAATGGATCAGATTTGACATCAATCCATTTGGTCACACCTTTGCAATTGCTCATGAGAAGCTTTAGCTTTGATGAAGTATCACCATCGGCCTTGCCATATGGCATAATGTGTTGGCCGATAGAATCTGAATTTTTTTATCATTAACAAATAAATTGTTATTCTCAATCGGTCTATTACAACTATTAGCAAGAATATCTCTAATAGATGCTAAAATTGAAATAGTGTGACCGGATTGGAATTTGAGCAAAATATTTGTGTTTTCTACCTTGTTGATCATTTTGGAGAAGTGCATATCCTTGATTTGCATGATGTTGCTCTTCTTCTCCAAAAACCAATCAACAAGTGGGGTCAAATCATCCGAAGATGCATCAGCAGCTGCTAGAACCGGGAAAGTTGGCCTAGCCGACCGGCTAGGCTGACTTGGGCACTAGCAGGGGAAGTCGCGTTAGCCGATTGGGAAGTTGGACTAGCCGACTCTGGGCAGGCATCAGAGGTAGTCGGCCTAGCCGATTGGGAAGTCGGCCTAGCCGACTTAGAGCAGGCAGGAATCGGCTTAGCCGACTTCAAAGTCGGCTTAGCCGATTCTGAGTAGGCAGACCGCCCTTCTTTGTTTCTTGTAGGGGCTTGATCTCCATCAATGATGTGGTAATCACTAGATAAGTATACAACCCCTTTAGCTCCTGAAAAATCAAGTCTAGCTGATTTCTGTTGCTTCCCATGTTTTTCTGTAGCAAGACTTGTTTTCTGAGATATAATGGATTCGGAAGGGATAGCTCCTTTTTTCATACTCATAGCTGATGACTTAGATGTGATCGGCCTCTTACTATGAGGTATTGTGGTAGCCCCTCCTGAATTGGCCCTATCGGTTTCAGGCGTCGAAGAGGCCAATTTGGATTGACTCTTTGCAATCACTCTACCATGTTGGTCAAAATAATAGTAAAACGGCCTCTCATATTGAGGTTGACTAAAAGCCAGGGCCGATTCACTAGTATGTCCAACATGAGGTGAAGTAGCAATAGGAGTATCAAAGATTCCTTCCTCTAACTTATCAAATATAGAATTCACCTTAACCATAGTATAGAAAAGAAGAGAATCTTCAGTGATCCCATCTACCTTTAGCTTAGCTATGGTTGTAGACCTAATGAGATTTCCTCACCTATTGCTGAATTTTTATTGATTCGGCTACAATTATTAGTAACATGTGAAGCCGGATCACAAGTTTTAGCACTCGAATGCCTTGCTGAAATTTCACTAATTTGGCTTTGATTGTGAGCAGAATATGAAGCCAAATTGTGGGCATTGATCATTGCATAAGGTGCTAAATTTTCTTTGATTCGGCTATGGTTACTAATAACACGTGAAGCCGAATCATAGGTATTAGCACTTACATACCTTGCTGAATTTTCATTAATTCGGCTCGAGTTGAGAGTAACATGTGAAGCCGACTTATGAATAGAAGCATTGGCATATGATGCTGAATTTTGAGAGCAATTGGCTAAATAATTAGCATTGTCATAGCCAATTCTCTCGTTCATCGGCATGTCACGTGGTGGAATGACACATTGTGAACTTATAGCAGATAAACAAGGATCCACATGTTGTATGTTGCTAGTAACATCAAAATTCAAAGAATTCATAGTTGACATCGGCTCTTGACCATGATATCCATAATTATTATGTGTATGATGATGAACATTATCAAAACTATCAGCCGATGCAACATATCTAGTATCATTACAGCTAGCAACACTAACATGAGAGCATATATGACTTGCAAAATAACCATTAGGATCATAAAATGTATTTGCAAGTTGTACCTTGGGGTAATTTTAGTAGTTTTGTGATGAACCACCTCGGTACTCCATGATTTAGAACTCGATCGCCTTGCTGAATTTTTCAATGTCAAGCGCAACACGTTGCAAAATTACAAGCAAGATCACAAGGGGTCAAAACTAGATGCGATCGGCCTTTTAGGCCAGATGCAACGGTAATGGTGAGCTCAAGAAGATAGATCTGCAAGGAATAAGGCTAGGGTAAGAAGAATCGGTTACAAGGTAGAGCCGAAGTAAATTCTTCCCCAGCGGAGTCACCAAAAAGTGTGTTGACGTCGAATGTGGTCCGAATCACACACCAGAAAGGGCATTGGACGCCCGGGCTGCTATGGACTGGAGAACACAGCAAGATATCGCTCTTTCATGGTGAAGCACGGAGAGGTTTACAAGTAAACCACCAAAGGATAACCAATCGCGCTTACGTGACGAAGAACCGGCTAGTTTTCAAGCAAACTAGCAAAGAAACCGTCGAAGCTCTCGCCCGAGAGGGACCCCATCAGGGCAAGGACGTCACCGGGTTGCCCTAGATTGGCCGGCAAGCCTAGGACGTCATCCTTGGTCGTGGATCAAGGGATGAAAAGCATGGAGGTTGAAGGAGAAGAGAAAAGGGGTAAAAGGGGTAGATTGATTTGTTTGTATGACGATTGGATAGATGAGAACTCAATCGGCCATGATCCTCTCATATATATAGAGGGGGGTGGTCTTATCCCAATAGAAAATCTCTCCAAGGCTTATTTTCTAAGTTTTCCACGTCCAAAAACCGATCTAGAAACAAATCGGTTCGAGATCTGGGAGTTAGATTCGGAACAGACTCTACCGGTAGTACCGGTCAGGCTCCACCGGTAGTACCGGTCAAGGACCGGTAGTACCAGTAGTTCATTTTCACGCCAATCTGTGCCTCCTTCCGCCATCCACCGGTAGTACCGTTCTCGGACCGGTAGTACCGGTAGTTTATATCTGTGTCAAACCTTCCCGGACCGGTAGTACCAGTAGTTCATACATTTTTTTCGGAGGCATAACTCTCTCATCCGGACTCCCAAATTGGACGTTCCATATATGTTTTTTTTTACCATCTCGACGAGAGGAACACAATGGTGAAGTCCGTTATACATTTTGACAACTTCACAAAATGAACATTTTTTTGTTGTCAACACTATGCATGCACACCGTCTATGCATGCACACACGTCCAGTGTACTTCTGTACAGTACATGCTTGATCTAGATAACTGCAGGGTTGCTACTGTTCATGCATGGCAACAAGAACGATTCAACGGGAAACAGTGATGGTAGATTCATTTCTGTGGGTTGAAGAATAAAAAGGTAGGGATCATGGGCACGTTTATTAGGAATTTCCGTACTAGATGTTCAACCCATGGCTGATATATATAGCTGCAGCTAGGCTTTTAAACAGAAAAAATCATGCTATATATGAGGATGCTTCTCACCAATGTGCGACGATGATGGTGATGACGTGGATAGCCGGCAGAGAGGATGATGAAGCTACGATGATGCATGGTTCTGTTCCAACTATGCACAGGCCCCTCGGTCGGATGCGGCAACCACGATGTTCCGGCAGCAGTGTACACAGATCACGGCCAGGCAAGAGAAAAGAAGGAAAAGATCAATATATTCAGGAGTTGCAAGAGGAGGCATCTCACCCTGCTCATGACGATTGATGGTGAAGAAGCAAACAAGGAATTCGAAGGTGGATGATGGCCAACGGTGAGATGATGTGAAATGGCTCAATGAAACGACGAACGCTGCGGCGTCCTGCGGCATCTGCTGCTCTGCACTCGTGGCAAGGATATATGATGCCTCATGCAGCCAGGACTGGAGGAGATCGACAGCAAATGATCACGGGATAGAAAAGGAGGGCAACCTGCTGCTTTTATAGGCGCAGAAAAGAGAGTGCAGCAGCCTCGACATAATTATGGAAGATGGTGGAGCTTGAGCTAATGCCATTAAGGCAGCGGTTTCTAGCTCTAGGTGGTGATGGGAATTGAAGAAGGGTGAGTGGGATTTCAGTTATGTGAGATGGTGGAAATGTGTGCTGAAAACAGAAGCACTGAGATAGCAACGGTAGATGTTGATGCATGCAGACACATGTTGATGATAACTGAGCATTGCATGTGATCCACGTAGAGGGAGGGAGAGAGAGATTAGCTGCAGCCATTACTAAAGACGTGCATGATTATATTTTTAGGACAAAGAAATAATATATTTACAAGAAGGAAGAAAGAAAAGAGAAACTGAGTATTGCTTTACTGCTAGAACGTGGTGACCACGTTGTTTGCTCGTTGAAGTGATCTCACATGCAAAGGATAAAGTATATGGACGAAGGAAATATAAATATAAGAAAAGAAGAGAGGAAATTGAGTTTGCAAGGGACATGGATATTTTGTTCAAGGTTTGAATGTGATCACATGCTAAGAATGTGAGATGGATAATGAATGAACAGGATTTGACATGAGATCAAAAGGATTTTTGGTCAAACAAGGATTAAAGAGTTTGACTATGATTTTAGAAATTATATTTAAACTGTTTTTTCAAGGACTTTAAAACTCAAACTATTTTTTTTTATAAATAGAGTAAAACCTATTCGAGGCTTTATTGAATTTTCTAAATTTGTTTTTCACTCAAGAGAATTTATGCAAAGGCATGAAGTGCAACAAACAAGTTATATTAATTTGTAAAAGTTTTATAAAATTGTTTTTCTTTCTCCCACTAGATTGACAACAAACTAACTAAAGCTCGATAAATTTTAGAAAAAAAAAATATTAAATTATTTCTTTTATTTAGTGTTTTCTATTTCGCATCCCAGAATGAAAATTTTGGGGTGTCACACAGGCATCCGAGGCCTTGGTAGGTACGGAGATCCCACAGTGCCAGCCTGTTCAATGGCCGTGAGGCATTGTGTACCACTCCCTCGATAGGGTCACGCAATCGGCATGACAATAGGACAAGCAACTTCATCAACGCCGGAAGCAATAGGCCCTAGGGCCCACTTGTCAGTTCCTCAAGCTAGGGATCCTTTGCAGCCAAGGAGACCTCGACAAGGTTCACCCGGGGGAGGCCAGTCCACACCAGATAGCCCCTGACGGTCAAGTGCTGCAATGACATTAAGTGGCGCCTATGGCTCCTTCGACTCCCCTACACGATGAAGCTGAGGTCCATCCACACCGCGGCAGCACCCTCCTACACCTGACGCACGTAGACCATAGATCGAAGCCCCAAACTGACTTGTACCTGACCTTCCCTAGAATATAAGGGCAGGGTCAGCTCCCATAGAGAGGAAGGTCGATTAGACATTAGATGCATCAGCAAAACAGAGAAGCAGAGGAACTGTATAGAGTTCAACCCGACAACCTAGCCAGAGAGAGCGCTGATTCCTCACTCATTGTAGAAGAAACCTCACCACCAACGAGCCATAGGATAGCACCGAACGATCCCCTACCGAACTCTCGTTCTCCTCTAATGTAACCCCCCCCCACCCCCCACCCCCCAATTTGGGTGCTCCTGAACTTGAAGGACACCTCACTGCTGGACGTAGGGCCTCGATAACCCGAACCAAGATAAACCAGTGTGTCTCCCTTGTGTTTTTTAGTACCCGAGCCACCGGAGACCCATAATTCTACATCCAACAAACTCAGAAAATATAAGAGTTAGTGATATAGAGTTTTATTGATAGGTTAACTTGAGCTTTCCTAAAAATAGGTTTGCGATCAGCGTGGTCTAGTTCTTAAGTTAGCTTCATCAAGTTTGGGAGGTGCCGGTGCCGAGCGTGTGACGCCGGATTCTCGCTGAAGTTAAGGCAAGTGCATGAGAAACCTATGTGTGGCTTGTGCCTATTGTTTGAGTTTTTAATCGGTTCGATGGTTACATTTGTTATATGTTGGTTTCACATGATTCAAGTTCCAAAATTTTCTTTTATATTCAATTCATGTTCCGGTAGATCTAGATGTGCATGTGGTCATGTTCAAGTTCTAAGTTTCATGTTTTTATTTACATTCCATTCCTGCGCTGGTTTATCCGGAAGTGCAATTTGGTTCTTATATTCAGGTTCTTGTGAGTAAGTGCGGGCCCCACTTGCTTGGCTTTACCGGTAGATGCTAAGGAGGATTCATGTGTTGTCCGTTTCAGATGGAAACTACTATTTATTTGGTGTTCCAATAATTCGTTCATGGATTCCCATGTAAAATTTGTTCCATCGATTCTGATTATATATACTTGCTGAGTGTTTTTACTCACCTTGTGTTTGTCATCGTGACATGCATGGGAACCAGAGTAGCACCATCACAACAAGCACTTACCTTTTAGTCTACACATGCTTAATATACTGCATAGTGGTTGCAACTGTAACGGTTAAATAGAGGTTGCTAAATGGTTGCTTTGGTTGAGACCATCGTGCTATTAGGATCATTCTTTTATTCTATCGTTTGATTTGGGCTGTGATGTGTATGTCCTTATGAGAATATTTCATGCATGTTATAAGTTTTTACCTGTTAAAATGCCAGTTTACTAAGGAGACTCTGCTAAAAAATTAATAATCTTCTAAAGTTAGTAGGATTTTTATATGTTGTTTGGTGACCACCAGTGGTGTTTCTAGCCGGGGCGTTACACCCGTCTTCATAGCAAGAGGTGATACATGCAACGATCGATAGCGTAGCAATAGACATTTGCCATGAACAACGTCGTTGCAATTGTCTGTATTGCCAGGCTAGAATTTTGTTGCCTAAGGTGTTATTGCCACGACCGCCATGCCTTGGCAATTATACTATTGCCACCAATTTTATTCGTTGCGAGAAATCATCATACGTTATTGCCACGACAGTCGTGCCGTGGCAATAGTATCATTTGCCACACAATTTTATTCGTTGCAAGCAATCATATGTTATTGCCACGGTAGTCATGCCGTGGCAATAGTACCATTTGCCATGCAATTTTATTCATTGCAACAAATCATATTGTCACGCAAGTGAGTTCATTGCCATAGATCATATTGCCACACATAGCATCTTGTTGGCATAGTTTGTATTGCAACGCTAGTAGCATTTGATTTGTGGTTTAAGAAATCGTCATTGCAAAAACAATAAACCATAATAAAAGCAATTACACTCACATATATTAATTATGATCAGTCATTTAGTAAGCTGTCAAACCGTTGAAATAGTATCTAAATCTAAAATGATAAACAAGTGTACAGTTCACTCATTATCTCACAACTTTTGAAAACTTGCAGCAGTACGAGACTTCCTAACATCTATGCAGCACTTGAGGGTTTCCTTGCAAGCAACATGTCATCGCCTCGGCTATGTCCTAACTTGATTATGAGCCTCCCACTCAGACCTTGACCACCTACTGACCAAAAGACTAAGATTGAGATAATAGAAAAAGATTAGGTTTACTACTTTATGGACATAATGTAAAGATTCAGATAAAACATGGTTGTAATTAAGCAAAAGTAGAATTAATCAAAACTATGGAAGGAGTGCTATCAATTTAATTAATCAAAACGTTACAGGAGCTTGCTCAGCTTGAGATCAGAACATAGCTCCCACTGTTTTAAAAGAAAAATACTTTCTTAATCTATATTAGCATGTGTCGCCCACATGTTTGGTGTTCTCGCTTTTCTAGTTGCAAGTCATATTGCTATTGAGTTCCATATTTCTAGAGCTAAATGGGAAAAAAATGGACACGCAACTAACCTCTTCAGCAAGCACATCATGCACTACTAAGCAAGCACCGTAGCTAGTTTATAGAGTATAGAAAATACTTGTAGGGAAATAAAATACCACGTTTATTGCTTCCGCGTGTAATTTGCTTGTGTCATTGTGTGACATTTTCCTTCCTAGATTAGCTATAGGCTAGTTGTTATGATTGGCTATAGGTTGTTAAACTCTTTGTGGGTTGAGGATAAGATAGAGCAGTGGCGGAGCCACCCTAGGGGCGTGGCCGCCCCAGCTACCGGCGTGGTCACGTGAGACCCCTCCTTCTTCCTTACCTCCGGCTGCCAAGTGCTGAGTCGAGCATCCGCTAACACCGCGACATGGTGAGTTACGGCCGAGCAGCGAGCAGAGAGATAGAAGAAGGCTGATGCTTGGGCCTCGCTTTGGTTCAGCCCACCAGGCAATAGGGGCCTATTAAAGGCCCAACCGTCCCACACAAACACAATGACCGGCTTCTTCCCCAATCAATGTGTCGGGCATCCTTTGCCTCCCACTCCAATCCTCTGTTCTGGTATCCCAATTCCTAACCCTAGCTGGCGCCTGGCGAGCATGTAGCACTGAGGTCCAACCGGTCGTATCAGGCAAGCACAGTCATTGTGGCACCGCCCGCCGTCAAGCAGACTTCGAGAGAGCAGAGGCCCGACGGCCGAGCGCCTTAGCCCTCAGCGCCCAGCGGCCAACGGCCATGTAGCGACTAGGCGGCCATCGGCCACGCAAGCGCACGGTCGCGCGGGCAAGAGCGGCCCACGGCCCGCTGGCGCCTAGACGGAGTTGCAAGCAGCGACGGAGAGATGAGAGAAGCAGCGACACTAATTGATCTTCATACAATTTACAGGTCATCCATTCTCTGTTTTTTATATTTTACAATGTATCATGTATGAATCAACCGGATCAAGAACTATTAATTTATTCTTCAAATTTGAGGTAACATCTTATGTAGCTTATCCAATTTTTTGTGTGATTGCAGCATTTTTCCATAATTTGTGTGATCGATCATGTGAATGCGATGCGATTTGGTCCATAAGTTTTTTTTGTTTATTTTATTATTAGAATTCGACCTAGCTATAATTTTTTTCTAGTTCCGTTACTGAGATAGAGCACACTAGAAAAAATCTTAAGTGCACATCATGCTAGAGTAGCTTATGGTTTTTTTAGTGGCAATTTAAATTGGACACTAGGTTTTTCTAGCAATTTAAACCCTCCCACTGGTCACGAGACCTTTCACCTGTGAATCCTTGAGTAATCACCATCCATGAAGATATTATAGGCACGCAATGCAGTGAGGAAGCAAACCATGAAGATATTATGCCCTTGGATTGTGGCAAACCTGGCAGAAGAATCCATAGATAATACGAAGAATCATCGGTGTTGGAAGGCAAGGATGCTAAGAACAGAGGTTGGAGGAGAGCAGAAAGTTTCCCACCCTTGTTTCTTCTGGAACTGGCTGCTCCTCGATGGGCATGGGCTCTTTAATGATAGTGAACTGGACCACTTGTGCGTACAAGCACCTCTCTACGATAGGGATGAAAACGGATCGGATACAGATGGATATCACTGATATCGTATTTGTTTTCATATTTATGTCCGGATTTGGATTCGAATACGGATAGTATAAAAAATACCGGATAGGATACGATTGGATATCGACATCATAAATATCTGATTTAAATATTCGGATACGAATACGGTATCGGATGTTAAATATCCGGACTCGGATACGGACGGATTAAAATCCCTCTAAACGGATTCGGTCTCGAATACGGTCGAAAAATATCGGATGAAATACCGTTTTCATCCCTGCTCTAGGATCTACCTTTCGATGATCGATGAGTACATCCACTGAATTTAACCAACTGTAACACCCTACATCCAAAAACTGTATATGGTCTAGCTCCTCACATGGAACGAATTCACATATGCTTAGCACATCTCTTTCACTTTTGTCCTCGCTTCGTGTAAAAGAGTTAACCTGGAGATGGTATATTTGAAACAAGGATTACAAGGTGGCCCTCGCCTTCCTAATCTTCCAATGTGGTACTAAATACACCAACTACCACTTTTCATGAGCCATGCCATGTGGGCCACATGGCTAACAACACAACTACTATAGACTCCTGACGGGCTACGGTGTTACACCAATACAACACATGATTCAAAATAATGGTTAGGACTAAAAATATATCAACCATTTTATTTCCACGAGATATTAATCACTCATTTCTTTCTTGGGGATATTAACTTGTGTATCAAACTTTTTTTGCAAGAGGACAATTTCATGGGACGATAATGCTGGCACACGGGCATCCGTATAGGGATGTTCCGTCCGAACGGCTCATTCCCAGGCATGCCCAATGATCAGGCCCATTAGACCTCCTCCACTCCAGATTCAGTACGACACGGTTTCTCCAAAAAATAAAAAATACAGCGACATTTCCTTTCCCAACTACCACACTCATGCGACTGCCACGGGCACATCCACCGTGTCGCTCGCCCGTCGCTAGCTTTCTCCAATGCGGTGGCCTTCTCTAGCCACGACCTTCCCATTCGGACGTTGCGCGCACACTCCGCCTTGCTGCTACCGTGCGCCCATCTTGCGCCGCTCGTTCCCGCCCGTTGCGCGTGCCGCCCGTGGCCGAGCCAAGCCTGGCTCCGCTAGTGATGGTAGTGGTGGTGGTGGTGGTAGTTCTCGCGCGACGCCGGCTCCAACCCCAACGACTGGAATCGCCCAGCACTTGGCTCCCCCATGTTGCAAGCACATGTTTCAAGAGTTTCAGATGTTTTGTAGGTAAGTTTCAAATGTTTCATGTGGATGTTGCAAAAGTAGATCAAGATGTTGCATATGTTGCAATGATTGTACACGTATATTGCAAGTATTTGTTCCCAATGTTTTATCTGTTTTTTTCAGATTATTTGCAAGTGTGTTTATCTGGATGTGTACATATGTTTCACACATATGTTACAAGTGTTTTATCCAGATGTTGCATATGTTTGCAATTGTTTTTCAAGTGTTTTTTCATATGTTTCAGATGCATATTTCATACGTATATTACAATTGTTTTATTTAAATGTTTCAAAAGTAAATCAGGGGTGTTGTGCACGCCGCAGCCGCCTGCTATAGCTGCTGAGGTGCCGTGAATGGAGGGGAACGGTGCAGCAAGCATGGGAGACACAGGAAGCATGGGGGAGTGGCGCGGGCGGGCCCCACCTGTGCGTGGGGCAGGCTCTGGCATGGGCGTCCACGTCCAGGCACTAGTGCTGCCGTTCATGGAGATTATGTCATTATTGTCAAATGGTGAAACAAACTTGAATATCAATGGCTAAAGCATGATTCGGTTAATTAATTATATTATTGTCACGATCTTCTCAATGACCTGATCTGATCAAGTTGTAAAAGGAAACAACATATTTCATGACAAGCTAACCATATTTTCTTACAGCCTATTTCATTATATACCCGAGTGTGGAATGTGCCAAAAACTAAACTAATTATCATCTAATTTATGAAGAATCCCTCAAACTCAACTCACTAATTGGTCCTCTCTGTTGAGAAGTTAAACCCTTATGTTCTGACAGCTAGAAATTCCTAGGGCAAGGCAAAACCATCTTCCATGCACTCAGTTCTTGTCTCCTGCATAAGCTGCTGCAGGAGAGAGGGGTTACTGGTCACAATGGCATCAACATGCTCATACAGCATCTTCTTCATGGAGCTGCTATCATCAACAGTCCATGCAAAAACTCTCCTGTCATGTCTGTTTCAAAATTCAGCAATTTTAAGCTCACATGAAGTCGTGCAAATTGCAAACAGGGCATAACAAAAGGAGCTAAGTGTAGGTTATCACATGCATGTACCTGCGCATGACCTTCATGACCTTCTCATGGATCAAAGGATGGTATACGCCAGCAACTTTAGCCCCTTCAATCCTCACTAACTCAGTTCTTCTGTTGGTAGATTTATCCACCATAACAATATATCCAACCTATAACAGACGAGGCGCCTGTTAAATTGTGCAGTAGAAGTGGTCGTAGGCACAGATAACAGATGTATCGTTCAAATAAAGAAATGAAAAAGAGAGAACAATGTACAATAACATCTTTAGACAACTTAATTATATCTCTTCCTAGGTCATCACTTTTTGCCCAGACAAGACAATTCTTGCAATTTGTTCTCCTGAGCTGCAAAGAACATAAACTGGCATTAAATCACGGTAAGTTTTCAAAAAAAATGCTGCAAAATTGCAACATTCCACTTTCGAGATAAACATAAAAGAGAAATCACAGAAAGTGATAAATAAACACAAATTTAGGGGAGTTTAGCTAGATATCTACTGGATGGGACTACAGGAAGCTTTGCCATGAGTGCATTCCCTGAAGCAAAATGTGATCAAGTAAAAATAAACAATTAACAATTTTATTAGCTACAGTAAAAGCACTTGTCCCCAAACATTTTTATTAAGATGAATGATCTGTACATATATAGCACACACCACACAGTAATTTCAATTAAGATCTAGAAATTTGATGATATGTTACAGATATGGTAGGTACATGTGACGAGCCAAGAGGTACAAGAACGGTAAATAAAAGAACACATTCTATTTAAAGCACCTCACAACTCATTAGGCAAAATGTCATGTGGGGCCACCATTATTACTCCCTAGATAGCGCCAGCAGCAGCAATATTGCAGGGATCAGCATGAATGGCGACAGCAGCAGCACCATTCCAGGGATCAGCATGAAGACAAGAGCTAAGAGGATTAAAGAGAGCAAGAATTAGGGGATTTATGGAGTTTATTTCCTTTTATTTAGCAGGCCAAGTGCCTATATATTCCATGTACTCAGCCCTCATTTGGATTAAGCAATAACAACCAATTTTCCTAATCTCCCTCATTTCTCTTAATCTCACCTCCTTCAACATTGGGCGCTTAGGGAAGAATCCCTGCGCCATTACCGGTCCAAGCTACGAACTCCGTAGCCGCAGACCAGCTACCTTGGCACCAACGCCCTTGACAACCAAGTATCGGGTTCCAGGCGTTCCTCTTCCACCACTACTCCGCCGCTAAACCCCACCGCGCCTGCCCCGTCACCTGCTGTTCCCAACTCGCTGCTATCCTCCACTGCTTCAATGACCTCCACGATGGGCAAGCCGACCACAGCAGATCTTGCTGCCCTCATCAGATCGTTGGCAGCGACCGTCGACAACCTGCAAGCCAAGTTCGACGCGCTCCAGCAGGATTGCCCCCTGCGACTTCCTCGTCCGGCGCTAAGGCTCCGGCCTCCGGCGAGCACCACAATGACCGACCCCCGCGTCTACAGACGATGGAAAGTCTGATACTCTGATCCGATGGCGTTCATCAATCATTGTGAGTCTTATTTTCATCAGCAGTGTATCGCGGAGAGGAGAAGGTCTGGATGGCCTCCTACAACCTTGAAGTTGGCGCCCAATTGTGGTTCATCCAAGTCCAGCAGGACGAGGGAACACTGCATGGCGTCACTTCATCGAGCTGCTGCATCTTCGGTTCAGGCCGCCCCAGCGCTCCAACCCCCTCGGCAAGCTCAGGGCTTGCAAGCACATGGGCTCCGTCGTTGACTATTAGGACCGCTTCAAGGCCCTCCTTCCTCGCACGGGCGCTCTCACTAAGGCGCAGTGGGTGCAGATCTTCATGGCAGGCCTACAACCACCGCTCAGCCTCGACGTGGAGGTCCACAATCCACAGTCGCTCGCTTTCGCCATAAGCCTCGCCAGGAAGATGGAGCTGCGCAACCAGTGTGCCACCGCTGTTGCGCCGCCTCCCGCACCACCTCGCAACTAGCAGCGGGGCCTCCTTCCAGCGCCTCCACCACGTCTTGCTCTACCACCCCTACCACCTGCCGCGACTGCAGCAACCGCCACCGTCACGGTGGAGGGCCGCCCCATCAGGCACCTGTCGACGTCCGAGATGGAAGAACGCCGCCAGCTCGGCCTGTGCTTCAATTGCAACGAAAAGTTCGAGCACGGTCACAACCGAGTGTGCCAGCGCCTGTTCTTGTTGGACCTGGCGGAAGCGGATGATGACAATGATACCGCCTCCGAAGACCGCGACACTACGGAACCGCAGATATCGCTCCACGTGATCACCTGCGTACTCAGCAGCAGCAGCACCATGCAGGTGCGCCTCCGGATGGGTGACATCCACCTCCACGCCCTCATTGACTCGGGCTCGACACACAATCTCATCACCAAGGAGCCTGCCAACCGCACCGGACTCCCATGGTCCGCCGCAGCTCTACGTCCGTCACGATGGCCAATGGCGAGCACGTACCGTGTACAGGCTGGCAACATTCTCCATCGCCAGCGATAAATTCTCCGCTGACTTCTTCGCACTCCCTTTGCCGGGGTACGACGGTGGCTTGCCACACTCGGCCCAATCCTGTGGGACTTTTTGGCCCTCACCATGTCATTTTGGCACAAGGACCATCTGATCTACTGGCTCTTGAAGAAGTTCATCGGCACCCTTCCGGCTGCACCACCGGCCATGCCGCCTAGGCACCATGGTGCTATGGTGCCTGAACTAGAATGTGCTGCCCACACGCGCCTCGCCCGGGGTGTTCGACAAGTTCTTGTTCACTAGAAGGGGAAACCTGCGGCTTCTGTCACCTGGAAAGACGTCGACAGCTTCCTCGACCGCTACCCGTCTTTCCAGCTTGAGGACGAGCTGCTCATCGAGGGGGGGGAGAGATGTCATGTGGGGCCACCATTATTACTCCCTAGATGGCGCCAGCAGCAGCAATATTGCAGGGATCAGCATGAATGGCGACAGCAGCAGCACCATTCCAGGGATCAGCATGAAGGCAAGAGCTAAGAGGATTAAAGAGGGCAAGAATTAGGGGATTTATGGAGTTTATTTCCTTTTATTTAGCAGGCCAAGTGCCTATATATTCCATGTACTAAGCCCTCATTTGGATGAAGCAATAACAACCAATTTTCCTAATCTCCCTCATTTCTCTTAATCTCACCTCCTTCAACATTGAGCGCTTAGGGAAGAATCCCTGCGCCATTACCAGTCCAAGCTACAAACTCCGTAGCCGCGGACCAGCTACCTTGGGCACCAACAACCTTGACACAAAACAATAAAGGAGATACACAGAACTTACAAGAGACAATACATCCTCAGCTAAACCTTTCTCAAATGAAGGGGGTCCAACTTTCACATCAAGAACGACCTGCCTAACTGATTGTGATATCATCTGCAAGAGGGGAAAATTGTCAGGCATGCAAACAATAAAATTTACAGAACTATCCAATAAAAGCATAAGATGTTTATGGCAAAGCTTTCACTGTTCCACACAAGTCAGTTAAAGCTTAAGTGGTTACATAGATTATCCATCAGAACTATCAAATTTCCTACAGCTTAAATTGGTTGGGTTAATGCTTACCGCCAGAGCATCTTCTGCCTTGGGAACTTCCTCATTTTGGACTCTTTTTGACAACTGAAACCTTGTACTTAGTGCTTTTATCTACAAAAAAACTAAAAGAACAATGCATTAGCATCACAGCTCCAGAATCAGGAAATGATCATGAAATGATTGAGCAAGCTATATCAGCAACAAAACAACTGCTGATATCTCGAACCATGTGCACCAACTCCAATTAGTCAATTACAGTTTTTTTAGGGGAAATACAGTAGGGAAGGCCCCTACTGTGCATCTTATTAAAAAAGAATGAAGAGAAAAGGAGTTACAAAAAGGAAGAGAATGGCCCAAACGCAGTAGTTTTTAGCAAGTGATGACGAGACTGAAACTGTAAATGAATCACCTCATCTGTGGTCCAGTGGCCAACTTTTGCTGTAGAATTACCAGACATCTTTTGTAGATCCCTGCCTGTGTCAATTGTAAATTAGGTCCAGGTATGTTTGTTTGGAAGAAAAGTAAGCACTACCTGATTTGTTCTAACAAATGTGCTGTCACAAATTTGATCGCATTTTCAGTAACATTTTGCTGGTTGGTGCTAATGGATGTCATGATCATACTAAACCATTAACGAATGTTACTCAAGCTAAAATATTTTAAAAATCCATGCATTCCACAAAGTTGATTCCAAACAATCTCATAGCCATGCACTCCACAGTAATAGCCTTATATAGGTAGTAACAACTAAGAACACTAAATAAGACTGTAGTGACATGCTTCCTGCAGCCCCTTGCAAAAACTGAAGTGTGCATCATTCATGAAGCAGACCAGTATTGAAGACAGTAATTGACAGATCAAACTGTGTTCTCATAATTATAAACCAAACTTGATAGTTTGCCAATTTAATAAAAAATGACAGCATTTCAGTAAATAGCCAAACTATGTCATCCAACTAATAATCAGCTAAGTAGCAATTGCAGTGGATAAACAGTCACACATGATAGATAGTGATCTTGGGAATTTTATCAGATGTTTTCCATTTAGATGCCTGTTCACGTTCTGCAGAAGCAACATGCTTGTGATACATTATACCACACCAGCAAAGTGGCAGTTCAATTACCTGTCATGCAGAGCAAACAGCACACCGTCAAAGGACCTTGAAACATCCACCTCCACACAGTCTACCCGTGCATCCAGAGCCATCCGAAATGCGTCCATCTGAATCATGAGATCCCGACAAAACCAACAACTCATCAACACATTTACCTCATCCCGAACAGAATGGAGGGGGGAAAAACTCCTGTTATAGAACAAATTCGAATTCACTGAGACCGTATCAGTCTCCCACACCGACCGAGTTGGGAAAGGCGTTGGTGGAGTCACCGCCGTGCGCGCACACCATGGGTGGGCTCACGATCCACCCGCACTTCCTCTCGCGCATCTGGAACACAGCAACCAAAAAGGTTTAACAAACGTGTCAGGGAAGAAACCGATTAAATCGAACAAGTGAAATCTCGGAGCGTAAAAGGCTCCTTATTGAAGATCTCGAATCTAGGTGGCTGGGGGGGCGCACGCGATGGAAACGGCGGAGACGGAGGTGGAAGAAGGCCGGCGGGACGAGGGAGAGGAGTGCGAGGAGGACGAGGAGCCGGAGGATGGGGCTGGCCGGCAGGAAGCGGCAGAGGCGGGCGAAAAGGAGGTTCGCGGGTGCGGAGGAGCGCTTGGCCGCGGGGAAGAGGGGGAGCGGCGGCGGCTGCCGCCGGCGCCCGAGGAGGATCCCCCTCATTCTGCGCTTTTCCCTGGGCAAAATTGGCTCATGGACACCGTCCAACAGTGGCTTTTGCCGTAGGACACTAAAAAAAGATGACTCTGGCGAAGCATGTTCACTTCGTCAAAAGCAGGTGAAAAGATAATATAGCATTTTTCGTTGTTGTTTAGCAAAATTTATCTAATCGTGGACTAACTAGGCTTAAAAGATTCGTCCCGACATTTACAGACAAACTATGTAATTAGTTATCTTTTTTACTTACATTTAATGTTCTATGCATGCGTCGAAAGATTTGATGTGATAGGTGGAAGAGAAAATATTTTGGGTTGGGATGGGAAGTGAACGAGGCCGTACCAATATGCTGCTAACCACCACACATCTTATTTTATTCAGGCTGTGTTTAGATGCACTGAAAAGTGCACTATGCAAAATAAGATTCCCCGTCACATCAAACTTGCGATATATATATGGAGTACTAAATGTGGATAAAATCAAAAACTAATTGCACAGTTTGGTTGTACTTTACGAGACGAACATTTTGAGCCTAATTAGTCAATGATTGGACAATTATTACCAAATACAAACGAAATGCTACAGTGTATTTTGGCTATCCAAATTTTGGATCTAAACACAGCCTCAATTAAATTGGAAAGACAACTGAATGATGATTTTGTCCCTTATCTCTTCAGGTGGACTCACGCATGCACAGAAGCATTCATCTCGTTCTTCCAGTTTAATTATCTCCTATCCGAACTGCTCTTTCCCTCTCTCTCTCAACTTCCAGGTGGCTGCGGCGGAATCGCAAAAGCAGCGGCCCTTCCCGTGCAGCTCGTGCCCGGAGTCCACCCGTAGCGCGCGACTCTGCGTGTGCACAGCGACGCCCGGGGCAAGGCCTCCTCGATGCGTGGCGCGATGGCTAGGGAGTAGCCTGTGCTGGCCCAATGTGTTCCCTCTAGCGGCGCACCGTGCCTCTGCGATTGATAGAAGATGGAGGCCCCATGATTTCTCAACGAGATTTTCCCCCAAGATCAGACAGATCTTTCATGGATTCCTGAGGGGTAAGTTTACTCCCAATTTTTCTAGGGTTAGTGCTAGAATGGGCTCATATTTGCAGAGTAAAGCATAATATATATTGATTCCGCTTCGATTTGTGCCAATGTCTGCATAGGATGGATCCCAATTCGTCCTACAGGCTTGCTGTGCGTGTGGGAGCTTATGTGAAATTTACTGATGATGGTGGTCGTGAGTACTGTCAGGCATGTAACATTGCCCTGTTATGAAGCTGAAATGATCCTTGTCATGCTCATGTATGATTGCTGTAATGTTGATCTGAAAGGGTAAGGGTATTTTTGTATAGAAATCATGTTTGATACCTATTCGATTGAGAAACATTATTATAAGAGCTATAGTGTCCAGCAGCATGTTGCCATAGTTGAAAAATGTGTTATGGCAAAGCCAAAGTTTTTTAATGGCCGGTAGCAAAAGCCACGGTTGAAGGATGTCCAGGAGCTAATTTTCCCTTTTCCCTGTGGCCTCCGTTCGCTCCTCGCAAGCCACTGAAGCCAGAAATGGAGAAAATTAGCCTAGTTTTTTTTTAGGAACAGAAGCCCATTTGCCAGTTTTTTTTTTTGAAACTAGCCCAGTTGCCAGTTGGAGTAGATTAGTTTTCCAAACCCGAGTCCAGGCCCAGGCCCCAGCCCGGCCCAGCTTTTTTGTTCCGTACCGTTGAAAAGCGCTCTCCCATTCTAAATTATAGTTTTATATAAGATGATCTAAATTTATCTAACTTTAAATAAATTTATAGAAAAATATCATCTACCATATCAAATCAGTTCATTTAAATTCTCCATAATGTCTTCTAGTTATTTGAACTATAGATGTTAATATACTCTCTCCGTTCCAAATTATAAGTCGCTTTAACTTCTTTGTTTCATTCATTGTGATATGTATTTAGACATATTATTATATCTAGATACATAGTAAAATAGATGTACCAAAAAGTCAAAGCAACTTATAATTTAGAATGGAGGGAATATCTTTCTAGAATATAAGAGTTTCAATGTTTTGCTTAGGACAAAACTACAATAAAATTATATTTTGAAGTGAAAGTACCATTAGTGAATATAACAATTAATTTTGTAAATGGTATAGCAAAAGCATGGATCGGACAAATAAAGAAAGTCACCTATGAATCTGAAATATCAACAAGATCAATAATAATTATAATAATGCCTCGAATTGATCCTTCTTGTTATTGCAACATGATGAACCATGCAATTAACAAAATATATTATTAGAGTCTGCTCGGCAGGATGCCCAACCAGCTCTCACTCATCTAGTTCCACTCCACTCCTCGGCCCCAAGTGTTTGGTAGAGCTCCCAAACTCGCTCCACCACTCGCTCTAGCTCATGCCTGAGGGTGTCGGAGGTCTCAACAGCATAAGAGGGGGATGAGGAGACCGCTATCTTTGGAGGAGGACGAGGATGGAGAGTTGTGAGAGGACGTTGCAGTGAAGAAGGAAGGCGAAGAGTGCGAGCCACATTAGGTTGTGTTGTGGCAGGGTAAGACGAGGAGGGTGTGCAACGAGATGTTGCATCGGTGTGGAAAGCCAAGGCTTTCCATATTGAAGGAAGAGGAGACTTTACCATGGCAGAGGATGAACAGGGGCTCGAAGAGCTCCAATGTGTCCCTAAAGGGGCAGCAGGGACGGCATGGTTTCCTTGGAAGGTGAAGAGTGCATAGGGGAGAGGAGCAGCGGGGTAGTGGAGAGGGGTGGATAATGAGCAAAGTATGGGGAGTGTAATTTTTCACTCCCTAATCGAGAATTGATTTGCATTTTTGCCTATACCCTATGGAGATGGCCCACGCATACACTTTGATTGTCGTGGAGTGAAGCGGGGAGAGTCTTAGGGCCAGTTTGGCAAAGCCCCTGTTGCACCAAAATTTCTGTGGAAGTTGATTCTATGTGAGAAGTGATTCTCTAATTGAAATTGATTCTCTATGATCCCTAAGATAAACTCTATGCATACAATGATTCTATGCGTGAAGTGAATCAGGAGAAACTTTTTTTTTAGCTCCTAACTCCCTAGTTTAGTTTATTTCAGAAAATCACTTCTCAGTAAAAAAAACTGTTTGACAGAACTTCTCTAAAATTGTTGGGCAGAGCTTCTCCTAAATTCAGCTTGGAAGCTACTCTGAGAGCTCTATCAAACTGCTCCTTAAAGCATCTCCAGCAGTTCACTAATAATTCATCCCTAATAAAGTAGCATTGATTTTTTTTTAAATATTAGGGAGAGATACTCCAGATCACCGGTAAATCTCCCCCGATACGCTGCGTCCGGTCAAACTTCTATCAAGCCACCTCTCAACTCCCAAGCAGCAGGCCAGTCCCGATGGTGCCCCAATGTCTAGCCGTCACAAGCTGTGTCCGGTCACCGAGCAGACAGACGGTCTCGAGTTGGCCGCATCCCTGACCAAATATAGTACATTTCTCTTTGCAGATGAAGACGCGGGAAGGTAACAGGGCGATGGGTAGTCGCCTAGGCAGTGGGCGTTTCAGTTGGAAATGCCAGCGCTGACAGTTGAGGTGCTAGTGATACCGTACCAGCACCAGTGAATGCAAACCTGGTTGGGGCAAGACTGCAAGAGGTAATGCTCTAGTGGAGGAGATGACTAGTTTTGTTGCTACCATTTGTGGGTGTATATCAGTCTCATGTCTCAATTCAAATGTCTAGTTTTGTACCAAAACTGCATAAGTCATTCAGGCATATACCAGTGTTATGTCCCAATTCAAATGTGTGGCGTGCATTTGTGCTTGCAAGGGAAAACATTAATAATGTAGATGCATGACAATCAGTATCAAGTATCATAGGGACTCTGAAGTCTGAACATGAACGATTTCCAGTGTGACAAATGCTCTGCATTTGTTCTAAAAACTGTGGGAATGAAAAGTTGCAGAAAATTAGAAGAGAACCAAAGGAGCTTGACGACTTGACCCTGGCAGCCTGGCCTGCAGTTAACAAGCTATGTTGTTACTTCTAAAAAAACTAGGAAACATGTGCCCTGTCTGATTTCAGTTTCAGTTTCTGGTACTAAGTATGGCTTATAGCTTACACAAATAACATTTGTTTCCTCCTTAATTTGATGCAAGGCATATGCCAATTTATGAGTGTGTCAAATTTGTATTTGACACAATGTGAAATTAGTTCATTGCCAAATATTGAGGGAACGCTTGTAGAATCAGCAACATTAAACATAATATTTACCAGGTAGCATTACATCTACTGCAAACTGAAATACCATTCGTAATGAACTAGAACAGTCTGCTGATATACAAACACCATATAGATAAAATCTGTGTTCTGCCCAATTGAGATTTGCATTGGATGTTAGTGAAATTCAGAGAGCTGTAAACAGAAATTTACAAACACAAGGGAACAGATAGTAAGCCATTGTAGAATCTGCATTTAGGTTTAGAATAACACTTCTAATTTTTTACGCAGGACCTGTATCAGTCTCAAATTTCAGTGAGACGCGTAACGTAAAATTTGGGAATTGCAATGCGACAGAAATTTTATCTGTTATACTGAATTAGCAATATGACACAAGATATCCAGGTTACATTATGTCACAATGAAGTAGAACAATAATACGACAGAAGCGATGTAAATTTATCGACACATGGGAAGGAAAGTTAAGTGAGTCATTAGTCAATCATTGTGAAATCTGCATTCAGTCTTAGAATCTCTTGGCTCTCAATCCTCTCAGCACCTACTTTACATGAGACAGAGAACTTCATAACAAAATGGGAATGGCTACAGAGAATTCTTCTGAAGATAACATAATCACATTTCAGATTCCACAAAAATATTCTGCACTCAAGTTTAAGACAATGGATAGGCAAGGAAAGGAAAACTGATATGTTAAAAAAAAGGAAAGGAAAACTGAGAATTAGTAAGAACAAATCTAAGTGCACACAGATCTTGTTGCAGAGTGATTACTGAAATTGAAAAGAGGCTGTTCAGAGTTCACAGTTTTTTGTTATGCAAGCCCTGTATCAGTGTTAAATCTCAGTGAGAGGCGTAACGTAAAATTTGGTGATTGCAATGCACACAAATTTTAAACTATTATACAGAATAAGCAATATGAGACAAGATGTCCAGGTAATGAACTAGAGCAATAATCTGACAGAAGCATTGCAAATTTCTGGACACTTGCGAAGGAAAATTCGGTGAGTCAAGTCCATTAAGGAGCATTCAGGCTAATCTAGAATCTCCAGTCTGTCCTCTCATCAACTACTTTATATCAGACAAAGAGAACTCCATAACAATATGGGTTTGAATACTGAAAATTGTTCAGAAGATGACATAATCACAAATTCACAATTCAGTTCCCACGAACATACTCAAGTTTAATAAGTTGGGTAGGCAAGGAAAGCAACACTGAGAATTAGTAATGACAAAATCTAACAATTCAATGCACAGATATGTTGTTGCAAAGTGATTACTGAAATTGAAAGAAGGCTTTGCTAGCTTCTTGAGTTCACAGTTCAACCACAATGTAGCATTGTGCTAGACTAATCAACAACCATCATGCCATGACAACATCACTGATCTGAGCAGCAAGACAAGAGTCTGAAATATACTGTGATGAGTTAGGATACAGAATTTGACTGGTTCAGATCCCTTGCACTTCCAATTCAGTACTAACCTGTACTGAGATAAGGAAGACCCATAGCAGTAGCAAATACATGTTCAAACCCAATTGAACAAACAAGCAAATCGAATTGCCATGAACAGCAACCATTGTTTGCTCTTCATTTAGTAAAGAAAACAGATGCAACACCGCAGACAGAAATCAGAGAACATTGGATTCAGGTTTAGCAATCGAAGCAGCAGTATGTGTGATTTGAACAGCTACTCACTCTGAATATTGCAATCAGCAACTATCTCACTCTGAATATTGCAACCCGCATCTACCTAACTCTCAAGATTGGAATCAGCAACTACCTAGAACGTCAATTAACACGATCTCAAACGAACCAAACTCACGGTAGCCAATGGAAAAAGCCTGTCGCCTCAAGGGAGAAGCCAAACCGGAGGAGAGTAGTCCGATGAGTTTGGAGGCGGGAAGCAGTGCTGGATACTGCCTTCGGATTCGGACCACATCCCATTGTCCCTGCAGGGGTACGGCCTGGTATTGGCGTCGCCGATCATGAGTGCCTCGCAGAACACGCCATCATCCAAGAAGTAGATGCCGGGGCCGGGCTTGAAGCCTGGGTACTTATCCTCATCCGCTTGGTAGGACCTGGAGCAGCCATAGCCGACGAACAGAATCCGGCCATCCAGCGTGTCCATCTCGCTCCATTCCCAGGGGTACTGAGCAACGGGGAAGTCGGCGTCGCCGTCAGGCATCTGCGGCCGATTCGTCGCCCGGAACACCTTGAACTTGGACGTCGGCTGATTAGCACCAGTCGTGAACCTGACGACCATGAGCAGTTCGCCGCGGCACACGACGAGGTATCGAGCGCGGACGGTGGCGTTCTGGCCGGAGATGCGCTCTCCGGGCGGCATGAAGCGGCGAAGCGCCCAATTGATCTCCAGGACCATAGGATCTTCAGGATTCGCGGTCGGCGTACACACGAGGATTTGGTAGGCTCCGCCACGGGTGAGCAGAAAATGGAAGGCGCTGTCGTGGTAGACGACGTCCTCCGTAAGGCACAGAGCCAGGTCCACAGCCACGTCCTCGCCTGGAACCAATTGGAGCGCCACCTCCCAGCCCATTCGCCAGAACGCAATCCAGCGATTGAAGGGATGCTGCAAAAACTCGTCTGGGGCTTGCTCCCGCTCCCGCGCGATGATGGTGGCGCCGACACACTTGGAGTCGTCCGGCGATGACGAGAGCGTGGCGGCGAGCATGACCATACTGTAGACAATCCGGTGTCCCTCACGATCGCGAACGAGCGCTCCCGGGAGCACGCAGCCTTGGCCTGTGCGGAGGTTGAGGAGCCCGTGCGCGCGCGTCTCGTCGGAGTAGAGGAAGATCCAGGCGCCGTCGTAGGAGCCGACGAAGCGCCTCCCGGACGGGAGGATGGTGCGGTGGTTGTGGTGGGGGTGGACGCAGCAGCCGCTGAGGACGCAGGCGGCGCGGAAGAAGGCTGGGTCGTTGCGGAAGCGCGAGGGGAGGAGGAGCCACGGGAGCGGCGGGGGCGCGGGCGGCGCGGCCTCGCTCTTGATGAGGCGGTCGATCCTGTCGTGCCACGCCTTGCAGACGAGGGACATGCTGGCGCGGTCGTCCTTGCACGGGACGCGGAATAGTATCGAAACCACGAGGTCGTCGGGGAACTTGTCGTCCGCCAGAAAGTTCGTCGGCGCGGGTGGAGGCTGGGGTGCGGCCATGGTGGTGGCGGTGGGAGAAGGGACAGGAGGCCGGAGAGGATGAGCGTGGCGCGGCGGCGGTTGGCTCGCCCCGCCCGGCTGCTGCCTGGTACTGGTAGGATGGTGGAGGAAGAAGAAGGCGTTGGGGGTGGTGCGGGATCCGAGCGCCCTTTTTATTTTGGTGCGGCGGAGGAGCCAGTTGTGTCGGCGTCGGCGGCCGTTGCGGCGGCCGGGCGGGCGGGCCGGCTTGGGTGGCAATGAGGAGAGAAAAGCCTGGCCCACCTTTTTTGGGTCTGGTTGTTATGTGGGCCGCAATTGGTTAGGGCTGCGAGGTTGAGCTGAGTTAGGATTGTTGGAACCAACTCAGCTGGGAAAAAAGGTCTAATTTAAAACTCCCAGCTATCGGTTGTTTAATATTTCTTTCAAAACTATAAAACCATTTTTTTACCGTCTTCAACTTTAAAAAGTTTGTTTTACACTTTGGATAATTTTGATGGTGATTTTGCTAATATAGCGCCACGTCAGAGAGAGGTGAATTAGACTAAGTTGAAAGTCCAGGGAGATAATTGAGACTAAAAACATTTTAAAATATATAAAAGATCATAAAAATATTTTTTTTGAAAAATCCTAAAATCTGGTTTAAACTTATAAAATTCATATTTGTTTTGTGTCAGAAAATTGAAAATAATTTCACATTATTTTTTTAAATAATGCCCTATCTTATGGTGTCTAGTTTAAAATTGTTTGAATCTTGATAGACTTATTTTGATGCTTATTTACTACTAGAAGCTCTCATATCTATTATAATTAGTCGATATTGATCGTCAAACTACGTAGAAGTGCCAGTAGAGCATCACCACAACTGTAGTGGGTGCTACTCCCCTAGCTAAGTTAGCCTACACAGCTACACATGCTCTCATTATCAGTTATAATTGGTCTACGTTAACGACCAAGTGACTTTGACGACAACACAAGTGTCATGTAACCAGATTGTACTTAATACTATTTAGTGTAAACACAAGTGCCACTCAATCATGCTCATGTCACTTGACTCTATTTGTACTTCTCTACAAACATTATTAATTTAGATTTCCCTATCATGGTATGCTCCATAATTCATTGTATAGAACTTAATTAAATTCAATAGTTTATAAAATATAAATAACTAAATTTATCTAGGATTAGGGGACTAACGCCCACGGTCTTGACGACGCTCCACTAGTGCTTCTACATAATCTAGGTGATTAACATTGACTAATTATAATAGATAATAAGTGCTTCTACTAGCAAATAATCACCAAAATGAGTTCATAAGGCACCATAAGATAGAGCATGACTTTAGAAAAAAAATCCTAATAATTTCCAGAGATTAAACAAATTTTCTATGAATTTTCTAAGATTAAACCAGATTTTATGATTTTAATGCATTACTTAATATTTAGATAAAACTTTGAAATTTATTTTATGATTTTTGGATATATTATTTTTAAAATGTTTCTAGTCCGATTTACCTCCTGAACTTTCAATTTAGTTCGATTTACCTCATTTGACGTGGCGCAGCAAAACCACCTAAGGTGCAAAAACAAATGGTTTTAAAAGTTGAAAGAGGTAAAAAAAAAACTTGTTTTGTAGTTCATCGAGGAGAGTACTTCCCCATGTCACATTTTACACATCGTCATCTTGTTTTCTTTCTTACTCTCTTCCAGTGGTCTTCCTGTGGACTAGAGGACTAAGGTCGGTTGGTTTTGTGCGTGGGAATCATCGTGTGGACAATGGTTTTCAGTTGCAACATTATGCACCGGGTTCAATCCTCTTTAAAAGAACAAAGAACATTGCCCTCGAGGAGAGTACTTCCCCATGTGGCATCTTACACATCGTCATCTTGTTTCCTTTCTTCCTCTCTTCCCGTGGTCCTCCCGAGGGCTAAGGACTAAGGTCAGTTTCAATATGAGTTTCATGTGAGTTTTATTTGTATTTAATAGGCTACCACATATGTGTTTTGATGACATAACAATGGTTTTAAGAAAAGAGAAGAAATGAGTTTTATCTCTTGACACAATTACTAGCTCTATATAAGTCATAGAATTAAATGTGTATAAAAGTATGTATTAATGATGGATGTTTTATCCAATTTTGGGCCAACTCAAGGGCGAGCGTATGCGATACGGTGTCGGTGGAGCAGAGGTTACCTGCAGCGGCCACGGGGAGAGAGGCAATGAGGTCGGAGATATCAAAGGTTTCTGCCAGGTGTTAAGCGTGCATTAGCATTTGCAAATCATGAGCATAATCATCATCATGCATTCATAAGCATTACATGAATTATAAACTTGAAACATACTAATGAAACATGTATGTTGCATAGTCTTGTTTCAATAGATTGGATGCCATGTTAATGCTTGTTTTGCCATGTTTGTACCTTATTTGATCACCTAAACAACTTAGAAATATTTGGGAGACAATTTGGAGCAAAGTTTATATTCAAAGTTTTCTTAAAATTTTCTTTTAAAAATAATCTTCCCAAATAGGGTTTTGATTTAAATTGACTTTAAACCTATAGTTCAAAATCTATTTGGATTTTGGCTTTGCTCTTTTTGGAAAAGTTGAAGATCACAAAATTCTGAGCAACTATTATTTTTGCACCAAACCCTAGAAATATTTTTATCTTGCTCAAAAATGGGGTTTAGTGCTGTTTTAGTTGAAAAATAAAAAGAAAAGCTAATTCTTTTCCTTCTTGGGCCACCGCCTCCCTTCTGGCCCGCTCGCACAGGCTAGCCTAGCCTGCTCCAGCCTCCACGCCTGCCTCCCCGTCCGCGCGCGCTCGCTCGACCGCGGCAGCACCTGCCCACCGCGTGGCCGCCGCTCGCCGACGACGGCATACGAGTGGCGTCCCGCGGGCCCCGCCACGAAGCCTTCAAGCCAACCGAACCGCGCCCCCTGCCTCACTCGCGCACTCTTCCTCCCTCTTCGCCTTGCTCTCCTCTTCGCTCGTAGCCGCAACGCAGCGCCCGCACGACCGCACGCCGCGAGCGCCGCCGCGGAGCTTGCTGGCGCCAGTGCTGCTTCCCTGCTCGATTGCTCGCGCTCCGCCTGGCTCCACCCTAGCCCCTGCGCTTGCTCTTGTTGTCCTCCGAGCCAAGGTAAAGCCCAATCGGGCCGTCTTCTCCACCACCGGCGCCATGGCCGCCGTGCTCGGCCACCGTGGCCGAAGCCCCTCCGCCTCTCCGTTTCCTCCATCTTCTTCTGCTTTCTGTCTACCTTGACCTCGTGGACCCCGTGTGCACTTCGCCTGCCTTTGCCATGGCCGGGACTAGCATACCGCCGGTGAACCGCGCCGTCACACCACCATGCAAGCCGCTGAGCTCAACCTAGAGTTCCTCCGGCGCTTTCTACTAGCGCATCGGGTCCGCCTCGTCGCGAGGGAGCCGCTGGTGATGACCTCACCGCCAGCGAGCTCACCAGTGGCGAGATCCACGCGGTCAGTGCCTCCCCTACCCCAATGTGACTGGTGGTGAAGGGGGTATGACGGGGACGTGAATAGTGAGTCCAAGGGTGGGTAAGTCGACTCCTGGCTGTCAGGCGGTCCTTGGGTAGTGCAGCCCCAGTTTGTCCCGCGGTGTTTAGCAGAATAGTATCTTTGGTGATATGTAGCTCATTTGATCGATGAGCGTGGTTTGTGCGAGGAATAAATCATCAGCTGGTTAGGAATCGATTCGAATCGCCATCGCTCCTGGATAGTGAGCACTTGACTTGAACTATGGCATCGTAGTAATGATGATGGAACACGGATGGTTATATGGATGATGTTGGAAATGCTAAACCTGAGATGGTAACTTGATGTTAATGGTTAAACAAGTGATTGCTATAGCATAGGTGCTACCTAGATTGATAGGTTATGATAAAGATGATGCAAAGTACTTAAAATGGTTCATTTACGATAACTTATGCTTTGCGCAAATGAGTCAGCTAGCCCACTAAAAGAAAGCATTGCATACTTCTTGGTATCACTTTTATTTCTGTTTAAGACGGGTAAGTCTAACTGAGTACCTTCTCGTACTCAGGGCTTTTGTTCCCATTGTTGTTGCAGATGACCAGATGTACTTTGGATATTGCATCAACTGTCTATATCCGGCAATGGGCGACAATTAGGACCAAGGGCGTGGTCATTCCTTATGTCTCATCTACTGCTTTTGTAGGACTTGATCATTATCTGGCACTGTATCTGAACTAAGTGTGTGTGGGGGGTTTTGAAACTATTTGCTTCCACTACTTTATTATGAACTTGGGTTGTAATAACTTTATGTTCTGAATTCCGATGTATTCGAAATGATGTTGCGAACTTTATGTAATATGTGATTGTGGCTGCTAAACTTGTACGATCTTGTTTTGTATGTTGGTTGGTTTGAAATCCTTCGTGATTTCACGGACTACCGGGTTTGTATGAGCTCAAGTACGGGGATTTATCTGCTTCGGCAGGTGATTTTCTTACTTAAGCTTGTATAAATTGGTCAGTTCTGTTACAGTTTCCTTCTCGTCGCCCATAGTCGATTCTTCGGTTAGGCTCGTTTCACACTCGATTCGCACTTGATCGCCGTGGCGCCGCTGAGGAGAGAGAAGCTGGGCAGCGGGAGAAGAGAGAGAAATGAGGCCATTAAAACCCTAGTCTCCCGGGGTATAAGAACGGCACTGCTAGCGCGCAGACGTCCGGGGACACCCGCGCCCGGACGCCCGCGGTGTAGTCTATTTTCGCGCATCCATGCATGAGCCCACGTCTGCGTCTTACTTGGCCACGCGGGATCCGCACTGCCGAACATCGCCCGCGCCCCCTCCCACTTTCCACATACATCTTATGTGCAATACCCGATCTACTTTTGAAACATTCAGATGCAACACTTGCAACATACAAAAGGCAGATAAAACACTTGAAACATGTGTCTGAAATACTTGTAAAAACACTTCAAAACACTTAAAAACCATTACAAACATACGCAATATCCATATAAAACACTTTCAACGTATGTGTGAAAATATATGCAACATCCAAATAAACACGCTTGCAGCATACGTCTGAAAAAACAGATGAAACATTGGAGGCAACCTCTTGTAACATGCGTCTATAACCATTGCAACATATGAAACATTCCGATCTACTTTTGCAATATCCATATGAAACGTTTGCAATATACCTCTAAAATATCTGAAACATTTGAAATATGAGCTTGCAACATGCGTTTTTCACCCATCTTCCGTGCGACCTAGAGCAAAGCAGGAACAGACAGTTCCGGCCAGTCGACGGCCGAGGATGGTGGCGCAGCTTGGCAACGGCCAGCTTCGCCTGCGACTGGCCTAGGCCCGGCGAACGATGGCTCCCTTTCCTAGGGTGCCCCCGGCGATGGCCGTGAGCGAGAGGTGGACACTAGCCGCGGCGCGTCAGAGGCGGAGGTCTTCCTGGCTGCCGAATAGGCATTCGGACATCATGGTGGAGGTGGCAGCGGCGGTCGGGTGGCTGCGGTCTCCCCCTCCATGGGCGAGCAACGCCGGTCAATCTGTAGGTTTGCTGCCCACGGTGAGCGGCCTAGCGGCGGAGAAAGCGAGCGAAGGGTGGGCAATGAGGTGGAGGCGCCCGCGGCGATCGGTGGTTGGTGGGGAAAGTGTCGCTTTCTTTTCTTTTTTAGAGACCATGTATATGCCGTGAGGGGAGAAGGACCGTGGGCCGGTCTGCAAGCCTAGCTAGAAGCGTCCGTTCGAATGGATGCGAGATGGACGCCCGCGCTGGAGCATTTGCGGTATAAGAAGGGTGGCGGCTCGGGCAAGTGGAGTAGCTGTTGTGGTGCCTCGCGCCGTGGTTGCGGTGGCGAAGGCGTTGGTATTTCAAATTTCTCGTGGGTTGTGGGGCCGTTGGGGGATTCGAATTCGAATTCCATTTCGATTTGTGTTGAAATAATTCCCTTTCGAATCTGGAAGCGCCAGCAATTAGAATTCGTCTCCAGCGCTTGGAGGTGCACCTCTGTCCCCCGTACGGTGGCATGCTGCGCCTCCGTGTTCCTGAGGAATATTTGGGACGCGGAAAATCTTTTTGTTTGTGTATTTTTTTGTGTAAAATTAAATTGATTCCTGTGAAATTGAAACTACTTCTGCATTTTTGTCACTACTACTGTATATAGTCATGTTCTATCATAATTGAACGAGTTATATTTCAGTTATATACAACTTTTTATTATACTTGTATAATATAAACGTTTAATTCTGTGTCTTAAATAAATCCTATAGCAGATTCGCAGGACACAGGGCGGAGCCCATCGGCGCCGGCCGGGAGCCCAGGACGGCAAAACACCGTGTAGTCCCCTCGTGCACTAAACCATCTCGGCGTCAAGACGCCCTACCACCATCTGCCGTCGCAGCAACGCAGCGTCACGGACCCACGGTTCGGCCGTGCTCAGGTGCACCAGTGCTCGTACACGTCACGTTCCTGCAGTTGCAGCTCCCTGGCGTTGCCGGACCAGCGCGGTCGCGATGGCAACACCGCTGCTCGCAGCGCACGTGTATGGGGAGGGGGAGGAGGCCGCCACAGCCGCAGCCAAGCCAGCAGAGGGCCGTTGCCGGCGCTGATGTCAAGCTGTGGGCCTGTGGCTGGAGTCGGGTGCAAACGGTGCTCAACGTCGTGTGTGTGACGAAATAGTACCATTCATAATCAACCAGAACAGTCTGCTGATATAAAAACACCATATACATACATAAAATCTGCGTTTCTGCACAATTGAGATTAGCTTTGCGTTGCACGTTCAGTGAAATGCAGAGAGTTTCAGACAGAAATTTAGAAAATGCAAGGGGACGCATAGTAAGTAAGCCAGTACTGTGGATGGAATCTGCATTCAGGTTTACAGTAACACTTCTACCTTTTTGTTGCGCAAGGCCTGTATCAGTGTGAAATTTCAGTGAGAGGCGTAACGTAAAATTTGGAAATTGCAACGCCACACAAATTTTAATCTGTTATACAGAATTAGCTATATAAGACAAGATGTCCAGGTAATGAACTAGAGCAATAATCTGCGTTGCAAATTTCAGGACACATGCGAAGGAAAATTCAGTGAGTCAAGTCCATTAAGGAATTATCATTCAGGCTTAGAATCTCCAGTCTCTCAATCCTCTCATCAACTACTTTATATCAGACAGAGAACTTCATAACAAAATGGGTTGGACAATGAAAATTCTTCAGAAGATGACATAATCACAAAAATTCAGTTTCCACGAAAATATTCTGCACACAAGTTTAAGAATTTGGGTAGGCAAGGAAAGCGACACTGACAATCAGTAATAACAAATGTAACAATTCAATGCACAGAGATCTTGTTGCAAAGTGATTCCTAAAATTGAAAGAAGGCTTTGCTACCTTCCTGAGTTCAGAATTCAACCACAACATAGCATTGTGCTAAACTAACCAACAATCACCATGCCTTGATTTACCTTCAAAAAGAATCATCATGCCCATGACAACATCACTGATCTGAAGAGCAAGACAAGAGTCTGAATACAGAATCACACTAGTTCATATCCCTTGCACTTCCACTTCAATGATAGCATGTATTTAGATAAGGAACACATTGCAGTAGAAAACACATGTTGAAACGGGATTGAACAAGGGCAATGCTATGGTACAACCTTTATTTCTTAAGAGGTAATATCTCAAATAAATCTAAGCTCTTGATTTTTTTTGGATTTTAAATTAATTAGTTAATTAATTAATTCATTTAAAAAAAGAAAAATTACTGAATTCCCAAATCACGGGGACAGAAGCCGTGGGTGCCCCTTCCTTTTCTGAGCCCTGTGCCCTTCGTTGAACGATTGATGTCTTTTACACTCATAAGTTTCAAGTGGTTAAATAGTATAAGTATGTTTCAAGACCTTTTAACACTCATATTTTAGATCTCTACACACACAATTACTTTTAATATCTATGAACGATTGTATTAAAGTGGTTAAATAGTATACTAAAGTCGAGTGAGAAACAAGTCATGCTAACTAATAAAAACCGTTAAACAACTCATATAATGAACACATTATGTCACGTCACATGCAAATGAAGTACACTCCACGTTGGCACACATGCAAATCACGTCCATACGAATTCAGATGTATATTAAGTCCATGGGCGGAGCCAAGGCCCGGCCACCCTAGGCCGGTGCCCGGGCTCCTCTCCAGGCTGCTGCAGACACCAATAGCTATCGTACATACTTCAACCAAAACAAAAAACAAAAAAAGAAGAAGCTATGTACAGACCCTACTCAAAAGAATCGGTAATGATATATCACGGGCATCGGACGCTCCCACCCACTCGCTCGCTCGGTCGGACGCTCCCCACCCACTCGCTCGCTCGTATGACTCCCGTCTCTTCACTTCTTCCTCCTCGCTCGCCACGCCTCTCCACTCCCGCTCGCCTCTCACACCTCCACCCCCTCGCTGCTCACGCTCCCGCGCCATCGTCGGGATGGCCCGCACCACGCGTCGCGCCCCAGCGAGCTCGCTGCGCGCCCGTGACGCGTCGTGCTTCCTTCCCCCTTCTCCCCTCGCACACACCGCGCCCTCCCACACACCTCCATTTCCTCTGCGACCCGGCTCTGGCACCTCATCAGAGATGACGGTGATGGTGGTGGCTCCGACGAGGTAGGTGGCAGAGGAATCTAGATCTAGAGCCTCCTCTCCTCCTTTCCTCTATCTTGATCTGGATCTCCTCTCCTCCCTTTCTCTCTCTTGATCTGGATCTCCTCTCCTCCCTTCCTCTCTCTGGATCCGGATCTGAGATTTTCCCCCTCCCTCCTCCTCCTCCCCCTCCACCACCTCCTCCTCCTTCCCCCTCTGGATCTAAGGTTTTGATGGCGGCTAGGGTTTGTGGCGAGTCAGATCTAAGCTACATGCAACAGATGATGTGAAATATTTTGCACGATTCTCTGATGTTGCAGTTCTTTTTGAGATGTTTCAATAGTTTTCCCCCTTGTTTGTAGCATCATCCCCCATGTTTCCCAACGTTTCATTAGTATCGCTTCTGATGTTGCAGTAGTTTCTTCTCCTTTATTGCAGTAGCTTCTTATCTTCGTTGCAGTAGCTTATTCTCCTTGTTTGCAGCAGCTTTCTTCTCTTTTTTGTTGCAATAGCTTCTTCTCATTTGTTGCAGTAGGTTCTTCTTCTTGTTGCAGTAGGTTGTTCTCCTTTTGTTGCAGAAGCTTTCTTCTCCTTGTTGCAGCAGCTTCTCCTTGTTCCATTAGTTGTTTTTCGATGTTTCAACAGTTTTTTTGGTTTTGTTTTACCAGTTTTTCTACTTGTTTCATTACGTGTTTTCCCGACGTTTCAACAGTTTTTTGTTTGTTTCACCAGTTCTCTCATGTTTGTTTCATTAGGAGTCCTTCTTTGTTGCAATAGCATTATACCTCTGCTGCACATGGGAGGGTGGAGCATGGTGGTGAGCTGGTGGCGGGGCTCCGTGCAGGGGCGGGACGGGGGTTCGCGGGTTCCCGTGCGGGAGCGGGGCGGGGTCGCATTTTCCGTTTTTATTTTCGTGGGGCGGGGCGGGCTGTTGCGTGGGGGGCGGGACGGGCGGGAGGCGCTGGCGGGGTTGGGGAGCGTCCGGACGCCCCCTGGAGCCGGGCGTCCGGGCGCTAGCAGTTCCCAGAAAGAATAGCTGTTTCTAAATAAAACTTAAAAGAAAAGCTACATACAGAGACGAGGTAGTACAAAGATGATGTAGGCAGCAGGCGCCGCCTAGGACTTAGCGATTATTTTAATTTAAAACTTAAACTATTTTGCAATATATTTTCATAATAAATTTATTAAATAATACAAATATTACTAATATTCTTCATAAAGCTAGTTAAATTTGAGAAAGTTTGACCAACGCGCATCTCATAGCGTCTTTCTTTTTATGATGGAGGGAGTATATTCATGTTGGATAGTTTCTACACAATAATATTTTGTCCGATGATATATCTTTTCTCTCCCTCATCTACCTATCATATCTCTTCGTGTCTTAGTTACTTTGTAGACATGATTTCTTATTAAGAAATCATTTCATTCTCTCTTTTAATTGCAGTGTCACGTCATCTTTTTACTTAGTTAATGTCCTAATTAATGAACATAGAAACCATGTGATTTCTGCATTTGGGGTGATCTTACTATTAGCATGGTGTTTTGTCTCGTCCAGGCTCCATAAAATTCCTGGCTCCGCCACTGATTAAGTCTATGTAAAATTACATGATAACCATAATATATCAACTCCAAAGTTGCAAAATAAAAAGATTTATCGTATCCACATGCATGTCAATTTTAGGAAAAAGATTTTTTTATACCTAAACCTTTCCTAATTTTTTCTACTTTACAAAATAAAAAAAATTAAATAAACATATATTTCAACTATTACCTCCTCAGAGGTAATATATGACCATAACCTTGAGATCAAACTGAATGAATGGCTCACAGTCATTTGAGGGTACTGCAGCAAAGCCCATTGAACAAACAAGCAAACCGAATTCCATGCTAGTATGTTATCAATTCAGTCATACTAAGGTGCCATAAACGGCAACCATCGTTTGCTCTGCATTTAGTAAAGAAAACAGATACAACACCACAGACAGAAGTCACAGAACATTGGAAAGTAGTATGCAGGTTTCAGCAATCCTAGCAATACGTGAGATTTCGATAGTTGCTAACTCTGAATATTGCAATCAGCAACTATATTCTCACTCTGAATTTTGCAACCAGCATGTACCTAACTCTGAAGATTGGAACCAGCAGCAACTACCTCAGAACGTCAACTAGCATGATCTCAAGCAAATCAAACTCGAGGATCACATGGTTGCCAATACAGAAAACCTGTCGCCTCAAGGGAGAAGCCAAGCCGGAGGAGAGTTCCACGATGGGTCTGCCGGCGGGAAGTTCTGGACACGGACGTCGGGCCACCTCCCATTGTCGCTGCATCCATGCCCTTCCACGAAGAACATGCCCTCATCAAAGAAATAGATGCCCGCCTTGAACTTGAAGCCCTTATACTCATCTACCTCGTAGGATCTCGAGCATCCATGCCCGACGAACAGAATCCGGTCATCCAGCGTGCCCAGCTCGCTCCATGCCCAGGGGTACGCAGTGACGGGGAAGCCGGGGTCGGCCTCAGGCATCTGTTGCTGCCGTTCACGGAACACCTTGAACTTACGTCGGTTTATTAGCACGGGGTGTGAACAATGTTTTAAAAAGCGGGCTATGTTATTTAGGGGCAACCTTAAAAGCTATAAAATGCTATAGCAGGCCAACAATCTTCGGCGATTACGATGACTTGTCTTCACCAACACATCGGCAGAAGGGGCTTCACTATCATGTTTGGCCACTACAACATCTTGAGAGCCTTTGTCGACACTTGTGGCATCAACGTTTACGACGACTTGCCTTCATCATCTAGCTCGAGGGGCTACATCAACTCGTTCGGCACCGATGTCTACTTCACCTTCCTCGACCACTTCGACTCGAGGGGCTTATCGAGAACTTCGGTCTGGACATCTACTTATGCTACTATATGACTACTATGACTAAGTCAACTACAACATGCATATATGAATATTCGGCCACAAGTGCCAGCCAAGAGGAGATAGGGGAACATACTAGAGGACCTGACACTCCAGAGGGTCAAGTATTTTGCTCAACGCTCATGAGAGTAGATTTGGAGGCTTCACGGTAACCTTTGGCTACGACTACTTCGAGTACATTGACTATGATGACTACACTCATTCATGAAGTGAAGGTGTGTCTCCACGTGAAGCCTCATATGGGAATGTCCTGAAGGCAAAGATCTGCACATAGCGAAGGTTCCAGGCTAGAGATGAAGATCTACCCAACGAGAAGGTCCTAGAGGAAAGATTTGCATGCTGAGAAGCTTCTAGAGGCAAAGACTTGCATGTCGAGTGAAGCTAACAATTCATGTCATAGAGCAGCCAAGGAAGCCGAAGCCCAAATATGAAAATACCATGGATATCGACATCGAGGGACTTGGAGTTAGTGGGAGTTAGCACTTGTATAGACTAGAGTCATGTGCATGCTCTTTTCTACGTGCCCTTTTTCCCATGGGGTTTTTGGGATGGAGATTTTAGTGAGGCGCACACACATAAGTTGCGAAGGGTGATCCTCGCGATTAGGGTTCGAGTTCTATTTGCGCCTCGTCTAGTACGAGCATCTATTATAACATGTTGTACCATCCATAACCCAATAGTTAAGGGACTAATGTTGTGGGAGCCCTTGTGGTATATGGGCCAAATCTCCCCTAGAAGAGGCCCAACTAACAGCTAGCGTAGTATCATATGGAATCCTACCCCACCAAAGGGGCCACTCGTAAGTAGTCATTGCCTATATAAGTGGCAAGGGCATGAGGGCAAGAGACGTCACCTCCCACTCATTTCCACTTGTTTAAAACCCACTCATTTCCACTTGTTCAATACCCTAGTGCGTCCCTCTCCACTATTGAGCTATCTCCTCCCTCTCTCTCCCCTATTCGAAACCATTAGTTCCAACACATTATTTAACATTCATCATACCGATCAACATACTGTTGTGCTCAACACTCAATAATTAATGGTTAATCAATGATTCAATAATTATATTTGTTTATTACATCATTTATTAAGTAAAGAACATAAAGGGAGAGATATAGATTATATATAGTTCTATAGAATAAAGATATACCGTGGTTAGGATTAGGGTGCTAAAAATATATCGTGGCTAAACTAAATAACAATGTTTAGAGGAGTAATGTCATAGCGGCAAGAGTGGAAGGCGATAGCGTAGCGGTAGATCCTCAGAAAAGCTATAGCGACACTATAGCGGAGCTATATGTAATGAGCCATTTAAAACCATGGGTGTGAACCATTAGTTGAGCAGTTCGCCGCTGGACAGGACGAGGTAGCGAGCCCAGATGCGCTGATGATAGTTGCGCCCTCCGGGATTGAAGAAGCGCCGGTTCTCCCATCCATCTCTGCATCTGTAATCCTGATACGGTTCTGGACTGCAGATACTGATCTCGTCGCCTTGCCGTTCAACAAATGGAAGCCTCCCTCATAGTAAATCACGTCTTCGGCAAATAAGAAGCTATCGGGTGGTTGAATTTCGATGGCAAATCATCACCCCTTCTGCCAGATTGCAATGTAGCGATAGTGCAGTGGCACGGTGGCTCTGACGATGGAGATAGCGACGCAGGTCTCGCTATCCGGTGACGACGAGAGCACGGCAGCGTGAAAGATTATTTTGATTAGGTAGGGGTGGTGCAGGTCGTTCGAGAACAGCATCTTGCTAGGGACGGTGTGGACGTCGCCGTTGCGGAGCTGGTGGCCATGCGGGTCACGGAAGAGCCACGCGCCCACGTGCTATCGTGGAAGCCAAAGCAGCACGCCCCGTGCGGGATGATGGTGGGGTAGCCGTGGTCCTGGTGGACACGACAGCCGTTGAGGACATAGACAACACGAGTGGAGCCGTTGGTGTTTGGTGCAGGGAGGAGCCACGGGAGTGGGTGGCACCTTTGGGGGTCGGCACTCCTTGAGCACGTTCAGCCACGCGGGGCAGGCGCGGTACGCGCGGTGACGATCCTCCGCTCACGGGACGCGACAGAAGATCTCGTACAGGCAGGCGGCGGGGAGTTTCTCCAAGGATGGGGCCTGCGGAGCGGCAACCATGGGGATGGCCAGGCAGGAGAGGGGGAAGCCAGAGCCGGGGCATGGACTCGCTGCTGGCTCGAGAGGGTGATGGAGGTGAAAGAGAAGGCGGTGGCGAAGCGAATTGGGAAGGGGTTGCGGGTGTTGTGGGGAGCTGCTTCCCCTTTTGTACTGGAATCCGGAGGAAGGCGGCGCTGCAGAAGAGGGGGGAGGAGCCAGCTGTTCGTCGTTGGGACTCGTGTTGTAACTTGCAACAAACCGATTAGCTGTGGAAATGTTGGTTCGGTGGCGGTTACTCCGTATCTGGGTTTGGAAACGCTTAGATTGGGCCAACATATTCAGCCCGGTCTACTAAATCTAGGCCCAATGATCATTGCCATTCTTCTTTTATGCAAACTCTAAAACGCGACAAGTTGCACTATTGCGTGACCATGGGAACTGCGGGGGAGCTCGCTAGCGCCAGGTTGGAGATGAAGGAGAAAGAAGTCGGTGGTGCCTAGGATTTCGGCGACAGCAAGGCAGAGTTTCTTCTCCAATTCCGGCAAGCTTAGAAGGGGCTGGCCGAGGGGAGGCAGGCTGGCCGGGCGGTGGGGAAGGAGGAGGGTGGCTTAGGGCCCTAGCCGCGGCCGAGGCGGCCAGACCAAGTTAGGGCAGGGGTGCCATGGCCGGAGCTCCGGTGAGAGGGGGAGGGGAAGAAGGCGGTTGATGTGGGCGCGCTTGGGGGGCGAACCCTAGCGCGCCACGGCGGGTGCGACGAGGAGGAGGAGGGTGGCATCGGGGACGACGCGGGGTGCTCGACGACGAGGCGGTGGGGGCGAGGACGAGCATAGGAAGCGAGCGGGCGGGGAGGGAGGGAGAAGGGTCCCGTCGCGACTTAACTTCTCGTCCTTCTTTTTTTCACTAGCTTTTTAGGGGGAAAATCTATACTTTACAAAAATAATCTAGAGAAAACAATTCATTTAGAAAAAAATGCATAAAAGACATGTATAGGGAAATATTCTCCATAGTTTTGTCTACAAAAATAATCTTCCAGCAACTTTTTTAGAAAGCTCTACAAAAATAGTATTTAAAATATTATCCATCAGCTTTTGTGGAAGACGTTTTCCCACAAATTATCCTAATAAAGTTTTCTATATATCTTTCTCCTATAATGAAGTTTCTAGAATAGAAAAAATATTTTGGAGAAAAAGAATAAATAAAAGGAAACATTCGGTCCATACCAGTTGCCACTAACAAGATCAGCCTTGCTCGTACCGATTCAGCCACTAGTTAGCGGATCTCTTCGCACTCCACGGGTCTCATGGAAGATGAAGCTTTGCTGGACTCCTCTGTACGGAAGCTCTGACCTAATGATGGAGCCATGTAGGGCAGTGGTCATCCTGTCTAATACTAAGAGTATACTAAAAAATTCCTTCAACTTCCAACACACTCCCTCCATCCATAAAAAGAAAATACAATTCTCATTTTTTGAGAAATCAAGTAATTTGAATTTTAAGTTATATAAAAATATTAACATTTATAAAAAATACTAACATTTATAAAAAAATACTAACATTGACTAATAAATATCATTAGATTAGTTATGAAATATATTTTCTTAGTGAATTTTATTGTAGAATAAATATTAATACTATGTATTATAAACTTAGTCAAACTTAAACTACTTTAACTAACACAAATCTTATAGTGATTTTTTTATAGATGGAGGTATAGATGGCATTCTTTTATAGATGGAGGGCCTCCGGTATGACAATCACCATGTAATGATCATAAAGATAGACAAAACAATAGACAATGCTGGGAAGAGCTAATTTATTTAGTACAAAAATTGTGTATTGACTATAGACATCTCTAACTTGCTTGTTTGGTTCCCCGCTAAAGTTTAGTTACTAAACTGCCAAACAAACTGTTAAAAAGGGAGTAAAGTAGTTTAGTCACATTAGTCACCCAAAAGTAGCTAAAAGTGGGCTAAAGTGTCATGTGGATAAGGCTGCCCCTCATTATTGCTGATTCCCCACCCTGATTTAGGCATTTATTAGAGGTAGTTTGGTCTTTGCTGATCTGCTTTAATAGCCTTTAGTCACTTTTAGTCACTAGAACCAAACAAGAGTGACTAGAGTTTAGTCATTGATTTTAGTAGCTAAATTTTAGTCATGGGAAACAAAACTGGCAGAACTAATTTTTTAGTCAAGTATTTAAATAGTGATTAGCTAATTAGCTAGCTAATTCAGCTATTTTTTTGGTCTCAACTAGTAACTAATCCAAACAGACCCCTATTGTGTACACAAGCGCTAGCGTACCCACCTTGACCAGTGCCTCCGAATTCACCTTGACCAGGTGCCTCCGCAGTCCGATCATGCTATATACGGTTTAGTTACCTCCTCCGCAATGTGCATGCTACAAACGGTGTGCATGTTTGGCTCGAGACACGTCCCATTTTTTATACCTATTTTTCATTTTATAAACAAAGGAAAATAAGTATGTACGTGTTACAGGGCCGTAGGCCTAAATTTTAGAAACCAGGATGAAATCAATGAAATTACACAAAATATTTCTAACAACAGCTTTAGTTTTGGCTTCCCCTTATGGACTAGCAGGGAGATTCAAACGGTTCCAAATAGTAAGCTAAACAGTTCCACCATCGAAGATAACAGCGGCATGTCCCGTTTCAACATAAGTACGTTTTTTGGAGGTATATTAAGGCGATTCGGGTTTTAGAGATCAAAAGATAGAACCTTAAACCATACCCCATGTGTTAGAATAAAATTAGGATTGAACCTGAAACCAAAATAGGCCAATAATTTAGGTTATTTAGGTTTTGTTTTCGGTTATCGGTTTCAAGTGTCCACCCGGACTAGACGGGTTAACACTAGAGTTGCAATCTCCCTATTTCCCTTGCCTCTACATGTACTGTTAAGGCCTCATTCAGTTATCTGAGATTAATTCCAGCCGAACACTTTGTTTCATAAATCTATACTACAGAGGAATAGTTCCAGGCCTGGAATGGCTTGTTCCGGAACCACCAAACATGGCCTAACGGGGAATGATTGAGAAAAATCTAAATGAATATTAACATTATTTTCAATATTACCATCTCGTGTCTCAATCCTTTTAATGAGGATAAGACAACTAATTGGTTAGTTTGTCGTTTTATACTTGGGAAATTGTCATCTGAAAGAGATAGCACCACGCCCCCTTTTGTAGATTCTAGCAGCTCCAGCTCTCACTGACATTTCCACTGTAGCACTACTCTTCATTGAAACTGAATTTCTTTCTCTTCCCTCTCCCTCTCACAGAACTAATATGAGTTAGTGAAGCAAAAAAAATTTTGGCTCTAGCAGCTCCTTGTGTGTCACTGAGAGAGAGATGAAAGAAAAAAAACAGATTTCATCTGCAAGCCGGATCCTATGGAATTCATACCAAGAGGCCCCTAGTTATGCATTAACGGTCCTCTCAAAAAAAAAGTTATGCATTAACGGTGGATTAATGCTTTTGTCCCTGAAAAATACAATTTCTTGGCTAGTGGCTAGCAGGGCAAGGTACTACGGACTCTGGACAGAGGACCACCATCAACGGACGACAGGATGGGCTGGTGATAAATCTAGATGCCTCCTTGATGTTGACTAGGGTCCAGGAACACGTACGGACTAATTTAAGCAAACTGTGTATATAAAATCAGAGTGCTTATATTTTTAAGACATCACCGGAGGATGAAAAGTCTTCACCTGGAGTGGAGGGCGCCGAGCATCTAATACAGGGTGACCCTTGATGGTTAAAGAAGTACATGATAAGTGGGAGAGAGAAGAATTACAAAACATAACAAAACAACAACACAACGTGATTCAGCTTCCAGCTCAGCCTACTAACAGGAGCGAGTGCAAGCTCTACTTCCTTACCTGTGCCACCACCAATGATACTCTGAAGAACTCTAGACCACATGCTGTTGTTAGGGATTGAGTGGGAACCAACAGACGGCAACCAGAGAGCTATAGGGCATTGAGTCAAAGCCAACAAGCGATAGACATGAATTGCATCGCCTATGAGTGAATCTGGGCCCAACCGACGCCCACCTACGCCCTTTTGGGAAGGAAGCCTCAAAGGAGGGAGGGCCATCAGGAGGATCACAAGGAGATCCAAAAGGAGAAGATCAAGGTCCCCGTAACCCAACATATAATGAGGTGAAGCACTCAAGTGACCGAGAGGATGACAGAGCAGGACATGGAGGGCGAGCACCTACCGGCAAGGCTATGTGCAAAAGCCAAGGGGTAGGAGTGTAGGCAAACCAACAATAAGAGGGTGTGGGAGAGCAACCGGGGAGAGCTCAAGGATGCACCGAAGCTTAGTCGGATGCCGGTGGGTTTGTACCGATGCCTTTAGGAAGGGAAGCAACATCCACGGATGCTACCACGGATGTCGTTAAAGAACATAACCTGAGGGTATTCTTGTCATTTTGCGTGGTCTTCTTTTTTCCCCCATTTGTTTGCTATTTAATCCACCCGAACTAAATGGTGTCACAAAACATAGGTAAATGGACGCTTCAATTCAAAATCAGGAGAACAAAATCACAAAGTTAAACGTGTAGTGGTAAAATCATCATTGCACTCTAGAGCGACAGAAGCATCAAACTCTCTTTATTTTTCACTCAAATAGAATCACCTAACCTGCATGAATGTAATACCCATAGAAAATTTAATTTTTAAAATTTATAGAGACACTTTTATTTATCAAAATTAATAAAAAAAACTTGCTAAAGCTTGAAAAATATAAAAATAATTAAATTATTTATTTTATATAGACAAAGCTTAAAACATAATTTTCTGGTTGTGATACGTGCCTCCTTGGCGTTGACCGGGGTTAAGGGACACGTGTGGACCGTTTTAAGCAATCAGAATGTTGTTTTTTTAGTGCAAAGCAATCTGTGTAAGTAACAGATTCTAAATTACACACGAGTCAAGAAACTTCTAAAAATACATATTCAAATTTCAACGTATATATGTACTCGGACAAAATATAAGTAAATATCAATGTGTTGAAGTATGGGAGACACAACGTGAAATTGGAGGCATGATATATTCCATCTGTGTGACAGTGATTGTGTCACAAAAAAGCCCTGCAGATGTGAAATTTGACCCTTGACACTGCTAACTAAAAAGAAATTTCACACTAGGAAAATGCAGAGTTTTTGAAATGCAAAATTTTCAGCACATCGAAGTTATAGTAGGTGAGTCGTTAGCCAGTCATTTGTGGAATCTCAATTCAGGTTAACGACCTATAGTCTCTCACCTAGTTGCCATAAGAACAGAGAGCTCACAATAAACTTAGTATGGATACTGCAAGAAAAAATAAGGTATTTCGGATTTTATTGCATTGACACCATTCTGCATCCGAGTTCCCGAGATCTGATAGGCAGCCCAAAAAAACACCAGAAACTACAAAAACTTTGTTGCATACCAGAGTTCAGACCACAGCAATGCAAAGCATTGGACTAGACTAATCAGCATTCATCGTAACAATATCATCGGTCTGATCAGTAAGATAGAAATTAGAAACAAACTGTAAATGAGTTAAGGATAGTAAATCACTATAGTTCAAAGACTTTATGTTTTGTGCAAATCCAATTCCATGGTAGATTTTACTGCAAAAAGGAAAAACCCAGACACTAACAAACGCATCTTGACCGCACAAACATTCAATTCCAATTCCTGCTCTAGATTCACACTGAACTCCATAAAGGGAATATCATTTGTTCTCTAGATTCAGTTAACACAAACTGATAGAATACAGGTTCAACACTTGAAAGAGAGAGTCCAACATCTTTGTCACTCTGAATATTTGCAACCAGAAACAACCTCAAGGATGACAGAGCAGTGCCTCAAACCCATAGCTGTAGCAAATACATGTTCAGACTGGATTGAACAAACAAGCAAATCAAATTCCATGAGTCTGTTATCAATTGATTCATAAACGGCAACCAGTGTTTGCTCTGCATTTAGTAAAGACAGCAGACACAACACCACAGACAGAAGCCAAAGAACATTGGAAAGTACAGTAATATTCAGGTTCAGCAATCGAGTATTGCAACTACTCAGTAGTCAGTACTCAATCTGAATATTGCATTTAGTAAAGAACACAGATACAACACTAGTCACAGAACATTAGGAATTTCAGTAATATGCAGGTTCAGTACTCACTCTGAATACTGTAATCAGAAACTATGCCACTATGAATATTTCAAGCGGCATCTACCAAACTCTGAATATTGCAATCAGCAGCTACCTCAGAATGTCAATTAACACGATCTCAAACAAATCAAACTCGCCTCATGGGAGAAGCCAGGCCGGAGGAGAGTGGTCTGATGGGTTTGTCGTCGGGAAGCAGCGCTGGGCACGGCCTTCAGAATACTTCCCATTGTCCCTGCAGGGGTACGGCCTGAGATTGTGGTCGCGGAAGAAGACTCCCTCGTCGTAGAACTTGCCATCGTCCAAGAAGTAGATGCCGGCCTCGAAGCCCGGGTACTGATCCGCGTCGTACGATCTGGAGCAGCCATACCCGACGAACAGAATCCGGCCATCCAGCGTGTCCAGCTCGCTCCATGCCCAGGGGAACTCCGCCACGGGGAAGTCGGCGTCGTCAGGCATCTGCGGCCGTTTCGTCGCCCGGAACACCTTGAACATGGACGTCGGCTGATCACGACGAGGTTTCCACCTCATGACCTTGAGCAGTTCGCCTCGGGACACAACGATGTGGCGAGCGCGGACGAACTGGCCGTAGATGCGCTCGCCGGGCCGGAAGCGAAGCAACTCCGACTTCATCCATCGACAAGTTCCTTGATGCACGGGTGCGGCCTGCGTACACACGAGGATATGGTCGCCATAGTTGACGAGAACATTGAAGGCCCCGTCGTGGTGGACGACGTCCTCCACATGGTAGACACCCGGGTGGTTCGCCGCCGCGCCGCCTAGAACCATTTCGCTGGCCACCGCCCATCCCATCCGCCAGAACGCAAGGAAGCAACGGAGTGGCGGCAAGGGCGCTGCTATGGCGGCGTACGGGTCTGGATCCCGCCATGCTACGATGATGGCGGCGCCGATGCAGTTGGGGTCGTCCGGTGACGACGAGAGCGTGGCGGCGAGGATGAACATGCCGTTGAGATACACGTCGTCCCAGCGCAGGAACGAGGACGGGATGGCGAGGGATTGGCCTGTGCGGAGGTTGAGGAGCCCGTGCGCGCGCATCGAGCCGCCGTAGTGGAGGAAGATCCAGGCGCCGTCGTAGGAGCCGACGAAGCGCGCCCCGGGCGGGAGCGGGAGGATGCTGAGGTGGTTGTGGTGGGGGTGGACGCAGCAGCCGCTGAGAACGCAAGCGGCGCGGAAGGCGGGGTCGTTGCGGAAGCGCGAGGGGAGGAGGAGCCACGGGAGCGGCGGGCGCGTGGCCCTGGCGCTGAGGCGGGCGACCATGGCGCGCCACGCCTTGCAGGCGAGGGACATGCTGGCGCGGTCGTCCTTGCACGGGACGCGGCCGAGTATCGAAAGCGAGAGGTCGTCGGGGAGGGTCACCAAGGTGTTCGGCGTTGCTGGAGGCTGGTGCGCGGCCATGGTGGTTGCGGTGGGAGAAGGGAAGAGCGTGGCGCGGTGGCGGTGGCGGTGGCGGTGGCGGTGGCGGAGGATGGGGGTTGGGGTTGGGGGTGGTGCGGCGCGGGCGGGATCCGAGCGCCCTTTTTGTTTTGGATGAAGGAAGTCGGCGGAGGAGCCAGCTGTCGCGTCGGCCGGCTTGTGTTGTGTGAAGCCTCCTCGCTCGTTTGGTCGTGTTACATGGACCGCACTTGGGCCGCGGGCTGGGCTGAATGCACCCGAGAAGCTTTGGGGGAAAGAGGAGGCATTGGATGATTCTTGGCGGAGAGGATAGGAAACAAAACCCAATCGAAGTATTTCTTCAATCTATTTTTTTTTCTAAAATCTCTGCGTGTGGTTTCTTTCTTTTGTCCCATTTTTTACTTATCAAACTGTCCACGCATCTTCTATATCTCGTAGTAACCCAAATTCACGATACGTGGTCATCATACGAGTTAGAAAACTCGTGTGCAACGATGATACAAAGTCTAATTCGAAAATATATTAGGAAAAAGTCTATTTAACCCCCTGAACTATCAGCTAGTGTCTAACCTACACCCTCAACTATAAAACCGTCTGTTTTACACCCTGAACTTTTCAAAACCGTTCAAATTACACCCTGGAGCGGTTTTGGACGGCGGTTTTGCTACAGTAACAATGTTTGCGCTGAATCTTTGAAAAATCATAGTAAATCACAGAAAAATCATAAAATAGAAAATCTAATTTTATTGGACTCCACATGAGTATATCTACACAATGAACATATAATATAGTATGCTTTAATACAAATTTTTTCTGTAACTTTAAATTCGTTAGAAAATTAAATTTTGTCTGTAATTAATTGGAATAATTCATAGCTACAGCTTCTATGGTCCAATTATGGTGAAATTCTTATGATGGAGTTATTATTATATGTTTAAACTATAGTAAAAATTTTATACTCATTGGATCATATATAACTTAGTTATAGATTTATTTATGTTTATGTTTAGGTTTATGCTTGTTAAATATAAATAAATCTATAACTAAATTATACATGATCCAATTAGTATAAAATTTTTACTACAGTTCAAGCATACAATAATTAGTTCACTAAAAAATTTAACCATAATTGGACCATAAAAGCTATAGCTATGAATTATTCCAATTAATTACAGACAAAATTTGATTTTCTAACTAATTTAAAGCTACAAAAAAACTTTATACTAAAGCATACTATATTATATATTCATTGTATAGATCTACTCATATAGAGTCCAACAAAATTAGATTTTCTATTTTATGATTTTTCTGTGATTTACTATGATTTTTCAAAGATTAAGCGGAAATAAATAGAAAAAGAAAAAGTCAAAACCATATTTACTGTAGCAACCCGTAGTTTATGGTGTAAAACAGACGGTTTTATAGTTGAGGGTGTAAGTTAGACACTAGCTGATAGTTGATGGGGTTAAGTAGACTTTTTCCAAATGTATTAGGTATCTCCTCAAATTGTAAAACCAAATGTTTTACCCTTGAACTCTCAAAACCATTCACCTTACCTTCCTGCCTTGGTTTGAAGTGATTCTAAAGTTCCTTTTGTCTTTTTATTTAGACAAAAACAATTTGATAAATACTTTATGGGATTTTTGAACTACATAAAAGGTCTTTAGGCCTCAAAAAGTTCTAAGAAAAATCTTAGAGATAGATTAGAATACTAAAAATAAAAATGAAATATTTAGAGCTTGTGAAAATATCTCTACATGCTTTCAAAACTAGATTTAGCTCTAGGATTTTTTTTTAAAAAATAGAATATTGTGAAAACACTTTTTTCAAAGTCCAAATGCATTTTTGAAAACTTTTCATGACAAAATTATGAGATGCAACTAGCATAGATACAACATATATTAATGTTGCACTCATGCTGGTTGCATCTTATATTTTTTATGTGAAAATATGTTATGCATTTATACATAAATTCTAATATTTTATAAATTTTTGTATTTTGCTAGATATTTTTTTTTCAAAATTTCTAGGGATAAATCTATTTTTGGATGTTTCAAGAGTTATTTTCATAGGCTCTAAACATTTTATTTTGATTCGTCGTATCGCCATCTATCTCTTGGAGTTTTATCAAAAATTTTACAAATTTAGAGATTCTTTTTGTGGTTAAAAAAACCTTATCAAGTATATACAAAAATTTTGTAACTGAGAAGGACAAAAACGCCTTCAAACCACTTCAAACTAATACATCGAGCTAATTTGAACGGTTTTGAGAGTTCAAGGGGCTATATATATAATACACTAGTAGTTCAAGAAGATTAAATGGACACTTTCCAAAAGGATTTTGTGCCTCCTCCAAGCGGCACAATATACGTTCGACTTGTTCGTTGGTCTGAAGTTTTCAGACCAGCCGGCTGGTTGCCCACTTATTTTACTGTTTATCGAACCAGCTAAACAGTGTTTTTCCTCATAAAACCAGCCAGTTTGAGCCAACATTCTGCCAGCCGAACGCCTCCGTTGTCACATATAGGCACAAAACTATATATACGTTGTCACATATAGGCACAAAACTAGTAGGATATTGAATAAGGCGGTAGCAGCGCAAGAGAAAGAAAGTGGGCCCTTTAACTGTCTCGCATGTTACGAGGGAAACATATGCCAAAATAATAGCCCTTCAAGAAAAGGTGGACGGTCTTTCACTCCTTTCTCATCCATACTATTTTTTAGAAAAATAATCAATATTTTAAAAAGATTCTATAATTTTTTTCATAACAGAGTTTTGAAATATTTTTTGTGAGTAAATAGAGAGATTTATTAGCTAGGCATGAAGTTCATACATTCGGCGTTGAGTAGGTTTCCAACACACGCAGGTGTATCCTCTTACCAAGCCTCAGACAATTTACTACGCCTAGCTAAACAAGCGAGAGCATTTGCAACTTGATGCCCTTCTCTCTTTACATGGGAAATGAGTCACTTGTAAAACAAATAAATGAGCCCCCTTGCCTCTTCAATAACAAAGCCGATCTCCGATATGTCCTCGTGCGCGCTCCTCATAGACTCAACTATCTGCACGCAGTCCGTCTCGACAATAACTTGGGGGCAGTGACCATTGTACAGCCTGACGTAGGCCTTCAACGTCTCCGCTTCAGGTGCGCTGCCGCACTTGCTATGATATTTCCAAGCCAAGAAGATTACGCCGCCTGTTGCAATCCCGAGCCTCAGCCCGCACTCCCGGTTCGCCCAACTGATCAACAAATGCTCCGTCTGTGTTAATTTTGCATCCAGCCGGGGTTTGGGGCAGCCCGAATAAGGGCTCGTTCGGTTAATAGCAAATCCTTCCCTGGAATGATTCCAACCTAGATTGCTCGTCAAATTTATACAAGATTTGAGCAGGTGGAACAATTCCGGGTGTATTCCTGAACAACCGAACAGGCTCTAAGGTGCAAGGACCAGGGTTCGAATACTGGCTGGCCGGCCGACTCAACTACAGGGAGCCTTGCCACCTCACTACTAGTGCGTCTGCGTAGTAAAAACTATATATTTAGAAAAAAACAAAAGAACCTACTACTTAGAACAGAGAAAGTATAAAAATTAGTCATATGTATATGAATTCTTTTTGCCAACACAATTCTCATTCGACAACTTTATATCATTTCTCAAGTGTTTCTTGTAATATTTACACAAAAATACCTCTGCTGGAGGGAGGCATAGGGTATTCTATGGAGGAAAAAAAATAGTGACATGTTTGCTGGCGCAACGTCAGTACATTGATGGCTCATTATGCTTACCCTAGAGTAGCAGAGTTTTGTTTCATCAGCTAGGTAGTTTAATTGTGTCCCTTTTTTTGGACCATTCTAAAATTAATAGTGACAAGAGGTAGGAGATAAGATGAAAAATGCAGCCCTCTTTTCTGTCGCTATTGTTGCTGCTGTCGCTACCGATTATAGACCGGGCCCTGGTTTAGATCGAAGAGAGAGAGTGAAATTTGGTACGGTAGTACTTTTATTTGTATTTGTCAATTATTGTCTAATCATTGACTAACTAGGCTCAAAAGATTCGTCTCGTAATTTACAATCAAACTGTATAATTAGTTATTTTTTTATCTACATTTACTGTTCCATGCATATGTCTCTACATTCGATGTGACGGAGAAAAAGTAAAAAAACTTGCAATCTAAACATGGCCCGACACAAAAAAAAATGAAAAAGATTACTATGCAAGTTTGCAGTCACTTTCTGTGAAATTTTAACTGACCGTCCAAAATAACCCCAGCAGAGTGTGGTGTGGAACCAATAGGCAACAGCTGGAAGGTCGGAGCAGAGCATGCATGTAGGATACAGTATCTCGGACTATCAGAGATCCTTGAGGATGTCGGCCGCCGCCTGGTACTCGGCGAGGGTGAGGATGTTCGGGGCGTCCATGGCGACGACGTCCTCCGCCAGAAACCCGTCTTCGTCGCGGCGCAGCTCCTCGCTGCCGTGGCTAACTAGGTCCGGCAGGATCAGCGTCCTGTGCAGGCCGGGGAGCAGCCGCTCGCGGTCGGTGTCGCCCTTGTCGCCCACCAGCACGGCCACCTTGCACAGGTCGATGCCCCATTGTATCGACAGGTACCTGTAGACACAGCAACATAGAGATGCTCAGAAACATAATGGCTATGGCCGCGTTGAGCCAGCCAAGACGGCCTGACGAGTGGGAGATGCCAGCCATTGTCTGTCACCTGAGCGCGCGCGGCCGCGACGCGGAGAGCGGGATGACGTTGAGGCGCGTGCACGCGCGCGTGTACACGAGGTTGCACCGGAACCCGCGCATGCGCAGGGACTGCCGGATCGAGTCCACCTTCTTCACCTGCTGACGGAGCTCGTAAATCCGCCGTTGCCATGGACGACAGAGACAGACATGAAACGAGATGCCCAAGAAATGGCCGTTACCTTGGACGCGCCGGCGGCGGCGTAGGCGTGGCAGTGCACGGAGCAGGCGGCCTCGTCGACGGCGAGGTCGGCCTCCAGCGCGCCCTCGGCCTTGCCGAGCCTCGGCACGGCCGCGCGCACGTGGTCACCGGGCCACCGGAACGCCACGTGCCCCGCGTACTCTTCGTCCGCGGCGACCTCCTCCTTCCACGGGTAGCAGAGCTCGGCGCCGCTGCTGCAGATGAGCGCGTCGAAGGCGGCCGGGTCGGCGCCGCAGGCGCCGAGCGCTTCCGCGGCCTCGGCGATGGTCATCCCGGTCGACAGGACGCAGCCGAGCCGCCCGCCGGCCGCGGCCGCCGCCGACAGCGCCAGGTCGACGGCCTTCTTCATCCGCCCGGCGTCCGGTGCGCCGTCGCCGTCGTAGCAGTCGACGGCGAGGACGAGGAGGCTCTGCCGCCGGCCCGGCGCGTGCCCGATCGCCGCCCTCGCAGCCGGCGGCCGGTCGTCGGCGGTGGAGCTGCGGCGCCTGCGGCGGAGCGCGTCCATGATGGCCGCGGCGGCGGAGTCCCCGGCGCCGGCGGCCTTGAGGTCGTGCGAGGCGTCGATGGAGATGGACAGGCCGCGGAGCGACTCCGAGAGCGAGTCGTAGTCGGTGGCCCGCTCGCCGGCCGCCGCCGCCGCGGCGCGCGGGCTGGCGGGCACGCGGAGCAGCTGGTGTGGCGCCGGGTGGTCGCAGTTGGCCGCCACGTGGGAGAGGTAGAGGCGGCAGTGGTGCGGCCAGGAGAAGCGGTGGATGTTGCGGAGGCCGTTCCGCCGGCACTCGGCCCACCGCGCCTTGTCGGCCAGCAGGCTCAGCAGCGCCTCCGTGATCGCCGCCGCGTCGTGCGGGTCCACCAGCAGCCCGTTGTGCAGCGCCTTGATGATGTCCACCGGCCCGCCGTTCTTGGTGGCCACCACGGGCAGACCATACGCAGCGGCCTGCAGGTATTACAGACACACAACACAGGATGTGAATTTCATTGAAAACAAACCAAAAAATTCATTGAAGAAGATGATCAAATCATTTTTTCTGAAACTGAAGCTTGACATCACGAGATTCTTCTTACCTCGATCAGGGTGAGGCCGAATGGCTCCACGAGTGCAGGATTGATGAACACTCCCTTGGTCTTGGCGGCAAGGCGGTATATGTGGGGCACGTCGGTCTGCTTGTGGTGCTTAGGGTAGGCGACGCAGCCGTACAGGTCGTAGCGGTCGATGAGCTTGAGCACTGCTGTCAGAACAGTGGCGGCGCCGCCGGACATCTCCTCGATGTCATCCCTGTTCCCGAGTATCAGCGTCTGCAGCGTCGCATTGGGTCAGCTACTCAGCTCAGCAGACCTTGGTCAGCAGAACCATTACCAATCGGCAACCAGCTGGGTTCTTATATTCTTACAAGGTTCGCAAGTTCGCGGAGATGGCGGCTCTCGCCGTAGGCCTTGAGCAGCGTGGTGACGTTCTTCTTGGGGTCCGGCCGTGACAGCGCCAGGATCATGGGCTTGTGCGGGTTGGCGAAGAACCTCAGCACCTCCGACCAAATGGGAGGCAATGGCTTCTTGGGGCTGCTGATGATCATCTGAAGGTCGGCTGCGTCGCCGCCGTCCTGCGTGTCGACATAGCTGAAGTCCATGCCAGGCGGTATAACGACCATCCGCGGCATGTATCGTCCGAGGCAGCTGACGCCCCTGCGTCGCCGCACCCGGAGCTTGCGCTCCACCAAGAGGTCGAAGCCGTCGTAGAGCCCCCACTGCTCCTCGATCTCCTGCTTGGTGCTGGTGATCACCACCTCGGCGGCGTCGAGCCCGGTCTCCTCGGCCTCGACCCGGCGCGCGATCCGGTACGTGCCCTGGATCTCGGCGCGCGGCATGCGGCCCAGCTTCAGCAGCTGCTCCAGCTTGTTCCGCCCCAGGGAGTGGCCCGTCATCACCATGGGCACGTTGAGCGCGCTGGCCACGTGCGCCGCCACCTCCGCCGCGTCCGCGTAGTGCCCGTGGACCACGTACGGCCACACCGGCGGGGATGGGGAGCCCGCGCCGGTGCCGGTGGCGTCGAGCTGCTGCAGCTGGTCCCCGAGCGCGCGCGCGACGTTGGTGACGTGCGCCAGCGCGCGGTCCACGAACTCCGGGATGTGCGGCCACAGGGACTCCTTGGGGAGGTACTTGTCGCGGGGCCCGCACGGCAGGCGCACGATGTAGGCCCCGCCGCCGCCGCCGTCGCTGTCGCCGTCGTCGGCATGGCGGGTGATCATCTCGACGGGCTCGCCGTAGGTCCAGTCGACGTCCGGGCAGGAGATCTGGCGCGTCAGCAGGTCCACGCGGTGCACGCCGGCGGTGGCCGCCAGCGCCCGCGCCAGCTCCACCACGTACTTCACCTGGACGTGAAACGCACGAAAAGGATGGGTAAGTTTAAAGGGTAAATTTGGTACAGATCAGTTCAGCTCAACACTAGCGTCGTCCAGCACCAGACGTGTCAACATCTGGACCGGACTTTGACAATTCCCCGATCCCGGGATAAGATTCTGGACGGGACCAGACAAACGCAGAGGTAGTATAGCAGCCATTCGAAAATTCATTTTACGACTGCGTGCAGGAAATCACAAGGGGATGTTTGAGGCTGACCTGGCCCCCGGTGTCAGAGTCACGGCCGAGCTCCATGTTCTCCCCACGGACGAGCCCGTGAATGCTGCAACGACCCAATTCTTATCTTAAATAAAGTGTTTATACATAAACAAAAAAAATCTTAAGTAAAGTGAACAAAAATCGTGTCGTGTCAAGCAGTGAGTGATGTATCCCTGGGGCGGAGTCGGACAGGAACGGATCACATGGGTATTAATATACCTGATGAGCACGATGTAGAGGTTCCTGTCGTCCTTGCCGTCGTCGTCCTCGTCGTCCGACACGATCCGGGCCTCAGAGCCGACCCTGGCCATCGACAGAGCGGCGGCGTCGGGGCGGTGGTCCTTGGTCGTCTCGCCCTCGGCGACGGAGAGCTCCTCGGCGGCCTCCCGGCTGCCCTGCTCCTGCTCCAGGCGCCGCAGCGCCAGCTGCCGCGAGTACTCCCACTCCACCTGCTCGTGGTCGTGGTTACACAAAAGTGAAATACTGTACTACTACCATGTTTTCAGTGCATTTTTCGAATCTAGAGGGATCCTCAGGGCTCAGGTTCGGACACGGCTACGCAACGTGAACCGTCCATTTCCTAGATGAACGGGCCAAATCAACTGCTACAGGAAGCAATGGTACTACCAGGTGAACATGATCGCTACGGTGATGAACAGTTGCAGCCGCAGTAGCAACTGCACCAGAAAATCACCGTCAGGGAGTCACCCCCTCAGTCACTGTATTCGAGCGACGTCCATGTGTATCTACGGTAGTACATAGGGATGAAAATGGATACGATATGAACGGATATCATTGATATTACATTTGTTTTCATATTTCTGTCCGGATTTGGATTTCAAATTTGAATACGGATAGTGTCAACCATGCCGGATACGATTGGATATCGACAGCATAAATATACGATTTGATTATTCGACTACGGATATGGTATCAGTTGTTGAATATCTGGACTCGGATACAGACAGATTTAAACCTCTCTAAACAAATTCGATCACGAATACGGTCGGAAAATATCGGTACCATTTTCATTAGCAGTACGTAGCAAAGTGATGCCTATTATTAACGCAAACCCCGATTTCCACGTCTCTGGCCGGTAGTAGTAGTAGACTAGTAGTAATTAGAGTTCCTTTTGAACGAGGAAAGGGGTATATGTGCAGTGCAGGGCATGGCTTGGAACTCCTCTCCTGATAACGAGATGTGCCGTGTCAATCAAACAGGAAAAAAAGAAAACAGTTGACAGTCGGAGGCAGGCGCCAGGTGCGTGCCCTATGGGCCAGGTTAACTGCGAAACCGATGACGATGATCATTTTTTCTTTCTTTCTTTCTTCTGAGGAGAAACGCAGAACGAAGAACTTGAACCGAGAGAGTCTTAAAAAAGGCGCGTGCATGTGCTGCATCTCCGGGCGAAAGAAGCAAGTGAAACGACAGAGCACAGCAGTAGCTGATTGGCTTGCCGCGTTTCAGCATGAAAAGCATGCGTACCTGCTTCTTCTTCCTGGCGACGTGCCAGATCCTCCAGCACAGGTTCTCCAGCCGGTTGCTCCGCTCCTGGCTGTTGCGCATCGCCACCACCTGCTTGTCAGTCAGGAAAAGAGCATGCAGCCAAGAAATCGATCACCGCTAGCTGCTCATGACACGAGACGAGACGATCAACGAGTAAAGGGGCACCTTGGTCCACGTCTTGTGGAGGTCCCGGTCGTCGAAGCGGCTCACCACCTCCTCCACGAAGTATCGCGTGGGGCTGTACGCCGCGGCACCCTGACCGCCGGCCTCCGCCAGCAGCCTCGGCAGCGCGGCCGTCGTCAGCGGTGCCGCGCCGCCGTGGCCGTGGCCCTGGCCCTGCCGCTGCCCGCGCAGCCTCGCGCCCGCGTCCAGGATCGCCTCCAGGTACCCGTTGATCCACTCGTTCCCCGCTGCCATGGTCGCCTCCTCCTCGGCGCACCGGCAGTTTCTTTTGATCAGGAGCCACGTACCGAACGGCGCCTAGGCTCCAACTGAACAATTCCTCTGCTTTGCTTTATATATACGCGCAGAGTGCAGAGTGCAGACCGCGCGCAGAGCAGAGGAAGCAGGGGCATCTATGCTATTGTTATAGCGTCGAGCAGAGCATGCTGTCCCCCTTCCCTCTTTTCTTTTTAAAGAAAAAAGATAAATCAATATTAAAAACATATTCAAAATAACCATACGTCCTTTTTTTAATAGGGTGATGGAATATTTCCTTTTTCTTCCGCGGTTTTTCTTTCCAATTCAATTTAGACAAAGAATAATAATAATATTATTATTGGTGGCTATGGGATTCTTGGGCATTTATATATATATATATATAATATAATATAAATATATATATCCTGGCGACGGGAGGAGAGGAATAAAGCGAAAGAGATTTCCAGCGGCAGTGGCGGCCGATGTGGTGTGGTGACCGGCGACGGTGAGGCGATCAACCGCGCCACAAGTGGCTTGGGGACGGCGGCGTCGCGGGGGCAACGCAGTGCAAGCTGCGTGCATGGCATTGGCACACGTTTCCACGGCACCTCTCATATGCCTCGAATATGCCCCTTTATCCCATTTTTTCCCCCTATATACATAATAATTATTATTATAGTATTAGCCGTGACTCGTTTTCGTCATCAGCCCAACGCCATGTATCGTCTCCTCGTCCCTCGGGGCCCGTTGAACGCTCTGCTATATCTGTGTCCGTGTCACTTTGAGCATGGCTCTAGCTCCGACAATAATTTTGGCAAAGGAGCTAGAGAAATCAGACCAAATATCTTAGAGGCAATAACTATCTGAGAAGAAATCGTGCCAAACGAGCACTTGGCAGTTCGCACCTGGAGAGGATACAAATAATGGAGTGCTCTATCAGAGCATGCCGCCGTTCCAGAAGGCCATACGATCCCGTGCTGCGTGTTGTGTTGTGTTGTGTTGGATCACCGACACGTGGTTTGCCACCTCTGTCTTGAAAAAGAAAGAAATCATAGCATGTATTGCGTAGTTGTTGGATTTAATAATTGACTAACAAAATTGTCCTTGTGTTGCACCGGGTGTTGTGATGGGAAACACCATGACAATCAGTTTCACTATTTTAAGGAGATGAAAACTTTCTGAGCCAATAATCTAGCCTAGTTCATTTATTTTGTCGTGATTTTTTAGATAATGTTGTTGGTTGTATTTCCAATTATTTGGCACAACAATAAAATTTGTTGTCACTGTAGACTAATCAGTAAATCCTGTTTATTTTCCCAACGGAATCCACCACCCATGCTTTATTGTTCATGTTAGCGTTGAGTGCTTTGATGTAAAGCATGAGACTGAAGAGACAAATGAGAGTGGAAACTGATGTTCATTCATTGATCCATGATTGCACATATATGATTTAATCAGTATAAAATTTTTACTATAGTTCAAGCATACAATAATTAGCCCATCATAAAAATTTCACCACAATTGGACCATAGAAGTTGTAGATATGAATTATTCTAATTAATTAGAGAAAAACATAGATCTAAAGCTACAACATAAACTTTGTACTAAAGTATACCATATTATATGTTTACTGTGTAGATCTACTCATGTGGAGTCCAACAAAATTGGATTTTCTATTTTATAATTTTTCTATGATTTACTATAATTTTTCAAAGATTTAGAGGAAATAAATAAAAAAGAAAAAGACAAAACCAGCAAAACCACCGTCAAAAACTGCTTGGGGGTTATTTGACTGATTTTAGAAAGTTTAAGGGGTAGAAAATCCGATTTTATAGTTTGGGGGTGAAGTAGCCCTGAATAGTTGGGGGTTATGTAGACTTTTTCCTATAACCAATTACCAATTGATAATGCTCCCGTGGGTGTCCGTTCATCTGGACGCCGCGTGCCTCACTCCACCCTGCGCCGCCTGCTCCTAGTCGCGTGTGCTCCTCCTGGTCAACTCGCTCCGGCACGCGTCGGCCGTGTCACCCACTTCTGTTGATGCTGGTGCTGATGCCTAGCCTCCCACCGCTCGCTCCTCTCTCCTGCCCGTCGTGTGCACTCACCTCTGCTGGTCGGGCCCGACCCCCTCCCCTATCTTGAAATGTATGCTTCAAGTGTTCAAGATGTTTTGGAGATATGTTGCAAGTATTTTATATGGATGCTGTAAAAGTAGATCGGGATGTTGCATATGTTGCAAGTGTTTTAGATGCATATTGGAAGTATTTCAGATGCATATTACAAGTGTTTGTTCAAAATGTTTCATCTGTTTCGGACGTATGTTGCAAGCATTTTGATCTGAATGTTGCATATGTTTCACACACATGTTGCAAGAGTATATTCGAAATGTTTCAGTTGTTTCGGTCTTATGTTGCAATAAATGTTTCTATGTTGCAAGTTGTAAGTTTTTTATCTGAATATTGCATATATTTCACACACATATTTCAAATGTATGCTCCAACGGCCACCCGTCGGTGACCAGGCAATCCCATTCCTCAGCTCTGTTCCGGCCTTCCTCTGTTGCTTCCTTGCGATGATGACGAGGCACGCGGATCTGGGTCCTGCAGGTGGTGGTCCTTCCTCAGCTCTACTTCGGTCGCTATCTCTGCCGCTCGCGCAGCTTGATCGCGGGCACGAGCATGCGACACAGCTCACAACTCGGATTGGTTCGTGCGTGCGACGCGACTGTCACTGTCATCCACCTCCCGCCGCTGAGAATCGAGCAACTGAGTTCGCGCTGTCATGCTGGTGCTGTAGAGCCACCGTGCTCACGTTTTCGGGGACCTGAGCGCGAGATCGAGAGCCACCGTGCACCATCCATGGCCTCGCAGGCGAATGGGAAGAAACGCACAGAAAAAACAAAGAAACCACCTGAGTACCTGACAACACGCTAGACAAATCATACGCACAGTTAAGTGGGCGTAATAATAAATATATGCCACTCCCTCACATACTTCTATCTTAGATTCTCAATCCAAACAAGTGAATAACACGTACTCTCCGTCATATCAACTTTAGATATTTTTTTTCCAATCCCACACTATAGACAGACACACTGCCTATCCAATACAATAACAATGTCTTTAAAACCTAAAATAAATCTCGAAAAATACTACAAGCACCACCGCATCAAATCCAAACCTTAAACCCGGTGGACTGGTTTCACACCGTAAAAACCCAACCATCTAAGGTAGAGGTGGAACTTGGGCCATGCCATTTTGGATTGTGTGATCTCTAAGCACGCGAGGCGTATGACATGACAACTCTTTGCTTTCATCCAAGCACGACCCATGGCACATTGACACAACTTAGTCGTGCCGGCCTAAGCACGGTCCTCAAAAGATCTTTCATAATTTTCTTTGTCCACATGTGATATACAAAAAATATAATTTGTATTTACCTTCTTTTTATAAAAGTTGCTATGATTTTAATAATCCATTTAAGAATTAGATCATGATGAGAGGTGGTATAGTAAATAGAAATTATATATATTGTGGCATTATAGATGTTCTTACGTGTCATTTTCATGTCGTGTCGGCCCAAGTTGTGCAGCTAATCGGGCCGAAATCCTAGGCACGGCTGAAAGCTCTAGTTTAGTTTTGGTAATTGAGTGCCAACCATATGGACTAATTCTTTTATTGAGTACGTGAAGCACTAGACCAGTTCGGTGGCTGTTTTTTTTGGGTTCTGCAACCTTACTGGACTGCACCGGATTAGTTCAGTGGTTAGGGTTGGCTTAACATCGGGCCATGCACTACAACATGATTATTGGAGGGTAACAACTAGTTTTTCCAGAGGCGCGGGCTGAGAAGGCACCCGATTAGTCTGGTGTTGTTTTTGACAGAGCATCGGACCATTCCATTGAGTGTGCAGTCTGTGTAGTTTGTTCCCAATGGCTAGTTTCTTGGTTTGCTCTGTACATACTTGTGTGGCCGCCCATTTTAACCTTCTTGGCACCCTTGGCTGATACTAGACCACTCATAGAGCTTGTGCAAACACTCCAACTCACTTGCTAACTTAGTGATCGCATTTGTGTAAGATTTGGAACCTCTAGTGCATTGTATTTGAGAGATTGCATTTGGTGGCACTAGTTGGTCCTTGAGACTTGAAATTTCTTTTTACTCTTAGCGATTGTTGTTGCCTAGCTAGCTTGGTGCTTGTGGAGGATTGGTGAGGGCCTCTTGATGATTGTTGCCACCCTTGATTATTGGCTATTGTGAGGGACTTTGTGCTCACCCCATGGAGAGTTTTGCAAAGGTGTAACTCTAGTGAAATCAATCGAGATATTGAGAGGTTCTTAGTGATCTAACGGCTTCTTAGTGAAGCGATTTTCTAAGGATCCACCTCAACGAGGACGTAGGCTGCCGGCAAGTAATCATTATGTCACTTGCCCTCGTTGGTTTGCATTTGTGCTTGTGTGTTACTCGGTAGCTCTGGCTCTCTAGTTTGTTTATTAGTAGCTACCTCTCCTGTTAGTTGTGTAGTTTAACTGCTCTTGTAGCTAGCTCTTTAGTTGTTTTTAGAGGCTCTAGTTGCTTGTGTCCTTGAGCGCTTGCTAGTTTAATTAACAACTAGAATTGTGCAGGGGCTTGGGTGTTGCTTTGATTAGGCTAGGCAAATTGGAGGCTAACAGGATTGTCTTTTATACTAATCAACTTTGACTAGACTTTGTGTGTAAAGTTTTAATAAGCTATTCACCCTCTCTAACCATCCATAAGTCCTCTCAATGGCATGATCCTCGCGTTCATGTTGCATCGACATGGCCCAAAATATTTCATGCCATGCCAAGCTCTAATAACTCAGTTCGCAACTCCATATACTTCACTTACACGCTTAACTGAATTGTTTTAGAAGCATAACCGAATAATCCATTATAATCTTATATATGATGCTATTATCCGCAAGAAGGAATCTTGTAATCACGTCAGGTTTAGCGCAAAGATGCGAATGATGCTGAAGTCACCCGTCATTCTCCTACCATAAATATAAGGACGGTCTCTTTCAGCCCTGCCGTGTACGTGTCCATCATCAATTCATCATCTACCGTGCGTGGAACCGTATCCTGCCTGACTGCTTTCTTGGAGTGCCGAATCGCAGGCATCATTTTAGACAGACGTACGCGTACCATCATCTCTCGTGAAAGCGTGCGTGAGGCACCGCGCACCGTTCACTTCACATCCATCCAACACGACCAAAAAGACTGGAGCCTGATTGCATCTCGGTCCGTGCCCAGGGATCGATGCTCTACTACTCTTTACGAAGGATATGCTTGGGAATGACCCGGCTGATGAGCCTACAGCATCAAAGCCGTGGAAAAACAAAACAAGCTTTACGCACTCTGCCACTTGCACCGCTGCATATGCATGATTGTGTTTGTTTATGCATCCTGTTGAGGGAATAAATGATTTGGGGAACCAGGAACTTGTTTTGATCCTGTTTTTAGTCATGGTGTGCTGATGCACACTAGCATATATAAATCATTTTTACTGGCAGTACTTTTTATATTTGTACTAACGTTTTTATCAACTGACAGTGTGAAAGGCAAGCAAAAATCAGCCTACTATGAAGGCGTCACCTAAAAAACATCACTATAAATCGATGTATATTGGCGCTATAAATGCTTTTTCAGAAATTACAAATTGGGCAAAAAAATAGAAATAAAAATGTTTATCCGAGGAGGCTCACACTAGTCAGACACACAATTTTTAGCATTTTTTTCATTTTCGCAAAAGGTACATACATACTTAGGCCTCGATCATTACATGCCTTACCACTTCACTCCAAATTCACTTATGACTTGAGAGTACATACATACCTATATATAATAGAGATGGCTGATGTTAGATGATATCTTGCAACCCTAATTTCATTTCTATAGGTTAGCCAAGTGCTTAAGAAGAGAGTGGAGTTGAGAGAGTTGAGCATCTCTTGCTCTAATTTCTTCGCTTTTGAGCGGGAGGATAAAGGGTGGTGACTATCCATGTTCTTGTTATCTTGTTGATGAATTTGTGATGCATCCCATGTCCTCGTTACCTTGAATCTGAGTCAAATTTGTTCTCTCCCAACTATTTTTGTGGTTTTCCCTTTTCTAGAATTTTGGGCTATTTTTGTGGAATTTTCGTTCCACAATTTAGCTGCGTTGTTTGGTTGGATTTTTGGAGCAGATCAGTGCTATGACATATGAGAAGACTTATTGGATGGATCTGGTTGGATTTGTTCCGATGAGAATTGGAGCAACTCAGTTTGCAGCCTGCATACAGTTATTGTTCTGAAACATCAGTTTTCAGTTTTTCAGAGAAGCAACAACTCTGCTCCATCGTGTGTGGGATCTCCAGTTCAGTGAAGGAACATCAATTTGTTTGGGTTGCTTTCCGTTTCTTTTTGGCTTGGGAGATTCTTTTTTCAGATCAGTCTTCAGCTGTGCTTTCTCTGAAAATTAATTCTAGCAGCCCTTTTTTGTGTCTGCACTTTCTGTACCTCTGCCCTGCCAGAGCTGTGTATGCTTTGCCAAACAACAGGAAGGCAGGTAAGCTGATTTAGTGCATCATTTCTACCACCCTCTCTCATTTTTGTGAAAGGTCCCTTTCTAGCTGCAGTGGCTAATATTCTAGTAATCATTGTTGCATGATTTCAAATTGGCTGCTGGTAGCTAGTCCTTTCGTTTCCATTAGTTCCTGTCTTTTTCAGTCGTTGTTTGATTCATCTACAGTTCTGTATATTCAGTTTCCTCAGAGTAATCTTGTTTCAGTTTAGCAGTTCAGTTTGTGCTCTTCCATGTATTTTTGTTTGCTTGCCTAGTTTAACTCAAGTACATGGTTTGATTAGTTCAGTAGACAGCAGTAGCTTTTGTTTTAGTAAGCTTCCTTCTCTTTAGCTCTAGTTCAGTTATCTATTTTGTTTTCTACTAGTACGAGTTCTGTTAGCCTTTTCTTGTTGTGTAGTTTTTTTTTATGTCAGTTCGGCTACTAGGCTGCAGCATTAGTCTTTTTTCTATTAATTAAATTGGTTTACGCTTTGCTTCAGAGCTTGCATGTTTTCGCTTCGGTGATGTCTTATGCAGGTATTAATGGTTCCTAATGTCATAAGTTGGCTTGACCTTAATGATTTGAAGAGAGGTTAGTTGGGTTAAAGTCAGGACATATGCCAAATTCTTAAGGAAAAAAAACTATCGGCTCCCATTCACCCCTCTATCGCCATTTCGGTCCTTTCATTGGTATCAAGCCCAAGTAAAGATCATACCACTTAACCGAAGTACAAAAAGCGACAATGGAACGCGCCAAGGAAAAGCCCCGTGGTTCCATGGAACGAACTACACGAATTGGAAGATTCGCATGTCCACTTTCCTTCAAAGTCTTGGTTCTCTTGTTTTGGATATTTGCTTAAACGAGAACTACGTTGTTCTTGCTGCTCGAGTTGGTCAAGACCAGATTGACCAACACGAGACCAACATCAAGGCTCATAATAGTTGTTTGCTTCTCTTTGCATGTTTGATTGCGTTTTCAGTCTTGACACTTCTCATGGGGTTTGGTCTACTCTTGATAGTACCATGAGGGGTTTTCTCATGTCAAGTTCTGACTCTTTGAGACCCATTGGCGTAAATATAAAAACTTCTTGCACTGGTGTGAGTGTTGATTCGATGTTCACAGGCTTTGAGTCGATTGTGAACAAAACAAGAGCCAGTAAGCCCTAGCTATCCTATGATGACCATGAGAGGGCTCTGAAACTCCTTCAAGTTTTAGATTGTAGGGTGTGGGAGGTCAAGGTAGCGGCTATGACCGAGTCACCCACTATGAGACCCTTACTATCGATGAGCTTTTCAACAAGCTTAAGTCCACCAAGATCGACATCCAATCCAAAGCCTCAACTCGAGCGACGATAACTCCACCTCCTTTAGCGATGGCGAGGGTGAGAGAAGATCAATGACATGTTCAATGGGCTCTGTTTCCTTGCCAGCACCGCCAAGTCTAAGGATGGCTACTACATGATGGCTATTAATGACGTGAAGATGGATGGCAACCACAATGACGACGACTCTGACTTTGAGGTACACCACTCTGCCTATGAACTTGCAGTAGAGCCAGATACCCTAAATGACACTTTACTTATTTAGGACCACTTGTTGAAATGTGTTGTGCATGAGTGTAATAAGTTTAATGCTAGACTTGAGGTTGTCACTAGAGAACTTGAGATTGCTAGGATACTCTAGTTGCAGGGACGAAGCCAGCGGGGGGGGGGGGGGGGCAACCCGTGCTCCAGCCCCCCTACTGGCCATGGCAACACAGCGCCCCCCTTAGCCCGGGCTACTGCCATGAGGAGGAAGAAGAAGGAAAGGAGGGGCTGGAGGAAGAAGAAGAGGGAAGCAGCCCCCCCTTCATCCATTCCTTGCTTCGTCGCTATCTAGTTGTGTCTGATGAGACCAAGGTTTTAAATCGTGAGCTATGACGTTTATCGGTAGCCTCCTCCAAAAGCTATAAAATGCTAGGAAGCTATTTCATTTAGCAGTTTTATAGAAAAACATAAAAATTCTTAATTAACTATGTAGGAGAACATGTTGCTCTAGAAAATTGTTGACACAGATACTCAAATAGATACACCATGTTTTGGGGAATATGTCTCCAGGTCAATTAGTTAACATTCATTAAAATGGGATTAGAATAAATCACGCATGGTACTTGTCCCAATAGTCCAAATATTTTTTTATTTTTTCTTCACTACTGTGGCGCACTGTTTTCACTGTACAAGTAAAATGGCTCTGACTGTGAAAAATTATGCCTCTCCGCTACACTAGCCAACAATGCCTTTTTCTTTTTTTAAGACTCATTCTCGAGAGTTTTTTGTGGGGAGGGCCCCTCTTGCTGTAGCGAACTTGCCTTCCTCCTCTCAAGCACTCCAGACCAGATCCAGATGGCCCCCTCTCCTGCCTCCGGCGAGCTCGCCGAAGAGGGCTAGGAGTGGGGCGCCCCTTTCTAGTTCTTAGTAGATACGGAGTAGTAGTTACTGGTTAGAGGTTACCCTGATGGGTCAGTCTTGTCTTGCAGTCGCCGTCGCCGTCACCGTCGTTGTTGCTGTCGCTGTGGTCTTCCACAGCTTCTTCCTCGCCACCGACATCGTCAACTCCAAGGTTAGTGGTAATAAAATAAATCCGTTCTTCGTGGATTTCCTCTCCTTCATCCCCGCTTCCACATCCACCCGCCATCGACGAGATCCATTCCATACCGATCCACATCCTTTGTCGCCCACATCCATCTCCTTGCAGCAGCCTCCGGTCCTAGTGCTCCCGTCTTCAGCAAGGTTGCTCCTCCTCTGGTATTGGTTCGTCAGCTCTGCCTCCACCTGAGATCCTGGTTTGAGCTTCTTCTTCAACCTTCGGCGACAACTTCAACAGCATCCTTCGGTCGCCGGTGCGAGTCTCCTCCGATGGCTCATCCGATCCACCTTTAACCGGCGCTTTGCATGGTCAGTCCATCCGGGTGCATGCGTCCCTGATGCCCCTGCGGCCCTCCGCCGGCAGACTTGTCTTCCCCATCGCCATCGACATTGCTGCCTTTCCTTTCGGCTGCAGGACTTTGTTGTAATTAGGTCTTCTTCTAAGGACCTCCTTGTAATATGGCTGATGTTTTAATATAATATATATGTTGTTGTTAGAAAAACAATGTCTTTTTTATCTTTTTTTTGCCACCGTACCTACTCGACGTGTACTTCATTAAGAAGTAGAAGTTTTAGTACAAGTAAGCTAACTGTAATCCAGGGATTACCCCTAAACTCATAGTACAACACAACCAACAAGAAAAAGCAGGGGAAGGACCCTCCATCTCAAACCTAACCAATTGGACCTACAGAATGAATAAAAACACAAATGCCAGGTTGCCAACACAGGTGATAAAGCTGCGGTGGCAAAGTATCCACCAAGAGGAAACGAGACGAACATCCGGTAGCATGGCGGCAAAGCATCCGCGAGAGACAACAAGAGCGGCAAAGTATTCGCAGGACAATAGCAGCAAAGTAACCGCAAACTGTGGGGGCCATCACGCACTCTACAACAAAGCATCTGCATGAGTGGGGAGACTAGAGCGACGTCGGTGGCAAAGTATCCATCCAAGCAGCAACGACGGCAAAACATCTACCAAAGAGAGTGCTAGCGGCCAAGTATCTGCTACGAAGAACCAAACGACTGCGGCAACACCAAACACGAAGGCTGAATCGACCATTGTGAAGAGCAGGTTGAAGCACAAGTAGGCACAGTACATAAGGAGCAACTTCGGCGATTGAAGTGATAGGTGGAGCAGCGACACTGCTGTCGAAGCGGACCAACGAAGCCTTCAAGAAGAGAATGACATTTGCGGATGCCACCAACGTTGGATGATGCACTAGAGAAGGACTTTTGTCCTAAAGCTTGCCACATCAACACCCCTTCGAACGAAAACTTTTGACGGCACCTTCAAGAAGGTGGATGGCGCTAGCCGCATCACCATCATCAGCCTAGAGGGAAGCCGGGAAGGGTTTTTACCTAGAGACTGTTTGATCACATATGTTGAGGAAGCAGCCCCACACACATGCACCAACAACACACGCCGACCGCAACTGCACAGGGGAATGGGCTGCCAGCGGCCACAACTAGGGGCACAAAGGCAGCGGGTGGGGCAACTTGAACCTCGCAGCAGATGTGGCGGCATCAGATTTGCTGCTGGGCTGAGGTGGGGTGTTGACCACATGGCCCACCCGACTGGCCTCCCATGGCTCCGCTCGCCATGTAGCCGCCCATTGTGGCGCGGGCCTTCAGCCAGCGCTGTAACAAAACCGACCAAATTATAAGAACGTAAGTACAAAAATAATCATCGGAGTGATCAATTCCTATACTTAAGCTCCCATAATCCTAATAGTCCGAAAATCTCAAAGGATTTCAAACAACTTTTGACATACAAACCAAGATCGTAGTGATTCAACACAACATATCATTCGTTACAATAACTTCTAAGTACCACATGTGTTGAAACAAACCAAACAATCACATTTCTCATTTGTTGCAAAACCATGTTTTACATGTTTAATGACTTTGTTGCAAGTTTAAGCTAGTCATGTTACACTAGCAATATTGACATGTTTCAAGGTACGAGAACTCATGTTGCATCTACATGTTGTACTAACCATAATTCACAAGCAATCATTCATGAAACAAGCTCAACTGAGAATGTTGCATACACATGTTTCAAGCAACAAATGCATGATGAGATGAATGATGCACATGTTTATGAAATGAAAATGCAATTTGTGGGAGCCAAACACCTAGGGTGTTACAGCCCTCCCCCTTACTAAAATCTCATTCCGAGATTTGAAAAGCGTACCATTTATTATAGAAAGCAGAATAGTTGTCCCTTAAATAATCTTCCCTCTCCCATGTAGCATCACGTTCACTATGATTACTCCAAACCACCTTGTATAATTTGACTACTTGACTCTGAGTCACCCTTTCTTGAGTATCTAGAACAGATACATGCTTCTCCTCATAAGAAAGATCGGATTTTAATTTGATGCGTCTCACTTCTACTCTTTCCTCGGGAAGATGAAAACATTTCTTCAATTGAGAAACATGAAGACTGGAAAGATAGCTCCCAACTCACGAGGTAGACTAAGCTTATAAGCTACTCTTTCACTTTTCTCGATAATCCGATAGGGTCCAACATATCGAGGCTCGAGCTTCCTTTTGATTCCAAAACGTTTTACTCCTCTCATAGGTGATACCTTCAGATAGACATGGTCACCTACTTCAAACTCAATAGGTTTTCTTCTCTTATCTACGTAGCTCTTTTGCCTAGCTTAAGCAGCAGCCATATTTTTCTGAATAGCATGGACTTGCTTTTTGGCTTCTTCTACAAAATCAATACCATAGAATCTCCTTCTCCAGGTTCCACCCAGTTCAAAGGAATCCTACACTTACGCCCATATAAAGCTTCAAAAGGAGCCATCTTGATACTCTCTTGATAACTGTTGTTATAAGAGAATTCCGCGAGAGGCAACCATTTCTCCCAAGAACCTTTGCAAGAGATAAGGCAAGCTCTAAGCATATCTTCAAGAATTTGATTAACACGCTCAGTCTGCCCGGAGGTTTGTGGATGATACGCAGAACTACGGAGTAAGTTAGTACCAAGATTCTGATGTAAACGTTCCCAGAAATGAGCCGTGAACTGAGGTCCTCTATCAAAAACTATAGTCTTGGGTACACCATGAAGACGTACATCTTGTTGAAAATAAATGTGTGCATAGTGATACGGATGATAATTGATCTTCATAGGAATGAAATGAGCCGACTTCGTTAGACAATCACACCCAAATAGAGTCAAAACCCTTTTCCATAGTGGGTAACCCAACAATGAAATCCACAACAATTTCTTCCCACTTCCAGCCAGGAATAGAGAGTGGCTGCAATAACCCGGGCTTTATGTGAACATCCTTGACTCTACAACAGTTATCACACCTAGCAACATAGGCTGTGATTTCTTTCTTCATCTTTGTCCACCAATAATAGGGCTTGAGATCTTGATACATTTTACTGCTACCAGGATGGATAGACAATCTAGAAGAATGGGCTTCAGTTATAATTTGATTTCTAAGTTCTTTGTCTTTGGGTACGACAAGTCTATCATTGAACCAGAGAATTCCTTTGTCATCCACCCTAAAGTTCTTGGTTTCTTGCTCTTTTATATTCCACTTGATGTGAAACACACCCACATCAGTCTTCTGGAGTTCAATAATTTGACTTCTAAGAGAGCAATCCACAGTGATATTGTGAAGTACCACAAGATGAAGAAGATGTGCCAGATGAAAGTCTTCACTAACCAAAGAATTGCAATGAGATTTTCTGCTTAAGGCATCAACAACAACATTTGCCTTGCCAGGATGGTAGTGCACTTGAAGATTGTAATCTTTGATTAACTCTAACCATCGTCGTTGATGCATGTTCAACTCTGGTTGAGTAAAGATGTACTTGAGACTTTTATGGTCAGTATAAATGTTGCACACATTACCAAGCAAGTAATGTCTCCAAATCTTTAGGGCATGTACAACTGCGGCTAGCTCTAAGTCATGAGTAGGATAATTGACTTCATGCTTTCGAAGCTGGCACGAGGCATAAGCAATGACTCGGCCCTCTTGCATAAGAACACACCCCAAACCAGTGCTCGATGCATCACAATAGACATCAAAAGACTTCTCGATGTCAGATTGTGCCAATACCGGAGCAGAAGTTACTAAGGTCCGCAAAGTGTGGAAAGCCTCTTCACACATCGGAGTCCACACAAACTTCTCATCTTTTTGAAGTAGTCGAGTCTTGGGCTTGGCTATTTTAGAGAAATCCGGGATGAAGCAACGATAATAGCCAGCCAAACCGAGGAAACTTCAGACTTCTGTGACCGTAGTAGGTGCCTTCCAATCTAGCACTTCTTGCACCTTAGTAGGGTCAGCTGAGATTCCATCTTCAGATAAAACATGACCTAGAAAAGGTACCTTGTTCAACCAGAACTCGCATTTGCTAAACTTGGCATAAAGCTGATGGTCTCGCAATCAAGTTAAGACAATCCTCAGATGTTCAGCATGCTCTTCTTCATTTTGATAATAGACAAGGATATCATCGATGAAAACTATTACGAACTTGTCTAGTTCTGGCATGAATACCGAATTCATCAAATACATAAAGTGTGCAGGAGCATTTGTCAATCGAAAGAACATGACAAGATACTCGAACAAGCCATAACGAGTAGAGAAAGCCGTCTTAGGTATATCTTCAGGACGAATTTTGATCTGATGGTAGCCAGACCTCAAATCAATCTTGGAGAATACCTTAGCTTTGGAGAGTTGATCAAAAAGAATATCGATGCGAGGAAGAGGGTATTTGTTCTTGATAGTAACAACATTGAGGGGGCGATAATCCACGCACATGTGCAGAGACTCATCCTTCTTCTTCACAAAGATAGTCGGACAACCCCAAGGAGAAGAACTAGGCCAAATCAAACCTTTCTTCAACAACTCGTTCAACTGAATCTTTAGCTCAGCCAACTCATTGGGTGACATTCTATAGGGCCTTCGGGAGATAGGAGCCGTACCCGGAATGAGTTATATCTTGAATTCTACTTCACGGTCCAGAGGTAATTCAGGCAAGTCATCTAGGAAGACACCTGGAAACTCATAGACAACCGGTATATCCACAATGGCCTTGGCTAGAGTAGCATTGGCCGCATTGTGGATAGCAATATCACAAGGAAGCTGAACTAGAAAACCCTTCTTATCTACGAGATCTCTCAACATTACCACATGGGTTGATGTATCAATCAACACCCCATTGCCACTCATCCACTTCATTCCTAGGATTACATCGATTCCTACACTCGGTGGAACTACAAGATCCACAAGGAACTCTCGATCTCCAATCATAATCTTTATATATTTAACTACTTGGTTAGTCATGATATTGTTCCCAACAGCACTAATACAATAACCACCCTTGGTAATTATAATCAGATTCAGCTTATGCTCAGATGCAAAAGTATAACTCATAAAGGAATGTGAAGCACCCAAATCAAAGAGCACAACTACAGGATGATCGTTAACAAGAAACTTACCAGCGGTTACCACTTCACCAGCAAGAATTTCCTCCATAGTAGTATAGTGAACACGCTCCTGACAGACGTTTCCCTGAGAATTCTGCTTGGGAGGATAAGGACAATTATTAGCCTAATGACCAGGCTTGTTGCAATTCCAGCATGGCCTGTTAGATGGCAGAACGTTAGAACTCTTGCCCAGAAGTATTCTTCGGTAAGGAAATTGTGTATCCCTTGCGAAAACTAGTTTTAGCTTGATTCTTCTTCTGAAGTGGGCGGTACCAGACATTAGTAGTATGGGACGATACTGGGTTTTGGACACACTGGCGCCTTAGACTGAAAAGCACCTGCCTCAAAATTTCTTTTACGAGTCTTGAAAGCAGCATATATCTTATCATTGTTCTCCTGAGTCAAGGCATCATTGATAAACTCATTGAAGGTGACACACTTACTATTGCCCATAGACTTCATCAGTTTAGGGGAAGTCCCCTTTTGAAACTAGCTATCTTCTTAACATCAGTATCAACAAACTCAGGAGCATACCTTGCCAGGTTGTTAAATGCTTGGAAGTATTCATTAAGACTCTTGTTGCCTTGAGTCTGCTTCATGAACTCGGTGTGCTTGATTGCCATGAGACCAGGAGGAATAAAATGTCTCTTGAAAGCTTCCTTGAACTGGTCCCAAACAACCTCGACATTTGCAGGGAAGGTGGTCCTGTGATGGTTTCACTAGATGCCTGCAGGGCCTTGGAGTTGGTGTCCTGCATACGAGGCCTTCATACATTTTGTCAATCTGAGCAAATGAAACCTTTGCTCTATCGTACTCAACCATTCATCAGCTTGTAATAGTTCTTCTGCCTCTCTAAAGATAGGAGGCTTTGTGTTCATAAAGTCCTTAAAGCTGCTATACTGATTTGGCTCAGGTCCCTAGTAGACATTTCGATCATCGCGGTTAACTAACTGGCGCATTGCCTCAGCTAGCATGCGCTGACTTTCGACAACTGTCTGCATCAGCTCAGCTAGGGTGGGCGGTGGCAGAGGAGGTGGTGGTTGTTCCTCATCCCCAAGGCTATGACCACGGCGAAGATTGTAAGCCATCTACAAAATGCATAGCCAATGAGCACTGACGATGTGAAAAATTTGTAGATGAATTGTATAATTATGCCAAACTGATTTCATTGGAGAGAATGAATTCATACAATAAACAGAGGCATAATAATTTATCACAATCATACAACCCATCAAGCGCATCAATTGACACATTAATACGATGTACTTAACAAACAATGATATTTACTGACAACAAGACGGAATTTATCAAAGGCTCATATACGTGGAGCATAACACGTCTGATAGGTTACATCCAAACCATCAAGGTTTCAACCTTACATCAAAGATAACATATGGTTTGATGTTACATCCCAAAGATCAACTTACTACAAACCACTCGTCCATGCATGAGGGTCAACAAAAGACTAACTCTAGCGCATTAGCTAAGGGTAAGCTAAACTACGCATCATCCTCGGAGTCAGTGTCGAAGATCTCTCCTCCATCTTCATCACTAGCAGGCTCTAGCTCCTCATCTTTCTCCTCTTCAGGTGGGATGTCCTCAAGTCCATTAATCTCTATGTCATCATCATCTTCAGCCATGATGACACCAGAGCCCATCTCATCATCATTATCATTTTCATCATCAGGGGGAAGGAGAGGATGAAGCTGATTGTGTAGCAAGTGAACTTCCTCATGGAGGTGGTCGTTGTACTCTTCTGCAGCGGCTAACTGCTGCTCTAGCTCAACCTGTTGAGCCCTTAAAACATTCTCTTTGTTCAGGCTTCATTCCGCTGATTCAGCACGTGAATCGACATACGTTCACAGTTGCAGTGAGCAACTGTCAACCTTTGTACCTCCAGCGTCTCCTAATCCCTTTCTTGTGTGACTTGCTCTAAACGCTGCTGGACCACATTTCTCTCAGCAGTCATCTGGGCCAACTCCGCCCTCAGCCTTTCCTCCATAGTAGGCTCAGGATGGGGCTCACGAGGAGCTAACTGGCGCCAAGGAGCCCTACCTCCGGTGGACTTGCGAGCGGTGCTTTTTGTGCGGGCCATCTGTGTAAACAGGGTACAACTTAAGGTGAGGATTATTTAAGAGATACGAAAATTTAATTAGTCGATCTACAACGATACATTGTTAGTGTACTTGCAGCAAATTTTCTTTCAGCCCAACAATTTCCCAAAAAGGCATGCAAAGTAAGCAATAAACTAAATACTTTCATACATATATTCCCCGATGTATATACTTCAGTATCACAGCTACCCGACAGATATACTCACAATTAAGTACCCTCATAGATACATAATTAAACATGTAAGTATGCGAGTAACCACAACTACTCTCCTCTAGACCGACAGTTGGACGGTCATGCTCTCACAACTCCCACTTACCAGAGCATAGAGGTATTCCGATCCATACATTACCACCCAAGTGGATGACATCCATACAATAGCACGTCATATGGACAACGAAATAGAAAACAAGCAAGAACCCCCAAGTTAGTACTTTAATAAGCCACCTAAGAGTCCTTATTTGGGCATACAGGATATGACCACTGGCAATACTTAGTATTTAATTTAGAGTTTTCATAAATACTTTTGTTTTAAATACACAAATGCCATGTTTAGTATTGAACCTTGCTCTGATGCCAGCTGTAACAGAACTGACCAAATTATAAGAACGTAAGTACAAAAACAATCACCGGAGTGATCAAATTTCTGTACTTAAGCTCCCATAATCCCAGTAGTCTAGAAATCTCGAAGGATTTCAAACAACTTTCGACATACAAACCAAGATCGTAGTGATTCAACATAACACATCATTCGTTACAATAACTTCTAAGTACCACATGTGTTGAAACAAACCAAACAATCACATTTCTCATTTGTTGCAAGACCATATTTCACATGTTTCATGACTTTGTTGCAAGTTTAAGCTAGTCATGTTACACTAGCAATATTGACATGTTTCAAGGTATGAGAACTCATGTTGCATCTACATGTTGTACTAACCATAATTCACAAGCAATCATTCATGAAACAAGCTCAACTGAGAATGTTGTATACACATGTTTCAAGCAACAAATGCATGATGAGATGAATGATGCACATGTTTATGAAATGAAAATGAATTTATGGGAGCCAAACACCTGGGGTGTTACAAGCGCGCCTAGACCATACCGCTGCACGCTGTGTTGCCGCCCACCACAGCGCGGGCCAGTCACACCCATGTGGAAGAGCACCAGCACCGCGTGGCATCCGGCCCAGGCGATGGAGGATGCGGTGGAGGAGCAATGCAGGATCGGTGGCCTAGCGCAAGATCCAAACCTGGAGCTCCCGAATCCGCAGCGCCACAGCCTGCCACACCACCATCAGCAAAGATGGGGCCCCCGATGTGTCCACCTTCGGCAAGGCCGCAACTGCCGCGACATCCACTAGATTCGGAGCATAGGTCGCAAGATCCAGCAGTTGGGGACCCGGATCCGCCCCGACGACCACGCCAATCACCAGAAGAGCTTGAGAAGAGGAGGGGGTGAGGGATGGAGAGGGGAGTGGGGCGAGACTGCGGCGAGAGGCTCATTTTTTAGCACTACCACAGCCCGCCGCTGCCGCTACTCGCCGAAGAGTGGCGGTGGCAGCGGCCGGAGGAGAGGCAGGGATGGTGGGGACTAGTGACGCCGGTGGTCGCCCCTGAGTTGCCTGTTGGGGAGCTCGTGGGTTCTTCACGCAATGGGTTATTCACTAGCCAACATGTCAAACTAAAGCTGGACAGAGCCTAGGCAAACAAGCTCTCTGAAACATGAATGATCCTATATTTAAACATAAGTAAAATAGATGAATCAATTTGTAGTTTTGACCATGTTGTTTGAATTCAACTCCTAATTTTTTCCCTTGCGACCATGCTTAAATTTGATTTCAGGTACACCCATGGGTTCAAATTCAAGGGTAATCAATAATTTTGTTTAACCTCCAACTTGTATGGTTTCTGATTTTTAACCTAGAACTACGAAACTCAGTACAGGACACCCTCCAACCGTCAAACAAAATACCAACTTGTATGGTTTCTGATTTCTAACCTAGAACTACGAAACTCAGTACAGGACACCCTCCGACCGTCAAACAAAATAGATTTGGTCCTCTAGCAGGATTTGAATGGATTCAAAGGGGTTTTCTACTTTTTAGAAGTAATTAAAGTTTAATTTAATCTCTAAAATTAATACCTAATTCATTTAAATAAAAAAGAAACTACTACTGGTTTTTTTTTCCAAAAATGTCATCTCCTTGTTGATGCTCTATTTGGAGAATTTGGATCTTATTTGTTTCAAACAATAATGAGCACGACTATGAGCAATAAAGTGACAGGAACATGAAAATAAGCTCCAAATAAATGTAAATACTGTTAGAAGTAAAAGAACCGGAGAAATCCAGTGATTCAAAATGAGAGTTCTCATATTCCAATAAATAGTGTTGTACATATATATACTTGGCTTCATGTGGGCAGTTACTTACTAGAGAGGGAGTAAAATGACAGCCCTGGTCTGTACCTATAGGAACTGCCATTTTTAGTTGCCAATGACAGGGATTAACTCCTAATCAATCATTAAGAATAATTCTCAACACTCTGTCTTGATCAATTAGATCCTTGTAGGCTACATTGTTCATCCATTATGCATCACCACAAATCTTCGGAAAACCTTGTAGTAAAAACCAAAGTAATATTTGTATACCTTCTTAAAACATGTTATTTAGACCTTTTGAAATAAGGATAAACACCATGAAATACAATCAGCAATGTTATTTAGACCTTTTGAGATAAACCCAAAGTCTTATTCTAAAAACATGTTAATCATATGATCAATATGCCCCAAATATCATCTTGTAAAAACCCTGATGGGGAAAAATAGATGATATTGCATATAACTTTGTGTTAACATTGCCTCGTCAGAAAATTTATATGAGAAACCACAAATGGGAAAACTCACACAGAGAAAAGAGTACAATGTAACTTATGTTCCAATATCACCCTCCCAAAACCCCCCGTGGAGATAACCTTATCCCGTGAATGCCAAACCTCTATGCTGGGAATGTTCACAAAGAATAACCACCCACGGATGCTTTGTTCGGTGGCCCCTAGGGACACAACCAGAAAAATCCTGTGTCTGGGAGTTCTCTAGTCCACAACGAGGTTTTGGATGCACTGCAAAAGTCTGGTGGTCCACACCTTGTTTTTTGGTGACCCCTTTGAATATCCCGCACAATGTGCTAAGGGACCTCTTTCTCCGGTGCACTATTAGAGGGTAGCACTAGATAAATCCGGTGGCTAACCCTAGCATCGGTTAACACAACACCTAAAGCCGTTGGAGAATATCACAACACAGTTGTCATAGATAAGCAAGGCTACCTAAAATGGCAACAAATATAATCGAGAGAGGCAATGGACAATAGAGGTTGAAAAAGCTCAAAGGGGCAAAGGATAGTAGATAATAGATCAATTTGTTGATTGGTTGTGTATTAGAGAGAGAGAGGGTGGTGGTCTTATACCGGTAGAAACCCTTCCTAAAAGCGGATATACAAAAGTTTTCCACGAGATCAGATGAGTTTCGATCAAATTTGAGTTGAAACAGATTCATATTGACAAAACTAGCTTAAGTCAGTTTCAAATGCCAGCCTAGGCCGGTTTGCACAGTGCGGCAACCAACTCAGGCAAAACCAGTCTGGGCCGGTTAAGTTCGGCCACTAGCAAGCGGGCTTTTCCCCAGATTGGTCTAGTTTATTCCAAATTGTCTCAAATTTGACCATTTTCGCTTTTATTTGATTCTCGAATACGAAAATGCAGAGTCCACTGACTATTTTTGCTGCCAATAGTATGTATTAAAAATTCTACGACACAGGCCTCGGGGGCATGGTCTTGCTGGGTTGTTACGCATGCTTCTTTACCTGCTGATGATGTACGACCTTTTTTTTTTGTAGCTGCCGATTATATATACTCCCTCCGTCCAACAAAACAAGCAATTATGGGAAGCGTGCCAGTCAAACTGACTCAAGTTTGACCAAGTTTATAGTAAATAGTATTAACATTTATGTCTCCAAATATATTTATTAAAAAAATATATTCTATAACTAATCTAATGATACTTATTTTGTATTATAAATATTAGTATTTTTTTATATAAATTTAGTCAAAGTTCAAACTGTTTGACTTCTCGAAAAGCGAGAATTGCATGTTTTTATGGACGGAGGGAGTATGTAGCAACGGAAGGCATAAAGGTAGCAATCTAGCACACCACCACACGGACCGCTAGTGGTTCGGCAGAATTCTCGCAGGGAAATGAAACCGAATGCCTTTTGTGCTGAGCACCAAACCGTGTCGAGCGAGGCTATTACTTCCACAAATGCGTATGATTGTTCGTTTTCCCCGTGACGCAAATTGCCCCATCTGGATTACAGGGAGACGTGGAGGCCTCCCAGCGCTGCAAAGGATGCAGCCCGGAAACGGCAAACATCACCGCCGATTTCAGGAGCAGACCGAACGCGCATATGCAGTTGGCGGCAAACCGACTGCCTGACGGCGAATGGGGTCGTTCGGCAGCGTGACGAGCGGAAGCACCGATCCATGCGCGCAGCGCCTATAAATTTGCACCAGGTGGAGACCACATGCATATGCATATATGATTGGCAGGACCGCAGGGGGCAAGAAACAGATCGGGCTCTCGCTGCCTACTACTGCCCTGGTAAGTCCTCTGCAGCCGGACCTGCATTATTTCCGTTCCTTCCATTCCCAGCTTGTTTGTATTTTTATTACCTTCGATTAGTTGGCAACCCTCAAATCTGAAAATGTTTTGGTGTAAACAGCTTCCCTAGCTACTAGTACTTGGTTCTGCATCAAGGATCTTTAATTTCTCTTAGTTCGCTCTCATCCATGTACACTCAACTTTATGTTGCTAGGTCGTAGTAATAGGAAAAAGAAGGAAGAAAACCTACTGTGGGATTGGGATTAGTATGGATACCTAAATGCTGAGGTAGGGAGCGACAGACAAGTCCACAAGGGGACCATCCGCGGCATCCATAGAAAACCTATGCAGACTGGTTGACTTTAGCTACTTGTTGAAAACTCTAAGCACTGTTAATTTCATTAACACTAATCGCCTTGTTAGTCACTAAGTGTGGATTGTCACCCTGTTAATCACTAACTATGAGTTAATAAAAAATGTTCCTTGTCCTTCAACTGCAAAACAACCGTCGAAAAAGTTGTTAGCACTAACCATGGAACCGGCTCTAATTGTAGAGTGAGCGTTGGCTGTAGACAGTGCCACTGCCACCCATGTATTGTGGAGTAATGGTTGTAATTAAACAATATGTTTTGTATACCTTAGAAAAATCTTTGGGTATATACCTTCCCAAACACATCTAATAAATTGCACTACAGAACAATAGGTATATATCTTTCCTAATGTACTGCTACACTATATATAGTCTTGTCAGCGGCTTTGTGATTACTGAAATTTAAGTGTGTATTCCTGTAGTACACTAGGTCTTTTGTTTGCAAATTTCAATAACGGTTACTCACCTAATGTGTTACCGAGGCAGGGGTGGTACAAGTGACCAACGACCCAATTCTCCAATTCTAATTTCCAACAGAAATCGCCAGAGTTCCCTAGCAAGGATGTTAGCGCAAGTAACCCGTGATGCTGAACTTGGCACAAAATATGAAGATTCTCCTGATTCCTGTGGCTACCCGATGTTGTTAGAGGGGACCACTTCAAATCTACAGCATGGGAGTTCAGAGAAGGACATAGCATACTTGCAGCCATTTGGTTGCTTGTTGGTGCTTGATGCAAAGAGCCTCAATGTCATTGCATTCAGTGAGAATGCACCCGAGATGCTTAGCACAGTCAGCCATGCAGTGCCAAGTATCTATGAATCCCCAATGTTGTCCATTGGGACCAATGTGTTATCACTTTTCATGGAATATAGTGCCACATCACTATATATGGTACTAAGGTCTGCTGATGTTTCTTCTCTGAATCCAGTCCTAGTTGAGTGCAGATCATCAGGCAAGCTATTTTATGCCATTGCCCATCGAGTGACTGGGACTGATTGTCTAATGGTAGATTTTGAGCCAGTGAAGCCTTCTGAATTTTCTACTGCTGCTGCATGGGCTTTGCCGCAGTCTTACATGCTTGCAGCGCCGGCAGTATCAAAGATCCAATCAGTGCCAGGTGGAAGCATGGAGGTCTTGTGCCATACTTTGGTACAAGAAATCTTTGACTTAGTGGGATATGATAGAGTCATGGCTTACAAGTTCCATGAAGATTATCATGGTGAGATCATTGCTGAGGTTAGAAAACCTGGTCTTGAACCATGTATTGGCCTACACTATCCAGCCACTGATATCCCTCAAACCGCCAGGATTCTTTTCATGAAGCACCAAGTTCAAATGATATGTGACTACTCTCTGAGGCCAGTGAATATTATCAAAGACAAGGAACTCCCTTTTAATGTTAGCTTGTGTGGTTCAACCCTTGGGGTGCCACACAGTTGTCACCTTCAGTATATGAAGAATATGAAATCGGTTGCCTCTCTAGTAATGGCTGTTTTGATAAATGAAAATGGAGAATATTCTGAAGCCAAGCATGAACAACCAACACAATGGCGGCACCTGAAGAAGAAGCTATGGGGTCTCATTGTTTGCCAACATATGAGCCCTAGACATGTCCCCTTTTCACTACGGCATGCCTGTGAATTCGTAGCACAAGTGTTTGCTGTCCACATAAATAAGGAGCTAGAATTGGAGAAGCAGATGCGACACACAAGTATGATAAAAAGGTTAAAGGTTTTGTTCTCCATAATGTACCATTTTTTTCTTCATTTGTTTTTATTAAGTTCTCATAGCAAGCTAGTAATTTTTCTATCTGATTTACATCAATGTTGTAAGGGCCATTGTCTTAATAATGTTCCATTATATTGCTGGGTTCACAGGTCAAGTCATATGGATTTTGAGATGGGTGAACTTGTGTTACAAGACATGGTGGAGGCCGTAGTAAGTGAAGTATGGCCAGCTTGTCAAGGAAAAGGGATCACAGTATCTACCGACCATGCAGAGAAATTTCGCAAGCAAAGGCTTAGTAATCCGTACTCAATGCAGCTACTGCAGAATCTCCTGTTCGACTTCCTATTTGCTTCTGTGAAGTTCTGTCCTATTGGAGGTTCCATTGTAATATCTTGCAATCAGACTATGAAAATTGGAGAAAACATTAATACCATGGATCTGGAACTTAGGTACACTTTTCATGCACTTTATTGCACTCATACAACATTTTCCTATTATGAAGTAGTGATATACGAATAATACTTAAAAGCTAGCATTGGATTTGTGGGTTTCAGGATCAATCACACAATGATAGCACTCCCAGAGGAAATGTTTTCACAAATGTTAGAAGGAGAAAACGAAGAGCAGTCAGAGGAGGACTTGACCCTTGTAATTTGTAGAAACATTATGACTCTCATGAACTAAGGGAACTAGGAATGAAAGGAAGCATGAACCCTGATAATAACTATCGGTTGCAATCTTCATGGAATAGGATCATGAACAAGATCATCAGATGAAAAACAACAGTGTAACTTAATGTAAGCAGTGATAACTAGTGCGACTTGAGAAAATAAATTCAAAGCCAACTACCATCTCTAACCGATGACCTCAATCAAGGATTTGCCCAACCACACTATCAAAGAACGAACCAATACACCATAGAATCAATAATAGAGCAGGAGCACCAATTGGGAGCCAATGATGTGTCGTTACTGTAAATCCCACGAAGGATATTATAAGAGCAAATGGGTAGAAATCTTTCTCCAGGTTTGTTAGCACAAAGCTGAACAAAAGGGTATTGTATTCAATTCTCCATCTTCGTGCAATCTTTTCACCACTTTGTTAGTGTCCATATTGGCCTCCATTTACAAGTCATTGTACTCAATGTAATCCATCTTGACTTGGATGGTGGCTAGTTCCATCTCATATATTCTTCTGATATCTCCATGTAACACATTTCAGCTTGCGTGGTTAATGCCTACTTGTGTATAAACCTTGTCAAATCAAAATGCAAAACTGTTATGTAGTATAAAGTTCTTACCTGAACTGAAGTAACATTTAGAAAGGAATGAGTGCACCTCTTGTTCTAACTTGATGGCATGACTGTGTGTAAATATCCTTTGGTTTATGCCAATGATCTGTTGGGTTATGTGCTCATGTTGAAATGGTGTAGCTAAGACATGTCTTGACATAGCCGATAGTTGGTGGCTTATGCAATCTCTTATATGGGTTACGCCATATATTATATCTCTTCCATGGACTCATGTAACTAGTTCTTGGGTTAGTCCATGGATTACATGGGTTAATCCATGGTTTACGCTTATTAATCCATGCCTTACTCATGATAATGGCTAGTTCGCTCGAATGCCCTCATCATAATCCTCTTTCATAAAAAGGAGTTGTCTTCGACTCTAATCCCTTTAAGCCTAAGAATAGTATTAGGTAAGTAGCGTCAAACATTTGGATAATATCACAATCTTCTTCCACCATATCACAATGCTTCAATTTGTAATCCTATGGGCCATGTAGTAGTCATGTAGGTGGAAACTAGAAGGATTTGGATTCAGTTATAGTTTTCACCTTGGGAAGTTGTTCACAAGATAGAGTAAATATTGATGTCCTTTGGATGGTATTATTGAAAGCATCTAGGCCGCTAGATGGGTTTCGGTGTTGTGACTAATGTGTGACATGACTTAGGTCACGATAATGGTGATTGCTTAGGCAATCAATGGTTTTCATGGCCCCTTGATCGAATTCACTTTAGTTTTCAAAGGATAGATGAGAATGTTAAGGACGGACTAGTTTTATGTGTCATTTTGGACTTGCGAGACACTTAGAGTAGTTTAGGACTTTGTTTTTCCTTTGGTCGTACTATCAAGGGGGGTATAAACTAGTAGCTTGACCTAGGTGAATCTAATGGTTTAGGTGAGGTGCACACTTGTCAAACTTAGCCCTATGCATCTCAGAGAAGGCTCAAGAATCAATTGGAAGCAATCCTATTCGCAAAGGAGATTAAAAAGGAAGTTAATGGTGCAGTTTTTGTACCATCGGATTAATTCGATGGGTACCATCGGACTATAAGCTACATGTTGTTCAAAGTCTAGGGTTTGGTGTAGCATCAGATTAGTCCAATGGTCTAGGTCAGAGACCATCAGATTATAAGGTACAACCCTTTGTAGTTAGGTTTGGTTAGTAGAGGAGCATCAGAGTAATTAGTGTAGGGCATCGGAGTAATGCGTCCTGATCCGATGCCTTGCAGAAAGCAATTAGAGAGGATATGGAGGCATCGGATTACTCCGATGCACGGACTATATGTTACTACTGTGCAGTAACAGCTAGTTTATGACTGTTTTAGAACTAGCCGTTGGGAAGGGCATCAGATTATCAGATGGTCTCGACTTCTGTGCAATGAGTGGTCTATGGCTACTTTGGTGGTTGGGGGCTATTTATACCCCTTCAACTCGTCCAAAGAAGCTCTCTTATCATTTGTTTTAGCTGGATGCATCCATTGGAGACCAAGGGGGGTTCACGCCTAGTGGGGTGATTGAGATTTGATAATCGCAAGATTAAGGACCTCATCAGTACATAGGGAGTAGCAAATGTGCATCCACGTTCCTCATTAGGCTTGTTTCAGTCAAGTAAGAGTTTGTGCTTGTTACTCTTGGTGATCGGCATCACCTAGATGGCTTGTGTGGTGATTCGGAGCTTGGTGATCTCCCGATGATGATTGTGAGAGGCCCAACTCATGATGTAAACGGTTCTGGGTGATTCACCGTGCTAGAGTGATGACGAATCAACCCTTAGAGAGCACTTGATCCTTGCGTGGATCAATGGGGAGCGATACTCTTGTGCGGGTGCTCCAATAAGGACTAATGGGGTGTGCCGACTCTCCAATACCTTGGAAAACAACGCCATGTTCCGATCCTTTCCCTCTCTTTACTAGTGTGAGTGAGCTATTGTTCTAGCAGTGGCCGCTGTACTTGTGCAATAAATTCGGCGTTCTGTTACAGAAAAAAGGTACTATAATCTTATTTGCTGGTGATTTTTAGGTTGACCTACTGGACAGTGTCCTAGTCCATCCTTCAAAAGGAGGATGACAAACACATTTTTTAGGCATTCCGATTGATGGAGACCGCGACATTCGATATTTTTGGTGAGTAGGGATGGCTGCCTTCTAATAGATCTAGCGCTTACTTTGCTCTAGTCCGTGTCTGGTCTCTATTTTCTTTGCTTTTGGAGAGCTTGTACTTGTCTGCATCCAACTTCATAATAATAGATGATTGAGGATGGGGAGGAGGCTTGGGTAGCTTGTTGTTCCAGCTTTGAAGTAAGTGACATAAGTTTGAATCCCTGTGGTTGCGCTCTCCCAAGAGTTGGAGGGTGGCCCGGCCAAGGAAAGAGCTTAGAGGTCTCTTGGTGCCTATAGCGTCCTATAATAATACATGATTGAGTACAAAACTCATGTGAAAGGCTAGAACAAAATTTTCATTTCCTAAATATGGAATTTAATTTAGACTTATGTCATGATGCACCCATGCGTAAAACACATTGCAGATGCATGTTGATGTTGTATCCAGTTGTCCTTTAATTTACATGGGACATACAATTTTGTTGTTTTTCCGTTTATTAAACCACATCCATGTCTGTTCTTAATGAAGAGTGTCTATCCCAGTTTTTACATTACAAGCAAAATATTCATGCGTTGTAACAAAACATAGACCTTATCGCAGTGTCACCAAAATAATTTATATCTCAGAGAATTATGTGATGGTCACGTCATCTATTACAATAAGTATTTGAATCAAACTCTATACTGTCGTTAGAGTAAGACACACGAGCATGTGCAGTTCTAACTTGAATAAGCATGGGTTCTGAGTCCACGTACCGGAGAGGTGTCAACACATTATGAAAATAAAAAAATTAGATGGGGAATTCTTTCGGTTTTTAATATTAACAGAGGTACAGGCTTGTCCAGATAGACTGGGCATCCGGGACGGGATGTCTGGACACCCGCGCCTGTTCGCGCGTTCACACGGGGCTTGCACTACCCTTGAATGTCACCAACATTGAGAAGAGGGGGAGGGGGCGGCGGATGCCAGCCAATGCCAGGGAGTAAGAGACATCGAGACGAGGCAGTAGAAAGCAAGGATGGAGATGTAATACCCGATCTACTTTTAAAACATTCAGATGCAATATTTACAACATACGTCTGAAGGCAGATGAAACACTTAAAACATGCATCTGAAACACTTACAAAAACATGAAAAATATTTGAAAAACATTATAAAACATATGCAACATCCTGATAAAACACATATACATATGTGTGAAATATATGCAACATCCAAATAAACACATTTTCAACATACATCTAGAAAAAAAATAGATGAAACATTGGGAACAAAAGCTTGCAACATATGTGTACAACCATTGCAACATATGCAACATCCCAATCCACTGTTGCAACATTATTTTGAAACACTTGCAACATACCTATGAAACATCTGAAACACTTGAAACATATGCTTGCAACATGTGCTTTCAGCATAACATCTCCTTGCTTCTTGTGAGAATAGAGGCCCGCCGGCGTGTATTCATCGGAGGCAGTGGCCCAGGGCAAGGAGAGGAGAAGATGGTGCCCACATCGAGTTCAAGGAGGCGATGGACGGATCTTGAAAGAAGGGCAGCTGGTGGTCCTCGTCTCCCACCCCGAGTTCAAGGAGCCGGCGGTCCTCGGTAGTCCGGGCGCAGGGGAGCAAACTTGGTAGCACGACAGGTGGGTAGGTAGGGCGGCAACGATGCCAGGTCGGAGCAGTAGGCAGGGTGGGGCTGCAGGCGATGGCGTGGCATTGCGAGCTGCGCACGGGGTCAATACTACAGAAAAAGCAACCGTGGCGGGCAAAAGTGATTAACCGAGGCAGTTTTGCAACCGCCTAGGATCAAAGGTCACGGTAAATCGTAACCTTTACCGAGGCGGTTGCCATGCCCGCCATGGTTAATCCAATAAAAAAACAAAAAAGAAAAAAAATCCATGAACAGGCCCGGCGAGCCCATCCACCGGCCCGCCGAGCCCATCCATGGGTCGTCGCCGCCGCCGTCGCTCGCCGCCGGGTCCGGTCTCCCCGCCACCAGATCCGGCCTCAGGGCCGCCGCCGCCAGGCCGGTGGAGAGGGATTTGAGGGGAGGGGGCTCCACCGCTGTTGCCGGATCTAGAGGAGCTATTGTTGGTGGACGCAACGCCGGGAGCTCGCCGCCGTCGTGGCCCGGCCCCTCGCCATGGCCGCCCCGCATGCCGATGGGAAGGGAGGAGGGGCGGATCTGGTTGGGGGAGGGGCGGGGTGCCGTCGGGCCTCCATGCGCAACGTCGGGGCCTCCATGCCTGCGCGCGCCGCCTCCGCTTGGGGCTCGTCACAGCGTGGTGGAGGGAGGGAGGAGGCCGGCGAGGGGGAGAGAGGGAGGGAGGAGGCCGGCGCTGGGCGTCCGTGCCGCTGCTACTCGTGGAAGTCGCGAGAGAGGGAGGAGGGAGGAGGGGTGGGTGCGGTTGAGAGAGGGAGAGAGTGTGAGTGATGAAACCCTAGAGTCTCATATATATATATATATATATATATATATATATATATATATATATATATATATATATATATATATATATATATATATATATATATATATATATATATTCTAAGGAATAAAGCAGGCCGAGATGGGCTTTTCTAAAGTGGAGTGGGCTTGGTCATATTAACTTGTAAGAGGCCCGCCTCAGAAAATTGATTCATTTTTCGTGGCGGCCTATTTTATAATAACCGCCTCTGTTAATAGATTTTGCGAGGCGGTTTTTTGTAAACCGCCTCGGTTAATAAAAAATTTGCAGGCCTGCCCGCCTTGAGAAAAAAAAAACGTTTCCTAAAAGATTTTATGTAGTAGTGGATGTGACGCGTTGGTGAAGGAAGAGGGCCGCAAGGCAGGAATACAGATATTTTTTTAGGAACTCCTGAGCAGATAGAAAGGGGTGGTAGTAGGGCCAGCGTCGTGGCCTATCAACGGAGCGTCCGGGACGGACGGACGGCGCCGCTTCCCAGAATTACCGATAGGGATATAGATAGAGCATATGATTTTGCAAAAAGAAAAAAAAGTCCTAAACCGAGTTCAAACATATATATAGATTATAGATTATATGATTTTGCAAAAGGTAGACGTATGCTTTTTTTTTTTGAAAAACTCACCGCATGCTAAAATTGATCGCCTGTCCACATCTCCTGAACGGACTCGATCCGGAAAAGGAAACAGGAACATATGAGGAAATAAAAGACGAGAAGCTCGTGCGGCGTATTCCCACGCATATATACGTACGTACCGCGGCTCTGTAGTAGACTCCCAACCTCAATCAATCAGTTACGAGCTGAGTATTACTAATCGGCGAGCAGCAACGAAGGCAGAGCCGGCGGCAAACATGTCATCCGTGGCGGAGATAGCGGCGATGGCGGAGAAACTGGCGCGGAGCGTGGGGAAGGCGGCGTGGTTGGCGGGGACGACGTTCCTCGTGCTGGGCCTCCCGCTGCTCTTTGTGCTGGAGCGCGAGATGCAGATTGAGCAGCTGGAGTATGAGCACCAGTCCCAGATGCAGACACTCCTCGGCGGGCCGCCGGACGTAAACAACTCTAGCTATTAATCGTCTATCGGCAGCGATTCAGTAGGTTTTTGTAGTTTGAGGTCTTCTCTTTTGCGTGTGTGTGGATTTGATCAGTTTTCTGGTCATGAGATGAGAAGAGGAAATTTCTTGGAGAAATATTAAGCCATCGATTAAGGTTTATATATTTGCGTGTGCAAGGATATATTGTCGTCGACTTTCCAACTTGTACTGAGTTTCTTGATGAGAAAAATAAACCATGATCAATTATTTCTTCTTAGTATATGTATGTATGAGAGCAGGAACTTTGCTAGCTGGAGACGCTAGGCAACAGATTGAGAGGTACCCTTCTTCTCATTGTGCCAGCTCGATCATGATCTGGTGATCCCTGTTTTGTTTACTGCCTTGTTCTTGGATAGTCGATGGTTCTGTCTCGATCTTTAGCAAAAGGAAATTGGTGTTTTTACTTTCTTTTTCGGTTTGTGATAAATTAATTTTGTGGCTAAAAGATAAAGATGGTTCGTGGACGGACAATAAATAAATTATTTAAGTGCCGACGAATTATTCGCCGTGGATCCAAGCATATAGAAGAAGCAACAAACCACTGCCACTGGTACAGAATTTATCGCTGTCATCTCCAACGGTATCTAAAAAAAATACTCCCAAAAACTGGTTTTTCAACCTTTGCAAAATATATTGGAAGACATAAAAAAGGTACAACTCCAACAGTTTCCATAATCTAGCGCTTCAAAGATAAAAGGTAATTTTACATACGGCCCGCCCGCGCCCTTCACTCCCGCCCCATTCGCATACGCAGATTCACCTTGGCCATCGCACGCCCCGCCTTCCACAGCCGTCTCGCAGGGCCGCCTCCACCGTACTAGGTCGCCGCGTCGCCTGCCCATGTTGCACTGAAAGCGTATATTGCAAACGGATGTGTTTCAGATGTATGTTACAAGTGTTTAATTACAAAAGTAGATTTAGATGTTACATATGTTGCAATGACTATACACGTATGTTGCAAGTATCTATTCAAAATGTTTCATCTACTTTGGAAGCATGTTGCAAGTGTTTTATCTGGATATTACATACTCCCTCCGTTCCAAATTATAAGTCGTTTTGACTTGTCTGGTTCATCCATTTTTCTATGTATCTAGACATATTATTATATCTAGATGCATAGTAAAATAGATATACAAAATAAGTCAAAGTGACTTATAGTTTGGAACGGATGGAGTATGTTGCAGTGGCCATACATATACGTTGCACGAAGTGTTTTCATGTTGCAAGTGTTTCATGAGCACGTACATGCTACCCTGCAGATGTAGACATTCCTCATGTGCATACGTGCGGGAAACGAAGTTGTGCGGGAGCGCAGCAGCAAGCGCGTGCGGTGGCAGGCGCAGCAGCATGTGTAGGCTTTCGGCGCTAGCATGGCCCGTAAGTAATTTAGAGGCCGTTGTAACATAGTTTGTCCTAAAAATATACCACTCAAGTTTTATTCTAAGTTAATCTATTTTAAGTTTTATTGAATTTATATTTATAAATAAGATATTATTTTCAACCTAATAGAGATATTATTAAAATATATTTGATAATGTCCTTCGAGGTGTTCATGGGGGTAGGATTTACGTACGTGTGTTCATAGGAGTGAGTGTGCGTGTGTTGTGGGAGTCTGTGTTGCACTGTGTAATTCTAAAAAAATCTAATGGCTTTTATTTCATATTACAAATATTTATATTTGTTTGTATAAAGTTTACTAAACTTAATTAATTTGACTTAGAAAAAATTAGATTGACATTTTTTTAGTTGTACAGGGCAATATTTCAACAAAGTAAAGCAAATAGTAAAACTTCGAAACAAAGTATACTACAGTACCACAATACAACAACACATTTCACATTATGTGTTTGTCACGTCAAAAAAAATCTGAGACTCACGTTACGAAGATGCTTTCATCAACTACCATCTACTATACTAAAGCACCATCTTTTTCTATGCTAAGTCTACCCAAAAAAACCTCCCCTGCTGAGATGGTCCCCTCCACACACACCAGAAAATATACCAAGAAAAACAACAGCATAGAAATCAACCATTCAAATTATTTCTGAGTCTTCTCTTTCCTTACTCGCTCAAATATAACAGACATGATTCTATGTATGGTACTCCTCCTCCCTCCCATCCCCAATAGCGAACACTCGCTAGATTCAAATTTGGTGAACGATCAGATAGCCCTGCGACTTTCTGTTTTGGGCAAAAAACAAATTCCGCAATTTTCCTTCTCTTAGAAAGTTTTCCATTTTTGGCAAAAAAAATTTCTGCAACTTTCATTTTTTTTGGAAAGTTACAAAGTTATACTCACAACTTTCAGGTATAACTTGTCAAACAAACTTCAACAGTATAACTTATACATATAACTTAAACACATGACTTCAACATATACCTTCACGTGACAAAGTTACGCACATAACTTATACATATAACTTCCTATGTGACAAAGTTATACGCATAACTTTTATGTATAATATTTTGTGGAACAAAGTTATCAATATAATTTCATAGAAACCTACAAAAATTATACACAATACTTTTATGTATAACTTGTTTGTATAACTTAGATATATAACTTAACAAATTACTTAGATGTAAAGTTGGACGTATAAGTTATATTTAAGAACTTAGATCTACAAATCGAAATCATAACATATAAGTAGAAACATGAAAACTATGCATGAAAATAACTACGTAGTATAACTTATAAATATATAACAAAAAAGAGAAAAAATGGTAGGAAAAAACAAAAAAGGAACATCTGTGCTGGTGTAGCCATGCCACCGAACGAATCTGACCAGCAAAAAGTTACTCAATACAACTTGTGTGTATAAGTTTGCATAAGTTGTAATTTACAAGTTACTATATGCCATAAATTAATACACATAAATTGCTATTAGAAAAAAAAATCTTCGAAACATATGTAAGTGAGATCTAGTTTTATTCTCCTTGGCACGCAGAACGTACAGGTGCTGATGGAATTGAAAATGGATAAATAGTTTAAGTTATAGCAGTTCAAAATAAATGTTTTGCTTTTTTCTGAATTGACATCAACAATGACGTCATAGGTAGGGGAGGTAGGAGTAACACCAGTGGATGACGTTTTGATCGCTGGATTCGAAATGAGTGAGCGTCTGTGAGAATGGAATTGGGCTTCGCGTGTCCTCCTGTCCGGTGCTCGTGCTATTCCGTCACTGACCATGGCTGAGGGAGGGAGTAGGACGGGGCCACGCTAGTGGGGGGTCTCGCCGGCGGTGAGGTCATGCGGCCGCCTGGGCTCGCCAGACTAGTGGATCCACCCCTGACTTGAACTATATCAATATAGTGTTTGTACCGAATAAAAACAATGGATAAGTAACTACCATAAGTTATTCAACAACACTAATATACTACCTCCATACACAAAGAAATGCAACTATGAGATATATGCCCGTCAAGATAGCTTAACTTTGACTAAATTTACGGTGAACATGATTAATATTTACTCTCTCCATCCCAAACTATAAGTCATTCCACTAATGTCATTTTTTGTACCACTTAGTAATTTATGTACTTATGACGAATATGTTGTTTGACTAATGTCGTTTTTTTGTTGGCAGCTAGTACTCCTTCCTGTCAGTTCTATGTGTCGCTTTATTTGTGAATAAAAAAGCAATATTATTATGTTACTTCCTCGTGAGCTCACTGTTTATGCAATGACTCTACATTATGTATAATCTTGGATCATGTTGTAGGCCCATATATGGATAACATATTTATTGATTGTATATGGTTGACATAATTATTGATTGATGATTCCATTCAAGGATCATAGACACAAAGCACATCAAATGAACAATGTGGAGTCATCTTAATGAACATGTCTGATTGACCATGGTAACATATTACTATGGTCGTTAAACTTCTATGTGGCTTTTATATCCTGTATTTGCAATGAGGATCTCTTTTAGCTCTCATCAAGATCGCACAGTTACAATGAATGCACTAACCCTAGGAATGATGTTAGGAAAGTGTCCAAACAAAGTAAAATGAATGACATGAAGAAGCACACTGCAAGGATCCCTCTTCGGTTGGCAGACCTAAACCATGTATCGTCCTCTTAACCGGCATGGTTTAAGCCTACCAGTCGTAGGAGCCCCAGGAGTCGCCTTCCGCGAACTCCACTAGCACAAAAATCGCAGGATATCTTTGCAAGAGTACTCATGGTAACCACGCCAGTGAATCAACATACGTGAGGTCTACATCCATGATAAGCAATTATATTGTTTGTTGAAACATGGTTGATCCACAAATTACATAATTGGTAGATTACTAACTACGTTCCCCCAACCCTACTCAAACTACACATCTAAACTCGATGGGTTGCTTGAGTTGATGTACGTATCATTCTTTGGTAATCTAAAATTTAGTATCTTGAGCAGCGGAGGAGGTTGGTGCAGACCAAATGTGACCATTGTCTTCCTAGTTTTTGAAATTCCTTAGTGGTTGCTTATCTTAAATATTAATATTATGTGGAGATTGGTACTATTGGCCATATCCAGATCTCACTTGGAGCTCTACATGATACTAGGAGGATTGGTGAAGGGATAAATGACTCTTTATGCTAGTATTGTAGTTGAGAGTGCATTCTAAAATATAAAATCCTTACTTTTTTTAATAAAAATATAATACGACAACTTGGAATTAATACGTGGATAAAACGTTTAGCACCCAATAATTAATATCCAAATTGGAACTCAAAATCAAGAATCATAACGTTAGAAGACATAGGATGCAAATAAGAGCCACCACATAGATGTATATTGAATATATATTTGGGTGTCATGAGGAGAGAAAAATGTAGATATGGATGGTAAAGACATATAGAGCAATAATGGAAAAATTCTTCACAATTAGATATGGATTAAGGAGTATCTATATGCATATTATGTAAGAAAATGAAGAAAGAATTAGAGCACAAAAATAATTAATTTTGATTAGTTAGCCTGTGATACATAGAAGAGAAAATATAGATATGGATGGTAAAGACATATAGAGCAATGGAAAGATTCTTCACAACTAGGGATTAAGGAGTATCTATATGCATATTATGTAAGAAAATGAAGAAAGAATTAGAGCACAAAATAATTAATTTTGATTAGTTAGAGTCTTATACATAGATACTAAAAACGAACTTCTAATACTTACATTTTTAATCTCTTATTTGGCTCCCTGGAGCATGAGTGCATAACGCATATAAAAAATTATGCATGCATTTGGCAAACAGAAAACCGGGTGATCAATAAGGATCGAGGGCAGGTGTTTGTTTGGTGACCTGGCCAGCTTGCCTAGGCTAGGCAATACTGTTCAGCATCAAAAATGGATGTAAGAGATTGCTACCGCTAGACAACTTTTCCACCATTGAATAATCCAAATAGGCACATAATACACTTGAGTGTCATTAGCTTTGTACCGAATAAAAACCATGGATAAGTAACTACCATAAGTGGTCAGTCTCAGTGGTGTTTCATCAAAGTTTCATGGATATTAAATAGGCTGATGTGGCACCGTATTAATGAAGAGAGAGATGATAAGAGTTTCATGGAAGTAAAGAGAGTTTCATGGGGATGAAATTCTTCTGCACTATTTTCAAAATATGGATGCATTGGTAACAGGACTACGAAATCCCCACTGAGACTAGCCTTATACTACCTCCATCCACAAAGAAATGCAACTATGAGATTTATGCCAGTCAAGATAGCTTAACTTTGACTAAATTTACGGTGAATATGTTTAATATTTACTCCCTCCATCTCAAACTATAAGTCATTTCAAGTTTTTTTTGAGAGTCGAAGCATCTCAAGTTTGACCAAATTTATACAATAAAATAACAACATTTATGATACCAAATAAGTATCATTAGATTATTTATTAATTATATTATGCTTTCATAGTATATCCACTTTATGTCATAACTTTTTTGTAATTCTCTCTATAATTTTGGCAAAATTTGAGATGTTTTTTACTCTTCAAGAAAGTTAGAATAACTTATAATTTATGATGGAGTGAGTATGCCATATAAATAAGTTTATTATAAAAACATATTTCATAAGTAATCTAACAATATTTATTCCGTATCATAAATGTCAGTATTTTTATGTAACTTTGATCAAACTTTAAATCTTTTTGACTTCATGAAAAACGAGAATTAACATTCTTTTTGTGTATGGAAGGACTAAATGTCACCCTGTAAATTTGAGTTCGAACAAAGTTCCTACTTCCTCCGATCGAATCTCCGATGACTCGCTGCGGCAGCCATGTCCCACTCTCTTAGCGACAGACAAACTTGGCGATGCGTATCATGAGGTCGCGCGTGTCGTCAAAAACGGGTATGATGCAGAAGGCGTGGAAGGCGTTCGGGTACTCGACCACCTGCACGTGCTTGCCTTTACTCGTGAGCATCTCGCCGTAGCGGCGCTGCCAGTCCTGCAGCGGGTCGTATCCCCCGATGGCGAGCAGAACCGGCGGGAACGCAGCGGAGTCGAGGCCTGCGGCGGCAGCCGGCGAGGCGAAGTTGGCAGCCTCGTGTGTGCGGTCGGCGCCGGAGACGAAGCAGCGTGACACGTCGAGCGGGACGGGGTGGTTCTTTGGGTCGTCGAGGAAGCCGAGCGCCGCTAGCCCGTCGTCGTAGGGCACCGGGAAGCGGTGCTCCGGGGAGCGGCGGTAGTCCACGGAGAGCACGGCCGCCGAGGCGTACCGCGCGATGCGTCGGCAGGCCAAGTCGTAGGGCAAGGACGCCGCGGAGAAGAGCGCGAACCCGCCGCCGTGGAAGAAGACGATCACGGGGACCGGCGCGCCGCCGGCGGCGCTCGCTGTCTCTGTAGGAAGGAAGAGTCGCGCGCGGAGGTGGAGGGCGCGGTCGATGACGACGTCCTGGGTGGTGACGCCGCACCACGGGGAGGAGACGGCCGGAACGGGCGGGTCAAGCAGGCAGAGCACGCCACGGTTCAGCGTGCCGCCGGCACGGAAGGGGGCGTCTGCGACGAAGTCAGTGACCCTGAAGAAGAGCCGCGTGAGGCACGACATCGGTGGCTTGGGCTTGCGCGGTGCGCGAGGCATGTCTGCCATGGCCATCGGTTGATGATGGGATGAATCCCTGCGGACTCAGGAGTGGGTGCGGTATTTATAGAGGTCAGGCCTCAGGGCTGAGGCCGAGCTGTTTTCCTTGAGCTATGCGAGATTGCTGCTGCCAACGTCTGTTTGGCTGCAAATTAGCCACTTATCCAGTTCGTATTTCGATATCTTCGATGATTTACGGTAAGCTAAATAACAAAGACAGCAAGAAAGTACATGAACGAATAGGAAAAACACTTTGCAGTTGGAAGACAAGCATTTGGCGGATAGAGGTAGACTGGGCCTGATTAATTCAGTGTTGTCGAGCCTCCTCTTTCTTTGAGATCCCTAGAGGTGTCTCGAAGAAAATAGTGATTACATATCAATTTTTATGGCAAAATGACAATAAAAAAATATAGATTAGTTTTCTGGCCTCTGTTATATCAACCCAAAGAACAAGGGGGTTTAGGCATTATGAATCTTGATTTATTTACAAAATAAGTGTCTATTAAGCAAGCAGTTTTTTGAATTAAGGAATGAAGGGGGAATTTGGCAAGATTTACTGAGAAACAAATATATGAAAGATAAGACATTATCACAAGTTGAGAAAAGAGCAAGAGACTCTCATTTTTGGATGAGCCTCACAGGTGTAAAAGAAACTTTCTAGAATCAGTTCTTTCGATAGAATCAGCACAATTAATTTAAAGTATTATTAGAGGATAAACCACAAATTTTGGGCACGTTCTTACGTGTTCAAATAAAAAATGACATGTGCTTTTATCTGAGATACACTAATCCTATATGATTAAGAAATATGTTATGCCCCTTCAGATATTCAACGCACACACTTCTTGTATATGCTGAGCACCTTTCAAGGTTGATATGGGGATTATGCTGATGCACTTTTGCACCCATTTGTGTTTTATATGCCATATAGAATGTGTCCACTGTTGGTACTAATGGTTTTTAATTATAGTTCCTTATTACACAGTTTGCTATTTTAAAAAAATCATGCAGCAACGTGACAGATCATCATTCATCTTTATATATATATATATATATATATATATATATATATATATATATATATATATATATATATATATATATATATATATATATATATATATATATATATATATATATATATATATATATATATATATATATAATGTTAAATGCTAATGTACGGAAGATGCCTCAAATGTTTCATCTTGCTCATTGTAAATTTTGGAAGGTCCTAATAGAGATTATGTTTTACAAACCACCTGATATCATATAATATTTCCCCATTAGGATACAAATTGCACTACCGGAATCCGCTTCTTTGCCGAGAGTTTTTTTTCGGGCGCTCAGCAAAGAAAGCTTTGCCGAGAGCCAAATAAAAAACACTCGGCAAAGAAGGCTTTGTCGAGTGCCAAATAAAAAACACTCGGCATTGTAAAAAAACACTCGGCAAAGGCTTCTTTGCCGAGTGCCAAAGTAAAACACTCGGCAAAGCAATTTTTCAAACCACGTTTTGGTGTCCTAAACGAATTCAAATAAAAAAGTTTTCAACTACAAAGTTTCATAACTTCTCATGATCTACAAACTTTATATTGATCGTTTCTTCATTCGACAAAGTAATAATTACATTGTTCACAAAATATATATGTCTCTCACGTAGTTTCATGAAACTACAAGAGAGATATATAAGATTTATGAACAATGTTAGCACCACAATTTCGGATGGAAAAACTTACTAAATGAAGTTTGTAGATCTCGAAAGGTTATGAAACATTGTAGTTGACCACTTTTTAATTTGAATTCATCTTGTCATGCAAAACTACGTTTGAAATTCAAAATTTTAAAATTTGAATTTTTCAAAACACCTCGGATGGAAAAACTTCCTAAATGAAGTTTGTAGATCTCAAAAAGTTATGAAACATTGTAGTTGACCACTTTTTCATTTGAATTCATCTTGTCATGCAAAACTACGTTTGAAATTCAAAATTTTAAAATTTGAATTTTTCAAAAGACCTCGGATGGAAAAACTTTCCATATGAAAAATGTAGAGCTCGAAAAGTCATGAAACTTTGTAGTTGACAACCTTTTGATTTGAATTCGTTTAGGGCCTCAAACAATCAATTTTCACTTGGTTTAATATAATATTTGAGTAACCGAAACGGCATATAGACGTATGCGAGTGTGTAGTGCAGGTGGCAGAGGAGGTATCGCGTGAGGGAGGGGTCACGAGTTCGAATCCCGCCGACCGCGTAGCCGCAAATTTTGCGCGAAAAATGCCGTGACTTGCGACTTCGACGAATACGGGAGGGGGCTGGCCAGTGGGCCCCTCCCTCGATTAAAAAAATTGCAGGTTTTTTTCATATTTTTTATTTCGCTCTTTGCCGAGCGTCGGACACTCGGCAAAGGCTTTGTCGAGTGCCCGATAAACGGCTCTCGGCAAAGAAGTCTTTGCCGATCGGATTTTCGCCGAGGGCGCTTTGCCGAGAGCTGCGCTCGGCAAAGGCTTTGCCGAGGGCCTTAGAGGCTTTGCCGAGAGCCAGCTCCGGTAGTGTTGTATTACATTTCATCATGCTACAAATAACCTCATAGTAAGCATTGCTTCCCTGTTCTATAATATTTTCTTCATTCTTCATATAAATTACATCCTAAAATCCTACAGTAACGCATAGGGAATTCTTCTAGTTCAATAAACTCAGGTAGCGTATCTCAGGAAAGGTCAAACTCTACTACACATAGGATTTCTAGGAGGGTTGTGGATGGTTTCCTAGGGGCAGACGGACATTTCTAGGGCCGGCTAGAAAACGAGTTGCCTCTAAAAATCGTTTTGTGAAATCATAATTTAGGCAAAAAAAAAGGATTAATTCAACGAGGCTCTACCAGACCATAAGTCACACGATTTTTGGGATCGAAACCGCTGCCTGCAGCCTCATATGTATCTCTCCTAACCACTCCACCACAAGTGGTCCCCAAACACTTGCATTCGTGATGTGAAAGCTGCCAACAAAATCAAGCAAAATACCAGCATATTGTGTCACAGTATCTGAGATGAGGTAGTGCAACACCAAAATTCGGCTGCGCCTAGCACACTCCAAGACACCTGCAGCTTCTCTGGTAACGCCACTGAAAAAGAACTGATCACTTGAATTTAACATCATCAGCTCAGATGATAGTCCTACATTGCACAACCCAAAAATATCATATAGCTATTAAGCAGCTTCAAACTTGCAATTCTATCCTCCACGGTGTGTATCGATTCTTGCCACAAAATCTGCAAAGCTGAGTAGTACACAGTTTCAACCAACTGTACTAATGCATCCTCCCTCAGAGCTCCTAGCAGAGTAAAGAACACGACTCCAGCTTTTAAGTTATATTATAGATCAGGCACCAAACAGTAGCATAGTAATTTGATTGAAACCATTTTATAGCCTCCATCATGGTGTCTACTATGGCAAATAATTCACAGATTCCTGGATGCCTCTCGTACTTCCAGAATTTTCCATGAGTATGATTCGGAAGTAACCATCTCCCCGACCAAGCGGGTTCACAGGAAGCACATAACTGGAGCACTGTCATTTTGCATTGGAGACGTATAATAACTTGAGAGCAATTTAATGATGGCCATGGTGCTGATTGGACCACCGTGTTACTGCTCCAAATCTCCACTAGAACAGGTGGTGGCCATGGTTGCTCTTGCCAGTCACTGAAGAGTCCATGCATGACCACTCTAGAAATAACCAATGGCAATGATAGCAGCTTAGATTTACTTTCTATGCAATGGCCCTTGAAAGGAGGTGACTGTTGCTGCTGTAGGCCATGGCAAAGCTGCATAACAGCCATGGAGGCTTTGGGGTTAAACTTCCTAATCCATGCCAACAATTCACAATATAGTGTTGATCACTGACTAACTCGCGCACCTCATTGACGCCATGTTGGGGGATGCCCTCTGAGTCACTATCATTTACTAACAGAGCATAGGGGCTGACAGGCATTACCTCAGACACCTTGTGTGCATTGCAAGGGATGGCGCCAAGACAGGACAAAACTGCACCCACTGCTGGAGCTGGGACATAGTTGGTGAGGCTGATGAAGTTAGTGGTGCTTGTTGTCGAGTGAGAAGTTAGCTGCAGGTAAAGTCAGCACGGTGGATGACTTGCTTACTGGCGTTGGAACGCACGGCTGCATTCATGACCCGACATCGAACTCCTGGTGGGCATCACTTGGACAAGCTGGGCAGAGGCATCAACTTCAGCACGATTGACGTGCTGGGAGGGAGGAGAGTCTGAGGGCGTTGTGGATGTTGCCGAGAGAGCCTGGTAGAGCCCCAGTGTCGAACACCTGGTAGAGGAGGAAATATAAGACGAGAAGCTCGTGCAGCCCAAGCGTACCGCGGCTCTGTAGACTCCGGTCCCAGCCTCAATCAATCGGTTACGAGTATTATTGATCGGCGAGCAGCAACGAAAGCGGAGTCGGCGGCCAACATGTCATCCGTGGCGGAGATAGCGGCGATGGCGGAGAAGCTGGCGCGGAGCGTGGGGAAGGCGGCGTGGCTGGCGGGGACGACGTTCCTGGTGCTGGGCCTCCCGCTGCTGTTTGTGCTGGAGCGCGAGATGCAGATCGAGCACCAGTCCCAGATGGAGACACTCCTCGGTGGGCCGCCGGGCGTAAACAATTCTTCTTATTAATTATTAATCGTCTATCGGCAGCGGTTCAGTAGGTTTTTGTAATTGAGAGCCAACTTGTATCCTAGTTGGGTCGATGTAATTAATTAAGAAAATTTGAGGTCTTCTCTTTTGCGTGTGTGGATTTGATCAGTTCTATGATCCTGAGAAGAGGAAATTTCTTGGAGACATATTAAGCCTTTCATTAAGGTTTTTATTGCGAGTGGAAAGGAAAAGTGGAAGCGATCAATGAAAATGACCGATTGATCTCGTGTTGAGCAAAGTATGTACATATATACAAGCCCAAAGGGCGGGTGTCTGTTGGTGAAACGGTGCCTCTACAGAAAACTACGGTGTTCCTACGGGGAACTGTCATTAGCGGTTGCTAATAATGAGATTAATCTAATTGATCACTAATTATCTAATCATAACACTCCCCCTTGATCAATTGGTTCCGTAGACGTCTTTGCTCTTCAACGGTCATAGTCTCGAAAATTTGGAAAACTCTGTGGGAAAAACCAAAATATACCGATATACTAGGCAAAACTCCTTAAAACCCAGTGGAATAATATGCTTAGTCATATTACTCTTAATATAATATGATTCCATTTGAGTAATACATGCCGAATTATCCTCAAAGATAATCGTAGGTGTCTCGAGTGCACCAATACCACATGATTGTATCATGTGGTTTATTCTGCGAACCATAAGCATTCAGGTGATGCTTCATGTAAAGTAATTATTTCAGAATGATTAGTGGAAGTAGACACCAATGTCTGCTTTGAAGACTTCAAGATATTACTATTCCATCTTACAAGAATACAAAGCTTGTTTGTGATCTGTCATTGTGGGAATCTGATAAATAACCAGCATATGTATATTCTAACAAAATTGGATCTTGATTTCTGTTATAGAATAATCCAAAATCTCTAGTGCCATTGAGGTATCACAAAACGGTTTTAACTCCTACCCAATGACGTTTGGTAGGTTTAGCACTATGTCTTGTTAGCAAATTTACTGTGAATGCAATATCCGGCCGGGTGCTATTAGCAAGATACATTAGTGCTCCAACAACACTAAGATATGGGACATGTAATCCTAATATCTCTTCTTCATCCGGTGGTCTAAACGGATCCTTCTCAATGTCTATGGATCTCACTACCATCGGAGTTTTTGTTGGATATGACTTGTCCATATTGAATTTCTCCGATACCTTTTGGACATAGGCAGCTTGGCATATAAATATACCAGAATGAAAGTGCTCAAGTTGTAAACCAAGTAAAATTAGGTTTGACCCAAATCTTTCATCTCAAACTCCGTCTTTAAATGATGACGTGCTTCATTAATATCAGGTTCGTTGCCAATGATATTAAGATCATCAACGTACACTGATATGATACAAAATCCTATTGATAATTTTTTAATGAAGATACACGGGCAGTCATCATTATTTGTGTATCCCTTCAACTTAAGGAATTCACTTAACTAATTGTACCACATTCGGCCCGACTGTTTTAAGCCATATAATGACTTTTGCAACTTGACGCGCAATACATGTTGCGATTTGCCTTGGGATTCGGTATACTAATTCCATCATGAACTTTCATGTATATCTCAGAATCCAATGACCCATATAAGTATGCGGTCACTACGTCCATCAATTGCATAGATAGACGATTTTGTACTGCCAATGATGTTAAGTATCGGAACGTTATTCCGCTCATTACTGGAGAGTAAGTTTCGTTGAAATCAACGCCAGGTCTTTGCGTAAAACCTTATGCCACTAGCCTTGCTTTATATCTCACCACTTCGTTGTTTTCATTCCTTTTACGTATGAAAACTCATTTGTATCCCACAAGGAAGATACCAGGAGGTGTTGGCATTACAGCCGAAAACACCTTCCTTTTATTAAGCGAGGCAATCTCTGTTTCAATTGCTTTCTTCCACTTATCCTAGTCCGAGCGCTTCTTGTACTCCGTCATAAACTTAGAATCCGAACCAACCAGAAGGATATTTGCAATTTGTTCAGAGAAATATATGTTGACTATTATGGATTTACGATTACAAAACTCTCCAATCTCTGCGAAATTTATAGAAATTTCGTCTACCCTTAAAGATTCATCACGACTTCCCGAAACGATGGATCTAAAGTCTTCCGATGTTCCAGCCTCAATGTTTATGCGCATAACTGAGCTAGATTATGGATCACTTCTATCCACAGTACATTGTATGTCCTCTAGGTGTCTTTCAACCAAAAGTTGAGTTGCATTTCCAATCTTCTTTTGCTTGCCAGCAATCACATCTTGCCTCTTGGAAGTGCTTCTCCCCCTCTTTTGCCAATTGGGGGTTGAGTGGTTTTATTAGGTACCTCCACTCTTTCGGGCACATTCCTTACAGGATGGAGAGACTTTGTAACACCTTTATAATCAGAGAAAGTGTCTGGCAGATTGTTTGCAATATTTTGTAAATCAATAATTCTTTGAACTTCTAGTTCAGCTTATGTAGTATGTGGATCAGAAAATAAAATGCCTTCTGCATTCCAATCTATTTTCTGGTATTCCTTTTGGTACAATTCTCCCCCTAATGCCAGGAAATGATCCTCATTAAAAATACAATCAGCGAAGCGGCCTATAAATAGATCTCCCATTAGGGGTTCTAAATACTTAATAATTAACGGAGATGTATATTCCACATAGATCCCCAATTTCCTGTGAGGACCCATTGATGTCCGCTAAAGTGGTGAGATGGGTACGTATACAACGCACCCAAACTTATGCAAATGGGAAATACTTGGAGGATTCCCATGTACTAACTGCAAAGGGGATATTTCGTGATATACAATTGGTCGTAGTTGGATCAGGTCGGCAGCGTCCAGAACTGCATGACCCCAACACGATGTAGGCAATTTGCAATTCATTAACAAAGGTCTTGCAGTGAGCTTGATTCTTTTAATCAACGATTCAGCCAAACTATTTTGAGTATGCACATATGGAACAGAATGCTAAACCTGAATTCTCAATGCCATGCAATAATCATTAAAAGCACGGGATGATAATTCAGCAGCGTTGTCCATTCGAATAGATTGAATCTCATGTTTAGGATAATGTGTCTTCAACTTAATAAGTTGGGCCATTATTTTGGTAAAAGCATGGTTGCGTGTTGATAAAAGAGACACATGGGACCATCTAGTAGATGCATCTATCAATACCATGAAGTACCTGAACGGCCCCGATAATGGTCGGATTGGGCCACAAATGTCTCCTTGAATTCTTTCATGGAATTTAAGTGGTTCAGCTCAAATTTTAAGATATGATGGTCTTAAAATTAATTTCCCAGTTGCACAAGCAGTGCAAGAAAAATCTTTATTTTAGGAAAATTTTGCGTTTTCCATATCATGACCAATGGAATTGCCGATAATTTTCTTCATCATCCCTATTCCAGGGTGCCCAAGTCGATCATTCCATTTTCGGAATGTATCGACGTCTTGAAAAATTATCTTATAAGCAACATGTTTTACGGGCTTTATGTATGTAAAGTACAATCCAGTTTGGAGCGAAGAAATCTTTTCACATATTTGTTTGCCATATCCAGTAAGTTTGGTTAAAAAAAGATATTCCTCTTTATTATCCATATGTGTTTCCACATGGAAACCAATCTTACGGACGTCTCTAAAACTTAGAAAGGTACGAGTTGAGTTAGGATACAACAAGGCATCCTCCATCGTAATTTGTGTCCCCATAGGGAGAGTAATAGTGGCTCGTCCAGAACTAACTATTAACGCATCTCAACCTGCGATGGTCATAATATTTCCTTCTCTTCTCTTAAGAGTCTGAAAATATTTCATCTCTCTAAGTATAGAGTTTGTGGTGCATGGGTCCACAAGGCATAATTCTTCCTCCTTTGGATTGAGGTCAACAGACATCTATATGTAAAATAAATATAAATAAACACTCAAATGTAACATATAGAATTACACATACAATATATTGAATATCAAGTACAAGAGTATGATATTACAATATCAATGAGTTGGTACAACTTAACAACAATATAAATAAATTTGTACAACTCTCAAGCACACTAACTAATACAACCCAAAAACAACTATATGTTTGTATAACTTAAATTATTACAACATATGTAACAAATGTGATATCAATGCTGAACCGAGATTACTCTAAATCTCCAAACATGTCTCCAGAACCAAAGTCTAGGAGCATGTTATCCGTCGATGGAAGGTTCTCTTCAATGTTAAGAGAATTGTTGTTCACTTATTCCTTTGGGGCCTGATTGGAACAACCCTTTTTCTGGACAGCCTCAGATGCAAGATTGAAGTGTGCTTCATATCTTGTGTCTGCTGCTAGCTTAGCCTCTTTTAAGGACTTTTGGTACAAAGCAACCAGATGCTTAGGTGTACGGCAATTCTTGGTAAAATACGAAAAATCTCCACATCTATGACACTTATTGTTATTTTTGGATTTCGCATTGTCATTTTTCCTCTTGTTTGAATTAGGCATTTGTCTCCCGTTGTGTTTGCATTTATAGTTTTGTTCTTTGGATCAGGTCCATGGAATTTATTCTTATTCTTAGTATTTTTCTATACATTGTGAACCTCAGGCAAAGGCGCCGAACCAATAGGCCGCTTATGATGATTCTTCAGAAGAAGTTATCATATTTTTCTGCCTGAGTCAATGTATGAATAAGCTGGGAATAAATCTAGTAATTATGAGCCCTGTATTGCTGTTGCAATACTCTATCAGATGGAAGCATAGTAGAGAGTGTTTTCTCTATCTTGTCTGCGTCTATTGGCTCTTTCTCGCAAAACTTTAACTTAGAACAAATCCTATGAACAGCGTGATTATAATCTGCCACAGATTTAAAATCTTGGAGACATAAATGATTTCATTCATGATTGGCCTCAGGCCAAATAAGCTCTTTTTGCTGTTCATATCACTCTTTAAGAGTGACCCATAATTCATGAGGATTTTCAATCATAAGATATTCAGATTTAAGGTCCTTATGAATGTAAAATCGTAATAAAGCCAAAGTAGTATAGGTATGCTTTTCTTGCAGGACAACCCCTTGTTGAGTTTCCTGAATTGTAGCCAAAAGACTACGAGATGCGAGCGCTATCTTAATATCAGAAGCCTAGGTAGGGTAATTACTACCATCTAATGCGAGTTCCTCGAACTCCTTAGTGGTCATGATCCTACGTGGACAACCATGGATTAATTAATTTACCGTATGGTAAATTAAAACCAACATAGTAATGTTGTAATACTAGGTGCAATATTTAAAGTTTATATCTTATCATAGTTTTGGAGTGTTGTAGGTAACCACATAAATGTGTAGACCATACAACTAATCATCATAAATTTTCATATACACAAGATAGATAATCTCTAAGTCAAAGACAAAGAGTAGATCTTTATGGTAGACAAATATATTACAGCCTAAGCATGGTCTCTGGGCAGGATAATTCATAAGTGAATTAAACGCAGCCATTGCTGAGGTCTCTACCATTTTGTGTAATTGGAAAATAGTATGATGAAAATGGATGTAAACCATTTATAATACTCCAAAACCATTATTTTGGGGAAGAACACAATGTAGGTAGTCATCAAGTCACAAAGGAACATGATGTAGACCTCTCAGTAATGGGTGATTTATTCACTGCTATGGCGCGGTCACTAGGCATGATAATTCACAAGAAATTAAACGCAGCCAATGTCATAGACTCCATTACCTTGTGTTAATTAACCAAAATAATCAAGATAGATATTGCAATTTTAAACCTACAGTAATTAAATTTTCTAAATCTGTAGATAACTTTGTTAAATTGCATATAAGTCACTAGCAAATTTAACATGTATGTGGTGTAAACAGGGTTTGGGGCACCAACATACTTAATTCTATTATAAAATTACAAATGAAACAAATATGTTGGTGCCAAGCAGGAGGTTTGGGTGCACCAACATAGACCAATATAATAATCAAAGTCACAAATGTAATATGTATGTGGTGCAAAACGGGTTTGGGTGCACCAAACATATGCCAAATATAATAGAAATATCAATGGCAGTGTAATATATTGCAAACAAATCACATATATATACAATGACAATATACAGCAGGTAAAGAGCAACATCAAACAATACAAATAATTGATGTTCTATAGAGAATTAAATTAGCTAAAGCATAGGCTAACTAATTTTACTACTGCTGAAAAGAAAAATAACTAAAAGTAAAATTCCTAAAGCAACAGAACAGGACGAAATCGGCCCAAGCGAGCCAGCAGCCCGGCGGCCAAGCCGTGGCCCAGGTGCGGCCAGGAGCATGGCCCATGCGCGGCCAGGGGCACGACCCAGCCACAAGCCAGGGCGGGCGCTCGTGGCCCAGCGCTCGGTGGCCCAGGCGCGCAGGCAGCCCAAGAGCACGGCCCAGGCGCGCGCGGTCAAGTAGTGCGGCCTAGGCGCGCGCGTCCAGGCACCAACCGCTGCCGCTACTTGTTCCGCCACCGCCACCACCTTGTTCCGCTATTGCCGCCACTACTCTTGCCGCTTGATGTAGTCCAGGCCACCTCTTTCCCCTCCCCCTTCCTCTCATGGCAAGCTCGGGTCGAGACCCTACCCGGCCATGGAGGCCGGCTGGCGGGGCACACCCCGCTCGTCCCCGGCCCCAAGGACCATCGCTACGAGCCGGGGAACGGCGGAGCTGCCCCCACCGGCCATCCCGACGCTGCTCAGAGGCGGGGAACCGCCTCCCCCTCGTTCGAGGAAGTGGTGAACCCGACACCAAGTGCGTTCCCGGGCGGGAGGACATTTCGGTGCAGGCGGTTAGTCGTCACGTCGGCGTAGGAGCACTGTAACACCCTAAAATTTGTTCTTTTCAAAATAGATACAAAGTAATTTAATTTTGTATTCTAGTGCTCATAAAAACATAGAAAAATAATATTTTTCATAAAATAAAATTTATCATAGGGTTTAGTAACATTGAGTGTATACATGCCGGTGCATATGATTTGATGTGATGTTTGCTTATTGTTCATTTGTGTGTTGAGAGTGAATAAAATCTTTAAAATGCATTTAGTAGGACGATCTTCCTTCTCTAGCAAGCCTTTATCATTTTCTGCAATTAAATCCCTTGTTTCTTATCTGTCAATCAACCTCTACAAACTTCTCGAGAATTTTTCTGACTTTTTCTGTATCTTGTTTCCACTTGTCTGTGAGCATAGTCTAATTTTTTGATGCTCCAAAATATCTTATCATGATCTCCAAATACTTTATTTCGGTTCCTCATATTCCATAATGTCTTTGAAAAATTTTCCCGAATTTTCGAAGCTCTCGGAGTATTTTTCGCGGCTTAAATAATAATTCTGTACTTTTCTGAAATTATTTTATCCATGAAAATAATTAGTTCCGAAAATAATAAATATCTCATTTTCCCCAACGCTCAAAGTCTATGTGCAATAATTTTAATAAATCTCAAAGGCCCATATATTTATTTACTAATGGGCTTAAATGATTACTTAGGCCTATTAGCGGTTACCATATCGCTAGTTGACGTGGGGGTAGGGAGTTTTCCTCCCTATATATACGTAGCTATCCCTTGGGCAAAGCACACCAAAACTACAGTAAGAGGAGTCCCTAGTTTGAAAAATCTCTGATGTAGTAAATTAGATTTTTTTAATCTTTTCTCGCCGTCGCCGTCGCCGTCGTCGCCGCCGCCACGCTCGTTGCCCGCCGCTTCACCACCATCCACGACCCGTTGCTGAGCTTCGCGTCGAGGAACCCGCTGAGGTATGGTCGAGTCCCACGTCGTCTCTGAGCTATCACCACCGACAAGAACACAGAAGGTGGATTCTCCATCCTCTCTTTCTCCCTGTGCTATTCCCATCGCGAACCGCGAATGCAAGCCGAGCCAGGAGAGCAGCCATGCGTGCACAGTTCTCATCTTGCTAGCTTGATGACGTCATCATGACATCACCCACATATTATGGCCGTTTTCCTTTAGAAAAATAAATCCTGAAATTCGATAAAAATATGTGTATACATATAATCTTGTTTAGGCCATATCATTTACGTTTTACCTCTGTTTCGATCCATTCAACTTGCGTTAGTTTCGTGTCGACGCGCTCTACATAGTAGTAACATTGTTTTTTTTGCCACATGTTTTTGAATATATAGTTGAATATTTAATTAATTAATATATGCACATAATTTTTATTGTTAAAAGCAACCTAGAGTTATAATCTCGTTATCGTTGCGACGCGACCGTGTCGATGTAACCTACATGCTAACGGCAATATTTACCATGTCACTTGTTAATTAAATTAATCCTATTAATTCGATTAATGATTATACAAATTTGTTTCTAAATAAAAGCAATAAAGGATAATATCGATCTTTTATGATTATCTTTCAACTTAAATATGTATTTATTAACTATAAGTTGCATAGTTAAACATGATTCATATAAATTCAATTTAGATGCACTTTTATTAATATGTATTCAATGCCTTTTTGAATTAAAGTTAATTTAGGTTTATCTTTGGTCTTTTATAAATAATAAAATAATAACTTGGAAAATAACAATTTAAATATTTCTTTGTTAATTATAATTTGTTTAGTTAAATATGAAACATATAATTAAGTTGATTAATGTTTATTTAATGACTATTAATTTATTAAAAACAACTTAGGTATAATTTCTGGTATCTTATAAATAGATGTTTATATGATCAATATCAACTTAAACGACTTTTTCAATTATGACTTCTTAGTTTAAACATGAATCGTAAATGCTTACATTTAGCTTGTCACATGTTTTTCCTACTGTTATACATGTTTATCACTTTTAAAATTTGTGGTTAGATTTAAGTTATTATTTTATTAAAGAAAATATGGTTTAATTCATAACTTTTGCGTTTTAGATCCGATTTCGGTGAAATTCGCGTTTGTGTGATCGTAGTGACGTGTAGAATATTTTTATAGACTTTTAAACATGTTTTCTTGATGTTGGTGTACTGTTCTAATTATTATTCATTGTTTGCTTTGTGTATGATTGCTCGATGCGTGTGTGGTGATTTATTGATCAAGTCCAGTCGGTGAAATTTACGTGGAGATTCAAGAAGCTATTAATTGAAGATTTGGATCAGAGAAAGGATTTTGATTTAAGGCAAGTATAGCATGGGATCATCCTTGTTTCCTATTCACCTTTAATATACTTAATTTATGTGCATGTGTCTACCTTGTTACCACTAAGGATATCCTAGTTTTTCTATCTTGTACCTTGACACCCATGGGACATTGCATTGGATACTATTTATGCTAGTGCTCAAGATAAAAAACCATGATCTGTAACTTGACTAATAGTATATGCAATAAACGTTTAAAAGATGTTTTAAAGCAACATGGCTTAAGAGGGCTAGAGTATATTGGGTTGTTTTTATGGTGCTCTAGTTTCTCTCCTTAAGGACGTATCTATAAGCGAACTTCCGGAACTTACTGTACAACTGTGAGGGCTACGTGGCTCTGGCTTTAGTCATATAGAAGGACCTTTTCTAGCTTGTTAGAGGTTACCCTTGTGGCGCAAATGGGGAAAAGTAGACTGTGGATCCCTAGGACTGGTTGTATCACACAGACTGACTTTGGAAACCTAGCGGCCCTAACTTGTTAGATGAACCTTTGAAAGGCTTCATAGTGAACCCTGCCTGCTCACCTTGGGAGTGTTTTGGGGATTGGCCGCCCCAGGCATATGGGTAATCACGACTCATAGTGAAAGTGTACAACCCCTGTAGAGTGTAAAACTGTTATAACAGTCGTGCTCACGGTCACGAGTGGCCTTGGACCCTTATAGAATAAATGATGAACACTGATGATAATGTTAATACTGATGATGTTAATGCTCACTAATGATTATTGTTTCTTGCTATACATTATTCTCGTTTACATGATTATGAGGTTCTTTGGGCTTATGGTAAACTTGTTGTTACTCAATTGCTAAAAGATGACTCAATAAAAGCTAATCGCAGTAAACCAGTGTCAACCTTTTGAGCCTCATGAACCCCATGATATATTTGTTGAGTTCGACATAGACTCACTCTTGCTATTTCCACACCCCAGGACAGTCTCTGGAGTTAATAGGCTTGTGATCAACCAGTCAGTTTGTTCCTAGAGTGAAGTATACACCCGGTGTTCGGAGTTGTCTTTTTGCTGTGTTGTTCTCTAAGGTATATTTTATACTATTGTGTTATGTATATTAAGCATTTATCTCTTGATATTACACTTATCTGTGGCTATATGTGAGATTTGACTCCTTTATTTCACATATAGTGTATGTCTGGTTTTATCATTAAAACCGGGTGTGACAGAGTGGTATCAGAGCAATGCTGACCGTAGGACGCATGCTTAGTTAGAAATTGGTCGTGTTAAGGTTTTGAAACTGCTATAACAATCCTTGTTCTATAAACCTTGGTATTTTCTTCCATACTGTATCCTTGCCCTTGATATTATCCCCGCCTTGTTGCTTATTTTAAAAGTCTTTGTTCTCATCTTCACTCCTTGATTTGGTATGCTTTTAGAACCTCATCTTACCACCTTCTTGTGACATCGGAAGAGAAGCATTAGGATCTTTTCCCTTTGTACGAAGAAAATGATAGCATCGTAAGTTGAGTCAATGTTGAGTTATACTCCTATATTGCCTTGTTGGATTGTCTTTATGCCTATGCTTGTTTTGGATCTTTGTAATAATTGCAATGGATTTGTGAATCCCACAATTTCATTTAGATATAGGCTTAAGATATAAGGATTAGTGAATAGGTAGATGGGTTGGTTTATTTTGACTCTCTACATCCTATCCTTTTAGAGTAGTCTGTCTCATTTGGCTTATACATCTATCTTTAAATGACCATAAATCATGAGAATATTCTGGACAGTATTAGGCTTCGAGATCTTTACCTAGCCGCAAGAACCACCCTCATAGTTATTTTTGATTGGGAGATACAAAAATCACAAGACGATGCAACTGTGCTGTCTGAAAATTAGAACAGAATCTGTTATGTGCTGTTTTTGACCAAGTCATCTACAGAATTTGGAAAAGTGTTCTATAAGAAAGTTTCAGGAAATTTCATAAGCTTTCCAACGGTATAAGGTGGAACTTCATTGGAATTACAAAACGAGAGTTGTAGCAGTTTTACCGCGTTGCTGATTTTCTGCTCGCGAGAAACTTCAGATTTCTTGTTTTTACCTATGCACAAAAGAATCATTAGGATATTAGAACGTATGGATGCTAGTTAGCTCATCTAGAAAAAGGTTCAAGCTACCTTATTTGGTGTCTCTTATTTTAAGAGGGGTAGATAATGTAAAGAAGGTTTATTAAGTTTTAATTCTTTATTTGGAAGTATTGGTTAGTCTCTATGATTGAGTTGCCACTCTCAAGCAAAAATGTCCTGTGTAAAAGGTTGATAATTTCGGATCCATGGAGGAGAGAGTTGTCCCTTTAGATAGCTCATGATTATGATCATCTATACTTGCTCGTGTTGCTGATGTTGGTCACTTGATGATAGGAAGTGTAGTATCCCATGACTCAGGAACCCCATATGACGTCTCGCACTTATATGTGGGAAAATGCTGATGTTTCTGCCATTGAAGGATGTTATGGGTACGATGAAGCTGAGCACTATCAAAACAACAATGTTGAAGAGCAAGTTGGGAGTGAACTAAGTCAGAATCCACAACGACAAAAGCGAAAAAGGAAAGCCCATAAGAAGCCTGCTCAAGAAAGTAAAGCGCAGCGAAACTATATCAATGGAAGACTGAGCAATGTGGATATGGATAAAATTCATGGAGTTACCAAAGTGGTGGGTGGTTATATTCAAGTAAGCACAGTACAAGTTTTTGCTCTGTTTGACCCTAGTGCTTCGCATTCTTTCATTTCCGCCGACATAGTAGAGACGTGCAAGATGGTGAAGTGTCCAGCGAGGAGGCCTTTGCTAGTTCGTACCCCAGTGGGAGAAATACAGACAGATCAGATATGCCCGAATGTCAGTCTTGTCATAAACAAGGAAAACTTCACCGCAACTCTCATTGTGTTGGAGTCACTTAAAATTCACGTGGTTCTTGGTAATGGATGGCTCTATGCGCACAAAGGAGTGATTCATGGTACTCGGTGCACAATGCTCTTAACAACACCGTCAGGGAAAAGAATTAAGTATCAAGGTGGTCAACTCTTACCTGAGGAAGACGAGAATGATCAATTAGAAGATAGGTACATCGAGGATAGAAAAGTGGACCATGAGTTTACAGAAGTCAGAGTAGAGGAACAAACGGCTTTGGAGGAGCTCAATAAGAGAGATGATAATGCTTAAGCAGATTAGCCAGCCAGGATCTTAGAAACTGTCCAATGACTTTTAGGCAAACAGTACTTAAAGCGTGTAAAGTGTAGTAGAGCAATCGAAGAGAGGAAGATGTACCTTGGGAAGTTGAGGATCAAATAAAGGCAGAGTATCAATATCTATTTTATTACCATCTTCTAAATCTCAAGGACGAGATTCGTCTTAAAGGGGTAGAATTGTAACACCCTAAAATTTGCTCTTTTAAAAATAGATGCAAAGTAATTTAATTTTGTATTCTAGTGCTCATAAAAATATAGAAAAATAATATTTTTCATAAAATAAAATTTATCATAGGGTTTAGCAACATTGAGTGTATACATGTCGGTGCATATGATTTGATGTGATGTTTGCTTATTGTTCCTTTGTGTGTTGAGAGAGAATAAAATCTTTAAAATGCATTTAGTAGGACGATCTTCCTTCTCTAGCAAGCCTTTATCGTTTTCTGCAATCAAATTTCTTGTTTCTTATCTGTCAATCAACCTCTACAAACTTCTCGGAAATTTTTCCGACTTTTTCTATAGCTTGTTTCCACTTGTCTGTGAGCATAGTCTAATTTTTTGATGCTCCAAAATATCTTATCATGATCTCCAAATACTTTATTTCGGTTCCTCATGTTCCATAATGTCTTTGAAAAATTTCCCCGAATTTTCGAAGCTCTCGGAGTATTTTTCGCGGCTTAAATAATAATTCTAGACTTTTCTGGAATTATTTTACCCATGAAAATAATTAGTTCCGAAAATAATAAATATCTCATTTTCCCAACGCTCAAAGTCTATGTGCAATAATCTTAATAAATCTCAAAGGCCCATACATTTATTTACTAATGGGCTTAAATGATTACTTAGGCCTATTAGCGGAGGTGGATGGTGCAACGTCAATTTACCGTATTGCTAGTTGACGTGGAGGTAGGGAGTTTTCCTCCCTATATATATGTAGCTATCCCTTGGGCAAAGCACACCAAAACTACCGTAAAAAGAGCCCCTAGTTTGGAAAATCTCTGGTGTAGTAAATTAGATTTTTCTAATCCTTTTCTCGCCGTCGCCGTCGCCGCCGCCGCCACGCTCGTTGCCCGCCGCTTCACCACCATCCACGACCCGTTGTCGAGCTTCGTGTCGAGGAACCCGTTGAGGTATGATCGAGTCCCACGTCGTCTCTGAGCTATCACCACCGACAAGAACACAGAAGGTGGATTCTCCATCCTCTCTTTCTCCCTGTGCTATTCCCATCGCGAACCGCGAATGCAAGCCGAGCCAGCAGTGTGCACAGTTCTCATCTTGCTAGCTTGATGACGTCGTCATGACATCACCCACGTATTATGGCCGTTTTCCTTTAAAAAAACAAATCCTGAAATTCGATAAAAATACGTGTATACATATAATCTTGTTTAGGCCATATCATTTACGTTTTAACTCCGTTTCGATCCATTCAACTTGCGTTAGTTTCGTGTCGACACGCTCTACATAGTAGTAACATTGTTTTTTTTGTGTCACATGTTTTTGAATATATAGTTGAATATTTAATTAATTAATATATGCACATAATTTTTATTGTTAAAAGCAACCTAGAGTTATAATCTCGTTATCGTTGCGACGCGACCGTGTCAATGTAACCTACATGCTAACGACAATATTTACCATGTCACTTGTTAATTAAATTAATCCTATTAATTTGATTAATGATTATACAAATTTGTTTCTAAATAAAAGCAATAAAGGATAATATCGATCTTTCATGATTATCTTTCAACTTAAATATGTATTTATTAACTATAAGTTGCATAGTTAAACATGATTCATATAAATTCAATTTAGATGCACTTTTATTAATATGTATTCAATGCCTTTTTGAATTAAAGTTAATTTAGGTTTATCTTCGGTCTTTTATAAATAATAAAATAATAACTTGGAAAATAACAACTTAAATATTTCTTTGTTAGTTATAATTTGTTTAGTTAAATATAAAACATATAATTAAGTTGATTAATGTTTATCTAATGACTATTAATTTATTAAAAACAACTTAGGTATAATTTCTGGTATCCTATAAATAGATGTTAATATGATCAATATCAACTTAAACGACTTTTTCAATTATGACTTCTTAGTTTAAACATGAATCGTAAATGCTTACATTTAGCTTGTCACATGTTTTTCCTATTGTTATACATGTTTATCACTTTTAAAATTTGTGGTTAGATTTAAGTTATTATTTTATTAAAGAAAATATGGTTTAATTCATAACTTTTACGTTTTAGATCCGATTTCGGTGAAATTCGCGTTTGTGTGATCGTAGTGACGTGTAGAATATTTTTATAGACTTTTAAACATGTTTTCTTGATGTTGGTGTACTGTTCTAATTATTATTCATTGTTTTCTTTGTGTATGATTGCTCGATGCGTGTGTGGTGATTTATTGATCAAGTCCCGTCGGTGAGATTTATGTGGATATTCAAGAAGCTATTAATTGAAGATTTAGATCGGAGAAAGGATCTTGATTTAAGGCAAGTATAGCATGGGATCATCCTTGTTTCCTATTCACCTTTAATATACTTAATTTATGTGCATGTGTCTACCTTGTTACCACTAAGGATATCCTAGCTTTTCTATCTTGTACCTTGACACCCATGGGACATTGCATTGGATAGTATTTATGCTAGTGCTCAAGATAAATAACCATGATCTGTAACTTGACTAACGGTATATGCAATAAACATTTAAAAGATGTTTTAAAGCAACATGGCTCAAGAGGGCTAGAGCATATTGGGTTGTTTTTATGGTGCTCTAGTTTCTCTCCTTAAGGACTTATCTCTAAGCGAACATCCAGGACTTACAGTACAACTGTGAGGGCTACGTGGCTCTGGCTTTAGTCATATAGAAGGACCTTTTCTAGCTTGTCAGAGGTTACCCTTGTGACATAAATGGGGAAAAGCAGACTGTGGATCCCTAGGACTGGTTGTATCACACAGACTAACTTTGAAAACCTAGCGGCCCTAACTTGTTAGACGAACCTTTGAAAGGCTTTATAGTGAACCCTGTCTGCTCACCTTGGGAGTGTTTTGGGGATTGGCCGCCCCAGGCATATGGGTAATCATGACTCACAGTGAAAGTGTACAACCTCTGCAGAGTGTAAAACTGTTATAACAGCCGTGCTCACGGTCACGAGTGGCCTTGGACCCTTACAGAATAAATGATGAACACTGATGATAATGTTAATACTGATGATGTTGATGCTCACTAATAATTATTATTTCTTGCTATACATTATTCTCGTTTACATGATCATGAGGTTATTTGGGCTTACGGTAAACTTGTTGTTACTCAATTGCTAAAAGATGACTCAATAAAAGCTAATCGCAGTAAACCAGTGTCAACCTTTTGAGCCTCATGAACCCCATGATATATTTGTTGAGTTCGACATGGACTCACTCTTGCTATTTCCACACCCTAGGACATTCTCTGGAGTTAATAGGCTTGTGATTAACCAGTCAGTTTGTTCCTAGAGTGAAGTATACACTCGGTGTTCGGAGTTGTCTTTTCTGCTGTGTTATTCTCTAAGGTATATTTTATACTATTGTGTTATGTATATTAAGCATTTATCTCTTGATATTACACTTATCTATGGCTATATATGAGATTTAACTCCTTTAGTTCACATATAGTGTATGTCTGATTTTGTCCTTAAAACCGGGTGTGACAAGCACCCTCCGGGCAGTGGAGGGGGCAGCGGGAGCGCGATGTCGAGGTCATAAGCGAAGCCGGGCGGCCAAGCCTCCACGCCGGTGTCGCGGTTGGGAAGCGGAGGAGCGGCACGGTGTGCAGTCATAGACAACGGTGGTGGAGGCAGCATCAGCGCCATTGGCGGCTGAAAGTCCTATGTTTGGTGTTGACAATTAGTGACAATGCCTAAGTGCTAATCATATGCGTAAGAATGTGTGTAGCAATGATGATTGGCATAAAACATGGTGAAGCATGGTGATCAAGTAATGTAATGATGAAGTGCTTACCATGATGTGGAGTTAGAACAAGGTGCAACAAGTGATGCTCAAGGCAAAGGTATCATGTAGAGATTTTCTTTTTGCATCCAAGACACCATAGAGGGTGTGGATGGCTTAGGATAGATAGTCGTACTATAAAGAGGGGAATCTTCCAGGGCTAATTGATCACTTAAGTGCCACTGGATGAAGATTCATTTGCATATGCATTTAGATCTAGTGGAGAGCTAACCTAACATCTCAAAAATGATTGTGAAAATGCTAACACACATGCACATGATGATGTACACTTGGTGATGTTAACACATTTGCGAAGGCGGTGGAGTTTGAGCGGTAAAGAGAGGTTTGGCAAATGAAACATCTATTTTTCACTGCGCCGGGCGTGAAGAAACGGAGGCGAACGGAGGTCACAGAGGTGACCATACGCTGGACCGGACGCGGTCTCTGTTTGACCAGACGCGTTCGGTCAGTGCTCAGTGTTTGCGCGCGTCTCAGTCTTCTGATCGGACACGGTGGCACGTCCGGTTATGATCAACCGGACGCGTCCGGTCACGCGTGGAGGCTTACTGAAAATGATCGGACGCTGTCACTGTGGCGTCTCATTGAGGTCAATTTGGACATGTGTTTACTGATTGTCCAAGTTAATGCCCGACGGTAAAAAAACAGTTGGCCATTCTTACGATTCTAGTAGTCTCCACAAGTAGCGTTCTGTGCAATTATGATCAAGGCTACTAAGAGGAATTCAATACTCACTCAGATAGCGTAGCTCGGAAAAGTCAAACACTATTGCACATAGGACTGAAATTCAGTACTCACTCAGATACCGTATCTCAGGATAGGTCAAACAATACTGCACGTAGGATTTTTAGGACGGTTGTGGAAGCTGGACATTTCTAGGGGCGGCTGCTCTAAAATTATTTTTTTAAATCACAAATTGAACAAAAAAAAATAGCGAAAAAAGATTAATTCAAGGAGACCCACTAGAAGTCACACGATTTTTGGATACAATCCGCAGCATGCAGTCTCACATGTATCTTTTCTGAACACTCCACCCGTAAGTCACTTTTGTCTATATGTGATATTCTTTTTCATCGTATTATCTATGTCTGATTTTAAACTAAGTATTTTAGATAATAAAAGAATTTAAATAAAAGTTTTTCAACTGTAAAGTTGTAGATATAGTTGAGATCTACAGCTTTGGTTTTGGTTGTTTCTCCATCTAAGGTCGTTTGAAAATTTTAAATTTCAAATATGAGAAATTCAAATGTAATTTTCCATGGATAGATGATTTAATTTCAACTGATAAAGTTTTCAACTATAAAGTTGTATAGCTCTAAGAGATCTATAAATTTGGTTTTAGTCGTTTCTCCATCAAAGGTCGGTTAGAAAATTTGAAATTCAGTACGTGAGGATTTCAAATAAATTTTCAGACCATATTTTATTTCAAATGAAAAAGTTCTCAACTATAGTGCTTTACATCTTTTCAATATCTATAACTTTAGTTTTGGTCATTTCTCCATCAGAGGTCGTTTGTGATGTCTAAACTACAAATAGAATTTGTTGAATCCAAATGATTTCAAATGATGAAGTTGTCAACTATAAAGTTGTAGACCTCTTCGATATATATAACTTTTGATATAAAGTTTATCTTCATCTGTCCTCGTTTAAAAAAAATATGAATTTTACTGTGTTGTACCTATTTTTAGAGGCGTAGAGGCAACTTTTTAAAATAGAGGCATTTATAAAGGCGAATGAAAATATTAACTACCCCTACAAATGTATTTATAGAGGCGGCTCGTTTAGGAGCCATTTTTAGAGGCGGTTTACACTAAGCCGCCTCTATTGAAAAAAGGACATCTCTATAAATGTTTTTTGTAGTAATGAAATTTTATAAATCGCAATAAACAATTAATCAAATTATATGTAAATTTAGCTCATAAAATTGGCTTACAGATTCGTAGAAAAATGACTTCAAATTATAAGAAAAATTAAGAATCAAAATTAAGAATCAAAATTAATTTTCTATGACTTTTGCTCTCGTCCAATATGCTTAGGGCATGTACAACCGATAAACGGGTATAAAGACCAGTCATACAACCCACAGACAGGTTTCCGTCTCTTAGTTGTTTAATGTTCTGCATGTAACTAGGATCAACTATAAATAAATATTTGTATATCATTGTGTGGCTATTTGATAAAAAAATATATCAAGAATAAATAAGAGCAACATTCGCACTAGCTAGTGCTGCAGTTCACACACAATAATGCTTCAGTTCACACTCACACGCACTGGCTAGTGCTGCAGTTTGTTTCAGATTTGCCTAGCCTCAATAATGACATTAGCTACAGAAACGTGCACAGAATTGCAAACAGCATGCAGTTCTCTACAAATAAGGCCTCGTTTAGTTCAGAGAATTGGGGAGAAAAACACTGTATCAGAATTCCTGTAGCATTTCGTTTGTATTTGGTAAAAATTATTCAAATTTTGACTAACTAGGCTTAAAATGTTCGTCTCGCAATGTCACACCCATTTTTAAGGATAAAAATAGGATGCATAAAAGACTCATGTGCGCCCCAGGAAACAGTCGCACACATAAGTTGACAAATTACAAAGTATCATCACAGTGCTTATTACATAACGAATAAATATTTAAGACATAGTCTTGAACGATAGGTAATAATATCTAATAGTAATTCTTCAGCGGAAACTCCACACAGGGACACGGTTGACTGGTTGACACCAAGACTAGTACTCATTCCGATAATCTTCCTCTATATCTTCATCTGTTATGGTGGAAATAGCAAGGGTGAGTCCATGTCGAACTCAACAAATATAACACAGGGTTCATGAGGCTCAAAAGGCTAGACATTGTTTAACTGCGTTTAGCTTTTAATCATATATTAGCAATTGAGTAGCATCAAGATAAACCACTTCCCATTAAAGAACCAATGATCAATTGTAATAAGGATAATGAATAGCATTAACATGAGCAAATAATAATCAACAATAATTAAGCATGATATAACAGTTATGATCAACTATTCCATAAGAATCCCCAAGGCCGCTCGTATCCGTGAGCACGGCTAGTATACCAGTTTTTAACTCTGCGCAGAGGTGTACACTTTCACTGTGAGTCATAATTTCCAAATGAGTGGGGGGATCAAGCCCAAACACCCGAGAACCATATAAAGCCACTCAAAAGTTCGTCTAACAAGTTAGGGCCATTAGATTCACTCGGCAGGCAGATGTAGAACCCCCCTTCCCTGTGGCACAACAACCGCAGCCTATACACACTAGGCCAGGGGCTCGCACTACACCCAACGTGGCAAGCCATTCTTACGCCATTTAAGGTAACCTCTAACAAGCTAGAAAAGGTCTCTTGAACAACTAAAGCCAGAGCCATATAGCCCTCACAGCTGTACTGTATATCCCGGTTATCACTTACAGATAAGTCCTTATGGAGAGAAACCAGAGCATCAAAATAATACACATGCTCTAGCCCCCTTTTAACAGTAATAAAATCATCTTAATAGTTGATTGCTTAATCCATTAATCAAATTACAAGATCATTGTTCTTAGTTTAAGCACTAGCAGTAGCTACCCATATGCATTCCCAAGGTTGACAAGGAATCAAGATAACAATCACTAAGTTATAATCTCTAAGGTTGTCAAGGTAAGCACATGCATATGTATGACAATTCAATGTATAGGTAACAAGGATAGTCCTGTGTTATACTTGCCTTGATCAAAGCTTTCCAAGTGATACTGCTGACTTGGCTCAAAGTAATACTCCGAATCGTCCAGATACTGCTCACCTTCTATACTCGATCATCAATCAACAACACACATGCATCCAATCAAACAAACACGAAGCAAACAAAGAGATACAATTAGAACAGTACACCAACAGTAACAAAACAGTAATAAAAGTTTATAAAACTCTTCTACACGTTTCTATGATCACACAGACGCAAAGATCACCAAATTCGGAGTTAAAACGTATAAGTTATGAATTTTCTAAGATTTCCCATAGATAAATAAATACTTAATTATAAACTCGAAAAATAAATTATCAAAACTAACTGTACAGCTACACTAACATGTAGAGCTCGCAAATACGAACCTAACGCAACTTGAACGGATTAAATCGGAGTTAAAACGAAGATTTTATGACCAAAACAATCCTAGTGGCAAAACTGTAATTATCTGAAAACGTATTTTTGACTTAACCGGGAGAAAATACGCTTTCAAAACACGAAAACGGATTCAGGATATTACGCTAAGGATCGCGGGTTGATAACTAAAAAGCTGAGGGTCTCTTTAACAAATTTACCCGCGAAGGGGTAAGTTCTAATCTGGGCCGTTGATCTCGATTTGGACGGCTCGTGTTCATCAGCAACGCTACAGTGAAGAACCCGACCCCCCTTCTCCAAGTCCGGCCGGCGGCCACCATGGCCGGCGTCCATGGCTCGCCGGAAAGCTCCGGCTTCGCCGTTTTAGACCACCAGATGACTCGCAACCGACACCAATCAAATGCAGAGCTCAATGCGAACACCTCTACGCGGTTTAGAAGAGCTACGACGGACCGAGGATGAAACGCAGCTCGGGATGGCGGCGACGCCATTGCCGACTCACTAGAACTTCGCAAACTCATGATTCCAAGCACTAAAAACCTAAAGAAGAGCATGGGAAGAAAGAGGGAAGGATGGCAATCTCACCAATGCAAAGAAGAGAGGCGCGGGTTCACCGACAAGCTCCGACGACGTACACCCGCAACTCCCTAGGGTTTTGAACCGATGAAGCTTGGTTTCAAAAGGTTTGGCTCAAAGGTTAGATGGAAAACGAGGAGAGGAGGCAAGCGGCTACACGTTTATAGCTCCAATTCAACGTTTTCGGGTAGGAAATCCCGGTTTCCTCGGTGGATTTGGTTACGGTAGTGTTCGTCTCGGCCACGAACCGGAGGTGGAAGAGGACGCTGACAAGGGGGCCCGGTTCGTTAGCGTCACCCGAGAGAGAACAACGCGCGCGGCTTCGCCTGGCTCGGCTGCTGGGCCAGGACGCGGAGACGGGCTGCTGTGGTGCTGGCTCGGCTGCTACGACGCTGAACGGCCCACGCGGGCAGGCGCGGAGGAAAGCAGGTCGTCCGACGGCCTTCGGGCCAAGAAGGTAAGTTGTTTCTTTTTTTTCTTTTGTTTCTTTTCTTTTCTAATTTTCCAAACACATTTTCAAATCAAATTTTCCTAAACCAAATCAAATAAAACAAATATATCCACACCACAAAATAAAATAAATGCAACAGCATGAATGCATCACCAAATAGTTTTAAAATTTTAATTCCCTTTCTCTAAATTATTTAAAATTTATTACTCCTAAAATTTGGGTGTTACAAATTCTACCCCCCTTAAAAGAATCTCGTCCTCGAGATTGAACTGCTTACTCAAACAACTGCGGATATGATTTCCTCAATTCATCCTCTCTTTCCCAAGTTGCCTCTGCCTCTGAATATCGATTCCACTGCACTTTGCACATTTTAATAATCCAACTTCGAGTAACTCTCTCAGCAGTCTCCAAAATCTTAATCAGAAACTCTTCATATGTAAGATCCTCCTTAACAGTCAACTCTTCTAAAGGTATCTGCTCCTCAGGCACCCGTAAACACTTCTTAAGTTGTGAAACATGAAACACATCATGTACTCCAGATAAATTCTCAGGCAACTCTAATTGATAAGCAACTTCCCCACGTCTAGTAATAACTTTAAATGGTCCAACATACCTTGGTGCTAGTTTACCTTTCATGTTAAACCTCTTCACACTTTTCATAGGTGACACCTTCAAATAGACATAATCACCTACCTCAAAAACTAAATCTCTTCTTCTATTATCCGCATAACTCTTCTGACGAGACTGTGCTACTCTCAAATTCTCACGAATCACTCGCACTTGATCTTCTGCGTTTCTAAGAACATCTGTACCAAACACTTGAGATTCACCTGTCTGATCCCAAAACAATGGAGTTCTACACTTACGTCCATACAAAGCTTCAAACGGTGCCATCTTAAGACTCTGTTGATAACTGTTATTGTAAGAGAATTCTGCATAAGGCAAACTCTTATCCCAACTAGTTCCATATTGCAATGCACAAGCTCTCAACATATCCTCTAATACCTGGTTGGTCCTTTCAGTCTGTCCATCTGTCTGTGGATGATATGCTGTACTAAATTCAATTTTGTTCCCAATGATTCATGCACAGCTTTCCAAAAATGCGACGTAAACTGCGATCCTCGATCAGATACAATCTTCTTTGGTACTCCATGCAAACAGACTATTCTCTCCATATACAACTCTGTCAATTTTGGTCCATGGTAAGTAGTCTTAACTGGTATAAAATGAGCAACTTTAGTTAACCGATCTACTATCACCCAAATAGAGTCATAACCTTTCTGAGTACGCGGTAACCCTACTATAAAATCCATACCAACTTCCTCCCACTTCCATTCAGGAATCTTCATTGGTTGCAACAATCCAGCAGGTCTCTGATGCTCTGCTTTCACCCTCTGACAAGTGTCACACAATGCCACATACTCAGCCACATCTCGCTTTAATCCAACCCACCAATATTTCTGTTTCAGATCCAAATACATCTTAGTACTACCAGGATGAATAGAATAAGCTGACTCATGAGCTTCGCGAAGAATTGCCTGTCTAACAGTTTGATCCTCAGGTACACACAGCCTCTTTCCAAACCACAAAATTCCATTATCATCCATCTGAAAGCCTGGTGACTTACCAATCACTATATCTTCCGCTATCTTCTTTAGTTTCTCATCCTTCAACTGACCCTTGTAGATTTCTTGCTCTAAGGTAGGCTCTATCACTAATTCCATTATATTAGTAACAATGCCCAAATTCAAATATTCAAATTCAGCACATAACTCACTAGTCATAGACAACGTCCGTATCTCATTGGCATAACTTTTCCTACTAAGGGCATCAGCTACTACATTAGCCTTACCAGGATGATAGTGTATCTCAATATCATAATCCTTAATCAACTCTAACCATCTGCGTTGCCTCAAATTCAGATCTGACTGAGTGAAAATATACTTCAAACTCTTATGGTCAGTGTATATATCACTCTTATGTCCAATCAAATAATGTCTCCAAATCTTTAAAGCATGAACTACAGCTGCTAACTCCAAATCATGTGTAGGATAATTCAACTCATGCTTTCTCAACTGCCTAGATGCATAAGCTACAACTCTGCCTTCTTGCATAAGAACACATCCCAAACCTTGACGAGAAGCATCACAATAAATAGAAAACTTCTTACTCAAATCTGGCAAAATCAAAACAGGCGCTGTAGTCAACCTCTTCTTCAATTCCTCAAAACTAGCTTGACATTTATCTGACCACACAAACTTGGCATTCTTCTCTAACAGAGATGTCATAGGTTTAGCAAGTTTAGAAAACCCTTCAATGAACCGTCTGTAATATCCAGCTAATCCCAAGAAACTACGAATCTCGCTAACATCATTAGGTGGTTTCCAATTTAATACATCCTTTACTTTACCTGGATCCACTGATATCCCTCCATTAGAAACAATATGACCAAGGAAAGAAACTTCCTTCAACCAAAACTCACATTTACTTCGCTTCGCATACAGTTTATGCTCTCTAAGTTTCTGCAATACCAACCTCAAATGTTCAGCATGCTCTTCCTCCGTCTTGGAAAATACCAGTATATCATCAATAAATACCACCACAAACTTATCCAAATATTCCATAAACACCTTATTCATCATGTACATAAAGTATGCAGGTGCATTGGTCAATCCAAATGACATAACAGTATACTCATACAATCCATACCTTGTAGTAAAAGCTGTCTTTGGAATATCAGAAACACGAATCTTTAACTGATGATAACCAGAACGTAAATCAATCTTAGAGAACACACAAGCACCTCTCAACTGATCAAACAAGTCATCAATCCTGGGCAAAGGGTACTTATTCTTGATAGTTACCTCATTTAGTGACCGGTAATCAATACACATCCTCTGACCGCCATCTTTCTTATCAACAAAAATAACTGGTGCTCCCCAAGGTGATGAACTAGGTCGAATAAAACCTTTATCTTGTAATTCTTTAATTTGTTTCTTAAGTTCTTCTAATTCATCTACTCCCATCCTATATGGTCGTTTGGCTATAGGTGCAGTTCCAGGAAGTAATTCAATAAGAAATTCAATGTCTCGGTCAGGTGGCATACCTGGCAATTCATCAGGGAAGACATCCGGAAATTCCTCAATCACTGAATTCTCCTTAATAGTATCTTCAAGCTGATTCACCATAGCTGTTGGTTGCTTCTGCACTGCTACATCCACATTGATTTTATCTCCATTAGGTGCAGTCACAACTACCACTTTTTGCTGACACTGAATCTCTGCCTGATTTTGCTTCATCCAGTCCATACCCAATATCACATCAATACCAGATGTCCTCAACACTATAGGAGCTATCTTAAACTCTACCCCCCTTAATACCATACTAATTGGAAGACAACGATTACTGGTTTGCATGGTACCTCCAGGTGAATTTACTAAGAGAGGTTCTTTCATAGCTAGCATGGGTATACTATGCATTTTAACAAAAATGTTGGATATGAATGTATGAGATGCTCCAGAGTCAAAAAGAACAGTTGCGGGAGTGGAATGTACATTGAACGTACCAATCATAACTTCTGGTGCATCATGAGCTGTATCAGATGACACGTGATTCACCCTTCCAGTACCAGATTGCCTCTGGTTGCTCTTCTGGCTCTGAGGAGTCTGCTGGTTCTGCTTCTCAGGACAATGGTAAGACATATGCCCCTCTTTACCACAGACAAAACATCTAGTAGGCGTGCTGGGAGCACTATTCTTCATGGGGGTAACATTGGAATTTCCAGTGCGAGGAGTCTGTTGCCCAGTCTGCTGATACTGTTGACGCTGTGGATATGATGAACGCTGTTGTGACTGATTACTTTGCCAATTCTGGGACCACCTCTGATTCGGATTGCGATTCCACTGGCTAACCGGTCCCTGAAACTTCTGATGAAAACCATGCTGAGAATTAGTGCGCTGACGGTTGTTGCTTCCTGAGCTTTGTACCTTCATCTTCCTCTTCCTGTCCATCTCTCTGCGCTCATTATCAAGCACAATAGCTTTATTTACTAGCTCTTGAAAACTAGCATAGTTGTTTCCCTTCAACTGCAAGCGAAGATCATAATAAATTCCCTTCAAGAAAAGACGCTGCCTGTCTGCATCTTCCCTCACTTCATTAGGAGCATAGCGAGCCAACTGGGTGAACCTGTCATGATATTCACTAACGCTCATCTGTCCCATCCTAAGGTTTCTGAATTCTTCCTGCTTCAGCTCAATTATACCTTCAGGAATACGACGAGCTCGAAAATCTCTAACAAACTCATTCTAAGTGATAGGAGGAGCATTGTCAGGGCGTGCAGCTTGATACGACTCCCACCAAGTCTGAGCTGTCCCCTGTAACTGACCAGATGCATATAACACCTTCTCCATATCATTGCATTGGGCTATATTCAGCTGTTTCTCCACTGCCCTCACCCAATCATCTGCCTCTAAAGGATCAGCAGCATGAGAAAACACTAGAGGGCGTCCCTTCAAAAATTCCCCACGCTTATCCCTCACTTGCACAGGCGGTGGTCCTCCTGCAGGGGGATTGTTCTGCATGTGCTGCATAAACATCTGCATCATCTGGTTCTAAGTTTGCATGAGTTCTTCCATAGTAATGGGTAGGTTAGCACCTCCACGACCTCTGCCACGTCCTCTGCCTGACATCTGTTTTCAAAAACACAGAAATTGAAATTCAGTACGATCCGAGATGATATATTCAATAGATAAGCAAAATCTGATTTTTCTGGGCGAACTCCAATTTCAGCAACTCAGTAAAACTGTCATATCTCGAGCTTCAGACGTCCAATTCAGATGATCTTTACATGGTTGGAAAGCTTACAAAATTATCTACAACTTTTATTCACAACACTTTTTCTGATTCTGTCAATAAATTGGCTAAAAACTGAACTTAACCGAAACTGTTTCAGAATTCCAGACTGTGCAGTAACTCTAACTTGGAACAGGTATATCTCTTAGCTCATAATAGATATTAAAGTGATTCTTCTGGGGTTGGAAAGATATAGAAGTCTAATTATTCCCAGTAAAATTTCTTAAATTTCTCATGAACGGATTTTAAGTTATTTCTAAAACATCCCAGACTGATCCAAAAATCAGCAAAGGACAGAACTAAGTTAACCTCATATTCAACTAATATATTTTGATCAAACTTAATATTCTTAACCATGGAACTTGTAGGCATGTCTACAAAACTCCAGCACACATTACAAAGATCCAAATCACACATTATCATAATAACAATCCATCAATCACACAATTGTTCACACCACAAACTGACTCTTAAAACAATCCAAACCTAAGATTAACTCGCAACTACTATCGTTCCTATTATATAGGGATTTTTCCTATTTCCTAATTAAGCTTCTCATAAATCTTGAGATGACCTAACTCCGCCCTTAATTGGTCAATCTCCTTATAAGCTTGCTCCTTAAGTTCTTTTTCCTTCAGCAACTCATCCTTCAAATCCACCTCATGGAGAGCCAATTCACGAGCTAATCCCACCGTAGCTTGTAAAGTCAAGGAGGAATCATCTGCAAGCGGCACGGTCCAAATACCCTTGTCATGTAAGAAACAAGGAAAATGCCGGAGTGCACCCTTTAACGTCTTGTCCGAGCGTAGACCATGGTAGTAAACAAATGCATTGAAAGCAACATCCTCCATGCTTATCTCCACGGTTGCCCGGCTCACTCTGGTAATGAACTTTGACTCCACCTTAGACTCCCTAGTGGTAGGATCCCTTTTCTTAACCCATAACTCCGTTTCCCAATAGGAATCCATCCATGGATGACTATACTCTGCACTACGATACTCCAACGTAGCTTCCCAGTCGTAGTAGTAGTTGTCCAAGGTTCTTGTCAACATGTCATGGAAGAAAGCATCAACTTTAGGAACCATGATATGAAACTTTGTAGTCCACCCCATAACTATATTCTCCATTGGTGTATCACCAACTCTTGATTCAGCATCAGATAACTCTTGATCACCATCTTCATACAGCTCCTGAGGTTTGAAACGGGCAACGTACTGTGCAGCTGACAGACGAGGATAAGGAGGCATCTATAAGATTTAGACATAGATTAGATAGAATCAATGTATTTTCGCAATAGAATAAAGTAGAGGAAGCATAAAACTTTAGTAATTAACAAGGTGAAAAGAGGAAGCATGAATTAAGTGAAGTATGGATGCTATTAACGACCATTCTAACTAGGCTCGCGTCCTACAGTCAACACGGCTCTGATACCAATCTGTCACACCCATTTTTAAGGACAAAAATAGGATGCATAAAAGACTCATGTGCGCCCCAGGAAACAGTCGCACACATAAGTTGACAAATTACAAAGTATCATCACAGTGCTTATTACATAACGAATAAATATTTAAGACATAGTCTTGAACGATAGGTAATAATATCTAATAGTAATTCTTCAGCGGAAACTCCACACAGGGACACGGTTGACTGGTTGACACCAAGACTAGTACTCATTCCGATAATCTTCCTCTATATCTTCATCTGTTATGGTGGAAATAGCAAGGGTGAGTCCATGTCGAACTCAACAAATATAACACAGGATTCATGAGGCTCAAAAGGCTAGACATTGTTTAACTGCGTTTAGCTTTTAATCATATATTAGCAATTGAGTAGCATCAAGATAAACCACTTCCCATTAAAGAACCAATGATCAATTGTAATAAGGATAATGAATAGCATTAACATGAGCAAATAATAATCAACAATAATTAAGCATGATATAACAGTTATGATCAACTATTCCATAAGAATCCCCAAGGCCGCTCATATCCGTGAGCACGGCTAGTATACCAGTTTTTAACTCTGCGCAGAGGTGTACACTTTCACTGTGAGTCATAATTTCTAAATGAGTGGGGGGATCAAGCCCAAACACCCGAGAACCATATAAAGCCACTCAAAAGTTCGTCAAACAAGTTAGGGCCATTAGATTCACTCGGCAGGCAGATGTAGAACCCCCCTTCCCTGTGGCACAACAACCGCAGCCTATACACACTAGGCCAGGGGCTCGCACTACACCCAACGTGGCAAGCCATTCTTACGCCATTTAAGGTAACCTCTAACAAGCTAGAAAAGGTCTCTTGAACAACTAAAGCCAGAGTCATATAGCCCTCACAGCTGTACTGTATATCTCGGTTATCACTTACAGATAAGTCCTTATGGAGAGAAACCAGAGCATCAAAATAATACACATGCTCTAGCCCCCTTTTAACAGTAATAAAATCATCTTAATAGTTGATTGCTTAATCCATTAATCAAATTACAAGATCATTGTTCTTAGTTTAAGCACTAGCAGTAGCTACCCATATGCATTCCCAAGGTTGACAAGGAATCAAGATAACAATCACTAAGTTATAATCTCTAAGGTTGTCAAGGTAAGCACATGCATATGTATGACAATTCAATGTATAGGTAACAAGGATAGTCCTGTGTTATACTTGCCTTGATCAAAGCTTTCCAAGTGATACTGCTGACTTGGCTCAAAGTAATACTCCGAATCGTCCAGATACTGCTCACCTTCTATACTCGATCATCAATCAACAACACACATGCATCCAATCAAACAAACACGAAGCAAACAAAGAGATACAATTAGAACAGTACACCAACAGTAACAAAACAGTAATAAAAGTTTATAAAACTCTTCTACACGTTTCTACGATCACACAGACGCAAAGATCACCAAATTCGGAGTTAAAACGTATAAGTTATGAATTTTCTAAGATTTCCCATAGATAAATAAATACTTAATTATAAACTCGAAAAATAAATTATCAAAACTAACTGTACAGCTACACTAACATGTAGAGCTCGCAAATACGAACCTAACGCAACTTGAACGGATCAAATCGGAGTTAAAACGAAGATTTTATGACCAAAACAATCCTAGTGGCAAAACTGTAATTATCTGAAAACGTATTTTTGACTTAACCGGGAGAAAATACGCTTTCAAAACACGAAAACGGATTCAGGATATTACGCTAAGGATCGCGGGTTGATAACTAAAAAGCTGAGGGTCTCTTTAACAAATTTACCCGCGAAGGGGTAAGTTCTAATCTGGGCCGTTGATCTCGATTTGGACGGCTCGTGTTCATCAGCAACGCTACAGTGAAGAACCCGACCCCCCTTCTCCAAGTCCGGCCGGCGGCCACCATGGCCGGCGTCCATGGCTCGCCGGAAAGCTCCGGCTTCGCCGTTTTAGACCACCAGATGACTCGCAACCGACACCAATCAAATGCAGAGCTCAATGCGAACACCTCTACGCGGTTTAGAAGAGCTACGACGGACCGAGGATGAAACGCAGCTCGGGATGGCGGCGACGCCATTGCCGACTCACTGGAACTTCGCAAACTCACGATTCCAAGCACTAAAAACCTAAAGAAGAGCATAGGAAGAAAGAGGGAAGGATGGCAATCTCACCAATGCAAAGAAGAGAGGCGCGGGTTCACCGACAAGCTCCGACGACGTACACCCGCAACTCCCTAGGGTTTTGAACCGATGAAGCTTGGTTTCAAAAGGTTTGGCTCAAAGGTTAGATGGAAAACGAGGAGAGGAGGCAAGCGGCTACACGTTTATAGCTCCAATTCAACGTTTTCGGGTAGGAAATCCCGGTTTCCTCGGTGGATTTGGTTACGGTAGTGTTCGTCTCGGCCACGAACCGGAGGTGGAAGAGGGCGCTGACAAGGGGGCCCGGTTCGTCAGCGTCACCCGAGAGAGAACAACGCGCGCGGCTTCGCCTGGCTCGGCTGCTGGGCCGGGACGCGGAGACGGGCTGCTGCGGTGCTGGCTCGGCGGCTACGACGCTGAACGGCCCACGCGGGCAGGCGCGGAGGAAAGCAGGCCGTCCGACGGCCTTCGGGCCAAGAAGGTAAGTTGTTTCTTTTTTTTTTCTTTTGTTTCTTTTCTTTTCTAATTTTCCAAACACATTTTCAAATCAAATTTTCCTAAACCAAATCAAATAAAACAAATATATCCACACCACAAAATAAAATAAATGCAACAGCATGAATGCATCACCAAATAGTTTTAAAATTTGAATTCCCTTTCTCTAAATTATTTAAAATTTATTACTCCTAAAATTTGGATGTTACACGCAAAGTATAACAAAACTGTGCAATTAGTTTTTGATTTCATCAACATTTAGTACTCCATGCATTTACCGACATTTTGATGTGACGGGGAATTTTTCTTTTTGCATAGTAGAATTTGGGGGAGAATTGGGGGAACTAAACAAGGGGTAACTTGTTCCTCAACTTCTTCTCAACCGGTCATGTCAATTTCAAAGCACTGCAACAAAAAAATGCAAAATAATGCAGAAAGTCAGAATAAAGTAAAGCAGCTGACAGAAATTAGCATACTTAGCAATATATTAGAGTCAATATAGAGAAAGTAAAAGCAGCTAATCAGCTATGAGCATGCATATAGTTCTACTGAACTTACAGATATATGTGTCCTCAGTTTGAACAAAATACAGTTCAACTAAAATTATCTTGCCATTAACAAAGTAGACTGCTACTATTGCTCATTTTGCTTGAGAAGAGTAACAGCCTGCATCTACTGCTCATTTTTCTTAGCTTGACATTAACATCCTGCATCTATTTTTGAATTCACAGCCACTAAATTCACAGTTTGTTATCTCAATTTCTATAATTCTAGCTTGTTCCTGAATCAAGAAGACCATGTGGCTGCACTAGATATTATTTAACAAATATCAGATGACATGTGTTTAAGAAAGCATCATATGAAACATTTTACTGCAACTAAACAGAAGGAATTACTTTTCCCTCAGCTCACTAGATAAAAGAATCAACATGAAGCCAACATCCATTGAGATTTGGCCTTATCGAAGAACTACGAATCACCAGAGTAAAAGGATTTCAGAATCATTACCTTCCCGTGAGGCAAGCACCGGGGCAGATCTTGCGATGAGCTGCAGCTCGCAGTTCAGGACTCTAAGCACAATAGTCTACATTCATGTTGTTGCTATTGTTGAGGGCCCGAGCACCCTGGTCCGTATTCGTTGCGCCATGGCCAAATCCGGCGAAGGCAGACCCCGCCCCCCGCCCCCCGCCACCACATTCTTGTGATGGAGGTCGCCAGGTTGGGGAGCCGGTGAACAACCGCAGCTCGCCGTCGGTGGAGGAAAGCGGCGCAGCCGGCCAGCCGGGGTCAATGTAGGGAAGGAGATGACGGTGGAGAAGAAGATTGCCGCTCGAACAAAGATTTGGCGCTTATCGTCGAACTTTACCACGACTGAGGACGCACGCCGCCGCAGGCCGCAGCGCCTCTCCGTCAAGACGCATCATCCCGCGCGCCGTCCTTCAGCGACTGTGGGTTCTGGCGCGCAAGTCGCAACAGCCCCCCGCGCACATCCAAAGCCAGAATCCGCGTGCGTCCGTGCGGGATCCGCACGCGCCGTCGAGACAAGAAGACGAGTCGTACAACGCAACTCCTCCCGGCGCTTGGGCCTCGGAGCACGGGCCCTTGCCGTCGTCTCGCGAGGCGACGGGGTGGCCGTCTCCAAGCCAAACCGAGGTGATTTTTGCAAAAACGCAAAGACGGAGACGGGCCCATACGACGTGTTGTAGGTGCCCTTATCATTTTAGGGTGTGTTTAGATCCAAAGTTTAAAATTCCAAAAATGTCACGTCAAATGGTTGCGTTACTTGCATGAAGGATTAAATATAGACAAAATAAAAAACTAATTGTACAGTTTGCTTGTAAATTGCGAGACAAATCTAATGAGTCTAATTAGGTCGTGATTAGACACTAAACTGCTACAGTTACACATGCTCTAATGACGAATTAATTAAGCTCATTAGATTCGTCTCGCAGTTTACAGACGAGTTCTGTAATTAGTTTTTTTTTGTTAGTATCTAAAAACCTCTTCCGACATCCTACGAAACATCCGACGTGACACCTAACAAATTTTACACCCGAGAACTAAACACGCGCAGATGAGTAATACTATTGTACAAGTGTTTCATGTGCCGTCTTGTCGACCTTTCGGTCTGCAGTGTGAAATTCAATTCAGGCATGGGCCGGGTGTTGAAACGCCGACATGATCTTCATTCAGGTTGTTTTTTTATATAATTTTAATTGCCAGGATCTGCTCTTCTACTTCCTTTGTTTTACGAGTCAAACATTTCTGTCTTTGTCCATCAATTTTAAAAAATTAGTATAGGTTAACAACATACTAAAATTCACTATGAGATACGTTCATGTGTTGTGAAATTGTATGATTTTTTTTTGAAATTGATGGTCAAATTTAAAATATTTTAACTTAAAAGACTTCTAATACAGTACATAAAAAATAGAGTAATAATCGGAGGACTTTCCAGGGAAAACAAACCCACAGGTGAACCACCATTGACTGAGAGCAACTCGATCTGAGATTTCACAGTTGCCTAAAATCGAAGACGTGGAAAAAATATTTACATGCAACACAAACAGACCAAGACATTTAACACATCAGACAATCAACACCTTTCAATTGTACTAAATCCAAGTTTTAATAATAAACAGTAAATTTGGGCTTGCCAATTTCAAACTTGCAGTTCTGATTATATATTCTGGAGTTATTTTTAAATTGAACATTAACAAAATTCAAATAATGTTGGAACTACAACACCTTATGTTGAGATATATTTTAATAGTGGAAAGAGGTTTCTGTCTTCATTCTTCCTGAGGAGGAATCAGACCATCTTATTACAACTCAATGCATCAAAGCAAACAAAGTTTTCAACAACAATTCAAAACTCAATTCTAAATGTAGAAGGACATCCCTAGGACGCAAAGATTCACATTGTTGCAGTCTGGCAATCCCTTACCGTGAGTGCTTGTTGAACCTTACACCATTGCAATTGGGGGCACAGAACCAAAGCCAATAGGTCCCTGATTAGAATCTCCAAAAGAGATTTGAGTCGACAATTGTCAAAAACAACTTTATTCCTTGTTATTCATATTGACTATAAAATGGCCACCACACCAGCCAGTAAATGGGATAAAAAAAGGTTTATCTTTCCATACTACAACTAAAAAGATTTTGGTAGATAAACTAAATTTTATTAAGAGAGGTTGTCACAAAATTTACATGCCTCCCAAAATATCTGATGATTTTCAAAGACAGTCGTTTTATTTATGAAGACAGCCAAAAACTATCCATCTGTCAAAAATCGATCTACATAGGTGATCATTTTACTTTTGAAGACACCAAAAAAACCTGTCTCTTAAATCTATTTATGGAGTCGGGCCTCTTAAGAGGTCCGCCTCCCTAAAAATGGGCCTTTTTAGAGGCGGGCGTCTTAAGAGTCTATATTCGAGTGTTAGGTGGACCTTTTAAGAGTGTATATTCAAGTGTTAAGTGCGCCAAAGGCCAGCTCAACCTATTTATGTTCCTAAGTATATATTCAAGTGTTAGGGTTTCATCTCTCTCATTATCGCCCAACTTCTCTCATTATCGCATCTAATCATGTCTACAGTGGTGCAGTCAATCCTCACCCTCTCCTCCACCCCTCCCTATGAAGATTTCCTCCTCCTCCCTAAAGGTGATGGCAGCGCCCCACGCATGAGATACAACGGTGGTGGCGCCCCACGCATGAGATCCACTAGCGGCAGCCACGGCGATGCACATCATCAAGGAGGTTGACGGTGATGAAGGTGTAGGGAAGTAGATGTGGTAGCTGGTGTAATAGAACCGAATAATTATACGAAATTAAGTAAGAAAATCACCCGCCAGAGCAGACGATTTAGCAAACTTAAGCCCGTATAACCCGGTAGTCCGTGAAATCACGAACGATTTCAAACCAATATCTTTGTGAAAGGTTTGTCACCAATTACCAACAAGGGGGAGATTGAAAGTCCTATGTTTGGTGTTGGTAATTAGTGACAATGCCTAAGTACTAATCCTATGCCTAAGTTGTATGTAGCATATGAGGATTAGTACATTCCAAGGTTGGTGGCAAGATGAACATGGTGATCATGATGGCCACACTTGGATTTGGATGCAACCCTATGTGATCAAGGCAAAGGTATATGCTTAAGGGTTGTGTTTTAGTAACCAAGACACCTAGTGGGTGTGGTTACATTGTAGGATAGATAGTCGTACTATAAAGAGGGGAATGACGTAGCTATTGAACTCCTAAGTGCCTCTAGGTGTGCATTTCATAATCATATACATTTGGATAGAACTAATAACGCCTTGAAAAATGATTGTGAAAATGCTAAACACACTCGCACATGACGTAATCACTTAGTGGTGTTAGCACTTTTGCGATGGCGTTGGAGTTTGAGCGGTAGAGAGGGTTCGGGTCCCTCTCTCTCTCCCGCCGAGCTTGCGCGGCGAGATTCAGGCGTTTTCGAGGAGTTGAAACGACTATTTTCCACTACGCCGGAAGTCAGAAAAGAAACGGAGGCGAACGGAGGTCACATAAGTGACTGGACGCTGGACCGGACGCGGTCTCTATTTGACCGGACGTGTCCGGTCAGTGTTCAGCGTCTGCGCGTGTTTCAGTTTTTTTGATCGGACGCAGTGTGGACAAGATTAGAGGAAACATATGAGGGCACTTCAACGGTAAAGAGTGCCAAGCTCTATATGCTCAAGGATAAGTTTGCAAGCTTCAAGATGAAGGATGATGAGTCCATACCGGAGATGTTCTATAGGTTACAAGTTATTGTCAATGATCTCAAGAGCCTAGGAGAAGATGTCAAGGACAAGGACTTCTCACATAAGTTCTTGATGAACTTACCTAAGAAGTTTGCTATCTTGAGGAAGATGATCCAAAGAGAGGGTTTGAACAAGGTGACTCCAAACCAAGTGCTTGGAGATGTCATGACCGATGCTCAATATGATGATGATGAAGATGAAGATGAGAAGGAGATCAAGGTCAAGCAAGAGAAGACCATCGCATTCAAGGCTTCTTCTTCCAAGGGAAAGAGCAAAGTTGATGATGATGATGATGATCCATTTGATGATGAGACCATAGCCCTTCTAGTGCAAAAGATGGGTCGGTTCATGAAGAAGAGAGGCTATGGTGCAAGAAAGGGAAGGGACTTCATGAAGGCAAAGGAGATGCTTTGCTATAATTGCAATAGCCTCGATCATGTAGTGGTGAAGTGCCCCTATGAAGACAAAAGATATCATGATGGGGAGTTAAAGTTGAAGAAGAATAAGAAAGAGAAGGAGAAGAAAGCAAAGAAGAGCTTCACATTCAACAAGAAGAAGAAGGGTGGTGGTTATGTAGTCACTTGGGATAGTGACAACTCCGATAGTAATGATGATAAAAGCTCTAGTGATGATGAGAGGACCACTTGGCGAGCCATTGCAAGCATTGCCCTCTCCAACAAGTCATCCATCTTTGACACTACATCGACATGCCTTATGGCCAAGCCTACTAAGGTAAAATGTGATGATAGTGATGATGATTCTTACGCTAGTGATGGTTGTAGGAGTGATGATGAGGAGGATGAGGACTACTCCAAGGATGATCTATTGGGCATAATAGATCAAATGAGCAAGGGCTACAAGAGGACAACCAAAAAATACAAAATCTTGGAACAAGAGCTCATTGCCAAGAGCAATGAAAATGATGCCTTGATAGAGGAGCTTGTTGCTCTAAAAAAGAGTAGGGAGTGCAAAGGAATTGAACAAGAGCTCAAAGCTCTTAGGAAATCCTTTGATGAGCTAGAGGCCTCTCATGAGTGTCTAAAGGAAGACCACGAGGATCTTGAAATTGCTCACACTAGGCTTAAGGAAGTCCACTCCACTCTGCTTGTGCTCCTCAAGGAAAAGGACCTCAAGTTTGAGAAGTTTATGAAGGAAGCTAAGGAGGAGCAAGTGATTGTCACTTGTGATATTGGACTAACATGTGATATTATTGATGATTCTTTATTTGTTGGTCCTACTAATGCTTCATGTAGCTCATCATCATCCACCACAACCAACTCTATCTCTACTACTAGCTATTCATCACTTGTGGTTGAGAATGAGACTCTCAAGAGAGAGGTGGATGATCTCACCCACGCATTAGGCAATGCCTATAGTGGGGATACCCGCTTGCTAAAATGCTTGGGTAGCCAAAGGTTCTCTCTTAACAAAGAGGATTTGGGCTATACTCCCAAGAAGGGCAAGGCGGCCTTTGCTACTCCAAAGCCTCGCTTTGTGAAGAGCAATGGTCGTTATTACAATAGATGCAAGCAAGTTGGGCATCTAGAGATTAATTGTAATAAAATGAACAAGAACAACAACAAGTTTCCTGCTAAAATGGATTGCATCCCTTTTGATTCTTTCTATGTGTTTACCAAGGGTGAGAAAGGTGTGCATGCTAGGTTTGTTGGTACACCAATTGTGGGTCCAAAGAAGAAGGTTATTTGGGTACCAAAGAGCTTAGTGACTAACCTCCAAGGACCCAAGCAAGTATGGGTACCTAAAAGACATTAATTTGTTTTGTAGGTAAATTACAAGGCCGGAGAAAGGCATTGGGTGCTTGATAGTGGATGCTCTCAACATATGACGGGTGATTCAAGAATGTTCAACTCTCTCAAATCAAATGATAGTGACATTGATAGCATCACATTTGGTGACAATAGCAAGGGCAGTAAAGGCTCTTGGAAGGATTGCAATCTCAAATGATCATAGCATTTTCAATGTGCTCTTAGTTGAAAAGTTGAACTTCAATCTTCTCTCAGTTGCTCAATTGTGTGATCTTGGTTTTAAGTGCATATTTGGTGTTGATGATGTGGAGATAGTTAGTGTTGATGGCTCCAATTTGATCTTCAAGGGCTTTAGATATTAGAATCTATACTTGGTTGATTTCAATGCTAGTGACACTCAACTTTTAACATGCTTGCTCACAAAATCAAGTATGGGTTGGTTATGGCATAGAAGACTTGGTCATGTTGGCATGAAGCAATTGAACAAGTTAGTGAAGCATGACTTAGTTAGAGACTTGAAGGATGTCACATTTGAGAAGGATAAGCTATGTAGTGCATGTCAAGCCGGAAAGCAAGTGGGCAACACTCATCCATTGAAGAGCATTATGAGTACTTCCAAGGCATTTGAGTTGTTGCACATGGATCTATTTTGGCCAACTATATACATAAGCATTGGTGGCAACAAGTATGACTTTATGATTATGGATGATTTCACTAGATATACATGGGTATTCTTTCTTATGGACAAGAGTGATGTATTTGACATATTTAAGAAGTTCATCAAGAGAGTGCAAAATGAGTTTGAGACCACAATCAAGAAAGTGAGAAGTGACAATGAAAGTGAGTTTAGAAACACAAGAGTTGATGAGCTATGTGATGAGCTTGGAATTAAGCATCAATTCTCGGCCAAGTATACACCTCAATCAAATAGCCTAGTTGAGAGGAAGAATAGAACCTTAATTGATATGGCAAGATCAATGTTGAATGAGTATAATGTGAGTCATTCATTTTGGACCGAAGCAATTAACATGGCTTGCTTCTATGGCAACCGCCTCTATTGACATAAGTTCCTAGAGAAGACACCATATGAGATCTTAAATGGAAGAAAGCTCAATATTGCATACTTTCAGGTATTTGGTTGCAAATGCTACATCTTGAAGAAGGGTACTAGATTGAGCAAGTTTAAGAAGAAATGTGATGAAGGATTCTTACTTGGGTACTCCACTACAAGCAAAGCTTATAGAGTTTGGAATTTGGCTAGTGGTTTACTTAAAGAAGTGCATGATGTTGAGTTTGATAAAACAAATGGTTCTCAAGATGAGGAAGATAACTTGGATGATGTGAGAGGAACTCAATTAACCAATGCTATGAAAAAATGGACATTGGTGATATTAGGCCAAAGCAAGTGATTGATATGGATGACAACAAAGATCAAGTGCTCCAAAGTCCAATTACACAAGCTAGTGGTTCTCTAATGCAAAATCAAGCTAGTTCATCATCTCCAACTCATGATCAACATCAACATCCAAGCAATCAAGTCCAAGTGCTTCAACCAACTAACATTGCAAGAGACTATCCATTGGATTCTATCATTGGTGACATACAAAGGGGAGTTCAAACTAGATCAAGATTGATATCATTTTGTGCTCACTCTTCTTTTGTGTCAATGGAAGAACCCAAGGAAATTGATAAAGCATTGAGAGATCCGGATTGGGTAAATGCAATGCATGAAGAGCTCAACAACTTCAAGAGAAATGAAGTATGTGTACTAGTTGAGAGGCCTAAGGATCACAATGTCATTGGAACAAGATGGGTCTTTCACAACAAGCAAGATCAAGATGGGATAGTAGTAAGGAATAAAGTAAGACTAGTGGCTCAAGGTTACACACAAATAGAGGGTCTTGACTTTGATGAAACTTATATCCCGGTTGCAAGATTGGAAGCAATTAGGATCTTACTTGCCTATGCTTGTGCTCACAATATCAAGCTATATCAAATGGATGTGAAGAGTGCATTTCTCAATGGGTGCATCCAAGAGGAGGTGTATGTGGAGCAACCTTCCGGTTTTAAAGATGACAAGAAACCCAATCATGTCTACAAATTGAGAAAGGCTTTGTATAAATTGAAGCAAGCACCTAGAGCATGGTATGAAAGATTGAGGAACTTCTTGCTATCCAAAGGATTTGTCATGGGCAAAGTTGATACAACACTATTCACCAAGAAGATTAGGAAAGACTTATTTGTGTTGCAAATATATGTTGATGATATCATATTCGGTTCAACCAATCAAGATTATTGTGATGAGTTTGGGAAAATGATGGCAAAGGAATTTAAAATGTCAATGATTGGTGAACTTAGATTCTTTCTTGGACTTCAAATTAAACAAATGAAGGAAGGAACATTTGTAAGCCAAACCAAATACATAAAGGATATGCTAAAGAAGTTTGGTATAGAAGATGCAAAAGGAATTACTACTCCAATGAACACTAGTGGAAGCTTGGATAGTGACAAGAATGGCAACATGGTGGATCAAAAGCTATATAGATCAATGATTGGTAGCCTACTCTATGTGACGACATCAAGGCCCAATGTGATGTTTAGTGTATGCATGTGTGCAAGATTTCAAGCCTCACCAAGAGAAAGTCATTTGAAGGCAACAAAGAGAATATTGAGGTACTTAAAGCATACACAAGATGTTGGATTATGGTATCCCAAAGGTGCAAGCTTTGAGCTAGTTGGATATTCAGATTTCAACTATGCCGGTGACAAAGTGGAGAGAAAGAGCACTTCCGGGACTTGTCAATTGTTGGGAAGATCACTTGTCTCATGGTCATCCAAGAAGCAAAATAGTATTGCACTATCTACCGCCGAAGCCGAATACATCGCCGCAGGTAGTTGTTGTGCACAAATCTTGTAGATGAAGGCAACATTGAAGGATTTTGAAATCAATTTCAAGAATGTGCCATTGCTATGTGACAATGAAAGTACCGTGAAGCTAACCAACAATCCGGTTCAACATCAAAGAACAAAGCATATTGATGTTCGCCATCACTTTATTAGAGATCATCAACAAAAGGGTGACATTGCTATTGAGAGTATGGGCACCGAAGATTAATTAGCCGATCTATTCACCAAGCCACTTGATGAGAAGAGATTTCACAAGCTAAAGAATGAGTTGAACATACTTGACTTCTCCAACATGAGTTGATGCACCCCATATATAACATGCCTCTCCTTTGAGCCCCAAGGTACAATTGGTTGACATATCATACATTCTATGCTAAGGACTTGTTTAGTGCATCTAGTCATAATTTATATGTTCTAGGCTCATTCATGAAATTCAAATGAATTTGAAGTTTATATGGTGCCACTATTGTTTCCATGACTTGTATGATCTAGTGGTAGCATATAACTTGTTTAAGTACCTTGTGATCCTAAGTGTTTAATCTAGAAAACTTGTCTAAATATTTGCTTCAACATGGTGCATGATAACCCTTCTAGTGAGGTGTGAAGAAGTTTGCCCTTGGATCAAACCGAAGCATTTTATTTATGCAAGCAATCTAGGTTGAATCACAAACTTGATCCTCACCCCATAATTCAACATGACAGTCTATCTAAAATTGGTCCCTTGTGGTCATTGGTGCCAATGGGGGAGAAAATGTTGTTTACAAAGATATATTTTAAAGGGGGAGAAAACATAAAGGGGGAGAATTGATAAAAGAAAGGGATCAACTAAAATTTTGAGCACACAAGTAGGGGGAGCAAGCTCTTAAACATGAATGTTGCATTTCTTTGTGCACTTCATATGTATGATGCATAGTTATGCATTTCTTTTTCTCCGATACATTGCTTGTGTGGTGACTTGCTAGTATAATTTGAATGGTATATTGAGGTACTAGCATGAATAGGAAGTAGTTAGATTTTTCTTGCTTTATGTTTTTCAAAGTGGTACTAGAGCCTTTCTTATAATGTTGATCTCACGAGGTTTCTAGTTATGTTTGTGCTTTTCCAAGTGGTATCTAACTACACAAGGTGCTAAGATGGTGTTTATCGCTACTCCGATGGTATCACGCTTCAAAGGTCTATAATCTAAAACACTTAGCACCTATTGATAGTCAATGCTCCTATATTTTCCTATCTAAGCATGTATGCTTCCAAAATCCAAACATATAGCATACATGTAGGGGGAGCCATTGCTATCAATTTGAATTCATGATCACATGTCCATAATTCTTACACATGGTAATATACTTGGACAATGTGATATGGGTTCAATCAAAATTTTATCATAATATCTTTGTTAAAGGTTTGTCACCAATTACCAACAAGGGGGAGATTGAAAGTCCTATGTTTGGTGTTGGTAATTAGTGACAATGCCTAAGTACTAATCCTATGCCTAAGTTGTATGTAGCATATGAGGATTAGTACATTCCAAGGTTGGTGGCAAGATGGACATGGTGATCATGATGGCCACACTTGGAGTTGGACGCAACCCTACGAGACCAAGGCAAAGGTATATGCTTACGGGACTCCAACCGGACGCTGGCACTGTGGCGTCTGGTCAGTTCTGCAACGCGTCCGATCGCTATTTCGTTGTGCGCTGCTCAGGCTTGACCAGCGCATCCGATCCGTTACGGGACCAGCGCGTCTGGTCGTATTTCGCGCGTCTGGTCCACGCGACGAGCGCGTCCGGTCAGTGCTTCGCGAAGTAGGCGCTGTGTGATCGGTGCGTCCGGTCAATTGGACCAGCGCGTCCGGTCAGCGCAACTGCAGCTGTTTAAAGTTTCTAACGGCTATATTCGAAGGGGTACGTCTATAAATACTCGTTGGCCGGCTCAAGGCTCCCTCTCTTGGACATTTGACATACTTGTGAGCACGTTGAGCTAAGCAACTCTCCTTCCACTCATCTCTCTTGCTTCTTTGCATATTCGAAGTGAGATTGAGTGATCCAAGTGCATTTGCATTGTGAGATTGTATCTAGTTAGCACTTGGTGGTTGATTTGCTATGGGATTCTTGTTTCTCTTGGTGGTTGCCGCCACCTAGACGGCTTGGAGAAGCTTGGAGCCGTTGGCAAGAGTTGGTGATTGTTCTTGGCCACCTCCGGTGATTGTGAGGGGTTTGTTCCTACCTCGGCAAAGCGCCAAAGGCAACGTTAGTAAATTGCTCGTGTCATTGCAACCGTTTGTCATTTGGTAGGTTCTTGTGGCGTCTTTTGAGAGGCTCGGTGTGAGATCGATTAGCCACCGAACCACGTGGTGAAGAGGGACACAACGGGGACTAGCGTGCTGGCAAGCACGTGAACCTCAGGATAAATCTTCGTGTCATCACTTTTATATTGTGATTGATTGATCCCGGTGTTCGATTCTATTGGTATTCATTGTTGATCATATTGGTTGGCTCAATACTTCGCCCCTCGGTGAAACTCTCCTAACTCAACTCCGCATTACCCTCTTAGTTATCTTTGCTAGCTAGTTAGCTTTGTTAGAGTAGCTCCTTTGTGTAGCTTGCTAGTTGTAGTTGTAGTTACCTTCTCGATTTGACTTGTGCGGTTGAGTGCAAATACTAGAATTGTGAATTGGTTAGGTGGCTTGCAAACACCCCGTAGGCTAAGCAAAACACGTATCTCGCTATTTGTTATATTGATAAACTTGTTTAGCTTGTCTTTGTAGAAAATTTTAAAAGGCTATTTACCCCCCCTCTAGCCATCAAGACCTTTCAAAGGTACTCAACTAGACTTACCCGACATAACCGAAAATAAAGTGACACCAAGGATTATAAAGGTTTTTATAGTAGGGTAGCTGACTCATTTGCAAAAAGACATTTTTAGCATTCCAAGAACCTTTTCAAAAGCATTATTGTCAAGTTAATTATTATTAACCTATCGACTATATTTGCACCTATACTAGAGCAAGCATGTGATTAAGCAAATAATGATAACCAATGATCATTAACAACTTCTATAATGTCATATCCATTATAACTGTTCAAGTGTTCCATCAACATTACTACTTGAAGTAACTCAAATGAAGTGTTCACTATCCAGTGAACGATGGCGATTTGAATCGATTATTAACTAGCTGGTAATTTATTCCTTACACAAACCTCACTCACCCGCTAAAGTGAGGTATTGGTCACCGAGTCAACTATCTACAAAAAATCTCGAGTTTGCTAGGAACCACATGTACCCGGGGGCCGACTGACTGCCTTTCGGTCTTATCATCGCGCCCACGTGTCCTACCACGCCTACTCCGGTACAGTGCGCTGCGGGCAATCCACTCGGCCCGAATAATCTCTCAGCTTCGTGGTCAAAAGGTATGTTATTCGGCTAAATAAATGTAAGACATGCGTTCAACATGACCCGAGGCCCAACAACGGTCAGTCCTTAATCAACACATATGGAAAGCACTACAGTCCGAAACCCTGTAAGTCTCCATCCGGTCTCAACTTCAAATTAACACTTAGTTATATCATGACTACACATTTATCCGAGCAGATCCAGGTAACCACCTATAGCTCGCAGGTGACAGGAAATCACCCGACTTCTACTGGTCTATGCCAGCTAAGCATTGACTCGACTGCAGATACCAGGGTAACAAGGATATAGTATAACAAAGTTAAACAAGGTATAATGCAGCAACGGTTGCAAACAACTCCTGAACATAATGCATCAATTAAAGTAAAGCATTAATTAATAATTGCAAACTGGGGGAGAAAATGCTCTAGGGCTTGCCTCTCTCGAAGGAGCTCGGGCGGTGATTCGGGCACTCCGGAAGTTCCTCAACGTCCTCCTCGTCTGCTTCGGGCACCTCCTGAGGCTGCACCTCGAGCTGCTCCTCAGGCTCTTCGGGTACGACGATCGGGCTCTCGGTTTGTGATCCTGTATGATGCAGGTGCGTAAGTGCTTATGCAAAAGGTGCATCGGATGAAATGAACACAATGAATATGCTTGCATGCAAGGTAGATGAGCATGATTTGCTTTAATGGGTAGAGTATAGTACAATTCTCATACAAGGTAGTCAACATCATCCAAGAACATGTACTACTAGTGCATGTCATCTACTGCATTCTCTTAGACTACTAACACGCTTAGTCAACACATCTCATTGGATGCTTCAAAGATACACCAAAGCTTCACTAATTTCTTAATCATGCATAAAGCATTATTTGATTAAACCCTAATCAACACTAGGTTTGAATAGCAACATCTATTTTTAAAGCATATAAAAATCTTAGAAAATTATCATAGCACAGTACTACCCTAAGTAGACTACCATCAAATTTTCATGGCATTTGGGTAAGTGGAATAGCCTACACAAAAATAACAAACTAGGGCCTAAATATGAGTATAAAAATACTTTGTATTATGAAAAGTATCAAACAACAGATTTAGTATTTTTTCTAAGTTCTACATAGCAAGTAATCAGTGTACAAAAATTATCACATGCATGTTTTATACAAATTTTGCTCTCTAACAAAAATAACAAAAATCAACCATTAAAGGCACTTGAACTACACCTCATAATTTTTCTACAGAACATGCATGACATATATTTTTCCTAAAAGGTACATTACACAAGAAGATTAACAAAATTAGAACCATATTTTTCTAAGCAATACATGATTTACTATGCATTTCTGAAGATTAATAGCATTTTTAAGAATGAAATAAAACTATACAGAAAAGTATCACAAACTTGACACGCAATATTTTTAACCTATAGATATACTCCAAAGAAACCTAAAAAAACTTGTTTCATCCAATTTAGAGCTAAAATGAGAAAAATACAAATTTCCAAAGCATTTTCATAAATTCTGAAAAAACTATTTTCCACTTTTTTTAAATCAGCCGCAGAAAACGCTGAGTGCACCCAGTGCAGTGCACCCATTTGAATACAGAGAGACAGACAGGTGGGGCCTGCGGTTCAACCGACTCCACCGGTCAGCCACACCGTGGCGGGGGAGGCGCTGACTGCACTAATCTCGCCGCCGGTGAGCTCGCCGGCGGTGAGGTCACCACCAGCGGCTTCCCCGCGAAGTGGCGAACCCAACGCTCTAGCCTAAGGCACTGGAGGAGCTCTCGGGTGAGCTCGACGGCTGGCATGGTGGTGCACCGGCGCGGTTCACCGGCGGTACGCCAGTCCCGGCCATGGCGAAGAAAAGTGCGGTGCGCGCGGGGTTCGCGAGCTCAAGGCGGACGCGAAATCGAAGAAAAATGGAGGGAAGGAGAGGAAAGGAGCTCTAGCCATGGAGGGCCGAGCTCGGTGGCCATGGCGCCGCCGTGGATGGGAAACGCTTGCCCTGGCCTTACCGCAGCGAAAACGAGAGTGAGAGCGTGCACACGGAATGGCGGAGGTCCGGGCAGAGCTTGAGGCGGACGCAATCGAGGAATGGAGGTGCTGTGGCGGAGCTAGACGCCGGCGGGTGGAGCGACGGCGTGCATCGGTGAGCTCTCCCACTCGGCTTGCTGCTGCTGCAGTGAGTGGGCGCGCGAGCGAGGAGGGGAACGGGGGACAGAGTGGATGGAGGGAGAGGCGGTGCGCGGCCAAGCGGGGTGAAGGCAGGCCGGTGGTGTCACGCGGCGAGCTCACGGCGCATGGCCGCCACGCGGCGTGCGCGGCCTGGCGTAGTGGGAACGACGCGCGCGGGCGCGGCGCTAGCGCTGGCAGGCCGGGCCAACTTCGGCCGCGGGCCGAGAAAGGAGGGGCGCGGCCCAGAAGGAGAGAAAAAGATTTTCCAATTCCATTTCAACAAATTTTCAAATAACAGTTTTCAAATACCATTTTGAGCAAGAAAATGATTTCTTTCGAAAATGGCCCAAAAATAAAAGTTGCTTAGAATTTAATCCTCTACAACTTTGCTTTAGGGACCAACTAAAAATTTTGCATAGATTTTGAATTGGGAAGTAAAAGCTAAATAGGGAGGATTTTTGACCATTTTCAATAATAATTTCAAAAGCATATGTTGACAAAAGTTTGAATACAAACTTTGCTCCAAATTGCATGGTAATTGTTTCTAAGTGATTTGCATTTAAAACCTAACATGTTCCATTGATCTAGCTAAGCATAATTAGGGAAAAACAAACTAAACAAGTGTATGCAACATTCATGTTTCATATAAATGTTTCATATGTTTCAAAGCATTGTTTCAGTTATTATTTAACATGATTAGGCATGTATAATCAGGATGTTTGATGATGCATAATATGCATGATTTGCAGTGCCTAAATGCTTGCATAACACAGGGGTGTTACAGCTGGCGGCAGGGTGAAGATCTAGTGGTGGAACTTAAAGATCCGAGGCACTTGAAGATCTAGTGGCTGCACTTAAAGAATGAGAGTTTCTTTTACACCCATGAGCCTCATCCAAAAATGAGAGTCTCTCGCTCTCTCCTACTCTTTTCTCAACTTGTAGCAATGTCTTATCTTTCATATAATTGTTTCTCAGTAAATCTTGCAAAATTCCCTGTTCATTAATTAATTTAAAAACCTGCTTGCTCAATAGACACTTATTTTGTAAATCAAGATTCATAATGCCTAAACCCCCTTGTTCTTTTTGTTGATATAACAGAGGCGAGCGAACTAGTCTATATTTCTTTTTTTATTGTCATTTTGCCGAAAAAAATTGATATGTAATCTCTGTTTTCTTCAAAGCACCTCTAGGGATCTCAAAGAAACAAAGCATAAACATCGGAAGGCTTGACAACACTGAATTAATAAGGACCAGTCTACCTCTAACCGACAAATTCTTGTCTTTCAACTCATAAGTCTTTTACCTATTCGTTCTTGTATTGTAATTTCTTTATTCATGTCTTTGTTATTTAGCTTACAGAAATGGATAAGTGGCTAATTTGCAGCCAAACAGATGTTGGCAGCAGCAATCTCGCATAGCTCAACGAAAACAACTCAGCCTCAGCCCTGAGGCCTGACCTCTATAAATACCAATAGAGCACCCACTCTAGACATCAGGGAATCATCCCATCATCAACCACGCGATGTCCATGGCAGACATGCCTCACGCACCGCGCAAGCCCAAGCCACCGATGTCGTTCCTCACGCGGCTCTTCCTCAGGGTCACTGACTTCGCTGCAGACGCCACCTGCCGCGCCGATGGCACGCTGAACCGTGGTGTGCTCTGGCTGCTTGACCCGCCCGTTCCGGCCGTCTCCTCCCCATGGTACGGCGTCGCCACCCAGGACGTCGTCATCGACCGCGCCCTCCACCTCCGCGCGCTTCTCTTCCTTCCTACAGAGACAGCGAGCGCCGCCGGCGGCGTGCCGCTCCCCGTGATCGTCTTCTTCCACGGCGGCGGGTTCGCCGTCTTCTCCGCGCGTTACTGGCCTTCGACTTGGCCTGCCGACGCATCGCGCGGTACGCCTCCGCGGCCGTGCTCTCTGTGGACTACAGCCGCTCCCCGGAGCACCGCTTCCCGGCGCCCTACGACGACGGCCTCGTGGCGCTCGGCTTCCTCGACGACCCAAAGAACCATCCCGTCCCGCTCGACGTGTCCCGCTGCTTCCTCGCCGGCGAAAGCGCCGGCGGCAACATCGCCCACCACGTCGCGCGCTGCTACGCGTCCGACCCCGCCTCGTTCAGGAACGTCCGTGTCGCCGGCCTGATCGCCATCCAACCCTTCTTCGACGGCGTGGAGAGAACCCCGTCCGAGCTCCGCCTCGACGGCGCCGCGCCCGTCGTGTCCATCGCCCGCACCGACTAGATGTGGCGCGCGTTCCTGCCGCCCGGCGCCGACCGCGCCCACGAGGCTGCCAACTTCGCCTCGCCGTCTGCCGCCGCAGGCCTCGACTCCGCTGCGTTCCCGCCGGTTCTGCTCGCCATCGGGGGATACGACCCGCTGCAGGACTGGCAGCGCCGCTACGGCGAGATGCTGACGAGTAAAGGCAAGGACGTGCAGGTGGTCGAGTACCCGAACGCCATCCACGGCTTCTCGCGAGAAGCTGGAGCAGCGAGTTCCATGCACCTTTTTCCTTCTGTCACTCCTTTTCTCTGTGCTGGCTGCGTGCTCTATCTCCCCCAGCTATTCCTCTTTTTCAAATCACCTGCTCTCACCTGTTCATCTCCCTCCCCTCCGGCACTCTCTTTCTCCCAGCTGTTTATCTCTCCCTCCCCGTCCGGCACCTCTCTCAGCTCATCTCCCTCCCAGTCCAGCACCTCTCGCTTTCTCCCAGCCGTTCATCTCTCCCTCCCCTCTAGCACCTCACCTCTTCCAACATTCTTGACGTGACAACTAAATTTTTTTTCGCAGACTAAACGTAGCCTTATTAGTCCATATTTATCACCAAATCGGTCAACAAATACAGCCGTATCATTAATGAAAACCTGCAAAAATTAAAATGTATATAAATTGGATGTCAAGCACCGGTGGATGTTATAGTACTGCTAATTTTTTTTACTGCATCTAGTTTATTTATCACAATAACTTTACACGAAAAATTTCACTGCAAATAAAAAAATGAAGGAGGGTGTGTTTAGTTGGTAAAAAGTGGGTGAAAGTTAATGTAACACCTTTCATTTTTATTTGACAAATAGTATTCAACCATGAAGTAATTAGGCTCAAAAGATTCGTCTCGCAAAAACCAAACAAACTTAGCAATTAGTTATTTTTTTACCTATATTTAATACTTCATGCATGCGTCCAAATATTTGATGTGATCGGTGTAAGAGAAAATATTTTGGGTTTACAGGAGAAGTGAACGGGCCCGAGTAATGAGATACGGAGTACTAGGTGCTAGTATAGCCTGCTTATAGGTCATAATGAAACATATGAAAAAGATAGGTGCTAGTACAGCCTGCTGTGAGTGTGCCGGTGTGGGGTACTGGGGTGTGAATAAAAAAAAAGTCGTGGACACGATATATTGGAGAGAAGTCGCGAGCGTTTAGACGAGAAGGTGGAAGAAAAGCAGTCAACATAGCAGGGAGCACGTGTCGGACGCAGCACAACATGGGAAATGCGATGGAAGGCTGGTGATAAGGCATGGCGGGCCAAATGGTTGTGGCTTTGAGTTTTCGATTTTTTATGAGGCGCGCGACCTCATGATACGAATCGCTGAGTTTGTCGCTGAGAGTGGACGTGGCGGCCATCGGATATTTGACCGGAGGAAGCAGGAGGCACTTTGGTCGAACTGGATCGCATTTACAATAGTGTTGTTGAATCTATATATGTATGTCTGTATCTATATAATAACCAATATAGATGAAAACCACTAGCAATCGTTGATCGCTATAAAGCTACAACTACAACGAGCCACGTCATTAGGATTCTCATCCGTTGGATTGTCAACATTTACTAAAATCTATCGATAATGATATGGTGAGGGCATCCATCTGTTCGGACGCGTCTCCTGGGCCTGCGGATCAACCCGGCCTGCTCCCCCTCACAGCCCATTAAGAAAAAAATGAACAGAAGCATTTCTCTTCTTCCTCGCCCAATCGTTCTCATCGCCGAAACCGTGACGCCCACACCGACCGCAGAGCCAGCACTCCTGGCGGCCTTCCTCTGCTCCCCAGCGCCGCACTCTCTGCCTTCCCCGCGCCCTCCTCCCACTATGTCTCCTTCCTCCCGCACCCGCATGTCGGGCCCTGTGCGCTCTCCGAGCTGCCCGGGACTCCGAGCCCTTCGGCGGCGCCGTCACGTGTGAAGCCACCACATCCACAACCTTCGGTTTCCAAAACCACCATGCACCACCAATACTTGCGGGCAGCCTGTGGCGTAACCACGCGATATGAACCCAAAATACGTTTTTTCCCACAGAGAGCTCAGCAGAGGCGAATCTGGACGGCTGCTCTTTGGCTTTTCATAGCGCGCCGCCAATTTGCCAATAGCCCGGTGTCCAGCATAGCTAAGTGGTTGGTTTTCTCCACCGCGACCTAGCACCGGATCCCATTGTGCAGTGCTCTAGCCGCCCACCTGCCTGCTAGGGTTTGCTGAAAGCGCATGTTGCAAGTGTATGTTTCAACTGTTTCAGATGTTTCAGAGGTATGTGGCAAGTGTTTTATATGGATGTTGCAAAAGTAGATCGGAATGTTGCATATGTTGTAATTGCTATACACGTATGTTGCAAACGTCTGTTCTAAATATTTTATTTGTTTTTCAGATGTATGTTGCAAGTGTGTTTATCTGGACGTTGCATATGATTCATATATATGTTGAAAGTGTTTTTATCTGGATGTTGCATATGTTTTTTAAATGGTTTTTAAGTGTTTTTAGTTTTTTTCAAGTGTTTTGGATGCATATTTCAAGTGTTGTTTCGTCTGTCTTCTGACGTATGTTGATGTTTCATCTGGATGTTTCAAAAGTAGATCATATTGTTGCACATTTTGAAATGGCGCCGGTGGCTGACGGATAGCGACATGCCGCAAGGCTTCGGCTCCTTCCTCGTGCAGCGCGCCTCACCACCCGTGCCTTCCCTTCCCTCCATCTCGATGTGGCAGTTTGAGCTCGGCAAGCGCAGTGGCTTGGACACGCGACGAGCACGATGCCCGCGAATGTGGTGGCCGACGAGCGCGCAGAGGTGGTGGACTCAGGCAGGCCGACGGCAAGCACGATGCTCTCGTGGTGGCCCTGTAGCAGCTTGAGGTCCACGCAGTCCACTCGTGAAACACAGCAGTCGCAAGTGGACGTGGACGTTCGTCCAGACATCCGTACGCTAATCCGGCCCAAAATCTATCCATTCAAATCTCCCTTCCTGGTAGCCCCGATGACCTTCACCTGAATCCTCTCGGCACCAATTCTGGATGACACCGATAGGAACACAAAAACCAGGAAGCCAAGGAGTCAAGGACCGCCGGTTTCTTCTTCCTGACCATCCAGCTTCCATGGAAGCCAGTCCTGGCAAAACTGCCTCCACCACTGGAGAACGATCGAACTTTAAATGGTCCTCCACGGTCAAACATCGCCCCTCTCCCTCCCAACTGCTAGAGTCGCCGGCTCTTCTTTTTTCTTGCCTGCAGTGTACTCGCGCACACGGACTAGGAGCGTCGGCTGCCATGGATTGGAAACGTTGGCTGCCCACACACGTGAACTGCATGCGAGCACAGCCCTAGACTCCAGAGGTGATTTGGTATGGCATTGCGAGTAAGTGCTATTCCATTTGCGTTCTTCATTTTTTGGGAGAAAGGAAAGTTCCTTCCTGTGCTGCTGCTATGAATTCAGCAGAGAAAGGAAAGTTCCTTCCTGTGCTGCTGCTATGAATTCAGCAATAATTTTAAAACTGGGTTAGAGCAACTGAACTGATGCTTGCAGAGATGCCCTGAACCTGTTTGATGGAATGCTCCGACATACATGGGAACTTGTCTAAGAGGGTTTAGATATATATATCCCACCTCTTCTGACACATTTTGCAAGTGACTTCATCCCCCCTAATCTGGACTTTGTCAACCATCAAAGTAATACATCCCACTTTGGTCTTTCACCACAGTTGCACAAACGTCCTATTTCTGCGATGCTTTGTTTCACCAAATCAGCATATTTGTTGATTTGTAGTTATTAGTTTTCTACAAAATTCAAATTTTAATTTTTTTCCATCTTGCCATCTTACTGCACACATACAAAATAGCTCATGGTAAGTTACTTATCCAATGTTTTTATTCGCACAAACTCTAACACGTGTGCGGTCACGCTCCGCGCCGAGCACGCAACGCAGGCCAGCCCACGCGCCCGCGCCTCCACCAGAGAGGAAGAAGAAGGCGGCTAGGGTTCCGGCGAGAAGGTCATCGGCAATAGGGTTCCGGCGTTAAGGGATCTGTTCACCAACGGGCTTAGAAGGAAGATTTTTTTTTAGGGGGGGGCTGCGACACGGCGGTGGAGGCAGGCAAGATGGTGGTGCAGTGGGGTGGCGGGGTGTAAGGTCAAGATGGTGGAATAGAGGTGGGTGAATAGTCCTTTCTAAAATTAATCGTGCCGACTAACCGAAACAAATGCGGAAATAAAACTAACGGTCTAGCCAAGACTACACCTCTCTATTGGTATTTATTAACTTGTCACTTGTTTTAGTAGCCACCTAATGTTGTGACTTTTCTTAGCATCACTTTTACCAAGTTGTCATCCCTAACAATGATGCCAGAAATGCTTGTTGGTACTCTTTAGTGCCACCTCTAAAATGACACTAAGAATTAATTCCTCCATCCTAAATTATAAGACGATTGACTTTTTTGACACCAAATTTGACCACTCGTCTTATTCAAAAATTTGTGTAAAATATCACTTCTTTTGTCATGGTTTGCTTTACTAATAAAAGTTCTTCAAGAATGATTTAAATTTGACTATGTTTGTATAAATTTTTTGAATAAGACAAGTGGTTAAACTTAAGGTCAAAAAAGTCAAACATCTTATAATTTGGGATGGAGGAAATACTTTAGTATTTTATATGACTAGAAAGAATATATGTATAAATGAAAGGGATCTGTAAGCGCACAGATAATTATACCATTATAGCACTTCACCCGAGAGTATTTCAGGTATCGTTATTTATATTTTTACCACAGGAAAGGACGGGCAGTTGGAATATATTGATAACTTATATATATGATAGAGAGATTAAACCATAACCAAACTTCTACTCATAACATGGGTAAGTCAAGAGATGAATATGATAAGTAATGATAAATGATCACTCAGAATACTCCTTTCTATGGCATTAGCATTACTAAATAGAATATTAGAGGAATAATTTCTAAGTTATTCTTAATTATAAGTCAAAGCATACGTTGATTGGTGCAATTACACCTAGAAGTTATTGCTAAGATCAACTTCATATCTACACATAAGGGATATTACTAAGTAAGATTAAGAACAGAGCTTATCTTCCTTCGTAACTAGATCCTACTTGTCCTATATTTTGGGAGTGGACTATAAATGACTCAACAGGAGTATCACATCCACAATCTACCACATGGCCCGGAACATAGGGTGCATCCGCAGATAAACAACATATAAGCACCACGCTTACACAATATCGACCACTCACCCCAGGAACTTTGAATCAAAGCTATACGAACTTATGCTTAAACATAATCAAAGTAGACGATGAACATGATAACTAGAAACATGAATAATATTAAGAACAATATCAAATCAATTGTAGCAAACATATAAATAATGAAAGATATAAAAGAGGATACAAGGGGTTGTACCAAGCCACGCTCTTGATAAGATCTGTAATCCAAGCGAAGCTTGCCTTCCTCTAGACTTAGCCTAGCTAGCTATGCCCTAAAATATGGTGGAGCTCTGAGGATTAGGGTTTTTGTCTTCTTGATTGACATGATAAGGGTTTTTATATGTCAGGGGTGGCAGAGGCTGGTATATAAACCGTAGCATCCATTCTGAGCCCTTGGATCAAACCGATTTGAAAGGATAGAGTAGATATAAACCCTAAGGCGGTGTAGAACCGATGTTTGAAGGAGGTGGCTGACAGTGGGGCCCACAGGTTGATCGGTCTGCAGGTGGGGCCGGGGCTAAGCAGACCCACCTAGTAGCCTCTCAGGCCCTGCCACGGTGTGGTGTCCTCTGGAGTCTTCTAGATCCTTCTAGTGTATGTTTCGCTACGGATAAGCGCGGTTAACTCTGACATATATGTCCACCTTGACTGTTTGTTGTATAAACCCTGCTGTAAACACATATTAACTAAAACTTATGGAATTTTTTAGTCTAAACCCCTAAGTTTACATTGGTGATCCATTTATGCCCTTATTCAAGTTATTTTGACGGTTTATAATGTTTGTTGACTACTCCCCCAAGCTTAACCTTTGCTCGTCCTTGAGCAATGCTAAACTCAGCAAATGGATCAGGAGTTGCATCGATGTTTTCACTTGTTAAAAATACATATGCGTTCAAATAAGAATTCTCTTCCGGATTAGAATAAACCGAGCTGACTTTCAAACTTACCCATATTACCTTCAGTCAAGGAGCTTCTTAGCATTCACTTGGGTATTGAGAAATTGAAAATAGAACGATCAAGTCAAGCACTATGTCTCAAGTTCTTTGTTCAACCAAGTTAGCATTGGTCGCCTTCTAAACATTATTTTGCTATAAAACTACTTTTTCATCTCCTTGACTAGTTGAATTGATCATTTCTCATCCTTATCTTATTGTCTACTCTTCTTAATAGCTTCCTTTGAGCTATTGCTTCTTATCTCTGTGATTTTTTATGTCTTTGGTTTACTAAAAATTTTTTGGTTTTATCTTGTTCAAAATCACGATGGCCCTTCATCTCCAATCCGCTCCTTAGGATGTCTGCCATTGCTACAAAAGCACGTGTAGTTTCGATGTTGTAATGTATGCTTGTCTTATTTGTTGTAATTTCTGTGTGTCGTCTCCATCCATGTGTTTTGAAGGAGGTCATAAAGGTAGTTTCGAAGATGAGTAAAACTCTTGTTAAGTGGGGTAGCGTCTACTCTCAACAACATCAAGTCCTGATATCTCAATCGACGAGGAACAAAAAACTAAAGATCAATCTTTATCTTTCTTATCATCATTTGGCTGTCCTTGATCCATGTCTTACAACTTATAAATCTCGAATCAAAGAAGCATGCATGAAGACTTGAAGATGGGTTTTATCTTTCTCCCTAGTCTATTCAAATCTCGGGACAAGATTCTTGTTAAGCGGGGTAGTTTGTCACACCCCAAAATTTCTGATTTTGGGTTGTGCATACAAAACATTAAATAAAATAAATGGTTTAAATATTTGTATAAAACTTGTCTAGGTCAATTTAAGTTTTTGCCAACTTAGATACATAAAAGTGTAGATTTCTAAATTTTTTAAATTAATTTGATAGGCTTTTGCTTGATGTGATGTTGCTTGTTGCTTGAGTTTTGTGCTTTTGAGTGCGCTAAGTTTTAAAAACGTGTTTAGACATCGTCTGGTCCTTCCCTAGAATTTTGCAACTTTTGCGGAGCCTTTTCCCATTTTCATAGAGCTTAATTTAATTTTTAGATGTTCTAGAATCCCATTTCATGGCTCCAAATACTTTATTTGGATTCATCATCTTTTAATCTATCTTTAGAAGTTTCCCTTCAAATTTTAGAATTTTAGAAATATTTTTGGGGACTTAAAATGATTTTAACTTTTTTTGGAATTGTTTTCGAACTAAAAATGAATTTTTGGAATTTTTGAAATTAGAAAATAACTCATTTTTCCACCGACCCAAAACCCTACACTATACATATATTGTCGTAGCCCTCGACACGCTGGTTACAGATCTGAAATCACTTTCATGAGCCGCCACCCATAGCGTCCCAAATCTATCACCGAAGTTGTGCCTTTCTAGGTTTTCTAACGAACTTCTAGCTTTTCCGGCCATCTTCGGCGTCCCCGCGAAAACCACCATCACCACGAGGTTCGTCTCATCGTTCCCTATGTCGCAATGTCTTCATTTGCATCAATCCATCACCGTATGACCGTTGTCTCTTTGTTTCCAGTGAACTTCCCGATGAACTCCTCCATTGACGGTTCGAGCTTCCTTTCCGGCCACCTGCTCGTCCCGTTGCTCCGCTTCTGTACCCGATCGGCAGACTCGACGCCGCCCCGGACACGTAGCTGCAGTTTCTTGCCCTGTCGCCACCAGCAGGGCAGGGCTGGCCTCTCTCCTGTGGCGCTCGGGCATGGCTAGAGCAGGTCAGTGAGGCCCCGTGCCATGGCCTGGAATGCCATCTCGTGGCCGCGTGGTGCCCTTGTGCGCGGTCGCTGCCCCAGCTTGGCCATCTCCTCCAGCCTACAGAAGTCCAGTGCCCAGGTCGAGCTCCCTCCCTATCTCCTTCTATGTTGAATCTTCATGTCAACAAATGAGATGGATGGAGGAAGAAGATGAAGGTAATTATGGTTTTGCCCCTGGACGAGATTAGCAACAGTTTATTCGTTTGAATTCCGTTTTACTCCATTCAAGTTGCGTTAGATTCGTGTCGACATGCTCTACGCAATAGTACCAATGTTTTCATGTCACATGTCTTTCTATATATAGCTAAATATTAAATTGGTCAATATGCTTGTAATTAGTTTTATAATTAAAAGTAACATATGTTTAAACCTCAGTGTTTCATATGCAAATATTAATATGATTCAGTTGCTATCATCAATGCATTTCTAAATTATAATATTGTTTAGCTGAACCCACATGGTATGCAGGTCGAATAGATGCTCTCACATGCTAATTTCTTTTGCAAGCTAAACTTTGAATGACTTAAATAAATATAAGACATATTTATAAATAAAACATGATTAGTTTTTAACTCGAACTTCAAAATAAAATATGTTTTGTTTAATCTGTACATTGGGAGTTATGAATTTTTCATTGAAGGGTACAGAATCTGCCAGAAAAGCGATAATTATTGGATTGATTTGGAGTCACTTTGATTGAAATGTCCTCAAGTTGGAAACATGTTTACAAATTTTGAGGTACCTAAGTTTGATTTTGGATTGATCTAGAAGCATGACAAGCAAAGACTATAAGGCCATTTGATTATGGAGTGTATTTGGCACATATTTGGCACTCAAATTGAAGATCAAGACCAAGCTCAAGATGAAGATGAGGTTTAAATTTTAGTGACAATTGGAAATCATTTGGTAGAAAGAAAAGGACATAAACAAATAGAAAGAAAATGACTTAAAGAAGGGTTCAAGATTATTCATCAAGTTAAGTCCATCACTTGGATCACAAATTCATTTCAAGTGAGTGTCAAGAATCATTCTTTGGAGAGAGGTCACTTCTCCCTAGTATAGGGGCTTGCCACCTATGTGTAGGTAAACTAAGTATGGTACTTGGAAGACTAACATGGAAGTGGTGATTCGAGGAACATTTGAGATGCTTTGTTGAAGCAATCAAAAGGGTTGATCAAGATAAGAAGGCAACACATAAAAGAGAGCTAGTCATGATATCTCAAGTGGCATTCTCACATTGATGCTCTCATGCAAGCAAAGATGAAATGAAGAAGCAAGCCAACCACAGCAAGAGTTAGTGCACTTGATCATTAGTGATTCTTAAATCATATGGGTGAAGAATGAACTCTATCTATGATGATTGGTCTTCACCAATCTATAAATTAGACCTCACATTGCTATTGGAGTAATGAATTATAATCTATGTGACTATCCTCTACTCCAACATAGCAAAGGTATTATTATAATGTGCATGATCATTTCATCCCTTACTAGTATGCAGTTAGCGCATATAATACATGCCTATTAGGCTCATGCATGACAAATGTTTTAAAATTCATAGCCTACCACTATTGCTTTAATGATTAATTGATCTAGTGGTTAGTAAATGAGTTTGTTCATGAGCTAGTGAACCTGAGTACTTGATTTAATTTGGATTGCTAACAAGTGACAAGTACAACATTAGCAAGATAACCCTTGTAAGAGGAGTGAAGAAGCTTGTCATTGGTTCAAATCGGACTTAAAAGCTTAGACAAATCATTTTAGTTCAAATTAACTTAGAAGCTCATGAAAGTGACAAGAGTATAAGCACAAGATAACAATGCAAATGGATATCTAGTTTGTTTGTTTCAAGTGATGTCTAGAGTCAAATACTTCATCATGAATTCACAAGTGGTGTCTAGATCAACTCACAAGTGATACTCATGAAGATAGCAAATGTTCAAGAAATGGTTTTATTGATAATTCCAACAAGTGGTTCCATACTAGAAAATTCTTTCAAATGGTATCACATCTACACGTGGTATCAATCATGCAAGATGATGGTTCCACAAGTGATCCTCAACTTTAAGAGATCATCAAATGAAGAATGCATCCCTCACCAACAAGAGCTCAAGTTTATCAAGTGGATGACCCATGCTATGACAAAGGGAGATATGTCCCACCAATTGGTATCAAGGTCAAAGATCATATGAGTGGTATCACAAGAACTATACAAGTGGTGCCATTCCAACTTATGTGGTGGTGTTCATCAAAAATGAAGATTCAAGTGTCAACCATCTACCCCAATGGTAGCCTTTGCATCAATGAGAAGCACACCTTTTATGAAAATTGATGGGGGAAGATTGTACAAAGATATGAAAACTTTGGGAGAGATTGAGACAAAAAAAGAGTAAAGGTTGGACATGGACATGGACAAAGAGGGAGCAACATTGAAGAATGTGAGGGGATCAAAATTCTTGGACAAGAGAAGCACACAAGTAGGGAGAGCAAGCTCATGAATTTTTGTTTGTTTGCATGTGTTATGTGCATAGTCATGTGCTTGCTTGCATTGCATAAGTTTTTAAATTTGATATGCATACTTGTGTGATGTATGCTAGTTGTAGAATTTGAATGGCGATATGATAACTAGCATGCATAGGATGATAGCTAGACACTTGGTACGTGTCTCGAGTATTGCTAGTACCTTGATTCTATTGTTGATCTCACGGGGTATCTAGTGTTTTTGTTTCCAAGTGATATCTAGTTAACCATGGTGCTAAGGATGAACTTAAAGGTGCAACTCCGATTGGTATCACACTTCAATGGTTTATTCTATACACCTTAGCATCATTTGGTAGTTATGACTCTCCCATAATTCCAATCTTTGCATATGTGCATGCTTAGAACCAAACACTATAGCACATATGTTGGGGGAGCTAATACTACCAAATTAGGTTTGTGGTACTTGTCCAAAATTATTTACACATGGTAAAATTGCTTGGGCAAGCAACATGAATCCAAAAGAGCTTAATTTCTATATCTTTGTAGAGTTGTCATCAATTACCAAAAAGAGAGAGATTGAAAGGTCCTTGTTTGGTTTTGGTAATTGAGTGACAACCTAGGTGGACTAATACGTGTTTAAGTGAGATACATAGGTGATTAGTCCACAGGTACATGTGTGTGAGCAACATATGCCATGAAGGTGAAAATGGGTCGGAGATGTTGCAAAGCTCACACAAATGATGAAGGAGCTCATTGCATATGAGACATGACATTAACTCATGTGATCAAGGTGGAGAAGATCAAGACATGACTTGGCTCGATGGACCGGTTGCAAGTATGAAGGGCAAGTTGAGTGATGACTTGGCATCGATGGACCGAAGCAACAGTAAAGAGCAAGCGAAGTCAAGATCAATGAACCAATATGGTCACGTGATGATATGGAGTGGATCATATCATTGTTGATCATATTGGTGCATGTATTACATCAATATTAGAGGAGTTGAATTGGAATGCGCCAGGCAAAGATATAACCTAGGGCATTTCATTTCGCCGGTCATAGGTGTGTAGAGAAGTTGATGACTGAGCTTAGGATAGATGGTCGTACTATCAAGAGGGGCAAACTTATTTGTATATCGGTCATCTAGTGCCACTCGAGTGATCTAACTATGCATCATTGCTAGGATTGAGTGACGTGGCAAGTTGAGTGATTGACTCCTTAAAAATGATTGTGAAAATGCTAATACACATATACATGGTGGTGTACACTTGGTGGTGTTAGCACATTTGCAAAGTAGGAGAAGTTGGAGTTGATATGGATCAACTTGGCGAAGAAATGGAGGCGAAAGGAGGTCACTAGAAGTGACCGGACGCTAGCCTCGGAGGGACCTACGCGTCCGGTCAGTTTTTCCTATGAGCAGACTCAGCACAGGATGGTGACCGGACTCGGGCTGAACACTGTTCAGCGTTGGTCCTTGTGACATGGCAGCTTTGGTGTGGTCGGGGGTGAACGGATGCTGGCATGCGTCCGGTCACCTATGACCAGACGCGATAGGTCACGCAAAACCCCCTCGAGGAGCTTACTAGAGTCAACCTAACTCCACACGGCGCTGAGTCAGTCAAGGCTCCAGCGTGTCCGGTCATTGGCTCAATGGCATGCAGGGGCGCAGGAGCGAACACACGCGGTAGCGTCAGGTCGGGCCAGCAGGTGTGTCCGCTCGCCTGGTGACCATTGGCATGAAGTAGCCATTGGAGATCACGCGGTCACGGTTGAACACAGAGCGACACGTGGACGGCGGTGTGTGACCATACGCTAGCCGAGTGCGTCCGGTCCTCTTGATCGGTGCGTCCGGTCAGCCCGAAAAACGCCCAGTGAAGGGGTAATGGCTAGTTTAGCCCGTAGGACTATAAATAGAAGTGTTGGCCAGCCTTTGGCAGTGAGCTGAGCACACTAGAGCCTTGGTGGCTTATGTGGTAGTGCTTGGGAGCCCTCTAACTCACTTGTGATTGATAGAGTTCATCCGATCGAGTGAGTGAGCGCTAGTGCGATTGCATCGTGGGGTTACATCGAGTGGCACTAGGTGGTCATCTTGCAAGCCGGTGGTGCTTGTTACTGTTGGAGGTTGCCATCTCCTAGATGGCTTGGTGGTGGTCTCTGTCGAAGCCCACAAGAAGCTTGTGCGGTGCTCTGGAGAAAAGCTTTGTGAGAGGTAATGTGCTCGCCCCACGGGAGCCACGAAGAGCAACTCTAGTAAAGAGTGTCATTGAGCTACCCTCACTTGTGAGGTAGGTTCTTGTGGTGCCCGACGTGCGGGCTTGGCGGGTGATGCTAATTAGTCGCCGAACCACCGGGTGAGCAGTTGACACAACGGGGACGTAGAGTGGTGGCAACCTCGTGAACTTTGGAAGAAAAATCATCGTGTCAATATTGTCTTCATCATCTTCTCAGTGGTTTGCATTCCGCAAAACATAAGCTTGTATTACTTTCATATACATTGTGCTTGTGTAGTTGCCCTTGTGGCTAGTTTAGCTTTAGTAGCTTGCTAGTTACCTTATTGCTTGTGAAGCATAGAAGTAGCTCCCTTGCGTGGTTAATTTGGTTTTAGTAACCATGTTAGTCACATTGCTTAGTTTATATAGCTAAGTAATTTGCGCTCTCTAATTTGGCATTTGTTGCCTTGTTATTGAGCATCGCTAGTGAGCTTTTGAGCTTTGTGCTTTTACTTACTAGTTGTGTAGGAGCTCCCCCATGCTTGAAGTACTAGTGGCATAGGTTTGTGTGACCTTGCTCCTAGAATTGGTTAGGTGAGCTCTAGCTAGCCCGGCACCTTAGTTGCTTGTTTAGGATCCTTTCAAGGTGCTTGTGAACTTAGATAGAGGGGTGTAGTCTTGGCTAGACCAGTAGTTTCAATTCCACACTTGTATCGATTAGTCATCGCGATTAAGTTTTAGAAAGAACTATTCACCCCTCTAATCGGCCATCTCGACCCTATAGTTGGGTACAAGTTTGGTTGCGTTTTCCAACCCTCGAACAACCCAAAATTGCCCTTTTCACCTCCTTTTCCTCTCCAACTTGATCCAAATTGATCCAAATCAACTCTAATGACTTCTCCTTTGGAAATATGCCAATACCACCAAGTGTACAACATCATGTGCAAGTGTGTTAGCATTTTCATAATCATTTTCCAAAGGATTAGTCACTCAAATCACCACGCCACTCGATCCTAGCAATGATACAAAGTTAGATCACTCGAGTGGCACTAGATGACCGATATGCAAACAAGTTTGCACCTCTTAATAGTATAGCTATCTATCCTAAACCCAGTCATAAACTTCTCTACTCACCTATGACCGGTGAAATGAAATGCCCTATAGGTTATACCTTTGCCTTGCGCATTCCATTCCATTCCATTTCCTCCAATGTTGATGCAACACATGCACCAATCATGATCGACAAATTATATGATCCACTTCATATCATCATGTGATCTTGTTGGTTTATCGATCTTGACCTCACTTGCTTTTCACTGTTGCCTTCGTCCATTGGTGCCAAGTCTTGCTCAAGCTTCACCGCCATGCGGTCCATCGCTCCAAAGCCTTCAACTTGCCCTTCACACTTGCAACCGATCCATCAAGCCAAGTCTTGTCTTGATCTTCTCCACCTTAGTCACATGACTCCATGTCATGTCTCATATGCAATGAGCTCCTTCATAACAAGTGTGAGCTTTGCAACATCTCAGAGCCATTTTCACCTCTATGGCATATGTTGCTCACACACATGTACCTGTGGACTAATCACCTGTGTATCTCACATTAAACTCAATTAGTCCACCTAGGTTGTCACTCAATTACCAAAACCAAACTAGGACCTTTCACGGGGGCGCCGTCGCTGGTGCGGCGGAAGATAGCGGTTGGACGGGGCTAGCAGTGGGGGCGTCGCAGCGGAGGTCAGCGGTGAGCTGCCCTGTATTTAGGGAAGGGCGGGGTCAAGGCACAGGGGCGGGGGGCGAGGACGAGGGCGGAGCTCGCCAGCGACTTCCCTAAGTTTAGGGGAGGGTGGGGTCGAGGGCCGAGGGCGGGAGCCACTGTCACCGGCGGTGCAGGATAGGGAAGGGGCGGTGAAGACGGGGCGCGGGGAGGGAGAAGAAGACGGGGGAGGGCGCGTCGCAGCGGAGAAGACAAAACGCGTGATCCATTGCACATTATCTCTATCCTTTTATTCAGTACAAAGCTAAATGACACTCAAGCATTCTATACCTATTTGGATTGAATATAGGAAAGCTACCTGGTCCAAGTAGCAATCTCCGACATTCATCTTTGATAGCTTGAGGATGGATGCTATTGTCTAGCCCAGGCAAGCTGGCCGGGTCATCAACCAAACAGTCCCTCTATCTCCCTTGAACACTCGATTTTCTATTTCCCAGATGCATGCATGATTTTTTATATATGCTATGCACTCCTACTCCAGGGATCCTATTTAGTATCTATGTATAAGACTATAACTAACCAAATTATTTATTTTTGTGCTCTAATTCGTTCTCAATTTTCTAACATAATACGCATATAGATACCCTTTAATCCATATCTAGTTGTGATTCATTTATCCATTGCTCTATGTCTTTACCATCCATATATATATTTTCTCTCCTCATGATGCCCACGTGGACGTATATATTCAATATACATCTATGTGAAACATTATAAGTTTGTTTAAGTTGCGGTGGCTCTTATTTGCAGCCTATGTCTTCTAACGTTATGATTCCGTTGAGTTCCAAATTTGTATATTATTGGATGCTAAACTTTTTATCCACATATTAATTCCAAGTTGTCCTATTATATTTTTATTAAAAAATAAGGATTTGAGATTTTAGAATGCACTCTCAGTTACCATACTAGCATAAAGCATTTATCCCTTCACCACACCTGCCAGTATCATGTTAGCTCCAAGTGAGATCTAGAAATGGCCAATAGTAACAATCTCCACATATTTTTAATATTTAAGCCTAGTAATCACTAGGAATTTCAAAAATAGGAAGACCATGGCCACATTTGGTCTGCGCCAACCTCCAACACTTCTCAATAAACTAAAGTTTATTTATCAAAGAATCATATGTGTAGTTGTATTTTGTATAAAATTGATAAGAGTGCTTACAATTATACTTTATCTAACAATATTTCAATAAAAATGAATATATTTATCTAAAAACGACTTACAAAATAGTTTCCATGCATATTAATATATTTGAATCATTGGTATAATTCATATATGAATCTTACGGAAACATTTTCATGATGGTTGAAGATACAAATATATTTTTATCGTTCATGCATACATATACTTCTTGATATCCTTACTAAAATTTATCTTTTTACACAATAATAGTGATAGAGTTGGGCAATTTAATTAAAAACTTATAAAAGTGTAATTTATATTTATTTAAACTTTTTCCCATACATGTTGCTATTTTAGATATCGATTTGAGGAGGCATTTTAGTTTACTTTTATAACTGCAAGAGTGATTAATTTATATGCAAATTTAAGGGTTACTTAGATTATTTGTTATAATGGTTAGGTGGGTAGTTTAGATGCAAATATAGAGGTTACTTTAAATTATTTTTGATAATAGTAAATGTGGGTAATTTAGGTGCAAATTTAGGTGAGTTATATCTTGGTTCATAGACATACAGCCACATATTATCAGCACTCCTCTGCGTGCAAAGAGAAGTTATTCTCCACTAGATTTTTTTTGAGTGGAGTTATTCTCCACTATATGTAAAGTACTTCGTACCCGAACTATATAAATCCTTATCCCATGTTCTAACCTCTCTGATTCCTGACACGTGAAATTTTGATCACTTGTCCGACGCAAAATCCTACAAGAAATAGTTTTCAACTAATAGATCGTTGGAATCTAATCCATCACAAATATTTTAATATGATATTATAGGTGCCTAAAGATCAAATCCGATAATTCTACACCTATAATTCAGAAATCCAGATTACCCATCCATAATCTAGATTAATATAATCTCATTCAAAATCATATTCTAATGATCCAGAGGTCATCAAATAGGCCCTAAGTACATATAAATATTGTTCAACCCTTGTTTTGTCATTCTTGGAACTGTAATGTAGCATTTAATGTTGATGATCCCACTATTGCTCATAGAATTCGAAACATTCCACGAAACATCCTGAATTGGGTTCAAAATTGATGGGTTAATGTGAGCTTATCCATACTGTTAGTCACTGTTTAAATAGGAATCCATTTTTACTAGCTTTCGTGCTTTGGTGAGTTGTCCAAGATCCTTTCGATGACCTATGTTTTGTTGAAGGAATATCTATATGATCTAATCGATTGCATAAGACCTGCAGTAGCAATAGAACAGAGAAAGTATACAGAAAAAGACAATTCTATGAAGAGAACTAGACCAATCACTATAGTGAGATTAAATAACCAAATATGTCCAGCTCATAATTCAATCCTACTATTATTTGGCCATCCAAAGGAAAAGAAGAAAAGATATGACGGCCATCTCGAGCGCTCAGCAAACATGGAGGATGCATTCGTCGTTGTTTTTGCCTCATTGTAACTACATCCAATGTAGTTGATGTGTTCCCTTGAAAAGTTTTGGGTCGACACATAAAAATGATTTCATTTGTGCCTACCCCTTCTATTAACACTAAGGATTTATTTAAACTCCCCTCTATCTTTACCACCCATGAAAAAGATTGTGAACGTCACTTCGAGGTGTTAAACCTAAGCTAAATGTACTACACACAAAAGAAATGTATCATAAATACAATAAAAAAAGAGGTGTTGAATTGTTATATTCATGCAACTTGCTACCACACAATTTCTTCTTGGTAAATTTTCTTTTGTTAGATTTGCCCACCTCAGGAACCATAGAGAAATCTTAATTTGAAGTGATACCTTTAGACGCCAACTTTTCTAGGACACATAAATTCATGTGTTTAATAAGAAATTTATACGTTGCATTTACAGTGAAGAGACCATTACTTTTTAAAAGACAAAAAAAAAGTATCTGTATCTTTCTTAAGTGAATATTTTCAATTATAAGCCACTAAATTTTGCTACTCTATAAGCTTATTCCCAACTAATACCCTCCTAAAAGAGACATTGAGCAGGAAAGTAGCAAGAGTCACAACTACATTATGTTTTTTGCCAAACAATGTTGTACATGTTTGGGTACTGTGACTTAAGGGAAAATGTACCCAACCAGATATCTTCCCATAACCTGATTTGTGACCTATCTCCCAACTTAAGTTTACCTAGATATATAAATAATGTGTTCAAGTACACTTGTAGCCCTCCACAGAAGTATCCGAATTAAATTGAATTGGTGGGGTTTCATAATACATATTGACGACCATATATATGCATAACTATAGTCCATACAACTCTTATCTAGTCTCTTCATCTAGGAAAGAATACATATTTTCTATAAATTTTATCAAATTTTAGATTGTTTGACTAAGAAGAGAACTAAAATTATATCCTTTCTCGGATGGAAGTAGTATGTTTCTAGATGTGTGATGAAGGTGAAATATTATAGAAACGGTTATTTTTGTTGTAGATCCACCTCCATCCACAACCTTACGAGTCTATTTGGGTCCAATATCATTGTAACTTACGATATATGTTCCGTTCATTAGGTTGTTGATCGATTCCCTATCACCATTGTTTTGGAGCTTGATGCAATTTTTCATGGACATTTTTATTCTAGATCCACCTCCATCACAACCCTATGAGTCTATTCGGGTCCCATATCATTGTAACTTAGAATATGGATTATGTTTGGTTCATTAGACTACTGATTGGTTCGCTATCACCATTGTTTTGGAGCTTGCTACAGTTTTTCATGGTCATTTTTGTTTTAGATCCACCTCCATCCACAACCTTTCAAGTCTACTTGGGTTCCATATTATATTGTAACTATTAATTAAACTTACGTTATACTCCCTCTATCATAAAATAGAGTGCATTATGACTTCTAAAATTTATACTATGTGGAGTAGTTCAGATTTAGCAAAATTTGTTAAAAAGGAAATTATAATTTGAGGAGTATTCTTTAATTGGTTTAATCTATGGATACATGCATCAATAGAGTATTTTCTTGAGATGTCTTAGAATTTTTTGAATGGCATTGTATTACAGGACGGAGGGACTATGTTTGGTTCATTAGGCTGTTGATTGGTTCACTGTCACCATTGTTATGGAGCTTTCGCTGCAATTTTTTCTTCATGACTTCAACAAAGTTGTGGCTCCAATCTCAGTGCTGATTAAAAAGTCAAAACTACTGTATATGTTTCTCGATGTATTTAAAGTGGTTAACCTCATTTTTAATCTTCTAGTGCCGGTAGGTTTGAGTCCCCATCAGACACCATGCATCACGAAACCACCAACTTGATTAGTTAATTAAAATTTACATCATTCATCGGACTTATCATACCAAACTTACCAAAGTAACAATAACAATCACACACATTTTCTACTCTTCACTCAACCACGAAGCACACCACCACATCCTCCAAAACGTCACAGCCCACAGCACAAGGCTCGGCACGTCACTTGTACCAAACACCTCGCTGCTGCACATGCCACGACGATGACACACAACGGCGACAAGCACCTGGCCACTGCAGAGTGCAGACTGCTTCTCCAGCTCCGGCGGCTCTGATCACTCGCTAGTCGCTACTACTTCGGCCACCGGCGCTTTCGGCGACGAACTCAGCGATGCGTATCATGAAGTCTCGCGCGTCGTCGAACCCGGGGAAGACGTAGAAGGCGTGGATGGCGTCGGGGTACTCAACCACCCGCACGTCCTTGCCCATGCTCTTGAGCATCTCGCCGTACCGGCGCTGCCAGTCCTGCAGCGGGTCGAAGCCGCCGATGGCGAGCAGCACGGGCGGGAACGCTGGGGAGTCGAGGCCCGCGGCGGCGGCCGGGGACGCGAAGTTGGCAGCCTCGTGGGAACGGTCGCAGCCGGGCGGCAGGAACGCGCGCCACATCCAGTCGGTGCGGTCGATGGACACGATGGGCGCGGCGCCGTCCAGGCGGAGCTCCGAGGGCGTCCGCTCCTCGCCGCCGAAGAAAGGCTGGATGGCGATCAGGCCGGCGACGCGGACGTTCCCGAACGAGGCGGCGTCGGACGCGTAGCGTCGGGCCACGTGGTGGGCGATGTTGCCGCCGGCGCTGTCGCCCGCGACGAAGCAGCGGGAGACGTCGAGCGGGACGGCCGCGGGGTGGCTATTGGGGTCGTCGAGGAAGCGTAGCGCCGCGATCCCGTCGTCGTAGGGCGCCGGGAACCGGTGCTCCGGGGCACGGCGGTAGTCGACGGAGAGCACGGCCGCGGAGGCGTACCGCGCCATGCGGCGGCACGCGGCGTCGTAGGCCGCGGACGCCGCGGAGAGGTACGCGAACCCGCCGCCGTGGAAGAATACGATCACGGGGAGGGGGCCCGTGGACTTCTTCGCCGTCTTCGTTGCCGGGTGGAAGAGGCGCGCGCGGAGGCGGAGGCCGCCGTCGAGGACGACGTCCCGGGAGGCGACGCCGCTTAATGGGGAGGTGATGGCCGGGACGCGCGGATCCAGCAGCGACAGCGCGCAGCGGTTCAGCGTCCCGTCTGCCCGGCGAGTGGCGTCGGTGACCCTGTCCACGAACTTGAGGGACAGCCGCATGAGGCGCGACATCGGCGGCTTCGGTTTCCGCGGCGGCGTCGTGGGAGCCTCCGCCATTGATTGCACGCTTGCGCGGGGACGAATGGCTGATGCGATGAATCGCTGCGGGCTCGGGAGAGTGGCTGAGTGGGTGAGGCCTCGAAGCTGCAGCTTTGCTAATGGGTCGTATGTATTTATACGGGCCAGGCCGGGCTGCGAGCGTGGTTTTCAAGTTTCAGACTCAGACGTGTGACCGTGTGAGCTACTGAGCTCTACTTTTTCCGCAGCTTAAGTAATTGCCACATAATTGGTTTCCTAGTTTGGTGAACTTCGGGTCTTCTGGAAGAGGTTGGCAGAAAACACGACTTCACACCAACTTATCTTATAAATACTCCCACCATTCTAAAGTACAATCTATTTTGGAACGGCCGTAGCTCGGTCGGTCTGCTCTCCCGACGCGGAAGCAGGCGGTCACGTGTTCGAGCGCCGCTCGACGCGTGATTCCCCCTCCTCAAAATAAATTTCAGTTGCCTCTTTCTCACGTGTGCCACAATGGTCAGAACGACGTGCCCGTCATCCATGAAGCCCTCAGTGACTCTGTCGATCTCACTAAGAACGTGATCTTCAAGCTGTGTATAGTTGTATGTGCGTAGAGGTGTGAGTGTGTGCGTGTGTGGGAGGTTTGCTTGTGTTCGCACATGTTCAGATATTACAGCTCTCAGTTAAGATGCGTCAAAAAAATTGGATTGTTATAGCATAAACTATATTAAGTCTAACTAAATTTTAGAATATTGTTGCAATATCAAATGAGATTTATTAAATGAACTGTAAATGCATTCTTGTTATTTATTAGATACAATAGATGTTAATACTCGTTCCTATATATATACCTAGTTAAAATTAGAATAGTTTCACTTAGAACAACTGAAATACATACATTATATTATAGGCAGAGGCCTGAGGGAGAATGTGGAATCAATTGTGAAAAAGAACTTGTTGACTGATTGCATGCTTTTGAAAGGAGTTTCCTACTGCCTCCGTTCTATAAATCTTGATGTTTTAATTTTGTTTCCATTCAACTTCTCTTAAGTTTGACCAAATTTATAAAAAAAAAAATTGTTAACTACAACAATACCCTAGGTGCTGCTATGGAGCTGTTGATAATTTCAAATGAAATTATAATACTTATATCAATTTACATGAACAGATAAACTATGAATGTTAGCAGATGGTGCGGACATGTTAGTATGCACACCTAAATAAATGATAATGGATGATGTGGCTCGCTGACATCCATACATTTATCCAGAACACAACTGATTTAGAAGATCAGAAAAGAGAGAGCGGATTGACTTAAATTTAGAAAAGAAAATAAAATTGTTTAGTTTGGGTTTGAGTTCAAACTTTACCTAGATATTTCACATTTTTATTTGGAAAAACAAATGTCTATAAGGTCAAGGTTTAAAATTAAAAAAATTTGGTTGTAACCTTTTTAGGTTAACTTTAGCACAAACTAAATTTCAAACATATAGTTTGAAATGCATTTATGCTAAAAGACAAGATCTCATCAAAAGATTTTATCTACCAGGCATAATTAATCATGACCAAACCAATTGTTTTCAAATCCAGGTTTCAAAATCTTAGGCAAAATAGTTACTTGCCTTCTAATTTGTAATTAAAACAAAATAGTTTTACCATACACTATACCACAGCCCAAACTGACGTCCAACTAAGGGTCGCTAAAAGTATCGAAATAGCGTTGGACGGTCGGTCGCTATATATTTGTGGCAAACGGTCGGACACTATATGTTACTGTTACGTCCGAAGGTTGGTCGGTATTTTTATTTTGGATCAGCGTCCGACGGTCGGTCGCAATAACTGATTAACTAGGTCAGTCGGTCGGTCGGTATATCAAATTGGGCCTGCGCGCCCATGATTTAGCCCGTTTCGCGCCTAAAATTTGGAAGGCCCACACGTCATAGCAGAGTTGGTGCTGGTCTCTACTGCAAGTGGTGTCTAAAATTTAGGGTCCCACACGTCAGATGAGAGCTGGTTTTGGAAAACCCTACCTAATGCACTTCAATCTTCAACAGACTCTATTTCCTTTTAAAATTGTTGAATATAGGTGTATATGGATCAGTTTATATATGTGGGCCTACATATTTTTGTATTTTGATTTTTTTAGTAACAAATCCATAGAAATATAATTCTATAAATTTTGCTTAAATGTATGGAAACTTAATCTTGACAAGGTAGTTGTATATATGTGTCTATATATATATTTGTATTTTGTTTTTAAGCTTTCTTCTTTAGAGAAGAATTTCCAAAAGAAAACAAAAAAATAAAAGAAAAAAGGAAATCAAAATGCATGTACGCACCAAATGGTGCCCACAGGCCACGGCAAATGCACGCAGCCCTAACGCCTTATGCCCTTTCGAAAACAACGAAAAATGTTTTAAATATTTATGAAATGATCATGGACCAAAATTTAATATAAGCACGCAGAAATTTGAAACAGTACTTTCATTTGTAACTTAATATAGATGAGCTCTGTTTCATGTAAAAATATTTCAGTTACAAGTACTATTTTTTATTAGAATATTCAGCAATGTGTCTTAATTAGTTAAAATAAAAAATTAATAAAGATGAGCCTTTCACGTGCTGCCTCCAAGCCCACCGTCAGCCCACCTATCCCTCCCACCCAAGCCTAGGTCACACAACACACACGGACACAGCCTAATCTATCGAGCCGCCGCTCCCTCCTCCTCCCTCTCCGCAGCTCTCCCACCCCATGCTCTCTTCCTCGTGGAGGAGCTCGATTCTGCAAGGAAGAGCTTGATCCGGTGAGGAGGGTCCCGGATCCGGTGCGGGCCCAAGAGGCGGCCACGGGTGGGCATGGGATGCGGAGGCGTGGGCTCGAGATGCATCATCGGCGCGGTTCCGAGATGCGGTAGCGGCGCGGATCCGAGTAGCGGCCGCCGGCATAGGTCTGAAATGCGGCGGCTGCAGTTTCCATGAGGACCAAGGAGACAATAGTGGCATGGCTCGGGAGGCGCGCAGCCACGAGATGCGGCAGCGGCGCCGGTCCGGGATCTGGTGGCGGCGCTGGTTCGAGATGCGGCAGTGGCGCGGGGTGTGGCGGCACAGGCCCATCAGGCGGCGCTCAGGATGGAGCTGGTGGTTCGAGCTCTGAGGAGGACGAGGCCACGGCGGCAGCAGCCACCACTACCCACGACGACGCGTGCTCCCAAAGTCACTATAAGGTGAGACAGCCCTCAGTCTCCCCTTTTGTAATTTATCTGCTTGTGTAGATGCAATTATGGTTTGATCTCGTCATCTCGTGTGTGTTTATGGTTGGCTGCTAAGTCTGGACTCGAGATTGATAAATGTTTAGTGAACTGCTAGATGAATTAATCTTTGATTTGTAAGTGTACTACTGCTACCTAGTTTTTCATCATCTGTGGAACATGATTTTGAACTAATGTAGGTCGAAAAATACTGGTCTTAGATATGAAAGAGTTTTCACGGTAAACATCACCGAAGAGAGCACTAGTTTGCTGACAATCTTGGTGTTGTGGTGTAGCGAGTGTGGGAGATAAAATTGCAAAAGATGAAGTAAAAATAGAATCTACAAGCAATACGAATATAGCACTGACTACCTATGCATCTTTTTCTAGATCAATATTTGTCATGTTTTAAAGTTGAAAAATATGTCAAGATTTGAAATCAAATAATAATCATCAGTTATCTATATTTAAGTCCCCAACGTTTCTTATGCTCATGGCCTCATACTCATGTCTTTTCTTAAAATGCTAATATTGTACATCAGATCAGGTTTGCTCTGCACAATGGGCTGGTTGAGCAATAAATCTGTAAAATAATAGGTAACTTATTCTCAGATTTATGTAATCAAACATTACATATTAAAGTTGGGTGCTTGTGCTACATGTGTTGCATCTTATAGGATTTCATTTTAGCCTGCCCTTATTAAAGTTGGCTACCTTTACTTCATGTATTGTATTTGGGAGAATGTTAAGTTAGCTTGGATGGTAAGCATGCTCTACTACTGTGCTTTGAGAAATTTGAATAACCTGACATACACAACAGAACCTAGATAGAGTGGTCATGGCTCTCAAATTATGTCAGTACACAAAGCTGGTGTAGCATAGTGCAGATATTATTAGCTTTTTAAGAGCTGGCCATGGAGTCCCATTGTGACAAGAGAAATACCTACTGCATAAGCTAATCACACTATATTATCTTTGTATCCCATTAGCGTTGACAAGAGAAATACCAACCGCTGCCCGTGGAATCTTGTTCTATTACTAAATGGCAACCAATTACGTACTAACATACATCATTCAAAGATGCTGATAACTTATATAAGAACCGTCCTGTTTAGTACCATGCTGAATGTCTATACCAACATGTGATCTACTGTATTTATCTTTCAATTTTATATTACCTAAATCCTAAAGGCTACAACTATTTATCTGATTAGCTTCAAAATGCTTTTACTGATGGTAGAACACTGCTTTTAGCTTTTACTAGTAGTTGCTTCTTCATATACAATGTGTGGAAGTTATCTGTCATACCTTCTCTTTGCTTGCACTTTTCAGTAGTTCAGAGGAGTAGCATGGGAGGTCCTTTGTTTATACATTTCCAGCAGTAGTTTTGCAGCATCAGCGGCCGGCGTGAAGGTGGTGAAAGACTGAATGATGATGATGATTGGAAAAAACTAAAAGAGTATTGGGCATCCAAAGAATGTGAAGTAAGTACAACCAAATATATGAATTCAACAATGATTTTGTAGAATTTAATATTTTTTTGTCATAGGCTCGCACAATACAAGCAAAAGCCAACCGTGCAAATACATCATACATCAGGCAGCAGGCAGTAGGAGCTTTGCTCAAGCAGCGTATAAAATGGTATGTCAGACTATATTTGAGTTTTATTTAATACACTAATGTGCTGCATTTTTTTTGGTACTGAGAGTGAAACACGTGTAGGGAATTGAACTAGGGCGTCCTGCTCGAAGAGATGAGGTGTATGTCACAACACATACAAGAAAGAATGGAGTTCCGTTACCACCTGTAGAACCAATTATTGTAAGTTTTTCCTTTCACAACTTTTATCGCAGCTTGAAATCCTACTTTCTTGTGTATTAACAATGATACTCTATATATTTAGAATAAACTAAAATCAATTATTGAGGAACATCCTGAGTTGACACAAAAGACAATCCAAGAAGGTGATGCATTTGCTGCTGTTTATGGAGAAAAAGAGCCAAAAGGATGTGTGCGTGTTTTGGGTCTTGGTCCAACTCCCCAAAGTGTTGGTACACCAGGGGTGAAGTCTTACACCCAAGGACTCAATTGGAAGTGATGACCCGTAGAGATGTAGAAGTAGCCCGTAGAGATGCAGAAGCTGAGCAAGAAGCTCTACGACAACGCGTCCTGGAGTTAGAACAACATCTGAGTTATGTATTATTCTATCTTGATGGCAAAACTGTCTTGATGTAACTTGTTTATCCAAGTTGTGAGCTTATGGATATATGCTATAATTGTGAGCTATGATGAGCTTCATTGTCATGATTTTGTATTGTCCAAAATGAAATTGGTGATTTTGTGGTTCATTGATGGTATGTTTGATTGCATGATTAGTGCTAATCCTAAGGTTAATTAAAGGACAATTATGCTGTTAATTTCTTGCATTGGTAGTGTCTGATGGTTGGACGCTATATAATATATTGCGTCTCACTATTGGTCGCTATAAGTTTGTAACTGACGTCGAACGGCCGGTCGCTATATGTTTAACGTATCGTCCAACGGTTGGTCGCTATAAGTATGGTCAGACGCTATAACTTATAGCGACGCCACTTATAGGGACCGTTCAAGTCGGTCGCTATATGTTTATAGCGACCTACTGTAGGTCGCTATTCTGACTTATAGCGACCAACCGTAGAACGCTGTAGATAGGTTGTGGTATAGTGATAAGATCTCATTGTGTTGTTCCTTCTCTTTTGGGGAGGCTTGCTTCCTTTGAACTCCATGCCTTTTTCATAGCAGATAGTTGTGTTCCCATGGCCTAAGCCATAGAAGTGATAATGTACCTCCCAATCCTGGTCTTTCTGTTGCCCTCAACCTCCTCGACCTTCTAGCCCTTCGCTTTGGACGCCTTGACCTCCTATGCCTTATGTTGTTGGTTGTTGCAGGGGTTGTCTTGTTGTCTCATAGTTGTTGACGTTGGTTATCGTAATTGTTGGGTTGCTTCTAACTAGGTTGCTTGATACGTTGATATTGATTGGTATTTCTTATGTTCAAGTAGTTATTTATGCAAACGCATCGAAACATGATTGTAGTACTTCACGCAGGAGTATCCTAGGGTATCATATTAATATCCTTGGGGAAAGCTATGGCTAAGAGTAATTGTTGAATAGATTGTTCTTCACTATACCAATTATATTGTACCAAAGTCTAGCAGGGGTAATGATAAATAAAGTGGTAGTGCGACACATTGAAGTTCCAGTGCAATAAAGATATATAGAAGCTAGTAGGGAGGGCACTGGGTGAGTATAAGATTCCTATATACTTCTCTACTACTATCATTGTATAATTAAAACATGAAATCAATACAAATGCATAGGAGCATAATTTAAATAGACAAAACATAACTCTAGAAAGATAATGAAGGTGGTTTCACAATTTATGGAGCTATGGTTTATTTTTTATGGTATTCCTATGCTTTAAAGGTTAAAGAAAGGTTTTTTTTAAAAAAAATGGAGGTTAAACCTAGGGTTTTATTAGAAACCTCTATTTTTGGAAGACCTAGGGCTTTTATGTAAAAATGCTAAATATACGAAACATAGGAGTTGATTTAAAAGGTTGTGGTCAAAGGCTAGTTGATCCTCAAATCACCTAACCTGCTTCTCTCTTTAGCATACAAGGCCTAACCCTTCTAGTCTCCCCAAAGCCATCCATCCTTTTGAGTTTCTCTCAACTCTACCCCCTTCCCTCTCCTTTGCAGGTGTAATACAAAGTAAGGAACATTTACAGACAGTCATGATCTCCCGAGATCACCCGTACATCATGACAGGTAGACACCACTACTATTGGAACTCTATTTTGGAAACTCATTTTTACATGTTCATACTGTTACTTGCATTTCATACGGATGATTAAACAACTATCTTGATTTCACTAAAGATTAGTCTCACACCTTATGATGATTAGCCTTACATGATTAAAATTTGGTTTCGGGACATTTAATTATGCTTAGTTGGCTTAGAACTTAGAAGTCGAGTATGAGTGGGAACTCATATTTGCGCGTTCAAAATGGCACACCAGATTCAATTAACGACTTAAAAACTTTTCAAGGGAAATTAACTTGTCTTAGCCAATAACTTGACTAAGGCCAACCTTTAATTAGACTTAAGTGATTAATTTATTGTATAGATTGGCTCAATGAGGGGTAAGGTCACTATGAGTATCATATCTCGAGTGGCATAGCTCGTGGAGTGGCTAAGGACTATTTCTCTATTATACAAAGTAACCCCTGCACAGACCACATGGTCATGTATGGGTGTGACAAGCTAAGTACATAGTGGTGATGATCTAATCACATGGATTGAGCTTGGGGTGTAGCGCAAGGTAGCTAAAAGAAGATGGTACTTCTACTCATCGTCGTATCGTTCATGGATTAGTTGGACACACTAGGTAAATGTTGGAACCTTGAGGCAACCCTTATTCAGGCATGGATATGGAGGTTCATCCTAGATCTCTGTGTGGGTACACCTCTGCAGAGTTCTCTTCGAAGGCATGAACATCCTTGGACGATAATGGTTATACTTCTAGTTTTAGAGTAGTGAGAGCACAACTGTGCAACTTATTCTTGAGCTATCCATATATATGTTTATATAATTACTTAATTGCTCCCACCTAACAGAATATAAACTTCACCATAGCATGTCATTTCCTAACCAACGCCATGCTTTTTGCAATGACTACAACTTTCTATAAATCCAACCCTGTTCGCTTGTCTTATAAGTCATACTTTTTCAGTGAGTGAATAGTGTTTTTCTCTTACAACAAATCAGCGAACAATACTTTCAATCATGGCTTATCAGCCAAGCGAACAGAGCGACAATGGCTACTTCCTTGATGGATGCGGCCTTGTCTGTAAGTAAGCATCCAATATTCTTTATGGAAACTGATCTGTAGTTCTAGTAAATTGATATATAACTTGTTCTCATTGGTACCTTCTTTACTTTAGTAGAGTGCTCTAGCTTCACTAAGGGAACTTAGTGGATTATGGTTAGAGTAGTGAGATATAGTGTAGACATGGTGTCTAGACAATACCTTGCCTATGTATGTTGCTTTTCGCATGGATTGTTTATGAATGCTAGTAGGTGGTGATAGCTGTATCTAGTCTTTCCACCATGTGTTTACCTGTTTGCCACCGTTGGTGTCAATAGGTGCTCCATGAGCCAAGGCACTGGATAAATCTAGTGACTCCTCCTCAACAACAAAAAGTTAGTTCACTAGGAGGCTAAGTGCATAGCCTAATCTTCGATAGCTTCCCTAGTAGGGGCACCAGATAATTCCGGTGAGTGTAGAACCCCTACATTGAGCCCTTCTCTCAAGCAAGTTTTCAAATGTGCTAACTCCAAAGTGTGTTCCATTTCCATAGAACACCAACACCTTGAGCACTTGAGTTAGCATTTTCAAAACATTTTCAATTGCTTCCTCACCATGTCATTAGGTCTAATACATATGCACAGTTAATCATCATCTAGTGGCACTACATAACCATAATTGCTTTAGAGTTTCCCTCTTAATAGTATAGTTATCTACCCTAAACCTAACTGTGCACTCTACTACACCTTGGTCGGCAAAAGCAAAGTACTATTGATATACCTTTGCCTTCGGTCTTGCTCCAAACTCCATCTTCTTCTATTCTCTCCAAGGTTGAGCATCTTGAACATGTGGCCATCACCATCTTCACCACAGTTGTCACCTTCCTCAACGCCATCATGTGGATGTAGCTCAATCATCTTCATTAAAAGCATTAGTCCACTAGTTGTCACTCAATTACCAAAATCAAACTAGGGATTTAAAGGTTTCATGCCTTGAATTCACCATGCTCTAGCACAACTAGCTCCTCTGGGTTGGATGGTAGGATGAAAGACAAACAACTATTGGTGTGAATTTATATGGTTGTGCATGGCTAAATTCTTTGACTCTTCACCGACAACATCCAGCACAATAGGTGATTGAAGATCAATGTCCAGATATCTAATGGTTAAGGCAAAGATGAGGGGCTACCTCTTGGTAGCAAGCTCGACCTTGTTCTTCTCTAATTTTGATTTGTAGGAACCATTCCGAGTGCCTACGACCAAGGGCTAGCCCATTGCCTTTGCCTCAACAACTGTATGTTCGACCATCCATCTTCAAGCCCCTATTGAACCAGAGACACCTAGCAAAGAATTTGGTCATGTGCCACCATATAAACTCACACTAGAGATATTAGAGATATCTTATAATTATTTACCAACACTCATTAATGAATAGTGTCTCATTAATGGTTTTCTTTGCGCTTGTGGATAATTGAAAATATTTGTAGTTCTCCATGGGGTGAATTGGGGTCCCTATAGTGTGCTAAGGACAACAATACTGAGGAATACACTCAATAGTTGTCCATAAACTCCAAAATAATATTTAGCTAATCATATAACTTGAGCATTCATCCGTGAAAGATAAAGAATATGCAAATATTTGAGTTGGTACAACTCGATGACACACCATAGCATGATCTATAGAATGGGATAAATAAATATGATGATGCTATCATACTATTACGAATTCACTTTATTACTTTTTACACCTCATATTAATGTATGTTATAGCATCAAGTAATCGGTTTATCAGTCCTTACACCTCATACCAATATTTTTCATAACAACAACGAATTGAAGTTGATCTAGACATGAAAAGGTTGGAGGATATCAAGTATTATATTATTTTCCTAAATGAAAAGTTTGAGGTGACTAAATGAAGTACTTGAGGATACGACACGATCCCAAACACATAACAGTACATGCTTTCTTCTGATGGCGTTTAGTTTCTCATGAACCATTGGTTAAATACTCATGATGTCCAAAAGTGTCTTTGTCCAGTGAAAAGCTTGCAAGTAGCGGTGGCTAGATAAGGATGAGCTAGAAGATATATCTAAAAAGCTTTAGAGATTTAAAAGTTATTGTGTGTGCCACGCACATAAATGCACTATGGCGTTTAAGACACTCCAAGGTTGTTAGAATGGTGACAGACCATTAACAAACCCAAAAGAAATCCATTAGGGGCCATCAACCTTTTCTCTGATTCGTTCTGAAACGTGTACATTTGTCCGTTACCTTAAAGTCGCCTCGAAATCCTCTATATAAACCACCAAGGCCACTATTTCTCTTGTATTAATCATCAGTTGTTGGATCAGCAATTTCAAGTAGAAGTTCATAGAAGCTTGACTAAGTTTATAAGTCTATCTTGTTATTCGGTAAGTTAATTCACTAATGGAGAGGGTGATGGCATGATTTGTTTTTGAGGATTATTTTCTTTATTTAGGAAATAATAACTCCTTCGTTGTGTTCATCTAATTTTATATAGTTTTTACAAAAGGTCCTGAATGTTATTGATTATGCCAATTTTTAGCATTATATTACGAATTAGGTAGTACCAAATTCACTTGATGTGCATGGAATCAATTTGAGCATATAGATCCTTGGCAATGTCAAATGGATCAGAAGAAAGAAGTGAGCATGCACAGGAGTTGCATGGATCACCATCAACACCTTTGATGACACCACAAGAACAAGCAATTGATGAGTTTTGGAGAAGACAAGAGGACATTGAGAATTTAATGAACTGCAACTGTCACAATTTACCCATGGCCAATATTGAAGAAATCATTAGAGCCAATCTTGGTAGTCTCATGACATCATCTGACACTCCACCATTCGTGACAAAGCTATGTGAGCTATTTATCCAAGAACTGGCAATCCGTGCTTGGATGTGTGCCTCATCCCATGGCCGCTTCACCATACTTGAATCAGATATCACAGAGGCCATTAATTCTACCAAGCCTTATATTTTCCTCAATGGTGTTCTCCAAAGGCATGGGACAAATCATGATCAGGAATCTGCATCAAGCAATATGTCCCATCTACTACAGGTTCATAAGATAACTTAGGAAACTCCATTTTTCTCCATTATCATAACTCATTTAACACATAATGTTCAAAATCCTTTTTTTCAGGAAACACAATTTCTTGCAGCAAGCTATGAAAGTACCAAAACTGCCACATCAACCACAGTGACTCATCTAGTGGGCCATGGAAAAGTTGTTGATGGTGATCATCAAAATATTGTTGTGCAGAAATGCCCTGAGAATTATGATTGTACAAGTGGTAGCAACATCCATTCTACTAAGGATACGGTGGCTTCTGAATCTACATTGCACAAATTAGTGGAAGAAGACTCACAATTTCCTGAAGACAACCATGTTCTTACAAGTAGAAATGCATTGGAGATAAAGAATGGTGAAGATCTTAACAACATGTCTACCACCTCAAGTGGTGGCACTAAAGAAACCAAATAAAATACAAGCCGCTCGTTTATCCATTGTATCATCAAGTGCTCTAATAAATGATATGGCGGGAGCATCAACTATGTATGTATGTCCTACATATAGATATAAATTATGGGAAACCTTGTCTTAAGTTTTCTGTGATTGTATTTTACTTGATGCATTGAAATATCAATCGGAGGATCCAAACATAGCCTAGTTAGCTAACAAAAAAAATTATTAGGTGGCTTTCTCTAGCTAGCAGCAAATAATTATTTATATAGATCTATAGTTGTCCAAACGGACGGCATGGTATGGACCAACACGCACCCAGCGAGGCCCGGTAGGGCTTGATTGAGCCCGACATGACACGGTTAAGTTATGCATGGCAAGGTAGAGCCTTACATGTGCCATGTGTGTCAGCCTAGCAAGCCTATGAAGCCCGATGGCATGAAAAAGCCTTAGAGTTGGAGACCATGGCTATACCGTTGAAGGTGGCCATGGTTGTTCCACCGTTTGTTGCCACTTTAATCCTCCCTGCACACGTATTGTTGCTTATGCACATATTTTATTGCATGTTTTACTGATACTTTCATACATATTTGGATCATATGTGCCACTTGCTGACTAATATTGACCTTGTTTTCAAATATGCTTTGTATTTCTATGCATATTCATGTTTATAAGAAATATGACATAAATTGGACACATGCGTAACACAAGAAGTTGTTTATATGGACTTGACATGGGCTTAATTGCACACATGATAGAAGAGGCCCGTTAGTACAATGATGAGCTAATCATGGGCCATGATTTGAGGTCTCTGTGTCTTGATCCTGTAGCCCAAGGACGATCCACTAAGCCCACATGACATAAAGGGTGTGTTCACTTCGCGAAAAGTAGCTGAAAAGTTACTGTAGCATCTTTCGTTGTTATTTGGTAAAATTTGTCTAATTATGGACTAACTAGGCTCAAAAGATTCGTCCCGACATTTACAGACAAACTATGCAATTAATTATCTTTTTTACCTACATTTAATGTTCCATGCATGCGTCGAAAGATTTGATGTGATGGATGTAAGAGGAAATATTTTGGGTTGGGATGGGGAAGTGAACAATGCCAAAGATGGTTATTCATAGGCCTTGTTTAGATGTTGGAATTGGGAGGAGAAGTTGGAATAGTGTAGGTCACGTCGTACTGTAGCAACTTTTGTTTTTATTTGGTAAAAATTGTCCAAACTTTGACTAATTAGGCTCAAAATGTTCGTCTCGCAAAGTACAACAAAACTGTGCAATTAGTTTTTAATTTCATCTACATTTAGTACTCCATGCATGTGCCGACATTTTGATGTGACGGGGAATCTTCTTTTTGCATAGTGAAATTTGGGGTTGGATTTGGGAACTGAACAAGGGCATAGGCCTGCTGCCACGTCCATGACAAGCCAAAGACCATTTTCGATCGTTATCATGATCTCACACTAGTGCAACTGTGACGCGTCCCACACGGGTTGCATGATGAGAGCCACGTCACCCTAGACACACCACCATCCCAGTCCACGTCACTGACCCCAGTCACTCGCACAATCCGAGATGCATCCATCCGCCAACCTAATCCGCCTCTGCTAGCAGCCTAGCAGAAGCATCTCCGCGACAGCTGCGTGCGCCGACGCCGTCCGTCGCCCGTTACTTGCTGCTGCCGGCGACTATCTCCTTGATCCGTAGCATGAGGTCCTTGGACTCCGGGAACTCCGGGAACACGTAGAAGGCGTGGATGGCGTCGGGGTACTCGAGTACCCTCACCTCCTTCCCCTTGCCGCGCAGCGCGTCGCAGTACCGGCGCTGCCAGTCTTGCAGCGGGTCGTACCCGCCGATGACGACCGTGGCGGGCGGGAAGAAACCGGCGGCGTCGATGCCCGCGGTGGCGCCCTCGGGCGACGCCGCCTCGTGGTCGCGGTCGGCGCCGTGGGGCAGGAACGCGCGCCACATCCAGTCGGTTCGTGGCACGGAGACGATGGGCGCGCCGACGAGCCGCAGCTCCGCGGGCGTGCGCTCCTCGCCGCCGAAGAAGGGCTGGATGGCGATGAGGCCCGCGAGGCGGAGGCTCGCGAAGGCGGACGGGTCCAGCGCGTAGCGGCGGGCCACGTGGTGCGCGATGTTACCGCCCGCGCTGTCCCCCGCCAGGAAGCACCGCGCGGCGTCGATGGGTGGGTCGGGCCCGAGCCCGCCGTCGTCGAGGAAGCGGAGCGCGGCGAAGCCGTCGTCGTAGGCGGCGGGGAAGCGGTGCTCGGGCGAGCGGCGGTAGTCGACGGACAGCACGGCCGCGCCGGCGTGCCTGGCGATGCGGCGGCACGCGGCGTCGTAGGCCGGGGACGCCGCGGATAGGTACGCGAACCCGCCGCCGTGGAAGAACACGACGACGGGCACCGCCGCCGGGCGCTCCGCCTCCTCCGCGTCGTCATCGGCGGGAGCGGCGCAGGGGTAGAAGAGGCGCGCGCGGAGGGGCACGGCCGGGTCGATGGTGACGTCCCGCGAGGCGACGCCGTTGCGCGGGGCCGCGCACGCCGCGACGCCCTTGTCGAGCACGCCCAGCAGGCGGCGGTTGACGGTGCCGTCGGCGCGGCGCGTGGCGTCGGTGACGTACCCCGCGGCCAGCACGGAGAGCCGCGTCCGCCACGACATCGGCGGCGCCACCCTCCCCTTCGCCGCCGGCGCCGGATCCGCCGCGGCTTCCCCCATGGCCGCCGGCCGCGCGCGCGGAGGATTTCGTGTGGCGTTGGACTCCTCACTCCTCGAATCGAGTGGGACTGACAAGGCTGTTTGTCCAAGCGGCGTCCGTCCACCCGTCGTCTTCTTCCGTCTTCCCGTGGGCTTAAAACAAGCGAGGTGTTGGTGTCCTGATTGGATTGCGGGACAGGGTAGTAGACGCACTCACGGTCCCTGACGTGTGGAGCCGACCGGGTGCGCGACGATCTGTCAGTCGCGTGGCCACACACACATCTGTCGTGATATTTATGAGGAACAGGAGGACTCGTGGCGGGGCCGAGGTGTCAGCGGGGAGACGCGTGCCTTCGCCGCCGGCAGACGGCCGGGGACCGCGCGGATGGCATTAATTTAGGCCCAGTTTTGATCCAGAAAATTTTGCAAAAGAACGGTAGATTTTCCGTCACATCGATTCTTTGGACGCATGTATGAAGTATTAAATATAGATAAAAAATAAAACTAATTACACAGTTTAGACGAAATGGACGAGACGAATCTTTTAAGTCTAATTAGACTATGATTTGACACTAATTGCTAAATAACAATGAAAATGCTACATTTACATTTTGTCAAAAATTTTGGCAACTTAACAAGGCCTTAATCAAGATTAAGGCCGCGCCGTGGGCCGTGCCGGAGGGGAAGAGAGAGACAACATGTCACATGCGCCGGTGGCCAGTGGGGGCCCGGCGGACGGCGAACTGCACGCGGTTTGTGTTTGCCAGAGTCCTGTGGCGGGAAGTAAAGGCACACTGCAACTGCAACAACCTCGGCGGCCCAGGCGCCCAGCATCGAATGCGCCGCCGTGGACGCGCACGGCGCGACGAGAACGGCCCGGCAGGAGGGGCGCGGAGTCCGTCGCCGGCAAGTTAATTGTACTCCTACCTGCTACAACCGCACGGCATGGACAGCTTGTGTTGGAGGCTTGGAGCATTATTGCCGTCCTGGCGGCAAGTAGAGACGGCAACGGGTACCCGAAACCCGAGTACCCGATGGGTATTACCCGATAAAGAAACGGGTATGGAATGAATTTTCTACCCGTGGGTACGTTATTGGACAAAATCCTATACCCATCGGGTATGCGGGTACGGGTGCGGGTGTATACTATCCATACCCGCATACCCGCGGGTAAGACATACCCGCAAAAATAACTAGTCAACCTCAGTTATTTTAGCGCATATAAGTCATGAATTTGGCCCATTAAGACATCCACTATATTTCTAGTAGATTGCCTTTGTTGTAATGATGCTAATAATATTTGTTAGCATGTTTGTAACTTGTTGGAAGCTTAGAATGATTTATTTTTGTATGTGACTATTTGATATTTTTAGGTAATTTTCGGGTATGCTATCGGGTACGGGTTACCCGTCGGGTGAGAATTACCCGGCGGGTACGGGTATGAAACTATTTTTTTACCCGCATGCGGGTACGGGTAACCCGACGGGTAAAGTTTTGCGGGTACGGGTACGGGTGGGCACTACCCGTCGGGTATGTACCCGTTGCCATCTTGAGCGGCAAGTTCTCCGGTTCCCCGTTCCCGCTTCCCGGTGTTCCAGAAGGTGCCGTGGCCCGTAGACCGTCGAGGCGTAGAGGAAAGGAACTTCTGGAACCGACTTGGGCCCGGTTCGTATGGACCTCTATATTCATCCTTTATACGTTCTAGTCAGCAAGATTTTCTCCTCTATACTCAATTCTTCCGCACCCATCCATCATCTATATCATCCTCTATCCACTGTGGGACCCACTTGTCACTTTATCTAAATATATCCATGTGTGATCTAGTTTTGAAGGATTTATTGAGACGAATTTAATGGTGAAATTAAAATTTAATTTGGATTTTTGATTTGTGAGTTATAGCATTTTTTTCTTTGTTTAGCTAGTGGGGCCCGCCACTATAGAGTATAGAGTAAACACAGTAACACTCTAAATATAGAGTGAGAGAAAGGATAGAGTATCGTTTTAGAGTACCCAGTGCAGCAATTTTTATTCTGTATTTATACTCTAAAGTTTTAGAGTATCGTTTTAGAGTAACTACCGTGGGTAGTCTAAGCCCGTTAAATATCACCAGTCCTGTCAATCTGTCCTTGATCGAATATGGGCCTTGTTTAGTTCTCAATTCCTCTCCAAATTCTACTATACAAAAAGGAGATTCTCCATCACATCAAAATACCGGCAAATGCATAGAGTACTAAACGTAGATAAAATCAAAAACTAATTGCACAGTTTTGTTGTACTTTGCGAGACGAACATTTTGAGTCTAATTAATCAATTTTTAGACAATTTTTACACTACAAAACTACAGTGTTAACACTGTAGCAGCAGCCGCCGAGTCGGATGCCCCCGACTCGGGAACTAAACACGGCCATGGCCGCCCCTCCGATTTGGTACGCGACGTGCAGCGTGCTAAGGGCACGTACAACGCTCGTCTATTTGCCGTCTCCGTGTTGGTTTGTTTTTTTTTTTTTGCAGAAAACACCTCTGGTTTGGAGACGGTGGCCTCGTCGTCTCGCGAGGCGACGGCAATGGCCCGTGCTCCGAGGCCCAATCGTCGGCTAGAGCCGCGTTGTATGACGTCGACTCGACCACATGCTCGGATCCCGCGCAGGCGCTCGTGGATTCTGGTCTGGGCATGCGCCATATCCATCCACAGCTCCTATATTCCCGGCGTCGTCCTCTTCTTCTCTGTTCTGTCTGTCTTCCGCGCCCAGCCATCGGCCTTTTTTTTTTCTGACTGAGCCCCCAACGTTTTTCTTCTTTTGATAAAAAGCAACTTTATTAGCAGCAGTGTGCTGCAATGATGGTGAATAAGTCACCGATTACAGAGCCCCAACGTTGGACACACGCCAGTTTTTCTTCTGGTATTGGGTGGTTGTCATCCGATAATGAGTTTTGCTTTTGGCCCAGGCTCTTCACTACACATGGGCCGGAATAGAAATATCAAAAAGAAAAAAAAGTCAATTCTATCTCTCTGTACTATTTTGCTAAAAAAAAACTCTCTGTACTATTACAGATTTACAGTTGTCTGATTTTATTTCTCACTCTGAAACTACATATCTTACCCCCTTCAATTCTTAGAACCATTCAAATTACCTTCATGTCCTAGTTTAGAGTGGGTTTGATTGTTTAAAGGTGGTTTTAAACCTTTTTAGTAAAAAATGGTAAATACTTGACAAGGTTTTAAAATTACATAAAATACCTCTCAGTTTTTAAAATTTTAATTTTTCCTTTAGAGATAGATTGGTATAGAAAAAATAAAATAAAAATACTTAAAGCTCGTGAAAGCATCCTTATAAGTTTTTAAAAATAGAGTTAGCTCTACACAATGGAGAATTTTTTTTTGGAAATACGTAAAATTCACAAAAATTTGTAATCAATGTATAAACATGTTTTAAATTTTGCAAAGAAAATATGAGATGCAACCAATATGAATGCAACATACATTAATTTTGAAGGCATTCATAAAGACGGCACATATTTTTTTTATGAATGCATTCTAACTATGGGATATACACCACATTCCAAAACATAAAGTCTCCTACCATGGACCTATGTCATATACACCACGTTCCAACTACTTTTGTGTATCTTGTGTTGGATGCCACACGATGACAATCTTAAAGACGCGACAGTTTCCTACTTTGTGATAGATTTGATTTACTTTGGATAAAAAACTAAACAAGGTGGCATCCGTATCACACATGCCACATGTCATTTTTTTATAAAATACAAAAAACAGACAAATATCCCTCTCTTCAACGGCGCATGATTCCGCGGCTTCTCTTCGCTCCGGTTACTATTCAAAGATTGTTTGATTACTATTTACACACTGTTCGGTCACTGCCCTTACAATTCATTCATGTACTATTTAAACAATATTCGGACACCGTTTAAGTACCATGTTTTACTGTTCCAAACATTGTCCTACTGTTCACAAATTATTAACATGTCCCGCACTTCTCACTATCCACTTGTTTGGGCTAGTATTATGAAACCGAAACGAGTGCCTTGTAGGTTTCAAACTTAGGAGATATGACTGAGTGCTTTAGAACAACTTTTTTTTTTGAAAGCGAGTGCTTTAGAAACAAAGTACACGAATGTTATTTTTTCTTCATCCGCCCTAGGCCTCCAATAAGCATCAACTTACATGTGAGAAATAAATGTTTTAACAAGATGTGATACATGGTTACAATTAAGATTGTCCTTAAACTAAAAAGGTGTTTAATAAAATTTGATTGTTTAAAGCTATCGACTATTTGAAGGATGAGCAAAACTAATAAACGTATACTCAATGAAGGATAGACCGTTGGATAAAGCAAAATCTATCTGCCTTTTAATCGTTTTCCTCCTCTAAGTTACTAGAAGGATACCATATGATTTTAAATAAAATTAGACCACTTATATTTACTTATTTGAACAAATAAACTATCATAAGCGAATGGGTAGCGAATAATGTGGCACGCTGATGTGATCAACTAAATGCATGCTACTGAATGCTGTGGCTCGCTGACGTGGATAAATTGAAGGAAAAGTAACTATCATATTTGCATGTAGCTTGCATGTGAGGTAGAAGGCCAGTGGAGTTTACGCTAAAGACACCCCGCACGTTGCTGCACAGGCCGTGAAGAATTTTGGATGAAAATAAGTGGAGATGATGTGGATAACTTGCAATTAAGGTGTTAGAAGTTAGAGAAAATCTATACCCATTTGGTATGTGCCATTGAAAATTACAATATTTCTTCATTGCCATTGGTTTATAATTTCTTTCTCTTGTATGCCATTGCCGTTACTTTAACATAATCCCCGTGCACACGCCGTTAAAACCTGTAGCCGGTTCATCTCCCTCGCGAACAAGTGCCCGCACGTGCCGCGAACTTCTGCGGCCTCGTCTTCCCTGCGCGCTCACATCGCATGCCTTGCCGCGCCTGCCAGCCTGGTCGTCCATGCATGCGCGCCATCACCGAGCAGCTTGCTTCCCCGCGCTTGCCGCCCGCGTGCGTGGCCACCGACCCGCGCTCGCCATGCGCGTACCATGCGTCATTCGCGTGTCTTCTTGCCTCCCTCACTCTCGATGCCTCTCGAGAGGAGCGGGTGTCGGATGCAGCAGCTTGCCGGGGTGCAGTGGCTGCACTCCGTGCATCGTTAGCACAACTTGACGATGGTTGTGATGGCAGCACGGACGAGGGACGACAGCTCGTGCCACTGCACGTTGCAGAACGAGAGCGGGGAGAAGAGGTTGCCAGAGCGCTGTTGTCCATGCGCGTGCTGCTTTCTAGCATGATCCGCTCGTGCGTGCCACAACTGCGAGCCCACGCTCGCAACCACCATGCGCTCGTCGTATGAAATCGTCGGCCGTGCGTTCACTGCACCCACCCAGCACACAGGCCTCGCCGGCGCATGCCTAGCCCGCGCGAACACCTCCCCCGTGCCCGAAGGCCCTCGGCGCGCGCTCCTCTCGAGATGCGTCGAGCGAGAGAAGGAGGCGAGACGGCCTACTATGATGCGCGTGCGCTGACGGCAAGCGCAGGTCAGTCGTCGATGGCCATGGCGCGCGCGCGTGTGGGCAAGCACGGACCGGCAGGTGCGGCACGCGTGGGCAGCGAGCGAGCCGAGGGGAAGGTGAGCCCGCCGGAATTTCGCGGCACGCGCGGGCATGGAGGACGTGTGTGCCCGCTGACGGCAACCTTGCGCTTTATCGGATCACCATCACATGTACATTAGGACGGCTCGTCTCCCTTGAGCGGGGAAGCGAGCTGCCCGGTGATGACGCGTGTGCATGGACGACAAGCGCGGCAAGCATGGGCTAGCTCTCTGTGACATGCGAGCACGCAGGAAAGGTTTGCGGCACGCACGGGCCATGGGAGACGAACCAGCTACGGTGTGTGCATGGAGATTATGTAAAAGTAACGGCAATGGCATACAGGTGAAAAAAATTATAAACCAATGGCAATGAAGAAAAATTGTAATTTTCATTGGCATATACCAAATGAGTATAGATTTCAATGGCAAAGAACAAATTTTCTCTAGAAGTTAGTAGGATGACATGACTATTAGTAGGAGATGATGTAAATAGTTAGTGAGAATGATGTGGATGGTTTGTATGTTGAGATAGACTTATATTGTAGATTAGCTTTACAAAAGATATAGAATATAAATATAGATACAGATATGAGTATATATATATATATATACAGATACAGATATGGGTACATGTATAGATAGACCAATTCTTTTTAGCGTGTCGCATCTTCCCCTCTAGTCTTCGCTTTCATCTCTAAGGTGATCACTAACTTCTCACACGCATGACTCCTTGCTATACCCATGGATCTCTCCGTGTGCTAGTTGTTGCCTTGATTATACGTCACTTATATAGACAATCTTTAAAACCCAAAAAATTTCCAAACTCTCACACGCATGACTCCTTGCTATACCCATGGATCTCTCCTTGTGCTAGTTGTTGCCTTGATTATACGTCACTTATATAGACAATCTTTAAAACCCAAAAATTTTCCAAACTCTTAAAAAATCTTATACATCATCTAGAAAACTAAATCTGTCTATGACATACTTAACATTTTTTTAAATATATATAATCTAAGTATAGTATAAGATTTTACAAATTTAATTGATGGTGTAGAATAAATCCACGCTAATATAATAACAATAATAATGATAACAATAATAATAATAACAATAATAATATAATAAAAATAATAAAATTTAACAACCTCGGCACATATTTGCACACGGTGTGAATCCTCACCTAACCCGCAAAAACCATCCAAATAAACAAAAACTCAGGCGCCCGTCGGAGCCCAATAAACCCATTCGACGTCTCGTAACCCCCTCCCTCCCCCGCGCCCCAATGTCTGACAAGAAGGACGACGAGGCCGGCACCTCGCCGCCGGCTCCGAAGCCATCCACCTACGCGCCCATGGGCGCGCTGCGGGGCGAGGAGTGCGCTGACCTCCTGGCGCTGGTCTCCGCCGTCTCGCGCCCGCTCGAGGACGCCGTCGCGGATTTCCTCGCACGCGTGCCCCCCGAGCGCCGCCCCCGGTTCGGCAATGCCGTCAGCTTCGTCCTCGAGGTGCGTGGCTCCTCGTGACCAGATACCCTCCCCGCCGCTTACGTCTAGTTTCAGGCGCCGCTCTTGTTGGAGCCGGGTGCCGTTGGATTGTTGGGTTCTCAGGTTTCAGGCGCCGCTCTTGTTGGAGCCGCGTGCCGTTGGATTGTTGGGTTCTCAGGTTTTTAGGGGTGCGTGTGCAAAGCTGGTGGGCGTGGTGGTTGTTGGAGGTCCGGGGACCGGGTTGATTCGGGGAACAGTTAGGTTCGGCAAGGCAATGGCAGGGCCTGGCTTATTCACTTCTTGGTTTGATTGTTGAATCGAATTTGTGGGTTTTGGATGGGTTCTAGTGGCAATTCAGTGAAAGTTTACCTTTTCAGTTTCGGCAGTCATGGCTGTGGTTCGAGCTGCTTTGTTTGAACTAAATCTTCAGTTGAAAAATCAGTGGAAGTTTTGGCTTTGGTCGATGTTAGAATTGTGGCTCGTGGTGAGCACACTACTAATGGAATTTCACTTAGTTGTCTACTTGGGCTCCGGAGGCTTCAGTGGATGTGGATTTGAGAATTGTGGTTAGTTGCGTACACAAAGAATGGCAATATAATTAGCTGCTTTGGTTACTGCTGAGTTTTTGTTAGAGTATTGGTATGGAGTGGCTGCAGCGGATTGTCTGTGGGTCAAGTTACTTGGCACAAATGAAAAAGATATCAGGTAACTTTCCAAAAAAAAGTACCAGGTACTGATGAGGTTGTTTGGTGTCAGTGTAGTTTGAATCTTTTATTATTACTATTTTAGCTTATGTCTAGTGCTCTTACAATGATCCTTATCCTAAAGTTACCAGTGCAACCATCTGGCATCAACACAGCAAGGGGCAGTGCCTCTGCATTTCTATGCCTGTGGAGAGTAACCAAACCCTAACAGCCAATGCACGAGATATCCAGAGTTCTGTCCTGGGAACAAGAAATAAAGATCATCTAGTCAGCTAGGCATGAAAATCTGTACACATCATGATGTCTTCTTACCTGTTAGTTGGTGTAATAAATAGGCTAAGCTGAGATTTTCTACATTCTTTCGATCGTTTTTGCCATAAACTGTAGCTTTTGGTTCTTTTATCCCACCAAAGGCCGTGGGAAGTATGCGTATTGTTCCATGTGGCTTGTAGTTTCAATACAAAGGGAAGTATGCATATTGTTCCACGTCTTATAGTTTCAATATAATAATAAAGGGTAGTGAAATGCAAGTTTTCTAACTCCTAAAAATAATGCAAGGTTCTGATTTAAGTAGAGCAATGTTTCATAAGGTTTTGTTACCTTTGTTTCATTTATACAGTTTTATGAGTTCTCCATGGCACATTTTTAATTTATCTTATCTGTTTCATAATTGAATTATTATTTTTTCTGTTTTAGAGAATTACAAATAAGAAGGCACAGACACAAGTGGCTTCCAGAGCAGATAGGCTTGATTATATTTGTCATATCACCATTCCCAAAGCTTGGCATCATAAATTTGTTTGAATTATATATAATAGTCCACAGTTCAGGCTTAACTAGTGTGTTGGTAAAAAAAATAGACCGGTGGGAGGGAGAAACCTCCTGGACATTTTTTATTTTTTTTAACACAGAGCCTAGACTCTTCTTACTGGTCCAGTAAAGTCCCCGAAGGTTGTTTTTTCACACACGAGTATTACATCCCATTAGCGGCACCGCTCTTTGGGGCCAGCAGCTTACCGCAGTTCCCCTGGCTTATTGGATAAAGAGTATGAACCAACGAGGGGCCTTTTTTTTCTAACCCAGCCTGAAATTCATTGCCACAGGGTACTTGAGGTCTGTTAACCAGTCACATTGCAGTCTTCTTTGCATAATGTGTGGATTCTAAAGGAAATGCTGCTCTAATCAAGCACTTTACTGGGCATTTTAACCTGAAGGACCTTTGTGCTCTTCTATCACTGAAATGAATAGAAAATATGCAGGCCAGAAGTTCACAGTCTAATCGATGTTCTATTCTTCCTTGGATTTATTCTCTTACCATAGCAGTATTAAAGCCAGGCTTTAATTATGGTACTTTTTCTCTAATCAGGACAAGATGATGCTTCAACCTGCTGAGCGTTTAGTTGCATTTGCAATTCTACATCAAGGTTATTCCTCACAGTTGGCAAATCCATTTCTTCCTCTTTTAATAAATGTAAGCTGTAAAACTTGTCTATTCCTTTGTTATTTCAGTTTCAAGTAGTAAATCTGTTGCCATATGCATTAACTAAAGCAATAACTGAATGGGAAAACAAAAGTCTGTAAACCCACTTTATATGTCACCCACTTTTTACTTTCCCATGGTATTAACCTGAGGTATAATATCTGGTTTAACCGAGGGATTACTTAATACATGCTGACCTGTCCATTTTGTTATTTCAATGAAAATTGCCAAAGAGTAACTACATTCAGTTATTTTTCTTTTGAGTAAATTATATTTTGCCAATTGCCATTGGTAATTGAGCTACAGCTTCAGCAAATCCCAGGTCTAAGCTGTAGTCTCACTTAATCCTATATACAATGACATGGCTGCAAGCGAATGCCATCCGGTTCTGCTGTTAGCAAAATAAATTATGCCTAAAAATTTATACTTGATATATACATTTGTCTTGCAATGTTTTGTTGATTGTTAAACTATTGAAAAGGTTGATGTGTACACAGCTAGTAAATGGTTAGCGCTACATGAATATTGTCCTGCAATTTACTTATCGTGGCTTCCTTGAGTCCTTCGTATAGAGCCATGTATGAACTTGTTACCTTGAGCAAGGTGAACCTGTCGCAAAGTGTCTTAAGTTTAGAGGTGTGATGTAATGTTATACCAATCTGCATAAAATGTTACCCCAATTCAGAAATTGACTACGTTACCTTTTGTTTATCATCGCGCTTAGCTGTGATTCGTTTTGCCCATATAAGAAGACAAGTTACTGTTGATATTGTTCTTATGTACCACACCAATAGCATAATCCAATATTCCAATGTTTTGAAGATCTTTGTGCCTTTTGAAGTACAACAAATCATGTAAATGTTTGGACTTTGGAGTCTTTCATGACTTTTTTTGTTTCTTGCAGGCTGCATGTGATGAAACTTTTGAGAAAGCAGAACAGGCATTTCTCCAAGTTTTGTTAAGTTCGACTAATGGGGACAATAGTGAGGTTGTGTAGTTGTCCAATTATGTATGATGATTATTTTGGAAACATTACATGAATTGAGGCTGCATGAGTGCTGACATATTGCGCAGGACAGTGATGAAACATGGCTATAGAGTGTATACTTTCCTTCCCTAAAATATAATTGTGTCACACCTTATATCTGAAAATATAAGGCATGACTTAAGTTGAACTTTGATCATTTATTCTTGCTATAAGTTGGTACCAATTAAAAATTATGACCTTACAATTCCAGTTATACCACTTCTGTATCACAAATCTAGTTGAAACCTACAAAGTTTAATTATTGAAATACACACGCACCATACAATGTTGGATGGAGTAGTGTAGATGATCTGGAAATAACAAGGAATAAAAGCGTTTGTTTACCGTTAGATGGCAATGCAAACATTCTGTATTGGATGACTTGCAGTTGCAGCTGGCAATTGGTGACCGGTTCCCGCACTGGAAGTTGTTTTTTTCCTACTACTCTGCTAGCTTATCCTCTAATTCTCCACATTTTATTGCCTGTATCAAAAAAACCAGATAACATCATATAACAGTCCAAGGTGGCGAGATTATCTCGAAATATGTGTTTGGGATTTAGGCGTCCTAGCATGAGAAGATTAGGGAGTAGGATATTTGGTTTCTATGTTTAGGGGATTGTAATTGGATATAAGTTACTAAAGTTCAGCATTAGTTTCTAGTCACCTTGCTTACATGCATAAAAAAATGGTAGATCTGCTGAGGCAGTTCTCGGTTTGTATGTTTACTAAAAGATATACTTCGCAAGTTTGGCATTGTATACTAACTTTGCTTTTCATTAATGTTCAGGTTCTGAAGCAGTCTGCTGTGGATTACTTGAATGGATCTGATTATGCATCTCAGGTAGATGATTGTACCTTCATACAATTATGAAACTTAGTTGATACACTTGGTAGGCAAACTATGTCCAGTATATGTAGGATTAGTTGTTAAGATGGGCATCTATTTTTTAGGTCTTTTTGCCAAGAGAACAGCTCGAGAAACAATGTTCCTATGATGCTGCACGACCTCTGCCCTTCTCTAGTAATTTCAGAGATGCCACTGTCAGAAGTGCTATTCCTGACCCAGATGTTTTTCAAAGCTTCGGTAATTCATCGGAGTATGTATACACAACTATCTGCTTGCAATGACTGTTTGGGCATCCGTAACTTGGAATTCATTTTACTTCTACTGGTTTGATTATGAACCAAGTTCTTCATTCATTATTCACAGGGTGTCCTCAATAATACCCAACAGAGATGACATGGTTGCTACATTACTTCAACAAACATCACTTAAAGGATTGCCTCCTCAATGGATACGACCCTCTCCACCAAGACTTGAAATTCTTGAAGGGGAGGTAAGGTTGCAATTTAAGAGTTCATTTTTTTCTTGAATACGCAGGAGACCTGCACATCGTTGCATTAAGAAGAATTGTTTATTCATACACTAATTTTATTTCTGAACATATGCATTTATCTATGAATGTACTTATGTACAGTTACAGTGGCTGAACATAGACAACAACCATGAGCTACTATGGGATGGTACCATGTGTGCGGACACTAGCCGAGGTGCTGGGATTCGAGATCTGGTTGACCAAGCTTGTAAAGGTCCACTTGCAGTGGCCCAGCAAGAGGTTCTTTCTGCAACCTTATTCTCAAATGGATATGCTGATAGTTCAGTCTACTAAAATAGTACCTGATCCATAGGATTTTGCATCATTTAAGGAAATGCGGGTTTGTTAGCGCTTGATTATTTTACCATTTGTTTTTTACTTGATTTCTTTAAATATTTTCTATAAAATAATAGAACTAAGCGTCTAAGCCCTTCATGCTACTTATTTAGTTGGTGTACCTGTTGCTTCCTTGTGGGTAGAGCCCATACCCGCAATATGTGGGTGAGGCTGCATCCATCTGTTGTCTATTAATATCTTGTTCTCTTCAATTACTATCTTGTTCTCTTCAAAGTTAGCTTCACTGGTTCTAATCCTGAATTCCTCGCTGATAAGCATTGAATATTAAGGTGTTACTGAGTGTAGGTTGTGTAATTGGTGGCCAGCTGGCAGTGAAAGCATTGAGTATTGATGTGTTGTCGAGTGTTAGTTGTGATTGTGGATGGTCCAAGGGAGCACCTTGTGGAATATGTTAGCATGTGATGGCTAAGATGACAAGTGATGGTGTGCAAAGGCATAGTGTCGGCTAGGCAACTTGGGTCCCCAATGCTTAATGCAACAAAGGGCTGACCAGTGCGAGTAGTCTCAATCTGAGGTGACTTGTGATGATGTGAAGGGCAACTAGAGAAGTCCATGGGGCAAGAGTTAAGTCGGGAATGTCAATTTTTCGTTGCATGCAAGAGGATAGAGCTGTAGTACTAATAGCTTACTTTTCTCTATAAGACTAGAGAAGATGGCATGGAGATTGTCCATTCCAACTCAATCAAATTGACTAGTTTATGGAAACTATAAGTTGTTGGATTGATCCTATTAACTATTGCTTTGTTTAAAAAGGAGTAACTAAATCACTAATATAAAAAACATGGAAGGGTGTTTGGTTATTTTAAGTAGATTTTGTAGCATTTAGTTTATATGGGTTTTCATGTATTTATTTTTACTATACAATTTTTAATATGCTAATTAACTAGAAATTGAGTTCTATTTGAAATTAGTCTTAAAAGTGAGTATGTATAGTTCATATAGAAATAAGGGGCCTAGTAGAGATATATAAATAAAAGAAAATAAGGGACTTACACAAAGCAACTAGAAGGGAGTTTGATGGACCCTCAAAAGGATGGTCGATGAAAAGGCTAAACAATAGTTTTTATTTTTCCTTGTGGTATGGACTATAAAGGGTAGAACACCCTGTTTATTCTCATTCAATATCATACAATACAACAATGTATTTTTTTACAGTGAAATACTACACGTACATCACATCCATAGTTTTCGACCAGCTGGTGAGCAAATGTGGTAATGAAGTTTTTTGATAGCATATACTGATAGGCGTGACATTTGGGTGAAAAAAATGCTCTGCTATGTTAAAAACTTAATCACATTATTCAAAATCAACAACTCCAGGATGTGTTTGCGCTTGTTGCACTTTATTTTACTTAACTTTTAAAAGTTTATTGCATTGCAAATGTTGGATTCACATTTTTCTGGATGGTACTATGTATTGTTCTAATGCTCATCTTATTGTTTAATGCTAATATTTAGTATATATGCTATAACAGAAATGCATAGTTATGCCTCCTAAGCCTAAGGATGCATTCCGCAATGTCTACAGCAGGCGCAACCGGAAACATGGTAGTGGGCCAACCCAATCATTGGGTTTCAAACAGCATTAAAATTGGAAAGATAAATATTATAGGCATATTTGTTGAATCGTTACTATGTTCCAAGATTTAATACACTGTTTGATTTTCTTAGCTTAATTGTTAGATACTTGTAGATAGGACAATGTGGGATTGGTCCACAGAAGAGAGAACTTATTATAAGTATTGTGAGAATGTGAATACTGTGGATATTGGATTGTCTGTATTGAGCCCTGTGAGTTGGTTAAACAATCCTAGAGATAGAGATGGAAACTAATCCTATCCTACCATAACAACCTAGATTCTTATGGATCCTTGCCATAATCATAGCATGAGCAATGTGAATGCTTAGACTAGAGTCGGAAGCGACAAGGTTGTTCAACTAGATGATAGCCTCTTTTTGTTGCCAATGTTGCCGAGACCGGTGTGTTGTTGACATGCCTTGGAAAACGGAGTTGCAGGCCTAAGGCACCAACACGAGCACGCGCGTGCACATAATCAACTTGATCTTCATTGTACGCCCCACTAGCGGCTTTGAGGACGGTAGATGGTGTTTATTTGGATAGTGGATGTATTGCATTGAGCCCTTGGGTAGTTTATATATAGTACAAGACTTGGGAGGCAAGACAACCCATAGATACATATGGCAATCTACGATATCTGAACTACCAAATATATAACATCCCCCCGCAGTCGTAGCGGGAGCATTGCAGTGGAGAAGAGAAGCCAAAGGCTAACATCCGTCCCCGCAGAGTAGAAACCAACAAGGAGCTTATGCGATTATAGCCCTTTGTGCTAATGTCGAGGTAGCCAAGTGCGAGGTCGCAAAAGCTATGGTCGAAGAAGCCGTGTTGGAGATGGCTAAGGTCGACATAGTTGTGGTCGGGTCGCTGATGTCGAGACGGTCGCACATATGAAGCCGTAGGCGCACAAGAGGCACCATGGTGGTGACGGAGATGTGTCGTGGCAATCGTCGTGGAAGGGAGTGATGCCGAGATCGTCGCATTTAGGGCCGTCGTGGACGTAGAAGAAAGGTGACGATGCAACTGAGGTAGACATGGTGGGAACGGGAGGGTCAATGCCGAAGTCGATGCAGTTAAGCCGCTTGAATCGAGATGTATGCCGGGTTTGCCAGACCTAGCAACGTGTTGGGGACGAAAGCACGCACCAGTGTTGCTAATACCGGATGTACAAGGGAGAGGGCTCCAACCAGGAGTGGTTGTGTTGGATGAAGAAGAACCGTGCGGGAATGGATGCTTCCAACCCGAAGGTGGTGTAGTTGGATGGATGTATTGCATTGAGCCCTTGGGCAGTTTATATGGATTACAAGGCTTGGGAGGCAATGCAACCCACAGATACATATGACCTTCTACGATACACTATATCTAAACTACCAAATATACTCTAACAAGATAGCCCACACCACGAAAAGAGTGAGTAACATGAGGCAGACCCATTGCCTGGCTGGGCAGTGATCTCAACGATGATGGTGTTGACTTAAACGTTGGTTCTTGGAAGTGCGACACCTCATGGTTGTGGATGGTAAGCTAGCGATGATCTAGTGTTGGATGACAACCGGGTAGATATGCACTTGGATTGGCGCAAATAGGGCTTGGCCTAGGCGGGAGGGGCGACCGCCTTTGGCCTAGGCTTGAGAGGGGCCCATCAGCCTATATGTGCACTATGCGGGATAGCAGATGCAAAACCTGCAGAAGGTTCCCAGGCCCAGTAGAAAAAAAAAAGAAATGTCGCATTTGTAGTCGCCTGTCGGCCTTTGGTATGTTCTCAGTGCTCTTCGCCTCGACTTGATGGTGCCTTAGGCTCCTCAGTCCTCCTTGTTCGCTCATCACCACCATGGAGAATAGAATTGGCAGCAAAACCAGCAGTAAGCTAGTTTTCTTCAAGGTTGTACGGATTGTTCGGATTGTCGCCGGTTCTTTTGCCATTGCATGATTTGATTCCGGTCGCGCCCTTGCGTGCAATTTTGGGTGCTTTTGCATCTCTAGAATTGGGAATACTGATCTGTTGCTACTATTTTAGTTTTAGGTATACACATTGTTTTTCAAGAATTAAGCATACTATTATTATTACTTGCTTTATCATGTTATAAGTGATATTGCCCGTTCACCCTAGGGCCCTCGAACCATAGAGCCGGCCCTAGGCGCAAAGGACACAGACCGGTCTATGATCAGGGAAAAACAGAGAAAACCCGATCTGAAGTGTTTGGAGAAATCTCTAGATGTTAGCATCGCACTGTGTTGGCAACATACCAATAGTGTGCAAACCCCGTGGAGATCATCTCTTTGGGGGTGGTGCAATGTTGAAGCATGGAGATGATAGTTCAGGAGCTGTGGAGTGGTGGGCGCTTGCTTTGATACCATGTGAGAATATGAATAATATGGATATTGGATGATTTCTATTGGGCCTTGTGAACTGTTTGTATAGTACATGATGGCTTGGATGTTAAGATATCCTAGAGATATAGATGGAAACTAATCTTACCTACCATGACGACCCAGATCCTTGCTTTATATTCGAACAAGTATTCCTATTTTACCGGCATGGCCCCAAAGAAAGATCTAATAAAGGCTACCAAAGTTCTTATACTACCTCTTTTGCCGTCAAAAAAAAGTTCTTATACTACCTCTGGATGTTAATACTTGACGCTCCGGCTAGTAGCCGACCTAGGATTTTGTAGTTGGGTGCTCCCAATAGAAGCTTTTATTTCACGTGTATAACTACCGAGCTGGGTGTAATAGAGAGCTAGCTCAGATAGACATTGGGTTCTAGGCCTTCTAAATTTAGGTTTAGCCAACTAAACTTTTTTTAGCTTTCATTGAAATTGATATGTTATCATTTATTATAGTCTCTTGTGTTGTTTGATACCCAACTTCAAACTGAGCTTACCAAAGCAAGCCAAAAGTTGAAAGTCATTCAAAATCACCTAATTTGATTTTAAAGAAAAATGAGTTCAATCACAGCATTTTTGAAACCAGCCACCAAGCTGGCCTGCTGGGTGTATAACCATTTCTAGGTGCTGCCTATGGGCATGCCTACAACCTTTGTTCGTCTATCTTGAGTGATTGGTTAACCACCTTGTTGAATGAAGAAATGAAAAAATAGGAAACTGAAAATGAAACATGTAGATAGGGAAGTCAGTTATAGGACTAGGAATACAAAATATTAGTGCCATCTTTAGAAACATGAAGTACAAAAGTAATAAATCATAAATAAACTTGCATGTATTTGAAGTATAGTGGTAGTAGCCGCAACATGCAATGTGCAGGTGGTTCTAGGTCAATGAAGTGTTTATCTGGCATAATGTTACAGGATAACAGCAGACGCTCTATAGTGTTATATTTTGAAATTTTGATCATTTTACATGTCTAATGAATTTATTACTTCTTGCAGAAAATTATTGAAGATCTGGGGAAGGACTGGAAGCTAGTCTATCATTGTGGGATGACACCACAGAAGCTCCCTGTATGTGCCTGCTCCTGACAAAATGCTGAATACTTTGCCTGCTTTGCTATTGGTCTGACGGTCTGACCAGTTTCTGCTTTCAGGACCTTGTTGAACATAATCCACTTATAGCTGTCGAAGTTCTTTCAAAGCTAATCAACTCTCCGGACATGGATGCGTATAAATACTAGCTTTTTCATTTGTTTTATCTTAATCCTTGTAATTATTGTGTTTTTTCTGCATGTCAGGTTTCACATTTGCCTTATTGTTTGACAGATACTTCGATGTTATTGTCCATATGGATATGAGCTTGCATTCAATGGAAGTAGTAAACAGGCTCACTACTGCAGTAGTTTTGCCACCAGGATTTGTTCACGACTATATCTCAAACTGTATTCGATCATGTGAAGACATTAAGGTCTGTTTTTTAATCATGCATTCCATCTTTTCTGGTAGATCAGCATCTTTTGATAATCATGGTAACATGGTTCCAACATCAGTTCTGGGCTGCTAAAATGTTTATTGGGTTGAGCACTACTTGTTTTCGATCAAATTCTATTTATCCCAGGAACATGAATTTCATTTATATGTAAATTAAAAGTATTGCATTATATGGACCTAACATCCATTCTTCAATACCAAATGCAGCCACCTCCTGGTGGAATCATTGCATTGATTTATGCTTCAGAGACCAATTCAACATGTTTTTTTTTTGGGAGAAATAATTATGAGTTAATGATGTTGTCTACGAAGTGTTGTTGTATTCACACTATAATATTTCAACTTCAAGTTTGAATGTCTATTGAGTACAGCCATCTATTTACTCCTGATGAACTACGATGGAGTGTTAATATTTTCCTATTTACTGCTTCCTTCCTGCACATGCTAAAATGAGGGTCCGCTTTTGTTTCTGTTGACTATTTGAATGAAAACTGAACATTCCTATAAGTGTGTTAAATGATACACATGGCACTTTGTTAAGTGTTGATAAACCTTCTTAACAAACATTGTTTGCAGGACAAGTATATGCAAAATAGACTAGTGAGACTAGTATGTGTTTTTCTACAGAACCTCATTCGGAACAGGATAATAGATGGTGAGTGTATCAATGTGCAATTCTCATATTGCACTTCTAATGCAGTTCTCTATCTACTTTCTCTATTATACTGAGGAAAATCATTAGAGAATAGAGATGTCTCTAGTTGTACAGTATTTAGCACTTGCATGTTCTCTGTAAGCTACTCAGTTTTATACTTTTATTGATCTAAAGTAGTATAATTAACACTCAATAAATCATCATATTTGATCTCCTAGAATAAATAATAACAAGCTTTCATGCTGATATTTAACTTTTCTACTTTGATGAAACTAATTTTCATTCGTTCCTTTTTCATGTGTACCTGTTGTAAACTCGATGGTTGCTGAAAATCTGTGTTCCAATTCAACATGTTTAATTGTTTATCTATCTGTTTACGTGGTTTAGTCATTATTAGGGAGGTGCCTCATCGTAGTTGCCACTTACCTGAGATTTTTAAAGTTTTCATCCTGAAGGTTTCAAATGGAATGTAAACTGGTGACTGGTGTACTTATTATATGTAAAATATTGAATTGTGCAAATTGTATGCACAGCGAATTAAGTTACCTTCTGGAACTCAGTTGGAACAATCATAGAAGCATGGATAGAAATCCGTCTCCCCAAAATTGACTGAAATTTTAAGTGATTACTTTTTTCCTTCACCTTTTGATGTTTGGATGTAGTAAAATCTGTTGCACAAAAAAGATGGACAAAATTGTGTCCTTTGGGCCCCTCACATAATATCTGGACTTGTTTTCAGGGAAAACTATTGGTTTCTTTCACTGTTCATAGAAGAATGCTATTTCACGCACATTGATTTTCCTTCTTCAATTGAGGGCCTGTTGATTTAGAGTTTTCATTTGTGTATTACTTATTCTGTTATTGATTAAGACTGAAACCCCACACTGTGCAAAGGATGACATTTTTCTAGATGCTTGGTTGTGTGCAGTGCAAGATCTCTTCGTCGAGGTGCAAGCATTTTGCATCGCCTTCTCGCGAATAAGGGAGGCGGTGGGGTTGTTCAGGCTCCTCAAATCTCTAGAATGAAGAGCGCTGCACCATCTGTTGGCTGGTTAGATCCTCTAAACAGAAGTTTCCATTGTGTACATCCATGGCTCTGTTTTTGTTGCCAAACTGGTGATCCTGGCATAGGTCTGGACTCTGTAGGGCATGGCTTTTGTTGGTGTATTAGTTATCATCAAGCTGTGTTCCCTTCATCGGAACATCTCAGAGAGACGCGGAGAAAAAAAACCGTAGATCTTTGATAGGTTGGGTTGGAGGTAGAATTAGTTCTATTGCAGTGGCGGATGCACGATGCGGGATAAGGGGGGGCTAAAACAATGGTGATGTTGATTTGCATGAAGATTTAATGGTGAAATCACGCTTTTACTACAGTGATTAGGCTTGAAATCGAACCATTAGGGGGGGCTGGAGCCCCCCCAGCCCCCCCTTTGGATCCGCCCCTGTTCTATTGGGATTGTCGCGGCGTCATGTAATGTGCAATGTGAATCCCCCGCGGGGCTTGGCGTTCTTGTGCATTAGGCAACAAAGGCAAGCCCCTTAGGTCATAGTTGGATTGAAATGAGGCAATGGTACGATGAACTCTGAAACACCCGGGGTAGAGTAGCCTACTGGTATACTTGCTCTATAACACTGTACACATTTTTGCCTCAGAAACGGGTGCCACCCTTGTCATGAAGTTTGTCATACCTCTATTTTGAAGTTCACTGTTGCATCATACAGATGTGAGACAGCTATTGCCTCTTGCCTGGTATATCGTATCATGTATGAAAGACAGCAAAGCTGTATCCAGTGGCTCCATGAGTGGTGTATTTAGAGTTCTTTTTTTTTGAGATGCATTTGTTTTTTTCCTGCGTCCAAGAGTTGAAAAGATGGGTTGGCCTGGGTCCGTGGTCGTCGTGCATCAACGTAGACACTGACGGGAAACGCAGCAGGGGCACATGATGACATGAAGCAATCAGGAGCCTATTTCGCCATGCACCCATGCTTGGCTTGGCGTCACGCACGCCGCAGTTGCCGCCACCGCCGTCCACCAGCTGCGTCACATGGGAGGCACAGGGTCCATGCAGGTGACGGAGTTGCCGTCCAATTCGCGGACATGTGTCGTGATTGCTCGCCGGCGCCGGGAGGCAAGCAGGGCAGCATCCCATTCCCCTGTGCTCTGCTTCGCAGCATGGTAATGTTCTTTCCCTGTGTGTATGGCCGCAGATTATTTCTAATTTTCTAGCCAACTTCGAAGGCGAAAATGCGCTGAAAAAAATCATTTCTAGCCTCCTTCAAAGGGCTGAAAATGTTGTGAAAAAAGAAAATATGCAGTTCAAGAGGAAAACTTAGTAGTTGTAGTAGAATGTGACGTTTCCACATAAAGAAAAAAGAATTTGACATTTCACTGCATTTTTTTTATAGAAGAAAAATATCACTGTAACTGTTTTTTTTCTGGCCTGGATGCTCTTCTGCATTGTTCAGTTCAAACTTCAAACATGACCGAGCTGGGGTTAGAAGAACCTGCACACACAGACAACGCATCACTGGCTTCACGTTTCAGGGTCGTTGAAATGCTTGGCTACTCTTTTTTTTTTGTTGGCCTTGACAGCAACAAAATTCGTCAGAACAAAAGTGCTTTGTGTTCCCTGCAAAATGCCAAAGTACGCATAACCGCCCATCAGTGCGCCCTTGATTGGTTGTAGCACAACAGAACATGACCTAAACTAATTGCATGCTGCCATGCTTAATCTGTCAATACTTAAGGCCTGGTACAATGCATTAGTTTGCAAGTTGACGGCATAAAATACTTTCAGTATAGCTACCAAAAGTCCAAAAGCTAGCTTGATTTGATCGATCATGGCACTTTATTCAGCCGCTTAATCAACTATATAAGCATGTCTCCCATCCTGTACGTATGGCTGGGTTGCTTGTACTTGCTGCTTGAATTTCTGAAGTACTGGCCTTCCTACACTTTTCCAAGCCTTTGTTTTTAAAGATACTTTATACTGGAATTTAACCTGAGGCGTTTCATATTTTGATATATGGTTAAAATTGTGAATAGTTTCCCAAAGTACTAAACCGTTTCTCTTTCTTTTTCCCCTCTCTGATTAGCATTGTTCCATTCTATGTAATTATTGCTTGTTACAGTGCATATTTTGGAATAATGGGATTTTAAGAAAATAGTAATATTATTGCTTAGTACCGCCAACCTCCCCCAATACCCCTCCCTGTTTTTTACAGGTTTTGTTAGGATAATAATGCTTTCACCATTAACTACACTATTAATATTTTATTTATGTGGTACAAAATTATAATTATAATTATTTCAAATATGAATATGGTAATATATATATATATATATATATATATATATATATATATATATATATATATATATTTTAAAAGTTATGTATTATTAGAATAATTATTGGTCAAAGTTTGTCCCATGTAAATTTATATGACAAAGAGTATTGATTACTAAAGGCACTTTGGATATAAGTAGCCTAAAAAAGTAAACAAAACAATGCCATGATCATGGGCGGATCCAAAGGGTATTCCCCATATTCCCGGGAATACCCAACTATTTTGATACACTTTTATGTATATATGTGTATATACTTATATATGTATATGTATAATGTTATATTTTGCAGTATTTTCACTCATTGCAGCCTAAAACAGTAAAAAAAATAGCTTCTCGGCCTGACTCCACCATATTTTATAGTATTTTCACCCATTGTAGTTAAAAAATAGCTGATTTTTTTTTTGTTGACGTGGAAGTAGGAATACCCAAGTTTAGAATCCTAGCTCCGCCACTGGCCATGATTCCCTTGGGCACAAGACTTTGGCTACTTTTTTATGGACAGTAACTTTCAGTCTTAAGCAAGTAAATAAACCAAGGAGCAATAGCTAAACTAAGTTGAGCAAAATGCTATGTGTTTGCCTCCAAAAGCCAATGCATGGCCGTTGAGGCATGCTTAGATTTTTTATTCAATCATGATGAACTGTACGGTTCAGGATCATCAAATAGATCGATCTTGATCTACGTCGTGTAATCTTTATTAAACCATCGATCCTAATGCGTGGCACATGGCCAAATTGTGGCTTCAGTGGTCTTGAAAGTCAAGAATAATATGATTCCCCTGCTTTGCATAGAAGGTTGATGAGGGAGAGACTGACAGAAGGGACCAATCTGATAGTTTAGTTGAGCAGACGTTGTACGGATTACGCATGCCAGATACCATTGCTGTATATTTATAGCTAAAATCCATATCTTCTAATTGAACTAGCTATGCATGTCTTGAGCTTAAAGTTTATTCAGATTTGGGCAAGTTTTGTTTTATTGAGCTTTGGGCTCAAATTGGAATTGTTAGTTACCAAACTGAAAGCTCCCCAATATACAAGTTCTCTGGAAATGGCAAATTTTCTCCTTTTGGATTTATTTGCTGCAAAAGATGGTTAGTGCACGGTTTCAATATAATGAAAATCCTCGGCATTTTTCTCTGGAAGCCTTTCTAGTGCCTGATTACATAGACTGATAAACCACTATTACACATAATCTACTAGTTCAATGCATCTGCAGATAAACAAAGGTGCCGACAGATGCAAAGTTGCCAAGGACAGTTGGTCGTACACCCCCACACTAAGCAGCCATATGCATGCGTATCTCCATGTGCTTCAGCAGCAGCATCTGCAGAAATCTCGCTGTTAGATTTGCTCACTAGTACTCAATTACACGAAACCATGCATTCTTAGTGCGGTTGCTGGATACTCTCGGCTCTGGTTTGCTTGCTTGATCACTCGCTGCTTTTATTCTTGATCCAGTGGTCGGACGTTGGATGTCAAGTGTTTATCTAGTTTTGGTTCCATGTCCTAGTATTGACTGTGGGTGATGGAAGAACAATGGTGCAAATATTAGTATAGGTCTTGGGATTGTTAGGGCTGTTAGGAGTCATTACAGGTAGGCTGCCTTTGGCTCGTCAGGGTTTTGAAGGAATACTCTGGCAATCACGGATTTTTTGGGTAGAATTATGTTAAGAGAGAGAAGTTGTGTTGGTAGTAGAGATCATGGACTGTGTGCAATTCGGTTACTGATTTTCTTTCATCAACGCAGAATTTTTCTTGGAGATGAAAATGATCTCTTCTTTATTCGAATGTTTACTAAAAGTAACTACTTGGGTTGTGAACCGAGTTTTTTGAAAAGAAATTTAAAACATTTTTTTGGCTTGAATAGCCAACACTGTTTAAAGGCAAGCCAGAATGGCATGCAACTGTTTTGTTTGATGAAAGGAAAAGGTCCATTTGGCCGTATGGGCAGACAAATACTTGCACAGAAATTTAGCAACTGATTTTATAGGAATCCGCCCCACCTTGATTTATTAAAACAGATCCCATTATTTTCTTGAAGCATCCAAATTCTTCTTCAAATAATTGAACTTCCCTTCTTAAAAAAAACAAAACAAAACAAACTGCATGCTGAGAGCCTTGGCAGAATACAATACATCAATAGTTCACCAAATGAATTTTCCATGCACAAGTTGAGCTGTGCAACAAGTATATATAACTAACTTGATTGAACAGCCATCCACTTGGATCGATGTAACTGACGCAACAACACTGGAACTTGAAGCCACATCAATTCCAGTCAGATGAGAAGCCTACAGCTGCCACTTTGCTGTTCATGCTGGATTCTTCTGGAGACTCAACCAAGAAGAGCTGCATATATAATTAGCACCTCCATTTCTAAATGATGCAATTCTTAGGGACATACGTGTTCACCTCGTCGCCCACTCGAAGTATCATGTACCTACAAATTCATCACAAATGCACAACCATCACATTGCAATCACACAGACATCTTTGTTGATGCAATCTGGGGCAGGATGGGGCCTAAACAAATGTGGCTTGAGTTGATCTTGGTCCTACACCAGGAGACCAAGGGGCACCCAAGAATCTAGCCCGGTCGCCATCCTGCCACCACGGTGCGATTCTCCCATTGTCAAGCACATGACCACCGTAGAGCGGTGTTGAAAAGGCAGTGTACTCAAGCACCGTAGAGCGGTGTTGAAAAGGCAGTGTACTCAAGCAAAATAAAATAAAAACCATGTGTACCTAGCTAAGTGCAGTGGTGTTGTTAGCTCTATTTTGGCGGAATTGTGGTTAGTGATTAATTATTAGTGGTTAGTGTCGAATAAAGTAAGGTGGAGATGCCTTTAGGTTAATTGTGCGGTGTTAAGTATGCTCCACATTGATTAGGGTTGCGTTTGTTTTAATTTAATTATGGGGTGACGAGGACATGAGGTGTCCCCCTATGTGCTGTTGTTGTTTCGGTGGAGGGAACAAGGGTCAACACTGAAACACTAGGTTAAACAATGAAGATATGCAAGTAGAGATGGGGAGTAAGGGTAGCATTCAGATATTTATGTTTCTTTGATGGTGTGCTTATGAGGACAAAGGAAGAAAATTGTATGAATTGACACTACTGGAAACTGAAATAATACCCTTTTCAGTGTGGATCTTTTCGGGTGGTTATCCAGAAACCAATAGAAAAAGATTATGCATTGAACTTTCAATTTTCATAAATCCGATAGACATTTGTAAGATTGTTTTGAGTATGGAAACCTGACATAGGAAAAATTAATTTCACTGTCTATTGTGTGTAACTCACATGGAAATTCCATTAGTTCCAATCAGTTTTTAGGAAACTCACAAGGAAATTATGATGAAAAACAACCTAGCCATAAAAAAATCTGATCAGGGAGCACGCTGCACACGGGTACCATAAAAGGACCCAAAAGCCCCAGCATGCTCGTTTCTGTACCGGCGTGCGACACACGTGGCTAATGGAAAAAAGGAAAACAAAGAAAAAACCCCCAAACCCTATCAAAATATTAGTGTGTGTATGGGCTGGATAGTGGCAATTTGAGTTGAAGTGTTTGAAATTGGTGTGATCCCCTTGTTCAAACACCAATGATCATACTACGCATTGTCCCTCATTTCTTTCCTCTCTTTCTTCTAGTCCGTTTTTTATTTGTTCTTTCATAGAGGACCCTTTGCATTTGTTTCCAGAAAATTGCTATTTATTCAAATGATGTCCAAGTGTTATTTCAGCCATACTGGCCATTTTTTTAGATAAGGTCTTGCTTCAGGAAAAAGTTAGATGACTCACTTTGTGGACACACCGACCTATGCCGTGCAATGTTCTTATTAGCCCATATATCACAGATCTTTGTTTCCCAGAAATTTGAGGGCTAATTAGGTTTCCAGAGGAAATATATATGCTAATAATATGCATGATTATTTATAAAGTTGACATTCATTTGGGAGTTGCTATATTTCGGGTGCATGATTTTTTAGAAATTTTTAGACAACAATCTTGCACACTCAACTGGTACAATTAAAAGAACAACTCATATTTTTTTTTCGATAGCCAAACAATGACAAAATTGTATGGTGCTTGAACAACAATAAAAAAAACCAGACACCTGAAATATAGGAGAAGCGAAGAGCGTAAATCTGATGAGTTATTGTGTGGCTACCATTCCAAGCAGCCCAACTTTCCTGACTATATCTACCCACGAAAGGTGCAATACATATACACACAGCTACTACATTCTAAAGTTATTTTCCCCACTAGAAAATATACAGTACAGGCAGCAGGATCTAAGCCGCTCAAATATAATTAAAAAAAAGAGAGCTAAAGAACATGACCACTTTAGAACGACAGTGGATCCTGTTCACACATATGTAGATTTTTCGCTTCATTTAAAACCAACAATCGATCGTGTCCTATATACTTACATCAGCTTGTGCTCACTGCCATTGGAAACTGATTAAAAAAACAGCCGGCTTGATGAATGGTGCCTGGATCATGAAGCTCCCAAATGCAAGCAATCAGGACCTCACAGTAACATGCATTTTCTAAACACCACCGTCTTTGTCCAGAACCTCTGAAAACCAAGCCGATAATGGGTGGATTGTGCGACGTGTGCCGGGGGCACATGATTGGCGCCAAATCTCGCCCAACATGCTCTGCACCCGTGGTGGCCTCCCATTGCAAGTTGAGGTTCACAACAGCAGGGCTGCCATTTGGCGATCTGAGACACTACACAGGCTGTACCGAATGCACGCCTCTTCATGCATGGCTTCCACATACGCCCGGCCTACGGGGAATTGACTAGGGTTAGGCGCAGCAGGGGGCCAAACCGTGTGTTTGGTTGACTACATCTCTGATCTAGTGGCGGAGCCGGGAGTTTTCGAGCGCTGGGCGAGCCATATGCTTAGCCTTGACAAGCCACGTACATAAATCTATAACATATTAGATCAAGCTACGATTTTCTTAGCATACAAAATCAAATAAAGATTGCGTCCTAAATTTTTTCAACGTGAAGGTAGAGTATGTGTTAATTTAGGTAACTAAAAGCAATTTTTTCCTTAACATGTCGATTGTGTAATAACAAGATAAGCTAACATCAAAGATATATAGAATAATAAAATCAGGCTAATATTCTTGGCACCATGGTCAGCATTGCTCCTGCCACATGCTGCTCACCTGCCAGCTGCTGTAGCAAATGAGATGCGATAATTTGAGGTAGGGGAAGGGACGCAGGGCACCCGTGCACAGCTGATTAAAAGCTACCGTCGAACACTCTCTCACATCATTAAATTGGATGGAAGTAGTAATGAAGCATTATACAGATATCAAATAGACGAGCGTTGCGTATTATTAGTTGCAGGCAGGGGAGCTCGGGCAGCGGCCCAGGGTAGCCGGGCTTGGTTCCGCCCATGTCGATCCTCTGTTCTAATTGAGTGGATCCATATGACATATCCTCATATGAAGAAATACGCAGGTAGGTAAATTGCTATTAGGTAGCCTCGTGAAGATGTTTGTTGTTTGTTGTGTTACCATTGTTATTAACATATATAATAATGGTGATGGCAGCACTGTTGTGTTGCGGTTTTATTAGGGTATCTCCTGTGACGATGGACGTAGCTAGCCGACAAAGGATCTGAAGTGATGTGGAGAGAGAGCGAATGAGCAAAAAGTAGCCACTACTATAAATACTCCCCTGTAGTGACGTTTTATTTATATATTAGACACGTTTTATTTCGTCTCTATAAGATTGTAGACACATTTTTATAAAGTGTGTTAGAAGCGTCTTCGCATGGACCGTGTCAGGACTTGTAGAGACAAGTTCTCTAAGCGCATCAAGGTGATAAAGAGACGTTTTGTAGAGATGTTAGTTGCATGCCTATGAATATTGATACACTTTTATAGATACATTTATATAATGTGTCTACTTGTGTAGTCATATTATATAGCAACACTTTATTATGTGCTAAGAAATGTAGAGACGTTCTCATAGATCCATTTATATTTTGTGTGTACTAATGTAGTGACGTTGTGTAACGATGTTGTATTATGTGTTAAAAAGTGTAGAGACGTTCTCATAGATACATTTATATAATGTGTGTACGAATATAGTGACATTTTATAATGACGTCGTATTGTGTATTAAAATATAGAGATGTTTGAGTAGATAAATTTATATTACGTATCTAACAATATAGATACATTGTCTAGTTACATCATTTTGCGTTTCAAGAAAACATAGAGACAATTTTATACACATTTATATTTTGTGTCTACTGCTATAGAAACATTATAAAGTAAGATTTTATAACGTCATATAGAAATATAGATATTTATGCATCTATATAATGTGCCTATTAATATAGACATATTTATAGTAACACATTCTTACTCACGAAATAAAGAGACTTTTACAAATTTGGACGAATGAATTTGTATGATTAGATAATGAGAAAGTGAATCATGAAGGCATTGCTTGAAAAATCCATTGTCTTTACAAAACAAGATGATGATTAATAGTTCATTAGAGTGCACTCTCAAAGACAAACCATATTCATAAAGAAGCATAGGAAATGTGGCAATTATCATACAAATATCTATATTTCTCGCTACCATCTAAAGTCTATCTTGATCACTCCGAAACTTGTAGTTTGGCATATCGTATCAAGAAGCATGTTTACGTGACTATGTATGCATATTGATATGCTTTGCAACGTGTATAGATTATACTAACGGTTTAAACCGTGTCTAACTTTGTGTTATTTTGAGATGACTTTAGTATTGTATCAAAAAACATCTTTAATTGTCTATGGAGCGTTCTATGATACGCTAAAAACGTGTTATGTTGACACGTTCATAAAATCGTGTTAAAAAGCATCTTTACATGACTATGTAGAGACGCTTTTAGTTTGCGTTGCTATAAAAGCGTGCCTAGAGCGACTTTTTCTTGTAGTGAGCTCGCTAGTGCTCTTTTTGTTGCTAGCTCAGAGCGCCAAGGACACAAGCACACAAGATGGCCCGTGCAGCTTCCCCCCTTCCGTGTTATAGCATGGAGTCAATCTCCACCGTAGATTGAGCGTCTTCATGCCCCCTTCTTCGGTGTCCACAGGCTTCTGCCTCGTAGACATAGCCCACAGGCTGCAATGGCCTGCAGGCTAGGGAGTCCAGTGGCTAGCGGCAAGCGTGGGCCAACATCAATGTACCCGGTGGAGCGCCTCATCAGATTCTCCACGGTGGCTTGTTCGGTTAATCCCCAATCAAGTGGATTGGAGATGATTGAAAGGGACCGAGGGAGATTTTTACTTGTGTGGAATAAAACCCCCCTCAATACCTTTCAATCTTCTCTAGTCTCCACCAAACCGAACAAGCCCTAAATGGGTGCTGCTTCATCCATCACATCTTCCATGCAGGTGGGGAAGCCTCAAGGATCAATGTTTAGGGATTGGTGAATTTGGATAATGAGGCGACGAAGGCATGTGATGTTGGGAGGATGGAGAGTAAGGGAACCTCCAATGACCAAATCTAAGCTAGTATTAGATGGCACATGGAGGAGAAAAGAGGACAAAAGCCTTTGATCTAGCGGTAAGAGAAAAGTTAAGCTCTGTGGGCGTCTCAATGCATGATAGATATAACTCATCTATCTCTGTTTTGACTTGATAGAATATATGAATAAAAACACCATAGGACAAACATAATGAGGCAACATATAAGAGTTGATAACTGACTCTTATTATTGGAGGTATCGTAATATATAAGTATTGACTGTAGCCTCATATATAGATAAGAGAGAAGGTACAAAATAAAAAATTCTTACATGTGGGGCCCATGCTGATGAGTTGGCACCAAGTAACCTGGAGCCAGCTTGATTGTTGGGGACCCTTTTTTGACAAGTAGATAGCACAAGCAATAGGTTACAAACCATACAACCAAAGCACAACTGCCGCCAAGAGTATGAATAATCATATCATACTGTCGGAGGAACCGAAGCATGAAAACCTTTGATGATTAATTAGTATCAGCATGATAGCATCATCCCCAGCAGGATAGATATGAACCAAGAAGAAGCATATAGGGACATGCATATATGTGGCCATATAGGTTAGTAGTACGCCACCGTAAAAGAAGCATCTAGATTTGTTGACAAGGCCGCTAGTTTTTATTCATTTGTAATCATAAGTTATGATATTACTCCAATCCATCGATTTCGAAATATATGTCATCTTAGTTTTTATCCTAAGTTGCTTGTTTAATGTTAAGCAAATTTATACAAAAGTACACAAATATCTATAACGTCAAATTAGTTAGGAGGCAAAGCTTTGTTGTTGTTGCCAAGGGTGTACATGGCCACCTTGCCATTAGGAGTTCTCTTTTTTTTCTCGAATACGCAGGAGAGTTGCGTATCATTGCATTAACAAGAAGAATTGTAAAATACAACACGCACGCCACGCACACACTGTTCAGCACAAACAACGCACATCTAGCGCGTTAGGTGGTCAACATCCAGACCAACCTAGCAGACTGCTCTCCGGTTCGATATTACATAAATGGAACAACCAACGTGCGAACACCGCCGCGCCCTATGGGTCTTCCATGAAGAGCTCGCACGCGCGCCCGTTGAACGCTGGAAACAGCGCGTCAAGGGCCTCCACCTGGCTCGACAACAAGGTCCTAGAACGCAAAGCGTCGAGAATCCCCTTGGGCGCAGGTGAAACCGTAACGACCGATGGCGCAATCCCCAACCGCTGCTGGAGGAGTACCTCTCCCCGCCGGGAAGCCGGTATGTGTGCCAACGGTTGGGCAGCAATCCGTGTGATCCTGCGCCTGACAGGCAGGGGCCTCCTGGCTCTCGGCCTCTGTCGTGGTGGAGAGGTAATCAGGGGCGGTTCCCGCTAGACTAGCACCTCATCCCGGAACCATGCGAGGTGTCGAGCGGCCTCGCACGGCGTGGGCGTCTCGTCGCCATCGACGCCGGATTGACCAACCCGAGGAGGCGTTTGCTGCGCCAACTCGTGTGCCGACGACTGAGGCGAGGAGACATCGGCCATCGGAGGTGGCACCGTGGACCCCGCAAGGGTGGCTACATCGCTAGCCTCGATGCCGGGTAGAGCCTCCTGAGGCGCCAACTCCTACGCCGACGGCTGAGGGGAGAAGGCAGCCGCGGCTAGAGGCGAGGAGACATCGACCATCGGAGGTGGCTCCGTGGACCCCGCGGGGCGGCTACGTCGCCAGCCTCGACGCCGGGTAGAGCCTCCTGAGGCGCCAACTCCTTCGCCGACGGCTGAGGCGAGAGGGCAGCCACGGCTAGGAGCTCCTCTAGCATCGGGTTGAAGGAGACGACCAAAGCAGGAGGACCATCGGCTGCGCATATCGCCTCCACAAGCGGGTCGTGCTCAGGGAGGCGCTGCACGGGCGCCCACACGGTGGAATCCAGCGGTGCTTGGGCAGCCCTAGCCGGTAGAGCTTCAGAGGTGGAGGCCGGTGTTGTCCGCGCGGACTCAGGCGACCGCCCACGACGCCTCTGATGCTTGTGTCGCCTCCGCCTATGTCGCCGTCGACCATCAGTGGCGGGGCGGTGGTGGTCGTCATGGCTCCTCTAAGCTCACACAAACCGTGCGAGCCACCATGGTTCGTCGGCCCATCAGGACGACCCAAGACATGGTTGCCCGATACACGGTTGCCCACGCGCCTTGGCTGCTTGCAGTCACGCGCGATGTGTCGAAAGCCCCTGCACCTCAGACAACACTGGGGCAGGTTGCAGGTGACCACCTGGTGCGTGGAGGAGAGGCAATTGAGACACTTGCCATGAAGATCTACCGGGATGTGCCTCGATGGTCAATGACATGCAGGCCGACCCCCGCGAGCTGGCTCTGGTGGCACAACCAAGGCGGTAGCCAGACACAACTCTTGGCTATGGAGGATCTCACGCCACCCATTGGCATAAGGGGTAGAGACCCGTCAACGGCGGCTGAGGCGCTGGCATGCCGGGATCCGGCCCTCCACTGGGCAAGACGACAGGGCGTGCACCAGGTGTGGCCATGGCCGACGACGCTTCGCCCCCCTCGACCAGCACCCTGGCGGCCCGGCATAGCGCCGCCACTGCCCGAAGGCTAGTGCCGGGTGTGCGGCAGGGGCATCGCAGGCCGCGCCGAAGACCTCGACGGCTGCGGCTCCCGGCGAACAGCGTGCAGAAACGTCGTGGCAGCTGGCGTGGATTCCGCATCAGAGGCGTCGAAGAGGTCCTCGTCTACCCAACGACGTGCCTTGGGCCATCCTGCCGTGGTAACCCCCGGTTGGAAGGGGGCGGCGTTAGGGGACAAGGTGGACGACGGGCTCGGAGCGAGGGCAGACGGGTGGATGAGGAAGGCGTCGAGGCCGGCGCTCGCCCTAGCCAGAGGGTGAGGGCGCCCGCGCATCAGTACCGGCATCAGTGTCATCACAGTCGTCCTCATCGCCATCGTCGTCGCTCTCCGTGACATCCTCGATGAGGACCGACACCTCGTGGGAGCCTGCAGCACCGCCAGCAGGTCCTACCAGCGACGACGGCGCACACAGGGGGCAACATCTGCTGCTGACCACCGCAGCAGGTTGGGCCGAAGCAGACAGAGGCGTGGGTGGGGAGGGGCGGGGGGATGGCTGCCTGCGCCGCCACCAGTGGTGTGCTCGTGGCCGCCCAGATCAGGCCCCAAGGGCTGGTGCCGGAAGATGAGGTGGAGGGGGGTGGGGATGCGGAGGGGGAGGGGGTGGCCGCCGCCGGAGCCGAGGAGGCCGTCGGGGCCATCACCGGCCGACGACGCGGGGGCGGAAGGGGCTGGGGGGTGGGGGAGTGCAGGCCGGGGGGAAGGGGAGGGGGAAGTGGTGGAGGGGGAAGTGAAGGGGGCGGTGGAGGTGAGTGCGGCGGACGCCGGCGCCGGGGAGGCAGCCGGCGCCGCCGCCGGCGGGGGCGCGGGGTCGCTCAGGGTCGGGGTGGAGGAGGGTCGCTCAGGGTCGGGGTGGAGGAGGGTCGCTCAGGGTCGGGGTCCAGTCTGCTCTCTTAGGAGTTCTCTTAAGTGAACACTAAACTTCACCTCGTAAAAGCTAACAAGCAAATTAAATAGAGTGAATTTTGGGGTTAGTTTGTAAGCTTACCCCCTTTGGAGAATAGGAATTATATACGAATTCAGTGACTGAAATTAGTTTCATCAAATTCAGAATAAAATATATCTTGATAGTGCATTTATTTGATATAGTGTACTTTATTTGTTTCAAATTTTACGTCACTTTAACTTTATCCTAAGTTAAACTCCTCTAATCTCGTTCTAGGTACAGTCAAGATTTTTTTTTTCAAAGAACATGTATTGAGACGACAAATGCTAAACAACACTCGGTTGTTTTGTTTGCTGACGACACACTCCAATCCTTTACAACTCTAACTCACAACAAGCACACATCTACAGTGTTATATAAAAAGGCGTGTGCAGCCCTCCCACAGGAGCACACATCACCCAACAAAGGCAGAGCGCAGCATGAAGAAGCCGTCCACGCTCCTCCGCTCCTTCTCCTCGCGCCTATCCACGCGGCTCGCGCCCTCGCCGGCGGTGGCTCCATGGCCGCCAGTCCGATCGGCCTACGATCGCTGGCTCGCCACTGAGCTGGACGAGCTCCGCGCCGACCCGCTCGCACCCTGCACCAACGCGGCATGGCTCGGCCGCGCGCTCAGCCTCGCCGTCGCCGCGCAGAGGCGCCTCGTCGCGTCGGGCACAGCGAGCGGCGGCGCCGCCAGCGCCAGCATCGACCGGAGGACCATCGACGAGTGCGTCGACGACACCGCGGAGCTGCTCGACGCGTGCGCCGGGCTCCGCGACCGCCTGGACACGCTCAGGGGCTACGTCGTCGCCACGCGCACCGCGCTGCACTGGCTCGAAGGCGGCCTCGGCCACGGCGGCGAGGGAGTGGCCGCCGCGCGCCGCGCCGCGGCGGCGTTCGCGGAGTGCGAGGCCGTGGAGCGGCGTTGCGGCGCCGAGCTCGCCAAGTGCGGCTCCAACCTGCGCAGGCTAGGCGAGAAGGCGCTGCTGCGCGCCAGCAGGCAGCAGCAGGTCACCACCGGCGCGCACTGCTGGTTCGACGAAGAGGCTGTGTCCGGGGCGCGCGCGCTGGCGGTGCTGGCCGTCGGCGCGCTGGGCACGGCGCTGGCGTTCCGGCCACGCCGCAGCGTGTCTGGCCTCGCCAGCAGCGGCAAGGCCGCGGCGCAGTGGGAGTGCGCGCTCCAGGACGTGCAGAGGCACGTCAGGGAGGAGTACGACCGGCGGAGAAAGGAGGGCGTCCCGTGCATGGCCGAGCTCGACGCTGCGGCGGCCGCAAGCCGGGCGGTGAGATGCGCCGTGGCCAGCGGGCGTGGCCGCTGCCCGGAGACCATCGTAGCAGAGGCGAGGAGAAGGTGCGACGAGCTGGAGGACACGGTGGCGGCGTTCGAGGAGAAGGTCGGCGAGCTGCATAGAGTGTTGATAGCTGTTAGAATGTTGCTCTTGGAGTGGGCGCAGATAGCAGGAGGGCATGAGGTGCTTAGATTTGCCTGTACTCATGCTCATTCCGAAGCATCTTGTCCAAGATTGTCACGGTCTTAAACTGACATAACACCCCACAAATTGCATTTGATTGACCAAAAACTAGGCGCATACCAATACCATACGAGGCTATTACTAGATCCAAATGACAAGCGAGAAACAAGCAACAAGAATAGATGGTGACGGAGCCATTTTGATTAAGAGGACCAGTCCCTTTAACTATTATAATTAATATATACATAGACAATCTTTTTTAACGTGTCTACATATATAGTTATTATTCATAAAAAATATAATATTATGATAAAAATAGGTAAATTGGTGTTTTATTATACTGTAAATTAAAATATTTATAGAGGTATTAATAAACTTTCTACTTTGTGTGTGTGTGGGGGGGTGGGGGGGGGTGGGTGGTGGTGGTGGCGTACAACCCCTGCTAGCCCCCTGGTTCCGCTAGTGAGAATAGATTACATGACTCAAATAAGATCATTGAATTGGATTGTTGGAATTCGGAAATAGGGCATACTTGACAGCTTAGACATCCAATCCAACCCATCAAACAACTACGCTGTTTTCACAAACCATTCATGATTCGTCCCACCAAAGCGTCAAAATGAAGTAGCGAGAAAGACCACTAAGCTTTAGGCCCTTTTTAGGACAACTTAAATTGTCGATGCTTTGATTCAAAGCTCGTTTCTTCAAAAGCTAGCTTGCTAAGAAGCGAAAGGAGTTGAAGCATACCATCTAGGGTAGGTGGGTTGGGGGCCGGGGGGGGGGGGGGGGGTGGGGGGTGTGGTAGGGGGGGTGTGGTGGTGTCTGCAACATGAGGAGGGAGACAGATATTGTGGCCTCGCTTGCGTAGTGAGGAAGAGGAAGAGCCTAAACCACGGAGCTGACGGCGCATGAGAAGCCCAGCCACACATGGGAAGGATGAGCCTAAGTGTCGTGCGTAGGGAGGACGAGCCTGGTGGTAGAGCTCGAAGAGTGAAATCGGTGACAGAGCTTGAAGCGCAGAGTTGGCGGCGGGTGGGGAGGAGGAGTCCAGCTGCCATGTGTGTGGGGAAGGAGCTTGGCTGCTGCGGCAAATCTTGGAGCTCCGTGGTGGTGGCGGTGGAGGATCTTAGAGGTGGACGCGCGTGGGGGGGAGAAGCCCGGCGGCACCGCCAATGCCTCTCGAGCGAGCAGTGCACCGCCGATTCCGCTTCCGCTTCTGCTTCCGCTTCCGCTTGGGAATCACGCCGTCTGGAGGAGTTCATCTGTTTTTTGTTACCGTAAGCCAGTAAGAGACGGCTCCAAACAGGACCTTAGTCTATAGACCTTCAATTACTATCGCACCGAAACATATGCAAGTGGTGCATATTAGCAGATATGAACATGGACCGCTCAGTGGCTTGGACTCTAGGCGTCGCCCCTCCCGCCTAGGCCTAGAGGCGGCCCTGTGCGCACTTTTTAAAATCTAATTAAGTTGAGTAGGAGTAGGACATAAAGATGTGCCATTCTTCACATCTTCCTCAACAAAACACAAGGTATGAAATATCCTGTGTTCGCGGCGTGGCTCAGCTGTCAGCTTAACCACGCCGTATGAACCTTGAATTACATATACATACAAAAGAGAAAACGGGGAAACTAAAACCCCCCGGTTCTCTTGGTGCCGGACAACGCAGGACCAGCGACGACGCATCTCTCTTTATGCTTGACGAGTTTGCCATCCGCTAGCCGCGCTGCTTGACCGCCGCATCACGTAGGCATATGGCGCATGCATGGGGGACATGGGGAGGCACGGGGGCTGATGAGAGAGCATCAAGGGCCTCATCACGGAAATGCATGCCGTCCATTTTGCAGACAGGCGTCGTGCTAGCTGTTCACCAGCAACCGGGCGGCAACAAGGCTGGGCAGGTTCGGCTGGTCCAGACTTGGCTGGTTACGACTGATTTCAGCAGGTCTGCCTAGCTAGAACCAGTCTGGAACCTGCCGATTTCAGTTCTGTCTAGACCTGCCGAACACGACGAGCACCCATTCCTCTGTGTCCCATGCACGGTAATATTCCTTCCTTCGATTACGGTCACAGCTGATATATTCTACTCAACCTCCAATACGAAATGTGTATTGAAGCAAACAAAGCTCTCTGTGTTCCTTGCAAAAGACCGAAGCACCAAAAACAAAACTTAAACTACTAATTGCTGTCATGCTAAATCTGTCAATATTTGTTTAAGATCGATCTAGTCACTACCGGAAAACAGATCTTTGCCGAGTGTTTTTTACTTTGCCGAGTGTAATTTTTTGGGCACTCGGCAAAGACCCTCTTTGCCGAGTGCCAAAACAAAAACACTCGGCGAAAAAAAACACTCGGCAAAGAGGGTCTTTGCCGAGTGTTTTTTTTTGACACTCGGCAAAGAGGGCCTTTGCCGAGTGTTTTTTTTGACACTCGGCAAAGACCCTCTTTGCCGAGTGTTTTTTTTACACTCGGCAAAGAGGGTCTTTGCCGAGTGTTTTTTTTTGACACTCGGCAAAGAGGGTCTTTGCCGAGTGTTTTTTATTACACTCGGCAAAGAAGATCTTAAAAGCATATTTTGAGGCCCTAAATGACTTCAAATTAAAAAGTGTTCAACTACAAAGTTGTATAACTTCTCAAGATCTACAACTTTTGTATTGATAATTTCTTCATTTGACAAAGTGATATTAACGTTCTTTATAAAATCTACATCTCTCGTATATAGTCTCAGGAAAACTAGAAGACAGATCTCTAAGTTTTGTAAACAATGTTAGTATCGCTTTGTTGAATAAAGAAATGACAAAAATAAAAGTTGTAGATCTTGAGAAGTTATACAACTTTATAGTTGAACACTTTTTAATCTGAATTAATTTTGCTAGTGAAAAGTACGTCTGAATTTCAAAAAAATTAAAATTTGAATTTTTCAAATGACCTCGGATGGAGAAACGGCCAAAACGAAAGTTGTAGATCTTGAAAAGTTATTAAACTATGTAGTAGAAAACTTTTTGATTTAAAATCATCTTGTCAACGAAAAGTACGTTTGAATTTCTCAAATTTAAAATTCAAATTTTTGTAAACGATCTCGGATGGAGAAACAATCAAAATAAAAGTTGTAGATCTCGAAAAGTTATGAAACTATGTAGTAGAAAACTTTTTGATTTAAAATCATCTTGTCAACGAAAAGTACGTTTTAATTTCTTAAATTTAAAATTCAAATTTTTGTAAACGACCTCGGATGGAGAAACAATCTAAATGAAAGTTGTAGATCTCGAAAAGTTATGAAACTTTGTAGTAGACAACTTTTTGATTTGAATTCATTTAGAGCCTCAAATAAGCAATTTACACTCGATTTAGTATAATATGTATAGAACGAGAATGAGATACAGACACAAGTGACAGTGTGGTGCAGTGGTAGAGAGGGTTACACATGAGGGAGAGGTCACGGGTTCGAATCCCGTCGGCCGCGTTAGCCGTGCCTTGCCGAAAAAATACCGCGAAAAATGCGTGTTTGAAGAGACCGGTGGGCGCTAGCCGGTGGTGCCCTCCTCCGATTAAAAATTTTTTTTCCTGTTTTTTTGGATTTTTTTCGATTCGCGACTTTGCCGAGTGCTCAGTCTTTGCCGAGTGTTTTTTCAGCACTCGGCAAAGTCTTTGCCGAGTGCCCGATAAAAAACACTCGGCAAAGAGCCTTTACCGACGTAAATTTTGCCGTGTGTTCTTTGCCGAGTGTGGCACTCGGCAAAGCCTTTGCCGAGTGCAAAAAGGTCTTTGCCGAGTGCCACAGGCACTCGGCAAAGCACTGAATTCCAGTAGTGAGTACAATGCATTGATGTGCAAGTTGAAGGTATAAAATACAGGCACTAGTTTCAGTTAAGACCAAAAGCTAGCTGGATTTGATAGATCTCAAAGCTTTGTGTAACAGAACCGACCAATTATACGAGATTAAGTAGGAAATCATCCAACGAAAGGACAATTTAACAAACTTAAGCCCGTATAACCCGATAGTCCGTGAAATCTCAACGGATTTCAAACCATTTCACATGACAGCCAAGATCGTACTAAGTTTAACGGTTACCATCATAAGTTACATAGAAGTTCGTGGCACAAAATACATCGGAGTTTAAACATAGTTATTACAAACCAGGTTCGAATAAAAGTAGCGGAAGCATCAGTTTAAAACACGCACACACACATTGTTTTGAGATAAAGTGCCAGCTTGTGATCATTTCCAGCAAAAGCATCAGGCGAGAAGTAGTGAATGACCATTGCCCATGGTCCTAAGCTTCGTCCATCGCAGGGTAGAGACAGTTGATATAATAACCATAGTACATCTGTCCATCTGCAACAAGTGGGAACAAAGCCCTGAGTACGAGAAGGTACTCAGCTAGACTTACCCGTCATAAACCAGAAATAAAAGACACCAAGGAATCATGATAGGTTTTCTGGTGGGGTAGCTGACTCATTTGCAAAAAGGCATTTTTAGCATTTATGAAAACCTTTACAACACCTAAGCATCAAGTTAAATCTTTATTAACCTGTCAACTACATTTGCACCTGTACTAAAGTAACATGGAATTACACAGGCAATGATAACCAATGATCATTAACAACTTCCATTATGTCATAATTCATATAACTGTCCAAGTGTTCCATCAATATTACTACGATGAAGTAGCTCAAGTCAAGTGTTCACTATCCAGTGAACGATGGCGATTCGAATCGATTATTAACCAGCTGGTAAGTTATTCCTCACACAAACCTCACTCACCCGCTAAAGTGAGGTGTTGGTCGCCGAGTCAACCATTCAGGTAAAGTCGCGAGCTTGCCAGGAACCACTTGTACCCGGGGGCCGCCCGACTGCTCTTTGGCCTTATCATCGCGCCCCCGTATCCTGCCACTACTGCTCCGGTACAGTGCGTTGCGGGCAATCCACTCGGCCCGAATAATCTCCCAGTTTCACGGTCGGAAGGTACTTTATCCGGCCAGCTAAATGTGAGGCATGCGTTCAACATGACCCGAGGGACAACAACGGACGGTCCTTAATCAACACAGACGGAAAACACTACAGTCCGAAACACTGCAAGTTTCCGCCCGGTCGCAATTTCATTTCACACTTAGTTATATCATGACTTCATAGTCAACCAAACAGATCCAAGTAACCACCTATAGCTCGCAGGTGACAGGAAATCACCCGACTTCTACCGGTCTAAGCAAGCTAAGCATTGACTCGACTGCGGATACCAGGGTAACAAGGATATAGTATAACAAAGGTAAGCAAGGTATAATGCAGCAACGTCTGCAAACAACTCCTAACGTAATGCATCAAATTAAGTAAAGTTAATAATAAATTATTTACAAACCGGGAGAGAAATGCTCCGGGGCTTGCCTCTCTCGAAGGAACATGGACGGTGGTCGGGGCACTCGGGGAGATCTTCACCGGCCTCTTCTTCGGCTTCTGTCACCTCCTGCTGCTGCACCTCGACCTGCTCCTCTAGCTCCTCGGGCAAGACGACTGGGTTCTCGGTTTGCGATCCTATATGATGCAATATGCGTAAGTGATTATGCAAACGGTGCATCGAAGGAGATGAATGCAATGGATATGTTTAAATGCAAGGTAGTCAACATCATCCAAGAAACTATACACTACAAGCACATGTCATATACTGCATTCTCTTTTACTACTATTATGTTAAGTTAACCTATCTTATGAAATGCTTCAAAGATACACCAAAGCTTTACTAATTTATTAATCACACTTAAAGCAACACTTGCTTAAACCCTAAGTAATAATAGTAGGTTTGAATAGCAACATATATTTCTGATGCTCCTAAAAATCTAAGAAAATTACAGTAGCATAATACTACTCTAAACCGACTACCATAAAAATTTCATGGCATTTGGATAAGTAAACCATCCTATACAAAAATGACAAGCTATAGCATAAAAATGAGCATGAAATTACTTTGTACTATGGAAAGTGTCAAACAACAGAATTAATATTTTTTCTAGGTTCTTTATAGCATACTATGACTGTATAACAATTATCACATGCATGTTTTATACAAAGTTTGCTCTCTAGCAAAAATAACAAAAATCAGCCATTAAAGGCACTTGAACTACACCTCAACATTTTCCCACAGCACATGCATGAAACATATTTTTCCTAGTAAGTACATGATATATGAAGATCAACAAACTTAAAAATCATATTTTTCTAATACATATAGGATTTACTAGCTATTTTACAAGATATCAGCAATATTAAGAATTAATTAAAGCTCTACAGAAAAGTATTCCAAAAATGACATACAATATTTTTAGATTGTAGATCTGGTTCCAATGAATCCCTAGAAATTTATTACACAATTTTTGGAGCTAAAATGACTACTAAAACATTTTTCCAAAGCATTTTCAATAAGAATAATAAAAGAAAATGGAAATGAATTTTTATAACGGCACTGGGCCGGCCCGGAAAATCAAGCGGCCCATGGCCGTCGCGGCCCGGCTTGCGCGCGCGGGGGAAACAACCGAGCCGGCTTGCTCGGGGCTCGGCCCATAGCGCAGCCCAGCCCACCGAGGGGTGGGGGAACCGAGCGCGGTCGCCGGCGTTCACGGCTTCGACGCCGCGGCGACGGTCGCGGGCCAACGGCCGGCTCCGGCCAAACCGAGGCCGACTAGCGCGCGCAACACGTTCGCCAGAGAGTGGCTAACACGTGAAGGCGACGCGGGAGGGCAGAGAGAGGACTAGTGAGGCGGTGGCGAAGCTCGGCGCGGCGGCACCGCCGCGGTGGCGCGGCGAGACGAGCAGAAATTGAGCCCTACCGTGGCCAAGGAGGGGATGGCGGTGCTCGTTCGGAGGAGGGGAGGATGGGGCGGAGCCTCGGGCACGGCTAATTGGACGGAGGTGGTCCACCGGAGGAGGAACAAGGCGGAGACGGTGGCGGAGCATGGTGACAAGCGGCGTTCCGCTGCAGCTGTCACCGGAAGGAGGAAGAGAGGGAGCAGGCGAGGCGGAAAATGGGAGGGAGACCCAGCGCTCGGTTGTTTTTGAAGCTGGACGCGAACGCGGGGTCCACGGTGGCCACGCGGTGGCGTTGCCGGCATGCGAACGCCACGCGGCGAGCGTTTGCTGCCGGGGCGCCAGCGCGCGCGGGCGAGAGCGGGAAGAAGAGGAAGGGGGCCGGCTGGGCCGGGCCGTGGCGGAGGCGGCTGCAGGCGCACGCGCGGGAGGAGGAGGGAGGCCGGGTGGACGTGGGCCGCTTCGGCCAGCGGGCCGAAACCGAGGCGGTGGCCTGCTAAGGTTTGAAATGGATTTTTTCAAATTTCTAATTTCCAAACAATTTCAAATGCAGTTTTCAAACATAAATTGAACAAGAAAAAGACCTTTTTTTTGGAATTGACCCAAAAATAAAAGTTGCTTAGAATTAAATTCTCTACAACTTTGATTAAGGGGCCAAGTCAAAATTCTTAATAGATTTTGAATGGCAGAATAAAAGCTAAAATAGGGAGTATTTTTGAATATTTCGAATTAATATTTTTGAATAAGTTTTTGACAAAATTTTGAGTCATCTGGTTGCTCCAAAAATTGAACTAACGTTCCAAGTGATGTAAAATTTATAGTTGCAAGATTTTTGGTGTAATGTGATTATCATATTAATATATTTCATCACATATATTATTTCCAAGCTTTTATTTCATTCAAATTATAACATTATCACACATGATTATGATGATATGAAATGCCATGCAATATGATTGTCATGCAATGCATTGCGTAACACCGGAGTGTTACAACCCTCCCCCTTATAAAAATCTCGTCCCGAGATTTGGGTTACAAACCATTTATTATAAAAATCTTCGTATGCTTTTTGTAAGTATTCACTCGTTTCCCACGATGCATCTCCCTCATCATGATGACTCCATTGTATCTTATATGTTTTCACCACACTATTTCGAGTAGCCTTTTCTTTGGAATCCAAAACTCGAATTGGCTGCTCACGATACACCAGATCTGACTTAAGTTTTATGCTTCAGGGTTCAATTATTTCCTCTGGAACGCGCAAACATTTCTTGAGATGTGATATGTGAAAAACTGGGAATATAGCACCCATTGACTCCGGTAATTCCAATTTGTAAGCCACTGGACCCTTCCTTTCCAAGATTTTGTAAGGTCCAACAAATCTGGCGGCCAGCTTTCTGCGTATACCAAACCGTTTCTTTTTCATCGGCGTGACTTTTAGATAAACATAGTCACCAACTTCAAACACAAGCGGTCTCCTTCTCTTATCTGCATAACTTTTCTGACGCGACTGCGCTGCTCTCATATTCTGCTGGATGATATGAACTTTCTTTTCGGCTTCCTCCACGAAGTCAATACCATAATACCTCCTTTCTCCTGGCTCAATCCAGTTTAAAGGTGTTCTACACTTTCGGCCATACAGAGCCTCAAAAGGTGCCATCTTGATACTTTCTTGATAGCTATTATTATACGCGAACTCTGCTAACGGTAACCATGACTCCCATGAACCTCTGGAAGACAACACACAAGCTCTTAACATATCTTCTAAAACAGCATTAACTCTTTCAGTCTGACCATCTGTTTGAGGATGATAGGCAGTGCTACGAATCAGACTAGTCCCCAAACCTTTGTGCAAATGCTCCCAAAAGTGAGCAGTGAACTGTGATCCTCTGTCAGACACTATAGTCTTCGGTATGCCATGCAATCTCACAATCTCTGCAATATACTTCTCGGCATATTGAGGTGGTCTATAAGCTGTCTTGACAGGCAAAAAGTGAGCGGTCTTGGTAAGACGATCCACGATTACCCAAATCGAATCATGGCCTTTCTGAGTAGTGGGCAAACCTGTGATGAAATCCATACTTATATCATCCCACTTCCAACTAGGTACTGACAAAGGTTGCAACAATCCGGCAGGTTTCATGTGAATAGCTTTCACTCGACAACATGTGTCACATCTGGCTACATAAGCTGCAATTTCCTTCTTCATCTTTGTCCACCAAAAACGAGGCCTTAGTTCTTGATATATTTTACTACTGCCAGGATGAATGGATAACTTAGAGTGATGAGCTTCATCCATAATTTTATTCTTAAGCTCTCTATCCTTTGGAACAACAAGACGGTTGTCGAACCACAACACGTCCTGCTCGTCCACTCTGAATTGTTTTGAAGGTTCTTCTTTAATTTTCCTTTTGATGTGGAATATCCCTTTGTCTGCTTTCTGACCTTCTATTATCTTACTCTCCAAGGTACAACTGATCTGAATACTGTGTAACACGACAGGGTGCATGAGATTAAAACCATCTTCGAGTAAGGGTTGCATATTCAGACAATGCGACTTTCTACTCAAAGCATCGGCTACCACATTGGCTTTCCCCGGGTGATACTGTACATTCAAGTTGTAATCTTTAATTAGTTCTAACCATCTTCGCTGTCTCATGTTCAATTCCGGTTGGGTGAAAATGTATTTGAGACTCTTGTGATCAGTGAAAATATTGCACACATTACCAAGTAAATAGTGTCTCCAAATCTTTAAGGCATGCACCACGGCGGCAAGCTCAAGATCATGTGTCGGATAATTGATTTCATGTTTTCTCAACTGACGGGAGGCATAAGCAATGACTCTTCCTTCTTGCATTAGAACACAGCCTAATCCTGTTTTTGAGGCGTCACAGAACACATCAAAAGGTTTCTCGATGTCTGGCTATGCAAGAACTGGAGTAGTGGTCAACAGTTTCCGCAAGGTGTGGAAAGCTGTCTCACACTCCTCTGTCCACACAAACTTATGATCTTTCTGTAACAGTCTTGTCATTGGCTTAGCAATCTTCGAGAAGTCTGGGATAAAGCGACGATAGTAACCAGCTAACCCTAGGAAACTCCTGACTTCTGGCACTGTGGTTGGAGTTTTCCAATCCATAACCTCTTGCACTTTGCTCGGATCTACCGAAACTCCATTCTCAGATAAAATATGACCAAGGAAAGGAACTTTCTTCAACCAAAATTCACATTTGCTGAACTTAGCATACAACTTATGATCTCTTAATCTGGTCAAGACAATTCTCAGATGTTCTTCATGATCTTTCTCATTCTCAGAGTATACCAGAATGTCATCAATGAAGACAACTACAAACTTGTCCAACTCTGGCATGAAAACCGTATTCATCAGATACATAAAGTATGCAGGAGCATTTGTTAAGCCAAAGGACATAACAAGATACTCGTACAACCCGTATCTGGTAGAAAAGGCGGTTTTCGGGATATCTTGTGGCCTAATGTTTATCTGATGATACCCTGATCTTAGGTCGATCTTGGAGAACACTCTAGCTTTAGCCAACTGATCAAACAAAACATCGATATGAGGCAAAGGATATTTATTTTTGATAGTTACAGCATTAAGAGGTCGATAATCCACACACATCCTGAGAGCACCCTCTTTCTTTTTCTTCACGAACAAGGCAGGACATCCCCATTCAGACTTACTTGGTCGGATAAACCCCTTCTTTAGCAATTCTTCCAGTTGCTTCTTCAACTCAGCTAACTCATCCGGAGGCATCCGATAAGGTCTCCTTGAAATAGGAGTTGTTCCGGGTATCAACTCGATTCCAAACTCAACATCTCTATCTGGAGGAAGGCCAGGTAACTCGTCTGGAAACACATCCGGGAACTCACACACTACCGGGATCTGGTGGATAGGAACAACTTCTATGGCACAGGTCACACTCACAAGGTCTGTTCTTTTGGTCAATGGTACCTGAAAAGTACCCTCTGCCTGCTTATCCTTAAGGGTAAGCAATCGACTGCTTGTATCTATGACTACTCCCCAGTCTTTCATCCAGTTCATCCCTATTATTACATCCAAAACTAGTCCCGGCATAACTATCAGGTTCACTCGAAACTTCCGACTATCTAACTCAAGGGTTGCCCCTCTAACCATCTTATTGGTTAGCACATCAGCCCCTGCTGAACTTATGCGATAACCATAACTCAATTCTGTGCATAGTTGTTCATGCTTCCGTGCAAATGCTTGACTCATAAAAGAATGCGAGGATCCAGAATCAAATAGAACAACTGCAGGATGATGGTTAACAAGAAACTTACCGGCAGTTACAGGTTCTCCTTCATGAATCTCATCAACGGTGGTATGGTGCACACGGGCACTGTAAGTCTGTTGCTTCTTTCTAGGCGGATAAGGGCAGAACTTTGAAAAGTGGCCTGGCTGATCATAATTGTAACAGGGCCCCTTCACTGTACCAGCAGATCCTATTGCTCCCTTAGAGTTGCTTTGTTCTGTAGCTGCGGTGATCTTTGCTGGCGGCACGGCCATCTTGTACGGCTTCTGTGGTCCCTTGTAGTTCTGAGTTTTATGCTGTGGAGGCCTGAACCGTGCACCAGGTGCGGATGGACGATAAGAAAGACGATTGGCAGTGACAACTCTGGACTGTGATGGTCCTGACTCAAACACCCTCTTGCGATTCTTAGATGCAGTGTAGGCGTTGTTGTTCTTTTCTTGTTTCAAACAATCACTGACAAAGTCATTGAACCTGGCGCGGGTATTGGTACCCACATGCTTCATCATCTTCGGACTTAATCCTCTCTTGAAACTAGCAATCCTCTTTGTATCTGTGTCGACCATGTCGGGAGCATAACGACACAAGTTGTTAAAGGCATGCAGATACTGTGTCACAGTCTTGGTACCCTGATTCAAGGCTAAGAACTCTCCAAGCTTCATCTCAACCAACCCTGGGGGAATATAAACTCCCCTAAACGCTTCAGTGAATTCTCTCCAAGTAATCTGGGCATTGGGAGGAAAGGTGGTGCGGTGATGCTTCCACCACATTCCTGCCGGTCCCTGTAACTGATGTGCAGCATATTCTGTCTTCAGAACTTCTGTCAGTCTCAGCACACGAAACTTATCTTCCATAGTGTTGATCCATTCTTCAGCGTCGAGTGGCTCTGCTGCTTCCTTGAAAACTGGCGGCCTGGTGTCCATGAAATCCTTGAAATTGCTGTACTGGTTCACTCCATGGCCACCACCTTGATTATTTCCTCTCTGAACATTTTCAGCAATGGTACGCAGAAAATCTTCCATATTCCTTTGTGACTGCTCGGCGTTGCGATGGCTTCCAAGAAACTGTGCGAAGAACACTTCTGCAGTGAGCGGTGGAGGAGGGGGCAAATGTGGCTCTGGCTGTGGCTCCTGGTGATTGACGTTGCTTGCGCCACCCCCACCAGCCCCTGCACCGTTGCCACCAGTTTCAGCGGCCTCATACGTGGCACGGCGAGCGTTTGCCATCTGCATATTTCAGCAACAAGTAATAATTGAGCGAAGTGGTAGTAATTGTATCCGAATGAACAATCATGCCATACTGAATTTATTGGAGAGAACAAGTCATGCAATAAAACAGAGGCACAATAATCACATTCCAATTAAAACAACATCACTAATCAAATTACTTCGAATGCAACATCGCGTTCCATACAACCATGTTGCTAGCATACATACACTGGACTTTTATGTGTTCAAGCATCACATACACAACCAAGACCCAAAAGATCGCCAGTCTCAAGATCGAACAAGATACAACACGATACATGGGAACCAAAAGAAGGCCATCGCGATAAAGCCTATCACTAACGCAAGGCAACTAGCCTACTCCTCGGGGCCGTCGTCGAGGTCGGAGGCGTCACCATTGCTACCATCAGTAGCGGCGTCGTCGTCGACGTCCATCTGAGCAGCGTCCGAAGGAGCATACGGGCCCATCCCGTTGTAGAGGGCATGGAACTCTTCATGCAAGTTGGCGTTATACCCTTTTAGCTCCTCGACCCTCTGCCTCAGAAGGTCCCTCTCGTTCCAGGCTTCATTCCTGTCCTGCACTAGCTGTCCCATCATGCGATCTGCATTTCTGTTGGCCTGAGTCAACGTCTGCACCTGCTGCATAGCATTCTCACCTCTCTCGAGAGCCCGATCTCGCTGCAAGCTCATGTCGGCCAACTGCTCCTGCAAGCTAGCTATAGCACGTGCTTGCTTCTTCTGCTTCCTTGCTTCAAGCCGATCATCACCACGTAGGCCAGTCAAGGTCCAATAGGTATTCTCCAGACCTTGGTATGCTCTGATGGCTGCATACATGGCACTCATGGTGTGGTTATCGCTAGCCTGTCCTTCACTTGGGCCTCTGACCAAGGCACTACCTTGTGGCTGCACCCAAATGGCATCGCGAGGATCATCTCTCGGGAAGGTACCGGCCAAGGCTGCTGCCAACTCATTAGGAAACCTGCTCATTATGTCTCGGATGACGCGAAAGGCTGCACCCTCTGCACCCTCAACTGGAGTGCGTCCTTCAAACTCCACATGTCAACCATCCCATTCTGGCGCATCACCAAGGGCAGGGACGGTGATCTCCACTATTGCAAGTCCATCCTCAGCTAGCTGGCTCTCATTCCAAGAGTACACCGGCTCTTGACCCTCTGGGTACCCCACATCATGGAGCACTCTCCAAAGCAAGGTGGGCATGTCAAACTCACTTAGAAAAGTGTCCGTGCTGCGGCGCTCCCGCGGGGCCATCTGGTGACGTGGCGCTCTTCCACCAGTGGACTTACGGGCAGTCTTCTTCGTGCGGGCCATCTGTAGCACAAGTTTTAAATTACCCGGTGAGAACATATTTTAAGTTGATGTCACTTTTATCAAACTGGGATAATCCTTTTATAAGGGGAGGAATGCAGGTTATGAATGAAATGCTCATGCAGTATGATGCATGCGCGAGTCTTACGTTCTCACAAACTTAGAAAATAAGGACATCTAACGATGAATTCGGTGGCATACAAACGATCTCTCATATACGTAACTAATTCGATCTACACGATAGACGCTGTTATGTACCTGCAGAAAATTCATTTCAGCCCATTCCCCATGAATGCATGAAAGCAGTAAATCTACCTACGCGCTCTACACGAATCCCCAGATGCGTGTACAACGGTAGTAACTACCCACACACATCGTCCTATTGACGGCATCGCCTCAACGGACGGAACACCCACACATGCGATACTTTCATAAAAACATGTGTACAACATGTAATTATTCTAGTATCATATAAAACACTCTCTCTAAATCGGCGGTGTATCCGATCATGCTCTCACAGCTCACACTTACCAAAGCGTAGAGGTAACTGGTCTATACATTACCACTCAATTAAGTGGCACTCATACAATAGCACGCCGTATGAGCAACGAAAGAGAAATATGGTGCAAGAACCCCAAGTTAGTACTTAAGTAGCCACCTAGAGTCCTTAACTGGGCATACAGGATATGACCACTGGCACACATTTAGTTTTAAATCATACTTTTTAAATAGAATTTTGTTTTAAATACACTTATGAACAGTAATTACGCTAAACCATGCTTCGATGCCAGCTGTAACAGAACCGCCCAATTATACGAGATTAAGTAGGAAATCATCCAACGGAAGGACAATTTAACAAACTTAAGCCCGTATAACCCGGTAGTCCGTGAAATCTCAACGGATATCAAACCATTTTACATGACAGCCAAGATCGTACTAAGTTTAACGGTTACCATCATAAGTTACATAGAAGTTCGTGGCACAAAATACATCGGAGTTTAAACATAGTTATTACAAACCAGGTTCGAATAAAAGTAGCGGAAGCATCAGTTTAAAATACGCACACACACACATTGTTTTGAGATAAAGTGCCAGCTTGTGATCATTTCCAGCAAAAGCATCAGGCGAGAAGTAGTGAATGACCATTGCCCATGGTCCTAAGCTTCGTCCATCGCAGGGTAGAGACAGTTGATACAATAACCATAGTACATCTGTCCATCTGCAACAAGTGGGAACAAAGCCCTGAGTATGAGAAGGTACTCAGCTAGACTTACCCGTCATAAACCAGAAATAAAAGACACCAAGGAATCATGATAGGCTTTCTGGTGGGGTAGCTGACTCATTTGCAAAAAGGCATTTTTAGCATTTATGAAAACCTTTACAACAGCTATGCATCAAGTTAAATCTTTATTAACCTGTCAACTACATTTGCACCTGTACTAAAGTAACATGGAATTACACAGGCAATGATAACCAATGATCATTAACAACTTCCATTATGTCATAATTCATATAACTGTCCAAGTGTTCCATCAATATTACTACGATGAAGTAGCTCAAGTTAAGTGTTCACTATCCAGTGAACGATGGCGATTCGAATCGATTATTAACCAGCTGGTAAGTTATTCCTCACACAAACCTCACTCACCCGCTAAAGTGAGGTGTTGGTCGCCGAGTCAACCATTCAGGTAAAGTCGCGAGCTTGCCAGGAACCACTTGTACCCGGGGGCCGCCCGACTGCTCTTTGGCCTTATCATCGCGCCCCCGTATCCTGCCACTACTGCTCCGGTACAGTGCGTTGCGGGCAATCCACTCGGCCCGAATAATCTCCCAGTTTCGCGGTCGGAAGGTACTTTATCCGGCCAGCTAAATGTGAGGCATGCGTTCAACATGACCCAAGGGACAACAACGGACGGTCCTTAATCAACACAGACGGAAAACACTACAGTCCGAAACACTGCAAGTTTCCGCCCGGTCTCAATTTCATTTCACACTTAGTTATATCATGACTTCATAGTCAACCAAACAGATCCAAGTAACCACCTATACCTCGCAGGTGACAGGAAATCACCCGACTTCTACCGGTCTAAGCAAGCTAAGCATTGACTCGACTGCGGATACCAGAGTAACAAGGATATAGTATAACAAAGGTAAGCAAGGTATAATGCAGCAACGTCTGCAAACAACTCCTAACGTAATGCATCAAATTAAGTAAAGTTAATAATAAATTATTTGCAAACCGGGAGAGAAATGCTCCGGGGCTTGCCTCTCTCGAAGGAACTTGGACGGTGGTCGGGGCACTCGGGGAGATCTTCACCGGCCTCTTCTTCGGCTTCTGTCACCTCCTGCTGCTGCACCTCGACCTGCTCCTCTAGCTCCTCGGGCAAGACGACTGGGTTCTCGGTTTGCGATCCTGTATGATGCAATGTGCGTAAGTGATTATGCAAACGGTGCATCGAAGGAGATGAATGCAATGGATATGTTTAAATGCAAGGTAGTCAACATCATCCAAGAAACTATACACTACAAGCACATGTCATCTACTGCATTCTCTTTTACTACTATTATGTTAAGTTAACCTATCTTATGAAATGCTTCAAAGATACACCAAAGCTTTACTAATTTCTTAATCACACTTAAAGCAACACTTGCTTAAACCCTAAGTAATAATAGTAGGTTTGAATAGCAACATATATTTCTGATGCTCCTAAAAATCTAATAAAATTACAGTAGCATAATACTACTCTAAACTAACTACCATAAAAATTTCATGGCATTTGGATAAGTAAACCATCCTATACAAAAATGACAAGCTATAGCATAAAAATGAGCATGAAATTACTTTGTACTATGGAAAGTGTCAAACAACAGAATTAATATTTTTCCTAGGTTCTTTATAGCATACTATGACTGTACAACAATTATCACATGCATGTTTTATACAAAGTTTGCTCTCTAGCAAAAATAACAAAAATCAGCCATTAACGGCACTTGAACTACACCTCAACATTTTCCCACAGCACATGCATGAAACATATTTTTCCTAGTAAGTACATGATATATGAAGATCAACAAACTTAAAAATCATATTTTTCTAATACATATAGGATTTACTAGCTATTTTACAAGATATCAGCAATATTAAGAATTAATTAAAGCTCTACAGAAAAGTATTCTAAAAATGACATGCAATATTTTTAGATTGTAGATCTGGTTCCAATGAATCCCTAGAAATTTATTACACAATTTTTGGAGCTGAAATGACTACTAAAACATTTTTCCAAAGCATTTTCAACAAGAATAATAAAAGAAAATGAAAATAGATTTTTATAACGGCACTGGGCCGGCCTGGGAAATCAAGCGGCCCATGGCCGTCGCGGCCCGGCTTGCGCGCGCGGGGGAAACAACCGAGCCGGCCTGCTCGGGGCTCGGCCCATAGCGCAGCCCAGCCCACCGAGGGGGGGGGGGAACCGAGCGCGGTCGCCGGCGTTCACGGCTTCGACGCCGCGGCGACGGTCGTGGGCCAACGGCCGGCTCCGGCCAAACCGAGGCCGACTAGCGCGCGCAACACGTTCGCCAGAGAGTGGCTAACACGTGAAGGCGACGCGGGAGGGCAGAGAGAGGACTAGTGAGGCGGTGGCGAAGCTCGGCGCGGCGGCACCGCCGCGGTGGCGCGGCGAGGCGAGCAGAAATTGAGCCCTACCGTGGCCAAGGAGGGGATGGCGGTGCTCGTTCGGAGGAGGGGAGGATGGGGCGGAGCCTCGGGCACGGCTAATTGGACGGAGGTGGTCCACCGGAGCAGGAACAAGGCGGAGACGGTGGCGGAGCACGGTGACAAGCGGCGTTCCGCTGCGGCTGTCACGGGAAGGAGGAAGAGAGGGAGCAGGCGAGGCGGAAAATGGGAGGGAGACCCAGCGCTCGGTTGTTTTTGAAGCTGGACGCGGGCGCGGGGTCCACGGTGGCCACGCGGTGGCGTTGCCGGCATGCGAACGCCACGCGGCGAGCGTTTGCTGCCGGGGCGCCAGCGCGCGCGGGCGAGAGCGGGAAGAAGAGGGAGGGGGCCGGCTGGGCCGGGCCGTGGCGGAGGCGGCTGCGGGCGCGCGCGCGGGAGGAGGAGGGAGGCCGGGTGGACGCGGGCCGCTTCGGCCAGCGGGCCGAAACCGAGGCGGTGGCCTGCTAAGGTTTGAAATGAATTTTTTCAAATTTCTAATTTCCAAACAATTTCAAATGCAGTTTTCAAACACAAATTTGAACAAGAAAAAGACCTTTTTTTGGAATTGACCCAAAAATAAAAGTTGCTTAGAATTAAATTCTCTACAACTTTGATTAAGGGGCCAAGTGAAAATTCTTAATAGATTTTGAATGGCAGAATAAAAGCTAAAATAGGGAGTATTTTTGAATATTTCGAATTAATATTTTTGAATAAGTTTTTGACAAAATTTTGAGTCATCTGGTTGCTCCAAAAATTGAACTAAGGTTCCAAGTGATGTAAAATTTATAGTTGCAAGATTTTTGGTGTAATGTGATTATCATATTAATATATTTCATCACATATATTATTTCCAAGCTTTTATTTCATTCAAATTATAACATTATCACACATGATTATGATGATATGAAATGCCATGCAATATGATTGTCATGCAATGCATTGCGTAACACCGGAGTGTTACACTTTGTTCTGTAGCTTAATTAACAATCAAATTATTTGTTTCCCATGCTGTAGCGGTAGGTATGTATGGCTGGGTTGGTTATACTTTCTGCTTACAATGCAAGAGATTTATCTTGCAGTGTTGAGCGTTCTGTGTTGAACATTGTTATTCGCTTAAAATTGGGAATTGTTTCCTGAAAGTACAGAAAAAGCACACCTGAGGGCCTTTTGGATCCATTAGCACTAAAAATTAGCAGTTAAAATTAGTATTGTGCATCCAAACAGACCTGTTAATAATATAAAACTGCTAGTTATTAGCTAAAAGGTTTCTAACTATTAGTTTCATTAGCAGGATTGGAGTTGCTAATAGGTGCTAATAGTTCATATATACCTTCATATCACTATCCAATCACCTATTAGCCAGTAAAACATTTATAGTGAGCTTCTTTGATGGCTGGCCCCTATATATCACTATTTCATTTTAAAAACTAAGTTGTTAATCACTGGATCACAAAATAAATTAACAAATTGAATACCTATTATTGTTTGCACTTGGGTATAAGAAATAAACCTAGCTATTCTAAAAAAAACCTAGCTAACAAAGGTAACAGAATGGATGAATTCCTTTAATTAAACCCAAAATTGTGGCTATTCTGATCTCTAACTAAACTATATGTATGACGAGCGAAATGCTTTACATGCGCTGCCTCCAGAAGGCAATGCATTATGCATGGCCATCCGTCCGTAGAAGTAGGCAAAATCTTATTAAATCATTGTTAGCTTTCTACGGTGCCGGATCATCATGATCTTGATCTATGGTTGCAATGGTTTTGGTAGCTAAGAATAATTGCCAAAAGATTCCCCATCTGCGCAAGCAAAAGGTTGATGATGAAGACTAAAAAAAGGACCCATGTGTGTCATTTTAATTGAGCAAACATGTGGGACATATGTACACTGACAAGTTGGGAGTTTCATTCATTTGTGCCCAGCACTCGCTTCGCTTCCTTTGTGACCATGACGCCTTGCATGTTTCCATTTTTCCTTGTATCTCATTTCAAGGCCTGTTTGTAATACGGTAAAATTTCTCTGTTTCTACGTTTTTCTTGTGAAATTGACCTAATTCATGTGAAACTCCTGCGTTTCAAACAGGCCCTCAAATTCTAAACTTTCCAATGGCCCCTCCGTCCTGTCAGGTGAATGTCTTTGAAGCTTTACATTTCAAAACTGAAAGTTACTTGAATTCAAATATATATTTTGAACACAAGTTTAACTTTAATTTCGTTCAAATTTATAATGTAAGTTCAAGTTTGTTGAATAGTGAATTGGATATATCAATATCTATTAAAAAAATCGCTTCGTTCGGGTGAGTCTTATGTTGTTTCTAGTTCAAGCTAAACAATGAGAGTTAAGCTAATTTATTCTAGCTTTTAAATTCTAAATTAAATTTGATGTGGAACTGGAGCTGGAACCCTATCAAAAGGAGGACAGCATAGTTCATAAGTTCAATGCACAATGAGAGCAACTTGTCTAAAAGAGAACCATTTCCTTTCTCTTTGAGCAGCAGCAAAGGTGCCATATGGCAAGGACAGTTGGTCGTACACCACCGCAAAGCCGCGGGCCACACCAGGCTCCAGCATGCTCTTGTCTCCATCCATGTGCGCAGCAGCAGCATCTGCAGGCTGCAGCAGAAATATCGCTATTAGACTAGGCCCTGTTTAGTTCTTGAGATTAGTTCCCAGAAAATTTTGTAAAATTTTTCAGATTCTCCGTCACATCGAATCTTTAGACACATGCATGAAGTATTAAATATAGATAAAAAATAAAACTAATTACACAGTTTAGACGAAATGGACGAGACGAATCTTTTAAGCCTAATTAAAACATGATTGGACAATATTTGCCAAATAACAACGAAAATAGCTACAGTGCTATTTTGCAAAAAATTTTGCATCTAAACCAGCCCTAGACCCAGGCTTACCAATTATTAATCACTTTCACCCATGAATTAAGCGATCGATAGTGCGGTTGGATACTCTCAGCACTGCTTTTTTGCTTACTTAATCACCATTTTGGTTAATTGGTTCTTAATTCAGTGGTCGGATGTTGGGTGTTAAGAGTTATCTAACTGTACGCTTAGCTACATATGTATGCTTATACACTATACCCTAGCTAGTATAGCTCTTGAGATTGTTAGCGAGGTTGTTAGGGGTCATTACAGCCTTACAGGTAGGCGCTGCCTCTGGCACAAGCTACAGATCATACTATAGTAGATTTCCTGAAAGATTCTGGTGTTGGAACTGGGACTCATGATCTTGAGTCTTGACTGAGTCGAAGATGCTGATATGAGCAGTTACCAAATGTTTCAACACACAGGAATTTTGGTACTGCCAATGCTGCTGTGTTAGCTTATCTCAGAACAGCTGTATATGGGAAAACTATATATTAGCCTGATCCATCTTTAATAGAATTCTCTTCGTTATTCTTTTTAAAAAATAATGGAGCTGCTGACTTCAAGTGAAAGCTTTGGCAGAATTCAATACCCCAATAATGTGCATTAAATCTATTTTCCATGAACAGCTAGTATAACTAACTTGATTGAGCAGTCAGTCATCCACTTGGATGTATGTAACTGACACAGCAATATTAGAACTTGAAGGCACGCATCAACACCAGCCGTCAGCTCATGAGATGGCCACAGCTGCCACACTAGTTAGGACAATCTGCTGCAGTTCTCTCCCACATCCATGCTGTTCATATTGGATTCTTCTCATGGACTGATGAACAAACAATAAATGAGACGCCAATTTCTAAATGGTGCAGTTCTTTGGGGGCATACGTGTTCACCTCGTCGCCCACTAGTGCCGGGACCGCATCGACAATTTGATCATGAATTCGCAACCATTTAAGGTCTTGTTTGGATGCGCATGAATTCATCTCAATCCACGTGTGTTGAAGTTGATTGGAGTGGAATTGAATTAAATTACATTACATTCCACTCCAACACATGTGGATTGAGATGGATACGTATGCATCCAAATAAGGCATCAGTGCATATATCCTTGCTGCTGCACTCTGGACTCTGGTGGAGCAGGATGGAACCTAAGCAGAGGTGGCTGGGGTTCATCTTGGTTCTGCACCAGGAGATCAAGGAGCACCCAAGAATCAAGTGGTCGCTGTCCTGCCGCCACGCACACTGTGCCTCTCCCTTTATCAAGCACATGATAGGGGATTTGGATTGTAAGAATTGCTGCGTTCTCGAGCAAACAAACCTTAGGTACCTTACCTTAGTACAGTGTTATTGGCCTCGCTCTGGCGTGAGATTCTGGTTAGTGGTTAATGAGTGCTTAGTGTTGAATAAAGTAGAGGGGAATACTGTTATTAGTCAATGTTTTCTTAAACGTTAAATGGTAAGTAGTCGGTTACCTACCGTTTAGACATTATTCAGAATAAACAATCTATTAAACGGGCTAAATGGACAATTAAACGGAGTAAACAGACGATTAAATGGAAACGGAGCACCACTATGCAGCGTTTACACGGTGTTTAAATGGGCTAAACGGCCATTTAGGCAAACAATGTTATTAATAAAGTAATGGTGGTGTTGTGTAACGGGGGAGACAAGGGTGAAACATGTGCACTCCACTATAGCACAAATACAGAATCATGGTTGTAGTAATTATATAGCGGGCTAGTTGCAAAAACTAGTATTGTAAGTACAACGGAAACGTTTTTTATAGGGCATCCATCCGTCCGGATGGACCCACACTCACCCACGCCGCCTCTGCCCGCGTCGCCCGCTCGCTCTGCTCATGGGACGAACCCGTCCTCACTTGCATCGCCCCCACTCACAACCCGCCGCACACAGCGAGCCCGACACACTAGGTGCTCGCTAGCTTGCTCCCAGACTCATGCCTCCAGTCGTGGCCGTGCTCCATCAGCCTACCCTGCCCTGGCCCCTGCCCCTGCCGAGGTCTGTGCCGCCGACAAGCTTCATACCAGCGACCTCCGCGCCACTCCGTGGCTTCGAGCTCCGTGCCGGCATCGATCTCCGCATCGACGAGCCTCTATTCGTCTAAGCAGCAAGCAGATGCTACGTTGAAAGCGTATGTTGCAATAGTATGTTTCAAGTGTTTTAGATGTTTTCGATATATGTTACAAGTGTTGTATATCGATGTTGCAAAAGTAGATCGGGATGTTGCACATGTTGTAATGGCTATACACATATGTTTCAAGTGTATGTTCCAAATGTTTCATCTCTAGATGAATGTTGCAAGTGCTTTGTCTAGATGTTGCAAAAATATATTTAGATGTTGCATATACATGCATGTTTCAAGTGTTTTTAGGTATTTTATACGTATGTTTGCAAGTGTCTCTCTAGATGTTGCATATGTTTGCAATAATTTTTAAATGTTTTTCAGATATTTTTGCAAGTGTTTCAGACACTTGTTTCAAGTGTTTCATCTATCTTCTTTTGTATATTGCAACTGTTGCATTTGGATGTTTTAAAAGTAGATTGGGTACGGTGTTGCACATGGGATGCTCGTGGGAAGTGGCGGCCAGTGGCACGGGCGACGTCCGGGGTGGTGTGGGCAACGTCTGGGATGGTGCGGGACCACTACTGGTGCGCTCTCTCATGAGCCCGACGTGCCAGGCACTCATTTGCTCCCTGTGAGGGCAACGTCCAGACACTAGCGCTCGGATCGAAACTCCAGGCGCTAGCAAGTCGGCAAGATATAACCCAAAACACACTTGCCTATGTTCTTCGCCAATAGTTGCTTTCCATTTCTTGGTTACCAAGCGTGATAGGTGTGCCCAGCCTACCGAGTGCCATAGACCATACCCGAGTTTGCTCGAGTGACCATATCAAGGTCTCCGGTAACCTAAAAAAACAAATTTATCAGTAGCACCTGAGTATGGGTTATACTCGTATGACTTATCCACATTTATTAAATAAAATAATATGGTGCAGTGGATGCAGAAGGGTCATAGGTAAATAAAATTGCTAAAAGAGTAAAGGCGAGTAGAGTATTTTGAACCCAACAGAAAATGTAAGGTAAATAACGGGTATGAAAACTTTGCATGAAGGACTTTAAGGAACAAGAGAAAAAAAAACTTAATCCGCGGGGACGACGTCTCACCAGGTATTTCACTAAGGCTGTGTTTAGTTGAGAAAATTTGGGTGAAAAGTTACTGTAGCACTTTTCGTTGTTATTTGGTAAAATTTGTCCAACCATGGATTAATTAGACTCAAAAGATTCGTTTCGAACTTTACAGACAAACAATGTAATTAGTTATTTTTTTACCTACATTTAATGCTTCATGCATGCGTCTAAAGATTCGATGTGACGGGTGGAAGAGGAAATATTTTGGGTATGCATGGCAAGTGAACGCGGCCTAAGAAGAAGACCTTCTCACGTAGATCGAGAAAATCCCCAAACCTCGGCTTCACCCATATACAGTGGCACCGTATCCCAATCCCCAAACCTCGGCTCCACCCATATACAGCGGCACCGCATCCCCGTGAGACAGGACGACCACAGACCTGTATTTTGGTGTGGGACAGACAAGGGGATTTTTTTACCCTCAGGCCTGAAATTCGCTCCCGAGGGGGTTCGAACCCAGGACCTGAGGGATGCCGCAGGAAGCGTTGACCAACCGGTCTAGCTTCTGTTGGCTTAAGGAACAAAAGCAACTCGAATCTTCCATGAGTTCCACGGGTCTAAATGAAGGTAAATGTTAAGAACTTTTCTTATAACCGAGAGTGTAGCAATTTGAATCAATTTAATAATCTTGTAGAGGCCGGTGTACTACTTTTCCCACACAAAGTGCAAGACTGAACCTCCATATCTTGGGGCCACATGTAACGCCTTCAACATTTTGCATGTTTGGCCAAGACACCAACGAACGACCATAATGGTCGGGTATACCGGTGTCTCACTAAGCTATATCCCTCGCTCTAAGATGTGCCGACTCCACGGGGTGAATCGGTCACAACAATGTACTAGGCTTATTGAACCAAACATTGTGTACCGAAAATTTCTCACAACAGCTATAACAATTCTTCAATCATGTTTCCTTTATATCTTTAATTTCCTATAAGGGGAACATGTTTATTAATCTTAGCTGAGTGCATGTACATCTCCAAGAACTACTATTCTCACGAGTTAGGGCTTCCCAACCCTTGATTGATTTGTACCGTAACCAAGCATGGCTAAGCAAATGACCAGTGACCTACTGCATGTCATTGATTTCGACTACCAATTATATGAGTCGTTTTGTACAAGATAGTGTTTAAAAGGCATATGCACGCATTGATTGGACTGAACAATCCTGAATAACTTATAATTTAGGATAAATTTTGAACCTTTGATATCTTGTATTTTAGGGCGAAGAGAGTAAGATAGCGGCGTAAGGTGCAAGAATTTTGCTATCTTGGAAGCAACAGTTTGGGCTGCAGTTTCAGTCATCCGAACTGAGGTAGCATCTTTAAATTGGGCCTGCATATAGCTGGAGAGAGTTTTGAGTCCGTACTTCCTGGGACGGGCAAGAAGATCGCACCCATGACCTGCCATCTTTGGGGGAATGCCGCGGCTGGTCATCAGGTAGGGAGGCATCTGTACACAGCGTGTGGTTCCACTGAACGCTGCTCTCTGTTGCTGCTGTGAAGCGGCTTGGCCTGAATCCATACCTTGGCGCTGACGCGTTATCCTGATGCTAGTGTCGATACTTGGAGAGTTTGAGCAGATGCAGCAGGAGGCTGATAAGCTCGGTGACAGTGGCAAAGCAACAAAACAGGAACGAACCATATGATCATTGTGGCCACGTTGGACGCAGGCTTTTTTGCTATAATTTACGCAGAACACAGGCATTTCTGCCGAACTGCCATGCCTCTACTCACCGAAGGCTCGTGACACGGCACTGTTGCGTCATGCGGCCTCTACCATTCTTTAACACCATCGATCACAACTGTGACGCCCCGAGACCACGCAGATAAAAAAACCGGCCGCCCGCACAGCTGGGAGCGACACATCGACATCGGCGCTGGTGCACTTGCCCTGCAACAGTTGACGAACGTATGATTGGCGCCCAGTCTCACGGATAAGGATGAAAACGGTCGGAAACGGTCAAAAACGGACTTACGATATAGAAAAACAAAAACGGTCGGTTCGGGATATTTCTACATTTAGCAATTAAAGAGTACAAAAAATGGTTGAAAATGGTTGTGAAACCAATTAAAACTGACAATTTTTTATGTTAAAAAACAGTTCATAATATAGAAAATGAAAACGATCAATTCGAAATATTTCTGTTCTGTTTTCGTCCCTACTCGCGGAGCACCCGTGGTGACCTCCCATTGCATTGCAACAGGACAGGCGGCTGCCTCTGGTGACGCACAGGCTGGCCTGAGGCACGCCCTCCTATGCATGCCTTCCACATACGCCCGGCCTACGCCCCCCTCGCTGATTATTCGCTCCAATGGGAGCTGCAGCACGACCGCGATCCTGATGAGCTCGGATCCCGAGGTGCAGGCTACAGGGGATGGAAAACGGCATGGCCACACCTTGTTGTGGAGGAATGAAACCTACTCCATCTGTCCGACTGTCCCGTATTATCTGTCGTTCTAGCGCCAGTACCGTGTCCCGAATTATCTGTCGTCTAGGCTACTGTACATGGGTCCCACACTTACCATCCAGCAGCCTTATCCTGTCACCCCCATCCCACCGCCCCCCTGTTCTTATCCCCTCGTCACCGCATCGCTCGTAGTACTAGTCGCTGCAACACCATCGCCTGCCCTCGCACGGAAATCGAGCGAACAACAGAGGAGACAGATGGCTGTCATGTGTACTCTTTGTAGGGGCATCTTGGTCTTCGTGCTTAACTCCGAACAACAGATAATTCGGGAAGGGAGTAAAACATTGTACTTCTAGGTGATTTAAAAAAGATAGAGTTTGGAATTTCCCACCAAAATTTACTGAGAATTGGCAACTTTCGATTCTATTGGGCACCTAGCGTAAATGTAAATATCGGTAGTTCTGCTTTGTCTCCATGAAACACGTTGAATTTTCCAACCATTAGTTCAAATTCCTGCCAAAATGGAAAAAATGCTCGGTTTTTGGTGTTATGGTTTTCCACACTCCCCTCTAGCATTTTTGTTAAAAACGGTGGGATGATGTGCTCTATAATGTTGTTGTTACAATGGATACGTCATTTTAGCATAATGGAACTAAGGGAAATCAATAGATGCAGTGAGGGAATGTGATCCTTGGATCATTGGATGTATGGAAGATGTCCAAACGACCCACATTTCCCTTTGTACAACAAACAAGACTTTTAAGGCACACATGCGGCGCTCTTTTGTGAATTCTAAGATGAGACTACATTATTTTCCCTAAAGTTTTCTTATGATGACTAGCGAGAACCATACAAGCAAAGAGGAGATATGAAAATATCGATCACACTGCTGAGCATTTGAATAGGCAACTCTTATTGGCGAGTTTGAGGCTTAACCACTTAAGAAATTTAAATTTTAAATAAAATGAAAGTCTAGACTATTGAATGGAATATTCAGAATTTGCAAATTCCAGTAATTAACAATTTCACCGATGAATGAGTTTTTTAGTCAACTAGAGGTTTGTTGATGTTGTGTTGAATGGACCATAACAATACGAAAATGCTCCACCGTCGACTGTCACCCCGCACTGCTCCTTCCCCTACTCCACTACGCCGCCCCACTGCTTCCTGCGGCTGCTTCTGCTCTACAGCCTGCTTCGCCTAACGGCGCGGGCACTGCCATGCCCACGCGTGGCGACCGCTCCCTCGGCCACAGCTAGCCACTGAGGCCGCTATGCAAGGAGTAGCATCGGGCCCTGGCGCGGAAGCCCTTCGGGCTCGCCTCTTGTGACGGATGCGGTGCCCCGATGCAGACGGCAGAGGAGGCCGCACCAAGATATGATGCACGTTGCAAGTGTCTATTTCAAATGTTTCAGATGTTTTAGAGGTATGTTGCAAGTGTTTCATAAGGATGTTGCAAAAGTAGATCGAGATGTTGCACATGTTGCAATGGCTATATACCTATGTTTCAAGTGTATGTTCCAAAATATTTCATCTGTTTCAGACGTATGTTGCAAGTGTTTCATTTGGATGTTGTAAAACTAGATCGGGATGTTGCATATATATGCAAGTGTTTCAAATGTTTTTATACGTGTGTTGCAAGTGTTTCATCTTGATGTTTGCATATGTTTGTAGTGGTTACACGCGTGTTTTCAAGTTTTTTCTAGTGTTTTGCAAGTGTTTCAGACGTATGTTGCAAGCGTTTCAGCTATTTCGGATTTATGTTGTAAGTGTTTCATCTGGATGTTGTAAAAGTAGATCGGGTGTTGTACATGTTGCAATGTACGTGAAAAGCTGAGGGCGGGAGCAGTCCCTACGCGCGGTATGGCAGCATGGCCCCCGCGTGGGCGCAGCTAGGGCAGGGGTGTACTAGCCCGAGCGCTAGCACTGTCGTAACAATACGGGTGTTGCCTTAGCATAAACCCGCACTCCACATCCCAATCATTTACTACTCCTAGTCCAAGCACAAGCACAAGCACAGAGCCAAACTAGTTAAAAATTCACAGCCAGCACAGACTCAGAGCATAGAGGCACAGACAGATATATAAAGAGATCACCGGCCCTCGTAGTGAACCACACACATATCAACATCTCAAGCTACGATTTCTGCTGCAAGACCCGCCCGGAGACCATCTCACCAACCGCAGCCCCAAGACGGGAGGAGGCGCCACCACTCCGCCAGAGACGCGCCGCGCGCGGCCGCAGCAAGCCATGAAGAAGCCTTCCGCTCTCCTCCGCTCCTTCTCCTCGCGCCTCTCCACGCGACTAGCACCGTCGTCGCCGGCGGTAGTGGCGCCGTGGCCGCCGGTGCGGACAGCGTACGACCGCTGGCTCGCCGCCGAGCTCGACGAGCTCCGCGCCGACCCGCTGACAACGCCGTGCACCAGCGCCGCGTGGCTCGGCCGCGCGCTCGGCCTCGCCGTGGCCGCGCAGAGGCGCCTCGTCGCGGCGTCCGCGTCGGAGACGACGGCCTCCGGCACCGGCATTGACCGGAAGACCGTGGACGAGTGCGTCGAGGACACCGCGGAGCTGCTCGACGCGTGCGCGGGGTTCCGGGACCGGCTGGACATAGTCAGGACCTACGCCACCGCCATGCGCGTCGCGCTTCACTGGCTCGAGGAAGGCCACGGCGGCGAGGCGGCCGCGCGCCGCGCCGCGGCGGCGTTCGCGGAGTGCGAGGCTGTGGAGCGGCGGTGCGGCGCCGAGCTCGCCAAGTGCGGCTCCAGCCTCCGCAAGCTCGGCGAGAGGGCGCTGCTGCAACACGCGAAGCATCAGTCGGGCGCTCCCGGTGCACACGACGAGGCTCTGTCCGGCGCGCGCGCTTTGGCGCTGCTCGCCGTCGGTGCGCTCGGCGCGGCGCTGGCGTTCCGGCCGCGCCGCGCGGTGTCTGGCGTCGTTGCCTGCCACGCCGGCGGCGGAGGCAGCAAGGCTGTGGTGGCGCACTGGGAGTGCGCGCTCCTGGAGGTGCAGAGGCACGTCAGGGAGGAGTACGACCGACGAAGGAAGGACGGCGTGCCGTGCATGGCCGAGCTCGACGCCGCGATGGCCGCCTGGCGGGCGGTGAGATGTGCTGTGGCCGGTGGCCGGTGCTGCCCGGAGACCGTCGCAGCCGCTGCGAGGAGACGGTGCGACGAGCTGGAGGAGACGGTGGCGGTGTTCGAGGAGAAGCTCGACGAGCTGCGTAGGGAGTTGATAGCAGCAAGGATGGTGCTCATGGAGTGGGCTCAGAGAGCAAGAGGCCATGAGATGCTTAGGCTCCCTAGGATTTGAGACGAAAGAAAAACAGAAAAAATTGTAGTGTAGAATTTGATGTACATAAGCATTTTGATAGAAATTTTTTATCTCATCTTTTGGCTAAACCATCTGAACCGTTCGAAAAGTGGGAATATGTGTTTGAAAAAAGGGGGAAATCCTTCCATTTCGCTATGCCGCCATTAGTACAACTTTTTTATAAAATGATATATAGTTTACTTGGATAATAATACTACGTCGGTCCATGTTCAAATTATCTTGCAAATTTTCATTTTTCAAAATCATGTCACGATGTTAAGCAAAACGAAAAATATTCAGTTCATCACAAGTAAAAAAAAAATTCCCCACATCCAGTGAATAGCTATGACCTGATTTTCTTATATACAGGTGAGTCCGTGAGTGATATTGGTCACTAACTAGTCGTCCGTTGACTGTGTGTGGGAAGATTTTGATGTACTTTAAAAATTTCCATGTGTTTTTCTAACCCAGTTAAGTGCTCATTTCGAATGTATCATGAAGACATGAACCATGGTGTTGCTCACAGTTAACACAAAAAGGAACATGATATGAATACATTTTGTATTTTTTTTGTAATGTTGGCAAATGTACTTTTCAACAATCCAAATACCATTTTTTTAAAAATGCAAAATGTTAATCATGTTGTCAGAATTTGTTCAACATTACTCTCAAAATACTATTGTTGAATATTTCAATGTTTGGGGGTTTTTGCAAATATTGTGTCACTGAAAAGATGACATTTTACAAATTTTTGAAATTTTAAATTTCGAAAGCCGGTGGAAGGCAAACCCCTTATATACAAAAAAAAAGTAGCTCAAAAATCGATCAATTACTATTTACAAAACAAGGTTTAGGAAAAAACTAGAATGCATGCCAGATCACACGAATTTTGGGCTGCACTGGGCCGAGTGAGACCAAATGAAGCTCCCGTGTGGTTGAGGTTCCCCCCAAAGGCCCACATATATAGACGGCCTCGGTTGAACTTGCCCGGCCCATGCACACCTAGTGTCGTGCGGCACGTTTCAGTTCAAACATGGCAATGACCGTGATCAGCGTGGTGGAGGGGATGGCGGCGGCGATGGCGTGCCCGTGCAGCTGTTCAACGCCGGGATAGTGCTTCTGTCCAAGGTGGTGTTAATCGGAGGCTGCACGCTGTTGGATGGACTTTCCTCAACGCATTCGTTGGGTGAATATATATGCGTGAAATTTGTTTCCAGATGTTCATGGTATATCTTGGTATTCCATTTCTATATCTCCATCTCTATCTCTACAACTAAAACATATAAAACTATTCCGTCCACAGGCTACACCAAAATCCCCTCATGTGACATCGCGTCGCCCGCCTACCATCGAATTCACCCCGCGCTAGGCCCGTCATTCGCGTCACACCCGCAATCATCCCCTCCGGCAATCACGTCCCCTTCTTGCTCCCCTGCCCTCGCAATCCCATCGCCCACATGTGAAATCAAAAAAAATCCCATCGCACAGCCGCTCTCCAACCTCGCTTCCTGGTCCCTGTCCTACGCCTGGCCACCGCCGTCGGCGCTCTGCGTCCCGCGCTCCAGGCCGCCGCCGTCCCGCGACTTGTGCTCCGGGCCTCCTTGCTGCCATCCCTGCTGATGAGGTACCCATCTCTTCTGACTTCTCCCTTCCTGTTGTGTAAAACTGAATCACCGCAGAGGAATGCATTTTGGCCTCAGTGACGGACGAAGGACCGGGCCTTCAGCCAAGGGCGCCGCACGGAGGAGAGGCCCTCTGGCGACCAAGGTGTGAGGAGGAGCGGCCCACCGGCGCATGGCGCATGGAGGAGTGGGCCTCTAGCCGAGAACGCCGAGCAGAGGAGCGGGACCTCTGGCTGTGGAGGCGGGGAATCGGTCAAGGCTGGATCCATGGAGGACGGGTAACTGGACATCAGTGACAGCATAGAGAAGGACTAGGCCTACTGTGTAGAGGCGCTCGAGCCCTACGCCATCACCACGTCTGCACGACTACACCGGCAGCCGCAACACTACCCTCGCTGGCGGCGAGGACAGCCGTATGTGTTCCCTTCCCTGACCCCTGCCTATTGTTCGTGCTTCTTCGTTTGTCGGCTAGCTTTGCTCTGACCTGGTTTGTTTGGAGCTCCTTGCCTTGTCCAGCTCTCCACGTGGGGGGTAGAACTATCGCGGTGCGCTCGGGCACCTGCCGGAGACCAAGACGTGGTCGTGGACGTCCTCGCGGGTTTGAAGATCGTCTAGGTGTGCCTCAATTCCAGCCTATCTAAGAGATTCGTGCATGTGTGATGCTGAAGTACATGATTCTTGTGCTCTAGGTTATCATTATTATTATTTATTTATGTTACAAGGAAAACACATCTTCACAGCCCGCAGCTACATTTTTATGACCCTTTGTTATTTTATTTGATCCAACAAAATTCATTACTCCACATGCTTTCATTTTTTTTTTCAAAAGATCGGTTACCGGCTTGATATAAGAGAAGTCCACATGCTTTCATGCTTTTTGCCTCAATATGCTTTCCAGAGCTCTCTATTTCTGGCTTTCTAAACCACCTCTGTTTCAGGCTTACAAACATGAATCACTTGCATTCATGAAAAAGATCGTGCATGCAGGATTAGTGTCTTCATGCAAGTAGTTGAGAAAATTTGTTGTCGTGATTAAAGGTAGAAGAGATTGTGTGGCGAGGAGGATTGCAAGCATTGGTGGGAAGGAGACCTGAAGCAGCCATGCTAAAAAGAATCAGTCAGGTTTCTCCTATTTTCCCCAAATTTATCAGCATGCATACCACAATTGAATGCCTAGATTGCATTCTATTATACATTTGGTAACCTTATAATATTTAGCTTAATTGATGTATCATCAGCGCCCTGTCAAGAATGTGGATGTGAATATGCTGTGATAAGTGCCTGAGATAAATTGGTGCAGTCAGATATAACAACTTTTTCTTGTGACATGATGTGCATTCTTCATTGTATGAAATAAATACATTCTGGAGTTATTAAGAATGATCTAGCAAAAAATATTTTCATGTTGTTGCTTGCTTCTGCACTGTGACGACATCCTATGTACATGAATGAAAATAGTGAAATGCCTAAGGTTTTGTGTTGTCCGAGCCGCAGAAGAAAGAAACATGTGTATAAATCAGTATGTGTAACATTGAAATGCAATTTAGACTAATTGTAAAAATTACTCCTTCTCTAGGCAGCTTATTATGATTGGTCTGTGTTGTAAAAGTTAATTTCATTCTTCTAGGAGAAATCAAGTGTGTTGCTGTCCAGACTCCAGACAAAGGAATCATAACAGGCAAGTAGCGCCAAATTCTTATATGATGTGGGTTTTCCCTTTTTAATTTGTACTTCCCAGTTTATATAGTTAACAAGAGCTCAAGCATGCTTCCCTGACTGACTTCATTGCCTACAGAGCTACTTCTGATAGTTGCACGACCTATAGCAATATCAAGATTCCTCACCCTTTCACCTTTACCTGTTGGGCTGCATGCTGTAGCAAATAGGAGGCTGACAAGTTACAGAAACAATGCTTAGTTAGCTCAAAATGTCTGATTGTGTGCTAGGTGTTTTTATAGTTCAAATTAGTTGCTCCATAACAATTGTGATGATAAAGAAAAATAGTGATGATGATATTTCCATTCAATGATTATGTTTGCTTGATTGGGTAATAATAGGCAGTAGGGATGAAAACGGTCGGAAACGATCGATAGGAGGCCAAATCACTTTCGTTTTCATATTTTTTTTCTCAAAAACGAAATCGATACGATATTGTCGGAAACGAATACGACACTGATATTCCGGTAATTTCGAAAACGATAGTAGTCAATCGAAAAATATATCGATAATGATCGGAATCCATGAGCACGTCAAACTATAGAACATGAAAAGAGCCATAAAACTCGACCTATCTCACATGACAATAGTAATAAATAAAAGCCACAATTGACAAGACCACAAGCAAAAACAACGGTTCACACCATCTTTGGTCTGAAACAAGCTAAAACCTAGATTTCGTTCGTGTTCGTGGTGACCAGCTAGAATTAAGATGCAATACGTGATTGACTGATTGTCTTCTTGTTCCTGTACAGATGAAATACTTGCCATATAGTTCATTTCCAAAAAGATATTTGCTTTATATGCTTGCGTGTGCAGATGGGATGCTTAGATGTGGGCCAACTAGACCTAAAATACTTTGAATCGGTAATTACTAGCGGTAAATTACCGGCTAAATACAGTAATCTTCGAAAACGGTCGGAAGAGGGCAAAATCGTTTTCGCTTTCATTTCCAATTAATTTTATCGCTTTCATTTTTATTTTTTTGATTATCGCTATCATTTTCGTTTAGGCCTGAAAATCGGAAAAAACTCGAAAACGACTTTCAAAAATCGGAAATTATCATTTTCGTTTTCATCCCTAATCGGTAGTGTGGATATGGTAAGTCATTTGCATCTGTGACATACCGTGTCCACCTTAAGACTGGCTATCATCAGCAAGTGCCAGAGTCTGTTGCTATTGAAACCATAACGTTTGTTTAAGTGGCAGCAAGTATAATTCTTGCACAATTGTTAGTATCTAACACTTTCTACTATGTATGTAGGAAAATCTGAAATACATCAAGAAATACGAACATATCAATGGTAAATGCCAGGTTCATATTTCTCTGGTTGATAATTATTCTAAGAGCTCTTATTTCTTGAAGGAAAGGCTCACAATAGCTCTCAGGTACTTCACAAAGTTTGTTGCTGATCGATATTGCTCATCATCATTTAGCTACTAAGGAGTTTACGGATCAACATTTGTTGGTTCAGTTTTGGGTGCCCATCAGGAAAGGTGATAGCTAAACGGCTAAGCACTGAGGGCAGCCCTTTGTGCAATTTAGCTTGCCGAACAGAGCATCAGACTTCTTCAATAGAAGGATGTATGCATGACATATACGTTCGCTACTGTAACTAATTAGTATCACTTGCAAAGGCTGGAAACTGTAACTAATTAGTATCACTTACAAACGTTGGAAACTGCAACCAATTATCACTTACAAAGGCTGGGAGTTGACTGTGATGTTGTTCCTATTTTTGAACAGCTTTTGATGTACTATCTGTATTCGGGTATTATTTTGTTCTCGTTGCAACGCACGGACATGATCTAGTAAGATTATAAATTGTGTAGATAAAAGAATAGCATCAGTTGTATAGTTACAAGTGTTACGTAACTAAGCTGGTATAGACATTTGAGAGAACGTTGGGGCCTTGAGTTTGAATCCTAGAAACAATTTTTTTTTTTGTTCTTTATCACTCATATGGCTGCCGGATCTAGAACCGACAATGGCTGATTGCTCTCAACCTGCCGTGATGCTCTCTACTAGATACAAATCCACTGATACCAGATACAAATTGGAGCTGCAATTTTTTTAGATTGATATAAATCACAATAAACATCTTAGATGGGCATATATATAATCGCCTATGTGAATTAATGGAGATTAACGCATACGTTGAAGAGACGCCCACCTCTGTTAATCTATTTTGCCCGCTACTAATGTTACAATGCTGGTTGAACAAGCTGCCTAGATTATTTTTCATGATGAGTGCCCACCTAAATGAATGGTGAATCGGCACATCAATCTCTCCCAAGTGACTAGGAGAAAACTGACTAGCCATAGAAACTCGTTCTCTCTTGATCAAGACTTTTGTGGCACCTTATAATATATATAAAAAAGACTTTTGTGGCACCTACTACTTGAATTGTCGTCCTCCTATAGCCTGGTGGTCAGTGCCAAAGGCGAAGAATGGGGCCTTTTGTCAAAGCAAGTACATCGCATATACGTAGTAGTATCTTAGATCTACTGCTCGATGCGAGCGGATCGGGTTCGGGGCGGATATCCACGAGTTTTTGGTTCTGCGGTTTTGGGTTTAGGAATGATTTCTCATCCACGATTTTCGGGTTCGATTTCGGGTTTGGTATCGGGTTTGGTTTTTCACCTATGGATATCCAATGGATATCCGAAATAAATTATTTAAAATTAAAATTCATGTTTTATAATATGCTAATAATAACTTGTTTACTTAGATTATTAAATCTATTCAAAATTGACTCATGAAAATATTTATTATTTGTTCCTATTATTTATACATGTGAATGTGTATATTTATCTGCGGGTTTCGGGTATCCATTCGGGTTTTGGGTATCCGTTCGGGTTTCGGGTATCCGCGGGTTTGGTTTTGGTGATGGATTTCCACCCGAATCAGTGTTCGGTTTGGGTTCGGGTTTCGATTTCGTGTTTCGGTTTTGGATGCACGGAGACTCCACCCGATCCGAACCCGATCCGTTGCCATCCTTAGCTACTCCGTTCAAGAAAAAATAACCTTACATATCTTTAAATCAAATGTATAAAAAAGAAGTCATATTTAGCTACCAATTTGTAGGATTTAATTTGTTATTATCTAATATATTTTCGTAGTAGTATATCATTTGGTGTTATAAATGTTGATACTTTTCTCTATAAATTTAGTTAAATTATAACAGTTTTATTTCGAGTAGGACAAAGATAGTAGATATTACAGGTGAAATAATCGATATGCAATTAAGACAACGACCTGGTGTTGTGAGAAAAGTGACAGTGATGTGTCGTCTCAGGAGTGGCGCAAGTTTCTCTATAAAAGTTGAAAATAATAGGGAATATATGCAACCATTGCAAATTCACAATAGCATGATGTGAAGATCGCACCTAACATGTCTCATCTAGTAAACAGTATAGTAACAAACGGTGTCCACAATCGCCATCGAACCACCGGCGGGCGGACGAGTTGACAACGATGCAGCCAGCAGGGGCCACTAGACACGTGGAATTGGAAGAAAGCCACAGTTCACCGTCAGATCAGCCTAGTAAGCAATACGCCAACACAGGCATATATTGGTGGGCGTGTCGTCGGATCCACACGGCATTTACATTGTGCCGAGGGCCTGTCCGATGTACGCTATACCGTGGCATATATGGTGTCCGAAACATCCGTATTTAGTTATTTACATTAACTGTCCATGTCGGAAAAACAAAAGAGTAGCCTTACAGACAACTTGTAGAGGTAACAGTAATCACATCTCACAAAAAGTTAGGACAATTACGGAAGAACACATTGACAGAGAAGATAGACTCTAAAGTGACGTTACTTGCTCAAGGAACCACTTTGTACTTACTTGGATCATAATAACCTTACGAAAGAAAGGGTCGTGCGTTGAGTGGAAGCGATACCTCATTCAATACAGTCAGGGGCGGATCTACAGGGGGGATTGGGGGCTCTAGCCCCCCTACCGCCGCCGAGTCCATGGAACCCCTCCTTAGCCCCTCAAGAATTTCTGCCATTAGAGCACTGTCTAGGAGGGGCTGGAGCTGAGCTAGAGGTTGAAGACGGCCTGTACGCGATCTGGGCAAGCACCATAACTCATATGTCTAATAATCTCAGCCCCCTATCATCTTGTTCTAGATCCGCCATTGAGTACAGTAATGTACTTACTTGGACCATATAACCTTTTGTTAGGACTAAAGCTAATTGCTGCTCATATTCTGACTGCTACAAAAAGCAGATGTGGTTAGAGATCCATTTTTTATACGTACTGGTCTCCTGGATCTAATAAGGTTGCAAAGAGATTATCCATGGACTTGCAAATATGTTTAGGGCCCATTTGGTAGACCTTCGGCTTCAGCCAAAACAGGTTCAGTCGTGGCTTTACCTGTGACGTAAATTCGCTTGAGGAGCAGAAGCAGTTTTTGTGGACCATTTGACAAAACAACTTCTCTGGTAATTCAAAAGAACGAAATGTCCATGCTACCCTTCTTTTTTTCTTTTTTCTTTCTTTTTTTTCATTTCTTTCCTTTCCTTTCTACTTATCCATTCACTCACGCATTCACGAACGGGGCTGCATCGCACCCGAGTCCTCTTCTACCTCCATCCGGCCATGCTCCTATCTCCCCCACGCCCCACCACCCCTCAGCCGCGCACCCCGCCAGGGTCGCTTGCATGCTCCACATCACCTCCGTGCCCACGCACCCATCGCTTCCGCGGCCACTCGCCTCCCCCCGTGGTTGCCCGCCCCATTGGAGTTGCTTGTGCACCCATCACCCCGCGGCCGCGCGCCCCCACCGCCTCTGCGCCGACACAGGGCGGCGGCTCCGCTGCGGCACCTATGCGTCTCCCCATGACAGTGTGATGCCACCTTTCTTTGCACAGGTGGTAAAGAAGATTACCCGCGTCCAATCCGCACAGGGGCCATGCGCGCGTCGGCAGGAGCCGGGTGAAGCTAGTATTTCTGGCTCCGTACGCAAAAAGGACTATGCACTAGAATATCCACTTTGGTTGGTGGAGCACTCTACGTTTTGGCCGTTTGGTTGGTGGAGCAGCAAAACAGCTCCACGAGCTGCGCTGAGAGCCATACCAAACGACTCCTTAATTGCTGCAGGTTAGGTAGTAACCTACGAAATTAAATCTATTTATAGATTCACGGACAACCCGTCTTACATCCCTAAAATCCAGAACATACATAAAGGCAACATGCTAACGACATACAAGTACTACTTAGTTTGACAAGGTTTGTTTCTATACCTAATACGGCCCTCCGTATTGTTTCACGAGACGCGCATGTATATGAATATTTAAACTTTATAAAATCCTTTTATCATAATTTAGCAAATATTTTTAGTTATTATATACAAACTTGATATAGTTAGATTTGTAATTAAATATATTATTTATTTTTTTATAAGTTCTATAAGTATTAACAATATATAATATAAAATAAATAATCAAAGTATAATTTGAGAAATCATGTCATATACTCATATTAAATTGTGCCTCATAAACTGTGTCATATCAAAGTGTAGTTAAAAGAGTGATTTTTCCCTTTTGTTTCTCACTCTCTCCCCGCCTATTGAGAGAATTCCCTCTGAGCCATTATAAAAGTTCCCAATTCCCTGGGAGACACTGGAAAAGTTACAATGTCATATGAGCCACTGCTTCAAATTTTCGGTTCCCTACAGGCCACCGCCGTTAGCTTTGGGTAGGATGGCAGCTAACAGCAGCTTAAAATGTCCCTTTTACCCTCTTACAGGTGGGCCCCGCACGTCAGCCCGCACTATTTGGCACTATTCAGATGGGTCTCAGCTTTCTCACCTAGCCCCCTCATCTCTCTCATATTTCCCACCACTCCCTCTTCTTCAGCATAGAGCAGGGGCGCCTGGGGGAGCGGCCGGTGGTCAAATCCTGGTCGGGGGAGGGCTTGGCAGTGGAGGAGGACCGACCAGCGACCTTCGTGGATCCAAGGCGCACCGGTGGGTAGCCGCGGACTCGCCGGAGGCAGCCCGAGGCGGGCCAGCCGCAAGCGCCGGCGGTCGGCTGGGTACATCAGCGGCGGCGGCTCGAGCAGGGGCTACAGTGCAGGCTATGGTGGTGGGGCGACGGGATGCTGTTGCTGGCGAGGGCAGGCTGCGCGGCATCGGGCGGCCACGGCGCACCTACAGGCGGGCCCCCGCTCGTGCCGAGACAGGGCGCAGCGGCCTAGCCACGTGCGCGCGCGGCGGTGGCCCGAGCAGGGGCTGCGGCGGCACGGGGCCAGTGGCGAGGGGAGCAGGCGGAGGAGGGAGGCCTAGAGCTCGCTCATGGTGGCTGAGGCGGGCGGCGCCGGCGAGGTGGAAGGCGAGAGAGTGGGGGAGGTTGGAAGTTGAGAAAGAAGGCTGACGTGCGGGGCCCACCTGTAAGAGGGGTAAAAGGGACATTTTAAGCTGTTGTTAGCTGCCGTTCCACCCAAAGCTAACGGCAGTGGCCTGTAGGGAACCAAAAATTTGGAGCAGTGGCTCATATGACATTGTAACTTTTCCAGTGTCTCCCAGGAAATTGGGAACTTTTATAATGGATCAGAGGGAATTCTCTCCCGCCTATTTGTCTCTCATTGCTCTTTTGTCACTCTTTCCTTACTCCTACCGTTCTCGCTCTGATTTTTGGAATTATAAAATCTTTATTGGCGTCACATGGCTCGTGTTATGACCTGGCCATATGAGCTTGCTCATGCTGTAAGGCATGTGAAGGCGTACGGTTCGTCTTCCACCTTTTTAAAAAATCATAAATTATATACATATTTTAGTCGAGTCAATCTCCTATCAATTTTCCATGTAGAATCCTTTATTACACTAGCATTATGGGCATTGCAGGTTACAGTATTTGATTTAAGGTTGACCAAGCCTAATTAAATTCAACAAAAATAACTAGCACGAGCGTCTTGCAACATGTCTTGTTACAGCATATGAGCATGTTCACTAGTAAAAAGACAAATTTTAATAAAAAGGAGAGAAGAAAGGATTAGGACAAAGAAGAATAAAAACAAAAAGAAGCTGACAGGTGGACTCCACATGTCATGTGTCTTATCTCACCTTCAATCGTTTTTGAACTAAGTGTCGTCTAAATTTTTATGTTACTCAAACTTATTTGAATTTAACTAGATTTATAGAAAATTGGTTAAAATTGAGTCCGTTGGACTGGAGCGAGGGAGTATACGGAGTATATATCTATCGGTAATGCTACGGAACATACACCCAGAATCTTAAAAAATCGGACGCTTTGCTCTGCGATCGCTATAGCAACGCGATCGGCCCAACAGACCCATCTACGCTCTCTCCTTTATCTATCTACTCCATCTACACTGCGATACCTGGCAGAAATCCCCAACTCCTCGCTTTGCTCGTCGCAGCCCACCGCACCGTCCACCCGCCCCAAGCCGCCTCGCGGTAGTGCCCCCATCCCGCGTCGAGCCGCGCCACGTCTGTCGTCACGCCGTGCTCCATCCCCCACCGCGCCCACTCCACCACGTCACGCCGTGCCCGGTCCTCGCCCTGCGCGCCGTGCCCCGTCCCTCGCGCGCGTCAAGGTGCTACCGACGTCGTTGTTCCCCACCAAGAGGTCGGCCGTTGTCGACGCCGGCGTCGTTGCGACGTTCGACCTCAGCTCGTGACACCACAAGATCCAGAGTGGCCAGACCCGGCCCGGAGTGAGCTTCTGCGGCTGCACCTCACGCTCCCTTCCTTCCCTGATGTTGCAAGCGCGTGTTGCAAGCATATGTTTCAAGTGTTTCAGATGTTTCATATGCATGTTGCAATTGTTTCATGTGGATGTTGCAAAAGTAGATCATGATGTTGCATATGTTGCAATGGCTATATACGTATGTTGCAAGGGTCTGTTCCAAATGTTTCAGCCGTTTCAAACGGATGTTGCATATGTTTCACACTTATGTTGCCAAGTGTCTCATCCGGATGTAGCATATGTTTTTACACATATTTACATGTGTTTCATCTAGATGTTGCATATGTTTTGCAATGACTACACATGTGTTTTCCTCGTGTTTCTGGCGTATTGCAAGTATTTCAACTGTTTTGGTCGTATGTTGCAAATGTTTCCTTTAGATGTTACAAAAGTAGATCTAGTGTTGTACATGTTGCAGTGGACGCCATCTGTAGCCGCTGTCGGCCTGCTGCAGCTGCTGGGCTGCCTCCTGCACGTGGGTGTGGAGGGGGCATGAACAACGAGCGTGGGAAACCATACGGGTGCAGTTTGAGATGGAAGCGGATGTGGGACACGGAGCGGGCATGGGACATCACGTGAAACAGGCGTGCCCTCCCCCCTCCAGACGTCTAGGGCTTGTTCGCTTGGGCTAAAAATAAGTAGCTGAAAGTACTGTTAACTGATTTATATGAAAAAAAACACTACTGACTGGCTAAAACAAAGAGGCTGAAACCTCAAGCGATCAGGCTCCTAGACGCTAACCTTTCCATGTATCTGTGTACGTGTAAATCAAACATGCGACAGAATTATCCCATGCCTCAAAAGTCAAAACTGCTGAGTAGATCATATCACTGTTCCGCACCCACCAAACACACGGTTAAAAAATATCCGGAGTGCCGACGTGCGCAGTGGTGGGCAACGATGAAAACGGACGGAAAAACCCTATTTCTACTTTTGTTTCTATATTTTTTTTGGCGGAAACGGGATCGGGTTCGAAAAATACGGGTTCAGAAACGGAATCGGAATATGCGGACATACAGAAACGAACAAATACGGATGGAGAGCCGGAAAATTAAATTAAGATCACATAATATAATATTTTCAAAGTATACATATATAAAGTCATGTAATAATATATACAAAGTTTAATATTCATTTACATGCTATGTACGTGAACATAACATGCATATTTGGTGATTCGTAGTTATATTAACATAACATAAGGACATGTAATTGTTGAACATGTTGAACATAGATTGAAAACGGGATAAAAACGGAATAAATACGGGTCTATTCCATATTAAAACGGGATTACTCGGAAACGGACGGAAAACACCATTTTCTACTTCCGCAAATACGAAAACGGGATCTCGCAAATACAGAAACGGACGGAAAAATATAGAAAACGGAACGGGACGGTACGGGAAAAATTCTGTCCGTTTTCATCCCTAGTGGTGGGTTAGGCTATCCGCACTCATGTAACTCTATATTCATCCTCTATATATCTTAGTCAGCAAGATTCTCTCCTCTATACTTAATTCTCTCGCACACATCCATACTCTATATCATCCTCTATCCACTCTATCCACTGTGGGACCCACTTGTCACTTTATCTAAATATATCCATGTGTGATCTAGTTTTGAAGGATTTATTGAGACGAATTTAATGGTGCAATCGAAATTTAATTTGGATTTTTAGTTTGTAAGTTATAGTATTTTTTCCCTTTATTTAGCTAGTGTGGCCCACCACTGCACACTATAGAGTAAGCGCTGTACTACTCTAAATATAGAGTAAGAGAAAAAATAGAGTATTATTTTAAAGTAGCCAGTCCAGCAGTTTTTATTCTATATTTATACTCTAGAGCTTAATAGTATCCTATAAACTATTGCACAGCGGATAGTCTTACTGTGTCCATTGCCGTGGGCACCAGAAGACGTGCCGACGTGCGCAGTGCGTCCATTGCCGTGGGCCCAGAAGACCAGCCGCGCGCTCCTCATCTCTCTCGTCTCAGCTGTCAGCTGCCCACAAGCCAAAGCCACGCCCACGTCCTCCGCGCCGCAGTGTCCGATCGATCGATCCCTTCTCGCGGGATTCAGGAGTGGAGGAGGCCAGGTTCCCGCCCCCGCATTCGGACGCCGATCGATTCCGGATCTTAGCTGGAGAGCCTGGTGGCCCCTTCTCGGTGCTCGTCGCGGGATTTTCGGTGAGAGTACTGTTCTCGCGGCGGCGCCCCACGGGATCGCGCCTGCCTTCCTCTATTTTGTTTTGTGGCCGGTTCTTGGAATTTGGTTGGATAATCTGGGTTTTACCCCCACCGAAATTGTCACATGAGAGTTGCTGTGATGTTTGGGCTTTCGATTGGTTCCATCTGAAGGATGGTGAAGCAGTACAATGCTCCTGGGATGGATTGATTATTTTATTTTCTTCCGCTATATCTTCCGTTGCTCACGCCAGTCCAACCCAGTTATTCCTGCGTGAACTATTTTAACACTATTACCTGATTTGTTCATCTGTTAACAGTCAACACTGAAGGTTCACTTGGGCACGCAATATAATTTTTCCTTCTATTCTAGTCCGATGCACCTCTAGAGAATTGTGACTTTTGTGCCATATTTATTTACTGAACATTGCTGGTTGATTCCATGTGTTGAATCTGTTTCAATCAACACTGCCTATCATCTTTATACAACATTGTTTTATACACCTTATGATCTGTCTGAAATTTGGGTTATGTGTTTTTGTAACGTAAAATTGACACAAACTTTGATTCTATATGCTTCAACCAAATGATTTGTTTGCCTACCTTTACTCATCTTCAGTTACAGGCTTACAGCACCTAAGTGATATTTCTCTGATTTAAAGCAAACTAGACTTAGTGGATCCTTTGAGATATCAGATATCAATTTGTCAGAATGATTCTTAGACCTTGATTGAAGTTTGAACAATTATTTATTTGACTTCGGTATACCTTGCTGACATTATATTTCCTGGATATATCAGCTGTATTATGGCATCATTTTTTTTGTTTCCATTTTTGACACATTTCTGAATCCTGATGTATTTACAGATCAGATATCCTTTGTTTGCCTTTCTGTGTGATTTGAAATGTCTGTGAATGTTCACGCTCTTCGTCACTTCAAATATCCTGTAGTTTGTAAAATTCTTTTGTTGATATTTATGGTCAGATGAATTTAATATATAATTGCTTCAGTGAATGCTAACCTGTTTGCAGGGTTAGTCCAAAGAAACAAGAAACATGGTACAGACTCATGTTGATGAGCAACCAAAGGGTGTGTCTCGGAATCGCCCACCTGCACATATGAATGGCGATGAAGTGAGATACTCCCTTTATTCATATAAAAGCTACTGCCACACCATATTACATTGACTTTATGAAAACTCAATAATTTAATCAGTCACAATTGTGTTTGCCATTAACAATCCAATTTTTATTTACATAAGTATAAAATGCTTAATTTTCTGGGTTGATGTATGATCAATCTGGGCATATAATTATGAATGATAATTTTACCCATATCTTTATTTTCATGATTCCAGTTAGCTCTGTTAACTCATAATTTGAATGGTTCTATCAACCACCTGTAAAAAGAATATGAGTACTATTCATCCGTATTCCTGACTTATTAAGATCTCCCATTGTATTTTGGGTTCAAATGGGGTATTCTTTGATGTCAGGAAAAGGTTTATCCTGGCCAACTCCCAGTGTTGACCTGGGAACATAAGCTAACTCATGTTAGACATGACTTGCCGCCATTCAGACTTACATGGAGAGAGACAATGCAGCTGGTACTTCTTCTACGTTGCATAGCCTAGCCTTTTCTTCCACTACGCCGCGCTGCCCCCCCCCCCCCCCCCCCCCCCCCCCCCCCCCCCCAACACACACACATAATCTTCATTTTACCATTGCAGGCTGGTATTGGTTTACGTCTCAGTCGACATATCGTTGAGGAAACTTCAAAAGGGCGAGTATGTTTCGTTATTTTCACATGTTCATGGATAATAACAAATTATCATGTGGAAAACTGATATGTTCCACATGCTTCGGTTTTCACTTGGATACCATGTAAGTTCTAGCTTCGTTAGTTTTCTACAGATTGCTGTTATTGATCCTATGAAAAAGCGGGCTGCAAGATCTGGTCAGGGTGTCCCACTTGGTGGTATTGGGTATATCTTCTTCTCTTTGCGTAATATGCGTTTACTGTAAATATTGAGTGTATATTCATCATAGTTTATATTATAAGATCTTCCAGGAAACTTATGTTCACCAGATTTAGGGTGCTCTTACTGCTTGATACTGTAAAGAGCTTGCGAGATTCCCTATGCATCACTTTGTTGCTAAACATGTTTGTATAGCATTTCATAGTTCAAGTGCCATGAAGAAAGAATAAGCATATTGTATTTACTTTATTGTTTCACTTGAAATGACACGAATCTACCTACATTAATTCTCACTTGCCATCTTAAACACTACGCTGGTAAATCAAAGGTCGCTCTCAGCAACTCAGCATCCGTTTTATTATTTCCCTGTTAGGTAGTGGGGTCAGGGGTGTCACCACACTGAAATATGCAGGAGTGTGTGCCCTACTAGGCGAAAGGGAGATTTAAAAAACAGTTTCAAGTAGTGCATGCCCTAAAAATGTTTTCCTCTTGTTTGATGAAGCTTGTTGCCATATTTATATATTTTCCTGATTGTTGGAAGTGTAGTGCAGGAAGTATTGGAAGAAGCTACAAAGGTGATTTCCAACGCTGGCAATTGTTTCCAGGAACTTGTGAAGAAAAACCTGTATTGGCAAATCAATTTTCTGTAAGTCTTTAGTTTTCTCCACTTTCTTTCTGGCTGATAAAAGTGTTCTTTTGTGTCTGATGATTCTTGGAATTTGAGATACTCTTTTCTAATGCAATCTCACTTTGTACTGGCTTAATGCCCTGAGGTGCTGATGCACCTTGTCAGACTTTTCGTGCTTTAATTAATGAACTATGGTGTGTTTTGATGCTTCTCAAGCTCTTATCTGCTGGATTAACCCATGCATTAGCTGATGAGAACTGCGATAAGAATTTTAAATACAATGTTTGCTGTTTGTTTGATATTTAAGTGTTGTCCATTTAGGCCTTCATTTCCCGCCAAGATGGTAGAAAATATTCCACAGTGTTACATCCTGGGAAACCAGATTTGCCGAAGTAAGCAAACTTGATGTTTACTCTATGAGTTTCCTTTATAACAGGGAATAATTTTGATTTTTTTGAGTACTTGAAAAATTCCTTAGAGCTTTTTAAATGCAGAGGAAGTGACATTTCAGGAATTGGATCCTGGGACTGGAATATGAGTGGACAACAATCTACTTACCATGCCCTTTACCCTAGGGCCTGGACAGTATATGATGGTATTACAATAACTACAGAATTCTCTTTTCGTTAACATACTTCTATCTTTGTCTCATTTTGGATTGTGCTTGTTAGGAGAACCTGATCCTGAGCTCAATATAGTGTGCCGTCAGATTTCTCCAATTATTCCCCACAATTATCAACAGAGCAGCTATCCAGTTGCAGTATTCACTTTTACAGTAATACTACATACATTAAATTCCTTCAATCTACTATTTCACCTGTTCTTAACTTTATGATATAGCTCCACACCTTTGGCAATCACGTAAAAAAATTTCAGGTAACAAACACAGGACATACAGCTGCTGATGTGACTTTGCTTTTTACATGGGCTGTAAGTTTCAGTAATGTTTTTTTTTGTGAACAGATATTTCATAACTTTTATCATTATTGAATACTTACATTTTGTATCCCTTTTTCTCTGAACCTTCTTGCCTTATGTTTGTACATGCAGAACTCTGTTGGTGGAAAATCTGAACTCACTGGATATCATTCCAACTCCAGTATGATGTAAGAAAACAATAAGTATAAATTTTTAGCTGGTTTTCGAGCTTTTCTTGAATAAATAAGTTGTCGGGTTATATTTTTAATATGTCCTAATGGATGACAGAGAAAAGGATGGCGTTCATGGCATACTATTACATCACAGGTAACTAAAAAATTTATTTTTTTCTTAGAAAACATGTTGTCTCCTAGGAGTTAGATATATGGTTATACTGAACTCAGCCAAGGGCAATTTTCTAATTCTAAATATCTTAAATGTCATGTATCTGAGAGCAGAACAGCAGATGGTCAACCACCTGTAACTTTTGTGATAGCAGCACAGGAGAAAGAGGATATCCTTATCTCTGAATGTCCTTACTTTGTGATATCTGGGAGCTCTGCATCTGATGAATTCACAGCTAAAGACATGTGGAATTCTGTGAAAGAGGTTGGTTGAAGCTGGAAGCACTCTGAGATAACAAGGCATTTCCTATTATAAGATAAGATAATGAAAATACTAGTTGCATTTGTATGCTGAGTTTACATTCCTGCCTCATTGGTGAAACTATCACCTTTATGCAGTTGCACATGTAGCTAATCATCAGTTTATTTTATAACAAGAACCACAGTTCTCATTTAGGCAGCATTTCATTGTTGTTCTATGTTGCTTCTTATGCACTGCATGTCAGATAGTGGATGGTACCAGACAGAGCATTCCTGTGTCAATCTTTTGAAAGTCGTTTATGTTTGAATTCTGAGTTTGTCACTTATTTTGTAGAATAGGTACTGGATCAGACAACTCAAAATATTCCAAACTGCTGAAAAGTGGAAACATTGGTAGTTGGCTCAAATTTTTAATGTTTAATTGTGTACCGGCCATATAAATATAATCTTGGAATACGCCTGTTGTGGGTTAGTGAAAGTTGTTTCTGAGATGGTACACAGGTTGAATGAGCCTTTTCCTAATGTCATGCACAATTGTAAAGATTGAATGAAATCTTTACTTATGAATTGTAGTTGGGGTATGTAAAAGTCAACAGGCTAGCTAAAATTGGGACGGACTCTCTGGTGCAAAGATATTTCATTTTCTGACTCGGAAAATTTCATCTTAGGTTTACCTTCATGATTACCTACATTTTGATTAAAGTGATGCCAACTACTCTGCTTCAGCTTTAGCTTCAGGGCTTGTATACATTGCTTTGGTTCAATGTGTCAAATATTCTACCACCGTATCCAGTTTAATTTCTGGTAAAATATGTTAGTAGTAATGAGAGGCTAAAATAACTTCCTTCCCATCGTGGCAGCATGGATCTTTTGATCACCTTGATCCCATCAAGTCATCAATGTGCTCCAGACCAGGATCATCAATAGGGGCAGCTATTGCTGCTTCAGTTAAGCTGGCTCCCAAGGCAACCCAGGATATTTCATTTTCACTTGCATGGGCTTGTCCTGAAGTGAAGTTCTCTAGTGGGAAAACCTATCATAGGTTAGAACAGCACAATTTCCAGTAATGAACAAAACAGTAGTGCAACTGAAACTAACCTCGTTCCATGATTTTCAGGCGTTACACCAAATTTTATGGCACAGATGGTGATGCAGCAGCAGCCCTTGCTCATGATGCCATTCTTGGTATAATCCACTTCCTCACTATAATTCTATTTAATGCACTCCTTTCTTACTTCAGTGTGCGCCATACACCCACAGCAACAACAACAACATAGCCTTTTGTCCCAAGCAAGTTGGGGTAGGCTAGAGATGAAACCCAAAAGAGACGAGAAATAGGGAGACACATAAAGGGACATAAAGGGCACAAGACAAAAGAGGTCACGGTTCAGGCACGTTGATTGCTAATCTCCAAGCGCTCCTGTCCATAGCTAAATCCTTGGGGATATTCCACTCCTTAAGATCTCTCTTAACGGACTCGTCCCAAGTTAGTTTAGGTCGACCTCTACCGCTCTTTACATTATCGGCCCGCTTTAGAACTCCACTACTCACCGGCGCCTCAGGAGGCCTCCGTTGGACATGTCCAAACCATCTCAACCGATGTTGAATCAATTTCTCCTCAATTGGTGCCACCCCAACTCTATCCCGAATATCGTCGTTCCGTACTCTATCCCTCCTTGTGTGCCCACAACACCAACGCAACATACGCATCTCCGCTACACTCAATTGCTGGACATGTCGCCTTTTTGTAGGCCAACACTCAGCACCATATAACATCGCCGGACGAATCGCCGTCCTATAGAACTTACCTTTCAGTTTCTGAGGCACCCTTTTGTCACAGAGAACGCCAGAAGCTTGACGCCATTTCAACCAGCCGGCTGAAATTCTATGCCTAACATCTTCATCAATGTCTCCATCCTTTTGTAGCATCGACCCTAAATACCAAAAAGTATCCTTCTTGGCCACCACTTGCCCATCGAGGCTAATGTCTCCCTCTTCGTGCCTAGTCGCGCTGAAATCGCACCTCATGTACTCGGTCTTAGTCCTACTAAGTCTGATCCCTTTCGACTCTAACGTGTGCCTCCATAGTTCTAACTTCCTATTAACCCCCGCCCTACTGTCGTCAACTAGCACCACATCATCAGCAAAGAGCATACACCAAGGAATATCACCTTGTATGTCCCTTGTGAACTCATCCATCACCAAACCAAATAAATAAGGACTCAAAGCTGACCCCTGATGCAGTCCTATTTTAATTGGAAAGTCACTGGTGTCGCCATCACATGTTCGGACAAACGTCACCACATCCCTGTACATATCCTTGATGAGGGTAACGTACTTAGTTGGGACTTTGTGCTTTTCCAAGGCCCACCACATGACATTTCTCGGTACTTTGTCATATGCCTTCTCGAGGTCAATAAAGACCATGTGCAAGTCCTTCTTCTGCTCCCTATATCTCTCCATCAATTGTCGTAATAAGAAAATCGCCTCCATGGTCGACCTACCAGGCATGAACCAAAACTGATTTTGGGTCACATGTGTCACTCTCCTTAGGCGATGCTCGATAACCCTCTCCCAGAGCTTCATTGTATGACTCATCAACTTAATCCCACGGTAGTTAGTACAACTTTGAACATCTCCCTTGTTCTTGAAGATAGGTACTAATATACTTCTCCATTCTTCAGGCATCTTGTTTGACCGAAAAATAAGGTTAAAAAGCTTGGTTAACCATACTATCGCTCTGGCGCCTAGGTATCTCCACACCTCAATGGGGATACCATCAGGGCCCATCGCTTTACCTCCCTTCATCCTCTTCAAAGCCTCTACGATCTTTGCCTCCTGAATTCTCCTCACAAAGCGTCTGTTGGTATTGTCAAATGAGTCGTCCAACTCAAGGGCAGGATCTTCATTCTCCCCATTAAACAGCTTGTCGAAGTACTCTCTCCATCTGTCCTTGATCTCCTCATCCTTCACCAGAAGTCGATCTGTCTCATCCTTGATGCATTTTATTTGGTTGATGTCCCTTGTCTTCCTCTCGCGGATTCTAGTCATCCTATAAATGTCCTTCTCCCCTTCCTTCGTGCCTAGCCGCTGATAAAGGCCATCATACGCCTGACCTTTTGCTACACTCACAGCTCGCTTTGCAACCCTCTTCGCTATTTTATAGCCCTCGATGTTGGCTACACTCTTGTCATGGTGGAGACGCTTGAAACACTCCTTCTCCCTAATAGCCCTTTGCACCTCGTCATTCCACCACCATGTGTCTTTCGCTTCCCGTTTGCCTCCCCTACTCACGCCAAACACTTCCGAAGCCACCTACAATAATCCACTTTACATGAACTCAGCATGTTTCTGAAATATTCTAACAACTGGACAGTATGGGTCTTAATGATAAATTATTTTCACTAACTATTTTTAAATCTGCAACATTAATACTAATAATTTTACATAAGTATTTGAAAGAATTAAATTAATATTTCCATGTGCAAGCTTTGTTATCAATTAGGAAAACTGAGTGGTTCCCTGTCAAGTTGCTAACTGTGGAGATTCCTTGTGATTCCTCCCCTGATTACTGCCACACTGGTATCATCCAATTAATTTTACCATGTATCCAGTTAATTTTACGGTGTATCATCCAATTAATTTTACCGTGTCCAAACTTATTTCATGAAAGGCTAGTTCATTTCTCTTTTTCTGTTATACACCCATTGACACAGTATAGACTAATTTTTTGCTGACAATGTCATCACCAACGAGGTCCTTGTATCTGAAAGGGAACATCCTGGATTGGACTCTTCTCTTTTGTAGTCATATTTCTTCCTATTGACATTTGTTGCTGACTTCCTTTGTATGCTTAATAAATTATAGAGCATGCTTCCTGGGAGAGGCAAATCGAGGAGTGGCAGAATCCTATTTTGCAAGATGAGAGGTTTCCTGCTTGGTTTGTTCCAACCTTAATAATTCATTTACTTGGTACACAAGATCTGAGGCTACTGAATGTCGATTTATAGCATGAACTTTCTTTGACAGGTATCCAGTTACACTTTTCAATGAACTCTACTATCTTAATGCCGGAGGAACTATATGGACAGGTATGCATCCATAATTTCTTTTTTTTTCCTCTAAATGAAGCAAATTACTTTTCCTGAGAATTAACTCACAGACATTATCAGATGGATTGCCACCAATTCAAAGCTTGACAGCAATTGGCTGGAAAAAGTTTTCTCTTGACATGTTAAATGGTGAATCTGATGATTTCAATGAGATGGTTCGACAGAATAATACTGCTTCTGATATTCTTCATCGAATGGCATCAGTATTTGAGAGGATGCATGCATCTATTGCATCAAATTCTGCTATAGGAACAACTTTGCTTCAGGGTGAAGAGAACATTGGCCAGTTTCTATACCTCGAGGGCATCGAGTATTATATGTGGAACACATATGATGTTCATTTTTATGCATCATTTTCACTGATCATGTTGTTTCCAAAACTCCAACTTAGCGTCCAGAGAGACTTTGCTGCTGCTGTTATGATGCATGATCCTGAAAAGCTCAGGATCTTGCATGATGGAAAATGGGCTGCAAGAAAAGTGCTCGGCGCTGTTCCTCATGATCTTGGGTTATATGACCCATGGTTCAAAGTGAATGCGTACACCCTCTATAATACAGATCGATGGAAAGATTTGAATCCAAAGTTTGTGCTGCAAGTTTATAGAGATGTTGTGGCCACAGGCGACAAATCCTTTGCTCGAGCTGTTTGGCCATCAGTTTATATAGCAATGGCATATATGGAGCAATTTGACAAGGATAAAGATGGGATGATAGAAAATGAGGATTTCCCAGATCAAACATATGACGTGTGGTCGATGGCTGGTATAAGTGCATACTGTGGTGGTCTTTGGGTGGCTGCTCTTCAGGCAGCATCGGCCTTGGCACGTGAGGTTGGTGACAAAGCTTCTGAAAAGCTTTTTTGGGACAAATATGAGAAGGCCAAGTCTGTCTATAGCAAGCTGTGGAATGGTTCTTACTTCAGTTATGATGATGGCGACAACAAAGTTAGCACATCTATCCAAGCAGATCAATTGGCTGGACAATGGTATATATCACTAATATATGTTAATTATTTTTTAATTTTTAAATGTTGTCTAATATGATAAATAGATACAACTTTACCCCTTAACACATTACATGAATCGCTAACAGTTTTCAGTTTAGATCATCGATTGACCTACGTAATAAATATTCGTGAAATTCTTGGATCAAGACGAGTTGAAACATGGACAGTTGCTGCCAATTTTCTAGGAAATACATTTTTTTTCTCCATTCAGTATGTTTATTACGTGTTTGTGTAAATATTTGTGGAAACTAATATGTAAAATCAACTCCTTTTTGTTATTACTATTAGTAACTTCTAAAATGCCTATACTATAACTGTTCGTTCGTGCAATCAACTTATGGCTTAGCAAACAGAAGCGTTTAAGTGGAATAAAGCATACAATAGCAGAGTACTTGTGAAGGACCAGTCTTGTATCTGAATGACAGTAAGCTCCAGTTCCAGTAGTAGATAACTTTATATGAAGTCAAGATTGTGCACAACATTATGTTTCCATGATTAGTTTTTCCATCACAAAATTTTGAATGTTATCTTTGAATCAAATAGCATATTGAAGTTCTGCTAAACTTACCTTGTTTACTAGTAAATTTGATGCTGGGCTGTTACTTGTTCCAGGTATGCCAAAGCCTGTGGTCTCTTCCCTATTGTTGACAAAGATAAGGCACAAAGTGCACTAGAGAAGATATATTCTTTCAATGTGATGAAGTTCAAGGGTGGTACAAGGGGAGCTATGAATGGGATGTGGCCAGATGGCACTGTGGACATGTCTGCAATGCAGTCTAGGGAGATATGGCCAGGGGTGACATATGCACTAGCTGCAAGCATGATTCAAGAAGGCATGGTTGAGCAGGGATTTAAAACAGCTGAAGGGATCTATCATGCTGCCTGGTCTCCAGAAGGACTTGGGTGAGTCTGTGCATATAAATTGAGGTTTGATGTTTTTGCTGTCAACAGACAACAAGTGTGTATGTGTTTGGACGTGGTATAACATTTGAGATATAAAATTTTACCTGAGCGGCTGAGCCTAGTGCCATGGACTTAGTTATAAGAATGCATTAACTTTGGGGATAGAGAGTTCGTTCCTAAATCTGTATCTTCTGAAGTTTTTATAATGTAATAAAACCAGTAAGACATGTAGTGAATAAAGGATGGGGATGTCCCTACACCTACCTGGTTTTTTTTCTTCTGAACTTTAATTTTGTACACTAAATGACTTGCTCTTTTCCCTCTGAATACAATCCACAGAAACATATAATCAGAAGTTAATGTATACCACTAATTCCGCTCAATTTAGATTTATATTTTGTATAATGGATAGTGCCTGCTAGTGCTGCCTTTCTTATGCTATTAAGGAAACCTGACAATTTGATTTCCTCAGATACTCATTCCAAACTCCTGAAGCCTGGAACAACGACGACGAGTACAGGTCCTTGTGCTACATGCGCCCGCTTGCCATATGGGCAATGCAATGGGCACTCTCAAACCCGAAGCTCCACAACACTCCTCAGGCAGATATATCCCAGGATTCATTCCCCAAGAACCAGTTCGCCTACGCGCGGATCACAAAGCTCCTGCAGCTGCCTGAAGACGAATCGTCCAAGAGCTTCCTCCGAGTGGTGTACGAGATCATCCGGAACAGGTTTAAGTCCTGAATTGCCTCCGCGCGCCTGTGCGCTGAGTGTCCAGATTGTTGGAACATTCATTGGTCGTTGCCGGTTGTAAACATTGTTGCTGTTGGATACCGCGAATTCGTACATAATCGGTCGTAATAAACATGTGAAGTGTGGTCGTTTGCATATAAATAAATACTATATATGAGCTGTTATGAGTTATGACGGAGACATCTCCCCTGTAATCTCCGCGCAAATCTGTCTTCCTCAGACCTCACCCAAAGCGCCGGTTTGTTATTTCTTTTCAGTTTTCGAAAAATTTATACATACACAGTTGCATTGCGCAAATCATCCGAAAAAACGGGCTGGGCTCCACTTCGGTGCTGCGGCTAGGAAATTGCAACGAGCATGGGCTGTTGCCTGCTAGTTGAGCCAAGGTCGGTAACTGCGATATGACATGGGTAGGAAATTGCAACGAGCATGGGCTGTTGCCTACTAATTGGGCCAAGGTGGTAACTGCGGTAATGGGCCAACGTGGATGGAGGGATTCCCACATCGTTCTGGATTTTTTTTTTTGAAATTCCTTTTTTGTAAAATTTGTCTAAATAAAAAAAATTGCAAAACTATACATCTGCCGCTGATTGAAGCGGCAGAAAGGAAATACCGCCGGTTGAGTTGGGTTATGCTGGTTCAATTGACGGAATTTCCTTTTTTTCTGCCAGCTCATTTAAAAAACTCATAAATTTTATATATGAAACTAAAATTTATATGAAAGTTGTAGAGAAAAAATATCTAACTTTGTAACTTATGGCAGTTTTATTGAGATCGTTTTGATGCCTAAAAGATTGATACAATGTTCAGATCTATATTTATGGATCTAAACATTATATTGATTATTTTGGCATAAAGACAGTATTAATCCCCTCCAATTGCCTTGATTTGGGATTAATCAAACAAGTCCTAAATGGAGTATATGATATAGTTAAAATAAGATTATGTAGATTTTTTGGATACCACGAAGACGACGTATCGAAAGAAAACACATAGGCCCATCTAGATCGTTAGAATTGAATTCATTCTAATAATTATAATTTAGACACAGACTAATTAAGTAATATGAGGGAATATATTTGTATACTATTGTTACCCATAGAAGTGAGATACTTATATGTTGCATTTCTCAAGGTTCAGCTAGGCGTTAGGCGGAATCTAGGCGTTGATCCTCAGCCTAGCGCCTAGTCGGGAGTAATCGCGCCTAGGCGTTCCTAGGCGTTTTCCTAGGCGTTTTGTATATATACTAATATACATGTATTATCTTCTAAAGAAAAAAAATAAACAGCTGAATAGTGGGTCTATATAGATAGAAAGGTTGGCCTAGATAGATAGAAAGACCCAAGAGGCAAGAGTCCAGCCCATCTCCTGCCTAAGACTCTAACCTTATCCATCTCTCTGCCCAGCCTTACTCGATGCCCTCTCCTCATCGTGCCGCAGTGCCGCACCCGCATCCACGCTTGATGCCGTTGCCTTCTCGGATCCGCATCAGTCGCCGCCGCCGGTTCTTCTCCCTCTGCGGCATCTCTCTCCTCTTCTCGCTCGCGCCGCTCACGCCCTCCGCCGCCCCGTCCCTGCTTCTCCGCCTTCTCTGCCACAGCCGCCGCCTGGTCCTCCCTCGCCGGCGACCTCAGCCCGCCTAGGGGTCCGCCTACCCCCATAGGCGAGGCGGAACCCCCTCGCCGAGCGCCTAGTCGCGCCTAGTCGCCGCCTAGCGGAACCCAGGCATTTCTACTGTAGGGAAACGAGTTGAAGAGTGTGCTATAAGTTGGAGAGTAGAAATATAACATGATGATATATAGAATCAATTTCCATCTTCCATCCTATGAATTTGAGATAGACTTATATGTGAACTTAAGAAAGTTGTGGAATGTCAAATTTCAAACCAAATAGTCTAATCCAATAAGTAGATTTCAATTCTTCTAAAATAAAAAGATCTAAACGGCCCCTTATTATATTCTTGCGTTGTGTGCTTCAAGGTCACCCATGCTGAGCCTTCTAAATGGTGTAGTCTGTTTATTAGCTTTAGCAGCAGGCTTGCATTTTGTGTGTCAAGTCTTTTTATACCCAGGCCTCCATCTTCCTTAGTGCGGCAGACTTGCTCCCACGCGACCAAGCATTGCGCCACATTGAGTCTGCAGCCGTCCACAGGAAAGCTTGACGTCTTGCATCCAGTGTTTCATGGACACAGGTGGTAGCATCAACACTCCCATAACATACGTGGGCAGGCCATCAAGGACCGAGTTGATCAGGACAACCCTTCCCGCTGCGCTTAGCAGGGTGGCTTTCCAGCCGGCTAGGTAGCGGTCAGCCTTAGCAATTATAGTGGAGCAAAGGTCGACAACCGCAGCTTGATCGACGTTGGACAGTGGCAAACCAAGGTACACCTGTGGGAACTCGCCTCACTCTCATTGAAGAGCATGTAGCATACCTTGAAAGTCTTCTCTGGGTACATGCATAGGTGTGACAGTACTTTTGTTGAAGTTGATTACTAGTCCGTTTGCCGCCGCGAAGAGATTTTTAAGTCTATTTTAAAATTTTGAAGTAACTGCCGTGGGTGTCAAATTATCATCGAATGTTTATGTCATATGCAAAGGATTTTTTCCCTCGCTCGTTGACACATTTGCATAGACAAATATCTACCAAACCACACGGCCAACGACTTCGATGCAGACCAGAGCCAAAGAATTAAGGAAACGGACGAACATGTCCCTGTCTTCACGCACGCACGTGACGTAATTCGATCCGCAGCGACAATTGACAGGTCGACAGGTGGCCCTGGGAATGTGCGTGCTCTTCTCGAACTCCATTAAAAAAAACAAAGAATGAAACCAAGAAATGGCTGTCACATCACATGCGGACGGCGTCGTACGAACCAGGCAAATTAAACCAGAGGATCGGACTGCGTCCGCCAGGCGAGCCGGCCAGCTTCCGGTCCCGGCCGGCCGGATCAAAATACAGGAGCTGCTGCTGCTACTCCTTCTCCGTTCTCCCTCCCTGGCCTGCAGGGAGGACAAGTCTTGCGTTGTTCCAGTCGTCGATCGGCGCCTGCATGCAGATGCAGATCAGCAGATGAAATGCATGGCTGCGTAATTACGTACGCAGACAGGCACAGGACTTGACGAATTCATTGTCACAAAAAAAAAGACTTGACGAATTCACAAGGCATGCATCAAGACGGTACGTACATGCTAATTTTTTTTTTCAGCTGGTTTTGATTCTTCAGTATAGCTATACTTGCTCCTGCAGCATGATGCTGGCTGCTGCCATGTGAACGAAGCATTTTTTTGTGCGTTTCTCTAGAAGGAAAATTTCACCCTTGGGCACTCAGTTGGAGTATGTAGTTCTACGAAACGGTGTGGCGCACAGTGCCAAATTCTTAGTTTTGTATTGTTTTGGACAATATTAGGAAGCTATTTTCCTAGTTCGACAACAAGTTCCGGCTCAAAACTCCTTCGGACGTTCCTTTTGCAATTTCCAAATAACTCCATGGATGGTACTTCAAATTGTAAGTCATTTTGGTTTTTTCTAAATACATACCTTTTTCTATGTGTCTAGATACAATGTGTATCTAGGTGCTTAGTAAAAGCTATGTATCTAGAAAATCTAAAACAAGCTACAGTTAACATGGAGAGAGTAATTAACAATTACAAATTGCCCATGATAGCATAACAACTACTTCGATCGGTTCTTTTTATCTAATAATGTCTTTGTCAGAAATAAATCCTGGTAGCCACTGCGTTTGAGTTGGTATGGCTTTACACAGCCTCCTGCAGGTCCAACCAAAACCAACAAGACTTTTCCTAACCCAAAATGAACCATTCTTGATTCCTGACCACTTTTGGCCACTTTTGTGTTTTATTTTTCTAGCAGCTGCCGTTTTGTCAACTCCTATCCAGTCTCCAACTAATTAATTAGAGGATCATCCAATGCCATTGTACTTTTAATATAATATGACTTGTGGACGAGCAACTGGTTGAGTAAGAGTAGTAGCTGGATCCTTGTTTGCTAAAGAGAGCAGTTTTCTTATTCCTAAGTTTCATATTTAAAAGAAATATAGAGGTGCTGCATTTTTTTAATCTGTATATTGTCAATGTCCAATCTATATATATCTTATAAAAGCAAATTAAACCCACTACAATGTCCATCTCTCTATGTAAGATATCCACATCGGCAGTCCACTAGGACATTCAATATCTATTAATGCAAGATATCCTCGCCAGCAAGCCACATACATCATCCACTAACATGCATTTATTTGTCAATTTTAGTATACCACACCATTTATTAATATTTATTTATAATAGTTTATCCCTTCATCACGCAACTAAATATAAGTCATCTAATTTCATTTCAAATCATTCGTGATCCCCATTAACCGAGGCGGTTGCCGGCTTAGTTGCCCAGCCTCGAATAACTGAGGCGGGCAACTAGGCAGCCCGCCTCAGAGCCCAAATGCCAAACGCTGTCCAAAAGATTTTGTGTAGTAATGTGCACATGATATTCTTTTAGTTTCCATATAAACAATGTACACGTGAAAACGAGAGAACCGTCAAGGCACCGCCAATAAGATAGTCATCTACTCCATATGTCTTGTAATATAGTGCACTCTAGGAATTTTAAGACAAATTAAGAGAGAACATAAAACACGCTTGTACCCTCATTTTATTTCCTAATCAAACGCTATCATGAACGTGATTAGTGGTGATTGGTTGATAAATGGAAAGTATTTCATGCAAAAAAGGGTTTTGTCCTCTAGAATGACTTATATTTGAGGACAAATTTTGAATGCTAGAATACATTATATTACATGACAGATAGAGTAAGTACATAGAGAGATCCATGCTATTATTTGCCCTACATGTGGAGAGTTAAAGAAGAAAGAAAAGATTGCCAACTACTAGCTAACTAATAGTTTCTTATAGAATCTAAGATGCAAGTGGAATTTAATGTAGAAGTTAGTTGAGCATGCTATAATACGCTACAATTAATACATTGAAGGAGTTTGTAACATTCCAAATATCATTAGGGAGAATTACTTGCTTGGCGTACAAAAGTTCCACTTTCTTTCTTGGCTATTTTAGTTTTAAAGATACTTATTTAGCTTGAAATACAAACTTTGATTCCTTATTTGGCCCTTCCATTATATTTGGTCAATAACTGTGTTGGGGTTGGGGGGGGGGGGGTTAATTGACGCTTCAACCCATGGGCTAGAGAGCACAGACTATTTTTGCATGCTTTTAGGTCATCATAATTGCACAAAACAAGGTGCACTTAAACATGGAAGTATATTTTTTTCTATATTTGCACAAGCCAATCAATTAAACAATAAGATGCATACAACACAATTACCTTCACAAATCCATGCATAGGGTTAAAAGCGTCAATTCATGCCCCCCTTAACACAGTTAGTGGCCAAATCTAACAGAAGGGCCAGATAAGGAACCAAAGTTGTATTTTGAGCCAAATAGGTAACTTCAAAACTAAAAGGGCCAAGGAAGGAAGCATAACTTTTTTAGGGCCAAGAAAATAATTCTCTCATATTAATAAACAGTCATGGAGCATACATGTGCATCATCTCTAGCATCCATGTAAATTTTGTAGAATGGTTTGAATACTTTTGAAGATAATCTTAAAAACCTTGTTTTTGGTATGCGCTTATGATGGGAGTTTGAATTTCATCATAGCCCATATGCTATTGAATCATATGAAAAAATACTAATTTATCAATAATGAATTTAGATAATAGGGGATTCAGCATTTGCTTTAATAATGAGACCCTGGCAAAGAATCTAGTAGCCCTTATGTTTGAGTTGGTATGGCTTTCGAACAGATAAGTCCTCCTTTTTTTTTTTTGAAATTCAGATAAGTCCTCCCTACAGACCCAACCAACTAGACTTTTCTGAACTAAATTGAATTATTCTTTCCTTATACCACTTCCTTCGACTAAGTAGATCATAATATATGACTTGTCAAGAAAAAGATTTGATATGTGGAAATCAGAAGATAAAACATAACTATCCCATATATATAATGATCATTACCTGCTTTTATAGAAAAACCATTGTATTTTTTAACAAAGAAAAAGTAATATTTCCATTCCTAAGTTTCAATTTTCACGTGCCATTATTCTGATATTTCTAAAAATTAAACTAATACATATCATTCCAAAATACTAATTAGCCTGCTAGCGCAATTTTGAAAATTGACAGCGGCAAAAGACATTCGATATGCACCGTTTGGATTAGGTAAATGACGTTAACCCATATGCATTCCAATTACCAAGTCATTTAGTTTTCATATATCGAAAGTTTCAATCCGCCGTTTTTTTTGCAATTTCGATCTAAAATATCATGTATACAAATTACAGCCTATACCATGTTTGAGTTAGTGGAAATTAAATATTACATTCTTCTAGAAGACAATGAAGGTGACAGGTCACGTCATGTTTTACCAATAGCCCAACATGTACTCCTAGTAGAGAAATAGACCATAATTAATAGTCTCCGACCCCAGTGTTTGAGTTGGTATGGCTTTACACAGTGCCGTGCATGCAGCAGGACCATAGCCAACCAACAAGACTTTTTCCTAACCCAAATAAAACCATTCTTTACTTAGCATTTTTGGCCTCTGTGTTTAGTATTTTTCTGTAACACCTGCCATTTTGTCACCCGCTATCTACTTCCTGTCCCCAGCTATACACTAAAGGGTCAGCATTTAGAAGCTAGTAAGAGCATCTCCAAGAGTTTTCAAAACCCACTCCCAATATCTTGACTTGTTGGCAAGATTGAAAAAAACCTTTTCTCAACAACTCTTTATGTCAACTCTCAATCTTTCTGTATTTGGGAAAATCGTGTGGAAAAATACGCGCACCTTTCCAATTGGCCAATCGAGAGGTGAGAAGGACATGGGAAGAATAAGAAAAAGGGACAAAAAGTTCCCAATACAAACATATAAGAGAAAAATAAAATATACCCCCTATGTTTTCAAATTATAAGTCGCTTTGACTTTTTTAGTACATCAATTTTGCTACGTATCTAAATATAATGTATGTCTAGATACATAGCAAAATTCATATATCATAAAATCAAAGTGACTTATAATTTGGATTGGAGGAAGTAGATGTGATTAGGGTAACTTGAAAATAGTGTGGGATTTTTTATGCAAAATAGCTTTCTAGCTTTTAGGAGCAAGTTATTGATAACGATTGGTAAAAGCCAAAAACATATGCTCCTACTGTAGTTTTTTAGCGACTTCTAAAACTCATTGATTTATCAATTGTTTTTAACTATTGGAGAGGGCATGAGCTACTACACATCCCCTGAATTGATCCACCTTGCAAGATGGTGCAAAAGCAAATTTCTTATTGGTCAGATCAGACGACAAATAAAGGACCCGGCACGATACTGGCCGGGTGCACGGCCGTCCGGATTAAGTAAACGAAAATCCCCGGTGACAGTATTAAAAACGCATATGTACAGCCCAGCCCAGATGATCTGGTCACTGCATTGACCGGTCAGCATCAGTGACCCAGCCCTTGCTTGTCCTCACCGTCTCGCCCACTTCTCCTGCTCCATTTCCTGATTCCTTCGTATAAAAACTCACCTCTCCTGCCCGTAGCCTCCCATCGTTCGTCTCCCTCCCTCGCTTGCTGAAGAACCAGCGCAAACCAGTTTATTTGACCATCCAGCAGCCGAGCATATATCGTCCATCTCCCCGGCCGGCGACCCGCGACATGCTGCTGCACACCGTCCGGTTCCTGTGCTCCGTCGTCGCCGCCTTCGCGCGCCTGGTCCGCGAGCTCCGCAAGGCGGCCGCCATGGCAACCGCCACATGCTCTCCGTCTCCTGTAGCTGTACTCACTGCTCAACCCGTCGTGTCGCCCGTCGGCCTGATAGCATCCACGCCGCTCCCGAAGCGTAAGAAAACGCTTGCCCAGGTTGCCGTCCCGGAGAACCTGCTCGTCGCGCCGCCTCCGCCGCCAACGCCAGTGTTGGTTCTTCCTGCAAAGGTGGTGTCGGACGACGGCGTCAGTGGGGTCGGTATGGTAGAGCAACAACAAGCTCAGAGCGTGACGAAGACGAAGGCCGCGTGGGCGGCCAGGAGGAGGCCGTCGAGGCTCGTCATACCGGTGGCGGACGACGGTGGCGAGGTCGCCGCCGGCTGGGGTAAAGCTGCCGCGCCGGTGAAGGAGGCCGACGTGGAGGTGGAGGGGGACGGGTTTTGGCTGGCGAGTAGAGCAGGACCCAGGCATGCGATGGAGGACGCGTATGCTGTGGTCACTGACAAAAATGATGCAGATTCTCAGCTGGTAATTGAATCTTTTGCCATCACGCCAAAATATTTGATTCATTATGTTTAGGCAAATTTTCACCACTTAGTTGTTTACACTGATTTCTCTTCATATGGTACCTCAGTTTGTGAGCATTATATTAGAAAAAAAGAACAATTCAGAGTTCGTTCCATTACAAGTTATTAGAAGATACAATAATATCTATATATACTAGAACAGAAAAAATAATTCAATATAAATAAGGGAAAATAAAAAAAACTTGTCTTCCACTCTATATGCCCATTTAGGGGTAGTACTGTATGTCAAACTACTTTTGTGTGGAATTCTCTTTTATGTCATTTTTTTGCAAAATATTTGTGCAATTAATTAAAAATTTAGGTAATTGATTGGAAATATATATGTACGCACCTATATAGATTTTTTTATCTAAAAAGAAATTTATGTTTAGTTAAATTATTGTTGTGAGTGTGAGGTAAATCATTGAGGTGTATCCCAAATAGTAGTAAGTCAGACGGCAGACATTTCATGATCAAATATCACATATTGTAACACAATAAAGAAAGGCTAGATATCTCACTCTCACTGCCTCTGATCGAAGTATATATAGCTCCACTAGAACATATGAAATCCGATCTGTTTTGACCCAGTAAAAGACCGACGTTACAGTTACACTCAACACTGAAGAAATATTATTACAAAAGCTATATTAAATCTCACTCTCGACTTCATCTTGCAGGCATTCTACGGTGTGTTCGACGGCCACGGCGGCCGCGCGGCCGTGGACTTCGTCTCCGAGCGGCTCAGCAAGAACGTCGTGTCCGCGGTGCTCGCTGCCGCGGCAACGATGGAGACGCGCGGCGAAGCATCGTCGGAGGACGCCGTCTCGGCGGCGATCAAAGCCGCCTATTTGGCCACCGACAGCGAACTCCTCACGAAGCATCAGGTGTGTACCGCGACAGTGACGCCTACGCACGTTAGGTTCCTTCGTTTGTTTACCGGGTCTATGCACTTTCCGACGTTGAACGCGTCAAAAGCTTCTTTTGTTGTTGCGATAGACACATATTTTTTTTGATGCTCATGTGATTGCGACTAGGGTTTTGAGGGCGTACGTACACTGCTTGCCGACTTGCCGTGTCCCTAGCGTCCCGTAAAAAACAAAAAAAAAGCTTTAGAATTTCAATGTCAAAAAACAAAAGTAATGACCTCTGATCTGTTTGATCTTTGAACTAACGCAGGATGCAAGCGGCGGTGTGTGCGCCGCGACGGCGGTGGTGAAGGGCGGCGACCTCTACGTGGCGCACCTGGGCGACTGCCGCGCCGTGCTGAGCCGCGAGGGAGCCGCGGCCGCGCTGACGGCGGACCACACCTGCGCCGCGGAGGACGAGAAGGCACGCATCGAGCGGGAGGGCGGCTATGTGTGCCGCAGCGGCAGCGGCGTGTGGCGGGTGCAGGGCAGCCTCGCCGTGTCGCGCGCGTTCGGCGACGGCGCTCTGAAGCAGTGGGTCGTCGCCGAGCCGGCGGTCACCAGGGTGCCCCTCGCCGCCGGCTGCGAGTTCTTGGTAATTGCGTCCGACGGGCTCTGGGACAAGGTCAGCAACCAGGAGGCCATAGACGCGGTCTCCAGGTGCCGGGCGACGGCCTGCAGGGAGCTGGTGGACATGGCACGGCGTAGGGGAGGCCGAGACGACGTCACCGTCATGATAGTCGACCTCCAGAGGTTTGTAAGATAGGATTGACACGGATCAGAGCTGTTGGATCGGAGACACTAACTGATGAGCAACACGTTTCACCTGGGTTTTGATTGAGGGAGAGGTGGTGAAAGTGAACCGGAAGATGATAAACTGACTGACCACACTACAACACAGCTTGTTCATTGATTATAGATATTCAGCATCAAGTTTTTTTTATTTGCATCCCTGCTGCTGGCCGGGGAGCAAATTAGTTGCTGTAAACATCATTTTTCTGACCCTCACTGTAAAGTACGTGGTTAAAGCAAGCTAAATTTTGGCAGGTAATTTTAACTATGGTGTTTATTGGAATGATATTTGTGAACTGAGGGGGACTTGGATTTATTGAACTAATTTCCTTTTATAAGCTCTTATATAACTGTCTAGGGGTGAAAATAGATGTGTCTGGAAATCCAAATTATCCAAATCCGCACCCACTAACACTTGTAATATAGATACTCTCATATATGTATTCATTTCTAATTAATATGGATATTAAATAGATGTATCCGAATCTATTTTCTGTTATTTTTCTGTATGTGGTACTAGATCCTCATTAAAAAATATCAGATAACATCGGTATCCTTAAAGAATATACTACTAGGCGAAGCTATCTAGAAATGGAGGGAAATTACTGTGCTATATCTATTCTTAGAGGTAGCTAAAATTCCCTCCATTTCTAGAGGCAAGTGGAAAGCCTAACCGAATCGAAAGTAAGATTTTCAAGGCGGTTTGTCTTGCCAATTGTCTCAAAAAATAGCGGGCATTTCAAGAGGCTCCGGGAAAGCCCAACTGCCTCTAAAAATCAATTTCTAGAGGTGGGCTGGCTTAGAAACCATTTTTAGGGCTAGTTTGGTAGGGCTCCAGCTCATCCAATCCAACTTCATCTTCTCGCTTGGAGCTGAAAACATTTTTGAAAACGTTTGGCAAAAAATAGCTCCACAATTGTGTAATAATTTGGCTACTTCGAACTCCTTGCAAGGAGCCTTAGATGTGGATTTTGGTAGAACCACCTCTACCAAAACCAAAGGGGATGTAAATATGGTTTGTAATGTCTGTCCCATAACTAGTACATAAAATATTTTCAAAGACACACAATTTTTATTTTCAGAGACGGGCAAGCCGTCCGTCTGTAGCCAAAGGCCACTTTTAATCGCTATTTACAAAGGTGTAGTCGGTATGTCTGCCTCAAGACTTGAACACACAAAACCTGTTGCTCAACAACAACACCTCCTTATCACTACACCACACTCACTTGTAAGTTATATAGGATTTTATTTTTTTACAAATATTTCTTTATTTTGTATTGGATATTTTTGCTACTTACTGAACTCAAATAAAAAAGTTTCAACTACAAAGTTCTAAATCTTGTTAAGCACTACAACTTTGGTACAGTATATAACTCCATCCATTTTGTAAAAAAATTCAAAAATTTGAATATCAAAATATGTGAATTTAAACTACATATTTGAGACACTAATAAACATCAAATATAAAAAACTTGTCAACATCAAACGTGTATATCAGGTGGGCCACTATACCTTTGGTGTTAACTATGTGAACATTCAAGGTCTTTTAGAAATTCTAAATTTTGAATTACAAAATCTATAAACTTCAAACACATATCTAGGACTCTATATGACTTCAAATCAAAAACATTTTGACTACAAGTTATAGATTTATTGAGAACTACAACTTTGGTATAGACCATGTCGACATCCGATGTATTTCGAATTTCAAAATCCATGAAGTTAAAAGAATATTTTGTGATTCAATTAAGTTTCAAAGCAATACCTTCCCAACTACAAAGTCGTAGATCACGTCGAGAGCTACAATTAATTTCAATATAAATTTGTCTTTGTCCTAGTTCATATGGATAAGTTGTGAATTATTTTTGGATGAAAACTGTTTTAGAGACGGGCGTCTTAAGATGCCCACCTCTGTTAATCGATTTTTAGAGACGGATGCTTGGAATGACCACTTTTTGTTAGAGATTTTCAGAGACAAACATATTAAGATGTCCATCTATGAAAATCAATTTATTGAGACAGGTGTCCTAACACGACCATCTCTGTTAATATATGATTAACAGAGGCCACGCTTTAGGACACCCGCCTCTATAATCAACTTTTAGCGGCGGACATCTGCCTGGAGGCCGTCTATTCATTTACGGAGGCGGTGTCTGCCTCTTAACCAAAGAACCCGTCTCCTAAAATCGTTTGTTGCCGTGCATGTAGAAAGACTGATCAAATCTTGAACCAAAAGAAACCAACGAATACGTCCTTGTCCTATCCCACACCACACCCGCACCACCACAACCCCCCACCCCCCAAAAAAACACGTCCTTGTCCTGAGGTTTCAGCATCAGTGTCGTATAATAAATCTCTTGCATGCACGTGATGCAACCATTAACGGCTGGGCGACTTCACAAAACCTGAAAAGTAGACGGCGTCGTATGTGGGAACCAGGCAAATACGTAACGTATATACCAGAAGACTGCGTCACCCAGCCGGCCAACTGCCAAATAAAAACGCTACTACCAAGTCCACTATAGTAGTAGTTCCATCTCCCTCGTCGGCCTGGCAGGAGGCGAGGAGCTACATACACGCCGGCCAGCGTCTGAATGCAGATGAGAGGAGAGTACGTACGTTACATACATACATACGTAGACAGCAGTTATTGCTGATAATAGAGATTGACTTGCACAAACAAATTGCACGGTTAAAAAAAAAGGTCATGTTGGACAAGGTATGTAGATTATTTCAACCTCTTGCAAGAAAGAAAGAATGGTGTACAACTTAGTTGTATGCATGAGACGAACTGTAGTTAGAGGGTGTTTATAGTCCATTTTTATCTAAACACTAGAATTAAATGGGACTAAATGTGCATTTAGCCATTAGTCACCAAGGGCTTGCTAAATGGACTAAAAGCCCAGGCTGCCTCACATTTTAGTCCCTCTGAACCTAAACACCCTGACTAAAAGGGAGTAAAAGGTTTTTTTAGTTCATCAAACTAAACAGAGATGGCTAAAGTTTAGCAATCGGTTTAGCTAGCTAAAGTTTAGCAGGTTCAATCTAAACAGGGCCTTACCCTCACTCTAGACGCAACAGACTAATTCAACAATATAAATACCAAAAATCTTTTATTATTCCCGGCATGTATCCTATGCTATATGATTGTAGCTAGAAGCGGTTGATACTAATTAAACTCATTTTATTTTATCTATGTGTCGTTGGTGTTGAGTCGGTATGCATCGCTCAGTCCCCTGCAGGCCCAGTCTCAAGCGAATATTTTTTTCTGTGACTGGTCTTCCAACTAATAATAACTGGAGGAGAATGCAAAAGCGATCCGATATAAAAAAAAAGATGCAAAACCAATGTAGCGATAGCTACACACACGTACTTTTGTATTTGACTTCGTAAAGTCCGATCGACACAAGTATTCTATTTTTAAAATATGACGTTAAAATGGCACTTTTTAAGAAAAAAGATAGATTTTCTTTACACATGATACACACACTTGACAAATTTTTTTACCAGTTATTCTAGCGAGATAATAAAACATCATAATTCTTATCTTTAGAGAAGTATATATACATATTTCCTTCTTTTCTCTGACAAAGTAAACTTTATATTTTAATAAGCTCTACCTTAGAGCATCTCCGATAGCTTAGTAAAACAACTGCTAATGTTGATTTTTTTTGGCAACATAAAGAAAAATCTCTATCCAACAAACTCCTTAACTTGGCTCCCAACATATCCAAGCTTGGCAAAAAACAATCACTTTGTGTGCAAAGATACGTGGACACCGAGCGCTCCGTATTGATGGGTTCCAATGCGAATATACAAGAGAAAAAGGAGTATAAATGCTGAGCTGATTTGGAAATAGTCTAATGTGAGTTTCCTAATAATGCAAAGTTGCCTTCTATATATATTTTGGAAGCGAGATTTTGAAAACAGTTAAAGAAAAGACAACGAGTATGCTCCCTACTTTTTTTTAGCAACTTAAAAACTCATTGATTTACTAATTCTTTTTTTTCTCTATTGAACTATTAGAGATGCTCTTAACTAGGTGGCACAAGTGTAGTTTTCTGGTTGATCACATTAGTATTAGGCAGTGTACGTATGCTGGCTTTATGCTCGCCGTCCGGATTAAGTAAACCAAATTCCCCGTTAACAATATTAGAAAGCATATCCCAGATGACGTGGTCACTGCATTATAGTTGACCAGTCGGCAGCAAGTGACTGACCCAGCCCCTTCTCATCTCATCTTGTCCCGTTCCTCTCGTCATCGTCTCTCACTCTCCTCATTGCGTATAAAAACATCGGGAGCTAGACATGCTGCACGCTGCCCGGTTCCTGTGCTCCGTCACCGCTGCCTTGGCGCGCCTCCTCCGCGAGCTCCGCAAGGTCCTCATCAGGGCATCCGCGTTCTCTCCGGTCGTAGCTTCCCTAGCTACCCACGGCGACGGCGGCGGCGGCGTCTCCAGCCGCCGGCGTAATCTCGGCCACCGCCATGACCCTCCGGCTGCGGAGGAAGACGCCTGCTGCTGCTGCTGCCTCAGTCGTCGCTATCCAGAAGCAGTTGCTGGTGGTGGCCCCGCCTACTGCGCCTGCCGCTGTTCTTGTTGGTGCAGAGCTGCCTAACGTTGCCGGCGGTTGTGACGATGATGTAACAGAGCAACAAGCTGAGAGCAAGAAGAATAAGACAGCGTGGGCTGCGAGGAGGCGGCCCACGAGGCTGGTTATACCGGTGGCCGAGGTCGACGCCGGCGAGGTGGCCGCCGGCTGGGCCGCGGCTGCCGCCCAGGCGAAGGAGGCCGACCTGGAGGTGGAGGGCGAGGGGTATAGGGTGGCGAGTAGAGCAGGGCCAAGGCATGCGATGGAGGATGCGTATGCCGTGGTGACTGATAAACATGGTGGAGATTCTGAGCTGGTAATTTTTTTATCTGCGTGCCAAACGATTTGATAAATTATTTGCTTGATTTGATTTTTATTGATGCGAATTTTTTTATTATCTAAATTTTTTCCATCCTCCTTGATAAAAAAATATTTTCCAGCCTAATCCATCATGTCTTATGAACTCGTAAGTAGTATTGCTATGGATTTATTAAGAGACATATATAAGGACAGCATTTCTAATTTTTCTTGCTAGATATGAGTAAGACTATAAATACTCGGATTCACGGATGACAATATTCCGTTAAAGAAATTTGTCATATTATTCATATGTATATGTACATTGTATACATTTTCAAGTAAAACTTGCACATATATCATACTTTCTCCAAGAATTATTATTTCATGAATTGGTGAATTTAACATTTTTTTCCTATTTACTGTATGCCAGAAATAAATATTTGATTTCTCCTGTTTACAGAATATATCCATTTTACATAAGTCTGCATTGTATAAGACTTTTTTTTATAGAAAAACTACATAACTGTGCTTTATATGTTGTTAGATAAGTGCAAAATATGAATATTTCTTATAAGTTTTATGAAAAACTAAGCTACAAGGTAGTAATACACTTTAAATGCCCCTTGTTAACTAGTCTTAGACCATCTCTCATGATTAGCTTGTAGCACGAGAGGGTTTTGAGAAATAATTTAATTTAGTGATGGCTTTGACCAAGGTGGAATACTCCACGAATATAATGCTTCCATTTTTCGATGGATGGAGTACAATTATGGCTGCTCTACTGACAGCAGGGGCAGAGCTCCTTGTGACCAAATGGTGCCGTGGCCCCTTTGCCATTAGAAATTACCATAGGTGAACACTAAACAATTGCACTTCCTACGTGCTAACAAAAACACTAAATATAGTGAGTTTTGGGCTTAGTCTCTAAACTTAGCCCTCTTGAATTATCATCAAGCAAGATCCACAACTAAAGTGACAGATAAATAAAAGGTTATGCCGTTATGGTTGACCAAATACTTACGTATAATACTTACTGTAGTTTGGATGTGTTTTGACCCAGTAAGATGTAAGCACGCCCAACACCGGCACCTATAGCATGTTTTGGTTTGTTAATCTCCGAACCTTTTAATTTCCCGCAGGCATTCTACGGTGTGTTCGACGGACACGGCGGCCGCGCGGCCGTGGACTTCGTCTCCGAGAGGCTCGCCAGGAACGTCGTCTCCGCCGTGCTGGCCGCGGGAACGGAGACGCAAGGTGAGCCATGGTCGTCGTCGGCGGCGGCGGAGGACGCCGTGTCGGCGGCGATCAGAGCGGCCTACCTGGCCACCGACAACGAGCTCCTCGCGCAACACCAGGTGCGTACAGCGTCCTGCCAGAGTGACACTACGTGCAAAGACGCACGTTCGTTTTGTTTACCGGGTCTACTACGCATATGCACTTTCCTCCCACGTTGAACACGTCAAAAAGATTCTTTTTTGTGGCTGCGATGTATATATATCCTCAATCTTTTTGGATGGCCGCGCCCCATGTGATTGCGACTAGGGTTTGTTCGTTCTGAGCTCGTCATGATTGGCCGTTGTGATTACCTACGTAGTACACTTGCCGTGTCACTGGCGTTGTGTTGCGCGGGAATGAAACTAGAAAAAAAAAGAGAGATGATTTAGTTTGAAGCTTGCATTTTGGGGTGTTTGGTTTGAGGAGTTAAAGTTTAACAAATACTGTAGCACTTTCGTCTTATTTGACAAAAAGTTTCAAATCTTGGACTAATTAGGCTTAATAGATTCGTCTCGTAAATTACTCCTAATCTGTGCCGATATGCATGCAATTAGTCTACATTTAGTACTCCATGCATTTGAGGGAACATTGATGTGATGGGAGTTAAACTTTAACAAGTTGAAACCAAACAGGCCCTCAGTTAATTTGCCGTAGCTACTGTACTGAGTACAGGGCATGGTTTAATTTGTCAACTTTCTCTCAAAACAAGTTTGAATCTTAGCCTCTAAGGAGCGTTTAATTTGAAGCTTCAAATTTTTTCAGCACTGTAGTGTACAGTTTGTTTGAAACTGACAGTAAATCACTTTATTGTTTTATACGAGTAGAAATCAATCTCCAAACTTGGTATGTGAAACTGACGTCATATATTTGCTCCTTGGACGAACGCAGGGTGAAAGCGGCGGTGCATGCGCCACAACGGCGGTGGTGAAGGGCGGCCACCTGTACGTCGCGCACGTCGGTGACTGCCGCGCCGTGCTGAGCCGCGACGGCGCCGCGGCCGCGCTGACGGCGGACAACACCTGCGCCCGGGAGGAGGAGCGGGAGCGCATCGAGCGGGAGGGCGGCTACGTGAGCCGCAGCGGCAGCGGCGTGTGGCGGGTGCAGGGCAGCCTCGCCGTGTCGCGCGCGTTCGGCGACAGCGCGCTGAAGCGGTGGGTCGTCGCGGAGCCGGCGGTCACCAGGGTGGCCCTTGATGCTGGGTGCGAGTTTTTGGTCATCGCGTCCGACGGACTCTGGGACAAGGTCAGCAACCAGGAGGCCGTCGAAGTCGTCTCCGGGAGCCCAGCGACGGCGTGCAGGGAGCTGGTGGACATGGCGCGGCGCAGGGGAAGCAGGGACGACGTCACGGTCATGGTAGTCGACCTCCAGAGGTTCGTAAGATAGGATTGACGGATCGGAGATGCTAACTGAGCAACAAGTTCACCTGGGTTTTGGTTGAGGGAGAGGTGAAAGTGAAACCGAAGATGATAAACTAACTGACCACACTACCACAGCTTGTTCATTGGTTGTAGATATTCAGCATGAAGTTTATTTATTTGCATCCCTGCTGCTGTCCAGGGAGAAAATTAGTTGCGGTACCACACTACCACCCAGCTTCTGCCCTGTGGAGAAGGACTGGATGAAGCTTATTGTGAAGAAAATCAAGAAGGTCCCCAAGATGATTCTTTGCCTACCAGGAGCCGGTGCCTGAAGCTTCCCAGAAATAACATCGCCATGTTTGCTGGTTCCCTTTGCTTTGCTGATGAGAAGTCTACAAGTTCTGTTCCTCGCCTCTTTGCATAAGTTTTGACGGTGGAAGTTCTTGCCTAGCAGAAGCTGGGTGGCTGTGGGCTGATGTTACGGCGTCGGTGATGTCCCAATTTCCTTTTTCTTCGGTAGTCTGGTGTTGAACTAAGGTGTTGCTCCACCGGTGGGTGTGAGTTGGGATTGGTTTGTTACCTGTGCTGTAAACTGAATTCTGGTCTTGTGACTATCAGTTGGAAGGCTGGGGCGTTTTTGCCCTCAAACTCTAAAAAAAAATTAGTTGCGGTAAACATCATTCTTTTTCTGACCCTCTCTGTAAAATACTACGTGGTTAAAGCTAGTTTTTTTTATGGCAGGTAATTTTAACTATGGTGTCTATTGAACTCTTTTCCTTTTATAAGCTCTTATATAACTGTCTAGGGGGTGAAAATAAGGTGCTGTTTGGTAACGTGCACAGTAATACAAATGTAATCAAATCTATAATATATACATAAAGTTGGAGATCCTCCCCACAACATATCACTATACATTACTGTTCCAAGAATAGTACCGGTTTTCATGAACAGTACCCCGTTACAAACAGTGCCAGGTCTCATAAACAGTGCCCCCAATCCGTTATGTACACCAACGGCTCATGAACAGTGCCTGCCCTGTTACTGTTTCACATTTCCACCTTCCCTTCTCCCCTCCTTCAATTCCATTAGAGAAAAAAAACCGTGCTTTGCACGGGGACCTTGCTAGTTTCAATACAATCCAGGCCCAAGTGTCAATGAAAATTAATCAAATTTGGCATGTTAGCCCAGCTAGTCATGAGTTCATGACTATGAAAGAGGAAAGCTGTTTTTGCAACAACGTGCTTTCTCCACCCCAAAAAAAACTTGCCATTATAGGATCTAATAAAATTTGTCTCCCTATAAGACTTATCATAAGTTCGTTGATAGCCAATGTGGTCCACATGTATCAAACTCAACCGGCGCATTTTTGTCTCTATTTACCCAATCCTTGTCTACATGGCTGCTACCTGCAAGATTAACTAAGCCAACTACCCATCTGACAACCTATCTTTTTATAAGAGATATCTAACTAAGGGCACGATGATAATTTGAGTTGAATGCTAATTTGTCTCGATTCTTTTAGAGTCAGAAGTTTTTTTTGAACAGAGGAACCATAGTAGGGGTGAGATTGGGAAAGAGGCAAAAAAAATATTATAGGTTTGTAACTGTTATCTCAAAATATTGGTAGGCTTGTGAAATTGACCCTAGCACGTTTGAACGATAAATCAACATCAAGTTGTGCAGTCATACAACACAATAGTAGCTTTTCAGTGACAAATTCAAACGGCTCATAAGATTTACGATTATATCTTTTCCAAAGCTGCACGCCTTCTATTATGAACCCCCATCAGTTCCCATTTACAATGTTCATCAGGTTATTAGTTACAGGTCAGTGACAACCTATTTACCTAAAAATTCTATCCGGGAAAACTATGGCTCGCTCTTATGTAGCTGCCCCACAAAAAAAAGGTTATATTACACCCAAATGCGCCCCCGTTACCAACTAGCTACCACCCTACAAATCTCAAGAGTATCATCATATTGAAGGTCCTATCCCCTTGCTCTTGTCTTGAACATGAAACATAAATCTACTTTGGTTTCCATAGTATGTGTTTTGCAGTTAGAAGAATTATCCTCTTGAATGTGATCGGCACATGCCTTCTTCAGAATGCTAAACTCAATCTGAGATGCCATATGTACATTTATACAGGAGTTATAGAACTTCTCTTTTACAATTATTGCTGACAGATAACCTGCAGAATTTTATTTAGACTCATCAATATTCCTAGCCAAAAAAAAAAAGAAGTTGAACCACAGTCACAGACATCGATGCACACCACAACAAAGCTCTTGGCCACAAACATCAATGCATTAGATAGTATGATAGCAATACACATAGCGAAATTGGTAAACATCGCGGAAACCAAACTTGTATGTCATATCTGGTAGTTAAGCATTTCACAAGTCACTGGATTTGAATATAGTCAAAGGTCAGAACAGTGCATTGTTTTATATATGATACCTACATTTGGGGAAAATGACGACTCACCTACAGTAATTGTATCTGTGGCCGGTAATATTCGCAGGCTTAAATTATTTTCATTTGCGTTACGTGCTGTAGAACCAAACAGCTCGTAGATGTCCAAACCCGCATCCACTAAAACTTGTACTATAGATACTCCCATATATATGGATACTAAATAGATGTATCTGAATCCATTTTCTATTATGTTTCTCTTTGTGATACTAGATCCGCTTTAAAAAAATATCCGATAACATCCATATCCTTAAAGAATATACTACTAGGTGAAATTATCTTTACCGTGCTATAGCTATTCTTAGAGATCCATAGAATTCCCTCCATTTTTAGAGGAGAGTGGAAAGCCTAACGGCATAAAAAAACATTTTAGAGGCGGTTTATCTTGCCAATCAAGATGCTGCAGGAAAGCCCAAGTGCCTCTAAAAATCATTTTCTAGAGGTGGCCGCTAAGAAACCATTTTTAGGGCTAGTTTCGTAGGGCTCTAGCTCATCATAAAGTGGCTCCGTCTTCTCATTTGGACCTGAAGACATTTTTTTAAAAACGTTTAGCAAAAAATAGCTCCACAATTGTGTAATAATTTATATCAAGTTTGTGAGCAGAAGCCAAAAGAAACCACATTTTCTAGCTACTTCAAACTCCTTGCATGGAGTTTTAGATTAGGATTTTGGTAGAGCCACCTCTACCAAAATGAAAGCCAAATGTAAAAATGGTTTGAGTAGTAATAACTGTCCCATCACTAGTACAAAAAATATATTTAGAGGCACGCAATTTTTATTTCAGAGGTGGGCAAGCCGTCCGTCTCTACCAAAGGTCAATTTTAATTGCTATTTACAAAGGTGGTCGGCATGTCCGCCTCAAGACTCGAACACTCGACCTATTGCTCAACAACACCACCTCCTTACCACTACACACTCACTTATAAGTTATATATGATTTTATTTTCTTACAAATATTTCTTAATTTTATATTTTATATTTTGGCTACTAAATAAACTCAAATAAAAAAGTTTGAACTACAAGGTTTTAAATCATGTTAAGCACTACAACTTTGGTATAGGATATGCCTCCATCCATTTAAAAAAAATTGAATATCAAAATATGTGAATTTAAAATAAATATTTGAGTCACTAACGAACATCAAATATCAAAAACTTATCAACATCAAACATGTATATCAGGTGGGCCACTACACCTTTGGTGTTAACTATGTGAACACTAAAGGTCGTTTAGAAATTTTAATTTTGAATTTCAAAAAATCTATTAACTTAAAACACATATTTAGCACTCTATATGATTTCAAATCAAAAACATTTTGAGTACATATTGTAGATTGTATTGAGAACACAACTTTGGTATAGACCATGTCACATCTGATGTTGTTTCAATATTTTAAACTTTGAATTTAAATCCATGAAGATAAAACAATATTTTGGGACTCCAATCAGTTTCAAATCAATAACTTCCAACTACAACATCGAGGGTAAGTCTGGGCACAAAACCCGATACTCGAACCCCGAACCCGAAATACCCGCACCCGAACCCGAAAAACCCGAACCCGCAGTACCCGAAGTCTAATTCGGGTAGTGAATGCTATTACCCGAATTTATTTCGGGTAAATCGGGTAGTATGCCCCGGTACCCGATCTACCCATACTAGAAATCACCCAGGTAGTCGTAGAGTCATAGACTCGTATTACTCCGCCATGCAAACAGCCAATAGTGTAGTGCCGCAGCCCAACGAGTCAATACGCAACCTCTTCAGCTGCCCGACGTTTGAACCTGTTGGCTGTCGTGGTTTGCAGTACTTGCTTGCATGTTGCATTCGCACAAGAGACAAGACTATTTAGTATTATTGTGTTGCAGTTTGGCACCTGTGGTTGAAAAGTTTTATAAAAATCTGTCCAGTTCTAGTTCTTCGTAAAAATATGTGTTCTTTGAGTGTTCACTGTCATTTTATATATTTCGGGTAAATCGGGTAATACCCGAACCCGAAATTGCGGGTATTGCTTTTTTTTTTGTCTCTAATCGGGTAACAATTCTCAATACCCGAATTTTTCAAAACCCGAATTACCCGACCCGAACTTTTCGGGTAACCCGAACGCCCAGGCTGAATCGAGGGCTACAATTTTGATATAAATTTGTCTTTGTTTGAGTTCGTATGGATAAGTCATAAATTATTTTTGGATAAAATTGTTTTAGAGACGGGCGTCTTTACCTAGCTCTGTTAATCAATTTTTAGATACGGCGGGCAATTAGAATGACAAAAAAATTGAGCTTTTAGAGATGAACATGTTAAGATGTCCGTCTCTGAAAATCGATTTACAGAGACTGGTGTCCTAACACGACCGTCTCTGTTAGTAGATGATTAACAGAGACGACGCCTTAGGGTACCTGCCTCTATAAATTTTTAGAGGCGGCGGACATTTGCCTAGAGGATATCTATCCACTTACGGTGGTGGTGTCTACCTCTGTTAACCTGAGAACCTGACTCCTAAAATTGTTTTTGCTGCAGTGCATGTAGAAAGACTTGATGATGTCCGGAACCAAAAGGAAACCAACGAATACATCCTTGTCCTGAGGTTTCAACGTCAGTGTAATAACAAGACATCATGCATTTTGTGCAATCTTCATCTAGGTCATTGGTAGGGTGTGTTGCAATCTTCATCTAGGTCATTGTGTGCAATCTTCATCTAGAGACTTTGCATGTTCAATCCATTGCTTGGGTGTGTTGCTAGGGTACTATGGAGCATACTAGCTAGTCAAATGAAGCTACATTGTGTGCAATCTTCAGTCATTGGTGGTCTTCTATAGGTGTATACCAATATGAAGCATGAAAATGTGCATTGAGCTTGATTCAAGCTTACCAAAGGCTACAATGGATGGATATGAAGCTCTCCAATGCTGTGGAAAAGCTAGATCGAGCCCTTGGCAACTCGAGATCCTCCATCCTTCTTGCTTGCTCCTTCTCCTCCTAGCTCCAACCAGTGAGGGAGAGAGAGGGCTCCTCCCTCTTCTACCCCAGCATCTTGTGGTCAACAACTTCTATACGAGCTCCATGGCTTCTTGCTGTTGGTTGCAAGCTCCAATCCCTTCTCCTTCCTCCTCTCTTGCTCTTTCTTGCTTTGGGTGTGTGAGAGAGTGTAGAGAGAGAGAGAGAGAGTGAAGAATAAAAGAGAGACTAGAGAGTGAGATTGAGTGGTAGAGCTGGCTAGTGCTCTGGTTTAGCTGCTCCATGAAATGTCACTAGGTGGCCTGACTTGTGAGGCCATAAGAGCTTCAGAAGTGACACATCAATTCTATGCATGGGGCGTTTTGATGGATGATCCGCCAATTCGATGGATGATGCGTCAGACACGAAGTGCTCTGACAACTGTCAATCAGTGGTAATGTTCCAGTGGAATGTTCCATCGTGAGGGCGGACGATCCGCCAAAACATGCAGTGCACAGTTTTATTCAATTTCTTCGCAACTTAGTTTTCAACTTTGGATTTGAAATGCATATGATGCTCATGATGATGATGGTTAAGGACAAGTCATGATGATCGGGTCATGACATAAATCAATAACTTCTCAATTACAAAGTTGTAAATCACATCGAGAATTATAATTTTTATACAAATTTGTCTTTGTTCGAGTTCATATGGATAAGTTATAAATTATATTTGGATAAAACTGTTTTAGAGACGGGCGTCTTAAGATACCTACCTCTGTTAATCGACTTTTAGAGATGGGCAATTAGAATGACAAAAAAATAGATATTTTTAGAGACGAACATGTAAGACGTCCGTCTCTGAAAATCGATTTACAAAGACTACTATCCTAATACGACCGTCTTTGTTAATATATGATTAACAGAGGCGATGCCTTAGGGCACACGCCTCTGTAAACGGAAATTTACCTAGAGGTGCAGTGCATGTAGAAAGACTTGATCAAATCTTGAACCAAAAGGAAACCAACGAATACGTCCTTGTCCTGAGGTTTCAGCATCAGTGTAGGAATAAATCATGCATGCACGTGATGCAACCATTAACGGCTGGGCAAGGAATCTATCTTTATTAGTGTACTTGTGTATCTTCACAAAACCTGAAAAGCAGACGGCGTCGTACTTCGGGAACCAGGCAAATACGTAACGTATATACCAGAAGGCTGCGTCACCCAGCCGGCCAACTTCCAAATAAAAACGCTACGTACTACCTAGTCTACTATACTAGTACTTCCATCTCCCTCGCCGGCCCGGCAGGACGATCTGAGTTACACTCTTGTTGTTTCAGTCGCCAGCGTCTGAATGCAGATGAGTGGAGGAGTACGTACGTTACATACATACGTAGACAGCAGTTATTGCTGACAAATAATAGAGATTGACTTGCACAAACAAATTGCAAGATCGAATTTAAACGTCGGACATTTTTGGTTAAAGAAAAGGCATGTTGGACAAGGTGTGTAGATTATTTCAACCTCTTGCATGAAAGAATGATGTACAAGTACTTCGTTGTTTGCATGATGAATTGTGGTAACGCCCTCGCTCTAGAAGGCCGCAACAGACTAATTCAACAAGTCATTTTAATTATTTCCGGCATCATCGATCCTAGACTATACGATTAATGTAGAAGCCCTTGATACTAAACTCATTTTATCTATGTGTCGTACGTTGGTGTTGAGTTGGTATGCATTGCTCAGTCCCCTGCAGGACCGGCCCAGCCTCAAGCGGACCTTTTTTATTATGTGACTGTCTTCCAACTAATAACTAGAGAGGAGAATGCAAAAGCAATGTAACAAACTAACAATAGCTACACACGCATACTTTTCTACAGCCTTCATTCCAAATTATAAGTTGTTTTAGTTTTTCTAGATACATGGCTTTCCCTATGCATCTATATATAGGTTATACCTAGATACATGGCAAAAACTATATATCTAAAAAAGCCAAAACAATTTATAATTTAGAACAGATGGAGTATTTGACTTCTTAAACTCTGACAAGTATCTGATTTTTAAATATGACGATAAAATGTCATTTTTGAGAAAGAAAAACATAGATTTTCTTTACAGATGATACACACTTGACAAAAAAAAGTTTGCAAATTATTTTAGCGAGATAATAAAACATTGCCGAATAATAATTCTATACATACATATTTTCTTCTTTTCTCTGACAAAGTATATTATATATATAAGGTCTACCTTAAAGCATCTCCAATAGTTTTGTAAAACAACTCCAAATCTTTATTTTTTTTGCTAGATAAAGAAAAATCTCTATCCAACAATTCCTCATCTTAGAGCATTTCCAAAAGTTTTGAGAAAAAGAATTAGTAAATCAATGAGATTTACAAGTGGTTAAAAAAGTTGGGAGCATATTTTTTGGGTTCTTCTTTATACCCCTATTAAAATCTCACTCCTAAAAGATAAAAGACAAATTTGCATCAAGAATTCCGGGCTATTTTAAAATCACTCCAATCACCGGTATACTTTGTTTCTGTCATGTACATTTGCATTAGGAACCATGTCTTTACAAATATTCTCCCACACATCCTTCCATCTCCAATTGGTGGATTGATATATGCGCACATATATTGTCGCATGACTGGATCGTTTCTCCCAAGTGCACAAAAATTGAGAGTTGAGATAGGTGGTTGGAGTTGTTATTTTCAATCTTGCAAAAGAAATCAAGATTGGGAGTGGGTTTTGGAAACTCTTGGTGATGTCTTTAGCTCCCTACTTTTTTTTTAAAAAAATGAAAAACTCATTGATTTACTAATTTTTTTAGGTGGCGCCAGTGTTGTCTTCTGGTTGATCACATTAGTATCAGGACCCTGCACCTGTACGTATGCTGGCAGTATGCTCGCCGTCCGGATTAAGTAAACGAAATTCCCCGTTAACAATACACAGCCCTGATGACGTGGTCACTGCGTTAGTTGACCTGTCGGCACTAGTGACCCAGCCCCGCCCATCTGATCTTGTCCCGTTCCTCTCGTCATCTTCTCACTCTTCCACTCCATCACGTATAAAAACATTGGAAGCTGATCTGCCGGTGACTCCCATCATCCACTCTTGCATTGCTCACTCCAGACTCAGCAGCAGCACCAGTCGTTTGACCATCTCGCTCTCCGGCACCTAGCTAGCTAGACATGCTGCACACTGCCCGGTTCCTGTGCTCCGTCGCCGCTGCCGTTGCGCACCTCCTCCGCGAGCTACGCAAGGTCCTCATCAGGGCATCTGCGTTCTCTCCGGTCACCGTAGCTTCCCCACCGACGACGGCGGCGGCAGCGGCGGCGTCTCCAGCCGTCGGCGTAATCTCCGCCATGACCCTCCCGCTGCGCAGGAAGACGCCTGCTGCTGCTGCCTCAGCCGTCGCTATCCAGAAGCAGCTGTTGGTGGTGGCGCCGGCGCCGCCTTCTGCCGCCGTTATTGTTGGTGCAGAGGTGCCTAACGTTGTCGGCGGTTGTTGTGGCGATGACGTAGCACAGCAACAAGCTGAGAGCAAGAAGAAGAAGACAGCATGGGATGCGAGGAGGAGGCCCACGAGGCTGCTTATACCGGTGGCGGATGACGTCGGCGAGGTGGCTGCCGGCTGGGCCGCCGCCGCTGCCGCGCAGGCGAGGGAGGCTGACCTGGATGAGGTGGAGGGCGAGGGGTTTAGGCTGGCGAGTAGAGCTGGACCGAGGCATGCGATGGAGGATGCGTATGCCGTGGTTACTCATAAACATGATGGAGATTCTGAGCTGGTAATTAATTTTTCCTGTGTGGCAAACTATTTGATAAATTGTTTGCTTGATTTTTATTGAAGGGGGAATCTTATTACTAGTCAAATTTTTTTCTTTCCTGATCCATGTCTTATGAACTCATAAGTATTCCTTTCTAATTTCCTTGCTAGATATCAGTATGCCAATATATACTAAGATTCGCGGACAATAATTTTCTGTTAAAGCGCCAATATGTCATATATTCATATATTTCCAGTGAAACTTGCACATATCATACTGTTTCCAAGAATTATTTCATGAATTGGTGATCAAACATTTTTTTCTTAATTACTGTATGTCTGAAATAAATATTTGATTTCTCCTGTTTACATAATCCATTTAACATATTTTCTAGATGTGGAGTCTTTATTTTAATTACTTAGACCTTGTTTGGTTGCGCATGTATTCATTTCAACCCACGTGTGCTAAAGTGGATTGGAGTGAAATTAAATTAAGTTTCATTCTATTCCACTCCAACATATGTAGATTAAAGTCGATACACATGCATCAAACAAGGCCTTAGCGGTATCACAAGGGTTTTTTTTAGGAAAAATACATAATTGCTCTATTTGTTGCTAAATAAGTGCAAAAATATAATTACATATAAGTTTTAGGACAAACGACTAAGCCACAAGGTAGATCCGGCACTAAGTGACAGATATATAATGGTTATGGTTGACCAAAGGAAATACATAGTACTTTCGTAGCGGTAATCTCGATGTGTTTTGACCCAGTAAGATGTACGCCCAACACTGAGGCATCTCTGGCACTTCTGGTTTGTTAACCTCTGAGCCTTTTTCCCGCAGGCATTCTACGGTGTGTTCGACGGACACGGCGGCCGCGCGGCCGTGGACTTCGTCTCTGAGAAGCTCGGCAGGAACGTCGTCTCCGCCGTGCTGGCCGCGGGACCGGAGACGCATGGTGAGCCATGGTCGTCGTCGGCGGACGAGGAGGACGGCGTCTCGGCGGCGATCAGAGCGGCCTACTTGGCCACCGACAACGAGCTCCTCGCGCAAAATCAGGTGCGTGCAGCGTACTGCGCCAGAGTGTCACTATCATCAGTAAGCACGTTCGTTTTGTTTACCGGGTCTACTACTACGCATATGCACTAGCTTTCCTCACACGTTGAACACGTCAAAAAGATTCTTTTTTTGTGCTTGCCATGTATATATCCTCATCTTTTTGGATGGTCATGCATGCCCCCATGTACGCGATTGCGACTAGTGTGTTGTTCCTTGTGATGAACTTGCCATGTATATACCTACGTAGTATACACTGCCGTGTCACTGGCGTTATTCAGGAAGATTTTTTTTTTTAAAAAAAAGCGATGATTTAGTTTGAAGTTTGTATTAAAATAATTGTCAGCTACTGTACACAAGGCATGGTTTAGTTTGTCAACTTCGCTAAAACATGTTTGAATCTTAGCCTCTTAGGACAAACTTGGTTGAATGACAAACCATATTGTGTCCAAAACTTTGTTTGCGTTCGTTGCAGAAAAATACCATACCATGAGTCTAACTAATATGTGAAACTGACGTCATATATACTCGCTCCTTGGACGAACGCAGGGTGAGAGCGGCGGCGGTGCATGCGCCACAACGGCGGTGGTGAAGGGCGGCCACCTCTACGTCGCGCACGTCGGCGACTGCCGCGCCGTGCTGAGCCGCGACGGCGCCGCGGCCGCGCTGACGGCGGACCACACCTGCGCCCGGGAGGAGGAGCGGGAGCGCATCGAGCGGGAGGGCGGCTACGTGAGCCGCAGCGGCAGCGGCGTGTGGCGGGTGCAGGGCAGCCTCGCCGTGTCGCGCGCGTTCGGCGACAGCGCGCTGAAGGGGTGGGTCGTCGCGGAGCCGGCGGTCACCAGGGTGGCCCTTGATGCTGGGTGCGAGTTTTTGGTCATCGCGTCCGACGGACTCTGGGACAAGGTCAGCAACCAGGAGGCCGTCGATGTCGTCTCCGGGAGCCCGGCGACGGCGTGCAGGGAGCTGGTGGACATGGCGCGGCGCAGGGGGAGCAGGGACGATGTCACCGTCATGGTTGTTGACCTCGGGAGGTTTGTAACGGTAGAAGTGTCCAAGGAGGGCAGCAAGGAGTTGATGATGCACTGACTGAGCACCAATGAATCGAGCATAACTTTAATGGATCGGAGCAACAAATTAGTTTGATTTGCGATTACGGAGAGGATGAACTGACGAGAGTTCCTTCGTCGACTCACTGACTAATTGCCCGGAGATGTGAAGTGTACATATACAGCACATACTACAGATTGTAACATCCGAGATATTTTTGTTTATATATATGTCTCCATAAAACTGTTGCTGAAATAACAAAGACAAAATTATGGACGCCCTCAGTGAAGTGATTACCATAAAACGACGAGACAGGTGTGTGCCTGTGCACAAACACAAAAGGGCGTGGCTACGGTCCGAACGTCTCATCAGAACGCCCGTGCCTCCCCGCATGCGACTGCCGACTCATATGCAATTGCTGCGCCTATAGTTATCAAAAAGAAAAGAAAAAACTGCTACGCCTGCACTCGCACCCGCCACCGCATGCCGCATGCAACTGATGCGCCAGCATGCCCGCCCCCATATGTCGGTGCACATACACATGCACTGCACATCCTATGTCGCTGATGCGCATGCAGGTGGAGACCACCCATGCCCGCTTCGCTTGCCGAGACGTGGGAACCGCTGCGCCTGCGGGGACCGCCTCTGCATGCGCCCGTTGCTTATAGCCTGCTAATGTTGCAACATTAAGCACTTTGGCAACATATATATGAAACAGTTGAAACATTTACAACATACGCTTACAACGTATGTGTATATCAACTACGACATATGCAATATCTAGATATCTAGATAAAACACTTGCAACATATGTACATAACAGATGAAACATTTTGAATAGACGCTTGCAACCTATGTGTGTAGGCACTAAAACATATGCAAACATCCCGATAAAACATTTGCAACATATGTTTAAAACAGATGAAACATTTGAAACATACACTTGCAATATACGTGTATAGTCATTACAACATATACAATACCAGATGAAACACATGCAACATCAAGATGAAACATACATCTAAAATACATGAAACATACGAAGCTCGACACCATGGAGTGACCAAAAAATTTGGGCCAGCACTCGGCAGCCATGCGGACGTGGGTCCACGCTCCTCTCACAAACTAGCAAGCGGCCTGGCCAGCCCTGCAACTGGCTAAGCACATAAGCTGGTCGGCCAAAGCAGCAACGCGGCAGGCAGCATGTGCCAGAGGCAACTTGCTTGGGTGTTGTCGGGTATCAAAATACCCGAGGTACCCAACAGGGGGTAAAATACAGCACCCTGCACGTTTGTAGGCCCACCATAAGGGCCCCAAAAAGCACTGACAGCGTGTCAGCCACTCAAAGGCGCAAACTGCAAACTCTATCTCGCCCGAGCCTTGCGAAGAGGTTTGGGGCACGATAGGCATCTCGGGCGATATCTTTCCACCTCGTCCGAGCCCCTACGGCGTGTTTTCCGCCTCACCCGAGGGGCACGTGGAACCCTCAAGCGAAACAGGGAGCCACAAGGACCCCAGCACGGTGCTCGCTCCATCAACGTGATGGACGTGATCGTGCACAGTCTACAGGGCACCAGAGCCACGTCCTGACTCGACATGACCCCGGTCATTCTACCACGACGGTATTCATACCTCTATAGCAATAGGGGTGACGGTAGCTGTGCCACCTAACCCCCTCACCACGAAAATCCGGTCACATGCATCGCCCACCTTCATGACGCAGGGACGTACAGGTCAAGGCATGGCCCCGGCATGACGCACCAGCGAATAGAGAGGCTAAAAGATCAACGCCCCGTATGACTCCACGCTACAGGGAAACTGTTCCCGCCGGATAAGGAGGAGGACGGCCACGTCCGAAGCCACCTTTTTTTATCTTTCTTTTTCATTTTCTCCGTTTTCACCACTTTACCGCTAATGTAACCCGACCCCTCTCCTTAGAAGTTATAAAAGGAGAGGCAAGGAGGGCAACAACAGCAAGAACAGGCAACACCTAGAACGCACCACACTCGAAACAACCACCACCACCACTCAAGAGCCTTGGGACCTGCTCCCTCTCTCGAAAGCTTGTAACCCCTACTACGAGCACCCCAGTGCAAGGCAACACGAACCGCAGCGAAACCCACTGGACATAGGGCCATTTATGCCTGAACCAGTATACATCCTTGTGTCCGCTTTGCATAGCCATCAGAGGTCCAGACGTGCAGATACCAATTTACTAGTCACTCTATTTAGACACCCGGTCCTCTAGACACCGATAGTTGGCGCGCCAGGTAGGGGCCTTCTGCGCGTCACAATCCATCTACTAGATCTTGATGGCCAATCCCCGTATCCGCTTCGCCCTAGGCTCCCACGTCCGGTTCGAGAATCTAGATTTCATCTGCACGAGAGTAGACTATGATCTGGTTCTTCTCCCCCTAACGTCGACAACGATGCCATCTCTGAGGCCCTGTCAAATCTTCACCTGGGCACGAACGAGGGGCAAGCCCTCGAGAACGATCGCCTAGGGGGTTCCCAAGGCCAAACCATGCTGGCTAGTAAGCTACATGACCACGGGAGGGCCCGTGGCCAGTCTTCAATCGCAATACATTTTGATCTGTCTATGGGGTGGACTCCCGCAGATCTACCGACTCACCATGCGCAGGCTATCGCGGAGGTACTCGCGACTACTGAGACAGCTTCTAGTACCAGCTTCTGACAAGGACAATAGTAGTTGGGCCAGCGCCGACTTCTCCGGGCTCAACGACCCGAGGGCCCTACGTCGCTTCATCGACGTCTACGACTACCTCCTTGACAACGGCGACTCCGACGACGATGGCTATGAGCTCACATGGCCATAACGCCGGAGGGTGGAGGTCGTGCACGGCGTCGACACGTCATGATCGGTAGATCACCACATCATCCCCTGCCCACAACCTATTATTCCATTCGAACATTATCTTTTCGTACTGATGAAACCGTTGCATGTTATCTGATATGATTTATCTCATCATTTACGCGTTAAACCATGGGTTACACTATTAACGATAATTACGCGATACATTTCACATTATCAGCGATACTTACGCGACGCATTTCATATTGTCAGCAATAATTACGCGATATGTTTCCGCCCCTTACGGTCTGATCACGACATGGAGTTTGAAGGCTGGCCCGCGAAGGTTTCGACAGCCGCTCCGAGCCACTCGAGTGAGGTATGGTATGAGAAGGGGCAACGCACGGTCAGTACCCGGATGCACAAAGCGTCATGGGCCTTCTCGAACCATGTTCAAGTCTAGGCTGGTTTACGGTTTGGGAGGTTTTTCTGAAAAAGGCAGCGAGCCCTTAGGGACGGTCGAACGACCCTAGGAACTCTCTGAACCAACCGCCATGAAATTTTGAAGCCGGTCACTAGCTAACCAAAATAAGTGCGGAATTAAATCTATCGATCTAGCCAAGACTACACCTCTCTACCTAAGTTTACTAGCACCTTACAAAGATCCTAATTAAGCAACTATGGTGCCAAGCTTAGCAAGAGCTCACCTAATCAATTGTAGAGCAATGTCACATAAACCTATGCACTAGTACTTTGCCAACCGGGGGAGCTCCTACACAACTAGTAAGCAAAAGCACAAAGCTTCTAGGCTCACTAGCAATGCTCAATAACAAGGCAACCAATACCAAATTAGAGAGCACAAATTACTTAGCTACACAAACTAAGCAATGTGACTAACAAGGTTACACAAATCAAATTAGCCACGCAATGGGAGCTACTTCTATGCTACACAAGCAAGAAGTTATCTAGCTAGTTACACAAACATAACTAGATATGAGAGCAACTACACAAGCATAAAGTATATATGTGAAAGTAATACAAGCTTGTGTTTCGGGGATTGCAAACCAACGGGATAAACAAGGTTGACATGAATATTTTTATGCCGAGGTTCATGTGTTTGCCAACACGCTAGTCCCCATTGAGACAAGCTCAAAGGTTGTCGCCGGTCCTCTTGCTCTTCTCATTGTGGCGATGCACCCACTTGTTGCATCATGAGCTAATTGACTATCAAGAGTCAAACCCTCAGCGGGTGTCACACATCCACTTATAAGATGAGGATCCTCCAAGCCATGAGCTCTAGTACTTGATCCAACCGGACCACTTGTCGCCCTTCGTGTCTCGTTTTACTAGAGTTGCTCTTCGCGGCTCCCGCGGGGCGAGCACAATGCCCCTCACAAAGCTTCTCCGGAGCCTCGCACAATCTTCTTGCGAGCTTTGATGGAGCCTCAAGCCACCAAGCCATCTAGGAGGTGGCAACCTCCAAGAGTAACAAGCACCACCGGCTTGCAACATGATCACCTAGTGCCACTCGATGCAATCTCACAATGCAATTGCATTATAATCGCTCTCTCACTCGATCCGATGAACACTATCAAGCATGAGTAAGTTAGAGGGCTCTCAAGCACACCTACACAAGCCACCAAGGCTCAAGGGTGCTCAGCAAACCTCCCAAGGCTGGCCAACCATCTATTTATAACCCCCACGAACGAATATAGCCATTGCCCCTTCACTGGGCATTTTTCGGGGGCAACAGACGTGTCTATCACCTTTGCAACAGATGCGGCATCCAGCGTCTATCGCTCAGATGCACGCCACGTGTCACGCGCAGTCAAATTTCCAACGGTCGATTTTCAACCAACAGACGCGTCTGTCGCTCAGAAACCACGCGTCTGTCGCTCCAACGGACGCGGTCTAGAGAGGTCCGTTTTCGTGCTCGGTCGACAGACGCGTCTGATGCTCATCACCAGACGCTAACGTCAGTGTCCGATGAGCACTCAGCGCCACGCCGCCTCACGAACAGCTGACGCCACCGCCAACGGACGCTAACACCACGTGTCTGTCGCCCGACCACCAGCGCGTCTAGTGCTCACACCGGCATAGCGCAGCTCGGGTTAAGCAACAGACGCGGTAGCCATGTCTAACGCCTTCGAACCCCGCGTCCAACGCCGAGAAACACTTCCGCGACTTCGCCTCCTTTTTCATCCTTCAGCGCAATGGAAAATAAGTGTTTCATTTCCACGAAAAGCGTCGAATCCCGCCGAGCGGCGGGAGGGAGAGAGGGTCCCAAACCCATCTCTACCGCTCAAACTCCACCTCCTTTGCAAATGTGCCAACACCACCAAGTGAACACCACCTTGTGCACGTGTGTTAGCATTTTTACAATCTTTTTCTCGAAGGAGTTAGCCACTCAACTTGCCACGTCACTCGATTCTAGCAATGATGCAAAGTTAGATCACTCGAGTGGCACTAGATGACCGATATGCAAACAAATTTGCCCCTCTTAATAATACGGCCATCTATCCTAAACCCAGTCATGCACTTCTCTACACAACCTTTGACCGGTAAAATAAAATGCCCTAGGATTATACCTTTGCCTCGCGCATTCCATTTCAACTCCTCCGATGTTGATGCAACACATGCACCAACCATATCACAAATGATATGATCCACTTCATATCATCATGTGAACTTGTTGGTCCATCGATCTTGACATCACTTGCTCTTCATCGTTGCGTCGGTCCATCGGCGCCAAGTCTTGCTCAAGCTTCAGTGCCCCGCGGTTCATCGCTCCAAAGCCTCCTACTTGCTCTTCACACTTGCAATCAGTCCATCAATCCAAGCCTCATCTTGATCTTCACCATTTTGGTCACATGACTCCATGTCATGTCTCATATGCAATGAGCTTCTTCATGACACCATCACTTGTGGGCTAATTCCCTGTGTATCTCACATAAACACAATTAGTCCACCTAAGGTTGTCACTCAATTACCAAAACTAAACAAGGACCTTTCAACCTGGTGGGTGCGCTCGCGCGCACCCATCGAATAGTCTCCTCAAAATCAAACAAACCACAATACGACCCAAATGGGATGACAAGGGCCCACGCACGCCCCTCCATTCTGCTAAAGAGCGTAATGGAAACAACACGACAGCCGAGGGCCACCCGGTCAGTCCCTTGCAGCGCGCGGGGGCTTCTCTGGCATCCTGACCTAGTGAATGGTCCACACTAAGACCGCAAGGGCTCCCCATCCGACCCACGGTCATACTAGAAACGCCACACTTGCTCAATTATAAGCCCTTGAAGGCATAACTCATCCCTCCAAGGCCTCGAGGGCTACACCCGCCGGGTGCGCTCGCGCGCACCCATCGGTCAGTCCTTCTAAAAACAAAACAAGCCAAAAACTACCCACTGTCTCTTGTTTTCAAGCCTCTGAAGCAATGCTCCACTCCTCCATAGGCTCGGGGCTACTGTCAGGTATCAAAATACCTGAGGTACCCAACAGGGGGTAAAATACCGCACCCTGCACATTTGTAGGCCAGCCATAAGGGACCCAAAAAGCACTGATAGCGTGTCAGCCGCCCAAAGGCGGAAACTGCAAACTCTATCTCACCCGAGCCTTGCGGAGAGGCCTCGGGCACGATAGGCATCTCGGGCGATATCTCTCCGCCTCGCCCGAGCCCCTGCGGCGTCATCAAAGGCGCCTGACCCCCACAGCGTGTTTTCCGCCTCGCGCCGAGGGGCACGTGGAACCCTCAGGTGAAACAGGGAGCCATGGGGACCCCCAACACGGTGCTCGCTCCATCAACGTGATGGACGTGACCGTGCATAGTCTACAGGGGCACTAGAGCCACGTCCTGACTCGACATGACCCCAATCATTCTACCACGATGACATCCATATCTCTACAGCAACGAGGGTGACAGCAGCTGTGCCACCTAACCCCCTCACCACAAAAATCCCAACGCACGCATCGCCCACCTTCATGACGCAGGGACGTATAGGTCAAGGCATGACCCCGGCACGACGCACCAGCGAACGAAAAGGTCAAAAGATCAACGCCCCGCACGACTCCACGCTACAGGGAAACTATTCCCGCCGGATAAGGAGGAGGACGACCACGCCCGAGGCCACCTTTTTTATCTTTCTCTTTCGTTTTCCCCATTTTCACCACTTTACCGCTAATGTAACCCGACCCCTCCCCTGAGAAGTTATAAAAAGGGTGGCAAGTAGGGCAACAACAACAAGAACAGGCAACACCTAGAACGCACCACACTCGAAACAACCATCATCACCACTGAAGAGACTTAGGACCTGCTCCCTCTCTCGAAAGCTTGTAACCCCTACTACGAGCACCCCGGTGAAAGGCAACAAGAACCGCAGCGAAACCCACCGGACGTAGGGCCGTTCATGTCCGAACTAGTATACATCATTGTATCCGCTTTGCACAGCCATCAGGGTCCAGACGCGCAGATATAAATTCACTAGTCGCTCTATTTAGACACCCGGTCCTCTAGACACCGACAGGTGCAGACAACAGAGGGAGAAGAGCAGCACGGCAAGCAGCAAATAGACTAATTCATTGGACACTTCTCTTACAAAAAAAAAGTCATGTTGGACAAAGTACTTATATGTAGATTATTTCAACCTCTACTTGCATGAAAGAATGATGTACAAGTACTTCGTTGTTTGCATGAATGACGAACGAGCTGTAGTTACCCTCTTTAAGGCGCGCAACTGACTAATTCAACCAGTAATTTTTACTTCCTAATCGCAAAAAAAGTATTTTTTAATTCCGGCATGTATCCTAGACTATATGATTGTAGGAGCGGTTGATACTAATTAAACTCATTTTATCTATCATTCTATCCGTCGTAGCGTACCAAAGGACTACTCCCTCTGTAAAAAAAAGTTATTCTCGCTTTTTAAAAAGTCAGCAACTTTTAACTTTGACCAAAAATATTTAATAAAATATTGATATTTATGGTACATAATTAGTATCATTAGATAGATCGTTGAATATATACTTTCATAATAACTTATTTGGAGATATAAATGTTACACATATTTTCTATAAACCTAGTCAGAGTTGAAAAAGTTTGACCAGCATGACTCTCGTAGCGACTCTATTTTTTAGATGGAGAGTATATGATTGCTCAGTCCCCTAAGCCCAGCCTCAAGCGGACTATTTTTTTCCCCCTGTGACGACTGGTCTTCCAACTAATAATAACTGGAGGAGAATGCAAAAGCAATGCAACGATAGCTACACACACGTGTACTTTTCTATTTGACTTCGTAAAGTCCAACAAGTATTCTATTTTAATTTTAAAATATGACGTTAAAAGGGCATTTTTAAGAAAAAGATAGATTTTCTTTTTACAGATGATATGCTCACTTGACAGATAAAAATATTTTGCCAATTATTCTAGCTAGATAATAAAACATTGCCAAATAATTCTTATCGTTTGAGAAGTATACATATTTCCTTTTTTTCTCTGACAAAGTATACTTTATATATAAGCTCTGTCTCAGTGCATCTCCAATAGTTTGGTAAAACGATCCCAATCTTGGTTTTTTGGCTCGATAAAGAAAAAACTCTACCCAACAAGTTCTTATCTTAGAGCATCTCCAGTATAGGTGTTGTTTGGTTGTAGCATTGGGAACATAAACGGAAACTAATTAAAGCTATCAACGTTACAGCGAGAATACCATTTGAACTAATTTTATTTCCATTTGTGTTACGGTTGTACGAACCAAACAGCACGTGTTCCTTAAAAACAATTGGTAAATAATTGAGTTTTTCAAGTGGTTAAAAAAAAGTTGGGAGCACATTTGTTGGTTCCTCCAACCATTTTTGAAATCTCGCTCCTAAAAGACATAAGACAATGTTGCTTAAGGAATCCTAGAGTATTTGCAAATTATCATAATAACTTTTATACTTTATTTCTTTCGTGTACATTTGAAAGCCCTGTTCTTACTCTTATTCTTCCCCACATGCATCCATCTTCAGATTGGCCGATTGGTACACGAGTATATTTCCGCGTGATTGGATCGGTTTTCCCAAGTGCAGAAAGATTAGGTATTGAGCAGGTTTTTTCAATCTTGCTAAAAAATCATGATTAGGAGTGGTTATGGAAACTCTTGGAGATGCTTTTAGCTCCCAATCTATCCGTGCTTGAAAAAAAAAGAGCGATCGCTCTACGAGGACACCGAGCATTCCCTATTACTAGGTTTATAATGCAAACATACACGACAGAAATGAAGTATAAAAATGACTGGGGTGATTTGAAAACCACTTTTTTTTAACCATTAGAGGTGCTCTTAGGAGGCGAAAGTGTAGGTTTCTGGTTGATCACATTAGTATTAGGGCCCGGCACTGTACGTATGCTGGCTGCATGCTCGCCGTCCGGATTAAGTAAACGAAATTCGCCGTTAAGAATATTAAAAACACAGCCCAGTTGATGCGGTCACTGCCCCATTAGTTGACCCGTCGCCACTAGTGACTCATGCCCCCATCTGAATATCTGATCTTGTCCCGTTCCCCTCGTCATCGTCCTTACTCTTCCACTCCTCGTTGGAAGCTGATCTGCCGGTGACTCCCATCCTGGGCCTAGCTCAGTCGCTCTTGCATTGCTCACTCCAGACTCAGCAACACCAGTTTGACCGTCTCGCTCTCCGGCACCCAGCTTCTAGCTAGAAATGCTGCACTGCATGCACACCGCCCGGTTCTTGTGCTCCGTCGCCACCGCCTTCGCTCCAGGCCTCCAGCCGCCGGTGTAATCTACGCCATGACGACCCTCGCGCTGCGGAGGAAGACGCCTGCTTCTGCTAATACCTCAGTCGTATTCACAGATCATAATTTTCCGTTAAAAGCAGTGTGTCATATTCATATATATGTATAGTGTATACATTTTTAGTAAAATTTGCACAAATCGTATTTTTTCACAGAATTATTTCATGAATTGGTCAGATAAAAATATTGGATTTCTCTTGTTTACATAATCCATTTAACATATTATTATATGGCATCTTTATTTTATACACTAAGGTTTACTTCCTCCGTTTCAAATTATAAGTTGTTTTTGACTTATTTAGTACATTCATTTTGCTACGTAACAAAAAAAAAGCCAAACCGATTTACAATTTGGAAGGGGTACATCACAAGTTTTTTTTTAAAAAAAAGATTACACGATTGCTCTATTTGTTGCTAAATAAATGTAGACATACAAAAGTATTTCTTATTATTTTGAGGTCAAACTTACCCACAAGGTAGTAAAAGACCTTAACAGCCCAATTGGTAGTAAACGATTGTACGAACCAAACAGCACGTGTTCCTTAAAAACAATTGGTAAGTAATTGAGTTTTTCAAGTGGTTAAAAAAAGTTGGGAGAACATTTGTTGGGTTCCTCCAACCATTTTTGAAATCTCGCTCCTAAAAGACAGAAGACAATGTTGCTTAAGGAATCATGGATTATTTGCAAATTATCATAAAAACTTTTATACTTTATTTCTCTCGTGTACATTTGAAAGCCATGTTCTTACTCTTTATTCTTCCCCACATGCATCCATCTTCAGATTGGCCGATTGGTACACGCGTATATTTCCGCGCGATTGGATCGGTTTTCCCAAGTACGGAAAGATTAGGTGTTGAGCAGGTTTTTTCAATCTTGCTAAAAAATCATGATTAGGAGTGGTTATGGAAACTCTTGGAGATGCTTTTAGCTCCCAATCTATCCGCACTCGGAAAAAAAAGAGCGATTGCTCTACGAGGACATCGAGCATCCCCTATTACTAGGTTTATAATGCAAATATACACGACAGAAATGAAGTATAAAAATGACGGGGTGATTTGAAAATCACTTTTTTAACCATTAGAGGTGCTCTTAGGAGGCGCAAGTGTAGGTTTCTGGTTGATCACATTAGTGTTAGGACCGGGCACTGTACGTATGCTGGCTGTATGCTCGCCGTCCGGATTAAGTAAACGAAATTCGCCGTTAAGAATATTAAAAACACAGCCCAGATGATGCGGTCACTGCCCCATTAGTTGACCCGTCGCCACTAGTGATTTCATAATAAACTTATTTGAAGATATAAAAAATCATGATTAGGAGTGGTTATGGAAACTGTTGGAGATGCTTTTATCTCCCAATCTATCCGTGCTTGAAAAAAAAAAGAGCGATCGCTCTACGAGGACACCGAGCATTCCCTATTACTAGGTTTATAATGCAAACATACACGACAGAAATGAAGTATAAAAATGACTAGGGTGATTTGAAAACCACTTTTTTTTACCATTAGAGGTGCTCTTAGGAGGCGAAAGTGTAGGTTTCTGGTTGATCACATTAGTATTAGGACCCGGCACTGTACGTATGCTGGCTGTATGCTCGCCGTCCGGATTAAGTAAACGAAATTCGCCGTTAAGAATATTAAAAACACAGCCCAGTTGATGCGGTCACTGCCCCATTAGTTGACCCGTCGCCACTAGTGACTCATGCCCCCATCTGAATATCTGATCTTGTCCCGTTCCCCTCGTCATCGTCCTTACTCTTCCACTCCTCGTTGGAAGCTGATCTGCCGGTGACTCCCATCCTGGCCTAGCTCAGTCGCTCTTGCATTGCTCACTCCAGACTCAGCAACACCAGTTTGACCGTCTCGCTCTCCGGCACCCAGCTTCTAGCTAGAAATGCTGCACTGCATGCACACCGCCCGGTTCCGCCTTCGCTCCAGGCCTCCAGCCGCCGGCGTAATCTACGCCATGACGACCCTCGCGCTGCGGAGGAAGACGCCTGCTTCTGCTAATACCTCAGTCGTATTCACAGATCATAATTTTCCGTTAAAAGCAGTGTGTCATATTCATATATATGTATAGTGTATACAATTTTAGTAAAATTTGCACAAATCGTATTTTTTCACAGAATTATTTCATGAATTGGTCAGATAAAAATATTGGATTTCTCTTGTTTACATAATCCATTTAACATATTATTATATGGCATCTTTATTTTATACACTAAGGTTTACTTCCTCCGTTTCAAATTATAAGTTGTTTTTGACTTATTTAGTACATTCATTTTGCTACGTAACAAAAAAAAGCCAAACCGATTTACAATTTGGAAGGGGTACATCACAAGTTTTTTTTTAAAAAAAAGATTACACGATTGCTCTATTTGTTGCTAAATAAATGTAGACATACAAAAGTATTTCTTATTATTTTGAGGTCAAACTTAGCCACAAGGCAGTAAAAGACCTTAACAACATGTTTGGTTTGCGTCACGAGTCTATGTGGAATCATCCGATCCAACATCCGACCCTGGGTGAGACGTTTGGTTTGCCGGATTTGCTAGCGCCCGGACGTACAATCTGGGCGCTAGTGTCGGACGATACTCACTCAGCAACCGAGTGAGCACCCAGCGTGTTAGGCTTGCAGGCAAGCGCCCTAGTAGTGGGCCCGTGCCGCTAGCCGTTTCCCACACATATCCCATGTGCAACTCCGATCTACTTTTGAAATATGTAGATTCGACAGATGTAACATATAAAGAAGAGAGATGGAACAATTGAAACATGCATCTGAAACACTTACAGAAAACACATGAAAAACACTTAAAAACCATTGCAAACATATGCAACATCCACATGAAACACTTGCAACAGACGTATGAAACACGAAAATAAAACTAGAAAAATACGCTTGCAATATGCATATATATATAACATTCAGATCTAATTTTACAACATGCAGATGAAAATACTTGCAACGTACATCTGATACATATGAAACATTTGGAACACACACTTAAAACATACGTGTATAACTATTGCAACATGTGCAAGATCCCGATCTACTTTTGCAACATGCAGATGAAAATACTTGCAACATATGTCTGATACAGATGAAATATTTGGAACATACACTTAAAACATACGTGTATAGCTATTGTAACATGTGCAAGATCTCGATCTACTTTTGCAACATGCAGATGAAAATACTTGCAACATACGTCTGATACAGATGAAACATTTGGAACATACACTTGAAACATACGTGTATAGCTAGTGCAACATGTGCAAGATCCTGATCTACTTTTGCAACATCCCGATCTACTTTTGCAACACCAATACGAATCACTTGCAACATACCACTAAAACACACTAAAAACATATGTTTACAACATACTCTTTCGGTGTAACATATTCTTGTTGCTTGGGAATGGTCTCCTTGCTACTTGGAAATGGAGGCTTGTCGATGTGTGGAGTTCACTGATATAGAGCTCGCTGGTGGCACGAAGCTCGCCGCTCCAGTGGAGAAGACCATGACAGGTCCGGTGGAGGCCGCAACAGTCGCTCCGATGGAGAAGATAGGCCGCACGCTGGAGAAGACCGCAATGGGCAAGAGGCGCCATGGAGAGGGAGAAAGGGGGCAGCCACGCTGGGTGTGCGATGGAGATGTCGGTTAGCGGCTGGCGTTTGGACGCCGAGGTGGCGCGGCGGAGAGCTATCGCAACGCTGCGGTGGAGAGCCTTTTAGAGAGGCAGTGGCGTAGCTAGGATTTATAGCTATGGTTGTACAAAGTTTCCTATATCTACATGCCTTGAATGGGCCGAGCGCATGGTGATCCCAGGACCACCTGGACCACCATGTAGCTCCGCCACTGTGGAGAGGACGAGTGGACGAGAGGCTTCTGATGTACGAGTGGACAAAAAGATACGACGTTTAGGATGTTGGGCTGGTGTCGAGGCCCGAACAGTGACATCCGGATGCTCGGACGGTCGGATGTAAGCATTTCCGTTGGTTTGCTTAGTGTTGAGTCATTCGTCACGGAACCATTCCTCATTCATAAGACGTTTCCACACGGGCCAACACCAGCTCTCGAGTAGAGTCATTCCTCAAAAAGCATCGGACGACTTCATCCCAGACCAACCAACGCAGAATGAAGGAAGGAGAAGAAGAGGTAGTTCGGATGTAAGCATTTGCGTTGCTTTCAAATTCTCCTTTCTCTCATCTATAGTGTGCTCCTCTCTGGGCCCTGGTGCAACAGGCATTACACACCCATTCTGGGCCCGTCATCCGCACCTTGCGGGCCTTGGCTCTTAGACTCCTTCTGGGCCTTGTAGTACGTCTGGATCACGGGTGAGGCGCTGGCATGAGAGGTTTTTTTTGAACAAACGCTTCATTCTTTAAGGCGAAACATTTCAATGGCTTTGACCAAGGTGGAATATAATATACTCCATGAATATAATGCTTATATAAGTTACGTTGATGGAAACTTTTGAAACGATAGATGAAAGGATCTAATAGGCCTAGAGGGGGGTGAATAGGCGGATCTAAAAACCTGAAACTCAAAACTCAACGCGGAAGTTAAAACACTGACCGGTACCACCGGTTGGTTTGGACCGGTACTACCGGTGAGGGATCACCGGTACTACCGACGCAGACCACCGGTACTACCGGTACCCTACTGAAACTAAGAAATCAGAGATTTGCGAGTTGTGATTTCAGATCTGAGTTTTACCCCACTACCGAAGATGATGTTGATGAAGTTTATGAACTCTCCTTTCTTGTTCCTTCACCAAGTAGTAGATCGAGCACCCACAACCTATGAAAGAGATATGAAAGAGGGAGAACACAAAGAACAAGTAATATCTCAAGTGAACACAAATAACAACAACAACAAGCACGCAGGACACACGATTTAACCCGAGGTTCGGCAACCCCATAAAGGAGTTCCTACGTCCTCGTTGTTGAGGTGACCACTAAGGTCGGAGTCTATTCCACCTCCTTTCCTCCCTCAAGCAACCACAAAGGTTAGCCCAAGATTTCCACTAAGAATACAAGGGTAATACAAACACTTCGGGGTGCCCTCACAAGTAGAACAACACGGGCAACCATAAAGAACACCTAGCCAGCTAGGGTTCCAAGAACTCAAGAGTAACAAACACAAACCAAGCCAACTAGGAGGGGAACCAAGTGCTCAAGATGTGAAACAAAGCTTTCCACTCTTAAATCTCTCCTCTCTGCACAGATCTTGCAAGGGATTGGATTTGAGAGCAAAGAGGAAGAGAGAGAGGGTGAGACAATGCTTGAGAGCTGTTTGTCTGAAGGTTGGTGGGAGTAAATGGCATGGGTAACGGTTAGAAATGAAGGGGAGAGCTATTTATACTCTTATCTTCGAAGTGGTACCGGTACTACCGGAGAGTACCACCGGTACTACCGGTCCTAAGGGTTCCGACCGTTACAGCCAACCTACTGGAGACTTTGCGAGAAAATAGCCTACCGGTACTACCGGTCTTTCACCGGTACTACCGGTCAACGACCGGTACCACCGGTAGTACAGATTTTGGCGAAGACAAGTTTTGCGGGAAAAAGACTTACCGGTACTACCGGACTTTCACCGGTACCACCGGTCAATGGCCGGTACTACCGGTCAACCACCGATACTACCGCTAGAGCAAAAACTCGCAGAACTAAGGCGCTGACACCGGTGGGATTTATGCCTACCGGTACTACCGGTGGTTCACCGGTACTACCGGTACTCCCAGGCATAAAACACTTCTCTAAGTGTCCGTGAGTGCAAAGGTGTCTCTCAAACGCTTAAACAAACACAAATTGAGCACAAGTTTTCCCTCTAGATAGCCTAATTTGTATCTCTCTTGATAGTGCGGTGTTTCCTATAACTTAAGTCAAAAGATAAGATCTAATCGACCCACTTGAGACGGAATGCTTTCCAGCCAAAGGAATTTAGGGTGCTAACATCACCAAATGTGACTATACAAATTCTTTCATTGAACTAACACCTGCATATTCACTTAGATAGACATGTTAGTCCCTAATTTGATTGTCATTAATTATCCAAAACCCACAACGGGGGCGAATGCACTGACAAACTCCCCCTTTTTGGTAATTGATGACAACCAACTTAGGCTTACATAAGGTGTAAAGAATTGAAGAATTTGAATTTCAAACTTTACAGGAGGCTCCCCCTAAGTGTATGCATTGAACTTGAATCTCAACATTGATCATAATCAATATGCATACATAAGGGAAGCTCCCCCTAAATTTTGCAATTCATGGGGTGCCTAAAAGTGTATGACAAGAAATATAACGTGATGCATGAGACATGACTTATCACACAAACACAGGAAAGGCTAAGGTAGAAAGAAAAGGACTTAAAAGCAACAAAGCCAAACTAAGCCAACAAACAACATCAGAAAAAAAAATCTAGGCAAACATAACAAATAAGCATAAGTGATTAGCCTACAATCATCCATCATCACACCAATAGTTCTTAGTCCACCATACATAGTTCACCACAAGGTTTGGAATTATTACACGACCATTAACTACCTATTACATAGATGATAAGCCTAACACTCCCCCTTTGGCATCAAATGCCAAAAAGGGTAGGCACGGAAACGACCAAGGTAGCGAAATCTAATAAGGCTCCGAGAAGTCACGATCATCGTCACTGTCGTCACCGTCGTCGTCGTCGTCGGTCGAGTAGTCAACCAACCCTGGCGATGTAGGGACTGTCTTCTTACCACAAGGGTCATCGGACGGGCCAGCCTCCTCACTAGGACCAGAGACGGGAGCACCACACAACTCGTTGTACTCGACAAAGGGATCCAGAAACTCACGGAGAGGACTCTCAGGAGGATCAATCTATAGGTGCTGCTCAATACGCCTTAGACGACGATCATCCTTCTCAGCCTTGTAACAGAAGGCCTCCCAAAGCTTCCCCAAAGCATACTTGATGACACCACCACCATGCCGACGACGCTCCGAGGAGGAGCGAGTAGGAGCAGTAGCAGTACCACCACGGTAAGCACCGCGGGAGGAAGTACGAGTGGCCGGACCACGAGTGGGAGAAGGAACGGAACCACCACCAATACCTCTGGGGCCCAAATGACGCACGGAGTAGGACTTATGCACAGTATTGTGATGGAATGAACGACCCACCACTTGCTCAATGATATACATGAGATATGGAGCATAAGGCATAGACTTGTGGGGATCATTTGTAGCCTGCTCAATCTTGCGCCACATAAAGTCAGTGATGGAAAAACGATCACCACTAGTGCCAAAACGGCAAAGGACCTTAGGAGCATCAAGCATGAGATGAATAGAATCTCCAATCTTCGGGTCCAAGGTGAGGCGAATGAGATTGTTGAGGACATAAAAGTACGGCTTCAAATGAGTGGTAGTGAAATCAACAGTCGCACCAGGCTTGTAAACCTCAGTAGCCTCTAAGTCATCGTGAGAGACAAAATCTGGAAAAATATCAAAAAGACTAGAAGCACCCCTGTCCTCAGCAGTAAACCCAAGAAGGCGTGAAAAAGTCCGATAATCACATCTATAATGGACGCCTTGGGTAAGCCAATGTAGTACAAGGTTCTGAGAATCAATCCACAGAGTTGCATAAAACTGACAGATAATCTCATCATTCCAATTATGTTGGAACGTCATAAGAGGAAGCAGACGACAAGCATCAAGATCAGCAACCAAACGGTGACTGTCAGGATTGTTCAAATTATCAAGAGAGGCGCGCTGCACCCACTTGTGCTGGAATATCGGCGGAGAAGAGCCACGCTGCCCACTCTTGAAAAGAACCTTGTAATAATAATCCGAATGCATGCGGCTCCAAAAACGAACATCCACACTAGGATTGCGGATAAACTGATAGGGATTCTCACTGCGCTGCACCCTTAAATCACCCGCTCTCTTAGAATAATCAACAGGAAGAGAGGGTTGATAACCACCTTGATTTTGAGGACCGGACATACGAGGATTTGCATTTTGATGAAATAAAAGCATCCGGTTGGCAGTGGCAAGACCAATTTGAATGGGGGATTGAGCCACAATGTTAGGGTCAATAGAGCGACCCTCAATTTGCATAGCGGCAAGCTGTGGATTCTCACCTGCCGGACGCTGACCTTGCACTTGCTCGCTATGACGACGCGGAGGATTGGGGCGTCCCATACTCGAGAGAGGAGCAGGAACACCCTGGGGCTCAACATCATCTTCATCTCCAATGCCGCCACCACCTCCACGGAGACGAGCGGCAGTCCTTCCACGGACAGGCCGGGAAGCACTACCACCATCACCTCCACTGGGACGAGCGGCCCTCTTGGGGTTCTTTCTTTGCATGCTTGAAGATGAAAGAAGATCGAATCACAGCAAAGGAAGAAGTTTGGGCAACTCCAAAGCACCTCCACACGATCCCCATGACAAGGGGAAACTTCTCCTCAAAGATCGGTAAGAGTGGTGGAGGGAGGAGGGAGATCGAGTGGGGGGTTGGAAGGAGCGGCGCCGTCGGTGGTGGTAGGGTGCGGGCACGGGGAAGAAGAATGAGAGAAGAAAGGTCACATCCCTTATTTATACCTAGCCGCAACTTACACTACCGGTACTACCGGTGGAGATGCACCGGTACTACCGGTCAGGTCGACAAGGTTCCAGTGCAGGAAGAAGTGAGTGAGAGATGGTGAACATATATGATGAACTAGAACCAACTTAAGCATGTCCAGATTTCATAGAAACAACACAAAACTATGAACATGCTTGAGAAGTGAAAATAGATTTTGAAATCTCATCCAAACTTTTTCAAAGAGTTTTCGCCTAGCTAGAATCAAACAAAATATGTCCAAAAAATCAAGCCACGTTACGAGAATCAATGATATTTAGTTCACTCCTCAAAGCACAAAATCTTGACTCATCTAGGGGCTTTGTGAAGATGTCGGCTAGTTGCTTTTCGGAGCTCACATGATGTAAAGCGATATCTCCTTTGGCTTCATGGTCTCTCAAGAAATGATGCCGGATGTCTATGTGCTTTGTACGAGAATGGTTTACGGGATTGTTAGCCAATTTAATGGCACTCTCATTGTCACACAGGAGGGGAATCTTGGTTAGCTCACAACCAAAGTCTTTCAGGGTCTGCTTCATCCAAAGTAGTTGGGCACAGCAAGCATCGGCCGCCACATACTCGGCTTCGGTAGTAGACAAGGCAACACTATTTTGCTTTTTAGAGCTCCACGACACCAAAGACCTACCAAGAAATTGGCAAGTCCCGGTAGTGCTCTTTCGATTTACCCTGCAACCGGCATAATCTGAATCGGAGTAGCCAAGTAAATCAAAAGTGGAGCCCTTAGGATACCACAAGCCAAGATTAGGAGTGTGCACTAAATATCTCAAAATTCTCTTAACAGCCACTAAGTGACATTCTTTCGGATTAGCTTGAAATCTTGCACACATGCACACACTAAGCATAATATCGGGCCTAGATGCACAAAGATAAAGTAAGGATCCAATCATAGAACGATATACCTTTTGATCGACGGCCTTTCCATCCTTGTCGAGATCAAGATGCCCATTGGTTGGCATCGGTGTCTTGATGGGTTTTGCTTTCTCCATGTCAAACTTCTTCAACATGTCAAGAGTATACTTCGTTTGACAAATAAAGGTTCCTTCCTTGAGTTGCTTGATTTGAAAACCAAGAAAGAACTTCAACTCTCCCATCATAGACATCTTGAATCTATTCGTCATAATCCTACTAAACTCCTCACAAAAAGCCACATTAGTACTACCAAATATTATGTCATCGACATATATTTGGCAAATAAAGATATCATTATTGACTTTGTGAGTAAATAAAGTTAGATCGGCCTTGCCTATCTCAAACCCTTGTTTCAGTAGGAAGTCCTTAAGACAATCATACCAAGCTCTAGGGGCTTGCTTAAGCCCATAGAGTGCTTTGTTGAGCTTATAGACATGATCAGGATTCTTGGGATCTTCAAAACCCGGTGGTTGATCTACATATACTACTTCGGAGAGGGGGCCATTGAGGAATGCACTCTTCACATCCATTTGATATAGCTTGAAGTTGTGATGGACGGCATAGGCAAGTAAGATCCGTATTGACTCAAGCCTTGCCACCGATGCATAAGTTTCTCCAAAATCCAAACCTTCAATTTGAGTGAATCCTTGAGCTACCAACCTCGCCTTGTTTCTTGTGACCACACCATGCTCATCTTGCTTGTTGCGGAAAACCCATTTGGTTCCAATCACATTTTGTTTAGGTCTTTCCACCAATGTCCAAACTTCATTACGAGTGAAGTTATTCAACTCTTCTTGCATTGCAATCATCCAATCCTCATCATCAATGGCTTCTTCAACCTTTTTAGGCTCTTTTGGAGACACAAATGAGAAGTGTTTACAAAAGCTTGCAAGCCTTGACCTTGTGACGACTCCTCTTTGAATGCTTCCCAAGATGTTGTCAACGAGATGGTCTCATTGAATGGTATGATGTACTCTTGGGTGAGGCACTTGAGTTCTCCTTTGGATTGGACCTTCATCTTCATCATCCTTGTCTTGGTTGATTGAAAGGTCAAGATTAAGATCTTGTGTGAAGTTGTCTTCATTTCTATTTCGATCATCAACTTGGTTGCTATCTTCGACTTGTGGTGAATTTTGAATGACTTGAACACTTGAATCATGTCCATTTCTTGATGTAGAACCATCATCATGGACATTTATTGACCCATGATGCATATGCGGATCATGAATGGTTTGCTCTTGTTCATATTCATCATCTTCTTCAATGGGCTTTACTTCACCGGTAGCAAGCTTCTTGATCACTTGAGAGAATGGTTCTTCTTTACCTATAATGTCAACATTGACTTGCTCCTTTTGAGAGCCGTCGGTTTCATCAAATGTCACGTCAATCGCTATTTCAACTTGACCGGTGGTCTTGTTGAAAACACGATAGCCATGTTCGTTAGTACCATAACCAAGCAAGAAACCTTTATCAACCTTTAGTGCAAACTTTGAGCTTTTGGATTTCTTGTTAAGTATGAAACACTTGCATCCAAAAACTCGAAAGTAATGCACCTTAGGTTTGTTACCGGTAAGAAGCTCGTAGGCGGTCTTTTTCATAATTTTATGAAGATACAAGCGGTTGATTGCATGACATGCCGTGTTGACCACTTCCGCCCAATACTTGTCCGGAGTCTTGTATTCATCCAACATTGCTCTTGCCGCTTCTATGAGTGTTCGGTTCTTTCTCTCCACAACACCATTTTGTTGAGGAGTATAGGGAACCAAAAACTCATGCTTGATTCCCTCTTCATTAAGGAACTCTTCAATGTTGGTGTTCCTAAACTCCGTCCCGTTGTCACTTCTCACTTTTTTGATCTTCACTTCAAATTCATTTTGAGCTCTTCTTGCAAACTTCTTGAAGATTACTTGAGTATCACTTTTATCTTGCAAAAAGAATACCCAAGTGAAGCGGGAATAATCATCAACAATAACGAAACCATATTTGTTACCTCCAATGCTTATGTAAGCATTGGGACCAAATAAGTCCATGTGAAGTAGCTCAAGTGGTCTCATTGTTGATACAACATTTTTGACGGGATGCTTGGCTCCAACTTGTTTGCCCGCTTGACATGCGCTGCAAATCCTATCTTTCTCAAAAGAGACATTTGTTAGTCTAAGGATGTGTTCGCCTCTTTGAAGGTCGACCAAGTTCCTCATTCCAACATGGGCTAGTCGGTGATGCCATAGCCAACCCATGCTAGATTTTGCCACTAAACAAGTCTCTGGCTTCACTTTACTAGATGTGAAATCAACTAGATAAAGTTTGCCTTTCAAACGACCCGTGAAAACAATGGAGGAGTCCTTCCTTTTAGAGACTTCCACACCCACATTGGTAAAGAGACAATTGTAGCCCATCTCACAAAGTTGTGAAACGGACAACAAATTGTATCCTAACCCTTCCACAAGTAATACATTTGAAATAGAATTATCATTTGAGATAGCAATTTTACCCAAACCAAGGATATCTCCTTTACCATTATCACCAAACACAATGCGTTCACTTGTACTTTGATTTGGTTGAAAGGAGGTGAACATATTCTTCTCTCCGGTCATATGATTAGTGCATCCACTATCTAGCACCCAACTTGTTCCACCGGAGGAGTATTCCTACAAAAACAAATTAAGCCTTGATTTTAGGTACCCAAATTGAATTGGGTCCTAAGGGGTTAGTCACATAGGTCTTGGGCACCCAAACACTCCTCATGATTTGCTTCTTCTTGAGTGCACCAACATACTTCACAACAATCTTGCCATCCTTGCCCCAACAACACATATAATCACTAGCATAGCTTCGTGAAATGGGTACTTGTTGCTTGGAGGTAAGCACTTGCTTCTTATTGTTGTTGGCCTTGGTCTTGACAAATGTGCTTGAAGGAGTGGCAACGTTGTTGACCTTGTTGATAAGATCGTCTAGTGCCACACCCTTGTTGAATCTCACACAAGGCACTCCATTGATCATGTTCCTTCCATTTGCTTTACTATCATACCTATTGTAGCCAAGTCCATCCTTGATGAGGGGGTGTCTTGATGACTTGTACATGGTTGTTGATTGCTTCTCCTTGCAACCATTCTTGATAACCATGTTTACTCTTTGAATCTCCTTATCTTTCTTTTCTAGCTCAACAAGGTTAGTACCACAAGCACTTATATCATGATTATAACATCTTTTACATCCTCCACTAGTTGAAGCATTGGAATCACCAGATTCCTTAGGATGGATGGAAATGCTATTCCAAAGAGTTTCATAGCTAAGTTCAAGAGTATAATATTTATCTTTGAAGCTTGTGAGGCTTTCTTGAACCAAGCTATGTTCACTCTTTAAACTAGCTAAAGAGTCATTAACCAAAGAATGTTCCTTAGTCAAACGTTCATATGAATCTTTGGCTAAGGATAATTCTTTGTTTAATTTCTCAACTTCCTCCTTTTCCTTAGAAAGGCATGCTTCAAGTTCAAGGTTCTTCTCCCTTTCCACTAGGAGCAATTCCCCTTGTGACTCGATGCATGCTTCCTGCTTTTCTAGCTTATGGATTAGCTTTATTATTTGAGAGCCGGCCGATTTGCCGAATTTCTTTATCATGTTGTTTGCAAGTTCATCATCATTTTCATCACAACTACTATATTCATTACTAGAGTGAGTCGGAGAGTTGTGTGGTACCTTCTCTCCCTTTCCCATAAGGCAAGTAGGAGTGTAGTAGTCGTTGTCGGTGAGATTTTTGAAGAGCCTAGGTGATAAAGATAAGTCGGCGAACAATGATGGTGACGAAGAATGGTTGATGATGCGCTTGGGTTGAGAGGAAGAAGTCTCTTGAATAGCAATCATTGCTACACCCTTCTTCTTCTCCTTGTCTTTGTCATTTGAATCATCACTTTCATCGTTTGATTCCCATTCTTCACCAAGATGTGCTTCACCTCTCTTCTTGCCTTTATGCTTCTTGTCATCATCTTTGTTGTGCTTGTGCTTCATCTTCTCTTTTGGACAATCGGCAATGAAATGACCAATATCTCTACAACCATAGCAAAATCTTTTCTTGTATGGTTTGGCTCCACTCCTCTTCCTCTCCTTCTTCTTTTTCAAGTATTTTCTATAGTTTGCAACTAATAGAGCTTCTTCCGCATCGGAATCTTCATCTTGTTCTTCATCACTTGACGGATCATGAATATCTTTCTTCTTGCTTCTACCATGAGATTCCTTGAGAGCAATATTCTTCTTTTGACTTGATGCTTCTTTTGCTTCGTCTTCTAAGCACTCATGGTGTTTCAACTTGGCAAGCATTTCTTGAGGTGTCATTGTGTCATAGTTAGGTCTTTCCATGATGACCGAAGCAAGAATGTTGTTCTTTTGTCTATACACTCTACACAACTTTCTAGCCGCCGAGTTGTCATCCCAATACGTGTCACCAAGAGCTCTTATTCTATTGATCAAGGTCATGAATCTATCAAACATAGCTTGGGTAGTTTCACCTTCAATCATCCCAAAGTTCTCAATCTTGCTTTGAAGTAGCTCAATGTTTCCCTTTCTCACACTTTTATCACCTTCAAATGAAACCTTCAAGGTATCCCAAATTTGCTTTGCACTTTCCATGCCATTTACCTTGTTGTAATCTTCTTGATTTAGGCATGATAGAATCAAGGAAGCAGCTGTAGCATTTTGTTGTATGTCAAGGTAATCTTCGGTTGTCAACTCACCATCTTCTTCCAAAGCTTTAACACCCACTTCCACAATCTCCCAACATCTTGTGGCAATAAGATGCATCTTCATTCTATGAGCCCAATCGGTATATCTAACTCCATCAAATTGAGGTGGTTTACCGGGGTTGATGATTGGCAAGTGTGTATTGGATTTGCTAAAAGAAGAGTACTCATATGGAACACGAGTAAACCCTTTAGGTGTCTTGATTGCTTCATTCTCACCATCTCCATCACCACCACTTGCCACATCTTCAATCTTCTTACTTACGGCTTCCTTCAACTTGTTCATCTCATCTTGCATCTTGTTCATTTGCTCTTTTTGTTGCTCTAGAAGCCTGTCACTGAGTTTCCCGGCAAGCAGCTCAACTAGCTTGTTCAAGGTGTCATCATCAAAGGTAGCCATGCTTTCTCCTCATGCGGTGAAGCGCTAAACACGAGGAAACCTCGCTCTGATACCAATTGAAAGGATCTAATAGGCCTAGAGGGGAGGTGAATAGGCGGATCTAAAAAACTGAAACTCAAAACTCAACGCGGAAGTTAAAACACTGACCGGTACCACCGGTTGGTTTGGACCGGTACTACCGGTGAGGGATCACCGGTACTACCAACGCAGACCACCGGTACTACCGGTACCCTACTGAAACTAAGAAATCAGAGATTTGAAAGTTGTGATTTCAGATCTGAGTTTTACCCCACTACCGAAGATGATGTTGATGAAGTTTATGAACTCTCCTTTCTTGTTCCTTCACCAAGTAGTAGATCGAGCACCCATAACCTATGAAAGAGATATGAAAGAGGGAGAACACAAAGAACAAGTAATATCTCAAGTGAACACAAATAACAACAACAAGCACGCAGGACACACGATTTAACCCGAGGTTCGGCAACCCCACAAAGGAGTTCTTATGTCCTCGTTGTTGAGGTGACCACTAAGGTCGGAGTCTATTCCACCTCCTTTCCTCCCTCAAGCAACCACAAAGGTTAGCCCAAGATTTCCACTAAGAATACAAGGGTAATACAAACACTTCGGGGTGCCCTCACAAGTAGAACAACACGGGCAACCATAAAGAACACCTAGCCGGCTTGGGTTCCAAGAACCCAAGAGTAACAAACACAAACCAAGCCAACTAGGAGGGAAACCAAGTGCTCAAGATGTGAAACAAAGCTTTCCACTCTTAAATCTCTCCTCTCTGCACAGATCTTGCAAGGGATTGGATTTGAGAGCAAAGAGGAAGAGAGAGAGGGTGAGACAATGCTTGAGAGCTGTTTGTCTGAAGGTTGGTGGGAGTAAATGGCATGGGTAACGGTTAGAAATGAAGGGGAGAGCTATTTATACTCTTATCTTCGAAGCGGTACCGGTACTACCGGAGAGTACCACCGGTACTACCGGTCCTAAGGGTTCCGACCGTTACAGCCAACCTACTGGAGACTTTGCGAGAAAATAGCCTACCGGTACTACCGGTCTTTCACCGGTACTACCGGTCAACGACCGGTACCACCGGTAGTACAGATTTTGGCGAAGACAAGTTTTGCGGGAAAAAGACTTACCGGTACTACCGGACTTTCACCGGTACCACCGGTCAATGCCCGGTACTACCGGTCAACCACCGATACTACCGCTAGAACAAAAACTCGCAGAACTAAGGCGCTGACATCGGTGGGATTTATGCCTACCGGTACTACCGGTGGTTCACCGGTACTACCGGTACTCCCAGGCATAAAACACTTCTCTAAGTGTCCGTGAGTGCAAAGGTGTCTCTCAAACGCTTAAACAAACACAAATTGAGCACAAGTTTTCCCTCTAGATAGCCTAATTTGTATCCCTCTTGATAGTGCAGCGTTTCTTATAACTCAAGTCAAAAGATAAGATCTAATCGACCCACTTGAGACGGAATGCTTTCCAGCCAAAGGAATTTAGGGTGCTAACATCACCAAATGTGACCATACAAATTCTTTCATTGAACTAACACCTGCATATTCACTTAGATAGACATGTTAGTCCCTAATTTGATTGTCATTAATTATCCAAAACCCACAACAGGGGCGAATGCACTTACAATAGAAATGCTTGCATTTTTTCGATGGATAGAGCCATGGAGTACAATTAATTAAATGTACCAACATTATGGTTGGGGCAGAGCTTTGTTGTGACCAAACGCTGCCGTTGCCCCTTTGCCATTTGAAATTACCTTAGGTCAACAGTAAACTGCACTTTCTACGTGCTAACAAAAACACTAATATAGTGAGTTTTGGGCTTAGCCTCTAAAATTGGCACCTCTGGAATTATCATCAAGCAAGATCCGCCACGAGCCATTACTTCGTCGGTCCGAACCAAGGGATTCGTTAGAAATGTTTTGAAATGAATATGGAAGTGAGTGAGTGAAAGATACTTTCTCATTTCCAAATTATAAGTCATTCCAACTTTGTTGGAGAGTCAAAAACATCTCAACTTTGACTAAAATTATACAGAGAATTACAAAAAATTATAACATCAAATAAATATACTATAAAAATATAATTAATGAAGAATCTAATGATACGTATTTGGTATCACAAAAGTTATTTTTTATTATATAAATTTGGTCAAACATGAGATGCTTTGACTCTAAAAAAATAAAAAAAAACTTATAATTTGAGATGGAGGGTGTATATAAAAGTTATGCCGTTATGGTTGACCAAATACTTATCTAAGTAGTGTAGTTTGGATGTGTTTTGACCTAGTAAGAGAGGGCTTCTTTGGATGTCCATGTATGGACGTCAATCCATGTGTGTTAGGTGGGTTGCTGTGAAATTTAAACTAAATCCACACCAACCTACCACAATATATTAGATCGAGGTAATAAATGGGCATCCCAACAAAACCAAAGATGTAAGTACGCCCAACACAAACCCACCTAGCATGTTTTGGTTTTTGTTATTAATCTCTAAGCCTTTAATATTCCTCCAGGCATTGGACGGTGTGTTACATCAGGTGTGTACAGCGTACTGCCAGAGTGACACTACTAATAGGCACGTTCGTTTTGTTTACCGGGTCTACTACGCATATGCACTTCCCTCCCACGTTGGACACGTCAAAAAGGATTATTTTTTTTAAAAAAAGATGATTTAGTTTGAAGCTTGCATTGAATTAATTTCTTGTAGCACTGTACTAAGGCATGTTTTAATAATTTTCAAAGTCAAACACCCGACGGTCGCGCTCGAGCGTGACCACATGACCCCGCGCCCGCTCCCTGTGCTCCTAGCGACCCTGCACTCCCCGGCGACCCCGCGCTCCTCAGCGACCCCAGGCTCACGGCGAGCTCCTCCCTCCCTCCCTCCCTCCCCTCTGGCGGCGGAGGCAGCAGTGCGCGGGTGAGGTAGGGCTCCTCCTCCTCCTCATGGATCTGTCCGCGGCGGAGACGAGGAAGATGGCGACGTTAGGGTAACCGGAGCTCGGAGCTTGGCATCGCCAGCGAGCATGGCCATGGCAGAGCTCCAGCGAGAGGGGGGAGGGGAAGAAGGCGACCGTCGCGGGCACTAGAGTTCACCACCACGACCCTAGTCCACCGGAGCTCCGGCAAACCATAGTGCCCATGGCGCAACGGTGGTTGGTGGCGGGGGCGAGGACGAGGACGATGAGGAAGGTGGGGTCGAGGATGGCGACGAGGGAGGGGCGGAGGAGGGGCTCGGGGAAGGAGAAGGGAGCGGGGGAGGAGGCTGGGTGCGAGGCAGACGACGGGGTCGGAGCACACGACCCGTCGCACGTTAATCCTCCCCTTAATAATTCGGCAGGGCTAGCGCCCGAATGTTCGGCCCCAGGCTCACATCCGGACGCAGCTCCGATAACTGCAACCGCTTTGCAACGAACACCCCCTGCGCTCGGATTAGACCTACGCCAGCGAATCGCGTCCGGCTGCCCGTGACCGATCCCAAGCCAGTGACCGCGTCCGACCATCCGCAACTCGATCCCCATCCCGGTTATGCCCCGGGCGTCAAGCCTGCCGCACACCTTCCCCCGCCGCGCCATGCTCCTCCCCCACCATGTCGCGCTCCTCCCCTTGCCGCGGTGCCACCCCCGCCGCGCCCCCATCCTCCTCCGCTCTATGCCTTCCCCTGTCCTAACGTCTAATCTCCTTTGCAACATTCGTCCGACCATTGCAACATATGAAATATACATTGAAACATACTTGTATAGTCATTGCAACATCTAGATGAAACCCGTAAAACATGCGTCTGAAACAGCTGAAACATTTAGAACATACATTTACAACATATGTCTAAAATAGATGAAACATGTGGAACATACACTTGAAACATATGTGTGTAGACATTGCAACATATGCAACATCAAATCCTTTTGCAACATCAAGATAAAAAAACAAGATATGTATATAGACATTGCAACATATGCAACATACAGATGAAACACTTGGAAACAACTTCTAAAACACACCTGAAACAAACACATGGCACCGCCGGTATCCATGGCCTACCTAGTGGGGAACTGCGGTAGCCAGCAAGCGGTGCTCGGGTGCTGTGGAGAGGGAGGATGACGGCAGGCAAGCGGCTGGGTGTAGTGAAGAATGCCGCACTGGAGCAGTCGTCGTAGACCACGCCGCGTTGGCTCGAAGAACTCGGCAGCGAGTGGTGAGTGGAGATGGGGGAGACAGGAAAGCAGACGGCGGCACTCGGGCGCAGCGCAGCCTGCCACTGCATTGTGACCGCAGCTGTGCGGGCGCGATAGCGCGGTCGCGGTGGAGCAAGCCACGGCGATACGGGCATGGAGAGCTGGTTCGAGAATGGATGGGGTAACAACGGCGATTTGAGAAGAAGGTGAGAGCGACGATTTTTTATTTTTATTTCCATACGAATGCCAATGTTGCCTATTGGGTCGTTCGGGCGTCGAGGCCCACCAACGCGCTCCAGACGAAACGGACGCCCTACCCACAGTATTATCGTTAATAATTTGTGAACTTTCTCCAAAAGAGGTTTGAATCTTAGCCACTTAGGGGCCGTTTAATTTGAAGCTTCAATTTTCAGCCACCGTCGTTTCGTGTACAATTAGTTTGAAACTGACGCTAAATCAATTTATTATTGCTTTATGAGTAGAAAATCAATCTCAAAACGGTTGCATCCCAGACCACATCGTGACCAAAAGTTTTGCCGTACGTTGGCAGACGAATACCATTTTTGAGTCTAATATGTCAAACTGACGTCGTATTTGCTCCTTGCATTTAACGAACGCAGGGCGAAAGCGGCGGCGCATGCGCCACAACGGCGGTGGTGAAGGGCGGCCACCTCTACGTCGCGCACTTCGGCGACTGCAACGCCGTGCTGAGCCGCAACGGCGCCACGTCCGTGCTGACGGCGGACCACACCTGCGCCCGGGAGGAGTAGCGGGACCGCATCGAGCGCGAGGGCAGCTACGTGAGCCATGGCGGAGAGCGCGAGTTCCTGGTCATCGTGTCGGACGGGCTCCGGGGGCAAAGTCAGCAACAGGAGGCCGTCGACGCCGTCTCAGACTCTCCGGGAACCAGGCGCCGGCGTGCCGGGAGCTCGTGGACATGGCACGGCGCAGGGAGAGCAGGGACGACGTCACCGTAATGGTCGTTGACCTCGGGAGGTTTGTACGGTGACTGAGCACCGATGAATTTAATTGGAGCATCGATATATACTCCGTAAAGCTGTTGCTGAAATTGAAAACGAGAACTGCATCAGAACACCTGGTGGTCCGGCCGGTCATCGTTTTGTTTGGGCGGCGTTGTCATATTGCACGAATTTTACATCACTCAAAAGTGTTCGATGTTTGACAGCGACGCTGGTAACAGTACTTGGCAATATCTTTTTCGAACATCAATATAGACAATGTTATAGCAAAGGTTCACGCAGAACTTGGCTCAGCACTCATATTGACATGAAAAGGAATACAGAAGAGTGCATGCCAGATTGGTGTAAGAAATATTTAGCAATATTTACACAACACAACGCGCTAGGATTATAACAGAAACCACAAACACAACACGCTTGGATTATAGCGGGGAGGGAAACATAGTCAAACAGCATCTGTACTTCAAAACTGATTAGTGGAAGGAATATTGGCTAAGTGCGGCAAAGATGCTATGATGGCCAACTTCGTTACATTTCTTTTACATGTAGAATATACAGCCCCACATTTAGTTTACACTGGGGAAAAGCTGTGTAGATGGAGCCCTGTACAGTAGAGTAGACATATGAACAAGCCTGTGTAACAGTGCAGTGTAAGGAATGGATTGCTGAACCCAAATGGCCGCCATGTTGACAGCTGCAGAAAACAGAGTTTTGCCCATCAGCAAAAAAAAGCAGAAACAGGACAAAAAAAACTTTCAAGATCACAAGGCCACTCCTGGCGTTAGCTAGCTGGCCTTCACAGGATCAATGGATGTAGAGTTCTAACCATGAATACAAGATAGCGCAAGATTTATATGTCTAGGCTGGGAAAACACAAGAGGTGATAAGTACATCCCCAAACTGACAAACATCAAACCATTTACCTAGAGCCTCGCAGCGGCACATGTAGTTTGCATCATGGCTGCATCCTGCCGAACCTATACAACCGTGGATCCAAAATTGCAATGTAGAATGGACAGGACATCAGCTCAATGGAAATTGGAGAGCCGACAATGCAAAACTGGAACATAAAAAGGTGTCACAAGGACACACCTATCTAACATGACCATCCTACAATATTCATTGGTGAGGTAGCTGCGGAGCAAAACAATGTAACTTTGCAATAGTATGGCTAAATCATACAAAGTGAGCACCTGGAAACAGAAAATTACATAATTTCAATTCACTAAGATATCCCCGGCCTGGTATCATACCATTAGTATTATTAGATGGGTATCTGATTTTAGCATTTTTATTAGTGACCTGACATTATAGTTACCTTGCTAAGTGTCCATCAGACTCCCAACAATGAGAACAATGATTGTCTTCAATCCTGCAACAAAATAACAAATGGAACATGCTCAAACTATCACAAAACCATGAACAGACCATACTTGTACTAATCCCGTAATTGTAAGTAGCTATGTGGAAATAGGAATTGTACAGGGTACCAGACCTATGACTTGGTGTGTAATGGGGACCTTATTTTCTCCACCTTGAGCACCGTCCAGCTAAGCTATCGCTATGGGTATGCGAAATTCTGTGGTATAGGCTCACTAATTTCCTGATAAGCAGCATGTTTAATTATTATTACAGTAAGGGATGCCTTTTCTATTTCACCAAGCGATCGAAGAGAGCAAGTATCTCTATCCTCGAATCATAAAACAATCAAACAGGTGAATGGCTTAGCAGGATCTTTTGTTGTAGGACTCAACCATAATCTGTTGCAAAAAAACTGACATACGATTAAAGAAGTCAAATTGGAAGGTAGATCTGCAGGAAGCTGAAACAGAGCACCCATTGCAGGCACCCAGAATATGAAATCAGCAGAGGTTCGCATGGAGCAGCAACCTCATATCTAAGGTACTGAATAAATGGCAACCAATGTCATTAGGTACAGAGGAAAAATGGATTAGTGTTCCTGCAAGATAGCCTGGAAATGCAGGATAACATCATATGGAGTGGCGGTGAAGCAAAACAAAAGACAAAACTATCTTCATGCCCTCTAATGTGAAACACCTTCGGTAATTCTAGGTACGGAAAGATTCGTACATGAAATGTGAGATGCCTTCTCAAAGCTAAAGGTCAGCACTCAGCACTTGTGTAGCACCATGGTTGTTTGCTGATTGCTCCATGCATCTATTGTAAACATCTGAGAGGCACAATAGAAAAAAGAACAAAAAGTGTACTGAGAGACATCAATAGAAAAAATAACAAAAAGTGTAGAACTCTCAACCTTAACCATGGTAGTAAAATCAAATTTCACTCTGCGATCTCATTTTCACATTGTAGATGCACAACCACAAAGAAGGGCAGGCCTGGTGCAGGTCCTGGGTTCGAAGCCATCTCTCTGCAGAATTTCTGCGGGGGTAAGACTTTGCTTCGGTTATTCCCTTCCCCAGACCCCACTCGTGTGGGAGCCTTTGGCACTGGGTCTGCCCTTTTTTTTTAGATGTACAACCACAAAGGTTCTACGCACACATGGCAAGCTATCTGTACACATGCCTAGCTGTATCTTGTTTGATGTTGCAGTGGATTTTGGTTAATGCATAGTAATGATGGATGAGAAAGTTATATAGATAAATTGGTAGAAAAATACATGTAACACCTTAAAAGTCGAAGAGTAATGACTGTGATCAATGCAGAGAGCACTTGGCTCCAAAAAAAACCAAGAAACAAAACAAGTAGCACCTATCCTAGAACATTTTTACGTGCAATAAAGAAAAGTTAAGGGAAAATGTCTCGGACTCCCTGATTCTACCAGAGGCACCCATATGAAATTTTATGAGTGCTCTATATCTTAGTCCATGGGACAAAGTGAATATAGACGATAAACAAAAAGAAGCTGCTGCTTGATCAACCTTTTATCCAGGATTAGCTCCATCAAAATCAGGTAACCCATAAAATCTTAGCACTTGAATATGCAGACAATTAATATGATGGAGCTGAGTGGTCACGTTTTTTTTGTGTAGAATTAGGTAGACGAAAAATCAGATTTCACCCCCCACCCTAAAAAATGATAGAGTTTATGTGGAAAACAGTGTCGTTTATCCCTTTCTAAATAACCAATTGGTTCAAAATTTTATAGTAGCAGGAAAATAGGAGCTGTGAAAATGGCCAATGAAACACCAAACAATTCATAAAAATCAACTGGGAAAACATACCGATTTTAATTTTGATTTCAGACTGGAAGCAACTGACTTGGATATGTAAAACCAGACTTATATATGAGTTTAAGTCCGTAAAATCGAATCCATATATCCATTTTGGTATCTTAAGTATCACATGCTACCTAAATACACATCAAAACATAATATACCCTAAAGACAAAGCAGATATAGAAATAGTACATGACATATAATGATGTAATGGGCATTGTCAGACAAAGGCACAAAGACAGATAGCTAGCCCTCCTCAATTGGAAGGTAAAATAGGCTGCAAAAGGTATGAACACACATTTGAATCAATGCGCCTGCAATGGAAATATCAACATCAACAATGCAGACTATGTTGCAGAATATGCTACACTGCAGCCACATGTTAGGAAAAATAAACCTTCGTACAACATGTCAGTGTCCCAGGACAGATCTTATATGTGAGGTAGAAGGGGTTTGAATGGAGCGCAAGAAGATCGTACTCATCATAGCGGGAAGGTGTGGTGAGGACATCATCTGCACATGTCATTTGAGCAGGGTATGCTCACTTCAATACAATACCAACCCCCATACAACCTTGGGATCTGCCTTAGAGAAACCTCAGCCTCTGAAATTTGAAATTTCAGCATCATTTAAGTAGGCAACTAAAATGGGCACCAGGAATGACTAAAGCACAAACATACAAGAGCTCTACATCGAATTCATAGAAGAGCATTGATGGATCAGAGAACTAACCACTCCTAGCTCATCATCAACAAGCTGAACCACAAGCTTTTGATAGTTCCATGCGGTGTAGACCTCTGGGTTCCCTCGAGCATCTTCAAGCACAAGCCCAGGTGCCTCCTTGATGTACCTACAGCCACAGTGTTATGACCGGCATCTCCTATTCACGCAGGAAGCCCATCAGTGGCTAGGGATGATGCCGGCGGCTGGATGGGCTTAAAGTCCATAGTTATTATATTTATTAGCTATTTTAGAGTTAAATTCCTATTATTCGGAGAACTATATATATGCTTGTAAGGTTGATTGGAAACAATTAAGCAGAAACATATTATTGTTTCCGGCTTCCTTTAGGGAGCCAGGAGATAATTTTGTGCCCTAGCCGCCCTTCATCTTCTTCCACGCACGCCGCTAATCCTCCACCGCGAGATCACGGCGCCCCGCCGTGGTCCGTCGCGGTTCAAGCCCCGACCTCCGATCACCCACCTCTACAACCTACGCTCTGTAAGGGGCCGACCCTCGGTTTGTACCAGCTTGGTATCTGAGACCTTGCCGATCATGGCCGACTCCGCTGCCTCCTCCGCCGCGTCCTCCGCAGCGATCCTGGCGATCTCGCACGCCACCAGCAACCCCCTTACAACTACGGGCGCGCTGGTGGTGACCACTTCTCCGCCGAGCCTGCGCCCCACCGCGCCACGTCCGGTGTTTACACCGGAAGAGATGACTGGCTACATCGTCGACCTCAGCCATAGCGTCAATCAACTCCAGGACATGATGCGGGCATTCGTTGGTGGCCAGTACGTGGTTCAGCCACCACAGCCATCTCAGCCCCCTCCGCCGCCGCCGCCGTTGCCCCCGACCCCGTCGCAGCCGCTCCTCACCTACTCCTACGGGGGGGGGGGGGGGGGGTCAGCGGCGCTGTGCCCTCGCCATCGACGTCGGTGCCGCCGATGGGCGCGCGGGTGCCGATCCATCAACTGCAGTTTCCGCCCTCGCCGTCGCCCATCCCGTCCTAGGCTCGCTTGTTCTACCTTGAAGGCACCGATTTTGTCGAGGACACTGACGGGGAGGTGGCTGTTGATGCTGAGGCAGCAGCCGGTCAAGAAGCTCCGGCCGCCGACAACGCCGCACCTTACGCTAACGCTCTCGTCGTCTCCCTTCATGCTGTTGCAGGAATCCGACCGCCCAATGCCATGCTTCTTCCTGTCACGATCAAGGGCGAGCGCTTCCTTGCCCTCCTCGACACCGGCTCCACTCATAACTTTCTGCAGGGGTCGACTATGCGTCGCTTGGGGCTGCCACCGGATGGCGGTGAGCACCTTCGCGTCACGGTCGCCAACGGTGATCACATGGCTTGCGAGGGCATTGCTCGGAGCGTTCCCATCCGCATCGGTGCCGAGGACTTCATCATCACCGGTGTTGGCATCAAGCTGGGGGCGTTCGACTTCATCCTCGGTTTCGAGTTCATCCGCACGCTGGGCCCGGTGTTGTGGGACTGTGCTGCCCTGACGATGGAATTCTGGAGGGAGGGGCGCCGCGTGACTTGGCAAGGTGCGCCAGGCCCTCCGGCGTCACTGTCACAGCCGGGGGTGGAGACCGTCACTGCCGACCCGCAGCTGCCGCTCCTGGATCGGCTGCTGGAGCAGCCCTGCGCCATCTTCGATGAGCCGACAGGGCTCCCACCGGCACGCCCCTACGACCACCGCATCCACCTGCTGCCCGGGACGGCCCCTGTCGCGGTACGGCTGTACAGGTACCCTCAGCTTCAGAAGGACGAGCTGGAGCGGCAATGCGCCGCCATGCTCGCCCAAGGGATCATCCGTCCGAGCACGTCGCCGTTTTCTGCACCTGTCCTCTTGGTGCGGAAGGCTGACACGTCCTGGCGATTTTGCATCGACTACCGCGCCCTCAACGCCAAGACTTCAAAGGACAAATTTCCGATACCGGTGGTGGACGAGCTGTTGGATGAGCTCTATGGGGCTCGCTTCTTCACAAAGCTCGATCTCCGTTCCGGCTACCACCAGGTGCGCATGCACCCCGAGGACATCGCCAAGACAGCCTTTCGCACGCATCATGGCCACTTTGAGTTCCTGTTGATGCCGTTTGGGCTCTCCAATGCCCCAGCGACTTTCCAGGCCCTGATGAATGACGTCCTGCGACCCTACTTGCGGCGGTTTGTACTGGTATTTTTTGATGACATTTTGATTTACAGTCTCCCTCGTGGGCCGAGCATTTGCAGCACATCAACATCGTCCTCAACGCACTGCGAGCGCATCACCTCCATCTTAAGCGCTCCAAGTGCTCGTTCGGCGCGTCGTCTGTGGCCTACTTGGGCCACGTCATCTCCGAAGGGGGCGTCGCCATGGACGCCGACAAGGTCGCGGCGGTGGCTGCCTGAACCCCTCCACGCTCGGCCCGCGGCTTGCGCGGGTTCCTCGGCCTCGCAGGCTACTACCGGAAGTTTATCCGAGACTTCGGCATCATCGCCGCCCCGCTCACGCGTCTCTTGCGGCGAGACGCGTTTGTGTGGGACGACGATGCGACGACGGCGTTTGAGGTGCTTAAGCGCGCCTTGACCACGGGACCGGTTCTTCAGATGCCGGATTTCGACGCGCCTTTTATGGTGGACTGTGATGCTTTGGGCGCGGGGTTTGGTGCTGTCCTCCATCAAGGCGTTGGACCCCTTGCCTATTTCAGCAGGCCGTTTGCCGCTCGCCACCTCAAGCTGGCGGTGTATGAGCGCGAGCTCATCGGGCTCGTTCAAGCCGTGCGTCACTGGCGTCCGTATCTGTGGGGGCGCCATTTCCTGGTTTGCACTGACCATTATAGTTTGAAGTTTTTGCTTGATCAACGTTTGTCTATAGTACCACAGCATCAATGGATCAGCAAACTCTTCGGCTTCGACTTTTCTGTGGAGTATCGCCCGGGTCGCCTGAATACCGTGGCCGATGCTCTATCCCGCCGCGACGTGGAGGGAGCGGCGGGCCTGCTCCCTGGCGACACTCCCTGGCGACACTGCAGTCGTACTGACCTTGTCCGGGCCGTCGTTTGCTCTCCTAGACGAGGTCCGGCGTGCCACCGCTGCCGCCCCGGACGGCCGGCGGCTGCTGGAGCAGCTCCAGGCGGGCGAGTTGGATGCCCCGTGGCGTCTCTCTGACGGTCTGCTGTTCCATGGTTCCCGCGTCTTCGTGCCGGACCATGGTGATTTGCGCCAGCAGGTGCTCCTTTTGGCGCACTCCGCTGGCCATGAGGGCGTTCTCAAGACTCTTCATCGATTGCGGGCAGATTTCTACATCCCCCGTGATCGTGTGATGGTGCAGGACCTTGTGCGTTCATGCACCACGTGCCAACGCAACAAGACCGAGACGGCGCAACCGGCGGGGCTGCTGCAGCCCCTCGAGGTACCCTCCCAGGTGTGGGCGGATATCTCAATGGACTTCATCGAGGGCCTGCCCAAAGTGGCGGGTAAATCGGTCATCCTCACGGTGGTGGATCGTTTCTCCAAATATGCCCACTTCATCGCGCTCGGCCACCCCTACACCGCCACGTCCGTCGCTCGTGCTTTCTTCGACGGCATTGTGCGCCTCCACGGGTTTCCCCTCTCCATTGTCAGCGACCGGGATCCCGTGTTCACCGGTCATGTCTGGCGTGATCTCTTCAAGATGGCGGGCGTTAAGTTGCGTATGAGCACCGCTTTCCATCCGCAGACGGATGGTCAGTCGGAGGTGGTTAATAAGGTGATTGCCATGTACCTGCGCTGCGTCACTGGTGATCGTCCTTGTGCGTGGGTGGACTAGCTCTCATGGGCGGAGTACTGCTACAACACTTCATTCCACACCGCTCTCCGCGCCACTCCGTTCGAGGTTGTCTACGGCCGTCCTCCGCCTCCGTTGCTGCCCTATACGCCGGGGACAGCGCGTACTGAGGCCGCGGATGCACTTCTCCGATCCCGCGATGAGATCCTTGCGGAGGTTCGTCAGCGTCTTCTCCAAGCGCAGCAGCTGTCCAAGAAATATTATGATGCCGGTCATCGCGACGTCGAGTTCAAGGTGGGTGACTGGGTGTGGCTGCGGCTGCTTAACCGCACTGCCCAGTCCCTTGTGTCAGGCGCCAAGGGTAAGCTCGGTCCTCGCTATGCTGGACCGTTTTGCATTCTGGAGCGCGTCGGCACCGTTGCCTATCGTCTACAGCTGCCGGAGGGTGCGCGCCTTCACGATGTCTTCCACGTGGGCTTGCTCAAGCGCCACCGAGGCGACCCTCCAGCTGCTCCAGGCGCCCTCGCCCCGACTTTGGATGGCCGGTATGCTTCAGCGCCGGCCAAGGTGCTGCGTGCTCAGCAGCGCCGTGGCGTTTGGCAAGTGTTGGTCCAGTGGCACGGGTTTCCAGAAGACGATGCGACATGGGAGATCGTTGATGAGTTCAAGGTCTGTTACCCCGACTTCCAGTTTGCGCAGGCGGGGAGAGATGTTATGACCGGCATCTCCTATTCACGCAGGAAGCCCATCAGTGGCTAGGGATGATGTCGGCGGCTGGATGGGCTTAAAGTCCATAGTTATTATATTTATTAGCTATTTTAGAGTTAAATTCCTATTATTCGGAGAACTATATATATGCTTGTAAGGTTGATTGGAAACAATTAAGCAGAAACATATTATTGTTTCCGGCTTCCTTTAGGGAGCCAGGAGATAATTTTGTGCCCTAGCCGCCCTTCATCTTCTTCCACGCACGCCGCTAATCCTCCACCGCGAGATCACGGCGCCCCGCCGTGGTCCGTCGCGGTTCAAGCCCCGTCCTCCGATCACCCACCTCTACAACCTACGCTCTGTAAGGGGCCGACCCTCGGTTCCTACCAGCTTCCTACCACACAGCCATTTACCAAATAAGTCCAATGTTTTCTTAAGTACCACCTTTGCAAGACTAAATTTGGATATTTTGCTGTGTTGATAAGGAAACAAAGGCTAAATTGCAAGAGCTGAAATCCATCTTCCTTTTTTTCACTATGACTGATTAACCGACAGATAATTTGCAACAATGTGCGTCAAGACGGTCAAGTTCAAGACATTTCACAGCTGACAATAACCATGAGTCGGTGAACCAACATTGTGTTTTGATTTGCATAGTCGAACTATAGAAAGATCTACCTTAAGAGCTTATACCTCACTCTGTTCGTGGTCATCAAAGCATGGCATAGATCTCTAAAACAGAATCTTAGATATAGCCTCTGTTACGTTCACATTTCTATCAAACATATCAAGTCCATGAAGGCAAACAGAAAAGGTCACTGTAACTTTGGCAGCTCTCATCACTTAAGTTTTGGCGGCGGCCTGTTTTGATTCACCCATTAAATTCTTAATGAAATCTAAATTCCCTAAAATCCCATTAAAGAGGTGTAAAAAATTCGCAACCACTAAATCCAGCCAACCAGAAGCACCGCAGACCACCCAGAAAGGCAATTGATGCACAGAAACAAAATCAACTATGTTTCACCAATGGAATGAAATTTGTAAACCACATGGGAACAATCCAATGGAGAGATTTAGTTCAGAACTACTACACACATCATTAGTACCAGTGTGAACCTTGTCAGTTGTCACCTTGACATACATAAGGAAAACCACTATGACATACCGAATCTACCATATAATACCAGTAATGCTTTTTTATATGAAGTGGAAATGCAAAAACAACATCAATTTTTTTTAACAATCCACAATCGCTCAACATTCTGAATAATTTCTTTCTAACTAAAAAAAAAGAATTAGCTAGGAACCGATTAATCATTGGATTTGAGTATGCAAATGAGTACCCACCTTGCTATGCGTCGCTCCTCCTCTACCTCCTGATCTGCGCCTCCCTACAAGCCGAGCAAAATTCAGTCAGATCGAAAAAGCAGGGCGCGCAAATAAATCCCCAAACACACAAATCTGAGACTCACATTTGTGCCCGACAATTCCCATCGACCTTCTGGTACTCGCTTCAAATATCAACCAGAAATCCCAGAAAAAACACACGAAATAAGCCAATTCGCATGGTGCACGGAGGATGCAAAAAATCTCCCAGAAAATAGGAACTGATGACTCACCTTTGAGCGTGTCCCCTCGTCTCCGCCTCCGATTAATTATTACCCTTCGACGACTGCCGCACCACATGTCCCCATCCCCGGTAGGGTAGGGGGCGGTGGCGGATCGCCGTTGACCCCAAGGGAGAAGTTGGAGCCACAGCAGATCCTCCGCCCCTCGGCGCGGCACGGCCGACGTCCACCGCACCACAGATCACCTCCGGCATCTCCAGACTCCGATGCTCTCCCCCACTGTTGACCGTTCCCCGTTCTGAGTAAGTGTACGAGAGAGGCCACAAGATTGGAGGCCATGGCGGCGCTTGTCCATGTTGCGGCGGTGGAGTCGGGGCCAGCAACGGGCAGATGCTGCCGGGCAATGGAGTAGGATTCGGCACAACGGGGCCCCGGGCTGGCGCTGCGGTGCCAGGACCGGGGACGAGGACAGCGCAGCGCTGGGTACTTCCAGGTCGCGGCGGAGAGGGAAGGAGCTGATGAGCGGGGGGAAGAAGCTCACAGGAGGAGAGGAGCTTTTTGGAATTAGACCACCATGAGAAGGGGGCTTCGTAGGTATGGCATTCTGCAAAGGCTGACCGCACCGCCCCGGTCTGAAACGCGCACGGTAAAGGGCTGCGATCCACTTGGCAGAAACGATATAGGGGAGAGTAACTGCCGCGTGGGGACCTGTATATGCCCCTCCCCCCCAAAAAAAACAACTACCGTCTGTCTCCTCTCCTCCTCGCTCCCTCCGCCTCCGCCTCCGCCTCCCACTAATCTAGGGCGGCGGGCGAGGCGGGATCCGGGGTGGCAGGCGTCATCCCTCGCCGCGCGCCGCCACCTTGTCCGACGAACACCAGCCGCTGCACCCTCTCCTCTCTGCCTCTGCCTCCCACTCCCACTCCGCCGGCCGCCGTGCCCTCCCCTCCCCTCCCCGCTCCGCATCTGTCGCCCGTCGCGCCCTCCCCTCGCCCACCTCCTTGTCGGCCTGCCATCCCGCCAGATCTGGTCGGGCTCGAGCGGGAGGCTGCCGCGTCCCGCCGTTCTCCTTGCCGGGCTCCTTGCCGTCCCACTGTCCTCCTCCGCGACCGCTTCCTCCCCTTCGTCCCCGGATCCGGCGAGGAGAGCGCGGCGGCGGGATCCGGCGGGGCACGAGCACGGCCCGTATCCGGCGGGGGTGACCTCGGAGACGGTGGCAGGGGCCAGCAGGCCCGAGCGAGGCGGCAGCCGCAGCGGGCCAGGGGCGAGGGATGACCGTGGCGGGGGCGGAGGCGGGGTCGGTGGGGTCTACGGCGGCGGCCGACCGCGGCAGGTGCAGAGGCGGGGTCGTTGGGATCCGCGGCGGCGGCCGACCGCGGCAGGGACAGAGCCGGGTCGACGGGTTCCGAGGCAGTGACTGACCGCGGCAGGGATGGAGGCGGGGTTCGCGGGGACGCGGGAAGAGGCCGGAGGGGTGATGCGGCGAGGATAGCGTGCGATGCGAGCACCTCCACCTTTGGTGTGGTGAAAGGTCCTTGTTTGGTTTTGGTAATTGAGTGACAACTTAGGTGGACTAATATGTGGTTATGTGAGATACACAGGAGATTAGTCCACATGTGATGGTGTCATGAAGGAGCTCATTGCATATGAGACATGACATGGAGTCATGTGACCAAGGTGGAGAAGATCAAGATGAGGCTTGGCTTGATGGACCGGTTGCTAGGGTGAAGGGCAAGTTGTGTGATGGCTTAGCGCCAAAGGACCGAGGCAACAGTGAAGAGCAAGTGAGGTCAAGATCGATGAACCAATACGGTCACGTGATGATATGAAGTGGATCATATCATTTGGTGATTGGTTGGTGCATGTGTTGCATCAACGTCGGAGGAGATGGAGTGGAATGCGCAAGGCAAAGGTATAACCTAGGGTATTTCCATTTCACCGGTCATAGGTGTGTAGAGAAGTTTATAACCGGGTTTAGGATAGATGGCCGTACTATCAAGAGGGGCAAACTTGTTTGCATATCGGTCATCTAGTGCCATTTGAGCGATCTAACTTTGCATACGTGTTAGGATCGAGTGGCGAGGCAAGTTGAGTGCCTAACCCTTTGAAAATGTTTGTGAAAAGCTAACATATATGCACATGGTGGTGTACACATGGTGGTGTTGGCACATTTGCAAAGGAGAAGGTGTTGGAGTTGGTGTTGATCAACTTAGAGAAGAGGGAAATGTTTTTCGGTGTTCTTCGGACACTAGGATGGCTCTTAGAGTGGAATACTGCTTTGATCCATTGTGAATTGGATCAAGTGCTTTAGTGGGTTGTGTAGCCCTCTGAGTAAGCTTTCCAAAATATCCAAGATCATCGAAATCGGAGTTCGGAGCTAAGAGATATCGCCGTTTTACCGAAGGGTGGTCTGTGCCCGGACTCGTGACCACCGCGTCCGGTCAGTTTCGACCACCGCGTCTGGTCAGCTGCTTCCATCGTGTCCGGTCAGTGTTTTTCGTGGGTGAAAATGACCGGACGCTGCAGCGAGTCCGGTCAGTGATGACCGGACGCGTCCGGTCACTTCGGGAGCTTGCTGGAACCTCTCTGTTCGCTGTTTCGCTGTGATCACCGCGTCCGGTCCCGTTAGTGACCACCGCGTCTGGTCAAAACAAGTTTGTACGCGCGAAAACTAGCCGTTGGAGTATGCTACTAACCACCGCGTCCGGTCAGTTTTGACCACCGCGTCCGGTCGTCCCGAAAAAGGACCCAGTGAAGGGGTAACTGCTCTATTTGACCGTGGGGTTATAAATAGATGCCTTGGCCGGCCGTGGCCGGTAGTGGAGCACACTATGTCTTGGTGACTTGTGTGGTAGTGCTTGGGAGCCATCTAACTCACTCATGCATGACAGTGTTCATCGGATCGAGTGAGAGAGCGATTCTAGTGCGTTGCTTTGAGAGATTGCATCGTGTGGCACTAGGTGATCATGTTGCAAGCCGGTGGTGCTTGTTACTCTTGGAGGTTGCCACCTCCTAGACGGCTTGGTGGCTTGTGGCTCCGTCGAAGCTCGCAAGAAGATTGTGCGAGGCTCCGGAGAAGCTTTGTGAGGGGGATTTTGCTCACCCCGCGGGGATCGCGAAGAGCAACTCTAGTTGAGCGTGTCATTGAGCTACCACACTTTATGGTGGGTTCTTGCGGTGCCTTTTGAGAGGCTCGGTGTGTGACCGATTAGCCGCCGAACCATGAAGTGTTGGTCGACACAACGGAGACGTAGCTTGGTGGCAACCAAGTGAACCTCGGGAGAAAATCACCGTGTCAACATTGTCTACTCTTCTCGGTGGTTTGCTTTCATGCAACACAAGCTTGTATTTACTTTCATAATACTTGTGCTTGTGTAGTTGCTCTTGTTCTAGTTGTGCTTGTGTAGCTAGCTAGATATCTTCTTGCTTGTGTAGCTGGAAGTATCCCCTTTGCGTGGCTAATTTGGTTTGTGTAACCTTGTTAGTCACATTACTTAGTTTGTGTAGCTAAGTGTTTTGCGCTCTCTAATTTGGCATTAGTTGCCTTGTTATTGAGCATTGCTAGTGAGCTTAGGAGCTTTGTGCTTTTCCTTCACTAGTTATATAGGAGCTGCCTCTTGCTTGCAAAGTACTAGTGCATAGGTTTGTGTGACCTTGCTCTAGAATTAAATAGGAGAGCTCTTGCTAAGGAAAGCACCTTAGTTGCTTAATTAGGATCTTTGTGAGGTGCTTGTGAACTTAGTTAGAGGGGTGTAGTCTTGGCTAGACCGATAAGTTTAATTTCGCATTTGTTTTGGTTAGCCAATACGTTTAAGTTTTAGAAAGGACTATTCACCCCCCCTCTAGTCCGCCATCTCGACCCTTCAAGTGGTATCAGAACCAGGTCTCTCATTTGTGGTCTTCACCGACCCGAGAGGATGGCGACTTATGGGCTAGATGTTGAGTGTCCACACATTTTTCATGGCACACACTTTGCACGGTGGAGAAATTAGATGACATGCAATTTTAAGTTTATTTCTCCTCAATTATGGTGGATCGTAGATGTGGGCTTTTCCTTTGCAATTGATAAAAAGAATGCAACTCAAGCGCAAAGTAAATGCCTACATCTCGATAGCCAAGCTACTAATGTTTTCTATCGATCTATGGATAGTAGCATACTTTGTGAGATCATGGACTTCAAGTCCGCCCATGAGATTTGGGTGTTTCTAAATGAGAAATATGGGGCGATCTCCAATGATGATGAGCCCAAGGAGGAGGCGCATGAGGATGTTGAGCATGACCACAACAAGGTGGTTGTGGAGGATTGCTCCACCTCACGATCAAGTGATGACAAAGATGATCATACCACAAGATCACTTGATAAGAAGAATGATAATGCCACAAGTGATGCAAGCAATGATTCTACTTCATGCACACTTGATGGTGAAGATGATGGCTATGAGAGTGATGCTTCAACAAGCTCTTCAACATCATCACACGGTAACACTAAGATACATGTTGGTGGTTTTGTTGTGGATTGTGATGATCCAAATTTAGAGCTTTTATATAAACTCTCAAGAGCCTTGAAAAGGGAAATGGAAAGAGTAAGTAAATTGAAAAATGAAAACTCTTTTCTAAAAACCACATGTGAACAACAAAAGCATCTACTTTATGTTACTACTTGTTCACATGAGGAGCTAAAATTGGCTCATGAGGAACTTAGTGTTGCTCATGATAATTTGGCATAAGAACATGCTTTACTCACTAAGAAGCCTTCTAATGAAGAACAAATCTAGTGAGAGCTCATCATTTGGGTCAAATGATCAATCATATATTACTAACCCTTGTGATGTAGGCAAGAAGCATGTATCCACCTCTTGTGATGATTTATTAGATATGCCATGTTCTTCACATTTAAATGCTTGCTCTACTTTTATGTCTTGTGAGACTAACCTTTTGAAGGAAAATAATGAGCTTAAAAGTGAAGTGAAGAATTTGAGCAACAAGTTAGAGAGGTGCTACAACTCAAAAGTCACCTTTGAGCACATGATAAAGACTCAAAGAAACATTGGTGACAAAAGTGGCCTTGGCTTCAAGAAGAAAATGACAAAGGGCGAAAGAAAGCAAGAAAAGAGGATGAAGAGGTTATTCCAAAAGAAGCTCTCGCATTCCATGTGCTATCGATGTCATGAAGCGGGACATCTTGCTAATGGTTGCCCAAACATTGAGAAGCTCAAGAAGATGAAAGAAGAAGAGAGGCTAAAGCATGTCAAGTGCTTTAAGTGCCACACTTGGGGTCATCTCACCTCAATGTGCCCAACCAAGCAATTGGTGAAGCAACAAGTAAAGCCTCAACTAAAGCCACTAGTTGCGCAAGAGAAGACACCCCAAGAGAAAATCAAGATCAACCATGGAGATGATGGTGACTTGATGAAGAAGAAGGAAAAGAAAACAAGAAGGGGTGGAAGAGCAAGGCATCCAATGCAAATTCAAGATGCCAAGATGATGAGCAAGAATCAAGATGAGAAGAAAGTACATGCTCATATTGAGTGCTTCAAGTGTGGAGATATGGGACACTTTGCCTCGGGGTGTCCTACCAAGCTTGAAAAGAAGATTCAAGCAACTCGTGAGAGGCAAGGCAATGAGAAGCAACATATGAGCAAGGAAGAAAAGGCTCAATCTAAGAGAAGTTGCTACTCATGCCGGGAAAGGGGACACATGGCACATTCATGTCCCCTAGGTAACACTTCTAAGCATATTTCAATTGATGATACTAATGTTCTTAGAAAGGATGTAAATGGTACCTCTATTATTGCTATTGCAAAACATCCCGCTACTCATACTAAGGCAATGCCTAAGTATGTTGCACCTAACTTGAGAGGACCCAAACTTGTTTGGGTACCATCAAAAAGTGGATGAATGTGTGTAGGTACCATGGCATTGGAGATTTGACTCAAATTGATTTCATATTTATCATTATATGTTGACTCAAGTATTGAAGCTTATTGTAATTCTATCCCAATGCCAAGTCAAAATGAGTGAAGTCCAAAGTACTATAACATACAAGTGTCATGATCAAGTTATGGATGATTTATTGGATATATTTGATGGCTTGCAAATATTCAAGTTGAAAGCTTGCTATTGGATGATCATGAGCTAACCAAGGTATATCTCTTGTTGATCATTTCATTTGGGTGCATATGAGTTGATTGAATTGGATAAATGTGCAATGTTGCTTGCTATGAGATGATTGAATGGATTAAAAAGCTTAGTAATCAAGTTTGGATTGGTTTGTGTTGGATAATTTTATGAGATGACATTTAGTAAGTGGATTGGATGGATATATGTCTTGTGAAAGTATTCAAACAAGTTAGTTTCAAGTTTGATTCATATTTGATGAAGTATTGCTCAATGTATTGAAATCTGTCCAAAATTAAAAATCTGAGCTAGCAGTTATCTTAGCCATGTTTGAGTGAACAAATCTATTTGGATTGGCTTGAAATTTGGTATACATGCTCTACACTTATGAAAGAATATGCTGTAGAAATTTCATGAGAAGTGGATAAGAGATGCTTCGGCTTTGGAGTACATCTTGTCGGCTATAGTGCAGCAGTTTTCAGCATGTAGCAGTGGTGGAAGATTTGAAATCTGTTAGCAATATAGATGTCAAATGAATCTCAAATTTTTACAGCTTCTAGATAACTTAGTGAATCACATCTCCACCAAATTTTATGGCATTTGGATCTGTACATTGGGAGATATGAATTATTATTTAAAGGGTACAGAATCTGCCAGAAAAGTGACAATCATTGGATTAATCTAGAGTCACTTTAATTGAAAGGTCCTCAAGTTGGAAACTTGTTTATAAGTGGTTGAGGTACCTAAGTTTGGTTTTGAATTGATCTAGAAGCATGAAAAGCAATGAGTACAAGAACATTTGATTGTGGAATGTACTTGGTGTACTTATTTGGTACTCAATTTGAAGATCAAGATCAAATTTAAGATGAAGATGAAGTTTAAGTTCTAGTGATGATTAGAGATCATTTGGTAGAAAGAAAATGACTTAAACAAGTAGAAAGAGTTGGACTCAAATGTAGATTCAAGGATTATTCATCAAGATTGAGTTCATCATTTGGATCAATCAAACTATATCATTTCAAGTGAGTATCAAGAGTGGTTCTTTGGAGAAAGGTCACTTCTCCCTAGTGAGGGGCTTGCCGCCGTGTGTAGGTGAAACCAAGTTTGGAACTTGGAAGGCTAACATGGAAGTGGTGATCCGAGGAACTTGTGATGCTTAGTTGAAGCAATCAAAAGGGTTGATCAAGAAAAGCAAGCAACACCCAAAAGAGAGCTAGTCATGTATTTCAAGTGGTATTCTAAGTAGTTCTCTCATACAAGCAAAGATGATATAATGAAGCAAGCCAACCACAACAAGAAAGTGCACTTGATCATAAGTGGTTTTTATTTCATATGGGTGAAGAATGGATTTATCTATGATAATTGGTCTTCACCAAACTCATAAATTGGACTTCACATTGCTATTGGAGTAATGAATTGGAATCTATGTGACTATCCTCTACTCCAATATAGCAAAGGTATCATTGTAATGTGCATGATCATTTCATCCCTTACTAGTATGCGGTTAGTGCATATAGTACATGCTTATTAGGATCATGCATGACAAATAAAAATTTTAGATTCATTGCCTACCACTATTGCTTGAATGATTAAAATGTTCTAGTGGTATGTATATGAGTTTGTTCATGAGCTAGTAAACCCAAGTACTTGATCTAGTTTGGATTGCTAACAAGTGACAAGTACAACATTGGCAAGATAACCCTTAGCATGAGGTGTGAAGAAGCTTGTCATTGGATCAAACCGGACTTGGAATCTTATACAAATCAACTTAGTTCAAGTCATACAAAAAGCTCATGACAATGATAAGAGTACAAGCACAAGACAACAATGAAAATGGATATCTAGTTTGTTTCAAGTGGTATCTAGACTCAAATTGATCTTCCAAGTGGTATTCACTAGTGGTGTCTAGATCATGATCTACAAGTGATATCTTACAAGTGGTACTCATGAAGATAGAAAATGTTCAAGAAGTGAATATTATTGTCAAATTCTTTAAAGTGGATCCATACTAGAAAATTCTTTCAAATGGTATCACATTCCTACTCATGGTATCTTCACGTGGTATCATTCATGCAAGACGATGGTTTCATAAGTGATCCTCAACTTTAAGTGATCAAATCAAGCAATGCTACCCTCATCTTCAAATGGTATCTCAAGTGAATGACACATGCTATAACATAGGAGGAGAAGCCCCACCGATTGGTATCAAGGTCAAAGATCCTATGTGGTATCTCAAGAGCAACCATAAAGTTTGTCATTCCAACATATGTGGTAATGTCCATAAAAAATGCAATATTCAAGTCTCAACCATCTACCCCAATACAAGCCTCTGGATCAATTGAGAAGAACACCTTTTTATGAAAATTGATGACAAAGGGGGAGAAGTTGGACAAAGATATGAAAGCTTTTTGAGCTTTGGGGAGAGATTGGAAAGATTGGACATGGACATAGACAAAGAGGGAGTAACATTGAAGAATGTAAGGGGATCAAACATTCTTGGACAAAGAAAGCACACAAGTAAGGGGAGCAAGCTCATGAACTTTGATTGATTACATTTGATATGTGCATAATTCATGTGCTTGCTTGTATTGCATAAGTTCTTAAATTCAATATGCTTGCTTGTGTGGTGTATGCTAGTTATAGAACTTGAATGATGATTTGATAACTAGCATGCATAGGATGTTAGCTAGACTTGTGATTATTATGCAAAAACTAGAACCATGCTTATAATGTTGATCTCACGGGATTTCTAGTGTCTTTAATGTCTAGCTACTCATGATGCTAAGGATGATGGCAAACTTATGATTTTCAAATGGTATCAAGCTACTAATTGGTATCAAGCTACAAAGGTTTATTCTATACACCTTAGCATCACTTAGTAGTGCTAACCCTCCCACAAATTTCATATTTATGCATATGTGCAAGCTTAAAACCCAACCATTTGAGCACATATATAGGGGGAGTTATCACTACCAAGTCGGATTTTATGGTACTTATCCAAATCTTGACATAGAGCTTAAATGTTGGATAAGTAACATTAAAATCCAAAACAAGTTAGCAATTTACACTTGTGTGAAGTGCTAGCTTGAAAAAGCATAATTTCCATATCTTTGTAAAGTTGTCATCAATTACCAAAAAGGGGGAGATTGAAAGGTCCTTGTTTGGTTTTGGTAATTGAGTGACAACTTAGGTGGAATAATATATGGTTATGTGAGATACACAGGAGATTAGTCCACATGTGATGGTGTCATAAAGGAGTTCATTGCATATGAGACAAGACATAGAGTCATGTGACCAAGGTGGAGAAGATCAAGATGAGGCTTGGCTTGATGGACCGGTTGCTAGGGTGAAGGGCAAGTTGTGTGATGGCTTGGCGCCGAAGGACCGAGGCAACGGTGAAGAGCAAGTGAGGTCAAGATCGATGAACCAATACGGTCACGTGATGATATGAAGTGTATCATATCATTTGGTGATTGGTTGGTGCATGTGTTGCATCAACGTCGGAGGAGATGGAGTGGAATACGCAAGGCAAAGGTATAACCTAGGGTATTTCCATTTCACCGGTCATAGGTGTGTAGAGAAGTTTATGACCGGGTTTAGGATAGATGGCCGTACTATCAAGAGGGGCAAACTTGTTTGCATATCGGTCATCTAGTGCCACTTGAGCGATCTAACTTTGCATACGTGTTAGGATCAAGTGGCGAGGCAAGTTGAGTGCCTAACCCTTTGAAAATGTTTGTGAAAAGCTAACACATATGCACATGGTGGTGTACATATGGTGGTGTTGGCACATTTGCAAAGGAGAAGGTGTTGGAGTTGGTGTTGATCAACTTAGAGAAGAGAGAAATGTTTTTTGGTGTTCTTCGGACACTAGGATGGCTCTTAGAGTAGAATACTGCTTTGATCCATTGTGAATTGGATCAAGTGCTTTAGTGGGTTGTGTATCCCTCTGAGTAAGCTTTCCAAAATGTCCAAGATCATCGAAATCGGAGTTCGGAGTTAAGAGATATCGCCGTTTTACCGAAGGGTGGTCTGTGACCGGACTCGTGACCACCGCGTCCGGTCAGTTACGACCACCGCATCCGGTCAGCTGCGACCACCGCGTCCGGTCTGTGTTTTTCATGGGCGAAAATGATCGGACGCTGCAGCGAGTCCGGTCAGTGATGACCGGACGCGTCCGGTCACTTCGGGAGCTTGCTGGAACCTCTCTGTTCGCTGTTTCGCTGCGACCACCGCGTCCTGTCCCGTTAGTGACCACCGCGTCCGGTCAAAACAAGTTTGTACGCGCGAAAACTAGCCGTTGGAGCACGCTACTGACCACCGCGTCCGGTCAGTTTTGACCACCGCGTCCGGTCGTCCCGAAAAAGGACCCAGTGAAGGGGTAACGGCTCTATTTGACCGTGGGGTTATAAATAGATGCCTTGGCCGGCTGTGGCCGGTAGTGGAGCACACTATAGTCTTGGTGACTTGTGTGGTAGTGCTTGGGAGCCATCTAACTCACTCATGCTTGACAGTGTTCATCGGATCGAGTGAGAGAGCGATTCTAGTGCGTTGCTTTGAGAGATTGCATCGTGTGGCACTAGGTAATCGTGTTGCAAGCCGGTGGTGCTTGTTACTCTTGGAGGTTGCCACCTCCTAGACGGCTTGGTGGCTTGTGGCTCCGTCGAAGCTGACAAGAAGATTGTGCGAGGCTCCGGAGAAGCTTTGTGAGGGGGATTGTGCTCACCCCGCGGGGATCACGAAGAGCAACTCTAGTTGAGCGTGTCATTGAGCTACCACACTTTATGGTGGGTTCTTGCGGTGCCTTTTGAGAGGCTCGGTGTGTGACCGATTAGCCGTCGAACCACGAAGTGTTGGTCGACACAACGTGGACGTAACTTGGTGGCAACCAAGTGAACCTCGGGAGAAAATCACCGTGTCAACATTGTCTACTCTTCTCGGTGGTTTGCTTTCGTGCAACACAAGCTTGTATTTACTTTCATAATACTTGTGCTTGTGTAGTTGCTCTTGTTCTAGTTGTGCTTGTGTAGCTAGCTAGATATCTTCTTGCTTGTGTAGCTAGAAGTATCCCCTTTGCGTGGCTAATTTGGTTTGTGTAACCTTGTTAGTCACATTGCTTAGTTTGTGTAGCTAAGTGTTTTGCACTCTCTAATTTGGCATTAGTTGCCTTGTTATTGAGCATTGCTAGTGAGCTTAGGAGCTTTGTGCTTTTGCTTCACTAGTTGTGTAGGAGCTCCCTTTTGCTTGTAAAGTACTAGTGCATAGGTTTGTGTGACCTTACTCTAGAATTAAATAGGAGAGCTCTTGCTAAGGAAAGCACCTTAGTTGCTTAATTAGGATCTTTGTGAGGTGCTTGTGAACTTAGTTAGAGGGGTGTAGTCTTGGCTAGACCGATAAGTTTAATTCCGCATTTGTTTTGGTTCGGCAATACGTTTAAGTTTTAGAAAGGACTATTCACCCCCCCTCTAGTCCGCCATCTCGACCCTTCATGTGGAACTGTTCAAATCGCAAGGGTACCGTCGCTTTTCTAGTTCAACGGTGCGGGCCGAGCGCCTCTACTATTGGCGTTCCGTGCTGGGTGCAGGTGCCCGGTGCGGATAGCCTTAGGCTCTCCGCACTGCAGTACGCTATCCCGTCCTGGAGGACTGGGTAGCGGATGAAACACTGCACCGTGCTCCTGTAAAGACTACGGTAAAGAAGAGCAGGAGCGGACGTCCGCCAAATTTAGCGCTATACTGTTTCTCCGCTATGCAGCACGAGACCCGCGACGCTGTCACCCGTGCGCGCTCGTCCTCTGCACGACGCTGTCGAGAGGAGGGAAAAAAGTGGAGAGAGAGCACATGCGTGGTGGGCCCCACTGCCTGAACTAGCTAAAAAATGTTATAACTCACAAACCAAAAAACCAAATTAAATTCCGATTGCACCATTAAATTCATTTCAATAAATACTTCAAAACAAGATGTCACATGGATATATTTAGATAAAGTGATAAGTGGACCCCACAATAGATAGATGATGAGATAGAAGATGGATGGATGCGGAAGAATTAGGTATAGAGGAGAGAATCTTGGTGACTAAGATGTATAGAGGATAAATTTAGAGTACCACGACTGCGGATAGCCTTATGAACACAACTCACCCTCTCAAATGCTATCCGATACCTATGACCGCACTAGGTACGGTAGAGCCATCCGGTAAAGGTTATAGCGGAGCATATAGCGGGAAAAACTCCAACTCCTGTTGCGCTGGACGCCATAAGGAACGCTATCTAAGCGGATCCGCTATTCGTGGCGCGGTCTAGGACGTCCGCTAAAGCAGCGCAGAGAGGGAGACAGAGTGCATGCGCGGAGAGAGAGGAGAGAGAGGGACAGCATGCCGCACAGGTCCCACTTTTTCTCCTAACAAAAAATGTTATAACTCACAAACTAAAATACCAAATTAAATTCTGATTGCACCATTAAATTCATTTCAATAAATCCTTCCAAACTAGATCTCACATGGATATATTTAGATAAAGTAACAAGTGGATCCCACAGTGGATAGATAATGATATAGAGGATGGATGGGTGCGGAAGAATTGGGTATAGAGGAGAGAATCTTGGTGACTAGAATGTATAGAGGATGAATTTATAGTACAACGAGTACGGATAGCCTAGGATCTTTTTATTTCTCTCCTGTCCCTGCCCTTTCTTTTTCTTTCACTGGCCTCGTGCCTGGGACGGAACGGAGGGAGTCACAAAACGGATCGTGCAGGGCGCCGTGCTCCTGTCCGACTCCGACGCGAGCTGCCCCCACGGCGAGCGCCGCTCACGGCGAGCAGGCCCCCACGCCGCCCCCTGTCAGCTCCCCACGGTGCCGCCCCTTCCCGCGCTCCCTCTCCTCGTCCAGGCTACTGCTGCTGCTTCAAGCGCTGATGTAGTAACCTTCGCCATGGACTACAGATGGAGTGACCTTATTCGATACGATCCCTCTTTATTTAGTGTTTGTATTCCTCTTAACTAAATTTAGGAAGCCAATAGAGTGACCTTGCCCAATAGGTTTCTAACACTATATTTTTTTCTAATTTCTCCAGTCTCGATGAGAAGACTGACGTTAGCGTAGATGTAGTAGAAGAAATTATAGAAGAAATTGGAGATGTTGGTAGCAATAATAAGCCTGTAGAACAGGAAGCATGTGATGTCCTTGGCAGTTCACAAGCTGTAGAATGTTATGGAGGTGTAGAATGTTATGGAGGTGTTGATTGGGACAGACTGCAGATTGCTGATACAGTTGATGAAAAAGGTGAGGGTGTGCTAGATATAATTGATGAGGATCCGTTGTTCTGTCTTCTAGGTTTGAGAACTGATGATGATCAGCATGATAGGCCTAGTGAGGCTGAAGCTCAGGCTACTGCTGAGAGGGATAGCACAGTTGAAAATAGAATTGCTGACATTGATATTGACACAACTGGTGCTGCAATTCCTGTTGATGATCATGTACAAAGGGAAAGACTCTATGCTTATGATCCTAACAAGCCTTGTATGGATATTGGCACCATGTATCCAAACATGAAGGAGTTTAGATTGGGCATGAAACAATTTGTAATAAATGAGGCGTTTGAATTTCACTTAGTCAAAACAGATAAGAAGAAGTACATTGCTGATTACGCTGATAATGATTGCCCATGGCATATTAATGGGCGAACACAATCTGATGGGATGACCGTGAAGGTGTATAACTATTTGCTAACTGTGTGTCACCATTATTTTGTTCTAAATATCTAATATTTTGGCTATTGGCTTGTTGTAGGTAACAACTTTGATTGCTCTGCATACCTGTACTTCTAGCGCAAGGAGGAAAACCACCACTCCATCAGCTGCCTAGGTGGCATCAAAGGCCATTCATCACCTCAGGTAGGATTCCACCATAGGCGCCATAAACATGCAGAAACTGCTACAAGATGAGCACAAGTGTCTGATTCACTATGACACCGTATGGAAGGGAAGACAAATTGCCATGAAGGAGTTGTTTGGGAGCTGGCAACAGAGCTTTCAAATGTTGTTCAATTGAAGGGCGGAGGTACTACAACGATCACCTAGAAGTATCATTGAAATTGACATAAAGCAGGTAGATGGGCAATTGTACTTCCACAAAATTTTTGTGTGCATTAAGTCCTTGCATTGAGGGTTTTTTAGAGGGTTGTAGGCCTTATGTTAGCATAGACTCAATAGCACTTAATGATAGATGGAATGGGCATATGGCTGCAGCTACTGCTATAGATGGTCACAATTGAATGTATCCACTTGCTTGTGGTTTCATAGATGGTGATACAATATATAACTGGACATGGTTTATGACTCAGCTGTATAAGGCCATAGGACACCTACCAGTACTGCTATTTGCACTGACGCATGCAAAGGGTTAGAAAAGCTGTCAAAGATATGTTCCCTTAAGCTGAACATAGAGAATGCTTTAGGTATTTAATGCAAAGTTTTATTAAAAGATTTGGGGGAGATACTTTTTCAAAGATGTATACTGCAGCAAGAACATATAGGCCTAAAGTTTTCAGATTTTTCTTCAACCAAATTGTTACAGCTAGCCCTCAAATATTAGAATGGCTTGAAAACCATCACAAATTGTTATGTATGAGAAGTGCCTTCAACCCTGAAATAAAGTGTGATTATGTTACCAACAACCTTGCAGAGAGCTTCAATAATTGGATCAAATATTAGAAAGACCTACCTATAGTTAGAGGAGTTAGAGGACAAATATCAAATGAAAATTGGGTACTCAAATGTGCACCTTGGTAGAGATGTGGCAAGAGAACAAATTTTTGGTACATGGGATGAAAGTTTTGGATATCTGTTCAACTTTAAGGTAGAGATTGAGCTCAGAATGTCAGGAAGTGTTGTAGAGATAGATGTAATCAATCAGGAAATTGGTGTATATTTCCATAAATTTTTTTGTTTCTTGAAACCTAGCATTGATGGTTTCCTAAATGGTTGTAGTCCATTTTTGAGTATAGACTCCATAGTTCTCAATGGTAGATGGAATGGCCACCTACCTTTAGCTACAGCACTAGATGGACACAACTGGATGTATCCAGTTACATTTAAATTTTTTGATGGTGAGACTACTGAAAACTGGACACTTGTGAATCCACCTCACCTAGCTATAGTTTCAAATGCTTACAAGGGCCTAGAGAATGCAATAAAGACAGTGTACCCTTGGGCCGAGCATAGAGAATGTTTTATCCATCTGATGAAGAATTTCAGCAAGTGTTTTCAAGGGCCTGCTTTTGGGAGAATGTATCCTGCAGCTAGAACTTTCCAACCAGATTACCATGAGTATCTCATGAACAAGATGTATGCAACAAATAAAAATGTTGAGCCATGGTTGAAAACCAGTCACAAGTTAAAGTGGACGAGGAGCAAATTCTCTGAACACATAAAGTGTGATCATATCATCAGCAATGTGGCTGAGGTTTGGAACAACTGGGTAAAGAATATTAAGGACGTTCCTATAGCTGACCTTGCTGACCCCCTTAGGTCCAAGTTTATGGAATTGTATGCAAGAAGGAGGAGAATAGGTGAGGAATTTGAAGGCCATATAATGCTTCCAATTGTTGTTCACCAACTACACGTACTGAGTAGGCAGTTGGGCCACTTGAAGATCAAAGATGGTGGAACGGATGAAGCAGAGGTGACAGAGGTTACTGATTCACTGAAGATCATAAGACATATGGTCAATATTAAAAACCACATATGCACCTGCAGGGAGTGGCAAGCCTTAGGAAAACCATGCCCATATGCTTTGGCACTCATCACCACATGTAGAAATCCTAATATGGAAGAGTACTTGCATCCTTACTTTTCAGTTTACCATTTTAGGCTAGCCTATGGGGGTGTGATTAGACCACTACCTGACAAGTCCCAATGGGTACGTGTGAATCTTGGTTTCAAACTGTTACCGCCTCTCGAAAAAAGACCGCCTGGTAGACAAAGAAAACTCAGACGTCCTAGCTGCATTGAGGGCAAGGGCACCAAATCCAGGGGCAAAGGCATGTGGCAAGTGAAATGTAAAAATTGCTTGGGTCTTGGTCATAGGTCGACATCTCCAAAGTGCCCACTGAATGGAATAGCAAAGAAAAGGTAAAATTGTCACCTGTCATGCTTGATTCATATCTCATTTTATTAACAACTTTTCAATTCCAGGAAAAGCCGAGCCAACAAAAGGAAGGCTGGCATGCCTCCAGGTTATAGCAAAAGGCAGAAGGTTGCTGAGCAAGGAAGTTTAGGGAACAACAGTCCTGTGACAGCAAGGTCAAAAAAATAACATCATCTATGTATTTTAAATCAAAATGAGAGTCTGTATAACAATATTAACCATTTCCTCTGTTTTTCAGTCAATTCCCATCAACCATAGGAGAACTACAAGGCAGAAGTCAAATCAACACTTCTCCTGGTCATGTGACAAGAAGGTACCTCTATGAACTGTACAAAGACTTGATCTGTACACTTCCAGTTTTCATGAAAAACCAATAAGACCTTTCGTTTCATTTTTAGCCAGTCAACAATGATGGAGCTTGGAGGGACAAATCAAATCACTACAAGTGCTGGACCTGTAACAGTAAGGTAAAAGTACTAATAAAATGAGCATGTATATATACTCACCTTTGTTCATGTACTGAAGCATCCCTCTCCTATTTTACAATATATTCAGCCAAACTAGAGAAGAGGCATTGAATATTGTTACCACTCCCACTAAGTCTCCATCAAAGCGTCGGTTAGGACTGAAGAAAAAGCTCACTCCAAAGAAGGGAAGAAACAGAGCTACTTGAACAATTCAAGAACAATTATATAACCTCTTTTGTGTTCTAAGTACCTAGGAAAACTTCTATTCACCTAGATGTCTTTTGGATTTGAAAACATGTACTCTTAAATTCGGTTGGACACCATGTACTCAGTTAATTTCGATGGAAAACTAGTAGACTCGTATGTTTCTATCGGTACGGTTAACATGGTCAGATTTGCTTATAATGGTAGATGGAATTTTATGAATATATAAGCATGTCAGTGTGGTGCGTTGGGCTGCTGTGTGCTGCAGTGTCCAGTTTTTTTTAATACTGCAGTTTTTATGTCCTTTGCGGCTGAGGTGCCTGATGCACAGGAGCCAAGCGTCTGGTGGTGCACAGATCTGTTCTAATGAGCTAGGGGTAGTTTGGTCCTTTCAGGCGGGTGGGGAGAGGTGAAAAGATTAAAGGAAAAGAAAAAGGTGAGAAAATGGTTGAAATTCCTTGAATCGAAATAATTCACAGCCCCGGTGTCAAATTTCAAAAGACAGACGAATTGGATGTCAAATGTTGCGAGCCAGACGAATTGGATGTCAAATATTAAAATTCTCATATTTTAACACGTAGAAAAAACTCATCAATCACACGAAAAAATATGCACGCACGTCCTTGGGAAATTTCCTCGCTAACCGTTTTTCTCAGGGCACTTTTCTCCATCTAGCCCGCCGGCAGCAGGCCGGCAGGGGGCTACTGAGCACTTCATGGTGGAAAGCGGCCATCGTCATCGGTGACGGCAGTAGCGCTGTGGCCGCCACATGCAAGGTATGGCTGTTACACTGGCCCTACTACTGCTGCTGGGCGTAGCCGTAGCGTACATCGATTGTATTCACATGTGGAGCTTACGGCGGCTGCGGCAGGCCGTTCGTGTACTCGTCCCCGGTGCTCGACTCGTGGCCGCCGGTGATGGAGCTCAACTCCCCAGGCTGTGTGACGACGGCAGGTCATTCTTGTACTTGTCCCCGGTGTCCGACTTGAGGCTGCTAGTGACGGAGCTCGACTGCGATTGCGGATGCTTCTTTGTGTGCTGGAGAACTGTATGAATGGGCGTTGGGCGAGGCTGCTGGCCAGTTGTCGGCTGGTAGGGTGTGGCTGGCGCTAGAGGCGGGCGCTGCTGGCTGGTTGTCAGGGGCCATCGCGTGCTCGGGGCGGCCGCGACGCAGATGCGGGCACAGGCTTGATCAACCGCGAAAAAACCCATGCGCCGCCAACAAAGTTTGCTGTGGGACCATTTTGTGTTGACATTTTAGGAGATACTCTATGGAAACTGTTGAAGCACCCCTTCTTTGCTGCTCTTAATTTTTTTGGCGACTTGGACAACTCAGTGATTTTGGAAACTAATTTTTGAAAACTCTTGGAGATGCTCTGGAATGAGAGAGGCCAGATGATAAAGGGTGATGGCGCACTGCAGGGAGAGCAAAGCAACTGATGGGCTTGCGCGCAAACATGGGAGCTTAGGCAGTGATACACTGTCCAAATGACCTTACAATACCATCCGAGGGGTCATTTAAACATTAGATACTTTAAGGGCTATAATATCAGATTTCATAGTTAAGGTGTTACATAGTTAATTCTTAATATGTTAGGGCATTATATAGACTTTCAAGGGATATGAAGGCAAAATCTAGGGACACTCTAGTATGTACTCACCTCCCTCCCGAAAGCAATATCTTTTTTATTATAAAAACCAAACTGTCTATATTTTGCTCCTTCCGTCCAAAAAGAATGTAAATCTCGCTTTACGTGAAGTCAAAGAATCTTAAGTTTGGCTATGTTTATTGAAGTTATTATCTATATTTAGATCCCAGTTAGATTTCTTATGGAAATATATTTAATCATTAAACTAATTAATTATACTTAATACATATCATAAACATTAATACTTATATACATATTTTAGAACTGATGGAGTACATGTCAGCATTAATAATACTTTGAAATCCAGTATTCTTTTCCATAGAGAGCTTTTAGTATAATTTGTTGGGTAAAGCTGTTAGGCTCTCTGACAGATACAGTGGGGCCCTACCGAATTAGGAGGGGAGAATGTACAGGACCCAACCAAATGTCCAAACCGACGCCTTGCGTCCCCCTCGTCTAATCATCTCTCGTGCACACTATTTGTACTGTTTTCTCTTGGGGAGGCCAGCGCCAGCGCTTCTCTTCGAACGGGGCACATGCGCCTTCATCTCGGTAGCGGCGACACATCCTCGGTTTCTCCCCAGTAGACCATCTCCGTGCACGGGACGGCTGCGCTCCAGGTTAGCCTTCTCTTCTCCCCCGCACGGCGGCGAACAAGCTCTGTGCGCTGCTCCACGTTCCATGGGGTCTTCTCTTTTCGATCGCGAGTTTATTCTAGTTGCTGCTATTGTGATGATCTACTGGTTACTTGCAGTCTGTGGGTGGAGCAGCAGGATGAGATCAGCATCATGGGTTTTGGTCTATCCCTCATCTACCTCAACAATATGACCACGGCTACAAAGTATCTTGCTCCTCTGTAAGTATTTATTCCCCCTTTGTCCCATCCAGTAAAAATGAGTTCATGTTTAGCATAACTCATCCAAATTGTTTTTTTGTATTTAGCCATTCAATTTGCAGACGGCCATTTAACCTTTAAGTGAACCAAGCTGGTATAGTCTTCGATCTTTTATCTATTCAACCACCGGTCTGATCAGGTCATAATAACTACTCCATCCGTTCTAAAATAGTTGACATTTTAGGATTCGAATTTGTCCATAAATAGTTGTCATTCTCACATTTCAGTGCATCTTTCTCTTATTAGAGCATCTCCCTAAAAAACATTTGGTAAATTGATGATGTTGGGACAAGGGTCCCAAACGGGGTTGAGGGTAGAGGGCTTCTTGGTGGAGGCTAGCTGTTGAAGGCCGCATGGTGAAGGTTTCATGAGGGGGCGCGAGGGTCTTGTGCGGAGGTCCTTGGACGAAGGTCCTAGGGCGAAGGCCCGAGGAAGGAACACACTAGGGTTTGCAAAGTTAGAATGGGAGAGAGACCCCTTGCCCTCATGCTCTTGGCATTATATAGGCAATGTCCATTTACATACGACCCCTTGGTGGGGGAGAATTTTACAAGCTGCTACATTAAATCCTATTGGGCCTTTCAAGGGGGGAGTTGACCCATATTCCATATGGGCTCCCCTAATAGTAGCCCCTCAGCTACTAGGTTATGGCAAGTATTACATGACCTAGTAGATGTTCATACAAGAAGTGACACAATACAACTCAAACCTTAGTTGTGAGGATTGCCCTTCGCAACCTGTACGTGTGTGCCTCACTACAAACTCCATCCCAAAAACCTTGTGGGAAAAAAGGGCACGAAGAAAAGAGCGCACGCACGACTCTAACCTATACATGCTCTAATTCTCGAGTTTTTTGCTCCAAGTGCCTTGATCTTTCGGATGTCTTCATCTTTGGCCTTTGGCTCCTTCTGCTGCTTCTGTAACATGGTTCATCGGCTTCGCTCAACACTCAGGTCTTCATCTCTAGGACCTTCTCGATGCGCAGTTCTTCGTCTCCTAGGCCTTTGCCTCCAATATCTTCTCGGCATGCATGTATTTGTCTCTAAGGCCTTCTTGATGTGCGAGCCTTCGTCTCTAGGTCTTCTTGGTGCAGAGGTCTCGCGGTCGCGGGGGAGACAAACAAGCAGACAGGGAAAGCGAGTGCAGCAACTCTTGTACAAGATGGAGGGAGAGGTGAGAGAAGCTTCTAATATGCAATCCCCATGTGTAAATGGCCCCGTTTGGATACCCCATGAATTGTGAAAGCTAGCTTTTAAAAGCTAGATTGTTAAAAGCTAGATTATAGAAGCTGGATTGGTAGGTTGTTTGGATCCATAGATTGTAAAAGCGGACATAAGCTACTTTATAGAGCAAAATTACCATAATACCCTCAGTCCTTGTTTTTTTAACAAAGTGGTGAGAGAAACTATGGCGGCAGAATTGTCTTTTGATATCTAGAAGCTGAAAAAAGCTAGGTTGGGTCAGCTTCCTAGATTATGGAATCTGGGGTGCTCTAGATTGTAAAAGCAAACCAAAAGCTGTCGCTGTTTGGAACTACTGGCAAATTCTAGAAGCTAGCTTTTGTAATCCCCCACAGGATCCAAACGGGCCCGTATACGGAATACTAGTATTCAAGTTGCAGTATCGGTGATTTGTTGTCAGCCTGTCCCATGCCTCTCCTTTCCAAAAGTTCCCAAAAAACTCCTAATCTAGATATAATATAGGACGTGTTTGAGACTACTCAACAAACTCCATCATGGGCATTTAAAAAAAACCAGAGTTTGTAGAGTACTCCTTTCAGTGCTCTCATAATTTCACCTTTTTTCCTCGAGCAGAGTACGTGGAGCTGAACCGTTCGCCTAAAAAACATAAAGCAGAACTAGAAAACATGGAGTAAAACAGTCCTAAACACCCCCATAAAAAATATAAAAAACATACATAGTCTCCGACAACTCCCAATCCTTCGGCACCTAAAACAAAACCAACGATCAATCGGAAAAATGTGCACGCGTCCTTGGGAAAACTCCTCGCTACTAGTTTTCTCGGGCACTTTTCTCCGTCTAGCGGTCTAGCCTGCCGGCAGCAGGGCTACTCAGCACTCCGTGGTGGAACACAGCCATCATCACCGGTGACGGTAGCGGGGAGGTGGACACCACACAACCGGAGCCGGCTGCTTTGCCGAGGGCCCCAGGCTCTCGGCAAAGCCTCTAAGACCCTCGGCAAAGCCTTTGCCGAGCGCAGTTCTCGGCAAAGCGCCCTCGGCAAAAATCCGATCGGCAAAGGCTTCTTTGCCGAGAGCCGTTTATCGGGCACTCGGCAAAGCCTTTGCCGAGAGCCCGACGCTCGGCAAAGCGCGAAATAAAAAAATGCGAAAAAAACCTGGAAAAATTTTTTTCAATCGGGGGAGGGGGCCCACTGGCCAGCGCCCGCCCGTCTCCGTCGAAGTCGCAAGTCGCGGCATTTTTCGCGCAAAATTCGCGGCTACGCGGTCGGTGGGATTCGAACTCGTGACCTCTCCCTCACGCGATACCTCCTCTGCCACCTGCACTACACACTCACATGCGTCTATATGCCATTTCAGTTACTCAAATATTATACTAAACCAATTGAAAATTGATTGTTTGAGCCCCTAAACGAATTCAAATCAAAAAGTTGTCAACCACAAAGTTTCATAACTTTTCGAGCACTACATTTTTCATATAGAAAGTTTTTCCATCCGAGGTCTTTTGAAAAATTCAAATTTTAAAATTTTGAATTTCAAACGTAGTTTTGCATGACAAGATGAATTCAAATGAAAAAGTTGTCAACCACAAAGTTTCATAACTTTTCGAGCACTATATTTTTCATATAGAAAGTTTTTCCATCCGAGGTCTTTTGAAAAATTCAAATTTTAAAATTTTGAATTTCAAACGTAGTTTTGCATGACAAGATGAATTCAAATGAAAAAGTGGTCAACTACAATGTTTCATAACTTTTTGAGATCTACAAATTTCATTTAGGAAGTTTTTCCATCCGAGGTCTTTTAAAAAATTTGAATTTTAAAATTTTAAAATTTTGAATTTCAAACGTAGTTTTCCATGACAAGATAAATTCAAATTAAAAAGTGGTCAACTACAATGTTTCAATACCTTTCGAGATCTACAAACTTCATTTAGGAAGTTTTTCCATCCGAAATTGTGGTGCTAACATTGTTCACAAATCTTATATATCTCTCTTGTAGTTTCATGGAACTACATGAGAGACATATAGATTTTATGAACAACGTAATTATTACTTTGTCGAATAAAGAAATGACCAATATAAAGTTTGTAGATCATGAAAAGTTATGAAACTTTGTAGTTGAAAACTTTTTTATTTGAATTCGTTTAGGGCACCAAAATGTGGTTTGAAAAATTGCTTTGCCGAGCGTTTTACTTTGGCACTCGGCAAAGAAGCCTTTGCCGAGTGCTTTTTTTTTTTGCTCTCGGCAAAGAAGTTTCTTTGCCGAGTGTTTTTTTTGGCTCTCGGCAAACAAACTTCTTTGCCGAGAGCCGTTTATCGGACGCTCGGCAAAGGCTTCTTTGCCGAGTGCAGAGGCTTTGCCAAGTGTTTTTTATTTGGCTCTCGGCAAAGCCTTCTTTGCCGAGCGCCCGAAAAAAAACGCTCGGCAAAGCCTCCGGCGCTCGGCAAAGAAGTGGATTCCGGTAGTGCCACGTGGCGCATGCAGTGCATGGGTGTTACACTGGCCCTATTGAAGCTGCTGCTGATGGGCATAGCCGTAGCCGTCGATCTTATTCACAGGTGGAGCTTCGGCGGTTGCGCCAAGACGTTCGTGTACTCGTCCACAGTGTTCAACTCGAGGCAGCCGGTGATGGAGCTCGATTCCCCGGGAAGCGCAATGACGGCAGGTCGTTCGTGTATTCATCCGCGCTGTCTGCCTCAAGGCTACAGGTGACGGAGCTCGACTCCCCCGGCTGCGCTACAACGACAGCCGCACCGACGGCTTGGAAAGAGCGCAATCGGAGAACTTTTGACAGAATCACCAAAACGTCGTCTCAACTGATCGCCCTCGTTCTGGAGGAGGCAGACGCTTGGATCACCGCGGGCTTTCACTGCGTCGCTGACCGCCCTTGCTACATAGTGGCCGCGATCTTTCTTTCTCTTGTTGCTCAATTAGTTTCCTCAGTTAGTACACCTTCTTAGCACCACCGTTAAAGCTGGTGATTCTTGTAAGTGTTCCTCCGGTCTACTAACTATGGCATCTCGCCATGGGTAGCATTGGCTGTACTTTAATTATTCCCATCTTCCCTTAATAAAGCACGTGCCATTGCACGTTTTCGAAAAAAAGACAGCCGCACCGACGGACACCTTGCTGCTGTCGGCGATCTGCTGCTGCTATGCTTCTTGGTGTGCTGGAGAACTGTATGAATGGGCATTGGGCGAGGTTGCCGGCCAGCTATGGCCGGCGGGGCGTGGCTGTCGCTAACAGGTGGGCTTGCTGGCTGGCTGCCGGCGGCCGTCGTGTGCTGGGTACGGGCATGGTGTGGAAGGAGGTGTCCGCAACGCAGATGCGACAGGCACGATCTACCACGAAAGAACCCATGCACCGGGCGCCAACATAGTTTCAATAATTTTTTTAATATTTTAGGAGTTACTTTTTGAAAACTGTTGAAAGAAACCCTTCTTTGCTACTTCCAATTCTTTTTGGCGACTTGAAAAACTCAATGATTTTCTTGAGAACTAATTTTATACAAACTCTTGGAGAGATGCATGCTCTAAAAAGAGAGGCCAAATGATAAAGGGCGATGGCGAGGAGTATCGTGAGATAGAGCAAAGGTGGTAGGAGAGGAAAGCAGCTGATGGGCTTGCATGCAAACATCGGTACTTAGACCAGTGTGGTAGGATATAGTGTCCAAATGGCCCTACAAGACCATCCAAGGGGTCATTTAAATATTATTATATGTTTTAAGGGTTTATAATATTAGTTTTCATAGTTGAGGGGTTGTATAGTCAATTCATGATATGTTGATGACACTTGGTGTCAAATGTTTCAACTGTAATCACTCCCTAACCCTCTCACTATGATGCAATGATACTCAGGCTGAGCCCTACCGGGTCTATGCCCTCCACTAGCAGTTTATCGATCTTGAACCTGTGGTTAATATATTAGATGAGCACTTCTCGTCCCCGTCGTTTCCATCAAGTTATACGATCTATTACGATGAACAAACATATCAGCTAGTACTTCCTCTGTTCCGTTTTAGCCGGTCTGAGGAGCTTGATTCCACATACCAAGACATTTCACATAACGATTGATGCACTCATATTAACTCACTGTCATGATTAATTACCCGCACCATAGAAACTAATGCATGTGACGTCTTTTGAGTACGTTACGAAACTTGGTCATGCATGCATGCAAGGCTTTGTTTTGTGTGGTTAATGGCCATGTTAGCCAACATACTCCCTCTCATCCTAAATATCTGTCACTTTCGCTTCCCGATAAACAACTTTGACTAAATATATACTCAAAAATATTAATATTTATGGTACATAATTAGTATCATTGGAAAGATCTTAGAATCTAGTTTTTTAATAAATTTATTTAGAGATACAAATGTTACACGTATTTTCTACAAATCTAGTTAAACTTGCGACACGCACACCAACGGCGAAAGCTTTTTAGGGACAGAGGGAGTAGTATTTTGGTCCAAGACACCTCGTATTTTGGTGAAAACGAAAAACCAGCACACCCCAAGTATATGGGAATGGAGGAAATGTAGCTTTCGTGGGATAGGATTGCAAAATCTGGGGACACTCTAGTTTGGACTCACCTCCGTCCTGAAAACAATATAACTTTTTTCTAATCAAACTTTCTCTATTTTATATGTACTCCTTTATACCAGAATTATACAACATTATGAATCGGTACTTTTGCTGAGAAACAATGTGAAACGGTGGTATGGCATGAGTTCCAATTGCATTCTCGAAGATAAAAGTGCGTGGCTATTTTTGTACTCCATCCATCTTTAAGTAAATCAATTTCCAAAGTTATCTTAAGTAAAAAAAATTATGTTTGATCCAATTTAAAAAAGGCAACTATACTTTGTGGTGTAACTAATATAATACTAATTTAGTGTCATAAATGTTAGCGTTCTTTTTTCTATAAATTTAATAAAACTTAAACAGATTTGACTTAAAACAACTCTACTAATTTGATTGTGCAGAGACGGGGGGTTAATAACGAGGAACACTACTCCTTTGAGTTCAAGGACCAAACTAATTTAATATTGACTGAAAAAGCACTTGGATATCACCCGATGAGTCTCATATTATTAAGCTTGAGTTAATTATATACATGTCGCCATTTAAGGCATGTTTGGAATGTAGAGAAATTTTCATGTTCTTGCATTTTTTTGTGAATCTGAACCGATTCATGTCCTGTTTCTGTGAAATTTCTTGGAACACAGGATTTTTTTTATGTTTCTATGTTTTCGGTGAAAATAAATTGATTCCTATAAAGTTTCTATATAATTCTTATAAAATTCCTATGTTCCAAACATGTTTTAATACCTAGCTGTAGTTTAAAATCTAGTATTTTTCGTAGGGAGCAAGCTTGTTACTGTTTTTTGATGAAGCAGACAAAAGTATTCTTCTGTTGGTACTTTAAAGTAATCATGCTCCCTCCCTCCCGTTTTCATGCAATAGAAAGGCTGCGAGGCATCTGCCATTGCTAAGCTCTCCGTCCCATGCAATAGGCCCTACATAATCATTTGGCCTCGCCCAATCATATTCCACCGTATTGTACTTGCTACTAGCAAGTGGTGTGTCCTTTTTGCTCAGCGAGGAGGCGCCAGCACCAGCGCTCTCTCTCTCGCGCCTTCATATCCCGGCAGCGGCGCCAGGCCCTGCGGACGACAGCGGCGCTAGGCCACGCCTTCATCTCGCATGCCGACGGCAGCGGCACCTGGCCGCGCCTTCATCTCGTGTGTTGCCTTCTCGATTTCTCCCCATACGGCGGCTCCAGCAGGGCGTGCGTGGACGGCGGGGCGCCAGGTGCTTGATTCGGTTTCTCCCCTGCTGACACTAGCACACTCAGGCTACAGGTTAGCCTTCTCGTTTCCACCTTCTCGATTTCTCCCCCGCAAAACAGGATTAATTTGCAGTGCACCGCTCCATGTTCTAGGCCTTTCTTTTCCATCAGGTGGTTGCTGCTGTCGTGATCTATTGCTTGCTTGCACTGCAGTGTGGGTGGAGGAGCACAAGGAGATTGGGGCGCCATGCGTTTTGGTATGTCACTTATCTATCTCAACAAAATGACCACAACAATAAATTATCTTGCTCCACTGTAAATCCCTCTATCCCATTTCTATGTGCTTGTGTCTTGTCAGCACTACTAGACGCATGCATGATGTTCTAGGTCCTATCTGTCTTCTGTGTATATATGTGTCTCAGATGTTTTGGCTCACTGACAATCATCTAGTTCACCGGTTTAATAAAAAATGTTCGATTGTTTTCTATTTTAGTAGTATCATCATATGATTTTCATTTTCGTAAAAAAAAGTGAAACTAAAACTGATTTGGTCTTAATTCGTAGCGATCAACCGTGTGAGTAGCGATAAGTTGTGTTCAGCTATTAATTCGTAGTAGCTTGTGCAGGTATATATGCAAAGTATATTTAATGACTCATAATATATCATCCATAAACCCTACAACTCCACTTCAGAATACCTGATTATCCCTAAGTGTCACATCAACATATAGCACCTAGAGTCAGCACGTGCTAGGACACTGTATTAGTATCATTTATGGTGGCAAAATTTTGATTACTAAAAAGTATTTATAAATGCAATTCCAATATAATCATGTATATAGAAGCAAGGTACAATTATTTAAGAGGAAAATTATATTGAGTATATATTTTGTGATGACATAAGTTCATTGATTAGTTTGGTCTTATTGGAGATCACAACAATATGGAGAGAAAGAGAGAGAGACAGAGAGAGAAGACTTGAAAGATTGAGAAAGAGAATGAGAAGGCAAAATGTGCTCTGCACTAAGCCCTAAGGCTCTATTTATACAAGGGAGATGGTTGTTCACATTTATCTCTCTAGGACCTAAGAATTACATCAAGTTCTCAGACTTTACAATTAGACACATGAACATTTACACATATGCTCCTAAACCTAGTATTTGGGTCTCTTTTACAAACCAAGAGGATTCCTAGTTTCTTGTTAATAAATCATTGTTTGTTAAAATATAACTCACTTTAATGAAAAAATTCTTTATTTTCAGTTGTATCTTTAAACAACAGATATTTGTGATACTTCGTACCCACGTTGACGAGATTTTTGGTGGATGTCATGAACGGAATGTACAACTCTGGCTTGTTTTTCTTCTTCTCCCACAAGCTTCTTCCACGATGCTCCTGAAACTCCTTCCAATTCCGACCAGCAAAGATCGTGACAACTTTGTTGGGTTTTGCGTGGGAAAAAATCATACACCGGTTCCGTTAGTGTGACTCTCGTCTCTCCACATCTGCGTAGTTTTTTTTTTGAGGGGAATCTGTGTAGTTGACTAGAGAGTAGTTCTCTCTAACTGGGCCAAGCAGTGCTCGTGGGTGTATGCCAAGGTCTCGGACAGTCTTGGGCTATTTTGTGCTAATGGGCCAAATTGGTCCGCTGTATTTCACACGATTTTGTTTGTTTCGTCACCCTGTTGAGGTTGGGTCTTTTCAATAAGGTTTAATCTGTTATTCAAAACTTTGTTTTTTTCTCCAAAATAGTGTTTGAAACTCTGTCGTGTCGCTCACAATTCAAGATTCTCAATAATCCTGTGAAGAAACTGACTTGTTTGATTTGATGAATGAACAAATATAACATGTGCAAACTCCCCCGATTCATGTCGTCACGACAATATTCTACATGCTCAATCGTAACATACTACGCATGACTGATGTACCCCTTCCAGCAGGTGCGAGGTTCGTGGTTCGTTCTGTTCTGTCCGTCCGGAACTGCACCCAACGGCCACCATGGTACCGGACAGTACGGCAGCATGTACGGTGTGCCCACCATTATTCCTGCACAGCCCTGCTTGATTCATGCTTCCGGAAGGGAAGGCGACGTTCCGGTGAACCTTTTTCAGGTGGCTCACAGACTGTTTGATTGGCTGAAAATAAGCGGCTAAAAGTACTGTTGGTTGATTTGTTGTGAGAGAAAAATACTGTTGAATGACTGAAAATAAGCGGCTGAAAGCTCAAGCGAACAGGCTCGGAGCAGAAGGTGCATGATCGCAGTTCTTGTTTACTCAGCAAGGGAATGCCATGGGTTGTTTATATATAGTATAGTTTAGTACTAATCTGCAGATTCCATGGCGCCATGTGTGATGCCTCTTGCTGTGACGACAGACGACCTGCCCAGTCCTTGGCTGTGTTTCGGACGGCAAGGGGTGTTTCCTGTCCTTGGATTGTGGTGTCACCCATTGCCCCTCTCCCGGCATAATCATTATTTGGGAGACAGTGTTGCCCAATATAATGTCCCTTCTCCCTTGCATGGATTGTAGATGTCAGTGCGAATGCGTTTCCCATCAGCTTCCTAGGGAAATTATTAGCTCACATGTGGCAACCATATTTTGATCTCTTGGATAATGAATACTCTCAACCTCTCTGCTTCGTACAAGCATCAAGCATGCATAATCGGTTTAGCAGTCCATCATAATGTGCGTACACAAATGTCACAATCAACCTTTTCTAAAAGAAAAATGTCACAGCTAGTATGAGTATTTCTGAAGCAAAGCAAGCAAATAAGCTGAACAAATAGAATGGTTGGCCGTCGCCACCGCCGAGACCGCAAGGGAACAAGATTCGTGCCTGCGCAGCGGCTGCACGCGCGCGCCAGATCGATCCTCAAGGAAGGCGACGTTCCGGCGATTCTTTTTTCAGGTGCTCACTCACAAACTTTTGCATTCACTTTCAGTTCTCCAGTCTGTACTCCAACAACTGCTGTATCGTCAGACTAGGATTAGGAACGAGAGAATCTCAACAAACGATCTCCGGGAGGTGATCACTGCTCTTGTTTAATCAGTTAGGGACTGCCATCGGTTGTTTGTTTGTTTATTAATCAGTAGATTCCAGGGCGCCACGTGTTGGTGTCTCGTGCCCTCTCCTTGGCTGTGGTTTGGTAGCCGAGATGAGCAGCAAGGGGAGTTCCTGTCCTTGGATTGTGTCGCCAATTCTCCCTCTCCCGGTAGAGTCATTGGGAGACAGATTTGCTTAATGTCCCTTCTCCCTGCATGGATTATATATGTATGTACGAAGGCCTTTCCCATGTGCTCCCTAGATGAAATTATTAGCTCTCATGTGGCAACCATATTTTGATACCTTGGATAATGAATACTCTCAACCTCTCTCGTGCCCTCTCCTTGGCTGTGGTTTGGTAGCCGAGATGAGCAGCAAGGGGAGTTCCTGTCCTTGGATTGTGTCGCCAATTCTCCCTCTCCCGGTAGAGTCATTGGGAGACAGATTTGCTTAATGTCCCTTCTCCCTGCATGGATTATATATGTATGTACGAAGGCCTTTCCCATGTGCTCCCTAGATGAAATTATTAGCTCTCATGTGGCAACCATATTTTGATACCTTGGATAATGAATACTCTCAACCTCTCTCCAGTTCGTCCAAACATGCATGATCGGTTTAACAGTCCATCACATTTCTATTTGCCAGGTGTAATCCTCGTTCATGGCATGCCAAGGATTTAATCTTCTCCGGCATAAACAAGAGAATTTTTTAAATAATTATTTTAATAAATAACTGTAGGACCGATTCACACTAAAATAGACAATTAGAGGGGGTGAATGATTGCGGAAGTCAAAAATAAAATTTAACACATCCCCCTATGAACAAGGCCCATTCAAACCTTGTTTACCATTCCAAACAGAACACAATACCTTCATTAAAATATTCTTGACAGAAATTCATAGCTCTAATTGACCTCAAATTCTTACAGATTAAAGCAAGTGTTTTGGCTTTTTCATAAGCAAGGACAGAGCCGTCATGTGAGGATTGGCTGAGCATGCTCTCATTGCTCATGGTGGTGTACACTTTTAGTTATTCGCTCTATTATTGTCTTAGAAGGTGAATGATCAGTATCTAGTCAATAGGGGTGTGGAGGGGGGGATGTTGTCGGCTCAAGGGATGTAAAATGGACGCCTATAGCGTATAAAAAATAGCTAAATTCTTCTTAAATAGTTATAGTCGAAGATAGCGACAGCTATAGCAGTATATTAACCGTCAAATCCAATGACATCAGTGCAATCGGGTACGTGTCGAAGTGCGATGAACTTGGTTGCCACCTTTGGTCATGCATTACAAAAATAAGGATACCGTTACTTATAGAAGGATATATACATATTACCATCTTATTAATTATAATTAGTCGATGGCATGCGTGCTTCATATAGGAGGAGAAAGATGATTCTGAGTATCTCAGATGTAATGAGAAAACATCATCACGTACAATTCACAAGGTGTTGTTTGCAATAAAAAGTCTCCCTCTGGTAGCGTGATTCACTGCTTAGGGCCTGTTTGGCATAGGCTTCACCAACAACTTCATGAGCTATTGTGAGCTGTTTTTTACAAAACACTATTTTTCAAAAGAACTTCAAGGGTGAACCTGTTTTTTTTATCTCCTCTCACAAAGAGATGAATTGGGATGAAGCTGGAAAAATAGCTTATTCTAGCTTTATCTCCCATATGTGGACCCCACTGTGCACAAAAGACAGCTTTGCCCAAGCGAAGAGAGAGAGAGAGAGCACGCTTGCGGGGGGAGGGAGGCGACGGGGCACCGTCGCCGGAGCGCGGCTTGCGGGGACACACTTTGGGAGGTTGGCGGGCGCAGGGAGCCGGCAGCCGAAGCACACTACGGGAGGTTGGCAGGCTCCAGCAGTGGCGGCCTGCAGTCGGCAGGCCAGTGACAGGACGATGGGCGGCGGCAGTCAGCAGGGCAGCGGCGCCTCCAATCGGATTCTCCGTGCTGGTCGTGTCCAGGGGCGCGGCCCACCGGGACTGCAGCTCCTTGGGACGCCGCCCGCCATGAGCGCGGTTCATTGAGGCTCGGCCATCGGATCCACCGGGGCCTGCCTGCATCGGAAGTTCGGGGTTAGTAGCCAAAGGAGGAAGAAAGAGAGGTCGTGAAGAAGATTGAGAAAAAAGGGAAAGAACAAAGGAAATGCAATATAGTCATTTGATCCTTTTGGTCTATCATGTGAAACTGTTTTGCCAAACAGGATGATCAAAATAGTTCAGCTTCACTGAGAAAGCTATTCATAAAGCTAAAACCCCCCAAAAATGACTTCACTGGTGAAGCTAAGCTATACCAAATAGGGCCTAATTATGCAGTGAAGGGGACCGCATGGAGAGCGATAGGCGGAGGAGGCAAGGGAGGGGACAGTGCTGAGGAACATGCGGTTAATGATTTTCCGCGCAAACCGGTGGGGCCACTTCTTCCTGGTGAAGAGTGTGCCATTGTCGGTGATTATGGAGTTTGGGACTCCAAATTTGTATATGATGTCGAGGAAGAATTCCACAGCGTCTTCGGATCTTACTCTCGCTACGGGCTTGGTTTCGATCCACTTGGTGAACTTGTCGATTGTCACCAGTAGATGGGTGTAGCCCTCGGGTGCTCTCCTGAGTGGCCCGAGCGGGTCGAGCCCCTAGGTCGCGAAGGGCCATGTTAACATGATGGTTTGTAGCTCTTGTGCAGGTAAGTGCGTTTGCCGTGCGTAAAACTGACATCCCTCGTAGCTTTGCACGATTTGCTGAGCGTCGACAACTGCCGGGAACCAATAAAAGCCTTGTTGGAAGACCTTCCCAACCAGCGCTCTGGGCACTGCATGATGTCCGTAGATTCCTGCGTGAGCTTCCCGCAGGAGTCGTTGCCCCTCCATCCGGGAGATGCTTTTTTGGAGGATCCCTGAGGTGCTGCGTTTGTAGAGGACGTTACCTATGATCATGTATGATTTGCAGCGTCTTTGCTAGATGTCGCGCCTCCGTTAGGTCATCGAGCAAATTGCCCCACGCTAGAAATTCTATGAAAGGCATGGTCCAGTCTGTCCCGGTGTCTGCCGCCGCTTGGTCGATCGCCATCAGATCAGGAGGGCTCACGGCCTCTAGGTCGTGGTGGTGTTCAATCGGTAGGGCGGGTTCCGCCTTGCTAGCCGTGCCCGCCATTTGCTTGTGTGGCTAATAGGCTTGCACTGACGGTTCATTCGCGACGTTGACGAACACTCCCGGTGGGGTCGATCCCTGACTCGATGCGATCTTGGCCAGGGAATCGGTGGCTAGGTTGTCCTGCCTGAGGATGTGGTGGAGTTCTAGCCCGTCGAATCTTTCTTCGAGTTTCCAGACTTCGCCATAGTAAGCCACCATTTTGCTATCATGACATGACGCTTCTTTCGTGACCTAGCCGATGACCAGCTCTGAGTCTCCCCTAACGAAGAGGCGGTGGGCGCCAAGCTCGGAGGCAATTCTAAGGCCATGGATAAGGGCTTCGTATTCCGTGACATTGTTGGTTGCCTGGAAGTGGAGACGAATGGCGTACTCCATGCGCTCCCCCATCGGGGAGATAAGGATGACCCGGCCGCCACGCCCATGGCCATTAGCGACCCATCGAAATATAGTGTCTAGTACTCTTGGCAGGTCAGAGGTGGGGGCGTTTGCACCTCAGTCCATTCGGCGATGAAGTCCACGAGGACCTACGATTTGATTGTTGTTCTTAGGACATATGTGATGTGGCAGCCCATGAGCTCGGTTGCCCATTTGGCCATGAGGTCGGAGGCATTGCGGTTCTGAATCATGTTGCCGAGCGGGGCGGATGCCATGACCACGATGGGGATGCCCCTAAAAGTAGTGTAGTAACTTTCGTTTGGCGATGAGGATGGCGTAGATGAGCTTCTGGATTTGCGGGTAATGCACCTTGGTGTCTGAGAGAGCCTCACTGATGAAATACACTAACCTCTGGATCTTGTGGGAGTACCCACTCTCTTCTCACTCGATGACGAGTGCCACGTTGACCACCTGCGTGGTTGCGGCAATGTAGAGGAGGAGTGGCTCTCCCTTCTCAAGCGACACTAGCATGGGGCCATTGCTAGGAACGTCTTGAGCTTCTCGAAGGCCTCGTGCGCTTCAACCGTCCAGGTGAATTGGTCGTCCTTTTTCAGGAGCTTGTATAGTGGCATGCCACGCTCCCCCAGCCGCGAGATAAAGCGGCTGAGGGAGGCTAAGCATCCCATGAGCTTTTGGACTCCTTTTAGGTTCGAGATGGGGCCTAGATTCTTGATTGCTGTGATCTTTTCCAGGTTAGCTTCGATGCCCCGATCGAAAATGATGAACCCAAGGAGCTTTCCCTTGGGGACCTCGATTACGCATTTCTAGGGGTTGAGCTTGATCCTGAATTCTCTGAGATGGGAAAAGATGGCTTCCAGGTTGTCGACTAGCTAGTCGGCTTTCTTGGACTTTACAACGATGTCGTCAATGTAAACATCTATGATGTCCTTGACGAACACCGAGGCATCGATTCATGCATCTTTGGTAAGTGGCTCCTGTAACACCCCAAGTGTTCGGCTTCCTTAATTGCATTGCATTTCATGAACTTGAGCATCATTCATTCATGCATGAGCTTATAATATGTGAAACATGCTTTGGAAACATTACAACATGTGTTTATATTTAATGTGTATTATGAAGAGAGTAGTGTGCAACACCCAAGTGCAACATGTGCAACTTCCTTTTGAGACATGCCACCCACATTAGTGAAACATGATTAGGTCACTCTGCAACATGTGCAACATGATCTTGCAACATTTGGGTAGAAAATATTATTTTGCTTGTTTCAAAGTATGTGACACTAGGAATTTTGTGTAACCAATGTGTAGAGTGGCTAATTAGATCTTATAACACCTTAATTACATTTAGGGTAGGTAGTGGAGCAATGTTCATGTTGACCAAAATTACCAAATTGCCCTTCCAAATGTTGTTGACTAGGTTTTGACCCCTAGAGTGATTTTGTTTGACCATTTAAAAAGTCCAGCTTAGAGATCTTGCATGGAGGAGCAACCTTAAGCAAAGTTGTAGAGAATTTCATAAGGAACAAAAGTTCTAACATGGCCATCTCATGAAAATGACCAGAACATGCTCAAAAATGGCCCACAAGTCAGCTTAAGTGGTGCCCAACACATAGAAAATTTTTCTAAGTCCTGAACTGGTTTGCAGTTTCATTGTTCCCCAATTTAGGACCTTGTAGTTTCAAATCTAGGCCAAATTAGTCCAAACTCCAATTGAAAATATTGTTGTCCACACATAGCTCTACAATTTTGTTGTTAACACCTATCGCTAATTCAGGCTAGGTTAGGAGTTTTACTCGGTGGAAAGTCGCCTGTCAGTCGACGCCATCGAGCTCTGAAACGGAGATTTAGACATGCAGAGCCAGGTGACCGACAGTCACAGGCCATCGCCGCCGCGTGTCCTCCACGCGCCACGCGTGACCTGGTGCCTTGGCCAGCTGCCGAGCGCTTAGAAGGGTGCCTCTGCTGTCGTCCATACCTCACCCACCCATTCCCTCCTCGCTCTCCCTCCTGGCGGAGAAAACGGAGAGAACCGAGCCGCCATTGCCGCCCTTGCTCTGATGAGCTCGCACGCGTTTTCCATCACACCACCGCGCCTCAAGTTCGGCCAACAGCTACACCTTGAACTCCTCTACCCCCTCGTCACATCCCTGCCCTCAGACGCACCTCGGTAAGGCCAAATCGCCAATTCCGCCACCGTAAGACCTCACCGGCGTTCGTTCTCGTGGCGGCTCACCGTGGCTAGGGTCCTTGGTGCTTCCACTGCGAGCGCTAGTAGGTGCATTAGGACCGGGGTAGTGCGGGGATGCTCACCGCGGGTCTAGGAAAGGGTCCCGAGGTCACCGCCGGCGAGGAGCACCACCACCGCCCCGCCGGGCCACTATGCGCGCTGTTGAACCCTCTCCTGTAGCTCCGCCCATCATTTCTTTAGGTCAGCCGGTGCAGTTTTGGGTGCTGACCGCGTTGGTGCCGTTGGCCTCGCCGGAATCGCCACCGCCCGTGAGCTTCGACCACCACCGTTCTTCCCCCTGCCCCTGTCTCGCTGACCAGTGGGACTCGCCCTGTCAGTGACCGCGAGCGCGCGCGGGAGACCAGGAGCAGCCGAGGGAGCTCGAGGACCCAGCCAGCGAAGGAGTGCCCGTAGACGATCTGCCTGAGTGCCCAGATCATCGCCCGTCCTCTTTTCTGAAAGGCAAGCCCCGGTGCATGCTGACCCATTTGTTTTATATATCAATCTTGAGTACTCTTACTTGTTTACTGCATTAAGTTGTAGGAGTTGTATGAAAACCCTTGTTGCATTATACCTGTCCTTGTCCAGATATCATACTTAAACCCTAAATTAGGTTTAGGCACGTGTTAATGCTTAGCCCTGCTTAGTCCGGTAGAAGTCGGGTGATTTTTGGTCATTCGCGAGATGTAGGAATGGGCCATGAGTGGCTATGTTGGCTATCGTGGATGGAACCATGCCTAAAAATGAATTTAAGACCGAGCGGGAGTTCAATAGTGCAGCCGCAAGACACTTCACGTCTTGGGTGCGGAGCTATGCTCGTCTGAGTCGTTTAAGGACCGATTCGCTGTACGTCCTTGAGTCATGTTGAACGCAGTCTAACACTTAGTTGGTCGGATAAGTCGTTCCGACCACGAAGCCGAGTAATTCAGTTTAGGCCGGGAGTCGAATGGTAGGTCACATCTTGGAGGAGAGTAATGTTGTGCTTGGGGGACATTGGCGTGAGACCAAGGGGGGTTAGAGTCCCTAGCACCTGGCAGAGTGTCGCCCTTGGGGATGCGGTATCATTCGAACCCACGACTCCTAAATCGTACGAAAGGTGGCTTGTGTGACCCTGGCAGGGGTCTACGCGGTAAGTGTTAGAAATACCCCTCCAACTGGATAGGAATTCGATTCGAATCGCCGTCGCTCCTGGTTAGTGAGCACTTGACTTGAGTAGCGGCAACGTAGATCTCATTAAATTGAACAAATGGTTATGTGAATGATATAATGTTGCCGCAACTTTATACCTGCTATGGATATAATAATACTATTGTTTGATTATACTCAAGTGAATGTTTAGTACATGTGCTAAGATAGATGACAGGTTAATGTTAAAAATAACTGCTAGTACAGGTTAAAAGAGTTTAAATTACTTATGCTTTTCTGCAAAGGTGATGTCAGCCAGCTCCACTTATGAAAGCCTTGCAGGATCCTTGGTGTCTCTTATTTTCTGTTTCGACGGGTAAGTCTAGCTGAGTACATTCCCGTACTCAGGGTTTATTTCCTCCTGTTGCAGATGACATGCTTTATCAGGGCTTCTGCAAGACCTGCATCCACCCCGCGGGTGACGAGGACTAGATCACTCGGGCCTGATCGTCTGTTAGTTACTTTCCTTAATGCTTTTGTGGGATGGTGATCTGTAAGACTGGCAGTAGTATTTAAACTAAATACGTGTGTTATGCTTCCGCTACTTTATGAACTCAGTTTGTAATAATTTGCGACTCCGTGTGTTGTAAGCGAACTTCCGATCTACTTGTGAAATGTAACGTGTGATGTGTATGTTGAATGATGCAATCTTGGTTGTAAAAGAGTTAGTTTGAAATCCTTCGTGGTTTCGATTGACTACCGGGATTATATGGGCTCAAGTTCGAAAATTTGAGCGTTTCGGCGCTTGTTTTTGTACTTGTGCTCTTATAATTTGGTCGGTTCTGTTACAGCTCCCGCATTCTTAAGCTCAAAGGGCATGGTGACATAGCAGTAAGCACCGAATGGGGTGAAGAAGGAGGTGGCGAGCTGGTTGTCCTCCTTCATCGCAATTTGGTGATACCCAAAATACACGTCCAGGAAGTAGAGGGTTTCGCAGCTCGTGGTGAATCTACAAATTGGTCGATTCACGGTAGCGGGTAAGGTACCTTTGGACATGCCTCGTTCAAGTTGGTATAGTCTACGCACATCCTCCAGGTTTGTTCTTCTTCTGAACCAAGACCAGGTTTGCGATCCAATCCGGATGGAATACTTCCTTGATGAATCCCACCGCCAGAAGCCTGGCGATCTCTTCCCCAATGGCCTTCTGCCTTTCGTCATTGAAGCGGTGGAGGCGCTGTTTCATCGGCTTGGAACTGGGTAGAATGTCGAGGCTATGGTCGGCGACCTGCCTCAGGATTCCTGGCATATTGGAAGGTTTCCATGCAAAGATGTCTCGATTTTGGAGTGAGAAGTTGATGAGCTCGCGCTCTTGCCGGTCGAAAAGGCCTTGACCAATTCGAACAGTTTTGCTGGTATCTTCAGGGTCAACCTGTTCCGCCTTGGTGTCTTCAGTGGGCTTGAAGGCCCTCGTTGACTGCTTCCTTGTACTGGATTCAGGCGCGACTTCGGTCACGGTGGCTTGGATAGTTTGCAACTCTAAGGCTCGAGCCGCTGCCGCCACGATTTTGAGGTTTTCCTCTTCGCAGGAATGCACCTGACGCAGGGGCTGACGTGGTGCTACTGTTGTTGGCCATGGTAGCACTATAGCCATGGTGATGGTTCGTCAGCTGTCCTGAGCAACGTGGCATCTGTCGTGGTCTCCGCTGTCATTTCCAGGTTTCCGGGGCGTCGTACCCGTAGAAGGTAGCCGCCCCGGGTTGTCATTCACCCAGTCGCCTCGTGGGGCTAAAGGCCACGATCCCGATCGTTGGGGTTGGGGTACTTCGCCAGCGAGGAAGGTCTCTTGATCGAGACCCTTGTCATGGATCCCGTCCTTAAGTGGGTGGGATTATACGTGGGTTTCGTACTTGTTGCCACCACCATGTGGTGTTGTTTCATTGGACCAGTGTGGCTCAGGGATGGCGTCTGACCGGACCGAGGTAATTGCTGTCACATCGGTCCTTGTGAGGTCAGTGCGGAGCGCCTGCTCTTGTCAGAGGAGAAACACTAAGCTGTGCTCGACCTCTCCTTGTCCCACCCAAGGGTCGCGACAGGAGAGAGGTCGCGTCTTCCGTGTGGCTAAGGCAGGAGAAGGGGTCGTGGCCAACCCTGGCCTAGGCGTTGGCCTGGCGTGCTCGTCCTAGCTGGGCCTCAGTCGTTCGGGCCATTGTTAATCCAACAAATTGCGGGCCGCGTGGCCCGCTAACTAGTCGGCACCTTGAGACACCCCAACCCCGACACTATGTGACATGAATAATAAGACTCAGTCCAATATTTTATACTCACTACCATCAAATTGTTTTCTCTTAAAACATGATTTTTTATTTATAATGGCAGAGATGGGTAATTTTCTAAAAAACAGATCCAATGGTGATGGATGGCTAGAGTCTTTGATTTGGGGGGTCAGATGTTTCTGATTAATGTGAGAATTTTTAGCATTTATCTTTTTTCTAGCGCATATATTCAGGATTAACATGGAGGCTCCATTGGAGCCTGTAACAGTAAGATTCCCGTACTGCTCCATGTCAGATTATAGATTTAGGCTGTGTTTAGATTCCTGAAAAGGGGTAAAAAAAGTACTGTAGCACGTTTTGGCTTTATTTGGCAAATAGTGTCCAACCGTTGACTAAATAGGTTCAAAACGTTCGTCTCGCAAAGTACAACCAAGCTGTACAATTAGTTTTTGATTTCATCTACAATCTTTTTTTCGTATAGTACTTTTTTTGAGGAACTGAACACAGCCCTAAACATATTTGGTCTACGCGTGGTGGGCCACGTGCCCGTCACTAGTCTTAGTTATTATTCACTTGTTCTCGTGCATTGTTTGCTCGATCAGCTGAAACACCAATCTTAATTAACTTTTAAACAAAATCATTTGAGTGGATTGTTGAATATATGCCTGATTCGTGGACACCAAACTGAATCATCTTTTAAACGGCGTGATGATACAGCAAAGCTAGTCAGTGGTGCTTAGGGCTTGGCAGGGCTCCTCCTCACGTGCTCCTCTGGAGAAGCCAAAGCGCTTGAGGAGGAGCCACTTCTGTGGCTTTGGGTCCTAGATGAAAAGCCACTTTTGTGGTTTTAGGTCTTAGACTAAAAAAAAGCTATGACTCCTCTATTATTTATCAGAAAACGGTTCTTACTGTTTAGTAGGGCTCCTCAGGCTCCTCCGCGAAAGTGGTTGCTGGAGCTGGCGCCGAAGGCATGCCAAACATGCCATTGGTTTTAGTTAAGTCATTAGCAAGTGGGCTGCATTTGTGGGCCAGGTGCTATGTCTGGCTCAGCCCACGTACAACTGAGACGTGTGCTTATAAAGGATGTTATAAACACATGAGGAAAACTATTGTGCAAAGTACGTCTCTCGATCCATGACAACGTTGTACTCAAATACGCATGACTGAAAACACAAGGAGACATGCAACTGCAAACATATCCCTCCTGCAGGTGTGAGCTAGGTTCGTTCTGTCCGTCCGGAACCGGAACTCCACCACCCAACGGCCACCACAGTACCGGACGGTATGGCGTATGTGCCCATGCTTCTTGCAGGTGTGAGTGTGAGATTCTTGCACTGCTTGCTCCATGCTTCTCGGCTGCCGACCACAGTGCGTTCCAACATCCATAATGTACGTGCGTGTACACCTGCAAGTCAGCATCAAACGAGCTGAGCACGGATTTTCATACATGTATCTTCGAAGACTAAAGCGAAGTAAAGTAAAGCAAGCAAATAAACTGAACAAACAGAAATGGTTGGCCGTCGCGCGCCACCGCTGAGACGTACCGGAAGCGGAAGGGAACATGATTGGTATTAATCTTACCCTACTTAATATTAATAAAAAATGAAATACACAAATTGCTCATAAATCAACAATAATATTAACATAATATTAAATAAGAACTAAATAGCCTACTTACAACTAATTGGTTTCTGAATATTAATAATTATTAAATATACAACAAAATTGTCTTTGTCCAGCCCGTTTTTCCCAAGCTAATACAACATCTAGCAGAACGGCGTGGCTGGCGCCCAAACATCCAGACGCCAGCCTCCGTCCAGACATCCGCGCCCGCCCCACCTACTGCGCCCGTCCCGCCTACCACGCATGCTGCTAAGCCTGCCCCGTCTTTTCCAAAAAAAAAAAAAGCCTGCCACCTGCCCTACATGCAACTCTACGTCTGCACGTCCCGCATGCAACTGGTGCGCCTGCACACCCGTCTCGTGCTTGTTCACGCGCATGCAGGTGTTGACCGCTACGCCCGCAGGGACAGCATCTGCATGCGCCCGCTTCCTATGCCTGCTAATGTTGCAACAACATACGTCTGAAACAGGTGAAGCATTTACAAATATACGTTTGCAACATATGTGTAGCAACTACAACATCTAGATAAACATATTTGCAACATACGTCTGAAGCATATAAAACATTTTGAATAGACGCTTGCAACATATGTCTGAAATATATACAATATTCAGATGAAACATTAGCACCATAGGTTTGAAACAGGTGAAACATTTGGAACATACTTGCAATATACATATATAGCCACTGCAACATATGCAATTTCCATATAAAACACTTGCAACATACTTTTGAAATAGCTAAAACATTTGAAATATACACATGCAACGTACGTGTATAGTTCCTTTAAAAAAACATACGTGTATAGTCATTGCAACATATGCAACACCAAATCTATTTTTGCAACGTTCATATGAAACATATGCAACATACATCTGAAACGCATGAAACATACTGTTGCAACATATGCTCATCTAATTGCTACCGTCCAATGGAGGCTAGTTGACGCGGCGTGGAGGAGCGCATAGCGAGCCACGAGCAGGGGCGCGAGGCACGGGCGGGGTGCGCGGCACGAGATGCGAGGTAGGTTTGGTGCGACCGTGCGAGGCGCGAGGTGCAGGAGCGCAGGGCGTGAGGCAGGAGGCGTAGGGGCACGCGGCGCGAGGCGGGTCCGTCCCGTCTGGAAGGACGTCCGTCCTAATAGGAGCATTACCACTAACAAAATATTGCTTTGACATGGCCAGCTCCATCCACCCTGTCCCCAAAATCAAATATTACCGAAATCTATGTTAGAAGGATTCAATGGTTTAGAGTTATCGTGTACACGTGGTTGGATTATTGACCAGGCCATGTGCTATTGTTAGATGCAGACCATGCGTCATAGGACTGTTTGCATGTATCTAGAGGAGTTAGTGATTGCATGTATTTAGAGTTTGTGGTGATCCTGATCTATTGTAATATGATATTGTATGCGCTACACAGGGGACTTTTCCCTGTCAATACGGAGAGCCCAAATAGGATCATCTCGTTCCCACCGTTCTCTTGTTTTCTTACAATCTAGACCGTCATCTCCCATCTAACCTCATCGAAACAAACAGCGTGGAAGCAGGTGTGGTCACTAGTCACCATTCCTGCACTGCTTGCTCGATGCTTTTGGACTGCCCCGACCACAGTGAGTAGCAACCATCTCGGACGAAGCGGAGGAGCCCTGGGGCTCGGGCGCTTGTCCTTTGGTTGGCCGTCGCCACCTGCGCGGCCCGAGGGGATCGCGAGACCATTACCTGCGCGGCGGCAGGCGTCACATCCGGAAGAAAGGCAACGTTCCGGTGAGCCCTGATTCTTTTTTCAGGTGCTCACAAAGTCGCGAACTTTTGCATTCACTTCCAGTCCTCCAGTCTGTACTCCAACAACTGCTGTATCCTCAGTCTTGGATCGGATTAGCTAGGAACAAGCGAATCTGAACAAACAATCTCCGGAAGGTGATCGCTGCACTTGTTTAATCAGGTAGCTAGAGGGAGTGCCATGGGTTGTTCGTTTAATTTGTTTATTAATTAATCGGCAGATTCCATTGCGCCATGTGTTGGTGTCTCGTGCTGTGACGACCTGCCCAGTCCTTGGCCGTGTTTTATTTGGTAGCCGAGATGAGCAGCAAGGGAAGTCCTGTCCTTGGATTGTGTCTCCCAGCGTAGTCATGGGGGGACAGATTTGCTGAATGTCCCTTCTCCCTGCATGGACCATATATGTATGTACGGATGCCTTTCCCATGTGCTTCGTTCCTAGATGAAACTATTAGCTGACATGTAGCAAACCATCTTTTGATCTCTTGCATAATGATAGTAATGACAAAGTCGACTGCAGAGGAACCTTGCCCTAGAAACAACTATCCGAAAATTGAAAATCCATTAGCTAAGCACTGCGGCAGCACATCTCAAGCAGAGCATGCGTGTCCTTAAATTCAAACCCATAACCTCTTCAGTCTTCCCTCACACGAGCTCCGTATAACCACACAACACAGTCAATCATAACCAAGTGTAGAATGCTTTTATTTTGTATTAACTTTTCTGATATTTGTTGACGACTCCTAAGTCCTAAATGATCTCAAATGATAAAAATAAATATTTGCATCTGAGGGCTACAACTTTTGCAGGGGGTTGTCTCCATCTGAGTTCATTTGAAAATAAAAATAAATAAATTTCAAAATCTAAGAAATTAAAATATATATGTGGGATCCTAACTATATCTAATAAAAAGGTCACCGACTACGATGTTTTAGATTTCTCTATAATTTTGATATAAAAATTGTCATCACATGATTTCATTTTGAAAAAAAAATGAACTTATTTTCCAACACCTATTTCTAGGGCCGGCTGCTGAAATCGATTTCTAGCATGGTTGGTATTACCAACTGCCTCTAAAAAAATATCTCTATTTTTGAAAAAAAAAATTGGGTGCACCCTGGGTACACCGTGAGGCCCGTGCTCCCCCGAGCCGGATGGACGCCACGTCCCCTTTTATCCTGCGGCAGCTGGAAACGACGCTCGAAGGCAAAACATGGCTTGGCTCAGGTGGAATACGAGACGCATCGTGCCTTCAGCCCAAAACAGCTCGGCTCAGTTTAAAAAAAAAACAGATCGGCTCCTTACATCAGCTCAATTCCTTCCCATCCCAATCTCGTCCGATGCCCGTCGTCGCCCATATCCGCGACCCCGGCCATGGAGAGGAGACCAATCCGACGCCCGACATCGCGGCTGCGCACCTCGCCGCGCTCCGCCGCTCCTCCTCGCCTCCCTCCGCCGACGCCGGCCCAAGATCGCCGCCGGACTCCGATCCGCTGCTTCGTTCCCGTCCCAATCGCGGGGGGTGGAGGGGGAGGTGTGTGGAGGTCGCCGCTGGGCGCAGACAGTCGGCTTCCACCAACCCCACGTTGCCAGCAGCAGCCTCCACTTGCTCCACTCGACCACTCCACTCCCTTCCGCCGCCGGGCGAGACGCGCCGTGCGTGCTGGACATGGACGACGCGGCCACCGTGGCGGGCGGCGTCGAGGACACCTACGGCGAGGACCGCGCCACCGAGGAGCAGCTCGTCACGCCCTGGACCGTCTCCGTCGCCAGGTGAGCGTGCGTGTGTGTGCGTGTGCGTCGCCTGATTCGTTCCCGAGGCTAGTACAGGGTAAGGTCTCTGATCGATCCACCCGCAGTGGGTGACTGGGACCTGTTGTTTCTCCGCCGGCGACAGACATGCCCTCGTGTGCGTTTGTTGAAACGAGAGATCCGTGCGACCAACCTTCATGCCGTGTTATCTCGGACCTAGTGTTGTTCAGAACTTCAGATCATTTTCTTCTTTCTGTTCTTTTTTTTCATATCCTGTTTTGATCGCGCAAGTACTCTGCAGTGATTGATGCCAGTGAAAATATATCCTCATTCACTTTCAAAAAGTGGAGTATAGGTTATGAACTTATAAGTTACGATGCTTCAAGTTTAGATGAGATCAAACCATGTTACTTTTCCCATTTTGTTAACCTGGTGTCTACTTTGATTGCTCATAGGGGGGTATGATAGGATTGATTCATCTAAATATAATGCGTGATCACCTGTCAGAAAGGACAAATTAGCACTACTGTATAGGTGTTTCGACAAAAGCAACTTTGTTCGATACTTTCCTGTCATGAACCAGTTTAAATTTGTCTGCCTACCTGATCCCAGTGTATTCTGATGTCATCAGGAGAGAAAGATCATGAATAATATCCGACAATACCAGTTGCCTTTGCAGCGCTACATGGCCTTCATGGACCTCCAGGTAACTGATCATTAAGTTTCCTTGTTATGCATATTGTAGCTTGAGTTCATTTGGGTTATACTTTTCTCTCGTACCATCTTATTACAGGAAGGGAATGAGAGGCTTTTCTTCAAGCTGCTCATCGACAATGTCGAGGAGTTACTACCGATCGTCTACACGCCAACCGTTGATTTCCTGTACTGACTGTAAAATTGCTGGTAGTTTTGATACTCTATGACATGGAGCAACATCGATTTGCAAGAAACAGGATTTACGTGCTGCATCATGACCCATTTAACAAATGATGCTGATGACTGAAACTGCAGTGTTGAGTTCATGTCTCAAGATGATGTTTCAGAATGACAGAGAGGATATCAGTGTTGATTTCATTGCAAGATTGAAACTGCAGGAAGTGGAATGGCCTGGGTCAGTCTCGACCTGGAAAAATAGAACTAAGATGCTTGAAGCCTTGAAGATTCTGGTGGTGTATATACATGGTGATCTGAACTGAGGAGCCGATGCTTATGCTTAGTGGTAGTAGGTGTAACTAGCTTGTACTGTCGGGTGTGATCCACCTAAATTACTTGAGGAATTTTAAATGATATTACACCATTTAATGGTTCTCGGACATTTTCATTTAGAACTGGAGGAACCTCCTGGGATTTTTCATGCATCTCACTTAGATAAGTATCTGCTTCCAAGTTCAAGTTATGTATGGCTTTCTGTAATTTATCAAAAAGTTCTTTCGACGGTGAACACTTCAATGCAAGAGATGTGGCTTGTCGATGCTTGTGTTTTCAAATCTCCCTTCTCAGTTCCTTGTTTCTCAACATAAAATCCAGTTTTTGCATATTTTGTCCATCTAGGCAGTATATATTGCGCTGGCAAATTGTATACTCCATGCATATTGAAGACTCTAAGAGCATGCTTGCATAATAAACCTGTAAGATATAGTTGCCAATTTAAACAACCCATATTAAAGCTTACTGTTTTTAAATTGAAATGTAAATAGAATACATACCTATGGATTCAAACATCCGACAAGAGCATGTAATGGTAGAATCTTCAGTGTTCAATACTATTGTTGCTCCACGATCAGACTGCATATACTTAACAAAGAATGTCTTGTTTGTCCCCGTAGCTTCCAACAATTCACAAGACAATGTAAATTGTCTCTTAAATTCTTCCTCAAACTCTGAATACATTCTCCTTGTATATGATTCAGCTGCAGTATTCAACATTGGTAGATTTGGAATGTATGCAACCGGGTTCTTTCGACGTGACTTAAAATCAGCATCCAACTCATTTGTGTTGGGGTGCTTTCCTGACATTGCTGTCAGAAAGGTTTCAAAAAGCCAAACAAATGATTCAATAGTTTCATTAAATAGAAGTGCACACCCAAAAATTATTGTTTGCTTGTGATGGTTGCAGCCAAGAATCGGAGCAAAAGGCATTTCAAACTTATTAGTTTTAAATGTGGTGTCGAATGACATAGCATCACCAAAGCATTTGTAATCCATGATAGATTGACCATCAGCCCAAAAGAAATTTGCTATAAGACCATCTTCCTTGTCTACCTGAAATGCATAAAAAATGTAGGATCCTCTATCTGTTTGTTTCTCAGATATTCAGAAAGTGTTTGTGCATCATTGGCTCTGTCTGCGCTCGCGACCGATCTCATTATCGCAATCCATCTTAGCAAATGGTACGTTCTCTTCCCCTCCATAAAACTCCTTCATGAACTCATAAACTTGGGCTGGCTTCATTCCAGCTTCCCAGATCTACCCAATCAATTTCTTGTCGGCCTCTATAACCTGTCGTTGGGACCTCAGCTTGTGTGCTTTATTTGGACTAGCAAGATAATGATTGTGCTGTTCTACGACCTTTTGCACCGTCCAAATCCCATCTTTGCTGACACTAAACTGAACACGAGCTTCACAACCCGTCCTTGTAATGTCCTTTTTCTGATGACTCATTTTTTCGATGTCTTTGGCTACTGCAAACTAAGTATTTCTGACATATACTACCATCTTGGCGGTGCTTCATCTTGCTCTTTCTAACACTGAACCCAACCTTGTCGGTATAGGTATTGTACATGTTATAAGCCTTTTCCTCAGATTCAAATGTCATTCCAACTTCAGGAGTGATGAAATTTTGCCCAGCTCTATGAACCACCTCCTGTACATATAGATTTTCAATTAAAGGTGTACTAAAAATAAACAAAATATCATATATCCTGTACATATATATTATGTAACTTTGTTAATTGTTTTTTTACCTCATCAGGTCCTTGGATCTCCACTGATCCAGATGTATGTGAAATGGTGCTGATGTTCTCTGCTCCTATGGTATCTGACATAGTGTTCTGTGAAATATGCACCATATATGTCAGAAAGCAAACAAACACAAGGAACAACGATATAATCAGATAACTGACCTGTGATATTTGTTGTTCTTCTTCAAGATGACCATCACCAACAGCATCAATTCCTAGTGCACGCGAATCCTCCATGACTGAAGAAGATGACATCCAGTCTTCCAGGCCTTCGACGCCTGCCATGGTGGGTGCTGGTTCATCCATGGAATCGGCAGCGACGGCGACGGCGTCCAACCGCCGCACTGGTCTAGGGTTCAAGTCACGATCAATCGGGGCGTCTTAACAGCGACGGTGCCACACTAGTTGAAGGCACGATCAGCTAAGCCGATGAGGATTGACAGCCGAGGCGTGTGCCTGTTTTGCCTTCCCTCGGAACCATCGGTTACAGCTGCCGCAGGATAAAAGGGCCGTGCACGTGGCGTCCATCCGGCTTGGGGGAGCACGGGCCGCACAGTGTACCCAGGGTGCACTGAATTTTTTCCCTATTTTTGGGATGGTTGATCGATAACACCATTCGAGTCCAGATGGTTGATGTTACGCAGAGAACCAAAATAGGCTGGTCCAGATGGCAGATATATAAAAAAACACATATATTGTTTAATAATTCAGTAATGTTAGGAATCAGACAGTCCATCCGCGGCTTTGCGCCGGACGCCCCTGTTGATGGATGTAAGATCCTAGATGGCCAGAGGGGGGGTGAATAGCCTATAAAAAAACCTACACAAGCCACTAAGCAAACTTGTTAGAATAACAAACGGCGCAAAGCGAGTTTTGCTTAGCCTACGGTTGTGATGCAAGCCTCCTATCCACAAGTCTAGTAGATTATGATCTCTAGTTCACATAAGGGCTATGTCACTAATCTTACACTAGTGAGCAAGCTAACAACACTACTAGCAAAGCTACTACTAGAGCTACACAAGATAAACTAGTAAAGTAAATGCGAGAGAGAGGATTGTGAAACTTATACCGACGGTGGAGTGAAGATGTTGCCAATCACCAAAATGATATACAATCAATCAATATTGACAACAACACAATATGAAGACCAATCATCGGGAGACAAGTGACACAATATTTTTGTTTACCCGGTGTTCACTTGTGCACCGACAAGCTACGTCACCGGTTGTGTCGACCAACACTTAGATGGTTCCTCGGTGTGACCCTCAAGTCACTTGCCCCTCAAGGCACGCCCCGCAAGGCACCACAAGACACCACTCTCAAGTGAGGTAACTCAATGACACGCGCAATCCACTAGAGTTGCTTTTGGCGCTCCGCCGAGGAAAGCACAAGAACCTCTTACAATCAACCGGAGGTGGCCAAGAACAATCTCCTTCTCTTGCCAACGCCTCCAACAATCTCCAAGCCGGCTAGGAGCGGTACTCCAAGAGTAACAAGAAATCAACCGGCTAAACCACCCACAAGTGCCACTAGATGCCCTCAAGCTATGCAAAGCACTTTGGGATCACTCAATCTCACTTATGATTTGCAATCAAGCAAGAGAGATGAGTGGGAGGAGAAGCTCTAGCTCAAAGGATACACAAGAATGTTAGAAATCACGAGTTCCCTCCCCAAGGGCTGGCCAACAAGTATTTATAAGCATCCCATCCGAATAGAGCCGTTATACCCCTTCACTGGGTCTTTTTCGGGATGACCGGACGCGCTGGTCAAAACTGACCGGACGCGCTCAACCGTGTCCGATCCTCCAACGGTCACTGAGCCCCAACGGTCAAACCAATGACCGGACGCACCCCAGCCAACGACCGGACACGCCCGTCAAACGACCGGACGCGACGGTCAAACGACCGGACGCGCCGATCGCACAGTACCACGCGCCCGCGAAGCAACGACCGGACGCGCTTTAGACAACGACCGGACGCGATAGTGCCAGCGTCCGGTTAGAGTCCAGTAAGCTCCCTCAACGACCGGACGCGTCCGATCGCGTGTGACCAGACGCGCCTCGTGTCCGATCGTCCTTGTGAACTGCTGCTCCCTCTGGGCACCTGACCGGACGCGCCGGTCCCGCGAGTGACCAGACGCGCCGGTTGCAAACCCTAACACCCGCGTGCCTGACTGCTGCATTGTACTGACCGGACGTGTCCGGTCATACCATGACCACGTCCGGTGCAGCGTTCGGTCACCTCTGTGACCTCCGTTCGCCTCCGTTTCTTTTCCGACTTCCGGCGTAGTGGAAAATAGGCATTTCAAGTCCTCAAAAATGCCTGAATCCCGCGCTCGCAAGCTCGGCGAGAGGGAGAGAGAGACTCAAACCCTCTATACCGCTCAAACTCCAACGCCTTCGTAAATATGCCAACACCAACAAGTGATCACCACCTTGTGCACGTGTGTTAGCATTTTCATAATCATTTCCGAAGGTTTTCCAGTTAGCTCACTAGGCCCTACATGCAATGCACTTCATGAATTCACCTAGTGGCACCCATGCGTCGAATAACCGATAAGACTTCCCCTCTTAATAGTTCGGCTATTGATCCTAAACCACTCACACCCTCTATGGTGTCTTGAGTGCAAAACAAAATGGCCCTATGGTTATACCTTTGCCTTGAGCCCATTTTGTTTTTCCAAAAGATATGATCCACTTCATATCATCACATGACCGTCTCGATCCATCGACCTTGACTTCACTTACTCTTCACCATTGCATCGGTCCGTCGTCGCCAAGTCTTGCTCAAGCTTCACCATCGCATGGTCCTTCGCTTCGAAGCCTTGACTTGCCCTTCACCTTCACAACCGGTCCATCGAGCCAAGCATCATCTTGGTCTTCATCATCTTGGTCACATGAGTCAATGTCATGTCTCATAATCAATGACCACCTTTATCTAAATCATCCACTTAGATACAAAGGTTAGTCCTAGGTTTCATCAATTAGCTAAAACCAAACTAGGGACTTTCAATCTTCCCCTTTTTGGTAATTGATGACAACCCTCACAAAGATGATTTTGATAATAAAAGTTTTGAACTTATCATACTTGTCCAATTATTTTGCTCATAAGTAAAGTTTGGACAATTATCACAAGCTCGGTTTTGGTAGCATTAGCTCTCCCTACATATGTGCATAGAGTTTGGATTGAAAGCTTTGCACATATGCATAGATAGAAGTGTTGAGAGAGTAATTCTACCAAAATGATGCTAAGGTGTAAGAAATGGACCTTTGAAGCGTGATACCACTCGGAGTTGCCTTTTACACCATCCTTAGCATCATGAGGTAACTAGACATCCATCACAACTCAAGAACCCCGTGAGATCAACATTATAGTAAAGGTTCTTGGACCACTTGTAAAGATTAAGGCACGTCTAGAAACCACATGTAAACTATTCCTATGCATGCTAGTAGATCATTTCATCATTCAAGTTCTATACTAGCATTGCACCACACAAGCATGTATATTGAATTTAAATACATGTGCAATGAACAAGTCATATGAGAATGCACAAACAAATGCAACAACTTTGTTTATGAGCTTGCTCCCCCTACTTATGTGCATCAAAATTTTATTTACCCCTTTATCATATTGAATCATCTTTTTCTCTCCCCCTTTGTCAACAACTTACCCAAAAATGGGATCAAATTGTGAAGAGAAAACAATGTTTGTTGGAGTAGGTTAGAATTTATCAAATTTGGTTCAACCTAGAACACTTGCCAAAGAGATTTAATTTGATTTGAACCAAAGACAAGCTTCTTCACACCTCATAATAAGGGTTATCTTGCCTATGTTGAATTAAACACTTATAGCAAATCTTCTAGATTCAACACTAGGTTTGCAAGCTCACAAACATGTCATATGCCACCACTAGATCAAAACAAGCATAGAAGCAATAGTGGTAACATATATCCATCAAATTCATTTGATTTATCATGAATGCTCATGCATACCACTTATTATGTCTACATGCTCTAGCAAGTCCTTAGCATAGGATGAATGACATGTCAATCAACTTTTACCTTGCAATGTCGAAGGAGAGGCATGTCAATAAGTGGGTGGGATGCATTCAACTCATGTTTGAGAAATCAAGAATGTTCAACTCATTCCTTAGCTTGCAAAACCTCTTTTCATCAAGTGGCTTGGTGAGAATATCGGCAAGTTGATCATCGGTGACAATACTTTCAATGGCAATATCTCCCTTTTGTTGATGATCTCTAATGAAATGATGCCTTATGTCAATATTCTTTGTTCTTCCATGTTGAACCGGGTTTTGTATCATCTTGATTGCACTTTCATTATCACATCGCAATGGCACATTCTTTAAGTTGAGGCCATAATCCTTCAAAGTTGATTTCATCCATAGCAATTGTGCACAACAACTCCCCGCACTCACATATTCGGCTTCGGCGGTAGAGATTGCCACACTATTTTGTTTCTTTGAGGACCATGACACAAGTGATCTTCTAAGTAATTGACATGTGCCACTTGTGCTCTTTCTATTGATCTTGCAACCCCCATAGTCGGAGTCCGAATATCCAATCAATTCAAACTTTGACCCCTTGGGGTACCACAGTCCAACATCTCTTGTTTTCTTTAAGTACCTCAATATTCTCTTTGCGGCCGTGAGATGACTCTCTCTAGGTGAGGCTTGATATCTAGCACACATACAAACACTAAACATGACATCTGGCCTTGATGCGGTGACATAGAGTAGACTTCCAATCAAAGACCGATATTCCTTTTGATTCACCATTTTGCCATCAAAATCATTATCCAAATTGCCATTTGTACTCATTGGAGTTGAAATTGGCTTTGCATCTTGCATTCCAAACTTTTTCAACATGTCCCTTATGTATTTCCCTTGACTCACAAATGTCCCATTCTTCAATTGTTTGACTTGGAGACCAAGGAAGTAGCTAAGTTCACCAATCATAGACATTTCAAACTCTTTGACCATCATAGCACCAAATTCTTCACAATAATCTTGATCGGTTGATCCAAAGATGATGTCATCAACATATATTTGCACTATGAATAGATCATTTCTAATCTTCTTGGTGAATAGAGTTGTATTAACCTTGCCCATCTTGAATCCCTTAGAGAGAAGGAAATTCCTTAGCCTCTCATACCATGCTCTAGGTGCTTGCTTTAATCCATATAAAGCCTTTTTCAACTTGTACACATGGTTGGGTTTCTTATCATCTTTAAATCCGGGAGGTTGTTCAACAAAGACTAACTCATTGATGATTCCATTGAGAAATGCACTTTTGACATCCATTTGATATAGTTTGATGTTGTGTACACAAGCATAAGCCAATAGAATACTTATTGCCTCTAATCTTGCCACGGGAGCATATGTCTCATCATAGTCAAGACCTTCTATTTGAGTGTAACCTTGAGCAGCTAGTCTTGCTTTGTTTCTCACCACAATGCCATCTTGATCTTGCTTGTTTTTGAACACCCACTTGGTTCCAATCACATTGTAGTCATTTGGCCTTTCTACCAATTCCCAAACATTATTTCTTGTGAAATTATTAAGTTCTTCTTGCATAGCCATGATCCAATCGGCATCCTTCAAAGCTTCTTCTATTTTCTTTGGTTCTATGGTTGACACAAATGATGCATGCTCACAAACATAGCCAATCTTGATCTTGTTTGCACACCACTTCTAATATCACCAATAACACTATCAATGGGGTGATCTCTAGCAACATGTTGTGGTTAGAGTACTTGCACTGGATTGCTTGAGCTTGGTTGATCACTTGTTGTATCTCGATGAGATAAACTAGCACCATGATCTTGGACTTGAGAGTCACTAGCTAGCTTGAATGGAGAGTTGAGAACTTGATCTTTATCATCATCTTGAATATCAATTACTTGCTTTGCTCTAATGTCCCCAATGTCCATGTTCTTCATTGCTTCCACCAATAGAGTTCCACCAACATCATCTAGATTCTCTTCTTCATCTTGTGACCCATTGGTTTCATCAAATTGCACATCGTGGACTTCTTCTAGAATGCCACTTGAGTTGTTCCAAACTCTATAAGCTTTGCTTGTAGTTGAATAACCAAGTAGGAACCCCTCATCACATCTCTTATCAAACTTTCCCAATCTAGTGCCTTTTTTCAAGATATAGCATTGCAACCAAATACTCTAAAGTAAGAAATATTGGGCTTTCTTCCTTGAAGTAGCTCATATAGGGTCTTCTCTAGCAATAGATGACAATATAGTCTATTGATGTAGTAGTAAGCGGTATTGATTGTTTTATCCCAAAAAGATTGACTCACATTATACTCATGAAGCATTGATCTAGCCATATCAAGCAATGTTCTATTCTTTCTCTCAACTAGGCCATTTGATTGTGGAGTGTACTTGGCCGAGAATTGATGTCCAATGCCATAGTGATCACAAAGTTCTTCAATTCTTGTATTCTTGAACTCACTTCCATTGTCACTTCTCACTTTCTTGATTCTAATCTCAAACTCATTGTGAACTCTAGTGAGAAAGGTCTTGAAGGTGTCAAACACTTCACTTTTGTCACTAAGAAAGAATACTCATGTGAATCTTGTGAAGTCATCCAATATGACAAAACCATACTTATTACCACCTATGCTTGAGTATGTTGTTGGGCCAAATAGATCCATGCGCATCAAATCAAATGCTTTGCATGTGCTCATTGTACTCTTCTTTGGATGTGAGCTTCCAACTTGCTTCCCGGCTTGACATGCACTACAAAGCTTATTCTTCTCAAATTCAACATCTTTCAAACCATTGACAAGATTATGAGTTGTAAGCTTCTTTAATTGTTTCATGCCAACATGACCAAGCCTTCTATGCCAGAGCCAACCCATACTTGATTTGGAGATTAAGCAAGTTGTCAAAGAAGTTTCTCTAGCATTGAAGTCAACTAGGTAGAGATTCTCATATCTAAAGTCCTTGAATGCCACATTTGAACCATCCATACTAATGACTTCCACATCATCAACCCTAAAGATACATTTGTAACCAAGATCACATATTTGTGCCACGGATAGAAGATTGAAATCTAAGCTTTCAACTAGCAACACATTGGAGATACTCAAGTCATTTGATATTGCAATCTTGCCCAAGCCAATAACCTTGCCTTTCTTGTTATTGCCAAATGTGATAGAATCAACACCACTATCATTGTCATTGATTGAGTCAAACATTCTTGATGTACCGGTCATGTGTTGAGTGCACCCACTATCAATAATCCAATGCCTTCCTCCGGCTTTGTAATTGACCTACAAGGAAATCAATGAAGCTTAGGTACCCATTTTTGCTTAGGTCCTTGTAGGTTAGTAACTAAGCTCTTTGGTACCCAAATAGCCTTCTTCTTTGGGCCAACAATAGGTGTACCAATAAACTTAGCTTTCACACCTTTCACACCTTTGGTAAGCACATAGCAAGAATCAAAAGGTATAGCATTAACAAGGTTCTTGCTTTGGTTCTTTTTATTGCAATTATGCTCTAGGTGCCTAACTTGCTTGCATCTATTGCAAAATCGATTATTGCCCTTCACAAAGCTAGGCTTTGGAGTTGTAAAGGCCGACTTGCCTTTCTTGGGAGTGTAGCCCAATCCCTCTTTGTTAAGAGAGAACCTTTGGCTACCCAAGCACTTAAGCAAGCGGGCCTCACCACCATAGGCTTTGCCTAGGGCGTGAGTGAGCTCATCCACCTCTTTCTTGAGAGTCTCATTCTCAACCATTAGTGAGGCATCACAAGTGAAACCATCACTAGTAGAGGAGGTAGAGTCGGTGGTGGTGGATGAAGAGCTATAAGAAGGGTTAGCATTTGACATGATGATAGGTTCATACGAGGATTCATCAATTATATCACATGTAACACCTATATCACATGATACAACAACCTCCTTCTTTGCTTGTTGCTCAAGTAGCAATGAGTGAGCTTTTTCAAGCTTGGAATGAGCCTTACCAAGATCCTCATGGTCTTCCACTAGACTCTCATGAGTGGTCTTAAACTCACTAAGAACTTTCTCAAGTATTGCTACTTTCATTGAAAGCTTCTTACACTCCTTGTTCTTGGCAATAGCTATGTCTCAAGTTTGTTCCATCAAGTCATATAGTTGTTCTTTAGTTGGTTCATCATCATCATTTTCATTATCATTATCATTATCATTATCACTATCACTATCATGAGCATATTCCATTTCACTTTCATCATCACTCTCATCATATAATACCTTAGTTTCTTTGGCCATGAGGCATGAAGAGGATGAATCAAATAGTGATAGCTTCTTGTTGATAGCAATAGAAGCAAAAGCCTTGTTGGATGATGATTCTTCTTCTTCATCATCATCACTTTTCTAAGTGACCACATATGCTCCATTCTTGCCCTTCTTGAAAGTCATCTTGGCTTCTCTCTTTTTCTTCTCAAACTTGCCCCTCTTATTGTTCTTCTTCTTGTCATAGGGACATTCGGCTTGAAGATGTTCGGTGCTATCATAATTGAAGCACTTTTTTTCTTGCTCATTGCTCTTGAAATTGTCATTTCTCTTTTTGAAGCCTCTTCTCTTAATGAACATGCGACCCATTTTCTTGACTACAAGAGCAAGTGCCTCATCATCAATTTCAAAATCTTCACCTTCATTATTGTCTTCTTCTTCTTCTTCTTCTATGATGATAGCTTTGCCCTTGGAGGAGATGGCCTTGAATGCCATGGTCTTCTTCTTCTTTTCTTCCTCCTTCTCCTTCTCATCAACATCTTGATCATACTTGTCAAAGATCAATACCTCTCCAAGCAAATCATTGGGCTTCATTGCATCAAGCCCATCTCTTTGTAGCATCATGATCAACATTTTGAATCTTCTTGGTAAGCTCAACAAGAACTTGTGGCAAAAATCTTGGTCTTGTGTCTTATGCCCTAAGCTCTTGAGATCATTCACAATGACTTGCAATCTATGAAACATCTCTAAGATTATTTCTTCTTCTTTCATTTTGAAGTTCTCAAACTCACTCTTGAGCCCATATAGCTTGACACTCTTCACAACCTTAGTGCCCTCATATGTTTCACTCAACCTTATCCATACTTCATTTGTCAATTCTAAATCCTTGATGCCCTCAAATACTTTTGTGTCAATACCATTGTACAATGTATTGAGAGCCATTCTATTGCATGTTCTATTTGCTGTATCTTCATCGGTGAGATGATCGGGATCAATGATAGCAAAATCATTCTCGGTGACTTGCAAAACTCTCTCATGAATAGAACCAAGGTACATTGTCATTTTTCTCTTTCAATGAGCAAAAGAACTAACACCATCAAAGAACGGTGGCTTGCCCCCAACATGATTGAACACAGTTTGAGCTATTTTTCACATCGAATGATGTTAAGCCTTGATTAAAACGGTGACCACGGCTCCGATACCACTTGTAAGGTCCTAGATGGCTAGAGGGGGGTGAATAGCCTATAAAAAACCTACACAAGCCACTAAGCAAACTTGTTAGAATAACAAACGGCGCAAAACGAGTTTTGCTTAGCCTACGGTTGTGATGCAAGCCTCCTATCCACAAGTCTAGTAGATTATGATCTCTAGTTTACACAAGGGCTATGTCACTAATCTTACACTAGTGAGCAAGCTAACAACACTACTAGCAAAGCTACTACTAGAGTTACACAAGATAAACTAGTAAAGTAAATGCGAGAGAGAGGATTGTGAAACTTATACCGACGGTGGAGTGAAGATGTTGCCAATCACCAAGATGATATACAATCAATCAATATTGACAACAACACAATATGAAGACCAATCACCGGGAGACAAGTGACACAATATTTTTGTTTACCCGGTGTTCACTTGTGCACCGACAAGCTACGTCACCGGTTGTGTCGACCAACACTTAGATGGTTCCTCGGTGTGACCCTCAAGTCACTTGCCCCTCAAGGCACGCCCCGCAAGGCACCACAAGACACCACTCTCAAGTGAGGTAACTCAATGACACGCGCAATCCACTAGAGTTGCTTTTGGCGCTCCGCCGAGGAAAGCACAAGAACCTCTTACAATCAACCGGAGGTGGCCAAGAACAATCTCCTTCTCTTGCCAACGCCTCCAACAATCTCCAAGCCGGCTAGGAGCGGTACTCTCTAAGAGTAACAAGAAATCCACCGGCTAAACCACCCACAAGTGCCACTAGATGCCCTCAAGCTATGCAAAGCACTTTGGGATCACTCAATCTCACTTATGATTTGCAATCAAGCAAGAGAGATGAGTGGGAGGAGAAGCTCTAGCTCAACGGATGCACAAGAATGTTAGAAATCACGAGTTCCCTCCCCAAGGGCTGGCCAACAAGTATTTATAGGCATCCCATCCAAATAGAGCCGTTATACCCCTTCACTGGGTCTTTTTCGGGATGACCAGACGCGCCGGTCAAAACTGACCGGACGCGCTCAATCGTGTCCGATCCTCCAACGGTCACTGAGCCCCAACGGTCAAACCAACGACCGAACGCGCCCTAGCCAACGACCGGATGCGCCCGTCAAACGACCGGACGCGACGGTCAAACGACTAGACGCGCCGATCGCACAATACCACGCGCCCGCGAAGCAACGACCGGACGCGCTTTAGACAATGACCGGACGTGACAGTGTCAGCGTCCGGTTAGAGTCCAGTAAGCTCCCTCAACGACCGGACGCGTCCGATCGCGTCTGACCGGACGCGCCTCGCGTCTGATCGTCCTTGCGAACTGCTGTTCCCTCTGGGCGCCTGACCGGACGCGCCGGTCTCGCGAGTGACCGGACGCGCCGGTTGCAAACCCTAGCACCCGCGCGCCTGACTGCTGCGTTGTACTGACCGGACGCATCCGGTCATACCATGACCGCGTCCAGTGCAGCGTCCGGTCACCTCTGTGACCTCCGTTCGCCTCTGTTTCTTTTCCGACTTCCGGCATAGTGGAAAATAGGCATTTCAAGTCCTCAAAAACGCCTGAATCCCACGCTCACAAGCTCGGCAAGAGGGAGAGAGAGACCCAAACCCTCTCTACCGCTCAAACTCCAACACCTTCACAAATGTGTCAACACCAACAAGTGATCACCACCTTGTGCACGTGTGTTAGCATTTTCATAATCATTTTCAAAGGTTTTTCAGTTAGCTCACTAGGCCCTAAATGCAATGCACTTCATGAATTCACCTAGTTGCACCCATGCGTCAAATAACTGATAAGACTTCCCCTCTTAATAGTTTGGTTATCGATCCTAAACTACTCACACCCTCTATGGTGTTTTGAGTGCAAAATAAAATGGCCCTATGGTTATACCTTTACCTTGAGCCCATTTTGTTTTTCCAAAAGATATGATCCACTTCATATCATCACATGACCGTCTCGATCCATCGACCTTGACTTCACTTACTCTTCACCATTGCATCGGTCCGTCGGCACCAAGTCTTGCTCAAGCTTCACCATCGCATGGTCCTTCGCTTCGAAGCCTCGACTTGCCCTTCACCTTCACAACCGGTCCATCGAGCCAAGCATCATCTTGGTCTTCATCATCTTGGTCACATAAGTCAATGTCATGTCTCATAATCAATGACCACATTTATCTAAATCATCCACTTAGATACAAAGGTTAGTCCTAGGTTTCATCAATTAGCCAAAACCAAACTAGGGACTTTCAATGGACCCGACGTCCAGTCGCCATAGATTTTAAGAAAAACCCATGCATCACTGTGACTGCGCTCTGCAACCGCGCTCCGCCACACCTCCTGCACGCCTTTCTCTCCACTGCGCCTCCCACCGACCTTCCTCTCCACCACAGCCGCGCCCACACTGGCGTGGCTTGACCCCCCTCCCCCCACACCCGCATAGCTGCTGCCGCCTCGCCGTGTGAGGACACACCCACCCAACTACTGTTGTCGGCTCCACCGTGGGCACCGCTCGCTAGGGGCACCGTGTGCGCCCCCTATCACCAAGGCAGCGCCGCCTGCCTGCTATGTCATCCTCCTTCTCCACCGCACCGCACAGCTTCTCCATCGGCCCGGTTGTCAGGTTTTATTGAAAGCGCAAGTTGCAAGTGTATGTTTCAAGTATTTCAGATGTTTTTAGAGGTATGTTGCAAGTGTTTTAGATGGATGTTGCAAAAGGAGATCGGGATGCTGCATATGTTGGAATGGTTGTATACATATGTTGCAAAGGTCTGTTACCAATGTTTCATTTGTGTTTTCGGATGTATGTTGCAAGTGTGTATCTGTATGTTGCATATGTTTCACACATATGTTGTATGTATTTTATCTGGATGTTGCGTATGTTTGCAAAGGTTTTCAAGTGTTTTTAGCTATTTTTTAAGTGTTTCAGAAGCAAGATGCGAGTGTATGTTTCAAAGGTTTCAGTTATTTTGAGACACATGTTGCAAGTGTTCCATATGAATGTTGCATATGTTGTAGACACACATATGTCATAAGCATATGTTCCAAATATTTCATCTGTTTTAGAGGTACATTGCAACAAGTCCTCCATATTGCAAGTGTTTTATGAGGCGCACTGGTGGTCCGCATGAGGTGGGCGAGCACCGGGGGGCGCAGCAGGGTGAGTAGACGCAGGCGCGTAGGTGGCGTGGGCGAGCAGTAAGGCGTAGACGAGCAACAGCAGGGCACGGGCAAGCAATAGCAAGGCGAGCAGGGCGCGGCGAGCAGCAGGGCGGGCATACATGTTGCGATGTGCGTCCGTAAGTAGGGGCGACCAGAGGGAGTGTGTGGGAAACAACCACCTGACATAGCATCCATCGCAGAGGTAGGGGCACTGGAGGATTGCCGTTTTCTACTGATCCGTTTTGGCCGCTAGCGGGCCAGCTGACAGCAGAGGGAGGTGCGCTAGCGGGCCAGCTGACAGCAGAGGGAGGTGCGCTCCGCTGACTGTTCGGCCGCACATCCACTAGTGTGAAGGGGCATGTGTGCCGCACGGGCCGCACGGATGAGCGCGCACTGGGCTGAGCGACGAGCACATTGCGAGGGTCTGTCCGGATGTTCCGGGCACTAGTAAGCTCCTAAATAATTTGTCCCTACATCTAGTTTCGTTCTAGTATTGCCCAAAGAAAATACTACCTAAAAACTGTCAACACATTTATTCCACCACGACTTGTTAAAAGCTAACTGTTAACGCTTTATTTTGCTATGAGATTAACTTTATTTAGGAAGTGTAAACTTTTGCTTTGGAAATCGATGGATGACATGGAATGCTAAGTTCTGAATTATTTGAATAAATTTTGTAGAAACAGTTAAAAATGATTTTGAAATATTTTGACACAAATAATTGATAATTAAAATCAATTTCAAGAAATAGTTATTTGAATATCTTTTCCTATAATTTTAAAAATAATATGAATAAAAATGTTCAAAAGTTTGCAGAAAAGAAAAATATAATAATGGAAAAATAGTTTGATAGAGTGTTTGCAGTAGGGGCCTTAAACTTTATAGGTTTCTCACCTAGGTCAATAAATTCTAAAATTGAGACCATAGGTCCTTACTTTTTAAAGGGTTCAGTTAAGTGAGACTCACGTCAGAGTGAACCACTTTAATCGTTTAACAACAATATCCTTGCTTTGAGATTTTTTTATGGCTACATATGAGGATCTAAGAATAAAATTAAGGACCTAGGTGTATTTTATTCAGAAAAATTAAACATACCCCTCCTAGGAGATGGCGTGTCGACCTTGGGTGAATTCCCGATGGCATGGATAGTACCATACCATACCTCAAAATCGGTGGGCAAGTTCACTACTGTTGCTCCTAAGCATTGTTTTGCCCTTATCCATGCCTAACCTCACCTCGCTTGCTCGACCATGTAGATCTTGAGAATTTGGATGTAGGGGTGTTGGATGAAGGAGAGAAGAAAAAGGAAGGGGTGTTAAACATTAGAAGAAGAGTTAAGTGTGTGTTTGGTTTGGAGATGATGTGGGATGGGAATATCTCATCCCTATTTCTGGATGGGATTGTCCCACTAGCATTTTTTTTTGAGAATTAAGGTGGGATAAGTTCATTCCTATTTTTTGTTTGGTTAGGATGGTATAGTCTAATGGGATGCATGGAGTGTTAACACCATGTGCTATAGTTTTTGTGGGCCCTACATGTCAATAGTGGTGCCCACAAGCTAGCCTTATCTCTTCTTCCCCTTCGTTGCTGCAAACTAGAGCCGCTCAAGCACACCGCCGTCGACCGTACCATGCACCGACCTGCCTGCTGCTGCCCCTTCCTCCCTGCACCACCATCTTCCTCCCCACACCACCATCTCCCGACAGCACCACGACCAGTTGTAGCACTACTGCTCGCTGGCACTGGCCAGCCCATCGAAGCTCCAGCAGCAGCTATTCAGGCTGTGATAAGGGGCGTGACCATGAACTCTGATCATCAAAGGAGGGGCGTGGGTGTGCACCCTGTTCGTTTGAGCTATTCAGCGGAATCAGCAGCCATCCAGCAGTGTTTTTCTCTCACAACAAACTAGCGAACAGTACTTTTAGCCACAATAAACCAGCGAAACGAACAGGCTGGTGAGCTCAATCGCCGTCACTAGAGCTGCACTATCCCTAGCTCCACATGCGAGGACAACAAGTACACGTAGACGGACAACAATGATATTGATAGGAGATGAGAGCCCGTCTTCTTGATTTCAAGGGATGGAGTGACCCAATTCTTGGGGAAATATTCCCCTTAGGGGACAGTCCCATGCTCGCTCGCCCTAGAATCAAACACCATATATAAAAAACAGAATCGCCACATCCCGTCCCCGATAGTCCCGAAGCCTGGAGGCAAACACATGCTAAGGTTCTTCGTGTGGGGGCTACTACGTGAAAACAAGAAAAGAGCCGACATGCTCATGGTCTCATCGAGCCCAAGCACGCTTGCTAATGGGATTCCCTGTTTCATAGTGGTTGTATGTAGACCTGAGCAAATTGAGCCCGGCTCGGTCCGGCCTGTGGGCTCGAACCGAGCCTGACGGGTTTTAGCCCGGCCATGAGCCTTAGTGGATAGGGCTTGTAGACCTGAACAAATTGATCCCCGCTTGGCCCGGCCTGTGGACCCGGACTGAGCCCGATGGGTTTTGACCCACCCATGAACCTTAGTGGATAGGGCCTAGACATATAGAATTTTTGGTTGGGAAATTCGAATGAATCATTGAGTGAAAAAGGAGCAAAGAATGACAAAAAGATGAGACTCTACTAGTCTTCACTCTTGTGGTTTCCTCGGTTTCTATTTTCTTATTCGGGATCTTGCTTTTCATGGTTCTTATCTCTGCAACTCGCGATTTTCGTGAGAGAACCAAATCCAAGTTGGTGAAGATCATGATTTGGGCTGGCATAGTAGTTATTACCTTTGCAATTGCGGTTCAAATCTATCCGATCTTTATCTTTTTGAAGCCCTTTATGATAAGATCCTATTGCTTAGAACGAATAAAACCCCTTGTTGAAGCCCTTTATGATAAGATCCTATTGCTTAGAAAATTTTTTCTCATCCCGAGTCCAGCCCAAAATATTCATTTTAGGTATTTTACACTAGAAATAGCGCGGCCATCCGGCCCAAAAAAAATAGGCCCAACTTGCCCAATGGAATGGTCATGGGCGGGATTATTTCAGCCCAAAATAGTCGCTTTCTTTTGGTCCGGCCCGAACCCAGCCGGCCTGCAAAATATTCAGATCTTGTATGCATCTCTAATTGGTGTGGAGATTAGAAGTTATACTTCTGTTGTCTAGAAAGGAAAAAATTGAAACAAAGAAATCAATGTAAATATGAAGAGGACCTACTGAGTTGATCTGGAAATATGCAGACGAACCCATGCTTGTTGAATGCATCCGTTCTTGGAGACATGTCTGCGTGGCCGCTACTATTGCCCATGCAAATAAATTTTGGTGGATTCAACCTTGATCAGCAAAAGCTGGAGCCGATAAATGTTGTCCAGTGCACTATATATGTTTGATTAATCCGCTGGCAATAAGTGCTAGAAAAAGAGTATCTGCTACCAATGATTAACTAATCACGCCAAAATGAGTACTTTTCACAATATATATTTGAGAGAACATCAAAAGGCACATGATAGAAGCCAGAAGGGAAATAAAAGACAATGGGACACCATGGATCGAGATGGACAAGGGGGTCGGATCCGGAGGAGGTCACTAGTCATTACAAACACTGATGTATGATACCTGTGCATCTGAAAATGATAAGCGTATTTGATAAGAAAAATCATACGAAGTAGATTTTAAACCTTATTCTTCTTATAATATGCTACCTCAACACGCTATTGAGCATGGGAAAACACTTAGTTGCCTAACCTCTCCGACCATGTAAGCCACATAGGTGGCCACCTAAGTTGATGTATCTAGGCATGCGTAGGGTGATCGAAAGAGGAAAACAATTAGATTGGTGTTTGATGTGCTTTTATTTTTTAAGGTTGTTTTGTGTTAAAGTGTTCATCCTTTGTTTGTACAAGTCATTATTTTAGTTATATATATATCAGATACCAGACACTAATTTAAGTGCCTTTATTCATAAAAAAGGAATTTTCATTTATCCTACATAGAAAGTAGATGTAGTACTTAGCTTCAAAATTAACATCTAAATGGCTCCGTGCACCCCGACGGCCACAACCCCCACTACTACAGAGTTGGCCTTTTGTCCCGGGCCTAAACAACCTTTCGTCCCGGCTCCAGAGTGGGGACTAAGGGTTCGAGACTAAATGTCCCACCTTTAATCCCGGCTCCGCGGCCCGGGACTAAAGGGCCACCTTTAGTCCCGGTTGGTATTACCAACTGGGACTAAAAGGCTCGCCAGTCTGGGCCACGGCGCAGGCTTTTTAGTCCAGATTATTTTTTTTCGTTTTTTGTTTCCAATTCAAATCATTACTGATTTGGGTTTTTCAATTACAATAGGTTTTCAAATGTATTCTTCGCTGCTAATATACGTATACGTTAGACCTATAATTTAGTTTCGAGTGTTATTACACATAAATATACTACGAAACTATATATATTATAGAGCTATACTTATGTATAATATATGTACATGCACATAAAATTTACAACATTGTACAGTTAAGTGTTTGTCCGCCACTTAAAGGTCATACATGCATGTTTTTCCGCTACTTAACTAATGTCATACAAGCTTTCGTCCTGGTTTGGTCTCAATGGCGACGCAGGGTTGTAGTAGAACTCGGCGCCTTTCGGGAGGATGTGGTCGTTGATGAATCCGGCAATTGTCTCTTGGATTCCTTTGAGCAGGACCATCTCCAACACCTGATCCTTCACATAATTCTCCTTCAATTTGCATTAATTAAAGGAAAATGTATTAATATATATATATATATATATATATATATATAAGATTTATTTAGTAGCAACAAATAAACAAGATATGGATTTATTATATATACATGCATGTTACTTACTTTCTCCGTCTATTTACGAGTTCTTTTGAGATACACCCTCATGTACTCGCAAACATAGTATCCACATAAATTGGTATCTTTTAGCTGCACGGCCACCCACTATAAAATATAAAAAAGATTAGTCTTGTCTCATGCTACGTGTGAGCTGAATCATGATAAGGTAAAGATGCGGGGAGCTTAGTACAACTTACCCTCAGTAAAATAGGATCAGGAAGTGACACTTTCAGATTCGGACGATGTTTTTCGACCAACCAAGCCCAAAGCCTGCCCAATAATTGGATCATTAATTAGCTTTTGCAGAGTAAAAGACCAGGCATCAATATTTAAAAGATCGAATTGAAGTATTTACCTCTAGATCATGTCTATGATATCTTGGTAATCTGTCCGCGGTTTTCTCGACGAGTCCCAGACATATAGATGTTGACTATCAAGTTCAATGACAATTAGTATCCAGTGACCCCTGCATTTGTTTATAGATCAGTCAATATATATATCTTTATGTTGGATTGACTAAGTAAAATAAAATGTGCACACGATAACAACACTTTACCCCATATTATAGGGGAAGAGTATTGATCCTCTGTCCCTTTGGTTATACAAGAACCACCGGATGTTCCTTTCTATTTCAGCCGACCTCTGATTGTTAGGATCAGGGGTCACTGTGTCCTTGTATACGACATATGGATCAATAAAACCAATCCGCTTGTCGTTTCTGTCTCTGAGGTCTCGCATCATGATTCTGCATATGTATAGACACGCTAGCTAGTGTGAGCATAATTATTACTTATACATATACATATGCTAGAGTAAGATTATTAAAAGAAAGAATCACTTACAGATAGTAGTAGCTCAAGAGAGATTTGTCTAGACTGTCCATGTGGCATAGCTGGTGTAACTCATTAAATTGGATCCACATGATGTCATTGCCACAGAAGTAGTGATGGTCTCTGACTTTGATGCCAATCCAGTCATGTTCTCCTCCAGCACACGCGCCCCTGTACCACTCATGTAACTTGTACATTTGCATACCAAGTTCATATAGCTTTGCAGGGTTGTATAGACTCTTGCCATATTTATATTCCTTCTTCTACTGATCAACTTCCTCTAAAGATGGCACATGTCCGATGCCAAGCACTTGATCCCAGGATAGACCGCTCTCACGAATGAATGTTTCGAACTGATCCATTTGCACATCGTCGGGTATTTGATCTAGCATGCTCATGTTTGAACCATATTGATTCCCAACCAGCAGTGGGGGCACTGATTGTTGTGCTTGTTCCCCGAGCTGTGCAACACCCTTCCGTGCCATCTTCTCTTTCTTCTTCTCCGCCTGAATTGATTTAGAGATCGTACGGTCATAGTCTGATAGTGGCGAACGCTTCTTATGATCAGCACGTTGCTTTGTCTGGTGAGCGTCTACCGTTCGCCTTAGCTTCTCTGGAGGGATGCATAAGTATGGCTTCTCCGGGTTTCGCTTCGCTCGACTTGTAGCCCGGCAATGAGAGAAGAATTTGTCCACATCCATTTTCACAGAAGCATCCAGTTCCTCCGCAGTCTTCTCATATGAAAGCTTTGTCATCTACGGGATAGCTGGTGTCCTCGCAGAGCCTTTCTTCTTCGGGGAAGGTGGGGCTGACCCCTTTGTTTGTGGGGCGGTCCTCTTCTTTCCCGGTAGGCCGGCCGGTGCCGATGAGGCGGCCGGTGTCGGCGCTGGAGGCTGCGGTGTCAACACTGGAGCCGATTGTGGAGGAGACTTGGCCGTTGCCGATGAGGCGGCCGGTGTTGGTGCTGAAGGCTACGGTGGCGGCACTAGAGCCGATTGTGGAGGAGATTTGGCCGGTGGCAGTGTTGGAGGTTGCGGTGGCGGCGCTGGAGCCAGTTGTGGAGGAGATTGAGCCGGTGGGGATGTAGCTGTGTCTTCCACTGCATTGTCATCGTCCGCAACACTGTGGCCAAGTGGTGAATTGATAATTGGACTTAGGTTGGGGGAGGTCCTGCTGTGAAAACAATTAACGAGGTATATATGAGTAAACCGTAATTTAATCCAATACATAAATAGTGAAAAAAAAATTTGTTCACTTTCATTCGCACCTAGGGTTCGGTTGTTGTTGTTGAGGGGGAGGAGTTGACGCCCTAGGAATAATGATGTAGCACTTGCGCCAACATATGAATGCCTTCTCCGCTTCTCCTAAGGTCTTCTCTCCATCACCACCTTCAATGTCAAGAGGCACATTGCTATAGCCTTTGACAACTCTATCCACCGAGACGCTAGCATATCCAAGTGGTATTACTGTCGTGTGGATTCTTGGTGTCTTCATAGGGTCAATAGGAGATACAATAGGAGATGACAACTTGGATGATGCAAATCTTTCTGCTGCTCTTTGGAGTTTTTGCCCAAACACTACCTTTCCGTTCTCTGGGTCCAAGGTGCCCCCATGACCGAAAAACCAATACTTGGCGCGCTCAGGCCAGTCGATTGATTCTGGTTCCATCCCCTTGTCGACTATCTCCTGTTCCAATCTTTCCCACTTAGGAATGGCACTAGGGTAGCCACCTGATCCCAAGCGATGGTGATATTTCTTGTGTCGGGCATTCTCTTGGTTCCTTCTCACCTGTTCCTCACCCTCTTCTGATGTATTGAACAGTACAAACTCACCCCAAAACGGTCACAACTTGACGTAGGCCTGAGTGCTAAAATCTGGAGTGAGGTTCTTCTTGATAAACTTGTTATATAGATTCTTCTTCCAGCACTGGAATTGTGTGGCTATCTTCTTCATAGACCAGTCCCAAACTCTCTTCTTCAACTCTTCATCATTTGTGTCGAGCCCGAAATGCAGCAACACATCACACCAGACTACGTTCTTGTCATGATCGGAGACAAAACTAATATGAGGAGCCCCTTTCTTTTCCTTCCATTCACGGGCATTGATTGGGATCCTGTCCCTTACAAGGTACCCTAAGTGGGCCACAAACTTCCTTGCATGTGGTCCAAGTGGCTTGCCTGTATTCTCCTCTAAATCCGAGATAAGGAACCGACCCTCCAACGGCTTCTTCGGGCCTCGTACAATTCTGCTCTTCCCCGTGGTTGTCGTCGAGCCAGAGGGCTACATATGTACAAACACAAATATTTAAATAAATCTACTTATACAATAAAGGAAATTATTTTGAATTCCATGTATATATACATAAGAGATTGTATATATACCTCGCCAGCATTGTCTTGCACAATATTTTCTTCCTCTTCATACAAGTCAGGGTTAAGGTACTGACTACCGTCATCGAAGCCGTTAGGGTTCTCATCGGCTCCGTCATATTGTACTTCATTGCCATCGTTGATTATGTCCATCATGGCATCATCCAAGTTGTCATCTCTCGGGTCGGCCATTTCTGCAAATATATGTGTATGACGTTAGAACTAAATCCTCCTAAACCCTAAGGATTCCCAATCAGAAAGCATGAACCCTAAGGATTTCTAACATAGTTAAAAGGTAGTATATAAATATCTAGGAAACATATCATATTAGATGCATAGTTATTTTTTTCATAGATATATAAAACTATATCATTACACTTGTGTCGAGGTTCTTGAACTAGATGATACGTCATACTTCCCTGTCATCTGGATCTTTATAAGAATTAATTAAGTTGTTAAAACAATATATAAATATTTAGAGAATACACATGGTGCCAGTATCACATTTTTTAATTCGTAATACGTAATAATACATATATACATGTATGCCCATCACATCGCCCTTTCTCTATCGGAGCCGAGGCCACCTCGGCGCCCTCCGGCAGCCTGGCCACCACCGGTGACCGAGGCCGTGGCTGGCAAAACGTCATAGCGACGCGCGGACAAAACAGAGAGGAGATAGGGCACGAGAGTATACCGACGGTTTCCTTACCCTTCTGCGATGCTCGGAGCGAGGGGTCATTGCAGCGTGGGAGAGCAGCAGCAGCGGAGATGCACGGCGGCTTCCTGGAGCACGGCGGAGATGGTGGCCGGGCCGCCGGCAAATGCGGGCTCGATGGCGGAGGAGGCCGGTGGTGTCGGGGCGCGGGGAGCCGACCGCGGGCCGGCGGGGTGACGGCGTGCGCGGGGTCATCGACGGCGTCGATCGGGGTGGCGCGAAGATGGCGGCCGCGGCGTGCTCGAGGGCGTGGAGTGAGAGAGATTAGAGGAGGAAGAAGGGAAAAGCGCAGCAGTTATATGCCGGTGGCACCTTTAGTCCCGGGTGGCTCTAAGGCCCGGGATTGGTCCCGGGCCGTCGAGCCACCCGGGACTAAAGGTGGCCCGATCACATCATGTTTTTGGCAGGCCGTGAAAATGCAGCCCACCTTTAGTCCCGGTGCTAGCCACAGACCGGGACTAAATGGTGGGCTACAGTTTCACTTCCCGCGTGTTTGCCCCACCTTTTTTTTGTTGAATCTTTTTTTGTTTTTCTTTTATAAAAATGTTGAGTCTTGTTAAATTCACAGTAAATTGAATATTTGTGATAATGTTTTTTTGAAAAAAATATGGCTTTTCTTTTTGCTTTATCGGACACATGAAAAATATGTAACCTAAATTATTTTGTTTTTTCTTTGTAAATATTGAACGTAATGTAACTAATAATCACTATTTCATTAATGCAAAAATATAGTGCTCAATTAATTTCACTAAAACTATTAGTTTTCGACAGGAAATTTGTTTTCACATCATTTTAACATAAATCTTTTGGTGATCCATCGGTCATTTGTCCAAATACGCGACAAAGAAATCCGCCATCAAATAGAAATTTAATTTAAACTTACAAAATATGAAAACAACAAATATTATGTAGATAATTGTACATCTTAATGAGCTCTAGCACCTTTGTATTCAAAAGTTTTTCATCTGAGGTCATTTAGTATCTCATTTGACAAAGTTTGACCAAGTCAAAATTTGAATTTTCAAAAAATGACACCTTCACACTAGTTTTTAAAACTTTAAATGGTTTCAAATAGAAAAGTCATGAATAACAAGTTTGTTAAACTCATCAAGATCTACATTTGTTGTTTTGGTCAACTTTTTATTCGAGAAAGTTTGAATGATTCAAATTTTGGATTTTTAAATTTTAATAGCTCCAAACCAGTTTTCGAAACCCTAGATGGTCTCAACTAGAAAAGTCATGAATATCAAGTTTGATGAACTCATCAAGATCTACATTTGTTATATAGGTCATTTTTGCATTTGAGGACTAGACATGCTTCACAGAGGTACGATAAAAATAAGAACATGATAGAAGCATCTGAAGTTACAATTATATTACATAAAATGTCTAATACATCACTAGTTATATCAAGCGGGCACAGTGGTGAACTTCTTCTTGACGTATGCCCCTTGGTTATGATCATGTCATAACCATGAAGTGTCCTCAGCATTGACCAGGATGCTTGGGTCTTTGGTCATACTGAAGGGTGGGATTCGTTCATCCTTTTCATAATCTTCTGACATGTCAGACTTGTCCTCAATTCCTACGATGTTTCTTTTTCCTGTAAGAACTATGTGGCGCTTTGGCTCGTTGGTTGATTTGTCGTTGTTTTTTCCTCTCTTGGGTTTTGTAGACATGTCTTTCACATAGAACACCTGATTCACCTCAGCAGCAAGGACGAATGGATCGTCTTTGTACCCAGTATTGTTGAGGTCCACTGTTGTCATTTCATACTCCTTGTCAATTTTTACCCCGCCTCCAGTCCCCTTCACCCACTGGCACCGGAACAAAGGAACTTTAAAATTAGGGTCTGTGGCATAGTCTAGTTCCCATATCTCCTCTATGCGGCCATAATATGTATGCTTATTCCCATTAGGGTCTGTGGAATCTAAGTTGACACCACTATTTTGGTTGGTGCTGCTTTTATCTTGGGCTACGGTGTAAAATATATTTCTATTTATCTCGTACCCTTTGTACGTGAGGATGTGCCACGATGGTTGCCTAGCCAACAAATACAGTTGTTCATCAATATTTTGGTCACACTGACATTCTTTTTGCAACCAACCGCCGAATGTTTCCATGTGCTGACGCGTAATCCAAGCCTCATTCTTCCCTGGATTCTAGGATCATAGGAACTCCTTGTGTACCTCGATATACGGCTCCACCATGGAAAAAGAAGAAAGAACTATGTAGTGCGCTTTATTGAAAGAATCGTCCCCCATGCCGATATATGTTTTCTTCCCTAGTGTTCCCTTTCCACCAAGTCTCCCCTCGTGCCGCGATTCGGGAACACCAATCGGGTCAAGGTCAGGAATGAAGTCAACACAGAACTCAATGACCTCCTCTATCCCGTATCCCTTGGCGATGCTTCCTTCTGGCCGAGCACGCTGGTTAACATATTTCTTTAGGACTCCCATGAACCTCTCAAAGAGGAACATGTTGTGTAGGAACACAGGACTGAGAATATTAATCTCCTTGACCAGGTGAACTAGGAGGTGTGTCATGATATCAAAGAAGGATGGAGGGAACACCAACTCAAAGCTGACAAGACATTGAACCACATCATTTTGTAGAGTAGCTATATCGAAAGGATTGATTGCCTCTTGAGAAATTGCATTGAGGAATGTGCATAGCTTCACGGTGGCCAAACGTACATGTGGAGGTAGAATTCCTCTTAAGGCAAACGAAAGCAGTTGCGTCATAGTCACGTGGCAGTTATGCGACTTTAAGTTTATGAATTTCTTCTCTAGCATATTTATTATATCCTTTATATTGGAGGAGAATCCAGATGGGACCTTAATGCTGCTTAGGCATTCAAACATGGTTTCCTTCTCCTCATTGCTAAGAGTGTAGCTAGCAGGTCTTAAATAATGGCATCCATCATCTGTCTTCTCTGGATGTAGGTTGTCTCGTTCTTTCATGTGCTGCAAGTCCTGTCATGCCTCAAGTGAATCCTTAGACTTCCCATACACACCCATGAATCCTAGGAGGTTCACACAAAGATTCTTTGTCAGGTGCATCACGTCGATCGAGTTGCGGACCTCTAGGTCTTTCCAATAGGGTAGCTCTCAAAATATTGACTTCTTCTTCCACATTGGTGTGTGGCCTGAAGCGTCTTTCGGAACAGGTTCACTGCCCTGTCCCTTTCCAAAGACGACATTCACATCCTTGACCATCTCAAATACATCCTCCCTAGTTCGATTGTCAGGCTTGGATCGGTGTTCTGCCTGACCTTTAAAATGCTTGCCTTTCTTTCTTACCTGGTGATTCCTAGGAAGAAATCGGCGATAGCCAAGGTACACGACCTTTCGACATTTTTTCAAATAGACACCCTCAAGATCACCAAAATAGTGTGTGCATGCATTATATCCCTTGTTTGTCTATCCTAAAAGATTACTTAGAGCAGGCCAATCATTGATTGTTACGAACAACAATGCTCGCATGTCGAAGTGTTCCTATTTGTACTCATCCCACACACGCATACCTGGTTTGCTCCATAGAAGCAGGAGTTCCTTAACTAATGGCCTCAGGTAGACATCGATGTCGTTGCCAGGTTGCCTAGGGCCTGGGATGAGCACCGGCATCATAATGAACTTCCGCTTCATGCATAACCATGGAGGAAGGTTGTAGATACAGAGTAACAGGCCAAGTGCTATGACTAGTGCTCTGGTCCCCAAAAGGATTCATACCATCCATACTTAAAGTGAACCTTAAGTTTCTTGCGTCTTTTGCAAAGTTCGGGAATTCTCTGTCTATTGCTCTCCACTGGGACCCATCAGCAGGGTGTCTCAACATGTTGTCTACCTTACGGTCTTCTTTGTGCCATCGCAACAACTTTGCATGGTCCCTGTTTCTGAACAGACATTTCAGGCGTGGTATTATAGGAGCATACCACATAATCTTGGCAGGGATTTTCTTCCTAGGACGTTCTTCGCCCTCAACATCGCCAGGGTCATCTCGCCTGATCTTATACCGCGACGCTTTACATACGGGGCATCCATCTAAATTCTTGTAGTCCTTGCCATGGTACAAGATGCAGTCATTAGGACATGCATGTATCTTCTGGATTTCTAATTCCAAAGGGCAGACGACCTGTTTTGCTTCGTACGTAGTGGTGGGCAATTCATTTGCCCTCGGAAGCATCTTTTTATTTATCTTCAGTAATTGCCCAAATGCCTTGTCAGATATACCATTTTGTGCCTTCCACTATAGCAACTTTAGTGTTGTACCCAACTTTTTCTGCCCATCTTTGGCAGACGGGTACAGTAATTTCTTTGTGATCCTCTAGCATGCGGTCAAACTTAGATTTCTCCTTGTCACTTTCGCAATCTCTTTGTGCATCACGAATGACATCACCAAGAGCATCATCATCTTTAACGAGTGCGTGTTCTGCACCTGCCTCTTCTTCAGCTTCCCCCATTGCAGTATCAGGGAAGTCACAATATTGAGCAAGAATGTCGTCAGGGTCCAATTGTTCTTCTTCTTCGTCTTCTTCCATTACAACACCGCTTTCTCCGTGCTTGGTCCAATAAATATAGTTTGGTATGAAACCCGACCTATACAGGTGTAAGTGAATAATCCTTGAGCTAGCATATTTCCTTGAATTCTTACATTCAGCACATGGACAACGCATGAAACCGTCCCGCTTGTTTGCCTCGGCCACACTAAGGAAATAATGCACGCCATCAATGAACTCTTGGGAGCGACGATCGGCGTTGTACATCCAATGCCGTTTCATCTGCATTACAAGACATACCATATATATATGAAAATCTTGAACTTATTTAGTTAACTACACAAGTACAACTCGTATGACACCACTACTCAACCGATTAATTTAATGTGACACCCTAATTTTTGTATTATTTAAGAAAATAGATAAATTTGATTTAAATATGTATTTGTTTGTGCATTCAAATTTAGGGAATAATAAATTTTGTGAAATTAAAAGTAATCATAAGGTTAACAATTTGTTCATGCATGCATGCTGTTGCACAAGTGTTTTTGTGATGATTGATTTGAGTCAAATTTCAAAAGATATTTAAAAACATTTGAAAATTTGATTTGAAAAATCAAATTAGAAAAATATAATTTCTTTCCTTTTCCCTCTCTCTTTCTGGCCCGAGCGGCCCGTTCGACCTGCTGCTCTCCAGGCGAGGCGGCCCGCGCGCGCACCTTCCTCCCCCTTCGCTTGCTGGGCCGGCCCGAATCAGCCCAGCAAGCCAACCACCGCCGCGCCCCTTTCCTCTGAGTCGCTGACCACCCGGGCCCACCTGTCGGCGCTCCCATCTCCAACCTCCAGCCGTTCCCCTGACTCCCTCGGTCATGATGGCAACCGCCATGACCGCCCCGCGCCCACCTTTCGCGTCGTGGGAGCGTCTTCCCCGCGCCCTTGCCTCTTCAAAAAGGGAAGCCGAGGCCGACCCCGCATCAGTTGTCGCGTTTCCCCGCTCCCTCTCGCGTCGCTGTGCCCGAGAGAACCGCCTCCCGAGGTCTCCAAGCTCCGCTGACCGCCCCTCCGCGCGGACAGCCTCCTCCGAGCCGTCTCCGCACCGTTTTTCCCCGCGGTGAGAACCCTCTCGCTCCCCTCTCTCTCTCGGTGCTCACGGTTCGTCGAACCGTGGACCATGGCCCCCGTACCGTGTACTCCGATGAGCTTTTCTATGGCCGGCCATGGCGGGTGCCCCTCGAGCCTACCACCGCCCGCGTTTTGCCCCGGGATGGGTTTGCCATCCTCCCCTCTTTGCTCCGGAGCTTTTATTTTTGAAAATGACGCCCTGTAGCGCCCGGGCGAGCAACGCCGGCGAGCTCCACGCCGCGGTAATGGCGGCGCCGCCGCGTTCACCCCCAGCTCCGGCGGCTGGCTCTCTCTCCCCCCCTTTTCTTTCTTAACCGTCCATCACTTGATCAACGGCCAGAAATGGCCAATACCCCTTCGCGGGTCTTTTTGCTAAAGAGACCCCCCACTTTCGTGATTTTGAACCCGCCGTCCTTGGCGTACTCCCGGAGTGCGCGTTTTTTTTTCGGAAAGCATAGTTTCTTCGGTATATATGAAAAATACGCTTTCAGATTAATTATAGAATTGCCACTGTAGTAAAACGTTTATAAAATCGTCGTCTTAGCTCCGATTTGACCCGTTCAACTTGCGTTAGTTTCATAATTTCATAATCTATGCAATAGTGCTACTGTTAGACCTGTTAAGAGCTTTTGAATTTCTCAAATAAATCTAGTTAATAGCTAGCTTTTGTAACAGTAAATATCTCGTAACTTGTGCGTCGTAACTCCGTTTTTCGTGCTTTTCGCGTCATTGTGATCGTAGCGAGGTGTAGATGATTCTGATAAACATTTTATTCAGATTTATTTACTGTTGGTGTAATGTTCTAATGATAGGAATGTTTGCTTTGCATGAATGCTTTTGGAATGTTGTATGTTGCCGTGTTGGTCGCGTTCAGACGGTGAGGAAAACGTTGGAGACCAAGAACTCTTCAATGACCAGCAGGACCAACACGAGTTTGTGAACCAAGGCAAGTATAGCATGGGCCTACCTTGATTCCTGTTCATTATATAATCTACTCATTATGCATGTGTCTAATATTGCTCGACTATAAGGACATCCTAGCCATTGATGACTTATACCTTGATGCCTATGGGTTTTATTGCATATGGGTAGAATGCTAGTGCTCTATTCAAACATGATCAATACTATGATTAATGGAACAAACGGATAAACATGACGATAATAATTGAAATATAGAGTGATGGTGCAAATGATGTCGATCATGTTGCCCTAAACTCTCCGTAAGGACTTATCTGTAGGGCAAAAGCTGGGACATACAGTGCAACCGTGAGAGTTATATGGCTCTGACTTTAGCTCAGTAATAGGATCTTTTCTAGCTTGTTAGAGGTTACCCGAAAGGGCGCAAGAGGGGCTTGCCACTTTGGGTATAGAACTGCCTCTGTTCTTGTGTGTATAGCCTGCGGGAATTGTGCCACAGAAAGGGGGGTTCTCTATATCTGCCTGCCGAGGAAACCTCGCGGCCCTAACATGTTAGAAGAGGCCTATGGAAGGCTTCATAGTGTACCCTGCCTACTCACCTTGGGAGTGTTAGGGGGTCGACGGGCCCCGGGCATATGGGCAATACGACTCACGGGTAAAGATGCACAACCTCTGTAGAGTGTTAAAACTGTTATAACAGCCGTGCTCACGGTCACGAGCGGCCCGGAAAACTCACAGAATAACTGGTTACTTATGATGTTGTTGTTCATGGTGAACTATGATGGTATTATGATAATGATGACGATGATGATGATATAATGTTGATCAATAACTCTATTAATTCTAGTATGTGATCATGTGGGTTAATTTGGGAGCCTAAGCATAAGTTGATGTTAATCAATGATAAAATGCTGACTTACTAAAATGCTAAATGCAGTAAACCGTGTCTGCCTTTTGAGCCTCATGAATCCCCATGTTATGCTTGTGGAGTACGAAATGTACTCACGCTTGTTTATTTTCTATTTTTGGATAAAAATCCCGGATGGGTACCAGATTTCTAAAAATTGGAGCAGACAGGCTTGTGATCAACCAGTCAGTTGTCCCTGTGGAGTGGAGTCTTCACCTGAAGACCGGAGTTGTCCTTCCGCTGTTTGCTATCTAAGGTTATATCTTTTATAATAAGTACGTTATATATATTAAGCATTGTCATTTGATATTACCTTTATTTATAGCTATATGTGAGATTTGACTTCCTGGGCTCACATATGGTGTGTATCTGATTTTGTTCTTAAAACCGGGTGCTACAAAGTGGTATCGGAGCAATGCTGACTGTAGGACACAAGCCTAGTTAGCAATTGGTCGTCTTAAGGTTTAGGAATTGCTATAAGACCCTTGTTCTATAAACCTTGATATTTCTCCTCTATTATCTCTGTACCCTTGATATTCATCTCCTTCTTGATACTTGTTTAAGCCTTTGCTCTCATCTTCACTCCTTGCTTTGATATGCTCTTAGAATCTTGTCTCTTACCATCTTCCTGTGACATCGGAAGCGGAGCTTTAGGATATTTGCCCTTAACATGAATAGAACGATAGCATCGCAAGTTGAGTCAATGATTGAAGTATGCACCTTAATTGCTTGTTGAATTTTCATTATGCATGTGCTTGTTTTGGATCTTTGTAATGATTGTAATGATCTTGTGGAGATTGTCCACAATTTCATTTAGTCTATAGGCCTAAGGCATAAGGATTAATGAAGTAAATATGCGGGTTTTGGTTTTCTCCTGTTTTATCCATCCTGTTTTCTAGAGCAGTCTGTGTTCGTCATGATATATCTCCAGATCTGGATATCCAAAAGTTATGAAACTTTTATGGATAAAGTAGACTCTTGTATGTTTCATCTGCCGCTGGAATCAATTCCATAGCTGTTTTGGTTTGGGAGTTATGGAAATCACAAGACGATATAGTTGTGCTGTCTGAAACCTGGAGTAGTTTTGTAGTGCACAGTTTTCGACCAAATTATGTTTGGAATCAGAAAAAGTGTTCTATACAAAAGTTGTAGAGGATTTCAACAGCTTTCCAACAGTATAAACTACAACTTCATTGGATTAACAGAATAGGAGTTACAGCTGTTTTCATGCGCTGCTGTTTTTCTACTCATAAGGAATTTCAGACTTCTTGTTCTTACTTATACACATGAGTTTTCATGGGATATCAGAAGGTCATTATGATGGTTAACTCACTTGGAAGAAGATGCAAGCTACCCTTTGTTGTCCCCTAGTTGATCTCTCTTAAGGGGGGTAGCCGAGTAAAGAAGTAACAAGATGAAGGTTTCTTACATTCAAGTACTCTACCTGAAAGAATTAGTTATCCCTAGGGTTGAGAAGTCACCATCAAGCACAGTTGGGTGTTTGAACTTCACCATACCCAAGACAAGTCAGCAACAATGACAAGGCAAGGATATATGGTTCATCTACAGTTGGTTCTATAGAGACTCGGAAGATTCGTTGCGACATCAATTATGGCAATAAATTTTTGATTCAAGGAAGATCTCTACTTGGATAAGTTATCTCAAATGGTGGAATTATGGGAAACTTAAGAAAGCTAATGATGTGTTGAGTTGGAACCCACCAAAGGATGCGATATGTGAGTTCTGGCTGAAAGAAGTATCTTTTCTGGGACATGTGGTCTCTAACGGTGGAATAGCCGTAGATCCCAGTAAAGTGCAAGATGTGTTGAATTGGAAAGCCCCAGTCAATGCTAGTGAAATCCATAGCTTTTTGGGTTTGGCTGGATACTATAGAAGGTTTATTGAAGGGTTCTCTAAGCTAGCCAAGCCTATGACAGCCCTATTAGAGAAGAATGCCAAATTTGTTTGGTCAGACAAATGTCAGGCTAACTTTGAGGAGCTAAAGAAAAGGTTGACAACAGCCCCAGTGTTGACCCTACCTGATTTAAGTAAGAGTTTCTCTATTTATTGTGATGCATCTCGCCTAGGCCTTGGGTGTGTGCTTATGCAAGAAGGAAAGGTTGTGGCCTATGCATCCAGGCAGTTAAGAAAGCATGAATTGAATTACCCAACCCATGACTTGGAATTAGCCGCAGTTGTCCATGCTCTGAAAATTTGGAGGCATTATTTGATCGGACATAAGTGTGACATCTACACTGACCACAAGAGTTTAAAATACATTTTTACTCAGTCCGAGTTGAATTTAAGGCAACGTCGTTGGCTGGAATTAATTAAAGATTATGATCTGGAAGTGCATTATCATCCTGGAAAGGCAAATGTTGTTGCCGATGCACTTAGCCGGAAGAGCTATGCCAACGGACTTCAGTTGACATTTATACCAGCAGAGTTGCGAGCTGAAATAGAACATCTCAACTTGGGTTTTGTCAATAATGTAGTAGAATTGGCTATAGAACCTACATTGGAGCAAGAGATACGTACAGGTCAGTTGGAGGATGAGAAATTAAAGGAGATTGCTGAGCAGGTAGTGGTTGGAAAGGCACCAGGTTTTCGGTTGGATGAGAATGGTACTCTATGGTTTGGAAAAAGAATATGTGTACCTGAAGTGAAAGCTATCCGTGATATGATTCTGCGAGAGGCACATGATTCGGCTTATTCTATACACCCTGGAAGCACCAAGATGTACTTGGACCTCAAAGAGAAGTATTGGTGGTATGGTTTGAAACAGGATGTGGCTGAGTATGTGGCCATATGTGATACTTGTCAAAGGGTGAAGGCTGAGCACCAAAGGCCTGTAGGATTGTTGCAACCAATGAAAATACCAGAGTGGAAATGGGAAGAAGTTGGTATGGACTTCATTACTGGATTGCCCCGCACTCAACAAGGATATGATTCGATCTGGGTAATAGTGGATCGACTTACTAAGGTAGCCCACTTCTTGCCAGTCAAAACCACTTATAGTGGTGCAAAGCTAGCGGAGTTGTATATGAAGAGAATAGTATGTCTACATGGGGTTCCAAAGAAGATCGTATCTGACCGAGGAACTCAGTTTACGTCACATTTTTGGCGTAAGGTACACAGTGCTTTGGGAACCAAGTTAAATTTCAGTTCGGCATATCATCCCCAAACTGATGGGCAGACCGAAAGGACCAACCAAATATTGGAAGACATGTTGAGAGCTTGTGCTTTACAGTATGGTACTAGTTGGGATAGGAGTTTGTCATATGTTGAGTTTTCATACAACAACAGTCACCAGAAAAGTCTCAAGATGGCGCCATTCGAAGCTTTATATGGACGAAAGTGTAGAACACCTCTATTCTGGAATCAGACAGGTGAAACCCAAGTGTTTGGACCTGATGACCTACGCAATGCAGAGGAACAAGTAAGGATGATCAGGGATAATTTGAGAGTAGCACAGTCTAGACAGAAGAGCTATGCTGATATCCGAAGGAGAGAGTTGAGTTTCAAAGAAGGTGACTATGTGTATTTGAAAGTGTCACCAATGAGAAATGTGAGAAGATTCAATATGAAGGGCAAGTTAGCACCGAGATATGTGGGACCTTTCAAGATTCTAGAGAGACGTGGAGAAGTGGCTTATCAATTGGAATTGCCAGAAAGTTTATCAGGTGTGCATGATGTGTTTCATGTTTCACAGTTGAAAAAGTGTTTGCGGGTACCAGAGGAGCAGATTCCCTTGGAGGAGCTTACTGTTAAAGAAGATCTCACGTATGAGGAGTATCCGGCAAAGATTCTTGAAACTGCAGAAAGAGTTACCAGGAGCCGCACTATAAAGATGTGCAGAGTGCAATGGAATCGTTATTCAGAAGATGAGTCTACGTGGGAAAGAGAAGAAGATCTGAGAAAGTCTTATCCACAGCTTTTTGAGTAAGCATCATCCAATCTCGAGGACGAGATTCTCTTAAGGGGGGTAGAATTGTGACACCCTAATTTTTGTATTATTTAAGAAAATAGATAAATTTGATTTAAATATGTATTTGTTTGTGCATTCAAATTTAGGGAATAATAAATTTTGTGAAATTAAAAGTAATCATAAGGTTAACAATTTGTTCATGCATGCATGCTGTTGCACAAGTGTTTTTGTGATGATTGATTTGAGTCAAATTTCAAAAGATATTTAAAAACATTTGAAAATTTGATTTGAAAAATCAAATTAGAAAAATATAATTTCTTTCCTTTTCCCTCTCTCTTTCCGGCCCGAGCGGCCCGTTCGGCCTGCTGCTCTCCAGGCGAGGCGGCCCGCGCGCGCACCTTCCTCCCCCTTCGCTTGCTGGGCCGGCCCGAATCAGCCCAGCAAGCCAACCACCGCCGCGCCCCTTTCCTCTGAGTCGCTGACCACCCGGGCCCACCTGTCGGCGCTCCCATCTCCAACCTCCAGCCGTTCCCCTGACTCCCTCGGTCACGATGGCAACCGCCATGACCGCCCCACGCCCACCTTCCGCGTCGTGGGAGCGTCTTCCCCGCGCCCTTGCCTCTTCAAAAAGGGAAGCCGAGGCCGACCCCGCATCAGTTGTCGCGTTTCCCCGCTCCCTCTCGCGTCGCTGTGCCCGAGAGAACCGCCTCCCGAGGTCTCCAAGCTCCGCTGACCGCCCCTCCGCGCGGACAGCCTCCTCCGAGCCGTCTCCGCCCCGTTTTTCCCCGCGGTGAGAACCCTCTCGCTCCCCTCTCTCTCTCGGTGCTCACGGTTCGTCGAACCATGGACCATGGCCCCCGTACCGTGTACTCCGACGAGCTTTTCTATGGGCGGCCATGGCGGGTGCCCCTCGGGCCTACCACCGCCCGCGTTTTGCCCCGGGATGGGTTTGCCATCCTCCCCTCTTTGCTCCGGAGCTTTTATTTTTGAAAATGACGCCCTGTAGCGCCCGGGCGAGCAACGCCGGCGAGCTCCACGCCGCGGTAATGGCGGCGCCGCCGCGTTCACCCCCAGCTCCGGCGGCTGGCTCTCTCTCCCCCCCTTTTCTTTCTTAACCGTCCATCACTTGATCAACGGCCAGAAATGGCCAATACCCCTTCGCGGGTCTTTTTGCTAAAGAGACCCCCACTTTCGTGATTTTGAACCCGCCGTCCTTGGCGTACTCCCGGAGTGCGCGTTTTTTTTCGGAAAGCGTAGTTTCTTCGGTATATATGAAAAATACGCTTTCAGATTAATTACAGAATTGCCACTGTAGTAAAACGTTTATAAAATCGTCGTCTTAGCTCCGATTTGACCCGTTCAACTTGCGTTAGTTTCATAATTTCATAATCTATGCAATAGTGCTACTGTTAGACCTGTTAAGAGCTTTTGAATTTCTCAAATAAATCTAGTTAATAGCTAGCTTTTGGAACAGTAAATATCTCGTAACTTGTGCGTCGTAACTCCGTTTTTCGTGCTTTTCGCGTCATTGTGATCGTAGCGAGGTGTAGATGATTCTGATAAACATTTTATTCAGATTTATTTACTGTTGGTGTAATGTTCTAATGATAGGAATGTTTGCTTTGCATGAATGCTTTTGGAATGTTGTATGTTGCCGTGTTGGTCGCGTTCAGACGGTGAGGAAAACGTTGGAGACCAAGAACTCTTCAATGACCAGCAGGACCAACACGAGTTTGTGAACCAATGCAAGTATAGCATGGGCCTACCTTGATTCCTGTTCATTATATAATCTACTCATTATGCATGTGTCTAATATTGCTCGACTATAAGGACATCCTAGCCATTGATGACTTATACCTTGATGCCTATGGGTTTTATTGCATATGGGTAGAATGCTAGTGCTCTATTCAAACATGATCAATACTATGATTAATGGAACAAACGGATAAACATGACGATAATAATTGAAATATAGAGTGATGGTGCAAATGATGTCGATCATGTTGCCCTAAACTCTCCGTAAGGACTTATCTGTAGGGCAAAAGCTGGGACATACAGTGCAACCGTGAGAGTTATATGGCTCTGACTTTAGCTCAGTAATAGGATCTTTTCTAGCTTGTTAGAGGTTACCCGAAAGGGCGCAAGAGGGGCTTGCCACTTTGGGTATAGAACTGCCTCTGTTCTTGTGTGTATAGCCTGCGGGAATTATGCCACAGAAAGGGGGTTCTCTATATCTGCCTGCCGAGGAAACCTCGCGGCCCTAACATGTTAGAAGAGGCCTATGGAAGGCTTCATAGTGTACCCTGCCTACTCACCTTGGGAGTGTTAGGGGGTCGACGGGCCCCGGGCATATGGGCAACATGACTCACGGGTAAAGATGCACAACCTCTGCAGAGTGTTAAAACTGTTATAACAGCCGTGCTCACGGTCACGAGCGGCCCGGAAAACTCACAGAATAACTGGTTACTTATGATGTTGTTGTTCATGGTGAACTATGATGGTATTATGATAATGATGACGATGATGATGATATAATGTTGATCAATAACTCTATTAATTCTAGTATGTGATCATGTGGGTTAATTTGGGAGCCTAAGCATAAGTTGATGTTAATCAATGATAAAATGCTGACTTACTAAAATGCTAAATGCAGTAAACCGTGTCTGCCTTTTGAGCCTCATGAATCCCCATGTTATGCTTGTGGAGTACGAAATGTACTCACGCTTGTTTATTTTCTATTTTTGGATAAAAATCCCGAATGGGTACCAGATTTCTAAAAATTGGAGCAGACAGGCTTGTGATCAACCAGTCAGTTGTCCCTGTGGAGTGGAGTCTTCACCTGAAGACCGGAGTTGTCCTTCCGCTGTTTGCTATCTAAGGTTATATCTTTTATAATAAGTACGTTATATATTAAGCATTGTCATTTGATATTACCTTTATTTGTAGCTATATGTGAGATTTGACTTCCTGGGCTCACATATGGTGTGTATCTGGTTTTGTTCTTAAAACCGGGTGCTACATTTAAGGAAGCCTCATTAGAATGTAGAGAGTCCCAACTAGCACTAAAAAAAGTAACACTAAAATGCACTTCAGCAGCATAACGACTTCACGACCAATCCTAACTAAAACAGACATATCATTCGTGATGTGTCCAACATCGACGGGCTTCGGCTCGCTCACTGCCTCATCTGCCACCTTTGCAAGAGATATTTGCATGTGTTCCTCATACTCTTCCTCCCAGTACCAGCCTTCACATCCAGTGCCATCCCACTGAAATTAGAACAAAAAAAAGATAGAACTTTAATTACAAAAAATTGGTGCAAACTAATCATAGCCATCAAATATATGCGACAAAATAACTCACATTGCGATCCGGACACTTGAAGAAGATACGCCCCTTGTTGGGACACTCCTTCACTCGGTACTCCTGCACAATCTTCCCACACTCGCCGCACCCAATGAGAGGGAGGTTTGGCGTATGTCGCTTTGGAGCCCGATGAGAGGCAGAGGACCCGGAAACAGTTGTCAACTACTGTAAATTCATCTTTTTCTAGAAAAAATGAAACTAAAAAAACTAAAATTCTATATATTTATAAACCATGAAATGTGGTAGGCATACTAAGAATGAAAGGTATATATACTAATTTTAATGAACTAATTGACCCGGCCACACAATTTTGTAAATTGAAGTATTACAAATTTATAATTTTCATAAGCAAATTGAAAGAAGTTAATAAAATACCCTAAATTCTCTATTTCTCTAACTAAACCATGAAATGTGGTAGACATACTAGCAATGAAAGGTGTATACTAGTTTTCATTCACTAATTTTAGCTTCCTTCATCAAAATATTCAAACTATCAAGAGATTAGATCTTAAATTGGCCTAGAAATCATAAAATAAAAAACCATATATATATACACCACGAAATGACAAATGCTCTTGCTAAAACATGAAAGGATGAAGCTAATTACCTTTAAAGAAGTCTCTGACGGAGTAAAAGCCTTGAGATGGATCAATGGCCGGAGATGAAAGCAAGAACAAACAAGAACACAACAAAGAAGAAGGAGAGAAGAGAGCTCTCGGGCTCGGGCTGGGGGAGGAAGAAGAATTGAAATAGGTGGGAGACACTTTTAGCCCTGATTCCTATAACATCCCTGGACTAAAGGTCAACCTTTAGTCACGGTTTGTGCCACGGCCTGGGACAAAACATTTAATCCCGGGTGGTAACACCAACCGGGACTAAAGTTTAGCCTTTAGTCCGGTTTGTAACACCACCCAGGACTAAAAGTCTCCCCTGACATGGCCTGGCGCCAGAGCCGTTGGGTGGGGGACTTTTAGTCCCGGTTGGTGTTACCAACCTGGACTAAAGTCATTTTTTTATCCCGGATACACATTTCATCGGGACTAATGTCCATTTTAGACATCGACGAAAGGTCTGTTCTCTAGTAGTGCCCGTGACCCCACGCATCCCGCGTCTGCACCCTTCTCCTCCGTAGCTGTGACCCGGTGCTCCAGCCGTGGACGTGCGCCCCCGGTGGACAAACCCCCGACAGCCGTGTGCCTTGGCAGCTTGCGTGCCTCGGCAGCTGCGCGCTCCGATGGCATGTGCCGGTGTCCCACGTGAGCTTTCTTCTCGCACGTGCTTCTTTTCTCGACAAGGGTAGAATTGGCTCGGTCCTCGCTGGGTTCCATGCGAATGAGGTGAAGCAGGGTGAAACCATTATTTTTTGCTCCATCGCACTCCAAACCTCTATGAGAGCATATTTTAAGGAGCTTCACGAGTGAAGCTGTTTTTTATCCCGATTGGCAGAAAATAGCTCCTGAAACCGGTGGAGAAGCCCCGCCAAACGGGTTCATCAATGTTTCCTTAGTATAAACATGACAAGAACAACATAGTATACTCTATTCTCATTACCACTGAAAAGCAGTACCGAGAAGAATCAACCACACCTAGGGCGTGTTTGATTGCTTGGACAAGGGTGGCTCATGTGGCTGGCCAGAGGCATGCTGGATTGGGACATGCTCATCTAGTGCAATTACTCCGGTTTGATTGTCTGTACGAAACTAAGCCAGGCTGAGGGTGGGACATTGTTTGGTAGACAGCACAAACGAATTTGACCACCTTGCATCAGCTCATGGTAGACTTACCCCTTTCTTATTCCCTGCTCCTACCGCCATTCCTGTGAGACATTTTCACAAACACGATCCATATGTAGCTTTGTTGGGGAATTCGAATCGACGAGGAATGGAGGCACGAAGCCACGGCCGGGTACTTGCGGTACGTGGAGAGCGTCGACAAGGGCGATGAGGTCGCCGATGGTGTGGAACACGGTGTAGGATGACGGTTCCGGCGGCGCGGTGGTGCCGTCGTAGCCCTGGAGGTCGGGCGCGACGCAGCGGTAGCCACGCGCGGTGAGGTAGCCCATCTAGTGGTGCCACAAGTACCAGAGCTCCGAGAAGCCGTGCACGAACGGCACCGCCGGCGTGGAGGTGTCCACGGGGCCGCCCTCCAGCTGCCGCTGCCTCACTGCCGCCATGGCGTGTCGGCGTCATGCTCCGCGCCACAGCTGCTGACTAGGAAGGGAGAGCGAGGTGGCCGGGGAGCCTTCGGAGAGGGAGAGCGCGCACCTCTCCACTCCGATGGTGTCGACGATGGGGTTGGCGGCGGCGGTGAGGATTCACTTTCACGGTAAAGAAAAGAGAGGTGACCAGAACTTCACCCCTGGCCCAGGATGCGCCCGCTCGGACCAAGCCTGCTAGGAACGAGAAATTTTTTCGATTCCCCCTAGCCAGGCCCTAGGGTGCTTTGAGGCGCATGCTGGCTTAGCTCGTGGGCTGGTCCACACAAACAAACAACCTGAGTTGCACGCCCTGGGCTCAATGACCCGGATGGGCCAGACAAACAACCGCCCCCCACCCCCACCAATCATTGCCTTGGTGGTGTTGTTCACTGCATCCCTGCACATCCTGTATATATTAGCAACGCTAAGACTGACTGCACTCTTCATCTTTTATATTTATCCTCTAAAAGGAATATTGCATCCTGATCATCGATATTATCTCCTCAATACTCAAATCTCCCGCACTCATCCATCCTCTATATCATCCTCTATCCACTGTAGGGCTCGCTTGTCAATTTATCTAAATATATCCATGTGAGATCTTGTTTTGAAGAATTTATTGAAATGAATTTAATGGTGCAATCGGAATTTAATTTGATTTTTTAGTTTGTGAGTTATAACATTTTTTACTAGTTGAAAAGGTGGGACCCTCTCTCTGTCCCGCTCCCTGTGCCCTCTCTCTCCTCCGCCCTCCCTCTGCCCTCTCTCTCCGGTGGGCCCTGGCGCAGTATAGCGAATGCCCGCTACTTCGCCACTGATGCCGGATCAGAGCTGGTACCGGATGACTGTAGCGTACCCGCTGTGGGGGATTTCACCTGCTATCGCGCGTACAGGATGTGTTTACCGCATCCGATACAGACAGCCTAATCTCTCAGACACATTGGACATGACCACCATTAAATAGTGGAGCACGATCGGATTAGCTCACTTTCAGTCCCCCATGATGAGTACAACAGTAATGACCAGATGCATGCATTATTATATACTACATATAATTGGCATCAGATTAAGAGGTTTTGCTCCTCCAGCCAGTACAATAATTCCCGGGGCCGGGAGACATGGCGATCTCCAAGCCTGATTCCGTGAGCTGAACCTGGACGCTTGGGTTGACCAGGTCCACTTTTTTTCCTTTTTTTTCATTCACGTCACGGCGCAGGTGCGTGTACGAAGCGGACGAATAAGGCCGCGTTTAGATGGCCAAAAAGGCCCAAAAATTTTTGTGCAGTAACTGTCACATCGAATCTTTTGACGTATGCATGGAACATTAAATATAGGTAAAAAAATAACTAATTGCATAGTTTGTCTGTAAATATCGAGATGAATCTTTTAAGCCTAGTTAGTTCATGATTGGACAAATTTTACCAAATAACAACGAAAAGTGCTACAGGAACTTTTCCCCAAAAATTTTTGGATCTAAACACGCCCTAAAGCGTACGGGCTTTGGTCCCATGATATCTGACACTGTCGTCAGATAGAGATCATCAGGAAACTTCAGGCTCATGTTCCTGCAATCCATAGTTTTCATCTTTTTTTCTACTCATGGTTTTGTTTGGTAGTACTATCTATATAGTATCTACACAAGACTACTCTATCCTTTTGTTTCAGCTTAAGTAGATACATATATACATCCACACAAGACGTGTATATAATGCATTTTTCAGTGTTTTATAACCATCTGGTAATTGAGTTTCCGGTGTCTTGAGATCTTCAGGCCCATTATTTGATTCAGTCATTTCGATATTTATGATATTGTAGTTTGTGGCAAATCCATTTCCATCAACAGTTTTCTTTTATGGATGAGGTAAATGGATGAACATCTAATAATATGGAAATGGTTTTGAAGGTGGTGGTGTCCATGGCACTGCAACCAGAGACTCTCGATGCAAACATATACTCTTTTCCAATTGCATTTCAACTTGTCATCCACGAGAGGGAACAGAAAGAATTACACATGCTTGTTGTTTACCCACGTGAATAGCACGTGCTAGCTAGCTAGACCTTCTTTGCTAACTACCAAGTTTGCACACTGACTGACGGGACCATAGACGATGTTCAGAAACAAAGAAAACTAAAGCATCATCAGAACATTCTTAACCAAGATTATGCTCTCTCTAGAATACCTCACTGACCTTTTCGCAAAAAAAAAAAAAGAATACCTCACTGACCTATATGGTGGTTCTGGGAAGAAGATTCATTAATCGACGGATTCTAGTCGTAGTATTTCACACCTCTAAAAACCAAAGGATGTGAAGGTGCATCTGCCGGTGGGGCATGGCCGAATGGGCCCCGCGATTAGCAGTTCCAGACAGGTAGGTCCCAGAGATTGCCCTGGGCCCACTCGTCATTGTCCGCCATACTGCCCTCCCATACAGGCGGGGCCATGAGCATAGCCTCGGCCAGCTCAGCCCACATCTTGGGCGACTGATCTGCCGCCAGCTCGTCGTCGGCTCCAAGTCCAAGCAAGGCGTCCCACGCCACGTCGTCGTCGCCGGCCAGCTGCGTCTCCGGGCTGCTGCCGGTGTCACTGCTGCTGCTGCCGCCGCCGTAGCAGCAGCCGACCTCGCCGGCGGCGCCGGCCTGCATCTGCATTACGACGAGGTCGGGCCTGAACCGGACCTGGGCGGCGGCCTCGAGCGCGGCGGCGCGGACGTCGTCGGGCTCGGCCGTGGCCGGGCGGCGGAAGCGGTGGACGAGCGCCGGGAAGTTGAGCCGCGCCTCGCGGCCGCGCAGGCGCAGCGCGGCCACGTCGTGCGCCACCGCCGCCATCTCCGGGGACTCGAAGCTGCCCAGCCAGATGCGCGTCTTCTTGCCGGGCTCTCTGATCTCCGACACCCACTTCCCCCACTTCCTCTTCCTCACGCCCCGGTACTGTCCTCCGGCCACCTCCCCGGCCGCGAAGCCGGCAGCGTTATCGAGCACAACCTCCATTTTAGGGATGAGCTGATGAAGTTACAGTGACCAAACTAGCGGCAACGCGCAAGCAAGCTAGCTTGAGCTGTGTTGACAAATGTAGACTATGGATCGATGCGTGTTGTTGTGGTGAGATGAAAGATTTGTTGGTGCTGGGAGTGGGAGGTGCATGCGTGCAAGTATATATAGCCATATAGGGAGATGAGAAGAGGGGGTGTGAGGTGTGCAGGAGTGAAGATCGATGAGGGAAGATGGCATGGGTGCATGCATGGGGAGGAGGACGACAAGCGAGGCGATGTTCGACCTGGGTGGAGACAGCTGGAGCCTAATACGTGTCCTTTTCCAGGATTTCTTTTTGTTCATATATTTGTATATTTATTTATTATTCATGTCTGTTTGCATTGGATACAAAAACATTAGAGGGGGAGATTGTGCTGGTGCATTATCCACCGGCACAAGGATATCAGTCATCAGAGATGTTGGTTTGCTTTAGTGGGGGGGGGAGCTGAGGGAGCTTCCTGGATAGTGCAAGGGCTTTTGGAGGTTAGCTTGGACGATGTAGCAGTGTACTTGTCGTCTTCATTATTTGTGGCAACCTGGATTTTATATATTGGGAGCTGTAGCAGTTGGGTTTTATGTCTCTTGCTAACTAAATTATTAGTGCTGACACTCATATTTTTATTTGTAGATCGAAATATTTATGTGTGGGTAGTAAAAATTGTATCATAGCAGCTAGCATATGTGTCTAAATGATGTTGGGCTATGCTAAAATACTCTAATTACTCTATAGGAGGTAAGATGTCAGATAAATCCAAACCTTTGAATTCTGGGAGAGATAATATATACTAATAACAAAGTGAAGGTAAAAGGAGAAATAACGTGAACCAGTTGGTGGAACCTGCCCACCCAGGTTTAAGTCATCGACTTGGTACGAGTACTTGCATTTTTCTGAATTTATTTATTCTAGGTTTTAACGATGCTATGCTTTCAGTGGTAGGCGACGTCCCTCTCGACAGCGGGCACCTGTGGTGACTTCGTGAATCTCGAGATCTGCCGGCTCAGTCCTTCGGAGGTGCTCACAAGGATAGGGTATGCGTACATGTGTTTATAGGAGTGAGTCTGTGTTCATATTGGTGAGTGTGCTTGCGTATTATAGGCGTCTACGTTATATTATATAATTTAAAAAATAGAAGAAATAACTAGTTACCCTAAAATAACAGGCTACCAAGTGAAAAAAAAGAATACCCTAAAATAACAGGCTCCAGAGTGAAAAAAGAGAAATAACCAGTTACCCTAAAATAACAGGCTCCATTGCAAGGTACTAAAAAGTGGCCCCTATAGAGGCCGCAATAGCAGTAGTGGTCCCTTACCGTTACCGCTATGACGTAGCGGCTCGGATATAGCATATTGGAACTTAGTGCCCGCTATTTGATACAGCAAGCTACTATAGCGGCCGTTATTTGACGTAGCAGTCCGTTATAGCGGTCCAAGTCTAGAACATAACTAGTTCATTTTCAATTTAAGATATATTTGATCAAGAGTCAACCCTTTGAATATAATTAAATATCTATTTACACTATTTAAGTTATATGTTTATTAATCTATCATTAATTTGTATTTAGTTGATTTGTTAATGCATAAGAAAGTCATTTTTTAAGATACACATATACACTACTACAATATTTTTAAAGGAGGAGGGCAAACATTAACGGAGGCGGTTTTTGCAACCGCTTTCGAGGTAAGGTCACGATAAATGTGACCATTAACCGAGGCAGTTCCATGGCCGCCACGGTTAATCAGAAAAAAGCGAAAAAGCCCAGATCCAGCCCTTACCGGGCCTGGATCTGGGCCTGCACGCTGTCGTTGTTGAGGTCGTGCTCGCCGCTGTGGGGGTCGACGGAGAGCTCCTCCCGCCTGGATCCGTTGCCAAGGAGGGCTCGCCGGCAAGCTCGAGGCCGGATCCGCCGGATCCGAGCGCCCTGAGGCCAGATCCACCGGATCCCGGTGCCCTAGGGCCGGACCCGCGCGGATCCTGGCGCCCTAAGGCCGGATCCATGTGCCGCATAGTTGTGGTTGCCTGCTCCACCGCGCCACTGTCATCGCTGCCGCGTCATGGGATGGAGGGGCACCGCCGCGCCTTGAGAGGGAGGGCGCCACCACGCCAGGGGAGGAAGGGGCGCCGCCGCGCCTTGGGAGGGAGGGGCGCCGCCGTGCCACGGGAGGGAGGGTGCCGCTGTGCCTTGGGAGGGAGGGGCACCACCGTTCCATGGGAGGGAGGGCGCGTCCGCGCCTTGGAGAGGGAGGGGTGCTGCCGCACCATGGGAGGGAGGTCTCTACCGCGCCTTGGGGAGGGAGGGGAGCCCCCATGCCATGGGAGAGGGAGGGGAGCGGTGCGCCAAGGGGAGTGGCGGACGGGTGAGGGAGTGAATGAGAGAGAGCTGCTGGGGTGTGGCTGGAGGGAGGGAGCGGCTGGGGTGCTGAGCGGCTGGGTCCAAACCCTAGCTTTCGTATACATAGTGTGAGTAGTTTCCGGGCTGAGATGGGCTTAGATGGGCTTCAAATAAAATTCGGCCTTATTAACCGAAGCGGGCCTTATAAGTGGTCTGCCTCCGAAAATGGCCCTATTTTCTGAGGCGGACCACTTATTAGACCCTTTTTAACCGCCTCCGTAAATCTATTTTCCGAGGCGGTTAAACACCGGCCTCGGTTAATCTGAGGCGGTTGTAACTACTGCTCGCCTCGGAAAAAAAATGGAATCGCCTCGCAAAAGATTTTTTGCAGTAGTGATTCCTATATTAAATGAGATTATTAGACTATGTCATTAGAACTTAGCTTCCGTTATAGCGCCCGCTATCCGCAATCCGCAGCGTAGACGTCAATCTGCTACAGACCCGCTATCCGCTATTTGTTACCTTGCTCCAGAGTGAAAAAAAAGAAGCTACTTCTTCCTCTGTCCCAAAGAATACCAAACATCACAGGTTAGAGCATGTTTGACTTCCTATTAAAGCAGATACGCGGTTGAATCTAAACATCAAATTTCATTCATTTCCTAATCACTAAAAAGTATATATATATATATATACATATATATATATATATATATATATATATATATATATATATATATATATATATAACATGCATGTTTGATTTTTATATGGAGATAAGCAGTCTCGCAAAAAAAAGGAGATAAACAGTTCAAAAGTTTGTGATCTATAACACGTTTGATTTTTTATGAGGAGATAAACATGTTTTTCCATATAAAAAAAGGTTACAAAGAAATCATGTTTTATTTTTTTTACATTACAAAATAAACATGTTAGAAGAAAGACACTTTATATATCATCAATCCACATGTCACGTTACAAGAAATAGGAAAGTTAGACCATTCATATCTATTAGATGTAATAGGAAGACATTTTCTCTATTATTTATTCTATATTTTGTTCTCCTGTAATCTCCTAGGAGGTAATATATGATAATTGTCATCTAGGTCCATAATCACTCCAGAGTACCTAAATGCACCATTAGTCATCCATGGATTTGAAATGCGATAGGAGAGAGTCATAATTGATGGTTGCCCCCTATTCCTCCTTCCACTTCTTAAGTGTTTCTAAAGCTATAGCACCCAAGTGTCTCTTATGCCTAGCACCAATTTTCTAGACGCCTTACCTTTTTCACCATCTAGAATATCCCTAATGTGAGGTTATTTGAGCGATAGATAGCTCCACCACTACCCCAAGCCAGGACATCATTGTCGGTTCAACCCTACCCCACAGGAGTGATGGGGGTGGTCACATCGCTGCCTGTAACAAAAAACTGACAGTGATGTCAAGACAACACTATCAGTTCCAGGCACCACTCGACAGTGTCTAGTTGTGCAACACTACCGGTTTGTGGCTCTAGCCGATAGTGATGGTCAAGGCAACACTACTGTCGGCTGGTGGCTCAAGGCGGTAGTGTTGAGCAAGCCAACACTGTCAGTTGGTGGCTCGAGCCGGCTGTGTTGGTCGAGCCATCACTGCTGGCTAGTGGCTCTAGCCGGCTGTGTTGGTGAAGGCAACACTATCGGTTGGTACCTCAAACCGGTAGTGATGGCTTCAACAATACTGCCGGCTTGACATACAAACCGGCAGTGATGTCTTGAGAAACACTGCCGGCTTGACATACAAACCGGTAGTGATGTCTTTTCTAGTAACTCATTTTTTGAGTAATTTCCTTATTATATCTAACAACTGATCGAAGCCTTTATCGCTCAATCCGTTTATAGATTTAAACTCTAACAACATGATGTTGGCTTCTAGTTTGCTCACTGGACAATCATTATACAATGGTGTTTTGTCATCTTGTCTCATTTTCTCTAGCTTTCTCAGCTATCTATCACTAAGAAATCCGCTCTCTACATTACGTACCAGCTGAAAAATGCCATCGTTATACTCAGTGTCGTCAACTAGTGTATTCATAAACACATTATTAATGGTAGCCATAGGTTCCTCGTTAGTAACAGCCTCGTGGAGGGCTACGTCAGGCATGGCCATACCATCATTGTTTCCCCGCGAAACATTCACACCAACCTCCCCATGCATACTCCATATCGTATAGTTTGGCATGAACCCCGTGGTAATCAAGTGCATTCGTACAAACTCAATTCTCTCCCATTTCCTTTGATTCATGCAATCTTTGCATGGGCAGAAGACAGGGTTTCCATCCCAGCATCAGCTTTGGCATCAGTAATAAACTTGCTGACGCCAAGCATGTAGCACTTGTCCGTTTGGGACAGATGCATCCACTCTCGATCCATCTCTGCACAAAAAAATATTGAGATAGTAATTATAGAGAAATTAATAACAAGTGGAGCTTTATGAACAATAATTGTAGCTCGAAAGTACCATTTATTCCACACTTATTTAATTTAGTCACCCCATTTTAGGAAAAAATATTCTACACTAATTATTGGAAAATTGAAATTGGTATCCCCGCCATATAAATTGAAAGTCGTAGCCCCATAAAAAAGCAGTTATCACACAATAATGAAGAACAATTATTCTACTCCATGCCACATAAAAATGGAAACACTAATTTAAAAAAGATTAAAGCTAGAGACATGATCATGAACAACAATGTAGCTCCAAATAATGTACTGATAGGTTACACATGGATTAATTTGCTCATCAAAATTGTAAAAGAATCTACTCTACTCCTAAAAAGAACTAATTATAGCATCACATACTAACAATCATCTTGACCACCATGTAATTAGCTAGGGATTTAGATGGGTTCATAGACATCAACCTTTTGGACGATGGATTCTCCACAATTTGCTTGGAAGCCTTGCACAAAGTCTAATTGGAAAGTGCTATCTAGAATGGAGAAAGAACTAGAATGAGAATCAAGCAATGTAGCCATCAAAACAATGTTAATTAAGCAACAAAATCAAAGGGGTGGATGCTTGTTACTAACCTTAAAGCAAAAAGATCAAGCCATTCTTCAAAATCCAAGAGCTAGCTTCATGGTGAAGAGCAGCCGCAACAATGGAGGGAGGGGGCCAAACGCGCGCCTCTATGCTCGAGATGGAAGAGAGGAGGAAGGAGAGGATGGTGGCAGCTTTTTGTACTGTCATTTTATCACCGTCGATTCTTGGCTAGCACCGGCAATGATAGCACCAGATCAATGTCAGTTCCTGGCTAGAATCGGCAGTGATATGTGACCGTGCACTCATTGCCAATTCTAGCCACAAATCGGCAGTGATGTGGACCTTCACTGCCGGTTTTGGCCCACCCCCCAATCATTTTCTGATTTTGAAGCCCGGAACTTGTAGTGAAGGGTCATCACTGCCAGTTGGCCGAAATCCGGCAATGATGATGCCGGCAGTGATGCCCGATTCTGTAGTAGTACACCTCCACACCACATGCCCCACTCAGCCACAAAAGGCTATTAGTTTAGAGCTCTGATGAGACCCTAGCCTACTTGTGGCAGCCACACCTTCCTGCTCCTCCCACCAACATGTACTGGCACCGCAATTGTTTTCCCCTCCCTAGAACCATCCATGTGGCCCGTATCCATCTCCTGCCATGCATCTCCACTCACCACCAACATCGATTGGCCCTATTATTGTGGCCTTGCATCTAAGGTATGCTTGGTACAACTTCACTCCTTGATTTTTTGATGGAGCGATTCCTGTAGGGGACTAGGTGTGAAGTGATTCTAGTGCGGATTGAGTAGGGAAGATCGAGGATTAGGTTTTTAAGATCCTAGCTCCTAGAGTAAATGCATAAGTGATTCTTGTTTGATCCCCACCAAATTATTTGTAGATTTTTTGTTGTCTGGCCAAGTAGCAGTGATAGTCATGGAGAAGCTCCTCCAAGGAACGCTCCCAAATGACTCATAATACCACAACCTCTTCCCAATTTAAAATACTAACCTCAATCCTCCAACCCTAACTCATTATCTCAAGAAATGAGGTGCAAAGGAAGAATAAAACATTCAGTTGGGTGTTATCTCTTGCCCTCCCTTTAAATTAAAGGAAACTCTCAACATCAATATACAAACTTTACTTAGTATGAACTCAAAGTAGCTTTACACCTTTCAACCCAAAATCTACCTTATAAACTTAAAAATATAGAATTTTTACATACAAAACCAGCCGACAACAGTGGCAACTAGTGAAGGTTTTTTATCACTAATATATTTCCAACTTTCTGACAATTATCAGTACTATATATCAGGTATAGTATAAAACTTTTAGTTGCTACCAACAATTGACATGCATTGAAATATTTTTCTTATTATTGCCTTACCGGTGATATATTGTCCTACTGTCCCTAATGGCCACTATCAAATAATTTTCAGAACCAACAGATAGAGTTAACACATGTTGTCAGTAGCACAACTCATAGGCGTAGAAGGTGAGTGTACGCCTATGTTTAAGAGCGTCTGCGTCGGTACTGTGTAATTCACAAAAATATCTTCTCCTTTTCATAATTATAATAATAATCTATAGTAGGCTCTTGCACTCCTGCTTCTTCAAAAAGGAAAAAAAAAGATTTTTGTGTATTCGATAAAATATAGAGTTCTTTTAGTTGCAATAGTTTTTCTTCATACACAATATAATTAATAAGAACAAAAGATATTTACAAATCAACAAAATATTCAAGGTAATAATATTTGGAACACATAAATAAACGAGGATGACGCCAATACTTAATTAATATAATTGGACTTTACAGGACAATGTGACATTTTGACTCCGATCACGCGCACCGAAAAGCAGAAACTTTGCTAGTCCAAATAAGTCTTGTGGCACTTTCAACACAGCTGTAAATACAGTAGTGTCTGCAATTAAAAAACATTGAAGAGATGCTAACACTTGATATGGTTTCACTTGCCAAACAACACGTGTCAAGCTAATAGCCCTCCACATCACCCACCACCGCGATGTCACCATCCTGTCACATGTTTGTACTTTCTGCTGCTGTTGCCACTTGACGTACACGCAAACAGGGTCAATCTTCACCGGATTCTCAGGTGGAACTACAAGAGTACCGAAAATTTGCACATTGTCATAGGATCTAGTTTAAAATCTAGCTATTGGATAGCTAGCACGTGTTGAACCTAAGATCTACGTACTCCGTAAGTAAGGCTATCCGCACTCGTCGTACTCTAAATTCATCCTCTAAAAGGAATATTCCGTCCTAGTCATCAAGATTTCATCCTCTATATCAATTTCTCCCGCGTCCATCCATACTCTATATCATCCTCTATCCACTGTGTGACCCACTTGTCAGATTTTTTTCTTTTTTTTTTCTTTTTTTCCTTTTTCTCTTCCCTTTTCTTTTTCCCCTCTCCTCCTTTATCCATTCGACCGCACCACGCTGCTGCTGCGCTGCCCCATCCATCGGTCCCTCCGCCACCCCTCTCCTTCCCGTTCCCGTCCATGGCCGTCGCGCCTCCGCCTCCGCATCTCGCGCCCGGCGGCGCGACTCCGGGCGGGCGTGGCTCCCTCCGTGGGCGGCGGCAGCGGGCGAGCGTGCGGGCGGAGCTTCCTCGTCGGGCGGAGCAGAGGCGCGGCGGAGCTTCCTCGTCGAGCGGAGCAGAGGCGCGGGGCCGTGAGGTCGTGCCCGCCGGAGCAAAGGCGGGCGGGAGGTGGAGGTCGAGGGCACGACCATGGCGCTCGGGAGGTGGAGGTGCTGCTGCGGCCATGGCTAGTGGCACCGGCCAGATCTGTGCGTGGGCGAGGCCGAGGTGGGCGCGGGCACGGCGGCGGCTCCTCTGCCGCGTGGGCGGCGCATCCGGCCTCCTTCCCCATCCCAGCGCGTCCGCGGCCTCCTCGTCGGCCGACAACCCGGCCTGCTCCGACCTCCTCCCGCCGTTCCCCGTCCCCGGCTCCGACCTCCTCCCTTGCTGCGTCGAGGGCCAGACCGAGGTGGGGCCGCGCGAGCGCTTCAGTGGAGCTCCTCCCCACGGCGGCGCTGCTCCCGCACGTCACCGGCGCCCGGCCTCCCCGCCGACGAGTGCCGTCCCGGCATCGTCGAGTGTCGTCCCGCGCCCGGCCTTCCCACCCGCCTCGCAGTGTCTGCCCGCGGGCCCCACGCCAGATAGCGGACGTCCTCTATCCCGCTAGGAATAGCGGATCCGCTGGCGTACCGGACCGGATAGAGGACCGCGCTGCGGCCAGCGTGTCCGCTATCCAATCCTCCAGTACGCGTTTAGCGTACGCGGTGCACACAGCCTAAGAGCCAGCTATAGAGTCCTTGTGAGGGTATACATATATATCTTGAGGATACAATTTTTCCAAACTGGTATTTTTATCTCGCTAGTTAATTTGTTGAGATTAAGTTTCATATCAAGGATTACAAGCTTTTAAGGGCGTCCCCAAGAGTGGTGAAATCACCGGCTCAGCCGAATTTCTATTGGTCACACGGAGGCTAGAGAAGAAAGACACGTAACCCAAGGAAGCAGCCTCTCTCACCTCCGATCTCATGTACCTACGCTTCCGGTTTTTCTCTTTTGTTTATTCACATGGTTGGCCGCATGGTTTCTGGCTGATTGATTATGGCTGATGATGATTTATTGTGAGAGAAAAACGCCGCTGAATAAGCACTGATAAGAATAAGTGAGCAGGGTGATTGTTTTCAGGCGCCAGCTCAGCTGACGATTTGGTCACGCCACCGAGGACGCCCTAAGTACTATATATTGCATATACTGATCCTGAGGGTCCTTATATGGTATATATATATATATATATATATATATATATATATATATATATATATATATATATATATATATATATATATATATATATATATATATATATATATATATAAACAGTATTGAACCCATATCTCTTTTTTTTGATAAGGATATTGAACCCATATCTAGTTACTATATTGCAGGACTTCGGCTTCTTGCTCAATGCTGGACTGCTGGGAGCTCTCGCTCCGCCGGACAACTTCTGATTTTCTATTTACATTATAGAGTAGAAACCAAACAAAATCAGTGATTTATTACTTTGTTACCCTTTAAAGATAAAATTATTTATGTGGTATCCAAAGAATAGAGTCATCTTAACAAAAGACAATCTAGCCAAGAGGAAAGCTACATGTTGGAATCTATTCGTCATTTATTCTTTGAATGTTATTATGCTAACTACTACAAAAAAAAACTTAACCGAGGTGGTCGAAAACAATTTTCCGAGGCAGGCAAACCATCCGCCTCGGTCTAAAGGTCGTCATTAATCGCTGTTAACTAAGTCGGCCCTAATGCCCGCCTTCGTAAATCAATCAGGAAAAATAAAAAGAAAGGAAAAATCCTGGACAAGCCCGCTGAGCCCATCCATGGCACCGGAGCTCGGGTTCCATCCGCGAGCTGCTGCCAGCTCCGTCCACACGCCACCGTGCTCCTCACTAGCTCCGCCCACGCAGCTCACAGGAATCGCCCAAATCTGGACCGCCGCCGTTGGGCCCGTCTTGGCCACCACCACCAGATCTGGAAGCTTGCGAGAGAGAGAGGGTGAGAGAGGTACTAGAGAAGAGAGAGAGAGAGAGAGTGAGTGAGAGACCTGGCCATCGCTACCACCACCGCTGCCGCTAAGACCGGCCTCCTCCTCCGCCAGTGTCCGAGCCGCGAGGAGCCACCCACGTGCCCCTAGGATCCGAGCACGGCCAGCCTCCTACTGGCTAGATCCAGGCGCGGTGGCCGGCCTCCTCGCCTGATCTGGGCACCGGGAGACGGAGAGGTGCTGGCAATCTTGGGAGAGGGAGCAGCTACGAGTGCTGGTGGAGAGAGGGGGAGGGAGCGGGAGACAAGCGTCCTAAAGAGGGTTGAGAGGTGGAGGCTCCTTGGTGTGGAGAAGGTCTTCCGACGAAGGCTTGGCCCGAGAAGGCTTCGACGAAGGCCCATCCAGAGAAGGCTACAACGAAGGCCTGGCCGGAGGAGGCTGGCGATGAAGGCCCGGGCGAAGGAGGCTGGCGACGATGGCCCGGCCGGAGTAGGCTAGCGACGAAGGCCTGGCCGGAGGAGGCTCCGACAAGGCCCGGCCGGAGAAGGCTGGCAACGAAGGCTTGGCTAGAGAAGGCTGCGATGAAGGCCCCAACACGCGAGGGAGGAGAGTGAGGCGGCGGCTAAAGTTTGCAAAAAAAAGTGGGAGAGGAGAGAGCCCCTCTTGCCCTCATGATCTTGGCATTATATAGGCAAGCGGAAATTTACAAGGGACCCCTTGGTGGGGGTGTGTTTTACATGTCACTCCAATGTCGCTAGTTGGACCTCTTCTAGGGGACTTGGCTCATATGAATATGGTATGTCCCAACAACAGAGTCGCGAGGGAGAGGGAGAGGTGGCGCGCGAGCGCTCTTTGGCGAGGGAGAGAAGAAGTCACGAGCGTTGTTGCGGCGGTTGCGTGGTGAGGGAGACGGTAGATGAGTGTTTAAGGTTTGTGTTCCTTATTATATACCGGAGGTAGTAGCGGGTATGAGTTGGGCTTGATTTTTGGAGGCGGACACCTTATAAATGTCTGCCTCTGTAAATGATTTACAGAGGCGACCGCCTCCGTAAATAAAACGACCTCTTCGGTAAATTGATTTTGTGCGGCAGTTATTTTTTGGTGTCTCGGTAAATAAAACGATTGCCTTCATTAATCGTCGGCATTAACCGAGGCGGTTGTTTTTTTGTAAACGCTTCGGTTAATGTTTGGGCACCGCCTCATAAAATCATTTTTGTAGTAGTGTAATTTCTTTTGCGTGCCACTTTTATAGCTTTGGGTATTTGACCACCAACCAATTTTGAAGATATATTCAATAATCGGTCAAAACAAGGTGGTTCGAAACAAAACTCACCGTTGCTAAATGGTTCTGCAGCCATTTCTTGGTCAATATGGCTCACTAGGTATGATTCAGTTTTTAATAAACGAACACCAAAATTATTTTTGTAGGTCTTATTCAAGGCAACACATTGGCTTCGGTTTTGGGATCGGTCACGGCACAATGAGGACCAAATGGAGGCTATGATGCAAACAGTTCGTCTACTAGAGTGGAGGGAATTACACTTCAACTTAAATGGATGGCCTTTTATTTTTCGGATTGATTCTTAAGCTTCGAACTTCTGGCTGCGCAAGACGTTTTTTATTTTCTAATAAGTGTGGACTGACGCCTCTCTTAAAGAAGGCCGAAGCCGGAACCTTAATTCCAAAAAGCAATGCTTTCCTAGCGTGTTTGCGTTACAATTCCTAAATCATACAGCACCGGCGTTGAACTTTTTTTTTTGATACTGCACCGGCGTTGAACTTGAGACCTAGAGAAATGGTACGGTGTCACCGTCACGTCGCAGCCACACGCACGGGGTTGGTGCCGTAGAGCCTGTGAAGGCGACACGTGTCCACAGGTTTGACTGAAACATTTTTCTTGTCCGTACGCCTCCCACCGCGTTGTGGGCCACCGGCCAGCGACTAGAGCATTTCAGGCCCAGCGCAACGTTCAGACGTCCAGTGGTCATGATGGTCGTCTGGTCATCTGGACAGTAAAATATAAATCTATAAAAATTTTCTTGATAGATCTATGCTTAACCCGATATATTTATTTGAATTACTTTAATGATTAAAACTAGCAAGCGACCTGCCAGGCGGGGGCCTGATCCGAAAATAACGGCCTGACGCAATAGAGATTCAGCTCATGTCCTCTTTGTCTCGACAATTTTTAACAGTTTCACATAGACCCACCCATGGATCGGTAACTTCCATCTCGTAAGTAGAAAAGACAAAATGTCTTACAATTGAAAACAAAGGGAGTACAAAATTACATCAAATCTCAGTTTACTACGGACAAATTAATTAAGGTTGATATAAAGTACAATACAGTGTTTTCTAATACACATCGACATATAGCAGCTGTGATTTCAATTGAAAAAAAAGGAAATAGTCAGCTAATGTTCCTAATAAGACTCTCTAATAAGGATTATGTGCAGCACGGAAAACAGTGCAGACATTGAGGCATGTGTCTAAGATCTTGTTTCTAAAACATATAGAGACATTTTGCTGCTATAAGTCCCTCAAAGGCTCAAATCTAGAAGGACAGCAAAGGAGTAGATCTTGTGGGCACACGTAGGGCCTTAATGTCGATTGCATATAAAATAAATATAGCCTCTATGCTGCTGTTTTTTATACCCAATAATTGATATATACAGTATATTCATTTATTAGTGATGAACCACTGAGCACACTGAAGTATGGAATCAGGGAAATCTCCGGATGCTGCAGGACTGTGGAAGTAATAGAAAACACAAACATTAAGTCCGTGTTTAGATGCCTAAAAAGAGGTAAAAAATTTTGTATAGTAACTGTCACATCGAATCCTTAGGACGCATGCATGGAGCATTAAATGTAGGTAAAAAATAATTAATTGTACAGTTTGTCTGTAAATGCCGAGACGAATCTTTTGAGCCTAGTTAGTTCATGGTCAGACAAATTTTGTCAAATAACAACGAAAAGTGCTATAGGAATTTTTCCCCAAAAATTTTTGCAACTAAACGGGGCCTAAGGGTGTGTTCAGTTGGTGAAAAGTGGGTGAAAAGTTACTGTAGCACATTTCGTTGTTATTTGGCAAAATTTGTCCAATCATGGACTAACTAGGCTCAAAAGATTCGTCTCGACATTTACAGACAAACTATGCAATTAGTTATCTTTTTTACCTACATTTAATACTCCATACATGCGTCCAAAGATTTGATGTGATAGGTGGAAGAGGAAATATTTTAGATTTGCATGGAAAGTGACCCTAAGGCTTCGTTCGTTTGAAGCCAGGAATGGCCTGGAACTATTCCGGATCCGGAACAGTTCGATAATTTGTACTGACCAGGAACTAATCCTGGCCTGGAACGGCCGGGAATGCCTAAGGCCTCGTTCGTTTGAGGTGGATCGAGGGCAGGAATTAATCCGGCTGATCACTGCTACTATAAATAGACCTGTCATTCCAGCTGGAACTATTCCAGCCACCCATTTCGATATAAACGAACGGGTCCTAACCGAGATCGAGGACTTCTGGAACATTTCCCTGTACCACGAATCCTTCACAATGTTGGGATAGTTATCACAGGTACAACCATAATTTTGGATCTAAAAAGCTTCTTTTTTAGAAGCTATTGTGACAAACACACTCAACATTTTGCCAAAAAAAAAGTGCGAGAATCCTCCAATTCATCGCACTAAATCAAGTTGTCATCTTTTTTTTTGTTCCCTCCCATCCAATTTTTCTGTGAACGTCCGCATCGGTCACCGTGTCCACTCTTTTGGCGTGGCTAGCGCCCGACACCTGCTGCTCCATTACACGTGCGTCTGCGAGCACATGGAACCTTCGAGCCTCTCTATCCGGACCATAGCAACCATGTTTCCGTTCCCGTTCCTGCCGGGAACTTGGATATCATTTTATAATGTGGGAACTAAAATTCCCATTTCCAGAGCGCAGATGTTTCTGAAACATAGAAACGTAGGAACCGGAACGTGGGCCATGTGTTCTCTTCCCATGCTGCTAAAGTCCGGATGCTCGTGCCTCCTTTGCTTCCGCGCTTGCATGCATGTGGGGCTACGCATGCCTGCCTCCATCCCCTCGGCTTCCCACGCCCAACACATGCACGGCGCCCCAGCAGCTCTCGTTCAACGCGCTTGGGACTGCTCCCGCCCCTACCTCCATCCCCTTGCACTACCCATGCACATGCACGGTGCCCCAGGAGCTGCAATAGGCGGCTGCAGCAAGTGGGCCTTGTTGTAACATGTGCAACACTCGATCTACTTTTGCAACATCCAGATGAAACACTTGCAACATACGTCCAGAACAGCTAAAACACTTGCAACATACGCCTGAAACACTTGCAAAAAAACACCAGAAAAATTTAAAAACATGGGTGTAGCCATTACAAACATATACAACATCCAGATGAAACGATTGCAACATACGTATGAAAACACCTGAAACACTATATATATACATACATATATATATATATATATATATATATATATATATATATATATATATATATATATATATATATATATATATATATATATATATATATATATATATGTGTGTGTGTGTGTGTGTGTGTGTGTGTGTGTGTGTGTGTGTGTGTGTGTGCGCGCGCGCGCGTGCGTATAGTCATTGCAACATGTGCAACATCTCGATCTACTTTTGCAACATCAATATAAAACACTTGCAACATACCTCTGAAACATCTAAAATATTTGAAACATACTTTTGCAGCATGCGCTTTCAACACAATGTCACCTTGATGCTTGCATGAATGGAGGCTCATCTTTGCGAAGTTTGACAGCGGCGCAGAGGTCGGCAGCGGTGCATGGAGCTTCCCAGTGTGGCAGCGACGTGGGCAACTCGCTGGTAGGGCGGCGTCACACGAAGCTCCTCCCCTCGCCTGCTTGCTGGAGCATCCGTTGTTGAGGCTTGTTGACTCGGTGGTGCATGCGTGGAGTGGCCGCAACGGGCGGATGTCGCGGTGCGGGCGAGCGACACGGTGGAGACGGAGTGGGGAAGGCAGGCGCAATGGAGTATGGAAGGTGGGCAGCACGGTGGAGGCAGAGCGCGATAGAGAGATTTTTTTAAGCAGCACGGGTGAGGCGGTCTGTCCGGATGGGCGGACGCCTGCTTCATATCATTAGCGTTTCTTTTCTAGAATATGTTCTATTTTCTTATAAACATAAATAGTAAATAATAAAAAATATATCTACAAGTTTTGATTATAACCGCTAAATTATTGATACAATTTTGATTAAGAATAAAACTTATTATTTTTGGAGCTTGGATTAGTCGATGGTCTAACTAATGAAACCATAAACTTAAATCTTAAGTTGTTTGTCATTCAATCTAATCAAATAAATGTACCTACAAGTTATACACGTATACCAATGCAATCCGCAATGAGTGTTGCCATCGAGAGAAGTCTAGTCATCAATGCTTGACTGACACGGCGAAAACTAACTTCTTACCAATTTTGACCGAATCTTAGGATTACAAATTTTTGTGGGTCTTTAAACGAAATCGGAACTCGATATCCAACTCTACCAACACATGAATAGTATGAAAATTAAAGTTATGATATATTTATGAGTAAATATTATTATGTCTTACAATGGAAGGAGAAAAAAAATATCTATCAAGATTGTATTTTAGTTCAATATTATCGATTTAGTAGGATATTACCATATTATTATCGATATTAACTTATATTATGGATGACATGGTCATTGTAAGTAAATTATAGCTTTTAAATTTTGTAGAAAAGGTAAAAAAAATAAAAAATATATTATCCCTAACCTTGTTTCATTTTAACTTCTGATAGTTTTTTCTTTTCGTGTTACAATGCACGGGCATATATTTGCAAGTAAATAAAAAAATGCAAATGAAACCATAAAACTGCCAGCACGATCATATCCTTGCAAAAACCATTGTGGCCTTGTTCACTTCCCATCCCAACCCAAAATATTTCATCTTTTACCTATCACATCAAATCTTTCTACGCATGCATGGAGCATTAAATGTAGGTAAAAAGATAACTAATTGCATAGTTTGTCTGTAAATGTCGGGACGAATCTTTTGAGCCTATTAGTTTATGATTGGACAAATTTTGCCAAACTTTTCACCTACTTTTCGCGAAGTGAACACACCCTGTACAGATAACCGATCCGCAACCCAAAGTGCATGCATAACAGTAGAATCGTCATAAATGGCCTATATGAATGCATAAAGAAATGCAGCTTGACAAGAGCGTACGGAGGAATCGGGGGCCAGGCCACACAAGCGGCGCCGCGTGCGGTGGCACTGCACTGCCGGCCGCTGCCAGCTACAGCTAGGCGTACGTCGCCGCCTTGGCCGGCCGGATGATTGCGAGCCGCGCGCCGAGCCCCTAGCAGTAGCAGCTGACCCCGCCCGGCGCCGCGGCCCGCGTGGCCCCACGAGGCATGCAGGAGGGATCAGAGTCAGAGGTGGAACCCGCGCGGCAGTGAATGCTTCCATCGAGCTAGCTAGCTAGTACCTCTAGGCTGTCTCCAAATGGAGACTCATTGGGTGCCCAAACCCAAAATGTGTCTCCAACATGATATATATAGCCTCCAACAGAGTACCTATACGGAAGACTTATTTTGGGTGTCATGAGAGGCATAACCTAAATCTGAGTATTCTCCCTCCTGGAGACCCATTTGCAGAAAGAGTTGTCTTTTGGGTCTTATTGTTGGAGAAGACTAAAAATAGGTATTAAACTCTGTCTGTAGTATTACCTATAGGACAAATGGGTATTGTATTTTGGGTTATGATTGCTGGAGACAGTCTCAGGGGCCAACGAAGGAAGGAGTGGTGCTGTGCTGGTAGAGTTAATGGCACTGGGCGTCTTGGCCTCGTGGACAGCTTAGATTGGGTGTGTGTTCTGCTGGTTTGCTCAGCCCCGGTGCATCAGCCATCGATCGGGCCATGGTCGAGCTGCAGCGGCGCCCTGCAGTGGGGTAGTTGCATTGAGGTTTCCAGCATCATCAGTGTTCATCCATCATATCCGCGCTGTATGCTGTGTGCTCAGTATTTCACTGTATACTTGTATAGTACCCTGTGCCTTGGGTTGGGAACCTGTTTTTGTCGTCACCTTATTAACCTACTAGCTACTAAATGGCAATGCACCAGACCACCCATGACTTGCAAAAATATCTATGACTGTGTTTAGTTACCTGAAAAAAGCACTATGCAAAAAAAAGATTTCCCATCACATCAAATTTGCGATACATGTATGGAGTATTAAATGTAGATGAAATCAAAAACTAATTGTACAACTTGGTTGTACTTTGCAAGACGAACGTTTTAAACCTAATTAGTCAACGGTTGGACACTATTTGCCAAATAAAGCCAAAACGTGCTACAGTACACTTTTCACCCTTTTCAGGGCAACTAAACACAGCCTATAACTATTGTCAGCGTGTAGCATGTCCATCTCGAGGGTGTCTCAGCTGCCTCCTAAGTTTGTAGCAATATGCCTAGAATCGTTCCAACCGTGTTCCTTCAAAGATAACCTAGAGTATTCTGCCTTTGCCAAGATCAACATTCACAACGAGTCAGCCAAACAGCCTCAAAGAGCATTTGCCCCAACCACAATCTAAAGCTCCTTTGTGAGTGAGTTTGAGCTTCCTTGTCGTAGCACTACGTCACAACAGACAATGAGACAATCACTGTCGGACCATCACTGCCCGATACTTGAGCTGACAATGATTATATTTACTTGCCAGCAGATCATAAGTCTAGCATTCAGATAATTATTGAGATCTTGTTCACTTGGCACTGAAGACCACTTTCACTGTCGGCTCCAACCACGCACCACTAGTGACCTAACACTGCTGGCTAGAGATAAGAACCAACAATTATCACTGTTGGTTGTCAACACAAACCATCAATGATATTCCACTACCGGGTCATGGCTTGACCTGATAGTGATATAACGGTATCGCTGGACCCAACAGTATCCTAGCCGTAGCATGAAAACCCAACCTCTTCTTTGTCCTCCTGCTCAGCTTGGCACACCCAACCAAGGAGACGTCTTTCTCCATCTTTCTCTTAATTGTTGCGAACATCTTTCACCAAAATGCTTATGGAGGGACTTGGTTTTTGAAGGATTGACATGATCTCTTCTTCCCTTAAGGTTGGTAACTAGCAGTCCATTGAATTTGCAGCCTGTTTGTTGGTTATATTGTCTTTGATTCTCATACTAGTTCTTTAATTTATCCACTTTAGATAGCATCCTTCTTAGAATTGTTAAAGAAGAAATCCGAATTTTGGTGAATCCATTTTCTACAGGTATTTAGGATTAGTACCTATGGACCCATTAATCTGTAGCTGTTTGCTTCATTAGATTGCTTTTGGTTTTTGCGATGGCTTAGTTGGTCTGCTTAGTTTCTACATTTTAATTAGTGTAGCATAGAATACAATGAGGGCCACAAATTTTTTATGAACTCATGTGGCATAGGTACTTTAATTTGAAGCTATTAGCTAGCTAGCAAGCATTTAATCTCAGAACAGTTTAGTTGATTTGTAGTAAATATGTTGGCACGGCTTATAAGGTTAGAAGGCTTTTGTGCGTAAAAGATCAGATGATGATAGGATGCGTTGCTACCACAAAAGCGTGTCACTCAGAGGTAGCTAGACTGATAGTTAATGATTGGACGTCAGCATGCATCGGCAAAACTGCAAAAGAAACTGTCGAAATAATCAACCAGAAAATAGTCGACAAAGAGAAAAAAAAATTGGTATAAAAAACGTTCAGAGCTGCAGACTTGATAGCCAATCCTTTTCTTTTTTTCCAAAATTATGATGGTATACCTCGCTTTATGCAAAAAAGCTGCGTACAAATCAGACTGACATGCGTGGCCCACAATAGCCTAAACGAACTGAAACTTTGTGGCAGCAAGTCAAGCTTGGTCTCTATGCATGCACAGGCCTTTGCATTACGATCTGGCCAATAGTATGCTGACGCAGGTATTACAAGCCATGAGGTCAGAAACTTCTCGTTCAGTCTCAGAAGAAGAAGCTTCCCAGCTCGTGCGCGAAAGGGACATTCAGAGACTCTGAACATGTATATACATAATAGGAACAGATTCCCCCATGCCACCGCATTCTTGATTCAGTGGACTACTAATGGCGACTTAGGAGGGGACAGAAGGATGAGCACTAGTTTAAGGATGCCGCGAAACAGCAGGCTAATCACTAATGTACAATTAGGGCAGAGCTTTCTGTCTAGCTGTCTGATTTAGTCAGAGATTTGGGCTGACCTCAGACATGTGCTGCTTTTACAACATTTTCATTTATTATATATAGGTGACCATGACATGTTTTGGGGTTTTTTTCTCTTCAATTGATGTAAGCGCGTAGGGTAATGACACGTGTCGTCCCTCTAGTGCTCGCACACTTTAGTTTGTTTATGTATGTACTACGAAAGTTACACTGATCTGAGATGCTAAAATATATTCTCGTCTATCTCCCAGTCCAAGAGCAGAGGAATTAAGAAGCATGAACATTTAACCACCAATGTAACAGATCTGAAACACATTCACTGTTGGTTAATATCAATAAGGTAGTTTTCAAGACCCGGTAAGTTGGAAACAGTGTAGATGAGTTTTATCATCTCTCTTTTTATCTATTCCATATCATGTTAGTTGATTTAATGCGATGAAACTCTAATTGAGACTGGTCTAATGTAAACAAATTTACCGGAAAACGTGGAAGTGTGAACAGAAATGAGAGCTTCAACACTGAAATCAAGCTGGATGACACTCTTGATCGTTCTACATGGCATGAGAATACTTCCTAATAGTAAGTTTGGCACCCTTGGACCTAAAATCGTCAACCACGTCACTGCAGAGGACATGTTTACACTTGAGATAACAATAATGTGCCGCAAAACATGAATTGCCATAGGTGAGGGTGACATGTTTTTTGTTTTTCATTTAATTTACATAGACACATTGGGACCTCAAATACACTAGTACACAAATCTTATCGGAGGCGGTCACTTTTGCTTAATGGAGGCGGGCAAAGGCGTCCGCCTCCAACCGAAGGCCTCGGTTAATCGAGGCATAATGGAGGCGGACGCCCATTAAAATTGTAACGGAGGCGGGCACGCTAAGTCGCCCGCCTCCGTTAATCTGAATAACGGAGGCGGGCCCAATATTGTTTTAATGGAGGCAGCAGTTTGTTATTTGCCCGCCTCTATTAATTATTTTCTATTTAAATAAAAAAAGCTTTATGGTATTCCAATTTGAATTTGAATTTAAATTTCTATTTGAATTTCAATTTCAATTATATTTTCAAATATCACACACATATAAAAGAAGACTCGTATAAACTGATATTACGCACCACAAACATATAACATTGTCAATTAACTATATAACACATTGTCATTAAGTGCTACTTGCATCCATTGTCTGGCATTACATGCATCATCATCAAAAACCATCATTAAGTTTCGAAGTTAGAAGATCACAGCGACGACTGACTTCAAATGTTTACATGTCGAATGAGGTGCTCCCGCCTGAGTCGGAGCCTGAGCCGTCTGATGATGATGACCCTTCGTCACTATCAGCTAGGGTAACCTCACGCCACTCGCGCTTAGCGTCCGATTGTTCAGCCATTCGAATCTAAGAAGAATTGGGTTATCGCCATTAACAATACTAGTCTATTCAAAAAGATACGAATGTTTGAAATACAGAAAGAATCATTATATATATAAACTGGTTGCTTGTATACAAGCCATCCTAGTCTATAGCATCTTACATGTAGGGGGCATTCGATCATCATCGCCGCTACCTCAGCATAAAAGGGTTCACATCATTGCATATGCCAATGCCTCAGCACTTTTTTACAAATTTGAAAAAGGTCATCATTCCATATGCCAGAGAAGCGCTCAAGCAGTCGAACAGTCGATAGTACACAAAACTTAATGGAGGCGGGCAAAAACAGTTAACCCAAATAGGCCGCCTCAGCATAAATTTAGAGAAGTTTAAACTTTACATCATTGCATATGCCATATAAAAGAGTACATATTGCTTGTGTCAGTAGGGCAAAATATTCAGCACAGTATTTCTCCACCGACATTTGAGGCCGTGAGAAGAGTAGCAAGTAGGAGTAGAAGTAGTAAGTACTACTAAGTAGTAGCAAGTAGTAGAAGTAGTAAGTACTACTAAGTAGTAGCAAGTAGTAGTAGAGAGTAGTAGGGAGAGTAGTAAGAGTAGTAGTACAGAGAGTAGTAGAGAGAAGTAGACAGTAAGAGTAGTAGTAGAGAGAGTAGTAAGAGTAGTAGATAGTAAGAGTAGTAAGAGTAGTAGTACAGAGAGTAGTAAGAGATGTAGTAGGGAGAGTAGTAAGAGTAGTAGTAGAGAGGAGTAGTAGTAGACAGTAAGAGTAGTAGTACAGAGAGTAGTAAGAGATGTAGTAGAGAGAGTAGTAAGAGTAGTAGTAGAGAGGAGGAGTAGTAGACAGTATAGAGTAGTAAGTATAGGACACTAGGCAGTGTAAATCTCAGAAAAATGGCATATACTCAGTTCAAACAAAATAGAGGCATCGTAGGCAGTGTAAATCTTAGAAAAATGGCATATGCTCAGTTCAAACAAAATAGAGGCATCATAGGTATTGTAAATCTTAGAAAAATGGCATATACTCGGTTCAAACAAAATAGAGGCATCATAGACAATGTGGATCTCAGAAAAATGACATATGCTCAGTTCGAACAAAATAGAGGCATCATAGGCAGCTACCATAAGCACAACTTTCATCATAGGCAACAGATACCATAAGCATGGGAATAATAAAGCACTTTGAGCTACTAGCTGCATAACTAGTAGCCACCATAAACAGCAAGAGGGAAAACATCAAGATGCCTATGAAACAAAATACAGGCATCATAAACAGCTAGGGTACAGGCATCAAGATGTATTTGATTACATTTAGTTTGGTCAGTTGAGCAATTCTCCTTAGAGGGAAGAAGAAGTGGGCAAAGCTAGGGTACATATATGAACTTATCTAGATGGATACGACAACGACTTAGGAGTTAGGACTATTTGAACAATAAGACATCATATCATGTTTTTCCTTGAATAAGCTCCATTGCAAGATATGAGCAGTAGCTACATTTATTAACCGATTCTACCAACAACTTCACTACAATCCAGTAATTGAAAGCATGTGTTGACATGAAAAGTTTACACTAACAAAAAATAATGACTATATGCCAAAGGATGTTATTGCTAATGGAGTTAGGTTACTTAAATGCTTATATTTAAAACATAAAGCCTCTCCTTTTGACAAAAAGAAGAAGATCAATTATGATTCAATCCCTAGGATAAAATAAATTGCAGTACAACTAGTCTAAAAGAAAAAATTATGCTAGGAGACATCTTTTCTTGAATTCAAATTTAAATGTCATGTAAGCTTTCTCATAAAAAAATGTCAAGTAAGATGTATATTGAAGAAGTGAGTGTCCCTATTCAAAAATGAAAAGAAATTGTTAGTATTCAGTTTAGTGTATATGTGATGGTTGACCAAATCGAGCTGAAGATATATAGTAAGCTAGTGCACGGCAAGATACACAAATTGCACAACCTAAAGTAGGGACATATCATAATTATTTCCATAAGAAAAGACCAGCCACCAACCCAAGTATGACAATCTCAAAGAGCTACTTAAGCTAATATGAAATCATTATGAAACAAAATAATCTTCAGAAGTAGCAAAATTTGGAGGTTATTGATATCTATAATACTGCTACAGGATACCTTGTTATAATGTCCTAATTATTTTTTTAAAGTGCACAACATTGTCTCTCTTTTTTTCTTCAAACGTGCACAATGTAGTGTCCTAATTTACTAATTTCTGGTAACATGTTCACCAAAAAATGGCACGGTCACAGGTCATAGCTGGATTGTGAAGGGAAAAAAATCCAGTGTACATCGGAATTGCTCAACTGACCAAACATGAAGCTATCGATGTAAATGGGAAGAAGAAGTGGGCAAAGCTAGGGTTTCATCAGAAATATCACCAAGAGACAGCGACGGGGAAGAGCTCGGAGTTGGAGTCGATCGCCGTCGTTAGGGTTTCGTCATAAATCTCCTCAGCGGCTGCTGGGGCTCCACAGCCATGCGCGACGGCAATGGGGACAGAGAAGATCTCGGGGAGCGCCTCTCGGAGTCGGGGATGGGGACGGAGAAGAGCTCGGCGCGCGCGGCGGCGATGGCGGTGGCGGCACCCTAGGGTTCCATAGCCACGCGCGGCAAAGCTCCTCGGCGTGGATACCAGTGATGCGGTGTGCTCGGAGGCAAGTGTGGGGTCGTGGGTGGGGTTGCGGACTGGGACGACGTGCGAAAAGCACACCGAAGATGGTGGCGGTGGCGGAAGAGGTGGGAAAAAATTTGGCAGCCCTTCGGGGTGAATATTCTCAACGCCGAAGGACTTGGGCATTTGGGGCGCGGGTAGGGTATATATATAGAGAGTCAATAACCAAGACGGGCAAATTAGGTGGCCCACCTCAGTTAATATTAACCGAGGCGGGCGGGTTGCAGTGCCCACCTCCATTAATATTAACCAAGGCGGGCCACCTAATTTGCCCGCCTCGGTAATAATTTCCCTGATTTTTCAAAAAGGACAATGTTTTATTGTTTTTCACTGTTTTTTTAAGTAGATAATACATTTCAAGAGTGTTGTAGTAGTAGTAGTGTAGTGTAGTAGTAGTGGTAGTGGTGTAGTGTTGTAGTATACTACTAGTGTAGTAGTAGTCGTAGTAGTGTAGTAGTTGGAGTAGTGTAGTAGTAGTAATAGTAGTAGGAGTAGTGTAGTAGTTGGAGTAGTGTAGTAGTAGTTGTTGTAGTAGTATTATGTTGCGAGCGTTGTATCTGGATGTTGCGTATGTTATAGTGACTATGTTGCAAGTGTTTGACCGTCATTTTGCGAGCGTTGTATCTGAATGTTGCATATGTTATAGCGACTATGTTGCGTATAATAAATATACATACATAACAGTCCTCGATCGTTAATCAAGTGAGTACATTATTACATATAGGTGTTGCATACATAAAAGTACGTTCTCGAGCGTTAATATCAATGAGTACATTATTACATATCATTTTGAAGGAAGTGATCCTATGACGGTCCTCTTCTGTCCGTCAGGACGGGCCTAGGGCATCATCTTGGACTGTTGAAGCGGTCCTCGACGGTCTTGATCCTCCTTGGATGATCGGTGAAAAGTTCGGGCTCTACATAGTTGTTGTATTCTTCGGGACTCTATACCCCATCAGATGCATGCCAGGACATTAGCTTAGCATCCTCGGGGTTCCCAAATATAGCCCGTAGATGGTCAATCATAGGCAGGTACCACATCGATAGTGTAGGGCTTTTTCTCTGCATGTATCCCACTTCTTCCTTGTCCAGTTGAGCCGAGATCTGCTTCTTCTTCGGCACCTTCTTCTTGTTCGGCCCACCGCCCGTGGGTCCTTTGTCTATCGCGTCCACGCGACAACCGACATTCCTCTTATATCGACTAGTGCCGCAGTGCAGACAGCTCTCCAACTTCTCATACTGCTCTCCCTGGTAAAGGATGCAATGGTTAGGGTAGGCATCAAACTTCCTAAGTTTCATCGCCACTGGCCGGATCAGCTTCTTTGCCCGATAGGCATTGGCGGACACCTTGTTACCTTCTGGCAATATGTCAAAAAGGACACTCATGAAGTCATTGAAGCCGGTGTCGGTCAAGCCATGCCGAGCCTTCAACATCAGCATCTGCAAGTTAAAACGTAGCGCCATCCAATGCTTCGGACATCCGTTATAGAGAGGGTCAATTATGGCCTGCTTCATCTCTTTGAAATTCTCTGTCACACCCATTTATCGACCAAATGGAATGCATACCCTTATGTGTGCCCAGAGATCAATCACACATAAGTTAACAAATTATAAAGGATATATCATCACAAATGTTATTACATCACGATTAATAACACATAGTCTTTACAATAATATAGCGGAAGTAAAATATAAAAACTCTCGTGGTAGCTCCAATCACAGGCACATTGACTGGTTGACAGCAAGTCTAGTAATCTTCCGGAAAGTAGAAGTAATCACTACTTGCACCATCTGTTACCCATCCGGGATTTTTATCCAAGTAAGAAAAATAAACAAGCGTAAGTACATCTCGTACTCAACAAGTGTAACATGGGGTTCATGAGGCTCAAAGGCATAACATAGGTTTATCAGCATGTAGCTTTTATATAGCATTAATTCAGTATATCAATGATATCAAAGTGTCTCAATATAATCAATAAACATATGATCCATGTGAAATGATTAACGAATAGCAAAAACATATTCATTATTAATGATCCACTATTCCATAAGGGTCCAAGGCCACTCGTGACCGTGAGCACGGCTGTTATAACAGTTTTACACTCTGCAGAGGTTGTACACTTTCACTGTGAGTCGTGATTTACCCTTTCGCCCGAGGTAGCTAATCTCTTGACCCACTTCCAAGGAAGGTCGGCAGGGTTCACTATGAAATCTTTCGAAGGTTCGTCTAACAAGTTAGGGCCATTAGATTTCACTCGGCAAACAGATGTAGAGCCCCCCCTTCCTGATGGCACAATAACACGCAGCCTATACACATGAGGACAGAGGCCGCACTATACCCGATTCGTCAAGCCATTCTTACGCCATAAAGGAATACCTCTAACAAGCTAGAAAAGGTCCTTCTATATGACTAAAGCCAGAGCCATTTTAGCCCTCACAGTTGTACTGTAAATCCCGGATTTTCGCTTATAGATGAGTCCTTATGGAGAGTAACAAGAGCACCAAAGTAACCCCATGCTCTAGTACCCTTAAACAGTAATAAAATCATCTTTTAATGTTTATTGCATATTCCATTAGTCAAATTACATGATCATAGTTCATGTTGAGCACTAGCAATACTAATCCATGCAGTATAATAGGTATCAAGGAATAAGATCAATACTAAGTCATCCTTACCAAGGAATATATGCATAATGATATTATTTGCTTAATATGAATAGGACAACAAGGATAATCCCATGCTATACTTGCCTTGCTCAAACTGGTCCTGGTGATCTTGTTCGTAGTAAAACTCTTGATCTCCAACGAATTGCTCACCGTCTATACTCGATCAACAATAGCAACAACATTCATCCAGAGGCAATCATGCATAGACAAACAAGACTATAATTAGAACAATACACCAACAGTAAGAAAATAAGATAAAAAGTCTTTAAAACGAATCTACAACTCGCTAGGATCACACAGACGCTAAGATCACGAAAATCAGAGCTAAAACGACAAAGTTATGAATTTCCAAAGATTTCCTATAGAAAAATGAATACTTTAATTAAAAACTCGAAAATAAATTAATCCAAACCTACTGTACAGTTGTATAGTTACATAGAGCTCGCAAATATGAATCTAACGCAATTTGAATGGACCAAATCGGAGTTAAAACGAAGATTCTACGACTAAAACAAATTAAATGGCAAAACTGTAAATATTAGAAAGCGTATTTTTCTTTTCCGAAACGAATTACGTTTCCATTTAATCAAAACGTATTTTCCGGTTTACGCTTTGGACCGCGGGTTCGATAACACAAAAGTTTAGGGTCTCTTTTACAAAAGTTCACGCGAACCGGTATCATTAAATAAGATCCGTCCGATTCAAAACGGACGGCCGAGATCGGATCGGGAAGGGAGAAAGAGAGCGGCCGGCGCACTCCGGCCAACTTTCGGCCGCCGGCGAGCCCCCACGGCGGCGCCATCACCGGAAAACATCAAAACACTGCTCCGGCCACCAAACGGAGAAGGGAAAACACCGGGAGGTCGAGAAGCTCACAGCGAACTCACCCCGCGCGACGATAGGGCCGGGGGATGATCGGAAGACGGCGGCTAGCTCGCGGTGGCGGGTATGGCGGCGGTGGCGCGTGCGGTGGCTTGAAGAGACGACCAAAGCGGCTCAAAAGAGATGGGATGGATGCGAAATAGCACGGGGGTTCCGTTTTATAGTCTGTAGATGCGAGAAAACAAGGAAGGGGTGAAGATTCGCGGCGGATTCGGATCACCGAATCGGTGAAGAAGGGGAAAGCGGTGTTCGACCGGAGGAAGAAGAAAGGAAGGTGAAGACAGTCGCTGACAGGCGGGACCCACATGTCGGCGACTCAGAAGAAAAACGGGGCGGCGGCTGGCTTAGCAGGCCGCGTGCGCTGGCTTGGGCTCGGCCCAGGAGAACCGAAGGCGGACGCGGAAGAAGGTGGGCTGCGGCTGAGTTGGGCCGAAACCGAGATGAGCTGATTTTCCATTTTTTTTTCTTTTTCTAATTTTTCAAAGCCATTTTTCAAAAGATTTTCAAATCCAATTTGAATTTGACTAAAACCACTCAACACAAAATTTCAAATGCAGCAGCATGAATGCTCAATCATGTTTCTACCCTTATATTTGATTTTTAAATTTATAAAAATATTATTATTCTAAGTTTGCATGCTCACAAAATTATACAAAAATCATATTTCTCCTATTTTTCTTCTTTTCAAAATTTTAGGGTGTTACAATTCTACCCCCTTAAGATGAATCTCGTCCCGAGATTCGGAAGATGCTTACTCAAACAGTTTCGGGTAGGTTTTTCTCAGATCCTCTTCTCTTTCCCAAGTGGCCTCACCCTCTGTGTACCGATTCCACTGAACTTTGCACATCTTAATAGTTCGACTTCTCGTAACTTTTTCGGCAGTCTCTAGAATTTTCACTGGAAACTCTTCATATGTAAGATCCTCCTTAACAGTGAGCTCCTCTAGCGAAATCTGTTCCTCTGGTACTCGCAAACATTTCTTCAGTTGAGACACATGGAACACATCATGTACACCCGCCAAACTTTCTGGTAATTCCAACTGATATGCTACTTCACCACGTCTCTCTATAATCTTGAAAGGTCCAATATATCTTGGTGCCAATTTACCTTTCATGTTGAACCTTCTCACACTCCTCATTGGCGATACTTTCAAATATACATAATGGAATGCATACCCTTATGTGTGCCCAGAGATCAATCACACATAAGTTAACAAATTATAAAGGATGTATCATCACAAATGTTATTACATCACGATTAATAACACATAGTCTTTACAATAATATAGCGGAAGTAAAATATAAAAACTCTCGTGGTAGCTCCAATCACAGGCACATTGACTGGTTGACAGCAAGTCTAGTAATCTTCCGGAAAGTAGAAGTAATCACTACTTGCACCATCTGTTACCCATCCGGGATTTTTATCCAAGTAAGAAAAATAAACAAGCGTAAGTACATCTCGTACTCAACAAGTGTAACATGGGGTTCATGAGGCTCAAAGGCATAACATAGGTTTGTCATCATGTAGCTTTTATATAGCATTAATTCAGTATATCAATGATATCAAAGTGTCTCAATATAATCAATAAACATATGATCCATGTGAAATGATTAACGAATAGCAAAAACATATTCATTATTAATGATCCACTATTCCATAAGGGTCCAAGGCCACTCGTGACCGTGAGCACGGCTGTTATAACAGTTTTACACTCTGCAGAGGTTGTACACTTTCACTGTAAGTCGTGATTTACCCTTTCGCCCGAGGTAGCTAATCTCTTGACCCACTTCCAAGGAAGGTCGGCAGGGTTCACTATGAAATCTTTCGAAGGTTCGTCTAACAAGTTAGGGCCATTAGATTTCACTCGGCAAACAGATGTAGAGCCCCCCTTCCTGATGGCACAATAACACGCAGCCTATACACATGAGGACAGAGGCCGCACTATACCCGATTCGTCAAGCCATTCTTACGCCATAAAGGAATACCTCTAACAAGCTAGAAAAGGTCCTTCTATATGACTAAAGCCAGAGCCATTTTAGCCCTCACAGTTGTACTGTAAATCCTGGATTTTCGCTTATAGATGAGTCCTTATGGAGAGTAACAAGAGCACCAAAGTAACCCCATGCTCTAGTACCCTTAAACAGTAATAAAATCATCTTTTAATGTTTATTGCATATTCCATTAGTCAAATTACATGATCATAGTTCATGTTGAGCACTAGCAATACTAATCCATGCAGTACAATAGGTATCAAGGAATAAGATCAATACTAAGTCATCCTTATCAAGGAATATATGCATAATGATATTATTTGCTTAATATGAATAGGACAACAAGGATAATCCCATGCTATACTTGCCTTGCTCAAACTGGTCCTGGTGATCTTGTTCGTAGTAAAACTCTTGATCTCCAACGAATTGCTCACCGTCTATACTCGATCAACAATAGCAACAACATTCATCCAGAGGCAATCATGCATAGACAAACAAGACTATAATTAGAACAATACACCAACAGTAAGAAAATAAGATAAAAAGTCTTTAAAACGAATCTACAACTCGCTAGGATCACACAGACGCTAAGATCACGAAAATCGGAGCTAAAACGACAAAGTTATGAATTTCCAAAGATTTCCTATAGAAAAATGAATACTTTAATTAAAAACTCGAAAATAAATTAATCCAAACCTACTGTACAGTTGTATAGTTACATAGAGCTCGCAAATATGAATCTAACGCAATTTGAATGGACCAAATCGGAGTTAAAACGAAGATTCTACGACTAAAACAAATTAAATGGCAAAACTGTAAATATCAGAAAGCGTATTTTTCTTTTCCGAAACGAATTACGTTCTCATTTAATCAAAATGTATTTTCCGGTTTACGCTTTGGACCGCGGGTTCGATAACACAAAAGTTTAGGGTCTCTTTTACAAAAGTTCACGCGAACCGGTATCATTAAATAAGATCCGTCCGATTCAAAACGGACGGCCGAGATCGGATCGGGAAGGGAGAAAGAGAGCGGCCGGCGCACTCCGGCCAACTTTCGGCCGCCGGCGAGCCCCCACGGCGGCGCCATCACCGGAAAACATCAAAACTCTGCTCCAGCCACCAAACGGAGAAGGGAAAACACCGGGAGGTCGAGAAGCTCACAGCGAACTCACCCCGCGCGACGATAGGGCCGGGGGATGATCGGAAGACGGCGGCTAGCTCGTGGTGGCGGGTATGGCGGCGGTGGCGCGTGCGGTGGCTTGAAGAGACGACCAAAGCGGCTCAAAAGAGATGGGATGGATGCGAAATAGCACGGGGGTTCCGTTTTATAGTCTGTAGATGCGAGAAAACAAGGAAGGGGTGAAGATTCGCGGCGGATTCGGATCACCGAATCGGTGAAGAAGGGGAAAGCGGTGTTCGACCGGAGGAAGAAGAAAGGAAGGTGAAGACAGTCGCTGACAGGCGGGACCCACATGTCGGCGACTCAGAAGAAAAACGGGGCGGCGGCTGGCTTAGCAGGCCGCGTGCGCTGGCTTGGGCTCGGCCCAGGAGAACCGAAGGCGGGCGCGGAAGAAGGCGGGCTGCGGCTGAGTTGGGCCGAAACCGAGATGAGCTGATTTTCCTTTTTTTTTTCTTTTTCTAATTTTTCAAAGCCATTTTTCAAAAGATTTTCAAATCCAATTTGAATTTGACTAAAACCACTCAACACAAAATTTCAAATGCAGCAGCATGAATGCTCAATCATGTTTCTACCCTTATATTTGATTTTTAAATTTATAAAAATATTATTATTCTAAGTTTGCATGCTCACAAAAATATACAAAAATCATATTTCTCCTATTTTTCTTCTTTTCAAAATTTTAGGGTGTTACAATTCTACCCCCCTTAAGATGAATCTCGTCCCGAGATTCGGAAGATGCTTACTCAAACAGTTTCGGGTAGGTTTTTCTCAGATCCTCTTCTCTTTCCCAAGTGGCCTCACCCTCTGTGTACCGATTCCACTGAACTTTGCACATCTTAATAGTTCGACTTCTCGTAACTTTTTCGGCAGTCTCTAGAATTTTCACTGGAAACTCTTCATATGTAAGATCCTCCTTAACAGTGAGCTCCTCTAGCGAAATCTGTTCCTCTGGTACTCGCAAACATTTCTTCAGTTGAGACACATGGAACACATCATGTACACCCGCCAAACTTTCTGGTAATTCCAACTGATATGCTACTTCACCACGTCTCTCTATAATCTTGAAAGGTCCAATATATCTTGGTGCCAATTTACCTTTCATGTTGAACCTTCTCACACTCCTCATTGGCGATACTTTCAAATATACATAATGGAATGCATACCCTTATGTGTGCCCAGAGATCAATCACACATAAGTTAACAAATTATAAAGGATGTATCATCACAAATGTTATTACATCACGATTAATAACACATAGTCTTTACAATAATATAGCGGAAGTAAAATATAAAAACTCTCGTGGTAGCTCCAATCACAGGCACATTGACTGGTTGACAGCAAGTCTAGTAATCTTCCGGAAAGTAGAAGTAATCACTACTTGCACCATCTGTTACCCATCCGGGATTTTTATCCAAGTAAGAAAAATAAACAAGCGTAAGTACATCTCGTACTCAACAAGTGTAACATGGGGTTCATGAGGCTCAAAGGCATAACATAGGTTTATCATCATGTAGCTTTTATATAGCATTAATTCAGTATATCAATGATATCAAAGTGTCTCAATATAATCAATAAACATATGATCCATGTGAAATGATTAACGAATAGCAAAAACATATTCATTATTAATGATCCACTATTCCATAAGGGTCCAAGGCCACTCGTGACCGTGAGCACGGCTGTTATAACAGTTTTACACTCTGCAGAGGTTGTACACTTTCACTGTGAGTCGTGATTTACCCTTTCGCCCGAGGTAGCTAATCTCTTGACCCACTTCCAAGGAAGGTCGGCAGGGTTCACTATGAAATCTTTCGAAGGTTCGTCTAACAAGTTAGGGCCATTAGATTTCACTCGGCAAACAGATGTAGAGCCCCCCTTCCTGATGGCACAATAACACGCAGCCTATACACATGAGGACAGAGGCCGCACTATACCCGATTCGTCAAGCCATTCTTACGCCATAAAGGAATACCTCTAACAAGCTAGAAAAGGTCCTTCTATATGACTAAAGCCAGAGCCATTTTAGCCCTCACAGTTGTACTGTAAATCCTGGATTTTCGCTTATAGATGAGTCCTTATGGAGAGTAACAAGAGCACCAAAGTAACCCCATGCTCTAGTACCCTTAAACAGTAATAAAATCATCTTTTAATGTTTATTGCATATTCCATTAGTCAAATTACATGATCATAGTTCATGTTGAGCACTAGCAATACTAATCCATGCAGTACAATAGGTATCAAGAAATAAGATCAATACTAAGTCATCCTTATCAAGGAATATATGCATAATGATATTATTTGCTTAATATGAATAGGACAACAAGGATAATCCCATGCTATACTTACCTTGCTCAAACTGGTCCTGGTGATCTTGTTCGTAGTAAAACTCTTGATCTCCAACGAATTGCTCACCGTCTATACTCGATCAACAATAGCAACAACATTCATCCAGAGGCAATCATGCATAGACAAACAAGACTATAATTAGAACAATACACCAACAGTAAGAAAATAAGATAAAAAGTCTTTAAAACGAATCTACAACTCTCTAGGATCACACAGACGCTAAGATCACGAAAATCGGAGCTAAAACGACAAAGTTATGAATTTCCAAAGATTTCCTATAGAAAAATGAATACTTTAATTAAAAACTCGAAAATAAATTAATCCAACCTACTGTACAGTTGTATAGTTACATAGAGCTCGCAAATATGAATCTAACGCAATTTGAATGGACCAAATCGGAGTTAAAACGAAGATTCTACGACTAAAACAAATTAAATGGCAAAACTGTAAATATCAGAAAGCGTATTTTTCTTTTCCGAAACGAATTACGTTTTCATTTAATCAAAACGTATTTTCCGGTTTACGCTTTGGACCGCGGGTTCGATAACACAAAAGTTTAGGGTCTCTTTTACAAAAGTTCACGCGAACCGGTATCATTAAATAAGATCTGTCCGATTCAAAACGGACGGCCGAGATCGAATCGGGAAGGGAGAAAGAGAGCGGCCGGCGCACTCCGGCCAACTTTCGGCCGCCGGCGAGCCCCCATGGCGGCGCCATCACCGGAAAACATCAAAACACTGCTCTGGCCACCAAACGGAGAAGGGAAAACACCGGGAGGTCGAGAAGCTCACAGCGAACTCACCCCGCGCGACGATAGGGCCGGGGGATGATCGGAAGACGGCGGCTAGCTCGCGGTGGCGGGTATGGCGGCGGTGGCGCGTGCGGTGGCTTGAAGAGACGACCAAAGCGGCTCAAAAGAGATGGGATGGATGCGAAATAGCACGGGGGTTCCGTTTTATAGTCTGTAGATGCGAGAAAACAAGGAAGGGGTGAAGATTCGCGGCGGATTCGGATCACCGAATCGGTGAAGAAGGGGAAAGCGGTGTTCGACCAGAGGAAGAAGAAAGGAAGGTGAAGACAGTCGCTGACAGGCGGGACCCACATGTCGGCGACTCAGAAGAAAAACGGGGCGGTGGCTGGCTTAGCAGGCCGCGTGCGCTGGCTTGGAATCGGCCCAGGAGAACCGAAGGCGGGCGCGGAAGAAGGCGGGCTGCGGCTGAGTTGGGCCGAAACCGAGATGAGCTGATTTTCCTATTTTTTTTCTTTTTCTAATTTTTCAAAGCCATTTTTTCAAAAGATTTTCAAATCCAATTTGAATTTGACTAAAACCACTCAACACAAAATTTCAAATGCAGCAGCATGAATGCTCAATCATGTTTCTACCCTTATATTTGATTTTTAAATTTATAAAAATTATTATCATTCTAAGTTTGCATGCTCACAAAAATATACAAAAATCATATTTCTCCTATTTTTCTTCTTTTCAAAATTTTAGGGTGTTACATTCTCCAGCCACCTCGGGCTACCAAACAATATGTCATCTTCGTCAAGCCGGTTAGCTATTTCCTCCATAAGCTCTGCACCCTGTGGGTTCATCACAGTAGCGTCCTCATCACCACCCCCACCACCATCGTTGTCTGTAGCGTCTTGGAAGAAGTCATCCATCGTGACGTAATCACGAGTGTCGTTGTTGGATGCGACTGTTGCTGCCGATGAGGAGGAGGCAGCAGGTTCTCACCCAACATGCTTTGCATTGACCGTCGTCGACGATGACATCTTCTCTCTAGATGCATCAGCCACAGTGGTAGTGGTAGTCGCATCTATAGCTTTTTCGCCATGAAAAGTGCAGACCGTGTAATCATTGACAAAACCAAACCTGATCAAGTGAGATTGCACCTCGCTGTCTGCGTGGGCTTTCATGTTCTTACATTTAGAACACGGACATATGGTTGTCGTCCGATCCAGACTCAGACGATGAGCTTTCGCAGCTGCAACAAACTTCTTCACATGAACCAAGTATTGTGGTTCCATTCTCTTTATCTGGTACATCTATTTAGACCTCTCTATATCTGCAAACCTTGTCCAGACAAACATAAAGTAAGCATTATAAACAAGAAAACAAATCTAGATCTAGAGCTAAAGAAATCGCAGTTTTCTCTCTCCTCCATGGATCTAGATCTAGATCTATCTTGATCTCAAAAGAGGCCAAATAGAGGGGGACGAGAGGTTTGTAGAGCATGATTCTACCTTTTGTGGTGTCTTCTTCCAACAAAATAAGAGCAAAACTCTTTTCCCTATATTTTGCACAATTTTTAGGGTTTTGGATCTCAAAACCCTAAAAATTAGAAGAGGAGACACGAGGAGGAAGAAGGGATCGGCTACATTAATGAATAACAAAGGCGGACATTGCAACTCCGCTCGCCTCCATTAATGGGCCCTTAACGGAGGCGGACGCGTTACATTGCCCGCCTCTGTTAATCTAATAATGGAGGTGGGCGAGTAAAGGCGCCCGCCTCTGTTAAGAAGCATTAATGGAGGCGGGCACGTTAGGGCGCCCGCCTCCATTAAGCAATAACCAAGGCGGGCGTTTGGGCACCGGCCGGGCGCTGGCCTAGCCACCAATAATGGAGGCGGGCCAAAAAAGTGCCCGCCTCCGATCTTGAAAAACCTGTGTCACCTAAGTTCATTTCTGTACTAGTGATAGTAGCACAAAAATTATACAGCAAAATTCCAAAATTGATTTACAATTATCCGCTAGCTCTATTGTTTTCCAAACAAATGATAAAATTTTTTCCTAACGTCATTAAACTACAAGCATTTAAAACAGTTTGACACTAGTACAGAAAAGATTTGAGGTCTAACGTCTCCTCCCTTTTCTATCAAAGGTGGTTAAACTAGCACACCACCTCTAACATTGCCTGGGAGCACTGTAGCTTTATGACCACGGCTGAAGATCCATTTTCAAGGGCGGTTCCATTAAGAAATCTGCCTTTAGAGACGGTTCCGTTAAGAGAACCGCCTCTGAAAATGATATTTTCAAGGACGGTTACTTATGTCAACCGCTTTTGAAAATGAGTGATTTTCAGAGGCGGTTCTCTTAAGACAACCGCAACTAAAAATTAATTTTCAGAGACGGTCGACTAAGTTAACCATCCTTAAAAATAGCTACAAAATAGATAAATTCATATCTTTTTCAAATAAAGTTGGATGAAAACAAAATTTATATTAAAATTGTAGAGCTCGACGATATCTAAAACTTTGTAGTTGATAAAATTTTTATTTGAGATTATTTAAGGTTCTAAATATATAAATTAAATCTCAGATTTTGAATTTTAAATTTTTGAATTTTTCAAATGACCTTGGATGGAGAAATGTTGTGTATCAAAGTTATAGTACTCGACGAGATCTAAAATTTCGTAGTTGAAAGTTTTCTCATTTAATATTATTTATGAGTTGAAATATTGATTACAAGATTCATACATATTAGTACAAATAGACAACATCGTAGAACTAGACACAAGTGAATGTGTGGTGCGGTGATAGGGGGCGAGGGAGAGGGTATGGGTTCGAATCCGGGTGTCGGTACTTATTCAAAACAAGTGAAAAATAAATCTTACAGGCAATGGCCGGTCCTCAGGCCAAGCTACATTAAAAATACTTTTTCTTATTTTTATTAGACTCTAAATGATTTTAAAAAATTTGAAAATTATTTTTAGGGATGGTTCAAATGCGGTTGACTCAAGACAACCGCCTCTAAAAATCACTTATTTTTATAATCGCTGGCATAGTAGCGGTTTTAAAACTGTTTCTAAAGATCACTTTTGACCGTCTCTAAAAATATTTTCTGCACTAGTGTGAAGTAAGACAAATAGAATTATGCATTTTTTTGACCGAGGTAGTAACTTCAGCTTACTCATCCTAACTACTACAAAAATAAATTTCGGATACACCTTTTTTTGGAGGCTGTTGTTAAACTGCCTCTAAAAATATTCAAGTGGGCAATAGCCATGGCCCGCCAGCCTAATTTTCGCCCTCTTCAAAGGTAGGTCCTTGTATACTTTGTTTCTGAAAATATAGAGCTAGCTAGCCCATATAAACATAACCCTATAGCATCTCCTCTATATATCTCCTACTAGTCGCTCTACTCTCTACTACCGAGTCTCTCTCCTCTCCTCTCGTACCGATGCCTTTTCTGTCTCCCACTGACGCTATCTCCTCCACTAACACCCTCTCCCATTGACACCTCTCTCTCCCTAGCCTCTACAATGACAGATCCGGTGTGGAGGGCGTTATTTGGCTTAGGCCATGTTTAGTTCCCAAATTTGGGTCCAAAATCCACTATGCAAAAAGAAGATTCTCTGTCACATCAAAATGTCGGCATATGCATGGAGTACTAAATGTAGATGAAATTAAAAACTAATTATACAGTTTTGTTGTACTTTGCGAGATGAACATTTTAAGCCTAATTAATCAATATTTAAACAATTATTATCAAACAAAAACAAAATGCTACAGTGCCAAACAGTGATTTGACACTCCCCAATTTGGGGATCTAAACAAGGCCTTAGAGGGACAGGATCTAGTGCGAGTGGGTGGCTGCATGATGACGTCCTCCTCTGTCACTACACTTCCTCTTTGAATCCATGCACTACTAAAAAAATATTTTAGGAGAGGCGGACATATCTAGCGACCACATTTGTAAATAGTTAGGCGGCCTCCAAACAAATACCTGCCTCTATTAATCATTTATAGATGTGGGCATCCTAAGACAACTACCTCTATTAATAACTGATTTACAGATGTGGCCTTTGTAATCGATTAACTAATGTTGGAACCTTAATATGCCTACTTATGAAAATCGCTATTAACAGAGGCGGACATTCTAAGAGAGGATCTCTACAAATCAATTAACAGTCCGCCTCTAGAAATAGTTGCATCAAAATATATTTCATAACTTGTCTATATTAGGTTGGATGAAGATGAACATTATATCCAAATTTTAGCTCTTGATGTGACTTACAACTTTGTAGTTGAGAAATTTTTATTTGAAGCCGTTTAGAGTCCCAAATTGTAGGTCTTGATGTTTTTTTTATAATACGATGTTTCGATGTTGACATGGTCTATATCAAAGGCGCCGTTCTCAATAAAATGTACAACTTTATAGTTAAAAACTTCTCAATTTAAAATTGTTTAGAGTCCCAAATATATGTTTTCTGTTCTTATATTTTGAACTTCAAAATTTAGAATTTCTAAATGACCTTGAATGTTCACATAGTTAAAACCAAAGTTACAGTGTCAACTAGCAAGTCACTGATACCATGGGACAAAACTCTTTGTCCCCTTTGTATGGTATCTTTTGATCCACCATTGAACTCTTGGATATTTACATATCAATCATGAATACAAATATTGAGAGTTCTATATGCCACACTATATCACGCTTGTTTGGACCGACCAAAGGCTAACTGGGTAAAAGTTCAGGTTGTCTTGGCCTAGTCAGTCCGGCTCCCCTCCCAACTAGTATATATATAGCTACATAATAAGCCAAAAGTACGACAGACCGTTAAACTTCGCCTAAGGACTATTTATCTTTTATTTTATTTTCAGAGGCAAATTCTCAGGAAAAAAAAACTAATCTTTCATTATTTAGCGCTGCATTAGCGCAATACTTAAGTGGGCTGTACACAAGTACTTTATGTTGAAATCATAGAACTTCTCAATATTTGTATTCACCATAGGCAAATATCCAAAGTGTTGTTCAAAGTACCTAGCTGATTTAGCACTTAGTTTGCATTTAGGCGCCGTTTAGATGCTAAAAATTTTACCAAAATTTTCAGATTCCCCGTCACATCGAATTTTTGAACGCATGCATGAATCATTAAATATAGATAAAAAATAAAACTAATTACACAGTTTAGACGAAATGGACGAGACAAATCTTTTAAGCCTAATTAGACTATGATTGGACAATATTTGCCAAATAACAACGAAACTGCTACAGTAGCGTTTCACCAAAAATTTTGCCAACTAAACAGCCCCTTAGTCTCATACAGTCGCTCCACTTTTTGTGACTTTCTGAGAGCTTGGGCTGGAACTTTGTACATGTGCGCAGGCACTGTGCTAGTTGACTATAAATTTGAACTTTTACAGAACTATACACAATGTACAACCTTTTGCAATGACCTAAGCATGCAAATACAAGCAAAGTATCCAAATGTACTTTGAATTTATGTTTCCAGATTTTGAATACGTGCGCACAATAAATCAGGGAGTTCTTAATTTTCTTGGGTATTTTAATAATAAATACATCTCTTCTTCCCTCAAAATTGAGAAGTTGTTCTAACTCCACAATCGTGTTGGGCCAAATCTACTACATTCTTTCCTGCTGAGAGCCCATTACATCCAGAGTCCTTTTCTTTTCTTGGGCTGAAACACATCGCTGCTTCGCCAAACCAGACCCTTTTTTTTTCCTTTTCAATTACTCCCCAATCATCAACCAAATCAACCAACCCCGACCCAACGTCGTTTTCAATACATCTCTTCTTTCTTGAGATCCATAACTATTGCTCTCTTTCAGCCGAGCCAGTGCATCATTAGATCAAGTGGTGGTGGGGCCTGGGGGTGATGGTGAGTGCATGGGCCGGAAACAAGCACGCAGGCATATGATCGACATGCCACATCATAGTACATGTCATCTATGGATAATGCCATAATGGACCGCACGTGACCACCCTGCTTGTGTGACGTAAATATGCTGTTCGTTCAGTTTTGGCAGTTAGCAAATCATGCATATTGCTCCCTACGACTATAGGGACAATAATCCTTTATAAACCCTCTAAACTACCTAGTACCATATAGAGTTGTTAACTTAAAGATTGAAATTGAAATATTATAGCCCAATGGTTGGAACTTAATGATTGAAATAGCCATGGTTCGATCGCACATATGTGCTATGGAGGTCTTTTTGTTAAACCTACTTAAAAAATTGATAAGGAATGATGACTCTTAAGCCAGTCTTAGTAGGGTTTAATAAGAATTTTATAGGTATTAAATAATTAAGCTGACTTGACATATAAGATTAAATGAGTTTTACGGAGATGAAACATTTTTTAAGGATGGGGAGGGGGTGGGGGGGGGGGAGTCCCCACCTGATTTCATTCCACTGATTCCAGCGAAGCCGGTGATGGACTGAAAGTGAAAACATATGCATGTTGTATTTAACACACGTGAGTCTTGAAAATTAGGACATAAAACTTCCATTGACTGGCCTATAAGAAGATAAGAGGACTCCTAAAAGGTGGTCCTCATGGGTCGTGACAACTAGCTGATCAGTGATATACAGCGACACACGCTAGAATACTTCAACATAGTATCACACAACACAGTTGAGTGCAGCATGCTTGCATGCGAAGGCAAGAAACGACATTGCTTGCTGAAGCAAGGCACACATGCACGTACGTCCTCATCTACAGTGGCCATCCTGGTGTATCCATCGAGCATGGCCTGCGTGCTAAATAATCGGCTGGCAAGTGGCCAACTATGCATGAGCACTTCAGTGCCATGAATGCTTATGTTAGGGTTTTTGACTCTCCCGCACACCAAGTCATCACGCCACTCAAGCACTCCAAGCTTGGATAGTTGATGGCACCGAAAGGCCACTAAGACCTCAAGTGCTCAAGATTATAGGGGCATCGACGCTTGCCGGTGCGCGCCTCCCACCGTCATGGGCGAGTCCGTGAATGGCTCTGTGCAGTGCGGCAGCGGCCGGCACACCCCCCTCCCCTCACGGTGCAGCTACCACTGGCACAAGGCTTGGGTGAAAACCTTGGTAAGCTGCTGCTTGGCCGACGATGATTACAATTCGCTGTCATTCACCTTCTTGGAGACATCGTCGAAGAGCTCATTTACCTTTGATGGTAGTCTTTACATTCCGCTAGTATGTTTGTGGTTCCTACCACTCTTCGCCTGGGTGCTGGGGTGTCTTGTTGTTGTTGTTATTTTTCCTCCTCAACATTGTAAATCATATAACAAGCCGATTTGGGGCTATATCAATATACATTTAGTGGGGAGTAATCCCCCCTCCCCCCGGTGACATTAAAAAAATTATAGGGGCACACGGGCCTAATGCACTCAAGCTCTAAGAAGAGCATTTTCCTCAAATAAATGGTCACAAAGAAGAGCACTTTCACAAATCACAATGGTAATGCTTTATTTAGGGCGTTCGGACGCACCGTTCCCATCTGGACGCATCGAACCATCCACACAGACAAAGCACTCCGCTTGCCTCGCTACACACGCGCCGCTCGCTCCTGCCCGTGCCATGCGCCCTCGCCCGGGCAGATTCGCCCCGCACTGTAGTGGATTGACGACGCCAAGGTGCAGGGCCAAGCCACCATCTTCGTCGCCAAGTTCTTCGGCCACGCTGGCCTCATATCCTTCCTCACCGCTATCCCCGAGCCCCAACGCGCCTAGGTAGGCGCAAGCCGCAGCCGACTCCACCGTGGTGGGGCGCCTCTATCCGACTGTCGCGGCTACCTCCACTGCATTGGCCACCATCTGCGGTCATGGCTACCTCCACTGCGTCAGTTCCCCACGCCGCCTAGTGCGCTAAAAACATGTGTTGCAAACGTATGATCGAGGTGTTTCAGATGTTTCGGAGGTATGTTGCAAGTGTCTCATACGGATGTTGCAAAAATAAATCGAGATGTTGCATATGTTATAATGGTTTGTACACATATGTTATAAGCATCTGTTCCTAGGTTTTTTAGCGTATGTTGCAAGTGTGTTTATCTGGATATTACATATGTTTCACACTTATGTAAGTGTTTTATCTAGACGTTACGTTACGTATGTGTTCCAATGGTTTTCAAGTGTTTTCACGTGTTTCAAACACGTTTCAAGTGTTTCATCTGTCTTCTTTGGTATGTTGCAAATATTGTATCCGGATGTTTCAAAAGTAGGTAGGGTGTTGCACATAGGATGCGCGTGAAAAAGTGAGAGGGGTTGTGAGTGGTCCCTGCGCTAGCACGCGGCGCGGACCCCGCGTGGCCACGTGGAACGCAGGCGCAAGCGGGCGACATCCAAGCAATGCGGGCCCTCGCGTGGAGGCGCTGCAGCCGTAGGCGGCGTCCATCTGGACGTGCTAGCAGTGCCGCTTTCACAATGGTTGAAAAAAGTACTATTGGTTCTTGAAGATAATTTCATTGTTTTATTGTTTTGCCATTTATTTGAGGAAGATTATTTATAGAATTCAATTTTCTTCATTGAGGCAATTTCCTCAATTTTTATCACGCGGCAATATCACCACTTTAATTGTTCACCCAATGGCTCTGCTTCGCGAACATGAACGTGGTTAGCTGCCACGGCACAGAGCAGGCGATCAACCATACCACTGACGCACTCTCCAAGGTCAGCGGCAGGGCCATGTCCCCGGCCGCAGTAGGTGCACCAGAGCTTCCCGCTCTGCATCTTCCTCGGCGGCGACAGCAGCGGCACGTCGCCGCAGCGGCTGATGCGGCATGCGGAGATCAAATTCAACAAGACACGCAGGGAAGGAGCGCCGGCGCGACGAGCATGCTATGGAACGAGCAGGCGGCGAGCGTCGCAGTGGTGGGGTCGCCTTGCTGGCGCGAAGCTGCTGTCATTGGCAATGGTGATAGGGGAAGCAGCTACCGCGACGAGAAGAGTGAGGGCCAGGATGATAGGTTGAGTTTTACCCCTTATTGAAGAGATGAAATTACAATTTTACCCTTAACAAAATATATTAAATAATAAAAATCCAAATCTCTAGCACCATCTATTTTGGTACCATCCTTATCTTTTTTTTGTAGTTCTGAGTATTTTTCCCATTTGATGGCTTTCATACAAATAGACACATCCTGTACCAAAGCTACAGTTCTCGGTGAGATATAAAACTTTATCGTTGGAAAGTTTCATTCAAGATCATTTGGGGGCGAAATATTCATTCTATACTTGGTCACAACAAGTGGTATGTGGCGTGGTGGTAGAAAGGGCTTGCCCAAGACAGATGTCATGGATTTGAATTTTAATTTTAAGATAAGAAACGCACGTATTTATATTATGTGTGAAAAATTGCATGACTTTTTAATTAGGGCTGATTTTCAATTTCTAGAATTGAAATGGAAAAGTATTTGTATGGGCAGGCTACGTTACCGACTGCTACCTGAAAACTGTTTTCTGTTGTATGAAAGTATTTTCTTTTCCCAAACATCATTTGTACTTGACTAAATAGTCATCAGTGGTGTGAACGTGTCCACACGACTTATTCAGTAATTCTCTGCATGGCTTCTTCACACTCCATGGCTGGTTGTAAAAGTGTGAAGTGTGATCATTCACGTGAATGCAAGAGATGACCGCGACGCGAATCACCTATTTATAGGTTGCTGCCATAGTTGGTGTTGTGTTGCCTCATGGTGAGGAGCATATAAAAAGACCCCCATCTCCCCTGGCCTACTTGCTCTGTGATGTTGAAGTCCTACTTGATTGTTCAGGCAAGTTTGAGGTGCCATGTCTCACTCAGTACTTAGCTTGTAGTACTACTTTAATTGCAATCTTCCACCTTCCGCAGCTGATATCTCTCAGCAGCTTCAATTCTTCCCATATTTATTCAACAGACGTACTGACAGAAGTAGATTTGGCAAGTCGAAGCACATGGGTTCCAAGGAAGGACTCCCCCGTACCGTCGTCCACTTCTTGCTCCTAATTGTCTGCATAGCCAGCAAATGTCTAGCAGCATCAGGTCTGAATTCAACGCAGATGGTAACCCTCAAGGTTGATGCCTCACCAAAGCTTGCTCGGAAGATCCCTGATACATTCCTTGGGGTGTTTTTTGAGGTGATGCTGTTTCTTACACCAAGTTTTATGGCTTATAATCGGATCAATCCACGTATACATGATCCCCTAGCTGCATGTGTTCTTGGCTTCTTGCAATAACTAGCCAGATTATACTGCAGGAGATGGGCCACGGAGGAGCTGGTGGAATATGGGCAGAACTTGTTAGTAACAGAGGTAATTTAGCTATATATCAATGATTGAAGCAGAACTGTCAGATCAATCATATATACTTAGGCTTCAGAAGTTCATTGTACAGCTATGAGAATTTGAGGTTTACCGGCCATAACCAGCTTCTGGATTTATTGCTTCAGGTTTCGAAGCAGGAGGCCCCAATACTCCGTCAAACATTGACCCCTGGCTCATCGTTGGCGACGACTCCTCCATTTTTGTGGAGACTGATCGTTCGTCATGTTTCAGTCGAAACATAGTTGCTTTGAGGATGGAGGTCCTCTGCAATGACTGCCCAGCTGGTGGTGTTGGCATTTACAACCCAGGATTCTGGGGCATGGTAGTGTTTTCCCCTAATGACACCTTAGTGCTCTGATATTTTATTTGGTTTTCTCACGAATATTCAGTATATTTTGATTTTCTGTTCCATACTTTTTTTGTTATCATCAATAATGCTAACGTTTGTACTTCCAGAACATAGAAGATGGGAAGGCATATCATCTAGTTATGTATGTTAAGTCGCATGAAACTACATGCTTGACAGTTTCACTAACAAGCTCTGATGGATTGCAAAATCTGGCTTCAGTTACCATAACGTTCGTATCTTTTTCTTAGTACTATGTTTGGACCAGAAGATGGTATTTGATTATTCACGCTCTCCTAAAATATTATTCTGCAGAGTTGCAGGGAAGTCCAAGTGGATAAAGGTGGAGAAGAAGTTGGTTGCTAAAGGAACTAACAGAACATCAAGGCTTCAAATAACATCTAAGAAGAAAGGAGTTGTGTGGTTTGACCAAGTATCACTCATGCCTGAAGACACATACAAGGTCTATCATGAATATACTCTTTGGCTGAATAAACATAGTGGTTTATCTGTTTCGTTTATCCAATATGTTATGACTTACTACTTCATCTTCTTACAAGCAAATTCTGTTTTCTTTCTAACCTTGGTCATTCTTGTTGTGCATGGGTTTATCTGAATATTTAACAGCCAATTTTCTCTACACGTACAGGGACATGGTTTTCGTAAAGGACTCGTATCCATGCTTTTGGATTTGAAACCACGGTTCTTAAGATTTCCTGGTACGCTTGTTTTGATAGAGGGTTCTTGATGATTGGACATATGTATATGAGATGTATTGGAATAATTTACACATTGCATGCAAATATTGTAGGGGGTTGCTTTGTGGAAGGTGGTTGGCTAAGAAATGCGTTCAGGTGGAGACAATCCATTGGTCCGTGGGAAGAGAGGCCAGGACACTTCGGAGACTGTTGGCAGTACTGGACCGATGATGGGCTTGGATATTATGAATTTCTTCAGGTACAACATTGCACTGTTTCAACTTTCAACCTCTCTTTTTTTCTCGCATCATCACCTAATAATCATTACATTTGAAATCCATATAAAAGCTTTCTGAGGACATAGGTGCTGCCCCAATCTGGGTATTCAACAATGGTAATACTTTTTAGGTTTGTCAGATCTCAGGTAGACACCGTTACTCTTTTAAGCTGATGCGAAGTTCAATCTTAAAACTCAGGAATCAGCTACAACGATGAAGTTAATACTGCTACTATTGCCCCCTTTGTGAAGGTATGGCTCAAGTTCGCTAGTTCTTTGTTGAGCAGAGTGAACTTTTCTTGAATGCAATCGAAACACACATTACAATGATGCATCAGAACAATAGATGTGTTGTTTCATGTCTTGCTATTGAGAATGTATTTCTTGGTGAAAGAGTTTAGAGTTGAGAAAAAATGCAAATTGTATTGTCTGTATAGATAGTTGTTGTACATATATAGGGGGGCAGGAGACTCATGTACACAGGGAACTATATGGACTCTTTGCACACACACACATATGTACATGACCGATTAATTAATATGGACAATTAAAAACCTTATTATGCAGACCCTGATTAATAATGAGACAACTACATAGGACCAGTCTGATTGTTACTGAAATATATGTTACGGTGGCTTGCTCCTTCACTCTCATGTTTGTATTTACCAAGCTTCTACATGATTTAGTATATAAAATAGTAACAAACATGTAAATAGATACCATATATCTATATCTTTTGTGGACATAGTCATAGCTTGTAATCCTAGCTTCAGTAGTTTGGAACTGTTTATCTTTGTACAGGATATATTGGACAGCCTAGAATTTGCTAGGGGCAGTGCGAATTCAACATGGGGCTCTGTTAGAGCTGAAATGGGGCACCCTAAACCATTTCCAGTCAAGTATGTTGCAATTGGAAATGAAGATTGTGAGAGGAAGTTTTACAAAGGTAAATTGCTGGACTACTTTTTTATTGCATCTATTTTACAATATAAGTTGAATTACAGAGAAGGGTAACATAGTTGGGTGATGCTATCAATAGAAAAGCAATTAACAGACAATTGATCACCCAATTTCTCTCTATGCTAGAAATCTATTTTTTTTGATTGGGCTTAACCGCTCTGTGAATTTTTCAGCTACACTACACAAACTCCATAGTGTAGCAACCAACTCCATGTGTAGCAGCTAGGGTTAAGAGGGGTGACGGCTAGGGTTCCATGATTGGGCGGTGCTCATATCACACGAGGAAAAGGACGGTAACGGGAGGATGGTGCAAGACAGGATAGAACATGAAGCGGTATGGGGAAGACTTGTATAAGGCGTAGTCGTGGTGGGTAATGACCCCATAGCACCATGATAAGATTTGAAACTAATGTTTTTGGAGTACCACTTGATGAACTAAAAAAATGTGGATTTAGCCTCTAGATTCACTTTCTTCATGGAGTTAGAGTTCGTGGAGCTGGGGTGTTTAGCTTAGACATGTGGGAGTGGAGTTGAAATTCAGTGGAGCTATTCCAGATAGGCCCTTATTCTGCGAGACTAGAAACATAAGAAAATGGTGATGTTATATCATATTTCATAAAAGAAGAGTACTATTTTTTGTGCTGCTAGTGCTTAGCAATTGTACTTATTAAATTATTATAATATATTTGATACCAACATTTAATTTAAATCATTGTTATTTCGTCAAACTAGCATATACTCCCTTCTCATGAAATAAAAGGTGTTGAAGCATTCGAAATTTGTTTCAAATTTACAAGGTATTATAGGTGAACTAACTCCCCCAAAGTCTCAATCACATGCTGACCTGTCATTAGTGTCTACCATCCGGTTCAAAATATGATAAGCACAAAGTATTTCTATAGTCAAGGGAGGGTTACATGTGTCATTTGCATTAGTCGATAATCTGTTCTAGGATTTTAGGATACCTTATATTTCAAGATAGGTAGAGTAGTAAATGCCACTTCTCTCAATTTCTTTATCTATGTTTTCTATCTAAAACATTCCCAAGCTAGCTTTAGGGCCTATTTGGGTCCACCCTCTAAATTTTAGACCTTTAAACTTTAGATCTAAAGTCTCCAAACATGTGATCTAAAATTAGCTCTAAACTTTGACCCACCTCACGTTAGAGCTTTAGATCTCAAAAATGAGCTAAAGAGCTCTAAAGTTTTTAGAGCTCTAACGTTTAGAGGAGAGGCTCCAAACAGAACCTTAGTCACAGTAATGTATGCTTGTGTCCTTGAAAAATATAAATTTAAAAGTTATAAAAAGAGAAAAAAAAACTAATAGGGACATAGTGCAATGTAAATATTAAAATGACAAATTGTGAACTCATAAGGTCTTGAGGTGATTTTCCCAAGGTAAAGCTAATAAATGTCAACCCCAATTCCATTGGTGTAGATTCGACCAAGGTCACTCGTTACAAGGTTGGTCATAGAGTCAATATTTGGTTAACATTCTCATGTTTCAACGACAGTTCCTAGTACCTGTGGTACCTTCTATATGGGGAAAAAGTTTAAAAAACTGATCGTAACTCCCAATAGTAGTGCACAAATTCAAAATAAATTATGTAGTTTTGCAGACGAATCGTACTTTTAGTTACAAGATACTGCTATTGGACAGGTAATTACCTCAAGTTTTACAATGCAATAAGAGAGGACTATCCAGACATTCAGTTGATTTCGAACTGTGATGGCTCATCTGGACCACTTGACCATCCTGCTGATATATACGACTTCCATGTATGTAAATTTCTTTCTGCCCCATCTTTTTGTCTTATTTCCCAGTATATATTACGTGATTGTTCCATTATTCATCGTCAAGGTCAACTTGTCTTCTCTTACATTCCAACCATGCCTCTGTTTAGGTCTATGCCGATGCTAAGACTCTGTTTGCCATGAAGAACACATTTGACAAGTCACCTCGCAGTGGACCCAAGGTAAATCCCAATTTATTGGTTTCCAAACCTCTTCATTTGTTGGGAGCAATTGAGATAAACTAGTGCTCCCTTTGTGACTACATATGACGATCTTAAGTTTATTGCTCGATGTAGTTCTTTGTGAGCGAGAAGACGGCTCTCTCTCTAGGTGAGAGCGCTCGCTTCACCGTCGGTGGCCACTCCGGCCCCGACGTCCACCCCCTCCCACCGCCGGTGGCCACTCCGGCCCCGGCATCCACCCCTCTCCTCGCCGCCAGCAGTCACCCCGGTACCGGCGTCCACCGCTCTTCCCGGCTTCCATGGGGGACGGTTCCCCCTCCTGGCGTTCTTGGGCTGACAAATGTGAGGAGTTGCCGTTGCCCAAGTCGCTCGGAGCCAAGGTTTTGGGATTCATTTTGGGAAAAAAAAATTCGGTCCCAACCGAATTGGACGAATTTCGGAAAAATTCGGATGAATTTCGGACTCAATTCGGTGAATTTTCGGAATGTGAAGCGTAAAATTCGTTTCGGACCTCACCGAAATGGACGAATTTCGCCGAAATTCGGACTAATTCGGTCGAATCATAGAACCTTGCTCGGAGCTAGCTCGCCGGGTAGTCTGCTGGAGCACCTTCTCACCCGTGGTCCTGAGGAACGTGTATTCCTCAGTGACTCGGAGGACTACTCCGACGCCAGTTCTGAGCCCCCCAGCCCCCTGCCTCCGGGCAAGGGGAAGGCAGTTGCGGGTTCGTCTCGCAAGCGCCGGCGTGCGCGCAGGCACCGTCGTCGTTGTGGGGGGCCTGTGGGATTCATGGCCATCGCTAGGCGTGCACATGCCTCGCCCCAGCCGGCCCTTCAGGCTCGCAGGGCGTCCCCGCCATGCCACCCGGCCAGGGCTCGTGGTCACCTGGACCAGGACGGGTTCTACACGGTGCGCAGCAGGCACAGCGACCACCATCGTTCTCCGCCGCGTTCGGCCATGCCTGTGCCGCCGGAGCTGGTTAGATTATGTTTCAACTGCCTGGCCAACTCCCACGTGAAGGCGGATTGCCGTTTCCCATCGAGATGCTACAATTGCTGGGGTGAAGGCCACTGCACGTCCTCGTGCCCGGCCCTCTACCGGTGCGACAGGGTTTGGCGTTGGGTTCCAAGCATGCCAGATCGCCACCGGACCAGCGGGGTGGCCGCCGTGTGTCGCAGCGGCGCACCGACGCCGGTGTGTCGTTGAGGCCGTGGCTGTGATGGAGGCATTGCCCAATGCTGCATCCATCCCCGTGGGGGCGGCAGTTGTGCATGACTGGGAGGATCGTTCGCACCTATCACCCATCGTCGTCGTTCCTCGCATGGCGGAGCTCCAGCACGATGAGTGTTAGTAAATAATGCAAATCAAGATCGAACACGAGACACAGATTTTTACGTGGAAAACCCTTGTGGGAAAAAACCACGGGCGCCAACCGGCGATCTTCACTATATGGAGAGAGTTTACAGAACGCAGGGAATACAATGAGTCGTCAGCTCTTCCCGTGCGGCTTACAAGATGTATTTATAGGACGGACTGACTGCAGTCAAATACGGAAACAAATCCGCTAATAAACATGACCGAACCGTGGGCCCTCCAGGCATCCCCACAAGACCAACGTTATAATTCGGATCATATTCCAACAAACTCCACCTTGAGACGAATTCCATCTTGTAGTGAATGAAGTATCATCAATCAACTCACTTCAATAATAAATAATCACCGGTGCCAAAAGTCACTAGGACTTAATTTGTAATGCCAACTAAGCTTGAGCATAGCCCAAACTTAGCTCCAGGAACTGGCTTTGTCAACATATCAGCGGGATTATCATGAGTACTTATCTTGCATACTTTAACATCACCTTCAGCAATGACACCTCGAATAAAATGATATCTCACATCAATGTGTTTGGTCCTTTCATGAAACATCTGATCTTTAGTCAGACAAATAGCACTCTGGCTATCACAATGTATAGTAATACAAGAAGTAACCCCGCAAAGTTCAGAGTATAAACCCCTCAACCAAATAGCTTCTTTACAAGCTTTAGAAATAGCCATATATTCAGCTTCTGTTGTAGACAGAGCAACAGTGGACTGCAAACATGCTTTCCAGCTAACAGCACAACCACCAATGGTGAAAACATAACCCGTGAGAGATCTCCTCTTATCCAAATCACCAGCAAAATCAGAATCAACATAACCAACAAGTCCATCTCTAGATTTCTCAAACTGCAAATAGGCATTAGAAGTACCTCGCAAATATCTGAAAATCCATTGAACAGCCCTCCAATGCTCCTTACCAGGATTAGCCATGAATCTACTGACAATACTCAATGCATGAGATAAATCAGGACGAGAACAAACCATGGCATACATAAGGGAACCAACTGCACTGGAATATGGAACTCTATACATGTACTCAATCTCATAATCTGACTGTGGACATAAATCTGAAGATAATCTGAAATGTGTAGCTAATGGAGTACTCACTGGTTTTGCATTATGCATATTAAAACGACGAAGAACCTTTTCAATATAACCTCGTTGACTAAGGTATAATTTACTAGATTTTCTATCTCTAGTAATTTCCATACCAAGAATTTTCTTAGCTGCACCTAAGTCCTTCATCTCAAATTCTTTACTCAATTGTGCCTTCAGTTTAGCTATTTCTGATTTTTCTTTAGCAACAATTAACATATCATCAACATAAAGAAGCAAATAAATAGCTGAGCCATTAACAATCTTCAAGTAAACACAGCTATCATAATCAGACCGCTTAAAGCCACGAGAGAGCATAAATGAGTCAAACCTCTTATACCATTGCCTAGGAGACTGCTTCAAACTATAAAGAGACTTCTTTAGTCTACACACAAGGTTTTCTTTTCCAGGAATAACAAAACCTTCAGGTTGGTTCATATAAATGTCTTCCTCCAACTCCCCATGTAAGAATGCAGTTTTAACATCAAGTTGCTCAAGTTCATAATCATGCATGGCAACAATACTAAGCAAAGTGCGAATAGAACTATGCTTAACAACTGAGGAAAAGACATCATTATAATCAATACCTGGAATCTGGCTGTAGCCTTTAGCAACCAACCTCGCTTTATACCTTGCTGGTTCACTAGGAGAAATACCCTCCTTTCTTTTATAAATCCATTTGCAACGGACAGGCTTTTTATTCTTGGGCAATTTCACTAAATCCCATGTACCATTCTTTTCAAGTGACTCCATCTCATCTTGCATAGCGGTCATCCAATTGTTGCGATCAGCAGAAGTAATAGCCTCATAATAATTAGAAGGTTCTGAATTACCTTCAATCTCTTCTGCAACACTCATAGCATAAGCAATATTGCATTCTTCAATATACCTTTTAACAGGCTTTGGCTGTCTTCTGGACCTATCAACAGCAATAGAACGTTGTGGAGACTGCACAACTGGAGAAGAATGCTCAGCAATAGAAGAATCATCAATAATTGAAGAAATTTCAGCAATCGGTGCATCTTGGACAATAGCATTATCAACATCTGGTGAATCAATTAAGTGCTCCACCTGCACACTTATTTTCTCTCCCTCAATAGGAGCATCAACAGAAGGATTATCAACAAACATAACAGTCTCATTAAAAATAACATTCCTGCTAAGCATAACCTTCTGAGTCTGGGGATTCCACAATTTATAACATTTAACACCATGTTGATAACCAATAAAAATGCATTTAACAGCTCTAGGCTCCAATTTACCATTATCAACGTGAGCATAAGCAGTACAACCAAAAACTCTCAATTGTGAATAATCAGCTGGAGAACCATACCATACCTCAATTGGAGTTTTCTTATCAAGAGGAATAGAGGGTGAATGGTTAATAAGATAGCAAACAATGAAAGCGGCTTCAGCCCAAAAACGCCTATTCAAGCCAGCATTAGACAACATGCAACGGGCCTTGAAGATGATAGTTCTGTTCATTCGCTCAGCTACACCATTCTGTTGAGGCGTATAAGGAATAGTGTAGTGCCTAACAATGCCTTGAGACTTGCAATATGTATTAAACTCATTAGAACAGAATTCCATCCCATTATCAGTGCGAAGCTTTTTAACCTTCTTTTCAGTTTGATTTTCAATCATAATCTTCCACTCTTTAAATGCTGAAAATGCTTTTGATTTATGCTTCAAGAAATAAGACCATAACTTACGAGAATAATCATCAATGATTGTCAACATATAACGAGAACCACCAAAAGAAGGCTTACGAGACGGTCCCCATAAATCAGAATGCACATAATCAAGAATACCTTTACTTTTATGTGTAGAGATATTAAATGACACCCTCTTGTGTTTGCCAAACACACAATGCTCACAAAACTTCAACTTACTGATGCTATGTTCATCAAGAAGTCCTCTCTTGCACAATTCATGCAAGCCTTGCTCACTCACATGTCCAAGACGCTTATGCCAAAGATCAGTAGCATCAGAATTAGATGATGAATAGGAAATTACAGCGGCATCACCTGTAATTGTAGTACCACGAAGACGGTATAAATTTAGAGATTTTAATTCACCTTTCATCACAATGAGAGAACCTTTAGACACCTTTAATACTCCATCTCCACCGGAGTACTTGTACCCTTTAGCATCAAGAGTACTGAGAGAAATAAGATTCTTGTTCATGCTAGGAATATGCCTCACGTCAGCCAATGTTCTGACAATGCCATCATGCATCTTAATCTGAATGGAACCAATGCCAACAATATCACGTGGACTGTTATCACCCAATCTAACAGAACCTCCACCTTGGAGAGAATCATAGGTGACAAACCAATCTCTATTAGTGCATATATGAAAAGAAGCAGCCGAATCAAGAATCCATTCATTATCACTATTAGCACATCCAGCAAAAGCAACAAGCGAATCACCATCAGAATAATCTGCCTTAGAAGTAGCAACAAAAGCATTACCTTTATCATTGGGTTTACCTTTCTCTCTATATGTGCCAGTTCTCTTCTCTTTATTCTTCAATTTCAAACAATCCTCGATAAAGTGATTATCTTTCTTGCAATACTTGCAGAATTTATCACCTCTACCTCGAGACTTTGATCGGCCTTTGTAACGATTAGAACTTTTGCCTCTATTGCCATTGTTTGATTTATTTTCTGTCCTCCCACGAACAGATAACGCTTCTCCTTTGGAAGCAGAACCTTCAGAAGACACCATCAATTTCATCTTTTCCTTGGCATGCAACGCCTCACAGACCTCATCAAGAGTTAGCGTATCATGGCTATATAATAAAGTATCTCTGAAGTTTAAAAAAGAACTAGGCAAAGAGCACAAAAGAATCAGACCCAAATCCTCATCATCATATTCTACCTCCATAGCCTGTAGATCAGAAACGATCTCCTTGAAGACCGTCAGATGGTTAATCACAGAACCACCCTCTTGCAACTTGTGCGAATACAACTTTATCTTCATATGCATCTTGCTTGTCAAATCCTTAGACATGCAAATTGACTCTAACTTGAGCCATAGAGCAGCTGCAGTTTCTCCTGCAGACAATCTTGCAAAATATTATTTGAAAGATGAAGCTGAATTTGAGTCAAGGCCTTACGATCCTTTTTCTTTTCATCATCGGTCCAAGATTTAGAATCCTTGTTACCGAATTTATCAAGAGCATCATCAACATCAGCCTGCGTAAGAATAGCCCGCATCTTGACTTGCCATAGAGCGAACCTTGTATCACGATCCAGTTGAGGAATATCATATTTCACTGAAGACATGGTGAATAAATAATAGCAATAACCAGAAGAAAATAATCTGCAGAAATTTAGGTGTAACCCTAGTAATAACCTGCAGCCTGGTACACTAACTGTGTACAATCAGCAATAAACTGAATAGAAGAACACCTCTGGTAGCCTTCCTGAGTGCACGTAACACAACTTCACCAAAAAAAATTGATTTTACCCCCACAGTCTGGACACCTTGATCCCTGTGCACGTGATCTACGCTGATCAGGGACAGCAGCGCTCTGATGGCTTCGATCCTTGTGCGCAGCTACCTCCACAGCTGGACACCCTTGATCCCCGTGCACGTGATTTACCGCTGATCAGGGACAGCAGCGGCAGATGGATTGATCTCTGATGGCTTCGATCCTCGTGCACAGCTTTTGGAGTAGATTGAACGACAGGCTGCAGCAGCACAGCGGAAATTTTCCTCCACCTGGAACAGCCGATTGACAGCACGGAGAAAAATACGGGCGGCGGCGCACGAACAGGGTGAAACCCTAACTTTTTTTCAATCTCGTGTCTAGCTCTATATACCACTTGTTAGTAAATAATGCAAATCAAGATCGAACACGAGACACAGATTTTTACGTGGAAAACCCTTGCGGGAAAAAACCACGGGCGCCAACCGGCGATCTTCACTATATGGAGAGAGTTTACAGAACGCAGGGAATACAATGAGTCGTCAGCTCTTCCCGTGCGGCTTACAAGATGTATTTATAGGACGGACTGACTGCAGTTAAATACGGAAACAAATCCGCTAATAAACATGACCGAACCGTGGGCCCTCAAGACGTCCCCACAAGACCAACGTTATAATTCGGATCATATTCCAACACTGAGGACGCACTCGGCTTGGCACTGGTCGCAATGGTGGGCGGGAGCAGGCCGGTGGTGTCTACGGCCATGGTGACATCCTACCGCTTCGAGCGCTTTGGCATTACATCTTTGGATGCCGAAGTGCGTCGTCACAAACCTGAGGAGTTTGTTGTTCGATTCCGGCACCTGGAGGACAGAGACCGGGTGCTTGCCGCCCGGCCCACCGGGGCACCGCTGCCTCTAGTCTGGCGTTTGCCATGGAGGAGGGCGGGGTCATTTCGTTTCAGGGTGCTCATTGGTTTGTGGCGTCTGCCGCTGCATGCTCGTAGTGCGGCGGTGGCGCAGGCCATCCTTGGCCCATCCTGCACCAACATCGAGGTGGCACGGCTGCGCGACGTGCCAGACAACGACGACGACCGAGAATTCTTCATCACGGCCTAGTGCTGGCATCCCCGTTTCATCCCTGAAGAGCAGATCATCTTCATACCCGAGCCGGTGATCCTGGGCGCGTGCGAGGCTCAGCGGTCCAAGCTCCCTGGCCTCCGTTATCTGGTGCGCCTCCGCCTGGTTGCCTACCAAGACTGGACCACGCCACCGCCTTCGCTGGATGGCGTGGGCAGTGATGGTGACGACGACGGCGGTCCAAGTGGAGGAGGCGGTGAGGGAGGCAACCCCACTGCGCCGACGGGGTCACTGTCGCATCAGCAGACTGGCTAGAGCTATACCCAAACCATCACCTCCGTGCCCTCTCAACGGACTATTCAGATCACGCTCCGTTGTTGCTGTGGCTGGACGCTGTCCCTTGGGCGTGCCGTCGTTTTCGGTTCGAGTCGTTCCGGACCAAGCTGCCAGGCTTCCTCGACGTCGTGGCCGCGGCGTGGCAGCCCACCCTGATGCACGCGGACGCGTTCCGTATCATGGACTACAAGCTGAGGAACGTCGCAAGAGCTGGAGTATGCGCCAGATTGGTAGCGTGTGCCTTCAGCTTGCTATGGCAAGGGAAATTATCCTCCGGCTAGACTATGCGCAGGAGTCCAGACAGCTCTCTCTGGAGGAACCCGCGCTGAGGAAAGACATGAAATGTAAGTGTCTTGGCCTTGCGTCCCTGGCCAGGACCATCGCTAGGCAGCGCGCCAGACTCATGTACCTGGTTGAAGGCGACGCCAACACTAGGTTTTTTCACCTGCAAGCCTGCCACCGTTCTCGAAAGAACCACATTGCTTCTCTGAAAGTGCATGACTCTGAGATCGTACTCAATGAAAAGATGGCGAACGCCGTGTTCGAGCACTACAACGCCATCATGGGCACACCATTCCAGCGCACGGCTGACATCGACCTTGACGCACTCGGTTTACAGCTTCACGATCTGACCATGCTAGATGTTTGTTTCTCTGAGTTTGAGAAAACGCCAGGGCCTGATGGGTTTACGGGACACTTCTACAAGCTGGCATGGCTGATCATAAAGGCGGACATCATCAACGCCTTCAACGCGTTCTGGGCACTAGACGGACGTAGCTTCAACCTCATCAACGAGGCGTTCATGGTCCTTCTCAAGAAGAGTGAGCCGGTGGAAATTAAAGACTACCGCGCAATAAGCCTAATACATAGCTTTGGCAAGCTTGTCACCAAGTGCCTTTCCCACCGCCTCGCGCTGGTGCTCAATGAGCTTGTGCACCCGTCCCAGAGCGCGTTCATCCAAGGAAGATCTATTCACGATAACTTCCGTGCCGTCCACCTGACTTGCAAGGCCCTGCAACAGAGCAGAAGGAGTCACGTCCTATTGAAGATAGACATTGCCAAAGCGTTCGATGGCCATTCCTCTTGGAGGTGGTGCGGCGCCTTGGTTTCAGTCGGCGCTGGAGAGACTGAATGTCGCTCATCCTCGGAACGTCAAGCACCAAGGTATTGCTAAATGGCCGCCCGGGTGAACAGATTTGCCATGCCAGAGGTCTCCGACAGGGCGACCTCCTTTCCCCGATGCTGTTTGTTCTTGTCATGGAGGTATTTGAGGGGCTCGTCAGGTGGTGCGAGGCTGAGTCCATCTTCACACCGCTTCACTACGCCGCGGTGACTTGATCGTAATCCCGGCTGGCAGTGACTTGATCGCCGTGCGGACCATCCTAAGGATTTTCGGGGAGGTGTCGGGGTCAAGGTTTTCATTATCGGAAATTAAAATTTATCGGACGTCATGAATAAAGAGGATAAGCAAGATATATCGAAAATATCGGACCAAATTCAAAAAAAATTAATTTTTTTTAAAAAAAATTGTAGAATTTGACTTAAAACTATTCCTAAGATATTAAACATCACTTGTTCACAAATCAAAACAAGAATAAATCATTATAAGTGTCGGACCGTCACGTGACTGATTTTGGATTGTCTGTGTAGAAACAGAAAAGAAGGGAAAAATTTGGCTGATTTCAAATTTTATCGGACCCCGGGATAGAAAGGAAATTTCGGAAATATCGGCGACTTTCGGCCGATAAAAAAAACCCTGGTCGGGGTTATATTCCAACATGGACAAGTGTGTTGCCACTTCAATCAATTGCACTTCTGAGGATCTCCAGCGCATCACCGATCGCCTTGCATGCTCGATTGGTGTGTTCCCGTGTAAATACCTAGGAATCCCGCTCAGTACTAGGCGCCTGAGGAGCAGTTCATCATCAACGCGATCGCGGCGCAGATTCTGCTCTGGAAAGGGCACCTGCTAAACGCGGCGGGAAGGGCGGTGTTGGTTCAGGCAACGCTCTCCGCGATCCCGGTACACTTGTCCATTGCAGTTTGCCTGTCCTCCTGGGCCATCGAGTGGATTGACAAATTGCGACGTGCTTTCATTTGGTGTGGTTCAAGCAGCGTCGGCGCACTGTACAAGTGACTTTGCAGTATCTTCAGCTGTGGGAGATCGTCCAAGGCGTGGTGACCACGCCGGGCGTTCCAGATGCGGTGGTTTGGCGCTGGTCTTCAAACCGGCACTACTCTGCAGCGTCGGCGTACGACGCAATGTTCATCGGCGCCGCCGCGCCGTTCGGCGCCAGCCTCATTTGGAACTCGCGCGCTCCGCCGAAGGTACGGTTCTTCTTTTGGCTGGCGCTCCATGGATGTTGCTGGACAGCCAATAGGAGGATGCGTCATGGCCTCCAAGACAACGACGCTTGCGTCATGTGCCTACAGTCTGCTGAAACTTTGGACCACATCGCCCTCGGCTGCGTCATCAGTCGACAAGTTTGGGTTTGTCTGCTGTCCCGGATTGGCCTGATGCACCTGGTCGCCATGGGCGACGTCGACGTGTTCGCCTGGTGGGCGTCGGCTCGACGGCGAGTACCTAAAGCTTGCAGGAAGGGCTTCAACACCTTGGTCATGCTTACGGTTTGGGTGCTTTGGAAGGAGCACAACACAAGGACGTTTGGGGGCTTGCCCTCCGATCCGCCAACCATTACCGTCGCCGTTCTGCAGGAGGCGGAGCTCTGGCTCTGGGCTAGCTACTCGGCTCTTGCGTCACTCTTAGGCCTTATGTAATCGTTTCCTGCCTTCTCTTTGTTTCGTGTTTTTCGGTCTTGGCCGCGGCCTTGTTGGGCAACCCTTGGTTACCCCGGTCTATGTTTGTTTTGGATTCGGTGTTCTCTACTTTCTCTTAATGAAATATGTGCTACAGTGCACGTTCACAAAAAAAAAGTTTATTGCTCACCTTGTTTGGGTTACTAAAAGAATTTTCATCCATCACATTTAGATAAGTTGGGGGACTACATATTGGGATGCAAGCAGGTTGATCCGGGAACTCGCATGTAGGCTTAATTTTGCGGGTTGCCGTTTGCACTCCTAACTATGTATGGTGATCTTAAGTAGTGATTAGATAACTGCAATGTTTAATGTTACTTTCGTGTCTACAAACAACTAAAATTTCGTTTATTTTGATCTTAAGTAGTGATTACTGTGATGTTTGTTGTTACTTTCATGTCTGGAAAGTGGAAACAACTACAAACTTGGTTTATTTTGTTTTTATCTTGCTTATTTGTGCAACCCTTATCATGGGTAGATGGTAAATATGTTCCTAAACATGATATTGGTACAGGCTTTTGTCAGCGAGTATGCAGTTTGGAAAACTGACGCAGGTAGAGGAACTCTTCTTGCTTCATTGGCAGAAGCTGCTTTCCTTACTGGACTCGAGAAGAACAGGTGGCATATATCTTTAAATACACAGTATTTAACAAGATTTTTATATGTGGGTTACTTTTATATGATGTATATGTGGATTACTCGATGACCACACCTGAATCTTGTTGTATCTGGTCATCTATTTCCCTGACCTGATGCAATTGGACCGGTTCTTGTTCCAGTGACAAATCATTTTTTATTGTGAAGCTACGATGATCTTATGTTGGTTATTTAACTTGCCAATGTTTTTTTCCCTTGCAGTGATGCTGTTGAGATGGCTTGTCATGCACCACTATTCGTAAATGACGATATTCAGAAAAAGTTAGTATTAATGGCTTTATATATGCTTTCACTGTTGTTTCCTTTTGTTCTTGTTGATCTGGAATTCAGTAATTGTGTTTGAAAAAATAATCAGGTGGAACCCAGACGTCATTGTCTTCAACACATGGCAGCATTACGGGACTCCTAGTTACTGGATGCAGAAGATTTTCCGCGAGTCGAGTGGTGCTAACGTTCATCCAACGACAATCAGTTCCGGTAGCGGTAGCTCTGCAAATTCTCTAGCAGCGTCTGCAATTACCTGGAAGGATTCAGAGAATCATTCGTTCCTAAGAGTAAAGGCAAGTAAAATTTCTTGCTTTCATCCTAACCTATATCTGCAGGATTCTGACTGACTAATTCCGGAAGCTCTTGTGCACTGCAGATTGTAAACTTCGAATCTGATGCTGCTAGAGTCACAATCTCCACAAATGGACTTGAATCTAGCATTGATGTGCTGCAATCGACCGCCACTGTTCTCACATCAACCAATGTGATGGATGAAAATTCTTTCAGTAACCCAAACAAGGTGATCTACAATTTTGCCTTATCATCAATATATATAGTTACCTATCAGAGATTTATAGTCCGCTGTTGGTTTTGGTCTCCTTGCCCTGCCCATCTGAATCCGGATCCCTCTGTTATGTGCAGGTCGTGCCTGTCAAGAGCCAGCTATTCGAAGCAGGATCGCAGATGCAAGTCACGCTGGCTCCTCACTCATTCACATCCTTCGATCTTGCCCTGGCTCCGTCCAAACTTGTGACGTTGGCTGATGTCTGAGCAGTGATACCCCAATGTCAGTAATTGAGGAGGTGTCAGTATAGTGGTAAAGAATCGTGTACTGTAACGTCGATGATAAACTGAATAAAAATGACACTGCAATTCATGTTTTTATCTATTTGAAGATGCCATTAGAATTCCTACTTTTCATTGTTTGAAGATGCCACTAGAATTCATGTTTGCCTTTATTTGCGTTGACACACAATTAGGCTCAGGTCGGTTTTAGAATTGCCTCATACCAATTTTGGATCAATCTAAGAAAAACTCTATCAAACGACATGAAATATTGGTTTTTCAATGGGATAAGACCACTCTTACTCTATATAAAATATGGTTAACATTGTCGCTTGTGTTCAGACTAAATAAAATCAAGTAGTCTGAGTTGTTGTCAAAGTCAATTGAACTTCTACGTAGTTTCGGTTGTCTAATAGCAAATGAACATAAAAAAGGAGACAATATAGATTCAATAGTTCAAACTAGGTACCATAAGGTAGTGCATAATTTCAAGAAAAAGATTGAAACCAATTTTTCCTAATTTTAGGAGGCCATTTCTATGAATTTACAAAGATTAGATCAGATGTCAGGATTTTAATTGCGTATTTTGAGAAAAAAATTGGATATTTTTTAGAATTGTTTCTGTAACTTTTTTTGATAAAGTTGAATTAGTTTGTTCAACTTTCAATTTAGTTCAATTTAGCTCCCTCATTACTACGTGGTGCCATTTAGATTGGCCAACTGTCAATTGTTCGAGCAAATTCAAATGGTTTTAAAAGTTGGAGTAGGTAAAAAACCGGTTTTTGGATTCATGAGGACAAATCAGACTTTGACAAAAGTTGTGGAGGTCAAATGAAGATCGAAAATGCTCTTCTTAGGACGTCCAGACGGCCGAGCGCTTGTGTTACCGTGGGCCGCGACGGCCCGAACAACCTAACTAGAATGTCCACGCTCGCCTCAGCTCTATTCGTTCGGCTCTTGCCTTCAGCTAGAAACGTCATTTCCACTCAGCGCAAGTTCCTGGTGTCAGCGCGACGTGCTCCATCATGGCTGCGCTGCCACTGCGCTCTCCACCGGCCCGGCCGGCCGCCATCTGCTATCTGCACTGCACCAGAGCGCTATCGCTCGCCTTCCACCCTCTCCACTGCAGTTCACCGAGCGCTCGCCATTCCACCGCGCCGCCCTCTCGCCTAGCGCTGGGGCCGCTCACTAGGGCACCACATCCACACCCCCCCACTGACATCCGCCTCACGCGCGGCTCCGCATCGACGAACCTCCATTCTCCTAAGCAGTAAGGAGATGTTGCACTGAAAGTACATGGTGTAAGAGTACCACCTCTGTCCCATTGAAAGTGTCGTTTTTTTACTTTTAAACTTTTTATTTGACTGTTCGTCTTATTCAAAATTCTTATATAAATATTATTTATTTTATTATGACTTATTTTATCATTAGAGATACTTTAATAATAATTTATTTATTTTATTATTTGCATAAAAGATTTGAATAAGACGAACGGTCAAACAAGAAGTCTAAAAGTCAAAAACGACACTTTTAATGGAACGGAGGGAGTATGTTTCAAGTGTTTTAGATGTTTTAGAAATATGTTGCAGGTGTTTCAGATGGATGTTGCAAAGGTAGATCGAAATGTTGCATATGTTGCAATGGTTTGTATACGTACGTTGCAAGAGTCTGCTCCCAATATTTCAGACGTATGTTGCAAGTATGTGTTATCTTAATGTTGCATATATTTCATACATATGTTGCAAGTGTTTTATATGGATGTTTTGTATGTTTGCGATGGTTTTTGTTTTTAGGGCCTGTTTGGAACACTGGAATATAAACACAGAGGAAAGGAAATAAACGTAGGAATGAGATAGGGGTGTTGTGATAAAACAGAGGAATGGAAAAACACTGAAAAAATACAAGAAGAGGTGTTTGGAACAAAGAAAGATGTAACAGACGAAAACTTAAAACATTGAAGTAGATTAAAAGCTAATGGTACTTAATTATAGGCTAAACATGGAGCATTAGTATTTTTATTTCTACTACGACTTATGGGACCCAATGACACTTAAAGACAATCTTTCTTATCTATCTACCTCCACGGTCCACACTGTCTACAGGCTACCGATGATTAATCTACTCCACCAGATGAGTCTAATGGCATGGTTGCCTCGGCCTTCAGCGCAGGAAACGAAAACCAGAAATGGGAGCAGATGCTTTTTTTCCCTGTGAAATCTTGTTATTGCTACAAAATTCTAGAGGAAAGGGTCCTCTCAGTTCCTTTGTTCCAAACGACCTACTCATCTTCCTTTCCTGTATTTTCATTTCCTCCATTTTTTCTTTGAAAAACCTTGGTTCCAAACAAGTCCTTAAGTGTTTCCGATGCATGTTTTAAGTATTTCATCTGTCTTCTTTTGTATGTTATGTTTTAAAAGTATATCGGTGTTGCACATGGAATACGTGTGAAAAATAGTTGGCAGTGTGGGCCCGCTGCTGGGGCGCTCGGTCGCAAGTCCGATGTTGGTAGGGCGCTCGCCCGCTGCGCGGGCTCCTTCTCTTGTGCGCGGACACCGTATGATGTTAGCGTCCCGGATCGAACGTCCGGACGCTAAGGGCCTATTTGGTTTGTGAATCATTCAGTTTAACTCTCATCACATCAATGTTGCTGCAAATGCATGGAGTACTAAATGTAGACTAATTGCATGCATGTCGGCACAAATTAGGAGTAATTTACGAGACGAATCTATTAAGCCTAATTAGTTCAAAATTGGAAACTTTTTATCAAATAAGACGAAAGTGCTACAGTATTAACAGACCCTAAGTCCTAATGAAATTTTCAAAAAAAAAAAAAGATTCCCCAACCTCTCCGTGTTTGGCCGGCCCAGTCATAGCTCATTTTATTTGCCATGTTGGGCCGTTCATCGTCCTCACGTTGTGGCTCAGCACGGTCCGGTGTTCGCCGGTGCCTGGCTTGTGCCGGAGCTAACAAAATGCAAAACGTCGCCACCGCCTGCAGCCATGAGCCACCGCACTCAGGGAAGACGAGCTGTCGCCGGAGGCCGGTGCTCCCCGGAGGGCGTGGAAGATGTTCTGCAGTTTGGATTACCGTCCCCGTCAAGTGTCCTGTCGCACCCGCAACATCCAATGGCTGCACTGCCGGTGAAGAAGATCATAGCCGCCGTCGCGGACTAGTGACGCCCAATCGCCCATAGCAGAGGGTATTCATCCACGGATACTTGTCCTTAAAGAAGCGCCATGGAGCTCGATACCTCAAGATCCGACGCCTATGCTGTGGAGGTCACGGCTTGGGTAATGTACTTTCCCCCGTTCTTATTCCAATGTCTTCCCCTCCTAGAATGGTTGATGATAGTTTGGTTGACTTAATATACTGTATCTGTAAAAGGAACAGAGAAAACTAGAAATAGCTATACAGTCTAAATTTAGCACTCGAGAAATCCTCACCTCCTCTCATTTTTCCCTGTTTGCTCCGAGTGCTGTGCGGATAATTTATTTTCCCTCTTTTTTTAGATAGTGATTTATTTTCCCTCTTGAAATTATCTGTACTTTTCTTTGTTAGACTAGAAAAGGGAGAAAAGCTAAAGAAATCTTGAAACAAGAAAACATATCATGGAGCAGTTAACTCTAATCCAACTTCTTTTTTGCATATTACTTTTCCCACCTTTCTCTCCTCCATTTGACGATTAGAATGGAGAAAGGGGAAGGTGGGGAACATTGTTCAATTTTTGCTGCCAATATATTTTCTTGAAAGGAAAAGAAGAGCAATGAATCAAGTTCTGAGGTAAATCCTAATTGTCTTGTTAGGAAATTGCAGTTTTCTGTTATTGCTATTAGCCCATTTCCCTTCCTTGCCTCTTTAGCTTGGGATTCCAATCTAATGCTTATGGATATCGATTGGTCCTGTTTTGGGTTTTCTACACCTCGTGTTACATGTTTTTGGCTGCAGTGAAGAACTTCAATTGTATTGATCATGGTGAAGAAAATTATTTCCCCCTTTATGTAGCCCCAATGATGCCTTTGAGCAAATATAGTAGAATCACAGGAATTGTCTGTTCCAGACACAGGCCATAGAAGGTGAGATTTTTTTCTCCATCTTGCCTGAATTCCTAAGAATCTTTATTTGAATTCTGGGTTGTGGAGATAGAGCTGTACAATGTGTGGGTGGCAGACAGACATCAGTCATTGTTAACTTTCCATCTGTACATCTAAATTTTATTCAGTTCTCTGAATTACAATTTAATATTGGAGTTTCTTGTAATTAGGTTTTTCCCCGCTGAAATTCCAAGTAAATATCAGTCTGGACTCTGGACTCTAGAATTGCATAAAGACCTCATTCATAATTACTAGTTTGGAACTTTGAATAAGAATTTCATCGAGGCTATTTTCGGATCAAGAGTGCCTGGCTTCATGCACTAACTTCTGTGGTAATGAAGATATTCGCCAAGAATCAGCTACAAAGGTTAATACAGATCCGATGCATTCAGTCAAGTGGAAGGGCATAAATGTGCTTCTAAGCCACCTTTGTCCTAAGTGTTCTAAAAAACATGATGACACAGCTTCAGGAAGCCAAACCACTGGATGCACATGTTGGCAATGGTTCTTCACACCATCTACTAGTAATGATTCTGCAACTGTAGCAACTGCCAATGGTGGAAATACTGAAGTGCTCACTTCTCAGCCAGAAGAAAATGGTTTTGCTCCTAGTTACAAGTTGGACAATGAAGAGACGTCAGTTCCAGCTGTTGGCCACCATAGGAAACCAAGCATGCACCATAGACTGAAAATATGGATCAGCAGTGGGCATAATGGCATAATAGGAAAATATGGGAATAAGTTGGAATTGGGTGTCCCCCATGTAGCTAGGCCATTATCAGATGAACATGCGAAACCTGGATGGCCAGATTGGCTCATAAATGTGGCACCAGAGGCAGTACAAGGTTGGTTCCCTCGGCGATCAGATTCATTTGAGAAATTAGACAAGGTAAATTGTTAATATGGTGATACAAGTTGCTTAATCTGGTACTAGTTTTCAATGTTATTACTTCTTGGAACTAACCTTTTCTGTTGTCCTTCTGTTTTAACTATAACTTCTTTCCCATTGCAGGTTGGACAAGGAACTTATAGCAGTGTCTACAAAGCCCGAGATCTTAAAACTGGCAAGTTTGTCGCACTCAAAAAGGTGCGTTTTCTCAATGTGGAGCCTGAGAGCGTGCGCTTTATGGCTAGAGAGATTCTTATTCTACGGAAACTCAATCATCCAAACATCATCAAGTTGCAAGGGATCATAACATCTTCTGTTTCACAAAGCCTGTATCTTGTATTTGAGTACATGGAACATGATCTTGTTGGTCTTGCTGCGACTCCAGGCCTTAAGTTTACTGAGCCACAGGTGATTGTCGTACTATCCTGGTTCATTTGTAAAGGTGACATGAACTTAAATATTTTCACATGAATCCAGGTCAAATGTTTATTTCAGCAATTACTCAGTGGCCTTGATCATTGCCACAGCAATGGAGTCCTGCATCGGGACCTAAAGAGTTCCAACCTCTTGATTGATAACGATGGTGTTCTGAAGATTGCAGACTTTGGTCTAGCAACCTCATTTGATCCTGACAATCAGCAACCACTGACTAGCCGTGTTGCAACATTGTGGTACAGACCGCCTGAACTTCTTCTCGGTGCCACCAAGTATGGCCCTTCTGTGGATTTGTGGAGTACAGGGTGCATTTTTGCAGAACTGCTTGCTGGCAGGCCAATCTTGCCTGGAAGAACTGAGGTGCAGGCAACTGTTACATTTTTTATGATACAGGATAGGCTATACCAGTATCTTAGGTTACACAATTTTACCTTATGCTCATTTAGTCTGTATTGTGATTTCGTCAAACAATGTTATGGTAGGTGGAGCAACTTCACAAAATTTTCAAGCTCTGTGGATCACCTTCTGGTGACTATTGGAGTAAACTGGAAGTACCACAGACAGGGATGTTCAAGCCCAGCCACCAGTATAGTGGGTGCATTGCTGAGACATTTAAAGATTTTCCTCAATCAGCTCTAGTTCTTCTAGATAACTTGCTTGCACTACAACCAGATGCTCGTGGAACAGCTGCTGAGGCTCTCCGAAGTGATGCAAGTTCTACACACCTTTTGCTCATCACTGTTGACTTTTTTGTTGGTTTGGAATATGACATGCAACAGCTTCTGAAGTCTTGTTTGTTATTTCAGTAGTTCAAATTTAATGATACCAAAGCACTTAAAGTTATGACCTTGATTGCAGTAGAGCAACAAATAGGGCTCTAAAGGACACTAGTATTTGGACAGTTATCCTCCTACCACCAATGAGGCTCAGTTGACAATTTCGAACCAGATGCTACCTTTTCCAGTAAAGAATATGTTTTCCTTTCTATATATGCCTAACTGTAGTGAAAGTTAGATAGTTTTCGTGAGCTTTTAATGACTACTGCTGAAATAATAAACTCTATTTATGCATCAATTAGGAACTAGTTCAAAAGTATGAAGATAAATCATATATTTCTCGAACACGCAGGAGAGCTGCGTATCGTTATATTAAGAAGAAAAAAGGGGTAAAAACCCTTACTATGAATGAAATTAGCAATACTTTTCCCCTAAAAGATTAACTAATGCTAACTAGTGTGCCTGGTCACTGAGCTGAAATTGCCCTGTGCTTGACTACCAGTCGAAACATGTTATCATGTGAAGTGCAAATACTTGCTTCATATGGAAGTTTCGGTTGCTTCCAGGGGAAATTTACAGTGGTTTCTTTCTGTGATTTTCTATCTAGTTCAGAGGTAGTTTATCAAAACCTAGTTTGGGTCCATACAAATTGATCAGCTGTCTGATATTCAAAGGCATCCTTTTGAAGATTTTGTACAGCACCTAATGCATGGATCCAAATTCTGTAGTTTTTCAGGAAAAAACCACTTGCTTGCAGCCCCTCAAGCTTACCAAAGTATCCCCCAAGTAAAGAGTATGATGCTAGACTTCGAAGGGAAGAAGCAATGAGGTACCATTTTTCCTAATATTTTCTTATTGGCTTCAGGGTGTGCGAGGTTGCAATCGAGAAGAATTATTGGTTGTGTTGATGTACTGTCTTCTTGTCGCAATAGGAAAAGAAAGGCAGCTGAGAGTATAAGTGGATTTCGATCTGTCGAAACAGATGGAAATCCTTTCGCAAGCGAGAAAACAAAGGTTGCTATGGTTAGACCTGAATCTGCTGATGCAAGGAATGAAGTACTTGGTTCTCAGAACAGCAACCTGGGATCGAAGGGCTCAGTTGTGGTAAGTACAGTACTTATTAAATACTGATTTTACATACTGTTGTACTCAACGAAAGAATTGTTGTTGGTACCATTTATATTTTCCACTTATTATTTCTCAAAAGTATTTTGTTCTGCTCTGTTGACATGGTTATACAATTTCCTTTTTGTAATTCTTGGGATTGGTTAGTTCCAGAAGTCAGTGGATACAGAGGTTTTTATGCTCTGCGATGATGTGGATCCTATGCTACCGATTGCGCTTGTTTGTGTAATAATCTGCAATTGTTGTATAAGCTGAGATCCATACAGTTTGCGTGGACATTGCACATATTGACTTATTTTTCTATTGGAACAAGATAGCTGCTTTGACATTACATCGGAGTATTTTTGGTGTTTTTTCTTTGTCTACCATTAACAACTTGTTTGCTATACTTCTACCTGATCAGAGGTACAAGGGCAAAAGCAGAATATATCAGCACTCAGGTTCAATGATTACAGCAAAAGGAAACATGGAGCGGATGCTCAAGGAGCATGAAAAGAATATCCAAGAAGCAGTGCGCAAAGCGCGCCTCAACAAGAGCAGAGAGTTGTGAAGCAGGTTGCTGAGGATAAACTGTTGACCGTACTGGCACTGGTATTTCCATGTTTCGACTCATGCTGCTCCGAAACCATATCAAAAGATTAATTTGCTTTTGCGTTGATTCAATCCTGTGATTTTAGGAGATAACCACCTTAGCTGGATTGGCAATTTGGCATGGAGTTGCACTGCAGGTTGTGCCCAGCAGCTTCTGAAACATCACCCACTTATTGTTGTGACCTCTGCTGCAGCGTCCTTCCCTGAATCTCCGAATCAGTGGTAGCCTGGTAGGAGAGGCCGATGGTGTGGTGCTCTAGATCATTTGAAAAATTGGCACAGAAAGGCCTTCGACAGCCGCTCTTCTGCTGGACAGACAGATTTGTTGCAACTTATATCTCTGGGTTCCCAGGAATCAATATCCTGGTGCAGCAGTCATATACTTAATGTAATATAAGTTATTATGCCTGTCACAGGGCAAGTGCTCCTTTTACCACACTTGGTCCGGTTTTCTGACCTTGCAATATGAACAGCGTGTTCGTTATCCAAGCAACTGTGCATGATTTTGGGCTCCACAAGTCACAAGAAGCAAAACTTGGAACTACCATTTTGGCTGCAAAATTGAGCTTCCATTTCCCACAAATCTTTTCATTTTTAAAAATACTATGAATCAAACCCTGATCTGGTAACAAATCAAATGAAGAAGCAATGGTTTCAAGTTCCATGTTCTACAAAATGTTGAGAAGTCATTATTATGAGATCACAAGACTTTTTCTACAACATTTCTCCAATGAAACCATTTATATTACGAGTAAACAAAAGCTGTCGGCATATCTGACTTTACTAATTGTCTCATTATGTCAGACAGTTTCTTCCATTGGAAGTTATGTTCTTTTTCAATCGTTAGTTACAACATCCAAGTAGCTGGTGTGATCCTGTTGTATATATTTATGTGTATTCTCGATTTGTGTGTGCGAAAAGAACAAAATATAAAGCTGACTCTTGTACTAAGAGAAAAAGTAGATTGGAAAAATGACCTAATGGGTTGGTGCTTGTTGTAGATGTCAAATGTGGTGCTTATATGGTGAAAATGATTTCTTGTGAAAATTTGTTCTTGGCTTGTTCAAATAGGCAGAGTTACCTCTATCACCAATCCCGTTTCTTTTCTTGATATTTGCCACAAATCCTTTCATTTCACGGAAATACTCTGAATCGGAACACTGAAATGATGACGACTCAATAGAGTTCAGAAAAAAAAGCGTCTACACAAATGACAAAACAAAGCTCAGTAGGCTTTTATGGAATGTTCATTTCGTCATACTGGAGTTCATATATAACTCCAGATCGTATTCCCCCAAGGATTATACACAAACACCAACAAAATAAGCGAAATCTAAATACGAAATCACACATACACCAATCACAACGTCAAATGCTGTTTCACCAGAACAGAAAAAAAAAAATTGAACTTCAGATTAAATTTATGAATGCTTATTCGATCTCTAACTCCTGTAATAGTACTATAGTAGCATATAGTATCAATTAGGAGTATATCATTAGCATATTAATGACTATATCTCAAGGGCAAAATGGCATAGCGTCCTTGTCCCTGTGGCTCGGAATGGAGAAGTGCCGGAGCCTGCCAGCTTCCTCCTTCAGGTACCCCTCGCACAGGAACGCCCTGGCGAGGCTCTCCTCGGCCGCGCCATCCACGCCGTGGACCAGCACGTCCGTCTCCCCCGTCCCCGGGCGCCGCGCCCTCGCCGCCACCCCGGCCGTGTATATCGCTCCCGGCACCGGCGCGTTCACCACGATCACGTCCCACTCCGCCTCGTAGAACGCTGCCGGCAGCCCGCGCGGCGCCAGCGCGCACGGCAACTGCTCCAGGTGGTCCGGAGTGAGAGGTTTCGGCGGGGACGCGGCGCAGTCGGAGGAGTTGCGGAGGGCCAGGAGGTCTTCGTCGGACAGCGTCGTCATGGTGGCTTCTTGTTGGAAGGCGACGGTGTGCGCCTGGAGATCGATGCCGGCCGGGTGCGCGGCGCGTGCGGAGGCGATCCGGTCGGCGTCCGCCTCGAGGAAGAGCGTGCGGCCGCCGTGGTTGAGCGCCGCCCAGAGCGCGCTGTCGGGCCCCAGCCCGAACACCAGGAGGCCGCACGGCGCGCGCCGCGCCAGCACGCGCGCGGCCGCCCCGGCCTCGGCCTCCGTCTGGCGAGGCGTCTCGTTCGACGTCGCGTAGTGGACCAGCGCCTCCGCGACGGACGCCGGTACCTTGGCGCACTCTTGTTGTTGGTGGTGGTGCTGCTGGTCATCAGAGTGGTGGGCGGCGACGGCTGCGGGCGGTGTGGAGGCAGTGGCAGCGGCAGCGGTTGTGCCGGCGCCGGCGCCTGCTCTGGCGCCGCGTGACGCGGCGGAGTGGAGGGTGCGGAGGGTGAAGAGGAGGAGGAAGGCGGAGGTGGCGGCGGCAGCGAGCAGGACGACGCGGCGCGGGGTGACGGTGTGCTTGAGCTTCGCCTTGGCGGAGATGAGGTGTGTCTTGAGCTTGGCCTTCCGCGCGTGCATGGGGCTCGTCATCGTGCTCAGGAGCACACTGCACACTGCTTACTCTGAGTGAGGATGTGTTCTGTTTTTTAGCCTTTTTGGCCTTTCGAGTGCCTGCCAAGTGCCAACAGTTGTGCGTTGGGATGGCAATACTTTGGTTTGGATTTGCATTGGTCGATGCTTCAAGATTCAGCAAAACGTCGTAACATCAGCAGCTGGTCTGTGAGGTGGGTGATGAGGACTAGGCACCTAATGTTTGGTGTGGCCGTGCGGGTTAGTTAGATCTTTACCTGGAAATACAAGAAGCAGCTCCTCCCAAGATATACCATCTCATGTATCCTTAAAATGTTCATAGAAGATGCTCCTATCACTAGCACATAGAACATCTTTACTGTTGGTGTTTTTCATATTTCTACTGGCGCTTTTTGCTAACCGCCAGTGTAAAATCAGCAAACTTGATTGGCGTCACCTAAGAACCGACACTATAAATGTTTACACTAACAGTTTTCTTAGGAAAACCAACGCTGTAAATGATTTTTTAAAAAATTGCAAATGGGGCTAAGAGATAGCAAAAAAAAAATTATCCAAGAAGGCTCGCACTAGGAAGCCACACATGGGATTTTACCGTTTTATTCATTTCCACGAGAAATACACACATCTGTGGTTCCCAGGATTCAAACTCAATACTTCAGGACTCTGTGATACACCCTTTACCATTACACCCCAAAGTCACTAGTAACTCAACAACATAAATATTTCCTTAGTATTCACTCCAGCAAATTTTAAAATGAAGATTTGAAGCCCTCAAAGGATTTAAATGAAAAAAGTTTGAACTACAAAGTTTTAGATCTCTTCGAGATCTACAACTTCACTTTCGATCGTTTTATCATCCAAGGTCATTTGAGAAATTTTAAAAAAAGAATTTTAAAATCATTTATCTTAAAACATAATTTTCGAGCCGTAAATGATTTTAAATGAAAAAGTTCACAACTATAAAGCTGATCTTTTCTAATGCTACAACTTTTATTCAAATTATTTCTTTACCGCGTGATCATTTGAAAAAGTCAAAAAATAATAATTTTAAATTATTTATTGTGGCGCTAGGTTAAGAAAACCACCAATATAAATGCATTTTTACTACTAACTGTTTCTTAAGTCTACCAAAAGCAGCTAGTAAAAATGAATTTACATTTTGGCGGTGTGCACTTTGGAACTATTTCCTTTTTAGTTTGGCTTTGGTTTCTATTAGTAACGAGCGTTTTTTATAACGGCATAATATATTTAGAAATAAAATATAAAAAGTCTAGAAGATTGAAAAAACACTATATAACTAATTTGAACAATGCTGGTCCACTGGCGGAGCTACGTGGGGGGCCATAGTGGGCCATGGGCCCCCCTTGCCTCCGTGATTTTGCTGAAGCCCCTGTCCCTGCATGAGGTGTGAAGTCTGCGAGTTAGCAGTAAGTTTGCATGTGTTCTAAGTCTGCATGCATGGTAAGCCAATGGCCAGGGTCAGCCATGCATGTCTCTAGCAATTGTGTAGCATTTCCTCCATCTAATAAAAATAAAAAAACAATTGTGTAGCAATGGTCCCACCACTCAGCTGAGCCGTTACTCCATTAGTCTGTTTTCTTTGCTTCTGTTGCTATGCGCCGTTTTGAGTCTCATTGATTTTTCTATCTTTTTTCCTTTCTAACTTTTCAATCGATAAATTCTACATAGTATCTGTATTAGAATTAATAATTGAGTAATATATTTTGTTGTCAATCGAGATCTTATGTTGCTTTTTTAGAGATTTTTTTATGCTCAACTATTGTGTTGTCAAATGTATTTTGTATACTGTGACTTAATTATAAGTACTCCCATTAATTTTTTTCACTACTTATGTACATATAGATTCAATCGACAAATGGACCCCTTTTATTTTACTTCAGGCTCCGCCACTGTGCTGGTCTATTTAACTTATAGACCTACAAATTCAGGTATTTCAATCTAACCTATCCAAAACCATTTACTAAGCCCTAAATGGTTTTGATAGGAGGTTTCCATGCTGAGCAACTAGGGCCCACATGTCAATGCCACTGCAACACGGGTCCACATGTTAGCTAGCATATCCTTCAACCTTCAGTCATCCTCTTCAACGCATCCCTCTACGTGACCGGCCATCGCGGTGTGCCACCATATGTCGTCGTTGTGTGCCACCACGGGTACTACAAATACTTTCTTTGTCCTTTTACACATAGACCACGTGGAATAGTGTAATTAATTAGGATTTTCGTGTGTCATGGCGTTTCTATGAATAAACCTAACTCTTATATGCCTTTATCCAACCCAAAACTCGCTCATTTTACAAATCAAATCCAATAGTTTTTGCCTTTCATGCACTAGCATGTGGGTTCTAGATGTGCATAGAGGTAAAACTCCACTGTGCCTAGAGGAGCGACTAAACTGTTTTTATCATGTGAGAAGGTAGAATACCTAATTTAGTAATTTTGTAGATTAGGAGGTGAACATATAAGATATGAATAGTATCATGGAGAAATGAGCAATAGCACCGGAGAAATGAGCAGTAGCATAGGAGAAATCATGTGCTTTATTCTCAGCACGACACAATTTCGTGTTTTGGACAGATCTAAAATTATGAGACAAGACTAATTCATTCATCTCTTTGTCTGGTTTCAATGACTTTGATTTCTTTTGATGTCTAATTCATTCTTTTGATGCCTTCGGTATGTACATTTCTTCTATATTTGAGGTGGTTGATCCTTTGATCTTCATCATAGCTTATACAAAGTCTGTCTCTTGTATCCTTAAGACTAAGCATTTGTATACTATAGCAAACCTTGTTAGTGTCATTAGTTATGTTGTCGCTCAACTATCAATGATCCATATTTCTTACTAATATATCATTTTAGATACACATTAAATATACAACAAATTATTTATGCAAATTTTATATCCTATATTTGTACATAATTTGACTATACATGTTAATCAAAATTATTAGTAAAAAATGAGCCGGGGGAGGGGTCCACGAGTGACCGATCCTCTCCAGTCCAGTTTCAGTTGGCCAGTTCGACACGAAACACACGGCAAAAACGGGACAGAAAGCCTTGGAAGGGCCGAGGCGGAAGCAGAACAAGCTGAGAAGGGGAGAAGATTCGGATGGGGACGAAGAAGCAGGGAGGAGGCGGCGGAGACCCGAAGGGCCTCCTGTGGAGGCTGCCGAAGGTCACCTCTAAGGAGCTCGGCAAGATAGGCCCCGCCCTCGGAATCGGCATCGGCTGCGGCGCCGGCGCAGGCGTCGGATTCTTCGGCGGTAAAAACCCCGGCTTTCCCATCTCTTCTTGTAAATTGTAGCATTTCTTTGGTTTCTGGTCAGTTCTTGTCTAGAGGAACCGTCCGCATTGCTCTCTCCTCTTCACGCCCCGATTGATTCGGTCGATTAGGGTACCCTAAATGAGATTGAGCTTCGATAGATTGGCGCGTACTTTATTTACCATCCCTTTTGTTGGTTGCCTGGCCGTTTGTTTATATTCTATAATCTGTCTTCTTACTGATTTCTTCTTCAGGCTATGTAGTTTTGGCCATAGGTCATCATCACTCTGGTTACCACTTACCAGGTGGGGGTTTAGTGAGGATATGGTTTCCCCCAAGTCGCATTTGTTCAAACATATTTGTTTCCTCGGAACCTGCGGATTGGTTTTGAGGATTTCCTGATATGGCATTGCTTAATTTATTCCTGAGAGATTTTATCTTTTTTCTGAATCAGTAGCGATTCTGTTTTTTTTTCTTTAAATGATTTATTAGTAGATTGATTACAGGTGGTATACTATCAGGATTGCAGGACTTTGCCTTTTTCATGTAATATATGTTTACTTAAGGGTTTATCAGTTACAGATTCTTGCGATTGGTGCATGATCACAGTCCTAAATAAGGAATCTTATCAGAAGATATCTCACATTTTTTTGTAACATTCACTGGTTCAGTTAAAACGTCTTATCCTAAGGTCTAGATCTTTTCCCAAAAAAAAAGGTCGGGATCTTGATAGTGTACAAGTGTTGGCTCCAATTTCTTCACATTATAGGCAGTGTTCTGATGAACTTGGGGCACTATCTGGCAGTCAAGTGACACTGGAAGTAGGCAGATGCTCAGAGTAATTATTGTATATCTTAGAGAATGTGCATTTTCTTGCTTAATCCTTCTTTCTCTCTTTGTTCTCTCTCTTCCTGGCACGTGCTTTTTTTCCCTATCGGTATGCTTTGTTCTGTACTTTTGCGGGTCGCATCCCCTCCTTTTAATGAAATGAAACGCATGCATAGCACGTTCTCTAAAAAGTAGGATATAACTCCAAACACGCGCATAGCACGTTCTGTACTAAATGTTGTGTCACTTCCAAACAAAAAATAAATGTATAACTCCTAGCTGTTTACTTGCTTAATTTTCTGTTTTTTATGTGTATTAATTAACTATGCCCTCCTAAGAAGATATTTTTAGACCAAAGGCTTAAAGCCCAGCTTATATTGAAAGCTTAAAATAGGTATTGCTGGGGTTGCCATCTTACAAAGACGCACCAATAGAAATCCACGACAAAAGCCCTTTAAACCACTCCAGAGTAGTTCCCACAAAGCATCTAAACAAACTAGACCACCAAAAGAGACTTCTTTACAAACATCAGTCACGCCAGATAGCAACACAGCTTCAAAAGCTTCCTCAGGCGCAAGTCACCAGCTGGCCAGCCCTTCCTGCATCTTCAACACCATCGCTTCCTTCTTGCTCAGGTCCTCTGCCTTCTCCAGCTTGATCCACTGCTTTAGGAAACCAAGTGATTTATAAGCTACTTGTTTACGGGTTTTAACAATAATTTTCGAAAAAACATGGTCATTTCTAGTTTTCCACAAAAGACCAACCCACTCCTGCTATTATCCACCACACAAAACTGTTACTGCTACAAGCAGCATTTTCCAAAAAGTTTTCTTGAAAGTTCTTTATGGAGGTTGGGGATTTGGGCCACCCCAGGCTATTTCTCACCCGACACCAGGTTACCATCGCTATAGGGCATTGGAACAGAAGGTGGTCCACTGATTCTTCTTTGCCACAGAAACTACACCAATTGGACTAATCCAAGTTTCTCCTTCTCAGTTGTTGAGTTGTCGTGATCCTATCATACCAAGCCATCCACAAAAAGATCTTTTAAAGGAGTCTTTGCCTTCCAAATCTCCATCATCCTCACATCAACAACTCCACTAAAGGTTATGAATCTGTACATGCTCCTAGTGGTAAACTGCCTGACCTGTCTAACTTCTATGTAATCCTATCCTTCTGCTCAGTTAGATTGATATTCCTCATAGGAAAGCCCCACAACTCCACCAGACATAGGAAACCCCCACATGGCACCAGGTGAGTGTAAATTTAAATTATCTAGAAGACTCTGAAGGATACAATGACCTTGTTGTAGTTGAACTTTGAGGAGCTGAAAAGCTCACTTGACTTAAGCACAGGCTGAAATTCTGAATGATAAAATATGGTACGCATGAACTCCAGACTCCAGAGAGGCAGAGACATACATGTATGAAATGATTTTTACTCATCAACTGGTTCTTGTAATCTTGTTGCTCACACCTAACATTAGAGCATATATATGCATAAACATTTTTCAAAACTCAATATGTTTCTAGATTGGTGAAACGTTATGGGGATTTAGTGGTTGTGTGCCTGTGTATTATTCTACACTAAATGCAGAAAATATTTTTGAAGTAATTTGTTTTTCATCATGAATGTTATATGTCTGCACACTTATATTTTTCTCTATGATTACTTTAGGTGCCGGATTAGGCTATGGATTGCCTGGACTCACATTAGGCTTTGGAGTTGGAGCTGGTTGTGGTGTAGGAATTGGCTTTGGTTATGGGTTGGGCAAAGGAATTGCATACGATGAAAACAAAAGATACTCCAATGTTGGCAAAATGTTCCAGGAAGCTCCACATCTGCCTACGTAAGTGTAATGTGGACACAAAAGAATTTGGCAAATTTGTTTTCACAGATGTTTTGATTCATGGTGTTTCCTTGTGCATTGTAGGTAGCTTTTTCTGCATATGACATGAATCCTAAGTCTGCAACGATAAATTTTTAACCTGATTTATTTGTGTGGTTGCTAGTTTCAATCTTTCCACATCAACAATAGTCTTATTGAATTAATGAAGTCTTTTAAATCTTCAATGATTTGTTGTTGTTGATTGGTGTTAAGGATGACCTTGTAATAAAACTCACAAATCATGCACCATAGTGCCAGTAATTCATTTGAATTCTAAAAGGTCTGCTCACTACCAAAATGAAAAAGGAAAACCCTCCAGTTTAATTTGAAATTAATGTGCCTAGTCAGAAACTCAAATCAGCATGTGTTGTCAATACATTTTATTTCAAATATATTATGTGCCATGAAACATGATATGCTAAACTGCTGTTTTTCCCTCTGAATGTGGTGTGCAATCTAGAATTCAAGTTGGAAATTTCATAATGAACTGATCAAATGAAAAGTCTCAATTGGTCAGTTAATAAACTTAAGAAACTGTAGTATTAATGTTTGTTATTGATTTTATTCAATTTTAGTAAAACATAATGCCAAATGAGGTTGCAAGTTTTGACAACCCACATAAGCTTACTGTTATCTACTTGGATTGAAAAGATTTCTCAGCTCAAGCAGTCTCAGGTTGCCACAACTGAACTCAGCTGGCTGGTAAAACAATATATCAGCACTATCTCTGCTTGCTCATCTGATTCTCCTTATTCCTGCAATCCTCCATGTATTCTTCTGCAGCTGCTTATCGGCAGCCTTTCATTCTTGCACAAGAGGACAGAAAAGAGGAACGGTTCGCCTTCATGGCTAGGCCAAAAATTTAGGAACTTGTGTGACATTGCTGCTTCATAGTATCTGCTTATCCTGAGGTCTCTTTGCCAAGACTCATGCTGTGGTGGGCAATATGTATGTGCAGTTGCTACAGATAACACATGTCTTCACAGGTCACCTGCCTATCCCAAGAAATTGCGAGATCAAGCAACAAATGTTAACTACAAAGTACCCAAGATATAACTGACACCTGTAATTTAGTAGGGTTAGTATGGATTTATATTAGCAATAACTTCCTGAAATTAACCAAAAGTAGGAAATTCATCCTGACTAATCAACATTCTGGTGTTATGGTATTATATTATTCTGTGTGTTAAAGAAACACTACTGAACTATCAGCATTCTCTTCAAAAACAGCCAAGTGCACTGAATTAGATGATGGTTCTCCACTGAGAAGATGGTTCTAATTCCCTGATTAGAAGAAATACTGTAGTCAGTAGCCATAAATATTAAAATAGCATAAGATTTATTTGGTCTCCCAGCTTATTACCTTCTCCAGGATGTGTCAAGTCTTGGACAAAACTTCACCAATTTGCTAATAAAAGAACGTACCTATCGATGTTTGATGTTGCTCATCGTTTCTCACCCTTATCTTTTCCAGGGACACTGTCGTTGGTTTATTTGATGAGCTGGTTATAAACACCAAGAAGTTTGTGACAGCAACATCAAAAGGAATCGAAAAATGGCGTTGAGCTGCACCACTGCATTGTCATCTCTATTAGCTGCAGAGATTGCAAGCAGCAATTATCTTGAACAGGCAGTAGGACTTAGTGCAAGAATGCAGCCTGTTGCATCTCATCACTTTATATTATCAGCTAGTAGCTTTGTATTTAGGTAGGATCCTGAGACAATACATATGATTTCTGGTCGATATTTATAGTTACAATGCACTGTATTGTGGGTTGCTCATCACTTCTGTTAAATTGGAGGAAATTTGATGCCATGAGCTTCAGATGAACTCTGTTTCGTGCTTGTGCGTGTGTTCTTCACCCTTCTGGTATCAGTGTGTGGCCTGCAATTGTTGTCTTGGCTGGCTCTTTCTCTCCCTCTGGTTCGTTACCCTGGGTCTCTATCTATCTTGTTTGGACCTATCTATCCTTGCTGTTTGGACCATTTGGCCCCAACTGACAAACAAGTTCACAAGAGGCCCTGCAGCTGCCACATCAGCACCCTCTAAAGTTGTCGCATCAGCACTCTCTAAAGTTGCCACATCAACACCCTCATCTGCCAAGTAAGCACAGCCTGCCCAATCCCATCCAAGCAACAGATAGCCCTCATGGGCAACCAGCCAATGGCAGCTCCCATGGCCAAATCTCTGCTGGGCCCACAGCATCCTCCGATCCTCATTTCCATCCATTTAAACTAGCTCACCTTTCCCTCCACAAACACCCATCAGCCATACCCTTTTGCTGCAAATTTTCTCTGAATTGTGGGTCTCCGGCAATGGCGGCGCTCGCTCCATCGAAGATTCTGGGCACCCAGCTCAACTTCACCGGCTCCTCCCGGTATGCCACTGCAGCGCCCACCGCGGGGGCTCAGAAGATTGTCTCCCTGTTCAGCAAGAAGCCTGCCCAGAAGCCGAAGCCTGTTCCGGTATCGTCCTCTTCTCCAGACATCAGCGACGAGCTCGCCAAGTGGTATGGTGAGTAGACCTGGCCCCAACTGCTAGGAATGCACCAACTTCTAGGATCCAAATTTGCTTCAGGGTTCCCTTTTGTTCGGTGTTTGATAGAGCTTTGCCATGAAATCTTCAGAAGCTTCTTCTGTAGTAATTGTCTCTTGTTTTATGTTTCTGACATAGAACTTTGCCCATGAAAATCTTCAGAAGGTTCTTGTATAGTAACTGTCTCTTGTTCTATGTCCCATTAGGTCCTGACAGGAGAATCTTCCTGCCGGATGGGCTCTTGGACCGCTCGGAGGTGCCGGAGTACCTCACCGGAGAGGTCCCTGGAGAGTAAGTCACATGACTCCAATTTTGCCTTCCATAAGGGTTCTTGTTTGTTTCAGAAAATTTTGATTTCAGTTGGTAGTTTACTGAAATCAGGTTAGTACTACGAGCTCGTTTAAACAATATTAGCAATTTCATAGACCAGAAGAAAAGAAGTCATTTGGTGAAGAAAAGTAGTTTGTGGTCAAAATCAGACTTTTCACCAAAATGGTGCATCATTGCTGTTTGTAGAATTCGTTCTGAAAGTACACACGTTTCTCAAGTTACACTTTTAAACAACAATCGTAAGAAATTGAGGTCGTCCTTTCCTCTACTTTTGTTCAACTGAAATGGCGCAGAAAATCGAAATTAACCTATCTGAACTGAACAATTTTGCTCTTCCAACTTGCAGCTATGGCTACGACCCTTTTGGCCTGGGCAAGAAGCCAGAGGACTTCGCCAAGTGAGTCTCATATCACTATCCCAAACATATAATTTCACAACCTGACCATTGAGATTTTTGATAATCTCACTCACGTACAATATATACAAGCAATGAATTGGATTATAGTCTCAACTATTCAGCAAAATCTTATCCTACCATCAACGCCGTGCAGGTACCAGGCCTACGAGCTGATCCATGCCAGATGGGCCATGCTTGGTGCCGCTGGCGCTGTCATCCCAGAGGCCTGCAACAAGTTCGGTGCTAACTGCGGCCCTGAGGCCGTCTGGTTCAAGGTCCTGATCACCACCTCTCACAATCTTCATATTACCTCAGTGGCATTTTTTTTCTTTCTCAGATATATACCAGAGAATTGCATGTCATTGCATTTATTTAAGAACAAATTGAACACGACACAACATAGTTTTATAAAGATCTCAAATTTTAGTTGGTAGATACAACAAAGTAGCAATATCTGGATCTGAAAGTCTCAACTCAATGCTCATGGATGGTGTCTGTCACTGTCACCTGAATGGAAGCAGACCGGCGCCCTGCTCCTGGACGGCAACACCCTGAACTACTTCGGCAACAGCATCCCCATCAACCTGGTGGTGGCCGTGATCGCGGAGGTCGTCCTCGTCGGCGGCGCCGAGTACTACCGGATCATCAACGGACTGGACCTTGAGGACAAGCTGCACCCCGGTGGGCCCTTCGACCCGCTGGGCCTGGCCAGCGACCCCGACCAGGCCGCGATCCTCAAGGTGAAGGAGATCAAGAACGGCCGGCTCGCCATGTTCTCCATTCTGGCCTTCTTCATCCAGGCCTACGTCACCGGCGAAGGCCCCGTCGAGAACCTCGCCAAGCACCTCAGCGACCCCTTCGGCAACAACCTGCTCACCGTCATCTCCGGTGCCGCCGAGAGGACGCCCAGCCTGTGAGGACGCACGGACGCCACGCCGAGAGCAAATGCCAAGTCATGCGCTGCTGCTGCCGTCTTTGATTTTACCGGGAAGAAAGCTGTATGTGAGGGTCTGAAGAATGTGCCATGCCCATGCGTGTAAATTATCAAGAGGGGGAAGAATCCTTTTCATTCTGATCTCTGAATCTCTGATATGACTGCTGCTTCAATTTGTGCCTGAGATGTCCTACTTAAGTTTTTGGAAGTTAATTAGTTCGTGCACGTCTGAGATATGATACTTAAGTTAATTCGTGCCTGAGATATGCTACTAAGGAGCTGTTTGGATTGCCGCCACACATCGCCTGCCTAACCTGCGGTTTGCCACGGAGCAAAGGGAGGTGTTTGTGTTAGTAGCGCTGGTCTGTTGCCTGAAGATGGAGTGCCTATAGCTAGCTCATCATCTGGTCTGCCTGCAAAAAGGCCCAAGAGAGACAGGCGGCCCAACTCCAAAGTAGTCGGCCCATCCTGGATCAACTAGAGATAGAGTATAAGTAGTAAGAGAAAGGGAGAGAGAGGGATGAACAGAAATATGTGAAACTCTGAATTGCATTTTAATCATTCATCACAGTTTAATTCCTGTATTTTCTGTTCTTCCTGTTCTTCGTTTCCTTCTAGTGCCATCAGGTGCTAACATCTGGTACCGGCAGTCTTGTTTCCGGTCCTGGCCGGCCGTACTCCTCTGCCGCCGCCTCCACCGCCCCCAACTCCACATCACCACTACACACGCCTCAATTGCGCTCGTGGCGCCATGGAGCCTTCCCTGAAGCAAATCCTCGATGCGCTCAACTCCCGCTTCGATGAGTTCGACCGCCACCTAGACGACCGCGACCGCGTCTTCGCCGACCGCACTGGATTAGTCGACTCCCGCTTCGCCGCCTTGGAGTCCTCCATCTCCACCCAAGCCGTCGGGCTCGAGCGGTGCCTAGCCGGGATCGAGTCGCACCTCGCGGATCCGGTGCCTGTGTCCGTCGAGCAGCGCCTCGCCTCCCTCGAAGCCTCCCTCACCGACGGCCACCGCATCACCGACCTAGAGTCCGGCAACGACACCACCGTCAAGCAGGAGTACGGCCCACGGGTGTCTGTGCTCGAGAAGGTTTCTGCAGAGCTCGAAGCATGGCGCCCTAGCATCGACGGCGTTCTGGATGACATCCAGAAGGACGTCCAGAAGCTGGTGAGGAACCTCGACCGCTAGGTGTTTGACGAATCGTCCCACCGCCCGGTCATGCTTCCTTCGCCAACGGCGGCTACCGTGTCGGCTTCGGCGGCCGGTCTGCACGCCACATCGCCCAGTGGGCACCACGTCGACATGAATCCACGGGATGTTGGGCCCGGAGTTGTCACGACTTGGACCCATATCCCGGCCAATGGTATGCCCCTTGACAGTCACTCTCGCATTCATGCTTCTGAGTTCCGTCCACCGCCAGTCGTCGTTCCTCCGCGTCCGGCGCCTGAACCCGTTCACCACCCTCCACCAAATCTGTTTCGCCCACCACCACCGCCACTACTCAATTTCTACCCAAGACCACCACAACACCAGAATTTTCCACCTCCACCACCAGTTCAACCTCCCTGTCCTGATCCCAACCGTTCCAATACTCTGACTGGCAGGCTGCCTAAACTGCCTTTCCCGACGTTCGACGGGCTCAACCCAAAACGTTGGTGTTCCTTATGTCAGAAGTATTTTGCCACATATGCTGTTGATCCTTCACTCTGGATTGGTTTGGTTGAACACTACATGGAGGGTCCTGCAGCAATTTGGTACCAATCCATTGCCCCCCAGCTGCCCACGGTAACCTGGGATACCTTCTGTCAGATGTTGCATGAACGTTTCGATCGTGATCAGCATGAGTATCTCCTCCCCCCAAATGTTCAATATCCGCCAATAGTCCACAATCTCAGCCTATGTCACTGCTTTTTCCCAACTAGTTGATCAGCTTATATCATATTTTCCTAATGCCGACCCACTATATTTCACTCAACGTTTCATTGATGGACTTCGCTTCGACATTAAAGCCATAGTACTTGTTCAGCGTACCCACAATTTCGATACTGTTGTTCGTTTGGCTTTACTGCAGGAAGAGGTGGGCACGGCTCCTAACCCGCGAGCTCAGCGTGGAGGTGATTGGCAACCTGCAAACAAGCCACGGTTGCTGGCTGCAGCAGCTCCGCTGCCTCTCCCTCCCCCGCCTTCGCGTGCAGACAGGCCAGTGGTGCCAGCTGCCGTTGCTCCAGCGGGGGCTGCGGCTCAACCTGCTCACCAAACCATGGCTGCCGTTAAAGCCTACAGGCGTGCACTCGGCCCATGTTACAAGTGTAACGCCAAGTGGAGTAAGGATCATGTCTGCGCCCTGGAGATACTCCATGCCGTGGATGCTCTTTGGGATTCCTTTTCTTCAGAAGACTCCCTGGCTGATTCTGTTGAAGACTTTCCAACCACCGAGCAGTGTTGCTTGGCCCTTTCTAAGGCGGCAATCTCTGGTGTTCCTGCGACTCGTACAGTCTGCTTGCAAGGGTCCCTGCAATCAATTCCAATGCAAATTTTGGTCGATTCAGGTAGTTCACCTTCCTTCGTGAATGAAACTCTAGTGTCCAGGTTGACTGCAGTGGAATCAGTACCTCTCGCAAGCTCCGTACAAGTAGCTGGTGGCGCTCAGCTTGTCAGTACTGCAGTACTCCGCAATGTCCAATGGTCTGTCGGTGATTGCTCCTTCTAGACTGATTTCCAGGTGCTGCCGTTGGGGAATTTTGATATGGTGATAGACATGGACTGGTTGGCTACATATAGCCCGATGCAAATTCACTGGCAGGAAAAGTGGATCACTATTCCATATCATGGTCAGATCGCTGTGCTGCAGGGTTTGCATTCATCTTCTCCTCAACACGTACTTCTTCATATTGCCCCGGTTGAACAGCTAGATGAGTCACACCCGGAGTTGGCTCTGCTACCGGTTGAACTATAGTTACTACTGGACACCTATGCTGATTTGTTCCAACCTCCCACCTCATTGCCACCCTCTCAGGCTTGTGACCATGAAATTCCCTTGATTCCTGGAGCTACACCGGTATTTGTCAGGCCTTATCGGTACCCTCCACGGCTCAAAGACGAAATTGAAAAGCAAGTGCAAGACATGCTCTCAGGGGTTAATTCGACCTAGCAATAGTTCATTCTCTTCACCGGTGCTCTTAGTGCGGAAGAAAGATGGTGGCTATAGGTTCTGTGTTGATTTCCGCCATCTCAATGCACTGAAAATGAAATCCAAGTTTCCAGTGCCGGTCTTCGACCAATTAATGGACGAACTTGCTCATGCTCGTTGGTTTTCCACACTGGACTTGAGGGCGGGATTTCATCAGATTTTGCTTCGTGAAGGCGAAGAATTCAAAATAGCTTTTCAGACGCACTTAGGCCAGTATGAGTTTTGTGTGATGGCCTTCGGACTCACGGGCGCCCTAGGCACGTTTCAGGGTGCGATGAATGCTACTCTTGCCTCTAGTCTGCAGAAATTTGTTATTGTCTTCTTCGATGACATCTTGGTGTTTAGTCCCTCACTTGAGACACATCTTGAGCATCTGCAACAAGTCTTTGATTGGCTACGTCGCGACCAATGGAAATTGAAGAGGTCCAAATGCACGTTTGCACAACAGTCCATCTCATATTTAGGACACGTGATCAGTGCTACAGGGTTGTCTACAGACCCTGCCAAAGTTCGTGTTGTAGCTGAATGTCCTGTTCCAACATCTGTCAAAGAACTTCGGGGGTTCTTAGGGCTGGCTGGATATTATCGGAAATTCGTCCGCCACATTGGTATTCTTGCTAAACCCCTCACCGAGTTGCTCAAGAAGGATCAAGTGCTTGTCTGGACGACTACACATGATGAGGCTTTTGCTCTGTTGAAATCAGGTCTCTGTTCAGCGTCGATCCTCGTCTTACCAGACTTTAGTCGTCCTTTCCATATCGAGACCGACGCCTCCGGTTCGGGAATTGGGGCTGTGCTGCAACAAGACGGTCACCTGATTGCTTTCATTAGCAAGCCTCTGAGCGCTCGGAACCAAGGCTTAACAGTATATGAGAAAGAATACCTGGCTATATTGCTTGCTGTGGATTCCTGGCGTCATTACCTCTTATAGGCTGAGTTCTATATACACACAGACCATCAAAGTTTGACCCACCTCAACGAGCAACGCTTGCATACAGCATGGCAGCAAAAGGTTTTTGCACGCCTGATGGGTCTCCAGTACAAGATACTTTACAAGAAGGGGGTCGACAATGGGGCTGCTGACGCCTTGTCACACCGCCGCCATCCGGAACAATTGCTGGCCATATCTTCCATCAAACATCAGTGGCTCGATGAGGTGGTTCTCAGTTATCAGACTGATCCAGAGGCTGTTAAGTTACTGTCACAATTGGCTGCTCAACCTGATTCAGTACCATCTTATTCCCTCGCCCAAGGTGTGATTCGCTATTAGGGTCGAGTTTGGCTCAGCTCTAGTAAGGCCATTCAGCAGCAGGTACTGTCAGCCTTTCATGGCAACCCTGTCGGTGGTCATTCGGGTGCTCCAGCTACATACTCCAGAATTAAGCGTCTCTTCTTTTGGGTGGGCATGAAAGCTGATGTCTGGAAGTTTGTTCAATCATGCTCGGTCTGCCTCTAGGGCAAGCCTGACCATGCCCGTTACCCAGGTCTTTCGCAGCCGCTTCCCGTACCATCGGCTTCATGGGAGATTGTGTCTATGGACTTTGTTGAAGGACTGCCCCTGTCCGGGTCTGCCAATGCAATACTGGTTGTGGTGGACAAGTTTTCTAAGTTTGCTCATTTCATCGCATTGAAGCATCCATTCACTGCATAGACTCTGGCCCAGTTGTTCTTTGACAATGTGTATCGCCTCCATGGTCTGCCAAAGTCCATAGTTTTGGATCGCGACAAAATATTCACAAGCTTGTTTTGGCAGTATCTCTTCAGAGCAGCTAGTACTTCTCTCCGCCTCAGTTCGTCTTACCATCCACAGACTGACGAGCAGACGGAATGGGTAAATCAATGTCTCGAAACATTCTTCCGTTGTTTTGTTCACTCTTGCCCATCTCAGTGGCGTCGCTGGTTATCTCTCGCCGAGTATTGGTACAATACTTCTTTTCATTCAGCTCTGGGCAAGTCTCCCTTCGAGGTGTTATATGGTTGCTCTCCTCAGCACATGGGTCTGGATGTGGATTCGGCTGCACCTGTTCCTGATCTACAAGCATGGCTGTCAGGAAGAGCACACATGCAAGATCTTATTCGCCAGCACTTGTTGCGCGCCCAAGACTGCATGAAGCGTCAGGCTGACAAGGGCTGTTCTGAGAGGGACTTCTCTATGGGCGACAAAGTTTTCTTGAAGCTGCAGCCCTATATATAATCGTCCTTGATGCGTCGTGCCAATCACAAGCTCTCATTTCGCTTCTTCGGCCCATACAAGATTATTGAGAAGATTGGCTCCGTGGCTTATAGACTTGAGCTGCCAACAACTTCGTCTATCCATCCCATTTTTCACGTCTCCCAGCTGAAATTGTCTCCAGGTGATCAGCAGGTATCTTCGACCTTACCATCTGATTTGCAGGTCTTCCAGGTGCCTCTGCGCATACTTCAGCGATGGTGGTCCTCTGGTGATCACCCAATGGAGCAAGGCCTCGTCCAGTGGTCCCACACTCCACCAGAACTGGCCACCTGGGAGCCGCTCACTACTCTTCGTCAGCAGTTCCCAAGAGCACCGACCTGGGGACATGCCGGCTCTGAAGACCTGGGGGATGTTAGGAGCACTAGTCTGTTGCCTGAAGATGGAGTGCTCATAGCTAGCTCATCCTCTGGTCCGCCTGCAACAAGGCCCAAGAGAGACAGGCGGCCCAGCTCTAAAGTAGTTGGCCCATCGTGGATCAACTAGAGATAGAGTATAAGTAGTAAGAGGAAGGGAGAGAGAGGGATGAACAGAAATATGTGAAACTTTGAATTGCATTTTAACCATTCATCGCAGTTTAATTCCCGTATTTTCTGTTCTTCCTGTTCTTCGTTTCCTTCTAGCGCCATCAGGTGCTAACAGTTTGGTTCAGCCTTAAAGTGTGGCAGCCTTCAACTTTTGCAGTACAAATATGCGCCACGGGTGCGGCGGCCATATCCCCCGCTACAGACTGTGGCGACGCCACAAACCGGTGGCTAGTGTAGGCGCTGAACCAAACAACCCCTGAGTCCTCTCATTTAAGATTCCATTTTTTTAGTCAAACTAGTCAGGACAACTTCGGATTATCATATTAGCGAAGAAGAAAGCCCGGACTGGACTTTAAGATTCCAAATTGAACTCTTGAAATATGCGCTTTGTAAATGGAGAGTTTTTGGAAGTTAATTAGTTTGTTTTGAAACACGGCGAAGAAATCCACTTCGGGCTAGACTAGGTTCGGACCAGGCCAAAAAAGCAGTTATTTTTGGGCCTACTACATTCTACACCCAAACCTACCCATTGGCAAGGGCAAGCTAGGCCCAGCCTGGTGGCCCGCCCTCTCTTTTTTTTTTGGAAAACGAGACCAGACTCGCTCAAGTATAAACAAGACTAAGACTTTTTGTTGCATGCAAGGGGCTTCACACCAGAGTATTGGGCATGCAGAAGTGGTAACGCTGGATGTCCGAACGCCCATGCGCTACACTCCATTTCACCCTCCACGTGGGGCCCGCGCCGCCCGAGCAACAAGAGGGGAAGGGCGTGTGGCGCCTCCGATTCAAAAGGACCTGGCAGCGGCGTCGTATGGATACCCTGCCAGCGCCGGGAGAGACGATGCAACAGGTGGGAACGAGAGATGCAACACCCGATCTACTTTTAAAACATCTAGATACAATAGTTGCAATATACGTCTGAAGACAGTTAAAATACTTGAAACATGCTTTTGAAACACTTGAAAAAACACCTAAAAACACTTAAAAACCATTGTAACCATACGCAAACATCCAAATAAAACACATGCAATGTATGTGTGAAACATATGCAATATCCAGATAAACACACTTGCAACGTGTGTCCAGAAAACACAGATGAAACATACCTCTGAAACATCTGAAACACTCGAAATATATGCTTACAACATGCCTTTGAAACAATTGCAACATATGCAACATCCCCAGATCTACTTTTGCAACATCCATATGAAACAAATACAATATATATCTCAAAACTCTTGAAACACTTGAAACAAACATATGCAACATAGGGAGAGAGAGAGAGAGCCTGGCGCGTGGAGCGCCAAGGCTGCCGGGGTGGGGGGGAAGCACGGTCACCCCGGTGAGAGAGGGCGCGACCGGGGTGGGAAGGGCGTCTTGCCCAGGTGGGGGAGCGCCGCCGACTCCTCTGCAACACCGCTGTACCACCTCTAAATGATCTCGCTCATGCTCCAAGGATCTCACCAGTGTGGGGGCAAGGACCGCCGGATCTGCGAGCGTTGGGGGCTCCCGGTGGGGGGAGGACGCTGGGGTGGGGGAGGGGTGCCGCCGGGGTTGGGAAAAAGCTACGGGGTGGGTGAGGGCGCCACCGCTGGTCAGGGAGGCAACCACGGGCACACGTCGGTGTAGGGGAGGGTGCGCGCCAAGATGAGTGAGAGCGTCACTGCCGGCCATGGAGGGAGCAGGTGGCGCACGCGATGGAGAGGGGCGAGAGGCGAGCGAGCCAGTGGATGAGTGGTGGAGGATTTTTTTTTAATAGTGAGCGAATGAGTGGATCGGAGGAGCTGCACGTCTGGTAGGTAGCATTACCGTTGGGCATATCAATTCAATTTTGTACCCACCAATTTTTGCACATATATAAAAAATCCATGTATGTCATGTGCACATATATAAAAAATCCACGTATATCATGTGCAAATATATACAAAAATCCATGTATGTCATGTGCAAATATATATTAAAAATAATGATTCAATGCTTGAAAATATATTGTACCTTATTTTGTGAAATTATTGATGGTAGGCAGCCTGAAAGAAAGCTCTACTGTTGCACATCAGGCTGTGGTTGGTGTACTGTTGCCTTCGGCGTCAAGGATAAAAGCATAATTACGTACAAGTTAACACCGTTAGAGCCTCAAACTAACGAAAGGACCAAGAAAGAAAACAAATTTTATTTTGGAGCCAAATAGGAATGTTTAAAAAAAGGACCAAGAAAGAAAAAACAGTTTTTTAGGGCCAAGGAACTAATTTTTCTCTATAATATATGGTTTGATGGAACTAAGCTATAACTATGCTAGATTGCTCTCTCGTTCTTTTCATGGCTATATGATAAATAAATTAAAATTTCTAAACTAAGCTATAGCTATGCTAGATTGCTCTCTCTCTCTTTTCATAGCTATGATAAATAAATTAAAATTTGTACCTTTGAAGGAAAAAAAATGCACATGACAGCTGAGGTCAGGACAAACGTATCAAAATAAACGATCATATATTTAGCGGATCTCCCATATGTCCTTGCTTGGAAATATCAATGATGATCTACGTGCATATGAAAAATGCAGACGGGGACTAGGACAGGTCAAACACATTCCGGCCGTACTGAGCGTCCTATGATTGTCCACCACGGAGCCCGGGCAGCAACTACAGAGACACACACCCAGAGAGAACCACGCGGCATGTCCCTAGAGCTGGGACTTTGTGCGTACAAGAACAGGTCATGACACGGTCTTTTGGTACGAGATATTTTGGATCATACTGGAAGGATTGGTTGCATGTTCGGACTCAGATTTTGGACCGTGCTTAGACTGGCACATGGATTTGACCTGTTTACGAAACTACAATGTAATTTTCTAGTATTTACTATATTACCTCTCACCTAGGGATGGTAGCGGGGCAGTTTTGGGTCAAGCCCCATGGATTTTGGATCTAGCATTTGCAGGGTAGAGCAGGGGTGGGGACAATTTCCCAATCACGGATATCGGATTCATGGACCCAAAACTTATCATGTTCAGTTGCAGGTTTAGGTTCCACCCATAGATTCCTAATAGAGGCTCGAAATAAATCATTTTGAACCAAAACTTATATCTTTATTAATAAATTGTTTCCTTAAGCTACTAAGTTTGTTATAAGTTGAGTCATGGAATTTTGTGTCATTTTGTTGCCTCTGGTTTATACATGTTAATATGTAATACATAGCATGCATGCGTCGCCAAAAATTCCGTATTACACTTATTATGTTGCCATACAATGTTTAGGCTTAGGGTATCAGAGATCGGTGTTCAGCAGTTTCAAGTTTTGAGTTTGAGTTTCAGGTGCTGGTGCAGGGAGACTTCATCCGACTTGAAATCGCCCGGCTGCCATCTCTACTCTCATCTAGTTCTTGAACGGGTTACGAAAATAATTGAAACTTTCATGAAAAAAGCTACATGCAAAATATATTTTGTGTGTCATGAGCAGGCAAATAAAACTGCAGCAAAGATATTTTCAGAGCTGGGCTTGGCACGAGGGAAGCAGAGACTTGTCATGTCTCACGTGTCTAGAGGCCACGGTTCGAAACATCACGGAGCAAAGGTATTTTGTGGATCTGCCATAGTATACGTTCCGGCTGTCCCGAGTTGTAGACCACGGACACGGAGCCGGGCAGGGGCGGCAGGTACAGACAGTGGCGGAGGCAGGAATAATTTTCTGGTGTGGCAGTGTTTACAAGGATCAAACTTGTATATTGAAATTATACAAGGTCTTGCTAAAATCAAACTAGTGCTAAATGATTTGGCAAAAATGCTCTTCAAATCTGTATAAAAAATCACAAGAGAAGAAAGGCAAACAATAAATCAATAATTGAACTATTAAACTATTGATTATTAAACCTACAGGCTACGTCCGTGTGTAATGTGTATCAATGTACAATCCTAGTTAAATTAAATAACACTAAAAGATATAGTTGTTAGAATTCTAATTTCTGAAATAAAAAATACCTTTCATCTGCAATTGCAGGCGGTTAGGCAGAGCCGCAGCGGCCAGCCGCGTCGAGTAGCCGTGCCGCCCTCCGCCGGCCACCACGTGCGTCCGTGTCGAGTTTCACGTCGCTCCTGAAGCCTGATCAGATTAGAATACGAAGAGACCTAGGCGCGTTTGATTTCCGCACTCAGCAGGGCCTGGCCGGCGAGCCAGGCCAAGCTGGCTATCAGGGCACAAGGCCCCTTGTTTGATTGCATTGCACCACAACATGCAGGCCCAGCTGAAATTTTGTTTGATTCCCATCCAGGAGCCTGGCCGGCGATCAACTAGGAAAAAGTCTACTTTTCCTCCCCCAATTTTCACGAAAGTCCGCTTTTCCTCCCTCAACTCCAAAACCGGGCAAATCACCTCCCTCAACTTTTCAAACCGTGCATTTTACCTCCCTGGAGCGGTTTCGAAGGCGGTTTTGCTACAGTAAACAGTGGTTTTGCTACAGTGAGGCGTTTTTGTCTTTTTCTTTTTTTATTTACTTCGGCTGAATCTTTGAAAAATCATAGTAAATCACAGAAAAATCATAAAATAAAAAATCCAATTTTGTTGCACTCTACATGAGTAGATCTACACAGTGAACATATAATATGATATGCTTTAGTACAAAGTTTTTGCTATGAAGGTTTTGCCTTTTTCTTTTTTATTTATTTCGGCTAAATCTTTGAAAAATCATAGTAAATTACAGAAAAATCATAAAAATGGAAAATCTAATTTTGTTGGACTCCACATGAGCATATCTACACAGTGAATATATAATATGGTATGCTTTAGTACAAAATTTTTATTGTAGCTTTAGATCTATGCTTTTCTGTAATTAATTGAAATAATTCATAGCTGCAGCTTCTATAATTATTTTGTTGGACTAAAGCATATCGTATTATATGTTCACTGTGTAGATCTACTCATGTGGAGTCCAAAAAATTTAGACTTTCTATTTTATGATTTTCTGTGATTTACTATGATTTTTTAAAGATTCAGCCAAATAAATAAAAAAGGAAAAAGACAAAACCGCCTCACTGTAGCAAAACCACCGTTTACTGTAGCAAAACCGCCTTCGAAACCGCTCCAGGGAGGTAAAATGCACGGTTTGAAAAGTTGAGGGAGGTGATTTGCCCGGTTTTGGAGTTGAGGGAGGAAAAGCGGACTTTCGTGAAAGTTGGGGGAGGAAAAGTAGACTTTTTCCGATCAACTACCACCAACTAACTCTTTGGGATGATGTTTGATTTCGGCCAGGCTAGAGACTGGCAATGCAACGGGCCTAGCTTCCCTGCGTTCTGCTAAGTGGTAACTGAGGCCCATCAACCGGAGCTCACCGGGCCACCAGCGCAGGCGCCACAAGGTCCAGCAGACTTGCCAAGTTGCCATATGTATTGACGTATCTCATATGTATTTACTGCTATATAATACATACATATATTTAGTATTTAGAAAAAGTCTACTTCACCCCCCAAAGTACGGGGGTGGACCCTTAACTATGAAACGGTCTATTCTATCCCTGAACTTTCCAAAACCGGTCAAATTACCTCCGCGCAGTTTTGAACGGCATATTTACTACAGTAACCGCAACCACGGGTTTGCTACAGTAACATCGGTTTTTGCCTTATCTTTTTGCTTATTTCGGTTAAATCTTTGAAAAACTATAGTAAATCACAGAAAAATCATAAAATGGAAAATCTAATTTTGTTGGACTCCACATGAGTAGATCTACACAGTGAACATATAATATGGTATACTTTAGTACAAAGTTTTTGTTATAGATTTTAATTACAGAAAAAATATATCAAAATCTACAGCAAAAACTTTGTACTAAAGCATACCATATTATATATTCACTGTGTAGATCTACTCATGTGGAGTCCAAGAAAATTGGTCTTTCCATTTTATGATTTTTCTGTGATTTACTATGATTTTTCAAAAATTCAGCTGAAATAAAAAAAAAAGAATAAGACAAAACCGTCGTTACTGTAGCAACACGCGAACCGCCTGGGGGTAGAATAAACCGTTTCATAGTTGAGGAGTTAAGTATTTCACCCCCATACTAGGGGTGAAGTAGACTTTTTCCTTTAGTATTTTGTATAGGATTTAGGCCCGTTTGGTTCATGAATGTTAAAGTTTAACTCCCATCACATCAATGTTGCGACAAATGCATAGAGTACTAAATGTAGACTAATTGCATGCATGTCGGCACAAATTAGAAGTAATTTACGAGACGAATCTATTAAGCCTAATTAGTCCAAAATTAAAACTTTTTGTCAAATAAGACGAAAGTGCTACAATATTCGTTAAACTTTAACACCTCTAACTAAACGTGCCCATAGGTATGGCAGCTGCCAAGCCTTGCCAAATACCTGCCTCCGCCCCTGGGTAGAGACACGCCGCAGCAGAGCCAAGCAGCAGTACGGGCCTGCGCCATCTGACCTGATCTGATCTTACTACGAGACGTGCATGTAAAGATGGTAATGGGACCCAAGACTCGATACCCGATGGGTATTTACTCCATTTGGGTACTAATATGGAGTAAAACTCGTACCCATAGGTACGTAAACGGAGCAAAACCTTTACCCATCGGGTACGTGGGTACGGGGACGGTGTAGCAGGCCCCATACCCGTTTACCCGTGGGTAAAAAATACCCGGCCCAAAATTAAAGAAGCCCAAAATTAAAGAATTATTATGGTGCTATGTGATTGGTGGTTGCAATAGAAATTATTATGCTACTATTTTGTCTTTTTTTTGTTCTAGGAGTGATGGTTGCTTATGATTTGTGAATTGCTGATTTTCTATGAGGCAACAAAAGGACTTTTGGTGGGTATGGGTGACCCGCCGGGTATAATTTACCCTGACGGTATGAGTCTGGGGAAATTCCCCCACCCGCAACCAGATATAGGGATACCCGCGGTGTCATATTGTTATCATAGGGATAGGTCTTGGAGTCCATACCCGATGAGATTTACCCATTGTCATCTTGACGTGCAGGTGCAGCAATAATAACTCGAAATATTTACTGCGAGGTTCGATTCGAGCGAGAGAGAAATACTCCTACTAGTGCTACTGTAGTAGTGGTAATAATACAAAGTCGATCATCTGGCGATCTCATCTGATTCGTTACGTGGTCCTCCCTCCTCGTCCTCGTCTTGATGCGGCTGCGGCTGCCCAGCCGTGCTGCGAATTGTTAATTGGTTGCGTTAATCCTGGGGCGTGTCGGGACGTACGTACGCGACGCGCACGCAGGATTACCGGGCACTTGGTGGTGGTGCTCTGCTTCGCCCCCCTGCAGGCCCCAGCCATGAATGGGAATGGCTGCAATACTACTACTAGGTGCTAGCCGATGCAAGGCAGTCTCGGCAGCCGGCGCCAGCGCTGTCGTTGCCCGGACCACAGGATCACAGGATCTCGCTGATCTTCCTCCCTCATCCCTACATCCGATCCAACACGCCATGTCTCCAACAACCGGCCAAATATGCTTCATTTCTCACAGAAAATTAAGATGCACTGTTACTAGCTTACCAACCCGTGCTCGGTGCTCCGTCCGACACGTCCTATAATAGTACGTTACACAAATAGATGTTTCATTCAAAATTTTGTTTTATATTTTTCACTAAAAGATGGATTTTAGGTCATAAACTCCACTCTTGGTTACTACAATAACATAAACAAACATTTCAGGCAGCCTACACTATGACACTCAAGATGTTGAATTTCTTTTATCAAATAATTATATGTGTAGTAGTATAAAAAAATAGTGTGCTTAGAAGTAAATTACTAGCATTGATATACCAGTTCTAATCAAAATATATAAACTCATCCAATTGAAGTCCACAACTTACCAAATTTATTGGCATAAAGCTTTAATAAAACTTAAATAATTTGTCGGTGTTAAATGAATATTTTTCCACGGTTGATAACTATAAAACTATATATTTATCGGTAATGTGTGCTTGCATGCTTGGTCTATATGGTGACACATAGTATTTATATTTATTTTTGAATTAATAACAATGGTACAACTTGGTAGTTTACAAATATATACATTTAATTCTTTACCACAATAACTTATAACAATAATTTGGACATGTATTTGAGAGATATTTTTGTTTCTATTTTATAATGACAAATGTGGGTGATTTAGACACAAACTAAAAATATTACTTTATATTATCTTTCGCAATGATAGATATTGATAATTTATATAAGTTGAAAATTAGGAGTTACTTTAAATTACCTTTTATAATAACAGAATTTGGTTTAGATGTGGATTTAGATGTTATATGTTTTTTAATGTCAGAAGTGGGGTAATTATTGTAGAAAACACAAGAGAACCAACTGTTATTCTCTATAGTCATTAGAGTCAACTGAATTAATGGCTAGATGTTTCTGGTTTTTCTGATAATTTCTAGGATTATACTTTTTTTTCACTAATCTTGTGATTCTTCGTTGAGGGCCTCCACCATGGCCATGTGGTGTCATATAGCATTTATGGTTACATTTAGATTATCAGTGGTAGACCAGTGTAATTTAGAATGGAAGATGTGGATCATTTCAATGTAAATTTAGGGGTACTTAAATTACCTTCCATAATGAAAGAGATGGGTAATTTAGACGTAAATTTAGAGATTACTTTAGTATTGTTCATGGCAAAGGCGCGTTATTGTTTTGGAAATAACACAGATCGATTGTTGATTATAATAATTTTATTAATTTAAAGACTAGGTGTTTCTGACTTTTTAAAAAATTCCTAAGATTTATGATCTATTTTTAATGCGTCTCAGAAGCATTACCGGATAGTTATCTCAAATCTCCGTGTGATTGAAGTCGTGGCACTTATTACTTGTTGCCCAACTGCCCCTGTTCGCGCTTAGCCCCTGTCCTTGCCGTGGCAGAGGTCACATGCATACTTGCATTGCGCGCGTGGATGATGTCGATCGCTAGCCCTTGGGTCATGTTCCTCGTGCGGTCTTGTAGGACTACTCTATACTGCTACTCCGTACACAGTATCATCAGTCCATCACACACAGCGCCGTACAGGCGTAGATTGATAGGGTCTTTTATTAATTATTCCCACAGAGCTGGCCTTGTACGGAGAAACCGTACGTGTGTTTTATGCTGCCCTAAGACTGTCTGCACTCATGGATCTCTATATTCATTCTCTATACATCCTAGCCATCAAGATTCTCTACTCTATATTACTTTTTTCCGCACTCATTCATCCTCTATATCTCATCCTCTATTCAGTGGGACCCACATGTCATACTCCATTTGTATTTTAATCCCCACCCCCACCTCTCTCTATCCTCTCTCTCTTCTATCCTCTGCTCCCGACGGCGGGCGCGCGCAGGCTCCGGCATGGCCTCGGGCTCGGGCGTGCGGGCTCCGACGAGGACTCGGCGAGCGCGCGCGGGCTCCGGCGTGGCCTCGGCGAGCGCGCGGGCTCCGGCGCGGGCGCGGGGAGCGCCACTGCATCCTCTGGCTCCGGCGAGGGCGCGCAGCAGCCGGGCGGCGCGAGCGAGCAGTGGTCAGGCGCGGACGGCGCTCCTTGGCGGGCGGCGCGCGGACAGCGCGCGGATGCTAACCGGTGCGACGGGGGTGAGCACGGCGGCTGGGGGCGGGCGCGGGGGCGGGCTTGGCCACGACGGCTTCAGCGAGCGGGGCGGGCTCCTCTGCTGCGGCTTGGGCGCGGGGGCGGGCGCGGGCGGGCTCCTCTGCTCCCTTTGGCAGGTCCGGCGCGGGGACGGCCGCCACCGACGATGACAGAGATAGCGACGGCGGCGGCCTCACATGCACCGAGAACGAGGACATGCGCCGCCGCAGCCCGATCCTGCCTCCTGGTGCTCGACGGCGGCCGACCTCCTCGTGCAGCGGGTGCTCCCGGCGGTGGACGGGCGTCGGCGGCGGCCTCCTCTCTTTCTCTCTCCATGGCAGCCTCCTCTCTCCTCGGTCTTCTCCCCACGTGTGCAGGTAGCGCTCGTCCGCTATCCCTCTGCTGCTCTGCTAGATATGGCGGACGGGTGGCCGTTCTGGATGCTTTACCGGACAGCACTGTGGGCGTTCGGTCCGCTATACGCGTTTACAGGACGCGTATAGCGTACCCAGTGCGGATAGCCTAAGGCTAAGCATGCTAGAATCAGTGACCTTAGGCCTCGTTTGGTTGTAAGGGCGTAAAGTTTTGGGTGTCACATCGGCTATGTTAGGTTGGAAATGGTGTTTAGATATTAATAAAAAAACTAATTACAGAACTCACATGTAAACTGTGAGACAAATTTATTAAGACTAATTAATCTGTCATTAGCACATACTACTGTAGCACAACATTATCTAATCATGGACTAATTAGGCTAAAAAAATTCGTCTCGTAAAATACACGCAATCTATGCAATTAGTTATTTTTAGTCTACATTTAATACTTCATGCATATGTCAAACATCCGATATGATAGGGTGTAAAATTTTAGGAAAAAAACTAAACAAGGCCTCACGAACAAGCAGCTAGCTAGGCGACGACTGGTTGGTTGACATGACCCAATCAACTTGTGTAGGGCGTGATAAAACAGCCAGGCGCCGGCCAGCAACAGGAAAGTAAGGCATGTCTCAGTGGCAATTTTATGTCACTATTTCCAACACATCCAGATTTTAGAAACAGTGCAGAAAAGCTTCATCCCTATAAAACTCTCTGCTCCCGTGAAACTCTTATCATTTCTCTCTTCATTAATATGGTGCCGCATCAGCATAATTAATACTTATGAAACTTTGATGAAAACTCATTGAGACCGACCTAAGGAACTCCGTCTCCCTGCTGCAGTGAGCTAGTGACGGCATGCCTAGAGATTAGGCCATGTTTGAGTACACCATAGATTGTGGAAGCTAGATTTTAGGGGTGTTTAACTCTAGGGGCTAAAGTTTAGGTGTGTCACATCGGATATCATATGAAAGTGTTCGGATAGTAATAATAAAATAAATTACACAAGTCATCCCGTGAGACGAATTTATTAAGCCTAATTAATCTATCATTAGCACATGTTTACTGTAGCACCATATTGTCAAACCATGGACTAATTAGGCTTAAAAAATTCATCTCGCAAATTAGTCTCAATTTTTGCATTTAGTTTCATAATTAGCCTATATTTAATACTCCATGCATGTATCTAAACATCCGATATGATAGGGACTAAAGTTTAGGAGGGGGAAACAAAAAGATAGCCTCTTCTTTAGAGCAAAAAATTTACCAAAATGCCCTTGGTCTTTGGTTTTTTATGATGCTGCTATGTAACTATCTCTCCTAGCATAAAACACTGTTAAATGACCACACAATGGAAAGTGTGCACTTTACAATTTGTACTTACAAGGTTCATACATATTTACATAAAATTCTGTACAGAACTTCAATCGCACGACATTAAATATTTGTCCATAATACAAATATAGGTCATCCCAATACCTCTAATTCTACGTAGCAAACAACACATTAGCAAGGTTGTTACGAAATACATTCATGTTGTTATCATCATCACCTAATCCACTAGTACCACTACTTGGTTGATATGAAGATGACATCGACATTGGCATGCCATTCTCAGCACATACGATCACACATGCATTTCAAAGCTTGCACATCTCATCGCACCTTTCTCATGTGAAATTATGAAGGGCCATACATGCCAGTATCACTTTAGATTTCTTTATCATTGGATAACTTGATAAGTTCAATAAAATCCTCCACTTCATCTTTAAACACACAAAATATCCACTCAATGACATTGCAAAGTGGCGAATGTACATAATTGGATACCCTCCTTTCCACCACATGGTCTTAGCCATTTCCGGAACTCAAGCGAATGGTACATTGTTCCCTTATACGGTGCAAGATATCCTTGTTGGTTAGGGTAGCCTATGTTGGAATCTAAAATCCCTCACAGGCAGAGAAATCCATGGACCCAAGATTTGCGTGTGGCGTGTGAGAATCCCAAAAGAGCAGGCCATCATCATCATGCTCCTTGAATGATGCCTCGTTTACCTGACTTATCGAATGGGATGACATCTTCAACAAGTGAATTTTTTCTCAAATACGCAAAAGATTTGCGCACCTTTGTAATTAAGGTAGAAATGTTTAGTACAAACAATGCGCTGAAAGGTCCTAATTGACTAGGGGGTGCATAGCCTAATTTAAAATCTACAAATGACTAGATGAACTTATTAGACAACTAATTGGCTATAAAGCTTTTTGCACTAGCTCTAACAAGTGTTGCAAGCCACCTATCCAAACAACTCTAGTTGCTATGATTTCAAAGACAATCAATGGCTAAGTCACTACAAGCTCTCAAAAGCTAGCTATACTAAAGAGCTTAACTAGGTGAGAAGCTACACTAGCAAAGGTAAGATAAGCTCTTAAAACTAATTACACTAAAGAGCTTGTTACAACTAGTTTGCGGGAATGTAAATGAGAGGAATGTGGTCTTTATACCGCCGCATCAAGGAGTGAACCAATCACAACAAGAAGGAGACCAATCACCGGGAGATATCCAAAGAATCAATCACAATGGAGACACATGTTTTTTCTCCCGAGGTTCACGTGCTTGCCGGCACGCTAGTCCCCGTTGTGTCAACCAACACTTGGTGGTTCGGTGGCTAAGTGGTGTAGCACAAACTTCGTCCACACATTGGACACCGTAAGAACCAACCCATAAGTGAGGTAACTCAATGACACGAGCAATCCACTAGAGTTACCTTTCGGCTCTCCACCGGGGAAGGTACAAGACCCCTCACAATCACCAGGAGATGGCCACAAACAATCACCAACTCGTGCTGATGCTCCTCCGCTGCTTCAAGCCATCTAGGTGGCGGTAACCACCAAGAGTAACAAGAAATCCGCAGCCACAACGATCCCCAAGTGTCACTAGATGCAATCACTCAAGCAAATGCACTAGGAATCACTCCCAATCTTAATTTGATGATGAATCAAGGATGGAGATGAGTGGGAGGTGTTTTCTTAGGCTCACAAGGATGTCAAGTATGTCAAAGTGCCAAGAGGGAGAACCCCAAGCTAGTACCTTCCTATTTATAGAGCCCCAAAGATCAAAGAGCTGTTGGGCAGACTCGGGGTGACCAAATTCGGCTGACCGGATGCACCCCAGCGTCCGGTCGCCTGCGTTCAGTCGTCAGATGGCATCCACATGGCACCGCTTTGAACCTCGCATGTCAGATCCTAATGGTCAAAATGTTCAGCGCTTAGTCAAGAACGTGACCGGACACCCCAAACGCATAACTAGATGCACTTCCGCTGCATCCGCTCCTGCGCGTGCCCGATCCACCCACTCAGTGACCTGACTCACGGTTAGTACGACCGGACACTCCACCACGTGGAGTCCAGTCACTTCCAGTAAGCTTCACGAACGAGTTTTCAATGACCTGACACGTCCGGTCGGACATGACCTGACATGCCCAGAGTTCGGTCCTCTCTGCGCCGCAAGCTGAGCCACTACGCTGTCAACGTCACTACGACCAGATGCACTGCCTGCACGTCAGGTCGCGCAACACCAGCTGTGTCAGGTCACAGAGCCGAAGCTACCCCTCTCTGCGTCCACTGACCGGACGCGCCAGGGGTGAGTCCGGTCACCCTTGAGCCAGAGTCCGGTCAGGTACCCGCGCCTCTTTTTCTTTTTCTAAGTTCGAGACCGCTTCGTCCTTGCTTCCCAATTGCTAACCACAAAGGGTAGAACTTGTGTGCACGTATGTTAGCATTTTTCAAAGTATTTTACAAGAGTCACAAGTTAGCACAGTAGGTTTCTAAATGCAATGCATGAATCATGTCACCTAGTGGCATTTGATAAACCGTTTAGCCAAAGATTTCCCCTCTTTATAGTATGGCTATCGATCCTAAGTCACTCACACCCTCTATGGTGTCTTTAGTGCAAAACAAAAATGACCCTATTGCTTATACATTTGCCTTGAGCCTATTTTTGTTTTTTTCTTTCTTCTTTTCAAGTTGAGCACTTGATCATCTCTTGGTCATCACCATGCACCAATATCATCTTCTTAGCTCCACCACTTGGATTGTACCAACTTCATCTAATTCACACACTTAGTATAGAGGTTAGTATTAAGGTTTCATCAATTAGCCAAAACCAAACTAGGGCTTTCAATCTCCCCCTTTTTGGAAATTGATGACAACCTTTTCACAAAGAAGTTCAATAAAATTTTCTTGGATTCATGTTGCTTGCCAAGCATATTACCATGTGTAAAGATTATGGACAAGTTTAATCAACCCAAATTGGTAGCAATTGCTCCCCCTACATATATGCTAAGAGTTTGGATTTGAGAGCTTGCACGTATGCTTAGATAGGAAATATAGGAGTCAATTTCTACCAAATGATGCTAAGGTGTAAAGAATAGACCTTTGAAGCATGATACCAATTGGAGTGGCCAATATACACCATCCTTACCACCATGGTTAGTTAGATAGCACTTGCAAAACATGAACACTAGATACCTCGTGAGATCAACATTATAAGCAATGTTCTAGTACCACTTGAAAAACATGCAGGGCACATCTTACTATCATCCTATGCATGCTAGTTTTTATTTCATCAATCATTTTCGATAATCTAGCATACACCACACAAGCATGGATAGGGAATTTAAGAACTTGTGTCATGCAAGCAAACATATATGATGCACATTCAAATGCAACAAACAAGTTTATGAGCTTTCTCCCCTACTTGTGTGCTTTAAATTTTAATTGATCCCCTTTCAATGTCATTTCATTTGTTTGCTCCCCCTATCTTTACTATCTTTGTGAATTTCTCTACTCCTTTGTCATTGATAATCACAAAAGGTGAGCTCAAATTTTAGGTAGGTTGGGGTGAAATCATGTAAAGTGAGGAACATTTTCCTAAATTGGTTCAATCTCGGTTCACAAGGCCACAAACATGTCATATACTACCACTAGATCATATCAAGCATAGAAGCAATAGTGGTACCACACAAGCATCAAATACATTTGATGTTCATGAACGAACCTTAGACATGATAGGAATGACTTGATGCACTATGCAAATCCTTAGCAATGGACGAAGAGCATGTCAATCATCTTTACCTTGCTTTGCTCGAAGGAGAGGCATGTCATATAATGGAGGTGCATTAACACATATTTAAGAAGTCAAGTATGTTCAATTCATTCCTTAGCTTACAAAACCTCTTCTCATCAAGTGGCTTGGTAAAGATATCGTCAAGTTGATCATCGGTGCCCACATGCTCAATTGAAATGTCCCCTTTTTGTTGGTGATCTCTAACGAAGTGATGGCGAACATCTATGTACTTTGTTCTAACATGTTGAACAGGATTGTTGGTGAGCTTCATGGCACTCATATTGTCACATAGCAATGACACTTGTTTGAACTTGATTCCAAAATCATTCAAGGTGGTCTTCATTCAAAGAATTTGTACACAACAACTATCAGCGGCTATGTATTCGGCTTTGGCGGTTGAAAGTGCAACACTATTTTGCTTCTTTGATGACTAAGAAATAAGTAATCTTCCTAATAGTTGACATGTGCTTGAAGTGCTTCTTCTCTCAACCTTGCATCCTGCATAATCGGAGTCCGAATATCCAATCAACTCAAACTTTGCTCCTTTGTATACCACAATCTAATATATTATGTATGCTTCAAGTACCTCAATATTCTCTTTGTTGCCTTTAAATGACTTTCTCTTGGTGAGGCTTGAAATCTAGTACACATACATACACTAAACATCACATTCGGCCTTGATACGGTCACATAGAGTAGGCTTCCAATCATAGACCAATACATCCTTTGATCCACCATATTGTCACTTGTATCACTATTCAAGCTTCCATTTATCCCCATTGGTATACTAATTCCCTTTGCATCCTCCATGCCAAACTTCTTGAGCATGTCTTTGATGTACTTGCCTTGACTCACAAATGTACCATTCTTCAATTGCTTGATTTGAAGACCAAGGAAGTAGCTAAGCTCTCCAATCATCGACATCTCAAACTCATTTTCCATCATCTTTTCAAACTCTTCATAAAAATCTTGATTAGTTGATCCAAATATGATATCATCAACATAGATTTGCAACACAAACATGTTCTTTCCAATCTTCTTGGTGAAGAGAGTGATATCAACCTTGCCCATGATAAACCCTTTAGAGAGTAGGAAATCTCTCAACCTCTCATACAATGCTCTTGGTGCTTGCTTCAAACCATACAAAGCCTTTCTCAACTTGTAGACATAATTGGGTTTCTTCTCATCATCAAAACCAGAAGGTTGCTCGACATACACAAGCTCATTGATGTACCCATTGAAAAATACACATTTCACATCCATTTGATACAACTTGATGTTGTGGGCACAAGCATAGGCTAACAAGATCCTAATTGCTTTCATTCTTACAACCATGACATATGTTTCTCCAAAGTCATGACCTTCAACTTGAGTGTAACCTTGAGCCACTAATCTTGCTTTGTTCCTTACAACAATCCCATCTTGATCTTGCTTGTTGCGAAACATCCATTTGGTTCCAATCATATTGTGTCCCTTAGGCCTCTCAACTAACTCCCATACTTGATTTCTCTTAAAAGTTGTTTAACTCTTCATGCATAGCATTGAACTAATCAACATCCTTCAAAGTTTCATCAATCTTCTTAAGTTCAATGGATGACACAAATGAGAAGTGTTCACAAAATGATGCCAATCTTGATCTTTTTTGTACACCTCTTGAGATATTACCAATTATGGAGTCCAATGGATGATCTCTCGCAACATTGGTAGGTTAGAGCACTTGAACTTGATTGCTTGCACTTGGTTGGTCATTTGGTTGAGATGATATACTAGCCATTTGTTGATCTTGCACTTGAGATGATGAACTAGCATGATTTTGATCAAGAGAACCATAAGCTTGCACATTTGAGTTAGAGAGAACTTGATCTTTGTCATCATTAACTTCAATAATTTCTCTGGGCCGTATGTCACCAACATCCATCTTCTTTATTGTATTGGCCAATTGAGTGCCTCTCACATCATCTAGATTTTTATCTTCCTCTTGGGAACCATTGGTTTTATCAAATTCCACATCATAAACCTCCTCAAGAATACCACTAGCCAAATTTCAAACTCTATAAGCCTTGCTAGTAGTTGAGTAACCAAGCAAGAAACCTTCATCACATTTCTTTTGAAACTTGCTCAATCTAGTACCTTTCTTCAATATGTAGCATTTGCATCCAAAAATCCAAAAGTATGCAATGTTGGGCTTTCTTCCATTTAAGAGCTCATATGGTGTCTTCTCCATCATTAGATGACAATAGAGTCGGTTGCTATAGTAGCAAGCGGTGTTGATTACTTTGGCCCAAAATGAATGACTCACATTGTACTTACTCAACATTGATCTTGCCATGTCAATCAAAGTTCTATTCTTCCTCTCAACTAGGCCATTTGATTGAGGAGTGTACTTGACCAAGAATTGATGCCTAATGCCAAACTCATTACATAAATCATCAATTTTTGTGTTCCTGAACTCACTTCCATTGTCACTTCTTACTTTCTTGATTGTTGTTTCAAACTCATTGTGAATTCTCTTGATGAATGTCTTGAAGGTTGAAAACATATCACTCTTGTCAACAAGAAAGAACACCCATGTATATCTAGTGAAATCATACACAATTACAAATCCATACTTGTTGACACCAATACTTGTATAGGTAGTTGGTCCAAATAAATCCATGTGCAATAACTCAAATGGCTTGGATGTGCTCATCATGCTCTTCTTAGGATGAGTGTTACCAACTTGCTTTCCGGCTTGACATGCACTACATAGCTTATCTTTCTCAAATGTGACATCTTTCAAGCCTCTAATTAGATCATGCTTAATCAATTTGTTCAATTATTTCATTCCAACATGACCAAGCCTTCTATGCCATAACCAACCCATGCTAGATTTAGTGATCAAACATGTTGACAATTGAGCTTCTCTAGCATTGAAATCAACTAAGTATAGATTCTCATATCTAAATCCTTTGAATATCAAGTTAGAGCCATCTACATTTATGATCTCTACATCATCAACTCCAAATATGCACTTGAAATCAAGATCACAAAGTTGAGCTACTGACAATAGGTTGAAGTTCAAGCTCTCTACTAGTAGCACATTGAAAATGATCAAGTCATTGGATATTGCAATCTTACTAAGCCCCTTGACCTTGCCTTTGACATTATCACCAAATGTAATACCATCAACCCCATTGCCATCATTTTCATAGATTGAATTGAACATTCATGAATCACCGGTCATGTGTTGTGTGCACCCACTATCAAGCATCCAATGCCTTCCTCCAGCTTTATAATTGACCTATGAAAGAAGATTAATTCTTTTTAGGTACCCAAACTTTCTTGGGTCCTTGAAGGTTAGTTATCAAGGACTTTGGTACCCAAATAGTCTTCTTCTTTGGGCCCAAAATTGGTGTACCAATGAACTTAGCCTTCACACCATTTACACCCTTAGTAAGCAAATAACAAGAATCATACTTGATTAAGGATACATTAGCATTCTTGTTCCTGTTCTTGCAATATTACTCTAAGTGCCCAATTTGCTTGCATCTATTACAAAACTGACCATTGCTCTTAACAAAGCTAGCTTTGGGAGTAGCAAAGGTCGCCTTGCCTTTCTTGGGAGTATAGCCCAATCTCTCTTTGTTAAGAGAAAATCTTTGGCTACCTAAGCACTTTAGCAAGCGGGCCTCACCACCATAGGCCTTGCCTAGAGTATGAGTGAGCTCATCCACCTCTCTCTTGAGAGTCTCATTCTCAACCATAAGTGAGGCATCACAAGTGAAACCATCACTAGTAGTAGAGGTAGAAATGGTGGTGGTAGTGGATGATGAGCTACATGAAGGGTTAGTGGGAGCAATAACAATTGGTTCATAAAAAGATTCATCAATCAAGTCACATGTTATGTCCACATCACATGATACTATTATCTTTTCCTTATCTTGTTCAAGAAGCAAGGAGTGAGCTTTTTCAAGCTTGGAGTGAGCTTTGCCAAGCTTCTCACGGGCTTCCTCTAGCCTCTCATGAGTAGCATTGAGCTCATCAAAGGATTGCTCAAGAGCATCAAGCTTCTTTTGTAAGTCTTTGCACTTCTTACTCTTCTTGTTAATTATTGAATTAGCTTGTTCTAGCATGTCCATGAGTTGTTCATTAGAGAATTCATTATCATCATCACTATCACTTTCACATTCAGTATCATCACTCTCATCATATTTTATCTTAGTGGCTTTGGCCTTGAAGCATGATGTAGTGTCAAATAGTGAAAGCTTGTTGTTGATAGCAATACTTGGAAGAGCCTTCTTCTTCTTGGATGTCTTGTCATCATCACTAGAGTCATCATCATTCAAAGAAGCATCACTATCTCTGTGAAAATGATAGGAACGAGTTACCCTATCTCGGGTGCCTCGGTTGCATGTTTATAGTGCTAGGAACAGCCCCCAAGCGTGGCGTTTACAACAAGATGAATTACACACATGTGGTTTGCCGTACAAGCGTCTTGGAACACAAGACACGCTAACTCTCCTAACTCTACGCTAGTCACAGCTAACAACCTCTGTATGCTATCAACCGAAGACACCTAAACACAAGGAGGATGAACCTGGACTATACAACCATCTTAACACCCTCCCTCAATCTCAGCCACTAACAAGATTGAGATTGCTTCTAAACTTCAATAGCTTCATCACCGGCAACGCTTTGGTGAACCCATCAGCAACCTGATCATCAGTGTTAATAAATCTAATGTCTAACTACTTTTGTGCTACTCTCTCTCTGACAAAATGAAAGTCGATTTCTATGTGTTTAGTTCTTGCATGAAAAATGGGATTGACAGAGAGATACTTAGCACCAAGATTGTCGCACCAAAAACGAGCTGCTGGAGGATGTGCAACCTTCAACTCAGTCAATAATTTCTGTACCCACATCATTTCTGCTGCCAGGGCTTTATTTTTAGCTTCAGTACTCGAACGTGAGACTGTGGCTTGTTTGCGAGCTGTCCAAGACACTAGGTTGTCCCCAAGGAACACAGCAAACCCTCCGGTTGATCATCGATCATCGACGCAGCCTGCCCAGTCTGCGTCTGAGAAGGCACTGATCATCATGGTTTTAGACTTCCGTATTCTCAGTCCAAGACCTATTGTGCCATTAACATATCTCAGGATTCTTTTGACTGCAGCGAAGTGTGTTGTTGTCGGACTATGCAGGAACTGACACACCTTATTAACAGTGAATGAGATATCAGGTCGTGTCAATGTGAGGTATTGTAGGGCTCCAACCAAGCTCCTATACCGTGTATAATCTTTAGCTCCTAACCTTGTTCCTTCAGCAACACTTAGCTTCCGTGTGCTCGGTAATGGAGTATCAACAGGTTTGCAATTACTCATGCCTGACCGAGCAAGTATATCTTTAGCATACCTCATTTGTGACAAGACCAGACCTCTAGGATCTCTCTTAACTTCCATTCCCAAGAAGTAATGGAGATCTCCCAAATCCTTCAGGGCAAAATCTTTCTGCAAGTCCGAGAGCAAGGCCTTTGTAGCATCCGAAGATGAACTTGCTACAATTATATCATCGACATATACGAGCACAAATATAGTGTGCCCTCCCTTGCTGAAATAAAAGAGTGATGTGTCTGCCCTTAAAGGTTTAAAACCCAAAGCTATCAGCTTGCCACAAATCTAGCATACCATGCGCGGGGAGCTTGTTTCAAGCCATATATAGCCTTTTCCAACTTGCAAACAAAGCTTGGATGAGACTTATCTGTATAACCTGGAGGTTGATCCATATAAACTTCTTCATCTAGAACACCATGCAAGAAGGCATTATGTACATCCAATTGTCGCAATGACCACCCATTTGTAACTGCAATTGACAAGATAAGTCGTATTGTTGCAGCCTTCACCATAGGACTAAAAGTGTCCTCATAATCAATCCCATAGCATTGCTTGAATCCTTTTGCAACCAACCGGGCCTTATACCTCTCAACTGAGCCATCTGCCTTTCTTTTTACTTTGTACACCCATTTGTAGCCGATCACATTTCTTCCCTTTGGACGAGGAACAAGTTTCCATGTCCTATTACGCAACAAAGCTTCATGATCAGAATCCATTGCTGCTACCCACTGTGGATCATCAAGCACGGCTTCAACTGATGTAGGCTCCTCAGGCATGACAATAGTATGATTGCACCATCTTACGGTCCCGTCGGTGTAAACTTTTGGCTTGGAAATTCCTCGTTGGAGCCATGTAACAGCTCGAGATGAAACTGTGTCAGAGTTTGCAGTAGGGGTGATCACACCGGAGGTAGCCACACCTGATCGAGCTGGACCCGCACCGGATCCAATCGAATCCGCCTCCTCGACTGCAGAAGCTGGCGAGTGGGAGGATGGAGACAAATCCCTCTCTAGATCCATCTGTGGCGACGCTCGACGTAGGGGGGACTATGGAGAGGCAGCCCTGGCTGTAGAAGATCCTGCGTCGCCTAGCTCCCTCCCGGTTCTGCCGCCAGCTGATGATTGGGAAGGCGATCTCGGGGAGGATTCGCTGGGGCCAGCAGCAGTCTGTATAGGCATATCAGCATGGGATCGCGAGCCTATCTCCCCGCTCCTAGCAAGGGGACACACGCGATGACCACCGGAGTTATCACCGTGTGCAGCTCTATTTTGGCTCATTTCTCCACCGTTTGATCCTAAATTTTCTCGTGCATGCAGTAAATCTCCAAAGGGATTTTGTGAAGGATTAGTTGGTAAAGGAGAAGTCACTATTGGATCAAGTAAATTGCTATCCCCGTTGTGTCAACCAACACTTGGTGGTTCGGCGGCTAAGTGGTGTAGCACGAACCTCGTCCACACATTGGACACCGTAAGAACCAACCCATAAGTGAGGTAACTCAATGACACAAGCAATCCACTAGAGTTACCTTTTGGCTCTCCGCTGGGGAAGGTACAAGACCCCTCACAATCACCAGGAGACGGCCACAAACAATCACCAACTCGTGCTGATGCTCCTCCGCTGCTTCAAGCCATCTAGGTGGCGGTAACCACCAAGAGTAACAAGAAATCCGCAGCCACAACGATCCCCAAGTGCCACTAGATGCAATCACTCAAGCAAATGCACTAGGAACCTACACTAGCAAAGGTAAGACAAGCTCTCAAAACTAATTACACTAAAGAGCTTGTTACAACTAGTTTGCAGGAATATAAATGAGAGGAATGTGATCTTTATACTGCCGCATCGAGGAGTAAACCAATCACAATAAGGAGATCAATCACCAGGAGATATCCAAAGAATTAATCATAATGGAGACATATGATTTTTCTCCCAAGGTTCACGTGCTTGCTGGCACGCTAGTCCCCGCTATGTCGACCAACACTTGGTGGTTCGATGGCTAAGAGATGTAGCATGAACCTCGTCCACATGTTGGACACCGCAAGAACCAACCTATAGGTGAGGTAACTCAATGACACGAGCAATCCGAGTTACCTTTCGGCTCTCCGCCGGTGAAGGTACAAGACCCCTCACAATCATAAGGAGACAGCCACGAACAATCACAAACTCATGCCGATGATCCTCTGCTGCTCCAAGCCATCTAGGTGGCGGCAACCACCAAGAGTAACAAGAAATCCACAGCCACAACGATCCCCAAGTGCCACTAGATGCAATCACTCAAGCAAATGCACTGGGAATCACTCCCAATCTCACTTTGATGATGAATCAAGGATGGAGATAAGTGAGAGGTGTTTGCTTAGGCTCATAAGGATGTAAAGTGTGTCAAAGTTCCAAGAGGGAGAGCCCCAAGCAAGTACCTTCCTATTTATAGAGCCCCAAAGATCAAAGAGCCATTGGGCAGACTCGGGGTGACCGGATGCACCCCAACGTCTGGGTGCCTGTGTTCGGTCGTCGGATGGCATCCACATGGCACAACTTCAAACCTTGTGAGTCAGATCCTAACGGTCAAAATGTTCAGTGCTCAGTCAAGAACGTGATCGGATGCACCAAACGCATGACTGGACGCACTGCCACTGCGTTTGCTTCTGCACGTGCCCGAGCCACGCACTCGGCAACCTGACTCACGGTTAGTACGTCCGGACATTCCACCGCATGGAGTTTGGCCACTTCCAATAAGCTTGACAAACAAGTTTTCAATGATCTAACACGTCCAGTCGGACATGACCTAACGCGCCCAGAGTCCAGTCCTCTCTACGCCGCAAGCTAAGCCACTGCGCTGTCAACATCACTGCGACCGGATGCACCGCTTGCGCGTCAGGTCGCGCAACACCATCAACATCAGGTCACAGAGCCGAAGCTGCCCCTCTCTGCATCCACTGATCGGATGCACTAGGGGTGAGTCCAGTCACCCTTGAGCCAGAGTCCAGTCAGGTACCCATGCCTCTTTTTCTTTTTCTAGGTCCGCGACCGCTTTGCCCTTGCTTCCCAATTGCTAACCACAAAGGGTGGAACTTGTGTCCACGTGTGTTAGAATTTTTTAAAGCATGTTACAAGGGTCACAAGTTGGCACACTAGGTTCCTAAATGCAATGCATGAATCATGTCACCTAGTGGCACTCGATAAACCATTTAGCCAAAGATTTTCTCTCTTTATAGTAGGGCTATCGATCCTAAGTCACTCACAACCTCTATGGTGTCTTGAGTGCAAAACAAAAATGATGTTATTACTTATACCTTTGCCTTGAGCCCTTTTTGTTGTTCTCTTTCTTCTTTTCCAAGTTGAGCACTTGATCATCTCTTAGTCATCACCATGCACCATGATCATCTTCTTAGCTTCACCACTTGGATTGTACCAACCTCATCTAATTCACACACTTAGCATAGAGGTTAATACTAAGGTTTCATCAATTAGCCAAAACCAAACTAGGGCTTTCACGCACTTCTGGCAAGCGCCCTAGGAGGTCTATAGGGTTACAGCCATGGGCTAGACCATCCTAGCACAGAGATATAGATTTCTGATATTACACAAAAGATAGACAACCAAGATACGGTAGCGACTCAGCCTAGGAAGATGGCTTGCGCTTCTGCCTCTACCGATGTAACTCATTCCCAATGTCATTGTTGAAGAGCTCTAGCAGCGCTTCGATGCTAGAAGCAGTGGGATCGGTCTCAATCTCGTAGAGCTCCTCGTAGGCCTTTATCACCGAGACGTTTGGCGTTGACAACCCGGTGACCAAACCCAATTGATGCATGATTAGGATCTCACCTCGCTTAGAAGCAGGCACCCGAGAAAGGCTTTGACCCGCTTGACACTTGCTTCGCTGTGGCAGCAACACCTTTGCAGGTGGCTGCATGGGTGGCTCACGAATTAACAGGAAGGACCTCTTACGCGTCACTTTGTTGATGAAGGCCTCGAGGCGGCGATTGGCGGAGGCGTCGTTGTCCAAGGTCTGCTGCTCCACCGATGGTGTATTGAGAGGGTTAGCATCCACCGTGAGGTGCACTGGACCAAAGCTTGGCAGGTAGCCCTCTTCGTGCCCCGTGGATGCACCAACGTGTGTGCACCCCTGCTGAGGTGACACCGGTGGTGAGCCCGCTGCCCACTGAATGGGGAGCGGTGGTGGAATCTACAGCACGAAGTCAGTGTGCTAGGGCGGCTCATCCTCCAAGTAGGCAGCCACTAGAGTTGCAGTTAGGCTCCAAAGCGTGACGATCTAGTTGGCAGCAACTGAGGCTGCGAACTCCTCTAGCATCGAGTCCTCCGTGGCGTCACGACTAGCGAGCGTGTCATGAGGCCACAGGGCAAGCACCAACGAGTTGGGCATGAGAGGCCGTGGCCTATTGGCCAGCTCCCCATGATTGTCTCGACCAGCTACCGCATTGCCAGAGGAGCTGGTCGGGGCACCCGAGTTGTCGTCCCCGACTGCCTCCGACGGCGTCGGCGCCCTCCACCGGCATGCATAGCTGCAACCGGCTCAGGCACAGCTCTACCCATGCCTGTCGCCCTAGCATGGGCTACTAGAGGGATCGAGGTGTGGGCACGATGACCCTAGGCAAGCTATCATGGTGGTCCACTCGTGATAGAAGCACCGGCTCTGTGAGTAGTCGCCAATCATGGGCGCTTGCAGTCGCGCACGAGGTGTCGGACCCCCCTATAGTGCAGGTAGCATGGCAGGACCTTGCAGGTCGCCTCTCGGTGAGATGTAGAGAGGCAGTTGAGGCATTTCCCATGTAAGTCTAGAGGTAAGCGGCCACAGGACCGACGGTCAGCTGGACGCACTGATCGTGCCCCGTCGCTCCCACTTGCAGGCCCCTGTGATAGGACCTCATGCCAGCTGTCAGCGTCTAGGGCAGAGATGCGCTTGTGAGCACCGGAGAGGGGCTACAGTCTGAGCCGTAGGTAGGCTAGCATGTGCTGCATAGCAACGCTTGCAGGCCACCTGATTTCCCCACCATCATCCCTACCCGGACAGGAAGTCCATGAACGAGCCGTGGGCGTGGTCACCGATGGTTCGGGCGCTTGGCCCGTCCCCCGGCACGTGACTCAACGGCGGTAGCACTGCACATGCCGGCACTACCTCCGACGATGGTAGAGCACGGATGGGCATGCTCCGACAGCGACAACATCTGTAGCTGTGGCCCCACCAAACTGCGTCGAGGTAGGGGGTTGGAGAGATGGCCGGAGACAGCTCAGCATCAGACTCGTCAAGGTCCTCCTCCACCCACCGACGAGCCTTGGAGCGCCCCATCGAGCTCTCCCCTAGGTGGAAGGGTTGGCGTGGGGGAGAGGGAGGACGATGAGCTAGGGGTGGAGTGGCGGATGAGGAGGACGTCGATCCCCGATGCCAAAGGAGGCCGCTATTGGCGGTGCTCCAACTCCGTTCTACCAATTGAGTAAACCACATGCATACTTTTTATTCCTTGCTAATATTCCTATAACTTGTGAGCAACTATCCATAGGGACCCCATTTTACTTTAAGTAATTGGAATATTTGATATAGTAGGATGATATGAAATTTGATCTCTTTTGCAATAGACTTGGGATTTATTTTTTTCAAAATCAAAATCAAAATAGCATGCTCCTCAATGATAAAATAATTCCTACCAAAGCCATAAACATTGCTTCTTGAAAAACCATAACATAGCCACTTACATTATGTTGAGTTTTGTCAAACTCTGAAATCTATGTTGAGAGAAGTTTCGTGCTCCTAAGATCGAAAGTCACGTACATTCACCAAAATAAAAACTTCATGTCGTAAATCTCTCTCCAATGTTTTTCAAAAAGAGAGTATGGGCTATGCAAAAATAAGAGAAATAAAAGATGCCATGCTAAAGAAGCACGAGCCAAATAAAAGATGCCATGCCAAAGAAGCATGAGCCAAAAAAGAGAGAGAAAAAACAATGGGTACTTTAATGCCCGCCAAAGAGAGAAAACAATGGGTACATGGATGCCCGCCAGAGAGAAAAGATAGCCCATACTTTCAAACAAAAATTCAAAAAGAGAGAGATCGATGACATTGGAGTCCACAAAAAAATACAAAAAATATATTCCATACACTTGCACTATTTTGATCTAAGAGTATGACTCTTCCCTCCAAGGATCCGGGGTTTGACTCAACAACATACACAAGGTAAGTGTGCATCACTCATCATCCATACCTAAAACCCCAGATATAATCCTATAGAAAGAAGGCAAAAAGATTATCAATCATATGCCTTGGTGAGGAATTTGAAAAGAAAATACATGAGTGACTTTGAGAGTATCATTCAAGGAGCAAAGATATATCTTTTATGCAAAATTATCAAAACCCCAAGTCATAGAGTATGAGTAGAATAAGTTGACTTAAATCCCAACTATTCCATCTTTCAATTACTTAAGATAATTTGGGAGATACTGTGAATGCTCACAAGTGCAGAAAAAAGCTTAGAATAATCTGTATGCAGGTTGAACATCTTGGAGGAACAACCACCTTAGTCCTTCATACCTTTACTTGAGGACGAGCAAAGTCCTAAGTGTGGGGGAGCTTGTTGGTGGTGCTTAAGTCATATTTTACCCTACCAACATCATAGTGAAATCCACACTAAACTTAGTGAATAGGATTCTATACTAATGATTTCCACGAGTTTTGGTGTTTCACTCATTCTACAGAACATATATGGAATTAGGCATAAATGGGCCAAGAAATACAAAGAAACCATAGAAAGAGGCCCACTTACCAGACAATCTGGGCCTCAACATAGCCCAAAAAGCCCAACAAATAACCCAAAAAGTGGAGGCCCAAAACCCAGTCCAAATCCATCTCGGGCCGTAGGAGTAGAGGCCCGGGTAAAATGAACGTCCATGATGCATCCGGACTCCATTTTGGGCCATCCACCCATCCACAGAAAGCTAACAAAAAGCTCTACATCGTCGCAAAAATATGGGCCTAAGGAGACCAGCCAGGGTGCGGGCGCGCCTCCTGAGCCGCTGTTCTGGCCCATCTCGTGTGTGGCGGTGCATTGAATGCAGTGGAGGTCAGTTCTGAGGTGTGCTGCCTGATTCTCTATACCTGGACATGGGTGGAGGTTGGTTTGTGGAGTGATGAGGGGAATATTCCAAGGATGATCCCCCTGCTCACTCCTATAAGTAGAGGGCCTCCCCTCCTCATTCCACACACCAGCAACGAGTAAGAGCACCTCACTAAGCACCCACTAAGAGTGAGAGCAACACTTCAAGAGGGGCTTAGGCCCTAGTGGCCTATGCCTAGTAGCTAGTAGAGTGGGAAGAGGAGAGATGTGAAGGGAAGAGTTAGGGGAAGGAGTGTCAGGCTTGTCGGTAATCTTCCCCCGCTGGTACCTCGGTGAACACCGACTTTGTACCTCACTGGGTATTCTGTAAGTGTTTGTGATTCATATGGTTTTAAATCTTTTGATTAGTTAATCTTGCTTGTACTTGTTCATGGGTTCGTCGTTCGTCCTATTGATGGGTGCTCTGGTAGAAGGACCCCGCCTGACGGGTAAGCCTTGTTAACACATTAAGAGTAGTAGTCATTAACGTAGATGTGGTGTCTAGGCTAGAGGATACCTTTATTTGCCTCGTGTCCTATGGATGAGGGGTAGGCGGCAGGTGGTGACAGTCTTGTTTAGCCCTAGCATTCCCCCACATAAGGGCTTGGCATAGAGCTGTTGGCTGGAGGTACCTGGCAAACCAGGTATAAGCTAGTGCCTGAAGTAAACAAGTGGAAGTAGGGTTTACCTATCCTTAGACCCAAAAGCCATAGGAATCCATCTCTACCCTTTTCCAACTCTACCCTTGTGTTGTCCTTAGATGAATTAGCTAGAAGAAGTACTATCGTTTCTTGTGGAAATACGATACCCTGAATACTACCAAGTAAAAGCTACAACGGTAATTTTGTTCGCTTGTGGATTCATTTATGCAAACGTTAAGAAATACCAACAACCACTGCGATGAGTTGAGCACCGAGGCCATCATCTCTGGCATTCGAGCTGGGCGTGCTCCTGCGCTCGGGTAGGAAGGAGGGTAGAGGGAAGCGGTGGCCACGGATCTACCCACGCAGAGCTCGTCTGCACGGGAACTAGCCACCTCCGTCGAGAGCGATGGCTACGTCTTCAGAGGCACGCATCGGGTGCGCCCGAAGGACTCCTCCATGGGCAGTGACGGCTGCTATCCGGCCGTCTTCATCGATGGCGACGACGACATCCTTTGTGGCCGTGCATCGGTGAAAGTCCCTAGTTTGGTTTTGGCTAATTGATGAAACCTAGGACTAACCTTTGTATCTAAGTGGATGATTTAGATAAAGGTGGTCATTGAATATGAGACATGACATTGACTCATATGACCAAGATGGTGAAGACCAAGATGAGGCTTGGCTCGATGGACCGGTTGTGAAGGTGAAGGGCAAGTCGAGGCTTCGAAGCGAAGGACCATGCGATGGTGAAGCTTGAGCAAGACTTGGCGCCGACGGACCAATGCAACGGTGAAGAGCAAGTGAAGTCAAGGTCGATGGACCGAGACGGTCATGTGATGATATGAAGTGGATCGTATCATTTGGAGAAGCAAAATGGGCTCAAGGCAAAGGTATAACCATAGGGCCATTTTGTTTTACACTCAAGACACCATAGAGGGTGTGAGTGGTTTAGGGTCGATAGCCGAACTATTAAGAGGGGAAGTCTTATCGGTTATTCGACGCATGGGTGCCACTAGGTGAATTCATGAAGTGCTTTGCATGTAGGGCCTAGTGAGCTAACTGGAAAACCTTTGAAAATGATTGAGAAAAGGCTAACACACAAGCACATGGAGATGTACACTTGATGGTGTTGGCACATTTGCAAAGGTGGCGTTGGTCGCGCTGTGGTTTGCGGATAGAGAGGGGTTTGGGTTCCACTCTCTCTCCCGCCGAACGTGCGAGCGCGGGATTCAGGCGATTTCGAGGAAGTGAAATGCCTATTTTCCATTGCGCCGGAAGTCGGAAAAGAAACGGAGGCGAACGCGGTCACAGAGGTGACCGGACGCTGCACCGGACGCTGCACCGGACGCGGTCACGGTGGACCGGCGCGTCCGGTCAGTACAGCGCGGGCGTCAGGCGCGCGAGCTAGGGTTTGGCACCAGCGCGTCCGGTGACCCACGGGACCGGCGCGTCCGGTCTTGCGCCCTGAGGGAAACGAGGACGTCGGACGCGGTGCGCGTCCGGTGTCACACCATCGGACGCGTCCGGTGGTCTCGGGAGCTTACTGGACTCGCACCGGACGCGGGTACTGTGGCGTCCGGTGGTTGCGAGCAGCGCGTCCGGTCTTGTCTTCGCGCGCGCAGGAGCTGTGCGCACCGGCGCGTCCGGTGGTTCGCAACAGCGCGTCCGGTGGCTCGTTTGACCGTTGGCGCGCAGTGACCGTTGGAAGATCTAACGGACGAATTTGAATTTCGTGAACACGTGGACGTCGTAGGGACACCGGACGCGGTTGAGCGCGTCCGGTCTGTTACGACCGGCGCGTCCGGTGGTCCCGCGAAAAACGGACAAGTGGGTTGTAACGGCTCTATTTGGATGGGATGCTTATAAATACTTGTTGGCCGGCCCTTGGGGAGGTCTCTTGTCATTTTCTAACATACTTGTGCATCCTTTGAGCTAGAACAACTCCTCCCACTCATCTCTCTTGCTTGATTGCAAATCAAAAGTGAGATTGAGTGATCCCAAAGTGCATTGCATAGCTTGAGGGCATCTAGTGGCACTTGTGGGTGGTTTGGCCGGTGGATTTCTTGTTACTCTTGGAGAGTACCGCTCCTAGCCGGCTTGGAGATTGTTGGAGGCGTTGGCAAGAGAAGGTGATTGTTCTTGGCCACCTCCGGTTGATTGTAAGAGGTTCTTGTGCTTTCCTCGGCGGGACGCCAAAAGCAACTCTAGTAAATTGCGCGTGTCATTGAGTTACCTCACTTGAGAGTGGTGTCTTGCGGTGCCTTGCGGGGCGTGCCTTGAGGGGCAAGTGACTTGAGGGTCGCACCAAGGAACCATCTAAGTGTTGGTCGACACAACCGGTGACGTAGCTTGTCGGTGCACAAGTGAACACCGGGTGAACAAAATATTGTGTCTCTTGTCTCCCGGTGATTGGTCTTCATATTATATTGTTGTCAATATTGATTGATTGTATATCATCTTGGTGATTGGCAACATCTTCACTCCACCGTCGGTATAAGATTCATAATCCTATCTCTCGCATTTATATTTACTAGTTATCTTGTGTAGCTCTAGTGATATCCCTTGCTAGTATTTGATAGCTTGCTCACTAGTGTAAGTTTAGTGACATAGCCCTTGTATGAACTAGAGATCATAATCTACTAGACTTGTGGATAGGAGGCTTGCATCACAACCGTAGGCTAAGCTAAACTCGCTTTGCGCCGTTTGTTATTCTAACAAGTTTGCTTAGTGGTTCTTGAAGAATTTTTTAATAGGCTATTCACCCCCCCTCTAGCCATCTAGGACCTTACAAGTGGTATCGGAGCCGTGGTCACCGTTTTAATCAAGGCTTAACATCCTTCGGTGTGAAAAATGGCTCAAATTGTGTTCAATCATGTTGGGGGCAAACCACCGTTCTTTGATGGTGTTAGTTCTTTTGCTCATTGGAAGAGAAAGATGACAATGTACCTTGGTTCTATTCATGAGAGAGTATTGGAAGTCACCGAGAATGATTTTGCTATCATTGATCCCGATCATCTCACCGATGAGGATAGAGCAAATAGAACATGCAATAGAATGGCTCTCAATACTCTTTACCATGGTATTGACACAAAAGTATTTGAGGGCATCAAGGATTTGGAATTGGCAAATGAAGTGTGGACAAGGTTAAGTGAAACATATGAGGGCACTAAGGTTGTGAAGAGTGCCAAGCTATATGGGCTCAAGAGTGAGTTTGAGAACTTCAAGATGAAAGAAGAAGAAACAATCTTAGAGATGTTTCATAGATTGCAAGTCATTGTGAATGATCTCAAGGGCTTAGGGCACAAGACACAAGACCAAGATTTTTGCCACAAGTTCTTGTTGAGCTTACCTAAAAGATTCAAGATGTTGATCATGATGCTACAAAGAGATGGGCTTGAAACAATAAAGCCCAATGATTTGCTTGGAGAGGTATTGACCTTTGACAAGTATGATCAAGATGTTGATGAGAAGGAGGAAGAAAAGAAGAAGAAGACCGTGGCATTCAAGGCCACCTCCTCAAAGGGCAAAGCTTCAATTCAAGAAGAAGATGACGATGAAGAAGATGAAGAATTGGAAGTTGATGATGAGGCACTTGCTCTAGTTGTCAAAAATTTTAGCAAAATGTTTATCAAAAGAAGAGGCTTCAAAAAGAGAAATGACAATTTCAAGAGTAATGAGCAACAAAGGAAGTGCTTCAATTGTGATAGCACCGAACATCTTCAAGCCGAATGTCCCTATGACAAGAAGAAGAACAACAAGAGGGGCAAGTTTGAGAAGAAGAAGAGAGAGGCCAAGATGACATTCAAGAAAGGCAAAAATGGTGCCTATGTGATCACTTGGGAAAGTGAAGATAATGAAGAAGAAGAAGAAGAAGAATCATCCAACAAGGCTTTTGCTTCCATTGCTATCAACAAGAAGCCATCACTATTTGATTCATCCTCTACATGCTTCATGGCTAAAGAAGCTAAGGTATTATATGATGAGAGTGATGATGAAAGTGAAATGGAATATGCTCATGATAGTGATAATGATAATGATAATGATAATGTTAATGAAAATGATGATGATGAACCAACTAAAGAACAACTATATGACTTGATGCAACAAACTAAAGACATAGCTATTGCCAAGCACAAAGAGTGTAAGAAGCTTTCAATGAAAGTAGCAATACTTGAGAAAGTCCTTAGTGAGCTTAAGACCACTCATGAGAGTCTAGTGGAAGACCATGAGGATCTTGATAAGGCTCATTCCAAGCTTAAAAAGGCTCACTCTTTGCTACTTGAGCAACAAGCAAAGAAGGAGGTTGTTGTATCATGTGATATAGGTGTTACATGTGATATAATTGATGAATCCTTTAATGAACCTATCATCATGTCAAATGCTAACCCTTCTTGTAGCTCTTCATCCACCACCACTAACTCTACCTCCACTACTAGTGATGGTTTCACTTGTGATGCCTCACTAATGGTTGAGAATGAGACTCTCAAGAGAGAGGTGGATGAGCTCACTCACGCCCTAGGCAAGGCCTATGGTGGTGAGGCCCGCTTGCTTAAGTGCTTGGGTAGCCAAAGGTTCTCTCTTAACAAAGAGGGATTGGGCTACAATCCCAAGAAAGGCAAGTCGGACTTTGCAACTCCAAAGCCTAGCTTTGTGAAGGGCAATGGTCGGTTTTGCAATAGATGCAAGCAAGTTGGGCACCTAGAGCATAATTGCAATAAAAAGAACCAAAGCAAGAACCTTGTTAATGCTATATCTTTTGATTCTTGCTATGTGCTTACCAAGGGTGTGAAGGGTGTGCAAGCTAAGTTTGTTGGTACACCAATTGTGGGCCCAAAGAAGAAGGCTATTTGGGTACCAAAGAGCTTAGTTACTAACCTACAAGGACCCAAGCAAAAATGGGTACCTAAACTTCATTGATTTGCTTGTAGGTCAATTACAAAGCCGGAGGAAGGCATTGGATTATTGATAGTGGGTGCACTCAACACATGACCGGTACATCAAGAATGTTTGACTCAATCAATGACAATGATAGTGGTGTTGATTCTATCACATTTGGCAATAATAAGAAAGGCAAGGTCATTGGCTTGGGCAAGATTGCAATATCAAATGACATGAGTATCTCCAATGTGTTGTTAGTTGAAAGCTTGGATTTCAATCTTCTATCCGTGGCACAAATATGTGATCTAGGCTACAAATGCATCTTTGGGGTTGATGATGTGGTAGTTATTAGTGTGGATGGTTCAAATATGGCATTCAAGGGCTTTAGATATGAGAATCTCTACCTAGTTGACTTCAATGCTAGAGAAACTTCTTTGACAACTTGCTTAGTCTCCAAATCAAGCATGGGTTGGCTTTGGCATAGAAGGCTTGGTCATGTTGGCATGAAACAATTGAAGAAGCTTACAACTCACAATCTTGTCAATGGTTTGAAAGATGTTGAATTTGAGAAGAATAAGCTTTGTAGTGCATGTCAAGCCGGGAAGCAAGTTGGAAGCTCACATCCAAAGAAGAGTACAATGAGCACATGCAAAGCATTTGAGTTGATGCACATGGATCTATTTGGACCAACAACATATACAAGCATAGGCGGCAATAAGTATGGATTTGTCATAGTGGATGATTTCACAAGATTCACATGGGTATTCTTTCTTAGTGACAAGAGTGAAGTGTTTGACACCTTCAAGACATTTCTCACTAGAGTTCACAATGAGTTTGAGATTAGAATCAAGAAAGTGAGAAGTGACAATGGAAGTGAGTTCAAGAATACAAGAATTGAGGTACTTTGTGATCATTATGGTATTGGACATCAATTCTCGGCCAAGTACACTCCACAATCAAATGGCTTAGTTGAGAGGAAGAATAGAACATTGCTTGATATGGCTAGATCAATGCTTCATGAGTACAATGTGAGTCAATCATTTTGGGATGAAGCAATCAATACCGCTTGCTACTACATCAATAGACTATATTATCATCCATTGCTAGAGAAGACCCCATATGAGCTACTTCATGGAAGAAAGCCCAATATTTCTTACTTTAGGGTGTTTGGTTGCAAATGCTATATCTTGAAGAAAGGCACTAGATTGGGGAAGTTTGACAAAAGATGTGATGAGGGGTTTCTACTTGGTTATTCAACTACAAGCAAAGCTTATAGAGTTTGGAACAACTCAAGTGGCATTCTAGAAGAAGTCCATGATGTGCAATTTGATGAAACCAATGGGTCACAAGATGAAGAAGAAAATCTAGATGATATTGGTGGAACTCTATTAGTGGAAGCAATGAAGAACATGGACATTGGGGACATTAGAGCAAAGCAAGTAATTGATATTCAAGATGATGATAAAGATCAAGTGCTTAATTCACCATTCAAGCTAGTTAGTGACTCTCAAGTGCAAAATCATGGTGCTAGTACATCTCATCAAGATACATCAAGTGATCAACCAAGCTCAAGCAATCAAGTGCAAGTACTCCAACCACAACATGTTGCAAGAGATCACCCCATTGATAGTGTTATTGGTGATATTAGAAGTGGTGTGCAAACAAGATCAAGATTGGCAATGTTTTGTGAGCATGCATCATTTGTGTCAACCTTAGAACCAAAGAAGATAGAAGAAGCCTTGAGGGATGCCGATTGGATCATGGCTATACAAGAAGAACTTAATAATTTCACAAGAAATGATGTTTGGGAGTTGGTAGAAAGGCCAAATAACTACAATGTGATTGAAACCAAGTGGGTGTTCAAAAACAAGCAAGATCAAGATGGCATTGTAGTGAGAAACAAAGCAAGACTAGTTGCACAAGGTTACACTCAAGTTGAAGGTCTTGACTATGATGAGACATATGCTCCCGTGGCAAGATTGGAGGCAATAAGGATTCTATTGGCTTATGCTTGTGCACACAACATCAAACTATATCAAATGGATGTCAAAAGTGCATTTCTCAATGGGATCATCAATGAGTTAGTATTTGTTGAGCAACCGCCCGGATTTGAAGATGACAAGAAACCCAACCATGTGTACAAGTTGAAGAAGGCTTTATATGGCTTAAAGCAAGCACCTAGAGCATGGTATGAGAGGCTAAGGGATTTCCTTCTCTCTAAGGGATTCAAGATGGGGAAGGTTGATACAACTCTATTCACCAAGAAGATTGGAAATGATCTATTCATAGTGCAAATATATGTTGATGACATCATCTTTGGATCAACCAATCAAGCCTATTGTGAAGAATTTGGTGATATGATGGCCAAAGAGTTTGAAATGTCTATGATTGGTGAACTTAGCTACTTCCTTGGTCTCCAAGTCAAGCAATTGAAGAATGGGACATTTGTGAGTCAAGGGAAATACATAAGGGACATGTTGAAGAAGTTTGGAATGCAAGATGCAAAACCAATTTCAACTCCAATGGGTACAAGTGGCAATTTGGATAGTGATCTTGATGGCAATATGGTGAATCAAAAGGAATATCGGTCTTTGATTGGAAGTCTACTCTATGTCACCGCATCAAGGCCGGATGTCATGTTTAGTGTTTGCATGTGTGCTAGATATCAAGCCTCACCTAGAGAGAGTCATCTCACGGCCGCAAAGAGAATATTGAGGTACTTGAAGCAAACAAGAGATGTTGGACTATGGTATCCTAAGGGGTCAAAGTTTGAATTGATTGGATATTCGGACTCCGACTATGGGGGTTGCAAGATCAATAGAAAGAGCACTAGTGGCACATGTCAATTACTTGGAAGATCACTTGTGTCATGGTCCTCAAAGAAACAAAATAGTGTGGCAATCTCTACCGCCGAAGCCGAATATGTGAGTGCGGGGAGTTGTTGTGCACAATTATTATGGATGAAATCAACTTTGAAGGATTATGGCCTCAATTTCAAGAATGTGCCATTGTTATGTGATAATGAAAGTGCAATCAAGATGGTACAAAACCCGGTTCAACATGGAAGAACAAAGCATATTGACATAAGACATCATTTCATTAGAGATCATCAACAAAAGGGAGATATTGCCATTGAAAGTGTTGGCACCGATGATCAACTTGCCGATATTCTCACTAAGCCACTTGATGAAAAGAGGTTTTGCAAGCTAAGGAATGAATTGAATATTCTTGATTTCTCAAACATGAGTTGAATGCACCCCACTCACTTATTGACATGCCTCTCCTTCGACATTGCAAGGTAAAGTTGATTGACATGTCATTCATCCTATGCTAAGGACTTGCTAGAGCATGTAGACATAATAAGTGGTATGCATGAGCATTCATGATAAATCAAATGAATTTGATGGATATATGTTACCACTATTGCCTCTATGTTTGTTTTGATCTAGTGGTGGCATATGACATGATTGTGAGCTTGCAAACCTAGTGTTGAAACTAGAAGATTTGCTATAAGTGTTTAATTCAACATAGGCAAGATAACCCTTATTAGGAGGTGTGAAGAAGCTTGTTTTTGGTTCAAATCGAATTAAATATCTTTGGCAAGTGTTCTAGGTTAAACCAAATTTGATAAATTTTAACCTACTCCATCAAACATTTTTCTTCTCTCCACAATTTGATCCCATTTTTGGGTAAGTTGTTGACAAAGGGGGAGAGAAAAAGATGATTCAACATGATAAAGGGGTAAATAAATTTATTGATGCACACAAGTAGGGGGAGCAAGCTCATAAACAAAGTTGTTGCATTTGTTTGTGCATTCTCATATGACTTGCTCATTGCGCATGTATTTAAATTCAATATACATGCTTGTGTGGTGCAATGCTAGTATAGAACTTGGATGATGAAATGATCTACTAGCATGCATAGGATTAGTTTTACATGTGGTATCTAGACTTGCCTAAAGGTTGTTTTTACAAGTGGTCCAAGAACCTTTACATATAATGTTGATCTCACGGGGTTCTTGAGTTTTGATGGATGTCTAGTTACTTCATGATGCTAAGGATGGTGTAAAAGGCAACTCCGATTGGTATCACGCTTCAAAGGTCCATTTCTTACACCTTAGCATCATTTTGGTAGAATTACTCTCCCAACACTTCTATCCATGCATATGTGCAAAAGCTTTCAATCCAAACTCTATGCACATATGTAGGGGGAGCTAATGCTACCAAAACCGAGCTTGTGATAATTGTCCAAACTTTACTTATGAGCAAAATGATTGGACAAGTATGACAAGTTCAAAACTTTTATTATCAAAATCATCTTTGTGAGGGTTGTCATCAATTACCAAAAAGGGGGAGATTGAAAGTCCCTAGTTTGGTTTTGGCTAATTGATGAAACCTAGGACTAACCTTTGTATCTAAGTGGATGATTTAGATAAAGGTGGTCATTGAATATGAGACATGACATTGACTCATATGACCAAGATGGTGAAGACCAAGATGAGGCTTGGCTCGATGGACCGGTTGTGAAGGTGAAGGGCAAGTCGAGGCTTCGAAGCGAAGGACCATGCGATGGTGAAGCTTGAGCAAGACTTGGCGCCGACGGACCAATGCAACGGTGAAGAGCAAGTGAAGTCAAGGTCGATGGACCGAGACGGTCATGTGATGATATGAAGTGGATCGTATCATTTGGAGAAGCAAAATGGGCTCAAGGCAAAGGTATAACCATAGGGCCATTTTGTTTTACACTCAAGACACCATAGAGGGTGTGAGTGGTTTAGGGTCGATAGCCGAACTATTAAGAGGGGAAGTCTTATCGGTTATTCGACGCATGGGTGCCACTAGGTGAATTCATGAAGTGCTTTGCATGTAGGGCCTAGTGAGCTAACTGGAAAACCTTTGAAAATGATTGAGAAAAGGCTAACACACAAGCACATGGAGATGTACACTTGATGGTGTTGGCACATTTGCAAAGGTGGCGTTGGTCGCGCTGTGGTTTGCGGATAGAGAGGGGTTTGGGTTCCACTCTCTCTCCCGCCGAACGTGCGAGCGCGGGATTCAGGCGATTTCGGGGAAGTGAAATGCCTATTTTCCATTGCGCCGGAAGTCGGAAAAGAAACGGAGGCGAACGCGGTCACAGAGGTGACCGGACGCTGCACCGGACGCTGCACCGGACGCGGTCACGGTGGACCGGCGCGTCCGGTCAGTACAGCGCGGGCGTCAGGCGCGCGAGCTAGGGTTTGGCACCAGCGCGTCCGGTGACCCACGGGACCGGCGCGTCCGGTCTTGCGCCCTGAGGGAAACGAGGACGTCGGACGCGGTGCGCGTCCGGTGTCACACCATCGGACGCGTCCGGTGGTCTCGGGAGCTTACTGGACTCGCACCGGACGCGGGTACTGTGGCGTCCGGTGGTTGCGAGCAGCGCGTCCGGTCTTGTCTTCGCGCGCGCAGGAGCTGTGCGCACCGGCGCGTCCGGTGGTTCGCAACAGCGCGTCCGGTGGCTCGTTTGACCGTTGGCGCGCAGTGACCGTTGGAAGATCTAACGGACGAATTTGAATTTCGTGAACACGTGGACGTCGTAGGGACACCGGACGCGGTTGAGCGCGTCCGGTCTGTTACGACCGGCGCGTCCGGTGGTCCCGCGAAAAACGGACAAGTGGGTTGTAACGGCTCTATTTGGATGGGATGCTTATAAATACTTGTTGGCCGGCCCTTGGGGAGGTCTCTTGTCATTTTCTAACATACTTGTGCATCCTTTGAGCTAGAACAACTCCTCCCACTCATCTCTCTTGCTTGATTGCAAATCAAAAGTGAGATTGAGTGATCCCAAAGTGCATTGCATAGCTTGAGGGCATCTAGTGGCACTTGTGGGTGGTTTGGCCGGTGGATTTCTTGTTACTCTTGGAGAGTACCGCTCCTAGCCGGCTTGGAGATTGTTGGAGGCGTTGGCAAGAGAAGGTGATTGTTCTTGGCCACCTCCGGTTGATTGTAAGAGGTTCTTGTGCTTTCCTCGGCGGGACGCCAAAAGCAACTCTAGTAAATTGCGCGTGTCATTGAGTTACCTCACTTGAGAGTGGTGTCTTGCGGTGCCTTGCGGGACGTGCCTTGAGGGGCAAGTGACTTGAGGGTCGCACCAAGGAACCATCTAAGTGTTGGTCGACACAACCGGTGACGTAGCTTGTCGGTGCACAAGTGAACACCGGGTGAACAAAATATTGTGTCTCTTGTCTCCCGGTGATTGGTCTTCATATTATATTGTTGTCAATATTGATTGATTGTATATCATCTTGGTGATTGGCAACATCTTCACTCCACCGTCGGTATAAGATTCATAATCCTATCTCTCGCATTTATATTTACTAGTTATCTTGTGTAGCTCTAGTGATATCCCTTGCTAGTATTTGATAGCTTGCTCACTAGTGTAAGTTTAGTGACATAGCCCTTGTATGAACTAGAGATCATAATCTACTAGACTTGTGGATAGGAGGCTTGCATCACAACCGTAGGCTAAGCTAAACTCGCTTTGCGCCGTTTGTTATTCTAACAAGTTTGCTTAGTGGTTCTTGAAGAATTTTTTAATAGGCTATTCACCCCCCCCTCTAGCCATCTAGGACCTTACAATCGGGCGCGCCCACTCCAGCAGCTGTGGATCCGCGAGCACAGGGAGCGCTCGCACCAGATCCTGTTGTCTCCTTCCCCTGCAGTGGCGGGCCATCACTGGCAGTCGTGTGTCATGAAACCGTCCAAATTATAAGAGCACAAGTCCAAAAACAATCGCCGAAGCGATCAAATTCTCCAACTTGAGCCCATATAACTTCGGTAGTCCACAAAATCACGAGGGGTTTCAAACCAAACTGAGAGCAACCAAGATCGTAGTGATTCAACATAACACAACACTCGTTACAACAGTTCATAAGTAGCTCTCATACATTGAAGTATGAATAATTTATTATAAAACCAAAGTAGAGATTAGCGGAAGCAACATAATTTCTAAAACCATTTAAAGTCAAATACGACCAGTACATAGTCACATCCTACAAAAGCATACCATAAGAGATACTACAGAGACCATGCCCATATGGTCTAGTCTTCACGTCCACATGGCAAAGACAATATTTGCGGCAACAATTACGAATCTGCTACCTGTAACAGGTGAGAATAAACCCTGAGTACGAGAAGGTACTCAGCTAGACTTACCCGACAAAAACTAGAAATAAAGTGACATCAAGGAGTATGCAAGGCTTTATATAGTGGGCTAGCTTGACTCATTTGCAGAAAAGCTTAATACAGATAAGTAACCATTATATGCTTAAGCATCAAGTTAATCATCCTTAACCTGCTAACTATATTAGCACCTATGATATAGCATTCACTTGATTAAGCTAGGCAATCAATAATAACCATATCCAGTTTAATCATGGCTGTTATCATCATCTTTATCATCAATTTCGAACCATCAATATAATTAGTGTATCTACGCTGGAGATAACCAGTTAAGTTTCTCACTATCCGGGAGAGACGGCGACTCGAATTGATTCTAACTCTGCTGAGGGGGTATTCCTGACACTCACCCGGCAAACCCCGCTAAAGGCAGCCATAGATAACCTTTGGTACAACTCAGGGTGGGCCCGAACAGCGCCACGTTCTTGGGGATACCAGTGGCTAGGATGCTTAGGACTTTTAACTCACCTGCCATTGGACCCCCTGGCTCCCTTCCAAGGTGACTTCCACTTTTTGACTTCGTAGCTTGAGTTGAGCTACTCGGCTTCGTGGTCGGCAACCTCAGGCTAGCCAGCTAAATGTCAAGCATGCGTTCAAAATGACATAGAAGGATCTAGGTCTTGGTCCTTAATCGACATAGGCGGCATCACTACAACTGTAAGACCCCGCCCGGTCTTTTATTCATATTAACACATGGTTCTTTTCCACTATAGCAAATATAGTCAACCATGACCAGGTAAAGTCCTATATCTCGTAGGTGATAGGAAATCATCCGACTTCTACCGGTCTAATTAAGCAGGGCTAAGCATAGATACGATCCTGTCTACATAGGATTCAAGGTTCAAATTGCTAGACAAGGAGTGTTATCAATGCAGCAAGGGTTTCCAACCAACTCCTATAATGTAATGCAATAATACATATATAACATGTATATATAGATAATTGCTTTGAAAGTAGGAGGCTTATAATGCTCCGGGGCTTGCCTTAACTGAAAGAAGATAGTTCAAGGTTTGGCTTCAAGAACGGTTCCCACGTCTCCTCCGGGTTCATCGGACTGGACCTCCGGCTCCCGAACGGACTCCAACTTCGGGGTTCACGCCTTGCGGAGCTTCGCTCATGGCACGATTCTCGGCACACCTATTGCATGTATATGCACCCAATGAATTTCATGTATGCACCAAGGATGACATGATGATTTATGAACATGTATGAGTAATGCGAAGATGAAAGTAATGACATAGCAACATCCTAAGCACAAACCAAGTCGGGTGGTGCTCTAATCAAATCACTTTAAGCTTAGGTGCAAATCTTCTCTCTGGTATTAACATGTTTAAACATCCCTAAGAAACCACTAAGTGCCACAAAGTTAAGACAAAACACACACACAACAAATTCTAAAAATTTAGCATTTCCAACATGTTAACAGCAGCAACTAAGAAAATTCATAACTGGAGTTCTATAAATCCAAATAACTTGCACGAGGATATTATGGAAATATTATGAAATTCTCTACAAATTATTTATAAACATAAAAGCATAATTTTTAAGTTAACCAAGTCGAATTAAAGCAAACACAGAATCTGTCCTACGCAAACAGAGAGCAACCAAATCTGAGAACCAATTTTGAACAGCTATAATTCCTACACTATACAGCCAAATACCACCAAAATTTATTAGCAGCTAGATCATGAAATTCACAACAACTTTGTTATAAACCACAAAACATGAAATCATCATTTTCATAGAGTAATTAACAACCTTCCAAAATCTGTCCAGAAATGACAGATTATCTAAATTAAATATTTAGTGATGATGCAAAAGCATAATTGTGCTACACCAAGTTTACCAACTTATTACAAATATCCAAAGAACACCAGAAAGTGTGGTGCCAACATCTAAATAAATTCTTTAAACACCTTAATTTATTTATTTATATAAAACAATGATTAAAGTAACATATAGTAAAACTGCACAAAAAAAATCTACAAAAATTACAGTGGCTACCTCATGCTTCACCTAGACTACCATAAAAATTTCAAAGCAATTGGATAAGCAGAACTTGCTATATCAAAAATAACAGATGGCATGTCTATTTCTAGTATAAATAGAAAACCCTATTGAAAAGTATTAAACAACAGATTTCATATTTTTTCTAGCATCTTCCTAGCATAAGAACAATGTTCACCACATTTCATCCCCATTGGACTTACAGATGAAATATGAAAATTAGTTCAAGTTACAACCATGCCAACAAATTAAATACATAACACCACCATACAGTACCCAAAATTGATGAAATTTAAACTACAAGCTACTCATAGCATAATCAGCACCCCATAAAAATTTCAAGTCACTATGATGATGAATCAATGATGAAGATGAGTGAGAGATGTTTGCTTAGGCTCACAAGGATGTCAAGTATGTCAAAGTGCCAAGAGAGTGAGCCCCAAGCCGGCCAAACACGATTTATAGATCCCCCTCAAACAAATAGAGCCGTTAGGGTCAGAGGGGGTGTCTCTGTGCAATGACCAGACGCACTGGTCATATTTGTGGCAGAACCTCCTAAATTATATAGCCCACATGCACCTGTCATTATCCCAAAGACCTCTGACGGCTATGCATGTGTTTCATATAACTTAAAAAGTCTGTTGGGTGTCCTCGGGAAACCTGAATCATCCACATTTTACAACTCACACAGGATCAACAAAGGAGTAACTACAACATTACAACATTACTACAAAACTTTACATCAGAGTGCGGAAGAATTTAAAACAATATTTTACATATCAAAAATAAGTTATTTTTATAACTAAACTTTAATTGCGGAAGTCGAGTAGAACTACAGAAGACAACTTAGGTAGAGCACCTAAGTCAGGAGAGGACAACCAGATCATATCAAGCCCACCGATATGACCTAACTAGCAGCACCAGTTAGTACCTGCAACAGGGGTTAACAAACCCTGAGTACTCAATTGTACTCCGTAAGACTTACCCGACGAAAAGAAAAGACTCCAAGGATATGCTGGCTTTAAGGGAAGTAGTGGAGCTAGAAAAGAGGAGTTTTGCAGAAAAGCTTTACTATAAGTGGATCCTTACTTTTAATATTTTAAACAAGTTTTAGCATCAGTTTTAGTGAAGCTTATTGTAGATAGATTTGCACCTATATATATCCATCTCTTTACCTCATTTCCATAATCACCATGAACCATTGTTAACTACGATGCAGGGCAGTTGATCGAGTCTCCATAACCGAGGAGCAACGATGATTCGAACTGATTATACCCAGCTGGGGATCCCTAACCGCACGACATAGGTAGGACTCTAACCTACATATATCAACCTTCACCCGGATCCTCCAAAACGTGACAGGGTCTAGCGCCACCCGAGAGTACAGTACACCTCCAATCCAGCCCTTGGCCACGAGGGTACACACTACTCTTGCCATTTCTCCACTCCCAGTGCGCGGTTGGCCATTCATATGATGGCATTACCGAGGTCTTTAAAAAAACCGGAGCATGCGATCAGTTGCAAAGTCTCAACCAAGCAGGCCTACAACGAACGGTCCTTAACCGACACAGGTGGAGCACTACATCGACTCATTTCACGATGTAAGCCACTCGCCCGGTCTTTGCTTAATATTACCATATTCATATTCATATGCTCTCAAGACCCGTCATTAGGTCAGGAGAAGCAAAGCTAAACCTAGTTCTCGCGAACGATGAAATCACCATTCGACTTGTACCGAAGTCTAAGCATTACTAAGCATAAGAGATCGACCTACATATACTAGTGGGATATCATCTGGATATAAATGTAGATCAAGGTAATCATACAACAACGGTATCGACCAACTTCTACTAACATAATGTACATTATACTAGACTTAAGGTGTAATAAAGCATTTTTAAAATAGAAGAGTAGTATGTCCGGGGCTTGCCTGCATTGCAGTGGTGGTTATTTCTCGTAGAAGTCAAGTTTGACACCAACACCACGGGTGGACGAAACCTTTCCGAAGATTGATCAACACCAACATCGTCAACACTTGTTCAACATGAACCTTCTCACTCTCGTAAGCACTACACGTATATAAATGATGCGATGCTTAACATGATGGAATGCATGTCATGATGCATAATGATGAACAAGGCATAGCATACAAGAGACATTTAGAAAGGATAAACATTAGTTATCTACTTGAGTACAACTTTCCTTCGCGGTACAGTTGCAATCCAACAGAATTATTAAACAACATTATTTTCATTAAGATGTTGTTAAGAAAACTAATTAACTTAACTTTACTTTTTACCCAAGAGGTTGCATCTAATAACAAGTAATTCTACCATAAGACCACTAAGTATTAACATAAGTTATTAACTACTAATGACCTAAGTTAATGACACTAACTATCATTAACAAAACTTAATTAACAAGTTAATCATGAACTCATGCATTAAGTACAATGACAAGGAACAATATCGTGGTTATGTTCTAAGGTCCACAATCAATCCAAAAGTCACACAAATCCTAAGTTATTAAGACTAAACATATGATTTATTACTTAATTAATTAAGTCTAAATTAAGAATCTAATTTCTATTTATCAAAACAGTACCAAAATTTTTTTGAAGCTAGATCGAACCATGAAAAGCATACTCACAAAAATTCATGATTTTTGGATTATTATTTTAGCCTACAAAAATCATGGAAGTTCCATTTCTTAATTAAAAGAGATAATTTTTAAGCATAGTAAATATACTAAAAATGACCAGTTCTTATTTTTCCATCATAGATCACATCATAAACATTTCACAGAATTAATTTCATAATTTTAGAATACTTAATTATTTTACTACAAATTTCACAACTTTCAGAATCATTAAGCTTTTCAGAAAAAGAGAAAGGAGAAGTTGGGCCTTCTTTTTACTTCGGCCCAGCCCACCAGAGCCCGCAGGCTACTCTCTCTCACACAGGCGCTGACAAGGGGGACCCAGTTGTCAGCCCTCTCCCTTCTTCCTTCCTCGCCGTTGACTCCGCCCGGGAAAGCGCTAATCGGCGGCAGCTCATCGCCGGTGAGGACCCCGGTGGTACCAGCTCCTCTGGCTCCCTTCTCCCCCTCTCCCGCATCATCTGACAGCACCAGGCGCACCTCTACTGCATCGGGATGCACCCAACGGCGGTCAAAATGGCAAACGCATCTCCGGCGAGTTGAGGCGCAGGGACGGCTGGAACCCCGGCCACGAGTATGGCACCTGCGACTACCCTACGTCCTAATGGAGCTCGGCAAGCCGCTTATTGGAAGGATAACGGCGCTACACGAGATCTACTCCTCCCATGGCGGCTGCGGCGGTGCGGCGAGCACACGCTGACCGAGAAGGGCCAGAAGAGGTAGAGCGATAGCAAGCAACGCAACCATGGGCTCACCAAGGGACCGAGGCGCGTCCTGGCAAGAGCGGGGATGGGGCGAAGCTCGGTGGTCGACGTTGAGAGCGGCACGGCGGTGTGAACCCGATGGCAGTGTCGTGTTCCTATGCGCCCTACGCGGTAGAGATCAAAAATAAAAGTCGATCACGGTCAAGGAGACATGGTAAAGCTGAAACAGGAAGGAAAGTGGCGAGACGGGCTTCAGAGCGCTCAGGCCACGGTGAGGTCGTGGTCGGTGGCTATGGCGACCCGCTACGGCGAGAATGACGTGCGCGGCTGTGCCTGGCGAGGAGAGGCGACTCCAGCGAGTCGGTTGGGTGCGTAGGGAAGTGGCGGTTCTCGGTGCAAGAGGAATTGGGAGGTGGTTCTGCTGCTGCAGCCAATTTGATCATCGCGTGGACTGGGAGACGTTCGGTGGCAGTGGCGGAGCTAGGATTATAAACTTGGGTATTCCCACAACCAAAACTAATAAGACTGGTAGGAAAGTACAGTTCATATTTAAGATCATAATAACAGTACAGTAGTACAATATTTGAATACTTGTTCATAATATCTTAGATAGGTGGTTCCAGACATTCCTAATTCCTAAAGCCAAATCACCAAATCCTTGATGCAATAAAGGGGGAATCTCCACTGCTCACCTTTGGGCTTTGCCTGAAGCGCTGAACGCCCAGCCGGCGGCTAGCCGGCCGCCACCGGCCACTTGACTGCCGTGCGCGGTGCGCAGCAGGCTCCGCCCGACGCCTGTGACCTGCGCTGGTGGCTGGTGCGCCTGTGCCCCTGCCTGATGCCTGCTGTCGCTCGCCGTGAGGTGAATCTGTGGGCAACTGCTCGCCGTCGCCGGTCAGCCCTCAGCCGGTGAGCAATTAGGGTTAGGGTCGGGATGGGGAATTGGGGATTGGGAAGGAGTTCGACTGCTCGAGCCTCGAGTCGTAGTCGCAGAAAGATGAGGACGAGCGCGTCGCACACGGTAGTAGGTAGGGAAAGGAGGCCGGCGGGGGCACTACTGCACTAGGCCCATGGCCACTGGGCCTTGCTTTGCCCGTTCTTGCCATTGTGGGCCACGCGAAATTGGCTACCTGGCTCACTTTGAGCTCCAAAACGATCAAATAAACATCAATATGTATTATACATATGGTATACCTATATATATACTTGTTCTTGTACAAAAAAAAGTTGGGTATTCCCAGGAATACCAAGGCATCACTGTAGCTCCGCCCATGTTCGGTGGCGAGTAGCAGAGAGAGGAGAAGACGAAGACGGTGACCTCCGAGCGAGATAAGGGCGGGCGTGGCAGCTTCTGGGTGTCGGGCGAGCACGACACGGCACCGGAGGGCGGTGGCCGAGGGCGGCACGTCTCGATGAAGCAGACGAGCAGAGTGCTCAGTGGGGGAGCACTGTAGCAATCTGAATCCTCATCTTTCCCTTCCCATTCTCCAGATCCTGTGTAGAAACTTGATGATGGCCCTGTTCTGCTGGTCATGTTTCGGCTTGTTTCAGCTTGTTTCAGCTTATTCTCTTTCACAGAACACTATTGAATCAGCCGAAACCGGCCGGTTTTTATACCAGCCGAACTAGCCCGATCTGTCTTAACAGAAGCTGTTCATCTATGCTTGCTCTCCAACACTGCTTTAAGGTGTAGGATCAAACGAGCTCAGAATTTTGAGTTTTTGAACTGCAAAGGAGGGTTCAGTGAAACTGACAAAACTGCATTCAGTTTCAGGTTTTAAAACTGATTTTGTTTAGCAAACTTTGGCAATTTATTTAAGAACAACCATTAAACAAACATTACCTCTAATTGCACAATATGAAAGATCAAGCGTAGGACCAAGCAAAGAAAATAAAAGTTGGACATATTTTATATATGAAAATTCATTTTATAAATCCCTAATTATTGAATTTGGTAACTAATACAAATACTTAGGCAAGAATAACCAAGGCCCTGTTCATCTAGCTTATAATCCGTCTTATTCAGCTTGTTTTTTCAGCCGGAATAGTATTTTCTCTCACAAAAAATCAGCCAACAGTGTTTTTCAGCCGGCTTATAATTCCAGCCGAACGGGGCCTGTATGAGAACTAGTTATAGATTCAATCTTTGAACTCACTTTTTTTTAACATATTTCATTCAAAACTTTATTTCACTATCATTTCACATGAAAGTACATACTTTGTACTACAAAACTTATTTAAACAAAATTTTATTTGTTTAAGCATATTCTCTTATATAAATTGACAAACAACCTTAATCACTAACATTGCCATTATTTCATGTATTCTGTGAAACATAGTAAATGGAACATCTGAAACATACTATAAACAACCTATGAAACACTACGCAAGAAACATATGCAACATAGCAAGACTACCATTGAAACATTGCTTCGCAACATGTGAAACATGAGCTATGAAACATTGTAAAGCAACACATGAAACATCACTGTGCAACATAGAAGTGCTACAATGCAACATGACAGTTGATGCTTATGCTTGATGATGCTCATGACCATGTTTTAGCTACTTTTAACATCTAGGATGTTACAGTATTGACCGGACGCAGCGAACCCAGCGTCCAGTCGCTTGAACGCTGCCACGTGTCCCTGCTTCAAACGTGCGCCACTCGATTTCAACGGTCAAGTGACTCAGCGCAACGGCTAAGTGTTGGTTGGATGCACCCAAGCCTGACCTGACGCTGCCCCACAGCGTCCGCTCACGCGCATGCCCAAGCCAGCCACCCAGTGACCTTATGCGCCTGTGAAGCCACCCGACACTGCGCCCTCGGGGTTAGGTCGAATCCAGTAAGCATCCAGAGAGGGAAAATGACGACCGGACACGTTCGCTCGCACGTGACCGGACGCTCTGGTGCATCCGATCCTCTCTGGCTTTGCGTGCCTGCCTTCTTCAGCGTACGTCACCCTTGAACTGACGTGGGCCCTGCGCATCCGGTTCCACTCTGCTGCCAGCGTCCGGTCGCAGAGCCATGCCACTCCTTCTCTGGAACGCATGATCGGACTCTGCCCCAGAGTCATGTCGCAGCGTCCGATCCGACCTCGGCACTCTCGGCCAACTTCGTGCCGCATCGCTAAAAATGACCAGACGCGCAGATCACTCCAACTGCAGTGTCCGGTCATGGACTTTCTCCTCTCTTTTTTCTAAGTCCACAACCGCTTTATCCTTGCTTCCAACTTGCTTACCACAAAAGTGTAGAACTTGTGTGCACGTGTGTTAGCATTTTTCAAAGCACTTTAAAAGGGTCAAAGTTAGCACACTAGGTTCCTAAATGCATATGCAAGAATCATGTCACCTTGTGGCACTTGATAACCGCTTAGCCAATGATTTCTCCTCTTTATAGTACGGCTATCGATCCTAAATGCACCTACACCCTCTATGGTGTCTTAAGTGCTAAATCAAAAATCTATCTTATAACTTTGCCTTGATCTCCTTGGTTTTTGTTTTTCTCTTTCTTCTTTTCCAAATGTGAAGCACTTGATCATCTTTTGGTCATCACCATCCACCATGATCATCCTCTTGCTCTACCACTTGGAATGAGACCATCCTTTTATGTCTACACACTTAGTACAAGGATTGGTCCCTAGGTTTCATCAATTATCCAAAATCAAACTAGGACTTTCAGTCAGGGGCGACCGCCAGCCTAGGGTTCGGTCCTATCCATGGGAAGGCTCCCCCTTTTTGCCCTTCAACAAGTGATGGTGCTTGGGTTGAACGAGTTGGGCAAGGGCAATGCGAATTGTGTAAAGGTTGTGGCCGAAGGGAGGTGATGGGTTTTCTTTGCCGAGGGAGGTGATGGCGGCCGGCTTGCTAACGCGGCATGTGACTCGGATGATCGGGAAGGAGGACGACACCGTTCTTAGAGCACCAAAAAATGCATCTAGTTTTGAATGTGTCTCGTCAGACCAATTAGGCTCGGATAAAAAAAAATTAGGTGCTCTATAGACATGCCTGTGGTACCTGCATAGCCTACAATAGCATCAGAAGAGAGAAGACAAGGACCATAGAAATAGTGTGGGAAAAAAGTAGAGAGGAGAGAGAGTTGTAGGGATAACAAAAATATGCTTGTGTTTGATGGATAGTATCTATCTAGTATAACTTATCACTTTTGAATGAAATAACCACGACTATATGTCTCCATTGATCACGCGATTAGAGAGATGGGTAAAGAAAAAGACACTGATGAGGCTGATGGGGGCAATGCGGGATACAGAAAGATGCGTGCGATGGTCGAGAGGGTGGGGCAAAAATGTGAGGAGCAAAATGATTAAATTCAGAAGTCGAAAGAAACTAGCTCAAGCAAGGTTAAAAATTCAGATGTGTGCGTGCATGCACCGTAGATAGCTCTGGTTCGCCACAGGCCAAGAGATGCATGCACAGGCGCTACTGTAGCTGCGGAAAGTGCAGTGCAGCATGGCACAGCTAGGTAGGATGTGATCCGTAAGCTTTGGCCGGGTTTAGATGCCAAAAACACCCAAAATTTTTTGCCCAGTCTCTGTTATATCGAATTTTTTGGACGTATGCATGGAGTATTAAATGTAGGTAAAAAAATAACTAATTGCATAGTTTTGTCTGTAAATATCGAGATGAATCTTTTGAGCCTGGTTAGTTCATGATTGGACAAATTTTACCAAATAACAACGAAAAGTGCTACTGGAACTTTTTTTCCAAAAATTTTTGGATCTAAACACGCCCTAGGCCTCGTTTAGTTCAGTGAATTGGGGAGAAAAACACTGTATCAGAATTCCTGTAGTATTTCGTTTGTATTTGGTAAAAATTATCCAAATTTTGACTAACTAGGCTTAAAATGTTCATCTCGCAAAGTACAACAAAACTGTGCAATTAGTTTTTGATTTCATCAACATTTAGTACTCCATGCATTTGCCGACATTTTGATGTGACAGGGAATTTTCTTTTTGTATAGTGAAATTTGGAGAGAATTAGGGAACTAAACAAGGGCCTATTCCTAATCTCCTACTAGTGCTGCTGGCTAGGCCACTGTGGTGACCTTAGGTCCTGTTTAGTTGCTAGAAAATTTTACAAAATTTTTCAGATTCTCCGTCACATCGAATCTTTGGACACATGCATAAAGCATTAAATATAGATAAAAAAATTAAACTAATTACACAGTTTAGACGAAATGGACGAGACGAATCTTTTAAATCTAATTAGACCATAATTGAATAATATTTGCCAAATAACAACGAAAAGAGTTACAGTACCATTTTACAAAAATTTTTGAATCTAAACCGTCTGTTTAGTTCCAAGAAATTTTGCAAAATTTTTCAGATTCCCTGTCACATCGAATCTTTAGACACATGCATGAAGCATTAAATATAGATAAAAAATAAAACTAATTACACAGTTTAGACGAAATGGACGAGACGAATCTTTTAAGCCTAATTAGACCATGATTAGACAATATTTATCAAATAACAACGAAAACGCTACAGTAGCGTTTTGCCAAAAAAAAATTCGGCATCCAAACGGTGCCTTATTTTGAGAGTGTTTCGTGTAGTACTTCTTCACGTGCGCTCTGTGCCGAGCAGGTACTACTGTAGTAGCAGCGCCGTGCAGAGAGAGGGAAATGATAGCACGCTGCTGCTGCAGGCCCTGCCTGCCAGCCTGCGGTGGCGTGGCGTGGATTAAGACTACACCTCCATATTCATCCTTAAAACAAATATTTCATCCTAATCGTCATAAAATATATAGTTTTTTCGTACTCATCCTCCTCTATATCATCTTGCATCTATTGTGGAACCAACTTGTTAGTTTATCTAAATATATCCATGTGAAATCTAGTTTTAAAGAATTTATTAAAATAAATTTAATGATGTAATCAAAATTTAATTTAGTTTTTTGGTTTGTGAGTTATAATACTTTTTAGTTAGTTGAAAAAGTAGCAGCATCATGACCCATGTCGTATGCACTTTGTCTCGCTCTCGTCTCACACGAACAGCAGCAGCATCTCCGGTGCCGGACGTCGACCAAGACGCTAGAAATAGCCGATCCGGAGCACTTCACAGGCTGTGTTTACTTAAAAAAAAATACTGTGCAAATAAAAGATTCCCCGTCACATTAAATTTGCGATATATGCATGGAGTACTAAATGTAGATGAAATCAAAAACTAATTGTACAGCTTGGTTGTACTTTGCGAGACGAACGTTTTAAACCTAATTAGTCAATGGTTGGACACTATTTACTAAATAAAGCCAAAACGTGTTACAATACTTTTTTACACCTTTTCGCGGAACTAAACACACCCATAGATAGTTTACCGTACGCGTTACAGACCGTTTTTACTTAGGCTGTGTTCACTTGGCATGCGAACCCAAAATATTTTCTCTTCCACCCATCACATCGAATCTTTGAACACATGCATAAAGCATTAAATGTAGGTAAAAAAATAACTAATTGCATAGTTTGTCTGTAAAGTTCGAGACGAATCTTTTAAGTCTAATTAATCCATGGTTAGACAAATTTTACTAAATAACAACGAAAAGTGCTACAGTAATTTTTCACCCAATTTTTCTCAACTAAACACACCCTTAATATATTTCTATATCCTTTACCGGATTGCTATACAGCTTCCCCTGCGGATACTCTGAGGCCGCGAACGCGTGCGATCACGCAACCGCAAGCAGGTGCAGGCAAGCGTGTTGGGTGTTGATTTGTTCACACGCCCCGGGCCGGCCTGGCTGGGAGCCTGGGACTGCAGGTACGACGCTGCTGTAGCTGTTGCCTGCCAGGGTTTTCCGATCCCTTCACCCCCTCTTCGGGCCCGTTTAGTTCGCAACGGTAGCATTTTCGTTACTATTTGGTAATTAGTGTCTAATCATAACTAGGCTTAAAAGATTCGTCTCGTGATTTATAGCTAAACTGTATAATTAGTTTTATTTTTTATTTATATTTAATGCTTCATGCATATATCCAAAGATTAATGTGACAGAAAATCTGAAAATTTTTGAAATTTTTTTTTAACTAAACATGCCCTTCGGAATCGGAACAGCGGCATCGCACATCAGTTGGTCCGTCAGTGCCGCTAGCTAGCTGCTGAAAACCTCGCTGCAGCTGCATCCGTGCACGCATATAGCCGGCCGGTGTGCGGCGTGCCTCCCTTCACTGCGGCGTACTAGTACTCCCTTATCTCTAAATATCAAATATCCGTCATTCGCGTTTCTTATCAAACAACTTTGATTAAATATATATTAAAAATATATCTTTGAATCTAGTTTTTTAATAAATTTATTTAGAGATATAAATATTATATTTATTTTTATAAATAAAGTTAAATTTGTGTCACGCATATCAATGTGGCGTGCATATTTTTGAGTGCCACGAAGAGAGAGAATGACCTGTAGAAAGTGTCATACTACTCTTCCTTTTTGTTGGTTGCCCAGAAAATATATCTGTGAGGGAAATACGGTTTTTTAGAGACAAACATTTAGGGATGGAGGGTGTACGCTGGAGAGCCGAGATGCCTTGCACCCGGTGTCAAGAAGAGAGAATGAGTGGCTCACGTACGTTAGGAAAAGAGAAAAGAGATCCTTTTATTTTGTTTGTTTAGGGCATATTTAGTTCCCAAAAATTTTTCCAAAAATTTTCAGATTCTCTATCACATCAATCTTTGGACACATGCATAAAGCATTAAATGTAGATAAAAAATAAAACTAATTATACAGTTTAGTTGTAAATCACGAGACGAATCTTTTAAGTCTAGTTAGTCCATGATTGGACACTAATTACCAAATAACAACGAAAATGCTACAGTCTGCTACAATGATTTTTTGCAAATTTTTTTTGCGAACTAAACAGGCCCACAGTATTTGCACCGGGAATGCGGAGCTTCAGCTTCATCAGATGCTGCACTGTTCATAGTCTCGTAGTGTCACTACTTATAAAGCTATTTTTCTCTCACCTTCCCAAGCTCGTGAAGCTATTATTTTTTTCACTTCACTGGCTACTGTAGCGATGAGTTAAAGCCAAGTGAAGCTCCACTAAAGAGGCTATATATCACTCCCTTCGTCCAGCAAGGAATACAATTCTAGTTCTATGTGTTGCCCTTAAAAGAATTTAACTCTAGCTTAATTATATAAAGAGGTGTAGTAAAAAAAGGGAGTGCTATATAATATACTCCCTTCGTTCCAAATTGTAAGTCCTTTTGAATTTTTTTAGATAAGTAGATTTTACTTTGCATTGTGCATATCTAATTAAGTACATAGTAAAAGTTATGTAGCTAAAACAGCAAAACGAATTATAATTTAAAATGGAGGGAGTATGATACAATAAACGATCCTAGCTTCATAGATTAGAAGTGGTGTAGTATCTAAAAAAGGGTGCTATATACTAATGTTTGATGCAATAAAGTATAGATTTTATATGTATATCGTTCGCTTTGTCCTATCAACACGTGTGAAAATTAAAAAGAGCAAAAGCCACATATATCTTAATTTTTTGTCGTTTAACTTAATCCCAATACATGAAAATTGTATTTTCTTTTCCTCGAAAGGAGAAGTAGTGTGTAGCATGGTAGCTCACGGCTAGGCACAGTTGCAACGTAAGAAACTTTTTGCTAATCGTCCGTTTTTATATGTGAATTTGAACCGACTTATGTTAAATTATTCTTATGTAATTCTCGTGAAATTTTCCTGTCAAACTTTTTATACAATTCCTGAGAAATTTTCTACATTTTAAATGGAAGGTGTTTCTCATATACTGCAGGAGTATTGGCAGTTAAACACATCAGCAAACAAGATGGGTAAATTGGAGTTTTTCTACTAACAGACACTGTACTGTGTTTTACAGCGCTGGGGCGATGTCCAAGGCAGCATGGTGATGGTACACTCACTCACCGCTTGTTGGTGCTTGCACCTACCCTTACTCTCTGGGGTATATCTACTACCTTGCAGTTCGTCGACCTCTTCCTATAAATGCCATTCAATCTCTCTCTCTCTCTCAAGATTTCATAAGTACGTCCAGTACAGTACAATGTGTAATTGCAACTTATTACCACTAGTCTCTTGGACCATTGTCTTGCAAGTGTACAAGACTGTGTAGTTTACCTTCATTGGCAGCCACGTAGGAGTACTTGTGTCCTGCTACGCACTGGGGCTGAGGTCCACACACCACAGTATCTACGGCGGCGTCGTTGACCAATCTCACAGCCTGTTTAGTTCAAAAAGAACCCAAAAAGTGATAAAGTACTTGTCATATTAAATCTTGCGGCACATGTATGGTGTACTAAATGTAGACGAAAGAAAAAACTAATTACACAGTTTAGTTGTAAATCACGAGACAAATCTCTTGAGCCTAATTAGTCCATGATTGGACACAAATTGCCTAATAAAACGAATTACGCAGTTTAGTTGTAAATCACGAGATAAATCTTTTGAGCCTAATTAGTCCATGATTGGACACAAATTACCTAATAAAACGAAAAGTACTACAGTAGCCGAACCTAAAAAAAAATCCTCCACCTAAACAGGCCCTCAGTCTCAGAGAAAGTGTACTAGACTGTACACACTGTATTTCTTTGAAGGACGATGAGTACTCTTTGTGTTCAATGTTGCTCGTACATGAACCTATGGTATATTAGATTCGTCATCAATTACAATCGTAGTAAGATTTTTTTTCAAATCTCCAACTTTTGGATGCTAAATTCCAATATTTATACACCTGATATACAGCTGGAACTTTCTTCTATATAATATATATATCACTAATGTTTAGGTACTGTCATATATAGAGACATGTACTAGTAGTATTTATCAACAACGCACTACAGAAAACAGACGATTTGCCGGGTGCAAAATGCTTTGCTGGGTGCTTTTTATCGGGCACCCGGCAAAGACATTCTTTACCGAGTGCCAGACCCAGCGGCACCCGGTAAAGAAATGCGCCCGACAAACCAGCCTTTGATCAGCCTTTGCGGAGTGCCGGCAAAGCTAGGCCGTCGGCAAAGGTGGTCGACGTGACGGCGGCCACCTGTCATCATCCTTTGCCAAGTGCCGAGCTGTTAGGCACTCGTCAAAGCATTTTTATTTTTTTAAATTTCTTTGCCGGGTGCCCCATGACCTGGCACCCGGCAAAGGCTTCTTTGCCGGGTGCCCAGGGTGGCACCCGACAAATTTTTTTGTTTTTTTTTTGCCCCATTTTTTTGTGGGGCCTTGCTACAGTAAATAAATCTCTATTTCAAAATTTGGGACAATTTTGAATTTTTTAACCCACCGTGGAGATGTCTGGGTTTTAGGCATCCGACGTCACAACTTACTCGAAACTTTCTCAATTTTTTGCCACGGCCTCCACATGCGACAACAAGACACATCGACAAGTTTCATGATTTTCGGACTTCGTTAGGATTTTATATAATTTAAATACACTTCCCCACGAGTACATGGTCATGTTACGACAACATGATGCACGAAAATTCATTTCACTTCCTGCATACAGCCTCAACATACCCTAAATATCATGAATACCATTTTTTGAATAACCAAATTTCATTATTTCATGTACCTGCAGTTCAAATTTAGAATAGTCGGAAAAATTCAATGAAACAAAAAATTAAGGAAATATAGTTAAAAAACTCAAAATTGTCTCAAATTTTGAAATAAGGATTTATTTACTGTAGCAAGGCCCCATAAAAAATGGGGCAAAAAAATTTGCCGGGTGCCAGGTCAGGGGCCACCCGGCAAAGAAATTTAAAAAACAATAAAAAAATGCTTTGGCGGGTGCCGCTGGGCCCGGCACCTCGCAAAGGTTCTAACCTAAAAGCCCAAATGACCGGCCCAACACCCCATCCTCACTCAGTCACTCTCTCCCTCCCTCCCACCCTCCCACGAGCCGCCGCCCGCCCTTCCTCCAACGCGCGGTCGCCCGCCCGCAGCTCCTCAGTCCGCCCGCAGCACCGGCGCCTGCCCGCCCCGTCCCCGTCTGTCGCGCGCCCCGTCTCTGGCCGCCGCCCCCAAGCTCGCCGGTGCCCCGATCTGCCCAGCCGGCGCCCACCCGTCCTCCCCTCCTCCACCACCGGCGCCCGGCCGTCCTCTCCTCCTCCACCACCAGTGGCCGGCGCCCGCGCCGCCCCCCTCGGCCCGCGCCACCCCGGCCCTGAGGTCCCCCGCCAGCCAGTAGAGGGAGAGAGGAGCAAGAGGAAGAAAGAGAAGGGAGAGGAGGAAGAGAAAGAAAGAGAAGGAGGAGGAAGAAGAGAAGAAAGAGAAGGGGGAGGAGGAAGAAAGAGAAGGGGGAGGAGGAAGAAGAGGAAGGTGCCGACCTGACCACCCGTCGATCCTCACGTCGTTCCGACCAGCCGTTGATTCTCACGCTGCTGTGGTCGTCCCCGCCGTCGTCGCCGTCCCTCAATCTTGCCGTTCTTGCCTCCAAGGTAAGCCCTGCTGAAGGGTCGAGATGGCGGACTAGAGGGGGGGTGAATAGTCCTTTCTAAAAATAATCACGTCGGCAAACCGAAACAAATGCGGAATTAAAACTATCGGTCTAGCCAAGACTACACCCCTCTATCTAAGTTCACAAGCACCTCACAAAGATCCTAATTATGTAACTAAGGTGCTTTCCTTAGCAAGAGCTCTCCTAAACAATTCTAGAGCAAGGTCACACAAACCTATGCACTAGTACTTTAGCAAAGCCGGGGAGCTCCTACACAATTCTAGTAAGCAAAAGCACGAAGCCACCTATGCTCACTAGCAATGCTCAATAGCAAGGCAACTAATGCCAAACTAGAGAGCGCAAATTACTTAGCTACACAAACTAAGCAATATGACTAACAACGTTACACAAACCAAATTAGCCACGCAACGGGAGCTACTTCTATGCTACACAAGCAAGAAGGTAACTAGCTAACTACACAAGCAAACTAGTTACAAGAGCAACTACACAAGCACAAGTATATGAATGTAAATACAAGCTTGTGAATCGAAAGCAAACCATCGAGAAGATGTACACAATGTTGACACGACGGTTTTTCACCGAGGTTCACTTGGTTGCCACCAAGCTAGTCCCCGTTGTGGCGATACACCCACTTGATGGATCACGAGCTAATTGACTATCAAGAGTCAAACCCTCAGCGGGTGCCGCACATCCACTCTCAAGATGGGGATCCTCCAAGCCACGAGCTTTACTAGAGTTGCTCTTCGCGATCCCCGCGGGGTGAGCACAATCCCCCTCACAAATCCTCCTCCGGAGCCACGCACAATCTCCACGCGTGCTTCAACGGAGTCGCAAGCCACCAAGCCGTCTAGGAGGTGGCAACCTCCAAGAGTAACAAGCACCACCGGCTTGCAACACGATCACCTAGTGCCACTCGATGCAATCCTCTCGATGCAACGCACTAGAATCGCTCTCTCACTCGATCCGATGAACACTATCAAGCATGAGTGAGTTAGAGGGCTTCCAAGCACTACCACATAAGCCACCAAGGCCAAAGTATGCTCAGCTACCGGCCACGGCCGGCCAAGGCATCTATTTATAACCCCACGGTCAAATAGAGCCGTTACCCCTTCACTGGGCAGAATTCGGGACGACCGGACGCGCCGGTTGTAACTGACCGGACGCGCTCAACCGCGTCCGGTCGCCCTGCGACGTCCACGTGTCCCTCAATTTTCAAATGCGACAGTTAGATCCTCCAACGGTCACTGCGCGCCAACGGTCAAACGCTATGACCGGACGCGCTGCTCAACCGACCGGACGCGCCGGTCGCACAGCACCGCGCGCGCGAAGCAACGACCGGACGCGCTCCTCGCAACGACCGGACGCGCTCCTTGCGATGACCGGACGCGACAGTGCCCGCGTCCGGTTAGAGTCCAGTAAGCTCCTTCAACGATCGGACGCGTCCGATCGCGTGTGACCGGACGCGCCCCGCGTCCGATCGTCCTTGCGAACCGCAGTTCCTTCTGGGCACTTTACCGGACGCGCCGGTCCCGCGAGTGACCGGACGCGCCGGTTGCAAACCCTAGCACCCGCGCCTGCGCTGTACTGACCGGACGCGTCCGGTCATACCATGACCGCGTCCGGTGCAGCGTCCGGTCACCTCTGTGACCTCCGTTCGCCTCCGTTTCTTTTCCGACTTCCGGCGTAGTGGAAAATAGGCATTTCAACTCCTCAAAAACGCCTGAATCCCGCGCTCGCAAAGCTCGGCGGGAGGGAGAGAGGAACCTAAACCCTCTCTACCGCTCAAACTCCAATGCCTTCGCAAATGTGCCAACACCAACAAGTGAACACCACCTTGTGCACGTGTGTTAGCATTTTCACAAACATTTTACCGAAGGAGTTAACCACTCAACTTGCCACGCCACTCGATCCTAGCAACGATGCATAGTTAGATCACACGAGTGGCACTAGATGACCGATATGCAAACAAGTTTGCCCCTCTTGATAGTACGGCCATCTATCCTAAACCCGGTCATAAACTTCTCTACACACCTATGACCGGTGAAATAGAAATGCCCTAGGTTATACCTTTGCCTTGCGCATTCCACTCCATCTCCTCCGACGTTGATGCAACACATGCACCAACCAATCACCAAATGATATGATCCACTTCATATCATCACATGACCGTATTGGTTCATCGATCTTGACCTCACTTGCTCTTCACCGTTGCGTCGGTCCATCGGCGCCAAGTCTTGCTCAAGCTTCACCGCCTCGCGGTCCATCGCTCCAAAGCCTCCGACTTGCCCTTCACACTTGCAACCGGTCCATCAAGCCAAGCCTCATCTTGATCTTCGCCACCTTGGTCATATGGCTCCATGTCATGTCTCATATGCAATGAGCTCCTTCATGACACAATCATCTGTGGACTAATTCTCTGTGTATCTCACATAAACACAATTAGTCCACCTAAGGTTGTCACTCAATTACCAAAACCAAACAAGGACCTTTCAATCTCCCCCTTTTTGGTAATTGATGACAACTCTACAAAGATATGGAAATTAAATTCTTTTAGACTTTATGCCACTTATCCAACATTTAAGCTCTAAGTTAGTATTTGGATAAGCACCATAAAATCCAACTTGGTAGTGATAACTCTCCCTACATATGTGCTCAAATGGTTTGGTTTCAAGCTTGCACATATGCATAAATATGAAATTTGTGGGAGGGTTAGCACTACTAAGTGATGCTAAGGTGTATAGAATAAACCTTTGTAGTTTGATACCATTTGATAGCTCGATATCATTTGAAAATCACAAGTTTGCCATCATCCTTAGCATCATGAGTAGCTAGACATCAAAAATACTAGAAACCCCGTGAGATCAACATTATAAGCAAGGTTCTAGTTTTTGCATGATAATCATAAGTCTAGCTAACATCCTATGCATGCTAGTTATCAAATCATCATTCAAGTTCTATAACTAGCATACACCACACAAGCATGCATATTGAATTTAAGAACTTATGCAATGCAAGCAAGCACATGAATTATGCACATATCAAATGTAATCAATCAAAGTTCATGAGCTTGCTCCCCCTACTTGTGTGCTTCTCTTGTCCAAGAATTTTGATCCTTCTCTTTTCTTCATTGTTGCTCCCTCTTTGTCCATTTCCATGTCCAAACCCCATCTTCTCATGATGTCCCCAAACCCTAAACCCCTCTCTTGGTGCATTGACATATCTTTGTTCTAACTTCTCCCCCTTTGTCATCAATTTCCATAAAGGGTGTATTTCTCATTGATACAAAGGCTTGCATTGGGGTAGATGGTTGAGACTTGAATATTGCGTTGTTGATGGACATCACCGCACATGTTGGAATGACATTACTTGTATGTTGCTCTTGAGATACCACTTAGGATCTTTGACCTTGATACCATTAGGTGGGGCTCCTCCCCCTATGTCATAGCATGGGTCATTCACTTGATAATCTTGAGCTCTTGTGTGTGAGGGAACTTTCTTCATTTGATGATCACTTAAAGTTGAGGATCACTTGTGGAACCACGGTCTTGTATAAATGATATCATGTGTAGAAATACCACGAATAAATGTGTGATACCAATTTGAAGAATCCTCTATCATGGAACCACTTGTAGGATTTGTCAATATGATATTTTCTTGAACATTTGCTATCTTTATGAGTATCACTTATAGGATATCACTTGTAGATCATGATCTAGACACTACTTGTAAATACCAATTGAAGAAATACTTTGAGTCTAGATACCATTTGAAACATCCTAGATATCCATTTGCATTGTTGTCTTGTGCTTGTACCCATATCATTGTCATGAGCTTCTAGTATGACTTGAACTAAGTTGATTTGCCTAAGATTCTAAGTCCGGTTTGATCCAATGACAAGCTTCTTCACTTCTCATACTAAGGGTTATCTTGCCAATGTTGTACTTGTCACTTGTTAGCAATCCAAACTAGATCAAGTACTTGGGTTCACTAGCTCATGAACAAATTCATACACATACCACTAGATCATTTAAACAATTCAAACAATAGTGGTAGGCTATGAATTTAAATATTTCATTTGTTATGCATGATCCTAGTAAGCATGTACTATATGCACTAATCGCACACTAGTAAGGGATGAAATGATCATGCACATTACAATGATACCTTTGTTATATTGGAGTAGAGGATAGTCACATAGATTCTAATTCATTACTCCAATAGCAATGTGAAGTCCAATTTATAAGCTTGGTGAAGACCAATCATCATAGATAAATCCATTCTTCACCCATATGAAATGAAAACCACTTATGATCAAGTGCACTATCGCTTGAGTTGTGGTTGGCTTGCTTTTTCTCTTTGATCAATGCTTGCGTGAGAGAAGTACTTATGATACCAATTTTATAACCATGACTAGCTCTCTTTTGGGTGTTGCTTGCTTTTCTTGATCAACCCTATTGATTGCTTCAATTAAGCATCTCAAATGTCCCTTGAATTCATCACTTCCATGTTAGCCTTCCAAGCCGGTGCTCGGTTTACCCACCCATGGACGGCAAGCCCCCTCAGCAGGGAGGAGTGACCTCTCTCCAAAGAACCATCCTTGACACTTACTTGAATTGCCTTTGATTGATTGATCTATGGACTTAACTTGATGAGTAACCTTGAATTATTCTTTAAGTCCTTTTCTTTCTACTAAATGATCTCCAATCATTACTAGAACTTGAACCTCATCTTCATCTTGAGTTTGATCTTCATTTTCAAATTTTAGTACCAAATTTGTACACTAAGTACATTCCACAATCAATGCCCTTGTACTCATTTCTTGTCATGCTTCTAGATCAATTCAAAACGAAACTTAGGTACCTCAAACACTTATAAATATATTTCCAACTTGAGGACCTTTCACTTAAAGTGACTCTAGATCAATCCAATAATTGTCACTTTTCTGGCAGATTCTGTACCCTTCAAGGAATAATTCATATCTCCCAATATACAGATCCAAATGCCATAAAATTTGGTGGAGATGTGATTCACTAAGTCATCTAGCAGCTGTAAAAATTTGAGATTCATTTGACATCTAGATTGCTACCAGATTTCAAATCTTCGACCACTGCTACATGCTGAAAACTGCTGCACTATAGCTGATAAGATGTACTCCAAAGCCGAAGCATCTCTTATCCAATTCTCATGAAATTTGTACAGCATCTTATAACATAAGTCTAGAGCATGTATGCCAAATTTCAAGCCAATCCAATATGATTTAGTCACTCAAACTCAGACTTGATCTCACCTAGCTCAGATTTTCAACTTTGGATAGATTTCAATACATTGAGCAATACTTCATCAAATATGAATCAAACTTGAAACTAACTTGTTTGAATACTTTCACAAGACATATATCCATCCAATCCACTTACTAAATGTCATCTCATGAATTTATTCAACACAAATCAATTCAAACTTGATTACTTAGGCATTTAATCCATTCAAACATCTCATAGCAAGCAACATTGCATATATATCCAATTCAATCAACTCATATGCACCCAAGTGAAATGATCAACAAGAGATATACCTTGGTTAGCTCATGATCATCCAATAGCAAGCTTTTAACTTGAATATTTGCAAGCCATGAAATATATCCAATAAATCACCACAATCTTGAATGTTGCACTTGTATGTTGTAGTATTTGGACTCCACTTATTTTGACTTGGCATTGGGATAGAATATGCACTAAGCTTTAAAACTTGATTCAACATATGATGACCAATATGAATCCAAATAAATCAAGCCTCCAATGCCGATGGTACCTACAAACAATCATCCACTTTTTGATGGTACCCAAACAAGTTTGGGTCCTCTCAAGTTAGGAGCAACATACTTAGGCAAAGCCTTAGTATGGGTAGCGGGATATTTTGCAATAGCAACAATAGAGGTACCATTTACATCCTTTCTAAGCACATTAGTATCATCAATTGAAATATGCTTAGAAATGTTACCTAGGGGACATGAATGTGCCATGTGTCCCCTTTCCCGGCATGAATAGCATCTTCTCTTTGATTGAGCCTTTTCTTCATTGCTCATGTGATGCTTTTCATTGCCTTGCCTCTCATGAGTTACTTGAGCCTTCCTCTCAAGCTTGGTAGGACACCCCGAGGTGAAGTGTCCTATATCTTCACACTTGAAGCACTTGATGTGAGCCAAATTTCTTTTCTCAATTTGATTCTTGCTCATCATATTGATATCTTGGATTTGCATTGGATGCCTTCCTCTTCCACCCCTTCTTGTTTTCTTCTTCATGATCATCAAGTCACCAACATCTTCATCATTGATCTTGACTTGAGCTTGGGGTATCTTCTTTTCATCTTGTGGCCTCATCTTTGGCTTCTTGGTTGGGCAAGACTTGGCAAGGTGACCCATCTCATGGTATTTAAAGCACATGAAATGAGATAGCTTCTTTTGTTCTTGCTTCTTCATTTTCTTGCCCTTGTTCTTGTTGAAGCCAATGCCACTCTTGTCACCATAGCTTCTTTGAGTCTTTATCATGTGCTCAAAGGTGACTTTTGAGTTGTAGCACCTCTCTAACTTGTTGCTCAATTTCTTTACTTCACTTTTGAGCTTATTGTTCTCCTTCAAAGTGTTAGTCTCACAAGACGTAGAAGTAGAACAAGCATATATATGTGAAGAACATGGCATATCTAATAAGTCATCACAAGAGGTGGATACATGCTTTCTCCCTACATCACATGGGTTAGTCACATTTTGCAATTGATCATTTGATCCATGTGATGAGCTCTCATTATTTTTAATTTTCTTTAAAAACATCTTAATGAGAGAAGCATGTTTTTCTAACAATTCCTCATGAGATGCAAGTACTTTCTCATGAGTCAACATTAGCTTCTCATGTGAAGATTTAAGATCATCAAGTAAGCTCTTATGTTCTTCATATGAGTTCTTTAGAAAAGAGTTTTCATTTTCTAATTTTATTGTTTTAGCTTTCTCATTTTCTAAAGACTTGTTCATGCTAGCAAGTCTACTAACAAACTCATCATATGAATCAACATGATCAATCACATTATCATTTGATACCTTTGTGTCACCTAGTGACATGAAGCAATGTGATGTAGTGGATGGGCTTGTAGTAGCATCATCAAGGCCCGAGCATGAACCAACGTTGTCACCATCAAGTGTGCTTGGGGTAGAAACATCACTTGCAACACTTGATGCATCATCACCATTCTTGTCAAGTGAACTTGTGGTAGATCGATCATCATCATCACTTGACCATGAGGTGGAGCAATCCTCCACAACCATCGTGTTGTGGTCATGCTCAACATTATCATGTGCAACCTCCTTGGGCTTGACATCATCGTCATCATCGGTGATAGCTCCATACTTTTCATTGAGATAGGCCCATATCTCATGAGCGGATTTGAGGTCCATGATCTTACCAAAGATGCTATCATCCAAAGATCTATACATGATGTTAGTAGCTTGGATGTCAAGATCTAGGCATTTCTCTTGTGCTTGAGTTAGATTATCTTCATCCAACACATGAGAAAAGCCTACATCTACCATCCACCACATTTGAGGGCAAATAAACTTAAAATTGCATATCATCCAATTTTTCCACCGTGCAAAGTGTGTGCCATCAAACATGTGAGGACAATCAACATCTAGTCCATATTCCGCCATCCTCTCAGGTCGGTGAAGACCACAAATGAGAGACCGGGCTCCGATACCAATTGAAGGGTCGAGATGGCGGACTAGAGGGGGGGGGTGAATAGTCCTTTCTAAAAAATAATCACGTCGGCAAACCGAAACAAATGCGGAATTAAAACTATCGGTCTAGCCAAGACTACACCCCTCTATCTAAGTTCACAAGCACCTCACAAAGATTCTAATTATGTTACTAAGGTGCTTTCCTTAGCAAGAGCTCTCCTAAACAATTCTAGAGCAAGGTCACACAAACCTATGCACTAGTACTTTAGCAAAGCCGGGGAGCTCCTACACAATTCTAGTAAGCAAAAGCACGAAGCCACCTATGCTCACTAGCAATGCTCAATAGCAAGGCAACTAATGCCAAACTAGAGAGCGCAAATTACTTAGCTACACAAACTAAGCAATATGACTAACAAGGTTACACAAACCAAATTAGCCACGCAACGGGAGCTACCTCTATGCTACACAAGCAAGAAGGTAACTAGCTAACTACACAAGCAAACTAGTTACAAGAGCAATTATACAAGCACAAGTATATGAATGTAAATACAAGCTTGTGAATCGAAAGCAAACCACCGAGAAGATGTACACAATGTTGACACGGCGGTTTTTCACCGAGGTTCACTTGGTTGCCACCAAGCTAGTCCCCGTTGTGGCGATACACCCACTTGATGGATCACGAGCTAATTGACTATCAAGAGTCAAACCCTCAGCGGGTGCCGCACATCCACTCTCAAGATGGGGATCCTCCAAGCCACGAGCTTTACTAGAGTTGCTCTTCGCGATCCCCGCGGGGTGAGCACAATCCCCCTCACAAATCCTCCTCCGGAGCCACGCACAATCTCCACGCGTGCTTCAACGGAGTCGCAAGCCACCAAGCCGTCTAGGAGGTGGCAACCTCCAAGAGTAACAAGCACCACCGGCTTGCAACACGATCACCTAGTGCCACTCGATGCAATCCTCTCGATGCAACGCACTAGAATCGCTCTCTCACTCGATCCGATGAACACTATCAAGCATGAGTGAGTTAGAGGGCTTCCAAGCACTACCACATAAGCCACCAAGGCCAAAGTGTGCTCAGCTACCGGCCACGGCCGGCCAAGGCATCTATTTATAACCCCACGGTCAAATAGAGCCGTTACCCCTTCACTGGGTAGAATTCAGGACGACCGGACGCGCCGGTCGTAACTGACCGGACGCGCTCAACCGCGTCCGGTCGCCCTGCGACGTCCACGTGTCCCTCAATTTTCAAATGCGACCGTTAGATCCTCCAACGGTCACTGCGCGCCAACGGTCAAACGCTATGACCGGACGCGCTGCTCAACCGACCGGACGCGCCGGTCGCACAGCACCGCGCGCGCGAAGCAACGACCGGACGCGCTCCTCGCAACGACCGGACACGCTCCTTGCGATGACCGGACGCGACAGTGCCCGCGTCCGGTTAGAGTCCAGTAAGCTCCTTCAACGATCGGACGCGTCCGATCGCGTGTGACCGGACGCGCCCCGCGTCCGATCGTCCTTGCGAACCGCAGTTCCTTCTGGGCACTTGACCGGACGCGCCGGTCCCGCGAGTGACCGGACGCGCCGGTTGCAAACCCTAGCACCCGCGCCTGCGCTGTACTGACCGGACGCGTCCGGTCATACCATGACCGCGTCCGGTGCAGCGTCCGGTCACCTCTGTGACCTCCGTTCGCCTCCGTTTCTTTTCCGACTTCCGGCGTAGTGGAAAATAGGCATTTCAACTCCTCAAAAACGCCTGAATCCCGCGCTCGCAAAGCTCGGCGGGAGGGAGAGAGGAACCCAAACCCTCTCTACCGCTCAAACTCCAACGCCTTCGCAAATGTGCCAACACCAACAAGTGAACACCACCTTGTGCACGTGTGTTAGCATTTTCACAAACATTTTACCGAAGGAGTTAACCACTCAACTTGCCACGCCACTCGATCCTAGCAACGATGCATAGTTAGATCACACGAGTGGCACTAGATGACCGATATGCAAACAAGTTTGCCCCTCTTGATAGTACGGCCATCTATCCTAAACCCGGTCATAAACTTCTCTACACACCTATGACCGGTGAAATGGAAATGCCCTAGGTTATACCTTTGCCTTGCGCATTCCACTCCATCTCCTCCGACGTTGATGCAACACATGCACCAACCAATCACCAAATGATATGATCCACTTCATATCATCACATGACCGTATTGGTTCATCGATCTTGACCTCACTTGCTCTTCACCGTTGCGTCGGTCCATCGGCGCCAAGTCTTGCTCAAGCTTCACCGCCTCGCGGTCCATCGCTCCAAAGCCTCCGACTTGCCCTTCACACTTGCAACCGGTCCATCAAGCCAAGCCTCATCTTGATCTTCGCCACCTTGGTCACATGACTCCATGTCATGTCTCATATGCAATGAGCTCCTTCATGACACAATTATCTGTGGACTAATTCTCTGTGTATCTCACATAAACACAATTAGTCCACCTAAGGTTGTCACTCAATTACCAAAACCAAACAAGGACCTTTCACCTGTCCTTGTAGTGTTAGTAGTAGTAGTTAGTAGTGTTAGTAGTAGTTAGTTGTAGTGTTAGTAGTAGTAGTTAGTAGTTTTAGTTGTAGTGTTAGTTGTAGTAGTTAGTAGTGTTAGTTGTAGGGTTAGTAAATAGTAGTAGTTAGTAAGTAGTAGTGGTTAGTAGTAGTTGTTGTTAATAGTTAAGTAGTTCTTGCAATTAGTATTGTTAGTAGTTAAGTAGTTGTTAGTAGTAGTGTTAGTAGTAGTTGTAGGGTTAGTAGTAATTGTTGTTGTACTACTTCAATACTTTCATGTGCATGTAAAGAGAACTAAAATACATGGCTCCTCTTGATATATTGGTGGTTGTTGGCCTTCATGCCCATGTTTGGTATATATGTGGTTGTTGGCCTTCGTGCCATGTTTGGTATATATGTGGTTGTTGGCCTTCGTGCCATATTTTTTTTGCAGGTTTTGGGAACCTCCTCGTGCAGGGGAGGTGCTACCGAAATTTTGAGTCGACACTAACCATTTTTGCCCTTTTTTGCAGGAGGAGGACCTGTGGGAGGGACTCGGCGACCCCGATCGATTTCATCGGCACTGCGAGTCATCCTGCACCGCGTCGGCTCGCCACTGCACCGACTCTACACCACCCTGCTACTCGGACCTCACCGCCACCCTAGGTATAACCCCTCTATCTGTATGTGGTCTTTGGTCGCGTAACCTAGTTAGGTGTCTCTCGTTCGAAAGAGATACGGTCGGAGATATACCGACCTTTGCATATCTGGCCGCGTAACTTGCGAGGTCCCTCAAAACTCCCTGGGCCTCCGCTTCCTCCCCTGTGCCCAGTGATCCACCCCCAGGGGGACAGGTAACTAACTTTAGATTTTATCACAGCTACTTCATATAACCTGTTAAAAATTGTCAGAGAAACTAATATTGTTTATTAATCACTTATGCAGGAACTAGCAGGTTGTGTCGCCTGGTGACTCACGTAACCCCAACCACATCTTGGGGCTTGTGTGTAGGCACTATTACCCTGACATTGTCACGCACAAAGGGACTGTGGGGCCGACCAAATCATGGGACCACTACAAATCTGCCTCTGACGCAGATTATGAAGACAAGCAGGAGCGGGTCAGGAGAGAGTTCTGGGTAAGTCTCGTTCGCACAACTTTGATCAATATATTGCATTCATTTGACTTTTTTGACATAATTAATTTATACACTGTTTCTGTCTGTAGACTTTTTTCAGGTGTGAAGAGGGACAGGAGGAGAGGGTGGAGAAGAACTTTGTGAAAAGTGCCAGGAAACGCATCTCTGACATGCACTATGAGGAGCGCCTCACTTCCATCATCAAGTACTACGCCACGCGACTTGGTCAGAAAATCACTAAGACATAGGCAAGACAGATGCCTCTGACCCGGGAACAGTTCCTTGAGGTAAATGAAGAAGAAAAATACTAATTCGTTTTGAGATTAAGTAGCTTTAATTTGGTCGTCTTATATCTCAAATTATTTGTGACATGTAGATGATTCCATGGTGGTGCGAGTCGTATCGGGACTGCTGGGAGATGATTGTGGACAGGTGGTTCACAGAGGTTTATATCCAGGAGCACAAAGCCAACCGGGAGCGAGCTTTGCAGGCGATAGGCCCCACACACCACCAAGGCAGCCGTAGCCTCGCCGCGTACAAGCACGCATGGGTACGTGAATTCATTTTTAGTATTCTGACGCTCCATTCTACATGTTTCTTCTAATCATCTTGTTGTCTTTCTCACAGTCAGCGTCGCATGGTGGCCAGTCTTTGTCCACGTTCATGGCATATGGACTGGCCCACAAGGGAAAGGCAACTTCCGATGTCACCTTCAGCCCGGATGACCCGCTCGAGTCGTACAACAACTCGAGCGTCTACACTCGCATCAGCTCCTATGCGTCGGAGGCAAGGTCGGTCCTAGGGCCAGAGTGGGATCCGAACACCGACGACATTGATGGGCCGACTGTCATGAGGATCGGACAGGGCAAGAAGCATGGGTGGTACTGGCTTGGCGATGGCACCCTCGAGTCCGGCTCTGTCCAACCCTCTCCGAGATCCAAGCAGAGACCCCGACCGGAGGCCCAGCCATACGCTAACGGCCGTCCCCTTCACAACAGCGGGTCGATGCACTCCAGGTTTGTCCTGTTTAACTCTTCGTACATTGATCTTTACATAACTTAGTTGCCTTTGCATCACTGAAACAGATAGGTTGAAATGTTGTTGGGCGAGAACGAGAGGATGACTCAGGAGCTATGGGACCTGGTGGCGAGGATCGAGTGGGAACGAGAGGCCGAGCGGGCCGAGCGGGAAAGATAGGCCAAGCAGCTGGCGGAGATTACGGTGTTCCTGCAGAACTTTGGGCAAGTCAATGGTGTACCTGTGCCGCAATTCGCTCCACCGTCGCCAGTTCTAGCTAGTCCTGTGAGTATGAAATCAAATTACTTCGACTAGTGCTTTCATTAGATGACCACTCTAACACATGCAATCTCTTGTCCTTTATGCAGCCTCCGTCGACGGATTCGAATAACCCATCTCAGGGGCAAGCAGGCGATGGCTCTTTTCCTTCACCAGGCACTCAGTTCCCCCCACCTCTAGTTTGTTTCTCTTTTTCACTGCTTGATGAACATGTGATGCACTATGAACGACTATCGACTTGTGACGATGGATATTGGACCTATTATGTTTTCGATGTCGTGTATGTGAGATATTGTGTTGGCGATGTGATATATATATGTGGGATTGAGTTTGTGATGCGATGGATGTGCTATATTGTGTTTGTGATGCTTCAGATGTGATATATATCTTTTATATGTTGTGTTTGTAATTATAGAATAAAAAAAAATAAAAAAAAATTAGAGGCTTTGCCGGGTGCTCTGGCCCTAGCACTCGGCAGAGCTGGGAATTCCTCGTGTTCAAAATTTCCAGCTTTGCCGAGTGCCAGAGCCAGGGCACCCGACAAAGATTTTTTAAAAAAAATTCTTTGTCGGGTGCCACCTTGACAGGGCACTCGGCAAAGAAAATACTAAAAAAAATAAAAAACTCTTTGCTAGGTGCCCCTGCGGCGCAACACCCGGCAAATAAATTATAAATAAAAATTTAAAAATCTTTGCTGGGTGCCTCCCGGCAAGGCACTCGGCAAAGAAATTTTGAAAAAAAAATTAAAAAATCTTTGTCGGGTGCTTCTGACATGGCACCCGGCAAACCAAGGGCTGACGGAGCCAGCGCCGTGACGGCCACTTTTCTTTGCCGGGTGCTAGGTTTGCACTCGGCAAAGTCTTTGCCGGGTGCCCGATAAAAAGCACCCGGCAAAAAAATCTTTGCCGACTGACTTTTTGCCGACGGTTTTTTGCCGAGTGCTGCACCTGGCAAAGGCTTTGCCGAGTGCAAAGTAGCTTTTGCCGGGTGTTGTCGGCACCCGGCAAAGCGCCTGAATCCTGTAGTGACGTAGGTGTAAGGTACTGTCGGAGCCATGTATAAATAAATGGAACATTACCTTTAATGGGGAGCGTTGGAGCTGACAGATACTCCTATAGGACCAGCTCTGCAAATCAGGTGGTGTTTCGTTTCTTCCCCAAATTTTTCACCCCGTTACATTAGATATTTGGACACCTATATGGAGTATTAAATGTAGATGAAAAAATAACTAATTACATAGATTGCGATAAATCAGAGTGTACTCCAGAAAATTAAATCAAATCAGTGATTCTGAACTTGTGTCTCACGACGTACGTGGACCGCGCTATGGCCGGCCAGTTTGCAGGCGATCAAGGCCTGGCCTGCACGCGCACGCAGCTGCAGCTGCAACCGGAATTCGCCTGAAAGTCCACTGGAATAAACGTTACGAGTTGACGTGCATTTACTATAGGAACAGATGTAGCATAGTACGTACGTATGGAGTTGCCAGAGTTGTGCTCGTACGTACGTATGGAGTATGGACGAACGCGTACATAAATGTATTCAGTGCAACATGAATAAAGATGTTTTTTTTTCATTCTTATTGTCATGAAAGATACTACAGTAGTAAATATTGGCAGTATTGTGCGTACATACGTTTTTAGAAAGATACTGAAACAAGAGTAGTATCTCCAAGGATTTAGTTATGGACAGGAGCGCTCGGAGATTGGCAATCAACGTGTCTAAATCGTGACCTCTTTTTGTCTTGTGCCCTTTATGTCCCTTTATGTGTTTCCCTATTTTTTTTTTTGTCTCTTTTGGGTTTCATGTCTAGCCTACCCTAACTTACTTGGGACAAAAGACTATGTTGTTGTACTGAAACAAGAGTAGAAAGTTTGTGCTTTCTTAAAAGCAGAGGCTGTGCCTCTTAAAATAAGAGTAGAAAGTTTGCTTTTTCCTCTCTTTTTTTCATTTCAAAACCGCGTTTTAAATTTTGAAGAAATGCAGAAGCATTTACACGCTGCATATTTATCAACCTGTAAGGTGCCGTGAGAGCCATATGCTCTCTGTCCTAGAAAGAATACAATGCTAGCAAAGTACTATCATGTTTTATAATCTTATAAGTTTGACCAATTATTAATTAAAAGTGTCAAATATTTATGATATCAAATAAATATCTACATTAATTACAAAATGTTCATAATAAATTAATTTAAAACCATAAATATGAATACTATTAGCTAGAAATTTAGTGAAATGTGAACCACTTTAACTACCATCCAACCCATTTGAATTGTTTCTTAGACAGAGGAAGTACGAAGATGCGTTGTTGTAGGACTTTCACCGACCAGAGTTACGACAAGTTCCTCTGGACGAGTCCACACAACAGTTGAATACTCTGTTTGTCCCTAAATATCTGTCGTTTGCGCTTCCTGAGAAACAACTTTGACTATATATATATATATATATATATATATATATATATATATATATATATATATATATATATATATATATATATATTAAAAACTATTAATATATTTATGGTACATAATTAGTATTTTTGAAAAGATCTTTAAATCTAGTTTTTAAATAAATTTATTTGCAGATATAAATGTTGCACATATTTTCTATAAATCGAGTTAAAATTACGATACACATACTAACAACGATATTTATTTAAGGACGGAGGGAGCACTACGCTGGGAAACAAGTCGTTGACAACTTTTACTAGTCGCATATCGTGGATGCGGTACTGTTTGTGTGAGACTTGTTCAAAAGCCAATGACTTCACGTCGTCTTCACGGGCTGGCTGCGTCCGTAATTCCGTATGTATATATTGCGTAACTGTTCATTGCATTGAATAATGTATTCTTCTGAATTTATTCCGCTGAATATGTTTGGTTCGCTGGGTATCACTGGAGAGAGATAGCGGTCCATGGTAGAACAACGTTTGGTTCCGAGATGACTTGATCAGGATCTCAGGGATATTCACCACTGGAGAATATTCTCTATAAATGTTGGATCAGCTCGGACGAACAAATCTGTTGGACAAGCTTATCCATGTTTGCTAATCTTTGTCATTATTAGTAATTAAATTAAGGATTAATATATGTTATATTATTAAGTAATTATATGATGGTAGATTAATTTTGATGTGTTAATAGGTTGATTAGTGCATGTTTTGTGTGTCAATTAGGAACGTAGTGGTGCAAATTAACATATTTTATGTTTAATTAGTGATTATCATGACAAAATTAGTATTAGTGTATATTTATTAGTGCCTAATTATTTGTTTTTATTTTCAAACAATAAATATAATGAGCCCACCATTCTCATTTCATCCACTTTCGTCAATCTGGCTCGTTCCACATCCACCGAACCAAACCGGCGGTATGGACATCCACGCCCCAGAATCCATGAATGGTCGTACCCATCCAACTTTGCTTTCAAACCAAATGCACCCAACTAGGGTCTGGTGTGGTATAGTAACTTTGTTTCACCGATGGAGTAGTTTATTTCAGCTTTTGCTCCACGAGTAGCGAGCTAAAACTGTTTTAAAAAATGTTTGGTAAAAGAACAAATGGAGAAGGCCGTGACAAACGGGAGGAATAAAAAAAAGAACCGCACTTTGCGTAGTTATTACTGCCTTGCTTGTAACCACTGTTACATGCACTTGAATGCACTGCACGCACGCACTAGAGGGCAGAAGGGGAGTAGTGTTTACTAGTAGTTGTTTAGTTCCGAGAAAAGGTGTAAAAAGTACTGTAGCACGTTTTGACTTTATTTGGTAAATAATGTCCAACCGTTGACTAATTAGGTTCAAAACGTTCGTCTCGCAAAGTACAACCAAGCTGTACAATTAGTTTTTGATTTCATCTACATTTAGTACTCCATGCATGTATCGCAAGTTTGATGTGACGGAGAATCTTTTGTTTGTACAGTACTTTTTTTTAGAGGTAAACACAGCCGTTATAGGGTTGCCTGCTCTGGAGTATGTACTTCGGGGGTGTTTGATTCCCCTCTTAAATTTTAGTCGCTGTCCTATCGGATGTTTGACATATACATGAAATATTAAATATAAATAAATTACAAAACTAAATTTACAGATTAAAACTATTTTGTGAGACAAACTTGTTAAGTCTAATTAGTCCTGATTTGACAATGTTGTGCTACGGTACATGTGCTATTTACGGATTAATTAGGCTTAATAAATTCGTATCGTGGATTACTGATGATTCTGTAATTTATTTTTTATTAGTATCCGAACATCTCATGCGACATCCTCACACGACACCTCCTAAAATTTAGTCGCGGGATCAAAGACCCCTAAATCCGTGGATTAACTGTCCTCTTATATAACAATACAAAAAGACGGCTTTCTAGGGGCTCATTGGTAGATGAATTGAAGGTGATGCTCATGCACGGCATGTTTGTTTGGTAGTAGAGCAATGCAAAATGCAGCCATGAATACCCTTATTTGTACCAAAAAAAAAAGAAAAATGAAGTAGGAGTACGTATACTCCTGTGTGTGTTCACTGTTTGGAAGGATGGGCTTCAGCTGCCGTGCGTCGTCTTCCATCGCAAAAGCAAGAGAGAGGGAGAACAAAAGCACGCATGAGCAAAATTTACGGTGTGGCCGATGGATGGATGGATGGTGCGTCGTGTTGTGCCTGCTGCCAAGAACATGGGAGTGATCTGCTACCGCCTGATGACTTGCCTTGGCGGCAACCAGCACCATCTCACACACGGCATGACAGGCGCATGCAGCAGCGGCTGAGCTGAGCGACCTGACACACATGGGCTGGCCGGCAGCGGGCTGTGTCCTGCTCGTGCAGGCTGCAGCAGCAAGTGATGGATGGAGCACTGCACTGCCTCTCCCATCGCAAACCAAACCATGATAGGGAGATGGCAATCAAATTCAGGGCCTCGTTTAGATTGGGGGTTGAAATGCATTGTAGCACTTTTATTTGTATTTGATAAATATTGTTTAATTATGGACTAACTAGACTTAAAAGATTCGTCTCATGATTTACAACCAAACTGTGCAATTAGTTATTTTTTTAACTTACATTTACTACTTCATGCATAGGTTTAAAGATTGATGTGATGGAGAGAGAGTGAAAAAATTCTAAGGGGTGCATCTGAACAAGGCGCTGCATTTGCTCGCGTCTGTGCCCTGCTGACCAAAGCCTCCCCTCCTCTTGTGTGATCATTTCGTTATGGGTTACTGTATGGCATGCAGGGCACCCTTGTTGCTTGCTCGCTGTTTGTTTAATTTCATTTTGTCGGGTTTGGTTTCAATTTTCACCTTAGAAAGTCCTTTTTTTAACAATAGAATACTCCTTTGATACACCTTGAAAAGCCTCTGGACTAAAGTATAGCTACGTTTACTATCTTTTTGACTCACACGCATGCTACAGTGGGTGTTGTGCGTTCTCTCACCACCAACACTTCACCATTTCACATGTGTGCTGCCAGTGTGTTCCAGCGGTGCCATGATTAAAGAGATCCCATGCCTGTCTCTATTCACCGTCGTGCATTGCATGCATGAGATATTTGTGTGGATCGATCGATGTGACACTGAGCAACGTTAGGGTGTGTTTAGATGGTTGTAAAGTGTGTGTAAAGTTCCTGTAGCACTTTTCGTTGTTGTTTGGTAAAATTTATCCAATCATGGACTAACTAGGCTCAAAAGATTCGTCTCGACATTTACAGACATACTGTGTAATTATTTATTTTTTTACCTACATTTAATGCTCCATGTATGTGTCCAAAGATTCGATGTGACGGAGAATCTTGTAAAATTTTTGAAATTTTGAAGGATCTAAACACACCCTTAGTTAAACTTTTGTTTGGCTAGCTGTTCTCAGCGGTGTTAGTGGAAAAACGTTAGGCCCCGTTTAGTTTGGATGTTAAAGTTTAACTAACACTGTAGCACTTTCGTCTTATTTGACAAAAAGTTTTCAATCTTGGACTAATTAGGCTTAATAGATTCGTCTCGTAAATTATTCCTAATCTGTGCCGACATGCATGTAATTAGTCTACATTTAGTACTCTATACATTTGAGGGAACATTGATGTGATGGGAGTTAAATTTTAACTCATCCAAACCAAACGGGGCCTTAGCTGCATGCATGTTCGGCAGGAGCACTATGAATATGAACTGATAATAAGGCCACATCAACGACAACAATAGGGATGAAAACAGATCGGATACGGATGGATATCACTGATATCGTATTTGTTTTTATATTTATGTCCGGATTCGGATTCGAATACGGATAGTATAAAAAATTTCGGATAGAATACGATTGGATATCGACATCATAAATATGTGATTTAAATATTCGGATACGAATACGGTATCGGATGTTAAATATCCGGACTCGGATACAGACGGATTAAAACCTCTCTAAACGAATTCGGTCTCAAATACGGTCGGAAAATATCCGTACCGTTTTTATCCCTAGACAACAATATATGCATGGCCGTACCAAATGAAATGAAGGCAGGGCAACAACAATCGTGCGCGTAGGGGTGCGTAGCACCAACAGGTCTTTAATTAATCTTGGGTAAGTAGTAGTACTCGTAGGCAGGAAGCATATATTCCAACGCTCGTACAGAATATTGGCCTTCCAGGACCAAATTCAAACACCAGGCTGGCTACTGCAGGTTTGAACTCAGCCAGCAGTTTTGTTCCGTACTATTTTGTTCTCAATAATAATAATATATAAAAACTTACAGCGCGCACTGCGTTTTTTTTCATCGAAAAAATAAACTGATTTCTGTGAAATTTTTATACATTGTTGTTTTTTTTGAAATTTCAGCGTTTCAAAGAAAGTCTGAAAGGAAACAAAACCGTCGCATACAGTATGTGGTTCCGTGGCGTCGGGCACGACACACTGTGCAAGTACTTCCTCCGTTTGTTTTCGCTGGACGCGGCGTTGCAAACGGAAAGGATTCAGGCTAGCAAGCAAACAAAAGAGCTGGGCCGGGTGCGTGCGCCTGGGCACGTACTAGTACGTCGTGACACGACACGACCCTGGGTGCGCGGGTGCAGACAAGGGAGTGAAGAATGCACGGGCGTTTCCACCCCAACTCCAAAGTACACCATCGCTTGATGAGCTAGGCCGTGTCGCCTGCCTGCCTGCCTGTAGGCTGTGCTCTCCTACTAGGCCGTGGTTGCCACTTACACCGTAACAGTTAACACTGATGAACGCCATAGGCCATACATCTGCGTTTTGACTTGGGGCTGGTTTAGATGCAAATTTTTTTGCAAAATAGGTACGGTAGTTTTTTCGTTGTTATTTAGCAAATATTGTCCAATCATGGTCTAATTAGGCTTAAAAGATTCGTCTCGTTCATATCGTCTAATCTGTGTAATTAGTTTTATTTTTTATCTATATTTAATACTTTATGCATGCGTCCAAAGATTCGATGTGACGAGAAATCTACTGTTCTTTTGCAAAAATTTTTAGATCTAAACTGGGCCTTGCTTTAGTACTAGTACCTGTTTAACACTGCTGAAACCTGTACCGTACGTAGCACCAGCAGTTGAACGTCACGTACTACGTCTGTTAAGTCAAACTACTCTTAGCGTTTAGATGGTGTAAAAGTTGATGTAAAGTTCCTGTAGCACTTTTCATTGTTATTTGGTAAAATTTATCTAATCATGGACAAACTAGGCTCAAAAGATTCGTCTCGACATTTACAGACAAATTGTGCAATTAGTTATTTTTTTACCTACATTTAATATTCCATGCATGCGTCTAAAGATTCGATGTGACAGGGAATCTTGTAAAATTTTTGGAAGTTTGAGGGATCTAAACACTGCCTTAACAACATGGGGATTTCTTGGCTGATACTACCGTATTGCATATAAGGCCCCGTTTGGGTTGAGTGTTAAAGTTTAATAAATACTGTAGCAGTTTCGTCTTATTTGATAAAAAGTTTTCAATCTTTGACTAATTAGGTTTAATAGATTCGTCTTGTAAATTACTCCTAATCTGTGTCGACATACATGCAATTAGTCTACATTTAGTACTCCATACATTTAAGGAAACATTGATGTGATGAGAGTTAAACTTTAATTCCTCCAAACCAAACGGGCCTTAAACAGGGTACTGATTCCTGCGAAATTCCACGGACAAGGAGATGTCGGCGCCGTCCTCTGCGCGTCTCCGATCGATGGCAAGAAACAGAGAATGTGAGGATATGGATGTGTCCAAAAACCCCTGCGCTGTGCTGTGCTACGGGGGAGCATACGCGATGTGCATGTATTTTTCAAGTTCCCCGTCTCATTGGTTTCGTTCGGTACCTGGCTGGAAACCCTCCAAGAAGAAGCAGCCCCAACCCCAACCACCACGATTACTCAGGCGGCGATGTGGGGTTCGGTGGCCACATTCTCCCCTGCACCCCTGCACACCCACACATGCATGATGGATTGGTTTCGATGGGATGGGACACGGACAAACCCCACACCCCAATGTACGTGCGTCCGGTTGCACGACATGCTTGCATCTGCATTTTGAGACCCCCAAACAAATCCCCCACCCCTAAATAAAAAACCAAAGAGAGAAATTGGGTTATGCACACCTCTTCTTGAGTGGCAGTCTCAGTGGGGTTTAATTCTCATTTAAGCTATGATAAATCAACAAATTTGTTTAGCACACATGGTATTCATAAATAAAAAGAGAAAATAAGGTTTCATAAGAATGAAACTCATCCATCATATTTACCAACACAACTTGGTGTTGTTTGGTTCAATGATTTATGGACATGAACCGATCACGGTGTGAACTGTTGACGATACTTTATGTTTGTCTCATCACCAACGGGATCAGGTAGCAGGGTAGTCCATCCCACGCTTGAGTACATCGATTACGTTCGAATTGGTCAACAAACCATTCCACTCCCGCCCCGGGGGCGAAGCCCAGTTGTGAGCTGTGGGTGCCCAGGCAAAATCTCAGAAATTCTCAGTGAGTAAGAAGATTTGGCCCAGTAGGCACCCCCCACAGCCCAATACGAGGCACCCCCACCAGACCTAAGCCCACAGCACCACTTCCTTCAGGCTTGGAGAGTGGAGTCGAAGCATCGCACACGCGCATGCAGCGGACTCGCGGTTCCTCCGCGCGACGACTGCACGAGGACCGAGGAGAGTGAGCGACGCATCGCCTGCCCAGCTGCCTTCCCTCGCCAATACGAGACGATCAGACGAAGCCGCTGCCGCACGCTCGCACCGGCGCTCCGCTGCAGACGCTGCGCGGCGCCGCGCGCCCCTGCTGCCGTTTTGTCGCCGCCGTCCGGCCGTGGCGCATGTCTCAGGCTCCCAGCGACGCCACGAAGCCGTCCGCCTTGCTCCGCAACCAGTAGTCCAGTACGCCCTCCGCCTCCGAGGCGCTCGTCCTGGCGCTCCACGAAGGCACGAAGCCATCCGCCTCGCTGAGTCGCTGACCGGTGGCTGCCCGGCACCTGCACCTGCTACTTCGCCGCCGTCCACCGAGTGAGTATTTATTCAATTATTCTCAAGTTTGAGTTCATCCTCAATGAAATTATTTCGAACTACATTTTTATTATGCAAATAAATGAATATTAGGTAACCGTGGAGAGGTATTTCAAACGGAAAGCCGTGGTTCATCGTTTCATGGACATGGAAGGAAAAAAGCGTAAATATGATCTCTAAAAGGTAATAAAAATATAATGCATCTACTTTCAATGTATAATTCTTTATTTTCTTTGCTAAATAATTGACCTATTTATTCTCTTTTCTTTATGTTGGATCACATATTTTGTTCGTCGTTTTGGCATTATTTCAATCACTACACTACAGTGATAAATGTATGTCTTTATTTTGTTATAAACGGTGAGTGTTATTACCCTTGCCCTACCAGTTTACTTATGTTTTGATTAAAATTACATCGCCATTACTGCATGTTGATTTTTTATGTTAAAAATTGTGAGTTAGTTATGCTATTTGTTTGAACATCATATGTGTCACTATGTTTATGATAAAGTTGTGCACCCCCCGTCCGTTTGCTCTAGCTTCGCCACTGCGCCCCGTCCTGTTACCATAACCAAACCCAAAAAAAAAAAACGCAATCAACTATTTCCTTCCCATTCCAGCGGGGAAAGATTTCATTTTCGTTGACATTACCGTTACGTAACCAAACAACACCTAAATGCAACGAAAGCTCCACAAAGACCAGTTTGTTTCATTGTCACACGCTCTCAAGGATATTCTTTTTTTTGCTGATAAGTAGGAGAATTTTATGCAAATGCAAAGTTATATATTTCATAAGTCACATTTGATCATAGCACCATATAACAATTAAATGATGTGGCTAGTCTCCGAAGTGTCATGAAACTGGTCTTTGATGGGCTATTTCATTCACTTATAAAGTTGATATAGCACTCTTGGTAACTATATATTGAAACTGACCTAATAGCTACCGGCTCATATATCCAAAAGTATAGAGGCAACAATTAGTATTATGCTTAGCAACTACTGGTACACTAACATTAGTCATATGGGATCGAAACAATCCAAAACGTATAGAAGTAACTATTAGTCTTAGATCTTATTTGGATCTCATGGTCTAAATTTTAGTCACTACATTGTAGATCACTTAAGTTCTTAAGACTCTAAACAGATAGTCTACAGTGTTGTTTAACATTTAGACAACCTTACCAAAAAAAACTCATTGATTCGTTAGATCATATAAGTGAGCTAAAGTAATCTAAGGCCCCGTTTGGTAGTGATCTAGATTCTCCTAAAAACATTTTAGATCCAGATTCTCTTCAGAAACGTTTCTCTGTTGAAATATGAATCACTTGGTAAGAATCGGTGAAACGTTTGGCTATGGATCCAGATGCTCGCTGAAATGAACTAGAATCACCGCGAAACACCTATTTTGGTTGATTCTCATTTCTAGTACAAAAACAAGAAACATTTCTCCTGTGAATCACTTCGCCAAATACCCGTTTGGCACAGATTGCGGTGATTCTTGCGAGAAACGGAACCGATTCTCGCAACCAGACGGGACCTAAATGTGAAACCATGGGATCCAACACGCAGGTAAGGCTTAGCAACTACTGGCACACCAACACACCAACAATTAGTCATATGGGATCCATAGGCGTCTTCATAGCGCCGACAGCAGATGCAGATGGATTAAGCTGGATCATATCGACGCAGTGATCAGCATGGATCAGAGCCATAAGAGCAAACAGTGATCCTGAAAGCCACGGCACATGCACTGCTGGCTGCAGGCTGCTGCATCTCAATCACAACCCTCGCTCTGCCGCGTCATGCCATCATGCACGCACACCATTCCAAAACCCCCGGCGGCACAGAACTCAACGAACACATGTTATCCATAACGACACCTCGATTCTTCTTATTAGGACATGTTTGGACAGAGGTGTTAAAATTTAACAAATATTGTAGTACTTTCATCTTATTTGACAAAAAAATTCAATTTTAGACTAATTAGGCTTAGGCCCTGTCTAATTCCCAAGAAATTTTGCAAAATTTTTCAGATTCCCCGTCACATCGAATCTTTAGACACATACATGAAACATTAAATATAGATAAAAAATAAAATTAATTATATAGTTTAGACGAAATGAACGAGACGAATCATTTAAGCCTAATTAGACCATGATTGAACACTAATTACCAAATAACAACGAAATTTGCTACAGTGTCGTTTTGCAAAAAAATTTGCAACTAAACCGGCCCTTAATAGATTCGTCTCGTAAATTATTCCTAATCTGTACCGACATATATGTAATTAGTCTACATTTAGTACTCTATGCATTTGCCGCAGTATTGATGTGATAGGAGTTAAACTTTAACATTCATGAACCAAACAGGGCCTTACTTCTTCACACCCCATATCAATCAAACAATGAGAAAATGAATTGGAAATAACATAAATGGAGCTCGATTCAAGTCAGAGCTCGATTCTACTACTAGCAGCAGCCAAGAAAATGAATAACAAATAACATAAATGGAGCGAGCCTACTAGTAGGATATTTAGTTCTCTCCATCACCAGAAAAAGAAAAATTGGAAAGAAATCCCAGAGTCCAGTCCAGTTGAGATAAGCTACTACTACATGCATGCTTTGCTTCTCCCGACAAAGCAACAAACACAGAAAAAAAGGAAGAAAAAAGACGATAATAACCTTGACTTGTTCGTTTTGTTGTTTCAAGAAGTTCATCACCACTTCTCTCCCTGCTTGGACGAAGGAATGGATTAATGGAACAGTGAAATGGCCATCGATGCGGTCGGTCGGTCGGTTGGTCTGCTAGCTAGCTAGGTTACCACCACTTACCAGGCCGGATCAACGGCCACCCTACCATGGTGGCCACTCTCTTCGATCTTCTTCTTTGTCAGGTTGTAAGGCGGCACCGGCAGGGTCGGTCGGTCACTCGAGCTTGAGCGGCAGCGGGGACCCGGGACCGCCGCGGTGGCAGGACGGCCCCGCCTGCTGCTGCTGCTGCTGCGGCGGCGGCGGCATGACTCCAGCGGGCATCTGCAGATGCATGTGCTGCGGTGGCGGTGGTGGCGGCGGCGACGCCATGCCCGCCATCGCCTGCTGCTCCTGCGCCGCCGGCGAGGCCTCCAGGCGCTTGGTGGCGAGGTTGTGCTTGTTGTTGTGCATCCACACCTTGAGCACGCGCCGCTTCACGCCGATCTCCTGGCAGAAGGCCTGCACCATGCCGTCGTCCAGCCTCTGGAGGCGCCACCCCACGCGCTCCGCGAACTCCAGCATGCGCGCCTTCTGCTCCGGGGTGAACTTGGTGCGGAACCGCTTCCTGGACGACGACGACCCGCCGCCGCGCGCCGCGTCGCCGGCGACGCCTCCGCCGCCCTCCATCTCGTCGGATTCCGAGGTGTGCATCATGTTCAGCGGCATCACGTACTGGTGGTGGGCGTGGGCGTGCCCGTGCCTCGGCGGCGGTGGCAGCGCCGGAGGGAGGGCGCGCGCCGCCGCGTAGGCGCCGTAGGGATCGGCACCGGAGATCAGGAGCCCGCCGCCGCTCTTGTGGTGCGGGTGCGCCATGGCGGGCGCCAGGAGGCGGTGGGCGGCGCGGTGGCCGTGCCCGTGGCCCAGGCCCAGCCCGCTGAAGCCGTCGGCGGCGCCGTACACGTCGTCGTCGTCGTCGTCGTCCACCTCCTTGCGGTGGAAATTGCGGTGGCAGCCGCAGGCGGAGCACTTGAGCGCCTCCAGCGAGCCCTCCTCGCCGCTGGGCATGAACTCGCCGCACCCGTCCGTGGCGTTCCCGCCGATGGCCGCCGCGTGGTTCTTGAGGCACTCCCGGTACTTCACCGCGGAGCTGGTGGCCCCGCCAATGCCGCCGGCCGCCGGCCCGCGCTTCTTCCCGGAGCTCTCCGTCTCCTCCGCCGCGGCAGGCGGCGACGGCGTTAGCGCCGCCGCCGCCGGAGACTGCTGGCCATTGTTGTTGCTGCCGTGGTCACGGCCGTGCAGCTGCTGCAGGACATGGCCGCCGACGCCGCCGACGCCGCCGTAGGGCGACGCGACGTTGGCGTGCATTGGGATCGCGAGCTCGCCCTGCGTGCCAGAAAGATCCATGCCTCCTCCTGGTCCTGATCCGTCGTCCTCTTCTCGGCGGCGCCGCTCCAGAGAGAAGATGCTTCTCGCTGACGCTGACGCTGCTGGTGCTTCTGGCCTTCTCTGCAGCGGCACAATGGAAACCATGATGAGGCCAATGGCGCCCAGAGCTCCTTCCCCTCACTCTCAACGGTAGTAGATGCAACAAAATTCTCAGTGCTTCTTGGGACTCTCAACACAGACAGAAGGCATTAAAGCAGAGAGAGAGAAAGAGTGAGTGAACAAAAAGGGTGCTGAGGTGAGGTGCTTGGTGGGGATCTCGGGACCTTATCAAAGATACTACGACAACTTGCAATTGCAAAACCCAGCATGGAGGTGGTAAGCAAGCTGCTAAATTATGAGGCCATAGAATAATGCATATTGTTATCTGTGCTTGCTGCCATGTCCTATGCTACATATCTGTCTTGCCAGCTTCTTCTTCTTTCTTCTACTACTACTTTCTTGGGCTCTTCCCCATGCAATGCAAGTATGCAATGCAATGCACACAAGATTATTACATACAAGTTGGAAGCAAGAGAGGAAGGAAGGAAGGAGAAGCTACTCACTCAGTGGCTATAGTGGAAGAAGGATGGAAAGAGGAACAGTGAGGTTGTTCTTACCAAAAGGCAGCAGGGTTACTTTGATCTTCTGGTTACTACTGGCTCCAAGTATTTACTGGTTACTGATATACTGCTTCTACCCTTACTGGTCACTAGATGTATGTGAGTATGGGCTATGGACCAGCCTTTGTTTGACCTCTATCTCTCTCTTAAATCCTAGGCTTACAACACACCACTTCTCTCTCCTCCCCTTGAACGAGACACAGCACAGCAAAGACTAGAAGGAGGAGGAGCTCTCATGCTGCTGCAGATGTTTTGTGTTTAGCCTAGCGCAGTGTTTGCTTGTGTGTGTGATGAGTCTTGGACGCCACAAGGGGTTTTCCACTAGCAGGCTGCTCTGTGCTCTCTCTGTCTGAACAGTGGAGGAGGAGGAGGAGATAGAGGAGAGAGAGAGAGACCAAGAGACCAAAAAGCCAACCAACCTTGTTGCGTCAAGGGCTAATCGAGAGGACAAAGGAGCAGGGGGGCAAGGCCCTCAGCCTTTGCAGCTTCCACCATTGCAGTGAGGTGACTAGCGCGCGGCCTCGCTCGCTTGGGCACGCTAGCTAGCTGCTGTCATGTGGGCGATAAAAGAAAGAAAGCTGGAGACAGGAAAGAGGAGGAAACGCACTTATGGAAGAGGGTTCTGTACTTGTTTCTAGTAGGATAAGAAGAGAAATAGGAGTATTAGTGCTTGATGCTTGCTTTGCTTTGCTTGCACTGTCAGACAGTCAAGCTTATTTCAGACAGAAGATGGATGAGTAAATGAGGGAGGAGGCTCACTGGCCTGTCAGAGGAGAGAGATGATAACCAGCCAGGCACTGATATTTTTTCAATATTATGGGCCTGTTTAGTTGCCCATGCAACCCAAAAAAGTTTGCACAGTACCTGTCACATCGAATCTTGCGGCACATGCATGGAGTACTAAATGTAGATGAAAGAAAAAACTAATTACACAGTTTAGTTGTAAATCACGAGACAAATCTTTTAAGCCTAATTAGTCCATGATTAGACACAAATTGCCAAATAAAACGAAAAGTGTTACAGTAGCCGAACCCAAACTTTTTCGCCAACTAAACAACCCCTGTATACCCCCAAGACCCAATAGAATGACAGTAGTGGTTTTACCCTCCTCTCTCTCTTTTTTTGACGCAAACCCTCCTCTCTCTCTCAGGGGAAAATGCAGTTAAGCACTCAGTTAATGCCTCATGGGCATTTCACACAACCCCTGTGCTCTGGGTATTTATGTCTCATGCGTAATAGAGGGATAATATCAATTCCATTGCCGGAGCCTATTCATAGTGGGCAGTCTTTGCATCCTCATCACAAGCCATGACTACGTGAATTGTATACATATATATTCTTTTGTGTTTTAATCTATATACAATAGCATTGCAGTGGTTTAGACAAAATATTGCATAGTAATATGTTATATAGAAAATCAAGGCCCTTTTACAAAAAAAAAATGCTAAGGCACGGTTCATTAAAAAATCCCTTTCACAAAAAAAAGAAGGAAATGAATAAGTAATGCTTCTAAATTAAACCAAAAAGCATTCATTCATGCCAAGATTACCTGCAGATTGTTGCTTTCACAAATTACCTATATACTTTGTTATTTAAGATTATGTTAAGTAAAAAAATAGTTTGAGTCACAAAACCATGGCATGGCCCTGTTCGCTTGTCTTATAAGTCGTACTTTTTTTTTGTCAACGAACAGTGTTTTTCTCTCACATCAAATCAGCGAATAGTACTTTTAGCCATGACTTTTCAGCCAAGCGGACAGGGCCCATGCCTCCTGATTGCCCATACTTTTCCATTGCTTCTAACGTTAACAGGACCAAAATATGACAAACTAGCACAAAGAACGACACACACAGAGATAAGCTAATTTTTTCTCGAATACGCAAAAGGTTTGCGTATCTTTATAGAGATAAGCTAATCTTTTGTGGTCTGAAGAATACGAAGCAATTAGTTTCAGGATATATCCATGTCTCCATACCCTACCAGATATGTTAGTGCAATCACCAAACAATTAGTAGAAGCTTGCAATGTACCAGATGATGTCTGTAGTATAGTTGGAAAAAGTGTTTAAGGCAGCGATATATTATAGTGATATAAGTAACAGTATTAGCAGCATGCATGTTTCAGCTATCTGACTGTTTTTTTTAAATAATGTCGGCTATGAGACTGTAGCAGAGCATATATAGTGGGTTTGTCTGTATCACACAAAAGCGATCATTGTGCCCTAAGAGTTGACCATGCCGCCATGTCCTAATGGTACCCCACAATGACCACACCACTTCCATAAAAAAAAATGACCACACCAGTACTAACCAATCAAATCCCCTTGTGTCTCCTTGAAATGTGCAACACAGCAGGAGGATTGCAATTTGAAGACCCAAGGCTAGGGGTCAAAACGGCATGTAGCACAAAAGTAGTGGCGCTAGCAATCAACAAAATTCAGATTAGGGGACATGGTTAGATTGACACTTTCTGTTTTGGTCAGAGCCACTGTGGTTAGACTATATATATATATATATATATATATATATATATATATATATATATATATATATATATATATATATATATATATATATAGACAAATCCTACACTCCTTTTTCTTTAAAAAAATTAGTTCAGTTCAGACAACAGACATGGAGCATGCTCATAGATGAGTACAAGATGTCATCTCAAAGATTCTCATAATTGGGCAGGGGCATGATTTGAGTTAGCACCTACGGACTACTCCATCACCTTGGGGTGTGCAAAGGTCTATGCATTGCTGCCGTCCTTAGGCCCACTTAACCCCAAAGCTTTGGATCCTGCCACTTTTACCTCTCTGCCTGCCTGTTGCCTGAATGAAATGTTGCTGGGGTTGTGCATGGGCATGGCTATGTTGTCTGTGCCTACTAGTAGTCACTAGTGGATGGTGAGTGAGTGAGTGCTCTTGTCCTTCACTGCACAAACATTCTCCTGCCTCCCTGGAAAGAAAAGCTAAAATTGCCAAGTCTTTCTTTAACAGCAACCCAAGTTGCACTTAGGGCACATGATGGAATCAGCTGCGGTTATATATTATTATCACCTTGCATGGGAATTAGATTCCCTCTTTCCATGTGGGAGGGAGAAAGGTCCTAATCACTTCTTTTGGTGGTGAATATTATAAAGGGCTGCCTAAGCATGCAAAGTGCACACAGAATGATCTTTAGGGTACATACAAGACACCCGACTTTTTCTTTCTATCGACTGAATGTCCCCATAGATCACAAGGAATGTCCATTCTTTCCTCCATGACATCTTTAGAACAATATAAGGCTGGATGATCCAGGAATATCTCTCTCCCAAGGGGGAAAAGATTAAAGGCGCATCCTTAGCTTTCTCTGAAGTTTATATATTTTTTTTTAAAATAAATTTCCTTTCTTTTCCCCTCCCTTGTTCATGCATGGTTGGTTCATTCCTAGCCTCGATAGGCTCAGCTCTCGTAATGCAATTATGGGTATCTTTGCTTGGCCTTTTGTTTTTCTCCCACTGGCCTTCATATCTCCCTATCACTTTATTCTTCGATATCTAGTTGCTTTATTCTCACTTAAACCTCATTCTAGCTACTTTTGCAGACCTTTTGCGTATCTTTGTTTTGCTTGATAATTTTCCTTTTGTTGACACTATGTCTGTTTAATCTTAGTTTATTGAGTATTACTAAAAAGTGTCAGCAAAATTCTGTTGCACCTATATATGTTAAGAATATGTAAAACACTTTTTTAAATAATGGAAGAACATCCAGCTTTATCCCCACAAGTGAGAAAACACTTTTATTGGGTTGCTGAATTAAGGATTGAAGAGTTGTCATGTCAATGACAAACTTATAATGTATTTACCAAGTGATATCAATTTAACTGCCCCACTTTAGAATTTCTCAATCTGCTTGGGTTCATGCCAAGTTGAAGTTGGGCCCTGTATGGGCTCCGATTAGGATCGTGTTGGACAAGGACTGGGTAGGGGGCGGCTAGAGCGTAGTGCTTACGCTAAGTATTCAACTGAGGAAATGAATACTCATTTAATTTAATGATGCAATTGTTGTTGTTGTTGTTGTGTGTGTATAACTATTAGAAACTACAAAATTACTAGCTGTTACATTATTTAATTTAGAAACACATAAGTTATATGTGTATATTATTCATATTAAGAAAACTTACCAAAACTCATAAATTTGAAGAAATTAGTGATTTTAAATAAGCATTGGAAACAGTACAAAGTTAAATGTGCCCTATAATTTTTTTAAACCAAGGGACTAATAGAGAGTGTGTTTTTGTGAATAATAGAGAGAGTTTTTAATCATGCATGCTATAACAATTGTGCATCACGCTGGTTGAGTGATCCAACCTACGTGCCAGTGCAATAACCCTGTGGTCATGGATCGATCTAATTGGCGCAACAACCCCATATCATGCCTAGCAAACCTGAATGCATGGAAGCCCCTGTCGTCGCAGGATATATATGATGGTTGTTTGATGGCCCCCAAATTCAATGGATCGCTGAATTAAGGATCGAAGAGTTGTCAGGTCAATGACAAACACATATTGTACCCTTTAGGATTTCTGAATCTGCTTGGGTTCATGCCAAGTCGAAGTTGGGCCTCGTATGGGCTCAGGATCGTGTTGGACAAGGATGGGTAGGGGCTAGAGCTAGGTCATATTAGACTGAGCTAGCATAGTGCTTACGCTAAATATTCAGCAAAGGAAATGAATACACTCATTTAATTTAATGATGCAATTTTGTTGTTGTTCTGTGTGTGTATAACTATTAGAAACTACAAAATTAGTAGCTATTACATTATTTAATTAGAAACACATTAGTTATATGTATATTCATACTAAAAAAACTTACCAAAACTCATAAATTTGAAGAAAGTAGTGATTAAAAATATGCATTGAAAACAGTACAAAGTTAAATTATGTGCCATATAATTTTTAACCTGATGGGAGACTAACAGACATTGTTTTTTTTTTGCGAATAGTAGAGAGAGTTTTTAATCATGCATGCTATAACAATGGTGGATCACGCTGGTTGAGTGATCCGACCTACGTGCCAGTGCAATAACCCTGGTCATGGACCGATCTAATTGTCGCAACAACCCCCATATTATGCCTAGCAACATGGAAGCCCCCTGCCGCAGGATATATATGATGGTTACTTGATGGCCCCTAAATTCAATGGATCACAGGATTGTCTTGGCTTTGCACATTCAATGCCATTGAATGAGCTAGAGGGTGAGTGCTGTTGATGTGAAGAGCCAACAGAGGTGAAAGGAAGGAGATAGTTAGTGCATTGATTCATCCTTAACGTTTCAATTAGTTTTAAAATATATGCTGTGCTTCATGCAAGAAAATCTTTATGAAATATATTGTTGAAAACACTATTGGTTCCCAAATACCATACATTTCAATATTGGAGTGTTTTTTTTTGTGAATCCTAGCATGTATCAATAATGAAGTATGACAACATTTCTTTTGATACTCTCCATCCATCCCAAAAAGTTTTTTATTCTAGGATTTAAAATTTGTCCTGTAAAAACTTGTTAATTGTAGCCTTTGGCAGCCTGGGAAGCCCACGTATATCAACTCAACTGTATATATCTCTTCTCTATTTGACCGATCCCACATATGCATGCAAACTCCTTAATTATAGCTGCATGCACAAATAACTAAGGAATTTACCCAAGTGACAGCCGATCTTTATATAGAAGATATCTAATAAATAAGGGTAATATGGTAATTTGAGTTCCACACTAATCTGTTTGAGATTTTCTAGAATGAAAAGTATTTTAGGATGGAGGCAGTAGGAAATTTCTCCTCGATAACACTCCATTCCTGGAGATGAAAATTTGCCCAATTATTATGGTTTTGTTAAGATAATACAAATTCCTCCAAGGTTACAAAATTTCAAACGGACCCCAATGCAATCAACATTTTGTTAGGATGTGGAGTTTTCCGTGGGTTCATGCAAGGAGACTCTTAATTAAGCCTTTAAAGTTGATTTTTTTATTAATTCACAATCATTATATCCATTATATTGAGTTGATTTAATAATCGTCAACCCACTTTCGGCCTCTGCATAAAAGCACATAGCCTAAACATAGATAAAGGAGAGCCAAGTACTATAATGACTTTAAAGCTGATGCTGTCAGCATATGCGCTAAGGCACCCATGAACTTGAGTTGACGATGACTGCCCTATGTGTGTGGTTCACGGATTGGGTTCATCTAGCATGGGTTGCTCCCGCATGCAAGTAGAATGGGTTTGTACATAATTTTTTCTCGGAATGGACAATCGTCTAGCTACTGGCGCTACATCATTTTTCTGTGGGTTCTTGCACAATCGTCTAGCTACTGGCGCTATAAACAGATTGAACTTGCGCTATAAACCAAACATCACAGCTAGGTTCCGTTTCTGGATTGGATGGTTCTAAATGGATTAATCCAAAAAACCAAACACGCTATTAAGGAATCATTACAGCCTTTAAGGAAGAGACAATCAGACAAAAGTCTTTTTTTAATGCGGATGACGATAGAGTTTGGTGTAAGTTTGGCTACTTTTAGTGCTGGTGATACTATATGAACACCTTCAAGAGGTGTGCTTTAATTAGTAGTTTTTAATATAGGCCCTTATTTTTTGCGTATTCATTCACGGGTGTGATCTTTTCTTTTCTTTTTGTAAAGAGAAATCATTGTCGAGGACATCTACAGGTACACCACAACACTGCCCCTTGTATCCTAGAAACTCTAGAAAGTCAACAATAAGAGCATACTTAAAGGTCAGGTGCCTAAAATTAGACAACTTCTCACGTGATCAAAGAATAGTGCCAGTGTTGTTCGATAGTTACGGTCTGGGTTGTTGGAGGTTAGGTCCATATTCCACCTTTATAAAGGGGCTTGCGCGATGTTGATAGATCGACAGAGGATGAGATGGTGGGTAGGCGGAGTAGCGAGGCATGGTGCCACCGGCCACGGGTGGCGGAAGACAACAATTAGGCTGTATTGGCGGCATAGAAGGTCCAAAATGAAGGGGGGATAATATTCAAAATGAAGTGGTTAGTGCAGCTGGTGGGGGAAGTTCTGGTAGCGAGGAAGTCGTTAGGAATGGCTGGAGAAGGGTGGGAGGTAGGAGCGAGAGTAGGTTGAAGGAAGAAGGCGGCCTATGCTTCGTTGGATCAACAACAGATGGTCAGAATTGGTTGGTTGAACAAGTCGGCTAAACAATACCTTAATTACAGGCGCCTAAAGAATAATAGGTCCCCAAAAAATGGTCATAGAAATAGCCTGAATCAACTTTGAGGATGCCATTCATTTGGTGTTTTCACTATGATTCTAATATTAATATACATATATATATTGTCAATCATAGTCGAACAAATATAAATACAGAGGGACACATTAATAATATTTTGCAGACAGAGTTTTTATCAACCACAAAAAATTCATATAACACTATATATAATGGTATATTCGAATTGAGGGATGAGGCAATTTATCGTCATGATGGTTTTCACATTTTTGTTTGGTTTGAATCATATTGTTGCCTCATTGCTCATATGTAAATTATTAGTATAAACATGAGGGACAGAATAATCCCATATAAATTCATGGAACTAACTCCTCAGTGGACAACTGCCACATCTAGGATGAGGTGATTCCTAAGCACTTCCTTAGGTAACGAATGTTAAAATGACAGACCAATAGAAGCAGGTGAATTCATACATTATAGAATCACACAATTTTAAGGAAATTGTGGTAAAAAACCATGTGGTTGTTACCTTCAAACGTAAAATTGAGGTGTGTTACAGCATCAAAGCACCACCTTGTCCCATCCTCCTAAAAGATGCAACAATAACCATGAGAAGACTATAAAACAAATACATATGGCAAAATAAACTTGAAATTATCTAAGATGTAGTCACAAATACACTACAACAAAAGAAACTTGAGATGGTTTAAGTTGAACTCACACTGCTTGAACATAATCAGGCACGAAGATATGAGAACAAGCCTTGCTTATATAGTGGTTTGGCCGATGGCTGCTATTTATTGATTCCAAGAGTCAAAGGAAAAGTTAAATCATGAATGCCAAAGATGTGGAAAACAGGGGGAGTGAGTACAGCTAACACCACCGTTTCCTATGTTGACTGGCACATTAATTGCTACCTAGTCTTGCAAAAGAATGACAGATGGAGCTTAAACTGATGTGCATGATACAACTCTATGCCATTTGCCATGATCTAAAAGAAACCATCCACAAAACTAGTGACATATACCATGTTTTGAGAATTTGTTTTGGAAAATTGAATTCAAGGCTTCGCATTCCAGATGTCATGTGTTCCTCCACATGCATGATACAGGTGTCCTATGGAGACAAACATGTGTCTACACATGTCAACTTAGAGAGTACATGTGTCCATCCTATATTAATTGTATAGAACATTGTTGACTAATAATAATAGACAACTGTCTATAATAGACTTATGTATTCAACTATAGCACCACAGGAGCATTAGCTATAGTGGTGGTTGAATAAGCACAAATTTGACTCAAGCTAGTAAAGTAGTCAATAGTCAACACTAGTTATTCACATGTCATGGAGGATGGTTGTTGTCATTTAAAATACTTACAAACTTACTCATTATATTATGTTTGACCATTCATTTGGTTTAAACTTTTTGGTGTTCTTGGTCCAACATATTCTCACTCAACAAATATAGGTTTTCACATTTTGGACTAACTATACTTTTGGTGGCAGACGACTGCTCGTCAATAGGACTGAGATGCTTGCACTAAATTTTGTGGCCCCAAGATTTGCTACCCCAGTCACTCAAAAGCATTCATTGGTGGCTGTGTGTTGTGTATGCCAGCATGTATGTCTATACGACATTTCCAAGAAAACATAGGCTACTGTTGGTGTTTGTGAGTGCAAATAAAATATTAAGGATTCTCCAAGTGCACAGATTACCATTGTAGCATTCACCGGGAGTATTCCAGGTATCATTATTTATATTTTACCACTAGGAGTGACAGTGGCATTAAAGAGATTAGTAACATACTTATGATGCTATCAAGTAACTAGCCACTTACTCTCAGGGGTAAGCTAAAAGATATATGTATATGATAAGCTTAATAATTGATAAGTTTAATAAGTTTAACATTTAGAGAGAAAATCCATATGATATAGCATTAGCTAGTCTAAGTTAAATACAAGTGAGATAGATTCCTAAGTCATTCTTAATTACAAGTCATAGCATGTTATCATCTTTATATACTTATCAATAGAAAAAGATTAACTACACATCTATGCATAAGGGACATCTCTCAAGAGGAGCATAGCAAAATATACTTCCTCCCTCGTGACCAGGTCCTACTAGTCCTACACACGGGAGATGAGGATCAACGAAGCTATCACCCCCGCGATCTACCACATGTTCCGGCATGCAGGTGCATCCACTAACAAAACAATATATAAGCACCATGCTTACATAATATTCGGCTACTCAACCTATTCGAACACTGAGCTAAGCTTTCTGTGATCCTATGCATAAACATAATGCTAACTCTGACTATACCAAGCATATAATCAAAGCATACTACAAACATGATAACTAAGAACATAATATAAATGAAGATCAAAGTCATTGAATAAGATAAATGTAATGGATACAAGGGCTATACCAAAGCCTCTGGTGACTGAGTCTAGAATCCGAGCAGCAGCCTGACTCTACTCAATCTAACTAGCTAACTATGCTTAGTTTATAGTGGTTTGTGGGAGTTCTTCTCTTGTCTGAACGGATCCTGAGATGAATGAGGATTGGGATCTCTAAGAGCGATTCAGGATGGCATTCTAGAGAAGGTCAGGAGGTCCTTTTATAGGGTGCACCTGGCACCCTCTGGGCCCATGAATCCATAGCAATGATCCATCTTGTCCCTGAAAGCCCTAGTTTGGTTTTGAATAATTGATGAAACCTATGCACTAACCTTTGTCATGAGTTGTCATATGAGCTAGGTTGGTGCAATCCAAGTGTGAAGCATGGTGGCACTTAAGAGATGGTGATGATCACATGAAATGATAAGATGGCCACATGTGATGATGATCAAGTGCTCAACTTGGAAAAGAAGAAAGAGAAAAACAAAGCCCTATGGAGATCAAGGCAAAGGTATAAATAGGGATTTTGTTTTAGTGATCAAGAGACAATAGAGAGTGCGATTACATTTGGGGTAGATGTCCGTACTATCAAGACGGGTTCTCAACTAGACAATTCGGTCATCTAGTGCCACTAGGTGTTGGACTTCATGCATTGCATTTAGGCCTAGTGCGCAATCGGAGAGCAAGCAAAAATATTTATTGAAAATGTTTTTGAGAAATGCTAACTTGGCTCCAACATGTTTTGAGAAAACACTTAGAGAGTTAGCATTGCTTGCAGGCAGTAGCTCGAGTTGACGTGCATCGAATCGCGAAAAAGTTTGCAACTCAGAGAGCTAGTGGAGGTGCCTGGTGGCACCGCCACCCCTAGGGCGGTGCCCACTTGGACCTGACCGAGAGTAGCAGAGTTGGGGTGGTCACTGGACATAACAGTGTACACCACCCCAGGCATGGCGGTGCACTCCCGTGGGCACCGTCACTCTTGTCCAGTGCCATCGCCGCTTTTCTCCAGAGATAGGCGCAAGCGAAGGGAGGCACTGCCATGGTCACCACCATGGGTGCAGCGGTGCACCACCCTATTTTTTCCCGAGAGGGTTGTTTTTAGGGACTTGGCTAGGGTGGTCACTACCACCCCTAGGGTGGTGCCACCGCCGTGCCTTGTCCGGTGACCATCTAGCCGTTGGGAAGTGACTGTTGGGGCATAGCGTAGACAGCTCCAAGGGGTACAACGGCTCTATTTGCTTGTGTGGCTATAAATAGAGGGTGTGGCCGGCCTTGGCCACCCTCTTAGCACCTCTTACACTTGTGCACACTCTTTAGGAGCTGAGAAAACACAATCCACTCACTTTCACACTTGATTTCATCGTTTGAGTGAGATTGGTGAGCCTCTAGTGCATTGCATTGAGTTGCATCATCTTGTGGCACTAGGTGGAAGCTTTGGGCTGGTTGTGAGCTTGTTACTCTTGGTGTTTGCCGACACCTAGACTACCTAGTGATTGGAGGATCGTTGAGCGGAGTTGGTGATTGTCTCCGGCCTCGATCGGTTGCTTGTGCGGGTTCTTAACCTTCTCCCAACAAAGAGCCAAAAGGTACTCTATTGGATTGTGCATGTGATTGAGATACCTCACTTGTGGGTAGGTTCTTACATTGTCCATTTGTTGGACAAGGTTCGTGCAACACCTCTTAGCCGCCGAACCATCGAGTGTTGGTCGACACAGCGGGGACTAGCACACCGGCAAGCACGTGAACCTCGGGAGAAAAATCTTGTGTCTCTTTTGTGATTGGAATTCTCCCGGTGATTAGATTGACTTCATATTTTGATTGGCTCATTCATCAACACAGCATTATAATCACCCTACTCACTCCATTACTTTCTTGCAAACTAGTTGTAGCAAGCTCTTTAGTGTAGCTAGTTTTGAGAGCTTGCTTGGTAGCTTAGTTTCATCTAGTGGAGCTCTTTAGTGTAGCTTTGTTGAGAGCTCTTAGTGAGTAGTGACTTAGCCTCTTGTGTGCCTAGAGATCACAACAACTAGAATTGTTGGGTAGGTGGCTTACAACCCTTGTAGAGCTAGAGCAAGTTTGCATTTCGCCATTTAGTTTACTAACAAATTGCTCTAGTGGATTTGTAGAGTTTGAAATAGGCTATTCACCCCCCTCTAGCCATATTAGGACCTTTTAGTCCCTCGATATGGACTAACCTTCAATCACGGTGGAGATTGATCCTCAAAGGCAGTGGAGAGTTCACGTTGAAGGGGAGCCTAATAGGCTAGGCCCATAGGTCGTCTGACCAAGGAGTGGGGTCGCCCGACCCCACCTGGCATCCTCTTGCCTCGATCTTTGGTGGTGTGTCTAAGTCGGTGCATTAGAGGCCCATGGAGTTGGCTTCATTGCAGATAACTTTGTATTATTGTCGTAGCTTGTCCCACATGGCTCATTTTCTAGATAATTGGCATGCATACAAATATTCACCAAAACTTGTAGAATTCATTAGTTCAAACTCTAACCTATGTTTGATGATTGAATTTAGAGATAAATGCAAGTGATATTGTTGATTTATTCTTGCGGTAGAGACCGTCAACAGCCAAAAGCCCCCACCTCACCTCTAAAATAAGTGTACCACAAAAAACATTTTGTACGTCTTGGACTTCCTTCTTCTAGAAGTGTACTTAAGTTCTTGCCATTTGCCAGCTCTCCTTCCTCATTGAAAAGCCTTGCGTTGTTCCTTGTTGCTACCTCTTGAGCTTTCTAGCTTGCTTCGCGTATACTTAACCTTTCTTGCTATATGTTCTTTGTGTTGATCTAGTTTATTCTGCTTTGTCATCTAATATAAAAAAGAAACATCTCTATCACTAACCTTGGGGACTAAGAAGATAGACACTCCATTAGTGGGGATGGCTATATATAGAGTGTCTCATGGGCCATATGCTGCTCTCGAGTTGGAAGTGGAATATTTGAAGCATTGATTTTTGATCAAGTGAAGTCGATGCTTCAAGTTTATGCTTTAGTGAAAATGTTAGCCAACTACAACTATGAGGGCACATATTAAAGATAAATAGTTTTCTGATGACAATGAGATAGAGTAAAGAATGCATCGACACTAATATGATTTTTAAGTTCATGCTTCATAGGATCATTGGAAATTTGTAAGGCTCATGTATTATCATAGGGAAGAGGTGTGGCAACATCACAAGAAATGCCAAAATCAGCCAACAACCATCAAAGCCATACAATCTTTGCAGTAGCAGTAGTAAGTTCTCAAAGTTCTATCTTTGTACTCGAACGAGATATAGGTCCCAAATCATACATCTGAAAATGGTTACCAAGTTGTTTCTTCACATGAGAAATGTGTTCCGCATCATCTCTCGTATTCACCATATCATCAATCTATAAAAGTAGCAAAGTATTTCCATGTGAAGAGAGATGAATAAACAAACCAGGATCAAGAGCACTAGGTGAAAAACCAACAACCTTTATCACAAAGACAAACCTCTCAAACTAGGAATGAGAGGCCTATTTAAGACCATATAAAGCATGATGAAGATGACATACATATCCTGGAGGAGCATCAACATCTGGAGGTGCTTGCATATAAACTTTCTGATACAAATCATTATGAAGAAAAGCATTCTTAACATCCATATGAGAGATAGTGCTACTGCAATCAAAGTATGAAAAGTAGTCATATGAGCAATGAGGGCAAATGTTTCATCATAATCTCATCCCTGTCTGTTGAAAACTTCTAGCAACAACATGAGCTCTATATCTCTCGGTGGAACCATATGACTTAGTCTTAATTTTGTATATCCACTTAATTAGATGTGATAGGAACTGGATGAGATGGTAATGGAACATGATCCCATGTTCATCTACGATCAAGGGCAGCAAGCTCCTCAGACATAGCTAGCTGCCATTCTAGAATATGAGAAGCTTCCTGATAAGTTGATGGCGCTCATCAATAATAACATTTACATGGGAAACCATACTTGTCTTCAGGATGAAATAGTGCTATGATCTCGAAGATTATATTATGGATCAACCTATAACTCATAAAAAACAATAGGTGACTCATCAATATTATGATTAGAATCATCAACAATGGGCTCAATAGGACTGGCCATGATGGGAGAACTAGATGTAAGGGTAGTGGGGTCCATGGGATGATATTGAAAACATGTGTGATAGGTGGTTTGGAAAAAGTGTGTGGTGGCACAGGTGGAGGTGGCACAAGTGAAGGTGGCGTTATAGAAATACATGGATTAGGAATGACTGTAATGGAAGAGGAATGTGTGGGAACATCATCACTAGAAGAAATAGGAGGAAGACCTAAAAATGACGTGGACTCTATGGGTGAATATGTTGAGTACAGGGGTTGTAAAAAAAGGATAATTCTCAATAAAGGTCACATCACGAGAGATACATTGTGATGAGAAGAGGGATCACAACACCAATAACCTTTATGCTCAAGACTATACCCTTAAAAACACACTCAATAGATTGTGTAGTCAACTTACTATGCTCATGAGGTGCAATAAAAACATAGCATGTACATCCAAAAACTTAGATATGGTCATAGTGCGGAGGTGTTCCAAAATGTACCTCACCATGACATATTTGCTAGATAGTTTCAAAGATGGTTGTCTATTTATGAGATAGACAACAGCAGAAACAGCTTCACCCCTAAAATGAGAAGGGACAAAGGATGAAATCAAAAGTGTGCAAGCTATCTCTACCAAGATGATTAAGCAATACCATTCTGAGCATGAGCACGAGGACAACAAAATTGAGCAAGACTACCTTCTGAAGACAAAAACTAGCGAAAAGCATCGAACAAATACTCACCACCAGAGTCAGTGAAAAACTCTAATAGGAGTAGAGAATTTTGTGTGAACCATAAGACAAAATATTGTAAATGGAACACAACTAAAGTGATGTTTCATGAAATAAATCCATGTATAGTGGGAATGGACATCAATAAAAATAACATAATATTTGTGAGCGCCCTTTGTAGCAAAAGGTGCAGGACCTCATACATCTGAATGAATAAGATCAAAAGGTTTAGCAAAAGAAGAAGCACGATAAATAGGGAAATTGTATAGGGTTGGATGAAGGGTGATCAATCAAAATGGAGAAAGCTCACACATGGAGAGAAGACAAAGAGGTGAAAACAAACCTAAAGGAAAATGTATATGTTAGGGTTTTTGTTTTCACTAGTCAAGACACAATAGAGTGTGTGGTCGAGAGTTTAGGAAAGATAGTTGTACTATGAAGAGGGGGACTGCAAAGCTAACACAGTTATATATTGCCACTAGGTGTTGATATACATGCATTTGCATTAGACCTAGTGATGTCGTGAGTAGGAAGTGAAAATGTTTTTGAGAATGCTTTCAAAAATGCTAACTTGGTGCTCAAATGTTTGGCAAAACAATTTGAAGTTAGCATGCTTGAGAAGTTGGAAAAGAAAGGCACCCAGGGGTGCTGCTCAACACTCACCAGAGTGCTCTGGTGTGGCACCGAAGTGCTCGCTAGAGTGGTGGAACACTGCACAACGCAGTGCAGTTTTCAGGCGCACACATTGCTTTCAAGTGCACACAAGAGTGGTCGCACTGGACCTTGCGCATAGTACTTAGACAGCAAGCGAAAAATCAAAAGGGATCACCAGAGCTGTCCGATGAGCACCTGAGTTGCTGCATGTTGGTATTTATTAACTCCTCACTTATTTTAGTATCCACCCATTAATTACCTACACATCTAACATTACTTGAACTAGGTTGTCATCCCCAGTGATGGTGCTAGAAATGTTTGTTGGTACTGCCTAGTATCACTACTAGAATAATACTAAGTAGATGTTTATCATTTTTATGTGACTGGAAAGATATAGAATATAAAAGAAAAGGATTCTACAAGCAAGATAATTATACCATTTTAGCACTTCACTCGAGAGTATTCTAGGTATCGTATTTATATTTTACCACAGGGAAGGTGTAGTGTTAGACATGTATTGATAACTTATAACATTGATGGAGAAATAAACCATAACCAATCACTCTACTCATAAATGGGGTAAGTCACGAGATAAGATATATATGATAAGCATTGATCAAGCATTATAATAAGTAAATCACTCAGAGCACTCCTATCTATAGCATTAGCATTGTCAGGTTAGAATATTAGAGGAATAATTCCTAAGTCATTCTTAATTATAAGTCAAAGCATACGTTGATTAGTGCAATTACACTTAGTAGTCAATGCTAAGATCATTATTGAATCTACACATAAGGGGCATTACTTTAGGAAGTTCAAGAATAGAGCTTTCCCTTCCTTTGCAACCGGCCCTACTTCTATGACCTATATTTGAGGAGTGGACTACAAAGGACTCAACGGTAGTGTCACACCCGCGATCTACCACATGACTCAAAATATAGTGTATTCACAGGTAAATCGCATATAAGCACCACCCTTGGATCCTTAATAGGGTGAATGCTATACGAACTTATGCATAAACACAATGATAAACTAACTATACTAAGCATATAATTAAAGTAGACGATGAACATTGGAACCAAGAACATAGATAAGATGAATACTATAATGTCTTGACAATTGTACCAAAGCATGTAAAAATAATAGAGATACAACGAGAGAGGAGTACAAGAATTATATCAAACCAAGCTCTAGACGATGTCAGGAATCCAAGCGAAGAACTGCTTGCCTCCCTCTAGACCTAGCCTAACTAGCTAATGCCCTAGAAACTAGAGGAGCTTTGAGGAGATTATGGTTTCTAGCTTTGGATGACTTGATGCCTCAAGGAGGGCTGGGGTTTGTTTATATAGCCTAGGGGGTGCAACCTGAGCCCTTGGATCAAACTGACTCGAAGGACGGCGTAGATGTAATCCTAGGAGGCGGTGGAGGAAGCTTCTAGAAACTAACAGGTGGGGGCCACATAGCAGGCCAGGCGACACCATGGTGGGGCCGGCTGGCCCCACCTAGTAGCCTCTCAGGGCCTGCCTCGAGGGATTGCCTCCTGGAGTCCTCTAGAGTCTTCTAGAGTAGTTCTCATCGCGGTTACGTTTAGTTCTTTTTAACATTTTGATCAATCTTTCCAGTTTTCTAGAATAACCCTGCTGAAAATACTGATTCACCAAAACTGGTGGAAATTGTCAGTTTAAACCCCTAAGTTTGTAATGGTGATCCATTTCAAGCATTTATTCAAGTTATGTTGACGGTTTATGATGAACAATAACTACCGTCAACACTGCACTAGACCTTCGGTCAAGAGAGAATGTAACTCATGACTTCAAGGCACTACACTCACCAAATCACTATGGTGCTCTCACCGGAGGTACACCAGAGTGCTCATACAGTGCGACAACTTGTTTGCTAGCCATTGGAAACTCCAGTGCTCACTGGAGGTATCCGATGTGCCCGCAGAATCTGTCTTAAGGGGTAATGGTTGGATTTTTTGGGGACTATAAATAGACCAAGTGGCTAGCCTTGGCCACTCTCTTGGCATCATTTCCCACACTTGTGTACATCCTTGAGAAGGTGAGAAACACACTCCACTCACTGGCATCCCTTGAGATCACATTTGGGTGAGATTAGAGAGGCTCTAGTGCATTTGCATTATTGATTGCATCTCACGGCACAGGTGTGCATTGCGGCTTTGGTTTTCTTATTACTCTTGGTGATTGCCGTCACCTAGCTGGCTAGGAACTTGGAGGATCATTGAGGGGCTTGCGATTGTTTCCCGCCTCTGATCAAGTTGATTATAAAGGGTTATCGTGCTCGTCCCTGCTAGAGATCATAAAAAGCAACTCTAGTGGAATGCTCATAACTAGTTGGAGTGCTGCTTATGTTTGATTCTTGCGGCACCCAAGTTGTGGGTCTAGCTTGAGAGGCTAGTTACACATGATGTTCATGAAGTAATGTCAACACATGATGCTTAATGATGCAAGGACATGATGATGCTTTTGTTACATTCACTTGATTTCTTGGACTTCTTGCAGGTCCTCTAGGGTCTTCAAAGAAGTTCCTTGACCTTTGCTTGATGTGTTGATCACTTGATTTTCATGTTTCCTTGTCTAAGTCCATCATTGCATCCATAGGACTAAAACATTGTATACTAGCATAGAACATTAGTCCCAATGATTCTGTTGTTACTCAATCACCAAAATCACTTATAGCCCTAAGTAGCGCAATACAGAGAGAGAGTAACAAAACTAATCTACTATGGGTTTCCAAACCTAGGGGCTCCTAGGCGAAGAGGTCCGTCACCGTCACGAACGCACTATGGGTGACGAGGAGGGCGGCGCCGACAGACACCGCCGCGGTCACCTGGGCGAAGAGGTCTGTCACCGTCACGCCGGCACCCGCACACGCCTTGCGGACGAAGCACGACAGTAGCATGGTGCCGAGAAGCGGCCAAGCGGGGCGGTGACGAGGCTGATGATGACGACGTTCATGGCGGCGCTCTGCCCCGCGAATTGGAGAAGGAGACGCAGTGTCAGGCCTGCCCAACGTCTCGGTGCTGTGGGCGAGCCTGCAGAACAAGACCGCCATGGGGAGGAACAGATGGAAACCGCTGGCACCCGTGGTACCCATGGGTTAGAAACCGATGGCAGATCCTACGGGCTGGGTTGGGTTTTAACCAAAAACTGGATAAACCGACCATGAACAAGGTTAGTTGTACTGTAATTAATTCCAATGGAAACAAGAAAAAGTAAAGGAGACTGCTTCTACTCACTCCGTCCCATTGACAGTGTGTTTTGACTTTTAGCCTTCTTGTTTAACCATTCGTCTTATTCAAATTTTTTATGCAAATAATAAAATAAATAGATTATTATTAAAGTATCTCTAATGATAAAATAAGTCGTAACAAAATAAATAATATTTATACAATAATTTTGAATAAGACGAACGGTCAAACAAGAAATCTAAAAGTAAAAAATGGCACTTGCAATGGGACGGAGGGAGTACCTCCTAGTAGTAAATCTTTAAAGCATATCTCATTGGCTGCTGGTCCATTAGGATTCAGGAATCAGTCCTGGCATGGAGCAGGCACAGGATAATTTAGATCAATCTCCATTAATAGTGTTAGCCGCAGCACATGCAGTTGCTGGGCCGGTGTCACACGCCCTTCATATGCCTAATTAACATACATACAAATCAGTCTAGCTCAGATTGCCAGGTACGTACTGATCCATCAGGTCTGACATGTTTGTACATTCAAAGCAGAGTAGTGATCTGGTTGGGTAATTGAATCACCGGCGTTGGTTGGACAATTTCAATTTTAAATCATGGCCTCATGGGCAACTTGATTGTCTATCATCTTCCTACATTGCGCTAGATGCTTGCCGGGCATTCTGGACTGGATTTGTGCAGCCCTCTGCTTTGAAACAATGGCTGTCACAAGACCACGCGGCCACACGGGCACCCTCTTGGCTTCGCCTAGCTAGGGCTGGTCTCTATTGTTTTGTTCGTCGGCCTTGTTGGACCCTTCATTTTGCCACATTCAACCTAGCTAATTGAGGAGTTTGTTTCACTGAAATTTGACTTATGCTGATTTGTTGTGAAAGAAAAATATTATTCGTTTGCTGAAAAGTACTACTGAAGTAGTGCTATAGAATATGACAAATGTTTAAATATACACCATATCTAAATACATAATAAAAACAATATACTCACATCGTTTTAAATTATAAGACGTTTTGGTTTTTCTAGATACATTACTTTTGCTATATATCTAGATATAATGTATATCTAAATGCATGCGTAGACCTTAAAGGAGCCACTGGCAGTTTGGCAGGCTAAAATAGCACCACATGCTATCAATGATGGGGCCCTTAATGACCATGAGACACTTACGATTATTTGATGTCCCACTTATATTTCCAAATGTCATACTTACTTTTTAAAGTATCATAATTCTTATATCCTCCTTACGTACCTTAGGAGGATCTTTATGGAGAGCATAATCAACATATAGTAGAGTTAGTGTTATCTCAATTTTTTCCTTCCATGAAGCATATTTGCTTCCATTAAGTAGCTTAATGTTGTTAATTGTACTGGAAGTTTGAGAGGCATTATATGCTACATAAAAAGAAGTTATTTAGTATGCATCATTGTATTTTTTTCATTGATCAAATCAACATCAGCTTTGCCTAGAAACGAATAGAACAATAATTTTTTTTGTGAGCAGGTATTCATTAATCAGCTTTGGCCAAAATAATAAATACAAGCCATTAAATTTCATGTATAAATTTCATTTATTAATCTAGTCCATATAAGCTTTGGTCAGAAATGAACAAGTCCAATAATTTTTTTGTGATTGAATATTTATCGATTAGCTTTAGCCGAATGACAAATATAAGCCACACTTAATAAGAGAATTTATGATAAACTTCATTAGCAGCGGCAACAAAATTATTATAAGTCTAATAAAACATATAAAAATGCCTTAAATAACAACTCAAACATAAGCGAGCAGTTAATATGAAGAAGTCCATCCATGTGTTCTAGACCATAGTAAAAATTAGGAGTTCAATCATGTGAAAGTGGGTAGAACGAGATGTCGTCCCCTGGCTCTCGGTTGCGTGTTATATGGGCACGGAAAAAGCCCCCCGGCGTGGCCTTGTACAAGGGGTTAGTTTACAACAGATTACATGAGAAGATATCTATCAACAACTATCTTGAACTATAATCTAGGGATGCCTAGAGCTAACCGAAAGCCTAGATGAACCTAGACATAAACATGAATAGATTACATCATCTAACACTCCCCCTCAATCTCAACTACATACAAGGTTGAGATTGTCTTTGAATTGTCGTAGATTCACCCGAGGAAGAGCTTTCGTGAAGCCATTTGCAACTGGATCTCCAGAATTGATAAACCTGATGTCCAACAACTTTTGTGCAACTCTCTCTCTGACAAAGTAAAAATCAATTTCTATATGCTTTGTTCTAGCATGAAACACCGAATTTGCAGAGAGATATTTGGAACCCAAATTATCACACCAGAGATGAGCCATGGGAGAATGAGGTACTCCAAGTTCTGTTAGCAGCTTTTGAACCCACAACATCTCAGCCGTAGCATTGGCTAGTGACGTGCACTCGGCTTCTGTGCTTGATCGCGATACAGTAGCTTGTTTTCTAGCACTCCAAGACACCAAATTACTACCAAGAAACACAACAAATCCCCCCATGGATCGACGGTCATCAACACATCCAGCCCAATCAGCATCTGAAGAGGCGCTAACAACCATAGACTTGGAAACTCCTATTTTGAGGCCCAGATTCAGTGTCCCTTTGATATCCCTCAGGATCCTTTTGACAGCACTCCAATGAGCCGTAGTTGGTGCATGCAAGAACTGACAAACTTTGTTAATTGCAAAGCAGATATTAGGCTGAGTAAGCGTCAGATATTGTAGTGCGCCAACAAGACTCCTATACTTAGTGGAATCCTCCGGACCAAGTGGGTCACCTTCAACAACACTGAGTTTCTCTGTACTCGACAAAGGAGTGTCAATCGATTTGCATTTGTCCATCCCTGACCAAGCAAGTATATCATTGGCATACCTCTCCTAAGTAAGCAACAAGCCCCCTTGATGTTTCTTGACTTCTATGCCCAAAAAATAGTGCATCTCACGCAAAATCACGTTTCAAATTAGCAAGAAGAGCATCGGTGGTAGCAGAAGATGAGCTTGCAACTATGATGTTGTCAACATATACCAAGACAAAAATGTTGTGCCCTCCTCGGCTATAGTAGAATAGTGAGGTATCTGCTTTGGATGGCACAAAACCCAAGGCAATTAGCTTGGCACACAACCTTGCATACCATGCTTGGGGAGCCTGCTTCAAACCATATATAGCTTTGTCAAGTTTGCAAACAAAATTGGGATGAGACTTGTCAGCATAGCCAGGCGGTTGATGCATATATACTTCCTCATTCAAGATTCCATGAAGAAATGCATTTTGGACATCTAGCTGGTGAAGAGACCAACCCTTTGAAACAGCAATGGATAAAACAAGATGGATGGTAGCTACTTTAACAACAGGACTAAAAGTGTCCTCATAATCAATGCCATATATCGTTGCTTGTAACCTTTTGCTACTAGTCACGCCTTGTATCGATCAATAGATCCATCTGCTTTTCTTTTCACCTTGTAGACCCATTTGCAGCCGATTATGTTCTTGCCTTTGGGATGTGGCACAAGATGCCACATTTTGTTGCGAAGTAGTGCCTGATGTTCAGAATCCATTGCAGACACCCATTTTTGATCTTTAAGAGCTGCATCTACAGTTGTCGGCTCCTCTGTAGAATTAGCAGAGAACATACACCAGCACACCGTGCCATCAGTGTACAATTTTGGCTTAGTTATACCTTGTTGTAGTTGCTTTGTAGGCCGGTGATGCGAAGAGGTAGATGTGGCAGAATCATCTAATCTAATGCCATCCCAAGAGTACTCGTCTTCCATTAGACACTAAGTACCCAAGAGAGAACACTAAACTATGCAATTCCGTCGAGCACACCGCAAGGGAGAACTCGAAGATCCACATTCTTATATCAGGATCACAAATGAGAGGGTAAAGCTTACAACATCCTTACCAATTTTACATCACTTTTAGTACAACATCAGAGTAATTCATGAAGTAGTTATAACAGCGAAATATAAAATATTATCGGAGTTCAGCGGAAAATGAAACCATTTAATGACAAGGTAACATCAACATGAAGAACGTTTAAATGCATCAACAGATTAATGGTATTTTCCTTGTGAAACTTTTAGTGAGAGTTTTAATAAATAAACTCTACTCCGCATCATATAGGAAATCCTCGGTGAGCCCACCAGGAGGTTTCCACACACAAGTGTCAGCTCATCAGCACCTGCTACCTGCAACAGGGTAGAACAAACCTGAGTACTCAATTGTACTCCGCAAGACTTACCCGTCAGGAGAAAGTAAAAAGACTCCAAGCATTATGCAAGGTTTTTTTGGCTTGTGGGTTTCTTGTTTGCGAGAAGCAGCACTAAGAGTATGTCCTTAATTCCTTACTTTTAATAGTCGTATTTTATTTCTTATCCAACCTTCTATGTAAGCATCTAGTCTATAATCAAACAGGGTTGAGCAAAAGGAATCATTTCTTCATCTTTCAACTGCCAGTTCTTACTACGATGCCAGAGCGTAGTCAAGCCATACCGTCACACAGAAACGGCGATTCGCGAATCAATATGCCTAGCTAGGTGCCCCGAAAACACACGCCTCGCTTGTACCCCGGGCACAAGCAAGACCAACCTGTTCCACTCCTGTCAAGGGGTCCAGGTCCCCGTCCAAGCTTGGACTCTAAGCCCCCAACATTGCAGGCCTGGCCCCAGTATGGTGCTTAGACCTGCTCAACCCAATATATATAACCACCCTAAAAAGCCGGTCCGGAAAGAGCCGGAACCCATGACAAGAGAGAAACAAGTCTTCCCGCTCCCATAAGCAAGTATATGCTCGGGACAATAAATATGTGACTTGACCAGGGTCCATGCAACGAACGGTCCTTAATTGACACAGGCGGAACAAATGCAACCAGAGCCCCGCTCTGTTGCCCAACCAGGTCTAAGTCCATCCAACCCGTTCCGCCCGGTCTCCAATTATCCATATACATTTATAGTCCATGAGATAGCAACATGATAATAGTAACAATAAGATATTCCTATCTCTCGCGAGCGATAGGAAATCACTCGACTTCTACCGGAGTCCTATAGCATAGCATGCTACATGACCCTATCATACTAGTAAGACTCATAGGACAAATGCAAGTGGGTTTCATTCAACTCCTTTAAACTTAATGCACAAGCATAAAATAAAGTGCAGAATATTAGGGGTTATGCACCGGGGCTTGCCTAGGTAAAAATTTAACCAAAAGTTAGCATTCCATCACGATGACAAGATCCTCAAGGCACCATCTTTGTGCTGCCTCCGGGTGACTCCACGATCCATCATCGGTGCTCCTATATGATATACGTGGATGCAACGGAAACGTAAATAATCAACAGTGACTGAAATACTTAAGATACCGTACGTCTCTCGGGCTAACGAACTAGCTTATCGGCTAACGCACTAGGCCACGTATCTACGTTACCAAGTAACGCGCCATTTTCCAAAGGGTAATTTAGCTATACAACCCCAGGTTTCACTTTACTTATTTTATCGGTTTAATCTATATTAGAACTAGGGCTCAACAATTATCCTAGCAATGAATTATTTTGGGAGCTACACAGCTTACAACGAGCCAGTAACAATATGGTGAAGCCATGATAAAATTTTTAAAGATAACACTACCATCACCTGGCTCCAAAAATTCCTACAGTTTCTATTTTAACAATATTAAGCACCTCGATCTAATTAGAGGACCCCTGAGAACATCATAAAACTATGTGACCCAATCACACAAACAGGTATATCATGATTTTAGGAACCTACCAAAATTGGTTTCACAATTTTTGGACTCCTACATATTTAGATATTGAATTTACAAGTTTTGTTTATGAACTAAATTAGGAAATTGCTAAAAAAGGAAAAGGGCCAGCTACAACCAAACGGCCCAACGACCCAGGTCTGGCCCGAAATGGAGCGTGGCTGCGCGCGACACCGCCAGCCCGGCAACGGCCTAGCTGGCACGCCCGCATGCGCGCGCGGCACAAACGCAAAAAAACCCCTACGATTTCGTGAATCAAACGGTACACCAAAATACTGTTCCCAGAGACTGGTGCTTTGCACCAAACACCCTGCGAAGTTCTATCTTCACAACCATGCGGTCCACGCCGGTCCTGCGCACGCTGGTGCAGCTCCGACCGGCACTCGGCCGCTACGTCGAGCGCCTAGGGCCCGCGCTGGCCCCACAGCGGGGCCGACCCCCATCTACAGCTAAAGCATCGATGTTGGGCGGCGATTGGAGCACGGAGCCGCACGACCATGGCCTATAGCGATGAGCGGAGATCCACGGCGGTGACGTGCCCGTTCCGATGACCCTATGGACTAGCGAGGCAATAGGGACCGCGGGGAAGCTAGAGGGCCTTACCACGATGCTAGCTGCGTGGCCGGTTGGTGAGGGAAAAACCCAGGGAGTCCCAGCCACGTGCGCAGTGAAGGGGCGGCGACGCACCGAGCACGGCACGGTCATGTCAGCCCACCATTAGCGAGCGCCCTGACCAAAACGAGGTGAGCACCAGACAGAGGAGGCCTAGGCGAGCCTAGGGGTACCAGGAATTGGACTGCCATCGATGGTTAAGACCTTACCCCCTCCAAGTCATGCTCTGCTATGGTGGTGAGGTGACTGGCGGCCGCGGAAATTGAAATTGGCCAGCGACAGCGGACAATTGAGGCTCGATGTGGATCGACAGGTACGCTAGCTTCCTAAGCTCCACTCAGGCATGAAGAAATTTGGGCTGAGACACCTGAGCTAGAGGTTAAGAAAGGGGAAAAATGGGAGTGCTGTCGCACTGCCACTCCGCGGTCTCGGCTTAAAGCAGCCCGGCCAAGATTTGACAAGGGCACAACCGCCGGGGATATGACCGCACAAGCGCGGGGAGGAGGCATGTCGGTTAGCGAGGAAATGGGGACAAAGCGGGGCAGACCACGGCATCAGGCACAAGGCGTGCCATTATGGCAACGACGTATGCGGCAGAGCAGCAGTGGTGGGGTAGCCGCATCACGGAATGGCCGAGGCAAATGGCGTCTTGAAGGGTAGGTGAACGAGTGGCGGGCCAGGCACCACGCCAACCACCGGCGCCGACCGCAGCATCAGGGCGGCACGCGCGATGCCCTGCCAGTAGCGCGAACATGCCGGCCACGCAACCTAGTCCTGCAGCCCAACTTGACCCCACGGAGACGCCCGAGGTCAACCCCTGTCAGCCCGACGGGCGGCCAGGGCTAGCAAGGCCGGTCACGGGCACGTCCACAGCCAAGAATGACCGACTTGGATGGACAGGCGGCCCCAGCCGTCCAGAGCATGGCTTAGCGTGGCCAGGCGCACCAGAGCGCACCGACGCACGGTGACCACGGCCAACAGCCCCAATGGCCAGAACTCAGTTGATTTTTACTCGTTTCGCTGATATTTTACACGAGTAGAGCGACACCCAACGCGACCGTAACATACACCATGCGCAAGTACTCGCCCTGGGGCAAACAATAGCGCCAAAACATGAGGCTAGTGTTTAAACATTTTTGTTAGAATTCGAATGCCAAAATGGCAGTGTCCTTAGGTTTTTGGACGTGCTCAATTTAGCTCTAAAAGCCGAATTTAAATTCCAAGTCCAATTATAGAGCTCACACAATTTCTATTGAACAACATTTATTTACCGAAACAAAAGTGACGTTTCCATCTACTCGACTTGCACTTCCGTTCGCATTAAGTACTACATACAAGGGGTATTTTATTTTTGTTTATAACAACCGTGTTTCAAGGCTAACAAGTAAAACCACTTACCCCTTTTTGGTTTGCTAGAATTTCTATCAAGCATTTTTAAACACCAAGGTAGATGGACTTGCTTATTTATTTGATTCCTTTTAATCATAAAGGTGAGGCATATACGATCTGCTTCGTTATTTCACGCAATCGAGTCTAAAACCCAAGAAGCTTGTTACAAATATTTCTTAGGTCCTAAACCGGATGCAAAGCGAGTTCATAACACCCGGGTGTTACAGGAGACACAGCCGTATCAAAACCCACAGGTTCAACGGGTGCATCATATCCGCTGCCAGCCACACCCGATCCGGTGGATGCATCCACCTCAGCCGACGCACTAGGATCAGTGTGCGGAGCCACACCGAGCCCAGCAGTAGGAGAGACTGGCGGCTCCGACGTTGAACATCCCTCGCCCGAGATCTCCTGCGTGCTCGAGGATGACGCGGACAGCCGCCGCGCAGATCCCGACACTGATTTGCCTGTAGATTCACTTGCACTATCAGGTGTATCTGCCTAGGATCCAGCGCTGCCCCCCTGCGGGAGGCACATGAAATATGGAGCTGCTGATGTTGTTTCTGCGCCGTTTTGCTCTGGATTTTTAGTAGTTGACGCTGGATCTGCGCCTGTAGACACGCCAGTTTCATAGGAACTGTGCACAGCATCAGTAGAACTAGGAGAAACCAAATGCTTGTCATGTAACAATGCATCCCCAAAATTAGATGAAGGATTAAGAAGAATATCAGGAAGGAGTTTGAGCTCGGCATGTAGACGAGTGCCAGCATTGGGACGGAGGGATGCAAAAGGATAAACGTGTTCATCAAAGACAACATCTCTGGAAATATATATACGCCCTTCAGCTGGATCTAGACACTTGAAACCCTTATGTGAGTTACTATAGCCAAGGAACACACACTGCTTGGATCTAAACTGAAGCTTATGAGAATTATAGGGGCGCAAGTTGGGCCAACATGCGCACCCAAACGTCCTGAGAAACGTGTAGTCAAGTTCTTGACCATATAAACAGACAAGTGGTGTTTCATGATTGATGACTTTAGATGGTAGGCGATTAATTAAGAACACAGCGGTACGAAAGGCTTCATCCCAGAATTTCAAGGGCATGGAGGTGTGAGCTAGAAGGGTAAGTCCCTTTTCAACTATGTGGCGGTGTTTTCGCTCAGCTGAGCCATTTTGTTGATGCGCATGAGGACAAGAAATTTGATGGGAAATCCCTATTCGTTTAAAGAAGAAATTTAAAGCTCTATACTCCCCACCCCAATATGTTTGCATGACACAAATTTTGCGATTAAATTGGCATTCAACAAGGTTTTGGAAATCGCTAAATCATTGGAAAACTTTAGATTTGTGGCGCAAAAGATAAATCCAAGTGAACTTGGAGTAGTCATCAATAAAACTCACATAATAATTAAACCAACCAACAGAGGTCGGAGCAGGACCCCAAACGTCTGAAAACACAAGATCCAAGGGACTAGTCGACACACTAGATGACCTTGGATAGGGCAATTGATGACTTTTGCCCTGTTGGCATGCATCACACACGTGCTTATTGTTCACATCTCTAACAAATGAAAGTTTGTGGCGGCTAAGAATTTGCTGAACTATGGGAGAAGCAGCATGCCCTAGCCTATGATGCCACAACGACGTTGAAGGCTTGACAACTCCAAGAGCTTCTTTATTTTTGGACGACCTAAGCGGGGAGGACTTGATGGGGTAGAGGCTAGCCTCACATCTGCATCTGAGGAGCAGTTTCCTCGTCACCTGGTCCTTGGTAAGAAATGATCGGGATGAAATTCAAGGAAAACGTTATTATCACGGGTGTGTCGGTTGACAGATACAAGATTTTTGCTAGCACTAGGAACATGAAGAACATTTCTAAGATGAATCTTACTGAAAGGGGAATGCAAAGTACTATGACCAACATGTGAAATCTCCATACTTGTTCCATTTGCAGCATGGATATGATCACCACCGTGATATTTGTCGCGCACGGTGAGCTTCCCCAGCTCACTGGTGATGTGATCCGTGGCCCCTAAATCCATATACCAATTGGTATCTACCCCATGCGAGGTCGTAGCTAAGGACACAAATTTTTGAGGACTAGTGAATGTAGCATCAAACCTCTTGAAGCATCGTAGGACGGTGTGCCCCTCCTTGTCGCAGAGCTGGTAGATGATGCCCGAAGACGCCCCTCCTGGCGAGCGGCCACCATCACGGCTGCCTTTCTGTCCTCGTCCAAAGCCGTCGCGGCCACCACGGCCGCCGTGAGGGTTGTTGGTGTTGTTGCCGCCACCGTGGCCTCCCTTTGCTGCAATGTTGGCGGAGGACTGGTAGCCACCACCAGCACCACCATGGAGCTCCATCCGTTGCTCGAAGCTAGTGAGTTGAGTGTAGAGTTCCCCCACCGAAATGGGTTCAATCCTAGCCGCCACCGTAGAAACCAACAGGTTGAACTCGAAATCCAACCTGGTGAGCATGTAGGAGACAAGCTCCTCATCTTCAAGACGCCGACCAGCCGACACCATCTCATCTGCTAAACCCTTCATCTTTGTAAAGTACTCATTTATGGAGGAAGTACCTTTGGAGGCAGTCGCGAGCACCATCCTCGTGCTGATTAGGCGCGCACGAGATTGGGATGCAAACATCCCAGTAATGGCCACCGAAGCACCGACAGCAGTCACCTTCGTGGACACCTACGCGAGGATCTCCTTTGACAGGTTGGAGAGCAGATAGTTGAGGACCGTCTGGTCCTTGGCCACCCACATTGCATACTTGGGGTTAGGAGTGGCCGACTCCTTCTTGTCATCTTCCTTGGGTGTGAGGAACACATTTGGGGGCTTCGCCGTTGGCTCGATGAAGTTGGCGAGTTGCGCCCCCTTGAGCGCCGAGTGGACTTGAGCTTTCCACAAGATGTAGTTGCTGCAGGTGAGTTTTTCGCTCACCGGAAGGAAGGTGGCGAAGGAGGTCACAACAGGCTGCGCGGAGGATGAAGAAGCGAAAGCCATGGGAATCCGCTAGGAGAAAGGCTCTAGATACCATGTGAAAGTGGGTAGAACGAGATGCCATCCCCTAGCTCTCGGTTGCGTGTTATATGGGAACAGGAAAAACCCCTGGCGTGGCCTTGTACAAGGGGTCAGATTTACAACAGAATACATGAGAAGATATCTATCAACTACTATCTTGAGCTACAATCTAGGGACGCCTAGAGCTAACCGAAAGCCTAGATGAACCTAGACATAAACATGAATAGATTACATCATCTAACAAATCAAGTCATTGTAAAAATTTGTACTTAGAAAAAACAAATCATTTTAGCCTATAACTTTGCAGCCCAACATATATTTCATATATAAATGGCAAATTCTTAATTATTTTTTCACTGGGCCGAGAAAGAACTCCTAAGCCAGGCCAGTTTCGTTGGGCCGCAAAAACATCCTGAGCCCGTTTAAGCGCCATGCGCACCCGCCTGGGCCTAAAATCCTGCAACCGGGGCCTAGGTGAGATAGGGTAGGCCCCCGTGCCAGCCTGCTCGGCCCAAGCCGTTGCTGAGAACTGCACGCAGTTGATGGACGATATCCGACGGCCGAAGATGCTCCTCCTGCGCAGATCAAAACTGTGTTTGGCAGCAGATAAAGATTTGATTTTTTTTTTGGCAGCAGCAGACAATCGTTGGACGACTTTGTGCCCTGTTGTGGGCATGAGCACTGAGCACATAGAGTACGTACGTACACGTACCTGTATTATCCCGGGTGATCATACTTCCATCCTTTTCATGGCAAAGAAGGAAAGCACGGGTACATGTAAACATGTGCTAGCTGCTGCATCATCAACAAAATACAGCTAGCGATCCTGGTTCCTGGAAGTGAAATGATTCGGCCCGCACGCAGGCAGTCTGGCAGATTCTCACCGGCCGGGTAATAACAGCCAGCTGGCTTTTACCCTGCAGGCAACCTGCAGCCTTGCAGCCGCAGGGTCTGTATGAGCACGTTCTGATCTCTGCCAGTTGATGTCATGAACATTACAAGGAAGCGATCCGATGTTGGGTGTCACACCGGGCGCCGGTGCCGGTCGGCACCCTTCGACGCTGGATCGATCATTCGCCCCCGCTGTATGTCTGCTGGCTAGACGATTCTAGCCAGGCGCGGCGTCACAAATGGCGACGCAGCGCTCTCTCACGCCACGCGCACAACCAGACAGCCCGAGTGTTTTGAGGCCATGTGTGCAATGGCTAGAGCTAATTTTTAGCTAGCTAATAGTAGAGCTAATAAATATCTACATAGTAATTAGCTAGTCCAAATTAGCTGATCCAAACAGGCAGCTAATAAATAGCTAAAATCTTAAAAAAAAATCAATTTTGCCCTTCTCCGCGGCGGTGGTCGGGTCCTGAGTAGCGCCTGGTCGGAGGTGAGCAGGCGTGACTAGATTGGTGTAGTAGTTGGCGGTGGGTGTGACGGGTTCCATGGGCACTGCCGGGTCGCCGCTGCTCCCCTGCGCCTGCGGCCTGCGGGCACTACGCCACCAGGTATGCAGGGTTCATGGACGGGTCCTACCCCGCGCTACTGGCCCGTACAAGTAGAACCGTCCCGAGAAGGAGCTGCAGTGCCTAGCCCCCCGTGTGCGCCCCTGACAGCACCATCATCTCCGACTGGATTTGCCCCTTAGCGCGAACACCTGGTTGAGCCGGGTCACGCTCGCTGTCGATGGCGATAGGTTCACGCCGCCTCCTGCACCGACCAGAAGTTGCCGTACCAGAGCATGGGGCCTCCTCCTCCTTCTTGCCCTGCGGCTGCGGCCTCCCATGTCGCGCACGAGCTTGGGGGGCACACCGTGGCCGGAATTACCCGTGCTCCTCGCACGCCTCCACCAGCGCACGCGGGGCCCGCTAGAGCGAACAGGTCGACCGCATGTTGGCCGGGCGCGCTCCGCCCAGGGCCGGCCCTATATTTTCAAAGGCCCTACAGAGAACTTATTATCATGGGCCCATAAGGCTATATAGTAATGTCTAATTACACTTGCAGAGCATAAAACAAATCAAACAACATTGTCTGATTTAACTTGTCTAATAATGATCCTTCGTTTTCATTTTTGAGCCCCGGACAAATGTTTCTTAGGTAACATTGTAAAATTTTAACACCTAAGATCCTAAATTTGAAGGAAAATATTTCACCACATGAGACTATTATCAACTAATATTTATCAATCACTAGTTAGAAGTGTAAATTTTCTAAAATCGAATAGTGACTACACATCGTACCTATATGGCTTGGCTTTGAGACTATAGGGTAGAGATAGCAGACTAGAGGGGGTGAATAGTCTTTTCTAAACTTAAATGCGCTGGCTAACCGAAATAAATGTGGAATTAAAACTATCGGTCTAGCCAAGACTACACTCCTCTATCTAAGTTATCAAGCACCTTACAAAAATCCTAATTAGGCAACAAATATGTCGTGCTAGCTAGATCAAGCTCAACTAATCAATTCTAGTAGCAAGGTCACATAAACCTATGCAGCTAGTACTTTGGCAACTAGGAGAACTCCCACTAACTAGTGAAGCAAAAGCACAAAGCTCCTAATCTCACTAACAATGCTCGATAACAAGGCTACACAAAGGAAAATTAGAAATCTCAAATTGCTTAGCTACACAAACTAAGCAATGTAACCAACAATGGCAACACAAGTCAAATTAGTTACGCAAGGGAGCTACTTATATGCTACACAAACAAGAAGGTAACTAACAAGCTACATAAGCTAACTAATTACAAGAGTAACTACACAAACATAATATATATGAAAGTAAATACAAGCTTGTGTATGGGGATCGCAAACCAATGGGAATAAGATGACACGGTGATTTTTTATCCCGAGGCTCACTAGCTACCAAGCTTAGTGCCCGTTGTATCGACCGCACACTTAGTGGTACGCGAGCTTATTGGCACCACGCCAAGCCCAAATGTTGGGCGCCGCAAGAACCTACCCGAAGTGAGGGTAGCTCAATGGCACGCTCAACTGGAGTTGCTCTTCGTGGCTCCCGCGGGGTGAGCACAATACCCCTCACAATCAAATCTTCGGAGCACCGCGCAATCTTCCTTGCATGCTTCGACGGAGACCACCACCAAGCTGTCTAGGAGGTGGCACCCTCCAAAAATAACAAGCACCACCGGCTTGCAACTCGAACACCTAGTGCCAGTCGATGCAATCTCACAATACAATCATATTAGAATCACTCACTCGCAATCGGATTGCACTCTTGCAAGCATAAGTAAGTTAGAGGGCTCCCAATCCTACACAAGCCACATAGGCATGAGGGTGCTCAGCCACCAGCCCAAGGCTGGTCAAGGCTCCTATTTATAGCCCTACGAACAAATAGAACTGTTGCTTGAAAATCCACTATGCAGGGTCTGGACTGGCAGTACTACAGATTGACTTATCACTAATGCCACTTTCACTGCCATAGCGATAGAAGCGACTGTGTTATGCTTCCACTGCCTGTTGGACTAGTAGCAAGGCCTCCTGAGAAAGGAAACTGGCAGTTGAAACTTCTACCACCCACAGGTTAACAATAGATGTGGCAGTGGTATTTTCTCCATCGCATGAAAAGCCAAGCCGACTGGATAGGCATTCTGGCCGCCAGCCCTACACGACTATTTGGTCTACCAGTGGTAGTAATTTGAGCGAGCTTTTTCCCAACTACCCATAACACAATTGCATCACCATTCCACTTCTTCATCTTCAAGGTTGGCGCATTGTTCCTCTCTCCCAGTTTATGTGAACCATTGCACGCCTTGTGCAGTGCCACCGCCACCTCCCGCACGGCCGACGCATTGTTCCTCTCGCAATTTGTGTGAACCATTGCACGCCTTGCGCCGCGCCACCGCCAGATTCAAAGGCAAGGGTACTACTTTCGCACTGCACTGATGGATCTTTGTCGGCCCTCAACAACAGGAACGCACTGGCCAGCCTTACAAAGAATGATGTTCTAGAGATCCTCCGCCACCTCTCCACCTGCTCCTTGTTGTGCTACAAATGTGTCTATCGCTCCTGGAACCACCTCATCTCCAACAACTATAAGGTGCTTCCCCAGATTGTGGCCGGCTTCTTTTACGATGGCGAGAAAGGCGAACGAAACTTCACCAGCGTCACCGGTGAGTGCCCCAACTTGTCCTTCTTGTCCTTCCCCATTGACAAAGTAGCTATCTTAGATTGTTGTAATGGCCTCGTTCTATGCTTGTGCATTGAGGCTGCTGGATCCTGCTATGTCATCTACAATCCGGCAACCAAGAATTTGTGGGTATTGCTGCCTAGCATCCATGTTGTTGGTCAGGCTCGATTGGGGTTTGATCCTATGTGATTGAATTTGAGGAGGAGGACGTTGAGTGCCTAGGTATGGAGATCTACTCATCTCAAACTGTAGCATAGATCTATCAGGAATCTGAATGGGGCCAGGACAATGATGATGTGATACGTTCAAGATCAGCAAGTGTGTTTCTTAACAATTGTCTGCATATTATGGGGTATTCTCTGATACTTATTGTGGATATAGAGGGAAAGACATGGAGGAAAATTCCTGGGCCTCGTGGTACTCTACCCTCCATCTATCAAGCTCGGGGTCATTTGTGTGTATGTACTGTTGGTGGTGTTAGTGGTCACAATATGTCCTAGCTTTGAGTCTGGATCCTTGAAGACTATGCTACTAATAAATGAACATTGAAGCATACTGTCAGCACACTAATATTAAATTTGGTTATGTAGATTATGATTCAGCCTACACAGCGATTACAGTTCACCTAGAATGGATTTTGATTTTCTTTGTTGGGGCGGAAAGAACAATCATTGTGTATGACATGGATCGAAGAAAAGTTCATGTCATCCCTATCAGTGTTGATCGTAGTTATGGTAGAAGTAAAGTCCTGGCACGGTTCATGAGCAGACCTTACTTTCTTCCCTATGTTCCCTTGTTCTTTTTCTTGGAGTCATTAGCGGAGTAGTGAATAAAGCTCCATTTGATGTTTCTCTGTGTCAATGACATGTTCAAATGGACCAATGTTGTTTGATTGTCTATGGCCATGTTAATTTTGTCTAGGATGGATGTTATCATTATTGTAGCTAAACTAGTGTGCCATCTTAATTTTTTGTGTTTCCAAATTGGTTTATTTCTCTAGCGTGAACAGTACGTTATGGTGGTGTTACAACTCCCGTTGCCGTTTCATACGGTGATTCAGCGTTAGTGTGACATCGTCCTACTCTGAGAGGAGGAAGGCTTGTGTGACAATGAAGAAGGAAGAAGCACCATAGTAGTAGACTACTTATATTGATTTCTAAGTTATGGGTAGATGGGGAACGCTGATGAGGGCACTCCAAAATACTACATAAAAATGACATCTCAAAAGCACTACAATGCACCCGCGTTATAGATGCGCCTCAAATGTGGCAGGGAATCAAATGGTCCGCACCGTCTACCCTGCTCCATTGCCCATGTGACTCACGTGGGTAACCGTGGATGTCACGGACCTTGACTATTGTCTTCCCCACTCGTGTCGTATCATACACTTGAGTACACATCATCATTAAGTCCAGTTTTAGATGAGGATGAAATGTGGCAGGGAATCAAATGTGCCAAGGAATCTGAACTGCATTGTGTTCATCGCTCCGTCACCCATGAATCGTGTGGGTGGCTATAAGGAAAATGGACCCTAGGCCCATTTACTTTGGATTTTGGTGTTTGATTATCAACACAATCAAGTTGGACTAATGCTTTTGCAAGTATATGTTTTGTAGTTCAATAGGTTGCAAAGTGGACTTGGACACAGGCAATGTGATGACCCAAATGATCAACACCTCAAGCAAGACCTTAGAAGATGAGTTGAAGACCTACAAAGATCGAGCAAAGTCCAAGACACAAGAAGTAGAAGCCCGGATGTGAACAAAGTTGTAGCTGCTCAAGTGAGACAAAGACGTGTATGAATTGGAATTTTCTCATGACTTTGGATCTGCTCAAATTGACATGACACCAGAGCAAAGCTGTAGAGCTTTCCATTAGCTTTCCAAAATTTTCCAAAATCATCAAATTCGGAGTTCGGAGCTAAGAGTTATCGCCGTTTTACCGAAGAGAGGTCTATGACTGGACTCTGACCTGCGCGTTCGGTTAGCACTTGCAAGTCTAGTCAGGAGCATTCGGTCAGTGTTTTTCGCAAGCAAAAGCGACCTGACGCTGTGGTGAGTCCGATCGGTGATAACTTGATGCGTCGGGTCAGTAAAATTGGTCTCTGAATGTTCTCTGTTCGCTTCTTCGCTGCGACCTGCACGTCCGGTCCCGTGGACGACCTACGCGTCCGGTCAATAGAAGGCTGTGAGAGCATGCAGGAACTAACCATTGGAGCTACGACCTGTGCGTCTGGTCATTCTTGACCTGTTCATCCGGTCAGTTCACAGAATGACTATTTTGTTTCCAACAGGTATTTTTTCATTGGGGCTTATAAATAGACCCCCAACTGGCCATTTGAGATGTGTGGGAGCTGAGGGAAGATACTAGGGTGTTGCCACACCACTTTGGTGCTCTCCACTTGCATAGAGCTAAAAGATCACAAGGTGATTAGTGTAGGTGCTTTGCGAAGTGCTTAGGCTAGTTAGACCACGCTCATATGCGCTTGCTCTAGGCTTAGGTCTAGTTGCTAGTGAGGTTTGCATACCTCTCATCCAAAGGTACTTGCGTGCACCGTGCTTGTACTCGGTGGGGCTTGTAGTCTTGCGAGACCACACCAACCGTGCTTGTGGTGTGGCCACCACCGTGTATCAAAGGGAACAAGGGCCATGACGTTTCGGCCGGAAGCTTGATAGTGAAGACGGCGGGGAGAGGTCCGGGAGAGGCTTGCCGGAAGGCACATCAGAGACCTACTTGCACGTGGGGAAGGCTCGAGGCTATCCACGGAGTTACCCGACCGGGAGCTTGGCCCTTGTGAGGGATTCCTTGCAAGGGGCTCCAATGAGGACTAGGGGAAGCTTGAGCTCAGTAAAAATACTGGAGTCGTCGATGGGAGTTTGCATCTCTACCTCATCTTTACCTTCCGCATCTACATTACTACCTTGGTTGTGTGCTCTACTTTCCTAGCTTAGTTGATAGGCTAGTTGATAGGTTTGGAACCTAGGTTTCATAACTTTTTCCGGTAGAGATAGCAACACACCTAGCAAAACCTTAGTTGCACATCTAGATAGATTACATTCTTGCATAGGTTTTGACTAGGTGAAATTAGAGGCCATAGTTAGAATGTGTTTTTAAGTTGCCCAATTCACCCCCCTCTTAGACGTCACAAGTTCCTACAGTGGCCACGGATGTCACGGACCTTGACTGTTGCCTTCCTCGCATGCGTCTTGAGGTAGGGCTATTTAAGCCAAGGTAAGCTAGTTTACCATCAGTTGTGCTCATTACACACACCTTCTTCCTCCAAGAACCGCCTTTAGTTTTAGTGAAAGGAAGCTTTTGAGCCTGTCATCCATCTTCATCGCCATGGTGCTCATTCTTCAAGTTCTCCGGCGGTAGCACCGGCGATGGGATAAGGCCTTGAAGATTGGCTTTCTTCCACGTTTGGGGTGTAGTAATGGCTGCTTGTCCTCGGTGCTAGTGGAAGTTTTGCGAAGATATAGGGAGGATCACCACCTTTGGTATGTCCATGGGGTGATCCTCTCTCTTCCATTTTCGTGGAGGAGTCAGACATGTGGGTAGGTCTCCTCGTGCTTTCCGCTGCAACCCTTGCCTACACAGGGGATGCAAGTGGAAGCTTTGCGAGGTGGGTGTCGCGTAGGCTCTCTTCATTGGAGCAGCCTATGACTACAACTCTGTCGTTTCAAACTCCACTCCATGCCCCTTCTTGGGTGATGTTAGTGGAAGTTTTGCGATGTCGTAGTCGAGTATAGGTTGTTCTATGTACTCGATAGGTCTTTGTTATTGTACACCTAGTAGTCTTCGATACACATCTTTGTTATTGTACACCTTTCAAATGTAACCTACTAGACTTATGAATAAAGATTTACTTTTTAACAAAATGTTGGCTCATGTCACTGTGGTACACACATTACTATTTTTATTCTACTCCGATGGCGGGCGACCGGGTGGATGAGACCCTTTAGACGAGCCACGTGGTGCAGTCAATTTTCTCCGTCCAACTTCTAACGTTGTTTCTTAGAGAAGCATGCTCAACTAAGATCATGGAAGACATGGCCTCACCTTAACTCCTGCTCTCGCTTGGTGCAATCGTAGGGAAATCCAACGGATGCCTAGCTCGACTATATATCCTTCGATAAAAGGGGGTACCAAGTATGATTGCTTTCTGAAGTCGTTACACTTAATTACCACCCACACACCCTATCTTCCAAATCTCATCCAATGGCAGAGAATGGCGGAGCGACAGAAGCGCCCAAGGGAAGACTCACCGAAGGAGAGAGTGCTCGTAGGTCCTGTCCTCCTTTGTGGTAGTTTGCGACGGGAGTACGGGTAATTAAGTATGGATCTTGCACTTTATCTTACACTGGTGTTCTTGATGCTTCCCCTTTGTACAGTGCTATCTCCATGGGCCATCCGGTGCCGTGCATCCCTACTGATGGGAAAGGCACCTCGGCGTCGCCGCAACCGGCGCCCTAATCCTTCCTCAATGAGGAGAGCCGAGAAGCACACCGGCTGCAGCTTTGTCTCGATGCCATGCAGGTAGTGCTTGTCGCGTCAGAGCGCGAAACGACCGCGATGAAGGCTGCGGTCGCCGAGGCCTAGGCGTGGCTCGCTGGTAAGTCATATTGGGCATGATCTAGCTCTTTCACTTCGTGTGATGCGACGTCATGTGTTGAGTTGTAGGGTTTTGTTGTCACCCTTTTTAGCTGTCGAGAAGCAGTTCCACACCGCATAGGCCGAGGCGACGGAGTTGCATCGGGCCAATGATGACCTAGTCCGGCAGACGACAGAAGTGATGCTCCTTCGCTAGGATACCAACGACAACGCCCACGTCACCACCCAGTTGTCGGCAGAAAATAGCTGTCGCTTCGACACCCTCAACTAGGCAGCAGTCGCTGCCATTCGCGTAGTGGCACTTGCTGGGGCGACAGTGGAGGAGTGTCTCTACGCCTTGCCAGCGTGGGTCATGGAGGTGACCAACTATGACATTCGCCAAGGTGCCGCGAGGGCCCTAGCCGCTGCCCAACTTCAGCGTGGGGGCCTACGTGGGCTGGAGCTGGGGTTCCCGCCATAGTTGTCCTTTAGCGATTGAGAGGACCTCGTCATCTACTTTCAACCCGCGACCGTGGCCGTCTCAGTTGTGATGGATGTACCAGACATCGTTTTTAATGCTCCCCGCAAGTAGTTGGATTGTAATTTGCCTCTGCATCCTGTGCAAAAATTATTCATACTACTACTATTTACTATGAGTTTGAACTTTGAACATATACGTTTACTGTTGCCTAGAATGTTCCATTTGTGCGCCTTTGACACGTATGACACTATATGACATGGCCTTCGTTATTAGAGTAGGTGGTAACATCTTCGTAGGACCCATTCACCACTACCGGTAGCCTTCACCACCGCTTGCAGACGGTGTGGATGGTAACACTTTTGTGTCAATTTTCAAGCCTGCACATGAGTCCCGCATATATCATTTCATTTTTTTAATAGTTGCTATTGTAATGCAATTCACATTCCTATTTTTATTCTATGCATTAATTAAGGAAAAGCAATAGGAAATCAAAAGCTGCAGAATACAATATATTTGAGGACAAATTTCAAATGCTAGAATACACTACATTTCAGGACGGAGGGAGTAACTCACTCTCGCACGTAAAGAGTGAATTATATTACTAGTCTCTTATTCAAAATTCGCATTCGAAAAATCCCATTTGAAAAAATGGATTTCTTGGTGAAGCCTATAGTCCTCGCTGCAATACAAAGCCCTAAGTTCCCATTTGTATACAATATTGCTGCAGACGACGCCTGCGCATGAAAGATCGACGTGCACCTATGCCAGTGGCGGCAATGACAACATGCCCCATGTCGATTGGTAGATCAGCTTGATGGCCAGGCGACGGCACAGCACACACCCATTGTTGCTTAGCCACTTACTCATTGGTTTGACGCTGTCGCCCGTGATCCTTCCTTGCCCTCGACCCATCTCATGTACCGCCTCGTAGTGTCGTCGTCGCCGGCAGTGCCATTGTGCCTATGGAGCAATAGGTGACTAGATAGGCCACCAGACTGTGCCCGCCATTGGCGGCATGGGTGAGATCGTCGAGGCATCGCCGTGGGTTGTGGTTTTCCATGAATAAGGTTCGTCCTAGTGAAGAAGCAAGCCTCTGGGTTGCCGAGTTGGGTCAGGCTAGCAAGGAGGGCTTCATAGTCGACGGGGTCATCCCACATCGTCCTGCATCTGAACCAAACCAGTGACGGCTATCGAGGTTTCCACTAACGTGACGCATGGATGAGCAGGTCATCCGTAGGTTGTGGAGGTCATTGGCCGCTCTAAGGTTGCAGCGAGATGACCGGCGATCTCAATGCCTAGGTCAGTAGGGAGCACTGTCAGTGATGTGGGGTGCCACTTCGCTGCCATGATTGCCAGCATCGATGTTGCGCGATGCGGAGCGCGACGAGGCCAACTGAGGGCTCACACGGTGGCATGATGGAGCTATGGCATGTGGACAGCGGTGAGCCGAAGGCTAGAGAGGCAGAGCGGAGCGATCGACGTACATTGATTGAGGAGGAGGCAGGGGAAGCGGCTGAGCGGGGGCTAAATACCCTCTGCAAAGTGGCGTGGGAACTCGCAACTTGCCACGTGGCATAGTCAATTTTCTCTGTCCAACTTCCAACACCGTTCTAGGAGAAGCGTGCTCCACTAAGATCACATGGGAGACAGGGCCTATTTAATAAAAATGAAAGTCCCACTGAGACTAGCCTTTAGATAGTTTGAAATGTGCAAGAGAATGTAAACCGCCTCATTTTCCACTTCTCATCATCTTCGCCGCAACGTCGCTTGTGACCTGCGTGGGTGACCGCGCAAGTCACGGATCTTGACAGTTCCTTCCCCACTCGCGTCTTGAGGTGGGGCTATTTGAGCAAAGGTAAGGAGAGCCTCTTAAGAGCACTTCAATCCCAACCTTATTCCTCCCTTACCATCAGACAAACCATCAACTCAGACATCGCTAGGAGAAGGCCTTCAAGATCAGCTTCGGCCATCACCTGGCCGTGGCTATGTCCACTTGTCCTAGATGTTAGAGGATGTTTCATGAAGTAGGGAGGAATGCCTCCATGGTATGGTCTCTCTACTGATCGCCATCCACGGTTAGAGGATGTGGAATCAAAACCATGGAGAGCTTTCAATGGAGCAAGGGCCCTGGCGTTGGTGGATCTTCTAGAGGTTTCACTGGAGCAAGGGCCCGAGCATCATTTGGATTGCATTCATGAGCCAGAGCAGTTCTGGCTCATGAATGCAATCCAGATGTGGGAATAGATATCCTCATTGCTCGGCTTCTCCTCTTCCACCCACTGTTCCAAGGGGATGTTAGAGGAAGTTTCATGAGGCTGCTCCCCATCTCCAATCTCCTATTTAGTCGGGTATGGGTTACCCCCATACTTGTAAGGTCTCTACAAATGGAAGAATGTTGTTGCATCTAGATCCATCATTGATTGAACGTATTAAGGAGATAGATGGAAATGACCCTTATCCAAAGCAAAGCAAGCTATGAGGATCGTTGGAATGCCGTATTTCAATTTCTGGACCCATAGATTGTATGTAGGGTATAAGAGATTAATGGAAGATTTATTATTGAATGTTGGACTCAGTTCTAGTTTATTTCGTACTTAGGCCAGTGTTGATATTTCTTAGCATCACTCTTTACTAGGTTGTCATCCCTAGCATGATGCCAGAAATACGTGGTTGGTAATTATTAATGACACTTGTAAACTCAAAGAAAATTATATATGTTAAAGTATCCACAAGCGCACAAATAATATATCATTGTAACATTTCACCCGGGACTATACCGAGTATTGATATTTATATTTTATCCATAGGGAGGAGCTATAGGATTGTTGGCATAGAGATATTGACAAATATCTATACTTATGATAAAACCACTCTCATGCTATGGCAGGGGTAAGTCAAATGATAAATAAATGATAAGTGTGAAGCATTGATAATTATTCTAGAGATAAAAATGGAGACTCATAAAATGTAGTATGGCTAGGTAGGAGATTCGGTAAGAGCAAAAGATTCCTATGTCATTCCTTATTTACTAAGTCTTTTGTACACCCAAGTATATACACTCTCATCTAAAAAATAATTAACTCTAGATCTATGCATAAGGAATATTACTAAGATCAAGAACAGAGCTTGTCTACCTTCACAACCACGTTCTACTTGCTCTACAAATGGGGAGTGGACTACAAAGGACTCAACGAGAGTTTCACATCCATGATTAACCACATGACCTAGAGTGCAGAATGCATCCGCAGGTAAACCATATCTAAGCACCATGCTTACATAGTGTTGACCACTTAACCCACATGCGTCTTGGGCTAAGCACTTTGCGAACATATACATAAACTCATCATCAATCACAACTATATCAAGCATATAACTAGAGCAAACTTGAAACATAATAAATAGCAATATAATATTAAAGTAACACAAAGTCATAAATAAAAGAAATACAATGGCTATACCAGTCTCTAGATGATAGATCTAGAATCCTGAGCAATAGTCCACACTCTACTTGAAGCTTGCTAACTAACCTATACTAGAACTTGAAGAATTGGAGCTCTATTCTCTTCTCTCTAGAAACCCTAATTTCTGGTATGATCTTGACTTATGGCATCGTCTTCTAGAGGGGGCAGGGGCTGGTATATATGGACTGGAGCATAAATCCTGAGCCCTCAAATCAAACCGACTTGAATAAATATCGTAGATGCAATCTAGGAGACGGTGGAGGAATCGAAGCGAAGGCTGACATGTGGGACCAGGGGGCTGGCCGGCCTGCATGTCCCCTAAGGGTCTGCCTCGGGGGGATGCCTTCTGGTGGCCTCTGGAACCTTCTGGAGTTAGTTTTCACTGCAGACAAGCGCAATTTTATTTGATGTTTTGATCCCCCTTGCCGGTTTTCTAGAATAACCCTACTAAAAACATAGATTCACCAAAACTTATGGAAATTGTTAGTTTAAAGCCCTAAGTATATGTTGGCGATCCTTTTTATGCACTTATTCAAGTTATGTTTACTGTTTATGATGGATGATAACTACCATCAACAAACTCCTCCAAGCTTAACCTTTGCTTGTCCCTAAGTAAAGCTAAACTTAGCAATGGATCAGGAGTTTGAAATTCCTATATTTGGTGTTGGTAATTAGTGACAATGCCTAGTACTAACTACATATCAAAGACATGTGTGTAGCTACGATGTGGTTGGGGCAATGACATGGTGAAGCAAGGATCAAGCAATGGTGATGTGATCAAGTGCTTGCCATGATGGAGTTGGATGAAGGTGCAAAGCCAAATCATGGAGCTCAAGGCAAAGGTACATGATAGGGTTTTTTTATTTTGCATCCAAGACACCATAGAGGGTGTGGATAGCTTAGGATTGATAGTTGTACTATAAAGAGGGGAATTTCTGGGGCTATTGATCACTTAAGTGCCACTAGATGAAGATTCATTTGCATATGCATTTAGATCTAGTGGAGAGCTAACTTATCACCTCAAAAAATGATTGTGAAAATGGTAACACACATGCACAAGGTGATGTACACTTGGTGATGTTTAGCACATTTGCGAAGGCGATGGAGTTTGAGCGGTAGAGATGGGTTTGTGGCCCTCTCTCCCTCCTGCCGAGCTTGCGAGGCAGGATTCGATGCTTTTTGTGGAAGTGAAACGCCTATTTTCCACTATGCCGGAGGCGAAGATTTTCTCTAAGTCATCATGGATAGAAACAGAGGCAAACAGAGGTCACTGGGATGACCGAACGCTGAACCAGACGTGGTCTCGGCATGACTAGACACGTCCGGTCAGTGACAACAGTAGTCTAGCGCATGGACTGGGGTTTACCACCGGTGCATCCGGTCACTAGCGGGACCGGCGCGTTCGGTCAGGCGCCAGAGGGACAGCGAATGCGAAGGGTCGATTGAACGCAGTGGCGTGTCCGGTCACGATCGAACAGACGCGTCAGGTTGTGAGTGGTAGCTTACTAGAATCAACCGGACGCTGGCACTATGGTGTCCGGTTAGTTCAAGTAGCGCATCTGGTCACGTGGTCAGCAACGCGAATCAGTGGCGACTAGACGCCTAGGCGCGTCCGATCAATTTTGATCGGCGCGTCTGGTCACTCTAGTGCGTAAACAAGTACATTTAAGTGACCGTTACGATCAAACGAATGATATTCAAAGCGAGACACATGGCATTCATCAGGGAGGTCATGATGGAGCGACCAGACGCTATGGCGCATCTGGTCAGTTTGGACCAGCGCATCTGGTCACCCCGAGTGTGGCTATTTCGTGAGCCAACTGCTCTATTCTTTTGGGGGCTCCTATAAATACTTGTTGGTCGGCTCCTAAAGGTCTCTCTTGGACATTTTGACTCTCTAACATCCTCTTGAGCTGAGCACATCCCCTCCCACTCATCTCGCTTGCTTGATTGCCTAATCAAAGTGAGATTGAGTGATCTCAAGTGCATTTGCTTGAGAGTTTGCATATAGTTGGCACTTGGGTGTTCTTTTGTTGCGGGATTCTTGTTTTTCTTGGTGGTTGCCACCACCTAGATGGCTTGGAGCAGCAGAGGAGGTCTGGCACATGTTGGTGATTGTTCATGGCCGGCTCCGATGAGCTTGTTGTGAGGGGTTGTTGTGGTTCCCCAGCGGAGCGCCGAATTCCAACTCTAGTGGATTGCTCATGTCGGAACTTCTCACCATTTGGTAGGTTCTTGTGGTGCCTTTTGAGGGGCTCGGTGTGTGATACCAATTAGCCACCGAACCCCATGGTGTAGGGGGACACAACGAGGACTAGCGTGTTGGCAAGCACGTGAACCTCGGGATAAATCTTGTGTCTCAATTGTGTTTGATCAATTGGATTTCATCCTAGTGATTGGTTACTTCATTGACTATCTTGGTATTCACTTTAGTTGGATCAATCATCGCCACTTTGTATAACATTCCAAATCCCCTCTTGCACTTACTTTGGTATCTTCTTATTTAGTTTGTTGTTGTTGTTCCTTTTTGTTGCTAGCTTGTGTAGTTCTAGTTATAGTAGCTTTGTAGCTTTGCTAGCTTGCAGTTTGTCTTGTGGCGGTTGTGTGAACCAAACTAGAATTGTCAATTGGATAGGTGGCTTGCATCACCCCATTAGGCTAGGCAAAACTCGCATCTCACCATTTGTATTACTAATTAAATTGTTTTAGTGATCTTTGTAGAAAATTTTATTAGGCTATTCACCCCCCTCTAGCCTCAAGACCTTTCAGAGTTGCTGCGATGTTTTCACTAACAAAGAATTCTCCTCTGGATTGAAATCCACCAATCTGACTTTCAAACTTACCCATATTACCTTCAACCATGGGGCTTTTAAGCTTTCACTTGGATCTTGAGCAATTGAAAGATAGAACGATCAAGTCAAGCACTATGTATTAAATTCTTTGTTCAACCATTATTCTGGAGTTTTTATAAGTTTTTAAAATAAAACTCAGAGATTCCATTGTATGACACTCTCAGGTCTCTCATATATGTGGTATTTGTGGATCCTTACCAAGGCAATAGTGATGTTATGCCTTTTCTTCTCCTACAACTAAGGCTTATATGGAGCTCATAGGAGTGGTAATTGTATGAGAGAGCATACTTGCAATACATATATTGTAAACTCAAACCTCGGATCCAAAGAGAGTTAAGTCATACAATCAAATCAAGATATGCATATGTATGGATGTATGGTGGATATATATATGGTGGCTATTGTTGGTATTTCTTAACGTCTATAGAAAGAATCCGCAAGCGTACGAAATTACCATTGTAGCTTTCACTCGGAAGTATTTAGGATATCGTATTTTCTGTAGGGAACGGAGGTATTTCTTCTAGCTAATTTGCCCAAGGACAACACAAGGGTAGCTAATTAGGGTAGAGATGGATTCCTATGGCTTAGGGTCTAAGGATAGATAAACTCTACTTTCACTTGTTTACTTTGGACGCCAGATTGCAACTAGTCTGCCAGTCGATGCCGGCCTATAGCTCTACGCCATACCCGAACATGGGGATCCATAAAGGATGGATAGGACTGTCACCACCTGCCACCTACCCCTCAATCGCAGGATACGAGGCAAACGAAGGTAGCCTCTAGCCTAGACACCACGTCTACACTAGTGACAACTACTCTAGCATTGATTAGGGTTATCCGTCTTCATCAAGGCCCTCTACTAGAGTATCCGCCATGGGGACGGATGACGAACCCACAAACAAGTAAAAGTATAGCTTAACTACTCAAAGGCTTTATAACCAAAAGAATTACGAGCACTTAATAAGATACCCGTTGAGGTACAAAGCCGGTGTTCACCGAGGTACAAGTGGGGGAAGGCTACCGACAAGTCTGGCACTTCTTCCCCGAACTCTCCCTCATGTCTCTCCCTAACTTCTTTGCTAGAGCTAGCTAGGGCCTAAGCCCATGAGTGGTGTTGCTCTTCTCTTGCTCTTGTGCTCTTCTCTTGTGTGTGTTCATCTTGTGGAGAGGAGAGGCCTCCTTTTATAGGTGGAGAGGAGGGGGTCCTTGGAAATGTGCTTGATCCCCATATGGAAGGAGCAAACCGCCTTTTCAGTACGTTGAATCTGCCCAATACCTGTGAAACCAACGTAGCAACGGTGGTATCTGTCAACTGACCAAATCCTAGGCCAAACGGAGCCGGTGGTGGTGTGGCCGCACCCTAGCTGAGCCCAAATCAGCCCATCTTTGTTGTGTTGCCTCCTATGATCATCTGGACTTGGCCCATGGTGTATTCTACGCATTTGATATGTTTGGACTTGGGTTTGGCCCTGTTCTCCACCTCTTTTTGCGCTATTTTGCCTGGTTGTGGGCCTCCCTTCACAGCCATGTTCTACTTGCTCTACAAACGGGGAGTGGACTACAAAGGACTTAACGGGAGTGTCACATCCGTGATCTACCACATGACCCAGAGTGTAGATTGCATCCGCAGGTAAACAATATCTAAGCACCATGCTTACATAGTGTCGACCACTTAACCCACGTGCGTCTTGGGCTAAGCGCTTTGCGAACATATGCATAAACTCATCATCAATCACAACTATATCAAGCATATAACTAGAGCAAACTTGGAACATAATAAATAGAAATATAATATTAAAGTAATACAAAGTCATAAATAAAGAAATACAATGGTTATACCAGTCTCCAGACGGTAGATCTGAAATCCTGAGCAATAACTCATACTCTACTTGAACCTTGCTAGCTAGCCTATACTAGAACTTGAAGAAATACAATGATGTTGACGGTTTATGATGGATGATAACTACCGTCAATAACCAGTCTCAGTGGAGAGTTTCATTATGTTGTTTCCAAGACGGCCGCGTCATGTAGAATAAAATGAAATATGGATGAAACACCCCTTCTCAATGGAGAGTTTCATTCTAGAGTTTTATAGACATTTAATTCAATGACTCATAGAGACTTGGTATTCGTGCCAAGAGAGTTTTGTCTCCATGAAACTCACTTCTTCTTTCTCTTCTTAAAAACCTTGCCACATCATCAAAAGCGCTTATGTGGCTAAAGTGACTAGACCAAACATGCCCTTAATTTAACATTTTTCTAGTTACAATCGAGTAGAATGAGTGACAGTTTACAATCCGGTAGAACAAGTGATGCCCTCAACTAGGCAGCAGTCGCCGCCGTCCGCGGTGACAGTGGTGCGGTGGCTCCTAGAACATCTTTGTAGGACCCATTCACCACCGCCGGTAGCCTTCACCGCCGCCTGCATACGGTTTGGATGGTAACACTTCGTCAATTTCGAAGCCCGCGCGTTTTTTACAAAGTTGTGCACAATTTCCATTCCCGCGTCTAAAAGGGTTGCTTACAAAGCACGCTCCCCACCCTGTGTCTTTCTCCTTGCTCATAGCTTTTGTTCCTCATCACCGCTCCTTGCTCCCCAGTGCTAAACTGCGTGACCGCCCCTACTCCGCGGGGTGCAAGCCGCCACTCACCACCGATAAGCTAGTACCCCACGATGGAATGCCTCACCAGTAGGGCCCACTTAGATCCATTGATGACTAGGCTACTACTCATCACCGCCGTGACTGCCAATCCCACAAGATCCAAAGGCAATGGTAATTCTTTTGCACTTCCCTCCGTCTTTCTTGGATTTTTATTCCCCTCTTCACTCATTTAAGTATGAACAAGCTTCCATCTATTTACTAAGGAGCTCATGATCCAATCTCTGTAGGCGCTCCTTCTCTAATTTAGGCAACAGTGCCACTGCTTCCATTGCCGGCCCCGCTCCACCAGATCCTAGTCAAGAACTTAAGATGGAGGAGGAGGCCCCCAACAAGAGGAACCAAGTGGCCGTCCTCATAGACCATGTCTTCGTCCTCATCCTCCAACACCTCACCGCCCGCACCTTGTGCAGCTACAAGTGTGTCTGTCGCTCCTAGAACTGCCTCATCTCTGAATCTGAGTACCATAAGAAGCTGCCCTAGATTATTGTCACCGAATTCTTCGATCGTAGTTGGAAAGGCAAAAGCAAGTTCACCAGCATCAATGGTGAATACCCCTCCTTGACCTTCTATCCCTTCCCCATTGAGGATGTTGTGATCTCAGATTGCTATCATAGGCTCATCCTATGCTAGCGCGTTGGGTTTCACAATGTTGTCTACAATTCAGTGACTAACAAATGGTGGTTACTACCAGATAACAACCGTTCTTTTAGTTCAGCTCGCTTTGGGTTCGATCCGACAGTCTCCTACACTTTCATGTGATTAAATATGGGAAGAAGAGGGCCAGTGAGTCTGTAGGTGTGAGCATCTACTCATCTAATAGTACAACATGGATGTTTAAGGAATCTAAATGGGGCGATGGTGTTTACGCACATATTCGACAAGTGTGTTTCTTAATGGTTTTATGCACTAGCTGGAGTTGTCCCAGATAGTTGCTATTGATATGTAGGGAAAGACAAGGAGGAAAATTCGTAGGACATGTGGTGAAGCAATCTCCATCCATGAAGCTCAGGGTTAGTTGTGTGTATGTACTGCTAGTATGTTTAGAAAGTATCAGATTTTATTCTAGGTCCTAGAAGACTATGGTACCGATAATTGGACATTGAAGCATACAGTGACCACGCTGGAGAATTTGGACGAAACAATATTGAAATTGGTTATGATATTTGCGATGCGGACTACAGAGTGATTGCAGTTCATCTAGAATGGAATTTGATTTTCCTTGTTGGTGAGGACAAAAAACTGATCACATATGACATGAACCTCAGAAAAGTTCTTGTCCTCCCTACCCAGGTCGTGCAATATCATAGACCTACCTAGAGGCTACGTCCGGAGGGACCTCACTATCTTCCTTATGTTCCCTTATTCATGGAGTCAGTAGGAGAGCAGTAAAGTTGCATATGCTATTCTTTCTTCAGGTAGGGAGTTGTTTTATTTCTATATACAGTCCAATTTTGTCTTGGTAACTAAAGCAATTGTATGTTGAATATTATCAATGCTGCTTCTTTGTGCATGTTGTGGACTCTGAGTGCTTTTGAACGATTTTCCTACAAGGGCTAAGGGAAGAAGAAGAGGGTTCCATGGTGCACTAGCTACCAAGCTGAAGGAAGCTTTGCCTTGCAAGCTAGAGTGCCAATCTAAAGGAGCGGAGCAAAACCTTTATTCTCCTATCTATGTACTGCTTGTGTTAATTCTCGAGTTGACATAGTTGTTATGTTAATGTCGCTTCTTATTATAAAAAGTATTCTTCGTTGTGGATATGATGAGTGGTGTGTAATGATTATAACTATATGGTGTGTGTTCAGTAAGTTATTAAGGCCCATCTAAATTAGTAAATAAATTGTGAAAACCGGATGCAATTCTATCACCTTCGGATGTAAGGGTCGTTGTCTATTTTGTCATCACCGCCGTAACACTCACCGTTGGTGAAGCAGATGGACAACACCGCCGCTATTTGTCTCATGCGGCCGGGTTCAATAGTGTATCACTGCCGAATAGTACTACAATGCAACGGTGACCATTACCAATGACCAGACGGTTCATACGCTGAAGTGACGGTGATGTCCACCTTGACACAAACGCGTCGGGTGCCAAAGCGACGGTAAACACGCACTACACAAAATCAGGTCATTGTGCAAGGCGACTGTGATCCTAATCATTGGTCAAAACGGCGGTGTTAGTGTACATGCACATAGGCGGGTCATGGTACAACGTGATAGAAATAATGACCTGATCACGGACGGATCATAAGCCAACATGGTGGTTTTAGTGTACACCAACACAAGTGGGTCGTGCTCCAGTGCGACGGAAACAACAAGCTAATCACGGACGGATCATAAGCCAACACGCACTACAAGAAATCTAGGCTTCTGTGACGATTTTCTGGATTATGACGCACCTTCTATGACAACAGTAATATGTCATAGAAGGGGTACAATGACAAGAAAAATGCCGTAATTGTCACAATCAGTTTGTCATAGAAGGAAAAGCCATCTATGACAAACTAATTGTGACAATTACATCCTTTTTCTTGTCATTGTACCCCTTCTATGACATATGACTATTGTCATAGAAGGTGCATCATAATCCAGAAAATCGTCACAGAAGCCTAGATTTCTTGTAGTGACGGCGGTGATAGTATATACCAACATAGGTGGGTCATGCTCCAATGTGACAGAAGTAAGGACCTTATCATAGATGGATCATAAGCCAATACTGTAACACCCCAGGTGTTATCTTGGCTAGTTTGGGCACTAACCTTGCATAGCTTAGCATGATCCACTCCTATCATGAACCTAGCATCTTGTTGATCAAGCTCAAGTGATGAAACATTCATTTTGGACTAGTGAACACCTCTGTTCACTATTGAAACATAAGCTTGTACTTAAGTGATGTTATGCATGGTATGCTTTGACCATGTGTCCTCTATACCAGTACTTGTTGTACATGTTGGTAAACATCTTTGTAATGGGTGATCATCATGTAAGAAGACCCTGAAACAGGAAACATAATGATAAAACATATGTAACAATCATTGTTATTTTATGCTTCCATTATGTGTTAATTAGGGATCTTGTGTAAATGATACTTGTGATGGTCTAACATGTGCTCTAGCACCTTCACTATGCTTAGGGTACCTATTGGAGCAATGTTCATGTTGACCATATTGCCTAATTAAGCTTCTAATCATCAGTTTGACCTAATTTGACCCTAGGAGCTCTTTTGCTTCCCTATTTAAAAAGTGCTTCAAGATGAGTTTGCATGTTGATGCACTTTTAAACAAAAGTATAGCAAAATTGTTGTGGAACAAAAGTCCTTTAATGAGCATCTCATGAAAATGGCTGGAAAATGCTCAGATGGGGCCCTCAAGTCAGGATCTCATACTGTTTCCACACTTAGAAAATATTCCAAGTCTGAACTAACATTTCAGTTTCATGTGCACTACTTTGGAGCACTGTATCTCTCAAACTAAGCAGAACTAGCTCAGGATTTTATTGGCAACTTTGTAGATCTCATGTAGCCCTACACTTTTGTAAATTGCACCTTGAGCTAAATCGAAACGGATTGAGAACTATAGGAACGAGAAGGGGGCGGATTCAGTCGGTTGGAGAGGGACTGAATCGTTCTTCAGTTTGAAACGGAGCTGAGCTCGTGGCCGACTGGTTTCAGGCCGCTTGCGCCGCGTGGCATCGGTACATCGACGGGAGGCCACGACGCCTGGCCAGGGGCGCGTTAAGACGACGCCAACCCGCTGCTCTGCCCCATTCACTTCTCCTTTCCCTTCTTGCTCACGCCGAAGCGGAGAAGCTCACTGTCGCGCGGCCACGAGCTCCGGTGAGCCCATGCGCGTGAACCACCATGCCTTAGCCCACTCAACTCCACCTAAAGCTCCGCATTGCTCTGCTCTTCATCGAAATCGCCTTGCATTGGGGAAAAAGTCAAGCCTTAGGGAGCAGTTCTCGATTTCCTCTTCACTGGTGCTCGGTCTGCCATGAACGGAGTTCGAACTCCGCGCGGCCAGCCTCACCAGATCTCCCTCTCCTACAGCTTGTTCCTGTTTCCGAGTTGCATTAGGGTGTAGATCATAAAACCCTAGCGAATCGAAGCTCTACTGAGTTCATCGCATCGGAACGGGCCTTGACGCCGCGCGCGTCCGCCATTGCCGCCCAAGAGCTCGAGTCTAATCTCTCCATGCCCATGCATTCTTTGGTAAATTCGATCGATGTCTAGGGTTTCTGGGTTAGTCTTCTTGTTGTGTGCTTGATGGAACCGCCAGCCGGAGTTTCACCGGAGCGGAACGCTGCGGCCCCGCCGCCGTCGGCAATGCCACCCCCATGGAGCCACCGCGCACGTGGTCAGCAGGCCACCGACCACCTCGGACCGCACTACGGACGCCTATGGACGCGCCTCACCGCCCTGGAGCTTTTCCACTACTTCCCCGCGGCCGCCGACGACCTCACCGGCTGGAGATGGCCGGCGGCAAACCTCCTCTATTTCCGGTGAACGGAGGAAGCCGGCATCCTCTCTCTCTGTCCCTCTGTGGGTCTTTGACAGGCGGGCCTGACAGAATAGTGGGTCCCTCGCGTCAGTTAAGTAGTGTTTGGTTTGGGGTACAAATCCGGGTACGCCTAGCAATTTCAATAGGGTTTGAGTAATTCTGTGTTTGAATTTCAGATTTCATTTAAATCTTCAAAAATTCATATCTCATGCTAGAAAACTCCAAAAATAGTAAATGGGGACTTTTTGGAAACCTTGAGAAGAGATCTATGCAGTAGAGTCATGAAATTCTATATGTTTGTAGATAATTTCTGATGTCTTTATTTAAGCCTTAAAAATGCTCCCAAAATGCTTAGCAACTTGAGCAGAGCCATATCTAGAGTTTTAGAACTCCAAAAATAGTGATTCTTATTTTGTTAATTTTTTAATGACATGTACTTGCTAAGAAAAATATTAAACACACTATTTGTTCACTGTTTTCTTAGGGTTTTGATTGGACCTTGATAAATAAGGAATTTACATTATATTGCTTGTTATTTTTATATCTTGAGTTGTGCTGCTCCAATTGATGTGAAATTTTTATGGTAGGCTTGTCATGCTATGGATGTACTGTGGTATAAATTTCATGGCCATTGCTTACTGTATGCTCAAGTTATTGAGTTAACTTGTTTATGGCTTAATAAATAGCTTATAAATAATATATAAATGATAAAATAGAAAATGTTGTCCCATCACCTTATTATGATGTTGCTCTTTGATGTTGGTTCATTCTATGGCCATGTGTTCATAGAAAATATTGAGTTTTAGGTTTAACTTGCTCTCACATGATTTATTGCAATAGCTATTTGTCTTTTTCATAGAGGTTGATATACTTGCCCAAATGGATTGAAATTTGGACAGTAGACTTTTGGGAGCATGTGTAGGCCTCTATAATTTTGGTAGAATTTATTGTGCACGTTTGATATGTGTTCATAATTCCACCTAATTATCTAAATAAATTAAGAAAAGGCATTAAAAGAATTTATTTAGAAATGGACACTAAGTTTTCTGGTGTTTATTAGTCAGGTGTGAAATGTTGGTAAAGTTGATTTTGTCTAATTATATGTTTGCAACATAAGTTAATAATTATTTCTTGCAAATGAGGTTTCTAGACAGATCTGAGAACTTAGCAAAGTTCTTCATGATAATGTGCTTTGTGGTAAAACTTATTTATACAAAAGTTGTAGATAATTTATGTATCTAGCTTCTATTAAAATTTGGTGGTAATTGGCCAAGTAGTTTTTGAGTTATAGCTGTTTAAAGTTGGGTTACAGAATTGCTTGCTCTCTGTCTTGTTAGACCAGTTTCTGTATTTGTGTAAATTCGACATGTTAAACATTGGAATCTGATACGCTCAGGGGGTCCCGATCTTCACGACGTAGGATGATCACCGATAACTAGCTGAAGAACAGCCGGATAACTTGCTGCAGGCAGCGATAACTAGTGCAACCTGGCAAATAAAACTCGAAGCCAACCACCGTCTTTAACCGGCAACCTGAATCGAGGATTCGCCCAACCACACTCTCAAAGAACCAACCAACACAGCCTACAATCAATCGAGGAAACCTCGAAGGGAGTAGGAGCACCAATTGGGAGCGGATGAAGCCGCCGCTTCTGTAAATCTCGCAAAGGAAATCACAAGAGCAAAGGGGTAGAGATCTCTCTCAATATTTGTTAGCACACAGCTGAACAAAAGGGAGGTTTGTATTCTATTATCAAAAGTCTGAGATTACAATGAGTCTAGGAGGTATTTATACTAGCAACAGCCCTGCTAGATAGGTGGAAACTCGAAAAGAAAAATATAAGACGCACTATGTGAACGGGCCTCCTCGAGATGCCTTCCTGGAGAATTTTCGCGTGGCTGTTGGTCTTCAGCGCAGTCTTCAGTGTTTTGGCAATAACTCTATCTTGGAAACTCCAAATGACATGCGGTTTGTTGGGTTGGAAAGTTAACTTGATAACCTTTCACACAATGTGCAGCATGTACCACGAAATATTGTAGATTGGTATAGTTTTGCATGGGAACTTGGACATCAGGCTGACTGCTGACTAGCTGACCAGTCTGTACTAAATCAGTCGAATCTCAACATTGGAGAATCCAAATCAAGTGAGAGAACTTGGGCTTGAAACTAGACTTGATAAGCTTTCCAACAAGTCCTCATGGGCCTTCATAGCTTTTGTGAGCAAAAAGTTGTGACTGATTCTTTCTAATGGTTCTGTCACACTAGACTGGCTCGAACGTGATCCTCCTCTTTGTTTCACCCTTGGTGTTTTCTTGTCATCCTCCGTGGTGCACCTAAGCAATAGCAACGTGCACGACTTAGGTAGTATATAATTCTCATTAACATTAAAATGATTTTCAGAAAGTAGCGCGTGCACCTCTTGTTGTAGCTTCTTGGCTCGACTACGTGTAATTGGTCCATCAAAGACTTGGACTGGTGTTGGTGTAGCTTGACTTGGAGGTTGTAACATGTTGTTGGTTGACGTGGTCATATCATCCTTCCCCTCTTCAAAAGGAGTCGTCCTCGACTCTGAAGTATCTTCACTTGTGAATGGAGATAGATCAGCAACATTGAAGGTGTTGCTCACACCATAACTTGCTGGAAGATCTATCTTGTATGCATTGTCATTGATCTTGGACAACACTCTGAATGGACCATCCCCTCGTGGCATCAACTTGGATTTGCGCTTCTCAGGAAAGCGATCCTTACGCAAGTGAATCCACACCAAGTCCCCTGGTTCAAATAATACTTTCTTTCGATGTTTGTTCATACTTGCAGCCTTGCGTGTCGCCTTCAACTCGATTGCTTCTTTGGTCTTCTCATGTACCTTCTTTATATATGCGGCACGCTTTGAGGCTTCCATGTTGGTTCTCTCCTGCAATGGCAGTGGCAACAAATCTATCGGAGCAATAGGTTTGATCCCATAAACAATTTCAAAAGGACACAAATTAGTGGTAGAGTGTACTGCCCTGTTATAGGCAAACTCCACATGAGGCAAGCAATCCTCCCAATCCTTCAAGTTCTTTTTCACCATGGTTCGCAGCAACATTGACAATGTACGATTCACCACTTCAGTTTGTCCATCGGTTTGAGGGTGACAAGTTGTTGAGAACAAGAGCTTGGTCCCAAGCTTTGCCCATAATGTTTTCCAAAAGTAGCTCACAAACTTGACGTCACGATCAGACACAATAGTTCTAGGCATCCCATGCAGCCTCACAATTTCTCTGAAAAACAAATTAGCAACATGTGAAGCATCGTCGCTCTTGTTACAAGGGATAAAATGAGCCATCTTTGAAAATCTATCAACCACAACAAAAATAGAATCTTTTCCCCTCTGAGTTCTAGGCAACCCCAAAATAAAGTCCATACTTATATCTTCCCAGGGAATATTAGGAGTAGGTAATGGAGTGTATAAGCCATGAGGGTTCAGTTTGGACTTAGCTTTGTGGCAAGTGACGCATCGCTCCACAAATCTGATGATGTCTCTCCGCATCTTGGGCCAATAGAAATGATCTTGCAGCAGTTCATGAGTTTTCTTTTGTCCAAAATGACCTGTTAGTCCACCTCCATGTGACTCCTGCAACAAAAGCAATCTAACCGAAGAATTAGGAACACAAAGCTTGTTAGCTCTAAACAAAAATCCATCATGTATGTGATATTTTTCCCAACCTTTTCCATCTTTACAATGACTATATGGTTCTGAAAATTCAGGGTCATTTTTATACATGTCTTTCAAACTTTGAAGTCCCAAAACCTTTACCTCAAGTTGGTTCAGCAACACACTCTTTCGTGACAACGCATCAGCAACCACATTGTCCTTACCTTTCTTGTATTTCACGATGTATGGGAATGTTTCGATGAACTCAACCCATTTAGCATGGCGACGATTCAGTTTTGCTTGTCCTTTCAAGTATTTTAAAGCTTCATGATCGGAATGAATAACAAACTCTTTTGGCCATAAGTAATGCTGCCATGTCTCAAGCACACGCACCAAAGCATACAATTCTTTGTCATATACAGAATAATTCAGTTGAGCACCTCCCAATTTTTCACTAAAATATGCTACAGGTTTTCCTTGCTGCATTAAAACTCCTCCGATCCCAATCCCACTAGCATCACATTCTACTTCAAAAGTTTTAGTGAAATCAGGAAGAACAAGTAACGGTGCTTCAGTCAAATGTTTCTTTAATTCTTGAAAAGCATTTTCTTGTGAATTGTCCCATTTTAAATCAACACCTTTCTTTGTCAATTCATTCAAAGGAGCAGCGATGGTACTGAAATCTTTCACAAATCTTCTATAAAAACCATCAAGGCCATGAAAACTTCTTACTTGACTTACATTCGTTGGAGTTGGCCAATCCTTGATGGCCTTCACCTTGCTTTCATCCACTTCTATTCCTTTCCCTGAAACAACAAAGCCAAGGAACACAACATGGTCTGTGCAAAAACTGCACTTCTCAAGATTAGCAAATAATTTCTCCTTCCGGAGCTCATCCAAGACTTGACGAATGTGATTCATATGTTCTTCAAAAGACTTGCTATAAATTAAGATGTCATCAAAATAGACAACCACAAATTTTCCAATGAAAGCTCTCAGGACATGGTTCATTAATCTCATAAAAGTACTTGGAGCATTAGTCAAACCAAAAGGCATAACCAACCATTCATATAGCCCAAATTTTGTTTTAAATGCAGTTTTCCATTCATCTCCAGCTTTCATTCTTATTTGATGGTACCCACTCCTCAAATCAATTTTAGTAAATATGGTGGAACCACTTAATTCATCAAGCATGTCATCTAATCGTGGAATAGGATGGCGATAGCGAACAGTGATATTATTTATAGCTCTACAATCAACACACATCCTCCAAGAACCATCTTTCTTAGGTACTAAAATCACAGGAACAGCACAAGGACTTAAACTTTCACGAACAAAACCTTTGTTAAGAAGTTCTTGCACTTGCCTTTGTATCTCCTTTGTTTCTTCCGGATTGGTGCGGTATGGTGGACGATTAGGGAGTGCAGCCCCTGGAATGAGATCAATTTGATGCTCAATCCCACGAATTGGAGGTAGTCCAGCTGGTGTCTCTTTTGGAAAAACATCTTCATAGTCCTGCAAAAGATGAGACACAACACTAGGAAGAGAGGTGATGTCGTTGGCTGAAACTAATATGTCCTTGTACACAAGTACAAAGAGCACTTGATCTGGGTTGTTCCTCACTTCTCTCATTTCAGATTTTATGGCTAGCATAACTAGATGCTCTCCCTCTCCTTTATTTTTTTCTCTCAAGTTTGGCTTGTGGCACTCACTCACCGAGTTGTGGATGGCACTCAATTTCTTTTGCTCTCCTGCCTCTCTACTCACTGGAACAATTTCAGATTTCTTTTGTAAGTGTTCAGCCATGATTTGTTGAGGTGTCATAGGCTTGAGTACAAACTTCTTCCCTTTTAGATCAAGAGTGATCTGATTTGTTCTCCCACAATGTTGGCTATATCGATCATATTGCCATGGTCTTCCAAGCAGCAAGTGACACACCGACATGGGTGCCACATCACACTCCACCGTGTCAACATATTCCCCAATCTTGAATGAAACTTTCACTTTATATGCAATCTTGATATCTCCCGAATCATTCAACCATTGGACATGATATGGATGAGGGTGTCGCAGCAACTTCAAACCAAGCTTGTCAACCATCTCACGACTAGCAAGATTATGGCAGCTCCCGCCATCAATCATCACCTTCACTACTTTATCTTGCACTTTTGCTCTGGTTTGAAATAAATTGTGTCGCTGCCCATTTCATTTTCTTTCATTTGAACACTCAAGATTTGAGCTACAACAAGAGCAGCACCCTGCTCAAACTCGCAGCCAGTATGGTCCTCATTTTCATGGGCTTCCTCATCATATTCTTCCTCAACTTCCTCTTCACTAGCTGAATCAAAGTCTCCATTATCATTCACAATGATCACCCGATTGTTTGGGCATTCCCTACTTATATGCCCACGGCCTCCACACTTGAAGCACTGAATTCCACTACTCTTGGATGTAGATCCCACTGAATTAGTTGTGGATGCCGCTGGTTTTGGGGCAGTAGTGTTCTTCTCACTAAAAGCACCCTGAAAATTAGAACGTGAGCCTCCATTTGAGCTTTTTCCCATTGATGGTGCAGCAGCAAACTTTGTTTCTGATTTACTTCCTCTAGAAAAATTCCTCGTACCAAATGACAAGGACTTGCTGCTCTTAGCATCTTGCTGCAGTTGACGTTCAGCTTTGGTTGCTTGATGTACCAAGTCAATAAGATGACGGTACGGCTGAAACTCAACAATGCACTGAATGTTGCGATGCAGCCCAGCCATAAAACGTGCAATGGTTTGTTCTTCATCTTTATGCACATTGGCTCGAATCATAGCCTTCTCCATCTCTTTATAATATTCTTCAACAGAGAAACTTCCTTGCTTCAGATTCTGCAGTTTATTAAAGAGATCACGTCGATAGTGCTTGGGCACAAATCGAAGTCTCATTTCCTTCTTCATTTCTTGCCAACTTGCAATAGGACGTTCTCCTTCCTCTTGTTGATCTTGGAGAAGTTGCTCCCACCAAATAAGAGCATATCCATCAAACTCCAGAGATGCCATTGCTAACTTCTTCTGTTCTGAATAATTATGCATGTGAAATATCTTTTCTACCTTCAACTCCCATGTGAAATAATCTTCAGGATCAGACCCTCCATCAAATTTGGCATAGTGAATTTCAGTTTGCCAAATTTCTCCTCTTGGTTGCCTCTCCTATGACGGTGGCGACCAAAGCTATGTTGAGAATGATTATCATCATCCTCATCTTCAGATTCTTCATCATCATTCCTTCGACCTCGTCCACTTCCTCTGCTATGTGCAGCTCTTCGATTCCCCCGACCCCTTCTTCTTCCATCACTATCTTCATCATCTCCACCGTGGTTACTGCCACCTTCTTGACGAGGACAATGTCCTCTGATCTCATTCATAAGGGCTTGAAGATCTCGAGTCAATTGATCTTGCTTTTCTTCCATGCTTTGCCGAAGTTCATTAAATTGTGCCGCAGTGACACAATCATCGATCTCAGCATTAGAGCCCATCTTTCTGAAATGTTAGCTCAATATGGCAATAGATATTTATGGAATAGGAATATATATGTGGGATCTCACAACCTTACCTCTCTAACCAACCGAAGCTCTTATGAAATCCCTGCGAGTTACAGGAAAAATAATGTGTGGCGGTATCCGAGAGTGATGGTTGGGAGAATACAAGACCAAAGAATACCGATTACGATGGCTTATATGTGGAGCTTGGTGGCGAGTAGTGCACAAGGGATGCAATCTGAATTCTAGCTATTGTAAAGTTAAGTAACAACCCAAGCTAGAAGTTCCCTGTCTAGTGCTGATCACAGAATTTGAATGAGATTAAAATCGATCACACACACACGCAAGGAAATTTCAGATTTGATGCAAACAAGGAGTATGATTGGGATGCAAGTGTTGCGATCAAACCTAACCAAAATTTTGCACCAAACAAGGATAGCACACTAGTTGCACTACTTGATATGAAAACTTTTAGCACTTGTGCACATAAACCTACTGATCTTTCAACCTTTCTTTCTCAGTTTTTCTCTATTCTTTTTTTTTACTTTTCTTTCTTCTCTTTTTTTTGACACACTTTTTTTTTATAACTAAACACAAAGACCAGATTAAGACACTTGCACAATTAAGATAAGAACAAAACACAACCGGTAGCTATAATAGGATCAAAGTTTACGCGAAGGACATGATATGCGTTTTCAGATTTTTTTTGTAGGGATTTTCAGATATATAAAGAGGCTCAAAGGACATGCAAAGGATAATGATCAGCAACTAAAACAAAGACTCTAATGAACTGAAACTTAACAAAACTCACTAAAATAACAGATTGAAACAAAGGGCTAAACGAATGTATTTTTTAGGCTTTTTGGTGGATAGGACGAAACAAAAAATATAAGTAGCTAAGGAAAAAAAATCCTACCGTGGTAACGAAAGCTTTGATACCAGATGATACGCTCAGGGGGTCTCGATCTTCACGACGTAGGATGATCACCGATAACTAGCTGAAGAACAGCCGGATAACTTGCTGCAGGCAGCGATAACTAGTGCAACCTGGCAAATAAAACTCGAAGCCAACCACCGTCTTTAGCCGGCAACCTGAATCGAGGATTCGCCCAACCACACTCTCAAAGAACCAACCAACACAGCCTACAATCAATCGAGGAAACCTCGAAGGAAGTAGGAGCACCAATTGGGAGCGGATGAAGCCGCCGCTTCTGTAAATCTCGCAAAGGAAATTACAAGAGCAAAGGGGTAGAGATCTCTCTCAATATTTGTTAGCACACAGCTGAACAAAAGGGGGGTTTGTATTCTATTATCAAAAGTCTGAGATTACAATGAGTCTAGGAGGTATTTATACTAGCAACAGCCCTGCTAGATAGGTGGAAACTCGAAAAGAAAAATATAAGACGCACTATGTGAACGGGCCTCCTCGAGATGCCTTCCTGGAGAATTTTCGCGTGGCTGTTGGTCTTCAGCGCAGTCTTCAGTGTTTTGGCAATAACTCTATCTTGGAAACTCCAAATGACATGCGGTTTGTTGGGTTGGAAAGTTAACTTGATAACCTTTCACACCATGTGCAGCATGTACCACGAAATATTGTAGATTGGTATAGTTTTGCATGGGAACTTGGACATCAGGCTGACTGCTGACTAGCTGACCAGTCTGTACTAAATCAGTCAAATCTCAACATTGGAGAATCCAAATCAAGTGAGAGAACTTGGGCTTGAAACTAGACTTGATAAGCTTTCCAACAAGTCCTCATGGGCCTTCATAGCTTTTGTGAGCAAAAAGTTGTGACTGATTCTTTCTAATGGTTCTGTCCCACTGGACTGGCTCGAACGTGATCCTCCTCTTTGTTTCACCCTTGGTGTCTTCTTGTCATCCTCCGTGGTGCACCTAAGCAATAGCAACATGCACGACTTAGGTAGTATATAATTCTCATTAACATTAAAATGATTTTCAGAAAGTAGCGCATGCACCTCTTGTTGTAGCTTCTTGGCTCGACTACGTGTAATTGGTCCATCAAAGACTTGGACTGGTGTTGGTGTAGCTTGACTTGGAGGTTGTAACATGTTGTTGGTTGACGTGGTCATATCAGAATCATGCTGTGATGATTATAAATGAAATATAGATAATTTCATAAGCTTTCCATAATGTCTTCTTGCAAGTCATTTGGAGTTGTAGATCTCTAGTTATGATTAAATTACTCAGCTGTTGGTCTGATGTCCAGAAGGTAGCAATTTCTAATTCTAGTACTTTGATTAACTTTGTCATGCTTGGGTATTGAAGTGTGACTCATATCTTTGATGATACTTGGGTGGTACCCTGTGATCTTGTGAGACTTGTTTCTTGATTGATGTGCTTGCCCTCTTCTATGTTATGTCTTAATGAGGATTAAGTTAATTAGCTCTAGGGTTTATGTGAACTTTGGTATGCTTGCATGATTATTTTGTTTATTGCATTTCTATGCATTCATACATATGCATTATTGCACCTCATTTAGGTACGCTAGCTGAAGCACGTGAAGGACCTGATGTGGAGCCAAACCCGAAGATGGAGTTGGTGGATCTATCCCGAAGATAGAAGGACCGGACAAGTGATAGATTGCGAAATGCTCGCCAAGTGAATTCATCTGACATACTCTAACTTGAGTCAGATCCCAGGCAAGCCCCAGAGCATTATAAGCCTCCTATCTTCAAAGCAATTATATATATATATATATATATATATATATATATATATATATATATATATATATATATATATATATATATATATATATATATATATATATATATATATATATATATATATATATATATATATATATATATATATATATATATATATATATGTTATAAGTATTGTTGCATTAAGTGGTAGGAGTTGGTTGGAAACCCTTGCTGCATTATATCATTCCTTGTCCAGATATATGAATCCTTGAATCCTACATAGACTAGGATCGAGTAGATGCTTAGCCCTGCTTTAAGTGGTAGAAGTCAGGTGATTTCCTGTCACCTGCGAGATATAGGGATATTCATATATGGCACGGTGGGCTATATTTGCTATCGTGGAATGGAACCATGTGTTAATAAAATGAAATGAGACCGGGCGGGATGACGATAGTGATGCAACAAGGCATGGAGGTCTTGGGTGTGGATCTATCCCCGTCTGAGTCGTTTAAGGATCGATTCGCTGTACGTCCTTGAGTCATGTTGAACGCAGTCTAACACTTAGTTGGCCGGATAAGCCGTTCCGGCCGCGAAGCCGAGTAATGTGATTCAGGCCGGGAATCGAATGGTAGGTTGCTTCTTGGAGGAGAGAAAGGATGTGCTTGGGGACATTGGCGTGAGACCAAGGGGGGGTTAGAGTCCCTATCACCTGGCAGAGTGTCGCCCTTGGGGTCACGACATCATTCGGACCCGCGATTCCTGAATCATATGAAAAGGTGGCTTGTGCGACCCTGGCAGGGGCCTGCGCGGTGAGTGTTAGAAATACCCCTCCAGCTGGATAGGAATTCGATTCGAATCGCCGTCGCTCCCGGTTAGTGAGCACTTGACTTGAGCGGCGGCAACGTAGATTCAATTAAATTGAACGGATGGTTAATTGGATCACGATGGAAAGATTGCCTCAATTTATACCTGCTATGGTTAATATTGTTTGCTCCTAATAAAGTGAGTGCTCTAGTACAGGTTCTAATATAGATGATAGGTTAATGATAATTAACTTGATGCTTAAGCATTAACAATTGATCATCTATATTAAGCTTTTATGCAAAATGTTGTCAAGCTAGCCCCACTTTATATCAGCCTTGCATGATCCTTGGTGTCGCCTTATTTCTGGTTTCTGACAGGTAAGTCTAGCTGAGTACCTTCTTGTACTCAGGGTTTTATCCCCACTTGTTGCAGGTTGTGATGTATCATGGCGACTGCAAGAGTTGGTTGGCTCCTGCCTTGTGGCAGAGTGTGATCATGGGCATGATCCTTCTTATTTACCTTATCTCTAATGCTTTTGTTGGAAGTCGACCGTGGTACTAGCATATATTTGAAATAAGAATGATGTTAGTTTCAAATTACTTTGCTTCCGCTACTTTTGAACTTAAGTTGTAACAACTATGTTGAACTCCGATGTAAATTGATCTACTTGTGAAATGGTTGTAACATGTGACTTGTTATGTTGAATCACTACGATCTTGGCTTGTATGTTGGTTGGCTTGAAATCCCTCGTGATTTCATTGGACTACCGGAGTTATATGGGCTCAAGTGCGAGAATTTGATCACTTCGGTGATTGTTTTTGTACTTGTGCTCTTATAATTTGGACGGTTCTGTTACAGCTAGTATCGGAGCAAGATTCAACATTAAACTTGTCGTATGTGTATTTAAAACAAAGGTTTTGTTTTATAAAGTTAGTTTTTTCAACTTATAGCTATATATAGGGTTGTCAAATCTAAATTTTAAACCTAAGTATGCCAGTGGTCAATTTCCTTATGCCCATATAAGGATTATTAGGTGGCTTATATAAGTACTAACTTAGGGGTTTTTCATTTATGCATCTATGCCTAGGCCAAGGTATGTATGTGTGATAACTCTCCCACACTATGCTATCCAGTGTGTCAGATTAGAGGTAGCCTTCATATATGAAATAGCCATATATGTTGCTAGTTTACTTTTATGCAACGTCGCACCTATGCTCAGGTAAGTGTGAGTTGTGAGAGCATGACCGTACAACCTGCGGTCTAGGGGAGAGCTAGTTTTGGTTACTGGATTATTTACAAGTTACACACATGTATATATGAAGGTACTTAATTGTGGGTGATTAATGATTCGGGTAGTTTTGGTGCTACATGTATATATACAGGGGTATATGTATATGGGAGTACTTAAAAATTTTACTTTCCTGCTTTCATTGTGTGCTATATTGGGGAATTGTTGGGCTGCAATGAAACTTTTCTGCAGGTATGCTAACCACGAATGCGTAAGTCGAATGTAGCTGTTGACTAGCTATATATCGAGAGAGTGCGTGTTATGCCACCGACTTAGAACGTGATCGCCACCTTAGGTTGGCAGTCTTGTGAGGACGAATAGGATGAAGCATGCATCTTCATGATTGTTGCCTTATGCATAGCTATGCTCCTCTCACCCTTGTTCTATAGTGCGTAACTTGTGATTAATGTGGTACACTATCTTTCTTGTGTGGAGTAAAACAAGAATGTCTTACTCCATGTTGTTTGAGAAAAGTGTGTGCTTAGCCTTGCTAGAAATAATTGTGGCTACATGCTTGAACTTAGAGTTATCTTCTAGCCTAGCAAAGTGATGAATATGTTGTTCACCCAAGCGTTTGCCAATGCTTTAGACCTCACTTAAGTAATTATGGATTCTCATTAATGAATTAAATTCATGATGGTATAAGGTAACAAAATTTAGAGCTACTAGAATAACATGTTTGTACGCTCTCTTATTAAGTAGAACAAAGGCAAGCTTTGTTTTGCCTGTCGAATGTTGGCTGCTAGAATGTTCTCTGTTGTAGTGATGCTTTTGTGGTCATAATGGTGTTTTCTGTAGTTATGGAGAATACCAAAGTTGTAGCCAACTTACTTTTCTATCTTGTCCTAAAATTTTATGACCCTAGGTCTTATGGTTTGGGAGTTATAAATTTTAGAAGTTTGTTGTCAGAATCTGCTCATGTTCAGAACAGATCTGAATGTTTGCTTTATTTGACCTATGTGATTATAGAATCATGTCTTGGAAATATTAGAGGAAGTGTAGTACTTTTTCTAAGCTTTCCAAAATGCTAAAGATCACTACTTTTGATGGTGTAAGTCACCAGTTATGAGCTTGTGAAGTTGAATGACAGAATCTGTCCAAACCTGGACAGAAATGTCTTCTTTGTGTTGATTAACCTTGTTAGCTGGAGAATCATATTAATATGATATTAAGAAAGTTATAGACAACTTAATAAGCTTTACATAAAGTTAAGGCTCAGCCTTGTTAGGTCCCTAGAACTCCAGTTACGCATTTTCGAAGTTCTTGTCAGTTTTTCTGTCCATATTGGTACAGATCTAAAACATTAGCATTTTTGGTCATATTAATCTATTAATTAGCTGTTGGTATGAATAACTAAAGTGTAGTTATCTCCCTAAGCTTTCTAGAAAGTCTAGAATCACCTTTGTGGGATGTCTACAACCTCAGTTATGGTTGAAACAAGTAACTACTGTGCTGCTGTCTAGATTCTATGTATATGCTAAGTTACCCACCTTAGCTAGCATTTGTTTTGGACTAAACTTGTAGTTAGTTCTTGCTTTAGATAAATGCTTGTTTTTAGTGAGCCTTTTGCTTTGTATGCGTTGCTTAAGCCCATTCGTTTGAATTTTCTCCCATGTCTGCTTGACTGTGATGTTGTAAGTATGCTCGTTATCTAGGTAGTGTCCTAGTTGTCATCTCGTTTGTCCTCGATGAGCATACGAGGGTCGCATAGCTTTATCCTAGAACAACATTTACGTTACGTAATTGTATGGTTGTTGTCTTCAATTAGGTTCTCTCTTAGGAGTCTGAGCCTATAGACTTGGTGGTTAGCCCTTGAATGTTTATATCCATGCCTTTGATTGACCGAAAGTCCAAAAGTTTAGTTCTCCGATATGTTTGCATAAGTCGTGGGTGTTTTGCAACTATTTTTGTGAAGACCCTTACCGACTAACCAACCAAGTTAACTTTTATCAATGCTAGCCTTTGATCATGGTTCGTACGTTGCCAGTTGTGGAGACCGGACCTAAATCCATGTTGGACCTTCCGGTAGCCTCTCCCAAAGGTTAGCTAGTACGACGCAACGTCTGTTTGCTGTGGCCTCAAAATCATTTGTTTGCAAATTCGTGTATCCACCATATCAACTCAATCTTTGAGTGGTACCTCAAATTTCTCCACGAAGTTTGCTTAAGCCATCCTCAACCTTCCCAAGTCTCGGGATGTTTATCAATCTTGATCTCATGTTGTTGCTCAACATGATCGAATCTCTGTTAATTAATTATCTGGTAGTTTCCTTAGTCGACGCCAGGTATCCGTGGAATTACGCAAAAATCGCCGGCTCAGCCGCCTTCGACAATGGAGCTATGTTCTCTTGTGAGGCGTTTTGATCTGCGGATAGCTTCCCTATTGATTCTAAACCTTATGACTACCTTTGCTTGCTATTCTTTCCTTGTATAATGCTTGTTTTTACCACCCAAAATGGGTCACTTGAAATTTCACCTTGGTGATGTGATCGGTAATGGTGTTATGAGTAGCAACTAACGGTGCCGCGACGAAACCGAGAGCCTCCTGTGGGTGGCCGACACAAGGTTGTGCTGCTCGGCACGCGCTGGTATCGTGGTTTCTAGTCATGATCCATTGCGGAACAACATCAACGTGTTATTCTCATGTGAACTCTTTCTTGGTTATCTTCCCATATCGTATCGTAAGATCCATATCTTAGACCAAAAGTAGTGGAGTTTCCTTCTGAAGTTGCTAAGAGGATAACCTTTGAAGAACAGGTCATCGACATAAACATTAACATACTACAAGAGGTGGTAGACAAGTGACTCTACTTAGTTGTTCTAGTATTGACAACTCAATCTCGTGAGCAACGTATCTCATCTCTGTTGGATAAAAAGGACACACAACACTTAATGTTGGACAAGTTATCTGTGGGATGAGAATCGATTGTCGCATTGTGCATATGACCGGAGCTATCCAAGTCACAATCTTGGGTGCATAATGACCATACAATCGAAATCAACCATCTCTAGAATAACGTCGTATTTGCTGACTTCGATGGCAACCATCTGTTCCGCATCAACCACAGTTGTTGGGATCAAGAATGAAGATTTGGAACTTTTTAGTGTTAAGAGACAACTGATTAGTTACCAATAGGAAGGTTAATCTCCAACTAGGTAATGACTCTTTGGTAGCTACGAAGGCTATGTCTTACAGAGCAATAACTAATAAGAAGTTAATCAACTAGCCAACAACTTGAGTGATATTCTATCTTCTAGAGCCATTGGATCAAGTCAATTCCATCTTGAACAATCACACAGATAGTGCAAAGTGTTCTATCAACTAAAGTGAAGAATTAGAGAAAGTATGCCCTAGTTCCGATCCGCATCCTTGTGCCCATAGGTGCCACAAACGGTTTGCCCATAACTGGGAAAGAAATTTGAGAAGTGTTAAACAACAGATTTCCTATCTTAGAGCTAATGTTTGATCCCAAAGAGGTTGGCCTGACAAAGTTGTTATGCTGCAAGTCAACTCAACTTACAGTACAACTAAGTCACCAAGGAAAATTTTACTCAATCGCTTGGTGGTAGACTACTCCCCGCGGTTTAGTGAATAATTACAACTTTTGTTGTCCTTAAGGCCTCGTTACATCTTTCTTTGGGAATTATTTTCCAATGATGACATACTTTGGTACCTTATACATGTTTTTACCAAGAGGTTGCATCTGATTCAACCTAGATAACTATTGTCTTTGGATAAAAGAATCTTATTAGATAACTGTTGGTAGAAATAGGAAGCCGACAGAGTCAGCTATCACATTCCCTGACCATCGATAGACTCAGATAATACAGTGTTGTTGTCAGAGAAAGAGAACTGCACGCATGGAATAGTAAGTAGCTTTCCATTAGCTGATATATGAATGTTTGAACATTTACGACCAACATAGACCCTGTCTATTGGTTAGTCAGTATCCTATAGCCTCAGAGTATATTTGTCGTCTATGATCTCACCCTTTTGGAAGGTTGTGCTCAAACCATTTTGGTAGAGGACTGCTTTTCAAACTTTGTAAACATAGAGTCATTTTGATGAGTATACTTCTGAAGATTTTGGTCTAATGTAAAGTTCATATGGACTATGTTGTGTTCACTAAAGAGTCAGATACTTGTGAGTGGTTCACTCATGGACCAAATGATCTCCGTACACTGAGAATGCAGTACATGCTATCTTGGATTCCTCCCAAAGTAACAATGCTTCATGGAAGTCAATGAAGGAAATTCTTCAAACAAATTTTACCGTGAAAAGTCAGTGTTAGAAAGTGCCTTTGGCCAAATTGTTCACCGATGTTGAAGCTTTGTAGCTGAATGCTATAGTAGATATTGAGAACTAGATAACGTGTCTCTCTTCCTTAAAAGGTCTTCCATTCCGAATCTCGGGACACGATTCTTTTAAGGGGGGGCTGTAACACCCCAGGTGTTATCTTGGCTAGTTTGGGCACTAACCTTGCATAGCTTAGCATGATCCACTCCTATCATGAACCTAGCATCTTGTTGATCAAGCTCAAGTGATGAAACATTCAGTTTGGACTAGTGAACACCTCTGTTCACTATTGAAACATAAGCTTGTACTTAAGTGCTGTTATGCATGGTATGCTTTGACCATGTGTCCTCTATACCAGTACTTGTTGTACATGTTGGTAAACATCTTTGTAATGGGTGATCATCATGTAAGAAGACCCTGAAACAGGAAACATAATGATAAAACATATGTAACAATCATTGTTATTTTATGCTTCCATTATGTGTTAATTAGGGATCTTGTGTAAATGATACTTGTGATGGTCTAACATGTGCTCTAGCACCTTCACTATGCTTAGGGTATCTATTGGAGCAATGTTCATGTTGACCATATTGCCTAATTAAGCTTCTAATCATCAGTTTGACCTAATTTGACCCTAGGAGCTCTTTTGCTTCCCTATTTAAAAAGTGCTTCAAGATGAGTTTGCATGTTGATGTACTTTTAAACAAAAGTATAGCAAAATTGTTGTGGAACAAAAGTCCTTTAATGAGAATCTCATGAAAATGGCTGGAAAATGCTCAGATGGGGCCCTCAAGTCAGGATCTCATACTGTTTCCACACTTAGAAAATATTCCAAGTCTGAACTAACATTTCAGTTTCATGTGCACTACTTTGGAGCACTGTATCTCTCAAACTAAGCAGAACCAGCTCAGGATTTTATTGGCAACTTTGTAGATCTCATGTAGACCTACACTTTTGTAAATTGCACCTTGAGCTAAATCGAAACGGATTGAGAACTATAGGAACGAGAATGGGGCGGATTCAGTCGGTTGGAGAGGGACTGAATTGTTCTTCAGTTTGAAATGGAGCTGAGCTCGTGGCCGACCGGTTTCAGGCTGCTTGCGCCGCGTGGCGTCGGTACATCGACGGGAGGCCACGACGCCTGGCCAGGGGCGCGTTAAGACGACGCCAACCCGCTGCTCTGCCCCATTCACTTCTCCTTTCCCTTCTTGCTCACGCCGAAGCGGAGAAGCTCACCGTCGCGCGGCCGCGAGCTCCGGTGAGCCCATGCGCGTGAACCACCATGCCTCAGCCCACCCAACTCCACCTAAAGCTCCGCATTGCTCTGCTCTTCATCGAAATCGCCTTGCATTGGGGAAAAAGTCAAGCCTTAGGGAGCAGTTCTCGATTTCCTCTTCACTGGTGCTCGGTCCGCCATGAACGGAGTTCGAACTCCGCGTGGCCAGCCTCACCAGATCTCCCTCTCCTACAGCTTGTTCCTGTTTCCGAGTTGCATTAGGGTGTAGATCATGAAACCCTAGTGAATCGAAGCTCTACTGAGTTCATCGCATCGGAACGGGCCTTGACGCCGCGCGCGTCCGCCATTGCCGCCCAAGAGCTCAAGTCCAATCTCTCCATGCCCATGCATTCTTTGGTAAATTCGATTGATGTCTAGGGTTTCTAGGTTAGTCTTCTTGTTGTGTGCTTGATGGAACCGCTAGCCGGAGTTTCACCGGAGCGGAACGCTGCGGCCCCGCCGCCGTCGGCAATGCCCCCCCATGGAGCCACCGCGCACGTGGTCAGCAGGCCACCGACCACCTCGGACCGCACTACGGACGCCTATGGACGTGCCTCGCCGCCCTGGAGCTTTTCCACTACTTCCCCGCGGCCGTCGACGACCTCACCGGCCGGAGATGGCCGGCGGCAAACCTCCTCTGTTTCCGGTGAACGGAGGAAGCCGGCATCCTCTCTCTCTGTCCCTCTGTGGGTCTTTGACAGGCGGGCCCGACAGAACAGTGGGTCCCTCGCGTCAGTTAAGTAGTGTTTGGTTTGGGGTACAGATCCGGGTACGCCTAGCAATTTCAATAGGGTTTGAGTAATTCTGTGTTTGAATTTCAGATTTCATTTAAATCTTCAAAAATTCATATCTCATGCTAGAAAACTCCAAAAATAGTAAATGGGGACTTTTTGGAAACCTTGAGAAGAGATCTATACAGTAGAGTCATAAAATTCTATATGTTTGTAGATAATTTCTGATGTCTTTATTTAAGCCTTAAAAATGCTCCCAAAATGCTTAGCAACTTGAGCAGAGCCATATCTAGAGTTTTAGAACTCCAAAAATAGTGATTCTTATTTTGTTAATTTTGTAATCACATGTACGTGCTAAGAAAAATATTAAAAACACTATTTGTTCACTGCTTTCTTAGGGTTTTGATTGGACCTTGATAAATAAGGAATTTACATTATATTGCTTGTTATTTTTATATCTTGAGTTGTGCTGCTCCAATTGATGTGAAATTTTTATGGTAGGCTTGTCATGCTATGGATGTACTGTGGTATAAATTTCATGGTCATTGCTTACTATATGCTCAAGTTATTGAGTTAACTTGTTTATGGCTTAATAAATAGCTTATAAATAATATATAAATTATAAAATAGAAAATGTTGTCCCATCACCTTATTATGATGTTGCTCTTTGATGTTGGTTCATTCTATGGCCATGTGTTCATAGAAAATATTGAGTTTTAGGTTTAACTTGCTCTCACATGATTTATTGCAATAGCTATTTGTCTTTTTCATAGAGGTTGATATACTTTCCCAAATGGATTGAAATTTGGACAGTAGACTTTTGGGAGCATGTGTAGGCCTCTGTAATTTTGGTAGAATTTATTTTGCACTTTTGATATGTGTTCATAATTCCACCTAATTATCTAAATAAATTAAGAAAAGGCATTAAAAGAATTTATTTAGAAATGGACACTAAGTTTTCTGGTGTTTATTAGTCAGGTGTGAAATGTTGGTAAAGTTGATTTTGTCTAATTATATGTTTGCAACATAAGTTAATAATTATTTCTTGCAAATGAGGTTTCTAGACAGATCTGAGAACTTAGCAAATTTCTTCATGATAATGTGCTTTGTGGTAAAACTTATTTATACAAAAGTTGTAGATAATTTATGTATCTAGCTTCTATTAAAATTTGGTGGTCATTGGCCAAGTAGTTTTTGAGTTATAGTTGTTTAAAGTTGGGTTACAGAATTGCTTCCTCTCTGTCTTGTTAGACCAGTTTCTGTATTTGTGTAAATTCGACATGTTAAACTTTGGAATCATGCTGTGATGATTATAAATGAAATATAGATAATTTCATAAGCTTTCCATAATGTCTTCTTGCAAGTCAGTTGGAGTTGTAGATCTCTAGTTATGATTAAATTACTCAGCTGTTGGTCTGATATCCAGAAGGTAGCAATTTTTAGTTCTAGTACTTTGATTAACTTTGTCATGCTTGGGTATTGAAGTGTGACTCATATCTTTGATGATACTTGGGTGGTACCCTGTGATCTTGTGAGACTTATTTCTTGATTGATGTGCTTTCCCTCTTCTATGTTATGTCTTAATGAGGATTAAGTTAATTAGCTCTAGGGTTTATGTGAACTTTGGTATGCTTGCATGATTATTTTGTTTATTGCATTTCTATACATTCATACATATGCATTATTGCACCTCATTTAGGTACGCTAGCTGAAGCACGTGAAGGACCTGATGTGGAGCCAAACCCGAAGATGGAGTTGGTGGATCTATCCCGAAGATAGAAGGACCGGACAAGTGATAGATTGCGAGATGCTCGTCAAGTGAATTCATCTGACATACTCTAACTTGAGTCGGATCCCAGGCAAGCCCCGGAGCATTATAAGCCTCCTATCTTTAAAGCAATTATATATATATATATATGTTATAAGTATTGTTGCATTAAGTGGTAGAAGTTGGTTGGAAACCCTTGCTGCATTATATCATTCCTTGTCCAGATATATGAATCCTTGGATCCTACATAGACTAGGATCGAGTAGATGCTTAGCCCTGCTTTAAGTGGTAGAAGTCAGGTGATTTCCTGTCACCTGCGAGATATAGGGATATTCATATATGGCACGGTGGGCTATATTTGCTATCGTGGAATGGAACCATGTGTTAATAAAATGAAATGAGACCGGGCGGGATGACGATAGTGAAGCAACAAGGCATGGAGGTCTTGGGTGTGGATCTTTCCCCGTCTGAGTCGTTTAAGGACCGATTCGCTGTACGTCCTTGAGTCATGTTGAACGCAGTCTAACACTTAGTTGGCCGGATAAGCCGTTCCGACCGTGAAGCCGAGTAATGTGATTCAGGCCGGGAATCGAATGGTAGGTTGCTTCTTGGAGGAGAGAAAGGATGTGCTTGGGGACATTGGCGTGAGACCAAGGGAGGGTTAGAGTCCCTATCACCTGGCAGAGTGTCGCCCTTGGGGTCGCGACATCATTCGGACCCGCGATTCCTGAATCATATGAAAAGGTGGCTTGTGTGACCCTGGCAGGGGCCTGCGCGGTGAGTGTTAGAAATACCCCTCCAGCTGGATAGGAATTCGATTCGAATCGCCGTCGCTCCCGGTTAGTGAGCACTTGACTTGAGCAGCGGCAACGTAGATTTAATTAAATTGAACGGATGGTTAATTGGATCACGATGGAAAGATTGCCTCAATTTTATACCTGCTATGGTTAATATTGTTTGCTCCTAATAAAGTGAGTGCTCTAGTACAGGTTCTAATATAGATGATAGGTTAATGATAATTAGCTTGATGCTTAAGCTTTAACGATTGATCATCTATATTAAGCTTTTATGCAAAATGTTGTCAAGCTAGCCCCACTTTATATCAGCCTTGCATGATCCTTGGTGTCGCCTTATTTCTGGTTTCTGACGGGTAAGTCTAGCTGAGTACCTTCTTGTACTCAGGGTTTTATCCCCACTTGTTGCAGGTTGTGATGTATCATGGCGACTGCAAGAGTTGGTTGGCTCCTGCCTTGTGGCAGAGTGTGATCATGGGTATGATCCTTCTTATTTACCTTATCTCTAATGCTTTTGTTGGAAGTCGACCGTGGTACTGGCATATATTTGAAATAAGAATGATGTTAGTTTCAAATTACTTTGCTTCCGCTACTTTTGAACTTAAGTTGTAACAACTATGTTGAACTCCGATGTAAATTGATCTACTTGTGAAATGGTTGTAACATGTGACTTGTTATGTTGAATCACTACGATCTTGGCTTGTATGTTGGTTGGCTTGAAATCCCTCGTGATTTCATTGGACTACCGGAGTTATATGGGCTCAAGTGCGAGAATTTGATCACTTTGGTGATTATTTTTGTACTTGTGCTCTTATAATTTAGACGGTTCTGTTACAAATACGGCAGTGTGAGTGTACACCGCATACGGTCTTAGATAACGACAGTGATGACTTCGACTATCACTGCCGACAGCTTACTACTGAGGCCAAAATTGGACTGCGATGGGGGCTACGATGTGATTGTGAAAGGTGCGAGTGTAGTAGTGTGGACCCTCTAGCAGTGACTGGACCCTCCCTATTCATAGGGTCTGGTCCACTGGATCACGCCACGTGTCCCTCACTTTCGAAGATGACCATTGCTCTACAATGGTTAGTTCACCCACGCGTGAAACCTCCGGACCAGACTCACGGACCTAGGTCCATACCCAAGACACGCTAGAGACCGGAGCTGGCGAGCTCCTGCGCTGCTCTCGGTGCACCACAACCGGACCCGTGACTAGGGTCCGGTCCTGTTCGACACCTGGGTCCAAAATCCACACTGTTGCGCCTCTCACAAAGAACAGTGACTTGACCCGATGTTCCTAGGTTCCGGTCCTTGGGTAGCTAGGGTCCGGTCCCTCCAGAACACCTCCTTCTCTTCACCAAGTTGATTCCTTTCAACTCCACCTTCTTCTCCTTTGTAAATGTGCCAACACCACCAAGTACACCATCTTGTGCATGCATGTTAGCTTTTCACAAACATTTTCCAAAGGATTGGTCACTCAATTCACCACGCCACTCGATCCTAGCAATGATGCAAAGTTAGATCACTCGAGTGGCATTAGATGACTGATATGCAAACAAGTTTGTTTCTTTTGATAGTACGGCCATCTATCCCAAACTCGGTCATAAACTTCTCTACACACCTATGACCGGTGAAATAAAATACCCTATGGGTATACCTTTGCCTTGCGCATTCTATTCCATCTCCTCCAATGTTGATGCAACACATGCACCAACCAATCACAAATGATATGATCCACTTCATATCATCACGTGACTGTATTGGTTCATCGATCTTGACTTCACTTGCTCTTCACCATTGCTTCGGTCCATCGGTGCCAAGTCATCACTCAACTTGCCATTCACACTTGCAACCAGTCCATCAAGCTAAGCCTTGTCTTGATCTTCTCCACCTTAGTCACATGACTCCATGTCATGTCTCATATGCAATGAATTCCTTCATCACATGTGTGAGCCTTGCAACATATCCAAGCCATTTCCACCTCCATGGCATGTGTTGCTCACACAAGTGTTCCTGTGGACTAATCACCTGTGTATTTCACTTAAACACATATTAGTCCACCTAGGTTGTCACTCAATAACTAAACACGTCGGGATCCTTCCAGGTGCCGCGGTCGCGGCCGATGGCCCAGACGTTGACCGTCACCTGGGATCCCCTAGGCACGGAGTAGCCGCCGACGACACAGTCCTTGGCGGCGGCGTGGAGGAGCAGCGGGATCGGCGGGTGCATGCGGAGTGTCTCCTTGGCGACGCACCTGAGGAAGGGGAGCTCGCTGACGCTGAGGTCCGACTACGTCGCGTTCCAGTCCACGCCCACCACGTCGTCGAGCTCCTGCTGCAGACGCCGTAGGTTGTCGGGGTTCCGCAGCAGCTCTTTCATCGCCCACTCGATGGACGACGCCACCGTCTCCGTCCCACCAAACATGAGATCCTGCGTGCATGCGACGTCGTACGATCCATGCATACATGACACATGAGCACGTACGTGAAGTTCATTTCGAGGAGAATGAAGGCCGGGTCGGAGATGGATGCCCTGCATACGATACGCGCACGTACCAGGATGACTGCCTTGATGTTGCGGCGGGTGAGGCAGAGGGAGCCATGCCGGTCATCGACGGCGTCACCAGCGATGGGCTTGGTCTCGTGGAGACAGGCGAGCATTTCGTCGATAATGTCGGCCTCGGCGTCCGTGGAACTCCTGCCCCTCCGTATGTGGTCGTCGATGATCTTGTCGATGAACCTGTCAAACCCCTTGCGCGTCTCGCGGAGGCGGCGGCGACTCGGGTCGATCCAGGCGAGCCACGGCATGAAGTCGCCGATGTTGAACGCGCTAATGTTCCGGGAGAACTCTTCGAGGACGCCGATGTACTCGCCCAGGCTAATGTTCACGCGGGTGCCAAAGGCGGCGCGGAAGATGACGTTCGTGCTCAGGCTGAGGACCAGCTCGCCCAGGTTGACCGTCTCGCCGCTGCGCCGCGCGACGGCGCGCACGAGCGCCTCGGATTCGTCGCGCACGGCGAGCCACGTCTCGGCGCGGCGCCGGCTGAAGAGCTTCGTGACCGAGAGCTTGCGCGCCTGGCGCCAGAAGGGCCCGTACTGCGCGAACGCCATGTCGGCGTGGCCGTCGGTGAGGTACGCGATCGCGGTGGTGGCCGGCCGGTTCGCGAAGGCGGCGTCCTGCGCCTGCAGCACCTGGCCCGCGTACTCCGCTGTGGACACCACGAACACGTGCCGCCGGCCGACGCTGAGGTGCAGCAGCCCGCCGTACCGCTCAGCCAGCACCGCCAGGCGTCGGTGTGTCAGCTGACCCATCAACATCATGTTGCCGATGATTGGGAGAGGCTTAGGGCCAGGCGGCAGCGGAAGCTTGCTCCTTTGCCGCAGCTGCAAGAGCACGACTACTAGCGAAGCTAGGAACACCCAGCTCACCAGATCATTGGGCCACTCCATGCTGATCTTGGCCATGGCAGCCATAGGTGTGTGATTTCAAGCTAGCTAGGTTGCGTTGATATAGAGTTTGGTATAAGGAGCAGATTCAGGATAGAGAACCATTGGCCCTGATCGATCGGCTGCAGTCATGGACTCACGGTGGTACAGCTGCAGCTGAATCTAAACTGTTTAGCACTGCATGGCTGCAGCAGGGTAGTACTGCCTTTGGCTGTTGCCTGATGACTGTGATCCCACGAGGGAAACGTGGTGATGTGGTCTGGTCTCATGTCTGCAGCAGCCACTAGTGTTCAAAAGAATGATTATTGGTCTTTTTTTTTCTTAGCCACCCTCAATAGAATGAGATACTTATTAGGTCTAAGACAACTTCTTCAATGCTATTAACTTTAGCACATAGATCATAATACGAAAAACCCCACATGATCTTGGAGTCTGTGCATAACACTAACTCTTAGATAAAAAATAGCTTTTTGATCTCTCTTATGCTAAAAATATGAAATAATATACTTAGAGCTACCTCACAAGTTACTATTGGAGGAGCTAGCCCTTAGATCAACGAATCAACTCATTAACAACACTTTAGCCTTGGATTTTAAAAACACTTCTCCTATGTTTCATGCCTGAATTTTAAGATGATTGCAAGCAACACACTTGTACCACCAACTAGTACAAGTAAATTGTTATCTTTGTGATTTATTATTTATCTTTGTATCATAATATATTCAATGTTTGTTCTTCTCGGAAGCCACACACAACTTCACGCGGGCTTCAACGGAGCTCACAACCTCCAAGCCGTTTAGGAGGTTGCAACCTCCAAGAGTAACTGACACCACTCACTTGCAGCACAATCACTTAGTGCCGGTAGATGCAACCCACTCGATGCAACGCGCTAGAAACGCTCATTCACTTAGCGATTATGATTAGCATTAATGACAAGTGAGCTGGAGGGCTCCCAAGCACTCTCACACATGGACACTAAGCCCCAAGGTGCCAAGCACCCAAATGGCTAGCCACCTATGGAGGGAGGCCTCAAACTAGCCGTTTTGGGTCGTGCCAAAATTATAACCGCGGACAGTCCACCCTTGTTCATTACCCCGGACAATCCACCCCTAGGGTCGGGCCTAATACGTTGCTCAACTGCGACAATATGGACAGAATCTGTCCACAAACTTTGTTTCTCAGAAATTAGCTGGCGGACAGTAGTTCGTCCTTATAGGGAGGATAGTCCGCTATTCATCTGTCGGCACATGAACAATGCGAGCGTTGCATAGGTCTGTGTGAGCTAGACGCGGTTATCACAGGCTGAGGCTAAGACGCCCCAACACCTCGAGAGGTGCACGTGGCGATCAACCATTATGTGGTGTGTGCGCACGCGCGCGCGCGTGTGGGTGGTGTGGTGTGGAGGGGGGAAGGGGAAGGGGAGCAGGTAAAGTGAAAGAGTGAAACAGATTATTCAGGTCAACTTCCCCTAGTTTTTTGTGCACTCTTTCTTGTTTGGGACTTGTTACGTTTTATATGGTTGATAGGTACGGCCAAGTGTAAACTGGGCTCCTTATACAAAAAAAAAAGTGTTAACTAGGCTTACATTAGGCTTGTCCTTGCTAGTATTTCAAGATTTATCCGGTCCGCTTAGAGGAGCGGGTCCTACCACCCCTTCCTCTTAATTATTTGCTGCAATGCACATGCAGTCCAGGAAGCTTGATTTTGCTCTGGTTTGGCCCACGAAAGGCTAATTATATGTAAACTCTTTTTTTCTTTCTTTTCTTTTCTTTATTTGGTTATATAACGGAACTCTTTTTTCTTTATTATTTCCGCATCTTATTTTTCCTTAACTTTTTATTTTCCTTTCCTTCCATTTTCTTCTTCCTTCTTATTTTCTTTCTTGGCTCCGGGCGCGGGCGGCCTGCTGCCTCTCATCAGCAAACGGTCAGACCGGTGCTTTGGGGACGAGTACCAATCCACCTCACACAGTCCCTGACATCACGTAGTAACTTACCGAAGATCCAATCGTTTTATCTTTATCGTACCATACTTGTTGAGATTGCCTCCGTTCCTGAATCCCTGATGAACATCCATGCAGCTGCAGGGAAAACCAGACTCATCCGTGCCATTGCAGGCACGGCCTTGGATTCGTTTCCTGTCCAGCTCTGCTGTAACGTGCATGTACACCCTTCGTTTGCTCGTGTCTTTCATTTCAATCTTTCTTCTTCTTGATGTTTCAGTGCTCATCTGCAGCTGGTCTGCAGTTGCGCGATAGTGTTTTCTTTTTCTTTTCCGCTGCAGCCAGGAATGAAACAATTTCCTGACAAATTATATGTTTTTTCCCAAATGAACGAGAAATTATAATGTAAATGGCACCAATCGCATGTTACATGTACCATTCTTCGAGAGAATGACAGCATGGGCCTCACGCTGACTGTCAACAGGAACGAAGAACAAGGAAAGCAAACATCAAAACACCAGAAGCGAATAGTACAAATTGGAACACAACACACGGGGTAGCAGCTTCATGGTCATTCTCATTCCAGCTTCTCCAGTTCACCCATTCGCTCAATTATTGCCTGCAAAATTGAAAGGGGTGTTGAACATCCTTAATTCATCATCTATGCTTAATTAATAAACAAATAAAAAAGAGAGAGGCCGCACTCAGATATCCTGAGGGCTGTTTGTAATAATTTTGAATGGGCCAAACAAGTTCCAAATTCCTAATAAATAACCATACAAAAGCTATTACCCATTAATTTATGCATATCCCCAACCCAGAGGCTGTTTGTTATCGAACATAAAGTGCCAGTCCAGTGTTTTCAGCACAAGGTACAATGTTGGTTATCTACATTTTAGCTCACATCAAATGTCTAAGTGTAGTGAAACAAACATTCTAGAGCTTCTTATATCAAGGCGACCTGGACATTCAGATAGCAAGGGGAAGTAATGAAGTGTATAGCCGAGGCAGTGTAGCTCCAGAGCTTGCTGTCTGCTTAGGTTTGGGTCGCTCTTTCTGTTCCATTCTTTGTTGTACATGGCAAGTCTTGTTTCTTGTAATGACTAAGGAGTTAACGCCCTGTAACCTAATATTCTTTATCAATGCAATAGCATGCAGAGCCAACTCTCCAACAAGTTCGGGAAAAAGTATTGTTGAAATTGAAAAAAAAACATTAGTTCTGGTTATGTGTTGTTACTGGTTAGAGTGGAGAACAAAGCCAAATGAAGAACTAGGTATGCACAATGGAAAGAACAAAATATAGAGAAAAAAACATTGTTGGATCTTAATGTATTTAGTTACTCCATTCTAATGCATTTTTGCCATCAACTGAATTAAAAAAGTAAATGTAACCCAAGCATCAGTTCTGTCATGCCGCAAGCAAAATTCCAAAGAGCTAGCATTGCAACAACCTAAGAAATAAAGACAGCTAAACCAGGAATAGCAGAAACTGTGACATACATTTATCATACACAGAAACTGTATATGTATGACTGGTAGGTACTGTTGGTTGTGGCAGAAAATATACTCTAAAAACGAGAGAAAACTATGTATACCTTTTTGCTTGTTTCTTGCAGCTCTCCAGCAAGAATAAACTCATCTAGTATCAGGTAAACCTTCAAGATAAAGAGAAAAATAAGGATCACTAATTTTACAATTAAATTGGTAACATCATAAACATAAACACAGGTTCATAAAAACTAAAGTGTGTGTTTGGTTTTTAGTCAGCTGATCGCCTGATCCTGATAAACTATTTATTGCCAACCAGATGAGATCATATGAAAATGTAAACTATTACTTGCAATATTAAATGTGAACTAGTTATTGCCACTTAGTCTGATACTGAGTCTGGTACAAACCATAGTCACAAAGTTTCTGGGTCGATGGGGTCGAGGTACGGGGTCGTGGTACGTGGTACGCTACTTGCGAGAGACTTTTACACTTCGGGTCGAAAATGAACCCGTGAACCCGGGTCGGGGTCGACGAACCTGGGTCGAGGTTCGAAGGTGGTGAACCCGTTTTATGTGACTATGGTACAATACAAACAACACAGGACACGTGTGGAGAAAGTTTTTTTTTTTGGCAGAAAAGAGTATAAACAACTTCACTGGTTAGTCAAACTGTGTCTTTCATCGAACACCCAAAGAAGGATCATCACTGTGCCACAAGCAAAGAATATTAAAGGGTAACATGGAAAAGAAAGAAATGGTACCTTGTGAAAATTAAACACTAAATGAAGCTCACAAACATTGCTAAAGAAATGGTCCAATATCTCGACAAACAAGTGAATGCATTCCAAGTATGCCAATTCATTATCAGTTATGTCCACACATATTGAAAAAAACAGTCCTGCATATCTCCTGTAGATAACTTTGTGTGTGCGAAACTGCATAAGAAAAAATCCAGATTAGTACGGAAAGTCACAGTAATAGAAGAACCCAGTGGTTAGGTTCACATGGTCCAATAGTAGCAAATATTTTAGTCAGAGAAAGATTTTATACAGTCTCGTTAACATGTTTCCAAGGGCGTACTACAAGGTAGTATAAAACTAATTCATGCAGTAGCCAAATTAAAAGCTTCAAAGCTAACACTGCTACATGAGCAAAGAATTTTTTCCCCACAAAGAACACAGGAGAGTTGAATGTTATTTCATTAAGAAGGAAAACATACAAGGAAAGGCCAGGGGGCAGGTCCCACAGATGTACTGTTGCAGACATGCCACTTAAATTAGAAAACCGACCTCTGCAACAAACACCCTAACCTAATTGTCACGGATAAGCGACCTCATGAGTAGTTTGTGGAGGGCAGAAGCACCACATGCTACTCTCATTTGTCACCGACTGTAACAATACTGACATATGACTAGCACCCTCAAATGCACATTCATTGTGGTGAGCATAGAAATTTGATCTGACAGGCTCATGGTTATAACTTAGATGAAAAGAAAGAGGTATGCTTAGAAACGTAAAATTTTCTGTCAGTCATCATTAGTTCTATCATCAACATCGAACATGGACTACACATTGGACCACACACCAGATACTATCTTCAGACTCCAGTACTGTGCCTTTTGTCCAAGGAATATTGAATATAGTGGATATCACACGATAAGAAATGAAAAGGATTTATAATTTTTTTCACATGACTTGAATTTGTTTTTCATTCTTTTTAAATCAGACATCCTGATATACTCCTGCTATCTCCTCCTCTCCCTCAAATTAATAAATGAAACATTATGAAAAGAAACAGAAGTTATGAAGATCGTGTTGCCTGATCAATATCCTCAAATCTGATCAACTTTAGCAAGACAAGCAAGTTGCCAACAATTCCTTCAAATATTCATGTAACAGGTTGATCCAACAGACCAAGAACACAATAATGTTGGATAACGAGATGCATTCTCAAATCAACCTAATAGGCAGTATGTAAGCCTTGATAAAAAAAATTCTGGTAAGACTGGTCGAAAGAATCTATTAAAACAACAAATATCAGGCACTCTGCTCACATAACTCAATTTGCATAAATTTACTCATAGATTCTCCATTCTGAACCACACAATCACTTCTGCGTAACCAATATTTACAACACAAGTCCTTAATTCTCGATCAGCATCTCAGATAATCTGATAGACTCACACACTCACAAAAGGAAATGATTGTCATTTAAATCCCCAATGCAATTGCAAACAAAACAAGTGTCCCTACGTTCCCACTGAATCCACCTCCCATGACTTCAACTACACGATGCCACGACCTTCATAACCATTTCTATAACAAATTCACAATAGATAAATCCGCATAGTCCCTCATGTTCAGATTCAGAAGTTGCAAAGTATCCTATGAAGAATTTAGAATTTACAGAGACCAGGAACCCGATTACCTCGACGAAGTTGGTGAATTTGGGGTCCCGATTGACCACGAGCCGGTGAACCTGCGAATCCGAAAGAAACCAAATCAAGAAAAGTAGACAACATAACAGAAAAGCAAGAACCGAGCCGAACCAGCACCACTGATTCGTACGCCTCTCACCTCGTATTCAACCTTGTGCTTCTCCGAGTCCTCAAGCGGGACGTAGTACTTGGCCAGCCGCGTCTTTCCCTGCCGGTTCTGCAGCAGGATGAAGCGGATCTGCACCGCCCCAACCCAAGAAGACGGAAATGTTAGTCGGATCCGATTGGATGCTAACCGTGGGAGCGCGCGAAACAGTCGAATCGATTGTGCGCAAGTTACCATGCCGCAATCAGATCGAATATCCTGCAAGGTCTTGGGTTGATCCGGTTAGCAATTTGGGACGGGGAGAGAAGCAAGAACGCCGTGGCTTTGCGGTCACCTCTGGCGCTGACGGACAGAGGAGGAACTAGGAAGGCGGCAGCCTGTGAGGCCTATTGCGACCTGAAGGCCTTGTTTAGTTGGGCCAAATTGGGGGACAGCCGAATTACTGTGATGCACTGTAGCACACTGTAGCATTTTGTTTTTATTTGGTAAAAATTGTCCAAACATTGACTAATTAAGCTCAAAACGTTCGTCTCGTAAAGAACAACAAAACTGTGCAATTAGTTTTTGATTTCATCTACATTTAGTACTCCATGCATGTGCCGGCATTTTGATGTGATGGGGAATCTTCTTTTTGCATAGTGAAATTTGGGGAAATATTTGGCATCTAAACAGGGCCGAAAATGTGTTTTAATTAAAACAAAGGGATTTGCTAAATTTTATGTGCATGAATTTTAGTTTTCTTTCTAACAACGGTTATTGCATATATTTTATACTAAAATTATAATTTTAGTTTGTTGCAATCTCTGTAGACACGATCTGCAATTTTTTGTTCTAAAAATAAAAAACTCGTTAGACAAAACCATAAACCTGATAAAATCTAATATGTGTTGGCACAAAGATAATTTAACAATTTAATTATTTCTATAGTCAGACAACGACAAAATTTGATATGTTATGACACAAAGACAAATAACAAATCACAAAAGTGATAATTTACTCATACTAATTGGTAGTATAAGATTGTTGCCTGACATCGTTCTAAAATTCAGGCACCTAAAATATAGGAGATGTGTAAAACAAATATACTCCTCCGTGCCAAATTAAACCCACATTACTTTTTTCAAAACATCTAAATTTAACAAATGATATAGAAAAAATATTATGAATATTTCTTTTTCCAAACAAATTTATTATAAAAAATATATTTCACTAGTAATATAATAATACTTATTACACGTCATAAATATTAATACTTCATATAAACAATTAATTTATAAGTGCGAATATCATCCGTAATAAGTTTTTTTGTCAAGGACACATAAAATTATTTTTATAATTCATTTTATTATGTTTTTCCTTAGTTAATCTATTTAAAATATATAGCATCTTTAATCTATATCTAATCTAATATTAATACCTAATACTAAAGTGCCAAATTTTCTGCCACCATTTTTTTCATCCCAACTCTAATCTCTATTTGGATTCTGGTTTTTTGTCCAGTAATCCTCTTTTCAAAGTCTCGTTCAGTTTCGACCTAATCTTTAATAATTTTCCTTTTCTTGGTTTTATGTCCGTGTGTGGATCAGCAGTCTGATTTTTTGCGGCTTCCATCTGATCTCTTTTTTGTTTTGGATTTTTGTTTTTTTAGTCTCTGTGTTATCCGTTCAAGTGATTTTTTCTAAAAAATAAATAGAAATAATAGATACAATATCATTTGGGTTTTGAACCATTGACTTTCCTCTAAAAAATAAAGATTTTTTTAACATAATTTTGATTAGAAACATGTTCTTATTAAAACTTGGATTAGCCAATGGTTTAACTAATTAAAATGTGAACTGAAATCTTGAGCAGTTTATTGTCTAAAATAAAATATATATCTATAATCTCCAATGAGGGCTACCACGTGAAAAGTCAAAAGAAGTCCCCGATCTTAATCATTAGTGGACGGACTAATTCTTAACACGTTGACAACTAATTCCTTGTTGACTTTAATCAGAGATTAATATATATATTTTTTTATATGAGTCCTCGAAGGTCATGGAACTCGATATTTAACGATAGCGACACATGATAGAATGAAAATTAAAGTTACAATATATCCAACACATGATAGAATGAAAATTAAATTTATAATATGTCTACGCCTAAATATTTATGTGTTTTGCAATTTAAGAAAAAAGTCCATCAATATTGTATTTTAATTCAATACAGACTTTATAGCACACTAGAAATATGCCCATGCGTTGCACCTGGATCACAATTTTTGGATTGAACCTGAGTACTCGGACACAGATGCGTGAGCTCCAAGGACTTCGTATTGGAACCAGGTAGGATGCAGATGTGCGTGTTTTGAGTGGAGAATGATTCATATCGGATGCAGATACGTGAGCAGAATTGAGATTTGGTGTCACCGGATAGACGATGACTTTACAGTCTTTTTAGTTGTATATAAGAAAGATTGTTATATTGGTATCAACATTAACTTATATTATATATGCCACGGTCAAAACAAAATATATTATTTAAATTTTATAAATGGTGAGACAAATAATATGTACTATTCCTGTCGTCGTTCTTCATGAATGGTTGATAGTTTTTTTTTCCGTCACGGTACATGGACATGTTTGCTAGTCTAGTATTAAAGAACAAAAATTTTAATTGATCATTTGTCACCCCTAACTTCTTTTGTTCTACCATTTTTCTCTCTTTTTCCGCTTTGACAGTCATTTCTTAGGGCCTATTTGGTTTCTCCTCGCTAAACTTTAGTAGCTAAACCATGGACTAAATTTTAGTTATTGGGTGTTTGGTTTTGGTGATTAAAAGAGTCCTTTTAGTCCCTTTTAGTCCATGGGTTTAGATAAATGGGACTAAAAGGTGAGGTTTAGCTCCATTTAATCCAGTTTAGCTCCTTGGCAGCTAAACTTTAGCTCCTTTTTAGCTCATATTTAGTCCATGTGTTTGGTAAAAAGTGGACTAAATGACTAAAGTTTAGCAAAACACCCCCTTAGACGTATCTTGGACCTTGCAAGCATGTGACTCGTCGTCTTCTATCATTTTAAACCTCACAATAGATATATACAATAGCCAGATGTTTAAGACGAGTCAATCTGCAATCAATTTTATATAAAAGATAAACTTTTATTGTACAATAATATTTTAAGATTAATTATACGGACCATTATAATTATGAGCTGATTTTTCTTACGTCATTTGTATTGCCGCTAAGCATCCGACTTCACTAGGTTGACTTTTCGTTCTATTTCCTTCCGTTCGTTCCTCTGTTTATTGTTTTCATCCGTTGCACGAGGTTTTATCCTTTTCCCCTGTGCTATTTTCCATTTTTCTCAAGTCCTTTTTTCTCGGTCATTTTTATTTTACTAGTTAGCGTGCCTATACGCTGCTACGGGATAGCTAACAATTTGTACTAAAAACACACGGATCGCACGATAAGATAACATAACTGTAAAAATTAAATACCAACGTTAAAGTGACATTTAATCCAAAAGTCAAAGTTTATGAAATTAACACAGTTCGGAGAACGCGGCGTTGCAGGCTCACAAACTCTACTGTATAGACCTTTCCGTGATTGGGCTAAAATAATGTTTTATATCGGCAGGAAGAAATCTCTGATATCTATTTCTTTCGTACGCCAATAAATTCACAAATAAGTTTCGCCGCATCTCCGTACCATCCTGTACATGAGTGGACAAAAAACAATAAGTAACAAATGCTCAAAATTCAGAGCTTCTGTTTTTATGCAAATTAGAGAGGACCTTAATTTTGGATTGGAACATTGTTTTACTATATGTGTTTTTTTTTTGCTTAGGAAGGAAAATAGGGGGAAGGCTGCTACCTTCTTGTTCAGAGCTTACAAATGCAATCATACACTATTTTTGTGATGATAGATGGAATCAACCAATGCACAACCGCAGTAGTAGTTACATGATCAGAAATTCAGAAAATGCATCATAAATAGTCAAGCTGTACTCTGGCTAATCTCACAAAATTACTACCAAAATCAGAAGTACCTTGAGAGGTAGATTTCCGTTCCATTCGCAGTAATCGGCGTGAGCTCCTAGTAAGGATCAGGTGCAGTTTGCGTCATCACCTAGGCACAAACAAGGCCACACATTACTCAGAACTATGTATAAAAATAAGCCTGCATAGTTTGAAAAATCTAAAACAATGCCTTTCATTAGAGCCAATCTATGAGGGAATTCAGATACTTTGCACATGCCAACAAAAAAATATTTAGATGGGAATGAGAACAAATAGCGCACGCACCTGCAGGAGTGGAGATTTAAAAGCCTGAAAGCCTTGATCCGAAGGAGCCACAACTTAGCTGCATATGCAGTACAAAATGCTACTATAATGAAATTATTATAGTATTGCAACGGATTGCAGTTCATGTACTAAAAATTTCTAGCCTGTTTAGTTGGCAATTTTTTTGAATAAATTCCTGTAGCACTTTTCGTTGTTATTTGATAAAATTTATCCAATCATAGACTAACTAGGCTCAAAAGATTCGTCTCGACATTTACAGATAAACTGTGCAATTAGTTATTTTTTACCTATATTTAATGCTTCATGCATGCGTCCAAAGATTCGATGTGATGTGTAACACCCCAGGTGTTTGCCTTGCATCTGTGCATCATATGAGCATGACATGAACATGTGCACCATCATTTCATGTGCATTGTCATTGAAACATAGCATTGAAACATCTGCAGCATTCATGTTGAGTGCATGAGCTATACATACATGTGTTGTTTGTAAGTGATGCTATTGTGTGACTTGTGGCTTGAAAACAGCTTTGACATGTTAGTGGAGCAAAATAAGCTAGGGTCTATATTCATGTTCTGGCCAAAATCCAATTTGACTAGGTTTAACCCCAGTTTGACCATAGCACTGATCTGCTTTGACCAATTTAAAAGTGGTACCTAGATATCTTGCATGGTTGTGCAACCTTTAACAAAGTTGTAGCAAACTTGATAAGGAACAAAAGTTGTAATATGAGCATCTCATGAAAATACTTAGAACCTGCTCAAACAGGGCCCACAAGTCAGTTAGAGGATTGTCCAACACTTAGAATTATTTCTAAGTCTGAAATGTGACATTGCAGTTTCATGGTGGCCTACTTTGGGAGCTTGTAGTTTGAAAACCAGACCAAACCAGCTCTAACCCATATTGGCACTTTTGTAACACTCACTTAGCTCTACAATATTGTCAATAACACCATCATCTAATTATCACTGGTTTAGGAATTATAGAGCAGGGAAATGTCGGGTTCAGTTGAGGCTTAACTGAAACTTAGTTTCAGTTTGTAGGTGACCTACTTTGGTGAACTATAACTCCCTAACCAAGCCGAATCAGTCTAAACTCCTATTGACAAACTTGTAGATCTCCTGTTCCTCTACAATTTTGCTAACTACGTCTCGCACCAAATCACCCTAGATTAGGAGGTATAGCGTGCCCAATATCGTTCGTCAATCGGTGAACTGAACTCCGTTTCAGTGTTTCTGAAGTTCAGAAACTTGAACGCGCGTCGTGGCCGACCGTTCTCAGAAACTCGGTGTCGTGTGGTCTCCAAGCGTCGGGGCTGCACCAGGCTCGCTCTCGTGAAGGCGCCACGCACGGCGACCGGAGGAGCACCAGCGCCCGCCACCGAGAAATCCACCACATCCACGCGCCATCGTCCGATTCCTCATAGCATTGGTCGTATCTTGAGCTCCTCTACGTCCCCAACCTCCCCTTGCCACCACTTTGGCTCAGGTAGTGCTCACCGAGCCTCTGGCTCCGCCGCGGTCACCATTGTTGTCGCCAAGCCGAGCTCACGCTGGCCGTGCTTCTCGGTGCCCCTACCGCCTCTCCTCTCCGGTGCTCTGTGTCCGCCTCGATGTGCTGATGCTCGCGGGGTAGGCCGTTTGGAGTCATGGCGCCGCTAACTCGTCGGAACCGGCAAGCCCGCGGCCGTGGCCACCATTACCGCCGCCACCCCCTAGCCACGGTAGTAGTGTCAAGTAGCTACACCAATAGATGCGCACAGTCGAGGTGAGCACGCCGGTGCCCTCGGGCTCGCCGGAGTCGTCGCCGGCGGCGAGAAACCGCTCGCCAGAGCTCTCCCCTGCTTGGCGTGTGTATGACGGGCGGGGCCCGCCTGTCGGCGCGGGATCTCCTCCCCTGTTCGGTTTGTTGGGCCTCGGGTGGGCCGGCGACCGAGCGGTGTGAGCGGGCCGGCTCAGTAGAGTAGGAATTTGTTTTTCGTTTTATTCATTTATTTGATTCTTGTGCAAACTTTAAAAATATGTATCTCAAGTTCTAGAAGTCCAAATGGGGTGCTTTAAATTTTGGTGTGCTCTAAATAATGTCTAGTTTATTATAAAAATATAATGTGTGCCATGTTTTATGATGAAATAAATAGTTATTATTTATCTCTTTTATTCTTGTGGAAAAAGGAGAAAATGATATCTTTTTCTGTGAAGCTCCAAATGATATGAATTTTTTATACTGAACTGCTCATATCATGAATAGCTTATTGTTAAATTTTCATGCAATTTGGATGTGGTTTGGTGGAGTTATGTAATTATCTTGTTTGTTTGGATGGATCTTGTATGAATATTCATAATTTTTCTATAGATCCAGTAAGGGTGAAACTTGGTGAGTGTTGTTCTCATGTTAGAAAGATGCTAGGAAAAATATGAAATATGTTGTTTGATACTTTTCAATAAGGTTTTCTATTTATGTTAGAAATAGATATGTCATCTGTTATTTTCGATATATCAAGTTCTGCTCATCCAATTGATTGGAAATTTTTATAGTAGCCTATGTACAGTGCATAGTAACTACTGTAAATTTTGTAGAATTGTTGGAGTACTTTTGCTATATATTGACTTATTGCCCTAGTTAATTGATTAAATGGAAAAGTAATAGGAGATAAGTAGTGGGGTAAGTAACATGATACTTTCTGATGTTCCTTTGATATGCACCACAAGTTGGTAAACTTGGTTTGGTCCAATTGTGCTTTTGAATCGTCACTAAATATTTCATTTAGTGAATCTGCTATTTCTGGACAGATTTGCTAGTTAACAGAATTAACCTATGATAATGATGCTTTCATGCTTGGGGAACTATAACAAAGTTGTTAATAACCTCATGAACTAGTTGCTGGTAAAATTTGGTGATACTTGGACATATAGTTTAGAAATGGCAGCTGTCCCAAGCTGGGTTCAGCTTTGGGAGTGCTCTCTGTCTTCTAGAACAAATTATGTACATGTGCTATTTTGACCTAGTAAATGATGAAATCATGCTTAGAGGTTTATAAATGAAATATAGACAATTTCATAAGCTTTCCATAATGTCTTCTTAAAAGTCATTTGGATTTGTAGAACTCCAGTTATGAATGTTCTTAGCTACTGCTAATAACTTGTTGGAAATGTTAAATTGCTGGAATCTTATTATGTGTGTGTTTAGTCTTAACCTTGTGGCACTTAGTAGTTTCTTAGAGATGTTCAAACATGTTAACACCAGAGAGAAAATTTGCACCTAAGCTTGAAGTGATTTGAGTAGAGCACCACATGACTTTGTTTTGTGCCCATGATGTTGCAATATCATTGCATTCATCTTCACATCATTCATACATGTTCATAAATCATCATGTCATCCTTGGTGCATACATGAAATTCATTGGGTGCATATACATGCAATAGGTGCGCCGAGAATCGTGTTACGAGCGAAGTCTCACTGGGCGTGGAACCCGAAGTTGGAGTCCGTTCGGGAGCCGGCGGTCCAGTCCGACGAAGCCGGAGGAGACGTGGGAACCGTTCTTAAAGCCGAACCTTGGTCTATCTTCTTTCGGTTAAGGCAAGCCTCTGAGCATTATAAGCCTCCTACTTTTAAAGCAATTATCTATCTATACATGTTATATGTATTGTTGCATTACGTTATAGGAATTGATTGAAAACCCATGTTGTATTGATAACACTCCTTGTCCAACAATTCAAACCTTGAATCCTATGTAGACATGATCGTATCTATGCTTAGCCCAGATAAATTAGATCGGTAGAAGTTGTAACACCCTGGTGTTACGCAAGCATTAGCATTGCAAATCATACGCATGACACATCATTGCATTCATGATCACATGTGGATTAGAGTGCACCTTTAGTTAAAACATTTGTGTGGGAAAATTGTTTCATATCATGTTTATACTTGATTCACCCTAATTATGTTGGTTAGACTAATGAAACATGTGTAGCTATAATTTTAAATCGCCTAGAACTAATTAATGCAATTTTTGGAGCAACTTGATACCCAAAGTTTTCTAAAAAAATTGCTGTTAAAAATATTTTTAGAAAATGGTCAAAAACCCTCCCTATTTAGCTTTTACTCTCTAATTCAAAATCTGTGGGGATTTTGGAGTTGACCCCTTAATAAAAGTTGTAGATAATTAAATTCTAAGCAACTTTCATTTTTGGGCCATTTTCATAAAAAGTCATCTTCTTGCTCAAAATGGAATTTTAGAACTGTGAATTGAATTTATTTGAAAAATTTCTGAAAAATAAAAATGGAAAACAGTTTTCTTACCTTGGCGGGCCGCCGCCTCACTTTTGGCCCGCAGCCGCAAGCCAGCCTGGCCCAGCTCGCGCTCGCGTTCGCGCGCCCGCGCGCGCCGCGGTCCAGTGGACCGGGCTCACGCCGCACGCCGCGACCCGCCCGCGTGCTCTCGCCAACCAGCGAGCACGCCTCGCCGCGTGGCCGCACCGCACCGGCGGCCATGGGCGGTGGCTGGCCGTCTGGTCGGAGCCCCCGCACCTGGACGGGAACACGTCCAGGGTCGCTCCTGACCGCGTCTTAACCTCCGTGCCCGCTCCCGTCCTCCCCTCGCGCTTTTCATTTTGGGACGCAGCCCCACTCCTCCACCACCGCACCCGCCATCGCCGGAGCCGGCGTTCCGACCATTCCATCTCACCGCGAGCCGCTCCATCTTGCATCGAGTTTCCCCTCCCTCTGGCGCAGCCCGTGAGCACCTCAGCCATCCGTGGTAAGCTCTCCATCTGCGGGAATCACTCACTGGAGTTCCGGCCGAGCTCGCCGGAGCTTTCCGCTCCGTGGACCGCACCTCTCCGCTCCACCTTGATCCCTCCTAGCGCTCGCATTTTGTTTGCCCTGGCTCACCGGTGCTCGAGCACCCTTCCGTTGCCCGTTCCATGGTTGGAGGTGGCCGGCCGGCGGCCACCCGCACCACCGTTCCGCCATGAACGGCGGTGACCGGTCCTCCGAGCTCCATTGGCAACCGCGTGTGTACCATTGGGTTCGCAAGCATGAGGTGGTTCGCGTGGTGCCTTTGGCCTGGCCGGAGACCTCGCCGCCGGCGAGCTGTGGACGCCGGTGTCTTCCTCCCTCTCCCTGTAACTGACATGTGGGGTCACGGGCCCACCTGTCGGTCTCGTGTTTGTTCTCTGTGTTCAGTTCGTGGGTGCACGTAGCGCTGAGCGGTCGGATTTCAAAAGGATTTAAATAAAATGTTTTCTAGAAAATGATAAAAGGGTTTCTAAAATCCATAACTTGCTCATTTTAGCTCCAAAAATTGTGAAATAAATTTTCATGAATGTCTTAGGACTAGATCTACAATCTAAAAATGTTGCATGTAAAGGTTGCAATACTTTTCTGTAGGGTTTATATTTAATCATTGAAATTGATGTTTTCTTGATAAATATGTAATAAATCATAGAAAACTCAGAAAAATATGGTTTCAATTTTGTTAATCTTTTTGTGCAATGTACTTTCTAGAAAAAATATGTACCATGCATGTTATGCAGAAAAATTCTTATGTGTAGTACAAGTGCTTATTATTGTTAGAAATTGTTATTTTTGATAGAGAGAAAAATATGAATAAAACATGCATGTAATAATTTTTCTATAGTGATTGTTTATTGTGTAGAATGTAACAAAAATGATAAATCTATTGTTTGACACTTTTCATAGTACAAAGTATTTTTATGCTCATTTTTAGGCCCTAGCTTGTTATTTTTGTGTAGGCAGTTCTAGTACTCCAAATATAATGAAATTTTTGTGGCATGCTAGATCAGATGATAGTAAGCTACTGTAATTTTCTTAAATTTTTCTATACTACCAAAATAGATGTTGTTGTTCAAACCTAGTTACAATTTGGGTTTAATTAACCTTGTTAATGCATGACTAATTAATAAGATTTACTTTAGTGTATCTTTGAAGCATCTTAGATTTCTGTGGTGACTTGGCATGATAGAGAATGTTGGTAGTAGTATACGAGTACATGTTCTTGGATGATGTTGACTACCTTGTAGAAGAGTTGTATTCATACTTTATGCCATAAAGTAAACATGTTCATCTACATCTCATTCATCATGATCATTACATGTCATCTCTGCAATGCACCTAGACATGAGCACTTATACATTTGCATCATACATGATCGCAGGAAGTAACTCTGGTAGCAGTTCCCGAGGAGCCGAAAGAGCAGTCCGAGGTGCACGAGCAGGAGGTGCCCGAGGCCGACGAGGAGGTCGGTGAGGATCTTCTAGAGTGCCCAGACCACCGTTCGAGCTCTTTCGAGAGAGGCAAGTCCCGGAGCATTTCTCTCCCGGTTTGCAAATATTTTATTAATGCTTTTACTTTAACTGATGCATTACGTTCAGGAGTTGTTTGCAACCATTGCTGCATTATACCTTGTTTACCATGTTCTTCCATATCCTTGTTACCTTGGTATTCGCAGTCAAGAAATGCTTAGCTTGCTTAGACCGGTAGAAGTCGGGTGATTTCCTGTCACCTGCGAGCTATAGGTGGTTACCTAGATCTGCTTGAATAAGTATGTCATCGTAAAATAACTAAGTGTTAATGTGAAACTGAGACCAGACAGAGACTTGTATGGTTTCGGACTGTAGTGTTTTCCGTCTGTGTCGATTAAGGACCGATCGTTGTTGGGCCTCGAGTCATGTTGAACACATGCCTTACATTTAGCTGGCCGAATAATGTACCTTTCGACCGCGAAGCTAGGAGATTATTCGGGCCGAGTGGATTGCCCGCAACGCACTGTACCGGAGCAGTAGTGGTAGGATACGGGGGCACGATGATAAGGCCAAAGAGCAGTCGGGCGGTCCCCGGGTACATGTGGTTCCTAGCAAACACGAGACTTTACCTGAATGGTTGACTCAGTGACCAATACCTCACTTTAGCGGGTGAGTGATGTTTGTGTGAGGAATAAATTACCAGCTAGTTAATAATCGATTCGAATCGCCATCGCTCACTGGATAGTGAACACTTGACTTGAGTTACTTCATCGTAGTAATCTTGATGGAACACTTGGACAGTTATATGGAATATGACATGATGGAAGTTGTTAATGATCATTGGTTATCCTTACCTATTTAATTACATATTACTCTAGTACAGGTGCAAATGTAGTTGATAGGTTAATAAAGATTTAACTTATTACAAAGCTTCTGGAAAAGATTCTTTAAATACTAAAAATGCCTTTTTGCAAATGAGTCAGCTACCCCACCATAAAGCCTGTCATGATCCTTGATGTTAATTTATTTTTGGTTATGTCGGGTAAGTCTAGCTGAGTACCTTCTCGTACTTAGGGCTTTGTTCCCACTTGTTGCAGATGAGCAGATGTATTACGGCTACTGTATCAACTGCCTTTTTCCTGTGATGGTGGAAGCCTAGGACCATGGGCAGTGGTCATTCACTACGTCTCGTCTGATGCTTTTGTTGGAGATGATTCTGAGCTGACACTTTATTTCAAACTCTGTGTGAGTGTGTATGGTTTGAACTAAATGCTTCCGCTACTTATATTTGAACTTGGTTTGTAATAACTATGTTTAAACTTCGATGTATTTGCGACGCAAACTTTTATGTAACTTGTGATGGTGACCGCTAAACTTATTACGATCTTGGCTGGTATGTAAGTTGGTTTTAAATCCGTCGTGATTTCACGGACTACCGGGTTATACGGGCTTAAGTTTGCTAAATCGTCTGCTCGATGGATGATTTTCTTACTTAATTTCGTATAATTGGTCGGTTCTATTACAGAAGTCGGGTGATTTCCTGTCACCTACGAGATATAGGGATTTATCAGGTCACGGTTGGCTATATTTGCTATCGTGGAAATGAACCATGTGTTAATGAAATAAAATGAGACCGGACGGGATGACGATAGTGAAGCAGCAAGGTATGGAGGTCTTGGGTGTGGATCTATCTCCGTCTGTGTCGATTAAGGACCGAGACGTGTAGCCTTCTATGCCATTTTAAACGCATGCCTGACATTTAGTTGGCCGGCCTGAGGTTGCCGACCACGAAGCCTAGTAGCTCAACTCAGGCTGCGAAGTCGAAAAGTGAAAGTCACCTCGGAAGGGAGCCAGAGGGTCCAAGGGCAGGTGAGTTAAAAGTCCTGAGCATCATGACCACTGGTATCCCCGAGAACGCGGCGCTGTTCGGGGCCACCCTGAGTTGTACCAAAGGTTATCTACGGTTGCCTTTAGCGGGGTTTGTCGGGTGAGTGTCAGGAATACCCCCTCAGCTGAGTTGGAATCGATTCGAGTTGCCGTCTCTCCCGGATAGTGAGAAACTTGACTGGTTATCTCCAGCGTAGATACACTAATTATAATGATAGTTCGGAATTGATGATAATAATGATGATAGCCTTATTATACCTGCTATGGTTAATATTGTTTGATCCTAATAAAGTGAGTGCTTTAGTACATGTGCTAATCTAGTTATCAGGTTAATGATGATCAACTTGATACTTAAGCATATATTGGTTACTTATCTGTAATAAACTTTTCTGCAATTGTGTCAAGTTAGCCCACCTTATAAAGCCTTGCATACTCCATGGTGTCACCTTTGTTTCTGGTTTTTGACGGGTAAGTCTAGCTGAGTACCTTCTCGTACTCAGGGTTTATTCCCACCTATTACAGGTAGCAGATTCATACTTGTTGCTGCAAGTATTGTCTTCACCTTGTGGGCGTGAAGACTAGACCATATGGGCGTGGTCTCTGTAGTATCTCTTCTGGTATGCTTTTGCAGGATGTGGCTATGTACTGGCAGTATTTGACTTCAAATGGTTTCAGAAATTATGTTGCTTCCGCTAATCTTTACTTTGGTTTTGTAATAAATTATTTGTACTCCGATGTATGAGATTACTTTTGAGCTGTTGTAACAAGTGTTATGTTATGTTGAATCACTACGATCTTGGTTGCTCTCGGTTTGGTTTGAAATCCCTCATGATTTCATGGACTACCGGAGTTATATGGGCTCAAGTTTGAGAATTTGAACATTTTGACGATTGTTTTTAAACTTGTGCTCTTATAATTTGGACGGTTCCGTTACATGATGGGTACTGCGCAAACTTTTTTTTTGGCTCTTTTTGCCATATAAACAGGCCCTGTCAAGATTTTTCTTTCCCTCACTTATACAGCACACCTGGCTGATGCTACCATCCAGATATAAAACCTTAGCACGGGCATTATGCGAATGTATTTCTGCAAGGCTGGTGCTGGAAAAAAAACATGCAATTTTCTGATCATGGACAACACTTGCAAGAAACTGGCCACTGACTGAGACGGAGAGCTTCAGCTGCATATACTGAACCTTCACATGAACAGGCCTGAAATCTTTTTTCCATGACATACACAGATGCAATAGATTAACTTCTTATTCTTAGAACTAATCAAGTTCAAGCTCAGTTTTAACATACAGCCCTAAATTCAGAAAATCATTCTCAATCCACCAAAACAGTACCAAAGCATTGCCAAAAATATGAGAACCCTATCCAAATAACAGTTGGTTGACAGCAAATCATTCTCAATCCACCAAAGTAGTACCGAATCCAAATCCAAACCCCAACTCACCCCCCACGCAGTCTGTCAGCTACAAAACGAGAGCTCCCATGTGCCATCCCCATGCCTACAGTTTTCAGTTAGCATGCAAGTAGCTAAACAATTACACTCGCCTAGTAGGACCATATGCAATGGCTCTTCATAAAGTTAGAGAGTTAAGTAGTGCTGGAGTCATGGTGGTCACCAGAAGTACGTCTTTTCAGTAGTAGGTTGAGTTTTTAGGCGTACAACACAGCCATAGCTAAACACACAGGCGAGGTGCATCTATAAACATAATAACAAAATGTCTACTTATTTACATGGCATGTAAAATTAGATAGGATTGTAAGAGGTGAAGGAAAAGGTTTAGAGCCACACTAATCAATTGACTGTATATTAGTTTTTTGTTTGGAGGCAACATGCAAGGGCGTTGTGCAATGGTTCAGTAATCACCCCATCTGCTGATATTTATATGGTTCCATCTACCGTCAATACATGTAGAATATGACTTCTAAGATCATTTTTTTTTGCGAACAGACTTCTAAGATCGTTGAAGGATTACCTGACTGTCGGCAGTGTTGGAGGTATCCGTGAGTATCCGACCTTAGGAGATGCAAGCCTGAAATGACGCAAGACTATTGTAAAAATCTAAAACTATGAATCTCATCAAACTAAATGATGAAAAGCCTGCTACATATTATCTTATGGCAAACTGAAGATTCAAAAGACGCCTACATGGCACTGGCACGCTCTTAAGCATTGATCTTAGAAGAGCGGCACGCTCATATATTATGAATAAAAAACAAGCATTGATCCTAGAAGAGCGTGCTTGAACTAGACAGAAATTAAAGCCTGCTACATATAATTGAATGCCTGTCAGTTTGCAAACGATGAAGAGTGTGTGTAACAGAACCGACCAAATTATAAGAGCACAAGTACAAAAGCAAGCGTCAAAACGCTCAAATTTTCGAACTTGAGCCCATATAATCCCGGTAGTCAATCGAAACCACGAAGAATTTCAAACTAACTCGCTTACAACCAAGATCGCATGATTCAACATAACACATCACACGTTACATTTCACAGGTAGTTCGAAAGTTCACTTACAACACACGGAGTCGCAAATTATTACAAACCGAGTTCATAAAGTAGCGGAAGCATAACACACGCATTTAGTTCAAATACTACTGCCAGTCTTACAGATCAACATCCCACAAAAGCATTAAGGAAAGTAACTAACAGACGATCACGCCCGAGTGATCTAGTCCTCGTCACCCGCGGGGTGGAGGCAGGTCTTACAGAAGCCCTGATAAAGCATGTCATCTGCAACAGGAGGGAATAAACCCTGAGTACGGGAATGTACTCAGCTAGACTTACCCGTCGAAACGGAAAATAAGAGACACCAAGGATCATGCAAGACTTTCATAAGTGGAGCTAGCTGACATCACCTTTGCGGAAAAGCATAAGTAATTTATACTTTTTTAACCTGTACTAGCAGTTATTTTAGCATTAACCTATCAGCTATCTTAGCACCTGTACTAAGCATTCACTTGATTATAATCAAACAATAATATTATTATATCCACAGCAGGTATAAATTTGCGGTAACATCATATCATTTGATTAACCATCTGTTCAATTTAATGAGATCTACGTTGCCGCTGCTCAAGTCAAGTGCTCACTAACCGGGAGCGACGGTGATTCGAATCGAATTCCTATCCAGCTGGAGGGGTATTTCTAACACTCACCAAGTCACGCCTAGCGAGAGCTGCTCAGGTCACCTTTGGTACAGTTCAGGAACCGCGGGTCTGACTGATGCCACATCCCCAAGGGCGACACTCTGCCAGGTGCTAGGGACTCTAACCCCCCTTAGTCTCACGCCAATGTCCCCAAGCACAACCTTTACTCTCCTCCAAGATGCGACCTACCAGTCGATTCCCTGCCTGAACTGTATTACTCGGATTCGCGGTCGGAACGACTTATCCGGCCAACTAAGTGTTAGACTGCGTTCAACATGACTCAAGGACGTACAGCGAATCGGTCCTTAAATGACTCAGACGGGCATAGCTCCGCACCCAAGACGTGAAGTGTCTTGCGGTTGCACTATCAAACTCCCGCCCGGTGTCTAATTTATTTTTAGGCATGGTTCCATCCACGATAGCCAACATAGCCACTCGTGACCCATTCCTACATCTCGCAGATGCAGGGTGTAACACCCCTGGGGGTTAAGCATGCATTAGCATTTCAAAGCATAAATCATTCAGCATCATTTCATGACTAGCATTGCATGAAATATAGCTCTTTTAAATTTAAACTTGAAAAACAAATAATTAGAACCCTAACTTTGATGTAAGTGCCAAAAAGGTAGTATACTTTTGGGTATTAGCAATTTTAAATAATCTAGAATAAATTAACATGATTTTTGGAGCAATTCTTGAATTCAAGTTCTTCTCAAATTTTGTTTTAAAAATATTCTAAGCAAATAAATTTTTGATTAACAATTTAGCTTTAAATCCTAAATTCAAAATCTATTGAGAATTTTGAAAAATGCCCTACATGAAAGTTGTAGAGAATAAAATTTTAAACAACTTTTATTTTGGGCCAGAATTCTAAAAACCTCTTTTTCATCTCCAAATTCAATTTTGAATCAAATAAGAAAATCTAAAAATATTATTTATAAAGGAAAATTCGTTTTCACCCTACTGGGCCGCGGCCTCCTTTTCGGCCCAGCGGCTCTGGCAGCCTGGCCCGTAGCCCCGCGCCTCGTGGCCCCCGCAGCACCGCGCTCGCTTACCCCCCTCCGTGCGCTAGTCCGCCTCGGCTGCTCCCTCCATTTCCTCCTCTCGCCCCGCCAGCAGCAGCAGCGCACCGCCGTGCCATCACCGGCTCCCGGAGCTCCGCCATCGCCATTCGCGCTCGTGGCTGCTTCTCCGGCCGATTCCTCACGGCCTCAGCTCCGCCCCGCTTCCCTCCACCGCGTGCGCGCCTCCACTCCGCCGCTCGAGCTTAGGTGAGGGCCAATTGGCCGCCCTCCTCCTCCACTGCCGCCATGGTCGCCGTTGGCCGGCGCGCATGGCCGGAGCTCCCTGGCCCTTCAAGCCTCCTCCGGTCTCGAGCATCCGCTTCCCCTTCGCCTAGCGGTGCTCGCGCTCGCCTTCTCGGCCGCCCCCGTGGCCTGCATTGGCCGGCCGACGAGCTCCCGCGCCGCTCGGAGTTGGTGCGCTGGGTGCGTCTCGGAGCGGGGAGCACGTTGGTGCCCTCCCCGTCGCCGGAGACCTCACCGGCGGCGAGTTCGCCACCGGTCAGCGCCTCCCCCGCGCTGCTCTGGCTGGCCGGTGGGTCCGTTGACCCATGGGTCCCGCGTGTCAGCGCGTGTGGGTGCACTGCACCGGGTGTATTCAGCGTTTTCACCGGCGAATTTTTAAAAGAATTAAGAAAAATAATTTCTCAGAATTATGAAACAACTTTGAAAAATCATATCTCAAGATTTATAGCTCCAAAAATGATGAAACAAATTTTGAAATGTTCCTCTTGAATAGATCTACAGTTTAAAAATATCTCATATTATTTTTGTAACACTTTACTGTGTAAATTTATTTAATTGCTATAAATGCTGATATCTTATAAAATATGTAGTAAATAAAATAATGAAGGGAAAAATGTGATTCTTGTTGCTTTAATCTTTATTAGTGATGTACTTTCTAGGAAAAATATTAGTGAAGCATGTTCTGTGAGAAATTTTTGAAGTGTAGTTCAAATGCTTTTAATTGATAATCTTTGTTATTTTTAGTAGAGGGCTAAATTTGTATAGAACATACATGTGATAATTTTTTTAGTGTGTTAGTTTACTGTTAGTAACATAGAAAAAATATGAAATCTGTTGTTTGATACTTTTTCTAGTACAAAATAATTTCATGCTCATATTTAGGCTATAACTTGTTTATTTTGTACAGGCAGTTTTACATAGGCAATTCTCATGAAAATTTAGTAGTAGGTTAGATAGGGTAAGAGTAATCTACTGTAATTTTTGTAGATTTTTATCTATACCAGAAATAGGTGTTGCTGTGTAACCCTAGTTAAATAGGGAATAAAAGATTATTCTTTATGAGAAATTAAGAGAAATAAAATATGTTTGGTGTATCTTTGAAGCATCATTATGCCTTGCTGATGTTGTGGTTGAGTTAGGTTGGTAAGCTTTGGTAGCTTAGGTTCACTGGTATGTGTAGATGATAGGCTAACTAATAGAAGAATAAGGTGCATGTTTTAGGGTATATGTTCTTGGATGACGTGGACTACCTTGTAGAAGAAATAGTTATATTCAAACTGCTCATTCCATGTGCTCATCTGCATCTCATGTCATCAAAGCACTCCACCATAATTCGATGCATCATTCGCATGTTTACTTATGCACTTGCATCATACAGGATCGCAGGAAGAGTCGCAGGTAACAGTACAGGAGGAGCAGGCTTGGACGGATCAGCAGGAGCCTCAGGCACAGGAGGTGCCCGAGGAGGAAGAGTCAGGCGAGGAGCTGCCAGAGTGCGTCGACCACCATCCTAGCTCGTTCGAAAGAGGCAAGCCCCGGAGCATTTTAAGTCTCCTATTTTATAAAAGTTGTTCCTTACTACATGAACTATAGTTATATATATAGTTGCATTAAGTTATAGGAGTTGAGTGAAACCGTTGTTGCATTATTACCTTGGCCACCGGATTATCTTTCACCCTGTTAGGTCAGGATCGAGTAAATTGCTTAGCCAATTGTTAGACCAGTAGAAGTCAGGTGATTTCCTGTCACCTACGAGTTATAGGTGGATACCGGGTTATGGTTAGCTGTAATTGTGATCATAAAAAAATAACCAAGTGTTGATGGATAAACGAAGACCGGGCGGAGTCGTATAGGGTTTTGGACTATAGTGATTCCGTCTGTGTCGATTAAGGACCGATCGTTGCTCGTCCCTCTTGTCATGTTGAACGCATGCCTCACATTTAGCTGGCCGAATAAAGTACCTTTCGACCGCGAAGCTAGTGACACTTTTTTGAGCCGGGATAAACTCGGGTTGGTAGACTGGTGTTGAAGGGGGTGTAACGGGGATGCGAAGAGTGAGCCCAAGGTGCGTCCTGGCAGTTGGGCGGTCCCTGGGTAGTGCGATCCATGATTGTTATCCCGCGGCTTCTTGGAAAGTATCATTGGTGATCTACGCGACCCTGACAGAGGAAAGCAGGGTTTGTGTGAGGAATAAATCTCCAGCTAGATAGGAATTCGATTCAAATCGCCGTCGCTCCCGGTTAGTGAGCACTTGACTCGAGCTATGATATCGTAGTAACATTAATGGAACACTGATGGTTAAGTGAATGATGTTGGAAATGCTAAACCTGATATGGTAATCTAGATTGTTAATGATGAATCAAGTGATTGTTTTAGTAATAGGTGCTTACCTAGCTTGAATAGGTTATACTAAAAGTGATGCAAAAAGTACTGGTATAGTTTTTCATAACAACTTATGCTTTTCGCAAATGAGTCAAGCCAGTCCAATCTATAAAGCCTTGCATAATCCTTGGTGTCCTTTATTTCTGGTTTATGACGGGTAAGTCTAGCTGAGTACATTCTCTACTCAGGGCATTGTTCCCATTATTGTTGCAGATGGTCAGATGTACTATGGGTACTGCTCCAACTGTCTGTATCCGGCGATGGGTGACAACTAGGACCTTGGGCAAGGGTCACTCTGTTCGTTTTATCTAATGCTTTTGTGGACCATGACTATCTACTGGCACTATATTTGAACTAAGTGTGTGTGTAAAACTACTTGCTTCTGCTATGTTATTTTGAACTATGTTATAATAACTTTTATTCCGAACTCCGATGTACTCCACTTTTATTGTGAACTCTATGTATCATATGAATTGTGGCTGCTAAATCAGTACGATCTTGGTTGTATGTTGGTTGGTTTGAAATCCCTCGTGATTTCACGGAATCTCGGGTTATACGGGTTTAAGTTTGATAAATTAACCGCCTCGGTGGAAGATTTTCTTACTTAATCTCGTATAATTACGTTGATCCGTTACAGCTGGTATAGGAGCATGGTTTAGCATGTTACTGTTCACATGGGTATTTAAAAACAAAACTGTGTTTTCAACTAAGCTTTTAAGTTTAAGAGTGTGCCAGTGGTCATATCCTTTATGCCCAATAAGGACTCTAGGTGGCTTAATTAAGTACTAACTTGGGGGTTTGCATCATATTTTAAATTTTGTCGCTCATACGACGTGCTATTGTATGAGTGCCATTCAATTGAGTGGTAATGTATGGATCAATTCCCTCTACGCCCTGGTAAGTGAGAGTTGTGAGAGCATGGTCGGATACACTGCCGATCTAGGGGAGTGCTTATGTGATACCGAAATACTTACGTGCCATGCGCATGTTCGTATGAGGGTATTCAAATGGTGGGGACTTCTATCATGCGGTGACGATGACGTCAATAGGACGATGATTCGGGTAGTTGTTACCGTTATACTCGTATCTGGGGATGCGTGTAGAGCGAGTAACTTACTTTTGGTACATAACAACGCTTTCGAGTAGTATTTATTAGTTACGTTACAAGAGATTATTGTATGCCACCGTTTATTCCGTTAGTAGTTATTAGTTGTCTAAGTTTGTGAGGATGTACGGAACATGCATGTATCATGTTGTGCATTTCATTCATGACATTGTTCCTCCCCTTATAAGTTGATTATCTCATTTCGATAAAAATGTCAACTTAAAAATCTGTTCTCACCACGGTAATAAAATTTTGCTACAAATGGCACGTACCAAGCAGACAGACCGCAAGTCCACCGGTAGAGATCCCCGTCATTAGCTTGCTCCACGCACTCGTCAGCGCCACACTTTTCTTGGAGAGTTTGGGATGCCTACGCTCTTGTGGAGAGTACTCAGCTATATAGGCTATCCTGATGGGATGGAGCCCCGCTACTTTTGGTCGAATGAGCGGTTGGGGGAAGGACTTTTGGAGACTGTGGAAGCAGTAGTTCGTCCCCGAGGTGATGATTCTGAGTGGACCGGTTGGCATTTTGAGTCAACTGACAGGACCCCTGAAGAAGCCGCTGAGAGGGCAGCCTTTGGGATCCTGAGGGATATCATGGATCGCTTTTCTCAGGAGTTGGCAGCAGCTATAGTTGGAGTCTTTCCGAGGGGCAACCCCTTCACTAACTCGTGGCAGCAGGCAAGAGGAAGATCTCTAGAGATTAGCGCCGCAGAAGCACAGAACAGTGACAACCCCGCTATGAGTGCCATGTTCGCAGTGATGAGGGCCTTTGATGGAGTGAAAGGTAGCCTGAGACGTGTGTCTAGTGCTCTTCGTCAGGCTCGTGATGACCGTCGTCAGCTTCAGAGAGATCACGACGCCGAGATTGAGAGGCTCAACACAGAGATGGCTCAGTTGACTCGTCAGAGAGATCAGACTACCTAGAGGACTGTGGCTTTCGAGGGAGATATACGTGCCCTGAGAGAGCAGGTTGGGCGACTGACCACCGCCAACAGGAACGCTGAGTGCATGTTGACTCATGTGCTCCATCAGAGGAATGAAGCATGGTCTGCAGAGAATGTGTTGAGGGCTAGACAATTTGAGCTAGAGCAACAGCTGACATATGCGGAGGAATATAATGACAATCTGCATGAGGAGGTTCATCGGCTGAACAATCAACTCAACCCCTATGTTCCTCCTGGTGCGGCAGAGATGGATTTGGATGAAGACGAAGATCCTGAAGAGCCCGAAGCACCAGTTGGGGAGCACCACGACGCTGCTAATGGCGACGACGCCAACGTCTCGGACTTAGACAGCGACCACGATGAGTAGGTTAGTAGTTGTTGTGCTAGCTACTAGATTCCCTCTACATGATCTTTTGCTTTGTTGGCACATTGGGCATGTAATAATGAGTAGAAAGACTAAGGTTTTGATGTAATGTTGGAAAGCTTGGATGTGTTTGTGGCGGTATCCGAACGTCAAAAAGTCCAGTGTATGTATGCTGGGCAACTTGGTTGTAATGGACGCGATGTGTGCGCTTTAAGTAATCTAATTAGTGATGTTGTGTTAATTGGAATGACTTATTGTGCCCCTATTTTATTGTATGAATTTATTCTCTCCAGTAAATTCAGTTCGGCATGATTTTTCATTCGGTCGCAATTCCTACAACATCACCTAATAATTACTGTTGCTGAAACATGCAGATGTCAAACACTCGTCGTACCGTGTATGGTGCCGCTGAGGCTGGTGGCAGTGCAGCTGCTGATGATGACCGTGATCCACCACCGCCTCCTCCACCCTACACTGCGGAACAGTTTTTCGCACAATTTCTTGGAAGCCAACATAATATGGAGAGCATGCAACAGAATATGGAAGCTGCGTTGCGCAGTATCGCAGATAACACCCGTCGGGGGATAAACTTGGGTGGGCACGAAGCAAATCAGTACAGCAGTTTCAAGGACTTCATGGATACTCGTCCATCGATCTTCAAGGAAGCCGCAGAACCCTTGGATGCAGAAGAGTGGATTAATACTATGGAAGACAAGTTCCGTGTCTTGAGAATGACTGAAGTGTTGAAGACTGAGTATGCAGCTCATCAGCTTCAAGGTCTGGCAGGAATGTGGTGGAAACATCACCGCATCACTTTTCCTCCCCACGCTCACATCACTTGGAGGGAGTTCACCGAAGCCTTCCGTGGAACGTACATTCCACCTGGTCTGACCGAGATGAAGCTTGGGGAATTCCTGGCACTGAATCAAGGCACAAAGACTGTAACTCAATATCTACATGCATTCAATAACCTGAGCCGTTATGCTCCTGATATGGTGAATACTAAGGCCAAGAAGATCGCTAGCTTCAAGAGAGGCCTGAATCCCAAGATGATGAAACATGTGGGTACAAATATGAGGACTAGTTTCAACGATTTCGTTAGCGACTGTCTGAAGCAAGAAAAGAACAACAATGTTTATGCTGCTTCCAAGATCCGTAAGAGAGCTTTTGAGTCGGGTCCATCCCAGTCCAGAGCCCCAGTGGCCAACCATCCAGCTTATCGGTCGCCTGCCCTAGGTGCAAGGTTTAGGCCACCGCAAAGGAAGAATCAGAATGCTCAGCAACCCCAGAGAAACCAGAAACCATTCAAGATGGCATTGCCTCAGGCGAAGACAGGACAAGGCAGTTCATCTGGAACTGTGGCTCAAGTGAAGGGACCGTGCTTCAACTGCAACCAACCCAGACACTTTGCAAAGTTTTGTCCCTACCCTAAGAAATAGCAGACGCAGTATCAAGCTCGTGTGCATCACACCACCGTGGATGACATCCCAGAAGGAGAACAGGTAACAGCTGGTATGTTTTCTATCAACAATCATCCTGCAGTAGTCTTGTTTGATTCCGGATCATCTCATTCCTTTGTAAGTCAAGCATTTGTTAAGAGGCATGATCAAATGATAGTCGAATTGGAATGTGCATATAAAATCAGTTTAGCTGGGGCTGATCTGTTAACTAATCAGATAGTTCAGGGAGTAACCCTAAACATATCAAACAGACAATATAAGCTTAATCTGATAGTCATGCCAGGGTTAGTTTTGGATGTGATCATGGGTATGAACTGGATGAATAAGATGGGGGTAGTAATCGATATTGGAGGAAGGAGTATCTCTCTTAAGGAACCAAGTGGAGAAGGCACCTTTCGGGTGGTCCTACCTCGGAAAGTAGACCTAGCTAGCACGACTTGTGCGGTCCAAACTACTCTGCTAGCCCAGATTCTAGTGGTCTGTGAGTTTCTAGATGTGTTTTCGGATGAGTTACCTAGACTTCCACCAGACCAAGATGTTGAGTTTGCCATTGAGTTAATTCTAGGAACAACACCGATCTCGAGAAGGCCCTATCGGATGCCTCCCAATGAGTTAGCTGAATTGAAGAAGCAACTCCAGGACTTACTAAATAAAGGTTTGATTCGTCCCAGCTCATCTGAATGGGGATGCCCCGCTCTATTTGTGAAAAAGAAGAAGGATAACTCCTTACGCATGTGCGTGGATTATCGACCACTGAATGCAGTGACAATTAAAAACAAGTATCCTCTTCCTCGGATTGATATTTTGTTTGACCAATTGTCTAAAGCCAAAGTGTTCTCTAAGATAGATTTGAGATCAGGATACCATCAGATAAAGATTAGGCCGCAAGATGTGCCTAAGACTGTGTTCTCTACCAGATATGGCTTGTACGAGTATCTTGTCATGTCCTTCGGATTGACAAACGCTCCTGCATACTTTATGTATCTGATGAATTCTGTTTTCATGCCAGAGTTGGACAAGTTTGTGATTGTGTTCATTGATGACATTCTAATATATTCAGAGAATGAAGAAGATCACGTAGAGCACCTCAGGATTGTCTTGACTAGACTCAGAGAACATCGACTGTATGCGAAGTTCAGCAAGTGTGAGTTCTGGCTTAAGACAGTTCCTTTTCTCAGCCACGTGTTGGCTGAAAATGGCATTTCCGTAGACCCTAGTAAGGTGCAAGAGGTTATGGACTGGAAGTCACCAACCTCAGTGCATGAAGTCCGCAATTTTCTTGGTTTAGCCGGTTACTATCGTCGCTTCATACCGGATTTCTCGAAGATTGCCAAACCAATGACAAGCCTGTTACAGAAGGATCATAAGTTTGTATGGACAGAGGAGTGCGAGGCAGCTTTCTGCACCTTGCGAAAGTTGTTGACCACTTCTCCTGTTCTGGCCCAACCGGATATAGAAAAGTCATTTGATGTGTTCTGTGATGCATCTAAGAATGGGTTAGGATGTGTACTAATGCAAAATGGAAGGGTCATTGCCTATGCCTCACGTCAATTGAGGAAGCATGAAGTTAACTATCCTACACATGATTTGGAGCTTACAGCAGTAGTGCATGCTCTAAAGATTTGGAGACACTACCTGCTGGGTAATGTGTGTAATCTCTTTACAGATCATAAGAGTCTCAAATACATTTTTACCCAATCTGAGTTAAACATGCGACAGAGAAGATGGTTAGAGCTGATAAAGGACTATACTCTAAACATGCATTATTATCCCGGGAAGGCTAATGTAGTAGCAGATGCACTGAGCAGAAAATCACATGCTATTGATGTGCAACCGTTGTTTGAAGAAGGGTTCAAATTGTTACATCCTGCTGTGTTGCATAATATTCAGATCAGTTGTACTATGGAAAACCAGATCATTGAAGGTCAGAAGACAGATAAGGGAATCTTTCATATCAAGGAGAAGATGAAGAGAGAACCCACCAAACACTTTCGATTGGATGACCAAGGAGTGTTATGGTTTAAGGATCGCCTGGTGGTACCTAAGGATAGAGAGCTTAAGAACAAGTTGATGAATGAGACCCATCATTCCAAGCTATCTATTCACCCTGGAAGTAGTAAGATGTACCAAGATTTGCGACCCCGTTATTGGTGGACTAAGATGAAAAAAGAAATTGCAGCATACGTTGCTCGTTGCGACATGTGTTGTAGAGTTAAAGCTCTTCACATGAGACCTGCAGGACTTCTGCAACCCTTGTCTGTACCCGATTGGAAATGGGATGATATAAGTATGGATTTCATCACTGGTCTTCCCACCACACAGAAGGGACATGATTCTATTTGGGTAATAGTAGATCGTCTCACCAAGACAGCTCACTTTCTACCAGTTAAGACAACATTCCGACCACCTCAATATGCAGAAAAGTACATTGTTGAGATTGTCCGATTACATGGTATACCAAAAACGATCGTGTCTGATCGTGGTTCACAGTTTACCTCTCATTTTTGGGAACATCTTCATAAAGGTTTGGGTACTAGTTTGATTCGTAGTACGGCTTACTATCCACAGACAGACGGGCAGACAGAACGAGTTAATGCTGTACTTGAAGATATGCTTAGAGCTTGTGTACTATCATCCAGAGGCTCATGGGAATCCTGGTTATCATTGGCAGAATTCGCTTACAACAACAGTTACCAAGAGAGTATCAAGATGGCACCTTTTGAAGCTTTATATGGCAGGAAGTGCATGACACCGTTAAATTGGGTAGAGCCTGGAGAAAGAAGGTTTTATGGAATTGATTTTGTAAATGAGGCAGAGAAGAAGGTTCGTATTATTCGGCAAAACATGCAAGCTGCACAGTCCCGTCAGAAGAGTTATGTAGACAAGAGAAGGAGACCATTGGATTTCCAAGTGGGTGACTATGTCTATTTGAAGGTCACCCCCATGAAGAAGAAACGGTTTGGAATCAAGCAGAAACTATCTGCTAGATATATCGGACCATACCAGATCATAGAGAAAAAGGGTTCCGTGGCGTACAAGTTGCGATTGCCAGAAGGGATGAGTTCGATCTTTCCCGTCTTTCACGTATCCCAGTTGAAGAAATGTCTGCGTGTTCCGGAAGAGAGAATAGAACCACAGGGTATTCGGATCAAGGCGGACTTGGAATATCGTGAACAACCGGTTCGAGTTCTGGATACTAAGGACCGAGTCACTCGAAATAGAGTGGTAACAACCTACAAGATTCAGTGGAGCCATCATGATGAGAGTGATGCTTCATGGGAAACGGGAGAATATCTTCAAACCGCATATAAAGATTTTTTACGATAAATGGTTCGTAACTCGAAATCTCGGGACGAGATTCTTATAAGGGGGAGGGCTGTAACACCCCAGGGTGTTAAGCATGCATTAGCATTTCAAAGCATAAAGCATTCAGCATCATTTCATGACTAGCATTGCATGAAATATAGCTCTTTTAAATTTAAACTTGAAAAGCAAATAATTAGAACCCTAACTTTGATGTAAGTGCCAAAAAGGTAGTATACTTTTGGGTATTAGCAATTTTAAATAATCTAGAATAAATTAACATGATTTTTGGAGCAATTCTTGAATTCAAGTTCTTCTCAAATTTTGTTTTAAAAATATTCTAAGCAAATAAATTTTTGATTAACAATTTAGCTTTAAATCCTAAATTCAAAATCTATTGAGAATTTTGAAAAATGCCCTACATGAAAGTTGTAGAGAATAAAATTTTGAATAACTTTTATTTTGGGCCAGAATTCTGAAAACCTCTTTTTCATCTCCAAATTCAATTTTGAATCAAATAAGGAAATCTGAAAAATATTATTTATAAAGGAAAATTCATTTTCACCCTACTGGGCCGCGGCCTCCTTTTCGGCCCAGCGGCTCTGGCAGCTCGGCCCGTAGCCCCACGCCGGCGTCCTCCCGCGTGCGCCCGCGCGTGACGCCGTGGCGCCGTGGCAGAGCTCGGCCGCTGCGTGGCCGGACGCTGACGACGCCGCGCGACACGCGCCCCTGTGGCCCCCGCAGCACCGCGCTCGCTTACCCCCCTCCGCGCGCTCGTCCGCCTCGGCTGCTCCCTCCATTCCCTTCTCTCGCCCCGCCAGCAGCAGCAGCGCACCCAATGACGGACCCAGGAATAAAATTTAGCTGGGGCAAAATCCAGCGAGAGAAGAAACCAAGAAGACATCTTATTCACAACGGACCAAATTTACATACTATTATCGCACGAATTATGGCAAAAACACTAGAATGACACATGACAACAAAAAGTAGGCGAAAAACACAAGATGCTACCTCAAGTTTGAAGAATAAACTAAGAACGTTGATGACGACGTCGAGGGCTCTTTGGCAAGCTCACTCTTCGGGTTTTCATGGACTGAAACCTCTTCTTAACTTTATCAATACTAAGTTCTTTGAAGATCCCTTTCTCAATATACAACACTAACAGGTTATTAAGCCATTCATCACCCATCTTATTCCGCAAAGCTGCCTTGATGAAGTGCATAGCAGAGAAGGCTCTTTCAACTGAAGATGTTGCCACAGGTAGGATCAAAGCTAACTCAATGATGTGATAGACCAATGGAAATTGGATATGCGCCTTAGTTGTAATCATTGTTGTAGCTAAGCTTCCAAGGTCATGACAAGATACGAAATCATCAACTCTTCCCACATGAACAAGGAATGTCTCAAGTTGCTCTCTTATATTATCACGATCAACAATAGAGAAATCTTGATCATAGATCTCAGTTATCCGAGCAATCTTTTCAATATCAAATCTAGCAAAGTTATCTCTTGGATCAAGACAAGCAAATGAAACAAGCAACTCAGTTGATACCTCATTGAAGCGATGATCCATCTCCATGATTATAGCATCAAGTGCAGCAAGGAAAGTATCAACACTGTAATTATGCTCATGAGTGATTAGGTTGCCATCACGCCTTGATCTGCCCCATCTTGGTATTGTCTCTTCCATATTTGGTATTGGAATTTCTTTTGCAACACAAAATGATTTGACCTCTTGGAATAATAGCTCCCAGCCTTTATTTCTTAAACTGATCCAGCGTTCTTTCACATCAACAAGTAATGACATGGCCTCAACAATGTTTTGGTCTTTTCTTTGAAAAAGAAGAGACAACTCATTTGTAATGCGAAACACTTTCAACATCAACTTCATATTTAAAACAAAGTCAAAGCTTTCCATTTTTTGCACCAAACCACCAACTCGTCCAGGATTACGCTCATCTTCATGAATCATGGCTAACACTTTGACTACAGAATCCCACATTGACTCAATACGAAGTAATGTTATGTAACGAGAACCCCATCTTGTATCTCCTGGTCTATGCAAGTTTGTCATTTGATTCCTTCCCCTCCCTCTTAGAATCTCACCACTCTCTAACTTTGCTAAAATGGTTTCACGATGTTGTGCTTGTAATTTATCCTTTCTCTTACAAGATGCACTAGTACTGCTGACAATTAAACCCACATAGGTGAAGAAATCATCAAAAGAGGAGCAACAACTTGCAACGGAAACAATAACCAACTGTAATTGATGAGCAAAGCAATGGACATAGAAAGCATAAGGGTTCTCATCACGGATCTGTTTTTGCAAACCATTGAATTCACCTCTCATGTTTGAAGCACCATCAAACCATGAGCAGCAAGTATCTCAGTCAAAGCTTTCTTTAGAGAACTTGATGTTGTATCTTCAACATGTTGCAGACCCAAAAATCTTTCCACAACCATTCCATTTTTGTTCACAAATCTGCATAATTCATTTACAAAATAATTAGTAACCTCATAAGTCACCTAGAAACATAGAACACTTCAAGAAAGCAAATACTAACCTCACAAGCACAGCCATTTGTTCTGCTATTGAGATATCACAGGATTCATCAATTAGAACTGAGAAATAGGCATCCCCAATTTCTTCTTTTATTACTTCAGTGACCTCTTTAGCATAACTCCTTGTAATATCATGTTGAATCTTAGGAGAAGTCATGCGGGCATTATTTTGACATAACTCATCAAATGCTGCCCTCACATCCTCATTCCTATTTTTTACCAATCAATCATTTCCAAGAAATTGCCCTTGTTTAGAGAGGTGTCAGATTCATCATTGCCACGAAAAGCATGACCCTGTGCAATGAGAAAGCTTGCAACATCTAGAGCAGCAGTCAAGCGAACTTCATAGAGCATTTCTGCAGATTTGGTATTAGCATCAATCTTATGGGTGATACTTGCTCTTTGATTCTTAAAATCTTTAGCACATAATCTAGCTTTATTGTGACAACTAGAAACTCCTCCAACATGACCTGGAAGTCCTCTATATGCATGTTTAAAATCAGTAAACCCTGTCTTTGTGAAAACTACATGACCAAATTTCTCATGGTCGGCTTCTTGTCTAAAAAGATAACAATAAAAGCAATATGCTGCATCATTGGACACACTATACTCTAACCATTCATGTTCTCCAAACCATTTTGGGTGAAATTGTCTCCAATCACTACCAACACGCTTGTGAGGAAAACTATGTCCAATGGGTTGTGTCGGACCTCTCAACAAATAAGCCCTTCTAACATCCGATTGAACATCAGGATGAAATCTTTTAATTGGCATTCTAATAGCTAGATCAGCTACAATATGAACATGCGGGTCAAATTCTGTGATAAGGCTAGTACCTTCATCTACTTCTTGTTGTTGTTGTTGTGGTTCTGGTTCTGGTGGTTGTGCATCATCAACACCAATATCAACCTGTGCCAAATTTGTTGCTACATCTGTTGCTGCAGTTTCAATAGCTTCATTTTCTTGAACTACTTCTCCCACTGCAGATGTAGTGGCGTTGCCACTTTCATGAGTACTTGGGCGGCTTCCAGTTGAACTCGAGCCAGTCAAAGTTGTAAAATAATTCGTCAGGGCTGCATAAAATTACTTATCAAATTAGCATATTCTCTATGTTTGCTAATAATTTTAGATGCTAATGGATTAATGATTCATGAACTAAAAACAATACCATTTTTCTTACCAATGCCACTCCTGGAGACTGCCCTTGAACCTTTGCCTCGGCCAAATCCAGATGAAGGAGCTGCAGCCCTTGCTCATCTGCTGGCTCCAGCGCCATGTCCATGACCATGGCCGGCACCATCCTGCTGCTGCTGCTCCTCTTCCCCTCCTCCCTCCATCCTCCACTGCCGCCATGGCCGCCGTTGGCCGGTGCGCATGGCCGGAGCTCCCTGGCCCTTCATGCCTCCTCCGGTCTCGAGCATCCGATTCCCCTTCGCCTAGCGGTGCTCGCGCTCGCCTTCTCGGCCGCCCCCGTGGCCTGCATTGGCCGGCCGACGAGCTCCAGCGCCGCCGTGCCGCCATCTCCGCCGGCGAGCCTCCTCCGGAGCTCCCGCGCCGCTCGGAGTTGGTGCGCTGGGTGCGTCTCGATGCGGGGAGCATGTTGGTGCCCTCCCCGTCGCCGGAGACCTCACCGGTGGCGAGTTCGCCACCGGTCAGCGCCTCCCCCGCGCTGCTCTGGCTGGCCGGTGGATCCGTTGACCCATGGGTCCCGCGTGTCAACGCCTGTGGGTGCACTGCACCGGGTGTATTCAGTGTTTTCACCGGCGAATTTTTAAAAGAATTAAGGAAAATGATTTCTCAGAATTATGAAACAGCTTTGAAAAATCATATCTCAAGATTTATAGCTCCAAAAATAATGAAACAAATTTTGAAATGTTCCTCTTGAATAGATCTACAGTTTAAAAATATCTCATATTATTTTTACAACACTTTACTATGCAAATTTATTTAATTGCTATAAATGCTGATATCTTAGAAAATATGTAGTAAATAAAATAATGAAGGGAAAAATGTGATTCTTGTTGCTTTAATCTTTATTAGTGATGTACTTTCTAGGAAAAATATTAGTGAAGCATGTTCTGTGAGAAATTTTTAAAGTGTAGTTCAAATGCTTTTAATTGATAATCTTTGTTATTTTTAGTAGAGTGCTAAATTTGTATAGAACATACATGTGATAATTTTTTTAGTGTGTTAGTTTACTGTTAGTAACATAGAAAAAATGTGAAATCTATTGTTTGATACTTTTTCTAGTACAAAATAATTTCATGCTCATATTTAGGCTATAACTTGTTTATTTTGTACATGCAGTTTTACATAGGCAATTCTCATGAAAATTTATTAGTAGGTTAGTTAGGGTAAGAGTAATCTACTGTAATTTTTTGTAGATTTTTATCTACACCAGAAATAGGTGTTGCTGTGTAACCCTAGTTAAATAGGGAATAAAAGATTATTCTTTATGAGAAATTAAGAGAAATAAAATATGTTTGGTGTATCTTTGAAGCATCATTATGCCTTGCTGATGTTGTGGTTGAGTTAGGTTGGTAAGCTTTGGTAGCTTAGGTTCACTGGTATGTGTAGATGATAGGCTAACTAATAGAAGAATAAGGTGCATGTTTTAGGGTATATGTTCTTGGATGACGTGGACTACCTTGTAGAAGAAATAGTTATATTCAAACTGCTCATTCCATGTGCTCATCTGCATCTCATGTCTTCAAAGCACTCCACCACAATCCGATGCATCATTCGCATGTTTACTTATGCACTTGCATCATACAGGATCGCAGGAAGAGTCGCAGGTAGCAGTACAGGAGGAGCAGGCTTGGACAGATCAGCAGGAGCCCCAGGCACAGGAGGTGCCCGAGGAGGAAGAGTCAGGCGAGGAGCTGCCAAAGTGCGTCGACCACCATCCTAGCTCGTTCGAAAGAGACAAGCCCCGGAGCATTTTATGTCTCCTATTTTATAAAAGTTGTTCCTTACTACATGAACTATAGTTATATATATAGTTGCATTAAGTTATAGGAGTTGAGTGAAACCGTTGTTGCATTATTACCTTGGCCACCGGATTACCTTTCACCCTGTTAGGTCAGGATCGAGTAAATTGCTTAGCCATGCTTAGACCGGTAGAAGTCGGGTGATTTCCTGTCACCTGCGAGTTATAGGTGGATACCGGGTTATGGTTAGCTGTAATTGTGATCATAAAAAAATAACCAAGTGTTGATGGATAAACGAAGACCAGGTGGAGTCTTATAGGGTTTTGGACTATAGTGATTCCGTCTATGTCGATTAAGGACCGATCGTTGCTCGTCCCTCTTGTCATGTTAAACGCATGTCTCACATTTAGCTGGCCAAATAAAGTACCTTTCGACCGCGAAGCTAGTGACACTTTTTCGAGCCGGGATAAACTCGGGTTGGCAGACTGGTGTTGAAGGGGGTGTAACGGGGACGCGAAGAGTGAGCCCAAGGTGCGTCCTGGCAGTCGGGCGGTCCCTGGGTAGTGCGATCCATGATTGTTATCCCGCGGCTTCTTGGAAAGTGTCATTGGTGATCTACGCGACCCTGACGGGGAAAAGCAGGGTTTGTGTGAGGAATAAATCTCCAGCTGGATAGGAATTCGATTCGAATCGCCGTCGCTCCCGGTTAGTGAGCACTTGACTCGAGCTATGTCATCGTAGTAACATTAATGGAACACTGATGGTTAAGTGAATAATGTTGGAAATGCTAAACCTGATATGGTAATCTAGATTGTTAATGATGAATCAAGTGATTGTTTTAGCAATAGGTGCTTACCTAGCTTGAATAGGTTATACTAAAAGTGATGCAAAAAGTACTGGTATAGTTTTTCATAACAACTTATGCTTTTCGCAAATGAGTCAAGCCAGTTCAATCTATAAAGCCTTGCATGATCCTTGGTGTCCTTTATTTCTAGTTTATGACGGGTAAGTCTAGCTGAGTACATTCTCGTACTCAGGGCGTTGTTCCCATTGTTGTTGCAGATGGTCAGATGTACTATGGGTACTGCTCCAACTGTTTGTATCCGGCGATGGGTGATAACTAGGACCTTGGGCAAGGGTCACTCTGTTCGTCTTATCTAATGCTTTTGTGGACCATGACTATCTACTGGCACTGTATTTGAACTAAGTGTGTGTGTAAAACTACTTGCTTTCGCTATGTTATTTTGAACTATGTTGTAATAACTTTTATTCTAAACTCTGATGTACTCCACTTTTATTGTGAACTCTATGTATCATGTGAACTGTGGCTGCTAAATCAGTACGATCTTGGTTGTATGTTGGTTGGTTTGAAATCCCTCGTGATTTCACGGAATCTCGAGTTATATGGGTTTAAGTTTGATAAATTAACCGCCTCGGTGGAAGATTTTCTTACTTAATCTCGTATAATTATGTTGATCCGTTACACAGGGCTAGGCATTAACACGTGCCTACACCTAATTTAGGGTTTAAGTATGATATCTAGACAAGGACAGGTATAATGCAATAAGGGTTTTCAAACAACTCTTACAACTTAATGCAGTAAACAAGTAAGAGTACTCAAGATTGATATATAAAACAAATGGATCAGCATGCACCGGGGCTTGCCTTTCAGAAACGAGGAAGGGCGATGATCCAAACACTCCGGCAACTCGACAATGACGGTTCCTTCGTTGACTGCCTCTTTGGGTTCTCCCGACTGCTCCTGAACCTTCTCCAGAATCGCTCCCTCGAACTCGAGGAGTGTCACCCCCTCTAGTACACCTATTGCATGAATACACAATAAATCTCATGGATGCATAAGAAGGGATGCAGCATGCTCGGAATGGAATGCATTACAGAAGTTCCTAATGCTCTATTCAAATCACTACAGTAATACGTGCAAATCTCTTCTCCGGTAGAGAAGTACTTACCTACTCTACACAACCTAATGTATAAATGTTCCTCTTCGGTTAAGGCCCTAACACCTAAAAATCACAAGAACAACATTACTTAGGTTACCAACAACCAATCATAAAATATCGCAACAACATATTCTGGACAGCAGCTACGTATTTCTATCACTACTGTAGATTACCAAATGCTAAAGGAATGATACAAGACAATCTGGAAAGCTTATCAAATACTCTACAATTCATTTTCAGACCTCAACACTTAATTCTAAAGTTTACTTAGTCAAAATTCCAAAGTTCCATAAATCTGTCCTCCCCAAACAGATAGCAGCCATTTCTGGACAGACACTTTAAACAACTATAACTCCTAGACCACTAGGCCAAATGCCACCAATTTTTGTTCCAAACTAGTTTATTAAGTTTCCTACCACCTTGGTATTCACAAGTTTCTCAGCAAACACTTTTTATCAATGATCAAATCCAAAAATGCTTTCAGCTGTCCAGAGAATCTAGAATTGTGAAAATTAAATATTTATTCATGTGTCAAACTTCCTCTATGACCAAACCAATGATACTACTAGTTCACACATGTCAAGAAAACACCAGAAAGTAGGGTGTGCCAACCCAAGACATTTATTTCAACCCCATTCTTAATTTACTTAATTAATTAAGTGGAAAATTAAACTTATATTCAAGCAACTTAGAAAATTCTATAAAAATTACAGGAGGATCTCTGCGCTACAAGGAGGCTACTGTAAAAATTTTAACTAAAGTTATTCACAGAAACTCCCTACACAAAATTCACAATCCAAAAAGGCTGATTTTTGCATAATTAATAAATCACGTTGAAAAGTGTCAAACAATAGAAACCCTATTTTTCTTAGCAACCTTAGGGTACCAGACACTCTCCACAAAATTTCATGAACATTGCACATATAGAAAAATTACTAAAATTCATGCAAATAGCTTCTAAGATGACATGACAACCTCATAACTTGAAAAGTATTTAAGCACTAGTACCCAAATTTTTACCAGAGCTAGTATAGACCTGGAATAGCATACCCACCAAATTTCATAATTTTTGGTGCAATACAACCCAAGTTATTCATTTAACAATTTTGCATTCAATTTAAAACACATTTCAAAACCCTAATTAATTCTTCCAGAAATTAAACATCACTTATATATCTGATATTTTTCCTAAATACTACACTTCACCCGGAGTACCTTCGCCCTTCTATTTCAAACTCTAGATCTCTTACTACTTGATTTGTGGAAATATTCCCACTTGCCGCTCTAATACAATAACCCCCACCTTCAGCAGTATGTAATTTATGTGCTAACTTTGATGCAAACATAGGACTGATAAAGGAATGCGAAGCACCTGAATCAAATAACACCACTGCAGAATGTTGATCAACTAAGAACTTACCAGCAGTGACTACCTCACCAGAGGGAATTTCTTCAATACTATTATAATGAGCATTCCCATGACGGCCACCTTGATTTGCATTCTTCTTAGGACATGGACAATTTCTAGACCAATGACCTGGTTTGTTGCAGTTCCAGCAAGGCATATTGCTTGGAGGGACACTAGAGCTGCCTTGGCCAGAACTACCCTTTGGTAGAGACACTGTGTATGCTTTGCGAAATCCAGTCCTAGCTGGGGCCTTCTTCTGCGAGGGACGGAACTTAGCACTTGTGGCAGGAGGGCGAGGAGGAGCCCTCGGTGTAGCTGGAGCTCAAGACTGTGAAGCACCTGCCTCAAGTGCCCTCTTGTGGTTCTTAGAAGCAGCATAGATAGAATTATTGTTCTCTTGGGTCAGAGCATCACAGATAAAATCATTGAAAGTAGCACATTTGCTAGTGCCCATGGTCTTCATCAGTTTTGGACCGAGGCCACGCTTGAAGCTAGCAATCTTCTTAGCCTCAGTATCCATAAACTCAGTTGCATACCTTGCAAGGTTGTTAAAGGATTGCAGGTATTCCGTCAAACTCTTATTGCCTTGGTTTAATCTCATGAACTCAGTGTGCTTCATAGCCATCAAACCTGGAGGAATGTAATTCCCGCGAAAAGCCGTTTTAAATTGGTCCCAAGTGATCGGGACATTAGGAGGCAACATGGAGCGGTAGTAACTCCACCAGATACCAGTCGGGCCATGCAGTTGGTGGGAAGCAAACTCAGTCTTCAGCTCCTCAGTTAGACGAAGTAGACGGAACTTCTGCTCAATGGTATTCAACCACTCATCAGCTTGCAGAGGTTCCTCCGCCTCCTTAAAGAGTGGGGGCTTGGTGTCAAGAAAATCCTTGAAGTCACTATGCTGATTTGGTTCCGGTCCTTGACGACCATGGCGAGCATCCTGGTTGACCAGCTGGCGCATAGCTTCTGCTAACAGGCGCTAACCTTCAACCACCGTCTGCATCAGTTCCGCCAGAGTGGGCAGTGGCGGAGGGGGTGGCTGTGCCTCATCCTCAACGCCACGACCACGACGGAGGTTGTACGCCATCTACAAAATGCATAGCCAATGAGCACTGACGTTGTGGGAAATTTGTAGATGAATTGTATAAATATGCTAAACGAATTTCATTAGAAATGAATTCGCAAACAATCGAGGCACAGTAATTCATCACAAACTCATCAAGTGCACCAATTGACACAATTATGTGATGGACATAACAACAAGATATCTTCAGATGAAAAGATGGAATTTATTAATGGCTCGCATGTAGGGAGCACAAACGTGACTGAACAGGTTACATTGATATCAATGGAATTTCAACCTTACGTAACGGGTGTCCGGATTCAAACTAACTTCTAGCCAAATAGGAAAGGCTAACTAAGAAATGACCACAAGGAGACATCACATGGGTAGAGTTCCATGGTGGATCATGACTAGCCACCTCGATACCAGCGCGTGCCAAGCAGCACAGTCTTATGTCGTGCGCCACAGGAGGCCCTCGGTTTTGTCGTGGCACCGAAGGGTGCTAATCGTGACACCATCACCGAACACAACACAACGAGACATCCATTTGTGACCGAAATTTAACACGTTCAAACTAACATCCAGGATAACATAGGGTTCGATATTAAATCCCAAAAGCTAAGTTATTACAAAGCTCCACCCCCACACATGGAGGGCACAAAAGACAACTCTAGCGTCATAGCTAGGCGATGACTACTCTAAGCATCATCCTCAGAGTCAGTGTCGAAGATCTCCCCGCCATCCTCGTCACTAACAGGCTCTAGTTCCTCATCTTCTTCTTCTTCTTCTGGTGGGACATCTTGTGGCCCATTGACCTCTACGTCTTCATCACCTTCAGCCATGAAGACTCTAGAGCCCATCTCCTCATCCTCGTCATTGTCATGAGGAAGCAGAGGATTGAGCTAATTGTTTAGTCGGTGCACTTCCTCATGAAGATTGTCATTGTATTCTTCTGCAGCTTCTATCCGTTGCTCAAGCTCCACCTGATGAGCTCTCAGGACGTTCTCTTCGTACCAGGCTTCATCCCGCTGGTTTATCACGTGGACCAGCATGCGCTGACAGTTGCGATTCGCCATAGTCAACCTCTGGACCACAAGTGTCTCCTGATCTCTATCATGTATCACTTGCTCCAGCTGTTGCTGAGCTGCATTTCTAGCAGTAGTCACCTCAGCCAACTCGGCCCTCAACCTTTCCACCTCGGTGGGCTCAGGGTGGGGCTCACGTGGAGCGAGCTGGTGGCGAGGAGCCCTGCCTCCAGTTGACTTGTGAGCGGTCCTCTTGGTGCGAGCCATCTGTAGCAACAAGATATGACTTAAAGTGAGGATAATTTAGGGGATACAGAATTTAATTTAGTCAGGACCATCGAAATTTTTAAGGAGGGAGTAAAATAAAATGTATGACATGAGTTAAACATGATGCATGCACGTTCCGTACGCCCTCTCACCCTAGTAAAATCATAAACTTCTAACGCTAGGCGGTGACATACATATGTTCTCTCATATAGGCAAAACTATCGATCTACTCGTTTGCGCTATTAGTGTACCTGTAGAAAATCTCATTTCAGCCCAACAGTTTCCCAATATAAGCACACAAGTAAGCAGTAAACTAAATACTTTCCATATACACATCCCTGATGTATATACTTCAGTATCACAACTACCCGACAGATATATCCCCAATTAAGTACTTTCATAATTACATGGTTTGAACATGTAAGTATGCAAGTAACCACAACTACTCTCCCCTAGACCGCCAGTTGGACGATCATGCTCTCACAGCTCACACTTACCAGAGCGTCGAGGTGTTTGATCCATATATTACCACCCAAGAGGATGGCATCCATACAATATCACGTCGTATGGATAACGAAACAAAAACAAATAAGACCTCCAAGTTAGTCTTTTAATAAGCCACCTAAGAGTCCTTATTTGGGCTAATGGATGTGATCAATGACATACTTATAGAAATAATTTTCAGATTTTTAACACTTTTCGCAAACAAACACCTTTGTTTTCAAATACTCATATGATGTGTTTAATATTGAATTCTGCTCCGGTACCAGCTGTAACAGAACCGACCAAATTATAAGAGTACAAGTACAAAAACAAGCGTCAAAACGCTCAAATTTTCGAACTTGAACCCATATAATCCCGGTAGTCAATCGAAACCACGAAGGATTTCAAACCAACTCGCTTACAACCAAGATCGCATGATTCAACATAACACATCACACGTTATATTTCACAAGTAGTTCGAAAGTTTTCTTACAACACACGGAGTCGCAAATTATTACAAACCGAGTTCATAAAGTAGCGGAAGCATAACACACGTATTTAGTTCAAATACTACTGCTAGTCTTACAGATCAACATCCCACAAAAGCATTAAGGAAAGTAACTAACAGACGATCACGCCCGAGTGATCTAGTCCTCGTCACCCGCGGGGTGGAGGCAGGTCTTGCAGAAGCCCTGATAAAGCATGTCATCTACAACAGGAGGGAATAAACTCTGAGTACGGGAATGTACTCAACTAGACTTACCCGTCGAAACGGAAAATAAGAGACACTAAGGATCATGCAAGGCTTTTATAAGTAGAGCTAGCTGACATCACCTTTGCGGAAAAGCATAAGTAATTTATACTCTTTTAACCTGTACTAGCAGTTATTTTAGCATTAACCTATCAGCTATCTTAGCACCTGTACTAAGCATTCACTTGATTATAATCAAACAATAATATTATTATATCCATAGCAGGTATAAATTTGCGGCAACATCATATCATTTGATTAACCATCTGTTCAATTTAATGAGATCTACGTTGCCGCTGCTCAAGTCAAGTGCTCACTAATCGGGAGCGACGGCGATTCGAATCGAATTCCTATCCAGCTGGAGGGGTATTTCTAACACTCACCGAGTCACGCCTAGCAAGGGCTGATCAGGTCACCTTTGGTACAGTTCAGGGGCCGCGGGTCCGACTGATGCCACATCCCTAAGGGCGACACTCTGTCAGGTGCTAGGGACTCTAACCCCCCTTGGTCTCACGCCAATGTCCCAAAGCACAACCTTTACTCTCCTCCAAGATGCGACCTACCAGTCGATTCCCTGCCTGAACTGTATTACTCAGATTCGCGGTCGAAACGACTTATCCGGCCAACTAAGTGTTAGACTGCGTTCAATATGACTCAAGGACGTACAGCGAATCGGTCCTTAAACGACTCAGACGGACATAGCTCCACACCCAAGACGTGAAGTGTCTTGCGGCTGCACTATCGAACTCCCGCCCGGTCTCCAATTTATTTTTAGGCATGGTTCCATCCATGATAGCCAACATAGCCACTCGTGACCCATTTCTACATCTCGCGGATGATCAGAAATCACCCGACTTGTACCGGACTAAGCAGGGCTAAGCATTAACACGTGCCTACACCTAATTTAGGGTTTAAGTATGATATCTAGACAAGGACAGGTATAATGCAATAAGGGTTTTCATACAACTCTTACAACTTAATGCAGTAAACAAGTAAGAGTACTCAAGATTGATATATAAAACAAATGAGTCAGCATGCACCGGGGCTTGCCTTTCAGAAACGAGGAAGGGCGATGATTCGGACACTCTGGCAACTCGACAATGGCGGTTCCTTCGTTGACTGCCTCTTTGGGTTCTCCCGACTTCTCCTGAACCTCCTCTAGAATCACTCCCTCGAACTCGAGGAGTGTCACCCCCTCTGGTACACCTATTGCATGAATGCACAATAAATCTCATAGATGCATAAGAAGGGATGCAGCATGCTCGGAATGGAATGCATTACAGAAGTTCCTAATGCTCTATTCAAATCACTATAGTAATACGTGCAAATCTCGTCTCCGGTAGAGAAGTACTTACCTACTCTACACAACCTAATGTATAAATGTTCCTCTTCGGTTAAGGCCCTAACACCTAAAAATCACAAGAACAATATTACTAAGGTTACCAACAATCAATCATAAAATATCGCAACAACATATTCTGGACAGCAGCTACGTATTTCTATCACAACTGTAGATTACCAAATCCTAAAGGAATGATACAAGACAATCTGGAAAGCTTATCAAATACTCTACAATTTATTTTCAGACCTCAACACTTAATTCTAAAGTTTACTTAGTCGAAATTCTAAAGTTCCATAAATCTGTCCTCTCCAAATAGAGAGCAGCCATTTCTGGACAGACACTTTAAACAGCTATAACTCCTAGACCACTAGGCCAAATGCCACCAATTTTTGTCCCAAGCTAGTTTATTAAGTTTCCTACCACCTTGGTATTCACAAGTTTCTCAGCAAACCCTTTTATCAAGGATCAAATCCAAAAATGCTTCCAGCTGTCCAGAGAACCTAGAATTGTGAAAATTAAATATTTATTCATGTGTCAAACTCCTCTATGACCAAACCAATGATACTACTTGTTTACACATGTCAAGAAAACACCAGAAAGTAGGGTGTGCCAACCCAAGAAATTTATTTCAACCCCTTTCTTAATTTAATTAATTAAGTGGAAAATTAAACTTATATGCAAGCTGCTTAGAAAATTATATAAAAATTACAGGAGGATCTCTGCCCTACAAGGAGGCTACTGTAAAAATTTTAACTAAAGTTATTCACAGAAACTCCATACACAAAATTCACAATCCAAAAAGGCTGATTTTTGCATAATTAATAAATCACGTTGAAAAGTGTCAATCAACATAAACCCTATTTTTCTTAGCAACCTTAGGGTACTAGGACACTCTCCACAAAATTTCATGAACATTGCACATATAGAAAAATTACTAAAATTCATGCAAATAACTTCTAAGATAACATGACAACCTCGTAACTTGAAAAGTATTTAAGCACTAGTACCCAAATTTTTATCAGAGCTAGTATAAACCTGGAATAGCATACCCACCAAATTTCATAATTTTTAGCGCAATACAACCCAAGTTATTCATTTAACAAGTTTGCATTCAATTTAAAACACATTTCAAAACCCTAATTAATTCTTCCAGAAATTAAACATCACTTATATATCTGTTATTTTTGCTAAATACTACACTTCACCCAGAGTCCAACAAAATTTAAATCACAATTTTTGGACAAGCCAAACCCTAGATAAGAAAATCACAAACATCATTCAAATCTGTGAAATAATAAAGAAACCGAATTTTCCAAAAACAAAAAGGGACCACTGGCCCGGCCGACCCGCCAACGCGGCCCAGCTCGCGGCCTGCTCAGGCTCCCACCTGCGCGCGCCTGATAGGGGGGACCCGCTAGCCAGAGAGATGAAAACAGAGACGGAGGAGCAGCAGCTCCGGTGAGCTCTAGCTCGTTGACGGCAGCATCTCCGGCGAGGGGAATGGTACCCCTAGGTTCCTTTCGACCTTTCGCATCGCCTGACCCCTAAACCGTGGACTCTACCCGACCCTAGCTGCCTCGGCCATGGCGGCGGCGACTCGGTGGTGGCGCGCGGTGGTGCGCCGGCGAGCTCCGACCGCTAGATGGCCAGCAGAGGGACGCGTCAGCTCCCTGGAGCCTTGGCGGACCTAACTAGGCTACTAACGTGGACCGGGATGGAGTGGAGTGGCGTGGCCGTGTGAGCACCTCAACGGCGGCCATGGCGCGGTAGTGCACGGCTGTGTTCCGACACGGTTCAACCGGCATTTGCGGTAGCGTCTTCACTAGAGTCTCTACGGTTGACAGGGAAGAGGGAACAAGCACTAGGAAAAGCGGAGGTGCACGGTGCTGTGCTGACCACGGTGAGCCATCGCGTGGACGAACGCCGCCGAGGTCATGCAGTGGCGGGATTGGCGATTTGGCCTTATCGTGGTGCGTCTGAGGGCAGGGATGGGACGAGGGGGTAGAGGGGCTCAAGGCGGAGCTGGTGGCCGGTTTGGAGGCACGGTGGCGCGATGGAGAGCGCGTGCGAGCACATCAGAGCAGCGGCGGCAATGACGGCTCTGTTTTCTCCGCCAGGAGGGAGAGCGAGGAGGGAATGGAGTGGGTGGAGTCTGGACGGCAGCAGAGACACCCATTCTATGCGCTCGGCAGCTGGCCAAGGCGCCAGGTCACGTGCGGCGCGTGGAGGACACGCGGCGGCGATGGCCTAAAACGGTCGGTCACTCGGTGCTCTACATGTCTGAATTTTTTGTTTCAGAGCTCGAAGATGTCGACTGACAGGCGACTTTCCACCGAGTAAAACTCCTAACCTAGCCCGAATTAGCGAGAGGTGTTAACAACGGAATTGTAGAGCTATGTATGGACAACAATATTGTCAATTAGAGTTTGGATTAATTCGGCCTAGATTTGAAACTACAAGACCCTAAAGTGGGGGTACATTGAAACTGTAAATTCCAAATTCCAGACTTAGAAATTTTCTAAGTGTTGAACACCCCTCAAGCTGACTTGTGGGCCACTTTTGAGCATGTTCTGGTCATTTCATGAGATGGCTATATTAAAGCTTTTGTTCCTAATGAAATTCTCTACAACTTTGCTTAAAGTTGCTCCTTCATGCAAGATTTATAAGCTGGACTTTTTAAATGGTCAAACCAAAGCACTCTAGGGGTCAAAATCTAGTCAACAACAATTAGAAGGGCAATTTGGTCATTTTGGTCAACATGAACATTGCTCCACTACTTACCCTAAATGTAATTAAGGTGTTATAAGATCTAATTAGCCACTCTACACATTGGTTATATAAAATTCCTAGTGTCACATAAATTGAAACAAGCAAAACAATATTTCTACCCAAATGTTGCAAAAACATGTTGCACATGTTTCAATACTTTGTTGCATCAATTGAGCCTATCATGGTGTACTAACCACATTGTAATGTTTCAAAGCATGAGATCCCATGTTGTATCTACAAGTTGCACCACTCACATTTCATAAGCAAGTACATTGTGAAACAAGCACATTAGGGTATGTTGCATACTCATGTTGCAAGCAAAATGAAGACACGAATGAGATGATTGATGCTCATGCTTATGAAATGCGCAATGCAATTAAGGAAGCCAAACACCTGAGGTGTTACAGCGTGCTTGTACATAGCTCATATATCTGGTATTTTTCAGTCATGATCTAATATATATCGAAACAGCCAGGACCTTTGAGGCGTATTGGATCATATATTAGTTCATTGTTACCATGGACCTCGTTCATGGTCTACTGACTGAAGAAGAATATCAAATTGCGTGCTGCAGAATGAGTACCTGTTTACCATTCAGAATAGGATGAAATCATAAACCACACCAGCTGATTTCTAACTACGGCACAACACACATGTTTTGGATGCCAATCAATCTACTCACTCAAAGTGCAGGCACACAGAGCAAATCAAAGGCACACCACTGAATATTAAGCGTTGATCAACAATCAAACAATTTGCGGATAGAATTTCCTGATGAAATCGACCATGGAACCACTTCTGGATCCAATTGCCGGAGCATGAACAGTAGGCAGGAGGGAAAATAAACTCAGAATGTTAGTGGCAAAAAACACAGCAGTTCGAGACGGATGACGAGACGTACCTCCTGCTACCTTCTAGGCTGCTGCTCGGCGCTCGGGCGCTTGCTAGTCGCAAACACTGGTGGCCGCTCACAAGTCACGGTCGCTGATGCTGCAAGCCACGGCCGCCGCTGCAGCGCTGCTGCTGTCGTGGTGTCGCCTGAGTTCCGATCACACGCACGCTAAGAACATGAAGTCTGAAGGGGCACGGCGGCTGCACCGTATGGAAGGAGATGAAGCGACTTGGGCCACAGGAACCACACTGTAGCTCCACAACTGGCGGGCGAGGGCGCGCAACGGCGAGGGCGACGGTACAGTCGGTGTGGGTTGCGTCACGATCGTCGATCTGTTGCAGGCTCAGCAGACTGTAGGGCGAGGGCGAGGGCGGTGCTGGCGGCGCCGATGGTGGTGCGAGGACGCGAGCTGCTGGCGGCGGCGTGGCCTGACGGCAACGGTCGACGCGGCCTGACGTGGTTGCTACGGCCTGACGGCACCGGGCTGAGGGATCGGGACGTAGCAACGCGCCCCGGGTGCGTGAGTTGAATTATCTGGAAGGAAGGATCGCGAAGTAATGGAGCGTGATTGACGTGCGGTGATTGCGTTGGCTTTCCTTGCGCGGCATGGACTCGCGGCGGGGCGTGGACTCGCGGTGGCGGGGCTAGCAGCAGGGGATCGCAGGGGGAGGCGGCCTGACAGAACGATTGATTGGCGCAATGGGAAAGCGCGGTGAAACCGGGCGAGCGTGCGGGGATCGCAGAGGCCAGTCCGACGAGGTGAGGCGATGTTTTTGTCGCACGATGCAGGTGTCTCCTCTTTAGGCCTTTTAGTTGTGAGAGATTACGTCTATTCCATCGTTCGTTTTTTGCTATTTTGTGTGTATTTTTGTCTTTTTCGTTCTTTTATTGTCAGTTGTTTTTTTTTTCCTTTTTTGCCATTGTTTTTCATTTTTTTTCTCAGTCCTTTTTCCTCTTTTTTATTTTGCGCCGTTTCCTTGGGGTTTCCATTTTTCTTACATTTCTCCTTTTTCCCTTTCATACCCATATTCTTCTGTGTTTCTTTTCATTTTATTTGAAGTGGAGAAAACTGCATAAAAGAAGGGAATAATAATCATAAAAATAGAAACATTTATTGTTAAGATAGCAAATTGAACTTGTTGGCCTTAGCTTTAGATACAAAGATTTCGTCAACAAGTTATTGTTGTATTTGTCAGCTCAAGATCTGTTGGGATCCCATGGTCAAGTTTAGTTGGCTAAAGTTAAGAACTAGATTTTAGATAACTAAACTTTAGCTAATAAACTTCGGTTCCCAGCGGCAGCACGGAGTTGTGGATGCGGAGATGTGCGGCGGATTGTGGACATCGGTTTGGTGCTCATGGACACTTGTGCGCGTAGGGATGGGGTCGGAGGCGGTTGGCTTAATGGGCTCACGGACACCGGTGCGCAGGGGGGCGGGGACAGAGACCACATGCAGCTCAGGGGGACCTTGGCATCGTGGCGGGTGAGGCCGCTAGCCCGCTAGCACCGGCGGTCAGGTGCAGCCAGTGCATCTTGGCATCGTCATTGACAAGACAACGGCCCATTCTAGACACGTATATCTCTACTATAATTGACCACTTCAAATTATACTTGGTCCACCCAGTAAAACATCCCCCGCTGAGAGCCTCCAACTATTGTGCACCAAAGAAATTGCACACAGAAATCCTGTACCATCAAAATCAAGGGATAATAAAACACCCTAACCAAAACCGATGGCCACGATTCGATGTGTGATGCCAGGCTTCTCACCCCCGCCTTCCCACAATGCACGCCGCTGCTCCCCGTTCGAAATCGTAAACTGCGGCCAGGTCACCGCGCCGATCGTGGTTCGAAATTCGAAGCCCGCCCGCACCTTGGCTGCCGATCGCCACACCGCCGCGCCGATCGCCTGCGCGCGCGTTGGCAGACGATCGCCAGTGCCGCGTTCCAAAACGGCCCTCGCCGAGGCCGTGCGTTGCCTGTAGATCGGCCGCGCCGCCGTTCCAAAACGGCCCGCCGAGGGGAGGCCGCGACGATCGCCCGCCCGCTCCTTGGCCCTTCGTGGAAGGTAGGAGGAACGTCAGCTCCCACCAGGACTCCTGCTAGCTTGTTTGTCGACTGACCACAGTGGATCTTGGGGAGGCCGCGACGATCGCCCGCCTGCTCCTTGGCCCTTCGTGGAAGGTAGGAGGAACGTCAACTCCCACCAGGACTCCTGCTAGCTTGTTCGTCGACTGACCACAGTGGATCTTGTTGCTTGTTTATGCTTTTTAATTTCTGAAATTTTAGATTGGCACTGGTGACAAGGTACTGATGGGGAACCTTGCATACTGATGGACCAAAGTACTCCTCCGTGGCTTAGGTATCTGTTATCTATTATTTATCATCTGGATGGTTTTACATATGTAGGTTAGTTATTATGGCATTTGTTAATTTTTCATGCTTGTGAACTAACGTTAACATATCTGTTTGCTAATTATGTTATTGATTTTCATTTGTTCTTCTTTTCATTCTTTCTGATGCTATGGCCTTTGATTAGGATGCAAACTGTTTATGTCAGTCCATATTGCTGCACTTATTACAAGAAGAATGTAGTAAATTTTCCATCTTAGAATTACGTCGCATTGGAAATATTTATTTATGATTAGTTGCTGAATACTATTAATAATGAGGTTATATCAGAACCTAACAAAACAGGTTAGAATTACAGTATGTCTATGCTAATACGCAACATTAGGGACTACTTATGTGCTTCAGACAAAAGACTCTTAGGATCTATTATGCACCTAGAAAAATGCACACAGAAATTTGTCTCCATTAAAATCAAGGGCTAATAAAACACCCCAACCAAATCCGATGGCCACTGTTCGATGTTTGATGCCAGGCTTCTAACGTAGCCGCACCCCATGCACCCTCCGCCTCATCACGCGAGTCTTCCTTGGCTGTCTACTTTTTTTCTCTGAAAAAAATGAAACATCATCCTCTCCCCTCCCCGTCCCGTGATTCGCGACTAGGGTTCCCCGCCGCCGCCCTGCCTCTATCTTACAGGCTCAATTAAGTTTATTTGGTACAGCTTTTGCATAATCGAAGGCAAGGAAAGAATTGAGGACCTTGTGGTGCGAAGGAGGGTGTACAAGTTTGATGCCTAACCATCCCTCCACAGCAAGGTCTCTGTTGGGGCATTCTTTTTTTTTTGGTTTGCCATATATTGAACTTTGGCAAAATATATATTCTCTTGCCCTACTCTATGCAAAACAAATGTGTGCAATCACCTGTAGTATTGCCGTGGTTGTTGTTGAATTAGCACCGTGCAAGCTGTAAAGTAATGTTTGTTTCTATTTTCAAAATCAATACCATGGGAGGGCATATAATAGATTTTCATTTAACAATGCCCAAATCATATATACAGATGAGGCCTAGAACTTGTGTGTGAATAACGATGTGCGATAGATGAATTCAGTTATCTGTACCAACCTGAACTTTTTTCCTTTGCTTGGGGGATAACTTTTTATTTTTCTGACTTTAATTAACTCATTACAAATGCTTTGGACACAATGTACTCTCTTGAAGATGTTGAATGAATATTTTGGGGCAAATTCGCATGGCCTTGTATGGATTGGTGTAGTGAAGAGCTCTGTTGTGCAGTAAAGTGGCTTCTTCTGTGTGGTGGTCACAAATAATTCAGTGTAGATTCATACCATTTTCATTTTTTCTGGAGGCCAGCATGAGCTTGAGCAGAGCACCACTCCTGTGGTGGTCACAAATAATTCAATGTAATTTCTTATAAAGGGGTAACAGCTGTGGCAGGAACAGAACCAAACCTTTTGCTTAGTTGCTTATATGCTTGTGTAACGGTAGGTTGCCCACGATGAATTTCTGTGATTTTGCTCTCATTTGAAGTTAAAAATTAAAGCTATGGTTTATTTCAGCTGTCCTTTCATTTCAGGGTTTCTCCAGGTGCTCTTCTACTACGTTTATAAATGTCACTCTGAAATGAACTGTCAGTTTATTTAGCTAAATAAAAAATCACAGAGATCACAATGAAAAAGGACACATGACCAGATTGGTGCCGATGCAGATAGATTCTTTGTCTGTTTGCCACCAAAGAGATGGAAAAGCAGGTTTTTGCATGACTTGAATAAACTACAAGGTGAAATTATCTGTCTACTGTATCATGACAATTAATAGTCATTTGGTTGCTCGAAAGAACTAAAAGATGTCATTCACCATTACATGATATATACTATCTAAGATACTTGCCAGTGCTATCGCAGCACTGCTGCCCGCCGCTACTGCCGACAAAGGATTCTCGCTGGTACTTGGCAATGTCTACGCCCGAAGATACACGCCATGCGCTAAGCGACATCAGCAACATCACAGGTATGCTTTTAGAATTTATGTATACAACACTTATAAGGGTGTCCTTCTGATTTCCTATATATATCCAAACGCCCACTTAAGATGAGGCCTCGCGGAAAAGGGAAGAACGAAACATGCAGCAACGGATACGTCGAGCTCAGATGTCCAGCGAACAAAGAGAAGAGGTAAAGAGGAAACAACGTGAGTACATGCGTGACTACCGAGCACGGAAGAAGGCTACATCCCAAAATAGTAGCACATCCTGTGCTTTGGCTGAAACAGTGCCCACATCATCAGCCATAGGTACTTAATCTCTTGGATACTTTCTTTATCTCTACTATATGGCAAACAAATATTTGTACAACTGATAGCAAAAATATATGTAGGTACTAATTACTCTGAGATAGACCAAATGACGTCAGTTATAATGGACAAGAAAAATATCCCACCAGATGCAGTCCGGGATCATAGCCATGTTGCCATTGGCACCGCCACCACAAAAACATGTATACTTTGAACTTTTGTATAGTGAAACCAACTTTTGTACAAAACTCATAAAAATATATGCAGGTATTAATTATTCTGAGATGGACCAAAACACGCCAATTATATTGGACAAGGAAAATATCCCACCAGATGCACATGGGAATCAAAGCCATGTTGGCATTGGCACCGCGACCACAACAGGCGATGCACTATCTGTGGCCAACGGTAGAGATTTTATTATTATATTGTGTAAAAATAACTTAGTTTTAATCTCTACTATAATATATTTTTGGCCTGCAGACAATGCTAACGTTAAGATGGACGAAAGGAACACACAACAACAGAAACGAAGAGCTGAGATGACCGACGAAGAAAGTGAAGCGAATAAAAGGAGACAACGTGAATACCAACGTCATTACCGAGCACGGAAGAAGGCTGAATTGCAAAATGTTAGCACAACACCTGTTGTGATGACTCAAATAATGCCGGAATCCTCACTCACAGGTGAGAAATATCTACAACTTCTGCATTTCCTCAACTGTCTCATATATATATATATATATATATATATATATATATATATATATATATATATATATATATATATATATATATATATATATATATATATATATATATATATATATCTTGAACCGTTGGGCATATGTGAAGGTGCGAGTTTTGGAACTGGATTATCAACTATATTAGAAAATGACGATTCAGAATATCCCACAGATTGGCTACACAGAAATGATAATTACGTGCCACGACCTAGAGGCCCACATACGGTCAATTCTGGTCCATTACCTACTTCCGGTGAGTCAGGTGAGCACAACAACCTCATGCTATTTTTTTATAAAAATATAAGGCATTTGGATATATGCTACGTTACTTATTTTTTAAAAAATATTTGCAGATGTTCATTTACCTGAGCAGCGCCACAACCATGTAGATGTACCAAACAATAAAGATGAATTCGATCGTGAACTATTTGAACCAACACACGATGATTGGAACGGTGATGAAGATGCCATGGAAGGCAGCCATAGATTGCACAACAAAAACTTATACGATGATGATGGAGTCATTCAGCGACATGCGCAAGGTACTACAACGACATTTTATAAGTCATGTTACAATCCAGCTTCAATAGAGCATATTTATATATTAAATTAAAGTGATTACTACAATGTCTACACAGGTCATGATTATGAGTCATATCGCGTGCTTCCAGAGGGTCCAACTGCAAATAGTGTGACAGATCATGATCCATATGACTTCATCTACCAGAACCTGCCACAACGACATAAATTGAGAAATGTCGCTGACTGTAGTTACTGTGGTGCGATGAGGTTTCAGTATGAGACACCTGGGTTTTGTTGTAGAAAAGGAAAAGTACAAATACATATACCAGAGGTTCCAACAGAGTTGAAAAGGTTATTCACAAGTCAAGTGGATGATGATGCAAAATATTTCAGGAACCATATCCGTTATATCAACTCGCATTTCGCCTTTGCAAGTCTAGGGGTTACCCTTGACCGCAGATATAACAGTCCAGTAGGAACCGGAATTTATACATTTCGAGTTCATGGTGGGTTGTACCACCGTTTGGACCACCTGGTGCCAGGTGGCGACAACGCTCGGTATCTGCAGCTCTACTTTTATGATACAGAAGATGAAGCCTTATCACATAGAGTCAAAAGGTCCCCTGATCTTGATATCAACCTGATCCGAAACATTCTTGTAATTTTGCAGGATAACCCATATGTTCATACTTTTAGGAGAAATGGTGCTTTTCCAAACTTGGATGACTACTGGATTGAACTCAATACAAATATCACGCCTGACCAGAGAAGGTACAATGCCCCAACAGCGTCCCAAGTTGCTGCTATTTGGATGGAAGGGAACGATCCACAGAGATGTTTTGATAGGAGTGTGGTTGTATATGGAAAGACCGATCGTCATCCACAGTATATCCGAGCATACCATGGTTGTTATGACCCATTAGCTTATCCTATATATAACCCACGAGGGGAAACGGGATGGAACAAGTTTATGCCATACATTGGAGGTCCAGTCACTCCACCATCTACAACCCCGGCTTCTACTAATAATATTAATGACATGGATGACGGAACTACTGCTGGTTATCAAGGTATTATCTCTTATATTGTTTTCTGCTATAAGTCTGGTACTATTGAATCGCGGGTATAATATTATATTATAACATAGCAGCTGATAATAACAACGAAAATGAGGCGGAAGAAGGCAACAATGACGTACAAGAAGGTGAAGTGCTAAGTGGAGTTGCAGATGCAGCACAATCCACAAGATATGTAACTGCACGAGAATACTATTGTTTTAAGTTGCAAGTTAGACGGGGACTTTTTAACATTATATTATTTGGAGGACGTCTTTTCTAGCAGTGGGCTGTCGATATGTACATAAAAATTGAGTCAATGAGGCTAGATTGGTACTCTAATCCTGATAACCAAAAATTGATACGGGCAGAGCTATACCAGGTAACCACTTATTATTTTATTTATTTATTTATTGTTTATGGACTTTCCAACTTTGTTACTGCATTTCGCTAAAATTATATATGTGACATTTCATAAATTTTACTAGGAATGGTTTATGTAGAGTAGTAACCGAGAACAATAATAAGAAGCTAAGAGCAACAAAAACAATTGGAATAGCTATGAATTTATATTTTATAAAAAATTTACCTCCAGCCACACAAATACAGGAATCCTTGTATTTTCTCATTGGCTGAGTATCCAGCCAATTAGTTCTGCCAGGTGCTTTCAGTAACGCCAACCTGTAACAGATAGAAACAACACATGCTGAGAATGGGCATCAATAAAAACAATATTCTATAGAAATATAGGGAGGTTCAGTATTTGATTGCTCCAAAAAATGCAAATGATAGATGGATAAGAAATATTCCTGGTACAATTGTTAGGCCTTACATCTGCATCTTATGCGTAAGTACGATGATCTTCATATATAAGTTTGAGAGATTGACATGTTAAAAACAGGAAGTCGAAGCTTGTACACATCAAATTTCTTCCCCATGATCTATACACAAAATAATATCACAAAATTAGAATTGCACCAAAAGTTAGGTTCAAATAATGTATTAAGGTGTAGTGCTATAGTTGGTCAATAACCTGAACATAGCAATGACCTCCAGCAAGTGCTTGATGGCTATATCAAATATCCCGAGAACTCCATACCACCTACCAGTACACCCAGAGTCAAGTACGGTGTAAAGACACAATAAAACAACAAAAACAATAAGTTGCAACAGCTTAGTATGAAGTATCAAGCAACTACTAGGAGCACCTACCTCTGTTTGAACAATCCTGATACGTACCTCATATTATTTTGTTCATTTTTTTGTCTATAAACTTTGCAACCTTGTTACTGCATTTCACTAAAATTATACGTGTTTAAATGTATTATTATAGGGACTGGTTGATGTTATCTCTGCTGGAGAGACGCAGGGTTCTAAGGTTGGCAAGAGAATTGTGCTGCCAAGATCATTCCCAGGATGCGATCGAGACATGCAACAAAGGTTCCTTAATGCTATGGCTATTGTGCAGCGTTTTGGCAAGCCTGATTACTTCATCACGATGACATGCAATCCCTACTGGGAAGAGATAACAAGCAATCTCGAACCGGGGCAGGAACCACAAGATAGGCCAGAACTAGTTGCAAGAGTGTACATGGCAAAGTTGCGGGATCTAAAAGATCTTCTGATCAAAAGAAAGTATTTTGGTGATGTCGCTGCATACGTCCATGTTACCGAGTTCCAAAAAAGGGGCTGCCACATGAGCATTTCCTGCTGATCATGAAGTCAGGGAGTAAGTTGACAACACCAGATGCATATGATCGAGTTATTTCAGCAGAGATACCAGACAGGGACAAATACCCAGAGTTACATGATCTGGTTATCAGTCATATGCTGCATGGACCATGTGGCGTGCTAAACAAAAATTGCGCGTGCATGGTGGATGGAGAGTGCCGCTTTCAGTACCCTCGACAGTTTTGTGAGGCAACACAACAAGGAAAGGACTCATATCCAACCTACAGAAGAAGGGATGATGGACGTCGAGTCAAGATTAGGAGAGCATAGTTAGATAACAGGTGGGTGGTGCCATACAACCCTGATCTGCTCTTTAGATATCATGTTGAACAAACAAAACTACCACTTCATGGACCTCAAGTTTGCTGTAAGTTCATATTTATTACTCTTACATTGTATAGTTCATCAAATAATTACAATATGTTGAAGAACTACCACTTCATGGACCTCATATTTGTAAAATCATCAGGAAATAACTCGGTTTGGACGAGATATCCGATGTTCTGGCCCAGTAGACCACAAGAAACTGCCAAAAGTACTTGAGCGTTGGCCTGATATGCAGTATGATATTAAAGATTGCAGCAATGTAAGAAATGATATGTGTACTCACTCCTTTAAAAATCTATTAATTTTATTTATCACTTATAGTCTGTGCATTTGTTTTTAGATTCTATTGCCATATTATCAAGACGGACTGTACACTTTATACATAATGGACATGGAAAACAAAATTGTCCACATTATGGATCCACTTCCAGATATTGTATGTTCTAGGGGTTATGATCAAAGCATGGCATATATACCAACATTCCACACTATTGCTAAAAGGTTCGGTCTCGCAATGGGAAAGCAAATTCTAAGTGGAATGACAATATTTATCATTGGAAGCGAAAATACCCTACATGTGTAACAAAGGTTCCAAATAATAAATACCGGTAATCTCTTATAATATGTTTCATCTTTTTTTTTATCACAAAATAGTTTTTTGATTTGTGTACAACAAATAAACAAATGCTCTTCTTCAGGAATTTGGGAGGCTTTCTTGTATACAATTTCATGAAGTTCTGGGATGGCGTAAGATTGCCACCAATCAAGGATGTATATATATATATATATATATATATATATATATATATATATATATATATATATATATATATATATATATATATATATATATATATATATATTCTCTACCTATATTCCACACACTACACAGTAGGAAATTAATAACTTAACCTATTATTATCTATCATGCACAGCTATCAATTTCACTGAGGATGGAATTCTTGGCCGACATTTTGACGAGTCCTGCAAATGAATGTTTCGATAACCTCCCGGAAGATCTCCAATATATGATTAAGGAGTTAGACAGAATGTAAAATACAATAAATAACATTACTATGAATTCTTATTTGCAAAATTGTTCTTGAATTGTATAGAATGCTTAAATACAATTGTGTAAAAGTTAAACTGTGTCAAAAAATTCGTTGTTTTCATAAGCATCCCTAAGATAAAGCCGTAGCGTTAGCACGGGCATTGTACTAGTATATATAATACTAGGGTCATACCCGTGCGTTGCTATGGATGTTAAAATCCAAATCATCCTTCATATTTTTCAGTATCATATATGAAAAAAACACTATGTGTGCATCATGGTATCCATTCGAGTTCAGGCATAGGCAACCGAAACAAAATGGTCAAACATCTTGTAAGCCCAACTTGCAGTTCACTTTAGCTAAGCGCCTCCATTGAAGCCAATGATCAAAAATCTACCATCAATACCTAAGCAATTTAGACTGCAATGGATATGATCCTCCAATATTTTTCATCTCTCGTCCAGTACCTTGGTTGCTTCTATGTCATGGCCGCAATCGCTGCAGAAACTATGTTGTATTGCTTCCTACGACCTGGGTAGCGTCCATCTCTTAGCTTGACCCTATTATGACAGAAGAGGCATAGGTAAAACCCACAAGGGCAGGGGCGGAAGCTTCAGTCCGTCTGGTCAAGTTCGTTGCAGCTTCCATCTCTGGCCAGCACTCAGAAATGATTGCTGAGAAGTGGTCTGCTTGGAGACACTGAACTCTTGGCAAGGACTGTCATCAACATTAAGTGCATTAGCAACCATTTCCTAATCACAGCCAAGACTTCGAGGAGGGGAGATGGGGCATTCCTGTTGATGAAGCTGCAACCTTAATTGGTATCCTTACCTCGACCAATCCCAAACAAAAATAAGGGTAATATTTTATATCAAACAATGCACAACAAAACACAAATTTTTCAGCAAGATCACCCCAATAAAACCAACAGACAACTAAACAGGCTATTCATAAGTTGCAGAGATCATTTAACAAAGCAGACTGAGCAAGTCACTTTATTGCAAAAGAAGTAAAAACACAGATGGATTTTGCCTGCGTCCCCCAAGTTGATTGGTCCCATGTTGTCTCCAATCATTAGCTTAACAATTCAACACCATAACTGGTGAAAAAAAATCAAAACTTTATGCGCACTACCTTATCCAATAATTAGCATCAATTTTTGTTATGAGTTTTAGGCCTCCCTGTTTTCCTCACAGCTATTCCTACAAAGTAGCATATCTAGTCTTTACACACAAAAGGAAAATAATCATGCAAAAAATGAGTAGAGGAAGGCTAGGTTATCTGGTAGACGCGCGTGCACGCGCCAAATAGTTCCATTAGGAAATTCAAAGTCATGTTCATACCTGCAGAAAAGTTCTTCTCTCATTCCCTCTCTTTCAACATCGGTCAATAGTCGCCATTCTTTTCCTTGCCTGCCTGCATAGACTGTTCAAAAAATAAACAAAGATCGATCTCATAGACATTTTGGAGTGCAGAGATAAACTTGTGATCAAGAGAAATTAACTTATTTTTGCAGCAGCATTTCATCACAAACACATACACATCAAATGCAAATGTGCAGAACATGTAATAGGGACATGTGCAGAATCGACAATCTCCGGCACCAGGCAACAAAGAACAACAGCAAAATTAACAGTGTACCCTATTGAAAAAGACTGTCAAAAAGGAAGCCACATGGCACTGCAAGGTACTCATATGAATGAACTTTGGTTTTGTCCTACCAGGCAACACCATACAGTGTAGGGCTTGCGAGAAGCAATTAGCTGAAGTATCTGAATTTCGACTGGGAAATTGATGATGTCCCTTTGGATCCAAACTTAAGTCAGAACTTGAATTGATGGAAATGTACACTATTGGTTGTCACACCTTCTGTTTTCTTTACTTTTGATTCAACAGATATGCCTTGCTCGCACATAAATTCCAGTATAATTTCAAACTACAATATGATATATGATGAATGTCAGTAAAATATATCAAACAAATTACCAAATACATCATGTATGCAAAATATAACTGGATCTTCCATGTAGCAAAAAACAATGTGCCAATTAACTTTTTTTTATTATCCACAACCATTCTAATTATAGCTCACCATGAATTTTTTTAGATCCTACTCATGTTTAACCAGACAAGCATCCAACTGGGACCAAATACACATGGAATCACCATCGATTGAAACTAAAATTCCTCTGCAAAGTGGTTCGAACAATAGTCCCGACGCCTAATATCCCAAATCTCAACCCATAAGCATCGGTGGTTTGGTGAATCCCTCAGTTTGAATAATAGTCCAGGCATATAATATCTCAAATCCCAACCCATAAGCATTAATGGATTGGGGACTCACACGAGGGAGTGGATCAAGTTGGCTGCAGCTGCAACACGACACTCTTGCGAGCTGCTGCACAATGAGTATCGATACTTTTGCAAAACAACTCCAAGATTAGCGCTCCTCCAAAAGCCGGCAGGATCGAGTTTGGAAGGCAATGATACATGGAAATCTAGAAAGTGAAGGCACTAGAACAATAAGTGAATTAGTTTAGATGTCTGTGAGTAAATGGTGAAATGCATTCTTGATTGGTGCTGCAAATTGCTGCTTGTGGACATAAAGGAGTTCAGCAATGTTGTTTGCTCAGAGTAGTGGATACATTCAGAACTGCCCATGAGAAGGCAAAGAACCTAGGAGGGGCTATCCAAAAAATCAGTGCAACAACTTTCGTGTTCCTAATTTTGTAGAACCGACAGTGATGCAAATGCAAGCCAAGAGACTAAGAGAGCCTCTCCAAAAAAATTAGTGCCGCAACTTTCATGTTCCCAGTTCTGTTAAATCGACAGCGATGCAAATGCAAATTTGTGGGCAGTTGAATGAGTTTAGCAAAGCACTAATTCTATATATTTCATTACCAACTAAACATGCCTGCGAAAAAATGCAATATTTGGTTTAGCTAAGGATGAGCCACTGGGGATGACCGCGCTGCTCCGATCTGGCGTCTGAGAGACCGGGCAGCTGACCAGGCGAGGCGTGGTGCAGGGCTGGTGAGCAGAGGATGCCACTTCTCATGTTTCTAGCAACAGTGAACCAGGCGAGGCATAGGGTTGGCTGGGCGAGTGCGGGACGCTGCTTCTCGCGATTTTAGGAAGTGTTATTGCTCTATTCTGAATCTGCATAGCAACAATGGAGAATTATGTTATGTCTGAGCAGAACATAAGAAATGAGGCACAAGAAAGAAAACCATAACTCACCCAATGTTGAAACAAAAAAAGCTAATATTACAGACCACATGTAAATTACAAGAACTACATCTGCTGAGGCAATAAGAGGAGCATGAAAAAAATATAACGTTTTGAGGTTGATGTTAGTAAACCGTTTTTTTTTATGTGTGAATAAAGTATGACACTATGACACTGAATGGATCTCAATTAGTATTTTAGGCTGGCAGTCTTTCCACCCTAATGCTCTAACTCTAGGATGCAACAAACTTCACAGATAGCATGCCACGTTTTACTTTGCTAATATCATAGAAATGGAGCAAGATCATCTAAGAAAATTCCTTACAATGTATTGTCTAAAATCAAGAGTGGTGAAAGAACCATCAGACTATCACAATAATCACGTAACTTTACATGACACAAGTGAAAACTGAGATATGTACCTCCGAGAATGTTGATGTTTGCATTCACGTATTTCTAGTCTAGTGAGGCCTCCTTCTCCAATGGAGGTTAATTGATGGTGGGAATTTATGCAAATCCTCCCAATTCATGTATTCTGACAGGAATTTATGCAAATCCTCCCATATCAGTGACAGAAGTACCCGACATTGTGTGAGAAAAGTTAAATTCAATAGCACTAAACAGTAAACTGAGCTATTGAACTGTAATGTGGAATACTGGTGCAATCAAGCTGCATCATGGCCCCTGCATTCCACCACCACAAGCACCTTCTCTCTCTTCCTCTGCCACATAAGCATCACAACTTTATCAGAAAAGCAAACCTCAGCCAACAAAGATTATATTCAGGAGCAACTTAATCTCTGCCACAGAAAGCCCAAAAAATAAGACAACATTTTTTTCAAGATGAAACAAGATGTCTAAACAAAGAACAATTCATACAATTACCATTTTTTCAAGATGATTGCTAAGGGAACGAAATATCATGCCACACGATGCTGCAAATGCTTCAGTCAACTTATAAAGTGTCCACAAGACCACAACACTCCCCTCTTGTGCATTTTTTCAAGCACATGTCAGACATGTCGGATGGGCTCCCTTGGAGGAGCTAGTGTTGATCCTGGTGCAGCAGGCAGTTATGCAACACGATCTGCTCTGTTCACCACTAACCGGCTACCACATCCATCATGCTCGTAAGTCCTAGCAAACTAGCATAAATCAGTACCTCGCTCACCAATGCAGGTCTGCACATGAAAGGAGCAGCGAGAAAAACACCTTCTTAATCCACCAAGCTGTGAGCATTGAAACCAACCATGGAGCACACATAAACGAGGAGAAGGCAGGCGTGAGGCGTGACGTGCCTTCATGCTGGACGGACTGGCGGTGGCCGGTGGAGGGTGACGGTGTGGGCAGCGAAGAGAATGAACTCGCGGGCAACAAAGAGGATGAACTCGCAGGCGGCGGGACGCTGGAAGTAGCCAAAGTGGCTAACATTCGACGCGTTGGCCAGCATCACGGCCTGTTGCTGCTGCTCCCCAACGCCAGAGGTGGAGGCGAAATCGCCTGGGGACTTGAGCACCAGCAGTGTCGTGATCTTCATCTCGTGATACGGCTGGGAGGTTGGAGTCGGGTGAGCCCCATTGCGCCGGGCCGCAAGCTCGCCACCACCTGCGAGGCTCCCGCGGGCCTCGCAAATCCCATAGCGGCCACATGCCCACCCGCCGCCGGCTGTAGACGCGCAGCGCTGGGTCATGCGCAGTGGGCGGAAGGGGCGGAGCCTCGCGGCGACAAGCTCATCTTAGGCCGTGGACGGCGGGGGTGGTCGAGCAGGTTAGCTCGAGCTCCGGCGAGGGCATGAATCCAGTGAGCCGATGACTTTGACGAGGGCGCCCAATCAAGTGAGGACTCCGGCGAGGGCTCCGACACCGAATCCGGCGAGGAGCAAGGTGGGCAGGGCGGGGTTTGAGGGCAGGCGTGGCCGTTGGATGAGATTGCAAGCGGAGATTAGGGGCTTTCCTTCCTGTCCTTTTTTCACAGAGAAGAAGAGGCGCTGGGCGGAGTGCTCGCGTGGGGGAGGCCAGACGAAGCCAGACGGGGCGATCGCGGAGTTCGCGGAGTGAGCCAAGCGAAGCCGGGGGACGATTACTCTGCAAATGTTTTAGTTGCAGAGATGTACTCCCTCCGTCTCAGGGTTATGACGTGCTGGTCAAACTTTTTCAACTTTGACTGGATTTACATAAAATACGTGCAATATTTATATTTTCAAATAAATTTATTATGATAATATATTCAATGATCTATCTAATAATACTAATTATATATTATAAATATTATTATTCTATTATATATAATTGGTTAAAGTTTAAAAAAATTGACTTCTCGGGAAGCGAGAATAACTTCTATTTTAGGACAGAGAGAGTACTACTTTACATTGTTCACCAATCAAATCAATAGTTCCATTTCATTTTTCTCGCTCTCGTTCATTTTTTCTAACATGTTACCACACACACGCTCTCCATTAGAAAGTTGAAGCCCGAAGCAGTTTGCTATTAGACAAAGGACTCACCGGAGAAGAGTTTGTCGGCACCATTACTGTGACGAGAGGACGAGAAATTGGCTTCCATTGCAAGATGTCTTTTGATGTCAATCTGAAGGATGAAGAATTATGCCTTGTGGATAGTTGTATCACAAACTCGGAGATGAAATATTTCTAGACTCTTAAGAACACTACTGCACTAAGGATTAGTAGGGGCGGTTGGAGAAGCTCTGTAAGGGCGGGTGGCCCAGCCGCCCCTGCCACCCCACTCTTAGAAATCAAGGATTTCTAGGGGTGGTTCCTTGGCTGCCCCTACAAATGGATTTGTAGGGGTGGCTGGTGTTTTGAGCCGCTCCTACAAATGCATTTGTAAGAGTAGCTAGAAACACCAGCCGTCCTTACAAAAACCATTTGTAGGGATAGTTTTAGTACCAGCCGTCCCTATAGTATGTATTTGTAGGGGCGGTTTAATCTAGAACCGTCCCTACAGTGCATTTTCAATATATATATATATATATATATATATATATATATATATATATATATATATATATATATATATATTAAATCTGACCACAACACATATATGTATCCACAAATATAATTCACATTCAAAACTGACCACAACACATATATAATTTAAATTCAAATCTGACCACCACATATATGTATCCACAAACACAAGAGCATTATATAAACATGAATCATAAGTACAAATCACAAGTCATAATTCATAAGTTCAATTAGTTCCACAAGTCCATCAAATTGTTATCAACAACCTAGAGATAGCCTTTCAAGCTCATGGAGGTGTTGGTACATAGGATTACTACCTAAGTCGGATTCTCGGTCATGGTAAGTGCCTTTGACATGCACAATGTCGTCCAATATGAAGCCACAAAGGTCGCCGACGAGCTCTAAGAGTTGGTCATCCTTGTACGTGTCCCTTTTCTGATTTTTCTCTTCTTTCCACTACAAGAGAACAAGTTTAGGTCTATTATTTTATAATATAAGCTAAGTTTTTATACTACAAGCGAAGAGATTCAAACTTACCAAATAAGGGTGTCTGATATAGGCACTGGTGTTACTTGTCATAGCACATATGTAATATTCACAATGTAGACTCCTAGGCCTCTGCTTGGGGAATTGTGTGTGTTTCGCATATGAAAATGTTAAGTAATGCTATTGACAACCATGTAATGTAGTGCCAAAGTAAGTAACACTTATTGAACATAGAGTTTTGATAGCCAACCTATGCTTCCTTTCTGGACAATGCCTTCTGTGATGTTTATTGACATAGTACCCGAATGCCCTGTTCGAATGATTTTAGCAAATGCAACTTGATAGTAGTAGTGGTAATGGTAGTGGTGGTGGTGGTGGTAGTGGTAGTGGTAGTGGTGGTGGTGGTGGTAGTAGTAGTAGTATTAGTAGTAGCTATGATAGTAGTACTAGTAGTAGCTATGATAGTAGTACTAGTAGTAGTAGCAGCAACTATGATAGTAGTAGTAGTAGCTATGATAGTAGTAGTAGTACCATGGTTAGCTTTGATAGTAGAAGTAGATTGGTCTAGGGAAGAGAGAAGAGAGGAGAAGAGAGGAGAAGAGAGAAAGGAGGAGAAGAGAGGAAGGAGGAGAGGAAAATGTTAAAAAAAAGGTCTCAGAAACATGTTAATCATTATTTGATCATTAACTTGGAGTATTATGGAATCATAACAGAGAAGAGAGGAGAAGGTAATGTAGGGGCAGCTAGTAATGATACCAAGTTTCTCACAAGTTCTTGATCATCAGCTCATATTCCATTTAATGTATGGATTTAGACAATTTCATCATCGGCAAAACAAGGGAGAGGAGATGAGAGAGTTGGGAAAAAAGTAGCTGCTGCTTTGTCCTTAGACAATTTCATCATTGGCAAAACAAAAAGGAGCAACTACTGGCAAACATAGAAGTAGGAGGAGAGGAGAGGAGAGGAGTGGAGAGTTGGGTAAAAAAGTCAAAATGCTGCTTGCCAAAAAAATAGCAATAAACCTGCCATATAAACAGATAGAGCAGTAAACATGCCATATAAACAGCAGTAAATCTACCATATAAACAACAGTGACAAATAGAATCAGATAGAGTATGTACCATATAAACAACAGTAAACAGAATAGCTTGCCGAAAATGAAGTTGTACCATTTTGCAGAAAAAAGATAGAAGGAAGAAAGCTTAATCTGAGCAGTGTTGCGTATATACAGCAGTGACAAAATTTAATCTGAGCATATGTCCAAATATATGATGATTTCAAAGATTTTGGGGTCATGGCCATAAGAACAGTAATTGCCAAAGATAGCTACTGATAATAAATTTTGCTTTTCACAGCTACTAACAAGGAACAGTGAAACTACCTAATAATAATAGGGTAGGAATCACTTGACAGATGAAGCCAGCTACTAAGTACTAATAACAGTGTAGGAATCACTTGATAGAGAAGTATTAATAACAGATAGACTGGAATCAAAGCCTACAAGTATGTTTGTAACACTAATATAGCAACAATATAGCAATAGCAAAAGCAGCAACAAATTAATGAGATTCAGTAAATCATCATTGTATGAAAGCCCTTTGCCTTAGATTTGGTTTCACATTATTCATCTCAGGAGCAGATAGGAAGATAGAGATCAGAGACAGAGGGAAGAAGGTTGAAGGAAAATCTCAAATTGTATTCTTAGTTGGCCCAGGACTACTAGGTCCTCCCCCAAACTAAAAAAATAAATATACAACTCATTGGCTGAAGTAGAAGTAGTAGTAGAAGCTCTGAACTAAATAAAAATCATCACTGATAAAGGGAGGAGGTGCTCTCAACTTAGTAAAAATCATCACCGACAAAGGGCTTTGTGCTCAGTTATACATATGCAAGTCATCAACCACATCCATGGTCAGCTGCTGCTTGCCGAAAAAACAAAGAGGGGAATGCAACACAGCTAAGATAAAAGCCATGGTTACACTGTACATGACATATGAGCATTCTGAATTAAAGAAATGTGGTAGAAAGTGTGGTACAAAGAAAGAACACAGATAAGCTACAACCGATTCTAGAGAGATATCCATTGATAGACATCAAAACAAATGCTCAATATCAATTAATAACAGTCCTTGCAGCTTGGAGATGGCCATAATTTATTAGCTGAGCTCACCAAGGAACTCAAGAGCAAGATTTGCTTCTTGTTATATAACAAAAATCAGTTGTTGAACTAGCTTTGCTCTCATCAGTAAGAAAGCGCAGCATATCATTTAACTCAGTAGATCAAATCTAGCAAGCCAGAAGCACAACAGAGTGACATTTTCATCAAGGGCAAGTAACTATGAACACATCAGATTACATTTTCATTCCCCAGTCGAGACAACCCAAATGGTAGCAGTCACCAAACAGAGAGCCATACCAAAACCCAATATCAAAATGTCAGGATTTTCATTCACCAGAAAGTAGAGACGGGGAATGGATATTCTTCACCTGACGTGGTCCGGGTCGGGGACGGAGCGGAGGAGGCGGACGACGGAGCCACGGTGGAGGTCATCACATGCCCCTGGCGAGGCGGTTGAGGGCAGGGGCAAGCACGTTGCGCTCTACGAGCAGACGTCGGCTCAAATCCAAGCCACTCGCGAGACGGAGGTCGAGGACGGAGGACCGAGACGGGATGGCGGCAGGGTGGACCGCCGCGTGTGCGCTCCCAAACCCTAGCTGCTGTCGCGCGTGGCCTAGGGGAGAGGAGGAGGCGGCGGCGGTAGGGCACGGGCTGGGAACAGTGGCAACAGAGGAGGAGAGAGGAAGCGGTGGTAGGGCATGGTGCCGCCGGCGGCAGCGGCGAGGGGGGTGGGGAGAAAATTTGGCAGCCTAACGGCGTCTGAAGGAAGAAGACGCGCCTATGACTTAGCCAAATTTGGCCTTCCCCGCGCCTTGTGTATTTATACAGGCCTTGATTTTTAGGGGCGGCTGATGAGTAAGCCGCCCTACAAATGGGGCTACAATTTTTTTTTCACATTTTTAATATTTATTTATCCTGTAATTATTCAAGTATAAATAATACAGTGCATTTTATATACGAAAAATAATTTTTTTTATATATATTTATTTGTAAATTTAATATTTATTTGTTCCTGATCCAGTTGTCCCTACAAATATTTTTTAATTGAATTATTTTAAATAGAAAATCAAAACCAAAGCTTGGTAAATATTTTTGAGGCAATAAATGGTGTCAAATGAAAATGTTGTGAACATCAAATTTTTAGTAATCATCAAGATGTACAAATCTTATTAAGGTCAAGTTGTCATTTGACTTTATTTGGATGACTCAAAATTTGAATTTGAAAAAAAAATCAAGTTGTAACCACAATTTGAAGTAGTATTTGATTTCAAATGAAAAGGTCATGAATAACAAGTTTGTTAAACTCATCAAGATGTACATTTTTTATATTCGCCATTTCTGCATTTGAGAAAGTGTTAGCAAACATTAGTTATAAAATGACATATCTCATATAGTTTCATAAACTATATGTGAGATTCAAATGAATTTGTGATTAGTTGTAGGGTCAACTTATTGTCAAACATGGTCAAATTTGAATTTGGTCAAAACATAAACACAAACCCTAGCTCAAATTGTTGCACTAACATTTTAAAAGTGTTTGCAAGCCACAAAGTGCATAGTAGCATCACATGTGAACAAAGTTTTCAAACAAGTGTACAATGAAACATTGATAAATGAACTAATGAAACATCAATGTTGCAGCATTGAAACACAGGGTTCCAAATCTGCCTAAAACTTGGAATTTGGGCAATATAGAATGGAATCAAGGCTTGACCCAAGAATAAAGTTTGTAGAGCATGAAATTTGCTACAACTTTCATGTAGGTGACTCTTTTATACAAGACTTCTAAATAGCACTTTTAAAACAATCAAACAAGATAAGTCCTAGGGTCAACTTATAGTCAAACATGCCACAAAGTTCATAGTATGTTACACAAGTTAAATTGAGATGTTGCACATGTTTCATTGTCATGTTTCAATCTTAATCATGTATGATGCATATGCTCATGTGATGCCATGCTAGTGCATAAAATGTAGGCCAAACACCTAGGGTGTTACATCTCTCACAAGTTTGCACACACATACATAAATATATAGTCTCACACACATACACATACACAAATTAATCTAGTCTCACACACATACATAAATGAAGTCTTACAAACACACACACACTTACACAAACTAGCTAGGCCCCCGCCGTAACAACTTTCCCCTTAACACCTTTTTTCCTATGGCAATGTGTCTTTGGGCAGGTTTTTTTTCCACAACACTGATCTTCTTAGTAAAGTCAATGAATAGTGATATCTCATCGTAGTTATTGTAGGCTTCAACATCGTCGACACCATCAACTCCGATAATATGTTGTTTCTCGGGGACAACCACGTGCTTAATTCTCTTCTTCGGGGGAGGATACTGTGCGGGTCGGGCATATAGCAAACTTGTGCGACACGTGAAGCGAGCACCCAAGGATCATCGTGGTAGCCTACATTCTGGAGGTCCATGACCCTCGATCTGATCTCATTGAATTGATTTTGCTTGATCTAGCGGCATCAAAACAGGGCCACCTTTATATCCCTTCCATAGTCAAGTTCCCATATATCTTCAATTATGCCAAAGAACTCGGCCTTTCGCCCCACTCGGTCGAGAGCCACTATTCAAACACCGCTGTTTTGGTTCACACATTTACTATCCTTTGTGTGGGTATAGTACGTGTACCCATTGATGTCATAAGCATTCCAAGATGTCACTTGTCTCGATGGCCCCATTGCCAACCTACTGATGGTAATAGAATCTATGGTTCCTCCAGGCGGTATGTTCTTGTCCTTCAACCATGAAGTTAGGTGTTGCTTATGCTATTTCATGACCCAATCATCTGAACGACCATTTCTCTCTGCCGTAATGATAGCCAAGTGTTCTTCAATGTATGGTTCCATCAGTTTTGTGCTCTGCAAGACACTATAATGTGCCCGACTCACTTCTTTGTAATCATGGTTGATGAACACTTTTCTACCACTTGTGCCCTTCCTAGCCAACCTACCCTTGTAACAAGAACCAGGATTACAAAATCCCTCTCTGTACTTTTAGGTACTCTTGACAGCACTCGATGATTTCTTTGTTACTGTAGCCCTCTATCATGGAGCCCTTTGGGTATGCCCGATTATGCACATATTGGCTTAGAACCGACATGAACCGCTCATAGGACCACATTTCATGCAAGTAGCAAGGGCCAAGCGCCTGTATCTGATGAACCATGTGAATCATGAGATATACCATTATATCAAAAAAGTGGGAGGTAAATGCATCTCTAGTTGGTTTTGGGTCTTCACCATGAAATCCTATAGGTCACTTAGCTCTTTCTTGCCTATCATCTTCTGTGAGATCTTCGAAAAGAAGTAGCACATGCGGGTGATAGCCATCTTCAAGAACTCTGGCTTTATAGCCCTAATTGCAATTGTCAGGAACACCGTCAACATCACATGAAAATCGTGAGCCTTGCAGTGTGGAAATGACAGGTCCTTCATCGACACTAGCTTCTTCGGGTTCGCCGAAAACCCAGTCGGGACTTTGATCCCCCTCACAAAAGTGCATAAAGCTCTCATCTCTTCTAGGTCTAGGTTGTAGCTAGTCACGGGCAAAGTGTATTTTCCATTGTCCTCAAGTACTGGGTGAAGCTCTAGCATCACTTTTAGCTGCACCATGTCTTTCCGTGCTTTCAGACCATCCTTTGACTTGGTTGTGTCCATCAAGGTAGTCATGAGACTCTCAAAGACATTCTTCTGCACGTGCATAGCATCAATGGCATGGGGGACCTCTAAATCTGGCCAATAAGGTAGATACTAAAAGAAGATTGACTGTTTCTTAAAAAGTACGCCTTCGATAGGAGGTGTGCTTCTATCTCTGATCATTCCATCCGATTTCTTCTTTCCATAGACGATGCATATGTTTTTCACCACTTTGTACACATGTTCTCCATTATGACGTCTCTCTGGAGGGTGTTCATTCTCCGGGATGTTGCCATAGTATCTTAAGTACAATTTGCTACGGTACTTGTAACCTATTTTTAAGAAGCGCCAGTTCCTTATGTAAACAACCTTCTTGGATCCATCTAGGAACACTCATTTAGTATCATCCAAATAGACTAAGCATTCCGTCTTACCTTTGATCTGTCCAAACAAAGCAAACAACATGGGTGATCATTGATAGTCACAAATATTATTGCTCTTAATGTGAGGACCTCCTGTCAGAACACATCATACATCATCTCCCCATACCTCTATAGTTTCTCAAATTCTTGCATCACAGGCTCGAGGAACACGTCTATATCAATGCCTAGTTGTTTAGGGCTAGAAACAATAATAGTGAGGAAAAGTTACTTTCTCTTCTGACACAAGTACGTTGGGATGTTGTACATGGTCAGGATCACTGACCAAATGCTGTGGTCGCTCATCCTCTCATTGAAGGGATTCATTCCATCCTGCTCAAGGTGAATCGTACATTCCTTGGGTCTTGGCTGAAGTCTTTATGGTTATCATCGAAGTCTTAACACTGACTACAATCGGTCGATTGTGCAATCTTATCATCATCGACCTTGCGCTCATCATCCCACCATGTCATGAGTGCGACTTCCTTAGGGTTTAGGAACATATGCCTCAAGCGGTTGATCACTGGCAGGTACCACATTACCAAGGCATGAATTCTTCTCTGTTTTTCATCGTTGCCTAATGGAGTGTCCTCTAGGGGCTGTGATTCTTATACCACCTTTTTCACACCCTTCTTATTCCTCTTGTTCCCCATGGAGGTTTCTCCCCCACTGTAAAGGTCATTGTTCTTGTACCAGCTGGCCCCACACCGATGACATTTATCTAGTTCTTTGAACGTTTCACCACAAAAAAATGATACAATGGTTGGCGCATACATGGATTTTTTCAACACCCATTGTCAGTGGACTTATAACCTTCTTCGCTTGGTATGTGTTGGCAGGAACTGAGTTTGGCTGTGGCAGCAACCATGATAAGAGACGCAACAGATCATTGAAACTATAGTCTGACCAACCGTACTTAGCCTTCAGGATGAGTAGCTCAAGCACAAAATGTAGGAGTGTCCAGTGTGTCGGACAACCCTTTTCAACACCATACATAGTCTCCATCGATGCTTTTTTTCACCCTCTCTAGATTATCTAGACCTTTTTTGCTCTTTAGTAATATTTCTGGTCCAAGGCCCTGAACCATTTCCTCCAAGTTGTCAAAGTCTTCTGCATCCCCCTCATGTGCTCTACCATCATTGTCGACACCACCATCGTGGCCGTTTCGGTGACAACCACCAGCATCATAACCACCTTGTTCATTGCCAAAGTCATGATCCATTTGTGCCCCAAGCTCGCCTAAGAATTGGGACAAGTATTGTAGGGTTTGGGCATCGTCTTCTTGATCATCATCGTCTTCTTGATCATCATCGTCGTCATCAACAACCATGATTTCACCATGGTGAATTCACACTGTGTAGTCCAGAAAAAAAAATCCTCACATAATCAGATATGATCTGATGGTAGACACATCTGAAAATGCCATAAGGTTCTTGCAATCTAAGCAGGGACAAATAATTGTGCCATTATTCTCTGTCAACGTTGCTGCATGATTCTCTACAACTTCAATAAATTTGTCCACCTCTTCACAGAAGCCTGCCGTGAACCTGAACGAACCATACATCCAAGAATTCCTATACTCCATCTTTTAAAAAAACCAAATTAATAATTAATTACTTGAGAATAATTGTAAAAAATCCATGGTAGAGGATAATTAGCAACAATTATTATTTTACCCACTACTATTCATGCCAACCCCATTCCAATTTCATGAAACAAAAATTACAAATGAAAAAAATCAAATCCTAGATCTACATGAAACATACATGAAACTAGGGTGTAATGTCCACTAAAATCAAGCAGGAGCGACTAATTTATATTAATAGTTTCAAAACTAAGGCCTAATTTGCTCCATACAAAGCTCAAACACCATGGAAGAGAGAGAAAGCAAAACTCTAATGTACTCACTAACCAACCATTGAAACTTCAATTAAAGGCTTGGAATAGCATTTTCTTACCTTCTACAAGCTCTCCACCAAAGGATTTGAGATCAAAATCTCCCCCCTTAGTAGAGCAATTTTTGGGAGGAGCCCAAGGTCTCCGAAGTCTTTTTTTGCGAGTTGGAGTGAGTGACCCGAGGAGGAAGAAGGGGGTTCTGCCCTATTTACATCAGGCATTTGCAGGGGTGGCTGGTGTTTGAGCCACCCTTACAAATGGACACAGTAGGGGCAGCTGGTGATTGAGCCGCCCTTACAAATCACCCCATTTGTAAGGGCGGCTGGTAACACCAGCCGCCCCTACTGTGCCATTTGTAGGGGTGGCTAACCGGCTAGGGTCCGAGCACGCCACTGTAAGGGCGGCTCCAACCCTAGCTGCCCTAAAAAAACCAAGTGTTCCTACAAATCATTTTCTACATAGTGGAAAAGAGAAGGAAATGTTATGACCATCACCGGTTATGATGTATTTGATAGTTGGTTTAGGTCGTGCCACGATCACTTTCCCTATGGGCACAGAACTTAAGATAGAGATGCCTTGTTGTATCCTGATTTGACTCGTACCGTCTTAAGTTATAGAGACATATGTAAGAATGGTTTCCATATTAAAACACATGAGGACAATAAAGAGGAATTTCTTCTTTTTACTAAGCTTACTGTATATGGCAAACCAAGTTTACGAAAAAGTTCCTTCAATCCAACTAAGGTGGGATGGTGCCATCGGGGGCTATTGTTCGTCGAAGGGGTGGTGGTGTTGCTTGGAGATGCTCTCTGTGCCAGGAGGGAGGGAGCCTGAGAGAGGGGGAGGAAGAGGTTAAGTCTGAGGAGAGAGATAGGCCTCAACATTAGTAGGCTTTATTAATTCCGATGATTTTAAATTTTTGGTTTAGGAGCATCGCCAGTTCTCAATATTTTCACTATTGTTTTGTGCTATGGACCAGCGGTGAAATTAAAACAATTTTCATCATCGATTCTAATCATTTTCACCGTATTGTGTTACGAACTGACAATGAAATTCATCACCAACGGTTCCAATAAATATGCTTTTAGAATGAAGATACCTAACCATAGTCCTCATGCGCATCAACGCATGTGCTTGCTGATCAACGTCAAGGACTCCTACTCCGCCAGAATACCGAAAGGGATCCTGCGCTTGCCAGGCCAACTTTTTGTGGATGACCGCGTGCGCTAAATCCTGTTTAATTTAGGACCATCGCCTAATGTAATAGTGTATTTTATCACAGTGGTAGTAGGTATGGAAAGGATATGGTCGTCTGACAGGGCAGTTGGTATTGCTTGCTACTCATCAAGCACTCCAACATTTCTTTCTTGCACGTTGCAAATTGCAATCATTCCTACTTAATTGTTTACACCGATACACATTAGGATATCTTTGGTTTCACACTAAAAGAGATCAAGTTACAGGAACCGTGCTGATGATAAGTCAATAATAGAATTTATTACTACAGAAAAAGACAATATGCAAGCATATTGGAAACGTTTTCCCATACTAAGATGATGATTTGTAGTAGAATGCCAGAAGAAAAGGCCACGATAATAATTGCAGCATTCTTTTGGAGATTGCAAACTAATAAAGCTTTAAGAAAAAGATTCAAAAGGTAGTAGTAGTTATTACAGATTTATGCGACAAAGTGTTTATCACCTTGAATGGGCCTTTCTATTTGCTTCAAAGTTTTCCATGCCCAAATAATTTCACCTTGAAATTAAAAAGTAATACCTTATCTCCTGGGACGAACTCCTTCTTGATCCTCTTGTCATGCATCTTTTGGTTCTCTCCTTATATATCTTGGAGTTGTGATATGCTTTTTCATGCCATTCATCAAGCTCAGAGAGTTGCATCTTCCTCTTAGCTCCTGCAGCTTTAAAGTCCATGTTCCATCACTTGATGGACCAGTGAGCTTTGAATTCTAGCTCTATAGGTAGATGGCAGGTCTTCCCGTAGACGAGTTGATATGGTGACATTCCCAATGGTGTTTTATAGGCTATTCGGTAAGCCCATAGTGCATCAGGTAGTTTATCCTTCCATGCAGTCCCCATCTCGTTGACCATCTTCTGTAGAATATTCTTAAATTGTTTGTGTCATGTTTCTGCTTGGCCACTTGTCTGAGGGTGGTATGGAGTAGCGATGTTGTGATGGATTCCATGTCTTGACAAGTAATTGTAAAAGTTCTTGTCAGTAAAGTGAGTGCCTCCATCACTAATCACCATCCTTGAAACTCCAAATCTTGGAAATATTGTCTCTTCAAACATCTTCTTAGAGTTCTTCGCATCAGCAGCTTTGCATGGCGTGGCTTCAACCCACTTGGAGACATAGTCAACTGCCACCAAGATGTATTCATAGTTCTTCAATTTTGGAAAAGGTCCCATGTAATCAAATCCCCACATATCGAAGAGTTCAATCTAGAGGTTGTTGGTGAGTGACATGGCATCTCTTGAATTGGTATTCCCGTGACTCTGACATGCTCCACACCTCCAGATGAAGTCGTTCATATCTTCATACATGGTTGGCCAGAAGAATCCACTTTACTAGATCTTTGAATGAGTGCGGAATGCACCATAATGTCCGTCATATGGTGATGAGTGGCATCGTTCGATGATCTTGATGCCTTCTTCCACCAGAACACATCTTCTGAGCAGGCCATCAAAACAAACTCTAAAGAGGTACGGTTCATCCCATATGTGGAGATGACTTTCATAGATGTGCTTCCTTTTGTTTTCCCTTAGCGGTACATAACCTGCAACCATAAAATTAACAATATTTGCGTACTAAGGGTCAGATTTCAAGACCTTGAAAAGCATGTCATCCCGCAGCGAATCATTGATGGGTAGTTCCTGTGAATTCTCAAACTGCATTCTGGACAAGTGATCGGCAACAAAATTTTCTACTCCCTTTTTATCTTTTATTTCTAAGTCAAATTCTCGGAGTAACAAAATCCATCTTATGAGTCTAGGTTTAGCATCTTTCTTAGTAAGCAGGTATCTCAAAGCAGCATGATCAGTATAAACAATCATCTTAGATCCTACTAAGTAAGATCTAAACTTATCAATAGCAAAAATAATAGCCAAGAGTTCTTTTTCAGTTGTTGAATAATTAAGTTGAGATCCTATCAAAGTTTTGCTAGCATAAGCAATTGCATGATGCTTTTTATCTTTAGTTTGTCTCAAAACTGCCCCCACAACATAATCACTAGCATCACACATAATTCTAAAAGGTAGTGACCAATCACGGGTTGAATGATTGGTGCAGAGATGAGTATTTTCTTAAGAATGTTAAAAGATTTCAAGCATGCATCATCAAATTCAAAGGGAACATCCTTGGCCAAAAGATTTATTAGCGGTCTAGCAATATGTGAAAAATCTTTTATGAAGCGACGGTAAAAACTAGCATGACCAAGGAAACTACAAATCCCTCTGATATTTATGGGAGGAGGTAACTATTCAATTACTTCAATTTTAGCTCTATCTACCTCAATCCCTCGTTCAGACACTAAATATCCAAGCACTATGCCTTCTCTAACCATGAAATGACTTTTCTCCTAATTAAGGACTAAGTGCTTTTCTTCATATCTTTGCAAAACCTTGTCTAAATTTTAAAGACAATCATCAAAAAATTTTCTATAAACAGAAAAGTCATCCATGAAAACTTTCATGATTTTTTCAATCATATCAGAAAATATAAACATCATGCATCTTTGAAAAGAAGCTAAATCATTACATAATCCAAAAGACATTCTACGATAAGCATAAGTTCCATATGGACATGTAAATGGGGTTTTGCTTTGGTCATGTGGATGGATCGAAATCTGGTGATAACCTGAATACCCATCAAGAAAACAGAAGAAAAAGTGATTTTCTAATCGCTCCAACATTTCATCAATGAAGGGCAACGGAAAATGATCTTTCTTCGTTGCCTTGTTAAGTTTTCAGTAATCTATACACATCCATCATCCAGTAACAGTTCTTTGGGGGATTAATTCATTCTTTTCATTTTTAACAACAGTCAGCCTTCCTTTTTAGGCACAACTTGCACAGAGCTTACCCACTCACCATGTGGCACGGGATAGATGATCCCGGCGTGCAAGAGTTTCAAAACCTCTTTCTTAGCTACCTCTCTCATCGCATTATTAAGCCTATGTTAGGGCTTCCTAGATGGTATAGAGTTAGGATCTATAGGGATGCGATGGGTGCAAGAGCTAGGCTAATTCCTTTAAGGTCTTGGAGTGAATAGCCAAAAGTAGAACGATGCTTTTCTAAAATAGTTATCAAGCGGAGGGATTCTTCCTGAGAGAGTTTATCGCTAATGATCATAGAAGAATCTTGATCATTAGTGAGAAAAGCATATCTAAGACCAGAAGACAGTGGTATAAGCTTAATAGTGGGCTTAGGTGGTTCTAGCAATTCATCTAGAGGTTCAGGGTCTATGGGATTTTTGTCTTTCTCTTCGATGAAGAACTGGGCATCATCTTCAAGGTTGGGTTCAATCAAATCATCAAGAGACGCAACCTTAACCTATTCTATTAGGTCTTCCTTGGAAATTGGCTCAGTCTCAGCATTTAGAGAGTGAGTGATGGGTATATAGAGCTTAAAGTTTTTCCCAAGTCTTATTTTCAACTTCCCCATTTGTCCTTCTTGGATAAGTCTTTCAATTGGTTGTCCTATCAACAGGTTGAACTCTATGATTCAAAGATATGGAAGCTCAAATAAACCTTGGTTCCTTTTACCTAGATAGGAAGGACATACATAATTCCCAAACTCAAGAGAATAGGTCCTGAAAGACTTTTTAATAACTTTGTTATTGGGGTTAATGGCATGTGTTTCAATAAATCATGAGTAAAAGATGCTCACATGATATTAACACCCACAACAGGATTGTAAAGAGCACCGAAAGGAGCTTTGTTAATTTGGCAATGAATGGATATAGAAGGTGAGTCTAAACGAATCACATCAGAGGAAAGCTCTGATTCTTCTAACCATTCATTGCTTATAATGGATACTAGCTCTTTCATAGTCTTTTTAAGAAAAGCTTCCTTAGAAGGGTCTAAAGGTTCTTCATAAGATGATTTCCTAGGCTTCTGGGGTCTCCTCATAACATGGTAATTCAAGGTGTTTCCGTATTCATTAAAAAGTTCATCCTCGAATTCAAGCATGAAATCTGAAATTGGAGTTTCCTCTTTTTCCTGTGGTTCAGGAACTGGGATAGCTGAAGTTGGTGATGGGTCTGGTAAGGATTCGTGTTCAGCTATCTAGGATTTCTCCTCCAATGGCTTCTCTTCTACTTCTTCAGGGATGTTCTCTAAAATTTTTGTAAGAATGCTCCTCCCTGAATCGATGGAGACATGCAAGAATGAGCCTTCTGAGGCCATATTAAGAAGATTTGAAGTTTTCCTATCAAGACCCATATAGAAGTGTTGAAGAAGAATATGATCTTGAATGGCAAGATCAGGGCCATTATTAATGAGAGTATTAAAGCGTTTTCATGCCGTGCCTAGAGATTCTTTTTTCTTTTGTTTAAAAGATAGAATCTCTAAACGAAGTCTAATTACCTAGAGATGGGAAATAACTACAAGCAAAAACTAGAGCACAGGGCTTGCCAATCTCCTTGTCTACTCCCTACAGTGAGGTTGTACCAACGTTTAGCTTTTCCCATCAAAGAGAAGGAAAAAAGCTTCCATCGTAAGGTTTTGTCTGACATACCTGCTATGCATAGGCATGCACAGGTTTGCTCAAACTCATTTAGGTGGGAATAGGGGTTTTCATTATCTTCGCCTGAAAAGGGTTGATCCTGAACCATGTTGATTAAACACGGGCGCAACTCATAACCAAGTGTAAGGATAGGCTTTGCAGATTTCTTGTGGCTGTAGGCGTGCGCTCGTGGGTGCACCATATTGGTAGATAGGGGTGGATTCTAGATCCATGGTAAATGAAAAGTAAAAGATAAAAGAATAATGATACAAGGTTAAGCTAGGTTCAAAGTTAACTCAGCAACCGTTTCTCTGGCAACAGCGCCAGAAATGCTTGTTGGTATATATTAATGCACACAGAATAATCCACAAGCACACGGATATTATACTGATGTAGCACTTCACCGGAAGTACCCAGTTTTATATCGAACTTGAGAAAACATTTGTGAGAATAACTAAATCTAAGTTAACCCAACTTCACAATCAAGGCTAGATAATAGGAACGTAGAGGAGACTGCTAAAGTCTTCTAGTTCTAACTTCGGTAAACTTTGTCTTCTATTGTTCAATTCTGTGGATATTACTAGAGAAAACACAGGCAGAGTATGTTTCCTATAGTAACAAAGTCCTGCTAGGCCTACTAACGGGAGGTTGACTACAAAGGATTCAACGAGGCTATAAAAGTCACCCTCGCGAGCTACCACCCATCCAGAAAAGTAGGGTACATTCACGAGTAACTTAGTCTATGCACCACACTTAACTACGAATACTACTTTAACCCAGGAGCTACAAGGATTAAAGTACCCAAAGAGAGTCGCAAACCTGAAAAATAATATGAACAAGATGCTTACTTGAATTAGAAGTCGATTACCAGAGAAATCTTAGAAGCAAGCTCAAGAAGAACTTGATTTCGCCAGGTTACAAGCCGTAGAGAGAGCACCGATAGGCTGGGACTCCTCCAAACTCTTTCTTCTCACTCTATCTCACTATCTCTAATACAAGACTAGACCCCTATGGAGGACTAATCTTCTCTTGATTGCTAACTCTAGATCCTAGTGGACATATGAATTAGGGTTTCTGGCTTCTCAGCTCTCAGGATCTGACTTGGCTTAATGCCCTAAGGGGGGTGCTATATATATATATATATATATATATATATATATATATATATATATATATATATATATATAGCCCTATTGAATCATCCTGGACCATCAGATCAAACCGACTTGAATAAACGGTGTAGATGCATCCTAGGACGCGGTGGAGAACCGACGTAGCAACGAGGCTGACAGGTGGGACCCCCTAGGGGCCGGGTGACATGGCCTCCGCTTCGGTGGAGAGCCTCCTAGAGTCTTCTAGAGTCTTCCCACGTCGGTTACGCAGCAGAATTCCGTAATTTTCTTTGACGAATAGGTCTTCCTTGGCAATTTTCTAATTAAATCCTACTGAAAACACAGATTCACCAAAACTTGTGGAATTTATCAGTTTAAACCCCTAAGTCTATGTTGGTGATCCATTTTAATCATTTATGCAAGGTATGTTGATGGTTTATAATGAATGTTAACTACCGTCAACAATCAAGTAAATGTATACGCTCCCTCTATTCCAAATTATAGTTCACTTTACTTTTGTATTAAGTGAACATTCTCATTAACACACAACCGATACTTCAATTTTGAATGTCATTTCCAGGAATACGTTTAGCTTAAACTTGTACAACGTAAGTATGAAGCTCACATCAGCAACCGTGGCTTCTGCCACCTTCAACTCTCAACCTGTTGTCACTTTCTGCCTGGCCCTGCTATTAAGGTACACGCTATTACCATGCTATCTAGTAGGTAATAAAATCGTTCTGCTCAATCCGTCTCATACAGAAGAAAGTATTAGTGTATCATTACAAGCACTACATATTTTGTTGTGGATGTCTCTCCTATATATTGGGTTGTTAATTAAATGGATTCTATGTCATGTGCATGCAGGATGGAGGTGGTGAAGTCAGGCGTAGCGAAGTTCACCGGCATAGCACTGTGCCTCGCAGGAGTCTTGGTCATCGCCTTATACATGGGTCCTGGGCTAAGCCCTATCAACCACCACTGTGTCTTCCCGGTGCACGCTTTGAGTGCTCCAAGTCGGGTCACGTGGATCAAAGGAACGCTTCTCATGGTCCTCGCCAACATGTCATGGTCCCTGTGGATCGTTAAGCAGGTACGCTCAATTCACACTTACCTTGCTACGTGTAGTTCTGAATGTAATTCATATATAATCGTGTTGTTTATCCAAGTATATGCAGGCTGCAGTGCTCGAGGAGTATCCGAACAAGGTGCTTGTAACATTGTCACAGTGTGCTTTCAGCGCGGTGCAGTCATTCGTCGTTGCGGTGGCGGCAGAGAGGGACTTCTCCAAGTGGAAGCTCCGGCTTGGCATCAGCTTGCTCGCCATCATTTATACTGTAATAACAGTTGCTTACTTTCACTAATATTTTACTACTAGTGACTAGTGAGATTATATAGCAGTGAGGACTGAGGATACCTATAGCTAGTAATATAATAGTAGCAACTAATGAACTCCTTGCTGCATGGATGAATCCGTGAACCTGCAGGGGTTAGGGTGAATGGAGTGTCCTACTATTTACAAGCATGGTGTGTGGAGAAGAAAGGCCCTGTCTTCCTCACCGTGTGGACACCGCTCTGCTTTGTATTCACAATGTTTTGTTCATCCCTCCTAGGCGAAACTGTTCACCTCGGCAGGTAATTATCGAAGTCAGTTAGCTTACAATGGTAGCAAAGCCGTTGTATAATTTATAATAAATGGATTAATTGAAATGATTTATCCTCTTATTAATTTATTTCAATGGTAGTATTATTGGTGGCATCCTACTGGTTGGAGGCCTTTATGGTGTGCTGTGGGGTAAAAGCAAAGAGGGTAAGGTTGTGCCATGCAACAAGGTGAATACGATGGATATCATCAGTGCGCAAAACGACCAGGAGCACGAAAAAAATGAAAGACGAGAAGGGCAGAGAAGAACAGAAGCAAGCAACATCTGCATCCGTGGTTGAAAATGTCTGAGTGCTTCGTTCAGAAGGGAGGCATCTTCACCATGATTGCAGATCTCTTGTACTGACAGCCCTTGTTGAATTGGAAAACGGAAGGCATCTTTCACCAGCACTAGCATTATAATAAGTACCCAACAGATGAAACAAAGATGTCATGAAACCGTACTACGACTATCAACAATTGGTTGATAAAGTGCTGTCTTGAAAATTTAGACTATCCAAGGCACAAGTTTTTTTCTTTCTATAGTTTCATGTTATTTACTTTATTTTTTTACAAATAATAAAAAATGTTAAATTATATGAAATTGTTGACAACAAAAGTGTGCCAACAAGAATAACAGGCTCCACCGACAAGTTCATAGAAAGAAGAAAAATATTCGGAACAACAAAATTGGAGCTCAGTTGAAGAAAAGGACAGGTTTGGGCTTGATTTGCCAAAACTGGCTAGGATGGTTTTTACCATGCCATGTCAGACAGCGCTGCCCAGCCTGAGAAAACCGGCCAGCCTGGTTCCCCTGTTCCAAGACTGGGTTGAGTCCAACTCAGTCTAGACTTGTTTATGGTCGTGGGAAACTTGGAGATTATTATGTCTTAGAGGTGTTTCCTACTAGAATAAGAGCGCCCCCTCTATATAAACGAGAGGATTACGGCCGGGTAAGGAATCTAACTTCCAATCATCAAGAAACACATCGATTACCCCTTTTACCCTAATTCTCTCCATACTTGATGTTCATCACGTCTCTCAACGAGATTTGGCGCATTCTAGATGGCCTTGCCAGTCCTAGAGCAACCTCGCTATGCCCCTCCCCAACGGGTCTTCCTGGCTTGAATCAGCTTGACCGGCTTGCTAGTCGGTCTCCCTATTCACCACATTTTTGCTACGTGCTAGGTCGTGTGCAACCTCATGCAAGCTAGCCCTTGTTGGCGTGTGACCCAATTCGGTGTTGATCAACACACTTTTTGGCATCTTTGCTAGGGAAGAAGAAGAAGAATGGATGCCCATACAAACCCATACAGTTGCGCCGGCGGCCTAGCAACACCACTGCAACAAAGGGCAAAACACTCCATGTCCCTGCCGGTAGTGTACTCCAAGGGTGAGAAGCAGGATGGTGCTAGGTCAGCGGGTGAGCATGCCAACATCAAGAGCTGCATGAGCTATGCGAGCACGAGGGGTCATTAGGTCGCATGGATGTGAAGTTGGAGAGAGCATATGGGGAGGGCTACCTTCATGGTCCAGGCCACTGCAGAGCCATGGCCACCAAACAATTGCATGGGGCTGGCGAGCGCATGGAGCTGTGAGCACGAGCTTGAGTGTGCAGGAGGCGATGGGGGCACGAACGAGTGAGAGCATGGAGGCGGCATACTGTGGTGGCATGGGAGGCCAAGGAGAATGAAAATGTTGTGATAATTAGGGGTTCGTTGGAATTTATACACCACACTGGCCACTGATTATACATGCTTACCAGATCTAAGGGCTAGACGAAGGAGCATGGACTTGTGGTAAACAACTAAAAGTTTATGGACCCTGAAATCAATTTTTATAGTTGATGGATCTAACCGGAACCACCCACTTAAGTTAATGGACCTCTAATGCATTTAACTCAAATATATAATAAATGTAGTTGCCCCCTTAGAGAAGCATTCCATACAAGCCAGAAAAAGTTCTTCTCAACACCAGCTTATGGCTTTTAGAATAAAACAACTTTTAGGGTCCCTTTGGTTTGCAGGAATTTTACAGAATTTACTTCAATTTCACAGGAAACACAAAGGATTTAGGAAAATTTCTCGCAATCCAAAATGGTCTTAGCTTTCAAAACACAACTTTCATAAATTGGCTAAAGCTGATCTTTTTTGTTTAGGCTTTTGGCCTAAAGAAAGTAGAGCTAAAACAAGCAAGGACAGTACTAGTTGATGGCTAGTCCAGATTATAAGGACATAGGTGGCATTTGCATTTTTGGAAATGGAAGGTGCTAATGTAGAATAGGAGATCAGACGAGAAATTTCCATTGTTTGGTTATATATAAGCATGGAAGAACGTTGGTTGGGGTTAGGTGATTTTGAGATTTCTTTTCCACCTTCTATAATATATGATTCGACACTGGCGTTTGTACACATGTATCTCCGCCAGAGAGGAGATAATATGGCACAATCGAACCCACCAAAACATATTGACGCCATGTTGCAAGAAACATGGATTGATTATTAACGTCGCCATATCCATCTGAGCAAGCTCAGTGTCCACCGTTGGATCAGAAGCTGGAAAACTCCCCCACCCCAAACATTGTTATCATGTTGCAAGCAATAACATGCATCGATTGTAGCTTCTTTTGTAGCATCATTCATGTGCGATTGGTTTCCTCTAGGGCCATGAATAAAACCTTTTGTCCACAAGCATCTACATGTTTCAATGCATTAAGATCCTCGGTATCACTATCCTAGTTGCACCCCTCTATAAAGACATGAGCCCATGGCCATTCTCTCCCATCAAACAAGCGCCCGTGTGTCACACCCGGTTTTCTAAAGAACAAAACCAGGCTAATCATATGTGTGCCCAGGAAGTCCACACATATGTCAGAATGAAAAAAATATCAGAAACAATGTTATTATATAACGTATACATAGCTATATTAACACTTACACCAGCATATCGTGGAACGGTGACTAAACTTTAGGCTCCATTCTTCTCAGGGATGGCTGACTGGTGGCTCCGTATGCCAAACACTTCTGAAAACTCCACTACCTCTGAATCCTTCTTCTGAATAGCACCTTACTACACACTGGAGTGTGGGAGAAATAGCAAGAGTGAGTCCATGTCGAACTCAACAAGTATAACACAGGGTTCATGAGGCTCAAAAAGGCTAGACACTGTTTGACTGCGTTTAGCTTTTGATCATCATATAATTAGCAATTGAGTAGCATCAAGGAATTCCAATTCCCATTAATGAACCAATGATCAATTGTAATAAGGATAATGAATAGCATTAACATGAGCATAATAATAATCAACAGTAATTAAGCATGATATAACAATGGTGATCATCTATTCGTAGATGTTCCAAGGCCGCCCGTATCCGTGGGCACAACTAGTATACCAGTTTTTAACTCTGCGCAGAGGTGTACACTTTCACTGTGAGTCATGATTTCCAAATGCATGGGTTTGCAAGGCCCAGAACATCGAAAACCATATAAAGCCATTCAAAAATTCGTCTAACAAGTTAGGGCCATTAGATTCACTCGGCAGGCAGATGTAGGAACCCCCTTTTCAAATGGCACACTTCCTTCACGGCTATACTCATAAGACTAGAGGTTGTTCTACACCCAACGTGGCAAGCCATTCTTACGCCATTTAAGGTAACCACTAACAAGCTAGAAAAGGTCTCTTAAACAACTAGAGCCAGAGCCATATAGCCCTCACAGCTGTACTGTATGTCCCGGATGATCACGTACAGATAAGTCCTTATGGATAGAAACCAGAGCAACAATATAACCCCTTGCTCTAGCCCCCTTTTCAACAGTAATAAAATCATCACTAATGGTTGGTTGCTTAATCCATTAGTCAAATTACAAGATCATTGTTCATAATTAAGCACTAGCAATAGCTACCCAAATGCATTCCCAAGGTTGACAAGGAATCAAGGTATCAATCACTAAGTTATAATCTCTAAGGTTGTCAAGGAGGACACATGCATATGTATGATAATTTCAGTGAATAGGTAACAAGGATGGTCCCATGTTATATTTGCCTTTTTCCTAGAGTTAGCTACTCATAAGTCTTCAACCTCTGTCTCTGATCTTGAGCTTCTGCTGTACTTGTCGGTCCTCAGCTCCTAGTCTTCAGTACTCGCGAATCACACTTCTACTCACAGCAACCAAGCACAACAAATAGACAACAAACACACTTAAGAACAAACATCATACAAAGAAGACACTTTAAAAGGAAGCGCATTAAACGTCACGGCTTGTTGCTATGGTTACGAGAATGCAAGAACGACTAAGGACGGAGCTATCGTTACCGAGGACACGCGACTATCGAAATGATTACAACATAACTAAAGAAGACAAGCTATACACTTGATCTATTTTGGTTAATGAATTAAGGTGATAGACATTTTAGAGAATTATTCTAAAGTTGAACTAACCAAATTATATCAAGTTATAAATGCTAGAGTTAAACCTAAATCATATTTTATTTATGAACAATTATATATCATTAATGAAATTTAAAGATTTATAGTTTTGAAATATAAAACATGTGAGATCAGTTAATCAGATCATTACATGTTACGAGGTTGGCCTAAGCATGTCATTGTTAAAAGGCATTTATGTTGATATTAGTCATGTTAACATTTATTTATGAAAGACCAGAGTTATAAACATAAGTTGCTTCTAATAAATTAAAAGACATTACTAATCAGATTAAGTATATATATGTTTCATGTTTAACTAAACAAATTATAAATAAAAACGTATTAATGTGAATATTAATCGAGTTAAACTTAAATTGCTTTTTAATTAATTAAAGAGAGCACTCGCTAACTAAACATTAATCAAATTATTTATATTCATAAACGCGGGACATGAAAAACAGCGTTGCTAACATGTCACTTACATCGCCACGGTCAAAAGCAACAAAAACGAAATTATAAACCTATGTCACTTTTAATTAAAAACTATTAAATTAATACTAATCAAATTGTATTTTAAATCAATAAATTCATAATCAAGTGACATGATCAACATTGATACTAGCTAAATTATAATCATAAACACACATGTTAACATGAATTAAATTAATATTTATTTATGAAACCGTGGGTATATAGTCTAAATTGCTTTTAATTATAAAGCTAGTACAAACATATTTATTAATATAATATTTAACGATATATATAAAAAAACACGTGACATAAAAACTTTGATACTATCGCGTAAAGCTCGATGTGACGAAACTAACGCGACTGGAACTACTCGAATCGGAGATCAAATGAATAAATTGATGATGACTAAACTAATTGTGGAATTACTACGCAAGGATGATGTATACATCACATCAGCAAAGTATCTGGCCGATTAAACAATGTGGCATACCGTTTATCATTGCTTGCAGCACTTCTGTATCCTTGTGATGCCGAGATGTGGAGCTTTTCCAAGCATGGAAAACACTTCAAGTAGTTGCTGACGACATCGATGGAATCTGCATCTTCCAGAGCCAGAATCTTGACGGTTCGCAGCGTCGTTGCCAGCATGACGGCCTGCATCAGTAAGCGCTTCTCCATGATAACATGGTCAGGCCTCACACGGTTGACACGGCGGATGGTGGGTTGAAAGACAGTGCCGCCAATCTCCAACTTGGGGATGGTGAAGGACAGGGATCCCAGGACCCTGAGTCTGGGAGCGTTGAACACTAGTAGCTGAAACGATTCAGCAGCAGCCGAGCGGCGGCAGGGGACCGGCTTCTCTAGGAGAGGGGCATCCTCAATGATAACCTGCCACATCGTCACCCTCACCCTCGGAATTCCGTAGTCGAAGTCGTAGAAGTTGTAGTCGAAGCAGTATGAGTCATAGTCACTCGTTGTGGATGAATTTGCAGGTGAGATGGCGAAGCTTGTAATGGTGGGTGAGTTGATCCGGACTGTGGCGAAGCCGGTGCAGCCGTCGAGGACGAGGGTTCTGAGCACAGGGCAGCCGGTGAGCACCCCGTGGAGCGTGCCTTCCGAGATGTCCACGCAGCAGAACGAGATGAGCTCCAGGTGCGGGAGCCGAAGCGCCGCCACGGCACCGGCGGTGAAGTTCCTTCAACTATTCATCAGGGTGCTCGTTTGCATACTGCACGATGTAGCTTGCTAGTAGCAAGGACAGGGCGATCGATTTGCAGTATGCTGGCTTTGTAGCGCTTAATCGCTGACTTGTACGTGCATGTGCTAAACGGCGACAACTTGGTGGTCTTCCTCGCATGCATGAAGGCTTGCTCTCGACCCGTTGCCCACATGCACGATGGCCTTCCTTGGCATGAGGCAGCATTGCGGCTCCTCACGACGTGGCTGGAACGTTCGAGAAGTAATGAGGCGATGGTGGCAGAGACGCGTGAGGCATTCTACACGGACACCACGCTGCACGACGATAAGAACCTCGTGGTGGTGGCCTTCACTGGAGACGCTCCAGGTGTCCAGAAAGAGCTCACCGGAGAAGTCGTTGGAGTTGGCCGGCGGTAGCACTAGAAGAGGAGAAAAATCTAATTTACTACACGAGGGATTTTTCAAACCAGGGGCTCCCCTTACGGTAGTTTTGGTATACTTAGCCCAAGGGATTGGTACATATATATAGAGCGGAGAACTCCTCACATCTACATCGACTAGCAATATGGTACTAATTGATGTTGCACCCTCCACCTTTACTAATAGGCCTAATTAATTATTAAAGCCCACTAGTAAATAAAGACATGGGCCTTTGGGCATGAGGAAATCTGAGATATTTTATTATTTTCGGAATTAATTAATTTCATGGATAAAATAATTCTAGAAACGTCCATAATTATTATTTAAGCCATGAAAAATACTCCGAAAGCTCCAAAAATTCGAAGAAAATTTCTAGAGACATTATGGAACATGAGGAACCCAAATAAAGTATTTGAAGCTCATGAAAAGATTGATGAAGAGATCAAGGAAAAAGATTAAGCTCATGAAAATTAAAATTTTAAATCCAGAAAATACCAAAAAGTTTTCCGGTGAGAAGTAAACGTCGTCCTATGGTATTTTGAAAATAATAGCACTCACCAACACCAAAGACAAGCATCACACAAACACCACATTATCAAATCAATATGGAAAAGTTTAAAACCACAATTTTCTATATTTAAATTAGCAGCAACTTAACTTATCTAATAAATTTATTCAAATATTGAAATCATTTATTTTATTTAGTGTTTTTCATGCACAACCCAAAATAGGAAATTTTGGGTGTGACACCGTGACACCCTCTTCATTGTCGATATTTTAGGACTTCCTTCAAATGACGTAGCAGACAATCCTTGGAATCTCTGCAAATCATACACATTGACACCAAATTTTGGAACATGCTGTAAACAATTACCATGGGTGACGTTTAGGACACATGAAAACGAGGACCCTACAAGGGATATAGGGCCCCAATAGCTAGGTTTATAGAAAACAATAAAGACCGTTTCCTTTATATAGGTTTATCTTTTCATGATAATTAATTTAACGATACTCATTGAACATCGTATACTAGTTACTCCCTCCCTCCTAAACAAACTGCAATCCCAACATTCAAATTTTGTCCAAGAAAAAGTACACACATGCAGAGCACTGGTACCATCTCAGTTAGTGGGATCCACACTGAGCAAAACCAGTCTTCCACTCGTTTTGTTTCGTCTTTTGTAAAAAAAAAGTTATCGCATCCTGATAGCATTGTTCCTTGGTATCCGTGTTCAGTCCTACAATTGCAGTTTTTATGTGACACAGGGAGTGTATATATTTAATTAAACTTTAGGTTATACTCAGTGGCGGATCTGCCACCGGGGCTGGGGGGCTCGAGCCCCCCCTACCATGGCCGGGCCTTGGAGCCCCCCACTCAGCCTCCCCCCCCCCCCCCCCAATGAAAATTTGAGCCACTAACCATAGGGAAGGAGGGGCTGGAAGCCTGACGGAAGGTTGAAGACGACCGTAGTGCTGGCGTGCTACTGTCCTTCCTGCTTTCCTGGGCCTTTTTTTTGTTTATTTGAGTGGCCCGATACTTGAGTAGTTGAGTACTTGAGTAGAGAAGCCAGGCAGCCCACTAAGAAGACTAGCCCTTTTTGCTTTTTCCAATCGGTCACGGCCTCACGGGAGAGGGAGTCAGGGAGGCGTCTGTACTGCGTCGAGTCGAGTAGCGAAGCGGGTGCTGAGCGGGAGTGGGCGGCGGCGCCAGCTAGGGTTTGCACCGCGGCAGCGCGCCCAAGGCTAGCGGCGCAGCGAATGGAGGCGCCACGCTCCAGCACCCAGCAGTGCGCCGGGGTGGTGAGGTCTCTCGGCCAGGCGGAGGCAGCAGGCCAGCAGCGGCCGCGCCGCGCATCGTCGGTGCCCGGGCAAGGGGAGACGCGGCTAGCAAGCCAAGCGAAGCCGGCAGGCGGCCAGGCCAGGGCCCAAGTGGCAGGCCGCAGCACGCCAGCACCAGCAAAAGCAAGGCATCACCACATCAGCAAAAGCAAGGCAGGAGCAGGTATATACCGTATGTCCGTATCCAGTATGTTATACATGTTCCTTTTCTTTAGATTTTTGCCTTTGGAACTTGAAATTTGCCATCAGAAAAAAAATTGATTATGATTTAATAAATTGCAGATTATTCAAAATGTCTAAAAGAACATTGCACACATATTTTTCTGGTTCAAGTAGAACATCAACTCCAGGCACTAATGACAGCACAAATCAACCAATTTAGCGTAGAGTGGAGTTTAGTCAATCCGATGTAGTTGGTGATCCAGGAAATCGCAAACCAATTGAAGAATATCCACCAGAAATTAGAGACCAAGTTAGAAGGGCATATGCTTTGAGAGGTCCAATCCAACCTCGTAATGTTACCTTTACTCGTAAATGGCAAAGTGGTCAATGGAGATCATTTCAGCAAACTTGGTTTGATGAGTTTGATTGGCTAGAGTAAGTGAGTCTAAGAATGCAGCTTATTGCTTATATTGTTATCTTTTCTTTGATCCGGGAAAGCCTGAAAAATTTGGTAGTGTTGTCTTTGCAAAGGATGGTTATACTAACTGGAAAAATGCTAAGGACAATTTTAATGGTCACAGTACTTGCAAGACTCACAATAATGCTAGGATAAAGTGTGATGACTTTATGAACCAAAGAACAAATGTGTCTAGAAGAATTGATGTAATTAGCAAGGAGGAAGAGAAAAGATATGAGATGCGCTTGAACTCTTCTTTAGATGTAGCAAGATTTCTCATAATGCAAGGTGATGCTTTTCGTGGACACGATAAGTCCTCTACTTCTAACAACAAGGGTACATATAGAGAGATGGTTGATTGGTATAAAGATAGAGTTGAGATTGTTAAGGATGCATATAATAAAGGTGCAAAAAATTACACAATGTTGTCTCATCATATACAGAAGGACCTGACAAAAGCTTGTGCAGAAGAAGTCATGTCAGTGATTATGGATGAGATTGGAGATAAAAAATTCTCTATATTGATTGATGAGTCCTGAGATGTATCAATAAAAGAACAGATGCCTGTAATTTTGAGGTTAGTAGATGACAACTCTATTTTTTACCTCCACTTTTACTTGTACTCTTGTACTAATGTGAAATAAAATATGGTTTGCAGGTTTGTGAATGATGAAAGGAAGGTGATGGAGAGGCTCCTTGGACTTCAGCATGTTGAGAGTTGTACAGCTGCTGCATTGAAAGAAGCTTTGGTCAAAATGCTTAACAGTCATAAGCTACCAATCTCAAGGATTCATGGGAAAGGTTATGATGGAGCTTCCAATATCAGAGGTGAATTTAATGGTGTCCAAAAATTGATTCGGGATGAAAATCCTTATGCATTCTATGTGCATTGTTTTGCCCATCAATTGCAATTAGTGGTTGTTACTGTTGCAACTTCTATTCCAGTCATTGCAGATTTCTTTAACTATGTTCCTCTAATAGCCAACACTGTCGGTGCATCTTGTATGAGAAAGGATGCCTTGCTTGCAAAGCATCATGATGTGTTGTTAGAAAAGTTGGAGAGTGGGGAGATTATCACTGGAAAAGGTTTGAACCAGGAATGTAGCCTAGCAAGGCCTGGGGATACTAAATGGGGTTCACATCTTAAAACTTTACTTCGTATTTTAGTGATGTGGGAAGCTGTCATAGACATTCTTGAGATAGTAAAGAAAGACTCTGTTAAACCAGGAAATAATGGTGGAGCATTTGGTTTAATTGGTAAAATAGAGAGCTTTGATTTTGTGTTCATAATGCATTTAATAATAGAGTTGTTGAGCATCACTGACAGTCTATCACGTGCTTTGCAAAGGAAGGATCAAGACATTGTTGAGGCAATGCAATTGATCATAGATGTGAAAGAGCAATTGCAGGATACGAGGGACAATGAATGGGATCCCTTATTCAAAAGAGCGAAAACATTCTGTGATAAGAATGAGATTGAAGTGCCAGATATGGACAAGGAAATAAATGCCAGAGGGACATCTACACATAGAAAGCAAAAGGTAACAAACATGCACTTCTACCATGTTGAGGTTTTCCTTGCTACAATAGATGTCATTTTGTTTGAGATGAATCATCGATTTGGTGAAGTTAGTTCAGAATTATTAGTATGCATGTCTTGTCTTAACCCAAGGAACTCCTTCTCTAATTTTGATGTGGATAAACTTGTGAGACTTGCTGAAATTTATGCTGCGGATTTTGATGTCGGTGACCTTCTTCTTTTGCCTGGTCAATTGAGAGGATTTGTCAATCGTGCTAGAAGAACTCAAGAGTTTCTTGGATGTATAGAGCTTGGAAAGGTTGCTGAAATTATGATCAAGACTAGAATGAACACATCTTATGGATTGGTGTATCGGCTCATTGAATTAACATTAATTCTTCCAGTGGCAACAGCTTCAGTTGAGAGGATATTTTCTGCTATGTCTTTTGTGAAGACGGATTTGCGTAATAAATTGGGTGATGAATGGCTCAATGACTTAATGATATGTTACACTAAGAAGAAGATATTTAGAAGCATCAAGAATGACAAAATCATAAAATGATTTGAAGACATAAAAACCTGGTGTATGTTAGTGCCTTGGAACAATTTAGCGTGGTATGATATATGTTCTCTTCTACCTTCAAAACTTTGAAGATAAATACTTGAAATTTCTGTCACTAATTTATTTTTTTTCTTGTATAGATTGCTTCTAATGATTCATGAAGAATTCGACGGCGTGAATGCATCATCATCTATCGATCTTTTGTCGGTTAGTTCTAAAAAATGTATCTTTTACTTCTTATGCGTTTTATGATGCACTTTCGATTGTTTATCATAGTTATCATGTAAAAGGTTGAAAACTGTTATATCTTAGCTTTGAATGGATATAAATTGAGTGAAGTTGGTCTAGCTCTCTTTGGCCCAGCCCCTCCTAAATATTTTTGCTAGACCCGCCACTGGTTATACTCCCGCTGTCCTAGAATAATTGCTCCTTTGGAATTCAAATTTTGTCCCAATAAATAAAAGAGACTCATATAGGAGTTGTCAGCCAACAACAGAGCGCTAGGACTAGCGATGAAAACGGACGGAAACGGACGGAAAAACCCTATTTCTACTTCCGTTTCTATATTTTTTGGCGGAAACGGAATCGGGTTCGGAAAATACGGGTTCGGAAATGGAATCGGAATATGCGGACATACGGAAACGAACAAATACGGACGGAGAGCCGGAAAATTAAATTACGATCACATAATATAATATTCTCAAAGTATACATATATAAAGTCATGTAATAATATATACAAAGTTTAATATTCATTTACATGCTATGTACGTGAACATAACATGCATATTTAGTGATTCGTAGTTATATTAACATAACATAAGGACATGTAATTGTTGAATATGTTGAGCATAGATTGAAAACGGGATAAAAACGGAATAAATACGGGTTTATTCCATATTAAAACGGGATTACTCGGAAACGGACGGAAAACACCATTTTCTACTTCCGCAAATACGAAAACGGGATCTCGTAAATACGGAAACGGACGGAAAAATATAGAAAACGGAATGAGACGGTACGGAAAAAATTCCGTCCGTTTTCATCCCTAGCTAGGACTACCGAGCACAGAGTTCACCAGCGTGTCGGCAGAGGGAGATAAATCAGCTAGCTTAATCATCTGGACTAGGCTAGGACTGGGACTAACAAAATAAAATAAAAACTTGGTTTGCATGGACTAGAGGAATGTTAGTATAGGGACAATAGCATCATTTTACTAGAAGCCTTAGTTTACTCTCCAAAACTTAGAATACCAGGTTGGGACAGATGGAGTAATTAATTTATGATAGTGCTAGCGTCTGGACGTTCGGACGCTCATGTTGCACTCTGTTTCCCGAGCGTTCCTACACTCCACGCCCCCGCCTGTGCCAGCATGCCCCTTGTACACCCCCCTGGCGCCGGCGCCTGCGTTTCGCGCACCCACGCAGGAATAGCTCATGCCTCCTCGGCTTCTCATACGCATTGCAACATCTGTACATCAGATCTAGTTTTTAAACATCCAGATGCAACACTTGCAATATATGTTTGAAGACAGATGAAACACTTGAAACATGCGTATGAAACACTTGTAAAAACATATGAAAAAACTTGAAACCATTGCAATCATACACAACATCCAGATAGAACACTTGCAACATATATGTCAAATATAACATCCAGATAAATACACTTGCAACATAAAGACAGATAAAACACTTGAAACATGCGTATGAAACACTTGTAAAAACATATGAAAAAACTTGAAACCATGCAATCATACGCAACATCTAGATAGAACACTTGCAACATATATGTGAAATATAACATCCATATGAAAAAACGGATGAAACATTAGGAACAAAAGCTTGCAATATATGTGCACAACCATTGCAATATCCCGATATACTTTTGCAACATCTATCTGAAACACTTTCAACATACCTATAAAACACCTGAAATATACGCTTGCAATATGCGTTTTTGACCCTTTTTCTTCCGGACAAAGCATAGCAGAGCGGGGAATGGCCGGTTCTGACCAACTGGTGGCCGAGGATGGTGGCATGGCCTGGTAGCAGCCAACTGCGCCTACACCTAGCTTGGGGGCCCCTCTCCTGGCACCTGGCCACACATGGTGGCTGAAAGGAGCCACCGATCTTAGCGAGGTCGGAGAGGATGCCTGTGAGGAGCGACGGAAACAACAGTGCTACGACAGGGTGCGGGGATGGGAAGCGACATGCCGAGAGTCTGTGTGAACCGGATTGAGGAGCGGATGTAGGATGCAGCACGCGTGCTCTCATACGAGCAAACAGTGGCTATGTTTTTCATCTGGAGGAAGGAGAAGAGGAGTTGATGTTTGGGCTCACATGTAAGAGAGCATGAAACAAGTGGGGTGACCGGTTAGGGTGGCCATTAAGCCCAGACAGAGGGCCACCGCGGAGCGGTCCGTCCGCCCCTTTACCGATTAACTCATGGAGAAACGAGAAACATTGTTTTTATGGGTACATATTATAGACGCGCGCAACAAGATCAACACGCATGGGACGCACGAAAAGAGAACAAGCATCAGCCATCACTAAATGTCGAATGCATCGCCACGCTCAAAAGTCAGATCAAATTCACGTCTCGGCCTTGGACGCCTTGACCTCCGCCGCCTCCGCGCTGGCCACGTCGCCGCCGGCGATGCTGATGACGTGTGGCTCCCGGCCGTGGTGCCCGGCCACCTTGGGCACGGTAACAGTGAGCACTCCATCCTCCAGCCTGGCAGACACGCGGTTGTAAGGTCCAAATAGGCTAGAGGGGGTGAATAGCCTAATTAAAACTTCTATAAGAATTACTTAACCACAAGTATTAGTACAAAAGGTTGCGAAGCAAAATGCACTAGCTCTAACTAATTAAGCAAGCCACCTACACTCGTCTAGTATAAGGCTATCCACTAAACACAACAACAACTACAACTAACGCGAGAGAAGAGCTTCGAGTGATTATACCGCCGTGTAGAGATGAGAAGAACCAATCAATCAATCACACAAGAGAAATCCTCAGGAAGAGAATGACACAAGAATTTATCCCGAGGTTCACTTGTTTCCCGGCAAGCTACTCCCCGTTGTGGCGATACACCCACTTGTCGGTTCGCGAGCTAATCGACTATCAAGAGTCGAGCCCTCAGCGGGCGCCGTACAACCACACACAAGATGGGGATCCTCCAAGCCACAAGCTCTACTAGAGTATCCAATTTGCGAACTCCCACGAGGAAGGATCAAGAACCTCTTACAACACTTGGTGAGGGCTCCAACAATCTCCAATTGCGAGCTCAATCACCTCCGCCGCTCTAAGTCGTCTACCGCGTCGGGAAACACGGAAGAGTAACAAGAAATCCGTAGCAACTCGAAGAACAAGTGCCTCTAGAATGCAACTCTCAAGTAATGCACTTGAATCTCACTCAATCTCACTCAAGATGTGCAACCAAGCAAAGAGATGAGTGGAGGGGTTGTTCTCTAGCTCAAAGGATGTCTCAAGGTCTCAAAATGTGCAAGAGTTGCCCCTAAACCCTAGCCAACTTCTATTTATAGTGAAGGGGTACGCAGCTAGCCGTTACAAGACGTCGCAGTGAAAAACGTGATGACCGGACGCACCGGTCAGGGTCCGGTCACTATAGGACAAACAGTAAAAACGAGCATCAGAGAGAGTCGTTGCCATGACCAGACACGCTGCACCTGGTGTCCGGTCGGAGTCCAGAGAGCTCCCACCGCGACCGGACGCGTCCGATCGCAAGTGACAGGACGTGCTGCACCCGGCGTCCGATCGGAGTCCAGAGAGCTCCCACCGCGACCGGACGCGTCCGATCGCAAGTGACCGGACGCGTCGCACGTCCGATCAGCTCTTCGCCATGCTCTGCTCCTTTGGGTGCCCGACCGGACGCTCCGGTTCCGTGAGGGACCAGACGCGCCGGTTGCAAACCCTAGTGCCCGCGCCGCGTTGAACTGACTGGACGCGTCCGGTCAAACCGGGACCGCGTCGGGTTCAACGTCCGGTTGGAGTTTTTCAGAGAGAAATACTTCGGACTTTCGCCTTCGTTTCTCCGCCTCTGGCGCAGTAGAAAATAGGCATTTCACTTCCCCAAAAAGCGCCGAACCCCTCTCTACCGCTCAAATTCCACCGCCTTCGCAAATGTGCTAACACCACCGAGTGTACACCACCATATGCATGTGTATTAGCATTTCACAAACATTTTTCAAGGCGTTATGTTATCTCTCTACTAGATCCTAATGAATATGCTCAAGACATTGATCTAGTGGCACTTGATTCCCGAGCTAACTGTGATTGCCCCTCTTGATAGTTGGCTATGTATCCTAAACCCGGTCAATCACTTCTCTACTCATCTTAGACCGGTAAAAGGAAAACCATATGGTTATACCTTTGCCTTGCGCTCTTAGATCCTTCTCCTCCACTTGAACATCATGTCCATCATTTTATGTGCATTACTTCATGATCTTGCTTATTATTTCATTCACCAAATCATGTGGTCTTGTGGCCATCTCTCCATGCCATTTGCTCCTTCATCACGTGTGTTGCTTATGCCTAATTCAAACCACTTGACACAATGACATTAGCAACTTGGTGTCATTAATTATCAAAACTAAACTTGGGCTTTCAGTGGTTGACGTCGGCGCCGGCGGGCATCCGGAACCAGCGCCAGAACCGGCCCGCCGCGTGCTCGGCACGGTGCCACCGCTCGCCCTCCTTCTCCTCATCGGCCCGCCGCTCGCCAGAGACCCGCAGGACGCGGTTGTTCTCCTCCACCTCCACCTCCACCTTCACGTCCTCCTGCCGCACCCCGGGCACGTCCACTGTGATGACGTGCGCCTCGGGGGTCTCCTTCCAGTCACACCGAGCCAGCGCCACCGAAGCCGAGTCAAGGCTGGCTCTGGGCACCAACGACGATGTTGGAACCGGTGGTGACCACCGAGTTCTCGATCTTGGAGCTGACTTGCAGCCGGCCCAGCTCGATACGAGCCTGCGCTCCCACAGGTCCCAGGTCCATTGGAACTGACAACATATAAGGCCTTTGGGCCTTCCCAACCCAAAAGACTAGCCTAATAGGTGGGGGTTCTCCCGCTTTATATGTTGTGCTCCCCCACCATCGCTACACGATGTGGGACTAAACCCCAACAATCTCCTCCTTAGTCACACATCGGGGTGCTCCCGCCATATGTGACCCTACCGAGATTTTTTATCGGGTTTAGCTTTTCCTGACCTCGGGTACCGGCTCTGATACCAATTGTTGGAACCGGTGGTGACCACCGAGTTCTCGATCTTGGAGCTGACTTGCAGCCGGCCCGGCTCGATACGAGCATGCACTCCCACAAGTCTCAGGTCCAATGGAGCTGACAACAAATAAGGCCTTTGGGCCTTCCCAACCCAAAAGACTAGCCTGAAAGGTGGGTGCTCTTCCGCCTTATATGTTGTGCTCTCCCACCATCGCTACACGATGTGGGACTAAACCCCAACAATCTCCCCCTTAGTCACACATCGGGGTGCCCCGTCATATGTGACGCTCGAGATTTTTTAGCGGGTTTAGCTTTTTCTGACCTCGAGTACCGGCTCCAATACCAATTATTGAAACCGGTGGTGACCACCGAGTTCTCGATCTTGGAGCTGACTTGCAGCTGGCCTGGCTCGATACGAGCCTGCACTCCTATAGGTCCTAGGTCCACCGAAGCTAACAACATATAAGGCCTTTGGGCCTTTTCAACCCAAAAGACTAGCCTGATAGGTGGGTGCTCTCCAGCCTTATATGTTGTGCTCCCCCACCATCGCTACACGGTGTGGGACTAAATCCCAATAATCTCCCCCTTAGTCACACATCGGGGTGCCCCCGTCATATGTGACGCTCGAGATTTTTTAGCGGGTTTAGCTTTTTTTGACCTCGAGTACCGGCTCCGATACCAATTGTTGAAACTGGTGGTGACCACTGAGTTCTCGATATTGGAGCTGACTTGCAGTCGGCCCAACTCGATATGAGCCTGCGCTCTCACAGGTCCCAGGTCCACCGGAGCTGACAACATATAAGGTCTTTGGGCCTTCCCAACCCAAAAGACTATCCTAATAGGTGGGGGTTCTCCCGCTTTATATGTTGTGCTCCTCCACCATCGCTACATGATCTGGGACTAAACCCCAACAATCTCCTCCTTAGTCACACATCGGGGTGCCCCGCCATATGCCGATACGAGCCTGCGCTCTCACAGGTCCCAGGTCCACCGGAGCTGACAACATATAAGGTCTTTGGGCCTTCCCAACCCAAAAGACTAGCCTAATAGGTGGGGGTTCTCCCGCTTTATATGTTGTGCTCCTCCACCATCGCTACATGATGTGGGACTAAACCCCAACAATCTCCTCCTTAGTCACACATCGGGGTGCCCCCGCCATATGTGACCCTACCGAGATTTTTTATCGGGTTTAGCTTTTCCTGACCTCGGGTACCGGCTCCGATACTAATTGTTGGAACCGGTGGTGACCACCGAGTTCTCGATCTTGGAGTTGGCTTGCAGCCGGCCCAGCTCGTTACAAGCCTGCGCTCCCACAGGTCCCAGGTCCACCAAAGCTACAACATATAAGGCCTTAGGCCTTTCCAACCCAAAAGACTAGTCTGATAGGTGGGTGCTCTCCCGCCTTATATGTTGTGCTCCCCCACCATCACTACACGATGTGGGACTAAACCCCAATAATCTCCCCCCTTAGTCACACATCGGGGTGCCTCCGTCATATGTGACGCTCGAGATTTTTTAGCGGGTTTAGCTTATCCTGACCTCGGGTACCGACTCTGATACCAATTGTTGGAACCAGTGGTGACCACTGAGTTCTCGATCTTGGAGCTGACTTGCAGCCGGCCTGGCTCAACACGAGCCTACGCTTCCACAGGTCCCAGGTCCACCGGAGCTGACAACATATAAGGCCTTTGGGCCTTCCCAACCCAAAAGACTAGCCTAATAGGTGGGTGCTCTCCTGCCTTATATGTTGTGCTCCTCCACCATCGCTACACGATGTGGGACTAAACCCCAACAGACGACGCCAGCGGCGACTGCTCCGTTCGTTCCAAATTATAAGTTGTTTTGGCTTTTCAATATACATCGATTTTATTATATATCTAGATATAGTGTGTATCTAGGTGCATATAAAAAGCTATGTACCTAGAAAAACCAAAACAACTTATAATTTTGAACCAAGCCAGTAGCATACATGACATGATGTTTATACAGGTCTGGTTCGCCCTCATGAGGAGGTAATATGTATACGTCCTACGTTTATTATGGTCACTAGTACATCAACGCCTTGTACAGGCAGTTCCAGACCTATTTCTATTGGTATTTAAGGCAACCGTCAATGCGAAAGGCCAATGAAAATAGCAAACTTTACAGGCGTCTTCTTGAGATGCGCCAATGTTTGCTTTCAGTGTAAAATAGATTTACACCTGAGGTTCACCTAAGCCAACCGCCAGTGTAAACACATTTATAGTGGACCAACCGTCTCTGTAAACTTTTTTACACAAGCATATTACGTAAAAGAGCTGCCTCTAGAAATTGTTTTCAAGAGGCAGTTTAGTAGCATAACCACCGGTGAACTATTTTTTTAAAATTTTAAATTTCCTGCATGTGAATTATTTTTATTTTTAAAATTTAAAATGAACCCAAATATAAATCAAAAGCAATTATATTTCCTACGCCGCCACCACAGTCCGACGTAGGGAGGCCGCGCCACTCAACCTAGCGCCGCCGCTGTCTGACGCTGCTGCTAGTACACCGTCCCCTTCTCTCATTCTCTTGATCCGGTTCATTGTGGTACGCCGTCCCAATTCGCTACCCAGGCATGTTCTTGTGACCATACCGCGTCATCCCTGTTCCGCGATCCCCGGAACAAAATAAGATCCGGGAACGGGGAACACCGCAACGTACCGTGTTCCTTGTGACTGTGATTAAGACAATAATTTTGTAAATCAAAATTATTAAGGGAGTCCAGGGAAAAGGAACCTGGCTAATTGCACATCAGGACTAGAATGATGTGCAATTAGCAGGTTCCTTTTCCCAGGACCGGAAGGAATTGAACTCGTCCTGAATATGATGGTAGTTTGAGCGATTCGTCGTGGAGACCAACGATAGCTGTCGTCATTGGGCCCCCCCTCCAGGAGCTTAGCTAGAACACGTCTAATCACACAATCTAAAAGGAAAACGTCTCATAATACGCTACCACGCTCTATCGTCTTTGCAAATGGAAAAACACATCTACTATATATAAAAACTGCAAATTGAGATGCGGAAGTCGTCTCTGAAACCTTCTCCTGTGGCACGCGCTCAAACATGACGAACGCACATGTGTTTCGTCGATCGATTCGGACAACGCTCGTTGCCTCCGCCAACGCGGACGATCGAAAGAATGAGTCATAGAAGAAGCGCATGTGGTTAATATTGTACTCCTCCCATGTGTGTTTTTGGACTCTTGATAACAGAGCAAGCCTATGCATACTTATATGTATAAATACCGGATCACGAATGGCACATGCATCTGATCACAGCAAAGGAAAACATGGCATTCTTCTCTACTTCATCACGCGTCCCTGTAGCTTGGGCCCTCGTACTTAGCTTTTGCATTCTGTTCTTGGGAGCGCACGCAGCCTCTCGCTCGGTAAATAGTGTGTGGTATATATATATTGGTAGATTTATTTGGTGACATGCTAATTAAGAATAATTTGTTACTAAAGTATAGTTTGTAACATGTAATTTTTGCAGCTGTATATCGTGTACCTAGGAGATGTGAAACATGGGCACCCCAACGATGTCGTCGCTTCGCACCATGATCTACTCAGCAATGTTCTTGGAAGGCACGTATATATATTCTCTAGCTCCGTTTATACATTTTTTTAAAACCTAGCTCCGTTTATATATTGTGCCCACCATACAATATATGTAGGCGATGTATTTATGCCTATGTAATTACTTTCAGCATGGAAGATTCTTTGGCCTCCATGGTTCACAACTACAAGCATGGCTTCTCAGGCTTCGCAGCGATGCTCACTGAAGACGAAGCTAAACAAGTCGCAGGTGAGGAGTTCAATTTGCGATCGCTAGCTGAATTTTCTCCACAGCTGCAGTAGTCTATATATATATAATCAATATATAATCTCTATCTACAGGGTTTCCAGAAGTCATCAGTGTGGAACCTAGCACAACCTACACGACGACAACCACTCACAGCTGGGATTTCCTTGATCTGAGTCTGAGCTACCAAACGCCCAGCGACTTGCTCCAGAAAGGCAGATATGGAGAGGACATTATCATCGGGGTTGTTGACACAGGTCCGTACGTACACGACACAATCTCACTCTAGCTAATCTGACCCGCATTTCTTCACTGTCTCTAAAACTTAACTTGCTTCATCAGGTATCTGGCCGGAGTCAAGAAGCTTCAGCGACGAAGGATACCCACCGGTGCCGTCGCGGTGGAAAGGCGTGTGCCAGGTCGGAGAGGTCTGGAACGCCAACAACTGCAGCCGCAAGATCATCGGGGCACGCTTCTACGACGCCGGAATCGACAAGGAGACCTTCCACAGGAACGAGTACCTCTCGGCCCGGGACGCCAACGGCCACGGCACGCACACGGCGTCCACCGCGGCGGGCTCTGCCGTGGACGCGGCCAGCTTCCGCGGCCTCGCGGCGGGCGTCGCGCGCGGCGGCGCACCGCACGCCCGCATCGCCGTGTACAAATCCCTCTGGCTCCTCGAAGACGGCCGTAGCAGGGGCAGCTATGCGATGGTGCTCGCGGCCATCGACGACGCGATACACGACGGGGTGGACGTGCTCTCGCTGTCCCTCGGTGCCATCGGTGCCCAGAGCTCGTTCGCCGCCCTGCACGCGGTTCAGAAGGGGATCACCGTCGTGTACTCTGGCATGAACAACGGTCCAAGGCCTCAGACCGTTGGGAATACTGCCCCGTGGGTCATCACCGTGGCCGCGAGTACGATTGATCGCTCGTTTCCAACCGCCATTACGCTGGGCAACAAGCATCAGATATTGGTAGGTACAACAACGGAATAACAAATTTTGCAGGAATAAGTGATTAGTCATCTACGTACATACTCATCCTATTCCTGACCGACATCTACCAATTTTGCAGGGACAATCTCTCTACTACCAAGAGAAGAACTCACCGACCAGGAGCAGTTTCAGAAGCCTTGCCTTTGGAGGCCTGTACGTTAAGCCACTAGTTTCACTTTATTTTACTTCGACCCAGCTAAAAGTTTTCCGACAGTCTAGTACATCACACACGTCTTGAATTGAAGCTGAGCACAGTTCATTTTTGCTTTCTGTGGTTAGCTGCACGGCGGAAGCTCTGAACAGTACGGATTTGAAAGGGAAGACTGCCCTGTGCTTTCCATTATCAGACAACCAAAAAGCCCTAGTCCCGGTCCAGCAATTCCAAAACGCGACGCAAAACGTCCTTGATGCCGGGGGCTCGGGTCTTGTTTTCGCTCAATATACGACCAATCTTCTAGATGTCACAGAAAACTGTGGAGGAATTCCTTGTGTTCTTGTGGACATTGACACTGGGTACAAGATTCTACGATACATCAGAACCGCGAGGTACAACTATGCAACTTCTTGATTCTTTCTTGTTCTTTAAAATGAATCAAACCCTCTTCCTCTCTTGCATGAATTATATTTCTGATTGTTTATTTAAACTTTTAATAAGCAGCCCTCCGGTGGCAAAGATTGAACCAGCGCGCAGCGTTACAAGTAAAGAGTTACTGGCTCCCAAAGTGGCAGCCTTCTCCTCCAGAGGTCCAGCCATCGACTACGCTGATGTTATCAAGGTACCTACCATGGTAGCACTAGGCAGTAGGCACTAGGCACACTACTACAAGCCATGACAAATCACGTATCTAACTCCACTGTTGCTTCCCCAACAGCCTGACATAGCTGCACCTGGAGCTAGCATCTTAGCAGCAGTGGGAGACTCCTACATGCTTATGTCGGGGACATCAATGGCCGCTCCACACGTATCGGGCATAGTTGCACTGCTGAAAGCTCTGCACCCAGATTGGTCTCCTGCTGCGCTGAAATCTGCCATTGTCACCACTGGTAATTAGCACAACAATTAATCTACCAATACTTTACACATAATATATATGAAAACATGACTAGTTGACTAGGCGCAGCACTACAATTGCTTTACCTCTGTTTCTTTTTGCATGGTGAAGCATCTGTAACTGATGAACACGGCATGCCAATACTGGCTGAAGGGTTGCCTAGGAAGATTGCTGACCCATTTGACTATGGAGGTGGCCACATCAACCCTAACAGAGCAGCAGATCCTGGCTTGATTTATGACATCGATCCAAACGATTACAACCAATTCTTTCGCTGCAGCATCGAAACATCCATTAGCTGCAATGCAACATCGGTACCCGGGTATCTCTTAAACCTGCCTTCCGTCTCGGTACCAAATCTGAGGTATCCAGTTACCGTGCCAAGAACTGTCACAAATGTCGGCGAGGTCGATGCAGTTTACCACGTTGCGGTTGAGAGCCCTGCTGGAGTCAAGATCGAAGTTGAGCCATCAGTTCTTGTGTTCAACGCTGCAAACAAGGTTCATACATTTCAGATCAAGTTATCACCTATGTGGAGGTTACAAGGGGATTACACGTTTGGCAGCCTTACGTGGTACAATGATCATAGGACAGTAAGAATTCCAGTTGCAGCCCGGATCACGATTCATGATTTCTTTGCAGATGTATGATAAGAAATCAAGGTGAAACATGGAGGAAAATAAATCTAATACCCTTTAATCTTTGGAGGCAATATCATGCTACGGTGTTCCTTGCACTATTCAGGGGGAGAAAAAGAGATGCCATGTTCTACCATGCATGGTTTTACTTGTATATATGGTCGTAAGTAGTTGGTGTGTGTGTGTATATATATATAGAACTATTACCCTACAGCTGGCTATAAAATAACTTATTCTGTAGCCACTTTGAGTTACGATAATTGCTATGCTAATTTACGGAATTATAGTAACTCCTTAGTATGTGATTTACTATAACATTATGGTAAATATCCCCATGTGTTATACTAATTCAACTATCGTAAATATATACTGACATTGTTGTAAATTAGTATATAAAATTATCGTAAATGGAGGTGGCTATAGAATAACTTATTCTGTAGCTAGCTATAGAGTATACTCTCCATATATATATATATATATATATATATATATATATATATATATATATATATATATATATATATATATATATAATGCATCCTAATAAAGGTGAATAAATTTGTGGTTACACTACTACACAACTGACCTTTCGTCGATCGCCCAAAATGCCTTTAGTCTCGGCAATTTCGGCGACCGGGACTAAATAGACTTTTAGTTCTGGTTGGTGTTACCAACCGGGACTAAAGGTCCCTCACCAACGGCTCTGTTGTCAGGCGCTGTCGGGAGGGACCTTTAGTCCCGGTCGGTTCCACGGACCGGGACTACAGCTTTTGTCCCGGTCCGTGGCACCGACCGGGACTATAGGACTGGGTTTAGTCCCGGTTGGTGTTACCAACCGGGATTAAAACCTCCCCTATAAATTGAACCTCCCTCTTCTTCCTCCCTGCCCGAGCCCTTCCTTGTTCATGTTCTTGTTGCTTGTTCTTGCTTGTCTCATCTCCGACGATCAATCCACTTCAAACGCTTCTACGCTGTCGTCGATTTGTTTGAAAGGTTGCTAGCTTCATCCTGCTATGTTTTAGCAGCACCATATGTAAATCCATGTTATATATGGCTATTTTATTTCATATTGTTAGCTCCAATCACTTTTCATGTTTGAATTTTTATGAACGATGCTAATTATAGTACCTAGAAAGTAATATACACATATAATGTTTAGTTCTATTATAGACTTTTTAGGATACTTTTTACTTTAATTTGTTCATGTTCTCATTTTAAAATATTAAATAATGTTGATTCTTTGTAATTTTGAAACAAATTTATTTTAACTTTAAAAATTCTTCAAATTAATTTTATTTAGAGATAAAATTACACCTTTTAATAGAAAAATACAAATTTTATGATTTTGCTATCTTTTTATTAACGTCCACAAATTAATTTTATGAAATGATGAACCACTTATAAAATTTTGAACTCAATTAGCAGCGAAGAATAAATTGGAAAACAATATAACTGAAAATCAAAATCAATAATGAATTGGAAAGAAAAAGAAAAAAAAAAGAACCTTTAGTCCCAGTTGGTAATACCAACCAGGACTAAAAGGTGTTGCGCTACGTCGATGTCTGACAGCACCTTTAGTCTCGGTTGGTATTACCAACCGGGACTAAAGGGACCCTTTAGTCCCGGGCCTGAGAACCGGGACTGAAGGTGGGACATTTAGTCCCGAAACCTTAGTCCCGGCTCGCAGCCCGGGACTAGAGGTCCTTTTGGACCGGGATTACAGCCCCGTTGTGCAGCGGTGTTATCAGTTAACCATATAACTTTTTCATGAGCAGTAGTTTCGTACACATGCTTATACATGTATATATTCTGTAATCAGCTATAATTATATAAGACATTTTAAGTTTCCTTTACATCATCCCAGGGAGAAATATATGTTAGTACAATTTATGGTGGACGTCTTTCATATTTCTTTTGTTCTCCAAAATATGGATGATAAGAACTAATGAGTGAAATCTAGGACTAATTTTTTACCATTCAGTGTTGTTGTCATGGTCGGTAAGATGTATGGTAGGAGAACACGCCCAGATATGTTAGTGGGCTAATTAATTAGGGAGGGGGCTCAAGCCCAGTTGTTATAGATTAGATCTAAAAAGGATTAGTAGGGGATTTGGACTCTTATTGATAAATAGGCCCAAAGCCCATTAGCATTCTTGTAAACCCCTATATATATAGACTAAAGAGCAAAGGAGATGACGCTCGAGCCAGAAGCCCCCCACCCGCCCCTACCCTCCGTCGTCTCCCACGCGCCCCTCACACCTAATCCTCCTAGATCCACAACAGCTCCAGCTTCTCAGCAGCAACTTAGCCCAGATCTGCAACCTCCTCCGCTCGATCTGCAAGTTGATGGGTCGATCCCCCCTTCTCACCCAGCAGCCCGCACCCATGGGGCCTCCTCCCTCGTGGGGACAGGTGCTCCCCGACAGCTCACCAACCCACCGGCGGTAGTCACCGTGGGCACCCTGCCAGTCATGGTGGCTAGCTCCGGCGACCGCGGCGCCTCCCCACCGCCGCCAACTGCCCAGGTGATGACGAGCGCCACCGCCGTGGCCACCTCCTCCATCGACGCATCCACTCCGCCAATGTGTGTGGACGCCTATGGTGATTTGAGCCCCCCGCTGTTCGAGTTGCCATTCGATCCGTGCGACCCCCCGTCCGCCGCTGTCCTTTTCGCGACGCCGACACCACCGACAGCCTCCTCCTCTCCGGTGCCGCTCACGGAGTCCACGCCTTGGCCGCAGCAGACGGCGCCCGCCTCATGCGGCCCCCCGCCGGCCACCATCCACCCCTCGTCGCCGCCGCCTCCTATGGCCTCCTCTCCCAGGCTGCGCACGGAGCACGCCACCCTCGCCTCCGACCTCGCAAGATCCGCGGCGCCTGGAACCCCCTCTTTGTTGCCGCCACTGTCGCCCAGCTCCCGCCTGGCCGAATCCGCGGCCTCTCCTGTCGCCCCGGTGCAGGCGGCCACTGAAAGTCCCTAGTTTGGTTTTGGCTAATTGATGAAACCTAGGACTAACCTTTGTATCTAAGTGGATGATTTAGATAAAGGTGGTCATTGAATATGAGACATAACATTGACTCATATGACCAAAAATGGTGAAGACCAAGATGAGGCTTGGCTCGATGGACTGGTTATGAAGGTGAATGGCAAGTCGAGACTTCGAAGAGAAGGACCATGCGATGGTGAAGCTTGAGCAAGACTTGGCGCCGACGGACCGATGCAACGGTGAAGGGCAAGTGAAGTCAAGGTCGATGGATCGAGACGGTCATGTGATGATATAAAGTGGATCATATCATTTGGAGAAACAAAATGGGCTCAAGGCAAAGGTATAACCATAGGGCCATTTTGTTTTGCACTCAAGACATCATAGAGGGTGTGAGTGGTTTAGGGTCGATAGCCGAACTATTAAGAGGGGAAGTCTTATCAGTTATTCGACACACGGGTGCCACTAGGTGAATTCATGAAGTGCATTGCATGTAGGACCTAGTGAGCTAACTGGAAAACCTTTGAAAATGATTGAGAAAAAGCTAACACACAAGCACATGGAGATGTACACTTGATGGTGTTGGCACATTTGCAAAGGTGGCGTTGGTCGTGCTGTGGCTTGCGGGTAGAGAGGGGTTTGGGTTCCTCTCTCCCTCCCGCCGAGCTCGCAAGCGCAGGATTCAGGCGATTTTGGGGAAATGAAATGCCTATTTTCCACTACGTCGGAAGTCGGAAAAGAAACGGAAGCGAACGGAGGTCACCAGCGTAATCGGACGCTGGACCGGACGCGGTCACGGTTTGACCAGACGCGTCCAGTCAGTACAACGCTGCAGTCAGGCATGCGGACTAGGGTTTGCAACCGGCTCGTCCGGTCCCTCGTGGAACCGGAGCGTCCGATCGGGCACCCAGAGGAACAGTGCGTAGCGAAGGACTGAGCGGACGCGCGGCGTGTCTGGTCACACATGATCGGACGCGTCCGGTCGCGAAGGAAGCTTACTGGACTCCAACCAGACGCTGGCTCTGTCACGTCCAGTCGCTGCGTAGAGCGCGTCCAGTCGACGCATCGCGGGCGCGCGGTGCTGTGCGATCGGCGCGTCCGGTCAGTTGAGCAGCGCGTCCGGTCGTGCGATGACCGTTGGAACACTATGTTGACCTTTGAAATCAGACAGCCACGTTTGAATTCAAGGGACACATGGATGGCGCAGGGCGATCGGACGCGGTGAAGCGCATCCGGTCAGTTTCGACTGGCGCATCTAGTCGCTCGCGAGAAACGCCCAGTGGTTTGCTAATGGCTCTATTTGTTTGGGGTGCTTATAAATACTTGTTGGCTGGCCCTTGGGGAGTGCTCTTGGCATTTCTAACACTCTTGTGCATCCTTTGAGCTAAAGCTTCTTCTCCCACTCATCTCTCTTGCTTGATTGCAAATCAAAAGTGAGATTGAGTGATCCGCTCCTAGTCAGCTTGCATAGCTTGAGGGCATCTAGTGGCACTTATGGGTGGTTTAGTCGGTGGATTTCTTATTACTCTTGGAGAGTACCGCTCCTAGTCAGCTTGGAGATTGTTGGAGGAGTTGGCTAGAGAAGGTGTTTATTCTTGGCCACCTCCGATTGATTGTGAGAGGTTCTTGTGCTTTCCTCGCCGGGATGCCAAAACCAACTCTAGTGGAATGCGTGTGTCATTGAGTTACCTCACTTGAGAGTGGTGTCTTTCGGTGCCTTGCGGGGCGTGCCTTGAGGGGCAAGTGACTTGAGGGTCACACTGGGAAACCATCTAAGTGTTGGTCGACACAACCGGTGACGTAGCTTGTCGGTGCACAAGTGAACACCGGGTGAACAAAAATATTGTGTCTCTTGTCTCCTGGTGATTGGTCTTCATATTGTGTGGTTGTCAATATTGATTGATTGTATATCATCTTGGTGATTGGCAACATCTTCACTCCACCGTTGGTATAAGAATCACAATCCTCTCTCTTGCACTTACTTTTACTAGATTATCTTGTGTAGCTCTAGTGATAGCTTTGCTAGTAGTGTTGTTAGCTTGCTCTCTAGTGTAAAATTAGTGACACAGCTCTTGCGTGAACTAGAGATCATAATCTACTAGACTTGTGGATAGGAGGCTTGCATCACAACCCTTGGCTAAGCAAAACTCGCTTTACGTCATTTGTTATTCTAACAAGTTTGCTTAGTGTCACTTGTAGAATTTTTATAGGCTATTCACCCCCCCTCTAGCCATCTAGGACCTTACAAGTGGTATCGGAGCTGTGGTCACCGTTTTAATCAAGGCTTAACATCCTTCGGTGTGAAAAATGGCTCAAATTGTGTTCAATCATGTTGGGGGCAAGCCACCGTTCTTTGATAGTGTTAGTTTTTTTGCTCATTAGAAGAGAAAAATGACAATGTACCTTGATTCTATTCATGAGAGAGTATTGCAAGTCACTGAGAATGATTTTGCTATCATTGATCCCGATCATCTCACCGATGAAGATAGAGCAAATAGAACATGCAATAGAATGGCTCTCAATATACTTTGCAATGGTATTGACACAAAAGTATTTGAGGGCATCAAGGATTTAGAATTGGCAAATGAAGTATGGACAAGGTTGAGTGAAACATATGAGGGCACTAAGGTTGTGAAGAGTGCCAAGCTATATGGGCTCAAGAGTGAGTTTGAGAACTTCAAGATGAAAGAAGAAGAAACAATCTTAGAGATGTTTTATAGATTGCAAGTTATTGTGAATGATCTCGAGTTTAGGGCACAAGACACAAGACCAAGATTTTTGCCACAAGTTCTTGTTGAGCTTACCAAGAAGATTCAAAATGTTGATCATGATGCTACAAAGAGATGGGCTTGATGCAATGAAGCCCAATGATTTGCTTGGAGAGGTTTTGACCTTTGACAAGTATGATCAAGATGTTGATGAGAAGGAGAAGGAGGAAGAAAAGAAGAAGAAGAAGACCGTGGCATTCAAGGCCACCTCCTCCAAGGGCAAAGCTTCAATCCAAGAAGAAGATGACAATGAAGAAGATGAAGAATTGGAAATTAATGATGAGGCACTTGCTTTAGTTGTCAAGAATATTGGCAAGATGTTTATCAAAAGAAGAGGCTTCAAAAAGAGAAATGACAATTTCAAGAGCAATGAGCAACAAAGGAAGTGCTTCAATTGTGATAGCACCGAACATCTTCAAGCCGAATGTCCCTATGACAAGAAGAAGAACAACAAGAGGGGCAAGTTTGAGAAGAAAAAAAGAGAAGCCAAGATGACTTTCAAGAAGGGCAAGAATGGAGCCTATGTGGTCACTTAGGAAAGTGATGAAGAAGAAGAAGAAGAATCATCATCCAACAAGGATCTTGCTTCCATTGCTATCAACAAGAAGCCATCACTATTTGGTTCATCCTCTTCATGCTTCATGGCCAAGGAAACTAAGGTATTATATGATGAGAGTGATGACGAAAGTGAAATGGAATATGTTCATGATAGTGATAATGATAATGAAAAAGATGATGATGAACCAACTAAAGAACAACTATATGACTTGATGCAACAAACTAGAGACATAGCTATTGCCAAGGACAAGGAGTGTAAGAAGCTTTCAATGAAAGTAGCAATACTTGAGAAATTCCTTAGTGAGCTTAAGACCACTCATGAGAGTCTAGTGGAAGACCACGAGGATCTTGGTAAGGCTCATTCCAAGCTTGAAAAGACTCACTCATTGCTACTTGAGCAATAAGCAAAGAAGGAGGTTGTTGTATCATGTGATATAGGCGTTACATGTGATATAATTGATGAATCCTTTTATGAACCTATCATCATGTCAAATGCTAACCCTTCTTGTAGCTCTTCATCCACCACCACCGACTAATAGTTGAGAATGAGACTCTCAAGAAAGAGGTGGATGAGCTCACTCACGCCCTAGGCAAGGCCTATGGTTGTGAGGCCCACTTGCTTAAGTGCTTGGGTAGCCAAAGGTTCTCTCTTAACAAAGAGGGATTGGGCTACACCCTCAAGAAAGGCAAGTCGGCCTTTGCAACTCCAAAGCCTAGCTTTGTGAAAGGGCAATGGTCGGTTTTGCAATAGATGCAAGCAAGTTGGGCACCTAGAGCATAATTGCAATAAAAAGAACCAAAGCAAGAACCTTGTTAATGCTATACCTTTTGATTCTTGATATGTGCTTACCAAGAGTGTGAAGGGTGTGCAAGCTAAGTTTATTGGTACACCAATTGTGGGCCCAAAGAAGAAGGCTATTTGGGTACCAAAGAGCTTAGTTACTAACCTACAAGGACCCAAGCAAAATTGGGTACCTAAGCTTCATTGACTTGCTTGTAGGTCAATTACAAAGCCAAGGAAGGCATTGGATTAATGATAGTGGGTGCACTCAACACATGACCGGTACATCAAAAATGTTTGACTCAATCAATGACAATGATAATGGTGTTGATTCTATCACATTTGGTAATAACAAGAAAGGCAAGGTTATTGGCTTGGGAAAGATTGCAATATCAAATGACATGAGTATCTCCAATGTGTTGCTAGTTGAAAGCTTGGATTTCAATCTTCTATCTGTGGCACAAATATGTGATCTAGGCTACAAATGTATTTTTGGGGTTGATGGTGTGGAAGTTATTAGTGTGGATGATTCAAATGTGGCATTCAAGGGTTTTAGATATGAGAATCTCTATCTAGTTGACTTCAATGCTAGAGAAACTTCTTTGACAACTTGCTTAATCTCCAAATCAAGCATGGGTTGGCTTTGGCATAGAAGGCTTGGTCATGTTGGCATGAAACAATTGAAGAAGCTTACAACTCACAATCTTGTCAATGGTTTGAAAGATGTTGAATTTGAGAAGAATAAGCTTTGTAGTGCATGTCAAGCAGGGAAGCAAGTTGGAAGCTCACATCCAAAGAAGTGTACAATGAGCACATGCAAAGCATTTGATTTGATGCACATGGATCTATTTGGACCAAAAACATACACAAGCATAAGCGGCAACAAGTATGGCTTTGTCATAGTAGATGACTTCACAAGATTCACATGGGTATTCTTTCTTAATGACAAAAGTGAAGTGTTTGACACCTTCAAGACATTTCTCACTAGAGTTCACAATGAGTTTGAAATTAGAATCAAGAAAGTGAGAAGTGACAATGGATATGAGTTCAAGAATACAAGAATTGAAGAACTTTGTGATCACTATGGCATTGAGACATATGGGACACGTGGACGGCGTAGGGTGACCGGATGCAGTGAAGCGCATCCGGTCAGTTTCGACTGGCGCATCCGGTCGCTCGCGAGAAACGCCCAGTGGTTTGCTAACAGCTCTATTTGTTTGGGGTGCTTATAAATACTTGTTGGTCGGCCCTTAGGGAGGGCTCTTGGCATTTCTAACACTCTTGTGCACCCTTTGAGCTAAAGCTTCTTCTCCCACTCATCTCTCTTGCTTGATTGCAAATCAAAAGTGAGATTGAGTGATCCCAAAGTGCATTTGCATAGCTTGAGGACATCTAGTGGCACTTGTGGGTGGTTTAGCCGGTGGATTTCTTGTTACTCTTGGAGAGTACTGCTCCTAGTCGGCTTGGAGATTGTTGGAGGAGTTGGCAAGAGAAGGTGTTTGTTCTTGGCCACCTCCGATTGATTGTGAGAGGTTCTTGTGCTTTCCTCACCGGGACGCCAAAAGCAACTCTAGTGGAATGCGCGTGTCATTGAGTTACCTCACTTGAGAGTGGTGTCTTGCGGTGCCTTGCGGGGCGTGCCTTGAGGGGCAAGTGACTTGAGGGTCACACCGGGGAACCATCTAAGTGTTGATCGACACAACCGGTGACGTAGCTTGTCGGTGCACAAGTGAACACTGGGTGAACAAAAATATTGTGTCTCTTGTCTCCCTGTGATTGGTCTTCATATTGTGTGGTTGTCAATATTGATTGATTGTATATCATCTTGGTGATTGGCAATATCTTCACTCCACCGTTGGTAAAAGAATCACAATCCTCTCTCTTGCACTTACTTTTACTAGATTATCTTGTGTATCTCTAGTGGTAGCTTTGCTAGTAGTGTTGTTAGCTTGCTCTCTAGTGTAAAATTAGTGACATAGCTCTTGCGTGAACTAGAGATCATAATCTACTACACTTGTGGATAGGAGGCTTGCATCACAACCCTTGGCTAAGCAAAACTCGCTTTATGCTGTTTGTTATTCTAACAAGTTTGCTTAGTGTCACTTGTAGAATTTTTATAGGCTATTCACCCCCCTCTAGCCATCTAGGACCTTACAACCACCTCTTCCACCTCTCCTCTACCCGTGCGAACGTCACCTGCACCGTTGGGGCCCGAGGTTGGTGCCGCTGTCGCTGTGGTCGCGTTGGACGCGGCCACCTCCTCCTTTGGCGCCCCTTCGACCCCTCTTTTCCCCAATGCCACCCCATTCTTCCCCACCGGGACCCTAGGGTGCTCCAAGGCCATGAGGTGGGCCGAGGAGTTCAACATCGTCGTCTATGACTTTGACACCGACACCGATGATGACCCTGAACTCGACTGCACATCTTCTGCCCAGTTGTCGTACCTGGAGGCTGACCGCCGAGCTATTGAGGTGATTCCCTCGCTCGTGCCCATGATGACATGTGAGGGGGCCTACTTCGACTCATGCTCGGTCGTCTTCACCAAGACAAGGCGGCACCGTCCTCATTAGGCCAAGAGCATTGGCCCTCCTGCGGCACCCCTCAAGCCGGCTGATCGGGTGCCCGCTCATCTACAGCTCGGCCTTCACCCAGTCGTGCATGTGCCCGTGCAGTAGCATCTTAGCCAGTGCCTTCAGGCGTCCCCGCCTGATGGTCGCCATCGTCGGTTCATGTCGAACGCCAGGCAACCTTTGACACCACCGCATGCCCAACCTCATGTCGGGCTACCTCGACACCACGTTCCTCGAGCGGCTACCCATGTCGACGCCGATGGCTTCACGCTTGTTCAAAGCCATCGGCATAGGCGCCACCATGCCTGGACCCATCCTCGTCGCCAGCGGCTAGTGCCACCTTCGCTCGTCGGACTCTGCTTCAACTGTTTGGCAGGGGACCACATTGTCGCCCGATGCACCTCGTCATCCCGCTGCCTCTTTTGCTTCAACATGAAGCACCACGCAAGGCAATGCAAGCATCGTTGTTCGCCCCATCGCATCTGTTTAGACAGCAAGCGGGAGCGTGCGCACCTGCGTGGCTTCGACAACGACAGCAGTGGCCAAGATGCTCTTGGCGCGCCTTCCCAGTAGGCAGCCTCTGTCCTCGTCAGTCAAATTCTTTGCCTGGCAACCTCACCGTCGGTGGTTGCGGGCGGTGGCACACTGCCTACCCCACTGCCGCTGCATGGTGGCTTGGGCAGATCCACGCAGGGGACCGTGGGGGGCCCCAACGCCTCCCATCGTCGACGTCATCGGCGCCGGCGCAAGCCACAGAGGGAGATCACCATCGCCGTGACTCCTGTCTATACCGACATCGCCGCCACCTACTCTGTCGCACACTGCGCCCCCGGGACCGACCCGCTCTGATTTCACTATGCATGGACATTGGGCCTCCTGTCTGGGTAGACCCCATGCTTGATGAGCTTGACGCCTCCCTTGTCGTGACTCTGTCAACAGGTACTTCGGTGCTGTCACCGTGTAACACCCGGTTTTAAGAACAAAACCAGATACACACCATATGTGAGCCCAGGAAGTCAAATCTCACATATAGCTACAAATAAAGGTAATATCAAATGACAATGCTTAATATATAACGTACTTATTATAAAAGATATAACCTTAGATAGCAAACAGTGGAAAGACAACTCCGGTCTTCAGGTGAAGACTCCACTCCACAGGGACAACTGACTGGTTGATCACAAGCCTGTCTGCTCCAATTTTTGGAAATCTGGTACCCATCCGGGATTTTTCCAAAATATTGAAAATAAACAAGCGTGAGTACATTTCGTACTCCACAAGCATAACATGGGGATTCATGAGGCTCAAAAGGCAGACACGGTTTACTGCATTTAGCATTTTAGTAAGTCAACATTTTGTTATTGATCAATATCAAATTATGCTTAAGCTCCCAAATTAACCCACATGATCATATACTAGAATTAAATAGAGTCATTGATCAACATTATATCATCATCATCGTCATCATCATCATAATACCATCATAGTTCACCACGAACAACATCTTCACAAGTGACCATTTATTCTGTGAGTTTTCCGGGCCGCTCGTGACCGTGAGCACGGCTGTTATAACAGTTTTAACACTCTGCAGAGGTTGTGCATCTTTACCCGTGAGTCGTGTTGCCCATATGCCCGGGTTAATTACTCCCATAACACTTCCAAGGTGAGCGGGCAGGGTACACTATGAAGCCTTCCATAGGTCTCGTCTAACAAGTTAGGGCCGCGAGGTTTCCTCGGCAGGCAGATATAGAGAACCCCCCTTTCTGTGGCACAATTCCCGCAGGCTATACACACAAGAACAGAGGCAGTTCTATACCCAAAGTGGCAAGCCCCTCTTGCGCCCTTTCGGGTAACCTCTAACAAGCTAGAAAAGATCCTATTACTGAGCTAAAGTCAGAGCCATATAACTCTCACGGTTGCACTGTATGTCCCAGCTTTTGCCCTACAGATAAGTCCTTACGGAGAGTTTAGGGCAACATGATCGACATCATTTGCACCATCACCCTATAGTTCAATTATTATCATCATGTTTATCCGTTTGTTCCATTAATCATAGTATTGATCATGTTTGAATAGAGCACTAGCATTCTACCCATATGCAATAAAACCCATAGGCATCGAGGTATATGTCATCAATGGCTAGGATGTCCTTATAGTCGAGCAATATTAGACACATCATAATGAGTAGATTATATAATGAATAGGAATCAAGGTAGGCCCATGCTATACTTGCCTTGGTTCACAAACTCGTGTTGGTCCTGCTGGTCGTTGAAGAGGTCTTGGTCTCCAACGTTTTTCCTCACCGTCTGAACGCGACCAACACGGCAACATACAACATTCCAAAAGCATTCATGCAAGCAAACATTCCTATCATTAGAACATTACACCAACAGTATTGAAATCAAGATAAAATGTTTGTAAAACTAATCTACGTTTCGCTACGATCACATCAACGCGAAGTTCACGAAAAACGGAGCTGAAATGCGAAAGTTATGAGTAAAACGGGTTTTCCTATCGCCCTATATTTAATTAATTCTAATCATGAAATTAAAGGTTCCAAACTTGACTAACAGTAGCTCCAACATGTAGCTTATGAAATTACGAAGCTAACGCGATTTGAATGGATCAATTCGGTGTTAAAACGACAATTCTATAAGCGAAACAGTTTGAATGGCATTTCTGTAAATACTGAAAGCGTACTTTTGACTTAAACAGTGAAGTTTACGCTTTCCAAACGGGATTGCGCATTCGGGAAAATACGCTAAGGACGGCGGGTTAGGACTTAGAAAAGTCCAGGGGCTCTTTAGCAAATTTACCCCCGAAGGGGTATCTTCTATTTCAGGCCGTAGATCTCGCGATGGACGGTTCGGATTAGACGTGGGGGGGAAAGGGGAGCCAGTCGCCGGAGTTGGGGGAGATGCGGCGGTGCCGCCATTGCCGCGGCGGAGGGCTCACCGGAGTTGCCCAATCGAGCTCTACGGGGCGCGGTTCGCTGAACAGAGAACATCGGGAGAGAGAGGAGACAAAGGCGAACTCACTAAGATGCGTTTCGCGGCTGGAGAAAGAACCGAGGGGCACCCGCCATGGCCGGCCGCGGAGGAGCTCGCCGGAGCTCGCGTAAAACGGCCCTAGAGGTCACCATTCGACACGGGAGGTGGATGAGGAGAAAGAGGGGAGCGAGGTGAAGCTCACCTAGTGACAAAACGAAGACGAGGGTGGCTCGGAGGTGACGGTCGACGCGGTGGGGCGGACGGGACGCTCCGGCGGTTTGCGACGCTGTGGTTGCGGCTCTCGCAAGTGGGATTGGAGCAGAGGAGCGAAAACGGGGTCGCGTCCTTCCTATAAAGGGGCCGAGGCGCGCGGGAAGGGCTCTCCCACGACGCGCGTCGTGGCGGCGGTTGCTGCAGCGCCAGGCGCGGGCGGGAACGGCTGCCATGACCGTGCGACTCGGGCGGTTGGATGAAGAAGAAGACAGCGCTGACTTGCGGGCCCTCGGTGTCTGTGGCAAAGAGGGAGGGAACGGCGCGGGCGGCACAGTTGCGGCCGAGATGGGCCGGCCCAGGAGGGAGGAGAAAGGAAGAGCGCGCGCGTGGGCTGGCTCGGTGGGAGAAGGCAGCAGGCCGAACGGGCCGCTCGGGCCGGAAGGAGGGAGGGGAGAGGGAGAAGGAGAATTCCCTTTTCATTTTCTAAAATGACTTTTCCAAATACATTTTCAAATGATTTTCAATTCCCTTTTGGCATTTAGATAAAACCAGACATTGCATAAAATAAAGTGCAGCAGCATGTATGCATAAACAAGTTGCTAATTTTATGATTGATTTTATTTTCACAAAAGTATTATTATTTCCTATATGTGAAATGCACACATACATACATAATTAAATCATATTTAGGTATTTTAAAACAAAGCAAAATTTAGGGTGTTACAATTCTACCCCCCTTAAGAGGAATCTCGTCCTCGAGATTCGGAAGACGGTGATCAAAAAGATATACATACTCTGCCTTTGGATCTTCTTCATTTTCTCACAATGATCACGCTGTAGCTTGCGCGTTGTTACAACCTTGCTCCTAATTGCTTGATCAACTCTTAAGCACAATTCCTTAATCCTTTATGCTATTCCTCCAATTGACCTTTGCAAGTCCTTTTGTTCTAAGGTGATACACTTTGTAATATAGGAGACATCACTCAAATTTCTCACACAACTCAACCTTGGTGTCGCCGAGTCTCCCTAGCACACTATTTATGCTAGGAGCATCGGCAACAACTTTTGCTTCTCCGGGTAATAACACACTTTCATGTTATAATCCTTGATCACTCTAATTCATCGATGGTCTCACAAGATCAAAACCAACTTAGTGAAGATATCCTTTAGATTCTTACGGTCCTTGTAGATGTCACCCTTATATCCAAGATTATGATGCCTCTAATGAATCTCTGACGATATCTTCTATTCCTAGGAAAACTTTAAATCTCACTCACATCTCGCATCCTTTGGTGGGTTCCAACTCAACACATCATTAGCTTTCTTAAGTTTCCCATAATTCCACCATTTGAGATAACTTATCCAAGTAGAGATCTTCCTTGAATCAAAAATTTATTGCCATAATTGATGTCACAACGAATCTTCCGAGTCTCTATAGAACCAACTGTAGATGAACCATATCTCCTTGCCTTGTCATTGTTGCTGACTTGTCTTGGGTATGGTGAAGTTCAAACACCCAACTGTGCTTGATGGTGACTTCTCAACCCTAGGGACAACTAATTCTTTCAGGTAGAGTACTTGAATGTAAGAAACCTTCATCTTGTTACTTCTTTACTCGGCTACCCCCCTTAAGAGAGATCAACTAGGGGACAACAAAGGGTAGCTTGCATCTTCTTCCAAGTGAGTTAACCATCATAATGACCTTCTGATATCCCACGGAAACTCATGTGTATAAGTAAGAACAAGAAGTCTGAAATTCCTCGTGAGTAGAAAAACAGCAGCGCAGGAAAGAAGCTGTAACTCCTATTCTATTAATCCAATGAAGTTGTAGTTTATACTATTGGAAAGCTGTTGAAATCCTCTACAACTTTTGTATAGAACACTTTTCCTGATTCCAAACATAATTTAGTCGAAAACTGTGCACCACAAAACTACTCCAGGTTTCAGACAGCACAGCTATATCGTCTTGTGATTTCCATAACTCCCAAACCAAAACAGCTATAGAAGTGATTCCAGCGGCAGATGAAACATACAAGAGTCTTCTTTTATCTATAAAAGTTTCATAACTTTTGGATGTCCAGATTTGGAGATATATCATGATGAACACAGACTGCTCTGGAAAACAGGATGGATAAAACAGGAGAAAACCAAAACCCGCATATTTATTTCATTAATCCTTATGCCTTAGGCCTATAGGCTAATTGAAATTGTGGACAATCCCCACAAGATCATTACAATCATTACAAAGATCCAAAACCAGCACATGCATAATGACAATTCAACAAGCAATTAAGGTGCATACTTCAATCATTGACTGAGCTTGCGATACTATCGTTCTATTCATATTAAGGGCAAATATCCTAAAGCTCCGCTTCCGATATCACAGGAAGATGGTAAGAGACAAGATTCTAAGAGCATATCAAAGCAAGGAGTAAAGATTAGAACAAAGGCTTTAACAAGTATCAAGGAGGAGATGAATATCAAGGATAGGGAAATAATAGAGGAGGAATATCAAGGTTTATAGAACAAGGGTCTTATAGCAGTTCCTAAACCTTAAGACGGCCAATTCCTAACTAGGCTTGTGTCCTACAGTCAGCATTGCTTTGATACCACTTTGTAACACCCGGTTTTAAGAACAAAACCAGATACACACCATATGTGAGCCCAGGAAGTCAAATCTCACATATAGCTACAAATAAAGGTAATATCAAATGACAATGCTTAATATATAACGTACTTATTATAAAAGATATAACCTTAGATAGCAAACAGCGGAAAGACAACTCCGGTCTTCAGGTGAAGACTCCACTCCACAGGGACAACTGACTGGTTGATCACAAGCCTGTCTGCTCCAATATTTTGGAAAAATCCCGGATGGGTACCAGATTTCCAAAAATTGGAGCAGACAGGCTTGTGATCAACCAGTCAGTTGTCCCTGTGGAGTGGAGTCTTCACCTGAAGACCGGAGTTGTCTTTCCGCTGTTTGCTATCTAAGGTTATATCTTTTATAATAAGTACGTTATATATTAAGCATTGTCATTTGATATTACCTTTATTTGTAGCTATATGTGAGATTTGACTTCCTGGGCTCACATATGGTGTGTATCTGGTTTTGTTCTTAAAACCGGGTGTTACACACCGCCTGCCTCCCTTGAGGTTCAGGCACCACTGGTGAGCACCCGCTCGCCGCCTTGGATGATGCTCGGCAACCGACCTCTACGCTGACACGGGAACGCCAACCGGACGCGAACGGATTTACTGTGTAGGACAGCGTCCAAGACCCCACCTCCATTGACGACGCGGTTGTGGCCTCTGACGACATCGACGTCGGGGCCCTCTTCATCAACTCCCTTTGGCTGCCGCTACAGGAAAGTCTCCTTCACACACCTCCGCGAGGTGTGCGCCAGGAGCCCGCTAGTTTGGCCCCTCGTCGCAGCATGAGGCTCGCGGCTAAAGCTCCTTTCTGCAACCCGAACTCGTAGAAGCAAGCTAAATGGCTGTTGGTGAAGAAGTGGGAACACAGGCCTGGTGACGCACCAATTGATGCCCCCGACGACCAAATTGTTGTGCTCTTCCACGAGACGTTCAAGGAACCAGTTGATTCCCCCACTCATGAGGCGATGCACGAGCTAATGTTCCCCTCACCCTACGAGAGGTCTTTGAGGAGGCCTGGCACTGCTCATAGCTCCAACTAGCTACGACGGTGCTCCTACTGTCGCAAAATTAGTTCTTAGTTAGTACAACTCTTGTACCCCACCACTTACGGTGATTCATGTTATGTGTTACTCTATGATGCGGAACAGTGCCTCACCGTGTTCGCTCTTAGAGCGTGTAAACTTTCCCACTTCCACATAGTGCAACACGTACCAATGCGTGTTTTTGAAAAAATAAACCCCTATATATGGGGGAATGTAGCAACAGAAGGCAAGCAAGTTTAAGGTTAATCCCTTATATCTTCTCCTCTGACCTTCTCTACAGGTGCTGCCTCCTCCTCTCCTCTCTGTGTCGCCCTCCTCCCACTCTTCTACACCATCGCTGCTACCTCTGCCCTAGTCACAACCGCAGCCGCTACTGCCCCATGTCTAGCCCCAGCGGGCTATTGATATTTCTTATGTCTACTAGATACTTCCGCATGCGCACTGAAAATATCGAAGTAGCACTTCGCTCGGGAGTATTTCGAGTGTCGTATTTATAATTCTCATAGGAAAACATATGGCTAAGATGATTGGTAAATAGGATTCCTTATGACTAAGTCATCAAGCAATTGCATGACTTTAGTTAGGGGTAAATGACTGGCGCGCGTTGCTTTAAGGAATTAACAATAAGGGAAAGATAAAATGATCACTATAGAAGATAGCTAGATAAGCTAGATAAAAGAATAGATGGCATAGCTAGTGGGAGAGAGAGAGAGTGAGTAAAAATAGAGTCCTATGTAACTTCTACTTATCAAGAACAACTTAGCTATATACTTAGCAACCTAGCTAAACCAAGAAAGAGAAGGGTTCTCAAGCATTTCACGGCGCACCTTGACCTAGTCTTTCGTTTCACGGGTTCACGGGTAAACTATTCAATGAGCCATACGCTTTAAGAACTAGACCTATAATGATGGAATATAAAGGATGGATAGGGCTGTCACCACCTGCCAACCTACCACTAACTATCTGAAGCCCTTGTCGTATTCATAGGCAAGTTATAGCCTAAACACCACGCTTAATCTATGAACTCACCACATCGATCCTTGCTTCGATGAAATGAGATCAAAGCAACCTAACTAAATGGTGGAACCTATGCAAGATAAAGCCACACTAACAAGGTATTATGCTAACTAAGCTTGTAACAAAACCTCCAAAGCACACTTAGCTAAGTAAGTAAGCTTGAATGAAGTACTTAAATAAAGTAGAAGTATATTCCAAATAGAGTAAGTGTACAAAAGAGGAAAGGTACAAAAGAGTTATACCAGACTCCGAAGACTTCTTCTGGACTCCAAGTAGAGTTGTTACTCTAACTCTATCTCCCACTCCTAGCCTAGCTACTATGGAGTGGACTATAGTAACTAGAGCTCCCTCCCTTGAGTTTGAGTGATCTTCAATGATGCTTTACCCACAGCTCAACACACCTATTTATAGTGTGTAGGAGTAAAGGGGATACTTGTAGGAGATGGTGGGTTCTACGAATGATGCCTATCAATGTCTCCATCTTAAAAAAATATTCTTCTAGTACCTCCCATGTGCATCATCCTAACTACACAATGAATTTTGTATGTGGAGAGCTTTCTCCCATAGAGAGCACATATATATGTGAATTCTATGTAAAATAAGTGGCCACAAACACGAAATCAAAGGAATGGTGGAGAGAGCTCAGGCTTCTACAAACACAAGCCACGCCATGGATTGCTCAGGCTACCACGTATGCCCTTTTATAGCCACGAGCAACGATGGTAGGTGAGAGGAACAGTGGAGATTTGGTGGTAGGTGAGAGCAATGGTCGAGATTTTTAGCCGATGCTACAGGCGGTTCGTTAAGTGAACCGACAGTGTAAAACAAATACCCTGGTGATTTTTGTTACATAACCACCAGTAGTGTAAATGTATTTACACTGGTGCTTGCAATACAAAAACTACTAGTGTAAATACACTATTAAAACTAGAGTAAAACTCCTAGTGTGAAGTCAGTTATACTGGCGATTCTTTGCCCGGGGCCACAGATTTTACACTAGTGGTGCCTGCTCCTTATGAACTGCCAATGAAAAAATGGCACCATCAGGAGAAACCGTTTCTGTACTAGTGTGTGTGGTTGGTCTACCATGTTCAGAATGTGTAATAGGTCTCTATTGCCTGATATATGGCTCTGAGTCTACATAAGATTATCCCGATCTAGGGACCCCTGCCCTCCTTATATAGCTCATGGAGTAGGGTTATGAAACTAGTACAAAAATGGTTTCTTGACTTCGGGCTTTTTTCTCACTAGTGGTTCATAAAGAACTCACACCAATAGAAATAGATGAGTGGGCCCATCGCTACAACCTAACCTGGACACTTGTTTATGAGACGGTCGATCAATGAACCACTCCCACAGCTTCAATGCCACCAGACATGCTCTTCACGATCTCCCACTGGGATAAGCACAAAGCCCCTCACAAATCCTTCCATCAATGCCCCCGCACAATCACCAAGAAGTGCTCAATGGTGTCTCACTGCTCCAATCCATCTAGGTGCGACAACCACCAAGAGTAGTGCCACTAGATGCTAGTTCTCAAAGAAAATGCATTAGATCACTCCTAATCTCACCCAAAAGCAATCTCAAATGTGCTTATGTGAGTGGAGTGTGTTCTTGATCTCTAATAGGAAGTGCCCAGAGAGCCAAAAAGGTCTGCCATACCCTCTATTCATAGAGCCAACTCAAGAACCAATTGTTACACTCATACCCACTAGAAAGCTCTAGTGATCACCGGAGAACACCACTGAAGCTTTTCCAACGTCTAGTTCAAAATAGCCATTTACACAGCGAAACCTTAGGTGCCTTTTATTCAGTGCTCATTGGACCTTTGTAATGAGTACAAATGTAGTGCAAAAAAATAATTTTCTCCTCTGTAGAAGGGTTAGGCCGTAGCCAAAACTCCGGTGAAGGGTGGAGCTCACCACTAGAGAATTCTGGTGGCTTTAAGAACCTTCTGCATAAGGTTTTTAGGATCAATGGAATCCTCTAGTGACCCCACTGGAGTTTTCAGGTGATCCATGTTCGTTCCAATTTGCCCCACGCATGCCAACTTTGCCGATCGTAGCAACATGTCTAGTATATATATAGTCTCTGGTGACCCATCTCCAGTGGTCACCAAATGAAAAATTTGTGCAGTTAATTCCTTAGCATATATCAATAGAGGAGCCGAAGCTCTAGTGATCCCCCTATAGAGGCACTGGAGAAATCTAGTGAGGGTAAAAACCCTACACCAGCCCCTCTCTCAAATCATTTTTAAATGTGGTAACTCCCAAAGTGTCCTATGGGGCAACAAAACCTTTTTAGCACTGAGTTAGCTTTTTCAAAACATTTTCAAAGAATTTTCTCTTTCTTTCTCACCACGTCACTAGGTCTAGTGCATATGCGTTTTTAGTCCTCACTTAATTAGTGAAACTAGATAACCACATTGTTTAAGAAATCCCCTCTTAATAGTATGGCTATCCTAAACCTAGTCATACACTCTATTGCACCTTCATTGGCAAAAACAAAACCTATCTTGTACATTTGCCTTCAATCCTTTGCATAGGGCTTTTGCTTCCAATTCTTTGCAAAGGTTGCTACTCCTTGCAACCCATGTTGAGCACTTGCATCTTGAGGTCTCCATGATATCCACCTTGCTTCATGCCTTGCTCAACCTTGCATTGTGGACTAACCTAGCTTATCGGCTCAAGTAAAGCTTTAGTCCACTAGTTGTTTTCAATTACCAAAACTAAACTAGGGTCTTTCACTTGGCTCATTAAAGTCCAACCCCATGCTGGGATACTTTATACCACTAGCTATTTGATACAAAGAACAATATTTCAACTTCTAATAGTTAGTAACACCTTCATCATTGCCCAATTAATTTGCAATGTCTTCGACTACATGTTAGCCATTATATCTCCCATTGACCTAGATTGGCTTTCTAGTACTCACTCCATTTCAAAAAGGATGTTGTTCTAGCCAAAATAAGTGTCAGTGGAATTACCCTCATTTACTTCACCCGAAACATTTTCGAAAGCTTCGATTAACAAAACACCCTTTGGCTCCTAGACTGCTTGGATCCTCGGTGGAATTAAAACAACAAAGGGTAGGAAGGTTAGTTCAGCTCTAACAAAGTTTTGGAATATGAGAATAACAACTATTCCAAAAAAAATGAATGCTAGAAGAACAACCTTTTTGAAAGGAAGGTAATTGTGAATTACTCACTCAATTCTCTCTTATAACGCACACTTTGACATGGCCCAGTTTCGCAAATTACACTTTTATCATTTATTTATTTTGTATTATATTGTTTATACGTATAAATTTATGATAACTGGATAGTACATTTGATTACAAATCTAACCATATCAGGTTTGTATTATATTTAAAACTGTTAGCCAAACTATTGGTTAAAGATTTTAAAGTTTGAATCTTGATATGACTATGCACCTTATAAATGAGAATGGAAAGAGTAACTCCTAACAACAAAAAACACTCATGGCTCCAAATTATTAATAGCATTAATTTGTTCTATGTGGAGCTTGAAACTAATATTGATACCATCAATATGTGGGATGGGTTACTCATAAGTCAAAAATGAAATGAACAAAAAAAGTAGTAGCATAAAAGGTTGAGTATTGTCTCAGTTTATCTTTGTGGCCTATATGTTCACGGTTTTGTTAGTTTTACAGTAATTTTTTATGTACATTATTGGGTCATCATCTATTTTCCACTTGTCGAATAATGTCTTCAATACCAGGTTATGATTTCTATATTTTCTTGTGCTCACCTAGGTTTGCCAAATTGCTAGCCTGGGAAAGAAGAAACAGTTACAATGAGAGCTGCAAAACTCCGGGAATACAACGGGTCGCTAAATCTTCCATGCCTCTTACAAGCTAAGTTTCAAGTATAGTGTGTGGACAAAATTGACTACAGGGTAAACCCTCTAATCATATACCTGGGCCATGTCCCCTCGGGTGTCCCTGAAAGATAGTCTTATAATTCGGATCATATTTAGCATATATAGTTCCTAACGATCTTTTCAGAGTTGATCAATATACAACATCTCCACTTGTTCCACATAGCTATATATACACATGTCAAATAAAATAAGAACAAGAATGTATATAGTCACCCGATATAATGATGGCATAAATGAGCTTAACTTTATAATTAGGAGTAAAAGGTATTTTTTGCATTGATAAAAAATAGATATGCATCTAAATGTGCATATAAGAGAACTCAGACAATGGTGAGCAGTGTACAGTACACCGAGACCACATATGCCAGCTGGTAATGATGGGAATGCAGAGAGCACAAAAACAAAGGTACATGGAAGTGACAGTATGAGCAGGCATAAATTTTATAGAGAACAGGATGGAGGCAAGGAAGACAAAGAAGAATTACTTGCTTATTCTCAGCTGAATGAAGACACGCACAAATCCTTCAAAACAAATAATAATTAACCGTGCACACAAGAATATCAAGAAGAGAGGAGCTAGATCGCTCAGTCCAGAGCACCCAAAATTAATAACACACTTCGAATTTACTTGCCAGAACTCCTAAAAGCTAGCTAGCTTGGCTGCACGGCTTTCAAGGAGTGGTCATCAGCAGCAGCAGCAGTGATCAGCTTCTGGTCCTCGTCGTCGAACTCGACCCACACCGTGCTGATCGTCGTCTCCATCTTGTGCGCAAACGGCGAACCACTACTGTCGATCGCTTCTGCTCCAGCTTTGGCCTCGACCTTCTCTTCCTTCAGGCAGCCATCTTCTTCCGGGATCGGGACCATCGTCACCGGCTCCATCTCCATCGCAAAGGCCTGCGCTGGCGTGACGACCCTGACGAGAGGGTACTCGAGGCTCTTGCTGCTCGCGTTGCTCCTCTTGCACTTGTGGTAGAACTCCTTGAGCTCCGGCGTCTGGGCGCACGCCTTCTTCAGTATCTCGTGAGCGGTGACCCTCGAAGGCTTGCTTAGCCCGGCGAGGCTCCTCGACAGCAGCAGCAGCATGACGTCGATGCCTTCCGCGAAGGCGTCGTAGACCTTGAAGCTCTCACGGAGCACAATGCCGAAGGCCGACCGCGCGGCGGCGCTGGCGCTCGTGTTGTTGTCCGGCAGCAGCTGGATGGCGAGGTCGAGCAGCCTCTGGCACATGGTGAGCTTAAAGAGGAGCGTCTCGGCGCTGGCGTCGTGGGAGGAGGTGGAAGAGGAGGAGGAGGAGGAGAGCGGGGGCTTGCCGCCGTCATGGTCAGGCGGTGGCGGCGGCTTCCGCGCGGGCTCCAGGTTGCCGGCCTGGTTGATCACCCACTGCATGCGCTCCTCCAGGTAGGCGGAGTAACCATGGACGAAGGCGCATGCTCCGCTGGCGACAACCGCCGCGCCGCCAGCGCTGCCGTAGTGGACGACGCCGGCAGCGGCAGCAAGGGGCGAGCAGCTGCACCGGGGCGCGTCGACGCGGAGCTCGCGGGAGGCCCAGAGGCCGCGGAAGTCCTGCTCGAAATACCGGTCGCCGGCGCGGAGGAGGCGGTGGACGAGGAGCAGGGACCGGAGCGCGGCAGCCGGAGCGCGCGCGGCCTCAAGGCGCGCCGTTATGTGGCGGGAGAGGAAGGTGATGGCGCCCGGCGCGTTGGAGACGAGGAAGAGGATCTCGTGGACGTGCCGGTCGTCGTTGGCCCCTCCGCCGCTGCTGCTGCCGCCAGTGCACCGCTCGATGGCCGCCTCGATGTCAGCGAGGAGCGCTCGGTCGGGGACAGCGGCCGCCGATGCTGAGGAGGACTTGATGGTGGACGCGGTGCCAGCGTGGTCCATGAGTGAGCCTATTGCTGCCCAAATCTTGCCCTTGAACACCTTCATGTCTTATATGACCTCATGAGTCATGAGAGAGTGGAGAGGGGGAGAAGAAAAGAGAGAGGATGCATGAGAGTTATAGCACACTCTCCCTCTTTTGTGCATGCACTCATCCACTTGTAAGTGGGCCTAGAGAGAGAGAGAGAGAACTATATCTATGTTGTGCATGACCATGGTCACAAAGAATTCTTAAGAGAATGAAGCCTCTGCATCAACAAGTCCACAGTTAGCCTTATGACTTGTGGAAAAGGCCCGGGGTAGAATGCAAGAAGAAAGCAAAGCTCCCACTATCTGAGGGGGGAGAGAGGGAGAGAGAGAAAGAGAGAGAGCATGCAAGAAAATATATTCGGAGGTCAACTCTTGGGTGGGGGAATCAAATGCCTTTGGAATGAGGTGCCTCATGCATCAAAGGCTTCTTCCATTGGCAAATGGACAGGAGGTTTGACTCAGATAGAAATAGTTTTCAAGTATTAGCATATGGATTCCTACACATCAACATCAAGCAAGGAGCTTTCTGAGAGGAATGTGAGGTTTTGGAACTAATTAAAGGTGAAACACAGTTGAAACCCACGCTGGAAGACCTTGTATGTCCCAACTCCGATCCCAACAGGAACAAGTCACAGTATATATTCCCTTCTCTCTCTTTCTTCTCTCTGATATATATCTCTCTCAAACACACATCTTTTCTATATATATATATATATATATATATATATATATATATATATATATATGGTCCTAGGCTCCTAGAAACATATATAGGTGAGGGGATAATATTAGATTTGCTTTATAATCAGCTCAAACATATATACACACACTTACTTGACAAGAGAATAGAGGTTAGCGTGCTTTTGAACTGCTCATGGTGTAGTTTAATGATGGTGCTTATGTTGCTGCTCCAGGGCACTTTGTAGGACAAAGTGTGTCACCAGATGCATGGGCAAATCGGATTGCGAAAAGTGTAAGCTGAACAATTTCACTGGAAAAGATTATTTCATGGAAAGAAAAAATTGATGGTGCATGATATATTCCTCCTAGCAATTTGAAACAACCCAACCCCCACTTATATTCTCATTGTGTTATAAATATTGGATGTGATAGCAGCATGGTTAAAGTAGCTAGGAGAAATAGTTGAAGAACCACAAATTTATCCTTTTTCTTATAACAAGAGGGAAGAGGAATAATGCAATAGTCATGTCATTATGCAATTTCATATAGCTAAATGTCTGGATTAAGAGACTTTTTTTATTAATCAACTAATGACTGATTTTTTCAGCTAGCTAGTTATTCACAAAGAAATTCATATATCTAGCTATGTCGACACTTCGAAGCTTAGAAGCCACTTGTTGCTTCAGTTCACCGGCCATGCTTTCTTATTCAACAAAAGGATCAATCACATGGGCTGGTATTAACATCATTGAGATTTCAGTCCAAATCAGCTAATAATATTCCAATTTTACAAATTTCGTAGTTTCAAAACAGAAACACGACAAACTTTCTGATCCCCTTTGATTTCTTCCACTTCTAGTGGTGGGTCATATTGTTCACATGGAAAAAGACATCCCCTTGCATGGACTATTAGAAAGAACATTCCATGGACGAGAGAGCAGAGGAAAGTGAAAATGTGATACTCGACAAGACTAAAAGCAAAGGAAGCGTTTCTATTTGTTATAATTAATAACTTGTCTATTAGTGCAAAGACACAGTAGTGAGCTTAATTTTTTTCTGCTAGATATTATTCTTTTCTGGCCTCCGCGCGCCTTAGTTTGACAAATTCCACAGAAAAGAGAAGGTAAAATAAAAATAATGCCAAGGGGCCAGAGCACATGTGGTGCATTCAACACTAGCTCAGAATCTTCAGAGATTACAATAGTGCAATTTGACAACTGCTTTGCTACAGCATCAGATGCAAATACATTAAAAAGGAAAGTTAGTTTGTCCACCATTAATTAAATGTCATAAGATTGACAAAAATATGTTCCAACAATTGAATATAAAACATATAAACAAGATATGAACCTAAAGTGTGTAACAATATATATAGAATGAAAGCATCCATCATATTATTTTCAGAAGTCAAATGAAGTTATGGATTCTATTTTGCCAGCAACCTTTTTTCTGTATTTTTGCTGAAATTTATTGAACTGCATTTTTTAAAGTCCAGATGTTTGAATGAATAAAATTGGTACTCCCTATGGTAAAAAGAAAGTACCATTTTGGATTTATTTAAGCCAAAATTCTGAATTTTCTCCTGCAATGCCTTTGCTATGGATATAGAAAACTGAAATATGAAGGTCAGTCGTGGAATAGACTTTCATAAAGATATAAATATGAAAAATTGATAATTCAATGTGATAGAAATAGATTCCCACAAGTTCCCATTTGCAGGGACCATGTTTGTGTTGAAGCTTCCACGTATTTGTGGCACATGTAATACATTAACAAAATATGTTTTACATTACATTTGATCATAACTTAAACAACACACAAAAGTTATTAGTTATTACACTTAACTCGGTAGCATATATAAAATGATTGTGAATTCCAAGCAATGGTGACTAGAAATTGTTCTGATGAAAGTACTCTCTAGGGATGCATGTACAATGTATGTACCCAATGGGTCACCACCATAATTTATTTTCTTCCCATTGCACATTCTCACTGATCACACAAGGAAAGAGGATATCTCTCATGTTACGTAGACTGAAAATGATGTCCTGATGGCACCCTTCACAGAAATTTTTTTTTGAGATGCAACATAACAAGACACCTAATCCAAATGGATTCCCAGCCGAGTTTTATCAAAGTTTCTGGGATGTCAACAAAGGGGACTTGATGCAAATGTTTCATGAACTCCATGCTCAAGAACTACCGCTTTGTTGCCTAAATTTTAGTGTTATAACTTTCATCCCAAAAGTTCAAGAAGCAAATTTGATTTAGAAATGTAGCCTAATTTGTCTACTAAATGCCATCAACAAAATCTTCACTAAAGTAGGTACTACTGGAATCAATTCGGCAGTTGATAACATTAATAACTCAAATAGCTTTCTTGCGTGGATGTAACATCGAGAGGGTGTCGTCATCTTATATGAGATTGTACACAAGATGCACTGAAAGAAATGGAGTAGGGTTATTTTTAAGATCAATTTTGAGAAAGCATATGAGAAAGTAAGGTGGCCCTTCTTAGTGCAAGCACTACTAATGAAAGGTTTCTCACCTAGATGGATATTTTTGGGTCTTTCTTTTCGGGTGGAAGAATAGCAATTAATGTTAATTAATAATGTCATCGGGCACCATTCTAAATAGCAAAAAGACCTTCAATAGGAATAACCCCCTATCTCCTATACTCTTCAAGTTTGTAGTTAACATGTTAGTAGTGCTAACACAATACGGCCCAAAAAAAAGGTGGACGGGTTAGCGGAGCGTGTGCCATACCTTGTTGATGGTGAATTAATCATTCTACAATATGTAGATGACAAAAATTTCTTTCTGGGTCATGACTAGGAAAAAGCTTTTGACATTGCTATTGCTTTGTATGTTTGTGCAATTATCGGGACTGAAAATCAATTCCCATGCGAGCAAGGTGTTCTGCTTTGGAAAACCTAATTAAGATGTAATGGATGGATCAATATATGAACTGTTATGGTTGTAAAACTAGTAGTTTCCATTCAAGTATTTAGGTATACCAATTTTACTATAGGAAACCGAGAAATGTTGATTGGAAAGGAGTAGAGTAGTGTTTTAAGAAGAGACTAAGTAATTAGAAAGACAAAAATTTTCAACAGGAAGAAACCTAACATTGATTGATTCAGTGCTCAATACTTGCTAATGTATGTGATGTCTTTCTTCACGATCCCAAGGGGTGTACATAAGAAACTGAATTAGTTTCATTCTAGGTTTTATTGGCAAAGCGATGACGAGAAAAGAAAGTACCGCCTTCGTAAATAAGGTATATTGTATCAGCCTAAAGATCAAGTGGCTCTAGAAATTCATGATTTTAGTATTGCGAACATTGCCCTGCTTAGTAAATGCCTTTTCAAGTTGTTGGTCATAGATGAACCATGGTAGAAAATACTACCCAACAAATATCTTGGTTATAAGCCCCTATCATAGGCTTAATGGAACACTAGGACTCACACTTTTGGGCTAGTCTTATAAATGTAAACAAGATTCTCTTTTTTTAGATCCTTTACATTTAAAATATGGGTCACAAACTATGTTTTCATAAGACAAGTAGTTGGGAAATGCAACCTGTGAAAACGACCTTGTCTTTATAAAACATAGCTAGACACAAACAAATCACTATCTGAAGTTTTTAGTACCTCACCACCTAGTGTAGAGGCCTTGTAGGTTGAAAGTCACTTTGCGTTTTTGTAATTAATAACAATGTTTCTAGACTAATAGTTTCATATGATACATGAAAGGTTAAGCGAGTGTCCACAAGCAAGGTTCGGCTATATGAAATCCATGGTGGAGATGGTCCAGGTGATCTTTAGAAGGACGTGGTCTTCTAATATGCGTGTAGTTGTAGATCTAGTTGTGCACGCATGGTGTGTGTGTGCGCGCGTGTGTAGTGTGGGCATGTGTTCATGTATGAACAGATACTGCAACTGTACCTAGATGAGAGGCTTTCCAAAAAAAAAGCCCAACAAGGTGGTGAGATGGGAACTGATGGATGCTAGACACCGGAGAAGATGAAAGACAAGTACAAGGCAAAGTTATAATTTTGTCTTTCACCGGCCATCTGTTGATTAGAGGAATTAAAATGGACGGATTGATAGGATAGATAACCATACTATAAAGAGGGCTACAAATACAGTTGTTTAGTACCACTTGTGAAATCTAATATTGGATATGCATTAGGATCAAGTGGCGATGTGATATCAAGTGAAAAAAACCATTGAAAGTGCAGAGTTAAAAGGAGATATTTTATCCAAAAGACGATTAATGGACATTGGAGAGATAAAACCAAAAAATGAACTTCAACTTTTATTTCAAGTGCTAAAAAGGTGCAGTTGTTTCATTATCATAGAGCTGCAAAGAAGTGAAGCTGCCGGGCACGCGATCCGGTGCAAGCCACAAGAAGCTGAGGTGGCATGCGAGCTGCTATACCACACGGATCATAATATCTACTGCCAAGAACCTTAAACCCATTGTTGTCGATGGGATTTGGTCATTTGGATTTTGGAACGCCTGGGGGAGGGTGGAAAATGAAATAAAGGCGCCGAAACAGACCACGAAAAAGAATCGGGATAAACTTGGACAAGTCAAAAAGGCGAGGTTGGCAGAGTGGAAGATAAAGCTTGTATGGCTGCAAACTGGACAGGGACATGAACACAGCAGAAAACCAAAAAGCAGAGCAGGGGAAAGCAGACTGATCGATGCAGATATGCTTAACTACACAGGGCATCGGATCCGATGCAGTCCTCTCTCCTGCCAATCTGTATGCTATGTTCCATTGACAAGCTGCAGCACCGCCAAAGTCAAACCCCACTAGATTCTGGTTTACATACACCATCCATAAGCTGCCTCAGAAAGTATGCAAAGACATGCTGCTGGATGGAAAGATGACGCAGCAACACATCTCAAAATCTACACACAGAATATGGCATACCCTTGGGAAACTGTAACTGGGAACACAAACCATCAGGCGGCAGGTGCGAGCAAAATAGACTTGAAGTCAACTACCTTGTAAACATGGTTAATCGGGATGTAGAGTTTCATATGAGTATGCACGCAGAGAATGCCAACACACAACTTTATAACAAACTAACATGAGTACACGGTGATACATAATGCACAACTTAGATCTAAAACAGTTCCTGAGTCCAGTACAGGCGCACTGGGAGAAGCTTGAAGAAATACAGGCTACTACAGTTAGTTGCTAGTTACTAACAATAGATCTACAACGTCTTTGACATACAACAAACAGCACATCAAGACCCTACAGCTGGTCCTACACTGAAAGCAACAACTGAATGTATTACCATCGGGCATTCGATCCCATGTGGGTGTTTTACAGCAAGTCAAATTCTGGGTTCTTCATTCAGGCATGAGAGATGGATATATCCAGCAGGATCATGCCCGCGCTCTCTTGCTACTACCGCTGCAGCTCGGACACTTGTAGTGCTTGATGTGCTCGGCCTTGGCAGGAGTGATCTTGACACACTTACCATGGAACCAAGTCTCGCAGGCATCACAGCATATCCAGAACTCATCCTGTCCGTAGTTGTCACCACAAGAACCACACAATGTGTTCTCATGATCTTCCTCTTCCTCCTCTTCCTCGCCGCCACTGTCATCCTCATCCTTTGGGGGAGGCATCTTGGAACCCCTTGAGTTGGGTTCTGGCTGGCGTGGTGGCTGTATATGTGTTTAGTGACAAGAATAATGGAATGAATTTAGGAGGTTATTTATGGCAAAAAAAAAGGTTAAAAGAAGAATGCAGTCAATCTCAATCATACTTTTGAGCCAGATTTATTGCTCTTGCTGCTGCTTTTGGGAGTTTTCTCCTTGGTTTGTTTCTTGGCAGTTCCTGTGACAACTTCATATATGGTAGGGAGGTTATTAATCATGACAAAAAGCCGCTTCCTGCAACAATCACAAAAAGCGATTACATTCTAGCTGACTGCGAATGTTAAAGAATCCATCAAATTGCTTTAGACCATAGAATAGTAGAACACCTAGAATGCTTTAACTGTAAGGAAAATATTCTAGCTGAATAAAACAACAAACATTTTCTATCTTATCATTCACATGTTGAAATCTAAGGTACACCAGATGGATTTTACATTATGATTTGCATCAGCATCTGATGCACACACGAAGCATCACGTATAACCAAAATTTAACAGAAAAGATCAACACATGTATGAAAGCATTAGTTTCAAAGCTCAGGGACATGCAATTGAATTCCTCAATGAGTTTCTCCACCCTGTTACCAGTGATAATTTAAGTGCAGGAGAGCTTATTATTTCAAAACAACCGGGATAAGATTATCTATTGCTAGGATTTTCTAATCTGGGAAGAGAATTCTCTATTTCAGTGGTAAGAGAGATTCCCACTGGATGGAAATAGAACACTTCCTTTCTGCATGACTGCTTGAGAGGGAAAGAGTGTCAGACAGATGAACACGAGAATTGGGGCAATGTTTAAAAAAGACATTCGCAGACCTCAAGGCAATTCTTTAACAAACTAGTATTATTAAAAGGCCAGTATCCTTAACATGAATATGAAAATATCTAGGCCACTCACAAAAGCGTATATAAAAATTGAATATTTATAGACTAGATGTAGATAATTCAAATTAAATGTTCAATGATGCATCTAAACTTGTAATTGCAAAACTCAAATTCATTTCTCCCAGGATAAATAAATTTAATTATTTAAAGATTTGACATTCATATAGTGGTTAACTTTCGTCTTTGAGTTTGACTGCTAAAATTTGTTCAAATGTAGACTCTAATTCAATATACCCAACACTTTTCAGTCAAGATAGCAATGGAGAACAGCCTTTCCATGATATCTACCATTGATTTCTGTAGCTTTCTTAGAACACTATAACTAAAGGGGGGGGGGGGGAGACCCAGTGCCAGAGGCTCCCACACGAGTGGGGTCTGGAGAAGGGAATAATCGAAGCAAAGTCTTACCCCCACAGAAATTCTGCAAAGAGACAACTTCGAACCCAGGACCTGGTGACTCGGCGAGCTAGCACTCACCAACTGCACCAGGCCTGCCCTTCCTTAGAACACTATAACTAATCGACGCTAAAACAAACGCTGAAGCAGAGGAATATAGGACCGCACATGATTACCAAATTAACAATGCTACTAACGTTACTTTGACCACTTCTCAGTTAACTACAGCAACGCAGTACAAACTAGAATTACACCCCAGTAGCTCAAGCAAAAGAAGAAAAGGTGTTATCTTTTTCTTTTTTGTATAAAGAAGAAAACTATAGCCACATCTTAAAGAGTTATCCTAACAAACTGTGAGAAAAGCACATGCCACATTGTCATTAACTGATTCCTAGTGCCTAGTGATTTTGAAGGTAATGTAGTTTTGCAACAAGGCTAAATTCATACAATAGAAGCTCAAGCCCATAATGAAGACAATGTTTGCATGCAGTCAGCAGGACAGAGCTCCCAAATCTATCATGAATTCGTGACAGTACGCTTGATCCTAACGTATCATGATAGATTAAGCTCTTAAACGGAAACAATTGGAAAAGTAAAGAGAAACAACCATACATTGTAACCATGTGGATTCATATCTAAGGCAAACCGACAGAAGATGGTGAAGACAATGGTTAATGAGTGATTAGATGTACCAAATGACACTTTAAAACAAATGAAACAACACAAGACGCCAATACATTGAGTAGAACGATCACAATAAGAACAATGTCATCAAGTCGTCTAGTCCATCCTAGTCGCCATGGGAACCAACCAGGTGAAGAGTTGTGATTAGTCGTTGACCACCCTGGTCAATCCTAACCATCCTATATATCAGGACTAATATACCAAAGATATACTTATATCTTGTATGTTCTAGAGTACAAATCAAGCATAAGATAACTCTCTTTTTTCTCGAAAACGTAGGAGAGCTGCGCATCATTATATTAAGAACATAAAATGGGACAAGAACCTATACAACACAACACAAGCCACACACCCCTAAACTCACACCCACTCAGCAATTCCACTGTTCTTTGATTACATTCGTGCCCGTGAATGATACTAAATTTGACCAAAAACAGGACTCTAACCTCCTGGAGCGGGGGCAGTCAAGAGGAATATACCTCAAGCCGCCCACCAAACACAACTTTCGTTCATCTTCAGCTAAAACAAGTGCGCCTGAAATACTTGGAGCTGCGCCATAAAAAATGCACCTGTTGCGGTGTGTCCATAAAGTCCATGCTCCAAGGATTATGAGAGAGTTCATTCCTTGCCTTATCATGCCGCTAGCAGCATTGCTCACTCTTTCCCACCAATTATGGAAAGAGGTTTCTGTGGGCTGCGGGGAGAAGGATTGAGTCCTTTGTGAAAAGAAACGGAACCAAAATTCTCTTGCGGAAACACAAAGGACTAAGAGGTGATCAACAGTCTCCACAGCCTGGTCGCACAGAGGGCAACACTCAGGATGAGGGAGCCCACGGTGTGCAAGTCGATCCGCTGTCCAACATCGGTTGTGAGCAACCACAACCATACAAAGAAGCGGCATTTGGGCCGTGCCCATGTCTTCCAAACTCTTTCCCACAACCCAAAAAGTGTATAGATCCCCGAAATAAGCCATCATATGCTGTTTTGGCCGAATATTGTCCATTTGGAGAAAGCCACCATATATGTCTGTCCTCAACATCTGGTTGCAAATAAAAATCTGATAAGAAGTCCCATAGGTTTAGGTATTCAACAATTACCCCAACAGCAGCTGTACAAAACCTGCTGCCTTGTGTACTTACAGACTTCCCATGCAAATGTTTACGATTTTGCCTCTCTTTAAAGAAACTCACCAAGGAACATGTCCAGCCCATTATTGACCACATTGCTGATCAGCTCCCGTGTTGGAAAGCATTGCTGATCTCTGATGGTGGCTGCATGTAGGGGTACAAATTGGGCTGAAAAACATGAGCCCAAGTGGCCTAAGCCATCCCAGATGCAGCCGAGCAATTATTCCATTCTGTTTGTGGTCATCTCCCCCACCCCCACCCCCCCCCCTAGTCGTCGCAGTAATCACAATTAGCCATCAACTAATCGGATGACCAGAAAACTAATCGGACTAATAGAGTTGTGGCCCCTAGTCAAATCCAGGATACTGACTAGGACACCGACTAGGACGATTAACCAGATGACTTCATAACACTGGTAAGAAATATCATAACATTGTATCCCTTGTGCGAAGTCATGACCAAAGGAAAAAAAAAAAAAACTTCCATAGACTCAGAAGAGAACTTGGTTTTGCTCATGAGAAAGAAAGAAATCGTAGATATGATAGAACAAAGATAATGATTAGAAAGATCATAGCATCATAGCCCTAGTGCTTGTAACCAGGAAAACAAAACACTTTGTGTGATAATACAACTTTGATATGCTCATGAAGAAAAAGAAAATAACAGGTGTAGCAAAGAAATCAAAGATGATCATACTGTGGGAGGGGAAGAACGGATATTCACCTGCACATCAACCTTGCGGACAGATAATACCTGAAGATTGTATGGTAAACAATAGTGGACCCAACTTCATCTCCAAAATGTGGGGAACATAAGGGCTAAGCAGAGTCATATATAGGCATAGGATTGATTCCACTAGGCATGTAAAGCAACTCCAATGTAATAAACCAGGAAGTATGGAGGGAGCCAAATGAGAAGAAACAGGTAATGATGTATTATCAACTATTCAGCTGTCTGAATACAAGATGCTTTAGTGTAGTATAAAGCATAACCAAAGCAAATTGGCATCTTGTGTCAAGTGTAACGAGCAGAAGCATCGAATGTCCAATAGATTAGCAACGCGTGGTAGGAAGTTTGAGATGGTCTGAAATTCTGAATATGCCCATGGTCTTGACACAGAAGAAAGATTCATCTAAGATACAGATATTTAACAAATAATGTGACGCAAGTTTGAGTTACTGTTCTCCTGGAGCTAAAGAATTAGTGATGGAGATAGTAGCAGAAGATAATAAGATCTTTTTCATATCAACCTCCACCAGCAAGTAGCACAGGAATAAATCCTTTCGATGTTTTTTGAGAGGGAAAATGCATGACCTTTCTAACCATTCAAGCCTACAACATAGCCATGCAGATCTTTTGATGTTTAAGTTTTGAGTTTAAACATTGGATAGGTGCAGTCAAACATCAGCCAGGAGGACACTGAGCAGCCAGAACTGATAAGATGGAGTCACCAATGAAAACTAACAAAAGGAGCAAGGATGTTTCAGTGAAAGGTGTTTCGAATGCTATGAGTGAGCTATTGAGTATGTATGAGGTTTTTTCAAACTCTGACCAGGGCCTGGTGCAGTTGGTGAGTGCTAGCTTGCTGAGTCACCAGGTCCTGGGTTCGAAGCCGTCTCTCTGCAGAATTTCTGCGGGGGTAAGACTTTGCTTCGGTTATTCCCTTCCCCAGACCCCACTCGTGTGGGAGCCTCTGGCACTGGGTCTGCCCTTTTTGACCAAAGACATCACAAATCTTAGCAAACAGTGTTGCAAACATTATCTCTATAGAAGTTGGCCCCAATTAAGATTCTGATGATCTGGGCCCAAGCATCCCAAAGAGAAGTAGAGAAAAAGGAAGCACAACAAGCATCGTGGGTAGGTAACAACAAAGTCAAATCTGACCAAATGAGAGCCAAGAATGGACACAACACATAGCACAGCTCGAATGCCAATGACGGCATGTGAGGATCCCATCCTTCGCTAAGGATGCTCCAATACCATGTTACGCAAACCTAGAAATCTGAGGGGATATATGCATACAACGAATGGTCCGACAGGCCAAAGTTAACTTTGTCCTATTACATATCCACATAATTGTAACGACAGTTACTGTGCACAATGAAGCCAAAATTTAAGGCGATAGGAAAGCTTTTCCATGCACATATCTAGGACTTCAACTACACACTCCTGAACTTCAAAGAATGCATGTGCAGCCACTAATCATAAAGATTATTAAAAGATTGCCAGGATAGCAAGGTCGCCTACTCAACAAGGTTGGAAGGCTTACACTAGTTTCGTTTTGTCCTCCATACCCACTTACTTCCTCACTACCTTCCCTGTACTGGCATGGGCACAGAAAGAAATAGACTAAATCCATAGGTCCTTACTTTGGAAAGGAAAAAGAAAAGGCCAATGAAGGCCACTGCGTGTCAACTGGGGAAGAGTAAAATGGCCAAAGAAGCTTGGCGGATTAGGCGTCCCAGACTTGCAAAAATTTGGACAAGCATTGAGGCTGTGATGGCTCTGGCTAGAATGGGTCAGTGACTGTAAACCATGGGTCGGCATGGACACCCCTTGCGACACCACAGACCGCTTATTTTTCAACTCATTCACCATAGTGAATGGAAAAAAAAGCCAAATTCTAGAAAAGCAGTTGGCTGCATGAAGTCGCTCCGGAACCTTGGCTCCAAATCTCTATAACTTAGTTAAGCATAAGAACAAATCTGTCAGCCAAGAGCTACATAACAATGTATGCTGCAGGGTAGAATAAATGATGCTACTAGGCTTGAGCAATTTATCACCCTGTGGATTCAACCCTATGATGTACACCTGCAGCTGGATATGGAGGACTCCATCACCTAGAGATGGGCTTCGAATGTAGAATACACCATAAGTCGGCGTATCGCTGGGTCCTTCAAGACCTTCTGCAACAACTTGATTTGGAAAGCAGAGGCAGAAAATAAGCAAGCTCTTCACTTGGGCCTTAATCCAAGATAAAATTCTAACGGTTGATTATCTGGCAAAAAGAAGATGGCCACATCAAACATCTTGCACACTATCTCATGGTCAACAGGGGACACAGGTCTTCATTTATGTCTGCTTTGCCCTTTTGAGGCTGACATTTGGAGGCAATTGTTAGCATGGGAAAAATTCTCTCTACCTTCACATTTCCAGGTTGCTAGTTACACCTCCACAAGGTTACAAAAGGCGCTAGGCGCTCTCTAGGCGGTGACTCATCGCATAGAGCTTAGGCGTGCCTGGGCTTTTCCTAGGCTTTTATATCAGTCTGCACTATGTATACTTAATTGACCAATTGTGAATTAAACACTAACATGTGTGTGTAATTCTTGTTGCTACAGTACCAGAGAGGAGTTTCCACGTGACGTAAATGTATAGGCCATTGAATTTTTGTTTTTTCCTCTTTTGGCACTGTGTTGACAGCAGCTTCTCACCAATCAGCAATGGAAGTGCAGTGTTCCAAAAGGCGGTATAGGCGCTCGCCTAGGTGCGCTTAAGCGCTGGGTAGAGGGCACCACCTGCTGGGTAGGCGGAGGGGATAGGCGACGAGCCCACAGATCTAGGGTCGCTCTGCTTGAGGGAGGGAGCGGCGCCACCGCCTCTTGTCCTCCCTCCTACATCATTGGTCCAGAAACGTTGATGCACATTAGTTTGAAGGGGAGGAGAAGGGAGCAGAACTGCACAAGGGGAAGGCCTTAGGGTCGTTGCCAGTGTGAGGAACGTACGTGGTGGCGCCGCTGCTCGTAGTGGTGTGGGGAGCGCACGGGACCGCTCCGCGGCTGGCCTGCAGCAGCCACCCTCCACCGGAGACATAGAGATCGAGGAGGGGGATAGGCGACGAGCCCACGAGGGAGATGTTGGGTACAGCGTACAAGATAAGGATAAGATGGAGCAATTTTGTGATTTGCCCCCCTTTCTTTCTAAGAACTTCTGGAAACTTCCTTACTATGATTCTCTTTACTGGTTTCTCACATTCTGCTCCCTAGAAGTTATATTTTCTCACAAAATTCTTGTTCCTAGGCCTATCCCTCCGCCTACCCAGCAGGTGGTGCCCTCTACCCAACACTTAAGCGCACCTAGGTGAGCGCCTATACCGCCTTTTGGAACACTGCACCTCCATTGCTGATTGGTGGGAAGCTGCTGTTAAGACAGTGCCAAAAGAGGAAAAAACAAAAATTCAATGGCCTATGCATTTACATCACGTGGAATTTGTGGAAAGAATGAAACCGAGGATATTCCAAAATAAGAGCTCAACGCCTCTAACGGTAGCATTACACATAAAAGAAGACATGGAACAACGGCAACGGGCTTTTCAAACCATGTAAAGGAAGGATCTAGATTTGTTTGCTTTGTATCCTGTTTGCCCCCTCTCTCTAGGGGACATCATGCAGCCTGCTGAGTCGTTATTTTCTTTCTCCTACTTCAATGCAAGCAGAGCTCCTGCCACCTTGTTTTTCAAAAAAAGAAGCACTCCCTAACCACATTCCTCTTCGTTACAATGCATATTTGATTCCCGTGAGCATAGTAAAGGCTATTAATAGTACTCCATCTAGTTCACAAAAATTATGTCCGATGAATGCACATCCAGAGATACATTATGATTGCTAAGTTCATTAATTAAAATGGTAAATGACGAGCATTTTAGATTATTTTGGTAAAACATATAGAAGATACTACCTGTGTTAGTAAATGTATGAACCAAACTTCTCTAATTATGACCATTGATTTGAGTGAAAACTTGATCTATTTGTTGTGACAAAATCCTTTCAAAATACAATGATTTTACAAGTTTTATTACAATGTTCATATAAAAAGGGTGCAGCCAATGTTGCACATATAAACCATGTCAATGTCCAAAGACCATAGGTTATTGCAGATTGTGAAGAATATACTATTCTTGTAATTCACCTAGGCAAGTTCACACATAATGTAAACAAGAAGTTTCAGTATTGGTATAAACAAAAAGTGATCCTTAGCAAGTCATTTGTAGGACACTGATGTCCAATTCAACTTCAAATTTTGATGACAAATTTGTTACAAAGAATGGTACGAAACAACTGAAATAAAAACAACCAAAAGAATGGAGGCAGATTGGAATTGACAAAATAACAGTATATGCTCCACAATGACTTTGATGACAAAAGTAACTTTATGGTTTTCAAGACAATCAATGCAAACAATGATAAGGATTAACTGCAAGAAAACACCAATAAGACTAGAGGCCCCACTATTCAATAGCATACAAGCAAAGCATCATATGGTAACAAGATTGGTTACCACAACATAAGAAAGCCATAGAAATAGACAAGCAGCAAATACAATACCTGGAGTCTTTGTCAAACCCAAATCTTGCACCGAAGTAAAAGGCCACAGCCAGCAACCAAGCATCACTGTGCACCGCGACTAGTGACAGCCAATCTTTCTCATCCATCCCATCACGAGCAAAATTAATTCCCAGAGCTGGCTCAGGAAGTTCAGGAGGAACCTCCTCTGCAGGCAAGTTCACTTCCCATGTTTCATTGGGAAGACCATACAAACACAGATTCTCTTTCTCTGCAAACAAAATGTTAAAACCTTAAGATTCCAGGTCCTTGTCAAGATTCTTTCTTCCATGCTATCTAATTTAAAGAATCCATAACCAAGAAAGTTCGATAAGGACTGCAAATTACACAAGAAAAATGAAACCTAGAGACCAAAGAAGGAAACAGAGTGGGTGAATTGGAATTCATACCCTGCCTAACATTGCTACAACTAACATTGCTACAACACAAACAGGAAAACCAGGGTACTAATCCACAACTTTGTACAGAGCTATATCAGTCAAGGGTAAGATGCCACTGCCTACTAGTGTCCAGCAAGGTATTACTATAACCTAATTTAGTGAATGTAGAACAGCAGCCATGAACTACATGGCGACAAGGAACCTACTAGTTAAAACGGTAAAAATATTTTGTAATAACAGAAATAGAAAAAAAATAAATAAAAGAGAGGACAGTTCCACTAGGACACCAATGAAACATTGTGCCAGACTGTCAGTGCTACCTATGCTCCAGTGACTTTCCTATTAAGTACTCCCTCCGTCCCAGAAAGAGTATCGTTTTAGATTTTTCAGACATCGTGTTTGACCGTTCATCTTATTCAAAAATTTTGTGCAAATTATAAAATAAATAAATCATTATTGAAGTATCTCTAATGATAAAATAAGTCATAATAAAATAAATAATATTTATTAAAATATTTTAAATAAGACGAACGATCGAAGAGAACACGATGTCTGAAAAACCTAACACGACGTTTTTTCTGGGACGGAGGGAGTATTCCTTTCAACGTTGTCGCTGAAAGCTACCCAAAGTTCTCGCTAGCCCAAACGAAAGCCCAAAAATACCCCGCGTGAGGTGGGCTGGCAACGTGGTCACCTGCCATGCCACTACTTTCTGTTTTATATACGTACTCCCCTGCTCTCCCAAACTCAAGATAGTACATGTAAAACGTCATCCAATTAGAAAGTAGCTCAATCCAAGGGGAGAAAAAAGAGAGCACCCTCCCATACCTCATTCGTCCAACATCTTTTTTTTGCACAAAACTAATCCGCTACTGGATCGAAGCACCAAACCAGCAGATAATAATTCCGACCAAGCTTTTCTGCTTGGGGTAAAAAACAGAGAAGCTTTGCCTTGAACTTCAAGGCCAAAATTCCCAAAAACCAGCACAATACAAATTCCCGTAAAAATCCAGGGATTGGATCGAAGAGAGAAGCCAAACCAACCCAAACCAGTGCCAAATCCACAAAAAAGCTTCCTCCTCTCAGCGACGAACACAAAAATCACACAAAACCTCCCAGTCAAGCGCCTCGAAGACCGCAAGTTTCCGGCGAGGAACAGCGCGAACACCACCGAATCGTGCGAAATCGAGGCACGGGTGCGGGGAATCGGAGGAGCGCGTGCGCGCGCGCGAGCTCACCTGGGTCACACTGCTGGTAGAACTTCTCCACGTCTGGAAGAAACCAACCAAATCAAGCCAATCAGCCACCAGGAAACCAATCGATCGAAGCCTCCGCAGGCCTCGTGAATCCTCAAATTCCGCGAGGGAAGGGGAGAAATGGGTGAGGAGCAGAGCAGGCGCGTACGTACCGGTGGTGAGCGCTTTGATCATGCCAGCCCGCCGCGCGCGGAAGTCCCGGAACACGTCTTCCGGCGTGCGGTGCGTGCCGCCGCCGTCCATGTCCCGGTGCGGGAGGGCTAGCTAGGGTTAGGGTTTTGGGGAGGCTGGGAGCGAGGCGGGGTGAGGGGGACTGGGGGGCAGCGGAGCTTGAGGACAGCGAGAGCCACCAGGATTTTTAGAAGAGGCCGGAGGAAGGGACGGGATGGGGGACCAGGGCGCGGATTTTGAATCACGTGGAGGGGGTAAGTTGAAACGTTTCGCAAGGGCTCCCCTCCTTTGGTCTTTTTCCCTGTAGGAATTTGCATCTCAGCCCCTGATAGGACTGTGATTTTCAGTTCGCCCCTGATGGGGAAACGGTCAGCTTCACTGCTCTGCTCTGGTGCGGTCAAAGCCTACCCGCTGCTATGTGGGACCCATTCCCCAGCGACACAGTAGCTCCGTCAGCCTCTGCTTTTCGCCCCTAATAGCATGGCTACAGGAGGAGCTCGTTATCTATAGTAGCATGGCTTACCCAAGGCTAAGGGCTTGTTTAGTTGGTGAAAAAGTTTGGGTTCAGCTATTATAGCACTTTTCGTTTTATTTGGCAATTTGTGTCCACTCATGAACTAATTAGGTTCAAAAGATTTGTCTCGTGATTTACAACCAAACTGTGTAATTAGTTTTTTCTTTCGCCTATATTTAGTACTTCATGCATATGTCGTAAGATTCGATGTGACAGGTACAGTAGCACTTTTTGGGTTTGCTTTTTGCAAACTAAACAGGCTCTAACATGCCTTCATCGATAAAAACAGCAACGTCTTTTGGCAGGAGTGGACGAACAAAAAAAGTACAGCAGAACGCTTTCATCTGAGCTAAGGCTATCCGCACTCACCGTCCTCTATTTTCATACTCTAAATATCCTGGTCATCAAGATTCCCTCATCTATATATGTTTCTTACGCACCCATCATCCTCTATATCTCATACTCTATATCAACTACCAACAATGGCTCCACTTGTCGTCCTTTATAAATTTTATCTAAATATATCCACGTGAGATCTTGTTTTAATGGATTTATTACAACGAATTTAATGGTGTAATCAAAATTTAATTTGGATTTTTGATTTGTGAGTTATAATATTTTTTCATATGGAAAAAAGTTAGGCACGCTCTCCCACGCTCTCTCTCTTTCTTGTGCTGGCTCCTTCTCGTGCGTGATCCCGCGTGGTGCATAGCGCACGCACCGTACGTCCGCTAATTGTGGCGTTTGCAGTTCGATTGAAGGCTTTAGCGGGCGCTATACAGGTTTCCATTGCGATGTTTTGGTCCTCTATATATTACTGCAGTACCATTTACAGTTGCCCAGGGCGGGTCGTCTAAGGCATGGGGCATAAGACTATCCGCACCACGGATCTGCAAAGCGCCCTCTACGCCATAGCTACCGTCCGAATCGCTGCACCGCGGCACGCTAACACCGACGCTATCCTAGAGGTGGCTGCCGGGAAATGCCACAGGTAGAGGTGGAAGGAGCGATGCGGAGACGGAGCGATGCGGGGCGCTTTTTTTTGAGCGGTTGGCGCTCCCGATAGCGGTCAACGCGCGGCAGCCCTCTCAAATGTATCGTGCCTGTGCCGTGGGCCCCATCTTTTTTAGCGCGCGCGATGCAGGCAGCCGGGCGCAGATAGCCTAAGACCATGAGCACTGGGTACACCATCCCCGTCCTCTATCCAACTTCCAGTACCATTTGCAGTAAAAAACGCCTGCAACGGGGTACTGCATGAAGGACGCTACCGGCGCTCACCCGGTATATGTGGCGTGATAGTGTTCGTCCTTTACCGGCTTGACCCCACCACATGCTTGCGCGGAAGACAGGAGCGGGAGAGAGCGCTCTAACATCCTGGCGGGCCCTACAAGTAAACGAACTAAAAAGTTATAACTCACAAACTAAAAACTTAAATTAAATTTTGATTGCACCATTAAATTTGTTGCAATAAATACTTCAAAACAAGATGTCACATGGATATATTTAGACAAAGTGACAAGTGGGCCCTACAGTGGATAGAGGATGAATGGATGCGGGATAATTAGGTATAGATGAGAGAATTTTGATGACTAGGCCTTTTAGAGGATGAATATAGAGGTCTATGAGTGCGGACAATCTAAATGGCAGTAAATTTTGAATCATAATAACTGTATCTTTTATTTTGAATGTTTGTGATTTGGTTCCAAGTACGATGGTACAAAAGGGCACAGCCTTCTTCAAGTGGCAACAGACCAACAGTGGCGACTGATGTCAGGTAAGGTACTGCATTCGTTCACGGGCAGCAATAGCACAAAAACGAACCCTTCATGCACATCTTCTCTTGCTACAACAACAGTTCATCCCCCACCCTATTGTCAATATTGTCAACAAAGCAAGTTCAAAAAAAAATTATTGTCAACAAAGCAAGAACTGTGACAACTCTGATTTTGTGAATATGTACAGAACTGACAATGTTACAATCTGGTAGGGTACCATGGAGGCTAGACATCTATCCCTCTATCTACAACAGGATTCAATTCTCACTTTTCGAGCAGTTTATCTATTTCAGGTTTGGCCAATGTTATACAAAAATTAATAATATTTATATACAAGATAAGTAGCATTAAATAAATTATGAAAAATATTTTCATAGCAAACCTAGTTGAAGACATAAACGTTAATAATATTTACTGTAAACTTGGTCAAAATTAAACTAGTCGACTTGTACAAATTAAATCTCATAGTTGCCGATGGCGCCCTGGTGGCAGTGCGGAGTGAGACTGAGAGACGGAGAGAGGAGCCATATGCTTCTTCCAGAACTGATCTGATGGGCCATGGAAAATTGGGCCAAGCATAGAACTCTTCATGGACCAACTCAATCATTTCCTCAACCAAGAAATTTTTTTGGCCATCCCAAATAAATTAGGCCATCATTTGGTTGAAGACCAAATATTGGCTAGGCCAAGAGAAAATTTGGCATGCCCAACTATTCTCTTTACCAACTTAAAGCATATCTATGGATTACTTGTCTCAACTCTAATACTAACAATATACAATATAAGGAATTGTGGTTGCTCCACCAGACTACTCATTCTATCCCCAATATCTAAAAGAATTAAGTAACTACTTAAATCTAGCCTCCTCTGTGTCTCAAATGGGTGATCCAGTCTTGCTCCTCTATCCACTTTTAAAGTATTGATAATCTGTTGAAAAAAGACGAAGAAAAGACTATACTACTAATAATAAGACATCACCTATATAGGTTTTTAGGAGATGTAGCATAAATAATTTGTTGGAGATGCTCTTATGTCATTTTTGGGTGCTCAAATTGCTAAAGCGAGCTGTCTAGACGGCCGAAATGCATGCCAACCTGACGTAGCTGAAGGAGATTGGTGTTATCACTAGCATTTATTGTTTGGTTTCCAAACATCAATTGATTATACCAGTTAAACAACATTTCCAATTTATAAAATATTTCTTGCAATTAAATCAACATATTAGGATCCATATTACCTATCATTAGTTATTAAATATTGTTTACACATGGGATCCAAATGTCATACTTATACTGTTATACACAATAGGATTTTTAGCATTTTGGCATGGTTCTAATCCAAACATCTTGTGTATATGTGATCAAGTTTTGGCCATGCCCTACATTGGCTATTGCAAATTTTTGGCTTGGTACAGTAGGGGTAGAAACCAAATATGCACTTAGATCCAAGTAGGTTTGATCCCAGGAGAGAACATTCTCTTAGATGTAGGTTCATTTCATCCATCCTAGAAGAAATGTATACACTAGCAAGGGTCTAGTGATTTTGGTGGTTGAATGACCATAAGCATTAGGGCTAACAATGTTTGCTACTATACAAGAAACTTGGTTTTATCGATGCAAGAGATGAACTTGAGTTAGGCTCAAGTAAAGATCAAGCAATCAACATTTCAAATAAAGAAATATCAAAGAGAAGCATGAAAGACCCTAGAAGACAAGCAAGAATCTCAAGACATCATACATGAGAAGCTTAGACAAATGAAGGCGAAGAAACATACTCAAAGACAAGCACTAAAGAGGTGCACCGGTGGCAGGAACATCCATGTCCAAGTAGCCATGGTGTACTTTGTTGGAAGTCAAATGACTTGAAGTTTGACAAAAACTATATAAAAGAACACTAACATTTATGATACAAAATAAATACCATTAAATCAATTGTAAAATATAATTTTGTATTAAACTTTTTTTTTATAATGAAAACAAATGTTCTAACTTCAGCTTCTAGACAAGCGTCAGACCAGGATTTATTTAGGTTTATGCTGGTTAAATCTATGCTTTATCTATAACTAAGTTATACATGATCCAATGAATATGAAATTTTTACTATAGTTCAAGCATACAATAATTGGCCCACCATAAAAATTTCACCACAATTGGACCATAGAAGTTGCAGCTATGAATTATTCCATTTAATTACAGAAAAGTATAGATATAAAGCTACAACAAAAACTTTGTACTAAAGAATACTATATTATATATTCACTATGTAGACCTACTCATGTGGAGTCCAATAAAATTAGATTTTCTATTTTATGATTTTTCTGTGATCTACTATGATTTTTCAAAGAGTCGGCGAAAATAAATAAATAAAAGAAGACAAAATCAATGTTACTGTAGCAAAACCACCGTCCAAAACCGCCTAGAGGGTTATTTGACCGGTTTTGAAAAGTTCAGGGGGTTGAAAATCCAGTTTTATAGTTTAGGGTGAAGTAGTCCACCCTGAATAGTTGAGGGGGGTACATAGACTTTTTCACGGTAGACTAGTACTCCCTCCGTACCACTTTAAAAGACGTTTTAGGTGGTTACCGAGTACATCATTTATTGTGTGAATCAGGACATCGTTGTGGCCAGGTGCATGCAAAGTTGAGTGAATCTGGACATTGAAATGAAGTGCTAGGACGTCATGTAAACTGGGACGGAGGGAGTATGACAAATACATACAGGGTAAGCCACCGTTACCCCCAATGCCACACACACATACCTACGCTTACCATTGACTAACAAACTACTTACAATTATCAGACCAGGAAGCTACTTCTGCTTCTCACTTACCTGCATTGCTGCATCAATATATCAGCCATGAAAATTCTAGTTAATCATCATTTTCAAAGTACACTACAACTACTGCATTACATACATGGAACTCAGACATGCCTCCACAACTGCAGAGTCATCCGGATGGGCATCCGCCGATTCACATGCCGACCTCTCTGATCGTCAACCAAAGTGCTGAAAAAACTCGCAGCAAGCAGCTGCCCCAACCTAACCCTGTACAATACGTCACCTGTAATATGCCTATTAAACACCAGGCTTCCTAGACATGAACAAACATATGTAATATACTTCCATGTACAGCTACTCGTCCTCCCCAAAGCTAAAACACATGTGTAGTGTACTTATTATTGATAAGGCTACTGATTCCTCGAATGTCTACCCACACATGCGCGCAATGGCGCGTGTCTTTCGCTAGTACCCTCCATCCCAAATTATAAGGCATTCCAAGAATCTTACAGAGTCAAAAGATCTCAAGTTTGACCAAATTTATATGATAAGATAATAATATTTATGACACCAATTAAGTATCATTAGATTCTTCATTAATTATATTTTAATAGTATATTTATTTGATGTTATAAATTTTTATAATTTTCTCTATAATTTTGATCAAACTTAAAATGATTTGACTCTCCAAGATTCTTAGAATGTCTTATAATTTGGAACGGAGGGAGTAAGTTATACAGAGGGAGAGAGTATATAATCTGTGCGGTTGATGAGCCACCAAGCCACGCCAGCACAAGTGCACAACAGGTGGCTTTCACCACTATGGATCCGTACAAGAGCTTAGTATTCCCCCACCCCACTCGAGGGGCACTTTGTCCTACTCTACTCGCTCCACGGCAGCTAGCTCCAAACCATCCAAACCAAGAACAGAAGCCGCTGACCCCCGACACACACCATCGATCGCGTCATGGCGTCCGATGATTCATCCAACGTGCCACTACAGGTATATGCAGCTTGGTCTCCGTTTCATCACCTGTAGGCTATAGCAGAGCAACTGATCACGGCAACCTCTTCTTTGATTTGGTTCGATTCCACTCAGGAGCTCACCGGAGCGATAGCCGTGACGGCGGCAGCGGTGCCGCCGGTGAAGAGCCCGAAGCTGAAGCTCTACTCGTTCTGGCGAAGCTCATGCTCGCAGCGCGTCCGCATAGCCCTTAATCTCAAAGGTAATCCTCATGGCTCTGTCAGACCTGTGCCGCAAGGGCAATTACTTCAGAGGTGTTAACTGAACATGGACGTTCTGAAATAATCTGTGGGCTCAAGGACTGGAGTACGATTACAAGCCGGTGAATCTCCTCGCAAACGAGCAGTCAGATCCAGGTGCTTACATACAAATGGTTTCAGCATCGACATGACTACTTGTGTTCTTCACAAAATCCAGGTGCAGAAGTATTGTGTGGTCTGAGAACTGCTTAATTTGCCCCTTTTGGCTACAGAGTTTGAGAGGCTCAACCCAATCAAGTATGTTCCGGCATTGGTTGATGGCGACACGATTGTCGCAGATTCATTTGCAATCTTGCTGGTAAGGCATGCATGTACATATACTGATGATGTACAGTAATACAGGTTGTAGAATTTGAGATTTTTGAGTAGTTTTGCATCCTGAATGACCGTCATGAAGTTCATGTTTCTTATGGTGGACTAGTACCTAGAGGACAAGTACCCCCAGTATCCTCTGCTACCACAGGACCCCCAAAAGAGAGCACTGAATATCCAGGTTAGTCTCTATTTTTGTGACACCAAAATCATTTGAGGTCGTAGTTTCAGAAAAAAAAGAACACTACTGAAATAATTTTATCCTGAAGACACTTAACTAGTTAACTTTCATGATGAACAGAAACGAAAGCACGCACGTCCTAATTTACTTTGTCAACTCCAAATCCTTGGATCTCAATGAAATGATCATATTTTCTTTGAGTTGCAGATTGCAAGCATCGTGGGTTCAAGCATCCAGCCACTACAAAACTATCCTGTCTGGGTGAGTTCGTTCGCAGGAGCTCCCAAACAGTTATTTATTTTAATAACTGTATCGATTGTTTCTTTCTTTTCTTTTCTTTTTTTGACGTAGATGTGGCAAACATGTTCTTCGCCTTAACTGCAGAATTTCATCGAGGAGAAGTTAGACACCAATGAAGCAATTAAGTGGACCCAGCATCACATCAATAGGGGCTTCACAGGTTCTGTACCCTATCATCATTTTGGTCAATTATGTGAAGATTAGATGAAAAAGGAATCTACAACCACACCAATCAAACGACTATCATTATTTAAAAGTTCTCTGTCCACTTCCGTTGTTTTATAGTTTGTGATATCCTAAATTTTGCTGCCCTAGCATCTCAATTCCTATTTCTTCATGGCTGTTCAGCTCTTGAGAAGCTGTTGAAAGGATGCAGCACCAAATATGCCACAGGAAACGAAATCCAGATGGTTTGTTTTTCAAACCTCATTTCCTTATTTGTTTGAGCATCTTTATTTAAATAGGTAGCTGCAATGTTATGCGACCATGGATTGATGGTTTCAAAAAATTATGTTACTCTTGTACAAAATCTCTATTCACATAAGCAACTCAAAAGTACCAAATCAAAATGTTACACCATTATATGCCAAAATTACTAATGTGATTAACCCTTTGGGGAACAAAAATGTGCGTTCAAAAAGATGGTACTATAAGTTTTAGACTAAAGCTTTTAGCTTAGAATCTCGTAGTTCTACTCAATTATCTAAGGATGGTGATATTTACTTGTTGACACTGTACAGGCAGATGTATTTCTGGAACCACAGATATACGGTGGAATTAAGCGCTTTGGAATTGATATGGTAGGTGCCAGTGCCACTACCCTTGCGAATTACGGCTTATTCTTTATTTATATCTCAAGAGGGGATAGAACAGTATTGCAGGCTTGGTGCTTGCAGCTTGCTCACTGGTAAAGTACAAGCACTAGACCTTGTTTGCTCTGTTTTCTTGAACCAAGATATACAATTCATCATGTGAATGCTCGATATTTTGTTGTTCTCTGAAATGTTGAATAAGGAAACTGAGTAGGTTTGCATAACACTTCCAACTACAGTTTGCCTATTACTGAAAAAGGGAGCGAACTGATGAACTTAGAACATCATCATAGTCAGCTGTTGGCTCTAAGGAACCATTTTTTTCACCTTGCAGTCAGTTTACCCTGTGATGGCGAGGCTCCATGAAGCGTACCTGGAACATCCTGCCTTCTTGGCTGCATTGCCAGAGAAGCAACAAGATGCACCTTCCCTCTGAACACATCTCTCAGACGTATTCTGATCGGTCTCTTCCCACACTCTGTGCCATGAAAAACTTGCAGCAATTATTTCTTGTAAATTTTAGTTGATTTGTAACTAACGTTATATATTTATGTTTGAGAAACAATAGAAACTGCACAAAAAAATCATACATAAAAATTATATTTTCCACAAATAAATTATGCATATATAGTGTATTTATCAAAGAAAAAGTGTGCTACAACTATATATGGCCAAATGGACACCACGACCCAATACGGTCAGACCCATTGAGACATGGCCTTATCAGTTCATCATGTTGTGCCGTGCCAGCCCACGGGCTGTGCCTACAGCCCAGGCATGGACCTAGGGTCAGGCCATGCCGGGCTGGGCCATGCTCTGCTCGTGCCGGCCCAGGCCTTGTACTATCTTACAAGTCCTAACTCAGTTTTTCAAAACCAACTCTAATATTTAACTATTAAAGACAACAGACTCTCCCCTCAAAAAAAAAAGACAACAGACTCAGTCAAACACATGCAAACAAGACTCCATTAAGGCTTGGTACAGGACTCAATTCAGACAACCGACTAACTCATCGATCTGTCTCAAATTTCAGTCAGTAACAAATTCACATTAGAACCTGGTTGAGCTGTGGCTTTTGGAAAAGCTGCTGTGAGCTATGGCTTTTGGAAAAGCTGCCAGGGAAAACTAGCTGCGGAAAAAGCAGAAGGCCATTTGATTGCACAATTATGGCTTTTGGAAAAATTACTGTCAGCGGCCCCACATGTCATATACGACCCCACCTGTCAATCACTAAATTGTATTTTTTTCGATTCGTCCGTCCATACGGAGAGCAGGGGCCGGCAAGGGGTGGCCGGAGCAGGGCCACGTCCGCTCGGTCATGTGAGGCAGGGGTAGGGTTTGCCTGCCGCCAGAGCTGCACAGGCCACCGGGGTAGGGCGGCCCGCCATCGAATCCGCGCAGGCGTTTCGGGGCAGGGCCTCCGCCATCGGAGCCACACAGTCCACCAGGACAGGGCTACCCACCACCAGATTTGCACCTCGTCGGAGGTCGTGCTCGCCGGGAGCAGGGCTGGGGCTCGCGTGGGGGCGGAGGTACGCGCTTGGGGGCAGAGGTGCTCACCGACGGGAGCAGGGCGGGGGGACGAGAGGTCCGGGGTGGGGGAGGTGCTTGCCGGTGCGTGAGGGAGTGGTGGCAGAGGTGCTCGCCGCACCTGAAGGTGTGGGGGCGGAGGTGCTTGCCGGCGCTGGCTAGATCTCTCCCGGCGGAGTCCGGAGCAAGGAGGGAGGGAGGCCACATCGGAGGTTTGAGTCCTGCCGCTCCGGCGGTCCGGTGAGGAGGCCGCTCCGACGGTCCGGCCAGGAGGCGGCTCTGGCGGTCCTCTTCTCACCTGCAGGAGTCCAGCCTGTGGCGGCGCTTGCCTTTCCTCACGAGTCGCGATGCGAACATAACATACAAGGAAGAAATGATTCGTTTTCATAACCAATGGCAGATGGGTAATGTTTTACCCCAAAAGCAGTGAAAGCAGGGGATGAGCTGCTTTCAGCTTTGTACTAAGGTAGAAGCTGCTTTTGTCCTAAAGAAACTTTGGCTTTTGGACCCTTTGATTGAGCTTTTGACTTTTGAGGGCAAAAGCCACAGCCAAAAGCCCAATCAAACAGGGCCTATGTCTCACAGTTCACAAACTCACAGGCCACATACAAGAAAAGGCACAACATTAATGGTTCAAACTTGATTCATAAAGATAACTTGGAGTTGTTTAGTGCAATAGCTGCCTCGTTGAGAACCTTTCTAGGTAAAAACTCACACCTCGTGAGAAACCCTAGAAAGGAAAAATTGTATAGCCCACATATCAAATGTTTATAATATTATAGTCTTATAGATATGGTCATCTAGATTGCACATTTTCATCAAGATACATGCTTTCAAAGACTCTTGAAGCTCCAAATTCTCCGTGCTATGCAGAGTTTTTCATACCCTTGCTCCCAATCTTTCATTAATGACAACATCTCCACCATGTCAGGACTTAGCGATGTTGCCGCTCCTTGATGATTCTACCGTTAGACTAAATCCAGATTCTAAAGATATAGTAGAAACAAACATAGTTAAAACATCCCTAACTAAGACGGAAAGAATAGGATAGATGAGTTTGCATTGTGGTCATGCCACTAGTTTAAGACGTTGAAGTTATTGTCGTACTGGCCAACGCTGTCATTATCAAGGCATGCATACAACTCAGAAGCATTCAGATTAGCACCAGAAGATGCTTCTTGCAGCAAAGCACTAGTAGATGTTCACCTAGATAATGGAGAGGGTGAGGAAGCACAAAGATCAGCATTAGGACCAAAACTAGCACCAGCACTTAGTCCAGCACCAAGACTAGCACCAGCATTTGATCCAGCACCAAGTCCAGCAGCAATACCAAAAATTTCCACCCAACTAGTCTTTTTCTTACAGGAAGAAGGCCCTGTGTAATCTCACAGCACCAAACTTGCTATCAGACTCATCTTTTAAGCAATAACGACATTTCTATGGTTCCTATCATTCTCATAAGTGTTTAGATGTCAAGCTATCTCAAGAATGTGATAGGTAATTAGTGGAGCTATTGGACAATATAAACACAAAAACAGTAGTGTTTGCCTGCACAACCATTTAGCCCATTTACACGCCCTGTAAACGCTACACAATGGCTTGCCATGTCCATTTAATCAGCCATTTATCCCATTTAATCACCGTTTAGTCTCGGTGACATGGCCTCAATAGCAGTACCCAGAGGCCAGGCGGCTTCCATGTAGTATTCGCCATGCTTCACCTTGGATACAAATGTGATCTTTTTCGTTGGCTGCAGACCTGCGACAATGCATCCAATCAGATATATATAAATTGAACTATGCCGTCTGAACTCTGATTGTCAAGAACACTAGTAATACTTCAATCAAAGCAACAAAAATTTCATTGAATATGAGAACTGATGCAACTTACCAAAGCCATCAACGAGCAATGTGTACGTGTAAGTAAGATCCATGCACAAGTATGGCACATCACTGTCAGAAATATTTGGGTAGGAAACTTTTGCTTTCTTGACACCCAATCGGCAAGCCTTCTTAGCAGCAGCCCTGAATGCCACAGGAGCGGCCTTTGCGCTGGGAGCTTTGCTATCTATGAACCCAACCTTGCCAATTAAGTGAGGAAATTCAGTTCCTGTTACTTGCAGTTTGCAAATATCCAAACTAAATGTACCTATAATCCTATATATAGGTTAAGTATAGTATTTATTCCTACATGTGAGGCAAGGTAGTAGAAGCCTGATGCAATGTAGAGATTGTTTAGGCCAGCTCCACCTCCCCCATTCCACACACCACCGAAGGTGCAGTTCTTTGTCTTGCATGGTGCCTTCAGCTTCATTGCCTTGGCAATCTCTTCCCTACATTTTTCATATAATGCTCCTTCTGGTCTAGCAGTTGCATCGTATTGCTGTCCATTATAGGTGTATTTACCTTCACAAAAAAGTTTAAGGAACGAAGGACATCGTATATATTATGCTGGACAACGTTCTTTCAAAAATTAGCAAATTAAGCATAAATTCCTATGGCAGTGTCGTTAACATACCATTAAATCCGCGCAGCATGCAGAAGCTGAATGGTCCGTTCTTGGACTTCAAAATCTCCGCTCGTGATGCAAAGGAACCATAGCGCAAGTAGCTGCAAGCAGAAGGACTTGACTGATCACTGATCATTTATAGGAAAATGCTACACCTGTTTGTAACACAAATTAATGGAGTATGATTAATTCGAACCTGTGAACATATACATTGTACTCTTTTCCTTTAAAATACTCTTTTTTAATATAGGGATCCTGGCCATCAGGCACCGTGGGAGCTCTCGCAGCAGCATATCCAGAGACAGCATAGGCCATTTGCACCGATCCACCGCCCATATCAATCACGCCTACCGTCTGGGAATAGTCCCCTCCCAGTTTATCCAACAAATAATTCAGAGCAACCTACATCTCAGGGCTATGCACACTAAGGTTCTACACTAACAGAGTACTGCATGCAAATATGAGTATAGATAAATTTGTTGTTGTGTCACTGCTAACTCATACCCATAGGTAGGATCCTTCCTGAGATCCCTCAAGAACATTGATCCAGTTGGGCTTGTACTGGAATTTGCTCTTTTTGTGGACAACATCTCTGACCTGTATTGAAGATCATAGCTTCAAATCAGGGAGCAGTCATATTTTACTCCAAGCACTAACATGGATGATACATATATTAATCAAAGGTGCCAAGTCCCAACACAAGACTGGAGAGTAATAAAATGAATCTAACCGCATCAAGAATTTGGTCTGCTCGTTGGTTTCCAATAAGGCGTAATCCAGCAGTTGCCTGCAAGTTTATTGGAGACATGAAAACAAAAGGAAAAAATACTGAGAAACGATAAACATTTTAACAGTACCAAGAGGAAGTAGAGTTTCACACTCATTTCTGTAACTTAAGGATCATTTGCTATGATTTGTGCAAATTATGAAACCTTTGGACCAAAACTAACAGACGATACCTACTACCACAGTTATATATAAACTGCTCTTACTGGATCCTGCAATTAGTAACTAGAGAAGAGGGTACACATTTCTCAAAATTATTTGAAAGTGATGAGAACATAATAGTAAATTGTTCACATGCGTACTCCAAGCTTAAGAGGGGTTCTTTTCGTAAGCCATGAAGGGACAATGCTCTTGGCCTTGTCAAGAAGAGGCAGAATGGACTTCGCGGCCTCTTGGGGTCGCCCAGCATACGAGCTCAGGCCTGGTTTCACCTGCATGGACAATCAAAATGTTCTAATTAACATGACATGCATACAACAGAACATCCTGTTGTTAATAATGCAAACACAAGGTTGATATGTGTCCTTGTGGTTCGATTTGTGATAAGTGATTGTCAACGTGATTCATGACCGAGGTTGAGTTTGTGACCTAACCATGGCGTGAGTTGGTTGTGCGACATGTCTCTTGGCTTGTAGTGTGCAGGTGTGGAGCTTGAAGGCGGTGGTCGACAGCGAGGTGAAGGTCAAGTAGAGACGTGCCGTGCTAACGGACCGGAAGCAGTGAAGGACGGACGTGAGGCTTGGACTGAAGGACCAAGAGGCCGGGTGACCAGCCGCGGTGGCTGATATCTGGGACATCGACAGGCGCAAGTGTACATGGGAGTGACCGTGTTGACCGAGTCAAGACGGAGGACATGCAAGTCGAGCGAGGCTCAGAGGACTTGGCGGCCGGCCGGTCAAGGATGGTGGTGACACGTGTCGAGCGGCGGGGGACGCGTATGGAGTACGCTACTCGCGAGCGGGTTTGGTAGTTTGGGCCTCAAAACCATCGGTGGCGGGTTTACGGGTTTGAGCCTCAAAACCCGGGCGGAGGTTCCGAGGAGGAACGGACGGCAAGTGGTGGTATCGAGGAGTTCACGTCGAGGCGAAGCTATCTCATGAAGGGCGCGGTGGCCGTCGGATGAAGCCTCGGGTTGGACCATAATGCCCTCGTTTATGTGGTTCGACTCAAAATATTTAAGGAAAAAACTGGAATTATGTAATAAACCTATTAAACAGGATAAAGGAGTCCCCATTTCCCCAAACTCTCTTCCCACTCTCATTTCCCCTTTCTTCTCTAGGGTTTCATTTTCTAGTTCATGAGGGAGGTCAAAATACTCTAAATTTTTGGTAGTGCTTATAGTGAGATTTGGTATGGGAAAGGTGGCCCGAATCCTCCCGGTGCCCTCTGGGATTTGTTACATTTAGCTATAATTTTCATTTGTTACTGTGCTGTGTTTTTGTTTCTACTCTTCTTTTTCTCATTCTTGCTCGAATTTCTTCGATTCATGGAGTTACAGTTTAATTTGAGTGATGATCTCCTAGGAGTAACTTTTCATCTCCGTCGTGAATCGTTGTGCAAAGTTTGAGAGCATGGGGTTTTGATTTTTGCAAGTTCTGTGAATTTTCAGATCTGAGAAGGTCTCTATTCTTCGTCGTGGCCGGGTGGTGCAGACCCCGCTGGCTGCGTGCGCCGTGGCAGTGCAGTCCCTGTCTGAGTTTCCTGGAGCTGCGTACGCTCTGTGCCTTCCATTGGCTCTCCGGTCGAGTTCGCGCTAGGACACCGGTGAAGTCCGTCATTGGCTCATTGCTCAGTGTTCGTCATTCTCTGTTCCCTGTTTTCGTTCTCGGTCCGTGTGCAGCACAGGGACGCTCCAGTACCGTGTGTTCTCAGCACCAGTGCTTCTAGCACCAATCAATGCTCATCCTGGAACCAAGTTTGCACGCACAGCACCAATAGCAGGAGCAACAGCTCTCGTGATTTTCAATCTTGAATTTTGGAATTGTCTCAATCAAGCAATAGTGTGTGTGAACTTAATTCCTTCCCTCCTGCGTGAATCGAGCATAGCAGAGGCAGCCATACTACCATGAGCACCTAGCTGTGCAGGCCCGAGAGGCCCAGGCCGATGTGCTACCTCTTCTCTCTGTGTTCTGTGATGAACGAATTTTCAGGTAATTTTTTGGTCAATTTTCTTCGGCTCTGATTTTCTGTTTTACGCGCAGCTTGGTCGATTGTGCTCCGAATCGAGTTTCGTCTGTTGTGTTGGGTTTCTACTGTTCCGATGAATTTTTATAGATACTCTTGTCACTAGTTGGCTTGGGTATTTTAGTTGGTGAACTCGCTTGGGCTTGGCAGTGATTTTGCGAGAAATTTTACGGCTCCCATTCACCCCTCCTCTGGTCACTGTTTTTGGTCCTTCAATTGGTATCAGAGTTGGTTAAGGATTATTTCACCTTAATCGGTCCGTGATCCACAAAGGCGACATGAAGTGTGGTTCTGGCAAATTATACCATCGTTCTTTGATGGAACAAACTACCCCTATTGAAAGATCCGCATGTCCGCGCATCTTCAAGGGATCGATTGGCTTGTCTAGGAGATTTACGAGGATACTACTTACGTTGTGCTTGAACCTCGTACCCATACCACTCAAGAACAAAAAGATCAGCACAACGCAAATAGTAGAGCTCGCAGTGTTCTTTTCTCGAGTCTTTCTCTTCCGAAGTTCGAGAGAGTCTCCGATTGTGCAACTGCTTGGGAGATCTAGGTGAGGCTTTAGAGATTTCACGAGGAAACTGTTCAGGTCAAAACCAGAATCTTCGAGGCATACAAGCGTGAGTACGAGAACTTCTCTTAGTTGGATGGTTAGTCCATCGATGCCATGTTTTCTCGCTTTCAAACGATTGTTAACGAGATGCGAGCAAACAAGGCACAACTACCTTATGATGATCATGAGAGGGCACTCAAGCTTCTATATGCCCTAAATCGAAAGGTGTGGCATGTGAAGGCGTCCACTATCATTGAGTCCGCGAACTACAACACTCTCACGGTGGATGAGCTATTCAGCAAGCTAAGTCCACTGAGATCAAATACCAAACCCAAGCCAAGATCAAGAACCCCTCTGCACCGACTATGGCTTTGGTCTCAAGTAACGACTCAAGTTCTTTAACTAACCCTTCATAGATGTCGTTTGCCTTATCTTCTTTAGTGTTTATCACAAAGGAGCAATTGGAGGCCCTTGGGGACGACGAGCCGGCGTTGATCAACAGCCGGTTCTCGCGGTTTCACTACAGCCACTTGAATCGCCACCGTGATGGTGGTCTAAAGGATGGATGCTACGGATGTGGAGACCTTGACTACTTCATCGCCTACTGTCCTAAGAAGAGCATGCACTCCTCCGACAAGTACAATTCCAGTAAGCGCAAGTACAAGCACGAGTACACCTCCAGCAAACACAAGCCAAAGGGAGGATTCGATAAGGAAGCCTTCAAGAAGAAGTACCTTAAGAAGGTCAAGGCCCAAGAGCGTGCCTTCCTCGCCTTCCTCAACGACCTTGATAATGACATCGATGACGACCAATCTTCTTCCCCCTCGAGCGATGACGAGTCCGAGAGGAAGCGCGAGAACAAGTTGACCGAGCTCTGCTTCGTCGCCGATTTCACCCACGGAGGGTTCTGCACCATGGCCGCGGATGAAAAAGTAAAGGCTAGCAAGGATGTGCTTCCCGGTGACAATGACACTACTGAGGTAAAACCCACCGTCGATGCTCTTATTGCTAAGCTTGCTATCATGACCGACACCTTGGTTTGTCAAGATAAGTTGCTTAAGCGTGTTGCTCGCAAGAGGAAAGAGTTAAAGGACAAGCTAGAAATCACGCAGAAGGAGCTTGAGGAAGCTAAGAAGCTTGCTGCTGTAGTGTCAGATGAGGTTGAGTGCGATGAGTGTGCTGTTCACATGTCCAACCTTAATTATTTGCAAACCAAGTATGTTGATTTGCTTGATGAGAATGATGAGTTAAAGTCTAGGTGTAGCTTGTTGGGTGTGTGCAAGTCTTGCTCGAGCTTACAATCTAAGCTGGCAGAGAAGAATGCCAAGATCCCTGCTCTTGAGAAGAACAATTCAGATAGCACAAGTGTTGCTAAATGTGCACGTTGTGAGAGCTTGGTGCTAGAGCTTGAGTTCTGCAGATACGACAAGATGAGAACCCGAGGAAGACAACACACACCTTCGGTCCATCTTGAGCTGAGTGTCTTCCAGTGAGCCATAGTTGGGCATGATGATGAGCCAATTCAGGCGGGGAACTGGTGCATCAGGTGTAGGCTTTGCTTTAGGTGGGAAGGGTGAAAGCGTCTATGGCAAGGTTGGTGAGTTCAGTGGTTTGAACCCAAGTAAGAAACCTTCAACTACTCCCAAGTTGATCAAAATCACTCCACCTAAGCCCACTGAGCCTATTGTCAAAGATGAGGTGTTTGAAGAACCTCCAAAAGCTCCACCCTAGAAACAAGTTTGGGTTCCAAAACCTAATCATCTCAAGAACCCACTTGACACTCTACCAAACATCTCTGAGGACCCTCTTCCTAAAGCTAAAAAGCTACCAATAGTGAACCATACTCATAAGAGAGTGAGCCAACAACCACCCAAGAGAGAAGTGAGGTATCACTATGACTACTGCCATAGAGATGGTCACCTTGTTGAGTATTGCTTTAGGAGGAAGAGGGATGAGCGGTGAGAGTACGAGTTGAACATCCAAAATATGTACCGCTCGCCCCATGGTGTACATGCGTCACCTGTTCAGAGGCGCAGTGCTAGGCCAGGAGGTGCAATGCCTCAAGGTGCTAGACCTCAGGTTTTGAGACCATGTGGTGGTCGTGCCCGACGTGGTTCAGGTCGTGATCAATATGACTTTGGACCTCACGGCAGTGGTTTTTAGTCCTACAGTTCTAGCGGACCACGTTTTCCCCCACGTGGTGCCCGCTTTCCTCAAATGGGACATGACAGGTTTGGTGTTTTTCCTAACACTTTTCCAGGGTAAATGAGCCAATATTGGTATCCTTTACAGTTTACTAACCCTAGTTTTGCGCCATTTGCTCATCCCATGTCCTTCTTTTGATGCAGGATGGAGCCCTGGAGAACACGTGGCTCATTGATTCTGGTTGTTCGCACCACATGACTAGAAGTTCAAAATAGTTCTTTAGCCTCGACCCCGTGCAATGTAAGGAGGATATCACATTTGTGGACAATAGCAAAGGTAAGGTATTTTCTCATGGGACCATTCGAGTCAATGAGCGTTTTGTTCTGAAGGGTGTTGCTTTGGTTTTGAATTTGCATTTCAATTTGCTTTCAGCCTCGCAACTTCTTCAGGATGGCTTTGAAGTGCATTTTAAGACCGGCTTGTCTTGAGTTCTTGATTTTCAGGGAAATCTTGTTTGCCAGATTGTCCTTTTTGGCCATGTCTTTTGAGCTGATTTTTCTTACTCCTTTGGCTCTTCTCGATGTTTGATGGCTGAATCCTCCTCTGAGCTTTGGAAGTGGCATAGGAGACTAGGTCACTTGAGCTTTGACTTACTAGCTAGGTTGAGCTCACTTGACTTGATCCGATGATTGCCCAAGTTGAAATTTAAGAAGGATTTGGTCTGCCACCCTACCCTTGTCATCACAGGAAGATGGTTGCCACTTCTCACCCACCTATAAACCAAGTCATGACCAAGAAACCTAGTGAGTTACTTCACATGGACACAGTTGGTCCAACTCGGGTTTGGTTAGATGGTGAGAAGTACGTTCTAGTGATCGTGGAATCTTTTTCTCGCTACTTTTGGGTGTTTTTCATGGAGAGTAAGGATGAGCCTTTTTCACATGCTCGGGATATGATTCGTCGGTAGCAAAATGAGTTCCCTAAGAATGCCATGAGAGAGATTCGTAGTGACAATGGCACAAAATTCAAGAATACTCATTTTGAAACCTTTTGTGTTTCTTTGGGCCTCGAGCATCAGTTTTTCTCTCCTTATGTCCCTCAGCAAAATGGTGTTGTTGAGTGCAAGAATTGAACCCTTGTTGAGATGGCCAGGATGATGCTCGATGAGCATAGGATTCCTAGGAGATATTGGGCCGAAGCGATCAACACCGCGTGCCATATTTCAAATCACATTTTCCTTCAAGCTTTCATGAAGACTTCTTATGAGTTGCGATTCGGATGACCACCCAAGGTAAGCCACTTTAGAGTGTTTGGATGCAAGTGCTTCATCCTGAAACAAGGTAATTTGGACAAATTGAAATCCAGGTCTTCTGATGGCATATTTCTTGGTTATGCTTCTCATTCTCATGTATATCGTGTACTTAACCTTGAAACTAACCGAGTTGTGGAGACCTATGAGGTCACTTTCGATGAAATCATGCCTTGTTCCTCTCCTATCTTTGAATGTGCAGGTGATCGGGAGATTGGTGAGAGCACCTTTGTTGAGGAGGATGAGGAAGGTGCCGATTGGGGTGATCTCGAGTCGACTCCACTGGCTGCCCCTCTCGAGTTGGTGATGACTACTTCGTCTCACGGCCCTGATCCCTCTTCTTCCATGACTTAGGGTTTGCATGAGCTGCCTCTTTAGCCTACGCTAGCTGCACTTGAGGAGGCCCCAGCTGCTATTCAGGGAGAGGCAACTTCTTCGAGAGAAGCACCTCGGCACATTCAGCATCACCACCTACCTCTGACCATGATCGGTGACATCGACCAGTGAGTCACATGGTCCAGGTCATATCACATGTCACACTTTGCTCACTCTACTTTCGTAGCTTCTTTTGAGCCTCGAGATATTGGACACACTCTATCTAATGCCGATTGGGTTAATGCTATACACAAGGAGTTAGAGAACTTTGAGCGGAATCAAATGTGGGTTTTAGTACCACCTCCACTAGATTGTCACCCCATAGGTACAAAGTGGGTTTACAAGAATAAACAAAGTACGAACAGTGTGATAGTGAGGAACAAGGCTAGGCTAGTGGTTCAGGGGTTTTGCCAAAAAGAGGGAATAGACTATGAGAAAACCTTTGCTCCTGTTGCCAGACTAGAAGCCATTAGGATCCTTTTAGCGTTTGCAGCTTCGAAAGGGTTCAAGCTGTATCAGATGGATGTGAAGAGTGCCTTCTTGAACGGGTACATAGAGGAAGAGGTTTATGTGAGGTAACCCCTTGGCTTTGAAAATCCTAAGTTTCCTAACCATGTGTTTAAGCTCCACAAAGCCTTATATGGGTTGAAACAAGCCCCGAGAGCCTGGTATGAACATTTGAAAGCTTTCTTGCTTAATAAGGGTTTAAGACGAGCTCTATTGATAAAACTTTATTTCTCCTCAAGCAAGGCACTGACACCCTTTTTGATTTAGATATACGTGGATGATATAATCTTCGGTGGTTCTTCTCATGCACTTGTTGCCAAGTTTGCAGATACTATGAGCAGGGAATTTAAGATGAGCATGATGGGCGAATTGATTTTCTTCCTCGGGCTGCAAATCAAGCAAACTCACGAGGGGACGTTCATGCATCAAGAAAAGTACACCAAGGACGTGCTCAACTAAATTTGATATGGGCAAGGCCAAGCCTCTTTCGACGCCCATGTCGACCACGATGGCACTGGACGAGGACAAGGAAGGAGAAGTCGTGGACCAGAAGGAATACCGAAGCATGATCAGATCCTTGCTATACCTGACGGCGATGAGACCGGACATCTAGTTCGTGGTCTGGTTGTGCGTGCACTTTTAGTCCTCGTCGCGTACATCTCACCGTCAAGCCGTCAAGCAGATTTTTAGGTACCTTCGTTTCACACCTGAGTTCAGTCTTTGGTTTTTAGCCTCCTCCTCTCTTTCTCTTTGTGGGTATTTCGATGCAGATTATGCTGGTTGTCATGTTGAGAGAAAGTCCACTTCAGGGACTTGTCAGTTTCTTGGATCTTCTCTTGTGTCTTGGTCTTCTCGCAAGCAGTCTAGCATCGCCCAATCCAACACATAAGCTGAGTATGTTGTTGCTGCTGCTTGTTGTTTCCAGTTGCTTTAGATGATAGCTACTCTGAGAGACTTTGGGTTAGAGTTTAGGCGAGTGCCTTTGTTTCATAACAACATAGTGTCATAAGCGTAGCAAAAAACCCAGTCCTCCACTCAAAAACAAAGCACATAGAAGTCCACTTTCACTTTTTGTGAGACCACTATGAGAAAAGTGATATTGATCTACACCACATTGATACCCAAAACCAGCTTGCAGATATTTTCACCAAAACCACTTACCAAGCCCAGTTTGCACGCTTATGAGGGGAGCTTGGAGTTTGTTTCCCTTTTTAGAGGAGGGAAACCTTGGTTGTTGTATTCTAGTTTTGCTTTTCTTTATAGCTTAGCTTTTGCTTTGTCTTTTGTATCATGTTGCATTTTGCATTTCATTTCATCATGTACTATATTGCATTTTGAGCATCATGAATATAGTGATTAGATTGAAATTATGCTCTATTTGGATGTCATGAATGTACATGATGGTGCTTTGGTTTAGGCTCCTTTTGATCAATTGATGCATGTTATGAGCTAAACTTGTTTTTCAATCTGTGAACTTGGTTAAAAATTGTTGAAACTTGAAATTTGCTCACCGCTGAGTTGGCACCTAGCATGTGTAGGACTTGTTGAGATCCCCGATGCTATCACTTATATGCTAGGTTGCTACATCTCATGCTTTGAGTTACTCACTTGCTTGGATAACTTAGAGATTTTTATGCTAAAACTTGAAAAACAAGCCAAGTGATAAGAAAAGATCGAGATGGGTCTGTTCTGTCCTACGTCAAGGTATCGAGACGACTTTCAATTGCACACAATGTTTTCCTAAATGCTAAATGGTAAACAGTCGGTCACCCTTTGTTTAGTGTTTAGACCGTTTAAATGGTGTTTAAACGGAGTTAAATAGCCTAAATGGTTTTGTATAATAACAATAAAATATACATATTTATGTAAGTAAAAATAAAATTTGCTAGAACCCATACATATTTACATATGTAAAAATCAAATATTCTACAAAATAATCTTGTTGAAGAAATCTAAATCCCACAACACTTCATATAATTACAATATTAATTAGTTTCATGTTGATTGTGATAGACGTATTCCTTTAATTCACTTAATTATGGATTAAATGGTTGTTTAGCTCATTTAATCACATTTAAACTGATTTTATTTAGACCGTTTAGACGGAATTAAATGGTTTAAATGGGTTTAAACGGCCCAACCGTTTAATTAACCGTTTAGGGCCTAAACAACACGGCTGACTTCTATTTACCGTTTAAATAGTGTTTAAACAGACTAAACGACCGTTTAGGTGAACAGTGATTGCACATCTGGATGAACATGAGCCTTGTAGTGGATGCCGAAACCATTTTCTTAAGCTTCTGATTGTCTATGACATAGGCTTGGCGTGGTTGCTAAGTTAGTCCTGACGGTACAGATAACCTCTCGCACACACATATTTTGACTAATTCTTGTGTTAAGCTGCGAACTCCGATAACATGAAAATTTGATGAAAACACAAGTCTTAGGTTTGTCTTTGACATGATGTGTGACCGCTTTTTGGGGTAGTTCACCTTGTATACATTTGTTAGCACTAGGTTGATTTCCTGCTTATACCTGTTATGTGCTGCTTTCAGTGGTGAACCCCTTCTTGAATTGCTTAAAATTGATCAAACTTGCTTAAATGCCATATTTCGTTTCACTTGATCAGTTTGAGCATTTGCTAGCACCTGTATTTGTTGCTACACACACATGACAACACCACCTAGAGCATGTTTTCACTCTGATTACTATACTCCTGAAGCTTCTGCATTATTGCATCCCTTGCATTCATAGCATATTTTGAGGAGGGTTGCATTCTTTGGGCTTTATCTTGATAAGTGCATATGTCAACAAGGGGAGAGTGACACACAAATTCAGCATATATGCATTCAATTGAGAGATTGCATGTGTTCAGGGGGAGTTGCATTTGAGTTGCTTTTTGCTAGATGTGTTGAGCATTTGCCTCTTCTGGAAGGTCTAGCAATTGAGAGATTGCATGTGTTCAGGGAGAGTTGCATTTGAGTTGCTTTAGCTAGATGTGTTGAGCCTTTTGCCTCTTTTGGAGGGTCCAACTGTTTTCAGGCATTTTTGAGCTTTGCTAGTGGTGTTGAGCCCATTGCCTCTTCTTGAGGGCTAGCTGTATTTTACTTGGTTGCGTCAAGCCATTGCCCATGTCTTTGAGGACCAAGTTTTGCTCATTTCAAAAGACAAGGTTTTGGCTTTTCTTTGGCTTTTGGTCATTTGGGTGAGCTCTTTGTTTTCTCTCCTTCTTTTTCTTTTACTCAAGCTGTTTATCTGTTGGAGTTGACAATGCACTCATCAAGGAGGAGATTGCGAACACAAGGTTAATATGTGTCCTTGTGGTTCGATTTGTGATGAGTGATTGTCAACGTGATCCACGATCGAGGTTGAGTTTGTGACCTAACCATGGCGTGAGTTGGGTTGTGCGACATGTCTCTTGGCTTGTAGTGTGCAGGTGTGGAGCTCGGAGGCAGTGGTCGACGGCGAGGTAAAGGTCAAATAGAGGCATGCTGTGCCAACAGACCGAGAGCGGTGAAGGATGAACGTGAGGCTTGGACTGAGAGACTAGGAGGTCGGGTGACTAGTCATGGTGGCTGACATCTGGGACATCAAAAGACGCAAGTGTACATGAGAGTGACCGTGTTGACCTAGTCAAGACGGATGACATGTAAGTCGAGTGGGGCTCAGAGGACTTAGCGGCCGACCGGTCGAGGATGGTAGTGACACGTATCGAGCGGTGGGGGACGCGTATGTTGTACGCTACTCATGAGCAGGTTTGGTGGTTTGAGCCTCAAAACCATTAGTGGTGGGTTTACGGGTTTAGACCTCAAAACCTGGGTGGTGGTTCCGAGGAGGAATGGACGGCACGTGGTGGCATCGAGAAGTTCGCGTCGAGGCGAAGTTATCCCATGAAGGGCGCGGTGGCCATCGGATGAATTACCTTGGGTTGGACCATAACACCCTCGTTTATGTGGTTCGACTCAAAATATTTAAGGGTAAAACTGGAATTGTGTAATAGACCTGTTAAATAGGTTGAGGGAGCCTCCATCTCCCTACCTCTCCCCGCACTCTTATTTTCCCCTTTCTTCTCTAGGGTTTCATTTTCTAGTTCACGAGGGAGGTCAAAATACTCTGAATTTTTGATAGTGCTTGTACTGAGATTTGGTATGGGAAAGGAGGCCCCAAATCCTCTAGGTGCCCTCTGGGATTCGTCACATTTAGCTATGATTTTCATTTGTTACTGTGCTATGTTTTTGTTCCTACTTTCCCTTTTCTTGTTCTTGCTTGAACTTCTTTGATTCACATAGTTACAGTTTAATTTGAGTGATGATCTACTAGGAGTAACTTTTCATCTCTGTCGTAAAGCGTTGTGCAAAGTTTGAGAGCATGGGGTTTTGATTTTTGCAAGTTCTGTGAATTTTTGGATCTGAGAAGGTCTCTATTCTTCGTCGTGGCCGGGCGGTGTAGACCCCGCTGGCTGCGTGCGCCGTGGCAGTGCAGTCCTTGTCTGAGTTTCCTAGAGCCGCATACCCTCTGTGCCTTCCGTTGGCTCTCCGGTCGAGTTCGCGCTAGGACACCGGTGAAGTCTATCGTTGCTCAGTGTTCGTGCGAACACAAGGTTGACAAGTACCCTTGTGTGTTCATTTTGTGATGAGTGATTGTCAATGTGATCCACGAAGTAGGTTGAGTGGTGACTAACCCTACCTTGGCGAAAGCCTTGTGTGCGACATGTCTCTTGGCTTGTGTTGTGTAGGTGTGGAGCACGGAGGCGGTAGCCGACGGCGAGGTGAAGGTCAAGGAGGACGTGCCGTGCTGATGGACCAGAGGGGTGAAGGACGGACGTGAGGCTTTGACCGAGGGACCCGGAGGTCGGGTGGCTAGCCGCGGTGGCTGACACTTGGGACATCGACAAGCACGAGAAGACATGGGAGTGACCGTGTTGACCGTGGAGGTGACACGCGTCGGATGGCGGGGGACGCATATGGAGTACGCTACTCGCGGAGCGGTTTGATGGTTTGGGCCTCAAACCATAGGAGGTGGGTTTACGGGTTTGGACCTCAAAACCCGGGCGGAGGTTCCGAGGAGGAACGGACGGCACGTGGCGGCATCGGGGAGTTCGCGTTAAGGCAAAGCTACCAGTGAGGAGGCGCGGTGGCCGTCGGATCAACATGAAGACCGGGTTGGACCTCTACGCCCTTGGGCTTATTGGTTTAGCTCTTATGTATCCAGGGGCATTTAGGGGAATGTAAAATAGCCCTGTTAAATAGAGGATGACAGCCCCCTTGCCTCCTCACCTCTCTCCCCATTCTCATTTCCCCTCTTTCTCCCTAGGGTTAGCTCTTCTAGTGTCTCTTGAGAGAGGTAAAAAAATCTGAGATTTTCATGGTGTATTTACTATGATTTTTGGAGAAGGGAATGGAGGTCCGAATCCTCCGATTGTCCTCCGGGATTTAGCTTTTTTGTCTTCATGATTTTTGTAGTTATTTGTGTTCTTATGAGTTACTGTTCATGCGCTCCTGTCCCTCTGATTTCTTGCTCGGTTCGAGTCTTTCTGTGGTTTTTTCTTGACAGATTGATGTTTTATCGAGTGATGAATAAGATCCCCAAATTATTTGAGCTAATTCCACTCGTGCATCAAGATCCAAGCTGTTTTTCTTTTTAGGGAAAAACTTGTGTTCTTGGCTTCGATCTTAATTTCCCGGAGTTTGAATCAATTTGAGGCAATGATTTTTGGGGAACCAGTTCGTAGCTAGGTGAATTTAAGTTGTACAAAGTTTGGAAGCATTTCATGAAGATTTGGGTAGGTTTTGGTTGAATTACTTGGAGCCGCTCTTTTTCTGTTCTCCGTCTGACGTTCGTCTCAGTTCTTCTGTTCTTGCGGTCAGGATGCAGTTCGTTGGTCTCAGGTTCGATTCACTGGTGTGGGTCGTCTCAGCGATAGCGCTACCAGTGCTCAGTGCTTAGGCACCGTGCGTGCTCACAGGAGCGGCGTTGGTCGCAGGTCACATAGCCGATCGCTTGTCCAGTGGCTTCGTCTTTCTTCGTTCCTGGTGTCAATCTCTCTCTCTGTTCTTGTGTGGAGACTGAGCACAGCAGCGCACACAGCGGACGCAGCGGCTCCTATTGGTGCTGTGTGGAGCAGATCCCACGCGTTCGTCTTTTATTGCTCAGGCTGCAACCGGTAAAGTGCCTTGCAGTGTTGTGCGTTTCTCTGTGTTCACTGAATGAGGTTGAGTTGATGGCTTGCAGCAAGTACAGCAGCTCGTGCATGACCTGAGCAATCATTTTGTGAGTAATCACCTTCTTCTACTGGAGCCAATTTTGCTTCGTTCTTTAATTGATTTTGGTCATGTACGTAGTGATCTTTTAGCACTTGTTTGATTTGCGTGTGGTGCTCAGCTGCAAGAGAAATTTACCCATTAGCACAGCTCGCACAGGCAGCTGATGCCGCTCCAAATTGGCTAGTCCAGTTTGTTCCCTACAGTTCCGAGCAGTTTTCTGTAGCTATCTTTGTGCTCGATTTTTCAGCTTGCAATTCTGTCCGTGGCCCTTTTGGCTTCTGTGAGTGAGTTCGTTTTGCAGCATGTTGGAGAGCAGCCTCTCCATTGCTGTGCGTGTGCTCTCTCTCTATTTTTCAGAAATTTCTATTGCAGGTTCGGTGAAGACCCGTTAGGAGCTCTAGTGAGCTCGCTTGTTTGATCCGTTGGGAAGTGGAGTACCGGTGCTTACCTATTTACAGCTCTAATTTTACAGATGATTTTCTGTCTAATTTTTCTAGCCTTGATTTCGTGTTTTGTCCGTAGCTTGGTCGTTTGAGCTCCGAATCGTATTTCGTCTGTTGCGTTGGTATTCAACCGTTCCAAAGAATTGATCTAAGTACTCTTGTCACCAGTTGGCTTGAGTATTTTAGTTTCGCCAACTTGCTTGTGTTTGGGGTAACTTTGGGACAACAACCAAATATTTTGCAAGAATTTTGAGGCTCCCATTCACCCCCCCTCTGGTCGCCGTTTTCGGTCCTTCAATTGGTATCGGAGCCGGTTAAGGATCATTTCACCTTAATTGGTCCGTGATCCACGAAGGCGACATGGAGCGTGGTTCCGGCAAACCACCGTTCTTCGATGGAACAAATTATCCCTATTGGAAGATCCACATGTCCGCGCATCTCCAGGGGATTGATTGGCTTGTTTGGGAGATTTGCGAGGATGCTACTTACGTTGTGCTTGAACCCCGTGCTCGTGTCACGCAAGATCAAAAAGATCGACACAACGCTAATAGCAGAGCTCATGCAGTTCTTTTCTCGAGTCTTTTGCTTCAGGAGTTCGAGAGAGTCTCCGATTGTACTACTGCTCGGGAGATCTGGGTGAGGCTTCAGAGCTATCACGAGGGGACCGCACAGGTCAAAACTAGACTCTACGAGACGTATAAGAGGGAGTACGAGAACTTCACTCAGCTTGATGGTGAGTCAATCGATGCCATGTTTTCTCGCTTTCAGACCATCGTCAACAAGATACGAGCAAACAAGGCACAGTTACCTTATGATGATCATGAGAGGGCACTCAAGCTTCTATATGCCCTAGATCGGAAGATATGAGATGTGAAGGTGACTGCCATCATTGAGTCTTCGGGGTATGAGACCCTCACTGTGGATGAGCTTTTCAGCAAGCTCAAGTCCACCGAGATCGACTACCAGACCCAAGCCAAGCTCAAGAATTCCTCTGCACCGACTATGGCCTTGGTCTCAGGTAATGGCTCAAGTTCTTTGGCTAACTCTTCACAGGTGTCTTTTGCCTTGTCTTCTTTGGTGTCTGTCATAGAGGAGCAGATGGAGAGTCTCGGGGACGACAAGCTGACGTTGATCATCAGCCGGTTCTCGTGGTTTCACAACAACCGCTTGAATCGCCGGCGTGGTGGTGGTCTGAAGGAAGGATGTTACGGCTGTGGAAATCCCGACCACTTCATCGCCCACTACCCCAAGAAGAACAAGCACTCCTTCAACAAGTACGACTCTAGCAAGCGTAAGGACAAGCGCGAATACACCTCCAAGCACAAGTCGAAGGGAGGATTCGACAAGGAGGCGCTGAAGAAGAAGTACTTCAAGAAGGCCAAGGCTCAAGAGCGCACCTTCCTCGCCTCCCTCAGCGACCTCGATAATGACACCGACGACGACCGGTCTTCTTCTCCCTCGAGCGATGATGAGTCCGAGAAGAGGCGTGAGGACAAGTTGACCGGGCTTTGCTTCGTCGCCAAGTCCATCCATGGAGGCTACTGCACCATGGCTATGGATGAAGGGGTGAAGCCCAACAAGGACGTGCTTCCCAGTGACGATGACTCTACCGAGGACGGAGGTTTGGAGAACACATGGCTCATTGATTTCGGATGCTCGCGCCACATGACCAGAAGTTCCAAATGGTTCTCTAGCCTCGACCCCGTGCAATGTAAGGAGTACATCACATTCGGGGATAATAGCAAAGGTAAAGTGCTTTCTCGTGGGACCATTCGGGTCAATGAGAGTTTTGTCTTGAAGGATGTTGCTTTGGTTTCGAACTTGCATTTCAACTTGCTTTCTGTTTCGCAACTCCTTCAAGATGGCTTTGAAGTGTGCTTTAAGATCGGCTTGTCTCGAGTTCTTGACTCTCAGGGAAATCTTGTTTGCCAGATTGTTCCTTTTGGCCGTGTCTTTCGAGCTGATTTTTCTCATTCCTTTGGCTCTTCTCAATGTTTGGTGGCCGGATCCTCCTCTGAGCTTTGGAAGTGGCATAGGAGACTTGGTCACTTGAGCTTTGACTTACTAGCTAGGTTGAGCTCACTTGATCTAATCTGAGGATTGCCCAAGTTGAAATTTGAGAAGGATTTGGTGTGTCACCCTTGTCATCACGGGAAGATGGTTGCCGCTTCTCACTCACCTGTGAATCAAGTCATGACCAAGGAACCCGGCGAGCTACTTCACATGGACACAGTTGGTCCAGCTCGGGTTCGGTCAGAGGGTGGGAAGTGGTACGTTCTAGTGATCGTGGATGATTTTTCTCACTACTCTTGGGTGTTTTTCATGGAGGGTAAGGATGAGGCTTTTTCACATGCTCGAGATTTGATTCTTCGGTTGCAAAATGAGTTCCCTAAAAATGCCATGAGAGCGATTCATAGTGACAATGGCACAGAATTCAAGAATACTCACTTTGAAACCTTTTGTGCTTCTTTGGGCCTTGAGCATCAATTTTCCTCTCCCTATGTCCCTCAGCAAAATGGTGTTGTTGAGCGCAAGAATCGGACCCTTGTTGAGATGGCTAGGACGATGCTCGATGAGCATAGGACTCCTAGGAAATATTGGGCCGAAGCGATCAACACCGCGTGTCATGTTTCTAATCGCATCTTTCTTCGAGCCTTCATGAAGAAAACTTCTTATGAGCTGTGATTCGGTCGATTACCTAAGGTGAGCCACTTTCGAGTGTTTGGATGCAGGTGTTTCATTCTGAAATAAGGTAATTTAGATAAATTTGAGTCTCAATCCTCGGATGGTGTCTTTCTTGGTTATGCTTTACATTCTTATGCATATCGAGTACTTAATCTTGAAACTAACCGAGTCGTAGAGACTTGTGAAGTCACTTTTGATGAGACCATGCCTTGTTCTATTCCTATCTTTGAAAGTGCAGGTGATCAGGAGATTGGTGAGAGCATCTTTGTTGAGGAGAATGAGGAAGATACTGATTGGGGAGATGCAGAGCTGACCTCTTCGGCTGTTCCAGTCGAGTCTACGACAACTACTTTGGCTCACGGACCAGATCCATCTTCTTCCACTACATGGGGTCCGCACGAGCCGCCTCCTCAGCCTACGTCGGCTGCACCTGAGGAGGCCTCAACAGCTATTGAGGGGGAGGCGACATCTTTGAGGGAAGCCCCTCGGCACATCCAGTGTCGCCACCCGCCTCAAACCATGATCGACGACATCAGTCAGCGTGTTACACGCTCAAGGTCATATGAAATCTCACATTTCGCTCATTCCGCTTTTGTCGCTAATTTTGAGCCACAAATTGTTGGACACGCACTTTCTGATCCCGATTGGGTCAATGCTATGCACGAGGAGTTACAAAACTTTGAGAGGAATGAAGTATGGGTCTTAGTTCCACCTCCACCTGAGTGTCACCCTATAGGTACAAAATGGGTTTTCAAGAACAAGCAAAGTGAGGATGGAGTGGTGATGAGGAATAAGGCTAGGCTAGTGGCTCAGGGGTTTTGTCAGAAAGAGGGAGTAGACTTTGAAGAAACCTTTGCTCCTATGGCCCGTATCGAGGCTATAAGGATGCTCTTAGCTTATGCAGTTTCGAAAGGGTTCAAGCTGTATCAAATGGATGTGAAGAGCGCCTTTATGAATGGGTACATAGAGGAAGAGGTGTATGTGAGACAACCCTCTGGCTTTGAAAATCCCAAGTATCCCAACCATGTTTACAAACTCCACAAAGCCTTGTATGGGTTGAAACAAGCCCTGAGAGCCTGGTATGAGCGTTTGAAAGCCTTCTTGATTGCTAAGGGCTTTAAGATGGGTTCCGTAGATAAAACTTTGTTTCTCCTCAAGCAAGGCACTGACACACTTTTGGTTCAGATTTACGTGGATGATATCATTTTTGGTGGTTCCTCTCACGCTCTTATTGCAAAGTTTTCTGAGACTATGAGCAGGGAATTCGAGATGAGCATGATGGGCGAGTTGACATTCTTCCTCGGGCTGCAAATCAAGCAAACACGTGAAGGAACATTTGTGCACCAAGGCAAGTACACCAAGTATCTTTTGAGGAAGTTTGATATGGGCGAGGCCAAGCCTCTTTCGACGCCCATGTCGACCACGATGGCCCTGGACGAGGACAATGAAGGAGAAGCTGTGGACCAGAAGGAGTACCGAAGCATGATCGGATCGTTGCAGTACCTGACGGCAACGAGACCGGACATCCAGTTCGCGGTCTACTTGTGTGCACGCTTTCAGTCTTCACCGCACACATCGCATTGTCAAGCCATCAAGCGGATCATGAGGTACCTTTGGTTCACACCCAAATTTGGTCTTTGGTTTTCAGCTTCCTCCTCTTTCTCTTTGCGGTTACTCTGATGCGAATTATGTTGGCTGTCGTACTGAGAGGAAGTCTACTTCTGAGACTTGTCAGTTTCTTGGGTCTTCACTTGTGTCTTGGTCCTCTCGCAAGCAGTCTACTGTAGCCCAATCCACCACAGAAGCTGAGTATGTTGTTGCTGCTGCTTGCTGTTCCCAGTTGCTTTGGATGGTTGCTACTTTGCGAGACTATGGCTTAGAGTTTAGGCGAGTACCTTTGTTCTGTGATAGCACCAGTGCCATTTGTGTAGCCAAAAACCTCGTTCTTCACTCCAAAACCAAGCACATAGAGGTTCGTTTTCACTTCTTGCGAGACCACTATGAGAAAGGGGACATTGACCTTATTCATGTTGACACCCACAACCAGCTCGCAGATATCTTCACTAAACCCCTTGACCAAACCTATTTTGCTCGCTTACGAGGAGAGCTTGGGGTTTGTTATCCTTTTTAGAAGAGGGAAGTTTGTGGTTCTTGTACATTAGTTTTTGGTTTTGTTTTTAGTTTAGCTTTTGATTTTGCTTTTGTATCATATTTGCATATCATATCATCATGTATCATATTGCATCTTGAGCTTCATCCTTATAGTAGCTAGATTGATACTATGCTCTTGTTGGGGATGTTATGGATATATATGATGTGCTTTGCTTAGGCTCACTTTGATCTCTTGATATGAGCTAAAAATGCCTCTTTCAATTGTGAACATGAATAACACTTGAAGAAACTTGAAACATGTTCACCACTACTTGTAGCAACTGGCATGTATAGGTGTGTCGAGAACCCTTTTTGCTTTGTACATATGCTTAGTTGCTACGGCTCATACCTTGAGTTACACACTTGCTTGAGAAACTTGAATTTGTGCTAAAACTTAAAAAAGCAAGGTATGAAAAGATCGGGATGGGTCTTTGCTGTCCCATGTCAGAGTATCGAGACAGCTTCCTATTGCACTTAAGGGTGAACTTGAGCTCTGTAATGGATACCGAGATCACTGTCTTAAGCTTCTGATTGCTTTTGGCATGGGCTTGACATGATCGATAAGTCAGGTTATTGATGGCATCGATAACCTCCTGCACACATTTGTTTGACAAACATTGGTGATAAGCAGCATGACTCCGATAAAATTCAATTAATTGAAAATTTAATCAAATCACAAGTTTGTCTCATGACATGATGTGTGAACTTTGTTTGGGGTAGTTCACTTTGCATACATGTGTAGCACAAGGTTGATCTCCTGTCTATATTTGATATGTGCTCATTCGGTGGTGAACCCTCTTTTAAATTGCTCAAACTTGATCCAACTTGCTAAAATGTCATATTTCATCTCATTTGATCACTTTGAGCATTTGCTAGCACTTGTATTTGTTGATATGTGTACATGACAGCATCAGCTAGAGCATTTTTTCAATCTACTTGCTATAATTTTGAAGCTTCTGCATTTATGCATTTATGCATTTATAGCATGTTTTGAGAGGGAGTTGCATTCCTTGGGCTCTAACTTGATAAGTGCATATGTCAACAAGGGGGAGAAGTTTTCACACTCACAATATCACAAGATATGCATTCATTTGAGTGAGATTGCATTTGTTCAGGGGGAGTTGCACTTGAGTTGCTTTTGCTAGATGTGTTGAGCCTTTGCCTCTTCTGGAGGGTCTAGCAGTTTTTCGGCTTTTCGATTGTTGCTAGTGGTGTTGAGCTCGTTGCCTCATCTTGAGGGCTAGCTTTGTTTTACTTGGTTGCGTCGAGATGTTGCCCATGTCTTTGGGGACCACGTTTTTGCTCATTTCAAATGACCTGGTTTTGTCTTTTCTTTGGTTTTTGGTTATTTGGTTGAGCTCCTTGTTTTTCTATTCTTTTTCTTTTTCTTTTGCTCAAGCTGTTCGTATATTGGTGTTGACAATGCACTCATCAAGGAGGAGATTGCGAACACAAGGTTGACAAGTACCCTTATGTGTTCGTTTTGTGATGAGTGATTGTCAATGTGATCCACGAAGTAGGTTGAGTGGTGACTAACCCTACCTTGGCAAAAGCCTTGTGTGCGACAAGTCTCTTGGCTTGTGTTGTGCAGGTGTGGAGCATGGAGATGGTAGCCGACGGCGAGGTGAAGGTCATGGAGGACGTGCTGTGCCGATGGACCAGAGGGGTGAAGGACGGACGTGAGGCTTGGACCGAGGGACCCGGAGGCCGGGTGGCTAGCCACGGTGGCTGACATTTGGTACATCGATAAGCGCGAGAAGACATGGGAGTGACCGTGTTGACCGTGGAGGTGACACGCGTCGGATGGCGGGGGACGCGTATGGAGTACGCTACTCGCGGACCGGTTTGATGGTTTGGGCCTCAAAACCATCGGAGGTGGGTTTACGGGTTTGGGCCTCAAAACCTGGGTGGAGGTTCCGAGGAGGAACGGACGGCACGTGGCGGCATCGGGGAGTTCGCGTCGAGGCGAAGCTACCGGTGAGGAGGCGCGGTGGCCGTCGGATCAACATGAAGACCGGGTTGGACCTCTACGCCCTTGGGCTTATTGGTTTAGCTCTTATGTATCCAGGGGCATTTAGGGGAATGTAAAATAGCCCTGTTAAATAGAGGATGACAGCCCCCTTGCCTCCTCACCTCTCTCCCCATTCTCAGTTCCCCTCTTTCTCCCTAGGGTTAGCTCTTCTAGTGTCTCTTGAGAGAGGTCAAAAAATCTGAGATTTTTGTGGTGTATTTACTGTGATTTTTGGAGAAGGGAATGGAGGCCCGAATCCTCCGGTTGTCCTCTGGGATTTAGCTTTTTTGTCTCCATGATTTTCGTAGTTATTTGTGTTCTTACGAGTTACTGTCCATGCGCTCCTGTCCCTCTGATTTCTTGCTCGGTTTGAGTCTTTCTGTGGTTTTTGCTTGGACAGATTGATGTTTTATCGAGTGATGAACAAGATCCCCAAATGATTTGAGCTAATTCCACTCGTGCATCAAGATCCAAGCTGTTTTTCTTTTTGGGGGAAAAACTTGTGTTGTTGGCTTCGATCTTGATTTCCCGGAGTTTGAATCAATTTCAGGCAATGATTTTTGGGGAACCAGTTCGTAGCTAGGTGAATTTAAGCTGTACAAAGTTTGGAAGCGTTTCATGAAGATTTGGGTAGGTTTTGGTTGAATTACTTGGAGCCGCTCTTTTTCTGTTCTCCGTCTGACGTTCGTCTCAGTTCTTCTGTTTTTGCGGTCAGGATGCAGTTCGTTGGTCTCAGGTTGGATTCACTGGTGTGGGTCGTCTCAGCGATAGCGCTACCAGCGCTCAGTGCTTAGGCACCATGCGCGCTCACAGGAGCGGCGTTGGTCGCAGGTCACATAGCCGATCGCTTGTCCAGTGGCTTCGTCTTTCTTCGTTCCTGGTGTCAATCTCTTTCTCTCTTCTTGTGTGGAGACTGAGCACAGCAGCGCACACAGCGGACGCAGCGGCTCCTATCTGTGTTGTGTGGAGCAGATCCCACGCGTTCGTCTTTTATTGCTCAGGCTGCAACCGGTAAAGTGTCTTGCAGTGTTGTGCGTTTCTCTGTGTTCACTGAATGAGGTTGAGTTGATGGCTTGCAGCAAGTACAGCAGCTCGTGCATGACCTGAGCAATCATTTTGTGAGTAATCACCTTCTTCTACTGGAGCCAATTTTGCTTCGTTCTTTAATTGATTTTGGTCATGTACGTAATGATCTTTTAGCACTTGTTTGATTTGCGTGTGGTGCTCAGCTGCAAGAGAAATTTATCCATTAGCACAGCTCGCACAGGCAGCTGATGCCGCTCCAAATTGGCTAGTCCAGTTTGTTCTCTACAGTTCCGAGCAGTTTTCTGTAGCTATCTTTGTGCTCGATTTTTCAGCTTGCAATTCTGTCCGTGGCCCTTTTGGCTTCTGTGAGTGAGTTCGTTTTGCAGCATGTTGGAGAGCAGCTTCTCCATTGCTGTGCGTGTGCTCTCTCTATTTTTCTGAAATTTCTGCTGCAGGTTCGGTGAAGACCCGTCAGGAGCTCTAGTGAGCTCGCTTGTTTGATCTGTTGGGAAGTGGAGTACCGGTGCTTACCTGTTTACAGCTTTAATTTTACAGATGATTTTCTGTCTAATTTTTCTAGCCTTGATTTCGTGTTTCGTCTGTAGCTTGGTCGTTTGAGCTCCGAATCGTATTTCGTCTGTTGCGTTGGTATTCAACCGTTCCAAAGAATTGATCTAAGTACTCTTGTCACCAGTTGGCTTGAGTATTTTAGTTTCGCCAACTCACTTGTGTTTGAGGTAACTTTGGGACAGCAGCCAAATATTTTGCAAGAATTTTGAGGCTCTCATTCATCCCCTCTGGTCAGCGTTTTTGGTCCTTCAGTTCGTCGTTCTCTGCTCCCTGTGTTCGTTCTCAGTCCGTGTGCAGCACAGGGACGCTCCAGTGCGATGCGTTCTCGGCACCGGTGCTTCTAGCACCAATCAATGCTCATCCAGGAACCACCTGTGCACGCACAGCACCAGTAGCAGGAGCAGCAGCTCTCGTGATTTTCAATCTTGGCTTTTGGAATTGTCTCAATCAAGCAATAGTGTGTGTGAACTTAGGGGTTGTACTTTTGAAATTTGGCTACTATAGCACTTTTATTTGTATTTTGCAATTAGTGTTCAATCATTGGCTAATTTGGCTCAAAAGATTCATCTCGTGATTTACAACCAAACTGTATAATTAGTTATTTTTTTATCTATATTTAGTGCTTCATACATGTGTTCAAAGATTTGATGTGATCCAACGAAAAGTAAAAATTTGGAATTTCGAAAGCATCTAATCAAGGCCTTAATTCCTTTCCTCCTGCATGAATCGAGCAGAGCAGAGGCAGCCATACTACCATGAGCACCTAGCTGTGCAGGCCCGAGAGGCCTAGGCCGACGTGCTACCTCTTCTCTCTCTGTTATGGCCTTGTTCACTTCCCTATCCTAACCCAAAATATTTCCTCTTCTATCCATCACATCAAATCTTTCGACGCATGCATGAAGCATTAAATGTAGATAAAAAAGATAACTAATTGCATAGTTTGTCTGTAAATGTCGGGACGAATCTTTTGAGCCTAATTAGTCCATAATTGGATAAATTTTACCAAATAACAACGAAAGATGCTACAGTAACTTTTCAGCTACTTTTCGCGAAGTGAACACACTCTATATGATGAACGATTTTTCAGGGGATTTTCTGATCAATTTTCTCTGGCTTTGATTTTCTGTTTTGCACGCAGCTTGGTCGTTTGTGCTTTGAATCTAGTTCTATCTGTTGTGTTGGGTTTCTACCGTTCCGATAAATTTTTGTGGATATTCTTGTCACTAGTTGGCTTGGGTATTTTAGTTCGTGAACTTGCTTGTGCTTGACGATGATTTTAGGACAGCGGCCTAAAAATTTTGCGAGAAATTTTACAGTTCTCATTCACTCTCTCTCATCGCCGTTCTTGGTCGCTCAAATAAAAAGGCAACAACCGCGAAACCTGCTGGATCGGCAGGGCCGCCCGGGGTCACTAATGGAGTACTTTTCAGAACGAAGCTTTTAATAACGGCAGTAGACGATGGCCGCCACACTTTTGCTATTGTTAATGACTTTGTTACTACAGGACCATACATCTTTTTTAGGAGGTCAAGGGGGAAGATGAGCGTCCTTACCTGGAACTTCCCTGGTAATGGAGATTGGAGGGTGCAGCGCACTAAGTAATGACCAAGAAAAATAAACAGCCACACTACACGCTTTCAAGCAACCTAGACAACACCCAAATTTTCGTATAATCTAACTAGACTAGATAGCCTTTGTATAGTTGTCTTACCTTGGCGAAGAATTCGATCTCGTCGCCGATGCTGAGGAGGTCCATCTGCCTGTCGAACCTGAAGACGTACACCCGGCTCCCCGTGCTGCCGGCGTCGAAGATGACGGCGTACCTCCCTGGCCCAACTGGCGCGTTCTCCATGGGAGGCTCGTCGTTGATGACACCGGCCTTGCGGCCAAGCACGCCGGCAGCATCGGCGTGGGCCGTTACGGGGTACAAGGAGGCCAACTGCAGGAGGAGCACTAACACCACTATGGCGGCGACACGAGCCATGGCTAGCTAGCCCCTACTGCCTGATGCGGCGAGCTAGAGTTCGTGACTTGGTGCTGTCGATCACTGGCTCTACTGGACAAGCAAGGCATCATTTTTTATAGAGCTGAAAGCTGAAAGGGAGGGAAATTTCACAGAATACCGCATCAGGCATGGTGAGCGTGGAGTACAGTTCAAGCGAGGACTCTGAATGTATAAATGCTCCAAACTCTTTTATTTTGTCTTCACATTTCTTTTTGGTAAAAAAAAGCTAGTTGTCTTGACATGTGCACGTCATGATAATTCGACAAATAATGATATACTCCATCTGTTTCAAATTATAAAACATTTTGACTTTTCTAGATATATAGTTTTTGCTATGCACTTAGAGATACACTATGTCTGAATACATAATTAAAGTAATGTCTCCAGGAAAGCAAAAACGTTTGTAACGGAGGCCGGAGGGAGTACCTTTTAAAGAAGGGCACAAGGCACTGCTTATTTCATTTCATTGAACAAAGCAGGCAAAAAAAATACAAGTCAATAGCTATAGAAGGTATTATACCGGGAAAAAGAAATATAAAACAGAAGTAGCAGCACTGCAGAGAGCAGACAACACTAAGATACTTCTTCACATTGGCGTTCCCGGCAGCCATGTCGTTCAAAGAAATTCGATGACTTGATCATGGTCCCACAAAGATTTAAGGACAAAGATTATGTCTGGATTGCAATCTAGCTAATAAGGATTTTCTTATATGTTGTAGTATGAAGAATCTCTAGTACGGAAAATCTGAGTGTTTGATGGTCTTAATTATTATTATGACAATTCTGAGTGTAAAAGGACCATTATACCCTTTTTCTTCTCATTCTTTATATCACCATCCGTTGCCCCTCCCCTAAGCGCTCTTTGGAGCCAAGTCTAGGTTGGAGTAGTTTTGGTAGGATGGGGGTGATGATGGTTGCACATGGGAGGGCCGAGCGAGTGGCAGCGCGAGTGCGTGCGGAGCAAGCGTGGATGAGAGGGGCAATGCAAGAGGCAGTTTAGTTTTGGTAATTGAGTGGCAATGTATTTTTTTTTGAAGGAAAATTGACTGACAGCATTAGTTGACTAACTTGTTTTCATATGAGATGAAAGTGCATGTTTAGTCCACAAGTGATGTTGAGCAACATGAAGACCACAAAGATGATGGTGACGATCATGTGGTGCAAAGTTCAACATGACAAAGATGATGGATGGAGATGAAAGCAAAGAACAAGGCAAAGGTATATGCAGGAATTTGCTTTCACCAGCCAAAGGTGTGTAGAGAAGTAAATGGCCAGGTTTAGAATAGATAGCCATACTATAAAGAGTAGAATTCTTTGAATAACATGGTTATCTAGTGCCACTAGGTGAGATTGAACAATGCAAGTATTAGATTGAGTGGCGCAATGACGAAGCAAGTGAAAACCCTTTGAAAATTATTTTAAAAATGCTACCTCACTGCTAAAGGTGTTGGTCATCTCGTGGGAGACCCTTTGGAGTTAGCCATTTGAAAAAGGTTTGAGAGAGAGGAGCAAGGTGCTTTGTTTATAGAGGCACCAGAGCTCTTCGGTGGGCACTGGAGTGATGCCACCGGAGAGTTGGAACAATGCTTAGAAACCAAAACGGTCCAATCGCCATGAACTCATCGGCGCTCGTTGAAAAATGTCGATGTTGTTAGCCAATTTTTCTATGTTGTCACCTTATCTTTTGATGCCACGGGGAGAGGTGAGCACCAGAGATTAGGAATAGTGGTAGCTGGCACGCAGGAGAGTTCAAACGAGGGCACCGAAACTCTACGATGGTGCACCAGAGAGTGACTCTAGAGATGATCCTTTTTGCAAAGTTTGAGTCCAAGCAAGAACCAAAACTCTTCGGTGGTACACCAGAGAAGTTACCAGAGCTTTTAACAGTACAATGGCTAGTTTGAAAGAGCCATTGATGCAACCATTGGAGAACTCTAGTGTGAGCACTCTAGTGTTCACCGTAGCTCTCTGGTGCATACGAAAATGCAATAGTCAGCTTTAACGGCTAGTTTTATGTGTGGGTGTATAAATAGAGGGTGTGGCCGGGCATGACATAACTGTTGGACCCCATTGTTGTCATACACACACAGTAGAGCTCAAGGTAAGCCTCCACACTCATTTTCTAGTGATTTCATTTTTGTATTGATCGGAGAGATCTAGTGCATTTGCTTTAAGAGTTAGCATCTAATGGACCAACCATCAGGAGAAGCAAATACAAGGGATACACTAATTACTAAAACTGAGGAAGTCACAATTAATGCAAAAACATCTAATTGTAAAGCAATAGTCATATTTATAATCCTCCAAACTACCTTCAAATAAAGTTGACTACATATTTCTATTTGATCCCTCACTTAATCAAAATTGTATGAAAATACAAGTAGGAGGGGTTAAATCATGAATCCATTGATTCTTTTTATTAAAACTTTTTCGTCACCGCTTTTATTTGGATATGGAGTACTAGAGGACCATCTTGGTTATGAAATCTTCTTACTTTTTATGATTGCCTCCACCTAGACGGAGGCAGCCAAATCCGTTGAATCACTCAATTGGAAATTATGAGGTGCTCTGGAGGTGATTGTGAGGGGCTTTTGTGCTCATTCCCTGCCAGAGAGGTGAAGAACAACTATAGTGGATACGGGATGTTGGAGCACCTCATGATCTTGCCAGCTCATATAGAAGAACTCACGTCGGAGTCTACCTTGATGGGTAGTTGAGCATGTAGAGGAATGGTGATCCTTGGACTCACCTCAACATGGACCTAGGTGATTGGCAAGTCACCAAACCATGGGGATATATCTTTGTGTCACCCTCTATTTGTGGTTTGCTTTCTCCATACTTTCCTTTTACTTTGTGTTATTCATTCACTTATGTAGTTCCTTAGTTCTAGTGTTTTCTTTACTCTTCTCTGACTAGAATTGTGTAGGGGTGCCAATGTTTTTAAGGCGTCGCTTTGTCACCAAGTCGTTCCGCGCAGGACGGCACAGCAGATGACTCGCCATAGTTTCATATGTTGTTCGCCTTAAGACCATGGCGTCCGGAAGTCATCGATTTGGCGTTCGATTCGTGCCTAATCGAGCGCGGTGGGCGACATATAGGGGTCCAATTCTGAGCGGCGGGAAAACGTGGAAGAAAGGGTGGGGAAAAGAGTGGGCACGTGGGAGAATTGGCACGCGTAGAGAGACGCGCAGGAGAAATAGAGTGCGAAGAGAGGAGCGCGTGGGAGAAGCGGACTTACCAGCGAGCAGGAGAGCAGAGGAAGAACCGGAATCCACACCTCACCGGCGCGGACACGTTCTCCCGCGCCGCCGAGAGAAGTTGCTGTCGCCCGCAGGCCACGGCCGCTGCTCTGATCCTCTGCCTCTGCCGAGCCGCCTCCTCTGGTCCGCTGCTGCTCTGGTCCTCCGCCAAGCCGCCTCCTCTAGTCCGCCGAGTTGCCTCTTGAAGTCTTCTTTCGAGCCGCCTCCTCTGGTCAGCAAGTACTGATTGATTCCTCTGCTCTGTATTTTTGTACTTGCTTGTGGCCTCTTCTTTCGAGACGGACAACAACTTGTCAATTTGTTTATATTTGTTTTGCTCAGTGCTTTGCTCACTTCTACTTTGTGTCTGGAATCTAGACAACAATTTGTTTTTTATATACCAACCTGTCCAATTGTCAATTATTTAGTGTTTAGTAAACTAATGCTCAGTGCTCAGTGTTAATTAATAATTACTTTGCTTGTCATGTTTCACAGGAATCTATCTAAATGGCAACACAAGGCACTGCAAGTCCACAAAGTGTAGGCTTAGATACTGCTGAATATGATCCAAGGACAGATCCAAAAAGGAAGGCTAAGTCTAGTGATCCTGGGTGGAAGTATGGCTTCTGGCCACAAATTGGCAACAGAGATCTGGTTGAGTGTAGCCTTTGTGGAGTGAGAGTAAATTCTAGAATCAAGAGATTTAAGGAGCATCTTGTAGGTGGATATGGAGATGCTGTCAAATGTCCTAAGACAACAACATCAATTGTTGCTAAAATGGAAGCAACACTAGTTAAGGGAAGAAGAAAGAGAGCGCTGAACCAAGATGATAATGATGATGGTGTTCAAGTGGTGGAAGTGGTACCAAGTGAGAACCCGGTTCAAAACAATGCTACTGCTTCCTCTTAGTCATCAGGTGCTAGTGTGGTGCAACATCCAAGTTTAGGGATAGCAGCCAAAAAGAAGCAATCTGCTCTCAAATTTGCATCTCTACCACCTAGACCAAAAGAGAAGAAATCAGTGATAACCATGCTTCAAAAAAAACCTAAAGAAGTGGTTGAGGAAAGGCATTCTAAGAATGGACCTGCACAAAGCAGTGTGGAGGGAAGGACCAGAACCAAGGAAGAAAGAGATGAAGTCAATATGCATGTGGTCAATTTCTTCTATGAGTGTAGAATACCACTCAATGCTATCAACTCAAGGAGCCTTGAGATTATGTGTGAGGCCATTGGACAGTATGGACCTGGATATAGACCTCCTAGCTACCATGAGGTGAAGGTGTCATTGCTTGGAAAGGCTATGGAACAGGTCAACAAAATAAAGGAGAAGCATGAGGCTACTTGGAAGAAATATGACTGTACACTCATGTTAGATGGGTGGACAGATAGGCGGGGCCGGCACCTCATTAATTTCCTAGTCAATAGTCCAGAGGGGACTTTCTTCTTGGAGTTTGTTGATGCATCAAGTGAAGTACACGATGCACCAATGTTGGCAGATTTACTATAGCAGAGAATTGATCTCATTGGAAGAGACAAGGTTGTTCAAGTGGTCACTAACAATGGTGCTAACTATAAGGTAGTTGCAAGCTTCTTATGGAAAGAATTCCAAGACTGTTTTGGACCCCATGTGCTACACATTGCTTGGACCTTATGCTAGAGGACATTGGCAAAATGAAGGAGTTTAGCAAGCCTTTTGCACGTGCAAGACAAGTTACTACCTTTATTTATAGGCACGGGAGGCTTCTTGATGCAATGAGGGAGAAGACAGGAGGTAGAGATCTTGTTAGACCAGAAGTAACTCGTTTTGCTACTGCTTTCCTCACTTTGCACAGCCTACACACTCATAGGGATGCTCTGAAATTCCTATTTGTAAGTGATGACTGGACTAAGTCCAAATTGGCAAAAACAGAAGCAGGAAAGAAGTGCATGACACCATCCTTTCAACTAAATTTTGGAACTCAGTTGAGGACTGCCTGAGAGCATCACAGCCCCTTATTGTTTTGTTGAGGATAGTTGATGGGGATGAGAGGCCAGCAATGCTAGAGGTTCAATTTTGTATGAAATATGCAAAGAAAAAGATTAAAGAGAATTTCCCTAGGGGAAAGACAGACTTGCTTAAGCATATCTTGGCAATCATTGACAAGCGTTGGTGAAACAATCTCCATAGATACGATTTATAATGTAGTAGATCACGAGAGCAATCCATCACATTATCAATTATCAGCTAATATCATAGTCATACATCATAGAATTACAAGTTATAAGGCTTTACAACACTGGTTAACACACCTATTACATAGATTAATCTAGCGGAAACGCACACACATCTTCATCAGAGTCGTTATAGCGCATCGGCAAGTGAAGGCTCCTCCTTCACGGCAATCATCAGAATTGGCTTAGAATGTCAGCGGGCGTAGACTCCATCTTCTCAACCACACATGAGCATAGGCATGAGACCTTCTACTCCTAATCCTAGTCCTCGTGGTCGTCGTAGATTTTGTCCAAACCTGTCCAAAATCTATCAGTATGATTTGTACTGGCCACTGTCTCCCACCCTATGCTTTTGCGTATGCTTTGTGGTATGTGGAATGCAAGGATAGATCAAAAGGCCTATATATGGCTATAGGTTTCCTCTGCAAGTTCATCAATATTTTATAATAATAGTTCATCAAGTTTTAATCCATCTTAACCACACGTTCTCCCATCCCATCACACACATCTCACCACACTCTCACACTCTCTAGGCGGCAAGGTTGACTCCCGCTCGTACCTTGCCTCAACGGCCAAAGACGGATCCAACACCAAAACCCAGGGGAAAGGTAGAAAGGACTCCTCTCTCTAGTCAAGTGAAGTGTAGGTCATAGGAATGTCCATATCCGCGAACACGGCTATACGTATAGATCGATCAACTCTGCAGAGCGTGTACACTTGGAAATCCACAAGATCACCATCATCCGCGGTGCCCCGCCTAGGCTGATGCCGACTGCCTCCCAACGGTACGGTACCACTCTACCACTCAGCCCTGGGCCACCCCGGAGTCCACCGAAACGCTGAGACTGTAAGACATAGTACCAAGCCCCCAAGGTAACTGTGCTGTCTTAGGAGGGTGTGGGCCCCCATGCCCGTACCTCCCTACACTATCACCTTCCAACCTAGTAGTAGTGGCACCGCCCTAGTCAGTCAGGTAATCGTCCCCCATCCATCAGGAGCGAGTGGTGTGCACGAAGGGTCCTATGATTCTGGTTCTCAAGACAAACCAGTCCTTAGGGGGACCAGACAAGATATCTTCTCAAGTGGATAACCAAAACCCCATGCCTTGACGGCACCTCCACTGGGGATAACCAACACCCCATCTGCTCTCACATGCACCCGCCACAAGTACCTCTCACGAGGGATGCCCAGGTTGCACCCCTCTAGCATGACTTGCCCAAAAGACTCGTCGTAGGATCCTGTTCGATCGACTCAACCCTCACTACACACTCAAGACGCACACCAAGATCTCCCCAAGTTCATTATCCAATTTTACCAAGTTATTGGCACCACGTGCCTTATCCACTCACGTTATCCCTTCACCAAGCATCACATCACAGGTATAATGCATAGTGAAAGTAAAGAAGTAAGTAGAATGCGAGCATCTAGCCTAACAGTGGGTGTGCAGGGGAATAGGTTGTGACAAGGTAATGACTCACAAGCAATCTACCATGCGACCTATCACAGTTCATTTGCATAAAAGTAAAGCACTAGCATCTACATTATAGCATGTCTAATAGGTTCTACAAGGTTGGGTGGGACGTGGAACACCTATTAAATGTCATATCCGAGATCCTTGGTACACTTGTAGTCGTACTCCTCCATGGTCCTTCCTCTATTCACATGTCCTTCCTCCAACGGTCCCGATCCGATCATCGCTATCCTTGACGCAACTACCTCGATACAAAGACAAGCAAAAGATCATTCAGACCACTAAACCCAGAAAGACTGCAAAAAGAAAGGAAACAAAGCACTGAAAGAGCAACTACACCGGAAAGAGCACAAAAGGGAGAACGACTTAGCTCTCTCGGTGGATGTCCGATCCCTGGGCGAAAAGAACAGGAGTAGTTGTTTGCCAAGCACAAGCTTATACCTTAGCCTAGCTAGTACTTCCTGGGTCGATCGTGTCAACCTGTACGGCTTAAATAGAAATGGCATAGGCCTTAGCTCATCCTAAGCAAACATCACGGCTTGCGGCTTTTGATCCAATCGTCATGGAGACTGACGAGAACCAAAAAGACTACAAGCAAGAGAAGTTTCATTTTCTCTCAATCCATATGCCATTATAATCGATGAGAACCAAGAGAGGGTGGAACGGGGAGAGAAGAGAAGAGAGGCGGTCTACTTCTTCCAATACACATGCCATGGCGAAAGGTGAGGCTTCGGAGAGGAGCGACACACAAAAGATCACGAGTGCTCAAGCTCCTTATAGGGTACCACAACCTGGGTGCACTAAATGCACTAGACATCTCTCAGGTTCTTAGCGGTGCAGTTGTCACTGTAAGAACCGAGGAAATGTTGCGGTCGAAGACGGTACAAGCATATAAGGGCTCGAGCATGAGAGATCCAAAAGACAGTAGGACACATGGGATTCACCTTCCTTTGATCCACTTGCCATAGCAACAATGGGAATCGGGGAAGTGGAATCAAAGAGCAACATACGCCAAACAAGCCAAGGGCTCAATCCACATCTTACTAGATCGACGGGGATTGAGAACAAGAGAGGAAGAAGAAAGAATGGAACCCGCACTCCTTCGACCAACTTGTCATGGAATGGACAAAGGTTGGCCGAAAGGAGGCATGATCCATGATCCAAACCATCTCATAGGGCACCACAACCGTGCAACTAAACGACACAAGGCTATTCCTGTGGCTCATAGTGATGTAGTTGTCATCGCTAGACCCAAAGGAACACCATGGTAGAAGTGGTATAAACATACGAGGTGGTTAGGACAAGAACGAGAGAAAGAGAGGTAGAGCCCGATGGTCATGGTGAGGTGAACTCGCGGCCACAAGCTGTACCTACACGAGTTGGCTCCCGCTAGTACCATGATTGTCATTCCCTATCTCATATCCCACTAGATTAGGTCTCATAGGGCTTGATAATGACATCAAGTCCATGGTGACCACATCCTAGGGATGTAGGTAGGAGCTCTCGATCATGGCACTACGAAGACAACTAAACACGAGGGAAGAGACATGCTTGGCGTCACAGCCATGGAGAGGAGAACTCACGATCGTCACGTTCAAACATATCACTTCCCAACCGGCTCGAAGGCACGGTCCAAATACAGAGACAGACAACACACGACCAACAAAGGAACCACACAAGATCCACAACACGCCGACCAACAACACAAACGACACGACGATCGATGGAGGAGCACTTATCCATAGCACAATGAGAGTTAGACCGGTGGCGAAGGCACGACACAGTCATGTAAGGATAGTATAATCATGAACAAGTATATGATAGATGACATTGATAGATCATGTACCTAGTACGGACAAGTAGAGATTATTGTCGATACAAAGATATATGAGTCAGCAAAAGAAATGAAATGCAAAGCTTTGCCGATGTTGAGGACGACGTCGGCTAGGTTAAAAGGAGATCGACCTTGCTGCGTGGAAGGCGGTGCTGCTGCAGCTAGCTGAGGGTTGCTAGATGTGGCCGGGGACAGTCGACGAGGTTCTGTAATAGCATCCAGCTCCTATGAAGCATCCTTGCACAACAAATTTTCACGGCTCAAAGGCCGGACACAGAGGGCGAACAGTGGCGAAGTGGTGCAGCTATCCTCCGGCAAAGTGGTGGCTCATCCGGCTCCTGGAGGTGACGAACAGGATGCCCTCCTGACGGTGCCTGTTGCTTCTCCGGTGAGGGTGCAGAGGCAGGGCACGTCGGGGTCAAGGTCGGGCTCATGATCGAGGATTGATGGGCGCCGCCCTCCTACAGCAGTTTGGAAGACACGGTTCAAAGACCGGCCATCTATCCAGAATGGCAAAGAGGAGGGAATAAGGATGGGGCTTTGGGGTTCTGTGCTCACCGGTGAGTGAGATGGAGCACCCGGTGAGGTGGACAGGCTCTGTGCAGCTCCGCTTGATGTGGTCGCAGAGGACGACCTCACAGGAGGCGGGGTGTAGGGTGCGGTTGGAGCCACACCAGGGTCAACCATGGTCCATTCGTGGACGTCGCGGCTATGGAGAAGGTGGCACGGATGCGGCCATGTCGAGGAGGCAGGGGCGTAGCTCATCGATGAGCATGGATGAAGGCACGGCGAGGCAAGGACATGGTTGGCTGCGGTGCGGACACGGCGAGGGCGTGGTAGTATGGCTCGTCGTGGTGTGAAATCATGGCCGTGGACGACGGAGTGGACACCGTGGGGTTGGAGCAGGAGCTCGGGGTGGTCGATGCGGTGGGGGCTTGGTGAGGTGCTCGGCATGCCACGGCCGGCTGGTGGCTCTATGGTGACACCGCGACAGGGAGGCGGAGCAGGGCACCGAGGGGCTCGATGTGGGCTCCTCCAAGGCGGGGTGCGACTGTGACGGCAAGGTGTTGATGGTGTTTGTGGGCTCAGGGCGAGGCCATGGTAGTGAAGAGCAACGAAGAGGAGTTGCCGAAGCGGCTGGAAATGGAGAAGAGGAGTGGCGTCCGTGGTTGTTATAGCGGCGGCTAGGGCTAGGGTTGCCCTGCGACCTTTAGTGGACGGCGGTGATCCTCGGAAGGCATGCCAAGGATGCGTGGCGGCCATCTCACGGCTGGCGCGGACGCCCAGGGTGCGGGGTGCGCGAGCAGAGCGTTCAACAACGGCGGCGGCTGGAAGCTCCCTGCTCTCGCCAGGTTAAGGTGCTGGGTGCGGCTCGGGCCTGTGGGGGCTGCGGTCCCGCGTGGGCCGGGCGAGCTGGGCCACGCGCGCACAGGACAGAGGAAGGGAGGCGCGAGGCCTGTGAAAGTCCTATGTTTGGTGTTGGTAATTAGTGACAATGCCTAAGTACTAATTCTATGCCTAAGGTGTATGTAGCATATTAGTACATTCCAAGGTTGGTGGCAAGATGGACATGGTGATCATGATGGCCACACTTGGATTTGGACGCAACCGTACGTGATCAAGGCAAAGGTATATGCTTAAGGGTTATGTTTTAGTAACCAAGACACCTAGTGGGTGTAGTTACATTATAGGTTAGATAGCCGTACTATAAAGAGGGGAATGCCACGGCTATTGAACTCCTAAGTGCCTCTAGGTGTGCATTTCATAATCATATGCATTTGGATAGAACTAATAACGTCTCAATAAATGATTGTGAAAATGCTAACACACTCGCACATGACGTGATCACTTGGTGGTGTTAGCACTTTTGCAATGGCGTTGGAGTTTGAGCGGTAGAGAGGGTTTGGGTCCCTCTCCCCCTCCCGCCGAGCTTGAGAGGCGGGATTCAGGCATTTTCGAGGAGTTTAAACGACAATTTTCCACTACACCAGAAGTCGGAAAAGAAACGGAGGCGAACCGAGGTCACAGAGGAGACCGGACGCTGGACCGGACACGGTCTCTGTTTGACCGGACGCGTCCGGTCAGTGTTCAACGTCTGTGCGTGTTTCTATTTTTGATCAAACGCGGTGGCGCGTCCGGTCACTGTCGACCGGACGCGTCCGGTCGTTCAGGGAGCTTACTGGACTCCAATCGAACGCTGGCACTGTGGCGTCCGGTCAGTTCTGCAGCGCGTCTAGTCGCTGTTTCGTTGTGCGCTGCTCAGGCTTGACTAGCGCGTCCAGTCCGTTACAGGACCAGCGCGTCCAGTCGAGGTTCGCGCGTCCGGTCGTTGCGTGGAGCGCGTCCGGTCGGTGGTTCGCGAGCGTAGTCGCTGTGTGATCGGCGCGTCCGGTCAGTTTGACCAGCGCGTCCAGTCACCGCGACTTCGGCTGTTTCAAGTTTCTAACGGCTATATTTGAAGGGGTACGTCTATAAATACTCGTTGGCCGGCTCAAGGCTCTATGACTTGAACATTTGACATACTTGTGAGCACTTTGAGCTAAGCAACTCCCCTCCCACTCATCTCTCTTGCTTCTTTGCATATTCGAAGTGAGATTGAGTGATCCAAGTGCATTTGCATTGTGAGATTGCATCTAGTTGGCACTTGATGGTTGATTTGCTGCGGGATTCTTGTTTCTCTTGGTGATTGCCGCCACCTAGATGGCTTGGAGCAGCTTGGAGGCGTTGGCAAGAGTTGGTGATTGTTCTTGGCCACCTCTAGTGATTGTGAGGGGTTTGTGCCTACCTCGGCGAAGCGCCAAAGGCAATGTTAGTGAATTGCTCATGTCATTTGCAACCTTTTGCCATTTGGTAGGTTCTTGTGGCGCCTTTTGAGAGGCTCGGTGTGAGACCGATTAGCCACTGAACCACGTGGTGAAGAGGGACACAACGGGGACTAGCGTGCTGGCAAGCACGTGAACCTCGGGATAAATCTTCGTATCATCACTTTTATATTGTGATTGATTGATCCCGGTGTTCGGTTGTCTTGGTATTCATTATTGATCATATTGGTTGGCTCAATACTTCGCCCCTCGGTGAAACTCTCCTCACTCAACTCCGCATTACCTTCTTAGTTATCTTTGCTAGCTAGTTAGCTTTGCTAGAGTAGCTCCTTTATGTAGCTTGCTAGTTGTAGTTGTAGTTACCTTCTCGGTTTGACTTGTGCGGTTGAGTGCAAATATACTAGAATTGTGAATTGGTTAGGTGGCTTGCAAACACCCCGTAGGCTAAGCAAAACTCGCATCTCGCAACTTATTATATTGATAAACTTGTTTAGCTTGTCTTTGTAGAAAATTTTAAAAGGCTATTCACCCCCTCTAGCCATCAAGACTGATGAGGACATCGCCACGCTGGACACACCGACGTTATGGTCTTTCCCAAGTTGCAATTAGTCCCCAACTCAGCTGCCACGTCACCCTCAGATTCAGCAGACACGTCGTCACTGTTTCGGTCATAACTCTCTCATACGACATCAAAACGGGGCGTTCTTGGATGCGTTGGAAAGGGGACGATGACGCCTAGTGCACAATGATGAGTACAGACCCGATCTTCCAAGAGGTAACTGGTAAGTTTGATTTGTGGAGATCTCGATGTTGGCGATCCGGCTTCAAATCAGACACGATTCGAACCTTGCAACCGTTACACCACTGCTCCGTTGGTTATCAACCAAGCACAACTTGATTGACCTCGCCAAGAAGGCTTTTCCTGCAAGTGAATCGAAGAACACAAGCAAGAAGGTAAAAACACGCAATCTGAAATTGCAAATATGAATGTTGCGAGTATCAATAGAGGGTTCAAGAACTCAGTTCCAAAGGACTAATCGACACAGTGGAGGAGATCAAGAACAGGGGCCCTGGATCACTGTAAAAGGATTTGTCACTACAGTTACAATGAACGATTCAGTTTCTCGATGGAAAACTAAACTCTAAACAAAACCCAATTGTCTAATAGCGGCGATGACTGTGTTTATAGTCTAAGACTCGACCTAGGGTTGGGAACAGCCAGGGGTTGGGCGCCCACAACTTGGGCTTAAGGCCTGACATGATACATGGCCAAGTTGGCCCAAATAGGTGACGCAGCACCTTGCCATGGTGACACAGAATGATCCACGGACCTTCTGGAGCTAGGACCAGATCCAAAACGACGGCGTCGTCGTTCCCTTTCCAACGCATCCAAGAACACCCCGTTTTGATGTCGTATGAGAGAGTTATGACCGAAACAGTGACGATGTGTCTGCTGAACCGAGGGTGACGTGACAGCTAAGTTGGGGATGAATTGCAACTTGGGAAAGACCATAACGTCGGTGTGTCCAGCGTGTCGATGTCCTCATCAAAGACCTTTTAGCAGGCCGGCCTGTTGGTCGAGCTAGGCCTGCTCGGGGGAATGGGAGGGGAAGAGGGAGGTGCTGGGCTGGGCCAGCGGGTGAGGAAAAAGGGAGAGAAGGGGAGGGGAGTTGGGCCGGATGGGCTGGTTTGAGGAAGAAAGGAAAAAGAATTTTCCTCTTTAATCATTTGTGACTTGGGGAATTTCGGAAGGAAATTTTAGCTGAAGTTTGGAAGAGTTCCAAATGGGATTTGAGATGACTTCCAAAGGAGATTTTGAATGGGAAATTTTGGAGGATTTCAAAAGGAATCAAGGAGGAAAAAAATCAAAAGGCATTCTAGGGGAATTTGAAAGGAGACAGGAAATAATTTGAGAGGGAAAATTCATGGAGAATCCAAGGGAGAATTTTGAGAAGAACTCAAAGGGAAGTTTGAGAAGATATTCGGATGGGAAATGAGATGTAGCTCAAGGGAGAGATTGGGAGGAAGTCTTGCTACGGATTTGTGCACTCCGACACAAAACCCTAAACCAACTACAGAACTCCGGCACACTCCTACAAACAATTCTACATGAAGGCAACGTCTTCTTAGTGGGTTAGTCTCGGGTTAGACCTAGAAGCTACATGCTTCACACAATTGCAGGAAAATTTTTAAAAAGTTCATATTTTTGGTTGGTCAAAACCTCGGGATGTTACAGTTGGGAAGATCAAATGGACCAACCACTATATAGGGCAGCACTATATTGGAACCCAAACAAGTATTTTGACCTGAAAACAGATGATGTTATGGCTGGTAAGCTAAGTTTTGCATTTACTGAGGTTCTTGCAAAAATGGTGCCTGACCAAGATCTTCAAAACAAGATTAATGACCAAGCTTTGGAATATGAGGACTTAGCTTTAGCAACAAAATTGCAATCAACAACATCAAAACCAAGTCTCCTAGTAAGTTATTCACTGACTATACAATCTGAATTTTTTAATTTTTCCTAATTTCTAACATGAAAATGTTTCTTTGGTCATTTGATATAGTTGAATGGTGGCGTTCACATGGTGGCAAGGTCGTAGAGCTCCAAAGAATTACAAAACGTGTTGTTGGGCTTTGTGCTTCGGCTTCAGGTTGTGAGCGTTGTTGGAGCACATTTGAGTTTGTAAGTAATCTGTCAATTACATAAGTACTCAATTAACCCAGTTCAAGGAATAAATAAAATCTACTATCTATTAATGCTTGCTGAATATTTCTTTTGTTTGCATTGTTACCATTACAGATTCATACTAAGAAAAGAAACAGGTTAGAGCATAAAAGGCTTAATGATTTGGTCTATGTTCAGTACAACCGAAAGATGGCAGTGAGGTTTCAAAAGCGACATGAGAAGGGAGCAAGTAGCTTTGATCCTTTGTGTTTGGAAGACTTTGATTGGAACAATGAATGTGTTGATGTGGATGCTGAACCAGTCCATAATGGCAGTGGACTTGAAATTAGATGGGATCAAGTTGATGAGGCTGTTGGTGCATCCCAAATGTATCGTGGTCGTAATTTTCCTAGGGCAGCCCGCGGCGATGCAACTAATATTGATAGAACTTATACTCGTAGGCAGTCTGCAGCAGCTACTGCCCCAATTAGAAGGACTGATGAACCACAAGAGGATGAAGACATGGAAGATGATAACTCTGATGAAGAATATCTGGTTGATGATGTGGAAGTTGATGACTATGGTGAAATTGCACCTAGTGTTGCTGACGAAAGTGATCAAACTGCTGGTGGTGGTGACAATTCAGATCCTTTTGTGATGGAGGATGACTTCTATTGACTTAATGATGCTTGAGAGTTATGAGAGTATTTGTGCCAGACTATTTATGCACTAGTATTGTAGTATTGTGGAATCTGCTCACTGAGCACTCCAGTTTATCTTATTTAGTGGACTATCTGTTGAACTACTTGTGTAATGGTTTTATTTGTGGCAGTGTGCTTATCTACTCGTTAATCTTTACCTATCCCTCAACTAATTATATTTTTGCTGGTGCCATATTCCCTATGAAATACTCCCTCCATACCTAAAATACTTGACGTACTGGGACTGTACTGCGTTTGCGTAATTCTTGACGTTGTGGCCGTGAGACTCCGTCGATGGACGCGTTTACCCCTAGGCTTCTTCCTTCGATAATCGCGCGGCAGCCAGGCATTAATTAGCACGCGCCTCGCCAGACAAATGAAATCCCACGAGTGACAAAAAGTGGTGCCTGCCATAGGTGTTCACTACAAGGTTTTGACCCTAATCCAACCACTTGTATTCGCAACACCATAAATTTAGTTGCAATAGGTGGTTCTATTGCAACATGGACTATAATTGGTTGCGATACGTGATACTTATTGCATCTAAATTATTGGGTTGTGTTAGTCCTAACCTTCGTTGCGATAGGTGGGTGTTATGGCCATGATTAAACTGTGGTTGCAAGTGTGTGTAAATATTGCAACAAATTAAGCTACGTTGTGTTAATAATAAATTTTCGTTGCGATAACACGTCATTGTTTCCACCATTCGAACAGTGGTTGTGAGTAGTTTTCAATATCACCACGAAATAACTATGTTGCCTTAATATTGGCCTACGTCGCAAAAAGTCATGCTATATTGCATCAAAAAATGGTTCGTTGCTTGGCATAATGTTCTATTGCTACTCATAACATATGTTGCAATAGTGTAGTACATTTGGTTGCAAATTAATAGTCATATTGCCACACAAATTTTTTGGTTGCCCAAACTACTCCGACACATGGCCAAAGGCTTTGAATGCATGGGCCAAAGTCAAAGGTTTCCTACACCGAATGACCAAAAAAACCAAGCACATTGCTGGCATTGTTAAAAAGTGCATCGCTGCAAAATCCCCGTCGCCCAATAAACCCTACAGCAGCAGCAGCCGCCGCTGCCATCACCGCCCTTCAGACATCCTTTGCTGCCAAGCTAGTGTTGGAAGATCATGTTCACGCCTCCCCCCGCTGTTTGTTCTTGTGGCCCTTCATGCCCTCTGTTAGTGGCGCTGCAAGGCCACAGATTTCTTCTCCACATCCATTGTTCGGTAGTGACATCTTGTTGTTTGCTGTAAATCACTCGGTAATTAGGCAAAGCTACAGTTGCCAAAGTGGGTTGTGGCCCCTCCTTCCAGGGGATTCCCCTCACCACCCTCGTGACTTTTGCTAAAAAACACACTCGTGACTCTCTAGACTCCCCAGAGGCGACGGCGACGGTGTCGAGACCCATCAAATTCCATATGTCCATGAATTTTATTCAAGTTAATGTTCCCCATGTAAATGATCCTAGAGACTCATGATGTAAATGATCCTGCCCAGAACTAACAAAGTGCAAACTATATTTCAAAAAAAAGGACTGCTAGCACTACGATGGCAGGAACAGGTGCATATATACACAACTATTTGTATAGATAAATATCTTATTTCGTTTGAGAACAAGCAGCAGCTATAGGTGCTACTAGTACAAGTAGCAGCTGTAGAACTAAGCATTTGGCTACAACCATCACAAGAATGTTTAAGAATTTCCTAGAACACAATTTTTTTTGTCATGCTGCTTTCGAAGAAGCCACAATTGTTTATGCAGAGAATTGGGGCCTTAGGAGCGTGAATTCCAGTGTCCTCACACTCTTGTTTCTAGCTCTCTTGTGCCAATGCTACCAACAGGCTGTAGGGACAAAGTTCACAGTTCATTAAAAGGCAAATAAGAACACAAAATCAAGGGATAAAAAGACAGAAATACATGATTCAGGTTTAGAAAGAAATACAACCCAATGTCCAACAGTTGGAAGTAATTAGCACATACCACCAGGTTCCATATTAAGCAGCAGTACCAGTACAAGCAGCAGCAGCCAAGAAGCAGAACAAGCAACAACATATGCACAGCTACCAAGGAAGCCATTTCAATCAAAAATTATTTTTTGTTCGACACACATAGCTATTTGTCCAGCATATAAATTAAAGCCTATTACAAAACAACATGGTGCTTCCTAAATTCATATTTATACAAAGAATTCATCATCAAGACTAGTGCCTAAAGAGTTGATAGGTGCTACATATCCATCATCAACGTAGGTGTCATCAGTATCATCATCTTCACCATCTAAATCTTCATCACATGGTTCAGGCACTGGTAGCGCATTTTCAATGACGGCTGCATCTCCAGTCACCCCTTCCAGGTCAATCCTCCTCCAAGCTAACAAATCTTCATTCTGGCTTGAAATATTCACGGCTTCCACTCCTACCTCCAGGGAGTCAATATCAAGTTGTCCCTCATTTTTAGTGTCTAGTGGTTCAGGCATGGAAAACAAATTTCTAGGCTTCATTCTTACAACAGTGCTCCACACTGATTTCTTTGCACCTTTCACATAAAAAACCTGCTCAGCTTGAGTCCCTAGGATGTAAGGATCATTTAGATATCGAAAACGAGTTGTATCGACATCTATAATCCCATATTGATCCCTACGGTACCCTATGCTCTTGTTCTTACTAGGAGCAGGTACATCGTACCAATCACACTGAAACAGTACGACTTCTTTTTCACCAGGGAAATCAAGTGTCAATATCTTTTTAATGACACCATACCACTCCATACTTGTAGAACTATCAGCACCCTTAACTGCAACCCCTGAATTTTGTGTATTCAAGGCACTCTCTATAGAAGCCGTTCGAAAAAAGAAACCGTTGATGACGGACCTGTTGAAAACATGAACCCGAGGATCTGGTCCTCGAGAAAGGGCATATAGCGTATCACTAATCCCCCCTTCTTCATAAAGATCATTCATCTGCAATCGATTTGAAAACAACAAAATAAATAAAGATAGTAACTATTTTCTGTAAGCATCCAGTTGACAAAGTTACTCAACTTACATTCAAACCAACCAACAAATTGCTCCCTGTGACGTCTCTCAACACCGTGTGTAGTAATCTTTTTGAGTTCCTCCTTATGCAAACTACATACGATCAAAACAAAGGTACTCAATTAGAAAAACATTAATCATGAGGAACATCACACACCAGTTGTAATTTCAACTTACTCAATCCATGAAGCAGCCTCATCACAGTTTGTTATTATGTAGTGTCGCATCTGCTTCAACTCTAAACTAGGAATAGTCTCAACTTTGCAACCTTTCTTACTGTAGTCAATGGTCTGAAATACGCTAAGCCCAGACGGTGATTCATTCACTGCACTGGTTTCATGATGCTCTGGGCGGTTCAGCTTCGTATCAATATCTTCTAGGAACCGAGAACAAAATGTCATGCACTCCTCAGCAATATATCCCTCTGCTATAGAACCTTCAGGTTGTGCTTTGTTCCTCACATATCCTTTCAACGTACGTAGATACCTCTCGACAGGATACATCCATCTATAACACATAGGTCCTCCAATTCTAGCCTCCTCAGCTAAATGAACTGGCAAATGCATCATAATATCAAAAAATGTTGGTGGGAATAACATCTCTTGCCGACATAAAGTCTCTCCAATCGAAGAGGTTAGTTTTTCAAGGTCACTTTCCACCAGTTCCTTTGAACATAATGAACTGAAGAATCTACATAGCTGAATCAATGGGATGGCAACATCTTGAGGAAATATGTCACGTACTACTAGTGGTAATAGTTTCTGTAATAGAACATGATAGTCATGAGTCTTCAGTCCAGAAACCTTACATCCCTTGACGTCCACGCATCTCTTTATATTTGCTGCAAAACCATCAGGCATCCTCACTCCTTGTAGGAATTTGCATAACATTTCCTTCTCATCCTTGCCTAAGCAGTACAACGCTGGTGGCAAAGTATACTTGTTATTCTGCACCATAGGATGTTGATCCTTCCTGATCCCAAGATTCTATAAGTCAAGCCGAGCCTTCTCACCATCCTTACATTTACCATCAATGCCAAGCAATGTCCCCAATATGCTCTCACCAATGTTCTTCTCGATGTGCATGACATCCAAATTATGCCTAATAAGCAATTTTTCCCAGTATGGTAGTTGGAAGAATACACTCTTCTTTCTCCAATTGTGCCACCTAGTTTCTTCTTCACGCTGCTTCCTCTTCCTTGTGCCTTGCCCAAATTTTGGTTGCTCAAAACTGTCATACTGCTGCAAAACTTCTTCACCAGTAAGCGGCACTGGAGCCTCCCTTGTTTCTACCTTGTTGTTGAAGCTACTTTTATTCCTGCGCCATCTATGGTTCTGTGGCAAAAAGCGATGATGACCCAGGTAGCAATGCTTGCACCCAAATTTCAACCATAAGTACTCTATAAACTTATGACAGTAAGGACATGCAAACTTGCCTTTAGTACTCCAACCAGACAGCATGGCATATGCAGGGAAATCATTTATGGTCCATAGTAGTACTGCACGTAAAGTAAAATTTTTCCTAACTTTTGCATCCCATGTGAGAGCACCTTTTTCCCAAAGATCCTTTAGCTCATCGATCAGGGGCTGCAAATAGACATCGATGTTCATTCCAGGAGATTTGGGCCCTGGTATCAGCATTGACATCATCCAATACGATTGTTTTAAACACAACCAAGGAGGCAAGTTATAAGAGATTATGATGACAGGCCAAGTAGTGTATGTAACATTCAACATCCCAAACGGATTGAAGCCATCAGAGGCCGGTCCAAGCCTTACATTGCGAGGGTCAGATGCAAATTCCTCCTCTAGGGTATCCAAATGCTACCATGCTAACGAGTCCGCAGGGTGACGCATTTTCCCATCACGTACCAGTCCTTCCTTATGCCAACGCATAAGTGTTGATGTTGACTCCCTCATAAACAATCTTTGCAGCCGAGGAGTAAGTGGGAAATACCACAAGATCTTACGTGGAAAACACTTTTGTCCGCCACAAGTGCTAGAGGACTCAACATCTTCAGAAGAATCAATCCCTTTCCACCTAGACTGACCACAGGTTGGAAATATATACAAATATCAAACGAAATAGGCGTATACAACAAAAATCCCCTCGTCGCAATAAACCCAAATGCATCAATTGTTGGTTGTCACAATAAACAATATTGCAACATAGGCTGTGCGATGTCATAAGACTTAGTAACCACAACAATGTGTCGTTGCAATACCACTTATGTGCAACCAAAAATTTACGTGGCAACATAAGTTATTGCAATGAAACATTGTGCGTCGCAATTACGGATATAGCCACCAAATGATTTTTGTTGCAGAATATTTCATTGCAATTGAACATAGTGTGTCGCAATTAGTTCTATTCCCACGAAGCAATGGCATTGCAATATTGTCTTGTTCTTGCAACACAATGTTTGGTGGCAATATAGTCTATTGCCACAATGTGTGTCGTGGCAACAATTACAAATGCAACAATGCTATTGGTTTCATATTGCAACCATATCGTGCGTAGCATTTGTTTTTTGTGCTCGTTGCGAAAATCAAAGTATCGCAACACATCAAAATTGAGTCGTAATAACCTATTGCAACCTATATAAATGCCACGACTCACAACAAAACCAACTTCGAAGCATTTGTTACATATTGCAACCAAAACACCCATATTGCAACCATTCTTAGGCGTGGCTTTAGGGTAAAATCCTTGTAGTGGTTGAACCTGGGACCTCACAACCAATGCCTCAATGCACTAGCCATCTCAACTATAGAACTTTCTCATTTAAAATGCACCCACAACCCTATTTAATAGGGTGTAACACCCTAAAATTTGCATTATTTTAAAAATAGGAGAATTGGATTTATTTCTGCAATTCTGTGAACATTTTAACCTAGAGAAATAATTTTAAATAAATAAAATCAATAATAAGGTTAGATACTTGCTTGTGCATACATGCTGTTGCATATTTTTATTTGTGATGATTGGTTTTATTTCTAGAAGGAAATGATTTCAAAAACCATTTGAAAATGCAATTGGAATATTAGAAAAAGAAAAGGAAATAGATGCCTTCTCCTTTCTCAGCTTTTGGCCCGAAGGCCTGCTGCTGCCCCTCCTAAGCAATTGGCCCACTCGGCCTCAGCAGCCCGCGAGCCCAGTTCCCTCCCGTGAGCCGCGTGGTGGGCCGGCCCAACCGTCCGCAGTCGAAGCCGCCGCGTCCTTCTCCCCTTCTCTGTTCCACTGCCGCACGGGGCCCGCGTGTAAGCGGTTTCTTCCGCCTTTCGCTCGTAACCGAGTAGGACTCGACCATGGAGTCCGATGCCGCCCCAATTCCGTCTTTGCCTTGATCCGCAAGTTCACGCTCTCCTCTTAAATAGAAGCTGCGCTCGCGCCGCCTCTCCACATAACCTCAATCGCAAGCCAGCGCCTCTAATCAACCGCGCAGCCGCTCGAAACCCAAAAGCCGCCGCCGTTCAAGCTCGGGTGGACGAGTTCGTCAACTCCACCGTGTCGTCGACACCATAAGCAAGTCGTCGAGATTCGCAACATGATTGCGAAGCTTCCGAGCCTAGCGGCCCTAACTTGTTAGACGAACCTTGGAAAGACTTCATAGTGAAACTTATCTGTCCAATGGGAAGTCATGACCTCGGACTTTTGGGGATCACGACTCATAGTAAAAGTGTAGAACCTCTGCAGAGTGTAAAACTGGTATATCAGCCGTGCTCACGGTCACGAGCGGCCTTGGACCCTTATGGAATAGTGATCACTATTAATTTACTTGTTCTTGCTATTCATTATTCTCTTTACATGATCATGTGTTTATTATTGGGAACATTACCTACTTGTTGCTACTCAATTGCTTAAAACATGATCAACTAAAAGCTACATGCAGTTAAACCAGTGTCTACCCTATTTGAGCTTCATGAACCCCATGTTATATTTGTTGAGTACTTTTGTGCTCACCCTTGCATTCCCACACCCCAGGATGGACTTCCGAATGTGCAAATAGTGACTACTACTTCTACTTCCCTGAAGAATACTAGACTTGTGGTCAACCAGTTAACGTGCCTGTGATATGGAGCTTGCTACCACAAGAATTATTTTATGTTTTTGCTTTGTTACGTGAAGACTCTGTGATATTATTCGTTATGTAATAAACATTTGTGATGATACTATTTATATTTGTCATCTTATGTGTGATTGATCTTTGAGCGCACGTAAGATTATGCACTCCATTTGTTCCTTGAAAATGGGTGTGACAAATTGGTATCGGAGCCGTGTTGACTGTAGGACGCAAGCCTAGTTAGTAATGGTCGTGATTAGTTCCCTTTTCTTCCTTTGTTTCATGCTTATCACCTTACACTTGATAATTGCTAATTTTTTATGCTCCTTTCGTCCTATTCTATTATGAAAATATTGCCTCTATTTTAACTTACCTTTGGACTAAATTCTTAGAAGCCTCGTGCCCGTAAGACTGCCTGTATCACCACTGGAGGTTACTTTCAACCTCGTTCCCTGTATGAATCAATGGAGCTTAGGGAAGAACCAGAAGACACTGCATCAACCCCGCCACCTTCACCAGATCAGGCGCCAGAACCAGATGTGCCCCAAGAAGAACTTGAACCTAAGGAGGAGGTTGTCTACTTGAGTGATGATGACGATGCTAAGTTTGCCCAAGGTGGAGAACAGCCCCCGTCGCCTCCACAAGATGGTTCCGCTGAAGTTGGTGTGCCATCCTTTCCTATGGGTTGGACTACAAGGATTCACCACAAGTCAAGCTATGACACACCTTCACACCATCGACTGGTTGGTATGCTTAGTGCTTACTTCACGGATTGGGATCCTGCGTTTGAGTACATTTGCTGGGAGCATAAGCATCCTTTGGAAGCTACTTATTGGAAGTGCAATGTGCGTATCTTCGTCAAGGACAAGGAGATGGATACTCATCTGCTGGACCGGTGTTTTCCCATAGTGGTCGTCGTGCCACTATAGGAGATGGCATAGAAGATGCAGCCTTTGAAGCATGCTTGGGACTTCGTCACCTCCGCCATGATGTTATGCAAGATGATCAATACCGCTATTTTCCCCATGGAGACCCGGAGCAAGGATGGGTAATGATGAACCCTGGGAATTTGGAGTTAATTCCTCGAGTGATGGTGGATTTTGGTCATGACATGATGGTGAAGAATTGTCGGTTGGAAGCCTTGGTTAAAGCCTTGGGGAAAGACGTCAAGAGGTATCAAGAGGTGATAGATGGTCTAAGGATTGATCAAGGCATGGAGGCGATCTATGACTATCATGAACATCAAGCCCGTTCTTAGGAGTTAGAATACCATCTATGTAATAATACGATAGTACGAATAGTGTCGAGTTAAGTTGAGTTTTGTGGTGTCGTGTGAACTCTGTGTGGTTAGTTGAGTTATTATTGTGCTTATGTGTGAGTTGGATTTTCCATGTAATGAGTGCTGGAGCTCTGTGGGCTTGCCTATAAGAGTTCCTAGTTAAAGATACTAAGTTTAAGTATGAAAAATAAATAGTTTAGTTGGGATAACCTTTTCTCTCTGTTCTGTCCTTTCTGGAGCAGTCTACCTTTCCTTTTATTCTCGGAATTAACTGTTCAGCGAAAAATTCTGAAATTTTTATGAGAGTAACTAGACCCACGTACCTTTCCAATGTCTCTGGAATCACCTTATTATCTATTCTGGATCTTGAGATATAGTCGTGACAAGATGAAGTTTCTGCGCAGTCTGGAAACCAAAAACAGTTTCTGTTAGGTCCTGTTTTTGGTTAACTTCGTGACCGAATTTGGATTTGTGAGTTAAAGAAAAGATGTAGATAATTTCATAAGTTTTCCAACCATATAAAGTACACCTCTACTGGATATCTATAACTCGAGATAGGTCTGTTTTACCGAACTACTGAAAATCAGAATATATCCAGAAGGTTATCAGATTCCGTTCGCTATCTCTAGGACTGTCTAATATGAGATAATCTCTAAGATTTGATATTGTGTTGGAAAACAGATGTCTGGAAGAGGACGAGGTTGAGGCTGTGGTCATGGAGTTGGTCAACCACCTACTATTCATGAGCTTTTGGCAATACAGACCCAGTTGATGGAGGCTCTGGTGAACAATCAGCAGAACCAGCCAGTTGGAGGAGCACCTGCGCGAGATAAGCGTGGTGAATTTTTGAAGGGTCATCCCCCGGTGTTCACCCATGCCACTGATCCATTGGAAGCTGATGATTGGCTTCGTGCGGTGGAGAAGCAGCTCAACATTGCTCAGTGCAATGATCAACAGAAGGTGTTGTTTACTTCGGGACAACTTCAAGGAGCAGCTCAAGACTGGTGGGATTCATATCAGTATGGCCGTCCTGTCAATGCTCCCATTGTTACTTGGCAAGAATTTACAGAGAGTTTTAGATCCTATCATATACCTGAGGGAGTGATGTCGCTGAAGGCCGAGGAATTCCGCAATCTAACACAAGGATCTATGCCTGTAGCTGAGTATCGAGATAAGTTTGCACGGTTGTCACGTTATGCGCCGAATGAGGTGGCTAATGATGTCGATAAGCAGCGACTTTTCCTGAGGGGTCTACATGATGGTCTTCAATTGCAGCTGATGTCCAATGCTTATCCAGATTATCAAACATTAGTGAATCGCGCTATTGTGGTGGATAACAAGCGTAAGGAGATGGATGCCAAAAGGAAGAGGCTTTAGGGACAAGTATCTGTAAACAACACTCGCCAACGCACTGGTTTCCAACAAGGCTATCAGCCGAGGTATCCACCTAACCAATGGAATTGTGGTCAACTTCCTCCACATAATCAGTTTCTGCAACGTCCTCCTTATCAGCCGCAGAATGGCAATAACCGTCCTCCGCAGCAGAATGGGAACCAGAATCAGCGTCAGAGTACCCCTAACAACACTCCAATGAAGACTAGTGCTCCTAATACTCCCACCAAGTGTTTCCGTTGTGGAAAGGAAGGTCACCTGTCTTATAATTGTCCTGAGAAGGTCAATCAGCAAACCCCCCAGAAGTAGAATAGTAATCAGAAGGTACCATATTACAGAAAAGTGACTCATGTGTCTGAAGATACCGCGATGGTGGAACCTGAAGTTATGCTCGGTACGTTCGATGTCCACTCCATTCCTGCTACTGTTCTTTTTGATTCTGGAGCTTCGCATTTATTCATATCTCAATTATTTGTTAAGACACATAGCATCCCTTTATGTGCCATGAGAAACCCCATATTAGTCAATTCACCTGGAGGAAGTATGCAAGCTTCCTACCAATGCCTCCCTGTTAGTTTAATTTTAAGGGGGGTAGAATTCAAAGTGAGTCCTATAGTGTTGAGAACCGCTGGGATTGATCTTATTCTGGGACTAGATTGGATGAAGCAAAATCAGGCAGTGATTCAGTGTAAGGAAAAGGCAGTAGCCCTGACAACCCCGAAGGGAGATCAAATTAGTGTGGAGATCGTAGTGCAGAAGCCGCAGACAGCCACAGTGAATCGACTTGATGATAATGTCAATCAGGTGGATCCAGTTGTGGAGGAATTTCCGGATGTGTTCCCCGACGACTTGCTAGGTATGCCACCCGACCGTGATATTGAGTTTATTATTGAATTATTGCCTAGAACTGCACCTATAGCTAAGCGACCATATAGAATGGGGGTTAATGAATTAGAGGAACTTAAGAAACAAATAAAAGAGTTGCAAGAGAAAGGCTTTATTCATCCTAGCTCTTCACCGTGGGGAGCTCCCGTGATCTTTGTTGACAAGAAGGATGGTTCTCAAAGAATGTGTATTGATTATCGGTCACTTAATGAGGTAACTATTAAGAATAAGTATCCACTGCCTAGGATTGATGACTTGTTTGATCAGTTGAGAGGTGCTTGTGTGTTTTCAAAGATTGATCTTCGTTCTGGTTATCATCAGTTGAAGATTCGTGCTACTGATATACCAAAGACAACATTTACAACATGGTATGGTTTGTATGAGTATACAGTAATGTCTTTTGGCTTGACTAATGCTCCTGCGTACTTTATGTACCTGATGAATAAGGTATTTATGGAGTATCTCGATAAGTTTGTAGTAGTGTTTATTGATGACATATCGGCATATTCCAAGACTAAGGAAGAACATGCCCAACATTTAAAGATGGTCCTGCAAAAGCTTAGAGAGCATAAGCTCTATGCTAAACATAGTAAGTGTGAGTTCTGGTTGAAGGAAGTTGCCTTTTTGGGTCATGTGGTCTCTAATGGTGGAATATCAGTGGATCCTAGCAAGGTAAAGGATGTGTTGAATTGGAAGCCACCAACCGATGTGGGAGAAATTCGTAGTTTCTTGGGATTGGCTGGATATTATAGAAGATTTATTGAGGGGTTTTCCAAGCTTGCTAAGCCAATGACAGCATTGTTAGAGAAGAATGCTAGGTTTGTGTGGTCTGATAAGTGTCAGGTTAATTTTGAGGAATTAAAGAAAAGATTAACAATAGCCCCGGTGTTAGTTTTGCCAGATTTGAGTAAGAATTTCTCTATCTACTGTGATGCATCTCGTTTGGGTCTTGGTTGTGTGCTTATGCAAGAAGGCAAAGTAGTGGCCTATGCATCGCGACAGTTGAGGAAGCATGAGTTAAATTACCCTACTCATGACTTGGAGTTAGCAGCAGTGGTACATGCTTTAAAAATATGGAGGCATTATCTGATTGGACATAAGAGTGATATTTATACGGATCATAAGAGTTTGAAGTATATTTTCATCCAGTCAGATCTAAACTTGAGACAACGTCGATGGTTAGAGTTGATTAAGGATTATGATTTGGAGGTACATTATCATCCGGGCAAGGCCAATGTTGTTGCAGATGCTCTTAGTAGGAAGAGCTATGCTAATAAGGTACAAGTAGTGCCTATGTCGAATGAGTTGTGTGCTGAGATTGAACATTTGAACTTGGGTATTGCCATCAATGCAGTGGAATTGGTGATAGAGCCTGTACTGGAGTAGGAAATACGTAAGGGTTAGTTGATAGATGACAGAATAAAGGAGATAGTTGGGAATATACCGAAAGGTAAGGCACCTGGATTCCAGTTGGATGACAAAGGAACTCTATGGTTTGGAAAACGATTATGTGTGCCTGAGGACAAAGCTATAAGAGAAGTAATTCTACGTGAAGCACATGAGTCTGCTTACTCTATTCATCCTGGAAGTACCAAGATGTATATGGATTTGAAAGAGAAGTATTGGTGGTATGGTTTGAAAAGAGATGTTGCAGAGTATGTTGCATTATGCGATACGTGTCAGAGAGTTAAAGCTGAACATCAGAGACCAGCAGGATTGTTGCAACCGATGCAGATACCTGAGTGGAAGTGGGAAGAAGTTGGTATGGATTTCATAGTAGGGTTACCCCGCACTCAGAGAGGTTTTGATTCAATATGGGTCATAGTGGATCGTTTGACCAAAGTTGCTCACTTTATACCAGTCAAAACAACATATTCTAGTGCAAAGTTGGCTGAACTATATATGGAAAGGATAGTAAGTTTGCACGGTGTTCCAAAGAAGATAGTGTCAGATCGAGGCACTCAATTCACATCATATTACTGGCAGAAAGTTCAAGAGTCATTAGGGACTAAGCTGAATTTTAGCACAGCATATCATCCTCAGACAGATGGGCAGACTGAAAGGATTAATCAGATATTGGAGGATATGTTAAGAGCTTGTGCTTTGCAGTATGGTACTAGTTGGGATAAGAGTTTGCCATATGCAGAGTTTTCCTACAATAATAGTTATCAGAAAAGTCTATAGATGGCACCTTTTGAAGCTTTGTATGGTAGGAAGTGTAGAACTCCGTTGTTCTAGAATCAGACAGGAGAAAGTCAAGTGTTTGGTCCCGATGTGCTTAAGAATGCTGAGAAACAAGTAAGAATGATTAGAAACAATTTCAAAGCAGCTCAGTCACGACAGAAAAGTTATGCCGATACTCGACGAAGAGAATTGACTTTTGAAGTAGGAGATTATGTCTATCTAAAAGTGTCACCTATGAGAGGTGTGAAGAGGTTTAACCAGAAAGGAAAGTTAGCACCAAGGTATGTTGGTCCTTTTAAGATTTTAGAGAGACGTGGTGAAGTAGCATATCAATTGGAATTGCCTGAGAGCTTAGCAGGTGTGCATGACGTGTTTCATGTGTCTCAGTTAAAGAAATGTTTGCGTGTGCCGGAAGAACAGATACCATTAGAGGAACTAACTGTTAAGAAAAATCTCACCTATGAAGAGTACCTAGTAAAGATATTGGAGACAACAGAAAGAGTTACTAGGAGCCGAGTTATAAAGATGTGTAAAGTTCAGTGGAGTCGGTATTCGGAAGCAGAGGCTACATGGGAAAGAGAGGAAGATTTAAGAAAAGCATACCCACAGTTGATTGAGTAAGCATCGTCCGAATCTCGGGACGAGATTCATTTTAAGGGGGTAGAATTGTAACACCCTAAAATTTGCATTATTTTAAAAATAGGAGAATTGGATTTATTTTCGCAATTCTGTGAACATTTTAACCTAGAGAAATAATTTTCGATAAATAAAATCAATAATAAGGTTAGATACTTGCTTGTGCATACATGTTGTTGCATATTTTTATTTGTGATGATTGGTTTTATTTCTAGAAGGAAATGATTTCAAAAACCATTTGAAAATGCAATTGGAATATTAGAAAAAGAAAAGGAAATAGAAGCCTTCTCCTTTCTCAGCTTTTGGCCCGAAGGCCTGCTGTTGCCCCTCCTCAGCAATTGGCCCACTCGGCCTCAGCAGCCCGCGAGCCCAGTTCCCTCCCGCGAGCCGCGTGGTGGGCTGGCCCAGCCGTCCGCAGTCGAAGCCGCCGCGTCCTTCTCCCCTTCTCTGTTCCACTGCCGCGCGGGGCCCGCGTGTAAGCGGTTTCTTCCACCTTTCGCTCGTAACCGAGTAGGACTCGACCATGGAGTCCGATGCCGCCCCAATTCCGTCTTTGCCTTGATCCGCAAGTTCACGCTCTCCTCTTAAATAGAAGCTACGCTCGCGCCGCCTCTCCACATAACCTCAATCGCAAGCCAGCGCCTCTAATCAACCGCGCAGCCGCTCGAAACCCTAAAGCCACCGCCGTTCAAGCTCGGGTGGACGAGTTCGTCAACTCCACCGTGTCGTCGACGCCGTAAGCAAGTCGTCGAGATTCGCAACATGATTGCGAAGCTTCCGAGCCTCTTTTTCCTTCATCTCTCGTCACAGTTTGCTCACTGTGCGTCGCCGTTGTCACAGGACCATCGTTGCCGCCATCCCGAGCTGTGCCTCGTCCCTAATTCATCTTCGGTCGCGTTTTCGTCTCCGGTGAGTTCGCCTTGAGTTTCTCTCACTTTCTATGTTTTTCCCGAGCTCGATAGTGGTTTCTAGGGCTGGATTCAAGAACGCCGGCGAGATTTCTCGCCGCCGGCCATGACCACCGCCGTCGGGTCACTGTTGGTGGCCGACTGCTCCCCTCTCTCTCCCTTCTGTCTGATCTCGGCCACACGTTTTAAATCTAACGGCCAGGAAAGCCCGATACCGGTTCGGCTGACACTTTTGCAAAAGAGCCCTCCGGGTTTCTATAAATCTAACCCGCAGTCCAAAGCGCGTTTACAGATTTTGTTTTCTCTTTTTGAAAACGTACTTTGGTTCGGTTACGTTGAAATACGTTTTCAATTATTTACAGTTTTGCCATTCAACTTGTTTCAGCCATAACTTCTCCGTTTTAACTCCGATTTGATCCGTTCAAATTGCGTTAGGTTCATAATTTCATAATCTATATGATAGTGCTACTGTTTAGTAGGTTCTCTACTCTTAAATTTTGAGATTAGATTTAATCTATTACTTTAATAAAGAAAAGCTTGTTTAAATCATATCTTTTTCGTTTTAGCTCCGATTTGCGTGTAATTCGCGTCTGTGTGATCCTAGTGAGATGTAGATTCATTTTATAAACTTTTCAACTTATTTTGCTACTGTTGGTGTACTGTTCTAATTGTAGCTTTGTTTGCTTTGTATGATTGCTCTTGGATGATTGATGTTGGTGTGTTAATCGAGAATAGAAGGTGAGCAATTCGTTGGTGATCAAGAGTACTATTGTGAACCAGGTCAACAGGATCAGCTAGATCAAGGCAAGTATAGCATGGGACTATCCTTGTTACCTATTCACTTTAATTCACTTAATTTATTATGCATGTGTTTCCTTGTTAAGGATGTCTTAGTGTTGATCTTATTCCTTGAATCCTATGGTTATAGCATTGGGTAGTTTGCTAGTGCTCACATAAACAATGATCTTGTAATTTGATTAATGATATATGCAATAACACTAAAAGATGATTTTTAGCAACAAGGAACAAGAGGGCTAGAGTTTTCTCTAGATTCCTCTCCATAAGGACTTATATGTAAGCGAACATCCGGGACTTACAGTACAGCTATGAGGGCTACATGGCTCTGGCTTTAGTCATATAAGAGGACCTTTTCCAGCTTATTAGTGGTTACCTTTATGGCACAAAAGGGGTGTGTTCCGAGTTGGGTGTAGTGCGGCTTCTGTCCCTATGTGTATAGGCTGCGTGTCATTGTGCCATACGGAAGGGGGGCTCTACATTTGCAGGCCACGAAACCTAGCGGCCCTAACTTGTTAGACGAACCTTGGAAAGACTTCATAGTGAAACTTATCTGTCCAATGGGGAGTCATGACCTCGGACTTTTGGGGATCATGACTCATAGTGAAAGTGTACAACCTCTGCAGAGTGTAAAACTGGTATATCAGCCGTGCTCACGGTCATGAGCGGCCTTGGACCCTTATGGAATAGAGATCACTATTAATTTACTTGTTCTTGCTATTCATTATTCTCTTTACATGATCATGTGTTTATTATTGGGAACATTACCTACTTGTTGCTACTCAATTGCTTAAAACATGATCAACTAAAAGCTACATGCAGTTAAACCAGTGTCTACCATATTTGAGCTTCATGAACCCTATGTTATATTTGTTGAGTACTTTTGTGCTCACCCTTGCATTCCCACACCCCAGGATGGACTCCCGAATGTGCAAATAGTGACTACTACTTCTACTTCCCTAAAGAATACTAGACTTGTGGTCAACCAGTTAACGTGCCTGTGATATGGAGCTAGCTACCACAAGAATTATTTTATGTTTCCGCTTTGTTACATGAAGACTCTGTGATATTATTCGTTATGTAATAAACATTTGTGATGATACTATTTATATTTGTCATCTTATGTGTGATTGATCTCTGGGCGCACATAAGATTATGCACTCCATTTATTCCTTGAAAATGGGTGTGACATAGGGGCAGACAAGGAAAGATACCCCCTAATTAATCACTTCTTGGTTACCACAATCTTGTCCTAAACGTCAGGTTTTTTGGGTATGGAGAGAGTACCTATGTACTAACATGAATTGGCTCTCCATTGCAGTGTGCTGTTGGATGCACACTTGGGACTACAGGCTGCATAGGAGATGGCAACACCAAGGTATGACATGCTTCCAGTTCTATAGTCTATACTACTATTGGATGGCCGCAAGGCGTCGCCTACGCCTTACTCGCTTTAGCGTATGGCGGTAGTTGGTCGCCTTGCCTCGCTTTACCGCCTTAAAAACATTGAGGGGTGGTGCTCTTGCTAGGCTTGCTAAATGAGTTAGTAGTTGTTGTTATTAGGGCCCATGAAAGAATCTAGGCGCCTAGTTGGGTTTCAGTGATCAATGACTACACAAGACTATTGTGACTAACATGTGTTTTGCAGAGGCAATATGAGTTTAGGTCACGATAATGGTGATTATTTAGGCAGTCAATGGTTTTCATGCCCCTATTGATGAAATTCGTTTTAGTTTTGAAAGGATGGACGACAAGATTATGGACAGATAAGTTCTAAAGTGTCATTTGGAGTTGGGAGATACTTAGTTTAGGACCTTGTTTTTCCTTTGGTCGTACTAAAAAGGGGGTATGAACTAGTAGTTTGATCTAGGTGACTTTAATGGTTTAGGTGTGGTGCACACTTGTTAAACTTATTACTAGGTAGCTTTGAAAAGGCCCAAAAACCATTTGGAACCAACCCCATTCACAAAGGAGTTTGAAAAGGAAGTGAATGGTGCAGTTCATGTTGCATCAGACTGGCCTGTGCGGACCATTGGACTATAGGTTGCATGCTTGTGGTAGCCAGGGTCTGCTGCCTCATCAGATTGGTCCAATGGGCTCGCCCAGAGAAGCATTGGAGCATGCATTACAGGTGCTCCAGCTTAGGGTTTGTTCTGTACTGAACATCAGACCAAGTGGAGTGGAGGCATCAGAGCCAGTTGATGCACTTTAGAGAAGTTTAAGAGAGCTCCTGAGCGCATCGGACTAGTCCATTGCGTTTCATCAGAGCATACGTTACTCCTCCAAAACTAGCCATTAGAGTAATATGTTGCTCAGTAAAGCTCATTTTAAGCGTATCCACTAGATTAAGCTAGGGATTTCAATGGGTTAGGTAAGGTGTGTGGGAGTAAACACTATGCTAGAAAAGGTCATCACTACAGTACTATCACTGCCGTTTCGTGGCTTCGACTGACAACTATAGGTAGTATACTATCACTGCCGGTTGAAGCCAAGAATCGGTAGTGCTAGTCTATCTGTCGTTGCTTCAACAGCCAGTGATAGCCCCGTTCTGCACAAGAAAAAAGTCATAACATTTTCATATGAGGTCAAGTTAAGATAAGCTTTATACCAAAATTGTAGAGTTCAAAAAGATCTTAAACTTTGTAGTTGACAACTTTTAAATTTGAGATAGTTTACATATACAAATATTCAATATAAGTTCTCAGATTGGATTTGACATGGTTAGCAATGTTGAATGGAGATAAAAGTCAACAACAAAGTTGTGATACTCAACGAGAGATCTACAACTTTGCAGTTAACAAATTTTTCATTTGAGATCACACTATGCTAGAAAACCTTATCAGTGACGCGTCCAGACAGTCATTAGTGACGCGGAAAAGACGCGTCACTATTCTTGCGTCTGTGATAAGGGCAAATCAGTGACGCGTAAAAACGCGTCACTGATAACCCTCTACCAGTGACGCGTGTATCTAAGACGCGTCACTGATAATCCTCTATCAGTGACGCTTCTAGCCAACACGCGTCACTGATAATCCTCTATCAGTGACGTTTCTAGCCAATACGCGTCACTGATAATCATTAAGCAGCGACGTGTCCAGCCAACACGCGTCACTGATAACTATTTCAGAAAAACAAAAAAAATGATGATCCTATATACATCTACAATGATCCTATACACACACACACACACATACACATCAGACGTGTTCCAATATTCAATAATCAATTCCTTACAAACTTTTTAGATATAAGGAATACAACACATCAGAAATTTAGTGGCTTTCTCAACCTATTGATCCATACAAGAGCATGATCTGCAGCTTCTTCAAATATATAATAAACAGCAGGGAGCAACTATTGATAACCCTCAAAAAAATTTGCAACACATTCAATCTGCTTTTCATATCTTCTTTGCTATCTAACAGAATATATATAACTAGCAGGAACCCGCGGCAAATGCCACGGGCGCTAGGTACAAAATAACTGGTAGCTTGGTAGGATGGACAGATTCGTTCATTATTATTGTCTAAAAGGAGCATCAGAACAACAATCACATAAATATATATTCTGTAATCGAAATTAATAATTAATGGTCAAAGTATTACAAAATAGAAATCATCAAGAAGTCGAAATTGTCTATGAACAGATTATGTATAGTAGGTACAACCTAAGCCCTATTCTTTCTGTCTGAAGTAGGTGAAACATCAGGATTCACAGCACATTATGATAATATGCAACATGGGCGCCACCATTCTTTGGTTGTAGGAAAAAGATCTGCCAAAAAAAGGGAAAGCTATGACAGTGTTGAACAGCTATAGTGAGTTAACTGAGTGACTATGAGACTTGTGCCATTGCATAGAGGTTTAGATGGCTGCAGACCTCATATTGCATAGAAGCAAGAAGAACTAAACAGGAAGTTTGTGTGAACTGTAAAGCAACAATGTATCATCTATATACCTTATTAGATGGTCCCTTCCAATGAGAATAGAGGTTTCATGGACTTATGGTGCTAGCAACTGTCAAAGCGTGCTGTGACACTATTTAGGTAGGCAAGCTAAGTTGTGTTTCTTTGTCTCAATTAGCAGAACCATTTAAGTATGATATGTAGAGGAGGTGGTGCATATCAGTGTTCATTGTCAGGTGCTTTCGTACAAAGCATTATCAAAACTTCATGCGCTCCACATAACACTGAAAGAAGCATTACCTTTTTAAGAGCACATGTTGTCTTGTTACAATTCCATTTTCGTCAAATTTGAGATAGAAGCCTTCATACTACACAATAAAAGTAGAGGTAATAATCTGATCAGGTGGCAAAAATAATTTAGTCGTAGAATATGAATAATGCTCCATATTTCAACATTAAACTATTTCTCTTCTATATTAGCAAGGCATGAAACTATTTCTGTAGTCACTGAGTTTGAATAGTTTAAATCTGGTACATGCCCCTACATATGAAATTGAGACAATTAGAATGTACTGTTAAACATGACTACATAACACATTGGTAAGTTACAGGGGCAACCTAAACCTTATCTCTTAAACTGAACATGTATGAATCGTAGGCAAATTACCACTTACCTTTAATTCATGCAGTTAGGATAAAGCAACCCAGTAGCTGGTATCCATCAAATCGAATATAATAGTTCAATTAATAACCTGGAGTTATTTGAACGACTTTACTGAGAAAACATACAAACATCACTACATAACAGATTGATAAGTTACAGGGGAAACCTAAACCTTATCTTTGAACCTGAAGATGTATTACAACCTGCTGGTCAGAAAGTTTCAGAAGTAAATAAAGAAGTGTAAACATGACAATAAATACGCAGCTTTTTGGGAGGTTGTCACATTTTCAGGTGCTTAAATATCCAACAGGTAGCTTGAGTTCATCCTGGTGTGTCAACCTGCACACAAATATGCTATTGTAAGGAGAAAACATACAGACATGTGGAACTTAGCTGCAACAAACGAAGGATGAAGGCTATGGAAGGAAACCTGGGTGACCCCGTCATCCATCAGCTTCAGGGAAAGAAGGCGCACATATAATCAGATTAACAGTCAGGTACTCAACGCAAGCAAGAAGTAGATAAAGAGCAGAGAAGGGAGAGTCGGCAAAACCTGGAGATGCTGGCTATAGAGGCTTCGCACGCACAGGAATCCGGGTGGCGCCGCTAGGGTTTGGCCACGCTTGGGCACCGGTGGTGGTGCGACATAGAGCCGGGTCGGGCGAGCTAGGAAGAGGGAGGGACGAGTCGCACGGCACTAGGAGATGCGGAGCCCGCCGCGAATCCAAGGAGGCGAGGGCGAAGTGGCGGCGCCGGTGGCTTCATGGCTAGGAGCAGCGCCGTCGCGACCTCTGGGGAGGGGGCATGCGGCCGTCGGCAGTACGGCGTCGCCGAGAGGAATGCCGGAGGCAGTGCCGGCGTGGGGTGGGGGTGGGAGCGGCAGAGGTGCGGCGCTGCTAGAGGGGGGGGGGCGGGGGAGGCGGCTGCGGCCACCGCGGGGGCCTAGCCACGCCGGCGCGCCGGAGGCCGGCCACCACGGGGGGCCGAGCGGTGGGGTCGCAGATCTGGAGAGAGGGAGAGGGAGAGGGAGACGGAGAGAGAGGCGCCGCTGGCTGGTCGGTGCGCCGCTGCCTCGCCCTATCCGCCTAGATGCGCCGCCGCGCCGAGGTCCACCACTGAGGTGCGCTCGCGCCGCCGCCGTGTCAGTTTCGGGAGGGATCGGGAGGGAGGGAGGGGAAGAGAAGTGACGAGGGGAGAAAGAGGGGAGGGGGAGGGAAATGGGAGATATTTTTATCGGTGTACTGTAGATGAGGGGGGAGTGACGCGTATTGTTCGGAGAGAGAGGGGAGGAGAGGAGGAGATATTTATCGGCATGGTTCCTAGGGAGAGAGAGAGGAGGAGAGGAGGAGATATGTCTTTATATCAGTGACGCGTCTAGACAACACGCGTCACTTTTCTTACCAGTGACGCGTTTTATTGAGAAGAGTCACTGATATGTTTTTCTATCAGTGACGCGTCATAAGAACACGCGTCACTTTTCTTATTAGTGACGCGTCTTGTTGAGAGGAGTCACTAATACGGCCACATATCAGTGACGTGCCTGGATAATACGCGTCACAGATGTTATTAGTGACGCGTTTTCTTACGAAGAGTCACTGATATCTTGTAATTAGTGACGCGTCTGGTTCCTGGGGCATGGGTAACAACTAATCAGTGACGTGTCTGGTTCACCCGCGTCACTAATATAGTAATTAGTGACGCGTTTCGTTTCTGAGTCACTAATGAGACGTCACTGATAAGCTTTTCTGGCATAGTGTCATTTAGGTATAAAATGTAGAATATAAGATTCAAAGTTGTGTAGTTATAAAAGAATAGCATTAGCTATATGGTCATAAGTGTCGAGGTTATGGACGCTCCAGAGAACGTGAACGTTGTGGTTCTTCAGTTCAAATTAATCTTGGACGACGAGTCTGGCAGTGACGGAGGCAAGCCCATTAGTGACGGATTCTCACTGCCAGATACAAATGCGGAAGTGATGCCAGGTTTAGACCCGGTAGTGATGTAGTAAGCTATGGTAATGAAATACACGTTCACAAAATATTGCCTGACTGGTAAAATATTTTACCCGCACCCATCGGGTACTATATTTACTAATTGAGTTGCCATCAGAACACGTAGAATCCCTTATATATAATTCAAGCCCTAATGGGAAAAGCAGCATTCCCATATCCTGTACCATGAGTAGAATTTGGCACACGTCCTCATACTCCGCAAGTGAAATTTCATATCCACTCACACCCGTCAGGTTTACATCCATACCCGCGGGTAGACTTGATCTCTAGCAGAGACTTTGGATATATTTTTGTATCCATTCCTACAAACTGCTTCTGCTCATAGGCAAGCAAGCAGACCTTTCTCTTACTAGATTATATGGTTCCATTTAGACCTTGTTTGAATACATGTGTATCCACTTCAATCCATATGTGTTGGAGTAGATTGGAATGGAACTTAGTTTAATTCTACTCCAATCTACTTCAACACATATGGATTGAGATAAATATATACACTTCCAAACAGGAAAAAGTCAACTTCATCCCCCAACTATGAAACCGTCTATTCTACCCCCTAAACTTTCCAAAATCGGTCAAATTACCCCCATGGTTTGCTACAGTAACAGTTGCTTTGCTACAGTAGTGGTGTTTTTTTGCGACGACAGTAGTGGTGGTTTTGTCTTTTTCTTTTTTATTTATTGCGGCTGAATCTTTGAAAAATCATAGTAAATCACAGAAAAATCATAAAATGGAAAATCTAATTTTGTTGGACTCCACGTGAGTAGATCTACACAGTGAATATATAATATAGTATGCTTTAGTACAATTTTTTTGCTATAGATTTTGATCTTTTTTCTGTAATTAATTGGAATAATTCATAACTACAGTTTCTAGGGTCCAATTGTGGTGAAAATTTTATACTGGCCTAATTATTGTATGCTTGAACTGTAGTAAAAATTTCATACTCATTGAATCATATATAACTTAGTTATAGATTTACTTAGGGTTTATGCTTGTTAAATCTAAATAAATATATAACTATGAAATTTTTACTACAGTTCAAGCATACAATAAGTAGGCCACCATAAAAATTTCACCATAATTAGACCATAGAAACTGCAGTTATGAATTATTCCAATTAATTACAGAAAAAATAGATCAAAATCTATAGCAAAAACTTTGTCTTAAAGCATACCATATTATATGTTTACTGTGTAGATCTACTCATGTGGAGTCCAACAAAATTAGATTTTCCATTTTATGAGTTTTCTGTGATTTACTATGATTTTTCAAAGATTCAGCCGAAATAAATAAAAAGAAAAAGGCAAAACACCATTGCTGTAGCAAACCATCGTTACTACAGCAACCCACCGTCCAAAACCTCTTGGAGGGTAATTTGACCGGTTTTAGAAAGTTTAGGGGATAGAATAGACGGTTTTATAGTAGGGAGGTGAAGTATTCCACACCCATAGTTTGAGGGTGAAGTAGACTTTTTCCCTTAAAAAAAAAAGGCCAGCCGGAATGGTGATGCAGCCCACCGTTAAAGTTTGTAGACGCAGACCCTACAGCATATTTCAAAGTAACTAACATTCATACGGTTTTCTGAACTCTAAATAATGAAATTAATCAGAAGAACAGGATGGAGTACTGAATATCTCAAAATATATTCGACGGTTCACACTATCTCGATTCGATTCTTTCGCACCTAGTTCTCCATCCCATTCAATGGGACCGATCCACGTGATCTCTTCTAGGCATCCACCACTTTCACTTTCCCTCTTTCCCTAGAACAATCTGATTACAAATCAAAATCACTGAATAAAGTAGCGAGATCATCGGAAGGCGACATAGTTTATCTCCAAGAAAGCAGAAAGAGATGGTATGGCGGAGGCCACGACAGCCTTTGAATGTAAGGTCCAAAATTTCACTAATCCTAAGTAAGCCTTTATTTTCCTCAACAATCTATATCTTTGTCTTGTTATCTGCGTAGGAGCGTCCACGTTTGCTTAGAAGCTAGGTCTACAAATTTCAACATTAATATGATAAAAAGAACCTGTGTGTGTGTGTGTGTGTATGTATGGAGAGACACACACACATATCACTGCCATTATCCATAAATTAACCCAATACGCCCCTATACATATTCATGGGTTACTCACCATTGTGCTATGAGAAAACAGAAAAAACAAAAACACACAAGAAACTCAATCTACCTCTAATAATTCTTATAAATTACTTACCACTAATATTAAGAGAAATTGACCAACATCAATGTACGTAAATGTCCCATAACTGCCATGACAAAAAAAAGTTAAACAAAAAATACTTCCTATACATATATACACTACCATATTAAAAAAATAAAGCCAAGCCAAACAAAAATAACATAATTTAACAAATGCATAAGTTCATTGCACTATATATGCATTTCAGAGATCAAAATTACAATTCTTTGTGATGTTATAAGTTTATTAAAAGAGAAAGCAAGGTGTTATAGAAAGACTTAAAAGGAGATATAAGACATAAATAATGATATAACGATTCTCTCCCTCCTACAGTACGTCCTACCACATGCCCTAGATGGTTCGACGCCGAAACTATTGCACACTTTGAAATAGCATACGGGCATGGAAAATAAGATAAACTTCGATGTGTTAATTTGAGTTGAACGGGGAACTAAATTAATTGAGTCAATATTTTGTATATAGGATGTCAAATGTACAAGTGAAGTGAATAACTCAAAGTAGTAAAATGAAGTTTTATGACATAAGAAAATGATGGTAAGATGAACCACAAATTAATGATAAAATCACAATGACACATACATACTTCAATTACAATGGGACAACTAGCTGGTTTCAACGAAATGATATGAATGTCCACACCATGCATATTTGGAAAATGTCAGTCTCAAATAAAGTCACGTCGTATATAAGTTGCATAATACATCGAGATGAAACTTTTTGGTGATAGGTTTCGTTACGTATGTGGTGATTTCATCTATCTCAATACCAGGTTAGTGAATGTGTTCACAGAGATAGGGTATCCGTACGTGTACAGAGGTGAGTGCGTATGCAAATGTAATATTTCAGTAAAAACGTCATGCACTAGTGGAGAGGCGAGTGTGTATGCAAATGTAATACGGTAATGCACCACCGCGGGCATCCGTCCCACATCCATCCATCCGGATGCTCGTAGCTAGGGCTACGGACCGGCCCACAGGCCTGCTCCCCTCACCACGACATACACGGTTTATAAAAAAAGAGTGATATTTTCTCCATTCGCAGCGGCCATATCCACCACTGCGTTTCCCACCCCGCACCACGGCCGCCTCGGCTCCTGCTCCTGCCACGCTGCCCCGCCGCACTACTCCCGCTCCTGTTCAACGCGCTTGCCTCGCCGCTCCTTATGCGGCTCTCGGCGCTGCTCCTGCTCCACGCGCCCACCTTGTTGCTCCTGCCGCTGCTCCTGCTACAGTTCCACGCGCTTCCCCACCGCTCCTGACGCGGCTCCCGGCACTGCTCCTGCTCCGTGCGTTCACCTTGCTACTCCTACCGCTGCTCCTGCTCCTGTTCCGTGCACCCGCGCTGCTGCTCCTGCTCCACTACCTGCCCTGCTTGACGCTGCCGACAGGTGCCGCTAGCGCAAGGAGAAGTGTCGGGCCCTGGTGCGGAAGCCTTCCGGGCTCGCCTCCTGCTATGGCTGCGGCGTGCCGGCGCCTCGATGCACACGGCGGAGGAGACCGCACTGGGATAGGATGCATGTGGCAAGTGTACAATTCAAATGTTTCAGATGTTTTAGAGGTATGTTGCAAGTGTTTCATACGGATGTTGCAAAAGTAGATCGGGATGTCGCATATGTTGCAATGGTTGTACACCAAGCGTCTATCCCCAATGTTTTATTTATTTTTCAGACGTATGTTGCAAGTGTGTTTATCTGGATGTTGCATATGTTGTACACATATGTTGCAAGTGTTTTATCTGGATGTTACGTATGTTTGAATGGCTTTTCAAGTGTTTTCAAGAGTTTTTTTGCAAGTATTTTAGATGCATGTTTCAAGTGTTTCATTTATATTCTTTTGTATGTTGCAAGTATTGCATCTGGATGTTTCAAAAGTAGATTGAGATGTTGGACATGTTGCAATGGTGTTTCAAGTGTATACCTTAAATGTTTCATCTGTTTTAGATATATGCTGTAGATGTTTCATCTTGATGTTGCAACAGTAGATATGGTGTTACACATGTTGTAGTGGGACCCATTGCTGCAGCCACCTGCTTGCACTTCCTAGGGCCCTATGCATGCGCGTGGGAGCGGAGGGGGCACGAGCAGTAGGCACGGGAAACGGAGCGGACACAGATCAATGCATGGGAAACAGAACGGCATGGGCCGCACGTGAAGCAAGAGTAAGCGGACGGACGAGCGCAACAGCATGCGTACACGGGGGCACAACAGTCACGAGCGTCCGGACGCTGGCACCCAGATAGGACGTCCAGTAGCAGCTCCGAATGTAAAATATTTCTGTAAGACTACCCGCAGTGGGTACTCTAAAGCGATACTCTAAAGCTTTAGAGTATGAATATAGAGTAAAAACTGCTGCACTGGGTACTCTAAAATGCTACTCTATCCTCTCTCACTCTATATTTAGAGTGGTACAATGCTTACTCTATAGTGGACAGTGGCGGGCCCGACTAGCTAAACAAAGGAAAAAATGCTATAACTCATAAACCAAAAATCCAAATTATATTCTGATTGCACCATTAAATTCGTCTCAACAAATCCTTCAAAACTAGATCACACATGGATATATTTAGATAAAGTGACAAGTTGGTCCCACAATGGATAGAGTGGATAGAGGATGATATAGAGGATGGATGGGTGCGGGAGAATTGAGTATAAAAGAGAAAATCTTGCTGACTAGGACGTATAGAGGACGAATATAGAGGTTCATGAGTGCGGATAGCCTAAAAACGTCGTGCAGTAGTGGAGCCGCAGTTATATGGGCCGTGTCACATGTCACATGACACCTGCAGCAGAATCAGGAGGGAATAGTACTGGGCTGGGTACATCGCCGGCTGGCAATCCTAGCAGGCTGCAGGCCCTCGTGTTCTCGCCTTCGCTGTAAACCATTTTTATCTCGGTTGAGCCCATTTTTGTTGCGCATCCAGACACAGGCCAAATTGACAATTATTATGTTTTTGCTGTAAACCAAAAATAAACCTGATTAAGTCTGAACCCGATTACCCGAGAGTGATCCCAAGGATTTCTTTATTGTCACTGTTTCGATTTCAGTACAATAACACGACAAGCTAATGCCTAATCCGAATAGCCATTGCTATGATAACACTGGAGCGGTCGTCCAGCCTGAATAGTGTCAATGCAAATACACACTACTGGTATTGGATCTGCTTCATGGGTGAGATGGCCTCAATAGCGCTACCCAGAGGCCATGTGGCTCCAATGTAGTACTGGCCACGCTTCACCTTGGACACCAATGTGATCCTCTTCATTGGATGCACTCCTACAGCAGTGCAAACCGACCAGCATATCAACATTGGGCCATATTTAACAACAGAAAGAAAAAAAACTTGACAGTGTGTATATAGTAAATATAAAGATAATAATCATTGCGACTTACCGAATCCATTAACAAGCAAAGTGTACTGGTATGTAAGATCCATGCATGTGTATGGCATATCGTCGCTGCGAACATTCGGGTACGCAACTGTTGCTTCCTTGACGCTCAATCGGCAAGCCTTGCGTGCAGCAGCTTTGAACATGGCAGGAATGACCTCGGCACTGGGAGCTTTGCTATCTATGAACCCAACCTTTGAAACAGGAAAAATAATTAAGCTAGTGATTAGTTCAATTATTAATTAGGACTAGCATATATACATTTTCAAATTGAAGGTACCAATAGGTTAATTGTTACTACATTTGCGGCAAGGTAGTAGAAGGCCGACGCGGCGTAGATGGTGTCCTGCCCTGCTCCGCCTCCCCCGTTCCACACGCCGTCGAATGTGCAGTTCTTCGTCTTGCACGGTGCGTTCAGCTTCAGCGCCTTGGCGATCTCTTGCCTACACTTGTAATATACTGCCCCTCCTGGCGCCGCAGTTGCATCATATTCCTCACCATGGTAGCTGTACTTACCTTCATTCACAAAATGGGGAAAGGAGAGCTAATAATCATTCATGCCCCCAAGGTCAAGGATGTCCTTGGAAAGACGATATGTGTCAAAGTCTGTCAAAAAAGAAAAACATACCACTAAACCCACGTAGGATGCAGAAACTGAATGGCCCATTCTTCGCCTTCAGAATCTCTAGGCGTGATGCAACAGCACCGTAGCGCAGGTAACTGCAAGGACAAGGTAGGTCCTGGATGACCACTTGCAGTGTACTGATATGGAATAGTTAACTATGCATAGCATTACTCGAACCTGTGAACATAAACATTGTAATGTTTTCGATTGAGATACTCTTTTGTAACGTAGGGAGCCTTTCCGGCAGGTACTGCTGGGGCGTTTGCAGCGGCATTTGCAGAGATGGCGTAGGCCATTTGCACTGATCCACCTCCCAAGTCAATCACACCTACTGTCTGGGAGTAGTCTCCTCCTAGTCTGTCCAGCAGATAGTTCAGAGCAACCTACAACACGCATGGCATCCATGTGCACTGAGTTAAATAGGGTTGCAAGTGCAGAGTACATGCAAAGATGAAGTTATAGATAAAAGAGTAAGTTTGATTGTGGATATATAGAGGGTTTTTTTGTGTGTGGATGGTAACCCGTACCCATAGATAAGATCCTTCTTGAGTTCCCGAGAGAACATTGATCCATTTGGGGTTGTACCAAAATTTGCTCTTTGTTCGGACAAGATTCCTGACCTGTGTAAAATAGTGTTGTTTTAGTTCTCAGAATCATATATGTGCATATGATGTTTATATACATGCATGACTGTGTGCCAGTGCAAAACTTATTGGAGGGAAAAAATGAAACTACCGCTTGAAGAATTTCCTCTGCTCTTTTATCTCCGATAAGTCTCAGCCCAGCGGTTGCCTGCAAGTTTGATTGGTAAGAAGCACAGGAAAAACACTAAGAATCGTTAATAGCATTTTGATGTGACCTTGAGCATAACTAAACATTCAAGGACTTCCATCATGTCATTTTTAATGTTCTTTTCTTTAGTTTTACATAACTAAACATTCCACCTTGAAATAATAATGAGATGGTCCACTCATAAATCACTGTGTTTCAGGGTTCCATGCATATCGTCACAACCAGCTGCAACTTCTCCTAGTGTTTTAGTATTCAACATTTAGTATAAACTTTCCCTACCAAATACCTCATAGCGAGGATTCATGTGCTATGACTAGTGTTAGTGTTTTATTAGTACTTAAAATCACAAGGAGAACTCCACCATTTTGGTAGTGCATACTGCATCTCGTCATATATAGTAGTAACATTAAAGTAGAGAATAAGTATGTCTTAAATCATTTCCAGTATCGTCTTGTACTGTAATAGCAGATTTGTTCACGTACTCCAAGCTTAACAGGGGTTCTTATCGTAAGCCAGGAAGGGACAATGCTCTTAGTGGCCTTCTCAAGAAGAGGCAGCAAGGAGTCTGCAGCATCCTGGGGTCGTCCAGCGTACGAGCTCAGCCCGGGCTTCACCTGCATGCACCAACAATCATTATTGTGAACACAATCAAATAAAATGTCCTGTACTGTAATGACATAATAAATAAATAACTATATACATATATATGCAGCAAATGCATCAGTCGTGTAATCGTACGCTGTCGAAGATTTGGATCTCCCCGTGACTAAACGGAAGAAGCTTCAGACTCGACATGTGGAACTTGAAGACGTGCACACGGCTTCCGGTACTGCCGGCGTCGAAGATGACGGCGTACCTATATGGCCACCGCCGCAGGCCAGCCGGCGCGTTCGCCGCCATGGCAGGATCGTCAACAATGCCGGCCTTCCGACCGAGGACGGAGGCAGCTTCGCCATGGACCAAACTGGGGTATGAAAAAGCTACTAGCAGCAGGAGGAGAATCAGCACCACGTTATGCACTGTCATGTCAACAACAACCTGAGCCATTGCTATTGCTATATGGCCCTATTGCGTAAGCGCCTGCCTGCCTAATGCAAAGTCGACGTGCACTGGTATGCCCCTTTTATAGAGTGGTGGAACCAGAGAGTTTTCGGCATGGGTACCTCTGGTACGATTCATATTGCAAATCAAGGCCCAGACAATAGAAACGCTCCAACAAGTGTCAAAGGAGTTGAGACGAGCTACACACCATTTTCAGTAGTGTATACATTATTGCATGATACCAATATTTTGTGTGAAACCTGATGACACTTTTTTTTTATTGAAATTGAAAGGTGGCCCATGCCTTTTATCGATAAAAATCATCATGTGTTTACATCTTAGCAACCAGAATTTGAATCAGGTAGAGTTACCACCTGAGCTAGAACAGCTAATTAAAGACGGACATGTTTGAACTTTTGCCCATCACTGTTTAAACTTGCCCAGCTAGGAATCAACTTGGGCAGCATGCATGTTGGAATTTCCTGACTTTGCCAACCTTGGTTTCTGCATCGGCAAGAATTTCATTGCTGCTGCAGGTGAGCCAAATAAGCTCGCCTCTGGCCTGGCAAGCTTTTCCTTGCTCACGCCAGCAAGGTGAGGCAAGGCTAGGAACCAAGCATGCCCTTATTAACGTGCTAAATTGACGGGCATAATGACCGTCATCCGAGAGGGACGACCTTAAAGGTGACAGACATAGGTCCAGTCACTTTTGAGTAAGTGAAGAATAATGACTGTCTAATATATTGAGAACCATCACATTTGGTTTTGTAAAAAGTGATGTGCATACATCTTTACCCGTGTCACTATAGTCCTAATAAGCCCCCAAAGGCAGCTCCAGTCTCTCGCTTCTTCTTCATGCCCTCCTAGAACTTGCGCCACATAAAATCTAGATAATTAATCTCTCATGATTCCATCGTTCGGCCTGATAACCCAAATCTAGCCTCTAGTGCTCAAAATATAGGGGTGGTCGTAGAAAAACTTAGCTAAACGTGTGCAAGGTCAAGATACAAGTAAAAGAATGTGTGATTGATTTATGCCCACGATGAAATGGAGCCATGTATATTTGGAAGACTCAAGCCGTGAAGTTTCTGATGCCTTGGTCTCATCCATGTGTGATGAATGATTACTGACACAAGAGTTTAGAGGTTCGAGGTTTTGCCGGTTGAGTTCATATTCGAAGCATCCTTCTCTAAAACTAGTTGCACCAAAAAATAATACATATCTTTTACATAGGAACTCAGATGAAGAAAAATGTTATATCAAAATTGTAGCTCTCGACGCAATTTACAACTTTGTAGTTGAGAAGTTCTTTATTTGAAACTGTTTAGAATCCACTCAGATTTTTGAAATTTAAAATTAATTTCCAAACTAGCTCGGACGTCGCCATGGTATATACAGATACAATCTATAATTTCGTAGTGGCCAAGGTTGTATACCAAGGTTGGAGATTCCATTACAGAAGCACAAGGTATATACCAAGGTTGTATTAATTTCCCAACAGTCTCCAACTGCAACCGATTTTTCAAATGCGATGCCGCTGGAGGCATCTGCCTTACTTTTTCCTTGCCCTGCTCGGCTCAAACAGGCAATGATCAGTAGTGGCATCTGCTTCACCTTCTCCTTGTTCCCCACTCTCTGCTACAGTAGATTCCAATTATCGCCCAAAGCACAAAGCAGGAAAATGACAGCAGTTGTTGTATCAGATGGCGACTTTGTTGAAAGAGCTGCCCTCTTCACCACACGGCCTCTTTTGTGGAAGTTGCATATATTCCCTCTTTATATCACACGCTCTCCTTTAATTTGTGGATAGATGGATCGATGCTCTAAGGATTATTCCGTTGGTCTCGGAGGGCTTCACCACGTGAAACTCGAGTAGGCCCTCATCGTGTGACACGCAGATGCTTTTCTTGTGTGTTTTCATTTCTAACGGGAAGAGGGAAAGGGAAAGGCAAAGGAGAGGGAAAGGCTGGACCAGTCGATTCTGATTGTCAGGTTAGAGACAGTGGCGAGCGGCTGCGTGCGAGCACCACCGCCACTAGGGGCGAGGAGCACCATGGCCGCCATTGTAGAGGGAGCTCAGTCGCCGAGCTGAGAGAGGGCACCACCAGGGGTGGGGAGGGCGCCACGCCAGGGAGGGGGAGAGCCGCCTACTCCCTTGCAACACTGACGCGTGTCACACCCGGTTTTAAGGACAAAACCAAACATACACTATATGTGAAATAAAGGAGACAAATCTCACATATAGCCACAGTTAAGTGTAATATCAAGAGACAAATGCTTAATATACATAACGCAACAGTATAAAATATACCTTAAAGAGCAACTCAACGGAAAGACAACTCCGACCACCGGGTGTAGACTTCACTCCAGGAACAAAATAACTGGTTGATCACAAGCCTAATAACTCCAGAGACTATCCTGAGGTGCGGGAAATAGCAAGAGTGAGTCCATGTCGAACTCAACAAATATAACATGGGGTTCATGAAAGCTCAAAAAGGCTGGACACTGGTTTAACTGCATTTAGCTTTTATTCATCATTTGCTTAGCAAATTGAGTAGCAACAAGATAACCAAATTCCCATTATAAACCAATGATCAATTGTAACAAGGATAATGAAATAGCAATTAATATAAGCATAATAATATCAACTATAATAAGCATGAAATAACAATGATGAACCTTTATTCTGTAAGAATCCCCAAAGACGCCCGTGTCCGTGAGCACGGCTAGTATACTAGTTTTTAACTCTGCGCAGAGGTGTACACTTTCACTGTGAGTCATGACTTCTAAATGCATGGGTTCGCGACTCCCCAAAACACCGAAAATCATATAAAGCCATTTAAAAGTTCGTCTAACAAGTTAGAGCTACTAAGGATTCTCAATTGGAAAGCATGAACCTCCCTCCAAGGGGTGACTTACAAAAGACTGCACCCACCTTGGCAGGCCAAAATCATACTAGACATGACCCCTCTTGCGCCTTTCGGTAACCACCAACCAGCTGGAAAAGGTCTCTTAAACAACTAGAGCCAGAGCCATATAGCCCTCACAGCTATACTGTCAATCCTGGTTATCACTTACAGATAAGTCCTTACGGAGAGAAACTAGAGCAACATAAAAACAACATAATGCTCTAGCACCCTTTAACAATATTTAAATCATCTTAATGGGTGATTGCACAATTCATTAGTCATATTACAAGATCATTGTTTATTATTAAGCACTAGCAATAGCTACCCATTGCAAAACCCATAGGTGACAAGGAGTCAGGATATCGAAGCCTACGTTATAATCTATAGGTCATCAAGGAGGACACATGCATATGTATTATGATTATAGTGAATAGGATAACAAGGATGATCCCATGCTATACTTGCCTTGATCAAAGCTTTCCTGATGATACTGCTGGTCTGGCTCAAAATAATACTCCTGATCATGAAGAAACTGCTCACCGTCTATACTCAATCACCAAGCATCAACACACAATCATCCGAGCAATCATACACGGAGCAAACAAAGAAACATAGTTAGAACAGTACACCAACAGTAACAAAACAGTATAAAAAGTTTGTAAAACTCTTCTACACGTCACTACGATCACACAGACGTAAAGATCATAAAATTCGGAGTTAAAACGTGAAAGTTATGAATTTTCTTAGATTTCATATAGATAAATAATTACTTAAATATAAACTCAAAAATTAAATTTTCCAAACCTACTGTACAGCTATACTAACATGTAGAGTTCGCAAATACGATCCTAACTTAACTTGAACGGGTTGAATCGGAGTTAAAACGAAGATTTTACGATCAAAACAAGTTTAGTGGCAAAACTGTAAATATCAGAAAACGTATTTTTGAATTACCGAGAAGAAATACGTCTTCAAAACAGAGAAACGTACTTCGGGAATTACGCCAAGGACCGCGGATTCTATTTCATAAAAACGCAGGGGCTCTTTATGAATTTTACCCCGCGAAGGGGTATCTTCTAATCTAAGTCGTTGATCTAAGAACGGACGGCAGACATCGCTTCCAGACGAAGGAGAGAGAGCGCGGCCATCCTCCTCAACGCCGGCCGGTGGCCGCCATGGCCGACGCAAGCGGCTCGCCGGAGATTCTCGGCACTACCGTTCTTGACCTCCATTCGACCCACGGCCGGTACCAATCGAGTGCGCAGCTCAACGCGAACTCTTCTACATAGGTTAGGGAGGCAAGGATGAATCAAAGACGTGTTGCGGAGGCGGTGGCGCCATTGCCGGCTTCGGCAAACTCACCAGAGCTCTATGTTCTCGCAATTTAGGGCACCACGGTCCAAAAGAAAAGAATGGGGAGGGAGAGAAGGAGATGATGAGCTCACCAATTGCGGAGAAGGAGGGCGTGGGCTCACCGGCAAGCTCTGACGATGGGCAGCAGTGAAACCTAGGGTTCTCAATCCCTCTACTCTCGAAATCACGTGGACCGGTTCGGTGTTAAGATGGAAAAAGAGACGAGGGGGAACGCGGCTACACCTTTATAGCCTCCAACACGAAGTTTATGGATAGAAATCCTGGTTCCCTCGGTGGATTCAGTTGCGGTGGCGTTCGACTTCGGTTCGGTCACGACGGAAGGAAGGAGGAAACGGCTGACATGTGGGTCCTACCCGTTAGCGACACTAGAGAGAGGGAAGCGCACGGCAGCGGCGGCTTTGGGCCGGCCCACGCGAGCGCGAAGGAGAAACGGGAAAGTGGCTTGGTTCGGCCCCATAGCAAGAGAGGGGAGGAATAGGCCGGCTTAGGTGGGCTTCCAGGCCACCGGCTGCACAGGTAAGTTTATCCCTTTTTTTCTTTTCTTTTCTCATATGAATTTGTTTTCCAAAGTCATTTTAAAATAGATTTTGAATCCAAATAAAAAAAACCAAAACCACACCACTCAATAAAACAAATGCAACAGCATGAATGCATCATCAACCATCCCACCTAATATTTTAAATTTTAATCCCCATTAAATATTCTCTAAATTATTTAAACTCATAACTAAATCTTTTTTAACTCAAATTTTATCTAATTCAAAATTTTAAAATTTCTGGGTGTTACAAATTCTACCCCCTTAAGATGAATCTCGTCCTCGAGATTCGGAAGATGATGATAAAAGAAATAGTGACATTCTGTCTTCATTTGATCCTCATTTTTCCAAGTTGCATCTTTCAATGAGAATCATGTGACAGTTTCTAAGATCCTCGCTAGCTAATCTGCGTAAGCATGATCATCTCTCATATTGAGCTCCTCCAAAGTTGTTTGTTCCTTTGCTATGACTTCTGTAAGCTCATGGTCCACTTTGCTATCCTCAGTGTAACCACCTTCTAATTGGTCATTCTTGTCTTCCTCAGGTGCCGCTTGAACACCTATGTACTCAATTCTTTCTCCTGACCGTGTGGTTACAAACACCGAACGTTGGGCAGAATTAATCACTCCTTTGCAAGTAAGTAACCAACGTTTTCCAAGGATAACATCTATTTCCATTAACTCCAGTACAATAAGATTTGCCTCAAACTTCACCCCGTTTATGTCAAGACTAACTCTTGGGCATATACGGTTTGCCTTCTTTTCTCCTTCTGGAGAGTTAACTACCACCGGTTTCCTCATTGGAAGCATAGTTATCTTATGATCTGCTACATATTTCCGAGAGATGAATGAATGTGTAGCTCTAGGGTCAAACAAAACCATAGCAGTGTCTGAGCCTGCACCAATATAGCCGAGAACAACCTCTTTAGCTTCGTAAATGGTAACCACATCCACATTGTTCAACCTTCCTTGGATGTATTTTTGATTCAATTTATTTCTTTGCACCTCCTGATTATGGACACTTTGTTCTGGCTCTTGATGTTGTTGATTCTGGCTCCAATTACTCTTAGTAAGCTTCTCCAGACAATCGTTCTCATAGTGCTCAATCTCACCACAACCATGACCTTCCTCACTGGTATTAATAATCGGAGGTGACAGACATGGTTCTTGAGAGTTAAAGTAATGCACGCTATTATTGAGTTGCTGAAATTAGTACCGATCCCGATCTATACTACCAAGTAGATTTATAGATTGTGACTGATACTTTGGTTGTACAGCAAAACCGAGACAAGTGTAGCTACCTGTAGATTGATGTTGCATTTTCCTTCTCTTCCTATCATGCTCCTTGCGCATATCATCAAGCACAATTGCACGGTCCACCAAAGCTTGGAAATTTGGATAGGTGTGGCCCTTCAGTTGTAACCTGAGATCATAATAAATTCCCTTGAGAAAAAGACATTGCTTATCTGCATCTTCTCTCACCTCATTAGGAGCATAATGAGACAACTGAGTGAACTGATCATGATACTCACACACTGACATAGATCCTTGCTTTAGAGCCTGAAATTCATCCTGCTTAAGTTCTATCAACCCTTTGGGAATGTGGTGAGCTTTGAATTTATCTTTGAACTCCTGCCAGGTTATATAGAAGCATTATCAGTACGTCCATCCTAGAAAGATTCCCACCAATCTAGAGCAGCACCATAAAGTTGTCCGGAAGCATAAAGCACCTTTTGATGGTCATCACACTAAGCTATGTTAAGATGTCGCTCCACAGCTCTAAGCCAATCATCTGCCTCTAGTGGATCACTCGCATGAGAGAATGTCGATGGGTGTCCCATCATAAATTCACCACGCTTACTAATAGGTGGTGCTTGATGCTGGTTATTCACATGTTGAATGAGAGTCTGCAGCAATTGAGTCTGTGTCATCAAAGCTTGCTCTATAGTTGGAGAATTTGTTGCCGGCGAAGGATTAGTTGAATTTGTAGAGTCCCTTCGGTCACCATGTGAAGAACTTCTCCTGGTATTAACCATCTGTTTGTAACATGAATACATTAGGATTTAGTCATTCTTAACATTCCTAAGTGCAACTTCATGAGATGACAAGATAAGACTTGATAGCATGAGAGGTAAGAGAAAACCCAACCACATAGACAACCGAACTCTTCATCTTGGCTACCCCACTTAAGAAAATATCAACTAGGGGAACGAAAGAGTAGCCTGAACCTTCTTCTCAATGGATATACTATCATGATGACCCTCCGATATCCAATAAAACTCGTGTGTATAAACAAGAACAAGTAATCTGAAATTCCTTGCGAGCAGAAAAATAGTAGCACAGTAAAACATCCATATCTCTAGTTCTGTTAATCCAATTAGGTTGCACCTTATACCATTGGAAAGCTTATCAAATTCTGTACAACTTACTTATAGAACACTTTTCCATATTCTATCATTAACTAAGTCAAAACAAAGCTTAACCAAAACTATTTCAGAACTCCAGACTGTGTAGTAACCTCAATTTGGAACGGGTATATCTCATAACTCAAAATTGATAAAAAGGTGATTCCAATGGGATTGCGAAGATGTAAGGGCCTAGTTTCTCCCGGGAAAATTTCATGTATTCCTCACGTCAAGATCTTAAGATATAACAGAAACACTTAATGCTGCTCCAGAAATCAGCATGCAGAGAATTACATAAAACCACCCCAACTAATTATTCATTAATCCTTATGCCTTAAGAGTGCCTAAAGATGAAATTGTGAAACACACAACTTCTTAACAATCATTACAAAACTCCAAATTAAGCATAAACATAATGACAATCCAACTAACACATTGGTTCACACTTCACGCATTGACTCAACTTACGATTGCTTCGTTATCTTCATATAGGGCAAAGATCCTAATGTTTCTCTTCCGATGTCGCAAGAAGATGATAAGATGAGGTTCTAAAAACATATCAAAGCAAGGAATAGGATGAGCATAGGACTTTTTAAAATAAGCAACAAGGTAGAGGCGAACAGTAAGATAAGAAGAAAATATCAAGGTCTTATGGAACAAGGATTTTTGTGGCAACGTTTAGACCTTATAACGACCAAATTCTAACTAGACTTGCGTCCTACAGTCAGCATTGTTTTGATACCACTCTATCACACCCAGTTTTAAGGACAAAACCAGACATACACTATATGTGAAATAAAGGAGACAAATCTCACATATAGCCACAGTTAAGTGTAATATCAAGAGACAAATGCTTAATATACATAACGCAACAGTATAAAATATACCTTAAAGAGCAACTCAACGGAAAGACAAATCCGAACACCGGGTGTAGACTTTACTCCAGGAACAAACTAACTGGTTGATCACAAGCCTAATAACTCCAGAGACTATCCTGAGGTGTGGGAAATAGCAAGAGTGAGTCCATGTCGAACTCAATAAATATAACATGGGGTTCATGAAAGCTCAAAAAGGCTAGACACTGGTTTATCTGCATTTAGCTTTTATTCATCATTTGCTTAGCAAATTGAGTAGCAACAAGATAACCAAATTCCCATTATAAACCAATGATCAATTGTAACAAGGATAATGAAATAGCAATTAATATAAGCATAATAATATCAACTATAATAAGCATGAAATAACAATGATGAACCTTTATTCTGTAAGAATCCCCAAGGCCGCCCGTGTCCGTGGGCACGGCTAGTATACTAGTTTTTAAATCTGCGCAGAGGTGTACACTTTCACTGTGAGTCATGACTTCCAAATACATGGGTTCGCGACTCCCCAAAACACCAGAAAACATATAAAGCCATTTAATAGTTCGTCTAACAAGTTAGGGCCGCTAAGGATTCTCAATTGGAAAGCATGAACCTCCCTCCAAGGGGCGACTTACAAAAGACTGCAACCACCTTGGCAGGCCAAGACCATACTAGACATGACCCCTCTTGTGCCTTTCGGTAACCACCAATAAGCTAGAAAAGGTCTCTTAAACAACTCGAGCTAGAGCCATATAGCCCTCACAACTGTACTGTCAATCCCGGTTATCACTTACAGATAAGTCCTTACAGAGAGAAACTAGAGCAACATAAAAAAACATAATACTCTAGCACCCTTTAACAGTATTTAAATCATCTTAATGGTTGATTGCACAATTCATTAGTCATATTACAAGATCATTGTTTATTATTAAGCACTAGCAATAGCTACCCAATGCAAAACCCATAGGTGACAAGGAGTCAGGATATCAAAGCCTACTTTATAATCTATAGGTCATCAAGGAGGACACATGCATATGTATTATGATTATAGTGAATAGGATAACAAGGATGATCCCATGCTATACTTGCCTTGATCAAAGCTTTCCTGATGATACTGCTGGTCTGGCTCAAAATAATACTTCTGATCATCAAGAAACTGCTCACCGTCTATACTCGATCACCAAGCATCAACACACAATCATCCGAGCAATCATACACGGAGCAAACAAAGAAACATAGTTAGAACAGTACACCAACAGTAACAAAATAGTATAAAAAGTTTGTAAAACTCTTCTAAACGTCACTACGATCACACAGACTTAAAGATCACAAAATTCGGAGTTAAAACGTGAAAGTTATTAATTTTCTAAGATTTCCTATAGATAAATAATTACTTAAATATAAACTCGAAAATTAAATTTTCCAAACCTACTGTACAGCTATACTAACATGTAGAGCTCGCAAATACGATCCTAACGCAACTTGAACGGGTCGAATCGGAGTTAAAACGATGATTTTACGATCAAAACTAGTTTAGTGGCAAAACTGTAAATATCAGGAAACGTATTTTTGAATTACCGAGAAGAAATACGTCTTCAAAACAGAGAAACGTACTTCGGGAATTATGCCAAGGACCGCGGATTCTATTTCATTAAAACGTAGGGGCTCTTTATGAATTTTACCCCGCGAAGGGGTATCTTCTAATCTAAGCCGTTGATCTGAGAACGGACGGCGGACATCGCTTCCAGATGAAGGAGAGAGAGATCGCGGCCATCCTCCTCAACGCCGGCCGGTGGCCGCCATGGCCGACGCAAGCGGCTCGCCAGAGATTCTCGACACTACCATTCTTGACCTCCATTCGACCCGCGGCCGGTACCAATCGAGTGCGGAGCTCAACGCGAACTCTTCTACGTAGGTTAGGGAGGCAAGGATGAATCAAAGACGTGTTGCGGCTCGGGAAGGCGGCGGCGCCATTGCCGGCTTCGGCAAACTCACTAAAGCTCTATGTTCTCGCAATTTAGGGCACCACGGTCCAAAAGAAAAGCATGGGGAGGGAGAGAAGGAGATGACGAGCTCACCAATGCAGAGAAGGAGGGCGCAGGCTCACCGGCAAGCTTCGATGATGAGCGGCAGTGAAACCTAGGGTTCTCAATCCCTCTACTCTCGAAATCACGTGGACCGGTTCGGTGTTAAGATGGAAAAAGAGACGAGGGGGAACGCGGCTACACCTTTATAGCCTCCAACACGAAGTTTATAGATAGAAATCCTGGTTCCCTCGGTGGATTCAGTTGCGGTGGCGTTCGACTTCGGTTCAGTCACGACGGAAGGAAGGAGGAAACGGCTGACATGCAGGTCCTACCCGTCAGCGACACTGGAGAGAGGGAAGCGCACGGCAGCGGCGGCTTTGGGCCGGCCCACGCGGGCGCGAAGGAGAAACGGGAAAGTGGCTTGGTTCGGCCCCATAGCAAGAGAGGGGAGGAATAGGCCGGCTCAGGTGGGCTTCCAGGCCGCCGGCTGCACAGGTAAGTTTATCCCTTTTTTCTTTTCTTTTCTCATATGAATTTGTTTTCCAAAGTCATTTTAAAATAGATTTTGAATCCAAATAAAAAAAACCAAAACCACACCACTCAATAAAACAAATGCAACAGCATGAATGCATCATCAACCATCCCACCTAATATTTTAAATTTTAATCCCCATTAAATATTCTCTAAATTATTTAAACTCATAACTAAATCTTTTTTAACTCAAATTTTATCTAATTCAAAATTTTAAAATTTCTAGATGTTACAACGCGCCACCTCCATGGATCTCGCTGGGGTAGGGGAGAGGGCCACTGGATCTGCAGCATTGGGGGCTCCCGATGGGTGAGGACGCCGTGGGGGGAGGGGCACCGCCGGGGTAGGAAAGGAGCCGCTGGGGTGGGGGAGGACGCCGGGTAGGGGAGGGCGCGCGTCGGGGTGGGCAAGCGAGAGACAGAGAGAGCGGAGCAGCAAGGAAGCATTAGAGAGAGAGGAGCTCATTGGGTAGGCGGTGCGTGCGGAGCGAGGTGAGGCGGCCAGGAGTTGATTTTGTTTTCTATTTATTTAGACGAGTGGCTCGTGCGACAGTGAGGTAAAGTTGTGGTGCATATCACGCTACGCGTTCGAAGGAGAGTCTAGCGGCGAACGTCTTGTCTGTAGCATTTCCGTTATATTTATGACTTTCCATTTGGATCGCCTCCTTATTCCTTGTTAGATTATCGATGACTAGTCTTCCTTACTTTAGTTCATCTCAAGAGTGCCTCTATTCAACTTCTTAAAGTCAAAATTTAGTTTTATATATGCAACAAAATTCACCCTTCAACCCCTATATGACCTCCTATATTTAGGCCTTGTTTGGATCCACTCAACTAAAGTTTAGCTAGCTAAATTTCAAAGCTACACTTTAGCCAGCCAAAAGTTCTTCCAACTAAACTTTAGTTAGGGTGTTTGGATTCTCCAGCTAATAGTCTCAGCTAAACTTTTGCTGTGTTTAGCTAGGTTGAAGTAGATAAACTCAGCTAAACTTTAGCTGGTCTTTTAGCTAGGCCATTTGGATCCCTAGCAACTAAATTTAGCTAGCTAATGTTTAGTTGGTGGATCCAAATAGGCCCTTAGTGGTATCCTAAATTACTGCCTTCTCTATCAAATTTAGGTTGATATATTGTCCACCGTATATGTTATTTGGGATAAAGAAAATATTATAGGAGAGAAATGTTTCAGGAGGTTTTTTTTTGTTAGGATATAGGGGAACAATATATAGGACTCTTGAAGTTGTCCATCTCTCGGTTGGACTAGTGATATTCCAAGAGCCTAGTCATTTGCCTGTTCGCCTCTTAGCAAGCCATTGTAGCAACTTCACTATCTTAGTCTATTATACATAAGTAGGAGATCGTCACTACAAGATTTTTCTAGCATCTCATGCCGCCACGTCACCTATATTCAACACTAAAGATTTTTCTAGCTCCTCATGGTGTCACGTCACCTATATTCAACACTAACTTCCAGACGGACTTTTAACTCATCGAGTTCAAGTTTCATCAGTTTAGTATCTCATGGGCAACAGGTAGTGGCATTAGGGGCATGTTTGCTTTGTCTCCCAGCTGGCAAGCTTGCCTGGCGCCGGCGCTGCTCCCAGGCATCCGATTTCTTGCGCCTAGGGCCAGGATTGCTACCTGGCGGGCAGTTTGCCTGGGAGGGCATGAAGCAAACAGCCCTAGATGCGTCAGTGAAGCGTCAAGCAATAAGCAGTCCCAAGCCTTCTGTTTATGACTTTTCAGTTTCTGCCCCCATTGCATCCTTCTGACAAATCTTCTTCTAATTCATTCAATGCCATTCTCACTTACCGAGAAGTCAAATGATTTTAAGTTTGACTAAATATATTAAAAAATTATTAATATTCATAGTGAATAATAAGTATCATTAGATTAATTATTAAATATATTTTCATAATAAACTTTATTGGAGATAAAAAAATGATGCTAATATTTTCTATAAATCTAGTTAAATTTTAAAAAGTTTGATTGATAATTATTAAATATATTTTCATAATAAACTTTATTGGAGATAAAAAAAATGATGCTAATATTTTCTATAAATCTAGTTAAATTTTAAAAAGTTTGATCGGCATAAAACCCAAGACGACACTTATTTTAGGCGGACTGAGTATATAATTCAGGCTGCTCACGTGTGTCGAGTGTGTCAGGCACAGGATGGACACTGGACATCCAGGAATAGGAGAGATGGTGACCATCGAAGACTCCAGTTGTGAACTAATTTCAAATTTAATTAGATATGTAGAAAATAATATCAACATTTATATCTCTAAATAGGTTTATACCATAAAAATATATAATGTAATTAACCTAGTGATGCTTATTTGGTATCATAAACATTATTATTTTAATATATATTTGGTCAAATTTAATACTAGTTGATTCCTTGGGATGCGAGGTGCGCACTGATATTGGGATTGAGGGGGTACACCAAAGTCTTTATTGGCCTGTCTTCATTGGTCGTTTCTATATCCGGGGTTGTTTGAAAATTTTAACTTTCAAAATATGAGAAATTCAAATTAAATTTGGGACTTGAAATAAAAAGTTATCAACTGCAACGTTCTATATCGTTTTGGGATATATAATTTTGGTTCCGATCATTTCTATCTAAGGTCATTTGGAGAAGTAAAAAAGATTGAATTTCAATAAGTATAGGCATATATTTTTGTCTCACGGTCCCTGCATTGTCCTCCACTACTACAGGATTGATTTTAGGGGGCGGTGCCCTTTTATTTATGGAGGCGGGTGGGCTGGACGGCCGCCTCCTTTAATCGGTGCCAGGGCTACCGGTCCAACGACCACCTCGGTTAATAGATAATGGAGGCGGTTCCTATAGACACCCGCCTCCATTAATTAATTAACCGTGGCAAGCAACTTAAGATGTTCGCCTCCGTTAATCGATTAACCGAGGCGAGCAACTTAAGACGTCCACCTCCATTAATCCATTAACCGAGGCAGGCGTCTTAAGATGTCCGCCTCGGTTAATGATTGCAACAAAATTGTAGCTCTCGATGAGATCTATAACTTTGTAGTTTTTTCATTTAAACTTGGATGAAGACAAACTTTATATCAAAATTGTAGCTCTCGATGAGATCTATAACTTTGTAGTTGAAAAGTTTTTGAATTAAAACTGTTTAGGGTCCCAAAATATTGTTGGAAGTGCACCGATTTTGAAATTTGAAATTTAAAATTATCAAACGATCGCAGATGTTGACATGTCTATACAAAAGTTATAGTTCCCAATAGAATCTACAACTTTATAGCTGAAAAGTTCTTAATTTAAAGATGTTTAGAGTCCCAAATATGTGTTCGAATGTTATAGATTTTGAAATTTCAAATTTAGAATTCCGAAATGATCTGAAATGTTCACATAGCTAATACAAGTTCTAGTGGCTGACCTGATCTACATATTTGATATTGACAAGTTTCTAATTTAAAGTCATCTATGTGTTTGAAATTCACATGTTTTGAGATCAAATTTTTGAATTTTCCAAACTATCTCTGATGGAGATACATTCAACACCAAAGACGTAGTACTTGACAAGATTTAAAACTTTGTAGTTGAAAGTTTTTTTTCACTTGTGTTCATTTAGAAGCCAAAATTTCCAATATAAGATTACGAATTATTGATATAAAACAATAACATATTATATATAGACATGAATGAGTGGGTGGTTCAGTGTCTAGACACGTTAGTGACAAGTGCCAGGTCGTGAGTTTGACTCTCCAAAGTTGCAAGTTTTTTGGTTTTTTGTTTTTTCTAGAGAACATTAACAGAGGCGGGCATCTTAAGACGAGCAACCGCCTCCATTAATCTGCATTAACGAAGGCCTTTGATTGGAGAAGGTTACAATGCCCGTCTCTATTAATCAATTTTTCCCGCCTCCATTAAGTTTTCTGTAGTGATGTCTCTCTGGGCGACACTACCATGCCACTTGTTGGTATTTCTTAAGATTTATAGAGTTAATCCGCAAACGCACGGAATTACCATTGTAGCTTTTACCCGAAAGTATTTAGGGTATCATATTTTCCACTGGGAACGGAGGTATTTCTTCTAACTAATTCATTCAAGGACAACATAAGGATAGCTGATAAGAGTAGAGAAGGATTCTTATGGCTTAAGGTCTAAGAATAGATAAACTCTACTTATACTTGCTCCTTTGGGCACCGGGTTGGACCTGGTCTGTCAGGCGATGCCGGTCTGTAGCTCTACATCGTACCCGGACGTGGGGGATTACAAGAGATGGACATGGCTGTCACTACCTGCCACCTACCGCTCAACCATGGAGTATGAGGCAAATGAAGGTAGGCTCTAGCCTAGACACCCATTTATGCTATTGACTACTACTCTAGTGTCGATCAGAGTTATCCGTCTTTATTAGGGCCCTCTACTATAGTATCTGTTACAAAAACGGTCAATGAACCTACAAGCAAATAAGAGTATAGCTTAACCAACTGAAAGATTTTTATACTAAAAGAACCACGAACACTTACTAAGATATCCGTCAAAGTACAAAGCGTGTGTTCATTGGGGTAGAAGCAGGGGAAGGCTACTAACAAGTCCGGTACTTCTTCCCTGAACTCTCCCTCACATCTCTCCCTACTACTTTTCTAGAGCTAGCTAGGGCCTAAGCCCATGGAGTGGTGATGCTCTTGCTCTTACTTTGCTCTTCTTGTCTCTTATGTGTTTTTTCATGAGGAGAGAGGTGTCCCCCTTTTATAGGTGGAGGTGGAAGAAGGTTCCTTGGAATATTCCCTTAATCTTTCCCCATAGAAAGAGCAAAACCTCCTTCCTCTGCATTAATTCCATCGCCATACCCATGCAACCGTCATTGGAGAGGCGGTAAGAGTCAACCGACCAAACCTTGGGCAAAATGGGGTAGGTGGGGGTGCAGCCGCACGACCATGGCCTGGTCCAAATTGGCCCAACTTCATTGGGTAGCCTCTTGTGATCCTCTAGACTTGACCCATGGTGGTTTGGCGTGAAGTTGAGTTGGTTTGATTTGATTTTGAGCCTATTCTCCACTTGTTTTGGGCCTTGATTTTCCTGGTAAGTAGGCCTTCTCCCCTTGGCTCATGTTAGGTATTTGTTTTGCTAAGTTCTTTGTGTACTTTTAGCACATTTCATGTGTTATCCCAACATGTCCTCCTGCAAATGGTAAATCACCAAAACTCATGGAATTCATTAGTTATAAGTCCTAATTCTAAGTTTGGTGTTCATTTGTGCAAGTTTTAGATGAGAGTTGGCGGTTAGTAATAAGAGTTAAGGACCACCAACAAGCTCCCCCACACTTAGCCCTTTGCTCATTCTCGAGTAAAGTTAAGGACTAAGATGGGTCGTCTACTTGATATGATATCTGCATACAAGTTATTCTAAGCTTTACCTACACTGTGAACTTTGTAGTGTCTACCACATTATCTTGGGTAATTGAATAATGGAACAGTATAAATTCAATTCCCATTGCATCAATTAGTTCAGAAACTTAGGTTTTCATTTGATTTTGAAAATGTAAACATAGTGATATGACCACGACAACCAACAACATGTTACAACCTCCAAGTCAAGTTACACCAACACCAGTCCAAGTCTTTGATGGACCAATTACACGTAGTCGAGCCAAGAAGCTACAACAAGAGGTGCACGCGCTACTTTCTGAAAATCATTTTAATGTTAATGAGAATTATATACTGCCTAAGTCGTGCACGTTGCTATTACTTAGGTGCACCACGGAGGATGACAAGAAGACACCAAGGGTGAACCAAAGAGGAGGATCACGTTCGAGCCAGTCCCGTGTGACAGAACCATCAGAAAGAATTAGTCACAACTTTTTGCTCGCAAAAGCTATGAAGGCCCATGAGGACTTGTTGGAAAGCCTATCAAGTCTAGTTTCAAGCCCAAGTTCTCTCACTTGATTTGGATTCTCCAATGTTGAGATTCGACTGATTTAGTACAGACTGGTCAGCTAGTCAGCAGTCAGCCTGATGTCCAAGTTCCCATGCAAAACTATACCAATCTATAATATTTCGTGGTACATGCTGCACATGGTGTGAAAGGTTATCAAGTTAACTTTCCAACCCAACAAACCGCATGTCATTTGGAGTTTCTAAGATGGAGTTATTGTCAAAACACTGAATACTGCGCAGAAGTCAAACAGCCACACGAGAACCCAGCAGGAAGCCAGTTCGAAGAGGCCCTTTCACATAGTTCGACTTATCTTTTTCATTTCGTGTTTCTACCTATCCAGGAGGGTTGTTCCTTGTATAAATATCCCCTTACTCCATAGCATTCATAGATTTTTGATAATGGAATATAAACCCCCTTTTGTTCAGCTGTGTGCTAACAAATATTGAGAGAGATCTCTACCCCTTTGCTCTTGTGATTTCCTTTGCGGGATTTACAGAAGCGGCGGCTTCATCCGCTCCCAATTGGTGCTCCTACTCCCTTCGAGGTTTCCTCGATTGATTGTAGGCTGTGTTGGTTGGTTCTTTGAGAGTGTGGTTGGGCGAATCCTCGATTCAGGTTGCCGGTTAAAGACGGTGGTTGGCTTCGAGTTTTATTTGCCAGGTTGCACTAGTTATCGCTGCCTGCAACAAGTTATCCGGCTGTTCTTCAGCTAGTTATCGGTGATCATCCTACGTCGTGAAGATCGGGACCCCCCTGAGCGTATCATCTGGTATCGAAGCTTTCGTTACCACGGTGTAAGGTCCTAGATGGCTAGAGGGGGGGTGAATAGCCTATAAAAAATTCTACAAGCACCACTAAGCAAACTTGTTAGAATAACAAACGGCGTAAAGCGAGTTTTGCTTAGCCAAAGGTTGTGATGCAAGCCTCCTATCCACAAGTCTAGTAGATTATGGCACCTTTATCTAAATCATCCACTTAGATACAAAGGTTAGTCCTAGGTTTCATCAATTAGCCAAAACCAAACTAGGGACTTTCACACGGTAGGATTTTTTTTTCCCTTAGCTACTTATATATTTTGTTTCGTCCTATCCACCAAAAAGCCTAAAAAATACATTGCTTTAGCCCTTTGTTTCAATCTGTTATTTTAGTGAGTTTTGTTAAGTTTCAGTTCATTAGAGTCTTTGTTTTAGTTGCTGATCATTATCTTTTGCGTGTCCTTTGAGCCTCTTTATATATCTAAAAATCCCTACAAAAAAAAATCTAAAAACTCATATCATGTCCTTCGCGTAAACTTTGATCCTATTATAGCTACCGGTTGTGTTTTGTTCTTATCTTAATTGTGCAAGTGTCTTAATCTGGTCTTTGTGTTTAGTTATAAAAAAAAGTGTGTCAAAAAAAAAGAGAAGAAAGAAAAATAAAAAAAAAGAATAGAGAAAAACTGAGAAAGAAAGGTTGAAAGATCAGTAGGTTTATGTGCACAAGTGCTGAAAGTTTTCATATCAGGTAGTGCAACTAGTGTGCTATCCTTCTTTGGTGCAAAATTTTGGTTGGGTTTGATTGCAACACTTGCATCCCAATCATACTCCTTGTTTGCATCAAATCTGAAATTTCCTTGCATGTGTGTGTGATCGATTTACATCTCATTCATATTCTGTGATCAGCACTAGGCAGAGAACTTCTAGTTTGGATTGTTACTTAATATTACAATAACTAGAATTTAGATTGCATTCCTTGTTTTATTCTCCACCAAGCTCCACATAAAAACCACCGTAATCTGTACTCTCTAGTCTTGTATTCGCCACGCCATCACTTTCAGTTACCACCACACATTTGTTTCTCTATAATCCGCGGCAGGGAATTCATAAGAGCTTTGGTTGGTAAGAGAGGTGAGGTTGTGAGAGTTCTACATATTTTCCTATACCACATATAAGCTTGCTATTTTGCATATGCAATAACCATGACAGGCCGAAGATATACCAATCTTCCATTCTATGGAAGTAATGATCCGGAAGAATTTCTCGTTTGGGCAGAAAAAATGGAGATTGAACTTGAGGTTCAAGATTTTTCAGAAGCCAAGGAGATATCTCGAGTTGTGCTTGGATTTGAAGATTATGCTCATGATTGGTGGAAACAATATCCACATAAGCATCTCATCAAGAATTGGGAAGATTTGAAGAAGGCCATGAGAAAAGAATTTGTTCCAAGGGAATATCGGCTGATTTTGCTTCATCGTTTGCAACGTGTGAAGCAAGGTAGTAAATCTGTCCAAGCATATTATGATAAGCTGAATTCTTCCTTGCATCGTGCAAATGTTGTTGATGACATGAATGCAATGGAATATTTCGAGAGAGGTCTTAATGATAACATTGCTACTGCACTTGAGGGCAAATATTTTAGAAGTATGCAAGATCTTCTAAGTTGTGCAATTAGAGAGGAAAAGAAAGTTATAAAGGTGCAGCAAGGCAAGGTCACCTAGAACATTAGTTTGTGCCAAGATAAAAGTGTTAAGTTGCAGCCCAATATGTCCTCCATTGTTGGAAAGAAGCAATCATCAAGTCCATGCAAGAAGAGAGGACATGTTGTCCCAAAAGTTTCTTTAGTTGATTCTAGTACCAAGAGAAGTGAACATCAACAATTCAACTCCAAGAAGAACTTTGTTGTGCAGCAAGAAGAAGGCTCTATGTCCCAAATTGATATGGAAAATGGTGAGGTGTGTGACATTACAATGGATCATAGTGTTACACCATCTCTTGATGTTGTTGCTATTCCAAAGTGCCATTTACAATCTGAGGTTGATGAGAATCAAGTTGCAAATGTTCCCATCAATGTTTGTCTCAGTTTTGAGCAAGATCAAGAAGAAAATTCTGCTGCACATGACACACAAAGTGAGGTAGCAGAAGCCACTATGCAAGTTGTAGAAGATCATCAGTTGAGTTGTAAAACTAGAGAAGATACTTCTCTGATCGAGGCTGATCCTTTGTGTGTTGAGTTGAGGGAACATGCTACAGTTCCACGCCATGGAAATCTAAAAAATTTTCATCAAGAAGCACTGCCACCATGTTTGAACACAAGTGCTGCAGATCTTAAAAGTTCTGAGTCTTATTCTAGTGCTAAAAGTGGAGAAGTTATATGCTCCAAATCTGTCCAGAAATTTTCTATGTCATCTGATGAAAAATCAGTACCCAATTATGACCAAGAGGTTGACAACACTCTGATTTTTGAAGGTGAATCTAATCTAAATTTGAAGGCCAATCAATGTTTTAGTTTGAGAGCTGAATGTGCGTACAAAGATGATGCCATTGTGCCATATATTGCAAGTAATAAATCTATCCAAGGTGAAGTTCATCATGATCTAATGGATCTGAAGTTTCGAACCAACATGGTTCCAAGCACAAATGTGGTGTCAAGATGTGTTGTACCATCAGCTGCATTATGTGATGAATTATTGGACAGTGGTGCTGAAATTTTGTGCTCCCCCATGTCACAGAGTGTTGAGATTATTGAAGGAAAGATTAGTGCACATGATTCCACTTATACTAATGCTAGTCCGGCATCTTTGGAAGAGGTCAAAGATGATTATTTGGTTGCATCTATTGCTGTTCCAATGCCACAGAAAGTTCAGATTGAAGGCAATATTAGTGGGGTGAATCCACATCAGCAATTAAGAGATCATCATTGTTTGAAGAGGATAGACCTGATGGTGTTGCTGCCACCATTACTACCCCAATGGCAATCGATTACATCATGAATGATGGAAGATATTCATATGTTGCTCTAGAAGACATTGAAAATATTATGCATCAAATCCCTTGTGAGAATGAGTGCCACATAGCCAAATTGAGTGAGAGTGAAAACAAAAGTGAGTTGTGTGATTCCACCAAATGTGAGATTGAGAGTATCCACAATATGAGTGTGAGAGATACACCACACAAAAAGAGAGAGCTTTATTGCAAGGCATGCACGGATGATTTTAACACTAACCCACTAATGTCTACTCTTAGTGTTGTTTCTCCCAACATGCAGGTCTATAAAGAAGATTCAGAGGAGATGGCTGCTCAAAAGACCCCCAAACTTGGCCAGAGAAATGTGAGGGTTGCCACTATTGAGAACCAACTCTATGCTGTGCAAAACCTGAACCATGACAAGGAAAAAGGTAAAAGTTCAGAGATACAATGCATCATTCATGTACCATCACAAAATCTGAAAGGTAATGCAAACAATTTACAACTGAATCTACAACATATATTGACCAGTAATTGTAATGACAAATTTGCTTCAACTGAAATTGAGTATACACAAAATCTTTGTGCTGATTTGATTGATCCACATGTTGATACAAGTGCTGAAATTTTGAAAGTTGATAAACATTGTTCAATCATGTATGACCATTGCTATACTTTGACTGAAATATATGATAATTTACATGTTGATAATGTGGGCCATGTGAAATTGATTAGTCATGCTGAATTCTTTAGAAGAATATCTCTTGCTGAATGTATGTTCTATGTCAAGCTTGATGAATTTGTTGATATTAATAAAATGGTTGAAAGCGTTCTTGATATATCATCTATGAAATCTTTGAATAATGCCTATTGCTGCAAGTTTACATTTAACATCATCGGACACTACATTATAAATAAATTTTATGTTTGTGCTCTTTGCATAACATGTCACAACATTGCTGAATTGAAGTTGAATAAAATGAGTTGTACATCTTGTGAACCATACTTTTCTTTATTTGAGATAAAAAGGTTGTTTAGAGCTTGCTATTCAGAACAATCAGTGTTATTTTCTTGTTCATATTCTCCACTGAAACAAAGAAATCTTGTGCAAATGTGTTTGGTTCATTCACCCAAAGTCTTTCCATATACATGTGGAACCATTGAGTATGAAAGGTACATTACTAAACCTTTGCATGAGTTGAGCATCAAGAATTATTGGAATACCAGACATGCTTCGTTCACATCTATTGAAATGTTTGATTTTGCAAAGATAAAACATGATAACCTGAATCAAATGAGTGGTTTAAAAGAAATTTTTGTGCTTCCATTTTCAAAGTTAATTTCAGGTTCACAAAATCTGAGAAACTATTCATATCATCGAAAAGGAAATAATGTGCATATGAATTATAAAGAAGATAATGAACAATCTTCAACAAGTAATCATAGCAATTGGCATATGCATCCACTCTCTATTTTCTTTAGACTATTTTCAGGAGAGCAAAAGCAGAGGACAAGTTTTTTTGAAGAGAGGAAGGATGATAGGATCATACCAAGGACATCAACATTCACTCTTAATTCTAAGGATCCATTCAAGGTGAAAGCTAAACTTGATTCTAAATCCTTTTGGTTTCCACCTATAAGACTACTACTTGGTTTATATGATTACAGATTCAAACACATTGCTGTGATGGAAGAAGGAGATTGCAACAGAAACATAGCATCTACCCCTGTTGGCCTAGCACAATTTTTGGACTTCGACGGATTAGAGTCGAGGACGACTCTTTTTCAAGAGGGGGAGGATGATATGACCACGACAACCAACAACATGTTACAACCTCCAAGTCAAGTTACACCAACACCAGTCCAAGTCTTTGATGGACCAATTACACGTAGTCGAGCCAAGAAGCTACAACAAGAGGTGCACGCGCTACTTTCTGAAAATCATTTTAATGTTAATGAGAATTATATACTGCCTAAGTCGTGCACGTTGCTATTACTTAGGTGCACCACGGAGGATGACAAGAAGACACCAAGGGTGAACCAAAGAGGAGGATCACGTTCGAGCCAGTCCCGTGTGACAGAACCATCAGAAAGAATTAGTCACAACTTTTTGCTCGCAAAAGCTATGAAGGCCCATGAGGACTTGTTGGAAAGCCTATCAAGTCTAGTTTCAAGCCCAAGTTCTCTCACTTGATTTGGATTCTCCAATGTTGAGATTCGACTGATTTAGTACAGACTGGTCAGCTAGTCAGCAGTCAGCCTGATGTCCAAGTTCCCATGCAAAACTATACCAATCTACAATATTTCGTGGTACATGCTGCACATGGTGTGAAAGGTTATCAAGTTAACTTTCCAACCCAACAAACCGCATGTCATTTGGAGTTTCCAAGATGGAGTTATTGTCAAAACACTGAATACTGCGCAGAAGTCAAACAGCCACACGGGAACCCAGCAGGAAGCCAGTTCGAAGAGGCCCTTTCACATAGTTCGACTTATCTTTTTCATTTCGTGTTTCTACCTATCCAGGAGGGTTGTTCCTTGTATAAATATCCCCTTACTCCATAGCATTCATAGATTTTTGATAATGGAATATAAACCCCCTTTTGTTCAGCTGTGTGCTAACAAATATTGAGAGAGATCTCTACCCCTTTGCTCTTGTGATTTCCTTTGCGGGATTTACAGAAGCGGCGGCTTCATCCGCTCCCAATTGGTGCTCCTACTCCCTTTGAGGTTTCCTCGATTGATTGTAGGCTATGTTGGTTGGTTCTTTGAGAGTGTGGTTGGGCGAATCCTCGATTCAGGTTGCCGGTTAAAGACGGTGGTTGGCTTCGAGTTTTATTTGCCAGGTTGCACTAGTTATCGCTGCCTGCAGCAAGTTATCCGGCTGTTCTTCAGCTAGTTATCGGTGATCATCCTATGTCGTGAAGATCGGGACCCCCTGAGCGTATCACATAGCTTAGCTCCTCAAATGATTCTCTTAGATCGCTCTATATTGTGGTTGGTTCCTCACCAAGGCATATCATAGTGTTGTCTTCTTTCTTTCCTACTTCTAAAAAGCTTATATGGTTCTTTGGGTAGGGAAAGATATGAAGGCATACTTACTCTATATATTTTGTTGAGTCAAAGCTCGGATCAAGGAGAAAGATGTCATACCCTTGGATTAAGAAGTGCTTGTGTGTGGATAAAACAATGTTAAACCCATATTATACTCCTTGATATGAATGATTGCTCTCATGAACTTTTATTCTAAGACATGGCTATGAGTATTTTCTTTTCTTTTTTCAATGAGCCTTCATGTGCTCATCATATATTTTTTCAATACTTTGGGACCTTCATGTGTCCCATTGTTTTTTTCAATACCTTGGGACCTTCATGTGTCCCTTTTTTCAATACTTTTACATAGCCTTCATGTCTCTTAAACCACATATTTAAAGAGATCACTATCTTATAGAACATGGAGTATTTGTCACGGAACCGTCCAAATTATAAGAGCACAAGTACAAAAACAATCGCCAGGCGATTGAATTTCCACACTTGAGCCCATATAATCTCGGTAGTCCATGAAATTACAATGGATTTCAAACCAACCAACAAACAAGCCAAGATCGTACATGATTCAACACAACACATTACTAGTTACAATATTTCACAAATAGCTTGCAGAAGCTCACACACATTGGAGTTCAAATAAGTTATTACAAACCACGTTTAAAGTAGCGGGAGCAATATAGTTTCTAAATCATAACACTAGTAGTTCAGATACGTAGCCAGTTCGAAGTCATATCCCACAAAAACATTCTAGATGACAGACACTAATAGAGACCATGCCCGATGGTCTAGTCATCATCCCCAATAGGGAGAAGACAGTACTTGCAACATCCATTATAGAAGATGTCATCTGCAATAAGAGGGAATAAACCCTGAGTACAAGAATGTACTCAGCTAGACTTACCCGTCGTAAACCAGAAATAATATGACAACAAGGAGTATGCAAGGCTGATATATGTGTGAGGCTTGCTTGATAACATTTTTGCATAAAATCTTATATGCAATTAAGTCCCATTCATTACTTAAGCATCAAGTTAATAACCATTAACCTGTCATCTAACATGTTCTATAGAAATCACTTAATTAAGGAGCAAACATTAATAACCTTATCAGGTATAATAAGGCCATCATCAAATATCATCATTACTGAACCATCAAGTCATATTTAGTGTAACTACAATGGAGATAATCCCATCAAGTTTCTCACTATCCAGGAGAGACGGCGATTCGAATTGATTACTACCTAGCTGAGGAAATATTCCTAACACTCACCTGGAAAACCCATACCAAGGCAGCCATAGATCACCTTTGGTATAACTCAAGAATCGCGGGCCCGATCAGCGCCCTACGCAGCTGAGGAATTGATTACTTCTAAAAAGCTTATACGCGTATTCTCAGGGATACCAGGCCACCAGGACAATCAGAACTTTTAAACAACTGCCCTTGGAAAATAGCAGTGGCTCCCCTCTGATGCGCACTCTAACAGACCGGCTTCTAGCCTGAGCTGAGCTACTCGGCTTCGCGGTCGGTTCATCGGATCTAGCTAGCTAAGTGAGAGGCATATGTTCAAAATGACAAGAAAGGCTCCATGCCTCAGTCCTTAATCAACATAGACAAAATCACTACAAGCCTAACAGCCCACCTATAAGACTCCGCCCTGTCTTCACTCATTTTATCCATGGTTCTTTTCCACAATAGCAAATATAGCCAACCGTGATCAGATAAATCCCTATATCTTGCAGTTAACAGGAGATCACCCGACTTTTACCGGTCTAAGCATGGCTAAGCATTTACTCAGTCTTGACTAAGTATGATTCAACATATGTGCTCTGGACATGGAGAGATTATAAATGCAACAAGGGTTCCAGACAACTCCTATATTTAATGCAACAATACAGATATAATATATGTACTCAATTGCTTTCATAAAGTAGGAGGCTTATAATGCTCTGGGGCTTGCCTTTCATGAAGGAAGACATTTCGTGACTAGGACACTCAAGCATGACCTCCTCGCCGCCTTCTGGTTCTGGTGGCTGCGCCTCCTGTGTTGGAGCTGGCTCCCCTTTGTTCTGGCACATCCCTTTGAACTCTACCAAGGTTACTTCCTCGGGCACACCTATTGCGTGCATGTGCACAAGATGAATATCATTTATGCATAAGGAATGAGATGACATGATGAACATGTATATGAATGACAACAAGATAATGTAAAGTGATTAACATTCGTTGACTGAATACGGGCGGTGCTCTATTCAAATCACTTTAAAGAGTATGTGCATATCTCTTCTCCGGTAGAGAGAAAAACACTTACCAAGCTTACACAATCTAATATAAAACTACTCATCCTCAGTTAGAGGCCTAACACCTGCATCTAACCACTTATTTTAATCAACCTAAGCATCTAAAACATGCAAATCATGCTTAAGCAAAGAAATCAAACCAACCGACAAGTTCAGGAATTCTAGGCACACATGTAGCAGTCAGGTAAATAATTCATAACAGGAGATTTACAAGTCCAAATGACTTGTAACAAGACATTCTAGAAATCTTATGAAATTATCTACATTTTATCTTCAGACATTACAGCATGATTCCTAAGTTAAACAAGTCAAAATTATATATTTACAGAATCTGGTCCTGTCAAGACAGAGAGCAAGCAATTATGTGATCCAACTTTGAACAGCTGTAACTCCTAAACCTCTTGGCCAAATGCCACCAAATTTTGACAACAGTTAGATACAAGAACTATCTACAACTTTGTATTCACAATTTTCCTAGCAAACCACATTTACATGGTGTAATGTACAAAGTCGCCAGAACTGTCTAGAAACCATCCATTGCAAGAAAAAATTTTTAACTTATGTTTCAAACCCCCACCTGGACAAAACCAACTTCACCAACATGTTACACATGCCCAATGAACACCAAAAAACATGGTGCTTACCTCTAAATAATTGCTTTTAATGCATTTCTTAATTTATTTAGATATCAAGGTGTATTTATGCACATATACCAAAATTGCACAGTAAATTCTACAAAAATTATAGCAGCTAGCCAATACTCCTAGTAGACCATTGTATAATTTTCATTGCATTTGAACATGTATATCACTCTATAACAAAAAATAACGAAACAACATGCTTATTTGAGCATAAATGGGAAACCCTATTGAAAAGTGTCAAACAATAGATTTCATATTTTTTCTAGTTTTATACTAACATAAGAACACTGTTCACCAATTTTCAGGTTTATATCTTGTGTACATTAATTATGAAAATAGCACAAGAAACTACTATTTAAACAAGTGAAAATCATACTTCACACATAAAGTATCCAAAAATCATGATATTTTTACTACAACACTCTCATACCATAAAAAGCACCTCATAAAATTTTCACAGCATTTGGAGCAGTACATCAAGAGATATGAATTTCCCCTTTTCTCCATGAATAAAAGAGATAAATACTAACTATTTATTTTTCTATAGAACATGGAATGTCTCATATTTTTAATAAAAACTAGACACTACCGTGAATACAACCCAAGTTGAATCACTCAATTTGGAGCTCTAGAACTTGAGATATGGTTTATCAAAGTTCCACCCAAAATCTATATTTAAATACATTCAAACCCTAACTCTACTATCATTGACGCGTGGGACCCGCGGGGTCAACAGTCCCACCTGTCGGCCAGCACAGAATAGAGGAGGGGCTTTAACCAACGATGGCTCATCGGCGGTGAGGAATCTGAAGAAGCCGAGGTCACCGGCATGACATACGTCCCATGCCACGTAAGTTGACCTAACTAATCGAACGATGGAGCCACCTGGGATAGCTTGTCGGCATCCATGGCATCATGGCAGAGGAGCTCGGTGGTGCACCGGCTATCTCCGGCCACAACAGTGCGATCTAAGCTCGGTATGACTTCTAGGACCTACGAGGGAGACGAGGGAAGAGAGAGAGAGGTGAGAGGGCTCCGGTAATGACCGGCCACGGAGAGCCCTAACTCTGGTGAGCCCTATCACGACAGACGGTGGCAGAAACGCCTAATGCGGCCTCACATGAGGTAGATTGGCTTAGCGGAGGGGTGGACGAGCTAGAGGAGGTCACGGCGATGCTGTAGGCGTGCGGGTTTGGGCAATGGCACGACGACGAGGGTGTGGAGCGGTGGCGGAGCCCTCAGCGGCATTGACACGGGCGCTGCTGCCATTGCTCTCACGAGAGGAGGCGAAATAGGCGAGGCCGTGGTGATGGCGGGGTGGCATGGAGGTCATGCGGCGCTCCTAGGCTGATGAGTGGGACCGTCGGTAGCGTATGGCCTCCACGCGGCGCGTGCGGCCTGCTACCGGTCGGCCACTGAGCTGGTCAGCTCGGCATTCAGAGCTCCAAGCCCGCCTAAAACCCTATTTTCATCGATCAATATTTCCTAAACCAGTGAGAATCAGCACATGGTGCAATTGACTCAGCTCTGCATTCAGAGCTCCAAGCCCGCCTGAAACCCTATTTTCATCGATCATTATTTCCTAAACTAGCGAGAATCAGCGCATGGTGCAATTGACAAAGTTGTATAGCTACATGTGTACTTTAATTTTGTCAATTGGAGCTAAGCTAGTTCAGCCTATATTGTGAGTACAAAGCTCCAAATTGATGTACCCTCAAACTAAAATGCAATATGACGTAACCAAATTTGCTAAGTGCTAAAACTACATGTATAACTGAGTTGTGGGCTAGTTATGAGGGTGTTCTATTCATTTTCATGAGATGGTCATTAAACAACTTTTGTTCCTTATTAAATTTGCTACAACTTTTCTTAAGGTGCACAACCATGCATACAATTTTAGCTATACTTTTCAAACAGTCAAACAAAAGAGGTCTATAGGTCAACCAAGGTCAAACTAGGGTCAACCACTACTTAGAAGCTTAATTAGGCTAAGTGGTCAACATGAACATTATTCCATTAAGTGTCCTAAGCATAGAGCATAGTTAAGGTACTAATGAGCCTAGTTGACCATCACTTGCATTAACTACACATGGCCATAAGCATACATACACTGAAACATAAAAGAACAAAGCAATGTTTCACATGTTTCATAACAATGTTTCACTAGTTTCATATAGATGTTTCATGTATATTGCTCATGCATGGATGAATGAAGCTTATGCTCATGTAATGCAAGTGCAATGATGCAAGCATAACACTGAGGTGTTACAACCCTCCCCCTTATAAAAATCTCGTTTCGAGATTTGGAAAGCGTACTGTTGAGCATAGAAAGTAGGATAAGTGTTTCGCAAATAATCCTCCCTTTCCCATGTTGCATCACGTTCACTATGATTACTCCAACCACCTTGTATAGTTTAACCACTCGATTTCGAGTTACTCTTGTTTTAACTTCTAAAATAGTCATAGACTTTTCCTCATAAACAAGATCATATTTTAATTTGATACGCCTCACTTCTACTCTATCTTCAGGTACATGAAGGCATTTCTTCAGTTGCCAACTCAGGAGGTAATTGAAGCTTGTAAGTTACGCTTACACTCTTATCGATGATCTGATACGGGCCTAAATATCGAGGCACAAGCTTTCGTTTCACACCAAAGCGCTTCACTCTTTTCATAGGTGACACCTTAAGGTATACATGATCACCCACCTCGAACTCAATAGACTTTCTTCTCTTATTGGCATAACTTTTTTGTCTGCCTGTGCAGCTGCCATATGTTTCTAAATAGTACGGACCTGCTCCTCGGCTTCCTTAACAAAACTGATGTCGTAGTACCTCCTTTGCCCAGGTTCCACCCAGTTCAAAGGAGTTCTACATTTGAGACTATATAAAGCTTTGAAAGGAGCCATTTTAATACTCTCTTGATAGCTATTGTTATAAGAGAATTTAGCTAGCAGCAACCATTTCTCCCAAGAACCTTTGGAAGAGATAACATAAGTTCTAAGCATATCTTCCAAAATCCGGTTAACACGCTCCGTTTGTCTAGAGGTTTGCGGATGTAAGCAGAACTGCAGATTAAGTGGGTGCCTAAATTTTGATGTAAGCGTTCCCAAAAGCGAGCGGTAAACTAGGGTCCTCTATTAGAGACAATAGACTTGGGCACACCATGAATACGTACAACTTGTTGGATATAAATGTTCACATATTGGTATGGATGATAATTGGTCTTCACAGGAATGAAATGAGCAGACTTCGCCAAGCGATCTACGATCACCCAAATGGAATCAAAACCCCTCTTCGTAGTTGGTAAGCCGACAATAAAGTCCATAACTACCTCCTCTCACTTCCAACCTAGGATAGATAGAGGTTGAAGTAAACCAGGTTTCATGTGAATAGCTTTGACTCTACAACAATTATCAAACCTAGCAACGTAGGCTACAATCTCTTTATTCATTTTGGTCCACCAAAAGTAAGGTTTTAGATCTTGGTACATTTTACTACTAACAGGATGGATGGATAATTTAGAAGAATGGGTTTCAGCCATGATTTGGTTTCTAAGTTCTTTGTCCTTGGGCACTACGAGTCTGTCCTTGAACCAAAGAATGCCCTTCTCATCGACTCGAAAATACTTGGTCTCTTGTTCCTTCATCTTTCTTTTGATGTGGAAAACACCCACATCAGTCTTCTGAAGTTTGATGATTCAACTTCTAAGTGAGCAATCAATAGTGATATTGTGGAGCACAACATGATTTAAGAGATAGGACAGATGAAAATATTTGCTAATCAGAGAATTGCAATGAGATTTCCTACTCAAGGCATCAACAACAATGTTTGCCTTGCCAGGATGATAGTGCACTTGAAGATTATAGTCATTGATCATCTCTCACCATCTTCTTTGGCGTATGTTCAACTCAAGTTGAGTAAAGATGTACTTGAGACTTTTATGATCTGTGTAAATATTACACACATTGCCAAGCAAATAGTGCCTCCAAATCTTTAGAGCATGAACAACTGCAGCAAACTCTAAGTCATGAGTTGGATAGTTGACCTCATGCTTTCGTAGCTGACGTGAGGCATAAGCAATGACTCAGCCTTCCTGCATAAGAACACATCCCAGACCGGTACCTGATGCATCACAAACACATCAAAAGGTTTCTCGATATCAAGTTGTGTCAAGGCAGGAGCATAAGTCAACAAAGTCCATAAAGTGTGAAGGGCTTCTTCACACTCCAGCGTCCAGACAAATTTCTCATCTTTCTGAAGTAGTTGAGTCATGGGCTTGGCTATTTTAGAGAAATCTAGGATGAAGCGACAATAATAACCAGTTAAACCCAAAAAACTTTGAACTTCATGAACCGAAGTCAGTGCCTTCCAGTCCAGCACTTCTTGCACTTTAGTATGATCAACAAAAATGCCATCACTGGACAACACATGTCCTAGGAAAGGTACTTTCTCTAACCAGAACTCGCATTTGCTGAACTTGGCATAAAGCTTATGTTCGCGTAATCAAGCTAAGACCACTCTCAGATGCTCGACATGCTCTTCTTCATTCTCTGAGTAGACTAGAATATCATTGATGAAGACCACCACAAACTTATCTAATTCAGGCATAAATATAAATTCATCAGATACATGAAGTGTGCAGGAGCATTTGTCAACCCAAAGGACATAACAAGATACTCATACAACCCGTATCTGGTAGAGAAAGCGGTCTTAGGGATATCTTCAAGACGAATCTTGATTTGGTGATAACCCGATCTCAAATCAATCTTGGAGAATACTTTAGCTTTAGATAACTGATCAAACAAGATATCGATGCGAGAGAGGATACTTGTTTTTGATAGTAACAACATTGAGCGGTCAATAATCCACACACATGTGCAATGATTGATTCTTCTTCACGAAGATAGCGGGGCAACCCCACGGAGAAGAACTAGGGCGGATATGACCCTTCTTTAGAAGTTCATTCAACTGGGTCTTAAGCTCTGCTAGCTCTTTGGGTGGCATCTGATAAGGTCTCCTAAATATAGGCATGGTGCCAGGAATTAGCTCAATCTTAAATTCCACATCACGATCTGGAGGTAATCTAGGCAACTCATCAGGAAAGACATCTAGAAACTCACACACTGCTAGAACATCAGCAATGGCCTTTGCTAGTACAACATTAGCCACATTATGGAGGGCAAGATCACTAGGAAGTTGCACCAAGAAGGCCTCATTATTGATAGGATCCCTCAACGTAACCACATGAGTAGAGGTGTCGATAAGGACTCCATGACCACTAATCCAATTCATCCCTAAAATCACATCAATCCCCAAACCTGGCAAAACTACCAGATGGGAGGTGTACTCATGGCCCTCGATGCTGATACATGCATCCATCACTAATTGATTGGTGGCAATATTGTTTCCAGTTGCACTAATACAATACCCACCCTTATCTAAAGTAACTATTCTCTAATCAAACTTGGATGCAAAGAATGGGCTTATAAAGGAATGCGAGGCGCCGGAGTCAAACTGCATAACTACGGGATAATTGTTTATAAGAAACTTACCGGCAGTGACCACCTCTCCAGTAGGGATCTCTTCAATAGTGGTGAAGTGAGCATATCTTCAATGAACATTGCCTTGATTAGTTTTCTTCTGAGGGAGAGGACAATTCTTGGCCCAATGAACGGGCATATTACAGTTCCAACACGGCATGTTGCTCGATGGAACATTAGAACTTCTCTGCCTTGAAGTATTCTTGGGAAGAGCAGTAGTGTAACCCTTACAAAAACCCGTCTTGGTCTGGTTCTCCTTCTGAGATGGTGGACGATACCTGACGTTGGTAGTAGGTGGACGATATTGAGTCTTGGCCACTACAGGAGCTTTAGACTGAGAAACACCTACCTCATAAGTCCGCTTACAGCTCTTGGTTGCAGCATATATAGCATTGTTGTTCTCTTGAGTTAGAGCATCACTGATGAACTCATTAAAAGTTGCACACTTGCTATTGCCCATGGATTTCATCAGCTTGGGGCAAAGTCCCCACTTGAAGCTAGCGATCTTCTTAGCATTTGTATCCACAAACTCAGTTGCATACCTAGATAGGTTATTGAAAGCCTACAGGTAGTCACCCAGACTCTTGCTTCCCTGGGTCAACTTCATGAATTTAGTATGCTTGGTAGCAATCAGTCCAGGAGGAATATAATGCCCTCTGAAAGCTTCCTTAAACTGATCCCAGACAATTTCAACCTGAGCAGGCAAGGTATACCTACGATGACTCCACCAGATGCCTGCAAGACCATGCAACTGATGGGACACATACTCTGCCTTCATGCCTTCTGTAAGCCTGAGCAAGCGAAACTTTTGCTCGATGGTATTCAGCCATTCATCAGCATGAAGCGGCTCATCTGCCACTTTAAAGATAGGAGGCTTAGTGTCCATAAAATCCTTAAAGTTGTTATACTAGTTAGGCTCAGGTCCTTGATGGACATTGCGGCCTTCGCGATTGGCCATCTAGCACATAGCATCAGTTAAGGCACGTTGACCGTCAACCAAAGACTGCATCAATTCCGCATGAGTCGGTAGAGGGGGAGGAGGTGGCGGAGGGTTCTGATTCTCATTGCCATGACCCCCACCAGAACAGAGGTTTTGAGCCATTTGCAAAATGCATAGCCAGTGAGTACTGACAATATTGAAAAAATTGCAGATGAATTATGTAAATGTGCCAAAATAAATTCATTGGAGAGAATAAATTCATGCAACAAACAGAGGCACAATAATTCATTTCTACAACACAACACCATCATTCCCATCACTTGACACAAATATTGCGATGCGCTCAACATACGACAAATTTCACCGACAACAAAGATGGAACTATTTTAAAGGCTCACACAACATGGAGCACAAGAACGTCTGATAGGTTACATCCCAACCACGAGGGTCCAACCTTACATCAAAGGATCAGTGAGGTCTGATATTACATCCATGAGATCAGCTTAAGACAAAGCTACACGTCCATACATGGGATTGCAGGAAAAGATTAGAACTAGCACATCTAGCTAAGTGCTAAGCTAAACTACGCATTGTCATCAGAATCAGCATCAAAGATCGCTTCACCATCTTCATCACTAACTAGCTCAGGCTCTTCATCTTCGTCTTCCTCGACTTCTAGCATGACAAGTGTGGCAAACCAGGACCATCAACCTCCATACTATCATCATCAGCTACTATTACCTGAGGGCCCAAATCTAGATAGATTGGTGCAGAGTGAGGAATTGGATCCCTCTCGTTGTTAAGACGATGGATCTCAACTAACCCTTCCTCAATACAATCATTGAGATAGTTCTCCCGCTTAGCAGCATGGACACGATCCCTGATCCATCCCTGATGCCTCTCCACTACCAACTCGAGGGCTGCATCCCATCCCTATGATGGGTCACCTACTCCAACTATTCTTCAAGCTCATCTCTCTCATGGGCTGCTTGCCCCCACTGCTGCAGGCGATAATTTGCAATACTTCGAATCTCATCCACCTCCAGCTGAGCTTGCCCACGTGCCTCCACCCTACGGCGATATTTCTAGGCACGCAACCTGAACTTGCGCTGAGCTACCATTGCCTTACCAGCCTCTTCTAATACACTATAGAGGGTGTCCTGCCTAACCCGACAAAGCTTCAAGACGGCCATCATAGCACTCAGTTCCACATGTCACTCTGAACGTGCTCACCCAGCCTCAAACCAAGGCACAACCAGCTTCTTGAGTCCACTCAGCATCTGTAGGAGCCACTTGGGGAATGGATGCAGTTGGTCCACCTACCAACTCATCTCCAAAACTTTGTGCTATGTCCATAAGCACATCAAGAGCAGCAACTTGAGCGGCTTCCCATGGGCTTTGCCCCATCAGACTCGGTGCTCCACCCATGCCATAGAGGCCTCATGGGATTCTGTGGCACCACCAAGGTCACATTGTACCATGGCACATCTCCAAATGGCACTATGTGCACTCATGTGTAACGTGGCGCCTCCGGGTACCCAACTGAGCTTAGCACCCTCCCGAGCAAAGTAGGCGTACCAAATTGGTCCAAAAAGGTGCTGCTACGAGGAGGAAACACGGGCGCGACCATCTGTAGCAAAATGGATGCAACTCTTGTGAGAGGATTATTTTTGAGAAACAAAAATTTAATAATTGGGATAAGCAATTATAAGGGAGGAAGTAATGCAAGAATGTAATATGTATGAGTGAACATGATGCATGCACATTCCATACGTCCTCACAAACCTTAGGAAAAATCTATAAGTTTAATGGTATAGGCGGTGGCATACACACGTTCTCTCAATATATGTAACTAGCCGGTCTACAACAGTGCGTTGTTAGTGTACCTGCAGAGAATTTCATTGCAGCCCATCCCCATAGGATATATAACACACAATGAAAGCAGTTAACTAAATACTCTTCATACATACATCCCGTGATGCATATACTTCAGTATCACAACTATCCGACAAATGTACCCACAATTAAGTACTTTCATAAATACATGGTTGAACATATAATTATGCCAGTAACCACAGCTAACTCTCCCCTAGACCAACGGTTGGACGGTCATGCTCTCACAACTTACACTTACCTGAGCGTAGAGGTATTTGATCCATACATTACCACCCAAGCGGATGGCATCCATATAATTACACGCCGTATGGACAACTAAATAGAAAGCAAGTAATCAACACCCAAAGTTAGTACTTAACTAAGGCACCTAAAGGTCCTTAATTTGGACATAAATGATATGACCACTGGCACACTTTAGCTTAAAATCTAGATTTTTCACAAGAGCTTTTGTTTTAAATACACAAATGACATGTTTAATGTTGATCTTGCTCTGACGCTAGCTATCACGGAACCGTTCAAATTATAAGAGCACAAGTACAAAAACAATCGCCGCAGCGATTGAATTTCCACACTTGAGCCCATATAATCTCGGTAGTCCACGAAATCACAAAGGATTTCAAACCAACCAACAAACAAGCCAAGATCGTACGTGATTCAACATAACACATCACCAGTTACAATATTTCAAAAATAGCTTGCGGTAGCTCACATACATCGGAGTTCAAATAAGTTATTACAAACCACATTTAAAGTAGCAGAAGCAACATAGTTCCTAAATCACAACACTAGTAGTTCAGATACATAGCCAGCCTGAAGTCATATCCCACAAAAGCATTCCAGATGAGAGACACTAACAGAGACCATGCCCGATGGTCTAGTCATCATCCCTAGCAGGGAGAAGACAGTACTTGCAGCATCCATTATAGAAGATGTCATCTGCAACAAGAGGGAATAAAACTCTGAGTATGAGAATGTACTCAGCTAGACTTACCCGATGTAAACCATAAATAATATGACACCAAGGAGTATGCAAGGCTGATATATGTGTGAGGCTTGCTTGACAACATTTTTGCATAAAAGCTTATATGCAGATAAGTCTCATTCATTACTTAAGCATCAAGTTAATAACCATTAACTTGTCATCTAGATTAGCACCTATTCTATAGCAATCACTTGACTAAGGAGCAAACATTAATAACCCTATCAGGTATAATAAGGCCACCATCAAATATCATCATTACTGAACCATCAAGTCATTTAGTGTAATTACAATAAAGATAATCCCATCAAGTTTCTCACTATCCGAGAGAGACGGCGATTCAAATCGATTACTACCCAGCTGGGAAAATATTCCTAACACTCACCTGGCAAACCCGTACCTAGGCAGCCATAGATCACCTTTGGTACAACTTAGGAATCGCGGGCCCTATGAACGCCGCATTCTTAGGATACCAGGCCACCAGGATGATCAGGACTTTTAAACACCTGCCCTTGGAAAATAGCAGTGGCTCCCCTCCGATGTGCACTCTAACATACCGGCTTCCGGCCTGAGCTGAGCTACTCGGCTTTGCGATCGGTTCATCGGATCCGACTAGCAAAGTGAGAGGCATGTGTTCAAAATGACAAGAAAGGCTCCATGCCTCAGTCCTTAATGAACACAGACGAAATCACTATAAGCATAACAACCCACCTATAAGACTTTGCCCTGTCTATGTCGCAAAAAAAAAGACTTTGCCCTGTCTTCATTCATTTTATCCACGGTTCTTTTTCACAATAGCAAATATAGCCAACCATGATCAGATAAATCTCTATATCTCGCAGGTGACAGGAGATCACCCGACTTTTACCTGTCTAAGCATGGCTAAGCATTTACTCGGTCCTGACTAAGTAGGATTCAGGGTATGTGCTCTAGACAAGGAGAGATTATAAATGCAGCAAGGGTTCCAGACAACTCCTATACTTAATGCAACAATACAGATATAATATATGTACTCAATTGCTTTCATAAAGTAGGAGGCTTATAATGCTCTGGGGCTTGCCTTTCATGAAGGAAGACATTTCGTGACTAGGACACTCAAGCATGACCTCCTCGCCGCCTTCTGGTTCTGGTGGCTGCGCCTCCTGTGTTGGAGCTGGCTCCCCTTTGTTCTGGCACATCCCTTTGAACTCTACCAAGGTTACTTCCTCGGGCACACCTATTGCGTGCATGTGCACAAGATGAATATCATTTATGCATAAGGAATGAGATGACATGATGAACATGTATATGAATGACAACAAGATAATGTAAAGTGATTAACATTCGTTGACTGAATACGGGCGGTGCTCTATTCAAATCACTTTAAAGAGTATGTGCATATCTCTTCTCCGGTAGAGAGAAAAACACTTACCAAGCTTACACAATCTAATATAAAACTACTCATCCTCAGTTAGAGGCCTAACACCTGCATCTAACCACTTATTTTAATCAACCTAAGCATCTAAAACATGCAAATCATGCTTAAGCAAAGAAATCAAACCAACCGACAAGTTCAGGAATTCTAGGCACACATGTAGCAGTCAGGTAAATAATTCATAACAGGAGATTTACAAGTCCAAATGACTTGTAACAAGACATTCTAGAAATCTTATGAAATTATCTACATTTTATCTTCAGACATTACAGCATGATTCCTAAGTTAAACAAGTCAAAATTATATATTTACAGAATCTGGTCCTGTCAAGACAGAGAGCAAGCAATTATGTGATCCAACTTTGAACAGCTGTAACTCCTAAACCTCTTGGCCAAATGCCACCAAATTTTGACAACAGTTAGATACAAGAACTATCTACAACTTTGTATTCACAATTTTCCTAGCAAACCACATTTACATGGTGTAATGTACAAAGTCGCCAGAACTGTCTAGAAACCATCCATTGCAAGAAAAAAATTTTAACTTATGTTTCAAACAATAGATTTCATATTTTTTCTAGTTTTATACTAACATAAGAACACTGTTCACCAATTTTCAGGTTTATATCTTGTGTACATTAATTATGAAAATAGCACAAGAAACTACTATTTAAACAAGTGAAAATCATACTTCACACATAAAGTATCCAAAAATCATGATATTTTTACTACAACACTCTCATACCATAAAAAGCACCTCATAAAATTTTCACAGCATTTGGAGCAGTACATCAAGAGATATGAATTTCCCCTTTTCTCCATGAATAAAAGAGATAAATACTAACTATTTATTTTTCTATAGAACATGGAATGTCTCATATTTTTAATAAAAACTAGACACTACCGTGAATACAACCCAAGTTGAATCACTCAATTTGGAGCTCTAGAACTTGAGATATGGTTTATCAAAGTTCCACCCAAAATCTATATTTAAATACATTCAAACCCTAACTCTACTATCATTGACGCGTGGGACCCGCGGGGTCAACAGTCCCACCTGTCGGCCAGCACAGAATAGAGGAGGGGCTTTAACCAACGATGGCTCATCGGCGGTGAGGAATCTGAAGAAGCCGAGGTCACCGGCATGACATACGTCCCATGCCACGTAAGTTGACCTAACTAATCGAACGACGGAGCCACCTGGGATAGCTTGTCGGCATCCATGGCATCATGGCAGAGGAGCTCGGTGGTGCACCGGCTATCTCCGGCCACAACAGTGCGATCTAAGCTCGGTATGACTTCTAGGACCTACGAGGGAGACGAGGGAAGAGAGAGAGAGGTGAGAGGGCTCCGGTAATGACCGGCCACGGAGAGCCCTAACTCTGGTGAGCCCTATCACGACAGACGGTGACAGAAACGCCTAATGCGGCCTCACATGAGGTAGATTGGCTTAGCGGAGGGGTGGACGAGCTAGAGGAGGTCACGGCGATGCTGTAGGCGTGCGGGTTTGGGCAATGGCACGACGACGAGGGTGTGGAGCGGTGGCGGAGCCCTCAGCGGCATTGGCACGGGCGTTGCTGCCATTGCTCTCACGAGAGGAGGCGAAATAGGCGAGGCCGTGGTGATGGCGGGGTGGCATGGAGGTCATGCGGCGCTCCTAGGTTGATGAGTGGGACCGTCGGTAGCGTATGGCCTCCACGCGGCGCGTGCGGCCTGCTACCGGTCGGCCACTGAGCTGGTCAGCTCGGCATTCAGAGCTCCAAGCCCACCTAAAACCCTATTTTCATCGATCAATATTTCCTAAACCAGTGAGAATCAGCACATGGTGCAATTGACTCAGCTCTGCATTCAGAGCTCCAAGCCCGCCTGAAACCCTATTTTCATCGATCATTATTTCCTAAACTAGCGAGAATCAGCGCATGGTGCAATTGACAAAGTTGTATAGCTACATGTGTACTTTAATTTTGTCAATTGGAGCTAAGCTAGTTCAGCCTATATTGTGAGTACAAAGCTCCAAATTGATGTACCCTCAAACTAAAATGCAATATGACGTAACCAAATTTGCTAAGTGCTAAAACTACATGTATAACTGAGTTGTGGGCTAGTTATGAGGGTGTTCTATTCATTTTCATGAGATGGTCATTAAACAGCTTTTGTTCCTTATTAAATTTGCTACAACTTTTCTTAAGGTGCACAACCATGCATACAATTTTAGCTATACTTTTCAAACAGTCAAACAAAAGAGGTCTATAGGTCAACCAAGGTCAAACTAGGGTCAACCACTACTTAGAAGCTTAATTAGGCTAAGTGGTCAACATGAACATTATTCCATTAAGTGTCCTAAGCATAGAGCATAGTTAAGGTACTAATAAGCCTAGTTGACTATCACTTGCATTAACTACACATGGCCATAAGCATACATACACTGAAACATAAAAGAACAAAGCAATGTTTCACATGTTTCATAACAATGTTTCACTAGTTTCATATAGATGTTTCATGTATATTGCTCATGCATGGATGAATGAAGCTTATGCTCATGTAATGCAAGTGCAATGATGCAAGCATAACACTGAGGTGTTACAACCCTCCCCCTTATAAAAATCTCGTTTCGAGATTTGGAAAGCGTACCGTTGAGCATAGAAAGTAGGATAAGTGTTTCGCAAATAATCCTCCCTTTCCCACGTTGCATCACGTTCACTATGATTACTCCAACCACCTTGTATAGTTTAACCACTCGATTTCGAGTTACTCTTGTTTTAACTTCTAAAATAGTCATAGACTTTTCCTCATAAACATGATCAGATTTTAATTTGATACGCCTCACTTCTACTCTATCTTCAGGTACATGAAGGCATTTCTTCAGTTGCCAACTCAGGAGGTAATTGAAGCTTGTAAGTTACGCTTACACTCTTATCGATGATCTGATACGGGCCTAAATATCGAGGCACAAGCTTTCGTTTCACACCAAAGTGCTTCACTCTTTTCATAGGTGACACCTTAAGGTATACATGATCACCCACCTCGAACTCAATAGACTTTCTTCTCTTATTGGCATAACTTTTTTGTCTGCCTGTGCAGCTGCCATATGTTTCTAAATAGTACGGACCTGCTCCTCGGCTTCCTTAACAAAACTGATGTCGTAGTACCTCCTTTGCCCAGGTTCCACCCAGTTCAAAGGAGTTCTACATTTGAGACTATATAAAGCTTCGAAAGGAGCCATTTTAATACTCTCTTGATAGCTATTGTTATAAGAGAATTCAGCTAGCAGCAACCATTTCTCCCAAGAACCTTTGGAAGAGATAACATAAGTTCTAAGCATATCTTCCAAAATCCGGTTAACACGCTCCGTTTGTCTAGAGGTTTGCGGATGTAAGCAGAACTGCAGATTAAGTGGGTGCCTAAATTTTGATGTAAGCGTTCCCAAAAGCGAGCGGTAAACTAGGGTCCTCTATTAGAGACAATAGACTTGGGCACACCATGAATACGTACAACTTGTTGGATATAAATGTTCACATATTGGTATGGATGATAATTGGTCTTCACAGGAATGAAATGAGCAGACTTCGCCAAGCGATCTACGATCACCCAAATGGAATCAAAACCCCTCTTCGTAGTTGGTAAGCCGACAATAAAGTCCATAACTACCTCCTCTCACTTCCAACCTAGGATAGATAGAGGTTGAAGTAAACCAGGTTTCATGTGAATAGCCTTGACTCTACAACAATTATCAAACCTAGCAACGTAGGCTACAATCTCTTTATTCATTTTGGTCCACCAAAAGTAAGGTTTTAGATCTTGGTACATTTTACTACTAACAGGATGGATGGATAATTTAGAAGAATGGGTTTCAGCCATGATTTGGTTTCTAAGTTCTTTGTCCTTGGGCACTACGAGTCTGTCCTTGAACCAAAGAATGCCCTTCTCATCGACTCGAAAATACTTGGTCTCTTGTTCCTTCATCTTTCTTTTGATGTGGAAAACACCCACATCAGTCTTCTGAAGTTTGATGATTCAACTTCTAAGTGAGCAATCAATAGTGATATTGTGGAGCACAACATGATTTAAGAGATAGGACAGATGAAAATATTTGCTAATCAGAGAATTGCAATGAGATTTCCTACTCAAGGCATCAACAACAATGTTTGCCTTGCCAGGATGATAGTGCACTTGAAGATTATAGTCATTGATCATCTCTCACCATCTTCTTTGGCGTATGTTCAACTCAAGTTGAGTAAAGATGTACTTGAGACTTTTATGATCTGTGTAAATATTACACACATTGCCAAGCAAATAGTGCCTCCAAATCTTTAGAGCATGAACAACTGCAGCAAACTCTAAGTCATGAGTTGGATAGTTGACCTCATGCTTTCGTAGCTGACGTGAGGCATAAGCAATGACTCAGCCTTCCTGCATAAGAACACATCCCAGACCGGTACCTGATGCATCACAAACACATCAAAAGGTTTCTCGATATCAAGTTGTGTCAAGGCAGGAGCATAAGTCAACAAAGTCCATAAAGTGTGAAGGGCTTCTTCACACTCCAGCGTCCAGACAAATTTCTCATCTTTCTGAAGTAGTTGAGTCATGGGCTTGGCTATTTTAGAGAAATCTAGGATGAAGCGACAATAATAACCAGTTAAACCCAAAAAACTTTGAACTTCATGAACCGAAGTCAGTGCCTTCCAGTCCAGCACTTCTTGCACTTTAGTATGATCAACAAAAATGCCATCACTGGACAACACATGTCCTAGGAAAGGTACTTTCTCTAACCAGAACTCGCATTTGCTGAACTTGGCATAAAGCTTATGTTCGCGTAATCAAGCTAAGACCACTCTCAGATGCTCGACATGCTCTTCTTCATTCTCTGAGTAGACTAGAATATCATTGATGAAGACCACCACAAACTTATCTAATTCAGGCATAAATATCAAATTCATCAGATACATGAAGTGTGCAGGAGCATTTGTCAACCCAAAGGACATAACAAGATACTCATACAACCCGTATCTGGTAGAGAAAGCGGTCTTAGGGATATCTTCAAGACGAATCTTGATTTGGTGATAACCCGATCTCAAATCAATCTTGGAGAATACTTTAGCTTTAGATAACTGATCAAACAAGATATCGATGCGAGAGAGGATACTTGTTTTTGATAGTAACAACATTGAGCGGTCAATAATCCACACACATGTGCAATGATTGATTCTTCTTCACGAAGATAGCGGGGCAACCCCACGGAGAAGAACTAGGGCGGATATGACCCTTCTTTAGAAGTTCATTCAACTGGGTCTTAAGCTCTGCTAGCTCTTTGGGTGGCATCCGATAAGGTCTCCTAAATATAGGCATGGTGCCAGGAATTAGCTCAATCTTAAATTCCACATCACGATCTGGAGGTAATCTAGGCAACTCATCAGGAAAGACATCTAGAAACTCACACACTGCTAGAACATCAGCAATGGACTTTGCTAGTACAACATTAGCCACATTATGGAGGGCAAGATCACTAGGAAGTTGCACCAAGAAGGCCTCATTATTGATAGGATCCCTCAACGTAACCACATGAGTAGAGGTGTCGATAAGGACTCCATGACCACTAATCCAATTCATCCCTAAAATCACATCAATCCCCAAACCTGGCAAAACTACCAGATGGGAGGTGTACTCATGGCCCTCGATGCTGATACATGCATCCATCACTAATTGATTGGTGGCAATATTGTTTCCAGTTGCACTAATACAATACCCACCCTTATCTAAAGTAACTATTCTCTAATCAAACTTGGATGCAAAGAATGGGCTTATAAAGGAATGCGAGGCGTCGGAGTCAAACTGCATAACTATGGGATAATTGTTTATAAGAAACTTACCGGCAGTGACCACCTCTCCAGTAGGGATCTCTTCAATAGTGGTGAAGTGAGCATATCTTCAATGAACATTGCCTTGATTAGTTTTCTTCTGAGGGAGAGGACAATTCTTGGCCCAATGAACGGGCATATTACAGTTCCAACACGGCATGTTGCTCGATGGAACATTAGAACTTCTCTGCCTTGAAGTATTCTTGGGAAGAGCAGTAGTGTAACCCTTACAAAAACCCGTCTTGGTCTGGTTCTCCTTCTGAGATGGTGGACGATACCTGACGTTGGTAGTAGGTGGACGATATTGAGTCTTGGCCACTACAGGAGCTTTAGGCTGAGAAACACCTACCTCATAAGTTCGCTTACAGCTCTTGGTTGCAGCATATATAGCATTGTTGTTCTCTTGAGTTAGAGCATCATTGATGAACTCATTAAAAGTTGCACACTTGCTATTGCCCATGGATTTCATCAGCTTGGGGCAAAGTCCCCACTTGAAGCTAGCGATCTTCTTAGCATTTGTATCCACAAACTCAGTTGCATACCTAGATAGGTTATTGAAAGCCTACAGGTAGTCACCCAGACTCTTGCTTCCCTGGGTCAACTTCATGAATTTAGTATGCTTGGTAGCAATCAGTCCAGGAGGAATATAATGCCCTCTGAAAGCTTCCTTAAACTGATCCCAGACAATTTCAACCTGAGCAGGCAAGGTATACCTACGATGACTCCACCAGATGCCTGCAAGACCATGCAACTGATGGGACACATACTCTGCCTTCATGCCTTCTGTAAGCCTGAGCAAGCGAAACTTTTGCTCGATGGTATTCAGCCATTCATCAGCATGAAGCGGCTCATCTGCCACTTTAAAGATAGGAGGCTTAGTGTCCATAAAATCCTTAAAGTTGTTATACTAGTTAGGCTTAGGTCCTTGATGGACATTGCGGCCTTCGCGATTGGCCATCTAGCACATAGCATCAGTTAAGGCACGTTGACCGTCAACCAAAGACTGCATCAATTCCGCATGAGTCGGTAGAGGGGGAGGAGGTGGCGGAGGGTTCTGATTCTCATTGCCATGACCCCCACTAGAACAGAGGTTTTGAGCCATTTGCAAAATGCATAGCCAGTGAGTACTGAAAATATTGAAAAAATTGCAGATGAATTATGTAAATATGCCAAAATAAATTCATTGGAGAGAATAAATTCATGCAACAAACAGAGGCACAATAATTCATTTCTACAACACAACACCATCATTCCCATCACTTGACACAAATATTGCGATGCGCTCAACATACGACAAATTTCACCGACAACAAAGATGGAACTATTTTAAAGGCTCACACAACATGGAGCACAAGAACGTCTGATAGGTTACATCCCAACCACGAGGGTCCAACCTTACATCAAAGGATCAGTGAGGTCTGATATTACATCCACGAGATCAGCTTAAGACAAAGCTACACGTCCATACATGGGATTGCAGCAAAAGATTAGAACTAGCACATCTAGCTAAGTGCTAAGCTAAACTACGCATTGTCATCAGAATCAGCATCAAAGATCGCTTCACCATCTTCATCACTAACTAGCTCAAGCTCTTCATCTTCGTCTTCCTCGACTTCTAGCATGACAAGTGTGGCAAACCAGGACCATCAACCTCCATACTGTCATCATCAGCTACTATTACCTGAGGGCCCAAATCTGGATAGATTGGTGCAGAGTGAGGAATTGGATCCCTCTCATTGTTAAGACGATGGATCTCAACTAACCCTTCCTCAATACAATCATTGAGATAGTTCTCCCGCTTAGCAGCATGGACACGATCCCTGATCCATCCCTGATGCCTCTCCTCTACCAACTCGAGGGCTGCATCCCATCCCTATGATGGGTCACCTACTCCAACTATTCTTCAAGCTCATCTCTCTCATGGGCTGCTTGCCCCCACTGCTGCAGGCGATAATTTGCAATACTTCGAATCTCATCCACCTCCAGCTGAGCTTGCCCACGTGCCTCCACCCTACGGCGATATTTCTAGGCACGCAACCTGAACTTGCGCTGAGCTACCATTGCCTTACCAGCCTCTTCTAATACACTATAGAGGGTGTCCTGCCTAACCCGACAAAGCTTCAAGACGGCCATCATAGCACTCAGTTCCACATGTCACTCTGAACACGCTCACCCAGCCTCAAACCAAGGCACAGCCAGCTTCTTGAGTCCACTCAGCATCTGTAGGAGCCACTTGGGGAATGTGTAACACCCTAAAATTTTGAAAGAATGGAAAATAGGAAAAATATGATTTTTTGTATATTTTTTTGTGAGCATGGAAATTTAGAATAAGAATAATTTTTATAAACTTAAAATCAAATATAAGAGTAGAAACATGTTTGTGCACTCATGCTGTTGCATTTAAATTTTTGAGATGAGTGGTTTGATCAAATTCAAATTTGGATTTGAAAATCTTTTGAAAATTGGCTTTGAAAAATTAGAAAAAGGAAAAAGAAAAGGAAAATCATTTTCTTTCGGTTTTCAGCCCAGCGCTTGTCTCGGCCTGCTAGCGGCGGCCTGCCTTCTCACCAGCGCGCGGCCTGGTTTCCTTTTCCTCCTCCCGCGCTCGCTCTTCTCTTGGGCCGAGCCCAGCGCCCCGCCGCAGCCCAGAACGCGCGCGCGCCTTTCCTTCTCCGATTCCAGCCGCTGACGTCACGGGCCCACGCGTCAGCCGCATCCCCTTCCTCAAGCCACCGTCGGATTCCCCTTCCAAAAACTCCACCGACCGAATCCACATCTCAATCTTCCTCTTTCCTTTCTAGGAGCCGCCTCTAGGCTATAAAAACGGGATGCCGCACCCCTTCGCTTCACATTGACCTACGAATCGTAGCTTCTAACGTCCCGTGGTGGCTACGCCCGAAGTGCCGCCCTAGCCGCCCGAGTGGCCTTGGACCCTTACAGAATAAATGATGAACGCTGATGATAATGATAACACTGATGATATTGATGTTCACTAATGATTATTGTTTCTTGCTATACATTATTCTCGTTTACATGATCATGAGGTTATTTGGGATTTTGGTGAACTTGTTGCTACTCAACTGCTAAAAAGATGACTCATTAAAAGCTATTGCAGTAAACCCGTGTCAAACTTTTTGAGCTTCATGAACCCCATGTTATATTTGTTGAGTTCGACATGGACTCACTCTTGCTATCTCCCCACATCTCAGGAAGGGTACCAGACTGTTAGATTCTGGAATTGTTAGGCTTGTGATCAACCAGTTAGTTTGATCCTGGAGTGAGGTCTACACCCGGTGTTCGGAGTTGTCTTTCCGCTGTGTTGCTCTTTAAGGTATATTTTATACTATTGTGTTATGTATATTAAGCATTTGTCTTTTGATATTACACTTATCTGTGGCTATATGTGAGATTTGTCTTCTTTATTTCACATATGGTGTATGTCTGGTTTTGTCCTTAAAACCGGGTGTGACAGATTGGTATCAGAGCAATGCTGCCTGTAGGACGCAAGCCTAGTTAGAACTGGACGTTTAGCATGTTCTCATTGTTGCCTATTTCTTGCTTCTCTTTAACTTTGTTATTTTCTCAAAGTTATGCTTAATTCTATCCCCGTTCTGTTATAAAAACCTTGTCTCTATTTTGAACCTTTTCTCCTTGTCTATTAGACGGCTCGTGACGAGAAGACTATGGATTTCAGAGGTTAAGAGGACTGAATTGTGTCGCTCTTGCTCACTTTTGACAAGAAACCATTAGCGATGCAAAACCAATTACTAGAAGAAATGGCTCAACATGGGAATTCTCAACGATGCTTATCTCAAGGTCAAGCCAACATATCCAAGGGGTCAGAGAAGATACAAGTAGCAGAAGTTTGGAAGAATATGAAATCCAATAAAGATGTTGATAATACGGCATTTGGAGAGCAGGAACAATGTCACTGCTGTAAGCATTATGGTTTTCCCTGTCTTCGAAACGAGTCTAATAAGGGGAAAGTCAAGGTGGATCCAAATTTTGCGATCAACATGGACAAGAAGAGAAAGACAATCTCATTTGAACCACTTGTGGAAAACAATCAGCAAGCAAGTTATACTACATTGTCACATGCAGCCCTGATCCCCTGTCAAACAAATCCAAACCCTGAAGAGTTAGAAGCCCCTCCCGCTAAAACTACTCCCCATGAAGTAGTCATAGATGGATGGACAATTACCTATAAGGAGTATCAACCTCGAAAGGCCAAACAAGCTAAGAAACAAGCCAAAGGGACGAAGGTGAACTTTTATGGCCAGCAAGATAGCAACATACCAAACAACAGTTCCTTGGAGTATGACATCACAAAAGATCCAGCTAAGAGAAAGTGTTATCATTGCCAGCAGGAAGGACATTATATCAAATCTTGCCCACAGAAGAATCCACAACAGCGAGACCCAGGACAGGATGTCCAAAAGGAGCATGTGCAGGGAAATAAATTAAAGAGAAATTACCCCCATGGAAGGTTGAAACATGTGGATATTTCCACCATTCCTGGAGCTAAGGAGGTCATGTTTGGATCAATACCAGTAAGTTCAGGAAATGCCAAGGTTTTGTTTGACCCCAGTGCCTCACATTCGTTCATATCTAGACAATATGCAAAAGATCATAACATACTTATGCTTCCAAGGGGGAAAACCATGACGATTAAAACTCCAAGAGGTGAAATAAAGGCAGACCGCGTATGCCCAAAAGTTAGTCTTGACATAAAGGGGGTAAATTTTAAGGTAAACCTCATTGTTTTGGAATTAATGGGCATTGATGTTATCCTTGGAATAGACTGATTATCTACTTGTAAAGGAGTGATTGAGTATGCCCAATGTTCAGTGTTTCTAACTACACTTTCAGGAGAAAGGATTAAGTATGAGGGTATTAAATCTATACCTGAGGGATGCCAGGTTGACCCATCTTAAGGTATGAGTTATAAGAATGGTAGATGCAGAGATTCAGATGTCCATATAAAGCAATAAGGAATGTAAGAGACGTTATCTACTCTGGATACTGCTACAATCACACCATGTTTAAGGAATAGGAGTTATGTCCTGTGTAATAAAACTGTTAGTAGCCAAGTTGAGTCGTCTTAATGTGTGGCTAATGAACATTTAAGTGTTTAGTTGTTTTGTGCTTATGTTTATGCTTGAGTTGGAATTTTGTAATGAGTGAAATGATCTCGTGGGTTTTGACCATGATTTCATTTAGTTTATATGTATAAGGTATAAGGATTAATGAAATAAATAGCTGGGTTTTGGTTATCTCCTGCTTTCTATATCTTGTCTTTCGGAGCAGCCTGTCTTTATCAACTTATATATCTGTTCTTGAAAGACCAAAAATCATGAGAGAATTCTGGACAAGAGTGGACTTCAACATCTCTCTCTAAATGCAAGAACTACCCTCATAGCTATTTTGGATTGGGAGATACAAAAATCACAAGACGATGCAACTGTGCTGTCTGAAACCTGGAACAGAATCTGTTATGTGTTGTTTTCGGTCAAGATAGCTGCAGAATCTGGAAGTGTGTTCTATAAGAAAGTTGCAGAGAATTTTATAAGCTTTCCATCGGTGTAAACTACAGTTTCATTGGATTAACAGAATGAGAGTTACAACTGTTTTACTGCACTGCTGATTTTCTGCTCGTGAGAAATTTTAGATTTCTTGTTCTTACCCATGCACAAGAGTATTATTGGGATGTCAGAACACTTTTATGCTAAGTAGCTCATCTAGAAAAGGGTTCAAGCTACCCTATTTAGTGTCTCTTATTTTAAGGGGGTAGCCAATGTAAAGAAGGATTATTAAGATTGAACTCTTTAGTTGGAAGTATTGGTTAGTCTCCATGATTGAGTTGCCACTCTTGAGCAAAAATGTTCTGTGAACAAGGTTGATAATTTTGGATCCATGGAGACAAGAGTTGTCCTTTTGGATAGTTCATGATTATGATCATCTATACTTGCTCGTGTTGCTGATGTTGGTCACTTGATGACAGGAAGTGTAGTGTCTCATGACTCAGGAGCCCTATATGACGTCTCGCACTAATATGTGGGAAAAGATTGATGTTTCTGCCATTGAAGGATGTTATGGGTATGATGAAGCCGAGCACTATCAAAACAACAATGTTGAAGAGCAAGTTGGGAGTGAACTAAGTCAGAATCCACAACAACGAAAGCGAAAAACTAAAGCCCTTAAGAAGCCTGTTCAAGGAAGCAAAGCGCAACAAAACTATGTCAATGGAAGACTGAGCAATGTGGATATGGATAAAATTCATGGAGTTACCAAAGTAGTGGGAGGTTATATTCAAGTAAGCTCAGTATAAGTTTTTGCTTTATTTGACCCTAGTGCTTCGCATTCTTTCATTTCCGCCGACATGGTAGAGACGTGCAAGATGGTGAAGTGTTCAATGAGGAGGCCTTTGCTAGTTCAAACCCCAGTGGGAGAAATGCAGGCAGATCAGATATGCCCGAATGTCAGTCTTGTCATAAACAAGGAAAAATTCACCGCGACACTCATTGTGTTGGAGTCACTTAAAATTCGCGTGGTTCTTGGTAATGGATGGCTCTGTGCATACAAAGGAGTGATTCATGGTACTCGGTGCACAATGCTCTTAACAACACCATCAGGGAAAAGAATTGAGTATCAAGGTGGTCGACTTTTACCTGAGGGAGACGAGAATGATCAATTAGAAGATAGGTACACCAAGGATAGCAAAGTGGACCATGAGTTTACGGAAGTCATAGCAGAGGAACAAATAACTTTGGAGGAGCTCAATAGGAGATATGATTATGTTTAGGCAGATTAGTCAGTCGGGATATGAGAAACTGTCTCATGACTCTGCACGAAAGAGTAATTTGGAAAATGAGGATCAAATAAAGACAAAGTGTCATTATCTCTTTTATCATCATTTTTCGAATCTCGGGACGAGATTCATTTTAAGGGGGGTAGAATTGTAACACCCTAAAATTTTGAAAGAATGGAAAATAGGAAAAATATGATTTTTTGTATATTTTTTTGTGAGCATACAAATTTAGAATAAGAATAATTTTTATAAACTTAAAATCAAATATAAGAGTAGAAACATGTTTGTGCACTCATGCTGTTGCATTTAAATTTTTGAGATGAGTGGTTTGATCAAATTCAAATTTGGATTTGAAAATCTTTTGAAAATTGGCTTTGAAAAATTAGAAAAAGGAAAAAGAAAAGGAAAATCATTTTCTTTCGGTTTTCAGCCCAGCGCTCGTCTCGGCCTGCTAGCGGCGGCCTGCCTTCTCACCAGCGCGCGGCCTGGTTTCCTTTTCCTCCTCCCGCGCTCGCTCGTCTCTTGGGCCGAGCCCAGCGCCCCGCCGTAGCCCAGAACGCGTGCGCGCCTTTCCTTCTCCGATTCCAGCCGCTGACGTCACGGGCCCACACGTCAGCCGCATCCCCTTCCTCAAGCCACCGTCGGATTCCCCTTCCAAAAACTCCACCGACCGAATCCACATCTCAATCTTCCTCTTTCCTTTCTTGGAGCCGCCTCTAGGCTATAAAAACGGGATGCCGCACCCCTTCGCTTCACATTGACCTACGAATCGTAGCTTCTAACGTCCCGTGGTGGCTACGCCCGAAGTGCCGCCCTAGCCGCCCGCCTCTCCAAGCCGCACGCCTTCTCCAGTTTATCATTGGCCTCGATTTTACCCTAGGTGAGTTCGCGTTGATGCGCTCTACCCGTCGATGTATATCTTTCGCAAGGTAATGCTCCGTAGCATGAGATGGGAAACTCCGGCCATGGCGCCACCGCGGGGAAGGCCGTCGGGCCCGATTCCGGCCGGAGCGCCGCCGGCCTCCTCCCCCGATCTGATCTGGACCGTTCATTTTAAATCGGACGGCCGTTATTTAAAGATACCGGTTCGGCCGACAAATTTGCTAAAGAGCCCCTGAAGTTTTTAATTATATAACCCGCGATCCAAAGCGTAATCTGGAAAATACGTTTTGATTTATTGAAAACGTAATTCGTTTCGGTAATTGAAAAATACGCTTTCTGATATTTACAGTTTTGCCACTGAGTTTATTTTAGTTATAAATTATCCGTTTTAACTCCGATTTGATCCATTCAAATTGCGTTAGATTCGTATTTGCGAGCTCTACATGATTATAGAACTGTACAGTAGGTTTGAGATAATTTATTTTCGAGTTTATATTAAAGTAATTATTTATCTATAGGAAATCTTAGAAAACTCATAACTTTTACGTTTTAAATCCAAATTTCGTGATCTTTATATCTATGTGATCGTAGTAATGTGTAGAAGAGTTTTACAAACTTGTTATACTGTTAGTGTTACTGTTGGTTAGGTTTTCTATCTTTAAGTTCCGATGTGAGATTTAATCTATTACTTTAATAAAGTAGATCTTGTTTAAATCATATCTTCTACGTTTTAGATCCGTTTTAGCTCATTCGAGTTGCGTTAGATTCATAGCAACGAGATCTACGCGTTAGTGACAGTGTTTACCATATTACTAATTCTGAAATTTTATGGTTTAAATCATATCTTGATTAATAATTATGCAACTGGGTTTTGTAAATAAAATATGATTTGTTTTACTTTAGTTTTATAATTTGAATCTAAATTTGACTTAATTCCGTATATAGTATTTATAAAATATTTTATATATGTTATTATATAATTAAAACTCATGAAGCTAATAGTTTTATATTTTCTTCTATGAGCAAATCTTTCGGTAGATGTATCTTTTCAACCGTAGCTCTGATTAGTGTGCTTTTCGCGTCTGTGTATTCGTAGCGAGACGTAGATTCGTTCTACAAACTTTTCATCTTAATTTTATGTTTGGTGTACTGTTCTAATTTAGATCTATTGTTTGCTTCGTGTATGATTGTATGGATACGTGTGTGGTGATTTATGATTTCGTCCAGTCGGTGAGATATACGAGGTTATCAAGAAGAAGAAGAAGAACGTTGAAGATTAAAGCTTACCGAAGGATCGGTGTTTAAGGCAAGTATAGCATGGGATCATCCTTGTTTCCTATTCACCTTTAATATATTTAATTCATATGCATGTGTCTACCTTGTTACCATTAAGGATATCCTAGTTTTTGTATCTTGTACCTTGACACCCATGGGACGTTGCATTGGGTAGTATTTATGCTAGTGCTCAAGATAAATAACCATGATCTGTAACTTGACTAATGATATATGCAATAAATGTTTAAATGATGCTTTAAAGCAATATGGCTCAAGAGGGCTAGAGCATATTTGGTTGTTTTTATGGTGCTCTAGTTTCTCTCCCTAAGGACTTATCTGTAAGCGAACATCCGGGACTTACAGTACAACTGTGAGGGCTATATGGCTCTGGCTTTAGCTCAGTATGAGGACCTTTTCTAGCTTGTTAGAGGTTACCCTTGTGGCGCAAATGGGGTAAAGCAGACTGTGGATCCCTGCGTGGTGTATCACACGGACTGACTTCGGAAACCTAGCGGCCCTAACTTGTTAGACGAACCTTTGAAAGGCTTCATAGTGAACCCTGCCTGCTCACCTTGGGAGTGTTTTGGGGATTGGCCGCCTCGGGCATATGGGTAATCACGACTCACAGTGAAAGTGTACAACCTCTGCAGAGTGTAAAACTGTTATAACAGCCGTGCTCACGGTCACGAGTGGCCTTGGACCCTTACAGAATAAATGATGAACGCTGATGATAATGATAACACTGATGATATTGATGTTCACTAATGATTATTGTTTCTTGCTATACATTATTCTCGTTTACATGATCATGAGGTTATTTGGGATTTTGGTGAACTTGTTGCTACTCAACTGCTAAAAAGATGACTCATTAAAAGCTATTGCAGTAAACCCGTGTCAAACTTTTTGAGCTTCATGAACCCCATGTTATATTTGTTGAGTTCGACATGGACTCACTCTTGCTATCTCCCCACATCTCAGGAAGGGTACCAGACTGTTAGATTCTAGAATTGTTAGGCTTGTGATCAACCAGTTAGTTTGATCCTGGAGTGAGGTCTACACCCGGTGTTCGGAGTTGTCTTTCCACTGTGTTGCTCTTTAAGGTATATTTTATACTATTGTGTTATGTATATTAAGCATTTGTCTTTTGATATTACACTTATCTGTGGCTATATGTGAGATTTGTCTTCTTTATTTCACATATGGTGTATGTCTGGTTTTGTCCTTAAAACCGGGTGTGACAGAATGGATGCAGTTGGTCCACCTACCAACTCATCTCCAAAACTTTGTGCTATGTCCATAAGCACATCAAGAGCAGCAACTTGAGCGGCTTCCCATGGGCTTTGCCCCATCATACTCGGTGCTCCACCCATGCCATAGAGGCCTCATGGGGTTCTGTGGCACCACCAAGGTCACATTGTACCATGGCACATCTCCAAATGGCACTATGTGCACTCATGTGTAACGTGGCGCCTCCGGGTACCCAACTGAGCTTAGCACCCTCCCGAGCAAAGTAGGCGTACCAAATTGGTCCAAAAAGGTGCTGCTACGAGGAGGAAACACGGGCGCGACCATCTGTAGCAAAATGGATGCAACTCTTGTGAGAGGATTATTTTTGAGAAACAAAAATTTAATAATTGGGATAAGCAATTATAAGGGAGGAAGTAATGCAAGAATGTAATATGTATGAGTGAACATGATGCATGCACATTCCATACGTCCTCACAAACCTTAGGAAAAATCTATAAGTTTAATGGTATAGGCGGTGGCATACACACGTTCTCTCAATATATGTAACTAGCCGGTCTACAACAGTGCGTTGTTAGTGTACCTGCAGAGAATTTCATTGCAGCCCATCCCCATAGGATATATAACACACAATGAAAGCAGTTAACTAAATACTCTTCATACATACATCCCGTGATGCATATACTTCAGTATCACAGCTATCCGACAAATGTACCCACAATTAAGTACTTTCATAAATACATGGTTGAACATATAATTATGCCAGTAACCACAGCTAACTCTCCCCTAGACCAACGGTTGGACGGTCATGCTCTCACAACTTACACTTACCTGAGCGTAGAGGTATTTGATCCATACATTACCACCCAAGCGGATGGCATCCATATAATTACACGCCGTATGGACAACTAAATAGAAAGCAAGTAATCAACACCCAAAGTTAGTACTTAACTAAGCCACCTAAAGGTCCTTAATTTGGACATAAATGATATGACCACTGGCACACTTTAGCTTAAAATCTAGATTTTTCACAAGAGCTTTTGTTTTAAATACACAAATGACATGTTTAATGTTGATCTTGCTCTGACGCTAGCTATCACGGAACCGTTCAAATTATAAGAGCACAAGTACAAAAACAATCGCCGCAGCGATTGAATTTCCACACTTGAGCCCATATAATCTCGGTAGTCCACGAAATCACAAAGGATTTCAAACCAACCAACAAACAAGCCAAGATCGTACGTGATTCAACATAACACATCACCAGTTACAATATTTCAAAAATAGCTTGCGGTAGCTCACATACATCGGAGTTCAAATAAGTTATTACAAACCACATTTAAAGTAGCAGAAGCAACATAGTTCCTAAATCACAACACTAGTAGTTCAGATACATAGCCAGCCTGAAGTCATATCCCACAAAAGCATTCCAGATGAGAGACACTAACAGAGACCATGCCCGATGGTCTAGTCATCATCCCTAGCAGGGAGAAGACAGTACTTGCAACATCCATTATAGAAGATGTCATCTGCAACAAGAGGGAATAAAACTCTGAGTATGAGAATGTACTCAGCTAGACTTACCCGATGTAAACCATAAATAATATGACACCAAGGAGTATGCAAGGCTGATATATGTGTGAGGCTTGCTTGACAACATTTTTGCATAAAAGCTTATATGCAGATAAGTCTCATTCATTACTTAAGCATCAAGTTAATAACCATTAACTTGTCATCTAGATTAGCACCTATTCTATAGCAATCACTTGACTAAGGAGCAAACATTAATAACCCTATCAGGTATAATAAGGCCACCATCAAATATCATCATTACTGAACCATCAAGTCATTTAGTGTAATTACAATAAAGATAATCCCATCAAGTTTCTCACTATCCGAGAGAGACGGCGATTCAAATCGATTACTACCCAGCTGGGAAAATATTCCTAACACTCACCTGGCAAACCCGTACCTAGGCAGCCATAGATCACCTTTGGTACAACTTAGGAATCGCGGGCCCTATGAACGCCGCATTCTCAGGATACCAGGCCACCAGGATGATCAGGACTTTTAAACACCTGCCCTTGGAAAATAGCAGTGGCTCCCCTCCGATGTGCACTCTAACATACCGGCTTCCGGCCTGAGTTGAGCTACTCGGCTTTGCGATCGGTTCATCGGATCCGGCTAGCAAAGTGAGAGGCATGTGTTCAAAATGACAAGAAAGGCTCCATGCCTCAGTCCTTAATGAACACAGACGAAATCACTATAAGCATAACAACCCACCTATAAGACTTTGCCCTGTCTTCATTCATTTTATCCACGGTTCTTTTCCACAATAGCAAATATAGCCAACCATGATCAGATAAATCTCTATATCTCGCAGGTGACAGGAGATCACCCGACTTTTACCTATCTAAGCATGGCTAAGCATTTACTCGGTCCTGACTAAGTAGGATTCAGGGTATGTGCTCTAGACAAGGAGAGATTATAAATGCAGCAAGGGTTCCAGACAACTCCTATACTTAATGCAACAATACAGATATAACATATATACTCAATTGCTTTCATAAAGTAGAAGACTTATAATGCTCTGGGGCTTGCCTTTCAAGAAGGAAGATGGTTCGTGACTAGGACACTCAAGCACGACCTCCTCGCCACCTTCTAGTTCTGGTGGCTGGGCCTCCTGTGCTGGAGCTGGCTCCCCATTGTTCTGGCACATGCCTTCAAACTACACCAAGGTTACTCCCTTGGGCACGCCTATTGCGTGCATGTGCACAAGATGAATATCATGTATGCATAAGGAATGAGATAACATGATGAACAGCACGATCTCTTCTCCGGTAGAGAGCAAAACACTTACCAAGCTTACACAATCTAATATACAACTTCTCATCCTCAGTTAGAGGCCTAACACCTGCTTCTAACCACTTATTTTAATCAGCCTAAGCATCTAAAACATGCCAATTATGCTTAAGCAAAGAAATCAAACCATCAGACAAGTTTAGGAATTCTAGGCACACATGTAGCAGTCAGGTAAATAATTCATAACAGGAGATTTACAACTCCAAATTACTTGCAACAAGACATTCCAGAAAGCTTATAAAATTATCTACATTTCATCTTTAGACATTATAGCATGATTCCCAAGTTAAATAAGTCAAAATTATATATTTCAGAATCTTGTCCTGACAAGAAAGAGAGCAACTAATTCTGTGACCCAACTTTGAACAGCTATAACTCCTAAACCTCTTAGCCAAATACCACCAAATTTTAATATAAGCTAGATACATGAACTATATACAACTTTTGTATTCACAAGTTTCCCAGAAAACCAAATTTACATGGTGTAATGTACAAAATCCCCAGAACTGTCTAGAAACCATCCATTGCAAGAAATAAATATTAACTTATATTTCAAACCCCCACCTGGACAAAACCAACTTTACCAACATGTTACACATGCCCAATGAACACCAAAAAATATGGTGCTCACCTCTAAATAATTTCTTTTAATGCATGTCTTGATTTGTTTAGATATCAAGGTGTATTTATGCACATATACCAAAATGCACAGTAAATTCTACAAACATTATAGTAGCTAGCCTATACTCCCAGTAGACCACCGTATAAATTTCATTGCATTTGAATATGTATATCACTCTATACAAAAATAACAAAACAACATGCTTATTTGTACATAAATAGGAAACCCTATTGAAAAGTGTCAAACAACATATTTTATATTTTTCTAGCTTCATACTAATATAAGAACACTGTTCATCATTTTTCAGGTTTATATCTTGTGTACATTATTTATGAAAAATAACACAAGAAACTACTATTTAAACAAGTAAAAATAATAACTCACACATACAATATCCAAAAATCATGATATTTTTACAACAGCACTCTCATAGCATAAACAACACCTCATAAAATTTTCACAGCATTTGGAGTAGTACATCAAGAGATATGAATTTCCCCTTTTCTCCATGAATAAAAGAAATAAATAATAACTATTTATTTTTCTACAGAACATGGCATGTTTCATATTTTTAATAAAACTAGACACTACCATGAACACAATCCAAGTTGAATCACTCAATTTGGAGCTCTAGAACTTGAGATATGGTTTATCAAAGTTTGCACCCAAAATCTGTATTTAAATAAATTCAAACCCTAACTCTACTATCATTGACGCGTGGGACCTGCGAGGTCAACGGTCCCACCTGTCGGCCAGCACAGAACAGAGGAGGGGCTTTGGCCGACGATGGCTCAACGGCGGTGTGGAATCTGGCGAAGCCGAGGTCACCGGCGTGACCTACGTCTCACGCCGCATTGGTTGACCTAGCTAATCGAACGGCGGAGTCACCAGGGATAGCTCACCGGCGTCCATGGCATCATGGCGGAGGAGCTCAGCAGTGCGTCAGCTATCTCCGGCCATGATGGCACGATCTAAGCTCGGTACGAGCTTCTAGGACCTACGAGGGAGACGAGGGAATATAGAGAGGTGAGAGGGCTCCGATGATGACCAGCCGCGGAGAGCCCTAACTCTGGCGAGCCCTATCGTGGCGGACAGTGGCGGAAATGCCTAATGCGGCTTCACTTGAGGTCAATTGGCTCAACGAAGGGTAGACGAGCTAGAGAAGGTCACGACGATGTTGTGGGCATGCAGGTTTAGGCAATGGCGCGACGACGAGGGCGTGGAGCGGTGGCGGAGCTCTCGGCAGCATTGGCACGACCGCTGCTGCCGTTGCTCTTGTCACGGAACCGTCTAAATTATAAGAGCACAAGTATAAAAACAATCACTGAAGTGATCAAATTCTCACACTTGAGTCCATATAACTTCGGTAGTCCATTGAAATTACAAGGGATTTCAAACCAACCAACATACAAGCTAAGATTGTAGTGATTCAACATAACAAGTCACATGTTACATCCATTTCACAAGTAATTCAACATACATCGAAGTTCAACGTAGTTATTACAACTTAAGTTGAAAAGTAGCGGAAGCAAAGTAGTTTAAAACTAACATCACCCTTATTTCAAATACATGCTAGTAATAAGGTCAACTTCCAACAAGAGCACTAGAGACAAGAGAACTCAGAAGAATTATGCCCATGATCACACTCCGCCACTACGGCAGGAGCCATCCAATTCTTGCAGTATCCATGATACATCACAACCTATAATAAGTGGGAATAAACCCTGAGTACGAGAATGTACTCAGCTAGACTTACCCATCGTAAACTAGAAATAATATGACACCAAGGAGTATGCCAGGCTGATATAAGTGGGCTAGCTTGACAACATTTTGCATAAAAGCTTAGTACAGATAAGTAACCATTAATGCTTAAGCATCAAGTTAATAATCATTAACCTGTCATCTATATTAGCACATGTACTAGAGCACTCACTTGATTAGGAGCAAACAATAATAACCATAGTAGGTATAATAAGGCTGTCATCATCATATCATCACTCCTGAACCATTATATTATTTAGTGTATCTACGTTGGAGATATGCCCATCAAGTTCTCACTAACCGGTGAGAGACGGTGACTCCAATCGAATTACAACTCAGCTAAGGGGTATTCCTTACACTCACCCGGCAAACCCCGCTAAAGGCAGCCATAGATCACTTTTCGTACAACTTAGGAACCAACTTCGCAGGTTCGATCAGCGCCAGCACTCTCAGGGATTACCCTTCTACCAGGACGTTCAAAACTTTTAAATCACCTACCCTTGGACTCACGCCTACGGCTCCCTTTCGAGGCGCACTTTATACTTATCGACTCCTGGCCTGAGTTGAGCTACTTGGCTTCATGGTCGGTCACCAAACCCGGCCAACTAAGTGTTAGGCATGCATTCAACATGAATAGGAAAGGCTCCAAGAATCGGTCCTTAATTGACACAGACGGGGATATATCCACACCCAAAACCTCCATGCCTTGTTATTTCACTATCGTCATCCCACCGGTCTCCTTTCAAGTTATATCAGGTTCTTTTCCACGATAGCAAATATAGCCAACCGTGCCATATGTATATTCCTATAGCTCGCAGGTGATAGGAAATCACCCGACTTCTACCGCTTAAAGCAGGGCTAAGCATCTACTTGAGCCTAAGCTACATAGGATTCATGGTATATTCTCTGGATGAGGATTGGATATCCATGCAGCAAGTGTTTTCATCCAACACCTATAACTTAATGCAACAATATATAACATAGTACTTAATTGCATTTTAGAAATTAGAAGGCTTATAATGCTTTAGAGCTTTCCTAGGATCTGACACAAGTTCAGTTAGCTTGCACGTCTTGCGGAACATCTCCACTCCATGCATGCACTCGAGGGTCCTTCCATCTTCGGGATGGATCCACCAGCACCATCTTCGGATTCAGCTCCACATCATGTCCTTCACGTGATGCATTTAGCATACCTAGATGAGATGTAAGATGCAAGTATATGAATATACGGAAATGCAATAGATGATGCATCACACGCTAATCAAGGCAAGTACAAGGTTATACAAAAGACACTTAAGCACATCACTTTGATTAATTAACATCACACAAACCAACATGCTAAGATAGCAAAGAGGGCACACTCATCATGGCACACAAGTTTCACATGATCTCAAGTGTATTTAACTTAATTACCAAGGACGTGAACCACACTTAGCAACATGCAAAGCAAGTCAAGGTGAAGCAACAACTATAACTGGAATATGCCAATTTCTGGACTTGCAAACAGTAGCTTCATAAATCAATCATATCTAGAGTTTTATAAATCCAAATGATATGAAACAAGATATTCTGAAAAGCTTAGGAAATTATCTACATTTCATCTTTAATCATCTCAGTATGATTCTAAAGTTTAACATGCCGAATTTACACAAACACATAATCAGGTTTAACATGACAGAGAGCAACAGATTCTATGATGCAACTTTAAACAGCTGTAACTCCTAAACCACATGGCTAAATGCTACCAAATTTTAACAGTATCTAGATACATAAATTATCTACAACTTTTGTATAAACAAGTTTCACAACAAAGCACATTATCATGAAGAACTTTGCTAAGTTCCTAGATCTATCCAGAAACCTCATTTGCAAGAAATAAATACTAAATTAGGCTGCAAACATATAATTGGACAAAACCAACTTTACCAACATATCACACATGACTAATGAACACCAGAAAACATAGTGTCCACCACAGAATAAATTATTTTAATACATTTCTTAATTTATTCGGATAATAAGGTGGTTTAATGAACATATACCAAAAGTACACAATAAATTCTACTAAAATTACAATGGCTTACATATGCTCCCAATAGTCTACCATACAAATTTCATGCTATTTGAATAAGCATAGCAACCTCTATGAAAAAGACAAATTGCTAATGCAAGAAATCGTGTGAGAGCAAGATGAATCAATAACTCACTCATACTATATCCAATATTCATGAAATTTTTACCATACATCAAACATCACATGAGTAGCATGCCACAAAAATTTCACTTCATTTGGAGCTCAACAACTGCAGTTATGAAAAAGACAAATACAACTCGCATTGAAAACCTAGATGCATAAATCTATTTTTATAGCTAAAACTTTAAACTAAAACATGACATATTATTGGTCCACTGCATAGACAATTTCACAAGATTCTAAAAAGTCCTAATTTTCTATTTTACAAATTTCCTATGATGTATTATGCATTTTCAAAGTTTCTGCAAAAACAAAGCAAACAAGTCCTTAATGGTACTATTCACATGAGTCATAGGTTCTACAAAAACCCCCTGTTCTTCCTTGAATTTTAACCTGAGGTCCCTGACACAAATTTGACAGGGGAGCTCATCGGGGCTTCATGATTTTCGGCAGAGGGAGGCCATGCTAGCGGCCATGGAGTGGCGGTGGAGCACCCTGGGGCTCGCGCGCACCCGTGGGCAGCCACAGCTCAGCCAACCGTGACTCGTGGCACCCTGGCCACGTGTGCGGGTGGCCTGGCGGCGGCTGCGCCGGTGGCGACGGCCCTCCAGCGGTCCTGTACGGAAACGAGCATGTACGCGAAGTGCAGCAAGGTGAGGCGAAGGTGGAGGTGCGCTCAGCTTGGCCCGTGGCGGCTCGTGATGGCTTGGCCACGCGTGCGAGCGGTCGCGACGACATGGTGCACTGGCGGCGGCACGGATGGACGCGGTGGCCCTCCTATGCGCGGTGGCAATGCAGCAGCGGCACACATGCATGACCCAGCTAGGCACTGCAATGGAGGAGGAGAGGGAGCAGCGCCTGCAGGGTAGCAGCAGCTTGAGCTTCGGCTCCGCCATTGCGACAGCGAGGGCGAGCTAGGCAAGGGTGGCCATGGCAGCGACCGACTCAGCAGCAGAAACGAGAGGGGACTGTCTCCGGCTTCTACAACTCGCGAAGGACTAGCAGGGCACATGGACAGAGATGGGGCGCCCAGCTCGGGCATGGCTGCCACGTCCAGAACAGGTGTCCTCGTTTGAGGCATTATGACGAGCATGTGGCGGGTGACAGTATGGCCGGCGTGGAACGCGAGTTGGGCATGTTCTTGTCCGAATTTGAAGATGGGCCGAACACGAAGTTTGATCTCCACCTGATGCTCTCCAACTTTGATTAAGGGTGTTCGGCCATATGAGTAACGGATTAGGAGATAATTAAGCTCTGACACGTCATTGTCAACAACTAATGATGATTAAGCTTTGCTCGGTTAGACCCCAATTTGTTGGCCAAAACATGATCAATTCAAATCCAAATTTTTGTGAGCTCTCCTCCAATATGTAAACTCAAACTTCTATTCTTAGATCAACTCAAGTTTCTTAACAAATTTTGGAGAACGGGATGGCAATCCTAACGACATAGGATTACTTAAAGACTGGAACAGCAGCAACATTCAAACTTGGGTTCCTTATTTGACTAGGTTAGAAGCTAGACTAGGCCGTGGGGCTTGAACAAAGTTTGTAGTACACAACCTGAACTACAACTCTTATTAAAGAATCATCAACTAGTTCGGCCTGGTTAGGAAACTACATAGCTCCAAAGTAGGGTACCCAAAACTGAGACACCATTTGACTTGGCCAAAATTTGGGGTTCCAAAATAGCACTTCATTGAATCTTGGGAGCTCTATTTGACTAGGTTAGAAACCAAACTAGCTCTTGACCATTTAACAATGTTTGTTCTATATAAGATGAACCACAACTTTTATTAAAGGTCCAACTCCAAAACATGTACAGAACCTATAGCTCTACTTTGACCAAAGTAGGATCACGAAAAGCTTAAATTATCCTTTTTGATCCATTGGAGCATTTTCTTTAAACATGAACCTTTCATGACTTTTGTTGTAGAGTTCATCTAGAGTCATTTGGGCAACGTTGCAAGGTTTGGTTGACGACCAATGTTTCCATTCACTTACTAAGGCCATTCCAACAAGAATAGAACTTATCATTTCATGTGACTTCTTGATTCCAAACTTCATAAAACTTTTCCAGGGATCACTATAGATAGAGAGTGATGTGAGACACATGAAAGAAGTGACATAAACACTCACTTGCATTACCAAGCATAAGCATCAAACATACACACATTGAAACACCGAATAACAAGGGTATGTTGCATATGTTTCAAGGAGATGTTTTAAGCACATTCCATGTATACATGTTTCACATGTGGCACTAGTATGTTCCATATGTTTCACTAGTGCATCACATATGTTCCATGCTCATATATGAACAACTGACGCTTAGGCTCATGCAATGCAAGTGCTAAAATGCAAGCCTAACACCTGGGGTGTTACAGCTCTCGTGAGAGGAGGCAAAATGAGCGAGGCCGAGGGGCTGGCGGGGTGGCATGGAGGTCATGCGGTGCTCCTAGGCTGACGAGTGGGACCACCGGCGGTGTACGACCTCCACGCGGCGCACGTGGCCTACTGCCGGTTGACCACCGAGCTAGTCAGCTCTGCATTCAGAGCTCGAGGCCCGCTTGAAACCCTATTTTCATCGATCATTATTCCCTAAACTAGCGAGAATCAGCGCATGGTGCAATTGACAAAGTTGTATAGCTACATGTGTACTTCAATTTTGTCAATTGGAGCCTGAGCTGGTTCAGCCTATATTGTGAGTTACAAAGCTCTAAAGTGATGTACCCTAAAACTAAAATGCAAAATGACTTAACCAAATTTGTTAAGTGCTAAAACAACATGTATAACTGAGTTGTGGGCTAGTTTTGAGGGTGTTTTGGTTTTCATGAGATGGTCATTAAACAACTTTTGTTCCTTATTAAATTTGCTACAAGTTGCTTAAGGGTGCACAACGATGCATACACTTTTAGCTGTACTTTTCAAATAGTCAAACAAAAGAGGTCTATAGGTCAACCAAGGTCAAACTAGGGTCAACCACTACTTAGAAGCTTAATTAGGCTAAGTGGTCAACATCAACATTGTTCCATTAAGTGTCCTAAGCATAGTTAAGGTGCTAATGATCCTAGTTGACCATCATTTGCATTAACTACACATGGCCATAAGCATACATACACTAAAACATAAAAGAACAAAGCAATGTTTCACATGTTTCATAACAATGTTTCACTAGTTTCATATAGATGTTTCATGTATATTACTCATGCATGGATGAATGATGCTTGTGCTCATGTAATACAAGTGCAATGATGCAAGCATAACACTGAGGTGTTACAGTATTTATTTCAAGACATGTTTTTTTGTCTACCCCCAGTGTAGGAGTAGAATATTTTGGGTGGATGGAAGCATGTTTTAGCGTATTCCTAGTGTAGGAATAGCTTATATATGTGAGTGTATGTGATATTGATCTTGGGGGCATGATAACTTTCTCAATAAGAGCCAACAAGGCTTTACAAAACTCAATGCAGGAATAAGTAGCATAAGTTTGGAGGTTTTAAGCTCTAATCACTAGATATGGCTTTGGTAGGAATTTGAATATCATTGAGGAGCATCTATTTGAATTTTGATTTTTGCAAGATAAATTCCAAGTTCTTTACATAAAGTTGCAAGGTTCATTTTCATCCTACTATATCATATATTTCAGTTACTTAGATAACATGGGGTCCCTATGATGAATTGTTCACAAGTATAGGAATATTAGCAAGGAATAAAGAGTATGCAAATTTAATCAAAGGATAGCATGGAGATGGAGCGTCTATTATTTTGTGTTTTTAATTTGTTTAATTTTAGTTTCTATTCAAAAATTTTTAGGGAGTTGAGGGTATTGTTGCACAAACCACTGTTGAAGAGAAGGAGCTGAGTGAGAGGTGGTTTGGCTAAACCAAAAGTTCAGCCAAACCTCTTTGGAACCATTTGTCATGTCGTTCTTGCATGATAGATCGTCCAATGTTTGTGCAACATGTTGGTGGAAGATCTTGAATGTGTGTTAGGTATGCTTGAGAGATCTCCCCCACACTTATTCTTGTACCTGTTTTTATTTAACAAAGAAAAATAAAAAGAAACAAACAAGGGCTCTACTAGCTGAAACACTGGGGAACCTAAATTTTATTATTACTACTACTTTTATTATATTATTGTTTACTTTATTATTATTAGAAACTTGTTCACCCAATTTTTTTAGTTTAACTCAAGCAAGGTTAAAGTAAAGTTGCAAAGTATTCCTAGCCTTGGTTTATATCCATCAAAGGTTACCACTATTGTTTATGACGGTAATTACTCAAAATTCATTAATCAAAATTGAGCACCATGTCTAAATTTGATTAAAGTAGGTCATTCTAACCTAAGCACCATTGTAACACCTTAAAATTTGCATCATTTTAAAATAGGAGAATTTGATTTATTTACGCAATTGTGTGAGCATTTTAACCTGGAGAAATAATAATTTTTATGAAATTAAAAGCAACTATAAGGTTAGACACATGCTTGTGCATACATGCCACTGCATATTTTCCTCGGTGATGATTGGTTTTTATTACAAGAGAAAAGGATTTCAAAAACTATTTGAAAATGGCTTTGAAATATTAGAAAAGAAAAAGAAGAAATAGAAAATCTCTTTCCCCTCTCCTCTCTGCCTTTTGGCCTTTCGGCCCAGCCCACGTCCCGCAGCCAGCTGAAGCCGTTGCCCCTTCTCGTTTCTCCCCCCCCCCCGCGCGTGTATTGGGCCGGCCCAGCTAACAAAGCCGCAGGCCGCCTCGCCCCTCCTTCTCTCTCTCCGTTTCTCTGGCTGACATCCCAGGCCCGCGTGTAAGCGTTGTCTTCCTCCTCTTGCTCGTAACCGAGCCGGACACTGCCGGAGGAGTTCGCCTCCGCCCTGACCCTCCTCTTGCCTTGTCCTGCACGTCGAGCCTCCTCATAAATAGCCGCCGCGCTCGTGCTGCCTCTCTACACAACCCTAACCTTAAGCCACCGCCCTCGATTCGAGCTCTAGCCGCCGCAACCTAGCAGCCGCCGCTCAAGCTCAGAAGCAACTCGACGAACTCGTCGATTCGGCCACCTCCATAAGCTACCGAAGTGTTCAGGTCGCTATTTCGAAGTTGCCAAACTCTTTCTTCCTTCAATTTTTACCTTGGTTGCTTATTTGGCCTTGCTGCCGTGCACAGGAGATCCACCGCCCGCTATTGGAAGCCGCGCGTCGTCCTCCGTCCGTCTCCGACCCCGTTTTCATCACCTGTGAGTTCGCTATAGTCTCCTCTAGCTCCCTATGCAATCCGTTTGTCAATTCATGCACCGTATCGCCTAATTGCTCAACGCCGACGAGCAATTGCTTGCCGCCGGCCGTTTTGCCGCCGTGAGGTCACTGTTAGTGGCCGGCGTTCTCTTTTACCCCTCCCACCTTCTAATCTGAGCCACACAAGTAGGATCCGACGGCTCAGATCTCATCATACCCCTTCGGTTGTCAAAGTTTCTAAAGAGACCCTAAGTTTTCTTCTATTCTAACCCGCGGTCCCTGGCCGGATTTTAAAAAACCCGAATTTCTATTTATTTTAATTCGAATTTAGATCTGCTTAATTACAAGTTTGCCACTGTCTTTAATTGCTTATAAAATCTCCGAATTTGACCCGTTCAAGTTGCGTTAGGTTCATAATTTCATAATCTACATGTTAGTGCTACTGTTTAGTAGGTTTTCAACTTTTAAATTTTGAGATTAGATTTAATCTATTACTATAATAAAGTAAATCTTGTTTAAATCATAACTTTTCCGTTTTAGTTCCGATTTACGTGCAATTCGTGTCTGTGTGATCCTAGTGAGATGTAGATTTGTTTTACAACTTTTCATCTTATTTTACTACTGTTGGTGTATTGTTCTAATTGTAGATTTGTTTGCTTTGCATGATTGCTCTTGGATGATTGTTGTTGATATGTTAATCGAGAATAGACGGTGAGCAGTTCGTTGGTGATCAAGAGTACTATTACGAACCAGATCAACAGGATCAGCTAGATCAAGGCAAGTATAGCATGGGATTATCCTTGTTACCTATTCACTTTAATTCACTTAATTCATTATGCATGTGTCTCCTTGTTAAGGATGCCTTAGTATTGATCTTGTTCCTTGAATCCTATGGTTATAGCATTGGGTAGTTGCTAGTGCTCACATAAACAATGATCTTGTAATTTGACTAATGATATATGCAATAACACTAAAAGATGATTTTTAGCAACAGGGAATAAGAGGGCTAGAGTTTTCTCTAGATTCCTCTCTGTAAGGACTTATCTGTAAGCGAACATCCGGGACTTACAGTACAGCTATGAGGGCTACATGGCTCTGGCTTTAGTCATATAAGAGGACCTTTTCTAGCTTGTTAGTGGTTACCTTTATGGTGCAAGAGGGGTGTGTTCCGGGTTGGGTGTAGTGCGGCTTCTGTCCTTATGAGTATAGGTTGCGTGTCATTGTGCCATACGGAAGGGGAGCTCTACATTTGCAGGGCACAGAAACCTAGCGGCCCTAACTTGTTAGACGAACCTTGAAAAGATTTCATAGTGAAACTTAACTGTCCAATGGGGAGTCATGACCTCGGACTTTTGGGGATCACGACTCACAGTGAAAGTGTATAACCTCTATAGAGTGTAAAATTGGTATATCAGCCATGCTCACGTACACGAGCGGCCTTGGACCCTTATGGAATAGAGATCACTATTAATTTACTTGTTTTTGCTATTCATTATTCTCTTTACATGATCATGTGTTTATTATGGGAACATCACCAATTTGTTGCTACTCAATTGCTTAAAATATGACCAACTAAAAGCTACATGCAGTTAAACCAGTGTCTACCCTATTTGAGCTTCATGAACCTTATGTTACACTTGTTGAGTACTTTTGTGCTCACCCTTGCATTCCCCCACAACTCAGGATGGACTCCCAAATGTGCAAATAGTGATTACTACTACTACTTCCTTGAAGATTACTAGTCTTGTGGTCAACCAGTTGACGTGCCTGTGTTATGGAGCTAGCTACCATAAGAATTATCTTATGTTTCCGCTTAATTACGTGAAGACTCTGTGATATTATTCATTATGTAATAAACATTTATGATGATACTATTTATATTTGTCATCTTATGTGTGATTGATCTCTGGGCGCACATAAGAGTATACATTCCATTTATTCCTTAAAAATGGGTGTGACAACCATGCTTAATTTAAAAAGACCTATGGGTGTATTGCACGCTATTGCATCCAAACCAGAGCATACAACATAAACAAAAGAAAGCATGAACTTGTATCAAAAAAATTATATGGAGACAAAAATGAGTAATGGAGTTGGTGAACATTTTGTTTTTTAATATATATATATATATATATATAATCTAGGGTATCTCCTGGCAGTGCTTTGTTTATGGTCATAAGCTAGACCTTAGGAACATCATCTTGTAGCTATCAATGGTGGTATAGTTCCTAGCTTCACCGCCAAGCATTGAGCATTAATGTTGAAGCTACAAGGTTAGTGCCATAGTGCTTCTACGGGATTTGTAGTATTTCTAATAAACATAGACATCTACAACCATCATTTTAAAAAGTTTGCGAATGAAGATAAGGAGGAGGTTATGGTCATCGTGGAAGGACCGGGTACTAAGCAAGATGTCCATGGCACAGAAGTGTTCATTCTCGAGAGATATATCATGTAGAATCAACATTGAATCTCGACCACTATCGTGAACAACGTTTTGATGGCTAGAGGGACAAAGCTTTGGTTCAAGAGTGAGTAGTGATGAACATTTTGTTTCATAGGAAAGCTCAGGTCAAACGAACGGGGATATCAATTTTACCTCCTCAAACGGGTTATTGTTGGGATGATTCTCCGCCATTGGGATTTCTAGGTGAGTGGCGGAAGCATTTTTCTCAAACTCTTTACTAAGGTTCCCTTGAGATGTTTTTCTTGGATAATCTTTTCAAAAGGGAAACATATGAGAAGATAAAACTCGAGGATGGCAAAGATAGGAAAATCTAAATGAACCCCGATTTTGTCTATTTCGATTGGCACGGCCATGGCAATCCCACTACACTCAAAGACAAGACCTGATGGACTTTTGAAAAGTTTGTTGGTCGGGACTAGCAGCATGTTGCTCAAAATATTTTTTACAAGGAATTCTAACATGATACTAGTCTTGACTAGGGGGTTGTGCAGGGCTTCTATGTGTGTTCCCCTTAATGAATAAGGCATGGCTGTGGAAGGTGAAAGAATCCAAATTACTTTGGAAGAATGTCACACTTCCATTAACCATTCCTTCGATGGTTCTACATTGGGGGAAGCTTCCTCGGGAGGATGTGTAAGTTTTTTGTGCCGAAAGTGTTCTAAGGTATTGCCATATATAATCCTCAAATTTGATGGGGAACTCCGAAGGATGAATTAATCTTTTCTTCAATGTTCATGGTTCGGGTGAGGGTTCATGAGTCAAATCTAAGGATGCTATGGGTTTGGATTGGACTGATGAGGACTTCTCGCTTTCACCTGGAGGGTTCTATTTTTCATGATGGAGGAAGTGTGCATTTCAATGAAGTTTTCAAGGAATGTCACTTGTTCCGTCATGGTTTTATGTGGAAAACGGCCTCCGGCAGTCATGTCTAGGCATAGGTCAGCTTCTATGTCAAAAGACCTGAATAAAAGAGACGCAATATTACACCATTAGGTAAAGACAAGTTTGGGCCAAAGTGAATTAGAACTGAAAACCTGGCCCAGGCTACACCTATTGACTCCTTCTCTTACTACTCGAAATCGAGGATCGCGAGACATAGGAAAGAATGCAAGATAAAACTTGTCTTTAAGTTCATCCCAACCTCCATTCATACTTTCTACGACATGTGTGTACCATTGCTGCGTGTTCTCCATGAGAGAAAAGGGAAACAAATTCCACCTTAAAGTTTCTTGTGTCATGCCTGAGATGCTTAGGCACGAACACATTTCCTCGAACTCTCACAGGTGTTGGTATTTCTTAACACATACAGAAATAATTAGCAAGCGCACAGAATTACCATTGTAGCATTTTACCCAAAAGTATTCAACGTATCGTATTCCACAAGGAACGAAGGTGCAAAGTTCTCTTATGTTAGTTCACCCAAGATAACAAGAGGAAAGATAGCTTGGATAGTGAGGTTTTTTAAGGATAGAGATCCTGAGTTAAGATAGCTTTGCCACTATAGACTTGCTTCGGGCACCGGAGATCACCTGGTCTGCTAAGCGATGTCGGCCTGTAGCCTTACGCTGAACCCGAACGTAGGGGATTACAAGGGATGGACAGGGCTATCACCACTTGCCATCTACCCCTCAACCATGGGGAACGAGGCAAATGTAGGTAGGCTCTTGCCTAGACACCACGTCTAAACTATCGACTACTACTCTAGCATTGATCAAGGTTATCTATCTTTATCAGGGCCCTCTACTAGAGTATTAACCACAAGGATGAATGATGAACCTGCAAGTAAATAATGAATAACTTAAAGTAGAACTCACCAACGAAGATAAACACGAACCTTATACTCTAAGTAGTATTCGGATCGTAGAGGTACAAGTGTAGAGGAGCCGATGATTCCTGGCATTCCTTCCGCTAATGTAACACCCTAAAAATTGCATCATTTCAAAATAGGTGAAATTGATTTATTTGTGTATTTTTGTGGGCATTCAAACTTAGGGACATAATAATTATTATGAAATTAAAATCAATTATAAGGCTAGATACATGTTGATGCATTCATGCTGCTACACTTTTATTTATGTGATGACTGGTTTTGACCAAATCTGAAAAAGGATTTCAAATGCTTTTGAAAATAGCCTTGCAAAATTCTAGATTAAAAAGAAAAGGAAATTCCTTTTCTTCTTCCCTCTCTTAGTTTTGGCCTAGCTGGCCTGTTTATCTCCCTCTTCCCGCAGGCCCGTGTCTTCTTTCTCTCCTAGGCCAGCCTAGCCGTGGCCACCTCCCCTCCTGCTGAAGCGGCCCAGCAGCCGAGCGCAGGCACTCTCTACCTTCCCGCTGATGCACTGGCCCCACCCGACAGCCGCCACAACCGCTAACTGCCGGGGCCTGCCACTATAGTGTTGTCCCCAACCTCCCGCTGAAAACAGGAGGATTTCTCTCTTATCCTGATGCCGTCGAGCCAAATCCCGCCGCTCCGCTTCCAATTTCCCTGCGATTCAGTGCTATCACCACACCAAGCCACTCTATATAAGCTGCCGCCCTCCCTCGCACTCTCTTTTCCCATCTATGTGCAGCCACCATCTCCACTATGGTCGCAGCGCCACCCTAGCCCTAGCAGAGCAAGCCATCACTGTGGTGACCCCGTTCTGTCGCCTCACCGCCATCTCCGAGCCGCTGCCAAGCTTCTCCACACAGTAGAGAATATCCCTGCTTCATTTCTATTATTCTTCTTTCCTTCAGTCGCTCATTTCACGCCGCCGACGTTTGTAGGAGCCCGTTGTCTGCCATTCCTTGTCGCAAGCCATCTCCGATCTGTCTTCACCTTCGTTTTCATCTACGGTGAGAATCCACGTCCCTCTCTCCATCATACCATACCATTCCATAGTAGATTTGTGGCCTCTAGAGCCGGTTTCACGAGCGCCGGTGAGCTTTTCTCACCACCGGCCATGTCCGCCACCGCGCTGGCCCCTCTCTCTGGTCGTGGTAAACCTCGGGATGAGTTCGCCTTCATCCCCGCTCTCTCTTTGTACCCTTGGTTCGCTCCGTCGTGGCTCGTAGGGCCTTAACCTATGCTCTCCGATGAAGTTTCGCCGCCGGCAATGGCCGACCGTCGCGCCGATCACTATTCCGGCCACCTACCCTCTCTCTCTTCCTTTCCCATTCTAATTTGGACCGTCATGATCCGATCCAGTGGTGCAGATTGGGCCATACCCCTTCGCGGTCATTTTGTTAAAGAGCCCCCGACCTTCTTCACATTTCCACACACCATCCTTGATCAGTTTAAAAACCTAAATTTTGATTTATTTTCATTGGTAAATGAGTTCATTGAAATTACGATTATGCCATCTAGAGCCTATGTTCATCATATCTCACTCGTTTTAGATCCGATTTTGGTAACTTTCGCGTCTGTGTTCGTAGCGATGTGTAGAATAACTTTATATGGTTTTCAACTTATTTTTTCACTATTGGTGTACTGTTCTAATTATAGTTATTGTTTCATTTGCATGATTGGCTCTAGAAGCTTGTGTGGTGTTATATCATGATCGAGTATAGACGGTGAGCAATTCGTTGGTGATCAAGAGCAATACTTTGACGAGTAGGATCAGTAGGAGTACTTTGAGCAAGGCAAGTATAGCATGGGATCTTCCTTGTTGTCCTATTTACCATTTAATTATTTAGTCATATGCATGTGTCAATTTGTTACCCAGAAGGACATCCTAGTTATGTTATCTTGTTCCTTATTACGGATGGGTTAAACTTGCATATGGGTAGTTTGCTAGCGCTCAATATAAATATACATGATCTGAACAATGAATAATGGTTATATGCAACACATATTAAAACTTGCTTTTTAGCAACTTGAACATAGGGCAAGAGAGCTCTTGTTTTTATTATGATGCTCTTGGCCCTCCCTAAGGACTTATCTGTCGGCAAAAGCTGGGACAACAACCGGGAGTGCCACATGGCTCTGGCTTTAGCTCAGCAGTAGGACCTTTTCTAACTTGTTAGTAGTTACAGAAAGGCACAAAAGGGGTGTGTTCCGGGTTGGGTGTAGTGCAGCCGCTATTCTTAAGTGTATAGCCTGCGTGGAATGTGCCTTCAGAAAGGGGAGCTCTACATTCACAAGCCATAGAAACCTAGTGGCCTCTAACTTGTTAGGGAAACATTTGAAAGGCTTCATAGTGAACCCTGCCGACCTTCCTAGGTAGTGGGTCAAGAGATTAGCTACCTCGGGCGAAAGGGTAAATCATGGCTCGTGGTGAAAGTGTACAACCTTTGCAGAGTGTAAAATTAGTATATCAGTCGTGCTCACGGACACAAGCGGCCTAGAAAACTCACATAATAGAGGACTATTATTGTTGATGATTAATTATGAGATAAAATGTTGCTTTATATGATCATGTGTATAATTGGGGCTTAAGCACAAATAATGCTAATATAGGGTTAAAATTTGTGACTTAATAAAAATGCTAACCGCAATACAACTAGTGTCGGCCTTTTAAGCTTTGTAACCCATGTTATTCTTGTTAAGTATAAGATGTACTTATGCTTGTCTACTTTTTATTATTTGGATAAAAATCTCAGATGGGTAACAAATGGTAATGGTTATGAGGACTTTCCTGAGGATTACTAGACTTGTGGTTCACCCGTCGACATCCCTATGGAGTTTGGAGACTCTCGTGGAGAGTAGTATCTAGTTCTTCCACTTTGAATATTATAGACTTGATACTAATGTATGAGTTATTATTCGTGATGTCATAAGCACTTGTGATGATACTTTATAATTTGTTAGCTTATGTGTCATCTTTGGGCGCACATAAGGTTTATGCATTCAATTTTATCCTTAAAATTGGGTGTGACAGCTAAGTGTACAAGGGGCCCCGAGTACACAAGTGGAGGTAGTCAACAACTTTGGTACTTCTTCCACTCTTACTCACTCCCTACACTAGAACTAGCTAAAGAGCTAAGATAAGAATGGAGCTCTTCCCTTCTTATCACATTGTGTCTCTCTTGTCTTGTCTCTTCCATGATGACGAAATGAGGAGGGAGCCTCCTTTTATAGGTGGAGAGGAGGGGTGTATTCCTGGAATATTCCCTGGATCCCCTCTATCATGCAAACTGACGTCCACAACATTAATTATACCGCCAAACCACATGAACTGACCATGGGAAGGTGGTAAGAGATAGCCTGCCAAAATTGGCGCCAAATGGGCCAGATGGGGGCACCATGGCAGAGCTCGAACGCGGCCACTTCGGTGGATCGCCTCTTGTGAGCATTGTGACTTGGCCCATGGTGGTTTGCGCGCGAAGTTGAGGTGATTTGCTTTGGTTATGGGCTTGTTCCCCTCATCTTTGGGCCCTAGTTCTGCATAGTAGTGGGCCTTCCCTTCTTAGGTTGCGTAGGATGGTATTTACGCTTTGTTCCTTTGCGCATTCTAAGTCTTTTATGTGCATTTCCACAAATACCCTCCTGCAAATGGTCAAACACCAAAACTCGTGGAATTCATTAGTTATAATACCAATCACTGAGTTTGGTGTTCATTTGAGTGGTTTTTATGTGAGTGTTGGTGGTTATTTTTAGGAGTTAAGGACCTCCAATAGCAGGTGATGGCAAGGATTTTCATTTTCTAGCCCATAGAAGGGTTGTGCCCGAACCATGGCTATTAAGCCAGGGTGGAGTTCACAGCGAGAATGAAGGGTTGGTTTTGGTGGTGGCTCATGGAACTCTCCCTTTGAAGAGGAAATATTTTTGATAGGATTGTGTTCATGGTGAAAATATTTTGTTTTTTTATAAAAGAAAAAGATACAAATACGAGGATGAACTAGGTTCAAAGAAAATACAGCAACTGTTTCCTGGCAACGGCGCCAGAATGCTTGTTGGTATTTCTTAACGTTTACAGAATTAATCCGTAAGCACATGGAATTACCATTGTAGCTTTCACCCCGAAGTATTTAGAGTATCGTATTTTCCACAGGAAATGGAGGTATTTCTTCTAGCTAATTCGTCCAAGGACAACACAAGGATAGCTAATAAGGGTAGAGAAGGATTCTTTTGGCTTAGGGTTTAAGGATAGATAAACTCTACTTATACTTGCTAACTTCAGGCACCGGGTTGCACCTGGTCTGCCAGACGATGCCGGTCTATAGCTCTACGCCGTACTCGAACATGGGAGATTACAAGGGACGGATAGGGCTGTCACCACTTGCTGCCTACCCCTCAACCGTGGAGTACGAGGCAAATGAAGGTAGCCTCTAGCCTAGATGTTGGGACATGCCATATTTATATGGGCAAAGTCCCCTAGAAGAGGCCCAACTAGTGCCATTAGAGTGGGCATGTAAAATCCACCCCTACCAAGGGGTCACTTGTAAAGTTCCGCTTGCCTATATAATGCCAAGAACATGAGGGCAAGGGGCGCCCTCTCCTCTTCCACTCATTTTCTTCGTAAACCCTTGTCGTCGCCTCATTCTCCCCTCTCGCATGTTGGAGCCTTCGTCGCAGGGCCTTCTCCGCGGAGCCTTCTCCATGGATCCTCTACACCAAACCTTCATCATGGATTCTTCTCTGTAGATCCTCCGCCAAGGAGCCTTCTCTGGCATTTATCAACAGACCTTCGTCCTTCGTCACAGACCTTCTCCGGCCAGCCTTCGTTGGCGGACCTTCTCTGGTCGGCCCTTCATCCGGGACCTTCATGTAGGGCCTTTGTCCAGGACCTTCCTCCTTGACCTTCATTGGAAGACCTTCTCCCGCTGGCCTGAGTCTGGGACCTTCGTCCAGGTCGTCCAGGACCTTCGTCGGGTGACCTTCTCCCGTCGACCTTCATCTAGGACATTCATCCAAGACCTTCGTCGGGAGACCTTCTCCCACCAGCCTTCGTCCAGGACCTTCGTTAGGGGACCTTCTCTCGTTGGCCTTCTCCGGGAGACCTTCCGTCACCGATCCTCTCTAGAACCTTTGTTCAGAACCTTCGTTGGGAGACCTTCTCCTGCCGGCCTTCGTCGACAGACCTTCTCTGGCTAGGCCTTCATCGCGGACCTTCTCCGGCCGGCCCTCACCGAGGGACCTTCTCCAGGTAGCATTCACCAAGGAGCCTTCTACTCTCTAACCTGTTCGGGACGCTTGTCCCAACATTGGCGCCCACTGTGCTCGGCACGAGTAAATTTTTCGAACGAGGAAGCTTGAACCTCTGAGAAGGCCTGAGCCGAGCCTTCGTCAACATCCTTTATCAGCAAAGCAAAGTTTTTAACCAGTGTGAACGTCGAGCGAAGGTAAGAATCTCCGGATGAAGGTAAGACCTCCTTAAGCCTCACTAACATTTTCCCAAAAAGAAAACCAAAGCTCCAAACCCTTAGTCGGTTATTTTTTAAAAAAACAAAAAGTAGTAAAACAAAATTATAAAATGACAAAATAATTAGGCAAAGCTCCAGAAGCCTTCGTCCCTTCATGTTAAAGAAATAATCATAACAATAATAAATCTGCAAAATTTGTGTAGCACCTAAGCTTCAAGCTCAGAACCTCAGCATAAAAAAAACAATGCGTACCTCTATTAACTAACCAGCAGACAACACAAGCTCTTATGTTAGGCATATGCAGATCCTTTTTCATCACCTTCGGCTTCCGATCGGAGCACCCTCAAGGCTTCCGATTGTGTTCCCAAGGCCTCGGAGGTCCACAAGGGGCACAACCCTCAGCTCGCAGAGCTCTTGCCGGGCGCGAGAAGGCAGCCGACCGGTTGGCACAATCAGATAAGCAAACTCCAAATCCCCTTTTTTCCTAACTTAATGTGCAAATGTGTCTCCGTTACACTCAGGTATTTTTTGGGCCCTCTTGGATTTTCTACCGAATTTTTTGGCCTTCAGAATGTTTTCTGGGACGTTCCGCTTCGGAAAGTTGTGGTGGCCTTCGGCTTCAAGAGCCTTCGCTCTCCTCATCATCTTAGCGAATTTTCCGCGTCCAAATATCAAGTGTCGTACCCCTTCCCCTCTCAAAAAAATTGTTCATATAAAATATTCCGCAAAATGTGTGCGTGCAGGACTTGAACCAGGGACGTCCAGGTGACCACAGTTCCCATCAACCGCTGCAACTCTAAAGCCTTCATGCCAATAATGCACAATTTCTTATATTTAAAACATTTCACGAAGGTCGGAATTTCAGGACTAACTTTCTAGACCTCGGACATCCACCGAAGGTCCAACCTTCTGTTTGGAATTTTCGGACTTCTGGGATCTCCCGGATTTTGGAAGTATGGAGATGAATTTTTGGACTCGAAACCACCAATATACGATACGTCGAAAGTGTTCTCTCTTGCATGACTAAGGTAATAATAGCACCTTAGTCTTGCATGACTAAGGTAATAACAGCACCTTAGTCTAAGGTATTTGCACCTTGTGCATACATATCTAACTCGCCTTGCAGTATCTTAACCTTCGTTTTTCATAATTATATGAATGTTGTAGCACATATATCATTCACTAAACCTTTTACATATGCTAAAAGTACCTTCGTGCAGGAGTCAAACTAGCACAAGTGAGTATTCCTCACCGGTCTATATATAAATTCTCATCAGCTTATAACGCCTTACAATTTTCGCTCCTGTGATTTATTTTTTTCACACTCTTGATTTAACCTTCGTGCCTCGAGGCAAATTTTAAAAATTAACCTTCACATGCAACTTGTCACCAATGTGACCAAGAAAATTGTTACGGCCTTCGCCACATCAAAAGCATGACCTGAGTGGCTATATATGCTTAGCCCTAACTGGCTAACTCAAAACCTATCTTTTTTTTTCTTATGTCGAATCCATTTTTTACTAATATACAGATCACCACCACTGTAATTATTTCTTTCCCTCCCCAAGCTAACCCTCCCATATATTCATTTGCCTTATTAAATATATACGTTTTCACCTTCTTAAGTCAAAATAGCCAGTACTCTCCATCAGCCAGCGATTCTCACTAATTGTTCAACCTTCGTTACACATCTGCCCAGTTTTTGAGTTTGCATTAGTCAATATCCTCCGTTAGCCAGCGGTTCTCATGGAATATTTAACCTTCGTCAGATACTTCAGTGATCTTTTATCAGTAAGTGATCTTCATCTGTTAGCTATCATTAGTCAGCAGCCTTAGTCAGTCAATGGCTTCATCTTCGTCATTTAGTGGCCTTCATCCGTTATTGACTTTCATCATCAGTCAGTGGACTTCACCTATCATTGGTTCTCAGTAGCCTTCGTCATTCAGCGGCCTTTGTCAGTTATTGGTTTTCATTCTTTGTTAGTGGCCTCCACCTATCATCGGTTCTCAACGGCCTTCGTTAGTTATTGACCTTCGTCAGTTACTGGCTTTCATCACTTGTCAATGGCCTTCACCGATCATTGGTTCTCAACAACCTTCGTTAGTTATTGACCTTTGTTAGTTATTGGCTTTCATCATTTGTCAGTGGCTTTCACTTATCATTAGTTCTCAGTAGCCTTCGTCAGTTTCTAGCCTTCGCCAGTTATTGACTTTCATCATTTGTCAGTGGCCTTCACGTATCATTAATTTTTAACAGCCTTGTCAGGCATGGTCTTCATCAATTAGTGGCCTTCATCTATAATTGGTTGTCATCAGTCCGCAACCTTCAGCAGTTATTGGCCTTCGATAATTAGCGGCCTTCGTCAGTCAGTTGGTTTTCATCAGTTAGCAATCTTCGTCAGTCATTGGCCTTCATCAGTCAGCAACCTTTGTTAGTCAGTAGCCTTCGTCAGTCATTGTCCTTCGTCATTCAACAACCTTCGTCAGTAATTAGCCTTCGACAGTCAGCGACCTTTGTCAATCAGCAGTCTTCGTCTGTCAATATCCTTAGTTATTTAGCAGCCTTCGTCAGGTGGCAGCCTTCGTTTTTCTGCAGCCTTCGTATGTCAGCAGCCTTCTAGTCAGCGGCCTCTGTCTGAAATCGACTTTCAACAGATACCCAACCTTCGAACCCACAAACACCAACATATTTTTCTCTTTTTTGTAGGTTATATTGTTCTATTTTTTAGGTTTTTATAATATACATTAACCAAAATTTATCTGAGCTAACCTTCGCAGGGAACTGATCCTTTTTATGTTCAATGTTACAAGTCACATATATAACCATGCAGGTTCTTGAATGGCCGCCTTCGCTAGCCATCCAAAACTACAACCCTCTCATTCAAGGGTATTATTTCTCATATGCAGAGCTTATCTTTTATTCAAGCATAACCATCATTTTTGCGGGGTATATGATGTGTCTATCCCCTTTAATATTTTCATGCAAATGCACTTACTCGCATCATCACATATATACTCGCATCATCACATACATACATGCATTACATAAATGCATTGCACTGCGATAACCCGACAAAGACCTATCCATGATCAGGCATTGGGGCCGTCACATTCAAAACCTTCAAAAAGCTTTCCCTGACAAAGACCTATCTGCAGCAGGTATCGGGACTTTCGCTCTTTCAAAAGCTTCAAAAAAATTCACCCCTTGCATATTATACGAAATGACTAACCAACTTTTGCAGCTAGTAGAAAGCCAGTGTCTTTTTGAGTGTCGACAGACTTGCAAGCAAGTCGATATTTGACGAAGCTATAACGCCCAACCTAAGTCCCTAAACAATGCAGGAGATCAACTTAGGTGTATTTTCACGCGACTTCTCTGGCCTTCGGCATGCATCGTCGGTGCCTATATCGACATTGCCTTCGGCATGACAAGCTTCGCCACCATTTTCATTGACTACACCAACATCGTCTCCGCCCAAACACCTTTTTTCAGGAGGGCTTTCACCAAACAACTTTGCAGGAGGGCCTTCGCCACCTATACCAACCTCGCCTCCACCAAACACCTTTGCAGGAGGGTCTTCACAAACAGTCATGGCGAACTAGGATGACTCGCCTCCGCCAATACATCGGCACAAGGGGGCTTCACTGACACCTTCGTCGTCCACAGCAATATCTACTCCACTAAACACCTTTGTAGGAGGGGTCTTTGGCAGGAGGGGCTTCGCCATCATCCTTGCCCACTACAATGGTTCAAGGGCCTTCATCAACTCCTTCGGCATCAACACCTACGGTGGCTCGCTCTCGTCACCAAGCTTAAGGGGCTACATCAACTCCTTCAACACCAAGGTTTACCACACCTTCATCAATCACTTCAACTTAAGGGGCTCATCAGCAACTCTAGTCCAAACATCTACCTCCACTGCTATGACTACATCGACTACACTTTCATCACGAGCACCAGCCAAGAGGGGCTAGGGGAGCATATCGGAGGACCAGCAACTCTAGAATGTGAAGTCTTTTTGCCCGGCGCTTGTGAGAAGGCCTTGAAGATGAAGGCCTCCAGGCCGAGAAGGCTCGGAGATGAAGACTTCCATGTCGAGAAGGCCTCAAAGATGAAGACCTCCATGCCAAGAAGTCCTTAAAGATGAAGACCTCCATGCCGAGAAGGCTCAAAGATGAAGACCTCTACACCGAGAAGGCCTTGAAGATGAAGAACTGCATACCGAGAAAGGCTCAAAAATAACGACCCCTGTGCCAAGAAAATTTTAGAGCCGGAGACCTGCACGTCGTAAAGATGTTGGAGGAGAAGGCCTTGAAGAAGAAGGCCTATGTGCAAAGCAAAGCCAAAAAAAACCATGCCATAGAAGTGGAGAAAAAGGCCAAAACCCAAAGGCAAAGACACCTGGAATAATAAGGCACTCAGAGGAAGATGCCTCAGGACTTAGAACATGTATAGGTTAGAGTCGTGCATGTGCTCTTTTCTCCATGCCCTTTTTTCCCACAGGGTTTTTGGGATGGAGTTTTTAGTGAGGCTTGCACGTGTGGTTTGCGAAGGGCAGTTCTCCCAACTAGGTTCCGTAACAGAACCGACCAATCTATACAATCTTAAGTAAGAAAATTACTTGCCGAAGCAGATAAATCTCCGTACTTGAGCTCATACAAACCCGGAGTCCGTGAAATCATGAAGGATTTCAAACCAACCAACATACAAACCAAGATCGTACAAGTTTAGTAGCTACAGTCACATATTACATAAAGTTCACAACATCATAGAATACATCGGAGTTTAAAACATAAAGTTATTACAAACCAAGTTCATAATAAAGTAGCGGAAGCAAATAGTTTCAAAACCACACACGCACACACTTAGTTCAAATACAATGCTAGATAACGATCAAGTCCAACAAAAGCATTAGATGAGACATATGGAGTAACCACGCCCCTAGTCCTAGTTGTCGTCCATCGTTAGATAAAGACAGTTGATGCAATAACCATAGTACATCTGATCATCTGCAACAATAATGGGAACAAAGTTCTGAGTACGAGAATGTACTCCGCTAGACTTACCCATCTTAAAGTAAAATAAAGTGACACCAAGGAATATACAAGGCTTTCTTTAGTGGACTAGCTGACTCATTTGCGAAAAGCATAAGTTATCATGACTGAACCATTATGTACTTTGCATCATCTTTATTACAACCTATCAATCTAGGTAAGCACATATACTATAGCAATCACTTGATTAACCATTAACATCCAGTTATTATCTCAGGTTTAGCATTTTCAACATCATCCACATAACCATCTGTATTCCATCATCATTACTACGATGTCAAAGCTCAAGTCAAGTGCTCACTATCTAGGAGCGATGGTGATTCGAATCGATTCCTAACCAACTGGTGATTTATTCCTCACACAAACCACCCTCATCGATCAAATGAGCTACAGATCACCAATGACACTATTCTAATAAACACTGTGGGACAAACTGGGGCCGCACTACCTAGGGACTGCCCGATAGCCAGGAGTCAGCTAACCTACCCTTGGACTCACTCTTCGCGTCCCCGTCATACCCACTTTAGCACCAGTCTACGCACCCATGTAGATCCTAGCCCAAATAGTGTCACTAGCTTCGCGGTCGAAAGGTACTTTATTCGGCCAGCTAAATATGAGGCATGCGTTCAACATGACAAGAGGGACGACCAACGATCGGTCCTTAATCAACACGAACGGAAACTATAAGCACCTCAGAACCATGTCTGGTTGCACAACATTTATTCCGCCCGTCTCTAACTATCCATTAACACTTGGTTATCTCTAGGATATCATCCATAGTGTTCCGGTAACCACCTATAGTTGCCGGTGACAGCAAATCACCGACTGCTATCGGTCTAAGCAGGGCTAAGCGGTTATTCGATCCTAAACCTAGCAGGGTATAAGGATATAACAAGGTAGACAAGAATAATAATAAATACATCAACGATTTCACTCAACTCCTATAACTTAATGCAACAATATATAGATACATATGTATTTAAATTGCTTTTTATAAAGTAGGAGACTTGTAATGCTCTAGGGCTTGCCTTTCTCGAATGAACTAGGCTGATGGTCCACACACTCAGGTAGATCCTCTTCTTGCTCCTCGTTCTCGGGCACCTCTTGTGCCTGGATTTTCTATGGGTCGGCCCCGGCCTGTTCCTCTTGTACTATTACTTGAACTTCCTCCTGCGATCCTGTTTGATGCGTAGGTATAAGTGATTATGCAAGTGGTGCATAAGATGAGATGGCATATGATAATCATGGTTGCATGCAATGTAGATGAACAATTAACTTCTTAATTACCGAGTAGGTGCAAATCTACTTTCTAGTAAAGAAGATTACAACACACACAAAACATGCACACATATCACACAACATAACATGTTTATTCATACCAGCAAGTTATTTGATGCTTCAAAGATACACCAAAGCTACACAATTAAACTAATCATGCATAAAGAAGGTTATTCTATTTTATTTTAAACTAAGGCTATAACAACAACATATATTTTTGGTACTTATAAAATTATGAGAAAATTACAGTAGCTTTCTTATGCCTAATATAGCCTACCATAAAATTTTCATTACATTTGGGCAAGTATAATAGCCTACAAAAAAGGCAAAAAGCATGGCATAAATACACATAAAAATACTTCGTACTATGAAAAGTGTCAAACAACAGATTTAGTATTTTTCCCAAGGTACACATAGTATAGAATCACTGTAGAAAAATTTTCACCTACATGTATTATTCATATTTTTGGCTCTAGCAATTTTACAAGAAACAATAAATAAATGCACATAAATTACTTAGCCATATTTTTCTACAGAACATGCATGTCATATATTTTTCATAGAAAGTACAACACATGAATAGATCAACAAAATTGGAATCACATTTTTCTGATATATATATATGATTTACTAATCATTTCTAAAGATTACAATATTTACAAGAATTAAATAAATCTATATATAAAAGTATATCAAATTTGACATGCAACATTTTTATACAGTAGATCTACTCACTAGAAACCTAACAAAATTTGTTTCATCCAATTTGGAGCAATAGATCTCAAGTTATGATTTTCCAAAGCATATAAACAAAATCTGGAAAACAATTTTCATATCCCCTTTTAAAAACAGCTACTGAAAATGCTAAGTACACCCAGATCTACACTCAGGCGCGCCCCCGAGTGGCTGACAGCGGGTCCTCTAGCCCCACCTGCGAGTCACCCAGCGCAGGGGGGACGCTCGGCCACGATGGATCTCGCCGTCGGTGAGGTCGCCGGCGATGTGGTCACCACTGGTCGCTCCCTCTCGGCAGCGCGAACTCAGCGAGCTAGAAAACCGGGCCAGAGGATCACCGGTGAGTGCTCGCCACCGTGCATGGTGGAATGGCAGTGCTGCTTGTCGGTGGTACACTGATTCCGGCCATGGCAAGGCTCGGGGAGGCATGCTCGAGGTGCGGGTGGCAGGGCAAAGCAATGCGCAAGAAAATAGGGTGAAAGGAGGGCAGATGAGGCCTGGCCACTACAGCCGAGAGCTTCGGCGAGCTGAGCGGAGCTCCAACGAGCAATTTGCGATCAGAGAAGCTCTCACCTATGACGGAAAGGGTGCCAACAGGTGCGGCGAGGAAGTAGGAGCTCTAGCGAGGCTCTGGCTACGAGCTTGGATGGCTGGAGTCGGTGGCGATGAGCTTGCGAGAAGAGCGGCAATGGCACCGCGGCAGTGGTGTTCCCACTTGGGATTTCCAAATGGAAATGAAGGGGGAGCGAGGGAGAAGAGGGTCTAGCGTGGAGGAGGAAGAGGAGGCCGGGCGCGACACGTTAAGGCAGGGCGACGGCGGCGGGGCGGCGTTGAAGGGTCGAGATGGCGGACTAGAGGGGCGGTGAATATCCCTTTCTAAAAATAATCACGTCAACAAACCGAAATAAATGCGGAATTAAATCTATCAGTCTAGCCAAGACTACACCCCTCTATCTAAGTTCACAAGCAACTCACAAAGATCCTAATTATGTAACTAAGGTGCTTTCCTTAGCAAGAGCTCTCCTAAACAATTCTAGAGCAAGGTCACACAAACCTAAGCACTAGTACTTTAGCAAAGCCGGAGAGCTCCTACACAATTCTAGTAAGCAAAAGCACGAAGCCACCAATGCTCACTAGCAATGCTCAATAGCAAGGCAACTAATGCCAAACTAGAGAGCGCAAAAACTTAGCTACACAAACTAAGCAATATGACTAACAAGGTTACACAAGCCAAATTAGCCACGCAACGGGAGCTACTTCTGTGCTACACAAGCAAGAAGGTAACTAGCTAACTACACAAGTAAACTAGTTACAAGAGCAACTACACAAGCACAAGTATATGAATATAAATACAAGCTTGTGAATCGAAAGCAAACCACCGAGAAGATGTACACAATGTTGACACGGCGGTTTTTCATCGAGGTTCACTTGGTTGCCACCAAGCTAGTCCTCGTTGTGGCGATACACCCACTTGATGGATCACGAGCTAATTGACTATCAAGAGTCAAATCCTCAGCGGGTGCCACATATCTACTCTCAAGATGGGGATCCTCCAAGCCACGAGCTTTACTAGAGTTGCTCTTCGCGATCCCCGCGGGGTGAGCACAATCCCCCTCACAAATTCTCCTCCGGAGCCACGCACAATCTCCACGCGTGCTTCAACGGAGTCACAAGCCACCAAGCCGTCTAGGAGGTGGAAACCTCTAAGAGTAACAAGCACCACCGACTTGCAACACGATCACCTAGTGCCACTCGATGCAATCCCCTCGATGCAACGCACTAGAATCGCTCTCTCACTCGATCCGATGAACACTATCAAGCATGAGTGAGTTAGAGGGCTTCCAAGCACTACCACATAAGACACCAAGGCCAAAGTGTGCTCAGCTACCGGCCAAGGCATCTATTTATAACCCCACGGTCAAATAGAGCCGTTACCCCTTCACTGGGCAGAATTCAGGACGATTGGACGCGCCGGTTGAACTGACCGGACGCGCCGCACCGCGTCCGATCCTCCAACGGTCACTGTGCCAACAGTCAAACCAATCGACCGGACGTGTTCCAGGAAACGACCGGACGCGCCACTGCCACGACTGGACGTGCTCCAGGAAATGACCGGACACGCCGATCGCACAACACCGCGCGCGCAACGACATGATCGGACGCGCTCCACGCAACGACCGGACGCGACAGTGCCAGCGTCCGGTTAGAGTCCAGTAAGCTCCTTCAACGACCGAACGCGTCCGATCGCGTGTGACCAGACGTGCCGCGCGTCTGATCAGTTCTACGCCACGCGCTACTCCTCTAGGCGCCTGACCGGACGCGCCGGTTGCAAACCCTAACAACCGCGGCTGCGTTGAACTGACCGGACGCGTCCGGTCAAACCATGACCACGTCCGGTTCAGCGTCCGGTCACCACTGTGACCTCCGTTCGCCTCCGTTTCTTCTCCGACTTCCAGCGTAGAGGAAAATAGGCATTTCAACTCCTTGAAAATGCCTGAATCCCGCCTCGCAAGCTCGGCGGGAGGGAGAGAGGAACCAAAACCTCTCTCTACCGCTTAAACTCCACCGCCTTCGCAAATGTGCCAACACCACCATGTGATCAACAACATGTGCAAGTGTGTTAGCCTTTTCACAATCATTTTCTCGAAGAAGTTAGGCACTCAACTTGCATCGCCACTCGATCCTAACACGTATGCAAAGTTAGATCGCTCAAGTGGCACTAGATGACCAATATGCAAACAAGTTTGCCCCTCTTAATAGAACGGCCATCTATCCTAAACCCGGTCAACAACTTCTCTACACACCTATGACCGGTGAAATGGAAATGCCCTAGGTTATACCTTTGCCTTGCGCATTCCACTCCATCTCCTCCGATGTTGATGCAACACATGCACCAACCATATCACAAATGATATGATCAACTTCATATCATCATGTGACCGTATTGGTTCATCGATCTTGACCTCACTTGCTCTTCACCGTTGCCTCGGTCCTTCGGCGCCAAGCCATCACAACTTGTCCTTCACCCTAGCAACCGGTCCATCAAGCCAAGCCTCATCTTGATCTTCTCCACCTTGGTCACATGACTCCATGTCATGTCTCATGTGCAATAGCCTCCTTCATGACACCATCACCTATGGACTAGTCGCCTGTGTATCTCACATAACCACATATTAGTCCACCTAAGTTGTCACTCAATTACCAAAACCAAACAAGGACCTTTCAATCTCCCCCTTTTTGGTAATTGATGACAACTCTACAAAGATATGGAAATTAAGTTCTTTTGGACTTTATGCCACTTATCCAACATTTAAGCTCTATGTTAGGATTTGGATAAGCACCATAAAATCCGACTTGGTAGTGATAACTCTCCCTACATATGTGCTCAAATGGTTTGGTTTCAAGCTTGCACATATGCATAAATATGAAATTTGTGGGAGGGTTAGCACTACTAAGTGATGCTAAGGTGTATAGAATAAACCTTTGTAGTTCGATACCATTTGATAGCACGATATCATTTGAAAATCACAAGTTTGCCATCATCCTTAGCATCATGAGTAGCTAGACATCAAAAATACTAGAAACCCCGTGAGATCAACATTATAAGCAAGGTTCTAGTTTTTCATGATAAACACAAGTCTAGATATCATCCTATGCATGCTAGTTATCATATCATCATTCAAGTTCTATAACTAGCATACAACACACAAGCATGCATATTAAATATAAAACTTATGCAATGCAAGCAAGCACATGAATATGAACATATCAAATGCAACCAAACAATGTTTATGAGCTTGCTCCCCCTACTTGTGTGCTTCTTTTGTCCAAGAATTTTGATCCTTCTCATTTCTTCAATGTTGCTCCCTCTTTGTCCATCTCTATGTCTAAACTCATCTTCTCATGATATCTTTGTTCAATCTCTTCCCAAACCTCTCTCTCTTGGTGTATTGACATATCTTTGTTCCAACTTCTCCCCCTTTGTCATCAATTTCCATAAAGGGTGTACTTCTCATTGATGCAAAGGCTTGCATTGGGGTAGATGGTTGAGACTTGAATATTGCGTTGTTGATGGACATCACCGCACATGTTAGAATGACATTACTTGTATGTTGCTCTTGAGATACTACTTAGGATCTTTGACCTTGATACCATTAGGTGGGGCTCCTCCCCCTATGTCATAGCATGGGTCATTCACTTGATAATCTTGAGCTCTTGTGTGTGAGGGAACTTTCTTCATTTGATGATCACTTAAAGTTGAGGATCACTTGTGGAACCACCGTCTTGTATAAATGATATCATGTGTAGATATACCACGAATAAGTATGTGATACCAATTTGAAGAATCCTTTATCATGGAACCACTTGTAGGATTTGTCAATATGATCTTTTCTTGAACATTTGCTATCTTTATGAGTACCACTTGTAGGATATCACTTGTAGATCATGATCTAGACACCACTTGTAAATACCAATTGAAGAAATATTTTAAGTCTAGATACCATTTGAAACACCCTAGATATCCATTTCTATTGTTGTCTTGTGCTTGTACCCATATCATTGTCATGAGCTTCTAGTATGACTTGAACTAAGTTGATTTGCCTAAGATTCTAAGTCCAGTTTGATCCAATGACAAGCTTCTTCACTCCTCATACTAAGGGTTATCTTGCCAATGTTGTACTTGTCACTTGTTAGCAATCCAAACTAGATCAAGTACTTGGGTTCACTAGCTCATGAACAAATTCATACACATACCACTAGATCATTTAAACAATTCAAGCAATAGTGGTAGGCTATGAATTTAAACATTTCATTTGTTATGCATGATCCTAGTAAGCATGTACTATATGCACTAATCGCATACTAGTAAGGGATGAAATGATCATGCACATTGCAATGATACCTTTGTTATGTTGGAGTAGGGATAGTCACATAGATTCCAATTCATTACTCTAATAGAAATGTGAAGTTCAATTTATAAGCTTGGTGAAGACCAATCATTATAGAGAAATTCATTCTTCACCCATATGAAATGAGAACCACTAATAATCAAGTGCATTATCTCTTATTGTGGTTGGCTTGCTTTTTCTCTTTGATCAATGCTTGCATCAGAGAAGTACTTATGATACCAATTTTATAACTATGACTAGCTCTCTTTTGGGTGTTGCTTGCATTTCTTGATCAATCCTATTGATTGCTTCAATTAAGCATCTCAAATGTCCCTTAAATTCATCACTTCCATGTTAGCCTTCCAAGCTGGTGCTCGGTTTATCCACCCATGGGCGGCAAGCCCCCTCGGCAGGGAGAAGTGACCTCTCTCCAAAGAACCATCCTTGACACTTACTTGAATTGCCTTTGATTGATTGATCTATGGACTTAACTTGATGAGTAACCTTGAATTATTCTTTAAGTCCTTTTCTTTCTACCAAATGATCTCCAATTATTACTAGAACTTGAACCTCATCTTCATCTTGAGTTTGATCTTCATTTTCAAATTTGAGTACCAAATTTGTACACTAAGTACATTCCACAATCAATGCCCTTGTACTCATTTCTTGTCATGCTTCTAGATCAATTCAAAACCAAACTTAGGTGCCTCAAACACTTATAAATATGTTTCTAACTTGAGGACCTTTCACTTAAAGTGACTCTAGATCAATCCAATAATTGTCACTTTTCTAGCAGATTCTGTACCCTTCAAAGAATAATTCATATCTCCCAATTTACGGATCCAAATGCCATGAAATTTGGTGGATATGTGTATTAGTAAGTTATCTAGTAGCTGTAAAAATTTGAGCTTCATTTGACATCTAGATTGCTACTAGATTTCAAATCTTCCACCACTGCTACATGCCGAAAACTGATGCATTATGGCTGACAAGATGTACTCCAAAATCATAGCATTTCTTGTCCAATTCTCATGAAATTTCTACAGAATCTCAAACCATAAGTCTAGAGGATGTATGCCAAATTTCAAGCTAATCCAATATGATTTAGTCACTCAAACTCAGACTTGATCTCAGCTAGCTCAGATTTTCAATAATGGACAGATTTCAATACAATGAGCTATACTTCACCAAATTGAATCAAACTTGAAACTAACTTGTTTGAACATTTTCATAAGACATATATCCATTCAATCCATTTACTAAATGTCATCTCATGAATTTATCCAACACAAATCAATCCAAATTTGATTGCTAGGCATTTAATCCATTCAATCATCTCATAGCAAGCAACATTGCATATATATCCAATTCAATCAACTCATATGCACCCAAATAAAATGATTAACTAGAGATATACCTTGGTTATCACATGATCATCCTTTTTGCAAGCTCCAACTCAAATATTTGCAAGCCATCAAATATATCCAATAAATCACCACAATCTTGAATGTTGCACTTGTATGTTGTAGCATTTGGACTCCACTTATTTTGACTTGGCATTGGGATAGAATATGCACTAAGCTTTAAAACTTGATTCAACATATGATGACCAATATGAATCCAAATGAATCAAGCCTCCAATGCTGATGGTACCTACAAACAATCATCCACTTTTTGATGGTACCCAAACAAGTTTGGGTCCTCTCAAGTTAGGAGCAACATACTTAGGCAAAGCCTTAGTATGGGTAGCGGGATGTTTTGCAATTCCAACCAATGAGGTAGCATTGCCATCCTTTCTAAGCATGTTAGTATTATTAATTGAACTAGGCTTAGAATTATTACCTAGGGGACATGTGTGTCCCCTTTCCCGGCATGAATAGCATCTTCTCTTTGGTTGAGTCTTTTCTTCCTTGCTCATGTGATGCTCTTCATTTCCTTGCCTCTCATGAGTTGCTTCAGCATTCTTCTCAAGCTTGGTAGGACACCCCGAGGCAAAGTGTCCCATATCTTCACACTTGAAGCACTTGATGTGAGCCAAATTTCTTTTCTCAATTTGATTCTTGCTCATCATCTTGGTATCTTGGATTTGCATTGGATGCCTTCCTCTTCCACCCCTTCTTGTTTTCTTTTTCTTCTTCTCATGATCAACGTGTGGCTTTGGTTGAGGCTCTTCTTGTTTCTTCACTAGTTTCTTGCTTGGGCACATTGAGGTGTAGTGACCCCATGTATGGCACTTAAAGCACTTGCGTTTGAGCCTTTCTTCTTCTTTCTTCAACTTGAGCTTCTCTAAGTTGGGGCATGTTTGGTGAAGATGACCCACTTCATGGCATCGGTAGCACATGAAATGAGAGAGCTTCTCTTGAGCTAGCTTCTTCATCTTCCTTTCTCTTTTCTTTTCCCCTTTGGTCATATTCCTCTTGCTCTTGTTGAAACCAAGGTCACTCTTGTCACCAAAGTTTCTTTGAGTTTTCAACATATGCTCAAAGGTGACTTTTGAGTTGTAGCACCTCTCTAACTTGTTGCTCAATTTCTTCACTTCACTTTTGAGCTCATTGTTCTCCTTCAAAATGTTAGTCTCACAAGACATAGAAGTAGAACAAGCATATATATGTGAAGAACATGGCATATCTAATAAGTCATCACAAGAGGTGGATACATGCTTTCTCCCTACATCACATGGGTTAGTCACATTTTGCAATTGATCATTTGATCCATGTGATGAGCTCTCATTAATTTTAATTTTCTTTAATAACATCTTAAAGAGAGAAGCATGTTCTTGTACCAAATTATCATGAGCAACATTAAGTTCCTCATGAGCCAATTTTAGCTCCTCATATGAACAAGTAGTAACATAATGTAGATGCTTTTGTTGTTCACATGTGGTTTTTAGAAATGAGTTTTCATTTTCCAATTTCATGGTTTTAGCTTTCTCATTTTCTAAAGACATGTTCATGCTAGCAAGTCTACTAACAAGCTCATCATATGAATCAACATGATCAATCACTTTATCATTTGATACCTTTGTGTCACCTAGTGACATGAAGCAATGTGATGTAGTGGATGGGCTTGTAGTAGCATCATCAAGGCCCGAGCATGAACCAACGTTGTCACCATCAAGTGTGCTTGGGGTAGAAACATCACTTGCAACACTTGATGCATCATCACCATCCTTGTCAAGTGACTTGTGATAGATCGATCATCATCATCACTTGACCATGAGGTGGAGCAATCCTCCACAACCATCGTGTTGTGGTCATGCTCAACATCATCATGTGCAACCTTCTTGGGCTTGACATCATCGTCATCATCGGTGATAGCTCCATACTTTTCATTGAGATAGGCCCATATCTCATGAGCAGATTTGAGGTCCATGATCTTACCAAAGATGCTATCATCCAAAGATCTATACATGATGTTAGTAGCTTGGATGTCAAGATCTAGGCATTTCTCTTGTGCTTGAGTTAGATTATCTTCATCCAACACATGAGAAAAGCCTACATCTACCATCCACCACATTTGAGGGCAAATAAACTTAAAATTGCATATCAACCAATTTTTCCACCGTGCAAAGTGTGTGTCATCAAACATGTGAGGACAATCAACATCTAGTCCATATTTTGCCATCCTCTCGGGTCGGTGAAGACCACAAATGAGAGACCGGGCTCCGATACCAATTGAAGGGTCGAGATGGCGGACTAGAGGGGGTGAATAGTCTTTTCTAAAAATAATCACATCAGCAAACCGAAACAAATGCGGAATTAAATCTATCGGTCTAGCCAAGACTACACCCCTCTATCTAAGTTCACAAGCACCTCACAAAGATCCTAATTATGTAACTAAGGTGCTTTCCTTAGCAAGAGCTCTCCTAAACAATTCTAGAGCAAGGTCACACAAACCTATGCACTAGTACTTTAGCAAAGCCGGGGAGCTCCTACACAATTCTAGTAAGCAAAAGCACGAAGCCACCTATGCTCACTAGCAATGCTCAATAGCAAGGCAACTAATGTCAAACTAGAGAGCGCAAAAACTTAGCTACATAAACTAAGCAATATGACTAACAAGGTTACACAAGCCAAATTAGCCACGCAACGGGAGCTACTTCTGTGCTACACAAGCAAGAAGGTAACTAGCTAACTACACAAGCAAACTAGTTACAAGAGTAACTACACAAGCACAAGTATATGAATGTAAATACAAGCTTGTGAATTGAAAGCAAACCACCGAGAAGATGTACACAATGTTGACATGGCGGTTTTTCACCGAGGTTCACTTGGTTGCCACCAAGCTAGTCCCAGTTGTGGCGATACACCCACTTGATGGATCACGAGCTAATTGACTATCAAGAGTCAAACCCTCAGCGGGTGTCGCACATCCACTCTCAAGATGGGGATCCTCCAAGCCACGAGCTTTACTAGAGTTGCTCTTTGCGATCCCCGCGGGGTGAGCACAATCCCCCTCACAAATTCTCCTCCGGAGCCACGCACAATCTCCACGCGTGCTTCAACAGAGTCGCAAGCCACCAAGCCGTCTAGGAGGTGGAAACCTCCAAGAGTAACAAGCACCACCGGCTTGCAACACGATCACCTAGTGCCACTCGATGCAATCCTCTTGATGCAACACACTAGAATCGCTCTCTCACTCGATCTGATGAACACTATCAAGCATGAGTGAATTAGAGGGCTTCCAAGCACTACCACATAAGCCACCAAGGCCAAAGTGTGCTCAGCTACCGGCCAAGGCCGGCTAAGGCATCTATTTATAACCCCATGGTCAAATAGAGCCGTTACCCCTTCACTAGGCAGAATTCGGGATGACCGGACGCGCCGGTCGAACTGACCGGACGCGCCGCACCGCGTCCGATCCTTCAACGGTCACTGCGTCAACGGTCAAACCAATCGACCGGACGCGTTCCAGGAAATGACCGGACGCGCCGCTGCCACGACCGGACGCGCTCCAGGAAATGATCGGACACGCCGATCGCACAACACCGCGCGCGCAACGACATGACCGGACGCGCTCCACGCAACGACCGGACGCGATAGTGCCAGCGTCCGGTTAGAGTCCAGTAAGCTCCTTCAACGACTGGACGCGTCCGATCAGTTCTACGCCACGCGCTACTCCTCTGGGCGCCTGACCGGAGGCGCCGGTCTCTCGAGTGACTGGACGCGCTGGTTGCAAACCCTAACAACCGCGGCTACGTTGAACTGACCGGACGCGTCCGGTCAAACCATGACCGCGTCCGGTTCAGCGTCCGGTCACTACTGTGACCTCCGTTCGCCTCCGTTTCTTCTCCGACTTCCAGCGTAGTGGAAAATAGGCATTTCAACTCCTTGAAAACGCCTGAATCCCGCCTCGCAAGCTCGGCGGGAGGGAGAGAGGAACCAAAACCTCTCTCTACCGCTTAAACTCCACCGCCTTCGCAAATGTGCCAACACCACCATGTGATCAACAACATGTGCAAGTGTCTTAGCCTTTTCACAATCATTTTCTCGAAGAAGTTAGGCACTCAACTTGCATCGCCACTCGATCCTAACACGTATGCAAAGTTAGATCGCTCAAGTGGCACTAGATGACCAATATGCAAACAAGTTTGCCCCTCTTAATAGAACGGCCATCTATCCTAAACCCGGTCAACAACTTCTCTACACACCTATGACCGGTGAAATGGAAATGCCCTAGGTTATACCTTTGCCTTGCACATTCCACTCCATCTCCTCCGACATTGATGCAACACATGCACCAACCATATCACAAATGATATGATCCACTTCATATCATCACGTGACCGTATTGGTTCATCGATCTTGACCTCACTTGCTCTTCACCGTTGCCTCGGTCCTTCGGCGCCAAGCCATCACAACTTGTCCTTCACCCTAGCAACTGGTCCATCAAGCCAAGCCTCATCTTGATCTTCTCCACCTTGGTCACATGACTCAATGTCATGTCTCATGTGCAATAGCCTCCTTCATGACACCATCACCTGTGGACTAGTTGCCTGTGTATCTCACATAACCACATATTAGTCCACCTAAGTTGTCACTTAATTACCAAAACCAAACAAGGACCTTTCAGGCGTGACACCTGTCGGGAGCAGGCGAGCGCACGAGGTAGGCCGGGCTGGCTTCCCAGCTGAGCCAAGAAGCGAGGCGCGAGGCCCATTAAGGAGGAGAAAACATTTTTCTTTTTATTTTTCAACTAAAACAACACTAAACCCCATTTTTGAACAAAATAAAAACATTTCTAGGGTTTGGTGCAACAATAAAAGTTGCTCATAATTTTGTGATCTTCAACTTTGCCAATAAGAGCAAAGCTAAAATCCAAATAGTTTTTTTGAGATAGAGATTTAAAGTTGATTTTTAAATGAAAACTCTATTTTCTAAGATTATTTTTAAAAGTAAAATTTGCCAAAACTTTGAATACAAACTTTGCTCCAAATTGCGTCCTAAATATTTCTAAGTTGTTTAAGATGACAAACAAGCATATATAAAGCATAACAAGCATAGCCTTGCACACAACCTAGTGAAACAACAAATGCAACACACATGTTTCATTAACATGTTTCAAGTTATATTTCATGTAGTGATTGTGAATGCATAATGATGCTTATGCACATGATTTGCACATGCCTAATGCAAGCTTAACACCGGGGTGTTACAGGTTCGAGTTGTATTGTGCCTCTTCTAGTATGAGCATCCACTAGGTCATGTAGTACCGGCCATAACCTAGTGGATGAGGGGCTACTCATTCTCCCACTCATTTGCTTCGCAAACCCTAGCCGCCACCTCATTATCCCCTCTCATATGTTGGAGCCTTCATCGCAGGGCCTTCTCCATGGAGCCTTCTTCGTGGATCCTCTGCACCAAACCTTCGTCATGGATCCTTCTCCATAGAGCCTCTGCCAAGGAGCCTTCTCTGACCTTCATCAACAGACCTTCTCTGGCCTTCGTTGCGGACCTTCTCCGACTAGCCTTCGTCGGTGAACCATCTCCAGTCGGCCCTTCGTCCAGGACCTTCGTTCCCGACCTTCGTCAAGAGACCTTCTCCCCCTAGCCTTCGTTAGGCACCTTCGTCTAGGACCTTCGTCAGGAGACCTTCTCTCGCTGGCCTTCGTCCGAGACCTTTGTCTAGAACCTTCATCGGGAGACCTTCTCCTGTTGGCCTTCATCCGAGACCTTCATCCAGGACCTTCATCGAGAGACCTTCTCCCACCGGCCTTCGTCCGGGACCTTCACCAAGGACCTTCATCTAGGACCTTCGTCGGGGGACCTTCTCTCATTGGCCTTCTCTAGGAGACCTTCCCTCGCCAGTCTTCTCTGGGACCTTCATCCTGGACCTTCATTGGGAGACCTTCTCTTGCCAACCTTTGTTGATAGACCTTCTCTGGATGGGCCTTCGTCGTGGACCTTGTCCGGTCGGCCTTCACCAAGGGACCTTCTCCAGCTAGCATTCGCCAAGGAGCCTTCTACTCTCTAACCTGTTCGAGACGCTTGTCCCAACACTAGACACTATGTCTACGCTATCGACTACTACTCTAGTGTCGATCAGAGTTACCTATCTTTATCAGGGCCCTCTACTAGAGTATCCGCTACAAGAACGGATGACGAACCTGCAAGAAAATAAGAGTATAGCTTAACCAACCGAAATACTTTTATACCGAAAGAACCACGAACACTTACTAAGATACCCATTGAGGTACGAAGCATGTGTTCATTGAGGTACAAGCAGGGGAAGGCTACCAAGTCTGGTACTTCTTCCCCGAACTCTCCCTCACATCTCTCCATACTACCTTTCTAGAGCTAGCTTGGGCCTAAGCCCATGGAGTGGTGATGCTCTTGCTCTAGCTTTGCTCTTCTTGTCTCTTTTGTGTTTTTTTATGAGGAGGGAGGTGTCCTCCTTTTATAGGTGGAGGTGGGAGGACGTTCCTTGGAATATTCCCTTAATCTTCCCCCCATGGAAAGAGCAAAACTGCCTTCCTCCACATTAATTCCACCGTCATACCCATGCAACCGTTGTTGGAGAGGCGGTAAGAGTCAACTAACCAAACCTTGGGAAAAACGGTGCAGGTGGGGGTGCGGCCGCACCACCATGGCCTGGTCTAAATCGGCCCAACTTCGTTGGGTAGCCTCTTGCGATCCTCTGGACTTGACCCATGGTGGTTTGGTGTGGAGTTGAGTTGGTTTGGTTTGATTTTGGGCTTGTTCTCCACTTGTTTTGGGCCCTAATTTGCCTGGTAAGTCGGCCTTCTCCCCTTGGCTCATGTTGGGTGTTTGCTTTGTTAAGTTCTTTGTGTACTTTTGGCACATTTCTTGTGTTATCCCGACATGTCCTCCTGCAAATGGTAAATCACTAGAACTCGTGGATTCATTAGTTATTAGTCCTAATTCTAAGTTTGGTGTTCATTTGTGCAAGTTTTAGATGAGTGTTGGCGGTTAGTAATAAGAGTTAAGGACCGCCAACATTGCTCAGCCTAGCCTCCCCATTCTTCTTCGCCTTATCGTCGCCAGAGAGTGCAGCCGGAGCCTCGATGTCCGTGTGGAAGGTGGCAGCAGGGCATCTCCTACCTCCTCTCCACTTCATTTTCTCCCTCCTCCACCCTTAATTCTAATCACCTGTCATGCATCAGCTTAGCACGAATTTGGTACTTCCATGGCCAGATCACATGCTTAGGCTTGTGGATCAGTTCCCTCCCCCAACCCCCAATGGCCTGTTCCAGCACTATGGCGTAGCACTAGGTGAAGACATTGGTTGTGGGGGTGTGCTGCATAGGCGGTTGACAGATCTCGGTGGCTATGATATGTGGTGGCGGCATGGTAGGCCGGATGCACTTCGGGGATCGATGGATCTGGTGTGCTACTGGATCAGTTGTTTTTTCCCAGTGGAGGATGATGGCCAAGTGGTGTGTCATGGATATCCCGATGCGTCCTTCAGCAGGCTCCGGCAAGGGCTCGGGTGGGCGACAACGTCCTGGCAGTCATGCCCGCCAACGCAGTGGAAACGTTGTGGCTCAAGCCTGGATGTGCATCTATGGTGGCGGTGATGGCCAAGGCTCATAGATGACGACGACCGATTTGGCTAGTGATGGCTCCGCTCTTGGGGCAGCCATATCTGTGGCTATGTCCTTGGATTTGCTCAATGGTGGCTTCTACGGTGGTGGGCTTTGTAGGTATGGCAGCAAAAAGGTTTTTTCGTGGTTGTAGTGGTCCAGGTGTTGTGGACGTGTTGGCGAAAGACTTGCCGGTGATCTTACTGGTCTTGACAATGGCAATGCCTTCGAGCGCCGTTTTCCTTCCGGGAGGTGTTGTCATGGCACTCCATAGCTCTCCTGTTGATCTCTAGGTGAAAATCTAGCCTCGGTGAGGAGGGTAGCATCGGTGATCCTCATTGTTTTCCTGCTTGGAGGCGTTGCCTCGAAGGTCTATCTTCACGCATAGACGATCGCAATTTTGAGTGCCATAGTCGGATGAGGATAGGGACTTGGTCTCGGTCCTTTGCTTGAGAAAGGCAATGTGATGAAGTCCTGTTACGTGAAAACAAAACAAGTTGAAAGCAAGAAAGGATAAGAAATTCTGAAGCTTAGTCTTTCTAGTTTTTTCATGGTCCATCAACTCTCTTTCTTGTTTTTCGTGAACTCGGTCTCTTTCTTGTTTTTTTTTTATGTTCCTCGGGTTTCAGGTTTTCAGTTTAAGAGCTCGTGTATCTTTTGTCTACATATATCTTGTATGGATATAGAAGTCAGATTTTAAATCCTTTATCTAAAAAATCCCCGATTGACCGTACACACATAGTAATTCTATTCTATAACACTGAAACGTGCACACATAGTAATTTTCACTGACATAGTCTGATAGCAGTACATATATATAGATGTGCGGCATCTCCCGATCGACGCGTGCACTCTGTTTCTACAAAAATAACATAGTACGTATATATCTCTATTTACTTAGGCACACACAATGCAACTACGCGTGCAGCTGACCGACGACGCTGCTAACTCTGGGTTGCAACCACGTCACTCACACCTAGCCGGCGGCGGCAGGGACGGTGGCCTGCGCGATCCTCCTGAGTTTGGCGATGACCATGACGAGCTTGCTGTTGAGGCGGCTGACGATGCAGCGCGGCAGCCAGCCGGCGGCCGGGTCCAGCTGCACGACGTAGGTGACGACGCAGGAGCCGGCGTCGCCGTCGAGCCTCTCGACGACCCAGCCGGACTGCAGCAGCAGGCTGCGGCCGACGACGACGGAGCCGCCGCCGGGCAGCAGGCCCGCGGCGATCTCCTTGGGCAGCGCGGCCACCGCGACCACGAGCGTGCCGTCGTCCATGGCCTGGCGCCGCTCGTAGACGACCAGATCCCGGCGCCGCGCGGGCCGGGCGGGCCGCCGGCTGGTGGAGGAGGAGGAGGCGTCGCCGAACTTGAGGTGGATGATGCTCAGGTCGTCGCCGAGCTCCCTGATGTAAGATGACTCCACCAGCTGGTCCGACTCCCACTGCTGCACTTGCACAAAAAAACCAACAACTCGGGAATGTTACTATTGCATACTGTATAGGAGTACTACGGCCCAAATCTGATACTTTTAGGTTGGGCGAGCTTTTTTGGCCCACGATCACAGGCACAGTTAGTAAAAAAACCCTGGCTACCTGCTAATTACTACCTCTGTCCACGGACGAATGCAATTGTGGAAAGCGTGTCAGTCTTTACCAACTTTATAGTCGCCCTGTTCGTTTGACTGATAAGTCATGGTTGAAAGTATTGTTCGCTGATTTGTTGTGAGAGAAAAATACTGCCGAATAGCTGGCTGATTTGGCTGATAAGCTTAAACGAACAGGGCGAGTAAATAATATTAACATCTATCTATGTCTGTAAATAAATTTATTAGAAAATATATTCTATAACTAATCCAATGATACTTATCTTGTATCATGAATGTTATTACTTTGTTACATAAAATTAGTCAAAGTTCAAACTGTTTAACTCCTCGAAAAATTAAAATTACATTTTTTTTTGACAGAGGAAGTACATTATTACATGAGCCTATATATAAACGACTCACGCAATAGTTTAAGACTTAGCGACCGACAGCTAAGCTATTACGCAGTACAAGTTTGTGACTAGGTAGCGTTCCTAACCAAGCTATCTGCCAGCTAATTATCGTACCTAGAGTAGGAGTAGCTCGGTAGAAGGACTGGTAATGCGACACAGCATATGGCCTGTTATTAGGTACGGGCCCCAAAAGTGGTAAAGAGCCTCTAGTGCCAGATCGAGTCGAGACCGGCCCAGCCTTGGTGGCTAGTACTACGTGGCAGCAGTCTGTACACTCATTTCCCAAGTGGCAAGCAAAAAGTTTCTACACAAGACGTGTTGTCAGTCCAAGTGTACTCATTCGGTCATTTCGTCCCCTGCCACACGCACGTTATTATTGTCTTGTAAGTATGTTGTGGTGCCAAGTCTAGCGTGACCCGGCATTCATTAGTACTGAGCTTCCAGCTGTATATATGTGGACTACTCAAACTCGGAGAACTCGGAGAAGTTAGAGAGTGAGAAGTTAGAGAGTGAACTCATACAGTAATCATATACCACCCTGTATCTCCAATTACAAGTTGTTTTGGCTTTTTCTGAATACATAGCGTTTGTTATTCACCTGGATATATGATATGAGGTCTACATGTACGATAAAAGTTGTGTATTCAAACTTGTATATTCAAAGTCAACCGCCGGGTCTCGTTCAAACTATTTGCATCCTCTTAGTAGTTTTGACTGACAAACATAATAATCTTTTTGTCAAAGAAATACTTTGATATACAGTAGTATATCTTAACAAACCCAGCGTGTCTAGTTTCGTTATGTTTGGGAGGGCGCGGACGCAGTGCAGAGCAGAGAGCACACGCATGTGACTCAACGTGCGGCCACATGCACGCCTGTGCAGCGCACGCATCTACGTGAAGAATCTTACAACGTTGTTTCTAAGACTGTCATGTCATATCAAATGAAATGAAACTCAGATAAAACACCCGCTTTTAATAGAAAGTTTCATTTTATAGTTTTATAGGCATTTAATTTCATGACTCATAGAGAGTTGGTAATCTAGATGAAACTCATTTCTTCTCTCTCTTCTTAAATACACTGTCATATCATCAAAAATATCTATGTAGTAACATATTTAATGCAAATGAAACTCAAGTGAAACTCCCATAGGGACTCGACTAACTAATCATCAGTGGCGGATCTAGGATGAACAGAGGGGGCTAAATAGTGAAAATTTAGGACTAAAGCTGAAGATTAATGAAGATTTAAGACTAATGAATATATATTTAATGAAGAGATCAGGATTATAGGGGGCTGGAGCCCACCCAGCCCCCCTTGATCCGCCCCTGCTAATCATGCATGCATCTACCGACCCCAAACTTGCATTGTATTAATTCATTCACGCGCACGCACCTAATCAAAGTTAATAACTACTACTGTAGTAGGGGTGCCACCATCCTCGTACAGTCGTCCGTCCTACTCCTACCACACAGCGGCTTTCTGGTCATGCTACTGCCTACTGCTGCTGCTCTGTTCCAATTGAATTGAATTGAATACTCCGGCACCGGCAGAACCGAAGAACCCCTGCTTGACCATTTTTCTTTTTTTAAAAAAACTTTTCTTATATTATTACACAGTTACAACTAGCTAGGAGGAGTACTCTCTTAGTTTTAGGACCCGAGTGACTACCCGCGGCCGAGGGACAGGTGTCAGATGTTGAACATGTCATGTGCAAGTAAATCTAGGTACTTGCCTTACCGTTTCTTCTTCACCATAAAGCTCATTTCCAACAATATTCTGAGCGTCCGTACTAATAAACAAATATAAAGCTGAAAGGGCCGCTCACAAAACTCTTGTGAACCATTTTTTTCCTGGCGGTATAGCCAGGTAATAAGAGAGCAGTCGCAAGGTGATTGGTAAGAAGAGTAGTTCCGGGTCACCGTTGGAGGGGATGGACGGTGCCTGTCTGCTACGTAGATTTCCCTACAAAAAGGCTTTAAGAATCACGGGTGTAGTTCCGAGTCGCAGCAGGGCTTCTAATTTAATTTAATTTAATTTAATTATTTACCGGAAAGAGTCACGAGCCACAGTGACTTACTGCCATCTGATCTAACTACCACCGTATTTTCATTTCATTCACCGGCACCGCCGGTCGCCAGCTTTTATTACCACCAAAAATGCTAGTACTATTTTTTTTCCGTGCGTCCAAGTAAGCTGACGACCCTAAAATTTGAGCAAATACGGACATGCATGCCGATTGACAACTTGCTAGTACTCAAAGTGTTTCGTCCAATGGACGCAGCTAACGCACGCACGTTCGTCTTCCTCCTCGCGCCATATTGCCGTGGGCCGCCTTCTTTCTCCTCGCCTCCGGCACCCTGCGCCCTTCTTCCTCTTCGCCCCCGTCAGCCCTGCGCCCTCCTTGTTTGTGTCAGTCTTCCTTCTCGCCCCTAGCCAGCGGCTCCCTTGACCCCACCCTCCTCCTCGTCCTCGCCCTTATTGCCGCCCACCGCACCGCTGCGGCGCCCTAGGGTTTCTCGCTGGAGCTCCAAGGCCGCCACCCTAGCGTGCCACGACGGGATTTTCGCGGCATAGGCTGTGGAACTCCGACGAAACCCTAGCGCACCCTTCTTCCCATCCTCCCTCAATCTTCTGCAATGAGCTTCTGCCATGGAGCTCCCCCGCCTTGACCTAGCCCGGCTGCGTCCACCACCGCCAGGACCCCTCTCGACATCCCTACTGCCTAGCCGGTCTTCCTCCCCCCCCCCCCCAAAACCCCTTCTCTTATAAGCTCGCCAGAGTTAGAGAAGAAGGGGGTGGCGGTGGCACAGACGCGGGCGTGTGCGGTGAGGAAGAAGAACAATGCAGTTGGTGGGACCCACCACGTGTGGCGCGCTAGGGAGGGAGAAGGTGGAGGTGGGCGTCCGGTGCGCCTTCAAAATGCCCGGCCAAAACAAAGTCTTTACCATATCCAGTTGAAACAAACATTTTCTCCGATCATAACCAAAGTACTGGACAGTAACATAACAACGAAAGCCGCATTGCATTCAACGAAAGGCGGTTTTGATTAGCCAAGTCACGTGGACATAAAGTGCTGGTCCTAGAGCAAAGTTAGCATGGCAGGTCGCTAGCTTTTAATTAACCACAAGCGCGGCCTTGTGCAACGATATGCAACCTAAAGTCTTGGATTTGCGGAAGCCTTCCGCTGTGTCAATGAATCACTTCAACAGCCTTACTAGCTTTTGACCTAAAGTAAAGAAGTTTACTCGGAGCTACTTGAAATGGAAATGAAAAAGAAATCTTAGAATAATCAGTTTCCTCAAACCCTTTATAGTACTACTCGTAGATTAACTATTAGTGTGTCGCGAGCGAATAGTAATTGATATACGCGCAGTATGGATGGTATGAACGTATGGTACCTTGGCGGCGTCGACGGCGTTGGCGACGACCATGAACTGCTCCGGCGAGACGTCCTGCAGCAGCCACCGGCTCCGGAAGACGTGCGCGGGCCCCGTCCGCCGCTTGGATATCTCGACGCCGTTGTGGTACACCAGCACCTTCCACCCGTCGTCGCCATCGCCGTCGGTGCCCCGGCCGGAGTCGGACGCCGCCAGCAGCTCCTGGATGCAACTCTCGCTCGCGTAGCTCACGTACCTCCGCAGCGAGTCCTCGCTTATAGACCTAATTAATTTCATATTCATAGCATGCACATCATCAGACCAATGCAAGTGACCGATCCATGAGAACCAACACTGTAATGTAATTAAACAATGATTCCTTCATTCTCACCTAGCTAGCCAGCTAGCTAGCTATAGGTGATGGATCGTACTTTACTTAGGCGATGATTAGAGCAAATAGACCTATGTAATTGTAATGTAATCAATGAGGAAGAGCAAAAAAAAAGATGGACAAGCTAGATGGAATGTGAAATGATTTTGGTGTCAGAGTAGGATGTCACCATGATCTGGAGCAGGCAGGTGCTGCAGAAGGGGAGGGCAGAGAGCTGCCGCCACTGCTCATGCTGTTGGCTCTGCTCTCTGCAGGGCTCTGAAACCCGCCGCCGCCACCACCGCCACCGCCACCGCCGCCTTGCGCTGGCGACGATACGCCGATGACTGAATGCGAAGGAAATATGGAACACATGAAGAACACTGCTGCTGGATTTTTCTTCAGTGACGCGAGAGAGAGATGAGGAAATTTGAGGGATGACGAAATAAATCGAGCTTTATAAGCTAGGCCGGTGAAACTTGAAAGGTGTGTGTTGGTGTTGCAATGGAACGGAGCAGGTGTAAAGCCTTTATAGGACTTGAGAGGTGGGTTTTAAGAGGCCGGCCGAGGATGAAATGGAGGTGGTGGTGGGGAGGCAGCAGGATGCAGTGATTGGGGCACATGGAGAGTGGCAGTGCTGACAGAGAGGGCGGTGGTGGAGTCAAGCGCAAGCGCAGCAGGCAGAGCATGGGGAAACGGGGAGAAGAATGCGTGGGCTTTTTTTTCCCTTTTTGTTTTTGCCATGTATGCATATTATATGGAGGCCTTGTCGGTCAGCCAGCAAGGGAAATTCCTTTCATACCCATAACGGTCCTTAACGAATCGGCCGGAGGTGTTCTGTAGTTTTTACTTCTCTCTCTTTGCCAAAAAGAATGACACTTTAGTGACTATACAGTATCATACTCCTAATTATGAAATATCTTAACGTCTTATAATTTGGAATGGACGGAGTAGCTGAGAGCAGGGAAATGACTATGGGTGCCCATATCTGTTACTGTCAGCAGTTCCATTCCTAAGGCTTAGCCATCTCCCGTGCTCCTCTTGTAAGCACACCTTACACAGCTCAAGTTGCTGTGGTTTATTTATGTGCGGCACGCACACTCCGCAAAAAAAAAGGCTTAGCCATCTCCCAGATATTAACCGGTGCATGCATATAATTAAGGAGATGCCACTCAATTAGTTGGCACGATGCACAATAATTAGTATCCACCTGTAGCATAATTAGTTGGCACAGTGGATCCGGTGCGGCGGGGGCAGATCGGGCCATCGTGGCGGCGGATCCAGTCACGGCGGGGGCGGATCGGGTCGTGGTGACTGCGGATCGAGACGCGGCTGGGGCGGATCGGGTCACAGTGGCGGCGGATCGAGGCGCGGCGGATCTGCCCCGTCCACCTCCGGCGATGGCAGAGGGAGGAGCGGCGGATCCGGTGGTGGATCGAGCAACCCCGGCTGCGGCGGCACGCGGGGCGAGGCCTTCTTCCCCGGCGGCACCAGTGAGCAGCTAGTGGCGGCGGTGGCGACGGCCCGTGGATGGGCTCAGCGGGCCCATGGATGGGCTCGGCGGGCCTGTCCACGGTTTTTTTTTTGTGTTTGATTTACGGAGGCGGTCAAAGCAACCGCCTCCATATTAACCGTGACCTTTGATTGGAGGCGGTTACCATGCCTGCCTCCAATAAATATTCTGTAGTACCCTTCTATTTAACCTAGGAAATGAGACTTTGTATGTAGTGTGGTTTATTGTTAATTCTTTACATTACATACATACATGTGCAATGCTAAAACTTAGCCAGTGTCCTTGAGAAGTTTTTAAGCACCTCTGATCTGTACACAATAATGTTGTTTGTAGGTTTTTAGTGGTTGAGTGCTGTAGCGAGAAATTTCTCCGGTCCATATGCAGTATTTAAGGAATCCTTTTTGTACAGAAGTTGTTTGAAAGTTAATTTTTCAGTGGTTGCGTGCTGTTACCGTAGTGCAAATGCCCAAGAAAAGGATTCTTTGCCTTTGGTGGTCATAAAGGGATGAAGCAAAGGGAAGGTTTCTGCACATGGTATGTTGGCATGCACTTGTTGGCAAACCTACTCTGCAAAGGAAAGAATTGGGCTTTTATTAGGTGACCAAACTATATCCGATGATGATACAAAAAAAAAGGTGATGGAAAAAAAAGGAAGGGGTTAAATGATGACTTTCGGGGCACTTGTCCTTGTTCCTGTGGGGTTTTAGGGCATAATTGGCTCTCATTGCACATACATGTGTGCCAACGAGGCTCCAAGCGGAGTAATCATGCCACGTCAGAAGGAGAAGGACCATTAGGACCTTTCCTTCGATGAAGGGTCGATCGTATTGTTCAAGGTACTTAAACAGGTAGCACAAGGCACTGCGCAGCCACATGCATCCAATTGGTGTGCTTTAATTTGGAGGGAAAGGTGAAAGTTAGATGCTCTGGCCGGAAGTTCCAAATCATTGCAATGTCTCATTGCACATACACTTTTACTGTCTGGTTTTTATTTTTACTAGAAACTGGGATCAAGACAAATAGTGTTTGTTACAGTAAAAGATATTCTACTAATTAATTAATAACCCTGGTCCTTGCATGACACACATTAATTAAATTAAACCGACTTCAACGACTTCATTCTAGAGGTCTCAAGGTCATTATTGACTAGGCGATGGACATGGCAAACATAGCACCTAGTCTTATTAGTTGCACTACGGGCGGGGTCAGTACCCAGTACACTCAAAATAGTGCATTAGCATGAAGCTGTCCGGGTAAAACGTTGAAAGTCTTGCAAACCCAGAGCGCTGTTTTCAAGTGACCGTAACAAAAATTGAAACGTTTGTCCTACTTGCTGTACGTCCTTGGTACCCAGCTAATGTGTTACCTTAAACATGGGCTGTCTCTGACTTGAATGCTGCACAAGACGGCGATGTGCATGCATGTTTTCACGTTTCTCGATCAGGGCCTAAATTTAACGTAACATGATTGTTGTAGGCACCCCATATATTTTCATGCTGCATCCATTGTGTCACACTCCAATTAAATAACAATATAGAGTGCATACATCTTATATGCGCCCAGGAATAGTCACACACATAAGCCGACAAATTAACAAAAATATCATCACTGTGTACATACATCACGATATTACATCACGTAGTTCTTAACATAACAAGCAGAAAAGTAAATAACAACTCTCAAACGAAGTCTTTGCTCCACAGGGAAGGCCGACTGGTTGACCCAAACCTAGTAATCTTCAGGGAAATCCTCGTAGAAGTTGTCATCTGTTACCCATCCGGGATTTTTATCCAAAAACGAAATAATAACAAGTGTGAGTACACTCGTACTCCGCAAGTATAGTATGAGGATTCATGAGGCTCAAAAGGATAGAGACGGTTGACTGCAGTTAGCACTTTTAGTAGATCAACATTTTATTATGAATTATCATCAAGTTATGCATAAGCGCCCATTTAACCCACATGATCACCTACTAGAATTAAGGAGAGTCATTGATCATCATCATAAACTCATCATCATCGTTATAAGTCATCCTCTTGTCAAGTAACCATTTATTCTGTGAGTTTTCCGGACCGCTCGTGACCGCGAGCACGACTGTTATAACAGTTTTGACACTCTGCAGAGGTTGTACATCTTTACCCGTGAGTCGTGTTACCCATATGCCCGGGGCCCGTCGACCACCTAACACTCCCAAGGTGAGCAGACAGGGTACACTATGAAGCCTTCCATAGGCCTCTTGTAACAAGTTAGGGCCACGAGGTTTCCTCAGCAGGCAGATATAGAGAACCCTTTTCGATGGCACAATTCCCGCAGGCTATACACATTAGAAAAGAGGCAGTTCTATACCTAAAGTGGCAAGCCCCTCTTGCGCCCTTTCGGGTAACCTCTAACAAGCTAGAAAATATCCTATTACTGAGCTAAAGTTAGAGCCATATAACTGTCACGGTTGCACTGTATGTCCCAGCTTTTGCCCTACAGATAGGTCCTTAAGGAGGATTTAGGGCAACATGATCAACATCATTTGCACCTTCACCCTATAGTTCCACGGTTACCATCATGTTTATCCATTGGTTCCATTAGTCATGGAGTAGATCATGTTTAGTTAGAGCACTAGCATTCTACCCATGTGCAATAAAACCCATAGGGATCAGGTATAAGTCATCAAAGACTAGGATGTCCTTATAGTTGAGCAATATTAGACACCTGCGTAATGAGTAGATTATATAATGAATAGGACATCAAGGTAGGCCCATGCTATACTTGCCTTGGTTCACGAACTGCTGCTGGTCCTGCTGCTCCTCGTACGTGTCCGGATTTCTAAAGTACTCCTCACCGTCTAAACTCGAATGACACGAAGTACAACACGCATTCCAGAACAGACATACAAGCAAAACATTACTACGATTAGAACAGTACACCAATAATAAATAAAACTGTATAAAATTTTTACCAAAATCATCTACGTCTCGCTACGATCACAACGACGTGAATTGCACGAAAAACGGAGCTACAACGCAAAAGTTACGAGCTATAAAAGGTTCCTAAAACTAGCTATTAAACTAGACTAATCGAGAAATTCAAAAGCTTCTAACAGGTGTAACAGTAGCACTAATGCGTACATTATGAAATTATGAAACTAACGCAAGTTGAACGGGTCAAATCGGAGTTAAAACGACGATTTTACAAGCGTTTTACTACAATGGCAAATCTGTAATTAATCTGAAAACGTATTTTTCATTTAAACCGAAGAAACTACATTTTCAAAATGGGAATGCGTATTTTGGGAATACGCCAAGGACGGCGGGTTAGATATGACAGAAACCGAGGGGCTCTTAAGCAAAAATTCCCTCGAAGGGGTATTGGCCATTTCTGGCCGTAGATCTCGAGATGAACGGTGGAGATTAGATGGAGGGGGAAGAAAGAGAGTGCAGCCGCCGAAGTTCGGGGTGGATACGGTGGCTCCACCATTGGCGGCGGCGAGGAGCTCGCCGGTGTTGCCCGTCCAGGCTCTACAAGCCACGGTTCGAGGAATGGGTGGTACCGGGAGAAAGCGGAGGCGAAGGCGATCACGACCATGCCGTTAGCACGGCCGAGGAAGGCTCGGTGCGGCACCCGCCATGGCCGGCAGTGGAGGGAGCTCACCGAAGCTCACCGGGATAGCCCTAGAGGCCACTATTGAAGAAGATAAAGGCATGGGGAGGAAGCGGGGATAAAGGCGAGCTCACCGAATGAAATCAACGGGGCGGAGGTGGCTCGAAGGTGACGGTCGCCGTGGCGGGGCAGACGTCATTGCACTGCATGGTACCGCAACGCGGAATGAGCAATTGCACGCATGAATTGACAAGAAATGGGGCTTGGCAGCTTGCCTAAGGCTCAAAGAAGGGGAACGACAGCCGAATCGCGGTCGCGGAGCAGTGGCACGACGTTTTCACGGTGGCGGCTCTAGCGGCGCTGCTGTGCGGTTTCTGTACTGTGGTTTCAAGCGGGGGGGAAGAGACTGCAGCAGCGGGGTACGAAGATGGAGTTGCTCTCTTCTAAAGGGAGTCCAGGCGCGGACGCTCCCACCTCTCGCGGAGAACGTGGGCGCGGGGACGGACGGCGATTGCGGCTTGTCAACGAAATGTGGTCGGCAGTCCATCGAGGGGTATGCCCATGATGGTGATTTGTCGGTAGATAGGTGCGTAAGACACGAACCAGATGTAACAAGACACAAGACACAAGATTTATACAGATCCAGGCCATCAGCATGACATAAAACCCTACATCCTATGCTCTGTTATATTATATTGAGTTATGTGGTGTATGACCTGTCCTCTAGGGGACCCTTGCCCCTCCTTATATACTCTGAAGGGACAAGGTTACAAGTAAAGTATTCCATCTGGTACTATTACAATATCTAGTATAGCCTATAATCTTGTGATGTACGTCTTGATCTTACAGGCCAGGCACCTTAGATGGTACGAACCATGTACCATCTTATGGTACTGGGGGTTTATACCCCCACAGCTAGTCTCCGAGCACTATGCATTGTGATGCGACACGCCGTCTTGACCTTCTCCGAACAGTAAGGCTTGAGCTCTTGACATCTCCGACCAGTCAAAGCGGCATCCGAACAGTTGTTGAAAGCGTTGTTGTCGGAGAAGTAGGTTGTCCGAAGAATGTATGGTGCTCTTGAGAAAACAAAAAGATTTCTCCTTCCTGGGAAGTGTGCCCACTTGGGTTTCTATGAAGAAACGTAAGCGTGTCTTGAAGTGTAGCGTCTTTGATCATCAGAGGTGTAGGGGTCGAAAAACAAGCACATTCACCACAAGGTGAAGTGTGCCCACTTAGTCCCCAAGCCTGGTAGTAGGTGACGTAGGCACGTGGTGCCAGGGTCTAAAAGAATAGAGTCCAAAGTCTTTGAAAACTCGATACTAAGATGCACTGGCAGGTGCATCGTACCGATGTAGTCCCCGAGCTTGCTGGAAGACGAAGTGTAAGCCTTGTAGCAAGGTCTAAGAAAATAATGACCTCTCAACTGTATGTGGGTCAAATTTCACATGTAGCTAAGGAAATCAGGCCTCGAGCTGTGGGCCTCAAGCTGAGGTCGGAGAGTGGTCGAAGCAGTCCCCGAGCACAGCGTGAGATGTGGTTGATGAATCCCCGAGCACTGGTCTGGTGGTCAAAGGCGTAGTCCCCAAGCGCTGGTAGGGTGGTCGAGGAAGAAGTCCCCGAGCGCTAGTCCTTACTGCCCCCAAGTCAGGAGAAGTCCTTCAACTCTACATTGTCGTGACCGATCGAGTCGTCTCCACTGTCCTCGTGGTCGAGCGCGAGGAGCCCGACCACGCTTATGGTGTTCAGTGCCCTATCTAATTCATTAGTGAGGTGCTCAACGAGTCCAAAACTAGGTACACTCAGATTCAAAAATTGATCTATGCAATACTCATTACAACCCAAAAGTTGAAGCATTACTTTGGCGGGTTCCACGTGGTGATCAAAACTGAGTTTCCCCTTGGTACTATTATATGCAATAAAGATGCAAACGGGCGCATCGCCAAGTGGGCAATGGAGCTATGTCCTTTTGACCTAGAGTTTACATGCCGAGATACTATTAAATCGCAAGCATTGGCCAATTTCATGGTCGAGTGGATAGACTTAAGCATCCCGACCTCTCAAGGACCCGTTGACTACTGGAAAATGTATTTTGATGGCTCATTGATAATTGATGGTGTGGGAGCGGGCATATTATTCATATCACCAACCAATGAGCAATTGCGCTACGTCCTCAGGATTCACTTCCCGGCATCTAACAACGCCACAGAATACGAGGCATGTTTTCATGGTTTGCACATTGTAGTTGACCTCGGTATCAAGCGTCTTTACATTCATGGCAACTCAGCCCTAGTTATTAACCAGCTCAACAAGGACTGGGATACAACTAGCGAGAAGATGGATGCATACTTCAAGGAAATTAGAAAGCTTGAAGGCAAATTCTACGGCATTGAGTATTCCCATGTGGTCCGAGACAAAAACCAAGCAGCTGATGCACTGTCAAAGTTAGGATCATCCAGAGCTCAAGTACCGCATGGCGTTTTTGTTCAAGACCTTTTCAAACCATCAATTAAGCAAGAAGGCGACCTTGTGGTCGAGAAGCCCCCGGACGAGCCTCTAGTAGCTATGGTTTCATCACCGACCACTATGGCACTATCTCCCGCATCTACAGGACCATCTCAGACCTCGACTAAGATATCGGACTGGCGTGTTCCATTCATTCAGTATCTAACAGATGGCACTGGGCATTCTGATCGAACTGAGAATGAACGCCTTATACATCGCAGCAAACAGTATCTGGTGGTCGAGGGTAAGCTATGGCGCAAAAACGCGAAAGCCGGAGTACTGATGAAGTGCATTGAGCAAGAAGACGGTATTAAACTCTTGGCAGAAATATATTCTGGCACCTGTGGTAACCATGTCACATCTCGGACACTGGTCGGTAAAGCATTCCGTGTAGGTTTTTATTGGCCATCTGCCGTAGCGAACGCAGAGAAGCTTGTTCGACATTGCGCCAATTGTCAGTTTTTCTAAAAAAGAGTTCACGTGCCAGCCCATGAGATCCAGACCATATCAGCCTCTTGGCCCTTTGCGTGCTGGGACTGGATATGATCGGACCCTTCAAACCAGCACCAGGTAACTTCAAGTTCGTATTCGTGCTGATCGATAAATTTTTCAAATGGATAGAGTACATGCCCTTGGTTAAGGCATCTTCTAAAAAAGCAGTCGAGTTCCTCGACCAGGTCATCCATCGCTTCGGTATACCCAACAGTATCATTACAGACCTGAGGACTCAGTTTACCGGGAACACGTTTTGGGATTTCTGTGATGAACGGAGCATTGTAGTAAAATATGTTTCGGTGGCACATCCCAGAGTTAATGGACAGGTTGAGCGGGCTAATAGAATGATCCTGGATGCATTAAAGAAAAGGATGTACAGAGAGAATGACAAGGCCCTGGACGGTGGATTAAGGAGTTACCGGCCATGGTCTGGGGACTTCGGACACAGCCTAGTCGCAATACTGGTGTCTCTCCATATTTCATGGTTTACGACGCAGAGGCTGTGCTCCCAGCAGACATTGAGTTTTGGTCACCTCGGGTCGAGAACTACAATAAAGATCAAGTTACAGAACAATGTGAGCTCGAGGTGAATAGTGTAGAGGAATGGCGCCTTGACTCCTGTATACACACGGCCAAGTACTTAGCTGTGTTACGAAGGTACTACAACAAAAACGTTCAGGAACATTTCTTTGTGGTCAATGATTTAGTATTGAAATGGAATACTAGCCAAGGTGGTGTCCACAAAATTGGCAACTCCATGGGAAGGGCCATACATCGTCAAGGTTGTTACACGACCTACCTCGTACAGACTTGCAAGACTTGACGGCACTGACGTGCCTAACTCTGTTCATATCGACAAGCTTAGGCGTTTTTACCCTTAATTCTCAATTATAGATATGTATCTTTTTCTGTACTTTAAATTATAATATATATATATATATATATATATATATATATATATATATATATATATATATATATATATATATATATATATATATATGTTTGAATTCAGTTGACTACACCTGTTTACATCGTTGATCTTGCAACTACAATACCATCTTGAGACAACAGTACACCGATCACCAATCCCTTTAGGTTCTCGGAGCAGCTCTGTCCTCGATCTTACTCATAGCGTGCACGAGATCCGTCCTCTGTGTTTTGAGTAGTCGACAGACGCCCTTTGGCTAGACCAGTTGTATTCTCATGTGTATACAGGCTATGACAGCCTTACACTCAGATCACTAGCCTCTCCAAAGCCGTACAGACCTACAGGATGACATCGACTACGCTTGAACAACTAAACACAGAACATTTCACTGTTCTAACTTAGTTCTCGTCGACTACACTTGAACAACTAAAAACAGAATATTTCGCTATTCTAACTTAGTTCTCGTCGACTACGCTTGAACATCTAAAAACAGAATATTTTACTGTTCTAACTTAGTTCTCGTTGACTACGCTTGCACAACTAAAAACAAAACATTTCGCTGTTCTAACTTAGTTCTCGTCGATTATCCTAGAACAACTAAAATAGAACACCCTGCTGTTCTAATTTCGTTAAATTTGCACGCAATACAGAGCTTTAAACGTTTTTTCACACAAAAACATAAACAACTTTACATTGTACTATTCATTACCTTATTACAAGCTCACCTTTTTACAGGCACGAGTTTACAATAAGTCTATGAAACTTAACTACTCCTACGAACTATTTGTAGGTTTCTCCTACTGTGACCCTTTGGTAGTTCTGCCACCTTCGGCGTGGTCGAGGATGGAGCAGGATGTGCTTCGCTGGAAGCCAAAGATGGTGGCACGGGTATTTGACCCACGTATAATTGAATTGTCCCTCCGGTCGATGGGGCTATAGCTGGGCACAGGATGATGTCCTTCGTAATCGCGGCAGCATGCTTCATCTCCTCTGACCGCAGCTCGTCAGCTTGCTCTGCCCCGACCTCCCTAGGATATCCGGCTTCCAGGCGAGTAATTTCCAACAAAGGGTAGTGGACACGTACCAAGCTAAGTACATGTGCACCCACATACTCCTTGATGTCTTTCATCCATTGTTGGACCCATCCCCAGGATTTTTGGGATTTCTCGACCAGGCCTATTTTTGGCGCCTCCGCTCCAGCTTCGGTGGAGTCGGGGCCAATGATGTCGAGCACTGGTGCGATCCCTTTTGCCATCTCTGCGCAGGCATGCTTCTAAGTTTCTCGCTCCTTTATGAGTGTCTTGCATTTGCCGTTAAGGGCTTCTTGCTCTGTCATAAGCTTGCTGCACTTTTGGGACCACGCCTCTATCTTTCTTGCAGTAGCCTGGTTTTGAAGCTCTAGGTCATCGCAATCTTTCTTCATCTTCTCAAGGTGCATTTTGGCATTCTTCTTCACAACTGCAAGGTGTTATGTTGATAGGAATTTAACACCGTGGAATTCAACGAACGCTACGACAATGTTGAGGAATGCTTACTCTCTAGATCCTTGGCTAGTTTAGCCTTTTCTTCCTTCATGGCCTGCTGTGTTTGCAGCCATTTGGTCTTCTCTTCAGTCAGCCGGTCACGCTCAGCAGTTACCTAAGCATTTTCTTCGCGAAGCCGGCTGACTTCGATGTCCAGACCTGTAGCAATCCAATGATTATGTACAGTACAGTAATACAGCACCCTACAGAGCTCGAGTACCTAACAACAGAATGAATCCTTACCCGATTTCTGTTTCTCGACCACTTCTAGCTGTTGGAGGACAGTGCACATCTTTTCTTCATAATCAATATTTTGCTTCGCATAACTTTCTAACTGCTGCTATAGCTTCTTCTGTTCTGCACTCAGCTGCTTGTTCTTTTCGGCCATAGTCTGCAAGATACAAGATCATAAAAGCAGTTCTTATGGATTATACAATCACAGCTTATCAAGTTATGTGAGGCTTACCTTAACCTCCTCTAGGAATATTTTACCAACTGCTTCTACAGCCCCGACCTCGTCTCCTACTGGAATCTCCACAGTGTAGGAGCGGATGCCACAAAATCTGCTTTCTTCTTCATAATGCTTGAGGATTTCTTCTATGGCTGGGGCTAAAGGCTTGGTTTCTTCTTCTGCTTTTGCACTTCCAGTTGGCTCTTCGGTGGTCTCACCAACTTCTGTAGTTTTTGGGACTTGTTTCTCAAGGGCCGGCAGAGGCTGTTTCTGGTCTTCTAGGGCTGTTTGTGGACCAGAAGTGGCAGTTGAAGGAGCTTTTGGTTCGGGGACTACTCTATCTTCTCTGGTCTGCTCCTAGACCCGCTGCTTGGTGCTGGCAGTATTAGTTGGTGGCGGTGTTACACTGCCAGAAAGTTCTTCCGGCTTTTAGGTCGATGTAGAGCAATACAAATCAATAACAAGTTACAAAGGCGGTGCTATTGACCAATTATGTCACGCTTACGTGAGTTTATGATGACTTACAGGTTTGTAGCGCGGAAAACGGTGGCAAACCAAGATTTCTTTGTCTTCTCGGGCCCGACACCCTTCTCTGCTACTGCTCCAGTGGTCAGGACCGACTTAACCACGACACTCCTAACAGCAGCAGCTGACTTTGGGATTCCTGCGGCCTGCACCTGTGGTTGCGGTGGACGAGGTGGTGGTTCAGTCGTTTGCAATGGTGGCGTCAACTCCTGTCTTCTAGCAAGTCGCTCCCTTCAACTGCTTGCTATGATACCGGAGACCTCCTCAACCTCCTCGTCTTCATCTTCTGGCCAATCCGCAATAACGCATCGACATTTACTTGCTGGGTCCTCTGCTTCCTTCAGGTCAATTATCTCTTTTGGCTTTTCACTTGCAGAGGTTCCTAGTGAGGTCTGGCCCCTTTTCTTCGTTGGGGCAGCCACTGGTTTCTTCCCTCGAAGTCGGCTGGCTTGCTCTGATTTATCCTCAATTTCAAGTCAATCAACTTCAGACAGGTCGTCGTCCACGGGCAGTGGCTGTGTATCCTGGGCCCGTGGCACAACCTCTGGCCACTCCATGCCTGGTGGGCAAGAGATGAATGCCTGCGCTCTCTCCTGTCCATTAAACTGGGCAACAAATAGCAACATGGATTTCAGAATGACAGTACACCAACTACACGGTTGTTATGCAGTATTTCAATCTTAAGGATAAACTATCAGACAGCATTTGACTTACCAGTGGTGGTGGGCGCGTCAGCTTGAATGCTAGCTCAATGACTGTCAGCTTTCTGAAGCTGGGATCTTTCAGGTTAAACAGATCTCGGACCCTCATCTTCACTTCTTTCAGCTCGAGGTCTTCATTCCTCATCCTGGTCGGGTCCATGCAACCTTGGTATTCATATGCCATGTGTATTCTGATCTGGCATGGCTGAATTCGATGACTGATAAAATTACCGACTACACTTGGTCCATCCAGTCTCGACCACGGTAGCAGTTGCATAATTGCTTCGATCTGTATTGTGTTCTATGGCAGTTCTTTCCAACTATCAGTTTTCTCTAGGACCAAAGATACGTCGTAGTATGAGGCCTGACTTGGTTCTTTACGGATGTAAAACCAGTGCCTGTACTAGTCCTCTAATGTGGTTTTCCACGGGCAGTGTAGATACTCTGCCCTGATCCCTTCTCGCATGTTCAGGTAGCAACCACCAACAACATTGGAGCCGCCTCGCCCTCCTTTCTTCTTCAACCAAAACAAGTGACGAAAATAGTCAAAGTGGGGTTGGAAACCACCGTATGCTTCGCAGAGATGGATGAAGCAAGCAACAAGTAACATAGAATTTGGATGCAGATTGCAAATGCTGATCGCATAGTAGTTACAGAGCCCTTGCAAGAATGGATGTATGGGAACACCAAATCCATGAGTAAAGTATTCTTCAAATACAATAATTTCACACCATCCCGCTAGTTCTTGGGCATGCAACACACCAATCTGCACCAGTCGCTCAAGATTGAGTGGGGTGCACTTCGACGTACACCACTCCTTCTTCATGATCTCCTTTCGAACTTTGGCCTCCGTCTTCGTCTTTTTCATGGCCATTCTCCGATTCTTTCGACTCTTCTTTTCAATGGATGAAAAGAAGGGCGCCGCTCTTACCAGTGGCTAGGGTTCGGTGGCGGCGAGTCAAGCGGCGGCGGCGCGTGAGGAAATTGGGGTGATTTTTTTGGTGCCTACGGCGGCGATTTTGGATTACACTATGGTGGTGGCACTGGGGCTCGAATGGGCTCTGTGATGCCAATGGCGCGGCGGCGGTAGCAGCAAGAAGACGGTTGATTGTGGATCTGCGAGTGTGAGTAAACTGAATCGTTCCCTCCCCCAGTCTTTAAGAGGCGGGGTCGATTTAGTTTCCGAAGGAATGACGCACGTGGGGCGATATTTGCGGTAACTGACATATTTCCTCCGCAAAAATTGTGTTCCTTCGATTTTGGCGGTGTTTCGTACGCAACCCAAATGTGTCTTGTTACAGACACTGGGTCACTGTTCACAGTATGCGCCAGAAAGGACCTGCGGTGTTGCCCACGTCATCATCGCGTTCAATTGGACTGGTCAAAAAAAAGAAGAGAGATCTACCGAGACAGCGTGGTGATGGATTAGCTAAGATCAGTGTGCTCTAGAACCGTTTGCCAGAGCTCCGAGCTCTGGGACCTGCAACTAGACCTCCGAGCTCTGGGCCCTGTAGCCAGACCTCTGAGCTCTGGGACGTGCAGCCAGACCTCCGAGCTCTGGGCCCTGCAGCCCGACCTCTGAGCTCTGGGACCTGCAGCCAGACTTCTGAGCTCTGGGACCTGCAGCCAGACCTCTGAGCTCTGGAACCTGCAGCCAAACCTCTGAGCTCTGGGACCTACAGTTAGACCTCCGAGCTCGGGGACTCATTCCTAGACCTCTAAGCTCGGGGACTCGTCGTTAGACCTTCGAGCTCGGGGACTTGTTACACCACCTCCTGTCACAGGATTCGTCTTTGCTCGACTACATGTACTGTGCTTGCATACAGTCGATGGACGCTTGATATTCTTCGACCTTGCTACAAGGCTTATTTTTCGCCTTCCAGCAAGCTCGGGGACTACATCATATATGATGTACTTGACGGTGCATAATGATCATTGGTTCTTGAGGATTCTTTTTTAGACCCTGGCATCACGTGCCTACATCACCTATTACCAGGCTCGGGGACTAAGTGGGTACACTTCACTTGACGGTGAATTGTTTCTATTTTTCGCCCCTACGATATGGTATTTTTCTTAAGTTACTTCCATCAAGTACGCACACTTACATTTCTTTTCAGAAATACAAGTGGGTATACTTCACCAGGAAAGAAATTTTTTCTTTTTGGACCACTATGCAATCTTCATCGACAACTGTAATCTTCACCGATAACCTCGCAAGTTGAAGAAGACTAAGCCAGTGTGTCGATACAGAATACATAGTGCTCGAGGACTAGCTGTGGGGGTATAAACCCCTATACCCTTACGGCTAGACATGGGCAGGCCCAGACCAGACGGTCCGGCCCATTGCATGACGACGTGCGATCCAGATCATCGGGATGGAGTCTCGCACAAGGCATCAAACCAGACTTTGGAATCAAGCAAGGTCTTGGTCGGTTATATTAGGAATCCTTATCTGGCTCTGCATGGTAATTGTAACTGGCTAAGATTAGTTTCCAGATCTATAACCCTGCCTCCCGGACTATATAAGGAGGGCAGGGGACCCCCCTTAAAAAACATCGCAACATACTCTAGGGCAATCTAGCTTATAATACATTGTTCAAAACAACAATAACAAAGCAGAGCAGGACATAAGGTATTACGCCCACATGGCGGCCTGAACCTGGATAAACCCGCGTGATGTTCTGCATCACCATCTCGTTCGTGGCTTGCACACCTGTCTGCCGACAATCTACAACCTTGGGCATACCCCTCGGTATACTGTCGACCAGGTTTTGTCGACACGGCTTGACCGAACGAGCGAGCGGAGGAGACGGTTGGGGGAAGAAGGTGGCGCCGACATGTGGGCCCGAGCCGTCAGCCGCTGAAAGAAAGGAAGGGAGGCAATGACGCCTGGCCGGCTAATTCGGGTCGGCCCAAGGAGTGGAGGGGGAAAAAGAAGGGCGCGCGCGGGCCGGCTCGGCGGGAACGGCAGCAGGTCGACTGGGCCGCTCGGGCCGAAAGGAGGGAGTGAGAAGGAATGGAAATTTTCCCTTTTCTTTTTCTGATTTGACTTTTCCAAAAACATTTTCAAAAGGATTTTCCAACCATTTAACAAAGGGATAAAAAGCAGTCACCACCATAAATTAAATGCATCAGCATGAGTGCATGAACATGTAACTAACCTTATGACAAATTTTAATTTCACAAAAAAATATTATTTCCTGTATTTGAATGCACACTTAAATACATAAATAAATCATATTTAGCTATTTTTGAATTATGAAAAATTTAGGGTGTTACACATTGGTTGAGCAGTCAAAGGGGCGCACTGCAGTGGTTGAGCAGTAAACATAACATGTTTTCATGCTGACCACACGGCCCTGCCAAGGCAGCCACCGGCGTACGCGGTGGTAGCATAGGTGGCGTGGGAAAGGGGAAAGAATGGAGCTAGAAGAACAGAGAGGAGAATTGGTGTTTTGTTTTACTGCATAATTAGTATCTCCTTACACAGTGCTCGTGTCCTTAGTAACCTGAAAAGGATCAGGCAAACCTAGAGGAGATGTGCAGGCCTGTTTAAGATTTAAACTCAATGTAGCGGTTAGTACAGATGTGGCAATTCCACACTTGTGCGCAGAATTCCCACAAGGTACAGCTACGGCTCAAAACCACAATTCGAAATCTAGTAAAGGAAAAGTAGATTCAGTGAATTACTAGTGTTCCTAGTAGCAGTCAGGTCCTATTCCACTGCTTCTCTGAGGTTGGAAGCTCTTGTATAAGTAGATCGAGTGCAAAAACCCTAACTTCACAACCAACAAAAGTAGAGCACAAAGGAAACAGCAAGAACACAAAGGACAAGGTGTTCATCCTGTGGTTCGACTCACCACAAAGGCTAGCCTACTTCCACGTTGTTGAGGAAGCCACCAAGGCTTGGGTTTTACCGAACCCTATCCTCTTTTCAAGGCAAGTGTGAGCAAGTCTCAAGCTTGAGAGTTCTTACTAGGTTTTGGGGTGATTACAAACTTCCTGGAGCACCCACAAGATGTTGTAGTGCTTTGACAGGCGACGCCGAGCTGTCTAGTAGCTCTTGCTCGAAGAGTAATAAATGCGAGACTCCATCATGAACGCGAACCAAGTGCTCTCTAGGAGTTGAAGTTCAAGATGGCAAGCTCTATTTTGAATTTTGGAGGCCAATCTCTCAAGAAATCACTAGGGATTGATGGAGAGAGGTTGGAGAGCCTTCAATGGCTTGGGAGAGCTTGTCTACTGGTTGTTGGAGAGTGAATGTACGAACTGAACGTTGGGAGGAAGAAGAAAGGGTGTAAGTACCTCATGTCTCCCAACTAGCCGTTAAGTCGTAGCAGTTCCACGAAATGTACGACACTTCTACAGTGCAGCAATGCGGCACACCCATGTGACACTTCCGCGCAAGCCAACAACAGAGGCAGAGGATAGGCTTTGGCTGGCTTGGCTAAGATGTGAGGAAACATGTAAGGTGGGAAAAAGTTGAGCACTAGGTTGCACATTGAAGCCTACATTTTGCATCCCCTTGATAGTACGGTGGTTCCTAAACTCAATTTCAAAATATAAAATGAATTTAAACTTCCATTCCGTCCACCACCACATCGTTTTGTAATTGGGAGCTCCACCAAGTTAACTAGTATCCTCACAAAATAAACCTGATTGTCAACTCGATAAATCTCATTAGTCCTCTAATTATGTGGTCATCATCACCAAAATACATATTAGGGCTAGATTGCACTTGCATAGCCGCATGCGGGTGGAGTGGAACATGGGTGGCATGCGGCGGCTTCTCCACAGCGTTGACCCATTTTGGGTTGTAGACTCGAGTATTGGTTCTTCTGGGCCTTGATGTGCGTAACGTTGTTGGCCCATCCTTCTCTCCCCGCACTTGCCTTCGGCTTTCTGCCATCTTCCTCAAGGACTTGGCCACTGACACGTGGACTTAGTGAGACGATCTCCGATGCTCATGGCCACAGGCAACTTTGGCTCCAGCGTGGCCGAGCATAGGCATAGATCCATGACTGTCAGGTGCTGGTACAGCAGCCCCTGACACGCCGACCGGGCACAGGTAGCTCTGACTCCAACAAGGTTCGGCACAAATAGCTCTGGCTCTGGCATTGGCGCAGATCCACAGTAGATGTGCACGAACGGGTGGGAGGCCCCTGGCACGGCGACCGGGCATGGACGACCTTGCACGGGCAGCTATGGTGGAAATGGGACTCTGATGGTGGGCTGTGCGGTGGGCCAGTGGGCTCATCGCTGTAGTTGATCGTGTTTTTAAAAAAAGATTGCAAAAACATGATCACTACCTACTAGATTCTCCGCTGGTTCGGACCCGACGTTGATAACCATTGGGTTGAGACCGACAGTGATGACCCTTTACCAACCAACGATGATGTGCAATCTGTAGTAGTGCTTGTCAAATGGAACTTACCAAAGGCATATGGAGATTGCGTAATGGAGGCACTCGAAACTTCTCACTATTAGATGTCAATGTCATGACTCATGTTAATATAAAGCATGAATACAACTTTTGCTGCAATGTAAGATCGAGAATTGTCTTTAAAACAAAATCACATTGATAGAAGAATGTCCTCACCACATATAGTGGCAACTAAAGTGTCTCAAGGCCGGTTCTTTTCCTATACCACTGAAAAATAATGGGTTTGGATGCATGATATAAGGTATATTGCTGGCTAGCTGGTCAGCGTGTGGCGAGCATTGAAGCATTGCGTGCACGCAGGGATATTCCTTTATCGCGTGCGCGCACTCATACATTATGTACGTACTGAAAATGGGGAAAAAGAACAAAATCCACTGAACGATTGTTGGAAGTCCAGCTCCATTACCATATTTTTAGGTGTTGACTTAACAAAGTACTTGGTGGCAAGCTATCTAGCTGTTGCAGCCACTTAGATATGCTGGTAGCCAGGTTGACCTTTGGGGTGGATCATAACTCATAGCTGGGGGTTCATCTTGTCGATCCATGTGGATGCTCTATATTTGGGTTGACCAGCAGCTGGTGTTCATCATAGGCCAGCCAACTGTATGTCATCACTGAAGAAGTTGCAAATCAGCGGCATCAAAAGTCTGATCTTCTTGATTCCAAGTCAATACAGCATTACAGTATGCACCACAATAGCTGAGGATATTAAGCTGACAGTAGATTTACTTAAATATGTCAGTAGAAGAGAGATAAGGGGATAAGGAAGCTAATAGTATACTACTCTACTTGGTTGGCTCAGTGAAGCTGCAGGCTGCAGAAGATGATAAGTTTATATTTATTTCAGTACATTTGGTCCATATGGATCTCATTCGCGGTTGTTTTAGGTCTTGTTTAGTTGGCCGAATTCGGCGCCGCCGGATTCACTGTGCGATACTGTAGTGCATTGTAGCATTCCGTTTGTATTTGGTAATAAATGTTCAATCATTGACTAATTAGGCTCAAAACGTTCGTCTCGCAAAGTACAACCAAATTGTGCAATTAGTTTTTGATTTCATCTACATTTAGTACTTCATGCATGTACCGCAAGTTTAATGTGACGGGAAATCTTCTTTTTGCATAGTGCCAAATTCAGGAGTTTAGGATAACTAAACAAAGCCTTAGTTTGCTCACTGCTTGTTCCCCAAGAACAACATTGACCAGACAGTCCATCCTTCCTCACAAGTCACAACGGTATTCATGCATCATGCTAACTCACTGCTCAATACTTATTCATGTGAGAGATAAAGGATGCCTGACAGTGGCAGATCAGAGCATACATGCATGCTCTAGAGATTGGTAACTCTGACACCGATGTTAGCTGGTAGCTTGACAAGTTCAGGCCTCGACAGGCACCCTGCAGGGCTCGGCATTCTTCAAAATTCCAAAAATTTTACAAGATTCCCCGTCACATCAAATCTTTGGACGCATGCATGGAGTATTAAATATAGGTAAAAAAATAACTAATTGCACAGTTTGTCTGTAAATGTCGAGACGAATCTTTTGAGCCTAGTTAGTCCATGATTGGATAAATTTTACCAAATAACAACGAAAAGTGCTGCAGGAACTTTACACCCACTTTACACCCATCTAAACACACCCGTAATCAAAGATCTGATCTGACCATAAACGGTTAGCAGTCCATCAGACAGTTTTGCTGTCCACGCTGTCGCTAGTTATTCATTGCACTCAGGACTAATACAGCCTATAAATTTATAGGAAAAAATAAAAAGGAAAGAAGAAAGTTCAGGCATTCACTTCAGTGACACCACTTAACCTATAAATCTTGTGTACTCATTCTTTGTTTTAATAAAGTCCTCTTTCCATTTCTGGAGGAAATGAAGAGTATATGATAGTCACAATGCAGAAGTTATAGCTTGAGAGCAGCTACAAATGATTCAGTGTTAGTAATCTTTTATTGTGTCCTGTACATGAGCATTGCGCAACTAAAAGCTGCCTACTAGTCCAAAATCAGCCAACTAGAATCGTCGTTTCGGCATCTAGTGCATCAACTAGAATCGTCGTTTCGGCATCTAGTGCTGCCTCGGATACTCGACAACGAGCAGAAATTTTTAAAGCACCTTCAGAGTTCAGACTGATATCCTAACACTTACATGGACGAGGCCCTTCTCGTTATTGCAAAAGAACAAAACAACAGATCACGCCCCTCGTTCAACACTATTGAAAAGGTATTTGACATATGCGTGGTTTGCATTGGTTGGATAAGATCATAAGAGCGGAAAACGAAACCAACGCACAAATGGAGATCAGGATGCCATCTTTTCGATCGATCTGTCAGTTTCCGATGCTATTCGATCAGGAATTGGTTTCCACTGCAGCATATGCTGTGGAGAGCAGCGTGCCACATTGCACATGGCAGAAGTGAAGTCCGATGATATGGGGTGCATGTTGTTGCAGACAAGAGCGAGCAGGATGCAAGATGCATAGATAGGGTGTGTTTAGTTGAGAAAAATTGGATGAAAAGTTACTGTAGTACTTTTCGTTGTTATTTGGTAAAATTTGTCCAACCATAGATTAATTAGACTCAAAAGATTCGTCTCGAACTTTACAGACAAACTATGCAATTAGTTATTTTTTTTACCTACATTTAATGCTCCATGTATGTGTTCAAAGATTCGATGTGATGGATGGAAGAGGAAATATTTTGGGTTTGCATGCCAAATGAACACAGCCATAGTGCAGAGAAGACTGCTTCAATGGACTTGCAGCAGTGGCATGACAGCCTGAGCCTGACCCGTTTTCTCGAAACCCCAAAACAACCCCTCTCCGCTCCTCCTTCGATAGTAAGGAAATACTCACTCCGTTCCTAAATAACTTAACTGTCGTTGTTGGTGTACGTGCCATAAGTATGATTCAATTTGTAGAAAATGTGTACAACATTTATATCTCCAAATAAATTTATTAAAATATTAGATTCAAAGATCTTTTCAATGATACTAATAATGTACCATAAATATTAATTTTTTAATATATATTTAGTCAAAGTTGTTTCTCGGGAAGCGAAAACGATAAATATTTAAGAACAAATGCAGTACTGTTGTTCCAAAATGCTAAAAATACTAGTTTGGCTAATATGAGTTACGTCTCTTTTGATCTTTACCAGGGTTGTGTCAAAATAGTAGACAAGTTATTTTTTTTCGATCACGCAAAATGTTTGTGCGTCTTCGTATTAGGATAGAGAAAAAAATATTTAATACAACACACCTTAACAGCACCTAGGGGGGTCAAAAGAGAAGTGGATAAGGCATTGTTCAGTCGTTGTTCAGTCGTTGTCCTCCAAATACACCATATCTGCTACTTTACCTTTTATACTTGTCTTTTATCTCTTCCATGTTGCACTAGTCTATCTTTAACCCATATTAGATGCTGGTCATTAGTTGGGATAGATTCGAGAATCATATCTATCGACATAGCCATTAGCTTTTCCTAGGATAAAAATACAATACTCTAGAATACTCCTAGGTGAAATTCTGCAACGTAATTTTGTGTGCTTGCAGAATTAATTCACTTGAGCATAAGAAATATGAACAAGCCTCACCGCCACATATGCAAGAATCAAGTGAAGAATAAGAAGATATCGATGATGATGAAGAAGCCGAAAGCACCTGAAGCAAAGTGAGTCCACAAGAGACCATATTAACTCATGGCAAGAAGGTGGCCAAGCTAGTGAAAATCCTTTGGAGAATTGGGAAACTTGACTTTCCTTAAGAAAGGCCAAGTAAAGGGTCGTGAAGAAGAGGGGCAAGAAATAGACAGAAAGGAAGAAGAAGCATTGACTTCACCAGTTATTTACAAAAATCTGAGTGGTGAAGACCTCAAGTGATGAGTCATACAAGCACTTCAACACATGTCCCTCAAGACAAGCTCTTCAACATGTCATCACCAACATGCCTTATAGCCCTAGGGAATGAAAGCAATGTAAGTATAAAAGAGGTAACTAAAGAAGTAATCAAAAGAAATCAAGACTCTCTCAAGGAGACTAAAGAGACTCATGCTACCTTTATCGCACTTTAAAAGATTGCATGTCATATTCAATTTCCGCACAAGGAGCATGAGGAGCTTAAATATAAGCTTCAGATCCTTAAAATCAAAAAATAGAAATTGTTGTGCATGGATCAATGTACCTTTTGGTCAATTCCTATTCCTAAAGTACATGTCTCCATCTCTCATGATCTAACCACTTGCAACAAAGCATGCCTTGAGAAAGTGGATAAGGCATGAGCTGATGAGAACAATGGGCTCAAGTGACAACATTTATAGAAGTTGTTTGTAGACCACTTCAATAGATAGCATGTCTGAACTATTGAGAAAGGATTTTATTTTATATGTCAGCATACATCTTCGTGCATTGCAATGAAATGTACAATTTGTTGCGCGGTCACCAGGAACTAGCTAAATTTATTAGATTTAATTGAGCTTGGGCCATTTGGCTCAACCTTATTTCAGTTAAATCATCACAAGGCTCACAATAAATACTAGGTACAATAAAAACTTAATTATGGATGGAAAATTGACCAAAGATTAACTCAGCTTAAATGGGTAACTATTGTGTGCACCTATTGTAAAGTTTGAAATGGTAGAAAGCAGGCCATGCGCCCAAGCACACGCGAGACGCACAAGCTTAGGCTCGGCTGACTAGGCCACGACATGAGTGGTGTGGCGCCCGCAAAAGTTTTGTAGCTCTAAAATGTAACAGATGACGTGTCGAAGGAGGATATAGTCTAGTCCAATAGGAATGAAGCAAGAAGGTAGGGAGTTAGGAACGACGGACCGAGAGACGAAAGAAGAGAGGATCTATAGGAGTGGAAGCAAGGAGCTAAGGGTGGAAGTGAGGGATGACGGACTAAGGACAGCGAGATTAATTACCATACTTTAATATATATATTAGGTATGGATTTTCAATTCAAACCTTAAAATTCTTTTGTTTTGGTTTACAAACTACTTTCAGCATACAGTGCATTCCTGATTCATACAAACTAGAAAGAACTATATAGTACCACTATAGTAGCTCATAGGGATTGTTCTAATCCTACTACTTGAGAATACACAACATCAGTCGGACACCGTTAGCAAGCGCTCTAGCAAGAGGCTAGCAGCTAGGTCCTCCTCTATTCTTGTATTGCAGCACGCGTGCAGTGAAAAGAGTTGGTATTTGTTATGCTTGGAGAGCCGGTCCACTATTATGTTGTAGAGAGCTACTCTCTCCATTCTAAATTGTAAGTTGTTTTGTAGAGCGCCACTCTCTCCATTAATCTAAATTGTAATTCATTTTTGTTTTTTAGGTACATAGCATTATCTATGCACCTAGATATAAACTATGTCTAGATGCAAAGTAAAAACAATGAATTTAGAATAGCCAAAATGACTTACAATTTGCAAATGATGGAGTACAACAAGCTAAAGTCCAAGACTTGAGACAAAATTTAGCTAGCATTATAAAAAAATATGATTAACTTGCAAGCAAATTTTTACACATTTGCATATTATAATGTTGAACTAGGCAACAAATTTGATAAATTACTCCCTCCATTATCTTTTGTAAGGCGTCAGCTCATTTTTCACTTTTGATACAATGTAGGGCGGGCTGGCTTGCTAGAGCTAGCAGTTAATGTACTTAGCGCATGATCACGAAGAGTCGACATTGATATGCTTGACCGGGTTGCCAAAAGAATGAAGGGGGTGTTTAGATTGAGCTGCTAAAGTTTAGTCTATTTTTATCTAAACACTATGACTAAATGGGACTAAATGGTCATTTAGCCATTAGTCACCAAGGGGTTGCTAAATGGACTAAAAGCCCAGGCTGCCTCACCTTTTAGTCCCTTTGAATCTAAACACCCTGACTAAAAGGGACTAAAAGACTCTTTTAGTCCACCAAACTAAACAGGAATGGCTAAAGTTTAGCAACCGGTTTAGCTAGCTAAAGTTTAGCAACTTCAATCAAAACAGGGCCGAATGCTATAGGTTCATGGTTATTCATTCCGCATGCATGCATTCATAGAAAGGAAACTGATCCAATCAATATGATCCAAGTGGCAAAGGCAGGACCACATTAGCCTGGCATCTGGCGTCAAATTAATTCCCTAGAACGCTTCCTCTCCGCTCCTTGGTATTTGAGATCTCTCCTAAGAAAAGATAATGGAGGGAGTAGAAGCTAGTGCAAGTAACCTTAGAAATAGACCTAAAAGGGTTTCACTCTTTGACATAATTCAAAAGGATGTCTCTACTTCTTGCATTGATTTAATTGATTTAGACTCACCCCCTAGCAACAAGTCTTGTGTTGAGACTGTGATTGTAGATTCATGCACCAACAAAGTTGCAACGGAGAATGAGCTCCTCAAGCAAGAGGTGGACCACCTAATGAAGGACTTGATCAAGTTGGAAGGGAAGAAGGTGAAAGTCCAACTAACCTTGTCAAGATAACCCCTCGAAGGTCGTGAAGAATATTGATGAGGGAGCGACCATGACTTCCTACTCATGCTACCAAGAGGGTCACAAGTCGTATGTGTGCAAGGAAAACAAAGGTGGAGGAAATAAAAAGTAGAAAAACAAAAAATCAAGCTTTCTAACACCTACACCAACAAAGTTGACAAGAAGAGCGCCACTCTATACCTCCTAAAGAAGAAGAATGACAAAGTGGTTGCTCACGAGGTCAACAAGCAATACAAAGGAAGGTGGATCAACCTAATTTGGGTGTCCAAGAAAATCATCTTCAACATGAAGAGAACGAAAAATATTTGGGTTCTAAAGGAAAAGTTTAGTGCTTTGTACTCGCGGAATATGGAGACTTGGAGTAGTTTGGATGTATGGCATGGGGTACAACATATCGGATGAAGCCAAAGCCAAGTGGGTTAGTGAAGACAATGGAGCCAAATTACCCAACCCATGTTAGGTAACTAGATTTAAGTTCATGCAATTTCAATTAGCATCTAGTTTATGTTCTTGCCTAGGATTGCATGTGCATGTTTAAATTCTTATTGCGCATTCACTAGGTAGTTCATATGGGCACTTGTCTTCATTTATTATCCTTTTGTGCCAAAGTCCAAACCATAGATCATATCCTCCAATTATCACCCACAAAGTGGTACCTTCAATTGGTATCATCTTCAAGTGGCAAGTTGACCTCAAAAGTCCAAGTACATATATCTTTTATAAGTATTCAATACTTGCATGCACACTTCTATGGGAAGGTTACTCTATGGTTTTGTCACACCAAAAAATATCAATTTTAGGATGCCAATAGAAAACATTAAGTTACATAGATGATTTAATGTTTTCTAAAATTTTCCAAGATTTGTATAGTTTGTTATCAACTAAAAAAGTGAAGATATGGACTTATAAAATTTTTATAGGTCAATGAAAGTGTGTTTGTTGCATTCATGCTTTTGCACAAGTTTTATTGTGTGAAAACGAATTCCTAAAATTCGTTTAAGCCAAATAGATTTATTTTAGATTTTGAAAAATAAAGCCTAAAAATTATGTTCAAGTTTGATTTGATAAAGTTTTCAAAATATATTTTAAAGTTTGTATAGAAAAGGGTTTAAATTTCCAAAATAGTTCTAAAAATTATATTAAAACATATTATGAAATAAGTTCAAAATATGTTTCATATTTTAGTTCAAAAAGGTTTCAAAAATAGTTTGTTTTGACCTCAAAAAAAAGGTTGAAAATGGTTTTAAATTAACCATTTAAAACTAGAGTTTAAAAAGAGTTTTCAAGATATGTTTGAAAAGGAGCTAACATTTAAAATATGTTCGAAAGTATTTTTCAAATTTATTTATAAGATTTTGAGAGTTTTGATATCCAAAATGGTTTGAAAATGTTGTAGAAAAGTGGTCAAACAGCTATTTAAAAAAAGGAGTCTTCATTTTTCTTTCCTCTTTCCTTTCTCGGTTTTGGGCCTGGTCCTGCTTTCGGCCTGCAACTGCAAAGCCCGGTAGCCACGGCCAGCTCTGCAACCCACCTTCTGGCCTGCTCCAGCCCCCCACAGGCCATAGCCCAGCAAAGCCAGCCGCCCACGTACTCAACCTCTTAGGGCTTAGGCTGAGGCCTAGTAGTAGGGAGACCCAAACAGCACCGACCGCAGCAACGAGGTGTATATATATATATATATATATATATATATATATATATATATATATATATATATATATATATATATATATATATATATATATATATATATATATATATATATATATATATATATATATATATATATATATATATATATATATATATATATATATATATATATATATATATATATATACCGTATAGCTGGCTACAAAATAACTTATTTTGTAGCCACTTTGAGTTACGATAATGGCTATGCTAATTTATGAGATTATAGTAACTCTTTACTATGTGATTTACTATAACATTATGGTAAATATCTCCATGTGTTATAGTAATTCAACTATCGTAAATATATACTGATATTGTCGTAAATTAGTATATAAAATTATCGTAAATAGAGGTGGCTACAAAATAAGTTATTTTGTAGCTAGCTATAGAGTATACTCTCCCTATATATTACCATTACCCTACAGCTGGCTACAAAATAACTTATTCTGTAGACACTTTGAGTTACGATAATTGCTATGCTTATTGACGAGATTATAGTAACTCCTTACTATGTGATTTACTATAACATTATGGTAAATATCCCCAAGTGCTATAATAATTCAACTATCATAAATATATACTGGCATTGTCGTAAATTAGTATATAAAATTATCGTAAATAGAGGTGGCTACAAAATAAGTTATTTTGTAGCTAGCTATATATATATATATATATATATATATATATATATATATATATATATATATATATATATATATATATAGCCCTGTAGGCATCTGTATAAAGGAACCGCATGCATTTATATTGACTAATGAAGAGATAACTCCCCTTATATATCTATGTCTTCTGCTTGTTCTTGTGTCTTGTTCTTGGGATTGAGCAAGAGAGACGGGATCTATCTACGAATTATATACACCTCTTTCTTAGGATCAGGAAAGAGAAAACGGATCTGGCAATCCGTGGATAGACCGATTCTCAACATGTTATCAGCACCTTTTCCAACTGGGTGAGTCGTTCATAATTTGTTTGCCATCAAATCAAGAATTTTGCCGATCATAGATTGATTTTTCGACATGGCTCGGCGTCATATCGATTCGGCAACACGCGAGTCTTGCGTCCATCCATGCGCTCAGGCTGGCGTTGGCCATCCGCGTCGTCGTCAGGTGCCTACGAGTAGCCGTGGATCCGATCTACTGGCGCAACCCCGCGCCCCGCCGTACGGCTCCGCCCCAGGCCTCGTGGTGCGCCATCGCGGGGGCTGCCTCCGGCCCTGGACCCGTCGCGCCTCGTCATGCGAGCGCCAAGCGGGCTTCGCGCCCCTCAACACTGGGGCCTTGTTCACTTCCTCATCACAACTCAAAATATTTCCTCTTCCATCCATCACATCAAATCTTTCGACGTATGCATAGAGCATTAAATATAGGTAAAAAAGATAACTAATTGCATAGTTTGTCTGTAAATGTCGGGACGAATCTTTTGAGCCTAGTTAGTCCATGATTGGACAAATTTTATCAAATAACAACAAAAGATGCTACAATAACTTTTCACCTACTTTTCGCGAAGTGAACACACCCTAGGCATTACAGGCCAATCAAAGCTGTGACGCTTCAACAAGTGCATGCGTATTATACTCCATGTTCGCAGGAATGAAAGAACAAAGGCCATGTTCTGCGGCATGGCTTCGTCATCCGGTTGACAGGTTCCTGTTTGCCGTTAAATCCCGTCAATATATTTTCTACCATGAATCGATCTTGTAGATTTATTTTGCTGGTAGATGAATTTTCTATAGCAGTTTAATCTTGTTTGTCTTTCGATATATAGAGTCGACAATAGAATAGATTACTCTGCACAAGTTGTACTAGATTAATCCTGCAGATTACACATATACAGATCGATATTTTTGTCTTGAACAAGCACATGTTGGACGTACCGTTGTCGGCCATCCCCCACCAGACGTGCAAACGTTCGGCATCAACCATGCTACCTCTAGCTGTTGTCAATCTGGACTACAACGACATGTATTGTCGTCACCAAGCGGGCAGATCTATGTCAATGTCAAACGCCCTACGTAGTATGTATCTATTAACCACCACCCTACGCGGCATGTGGCGTATATCAAATTGGTATCCTCTACGAGGTATAAATAAATCACATCTCGAAGAATGCATTTGTCTGACCACTAAAGTTGGACAATTATTAGTCCGTCACAGACTAATTTTCTTTATGATTTATAATTGATGTTCCTATTAATTAAGACTGAGACGTGCACTCGCCGCCGGCTGTCGGCCTTGCCACAAGCACATATGGCTTGACGTGGGTATATGCTCGCTGTTGTGCCGCTAACTAGTCGCGTCCCGTTTGTTGCCGCGGTTGTGCACATCGATCCTACTGCGGCCTGTAGCTGCAAAGGCTTCATGGTGGCCTTCCGTTCCGTATTGTTCACGAGAGCCCGCAAACTTGTGCGCGTGGCCTGAAGCCAGAAGCATGCATAAGAGCAGTACACTGTCTTATGGTTTTTCTGTTGGGACACGCTTGCCTGTTGCTGAGCTGTCGCTTTTCACATAAGCATAACATATACTTCCATTTTGGCATGTGCCTTCCATGCCATGATATTTGTGCAGTGTGATATTACACAATTTTTCTCGGTTTTTTAAGCTTCCGGAAAATTGTGCTGAGTTTTTTTAGACCCCCTTGGTAGTTTAATATGGGTATATATTTTTTCCTGCCAATATTTATGTCTGATTATGTTTTCTATGGGTTAAATAATCCAGAAGTATTATCCTAAGACCAGTATAAATACCCTAGAAAACACACATGCTTGGAAAATTCTGGAAAATAAATGAAACATGTATGACTATATATGTGACCATTTTTTCTCTCTAGCGCTCTCTTTAATGCTTTGGTTTATTTACCCGAAGTAACCTAAAGAAAAACCATTGCATGAGACTTGTCGGTATATCAGACACCTGAATTTGGGAGTCATTTGTTCCTTCCCTCGAGGGGAGATAATACCTTGCCTAGGTATAATTTCTAAACATGGTAATATAGGCTTAAAAACATTAGTTGGGTCAACAAGATCTGAAGTCAACATGTTGCCCTTGTTTCTCTGCTGCAGAACCAGCATGAGATGTCATCCTAACCGAAGTTTGTTTCAAACCAACGTTTTGTGACTTTAAGCTAATATATAATGCAATTTCCCTAGGCAACATGAAGTTGCTACAAAAATGTGAAAGCTCAATATTTTTTTTTCCGATGAAGAACATTGTTTGTCCTTTCTTGGACTAGTGAAGCCCTGAAGTGCATATTAGGACTCCGAATTAGAGGTACCCGCAGCCGCTGAAATGACAATGGGTATCATACCGGGAAACCATTGTATTATCTATAAGAAAAGTAAGCCAAATGATATGGCAGCTATGTGGAGGGACTACTCTATGTGACAATATACCGGCTAGTAGCAGTGTATATGCCACACCCCGCCTACTATATATATTATCTACCTACCAACTACTAAAAGATGGAAAGCAGACAATAAGTATGAATCTCACATTACAATAGAGCTAGAAGCTAATTTGGTATTAACCAATTATCGGTCATAGTAGTTATCCTAGGCCCCGAAAGGCCACATGGATCTTGACTACATATGTTTCTTAGATGTATCTTTTACCTACGAAAGTTGCGCTATCAGTTGAGATTCTATCCTAGAAGGATATTGGTTATTGTTGCTCTTGCCAAGAAGCCTTTTTTGTGCTTAGGTCAATGACTTTGCATTAAAAATAACATTTCCTAGATCATGAAAAGTCTTGTCTTATGTGTTCTATTTAAAAGCTTCACTTCATGCTGAACAATGAGTTAATCCCAGCCATGATTTATATAAAACACGAATTATGTTGCAATATATGACTCAATTTTTTTATATGGTATAAGTAATTGGGTCAAATTTGGGCAATAAAAAAAAGAGCTGGACTATGATATTATTCTGCATCCAAAATTTCTGCTTGGCAGCCATAACTATATGTCATATCCTTGTTATCATACTTATGCAAACCAAGCTCTACGCGCCTGAAAGCGCAATGCCACTTTTATAGTCTTTTCTCATGCATATGACCTAGAAGGTTGATATCCGTAATGGACAGGTTAACTATCAATTATACAACAGTTGGTGAGCATTAGTCCCAGAAGAATTGTTATAGCTAAATTATGAGTTACATTTGTAACTATAGGTGTTAAGCCTAGAAGGGTGCATATACATTTGTTGAAACCAAGAACATGCAGAGTAATAGTTTATAATCCATTAGAAGTTATGGACTCAATAAGAAGTTGAGGATACTCCTCTTGTAGTAGGAAATACACGCAGTATTCATGCAACTGCATTAATAAAGTCCGAGCTCATTGCATACAAAACTAGTAATTGACACCCTGATAAAGTGCGTAATATTTCCCAAATGAATCACCACTAAAGCATACATATACACCACTAGAAGTTGGTGGATGGGGAATTTTAGTATGTTATTAAATATCTCAGCAATAGGAGATATAAATGCCCATTTTATGGAATGCCTTGATATTTATAAATCAAAACGCGCAAATTCAAACTAAACTAGTTGTTTAGTTACACTCCTCTATTCTATAGTATGGAGTTATGGCAAATAACTATTTGTATCGACGAGGAGCAACAAGATTGGTTAAAATCTAAATGAATGATTCTACCTGAAGTAGATGCGCATATACCCGAGATTAATTTCATATCCATGTAACCTTGGCATTTTGATCAAATTATGCGGGGATGCCTGCAAATAAGATCTAGTAGACTAAGTCAAGAAACATATGCTCATGAAGCAACCTCATATTATGTGTGATAAAACTCCTCTCATACTTTGTATAGAAATCACCCTGCTGGTGAGTCACCTCACGATGAAGTTCATCTTGAAGATGAAAATCCTAGCAATGCGCGCTTACTATAAAATTAGGAATATGGATCGGCAATGAATCTATCGTTCGGGAAATAACGAAGATCATTTTTATGTTTAAAGTCATAAAATATGTGTCGACACTTGTTTACCTCTATAATTGCTAAATGAGTCTCTTTCGTGAGAACCCGGATCTGGAACAAAGTCCATGGCAAGAGTGCTTGAAACTCTCATATCAGGTCAAAACTAAACATGCAATTGAGGTCGAACCAAAAATTGCTAAGTGAATATCTTGAACCTGATGTTCAGATAATTATGGGTCATCATTGAAATCATGGGTGGTGAAAAGCGATGGTTCAAAAGGTCCTAATAGAGACCAATTCCAAAATAAATTTTACAAAATAAGTTCCACTATATAATGAATCTGGCTAATGGCATGAATCAAAATATGCATTTATGGGATTTTTAAAATCCATGAAGAGCAACATTGAAATCTCATACCAATATTATCTTTAAGAGAAATGATCTCCCCATAAATATAACAACTCCTTGAAGGATTTTCCTTGAAGGAATATTTGGTTATAAGTCTGAATGCACCAAAATAAGTGAATTCCTTGGAAGGAATAAAGACCCATATATGGCCTGAGAGATAAGAATGAAAAGAGAAACTGAAAGGAATAAGCACATGCGCATTTCATGAGCTTTTACTATGAGTGTATATATACTTGTGATATAATGTGTTCTCCACCTGAAGTTTTGGAATAATTGAAGTATCCTCTGGAAATTGATATGATATATTTTAGTGTTACTAGCAATACTTTCCCTATTACTCTAGAAATACAGACTTGTGATTTCTTACTATGTATTAAAAAGATAAAGATAAAGATTCTCGAAGAACCTAAAATCAATCCAAGAAGGAGTCACCACTATTATGAATAGAGAAAATTATAATGATTGATCACATTTCGAAGATGCGTGTCATTACAACTTTAGAGTGCACAAATATGCATCTCGATATATGCATGATATAATATATTAAATTCCGCTCAGCATTATTCTCTATTCTCAATGTTCTTTAAGAACAGCGAGACAAACGTCATGAAGATTAAATGTTATGAAAATCTTGTAACCTCACTTGCACTATCCATGTATATGTTTATTTTAAAATAATAGTTAATGTCATGGGAAGAATGACTTCAACACATCAGGGGGAGTATTTACAAGATATTGATCGTCATTCACGAGACTTTGAAAGTCTCAAACAATACCTAGAAGGTGTTATTCTAATGTTGACTTCCTAACCTCTGTTGAAGCCTCTATCATAACACCATTTATGAAAGTGGGTTTATTGTTTATGTATATACTTCATATTTTTACCTCTAGAGTTCCAGAAGTAAGATGAGGTTAAAATTATGAAATGATCCTTGCAATGTATGCGATATACTTGTTAAGTCTCTATGTGCATATGTTTCTTGTAGAAAGCGTTTTTGGCATAGCGGAACAGTTCTGCAAGGTTCAGGAGGAGAACTTCCCTAGAATGTTAACCCTTGATCAGAATTCTAGAGAATTCAAAATGATATGATCTAGAAGGTCACAATTTGTCCTAAAGACATATGTTGTACTCTTTTTTTCTTGATGAGTTTTCTTGAAGTTTCTCATGTAAGATTTTTAATGAGGCAACGATATGCAAATGCATTAAGCGTCAATAATGTACTCTTTCTTCAAAAAAAATTTCCATTGGGTTTTTGGAGTTTTAACGAGGCATGTATTGTCATGGTATTCACCCAAGGGGGAGTGCTAAGAATTCCTCAATTAGAGGATTAATGGGCTCATACCATATATGTCATGAAGGCTACCATATATGCCCTACAGGCATCTATATAAATGAACCACATGTACGTATATATTGACTAATGAAGAGATGACTCCCCTCATATACCTGTGTCTTCTGCGTGCTATTGTGTCTTGTTCTTGGGATTGGGCAAGGGAGATGGGATATATCTACAAATTCTATACGCCTCTTTCTTGGGATCAGGAACGGGAAAACAAATCTGGCAATCCGTGGATAGACCGATTCTCAACAGCCGGTACTTTCATCATAAAAAATAATACACTTTTCTCAAAAAAAAATCAAAAAGAATACACAACATATATATCGACGTCGTGAAAGAGGTTTGAATGCTTGTGTTAATATCACATCAATCTTACAAAAGTAATGTTCAGTTCAAAAAAAAAATCTTACAAAGTAATGTTACACGGAGATAAACAAGCACATTCGCTACCATAGGAACTAACAATACACATATTGCTTCTTTTTCAATGTACAAATAATGTGTCATTCAAAACTAATCAGAGTTTCCAATAAATCCCTAATTTGTGCAAGACGCCTGCCGCAACACCCCAGAACACTGTCTCACAGAATATGACATACAGCAGAGTTCCCAGCCGCTGCGAGTGCCAGACGTTGACGAACACATGCTTCACGATCCAATTGACCTGCAGAAATAGAAAGAAAGAAACCAGCAAATGAAGCTCATTAGGCGACTCACACCAGCTGGGGCCTGGAACAAAAACGGCTACAAACCATGTTCTTATTACGCCAAATTAATAATAACCTCCACTCCACCCTTTACTTACAAGATTGCTATCTTCCGACTCGTAGTACCATCCGTTCACAAATGCAGCCAGTATTCCCTGTGCTCCTAGGACAAACACAAGCATGGCGTTCATGCCTATCCACTCCAGGAAAAGGAATGGCGTCCTCAGTCCCCAGACATCAATCTGTCCATCAAAGCATAGATGTAAAGTTTTTTTATTTGTTATTTTCCTGTAACATGAAATCGAAGAAGTATCATGTCTAAAATGTATACGTAAACTGTACCAGTATATAGAAAGCTGAAAGAACAATTCCTGCAGCACCGCCGGTAAAGCAGACATAGCTGAAGCTGTAGAGCTGCTTGTTGATTGGGATGGCTGCAGGATCAGAGAAATGCATGTAAATCTTTGTCCAGGGATTGTAAATGGCAGCCCATGTCTCGCAGTAAATACGCATGGATAAGTACCATTTGTGAAGTGTAGGATGATGGCGAGTACAAGGAGCGAAAAGCCCAACAGAAGCCAGTGCTTCAGTCTCTCCTTGTGAGTCTGCAAACAAGAAACCTTCTTATCCACATTGCACATTTGCATTCATTAAAAAGTCACAGGCGGAAGCAAGTTTTCAAGAATAACCTTGAAATGGATCAGAACATGCCCATAATGTATCCCGATTGTCCCTGATAGTACTGACGATATTGAACTGAAAACGGAAAAGACTGTCAGATACTTGAACGGTTGGCTGCAAATATTCAGCTTCTGCTAATGTACGTTGTCAGATGTCAGATTTCCACCTTAACAAGCCTTCCGGTTCAAAAGGCGCAAGGCACCACGCCGGTGCATCAGATCGCAAGGGGCCCATGTTAGGTGAGCTTGATGTACAATCCTGATCAAAGTAATTTCAGATGTCCAATAGAACAAAATATTCAGTGTGACAGGAAGAAAGAAGGATCAATGCAATGACAATGGCAAGTAGTAAGAATTCTGTTGTACCTTTGACCGGATCCAAACTGGCTGTGTGTAGAGATGGTTAATCCCCCAGACCTGCCTATCAACATAGCCAACTGCATTGCAGGCTTGCTCCAGGCTGGCCCTCACACCACATTTTACCTGCACGAAAACAAGCAAATACTGAATCAAGTACGACACATTTCAGTCATGATGGTATGGTATGCCCAGGAAAGTTGCGGATACCGTAAATTGTTTCCCGTCATTGACGTCGCCATCATTGTGGTAAACAAAGCTCCAATCCGGGACATATAGTGAGAATGTTGTAACCATGTATATCACAAATGCAATGAAACCACCTAACCTGTTATTTCCAGAAAGCATCATGGATGTTACTCATTTCAGAATCAAGAAAAAGCAAAATGGAAAGATATGTGCAGTACAGTGTTATTGAACTATCAGGAAGAATAAGAATCGTGTACCATTGCCATCGATACGCATTGAAAATGGCGTAAGGACCGGACCGCACCATGGTAGGCCGTACCTTTACGGTGAATGCCTCTATCAGAGCAACAATGAAGTATACCAAAGCTATTCTCTGATGATCCAATGTGAAGAAAAGAAAAGAAAAGAATCCAATTTATTGCCATGATATATGTAAAGCTGTAGGTGGCAAAATAAAATTATGGTGACTGAACCAAACCTGTAGGATGCCCATCCATCTGATCTTCTTCATGTCCACTCCATAAGAGAGGTCATCCGGAGCATGAGAATATCCACCTTTATACATATCAACATATCATAAAATCCAATATCAACATATCATCAATTCCAATACTAGTAACATATCATCAAGCCGTGACAGAATCATAGTAATGAAAGAATTACCTTGGAGAAGCACACCCCAGAAGAGCATTTTCAGTGTTCTGATGGTAATCTTCTTCACGGCGGCACCAATATTTGGAACTCTCTGCAATCAGGTCCAAGTGATGATCAGCTCTCTGCTAGTATCAAACATTATTCACTTGCGAAACAGCAAGAAGTACAGAGCATGGACGCTTGCTATTTTCCTCTGGCAATGTACACCATCTACTGTGACAAATAATCGACCGGCGCAGTGCAAGAACCTCTACATTGTGGAAGTATCAGTTTGAAGAGTGTATGTGCTTGCTCACCTTCAGTGCGAAGGCGATCGCAACACCAACTATGAAGAGGAAGAAGGGCATGACGAAGTCTGCCAGGGTGCAGCCGTTCCATGGTGAGTGGTCAATCCGCTCATAAGCCCCACCGGCATCATCCACCAGTATCATAAGCTGCAAGCAAGGAAATTCAACAGTTTATATGATGGCATTTAAATAATTCTGGATTCATAAAACGAGGGCTCTGAATACATCACAGATCCTAGGAAAAACAAACGAGGATAGTTACTACTCCCAAACTCCTTGTCTTCATTTCCTCTCCAATAAAACGATGGAACTTTCTTAAATCATTTCTAATAAGGCCATGAAGGAGTTTGTGTCAATTAGAAATTAACACTGTGTGCCACAAAACAAAAATCAAACTTTTTGGATAAAATAAGGAAGCAAAAAGTAGATATGGGCCGATGGGTGTATGTATGTATGTACCACAATGGTTAGCCCTCTAAAAGCATCAAGAGCTGCCACTCTCCTGCTCTTCTTCTTCTGCACGTCCTCAGCCACAACCACTCTCTCCTTCTCAATGTCCTCTCCCTTGCCATCACCATGCTCGGCATGGCCAACGTCAATGGCGTGCTGATGCTGCTCTGGACCTTTTTCACCATCTGATGCTGCTATCTCCTGCCCCTTCTCCATATCCACCGTCTAGGTATGTATGTATGTGGCCAGTGGCTTGTGCAGGCTTAACTTGCTTAGATTCTAGCTACAACTTGAAAATTGTAGCATTCTAACATGGAAACGGATGCCCATAAAGGTGACTTGTATACTTATCGATGAGCCATGTATGTTCAAGTATGTCACATTCGTATATATAGTTATATACATACAGCTATCTAGTTACAATAATTGTATGTGTCTTGCAGTCCACAAAGTGCTGTTTATTTTGTTTATAACTAGTTCAGCTGCTATAGCTAGATTAGTCTGGCAGGGTTGCCGTCCTGCAGTAGGTGAAGTAACTGTTTTCCACGGGAGTTTGTCACTTTCCATGATTCATTTCTTGGAGTGGCTTGGTGTCCTCTGTTTCCAAGTGTCGGAGCCTTGCAGATTCCACCACCATGTAAAAAGCCTTCACATGGAAACAAAGCTATCGAGGGCAGCAGTGTAAACTAAGATATGTTGTGTGTTAGGAAAATGCGCCCATGTTCTTTGGAACGACTTATAAGGTCAGGGACCATGGCAAAGCAAACTAAGGCCCCTTAGGAACGACCAAATTTTCCTGAATCCAAAGAAAATTGAACCGTTTGTTGTGAAATTTTCGTGTCAAAACAGAGATAGATCCATCGAAATAATTTGACCAAAATGTGGCATGGGAGTCAGTATATATATACAAGCTAATTTTGTCCGCAAGGAGCGTTTGAAAACGATGTCTTACACCTGTACTTTCAGCTAAGGAGATGCACATATGAGCAAACTAAAGATTCTTACTCGAAAGAGGAAGGAAAAAGTCAGATTTACAGGTTTAACAACAGGGGGGTCGTCTAGGGCAAACAAACAATCTCTATTTTTTAGGCGTTCTTATCTTGAAAAACGATGGAGCGAGCGTTACGTACGTACGTCGTCTTGGTATTGGAAAATCAGTCCGTGTGGAAGACGACGGCCATCGCCGGCTGCGTTTGGACGCCTCTACACATCTTTGTCATTGTCTTGGAGCGTCCAGTTGAGGATGCTGCTCCATCTGGATTCAAACGGCTGAACCCAAACTCTTGCACTTGCACAGCGAGAGGACCATAAAGAAATCGGTAGGAATGTGACGTACTAGTACAATAATGCAATCGGTGATGACAGCACTATCATCTCGGTTTGAACGATATGGGCAATTGATGCTTTTTACATTCATGGTCTGTTTAGAACACAGGATTTTTTTCATGTTCCTGTGTTTTTTCTGTGAAATTAAACTATGAATCCTATGTGATTCCTCTGTTCCAAGCAAGCAAGCAAGAGCTGAGCATGAAGGCTATGTTCGTCTCAATATTTAGTGCCTCTTCGGCAGGCTTCGGTATCTCCAAATACAGTGAAGTCAAAGAAAAAGAAAAGTACATTTTGTAGCTTCGGTTTTTTGTGAAAATGAATTCGACTTCGTCATTTTTCTGCTTGGTTTTCAATTGATTGATTAATTGTTTGCTTTAGAATTCTTGCCGTTTCTAGGGGAAAGGTCTAACAGAGCTTTACTTTCAAAAAAAATGGTCTAACAGAGCATAAGTGCAGAAGTCAAGGGAAAAGCAGAGGATGAATGGTAGGCCCAATAAGATGCAGCGCCTGAAGTCGAAAGGCCCACGTTGGCAGCGCAGGCAGATCCCCACAAACCACCACGGCCTGGGCCCAAGCCCGGATCTCTCCGCGTGGCTGGGCTTGGTTGGGCCTAACGCTCTCACGAGCACACTGCTGACGCGCGGGCCCAGGTGGGCGGAGTTCCCAAAGCTGAACCACGGGCAAAGCCGTTGAGCCGCCACAAACGCGTTCCAAACATTTTTCCCTCTTTATATAATAAAATCAAGATTATACTTATATATTAGATAAAAATGAATAAAGGCACCGGGACATTTTACGAATGACGAAGGAATCGCGCATAGAAGCTCGCGTACAGGAGAAGCTCGCTGGCGGGAGCTTTCACGAAAGCAAAGCAATGAGATGAGCCACGCCCACCGCCCACGCGGTCAGGTCAGCAGCCGAACGGCCGCCGCTGCCGTGTCGGCCAGCTGCGGCGGCAGCATCTAGGTGGTGGTCCGGACGCTACAGACAGCTAGCTCGTCCCGCTCGTCCACGTCGTCGGTTGGCGAGCTGCGGACGCAACGCCATGTCGCCATGGGCGGATGGGCCGTGGACCACGGGCCGCGGTCCCTCCCTTCCCTCCACGCCCTCCCTTTCCGTTTCGCCTGCCAAGAAACACCGCCGTGCGCGTGCCCATCTCGAGTGTACAAGTGTTCAACCATCGATGGCCGATGGGGACCGCGCGACGAAGTCGGACTACAATCAGGGTTCAGCTCACCTTCTTCTTGCGAGAGTAGAATCTCAGCAGGCTATTAGCGTGCCGGGTTTCATCCGTCCGAGAACGAGGAGGAGAACAGTGGTTGGACGATCAACTCCGACTGCCGGAGAAAGTAACGCCCCGCTGCCGGACTGCCACCGACCGATCAACTCCGAGATCTGCTGGCCGGCAAGCCACATCAAGGCGGCGTAGGTTCCGGCGGCGCGGCGCGGCACGACGGCAACCGCTCCCCGCTCCAACCCGTCAGCCCGTACCGCGGCTACGAATCTGTGGACGGTGGAGCGGAGAAGATAACAAAGATAGACAACGCTCCAGCCACCCCGCCGGGGTAGCCGTCTCCATCAATCAGCGGGCGCGGCGGTCAAAACCGCTGGCGGGCGCCGGCCTTATCCTCGCCTTTGCTTGGCTTCAGGTTCAGGGGGGGAGGCGCACACGGACACGCACACCAGCTGGAGGGGGACGTGCGATGCGAGGATGGGCGATACAGATCAACAGCAACAGTTGGGTTGCGGAGGCGGACGGATGGATGGCTCTTGGTGAAGGCGAAGCTTCACCCCACCCTGCGACTACAATTTTTTAAAAATATCACCTGGCAATGTCAACTCTTCTGCTTCGATTCCATTCCATTGTTGGATTGATTGATTGACTTTTTATTACGCCAGCTTGGATTGCAATCAAGCACAGCCGTTGTGTAAGTAGTGTTTAGATGGTGTAAAAGTTGGTGTAAAATTCCTGTAGCACTTTTCATTGTTATTTGGTAAAATTTATTCCATCATGGACTAGGCTCAAAAGATTCGTCTCGACATTTACAGACAAACTGTGTAATTAGTTATTTTTTTTACCTACATTTAATACTCCGTGCATACGTCTAAAGATTCGATGTGACAGGAATCTTGTAAAATTTTTAGAAGTTTAAAGGGATCTAAACACTGCCAGAAACGATAAACAAGTTGGGGACATTTTCGAGATGGGCGCTCCGCACAACTGCGTCTTGTGTTCGTTCAACCACGGGGCAGCTGCTCAACGCTGGCGATGGAACAAACCATTGTTGAGACGAGAGCTGCTGCAATTGCCCATCATCAGTCATCGCCATGCTCCAGATCACACATGCACGCAGATCAGACGAACTTGGATAGTTATGTACAGTGGTTTTTATTACTTGTACTCGGCTAGCAATAGCAGCAAAAGCATGGCTGTAGGACAAGAGCAACAAGAAACAGTCTGTGTCCTTCACCTCGGGACAAAAACACCACACTCATCTCTCATCCAAATTTCACACTCACCAGCAGCAGCAGCAACAAAGCAGGAATCCTTTTTTTCAGGTTTTTACACCCATGGCTCCACGGATCTGATCTGGCTGGAGTCGATCAAGTCTCAGATCCAGCAATGGCGGAAACGATGCACGGACATAGGAGTACGTAGTGCTAGTAGTAGCCTTTTCCTTTCTTTCACGTATCATCATGGTCGCGGACGGATGAACGGGACGACGAACAAGATCCAGATCCTCAGACATCCAGACCCTCAGATCCTTACGGACGCGACGGAGAAGACGAAGCCGGCGAACTCGGGCGGCGGGCGCACGACGGTCCAGCTCTTGGTCTTGACATCAAACACCCACACGGCGTGCCGCCCACCACCGCCCTCGCCATCAAGCGCCCCGGTCACCACGACCTTCTCTCCTCCACCGACGCACACAGCGCGCGCCGTGCCGGCCTTGAGCCCCGGCGGGAAAGGGCCGACCTCGCGCCACCCGCGTCGCATGCCCATCCACTCCATGACGGCGTTGCCCTCGATGCACCAGACGCGTCCTTTGACCACGACGTGCGCGGCGGAGGGCGGCGCCCGGACGCGCTCGAGCCTGCGCCAGGCGCCGGCGGCGGGGTCGAACCACTCGGCGTCGCGCTCGAACCCGCCCTGCCGCGCCGTGCGGTACCCGCTGACGGCCAGGAACCGGTCGCCCGCCACGGTGGCCATGCCGTCGCACTCGTCGCGCTCCTCCGACATGTCGGGGAGCGGGTCCCACGCGTCCGCCGTGGGGTCGTAGGCCTCCGCCGTCTTGAGCGCGTTCTTGTGCTTGTCGTGGCCCCCGGCCACGTAGATCTTGCCGCCCGCCTCGGCGCACGCGAAGAAGGACCGCGCGGAACGCATCGGCGCGCCGCGGCGCCACCGGCCCGTGGCGGCGTCCAGGACGTGGACGTCGGCGACGGGCTCGAAGGTGCGCGGGTCCCAGCCGCCGAGGACGGCCAGGCGCGTCCCCACCGCCGCGCACTGCGCGAACACGGGCACAACGGGCGGCGCGCCGCGCTCCCGGCGCCACTCGCCGGTTGTCACGTTGTACACCGCGACGCCGTAGGCCGGCGTGTTGGCGGGGCCATCGTCGTCCTTGGGCCCGTCGTCGGCGGCAGACGGGTTGCCGAACTGCATGAGGTAGACGAGGTCCTCGTTGGCGCCCGCCTGCGCGCGCGCGGAGGCGAAGGCCGGGGTTGCGGCGGCGCTCCGCCAGCCACGGCAGACCCGGCGCATGGCGCGGTGGGAGGCGTGCGGGACGCGCGCCAGACAGTCCACCGCCACGTCGTCGGGGATGCCCGGGATCAGGTCGACGTGCTCCTGGCCGCCGGCGCCGGCGCTGTAGCAGCCGCCGACGCCGACGCCTCGTCCTTTTGGGCTCCGCATCTTGGCTTTCTTTCGGCCTGCGTGTGAACTCAGCTTTCTTTCAGCTTGTCTCGCTAGAACTCTGGGATGAGATGAGGGGAATGGGATGTGTGCGGCCTCGCAGAGCGGCGGTGGGGGATTAAATAGAGGGGTGCCTGTGCGACGTGGCGATCGGTTATTGGACCGAACGCACAGCGAAGCCGATGGAAAAATCGGCAAATGGGTCGTCATAAAGCTGGGGTTTTTCTGCCGGGTTTTGGGTGTGTTCACTTCCCGTCCCAACCCAAAATATTTCCTCTTCCACCCATCATATCAAATCTTTTGACGCATGCATGGAGTATTAAATATAGGTAAAAAAGATAACTAATTGCATAGTTTATCTGTAAATATTGGGACGAATCTTTTGAGCCTAGTTAGTCCATGATTGGATAAATTTTGCTAAATAACAACGAAAGATACTACAGTAATTTTCAACTACTTTTCGCGAAGTGAACACACCGTATCTTTTTCTGTTCATGGAAAAGTTTGCATCTTTTATGAAAATGCTAGTACGAGTACGTCCTAGTGGACTAGTACCTCCTCATGGATGTAGAAAAAGAAAACAAAGGATGAAAAGTTTGCAACCTACAGATGTGACTGAAATACTTTTTTAATTACGGAATATTCCAAGTTTTTATATTCTCTCCATCACATCAAATATAGATAAAAAATAACTAGTTGTACAGTATAATTGTAAATCATGAGACGAATCTTATGAGCTTAGTTAGTCCATAATTAAACAATAATTGTCAAATACAAACGAAAGTGTTACAATACTAAATTTTTCTAACATTTGTAATCTAAACAAGGTCTACATGTCTGTGGATCTAGAAGGATGGTCTCAGTCTGATCTTTTGGTTGTGTACAGCGTGTAGATGAGCACAAGGAGGAGGACGGAGCTGTAAAAGTAACTTGTGATGTTCCCGTTTGGGAGCAAATGGACGACGCAGGCTGCGGATTAGAGGGTGACACTGACCTGTGCAGAACAAGTGGGCCTTTGTTCGCGCTCATAAACCATGGGTGAATCGTCCAATTCTTAACGGCGGCCAAAAGAGCCGGGACTTTTTTTTTTTGCGCCCTGATCTCATCCGGTTGCACAGCAAAGGTCGTCGCCCCCCGCCCGTGACAAGGGTCCTGTTCGGCTTTTTTTTCTTCTTATAAGCCGGCTGTGGCTGGTTTGCTGTGAGAGAAAAACACTGTTTCACGGCTGATAAGACGGGCTGATAAGCTCAGCCGAACAGGAGGAAGGTCTCGGTCTCCGCAATCCGGATGTGATCGCAGAGATTGATACTCGTATTAGCGAGCAATTTTTTACATTACAATTATCTTATCATGCGGATTATTGCAAATCTCGTTTAGACTTTTCTCCTGCTTCTGTGTCTGAGTTTTCTGAGATTTGCTTGCGATACGAGGATTTTTTTTTGGATGCCAGGCAATGTCGTCTGTCTGTCTGTGTGTGCACCGTGCGTGTGTATGCACGCGCGCTTATCTCTGCATTAAGATTTTTAAGACCGACTTGTGAATAAAATGGGCAGCATCAGCAGCGAGAAATGGAACCGATCCAGTCCATGAACCAGGCTTCTCGATCCGGCTAGAAAATCGTATAGTGGTGAGCTGGGAAGGACTGAATTCAAGGTCACCAGGAAGGTAGGAATTGAAGCCAGGCCCGGCCCTGCGAGGGTTTGAGCTGTGCGATGGCACAGAGCCCTCGAGGCCAAGGGGCCCAAACCCAGGTCTTGCATACGTATAAACTATAGCTGGTATACTCTGGTCCAATAGTAAATATGTATATGGCCCCATATAGGAAATACCAGGAGTGTTGTACACATGAGGAAGAGTCCGTCGATTTCTCTTCTGCCGTGACTGCTCTCCTTCGTGGCTCCATCGCTACGCCTTCGCATCCGACGTCGCGGTCGCACCTCGCCGTCGACGATTGGCCTCCGCTGCGCCTTTGTGGCTTATTATTCACTACACTCTCAACTTAACAACTCTTAGAAAAAAAAACTTGGTAATTTACAAACACACACTTTGTTTTAATGTTGAACTGAATCTAGTACAACGGTATTCACTAATTTCTAAATTTCCAATGTCCTTATGTTAAAAAAACATGCATTTAGAAGACCCTGTCTCTTTGGCTTCGCTCCATGCCTATAAATTGATAGAACCGGGCCTGATTGAAGCAAGTCATTCAGTTGACCACGCTAAAACAAATCTGGCGGCCGTTGCTTTGCTGGAAGATACGGTTTGCTGGTCACGTGTTGGGTCAGGCACTGAGGCACCTTGGCAAGCACGAATTCGGGCGGGCCGGCGATTGATGATGCTCTCACGCCATAAACAAACGATAGTCTAATGCTGATGCTGCATTGGTTAATTGGTCGCACGCCAAGGCAAAAGCGGTGGGCGTGATCTGGCAGGGCCTTGGCAAGCTTGCCAATGCAGCCATGCTAACCTGGTCACACATACAAGTACGTAGGAGTAGACAGCAGTTAATGTGGCGACCCAGCAGTGCTGAGCCGAGCTGTCGACTGTCGTCACGTAAGTTTCTGATTCCTACGGGATCCGGATGCTGTACATTTTCTAGATGGCAAATTAGGAAGGTGCTCTGCCAATTCATCGTAGAAGAAAAAACCAGTAGTTACAACAGCTTTGGCTTAGATACAAACAGGAAAGAAAAGTAAGATCAAGAGAGTCTCCCTAGCTATTTACTACACGTAGAGAAGACGAAGAACTAATGTACTCTCTTCATGTGTGTGCCAACAACGTTTGGGGACAGCATTAGCTACATACTTCCTGTCCAGATGACGCTGTAGGAGGCGTGAACAAGATTTGGCCACAATCCTGCACGCGAGGGAGGGGTTTATCCCCAAAGCAATGCTGTCGCTGTTGCGACCCCAGGCCCGCGCAGCACGCTACGAGAGGTAGCGGTAGTAAAACCCATTGTTTGTTTGACTGGGTGGCATACTCCTGGTAGTGGACAAAACGTTTATCTTAATCTGTCGCCCAACTTGCTAGGCTTTGGCTAACTCCAACTCGTCACCGTGAGACAAAAAAAAAAGAGCATATCAGCGCCAGTCGTTTCTTCGATTCCATGGAAAAAGGGGGCCATCCGATCCAATCCGGCGGGTCCAGGTCCAGCACTCCAGCTCGGCGAGTTGAGTGAGCAATCGACCGAGTCCGTGACAGGTCAGTCCGACGCGGACTCGTGCACCTCAGCCTTATCTTTATCTCTACTCGTGCTATGGCTGGCTCCATGGCCATCGTCAATTCTGAGTGCTGCCGACACGCATCTGTGTGTTTTTACTACTCGCAGCGTCGCAGCGAGGGCCGTGCCTGCTGGGATGAATGATGATTCGATGTGGATAAGGATCATGAGGCCGCCGAGGACGGCGAAGGGCCGGCAGATCATGGCGCTGCGCATGTGGGGTGATCGGCCTGGCCGGAGACGGAGCGGAGGGAGAGGCATCGCCGTCAGCGCCAGCGGCCAAGCCGGCCAGCCCCCGGCTATCTCGGCCCCATCGTCCTCAGCGCTGCATGCTGGCATACTACAGTGAGCAGCCCCCACAATCATATCACACCCCTGCCATTGCCAAGGAACAGGCCTACCATAGACCATAGAAGCAGCTAAGTAGTAGTAGTTTAACTTTGACTAATTATAGATAAAAAAGTATCAATATTTATGATATCAAATAAATATTATTAGATTAATCATGAAATATATTTTCATAATAAATTGATTTGGAACCATAAATATGAATACTATTTACTATAAACTTGGTTAAACGTGAACTACTTTTTTTTGATATGCAACCTATAGTTGCATGTTTTTACGGACGGAGAAGTAGTGGCGATTTATGGGTGGGTTCCGTTCCGTCGCTGTGGGCCGGTTTAGATAAAAAATTTTGCAAAATGGCACGGTAGCAAGTTTCGTTGTTATTTGACAATTAGTGTTCAATCATGATCTAATTAGGCTTAAAAGATTCGTCTCGTCCATTTCGTCTAAACTGTGTAATTAGTTTTATTTTTTATCTATATTTAATGTTTCATGCATGTGTCAAAGATTCGATGTGATGGAGAATCTGAAAAATTTTACAAAATTTTTGGAAACTAAACAGGGTCGCGCGTGGTATTCGTATCGTATCGTCCGTGGATCCCAAGCAACAGTGAACACTCGGTGATCGAGTCAGTGCGACACTGATCAGTCATGCATGAGTACAGAGGGAATGATGATGATATGCCGCTTGCCCTGCTCGTGATTCGGCAGAGTTTGGCTGGGTGGGCAGTACTGGGCAGGCAGGCAGGTGCCGGTGGGTGCGGTGCGTCTGCGCCTGGCCGCTTGCGGTGGGCGCCCGCCAAAGGCACCTGTTGCCCAGGAGCTCCTGCTTCCTTTCCACCAAGGCCGTTTTTTTTTTTTTGGTTGCCTCACCCTTCGATTACAAGCTATAGTATCTGAACTCACGCACTAACTCACACCACACGCACACACTCACACCCCTAGTGTGTAAGCTAGACCTACAACTTATATCTAAGGCTAGAAGTACACGGCTGATAGATATGACAGTGGTGCCACATCCGTGCGAGGCAACGAAATTTATTTGGGAACTACTGTTCCCGGTGGGAAATCACGCGGCCGAGCGAGCTCGAACCCATGACCGGTGGCCTCCGCTCCGGGAGCGCTCACCACCCGAGCTACGCTCGGTTCCCCCTCCACCAAGGCCGTTGATGATAAGGAGAGGCCCCATCCATCGTTTACAAATATATATAAGCACTTCTGTAGAATTAGTTTGTTCATAAAGAGAGGCTGTCGATTTCATGGAAGGAATCCCTCTACTAATCTCTTAAAACAGAAACAGAGAAGCCTACGCTTCTAGTAGAAGCTCTGGTTCCCCCATCCATGCTGCCCGTGCCGTGCACCGAGCCTCCAGATTCAGGTTTCCTTGCTTGGGCCATGTTTAGATTTCAAAATTTGAAACCAAACTTTGCATAGTAAGTGTCCCGTTACACTGTAGCAATTTTGTTTTTATTTGATAATAATTGTCCAAACATTGATTAGTTAGGCTTAAAATATTTGTCTCGCAAGTATAACAAAACTATGCGATTAGTTTTTTATTTCATCTATATTTAGTATTTCATCTATATAACAAAACTCTTCCCTCGAGCGGATCGGGCGCGGACGGCGGTCGACCGGACTCGTCGGTGGTGGCGAGCTCCACCCACGCCCTCCTTGGTGGCCGGCACCTCCCCGGTGGGCCTGGCGGCGCGGGGCATCAGCGCGCACGCCCCGGCGGCGGAGCTCGCCCGCGCGGCCAGCGGCGGTCCTCCCGGCCCCTTCCTCCCCAGCGCTTCCCCAGCTCCTCCTCCTCCATGGCGGGCGGACGGCGCGCGGCCTCGCCCCCTTCTGCTTCGGTGCTTGAGGACCGGCGGGCCTCGGCGGAGAGCGGCGTTGGAAGACCGGCGGCGCCCCCTTCTCCCTCGGTGCTCTCTCTCTCACCAGCCACGCGGCGAGCGGCGAGCGGCGGGAGGCGCGAGGACGCGCGGTAGCGGACGCCCTGCAAGGACGCCAGGAATAGTGGACGGAAGCGCCGTCCGCTTGGATAGCGCGCGTTTAGCGTACAGTGCTGCGGCGGTTTCATCCGCTACGTGCGTTTAGCGGATGCGTTTACCGGAGCCGGTGCGGACAGTCTAATCCCTCTACTAATCTCTTAAAAAAGAAACAGAGAAGCCTACGCTTCAGTAGAAGCTCTGGTTCCCCCATCCATGCTGCCCCCGAGCCTCCAGATTCAGGTTTCCTTGCTTGGTTGTCGTGTTGCTCCAGTCCAGCTGTTGATGACGATGCGTCCTTGTCCGCCTGTGCTGTGTCCTCTGAGTTCCTTTCCCTCGTCGTAACGTGACACGTTGTACTGTAGCAGTCACAGCCTCTAATCATCATGTCGATGGACCCATCCGTCCGGTGCTATCACCGACGATCGAACCGAGCAACAGCCAGTCTCCAGTGCTGTTCCTCCTTTTAGGCTGTGTGTTAGTTGGTACTGTAAAATTTTTAGAAGTATAGTAACTCTTTCGTTTGTATTTGGTAATTAGTGTCTAATCATGGACCAATTAGATTTGAAAGATTCGTCTCGTGATTTACGACCAAACTGTGTAATTAGTTTTTTACCTATATTTAATGTTTATGCATGCGTTCAAAGATTCGATGTGACGGGAAATCTTGTAAAATTTTTGGAACCCTTACTCTTTTGAGATGACATTTGAGGTCGTCTGAATGCTCTGCACTATAATAATTAAACTGCACTGATTGATGATGGAAATATTGTACTGATGGATGGTTTGCATTTGTTCCACTTCCACAGGCCAGATCGAGACCTGTGGCTGCCTGCACGGCTGAGCTACCTAGCCGGCCCGGGCCGTACCTTATGTTTCAGCACGCCATCAGCGTCGTCACGGCCCGTGGCCGTACCGAAGATAGCTATTGCTAGCACCTGCGCTGGTTTTCTGAAACCATCGGTCCGTCCATTAATTTTTAATTATTATACTCTACTAATTAAGGCTTCTGGTTATAACTACGCAATCGCTCTGCTGGCCTCTACCTCGTCGTCTCCATCGTGCCGTCACAAGAAACCGGTCGAGCTTCTAGAAGCCTGCAGCACACGAGAAGGAGACATCATCAGTACTAGTAGGTTCCAGGTTGCAACATTCCGGTGCTTGCTTTTCAGTATCCAACAAACTGAAGCCTTCTAGAAACTAAAACTACAGAGCTCGAACGTTAAAGCCTATGCTGCCAAAGGCTGTTCTTTGTAACGTGTACGAGTAAAGCGAAAGTGTGGGCAGTTTGAGGCAGAAATTATGCATCTTTGTTTTAGTTGTATATAAATAATATGCGTAGATAATCTTTTATGTACTTGTACGCGAACGCGAGATATGCATGGCCTTAATTATATAAGGAAACCGGAATGTTCACCAGAAAAGAAAAAGGATCGAGAATAAGAATAATTCTGGTAAAATAAAAGAAAAATAATGAGAAGATGCAACCCCATGGGTCACGCATGCGAATATATCTGCACTTTCAAATCTCATGGCGTTGTGTTCTATACTTTCGGGGGTTTTTTTTTTGAGAAAGTAAAATTTGTCTTCCACGGCATATATATACTCTCCTACGAGTCTCACGAGGAGAGCATCTGCCATTGAGGGCTTAGAAAAAGAGACAGCTGACCTTCTTTCATAAAAAACACTTTTTTATTGTTTGAGTTATTTTTCTAGTGAACAATTGATATCCTAGACAATAATGCTACTAGTAGATGATTTAATATCCGTTCGGCGTTTAGACGGTTTGCATTGTAGCAATTATATGCATACGAAATAACAAATATATGTAACGGTTCCAAATTCCTACACTTTTTCAAGTGCAAATCGAGGTATGCATGCATATATAGTTACAAAGTTAGACATAAGCAACACATAGTCACATAGACATATACATACATAGTTAGACATACACGTCCACGTACATAATTTTTCAGGCGCAAATCGAGGTAAGCTAATATTTTTATCATCACGATGTTTAGGCGACTCCTGCTGCAAATAGACCAAGAATTTAACTACACCATTTGGAACCGTTATTTGATCACGTTCAAACATTTAGGTGAGCTTCGTGTGTAATTCATCGACTAGACCATGAACTTATGCAAATTCTTCATTTACGATTTACACACATACAAATGAACGTTTGTAAAGAGCGAATGGTCCAAGAGAAGGGTAAATTGGACTCCAAAAATTTAAAGCAACATTTTGAGTATATGCAAACTTTAAATCCCTTAAGCATCTTGACACCTAAGTTATTCTACAGAGCAATGTAAGAAGTCGTTAGATCTATCACACCTAATCAAGTCCTTGGCGAAAAAAAAACACACTAAGATATACAAGAACTTATAAGAGCAAGCGGTAAACCTATGATGTGGGGACATACCAAGTTAATCTATCTAAGCTGAGTGTCATGACCAACTCAGCTTAAAGCAAATTAACTAGGATAGTCTCTAGAGATGCCACCCGCAGACTAGATTGAACTGCCTCAAGGTAAACGCATTGTACCCTTCAAGTACCATATGTAAAGCAATTCAAGATGTACAGGTTGAACCCACGGCAAACAGAGCACCTTTGGTTGCAGGGGCCAGGCCTGGGCGACATGCAGACTGACCCACCGAGGGTGGGAGTGGGAGCCCATGCATGACACTGGTACGGTGAAGAATGCAGTAGAATGGTCCGGTCCGAGTAGGAGTGCGGTTTTTTGGTAGGCGACTTCGGGGGAAGTCTATTTCCTTACCGTTGATGTTAGTGTTGCTTTAACATCCGTGACAAAGTCGCCCGCGTTCTGCCTGACTCCGGAGGCCAAAATGTTTGACGCCAGGCAAAACCCAGGCACGAGTCCACCGAATATTCTATCTCCGCTCCTCTCTCCTCCCTCCTCCAGTTCTTTCCTCCTCGGCTCCTCTCTCTCCACCGGCTCCTCTCTCCTCGTCGGATCATCTGTCCTCCTGTTCTTCATCGTCGACTCCTCTCTGCACCGGCTCTTCTTCCTCCTTTCTTGGTTGTTCAAAACATCTCGACACCATCAGGCGGAGCTTGGAGCCCAGAGCAGATCTATCTGCGTAGTAGGTATACGCGGACCATGGGCATCATGGCCGGGTGGCGGAGCATCTCCTCTAGACAAAGGTAATGTTGGTGCCCGTAACAATATTGAGTAGATCCTGCGCAAATCCATTTTATGCTTTTTTTTGGGAAAGCAGATTCATTCAGTTCGAGTTTTTTTTTCTTTTGGTTTTCTGCTCTGCAGTCCACAGATCTGCAAGTTGTCACAACGACGGAGTTACTGCTGCTGAGCCTGAAGATGTTTGAGTTAAATATCTTGTTCATGTGCTAGATCTTCATCAGCACTGTACTCCAAAAATCTGACAGTGACACTTCCCAGGTCGTCTATCTCTACGTTAAAAAAGAAAAAGAATATGAGCCTGAGAAGAATATGTTAAATATATTTTTTGAACATGACGTATTTTCTCAGTACTCCTAAGCAAGCATCAGAAGAATAGATAAAGTCCCTTTTTACTGTAACTCCATGTCCTAGGTATACTGCCATATCAATACTTTTTGAATTGGTTGATCTTTCTTTTGTGTAATTCCATTTTTTTTAACTACAAGGCAATTTCCTGCCATATATTGTAGTTTCCTATAGTCTGATATGGCTGTCATAAAGGAGTGGTTTCAGGCTTTCAGTTTCAACATCTCTTGCCTGATATGACAATCAATTTATTGAATTTGTTGTAGGTCCTTCAGTATTGTACTTCAAATATGTGTCAGTAAAATGAATTTTCAATAGTAGGAGCGGCGCTGGAGAGCAATCTCGCAGTAGCGAGCCAGCGACGGATAGAGAAAGAGGGAAGATGAGTGGGGCAGCGGCGCCGGAGACAAAGGGTCGGCGGCGGCATGGAGAGATACAAGAGGGATCCGCGGCGTGGAGCGATAGGAGAAGCGGAGAGAAGAGGAAAGAGAGGAGCAGCGGCCGTAGATTGGGTCAGGGTTTGGCAGTGTACGGGAGGAGCGCTGAATTGCCTGGACTCGAGGCACCATGTTAGAATCTCAGGCACATTTGCGAGGCATAGCCGGGCAACGCACAGATCTCAACAAAAAGATCCGACGGGGGAAAATCGCCTTCCCCCGAAGTCGACTTCGGGATACACTTTCCCGTCCGAGTAGCCGCAGTGTGCTGCCGCTCTATACGAGCCTGTTTAGTTCACGAAAAGTGAACCCAAAAAATGCTACAGTACCTGCCACATCAAATTTTGCGGCACATATATGGAGTACTAAATGTAGATGAAAGAAAAAACTAATTACGTAGTTTAGTTGTAAATCACGAGACAAATCTTTTGAGTCTAATTAGTCCATGATTGGACACAAATTGCCAAATAAAACGAAAAGTGCTACAGTAGCCGAACCCAAACTTTTTCACCAACTAAACAACCCCTACATTTTCGTCGCCGCATGCAGATAAGGAGTATATAAGTCCAAGTGGGGCCCACTAGGGACGTGGAGAGACCATGGGATTGTGGAACTTGCGCCTTGTTTAGATGCACATGAAAAGTTAGAATTTTTTCACTCTCTCCATCACATCAATCTTGGGACCCATGCATGAAGTAGTAAATGTAGGTAAAAATAATAACTAATTACACAGTTTAGTTGGAAATCACGAGATGAATCTTTTGAGACTAGTTGGTCCACGATTGGACAATATTTGTTAAATAAGACGAAAGTGGTACTATTTATTAAGTTGAAATTTTTTCAGCAACTAAACGAGGCCTTGGAGAAGCAGAAGTGGACTGGCTTTGGATCCGTCCGAGTCGGACGACGTCGTCCTCGGCCTCCATACTCCTCCTATTCGGAAGCTAGCACGCGGTATCCTGATTAATCCACCGACGTGGGGGATCCGGGGCCGAGGACGGCGGCCGCCCGCCGGATTGCAAGATTTGCCAGCGTAAGCGAGACGGTGCAGCACGGCACGGGCGGGCCCACGGCGATCCTGACGCCCTGGACGGGTGACGGCCGCGAAACGCGCCGGCTGGCCGGCCGGTTCATTTCCTCGCCGATTCCTTGCTCGATCGTGGGGCGTCGCACGGACGCCCGTCCAGATTCAACGAATTTATTAATCCAGGCCACGTTTAGATGCTGAAAAAATTTTAACCCGATAAATAGTACCACTTTCGTCTTATTTGACAAATATTATCCAATCGTGGACCAACTACGCTCAAAAGATTCATCTCGTGATTTCCAACTAAACTGTGTAATTAGTTATTTTTTTACCTATATTTAATACTCCATGCAAATGGCTAAAAATTGATGTGATGGAGAGAGAGTGAAAAAACTTGGAATTTGGATGACATCTAATCGAGGCCCCACTCACTGCTGGAGAGGAACGGACATCAGATCAGCCGATCAAGCAATCAACGTCACACCAGGAGGATCTGTGTGTGCTGCGTGCTGACACGCCCCCTGCTTAAACTAATCCTCCTGCTGAGACAAGTACGGCTTCTGGTTATAACTAAAAGCTGGCGATCGACGCCTACTAGATAAAAACCAGCAACTGGTAGCAGCTCCATCCATCTGGCTTCTAGCTAAAAACCAAACTACTCCAGTTTTCTTTTTGAATTGCGGTTTCTAGCTCCTAGTCAATTACTACAATACTACTCCCACTACTAGTCGTATCTTCACAAAAAAGAGAAACCCATACGTACAATATCTCTCCCTCTCTCCCTCTTGGCTGAAGGGCCGGCTACAAAGCTTCTAGAAGCCTGCAGCAACAAAGGACAAGGGCAAAAGGGAATTTGGTGGATCCGTGGGCCACGAACATGCATTATTTATCGTATGAAAAGCATATAGACATTCATTCGGTGCAGCTGCTGCTTTAATTTAATTTCATCCTTGAGCAGCCCGTGCATGCATGCATGCACGCACGCTGTCGGTGATCCTGATCCTGATCTCGATCTCGATCGTCAGGTGCAACCACATTCTTAATTTGATTGACGGGTTGTTGTTTAATTTAGCGCTGTCAGGGCTTCCGTTTCGTCCTAACGCGTATTGGTGAGCCTTGATATATACCCAAACGTCCCAAATAGACAATATTGCTATTCGTACGGAAATAAAAATAAAAAATCACCGCTCTCACCTTCCTCTCGAATCGCCGTTCTCGAACCCACTCTCTGCGCGCTGCATCGCCGCTGCGCGCCCCGCGTGGGGCACCGGGTTTGGGCACGGGGAACGGGATACTGGCACCGGCGTGCAGATGCGGGCGCCCCTCCGAATGTCTGGGCACTAACTATTCCCTTAATTTAGCTTGGGTTGTTTGATTGTTGGCGATCTCAGTGCCCGCTGCCCAGCTATCTAGCATCTGCACGATCAGATATGCGCTGGTTAGACAGCGGTTGGAGTAGTACTGTGGTAATCAACATTGTGTGGAGAGCGGAACAGATCAGCTAATTAACATCGTCTGTTCAAAACTAAATTTCAATCTAAAAGCTGATCCCTCAAAATTGTTACCGTTCATATTTTGAAAGATGCTTTTGTTTTCCTTTTTTTAATATAAATTTTGATTTGAAGCTTAACACAATGTCATTTATTTGTTTGCCCTTCAAGGGACAGAGATGCTTATATGTAGAGATGACGTGGGCTGTAGATATATATGGCCATCGGGCCTGCCCCGGCCTGGCCCGGCACGGGTTCGGGCCGGCATGGCCTGATGAAGGTCGTGCCTTCATGGGCCGTCGTGCTTCACGTGTCGTGTCTTGGTGTGCCTCGTGCCTAGCTGCCAGCCCAAGCACGGCACTACGGGCCATAATTCAAGCTGTGCCGGCCCGCTAAGCATGGCCAAATCTGCGGGCCGTGCTAGCCCACAACCCGGCTACCACAAAAAACATCTCAAACTGATCACAGTCACCAAGGCATTCACAATTTTCACAAGTCATTCACAATAAGTCAATCACACATTCACAGTCACACTATCACAGTTCACGATTTAAGATAAAAGTTCTAACAGTTTATAGTTTAGCTTTCAAAGTTCAAATTGATCTCAATTCTCAATCAGCAATCAAAGAAACTCCAAAAGACACATTTAAGATAAAAAATGAGTTGTTTGTGCAATGCTGCCTCATTAAAAATCTTTCTAGATAAAACTTATCCTTGTGAGAAACTCTATAAAGGAAAAAAGAGTGCAGCACAGCTCTTAATTAAGTTCAAAGGTCTCAAGTCAAGTCTTACAAATTACAGACATATACAGATAAAAGAGACAGTCCTCTCTCAACTCTCATCTCTCAACCAGCAGCACCAGGACCCCTAGATGGACCACCAGCAGCAGCACCAAATGTACCTCTATCGTCTTCATCTAGATACAGATTCTTGAAAGACTCCTCCAACTCTTGGTTGTCAACATCATGCTATAGCCTTCTGTCTCCCAACTTCCGATCCTTTATGCAAGTCAGCATCTCCACATGTTCAGGCAACAAACGCCGTCACCGCTCCTCGATGATCCTTCCTACTAAGCTAAAACATGATTATGAAGAAACAGTAGAAACATGAACAGACATAACATCTCTAGCCATGATGGATAGGATTGGATAGGTACTGTCAAGATAAGCAGAGAGCTCAGACATAACAGAACCAGATGTAGATGAAGCGGGGGTAGAGGCAGGGGAAGGACCACCAACACAAGATCCAGGGCCTCCAAATATCCTTCCCCATGCCTGTTTTCTTTTACCTGGTTGGCTTGTAGGATGTGTAGGCCTTTGATACCTAGCTGCACCAAACTTTTTGCTCATAATTGGTAAACAAATTATAAAGCTCAGTTTTAACATCAGCATAGTATGAAGTGTAATCACAACCAGTGTGCTCTTTAAGCAATGTCAGGACATTGAACAGACCTCTCATCGTTACTCTAGGATGAAGAATGAATGCAAAAGAATATAACAGAGGTATGTCTTGCCAATATTTAAAGAATTTAAGCTTCATAGGATATACAATAGTCCCAGTTATGCAAACCATCAGGATTAAGTGCAAGCCTAGACTGAACTCTAGCACGTTGATTAGTTTTCTCCCTACATGATTTCTGGTGCCTCTTCAAGTGCCCAGTACCAGCAACAAATCTAGCAGACAAAGTAGCCTTACACATTTGCAGACAGTTCTAGTGCAAATGCTAGTGCCATTCACATCCTCAAAGATCTCATCAAAATCAGCCCAGACAGGTGTCACAGAACCTCTTAAATTATGATGGCCCACATGTACCTGTCATTGTCATAATGACCTCTGACAGTCATACTTATGTTCCTCATAACTTAAAAGGCCTGCTTTCCTCCGAACAGGATCCAATTACAAGAGTATTGCAATATTACAACAGTTTATTCAAAATATTATTAGAGTAAAAGAGCGGAAGTCTTACATAACTTAAGTTTACAAACCATAGTTTTCAAATCTCAAACCATAAGCAGCATTATTACAAACCAGTAGTAGTGGAGTATCAGTAGTAACTTTATTACAACACCCAAATGAGGTGCCTTGCCCAGAGGCCGCACAACCTACTCGTCGTCACTTCATTCAACAACAACGGTCATGTAACAAGGCTCAAAACAGACTTGCTCATGAACCGCACCTGCAACAAGGGTTTAACAAACCCTGAGTACGGAGAGTACTCAACAAGACTTACTTGACTAAGAAAAAGACTTCAAGGGCATGCTAGCTTTAGGGAATCAAGGTACGGGTATTCAAGAATCAAATTTTATTTTGCAAAAAAGCTTACTAAAGTAAGTCCTTACCTTTAACATTTTACTTTTATCATTTAAGATTCATTAACCAATTCTAAGTGATCCTATTCTAGATCAAAGTAATTCTCATCAAGATCTTTCTTCATTCTTTCTTTCAATTCTGGTTCTTAACTACGATGTTGGTGCAAGGCCAAGACTCCTTTCTCACGGAGTAACAACGATTCGAACCGCTTGTTTTACCCAGCTGGGGCTTCCTAACCACACGACATATGTAGAACCAAATCTTGCATGTATCAACTCTTACTCGGGTCGCCCAAAACCAGAAAGTGTCCATCGCCACCCGAGAGCACAGTACTCCTTGAACCCGGCCCAATTCTAGCTCCGAGGGTACACACTACTCTCGCCATCTCTCCACTTCCAGTGCGAGGTTAGACGTTCTCGTAATGGAATAGCCGAAGTAAGGCTTACCCAATAAGGGTATGTGGCTAGTACTATTAAAAACTCCTTGACGCGAGGGCCAACAACGTACGATCCTTAACTGATAAGGCGGAAACACTACATTGGGACTCATTTCCCAATGCAAGTTAGCAGTGGCCAAACCACCCGCCTGATCTCAAATTCATTCTTATAATTCAATATCCAATAAGTTATGCCATCATGGGGCCATTTAAAACATTTCATTTTAAAAGCCTAACTTACTAAGCATGGCGAAGCATAACTACGCATTTGTACATAAAACAGGTACCAAGGGTGATATCATAATAATCAAGGATGATAATGCAGCAATTTAGTTATCACTCAATTCCTAATTACTTAATGCAATAAACCATAGTACCAGCGATAAAGATTTGTAAAACTCAAGGAAGCGTTTAAATGCACCGGGGCTTGCCTTGCTCAAACAAGACGACTGGTTCGAGCTCAACAACTCCGACGTCTGGTCCAGAACCGACTGAAGACAGCTCTTTTCCGGAAGCTTGCTCGGCAAAGTTTACTTCCTCGAAAGCGGGAACTACACGAGCATATGACATGCTTCAACATAATGCAGTGATAAACATGATGCTTCATGATGATATGCCATGATTAACAACTTCAGTACAACTTTCCTTCGCGGTACAGTTGCAAAATAACAAAACATACTAACTAACGGTACTTCACTAAGCAACATTCTTATCTTTTAAAGAACATGTTAATCATGAGCTCAACCAAGTAATTAAGACATCAAGGATCATTAAGGGTTAATGACCCAAGGTCATCACTCAATCAAAAAGAGCACACAACACTTAAAGTTACCAATTAACATTTAGTTAAATACTTAATTAATTAAGGTAGAAATTAAGAATAAATTAAACTTCATCTAATTGAGTTCAAACTTTTTCTACAGATTGATCATGGTCAAAAATAGTGTCAAAACAAATTTCATGATTTTTGGATTAATATTTTAATTACTAAAATTCCTGGAAGTTGCATTTAATATTTAATTAAGCTAATTAAATAACTTACAAAAAGTAATCAAGATTGACATTTTATATTTTTCCTAGATAGTTTATACTCTGAAAAGCTTACACAAAAATTTTCAATATTTTTGGAGTTCTACAAAAATTCCATTGAAATAAACAAAAACCATCACTCTTCATATTTTTGAAAAAGAAAAACAAAAATGGTAGCTTGGGCCACTGCCTCTCTTCTCTCCCGACTCGGCCCAACCACCCTACCCGCGCGCGCGGCCCACTCGCGCTCGCCCGCTCACTCACACGCGGCCCATTCGCCCGCGCTCGCTCGGCCCAGCAAAACGCTCGGCCCGCTCGCACGCGCTCTCCCTCTCTCACTCTCTCGTGCTGACAAGGTGGCCCCGCCTGTCATCCCCCTCCTCCCCGCCTGCTCTCCTCCTCCCGTGGCCCGGCCACGGCGGCACGACGACCGACCGGTGACCACAACACCAGCGACAAGACCATGACCAACTAGCTCGACTACCACGACCAACATGACCTCCCAGACTTCCCTAGACATATCACATGGTCGCACATGCCCCGGAAGAAGCACCTCACCGGCCATGGCGGCACGGTGGCCGCGGCTCCCGCTGCTCCGGCTAGACACGCTAACAACACTTCAATTTAGAGACCCAGGAGCATCAGTAGCTCACCACGAATGCAGCGGAGCAACCAGCAAGCAGGGAGAGGCAGTGGAGGCGGCTGGCCACGACGAGGTGGGTTGCGGCGGTGCTCTGCTAGCCCTGAGGAGGAAGATGGCGGCAAGGCTTTGTGGGATATACGGTTGGCTGGGAGCTGGCTCAGGAGAAGCGCAAGGACATGGCGATGCTTTGGGGAAGACGGAGAGAACGGTGGTGACTGGACAGCGATGAATTTTACCGGCGAGGTGGAGCTTGGCGACGGTGGCAGAAAAATAAAAAAAACAACGACGATGACGGAGCTTCCTTAAACAGATGGCCAGAGAGTTTGATGCGGCCGCAGGAAGGTGCGCGAACTTGAGCTGGCCAGCTGGGGTGTTCGAGAAGGTCGTGGAAGGCCATGGCGGCTCGCCGGCGCCCATGCCGTCTGCTGCCCTGCTGTGATTCGCCGGAGCACTGTAGCACCCAAAACACACATGAACCCTTGATCGGTTTTTGCCAAATTACTCCTAAAATCATGGAGTGACTTGAAAAATTCCCAAAACATGAAATCTTTAGAATTTCAAGCTCTACAAGTTTCATGTTGAAAACTTTTTCAAATTCGAACTGTATTTTGAAATTTGTATTTGAAATCAAAAGGGGACACTTTTCTAGAATTTGGTAATTTAGAAATTACTTTAAATTTTATATTGAAACTTCAAAAACTCCAAACACCAAAGTTGTACATCTAGCCAAGACCTACAACTATGCTACTCAAACCATTTTCAAATTCTGCCTCTATTTTGAAATTTGAGTTTGAGGATTAAAAGGGGTCAAATGTAAAATTTGCTTCTTTTCAAAATTACTCCAAATTTTTCATTGAAACTTTGAAAACTCAAAACACCAAACTTTTAGCCCTTGAAAAGATCTACAAACTTGGTTTTAAACTTTTTCCCAAATTTTTCTTAGATTTTGAATTATTTGAAAAGGGGTAAAATCAGGGTTTTGGATTTTAGGGTTTTCGGAAGAATTTCAAATTGAAACTTGTTGCTATTTTAATTGGTGATTATTTACTGATCACACCATCATCCAAGGGCATCATTAAGTCAAGCATCACATGTTTGATGAAATGCCACTCTTGGTTGACCAATTTGACTTTTGAAAATCTTTTACTAATTCCCCAAATTTGAATTCAAATTCGAATCGGAAAACTTGCGACAAGTTTTGGATTCCAAATTCAAACTCAAACTTGAAGCTCCATTTTATAAGTTGGACTTGAGTTCATGCCCTACACTTGGCACTAGTGCATAACACAGTCATACACCCCAAATTACGTAGGACACAAACTAAGTATTTGCGGTGACATTCGAAATTAGGGTTTTTGATTCGAGTCACACATCTCAGAAACACATCCAACCTAAGAAATATAAACTTGTTTTAGTTGATGCACATCATAATTGACTTAATCATGTATGCTTTGCGGTGCAATATGATGACATGGCAAATTTTTAGTCATTATAACACCAGAGGTGTTACAACAGGAGATGTGCGCTTACCACCGCTGGATCTAGTACCAGTAACAGATGGAGCAGAGTTGTTGGTGTTGGAGCCAGTCCCAGTCGCCGTCGCCCCTTCACCACCGCCGCCGTCCAGATCAACACCTAACAAGGCAGCAGCGTCCTCAAGGATGTCATCGTCGTTCTCGCCCTAGGGGGCTAGGACAGGCGGAAGGACACCATCGTCTTCATCCATGGCCTCTCTAGCTCCGTTCCTTGATGGTGCGGGTGGCCGCCTTGCTCGCTCTACGCCAGAGGTAGACGACGAAGCATCAGCTACCGACCTGCAAAGAAATGAGATCAATAAACAAAACACATCAAATCAAGAAGGTGAGATCAAATCAAGAGAGAAAGAAGATGTAGAAAGAAAGAAGATGCTAGGGTTAGGGTTAGGGTTTACCTACGCAACTGGATCCTGGTGCCGGAGAAGACGACGACCCCCGCAGAGAAGACGACACACCGTTAGCAAGAACGGCGAGCGGCGGAGGAGGGATGACAGGAACATGAACTCACATATCACCAAGTGGGGAAGGGAGAGGGGGGAGAGGAAGGAGATCAGGGAGGGAGAGACTGGCCGGTGGCAGAAGGCAGATCAAGGTCACTGGACTCGAGGAGGATGACTGTCGGAGTCGGACGGACGCCGAGGAGACGGCGGCGCGGCAAAGGCGACTAGGCGAGGCGAGAGATGAGACGAGAGCGATGTGCGGCGGGTGGGGAATGGATTAGGGATTTAGGGTTCGGCCGTTTGGGTGAGGATTGAGGAGAGGGGGCGCCGTGGTGTCTCCCTTTTATACGAAGGGAGGGGGAGCTGATGGGCCGGGGGAGCCGTTGGGCACTTGGGCCGCGCGGGGAAGCCATTGGGGGCTTTGGGGGCGGTGGGGGGCGGCTGCCTATGGCCGCTCTCGGGCCTGCCTAGAAATCTCGGGCCGTGCCGTGCTGGCCCACGGGCTGGGGGGTCGGCCCAAGCACGGCCTGCACTGCCGGGTCGGGCCGGCCCGGGCCCGAACTTCACCTTGCCGTGCCGGGTTCGTGTCGTGCTAAATTTTTGTGCTTCGTGTCGTGTCATCGTGCCTCGGGCTGCATGGCCAAATATAGCTGTAGAGCTGTGTTTGGGCTCCGTCTGGCTAGAGTTGGAAGGATCCTGGCCTAGAGCATCCAGAACGTACCATGTGGAAGTTGTGTAATATTGTACATTCTCTATACATGCAGGGTATTTGAATCCACGAAGACGGAACATCTCCTTTTACTATTTTTGCGTGGTCGTCGTCGGTGCGTGCATGCATGCCTCATGCAGGGCACCATTTTCTTCTTCCTTTTCTGACGACAGGGAGAGCATCGTATCATAACACCTTTGCGTCCTTTCGGATGGTTTTGTTCGAGGAGGACAGAGAGAGGCTGGCCGATGCAATGGAGGTAGTGCGGCAACGCCGTCCTTGGAGCCAGAGACACATCTAGCGATTTTTGATTAAGGGAGACCGGACAAATGTGATCATATTTTTTAGTGTGATAAAATATATATAATTAAATATTTTAATAACTTTTCAAAAAAAATTATACTACTCCTAACCAAAATCATAATATTTTAACAAAAAATGAATGAAATTGATATTTTTATGCTATAAATATCCAGATTTATATAGTTATTTAAATGAATCTAGTGTGGTTGGGGGTGGCCACGGCCTCTGCTAGCCTCCCCGGGCTCCGCCTCTGCTTAGACCGAGTGTGCGTCTAGGGGCGTCCGTGTGGGCACTCGGCAATGTGTCCACCTCAATCACCGGTGGCGTACGTGCTATCGATCGTGGTGGTTTTCACGTGCATTATGCATGTGTGCTAATTTCGACCGGCATTGCTAATGGTGTGGATTAATTCTCAGGCTACGTCTTGGACTCTTGGTCTTGGTGGGGATGCATGCATAAGGCGTGTCCATCCTCACAAATCAAATCAAATACAGCGTACGGAGTACGTGCCAACAAGGTTTTAACTTAATATTTGCCAAAAGAAACTTAATTATTATATAGTATTGAGCTTAGAATCGAAGAAAACGTTGGGACACGCAGCAGAAATTAGTAAAGGAGCATGTACGGTACTCGTATACTCCAATATACTCCGCGCCTATGTACCGTGTGCACCTCGTGCGGCTCAAACTTGGCGTTGTTTAGATACCAAAATTCACCCCTAAATTTCACTATGCAAAAAGAAGATTTCCCATCATATCAAAATGTCGGCATATACATGTAGTACTAAATGTAGATAAAATCAAAAACTAATTGCACAGTTTTGTTGTACTTTGCGAGACGAACATTTTGAGCCTAATTAATCAAGATTTAGACAATTATTACCATAAAAAAACAAAAGTGCTACCGTGCTCGGGGGTGGCACTATGCAGATTTGGCCACCCCGAGTCGGGAATCTAAACGAGGCCTAAGACTACCCGCAGTGGGTACTCTAAAACGATACTCTAAAGCTTTAGAGTATGAATATAGAGTAAAAACTGCTGCACTGGATACTCTAAAACGATATTATATCCTTTCTCTCACTCTATATTTAGAGTAGTACTGTGCTTACTCTATACTCTATAGTGGCGGACCCCACTGGCTAAATAAAGGAAAAAATGCTATAACTCACAAACCAAAAATCCAAATTAAATTTCGATTTCACCATTAAATTCATCTAAAGAAATCCTTCAAAACTAGATCACACATGGATATATTTAGATAAAGTGACAAGTGGGTCCCACAGTGGATAGAGTGGATAGAGGATGATATAGAGGATGGATGGGTGCGGAAGAATTGAGTATAGAGAAGATAATCTTGTTGACTAGGACGTATAGAGGATGAATATAGAGCTCCATGAGTACGGGTAGTCTAACGCCGGCGGCATCGCATATCCGCATCGCATCATCGCAGCAGCTGGCTCTGGGATGATCGGCGGCCACGCCGACGCCGGTTGACCTTGCTTAGCTAGGACTCCGTTCGACCAAGAAAACATACAACTGCAGGTTACGTGTCAAATAAAATTATTTATGTTTGATTAAGTTTTTAAAAAATAATATTTATATTTATAACTCCAAATTAATTTATTATAAAAATATATTTTTTAAGTAATCTAATGATATTTATTTAATGTTATAATTATTTTTAGTTTTTATCTATAATTATTTAAATATAATATACTAAAATATAGTGTTGTGCTACACCTAAGGCTGGACGAAAAACTCGAAGCTCGTTAGCTCGCTCGGCTCGTGGCTGGCTCGGCTCAGCTCGGCTCGGCTCGTTAGGATAACGAGCCGAGCCGAGCCAGGATTTTAGCTCGTTAGCTATAACGAGCCAACTCGAGCTGGCTCGTGAGCCGCTCGCGAGCCAAACGAGCCGTAGTTTTAGAGAAAAAAATCATCATAACTTATATTAGTTTTGTATTACTTCATGTTTTGCACTTCACAAATAGATAATATGTTAGCTCATATGAATATTTTGTTCGATTTAAAGCTATTGAATATATTATTTTTATATTATTAATATTTTTATGCTTTAGATAAATATAAATATTATATTTTATATTTTTTTTCTGGCTCGCGAGTCTAACGAGCCAGCTCGAGCTCGTAACGAGCTAAGCCGAGCTGACTTTCTGGCTCGTTAAGATAACGAGCCGAGTCGAGCTGGCTCGTTATCCTAACGAGCCAGAACAAGCCGAGCCGAGCCAGCTCGTTTACCAGCCTCAGCTACACCTGCACGTTTTCTTACTAGGAGGGAGTAGTAGTACGAGGCCTGATCGGTCGTTGCACCACTTGCAGCATTTTTATCGGTTCCCACGGCCTGTTTAGTTGGTGAAATTTTTTTTGGGTTTGGCTATTGTAACACTTTTTGTTTTATTTGGTAATTTATATTTAATTATGGACTAATTAGGCTCAAAAGATTTGTCTCGTGATTTACAACTAAACTGTGTAATTAGTTTTTTTTTTCTTTCGTCCACATTTAGTACTCCGCAAGATTTGATGTGATAGATAATTTAATATTTTTTAAATTCCTTTTTAGAAACAGGCTCTTAAGTGACCTATTCTTGCACGCCACGAATATATGTACGACTGGCATGATTCATAGGTGACGTGGTGCCTCTAGGGCCGCGCGTAGGCCCACTTGTGGGGTCAGGTGGAAAAGCCTTGGCGTGGGGTGTGTGGTGGGGGAAGACAGGCACTGCCTGACGCGTGGGCCCTGTAGGTTCACCTCCGCGTTTCCTTGCCTAGCTATAATCCTTTGATGATGATGACACCGTCACAGTCCAGCGCTTAGAGGTAAGTTATATCTGTCTTTGTCTGCAATGCAAAAAACGGAATGGAACGGAGCGACATCTCTTCTGCTTTTTTTTACAATTGTGATGTGATGGAAAAAAAATTATAATTTTTATGGCATATAAAGGATATAAGACTATTCGCAGTGGGTACTCTAAAACGATACTCTAAAGCTTTAGAGTATGAATATAGAGTAAAAACTGCTGCACTGGTTACTCTAAAACGATACTCTATCCTTTCTCTCACTCTATATTTAGAGTAGTACTGTGCTTACTCTATACTCTACAGTGGCATGCCCCACTAGCTAAAAAAGAAAAAAATGCTATAACTCACAAACCAAAAATCCAAATTAAATTTCGATTTTACCATTAAATTTGTCTCAATAAATCCTTCAAAACTAGATCACAATAGATATATTTAGATAAAGTGACAAGTGGGTCCCACAGTGGATAGAGTGGATAGAGGATGATATAGATGATGGATGGGTGCGGAAGAATTGAGTATAGAGGAGAGAATCTTGCTGACTAGGACCTATAGAGGATGAATATAGAGGTCCATGAGTACGGGTAGTCGAATGCCTGATTATAAGTTTTAATGGTAGTGAAGGATTATTCCTTTTTTTTTGTTGGAAGATTGTGAAGGATTATTCTAAATATAATGACTGTCATATACAGTACTAGTATGATTCTTCATATATTTCCTCACATGGACCTCCTCCCTGCACTGCTGCTATATAATTACCCTTGCGTGGCAAGCAGCTAGCGTCCGGCCAGCGAATCTATCGCACGCGTAGGTGTGCTGCGCCGTGTCGTGCGGTGGAGCACGAAACATTAAATATAGATGCCAAAAATGCTGCAAGTGAATCTATCGCACGCGTAGGTGTGCTGCACCGTTTACATGCCAAAAATTTTGCTAAAATTTTCAGATTCCCCATCACATCGAATCTTTGAACACATGTATGAAGCATTAAATATAGATAAAAAATAAAACTAATTACACAGTTTAGACGAAATAGACGAGACAAATATTTTAAGCCTAATTAGACCATAATTAGATAATATTTACCAAATAACAACGAAACTATTACAGTAGCTATTCGTCAAAAATTTTGCCAACTAAACAGCCTCGTCGTACACAGCACCGGCTGATCCAGTGTACTACTCCTACTTCTTCCTCTGTCCAAAAAAAAATTGCAAGGTGATCAGCAAATGACGAAAATACCCTATATGATGCTATCTGACACTGCAGTTCTGCCATTGCAGCTCTGTGCATAGCGTTCAAGGCCTCGTTTAGTTGGGCCCTGTTTAGTTCCAAATATTTTGCAAAAATTTTTAGATTTTCCGTCACATCGAATCTTTAGACACATGCATAAAGCATTAAATATAGATAAAAAATAAAACTAATTACACAGTTTAGACGAATCTTTTAAGCCTAATTAGACACGATTGGACACTAATTGCTAAATAACAACGAAACTTGCTACAGTGTTATTTTGCAAAAAATTTTGATCTAAACCGGCCCTTACTATAATTGGGGCTAAATTTCATTATGACCTTGTTTAGTTCCCAATTTTCACCCTCAAATTCCACTATGCAAAAAGAAGATTCTCATCACATCAAAATGCCGGCACATGTATGGAGTACTAAATGTAGATGAAATTTAAAACTAATTGCACAGTTTTGTTGTACTTTGCGAGACGAACATTTTGAGCCTAATTAGTCAAAGTTTGGACAATTTTTACCAAATACAAACGAATTGCTACCGTGCGTATTTAATGCGCACTGTAGCAATTCGGGAGCCCCAATTCCGGATCTAAACAAGGGCTATGCAAAAAGAAGATTTTCCGTCATATTAAAATATCGATACATGCATGGAGTACTAAATGTAGATGAAATCAAAAACTAATTGTACAGTTTTGAACACATGTATGAAGCATTAAATATAGATAAAAAATAAAACTAATTACACAGTTTAGACGAAATAGACGAGACAAATATTTTAAGCCTAATTAGACCATAATTAGACAATATTTACCAAATAACAACGAAACTATTACAGTAGCTATTGGTCAAAAATTTTGCATATACAGCCTCGTCGTACACAGCACCGGCTGATCCAGTGTACTACTCCTACTTCTTCCTCTGTCCAAAAAAAAAATTGCAAGGTGATCAGCAAATGACGAAAATACCCTATATGATGCTATCTGACACTGCAGTTCTGCCATTGCAGCTCTGTGCATAGCGTTCAAGGCCTCGTTTAGTTGGGCCCTGTTTAGTTCCAAATATTTTGCAAAAATTTTTAGATTTCCCGTCACATCGAATCTTTAGACACATGCATAAAGCATTAAATATAGATAAAAAATAAAACTAATTACACAGTTTAGACGAAATGGACGAGACGAATCTTTTAAGCCTAATTAGACACGATTAGACACTAATTGCTAAATAACAACGAAACTTGCTACAGTGTTATTTTGCAAAAAATTTTGATCTAAACCGGCCCTTACTATAATTGGGGCTAAATTTCATTATGACCTTATTTAGTTCCCAATTTCCACCCTCAAATTCCACTATGCAAAAAGAAGATTCTCATCACATCAAAATGCCGGCACATGTATGGAGTACTAAATGTAGATGAAATTTAAAACTAATTGCACAGTTTTGTTGTACTTTGCGAGACGAACATTTTGAGCCTAATTAGTCAAAGTTTGGACAATTTTTACCAAATACAAACGAATTGCTACCGTGCGCATTTAATGCGCACTGTAGCAATCCGGGAGCCCCAATTCCGGATCTAAACAAGGGCTATGCAAAAAGAAGATTTTCCGTCATATTAAAATATCGATACATGCATGGAGTACTAAATGTAGATAAAATAAAAAACTAATTGTACAGTTTTGTTGTACTTTGCGAGACGAACATTTGCTTAATTAATTAATGTTTCGACAATTATCACGAAATACAAAATGCTACAGTGCGCTACAGTGGTGTACAGTAGATTTGGCAATCTCCAAATTTAAAACTAAACAAGGCCCAAGATTTGAAGGAAAGGAAATGTTCCAGAGCACGAGTACTGAGATGAAATGTGCATAGTTTTTTTTTTTGTTAAGGCCCCGTTTAGTTGTGAAAATTTTTGGAAAAAATTCCTATAGCACTTTTATTGTTATTTGGCAAAATTTATCTAACCATGGACTAAATAGGTTCAAAAGATTTGTCTCAACATTTACAGACAAACTGTGCAATTAGTTATTTTTTACCTACATTTAATGCTCCATACATGCATCAAAGATTCAATGTGACAGGTACTGCGTAAAAATTTTTGATCTTTTTGCCCATGGCCTAAGTTTTTTACGGGCACTAGTCGCACATTTGGCATGCAGCGGTACGAATGGGTCCCATCGTAACAGTGACCCCTTGCCCGTACTGGCCCTCACATGCAGCACGAGTGCTCCGTACTTAGCTCGCCCTGCTTCTAGAAGCATTATTTTTTCTTTAAGAAAATTGCTTGACAACCACGGGAACCTAGAACCATTTAGCAAACACACGTCGCCGCATGCAGTCCCGGCCCAGCGCTCACCACGTACGGCCACGACCGCGGCGCCAGGAAGCGGTCGACCACGCGCCACTCGTCGTTGCCACACCGTCGCCGCCGGCGACTGCCTGGAAGGTGCCGTCGGAGAGCGTGTTGTCCAGAATGTACTCGACGCCCTTGTTCAGGTCCGGAATTGGAGCTGCCGAATTGGTACAGTGCGCATTAAATACGCACGGTACCAATTCGTTTGTATTTGGTAAAAATGTCCAAATTTTAACTAATTAGACTCAAAATGTTCGTCTCGCAAAGTACAACAAAACTGTGTAATTAGTTTTAAATTTTATCTACATTTAGTACTCCATTCATGTGCCAACATTTTAATGTGATAGGAATATTTTTTTTGTATAGTGAAATTTGAGGTTGAATTTGGGAACTAAACAAGGGCCACGGCTGCACATCTAACCAATCCGGACGTGCTGTGGCCCGCGGTGGAAATGCACGATGAAGGGACACTGGCTGACGACACCCCATCTAACCAATGGGACCACCAACAGCCCACATGCCACTCCATCTTTTGTTGAAGCTTTTCTGTTGACTGGCGTGTCCATGTCCGAGCTGGTGCAAAAGGTCGGTCCCCTGAGCCCATAAATATCTCTTCGTTCGTTACGTCACTGATGCTTCTAGAAGCAAATCATTCTGCTCGGCGGAACTGTACTGTACTCGTACCGTGATTTGCAAAATTTTTCAGATTCTCCGTCACATCGAATCTTTGACATATACATAAAGCATTAAATATAGATAAAAAATAAAACTAATTATACAGTTTACACGAAATGGACGAGACGAATCTTTTAAGCCTAATTAGAACATGATTGGACACTAATTACCAAATAACAACGAAATTTGGTATAATATCGTTTTACAAAAAAATTTTGCAATTAAACGAGCCCTGAGCTGAGCACCTCCTGAGTGTGATGAGTGGAAAGTCGTCAAAGTGCAAGTGCAGCAGTGAGTCCAGACAAACACGCGGCCCCCACCATGCACCGAGCCGCCGGGATTTTTTTTTATTTTAAGTCCAAATTTGAAACAAATTTTAAATTTAACCCATATTTGAATTTTTTTAAATCTAACCCGTTTGGCCCCGTCACCATGCATGGCGGGACAAATGCACTGAACCCCGCCATGCATGGTGGCGGGGTACAGGTCCCACGTGGCGGGGGACGTGGCATGCCACCCGGGTGTACCCCGCCATGATGCGTGGCGGGGTATGCCAAACCCGCAACCTATCATAGCGGGTTACACCCCGCCACCCATCATGGCGGGGCACGGCCTAAATAAAAGCCGCGCCCCGCCACGCCCGCTCGGCCGACGCCCCGCATTTGCAGCCGCGCCGTCGCCGTTGCCCGCGCCCCCAGCGACGCCGAGCCGCCGCCGGAGCCGCCACCGTCGCCCGGAGCCCCTCCCCCGTGCCCCGGCCGCCCCCGCCGCGCCCCGCCGCGCCGCCGCTCCCCGCTGCGCCCCCGCCGCCGCGCCGTCGCGCCGCCGCTGCCGCCGCCGCCACGCTGCCGCAGCCGCCGTCCGCGCCGCCGCGCCGTCCCCGGCCACCGCGCCCTCGGCCGCGTCTCCGGCCGCCGTTCCCGCGCCGCCACCCCGGCCGCGGACCGTCGCACCCCGGCCCGGCCCCGGCACGCCGCCGCCCGGCCAACCTCGTCGCGCCGCCGCAACCCGTTTTACGGTAAATTTTTTTATTTTGTCGTTACTATTATTTATTTTTAGTAAATATTATTAAGTTATTATTATTTATTTAGTTAATTGTTTAATATTCTTTGTATTAAACGATTATTTAGTTATTTAACATTAGTTATTTAGTTAGGTATTGAATTATTTAGTTAGTTATTTAGTTATTTAGTTAGTTAACGATTATTTGTAGTTAGTTAGTTAATATTATTTGTAGTTAGTTAGTTATTTAGTTAGATAACGATTAATATTAGTTATTTAGTTAGTTAACGATCATTTGTAGTTAACGATATTTTTGATAGTTAGTTAATATTAGTTTTTAGTTAATGGGTTCGTATTAGTTATTTAGTTATTAGTTAATTAGTTAACGATTATTAGTTATTCGGATGTTATTAGTTAATATTAGTTATTTAGATACTAAGTAAGTTAGTTACGTGGTAGGTAAGTAAGGTTAGTTAGTTAGTTAGTTAGTTATGTAGTAATTAGTGCTACCATATTGGTCAGTTGATAATCGGATGTTAAATCGTTTTGTAGATGGATTACGGTGTAAGAGTTTTTTACGGAGGAAGTGTTGGGAGAGAAAATTGCCAGTTTGAGGATATGTATGAAGAATTGGAATGGTTTGATGGCACCCCTAGTTTCCGCGATCTATGTGACCGTTTGAGTTTGAAGTTTGGTGAGGCTTTCACACTAAAGGGTAGGTTCGATGTTGGAAAGAATAGGGCACACTATGTGATGATGGACTTGTGCAACCAAGCAGAGTGGTCCCGATACAATAGGGTCATCCAAGGTTAGAATGTTGGCATGGCTGAGTTGGTGCTGGAGAATGTTGAGAATGAGGAGCCGTCCTTCGACAGTGGTACTCTAGGAGATTGTGGTGTGCAGATGCAACAAACTATGGAGAGTATGGACTTGGATGGTAATTTGACGCAGGAGCGGGTTCATTCTCCTCCAGTTGGTCATATAAGCAATGATTTTGATGTAGACGATTTTGAACAGGAGGAGGAGGAGGCGGCAGAGGAGGAAATGATTGGTGATGATGTTAGCACTGATTCTGACAATTCAGGAAATGAGGAAGGAGGTCCACATGCCATGCGAGCACCGGTTGAAGCTATGCCCTCTAGAGGTGCACCTGCCATGTGTACACCAGTTCGTGGCATGCCCTCAGGAGTATCGCTTGAGGTACTTCATGGCATGCAGAGTCATGACACATTAGCCACCGGTTATCCAGATGATGGAGTGGAATATGAAGGATGGAGCAGGGTTAGGGAGCCACAACAATACGTTGCACCACCCTCTTATACATCGGCAGAGCTTACACAGCTGAGGGAGGCTGGCTTGCCCTTTACCGGTGTGCCAAATTATAACGATGTAAGTATGTCGCATATGGCAGTTTGTGACACGGGTTTGTAGATGTGTAAGGAATCATTGTACAACCATAAAAATTTAATACTGAGGAAGGGAATGCTTTTCAATACGATGTCTGAGATGAAGTTGTTCCTTTAGGACTATGCTGTGTATCATCATAGGCCTTACACGGTTCGACATTCTGACAAGGAGGTAAAATTCCACATATTATGTAAGGCTGGATTCCCGTGCTCGTGGAAGTTGAATGCATGAAAGAGGAGTGATGGTAAGTGGAAGGTAACTTCAGTGGAACAGCCGCACAGATGCCAGACTAATGAGGGTAAAAGGTACCATCTGCAGTTGACGGCTCGGTACCTAGCCCGTCGTCTATTGGGTCTTGTAGATAAGGACAACGACGTATCGGTGTCTTTCTTGCAGGAGACCATAGTCACATTTGTTGGGTATGAGGTCATGTATGGAAAGGCTTGGCGGGCAAAGCAAATTGCCCTGGCAATTCGTTGGGGTAGCTGGGAGGAAGCCTATAACAGGGTTCCACGCATTTTGTGTGTGATGGAACACTTCAACCCTGGCATGAGATCGTTCATATACACAGGAGGGTTGTATCTTCAGAACCCGTTGAGGCATATTCTGTACCGTGTGTTCTGGTATTTCGATCAGTGCAAACATGCATTTCAGTATTGTCGGCCAGTTGTTCTTGTTGACGACATGTTCCTCACCGGCAAATACAGGGGCACATTGATGATGGCTACTGCTGTAGACCCAGAGAACCAGATACTGCCAATGGCTTTTGCTTTGGCGGAGGGGGAAAACAATGATTCATGGTCATGGTTATGCGTCTGCTCCGTGTTCATGTGCTTGGCCCTTCTCGCACCATTTGTCTGATTTCGGACCGTCACATTGGAATTCTTAATGCAGCCGGTGAACACATTGATGGTCACCCGCCCCTAGTGCACCGTTGGTGCATGCGGCATTTTGCCGCCAATTTCTGGCGGCGTCAATGCAAGAAGGATGTGGCTGACAAGTTAAAGGATCTTTGTAATAAACGTACAGAACGCGAGTTCAACGAGACTATGGCAGAACTAGAGAAGATGCTCAACCAAGCTGGCAAGGCATGGTTAGACCAGCAGATGGAAAATAAAGCCAAGTGGGCATTAGCATATGATGAGGGCGGCTTCCGGTACGGCATCATGACAATAAACTCCTCTGAGTCTTTCAATCGTGTGTTCAAAGGCGTTCGATCTCTCCCAGTGTCTGGTATTGTTGAGTTCTCTTTTAGGAAGTGCAATGAGTATTTTGTTAAGCGGTATGGCCTAGCCCTGAGGAATGAAGAGGAGCTTAGAAGATGGGGGAAGGCTGCACACGAATATTTGAAGGAGGCTAAGGAATTGGCCAAACAACAGGTTGCTGAGGCTTATGGACGGGACATGCTTGTTTTCTGCGTACGAGCTAGAGGGGGTACAAACCTGGGCGGCGAACGATTTGGTGGGCGAACGTACCGTGTCGATCTTGATAAAGTAGAATGCAGTTGCAACATCTCTCAGATCATGCATGCCCCTTGCTCACACATGATCACCTCTTGTTGGCTTAGAGGTTTTGACCACACAGTTGCACCATACATGTCACCCTTGTATCTCCGTGCCAACACCCTCAAAGTTTGGGAGAAGAGTTTCGAGCCATACCTTGACGAGTCGCAGTGGCCTCCATATTATGGTGAGGACTACACGCCTTATCCGGACCTGAAGAAGGTAGGGAAGGGAAGGAGGAAGAAGAAGCGACTGAAAGGCGATATGGACAATATGAAAGGTTACGGCGCCGACATGTATGGTGGCGGGGACTTTGACGAAGAATGTGCGCAGAACCTTTGCTCCATTTGCAAGAATCCTGGTCATAACGCTAGATTTCATAGGCGGGCGAGACAAGAGGTGGTTTATATTGTAAACATGCATTTATGATATTTTAATCTTCAAATTTACTTGTCTTTGTTTTTTTATAACGTTATTAATTGTTCTAATGTTATAAATGTTGTCTTTGTTTTTTCAAACAGGCAGGTTCAGGGTTGCAAGATGGAGGCGCGGGCTCCTCATCCGTGCTTTAGCCTCATTGAGGCGGACTACGACAAGGACCACCGGGCCCAGGCCTTGTCGAAGAAGCAGAGGCCGTTGCGTGCGCTTCGTGTTCGCACGCACCGCGTACATAGCTGGGACGCAAAATGTAAATGACTTCCGTAAACTTGCTGTAAATGACTCAACATGGCATGTCTGCATTTGTCACGCTCAGCTGACGCAAAATGTAGGCATAGTTCCTGCGTGCCCACAGTTTCAGGGCCACCCATGGTAGGGTGGCCCTAAAACTGCGGGCACGCAGGAACTGCACTAAGAAACTGCATTTATAAACTGTACGGATAAACCACACAACAATCTTAGTGAGTGGACCAACAAATGAAACAAATGAAGATGTGATAATGAAAATTATTACAATGACATGTTTCAAAGTACAACACTGACAAACTATACCACACAAAGTTTCTAAGCCACTACAAATGACAAACACTAACAATGACGACGTGAAGACATGACAATGCAAATTATTACAATGACATGTTTCAAAGTACAACACTGACAAACTACACCACACAAAGTTTCTAAACCACTACAAATGACAAACACTAACAACGACGACGTGAAGACGTAACAATGCAAATTATTACAATGACACTTGTATGTCAATCAAATTGCGTGCACCACTGCGTAAGCAACTTGTCTTCAGACTCTGAATCCTCCACTACAACCTCCTTACCCTTGCTGGCCTCGACTGCCTTGGCCTGAGAGGCCTGACGCCGGTAGTAAGCCGCCTCCGCCTCGTCCGCGGCCTGAGAGTACAACTCGGCCTCTTCTTCGGTCATGTCTGACCCTCCTCTAATTCAACATCCTCCTCGGGCATCGGTCCTAACTCCTCTACAAGACGAACTAGCTTGGCTATCCTTCCCATATCGTAGGCATCCTCGTCCTGAGGGTAGCCCAATTCTTCGGCTAGACGAATGAGCTCGCCTATCCTCCCGGTGTCGTCGTCTTCCTCCGGCTCGGCCTCCTCTTCAACCACAATCGGACGGCTTGCGGTGCCACCAACTCCTGCGTCCCGCTTTAGTGTCCTATTCTCCGTGTACCTAGCACGAGCCACATCTGCTTGCCAGTTGCCGGTGCATCCAATCTCTACAAGTACAAAATGCAAACAATTAACACGATCTTTGCAATGACTTTATTGACAGTCAAACAAAGAAGATTGAGTTTCTAAAAACGCAATGACTCACTCGCACATAATGAGTCAATAGTATCGTTCAAGCCTTGCATCTCTGCTCTCGTAGCCTCCTTTGCAGCCTTCCTTGCATCCTCTTCAGCCTTCCGTGCCTGGTACTCCTCTACATCCTTCTTCTTTTACTCGTACCACTTCTTCCACGCAATACTCTCCGGGTTACGAACACGCAGGTCTTGGGCCCGTCGTAGCATTTTCTTCTTATGGTTCTTAACGAAATCAGTGACGTAGTTTGCAGGATATCCTCTCATCTTGCGAAGTGCTACCATTGTCTTATACTCATCCTTGAACTTATACACATCATCATATGATTCCCATTTGCATTTCTGAGTGCTCTGTTGCAACAAATAGATGAATACAAAGTTAGCGTACCAAATCAAACAAAATAAAACATTAGCACTAAGTGTCAACAGTCCTAGCAAACCTTGTCATAATCGATCATGTGGCCACAGAAGTGCCCAATCCCAAGGCCTGAAGGGACAAGGCCGTAGCTAGCTTCAACACCACATTAGCACATCACAGGAGGCGCAATAGACCTCCTCTTCTTCTTCCAGTCTAGCACCTCCTCATTCTTCTCCGGCTCCGACCAATGGCTCTTTGGACCATAGACCCATTCCTTGAAACGGCACTTGGGAAAATCATGATCCTACAAAATCAAAACAGTAAAACACACATATAGGACATGACATTCCAAGGTTCACTCAAACCTTACCTCATGTCATAGAGGACAAATGAACTCTTGTTCATTGCGTGGGTTTATCACGGCTTGCTCTCCACAAAGGCACTTTGGAGGATCCTCGAGCCGGCGTGCCGATGCTACGGCCTTCTCTTTCTCCGTCATAGGAGGAGGGTTAGGAGGGGGCGGAACCTAGCGAGTAAACACCTCACGCTTGCAATGATCAATGCCGGGGTAGAAAAGGAGAATCCTTGGGTCAAACTTGTCCGGACCGTCGATCCATTGGAAGAAAAAGCACCGGAAGTACGACTACAAAAAAGTTTGAATTATCTCATCGCGAATACAACATCAGAAACCAATAAGAAAAACAAAGGGCGCAATTACTTATGCTACAACTATAACATGTGTAGAAGCAACGAGCCGCAGTATCTGGATGTCTCGACTGGCTCACGTGCGCCGGATGACCACAGTCACAGTTAGGGAAAGGTTCTTCGGGAGGAACGGGCGCATCCTTGCAAGACACGTCGGGGTACATCTCTCTAGGACGACCCTTTTTCCTCCAAATCGACTCACGATACGAGTCCTCCATCTAATAACACGAAATGATTTCTACACAAAACACATATCACTTATATAATGTACAATATCAATACGATAAAAACTAATATAACTTTACTAACTACATTAACCAAACATACTACAACGATGGACGCAGAGAAGGGGTGGCCGGAACAAGGTCCGACGGTGGGCCGGTAGCCGACGGGGAGGGGCCCTAGGCGGGAGGGGCGCCGGAGAAGGGCGCCGAGGGGAGGGGAGCTCGGTCCTAGGGCGGAGAGGGGCGCTGCGGGAAATGGAATGGATAAATGGCCAAAAACAAGAAGTGCCCGGGCTTTTAAATAGGCGGGATTGTACCCATGCATGGCAGGTTAGGGGTACCCCGCCATGCATCATGGCGGGGTACTCCTTTCCACGCTGGCCTACAGCGTGCCACGTGGGACCTGCACCCCGCCACCATACATGGCGGGGTTCAGTGCATTTGCCCCGCCATGCATGGTGGCGGGGCCAAACAGGTTAGATTTAAAATTTTTTTCAAATACAGGTTAAATTTAAAATTTGTTTTAAAATTAGGCTAAAAATAAAAAAAATTCGCCGCCGGCCGGAGGAGTCAAGCTAATCATGCGACTGTGAGTGAGGTGTGTGGTATCCCAAAAGATATGATCGACGTCCTATCTCTGTGTCCTGATGACATGTAAAGCAGGATGCGGCAACACACTTTTCTTTACCTAATATTTTTCACACCTCCATGCTAATCCTGTTGTTACTAACCCTATTTGGCAGATGGTTTCTGCGACTTATAAACCGGCTGTGGCTGTTTTGTTATGAGAGAAAAATACTATTCCACGACTAATAAGCCGTGCTGATAAGTTCAGCCGAACAGGGTGACCGTCTCCGATCCAGGTGGGCAAGGCAAGTAGGTAGACAAGTACTACTCACGACCGAACATATATTTGATATGCTGGTAGCTAGGATGAAAACGGATCGGATCCAAATGGATATCACTGATATTATATTTGTTTTTATATTTCTGCCTAGATTCGGATTTGAATACGGATAATGTCAATTATGCCAAATAGAATATGATTGGATATCGAGATCATAAATATGCAATTTGAGTATTTGAATACGGATATGGTATCAGACGTTGAATATCCAGATTCGGATACGAACAAATCTGAACCCCTCTAAGGTCTTGTTTGGATATATGTGTATCCACCTTCACATGTATTGGAGTGGATTGAATGAAATTTAGTTTAATTCCACTCCAATCTACTTTAATACACGTGGATTGAGATGAATACATGCACATCCAAAGAAGACCTAAACGAATTCGGTCTCGAATACGATCAGAAATATTCGTACCATTTTCACCCTGGTGGTGGCCACCAGAGGCCGAAACAGTGACAAACTGTTCTCGCACTTGCTCGCTGCTAAGTACCAACTGTAGGCACTGTCCATCCGATGCATAATAAAGCAACAAATTCTGAAGAAAATTCCGTGGCATGGGTCCAAACCCTTCCTATAGACCACAGTTTTGATGGACGATTACTGTGCATGGAAATGATGGCACAACTGGCCGACTCCATCACGTATAACCTAAAGAATCCTGGTGCATTGTAGTGGTAGACTGCAAGTCTTGTTCGCTTCTCTCCTAAGCCGTACTCTTTCGGGCAACAAATAATATTTTTCTCTCATAACAAATCAGCGAACAATACTTTCAGCCATGACTTTTCTGCCAAACGAACAAGGCGATATCTCTGGATGGATTTATGGATGTGCGGGCCACATGGTTTTTAGAATGCTACGTGTCACCCATTAAAAATGCGGTTGCACATGAGGGTTTGAAAAAACCGGATAATAATCAATTAATTAAAGTGACAACGAGCCCATGGTTTGGCTACCATCATCCTTTGTGTGGAAACCTACTAGATCAAGTGCCAATCCCATCGCCGAGATACAGCTCACTCATCTATAGTAACGCAAATTGTGGTTTTAACACAGTACTACGTGTTGCATATACAAATTGTACAAAGTACTTTAACTAAACATCGACTTATTTGGATATGTTTCGATTCACCCCAGTTCACATGGGTTGTAAGGGTTTGACGTACAATTTACATTAAGGTGGTAGCATCGCCATACGAAAAGTCCTTGCGTTATGGTCGGAGTGACGTCCGTCTCGGTCGTCACCAACGTACTTGGATTGGTTCTATTTGTGCCTCTGCGCGCGCAACTTCATCAACATGCAATTTTTCTGGAGCTGATGTTGGCATGGGTTGGCCTAGGCATTGAGGAAGAGTATTTTTTGGGTGCTAAGAGCATTTCCACCCGATTGAGTATCATTTCCCCTAAAAATGTCATATAAGGGATTGAGAAAAACTGAATTGAAAGTTATAGGTGAGGAATGCTGCAACAGATTTTGAATACTCCATCTCCTTTATTTTACCGGACCCATATATCAGGCATCCAATCTCTTCTCCTTTTTCTCTCTCCTCTCTCTCGGGGCTTCTAGGCACGGTGATGGCGCGGCCCGTATGTCAGTACGCACACCAAACACGGAGGCAGCACGCTCGCGACGGCGCGGCCCTCCTAGCGGACGAAAACACTGCCCAGTGCAGCCCGCCCGTGCACTGTTTGGTACAACACCCTGGTGGCATCTCAGCGGCAGCTCGCTCCCGCTCGAAGCTATGATAGCGAGCTCGCATGTCAGGGGCGTGAAGGAGAGAAAAGGGGATCGAGAAAAAATGGTGGCAGGTCCCCTTCATTCGATGGATTGAGGCAAGATTTTGAAGGATTGGGAAAAAAACTTAGAAAAAGGGGATCTGGTGGAGCTTGTATTTTTTGTTATAATCTCCTTTATTGTGAGATATAGGGAGAGGAGATGACTTTAAATCAGTCTGGTGGAGATGCTCATGGGTTGACTTTTTTTGTTTCCTGATATATGCAATAAGCTCAAGGGTTGACTTGGAGCAGTCCCGCGGCCCGAATGAGACCTGGTATATATATATGGACAAGAAACAGGCTGGTCAATAGGGCCAGTGTTGGATTTCCTTTGAATCTACGCGTGCAAGAGGATTGATCAGCCTCCAGTATAGTACATTAAAGTTACAAGTGTCGTGTTATTTCTATTGGCGCTAAATAGGTCGACGACCGAGAGCATGCAAGTTGTTGTTGATACCGACATTCATCCACACCACGGGCACAGCGGCACGTACCACAAGTCCACGCGCGGCTCCTGTGTAGTATTCATCGAAAACCACGAGCACGACGTGAAATGTTGCTTGAATATATAGCTGCATGCAGGGCTAGTGTTGGATTTCCTGTGGAGTATAGACAGAGATGGATTGGAGGAGGAGGTCACAGCTAGGTCAGCGACGGCGCGTAGGACACATCGCTAGCTCTTTGATTGTGAGACACGTACGGCCCGGCAACAAGGGATTCCATTTCCATGTATGATGGTGGGGTGTATATGAGTATGAACGCTGTCTTGATCCTTGAATCTTCTTCATGCACGCACGGAACAAAGAAAAATCGAGCAGGTGCACGCACGCACGCACGCGCGTCGACGGATCTATCATCGGCGCGTGCCTTGGCTACCTCTGCGTGGATGCGTTCCACTCCACCGACGCTCGCGGCGAAGGGCCAGTAGTAGTATACACAACTCCTGCCCTTCTTCCTATGTGAATGCCTGCCTCCGATCCATGGGATGCTTGCATCGCTTTGGAGTTTATTGGTTTTTTTTGGTCTGCATCGGACTCGGACCTGCCAGCAGATGACCCGTATTATAACGAACCGCGCGATCGATCGACTGCTGCATCAGTCAGTCACTGGCTGTAATTTGACAGGGGCCGGCCTATGACGACAAGCTTGATATGTGTCCTCTGTCTTGGCAAAAGTCGTCCATGCACACTGCTGTATCTTTGTTCTGCTTCTGTACAACCATGTTCGTTTGGCTGATAAGTCATGACTGAAAGTACTGATGGCTGATTTGTTGTGAGAGAAAAACGCTGCACCTTGGCTGATAATTAGGCTGATAAGTTCAAGCGAACAAGGAGCTTGTCTTATGTATGGTTGAAATAAACAAGACGCAGTATGATGCAGGTTGATGGATATGGCTACTTGTCGCCATCGTTAGCCTATTTGTCGGCATTAGAAAAAAAAATCCGAAGTGATTGCCTGCAGCTTATTACGACCTCTTATCATCGAACCGTTTTTCTCTTCTTACTCTGATAACTCTTGATATTCTGCATGGTCGATGTATTTCCGTTATGAATGTAATGCAAATGGGGTAAACCTCCGGTTCAAAAAAAATCATCGAACCATTTCAGGTCATCCTACCCAAGACAAATAGTACCAAGCAACCATGCGTCCTTGTTGACGAAACAAAAGCTACATCTTCATCATTCAAAAACTTAAGTACTGTTTGTTACTCGTGTTTCGCGGATTACCAAGGACTTGTGTAATTTATTTTATTATTACTGTCCTTGCACTTGGCCACTGTCTGCTCAGTACCTACTGTAGGCGCTGTCCATTCGATCCATACTAGAGCAAGAAATTCTGAAGAAAATTTCGTGGATATGGTTACAAACCCTTTCCTATGCGATGCCACCACAGTTTTGACGATATAATGGGTGATTACTGTGCATGAAATTGATAGGTAGAATTTACATTAAGATGACAGCATCGCCAAGCGAAAAGTCCTTGTTTTTATAGTCGGAGTGGCAGCCGCCTCGGTCACCAATTTGTATTGGCTCTATTTTGTGCGTCTGCAGTATTAACAACATGCAGTTTTCCTGGGTGCTAACAATGGTTGACTTGGAGCATGCTCAGCCCGTATGATGGTTTGCCTTCTTTTTTTTTTTGGCGAGGAGATGCCTTCTAACTGTAAGGTTGACCTGATATACGTTATATGTACTTATGTTTATATATGTGGAAGAGATTTTTATAAAGCGAGCATCTTCATTCATTTAGTTTAACAAGTTACAGAAATCATGGTAAAAGTTCCCCCAGAAAGAGTTCTGAAACTCTTGATTCAGCTGGCTCGCTATAGATTTTCCAGCTGCAGCCGCGACCCAAAAAGGCGCAGCGAATAAATAGTCTGAATAGTAGTACAATTTTCCCACATGCGAGTATGCGAGAGATTTATTTGACAAATAAAATTACATACATGGACGAGAAAAAGAGTAGGAGCCGTTCGGCTGTACTGATAAGCCGGCTGAAAAATACTATTGGCTAATTTGTTGTGAGAAAAAAATACTGTTCCGACTGAAAAAAAACAAACTGAAAAAGACAGATTATAAGCCGGATGATAAGTCTATAGGTTACTGTTGAATTTCCTTTGAATCTATGTGCATGCAAGAGGATTGATGAGCCATTCAGGCTCCCGATATGGAGTAGTACTATACACTTGCGAAGTAGTACTACTACGACGACGGCATTATTAAGTGTCGTATATATTATTATTGGCGCTAAAGGTCGACGACGACCAAGAGCGTATGTACAGCCTGTTCGTTTTTCTGGTTTATTGGAGCTGAATGTACTGTTCATTGGTTTATTGTCAGAGAAAAACACTGCTGGATGGCTGCTGATTCCGATGTTAAGCTCAAACGTGACATACCGTTTGCCATAATATAATCCATCCACAACACACCAGCGGGCACAGCGGCACGTACTATATAACACAAGTCCGCGCGCTGCTCCTGTGTATTCATCGAAAACACGAGCATGCTGCAGGCCTGCCGTTGACTTTATTCGTCTCTTGTTGGGCTAATTGCTGCATAAGATGAGATTCATATCCATGCATGTTGGGTGCAGTTGACTTGGACTAGCCTGTGTAGATGAGCACGAGGAGGACGGAGGTGTAAAAATAACTTGTGATGTCCCCGTTTGGGAGCAAATGGACGACGCAGGCTGCGGATTAGAGGGTGACACTGACCTGTGTAGAACAAGTGGGCCTCATAAACCATGGGTGAATCGTCCAATTCTTAACGGCGGCCAAAAGAGGCGGGGGCTTTTTTTTTTTTTTTTTGCTGCGCCGTGATCTCATCCGGCTGCACAGCAAAGGTCGTCGCCCCCAGCCCGTGACAAGGTCTCGGTCTCCGCAATCCGGATGTGATCGCAGAGATTGATACTCGTATTAGCGACCAATTTTTTACATTACAATTATCTTATCTTGCGGATTATTGCAAATCTCATTGAGACTTTTCTCCTGCATCTGAGGCCGTGTTCGCTTCTCTTATAAGCCGTACTTTTCAGCAACAAACAGTGTTTTTCTCTCACAACAAATCAGCGAACAGTACTTTCAGTCATGACTTTTTAGCCAGGCGAACAAGGTTCTGAGATTTGCTTGTGATATGAGGTGTCTGTGTGTGCGCGCGCTTATCTCTGCATTAAGATTTTTAAGACCAACTTGTGAATAAAATGGACAGCAGCAGCAGCAAGAAATGGAACCGGTCCATTCCATGAACCAGGCTTCTCGATCCGGCTAGAAATTCGTATACTGGTGAGCTGGGAAGGACTGAATTCAAGGTTACCAGGAAGGCAGGAATTGAAGCAAGGCATTCAGTTGACCACGCTGAAACAAATCTGGCGGCCGTTGCGTTGCGTTGCGTTGCCGGAAGATACGGTTTGCTGGTCACGTGTTGGGGCAGGCACTGAGGCACCTTGGCAAGCACGAATTCGGGCAGGCCGGCGATTGATGATGCTCTCACGCCATAAACAAACGATAGTCTAATGCTGATGCTGCTTGGTTAATTAGTCGCACGCCAAGGCAAAAGCGGTGGGCGCGTGATCTGGCAGGGCCTTGGCAGGCATGCTGCCCATGCAGCCATGCTAATCTTTACCTGGTCACACATAGATAGCAGTTAATGTGGCGACCCGGCAGTGCTGAGCCGGGCTGTCGACTGTCATTACGTAAGTATTTTCTAGATGGCGTTTTGTTCTGAGCAAATTAGGAAGGTGCTCTGCTAATTCATCGTAGAGGAAGAAAGCAGCACTTACAGCCGATGTGGCTTAGATCTTACAGTACGTATAACAGAAAAGAAAAGTACTAGGCTCAGCAGAGTCTGTCTAGCTATTTACTAGTACGTACAAGACAGAACTACTGTAGTCATTTGCTTTCATGTGCGTGCCAACGTTTGGGATAGCCGGCCGGACAGCATATAGCTACATCCTGTCCGTACCGTATGACACTGTAGGAGGCGTCAGGCGTGAAACAAGATTTGGCCCCAATCCTGCACGCGAGGGATCATTGTGACTTGGTGAGCACCGTTCCTGTCATCATGCCTTGTTATCCCGAAGCAATGCTGTCGCTGTTGCAACCCCAGGCCCGCGCAGCACGCTACGAGAGGTAGCGGTAGTAAACCCCATTGTTTGTTTGGGCCGGTTTAGTTGGCAAAATTTTTGGCAAAATGTAACTGTAGCACTTTCGTTGTTATTTGACAAATATTGTCCAATCATGGTCTAGTTAGGCTTAAAAGATTCATCTCGTCCATTTCGTCTAAATTATGTAATTAGTTTTATTTTTTATCTAGATTTAATGTTTCATGCATGCGTTCAAAGATTCGATGTGACAGGGAATCTACTGTTCTTTTGCAAAATTTTCTACATCTAAACTGGGCCTTTGTCTGGGTGGCATACTCCTGGTAGTGGACAAAAAGTTTATCTTAGTCTGTCGCCCAACTTGCCACGCTTTGGCTAACTCCAACCCGTCGGGACCGTGAGACAAAAAAAAAAGAGCATATCCCCGCCAGTAGTTTCTTCGATTCCATGGAAAAACGGGGCCATCCGATCCAATCCGGCGGGTCCAGGTCCAGCACTCCAGCTCGGCGAGTTGAGTGAGCAATGGAGCAAGTCCGTGACAGGTCAGTCCGACGCGGACTCGTACACCTCAGCCTTATCTTATCTCTATTCGTGCTACGGCTGGCTCCATGCTGAGTCCTGGCGACACGCATCTGTGTGTTTTTACTAGTCGCAGCGTCGCAGAGAGGGGTGCCTGCCTGCCGGAATGAATGATGATTCGATGTGGATAAGGACGATGAGGTGCCGGCGGGCGGACCATGGCGCGGCGCACGTGGGGTCACCGACCTGGCCGGAGGCGGAGCGGAGGGAGAGGCGTCGCCGTCAGCGCCAGCGGTCGAGCCGGCTATCTCGGCCCCATCGTCGTCAGCGCTCTCTCTCTCCCTCTCCTGTGTTTGCAACAATTAGTGAGGCCTTGTTCACCTCCCCACCCTAACCCAAAATATTTCCTCTTCCACCCATCACATCAAATCTTTCGACGCATGCATGGAGCATTAAATGTAGGTAAAAAAGATAACTAATTACATAGTTTGTCTGTAAATATCGGGACGAATCTTTTGAGACTAGTTAGTCCATGATTGGACAAAATTTGTCAATAACAACGAAAGATGCTACAGTAACTTTTCACCTACTTTTCGCGAAGTGAACACACCCTGAGCCCCACGATCATATCACACACAGTTCTCCGCGGCGGTAGCCGTCCACGTCGTCGAGGGGCCCTGCGTTGCACATGGACAGGATAGACCATGCGAGCAGCTCAGCTGGGTTCCGTCGCGTCGTATTCGTATCGTATCGTCCGTGGATCCCATGCAAGTGCAACAGTGAACACTCGGTGATCGAGTCAGTGTGACACTGATCAGTCATGCATGAGTACAGAGGGAATGATGATGATATGCCAGCTTGCCCTGCTCGTGATTCGGCAGAGTTTGGCAGGGTGGGCAGTACTGGGCAGGCAGGCAGGTGCCGGTGGGTGCGGTGCGTCTGCGCCTGGCCGCTTGCGGTGGGCGCCCGCCAAAGGCACCTGTTGCCCAGGAGCTCCTGCTTCCTTTCCACCAAGGCCGTTGATGATAAGGAGAGGCCCCATCCATCGTTTACAAATATAAGCAATTCTGTAGGATTAGTTTGTTCATAAAGAGAGGCTGTCGATTTCATGGAAGGAAGTCACTTTGTTGTTGTTGCTATATGCAGGGACAAGGGTACTCATGGACACTCATGTGAGTATTAACTCTAGGCCGTCAACCTCATCCCTGATGGAATGATGGCTGCGGAGATAAAATCAGAAGGAACATGATGGAGGGTTTGGGGATGCTGAATGTGTAGCATGTATGTTCATCGTACCTGACAATTCAATTGTACATGTTCTTCCGTCGATTCAAATGAATTTTGGATTTCATGGAGCATCGGCTGCACTAAACAAAATTACTAGTAGGAAAGAAAATGGTGGAAGAACTTAGATAAAATAATATATTATTTTATTATTTTCGGTGGTCATGTCACGTGATGTGCTGAGTTTTGATATAATCCCTCTACTAATCTCTTAAAAAAGAAACAGAGAAGCCTACGCTTCTAGTAGAAGCTCTGGTTCCCCCATCCATGCTGCCCGTGCCGTGCACCGAGCCTCCAGATTCAGGTTTCCTTGCTTGGTTGTCGTGTTGCTCCATTCCAGCTGTTGATGACGATGCGTCCTTGTCCGCCTGTGCTGTGTCCTCTGAGTTCCTTTCCCCTCGTCGTAACGTGGCACGGTGTACTGTAGCAGTGACAGCCTCTAATCATCGTGTCGATCGACCCATCCGTCCGGTGCTATCACCGACGATCGAACCGAGTAACAGCCAGTCTCCAGTGCTGTTCCTCCTTTTACACTGTTCGGGTGAGATTTGAGCTCTGAGGCTATCCGCACTCGTCGTAGTCTAAATTCATCCTCTAAAAGGAATATTCCGTTCTGGTTATCGAGATTTCATCCTCTATATCAATTTCTCCCGCATCCATTCATACTCTATACCATCCTCTATTCCTCGTGGAGCCCACTTGTCAGTTTTCTTTAATAATAAAGCCACCGCCGGCCACTCTTTTCCCATTCTCTCTTTCTCTCTCCCTTCCTCCCTCCCGAGCGCCGCTCCCTCCTCGGCCCTCCCTCCCCGGCGGTCGCGGGGCCCCTCCCCTTGCTCCCCGGCCCTCCCTCCCCGGCGCTTCCCCGGCCGGCGCGAGTGCGGGAGGGCGCGCGGCTCCCGACGGCGGGGGCTCACCGGCGCGCGAGCGGATCCCGACGGGCGGGCGCGCGGATCCCGACGGCGGGGCTCACCGGCGCGCGGGCGGATCCCGACGGCGGGGCTCACCGACGCACGCGCGCGCGGATCCCGACGGCGGGGCTCATGTGGCAGAATCGCCTAACCTAATGCCCTCCCAAGAGTACTCGTCTTCCATTAGACCCTAAGTACCCAAGGGGGAACACCAAACTACGCGATTCCGTCTAGCACACCGCAAGGGAGAACTCGAAGATCCACATTTTTACATCAGGATCACAAATGAGAGAGTAAAGCTTACCACAACCTTACCATTTCTTACATCCCTTTTGGTACAACATCAGAATAATTTACTATGTAGATAAAACAGCGGAATATAAAACATTTTCAGAGTTCAGCGGAAATGAAACCATTTAATGACTAGTTAAACATTTACATGAACAACGTTTAAATACATGAAATGATATCAGATTAATAGTATTTTCCTTGTAAAACTTTTAGTGAGAGTTTTAATAAATAAACTCTACTCCGCATCGCAAAGGAATTCCTCGCTGAGCCCACCAGGAGGTTTCCACACACAAAAGTCAGCTCATCAGCACCTGCTACCTGCAACAGGGTAGAACAAACCCTGAGTACTCAATTGTACTCCGCAAGACTTACCCGTCAGGAGGAAGCAAAAAGACTCCAAGGATTATGCAAGGCTTTTTGGCTTGTGGGTTTCTTATTTGCGAGAAGCAGCACTAAGAGTGTGTCCTTAATTTTTTTACTTTTAATAGTCGTATTTCATTTCTTATCCAACCTTCTATGTAAGCACCTAGTTTAAAATCAAGCAGGGTTGAGAAAACAGAACCATTTCTTCATCTTTCAACTGCCAGTTCTTACTACGATGCCAGAGCGTAGTCAAGCCGTACCGTCACGCAGAAACGGCGATTCGCGAATCAATGTGCCCAGCTGGGTACCCCAAAAAACACACGCCTCGCTTGTACCCCAGGCACAAGCAAGACCAACTCGTTCCCCCCTATCACGGGTTTCTAGGTCCCCGTCCAAACTTGGACTCCTAGCTCCCGTACTTGAGGCCCGGCCTCAATACGGTGCTAAGACCTCCACCTATCCCCGCCTCCAATCAGTCGGTTCGGAAAGAGCCGGAGCCCATGACAAGAGAGTAACAAGTCTTCCTAGCCCCCATCCGCTAGTATATGCTCGGGATAAGAAGATATGTGACTTCACCAGGGTCCATGCAACGAACGGTCCTTAATTGACACAGGCGGAACAAATGCAACCAGAGCCTCGCTCTGTTGCTCAACCAAGTCCAAGTCCATCCAGCCCATTCCGTCCGGTCTCCAATTATCCATATACATTTATATTCCATGAGATGGCAATATGATAATAGTAACAATAAATATTCCTATCTCTCGCGAGCGACAGGAAATCACTCGACTTCTACCGGAATCCTGTAGCATAGCAATCTACACGATCCTGTCATACTAGTAAGACTCATGGGATCAGGATATATATATGCAAGTGAGTTTCATTCAACTCCTTTAAAGTTAATGCACAAGCATAAAATAAAGTGCAGAATAATAGGGGTTATGCACCGGGGCTTGCCTGGGTAGAATTTAACCAAGTTAGCATTTCGTCAAGGCGGCGTGATCCTCCGGACACCATCCTTTCGGCTACTCCAGATGACTTCCCGATCCATCATCATTCCTATTATGATATATGTGAATGCAACGTGGAATGTAAATAATTAACGATAATCGCAACTCATAGATAAGGTTTTCGTCTCTCACGCGAACTAGCTTAACGGCTACGTACTAAGCCGCCTATCTATGCTACCAGCAACGCGCTAAGTCCCGACAATCATTTTTGTTAAGAAGCCCAAGTGGTTACTTTATTTATTTTGTTGAATTACTATATATTCAACTAAGACATATTAGCTACCTTAGCGATTTAATTATTCAACGGCTACCAAGATTACAGTGAGCAGCTAAAAATTCTATGAAGCTATGGTACAGTTTTCAAAGCTAGCCCTATCATCAACTAGCTCCAAAAATCCCTACAAGTTTCTATTTTAATGACATTAAGCACCTTGATTTAATTAGAGGACCCCTGAGAACATCATAAAACTAAGTGACCCAATCACACCAACAGGTAGATCATGGTTTTTTGGAACCTAACAAAATTTGTTTCACAATTTTAGGATTCCCACACATTTTCCTATTGCATTTACAAGTTTGCTTCAGAAACTAAACTAGAAATGTTTTAGAAATCGAAAAGGGCCGTCGGAACCAAAATCAGCCCAGCGGCAGCTACGAGGCCCAGCAGCCCCACATGGCCCGCGCGGGGACAGCAATATGCACAGCAGGCCGGCCCAGCAAGCAGCCCAACTTGGGAGCCCGTGCCCATGCTTGCTTTTATGCAAAGGAGCCCCTAGACTAACAGTTTAATATGCAGCGCCCGCGAGCACTATTCCAAAAGAGTAGCGATTCGCGATAAGGACCCTGAAGTTCCTCGCCTTCACAACAGGGTGGTCCTTGCCACCACCACGCGCGACGGCGCCACTCCGGCCGGCACTCGGCTGCCATGCCGGACGCCTGGGACCCGCGCTGGCCCAGCTACGGGCCCGACCACCGTCTATGAGCCAGGCGGTGGAGGTTGGAAGCGATGGAGCACGGGGAGGCGCCCTAGGGTTAGCTACAGCGGCAGGCGGCGGTTCACGGTGATGGCGCGACCGCTCCGGTGGACCTATACGCTGACGGAGAGGTAGAGGCGGCTGGGAAGCAACAGAGCCTTACCGCGGTCTGCGCTGCGGTGACGATTGGGGCGGAGAAGCGCCGAGGTGGCCTGGCCACGAGTGACCGATCCACGCGGCGGCGTTCTATGGCGGACATGGCCGCGTCAAAGCTTCGCCAGCGAGCGTCCTGGCCAACAGAAGTGAGCATCTGATGGATGAGGTCAAGGCGAGTCAGCAGAACCCACTAATCGAGACACTACTGGAGCATAACAACTCACCCCCAAAGTTGCTCTGCTTCAAAGGCGCGACAACCGGCGGCTCGGAAAAACCAAAATTGGCCGGCAACACAGCTCGCTTGCGGCAAGGAGCGAGTCAGCTGCAAGCTAGCTTCCTATGCTACGCGCTGGTGCGAGTTTTCGAAATGCGGAGCCGTGAGCTAGACGCACGGACGGGCGCAGAGCAAAGGGAGGCAGCGGCTCAGTGGTCGGTGCGGCCGAGAAGAGAGCACACAAGCGACATGAGCCGAGCGACTCCGACCTAAAGCGGTAGCACAACTCACGCACAGTGGACGCAACTAAGGCAGCCTAGGCGGAGTACGCTTAGCTCGACGAGGCTAGGCCCGAGCGGTTAAAGACGGAAGGCTCTGATCGGTCCGGCAAAGCGAGCAGGTGGCACAGTCGAAAGAGCAGAGGAGAGCTTGGCGCAACGCACACGGCAAGGAGTGGCCCGACAGAGCGAGACGCCAGTGCCGAACTAAGGCAGAGCAACGTAGGGGGGGAAGACAGCGAGGCAGAGGACGTCTCCATCCCAACTGTGGCCGAGTCAACGAGGCAGCGCGGAGCAGCACGACGTCGGGTCGACCTGCACGGCTTGGCCGGCAGCGCGCCTAGCCCGGCCCAAGACATGATCTGCAGCCGGCAAAAAATGGCCCACGGCACAACCATGGCCAGCCGCGGCCAGGCATCGACAACGTGTGCGCGTGGTGACTGCGGGCACCGGCCGAACACCCGCCAGAGTTGACGAGCACGAAATTTAAAGCAGAGCAACAAACACCGACTTGCCTGAGTATGGTCCAACCAAAACCCCGAACCCGAAGTTACCTCTAACCGCTTTCTAGCGAAGTGAGATTCACGGTCCGAGCGAAACTAAGGGCGAAGATAAGGTGATGCCAACTCGGGTTCGTCGTGCAGACGTCAGTCCATGAACAGGGCGCCAACGTAGAGGTTTACAGCGCGTCCAAACGATGTTCGGGAAACTTTCGAGCGAGACAGGTGACGTTCACATAACCGCAACCTATACCAAGCTCGAGTACACACTTTGACGCAACCCAAAATGTGATAACGCGGTGGTAGTGCTTAGGCATTTTGGTTGGAATTTAAACGTCAAAAATGGCATTGTCATTACTTCTCTCAGTCTTGGACGAGATCGAGAGTTTAGGTAGAACTGAATTTCAATTTCAATTTTTGAGCTTGCAAAATACCATTTAACAAGTTTTGTTTTCCAAAACAAAAGTTGTATTTTCATCTGCTTATCATTTATGTGAGGTAAGAATTTTAGAACCTGAGAACTTGCATACCTAATTTCTTTTAGCTTTTAAGCGAGGTGTTACACGGCTCGTAACACCAGGGGTGTTACAACTCACCGGCGCACGCGGGCGGATCCTCCGAGCAGGCGCGGGGAGCACCGCGACCTCCCGCCGTGGGCGAGCCGCAGGCGGGCGCGGGGACGGCCGCCTCCTCCGGCTCCGGGCGCGAGGCGAGGGCGACGATGCAGCTCCTCCGCCGGCGCCGCGGGGCGCAGCTCCTCCTCCGCCGGCCATCCCCTTCTCTCTCCCCCTTCCGGCTCATGGCGCGGACGAACGGGCGCGTGGGCCCCACGCCACGCTGGCCGATAGCGGACGTCCAGGAAGCGCGCTATTCCTGGCGGACGCGAGCTCGTCCGCTTGGGTAGCGGACGCTTCCCAGTACCGCGCTGCGGCACTTCGGTCCGCTATCCGGTCCTCCAGGACGGGGATAGCGTACCCGGTGCAGATAGCCTGAGGTCGTCTGAATGCTGTGCACTACAATAATTAAACTGCACTGATTGATGATGGAAATAGTAGGGCACTTGTACTGATGGATGGTTTGCATTTGTTCCACTTCCACAGGCCAGATCGAGACCTGTGGCTGCCTGCACGGCTGAGCTACCTAGCCGGCCCGGGCCGTACCTTATGTTTCACCACGCCATCAGCGTCGTCACGGCCCGTGGCCGTACCGAAGATAGCTATTGCTAGCACCTGCGCTGGTTTTCTGAAACCATCGGTCCGTCCATTAATTTTTAATTATTATACTCTACTAATTAAGGCTTCTGGTTATAACTACGCAATCGCTCTGCTGGCCTCTACCTCGTCGTCTCCATCGTGCCGTCACAAGAAACCGGTCGAGCTTCTAGAAGCCTGCAGCACACGAGAAGGAGACATCATCAGTACTAGTAGGTTCCAGGTTGCAACATTCCGGTGCTTGCTTTTCAGTATCCAACAAACTGAAGCCTTCTAGAAACTAAAACTACAGAGCTCGAACGTTAAAGCCTATGCTGCCAAAGGATGTTCTTTGTAACGTGTACGAGTAAAGCGAAAGTGTGGGCAGTTTGAGGCAGAAATTATGCATCTTTGTTTTAGTTGTATATAAATAATATGCGTAGATAATCTTTTATGTACTTGTACGCGAACGCGAGATATGCATGGCCTTAATTATATAAGGAAACCGGAATGTTCACCAGAAAAGAAAAAGGATCGAGAATAAGAATAATTCTGGTAAAATAAAAGAAAAATAATGAGAAGATGCAACCCCATGGGTCACGCATGCGAATATATCTGCACTTTCAAGTCTCATGGCGTTGTGTTCTATACTTTCGGGTTTTTTTTTGAGAAAGTAAAATTTGTCTTCCACGGCATATATATACTCTCCTACGAGTCTCACGAGGAGAGCATCTGCCATTGAGGGCTTAGAAAAAGAGACAGCTGACCTTCTTTCATAAAAAAAACTTTTTAATTGTTTGAGATATTTTTCTAGTGAACAATTGATATCCTAGACAATAATGCTACTAGTAGATGATTTAATATCCGTTCGGCGTTTAGACGGTTTGCAATGTAGCAATTATATGCATACGAAATAACAAATATATGCAACGGTTCCAAATTCCTACACTTTTTCAAGTGCAAATCGAGGTATGCATGCATATATATAGTTACAAAGTTAGACATAAGCAACACACAGTCACATAGACATATACATACATAGTTAGACATACGAGTCCACGTACATAATTTTTCAGGCGCAAATCGAGGTAAGCTAATTTTTTTACCATCACGATGTTTAGGCGACTCCTGCTGCAAATAGACCAAGAATTTAACTACACCATTTGGAACCGTTATTTGATCACGTTCAAACATTTAGGTGAGCTTCGTGTGTAATTCATCGACTAGACCATGAACTTATGCAAATTCTTCATTTACGATTTACACACATACAAATGAACGTTTGTAAAGACCGAATGGTCCAAGAGAAGGGTAAATTGGACTCCAAAAATTTAAAGCAACATTTTGAGTATATGCAAACTTTAAATCCCTTAAACATCTTGACACCTAAGTTATTCTACAGAGCAATGTAAGAAGTCGTTTGATCTATCACACCTAATCAAGTCCTTGGCGAAAAAAAAACACACTAAGATATACAAGAACTTATAAGAGCAAGCGGTAAACCTATGATGTGGGGACATACCAAGTTAATCTATCTAAGCTGAGTGTCATGACCAACTCAGCTTAAAGCAAATTAACTAGGATAGTCTCTAGAGATGCCACCCGCAGACTAGATTGAACTGCCTCAAGGTAAACGCATTGTACCCTTCAAGTACCATATGTAAAGCGATTCAAGATGTACAGGTTGAACCCACGGCAAACAGAGCACCTTTGGTTGCAGGGGCGGCCAGGCCTGGGCGACATGCAGTCAATCGTGCGCGAGGACTGACCGACCGAGGATCAGAGCCCATGCATATGACACTGGTGAAGAATGGTCCGGTCCGAGTAGCAGGAGTGTGCTGCCGCTCTATACATTTTCGTCGCCGCATGCAGATATTATACTAGTATAAGTCCAAGTGGGGCCCACTAGGGGACGTGGAGAGATCATGGGATTGTGGAACTTGGAGAAGCAGAAGTGGACTGGCTGTGGATCCGTCCGAGTCGGACGACGGACGTCGTCCTCAGCCTCCATACTCCTCCTATTCGGAAGCTAGCACGCGGAATCCACCGACGTGGGGGATCCGGGGCCGAGGGCGGCGGCCGCCCGCCGGATTGCAAGATTTGCGACCGTAAGCGAGACGGTGCAGCACGGCACGGGCGGGCCCACGGCGATCCTGACGCCCTGGATGGACCCAGGCGCGCGCGCTCTCGCTCGCCGGGTGACGGGTGACGGCCGCGAAACGCGCCGGCTGGCCGGCCGCGGCCGGTTCATTTCCTCGCCGATTCCTTGTTGCTCGATCGTGGGGCGTCGCACGGGCGCCCGTCCAGATTCAACGAATTTATTAATCCACACACTGCTGGAGAGGAACGGACATCAGATCAGCTGATCAAGCAATCAACGTCGTCACGGCAGGAGGATCTGTGTGTGCCGTGTGCTGACACGCCCCCTGCTTAAACTAATCCTCCTGCTGAGACAAGTACGGCTTCTGGTTGTAACTAAAAGCTGGCGATCGACGCCTACTAGATAAAAACCAGCAACTGGTAGCAGCTCCATCCATCTGGCTTCTAGCTAAAAACCAAACTACTCCAGTTTTCTTTTTGAATTGCGGTTTCTAGCTCCTAGTCAATTACTACAATACTACTCCCACTACTAGTCGTATCTTCACAAAAAAGAGAAACCCATACGTACAATATCTCTCCCTCTCTCCCTCTTGGCTGAAGGGCCGGCTACAAAGCTTCTAGAAGCCTGCAGCAACAAAGGACAAGGGCAAAAGGGAATTTGGTGGATCCGTGGGCCACGAACATGCATTATTTATCGTATGAAAAGCATATAGACATTCATTCGGTGCAGCTGCTGCTTTAATTTAATTTCATCCTTGAGCAGCCCGTGCATGCATGCATGCACGCACGCTGTCGGTGATCCTGATCCTGATCTCGATCTCGATCGTCAGGTGCAACCACATTCTTAATTTGATTGACGGGTTGTTGTTTAATTTAGCGCTGTCAGGGCTTCCGTTTCGTCCTAACGCGTATTGGTGAGCCTTGATATATACCCAAACGTCCCAAATAGACAATATTGCTATTCGCACGGAAATAAAAATAAAAAATCACCGCTCTCACCTTCCTCTTGAATCGCCGTTCTCGAACCCACTCTCTGCGCGCTGCATCGCCGCTGCGCGCCCCGCGTGGGGCACCGGGTTTGGGCACGGGGAACGGGATACTGGCACCGGCGTGCAGATGCGGGCGCCCCTCCGAATGTCTGGGCACTAACTATTCCCTTAATTTAGCTTGGGTTGTTTGATTGTTGGCGATCTCAGTGCCTGCTGCCCAGCTATCTAGCATCTGCACGATCAGATATGCGCTGGTTAGACAACGGTTGGAGTAGTACTGTGGTAATCAACATTGTGTGGAGAGCGGAACATATCAGCTAATTAACATCGTCTGTTCAAAACTAAATTTCAATCTAAAAGCTGATCCCTCAAAATTGTTACCGTTCATATTTTGAAAGATGCTTTTGTTTTCCTTTTTTTAATATAAATTTTGATTTGAAGCTTAACACAATGTCATTTATTTGTTTGCCCTTGAAGGGACAGAGATGCTTATATGCAGAGATGACGCGGGCTGTAGATATATATGGCCATCGGGCCTGCCCCGGCCTGGCCCGGCACGGGTTCGGGCCGGCATGGCCTGATGAAGGTCGTGCATTCATGGGCCGTCGTGCTTCACGTGTCGTGTCTTGGTGTGCCTCGTGCCTAGCTGCCAGCCCAAGCACGGCACTACGGGCCATAATTCAAGCTGTGCCGGCCCGCTAAGCATGGCCAAATCTGCGGGCCGTGCTAGCCCACAACCCGGCTACCACAAAAAACATCTCAAACTGATCACAGTCACCAAGGCATTCACAATTTTCACAAGTCATTCGCAATAAGTCAATCACACATTCACAGTCACACTATCACAGTTCACAATTTAAGATAAAAGTTCTAACAGTTTATAGTTTAGCTTTCAAAGTTCAAATAGATCTCAATTCTCAATCAGCAATCAAAGAAACTCCAAAAGACACATTTAAGATAAAAAATGAGTTGTTTGTGTAATGCTGCCTCATTAAAAATCTTTCTAGGTAAAACTTATCCTTGTGAGAAACTCTATAAAGGGAAAAAGAGTGCAGCACAGCTCTTAATTAAGTTCAAAGGTCTCAAGTCAAGTCTTACAAATTACAGACATATACAGATAAAAGAGACAGTCCTCTCTCAACTCTCATCTCTCAACCAGCAGCACCAGGACCCCTAGATGGACCACCAGCAGCAGCAGCACCAAATGTACCTCCATCGTCTTCATCTAGATACAGATTCTTGAAAGACTCCTCCAACTCTTGGTTGTCAACATCATGCTATAGCCTTCTGTCTCCCAACTTCCGATCCTTTATGCAAGTCAGCATCTCCACATGTTCAGGCAACAAACGCCGTCGCCGCTCCTCGATGATCCTTCCTGCTAAGCTAAAACATGATTATGAAGAAACAGTAGAAACAGGAACAGACATAACATCTCTAGCCATGATGGATAGGATTGGATAGGTACTGTCAAGATAAGCAGAGAGCTCAGACATAACAGAACCAGATGTAGATGAAGCGGGGGTAGAGGCTGGGGAAGGACCACCAACACAAGATCCAGGGCCTCCAAATATCCTTCCCCATGCCTGTTTTCTTTTACCTGGTTGGCTTGTAGGATGTGTAGGCCTTTGAGACCTAGCTGCACCAAACTTTTTGCTCATAATTGGTAAACAAATTATAAAGCTCAGTTTTAACATCAGCATAGTATGAAGTGTAATCACAACCAGTGTGCTCTTTAAGCAATGTCAGGACATTGAACAGACCTCTCATCGTTACTCTAGGATGAAGAATGAATGCAAAAGAATATAACAGAGGTATGTCTTACCAATATTTAAAGAATTTAAGCTTCATAGGATATACAATAGTCCCAGTTATGCAAACCATCAGGATTAAGTGCAAGCCTAGACTGAACTCTAGCACGTTGATTAGTTTTCTCCCTACATGATTTCTGGTGCCTCTTCAAGTGCCCAGTACCAGCAACAGATCTAGCAGACAAAGTAGCCTTACACATTTGCAGACAGTTCTAGTGCAAATGCTAGTGCCATTCACATCCTCAAAGATCTCATCAAAATCAGCCCAGACAGGTGTCACATAACCTCTTAAATTATGATGGCCTTACACATTATGACCTCGTTTAGTTCCCAATTTCCACCCTCAAATTCTACTATGCAAAAAGAAGATTTTCATCACATCAAAATGCCGGCACATGTATGGAGTACTAAATGTAGATGAAATTAAAAACTAATTGCACAGTTTTGTTGTACTTTGCGAGACGAACATTTTGAGCCTAAATAGTCAAAGTTTGGACAATTTTTACCAAATACAAACGAATTGCTACCGTGCGCATTTAATGCGCACTATAGCAATTCGGGAGCCCCAATTCCGGATCTAAACAAGGGCTATGCAAAAAGAAGACTTTCCGTCATATTAAAATATCGATACATGCGGAGTACTAAATGTAGATGAAATCAAAAACTAATTGCACAGTTTTGTTGTACTTTGCGAGACGAACATTTGCCTAATTAATTAATGTTTCGACAATTATCACCAAATACAAAATGCTACAGTGCGCACAATAGATTTGGCAATCTCCAAATTTAAAACTAAACAAGGCCCAAGATTCGAAGGAAATGAAATGTTCCAGAGCACGAGTACTGAGATGAAATGTGCACAGTTGTTTTTTTTTTGTTAAGGCCCCGTTTAGTTGCGAAAATTTTTGGAAAAAATTCCTATAGCACTTTTCATTGTTATTTGGCAAAATTTATCTAACCATGTACTAACTAGGTTCAAAAGATTTGGCTCAACATTTACAGACAAACTGTGCAATTAGTTATTTTTTTACCTATATTTAATGCTCCATACATGCATCAAAAATTCAATGTGACAGGTAGTGCGTAAAATTTTTTGAAACTTTTTGCCCATGGCCTAAGTTTTTTACGGGCACTAGTCGCACATTTGGCATGCAGCGGTACGAATGGGTCCCATCGTAACAGTGACCCCTTGCCCGTACTGGCCCTCACATGCAGCACGAGTGCTCCGTACTTAGCTCGCCCTGCTTCTAGAAGCATTATTTTTTCTTTAAGAAAATTGCTTGACAACCTCGGGAACCTAGAACCATTTAGCAAACACACGTCGCCGCATGCAGTCCCGGCCCAGCGCTCACCACGTACGGCCACGACCGCGGCGCCAGGAAGCGGTCGACCACGCGCCACTCGTCGTTGCCACACCGTCGCCGCCGGCGACTGCCTGGAAGGTGCCGTCGGAGAGCGTGTTGTCCAGAATGTACTCGACGCCCGTGTTCAGTTCCGGAATTGGAGCTGCCGAATTGGTACAGTGCGCATTAAATACGCACTGTACCAATTCGTTTGTATTTGGTAAAAATTATCTAAATTTTAACTAATTAGACTTAAAATGTTCGTCTCGTAAAATACAACAACACTGTGTAATTAGTTTTAACTTTTATCTACATTTAGTACTCCATGCATGTGCCAGCATTTTGATGTGATAAGAATCTTCTTTTTGGGCTGGTTCGGCTGGTGGAAAAGCCGGTTGATTTCGGCTGATTCAATAGTGTTCTGTGAGAGAGAATAAGCTGAAACAAGCTGAAACAAGCCGAAACATGACTTGCAGAACAGGGCCCGCATAATGAAATTTGGGATTGAATTTAGGAACTAAACAAGGCGACGGCGACGTCTCTGATGTCGGCAGCCAAGAACTCGACGTGTGCGCCAACATGGTTTGCGGACTTCCGGTACAGCCTCTCGGCGTCTCATCGGGCGCAAGGCGCGGACGATTGCCGCGGTGCCTCCCTTGAGCCGGTGCGAGTGGAAGACGGCTGCACATCTAACCAATCCGGACGTGCTGTGGCCCGCGGTGGAAATGCACGATGAAGGGACACTGGCTGACGACACCCCATCTAACCAATGGGACCACCAACAGCCCACATGCCACTCCATCTTTTGTTGAAGCTTTTCTGTTGACTGGCGTGTCCATGTCCGAGCTGGTGCAAAAGGTCGGTCCCCTGAGCCCATAAATATCTCTTCGTTCGTTACTGTACGTCACTGATGCTTCTAGAAGCAAATCATTCTGCTCGGCGGAACTGTACTGTACTCGTACCGTGATTTGCAAAATTTTTTAGATTCCCCGTCACATCGAATCTTTGGACACATGCATAAAACATTAAATATAGATAAAAAATAAAACTAATTATACAGTTTACACGAAATGGACGAGACGAATCTTTTAAGCCTAATTAGACCATAATTGGACACTAATTACCAAATAACAATGAAATTTGGTATAGTGTCGTTTTACAAAAAATTTTGCAATTAAACGAGCCCTGAGCTGAGCACCTCCTGAGTGTGATGAGTGGAAAGTCATCAAAGTGCAAGTGCAGCAGTGAGTCCAGACAAACACGCGGCCCCCACCATGCACCGAGCCGCCGGGATTTTTTTTTATTTTTAGTCCAAATTTGAAACAAATTTTAAATTTAACCAGCATTTGAATTTTTTTAAATCTAACCCGTTTGGCCCCGCCACCATGCATGGCGGGGCAAATGCACTGAACCCCGCCATGCATGGTGGCGGGGTACAGGTCCCACGTGGCGGGGGACGTGGCATGCCACCCGGGTGTACCCCGCCATGATGCGTGGCGGGGTATGCCAAACCCGCAACCCATCATAGCGGGTTACACCCCGCCACCCATCATGGCAGGGCACGGCCTAAATAAAAGCCGCGACCCGCCACGCCCGCTCGGCCGACGCCCCGCATTTGCAGCCGTGCCGCCGCCGTTGCCCGCGCCCCCAGCGACGCCGAGCCGCCGCCGGAGCCGCCACCGTCACCCGGAGCCCCTCCCCCGCGCCCCGGCCGCCCCGGCCGCGCCCCGCCGCGCCGCCGCTCCCCGCTGCGCCCCCGCCGCCGCGCCGTCGCTGCCGCGGCCGCCACGCTGCCCCAGCCGCCGTCCGCGCCGCCGCGCCGTCCCCCGCGCCCCCGCCGCCGCGGCCCCGCCGGCGCGTCCCCGGCCATCGCGCCCTCGGCCGCGTCTCCGGCCGCCGTTCCCGCGCCGCCACCCCGGCCGCGGACCGTCGCACCCCGGCCCGGCCCCGGCACGCCGCCGCCCGGCCACCTCGTCGCGCCGCCGCAACCCGTTTTACGGTAAATTTTTTTATTTTGTCGTTACTATTATTTATTTTTAGTAAATATTATTAAGTTATTATTATTTATTTAGTTAATTGTTTAATATTCTTTGTATTAAACGATTATTTAGTTATTTAACATTAGTTATTTAGTTAGGTATTGAATTATTTAGTTAGTTATTTAGTTATTTAGTTAGTTAACGATTATTTGTAGTTAGTTAGTTAGTTAATATTATTTGTAGTTAGTTAGTTATTTAGTTAGATAACGATTAATATTAGTTATTTAGTTAGTTAACGATCATTTGTAGTTAACGATATTTTTGATAGTTAGTTAATATTATTTTTTAGTTAATGGGTTCGTATTAGTTATTTAGTTATTAGTTAATTAGTTAACGATTATTAGTTATTCGGATGTTATTAGTTAATATTAGTTATTTAGATACTAAGTAAGTTAGTTACGTGGTAGGTAAGTAAGGTTAGTTAGTTAGTTATGTAGTAATTAGTGCTACCATATTGGTCAGTTGATAATCGGATGTCAAATCGTTTTGTAGATGGATTACGGTGTAAGAGTTTTTTACGGAGGAAGTGTTAGGAGAGAGGATTGCCAGTTTGAGGATATGTATGAAGAATTGGAATGGTTTGATGACACCCCTAGTTTCCGCGATCTATGTGACCGTTTGAGTTTGAAGTTTGGTGAGGCTTTCACACTAAAGGGTAGGTTCGATGTTGGAAAGAATAGGGCACACTACGTGATGATGGACTTGTGCAACCAAGCAGAGTGGTCCCGATACAATAGGGTCATCCAAGGTTCGAATGTCGGCATGGCTGAGTTGGTGCTGGAGAATGTTGAGAATGAGGAGCCGTCCTTCGACAGTGGTACTCTAGGAGATTGTGGTGTGCAGATGCAACAAACTATGGAGAGTATGGACTTGGATGGTAATTTGACGCAGGAGCGGGTTCATTCTCCTCCAGTTGGTCATATAAGCAATGATTTTGATGTAGACGATTTTGAACAGGAGGACGAGGAGGCGGCAGAGGAGGAAATGATTGGTGATGATGTTAGCACTGATTCTGACGATTCAGGAAATGAGGAAGGAGGTCCACATGCCATGCGAGCACCGGTTGAAGCTATGTCCTCTAGAGGTGCACCTGCCATGTGTACACCAGTTCGTGGCATGCCCTCAGGAGTACCGCTTGAGGTACTTCATGGCATGCAGAGTCAGGGCATATTAGCCACCGGTTATCTAGATGATGGAGTGGAATATGAAGGATGGAGCAGGGTTAGGGAGCCACAACAATACGTTGCACCACCCTCTTATACATCGGCAGAGCTTACACAGCTGAGGGAGGCTGGCTTGCCCTTTACCGGTGTGCCAAATTATAACGATGTAAGTATGTCGCATATGGCAGTTTGTGACACGGGTTTGCAGATGTGTAAGTAATCATTGTACAACCATAAAAATTTAATACTGAGGAAGGGAATGCTTTTCAATACGATGTCTGAGATGAAGTTGTTCCTTTAGGACTATGCTGTGTATCATCATAGGCCTTACACGGTTCGACATTCTGACAAGGAGGTAAAATTCCACATATTATGTAAGGCTGGATTCCCGTGCTCGTGGAAGTTGAATGCACGAAAGAGGAGGAGTGATGGTAAGTGGAAGGTAACTTCAGTGGAACAGCCGCACAGATACCAGACTAATGAGGGTAAAAGGTACCATCCGCAGTTGACGGCTCGGTACCTAGCCCGTCGTATATTGGGTCTTGTAGATAAGGACAACGACGTATCGGTGTCTTTCTTGCAGGAGACCATAGTCACATTTGTTGGGTATGAGGTCACGTATGGAAAGGCTTGGCGGGCAAAGCAAATTGCCCTGGCAATTCGCTGGGGTAGCTGGGAGGAAGCCTATAACAGGGTTCCACGCATTTTGTGTGTGATGGAACACTTCAAACCTGGCATGAGATCGTTCATATACACAGGAGGGTTGTATCTTCAGAACCCGTTGAGGCATATTCTGTACCGTCTGTTCTGGTATTTCGATCAGTGCAAACATGCATTTCAGTATTGTCGGCCAGTTGTTCTTGTTGACGGCACGTTCCTCACCGGCAAATACAGGGGCACATTGATGATGGCTACTGCTGTAGACCCAGAGAACCAGATACTGCCAATGGCTTTTGCTTTGGCGGAGGGGGAAAACAATGATTCATGGTCATGGTTTATGCGTCTGCTCCGTGTTCATGTGCTTGGCCCTTCTCGCACCATTTGTCTGATTTCGGACCGTCACATTGGAATTCTTAATGCAGCCGGTGAACACATTGATGGTCACCCGCCCCTAGTGCACCGTTGGTGCATGCGGCATTTTGCTGCCAATTTCTGGCGACGTCAATGCAAGAAGGATGTGGCTGACAAGTTAAAGGAGCTTTGTAATAAACGTACGGAACGCGAGTTCAACGAGACTATGGCAGAACTAGAGAAGATGCTCAACCAAGCTGGCAAGGCATGGTTAGACCAGCAGATGGAAAATAAAGCCAAGTGGGCATTAGCATATGATGAGGGCGGCTTCCGATACGGCATCATGACAATAAACTCCTCTGAGTCTTTCAATCGTGTGTTCAAAGGCGTTCAATCTCTCCCAGTGTCTGGTATTGTTGAGTTCTCTTTTAGGAAGTGCAATGAGTATTTTGTTAAGCGGTATGGCCTAGCCCTGAGGAATGAAGAGGAGCTTGGAAGATAGGGGAAGGCTGCACACGAATATTTGAAGGAGGCTGAGGAATTGGTCAAACAACAGGTTGCTGAGGCTTATGGACGTGACATGCTTATTTTCTGCGTACGAGCTAGAGGGGGTACAAACCTGGGCGGCGAACGATTTGGTGGGCGAACGTACCGTGTCGATCTTGATAAAGTAGAATGCAGTTGCAACGTCCCTCAGATCATGCATGCCCCTTGCTCACACATGATCACCTCTTGTTGGCTTAGAGGTTTTGACCACACAGTTGCACCATACATGTCACCCTTGTATCTCCGTGCCAACACCCTCAAAGTTTGGGAGAAGAGTTTCGAGCCATACCTTGACGAGTCGCAGTGGCCTCTATATTATGGTGAGGACTACACGCCTTATCCGGACCTGAAGAAGGTAGGGAAGGGAAGGAGGAAGAAGAAGCGACTGAAAGACGATATGGACAATATGAAAGGTTACGACGCCGACATGTATGGTGGTGGGGACTTTGACGAAGAACGTGCGCAGAACCTTTGCTCCATTTGCAAGAATCCTGGTCATAACGCTAGATTTCATAGGCGGGCGAGACAAGAGGTGGTTTATATTGTAAACATGCATTTATGATATTTTAATCTTCAAATTTACTTGTCTTTGTTTTTTTATAACGTTATTAATTGTTCTAATGTTATTAATGTTGTCTTTGTTTTTTCAAACAGGCAAGTTCAGGGTTGCAAGATGGAGGCGCGGGCTCCTCATCCGCGCTTTAGCCTCATTGAGGCGAACTACGACAAGGACCACCGGGCCTAGGCCTTGTCGGAGAAGCAGAGGCCATTGCGTGCGCTTCGTGTTCGCACGCACCGCGTACATAGCTGGGACGCAAAATGTAAATGACTTCCGTAAACTTGTTGTAAATGACTCAACATGGCATGTCTGCATTTGTCACGCTCAGCTGACGCAAAATGTAGGCATAGTTCCTGCATGCCCACAGTTTCAGGGCCACCCATGGCAGGGTGGCCCTGAAACTGCGGGCACGCAGGAACTGCACTAAGAAACTGCATTTATAAACTGTACGGATAAACCACACAACAATCTTAGTGAGTGGACCAACAAATGAAACAAATGAAGTTGTGATAATGAAAATTATTACAATGACATGTTTCAAAGTACAACACTGACAAACTATACCACACAAAGTTTCTAAGCCACTACAAATGACAAACACTAACAATGACGACGTGAAGACATGACAATGCAAATTATTACAATAACATGTTTCAAAGTACAACACTGACAAACTACACCACACAAAGTTTCTAAGCCACTACAAATGACAAACACTAACAACGACGACGTGAAGACGTGACAATACAAATTATTACAATGACACTTGTACGTCAATCAAATTGCGTGCACCACTGCGTAAGCAACTCGTCTTCGGACTCTGAATCCTCCACTACAACCTCCTTACCCTTGCTGGCCTCGACTGCCTTGGCCTAAGAGGCCTAACGCCGGTAGTAAGCCGCCTCCGCCTCGTCCGCGGCCTGAGAGTACAACTCGGCCTCTTCTTCGGTCATGTCTGTTGCCCCCCATGCATCGAACAACGGTGTCTTATGGCTGTGGTACGCTGCCTGACCCTCCTCTAATTCAACATCCTCCTCGGGCATCGGTCCTAACTCCTCTACAAGACGAACTAGCTTGGCTATCCTTCCCATATCGTAGGCATCCTCGTCCTGAGGGTAGCCCAATTCTTTGGCTAGACGAATGAGCTCGCCTATCCTCCCGGTGTCGTCGTCTTCCTCCGGCTCGGCCTCCTCTTCAACCACAATCGGACGGCTTGCGGTGCCACCAACTCCTGCGTCCCGCTTTAGTGTCCTATTCTCCGTGTACCTAGCACGAGCCACATCTGCTTGCCAGTTGCCGGTGCATCCAATCTCTACAAGTACAAAATGCAAACAATTAACACGATCTTTGCAATGACTTTATTGACAGTCAAACAAAGAAGATTGAGTTTCTAAAAACGCAATGACTCACTCGCACATAATGAGTCAATAGTATCGTTCAAGCCTTGCATCTCTGCTCTCGTAGCCTCCTTTGCAGCCTTCCTTGCATCCTCTTCAGCCTTCCGTGCCTGGTACTCCTCTACATCCTTCTTCTTTTACTCGTACCACTTCTTCCACGCAATACTCTCCGGGTTACGAACACGCAGGTCTTGGGCCCGTCGTAGCATTTTCTTCTTATGGTTCTTAACGAAATCAGTGACGTAGTTTGCAGGATATCCTCTCATCTTGCGAAGTGCTACCATTGTCTTATACTCATCCTTGAACTTATACACATCATCATATGATTCCCATTTGCATTTCTGAGTGCTCTGTTGCAACAAATAGATGAATACAAAGTTAGCGTACCAAATCAAACAAAATAAAACATTAGCACTAAGTGTCAACAGTCCTAGCAAACCTTGTCATAATCGATCATGTGGCCACAGAAGTGCCCAATCCCAAGGCCTGAAGGGACAAGGCCGTAGCTAGTTTCAACACCACATTAGCACATCACAGGAGGCGCAATAGACCTCCTCTTCTTCTTCCAGTCTAGCACCTCCTCATTCTTCTCCGGCTCTGGCCAATGGCTCTTTGGACCATAGACCCATTCCTTGAAACGGCACATGGAAAAATCATGATCCTACAAAATCAAAACAGTAAAACACACATATAGGACATGACATTCCAAGGTTCACTCAAACCTTACCTCATGTCATAGAGGACAAATGAACTCTTGTTCATTGCGTGGGTTTATCACGGCTTGCTCTCCGCAAAGGCACTTTGGAGGATCCTCGAGCCGGCGTGCCGATGCTACGGCCTTCTCTTTCTCCGTCATAGGAGGAGGGTTAGGAGGGGGCGGAACCTAGCGAGTAAACACCTCACGCTTGCAATGATCAACGCCGGGGTAGAAAAGGAGAATCCTTGGATCAAACTTGTCCGGACCGTCGATCCATTGGAAGAAAAAGCACTGGAAGTACGACTACAAAAAAGTTTGAATTATCTCATCGCGAATACAACATCAGAAACCAATAAGAAAAACAAAGGGCACAATTACTTACGCTACAACTATAACATGTGTAGAAGCAACGAGCCGCAGTATCTGGATGTCTCGACTGGCTCACGTGCGCCGAATGACCACAGTCACAGTTAGGGAAAGGTTCTTCGGGAGGAACGGGCGCATCCTTGCAAGACACGTCGGGGTACATCTCTCTAGGACGACCCTTTTTCCTCCAAATCGACTCACGATACGAGTCCTCCATCTAATAACACGAAATGATTTCTACACAAAACACATATCACTTATATAATGTACAATATCAATACGATAAAAACTAATATAACTTTACTAACTACATTAACCAAACATACTACAACGATGGACGCAGAGAAGGGGTGGCCGGAACAAGGTCCGACGATGGGCCGGTAGCCGTCGGGGAGGGGCCCTAGGCGGGAGGGGCACCGGAGAAGGGCGCCGAGGGGAGGGGAGCTCGGTCCTGAGACGGAGAGGGGCGCTGCGGGAAATGGAATGGATAAATGGCCAAAAACAAGAAGTGTCCGGGCTTTTAAATGGGCGGGGTTGTACCCCGCCAGCATGGCGGGTTAGGGGTACCCCGCCATGCATCATGGCGGGGTACTCCTTTCCACGCTGGCCTACAGCGTGCCACGTGGGACCTGCACCCCGCCACCATGCATGGCGGGGTTCAGTGCATTTGCCCCGCCATGCATGGTGGCCGGGCCAAACGGGTTAGATTTAAAAAAATTTTCACATGCAGGTTAAATTTCAAATTTGTTTCAAAATTGGGCTAAAAATAAAAAAAAATTCGCCGCCGGCCGGAGGAGTCAAGCTAATCATGCGACTGTGAGTGAGGTGTGTGGTATCCCAAAAGATATGATCGACGTCCTATCTCTGTTCCTGATGACATGTAAAGCAGGATGCGGCAACACACTTTTCTTTACCTAATATTTTTCACACCTCCATGCTAATCCTGTTATTACTAACCCTATTTGGCAGATGGTTTCTGCGACTTATAAACCGGCTGTGACTGTTTTGTTATGAGAGAAAAATACTATTCCACGACTAATAAGCCGTGCTGATAAGTTCAGCCGAACAGGGTGACCGTCTCCGATCCAGGTGGGCAAGGCAAGTAGGTAGACAAGTACTACTCACGACCGAACATATATTTGATATGCTGGTAGCTAGGATGAAAACGGATCGGATGCAAATGGATATCACTGATATTATATTTGTTTTTATATTTCTGCCTAGATTCGGATTTGAATACGGATAATGTCAATTATGCCAAATAGGATATGATTGGATATCGACATCATAAATATGCAATTTGAGTATTTGAATACGGATATGGTATCGGACGTTGAATATCCAGATTCGGATACGAACAAATCTGAACCCCTCTAAGGTCTTGTTTGGATATATGTGTATCCACCTTCACATGTATTGGAGTGGATTGAATGAAATTTAGTTTAATTCCACTCCAATCTACTTTAATACACGTGGATTGAGATGAATACTTGCGCATCAAAAGAAGACCTAAACGAATTCGGTCTCGAATACGATCAGAAATATTCGTACCATTTTCACCCTGGTGGTGGCCACCAGAGGCCGAAACAGTGACAAACTGTTCTCGCACTTGCTCGCTGCTAAGTACCAACTGTAGGCACTGTCCATCCGATGCATAATAAAGCAACAAATTATGAAGAAAATTCCGTGGCATGGGTCCAAACCCTTCCTATAGACCACAGTTTTGATGGACGATTACTGTGCATGGAATTGATGGCACAACTGGCCGACTCCATCACGTATAACCTAAAGAACCCTGGTGCATTGTAGTGGTAGACTGCAAGTCTTGTTCGCTTCTCTCCTAAGCCGTACTTTTTCGGGCAACAAATAATATTTTTCTCTCATAACAAATCAGCGAACAATACTTTCAGCCATGACTTTTCAGCCAAACGAACAAGGCGATATCTCTAGATGGATTTATGGATGTGCGGGCCACATGGTTTTTAGAATGCCACGTGTCACCCATTAAAAATGCGGTTGCACATGAGGGTTTGAAAAAACCGGATAATAATCAATTAATTAAAGTGACAACGAGCCCATGGTTTGGCTACCATCATCCTTTGTGTGGAAACCTACTAGATCAAGTGCCAATCCCATCGCCGAGATACAGCTCACTCATCTATAGTAACGCAAATTGTGGTTTTAACACAGTACTACGTGTTGCATATACAAATTGTACAAAGTACTTTAACTAAACATCGACTTATTTGGATATGTTTCGATTCACCCCAGTTCACATGGGTTGTAAGGGTTTGACGTACAATTTACATTAAGGTGGTAGCATCGCCATACGAAAAGTCCTTGCGTTATGGTCGGAGTGACGTCCGTCTCGGTCGTCACCAACGTACTTGGATTGGTTCTATTTGTGCCTCTGCGCGCGCAACTTCATCAACATGCAATTTTTCTGGAGCTGATGTTGGCATGGGTTGGCCTAGGCATTGAGGAAGAGTATTTTTTGGGTGCTAAGAGCATTTCCACCCGATTGAGTATCATTTCCCCTAAAAATGTCATATAAGGGATTGAGAAAAACTGAATTGAAAGTTATAGGTGAGGAATGCTGCAACAGATTTTGAATACTCCATCTCCTTTATTTTACCGGACCCATATATCAGGCATCCAATCTCTTCTCCTTTTTCTCTCTCCTCTCTCTCGGGGCTTCTAGGCACGGTGATGGCGCGGCCCGTACGTCAGTACGCACACCAAACACGGAGGCAGCACGCTCGCGACGCGCGGCCCTCCTAGCGGACGAAAACACTGCCCAGTGCAGCCCGCCCGTGCACTGTTTGGTACAGCACCCTGGTGGCATCTCAGCGGCAGCTCGCTCCCGCTCGAAGCTATGATAGCGAGCTCGCATGTCAGGGGCGTGAAGGAGAGAAAAGGGGATCGAGAAAAAATGGTGGCAGGTCCCCTTCATTCGATGGATTGAGGCAAGATTTTGAAGGATTGGGAAAAAAAACTTAGAAAAAGGGGATCTGGTGGAGCTTGTATTTTTTGTTATAATCTCCTTTATTGTGAGATATAGGGAGAGGAGATGACTTTAAATCAGTCTGGTGGAGATGCTCATGGGTTGACTTTTTTTGTTTCCTGATATATGCAATAAGCTCAAGGGTTGACTTGGAGCAGTCCCGCGGCCCGAATGAGAGATTGTCCTCTAACTGCAAGGTTGACCTGGTATATATATATGGACAAGAAACAGGCTGGTCAATAGGGCCAGTGTTGGATTTCCTTTGAATCTACGCGTGCAAGAGGATTGATCAGCCTCCAGTATAGTACATTAAAGTTGCAAGTGTCGTGTTATTTCTATTGGCGCTAAATAGGTCGACGACCGAGAGCATGCAAGTTGTTGTTGATACCGACATTCATCCACACCACGGGCACAGCGGCACGTACCACAAGTCCACGCGCGGCTCCTGTGTAGTATTCATCGAAAACCACGAGCACGACGTGACATGTTGCTTGAATATATAGCTGCATGCAGGGCTAGTGTTGGATTTCCTGTGGAGTATAGACAGAGATGGATTGGAGGAGGAGGTCACAGCTAGGTCAGCGACGGCGCGTAGGACACATCGCTCGCTCTTTGATTGTGAGACACGTACGGCCCGGCAACAAGGGATTCCATTTCCATGTATGATGGTATATGAGTATGAACGCTGTCTTGATCCTTGAATCTTCTTCATGCACGCACGGAACAAAGAAAAATCGAGCAGGTGCACGCACGCACGCACGCGCGTCGACGGATCTATCATCGGCGCGTGCCTTGGCTACCTCTGCGTGGATGCGTTCCACTCCACCGACGCTCGCGGCGAAGGGCCAGTAGTAGTATACACAACTCCTGCCCTTCTTCCTATGTGAATGCCTGCCTCCGATCCATGGGATGCTTGCATCGCTTTGGAGTTTATTGGTTTTTTTGGTCTGCATCGGACTCGGACCTGCCAGCAGATGACCCGTATAACGAACCGCGCGATCGATCGACTGCTGCATCAGTCAGTCACTGGCTGTAATTTGACAGGGGCCGGCCTATGACGACAAGCTTGATATGTGTCCTCTGTCTTGGCAAAAGTCGTCCATGCACACTGCTGTATCTTTGTTCTGCTTCTGTACAACCATGTTCGTTTGGCTGATAAGTCATGACTGAAAGTACTGATGGCTTATTTGTTGTGAGAGAAAAACGCTGCACCTTGGCTGATAATTAGGCTGATAAGTTCAAGCGAACAAGGAGCTTGTCTTATGTATGGTTGAAATAAACAAGACGCAGTATGATGCAGGTTGATGGATATGGCTACTTGTCGCCATCGTTAGCCTATTTGTCGGCATTAGAAAAAAAATCCGAAGTGATTGCCTGCAGCTTATTACGACCTCTTATCATCGAACCGTTTTTCTCTTCTTACTCTGATAACTCTTGATATTCTGCATGGTCGATGTATTTCCGTTATGAATGTAATGCAAATGGGGTAAACCTCCGGTTCAAAAAAAATCATCGAACCATTTCACGTCATCCTACCCAAGACAAATAGTACCAAGCAACCATGCGTCCTTGTTGACGAAACAAAAGCTACATCTTCATCATTCAAAAACTTAAGTACTGTTTGTTACTCGTGTCTCCCGGATTACCAAGGACTTGTGTAATTTATTTTATTATTACTGTCCTTGCACTTGGCCACTGTCTGCTCAGTACCTACTGTAGGCGCTATCCATTCGATCCATACTAGAGCAAGAAATTCTGAAGAAAATCTCGTGGATATGGTTACAAACCCTTTCCTATGCGATGCCACCACAGTTTTGACGATATAATGGGTGATTACTGTGCATGAAATTGATAGGTAGAATTTACATTAAGATGACAGCATCGCCAAGCGAAAAGTCCTTGTTTTTATAGTCGGAGTGGCAGCCGCCTCGGTCACCAATTTGTATTGGCTCTATTTTGTGCGTCTGCAGCATTAACAACATGCAGTTTTCCTGGGTGCTAACGATGGTTGACTTGGAGCATGCTCAGCCCGTATGATGGTTTGCCTTCTTTTTTTTGGCGAGGAGATGCCTTCTAACTGTAAGGTTGACCTGATATACGTTATATGTACTTATGTTTATATATGTGGAAGAGATTTTTATAAAGCGAGCATCTTCATTCATTTAGTTTAACAACAAGTTACAGAAATCATGGTAAAAGTTCCCCCAGAAAGAGTTCTGAAACTCTTGATTCAGCTGGCTCGCTATAGATTTTCCAGCTGCAGCCGCGACCCAAAAAGGCGCAGCGAATAAATAGTCTGAATAGTAGTACAATTTTCCCACATACGAGTATGCGAGAGATTTATTTGACAAATAAAATTACATACATGGACGAGAAAAAGAGTAGGAGCCGTTCGGCTGTACTGATAAGCCGGCTGAAAAATATTATTGGCTAATTTGTTGTGAGAAAAAAATATTGTTCCGACTGAAAAAACAAATTGAAAAAGACAGATTATAAGCCGGATGATAAGTCTATAGGTTACTGTTGAATTTCCTTTGAATCTATGTGCATGCAAGAGGATTGATGAGCCATTCAGCCTCCCGATATGGAGTAGTACTATACACTTGCAAAGTAGTACTACTACGACGACGGTATTATTAAGTGTCGTATATATTATTATTGGCGCTAAAGGTCGACGAGGACCAAGAGCAAGTTTGTATGTTTAGTCTGTTCGTTTTTCTGGTTTATTGGGGCTGAATGTACTGTTCGTTGGTTTATTGTCAGAGAAAAACACTGCTGGATGGCTGCTGATTCCGATGATAAGCTCAAACGTGACATACCGTTTTCCATAATATAATCCATCCACAACACACCAGCGGGCACAGCGGCACGTACTATATAACACAAGTCCGCGCGCTGCTCCTGTGTATTCATCGAAAACACGAGCATGCTGCAGGCCTGCCGTTGACTTTATTCGTCTCTTGTTGGGCTAATTGCTGCATAAGATGAGATTCATATCCATGCATGTTGGGTGCAGTTGACTTGGACTAGCCTGTGTAGATGAGCACGAGGAGGACGGAGGTGTAAAAATAACTTGTGATGTCCCCGTTTGGGAGCAAATGGACGACGCAGGCTGCGGATTAGAGGGTGACACTGACCTGGGCCTGTTTAGATCCCAAATTTCATCCCTAAATTACACTATGCAAAAAGAAGATTCCCATCACATCAAAATGCCGACACATGCATGGAGTACTAAATATAGATGAAATTAAAAACTAATTGCACAGTTTAGTTGTACTTTGCGAGACGAATCTTTTGAGCCTAACTAGTCAATGTTTGGACAAAAATTCACAAATACAAACGAAATGCTACAGTGTTTGTCCCTGCACTGTGCAGATTTGGGTGCTGCCAATTTGGCGCAACTAAACACGGCCCTGTGTAGAACAAGTGGGCCTCATAAACCATGGGTGAATCGTCCAATTCTTAACGGCGGCCAAAAGAGGCGGGGACTTTTTTTTTGTGCTGCGCCGTGATCTCATCCGGCTGCACAGCAAAGGTTGTCGCCCCCAGCCCGTGACAAGGTCTCGGTCTCGGTCTCCGCAATCCGGATGTGATCGCAGAGATTGATACTCGTATTAGCGACCAATTTTTACATTACAATTATCTTATCTTGCGGATTATTGCAAATCTCATTGAGACTTTTCTCCTGCATCTGAGGCCATGTTCGCTTCTCTTATAAGTCGTACTTTTTCAGCAACGAACATTGTTTTTCTTTCACAACAAATCAGCGGACAGTACTTTCAGTCATGACTTTTTAGCCAGGCGAACAAGGTTCTGAGATTTGCTTGTGATACGAGGTGTCTGTGTGTGTGCGCGCTTATCTCTGCATTAAGATTTTTAAGACCAACTTGTGAATAAAATGGACAGCAGCAGCAGCAAGAAATGGAACCGGTCCATTCCATGAACCAGGCTTCTCGATCCGGCTAGAAATTCGTATACTGGTGAGCTGGGAAGGACTGAATTCAAGGTTACCAGGAAGGCAGGAATTGAAGCAAGGCATTCAGTTGACCACGCTAAAACAAATCTGGCGGCCGTTGCGTTGCATTGCGTTGCCGGAAGATACGGTTTGCTGGTCACGTGTTGGGTCAGGCACTGAGGCACCTTGGCAAGCACGAATTCGGGCGGGCCGGCGATTGATGATGCTCTCACGCCATAAACAAACGATAATCTAATGCTGATGCTGCTTGGTTAATTAGTCGCACGCCAAGGCAAAAGCGGTGGGCGCGTGATCTGGCAGGGCCTTGGCAGGCATGCTGCCCATGCAGCCATGCTAATCTTTACCTGGTCACACATAGATAGCAGTTAATGTGGCGACCCGGCACGCAGCGCTGAGCCGGGCTGTCGAATGTCATTACGTAAGTATTTTCTAGATGGCGTTTTGTTCTGAGCAAATTAGGAAGGTGCTCTGCTAATTCATCGTAGAGAAAGAAAAGCAGCACTTACAGCCGATGTGGCTAAGATCTTACGTATAACAGAAAAGAAAAGTACTAGGCTCAGCAGAATCTCTCTAGCTATTTACTAGAGGTGGGACTTGGGTCGGGCCGTGTCGGCACGGCACGGCCCTCTCGTGCTTCGTGCCGCATCGGGTCATGTCCTCTAGGCACGGAAGACACGTCGGGCCGTGCCGATATGGCACGGTGAATCTTTTCTTCGGCCCAAGCACGGCCCGTGACACGCTGGCACGCCTTCGGGTCATGCCGGCCCAAGCGCAGCCCTCAAAATATCTTTGCTAGTTTTCTTTTTTCACTCGTGATATAAAATATATATATATATATCTTGTGTGTAATATTTTAATAAAAGCTTAATGTTTTTCATAATCTATTCAAGAATTAGATAAGAGATAGTATAGTAAATGCTAGAAAATTGTATTGTATAATTGTAGAAGTGTCTACGTGCTATTTTTGTGTCGTGCCGGCCCAAGCACGGTCCAAGATGCGGGCCGGGCCATGTAGCCCGCCATGCCGAGATTCTGGGCACGGCACGGCCCTCGTGTTCGTGTCGTGCCGGCATAGCCCAAAATATTTCGTGCCGTGTCGAGCTTCGAGTCGTACCAAAAGACCGTGCCATGACCCGCCCTCAAATGGCACGACCTAAGTCCCAGCTCTACTATTTACTACGTGCAAGACAGAACTACTGTAGTCATTTGCTTCATGTGCATGCCAACGTTTGGGACAGCCGGCCGGAGAGCATATAGCTACATCTTGTCCGTACCGCATGACACTGTAGGAGCGTCAGGCGTGAAACAAGATTTGGCCACAATCCTAAACGCGAGGGATCATCGTGACTTGGTGAGCACCGTTCCTGTCATCATGCCTTGTTATCCCAAAGCAATGCTGTCGCTGTTGCTACCCCAGGCCCGCGCAGCACGCTACGAGAGCGGTAGTAAAACCCTGTTTGACGGGGTGGCATGGCAGATACATGCTCCTAGTAAGTAGTAGCAGACAAAAAGGTTTATCTTAATCTTTCACGCAACTTGCTGAACTTTGGCTAACTCTAACCCGTCACCCTGAGAAAAAAGCGCACCGGCGCCGGTAGTTTTCTTTGATTCCATTGAAACACGGGGCCATCGATCCAATCCGGCGGGTCCAGGTCCAGCACTCCGGGCATGTTTGGTTCACGTATGAACTCAGCCTGACTCAATACATGCAAAAGTGTAGTGTTTGGTTGCCTGTTTGTACAAGCCAAGCTGTTCGGAGATCATGTTTAGTTGCTCGCAAGAAAACGGGTTGCATGAGATAAAAATATATAAATAATCATCATCATGGCAACTATTATCTTATAGTTCTTAGTTTATCTTATTACTCCTTAATATTAATCAAAATATGTTAATATCATTTAATATGTGCTAATAATGCACTAATAACGTCATTAGATGGCTAATTACCCACACCACGCGAGCCTTGCTCGACAGAAACGGCCGATTTCTGCGTTCCTCCAGGGCCTGGCTGATCGCCTTGCATGCGCAGAGTCTGGCCCGACAGATACGCGAACCAAACGTACGTCTGTTCTTGTATCCACGGAGCCTTTGTAAGGTCTTAGATGGCTAGAGGGGGGTGAATAGCCTATAAAAAATTCTACAAATGACACTAAGCAAACTTGTTAGAATAACAAACGGCGTAAAGCGAGTTTTGTTTAGCCAAGGGTTGTGATGCAAGCCTCCTATCCACAAGTGTAGTAGATTATGATCTCTAATTCACACAAGGGCTTTGTTTAGATACCCAAATTCACCTTCAAATTTTACTATGCAAAAAGAAGTTCCCCATCACATCAAAATGTCGGCATATATATATGGAGTACTAAATGTAGATGAAATCAAAAACTAATTGTACAGTTTTGTTCTACTTTGCGAGACGAATATTTTAAGCCTAAATAATCAATGTTTGGACAATTATTACCAAATAAAAACAAATTTGCTACAGTGTGACATGATGTTTACTGTGCAGATTTTGCCTCCCAAGTTTGACAAGGCCCAATTACTATAGCAATTTTATTTTTATTTGGTAATAATTGTCCAAACATTGATTAATTAGGCTTAAAATGTTCGTCTCGCAAAGTACAACAAAACTGTGTAATTAGTTTTTTTATTTCATCTATATTTAGTACCCCATATATGTGTCGGTATTTTGATGTGATGGAGAATATGAATTCTGCATAGTGAATTTGGTGACCAAATTGGGGAATCTAAACAAGGCCCAATTCTGAGTCCTGGCGACACGCAATCTCATCTCTGGGTGTGTTCACTTCCCATGCAAACCTAAAATATTTCCTTTTTCATCCATCACATCGAATCTTTGGACGCTTATATGGAGCATTAAATGTAGGTAAAAAAGATAACTAATTGCATAGTTTGTCTATAAATGTCGAGACGAATCTTTTGAGCCTAATTAGTCTATGATTGGACAAATTTTACCAAAAAACAACGAAATATGCTACATTAACTCTTTACCTACTTTTCACCAACCGAACACAACCCAACCCAAGGTTGTAACACCCCGGGTGTTATAGTGCTAATTAAGCTGCCATGTCATCATAATGCATTGCAAAGCATCCATGTTAGGTTAACCTTGTTATGCATCAACTCAAACAAGTTTACTTATCTAGATTGGATGTGCTTCTCCGTGGTGTGTCTCGAACTCGAAAACCCTAATTTCGAATGCCACCGCAAATACTTAGTCCATGCCCTGCGTAATTTGAGGTGTGTGACTGTGTTGCACACTAGTGTCAAGTGTAGGGTATGAGCTTAAGTACAACACCTAAAATAAAGCTCCAAGTTTGAGTTTGAATTGGAGTCCAAAAACTTGTCACGAGTTTTTCCGATTCGAATTCAAATTCAAATCTGGGGAGAAATGTAAAAGAATTTCAAAAGTTAAATTGGTTAACCAAGAGTGGCTTTTGGTCAACCATGTCATGTTGGTCCAAATGATGCCCTTGGGTGAGGTTTTGATCACTAAGTAATCACAAATCAAAGTAGCAACAAATTCCAATTAAAAAATTCCTCCGAAAACCCAAAATTTCAAAACCCGATTTTACCATTTTTGAAATAATTCAAAATCTAAGCAAAATTTGGGAAAAAGTTCAAAACCAAGTTTGTAGAACTTTTCAAGAAATTCAACTTTGGTGTTTTGAGTTTTCAAAGTTTTAGTGTAAAATGTGGAGCAATTTTGAAAATAAACAAATTTCAGATTTGACTCATTTTTGTCCCCAAACTAAGATTTCAAAATGGAGGCAGAATTTGAAAATGTTTTGAACAGCAAAGTTGTAGGTCTTGTCAAGATATACAACTTTGGTGTTTGGAGATTTTGAAGTTTCAATATGAAATCAAAAGTAATTTCTAAATTACCAAATCCCAAAAATGTGTCCCCTTTTTAATTTAAACTCAAATTTCAAAATCCATTGAGAATTTGAAAAAGTGTTCAATAAAAAACTTGTAGAGCTTAAAATTCTAAAGATTTCATAGATTGAAAGTTTTTCAAGTTGTTACATGAATTTGAAAGTAATTTGAAAAATCAGTTTGAAATTCAGAGTTTGGGGGGAGCTATAGTGCCGCGCCAATCACCGACGGCCACCGGACGGTATGGGCGCCGGCCGACCGCCGCCGTGGCCTTCCACGACCTTCGCGCGCGCTAGGACCGCCAGCGCGACCTCGCGCGTCTTCCAGAGACTAGCTCCGCGACCATCTTCTATAAATACGTCGAGGTCGCCGTCATTTTTCTTTCTTCCCCGTTTTCGCCATCGCCGCCGCCGCTAGCTCCGCTGCTCGCCGCAGCCGTCGTCAAGCCTCCTCCGGCCACGCTAGTCGCACCAACAGAATCGCCGCATCCTCGCGCACCTCGTGAACCACCCGAGCCAGCTTGACTTCGTCTGGATCGCCGCAGCCACCACTTCCCGTGCTCAACTCCGGCGACCAAGCCGCTTCACGTGGCCAGCACCCTCCGCCGCCTCCCAGGGCCTCCTTGTGGCTTCGCTGCGACCGCTGTAAGCTCCTGATGCTCCCCGTGCTCTCGCTTTAGTTGCTACCGCGTTGCATCGCCGGGGCGTCGGTCACCGTCGCGGCCGGTCCGCCATGGCCGTCAGGAAGGGCTCCCCGGAGCTGTAGCGTAGCCGTTCGGGGTTAAAACGGGTTCGTGGTGAGTCGTAGGTGCTGTAGGGTCGCTTGGTTGGGTGACCGAAGCAGCGCTCGCCGGCCGGCCACCGTGCGGGCATGGCCGGGTCGCGGGAGAGAGCGAGGGAGGTGGAGGAAGGCGATGACATGTGGGGTCATCTTGTCAGCGAGAGAGAGAGGGAGAGCGGGCGCGCGCGCGCGAGGCGGGCCGCCTGCTGGGCCACGCTGCTGGGCCAGCGCAAGCGCGGGCGAGCGCGCGAGCACGCGGGCCGTTTGGCTAGGCCGGACCGGAGGGAAAGAAAGGATCGGCCCGGTTCGGATTTCGTTTTTGTTTTTCTTTTTCAAATAAATGAATAGTACAGTTATTTGTTTATTTCATTAAAAATTGTGTAGAGTTCTAAAATTCATGAAAATTTTTGTGTAAGTTTCTCAATGTACAAACTATCTAGGAAAAATGTTAAATCATGAATTTGAATACTTTGTGCAGTAGAATTAATTAGTTCCAATAAAGATTAAATGCAACTTCCAGGAATTTTAATAATTAATTTATTAATCCAAAAATTATGAAATTTATTATGACACTGTTATAAATCATTCTTAATCCATAGAAAAAGTTTGAGCTTGTTTAGATAAAGTTTGATCAATGTCTAATTATGCCCTAATTATTTAAATAGTAAATAAATGTTAATTTGAGAACTTTAAGTGTTGTGTGCCCTTTTGATTGAGTGATGTCCTTAGGTCATTACCCTTTGGTGATCTTTGGCACCTTAATTCCATGTTTGAGCTCGTTAGTAACTTACTTAGTGTTAAAAGATGGTATCGCTAGACTTGTCGCTGCTAGTTAGTAGGTTTTTTGTTTGCGACTGTACCGTGAAGGGAAGTTGTACTCAAGTTGTAACTCGTAGCATGTTATCATCAAGCATCATGTTTATCATCGAGCATCATGTTAAAAACATGTTATGTACTCGTGTAGTTTCCGCTTTCGAGGAAGTCGAAGTCGCCGAACAAGCTTCCGGAGAAGAGCGATCGTCGGTGGGTTCCGGACCTGACGTTGGAGTCCTCGAGTCTGAGCCGGTCATCGTGTCAGAGCAAGGCAAGCCCCGGTGCATTTAAACCCTACCTTGAGTTTTACAAATGTTTTATTGTTTATATTATGGTTTACTGCATTAAGTAATTAGGAGTTGAGTGATAACCTAATTGCTGCATTATCATCCTTGATTATTGTGATATCAACCTTGATACCTGTTTTACGAAAAATGCGTAGTATGCTTCGCTATGCTTAGAAGTTAAGCTTTTAAATGAAATGTTTACATAGCCATGACGGCATACTCAATGAATATTGAAATATGAGAATAAACTTGAAAGATCGGGCGGGTGGTTTGGCCACTGCTAAGATGCATTGGGAAAGGAGTCTCAATGTAGTGTTTTCGCCTTGTCAGTTAAGGTTCGTTCGGTGTAAGCCTATTGTGTTCGAGACTTTGCAACTATCCTCATGCCTTGGGTAAGCCCAAAATGTTGGTGATTCCATTACGAGAACGTCTAACCTCACACTGGGAGTGGAGAGATGGCGGGAGTAGCGTGTACCCTTGGGGCTAGAATCGGGCCGGGTTCGAGGAGTACTGTACTCTCGGGTGGCGATGGACACATTCTGGTTTTGGGAGATCTAAATGAGGGTTGATATATGCAGATTCGGTTCTACATATGTCGTGATGTTAGGGATCCCCAGCTGGGTATAATCGGTTCGAATCGTCGTTGCTCCTCGGTCATGGAGACTCGATCGCCAGACTTACATCATAGTTAAGAACTGGAATGAAAGAAAGAATGAGAAATGAATTGATGATAATTACTTTGATCTAGATTAGGATCACCTAGATTTGGTTAATGAACCATCAATGGTAAAAGTAAAATATTGAAGATAAGGACTTACCTTAGTAAGCTTTTCTGCAAAAGAAAATCTTGATTCAGGATTACCCGTACCTTGATTCCCTAAAGCTAGCATGCCCTTGGAGTCTTTGTCTTAGTCGGGTAAGTCTTGTTGAGTACTCTCGTACTCAGGGCTTGTTGAACCCCTTGTTGCAGGTGGGGTTCATGAATAAGTCTCCTTCGAGCCTTGTTGTATGACCGTCGTGGTTGAAGAAAGCGACGACGAGTAGACTGTGTGGCCTTTGGGCAAGGCATCTCGCTTGTGTGTTGTAATAAAGTTACTACGATACTTCTCTACTACTGGTTTGTAATAATGTTACATAAGGTTTGAAGTTTGAAAACTGGTTTGTAAACCTATGTTATTGTAAGACTTCCGCTACTTTACTCTGTTGAATATTTTGAATAAACTGTTGTAATATTGCAATACTCCTGTGATTGGATCCTGTTCGGAAGGAAAGCAGGCCTTTTAAGTTATGGTGAACATAAGTATGGTTGTCGGAGATCATTATGGTAATGACGGGTACTTGTGGGCCATCATAATTAGAATGTTATGTGACAAAGGTCGAGCTAGACCTGCGGCTGCAGGGCTGAGCTAGCTAGCCGGCCCGGACCTCATGTTTCATCACGCCATTAGCGTCGTCACGTCCCGGGGCCGTACCAGAGATAGCTATAGGTAAGCACCTGCGCTGGTTAATTTTCTGAAATCGTCGGTCCATCCATCAATTACTATTAATTATCATTACTCTACTAATTTAAGTACGGCTTCTGGTTATAACTACGCGGTCGCTCTGGCTGGCCTCTACCTCGTCGTCTCCATCGTGTCGTCACAAGAAACCGGTCGAGCTTCTAGAAGCCTGCCTGCAGCACACGGGAAGGAGACATCATCAGTAGGTTCCAGCTGGTTGCAACGTTCCGGTGCTTTGTGACCAACTCCAATGCTGAGTACCACTGGATAGAGCACACGTTAGTCACAACACTTATTATCCTCGTCAATCACCAAAGCCCTAAGGCACCAAACTAGCGTTGAGATGTATTGAACGCTGCTACTGAATACTTCTGACCGACACCTTGTTTATTTTTTTTTTGAAACGAAACCGCCACCTTGTTTAAAGCAATTCATTTGATCATACCACGCAAAACTAGATTTGTTCGGAGTTTTATCCTCTAGTAAATACCTGTGGTATGTGAAGCGATTCATGTCGTCACCACCATATATGTCAAACAATCGTATAGAATGATCGGTATCCATGTGCACTACTGGGTAGCTGCATCATTCTTTTGGCCGTAAAATGGCTTCCCCTCTTTGCAAACAGAGCAGGGACCCAGGGTTTTTGCAAACAGATAGTCCAAGTGGGGCCCACTAGGAACGTGGAGAGATCATGGAATTGGAACTTTGGAAGCGCGCACAAGTGTGGATCCTGACGCAATGACGCCCCGGGCCGGGCGACGGGTGAACACGCCGGCCGGTTCATTGGTTTCCTCGATTCCTTGCTCGATCGTCGGGCGTGGCACGGACTGACGGACGTCTGGAGAGGAACGGAGCTGATCAAGCAGTCAACGTCACAGCACGAGGACGAGGATCTGTGTGCTGTGACTGTGACACGCACCCTGCTTAAACTAATCCTCCTGCTGAGACGATCCGTCGTCCATTACAAGTACGGCTTCTGGTTATAACTACAAGCTTGCTATCGACGCCTAGATAAAAACCAACTGGTAACAGCTCCATATCCATCTGGCTTCTAGCTAAAAGCCAACTCGTTTTCTTTTTCCATTGCGGTTTCTAGCTACTAGTCAATTACTACAATATACTACTCCCACTACTGGTCGTATCTTCACAAGAAAGAGAAACCTATATATACGTACAAGCCTTTTTTTTTTTTTTGCTAAAAGGGCCGGCTACAAAGCTTCTAGAAGCCTGCAGCAGCAAAGACAGCGGCAAAAGGGAATTGGGTGGATCCGTGGGCCATGAACATATCGTATGAAAAGCATAAAGACATTCATTCGGTACAGCTGCTGCTTTAATTTAATTTCATCCTTGAGCAGCTCGTGCATGCATGAATGCACGCTGTCCGTGATCTCGATCTCGATCGTCAGGTGCAACCACATTCTTAATTTGACTGACGGGTCTATCTGTTTCGTACTGACGTACGCCGGTGGGTCTCGATGCCCGTACGAATGGCCCAACCAGCAACATTACCATCCGTATGGAAATAAAAATAAAAAAATCGCCGCTCTTGTCTTCCTCTCAAATCGGACTTGTGCCCGCTTCCATTCTCGAACCCACTCTTTGCGCACCGCATCGCCGCGGCGTGCTTGAAAGATCTAAATGGCTAGAGGGGGGTGAATAGCCTATTTAAATTTTCTACGAGCTTTACTAAACAACAAGTTAGTAAATAAGATGGTGAAACTCTTCTAGCACTAGCACAACTAATCTATGCAAGCCGCCTACACAATACTAGTAAACAACAATGCTATAATCTTTAGCTCACACCAACAACCTAAGTTACTAGGCTAATTACTCCTTTGAGATAAGCTATTCTACTCAAGCTAAACAAGGCAAAGAACAATAAGAAAGAAGAGAGCTTGAATAGATATACCAACGTTGATGAGAAGAGATATGTCCAATGTACAAATTAATCAACGTGATCACATACACAAATGAAATCCTCGACAATAAGATGACACAAGATTTTTTACCGAGGTTCACTTGCTTCCCGGTAAGATACTCCTCGCTGTGGCGATGCTCCCACTTGATGGATCGTGAGCTAATCAACTATCAAAAGTTAAACCCTCAGCGGATGCCGCATATCCACTCACAAGATAGGGATCCTCCAAGCCACGAGAGCTACTAGAATAGCCAATTCACGAACTCCCGCGGGGAAGGCTCAAGAACCCCTCATAATCGCTTGATGAGGCTCGAAACAATCTTCAATCACGAGCTCAACACCACCGTTGCTCCAAGCCGTCTAGGGTGTCGGGAAACACCCGAGAGTAACAAGCAATCCGTAGCAAACTCAAGAATCAAGTGCCACTAGATGCAACCCTCAATGCAATGCACTTGAATCTCACTTAATCTCTCTAGAGTATGTAACCAAGCAAGAAGATAAGTGGAGAGGAAATTCTCTTGCCCAAAGTGTGCCTCAATATCTTAAATGTGTAAGAGAGAGCCTCCAAGGGCCGGCCACCTCTTATTTATAGAGTAGAAAAGAGGAGCTAGCTGTTATGTCTTCACTGGGCAAATTTCGGGGGCGACAAATGCGTCCGTCTCCAACCCGACAGACGTTGTAGCCGCGTCTGACGTGTGGATGTGCGCCACGTGTCCCCGGTCTTCAAACACACTACAGGAAACGGCTGATTTGCCGGGAGCAAAATGAATTGTCGGGTGCTTTTTATCGGGCACCCGGCGGGTGCCAGGCCTGGAGGCACCCGGCAAATATAGGTCTCCGGCAAAGCAGCCTTTGCCGGGTGCCCGGCACTCGGCAAAGTCCAGCCGTCGGCAAAAAATTATCTTTGCCGGGTGCCGGGCACTCGGCAAAATATGGCCGTCGGCAAAGGTGGCCGGCGTGACGGTGGCCAGCTGCCGTCAGCCTTTGCCAGGTGCCACGCCATTAGACACCCGACAAAGAAATTTTTTATTTTTTTAAAAAAATACTTTTGGCCCTATTTTTTTCTGAGCTGGCACCCGGCAAATTATAAAATTTTTTTGGCCCTATTTTTTTCTGGGGCCTTGATACAGTAAACAAATCCCTATTTCAAAATTTTGGATAATTTTGAGTTTTTTAACTATATTTCCTTAATTTTTTCGTTTCATTGAATTTTTTCGACTATTCCAAATTTGAACTGCAGGTACATGAAATAATGAAATTTGGTCATTCAAAAAATAGTATTCATTATATTTAGGGTATGTCGAGGCTGCAGGAAGTGGCATGAAATTTCGCGCATCATTTTGTCGTAACATGATGATGTACTCGCGGGAAAAGTGTATTTAAATTATATAAAATCCAAACGATGCCCAAAAATCACGAAACTTGTCGAGATGTCTTGTTATCACATGTGCAGGCCGTGGTAAAAAATTAAGAAAGTTTCGAGCAAGTTGCGACGTCGAATGTCTAAAACCCAGAAAAAAAATAGGGCAAAAAAACAAAAAAAATTATGATTTGCCGGGTGCCACCTAGGGCACCCAGCAAAGAAGCCTTTACGGGGTGCCAGCTCAGGAGGCACCCGACAAAGTATTTTTTTGAAACAAAATAAAAAATTTCTTTGCCGGGTGCCGTCATCACCTAGCACCTGGCAAAGGCCCGCGACTAAAAAGGCCCAGCCGGCCCACGTTAGACTATTCCAAGCCTGCGCCCGACAAGACCCTGCGCCTACGCTCCACCGCCGCCGCCGCCCTCGCGCACCGCTGCGCCCGCGCCTCACCCGCGCCTCGCTCTGCCGCCAAGTCCCGGCGACCCCGCGGCGCCGGCACCGGCGGCCCCGCGCCCATGCCCGGCGGCGCTCGCCTCGGCGGCCGGTCGGCGCTCCCGCCCAGATCCGGTGGCCCCGCGGCCGCGGCCGTCCCCGGCAACCCCGACGGCGCTCGGTCGGAGCTCCTGCCCGGCCCCGATGTCCCCGCCTCACCGGCCGCGGCGACCACGCAGCCCCACCGCGCCGACCGTCCCCGACGAGGCCGGTTGCCCGTGGTCCGGCCACCGGGCTCCTCCCGCCGTCGGCCAATAGTAGAGGAGGTAGGTGGAAGAAGGGACGAGGAAGGAAGAAGAAGAAAGAGAAGGGGGAGGGGAAGAGGAAAAAAGAGAAGGGGGAGGAGGAAGAAGAGGAAGAAAGAGAAGGGGGGGAGGAAGAAGAGGAAGGTGCCGACCCGACCGCCCGTCGATCCTCGCGCCATTCTGACCGGCCGTTGATCCTCGCGCTGTTGTGGTCATCCCCGCCGTCGTTGCCGGCCCTCGCTCTTGCCGTTCTTGCCGCCAAGGTAAGCCCTACCCTTGTAGTGTTAGTAGTTAGTTGTAGTGTTAGTAGTAGTAGTTAGTAGTTTTAGTTGTAGTAGTTAGTAGTGTTAGTTGTAGGGTTAGTAAATAGTAGTAGTTAGTAGGTAGTAGTGGTTGTAGTGTTAGTAGTAGTTAGTAACTTGTAGTAGTTATTAGTGTTAGTAGTAGTTAGTTGTAGTGTTAGTAGTAGTAGTTAGTAGTTTTAGTTGTAGTGTTAGTTGTAGTAGTTAGTAGTGTTAGTTGTAGGGTTAGTAAATAGTAGTAGTTAGTAGGTAGTAGTGGTTAGTAGTAGTAGTTGTTAATAGTTAAGTAGTTCTTAGTATTAGTAGTGTTAGTAGTTAAGTAGTTGTTAGTAGTAGTGTTAGTAGTAGTTGTTGAAAGCCCAAGTTTGGTTTTGGTAATTAATGACACCAAGTTGCTAATGCCATGTGTTAAGTGTTTTGAGTTAGGCATAAGCAACACATGTGATGAAGGTGTATGTGGCAAGGTGTGGTGGCCACAAGATCACAAAGAGATGGTGCATGGACATGAAATGATGTTTATGGTGGAGATGCACATAAAAGGAAGGACATGATGATCAAGTGAAAGAGAAAGATCTAAGAGCGCAAGGCAAAGGTATAACCATAGGGTTTTCCTTTTGCCGGTCTACGATGAGTAGAGAAGTGATTGACCGGGTTTAGGATACATGGCCGACTATCAAGAGGGGCAATCACGGTTAGCTCGGGAATCAAGTGCCACTAGATCAATGTCTTGAGCATATGCATTAGGATCTAGTAAAAAGCTAACATAACGCCTTGGAAAATGATTGTGAAATGCTAACACACATGCACATGGTGGTGTACACTTGGTGGTGTTAGCACGTTTGAGAAGGCGGTGGAGTTTGAGCGGTAGAGAGGGGTTTGGGTTCCTCTCTCCCTCCCGCCGAGCTTGCGAGGCGGGATTCGGCGCTTTTTGGAGAAGTGAAATGCCTATTTTCTACTGCGCCGAAAGTCAGAAAAGAAACGAAGGCGAAAGGAGGTCACTGCGTTGACCGGACGCTGCACCGGACGCTGCACCGGACGCGGTCACGGTTTCACCGGACGCGTCCGGTCAGTTCAACGCGGCGTGAGCGCTAGGGTTTGTGACCGGACGCGGGTCTGGCCTGACCAGCGCGTCCGGTCAGTTCACCTGGACGTAAGAGAGAAGCGCGCGACCGGCGCGTCCGGTCCTTCACGGGACCGGAGCGTCCGGTCACGCGTCCAGAAACACAGAGCGAAGCGGAGTGACGATCGGACGCGCGGCGCGTCCGGTCACGTGCGATCGGACGCGTCCGGTCGCAGTTGGAGCTTACTGGAACGCGACCGGACGCGGGCACTGTCGCGTCCGGTCACTCGGTTGAGCGCGTCCGGTCAGGGCAACGGCTAGTTCTGACGCGCACTGTTCACGTTTGTCGTGTAGTGACCGGACGCGTCCGGTCACCCTGACCGGAGCGTCCGGTCAGTGCGTTTTTCGCTGCGTCGTCTGTAACGGCTAGCTGCGTACCCCTTCGTTATAAATAGACGTTAGCCGGGGTTTGAGGGCAACTCTTGCACATTCTGAGATATAGAGACATACTTTGAGCTAGAGAACAACCCCTCCACTCATCTCTTTGATTAGTTGCACATCTTGAGTGAGATTGAGTGAGATTCAAGTGCATTGCTTGAGAGTTGCATTCTAGAGGCACTTGATCTTCGAGTAGCTGCGGATTTCTTGTTACTCTTCCGTGTTTCCCGACACGGTAGATGGCTTGGAGCAGCGGAGGTGATTGAGCTCACAATTGGAGATTGTTGGAGCCTTCACCAAGTGTTGTAAGGGGTTCTTGATCCTTCCCCGCGGGAGTTCGCAAATTGGATACTCTAGTGGAGCTCGTGGCTTGGAGGATCCCCATCTTGTGTGCGGTTGTGCGGCGCCCGCCGAGGGCTCAACTCTTGATAGTTGATTAGCTCGCGAACCGACAAGTGGGTGTATCGCCACAACGGGGAGTAGCTTGCCGGGAAGCAAGTGAACCTCGGGATAAATTCTTGTGTCATTCTCTTCCCGAGGATTTCTCTTGTGTGATTGATTGATTGGTACATCTCATCTCAACACGGCGGTATAATCACTCAAAGCTCTTCTCTTGTATTACTTCTTATTTCTAGCTTGTAGTTGTTGTTGTGTTTAGTGAATAGCTTTGTTATAGACTTGTATAGGTGGCTTGCTTAATTAGTTAGAGCTAGTGCATTTGCTTCGCCACCTTTCGTACTAACGTGTGGTTAAGTAATTCTTGTAGAAGTTTTAATTAGGCTATTCACCCCCCCTCTAGCCTATTTGGACCTTACAAGTGGTATCGGAGCCGAGGCACCGTTTATTTGAGGCTTAACAACCTACGGTGAAAAAGAAATGGCTCAATTAAGCTTGCACATCAACAACACCAAGAAGGCACCTCACTTTGATGGCACAAATTATGCATATTGGAAGGTTAAGATGACCGCACACCTAAAGTCAATCAATAGAGAAGTGTGGAAAGTCACCGAAACAAAATTTGAGGTTGCTAATCCGGAAGCACCTACACCGGTGGAAGAGAAGAAGCTCCAATGCAATGACATTGCCATTAGTGCTCTTCATGAGGCATTAGATGACAAGACATTTGAGCAAGTGAAAACATAGAAGTTGCACATGATGCTTGGGCCAAGCTAGAAGAAACATTTGAGGGCACCGAAGGCACAAAGACCGCTAAAGCATATATCTTGCAAGAAAAATTTTCAAGCTTCAAGATGCAAGATGATGAGAGTGTTCCGGAGATGTTTCATAGATTGCAAGTCATTGTCAATGAGCTCAAGGCACTTGGTGAGGAGGTCAAGGACAATCAATTCTCTATGAAGTTCTTGAGAAGCTTGCCCAAGAGATTTGATACATTGATCACCGTGCTAGTGAGGACTACATTGAAGGATTCAACTCCTCAACAAATATTTCAAGAGGTGATGACCGATGATTCATATAGAGAAGATGATGAGAAGGATGAGTTGGTCAAGAAGAAGAAGAAGGAAAATGAAAAGAAAGATGATGAAAAGAAGAAGAGTGTGGCATTCAAAGCCACCACATCCAAGGGCAAGTCCAAGATTGAATCATCAAGTGATGAAGACTCAAGCTCTTGTGATAGTGATGACATTGATGAGAAGATGGCTCTCTTTGTCAAGCAATTTGGAAAATTCATGAAGAAGAAGGGCTATCGTGCAAGGAGGAGGAAGAACTCATCTAAAAAGAATGAGCATAACATGAGATGCTTTAGATGCCATAGCAAGGATCATCTTATTGCAAAGTGTCCTTATGATAGTGATGATGAAGATGCTATCAAGAAGGAGAGGAAGAAGCAAAAGAAGAAGCAAGAAAAGAAGGAGAGCTCTCATAAAAGGAAGAATGATTCTCATGTTGCTACATGGGATAGTGATGATTCCTCAAGTGATGATGATGATGACTACAAGAGCAAGAAGAAGGGACATGCTAGCATTGCCATCCAAAAGAAAGTCTCCCTCTTCGACACTCCATCATGCTTCATGGCTAAGGCCGCTAAGGTATCATCCGATGATGAGAGTGATCATGATAATGCTAGTGATAGTGATAGTGATGAAGAGGAATTCACTAAAGATGAACTAATCACTATGCTAGAAGATTGCACTCAACATTTTAAAGAATCTAGAAAGGAGTGCAAGGGCTTGCTTAAGGAAAAGAAAAACCTTATGCAAGAACTTGATGAGCTTAGGGCATCTTATGAGAGTCTAAAGGAAGACCATAAGAAGCTTCAAAAGTCTCACACTAAGCTTGAAGAAGCTCATTCCTCTCTAGTTGAAAAATATGAAAACATACCAACTAATGTTAAAAAAGCTAAAACTTGCAACATAGGCATATCATGTGATATAATTGATGAAACTTTTCATAAGCCTATTATTGTTTCTCCTACTAACCCTTCATGTAGCTCATCTACATCATCCTCATCTAGTAGTGATGGTTTCACTTGTGACTCCACACTTATAGTTGAGAATGAAAATCTCAAGAAGGAGGTAAAAGAGCTCAATCACACATTAGCTAAGGCTTATGGTGGTGAGGACCGCTTGCTTATGTGCTTGGGTAGCCAAAGAGCTTCTCTCTACAAAGAGGGATTGGGCTATAACCCCAAGAAAGGCAAGGCCTCTTTTGCTCCTCACAAGACTCATTTTGTGAAGAACAATGGTAGCTATTGCAAAAGTTGCAAGCAAGTTGGTCACATAGAGCAACAATGCATGAACAAGAAATCAAATGCTAATGTATCCTCAATTAAGTTTGATTCTTTCTATATACTTACCAAGGGTACAAATGGTGTTCATGCTAAGTTCATTGGTGCACCATGGATGGGCTCAAAGAAGAAAGCCATTTGGGTACCAAAGAGCTTAGTCTCTAACCTTGGAGGACCCAAACAAGTTTGGGTACCTAAAAAGAATTGATCTTGTCTTGTAGGTCAATTACAAAGCCGGAGGAAGGCATTGGGTGCTTGATAGTGGGTGCACTCAACATATGACCGGAGACTCTTGTATGTTCAATTCAATTGATACAAGTCAAAATGGTGGTTTTGATGCTATCACTTTCGGCAATAACAAGAAAGGCAAGGTCAAGGGGCTTGGTAAAATTGCTATCTCAAATGACATGAGCATATCAAATGTGTTGCTAGTTGAGAGCTTAGATTTCAATCTTTTGTCGGTGGCACAACTTTGTGATCTTGGCTTCAAGTGCATCTTTGGTAGTGATGATGTTGAAGTCATAAGTGTTGATGGATCAAACTTGATATTCAAAGGATTTAGACATGGTAGCTTATACTTGGTTGACTTCAATGATAGTGAGACACAATTGACATCATGCTTGCTTAGTAAATCTAGTATGGGTTGGTTATGGCATAGAAGGCTTGGTCATGTTGGAATGAAACAATTGAACAAACTTTTGAAGCATGACTTAGTTAGGGGCTTGAAAGATGTCACCTTTGAGAAGGATAAACCATGTAGTGCTTGTCAAGCCGGTAAACAAGTTGGAAATACACATCCTAGTAAGAGTGAAATGAGCACATCAAAGGCATTTGAGTTATTGCACATGGACTTGTTTGGGCCAACAACATACACTAGCATTGGTGGCAACAAGTATGGCTTTGTGATTGTGGATGACTACACTAGATACACTTGGGTGCTCTTTCTCTATGACAAGAGTGATGTTTATGATCTATTCAAGTCTTTTGTCAAGAGGGTGCAAAATGAGTTTGAGACTATTATCAAGAAGATTAGAAGTGACAATGGTAGTGAGTTCAAGAACACAAGAATTGAAGATTTGTGTGATGATTATGGTATTGGGCATCAATTCTCACCAACATACACTCCTCAATCCAATGGTGTAGTTGAAAGGAAAAATAGAACCTTGATTGATATGGCTAGATCAATGCTTAGTGAATACAATGTCAGTCATTCATTTTGGAGTGAAGCTATCAACACGGCTTGCTACTGTAGCAACCGTCTCTATTGCCATGGGAAGCTTGGAAAGACACCTTATGAGCTATTGAATGGAAGAAAGCCCAACATTGCATACTTTAGAGTGTTTGGTTGCAAATGCTATATTCTTAAGAAAGGCACTAGATTGAGCAAGTTTGAAAAGAAATGTGATGAAGGGTTCTTACTTGGTTATTCTACCACAAGCAAATCATATAGAGTTTGGAATCTCACAAATGGCACCTTGGAAGAAGTTCATGATGTTGAGTTTGATGAAACCCAAGGGTCTCAAAATGAAGCTCAAAACCTTGATGATGTGAGAGGAGATCAATTATCAAATGCAATGAAGAACATGGACATTGGTGATATAAGGCCGATGCAAGTTGATGATGATGATATTCATGTGATCAACCAAAGTGTGCAAATTGATTCAAATCATGCAAGCTCTAGTGGTACTCATGATGAAGCTCAAGTTCAAGGTCAAACAAGTGAAAACAATCAACTCCCAATACTCCAACCTACTAGCATTGCAAGAGATCATCCGTTGGACCAAATCATTGGTAGAATTCAAAGTGGTGTTCAAACTAGATCAAGGCTAGCATCCTTTTGTGAGCATTACTCTTTTGTCTCATTAGAAGAACCAAAGAAGATAGAAGATGCATTGAAAGATTCCGATTGGGTAAATGCCATGCATGAAGAACTAAACAACTTTGCTAGAAATTAAGTTTGGGAACTTGTTGAAAGGCCAAAGAAAAACAATGTGATTGGTACTAAGTGGGTCTTTAGAAACAAGCAAGATCAAGATGGCATGGTTGTGAGGAACAAAGCAAGATTAGTAGCACAAGGATACACTCAAGTTGAGGGTCTTGACTTTGGAGAGACATATGCACCGGTTGCAAGATTGGAAGCTATTAGAATCTTATTAGCATATGCTTGTGCACACAACATCAAGCTCTATCAAATGGATGTCAAGAGTGCATTTCTCAATGGCTACATCAATGAAGAAGTTTATGTTGAGCAACCTCCCGGTTTTGAAAATGACAAGAAGCCCGACCATGTTTACAAGCTAAAGAAGGCATTGTATGGTTTGAAGCAAGCACCTAGAGCATGGTATGAGAAATTGAGGGACTTTCTCCTCTCTAAAGGGTTCAAGATGGGAAAGGTTGACACCACGCTCTTCACCAAGAAGCTTGGAAATGACTTGTTTGTGTTGCAAATCTATGTAGATGACATTATCTTTGGATCAACTAACCAAGACTTTTGTGAAGAGTTTGGAAATATGATGGCTAATGAGTTTGAGATGTCTATGATTGGAGAGCTTAGTTACTTCCTTGGACTTTAAATCAAGCAAATGAAGAATGACACTTTTGTAAGTCAAAGCAAGTACATCAAGGACATGATCAAGAAGTTTGGATTGCAAGATGCTAAGCCAATGAGCACACCAATGGGCTCTAATGATCAATTGGGTATTGATAATAGTGGAAATATGGTAGATCAAAAGCAATACCGATCCATGATTGGAAGTTTGCTCTATGTCACCGCTTCTAGGCCGGATGTGATGTTTAGTGTATGCAAGTGTGCAAGACATCAAGCTTCACCTAGAGAAAGTCACTTGAAAGCAACCAAGAGGATATTGAGATATCTAAAGGGCACTCATGATGTTGGATTATGGTATCCCAAGGGGTCTAATTTTGAGTTGATTGGATATTCAGACTCCGACTATGGTGGATGCAAGATTGATAGAATGAGCACAAGTGGCACTTGTCAATTGCTTGGAAGGTCGCTTGTTTCATGGTCATCAAAGAAACAAAATAGTGTTGCACTATCTACTGCCGAGGCCGAATACATTAGTGCCGGTAGTTGTTGTGCACAATTGCTTTGGATGAAAGCCACCTTGAATGACTTTGGAATCAAATTTAAGAATGTGCCTTTGTTTTGTGATAATGAAAGTGCTATCAAGATGACACAAAATCCGGTTCAACATTCAAGAACCAAGCACATTGACATAAGGCATCACTTCATAAGAGACCATCAACAAAAGGGTGATATTAGCATTGAGAGCATTGGCACCGAAGATCAACTAGCCGACATATTTACAAAGCCACTTGATGAAAAGAGTTTTTACAAGTTGAAGAATGAATTGAACATACTTGATTTCTCCAACTTGAAATGAGTGCACCATTCTTATATGACATGCCTCTCCTCCAACATAGCAAGGTAAAGTTGTTTGGCATATCATTCATACTTTGCTAAGGACATGTTCAGAACATATAGACATATTTGCATGACAAATAGGCTCATTCATGAAAATCAAATAAATTTGATGTATATATGGTACCACTATTGCTTCTATGTTTGATTGGTCTAGTGGTAGCATATGACATGTTTGTGGGCTTGCAAACCTAGTGTTGAATCTAGAAAATAAGCTCATGATGTGTAATTCAACATGGTCAAGATAACCCTTATACTTTATGAGGTGTGAAAAAGCTTGTCCTTGGATCAAACCGAATTACATATTCTAGGCAAGTGATCTAGGTTGAACCATTATTTGGACTCCCTCATATTGATTGACTTATCTCTCACTAAAATTACCTATTCTAGGCACCTTTTTGGTTATTGTTGACAAAGGGGGAGAGAAAAGTCACAAAGATATTGCAAAGAGAAAATAAAATATAATAAGAGAGAGAGAAAAGTCACAGGGGAGAGAATAGTCACAAAGAGAGAGAAAGTTATAGTAAGGGGGAGAGAAATTAAATTTGAGCACATAAGTAGGGGGAGCAAGCTCATGGATTATTTGTTGCATTTGTATGTGCATTAACATGATGAAATGTTGCATTGCAAAGTTTAATTTCGATATTCATGATTGAATGGTGTATGCTAGAAATAGAACTTGAATGATGATTTGTTGAGAGTAGCTTTACAAGCGGTATCTAGACACCTTGGCTTATAATGTTGATCTCACGAAGTACTTTAGTGTTTGTGATCTTTACAAGCGATGTATTACAAATGGTGTCTAGCTACATCGATGCTAAGGATGGTATATAAAGGCAACTCCGATTGGTATCACGCTTCAAAGGTCCATTATATATACCTTAGCATCAATTTGATAGTAGTAACTCTCCCAAAATTCAAATCCATACATATGTGCACAATTGAACCAAACTCATGTAAGCACATATGTAGGGGGAGCTAATACTATCGAAATTGAAAATTGGTTTCATTTCATATCTTTGTGATGGTTGTCATCAATTACCAAAAAGGGGGAGATTGAAAGCCCAAGTTTGGTTTTGGTAATTAATGACACCAAGTTGCTAATGCCATGTGTTAAGTGTTTTGAGTTAGGCATAAGCAACACATGTGATGAAGGTGTATGTGGCAAGGTGTGGTGGCCACAAGATCACAAAGAGATGGTGCATGGACATGAAATGATGTTTATGGTGGAGATGCACATAAAAGGAAGGACATGATGATCAAGTGAAAGAGAAAGATCTAAGAGCGCAAGGCAAAGGTATAACCATAGGGTTTTCCTTTTGCCGGTCTACGATGAGTAGAGAAGTGATTGACCGGGTTTAGGATACATGGCCGACTATCAAGAGGGGCAATCACGGTTAGCTCGGGAATCAAGTGCCACTAGATCAATGTCTTGAGCATATGCATTAGGATCTAGTAAAAAGCTAACATAACGCCTTGGAAAATGATTGTGAAATGCTAACACACATGCACATGGTGGTGTACACTTGGTGGTGTTAGCACGTTTGAGAAGGCGGTGGAGTTTGAGCGGTAGAGAGGGGTTTGGGTTCCTCTCTCCCTCCCGCCGAGCTTGCGAGGCGGGATTCGGCGCTTTTTGGAGAAGTGAAATGCCTATTTTCTACTGCGCCGAAAGTCAGAAAAGAAACGAAGGCGAAAGGAGGTCACTGCGTTGACCGGACGCTGCACCGGACGCTGCACCGGACGCGGTCACGGTTTCACCGGACGCGTCCGGTCAGTTCAACGCGGCGTGAGCGCTAGGGTTTGTGACCGGACGCGGGTCTGGCCTGACCAGCGCGTCCGGTCAGTTCACCTGGACGTAAGAGAGAAGCGCGCGACCGGCGCGTCCGGTCCTTCACGGGACCGGAGCGTCCGGTCACGCGTCCAGAAACACAGAGCGAAGCGGAGTGACGATCGGACGCGCGGCGCGTCCGGTCACGTGCGATCGGACGCGTCCGGTCGCAGTTGGAGCTTACTGGAACGCGACCGGACGCGGGCACTGTCGCGTCCGGTCACTCGGTTGAGCGCGTCCGGTCAGGGCAACGGCTAGTTCTGACGCGCACTATTCACGTTTGTCGTGTAGTGACCGGACGCGTCCGGTCACCCTGACCGGAGCGTCCGGTCAGTGCGTTTTTCGCTGCGTCGTCTGTAACGGCTAGCTGCGTACCCCTTCGTTATAAATAGACGTTAGCCGGGGTTTGAGGGCAACTCTTGCACATTCTGAGATATAGAGACATACTTTGAGCTAGAGAACAACCCCTCCACTCATCTCTTTGATTAGTTGCACATCTTGAGTGAGATTGAGTGAGATTCAAGTGCATTGCTTGAGAGTTGCATTCTAGAGGCACTTGATCTTCGAGTAGCTGCGGATTTCTTGTTACTCTTCCGTGTTTCCTGACACGGTAGATGGCTTAGAGCAGCGGAGGTGATTGAGCTCACAATTGGAGATTGTTGGAGCCTTCACCAAGTGTTGTAAGGGGTTCTTGATCCTTCCCCGCGGGAGTTCGCAAATTGGATACTCTAGTGGAACTCGTGGCTTGGAGGATCCCCATCTTGTGTGCGGTTGTGCGGCGCCCGCCGAGGGCTCAACTCTTGATAGTTGATTAGCTCGCGAACCGACAAGTGGGTGTATCGCCACAACGGGGAGTAGCTTGCCGGGAAGCAAGTGAACCTCGGGATAAATTCTTGTGTCATTCTCTTCCCGAGGATTTCTCTTGTGTGATTGATTGATTGGTACATCTCATCTCAACACGGCGGTATAATCACTCAAAGCTCTTCTCTTGTATTACTTCTTATTTCTAGCTTGTAGTTGTTGTTGTGTTTAGTGAATAGCTTTGTTATAGACTTGTATAGGTGGCTTGCTTAATTAGTTAGAGCTAGTGCATTTGCTTCGCCACCTTTCGTACTAACGTGTGGTTAAGTAATTCTTGTAGAAGTTTTAATTAGGCTATTCACCCCCCCTCTAGCCTATTTGGACCTTACAGTTGTAAGGTTAGTAGTAATTGTTGTTGTACTACATCAATACTTTCATGTGCATGGAAAAAGAACTAAATTACACGGCTCCTCTTGATATATTGGTGGTTATTGGCCTTCGTGCCCATGTTTGATATATATGTGATTGTTGGCCTTCGTGCCATGTTTGGTATATATATGGTTGTTGGCCTTCGTGCCATGTTTGGTATATATGTGGTTGTTGGCCTTTGTGCCATGTTTTTTTGCAGGTTTTGGGAACCTCCCCATGCAGGGGAGGTGCTGCCAAAATTTTGAGTCGACACTAACCATTTTTGCCCATTTTTGCAGGAGGAGGACCTATGGGAGGGACTTGGCGACCCCGATCGTCTTCTTTGGCGCTGCGGGTCTTCCTGCACCGCGTTGACTCACCACTGCACCGACTCTCCACCGCCCCGCTACTCGGACCTCACCGGCACCCTAGGTATAACCCCTCTATCTGTATGTGGTCTTTGGTCGCGTAACCTAGTTAGGTGTCTCCTTTTCGAAAGAGATACGGTCGGAAATATGCGGACCTTTGCATATCTGCGACCACATCTCTTTCGGATTGTCCACGCTTTTTGGACAGCCCGCAGATGCGTAGTTGAGGTTAGTTTTCATGCTCCGCTCCTGTTCGAGAGAGAGTTTCGGCATCACCTCTCCGTTGTTCTCCGGATACACACTCTCCCTTGTAGGACGTGTATCGGGAGAACAGCGGGGAGGTGCGGCCAAAATTCCATCTCGAACCGGAGCGAAGCATGAAAACTAACCTCCCCTAAGCATCCGCGGGTGGGATTAGAACCTATCCTCACCTATTAGAGAGTAGGGACACGCGATGCAATTGATGGTCACCTATGGAGATGTCATATATGCTATAGGATGGCGGACCGTCAGTGGATGTACACGGGCCAGACAAGTCAGGGTGATGTCAGCTATGAATGGATGCAAAAGACCGATCGTTTCTTGAATCGTGCATTTGGCAAGGCCGCAAAATTCTTGAAAATGGCTTTGTGTCCCTGCAGCAAGTGTGGGAACAGGAGAATGCTAGACAAGGAACTCATGGGTACACATCTGCACAAGAATGGGTTTACGCCAAACTACACCCGGTGGGTCCACCATGGTGAAGCCGATCGTATGACAGAGGAGGTGGTGAGACAATGCGTCGAGGCTTTCGATGCTAATGCCGGGGTAGCAGACATGGTAGATGACGTTCACCAAGCACAGTTTGCTGAAGGACGTGAGGCGGAGATGCAGGCAGCCGTAGATGCGTTTCAGTACATGATGGACTCGGCACATAAACCCCTTCACACTCATTCTGAGGTCTCCCAGCTAGATGCCATAAGTCACTTGATGGGGTTGAAGTCCGATTTAAACTAGAGTCGAGAAGGCTTTGATAAGGTGTTGGCCGTGGTTGGCACCCTGCTTCTAAAAAACCACGTGTTGCCAAAGTCCATGTACGAGACACACAAGCTCCTTAAAGCACTGAAGATGTCGTATGAGCAGATACATGCTTGCCCAAACGGGTGTGTCCTATTTCAGGAAGAACATGAGGAGGCAAAGTACTGTCCGAAGTGTAAAGCCTCTAGGTTCCTAGAGGTAGAGTCTGGTGACGGTGGTGGCCAGAAGAGCTAGCTTAAGATACCCGCCCGAGTCCTACGGCACCTTCCTTTCGTGCCAAGGCTTCAAAGGATATTCATGACCGAGGAAACCGCGAAACAGATGACGTGGCACAAGAATGGCAAACGGTACAATCCTGACAAGATGGTGCATCCATCTGATGGCGAAGCATGGGCCAGGTTTAATGACAAGCATCGTTTGAAATCCGATGAGGCTCGTAATGTATGTGTCGCGCTGACAACTGATGGGTTCAATCCTTATGGCAGCATGTCCGCCCCTTACACATGTTGGCCCGTGTTTGTTATACCCCTTAATCTCTCCCCTAGCGTCGCCTTTCAATGACAAAACATGATCTTGACGTTGATAATTCCTGGACACCCGGGGAAGAATATGGGTGTGTACATGGAGCCTGTGATTGATGAACTGATTAAAGCTTGGAATGAAGGGGTGTGGACATACGACCGAGCAACGAAACAAAGCTTCAAAATGTATGTCTGGTACCAGTACTCCATGCATGACTTCATGGCGTATGGGTTATTCTATGCCTGGTGTGTTCAGGGGAAGTTCCCATGCCCAATATGCCAGGAACTGTGAGGTTCATTTGGTTGAAGAAGGGTGGCAAGTATTCGTCGTTCGATCAACATCGTCAATTCCTAGATTCCAACCATCAATTCCGACAAGACACCAAGAACTTTAGGAAAGGTGTCGCTATCACGGACCCTAGACCGCACTTGAAGACTGGTGCTGAGGTTCATGCTGAGATAGATACTCTCGTGCCCAATGAAGAAGGTGGTTTTGTGGGATATGGTGAGCAACACATGTGGACTCATAAGTCCGGCTTAACGAGGCTCCCCTATTTCGATGACCTCTTACTGCCCCATAACATTGATGTAATGCACACCGAAAAGAACATCACCGAGGCACTTTGGGCAACACACATGGACACTGACAAGTCTAAGGACAACCCTAAGGCTAGAGTGGACCTAGCGACGTTGTGCGATAGACCAGAGCAAAATATGCGGCCGCCTGCAAATGGCAAGAACTGGAAAAGGCCTAAGGCCGATTTCGTCTTGAAACCCGAACAAAGGAGGGAAGTACTATGATGGATCAAGGAGTTAATGTTCCGTGATGGGTATGCAGCGAACCTGAGCAGGGGAGTGAACTTAGGCACTATGCGAGTCAACGGGATGAAGAGTCATGACTACCACGTATGGATTGAGCGGCTTCTTTCAGCGATGGTACGAGGCTATGTTCCTGAGCATCTCTAGCTAGTGCTGGTAGATTTGAGCTATTTCTTCCGCCAGCTTTGTGCCAAGGAGCTATCTCGGACTGTGGTTGCAAACTTAGAGAAAGTGACACCTAAGTTGCTTTGTAAGTTGGAGAATATCTTTCCACCCGGCTTCTTCTTGTCGATGCAGCATTTGATTGTGCACCTCCCGTATGAGGCACGTATGGGGGGCCCATACAGGCCCGTTGGTGCTATCCAATCGAGAGATGTCTGAAGGCCATTCGCAAAAAATGTAGAAATAAAGCCAAAATTGAGGCTTCCATTCTGGAGGAGGTGACAAACTTCACACAGCTATACTACACGGAGAACCTTCCTAGCGTGCATAATCCACTCGCTCGCTACAATGTTGACGAGAATGAATCCAACCATAGCCTTTTCCAAGGGCAACTCGGCAGGTCAAGTGGATCGAACAAATAAGAGGTTGGAAAATGAAGAGTGGCGCATGATCATGCTATATGTGTTCCACAACCTACCCGAGGTGAATCCGTTCATTGAGTAAGTTCTCAAAGAACTTGTTTCAATATGCCGTCACTATTCTGCAGCCAACTGATTCTTTCTCGTTTGCACAGGGAATTTATTCATGTATCCTAGCATCAACCAAGGGATCCTACCGCACGGCAAACTGACACCCTTCTTTCACAGGGTCCGGGAGCAGGGAGGCCCGATTTCATTTCTTGGTTCAAAACAAAGGTATTGTCCAATTTACCTCGTACCTAGTTTGAGATTATGAGTTTCACGTACTTAGTCCGGCAATCTTTCCTTCTTGCGCTTGTAGGCCCAAATTGATGCAACTATGAGTAAGGAGTTGAGACAGGTTGCAAATGGCTTTGATAGTAAGGTGAAAGCTTATTCAGGTTATGATGTGAATGGATATCGCTTTCACACAAGAAGCTACGAGCGAGCTCGGCCCCATCGAAAAACCACAAACAGCGGAGTTTGTACTCCCGGCACTGATGGCCTCGAGTATTATGGCATAATTGAAGATATCTATGAACTTGAATTTCATGTTCAATTGCCATTGGTTCAATCCTCGACTAACGAAACGGAGCCCTAATATTGGTCAAGTCGAGATTCGACACAATTCTGTCTATCAAGGAAAAGATGTCTTTATTGTGGCGGATCAAGCCGTGTAGGTTTATTATTTGCCATACGCATGCCAAGGCAACAAGGCTCTTCAGGGTTGGTCTATTGTGCACTAGGTATCGCCACATGGTAGACTAGATGTCCCAAACGATGAAGATTACAACTTCAACCCAAACACATATGATGGAGAGTTCTATCAAGAAGATGGGCTACAAGGGAGGTTGGTGATAGACTTAACCGAGGCGATCGGAATGGAAGTAGACAATGAAAGGGTTGATGACGACGAAGAAGGAGATGAGGTGCAAAATGCCAAGGACATAGAAATGCTTGAGCGATTACATTTAGACGATGACGATGAAGATAACATTGAACCTTCAGACAGTCTTGTTTATTTGGATAATTTTGATAGTGATGACGAGACATATGATCCAGATAATCCCAATAATGATGATTACTTCTAATACATGTAATACAATGTTATTTTGTATTCGTGTTTTGTTTATTTACTTAGCACCTATTTCAAATACATGTAATAATATGTCTTGTTTGTTTCTTTTTAATTGCGGATGATTGAACAAAGATGGCGGGCGGCAGTGAGCCAAGGAACGTGAACTCGAGGTACCAGAGGGCACGTGAGGATGCAGATGCCGGAGAGAACACGTCGGACGGGAGGAGGCAGAGGGCCAGGAGCAGCGGCAGCGGGAGCAGCAGGAGGAGGGGCCGGCCTCCTCTAGTCAGCCCGCGTGACGTGTCAAAGGAGGAGCGGCGTACCACGGACTCCTCGGAGGACGAGCAGGTTCAGGCGACGGACGACGAGGGAGGCGCATAGGAGGGCGGCGAGGCAGGAAGTAGTTCCACTGCCTCTGCTGCGGCCAGGCCCTACTTGCGAGGTCCCTCAAAACTCCCTGGGCCTCCGCTTCGTCCCCTACGCCCAGTGATCCACCCCCAGGGAGACATGTAACTAACTTCAGATTTAATCACAGCTACTTCATATAACTTGTTGAAAAATGTTAGAGAAACTAATAATGTTTGTTAATGACTTGTGTAGGCACTGGGAGGTTGTGTCGCCTGGTGACTCATGCAACCCCAACCACATCTTGGGGCTACTATGCAGGCGCTATTACCCCGATATTATCACGCACAAGGGGACTGTGGGGCCGGCCAAATCGTGGGACCACTACAAATCTGCCCCCGACGTAGATTATGAAGACAAGCAGGAGCGGGTTAGGAGAGAGTTCTCGGTAAGTTCTCGTTCACACAACTTTGATCAATACATCATATTCATTTGACACGTTTTGACATAATGAATTGATACATTATGCTGTCTGCAGAGTTTTTTCTGGTGTGAAGAGGGACAGGAGGAGAGGGCGGAGAAGAACTTGGTGAAAAGTGCTAGGAAATGCATCAGCGACATGCACTACGAGGAGCGCCTCACTTGCATCATCAAGTACTATGCCACGCGACTTGGTCAGAAAGTCAGCAAGACACAGGCAAGACAGATGTCTCTGACCCCGAGCAGTACGAGTGTGGCAAGTTAGTGAGGTGCGACTTGCAGTTGTTTCTATTATTTAATACCTATCGTATTGATTGTACAATTCTCATTTTATGTTTCAATGCATATTTAATTTATAACTTAGTGACTATCTTCATTTTGTAGGATGGCGCAATTCCACCTTCTGGACCTAGTGTACGACGAGACCCACCGAGGACGTCTCGTAGCTGCGGTGCAGGTAAGATTTTACACTTCCATATCACATACTTCCAATTATAAGTGCATATGTGTGTGTCAAGTAACATTTGTCTTTTGTTTCCATGCATGACCTTCCGCTCCTTCATCCTAGAGTACATGAAGGGTTCTTGGAAATGCAGTATGACGACAGGTACACACCTTACCTAGCGAGAGCTGGCCTAGACGTCATCTCTTTCCAGGTTCGTCGTGGGCTGCCCATGTTCAACTTAGCGGGCTTGACTTCGCTGGTTGACAAGTATTTTATGAACACATAGGTTCTATTCATAATCATTTGTTCATGCACTTATCTTTCCGACTTGCATTTTTGTTTTGCTAAAATTATAGGTGGCGGCCTGAGACTCACAGCTTTCATATGGTGTTTGGGGAGATGACAGTCACGCTATAGGACTGTCAGAAGATGCTAGGTCTGAGGATTCGTGGGAGGGTTGTGTAGGTCAGAGGGTTGGAGAGCTCGGGTGGAGGCCTTCTTTGGACGTGTGGTGGGTGAGCAAGGGGCGCGCACTTCTGGTGTTCTAATCTCCTGGCTCTGGGTAGAGTTCGCACAGTGTCCTCCAGGGGTAGACGACTAGACAGTTCAGTACTACATTAGGGTGTGGATCCTACACTTGTTCGGCTATGTTCTCTTCCCCGACGAAACGGGAGACACTGCGTCGTGGATGTGGATCCACTGCCTCACTGACTAGGACCAGGTGGGTCACTACAGTTGGGGCTCTGCAGTGTTGGCTTTCCTTTACCGCCAACTTTGTGAGGCGTGTCGGTGGTCTTCACAGTCAGCCTCACTTGTTGGGTGTGTGTACCTACTCCAACTATGGATGTGGTCGCGGCTTACAGTTGCTCATCCCGTGGTGCTCGCTCCTCGTGACCGGTTCCCAGGTCAGCACACACGTATACAGCCGACATGGGCGTACCAGTGGGACCAGGTGACAGTTCCTCGCGTGAGGATGGAGCGGGCGTACAAAGATTACACGGACGAGCTAGACAGGCTCATGGCCTCTAGTGTAAGTATAAATTATTATACATGGTGGATTCAATAAATTATTTATTATGCTATCTAACTTCTTGTTTAGACACGTTGCAGGTGACTTGGGAGCCGTACGCGGGCGAGGGCGCACTTCCTTTTCTAGTGAGCAACGTGTGTGACAACGACAACGAGCTCTACTGGGTGAGGTGCCTTCTTATCTGCTTCTATGCTGTCGAGTACCACCTTCCACATAGAGTAGCACGCCAGTTTGGAATGAGGCAGCTTTGGCTACCGTCTCCAGTGTCGACCGGTGTTGACTTGCACAAGTAAGTGTTCTCTTCTTTTAATTGGATCGTTTTCCTGGAGTTGCACTTCTATTATTATCACATGATGAATGTAGAATAAGATGGATGAAATAATTGTTGGTATGTTTGTATGTGTATGGAATGCATATATGTGTCGTTTGCTTCAACAAACAAAGGAAACTCTGCCGAAATTTTTAACTTTGCCATACATGCATGTTATAGTCACATGATGTTCACTAACTTTGGCATACGTGTTTTGCAGGCTCGATCGTAAGAAAAATAGGAAGACCTTTGATTGGGACCGGCACCACCGAGACTACATCGACGAGTGGGAGATGTTCGATGAAAACGTGGACGACAATGACGAGCCGCATGCGAACAGAGAGTATAGGCGGTACCAAGCTTGGTACCACCAAGCGACTCGTCCGAGGCTTAGGCTACAGTGGTCACACGATGACTACGCTGACATTGAGTCGTTCGAGGACGAGGACACGGCGTATGACCACTCTACTCGTGTAGGTCACCAGGTGGAAGCAGGACTGATCTTGGACAGGGTGGTATGTCATTTGCTCTACTTTTCTATATCGATTTGCGTAACAATGAATTATAACTTTGAACTTTGTTGTAGGGAAACACCCTCAGGGTGTCGTTCAAAGAAATAGAGCGGTTTCGTCCGAGGGTGATGGACGACGACACACATAGCTTCCTTGACATAAGATTCTATAAATATGCAAATAATATATTACTAACATGTTCAATACATTCAGTTGATATGATTTTGTGCACTAGAGACTGGCACGTTGGCTACGCCGTGCCACTGCGTGCTGTGGTTGTAGGACAACCACGGTGCAGGACGTGCACGTGCCTTCTGCAGCCAGAGGTGGCGTAGGTTCATCTAGCCACGCACCTACAGGGTCACAAGGCATTTGCATCGAGGACGAGGATGAGGATGACGACCACGAGGATGTGGACCAGGGGCACGAGGAGCTTGGACCGTCTCAGCTAGAGGATGCTCCCTCGACTCAGCCTACGCAGCAGGTAGGTACCAGGTGACGTCGACCACCTGACACTTACACTCTAGGCACCCACGCTCTTGGACAGAACAGCAAGGGTAAGTCTAGGAAACAGTGAGGGCTTTGGTAGATTTTAAGTTAGATATTTTCATAGATTATGGTGGACTTGTGGACTTTTATTATATATTATTATGAATTGTATGGACTATTATTATGGACTGTTCTAGCCTATTATTATATATTGTATGAGCTACTATGGAGTTTATGGCATATTAAGGACTTTATGCATGTAACGGATCAACGTAATTATACGAGATTAAGTAAGAAAATCTTCCACCGAGGCGGTTAATTTATCAAACTTAAACCCGTATAACCCGAGATTCCGGGAAATCACGAGGGATTTCAAATCAACCAACATACAACCAAGATCGTACTGATTTAGCAGCCACAGTTCACATGATACATAGAGTTCACAATAAAAGTGGAGTACATCGGAGCTCAGAATAAAAGTTATTACAACATAGTTCAAAATAACATAGCGGAAGCAAGTAGTTTTACACACACACTTAGTTCAAATACAGTGCCAGTAGATAGTCATGGTCCACAAAAGCATTAGATAAGACGAACAGAGTGACCCTTGCCCAAGGTCCTAGTTGTCGCCCATCGCCGGATACAGACAGTTGGAGCAGTACCCATAGTACATCTGACCATCTACAACAACAATGGGAACAACGCCCTGAGTACGAGAATGTACTCAGCTAGACTTACCTGTCATAAACCAGAAATAAAAGACACCAAGGATCATGCAAGGCTTTATAGATTGGACTGGCTTGACTCATTTGCAAAAAGCATAAGTTGTTATGAAAAACTATGCCAGTACTTTTTGCATCGCTTTTAGTATAACCTATTCAAGCTAGGTAAACACCTATTGCTAGAACAATCACATGATCCATCATTAACAATCTAGATTACCATATCAGGTTTAGCATTTCCAACATCATTCACTTAACCATCAGTGTTCCATTAATGTTACTACGATGCCATAGCTCGAGTCAAGTGCTCACTAACCGGGAGCGACGGCGATTCGAATCGAATTCCTATCCAGCTGGAGATTTATTCCTCACACAAACCCTGTTTCCCCCGTCAGGGTCGCGTAGATCACCAATGACACTTTCCAAGAAGCCGCGGGATAACAATCATGGATCGCACTACCTAGGGACCGCCCGACTGCCAGGACGCACCTTGGGCTCACTCTTCGCGTCCCCGTTACACCCCCTTCGACACCAGTCTGCCAACCCGAGTTTATCCCGGCTCGAAAAGTGTCACTAGCTTCACGGTCGAAAGGTACTTTATTCGGCCAGCTAAATGTGAGGCATGCATTCAACATGACAAGAGAGACGAGCAACGATCGGTCCTTAATTGACACAGTCGGAATCACTATAGCCCAAAACCCTATAAGACTCTGCCCGGTCTTCGTTTATCCATCAACACTTGGTTACTTTTTATGATCACAATTACAGCTAACCATAACCTGGTATCCACCTATAACTCACAGGTGACAGGAAATCACCCGACTTCTACCGGTCTAAGCATGGCTAAGCAATTTACACGATCCTGACCTAACAGGGTAAAAGATAATTCGGTGGCCAAGGTAATAATGCAACAACGGTTTTACTCAACTCCTATAACTTAATGTAACAATATATATATAACTATAGTTCATGTAGTAAGGAACAACTTTTATAAAATAGGAGACTTAAAATGCTCCGGGGCTTGCCTCTTTCGAACGAGCTAGGATGGTGGTCGACGCACTCTGGCAGCTCCTCGCCTGACTCTTCGTCCTCGGGCACCTCCTGTGCCTGGGGCTCCTGCTGATCCGTCCAAGCTTGCTCCTCCTTAGAGAAGGCAACGGGTACCCGAAACCCGAGTACCCGACGGGTATTACCCGATAAAGAGACGGGTATGGAATGAATTTTCTACCCGTGGGTATGTTATTGGGCAAAATCCTATACCCATCGGGTATGCTGGTACGGGTGCGGGTGTATACTACCCATACCCGCATACCTGCGGGTAAGACATACCCGCAAAAATAACTAGCCAACCTCAGTTATTTTAGCGCATATAAGTCATGAATTTGGTCCATTGAGACATCCACTATATTTCTAGTAGATTGTCTTTGTTGTAATGATGCTAATAATATTTGTTAGCATGTTTGTAACTTGTTGGAAACTTAGAATGATTTATTTTTACATGTGACTATTTGATATTTTTAGGTAATTTTCGGGTATGCTATCGGGTACGGGTTACCCGTCGGGTGAGAATTACCCGACGGGTACGGGTATGGAACTATTCTTTTACCCGCATGCGGGTACGGGTAACCCGACGGGTAAAATTTTGCGGGTGCGGGTACGGGTACGGGTATGGGTGAGCACTACCCGTCAGGTACGTACCCGTTGCCATCTTGACTCCTCCTGTACTGCTACCTGCGACTCTTCCTGCGATCCTGTATGATGCAAGTGCATAAGTAAATATGCGAATAATGCATCGGATTGTGGTGGAGTGCTTTGATGACATGAGATGCAGATGAGCACATGGAATGAGCAGTTTGAATATAACTATTTCTTCTACAAGGTAGTCAACGTCATCTAAGAACATATACCCTAAAACATGCACCTTATTCTTCTATTAGTTAGCCTATCATCTACACATACAAGTGAACCTAAGCTACCAAAGCTTACCAACCTAACTCAACCACAACATCAGCAAGGCATAATGATGCTTCAAAGATACACCAAACATATTTTATTTCTCTTAATTTCTCATAAAGAATAATCTTGTATTCCCTATTTAACTAGGGTTACACAGTAACACCTATTTCTGGTGTAGATAAAAATCTACAAAAATTATAGTAGATTACTCTTACCCTAACTAACCTACTACTAAATTTTCATGAGAATTGAATAAGTAAAACTATCTACACAAAATAAACAAGTTATAGCATAATAATGAGCATGAAATTATTTTGTAGTAGAAAAAGTATCAAACAACAGATTTCACATTTTTCCTATGTTACTAACACTAAACTAACATACTACAAAAATTATCACATGCATGTTCTATACAAAATTAGCTCCCTACTAAAAATAACAAAGATTATTAATTAAAGACATTTGAACTACACCTCAATAATCTTTCACAGAACATACTTCACCAGTATTTTTCCTAGAAAATACATCACTAAGAAAGATTAAAGCAACAAGAATCACATTTTTCCCTTCATTATTTTATTTACTACATATTTTCTAAGATATCAGCATTTATAGCAATTAAATAATTTTGCACAGTAAAGTGTTACAAAAATAACATGAGATATTTTTAAACTATAGATCTATTCAAGAGGAACATTTCAAGATTTGTTTCATAATTTTTGGAGCTATAAATTGTACACAAACATTTCTAAAGTACTTTCTTTTCCCAAAATAAATAGAAATTTAAAAAACAAAATTTGGAAATCGCTGAACAGGCCGGCCCACTTGGCAACACTGGCCCGCGGCCGAAATCAGTCGGAGCGCCGAGCGGGGAAAAAGAAAAGCGGCCCGGTTCGGGCCTCGGCCCAAGGCCGCTTGGCCCAGCGAGCAGAGGGGAGTGGAGCGGGACGCGGGGCGTGGCCGCGCGGCTGCGACGTCGCGGCGGCGGTGATGCCCGCCGGCGGCTAACGGGCGGCTCCGGCCGTGCGAAAGCCAACGAACAGGCGCACGGAGATCCTGGAGTGACGGCGAACACCGAAGGGCGGCGCACGAGTGACGAGGCGGGGGAAGAACGCCGGAACGGCGGAGTGAGCGCGCGGTGGCCGGAATGGCGTCGCGGCGGGGCGCGCGAAGTGGTGCCTTACCGCGGGGCGGAGGTGGAGCGTGGGGGTGCGTTCGGAGGAGAGGAGGACTGGGCGGAGCTGGTCGTGCGAGCAATTGCTCGGAGGCGGCCGGCCGGCGGCGGAACGTGGCAAGGAAGTGCGCAGCCGCGGCGGCGAGCGCGCGGGGAATGTGGACGCGCGCGGCGAGCTCGCAACGGCAGAAGCGAGAGCAAGTGAGGGAGAGGGAGGAGGCAGGGGAGCGGGTGCATGGCCAAGGCGCCGGGCGAGTGGGGCCCACGGACGGCCACGCGGCGGGCGGCGCCGGCGCATGGCGGACACGGGGCGGCGGTGTTCTGCCGCGGCGCCACGGCGTCGCGCGCGCGCGCGGGCGGCAGGCGCAGACGCGGGCGCGGGCCGGGCTGCCAGAGCCGCTGGGCCGAAAAGGAGGCCGCGGCCCAGTTAAAGAGGAACACCCATTTTCTTTTATAAATAATATTTTCAGGTTTATTTCTTTATTTCAAAACTAAATTTGAAGATGAAAAAGAGGTTTTCAGAATTTTGGTCCAAAATAAAAGTTGTTCAAAATTTTATTCTCTACAACTTTCATGTAGGGCATTTTTTAAAATTCTCAATAGATTTTAAATTTGGGATTTAAAGCTAAATTTTTAAGTAAAAATTCATTTTTCTAGAATATTTTTAAAAGCAAAAATTTGAAGGAATTTGAATTCAAGAGTTGCTCCAAAAATCATGTTTATTTATTCTAGATTATCTAAAATTGTAGCTACACAAAGTTTCACCACTCTTTAGCACTTAAATGTAGAATTTGGGTTTTGAGTAATTGTTTTTTTCAACTTTAAATTTAAATGGGTCTATATTGCATGCAATGATAACCATGTATGAGATGATTATGACTAATGCTTTGGATGCTAATGCATGCTTAACACCCAGGGGTGTTACAATGCACTTTTAGGCTGCTCATATATATTTTTTGAGATGAATGTCATATATATTTGTTGATGACATATGTTAATATCATATTTGTGTTTGGATTGAATCGAAAAACAGGGAAAACTCTGCCAAAATTTTCTGCCACATGTCAAGTCATGTAGTACACCGATAGCATGTAGCATTTTCAGTGATTTATCATGTCACTGTCCTATCGTACATTGCCTTTTACAGATGAATTGATTGGTCAAAGGAATCTAGTCTTTTTAGATGAGTTTTCAAATAGGCTTTTTAGTTTTCCAAATAGGCTTTTTTCAGGGATGGCATCTAGGCCATTACAGTGTCCTACGAAATAGACTTTTCATTGATACGTAGTGGTTTTTCAGGAGCATGAAGCCACACTACAACGGCTTCCCACTCCACTGCTGCCTATATATACACCTTCCTTCATACGATGCAAGTCACTTGAAACCAGTAGTTGGTTACCTGTGAGTAGTAATGTCTGGAGGGTCATCTAGAGGGAAGGGAAAGGGGGGACGAAGGGAACTCCCATTGTGTGGGAGGGGTCTTTGGGTCCGGAAGACTTTGATGAACCAGTGTATCATTTTCCGATCGAGGCCAAGAGAGATTTCACCAAAGAGTGCCCTCTCCGAGGATACGATAACCGGAAAGAAGATTGGCCAAAATGTAGGCATGGTGAGGACTGCTTAGTGCAGATGTTCGTGGAGGGTTTGGATGAAGGTCGTCATTTCTTCAAATGTCCGCGAGCAGAGGTAATTGGTTTTAAAATTCTTTACTCAAATTTTTTTCTTCATTGCTTTGCATCTTATAGGCCAAACTAACTGTATTGTTCACTAAAATCTTTGAAATGTAGTGTTCAGAGTCCAAAGAAAATTATGGCTTCACTAGGTGGGTCGATCCTAGACCAATCTATCCGCACGCACAGTACATCTACTACTTGCAAAACTATATCTTCGAACTAGAAAGGGAAGCTAGCAGTGGTTACAAGGACGACAAAGCTGACGATAGCAACAGTGGTGATGTTTCCCAGGAGAGACTATGCCATGATCCATATTGCACCTGCCTTAATCACAAGAACAACGGGCCTCCGCCACCTCAACCACTAACAATGGGAGGTACTGTGGAGAAGGGGCAACACAATTTGCTATGTGGCCGCACTACTAGATAGAACAAATCTATCATGTTCACGTGCCACATCCGTGTTAGGTTTATTGTTCGGTTTAATTACCTAAGGCATGTTAGGTTTAGTCCTAGGAACTATGTACACTTGTTTCGTACATGTTTCTCACATGACATGTAATGTGCTTGTTGTTCGCTCTAATTAGCTAAGGCATGTTAGGTTTAGTCCAGGACATATGTGCCCTAGTTTGGTACATGTTCTGACATGCCATGCTCTATGTTATGCGTGTTGAATTGTGAAATTCACTACTTCCTTATGTTTTATGTGCACTTCGAGAACTAGTTTCAGTACATCAACAACATTAAACCTAATATATGACAACACTATGAAAGGTCCAAAAACTTAAAGTGCATATGAAGTACATGACAACGAACTAAATAACACAAAACATGCCCTAGATACATGATTTACCTAAAGTGCATTACATTAAACATATTGCATACTACATCGACCACATTGTCTATGATTAAACCATACAACTAGCCAACTACTGAGTGCAACGAGGCCACTTTCCCTTTTTCTCGGCATCGGGATTCTCCTCCATCGCTGCCTTCGCTCGGCGCACGCGCTCAAGCTTCTTCTCCCTCTCCTCCCTATACGCAGCAACACGCCTCCTTTCCTCCTCTTCCTTGTGTTACTTTTCTGCCGCCTCCTCTCTGTGTCTCTTCTCTAATATCTTCAGACGCTCCGCACCCCACTCCTTCAGGCCTTGTAGAAGTCGTATGTCAGTCTCCTTGATCTCAGTGTCGATCCACTGCTCAAAATCACAGAGCCGTGGAGGGGTCTACAGCAAAGGCAATTGTTATAAAACCAATTAATATGCAAGACTTCATATGACATAAATTAATTAATAAACAATAGCAATTTCTCACAATAAATGTACTGCGGTGCTGACGCTCTGTAGGCTCCCATACAAAATTAGAACACATCCAATACCTCTGCTTATATGTTGCCTCATCTTTAGAAATGTCTAACTTGTAAGGATCGCCACAGAAGCACATAGATATTGGCACACCGCTAGGGAGCGGCTTTGGGACATAGGGACTTTCGGTCATCCGTCCATAACTACAAGCCAACAAATTCCGTTCTAATATAACAAATAAATAACAATAAACCCTAAAACCTAGGGTTTAACATATGATGAAAAAGGTCGACGCATACCTTTATTTTCTAGCTTTTCCATGCCTAGGCATCCTACGGTTGTACAATACATAGGAATTTAAAAAAGTGCATGAACTAATAACATGTGAAGTTTCATAGGTTAAGAATACGACTTGATTTTACCAAATCGATTCAAAATAAAGAAGGAAGGGTGAGAGGATACCTGGCTCTCGAAGATCGACGGATAAAATCCAACTTTCCACGGTCCAATATGTCGATTGAAGAGGTTGGCCGAAGTGGACAAAGGGAAAACCCGAAGAGGAGGAGAAAGAAAATGAGAATGGCTCGGGGAGGAAGAGTGGGGTCTTGGTGCCAAGATCTATGGCGCCAAGACCCCTGCCACATCAGCGCCACGACGCCAGGGGCTTGGCGGCAATAACCCTGTGCCATGCTGTTATATCTTGGCGCCGATGACTATGGCGCCAAGAGCATGGTCCTTTTTTGAAATCTTTCCGCTAGGGACATATTTGAGAGAATCTTTCGAAAAAAGGCTAAAAACAAAAAAATAAGTGCACCATTACAGTCCAGTGCTTAGAGGTAAGTTATATCTGTCTTTGTCTACAATGCAAAATATGGAATGGAACGGAGCCGAGCAGTGGCGGACCTAGGATTTTAGAGTAGGGTATGCCCATGGCAAGAAAATACATTGATTTCAGATCAATCGACTTTGACTTCTTTGACTTCTTCATATTTTTTTTGAAAGGAAATTACTGCCACTGCCTAGTGCCTACCGAGAACTAAATGCGCATCTATGAATTTTGCAATTGGAAATGACATTTCACTGAACATATCAAAGGACAAAGGGGTTTGAATTTTGATACCTCTGAGTCGAACTTCGGAGCAAAGAACCCAGTCGAGTCGCGTCGAGCGACAGCAAGCAGTGCCGCAGGCCGCAGCTGCCAGGGGAGCAGATGCCACCGGCCGCCGTCCACGACGGCGAGCGGGGCGGCGTGCGGCAAGAGGCGCAGTGGCGCCGCGAGCGACCACGTGGGTGGAGGCACGGGCGGGCGGCCTGACGCCTGGTGGCAGGCGGCAGCACGGCGATTCCGCGTCCGTCAAATCGCCGAATAGGTCGAAGCTGCTGGCTGCCCTACCCCTCGGTGCCTGATGGGTTGTGGGAGTGGGGAATTGAGGACTAGGGAGTGGCCTGTGGGCTGGATGGGCCATTGGGCCGTCTGGCTAGGCGTGGCCTGTGGGCTGCTTTCAGTTGGACGCGAGTTACAGCCAGAAAATAGCAAAGAATCATAATTTTGATAGCTTAACTTGTAGATACCTCTAAGAACTACTAAACATTTTCCCAAAAATGTTTGGTATGCTCGGAAATACCCGGGCACAACTGTAGGTCCGCCCATGGAGCCGAGACATCTCTTCTCCATTTTTTTTTTACAATTGTGATGTGATGGAAAAGAAAAAAAATATATTTTTATGGCATATAAAGGATATAAGGCATGATTATAAGTTTTAATGGTAGTGAAGGATTATTCCTTTTTTTGTTGGAAGATTGTGAAGGATTATTCTAAATATAATGACTGTCATATACTAGTATGATTCTTCAGATATTTCCTCACATGGACCTCCTCCCTGCACTGCTGTTATATAATTACCCTTTACCCTTGCGTGGCAAGCAGCTAGCGTCCGGCCCGCGAATCTATCCCACGTGTAGATGTGCTGCGCCGTGTCGTCGTCGATCGATCGACATTACTAGTAGTACACAGCACCGGCTGATCCAGTGTACTAGTGGTCACACGGAGTAACAGTGACCCTTTGCCCGTAGTGGCCCTCACATGCAGCGCGAGTACTCCGTACTTGGCTCGCCCTGCTTCTAGAAGCATTATTTTTCTTTAAGAAAATTGCTTGACAACCACCGGCTAAATGGTTATAACCATTTAGCAAACATGCGGCACGTCGCCGCATGCAGTCCCGGCCCAGCGCTCACCACGTACGGCCACGACCGCGGCGCCGGGAAGCGGTCGACCACGCGCCACTCGTCGTTGCCACCGTCGCCGCCGGCGACTGCCTGGAAGGTGGCGTCGGAGAGCGTGTTGTCCAGAATGTAGTCGACGTCTCAGATGTCGGCAGGCAAGAACTGGACGTGTGCGCCAACATGGTTTGCGGACTTCCGGTACAGCCTCTCGGCGTCTCATCGGGCGCAAGGCGCGGACGATTGCCGCGGTGCCTCCCTTAACCGGTGCGAGTGGAAGACGGCTGCACATCTAACCAATCCGGACGTGCTGTGGCCCGCGGTGGAAATGCACGATGAAGGGACACTGGCTGACGACACCCCATCTAACCAATGGGACCTCCAACAGCCCACATGAGTACATGACACAGCCTCTCCTCCACTCCATCTTGTTAGAAGCTTTTCTGTTGACTGGCGTGTCCATGTCCGAGCTGGTGCAAAAGGTCGGTCCCCCAGAAAGAGCCACTCCATCTTGTTAGAAGCTTTTCTGTTGACTGGCGTGTCCATGTCCGAGCTGGTGCAAAAGGTCGGTCCCCCAGAAAGAGCCCCATCCATACGTATCTCTTCGTTCGGTACGTCACTGATGCTTCTAGAAGCAAATCATTCTGCTCGGCGGAAACTGTACTGTACTCGTGCTGTGCTAGGAGTGAGCTAGCTGAGCTGGGAAAGTCAGCAAGTGCATGTGCAGTGGTGTGTCCAGACAAACACGCGGCCCCCACCCATGCGACTGGGAGCGAGGGGTGTGCTATCCCAATAGATATGGTCGACGCCCTATCCTATCGCTCTCTGATGACATGTAAAGCACGCAGGCAAGACACTTTTCTTTACCCGATATTTTCACGCCTCCATGCTAATCCTGTTATTAGTGTCTCCCATCCAGGTAGGCAAAGCAAGTAGGTAGACAAGTACTACTCACGGACAGAACATATATTTGATACCCTGGTAGGCAGGGATGAAAACCGGTCGGATACCGACAAATATCACTGATATTATATTTATTTTTATATTTTTAACTGGATTTGGATTTGAATACGGATAATGTCAACCATGCCGGATATGATATGATTGGATATCGACATAAAAAATATGCAATTTGAGTATTCGAATACGGATACAGTATCGGATGTTGAATATTCGGACTCGGATACAAACATATCTGAACCCCTCTAAGACCTTGTTTGGATGCATATGTATCCACCTTAATCCACATGTGTTAGAGTGGATTGGAATGAAATTTAGTTCAATTCCACTTCAATCCACTTTAACACATGTGGATTGAGATTAATACATGCGCATCCAAACAAGACCTAAACGAATTCGGTCTCGAATACGATTAGAAAATATCCGTACTGTTTTCCCTAGTGGTAGCCACCAGAGGCCGAAACAGTGACGAACTGTTCTTGCAGTTGCTCTCTGCTAAATACCCTACTTAGGCACTGTCCATCCGATGCATACTAAAGCAACAAATTCTAAAGAAAATTCCGTGGACATGGGTCCAAACTCTTCCTATACGACCACAGTTTTGATGGACGATTACTGTACATGGAATTGATGGCACAACTGGCCGACTCCATCGCATACAACCTAAAGAATCCCGGTGCATTGCAGCCGTAGACTAAGCCTGTTGGCCTGTCTTATAAGCCATACTTTTTCAACTAACAAACAATATTTTTTATTTTTCTCTCACAACAAATCAGCGAACGGTCCTTTCAGCCAAACGAACAGGGTGTACATCTCTAGATGGATTTATGGATGTGCGGGCCACATGGTTTTTAGAATGCCACATGTCACCCATTAAAAATGCGGTTGCACACGAGGGTTTGAAAAAACCGGATAATAATCAATTAATTAAACTGACAACGAGCCCATGGTTTGGCTACCATCATCCTTTGTGTGGAAATCTTCCAGATCATGTGCCAATCCCATCGCTGAGATAGAGCTCACTCATCTATAGTAACGCAAATTGTGGTTTTAACACAGTAGTACGTGTTGCATATACAAATTGTACGAAGTACTTTAACTAAACATCGACTTATTTGATATGTTTCGATTCAGCCCAGTTCACATGGGCTGTAAGGGTTTGATGTACAATTTACATTAAGGCCTTGTTTAGTTTCAAAGGTGGTGTCACATCGAATGTTTTATAAAATGTCGGGGTGTTCAGAAACTAATAAAAAAAACTAATTACAGAACTCGCCTGTAAACCGTGAGACAAATTTATTAAGACTAATTAATCTGTCATTAGCACATGTTTACTGTAGCACAACTTTGTCTAATCACGGACTAATTAGGCTCAAAAAATTCGTCTCGCAAAATACACGCAATTTGTGCAATTAGTTATTTTTTTACTCTACATTTAATACTTTATGCATATGTCCAAATATCTGATGTGATAGGGTGTAAAGTTTTGGGAGAGAAACTAAACAAGACCTAAGGTGGTAGCATCACCATGCGAAAAGTCCTTGCGTTATGGTCGGAGTCCGTCTCGGTCGTCACCAACTTGCATTGGTTCTATTTCTGCATCTGCGCGCGCAACTTCATCATCATGCAATTTTTTCTAGAGCTGATGCTGGCATGGGTTGGCCTAGGGATCGAGGAAGACTATTTTTGGGTGCTAAGAGCATCTCCACCCGATTGAGTATCATTTTTCCTAAAAATGTCATATACGGGATTGAAAAAAACTGAATTGAAAGTTATAGGTGAGGAATGCTGCAACAGATTTTGAATACTCCATCTCCTTGATTTTACCGGACCCATATATCAGGCATACCAATCTTTTCTCCTTTTTTCCCTCTCCTCTCTGTCCCTCCTCTCTCTCTCGGGGCATCTAGGCACGGCGATGGCGCGTCCCGTACGTCAGTACACACATCGGACACGGAGGCAGCACGCTCGCAACGGCGCGGCCCACCTGGCGAGATGAAAACGCTGCCCAGCGCGGCCCGCCCGTGCAATGTTTGGTATTGCGCCCTGGCGGCGCCTCAACGGCAGCTCGCTCCCGCTCGAAGCTATGATAGCGAGCTCGCATGTCAGGGGCGTGAAGGAGAGAAAAGGGGATCGAGAAAAAGTGGTGGCAGGTTCCCTTCATTCGATGGATTGTGACAAGATTTTGAAGGATTGAGAAAAAAACTTAGAGAAAGGGGATTTGAATGGGGATGTGGTGGAGCTTGTATTTTTTTGTTTTAATCTTCTTTACTGCGAGATACACTACCGGATTCGCACGCTTTGCCAAGTGCCAGGTGTAAGGTCCAAATAGGCTAGAGGGGGGGTGAATAGCCTAATTAAAACTTCTACAAGAATTACTTAACCACGAGTTAGTACAAAAGGTGGCGAAGCAAAAGCACTAGCTCTAACTAATTAAGCAAGCCACCTACACAAGTCTAGTACAAGGCTATTCACTAAACACAACAACAACTATAAGCTAGAAACGAGAAGTAATACGAGAGAAGAGCTTCGAGTGATTATACCGCCGTGAAGAGAAGAGAAATACCAATCAATCAATCATACAAGAGAAATCCTCGGGAAGAGAATGACACAAGAATTTATCCCGAGGTTCACTTGCTTCCCGGCAAGCTACTCCCCGTTGTGGCGATACACCCACTTGTCGGTTCGCGAGCTAATCAACTATCAAGAGTTGAGCCCTCGGCGGGCGCCGCACAACCGCACACAAGATGGGGATCCTCCAAGCCACGAGCTCCACTAGAGTATCCAATTTGCGAACTCCCGCGGGGAGGGATCAAGAACCCCTTACAACACTTGGTGAAGGCTCCAACAATCTCCAATTGCGAGCTCAATCACCTCCGCTGCTCCAAGCCGTCTACCGTGTCGGGAAACACGGAAGAGTAACAAGAAATCCGCAGCAACTCGAAGATCAAGTGCCTCTAGAATGCAACTCTCAAGCAATGCACTTGAATATCACTCAATCTCACTCAAGATGTGCAACTATGCAAAGAGATGAGTGGAGGGGTTGTTCTCTAGCTCAAAGTATGTCTCTATATCTCAAAATGTGCAAGAGTTACCCTCAAACCCCGTCCAACGTCTATTTATAACGAAGGGGTACGCAACTAGCCGTTACAGACGACGCAGCAAAAACGCGCTGACCGGACGCTCCGGTCAGGGTGACCGGACGCGTCCGGTCACTACACGACAGCAAGAAACAGTGCGTGTCAGAACTAGCCGTTGCCGTGACCGGACGCGCTGAACAGATTGACCGGACGCGATAGTGCCCGCGTCCGGTCGCATTCCAGTATGCTCCCGTTAAGACCGGACGCGTCCGATCGCACGTGACCGGACGCGTCGCGCGTCCGATCGTTACTCCGCTTCGCTCTACCCTTCTGGACGCCTGACCGGACGCTCCGGTTACGTGAGGGACCGGACGCGCCGGTCGCGCGCTCTGATTCGCTCAGGAGAACTGACCGGACGCGCTGTGCCAGCGTCCGATTAGAGTCCAGTAAGCTCCCTGGATGACCGGACGCGTCCGGTCATCAGTGACCGGACGCGCTGCGCGTCCGATCATCAAACTGAAAACCGCACAGACGCTGAACACTGACCGGACGCGTCCGGTCATGCAAGGACCGCGTCCGGTTCAGCGTCCGGTCGTCACAGTGACCTCCGTTCGCCTCCGTTTCTTTTCCGACTTCCGGCGCAATAGAAAATAGGCATTTCACTTCACCAAAAAGCGCTGAATCCCGCCTCGCAAGCTCGGCGGGAGGGAGAGAGGAACCCAAACCCCTCTCTACAGCTTAAACTCCACCGCCTTCACAAACTGTGCTAACACCACCAAGTGTACACCACCATGTGAATGTGTGTTAGCATTTCATAAATCATTTCTCAAGGCGTTATGTTAGCTTTTTACTAGATCCTAATGCATATGCTCAAGACATTGATCTAGTGGCACTTGATTTCCGAGCTAACCGTGATTGCCCCTCTTGATAGTCGGCTATGTATCCTAAACCCGGTCAATCACTTCTCTACTCATCTTAGATCGGCAAAAGGAAAATCCTATGGTTATACCTTTGCCTTGCGTTCTTAGATCCTTCTCTTTCACTTAATCATCATGTCCTTCATTTTATGTGCATCTCCACCATGATCATCATTTCATGTCCATGCACCATCTCTTTGTGATCTTGTGGCCACCACTCCTTGCCACATACACCTTCATCACATGTGTTGCTTATGCCTAACTCAAAACACTTAACACAAGGCATTAGCAACTTGGTATCATTAATTACCAAAACCAAACTTGGGCTTTCAATCTCCCCCTTTTTGGTAATTGATGACAACCATCACAAAGATATGAAATGAAATCAATTTTCAATTTCGATAGTGTTAGCTCCCCCTACATATGTGCTTCCATGAGTTTGGTTCAATTGTGCACATATGTATGGATTTGAATTTTGGGAGAGTTACTACTATCAAATTGATGCTAAGGTATATAGAATGGACCTTTGAAGCGTGATACCAATCGGAGTTGCCTTTATATACCATCCTTAGCATCGACGTAGCTAGACACCATTTGTAATACATCACTTGTAAAGATCACAAACACTAAAGTACCCCGTGAGATCAATATTATAAGCAAAAGGTGTCTAGTTACCACTTGTAAAGCTACTCTAATCAAATCATCATTCAAGTTCTATTTCTAGCATACACCATTCAATCATGAATATCGAAATTAAACTTTGCAATGCAACATTTCATCATGTTAATGCACATACAAATGCAACAAATAATCCATGAGCTTGCTCCCCCTACTTATGTGCTCAAATTTTAATTTCTCTCCCCCTTACTATATCTTTCTCCCTCTTTGTGACTATTCTCTCCTCCTTAGTAACTTAACCTTTTATCTTTGTGACTTTTCTCTCCCCCTTTGTCAACAATCACCAAAAAGGTGCCAATTTTAGTGAGAGATAAGTCAATCAAAATGAGGGAGTCCAAATTATGGTTTAATCTAGATCACTTGCCTAGAATATGTAATTTGGTTTGATCCAAGGACAAGCTTTTTCACACCTCATGAAGTATAAGGGTTATCTTGACCATGTTGAATTACACATCATGATCTCATTTTCTAGATTCAACACTAGGTTTGCAAGCCCACAAACATGTCATATGCTACCACTAGATCAATCAATCATAGAAGCAATAGTGGTATCATATATACATCAAAATTATTTGATTTTCATGAATGAGCCTATTTGTCATGCAAATATGTCTATATGTTCTAAACATGTCCTTAGCAAAGTATGAATGATATGCCAAACAACTTTACCTTGCTATGTTGGAGGAGAGGCATGTCATATAAGAATGTGGGGGTGCACTCATTTCAAGTTGGAGAAGTCAAGTATGTTCAATTCATTCTTTAACTTGTAAAATCTCTTTTCATCAAGTGGCTTTGTAAAGATGTCGGCTAGTTGATCTTCGGTGCCAATGCTTTTAATGCTAATATCACCCTTTTGTTGATGGTCTCTTATGAAGTGATGCCTTATGTCAATGTGCTTGGTTCTTGAATGTTGAACTGGATTTTGTGTCATCTTGATAGCACTTTCATTATCACAAAACAAAGGCACATTCTTGAATTTAATTCCAAAGTCATTCAAAGTGGCCTTCATCAAAAGCAATTGTGCACAACAACTACCGGCACTAATGTATTCGGCCTCGGCGGTAGATAGTGCAACACTATTTTGTTTCTTTGATGACCATGAAACAAGAGACCTTCCAAGCAATTGACAAGTTCCACTTGTGCTCATTCTATCAATCTTGCATCCACCATAGTCGGAGTCCGAATATCCAATCAACTCAAAGTTAGACCCCTTGGGATACCATAATCCAACATCATGAGTGCCCTTGAGATATCTCAATATCCTCTTGGTTGCTTTCAAGTGACTTTCTCTAGGTGAAGCTTGATATCTTGCACACTTGCATACACTAAACATCACATCCGGCCTAGAAGCGGTGACATAGAGCAAACTTCCAATCATGGACCGGGATTGCTTTTGATCTACCATATTTCCACTATTATCAATACCCAATTGATCATTAGAGCCCATTGGTGTGCTCATTGGCTTAGCATCTTGCAATCCAAACTTCTTGATCATGTCCTTAATGTACTTGCCTTGACTTACAAAAGTGTCATTCTTCATTTGCTTGATTTGAAGTCCAAGGAAGTAACTAAGCTTTCCAATCATAGACATCTCAAACTCATTATCCATCATATTTCCAAACTCTTCATAAAAGTCTTGGTTAGTTGATCCAAAGATAATGTCATCCACATAGATTTGCAACACAAACAAGTCATTTCCAAGCTTCTTGGTGAAGAGCGTGATGTCAACCTTTCCCATATTGAACCCTTTAGAGAGGAGAAAGTCCCTCAACCTCTCATACCATGCTCTAGGTGCTTGCTTCAAACCATACAATGCCTTCTTTAGCTTGTAAACATGGTCGGGCTTCTTGTCATCTTCAAAACCGGGAGGTTGCTCAACATAAACTTCTTCATTGATGTAGCCATTGAGAAATGCACTCTTGACATCCATTTGATAGAGCTTGATATTGTGTGCACAAGCATATGCTAATAAGATTCTAATTGCCTCCAATCTTGCAACCGGTGCATATGTCTCTCCAAAGTCAAGACCCTCAACTTGAGTGTATCCTTGTGCTACTAATCTTGCTTTGTTCCTTACAACCATGCCATCTTGATCTTGCTTGTTTCTAAAGACCCACTTAGTACCAATCACATTGTAGTTCTTTGGCCTCTCAACAAGTTTTCAAACTTGATTTCTAGCAAAGTTGTTTAGTTCTTCATGCATGGCATTCACCCAATCGGAATCCTTCAATGCATCTTCTATCTTCTTTGGTTCTTCTAATGAGACAAATGAGTAATGCTCACAAAAGGATGCTAATCTTGATCTAGTTTGAACACCACTTTGAATTCCACCAATGATTTGGTCCAACGGATAATCTCTTGCAATGCTAGTAGGTTGGAGTATTGGGAGTTGATTGCTTTCACTTGTTTGACCTTGAACTTGAGCTTCATCATGAGTACCACTAGAGCTTGCTTGATTTGTATCAATTTGCACATCTTGATTAATCACATGAATGTCATCATCACCATCAACTTGCCTTGGCCTTATATCACCAATGTCCATGTTCTTCATTGCATTTGACAATTGATCTCCTCTCACATCATCTAGGTTTTGAGCTTCATTTTGAGATCCTTGGGTTTCATCAAACTCAACATCATGAACTTCTTCCAAGGTGCCATTAGTGAGATTCCACACTCTATATGCCTTGCTTGTGGTAGAATAACCAAGTAAGAACCCTTCATCACATTTCTTTTCAAACTTGCTCAATCTAGTGCCTTTCTTAAGAATATAGCATTTGCAACCAAACACTCTAAAGTATGCAATGTTGGGCTTTCTTCCATTCAATAGCTCATATGGTGTCTTCCCAAGTTTCCCATGGCAATAGAGACGGTTGCTACAATAGCAAGCCGTGTTGATAGCTTCACTCCAAAATGAATGACTAACATTGTATTCACTAAGCATTGATCTAGCCATATCAATCAAGGTTCTATTTTTCCTTTCAACTACACCATTGGATTGAGGAGTGTATGTTGGTGAGAATTGATGTCCAATACCAAGATCATCACACAAATCTTCAATTCTTGTGTTCTTAAATTCACTACCATTGTCACTTCTAATCTTCTTGATGGTGATTTCAAACTCATTTTGCACTTTCTTGACAAAAGACTTGAATAGATCATAAACATCACTCTTGTCATAAAGAAAGAGCACCCAAGTGTATCTAGTGTAGTCATCCACAATCACAAAGCCATACTTGTTGCCACCAATGCTAGTGTATGTTGTTGGCCCAAACAAGTCCATGTGCAATAGCTCAAATGCTTTTGATGTGCTCATTTCACTTTTACTAGGATATGAATTTCCAACTTGTTTGCCGGCTTGACAAGCACTACATAGTTTATCCTTTTCAAAAGTGACATCTTTCAATCCTCTAACTAAGTCATGCCTCAAAAGTTTGTTCAATTGTTTCATTCCAACATGACCAAGCCTTCTATGCCATAACCAACCCATACTAGATTTACTAAGCAAGCATGATATCAATTGTGTCTCACTATCATTGAAGTCAACCAAGTATAAGCTACCATGTCTAAATCCTTTGAATATCAAATTTGATCCATCAACACTTATGACTTCAACATCATCACTACCAAATATGCACTTGAAGCCAAGATCACAAAGTTGTGCCACCGACAAAAGATTGAAATCTAAGCTCTCAACTAGCAACACATTTGATATGCTCATGTCATTTGAGATAGCAATTTTACCAAGCCCCTTGACCTTGCCTTTCTTGTTGTTGCCGAAAGTGATAGCATCAAAACCACCATTTTGACTTGTATCAATTGAATTGAACATACAAGAGTCTCCGGTCATATGTTGAGTGCACCCATTATCAAGCACCCAATGCCTTCCTCCGGCTTTGTAATTGACCTACAAGACAAGATCAATTCTTTTTAGGTACCCAAACTTGTTTGGGTCCTCCAAGGTTAGAGACTAAGCTCTTTGGTACCCAAATGGCTTTCTTCTTTGAGCCCATCCATGGTGCACCAATGAACTTAGCATGAACACCATTTGTACCCTTGGTAAGTATATAGAAAGAATCAAACTTAATTGAGGATACATTAGCATTTGATTTCTTGTTCATGCATTGTTGCTCTATGTGACCAACTTGCTTGCAACTTTTGCAATAGCTACCATTGTTCTTCACAAAACGAGTCTTGTGAGGAGCAAAAGCGGCCTTGCCTTTCTTGGGGTTATAGCCCAATCCCTCTTTGTAGAGAGATGCTCTTTGGCTACCCAAGCACATAAGCAAGCGGTCCTCACCACCATAAGCCTTAGCTAAGGTGTGATTGAGCTCTTTTACCTCCTTCTTGAGATTTTCATTCTCAACTATAAGTGTGGAGTCACAAGTGAAACCATCACTACTAGATGGGGATGATGTAGATGCGCTACATGAAGGGTTAGTGGAAACAACAACAATAGGCTTTAAAAAAGATTCATCAATTATATCACATGATATGCCTATGTTGCAAGTTTTAGCTTTCTCAACATTAGTTGGCATGTTTTCACATTTTTCAACTAGAGAGGAATGAGCTTCTTCAAGCTTGGTGTGAGACTTTTGAAGCTTCTTATGGTCTACCTTTAGACTCTCATAAGACACTCTAAGCTCATCAAGTTCTTGTATAAGGTTTTTCTTTTCCTTAAGCAAGCCCTTGCACTCCTTCCTAGATTCTTTATAATGTTGAGTGCAATCTTCTAGCATAGTGATTAGTTCATCTTTAGTGAATTCTTCTTCATCACTATCACTATCACTAGCATTATCATGATCACTCTCATTATCGGATGATACCTTAGCGGCTTTAGCCATGAAGCACGATGGAGTGTCGAAGAGGGAGACCTTCTTTTGGATGGCAATGCTAGCATGTCCCTTCTTCTTGCTCTTGTAGTCATCCTCATCATCACTTGAGGAATCATCACTATCCCATGTAGCAACATGAGAATCATTCTTCTTCTTATAAGAGCTCTCCTTCTTCTCTTGCTTCTTCTTTTGCTTCTTTCTCTCCTTCTTGATAGCATCTTCATCATCACTATCATAAGGACACTTTGCAATGAGATGGTCTTTGCTATGGCATCTAAAGCATCTCATGGTATGCTCATTCTTCTTGTAAGAGTTCTTCCTCCTTCTTGCACGAAAGCCCTTCTTCTTTATAAATTTGCCAAATTGTTTGACAAAGAGAGCCATCTTCTCATCAATGTCATCACTATCACAAGAGCTTGAGTCTTCATCACTTGATGATTCAATCTTGGATTTGCCCTTGGATGTGGTGGCTTTGAATGCCACACTCTTCTTCTTTTCATCATCTTTCTTCTCATTTTCCTTCTTCTTCTTCTTGACCAACTCATCCTTCTCATCATCTTCTCTATATGAATCATCGGTCATCACTTCTTGGAATATTTGTTGAGGAGTTGAATCCTTCAATGTAGTCCTCACTAGCATGGTGATCAATGTATCAAATCTCTTGGGTAGACTTCTCAAGAACTTCATAGAGAATTGATTGTCCTTGACCTCTTCACCAAGTGTCTTGAGCTCATTGACAATGACTTGCAACCTATGAAACATCTCCGGTACACTTTCATTATCTTGCATCTTGAAGCTTGAAAATTTTTCTTGCAAGATATATGCTTTGGCGGTCTTTGTGCCTTCGGTGCCTTCAAATGTTTCTTCTAGCTTGGCCCAAGCATCATGAGCAATCTCAATGTTCTTTACTTGCTCAAAGGTCTTGTCATCTAATACCTCATGAAGAGCACTAATGGCAATGTCATTGCATTGGAGCTTCTTCTCTTCCACCGGTGTAGGTGCTTCCGGATTAGCAACCTCAAATTTTGTTTCGGTGACCTTCCACACTTCTCTATTGATTGACTTTAGGTGTGCGGTCAACTTAACCTTCCAATATACATAATTTGTGCCATCAAAGTGAGGTGCCTTCTTGGTGTTATTGATGTGCAAGCTTAATTGAGCCATTTCTTTTTCACCGTAGGTTGTTAAGCCTCAAATAAACGGTGCCTCGGCTCCGATACCACTTGTAAGGTCCAAATAGGCTAGAGGGGGGTGAATAGCCTAATTAAAACTTCTACAAGAATTACTTAACCACGAGTTAGTACAAAAGGTGGCGAAGCAAAAGCACTAGCTCTAACTAATTAAGCAAGCCACCTACACAAGTCTAGTACAAGGCTATTCACTAAACACAACAACAACTATAAGCTAGAAACGAGAAGTAATACGAGAGAAGAGCTTCGAGTGATTATACCGCCGTGAAGAGAAGAGAAATACCAATCAATCAATCATACAAGAGAAATCCTCGGGAAGAGAATGACACAAGAATTTATCCCGAGGTTCACTTGCTTCCCGGCAAGCTACTCCACGTTGTGGCGATACACCCACTTGTCGGTTCGCGAGCTAATCAACTATCAAGAGTTGAGCCCTCGGCAAGCGCCGCACAACCGCACACAAGATGGGGATCCTCCAAGCCACGAGCTCCACTAGAGTATCCAATTTGCGAACTCCCACGGGGAGGGATCAAGAACCCCTTACAACACTTGGTGAAGGCTCCAACAATCTCCAATTGCGAGCTCAATCACCTCCGCTGCTCCAAGCCGTCTACCATGTCGGGAAACACGGAAGAGTAGCAAGAAATCCGCAGCAACTCGAAGATCAAGTGCCTCTAGAATGCAACTCTCAAGCAATGCACTTGAATATCACTCAATCTCACTCAAGATGTGCAACTATGCAAAGAGATGAGTGGAGGGGTTGTTCTCTAGCTCAAAGTATGTCTCTATATCTCAAAATGTGCAAGAGTTACCCTCAAACCCCGTCCAACGTCTATTTATAACGAAGGGGTACGCAACTAGCCGTTACAGACGACGCAGCAAAAACGCGCTGACCGGACGCTCCGGTCAGGGTGACCGGACGCGTCCGGTCACTACACGACAGCAAGAAACAGTGCGTGTCAGAACTAGCCGTTGCCGTGACCGGACGCGCTGAACAGATTGACCGGACGCGATAGTGCCCGCGTCCGGTCGCATTCCAGTATGCTCCCGTTAAGACCGGACGCGTCCGATCACACGTGACCGGACGCGTCGCGCGTCCGATCGTTACTCCGCTTCGCTCTACCCTTCTGGACGCCTGATCGGACGCTCCGGTTACGTGAGGGACCGGACGCGCCGGTCGCACGCTCTGATTCGCTCAGGAGAACTGACCGGACGCGCTGTGCCAGCGTCCGATTAGAGTCCAGTAAGCTCCCTGGATGACCGGACGCGTCCGGTCATCAGTGACCGGACGCGTTGCGCGTCCGATCATCAAACTGAAAACCGCACAGACGCTGAACACTGACCGGACGCGTCCGGTCATGCAAGGACCGCGTCCGGTCGTCACAGTGACCTCCGTTCGCCTCCGTTTCTTTTCTGACTTCCGGCGCAATAGAAAATAGGCATTTCACTTCACCAAAAAGCGCTGAATCCTGCCTCGCAAGCTCGGCGGGAGGGAGAGAGGAACCCAAACCCCTCTCTACAGCTTAAACTCCACCGCCTTCACAAACTGTGCTAACACCACCAAGTGTACACCACCATGTGCATGTGTGTTAGCATTTCATAAATCATTTCTCAAGGCGTTATGTTAGCTTTTTACTAGATCCTAATGCATATGCTCAAGACATTGATCTAGTGGCACTTGATTTCCGAGCTAACCGTGATTGCCCCTCTTGATAGTCGGCTATGTATCCTAAACCCGGTCAATCACTTCTCTACTCATCTTAGACCGGCAAAAGGAAAATCCTATGGTTATACCTTTGCCTTGCGTTCTTAGATCCTTCTCTTTCACTTAATCATCATGTCCTTCATTTTATGTGCATCTCCACCATGATCATCATTTCATGTCCATGCACCATCTCTTTGTGATCTTGTGGCCACCACTCCTTGCCACATACACCTTCATCACATGTGTTGCTTATGCCTAACTCAAAACACTTAACACAAGGCATTAGCAACTTGGTATCATTAATTACCAAAACCAAACTTGGGCTTTCACCAGGGGCACTCGGCAAAGCCACAATTACACTCGGCAAACCCTTTGCCGAGTGTAACACTCGGAAAATTCCACTCGGTAAAAAAAGTGTCGGCAAAGCCGTCTTTTGCCGAGTGTTTTTTTGTTGGGCACTCAACAAATAGTTTGCTGAGTGCCCAACAGCCAGCAAAGTTTGAAACGAAAAAGAACCAAAAAAATTGCAAAAAAAAATTACTGGGGGAGGCCCCCATCGGCCAGCGGCATTTTTCGCACAAAATTCACGCGCTACGCAGCCGATGGGATTCAAACCCGCGACCTCTCCCTCGCGCGTAACCCCTTCTACCACTATACCACACTATCACTTGTGTCTAGATTCCGTTTAGGTTCCCCGCATATTATACAAACCGAGTATAAATTGCTTGTTTGATGCCCTAAACGAATTCAAATCAAAAAGTTATCAACAACAAAGTATCATAACTTTTCGAGATCTACAACTTTTATTTAGGAAGCTTTTTCATCCGAAGTCGTTTACAAAATTTGAATTTCAAATTTGAGAAATTCAAAAGTAGTTTTGCAGGACAAGATGACTTCAAATTAAAAAGTTGTCAACTACAAAGTTTCATAACTTTTTGAGATCTACAATTTTCATTTGGGTTGTTTTTCCATCCGAGATCGTTTGAAAATTTTGAAATTTAAAATTTTGAAATTCAAACGTAGTTTTGCATGACAAGATGAACTCAAATGAAAAGTTGTCAACTACAAAGTTTCATAACTTTTCAAGATCTAGAATTTTCATTTTTGGTGTTTTTCCATCCAAGGTCATTTGAAAAATTTAAATTTTAAAATTTTGAAATTCAAACGTAGTTTTGCATGACAAGATGAACTCAAATGAAAAAGTTTCCAACTACAAAATTCTATAACTTCTCAAGATCTACAAAGTTTATTTTGGTTGTTTGATCATTTGTTCATCCGACATGGTGGTTCTAACATTATTTACAAATCTTATATATCTCTTTTGTAGTTTCATAAAACTTATAAGAGAGATGTAGATTTTGTGAATAACGTTACTATAGCTTTATCGAATGAAGAAATGACTAAAATAAAATTTATAGATCTTAAAAAGTTATACAAATTTGTAGTAGAAAACTTTTTTATTTGAATTAATTTACTGCTTTAAAATATGCTTTGAAATTTGTCTTTGCCGAGTGCAAAAAAAAACACTCGCCAAAGAAGCTTCTTTGCCCAGTGTCAAAAATACACTTGGCAAAGAAACTTTTTGCCGAGTGTTTTTTATTTGGCATTCGGCGGCAAACAGCTTCTTTGCCGAGTGCCCGAAAAAAAACACACAGCATAGAGTCGATTTCCGGTAGTGATATAGGGACAGGAGATGACTTTAAATCAGTCTGGTGGAGATGCTCAAGGGTTGACTTTTTTGTTTCCTGATCTATGCAATAGGCTCAAGGATTGACTTGGAGTAGTCCCACGGTACGTATGAGAGATTCAGAGGTGGAGCCACCACTAGGGCGAGCTAGGGCAGCTGCCCTAGGTCCCTGTAGCCGAGCACCCCTTCCCCACACCTCCGGAGCTGGCATCCAGCGAGGGCGCGAGGCCGAGGTTGAAGACGACGGCGTAGCTACTTCGGTTCTGTTCGAGACGAGGACATGAGGCGGAGATAGGGAGCGTCACTCACGGGCCTGCCTCATAAGACTGTGCCGTGGCCGTTTCCAAGGGCCCAATAGACACATGTGGCCTTACGGCAGGCTGCCCCGCTCCACGGTTCTAGCTTCTGCGCCGCCGCGGTTTCCACCAGGCTCGCGCTCACCCAGTTGCCCTCACCATCCCCGGATCTAGTCTGGCCACCACCCACGGTCGTGACTCTGCCGCTTCCCTGCCTCCACTTGACGCCCGCCGGCACAGACCTACCGCCTCGGAGCCCCGGTCACTCAGAGCTTCCACTGATCATTGGCCACCGTTCACCCGTTCCCGCAGTCCGCAGCCGGCCGCCCCACCCCGTGCCAAGGCCCTCGGCAGGCCTTCCCCACTCTGAGCACAGGGTAGGAGCTCCAACCTCCAGCTCCTACCCTGTGCTCAGAGTCCGCCTTAGGTCATTTGTCGGGGTGGATTCGCCACTGGAGAGATTGTGTGTGTGTCTATATATATATATATATATATATATATATATATATATATATATATATATATATATATATATATATATATATATATATATATATATATATATACCTTTGAATCTACGCGTGCAAGAGGATTGATCAGCCTCCGGTATAGTACATTAAAGTTGCAAGTGTTGTGTTATTACTATTGGCGCTAAATAGGTCGACGACCGAGAGCAAGCAAGTTGTTGTTGATACCGACATTCATCCGCACCACGGGCACAGCGGCACGTACCACAAGTCCACGCGCGGCTCCTGTGTAGTATTCATCGAAAACCACGAGCACGACGTGAAATGTTGCTTGAATATATAGCTGCATGCAGGGCTAGTGTTGGATTTCCTGTGGAGTATAGACAGAGATGGATTGGAGGAGGAGGTCACAGCTAGGTCAGCGACGGCGCGTAGGACACATCGCTAGCTCTTTGATTGTGAGACACGTACGGCCCGGCAACAAGGGATTCCATTTCCATGTATGATGGTATAGGAGTATGAACGCTGTCTTGATCCTTGAATCTTCTTCATGCACGCACGGAACAAAGAAAAATCGAGCAGGTGCACGCACGCACGCACGCGCGTCGACGGATCTATCATCAGCGCGTGCCTTGGCTACCTCTGCGTGGATGCGTTCCACTCCACCGTCGCTCGCGGCGAAGGGCCAGTAGTAGTATACACAACTCCTGCCCTTGTTCCTATGTGAATGCCTGCCTCCGATCCATGGGATGCTTGCATCGCTTTGGAGTTTATTGGTTTTTTTTGGTCTGCATCGGACTCGGACCTGCCAGCAGATGACCCGTATAACGAACCGCGCGATCGATCGACTGCTGCATCAGTCAGTCACTGGCTGTAATTTGACAGGGGCCGGCCTATGACGACAAGCTTGATATGTGTCCTCTGTCTTGGCAAAAGTCGTCCATGCACACTGCTGTATCTTTGTTCTGCTTCTGTACAACCATGTTCGTTTGGCTGATAAGTCATGACTGAAAGTACTGATGGCTGATTTGTTGTGAGAGAAAAACGCTGCACCTTGGCTGATAATTAGGCTGATAAGTTCAAGCGAACAAGGAGCTTGTCTTATGTATGGTTGAAATAAACAAGACGCAGTATGATGCAGGTTGATGGATATGGCTACTTGTCGCCATCGTTAGCCTATTTGTCGGCATTAGAAAAAAAATCCGAAGTGATTGCCTGCAGCTTATTACGACCTCTTATCATCGAACCGTTTTTCTCTTCTTACTCTGATAACTCTTGATATTCTGCATGGTCGATGTATTTCCGTTATGAATGTAATGCAAATGGGGTAAACCTCCGGTTCAAAAAAAAATCATCGAACCATTTCACGTCATCCTACCCAAGACAAATAGTACCAAGCAACCATGCGTCCTTGTTGACGAAACAAAAGCTACATCTTCATCATTCAAAAACTTAAGTACTGTTTGTTACTCGTGTCTCCCGGATTACCAAGGACTTGTGTAATTTATTTTATTATTACTGTCCTTGCACTTGGCCACTGTCTGCTCAGTACCTACTGTAGGCGCTGTCCATTCGATCCATACTAGAGCAAGAAATTCTGAAGAAAATCTCGTGGATATGGTTACAAACCCTTTCCTATGCGATGCCACCACAGTTTTGACGATATAATGGGTGATTACTGTGCATGAAATTGATAGGTAGAATTTACATTAAGATGACAGCATCGCCAAGCGAAAAGTCCTTGTTTTTATAGTCGGAGTGGCAGCCGCCTCGGTCACCAATTTGTATTGGCTCTATTTTGTGCGTCTGCAGCATTAACAACATGCAGTTTTCCTGGGTGCTAACGATGGTTGACTTGGAGCATGCTCAGCCCGTATGATGGTTTGCCTTCTTTTTTTTTGGCGAGGAGATGCCTTCTAACTGTAAGGTTGACCTGATATACGTTATATGTACTTATGTTTATATATGTGGAAGAGATTTTTATAAAGCGAGCATCTTCATTCATTTAGTTTAACAACAAGTTACAGAAATCATGGTAAAAGTTCCCCCAGAAAGAGTTCTGAAACTCTTGATTCAGCTGGCTCGCTATAGATTTTCCAGCTGCAGCCGCGACCCAAAAAGGCGCATTGAATAAATAGTCTGAATAGTAGTACAATTTTCCCACATACGAGTATGCGAGAGATTTATTTGACAAATAAAATTACATACATGGACGAGAAAAAGAGTAGGAGCCGTTCGGCTGTACTGATAAGCCGGCTGAAAAATATTATTAGCTAATTTGTTGTGAGAAAAAAAATACTGTTTCGACTGAAAAAACAAACAGAAAAAGACAGATTATAAGCCGGATGATAAGTCTATAGGTTACTGTTGAATTTCCTTTGAATCTATGTGCATGCAAGAGGATTGATGAGCCATTCAGCCTCCCGATATGGAGTAGTACTATACACTTGCAAAGTAGTACTACTACGACGACGGCATTATTAAGTGTCGTATATATTATTATTGGCGCTAAAGGTCGACGACGACCAAGAGCAAGTTTGTATGTTCACCCTGTTCGTTTTTCTGATTTATTGGGGTTGAATGTACTGTTCGTTGGTTTATTGTCAGAGAAAAACACTGCTGGATGGCTGCTGATTCCGATGATAAGCTCAAACGTGACATACCGTTTGCCATAATATAATCCATCCGCAACACACCAGCGGGCACAGCGGCACGTACTATATAACACAAGTCCGTGCGCTGCTCCTGTGTATTCATCGAAAACACGAGCATGCTGCAGGCCTGCCGTTGACTTTATTCGTCTCTTGTTGGGCTAATTGCTGCATAAGATGAGATTCATATCCATGCATGTTGGGTGCAGTTGACTTGGACTAGCCTGTGTAGATGAGCACGAGGAGGACGGAGGTGTAAAAATAACTTGTGATGTCCCCGTTTGGGAGCAAATGGACGACGCAGGCTGCGGATTAGAGGGTGACACTGACCTGTGTAGAACAAGTGGGCCTCATAAACCATGGGTGAATCGTCCAATTCTTAACGGCGGCCAAAAGAGGCGGGGACTTTTTTTTTTGCTGCGCCGTGATCTCATCCGGCTGCACAGCAAAGGTTGTCGCCCCCAGCCCGTGACAAGGTCTCGGTCTCGGTCTCCGCAATCCGGATGTGATCGCAGAGATTGATACTCGTATTAGCGACCAATTTTTTACATTACAATTATCTTATCTTGCGGATTATTGCAAATCTCATTGAGACTTTTCTCCTGCATCTGAGGCCATGTTCGCTTCTCTTATAAGTCGTACTTTTTCAGCAACGAACATTGTTTTTCTTTCACAACAAATCAGCGGACAGTACTTTCAGTCATGACTTTTTAGCCAGGCGAACAAGGTTCTGAGATTTGCTTGTGATATGAGGTGTCTGTGTGTGCGCGCGTGCTTATCTCTGCATTAAGATTTTTAAGACCAACTTGTGAATAAAATGGACAGCAGCAGCAGCAAGAAATGGAACCGGTCCATTCCATGAACCAGGCTTCTCGATCCGGCTAGAAATTCGTATACTGGTGAGCTGGGAAGGACTGAATTCAAGGTTACCAGGAAGGCAGGAATTGAAGCAAGGCATTCAGTTGACCACGCTAAAACAAATCTGGCGGCCGTTGCGTTGCGTTGCATTGCGTTGCCGGAAGATACGGTTTGCTGGTCACGTGTTGGGTCAGGCACTGAGGCACCTTGGCAAGCACGAATTCGGGCGGGCCGGCGATTGAAGATGCTCTCACGCCATAAACAAACTCACGCCATAAACAAACGATAATCTAATGCTGATGCTGCTTGGTTAATTAGTCGCACGCCAAGGCAAAAGCGGTGGGCGCGTGATCTGGCAGGGCCTTGGCAGGCATGCTGCCCATGCAGCCATGCTAATCTTTACCTGGTCACACATAGATAGCAGTTAATGTGGCGACCCGGCACGCAGCGCTGAGCCGGGCTGTCGAATGTCATTACGTAAGTATTTTCTAGATGGCGTTTTGTTCTGAGCAAATTAGGAAGGTGCTCTGCTAATTCATCGTAGAGAAAGAAAAGCAGCACTTACAGCCGATGTGGCTAAGATCTTACGTATAACAGAAAAGAAAAGTACTAGGCTCAGCAGAATCTCTCTAGCTATTTACTAGAGGTGGGACTTGGGTCGGGCCGTGTCGGCACGGCACGGCCCTCTCGTGCTTCGTGCCGCATCGGGTCATGTCCTCTAGGCACAGAAGGCACGTCGGGCCGCGCCGATATGGCACGGTGAATCTTTTCTTCGGCCCAAGCACGGCCCGTGACACGCTGGCACGCCTTCGGGTCATGCCGGCCCAAGCGCAGCTCTCAAAATATCTTTACTAGTTTTCTTTTTCCACTCGTAATATAAAATATATATATATATATATCTTGTGTGTAATATTTTAATAAAAGCTTAATGTTTTTCATAATCTATTCAAGAATTAGATAAGAGATAGTATAGTAAATGCTAGAAAATTGTATTATATAATTGTAGAAGTGTCTACGTGCTATTTTTGTGTCGTGCCGGCCCAAGCACGGTTCAAGATGCGGGCCGGGCCATGTAGCCCGCCATGCCGAGATTCTGGGCACGGCACGGCCCTCGTGTTCGTGTCGTGCCGGCATGGCCCAAAATATTTCGTGCCGTGTCGAGCTTCGAGTCGTACCAAAAGACCGTACCATGACCCGCCCTCAAATGTCACGACCTAAGTCCCAGCTCTACTATTTACTACGTGCAAGACAGAACTACTGTAGTCATTTGCTTCATGTGCATGCCAACGTTTGGGACAGCCGGCCGGAGAGCATATAGCTACATCTTGTCCGTACCGCATGACACTGTAGGAGCGTCAGGCGTGAAACAAGATTTGGCCACAATCCTAAACGCGAGGGATCATCGTGACTTGGTGAGCACCGTTCCTGTCATCATGCCTTGTTATCCCAAAGCAATGCTGTCGCTGTTGCTACCCCAGGCCCGCGCAGCACGCTACGAGAGCGGTAGTAAAACCCTGTTTGACGGGGTGGCATGGCAGATACATGCTCCTAGTAAGTAGTAGCAGACAAAAAGGTTTATCTTAATCTTTCACGCAACTTGCTGAACTTTGGCTAACTCTAACCCGTCACCCTGAGACAAAAAGCGCACCGGCGCCGGTAGTTTTCTTTGATTCCATTGAAACACGGGGCCATCGATCCAATCCGGCGGGTCCAGGTCCAGCACTCCGGGCATGTTTGGTTCACGTATGAACTCAGCCTGACTCAATACATGCAAAAGTGTAGTGTTTGGTTGCCTGTTTATACAAGCCAAGCTGTTCTGAGATCATGTTTGGTTGCTCGCAAGAAAACGGGTTGCATGAGATAAAAATATATAAATAATCATCATCATGGCAACTATTATCTTATAGTTCTTAGTTTATCTTATTACTCCTTAATATTAATCAAAATATGTTAATATCATTTAATATGTGCTAATAATGCACTAATAACGTCATTAGATGGCTAATTACCCACACCACGCGAGCCTTCCTCGACAGAAACGGCCGATTTCTGCGTTCCTCCAGAGCCTGGCTGATCGCCTTGCATGCGCAGAGTCTGGCCCGACAGATATGCGAACCAAACGTACGTCTATTCTTGTATCCACGGAGCCTTTGTAAGGTCCTAGATGGCTAGAGGGGGGTGAATAGCCTATAAAAAATTCTACAAATGACACTAAGCAAACTTGTTAGAATAACAAACGGCGTAAAGCGAGTTTTGCTTAGGCAAGGGTTGTGATGCAAGCCTCCTATCCACAAGTCTAGTAGATTATGATCTCTAATTCACATAAGGGCCTTGTTTAGATACCCAAATTCACCTCCAAATTTCACTATGCAAAAAGAAGATTCCCCATCACATCAAAATATCGGCACATATATGGAGTACTAAATGTAGATGAAATCAAAAACTAATTGTACAGTTTTGTTCTACTTTGCGAGACGAATATTTTAAGCCTAATTAATCAATGTTTGGACAATTATTACCAAATAAAAACAAATTTGCTACAGTGTGACGTGGTGTTTACTGTGCATATTTTGCCTCCCAAGTTTGACAAGGCCCAATTACTATAGCAATTTTATTTTTATTTGGTAATAATTGTCCAAACATTGATTAATTAGGCTTAAAATGTTCGTCTCGCAAAGTACAACAAAACTGTGTAATTAGTTTTTTTATTTCATCTATATTTAGTACTCCATATATGTGCCGGTATTTTGATGTGATGGAGAATATGAATTCTGCATAGTGAATTTGATGACCAAATTGGGGAATCTAAACAAGGCCCAATTCTGAGTCCTGGCGACACACAATCTCATCTCTGGGTGTGTTCACTTCCCATGTAAACCTAAAATATTTTCTTTTTCATCCATCACATCGAATCTTTAGACGCATATATGGAGCATTAAATGTAGGTAAAAAAGATAACTAATTGCATAGTTTGTCTGTAAATGTCGAGACGAATCTTTTGAGCCTAATTAGTCTATGATTGGACAAATTTTACCAAAAAACAACGAAATATGCTACATTAACTCTTTACCTACTTTTCACCAACCGAACACAACCCAACCCAAGGTTGTAACACCCCGGGTGTTATAGTGCTAATTAATCTGCCATGTCATCATAATGCATTGCAAAGCATCCATGTTAGGTTAACCTTGTTATGCATCAACTCAAACAAGTTTACTTATCTAGATTGGATGTGCTTCTCCGTGGTGTGTCTCGAACTCGAAAACCCTAATTTTGAATGCTACCGCAAATACTTAGTCCATGCCCTGCGTAATTTGAGGTGTGTGACTGTGTTGCACACTAGTGTCAAGTGTAGGGTATGTGCTTAAGTACAACACCTAAAATAAAGCTCCAAGTTTGAGTTTGAATTGGAGTCCAAAAACTTGTCACGAGTTTTTCCGATTCGAATTTAAATTCAAATCTGGGGAGAAATGTAAAAGAATTTCAAAAGTTAAATTGGTCAACCAAGAGTGGCTTTTGGTCAACCATGTCATGTTGGTCCAAATGATGCCCTTGGGTGAGGTTTTGATCACTAAGTAATCACAAATCAAAGTAGCAACAAATTCCAATTAAAAAATTCCTCCGAAAACCCAAAATTTCAAAACCCTGTTTTACCATTTTTGAAATAATTCAAAATCTAAGCAAAATTTGGGAAAACATTCAAAACCAAGTTTGTAGAACTTTTCAAGAAATATAACTTTGGTGTTTTGAGTTTTCAAAGTTTTAGTGTAAAATGTGGAGCAATTTTGAAAATAAACAAATTTCAGATTTGACTCATTTTTGTCCCCAAACTAAGATTTCAAAATGGAGGCAGAATTTGAAAATGTTTTGAACAGCAAAGTTGTAGGTCTTGTCAAGATATACAACTTTGGTGTTTGGAGATTTTGAAGTTTCAATATGAAATCAAAAGTAATTTCTAAATTACCAAATCCCAAAAATGTGTCCCCTTTTTAATTTAAACTCAAATTTCAAAATCCATTGAGAATTTGAAAAAGTGTTCAATAAAAAACTTGTAGAACTTGAAATTCTAAAGATTTCATAGATTGGAAGTTTTTCAAGTTATTACATGAATTTAAAAGTAATTTGAAAAATCAGTTTGAAATTCAGAGTTTAGGGGGAGCTATAGTGCCGCGCCAATCACCGACGGCCACCGGACGGTATGGGCGCCGGCCGACCGCCGCCGTGGCCTTCCATGACCTTCGCGCGCGCTAGGACCGCCAGCGCGACCTCGCGCGTCTTCCAGAGACTAGCTCCGCGACCATCTTCTATAAATACGTCGAGGTCGCCGTCGTTTTTCTTTCTTCCCCGTTTTCGCCATCGCCGCCGCCGCTAGCTCCGCTGCTCGCCGCAGCCGTCGTCAAGCCTCCTCCGGCCACGCTAGTCGCACCAACAGAATCGCCGCATCCTCGCGCACCTCGTGAACCACCCGAGCCAGCTTGACTTCGTCTGGATCGCCGCAGCCACCACTTCCCGTGCTCAACTCCGGCGATCAAGCCGCTTCACGTGGCCAGCACCCTCCGCCGCCTCCCAGCGCCTCCTTGTGGCTTCGCTACGACCGCTATAAGCTCCTGATGCTCCCCGTGCTCTCGCTTTAGTTGCTACCGCGTTGCATCGCTGGGGCGCCGGTCACCGTCGCGGCCGGTCCGCCATGGCCATCGGGAAGGGCTCCCCGGAGCTGTAGCGTAGCCGTTCGGGGTTAAAACGGGTTCGTGGTGGGTCGTAGGTGCTGTAGGGTCGCTTGTTTGGGTGACCGAAGCAGCGCTCGCCAACCGGCCACCGTGCGGGCATGGCCGGGTCGCGGGAGAGAGCGAGGGAGGTGGAGGAAGGCGATGACATGTGGGGTCATCTTGTCAGCGAGAGAGAGAGGGAGAGCGGGCGCGCGCGCGAGGCGGGCCGCCTCCTGGGCCACGCTGCTGGGCCAGCGCGAGCGCGGGCAAGCGCGCGGGCACGCGGGCCGTTTGGCTGGGCCGGACCGGAGGGAAAGAAAGGATCGGCCCGGTTCGGATTTCGTTTTTGTTTTTCTTTTTCAAATAAATGAATAGTACAGTTATTTGTTTATTTCATTAAAAATTGTGTAGAGTTCTAAAATTCAAGAAAATTTTTGTGTAAGCTTCTCAATGTACAAACTATCTAGGAAAAATGTTAAATCATGAATTTGAATACTTTGTGCAGTAGAATTAATTAGTTCCAATAAAGATTAAATGCAACTTCCAGGAATTTTAATAATTAATTTATTAATCCAAAAATTATGAAATTTATTATGACACTGTTATAAATCATTCTTAATCCATAGAAAAAGTTTGAGCTTGTTTAGATAAAGTTTGATCAACTTCTAATTATGCCCTAATTATTTAAATAGTAAATAAATGTTAATTTGAGAACTTTAAGTGTTGTGTGCCCTTTTGATTGAGTGATGTCCTTAGGTCACTACCCTTTGGTGATCTTTGGCAGCTTAATTCCCTGTTTGAGCTCGTTAGTAACTTACTTAGTGTTAAAAGATGGTATCGCTAGACTTGTCGCTGCTAGTTAGTAGGTTTTCTGTTTGCGACTGTACCGTGAAGGGAAGTTGTACTCAAGTCGTAACTCGTAGCATGTTATCATCAAGCATCATGTTTATCATCGAGCATCATGTTAAAACATGTTATGTACTCGTGTAGTTTCCGCTTTCGAGGAAGTCGAAGTCGCCGAACAAGCTTCCGGAGAAGAGCGATCGTCGGTGGGTTCCAGACCTGACGTTGGAGTCCTCGAGTCTGAGTCGGTCGTCGTGTCAGAGCAAGGCAAGTCCCGGTGCATTTAAACCCTACCTTGAGTTTTACAAATGTTTTATTGTTTATATTATGGTTTACTACATTAAGTAATTAGGAGTTGAGTGATAACCTAATTGCTGCATTATCATCCTTGATTATTGTGATATCAACCTTGATACCTATTTTATGAAAAATGTGTAGTATGCTTCGCTATGCTTAGAAGTTAAGCTTTTAAATGAAATGTTTACATAGCCATGACGGCATACTCAATGAATATTGAAATATGAGAATAAACTTGAAAGATCGGGTGGGTGGTTTGGCCACTGCTAACATGCATTGGGAAAGAAGTCTCAATGTAGTGTTTTCGCCTTGTTAGTTAAGGTTCGTTCGTTGTAAGCCTGTTGTGTTCGAGACTTTGCAACTAGCCTCATGCCTTGGGTAAGCCAAAAATGTTGGTGATTCCATTACGAGAACGTCTAACCTCGCACTGGGAGTGGAGAGATGGCGGGAATAGCGTGTACCCTCGGGGCTAGAATCGGGCCGGGTTCGAGGAGTACTGTACTCTCGGGTGGCGATGGACACGTTCTGGTTTTTGGAGATCTAAATGAGGGTTGATATATGCAGATTCGGTTCTACATATGTCGTGATGTTAGGGATCCCCAGCTGGGTATAATCGGTTCGAATCGTCGTTGCTCCTCGGTCATGGAGACTCGATCGCCTGACTTACATCATAGTTAAGAACTGGAATGAAAGAAAGAATGTGAAAGGAATTGATGATAATTACTTTGATCTAGATTAGGATCACCTAGATTTGGTTAATGAACCATCAATGGTAAAAGTAAAATATTGAAGATAAGGACTTACCTTAGTAAGCTTTTCTGCAAAAGAAATCTTGATTCTGGATTACCCGTACCTTGATTCCCTAAAGCTAGCATGCCCTTGGAGTCTTTGTCTTAGTCGGGTAAGTCTTGTTGAGTACTCTCGTACTCAGGGCTTGTTGAACCCCTTGTTGCAGGTGGGGTTCATGAATAAGTCTGCTTCGAGCCTTGTTGTATGACCGTCGTGGTTGAAGAAAGCGACGACGAGTAGACTGTGTGGCCTTTGGGCAAGGCATCTCGCTTGTGTGTTGTAATAAAGTTACTACGATACTTCTCTACTACTGGTTTGTAATAATGTTACATAAGGTTTGAAGTTTGAAAACTGGTTTGTAAACCTATGTTATTGTAAGACTTCCGCTACTTTACTCTGTTGAATATTTTGAATAAACTGTTGTAATATTGCAATACTCCTGTGATTGGATCCTGTTCGGAAGGAAAGCAGGCCTTTTAAGTTATGGTGAACATAAGTATGGTTGTCGGAGATCATTATGGTAATGACGGGTACTTGTGGGCCATCATAATTAGGAGGTTATGTGACAAAGGTCGAGCTAGACCTGCGGCTGCAGGGCTGAGCTAGCTAGCCGGCCCGGACCTCATGTTTCATCACGCCATTAGCGTCGTCACGTCCCGGGGCCGTACCAGAGATAGCTATAGGTAAGCACCTGCGCTGGTTAATTTTCTGAAATCGTCGGTCCATCCATCAATTACTATTAATTATCATTACTCTACTAATTTAAGTACGGCTTCTGGTTATAACTACGCGGTCGCTCTGGCTGGCCTCTACCTCGTCGTCTCCATCGTGTCGTCACAAGAAACCGGTCGAGCTTCTAGAAGCCTGCCTGCAGCACACGGGAAGGAGACATCATCAGTAGGTTCCAGCTGGTTGCAACGTTCCGGTGCTTTGTGACCAACTCCAATGCTGAGTACCACTGGATAGAGCACACGTTAGTCACAACACTTATTATCCTCGTCAATCACCAAAGCCCTAAGGCACCAAACTAGCGTTGAGATGTATTGAACGCTGCTACTGAATACTTCTGACCGACACCTTGTTTATTTTTTTTTTGAAACGAAACCGCCACCTTGTTTAAAGCAATTCATTTGATCATACCACGCAAAACTAGATTTGTTCGGAGTTTTATCCTCTAGTAAATACCTGTGGTATGTGAAGCGATTCATGTCGTCACCACCATATATGTCAAACAATCGTATAGAATGATCGGTATCCATGTGTACTACTGGGTAGATGCGTCATTCTTTTGGCCGTAAAATGGCTTCCCCTCTTTGCGAACAGAGCAGGGACCCAGGGTTTGGTTGCAGGGGCCAGGAGTTTACTCGTACTGCCAGTTTCGTCACCGCAGATAGTCCAAGTGGGGCCCACTAGGAACGTGGAGAGATGCACAAGTGTGGATCCTGACGCAATGACGCCCCGGGCCGGGCGACGGGTGAACTCGCCGGCCGGCCGGCCGGTTCATTGGTTTCCTCGATTCCTTGCTCGATCGTCGGGCGTGGCACGGACTGACGGACGTCTGCAGAGGAACGGAGCTGATCAAGCAGTCAACGTCACAGCATGAGGACGAGGATCTGTGTGCTGTGACTGTGACACGCACCCTGCTTAAACTAATCCTCCTGCTGAGACGATCCATCGTCCATTACAAGTACGGCTTCTGGTTATAACTACAAGCTTGCGATCGACGCCTAGATAAAAACCAACTGGTAACAGCTCCATATCCATCTGGCTTCTAGCTAAAAGCCAACTCGTTTTCTTTTTCCATTGCGGTTTCTAGCTACTAGTCAATTACTACAATATACTACTCCCACTACTGGTCGTGTCTTAACAAGAAAGAGAAACCTATATATACGTACAAGCCTTTTTTTTTGCTAAAAGGGCCGGCTACAAAGCTTCTAGAAGCCTGCAGCAGCAAAGACAGCGGCAAAAGGGAATTGGGTGGATCCGTGGGCCATGAACATATCGTATGAAAAGCATAAAGACATTCATTCGGTGCAGCTGCTGCTTTAATTTAATTTCATCCTTGAGCAGCTCGTGCATGCATGAATGCACGCTGTCCGTGATCTCGATCTCGATCGTCAGGTGCAACCACGTTCTTAATTTGACTGACGGGTTGTTTAATTTAGCGGAAATGCTATCTGTTTCGTACTGACGTGCGTTGGTGGGTCTCGATGCCCGCCCGAATGGCCCAACAAGCAACATTACCATCCGTATGGAAATAAAAATAAAAAAATCGCCGCTCTCGTCTTCCTCTCAAATCGGAGTTGTGCCCGCTTCCATTCTCGAACCCACTCTTTGCGCACCGCATCGCCGCGGCGTGCTTGAAAGATCCAAATGGCTAGAGGAGGTGAATAGCCTATTTAAATTTTCTACGAGCTTTACTAAACAACAAGTTAGTAAATAAGATGGTGAAACTCTTCTAGCACTAGCACAACTAATCTATGCAAGCCGCCTACACAATACTTGTAAACAACAATGCTATGATCTTTATCTCACACCAACAAACTAAGTTACTAGGCTAATTACTCCTATGAGATAAGCTATTCTACTCAAGCTAAACAAGACAAAGAACAATAAGTAAAGAAGAGAGCTTGAATAGATATACCAACGTTGATGAGAAGAGATATGTCGAATGTACCAATCAATCAACGTGATCACATACACAAATGAAATCCTTGACAATAAGATGACACAAGATTTTTTACCGAGGTTCACTTGCTTCCTGGCAAGCTACTTCTCGATGTGGCGATGCACCCACTTGATGGATCGTGAGCTAATCAACTATCAAAAGTTGAACCCTCAGCGGATGCGGCACATCCACTCACAAGATAGGGATCCTCCGAGTCACGAGCGCTACTAGAGTAGCCAATTCACAAACTCCCGCGGTGAAGGCTCAAGAACCCCTCACAATCGCTTGATGAGCTCGAAACAATCTTCAATCACGAGCTCAACACCATCGCTGCTCCTAGCCGTCTAGGGTGTCGGGAAACACCCGAGAGTAACAAGCAATCCGTAGCAAACTCAAGAATCAAGTGCCACTAGATGCAACCCTCAATGCAATGCACTTGAATCTCACTTAATCTCTCTAGAGTATGCAACCAAGCAAGAAGATGAGTGGGAGAAAATTCTCTTGCCCAAAGTGTGCCTCAATATCTCAAATGTGCAAGAGAGAGCCCCCAAGGGCTGGCCACCTCTTATTTATAGAGTGGGAAAGAGGAGCTAGCCGTTATGCCTTCACTGCGCAAATTTCAGAGGCGACAAACGCGTCCGTCTCCAACCCGACAGACGTTGTAGCCGCGTCTGACGTGTGGATGTGCGCCACGTGTCCCGGGTCTTCAAACGCACTACAGGAAACGACTGATTTGCGGGGTGCTTTTTATCAGGCACCCGATAAAGAAAATCTTTGCCGGGTGCCAGGCCTCGAGGCACCCGGCAAATAAAGGCCTCTGGCAAAGCAGCCTTTGCCAGGTGCCCGGCACTCGGCAAAGTCCAGCCGTCGGCAAAAAATTGTCTTTGTCGGGTGCTGGGCACTCGGCAAAATATGGCAGCCGGCAAAGGTGGCCGGTGTGACGGTGGCCAGCTGCCATCAGCCTTGGCCAGGTGCCACGCCGTTAGACACCCCGCAAAGATTTTTTTTTTAAAAAAATACTTTGCCGGGTGCCTCCTGAGCTGGCACCCGGCAAATTATAAATTTTTTTGCCCTATTTTTTTTCTGGGGCCTTGCTACAGTAAACAAATCCCTATTTCAAAATTTTAGATAATTTTGAGTTTTTTAACTATATCTTAATTTTTTTCATTTCATTGAATTTTTCTGACTATTCCAAATTTGAACTGTAGGTACATGAAATATTGGAATTTGGTCATTCAGAAAATAGTATTCATTATATTTAGGGTATGTCGAGGCCGTATGCAGGAAGTGGCATGAAATTTCGCGCATCATTTTGTCATAACATGACGATATACTCGCGGGGAAAGTGTATTTAAATTATATAAAATCCAAACGATGTCCAAAAATCACGAAACTTGTCGAGATGTCTTGTTATCACATGTGCAGGCCGTGGTAAAAAATTGAGAAAGTTTCGAGCAAGTTGCGACGTCGGATGCCTAAAACCCAGGAAAAAATGGGGCAAAAAACAAAAAAAATTATGATTTGCCGGGTGCCACCCAGGGCACCCAGCAAAGAAGCCTTTGTCGGGGTGCCAGCTCAGGAGGCACCCGACAAAGTTTTTTTTTAAAAAAAAATAAAAAATTTCTTTGCCGGGTGCCGTCATCACCTAGCACCCGGCAAAGGCCCGCGACTAAAAAGGCCAAGCCGGCCCATGTCAGACTATTCCAAGCTTGCGCCCGACCTGACCCTGCGCCTGCGCTCCACCGCCACCGTCACCGCCGCCGCCCTCGCGCTCCGCTGCGCCCGCGCCTCACTCTGCCGCCCAGTCCCGGTGACCCCGTGGCACCGGCACCGGCGGCCCCGCGCCCGCACGAGCCACACCCATGCCCGGCGGCGCTCGCCCCGGCGACCGGCCGGCGCTCCCGCCCGGATCCTGTGGCCCCGCGGCCACGGCCCTCCCCGGCGACCCCAGCGGCGCTCGGTCGGAGCTCCTGCCCGGCCCCGACGTCCCCGCCTCACCGACCGCGGCGGCCACACGGCCCCGCCTTGTCGACCGTCCCCGACGAGGCCGGTTGCCCGTGGTCCAGCCGCCGGGCTCCTCCCGCCGCCGGCCAACAGTAGAGGAGGTAGGTGGAAGAAGGGAGGAGGAAGGAAGAAGAAAGAGAAGGGGGAGGAGGAAGAGGAAAAAAAGAGGAGGAAGAAGAGGAAGAAAGAGAAGGGGGAGGAGGATGAAGAGGAAGGTGCCGACCCGACCGCCCGTCGATCCTCGTGCCGTTCTGACCGGCCGTTGATCCTTGCGCTACTGTGGTCATCCCCGCCGTCGTCGCCGGCCCTCGCTCTTGCCATTCTTGCCACCAAGGTAAGCCCTACCCTTGTAGTGTTAGTAGTACGTAGTAGTAGTTAGTAGTAGTTAGTTGTAGTTAGTTGTAGTGTTAGTAGTAGTAGTAGTTAGTAGTTTTAGTTGTAGTGTTGGTAGTAGTAGTTAGTAGTGTTAGTTGTAGGGTTAGTAAATAGTAGTAGTTAGTAAGTAGTAGTGGTTATAGTGTTAGTAGTAGTTAGTAAGTTGTAGTAGTTATTAGTGTTAGTAGTAGTTAGTTGTAGTGTTAGTAGTAGTAGTTAGTAGTTTTAGTTGTAGTGTTAGTTGTAGTAGTTAGTAGTGTTAGTTGTAGGGTTAGTAAATAGTAGTAGTTAGTAGGTAGTAGTGGTTAGTAGTAGTAGTTGTTAATAGTTAAGTAGTTCTTAGTATTAGTAGTGTTAGTAGTTAAGTAGTTGTTAGTAGTAGTGTTAGTAGTAGTTGTAAGGTTAGTAGTAATTGTTGTTGTACTACTTCAATACTTTCATGTGCATGAAAAAAGAACTAAATTACATGGCTCCTCTTGATATATTGGTGGTTGTTGGCCTTCGTGCCCATGTTTGGTATATATGTGGTTGTTGGCCTTCGTGCCATGTTTGGTATATATATATGGTTGTTGACCTTCGTGCCATGTTTGGTATATATGTGGTTGTTGGCATTTGTGCCATGTTTTTTGCAGGTTTTGGGAACCTCCCCGTGCAGGGGAGGTGTTGCCGAAATTTTGAGTCGACACTAACCATTTTTGCCCATTTTTGCAGGAGGAGGACCTGTGGGAGGGACTTGGCGACCCCGATCGTCTTCTTTGGTGCTGCGGGTCTTCCTGCACCGCGTTGACTCGCCACTGCACCGACTCTCCACCGCCCCGCTACTCGGACCTCACCAGCACCCTAGGTATAACCCCTCTATCTGTATGTGGTCTTTGGTCGTGTAACCTAGTTAGGTGTCTCCCTTTCGAAAGAGATATGGTCGGAAATATGCAGACCTTTGCATATCTGCGACCATATCTCTTTTGGATTGTCCACGCTTTTTGGATAGCCCGCGGATGCGTAGTTGAGGTTAGTTTTCATGCTTTGCTCCTGTTCGAGAGAGAGTTTCAGCATCACCTCTCGGTTGTTCTCCGGATATACACTCTCCCTTGCAGGACGTGTATCGGGAGAACAGCGGGGAGGTGCTGCCGAAATTCCCTCTTGAACCGGAGCAGAGCATGAAAACTAACCTCACCTAAGCATCCGCGGGTGGGATTAGGACCTATCCTCACCTATTAGAGAGTAGGGACACACGATGCAATTGATGGTCACCTGTGGAGATGTCATACATGCTATAGGATGGCGGACCGTCAGTGGATGTACACGGGCCAGACAAGTCAGGGTGATGTCAGCTATGAATGGATGCAAAAGACCGATCATTTCTTGAATCGTGCATTTGGCAAGGCCGCAAAATTCCCAAAAATGGCTTTGTGTCCTTGCAGCAAGTGTGGTAACAGGAGAATGCTAGACAAGGAACTCATGGGTACACATCTGCACAAGAATGGGTTTACGCCGAACTACACCCTATGGGTCCACCATGGTGAAGCCGATCGTATGAGAGAGGAGGTGGTGAGACAACGCGTCGAGGCTTTCGATGCTAATGCCGGGGTAGCAGACATGGTAGATGACGTTCACCAAGCACAGTTTGTTGAAGGACGTGAGGCAGAGATGCAGGCAGCCGTAGATGCGTTCCAGTACATGATGGACTCGGCACAGAAACCCCTTCACGCTCATTCTGAGGTCTCCCAGCTGGATGCCATAAGTCGCTTGATGGGGTTGAAGTCCAATTTAAACTGGAGTCGAGAAGGCTTTGATAAGGTGTTGGCCGTGGTTGGCACCCTGCTTCCGAAAAACCACATGTTGCCAAAGTCCATGTACGAGACACACAAGCTCCTTAAAGCACTGAAGATGCCGTATGAACAGATACATGCTTGTCCAAATGGGTGTGTCCTATTTCAGGAAGAACATGAGGAGGCAAAGTACTGTTCGAAGTGTAAAGCCTCCAGGTTCCTAGAGGTAGAGTCTAGTGACGGTGGTGGCCAGAAGAGCCAGCTTAAGATACCTGCCCAAGTCCTACGGCACCTTCCTTTCGTGCCGAGGCTTCAAAGGCTATTCATGACCGAGGAAACCACGAAACAGATGACGTGGCACAAGAATGGCAAACGGTACAATCCTGACAAGATGGTGCATCCATCTGATGGCGAAGCATGGGCCAGGTTTAATGACAAGCATTGTTTGAAATCCGATGAGGCTCGTAATGTACGTGTCGCGCTGGCAACTGATGGGTTCAATCCTTATGGCAGCATGTCTGCCCCTTACACATGTTGGCCCGTGTTTGTTATACCCCTTAATCTCCCCCCTGGGGTCGCCTTTCAATGACAAAACGTGATCTTGACATTGATAATTCCTGGACACCCGGGGAAGAATATGGGTGTGTACATGAAACCTGTGATTGATGAACTGATCAAAGCTTGGAATGAAGGGGTGTGGACATACGACCGAGCAACAAAACAAAGCTTCAAAATGTACGTCTGGTACCAGTACTCCATGCATGACTTCCTGGCGTATGGGTTATTCTATGCCTGGTGTGTTCAGGGGAAGTTCCCATGCCCAATATGCTAGGAAGCTGTGAGGTTCATTTGGTTGAAGAAGGGTGGCAAGTATTCGTCGTTCGATCAACATCGTCAATTCCTAGATTCCAACCATCAATTTCGATAAGACACCAAGAACTTTAGGAAAGGTGTCGCTATCACGGACCCTAGACCGCACTTGAAGACTGGTGCTGAGGTTCATGCTGAGATAGATGCTCTCGTGCCTAATGAAGAAGGTGGTTTTGTGGGATATGGTGAGCAACACATGTGGACTCATAAGTCCGTCTTGACGAGGCTCCTCTATTTCGATGACCTCTTACTGCCCCATAACATTGATGTAATGCACACTGAAAAGAACATCGCCGAGGCACTTTGGGCAACACTCATGGACACTGACAAGTCTAAGGATAACCCTAAGGCTAGAGTGGACCTAGCGACGTTGTGTGATAGACTAGAGCAAAATATGCGACCGCCTACAAATGGCAAGAACTGGAAAAGGCCTAAGGCCGATTTCGTCTTGAAACCTGAACAAAGGAGGGAAGTACTATGATGGATCAAGGAGTTAATGTTCCCTGATGGGTATGCAGCGAACCTGAGCAGGGGAGTGAACTTAGGCACTATGCGAGTCAACGGGATGAAGAGTCATGACTACCACGTATGGATTGAGCGGCTTCTTCCGGTGATGGTACGAGGCTATGTTCCTGAGCATCCTCTGGCTAGTGCTGGCAGATTTGAGCTATTTCTTCCGCCAGCTTTGTGCCAAGGAGCTATCTCGAACTGTGGTTGCAAACTTGGAGAAAGTGGCACCTGAGTTGCTTTGTAAGTTGGAGAAGATCTTTCAACCCGGCTTCTTCTTGTCGATGCAGCATTTGATTGTGCACCTCCCGTATGAGGCACGTATGGGGGGCCCATGCAGGCCTGTTGGTGCTATCCAATCGAGAGATGTTTGAAGGCCGTTCGCAAAAAATGTAGAAATAAAGCCAAAATTGAGGCTTCCATTGCAGAGGCTTCTATTCTGGAGGAGGTGACAAACTTCACACAGCTATACTACACGGAGAACCTTCCTAGCATGCATAATCCACTCGCTCGCTACAATGTTGACGAGAATGAATCCAACCATAGCCTTTTCTAAGGGCAACTCGGCAGGTCAAGTGGATCGACCAATAAGAGGTTGGAAAATGAAGAGTGGCGCAGGATCATGCTATATGTGTTCCACAACCTACCTGAGGTGAAGCCGTTCATTGAGTAAGTTCTCAAAGAACTTGTTTCAATACACCGTCACTATTCTGCATCCAACTGATTCTTTCTCGTTTGCATAGGGAATTTATTCATGTATCTTGGCATCAACCAAGGGATCCTACCGCACGGCAAACCGACACCCTTCTTTCACAGGGTTCGGGAGCAGGGAGGCCCGATTTCATTTCTTGGTTCAAAACAATGGTATTGTCCAATTTACCTCGTACCTAGTTTGAGATTCTGAGTTTTGCGTACTTAGTCCGGCAATCTTTCCTTCTTGCGCTTGCAGGCCCAAACTGATGCAACTATGAGTAAGGAGTTGAGACAGGTTACAAATGGCTTTGATAGTAAGGTGAAAGCTTATTCAGGTAATGATGTGAATGGATATCGCTTTCACACAAGAAGCTACGAGCGAGCTCGGCCCCATCGAAAAACCACAAACAGCAGAGTTTGTACTCCCGGCACTGATGGCCTCGAGTATCATGGCATAATTGAAGATATCTATGAACTTGAATTTTATGGTTCGAAACCTCTTCATCTCGTCATGTTCAAATGTCACTGGTTCAATCCTCGACTAACGAAATGGAGCCCTAATATTGGTCAAGTCGAGATTCAACACGATTCTATCTATCAAGGAAAAGATGTCTTTATTATGGTGGATCAGGCCGTGCAGGTTTATTATTTGCCATACGCATGCCAAGGCAACAAGGCTCTTCAGGGTTGGTCTATTGTGCACCAGGTATCGCCACATGGTAGACTAGCTGTCCCAAATGATGAAGATTACAACTTCAACCCAAACACATATGATGGAGAGTTCTATCAAGAAGATGGGCTACAAGGGAGGTTGGTGATAGACTTAACCGAGGTGATCGGAATGGAAGTAGACAATGAAAGGGTTGATGACGACGAAGAAGGAGATGAGGTGCAAAATGCCAAGGACATAGAAATGCTTGAGCGATTACATTTAGACGATGACGATGAAGACAACATTGAACCTTCGGACAGTCTTGTTTATTTGGACAATTTTGATAGTGATGACGAGACATATGATCCAGATAATCCCAATAATGATGATTACTTCTAATACATGTAATACAATGTTATTTTGTAATCGTGTTTTGTTTATTTACTTAGCATCTATTTCTAATACATGTAATAATATGTCTTGTTTGTTTCTTTTTAATTGCAGGTGATTGAATAAAGATGGCGGGCGGCAGTGGGCCAAGGAACATGAACTCGAGGTACCAGAGGGCATGTGAGGATGCAGATGCCAGAGAGAACGCGTCGGACAGGAGGAGGCAGAGGGCTAGGAGCAGCGGCAGCGGGAGTGGCAGCAGGAGGGGCCGGCCTCCTCTAGTCAGCCCGCGTGACGTGCCGGAGGAGGAGCGTCATACCACGGACTCCTCGGAGGACGAGCAAATTCGGGCGACGGACGACGAGGGAGGCGCACAGGAGGGCGGCGAGGCAGGAAGTAGTTCCACTGCCTCTGCTGCGGCCAGGCCCTACTTGCGAGGTCCCTCAAAACTCCCTGGGCCTCCGCTTCGTCCCCTATGCCTAGTGATCCGCCCCTAGGGGGACAGGTAACTAACTTTAGATTTAATCACAACTACTTCATATAACCTGTTGAAAAATGTTAGAGAAACTAATAATGTTTATTAATGACTTGTGCAGGCACTGGGAGGTTGTGTCGCCTGGTGACTCACGCAACCCCAACCACATCTTGGGGCTACTGTGCAGGCACTATTACCCCGATATTGTCACACACAAGGGGACTGTGGGGCCGGCCAAATCGTGGGACCACTACAAATCTGCCCCCGGTGCAGATTATGAAGACAAGCAGGAGCGGGTAAGGAGAGAGTTCTGGGTAAGTTCTCATTCGCACAACTTTGATCAATACATCATATTCATTTGACACGTTTTGACATAATGAATTGATACATTGTGCTGTCTGCAGAGTTTTTTTAGGTGTGAAGAGGGACAGCAGGAGAGGACGGAGAAGAACTTGGTGAAAAGTGCTAGGAAATGCATCAGCGACATGCACTACGAGGAGCGCCTCACTTGCATCATCAAGTACTATGCCACGCGACTTGGTCAGAAAGTCAGCAAGACATAGGCAAGACAGATGTCTCTGACCCGGGAACAATTTCTTGAGGTAAATAAACAAGAATAATACTGATTCGTTTTGAGATTAAGTACCTTTCACTTGGTCGTTTTACATCTCAAATTCTTTATGACATGTAGATGATTCCATGGTGGTGTGAGTCCTTTGCCGACTATTGGAAGATGATTGTGGACAGGTGGTTCACAGAGGGTTATATCCAGGAGAACGAAGCCCATCGGGAGCGGGCTTTGCAGGCGACAGGCCCCACACACCATCAAGGCAGCCGTAGTCTCAGCACATACAAGCAAGCATGGGTACATGAATTCATTTTTAGTATTCTGACACTCCATTCTGCATGTTTCTTCTAATCATCTTGTTGTCTTTCTCGCAGTCGGCGTCGCATGCTGGCTAGTCTTTGTCCACGTTCATGGCATATGGACTGACCCGCAAGGGAAAGGTGACTTCCGCTGTTACCTTTAGCCCAGATGACCCACCCAAGTCATACAGCAACCCGAGCGTCCACACCCGCATCAGTTCCTACGCATCGGAGGTGAAAGGATAAAGATGCCCAAGAGAGGGGTGAATTGGGCTTTTCTAAAAAATAATTGCAAGAATTAAATCCTATAAGCCAAAGTTCACCCCTAGTGTCTACTAGTGTTCCTTGTGATTCTACTGGTAAAAAGTTTTGCACCCTAAGTTCCAATCCTAGTCTAGCATGGCAATTCTAGGAAAGTAAACCAAGCAATGAAAGTAATACACGAAAGTAAATGCTTGAAAGTAAGGGTTAGGAACACGACGATGTTTTCCCGAGGTATCGGAGAGTCGCCACTCCCCACTAGTCCTTGTTGGAGCACCCGCGCAAGGGTGTAGCTCCCCCTTGATCCGCACAAGGATCAAGTGCTCTCTACGGGCTGATTCTTTGACACTCCATCGCGGTGAATCGCCCAAAACCGCTCACAAGATGAGTTGGGTCATCCACAAGCTCGCCGGATGATCACCAAACTCCCAATCACCACCAAGCCGTCTAGGTGATGGCGATCACCAAGAGTAACAAGCTAGAACTCTCACTTGACCACAACAAGCCTAATGAGAAGGTGGATGCACACTTGCTACTCCCTAGTCACTAATGAGGGATTCTCAAACTTTGATTCTCAAATCACTACCCTCACTAGAGCTCTTGCACTTCCTTGCACTTGAAAGGTGTTTCTCAGTTGAATAAATGAGCAAGAGACCTCTAAAAGAGGTGGAGGGGATGTATTTATACACCCCACAGACAAATCCAACCGTTACCTGCCAACTCAGCAAAATACACACTGACCGAACGCGCTGGTCGACGTGACCGGACGCGTCGGTCGAACGTAACGATCGAAAAACTAAACGACATCGCTGAGTGACCAGACGCACCGATCAGAGGTGACCGGACGCGTCCGGTCGTGCAAGGGCCTTACTGTACTTTGACCTAACGCTCGTTCGTGTCCGATCAGGGATGACCAGACGCGTCAGGTCAGCAAAGTACCTTACTAGAACGTGACCGGACGTGTCCGATCACTTCCAAGTCGCGTCCGATTAGATCTTTTACCCTCTGAGACACGTGTCAACACGATCAACGCGTTCGGTCCTCGCTAGAACCACGTCCGGTCAACCAGGTTGAAATGCAGTGACTATTAGTACTGACCGGACGCGTCCGGTCGAGACAGAGACCGCGTCCGATCAAGGTTAAATGGCTCAACCGACTTCGAAACGCGACGCAACTTGAACCGAGTAGCTTCCAACTGAACTTTGAGCTTTACCTGAGCTACCTAGTGCTAAGTTTGACAAGTGTGCACCACACCTAAACAAAATACTCACCTAGGTCAAGCTACTCGCTCATGCCCCCCTTTATAGTATGGCCAAAGGAAAGAAGCGAAGATCCTAACGACTATTCTGGATGTAACTCAACACCTTGACATCCGGAACTAACCATCCTTAATCTTGTCGTTGATCCTTTGAAAACCGAAATGATTTCCATCAAGGGGCATGAATACCATAGTGCCCAAAGCAGTTATCAACCCCATGACCTAACTTATCAAAGTTTCTGCAAAACATACGTTAGTCATGGTAACAATGCGTTGTCATCAATTGCCGAAACCAACTCCCGGGGCCTAGATGCTTTTAATCTCCCCCTTTTTGGTGATTGATGACAACACTTAGATTCAGAAGATTTAAGCGTTGAGGTTTTCGAACATGCTTGTTTCACATAAGCAAAAAGCAATAAGCACAAGGGGATAGGAATTGCTTATGTGTTCCAAGCCAATAGAGTGTACTCACAAGATAAAACATGAAGAGTTAGTACACATAAAACATAGCTCATACAAAATCGGAGTAAGGCACAGAAGCACAACCTGTCGACGAAATATGGTCGGCAGTCTACCTAGGGGTATGCCTAAGGTAGTAGATTATCGACAGACAGATGCGCAAGCTCCAAACAAGATGGTGACACAAGACAGACACGAAGTTTTATCCAGGTTCGGCCGCCAAGAAGGCGTAATACCTACGTCCTGCGTCTGATTTGTATTGTGGTATGTCAATGAGAGATGTTTTTTAGAGGGGTCCCCTGCCCGCCTTATATAGTCCGGGGGGCAGGGTTACAGATCTGGAAACTAATCCTAGTCAGTTACAATTGCCATATGTGGTCAGATAAAGATTCCTATTCTAACTGACCAGGATCCTGCTTGGTCACCAAATCCATCTTGATTCCTTGTGCGGGACTCCGATCAGGTTAACTGGGCCGCACGTCACCTTTTGGGTGGACTAAAACCATCGATCCAGGCCAGCCCAAGCTTAGCCGTAGGGGTATAGGGGTTAATACCCCCACAGCTAGTCCCCGAGCATTATGTATTATGCTGCGACACACCATTTTAACCTTCTCCAACCACCGTCATCACCGGAGAAGTAGGTTGTCCGAAGAATATATGGTGCTCTTAAGAAAAAAGAAAAAGATTTCTGTCCCGGGAAGTGTGCCCACTTGTATTTCTAAAAAGAAATGTAAGTGCGTCTTGAAGCATAGCATCTTTGATCATCAGAGGCATAGTGGTCGAAAAATAAGCACATTCACCGCGAGGTGAAGTGTGCCCACTTAGTCCCCGAGCCTGGTAGTAGATGACATAGGCACGTGGTGCCAGGGTCTAAAAAGAATTCCTAGTTAAATTGAGAATCCAACCGTCGTACAGGCGATACGAGATGCACCGGCAGGTGCATCGTACCAATGTAGTCCCCGAGCTTGCTGGAAGGCGAGGTATGAGCCTTTTAGCAAGGTCTAAATGAGAAAGAATATCCCAACTATATGCGAGTCGCCAGTCGCATGTAGTTGAGACACAAAGTCCCCGAGCCGTGGTCGGAGAGTGATCGACGAAGTCCCCGAGCCGTGGTCGGAGAGTGATCGAGGCAGTCCCCGAAGCATGAGCTCGCTGACCGAACTGTGTCACTAGTGATGAAGGAGCGCATTTATTGGCGTAGATCTCGAGGTGGTGTGAAAAATCCGTCCGTCACGCGTGCGCACGTCTCCCAAGAATCTCGGGCAGGCGAAACGACGGTACTCTTTGTTATTTATAATATAGATCTGGCAACTTACAGTCACCGTTCCCCATCGTCATTTGCCGCCGCCACCTTCATCTTCGTCTTCCTCTTACCAAACCCTATTTCTCCGATAAACAGTGCCAAAATCCCCTTGCCATCGCATCCACCTCCTTAGCAAACTTCGCGTAATGGCGAGAAAAATGCCCAGAAGAAAAGTGAAATCATGACGAAGGAGTGGTGGAAGTCTCGAAGCAACGAGCACACCATCGAAGACCTTATCGCCATGGGAGTGCTCCACAACAAAGCCCTCGCTGGATGGCGCGCACCGGAAGGAGAAAGCTTCCCTGATCCACAACCAGGTGAGATCGTGGTTTTCGAAGATTTCTTCAAACAGGGTTTCGGGATTCCAGTACACCCTTTCCTTCAAGGTCTCTGCTTGTACTATGAGATTGGGATTTGCAATCTGCATCCCAACTCGATTCTTCTCGTCTCTACCTTCATCCATCTCTGCGAGGCGTATGGTGGCTTCCATCCCCATTTCGACCTCTTTCGCCACCTGTTCTGTCTTCGGAAAAAAGGAAGCGGTGGCTCAAAGATCGCTAGAGGCGTATACCTGAACCTGCGTGATGGCATGAAGGCGCAATACCTGCACTGTCCGTGGAACACTTCTTTGGACGAGTGGTACAAGAAATGGTTCTACATCCGTGAAGAGCCGAACACCATCACTCTGTGCGACGTGGGGCTAATTCCAGAGAAGAAAAATAGCTGGTCAGAAAAACCCGAAAACCTAGAACAGATCACCGAACTGCTCGAGATGATCTCGTGGAGAAGGCTTGATGGCCCGAGCGTGGTCAGAAACTTCATTAGCCGACGAATTCAGCCATGCCAGAAAAGGATTCATCCTAGCTTCGAATACCAAGGGAGCGTGGATCCGACAAGGACCAGAAAAGAGCCACTCGACAAGACGGAGATCAAGGCCAGGATTGGAGAGCTGTTTAATTTGGCCGATCCAAATTATGTTGTACTGAACACCATCGAACACGCCTTCAAACTGACTCGACCTCCCCCAAAGGTAAATTACGCCTCCTTTTAACTGTAGAGTCATGTTATATCAAGAAAATAACTGTCTTTTCCTTTATTTTGTGTCTCAGTGTAATGGCCATGACCGGGCAGAAGTGTTCGTGTTGCCTCCCCCTGGTGTAGAATGGCCGCAACCTACCGGCCCAGCCACCCATACCAGCGCTAGGACCGACGACATTAACCGGGCGGTATTCGAGACCGTTGAAGACGCCTTGACCAGAGCCGCTGGCAAGCGTCCGGCTGCTGTCAAACGACATCAAGCCATCTTTCCTTTGTCGGACGATGAAGCAGAGGATGCGGACATCTTCCGGCTCGTCCCCAAAAAGAGGAGAAGACAAGTAGAACGGACGGAGCAGGGTGGCTCCTCTAGGCCAGCAGTGGTCACAGCACCAACCACTGATGCACAGAGGACAGACGAAGGAAACTTGCCACACCATACTCCGACGCCCATACCAGGGATTGAACAAGTCTCGGTGGAAACTGCCAAGCAAGCGGAGCAGGGGCGGTCGAGGAGACGTTCCTTTGCCACATCCTTCCGCAAGTCGAAACTGTAATTATTTTGTTTGATGTAAGCCTTGCATTTTGCATTGGATGCTATTATCTTCTTAATTTGTCTCTGAGTTCATTAGATCGGCCTCCACCGAAAGCCCCGACCAGCTAGCTGGGTGCGGAATGTCCTCACCGACAACAGCGGGACAAGCTGCTCAGCAATCAGTCATGAAGGAGCCCGTAGCAGGGACTCCGCTTGAACCTCAGCAGGTGGACAACCAGACGCCAGTCCCCGAGCAGCTGGTTGAGAAAACAACCGAACAGAATACGAGTGCTCCAAGCACGAACCCTGCTGAGGCGGATACCACGGCGCCAAGGGAGCTGAATCTAGCCAAAGAGCAGCAGCCAGAAGTTGTCCAGAACATGGTTGCTGACGCGACGGCTCGTGGGAAAGCCCTAGTGGAGTCTGCAAACTCCAGACCAGTGCCGCCTCCTAAACAGGAGGCTGAAGAGGATGAAGTGGAAGAAATCCTGGACCGTCCCCAAGATAGGCGACAACATGTATATGTGTCGCGCTATCTGAACGACGAATGGGTCATGCACGAAGAAATCCTAGAAATCGAAGAGACCTTAAGAGTCGAACGGGCAGCCAAGCGTCTGGTGACGGAAGTCCAGGTATATTTGGTTTGAGCCCCTGACCCTGTTGTATAGTCGAACTATTTGACGTAGCTAGTCTGTATGCAGGACTTGATGAAAACTGCAAGATACCGAAAACGGTGCTTCGACCAGATAGAAGGAATCACGACGGCCAATAAGGAGCTGATGGCTGAAGTGGAACGCCTACGGCACCAACTTGAAACCGCCAACCAGGAGAGGACAAACCGAGAAGCACAAAACCAAGATCTGGTCGGCCAACTTCAATGCAAAGAGCAGGAGAAAACATGTAAGTTTTCACCGTATCATAACAAGTGTAGGACTTGTGTTAATTTGTTCTTTGCAGTAATAGCTGTAATGCAGGTTTAGAAGCTGAAGTGACCCGCCTCCAGGGGGAAAACAGCCGTGTGCTTGCAGAATGCGATTACCTAAAGGAGGACAATGAGAAACTGGCACGCAGCCAGTCGGAACTCCAAAACCAAAATAACAAAATGAAAGATGACCTGAAAAGTAAGCACTCCAGACCCCCTTTCTCATTCTATTGCCCACCTTGCCTTGCCGTGTCATCACGTTGATGTCTTGTACTATTTTCAGTTTTGAAAGTCAATGCCAAGAAGCACCTGGAGGCCGTGATCAAGGAACGTGACGACTTGAAAGCACAATGCCTTAAAACCACCGAGGAGCGGGACATGTGGAAAAAGCGGTGCCAAGAAATGGCAACTGGCATTGTGCCCATCCTCGACCTTATCGACCCGGCGCTCACAGAAGAAGAGCTAAAGATGCCCCAGCTCGGACTGGTCGAGAGATGCAAGAAAGCATGGGGATGGTTCCAAGACTTCGTGAAGGAGGCGGGTGAGTACACGGGTGCCCATGTGCTGAGCATGGTGCATGCTCACTACCCCCTGATCGATCTCAAACGCTTGGAGGCTGGGTACCCGAAGGAGGTAGACCCAGACAAGGCCGAGGAGCTTCAGACGACCCAGCTGGAATTGTCTTCAAAGATAATTGGTGATATTAACCTGTGTGGAGGTGGGACAGCACCTGTACAGGGTACGCCGTCGACAAACCAGCTGGAAATGCCATCAGCTGCAAGCCAACCAACGAAGCCTGCGGTCTCGACCAGCCAGGCACCGGTGGGGCCATCCCCTTCAGCTTGACTAGCTCAAGAGTCCTCGAGACTCGAGTAGGGTATTAGAGACGACGAGCAGTAAATGCCCTGCTCTCCGACCAGCCAATGTAATAGGCTTAGAGCTGTAGAAGGAGGACATAGTTGTGTTATTGTAAACTTGAGCCTCTTCAGGTAAGCTTGTAATAACGTAACTGTATATCATTATAAGCTTGTTTGCTTTATACAAAACGTGTTTAAGCTTGATTTTTTTTTGTGTTGGTGTAACTAAGTAGGAACGTGTTAACGTTCAGTTTAGTTGTACCGTTTTGCTCATCACATCGTCCCGAAGGTTTTGTGCGGCCCTTGGTTGGCATGTGGTCGGAGTGTGAGGTAACATGACCTGTGCACACGTGGACACGGACAAGTCAAACCAAGGGAGGACCTGTCGATCACCCACGACGTGGAGAACGGATCTCATGCACGTGTTGGGAGGAACCGGAAACAAGATCTGCTCCGAAGACCGTAGAAGGAGTGGTGGTCAGCTTGTACTGGCTAAATCAGAATATCCATAAAATTCGTAGTGACACATTAGAGTGGTCGGAGAAATCATGATTGCTTTATTAAAGTAAATCGAAAATGTAAGTTGAAAACATATCTCATTAATTAAGCATAGAAACGTTTAAGCTTGTCGATGTGCCACGAGTTTGGTACGTCCGTGCCGTCCAGGTGAGCTAACCTGTAAGACGTTGGGCGTGTGACTTCCTTGATCATGAAGGGTCCCTCCCATGGGGTTGCGAGTTTGTGGACGCCGGCCTGGTTCATCTTCCACTTTAGTACTAAATCCTCGACCACGAAGAAACGTTCTTTAACGTTCTTGTTGTAGTACCTGCGCAAAACAACAAGGTATTTGGCTATGCGTACGCAAGAATCGAGCCTTTTCTCCTCTGCGCTGTTGATTTCTAGCTCCCGTGCTTCCTTAACCTTGCCCTCATCAAAGTTCTCTACCCGTGCTGATCTGAAAGCTATATCTATTGGGAGGACTGCCTCAGCGCCGTAAACCATAAAGTATGGTGAGACGCCGGTGTTACGACTGGGCTGAGTTTGGAGGCCCCATACCACGGCTGGTAGCTCCTTGAGCCATCTACCAGGAGTTTTATCGTTTGCTCTGTACATCCTCTTCTTTAATGCGTCCAAAATCAGGCCATTTGCCTGCTCAACTTGTCCATTAGCTCTAGGGTGTGCCACCGAGACGTATTTTACAACTATGCTCCTTTCATCGCAGAAGTCCCAAAAAGCATTCCCGGTGAACTGAGTACCCAAATCGGTAATGATGCTGTTGGGCACGCCGAAACGGTGGATGACCTGGTCGAGGAATGTGATAGCTTTCTCTGAAGATGCCTGTACCAGAGGCATGTATTCTATCCACTTAGAAAATTTATCAATTAGCACGAAGACGAATGTAAATTTCCCTAGAGCTGGTTTGAAAGGCCCGATCATGTCCAGTCCCTAGCATGCGAAAGGCCAAGAGGCTGGAATTGTCTGGATCTCATGTGCTGGCACATGGATTCTCTTGGAGAAGAACTGACAACCCTTGCAGCGGCGAACTAGCTTCTCTGCGTCGGCTACTGCTGATGGCCAATAGAAACCTGCTCGGAAAGCCTTACCGACCAGTGTTCTTGAGGCCGCGTGGTTGCCGCAGGAGCCAGAGTGGATTTGGTCTAGGAGATGTTCACCTTCCACCTGGGTTACACACTTCATCAAGATTTCCTCCTTAGCATTTTTGCGCCATAACTTGCCATCAACGAGCAGATACTGCTTACTGCGATGCATCAGGCGCTCATTTTCTAGTCGATCAATATAACCGCTACCATCTGTTAAGTACTTGATGAAGGGTGTTCTCCAGTCCGGCTCATTAGTGGTCGGAAGCGGCTCAGTTGTGCTCGGCACCGGAACCGTAGCCACTAATTGCTTTTCTGAAACTTTGTCGATCGTTGAATCTTCGTCTTCAATGGAAGGCGTGAGCAGGTCTTGGACGAATACTCCATGTGGGATTTTGGCTCGGGAGGATCCTAACTTTGACAACGCATCTGCTGCTTGGTTCTTGTCCCGGACCACGTGTATGTACTCGATGCCATAGAACCTGCCTTCCAGATTTCTTATCGACTTGCAATATGCGCCCATCTTTTCACTGGTCGTGTCCCAGTCCTTGTTGAGTTGGTTAATGACCAGAGCCAAATCTCCATAGACATAGAGACGTTTAACTCCAAGCTCAACCGCAATGCGTAGACCATGCAGGCAAGCTTCATACTCGGCGTCATTATTGGATGCTGGGAAGTAAATCCTGAAGACATACCGGAGCTGCTCCTTGGATGGTGATACGAAAAGAACTCCTGCTCCCGCACCGTCAATATTGAGAGAACCGTCGAAGTACATCATCCAAGATTTGTCGGATCCCGTAGAAACAGGCGTGCTTAAGTCTGTCCACTCGACGATGAAATCGACGAGTGCCTGAGACTTGATTGTAGTACGGCTTGCGAATTCCAAGGAAAAGGGGCATAGCTCCATTGCCCATTTGACAATGCGTCCGTTCGCATCCTTATTCCGAATGATGTCCCCCAAAGGATACTCGGTCATGACCACCACACGATATCCGTCGAAGTAATGTCTCAACTTTTGGGATGTTATCAGTATGGCGTAGAGCAGTTTGTGAATCTGCGGGTACCTGGTCTTGGATTCGTTGAGTACCTCACTAACGAAATAGATTGGCCGCTGTACCTTGTAAGCGTGGCCCGGCTCGTCGCGCTCGACCACCATTGTAGTGGAGACCACCCGATCGGTTGCCGCAATGTAAAGGAGGAGAGTTTCGTCTTCTCTGGGAGCAGTAAGTACTGGAGGTGACGTGAGGTATTATTTCAGCTACGTGAAGGCAGCGTCTGCTTCCTCCGACCACTCAAATTTCTCGGATGCTTTGAGCAGTTTGAAGAACGGTAGTCCTTTTTCTCCTAATCTTGATATGAAACGGCTTAGAGCAGCCATGCAGCCGGTGAGCTTCTGGACATCCTTCACCTTTTTTGGGGGCTTCATGTCTAAGACAGCTTTGACTTTCTCTGGGTTAGGGCGTATGCCGTCGTAACTGACGACGTTGCCGAGCAACATGCCAGAAGGGACACCAAAAATGCACTTCTTTGGGTTTAATTTCCATTGGAACGTATTAAGGGCTGCGAAGGTGCGTTCCAGATTGTCAACAAGGGTATGTGCTTCCTTGGTTTTGACAACTACATCATCGACGTAAGCCTCGACGAGGCCATCTTTTATCTCGTCGTTGAGGCAGGCCTGTATAGCGCGTTGATAGGTAGCACCGGCGTTTTTGAGCCCGAACGACATAGTCGTGTAGCAGTAGGCACCGAAAGGCGTGATAAAAGACGTCTTGATCTGGTCGTCCTTTTTGAGAGCGATCTGGTGATAACCAGAGTAACAATCGAGAAAGGAAAGCAGCTCGCAACCGGCGGTTGAATCTACGACCTCGTCTATGCGAGGTAAGCCAAAGGGGTCCTTAGGGCAGTGTTTGTTGAGATCAGTGTAATCAACGCACATTCTCCATTCATTATTCTTTTTGCGTACAAGAACTGGGTTGGCTAACCATTCCGGATGATATACTTCTTTGATAAATCCGGCTACCAAAAGCCATGTAACTTCTACCCTAATCGCCTCCTTTTTGTCGCGAGCGAAACGTCGTAACTTCTGCTTGATTGGTTTGGCCTTGCTGATGACATTTAAGGAGTGCTCAATCAGGCTCCGAGGTACACCGGGCATGTCGGAAGGTTTCCATGCAAACACATCCACGTTGCCCCTCAGGAACCTAACGAGCACGTCTTCCTATTTGGAACCCAGGTTGGCCCCGATGAGGACCGTTTTGCTGGGATCGCCCTCGACCAGCTGGATCATCTTGTGCTCCTTGGACCTGGTGTTCTTACGCAGAGCCTCGAGCTCTGGGATCTCCAGGTGGTCGGCCGAGGTCTTCTTAGCGTCGAGGATGGTCTCGGCCATGCGAATAGAGAGGTCGTGGGCCTCTGCTATTTTGAAGCTGTCGTCCTCGCAGGTATAAGCTGCGTATACGTTGCCCCTGAGGGTTAAAACTCCTTTCTCAATAGGCATCTTGAGCACCAGATACCTATAATGAGGTATGGCCATGAACTTGGTAAGCGACGGTCGACCAAGAATAGCATGGTAGGTGCCATCGAAATCAGCGACCACGAAGTTGACGTAGTCGGTGCGAAAATGGTCTGGAGTCCCAAATTGCATAGGTAGCGTGATCTACCCGAGAGGCGTGGAGCTCTGTCCGGGGAGAACACCCCAGAACTGTGCTTCGTACGGCTTCAGGTCCGCCTGGGCTATTTTCAGAGCGGGCAGGCTGTTTTTGAATAGTATATCAATAGAGCTGCCGCCGTCGATCAGGACCCTGTCGAATTGAACCTTGTTGATACAAGGATTGAGAACCAGGGGAAAACTCCCTGGCTCGGGTATGGCCGCCCATTGGTCCTTCCTGCTGAAGTAGATTTCACGGTGAGACCACGGGGGAAACCGCGGATCGGTGAGAAGGTTGTCGGTGTTTGCCATGTTCAAGCAAGCGCGGGCGAGCAGCTTGCGTTCTCGTTTGGTCTCAATGGACACCTTGCCGCCGATGATGGTGTGCACGCGATCAGTCGGTTTGACGTATTTATGACGAGGGTCTGCATCGTCGTCGTCGTTGTCCTCGTTGCGCTGTTCCCCCGTGTCGTTAGGCTTGTCGGATGCATTCGGAGCCTGTTGACGCATGTAGATAGTCTTGAGAACGCAGCAATTCTCCATGGTGTGGTTCGATTTAGGATGGAGCTGGCAAGGCCCCTTCAATGTTTTGGCGTAGCCGTCCTCGTAGTTACGACGTCCACCACCCTTTTTCACGGTATTGACCTCGCCATCGTCTTCCCGAGCGCGCTTGCTCCTGTAATCGTCACGGCGGTTGTGCCGCTGATTACATTGATCACGGTGGTCGCGGGAGTCGTCGCGCTGGTTGCGGCGGTCAAAATTGTCGTTCCGACCACGATTGCCGCGGTAATCGTCGCGGTGTGGAGGGTGGTCGGAGCGTGGAAACCTTGCTGCTTCTTCAATGATTATTTTTTTAGCATCGTCAGCGTCCGCGTATTTCTTAGCGGTGGCCAGAAGCGCTGTTACTGATTCGGGTCTCTTCCGGAGGAGCTTGTCTCTTAGGGCGTCGTGGAACCGGAGGCCGGTGACGAAAGCCTCGATTGCTTCGTTGTCGGAGATTGATGGGACCTTGATGCGCATCTCCGAGAAACGCCGAATGTACTCGCGCAGTGGTTCATCCTTTCGATCTCGGATCCGTTGCAGATCATACTTGTTGCCTGGTTGTTCACAAGTAGCGATGAAATTGTTGATGAAGGCCTGCCTGAGTTCCTGCCAAGAGTCAAAATAGTTCGCTGGCAAGCTAACTAGCCATTGGTGACCTGCATGACCAACCGCGACTAAGAAGTAGTTAGACATGATGTGCTCGTCAGCCATAGCTGAGCGGCACGCAGTTTCGTAGAGCATGACCCATAATTCGGGGTTTTCCTTGCCGTCGTACTTCTGAAGTTTCTCGAGTTTGAAATTCTTGGGCCATATGACTTGGCGAAGGAGTAGTGAACTGTTTCAAACCTGGCGGGCCATGGGCAGTGTCATATTCCATGCAGCGATAGCTTTCATGGGATGCACGATCATCGGCTCTCTGGTTCATGCGAGCACGCAGATCACGTCCGACGAGGTAATGGCGAAGATCGTTATTGCCGTCTGGATTAGCCCTGCGACCGTGGTTATCACGGCGATTGTCGCGGTTATCCCGGCGGTCGTCGCCTCGAACACCGTGGCGGTCACCCTCCCGGCGGCGGTTGTCGTCCCGACCACTATCATAACCACCGTTTCCGCCTTGACGATTGTCCGATGGGTCGTTATTGCGCAAGCCGCGTTGATTGAACGGCTGTGAGCGACTTGAGTATTGGCGGCTGTGGCTTGATTTATTTCTGTAGTCTGAGCCATAGCAGCTGTCAGATAAGCTTGTATGTCATCACGGACTGCTTGGGTCTCGGGAGTGTTAGGCAGCCGCTGCATTGTCGCCAAGGCGACGGCCACGTTGGCGCTTGGGGTCTTGAAGACTTGTTTGTCCCCTACCCTGTCAAAAGCATCATTGAGGTCACGTGGTCGGACCCTTATGCGTCGTGCCTCCTGGTCTGCTTCAGCTTCGATTTGCCGGCGATTAAACCGGTCAATATTGTGTGCTTCGTGTGCAATCTTTTCTTGTTCTGTTTCACCAACTGCTGGCGGCTCGTCGTTGCTGACGACATGGATCAAATCCCCTCGTCTTGGCGGGAAAGACGGAAATTGGGGGAAACCCGTGGCGTGATCTGGTAGATCTAGATCGTATTTGACGCCTTCATCTTCGTGACGCTGAAGCTCGGTGTGGACAGATGCGTTGGATGCGATGTCGGATGAGGAGCCGGAGTCACCCTCTCGGACTGTGTGGACGGATCCTTCTCGGTAATCTTCAATCCGGACCATGTTGACGATGTTGCGTGGCTTCGGCCGAGATCGGTGTATAGGACCTGGATCCGAGCGGCGTCGTAGGTTGTGCACGTAGCTGGAGGCAACGTTTTGCAGGCCGTAGGGCTGGACCTGGTGGTTCTCCGTCGGGGCTTCGTACTCGCAGAGTCGGAGACCCATCGCGAAGGCTGGCTGGCGACGAGCGGAGCGCCCCTTAGGAGTAGATACGATCACAAGATCTGTTCCAAGTCGTGCAGGACGACTGGTCCGAGCCGGTCGGATAGATCTGTTGTGGGGAGCCGTTACCTGCTCATTAGGTCGGCTTCGAATCGTACTTACCAGAGCTAGGGTTTCAGTGAGTTTGATGCCGACCCGATCGATGGAGTCGAGCAGGTCGGTTTTGTCGATCTGCTTTCCTCTGTAGCGGGGAAGCGGACGACGGGTTGTCAGCGTGGCTGTAGGCGTGCTCGGAGCCAGATGTACCGTGGTCAAAGGCAGATCCATCGTGGTTGGAGCCGTGTTTGCCGTGGTCGGAACCGTAGCCGATGCAGGTGAAGTAGTCATCGGCGCGGGTTGAATCCACGCTTCCTCCGCGGTCATGGAGATGGAGACGTCGGGACCGGTGATCCAGGTGATCTGGCCGACGGTGAATGTGAGGCCGTTGGGCACGGCCATGGAGCTGGAGATGATGACCATCTTGTTTGCTTGGAGAGCGGTACGCACACCCCCTACCTGGCGCGCCACTGTCGACGAAATATGGTCGGCAGTCTACCTAGGGGTATGCCTAAGGTAGTAGATTATCGGCAGACAGATGCGCAAGCTCCAAACAAGATGGTGACGCAAGACAGACACGAAGTTTTATCCAGGTTCGGCCGCCAAGAAGGCGTAATACCTACGTCATGCGTCTGATTTGTATTGTGGTATGTCAATGAGAGATGTTTTTTAGAGGGGTCCCCTGCCCGCCTTATATAGTCCGGGGGGCAGGGTTACAGATCTAGAAACTAATCCTAGTCAGTTACAATTGTCATATGTGGCCAGATAAAGATTCCTATTCTAACCGACCAGGATCCTGCTTGGTCACCAAATCCGTCTTGATTCCTTGTGCGGGACTCCGATCAGGTTAACTGGGCCGCACGTCACCTTTTGGGTGGACTAAAACCATCGATCCAGGCCAGCCCAAGCTTAGCCACAGGGGTATAGGGGTTAATACCCCCACACAACCTTATGAGCTAGAACTAATTAAGTGACATGATATATAATAGTGACAAGATAGACCACATATGACTCACGTATCTCACAAGCACACATGTCACAAAATGCAAGGCGAGAAAGTAAACATGATGCATGAATGTAGCACACAAAGAAAAAATGAAACCCTCTATTAACACTCCCCCTGAATCTACTCTCTCTCCCCCTTTGGCATCAAACGCCAAAAACAAAACTAAGAATCCGACGGGGGAACAGAAGCAGTCATGTCGGGTGCCGAGGAGCGTGGAGAGATCACAAACCGTGAAGTATCCTCCCTAGACTCTGAACTGTCAGGCTGACCCTCTGTGGATACACGTGGCAGTGAAGCAGTCTGGGTCTGTAGAGTAGGAGCAGAAACTGAAGACGTAGTAGCAACAATAGGAGCAGTCTCTATCACCTGAGCCTGAAAAGTACCAATTGTGGGAGGATTTGTCGAGGCAACTAACGACGGCACTGTCTCTGTAGTCCCGGTCCCTGTCACTGGAGGAGCCACAGTCTCGAAAGCTGACATCCATGAAGAGGTCACAATAGTGGTGTGCGAGGGTGTCGGCTGACTAGTCAACTCGCTGTAGGAGGCACTCAAGTTAGTGAAAGGAGTGCCTGTCAGAAGATGAGGTCTAGGCTGAGCTGGTGGAGTGAACCCCATCTGAATAGGAGTGTAGCTCAATGACTGAAAGGTCTGAGGAACCTGCTACTGGGGAGAGGTAAACTAAAAGCTCGGCTATCCTTGACTCTGAGATCCACTGGTCTGTAGAGCTGGAGTAAGGACAGACGATGGTGGAGGAACCCCAACAGTGACGAGGTGTCACAGGAGCTCAAGATACTGCAGCAGGGTGGCTGCCTGCTGCCTCTGCATCTCAAACTGCTGCCTCTGAAACTCTAGCTGCTGTCTCTAGAACTCGTCCTGACAAGCCTGAATCTGAGCAAATACTGCAGCTGTGTCCTGAGCTTGTCGCTGCATCTGAACCTCCTACCTCTCCTGGGCCTGGGTCAACCTCTCAAGGATAGCCACCATGGCTGGGTCTGAGCGGGAGGCTGATCCTGAACCACCGGCCTCATGGTCATGAGACCGAGGAGAGCGGTACCGGGGAATAGGCTGGTAGTCCTCGTCTGTGCTATGAGTGGCGTCATCCTCAACTGGATCAGCTGGCTAAGCATCAAGATCTGCAAGCTCAGCCTCAACAAGACCCTCAACGGTCTCGTCCTGCTCAGCTGCTGTCTCTGGAACCTCTGGCCTCTGATGCTGTCCCGGCCTAGGTGCCTGCTCTCTAGAAACTAAAGCCCACAACTGTCGAATGTCATACTCTGGGAATGCAGTAGTGGTATCAGATATCTCAGCCCTAATCTCTACAGGCAGGTCACACGCAGATCGAATGATAAAGCAAATCCAGTGTGCATATGGTAACTGACGGTGACCCTTGAAGCCCTCTGCCAAGGTGTCCTCCATCTCACATAGCATCAGATCTCAAATATCAAACGGTGTCTGAGAGATGAGGTGATGAACAACCCAAAGTTGCATACGTGTCAGGCCCTCTCTGTATCCTAGCCTCGGAAGAAGAGTCCGCCTCATAATGGCATCAAGCACTCTAGCAAGGGGTGTCAGGCTAGCAGGTGTACGTCTGGACCCCTCGCCAAACGGCTCATGGAAGCAGGGTCTGATCATGTCTGTGGGTGGTATTGTACCTCCGTGAGGACATCTCGGTGGTGAAGTCTGTCCAAAGCACAGCTAGTGAATCTTCGTCTCCGAAGCAGGGAGTCTGAGAATCTCCCGTACCCTAGTGCTGTATAGTCTGCGGTCACGGCCTCGGAATGCAAAGTGTATAAACTCATGAGCAGGGTCAATCCAAAGTGAGGAGTAGAACTCTCTGACCCAAGTCCCGTAGTAAGATCTAGTCCGTCCCAGAAAGTCTGACAAACCAGGTAAAAAGGACAAGTGTGGACGGAGCTGCTCACCAACAACCTCAACTAAAGCCTCGAGTCGACAAACTCTCTAAGGTCTAAAAGCAATCCCGCTGTCAACATAGGCTCTGTAGAAGTCCTCGTGTAGAGGTGTGTAGAAGCCCTCTAAAGCTCGAGGTCCCGCTGAGGTGGGAACCACCGACCAACCTCAACAAACCTAAGAGCCTGGACCTGTCGTGCTGTAGCTCCCCTCAGGTCAAGGTGCTCGATTGGGGGGTGACCTCGAGCTCTGGGAGGTGGACGACCTCCATGACACTGGCCCTCTAGCCTAGGAGTCACCTGAGCTCACGTACGTCCTGAGCGACGACGCGGTGGAGTCTAAACGGTCTGCTCCTCTGTCTCCTCTGTGTCCTCTGTGGGCTGCTCTGCAGGTGCATCTTCTGTCCCCTCTATGGCCTTAGTACCAAGCTATCATCCTTCAAGTTGAAAGCGACACTCGCCAATATGAATCCCACTGCTTCTACCACCTCTCTCTACAAGCTCTGCTGCATCAGCGACGGTCTATGCTATCTCTGCCTCAGTGGGTGTCCTCTTTCTCTTCTTGGTGGCTATCTTCTTGCATATGCCACGGGCTACCTCTGTCAACCTAGGAGGACTTTCGCCCCCGTCACTCAGTGCACCACCAGCATTCTTGCAGCGAACCATACTGACCAACCTCTGTGACTGAGCAAACCCTGATAGTGAAAGATGGTGTACTGACACTCATGAGGCTTGGCCTCAATCCGTATCCACAGGCTTGGCCTTGGATTCAAACCTGATCAACTACCACACACAGAGCACCGACAAGACTCTCTGTAAAGATGGAATAGATAGAGCTACTATTAAGCATTATATTTTAACTACTAGATGAGCGAGGTCCTTATGAAAGCAAGCATACAAGATAAGAAAAGAATAGATCGCGATAGTTACCTCAGATAGGCGAGATTCCGGTGAAAAGATGAGGGACCTTGATGCGCGAGAGTTCCATGGAAACGTCGGACGAGCGCTAGAGTGTCGAGACAAACAAAGGATGAATTAGAAAACGACGAGATTTGCGGCAATCCAAAGTAGGTCAAGATAACGCGAAACCACCTCGTGGAGACGAAGTCGCGCGAAGGACCTTCGATGAAGAACGGCCGGAGTGAAGTCGCAAACCATCGCGATGGATTAGGGTTAGGTCTTGAAAGGATCAAATCTCTGTCAATGGAGGAGCACGACTCCGGCAGTGCGGCGCAGAGGAGGAGGTGCGCACGGCACGGAGAAGAAGCTGCAGTGGTGCGCGTGTCAGAGGAGGAGCGGCTGCGGCGGCGCGCGCGGCTGCGGCTGTCGGAGGCGAAGGCATGGCGGCGCGGTGCGTGGAGGAGGTGGCGCGGCTGCAGCGGTGGTGCACGGGTGCGGGCGCTGCTGAGGAGGGCAACGGCTGTGGCGGCGCGGCGAGAGACGGCGAGGCAGGCGGCTAGGGCTCGGTGGCAGCGGCGAGCGAATTGAAAGAGAAGACCGAAAAACTAGATCTAAACGTACGGTTAAAAGAGGGGGCAAATCCGCTTTTAACACAATGACCGGACGCGCTGGTCAACTGACCGGACGGGGTGGAGCAGCGTCCGGTCAGAGTCCAGTAAGCTCCTGGCGCGACCGGACGCGTCCGGTTAGTGCTGATCGGACACTGACAGAGTCCGTTTGGAGATCACCTAGGGAACTCAACACGCTTGACCGAACGCGGTGGTGGGGTCCGGGACCAGACGCAGTGGTCACACCGTCGCGTCCGGTCCAGCGTCCGGTCACATATCCTTGAGATTGACTTCGGGATGACCGGACGCGCTGGTGGTCGCCGGGACCGGACGCAGTGATGAAGCAGCATCGCGTCCGGTCTAGCGTCTGGTCCAGCATCCGGTCGCTGTAAAATGTCTTTCTTCAATCCGATCTTCGACGAGACTTCTCCCAATCAAGTTCCACTTAAAAGAGACTCAAATAAACACTATTTGAAACCTGATATGAGGGACCCCTCTCAAACCCTCAAGTTTTTCAAACTATTTTGCCTTAGGCTAGTATTATTTTTAGGAAAATATGCAATAAACACCCGAGGAGCAACGTATGGCCATGCAATAGAGTTTATGAACCCTTAGGAGCGTCAAATGCTCTCTCTATTCATGGACGAACACAAAGGTTGCTCAAAGCAAAACCGAAAAGAAACGACAAAGCAACAACCATGCATATGCAATGCAAAGCGAGAAAGAAAGACTAGGTTGCTTGTCAAATTTGATCCACGGTTAGGCTTCTTCACTCCTCCAAAGGAGGGTTATCGTAACCGTGTTAGACAAGTCCTAGATGCATTGTGGAGAAATAAACATGACATATAATACAATGCAATGCAAGGGACAACACAAGCTCATTTTTTAAAGTTACTAGAATCAAGCACATTTAGTTCACTTCTCAATCTACAAAATGTAGCCTCATCCAAAGGTTTAGTGAACATATCCGCTAATTGATTTTCACTTCTTACACCTTCTAGTGATATATCATTTTTAGCAACATGATCTCTTAGAAAGTGGTGGCGGATATCAATGTGCTTGGTGCGTGAGTGTTGTACCGGATTATTAGCAATTTTAACAGCACTTTCATTGTCACATAAAAGTGGCACCTTATCAAGAACAACTCCATAGTCTAGGAGGGTTTGTTTCATGTATAAGATTTGTGCATAACAAGCCCCCGCGGCTATGTATTCCGCCTCGACGGTGGACAAAGCCACACTATTTTGCTTTTTAGATGACCAAGATACTAAAGACCTCCCAAGCAAATGGCACCCTCCGGATGTGCTTTTTCTATCAATTTTGCAACCGGCATAATCCGAATCAGAATAGCCAACTAGTTAGAATCTAGCTCCTTTGGGGTACCAACGACCAATGCTTGGGGTGTGCTTAAGGTATCTTAAGATTCTTTTTATGGCACTTAGGTGAGGTTCTTTAGGGCACGCTTGAAAGCGAGCACACATGCACACACTAAACATGATATCAGGCCTAGATGCGGTAAGGTACAACAAGCTACCAATCATAGAATGGTAGAGAGTTTGATCAACCGGTTTACCTCCCTCATCTAGGTCGAGATGTTCATTAGATGGCATTGGGGTCTTGATTGGCTTACACTCTTCCATCTTGAATCTCTTGAGAAGATCCTTGGTATACTTTTCTTGAGAGATGAAAATCCCTTCTCTCATTTGCTTGACTTGAAAACCAAGGAAGAATGTTAGCTCACTAATCATAGACATCTTGAACTCCTTTGACATCAATTCACCAAATTCCTTGCAATAATCTTCATTTGTTGACCCAAAGATGATATCATCAACATAGACTTGACAAATGAAGATCTCTCCGTTAAGCTTCTTGGTGAATAGTGTGGTGTCAACCTTCCCAATAGTGAAGCCCTTCTCAATGAGGAAGTCCCAGAGGCATTCATACCACGCTCTTGGGGCTTGCTTGAGCCCATATAGCACCTTGGACAACCTATAAACATGATTAGGATATCTAGGGTCTTCAAACCCGGAAGGTTGTTCAACATAGACTAGTTCATTTATGAAGCCATTTAAAAATGCACTTTTCACATCCATTTGATATAGTTTCATTTCATGATACGATGCATATGCAAGAAGGATACGAATGGCTTCAAGTCTTGCAACGGGTGTAAAGGTCTCTCCAAAATCAAGACCTTCAACTTGAGAGAACCCCTTTGCAACTAGTCTTGCCTTGTTCCTCACTACTACGCCTTGGTCATCTTGCTTGTTGTGGAACACTCACTTGGTTCCAATGACTCTTGCACCTTTTGGATGCTCTTCAAGTGTCCAAACTTGATTGCGGGTGAAGTTGTTCAATTCTTCGTGCATAGCATTCACCCAATCCGGATCTTGAAGAGCTTCTTCTACATTCTTAGGTTCAAGACAAGAGACAAAAGAGTGATGTTCAACAAAAGAAGCAAGCTTTTGAGATCGAGTCATTACACCCTTTGTAGGACTTCCTATGATGAGATCTTATGGATGTGCTTGAAGTAGAGGTGAGTTTCTTCTTTCAACCACTTGAGGAGAGGGTCGGGGAGCATCAACATCTTGAGCTTGTGCCTCGGCTTCTTCATGAGAGACATGAGTGTCTTTATTTTTAACTCTCTTATTCTTATCATCATCTTGAGGCACATGTGATGATGATGGTGGATTGACAATTTGTACATCGTCTTCATCATCTTTAGGCTTGATGTCTCCCACCGGCATGTTCTTCATTGCCTCCCTCAATGGTTCATCACCTACATCATCACAATTCTCAATTGCTCCTTGGGAGCTGTTAGATTCATCAAATTCCACATCATATGTTTCTTCAACCAAACCGGTGGTATGGTTAAATACTCTATATGCTTTAGACTTTGATGAGTAACCAACAAGAAAGCCAATATCACAACGTCTTTGAAACTTCCCTAGGTGTTGACGCTTTTTGTAGATGTAGCACTTGCAACCAAACACCCGGAAGAATGAGATGTCCGGATTCTTCCTATTTAGCAACTTATAGGGGGTCTTGCCAAGAAACTTTTATAGAAAGAGGCGATTTAAAGCATAGCATGCGGTGTTGATTGTCTCGGCCCACAATTTTTCTGGTGCATTGTACTCATCTAGCATTGTTCTTGCAAGGGTGATCAATGTCCGGTTCTTTCTCTCAACTACACCATTTTGTTGAGGAGTGTAGGTTGATGAAACTTCATGCTTGATTCCTATCTCATCACAATAAGCTTCAATGTTCTTGTTGTCAAACTCTTTGCCATTGTCACTTCTAATCTTCTTTATCTTGACTTCAAATTCATTTTGAGCTCTCTTTGCAAACTTCTTGAAGCAATTGGCCACTTCGGATTTATCATGAAGAAAGAAAGTCCAAGTGTATCTTGAGTAGTCATCCACAATCACAAGACAATAGAGATTTTCACCCAAGCTCTTGTAAGTTGTAGGACCAAACAAATCCATGTGTAGAAGTTCTAACACTCTTGATGTTGACATATAAGCTTTGGTTGGATGAGTATTTGTAACTTGTTTGTTGGCTTGACATGCACTACAAGGTTTGTCCTTCTCAAACTTGACATCCTTCAAGCCTCTTATTAGTTCTTTCTTCAATAGCTTGTTGAGAGTGTTCATTCCAACATGAGCAAGCCTCCTATGCCAAAGCCACCTAAGTGAAGTTTTGGTGAACAAGCATGTCATCAAGTTTGCATCTACGGAGGTGAAATTAACAAGATAGAGATTGTTGTATCTAAAACCTTTGAAAATCATTTGCTTGTCATCTATCTTTAAAACTACCACTTCATTAGGAGTGAATAAGCATTGGTAGCCAAGGTCACAAAGTTGCCCAACGGATAGTAAGTTGAAACTCAATGAAGCAACATAGAGCACATTTGAAAGAGAGTGATCATTTGATATTGTAATCTTGCCTATACCCTTGACTTTGCTCTTTGAATTGTCCCCAAATGTGATCTTCTCTTGACATACCTCATTCTCTTCAAGTGAGGTGAACATCGAGGGTCATCGGTCATATGTTGAGTGCAACCACTATCAATAACCCAATGAGATCCACCGATCTTGTAGTTCACCTACACACAAGAGATCAAGCTTTTTGTTTAGGGATCCAAACTTAAGAGGGACCCTTGACTTTCTCAACTAGAGACTTGGCAACCCATATTTTCTTAGGCCAATTCTTGTTTGGGGGACCCAAGAACATGACTTTCATCTTTCCACTTGAATCTTTTCTAAGCATGTATTGAGCATTGAAAGCAAAGGGTCTAGCATGCTTGGGAGAGGGTTGTGGTGGTGGAGTTTTGCACTCATGAGCAAAATGGCCCTCTTGTCTACACTCAACACATCTCTTTGGCTTGAGCTTTGACTTGCTTTGTTGTTGTTGAGCTTTAGCCTTCTTCTCTTGATTTGCCAAGTAACCAATGCAACTTCTATCCATCTTCATGACGATGTTCATGAGTAGCTCACTTTGCAAATATTGGCCTCTTGTGAACTTGCTTAGGCCGGTCTTGAGATTCTCTTTCTCTTGCTTGAGCTTTTTGTTCTCTTCAATAAGTGACTCATTTGATGTTTGCTTTTCAAGTGCCATAAACTCTTTTAGTTTCTTATTCTCATTTCTAAGCATCTCATTTTCACTCTTGAGCTTGGCATAATCATCATAGTTGTCGGACTCAACCACATTCTTGCCTTTGCCACTAGAGCCTTGCTCAATGCTGTCAATAATCAAGTCATCACATGATGTAGCTATATCAATCTTAACAACTTGGTTAGTAGCATCATGTGTCTCAAGAGAAAGCTCATTAGCAACAACAAGACTATCATAATTGATTTTCAATGTAGTATATTTGTCTTTTAGTAAGTTGTGCCTAGTGTTGAGCTCATCATGCTTCTTCTCATGTTTATCTTGTTCATCTCTAAGCTCTTTGTTAGAAGTTTTGAGCTCCTTGAGAGTAGAAGACATAATTTCATTTTGATCTTTGAGCTCATCACTAGTCTTTTGTGCATTCTCAAGCTTAGATGAGAGTGAGTCATTTTCATTTTGTAGCTCATCATTTTTCATTTCTAGTTCTTCTTATGATTTTAGAGTATTTGTTCAACAATTTTACAAGTTCATCATAAGAAGGTGCATCATATTCATCATCACTATCACTATCATCATCATCACTCTCATTGTTTTGTACCTTTTGTTCACCCTTGGACATAAGGCATAGGGGAGAAGTGGACAATGATGGTAAAGGTGGCGGTGAAGGTGGTGATGAAGATGTCAGTGAAGATGATGATGGCCCAATCACAAATGCGGCAACCTTCTCTTTCTCATCGTCGCTCTTATCGCCGGAGGACTCACATGATGACTCAATATCGGTGAGCCAATCACCAACAATGTAAGATTTTCCTCCCTTCTTCTTCTTCTTGTGAAACTCTTTCCTCTTGCCATCCATCTTTTTGTATGGCTTGTTCTTCTTATTCTCATCTTCTTCATCACTTGAATCATTTTTCTTGCCCTTGTTCTTGTTCTTGTACTTGTCTTTTGGAGGCTTAGGGCATTGATGAGCTAAGTGGCTAAGTTCACCATAATTGTAGCAATCCATCTCGGATATAGGCTTCCTTTTGCTACTTGTGAAGAACTTTTTCTTCTTGCCATCGAACTTGATGCCACTCTTGTTGAGCTTCTTTAGCATCTTGGTGGTCTTTCTCACCATGAGTGCAAGTGATGCATCATCAATATCACTTTCACTTGAGCTTTCTTGCACGATTATGGCTTGTCCCTTCTTCTTTTTTATGTCATGGCTAGCTTTGAAGGCCAAGTCCTTCTTCTTGGAAGATGATGAGCCTTCTTTTAGAGTGATGTGCATGTACATCTCATGTGCATTGATCTTTCCCAATACTTGAGTTGGTGTTACGGTGGAGAGATCACTTTGGTGAAGCACGATGATAATGTGACCATACTTCTCAATGGGAAGAATGCTCAAGATCCTCCTTGCAACATCCGATTGACTCATTTGAGTGAGCCCAAGAGCATTTAGATCCTCTACAAGAACATTCAATCGAGTGTACATTTCATTAGCACTTTCTTTGGGAAGCATCTCAAAAGAATTAATTTTCTTCAAAGCAATGTGATAGCGTTCCTCACGCTCACTCTTAGTTCCCTCATGGAGAGCACAAAGGTTTTCCCACAATTCATGAGCATTTTTTACATTACACACACGATTGAAGATATCCTTGTCTAGGCCCCGGTAGAGTGTATTTTTTGCCTTTGCATTCCACCGGTTGTACTTCTCCTCGTCACCACTTGGGTTGGCGGGATCCTTGATAGCGGGAAGCCCTTCGGTTGTGGCTCTAAGACACCCAACATCTATGGCTTCGAGGTATACCTCCATGCAAATTTTCCAATATAGAAAATCGTCTCCCTCAAAGATGAGAGGTGGTCCTTCTCCATTAGACATCTTGCTCTAGGCGGTGAAGCCTAAATTAGGAGCAACTCGGCTCCGATACCAATTGAAAGGATCAAGATGCCCAAGAGGGGGGGTGAATTGGGCTTTTCTAAAAAATAATTGCAAGAATTAAATCCTACAAGCCAAAGTTCACCCCTAGTGCCTACTAGTGTTCCTTGTGATTCTACCGGTAAAAAGTTTTGCACCCTAAGTTCCAATCCTAGTCTAGCATGGTAATTCTAGGAAAGTAAACCAAGCAATGAAAGTAATACACGAAAGTAAATGCTTAAAAGTAAGGGTTAGAAACACGGTGATGTTTTCCCGAGGTATCGGAGAGTCGCCACTCCCTACTAGTCCTCGTTGGAGCACCCGCTGAAAGTCCAAGTTTGGTTTTGGTAATTAATGACACCAAGTTGCTAATGTCTTGTGTTAAGTGTTTTGAGTTAGGCATAAGCAACACATGTGATGAAGGTGTATGTGGTAAGGAGTGGTGGCCACAAGATCACAAAGAGTTGGTGCATGGACACGAAATGATGATCATGGTGAAGATGCACATAATATGGTGGACATGATGTTCAAGTGGAAGAGAAGGAACTAAGAGCGCAAGGCAAAGGTATGACCATAGGGTTTTCCTTTTGCTGGTCGAAGATGAGTAGAGAAGTGATTGACCGGGTTTAGGATACATAGCCGACTATCAAGAGGGGCAATCACGGTTAGCTCGGAAATCAAGTGCCACTAGATCATTGTCTTGAGCATATGCATTAGGATCTAGTAAAGAGCTAACATAACGCCTTGAGAAATGTTTGTGAAATGCTAACACACATACACATGGTGGTGTACACTTGGTGGTGTTAGCACATTTGCGAAGGCAGTGGAGTTTAAGCGGTAGAGAGGGGATTTGGCGCTTTTTGGAGAAGTGAAATGCCTATTTTCTACTGCGCCGGAAGTCAGAAAAGAAACGGAGGCGAACGGAGGTCACAGAGGTGACCAGACGCTGGACCGGACGCGGTCTCTGTATGACCGGACGCGTCCGGTCAGCGTTCAGCTTCTGCGTGTGTTTCAGCTTGATGATCGGACGCGCAGCGCGTCCGGTCACTGATGACCGGACGCGTCCGGTCGTCTAGGGAGCTTACTAGACTCTAATCGGACGCTGGCACTGTGGCGTCCAGTCAGTTCTACAGCGCGTCCGGTCGTTGTTTCGTTGTGCGCTACTCAGGCCTGACCAGCGCGTCCGGTCAGTTGCGGGACCAGCGCGTCCGGTCACACCCAGCGCGTCCGGTCAGTGCTTCGGAAATTAGCCGTTGCGTGACCGGCGCGTCCGGTCAGTTTGACCAGCGCGTCCGGTCTGCGTGACCAGCGCGTCCGGTCAGTTTGACCAGCGCGTCCGGTCAGCGTGATTTTAGCTGTTTAAGTTCCTAACGGCTAGCTGCGTACCCCTTCGTTATAAATAGACGTTGGCCGGGGTTTGAGGGGAACTCTTGCATATTTTGAGACTTAGAGACATCCTTTGAGCTAGAGAACAACCCCTCCACTCATCTCATTGATTAGTTGCATATCTTGAGTGAGATTGAGTGAGATTCAAGTGCATTGCTTGAGAGTTGCATTCTAGAGGCACTTGATCTTCGAGTTACTACGGATTTCTTGTTACTCTTCCATGTTTCCTGACACGGTAGATGGCTTAGAGCAGCGGAGGTGATCGAGCTCGCAATTGGAGATTGTTGGAGCCTTCACCAAGTGTTGTAAGGGGTTCTTGATCCTTCCCGCGGGAGTTCGCAAATTGGATACTCTAGTGGAGCTCGTGGCTTGGAGGATCCCCATCTTATGTGCGGTTGTGCGGCGCCCACCGAGGGCTCGACTCTTGATAGTCGATTAGCTCGTGAACCGACAAGTGGGTGTATCGCCACAACGGGGAGTAGCTTGCCGGGAAGCAAGTGAACCTCGGAATAAATTCTTATGTCATTCTCTTCCCGAGGATTTCTCTTGTGTGATTAATTGATTGGTACTTCTCATCTCTACACGGCGGTATAATCACTCGAAGCTCTTCTCTTGTATTACTTCTTGTTTATAGCTTGTAGTTATTGTTGTGTTTAGTGGATAGCCTTGTACTAGACTTGTGTAGGTGGCTTGCTTAATTAGTTAGAGCTAGTGCTTTTGCTTTGTCACCTTTCGTACTAACTTGTGGTTAAGTAATTCTTGTAAAAAGTTTTAATTAGGCTATTCACCCCCCCCCCCCTCTAGCCTATTTGGACCTTACAAGTGGTATCAGAGCTAAGGCACCGTTTATTTGAGGCTTAACAACCTACTGTGAAAAAGAAATGGCTCAATTAAGCTTGCACATCAACAACACCAAGAAGACACCTCACTTTGATGGCACAAATTATGCATATTGGAAGGTTAAGATGACCGCACACCTAAAGTCAATCAATAGAGAAGTGTGGAAGGTCACCGAAACAAAATTTGAGGTTGCTAATCCGGAAGCACCTACACCGGTGGAAGAGAAGAAGCTCCAATGCAATGATATTGCCATTAGTGCTCTTCATGAGGTACTAGATGACAAGACCTTTGAGCAAGTGAAGAACATTGAGATTGCTCATGATGCTTGGGCCAAGCTAGAAGAAACTTTTGAGGGCACTGAAGGCACAAAGACCGCTAAAGCATATATCTTGCAAGAAAAGTTTTCTAGCTTCAAGATGCAAGAAGATGAGAGTGTACCGGAAATATTTTATAGATTACAAGTCATTATAAATGAGCTCAAGGCACTTGGTGAGGAGGTCAAGGACAACCAATTCTCTATGAAGTTCTTAAGAAGCTTGCCCAAGAGATTTGATACATTGATCACCGTGCTAGTGAGGACTACATTGAAGGATTCAACTCCTCAACAAGTATTTCAAGAAGTGATGACCGATGATTTATATAGAGAAGATAATGAGAAAGAGGAGTTAGTCAAAAAGAAGAAGAGGGAAAGTGAGAAGAAGGATGATGAGAAGAAGAGTGTGGCATTCAAAGCCACCATATCCAAGGGCAAATCCAAGATTGAATCATCAAGTGATGAAGACTCAAGCTCTTGTGATAGTGATGACATTGATGAGAAGATGACTCTCTTTGTCAAGCAATTTGGCAAATTCATGAAGAAGAAGGGCTTTCGTGCAAGAAGGAGGAAGAACTCATCCAAGAAGAATGAGCATACCATGAGATGTTTTAGATGCCATAGCAAGGACCATCTCATTGCAAAGTGTCCTTATGATAGTGATGATGAAGATGCTATCAAGAAGGAGAGGAAGAAGCAAAAGAAGAAGCTAGAGAAGAAGGAGAGCTCTTATAAGAAGAAGAATGATTCTCATGTTGCTACATGGGATAGTGATAATTCCTCAAGTAATGATGAGGATGACAATAAGAGCAAGAAGAAGGGACATGCTAGCATTGCCATCCAAGAGAAGGTCTCCCTCTTCGACACTCCATCGTGCTTCATGGCTAAGGCCGCTAAGGTATCATCCGACGATGAGAGTGATCATGAAAATGCTAGTGATAGTGATAGTGATGAAGAAGAATTCACTAAAGATGAACTAATCACTATGCTAGAAGATTGCACTCAACATTTTAAAGAATCTAGAAATGAGTGCAAGGGCTTGCTTAAGGATAAGAAAAACCTTATGCAAGAACTTGATGAGCTTAGGGCATCTTATGAGAGTCTAAAGGTAGACCATAAGAAGCTTCAAAAGTCTCACACCAAGCTTGAAGAAGCTTATTCCTCTCTAGTTGAAAAATGTGAAAACATGCCAACTAATGTTGAGAAGGCTAAAACTTGCAACATAGGCATATCATGTGATATAATTGATGAATCTTTTAATAAGCCTATTGTTGTTGCTCCCACTAACCCCTCATGTAGCGCATCTACATCATCCTCATCTAGTAGTGATGGTTTCACTTGTGATTCCACACTAATAGTTGAGAATGAAAATCTCAAGAAGGAGGTAAAAGAGCTTAATCACACCTAAGCTAAGGCTTATGGTGGTGAGGACCGCTTGCTTATGTGCTTAGGTAGCCAAAGGGCTTCTCTCTATAAAGAGGGATTGGGCTATAACTCCAAGAAAGGCAAGGCCGCTTTTGCTCCTCACAAGACTCGTTTTGTGAAGAACAAAGGTAGCTATTGCAAAGTGTGCAAGCAAGTTGGTCACATAGAGCAACAATGCATGAACAAGAAATCCAAAGCTAATGTATCCTCAATTAAGTTTGATTCCTTCTATATACTTACCAAGGGTACAAATGGTGTTCATGCTAAGTTCATTGGTGCACTATGGATGGGCTCAAAGAAGAAAGTCATTTAGGTACCAAAGAGCTTGGTCACTAACATTGGAGGACCCAAACAAGTTTGGGTACCTAAAAAGAATTGATCTTATCTTGTAGGTAAATTACAAAGCCAGAGGAAGGCATTGGGTGCTTGATAGTGGGTGCACTCAACATATGACCGGGGATTCTTGTATGTTCAAATCAATTGATACAAGTCAAAATGGTGGTTTTGATGCTATCACTTTCGGCAACAACAAGAAAGGCAAGGTCAAGGGGCTTGGCAAAATTGCTATATTAAATGACATGAGCATATCTAATGTGTTGCTAGTTGAGAGCTTAGATTTCAATCTTTTATCAGTGGCATAACTTTGTGGTCTTGGCTTCAAGTGCATATTTGGTAGTGATGATGTTGAAGTCATAAGTGTTGATGGATCAAATTTGATATTCAAAGGATTTAGACATGGTAGCTTATACTTGATTGACTTCAATGATAGTGAGACTCAATTGACTTCATGCTTGCTTAGCAAATCTAGTATGGGATGGTTGTGGCATAGAAGGCTTGGTCATGTTGGAATGAAATAATTGAACAAACTTTTGAAGCATGACTTAGTTAGAGGCTTGAAGGATGTCACCTTTGAGAAGGATAAACTTTGTAGTGCTTGTCAAGCCGGCAAACAAGTTGGAAATTCACATCCTAGTAAGAGTGAAATGAGCACATCAAAGGCATTTGAGCTATTGCACATGGACTTGTTTGGGCCAACAACGTACACTAGCATTGGTGGCAACAAGTATGGTTTTGTGATAGTGGATGACTACACTAGATACACTTGGGTGTTCTTTCTCTATGACAAGAATGATGTTTATGATCTATTCAAGTCTTTTGTCAAGAGAGTGCAAAATGAGTTTGAGACAACTATCAAGAAGATTAGAAGTGACAATGGTAGTGAGTTCAAGAACACAAGAATTTAGGATTTGTGTGATGATCTTGGTATTGGACATCAATTCTCACCAACATACACTCCTCAATCCAATGGTGTAATTGAAAGGAAAAATAGAACCTTGATTGATATGGCTAGATCAATGCTTAGTGAATACAATGTGAGTCATTCTTTTTGGAGTGAAGCCATCAACATGGCTTGCTATTGTAGCAACCGTCTCTATTGCCATGGGAAGCTTGGGAAGACACCATATGAGCTATTAAATGGAAGAAAGCCCAACATTGCATATTTTAGAGTGTTTGTTGCAAATGCTATATTCTCAAGAAAGGCACTAGATTGAGCAAGTTTGAAAAGAAATATGATGAAGGGTTCTTACTTGGTTATTCTACCACAAACAAAGCATATAGAGTTTGGAATCTCACAAATGGCACTTTGGAAGAAGTTCATGATGTTGAGTTTGATGAAACCCAAGGGTCTCAAAATGAAGCTCAAAACCTTGATGATGTGAGAGGAGATCAATTGTCAAATGCAATGAAGAACATGGACATTGGTGATATTAGGCCAAGGCAAGTTGATGATGATGATATTCATGTGATCAACCAAAGTGTGCAAATTGATACAAATCAAGCAAGCTCTAGTGGTTCTCATGATGAAGTGCAAGATCAAGGTCAAGCAAGTGGAAGCAATCAACTCCCAATACTCCAACCTACTAGTATTGCAAGAGATCATCCATTGGACCAAATCATTGGTGGAATTCAAAGTGGGGTTCAAACTAGATTAAGATTAGCATCATTTTATGAGCATTACTCATTTGTCTCATTAGAAGAACCAAAGAAGATAGAAGATGCATTGAAGGATTCCGATTGGGTAAATGCCATGCATGAAGAACTAAACAACTTCACTAGAAATCAAGTTTGGGAACTTGTTGAGAGGCCAAAGAACTATAATGTGATTGGTACAAAGTGGGTCTTTAGAAACAAGCAAGATCAAGATGGCATGGTTGTTAGAAACAAAGCAAGATTAGTAGCACAAAGATACACTCAAGTTGAGGGTCTTGACTTTGGAGAGACATATGCACCCGTTGCAAGATTGGAGGCTATTAGAATCTTATTAGCATATGCTTGTGCACACAACATCAAGCTCTATCAAATGGATGTCAAGAGTGCATTTCTCAATGGCTACATCAATAAAGAAGTTTATGTTGAGCAACCTCCCGGTTTTGAAGATGACAATAAGCCCGACCATGTTTTTAAGCTAAAGAAGGCATTGTATGGTTTGAAGCAAGCACCTAGAGCATGGTATGAGAGATTGAGGGACTTTCTTCTCTCTAAAGGGTTCAAGATGGGAAAGGTTGACACCACTCTCTTCACCAAGAAGCTTGGAAATGACTTGTTTGTGTTGCAAATCTATGTGGATGACATTATATTTGGATCAACTAACCAAGACTTTTGTGAAGAGTTTGGAAATATGATGGCTAATGAGTTTGAGATGTCTATGATTGGAGAGCTTAGTTACTTCCTTGGACTTCAAATCAAGCAAATGAAGAATGACACTTTTGTAAGTCAAGGCAAGTACATCAAGGACATGATCAAGAAGTTTGGATTGCAAGATGCTAAGCAAATGAGTACACCAATGGGCACTAATGATCAATTGGGTATTGATGATAGTAGAAACATGGTAGATCAAAAGCTATACCGGTCTATGATTGGAAGTTTGCTCTATGTCACCGCTACTAGGCCGGATGTGATGTTTAGTGTGTGCAAGTGTGCAAGATATCAAGCTTCACCTAGAGAAAGTCACTTGAAAGCAACCAAGAGGATATTGAGATATCTTAAGGGCACTCGTGATGTTGGATTATAGTTTCCAAAGGGGTCTAATTTTGAGTTGATTGGATATTCGAACTCCGACTATGGTGGATGCAAGATTGGTAGAATAAGCGCAAGTGGAACTTGTCAACTGCTTGGAAGGTCTCTTGTTTCATGGTCATCAAAGAAACAAAATAGTGTTGCACTATCTACCGCCGAGGCCGAATACATTAGTGCTGGTAGTTGTTGTGCACAATTGCTTTGGATGAAGGCCACCTTGAATGATTTTGGAATCAAGTTCAAGAATGTACTATTATTTTGTGACAATGAAAGTGCTATCAAGATGACTCAAAATCCGGTTCAACATTCAAGAACCAAGCACATCGACATAAGGCATCACTTCATAAGAGACCATCAACAAAAGGGTGATATTAGCATTGAGAGCATTAGCACCGAAGAACAACTAGCCGACATCTTTACAAAGCCACTTGATGAAAAGAGATTTTATAAGTTGAAGAATGAATTGAACATACTTGACTTCTCCAACTTGAAATGAGTGCACCCCCACATTCTTGTATGACATGCCTCTCCTCCGACAATGCAAGGTAAAGTTGTTTGGCATATCATTCATACTTTGCTAAGGACATGTTTAGAACATATAGACATGTTTGCATGATAATAGGCTCATTCATGAAAATCAAATGATTTTAATGTATATATGGTACCACTATTGCTTCTATGTTTGATTGATCTAGTGGTAGCATATGACATGTTTGTGGGCTTGCAAACCTAGTGTTGAATCTAGTAAACGAGCTCATGATGTGTAATTCAACATGGTCAAGATAACCCTTATACTTTATGAGGTGTGAAAAAGCTTATCCTTGGATCAAACCGAATTACATATTCTAGGCAAGTGATCTAGATTGAACCATAATTTGGACTCCCTCATATTTATTGACTTGACTCTCACTAAAATTGGCATCTTTTTGGTGATTGTTGACAAAGGGGAGAGAAAAATCACAAAGATATTGCAAAGAGGGAATAAGATATAATAAGGGGGAGAGAAAAGTCACAGGGGAGAGAAAAGTCACAAAGATAAAAAGTTAAGTTACAACGGGGGAGAAAGGGATCAATTAAAATTGAGCACACAAGTAGGGGGAGCAAGCTCATGAATTATTTGTTGCATTTGTGTGCGCACTAACATGATGATATGTTGCATTGCAAATTTAATTTCGATATTCATGATTGAATGGTGTTTGCTAGAAATAGAACTTGAATGATGATTTGTTGAGAGTAGCTTTACAAGCGGTATCTAGACACCTTTGCTTATAATATTGATCTCACGAGGTATTTTAGTGTTACCTGCCAACTCAGCAAAATACACACTGACCGGACGCATCGGTCGACGTGACCGGACGCGTCGGTCGAACGTAACGGTCAAAAAACTGAACGACATCGCTGAGTGACCGGACGCACCGATCAGGGGTGACCGGACGCGTCCGGTCGTGCAAGGACCTTACTGTACTTTGACCTGACGCTCGTTCGCGTCCTATCAGGGATGACCGGACGTGTCAGGTCAGCAAAGTACCTTACGGGAACGTGACCGGACACGTCCGATCACTTCTAAGTCACGTCCGATTAGATCTTTTACCCTCGGAGACACTGTCAACACGATCAACACGTCCGGTCCCCGCAGGAACCATGTCTGGTCAACCAGGTTGAAACGCAGTGACTGTTAGTACTGACCGGACGCGTCCGGTCGAGACAGAGACCACGTCCGGTCAAGGGTAAATGGCTCAAACGACTTTGAAACGCGACGCAACTTGAACCGAATTGCTTCCAACTAAACTTTGAGCTTTACATGAGCTACCTAGTGCTAAGTTTGACAAGTGTGCACCACACCTAAACAAAATACTCACCTAGGTCAAGCTACTCCCTCATGCCCCCCTTTATAGTACGGCCAAAGGAAAGAAGCGAAGATCCTATCGACTATTCCGGATGTAACTCAACACCTTGACATCCGGAACTAACCGTCCTTAATCTTGTCATTGATCCTTTGAAAACCGAAACGATTTCCATCAAGGGGCATGAATACCATAGTGCCCAAAGCAGTTATCAACCCCATGACCTAACTTATCAAAGTTTCTGCAAAATATACGTTAGTCATGGTAACAATGTGTTGTCATCAATTGTTGAAACCAACCCCTAGAGCCTAGATGCTTTCAGGAGGCAAGGTCGGTTCATGGGCCAGGCTGGGATCCGAGTACCGATGACATTGATGGGACGATGGTCATGAGGCTCGGACACGGCAAGTAGCATGGGCAGTACTGTGATGGCACCCTCGAGTCTGGCTCTGTTCCCACTCTCTCTCAGATCTGAGCAGAGACCCTGACCGGTGGCCCAGCCATACGCCAGCGGCCGTCCCCTTCACAGTAGCGGGTCGATGCACTCCAAGTTTGTCCCGTTTAACTCTTCGTACATTGATCTTTACATAACTTAGTTGTCTTTGCATCACTAAAACATTCGATTGAAATGTTGCAGGCCGAGAATGAGAGGATGGCTCAGGAACTGCAGGAGCTGACGGCAAGGCATGAGGAGGCTGAGCGGGAGAGACAGGTCGAGTGGGAGAGGCAGGCCAAGCAGCTGGCGGAGATTACGATGTTCCTGCAGAACTTTGGGCAAGTGAACAGTGTACCTATGCCACAGTTCGCTCCACCGCCGCCGCTTGGCGTAGCTAGTCCAGTGAGTATGAAATCAAATTGCTTCGACTAGTGCTTTCGTTAGATGACCACTCTAATACATGCAATATTTTGTCTTTTATGCAGCCTCCGTCGGCGGGTTCGAATAACCCGTCTCAGGCACAAGCAGGCGGGGTCGAGTTTCCTTCACCAGGCACTTAGTTTCCTCCCCACCTTTAATTTGTATCTCTTTTTCACCGCTTGATGGACATGTCATGCACTGTGATCAACTATCGGCTTGTTTCGATGGTAATTGGACCTATTATGTTTGTGATGTCGTGTATGTGAGATATTGTGTTGGCGATGTGATACATATATGTGGGATTGAGTTTATGATGAGATGGATGTGATACATATGTGCTATATTGTGTTTGTGATGCTTTGGATATGATATATATCTTTTATATGCTGTGTTTGTGATTATAGAATAAAAAAATTAATTTTAGAGGCTTTGCCGGGTGCCCTGGCCCTGGCACTCGGCAAAGCTGGGAATTCCTCATGTTCAGAATTCCCAGCTTTGCCGAGTGCCAAGGTCAAGGCACCCGGCAAAGATTTGAAAAAAATTCTTTGCCGGGTGCCTCCCTGATAGGGCACTCGGCAAAGAAAATATGAAAAAAATAAAAAATTATTTGTCGGGTGCCACCACTGTGCAGCACCCGGCAAAGAAATTATAAAAAAAAATAAAAATCTTTGCCGGGTGCCTCGCCAACACGGCACTCGGCAAAGAAAATACGAAAAAAAATCTTTGTCGGGCGCCTCTGTCATGGCACCCGGCAAAGCAAGGGCTGACAGAGCCGGCGCCGTCACGACCACTTTTCTTTGCCGCATGCCAGATTTGCACTCAGCAAAGTCTTTGTCGGGTGCCCGATAAAAGCACCCGGCAAAGAAATCTTTGCCGACTAACTTTTTGCCGGAGGCTCTTTGCCGAGTGCTGCACCCGGAAAGGCTTTGCCGAGTGCAAAGTAGCCTTTGCCGGGTGCTTTCGGCACCCGGCAAAGCGCCTAAATCCAGTAGTGACGAGAGTCATTGATCTCCAACGGACAAGTCTCCAAACGCACTGGGCAACCACACGACGGACGCGTCCATCGCTACGCAACAGACGCGGCTCAACCGTGACACACGCGGTCCAGCAAGTGCATTTTCTCGCCCGGTCGTCAGACGCGTCTGTCGCGCAGTTGGCAGACGCTGACGCCAGCGTCCGTCAAAGCCTCCGCGTGATGCCGTCTCACGAACAGCGGACGTCAGCTCCACCAGACGCTGACGCACGGCATATGGTGCTCCAACACCACCGTGTCCGACGCACACTCGCCAGCACGCGCCACCGAGGGCAAAGCACCAGACGCTGACGTCAGCGTCTGACACTGTGAAGCCAGCATCTGTTTCCGCATCCGACGCGCATTTTCAGCCCGAAAACATTCCTCGACTTCGCCTCTAGTTCTCGCATCCAGCGCAATGGAAAATAGACATTTTATTTCCTCGAAAACATCTGAATCCCGTGCTCGCAAGCTCGGCGGCCAAACCCCTCTCTACCGCTCAAACTCCACTGTTTTCGCAAATGTGCTAACACCACCAAGTGTACATCACCATGTGCATGTGTGTTAGCATTTTCACAATCATTTTTCAAGGCGTTACGTTAGCTCTCTGCTAGATCCTAATACATATGCTCAAGATGATGACCTAGTAGCACTTGATTCACGAACTAACCATGATTGCCCCTCTTTATAGTCGGCTATCAATTCTAAACCCGGTCAATCACTTCTCTACTCATCTTAGATCGGCAAAAGCAAAACTCTATAGTTATACCTTTGCCTTGATCACATTGTTCCATATCCATCTCCATATGCTTGATCAGCATGATCGTCATTTCATGTGCATCTCCAACTCTTTGTGATCGTGTGGCCACCACTCTTTGCCACAAACACATTCATCACATGTGTTGCTTATTGAAAAGCATCTAGGCCCTGGGAGTTGGTTTCGGCAATTGATGACAACACATTATTAACATGACTAACGTGTGTTTTGCAGAAACTTTGATAAGTTAGGTCATGGGGTTGATAACTGCTTTGGGCACTATGGTATTCATGCCCCTTGATGAAAATCATTTCGGTTTTTAAATGATCAACGACAAGATTAAGGACGGTTAGTTCCGGATGTCAAGGTGTCGAGTTACATCCGGAATAGTCGTTAGGATCTTCGCTTTTTTCCTTTGGCCGTACTATAAAGGGGGGCATAAACGAGTAGCTTGACCTAGGTGAGTCTTTTGTTTAGGTGTGATGCACACTTGTCAAACTTAGCACTAGGTAGCTCAGGAAAAGCTCAAAGTTGAGTTGGAAGCAACTTGGTTCAAGTTGCGTCGCGTTTCGAAGTCGTTTGAGTTGTTTACCCTTGACCGGCCGCGGTCTCTGTCACGACCAGACATGTCCGGTCAGTACTAACAGTCACTGCGTTTTCAACCTGGTTACCGAACGCGGTCCCTACAAGGACCGGACGCATTGATCAGTCTGACACGTGTTTCAGAGGGTAAAAGTATAATCGGACGCGACTGGAAAATGATCGGCCGCGTCCAGTCATATTCCAGTAAGGTACTTAGCTGACCTGACGCGTCTGGTCATCACTGATCGAACACGATCGAGTGTCAGGTCAAAGTATAGTAAGGTTCTTGCACAATCGGACACGTCCGGTCACCCCTGATCGGTGCGTTCGGTCACTCAACGGTATCGTTCTGGTTTTTGACCGTTACACTCGACCGGCGCGTCCGGTCAGTGCGTGTTTTGCTGAGTTGACTGGTAACGGTTGGATTTGACTGTGGGATGTATAAATACATCCCCTCCACCTCTTTTAGAGGCCTCTTGCTCATTTGTTCAGCTGAGAAACACCTTCCAAGTGCATGGGAGTGCAAGAGCCCTAGTGAGGATAGTGATTTGAGAATCAAAGTTTGAGATCTCTCATTAGTGACTAGAGAGTAGCAAGTGTGCATCCATCTTCTCATTAGGCTTGTTGTGGTCAAGTGAGAGTTCTAGTTTGTTACTCTTGGTGATCGCCATCACCTAGACGGTTTGGTGGTAATTGAGAGTTTGGTGATCATCCGGCGAGCTTGTGGATGACCCAACTCATCTTGTGAGCGGTTTTAGGCGATTCACCGTGATGGAGTGTCAAAGAATCAGCCCGTAGAGAGCACTTGATCCTTGTGCAGATCAAGGGGGAGCTACACCCTTGCGCGGGTGCTCCAACGAGGACTAGTGGGGAGTGGCGACTCTCCGATACCTCGGGAAAACATCACCGTGTTCCTAACCCTTACTTTCAAGCATTTACTTTCGTGTATTACTTTCATTGCTTATTTTACTTTCCTAGAATTGTCATGCTAGACTAGGATTGGAATCTAGGGTGCAAAACTTTTACCGGTAGAATCACAAGGAACACTAGTAGACACTAGGGGTGAACTTTGGCTTGTAGGATTTAATTCTTGCAATTAATTTTTAGAAAAGCCCAATTCACCCCCCCTCTTGGGCATCTTGATCCTTTCACTTATGCCTAACTCAAAATATTTAACACATGACATTAGCAACTTCGTGTCATTAATTACCAAAACCAAACTTGGGCTTTCAGTGCTCCACCGCGACCACGCTGTCACGCCTGCAGCGACGTGCTGCACCGCGCCTGAGCGCTGCTGCCTGCCTTCCTGTCTCTCCACCGCCACTCACCACTCGCCATCGGGTTCTCTGAGCCGACACGGTGTGGGACACGGCAACTCCTCCGCGCGTGGCATTCTTCACTGCGCCCAGCCGCTTGCCTGCCGCCATCCTCCCTCTCCACTGCACCAAGCGCCGCTCGCTGGCTACTGCAGTTCCCTGCTTGGTAGGCTATGGCTACCAGCGATGCCATATTTCAAGTGTTTCAGAAGTTGTTTTCAAGTGTTTCATCTGGATGTGGTGTATGTTGTAAGTATATGTTTCAAGTGTTTCAGTTATTTTTCAGACATATGTTTCAAGTGTTTCATCTGTATGTTGCATAATATGCATGTTGCAAGCGTATGTTTCAAGCGTTTTAGGTGTCTTATACGTATGTTGCAATTGTTTTATCTGGATGTTGCAAAACTAGATTTGGATGTTGCATGCGTTTGCAATGATTTTCAAGTGTTTTTATGTGTTTTGCAAGTGTTTTAGACGTATGTTGCAAGTGTTTCAACTGTTTCAGACGTATGTTGCAAGTGTTTTATCTTGATGTTGCAAAAGTAAATCTAGTGTTGCATATGTTACCATGGGACCACCTGCGGTATGCCTGATGTAGTTGTTGGGGCGTTGGAAAGCATACGAGGCACGAGCGGTCCCAGCCTGCAAGCACGTGGAAAGTGTACGAGGCACGAGCATCGGGCGGTCTCTGTGTGTTTTCGATCAGGTGAGCGAGGCATGCGGTCCAGATGTTGCGGGCTCCCGCGTAGGCGCACCGGGTGTAAGTGCCAAAACGGGGAACTGGCACCGGCACGAGCGTTGAGCGGTCTATGCGTGTTTTCGGTCGGGTAAGCGGCGCGTGCGGTTCGTGTGGTGCAGGCCCCGTGTGGGTGCACCGGGTGCAGGCATGGGAAACGCGGTACTGGCACCAACGTCCCCGCGTCCGAACGTCCGGGCACTACCAATTCTCTTAATTTAGCTTGAGTCGTTTGATTTTTGGTGATCTCAGTGCCCGCCTGCCATCTAGCATCTGCACGATCAGAGACGCGCTGGTTAGACAGCGGTTGGAGTAGTACTGTAGTATTAATCAATTGTGTGCAGATCCGAACAAATCAGCTAATTAACTCCGTCTGTTCAAACTAAATTTCAATCTAACGCCTGATCCCTCAAAATTGTTACCGTTCACATTTCCAAAGATGCTTTTGTTTTCCTTTTTTTAATATAAATTTTGATTTGAAGCTGAACAAAATGTCTTTTTTTTTTGGCCTTGAAGGGACAGAGATGCTTATGCAGAGATGACGCGGGCTATAGAGTTGAGTTCTTGGGGCTCCCTCTGGCTAGAGTCGGAAGGATCCTGGCCTAGAGCATCCAGAACGTATCATGTGGAAGTTGTGTAATATTGTATATTCTCTATACATGCAGGGTATTTGAATCGACGAAGACGGAACATTTCCGTTTACTATTTTTTGCGTCGTCGGTGCGTGCGTGCATGCCTCATGCAGAGCACCATTTTCTTCTTCCTTTTCTGACGGGGAGAGCATCGTATCATAACACCTCTGCGTCCTTTCGGATGGTTTTGTTTGAGGGAGGACAGAGACAGGCTGCTTTAATCAGGCCGTTTTTTCCTCTTCGAATCGACCCAATGCAATGCAATGAAGGTAGTGCGGCAACGCCGGCCTTGGACCGACGAGCGCGCCGGGAGAAGACAGAGCTTCTAGAGCTCCGGTACGTCTTGTGCGTGTGCGTTAGGGGCGTCCGTGTCGGCACTAGCTGTCCAGCTCAATCACCGGCGGCGTACGTGCTGTCGACCGTGCTGGTTTTCATGTGCATTATGCATGTGTGCTAATTTCGACGGGCATTGCTAATGGTGTGAGGATTAATTCTCAGGGTACACGGCTTGGACTCTTGGTCTTGGTGGGGATGCATGCATGAGGCGTGTCCATCGTCACAAATCAAAATACAGTGTACGTGCCAACGAGGTTTTAACTTAATATTTGCACAAATCAACTTAATTATTATTATTATATTGAGCTTAGAATCGAATAAAACGTTGGGACACCCAGAAGAAATTAAAAAAGAGCATGTACGGTACTCGTATAGTAATAGTGCGGCTCAAACTTATTGCCGGCGGCATCGCATCACAGCCAGCTGGCTCTAGGATGGCTATGGTCACTTGAGTTTATCAGCCAAAATTAGTTATTCATGAAACTGTATTTTTCTCTCACAGTAGATTAGCATCAGTATCAACGTCAGCTAAAAATACAACCGGCCGAACGCGGCCGTCACGCCAGTTGACCTTGATAGTTAGTACTCCAGCATGCTAATCTTGTTATTAGTGCTCCATCGCACTGCAGCAGCCGTCTCTGGGAGTACTACGGAGTATTATCTGATCGTCGGTTCTTTGTGACCGATTCTTGCACGGCACGAATATATGTACGACTCGCTTGATTCATTGGTTACATGGAGCCTCTTGCGCCGCGCGTAGTCCCACTTGTGGGGCCTGATGGAAAAGTCTTTGGCGTGAGGTGTGTGGTGGGGGAAGATAGGCACTGCCTGACGCGTGGGCCCTGTAGGTTTCAGACTTTCAGCTCCGCGTTTCCTTCCCTAGCTAGCTGATGATGGTACCATTACAGTCCAGCGCTTATAGGCAAAGTTATATGGAGCCCGTGTTTAGTTCCCGAATCCGGGCACCCATGCGCACTGTAGCAATTCGTTCGTATTTGGTAAAAATTGTCCAAACCATGACTAATTAGGCTCAAAATGTTCGTCTCGCAAAGTACAACAAAACTGTGTAATTAGTTTTTAATTTTATCTACATTTAGTACATGTGCCGTCATTTTGATGTGATGGGAATCTTTTTTTTTGTATAGTAAAATTTGGAGGTAGAAATTGGGAACTAAACAAGGGCTGAGCCTGATTGGTTCTTCAAAGATCTATTCCTGAGCCACGTTTAGATTGCAAATATTTTGAACCCGATGAATAGTACCATTTTCGTCTTATTTTACAAATATTGTCCAATCGTGAACCAACTAGGCTCAAAAGATTCATCTCGTGATTTCCAAGTAAACTGTGTAATTAGTTATTTTTTTACCTACATTTACTACTTCATGCATAGGCCCAAAGATTGATGTGATGGAGAGAGTGAAAAAATTCTAACTTTTAGGTACATCTAAACAAGGGACTGTATATATTTTTCCCATTTCTCCGTTTTCGTTCCACCCTTCCCTAGTAGTATATGACTGCTTCTTCTGCTATTTTATTTCAACGTGGCCCTCCTCCCTGCACTGCTGCTGCTATAATGACCCCTGCGTGGGAAGCAGCTAGCGTCCGGCCAGGGAATCCCGTCTCACGTGCAGATGTGCCGCACCGTGTCGTGTGGTGGAGGATCCTGGTGGAAAAGCCAGTCGTCGTCGTGGATCGATACACGTACGAGCACCGACTATCCAGTACTCCGTATGCTACTAGACTGCTAGTGTTGTGGTCACCCTTTGACCCGTACTGGCTCTCACATGATGCAGATGCAGCACTAAATACTTTTAGTCCGTCCACTTTGCTCGCCCTGCTTGTAGAAGCATTCATGGGTGTTTGGATTCAGAGACTAAACTTTAGTATTGGATATTTAGATACTAATTAGAAAGACTAAACATGAGTCTAATTAGACTTAATATATTCATCTCGTAAATTAGTCTCAATCTATGTAATTAGTTTTGCAATTAGTCTATATTTAATACACCATGCATATGTCTAAATATTCAATGTGACATAAACTAAATTTTAGTAGGAACCAAACACCTGTCCTTACGAAAATTGCTTGACAATCACGGAGTAACCATTTTAGCCAACACACGTCCACGTCCGAGCTGGTGCAAAAGGTCGGTCGCCCAGAAGGAGCCCATATCTTCACTAATGCTTCTAGAAGCCAATCATTGTCCTCGGCGGAACTGTACTGTACTGTGCTTAGGAGTGAGCTGAGCTGAGCTGAGCAGAGCACCTCCTGACAAACACGCGGCCCCCAGCCCCACCATGCACCGAGCCGCAGCCGCCGGAGGAGTGAAGTGTGAGTGAGGTGTGCTGTCCCAAAAGATATGATCGTCGTCCTCTCTTCCTGATGACATGTAAAGCACGCAGGCAAGACACTTTTCTTTGCCCGATAATTTCCCCCATGCTAATCCTGTTATTAGTCTCTCCAATCCAGAGGCCGAAACAGTGACGAACTGTTCTTGCACTTGCTCTCTACTAAGTACCTACTGTAGGCATTGTCCATCCGATGCATATTAAAACAACAACGCTGTTTGTTTTGCTGAAAAGTCGGGCTGAAAAGTAGTATTCGCTGATTTGTTGTGAGAAAAAAAAATTATAGCATGACTGATAAGCCAGGCTGATAAGTTCAAGCTAACAGGATTAATTCCATGGACATGGGTCCAAACCCTTCCTACGCTACCACAGTTTTGATGGACGATTACTGTATGCATGGAATTGATGGCACAACTGGCCTACTCCATCGCGTATAACCTAAAGAAGGCTCACACATCTATAGTAACGTGGAATAGGCCAGCAACACAAGAAGTAGGCCCTAACGTAAAGAAGGCTCACACATCTATGGTATAACCCATGTGAAATGTCCTCGTGTTGTGGTCGAAGTGGCGGCCATCACTATCACCAACTTGCATTGGTTCTATTTTGTGTGTATGCAACATTATCAACATGCAATTTTTCTGTTGGTATGCTAGCCTGGGTTGACCTGAAGATCGAGGAAGACTACTTTTGGGTGCTAAGAGCATCTCCACCAGATTGAGCATCCTTTTTCCCTAAAAATCTCATAAGCGATTGTGAAAACTTAGTTGAAAGTTATATAGGAGAGAAATGCTGCAGCAGATTGAGAATCCTTTATTACATGGGACTTGGGACCCACATATCAGTGACACCAATCTTATCTCGTATTCTCTCTCCTCTCCATCCCTCGTGTCTCTCTCTCGGGGCTTCTAGGCACGGCAATAGCGCGGCCCGTCAGCACACCCACCAGGCATGGAGGCGGCATGCTCACGACGGCGCGACTAACTTGGCACGATGAAAGGCCGGCCTAGCACGGCCTGCTCGTGCGCTGTTAGCGCAACACCCTGGCAGCGGCTCACTCCTGCCCAGAGCTATGACAACAAGCCCGCATGTCAGTGGCGTGAAGGAGAGAAAAGGGGATTGAGAAAAAGTGGTGGAAGACCCTGTTAGAATGATCTCATCCATCTTGACCCAACGGTTAAGATGGACCCTTTGACCGCGTCCTGATCGGGGATGCTTAACCGACTCCTAGTCGGTGGGCCCCTGTCGCGCAGCCCTATAAAGAGGAGGTGGGGGCCAGGGGCACTGAACGTGAGGTTCGACGCCACAGTAGCCACCCACTCCTAACCGCTAGACCGATCGAGCGGGAGCTGCAAGCGACGGGAAGAACCCACTGGTGACTACACCACGGCCTCCCCTTCGTCATCAACACCGTCGCAAGATCGAGCTCCTCCACTAAACCTCACGGTTTGCACCCCTACCTCTCTCCTCTCTCCCTCTCTCTCTGATTTCCATACATAATCTATGTTATTTATCCCGAATACAAGTATGTACACCCACTGGTCTACATCCTAGTGATCCTAAAGATATTAACAATGGTATCAGAGCCTGGTCATGGTGTGTGGATCCAGTTGGGGTAGATAGAAAGGAATCAAAGAAAGAAAAGCACAACGGATCTCGATCCGGACAGAAGATCAAAGAACCCTAACCCTAATCACCTAACCCTAAAGAAGATGTATAGAATAACAGAGGGGACGGGGGCCTACCTAAGCCTCAACCTGTCACCCGCCAAAAGCACCACCGACCCGAACCCTAACCCTAACCGGGAAAAGAAAAGAAAAAGAGGGATCCGATTTTGAATCGGGTCAAAGAGATTTAGCGTAACCCTAACCCTAGAAGGGGAAAGGATGGAGAGGGGGAGGAACCTACCTGGTTTTGCCCACCGTCAACGTCGGCGCAGCATGGCAGTCGCGCGGGTAGCACACCGTGCAACCGCTCCGCCGGCGTGCGGGAAAGTATTCTGAGCCGCGAGCTCACCAGCGCTGAGGCGCTCGCACGGGACCAGGGCGCCGACGTGAGACCACTCGACGGCGCCGCGCTCACCCTACGGGGAGCGCGTGCTCTGGCGAGAGGACCCGCGGCGGCGCCGCCCTTCTCCTCCAGCTGACGGGCGCGACGGTCGTCCTGGACCCCGATTCGGTCTGTGCTAAGGGAGATAGGGAGGAGGAATAGAAAAGAAAGAGACGGGGGAGCTACCGGTGGGATCTCCGGCAAGGAGTCGCCGGCGGCCTCCACCGCAGCGGCGCTGAAGGAGAAAGGAAGAGGCCGGGGGAGACGCCGGCGCTGCCATGACCTAGCCGCCGCCGAGATCATGGCTCCGCGCGCGGCGCGAGATGAGAAAAGGAGAAAATGAATTAGGGTTCAGGGGGAGGTGGCCGTCGAGGGTTTTGTTCCTCCGAAGTGAGCGGATCACCGTTCGATCCAGATGAACGGCCACAGTTGCACGGGCTAAATACGGCCCAGGCGAGGGCGAAGTTTCTCGGCCCAGGCCCAGGTTGCGGCCTGGGCACGGGAATGGGCATGGGGAGCGCTGTGCGCGCACGTGAGCGGTCTCTTGGGCCGAATGCAGAGTGCGAGCGCAAACGGGCTTTCTGCGAAAAGAAATTAAAAAAAAGGAGAAAGTGAGCCCAGCTGGGCCGCTTGCCGCTGCGCGAATAGGCCGTTGGCCATCTGCGCTGGACAGCGCGCAACACCTGTGACTGCTGGGCTGCGGGCCAAGCACGGCTGCTGCTGGGCTACTCCACGGGTGCATGTGCAAGGCCAGCCTGATGGGCTTGATTTCTAGGCCGAAGTGGGCCTCTGGGCCAAATGAACTAGAAAGAGATGTTTTCAGTTTATTATTTTCAGAAGCTATTTTAATGGATAAAGTTAAGTTTAAATGTTTTGTCTCTACTCAAATTTGATCCAACGTGATAATTTGTTTAGAGAAAAGAAAAATACAAAGTGATGCTTCTGAATAATATTATTTTAAGAGTGTTAGTTGTTGTTTCCGCTACAAAGAAAAGGTTTATTATCTTCTCATTAAATCCGAACCAACGGGAGGATTTAATTTGAAGAGCAGTTATAATCATTCAGTAAATGATGAAAAGTTTATCCTCTAAAAAAATTAGAGGAATAGTTGATTTATGGTTAATATAAATTATAATATTGTTATTCTCTGACCAACGTTGATGATAACAATATTATAAGTTTATTTATGAGTTTATGTTTAAAGATTATTGTGATATTGTTATTTTCTGACCAACGTTGATGATAACAATATTATAATTCTATGAGTTTTATGTTTAAAGTTTAAATCTCTGATGAATTTTCATCAAAGTGACCAATTTTTCAGAGAATAGATAAGAGACAATAGATGCTCCAGAGCGAGCAGAATGTAATGTATTTTCATGTTTCCGCTGCAATGATGCTAATGATCTTCAAAATTAAATTCGAACCAACGGAAGAATTTAATTTTGAAAAGGGTTATAAGATAATTGAGTTTTCATATGTTAATTCCATTTATGCCCAACGGTGATGTGGAATTAATGTAGAGGAATGTTGCTTTATTCTATTTCTGCCCAACGGTGATATAGAATAGAACATAAAGTTTTAAAAGTTTAATGAACATTACTGTTGATTATTGATCAATGTTTTTCATACAAAGAACTTGATGTTTTCATTCTTGAAGTCTGGAAAGAAAATGTGTTGGGTACTTGTGACTCAGAAGATAATAAAGAAAGAAGACCATTGCATGAGGGATTGTGTTCTCTTTAAAGAATGGCTTTAAAAGAAAAGAATTTTAAGATATTGATCAAGAAAAGAAATAGAACATTAAGAGTTTATTTTAAAAGGAGCCTTTTATGTACTCCTTTTGAAGAAGAATTTAGTTTTAGTTTTTATCATCATGATACGAAATGTAATAAGTGACATGCATGTTTAATTTGACCAACGTCGGATTAAACATGTGTGTTAAAGAGTATTTCGATTTATTTCTAAATTTGATCGAATATGAGCCAATATTGACATTTATGTCCCTTCAAGAAAATTATCTCGCATAGCAGGAAAAAAATTGTGATAGTGCCCGCATGACGGGAAAAGTTTGAAAAGATACTGTCACAGAACCTCCTAATTATGATGGCCCACAAGTACCCGTCATTGCCATAATGATCTCTGATGGCCGTACTTATGTTCACCATAACTTAAAAGGCCTGCTTTCCTCCGAACAGGATCCAATCACAGGAGTATTTCAATATTACAACAGTTTATTCAAAATATTCAACAGAGTAACGTAGCGGAAGTCTTACAATAATATAGGTTTACAAACCAGTTTTCAAACTTCAAACCTTATGTAGCATTATTACAAACCAGTAGTAGAGAAGTATCGGTATTAACTTTATTACAACACACAAGCGAGATGCCTTGCCCAAAGGCCACACAGTCTACTCGTCGTCGCTTTCTTCAACCACGACGGTCATGCAACAAGGCTCGAAGCAGACTTGTTCATGAACCGCACCTGCAACAAGGGGTTAACAAACCCTGAGTACTTGAGGGTACTCAACAAGACTTACCCGACTAAGACAAAGACTCCAAGGGCATGCTAGCTTTAGGGAATCAAGGTACGGGTATTCTAGAATCAAGATTTTCCTTTGCAGAAAAGCTTACTAAAGTAGATCCTTATCTTCAACATTTTACTTTTACCATTGATGGTTCATTAACCAAATCTAAGTGATCCTAATCTAGATCAAAGTAATTATCATCAAAACCTTTCTCATTCTTTCTTTCAATTCCAGTTCTTAACTACGATGCAAGTCAGGTGATCAAGTCTCCATAACCGAGGAGCAACGACGATTCGAACCGATTATACCCAGCTAGGGATCCCTAACCTCACGACATATGTAGAACCGAATCTTACATATATCAACCCTCATTTAGATCTCCCAAAACCAGAACGTGTCCATCGCCACCCGAGAGTACAGTACTCCTCGAACCCGACCAAATTCTAGCCCCGAGGGTACACGCTACTCTCGCCATCTCTCCACTTCCAGTGCGAGGTTAGACGTTCTCGTAATGGAATCACCAACATTTTGGGCTTACCCAAGGCATGAAGCTAGTTGCAAAGTCTTGAACACAACAGGCTTACAACGAACGGACCTTAACTGACAAGGCGGAAACACTACATTGAGACTCCTTTCCCAATGCATGTTAGCAGTGGCCAAACCACACGCCCGATCTTTCAAGTTCATTCTCATATTTCAATATTCATTCAATATGCCGTCATGGCTATATAAACATTGCATTTAAAAGCTTAACTTCTAAGCATAGCGAAGCATACTACGCATTTTCCGTAAAACAGGTATCAAGGTTGATATCACAATAATCAAGGATGATAATGCAGCAATTGGGTTATCACTCAACTCCTAATTACTTAATGCAGTAAACCATATTATAAATAATAAAATATTTGTAAAATTCAAGGTAGGGTTTAAATACACCGGGGTTTGCCTTGCTCGGACACGACGACTGACTCAGACCCGAGAACTCCAACGTCAGGTCCGAAACCCACCGACGATCGCTCTTCTCCGGAGACTGGCTCGACGGCTTCGACTTCTTCGAAAGCGGAGACTACACGAACACATAACATGCTTTAACATGATGCTCGACGATAAACATGATGCTTGATGATAACATGCTACGAGTTACGACTAGAGTACAACTTCCCTCGCGGTACAATCGCAAACTGAAAACCTACTAACTAGTAGCGACGATTCCAGCGATACCAGCTTTTAACCTAACAAGTTACTAACGAGCTCAAACATGGAATTAAGGTGCCAAAGATCATAAAAGGGTAGTGACCTAAGGACATCACTCAATCAAAAAGGCACACAACTTTTAAAGTTCTCAAATTAACATTTATTTATTATTTAAATAATTAGGACATAATTAGAAGTTAATCAAATTTTACCTAATCAAGCTCAAACTTTTTCTATGGATTAAGAATGATTTATAACAGTGTCATAATAAATTTCATCATTTTTGGATTAATAAATTAATTATTAAAATTCATGGAAGTTGCATTTAATCTTTATTAGAACTAATTAATTCTACTGCACAAATTAATCAAATTTAGGGTTTAACATTTTTCCTAGATAGTTTGCACATTGAGAAGCTTACACAAAAATTTTCATGAATTTTGGAACTCTACACAAATTTTTAATGAAATAAACAAATAGTAGCACTATTCAAAATTTTGAAAAAGAAAAACAAAAACCGAACTCGGGCCGATCCTTCTCTCCTTCCGGCTCGGCCCACTGAGCGGCCCGCTTGCGCGCACCCGCGTGCTCGCGCCCGCCCTTGCCCGTGCGGCCCAACACCGCGGCCCAGCCCGCGCGCGCTCACTCTCCCGTTTTCTCTCACTGACAGGCCGACCCCGCCTGTCATCGCCTACCTCCCGTGTCTCGCTCACTCCCGCGTGCTCACTCACCTCCGCGCGGTGGCCGGCCGGTGACCAGGGCTTCAGTCGACCAACTGACCCGACCAACACCAACTACACCTTCCCAGGACTCCATTTTACTAATTGGCCCCACGGTTCGAGCTCCGGTGACACTTCACCGACGACGGTGGCGGCTCGGCAACTACGGTGACCGACGACTCGATGACACAAAGGTGCAAAGCTTAAACTAACTAGCCAGGGAGCATCAGGGGCGTACCACGATCACAGAGGCGTGATCGGTTGAAGTGGAGAGGCACTGGAGGCGGCTAGCCACGGTAAGGCGAGGATGGCGGGCAGTCGCCGGAGTTGAGCACGGGAGGCGGTGGCTGCGGTGATCTAGGCGAAGTCAAGCTGGCTTGGGTGGTTCACGAGGTGCATGAGGATGCGGCGATGCTATTGGTGCGACTGGCGTGGCCGGAGATGGCCTGGTGGTGGTAGCGGCGAGCGGCGGAGCTGCGGTGGCGGCGGTGGCGAATAATGGTAAACGTCACTGTGAACTCATGTATTTATAGAAGGCGGTCGCGACTACAGAGCCGGACTGCTCGCGTCGTCGCGCTGGCGTTCTCGACCGCGCACGAAGGGTCTGGGCGGCCACGGCGGCTCACCGGCGCCCATACCGCGCGGTGGCCGGCCGCCATTGGCGCGGCACTGTAGCACCCCCCCCCAAATTTTGAATTTTCAAACTGTTTTCTAAAATTACTCTTAAATTCATGTAACAACTTGAAAAACTTCCAATCTATGAAATCTTCAGAATTTCAAGCTCTACAAGTTTTGTATTGAACACTTTTTCAAATTCTCACTGGATTTTGAAATTTGAGTTTAAATTCAAAAGGGGACATATTTTTCAGATTTGGTAATTTAGAAATTACTTTTGATTTTATATTGAAACTTCAAAATCTCCAAACATCAAAGTTGTATATCTTGACCAGACCTACAACTTTGCTGTCCAAAACTTTTTCAAATTCTACCTCCATTTTGAAATCTTAGTTTGGGGACAAAAATGAGTCAAAACTGAAATTTGTTTATTTTCAAAATTGCTCCACATTTTACACTAAAACTTTGAAAACTCAAAACACCAAAGTTGTAGCCCTTGAAAAGTTCTACAAACTTGGTTTTGAACTTTTTCCCAAATTTTGCTTAGATTTTGAATTATTTCAAAAGGGTAAAACAGGGTTTTGAAATTTAGGGTTTTCGGAGGAATTTTAAATTGGAATTTGTTGCTACTTTGATTTGTGATTACTTAGCGATCAAAACCTCACCCAAGGGCATCATTTGGACCAACACGACATGGTTGACCAAATGCCACTCTTGGTTGACCAATTAGCTTTTAAAATTCTTTTACATTTTTCCCCAATTTTGAATTCGAATTCGAATCGGAAAACTCGTGACAAGTTTTGGGACTCCAATTCAAACTCAAATTTGGAGTTTCATTTTAGAGGTTGTACTTGAGCTCATACCCTACACTTGACACTAGTGTGCAACACAGTCGCACACCTCAAATTACGCAGGGCATGGACTAAGCATTTGCGGTGGTATTAAAAATTAGGGTTTTCGGGTTCAGAGCACACCACTGAGAAACACATTCAACCTAGATAAGTAAACTTGTTTTAGTTGATGCATAACAAGGTTAACCTAACAGGGATGCTTTGCAATGCATTATGATGACATGGCAGATTAATTAGCACTATAACACCCGGGGTGTTACAGCCCTTCCCCCTTAAAGAAATCTCGTCCCGAGATTTAAAGCCTTGAGTTAAGTAATAGAAAAGGAAACGTGTCAAGCAAACACGTCCAAGACTTGTCTACAAAACAGGTAGGGGTTTTCTGCATTACAAAGGTTTTAAAAGGATAGGTTACAGTTTAAAGAGGAAATTGCAACCTAGATAGAAGCAAAGAACTCCGGGAAATTCTCTAACAGATAATCCTCCGTTTCCCAGGTGGCTTCCTCTTCTGAATGTTGATTCCACTGTATTCTGTACCATTTAGTTGTTCTACTTCGGGTAACACAATCTTTTTGATCCAAAACTCTGACAGGATGTTCAGAATATGTCAAATCCGGTTCAAGTTCAACTCCCTCAACATCAACCACTTGATCATGTACTTGTACACACTTCTTCATTTGTGATACATGAAATACATTGTGCACGGCTGACAGTTGTTCAGGCAGCTTTAACTTATATGCCACCTTTCCACATTGTTGAATGACTTGAAAAGGACCAATATAACGTGGTGCGAGTTTGCCTTTGACTCCAAATCTGCTAACTCCTTTCATGGGTGATACTTTTAGATAAACATAATCCCCTACTTGGAATACCAAAGGTCTACGCCTTTTATCAGCATAACTCTTTTGCCTGGACTGAGCCACTTTCAAATTATTCTGGATCTTCCTAACTTTTTCTTCTGTTTGTTTCACAAGATCAACACCGAAAAACCATCTTTCTCCCGGTTCTGACCAATTCAATGGAGTTCTGCACCTACGGCTATACAATGCCTCAAACGGTGCCATTTTGATACTCTCTTGATAACTATTATTATAGGAGAATTCTGCTAAAGGTAACCACTCGTCCCAAGTGTCTAAATAATTAAGTGCACATGACCTTAACATGTCTTCTAGAATTTGATTGACCCTTTCGGTCTGACCACTTGTTTGTGGATGATAAGCGGTACTATGCAAAAGTTTTGTACCCAGGGACTCATGTAGGTGTCTCCAAAATTTGTTAACAAACTGAGTACCTCTATCTGATACAATGGTCTTTGGTACCCCATGAAGACTCAGGATTCGTGCAATATAAATTCTTGCATAAGTTATAGCAGAATAGTCCACCTTAACTGGAATAAAATGAGATGACTTTGTCAGTCGGTCCACAATGACCCAAATTGAATCAAAGCCTCTTGAGGTCTTGGGTAACCCAGTAATGAAATTCATACTGATATCTTCCCATTTCCAGGATGGAATGGGCAAGGGTTGTAACATTCCTGCCGACTTCAGGTGTACTGCCTTCACCTTACAACAAGTGTCACATCTGGCCACATACTTGGCAATCTCAATTTTCATTTTGGTCCACCATAATTTCTATTTCAAATCTTGATATATCTTATTACTTCCTGGATGAATAGAAAACCTTGTGCTATGTGCTTCATCAAGAATGAGCTGATGTAACTCTGGAACCTTTGGGACCACTAACCGGTTCTTAAACCACAACACATCTGTATCATCAATACTGAAATCTGTCTGTTGACCCGTTCTAACTTTTTCTTTGATGTGAGCTACTCCGGAATTCTTTCTCTGAGCAGACACAATCTGATCTTTGATTGTTGATTCTATTGTGACATTAGTCAACTGACCTTGTTGAACTAATTCAATATTCAGCTTTTCTAATTCATAACATAAACTGTAATCCATTGGCTTCATAGTAATGCAATTGCAATGATTCTTTCTACTGAGTGCATCAGCAACAACATTTGCTTTTCCAGGGTGATAGTGCACTTCTAAATCATAGTCCTTTATTAACTCCAGCCACCTTCTTTGCCTCATATTCAACTCTGACTGAGTAAAGATATACTTTAAGCTCTTGTGATCTGTATACATGTGGCAAGTATTACCTAACAAGTAATGACGCCAAATTTTCAATGCATGAACCACAGCTGCTAGTTCAAGATCATGTGTCGGATAATGTTCTTCATGACGCTTCAACTGTCTCGAGGCATAAGCAATGACTCTGCCTTCTTGCATCAATACACAACCAAGGCCAATACCCGAGGCATCACAGTAAATATCAAATGGCTTTTCTATATCTGGTTGTGCCAAAACTGGAGCAGTTGTCAATGACTTCTTTAAAATTCTAAAAGCTTTCTCACATTCTGGAGACCATATGAACTTAGTTTGATTCTTCAACAACTCTATGATTGGCTTGGCTACCTTTGAAAAGTCAGGTATGAATCGACGGTAATAACCCGCCATTCCCAGAAAACTTCGGACTTCATGAACTGAGATTGGTGGTTTCCAATTTAGAATATCTTCCACCTTGCCAGGATCTACTGCTACTCCTTCGGCTGACAACACATGTCCTAAGAATTGCACTTCTCTTAACCAAAACTCACATTTACTGAACTTGGCATACAATTGGTGATCTCTCAGACGAGTCAGAACAACTCTGAGATGCTCAACATGTTCTTCTTCACTTTTGGAGTATACCAGAATATCATCAATAAACACAACCATAAATTTGTCAAGCTCCGGCATGAAAACTGAGTTCATTAGATACATGAAATGTGCCAGTGCATTGGTGAGACCAAAAGACATAACTAGGTACTCATACAGTCCATATCTGGTAGTGAATGCAGTCTTTGGGATATCTTCAGGTCGAATCTTGATTTGATGGTACCCTGACCGAAGATCGATCTTTGAAAATACCTTTGCCCCCACAAGCTGATCAAAGAGTAGATCAATGCGAGGCAACGGATATTTATTCTTAATGGTTACTTCATTCAGCGGTCGATAGTCAACACACATCCTTAAAGTCTGATCTTTCTTCTTGACAAAAAGAGCTGGACATCCCCATGGTGAGGAACTGGGTCTGATAAAACCTTTGTCACATAACTCTTATAATTGATCCTTAAGTTCTGCCAATTCATTGGGTGGCATTCTGTAAGCTCTCCGGGATATTGGGGCAGTACCCGGTTTTAACTCAATCACAAATTCTACATCTCTGTCTGGTGGCAGACCTGGTAGATCATCTGGAAACACATCTGGAAATTCACAGACTACCGGTATATAACAAATCTCCTGTACTGAAGTTGCACATATCCTTTCAACTGTTCTCTTTGGGATAGGAAGTTGGATAAGAAGATGAGATTTATTATCTGGCAGGTTCAACCTTATAGTTCTATGCAGTGCATCTATAAGGGCTCCTCTTTGGTACATCCAATTCATACCCAAGATTACATCTATATCCTATTTCTGTAATATTATCATTGAGTTAGGAAATATATGCCCACCTAACTCTATAGGTACGTCACGTACCATCTCCTTAGTACACAGTCGTCCCCCGGGCGACTGGATAAAGAAATCTTCTTGTGTTCCCATAATTGGAATGTCATGCTTAACAACAAAGGTGCGATTTATGAATGTATGCGATGCACCTGAATCAAATAACAGTACTGCTGGATGATTAGCAACAGGGAACATACCCATCATAACAGGTTCTCCCTCTGGGATTACACTTGCTTGAGTGTAGAACACACGTCCGGTCTTCTTCTTCTCACCCTTACCCTTCTGAACATTCAGGTTATTATTCTTGCTCTGAGGTTGTTGCTGTTGTGGTACGGGAGCTCTGGGATAACTGGGATTGTACTGCCTTGGATACGGGCAGTCCTTGGAAAAGTGGCCTGGCTTTCCACAGTTGTAACAGGGAAAGTTATGGGTTACTGGAGTCTGGTTTTGAATACCAGGGGCATTCGGCTGCTGTGGATATTGCGGAATTGCGGCAGGACGGAAAAACGTCTGCGGTTGAGCTTGGTATTGCGGTGGACGATAAGTTGGGCGGAAATGGTTCTGAGGGTGATAAACAAACCTCTGGCGCTTTTTAATGCCACCAGACGGGCTAGAAAACACTGGCTTCTTTTTCTTCGACTCTTTATGTAGTCGGGACTTCTCTTCTGACGCAATAGCCACATTGACTATCTCATGGTAAGTGGCATTATAGCAGGTGACCAATGCTTCCTGGATTCTGGTACTCAAACCTCTCATGAAACAACTCTTCTTCTTTGCATCGGTGTTCACATATTCCGCTGCATACTGGGACAGATGATTGAATTTGCCCACATACTATAGAACTGTCTGGTTCCCTTGCTTCAGCGAGAGAAACTCTTCTAACTTCATGGCCATGACACCATCTGGGATATAATGTGCTCTGAAGGCTTCACGAAACTCCTGCCAAGTGATACGGTGGCCAGCAGGCCGTGCGGCGACCAGATTCGCCCACCACGCCCCTGTGGCACCTCTAAGCTGCTGTGCTGCAAACACGGGCTTCTGATGCTCCGTGCACTGTAAAAGTTCAAACTTCTGCTCCATGGTACGGAGCTAGTCATCCGACTCTAGCGGCTCATCTGCCTTTGAGAACACTGGTGGACGGGTATCGGTGAAATCCACATAAGTGGTTTTCCCTCCATTGTTACGGCCTCGACGGTCCTGATTTCCATTCTGATTCTGAGCCAACAAGGTAGTGGCATTAACCAATGCGGCAATAGCTTCTGCCAAGGTGGGTGGAAACGGTGGGGGATTCGGAGGATTGTCCCTTTCTTGGGAAGTTCCAGTACCGTCCATCTGTTGTACACAATCTATATTTATTTACATCGCTTTATTGAATTAAAAAGCAGTTAGTACAGTACTTGTATACACACACAACTTATCTTACATTATTTCATTACAAACTTGCTCTCAAGCAAGAAACTACCCACTAAGGTTCTTAGAAAGCAAGAAAGACTACTATATTACACAACCATCCATGTCGACACTTCACTCCTCATCATCATCGCTGATCACGATCACTCCATCCTCATTCTCTGGAGTACTTGCACCAGTGACATGACTCGCATCATCCCCACTTTCCATCATGGGTTCATCTTCTTCTGGATCTTCTTCCTCATTGTCCTCTCCATCAGGAACAATCACGGCACCGACATCATCTTCTACTGCCTGGGGCTGATGATTGGGATTCATCAGATCATTTAGCCTATGGACTTCCTCATGCAGAACTGTGTTGTACTGCTCTAGGTGTGTCACATAAAGCTCCAACTCATGAACACGAGCCCTGGCTTCTGTCTCCTTTTCCAAAGACTCCTTCTGGAACTGTTTCCAAAAACGCATGTTGCGCTTCAGTCGCTCCACTTCTGATGTAAGCCTTGCAACCTCTGATTCCGAATCCGGGTTCGGATTACGGCTACTGCTTGCTCCATCACCTCTGGCGGCCAACTGATGACGTGGCACTCCTTGCGGACCCGTTTTCTTGCGATGAGTCGTCTTCACACGTGCCATCCTATAGCAAGATAGAATTAGGACGATAAGAACAGATAAGGGGATCTGAAGGTTAGCATGAATAGGATTTGAACCTTACTTAACCCAAACCACTTTAAAAGGGAAGGTAGCTTAAGCAGGTTAATTAAACATGATGCATGCATCGCACTTACGATCTAACAGAAAGATTTAAGTAACACATGCAATCTTTATAACATAGGGCACTATACATGATACTTCACTACGAAGCTTTCAAATATGAGCTAAGGAAACTAGAGAATAGATTAAGATAAGCAAAAGCAATTTGGACCCAAAATATCAGTATTAAGTTTGTTTGACCCTAATCATTTTGAAGTTTTGCAAGGTAATACTACAATAACCCGAGTGATTATGCTCTGGTACCAGCTGCTCTGATACCAGCTGTCACAGAACCTCCTAATTATGATGGCCCACAAGTACCCGTCATTGCCATAATGACCTCTGATGGCCGTACTTATGTTCACCATAACTTAAAAGGCCTGCTTTCCTCCGAACAGGATCCAATCACAGGAGTATTGCAATATTACAACAGTTTATTCAAAATATTCAACAGAGTAACGTAGCGGAAGTCTTACAATAATATAGGTTTATAAACCAGTTTTCAAACTTCAAACCTTATGTAACATTATTACAAACCAGTAGTAGAGAAGTATCGGTATTAACTTTATTACAACACACAAGCGAGATGCCTTGCCCAAAGGCCACACAGTCTACTCGTCGTCGCTTTCTTCAACCACGACGGTCATGCAACAAGGCTCGAAGCAGACTTGTTCATGAACCGCATCTGCAACAAGGGGTTAACAAACCCTGAGTACTTGAGGGTACTCAACAAGACTTACCCGACTAAGACAAAGACTCCAAGGGCATGCTAGCTTTAGGGAATCAAGGTACGGGTATTCTAGAATCAAGATTTTCCTTTGCAGAAAAGCTTACTAAAGTAGATCCTTATCTTCAACATTTTACTTTTACCATTGATGGTTCATTAACCAAATCTAAGTGATCCTAATCTAGATCAAAGTAATTATCATCAAAACCTTTCTCATTCTTTCTTTCAATTCCAGTTCTTAACTACGATGCAAGTCAGGTGATCAAGTCTCCATAACCGAGGAGCAACGACGATTCGAACCGATTATACCCAGCTGGGGATCCCTAACCTCACGACATATGTAGAACCGAATCTTGCATATATCAACCCTCATTTAGATCTCCCAAAACCAGAACGTGTCCATCGCCACCCGAGAGTACAGTACTCCTCGAACCCGATCAAATTCTAGCCCCGAGGGTACACGCTACTCTCGCCATCTCTCCACTCCTAGTGCGAGGTTAGACGTTCTCGTAATGGAATCACCAACATTTTGGGCTTACCCAAGGCATGAAGCTAGTTGTAAAGTCTTGAACACAACAGGCTTACAACGAACGGACCTTAACTGACAAGGCGGAAACACTACATTGAGACTCCTTTCCCAATGCATGTTAGCAGTGGCCAAACCACCCGCCCGATCTTTCAAGTTCATTCTCATATTTCAATATTCATTCAATATGCCGTCATGGCTATATAAACATTGCATTTAAAAGCTTAACTTCTAAGCATAGCGAAGCATACTACGCATTTTCCGTAAAACAAGTATCAAGGTTGATATCACAATAATCAAGGATGATAATGCAGCAATTGGGTTATCACTCAACTCCTAATTACTTAATGCAGTAAACCATATTATAAATAATAAAATATTTGTAAAATTCAAGGTAGGGTTTAAATGCACCGGGGCTTGCCTTGCTCGGACACGACGACTGACTCAGACCCGAGAACTCCAACGTCAGGTCCGAAACCCACCGACGATCGCTCTTCTCCGGAGACTGGCTCGACGGCTTCGACTTCTTCAAAAGCGGAGACTACACGAACACATAACATGCTTTAACATGATGCTCGACGATAAACATGATGCTTGATGATAACATGCTACGAGTTACGACTGGAGTACAACTTCCCTCGCGGTACAGTCGCAAACTGAAAACCTACTAACTAGTAGCGACGATTCCAGCGATACCAGCTTTTAACCTAACAAGTTACTAACGAGCTCAAACATGGAATTAAGGTGCCAAAGATCACAAAAGGGTAGTGACCTAAGGACATCACTCAATCAAAAAGGCACACAACTTTTAAAGTTCTCAAATTAACATTTATTTATTATTTAAATAATTAGGACATAATTAGAAGTTAATCAAATTTTACCTAATCAAGCTCAAACTTTTTCTATGGATTAAGAATGATCTATAACAGTGTCATAATAAATTTCATCATTTTTGGATTAATAAATTAATTATTAAAATTCATGGAAGTTGCATTTAATCTTTATTAGAACTAATTAATTCTACTGCACAAAGTAATCAAATTTAGGGTTTAACATTTTTCCTAGATAGTTTGCACATTGAGAAGCTTACACAAAAATTTTCATGAATTTTGGAACTCTACACAAATTTTTAATGAAATAAACAAATAGTAGCACTATTCAAAATTTTGAAAAAGAAAAACAAAAACCGAACTCGGGCCGATCCTTCTCTCCTTCCCGCTCGGCCCACTGAGTGGCCCGCTTGCGCGCACCCGCGTGCTCGCGCCCGCCCTTGCCCATGCGGCCCAGCACCGCGGCCCAGCCCGCGCGCGCTCACTCTCCCGTTTTCTCTCACTGACAGGCCGACCCCGCCTGTCATCGCCTACCTCCCGTGTCTCGCTCACTCCCGCGTGCTCACTCACCTCCGCGCGGTGGCCGGCCGGTGACCAGGGCTTCGGTCGACCAACTGACCCGACCAACACCAACTACACCTTCCCACGACTCCGTTTTACTAATTGGCCCCACGGTTCGAGCTCCGGTGACACTTCACCGACGACGGTGGCGGCTCGGCAACTACGGTGACCGACGACTCGATGACACAAAGGTGCAAAGCTTAAACTAACTAGCCAGGGAGCATCAGGGGCGTACCACGATCACAGAGGCGTGATCGGTTGAAGCGGAGAGGCACTGGAGGCGGCTAGCCACGGTAAGACGAGGATGGCGGGCAGTCGCCGGAGTTGAGCACGGGAGGCGGTGGCTGCGGTGATCCAGGCGAAGTCAAGCTGGCTTGGGTGGTTCACGAGGTGCGTGAGGATGCGGCGATGCTGTTGGTGCGACTGGCGTGGCCGGAGATGGCCTGGTGGTGGCAGCGGCGAGCGGCGGAGCTGCGGTGGCGGCGGTGGCGAAAAATGGTAAACGTCACTGTGAACTCATGTATTTATAGAAGGCGGTCGCGACTACAGAGCCGGACTGCTCGCGTCGTCACGCTGGCGTTCTCGACCGCGCGCGAAGGGTCTGGGCGGCCACGGCGGCTCGCTGGCGCCCATACCGCGCGGTGGCCGGCCGCCATTGGCGCAGCACTGTAGCACCCCCCCAAATTTTGAATTTTCAAACTGTTTTCTAAAATTACTCTCAAATTCATGTGACAACTTGAAAAACTTCCAATCTATGAAATCTTCAGAATTTCAAGCTCTACAAGTTTTGTATTGAACACTTTTTCAAATTCTCACTGAATTTTGAAATTTGAGTTTAAATTCAAAAGGGGACACATTTTTCAGATTTGGTAATTTAGAAATTACTTTTGATTTTATATTGAAACTTCAAAATCTCCAAACATCAAAGTTGTATATCTTGACCAGACCTACAACTTTGTTGTTCAAAACTTTTTTAAATTCTGCATCCATTTTGAAATCTTAGTTTGGGGACAAAAATGAGTCAAAACTTAAATTTGTTTATTTTCAAAATTGCTCCACATTTTACACTAAAACTTTGAAAACTCAAAACACCAAAGTTGTAGCCCTTGAAAAGTTCTACAAACTTGGTTTTGAACTTTTTCCCAAATTTTGGTTAGATTTTGAATTATTTCAAAAGGGTAAAACAGGGTTTTGAAATTTAGGGTTTTCGGAGGAATTTTAAATTGGAATTTGTTGCTACTTTGATTTGTGATTACTTAGCGATCAAAACCTCACCCAAGGGCATCATTTGGACCAACACGACATGGTTGACCAAATGCCACTCTTGGTTGACCAATTAGCTTTTAAAATTCTTTTACATTTTTCCCCAATTTTGAATTCGAATTCAAATCGAAAAACTCGTGACAAGTTTTGGGACTCCAATTCAAACTCAAATTTGGAGTTTCATTTTAGAGGCTGTACTTGAGCTCATACCCTACACTTGACACTAGTGTGCAACACAGTTGCACACCTCAAATTACGCAGGGCATGGACTAAGCATTTGCGGTGGTATTAAAAATTAGGGTTTTCGGGTTCAGAGCACACCACTGAGAAACACATTCAACCTAGATAAGTAAACTTGTTTTAGTTGATGCATAACAAGGTTAACCTAACAGGAATGCTTTGCAATGCATTATGATGACATGGCAGATTAATTAGCACTATAACACCCGGGGTGTTACAGATACCCGCATGACGGGGTAAAATTGGCATAGTACTTATGTTAATCAATCCTGCATGGCGGGAGAAATTTGAGATAGTATTTATCCTGCATGGCGGGAGAAAGTTGTGCTGACTCATGTGCATTGAGTGTATCCCGCACAGGGAGAAAGATTAGGGTAGCTCTTATGCTATCCTAGTATAAGTTTAAGGAGAACAGAAAGTTACAGACGAACCTCAAGATAAGAATGACATGCAAGCGTGACTTGCGAAAGTATTAATGATAAAAGACTCTGTTGAGTTTTTGAAGTGAAATAAGGAAAAAGTACTCCCAACGAATTAAGAAATAATTTCATTTGCATGATGTAATCATGTGGATGAAGAAAGTAATCAAAGTTTCCTCATTCACAAGAGTTCTGAATAATTTTTGAAATTGTGGTAGAAAAGTTAGTACCACATTTCGAGGGGGAGAAAGGTGAGATCAATTAAGAAAGACAATTAAGAAAGATACTTCCCCATAATTCAGACAATGCGATGCATACTAAAGTGATCTATAAAAGATGAATGTGATCGTCGGGGGAGTAAGACGGTCATAATATCGATACCCCTAAAGTAAAGAAATAGCTAAATTCATGGACTTTTTGCAGTTCTAATAGAAAGATAACATAGTCAGCCAGTATTCATACTGGACGTGTTCAGAGTTATTAAAGCGGTGCTAGACGCGCCATATGAGTTTTATCAGATTAAACCCAAAATAAAAAAGTTTGAAGATAGGACAATCTGGGGGAGCATGGTACAAAGAGACCTAACTCCGCAAGGAGGATGAATAATGTAAATAAAGATCTTGTTACACAGGACCTTATAGAATCAATTGTCTTTTGGCAATAAAGGTCAAGAAATGCTAGTAGCTGAGGCCCCAGAAAGTCTCAAAGAATAAGAAAATCAGATATTTCTGATGATTATAAAGTCTATATTAGTGAAATTCAAATGGAGGGCAAATCCCACCTAATTTGAAGAAGCCGTGAGAGGCGTTCACTCGTCTAAGTGGCAAGAAGCAAAGAAAGATGAAATAAAATCGATAATACCAATAATACTTTGGGATCTAGAATAAATTCCTAAGGAGCCAAAACAGTAGGCTGTAATGAGCCTACAAGACAAAATGTGACTCCAAGGGAAATATGTAAAGATGTGGAGCAAATCTCTAGACAGTGGCATTTAAAGTTGAAGAGTCAATTAGAAATTTTGGGTTAAAGAGAATGAGAGGACAATTGCGTTTGTACAAAGTTATAGAAAGGGAAATTCATTTCCTAATCCTGTGTGGATGACACCCCAATTGTTAGTAGTGATATCAATATACTGCATGAGAAGAAGTTCTTGTCCTCAAGGTTGAATAAGAAAATTCTCGGTGAAATGTATCTCGTTAAAAGAATTGAAATTCACCGAGATAGAAGAAAAGGGGTATTATGACTGTCGCATAGGCATGCTAAGAAAAGTTTCTAAAGAAATAAAGTACCTATGCGGGTAAACATACGCCTGTTTTCATGGTCAGGGTAATAGTTTTGAGAACTTTAATGTTCCAAAAACAATGTAAGATTGTTATAGATGGACGTCCTATATGCTTCAGCTGTTAAGAGCTTAATGAGTACAAAGATGAGACCTTACCCTGACATAGTTTACGTATCTGGGTTGTTTTGGCAAAAGTCCAGTCCAGATATAGATCACTGGAATGGAGTTAAAAATGTCGGACTCATGCTAAAAAGGAAAGAACAAGTACTCTCAAGTAGTTGTGGGTACAAATATTATATTTTGGCGAGATGTTTAGTGAAACCCACATAGTAGCTGACACTCGCAGTTGGAGTTTTATTGTGGAAAAGCTCCAAAAGAAACAATTCTAGTATCATCAGTGATGTAAAGTTATAATATAGCATGATATGAGGCTGAGGGACAGGCAAAATGGTTAAGGAACTTGTACCCGGAATTGATAATGGTTGTCAACAGCAATGACCATTTAAGTAGTTTGCTCCTATGACAACGAGTCAAGTGTGCTGCCAAACACATTGACATTAAAGTTATACGTTGTTAAAGAGAAAGTCCGGAATCATACCAAAAGAGTATTGAACATACAAGTAACAAGAAAGTGCTTGCAGATCTGCTTACCAAGGCTTACCACCCAGTGTGTTAAGAGAACACACAGTCGACATGGGTTTATGGTATAGCCTATGATTTCGAACAATAACGGGCCCGAGAGTTAAAGAATCTGTTTCAGATCAGAGATGTGTATTGTAGCTGTTAAATCTATCGGCGACTGACCGGGACGATGAGGCATGCTCTATACACTGATTTGTGATGAAACAAATAAAAGTGAAAGCAATTAAAGTCAAAGTTTAAAGTTAAAGTATAAGATGAGATCAAGGGGGAGAATGTTAGAATGATCTCATCCATCTTGACCCAACGGTTAAGATGGACCCTTTGACCGCGTTCTGATCGGGGATGCTTAACCGACTCCTAGTCGGTGGGCCCCTGTCGCGCAGCCCTATAAAGAGGAGGTGGGGGCCAGGGGCACTGAACGTGAGGTTCGACGTCACAGTAGCCACCCACTCCTAACCGCTAGACCGATCGAGCGGGAGCTGCAAGCGACGGGAAGAACCCACCGGCGACTACACCACGGCCTCCCCTTCGTCATCAACACCGTCGCAAGATCGAGCTCCTCCACTAAACCTCACAGTTTGCACCCCTACCTCTCTCCTCTCTCCCTCTCTCTCTGATTTCCATACATAATCTATGTTATTTATCCCGAATACAAGTATGTACACCCACTGGTCTACATCCTAGTGATCCTAAAGATATTAATAGACCCTTCACTCGATGGATTGAGACAAGATTTTGAAGGATGGAGAAAAAAATTAGGAAAAGTGGATTCAAAAGAAGATCTGGTGGAGCTTGTATTTTTAGTTTTAACCTCCTTTATTGCTTGACATAGGGACAAGAGATGGCTTTAAATCCGTGTGGTGAAGATGCTCAAGGATTGACTTGGAGCAGTCCCCGCCCGAATGTGAGATTGTCCTCTAACTGCAAGGCCTCGTTTACTTCGGTGAATTGGGGAGAAAAACATTGTATCAGAATTCCTGTAGCATTTCGTTTGTATTTGGTAAAAATTATCCAAATTTTGACTAACTAGGCTTAAAATGTTCATCTCGCAAAGTACAACAAAACTGTGCAATTAGTTTTTGATTTCATCAACATTTAGTACTCCATGTATTTGCCGACATTTTGATGTGACAGGGAATCTTTTTTTTGCATAGTGAAATTTGGTGGAGAATTGGGGGAACTAAACAAGAGCCAAGGTTGACCTGGTACATATATGGATGAGAAACAGACTAGCTAGTCTACAGGCTAGTGCTGGATTTCGTTTGAATCTATGGGTGTGTTTAGTCAACGGAAATTTTTGACTTTAGGTGCTATAGCACTTTCGTTTCTATTTATCAATTAATATCTAATCATGGACTAATTAGGTTTAAAAGATTTGTCTCGTGGTTTTCTACCAAACTGTGTAATTAATTTTTTTCATCTACACTTAATGTTTTTTTTTTGTATGTATTTAAACATTCGATGTGACGGGCAGATTGATCAGCCTCCCGATATGGAGCACACGAGTAGTATTACACACTTGCAAACCCAAGCTTTCGTTCCCGTTCTACATTGTACATTCCCGTTCCATCGTGGGAACATGGCTGATGAAAAAGGGAACGGTACAGTACAAATTGAACATCCAGACCGCCCCAGGCAGCATATTAATTAATAATATATAATGAAGATGGTTATGGTGACATGAAAGCAAAGTCAAGCACAGCCGCAGAAAGGTCCATGCCATGCCCCGCATGCTGCTGCTTGGACACAACGCGACGCAACCGTCAACTGTGTGTGTGGTTCGATCAGTTCCCCTTGGGCCGTTATCACGTCCGCATCGGGTCGTTCTCGATCTCGCGCGCGGTTTCATCTCGCTAGATCGTTTCTTTTGACTTTAATATTACGGATGATGGCCTGTTGTGTCAACAGCACCATTAATTACTGATAGTAGGAGTATGTAGACAGACAGTGGCGACCTCACAGGTCAGCGATGGCGCATACATCATCGCTGTTTGGGCCTTGTTTAGTTTCCCAAATTCACCCTAAATTTCACTATGGTCTTGTTTAGATCTCATATTCTTCATAAATTCTACTATGCAAAAAGAAGATTCCCCATCACATCAAAATACCGGTAAATGCATGGAGTACTAAATGTAGATGAATTCAAAAACTAATTGCACAGTTTTGTTGTACTTTCCGAGACGAACATTTTGAGTCTAATTAATCAATTTTTGGATAATTTTTTACACTAAAAAACAAAAGTTGCTAATTAGACTTAAAAGATTCGTCTCGTCTATTTCGTCTAAACTGTGTAATTACGTTTGTTTTTTATCTATATTTAATACTTCATGCATGCATCAAAGATTCGATATGACGGAGAATCTTGAAAAATTTGGCATTTTGGGTGCAACCGAACAGGCCCTAGGCGCCGGGATGTGGGCGGTGAGGTTGGCGGCTGTCTAGGTAGCAACGGTGGGGCAGCCAGTCTTGCTTCTACTACTAGAGGGCAGCAGCAGCATTTCGACAGCCACCTTCCCCTTCGATGATTCGATGGCAGGGCCTACCAGTAGCGCACAAGCGCATGCGCAGATCCATGGTCGCGGACATACGTACTAGTAGTAGTAGCCTTTTCCTTTCCTTTACGTCTCATGGTCGCGGACGGACGGGACGAAGAAGATCCACAAACTCTGAGATCCAGATCCTCATCAGATCCGGACGGACGCGACGGAGAAGACGAAGCCGGCGAACTCGGGCGGCGGGCGGACCACGGTCCAGCTCTTGGTCTTGACATCAAACACCCACAGCGCGTGCCGCCCACCGCCGCCCTCACCATCAAGCGCCCCGGTCACCACGACCTTCTCCCCGCCGCCGACGCATACAGCGCGCGCCGTGCCGGCCTTGAGCCCTGGCGGGTAAGGGCCGACCTCGCGCCACCCGCGTCGCATGCCCATCCACTCCATGACGGCGTTGCCCTCGATGCACCAGACGCGTCCTTTGACCACGACGTGGGCAGCCGAGGGCGGCGCCCGGACGCGCTCGAGCCTGCGCCAGGCGCCGGCGGCGGGGTCGAACCACTCGGCGTCGCGCTCGAACCCGCCCTGCCGCGCCGTGCGGTACCCGCTGACGGCCAGGAACCGGTCGCCCGCCACGGTGGCCATGCCGTCGCACTCGTCGCGCTCCTCCGACATGTCGGGGAGCGGGTCCCACGCGTCCGCCGCGGGGTCGTAGGCCTCCGCCGTCTTGAGCGCGTTCTTGTGCTTGTCGTGGCCGCCGGCCACGTAGATCTTGCCGCCCGCCTCGGCGCACGCGAAGAAGGACCGCGCCGAACGCATCGGCGCGCCGCGGCGCCACCGCCCCGCCGCGGCGTCCAGGACGTGCACGTCGGCGACGGGCTCGAAGGTGCGCGGGTCCCAGCCGCCGAGGACGGCCAGGCGCGTCCCCACCGCCGCGCACTGCGCGAACACGGGCACCACGGGCGGCGCGCCGCGCTCACGGCGCCACTCGCCGGTTGTCACGTTGTACACCGCGACGCCGTACGCCGGCGTGTTGGCGGGGCCATCGTCGTCCTTGGGCCCGTCGGCGGCGGCAGACGGGTTGCCGAACTGCATGAGGTAGACGAGGTCCTCGTTGGCGCCCGCCTGCGCGCGCGCGGAGGCGAAGGCCGGGGTTGCGGCGGCGCTCCGCCAGCCACGGCAGACCCGGCGCATGGCGCGGTGGGAGGCGTGCGGGACGCGCGCCAGGCAGTCCACCGCCACGTCGTCGGGGATGCCCGGGATCAGGTCCACGTGCTCCTGGCCGCCGGCGCCGCCGCGGTAGCAGCCGCCTTCGCCGACGCCTCCTCCCCTTGGGCCCCGCATCTTGGGTTTCTTTCGGCTTGCGTGTGAGCTCAGCTTTCTTTCAGCTTTTCTCTTGATCTCTCCTCTCTCTGGTCCCCAGATGGGATGTGTGCGGCCTCGTCGAGCGGCGGATGGGGGTTTAAATAGAGGGGTGCCCCTGCGACGTGGCGCTGGGTTATTGGACCGAACGCACAGCGAAGCCGATATAAAAACCGGCAAATGGGTCGTGATAAAGCTGGGGTTTTCTGCCGGGTTTTGATGATGCCTTTTCTGTTCGTTCGTCATGAAAAAGTTTGCATTTTGGGTCGTGTTTAGATGTGGAAAATTTTTAACGAAAATGTCACATTGCATGTTTCGTATGACGTCGGTAGGGATTTTCGGATACTAAAAAACTAATTATATAACTTGTCTAGAAACCGCGAGACAAATTTATTAAGCCTAAATAATCCGTTACTAGTACATTGGTACTGTAGCACTTTAGTGTCAAATCACGGACTGATTAGGCTTAAAATGTTTATCTCGTGATTTTTAACCAAACTATGTAATTAATTTTTTTTCGTCTACATTTAATACTCCATGCTTGTGCCGTAAGATTTGTTACTGTAGTTTTCGTGAAAACTTTTAGGATCTAAACGCGCCCTTAGCTCCATGTTTGTGGATCCAGATTCTAGAAGGATGGTCTGAGTCTGATCTTTTGGCTGGTGTACAGCGTGTAGATGAGCACGAGGAGGAGGACGGAGGTGTAAAAATAACTTGTGATGTCCCCCGTTTGGGAGCAAATGGACGACGCAGGCTGCGGATTAGAGGGTGACACTGACCTGTGTAGAACAAGTGGGCCTTCGGCGCTCATAGACCGTGGGTGAATCGTCCAATTCTTAACGGCGGCCAAAAGAGGCGGGGACTTTTTTTTTTTTTTTGCGCCGCCGTGATCTCATCCGGCTGCACAGCAAAGGTCGTCGCCCCCCGCCCGTGACAAGGTCTCGGTCTCCGCAATCCGGATGTGATCGCAGAGATTGATGCTCCTATTTAGGGCTTCCCCAACGCTACACGATGGCGTGCTGCCCCGTCGTCCGCATCATCACCGAGTGGCCATGTCATAGGAGATGGTAGCCCTATAGGCTGTCAGAGTCTCCTCTGCAGGAAGCGATGGCCTGAACTGACAAAAGCTGCAGGAAGCCATTCGAGCGAGCGTTGCGGCGACGGAGCTGCACGGAGTTGCTCCATCCCTCAGGACCACTCCGGTACGCAGCGCACGGAGAAGAAAACTGACGTAACTTCTAGGCCCGGTGAGGAAGCACGTCCAGCCATGGACGAAGCCAGCGGGGGGGCTAGCCCCCCTACTGCTGCTAAGCTAGTGGAACTTCTAGTGCTCTTCTTCCAATTTTAGACGCAGATGTATAAGGTAGGGTGGGCTAAGACATTTATTTTTTAGATGTATTTTGTGAATTTCATTGTTAATTGATGTTTTAAATATAAGACTACTTCAAGCTATTATACTTTTTCTATTACGAGGGATTAAAGTAGAGCTAAGTCACTGTAGCACTTTTGTTTAGCCCTCCCTAAATTTTTTTCTGGCTTCGTCCCTGCGTCCAACACAGCCTGCGTTGGGAGTTTTAGCTGCCCAAAACATCGCTACCTACGTGGACTGGGCCTTTATGCCTGAATGGGCTCTGAAGCATATGACTGATGCTGCCTCCATTGGCCCTACCCTTACCGACCAATTTTTTACATTACAATTATCTTATCTTGCGGATTATTGCAAATCTCGTTTGGACTTTTCTCCCGCGTCTGAGGCCGTGTTCGCTTCCCTTACAGCTGTACTTTTTCAGCCAATGAATAGTGCTTTTCTCTCACAACAAATCAGCGAACCATACTTTTTACTGTGGCCTTTTAACCAAGCGAACAGGGTTCGGAGATTTGCTTGTGATACGAGGATATTTTTTTAGATGCCAGGCAATGTCGTCTGTCTGTCTGTCTGTGTGTGCGCCGTGCGTGCACGCGCGCTTATCTCTGCATTAAGATTTTTAAGACCGACTTGTGAATAAAATTGACAGCAGGAGCAGCAAGAAATGGAACCGGTCCATTACATGAACCAGGCTTCTCGATCCGGCTAGAAAATCGTATACTAGTGAGCTGGGAAGGACTGAATTCAAGGTTACCAGGAAGGCAGGAATTGAAGCAAGGCATTCAGTTGACCACGCTGAAACAAATCTGGCGGCCGTTGCGTTGCCGGAAGATACGGTTTGCTGGTCACGTGTTGGGGCAGGCACTGAGGCACCTTGGCAACCGGCTATTGATGATGCTCTCACGCCATAAACAAACGATAGTCTAATGCTGATGCTGCTTGGTTAATTAGTCGCACGCCAAGGCAAAAGCGGTGGGCGCGTGATCTGGCAGGGCCTTGGCAGGCTTGCTGCCCATGCAGCCATGCTATAATAAGTTTTGCTTACAGAGTTAATGTGGCGACCCGGCAGTGCTGAGCCGATCCAGATGGCGTTTTGTTGTGAGCAAATTAGGAAGTTGCTCTGCTAATTCATTGTAGAAGTAGAAAGCAGCATTTACAACCGATGTGGCTTAGATCTTACGTATAAGTAAATACAAACAGAAAAGAAAAGCAAGCTCAATAGAGAGTCTCAGTTGCTTCACGTGCCAACGTTTGGGACAGCATATAGCTTACATTCTGTGCTGGTGACACTGTAGGAGGCGTGAAACAATCCTGTCACCGTACCTTGTTATCCCCAAAGCAATGCTGTCGCTGTTGCAACCCCAGGCCCGCGCAGCACGCTACGAGAGGTAGCGGTAGTAAAACCCATTGTTTGTTTGACTGGGTGGCATACTCCTGGTAGTGGACAAAAAGTTTATCTTAATCTGTCGCCCAACTTGCTACGCTTTGGCTCAGTGATGGAGCCAGAAAAAAAATTTAGGTGAGGCGAGTTGCAATAAGAAATTTGAAACAAAAAGCACCACATTCATACCGCACCGTATTTACATGCTACAATCACATGAATTATAGAAAAACGCTGCAATCACATATATTAGGCGAAAATTGACCGGATGAGCAGCAGCAGCTCCTGTGGACTGCGGTCCTGCCTCCTGGCGACCTGGCTGACCGCGGGGCGGGTTTGCTCCGCTGCTGTCGCGCTGGGGCCGCAGCTCGGTTGCTCCTCCTGGCGGCTGGTGCAGCAGTGGGAGTCACCGAGGTGGGCGGGGGCGTGCCGCGTGCCCACACGGGGCCGCGGGGGGACCGGGGGAGGCGGCTGGCCGTGGGCGAGTGGCGACTGCAGGCAATGGCGTGGAGCGGCGGCGCCACGGTGGCTGGTCCGTCGGTGGGCGCCTGGACGACGGGAGGCTCCTCGAGACCTCACAAGGCGTCCGGCGCCGGCGATTCGGTTCCACCGGTTGGGCTAGGTGAAGAAGTGTGCGACGTTGGGTTTTCAACGGGCCTATGACCTTTGCTGGGCTGAACAAAGTAAAGAAAAGGCCCATCAACTATTTTCTTCCTCCTTGCTCGAGCACCGCAGGTCGCAGCTCGTCGCTCATCGCCGGTGCCAGGGAAGAAGGGGTCCGAGGCGAGCTCGCCAGTAGCTGGGGCGGCCGCCCCACCCCGCCCCTAGGGTGGCTCAGCCACTGCTTTGGCTAACTCCAACCCGTCACCGTGAGACAAAAAAGAGCATATCAGCGCCAGTAGTTTCTTCGATTCCATGGAAAAAGGGGGCCATCCGATCCAATCCGGCGGGTCCAGGTCCAGCACTCCAGCTCGGCGAGTTGAGTGAGCAATCGAGCAAATCCGTGACAGGGAGGCCCATGACAGGTCAGTCCGACGCGGACTCGTACACCCCAGCCTTAGGGGCCGGTTTAGTTGCATTTTTTTAAATGACACTGTAACCAATTTTTGTTGTTGTTTGACAATTAGTGTCTAATTATTGTCTAATTAGGCTTAAAAAAGATTCGTCTCGTCCATTTCATCTAAACTATGTAATTAGTTTTATTTTTTTTATCTATATTTAATGTTTTATACATGCGTCTAAAGATTCGATGTGACGGAAATGTTGAAAAATTTTGTAAATTTTTTTGCAACTAAACAGGGCATCTTATCTATTAGTAGGAGTACTCCTTGCGACACGCATCTGTGTGTGTTTTTACTACTCGCAGCGTCGCACAGAGGGCCGTGCCTTGCTTGCCTGCCGGAATGAATAATGATTCGATGTGGCCCGCCGAGGACGGGGAGGGTCCGGCGGACCATGCGCGGCGGCGCATGGGGCGACCGGTCAACCCGGAGGCAGAGGCGTCGCCGTCAGCGCCAGTGGCATGGCGTTGCAGGGTGATCGGCCGGGTCGGCCCACGCCTCCGAGTACCACACACACTTCTCCACGGCGGTAGCCGTCCACGTCGTCGAGGGGCCCCGCGTGCGTGGCACATGGATAGGATGGATAGACCGACCATGCGGGCAGGGGCAGCTCAGCGATTCCAGCGTGCTTTTCTTTCACATTATTTCAGCACAGGCCATCAGCCATCAGCCAAACAGCAGTATTTTTCTCTCACAATAAATCAGCACCCGCCACAGGCCACCGGCGAGCGGAACGAGCTTCGGCAGAGTTTGGCTGGGTGGGCACTACCGGGCAGGCAGGTGCCCGGTGGGCACGCGCGGTGCGTCTGCCCGTCAGCGGTGGGGCGCCAAGGCTGGACCTGGCTGAGGCGGATTATCCACTCCTCATCCTCTTCTGATAGTCTAATCCTCCATCGCCAGCGGACCAGGCAGATTTTTAGGCTATTCCCACTGCACCACTCTCTAAACACATCTCTAAAGGAATATTTTGTCCTAGTCATCCAGTATTCTCAACTCTATACCAACTCCTCTCGCACCCATATTTACTCTATATCATACTCTATATCAACAAACATCTCATATCCTCTCTCCTCTCTCTTTCTCTCTCCTCCCTCCTCCCTCTCTTTCTCTCTCCTTCTTCCCTTTCACAGGCGCGTACACAGGAACTTAGCGAGAGGAGAGAGGGACGCTTGGTTTAGTGTTCTCCTGTACCGACCTGAGCTGTGCAGGCTTGTTTACCGACGCGCGGTGCAGGAGTGTACGCGCTATATTTGGCGTCCAGTTGGCTTTGCAGGCGCGTGGTGCGCACAGCCTTAGGCTCCACCCGCACGACGTGGCTATGGCTACCAAAAAAAATTGCTATCTGCTATCTACATCAAACAGCCAACCGTAGGCAGGAATTGAGGCAACTCAAGAGGTTGGTTCTCTCCGCCAAACCAAAACAATATTGTGATCCAAAAAAAAAAACCAAAACAATATTTTAGGTTCGGACACAGGATCGAATGATTCCCCACCGTGACATTCTGTGAACCAAATGTGCTGGTAGCTAGCCGGCCGGCCCGGACCTCATGTTTCATCACGCCATCAGCGTCGTCACGTCCCGTGGCCGTACCCAAGATAGCTATAGCTAGCACCTGCGCTGGTTTCCTGAAATCATCGGTCCAGCGATCCATTAATTATGAATTATTACTCTACTAATTAAGTACAGCTTCTGGTTATAACTACGCAGTCGCTCTGGCTGGCCTCTACCTCGTCATCTCCATCGTGTCGTCACAAGAAACCGGTCGAGCTTCTAGAAGCCTGCAGGCTGCAGCACACGGGAAGGAGACGTCACTAGGTTCCAGGTTGCAACGCTCCGGTGCTTTTCAGTATCCAACAAACCGAAAGCTCCGACCCTTTCCGGATTAAATCAAGGGCTCATGAAAGCATGCAGAAACTAAAACTACACAGCTCTAACGTTACTGCAGCCTACAAATAAGATGCTGCCAAATTAAAGGCTGTTCTAGTGTTCTTTTATAAACGTGTAAAGCGAAAGTGTCTTGAAACGAGAAGAGTAAGGGTGCATAGTTGCGTTTGAGGCCGAAATGCATGATGCCTCTTTGCTTTAGTTTTGTATATAAATATGAGTAGATACTCTTTACACGTATTTGTACACGAACGCGAGATATGCATGGCCTTATATATAAGGAAGCGGAATGTTCACCAGAAAAGAAAAGAAAAAAAAGGCTCGAATAAGGACAATTCTGGTAAAATAAAAGGAAATAATGAGAAGACTCAACACCGCATGGGGCACGCATGCGAATATATCTGCACTTTCAAAGCTCGGAGCCTCGGACCACGTCTAAAGGTGTCCCTAGAGGTACAATCAAGGGCCGGTTTAGATGCAAAATATTTTGCAAAATGATACTGTAGCAAATTTCGTTGTTATTTGACAATTAGTGTCCAATCATGGTCTAACTAGGCTTAAAAGATTTATCTCGTCCATTTCGTCTAAACTGTGTAATTAGTTTTATTTTTTATCTATATTTAATGTTTCATGCATGTGTCCAAAGATTCAATGTGACAGGGAATGTTGAAAAATTTTGTAAATTTTTTTTGCAACTAAACAGGGCCCAAGTCTCTTGGCGTTGTGTTCTGCGTTCGGTTTTTTTTTTTTTTGGAGAAAGTAAAATCTGTCTTTCAGGGCGTATAGTCTCCTACGTGTCTCACGCGAGGAGAGCATCTGCCATTGAGGCTAAACCAAACTACACGTAGAAAAAGAGACAGCTGACCTTTTTTCTTAAAAAACCTTTTAATTGTTCGAGTTGATTTTCAAGTGAACAGTTGATATCCTAGACAATAATGCTACTAGCAGATGATTTCGTTTAGACGTTTGCATTGTAGCAATGGAGTATATGCACACGAATGGGTGACATATTTTTGTTTGTTTTGTTCTATGACAATATAAACCCTTCAAGCACCAACCAAATGCCCGTCCAGCACCCTGTTCGCTTGTGCTTATCAGCGCTTATCAGCCAACCATTTAGCAGTGTTTTTCTCTCACAGCAAATCAACCAGCCACAAAATTCAAGAAGCAGGAGTCGATCGAATCCACGGCAAACAGAGCACCGGCCTGCTGCAGCTTTAGTTGCGGAGCCAGGAGGACGACATGCAGTCAATCGCGCGCGAGGACTACTGAGGATCGGAGCCCAACGCATGACCATGGCAGAGAACAGTACTACCTCCGTCCAAGAAAATATGCCCATGTTTTAGTATATTATATGTTTAGCCAATTATACATCAAAAACTATAAATATTTATAACATTAAATAAATATCAATAGATTAGTTATAAAATATATTTTCATAATATATTAATTTAAAATTATAAATATGAATATTGTTCATTAAATACTTGGTCAGACGTGAACAACTTTATTTGGCGAGCAATACATACATAGTTGGGTTTTTTTTTTTGACCGAGGGAGTACAGCCGAGGAGCAGGAGTGCCCTGCCAGTGCACACATTTTCGTCGCCGACGCCGCAGATAGTCCAAGTGGGCCCCACCAGGAACATGGAGAGATCATGGAATTGGAACTCGGAGAAACGCGCAGAAGTGTGGATCCGTTCGAGTCCGTTGACGTCGTCCTCGTCGCCTCCATATTCGGAAGTTAGCACGCGGTATTCCTAAATCCTAGTCCACAGACGTGGGGATGGGGAAATACGTACACGGAGTCACGGAGAGTTCAATCGTCTGGTGCGAACTCCGGACGTGAGCCGGACCGGCCGGCCGGCGACGGCCGCCCGCCGGATTCCAGCAGATTTGCGAGCGTAAGCGAGACGGTGCAGCACGGCACGGGCCCCGAACGGACCCAGGCTCGCCCGGGTGATGACGGGTGACGACGGCCACGAAACACGCCGGCCGGCCGGTTCGTTTCCTCGATTCCTTCTCCATCGTCGGGCGTGGCACGGACGCCCGTCCAGATTCAACGAATTTAATCCACTTATTACGGCTGGAGAGGAAGGGGCATCCGATCAGCTGATCAGCAGGAGGATCTATCTGTGTGCTGTGAGTGTGACACGCACCCAGCTTAAACTAATCCTGCTGCTGAGACGATCCGTCCATGCATTACAAGTACGGCTACTGGTTATTATAACTACAAGCTGGCGACACCAACAGATAAAAACTGCTGGTAGCACCTCCATCCAACTGGTACTCCACTACTAGTGTATCGTCACTAGAAAGAGAAACCTATGCGTACAAGTTTTTTTTTTGCTAAAATAAAGGGCGGGCAACAAAGCTTCTAGAAGCCTGCAGCAGCGAAGACAAAGGGCGGACTTGGATCGTCCATGGGCCATGCACCATGCATGCATGATTTATCGTATGAAAAGCATATGGAACATTCATTCGGTGCAGCTCCTGAGTGCATGCACGCTGTCGGTGCTCTCGATCTCGATCGTCAGGTACTCAGGTGCAACCACATCCTTAATTTGATTGACGGGTACGGTTGTTGTTTAATTTAGCTTGGGTCCATTGGTTGTTAGTCGTCTCAGTGCCTGGCTGTCTATCTAGCATCTGCACTATCAGATGCGCTGGTTACACAGCGCTAGGAGTACTGTATTAATCAATTGTGTTGTGTGCACAGCGGAACAAATCAGCTAGCGGCGCCGTCTCTTCAAACTAAATTTCAATATACAACCCGATCCCTCAAAATTGTTACTGTTCACTTTTTCCAAATATGCTTCTGTTTTCGTTTTTTAATATAATTTTTTATTTCAAGCTGAACATATAATATTAAGAGCTTGTTTGGTAGATCCAGCTTATATAGACTTCATCCCCTCCTACTGTACTGCACTCTTCCGCGCTATAGGGACCTGCAGAATGGAACTCTTGAGCTTTTATTTTATTTTAGACTTTTGCTATTTAACTGTTGACAATTTTTTTTGGTACTAAATCTGTCAGATTTCTATACGTTTGAGTGTGCTTTAGGATTTGTGTTACAATTGTCTACTGGGTCGCATGTAGAAAAATACTGATAGATTTAAAATCTATCGACAGATAACTAAATACTCCCTTTATTTTATGTTTTTTTTGCCTTCAATGGACATATAGATGAGTTCTTTAGGCTCCCTCCGGCTAGAGTCGGAAGGATTGTGGCATAATAAGAGCATCCAGCGCATATCATGCATGTGCACAAGCTATGTAATAATATTGTCAGAGTACTGTACATTCTTTATAAATGCAAGGGATTTGAATCGATGAAGACGGACCATTTCCATTTAGTACTTTTGCATCGTCGTCGGAGCGTGCATGCGTGACTCATGCAGGGCACCATTTTTTTCTTCTTCCTTTTCTGACGAGGAGGGAGAACATCGTATCATAACGCCTTTGTGTCATTTCGGATGGCTTTCGGGCTTACTCTCTGTCCCTAAAAAGAGAGTCATAATAAGAGTTATTTCCGTTTTCCAAAAAGTTAACAATTTTCAACTGTAACTAAATATATTTAACAAAATATTAATATTTATGGAACAAATCAACTAGCGCCGTCTGTTCAAATTAAATTTCAATCTAAAACCTGATCCCTCAAAATTGGTAATGTTCACTTTCCAAAGATGCTTTTGTGTTTTTAATATAAATTTTTATTTGAAGCTGAACATAATACTACTTAGAGCTTTTTTTTGATAGAGCTCAGCTTACATAGAATTCATCCCCTCATACCGTGAATTTTTTTTTATTTTTAGCCCAAATTTGAAACAAATTTTAAATTTAACCCGCATTTGAAATTTTTTTTAAATCTAACCCGTTTGGCCCCGCCACCATGCATGGCGGGGCAAATGCACTGCACCCCGCCATGCATGGTGGCGGGGTACAGGTCCCACGTGGCGGGTGACGTGGCATGCCACCCGGGTGTACCCCGCCATGATGCGTGGCGGGGTATGCCAAACCCGCCACCCATCATGGCGGGGTACACCCCGCCACCCATCATGGCGGGGCACGGCCTAACTAAAAGCCGCGCCTCGCCACGCCCGCTCGGGTCCGCCGGAGCCGCCACCGCCACCCTCCCCCGCGCCCCGGCCGCCCCGGCCGCGCCCCGCCGTGCCCCCCCCCCGCCCCGGCCGCCCCGGCCGCTCCCCGCTGTGCCCCCGCCGCCGCGTCGTTGCCCGGAGCCCCTCCCCCGCGCCCCCCCGCCCCGGCCGCGCCCCGCCGTGCCGCCGCTCCCCGCTGCGCCCCCGGCGCCGCGCCGTCGCGCCGCCGCGCCGTCCCCCGCGCCCCCGCCGCCGCGGCCCCCGCCGGCGTGTCCCCGGCCACCGCGCCCTCGGCCACGTCTCCGGCCGCCGTTCCCGCGCCGCCACCCCCCCGGCCGCGGACCGTCGCACCCCGGCCCGGCCCCGGCACGCCGCCGCCCGGCCAACCTCGTCACGCCGTCGCAACCCGTTTTACGGTAATTTTTTTTATTTTGTCGTTACTATTATTTATTTGTAGTAAATATTATTAAGTTATTATTATTTATTTAGTTAATAATTTAATATTCTTTGTATTAAACGATTATTTAGTTATTTAACATTATTAGTTATTTAGTTAGGTATTGAATTATTTAGTTAGTTATTTAGTTATTTAGTTAGTTAACGATTATTTGTAGTTAGTTAGTTAATATTATTTGTAGTTAGTTAGTTATTTAGTTAGATAACGATTAATATTAGTTATTTAGTTAGTTAACGATCATTTGTAGTTAACGATATTTTTGATAGTTAGTTAATATTAGTTTTTAGTTAATGGGTTCGTATTAGTTATTTAGTTATTAGTTAATTAGTTGTTAATTGTTCTAATGTTATTAATTGTTCTAATGTTATTAATGTTGTCTTTGTTTTTTCAAACAGGCAGGTTCAGAGTTGCAAGATGGAGGCGCGGGCTCCTCATCCGCGCTTTAGCCTCATTGAGGCGAACTACGACAAGGACCACCGGGCCCAGGCCTTGTCGGAGAAGCAGAGGCCGTTGCGTGCGCTTCGTGTTCGCACGCACCGCGTACATAGCTCGGACGAGCGATACGCGAACTACATACAGCGGGCAGGCTTTCTTGAGATCGTTCGGGTCTACAACAGTACACTCCCCACACTAGACCCTGCACTTCTTACTGCCTTTGTTGATAGGTAACATTGCATTTTGCATTTATTGTCTTTGTTTTGTAAAATTGGGTCGTCAACTTGCCTATAACCAGAAACTTGTAATGATGCAGGTGGAGACCGGAGACGCACACCTTCCACACACCATGTGGGGAAATGACTATCACGACGCAGGATGTCAAGATGATATTGTGTCTCAGTTTGGCTGGTCATCCGGTGACTGGGGTCGTCGACGAGTCTAATTGGGTAGACTTGGTGGAGCAGTTCTGTGGTAGGAGGCCATCAGAGGCTGAAGTTAAAGGCACAAAGTAAGTTCATATTTGCGCCCCATTGAAATCACTAATACAACCATTTCAACTACATCTATTTTTGTAGAATAATGCTTTAATTGTAATTGCAGGAAGACCTCAGGAGTGTCCACGTCATGGATAACCCAGCACTTTGGTGCTGGGCCTCCGATCGGTGCTCCAGATCACGAGGTCGAGGTGTATGCAAAGGTGTGGTTGTGGCACTTCTTGGGCGCTTTCTTGTTCCCCGACTCCTCAGGCGATAGCATCAGCTGGATTTTCTTGAGGATCCTTATCCAGCCACTGGAGAACATTGCAACCTATAGCTAGGGTACCGCGGTCCTTGCTTGGACATACCGTCAGCTTTGTACCGCCTGTCGTCGCCAGTCGACCAATGCCAACCTAGGTGGCTGCTCGTACCTACTTCAAGTATGGATTTGGGAGCGGTTTCCGGTTGGGAGGCCTACAAAACCTCCGCATTTGCCTGTGAGTACATTGACTACTTTGATATCTTCATACGACTAAAGAGATTAGTGACACCGTGTTTGTGTGACTTGCAGGTTTGGCAGCATGAAGACGTTCTACCCACCGCCCTTTTCATCTGGAAAGACGCTAAGGTAGTGAGGGGCGAGCTGGAAAGGAGGTACAAGCAGTATACGGATGCGATAGACGTATTGACACACAACTACGTAAGTTATATCCACATTTCCTACTAAAGGCACTATCAATGAGATTGATACTAAATTAAGTTTTTTTACTTTGCAGGTAACATGGACACCGTGGTCTAGGTGGGAGCTAGAGGACTACCTTAGTCCGCGCTGCGAGGAGGAAGGGGACGAGTGGCTTTACGAAGGGCCACTTATCTTCTTCTACGTCGTCGAGATGCACTACCCTTTCAGGGTTTACAGACAGTTCGGGAGGTTGCAGGGAATTCCACCGCTGTACTCCACCAACGCTCAGCTGTATAGGTACGATGCCAATATGTTTTATTCTACTTAAGTGCCTCATTTCTAATGCAATATGGCAATGCAGGATCGATCGAAGGCTTCGGACTACGCAAAAGGATTGGGCGGTGACGCACGAACCACATTTGCTTAATTGGTATAACAGGCATCCTCGCCACCTCAACGAACTTCCACAGCACAACCCGGCGAGATGGATGGAGTACCTGTAATGGCTGCAGCGAAGTACGAGGACTCATCTCATGGTCCCGTACACCAACATGCCTGCAGATGCGGCAGGTGAGGATGACATCGCCGATGCGTTCGACGATGCGCAAAGGGTGCAAACACAACTTCTTAGGGCCCCTCTAAATAGATACGTGGTAAGTACTTTGCACTTATATCCTCAAGCGAGGTAAGGGTTTTAAAATTCAATCAAAATGATCGAGTTGACCTTGTGTGATGTTGTAGGCACAACAGTTGTCGAACTACTCCGAGAAAGCTTCCAGGCAACTTTTTCGGACTAGGGACGACAAGACCAACCCTCTCCGCGCCTTTGTCAAGGTACTTTTGATAGTAACATTCGTGACTACAACTCAGTTACCTTTAAAATTCACGCTTAATAATGGTTGTTGTCATCTAAACCTGTAGAGAATGAAAAAAGGCTGCAAAAAGTTGGCTCAAAAGCTGAGCTGTGCGGACACGACTTTGGACGTACCTTACAACCCCACGTGGTCCAGGAGCCAGACGATGTCCACCGCAGCTGCTTCTGCTAGCGACACCAGGGCTGCGTCCTCGTCTATTCGTACTCCGCAGGACAGAGGGAAGGGTCCAGCGGCTGCGGACGATGTGGATGAGGCACTTCAGTATGACACAACGAGTGGCGACGACGACGACGACGACGAGGACGTTCACCAGTGGGAGTACACCGGTCACGAGGAGATGGGTGCCTCACAGCTATACGGTGCTCCTTTTGGTACACAGGGGGTCGACTACACACAGCAGGAGAACTACACACCAGCCGAGCAACAGGTCCCTATGCTTTGCTTTTTCTTTAATTCTACTGTTCGTAGCTCAACATTTAGAGTAGCTCATCAGGTTGCTTGCTTGCAGGGGCCGTCCTCGACGCAGCAGTTCGATCGTGTACATAGGCAGCAGCGCGAGAGGCAGCAACGGGACCGCACAGGCGTTGGCTGGAGAAGCAACGTGGTCCCTACGAATCCGAGGAGGCGACGGAGACCGCGAGACCCCTACACCCCTAGCGATTAGTAGAGTAGTCATATTTAGCAGGCGCCGGACACATGTTATCATAGTTATGTAGTGCTAAAATAATTAAATTATGTGTAGGTGTAGCAGCAGTACTCTACTTGGTTATTTCGATTGGACTAATATAGTTGGTAACACTCGTTTAATCTTTGGCGTAAACGCAATTCTTCGTGCCATGGCTTCCGTAAATAAGGTCCGACGATGGGCCGGTAGCCGATGGGGAGGGGCCCTAGGCGGAGAGGGGCGCCGAGGGGAGGGGAGCTCGGTCCTGGGGCGGAGAGGGGCGCTGCGGGAAATGGAATGGATGAATGGCCAAAAACAAGAAGTGCCCGGACTTTTAAATGGGCGGGGCTGTACCCCGCCATGATGCATGGCGGGTTAGGGGTACCCCGCCATGAATCATGGCGGGGTACTCCTTTCCACGCTGGCCTACAGCGTGTCACGTGGGACCTGCACCCCGTCACCATGCATGGCGGAGTGCAGTGCATTTGCCCCGCCATGCATGGTGGCGGGGCCAAACGGGTTAGATTTAAAAATTTTTTCAAATACGGGTTAAATTTAAAATTTGTTTCAAATTTGGGCTAAAAATAAAAAAAATTCCATACCGTGGGCTATAGGAACCGACAAAGTGGCTCCAACTCTAGAGGTTTGTTTTGTGCTTTCAAGGGACAGAGATCAGTTCTTTCGGCTCCTCTGGCTAGAGTCAGAAGTATCCTGGCCAAGGCCAGTCTCAGTGGGAGTTTCATCCTCAATTTTAACACACTTAAATTTTAGAAACAGTGCATAAATTTTATGTTGTATGAGCATTAAATACACTAACATAACACTGTATTGATGAATAGAGAGATGATATAACTTTTGTAGGAACTAGAGAGAACATTTCCGGTTTACTATTTTTGCGTCGTCTTCGGTGCGCGCATGCCTGCCTCATGCAGGGCACCATTTTTTTTCTTCCTTTTCTGAGGGGAGAGCATCGTATCATAGCGGCTTTGCGTGTGCAGTGTGCGTTTAGGGGTGACGCCGTGTCGGCACTCGGCATTATGTCCAGCTCAATCACCCGTGGCGTACGTGCTATCGATCGTGCTGGTTTTCACGTGCATTATGTGTGCTAATTTCGACGGACATTGCTAATGGTGTGGATTAATTCTCAGGGTACGTCTTGGTCTTGGTGGGGAGGCTTGCATGAAGCGTGTCCACGCTTACAAATCAAATCAAATCAAAATACAGTGTACGTGCCAACGAGGCTTTAACTTAATATTTGCCAAAAGAAACTTAATTATTATATATTGGCCTTAGAATCGAAGAAAACGTTGGGAGACGCAGCAGAAATAAAAAAAAATGAGCATGTACGGTACCTGTATACTCCAATATACTTATGTACCGTGTGCACCTCGTGCGGGCTCAAACTAATGGCCGGCGGCATCGCGTATTCTTCTCATCGCATCGCCGCAGCTGCCTCTGGGATTGGCGGCCACGCCGACGCCGGTTGACCTTGCTACTTAGTACGGAGTATTATCTGATCGTCATTGCACCACTTGCAGCAATTTTATCGGTTTTTAAGTGACCGATTCTTGCACGGCACGAATATATGTACGACTCGCTTGATTCATAGGTGACGTGGAGCCTCTTGCGCCGCGCGTAGGTCCACTTGTGGGGCCGGGCGGAAAAGTCTTGGCGTGAGGTGTGTGGTGGGGGATGTAGGCACTGCCTGACGCATGGGCCCTGTAGGTCCACCTTCGTATTTCCTTCTCTAGCTATAATAATCTTTTGATGATGATGGCACCATTACATTCCAAAAAAAAAGGTAAGTTATATCTGTCTTCGGGGCCGTTCGGCTGGAATTATAAGCCGGCTGAAAAACACTGTTGGCTGATTTTTTGTGAGAGAAAAATACTGTTCCGGCTGAAAAAACAAGCCGAATAAGACGGATTATAAGCCAGATGAACAGGACCTTCATCTACCTCCTGCAATGCAAAACGGAATGGAACGGAGCTTAAACATCTCTTCTCCCCTTTTTCTAGATAATAATGGACATCTCTTCTACCCGTGGCACCTCCATAGCAAGCAGCAAGCCAGGGAGGAAAATGTAATTGCCTCCTCCTATAATCCTATATAAACTAATATTAATAGCCTAGTAACAATCGTGATGTGATGGAAAAAAAGAATTTATATTTTAATGACATATAAAGGATATATACGGAATCATTATAAGTTTTAATGGCAGTGAAAGATTATTCCTTTTTGTTTTAGGTCAACTACGGGGGATCAAACCGATCCCCACCTGATTTTCATTTCCACAGATCCCAGCAAGCCGGTGGGTGGAAGGGTGCAAAGCACCTAATACAGAGGGTCGACCCTTGAAGGTCAAAGAGCACATGAAAGAGGGGGGGGGAGAGAGAGGGATTGCAACAACATTTAACAAAAACAACAACAAGGGTAATCCTAGACGCAAGCCGAAGAACGCCTACCAATCGTCGATTTGCGCCACTGCTGAACAGCATACTCGCCGGTTTCGCTGTGGCCATTGTGCCCTGCACCACTCCTCGTAGCTACGTTGCTCCGCTGCCGCCCTCCATCTAAGGACCAACCAGTGGAATGGGGACAAAGAGTGGTGACGGACATATAAGCCCAAGATCACCAGACACAGCGACCTCCCTTAAAACTGATGGCGACACCTACAGCACTTCTGGGCCCACGTAGCACCATTCAACGCCATCTACGAGGAGGAAACCTTGGAGGGGAATGGCGGCAATGGTGGAAACACCACCTGACATTAGATTTTCTGGCACTATCAAGGAGAGCGCCAACGGAGCAGAGACGCTAGAGGAGGACACTCGTCAAAAAATCGGTAACGACCAATAGCCAGGGCCAGTCTCACCCAAGAGGGGAGCAAGGAGTAGGGAGGCACACACCAAGAAAAGAAAGGGATAGGAGGGGGTGGAGAGGATAGGGAAAGCTCAGAGTAGCGTCGGGGACATAGATGGCTACAGGTACTGACGCCTTCAACAAGGAAAGTGACATCCATAGACGCCATAGTCGTAGGCCGAAGCAGGGCAGGCTATCACCTAGAGACGCAGCTCTGTCGAGCAGGTAGTAGTAGCAGAATATTCAACGTCGCCTCCAGGGAGGGGCATGACTAAAGATGGCAACAGGTAAAATCCGCGCGGATACAACTATCACAAACCTGCACCCGCGATAATTTTTCTGTGCCCGCGCCCGCGCCCGCCACCTGCCATGGGCAGCACAACGTGCTCGCACCCGCTATCCGCCGACATGTCTTGCCCGCGGGCATACCCGCATACCCGCCAGGACGCTAGAAAAACTCCCCATAGATTCTTCCCCATTGCAACTTCCCCATTGCCACTCGCCCACGCACTGCCGAGGTCACGTCGGCCATGCTCAGCCCCGCCACCGCCGGCCGTGCTTGCCCAGGCCACGCCCGGACAAGCTCACCTGCTCACGTACGCTCGCCCGAAGCAGCATTGGAGCACTCGCGTTGTCCCCGTCCAGCAGCGCAGGATGGTAGGACCCCATCCATGGACGTGCCCCTCTTCCCCTCCATGGCTCCACGCTCGCACCCATAGCAGCGCTCCCCGATTCAGCCGTCGACAGGCCACGCCCCTCCTCTTCGGCTCTTCCCCTCCGCGCTCATGCCCATGGCCGCGCTCCTTGCTCTTCCCTATTGCGCTCGTGCCCATGGCCGCGCTCCCTGCTTCACCGCTGCCCGGCCATGCCCCTCCTCTAGTCCTCTTCCCTCTGTGCTCGTGCAGGCCGCAGGAAGATAGTGGCGGTGGTACGGGGTAACGGGTCGGGTGGGGATGGAATGAAACTAGGGTTTCTGGTCTTCCAATATATATCTGGTTAGCTGTGACCCCACATGTTAGGTAACCAAGGCGGGTTTGTGGATACGGGTACGCTATTTTCTTACCCGTTAACTAATGCCCGTTGGGTTTATATCTCTGCCCGCAATCATGCCCACGGGTGCACTTTGGCGGTCGTATCCGTGCCCGCTGGGTTTAATACCTATGGGTACGCGGGTATTCTGTGCCCATTGCCATCTTTAGGCATGATGCCAGGTGCGCCATCAGTGCTGGCCCGGAGCAAAACCGAACAAGTCTTTTGCCCAGATTCCATACCAACCCGGCATGCCGGACTTGGCTGTCCACCACCACCACCACCTGCAACAGGCCACACTGCCATCAGGCCATGCGCTAATGCATTAGCAACCATACTGCATCACCATGGCCGGTGCCTGCCCACGGCAGCATCTTCGCCGCATCCCGCAGCCAGGAGCACCTGCCACTAGGCCGTAGCTTATGCCCTTGCCTTCGTGGGTTGCTGCAGCGAGGCACTCCTGGGGCAGCACTTCCGACCATGCCGCAGTTGTAGCATCATGATGGGTGGTGGCAGCCACAGCCTAGAGACTTGCCCTGGTGGCCAGGACGAAGATGAGTAGCATGAACGCCGTGTTAGCTGTCAACCTCCACGCTACTTGCCTCTGTTGCAAGGCACCCGTCGTGGCCCGAGGCTAGGGCCCGTGGAACCATTGTGGTGCACAGCCAGGAGAAGAGCGATAGGGCCATGGGCACGTTGCTGAGCTATAGCATGCACTGCACCACTTTGCCAGCCATGAGCACGACAGGCAATGGCCCCGTCGCCCCGACCAAGCCGTCTCCCAGCACTGCACTCCTTCAAGCGATCTAGGCCGGCTCACAGCCATCGGAGTTGAGATGCCTTGGCGACATGTTGGTGAAGGGCCGAACGCTCCGCCTGCCGCTCCTTGGGTGTTGCCGATGCATCCGTGTCCATCGGCCCTAGCAGCACCGGATCCGGGGTGCGTGACGCCGGATCCGAGCCCAGAGGAAGCACTAGACATGGGGTGACCTTGTCCCGTGTCCTCGATGCCACCGATAGGATAGGGAGGATGGGGAATGACGTAATGCCAGCCATGCCTCGGTGCGCTGCGAGCTGGTCTCCGCTTGGCTGGCATCCATGCTAACTCAACCGCTGCGCACGGGGGCTCCGTTCGGCTAGATCTAGGGCTGGCTTCACCGGATCCGAGCTCAGGCGGTGAGTATCTGGCACGGTGCCAGACACCTTGTTCGCCGTCGACCGTCCATGCCATCACAGTGCCAGAGTTGGATGTAGGTGAAGGAAGAAAGGAGATGAGAGAGAGGAGGAGGAAAGTCCTAGGGGTGAGGCCTTGTTGGGAGCCACCGTGAAAGATCCTAATATAGCTAGAGGGGGATGAATAGCCTATTTAAAAACTCTACAAAGCACTAGAGCAATTGATTAGTACAACAAATGGCGTAATACAATTTTGCTCTAGCTCTACAAGGGTTGCAAGCTACCTATCTAACAATTCTAGTTGCTAAGATCACTAGGCTCATAAGAGGCTAAGTCACTACTCACCAAGAGCTCTCAATAAGACTACACTAAAGAGCTCCACTAGATGAAACTAATCTACCAAGCAAGCTCTCAAGACTAGTTATACTAAAGAGCTTGCTATAACTAGTTTGCAAGAAAGTAATGGAGTTAGTAGGGTGATTATACCGCCGTGTCGAGGAATAAACCAGTCACAATGTGAAACCAACCAATCACCGGGAGAAGTCCAAACACACAAGAGATACAAGATTTTTCTTCCGAGGTTCACGTGCTTACTGGCACACTAGTCCCCGTTGTGTCGATCAACACTTGGTGGTTCGGCGGCTAAGAGGTGTTGCACGAACCTCGTCCACACAATTGGACACCACAAGAACCTAACCACTGGTGAGGTAACTCAATGACACGAGTAATTTACTAGAGCTACCTTGCGACTGTTCGCCGAGGAAGGTGCAAGACCCCTCACAATCACCGAAGCCAGCCACGAACAATCGCCAACATGTGCCAAAGCACCTATGCTGCTCCAAGCCATCTAGATGGCGGCAACCACCAAGAGAACCAAGAAATCCGCAGCCACAACGATCCCCAAGTGCCACTAGATGCAATCACTCAAGCAAATGCATTTGGAATCACTCCCAATCTCACTATGATGATGAATCAATGATGGAGATAAGTGGGTGGTGTTTGCCTAGGCTCAAAAGGATGTTAGGAATGTCAAAGTGCCAAGAGAGTGAGCCCCAAGCTGGCCAAACACTATTTATAGAACCCCTCAAATAAATAGAGCCGTTAGGGTCAAGGAGGGGTTCTACGTGCTGATCGGACGCACCGCGCCAGCGTCCGGTCGCGCATCTGCCGCCACGTGGCCCCCCGCGTTCAAGCGCAGCCGCCCGATCTCAACGGTAACTAAACGATCAGCTTAAGTTAAAGATCGATCAGACTCACTGCTCGAATCGATTTGACACAGAGTCAGCAGCGTCTAGTCACGTCCAGAAACTACCCCGAGAGGTTTTTTGCGACCTGACACGTCCGCTCGAAGCTGACCGAACTCAGGTCAGAGTCCGTCCACCCCATCACACTCATTGAGCCACTGTGCTGCTGACATCAGCGTACGTCACGCTCGACCTGATGTGGCTCCTACACGTTTAGCCACGTCATCCCACCTACGTATGATGACCAAGGCCTGCTGCCCCTTCTCTACGTGTGATGATCGGACGTGACGCTGGAGTTAGGTCCAGCGTCTGGTCACTACTTCTCGCCCTCAGCCAACAAAGCCTCCACGACTAAAATTGACCGGATGGGCCTAGGGTGAGTCCGGTCACCCCAGCGCTAGAGTCCGGTCGCGCACCTTCGCCGCCTTTTCATTTTCGAACTCCGTAACCACTTCGCCCTTGCTTCCAACTTGCTAACCACAAAGTGTAAAACTTATGTGCATGTGTGTTAGCATTTTTCAAAGCATTTTACAAGAGACAAAGTTAGCACACTAGGTTCCTAAATGCATATGCAAGATTCATGTCACCTAGTGGCACTTGATAACCACTTAGCTAAAGATTTTTCCTCTTTATAGTATGACTATCGATCTTAAATCACTCACGCCCTCTATGGTGTCTTGAGTGCAAACAAAAAATGGCTTATATCAATATACCTTTGCCTTGAGCCCATTTTTATTTTTCTCTTTCTTCTTTTCGAAATGTGAAGCACTTGATCATCTCTTTTGTGGCCATCACCTTCACCAAGACCATCATCTAGCTTCACCACTTTAGTTGGACCACCTTATCTAATTCGCACACTTAGATCAAATGTTAGTCCTAGGTTTTATCAATTACCCAAAACCAAACAAAGGTTTTCAATCTCCTCCTTTTTGGTAGTTGATGACAACCTATTTATAAAGATATTCAATGAATTCATTTTGGATTCATGCTGCTTGCCCAAGCATATTACCATGTGTAAAGGTTATGGACAAGTTTCATCAACTCAAATTGGTAGTTTTAGCTCTCCCTACATATATGCTAAGAGTTTAGATTTGAAATCTTGCACATATACGTGAATTTGGAAGTGTGGGAGAGTAATGTTTATCAAATAATGCTAAGGTGTAAAGAATGAACCTTTGAAGCGTGATACCAATCGGAGTTGCCATTTGAACACCATCCTTAGCACCATGGTTAGTTAGATTGCACTTGCAAAACACAAACACTAGATACCTCGTGAGATCAACATTATAAGCAAGGCTCTAGTACCACTTGTAAACCATGCAAGGCACATCTAACTATCATCCTATGCATGCTAGTTTTTCATTTCACCAATCATTTTCTACAATCTAGCATACACCAAACAAGCATGGATATGGAATTTTAAAACTTGTGCCATGCAAGAAAACATATGTAATGCACACACAAATGCAACATACAAGTTTATGAGCTTGCTCCCTCTACTTGTGTGCTTCAAATTGTAATTGATCCCCTTACAATATCATTACATTTGTTTGCTCTCCCTATCTTGCTATCTTTGTGTATTTCTCTCCCCCTTTGTCAACAATTAGCACAAAAGGTAAGCTTAAATTTTAGATAGGATTAGGGTGACACCCTATGAAGTGAGGATCATTTTCCCAATTTGGTTCAATCTAGATCACTTGCAAAAGATATTTAATTCGGTTTGATCCAAGGACAAGCTTCTTCACTCCTCCAAATAAGGGTTATCTTGTACCATGTTGAGTTAAACACTTATAGCTCATTCTCTAGATTAAACACTAGGTTCACAAGCCCACAAACATGTCATATGCTAACACTAGATCATTTCAAGCATACAAGCAATAGTGGTACCATACAAGCATAAAATTCATTTGGTTTTCATGAATATGTCTAAGACATGATAGGAATGACTATATGCACTAAACAAGTCCTTAGCAATGGATGAATGACATGTTAATCAACTTTACTTTGCTTTGCTTGAAGGAGAAGTGTTGGCATTTCTTAGCGCAATCACCAAGTATGAAGTTTTCAAGTCCATCCCTGGGAACAACGCCAGAAATGATTGTTGGCATTTCTTAGCACCATCACTAAGATTGAGTAAACCTTAGTGATGCCACCAAGAAACACCAACTACGATTGTTCTTAATGATTATAGAAAATATCCGCAAGCGCACGTGTTGGGGTCATAACCCCAGGGTGTCTCAGGGCACCGATTAGTTAGCAAGCTGCATGGTCCGCAACACAACAACTAGCAAAGGCCCGAACGACCGAGGCCCAGCGAAAGCCAAGCAAAGCAGATGCCAGGCGCTAAGGCCGGGAGCGATCACGATCCCTTCCTCCATCATTAGTCGCATGATGCTCAAATACGTGACATCTTCCCCATCATGACCCCTAGGAGGGATCGAGAGAGGTCAAGCCTCGCGTGATGCGCCCGTTCTGACGAAAGGCAAGCACGCTGCACTGACCTCATAAGGACTGAGGGGATAGTTGTCACACTCCAATTAAAGGACAATATAGAGTGTATACATCTTATGTGCACCCCAGGAATAGTCGCACACATAAGCTGACAAATTAACAAAAGTATCATCACCATGTACATACATATCGTTATTACATCACGTAGTTCTTACATAACAAGCGGAAAAGTAAATAGCAACTCTCAGGCGTAGTGTCTGATCCACAGGGAAGGACGACTGGTTGACTCAAACCTAGAAATCTTCCGGGAAGTCCTCGTAGAAACTGTCATCTGTTACCCATCCGGGATTTTTATCCAAAAACAATATAGCAACAAGTGTGAGTACATTTGTACTCCGCAAGTATAGTATGAGGATTCATGAGGCTCAAAAAGGATAGACACGGTTGACTGCAGTTAGCACTTTTAGTAGATCAACATTTCATTATTAATCATTATTAAGTTATGCTCAAACTCCCATTTAACCCACATGATCCACTACTAGAATTAAGAAGAGAAAGCAACAGTGTGATCTCATCATCATCATCATAGTTCATCCACATATCTAGTAACCATTTATTCTGTGAGTTTTCCGGGCCGCTCGTGTCCGTGAGCACGGCTGTTATAACAGTTTTTAACACTCTGCAGAGGTTGTGCATCTTTACCCGTGAGTCGTGTTACCCGTATGCCCGGGGCCCATCGACCCCCTAACACTTCCAAGGTGAGCAGGCAGGGTACACTATGAAGCCTTCCATAGGCCTCTTCTAACAAGTTAGGGCCGCGAGGTTTCCTCGGCAGGCAGATATAGAGAACCCCCCTTTCGATGGCACAATTCCCGCAGGCTATACACATCAGAACAGAGGCAGTTCTATACCCAAAGTGGCAAGCCCCTCTTGCGCCCTTTCGGGTAACCTCTAACAAGCTAGAAAAGATCCTATTACTGAGCTAAAGTCAGAGCCATATGACTCTCACGGTTGCACTGTATGTCCCAGCTTTTGCCCTACAGACAAGTCCTTACGGAGAGTTTAGGGCAACATGATCGACATCATTTGCACCATCACCCTATACTTCAATTATTACCATCATGTTTATCCGTTTGTTCCATTAATCATAGTATTGATCATGTTTGAATAGAGCACTAGCATTCTACCCATATGCAATAAAACCCATAGGTATCGAGATATAAGTCATAAATGGCTAGGATGTCCTTATAGTCGAGCAATATTAGACACATGCATAATGAGTAGATTATATAATGAATAGGAATCAAGGAAGGCCCATGCTATACTTGCCTTGGTTCACGAACTGCTGCTGGTCCTGCTGCTCCTCGCACGCGTCCGGATTTCCGACGTACTCCTCACCGTCTGAACTCGAACGACACAAAGTACAACACGCAATTCGGAGTAGACATACAAGCAAAACATAGCTACTATTAGAACAGTACACCAACAATAAATAAATCTGAATAAAATGTTTACCAAAATCATCTACGTCTCGCTACGATCACATTGACGCGAATTGCACGAAAAACGGAGCTACAACGCAAAAGTTACGCGCTAAGCAAGGTTCCAAAACTAGCTACTAAACTAGTCTTAATCGAGAAACTTAAAAGCTTCTAACAGGTCCATCAGTAGCACTAATGCGTAGATTACGAAATTACAAAACTAACGCAAGTTGATCGGGTCGAATCGGAGCTAAAACGACGATTTTATACACGTTTTACTGTAGTGGCAAATCTGTAAATAGATGGAATTCAATTTTCGATTTAAAATAAATCAAATTCGGGGATTTCCAATCTGGCCGAGGACCGCGGGCGGAATAAAGAAGAAACCCGAGGGCTCTTTAGAAAGAAAACCCACGAAGGGGTATCGGCCTTTCTAAGCCGTTGATCAAGCGATGGACGGGCGGGATTAAATGGAGGGGGAAGAAGGGAACATGGGCCGCCGGAGTTGGGGGTGGACGCGGCGGCGCCGCCATTACCGCGGCGTGGAGCTCGCCGGCGTTGCTTGCACGGGTGCTACAGGGCTTCATTTTCAAAAAGGAAAACTCCGGAGCGAAGGGGAGATGATGGCGAACCCATCCCGGGGCAAAACACGGCCGGTGGTAGGCTCGAGGGGCACCCGCCACGGCCGGCCATGGAAGAGCTCGCCGGAGTTCACGTAGAACGGCCCTAGAGACCACAAATCGTAGAAATGAAGGTGCAAGGAGAGGGAGGGAATCACGGGGAGGCTCACCGAGCGAAGAACACGGGCGGAGGCGACTCGGAGGTGTCGGCCGACGCGGGTGGCGGACGGGAAGCTCCGGCGGTTCGTCGCTGCGGCCCACGGTTGCTCAAATGAGAGGGATTGGAGCGGGAAAACAGCAGGGGGGAGGCGGTGAAGGGGTTGCGGCTCGCTTTTGAAGGCCGGGCGCGGGGGGGAAAAGAACGCTCCCACGTTCTGCGGTAGTGGGCGCGGGGGGGAGAAGGAATGGCGGTTGCCTTCGTGACCGAGGGAACCGGAGGAGCGGCTGGAGGTAGAGGAGGGCGCCGACAGGTGGGCCCGGCATGTCAGCCGCACAAGAGAGGGAGGCGCGGCGGAGGCAGGCCGGCTGGGCTGGGCCGCGGCCCAGAGAAGGAGCGCGGGGGAAGGAATGGTGGGCTGGCCGGGAATCGGCTAGCAGGCCGAAAGCGGGGAAAGGTGAAGGGGAAAAATAATTTGTTTTCCTTTTTCAAATTAAATTTTCAAATCACATTTCCAAATGATTTTCAAATCCTTTCAACAATTTGTCAAAACCACTCATCACAAAAAAAAATACTTGTGCAACAGCATGCATGCATGAACATTTTCTAACCTTATGATTGATTTTAATTTCCCAAAAATTTATTATTCCCTAAATTCGATTGCACAACAAATTCATATTTAAATCAATTTATCTATTTTTAAATAATACAAAAAATTTAGGGTGTCACAATTCTACCCCCCTTAAGAGAATCTCGTCCTCGAGATTGGATGATGCTTACTCAAAAAGCTGTGGATAAGACTTTCTCAGATCTTCTTCTCTTTCCCAAGTAGACTCATCTTCTGAATAACGATTCCATTGCACTCTGCACATCTTTATAGTGCGGCTTCTGGTAACTCTTTCTGCAGTTTCAAGAATCTTTACCGGATACTCCTCATACGTGAGATCTTCTTTAACAGTAAGCTCCTCCAAGGGAATCTGCTCCTCTGGTACCCGCAAACACTTTTTCAACTGTGAAACATGAAACACATCATGCACGCCTGATAAACTTTCTGGCAATTCCAATTGATAAGCCACTTCTCCACGTCTCTCTAGAATCTTGAAAGGTCCCACATATCTCGGTGCTAACTTGCCCTTCATATTGAATCTTCTCACATTTCTCATTGGTGACACTTTCAAATACACATAGTCACCTTCTTTGAAACTCAACTCTCTCCTTCGGATATCAGCATAGCTCTTCTGTCTAGACTGTGCTACTCTCAAATTATCCCTGATCATCCTCACTTGTTCCTCTGCATTGCGTAGGACATCAGGTCCAAACACTTGGGTTTCACCTGTCTGATTCCAGAATAGAGGTGTTCTACACTTTCACCCATATAAAGCTTCGAATGGCGCCATCTTGAGACTTTTCTGGTGACTGTTGTTATATGAAAACTCAGCATATGACAAACTCCTATCCCAACTAGTACCATACTGTAAAGCACAAGCTCTCAACATGTCTTCCAATATTTGATTGGTTCTTTCGGTCTACCCATCAGTTTGGGGATGATACGCCGAACTGAAATTTAACTTGGTTCCCAAAGCACTGTGTACCTTACGCCAAAAATGTGACGTAAACTGAGTTCCTCGGTCAGATACGATCTTCTTGGGAACCCCATGTAGACATACTATTCTCTCCATATACAACTCCGCTAGCTTTGCACCACTATAAGTGGTTTTGACTGGCAAGAAGTGGGCTACCTTAGTAAGTCGATCCACTATTACCCAGATTGAATCATATCCTTGTTGAGTGCGGGGCAATCCAGTAATGAAGTCCATACCAACTTCTTCCCATTTCCACTCTGGTATTTTCATTGGTTGCAACAATCCTGCAGGCCTTTGGTGCTCAGCCTTCACCCTTTGACAAGTATCACATATGGCCACATACTCAGCCACATCCCGTTTCAAACCATACCACCAATACTTCTCTTTGAGGTCCAAGTACATCTTGGTGCTTCCAGGGTGTATAGAATAAGCAGAATCATGTGCCTCTCGCAGAATCATATCACGGATAGCTTTCACTTCAGGTACACATATTCTTTTTCCAAACCATAGAGTACCATTCTCATCCAGCCGGAAACCTGGTGCTTTTCCAACCACTACCTGCTCAGCAATCTCCTTTAATTTCTCATCCTCCAACTGACCTGTACGTATCTCTTGCTCCAATGTAGGTTCTATAGCCAATTCTACTACATTATTGACAAGACCCAAGTTGAGATGTTCTATTTCAGCTCGCAACTCTGCTGGTATAAATGTCAACTGAAGTCCGTTGGCATAGCTCTTCCGGCTAAGTGCATCGGCAACAACATTTGCCTTTCCAGGATGATAATGCACTTCCAGATCATAATCTTTAATTAATTCCAGCCAACGACGTTGCCTTAAATTCAACTCGGACTGAGTAAAAATGTATTTTAAACTCTTGTGGTCAGTGTAGATGTCACACTTATGTCCGATCAAATAATGCCTCCAAATTTTCAGAGCATGGACAACTGCGGCTAATTCCAAGTCATGGGTTGGGTAATTCAATTCATGCTTTCTCAACTGCCTGGATGCATAGGCCACAACCTTTCCTTCTTGCATAAGCACACACCCAAGGCCTAGGCGAGATGCATCACAATAAATAGAGAAGCTCTTACTTAAATCAGGTAGGGTCAACACTGGGGCTGTTGTCAACCTTTTCTTTAGCTCCTCAAAGTTAGCCTGACATTTGTCTGACCAAACAAATTTGGCATTCTTCTCTAATAGGGCTGTAACACCCCTGGTGTTAGTCTTGCCTAATTTCACTTGCATTTCATGATCATGAGCATCATTCATCCATTCATGAGCGTATATCAATGGAAGCAAGAGCATCAATTCCAGTGTTTTCATCATTTCAGTACCAATAGTGTTTGGTATGACCAATGTGTGGTATAGCTAATTATATTGTTAAACATCTTAGCTATGCTCAGAAAGTCATTTGGAACAATGTTCATGTTGATCATGTTGCCCAATTAAGATTCCAATCATGGTTTGACTTGTTTTGACCCTAGGACTTTTTGGTTTGACTGTTCAAAAAGTACCACTTAGAATGCTTGCATGTCGAAGCAACCTAAAACAAAGTTGTAGCAAATTACTTAAGGAACAAAAGTTATTTTGTGACCAAGTCATGAAAATGAGCACAACATGTTCATTTTGGGCCCACAAGTCAGATTTGTGGTGCTGACTCAACACTAAAAATTTTCTAAGTCAAAATTGTTACATTTCAGTTTCTTTTACCCTTGTTTGGAGCCTGGTATCTCCCTAACCTGACCGAATCAGTTCAAGCTCTAATTAGCAAAGTTGTAGATCTCACTTCAATCTCCAACTTTGTTAACTTGACCTAGAGCTAGATCGTCACCGTTTAAGAGTTTTTGATCGTTGAAAACGCGCTGTCAGACGTCGGGGGGGGGTTAACTGAATCGAGCTACAGGGTTTCGGGTTCAGGCCGTCGTGGCCGACCGCCGTCTGGCCGAGCGCGCCAAGTGGAGGCCGTACGCCGGCGCTGCCCCCACCGGTCAGGCCGTTGCCGCCACGAAGACGCCACGCGCCCGTGAGATCGCCTATTTGTCCCGCCCGCGTCCCCTCCTCGCTTCACCAGTCGCTCGGAGCCGAGCTCGCGCCTCCGCCATTGCCGCAGGGAGAGTCGCCGCTGCTCAGCTCGCTCGCCACCGCGTCGTTGCCGCCTCCAGTGAGCCACGAGCCCCGCTTTGCTCAGCCGCACCTGCTACGCCAGCTTCCGCGTCAATCGAGCCCCGGTGAGAACCCCTTTTCGCCGAATCGGCGAGCTCCGCCATGGCTGACGCCTCGCCGGAGTGCGTGCCGCCGTGGCCAAGCACCACCGGAGCCTGTTCACTCCTTTCTCTCCCTTCCATCCGTTTCCCTGCGTCACCTCGTTGCTCACGCCAAGCTCAGATCGGGCCGCTAGGGCCGGAGTTGGCCGGCGCACCTCGCGCAGCGCCACCGCGACCGCCATTGCCGCCGGCGACCTCATCCGCTATGGCTAGGGGGTCCGTTTTGTACTTCCATCGGTGCGGGGTAGCGTGCTGTGCACGTTGGTGCCACTCCCTTCGCCGGACGGCTCGCCGTCGTCGAGCGGCGGCCGGTCAGCCGGTCTCCCCTGCCTCCGGCCGGCTGACCAGTGGGGCCAGTTGACCCGCTGGGTCCCGCCTGTCTGTTTCTCTGGCGCGGGTGGTGGGTGGATAGCCGGGTGTACCTAGCAGTTTAGGGCATGAAGTTTAAAAGGATTTCAGAAATGATTTTTTTGTTTATTCTATTTAAATGCTTTAGAAAATAGTTGTGCACTCCTTTTAGCTCCAAATTGGTTGGAACAAATTTTCCTAGGTTCCTTATCATCAGATCTACTTGGGAAAATTATTGCATGTCATTTTTGGGATACTTTTCTGAAGAACTTTATTTAATCATGAATATTGCTGATAACTTGAAAAATGTGTAGAAAAATCTATAGGCTTCAGAAAAATGTGATTCCAAGTTTGTTAATTTTTGTGTGCCCTCTATTTGCTAAGTAAAATTTTATATCAGGTCTGTTCTGTAGAAAAATGTATAGTTGTAGTTCAAATGCTTTCTATCACTAATGTTTGTTATTTTTGTTATTTAGATAAATTTAAATAAAACATGCAAGTGATACTTTTTCTATAGTGTTTGTTTAGGGAGTAGATAGTAGGAAAATTTCTAAATCTGTTGTTTGATACTTTTCATAATTTAAAGTATTTTAAATCTCCAATTTGGGCCTTATTTTGTTATTTTTGTATAGTCAGTTCTATTAATCCAAATGCAGTAAAAATCTTGTGACATGCTAGTTTTGATATTAGTAATCCACTGTAATTTTCTAAGATTTTTCTGAGCTACTAAAATATGTGTTGCTGTTCAAATATAGGGCTAATTAGGGTTTCCCTTTTATTCTTTAATGCAAAGATAATTAGTAAGGTATACTTTGGTGTATCTTTGAAGCATCTTGAGTGTTCAAGTGCTCTTGCATGGTAGAGAATAGTAGCGGTAGTTTTCGAGTACATGTTCTTGGATGACGTAGACTACCTTGTAGAAGAGTCATAATTTCCGCATGATCCGATAACGTAACATATTCACTTCATCGCATGCATACCGCATCATCATCATCTCATGTCACCTCTGCAATGCATCTATGCATGTTGCACTCATACTTCTGCATCATACAGGATCGCAGGAGGTGGTTCCGACAGTAGTTCCCGAGGACGCAGAGGAGCAGCCCGAGGAGCCGGAGCCAGCAGAAGTAGAAGAGGAGTCCGGTGAAGAGCTTCCGGAGTGCCCCGACCATCGTCCCAGCTCCTTCGAGCGAGGCAAGCCCCGGAGCATTTCTCCCCCGGTTTGCAAATAATTAATTATTAATTTTACTTAATCTGATGCATTAAGTTTAGGAGTTGTTTGCAAACGTTGCTGCATTATACCTTGTTCCACCTTGTTTTACCGATCCTTGTCACCCTGGTGTCCACGGTCAATACTTGCTTAGCTTGCTTAGACCGGTAGAAGTCGGGTGATTGCCTGTCATCCGCGAGCTATAGGGGATTACCTGGTTTTGTGAAAGAGATGTCATGTGAGAATAACTCAGTGTGGAAATGAATGTGAGACCGGGCGGAAGCTTGCAGGGTTCTGGACTGTAGTGTCTTCCGTCTGTGTCGATTAAGGACCGTCCGATGTCGGGCCTCGGGTCATGTTGAACGCATGCCTCACATTTAGCTGGCCGAATAAAGTACCTTTCGACCGCGAAGCCGGGAGATTATTCGGGCCGAGTAGATTGCTCGCAACGCACTGTACCGGAGCAGTAGTGGCAGGAAACGGGGGCGCGATGATAAGGCCAAAGAGCAGTCGGGCGGCCCCCGGGTACATGTGGTTCCTGGCAAGCTCGCGACTTTACCTGAATGGTTGACTCGGTGACCAATACCTCACTTTAGCGGGTGAGTGAGGTTTGTGTGAGGAATAAATTACCAGCTGGTCAATAATCGATTCGAATCGCCATCGTTCACTGGATAGTGAACACTTGACTTGAGTTACTTCATCGTAGTAATATTGATGCAACACTTGGATAGTTATGTGGAAAATGACATGGTAATTATTGTTAAATATCAATGGTAATCCTTGCTTGCTTAATTACATGGTTACTTTAGCATAAAGTGCAAATATAGTTGACAGGAGAATAAAGATTTAGAAGATGACATGCTTTTGTAAATGATTTGCTAAGCTAAAAATGCTTTTCTTGCAAATGAGTCAGCTACCCCACCAAAATGCCTATCATGATCCTTGGAGTCTTTTTGTTTTGGTTCTGTCGGGTAAGTCTAGCTGAGTACCTTCTCGTACTCAGGGCTTTGTTCCCACTTGTTGCAGATGGACAGATGTACTATGGTTATTGTATCAACTGTCTCTACCCTGCGATGAGCGAAGCCTAGGACCATGGGCAATGGTCACTCACTACTCCTCGCCTGATGCTTTTGTGGGAGATGATCGCGAGCTGGCACTGTATTTTGGAAAAGATGTGTGTGTGTGTGTGTGCTTTGAACTAATGCTTCCGCTACTTTATTTGAAACTGGTTTGTAATAACTATGTTTAAACTCCGATGTATTTTGTGCCGCAAACTGCTGTGTAACTTATGAAGGTAATCGCTGAACTTATTACGATCTTGGCTGTGATGTGAAATGGTTTGAAATCCGTCGAGATTTCACGGACTACCGGGTTATACGGGCTTAAGTTTGGTAAATTGTCCATCCGTTGGATGATTTTCTTACTTAATCTCGTATAATTGGGCGGTTCTGTTACAGCTGGCATCGGAGCATGGTTTAGCGTAATTACTGTTCATAAGTGTATTTAAACCAAAACCTTGCTTAAAAAGTGTGATTTTGAAACTAAAAAGTGTGCCAGTGGTCATATCCTGTATGCCCAGTTAAGGACTCTAGGTGGCTATTTAAGTACTAACTTGGGGTTCTTGCACCATATTTCTTTTTCGTTGCTCATACGGCGTGCTATTGTATGAGTGCCACTTAATTGAGTGGTAATGTATGGATCAGTTACCTCTACGCTTCGGTAAGTGTGAGTTGTGAGAGCATGATCGGATACACCGCCGATCTAGGGAAAAGTGCTTATATGATACTTGGATAATTACATGTTTTACACATGTTTTTATAAAAGTGTCGCATGTGTGGGTGTTCCGTCCGTTGAGGCGATGCCGTCAATAGGACGATGTGTTTGGGTAGTCACTACCGTTGCACACGCATCTGGGGATTCGTGTAAAGCGTGTAGGTAGATTTACTGCTTTCATGCATTCATGGGGAATGGGCTGAAATGAGCTTTCTGCAGGTACATAACAGCGTATCGTGTAGACCGAATTAGTTATGTATAAGAGAGATCATTGTATGCCACCAAATTCACCGTTAGATGCTTTTATTTCATAAGTTTGTGAGAACGTAAGACTCGTGCATGCATCATATTGTTTGTGCATTTCATTCATGGCATGCATTCCTCCCCTTATAAAAGGATTATCCCATTTCGGTAAAAGTGACCTCAACTAAAATATGTTCTCACCGGGTAATTTAAAAACTTGTGCTACAGATGGCCCGCACGAAGCAGACTGCCCGCAAGTCCACTGGCGGAAGAGCACCCCGTCGTCAGCTAGCCCCGCGGGAGCACCGCAACACGGACACTTTTCTAAGCGAGTTTGGCATGCCCACCTTGCTTTGGAGAGTGCTCCATGATGTGGGGTACCCGGAGGGACAAGAGCCAGTTTACTCTTGGAGCGAGAGCCAGCTAGCTGAAGATGGACTTGCTGTGGTAGAGATCACCGTCCCTGCTCTTGGTGATGCGCCAGAATGGGATGGTTGGCATCTGGAGTTCGAAGGACGCACTCCAGTCGAGGGTGCAGAGGGCGCAGCTTTTCGCGTCATCCGAGACATCATGAGCAGATTTCCCAATGAGTTAGCAGCAGCTTTGGCCGGTACCTTCCCGAGAGATGATCCTCGCGACGCCATTTGGGTACAGCCGCAAGGAAGTGCCCTGGTTAGAGGCCCCAGTGAAGGACTGGCTAGCGACAATCACACCATGAGTGCCATGTATGCAGCCATCAGAGCATACCAAGGTCTGGAGAATACCTATTGGACCTTGACTGGCCTACGTGGTGATGATCGGCTTGAAGCAAGGAAGCAGAAGAAAAAGCAAGCGCGTGCTATAGCTAGCTTGCAGGAGCAGTTGGCCGACGTGAGCTTGCAGCGGGATCGAGCTCTCGAGAGAGGCGAGAGTTCCATGCAGCAGGTACAGAGGCTGACCCAGGCCAACAGGAATGCAGATCGCCTGTTGGAGCAGCTAGTACAAGAAAGGAATGAAGCCTGGAACGAGAGGGACCTTCTGAGGCAGAGGGTCGAGGAGCTAGAAGGGTACAATGCCAACTTGCATGAAGAGTTCCATGCCCTCTACAACGGGATAGGCCCGTATGCTCCTCCGAACGCCGCTCAGATGGACATCGACGACGACGCTGCAGCTGAGGGTAGCGATGGCGACGCCTCCGACATCGACGATGGCCCCGAGGAGTAGGATAGTGTCCTGCGTTAGTAGCTAGGCTTGACGCGATGGCCTTCTTTTGGTTTTCATGTATCATGATGTATCCTGTTCGACCTTGAGACTGACGATCTTTGGAGTTTGGTTGTGTATGCGATACCCGAACGCATAAAAGTCCAGTGTATGTATGCTGGCAACATGGTTGTATGGAACGCGATGTTGCTTTTAAAGTAACTTAATTGGTGCTGTTGTTCAATTGGAATGAAATTATTGCGCCTCTGTTTTCTTGTATGACTTGTTCTCTCCAATGAATTCAGTATGGCATGATTGTTCCTTCGGACACAATTTTACAACTTCACTCAATGGTGCTTGTTGCTGAAATATGCAGATGGCCAACACTCGTCGTGCTACGTACGAAGCCGCTGAGACTGGTGGCAACGGTGCAGGAGCTGGTGGAAGTGGTGCCAACAATGTCAACCACCAGGAACCACGTCCAGAACCACATTTGCCCCCTCCTCCGCCGCTCACTGCGGAGATGTTCTTCGCACAGTTCCTTGGAAGTCAACGCAATGCCGAACAGTCACAGAGGAATATGGAAGATTTTCTGCGCACCATCGCTGAAAATGTTCAGAGAGGTAATAATCAAGGTGGTGGCCAGGGAGTGAACCAGTACAGCAGTTTCAAGGATTTCATGGATACTAGGCCACCTATTTTCAAAGAAGCAGCAGAGCCACTTGATGCCGAAGAATGGATTAACACTATGGAAGATAAGTTCCGTGTGTTAAGGATGACAGAAGTTCTGAAAGTAGAGTATGCTGCACATCAGTTACAAGGACCAGCAGGAATGTGGTGGAAGCATCACCGCAGTACTTTTCCTCCTAATACCCAGATCTCTTGGAGGGATTTCACTGAAGCTTTTAAGGGAGTTTATATTCCCCCAGGGTTGGTTGAGATGAAGCTTGGAGAGTTTTTAGCCCTGAATCAGGGTACCAAGACGGTGACACAGTATCTGCATGCCTTTAATAACTTGTGCCGCTATGCCCCAGACATGGTTGACACAGATGCAAAGAAGATTGCTAGTTTCAAGAGAGGGTTGAGTCCGAAGATGATGAAGCATGTGGGTACCAATACCCGCAACAGATTCAACGACTTTATCAGTGACTGTTTGAAGCAAGAGAAGAACAATAACGCTTACACCGCATCCAAGAATCGCAAGAGAGTGTTTGAGTCAGGACCATCCTAGTCCAGAGTTGTCACTGCAAATCGTTCAGCTTATCGTCCGTCTGCACCTGGTGCAAGGTTCAGGCCGCCGCAGCATAAAACCCAGAACTACAAGGGGCCACAGAAACCGTACAAGATGGCAGTGCCGCCAACAAAGACCAGCGCAGCTGCAGAACAGAGCAACTCCAAGGGAGCTATAGGGTCTGCTGGTACAGTGAAAGGGCCCTGCTACAACTGTGGTCAGCCAGGCCACTTTTCAAAGTTCTGCCCTTATCCGCCTAAAAAGAAGCAACAGACTTACAATGCTCGTGTACACCACACCGCCATTGATGAAGTTCCTGAGGGAGAGCCCGTAACTGCTGGTAAGTTTCTTGTGAACCATCACCCTGCAGTTGTTCTTTTTGATTCTGGATCTTCGCATTCTTTTATGAGTCAAGCATTTGCACGGAAGCATGAACAGCTATGCACAGAATTGAGTTATGGTTATCGCATAAGTTCAGCAGGAGCTGATGTGTTAACCAATAAGATGGTTAGAGGGGCAACCCTTGAGTTAGGTAGTCGGAAGTTCCGAGTGAACCTGGTAGTTATGCCTGGACTAGTTTTGGATGTAATAATAGGAATGAACTGGATGAAAGACTGGGAAGCAGTCATAGATACAAGCAGTAGGATGCTTACCCTTAAAGATCCCCAGGCAGAGGGTACTTTCCAGGTACCATTGCCTAAAAGAACAGATCTTGTGAGTGTGACCTGTGCCATGGAAGTTGCTCCTATCCATCAGATCCCAGTAGTATGTGAGTTCCCGGATGTGTTTCCAGACGAGTTGCCTGGCCTTCCTCCAGACAGAGATGTTGAGTTTGGAATCGAGTTGATCCCCGGGACAGCTCCAATTTCGAGGAGACCTTATCGGATGCCTCCGGATGAGTTAGCTGAGTTGAAGAAACAGTTGGAAGAGTTGTTAAAAAAGGGGTTTATTCGCCCAAGTAAGTCTGAATGGGGATGTCCTGCCTTGTTTGTAAAGAAAAAGAAAGAGGGTACTCTCAGGATGTGTGTGGATTACCGACCTCTTAATGCTGTAACCATCAAGAATAAATATCCCTTGCCTCATATTGATGTTCTGTTTGATCAGTTAGCTAAAGCCAGAGTGTTCTCCAAGATAGACTTAAGGTCTGGGTATCATCAGATAAAGATTAGACCTCAAGATGTTCCGAAAACCGCCTTTTCTACCAGATACGGGTTGTACGAGTATCTTGTTATGTCATTTGGACTAACAAATGCTCCTGCATATTTTATGTATCTGATGAATACAGTTTTCATGCCAGAGTTGGACAAGTTTGTAGTTGTCTTCATTGATGACATTCTAGTATACTCTGAAAACGAGAAAGAGCATGAAGAGCATCTGAGAATTGTCTTGACCAGGCTGAGAGATCATAAGTTATATGCTAAGTTCAGCAAATGTGAATTTTGGTTGAAGAAAGTTCCTTTCCTCGGTCATATCCTATCTGAGAATGGAGTTTCTGTAGATCCGAGTAAAGTGCAAGAGGTTATGGATTGGAAGACTCCAACCACAGTGTCAGAAGTCAGAAGTTTCCTAGGGTTAGCAGGTTACTATCGCCGTTTTATCCCAGACTTCTCGAAGATTGCCAAGCCTATGACAAGTCTGTTACAGAAAGATCACAAGTTTGCGTGGACAGAGGAGTGTGAGACAGCTTTCCATACCTTGCGGAAACTGTTGACCACTGCTCCAGTTCTTGCACAGCCCGACATCGAAAAACCTTTTGATGTGTTCTGTGACGCATCAAAAACAGGATTAGGGTGTGTGCTAATGCAAGAAGGAAGAGTCATTGCTTATGCCTCCCGGCAGTTGAGAAAACATGAAATCAATTATCCGACTCATGACCTTGAGCTTGCCGCTGTGGTGCATGCCTTAAAGATCTGGAGACATTATCTACTGGGTAATGTGTGCAATATTTTCACCGATCATAAGAGTCTCAAGTACATTTTCACCCAACCAGAATTGAACATGAGACAGCGGAGATGGTTAGAGCTGATCAAAGACTACAACTTGAATGTACAGTATCACCCTGGGAAAGCCAATGTGGTAGCTGATGCTTTAAGCAGAAAGTCACATTGTCCGAATGTGCAACCCTTGCTTGAAGATGGTTTCGATCTAATGCACCCTGCCGTGCTACAAAGTATTCAGGTCAGTTGTTCCTTGGAGAGTAGGATTATAGAAGGTCAGAAAGCAGACAAAGGGATATTCCACATCAAAAAGAAGATTCAAGAAGAACCCTCAAAACACTTCAGGGTGGATGAGCAGGATGTGTTGTGGTTCGACAACCGTCTTGTTGTTCCCAAGGATAGAGAGCTTAAGACTAAAATTATGGATGAAGCTCATCTCTCTAAGTTGTCTATTCATCCTGGCAGCAGTAAAATGTATCAAGAACTAAGACCTCGTTATTGGTGGACCAAGATGAAGAAGGAAATTGCAGCGTATGTAGCCAGATGTGACACATGTTGTAGAGTAAAAGCAATTCACATGAAGCCTGCCGGAATGCTACAACCTTTGTCAGTACCGAGTTGGAAGTGGGATGATATAAGTATGGATTTTATCACGGGTCTACCCACTACTCAAAAAGGTCACGATTCCATTTGGGTAATTGTGGATCGTCTTACTAAGACAGCCCACTTTTTGCCTGTCAAAACGGAATATAGACCACCTCAATATGCTGAGAAGTATATTGCAGAGATTGTGAGATTGCATGGCATACCCAAGACTATAGTGTCTGACAGAGGTTCACAGTTCACTGCTCACTTTTGGGAGCATTTGCACAAAGGTTTGGGGACTAGTCTGATTCGTAGCACCGCCTACCATCCTCAAACAGATGGTCAAACTGAGAGAGTTAATGCTGTTCTAGAAGATATGTTAAGAGCTTGTGTGTTGTCTTCCAGAGGTTCATGGGATTCATGGTTACCATTAGCAGAGTTCGCATACAATAACAGCTATCAAGAAAGTATCAAGATGGCACCTTTTGAGGCTCTGTATGGCCGAAAGTGTAGAACACCTTTAAACTGGATTGAGCCAGGAGAAAGAAGGTACTATGGTATCGACTTCGTAGAGGAAGCCGAAAAGAAAGTTCATATCGTTCAGCAGAATATGAGAGCAGCCCAGTCACGTCAGAAAAGTTATGCAGATAAGAGAAGGAGACCGCTTGTGTTCGAAGTTGGTGACTATGTCTATCTAAAAGTTTCGCCAATGAAAAAGAAAAGATTTGGTGTGCGCAGAAAGCTGGCCGCCAGATTTGTAGGACCTTACAAAATCTTAGAAAGAAAGGGTCCAGTGGCTTACAAATTGGAATTACCAGAGTCAATGGGTGCTATATTCCCAGTTTTTCATGTATCACATCTCAAGAAGTGTTTACGCATTCCAGAGGAAAGGATTGAACCTCGAGGCATAAAACTTAAGTCAGATTTGGTGTATCGTGAGCAGCCAGTTCGAGTATTGGATACCAAGGAAAGGGCTACTCGAAACAGTGTGGTGAAAACATATAAGATACAATGGAGTCATCACGATGAAGGGGATGCATCTTGGGAAACGGGTGAATACTTAAAGAATGCCTACGAAGATTTTTATAATAAATGGTTCGTAACCCAAATCTCGGGACGAGATTTTTATAAGGGGGGAGGGCTGTAACACCCCTGGTGTTAGTCTTGCCTAATTTCACTTGCATTTCATGATCATGAGCATCATTCATCCATTCATGAGCGTATATCAATGGAAGCAAGAGCATCAATTCCAGTGTTTTCATCATTTCAGTACCAATAGTGTTTGGTATGACCAATGTGTGGTATAGCTAATTATATTGTTAAACATCTTAGCTATGCTCAGAAAGTCATTTGGAACAATGTTCATGTTGATCATGTTGCCCAATTAAGATTCCAATCATGGTTTGACTTGTTTTGACCCTAGGACTTTTTGGTTTGACTGTTCAAAAAGTACCACTTAGAATGCTTGCATGTCGAAGCAACCTAAAACAAAGTTGTAGCAAATTACTTAAGGAACAAAAGTTATTTTGTGACCAAGTCATGAAAATGAGCACAACATGTTCATTTTGGGCCCACAAGTCAGATTTGTGGTGCTGACTCAACACTAAAAATTTTCTAAGTCAAAATTGTTACATTTCAGTTTCTTTTACCCTTGTTTGGAGCCTGGTATCTCCCTAACCTGACCGAATCAGTTCAAGCTCTAATTAGCAAAGTTGTAGATCTCACTTCAATCTCCAACTTTGTTAACTTGACCTAGAGCTAGATCGTCACCGTTTAAGAGTTTTTGATCGTTGAAAACGCGCTGTCAGACGTCGGGGGGGGTTAACTGAATCGAGCTACAGGGTTTTGGGTTCAGGCCGTCGTGGCCGACCGCCGTCTGGCCGAGCGCGCCAAGTGGAGGCCGTACGCCGGCGCTGCCCCCACCGGTCAGGCCGTTGCCGCCACGAAGACGCCACGCGCCCGTGAGATCGCCTATTTGTCCCGCCCGCGTCCCCTCCTCGCTTCACCAGTCGCTCGGAGCCGAGCTCGCGCCTCCGCCATTGCCGCAGGGAGAGTCGCCGCTGCTCAGCTCGCTCGCCACCGCGTCGTTGCCGCCTCCAGTGAGCCACGAGCCCCGCTTTGCTCAGCCGCACCTGCTACGCCAGCTTCCGCGTCAATCGAGCCCCGGTGAGAACCCCTTTTCGCCGAATCGGCGAGCTCCGCCATGGCTGACGCCTCGCCGGAGTGCGTGCCGCCGTGGCCAAGCACCACCGGAGCCTGTTCACTCCTTTCTCTCCCTTCCATCCGTTTCCCTGCGTCACCTCGTTGCTCACGCCAAGCTCAGATCGGGCCGCTAGGGCCGGAGTTGGCCGGCGCACCTCGCGCAGCGCCACCGCGACCGCCATTGCCGCCGGCGACCTCATCCGCTATGGCTAGGGGGTCCGTTTTGTACTTCCATCGGTGCGGGGTAGCGTGCTGTGCACGTTGGTGCCACTCCCTTCGCCGGACGGCTCGCCGTCGTCGAGCGGCGGCCGGTCAGCCGGTCTCCCCTGCCTCCGGCCGGCTGACCAGTGGGGCCAGTTGACCCGCTGGGTCCCGCCTGTCTGTTTCTCTGGCGCGGGTGGTGGGTGGATAGCCGGGTGTACCTAGCAGTTTAGGGCATGAAGTTTAAAAGGATTTCAGAAATGATTTTTTTGTTTATTCTATTTAAATGCTTTAGAAAATAGTTGTGCACTCCTTTTAGCTCCAAATTGGTTGGAACAAATTTTCCTAGGTTCCTTATCATCAGATCTACTTGGGAAAATTATTGCATGTCATTTTTGGGATACTTTTCTGAAGAACTTTATTTAATCATGAATATTGCTGATAACTTGAAAAATGTGTAGAAAAATCTATAGGCTTCAGAAAAATGTGATTCCAAGTTTGTTAATTTTTGTGTGCCCTCTATTTGCTAAGTAAAATTTTATATCAGGTCTGTTCTGTAGAAAAATGTATAGTTGTAGTTCAAATGCTTTCTATCACTAATGTTTGTTATTTTTGTTATTTAGATAAATTTAAATAAAACATGCAAGTGATACTTTTTCTATAGTGTTTGTTTAGGGAGTAGATAGTAGGAAAATTTCTAAATCTGTTGTTTGATACTTTTCATAATTTAAAGTATTTTAAATCTCCAATTTGGGCCTTATTTTGTTATTTTTGTATAGTCAGTTCTATTAATCCAAATGCAGTAAAAATCTTGTGACATGCTAGTTTTGATATTAGTAATCCACTGTAATTTTCTAAGATTTTTCTGAGCTACTAAAATATGTGTTGCTGTTCAAATATAGGGCTAATTAGGGTTTCCCTTTTATTCTTTAATGCAAAGATAATTAGTAAGGTATACTTTGGTGTATCTTTGAAGCATCTTGAGTGTTCAAGTGCTCTTGCATGGTAGAGAATAGTAGCGGTAGTTTTCGAGTACATGTTCTTGGATGACGTAGACTACCTTGTAGAAGAGTCATAATTTCCGCATGATCCGATAACGTAACATATTCACTTCATCGCATGCATACCGCATCATCATCATCTCATGTCACCTCTGCAATGCATCTATGCATGTTGCACTCATACTTCTGCATCATACAGGATCGCAGGAGGTGGTTCCGACAGTAGTTCCCGAGGACGCAGAGGAGCAGCCCGAGGAGCCGGAGCCAGCAGAAGTAGAAGAGGAGTCCGGTGAAGAGCTTCCGGAGTGCCCCGACCATCGTCCCAGCTCCTTCGAGCGAGGCAAGCCCCGGAGCATTTCTCCCCCGGTTTGCAAATAATTAATTATTAATTTTACTTAATCTGATGCATTAAGTTTAGGAGTTGTTTGCAAACGTTGCTGCATTATACCTTGTTCCACCTTGTTTTACCGATCCTTGTCACCCTGGTGTCCACGGTCAATACTTGCTTAGCTTGCTTAGACCGGTAGAAGTCGGGTGATTGCCTGTCATCCGCGAGCTATAGGGGATTACCTGGTTTTGTGAAAGAGATGTCATGTGAGAATAACTCAGTGTGGAAATGAATGTGAGACCGGGCGGAAGCTTGCAGGGTTCTGGACTGTAGTGTCTTCCGTCTGTGTCGATTAAGGACCGTCCGATGTCGGGCCTCGGGTCATGTTGAACGCATGCCTCACATTTAGCTGGCCGAATAAAGTACCTTTCGACCGCGAAGCCGGGAGATTATTCGGGCCGAGTAGATTGCCCGCAACGCACTGTACCGGAGCAGTAGTGGCAGGAAACGGGGGCGCGATGATAAGGCCAAAGAGCAGTCGGGCGGCCCCCGGGTACATGTGGTTCCTGGCAAGCTCGCGACTTTACCTGAATGGTTGACTCGGTGACCAATACCTCACTTTAGCGGGTGAGTGAGGTTTGTGTGAGGAATAAATTACCAGCTGGTCAATAATCGATTCGAATCGCCATCGTTCACTGGATAGTGAACACTTGACTTGAGTTACTTCATCGTAGTAATATTGATGCAACACTTGGATAGTTATGTGGAAAATGACATGGTAATTATTGTTAAATATCAATGGTAATCCTTGCTTGCTTAATTACATGGTTACTTTAGCATAAAGTGCAAATATAGTTGACAGGAGAATAAAGATTTAGAAGATGACATGCTTTTGTAAATGATTTGCTAAGCTAAAAATGCTTTTCTTGCAAATGAGTCAGCTACCCCACCAAAATGCCTATCATGATCCTTGGAGTCTTTTTGTTTTGGTTCTGTCGGGTAAGTCTAGCTGAGTACCTTCTCGTACTCAGGGCTTTGTTCCCACTTGTTGCAGATGGACAGATGTACTATGGTTATTGTATCAACTGTCTCTACCCTGCGATGAGCGAAGCCTAGGACCATGGGCAATGGTCACTCACTACTCCTCGCCTGATGCTTTTGTGGGAGATGATCGCGAGCTGGCACTGTATTTTGGAAAAGATGTGTGTGTGTGTGTGTGCTTTGAACTAATGCTTCCGCTACTTTATTTGAAACTGGTTTGTAATAACTATGTTTAAACTCCGATGTATTTTGTGCCGCAAACTGCTGTGTAACTTATGAAGGTAATCGCTGAACTTATTACGATCTTGGCTGTGATGTGAAATGGTTTGAAATCCGTCGAGATTTCACGGACTACCGGGTTATACGGGCTTAAGTTTGGTAAATTGTCCATCCGTTGGATGATTTTCTTACTTAATCTCGTATAATTGGGCGGTTCTGTTACAAGGGCTGTCATAGGCTTGGCTAGCTTAGAGAACCCTTCAATAAACCTTCTATAGTATCCAGCCAAACCCAAAAAGCTACGGATTTCACTAGCATTGACTGGGGCTTTCCAATTCAACACATCTTGCACTTTACTGGGATCTACGGCTATTCCACCGTTAGAGACCACATGTCCCAGAAAAGATACTTCTTTCAGCCAGAACTCACATTTGCTCCTTTTTGCATACAATTTATGTTCCCTGAGTTTTTGTAAGACTAACCTTAAGTGTTCAGCATGTTCCTCTTCATTTTTGGAGAATATTAGGATATCATCTATGAATACCACTACAAACTTATCCAAGTACTCCATGAATACTTTGTTCATTAGATACATAAAGTATGCAGGTGCATTTGTCAGTCCAAAAGACGTCACTGTGTACTCATAAAGGCCATATCTGGTAGTAAATGCTGTCTTGGGTATGTCAGATGCACGAATTTTTAGTTGATGATATCCAGAACGGAGGTCAATTTTTGAGAACACACAAGCACCTTTCAGCTGATCAAATAAATCATCAATTCTAGGGAGTGGGTACTTGTTTTTGATTGTGACTTCATTAAGGGACCTATAATCGACACACATCCTTCGTGTGCCATCTTTCTTATCCACAAATATAACAGGTGCTCCCCAAGGTGAAGAACTAGGACGAATAAAACCTTTCTCTTGCAATTCTTTAATTTGTTTCTTTAGTTCTTCTAATTCATTTACTCCCATTCTATATGGTCTCTTAGCTATGGGTGCAGTCCCAGGTAAAAGCTCGATAAGGAATTCGAGGTCGCGATCGGGTGGCATACCTGACAATTCATCGGGGAACACGTCCGGGAATTCATCCACCACCTGGTTCTCCTGGTTAGCAACATCGCTCAGCTGATTGACGGTGGCGGTAGGTTGAGCTTGCACTTCCACTTCGACACAAATTCTATCACCACTTGGAGATGTCACAACCACAGATTTCTCCTGACATTGTATCACTGCCCTATGTTGCTTCATCCAATCCATTCCCAAGATGAGGTCAATTCCAGCGGTTCTCAGAACAATTGGATTTACCTTGAAAGCTACCCCCCTTAAGAAAATACTAGTAGAAGGGCTCCAATAATTTGCGGGCATGCTACCCCCCGGTGAATTTACTAGCATGAGATCCTTCATGGCACACAGGGGTATGCTATGCATTCTAACAAAAGCTTGGGATATGAAAGAATGCGAGGCACCGGAATCAAAAAGTACGGTAGCGGAGATGGAGTTGACGCTAAACGTACCCAGCATAACCTCAGGCGCCTCCTGAGCGGATTCCGACGACACATGATTCACCTTGCCAGTGAACGGAGGTCGAGCGTTGGGTCTCTGGTTGTTCTGCTGGTTCTGTGGGGCCTACCGGTTCTGCTTCTTTGGGCACTGGTACGAATAGTGTCCCACCTCTCCACAGTTGTAACAGGCATTGGGGTTGCCTGGGGTGCCACTCTTGATTGGGGCATTGTTGGGCACTCCCTGACGTGGTGCTTGGTTGCTAACTTGCTGTTGCTGGGGGCGCTGCTGGCTCTGATTACCCAACTGCGGTGGGTACTGGGGGCGCTGCTGGTACTGGTTCCTCTGGGGGTACTGACCTTTGTTCCATTGGTTGGGTGGCCCTTGGTTCCTCTGCTGAAAACCCTGCTGCGGAAAAGCTCGCGGGCGAGTGTTGCTACCCGACGCCTGTCCCTGGAGCTTCCTCTTCTTGAGATCCATTTCCTTACGCTTGTTATCAATTACAATGGCACGGTCCACCAACTCTTGGAAACTGGCATATTTGTTGGACATCAGTTGCAGCTGGAGTCCATCATACAGCCCCTTCAGAAAACGGCGCTGTTTATCAGAATCCCTAGCCACTTCAGCCGGGGCATATCACGACAATTGTGCAAACTTGTCGCGGTATTCCGCCACAGACATGGACCCTTGCTTGAGAGCCCGGAACTCCTCTTGCTTCAGTTCAATAAGTCCCTCAGGGATGTGATAGGACCTAAAGCTTTCCGTGAACTCTTTCCATGTGACCTCTGGAGCATTCTCTAGACGTCCATACTGGAATGACTCCCACCAATCCTGAGCAGCTCCTTGGAGTTGGCCTGAGGCGTACAAGACTTTCTCCAAGTCGTTGCACTGTGCAATGTTTAGCTGCTTTTCCACAGCTCTCAGCCAGTCATCCGCCTCCATAGGTTCAGAGGCATGTGTGAACACAGGTGGACGTCCTTTCAGAAACTCACCACGTTTGTCACGGACCTGCACAGGTGGGGGCGCTCCTGCGGGTTGCTCACCGAGACGGTCCATCACTGTCTGCATGAGCTGCGCTTGCATGGCCATCAGCTGCTCAATGGTCACCGGCGGTGGCGGAGGTGGATCCACCAAAGCTCCGTGTCCACGACCACGGCCACGGCCTCTGCCACGTCCTCCTCTGGCGGCCATCTGTTTCCAATCAAATGTGCAAACTTTTAGAGATCTCCCAAAAATTTATAAATTATTTACAAAAGGTAAATAACATAACTGAAAATTTCTGGACGAGTGTCTACAACAGCAGACCGAAAACTGGAGTGTAACTCAAGTTCCAGAAATCCAAAATATGCGTGGCATACATCGTTGGAAAGCTTAAAGAGTCTGCTACAACTTTTGTATAGAACTTTTTCACTGATACAGACGGCAACATCATCAAAAACTGAGCTAAACAATTTCTGTTCTAGGTCACAGACTGCACAGACTTGCCAGGTTGTAGCAGGTATATCTCTCAAACCAGAATTGATAATGAGGTGATTCCAGTGGGAAATGAAAGGTATACAAGTCTAGATATTTCCACAAAAATTTCATAATTTTCGGACATAGAGATTTAGAGATATGAGACAAACATTGCAGACTGCTCTGAGAAACAGCACAGCAGTAAAACAGAATTTAAACCCCAACTAAGTTAAACAAACACTAACTTAAGGTTTTGATAAAAAGAACATGTGGACAAGCCCACACTGTTCCTGCAATCACACAAACTCCAAATCATTCAAGTTCATCATCACAACCAACAAGACCATTAAAAGTTCACAACACACACATAAACTTGACACGACTTTCGATCTAGAACGCATTCATTATGACGGGGCTGCAAGTATCTAAGGAGCGCGATCCACCATGGTGAACACCCTGGCCTTCTTCTTGTAAATGGTAGGCTGTCCTAGCTGAACGGCCATCTCATCTATCTGATTCTGAAGGCGCTTTTCAGATTTTTGCGCTGCACGAAGCTCTTCCCTGAGTGCTTCGTTGACCTCCTGCATGGCGCTGAGGTGCCTCACTGTGGTGTCCAAGGTGGGATCAGAAGCTGGAGGAGCCAACACCGCCCATGTCTTCTCCCTTGAGTCGTAGCGTGGAAGATACCGGTAGCGATCATTCTGCATGTCCTCAAAACGTCGACCATGGTAGTGCAGGTACGCCGCCTGCGCAGCATCTTCCATGCTGTCATGGGCACTGGCACGCCTGGCTCGGTGGCTATGGGTGGTCACAACATCCTGAGATTGGTCGGTGTTGTTCCAGGCGGTGATGATCACATTGGTCTTCCAGTACGTCGCCTCCACTGGATGTGTGTGCTTCGCACAGTAGTACTTCACAGAGGCAGCAAACTCTGGATAGTACTCAGCTAGCATGGTGGTGAGGAGGTTGTGGTAATGGGCATCTTCGGGAGCTTCCTTAAACTTGTTCCTGGTGGTCCAGCCTATCTCTTCTGGCTCCTCTGATGCAGCTGGGGAGGGCACTGGTGTTGGTGCAGAAGCGGCCTGGGATGCTGGTGGAGGTGTAGCAGCGGGGACTGGAGCATCCACATGTGGGATGGGTGCAGCCACGGGGGTCGAAGCAGGTCCATCCGATGCAGCCACTGAAAATACCTCCTCCTCCATGGGTTCCTCCTCTTCCTCGTCAGTGATGTGGGCGACCTCTGGCTCCACTGGTGGTACTGCTGGTGGTGCTGGTGGAGCAGGTGCTACTGGAACGAACTGGGCGACGTAGGCAGCGGCACTGAGGCGAGGCATCTATAGTTTGGATATAAAATATTATCAGAGTCAATATTTTATACAATAGAATAAGAAATAGAGCATAAAATTTTAATAAAATATCAAGATGGAGATAGTAGCAAGTAAATAAATAAAGTCAAACTCCTAGAAACGACCATTTCTATCTAGGTTTGCGTCCTATAGACGACACAGCTTTGATACCAATTTGTCACACTCCAATTAAAGGACAATATAGAGTGTATACATCTTATGTGCGCCCCAGGAATAGTCGCACACATAAGCTGACAAATTAACAAAAGTATCATCACCATGTACATACATATCGTTATTACATCACGTAGTTCTTACATAACAAGCGGAAAAGTAAATAGCAACTCTCAGGCGTAGTGTCTGATCCACAGGGAAGGACGACTGGTTGACTCAAACCTAGAAATCTTCCGGGAAGTCCTCGTAGAAACTGTCATCTGTTACCCATCCGGGATTTTTATCCAAAAACAATATAGCAACAAGTGTGAGTACATTTGTACTCCGCAAGTATAGTATGAGGATTCATGAGGCTCAAAAAGGATAGACACGGTTGACTGCAGTTAGCACTTTTAGTAGATCAACATTTCATTATTAATCATTATTAAGTTATGCTCAAACTCCCATTTAACCCACATGATCCACTACTAGAATTAAGAAGAGAAAGCAACAGTGTGATCTCATCATCATCATCATAGTTCATCCACATATCTAGTAACCATTTATTCTGTGAGTTTTCCGGGCCGCTCGTGTCCGTGAGCACGGCTGTTATAACAGTTTTTAACACTCTGCAGAGGTTGTGCATCTTTACCCGTGAGTCGTGTTACCCGTATGCCCGGGGCCCGTCGACCCCCTAACACTTCCAAGGTGAGCAGGCAGGGTACACTATGAAGCCTTCCATAGGCCTCTTCTAACAAGTTAGGGCCGCGAGGTTTCCTCGGCAGGCAGATATAGAGAACCCCCCTTTCGATGGCACAATTCCCGCAGGCTATACACATCAGAACAGAGGCAGTTCTATACCCAAAGTGGCAAGCCCCTCTTGCGCCCTTTCGGGTAACCTCTAACAAGCTAGAAAAGATCCTATTACTGAGCTAAAGTCAGAGCCATATGACTCTCACGGTTGCACTGTATGTCCCAGCTTTTGCCCTACAGACAAGTCCTTACGGAGAGTTTAGGGCAACATGATCGACATCATTTGCACCATCACCCTATACTTCAATTATTACCATCATGTTTATCCGTTTGTTCCATTAATCATAGTATTGATCATGTTTGAATAGAGCACTAGCATTCTACCCATATGCAATAAAACCCATAGGTATCGAGATATAAGTCATAAATGGCTAGGATGTCCTTATAGTCGAGCAATATTAGACACATGCATAATGAGTAGATTATATAATGAATAGGAATCAAGGAAGGCCCATGCTATACTTGCCTTGGTTCACGAACTGCTGCTGGTCCTGCTGCTCCTCGCACGCGTCCGGATTTCCGACGTACTCCTCACCGTCTGAACTCGAACGACACAAAGTACAACACGCAATTCGGAGCAGACATACAAGCAAAACATAGCTACTATTAGAACAGTACACCAACTATAAATAAATCTGAATAAAATGTTTACCAAAATCATCTACGTCTCGCTACGATCACATTGACGCGAATTACACGAAAAACGGAGCTACAACGCAAAAGTTACGCGCTAAGCAAGGTTCCAAAACTAGCTACTAAACTAGTCTTAATCGAGAAACTTAAAAGCTTCTAACAGGTCCATCAGTAGCACTAATGCGTAGATTACGAAATTACAAAACTAACGCAAGTTGATCGGGTCGAATCGGAGCTAAAACGACGATTTTATACACGTTTTACTGCAGTGGCAAATCTGTAAATAGATGGAATTCAATTTTCGATTTAAAATAAATCAAATTCAGGGATTTCCAATCTGGCCGAGGACCGCGGGCGGAATAAAGAAGAAACCCGAGGGCTCTTTAGAAAGAAAACCCACGAAGGGGTATCGGCCTTTCTAAGCCGTTGATCAAGCGATGGATGGGCGGGATTAAATGGAGGGGGAAGAAGGGAACATGGGCCGCCGGAGTTGGGGGTGGACGCGGCGGCGCCGCCATTACCGCGGCGTGGAGCTCGCCGGCGTTGCTTGCACGGGTGCTACAGGGCTTCATTTTCAAAAAGGAAAACTCCGGAGCGAAGGGGAGATGATGGCGAACCCATCCCGGGGCAAAACACGGCCGGTGGTAGGCTCGAGGGGCACCCGCCACGGCCGGCCATGGAAGAGCTCGCCGGAGTTCACGTAGAACGGCCCTAGAGACCACAAATCGTAGAAATGAAGGTGCAAGGAGAGGGAGGGAATCACGGGGAGGCTCACCGAGCGAAGAACACGGGCGGAGGCGACTCGGAGGTGTCGGCCGACGCGGTGGCGGACGGGAAGCTCCGGCGGTTCGTCGCTGCGGCCCACGGTTGCTCAAATGAGAGGGATTGGAGCGGGAAAACAGCAGGGGGGGAGGCGGTGAAGGGGTTGCGGCTCGCTTTTGAAGGCCGGGCGCGGGGGGAAAAGAACGCTCCCACGTTCTGCGGTAGTGGGCGCGGGGGGGAGAAGGAATGGCGGTTGCCTTCGTGACCGAGGGAACCGGAGGAGCGGCTGGAGGTAGAGGAGGGCGCCGACAGGTGGGCCCGGCATGTCAGCCGCACAAGAGAGGGAGGCGCGGCGGAGGCAGGCCGGCTGGGCTGGGCCGCGGCCCAGAGAAGGAGCGCGGGGGAAGGAATGGTGGGCTGGCCGGGAATCGGCTAGCAGGCCGAAAGCGGGGAAAGGTGAAGGGGAAAAATAATTTGTTTTCCTTTTTCAAATTAAATTTTCAAATCACATTTCCAAATGATTTTCAAATCCTTTCAACAATTTATCAAAACCACTCATCACAAAAAAAAAATACTTGTGCAACAGCATGCATGCATGAACATTTTCTAACCTTATGATTGATTTTAATTTCCCAAAAATTTATTATTCCCTAAATTCGATTGCACAACAAATTCATATTTAAATCAATTTATCTATTTTTAAATAATACAAAAAATTTAGGGTGTCACAATAGTAGTCACCTCGGTCCGGTCAGATGCCATCCCTGTGCCACGCCATACCAACAAGACAACACCACATAGCGGTGGCAAGGGGTACTGTTGGTACTTGTTAACGCACGTAGAAAATTCCACAAGCGCACGGATACCGTTATAGCTTTTACCCGAGAGTATTCCCGAGTATCATATTTATCCACAGGGAAACAATGGTTAAAGAAGCTAATAATTCACCATTATATATCTACTAACTTAATATACCAACCAGACTAAAGTAGAGGTAAATGATAAATGATAGGAGTTATGCATAATGACGCACACATAGGAGAATTCCATGATAAAAGAGTAGCATAGCTAAATTGAGAGGACAGCGGGAGAGTTCAAGGTTCCTAAATACTTCTCTATTACTTTGGTTCTATGATAACTGAAATATAGGTAGATATAGCAATCACACAATAACACTTTGGAGCAATAGTACCTTTTCGACTCTCAAAAAGACTGGGAAGGGGTAGTCGGGGGAAGGCTGCCAAAAAGCCCTACGAACACGAATCCGAACATGGTGTGGATTACAAAGGCCTGGTCAGAGCTGTCACCTCTGGGGCTACCACAACTATCTATGGGACTGGGCGCAATCTTAGGTAACCTATGGTCTAGAGACCATGTCTACACCAGCGTTTACTACTCTAGTCACATGTGATAACTAGCGCACTCAATACGAGCGGAGATCCCATACAAAAATATAACAACTATACTAACCACACATATGAAGGCATAAAAGTAAATAGAGAAGATAAATATATTAAAGCATAAGTCTTGTAAAGGTAAGATACAAAGATATACCAGACCTCCGAAGAATTCTCCAGAACCTAAGCATAGCCCGACTCTCCCTAACTCTCAACTAGAACTAATCTACTACATTGGAGAGTCTAGCCCTAATTCTTTGGTGTTGTGCCTTGATTTGAATGAGAGATGGCCTCCTAGAGGGGGTAGGGGGCGTCCTTATACAGGCTGAGGTGGAGTAGAGGCCAAGTAACTGCCACGTCATCGATCCGTGTGACCTCCCTTGACCACCGTTAGATAAACCGACTTCAATTAGACGTAGATGGGACCCTAGGAGACATAGGAAGAACATTCCAGAAGCTCGGGGCAAGGCGACACAGGGGGTACCGGTCGGCATGGGCCTTGGGCTGACCGGCCCACTATAGTGGCCATTCGGGCCCATCTTCGGTCCGGTGTCTTCTCGTGTCCTCTGGAACCTTCTAGTGCATGCGTGGTCGCGGATTGATATCTTTTTATTCTGAACTCCAAATATAGCAAGTAATATATCCATTTCAATCATCTCGAGGAGCCCTTCACAATCATGCACTCTAATTCATCATTTGAGATACTTTTATTCTTTAAAAATTGCATATCCTACAAGACAAATAGAGCACCAAAACTCATGGAACTTGTTAGAATCAAATCCTTGTACTATGTGTATTCTTTCATTTGTACCATTTCTTATGTCTATTTAACTACAAAATATTGACATTATCCACCATCAACAGGTACGAAACCCACCGTCCAAATACGGACCAACAGGACACGTGTACGATTCCAGCCACTATGGGATGGGATTCATGACGAGGGTCTCGCCCTAGAGATCTTCCTGGCTAGCGGAGTGCTCCAACCCCAATGATCGGGGACATGGCCCTTAGCCCCACAAAGCGACCAGGCGAACAACGACCCAGGGCGGTTACCTACTATGGGTACGACGCCTTGGGGAACTAGAGACAACGGTGAAGACCAGGACGGATGCCGTGTTGCACAGGACAACTGACGAACTATCACCATGGCTACAGTGTTGCCACGACCAGTACAGTAGCACCACGTCAGATCCTGCCATGACATGGCCACAAGACCATGATGATAGCCATGCCTGGACGAACACTAGAAGATGGCATAGCTTGCAAGCCAAGTTAGCTAGGACCTTCCTCAGGCCATAGTTATTTGAATAGGACCGGACCGACGGTCCGACCAGTAAAAGACTGAACCAGTATAAAACTAGTGAACTGGTGGTTTTTTCATAGAAACCAGTATAAAACTGGACAATGAACCGATGAAAACTGGTCAGCCTGGAGGTCTGCGTGGGTTTGCATCATGGAATGGTGGGGAGAGGAGAGAAAATGAGGCAAAACTAGGTAAAAAGTGGAGCTATGGTGAATTGAACCCTGGTCTTAAGGGCTAGAGGTTGAGTTCTCCACCACCACGCCACAACATCAGTTATGTTCTATTGGCGTTCCTCATTCTATTTGAACCAGATTAAACCGGTGGTTCAACCGGTTGGACCAAACAAACCGTGAACCGTGGGCCTAAGCGGCTCGATGTCCGGTCTGGTCCTAATAACTATGCCTCAAGCTCATGATCCTTCGGCCAGGGGAACCTCCTCTTTGTAACAAGCCCAGGCCCCGAACTCTATATAAGGGTAGCCAGGGCTCCCATCTCGGGAGATCTTCTCATTCTTCATCCTCTACCATTCCATCCATTCACCAAAGCAGTAGGCCTCCTGGAGCTTCTCTTTGGGTAGCCCCTCGTCTAGTGTAGGTTCTACCACCTCTTTCACCATTCTTGCACCCCCATTGTAAGAACTTCAAAGCATTCAAGCGAGGAACACGCACTTGATCTTCTCTAAGACTAGACGTAGGGCTTCGACCGGAACCAGTATAAATCCTCGTGTCTATTGGATGCTACCATCGTCTTCCTAGAGCAGCGTGACAATCGTATAAATTTACTAGTCCGATTTATAAAACACTGATAGCACGGATCTATCGTTGTAGCATTTCACCCGGAAGTATTCAGAGTATCATTATTTATATTTTCCCAAAGGATGGCAAGGTATAAGAGTCTAGCATGAATATGAATAAGATTACAAACTTGCCTTAGTAAACCAATAGTTCATGACAGGGGTAAAAATGGTATTTCAAGGATAGTGGACATACATCTGGGCCAACCTCAAGGATAAAAGGAAAACAAAAAATAAAAAATTATTCCTAAGTGGAGCAGGCATGTTCAAAATATAGCCGTGCAGAGAACAATTAATGATCATACAAGTTATATGGACGGGGAGATCTCCGAGCACTGGTCTGCTAGCAAGCATAAGAGACTTTAAGACTCCAACACAGTACCCGAACGTGGAGGATTACAAGGGACAGACAAGGCTATCACCACCTACCGCCTACCCCTCAACCGTGGGGCACCGTCATATCCAAAGGTTCCCGTGCACTTGAGCACTAGGACCGTGTACAAAGAAACTACCCATATCCCCCCGGGATTCTGACCCTACAGATCGACAAGCAAGAATATGGGCAAACCTGAAGGAATGATGAACCGCCACCTCAACCCTAGCTCTACTTCTACTCATACAAGTCATATGAATGGTTAAGCATAAATTTGTACATGTCTAGATCATAACACACAAATTATAGACTAGTTCATATGTCAAGGTTATAACACGAGAACTATAGTCTAGTTCATATGCACTACTATACTGAAATGAGAGCAAGACTTTGGAAGAACTCATTGTATTATTCATACCAAGGATCCTTTCTTCCAAGGAGCCTAGCTCTCCTTGATAGCTCTTTCCTTGCTCATAAAACTCCTACTAAATGTAAAAGAGAATACAAGTAGAGAGGTGAGGTGTTTGGCTCCAAATGAGGTGTGTGTGTGTTGATGGTGAGCTCTACCCTCTTATTTATACTAATCCATGGTCGGTTTGGCATAGGTATTTCTGGAAACCACCATGGACCGACGTTGCATGCCGCCATGCAACCGCCTGTAGAAGATGGGCCCTAAAGGCGGTGGTGGGGGTGCGGGTGTGGGCATACCCCTAGTGCGGCCGCACTAGGGCTAGCCCCCTCACCACCGACTTCATGCTGTGGGCTGCTGGCTAGGCCTGGATCATCCCCACGTCGGTGCTCGTCCTAGATTTGTTGATTGGATGGGCCTTTGCATGTATTTCCTTTGCGTATTTCTATCTTACATTTTCTTCTTTGTGCCTTTTGCTTTGTTTTCCACTTGTATTTGAATGTGTGTCCTGCAAAACATGTTTCTTCCAGTACAAGTGGAACTATGTCAAAGTAAATGCATATATGTCAAAAGTTTGTTAATTTCTCTTGTTTTGGATAGTAATTGGCGGTCGGGTTTGATCGTTAGTGACTGCCAACAAATCCCTCAAGATTAACCTTTGCTCCTCCCGAGCAAATAGCTAAGTACTTGGTTGTTGATCAGGAGTTGCTACTATGCCGAATATATTTCATAAGTGTCATGCCTATAACAAAGTATTCTTCCGCAATTCGAATAAGTTGTCATCTTTATCCACCCTTTTATCTTGATCCCTGTGGGGCTTGTAGCTTTTCCAAGTTCTTGGGCGTTTGCAAGATGGAATAGTTATAACAGAACTAGCATTCATTCATTCTTTGATTAACTATCTATCCGGAGGTTTTATGGATTTTGCAAATAAATGTAAGTTCCTCAAATGATTCTCTCGATCGCTCAATGTGTATGAAATCTCACCAAGGCATTTGGTATTTTGCCTTCCTTTTCATATCCTACCACCAAAGGCTTTTGAGTGGAGTTTTGAGTAGGTACGAAATTAAGGCATACTTGCATCACATATTTTTGTGAACTCAAAAACCAGACCTTAAGGAGATGCAAGTCATACGTGCAAGTGTGTTGAATTTTTATAAAGTCATAATTCTAAACATTTTTGGTACTCTTTGAATCATGAATCTCTCTTTTGGATGAATACCTTTTTATTTGAAAATATGGGCTATCTTTCTTTCTTTGTTTGTTTTTCTTTTCTTCGTGCTTTTTGGCATGCATTTTTTCTCTCATGCCTTTTTGGCACGGATATTGTTTTTTCTTTTTCTCTCTTCCCTTTTTTAGCATAGCCCATACTATTCTTTTTGGCAAGAGAGGAGACACATCATACATGAATGGAGTAATTATTTGGTGGATGGAAAGACATGTTTTTGCGTAACTCTTAGTGTAAGAGTCAACAATTTATTTGTGGGTGTACGTGTGTCTTGATCATGGGTGCATGATGAGAATCTCAACAAGGGTCACAACAATTTGACAAAGCTTAATGTAATAACAAGCAGCATATGACTAAGGTTTTGAATGTTTATCATGTCATATGGGCTTGGTAGGTATTCATAATTATTGAGGAACTTTGAATTTTAGCATTTTTGAAAATAAAATCTCTGGATGTCAAGTCTCTCTTAGAATAAAGTTATAGTAAATTCTATTTGTACCATATCATAACTCGCAACAACTTTAGAAAAGGAGCACGCATTTGCAACCCACAAGTTTTCTAGTTTTTAGGATAAGATATTTTTAGCAAACAAACTTAAATCTTAGGGAATACTGAGTTACAGCCTAGACATAGATGAATATAGACAGAGCAACTATTTATCATTTCAACATAGGAGAAACTAAACATTCCAAAAAACACATCTGATAATGGAATTCATATTTTTGGTATTTTTATCATATTTTGTTTTTTGGTATTTTCAAATTTTTAGATTTTTTCAATGCTAATAAATAAATAAATGCAAAAAATAATTGTAAAACTTAAAAATATGAAAAAGATACAAGGTATCTCTGCCGGGGTCCTCCCTCAAGCTAGCTCAAGGCCTAGGTCTGAGATGTAGCTTGGTGGTGACTCCGAGGCACATTATTTGTTTTTATTATATATATATGTGGTTTATTATATCCCTTTGTTTATTTAATCCATGTCTATACTCAGCAGTTTTTAGTTCAATGATCAAATTAAACATTTAATCAAGGTAGGACAATCAACCTGAGCACCATTCATAAATTTGAAAAGCCTATGAAAGCATGATCGTGCAAGAACCATGCCTAAACCATAACATGCTTGCATAGATCACGGAAGGATAAACAAGATTTATTCAATAGTAAAGAATTTTATGCCTTAGCTTCATCATTCAAAGTCTATACTTGGCAGTTTTGATACAAAGATCAAGCTAGATTTTTTTGTTTAACTTAATCAAGGGAGGCTAATTAACCTAAGCACCATGCTTAAGTTAGGAAGCCTACGAAGATATGATCGATCACTAACCAATACTTCAAACCAAAACATGCTTTGTGTAGAACATTGAAGAATAACCAAGATTTTAACAAAGGTATTTATTTTACATTAGTAGAACTATTTATAGTTTTGTGAATTAAATATAAAGGATAACTACCGATTTACCTTCGGCAAGGGCTCATTGTTTGAAGTCCAATGAGCAGGACTCTTCTCCTCCATTCTTTGCTTGATGAAGGTACGTCCGTGCCTAGAGAAGTAGGATGTACCTTTATCACCTTCCATACTTGCTTAACACTTTTTTGTGGTTGTTTCTTGGGCTGTTTGCTTTTAGTATATTTATGCATGTCAAAACCATTGAATGGACATCTCATTGTTTATCGTTGAATGTGAAAGCTAACATGCCCTGACCCTATGTGTAAAACTGCATTTGTAGTGTTAAGAAATGGTCTCCCTAGGAGGAAGAGAACTTCTTTGTTGTGGCCCATGTCTAGAACGACGAAGTCCGTAGGGATGTATGTGTCTCAAATTTTCACCAAGATATCCATGGCTAACCCCTCTAGTTTTTGTGAAGATTGATCTGCAATCTGCAGTCGAAAGTGTGCAGTGGACAAAGGTCCACCCAATATCTTGTCATATATTACCTTGGACATGACGTTAATGCTTGCTCCAAGGTCGCAGAAGGCATTGTGGAAGACATGTGGACCGATTGAGCATGTGATTGTCAGACATGTAGGATCTTCTTTCTTGGTGATGAATGGTGGATCTACGAGATAATCGTGGTTTTCCCGACATAGAGGCTTATCGAACCTCGTTGAGACCATTTTAACAGATTCGAGAGGGGTTTTGGGTTGCCCTAGAATCTTTCCCGAATCAAAAACAGGTAGAGCGACAATAATTTTAGCTATTTGAGTTTCAATCATTTTATTAAAGCTCAATTGATTTTTGATAGATAAAGATAGACCTTCTAATTTTGGATTAATGTTTTCTATCATCTTGTCATTATACATCAACTTTTTAGTAATATTTTCATTAATTTTTTCCTGGCCTAAGACTAGGTCTTTCAAGGAAGGTTGATTTCAATTGAAATTGGAGTTAAAGTTTGAATTACCTCCTTGTGGGCAGGACTGGTTGTTCCACCCATTATTATTTTGTTGGTGGAACCCGTTGTTGAGATATGCAGCTTCCTATGGGTCTCGGGGCAGTCATTTCCCGAGTGGCCAACTTCTCCACAAACCTCACATGTCATATGTGAGTCCATGGCCTGGACGGTGCTCTTTATGGCTTCCTTATCAGCAGCACGCTCATCCAGTCTCTTCAACAGCAAGTCCAATTTTATGGCAAGCATATCCGCCTCCTTCATGGTATGCATGTCTTTTTGTTGTTTTCGTTCCTCCCCCAGCTTTGATTAGCCACCATCTTTTCGATGAGAGCCGTGGCTCCATTGATGGTGAGGAAGAGAAATGCGTCTCCAGCAGCGGCATCTACGTGCCCCTTTGACATGCGCGTAAGCCCCTCGTTGAAGTTCTAGAGCATGAGCCAATTCTCCATCCCGTGGTGTAGGCATGCCTAGATGTAATCCTGTAGCCTTTCCCATGCCTTGGGGATATATTCCATTGAAGTTTGCTGGAAGTTTGAAAAATTTCCCCTTAGGGCATTGGTTTTGCCCATGGGGAAAAACTTCACGAGGAATGCCATGAAACATTTGTCCCACGTACTAACAACTTCCTTCTTCTTGTAAAACCACTGTTTCGCCTTCCCCATGAGGGAGAAGGGAAACAGATGGAGCCTTATGCTTGCTGGTGCGATGTCTTTGATGACTATGGTGTCGCACAGCTCCAGGAAGTGTTGCAAGTGTGCACTTGCGTCCTCGCTAGGCAACCCATAGAATTGGTTTGCCTGTACCATCGTAATCATGGCAGTGCGCAGCTCAAAGTTTCCAGCTCCCGTGTTGACAGCGGGCCCAACGGGCACGTTGGAAACAGCGGCATGGAGTAGTTGTGGAGTGTCTTGGCCATAGCGGTAGTAGCGGATGGTGTGGGGATGACTGGTTCACTTGCCGACAGAGTAGCAGAGGAAGAAGCGGTATGAGACCTGTTCTTCCTTAGGAGCGGCTCTGGATTATCGGTGTAGTTTTCTAGTAGGTTGCAACCAATCATACACTATCCTATTTCCATCTACAACAGGAAGAAAACAAGCAGAATTAGCCTACATAAACTATGTCTACCATTACATGCATGTGATCATGGTCATGTCCTACTAGATTCTTTTAACCTATGCCCTCTCCGGGAACTACGCCAGAAATGCTTGTTGGCATTTCTTAGCGCAATCACCATGTATGTAGTTTTCAAGTCCATCTTCGGTAACAACGCTAGAAATGCCTTTTGGCATTTCTTAGTACCATCACAAAGATTGATTAAACCTTAGCGATGCTGCCAAGAAATGCCAACTACAATAGTTCTTAACGATTACAGAAAATATCCGCAAGCACACGGATCTATCATTGTAGCATTTCACCCGGAAATATTCCAGGTATCATTATTTATATTTTTCCAAAGGAGGACAAGGTATTGGAGTCTAGCATGAATATGAACAAGACTACATACTTGCATTAGTAAACCAATAGTTTATGATAGGGGTAAAAATGGTATTTTAAGGATAGTGGACACACATCTGGGCCAACCACAAGGATAAAAGGAAAACAAAGAATAAGAGAATGTTCCTAAGTGAAGCAGGCATGTTCAAAATATAGCCATGTAGAGAACAATTAATGAACATACAAGTTATATGACTAGTAGAACTAAGTGTAAGATGAACGAGGAGATCTCTGAGCACTTATCTGCCAGCAAGCATGAGAGACTTTAAGACTCCTACACAGTACTCGAACATGGGGGATTACAAGGGACGGACAGGGTTGTCACCACCTACCGTCTACCCCTCAACCAGGGGGCACCGTCACATCCAAAGGTTCCTGTGCACCCAAGCACCACGCTCGTGTACAAAGATACTACCCATATCCCCTAGGACTCTGACCCTATGGATTGACAAGTAAGAATATGGGCAAACCTGAAGGAACGACGAAACACCACCTCAACCCTAGCTCTACTTCTACTCATACAAGTCATATGAATGGTTAAGCATAAAGCTGTACATGTCAAGATCGCAACACAAACTATATACTAGTTCATATATCAAGATTATAACATGAGAACTATAGTCTAGTTCATATTCACTACTATAATGAAATGAGAGCAATACTTTGGAAGAACTCATTGTATTGTTCATACCAAGGATCCTTTCTTCCAAGGAGCCAAGCTCTCCTTGACAGCTCTTGCCTTGCTCATAAAACTACTACTAAAATGTAAAAGAGAGTACAAGTAGAGAGGTGAGGTGTTTGGCTCCAAATGAGGTGTGTGTGTGGTGAAGGTGAGCTCTATCTTCTTATTTATACTAATCCATGGTCAGTTTGGCGTAGATCTTTTTGGAAACCACCATGGACCGATGTTGCATGCTGCCATGCGACCGCCTACAGAAGATGGGCTTGGAAGGCGGTGGTGGGGGTGCGGGCGCACCCTTGATGCGGCCGCACCAGGGCTGTCCCCTATCGCCACTCACTTCATGCTATGGGCTGCTGGATGGGCCTAGATCATCCCCACGTTGGTGCTCGGCCTAGATTTGTTGATTGGATGGGCCTTTGCATATATTTCCTTTGCATATTTCTACATTACGCTTTCTGCTTTGCGCCTTTTGCTTTATTTTCCACTTGTATTTGAATGTGTGTCCTACAAAACATGTTTCTTCTAATACAAGTGGAACTATGTCAAAGTATATGCATATATATCAAAAGTTTGTTTATTTCTCCTGTTTTGCATAGTAATTGGTGGTCAGATTTGATCATTAGTGACCACCAACAAGAGGCATGTCATATAATGGGGGTGCATCAACACTTATTTGAGAAGTCAAGTATGTTCAATTCATTCCTTAGCTTGCGATATCTATTTGCTTTGTTCTTGAATGTTGAGCTGGGTTGTTGGTGAGCTTTATAGCACTCTCATTGTCACGTGGCAATAGCACATGTTTGAACTTGATTCCAAAGTCACTCAACGTAGCCTTCATCCAAAGTAATTGAGCACAACAACTACCGGGCGAAATGTACTCCGCTTCAGTGGTTGAAAGTGTTATACTATTTTGATTCTTTGATGACCAAGACACAAGTGATCTTTCCAATTGTTGACATGTGCTCTTTCTCTAAAATTTGCATCTCACATAATCGGAGTCCGAATATCCAATCAACTAAAATCTTGCTCCTTTGGGATACCACAGTCTAATATTTTATGTATGCTCTAAGTACCTCAATATTCTCTTGGTTGCCTTCAAATGACTTTCTCCTGGTGAGACTTGAAATCTAGCACACATGCATACACTAAACATCACATTCGACCTTGATGCAGTCACATAGAGTAGGCTTCCAACATAGACCGATACATCTTTTGATCCATCATGTTGCCACTAGCATCACTATCTAAATTTCCATTTGTCCCCATTGGTGTACTAATTGTTTTAGCATCATCCATTCCAAACTTTTTTAGCATGTTTTTGATGTACTTTTCTTGACTCATAAATGTGCCATTCTTCACTTGCTTGATTTGAAGACCAAGAAAGTAATTAAGCTCTTCAATCATGGACATCTCAAACTCATTTGCCATCATCTTTCCAAACTTCTTACAAAAATCTTGATTGGTTGATCCAAAGAAAATAACATTAACATAGATTTGCAACACAAACAAGTCATTGTCTAACTTCTTGGTGAAGAGAGTAGTGTCAACCTTGCCTATCTTGAATCCCTTAGAGATTAGGAAATCCCTCAATCTCTCATACCATGCTCTTAGTGCTTGTTTTAATCTATACAAAGCCTTTCTCAACTTGTAAACATAGTTGGGTCTCTTCCCATCTTCAAAACCGGGAGGTTGCTCAACATACACAAGCTCATTAATGTACCCATTGAGAAATACACTCTCCACATCCATTTGGTACAACTTCATGTTGTGGGCACAAGCATAGGCTAACAAGATCCTAATTGCTTCCACAACCGGGGCATATGTTTCTCCAAAGTCAAGACTTTCAACTTGAGTGTAACCTTAAGCCACTAATCTTACTTTGTTCCTTACAACTATCCCATCTTGATCTTGGTTGTTTCGAAAGACCCACTTGGTTCCAATCATATTATGATCCTTAGGCCTCTCAACTAACTCCCATACTTGATTTCTTATGAAGTTGTTTAGCTCTTCATACATAGCATTCACCCAATCAACATCCAACAAAGCTTCATCTATTTTCTTAGGTTCAATGGATGACATAAATGAGAAATATTCACAAAATGATGCCAATTTTGATCTTCTTTGCACACCTCTTGAATATCACCAATGATAAAATCCAATGGATGATCTCTTGCAACATTAGTTGGTTGGAGCACTTGAACTTGATTACTTATTTGGTTGAGATGATGAACTAGCCACTTGTTATTGATCTTGTACTTAGTCATTACTTACACTAGCTTGACCTTAATCATGAGAACCACTAGCTTGCACATTTGAGTTAGAGAGCACTTGATTCTTGTTATCTTCAACATCAATCACCTCTCTAGGCCTTATGTCACCAATGTCCATGTTATTCATTGCATTGACCAATTAAGTGCTTCTCACATCATCTAGATTCTCATCTTCCTTTTGGAAACCATTGGTTTCATCAAATTTCACATCATGAACCTCTTCAAGAGTACCACTAGCCAAATTCTAAACTCTATAAGCCTTGCTAATAGTGGAGTAACCAAGCAAGAAATCTTCATGACATTTCTTTCCAAACTTGTTCAATCTAGTGCCTTTCTTCAATATGTAGCATTTGTAACCAAAAACCCAAAAGTATGCAATGTTGGGCTTTCTTTCATTCAAGAGCTCATAAGGTGTCTTATCCATCATGGGATGACAATAAAGTTAATTGCTATAGTAGCAAGTCGTATTGATTGCTTCGGCCCAAAATGAGTGACTCATATTGTACTCACTCAACATTGATCTTGCCATGTCAATCAAGGTTCTATTCTTCCTCTCAAATAGGCCATTTGATTGTGGAGTGTACTTGGCCGAGAATTGATATCTAATCCCAAACTCATCACAAAGCTCATCAACTCTTGTGTTCTTGAACTCAATTTGTCACTTCTTACTTTCTTGATGGTTGTTTCAAACTCATTGTGAATTCTCTTGATGAATATCGTGAAGATTGCAAACACATCACCCTGATCAACAAGAAAGAACACCCATGTATATCTAGTGAAAATCATCCACAATCACAAATCTATATTTGTTTCCACCAATGCTAGTGTATGTGGTTGGTCTAAACAAATCCATGTGCAACAACTCAAATGCCTTAGATGTGCTCATCATGCTCTTCTTAGGATGTGTGTTACCAACTTGCTTTTCGGCTTGACATGCACTACAGAGTTTATCCTTCTTAAATGTGACATCTTTCAAGCCTCTAATGAGATTATGTTTAATCAATGTATTCAATTGTTTTATTCTAACATGACCAAACCTTCTTTGCCATAACCAACCCATGCTAAACTTAGTGAGCAAACATGTTGATAATTAACCTTCTCTAGTATTGAAATCAACTAAGTATATATTCTCATATCTAAATCATTTAAATATTAAGTTAGAGCCATCTACACTTATGATCTCTACATCATCCACACCAAATATGCACTTGAAACTAAGATCACATAATTGACCTACCGACAATAGGTTAAAGTTCAAGATCTCTACTAGTAGCACATTGAAAATGCTCAAGTCATTGGATATTACAATCTTACTAAGACCTTTGACCTTGCCTTTTTTATTGTCACCAAATATGATACTATCAACCCCATTGCTATCATTTGTATTAATTGAATTGAACATTCTTGAATCATCGGCATGTGTTGTGTGCACCCACTATCAAGCACCGAATGCCTTCCTCTGGCTTTATAATTGACCTACAAAAGAAGATTAATTTTTTTAGGTACCCAAACTTGCTTGGGTCCTTAAAGGTTAGTTACCAAGGTCTTTGGTACCCAAATGACTTTTTCTTAGAGCCCATAATTAGTGTACCAATAAACTTAGCCTTCACACCATTGGCACCCTTAACAAGCATGTAACAAGAATCAAATCTAATTGAGGCTACATTAGGTTGCATGTTCTTATTAGTCTTGCAATATTGCTCTATATGTCCAGCTTGCTTGCATCTATTGCAAAACTGACCATTGCCCTTCATAAAACTAGCTTTAGGAGCGACAAAGGCTGCCTTGTCTTTCTTGAGGGTATAGCCTAATCCCTCTTTGTTGAGAAAACCTTTGGCTACCTAAACACTTTAGCAAACGGACATCTCTACCATAGGCATTGCCTAAGGCATGAGTGGACTCATTCACCTTCTTCTTGATGGTCTTATTTTTCACCATTAGTGAGACATCATAAATGAAGCCATCACTCAAAGGTGAAGTAGAAGTGGAAGTGCTACAAGAGGGGTTAGTGGGAGCAACAACAATAGGCTTATAAAAAGATTCATCAAGAATATCACATGTTAGTCTCACATCACATGACATAATCACTTGCTCCTTCTTAGCTTCCTCCTTAACTTGCTCGAGGAGAGAGGAGTGAGCCTTTTCAAGCTTAGAGTGAGCTTTGCCGAGCTTCTCGTGGGCTTCCATTAGCCTCTCATGAGTGGCATTTAGCTCATCAAAGGATTGCTCAAGAGATTTGACCTTCTTGCGTAATTCTTTGCACTCCTTTCTCTTCATCACAAAACAAGTGTGTACTCGCTCACACATGTCCAAGAGCTTCTCCTTTGTGTACACATCATCATCATCATTATCATCGTCATCATCATCTTCATCATCACTCGTACAATCATCACTTTCACAATCATCATCACTCACATCATATTTTACCTTGGTGGGCTTTACCATGGGGCAAGTCAATGGAGTGTCAAAGATGGAAGGCTTGTTGTTGATGGCGATGCTTGCTAGTGCCTTCTTGATGGATTTCTTGTCATCATTGCTAGAGCCATCATCATCAATGGAGGTGCCATCACTATCCCAAGTGACTACATAGCCACTTCCCTTTTTCTTCTTTGTGAAAGTCATTTTCTTCTCCTTCTTCTTTTCTTTCTTCTCCTTCTTATGCTTCTTCTTCTCATCCTCATCATTGTCACTATTGTAGGGACAATCCGCTACAACGTGATTGGGGCTCTTCCACTTGTAGCATCTCCTCACATACTCCTTGTTGTGATCTCTTCTCTTTCTCGCACCATGGCTCTTCTTCTTCATGGATTTACCCATCTTGCGTACAAGGAGAGCCATAGCTTCATCATCAATGTCATTAGCATCTTCATCATCACTTTATTCTTTCTTGGACTTGCCCTTGTTCTTAGATGATGAGCTACCCTTGAATGCTACACCCTTCTTCTTCTTGTCCTCATCTTCCTTCTTCTCATCCATGTCAACCCCCATCCTTTCCACATGGTCTGTTTCTTGTGTCATGACATCACCTAGTACTTGGTTAGGGGTAAGCTCCTTTAATCCTCATCTTATGATGAGCAATCACAACATCTCAAATCTTGGAGGTAAACACATCAACAACCAATTGAGACATCATCATCATTGATCTTCTCACCCAAAGCCTTTAAATCATTGACAATTACTTGCAATCGATGGAACATCTTCGGAATGCTCTTATCATCCTTCATCTTGAAGCTTGTTAACTTATCCTTGAGAATATACAACTTGGCACTCTTCACCGTCGGTGTGCCCGCATATGTTTTCTCCAATCTCTTCCACACCTCATTAGCTTCTCACAATCCTTAATTTGTTCAAACACCTTGGAATCAATGGCATTGTAGATGGCGTTGAGAGCCATTAGGCTCTGTTCGGCCATATCCAAGGCTGGCTTCACCGGATCCGAGCTCAAGCGGTGCATATCTAGCACGGCACCGGACACCTTGCTCGCCGCCGACCATCCATGCCGTCACAGTGCCAGAGTTGAATGTAGGAGAAGAAAGAAAGGAGATGAGTGAGGAGGAGGAAAGATCCTAATATGGCTAGAGGGGGTGAAGAGCCTATTTAAAAACCCTACAAAGCACTAGAGCAATTGATTAGTACAACAAACGGCGTAATGCAATTTTGCTCTAGCTCTACAAGGGTTGCAAGCTACCTATCTAACAATTTTAGTTGCTAAGATCACTAGGCACATAAGAGGCTAAGTCACTACTCACCAAGAGCTCTCAATGAGGCTACACTAAAGAGCTCCACTAGATGAAACTAATCTACCAAGCAAGCTATCAAAACTAGTTACAATAAAAAGCTTGCTACAGCTAGTTTGCAAGAAAGTAATGGAGTGAGTAGGGTGATTATACCGCCGTGTTGAGGAATGAAACAATCACAATGTGAAACCAACCAATCACCAGGAGAAGTCTAAACACACAAGGGACATAAGATTTTTCTCTTGAGGATCACATACTTGCAAGCACGCTAGTCCCCGTTGTGTCGACCAATACTTGGTGGTTCGATGGCTAAGAGGTGTTGCATGAACCTCGTTCACATAATTGGACACCGCAAGAATATACCCACAAGTGAGGTAACTCAATGACACGAGCTATTTACTAGAGCTTCCTTGTGGCACTTTGTCGGGAAAGGTACAAGACTCGTCACATTCACCGGAGCCGGCCACGAACAATCACCAACATGTGCCGAAGCTCCTCCGCTGCTCCAAGCCGTCTAGGTGACAGCAACCACCACGAGAAACAAGAAATCCATAGCCACAACGATCCCTAAGTACCACTAGATGTAATCACTCAAGCAAATGCACTTGGAATCACTCTCAATCTCACTATGATGATGAATCAATGATGAAGATGAGTGCGAAGTATTTGCCTAGGCTCACAAGGATGTTAGGAATGTCAAATTGCCAAGAGCGTGAGCCCCAAGCTAGCCAAACACTATTTATAGAACCCCTCAAACATATAGAGCCGTTAGGGTCAAGGAGAGGGGTTCTGCGTGGTGACCAGACACGTTGGTTAGATTGACCAGACGCACCACGCTAGTGTCCGGTCTTGCATCTGCCGCCACGTGGCCCCCCAGCGTTCAAGCGCAGCCGCCTGATCTCAACGGTAACTAAAAGATCAACTCAAATTAAAGATCGACCGGACTCACTGCTCGAATCGATCTGACACGGAGTCAGTAGCGTCCGGTCTCGTCTAGAAACTACCCCGAGAGGTTTTTCTACAACCTTACACGTCCGCTCGAAGCTGATCGGACTCAGGTCAGAGTCCGTCCACCCGTCACGCTCGTCGAGCCATCGTGCCGCTGACGTTAGCGTACGTCATGCTCGACCTAACGTGACTCCTACGTGTGCGGTCACGTCACGTCATGGCCTGCATCTGATCGCCAAGGCCTGCTGCCCCTTCTCTACGTGTGATGATCGGACGCGACGCTGGAGTCAGGTCCAGCGTCTGGTCACTACTTCTCGCCCTCGGCCAGCAAAGCCTCCACGGCTAAAATTGACTGGACGGGCCTGGGGTGAGTCCGGTCACCCCGGCGCCAGAGTCCAGTCATGCACCTTCGCCTCCTTTTCATTTTCTAACTCCGTAACCATTTCGCCATTGCTTCCAACTTGCTAACCACAAATTGTAGAATCTATGTGCACGTGTGTTAGTATTTTTTAAAGCATTTTATAAGGGATGGGGGGAGAGGGGACAGTGCCACCCCCGAGTCGTCCTGTACAGACGATGCGGGGAGGGGGAGGGGACAGCGCCGATTATTCCTTTTCTAAATGATTGTGAAGGATTATTCTAAAAAAATATAATGACTGTCATATAGGAGTATGCTTCTTCAGATATTTCTTCACATGGACCTCCTCCCTGCACAAGCAGCTAGCATTCGGCTAGCGAATCTCATCCCACGTGTAGATGCGTCGTGCCGTGCCGTGCGGTGGATCGAGCCAGGTGGAAAAGCCAGTCGTCGTCGATCGAGATACAACACCGGCTGATCCGTGTACAGTACTAGTGGTCACATGAACTGAAGTGATGCAACAACACTATTTTTACTTTTACTCCGTACTTTGCTCACCGTGCTTCTAGAAGCATAAGAAAATTGCTTGACAATCTCAGAAACGGGAATCTTACAACTATAACCATTTTAGCTAAACACTTGTCGCCGCATATAGTCCCAGCATTTTATTTATATTGTTCATCAAGTTCGTGACTCTTTTGGGTGCTTTATTCTTTTCCTGAGGGAGTAAAGTATTAATAGTAAGTGTAAGCGTGGTGCTTAAACTTGGGTTAATTGTGGATGCACCCTGTATTTCGGACCGGTGGTAGATCGTGAGTGTGACATTTTCGTTGAGTCCTTAGTAGTCCACCTCCCGTCTGTAGGCCAAGTAAGACCCAGTTACAACGGAAAGCATCCTCTGCTGGTGTCTTTCCTTAGTAATGTCCCTAGGCCTTGTTCACTTCTCTACCTCAACCCAAAATATTTCCTCTTCCACCCATCACATCAAATCTGTCAACGCATGCATGGAGCATTAAATATAGGTAAAAAAGATAACTAATTGCATAGTTTGTCTGTAAATGTCAAGACGAATCTTTTGAGCCTAGTTAGTCCATGATTAGATAAATTTTGCCAAATAACAACGAAAATGCTACAGTAACTTTTCAGCTACTTTTCGCGAAGTGAACACACCCCTAGTTGAACAACAGAAGACATAGCTTACCTAAGTCAGAACTAGAGAATCTTAGTAATCCTCTCTATGCTCCTGTTTATCTTAGCCTTGTTGCTACCTCTAGTTAAGTTAGACTGTAGTTAATCTCACACGTTTTCCTATGAATATGATACTTGAAATACTTTCGGGTCAAATTCCAAGCCAAGTTTAGTGTCAGAATACAAGCCAAGTTTCAACTTACGTGGAAAACTATACTACTAGGATATAGGCTCTTTTTGATAAAAAAATAATTTTTGAATAAAAGATAGGGAATAATAGAATATATAATTAACATGCGAAAAAATTACAACTTGATTAAAAGCTAAAAGATAAATTGTAGATTTATCAAGAGTTTGTATATCTCAAGACTAGATTTTAACTAAATACTTATCACACTAGAAAAAAATAAATACTAGGAATTCTATCTAGAGGTCCCCATAAGAGCCTGTACGTTAGTTCTCTCAAGACTTGATTTGAAAACAAAAGATAGATATTAGAAGTTCTTATAAAAGTCACAAACATCTTACCATCAATTAGGTATATCCTAATCAACATTGATAATAATAATAGCTATTGGATCTATTCTATTTTTCAAATAACTATCTATTTATGCTATTGTGTAAAACAATATAAACTAACTCATAATTCTAATTTATATTAATCACATATGTCATAAAAAACATGATCTAAAGTAGACCAAAATTTGCATTTAAGTACCAAGGTCCTCTTATTATGATCAATAATTTACATAACTAAATTTTCATCTCATTATTAGAAAAATTAAATAGCCCCTCAAATCTGCATCTAAATTATCGACATCTGCTATTACAAAATAATGTTTAGATACCAAATAGAGCATGTATATGTTTCTACATTACCCCACCTCAATCAATATCAGTATAGTAAAATTTGATTAAAGTAAATATATGTGTTGTGCCAACATGCATGAGTAATAAAATACATGTGTTATATTTCATCACATAAAAATATTTTCTTAATAACTCATATGCTAATGACACTAACAAATTATTTAAAACCATATTAGTAACCATAAAATACAATTTATATAGATTGTTATTTTAGATATATTTATGTATTTGAACTAAATATTTGATATGTCTATATTGATAGTATAACCATAACTGCAAATATAATTCCTTGATAGTAAAATTTATTCATCTTGAGAAGTGTGGGAGACCACTAGTGGCATATTTTTCCTAGCCCTTTAAAAATACTTTAGAATAAAAACCCGATCATTATAACGTTTAAGTATTAAAATTCTCTTGAGGTTAGCACTGCTACCCCTGTCCAAGATCTCACTTCAAGCTCTATGACTTATCTTAGGTGATATGGTGTATGTTTCAAATAATGGCTTATGCCATTGTAGTTAAGAAGTCAAGACCATACTCTATGATCTAAAATCCTAATTTTTAAAAAGTGCCAATAGGAGAGTCAATGAAATATACAGTAAGCACTAGAGTTTCAACAACTTAAATGAGAAGAGAAAAAAATCTATAACAGTCGATAAGAATAAAATTTGAAAAATCAAAATTTAGATTATAACTTCATAAAATACACGATGTAACAAGAGCCGCATTGATTAATGGTATGGTTTTAAAGTAATTTCATATTTAAAATATAAAGAGGTGCCATGCAAAGAAAAAATATGGATATGGATAAAAAATATAGATCAGTTTCTTGAAGAAATAGTAATTAATAAGTTTATGTTAACTATATATAGACTACAGAGTACCTATTATGCATACTATTTTATAAAATAAACAAAGAGAAAATACTGAATTTAATATAAGTAATTCTTTATTAGTGAGACGAACTCCCTCCATTCCGGTGTACTAGTGGTCACAGGGAGTAACAGTGACCCTTTGAGGCCATGCCCAATGCTTCAGGTGGATGTTAGTCTTGTCAGGCCATGTAGGCTCGGATAATAAAAAGCAAAAAAATGTTGATCTCGCAGGTGCTCATAGTGGCTTGCAGAGGTGGTGAGTGCTCCGTTTAGAGCTTGTTTGGAATGGAGGAATTGAAAACACAGGAAAAGAAAAAAAACACAGGAATAGGATGGAGATGAGATGATAAAACCGAGAATAGGAAAAACACTGGAGTCATATACAAGGTGGCGTTTGGAACATAGGAATTAGAATTATAGGAATCTTTGGTGGGCAGCAAAGGGCAAAAAAAAAACCAAAAACAATAGCAGTATGTAACTTCACACGCCGTAGCTGGAATGTGAGTCACTGACACCCTGACAAGCTGCTTTACCCTCCTTTTTTCCTGTCTTCTTCATGAGCGCTGCATCGGACCACGCAAAGGAAAGGAAACCAAGAGATCCGAGATGTTTTATTTCGTGTGAAATGTGCATCTGGCTACAGTAAAATAGAGTAAAGGAATTGATACTTTCCTGTGTTCCAAACGGTCCAGTTTAGTTTCTTTCCTTTGGTTTAGATTCCTACTATTTTCCTTTAAAAATCCTTTGTTCCAAACGCCCCCTTAACGAAAAGCTCAAGCACCTGCTCGGTCTGGTATTGGAGAATGGAGAGTGGTGGAAGATGTCCTGGCGCGTACACAGACCTGCGATGCATGTCATCTTGAGCCTGCATGTATGTAGTCTCAAAAAAAGATAACTAAAAGTTGCGTGAAATGGCTGTGTTCACAACCGGAATTTTCTAATTCTCCTAGTGACGTGGATTTTTTCTAGTGTTTTACCATTTAAAATTTAGTATAAATTTTTCCTGCCAAATATCTCCTAGTGAGGATTCACATATAATATGACTAGTGATAGTGTTTTATTACTACTTAAAAACACTAAGAGAATTCTACCATTTTGGTAGGGGTGCCAGGGTTGGGAGGCTGGGAGTCTCTCACATGAAGCGATGCAGCCAGCACTTGCTTTTACTTTTACTCTCTACGTTGCTCGCCCTGCTTCTAGAAGCATTTTTTTCTTTAAGACAATTGCTAGTAGACAATATAATCACGGAAACCTATTACAGTACTACCATTTATCCAAGTATCCAACACACGTCGCCGCATGCAGTCCCTGGCTCCCTGCGCTCACCACGTACGGCCACGACCGCGGCGCCCGGTCGGCGACCACCGGGAAGCGGTCGACCACGCGCCACTCGTCGTAGCCACCATTGCCAATGACTGCCTGGAAGGTGCCGTCGGAGAGCGGGCGTGTTATCCAGAACGTACTCGACGTTGCTGATGTCGTCGGCAGCGAAGAACTCGACTCGACGCGCGTCACGTGCGCGAACATGCATGGTTTCCGGACTTCCGGTACAGTACAGCTGCCTCTCGGCGTCTCATCGAGCGCAAGGCGCGGACGACCGTGTGGCCGGGTGCCTTGAGCCGGTGCACAAGCAGCGACGGCGTCCGGAATGTGGAGGTGGAAAGATCTTTGGGCTGGGGCCTGGGGGGCTGGCAGGCACGATGAAGGGACACTGGCTGACGACATCCCATCTAACCAATGGGACCACCAACAGCCCACATGACACACCGTCTCTCCAGCTGCATCTTGGCGAAGCTTTTCTGTTGACTGGCGTATCCACGTCCGAGCTGGTGCAAAAGGTCCCACAAAGATCAAAGACTCCATCCATATCCATACATATCTCTTCGTCCGTTGCTTCACTAATGCTTCAAGAAGCTCGTCGTACATAGGAGTGAGCTGGCTGAGCAGTGAGCACCTCCTGAGTGCAAAGTTAGCAAGTGCATGTGCAAGTGCAAGTGCAAGTGCATGTGCATTGGTGGAGTCCAGACAAACACGCGACCCCACCATGCACCGAGACGCCGGCCGGAGTGAAGTGAATCATCAATCATGCGACTGTGAGTGAGGTGTGCTATCCCAAAAGATACGAATTATGATCGACGTCCTATCTCTTCCTGATGACATGTAAAGCAGGCAAGACACTTTTCTTTACCCGATATTTTCTGGCCTCCATGCTAATCCTGTTATTAGTGTACCCGCACGTCGACGTCGTCAGAGCGCCCAAGCATGCAGCTGGCTTGCTTCCAAGACCAGTGATCCGTCGATGCCTTGGCTAGCTTCCAATTTACGTTCTAGTTTGCCCTAAAGCACTAGGCAACGACAGAGCCATGAACATGAGCTAGACTACTCACTGACCGAACATACTATTTGATATGGTGGTGGCCACCACAGAATTTTTTTTATTTTTAACACTTCTTTTTAGTTTCGAGTGTTCTAAGTACACATGCCTAGCTGTGGGTAGCCGGTGGTCTTGAGGCAGCAAAAAACGGGGCGCACAGCATGCACATCTCCGCAAAACACAGCACCGACCGCAAAAACGAGGCGCCCAACCGCCAAACGCCTGCAGCGGTGGTCTTGGGGCAGCAAAAAACGGGGCGCACAGCATGCACATCTCCGCAAAACACAGCACCGACCGCAAAAACGAGGCGCCCAACCGCCATACGCCTGCAGGCTAGCTGCAGCAGCAGCATGCACGCCATCTCCACGTCTCCACTGTCTCGCAGATCAGCGCCTCGTCTAGTCCCGTCCCGTGTCGGAGGGGAGCGGGCGTGTGTGCCGTTGACCGCCGGAGAGGAGGCCGCGCCTGGCCTTGACGCGCTGTGCGTCGCGGCGGGGCAGTGCCGCACCTGATTTGCGGCGTGGCAGCACCCGCCACGTCAGCGGTTAGCGGTCCGGTCCCTGCCACGGTGGCAGCCTCGTTGCGTCGCCATGCGCACCATGGCATTAGGCGTAGCCAAAAGTGTTAGTTTTGAAGAAAAAAATAAATAGTGTCAGATTTAAAAATAGTTAAAAAAGTGTTAAAAAATCCGACCAGAGGTTTAAACAGTGATCCGATCCATATTAGAGCAACAAATTCCGAAGGCGTTGCCCTCCTGTCTCTCTCTCAAGTCTTCTAGGCACGACAACGGTGCAGCCCGTTGGCACACCTGCCAGGCACAGAGGCGGCACACTCGCAAGTCACGATGGCGCGGCCACCGGGTGTGACGAAGGCGTTGCCCAGCGCGGCCCACCCGTGCGCTGTTCGGCGCAATGCCATGGCGGCGCCTCACAACGAGACCACATGTCAGTGACGTGAAGGAGAGAAAAGGTGATTGAGAAAAAGTCGTGGCAGATCCCCTTCGTTCAAGGGATTGGGACAAGATTTTGAGGGTTCGAGAAAAAGAATTAGGAAAAGTGGATTGGAGAGGAGGGAATATGCTGGAACCTGTAATCTCCTTTATTTATTGCATGATATAGGGAAAGGAGATGGCTTTAAATAAGTCTGGTGGAGATGCTCAAGGGTTGACTTTTTTTTTTGGATGTATGCTCAAGGGTTGACTTGGAGCAGTCCCGGCCCGTATGTGAGGATGTGTTTAGTTGTCCTGAAAAGGGTGAAAAGTGTACTGTAGTACGTTTTGGCTTTATTTGGCAAATAGTATCCAACCGTTGACTAATTAGGTTCAAAACATTCGTCTCGCAAAGTACAACCAAGCTGTACAATTAGTTTTTGATTTCATCTACATTTAGTACTCCATACATGTATTGCAAGTTTGATGTGATGAGAAATCTTTTTTTTACATAGTGCTTTTTTTCAGGTAACTAAACGCAGCCTGAGATTGTCCTCTAACCGCAATGTTGTTGACCTGGTATATATATGGACGAGAAACACACTAGTCTATAGGCTAGTGTTGGATTTCCTTTGAATCTAGCTATGTGCAAGAGGGTTGATCAGCCTCCCGATATGGAGTAGTACTACACACTTGCAAACTAGTAATACTACGACGACGACATTATATACTAGTACATTAAAGTTGCAAGTGTGGTATTATTATTGGCGCTAAAGGTCGACGACCGAGAGCAAGTTGTTGTTTGATACCGACATTATAGTGTCGGCCACAATATAATCCATCCATCCACACCACGGGCACAGCGGCACGTACATACCACAAGTCCGCGCGCGGCTCATGTATATTCATCGAAAACACGAGCACGCCGTGAAGAAATGTTGGTAGAATATATATAGCTTGCAGGCCTGCAGTTGACTTTGCTCGTCTCTTGTTGGGCTTTAGTTGCTCGTGGAGTGGAGAGCATAAATTGTATGCAGGAGTACGTACGGGTGGCCATGCATGCATGCATGTGAATGCCTATCCAAGTTGATACACGTACGCATTCACATGCATGTATCAGGCATGTGGCCCTCCGCCCTCGCGTTGGCCCGGGCATCTATCGGGCTTGGAGCAGCTTGCATCTATCAAAGCAGCAGAAGAACGCCGCCGGGAACCGATTATTTCTTTGCAGGAGTACTAGACTTTTAGACTAGAATGGCCGCCGGCCGGATTGAGAGAGAGAGCCTGGGATGATCGAGTAGGAGTCCATGTGTACATGTTGAGCATGCTATCAGTTGACAAGGGCAAGGGCCTGGGCTGCATCTGCACGAAGGGAAGAAGAAGAAAAATGCATGATGGCCCATCCATCAATATATGATGCCTACCGTTCTACCCATGCATACCATCTCAAGCATTTCACATATCACTCCTTTTTTCAGATCGTTTTTTGAAGATGTGCAGACGGAGGAAGTATTTGTTTTTTTCTTCATTTGAAATTGATTGATTCAGATGGCTACGGTGACATGAAAGCAACGCACACGCGCAGAAAGGTCGATGCCATGCCACCCATATATGCTGCTTGGACGCAACGCAACGCAACCGTGTGTGTGTGTATGTGTGGTTGATCGATTCCCCGTTATCACATACGCATCATATCGATCGCGATTCTAATCTGCACAGGTCGTCGTCGTCCTTCTCGATCGATCGCGCGCGGTTTCACTCATCACGCTACATCATCGATCGGTACTTTTGACTTTAATACGTGTTATGGAAACGGATGGATGGTCTGTTCTGTCAGCGCAGCACCATTAGTTCCCTGATAGTAGGAGTATAGACACAGGAGGATCAGGAGGAGGACGAGGAGGTCACAGGTCACAGAGACGGCGCGTAGGATATAGATCCGAACGCTCTTTGATTGCGAGACACACGTACGGCCCAGGAACAGAATGATTCCATTATTTCCATTTCCATTTTTTGCAGATGATGGTGGGGGTATGACCGTATGAACGCTGTCTTGATCCTAGAACAATCTTCATGCACGAACGGAAGAATAATCATACATCCAACGAGTGCAAGCACGCAGAGGCCCAGGATGGTTTGCCTTGTAGGCACCATCGTCCAAATAGGCCCGCCCTAGCATGCAGTGTCCCGCGGGCCCTTTGTCTCGTGATGATGAGACAAATGTATGACCTGGCGACCATCTTTGATTCTTTCGTCCCAGCCTCTTCAGTCTTCACTATACCGGGGCAAACTGAAATCTCACAATAATGATGCGCTCATCAGGTCTTCACTATACGAGTACCTGTTATTGTAGTCGTGCTTGCTTTTGCTGACTCATCCGTCAACGTCCTAGCTGGTGAACAAGGTCCATCCATGCCTTGACTGCTTCTAGAAGGCAGCAGCATTTCGACAGCGAAGTTGAGCACATGACATGCACGATCGATCGATCGTCCAAACACAAGGGCCCCACAACACCCAAAATATCGAATCAGAGAAACAGAAACTACAAATGCATGTGCCACTCCCCTTGAGAAAAAAAAAGGCAGAAAAGGTTAGTTTCTAGACGCGCGCTGAGATGTAAAGCAACAAAGCAAACAAATCAAAAGGCAGGATATATGACGACATGTACAGTTAAAAAGCAACAACTTGTATTGACCGCAAAAGCACGAATTACGTGCCTGAAGATAAACCCAATTAGGCCCTTTGTTTTGCTTCTAGAACCATTTCTGCCTGCATGCATAGCCGGAATACTACACTCCACTACCAGCAGTCCACCACCAAGAAATAATCAATCAATCTAGTAGCTAGCTACTCGACACTAGAAAAAAACAATCCGACCGTGCAATCATGCATGTTATTATCCAGAAAAAGGAGAACGCAGCCTGTGGAAACCATGCGGCGTCGGTGTCACAGGTAGGCAACGTCAGGTATACTGCCAACACCGGCACCGCAAAAGTGTCATCACTCTGGAATTCCGTATGTACGTAATTATGCATGTGGTAATTTCGACCGGCATGTCTCAGGGTACATCTTGGTCTTAGTGGGGATGCATACAACACTACAGGAAACTGGCTCTTTGCCGACTGCAATTTTCTTTGCCAACTGTTTTTTTTCGACACTCAGCAAAGAGGTCCCTTTGCCAACTGGAATTTCCTGCAGTCGGCAAAGCAGGATTTGCCGACTGCCTGGCTTTGCCGACTGCCAGGCAGTTGGCAAAGCCATGACTTTGCCGACTGCCAGGCAGTTGGCAAAGAATTGCAGTCGGCAAAGGCAGGCCATGGTTGACGCCATCCACACCGTCATCTTTGCCGACTGCCACTCCGTCAGCAGTCGGCAAAGTTGCAGGCTTTGCCGACTGCCATCCTCCCTGGCAGTCGGCAAAGGCTCTTTGCCAACTGCCACTGATGGCAGTCGGCAAAGGATTAATTTTTTTTCGATTTTCGATCCCAGTTTTTTTGTGTTGCCTTGATACAGTAAGTACATGATATATTCCAAGTTTGGGGTCATTTTGATTTATTTTACTATATTCCATTGATTTTTGCTGTTTCTTTGATTTTTTCCGGCAGCTCTAGATTTGAACTGCAGGTACATGAAATAATGGAATCCGGCAATTTAGAAAATGATATTCATGATGTTTGGAGCATGTTGAGGCCGTGTGCGGGGCCTCGCGTGAAATTTCGACCGTGTTGGTGTCGGAACACGCCGAGGCACGCGCGTGAAAAGTATTTTTAAATTTTATAAAATCGAAACGGAGTCCGAAAATGACGAAACTTGACGACGTGTCTTGCCATCGCATGCGGAGGCTGTGGTAAAAATTTGAGAAAGTTTCGAGCAAGTGGCGACGTCGGGTGGCTAAAACCTGGACTAACGTCGGGTGGCTAACTTGTTATCACATGTGGAGATATCCAGGTTTTAGCCACCCGACGTCGCCACTTGCTCGAAACTTTCTCAAATTTTTACCACAGCCTCTGCATGCGATGACAAGACACGTCGTCAAGTTTCGTCATTTTCGGACTCCGTTTCGATTTTATAAAATTTAAAAACACTTTTCACGCGCGTGCCTCGGCGTGTTCCGACACCAACACGGTCGAAATTTCACGCGAGGCCCCGCACACGGCCTCAACATGCTCCAAACATCATGAATATCATTTTCTGAATCGCCGGATTCCATTATTTCATATACCTGCAGTTCAAATCTAGAGCTGCCGGAAAAAATCAAAGAAACAGCAAAAATCAATGAAATATAGCAAAATAAATCAAAATGACCCCAAACTTGGAATATATCATGTACTTACTGTAGCAAGGCAACACAAAAAAACTGAGATCGAAAATCGAAAAAAAAATTAATTCTTTGCCGACTGCCATCAGTGGCAGTTGGCAAAGAGCCTTTGCCGACTGCCAGGGAGGATGGCAGTCGGCAAAGAATTTTTGAGAAAAAAATAAAAAATAACCTTTGCCGACTGCCAGGGAGCAAAGCAGTCGGCAAAGTATTTTTAAAAAAAATTAAAAAAAATAATTTTTTGAAAAAAAATAATAAACCACTATAAAAAACTTGCTAATCCGTGACGGATTCCCGGTGACGGATTTACAAACCGTCATTGACAGACGCAATCCGTGACGATAATTTTTTTCATCATGGATATGCACCAATAGATATTCTTGGCCCGCTAACTCGTGACGGTTTTATCCAAATCATCACAGTGTATGATTTTAAATTCGTCATACTCAAGTTAGCCCAAAATAATAGGCCCGCTATCAATATTTAGTGCAAAGAAAAATAAAAAAATGTGATTGCAAAAAGAATCAAACCTAAAAGATGATTTGTTAAATTATTTGAACTAAATTTTGTTACTTTGTTGTATGTATATGGTGCATATGGCAAAACTAAAAATATTCCACGTATATATGGTGCGGAAGGAACATAAAAAATGACCGCAGCACACAGGATGTGAACCTGGCACCTACTGCACACCATTCACATGACTTACCACTAAGCTATCGGTTCTATATGACTAATGTGCAATTGAATACTTTTATTTGTTTTCTGCTCATGTGTGCTATTTTTTTGGACTACTATGTGCCGTAGCTACTACTAATCCACATTGTAAATAAATAGAAAAAAAATGCGCCAAATACAAATGCGCTAGTTATTCAGTTGTGTGCTGTAGGATTCTATGTTCCTTTTCTTGTGTATATGTACGAGTAAGTTTTCCTAAATCGACCAAAAATTTCAAACCAATTCGTTTGAAGGAAAAAATTAAACAGATGTGAATGGAAAAAATAAACAAAAGTTCCAAAAATATTGAACGAAATAGGAATTAAAACCATTAGCTCATACAAACATTTCCCACAACTTTGGAAACTATTTTTTTGTACCATTTTTATTGTTGGTGCGTCTAAATAGAAAATTGCTACAATGGTTATTTGCGACAAATTTGAGAACTAGCTTGTGACCGTTTTGATTGCTGGTGTGTCTAAATAGAAAACCACTAGGCTCCGATGATCATTTGCCACAACTTTGGAAACTATTTTTTGTACCATTTTTTATTGCTGGTGCGTCTAAATAGAAAATTGCTACAATGGTTATTTGCGACAAATTTGAGAACTAGCTTGTGACTGTTTTGATTGCTGGTGTGTCTAAATAGAAAATAGAAAAAAATGTTGTTGGTTGGAATTGAACAGGCAAATGAGAAGAGCGCCACTTGTGTCTTCATTTAAATACAAACACATGTCTTACCGCTGCACCACCACTGCTATTGTGCTATCCTTGGTTATTTAACGTATTTTATTCTTGGTTTCTCTAAATGAATATGAAAATAGCAAAAGTAGTGCTGGAGGTCAGATTCGAACTCAAGACCTTGCAAAGGAGAAAAACAAAACTTACCACTGCAGCCGTTGGGGCTTTGTGCCAAGCTAGTTCCTTTACTCCTTTAGTATATACATGCACGGACATGTTCCTCACGTACAAAGAGGGCTGCACGTACAAACAAAGTACATCATAAACGTAAACTTTTTCAAAAAAAAAAAACAACAATACACCGTATATAATGATGCTCAGACCCTACATGTCATTCGGACATGACCTTTTCATAAGAGTTTTCAGTAGAAAAATAAATTGCTTAAATACTAAAAAATCAAGAACATGAACACAAGCTTTTCTTTTTTTAATCTGTAGTTAAAATTTGTAACAAGTCTTTCTCCCTAATGCTAACTCCAAATGAGATCATTTTGTCAAGTCAAACTACGTTAGAATGCTTCACAAGTTTGTTTTAATAAATCAAAAAATAGAAAATACTAAACAGTAAAGGGCTGAACAACTTTAGTTTAGCCTAATACGTGAGATCAGCCCAAAACATCTGCAGGCCCAGCTGGAACCTTCCTCACTGTGAGCCGTTGATATGTAGATCCAATGGTTGAGATTTGACATGCCTCTCACGAACCCTAGTATATAGCTGGAGAGGACGCATGTCTGCGCAGCCCTCAGCCCTCTTCCCGTCAGTGTGCATCCATCCCCCTCTCCTCTGCCACCCTGCTCCCCCCACATTTGCTTCTGGATCTCACGAACCAGCATCGGGCTCCCTCCTGGCACCGATTGATGGATCCTACAGCAGCAGCGGTACCGAGCCTCCCCACTCCCACTGGCACACGGCTGACGCAGGCGGCGGCATGGCTCGAGCATGCGCACGACAGCTCCAGGGGCGTCGGCGGCCTGTCCTGCGCACACGCCCAGCCCCGACGGTGTTGCGGCCCGATCTGCACCGGCCTGAGCCCAACGCGGAGGATGGCAGAGGGCGCAGGGAGAGCGTGGAGGATGCAGGCGAGTGCGAGCTCGGCTCTGCGGCGGCGCGGCCGCCACCTCCTGCTCGGCCTCGCCTCGCCCTTGCTGCCCTGCTCGCGCTGGCCTCCGCCTCCGAGCCCGGCCACAAGGCGTGTGCTCTTGATCCGCTGCAAATGTTTGTAAGTTTGTTCAAATGCCTAGCTATGATATGCAGTTAAAAAAATTATTACGTGTCTAGGAGAGCAGGATCTGGTGGGGGTGACGTCTAGGAGCTTCGATCCAGCCGTCGGCGAGGGTAGTGTTCAGGAGCTTCGACCCGGCCACAGCGGTGTCCAGGAGACTCGATCTGGCAGTGGCAGCGGCCAAGAGCGCAGGATCCGGCCCCAACTCCAACGCCTCGATCTAGCCACAGCAACGTCCAGAAACACATCTATATGTTGCATCTTGCTGAGCCCTTTGAGAGGCCCATCCATGACTTCCAGATTTGGAGTTAGGACACGGTTTGTCCTGCTCCTCTCGTCCGTTCTTTTTTCAGAATGATTCAGAAACAAGGCAGTTAAGTGTTGGCCATTGGGATCCTTAATTACTTCATACATCACATAGCTCCTTTTGTCTAATTTGATACAATATCTGTGCAGCACGATTCATATATAGTTCTGAGCCTGTTAACTTCCCTCTTGCTCTATATTAGGATGCATCATGGTCTGACAAGTTCTACATGTATTATCACTTACCTTTGCAAACTTTCCACTTGTCAGATTTTTTAAAAAAAAAACAACATTGTGTCCAATTGTATGTTGCTTAGTAAGAATCCTGAAGACTTGCAGCATTACAGTTTTGTCTTTGTGCTAATTGTATAGTGACCATACTGCATGCGCATTATTTTTGATAATACAAAAAACACTGGTCTGATCACATACACGAATCTCTGTCGCCGTTCCTCATGAATGCCTGAACTAACCTGTTATTACATACCTCTGTTCTGAATTGCTTATACCCACTGATGGTGGTCTTTGTGCTAATTGTATAGTGACCATACTGCATGCGCATTATTTTTGATAATACAAAAAACACTGGTCTGATCACATACACGAATCTCTGTCGCCGTTCCTCATGAATGCCTGAACTAACCTGTTATTACATACCTCTGTTCTGAATTGCTTATACCCACTGATGGTGGATATGTTTTCACAGAAGAACCTTGATTGTTGGTGGCAGCCTTGATTTTTTGTCTGAACTGTAACTGTAACCTATCATTATAGCCTTGAATTTTTTTTTCACAGCAACCTTGATTGTTGGTTTGAAATCCAACAACATAAAGGTTCTTTTGTCTAAACTGTAACTGTAACAATTAACAATGGTCCTGGCCATTTGGTCCGTATCGCAATACTGTAACTATAGATAATTTTTTTGGCTTGCATTAAGCATAAAAGCAAAAGAATGATCATTATATTAAGAAGAGAACTGCACTTTTATATTTTCTCCCTAATGTACTGGTGTATAGTCTACCATGTGTAACCTGTGCATTTTTATAGGTAGTAGTTTTGGTGACCTTTCATAAAGGAACTGATGTATGGTGAATTTGGCAACAGATTATTTATTTCTGATCCAGTTTCTTCTATAAAGGTGTCAATGCTCTTCCTGGCAAGTGACCTGTTTCTTTGTTGGGATTAGCCATGAATTCAGTTCCTGCCATTTGATTGACCCGTTATACTGATTTTTGGCATGCATCCGTTGTTCCTAAATATGTTGTGTTATTATCCACATTGTTTGGAGTCTGACCACATATATGCCAATCAGCATGTTTATTTCCTTCATGTAAATTCATGTGGTGATAGGAATATTTTGGTCCCAATCTCAATTAGCTGGGATACTATGGTAGCAGTAGTAGCTGAATAGCAGCAGTAGTAGTTAAAATTACTCAATAATCCCAATCCCAATCTCAATTTTAACTATGATCTCTCAATAATCCAATATAGGCTGGTATATTATTTGATATTATGTGAAATCAGATTCCTGATATGAGTTTTTGCTTCTCATGCATTTGCAGATTGGACTATTTGGAGAGCCATTTAATTCCATTGATGTTCATGTTGTCTCCGTTCTATTCAGTTGGTGCTCTTTTCAGCTGTAAAATACCAGAGGATGCTCAACAAAGAAAACTGTTGGGTCATCCCTGGAATCAGTGGCATTATTCTGTGTTATTGTTGCTCTGGCTTGAGGAGGTTGCTGGCGATCCCAGATCCCAGCGATAATGCAAGGTGACATAGATTTGACTGTTGTCTTTTCAGAAGTAGCAAACAGGGACAAAGATCTGACTGTTGTGTTCTTAAGAAAAAATATTTGACTGTTCTATGTTTCATTTAGATTTTATGTTCTTGCATCACTAATCGTTGTTTACAGGTAGTTCTCCACGTTAGGTTGGATTTGGATTAGAAAGGTTAATTTGGATAGAGTAATCTGATATTTTCTGTAGAAGTTTAATTAGAAAGTTTATGAGGAAAAAAATATGTATCTCACTGAACAAACTGACAGATCACTGAAATTATGTATCTCATTGACACATCACTTATATTTGCCTCTCTAAGCTATTGTTTTGGTTTCAGATTGGTCTCCAGAAAGGTTCTAACTCTTTTCAAGAAGCCCGAGCAGCGAGATTCACTAAGCTAGTGAGACACTAGGTGTAACTGGGAGATTGAATCAAGAAGTGATAGAACTACAATTCAGTGAGTTCAGTCACCACACGATAGAATGGGTTAGTACCAGATTAAGATTGTATTGTCACTTCCGCAGTTTCACTGTTACTGAATTGAAACTCTTCTCTTACTACTATTTAAAAGTGTACATATATTGTGCCTACTGACTACAATTTTTTTTGCAAAAGAAAACTGTGCGTCCTTCATTGGGTCAGTTAGTAGTAGTAGTAACTATTATGCATTAAATTGACTACATATGTATGTGACATATTATAGTGGTAATTGTTAGGAGTAGAAAGACTGAATGCTGGGATTATAAATCATGTACTGCATATTAGCATATTTTTAGTGCTACTTCTGTACAAAATTATGTTCTATCCTCTCTGTGCAAAGAGTTGGAAAACCTCAGGTCTAAAACCTAAAATCATTTACTGCATATTAGCAAATTAAGTTTGATGTACTATTGACTATTGACTTACTGACAAGCTACTAAATGTGCAGATCATGACAAGCTACTAATACTGGTTGCAATCATATATGACAAGCTGCTGCAGGTACGCATCTCCGAATGGCTTCAGTCTTTCTACTTAGTGTCTTTAGTCTTTCATCTTATTGTAGCCTAACTATATTATTTTATATCTTTCGATCTGACCACTCATGCAGTCGTGCTATATATGATATGAGGCTGCAATCTGAATGCCAACTTGTAAACCCTGTGTTGTACTGTGAGAGATGTTCAGTAGATCATACTCAGTCTAAATGCTAATATGTAGCACTAGCTTTCATATTGTGTTGCTCATCTCATATTATCTCTGCTATTCTAATTTATTTATTTATTTCTAACTAGCAGCACTGTTTCTTGCTTCCACAATGTGCTAATGCTCAACACCTAATGGTTGCCTTAGGTAGCTTGTTCAACAGAAATTAGTGATATATACTAATATTATTCAATAAAAAATAGAAAACAAAAGCAAAAAAAAAAATCCAGCTTACAGTCGGCAAAGCTGGGCAAAAAAAACCCGGACAGAGTCTTTGCCGACTGCAATGGGAGGCAGTCGGCAAAGAGGTCAAACCTTTGCCGACTGCAACTCCGAAAGCAGTCGGCAAAGAACATTTCAAAAAAACAATATTTTCTTTCTTTGCCGACTGCCGAGCTGGCGGCCAGTCGGCAATGGGAGGCAGTCGGCAAAGAGGTCAAACCTTTGCCGACTGCAACTCCGAAAGCAGTCGGCAAAGAACATTTCAAAAAAAAAATTTCCTTTCTTTGCCGACTGCAACTCCGAAAGCAGTCGGCAAAGAACATTTCAAAAAAAATTTCTTTCTTTGCCGACTGCAACTCCGAAAGCAGTCGGCAAAGAACATTTCAAAAAAAAATATTTTCTTTCTTTGCCGACTGTCGAGCTGGCGGCCAGTCGGCAAACAATTTTTGAAAAAAAATCTTTGCCGACTGCCGAGAAACCAGCAGTCGGCAAAGCCTGCCGTCAGGGCTGACGGCGCCACGTGGCTATGCCGACTGCTGGCGTGGTAGTTGGCAAAGGCTTTGCCGACTGTGTGCCACGTGGCAGTCGGCAAATCCGCCTTTGCCGACCCAGGCTTTGCCGACGGCTCTTTGCCGACTGCCACGTGGCTTTGCGGTCGGCAAAGCCTTTGCCGACTGGGTTTATGCCTTTGCCGACCGGGGCAAGCAGTCGGCAAAGAAGTGTTTTCCTGTAGTGCAAGAGTCGTGTCCATCCTTACAAAATCAAATCAAATCTTTTTTTGAGAAGAAAAATCAGATCAAATCAAAATACAGTAGTTTCAAAAAAATAAATCATAATACAGTGTAACACATGCTAGCGAGGTTTAACTTATATTCACTACTGGAATCAGCCGCTTTGCCGAGTGTCCAGGGCACTCGGCAAAGCCCTAAATACACTCGGCAAAGGCTTTGCCGAGTGCCACCCTCGGTAAAGAGCACACGGCAAAAAAGCTGTCGATCAAGCGGCCTTTGTCGAGTATCTTTTATCGGGCACTCGACAAAGGCTTTGCCGAGTGTCCGGCATTCGGCAAAGGCCGAACCGAAAAATTCTGAAAAAAAAAACAGGAAAAAAAATTTTAAAATGTTGTTTTGTCCCTTTATGTGTCTTCCTGTTTCTCGTCTCTTTTGGGTTTCATCTCTAGTCTATCCCACTTGCTTGGGACAAAAGGCTATGTTGTTGTTGTTTTTTTTAATTAGAGGAGGGACCCACCGGCCAGTCATATGGCAAGTGCTGCCAAGTGACCACCCAAAGCATTTTTTTGAAACTTTGCGCCCAGCGAGAATCAAACCTGCGACCTCACACACACACGCGAGCTCCTCTACCACTACACCTCTCTTTCATTTGTGTCTATATTCCATTTCGGTTCCCCAAATATTATAGCAAATCAAGTGTAAATTGATTGTTTGAGGTCCTAGACGAATTCAAATTAAAAAGTTGTCAACTACAAAGTTTCATAACCTTTCGAGATCTACAATTTTCATTTAGGAAGTTTCTCCATCCGAGGTTATTTGAAAAATTCGAATTTTAAAATTTTGAATTTCAAACGTAGTTTTGCATGACAAGATGATTTCAAATTACAAAGTTGTCAACTACAAAGTTTCATAACTTTTCGAGATCTACAATTTTTATTTAGGAAGTTTCTCCATCCGAGGTCGTTTGAAAAATTTAAATTTTAAAATTTTAAATTTCAAATGTAGTTTTGCATGACAAGATGATTTCAAATTAAAAAGTTGTCAACTACAAAGTTTCATAACTTTTCGAGATCTACAAAGTTTATTTTGGTTGTTTTTCCATCCGAGGTCTTTTGAAAAATTCGAATTTTAAATTTTTGAAATTCGGATGCAGTTTTGCATGACAACATGATTTCAAATTAAAAAGTTATCAACTACAATGTTTCATAACTTTTCGAGATCTACAATTTTCATTTAGGAAGTTTTTCCATCTGAGATCGTGGTTCTAACATTATTCACAAATCTTATATATCTCTCTTGTAGTTTTATAAAACTATATGAGAGACGTGTAGATTTTGTGAACAATGTTACTATCGCTTTGTCGAATGAAGAAATGACCAAAATAAACTTTATAGATCTTAATAAGTTATGAAACTTTATAGTTAAAAACTTTTTAATTTGAATTCATCTATGGCTTCAAAATATGCTTTGAAAAACTGCTTTGCCGAGTGAAAAAAAACACTCGGCAAAGAAGTCTTTGCCGAGTGTTTTTTTTTGGCACTCGGCAAAGCAGCTTCTTTGCCGAGTGTTTTTTTGGCACTCGACAAAGAATGTGTTTGCCGAGTGTTTTTCTTCACCTTGCAAAGCAGCTTCTTTGCCGTGTGTTTTTTTTTACCGAGTGTTTTTTATTTAGCACTCGGCAAAGAGCTTCTTTGCCGAGTGCCCGAAAAAAACACTCGGCAAACCACATGGCACTCGGCAAAGAACCGGATTCTGATAGTGATTTTCCCAAAGCAACTTAATTATTATATATTGAGCTTAGAATCGAAGAAACCGTCTGGACACGCAGCAGAAAGGTACTCTCACTGCTACAGAACAGACTTTCCATTTTTGAAATTAGTCCTGGCCGGATTTTGGCTAAGGAGTGATGGAAGATTTAGTCTCGGTTAGAATCACCAACCGGGACTAGAATCCCCTACCCAACGGCTAGTGCAGCAGGCTTTTACAGCACTATCCGTTGGGGACCTTTAGGCCCTGTTCGGCTGGAATTATAAGCTGGCTAAAAAACACTGTTGACTGATTTTTTGTGAGAGAAAAATACTGTTCCGGCTGAAAAAACAAGCCAAATAAGACGGATTATAAGCCAGATGAACGGGACCTTAGTCCCGGTTTGTGATTCAAACCCGGACTAAAGGTTCACTTTCAATCCCGGGTGTGGCCATAAACCGGGACAAAAGGCCCAGCCGACCTTGGTCCCGGTTGGTGGCTCCAACTGGAACTAAAGGTCCTCACACACACACAAATATATATATATATATATATATATATATATATATATATATATATATATATATATATATATATATACACCAGGTGGTCAAATTGGTCGCCGGCCCTTGTGTTCATCCTGTTCTTGCTTGGGAGAGCAAGTTCTTGCTCTCGGGCGCCGCTGACTTCATCTCCAAATCTTCCAAAGTTAGCAACTTCATCTTCTAATCTTTCATTACTAATAATGTAGATCGTTTGATGCTTTATTAATAAACATAGAAATATTCAAATATGTGATTTTTGCAGGTTATGAATAATAGTGGTGGATTTTATTTTTATTTATACATCATTTGTAGATCTTTGTTTTCTAGATTATGAATATGTGGTTGGTTTTTAAGATTATGAAATATTCAAGTATGTGGTTTTTTTAATTATGAATGAGCATAGAAATATTCAAATATGTGGATTTTAATGTTTTTTTAGATTATGAATATGTGGTTGTTTTCTTGATCTTTGTTAGCACCATTATTTCTTCATGGGAGTTAATAATCGTTCAAAAAAAATATGTGCAAAATGTTTAAGTTTACTTGGCATGCATATATCTCTTGATGATTTATTGTTTATATGTTTCTCTAATATATATATATATGCATGGAATATTTATATGGGGGTTCTATATTTATTGGGATGTTTTTTTAGTTTCTTTTAGTTAGGATGAACGGCGGTGGATCACTTCCCCACCCACAGACACCAGTTTTTCACCCTGGCGATGTTCCATTCGAACCATTGTCAGAAAGAACCATCCCGCGTAACCCAGACCCATCAGTTTTATGGAATATTTTAAGTTTTGCATGCTAATATAATTTTTGCTTATATACATTCATTGATAATATGATTATTGCATATGTTACAAGCTATAAAACCGGTGAAGTGGCTGGAAGATGCACTATGGCTGCTCGGGGTCTATGACATCTTCGAGAACACGACATGTCAGGAGGCGAGATATGGACGTGCAGTGTCTCCTTTGACATCCCCATTTGGTACAATAATCAGGTGCGCCAGCAGATCGTCTAGGTTGGACAATAGTCGGTGACCAAGGTAAGTGCCCAGCTCGACACCGTGCATCTTACTTTGCATGCACTTGAGCGGATTGGGTACCGTATTCCTGATCGGTCTCAAATGAAGATACAAGCTTTAGTTCAGCGTACTCCGAATGTGCCGTTAGTAACCGAGAGGAATATGTCATACGACTTAATGGATGTGGTACGACGTGTATGATATGAGAGTAATGTTTATTTATTCTTATTATTATATGAGCGCTTCCTGATACTTTTTTGTTTGTTCGTTTGCAGCATTTGCTCCATGACTACACCTATGTTACATGTGGCTTGCATTCTATTCTCACGCAAGCTCTTAAACGACTGAGGTATTACCGAGATTTCGTGGAAGTGATCGGCCAAAGGACGATAGCTGGCTACCAACATTGCGTGAGAATGAGGCAGAGCCCGGATATCGGTAGTCCGTCAGTAGGCTACATCTATGGGATGCCATGTCCTCGGTGTTGTGAGGCACTTTGAGAGTGCTATAGTGCAGGCCTTGCATTACATAGACATTGTCCGTAGTTACACCATCCGGGACATGCACTACTTGTAGTGGGACAGGAGAGGTTTGCAGCCGGCGATATTTAGAATCTACGTGTTAGTTTGGTTTTTATGCGTATGTACTTTAATTCGAATGGTTATGTACTTTAATTAGAATTATTCGTATGGATATTTTAATTATGTTTGTATGGACAAGTTATTTATGTTTCATTAGGTTTATTTGTATGGACAAGTTATTTATTTTTGTGCGTATGTACTTTGCCAAATGAAGAAATGACCAAAATAAAAGTTGTAGATCTCGAAAAGTTACACAACTTTGTAGTTGGCAACCTTTTCATTTGAAGTCATCCTTTCAAGGAAAACTATGTTTTAATTTCTCAAATTTGAAATTTAAAATTTTAAAATAACCTTAAATGGAGAAACAACCAAAACAAAAGTTGTAGATCTCGAAAAGTTATGCAACTTTATAGTTGAAAACTTTTTCATTTGAATTTATCTTTTCAAGAAAAATTATGTATGAATCTCTCGAATTTGAAATTTAAATTTTTAAAATGACTTCAAATGGAGAAACAACCAAAACGAAAGTTGTTGTGCTCGAAAAGTTATGCAACTTTGTAGTTAATTTTTTTATTTGAGCTATATTTTTTGAACTATGTATTTTCTAATTTTAAGCCTATTTATTTTAATGGATATGTTAGCATGGGCGGGAAATAAAACTGCCGGGTAGGCAGCCCTTTAGCCGCGCGCCAAAAATTTGGCTTGATAACTTGTTGGAGGCTCAACCCGGGAGTAAAAGTAATAACCTTTAGTCCCGGTCTGGGCCTCCAATCGGGACTAGAGGCCTTTTCAGTCCTGGTTGGTAGCCCAACCCGGGACTAAAAGATCCAACACTATATATGCCGCCACTTCGTTCACTCCTCATCCTCCTTTAAATCGCCTGCCGCCACCCCCTTTCCCATCCTCGCAGGCCGGAGCTCCGCCGCCTTTTGATGTCATCCTCGTCACCCCCGCCTCCTCGTCGTTGTCCTTACCAGAGCGAAGCGCCGTGTCCTTGCCTGTCCGCGCCTCGTCACCCCCGCGCGCGTGGCCTTGCCTGCACGTGGCCAGCCCCTCGTGCTCGTCCTTGCCGGCTAGAGCGCCGCCGCCGCCTCTCGGCCTCATCCTCGTCACCCTCGCCGGCATCGCCTCGTCATCCCCGCGCGACCTCGCCTCGCCGCCGCCGCCGGCATCGCCACCATCGTCCTCGTCCCTCAGAGAGGAGAGCCGAGGAGAAGGAAGGAGGCACCACCGCTACGTCGCCGTTCGCCATCACCGAGCCGCTGTTGGAGCCGGAGACGACACTCCATTCGTCTACACCGGCACAGCAGCTCGCCACCGCACCGCCATCTTACCCCCCACAAGCTCCATGGTGAGCCACTTCCCCTGCTCCGAATTTGCGTGAGGACCTCGTGCTCAAATTCGACCAATGGGAAGGGCCTAAGTGCAAACCCATAGACTTAGATGAATAGTACCAATAAGAACCTATTTGTTTTTAAATGGCTGAAACTTTAGAAATTCATAGTAATCTATAGAAAAATCGTAAAATATTAAATGAAGACTTTTTGGAATCCTTAAGTGTAGATCTATACAGTAAAGAGATAAAATGATATGTGTTAGTAGAAGGTTTTTATTGTTTTCACTTATCTATGTTTATTAGGGATAAATTCATATCTAGAGTTATGGTGCTCCAATTGCTGTGAAATTTTTAGGTAGGCTACTGAGACTATGTGTGTGCTGTGGTAAACATTTCAAGGGCATTGGTTACAATATGATTGAGTTATTGATTTAACTTGCATGTTGCATGATAACTGGTTTTAAATGTTTTATAAATAATTTATGTTTGCAAAAACGTGAAATGTGGTTCCTTTGCCCTTGCATGATGATGTTGTGACCTAAGAACACTTAATATGGCCATGTGTTTATAGAAAATATGGATATTTAGATTTATCTTGCTCTCTGAAATTTCGGGATAGATTTGGGAATTTATGGTTAAATGAAGAAGCTTCTGTCATGTTGTCCTGAATCTCATATGTTAACCTTGATCTGCTTGCTACCTTAGCATGATAGGTTTATGTAGTGCTTAGTTAAATGTTGTTCCACTGCCTTTGCATGATGTTGTACCATAAGAATAGTCATGTGTTGATATGATTTTTTAATATATTGACTTTTGTGAGAAGAGATTGCTAGACGTCGTATCTCTCCACTGGAAATGCTAGGTTTCAACAGCTATGAAAAGTGGTAGGGATTTGATCCAGTGGTGCCACCGAATGTACGGTCTACTCATCCAAGCATAGTAAGCAACTCTTCTATAAATTAATGTGTCAAATATGCTTGTATAAATATATTTTCTGATTTATTATGTATATATATGTGTTTCTTAAATGTATCGTAAGTAATTGACCCAATCATTTGGCTTGAAGGGACACTCATACATTTCGGGGTTCAGCTAGTGAATGTTGAATGCTTTGAGGTAGACAATGGTCGATTGAAGTAATGTCGAGTTAGCTTTTCCACCACTGATAGGAGGGGTACATGCCGTATTGTAGAAATATCAGAGGTGGAAAGTAAGGCACCTGATAAGGCTGTTGCAGAAAATATGGTGTCCTAACAAGTGTAAATAAGCTTGCGACTATTTGGTACAACCTGCCTACTTATTCCTCCTTGAAGATACAATCTTTTGATGCTAGCTCTTATCATGATCTTAAGGGCTTTTGTGCAAAGTTGGCTCAACATAACCAGAATGATGTGGTAAGTCTAAGTCCAACATTTGCAGTATCTAGATTTGTTATTATTGGAAAGCTTGGTTCTCATATCCATTTTTTCTGCCAACACTTAATTACAGGTTGAGTTGTATGACTTAACCTATGTAGGTTGCAGCTTTGTAGACATTCTTAACCAAACAATGTATGCATTGGGTTATGAATGGAAATATGCCGATGATTGGCCAACACTCACTGCGGAAGGATTTCAGGCGAAGCTGTATGCGACTAAGAGGGGATCACCTAACTCACTGCTGCTAACCGTGGTGAGTAGACCTTTGTGTTCGTACCTATGAAGCAAGGGAGAGTGTCTTGTTAAATACCTAATACCTTGGATTTCATCAATGAAATTTGTGGATACAAAATCGGCGATCTACACTTCATCGAGTTCATGATACGACGTACTCAACTACATAATTCGATGTAGTCAATCTGTGCTTGCATGAACTTGGTGTGTAGTTAAACTTTGGGGTGTACTTGATGTATTGGATAAGGATCTAGTTTGTAATGACTTGTTTTAAATTGTGATGGTTTGTATGAACTTGGTGAATGGGGATGATCATTGTAATATATATCTAAGCTCTTCATTACTTTCGTTCTTATTTATGGATGACGTACAATAGTATAACATATCTAATACGTATACGAAAACTATTTGAAATGAAAACAAATTAAATGGAAAGAAACTGCAAAAGAAAAGAAAAAGAAAAAACAGGCCAGGGGTTATATAGTCCCGGTTGGTGTGGTCGCCTGCGGGCTCGGCCTGGCCCCCATTTAGTTCTGGTTGGTATAACCAACCGGGATTAAAAATCCCCCAATTAATTCCGGTTGGAGGCCCGAGACTAAGGTGGGGAGGGTCCTTTAATCCCGGATTGGCAGTCCCGGTTGGAAAACCGGGACTAGAGGGGGATTCCGACCGGGACTGAAACCCATCTATCTACTAGTGTCTGTACTTGTATACAACAGCCATGTTTCTGTTCCCGGGAACTTGGGATATTATTTCATAACGCAGGAACGGGAATATTCGCGATCCCAGAACGAAAACATGGGCCATATTCCCGTTCCTAGCCTGCTAAGCTCGGGACATTTAACTATTTGCCACTTTTAGCTATGGTCAATTAATTCCTCTCACATCCACTTCTCTCGCGTGGGTGGCAAATCTGTTGTTACTCTCCCTAAAATAGTGGCAATTGGTTAATTATCCCGCTAAGCTCCGTATGTACCGTGTGCACCTCGTGCGGCTCAAACTTATTGCCAGCATCGCATCGCAGCAGCTGGCTCTAGGATGATTGGCGGCCACGCCGACGCCGGTTGACCTTGCTAGTTACTCCTAGTAAGTACAGAGTATTATCTGATAGCCATTGCACCACTTGCAGCATTGTTTATCTTCTCCTTTTTCTTTGATAATAATGGACATCTCTTCTACCCGTGGCACCTCCATATATGAAGGTGAAAATGGATAGCGTCCGGTTTCTTAGGCGGGAGGAGTACTTAGTATTCCATTAATAATTATGAACAAAAGGGGTTTCAAAGGTTATAGAAAAAAGTTGTCATGATAATACGCTGTGTATAAATTAATATAAAAAAAGTACATTGAAAATTGTAGGATTTGAATTTGTGGTTATAAGGGGCCGTTTGTTAGCGCTCCCGGAATGGCTCCGGGAGCAGTTTCGCCTCGCCTCCAACCAAACGGGGGTAGCTTGACCAGCTCCTCACCTGATGTCACGAAAAAACGCGCTGAAACAAGAGGTGAGCACACCATGGAGCCGAAAAAAGTAGCTTTGACCGGCTCCTTGGACGAGACGTGACCGTATGGACGTGGATGCCCCTCACTGACGTCTCCATCTCCTCGAGCTCCCACAAATGGCGCGGGAAGAGCCCACAGCGACCGGCGGCGCGGCTGGCAAGGCTAGGGCGGGCTGACTCTAGATGGACGAGAGAGCGGGTCTCCTCCGTGCCTCCTTCGTGGCACCTGGCGGACGGGCGCTGCGGATCTGGTCGCAGGCGAGGAACGCAAGGGAAGAAAGAAACAACAGAGGCGATGGAAGAAAGACCGAGATGGAGACGAGTCGTGCGGTGGATGCGGGTGGAGAGAGAATAGGGAAACAAAATAAGTGGGAAAAATTAAGAAAAGAAAAGGAGGAAAAAACATACAAGGGGTATTATAGACCTATCACTATTTTCGCAAACAGGAGAAACTATTTTGCCAAACGTTTTATAAAACGGCTTCAGCTTCTTTAGAAAAGTCACTCCTTCAAAGAAGTCAGAGCTGCTGGAGCTGTTTCTGGAGGAGCCGGAAACGGGCCCTAAGTTATGTCCTGCAAAATATTATGCACAAAAGTTATGAGTACAACTTTGTAACTTTCCAAAAATAGAAAGTTGTGCGAAAAATATTTTCTAGAAAAGGAAGATCGTGAGGTTGTCTCTTTTGTTGAAGGTGAAAATACCATTCCATATGAAGGTGAAAATGGATAGTGTTCGGTTTCTTAGGCGCCAGGAGTAGTATTCCATTGATAATTATGACCAAAAGGGGTTTTCAAAGGTTATACAGAAAAGTTGTCATGATAATAAGTTGTGTACAAGTTAACATACATTGAAAATTTTACTATTTTTTTAGTTGAAAAAATTTACTATTTGAATATGTGGTTATAAGTTATGTCCTGAAAATGTATTGTGCACAAAAGTTATAAGTGTAACTCTATAACTTTCCAAAAATAGAAAGTTGCACGAAAATTTTTTTCTACAAAAGGAAAATCGTGAGGTTGTCTCATCTTTTGTTGGATTTGAATCAAATGAACGTTCATTGATTATTGGGATCAGAAAACCAAACGTGAGCAAGGAGGTGGGAGACAACCAAACGTGAGGCGGCAATGGTACACATAGAAAAGAAAATGGTTTATATTTTAAATGGCATATAAAAGATATAAGGAATGATTATAAGGGTTTATTCTTTTTTTGAAGTATTGTGAAGGATTATTGTAAAAAGTAAAATGACTGTATATTCTAAGAAGTAAAATGACTGTACACATTGTATATGACTCTGCTTCTTGTGATATTTCTTCACATGCTCCTCCTCCTTGCCCTTGCACTGCTGCTATTACCCTTAGGTGATGTTTGGATTAGGATGAGGATTGAGATAGGGATAGAAGATATGGTATCTTAGCCGTTCGTTCTTCGTGTCTCATTTAATCATAGTCATTCATTCATATTCATATTTATTTTTATTTCCCTGTCCCACCCCTTTATCCCAGTATCCTATCGCCACCTTAGCAGCTACTAGCATCCGGCCAGCTACGTAGATTGTCGTGCGGTGGAGCCAGCTGGAAAAGCCCGTCGACAGACGTCCTCGATCGGGATACAAGTAGGAGCACCGGCTGATCCAGTGTACTAGTGGTCACACTGAGACCGTGCAACAGGACCCTTTGACCCGTAGCGGCCTTCACATGAAGTGATGCAGCTCTAGCTTTGTTGGAATTGATCTCAACCGACTTGGCCCAACGGCCAACTCGGACCCCTTGACCGCGTCCTGATCGGGGATGCCCAGTCAAGCATGGCTGGTGGCCCCCCTTCGCGCTGCACTATAAAGAGGAGGTGGGGGCCAGGGCTCGGACTATGAGGTTCAACGGCAGCCGCCACTCACCATTCCTAACCCTACCGATCGAGGGAGTGCTGAAGCGACGGGAAGTGCCACCAGCGACTTCACTGCCTCCTCATCCCCAACCGTCGCTGCCCGTGCGCAGCCTCCATCAAAGATCAAGATGGCGGTCTCCAAATCTCACAGGTACGTCTCCATACTCTCTCTCTCTCTCCTCTCCTTCTTCGATTTTGTGCGCCACTATGGCGCACCACTGTCTCATTCCAAAATGAACGATCTATCCCCACCGATCTGCACCTAGATCGATCTAAAGGAAATAACAATGGTACCGGAGCAGGGCTGTTTCTAGCGCGTAGATCCAGTTGGGCTAGATTGAAAAGAATCAAAAAGGAAGAAGGAATCGAGTTCGGAACTAACCCTAGAAAGGGCAAAACAGAAAAGATGACCGATTCGAACCGGATCGGGACAGAAACGTGTAACCCTAACCCTAATCGAAAGTAAAGGGCGGCGCTCACCTGCTAACCACCGCACGGCGGTGATTTGCCGTTGAGAGGGAAGAGGACCGCGCATCACGCGGGTAGAACACCGCCAGCACCGGGAAGTCGCGCCATCGCGCGTTCTCCTCATCGAGCTCGACGGCAAAGGGCACCACCACTAGTCCGCTCGACGGCGGCGCGTCCACCCTTTCGGAGGGCGCGCGTACCGGCGAAGGGACCGGTGGCGGCGCCACCATCTCCGTGTGCTTCCTAGTCTGTGGCGCCGGCTTGCTTGGCTTGCGGCGGCTGGCTGCTAGGGCGCGAGAAAGGAAAGAGGCGGGCGGGGAGCTGCCGGCGCGTGCTTCAACGTGGCCGTTTCCCTGCCGCCGGTGAAGGTCACCACCACGGCACCGCTGCTGCGTGTGCAGCGAGAGAGCAGGTGGAGACGGAAGGAAATGGAGGCTAGGGTTACAGGGGAGGCAACGACTGGCCGTTTTGTTCAGCCGACAAGAAAGGAGAGCCGTCCGATCTACATGAACGGCTGAGGGTAATCGGGCCAAAAGTGGCCCAGGTGGGTGGCCACTTTCCCGGCCCAGGCCCAGGTTGCGGCCTGGGCGCGGGCGTGAGCTGCGCGAGCCGCTGAGAGCTGGGCCACGCCGGAGTGGTGGCCGCTGGGCCGCGCCGGCCTGGGCGCGGGGGCGCTGCAGTGCGCGTGAGCGGGCTGGGCCAAAGCGCCGAGCTGCTGCTGCAGCTGGGCCGAAGGCGATACTAGGCCGAGCTGCTATTGCGGCTGCGGGACTGCTGGGCTGCATCGTCCTCACACGAGTAAGGCCGAACCGGGCCAAATGAGCAGCAGAGAATAACTTTAAGTTTTTTTTTCAGAAGCATGTTTTGATGTTTTTTGCATAGATGTTATCTCTAATCAAGTTTGAACCAACGGGTTAATTTGTTTAGAGAGAAGAAAAGTACAAAGTGATGCTTCTAAATAAGAATTATTTTAAGAATTGTTCATGTTTCCGCTGCAAAAGTTAAAGTTCATTGTCTTCTCATTAAATCCGAACCAACGGGAGGATTTAATTTGAAGAGCAGTTATAGTTATCCAGTGAATGATGAAAAGTTATCCTCCAGTTAAAGTTAAAACCAATAGGAAAATTTTAATTGGATGAATAGTCCATTTATGGTTAAGATAAATTATAATATTGTTATTTTCTGACCAACGTTGATGATAATAATATTATAAGTTTATTTAAGAGTTTAAGTTTAAAGAAAATTATGATGTTGTTATTTTCTGACCAACGTTGATGATAACAATATTATAATTCTGAATTTTATGTTTAAAGTTTAAATCTCTGATGAATTTTGCATCAAAGTGACTAATTTTAGAGAATAGATAAGAGACAATAGATGCTCCAGAGCGAGCAGAATGTAATGTATTTTCATGTTTCCGCTGCAATGATGATGATGATCTTCAAAATTAAATTCAAACCAACGGGAGAATTTAGTTTTGAAGAGGGTTATAAGATAATTGAGTTTTCATATGTTAATTCCATTTCTGCCCAACGGTGATGTGGAATTGATGTATAAGATTGATGGTTTGTTCTATTTCTGCCCAACGGTGATATAGAATAGAACTTAAAGTTTAAAAGTTTAATGTGCATGTTTTTAACCAGACCAATGTAGGGTTATTTTCATGCTCATTATTGATGATGTTTTTTCAGATAAAGAACTTCATACCTTTATTCTTGAAGGGTGAAAAGAAAATGAGCTGGGTACTTGTGACTCAGAAGATGAAAAGTGCAATTTTTTGCAGAAAGAAGACCATTGTGCAAGGGACTGCGGTCTCTTTAAAGAATGGCTTCAAAAGGAAAAGATTTCTAGGATATTGATCCAAATAGAATAATAAGAGTTTAGTTTAAAAGATGCCTTTTATGTACTCCTTATGAAGAAGATTTTAGTTATCATCATGATAAAAGATGTAATAAGTAAAATAATTTTTTAGTCTTAATCATCATGATTTCAAATGTAATAAGTGACATGCATGTTTAATTTGACCAACGTCGGATTAACCATATGTGTTAAAGAGAATTTGGATTTATTTCTAAATTTGTTGATTGGATATGAGCCAATAATGACATTTGTGTCCCTTTAAGAAAATTATCTCGCATAGCGGGAAAAAGATTGTGATAGTGCCCGCATGACGGGAAAAGTTTGAAAAGATACCCGCATGACGGGGTAAAGTTGGCATAGTACTTATGTTAATCAATCCTGCATGACGGGAGAAATTTGACATAGTATTTATCCTGCATGGCGGGAGAAAGTTGTGCTGACTCATGTGCTTTGAGTGTATCCCGCGCAGGGAGAAAGATTAGGGTAGCTCTTATGCTATCCTAGTATAAGTTTAAGGAGAACAGAAAGTTACAGACGAACCTCAAGATAAGAATGACATGCAAGTGTGACTTGCGAAAGTATCAATGATAAAAGACTCTGTTGAGTTCTTGAAATTGAAATGAGGGAAAAGTACTCCCAACGAATTAAGAAATAATTTTATTTGCATGATGTAATCATGTAGATGAAGAAAGTAATCAAAGTTTCCTTATTCACAAGAGTTCTGAATAGTTTTCGAAATTGTGGTAGAAAAGTTCGTACCACATTTCGAGAGGGAGAAAGGTGAGATAAATTAAGAAAGACAATTAAGAAAGATATTTTCCCATTATTCAGATAATGCATACTAAAGTGATCTATAAAGGATGAATGTGATCGTCGGGGGAGTAAGACGGTCATAATATCGATACTCCTAAAGTAAAGATATAGCTAAATTCATGGACCTTTTACAGTTCCAACAGAAAGATAGCATAGTCAGCCAGTATTCATACTGGACGTGTTCAGAGTTTTAAAGGCGGTGCTAAATGCACCATATGAGTTTTAGCAGATTGAACCCAAAATAAGAAAATTAAAGATGGGACAATCTGGGGGAGCGTGGTACAAAGAAACCTAACTCCACAAGGAGGATGAATAATGTAAACAAGGATCTTGTTACACAGGACCTTATAGAATCAATTGTCTTTTGGCAATAAAGGTCAAGAAATGCTAGTAACTAAGGCCCCAGAAAGTCTCAAAGAATAAGAAAATCAGATATTTCTGACGGTTATAAAGTCTATATTAGTGAAATTCAAATGGAGGGTAATCCCACCTAATTTGAAGAAGTCATGAGATGCGTTCACTCGTCCAAGTGGCAAGAAGTAAATGAAGATGAAATGGAATCGATAATACCAATAATATTTTGGGATCTAGAATAAATTCCTAAGGAGCCAAGACAGTAGGCTGTGATGGGTCTACAAGACAAAATGTGACTCCAAAGGGAATATGTAAAGATGTGGAGTGCGACTTGAATCAAAGGTTTTTGCGCAAAGCGAGTAAATAGATTACAATGAGTGCTAGTGGCACATCAAGATCTGATTTACATCAGATGAAAGTAAAGACAATATTTCCCAATGGGATTTGTATGAAATAATTATGTGACACAACCCAGAGGTTTGTCATGAAAAGAAAGAATGTAAGGGATGCCACCTGTAGAAATCTCTTATGGAATGGAGCAAATCTATAGACAGTGGCATTTAAAGTTGAAGAGTCAATTAGAAATTTTGGGTTAAAGAGAATGAGAGGACAATTGCGTTTGTACAAAGTTATAGAAGGGAAAATTTATTTCCTAATCCTGTGTGGATGACACCTTAATTGTTAATAGTGATGTCAATCTACTGCATGAGAAGAAGTTCTTGTCCTCAAGGTTTAATAAGAAAATTCTCGGTGAAATGTCTCTCGTTATAAGAATTGAAACTCACCGAGATAGAAGAAAAGGGGTATTAGAAATATCGCATAGGCATGCTAAGAAAAGTTTCTAAAGAAATAAAGTACCTATGCGGGTAAACCTACGCCTGTTTCCATAGTCAAGGGTAATAGTTTTGGGAACTTTAGTGTTCCAAAAGGCAATGTGAGATTGTTATAGATGGACGTCCTATATGCTCTGGCTGTTGAAAGCTTAATGAGTACACAGATAAGATATTGCCCTGACATAGTTCAAGTATCCGGGTTGTTTTGGCAAAAGTCTAGTCCAGATATAGATCACTGGAATGGAGTTAAAATGTCGGCCTCATGCTAAAAAGAAAGAACAAGTACTCTCAAGTAGTTGTGAGTACAATGTTAATTTTTTTTGGCGAGATGTTTAGTGAAACCCACATAGTAGCTAACACTCGTAGTTGGAGTTTTATTGTGGAAAAGCTCCAAAAGAAACAGTTCTAGTATCATCAGTGATGTAAAGTTATAATATAGCATGATATGAGGCTGAGGGACAGGCAAAATGGTTAAAGAACTTTACCCGAAATTGATAATGGTTGTCAACAGCAATAACCATTTAGTAGTTTGCTCCTAAGACAACGGGTCAAGTGTACTGCCAAACACATTGACATTAAAGTTATACGTTGTAAAGGAGAAAGTCCGGAATCATACTAAAAGGTATTGAACATATAAGTAACAAGAAAGTGCTTATGGATCCGCTTACTAAAGGCTTACCACCCAGTGTGTTCAGAGAACACACAGTCGACATGGGTTTATGGTATAGCCTATGATTTCCGGACAATAAAGGGCCCAAAGTTAAAGAATCTGTTTCAGATCAGAGATGTGTATTGTAGCTGTTAAATCTATCGGCGACTGACCGTGACGATGAGGCATGCTCTATGCACTGATTTGTGATGGAACAAATAAAAGTGAAAGCAATTAAGTCAAAGTTTAAAGTTAACAGATAAGATGAGATCAAGGGGGAGAATGTTGGAATTGATCTCAACCGACTTGGCCCAACGGCTAACTCGGACCCCTTGACCGCGTCCTGATCGGGGATGCCCAGTCAAGCATGGCTGGTGGGCCCCTTCGCGCTGCACTATAAAGAGGAGGTGGGGGCCAGGGCTCGGACTATGAGGTTCAACGGCAGCCGCCACTCACCATTCCTAACCCTACCGATCGAGGGAGTGCTGAAGCGACGGGAAGTGCCACCAGCGACTTCACTGCCTCCTCATCCCCAACCGTCGCTGCCCGTGCGCAGCCTCCATCAAAGATCAAGATGGCGGTCTCCAAATCTCACAGGTACGTCTCCATACTCTCTCTCTCTCCTCTCCTTCTTCGATTTTGTGCGCCACTATAGCGCACCACTGTCTCATTCCAAAATGAATGATCTATCCCCACCGATCTGCACCTAGATCGATCTAAAGGAAATAACAAGCTTTACTTTTAGCACTCCGTACTTTGCTCTCCCTGCTTCTAGAAGCATTCTACGTATTTCTTTAAGAAAATTGCTTGAAAACCACGGAAACCTATACGTAGCCAACACACGTCGCCGCATCAGCGCTCACCACGGCCACGACCGCGGCGCCCGCTCGGGAAGCGGTCGACCACGCGCGCCACTCGTCGTAGCCACCGTCGCCGACGACGGACGACTGCCTGGAAGGTGCCGTCGGAGAGCGTGTTGTCCAGTAGTACGTAGGAGTAGTACTCGACGTCGCTGCTGATCTAAGGTGGCTGAAAGTAGGGTTCGTTTCGCTGGTTTATTGTGGTTAAAAGCACTGTTTACTGGTTTATTGTGAGAGAAAAACACTTTGATTTGGCTGAATAGGTCAAACGAACAGGGTCGTCGGCAGCGAAGAATGAACTCGACGCGCGTCACGTGCGCGAACATGGTTTCCGGATTTCCGGTACAGCCTCTCGGCGTCTCAGGCGCAAAGCGGCGGTGCCCTTGAGCCGGTGCGAGTGGACAACAAGGAGCGACGGTGTCCGGAATCTGAAGGCGCGCCACGTGCTGTGGAAATGGAGGAAAGATCTTTGTGCTGGCCTGCTGGGACAGGCGAGGCAGGCACGATGAAGGGCCATGTAACCAATGCGACCGCCAACAGCCCACATGAGACATGACATGAGTACAGCCTCTCCTCCATCTTGTAAGAAGCTAAACTGTTGACTGGCGTGTCCACGTCCGAGCTGGTGCAAAAAGGTCCCCAGAAAGAGTCCATCCATATCCATACATATCTCTTCGTCCCTTGCTTCACTAATGCTTCTAGAAGCAAAGCATTATTCTGCTCGGCGGAAACTGTACTTAGGAGTTAGGAGTGAGCTAGCTCAGCCGAGCACCGCCTGCGTGCAAAGTCAGCAAGTGCATGTGCGGTGGTGGAGTCCATACAAACACGCGGCCCCCACCATGCACCGAGCCGCCGGCCGGAGGAGTCAAGCTAATCAAGCGACTGTGAGTGAGGTGTGTTGTATCCCAAAAGATATGATCGACGTCCTATCTCTGTTCCTGATGACATGTAAAGCAGGCGGCAACACACTTTTCTTTACCCGATATTTTTCACGCCTCCGTGCTAATCCTGTTATTAGTGTCTCCAATCCAGGTACGCAAGACAAGTACTACTCACTGACCGAACATATATTTTATTTGATATATGGTGGTAGCCACCAGAGGCCGAAACAGTGACGAACTGTTCTTGCCTCTCTGCTAAATACCTACTGTAGGCACACTGTCCATCCGATGCATGCTAAAGCAACAAATTAATTCCGTGGACATGGGTCCAAACCCGTCCTATGCGACCACAGTTTTGATGGACGATTACCGTGCATAGAATTGATGGCACAACCGGCTTACTCCGTCGTGTATACCTTCTCCGTACTTTTATATCTGTCGTCGTAGGTGTACGTGCCATAAGTTTAATTTGATTTATAAAAAATACGTACAACATTTGTATCTTAAAATAAATTTAAAAAAAACTAGGTTCAAAGATCTTTCTAATAATACTAATTATGTATTATAAATATTAACATTTTTTAATATATATTTAGTTAAAGTTATTTATTGAGAAGCGCAAACAATAGATATTTAGGGAAAAGTATAACCTAAAGAATCCTGGGTGCGTCGTAGCCGCGTAGACTACATCTCTGCACGGATATAGAGATGATGTGCGGGCCACGTGGTTTTTAGAATGCCACGTATCACCCATTAAAAATGTGGTTGCACACGAGAGTTTGAAAAAAACAGGATAATAATCAATTAAACTGACAACGAGCCCATGGTTTGGCTACCATTATCCTTTGTGTGGAAACCTTCTAGATGAAGTGCCAATCCCATCGCCGAGATAGAGCTCACTCATCTATAGTAACGCAAATTGTGGTTTTAACACAGTAGCACGTGTTGCATATACAAATTATACTAAGTACTTTAACTAAAGACTTATTTGGATATATTTTGATTCACCCCAGTTCACATGGGTTGCTAGGGTTTGACGTACAATTTACATTAGGGTGGTAGCATCGTCTTGCGAAAAATCCTTACGTTATGGTCGGAGTGACGTCCGTCTCAGTCGTCACCAACTTGCATTGGTTCTATTTCTGCATCTGCACGCAACTTCATCAACATACAATTTTTCTCGAGCTGATGCTGGCATGGGTTGGCCTAGGGATCAAGGAAGAGTATTTTTGGGTGCTAAGAGCATCTCCACCCGATTGAGTATCAATTTCCCTAAAAATGTCATATAAGGGATTGAGAAAAACTAAATTGAAAGTTACAGGTGAGGAATGTTGCAACAAATTTTGAATACTCCATCTCCTTTATTATATCAGACCCGTATACCAGGCATACTAATCTTTTCTCCTTTTTTCTCTCTCCTCTCCGTTCCTCCTCTTTCTCGGGGCTTCTAGGCACGGCGACGGGCCGTCAGTACGCACAGTAGACATGGAGGCGGCACACTCGCGACGGCGCGGCCCACCTGGCGAGACGAAAGCGCTGCCCAGCGCGGCCCGCCCGTGTGCTGTTCGGTACAGCGCCCTGGCGGCGGCTCGCTCCCGCTCAAAGCTATGATAGCGAGCTCACATGTTAGGGGCGTGAAGGAGAGAAAAGGGGACCGAGAAAAAGTGGTGGCAGATCCCCCTTCATTCGATGGATTGAGACAAGATTTTGAAGGATTGAGAAAAAAAACTTAGAGAAAGGGGACTGGAAAGGGGATTTAGTGGAGCTTGTATTTTTGGTTTTAATCTCCTTTATTGCGTGATATAGGGACAGGAGATGACTTTAAATTAGTCTAGTGGAGATGGTCAAGGCTTGACTTCTTTCCCTGATATATGCAATAGGCTCAAGGGTTGACATGGAGCTGTCCCGCGGCCCGTATGAGAGATTGTCCTCTAACTGCAAGGTTGACCTGGTATATATATATATGGACAAGAAACAGACTGGTCTATAGGGCTAGTGTTGGATTTCCTTTGAATCTACGTGCAACACTACTGGAAATCCTGGCTTTGCCGAGTGTGCCAGAGTTTGCTGAGTGCCAAATATCAGGGCACTCGGCAAAGCCACTTTTTGCCGAGTGCCGAACTCGGCAAAATCAGGCACTCGGCAAAGGAGGCAAAGCCTACCTTTGCCGAGCACCGCGCACTCGGCAAATCTCCCCGTCGGCAAAGGTGGTCGTGGGGTGACGGCGGCCACCTGCCGTCAGGCTTTGCCGAGTGCCAGCCGTTAGACACTCGGCAAAGTTCTTTTAATTTTTTGTAAAAAAATTATATGCCGAATGCCCTAGTCCCGGCACTCGGCAAAGATCGCCTTTGCCGAGTGCCCACAGTGGCACTCGGCAAAATATTTTTTTTATTTTTTGTAGCCCAATTTTTTGTGGGGCCCTTGTACAGTACCTGAAAGTCCATGTTCAAGTTTGGGGTATTTTTTACTTTTTTGATATATTTCGTTAATTTTTTTTTTGTTTCATTGAATTTTTTCGAATGTTTCAAATTTGAACTGCAGGTGCATGGAATAATGGTATTTAGTGACTCAAAAAAAATGATATTCGTGATATTTAGTGCATGTTGAGGCCGTATCCAGGAACTCACATGAAATTTTGAGCGTATTGTTCCCCGAACAGGACGAGGAACTTGCGGCAAAAGTGTATTTAAATTATATAAAATCCAAAGAAGTCTGAAAATGACGAAACTTGTCGAGGTGTCATGTTATCGCATATGAAGGCTATGGTAAAAAATAGAGAAGATTTTGAGCAAGTTATGACGTCGGATGCCTGAAACCCAGACATCTCCTGTGATCACATGTTATGACGTGAACGGATATCATTTTCACACGTCAAGACACGAGCAGAGTCGGCCCACTCGGAAAACCACCAACAGCGAAGTTTTTATGCAGGGCACTGATGGCGTCGAATATTACTGAAGAATTGAGGAGATCTATGAACTTTCATATGAGGGCTCCAAACCTCTTACTCTTGTCATATTCAAGTGCCACTGGTTTGATCCTCGACAAACGAGACGGACCCCTCTTGTTGGGCTAGTCGAGATTAGACATGATTCCGTCTATGTTGTGGCTCAACAGGGTGTGCAGGTGTATCATACGCCATACGCGTGCCAAGACAAAGAGCATCTTAAGGATTGGTCAATTGTGCACCAGGTATCTCCGCATGGTAAACTACCTGTCCCAAATGATGAAGATTACAACTTCAATACAAACACATATGATGGATAGTTCTATCAAGAAGATGGGCTACAAGGGATGCTTGAGATAGTCTTACCCGATATTATCGAAATGGAAGTAGACAATGAAACGGTTGATGACGAGGATGCTAGAGATGTAGTTCTGAATCCGAAGGACATACAAATGCTTGAGCGATTCCGTTTAGGCAATGATAATGAAGACAACATAGAACCTTCCGATAGTGTTGCCCATTTGGACAATTTTGACAGTGATGACGAGACCTATAATCCCAATCATGAAGATTATGCTTAAATGCATGTGATACTATGTTTACTGTCCAATTTTGTTTTGTTTATTCATTTTGAACTATTTGTAATATATGTACTAACACGTCTTGTTCATTCTTTGTAAATTGCAGGTGACAGAACAAAGATGGCGGGCAACCATTCACCGAGGTAGGTGCTCTCGAGGTACCAAAGATCACGCCCTTCTGTTCAAGATGAGGTGACGTCGTTAGGGGCAGCGGCTACAGCAGGTGACAGTAGGAGGGGCAGGGGTCGCAGGAGGCAGCCGTCTCCTCCCTCGACTCATGAGGAGCAGTCGGACGACCACATGGCGGCCACGGCCACGACCACAGACTCGTCGTCGAGGGACGAGGCAGCTAGGCAGGCGGACGAGGGGACTCAGCAGACGGGCGACAGTACCGCTAGATCGACTCCCTACCTACGAGGTCCCGCAAGCCTCCCTTTAGTTCCGCTTCCTGACCGATGCCCAGTGCTTCGTCCTAGGGGAAGAAAGTAAGTAACTATAGATGTTATCACTAGTATTTCATATGATACGTTGAAAATCAAAAGAGAAACTGATATTTTTTTAATCACTTATGCAGGAGCTGATAATTCTGTCGGGTGCTCTTGATCCCCCACGCACCCCCGCTAGCGTCCTGGGTGTTCTGTGCAGGAAATATTTCCCCAGCCTTGTGGACTTGGGAGACGACAAGTGGGAGCCGGCCTACTTGTGGGATAGGTACCAGCTCGCCCCGGATGACCAGAACTGCAACAAGCAGGAGCAGATTTTGGCGGAGTTTTGGGTAAGTCTCTCACAACATAGCTCAATACATCGTCTTCATTGGGTAAGTCTTTTCTTGAAATAATGAATGGATACATCGTGTTTGTATGCAGATGTTTTTCAAGGCCGAAGATGGTGCAAAGAACGTGGCGGATCGGACGGCTTCCACAGCCTGTCATAAATACATCAACGACATGATTCACGAGGCGCGAGTCTAGGCCCACGTTGACTACTACAGGTCGGTATTAAAATAGCCCCTCGACAAGACGCACGCAAGACTGGTGACGCTGAGCAGGGAACAATACCTTTAGGTAGGTGAATAACATTGATTCGTTTTGAGATTAAGTAGGTTCAATTTGATCTTCTTATATGTCAAATACTCGATGACATGTAGGTGAGGCCCTGGTGGTGCATGTCGGATGCCAAGTGCTAGGCTTAGATCATGGACAGGTGGCTTGACCCGGCACAGATCTAAAACACGATAAAGGTCAGGAGAAGCAGAACCTGAGGACTAGTCCAACTCACCACCAAGGCAGTCGTAGCCTCCCCGCATTCAAGCGAGCACTCGTACGTCATTTCATTTATCTATTCTGACACTCAATTCTGCCTGATTTTCTAATCATCTTGTCGTCTTTCTCACGGGAGGTGAAACACTCGGACCAGCCGATGTCGGAGTTCGGGGCATGGGCTATGTACCACATGGGCCGGGTGTCATCCGACGTCTCCTTCAACCCAGATGCCCCGCCCGAGGCTTACACCAACCCGTCCGTCCACGCTAAAGTCAGAGACTACATGGAGGCAGTTAGGACGCTCCATGGCTCATATTATGATATGAGCAGTGAGCCCCTTCATACAGAGGTCATCGTGAAGTTGGGACAAGGCAAGAAGCACGGGCGGTTGTGGATTGCAGACGGCGCCGTGTCCTCGACCTCTACACCCTCTCTCTCCGAGGTCAGGGCACGAAGCACGAGCTCCAGCCTTCCCATACGTCCACGGCCTACTCCAACACTGTCGCGGGTCGACGCACTTGAGGTAATTCCTGTTTTACTGGTTGTACATTGATCTTTACACAACTTGATTAGATTTGCAACACTGAAACATTGGAGTGAAACATTGCAGGCCGAGCTGGCAGAAACACATAGGCAAAGTCAAGAGACGACCGCGCACCTGACCGCTCAGCTAGAGGCCACGTAGAAGCAGATGGCGGAGATGATGCAGATCATGCAAAGTCTTGGGCAAGCATCGAGCGTACCAGTGCAGTTGTCAACTATACCTCTGGCTCTTCACTACACTCCTATGAGTATGAAAGTTTAATGCCTTCGTGCCGTTGTGAATGTCGGCCTTCGTGCCGTTGTTTCTTGCAGGTTTTGGAAACCTCCCCGTACAGGGGAGGTGTTGCCGAAATTTTCAATTTAGTCTAACACATGCAATATCTTCTCTTTTATGCAGCTTCCGTCGACGGGTTCAAACAATCCCGCTAATGCGTCACCGACGATTGATCCCGCCAATCCTTCACCACAGTCCGAGTTTCCACAGTGGCAGTCTCCACAGTAGGGATGGACTTATAATAATAAACTTGTGATGTCGAACTTATGATTACGTTGGATTTGTGATGGACATGTGATGGACTTTTGAATTATGTTTGTGATTGTGATATATTGTTAGTAAATGGCTTGTTTGTGATATATAATTGATGTTGCTGATATATATATATATATATATATATATATATATATATATATATATATATATATATATATATATATATATATATATATATATATATATGAAATGTAAAAAACAAAAAAAATGTAATTTTTAGGCTCTTTGCCGAGTGCCAAGGCAATAGCGGCAAAGATTTTTTTTAAAAAGAATAAAAAAATTTCTTTGCCGAGTGCCTTGATCATGGCACTCGGCAAAGTTTTTTGAAACAAAAAACAAAAATTTTTTTTACCGAGTGCCTAGGCAGGTGCACTCGGTAAAGATTTTTTAAAAAAAATAAAAAAAGTTTGTCGAGTGCCTGGCTCCGTGGCACTCGGCAAAGTTTTTCAAAAAAAAATTACCGAGTGCCTACTGGACCGGCACTTGGCAAATCGGCCGTTAACAGGTCGGCGCCATCACGTCCCACTTTTCTTTGACGAGTGCCTTCCTAGCACTCGGCAAAGGCAGCCTTTGCCGAGTGCTCCGATAAAAGGCACTCGGCAAAGGGCCTTTACCGTGGAAAAATTCACCGAAAGCCCTTTGCCAAGTGCCACACTCGGCAAAGACTTTGTCAAAGCCACAGTCTCCAGTAGTGCAAGAGGATTGATTAGCCTCCAGTATACTACTACGACGACATTATAGTACATTAAAGTTCAAGTGTCGTGTTATAACTATTAATATTGACGCTAAATAGGTCGACGACCGAGAGCATGCAAGCTGCTGTTGTTGATACCGACATAGTGTCGGCCACAATATAATCCATTAATCCACACCACGGGCACAGCGGCACGTACCACAAGTCCACGCGCGGCTCCTGTGTATTCATCGAAAACCACGAGCACGCCGTGAAATGTTGCTAGAATATATAGCTGCATGCAGGGTCTGCAGTTGATTTTGATTGTTGGTCTTCAGTTGGTGCATAAGATCAGATTCACATCCATGTTGGGTTGACTTGGAATAGCTAGCTCGTGGAGCGGAGAGCACGAATTAATATTGGAAAAAAGTCTACTTAACCCCTTTAACTATCAGCTAGTATCTAACCTACACCCCCAACTATAAAACCGTCTGTTTTACATCCTGAACTTTTCAAAACCGTTCAAATTACACCTTGAAGTTTTTTTGGACGACGGTTTGCTACAGTAACTATGTTTTTGCTACAGTAGCGTCGGTTTTGACTTTTTCTATTTATTTTCATTAAATCTTTGAAAAATCATAGTAAATCACAGAAAAATCATAAAATAGAAAATCTAATTTTGTTGGACTCCACATGAGTAGATCTACACAATGAACATATAATATAGTATGCTTTAGTACAAATTTTTTTTGTAGCTTTAAATTAGTTAGAAAATCAAATTTTGTCTGTAATTAATTGGAATAATTCATAGCTACAGCTTCTATGGTCCAACTGTGGTGAAATTTTTATGATGGGGTTATTATTATATGCTTGAACTATAGTAAAAATTTCATACTAATTGGATCATATATAACTTAGTTATAGATTTATTTAGTTTATGTTCATTGTGTAGATCTACTCATATGGAGTCCAACAAAATTAGATTTTCTATTTTATGATTTTTCTGTGATTTACTATGATTTTTTAAAGATTCAGCGGAAATAAATAGAAAAAGAAAAGGTCAAAACCGCCGTTACGGTAGCAAAACCGCTGTCCAAAACCGCTCCAGGGTGTAATTTGAACGGTTTTGAAAAGTTTAGGGTGTAAAACAGACGGTTTTATAGTTGGGGGTGTAGGTTAGACACTGGCTGATAGTTCAGGGGGTTAAGTAGACTTTTTCCAATTAATATTTGTCGTGTTAAGCATGCTATCAGTCGACAAGGACAAGCGGGGCCTGGGCTGCATCTGCACAAAGGGAAGAAGAAGAAAATGCATGCATGATGGCCCATCCATCGATATAGTCTGTGTTTAGTTGCCCTGAAAAGGGTTAAAAGTGTACTGTAGCACGTTTTGGTTTTATTTGGCAAATAGTGTCCAACCGTTGACTAATTAGGTTCAAAACGTTTGTCTCGCAAAGTATAACCAAGCTGTACAATTTGTTTTTGATTTCATCTACGTTTAGTACTCCATACATGTATCACAAGTTTAATGTGACGGAAAATCTTTTTTTTGCATAGTATTTTTTTCAGGTAACTAAACACAGCCATATTGACGCCTACCGTTCTACCATGCTATACCGTCTCAAGCTGAAAAAGAAAATTAAACGCCATGCGTAAATTAAATACATATCAAAGGTCGTTTGCTTCTAGAAGCATTTCACATATCACTCCTTTTTTCCCATCGTTTTTCGAAGATGTGCAGACGGAGGAAGTATTTTTTTTTCTTCAGTTGAAATTGGTTGATTCAGATGCTGGCTATGGTGACATGAAAGCAAAGCAACGCACACGAGCGAGCCAAGCAGACCCGCGGAAAGGTCCATGCCAGGGCCCGGCCCCATGCCAAACGCAACCGTGTGTGTGTATGTGTGGTTGATCTTGATCGATTCCCGGTTATCACGTACGCATCGATCGCGATTTTCTAATTTGCACAGGTCGTCGTCCTTCTCCATCGCGCGCGCGCGGTTTCATCTCATCTCGCTAGATCGGTCGGTTCTTTTGACTTTAATATTACGGACGGATGGCCTGTTGTGTCAGCAGACAGCAGCGTTAGTTAATTCGTGACAGTAGGAGTATAGACAGAGGAGGATCGAGGAGGGCGGTCACAACGCTATTTGATTGTGATGAGACCCGTACGGCCCGGCAACAAGGGATTCCATTTGCATGTATTATGATGGTGTTCCTGTTGATCCTTGAATCTTCTTCATGCACGGACGGAAGAGCAATCGAGCATGTGCACGCACGCATGGGCCTTGTTTAGATCCCAAACTAGGGTACCCCAAATTACTGTTTGACATTGTATCAATTTTGTTTTTATTTGGTAATAATTGTCCAAACATTGATTAATTAGGCTCAAAATGTTCGTCTTCCAAAGTACAACAAAACTATGTAATTAGTTTTTTTATTTCATCTACATTTAGTACTCCATACATGTGCCGGCATTTTGATGTGATGGGGAATCTTCTTTTTACATCGTAGAATTTAAGGGTGAATTTAAGGAACTAAAAAGGCCATGCTTTGGCTACCTCTGCATGGATGCGCCGCCTGCATGCGTGCGTGCACGCGCCTAGTTTCAGCTTTGACTGAGTTAGTTAGAGTTCGCGAGGTGGCCACAACGTCGCCCACGAACCGTGTCCGTGCGCTCCTAGCGCACACGGCTGCACAACATGTATATATACTTGACAGAAATGTAATATAATGGTTGTTGGCCCAATTCCACCTCTCTACATTGTTGACGAAACAAAAGCTATACGTGCGTACTGTTACTCGTGCCTCGGTGGATCGTACTGTTGATCTTCAGTGACTCTGATCAGTGTCCTGCTAAACTAATACTACTCCAGAACAGAACTTAGCGCGTTAACACCTTTGGCAGGTCCCTTCTTAGGCTTTTCGTCGTTAGTAGTCGTGCTTGCTTTTGTTTGTTGACTCATCCGTCAACGTCCTAGCTAGGTGGTGAAAAAGGTCCATCCGGTAGAATGTGAAAACGGTAGACACGTGACGGTGCCGACCACAGGTCCCCCGCGTCGTCCCCAGGGCGACTCGGGGGCGACAAGCCCACCGCCGCCGGAAGCCCCCCCCGCCCAAGGCCATCTCCGGCCGCCGCTGCCGCTGCTCCGGCGAGCGGTGGCGGCGGCCCGTGACGGTGCCGAAACTAGGCAGCGTTCACGCAGCCACCTGCTCTCCCATCTTCCCTCTTCCTTCTCCCATGCCCAACACTAGCTCTACCTTGGACGGCCGGCGGCGAGCTGGGTGACTGGCGTCGTGGCAGATCCGTGCTGCCTGGGCCTGGATCCGACGAACCTAGCCCCCCACCTGGCAGCACGGGGGCCTGCCGCGCGGCGTCCCCTCCTGTCCGCGTCTTCAGCGTGCGGGCGCGGGCCAAGGCGCCCCCATGGCCAGCGCCTCCTCTGGACTCAGATCCGGCGTGCCTAGCACCGGATCCGGCGGCACCGGCACCGGTGGATGCGGATGCTGTGGTGGTGCGGCGACCCAGCTTCGTCGGTGCTCGATGTGGCAGGCGCGGCCTGCCACTCCCTCCGGCCTTGGCGAGGACACGGCAGCTGCTGCAGCCTGCTGCTCCTCTCCCGGTGGCCAGCGCGCGGCCTGGGGGCCGCTCCATCCGGTCCGCGGCCGGCCAGGGACGGCCGCCTTGCTTTCGCTCGGGGCTGGAGTAGCAGGTTTGGTGGGGCCCGCGCCTGCTGTCGGGCGCTGCTGGCTAGTGCCTGGTGGTGTGGTGGATACTGCAGCCTTGCGCCTGCGCCGCGGCTTCAACCTTCCTCGTCGTCGCTGCTTCGGGCGCCACGGGTGGCCTGCGTCCGCGGCAAGAATCGGGGTGAAAACCCTGCCTGGTTTCTCCGGGCCGGCGGCGGTGGCGCAACGTGCGTCATCTACCTCCTTGGAGGCGTCGCCGAAGCTTCTTCGTCTGGAGCAGGCTGGGGACGAAAGTCCTACTCGTGTGCATCTACCAACATTGTTGGCGCCTGCGGATGTCAATTCCCTTCTTGAAGGCTTTGTTGGAGCACTGCTGCAGCACGTCGCCCACTGCCTTCGCTGGAGCTCTCTGCCCCGTGTTCTCGTCGACGCCCGCGGTTCCCGTCTTGCCACCGGTTGCTGGGGAAGTTCCTAACTGTGCCTGTTGTGCCTTAAGTGTCCCACTCCAATGGTTTCTCCTGTTGCATATGACCTCGCCGGCGTCGTTGCTAGTGGATGCTCTGCCGCTATCACTTTCTCCTTTGGCGGATACTTTGCCGTCACTGTCGTTGGCCTCCTCTTCAGCAGACGCTTTGCTGCTAAGAGTGTCAAGGCCCCTCCCCCTCTGCGGATGCTTTGTTGTAGGGGGGTGTCTTCTCTCCCGCCGGATGCTTGGCCGTCCGTGGAATCCTGGCGGATGCTTTGTCGCCAACAGCTCTTTGGCCCCCTCTCCGGTAGATGCTTTGCTGCCGAGAGTGTGTTGGCCCGTTTCTTGGCAGATGCTTTGCTGCCGTGGTCGCTTGGTTCGTTGGCGGATGCTTTGCCGCCGTTGCTGCCGAATGCTCGTTCTCTGGGTGGATGCTTTGCCACCGCGGCTTGGTCTTTTGCGTACGGAACCATTGTGTGGTTTTTATTGCAGACACAGTTGTAGGTCTTGGGGTTCAGGGCAGTCACTCCTTCTAATGTATCTTTCTTGTTGTTATGTTTATTCCAGGTTACTCACTACTATCTTAGTGGTTTGTAATCTGCGCTATGAGGGTTCTCTCATAGCTGACTTGTAATTCACTCCTCTTAATGAAAAACGGGCTATATTCCCCGATCGCGAAAAAAAAAAGGTCCATCCATGCCTCGATTGCTTCTAGAAGGCAGCAGCATTTCGACCGGTCTTTTTTTAAGCCTTTTTTCGAAAGATTTTCTCAAATATGTCCGTGACGGAAAGATTTCAGAAAATGGACCCAGGGCTTGGCGCAATCAACGCTGGCGCCAAGATAACACAGCTTGGCGCCGTTAACGTTGGCGTCAAGCCCCCATGCCACTTGGCCAACGACGCCGAGCTGGCGCTGACGTGGCAGCACCTTAACGCCGTCACTATTGGCGCCAAGCTTGGCGCCATCGTCATTGGCGCCAAGCCTAGCGCCACAGACCTGTTACCATGTATATCATTTTTATCCTAAGTATTTCTAGGTTGTTCTAAGTGATCAAACATAAAGTCACTGTAAAAACTTTAGAGTTAGTCACATTTCTCAATATCCAAGTCATGTTAAAATTTCAAATTTGTAAATGTCCAAGTCATGGTAAAAAAAGTCATTTTTCCATATGTCTACCACATGGCAGTTGTTATTCTAACATATTCAAGCCGTAGCAAAAATCCAAATTTATTTGGCTAATTCCAGACTTAGCCAATTTGCATATGTCTAAACCTTAGTAAATATCAAAACTTAACAAATTCCAACATGTCCATCTCCTGGTAAATTTGAGTACTTAAAACAAGGTCTTGGCGCCGTGATCTGTGGCGCCAGGCTTCCCTAAAACGCCAGCGCCACGCGTTAAGGTCTTGGCGTCAGTTACCCTGACGCCATGCCGTGTTACCTTGGCGCCGACGACCATGGCGCCAAGATAAAGGTCTGTTTTTTAAAATCTTTCCGTCAGAGGCATATTTGAGAAAATCTTTTGAAAAAAAGTTAAAAAAACAAAAAAAGACGGCATTTCAACAGCGAAGTTGGAGCACATGCACGATCGATCGAAGTAGCGGAAGCATTTAGTTCAAATCACACTCACACAGAATTCAAAATACAGTGCCAGCTCAAGATCATCTCCAACAAAAGCATCAGACGAGATGTAGTGAATGACCATTGCCCATGGTCCTAAGCTTCTCCCATCGCAGGATAAAGGCAGTTGATACAGTAGCCGTAATACATCTGCCCATCTGCAACAAGTGGGAACAAAACCCTAAGTACGAGAAGGTACTCAGCTAGACTTACCCGACATAACCGAAAATAAGAGACACCAAGAATCATGACAGGCTTTATGGTGGGGTAGCTGACTCATTTGCAAAAAGGCATTTTTAGCAATTTAAAGAATCTTCTAAAAGCTTTGCATCAAGTTAAGTCTTTATTAACCTGTCAACTACATTTGCACCTGTACTAGAGTAACATGTAAATACACAGGTAAAGATAACCAATGATCATTAACAACTTCTATCATGTCATATACCATATAAATGTCCAAGTGTTCCATTAGAATTACTACGATGAAGTAACTCAAGTCAAGTGCTCACTATCCAGTGAACGATGGCGATTCGAATCGATTATTGTAGCACCCGGTTTTAAGAACAAAACCAGATACACACCATATGTGAGCCTAGGAAGTCAAATCTCACATATAGCTACAAATAAAGGTAATATCAAATGACAATGCTTAATATATAACGTACTTATTATAAAAGATATAACCTTAGATAGCAAACAGCGGAAAGACAACTCCGGTCTTCAGGTGAAGACTCCACTCCACAGGGACAACTGACTGGTTGATCACAAGCCTGTCTGCTCCAATTTTTAGAAATCTGGTACCCATCCGGGATTTTTATCCAAAAATAGAAAATAAACAAGCGTGAGTACATTTCGTACTCCACAAGCATAACATGAGGATTCATGAGGCTCAAAAGGCAGACACGGTTTACTGCATTTAGCATTTTAGTAAGTCAGCATTTTATCATTGGTTAACATCAACTTATACTTAGGCTCCCAAATTAAACCACATGATCACATACTAGAATTAATAGAGTTATTGATCAACATTATATCACCATCGTCGTCATCATTATCATAATACCATCATAGTTCACCATGAACAACAACATCATAAGTAACCAGTTATTCTGTGAGTTTTCCGGGCCGCTCGTGACTGTGAGCACGGCTGTTATAACAGTTTTAACACTCTGCAGAGGTTGTGCATCTTTACCCGTGAGTCGTGTTGCCCATATGCCCGGGTTAATTACTCCCATAACACTTCCAAGGTGAGCGGGCAGGGTACACTATGAAGCCTTCCATAGGTCTTGTCTAACAAGTTAGGGCCGCGAGGTTTCCTCGGCAGGCAGATATAGAGAACCCCCCTTTCTGTGGCACAATTCCCGCAGGCTATACACACAAGAACAGAGGCAGTTCTATACCTAAAGTGGCAAGCCCCTCTTGCGCCCTTTCGGGTAACCTCTAACAAGCTAGAAAAGATCATATTACTGAGCTAAAGTCAGAGCCATATAACTCTCACGGTTGCACTGTATGTCCCAGCTTTTGCCCTACAGATAAGTCCTTACGGAGAGTTTAGGGCAACATGATCGACATCATTTGCACCATCACCCTATAGTTCAATTATTACCATCATGTTTATCCGTTTGTTCCATTAATCATAGTATTGATCATGTTTGAATAGAGCACTAGCATTCTACCCATATGCAATAAAATCCATAGGCATCAAGGTATAAGTCATCAATGGCTAGGATGTCCTTATAGTCGAGCAATATTAGACACATGCATAATGAGTAGATTATATAATGAACAGGAATCAAGGTAGGCCCATGCTATACTTGCCTTGGTTCACAAACTCGTGTTGGTCCTGCTGGTCATTGAAGAGTTCTTGGTCTCCAACGTTTTCCTCACCGTCTGAACGCGACCAACACGGCAACATACAACATTCCAAAAGCATTCATGCAAAGCAAACATTCCTATCATTAGAACATTACACCAACAATATTGAAATCAAGATAAAATGTTTGTAAAACTAATCTACGTTTCGCTACGATCACATTGACGTGAATTGCACGAAAAACGGAGCTACAACGCAAAAGTTATGCGCTAAACAAGGTTCCAAAACTAGCTATTAAACTAGACTTAATCGAGAAACTTAAAAGCTTCTAACAGGTCTATCAGTAGCACTAATACGTAGATTATGAAATTACGAAACTAACGCAAGTTGAACGGGTCGAATCGGAGCTAAAACGACGATTTTATACACGTTTTACTGCAGTGGCAATTCTGTAAATAGATCAAACTATTTTCGGATTTAAAATAAATCAAAACTCGGATTTATTCAAATGGCCGAGGACTGCGGGTTCAATTATATGAAAGTGAGGGGTCTCTTTAACAAAAAGACCCGCGCAGGGGTATCGGCCAACCAGGGCCGTTGATCTCGCGATGTACGGTCAAGAAAGAAAAAGGGGGGGGGAGAGAGAGCCGGCCGCCAGAGCTGGGGGTGAACGCGGCGGCGCCGCCATTACCGCGGCGTGGAGCTCGCCGGCGTTGCTCGCACGGGTGCTACAGGACGTCATTTTCAAAAATAAAAGCTCCGGAGCGAAGAGGGGAGGATGGCGAACCCATCCCGGGGCAAAACAAGGCCGGTGGAAGGCTCGAGGGGCACCCGCCACGGCCGGCCATGGATGAGCTCGCCAGAGTTCATGTAGAACGGCCCTAGAGACCACGAATCGTAGAATTGAAGGTGCAAGGAGAGGGAGGGAAACACAGGGAGGCTCACCGAGCGAAAAATCACAGACGGAGGAGGCTCGGGGCAAAGACCGACGAGGTGGCCGTACGGTGCTTCGGTGGTGCGCCGCCGCGGGGCTTCGACTGCTCAGAAGAGAGGGACTGGAGCGGGAAACAACAGGGGGGAAGGCGGTGAAGGGTTGCGGCTCCCTTTTGAAAGCCGAGCGCGGGGGAAAAAGGACGCTCCCACGACGCGGAAGGTGGGCGCGGGGTGAGTCATGGCGGTTTCCTTGACCGAGGGAGTCGGGGGAACAGCTGGAGGTTGGAGATGGGAGCGCCGACAGGTGGGCCCGCCATGTCAGCCGCACAATGGAGAGAGGGCAGGCGCGGCAACGGCTGCCGGCTGGGCTGGGCCACGGCCCAAGAGAAGGGGCGCGGGGAGGAAATGGTGGGCCGGCCGAGAATTGGGCTAGCAGGCCGAAATGGAGGGAAGTGAAGGCGGGAAAAAGAATTTGTTTTCCTTTTTCAGAGTTGATTTTTTTTCAAATCACATTTCCAATTGATTTTCAAATCCTTTTAGCTATTTAACAAAAACCACTCATCACAATAAAATGCAGCAGCATGAGTGCTCCAAAGAGTTGCTAACCTTATGATTGATTTTAATTTCCCAAAATTTATTACTCCCTAAATTTGAATGCATAAACAAATACATATTTAAATCAAATTTATCTATTTTGAAATAATGCAAAAATTAGGGTGTCACAATTCTACCCCCCTTAAGAGAAATCTCGTCCTCGGGATTCGGAAGACGGTGATCAAAGAGATGTACATGCTCTGCCTTTGGATCTTCTTCATTTTCTCATAACGATCACGTTGTAGCTTGCACGTTGTTACAACCTTGCTCCTAATTGCTTGATCAACTCTTAAGCACCATCCCTTAGCCCTCTATGCCATTCCTCCAATTGACCTTTGCAATTCCTTTTGTTCCAAGGTGATCACTATTAATTACCAACTTTGTAGTGTAGGTGACACCACTCAAGTTTCTCACACAACTCAACCTTGGTGTTGACCGAACCTCCCTAGCTCACTCTTTATGCTAGGAGCATCAGCAACAACTTTTGCTTCTCCAGACGATAACACACTTCCATGTCATAATCCTTGATCGCTCTAATTCATCGATGATTTCATAAGATCAAAACCAACTTAGCGAAGATATCCTTTAGATTCTTACGATCCTTGTGGATGTCACCCTTATATCCAAGATTATAATGCCTCCAATGAACCTCTGACGATATCTTCTATTCCTAGGAAAACTTTAAATCTCACTCACATCTCGCATCCTTTGGTGGGTTTCAACTCAACACATCATTAGCTTTCTTAAGTTTCCCATAATTCCACCATTTGAGATAACTTATCCAAGTAGAGATCTTCCTTGAATCAAAAATTTATTGCCATAATTGATGTCGCAACGAATCTTCCGAGTCTCTATAGAACCAACTGTAGATGAACCATATCTCCTTGCCTTGTCATTGTTGCTGACTTGTCTTGGGTATGGTGAAGTTCAAACACCCAACTATGCTTGATGGTGACTTCTCAACCCTAGGGATAACTAATTCTTTCAGGTAGAGTACTTGAATGTAAGAAACCTTCATCTTGTTACTTCTTTACTCGGCTACCCCCCTTAAGAGAGATCAACTAGGGGACAACAAAGGGTAGCTTGCATCTTCTTCCAAGTGAGTTAACCATCATAATGACCTTCTGATATCCCACGGAAACTCATGTGTATAAGTAAGAACAAGAAGTCTGAAATTCCTTATGAGTAGAAAAACAACAGCGCAGGAAAACAGCTGTAACTCCTATTCTGTTAATCCAATGAAGTTGTAGTTTATACTGTTGGAAAGCTGTTGAAATCCTCTACAACTTTTGTGTAGAACACTTTTCCTGATTCCAAACATAATTTGGTCGAAAACTGTGCACTACAAAACTACTCCAGGTTTCAGACAGCACAACTATATCGTCTTGTGATTTCCATAACTCCCAAACCAAAACAGCTATGGAATTGATTCCAGCGGCAGATGAAACATACAAGAGTCTACTTTATCCATAAAAGTTTCATAACTTTTGGATATCCAGATCTGGAGATATATCATGACGAACACAGACTGCTCTAGAAAACAGGATGGATAAAACAGGAGAAAACCAAAACCCACATATTTACTTCATTAATCCTTATGCCTTAGGCCTATAAACTAAATGAAATTGTGGACAAAACCACAAGATCATTGCACTCATTACAAAGATGCTACTCAAACATAAACACTAAGACAAACCAACGATACAGTAAAGGTTCACAGGCCACATAAACTCGACTTGCGATACTATCGTAATCATTATATTAAAGGTAAAAAAATCCTAGAGCTTAACTTCATATTGCGCAAGAAGGTGGTAAGAGAAGATTCTAAAAGCATATCAAAACAAGGAGTGAAGATGAGAACAAAGACTTAAACAAGTATCAAGGAGGAGATGAATATCAAGGGTAGAGAAATAATAGAGGAGGAATATCAAGGTTTATAGAACAAGTGTCTTATAGCAATTCCTAAACCTTAAGACGGCCAATTCCTAACTAGGCTTGCGTCCTACAGTCAGCATTGCTCTGATACCACTTTGTAGCACCCGGTTTTAATAACAAAACCAGATACACACCATATGTGAGCCCAGGAAGTCAAATCTCACATATAGCTACAAATAAAGGTAATATCAAATGACAATGCTTAATATATAACGTACTTATTATAAAAGATATAACCTTAGATAGCAAACAGCGGAAAGACAACTCCGGTCTTCAGGTGAAGACTCCACTCCACAGGGACAACTGACTGGTTGATCACAAGCCTGTCTGCTCCAATTTTTAGAAATCTGGTACCCATCCGGGATTTTTATCCAAAAATAGAAAATAAACAAGCGTGAGTACATTTCGTACTCCACAAGCATAACATGAGGATTCATGAGGCTCAAAAGACAGACACGGTTTACTGCATTTAGCATTTTAGTAAGTCAGCATTTTATCATTGGTTAACATCAACTTATGCTTAGGCTCCCAAATTAAACCACATGATCACATACTAGAATTAATAGAGTTATTGATCAACATTATATCACCATCGTCATCATCATTATCATAATACCATCATAGTTCACCATGAACAACAACATCATAAGTAACCAGTTATTCTGTGAGTTTTCCGGGCCGCTCGTGACCGTGAGCACGGCTGTTATAACAGTTTTAACACTCTGCAGAGGTTGTGCATCTTTACCCGTGAGTCGTGTTGCCCATATGCCCGGGTTAATTACTCCCATAACACTTCCAAGGTGAGCGGGCAGGGTACACTATGAAGCCTTCCATAGGTCTTGTCTAACAAGTTAGGGCCGCGAGGTTTCCTCGGCAGGCAGATATAGAGAACCCCCCTTTCTGTGGCACAATTCCCGCAGGCTATACACACAAGAACAGAGGCAGTTCTATACCCAAAGTGGCAAGCCCCTCTTGCGCCCTTTCGGGTAACCTCTAACAAGCTAGAAAAGATCATATTACTGAGCTAAAGTCAGAGCCATATAACTCTCACGGTTGCACTGTATGTCCCAGCTTTTGCCCTACAGATAAATCCTTACGGAGAGTTTAGGGCAACATGATCGACATCATTTGCACCATCACCCTATAGTTCAATTATTACCATCATGTTTATCCGTTTGTTCCATTAATCATAGTATTGATCATGTTTGAATAGAGCACTAGCATTCTACCCATATGCAATAAAACCCATAGGCATCAAGGTATAAGTCATCAATGGCTAGGATGTCCTTATAGTCGAGCAATATTAGACACATGCATAATGAGTAGATTATATAATGAACAGGAATCAAGGTAGGCCCATGCTATACTTGCCTTGGTTCACAAACTCGTGTTGGTCCTGCTGGTCATTGAAGAGTTCTTGGTCTCCAACGTTTTCCTCACCGTCTGAACGCGACCAACACGGCAACATACAACATTCCAAAAGCATTCATGCAAAGCAAACATTCCTATCATTAGAACATTACACCAACAATATTGAAATCAAGATAAAATGTTTGTAAAACTAATCTACGTTTCGCTACGATCACATTGACGTGAATTGCACGAAAAACGGAGCTACAACGCAAAAGTTATGCGCTAAACAAGGTTCCAAAACTAGCTATTAAACTAGACTTAATCGAGAAACTTAAAAGCTTCTAACAGGTCTATCAGTAGCACTAATACGTAGATTATGAAATTACGAAACTAACGCAAGTTGAACGGGTCGAATCGGAGCTAAAACGACGATTTTATACACGTTTTACTGCAGTGGCAATTCTGTAAATAGATCAAACTATTTTCGGATTTAAAATAAATCAAAACTCGGATTTATTCAAATGGCCGAGGACTGCGGGTTCAATTATATGAAAGTGAGGGGTCTCTTTAACAAAAAGACCCGCGCAGGGGTATCGGCCAACCAGGGCCGTTGATCTCGCGATGTACGGTCAAGAAAGAAAAAGGGGGGGGGAGAGAGAGCCGGCCGCCAGAGCTGGGGGTGAACGCGGCGGCGCCGCCATTACCGCGGCGTGGAGCTCGCCGGCGTTGCTCGCACGGGTGCTACAGGACGTCATTTTCAAAAATAAAAGCTCCGGAGCGAAGAGGGGAGGATGGCGAACCCATCCCGGGGCAAAACAAGGCCGGTGGAAGGCTCGAGGGGCACCCGCCACGGCCGGCCATGGATGAGCTCGCCAGAGTTCATGTAGAACAGCCCTAGAGACCACGAATCGTAGAATTGAAGGTGCAAGGAGAGGGAGGGAAACACAGGGAGGCTCACCGAGCGAAAAATCACAGACGGAGGAGGCTCGGGGCAAAGACCGACGAGGTGGCCGTACGGTGCTTCGGTGGTGCGCCGCCGCGGGGCTTCGACTGCTCAGAAGAGAGGGACTGGAGCGGGAAACAACAGGGGGGAAGGCGGTGAAGGGTTGCGGCTCCCTTTTGAAAGCCGAGCGCGGGGGAAAAAGGACGCTCCCACGACGCGGAAGGTGGGCGCGGGGTGAGTCATGGCGGTTTCCTTGACCGAGGGAGTCGGGGGAACAGCTGGAGGTTGGAGATGGGAGCGCCGACAGGTGGGCCCGCCATGTCAGCCGCACAATGGAGAGAGGGCAGGCGCGGCAACGGCTGCCGGCTGGGCTGGGCCACGGCCCAAGAGAAGGGGCGCGGGGAGGAAATGGTGGGCCGGCCGAGAATTGGGCTAGCAGGCCGAAATGGAGGGAAGTGAAGGCGGGAAAAAGAATTTGTTTTCCTTTTTCAGAGTTGATTTTTTTTCAAATCACATTTCCAATTGATTTTCAAATCCTTTTAGCTATTTAACAAAAACCACTCATCACAATAAAATGCAGCAGCATGAGTGCTCCAAAGAGTTGCTAACCTTATGATTGATTTTAATTTCCCAAAATTTATTACTCCCTAAATTTGAATGCATAAACAAATACATATTTAAATCAAATTTATCTATTTTGAAATAATGCAAAAATTAGGGTGTCACAATTCTACCCCCCTTAAGAGAAATCTCGTCCTCGAGATTCGGAAGACGGTGATCAAAGAGATTTACATGCTCTGCCTTTGGATCTTCTTCATTTTCTCATAACGATCACGTTGTAGCTTGCACGTTGTTACAACCTTGCTCCTAATTGCTTGATCAACTCTTAAGCACCATCCCTTAGCCCTCTATGCCATTCCTCCAATTGACCTTTGCAATTCCTTTTGTTCCAAGGTGATCACTATTAATTACCAACTTTGTAGTGTAGGTGACACCACTCAAGTTTCTCACACAACTCAACCTTGGTGTTGACCGAACCTCCCTAGCTCACTCTTTATGCTAGGAGCATCAGCAACAACTTTTGCTTCTCCAGACGATAACACACTTCCATGTCATAATCCTTGATCGCTCTAATTCATCGATGATTTCATAAGATCAAAACCAACTTAGCGAAGATATCCTTTAGATTCTTACGATCCTTGTGGATGTCACCCTTATATCCAAGATTATAATGCCTCCAATGAACCTCTGACGATATCTTCTATTCCTAGGAAAACTTTAAATCTCACTCACATCTCGCATCCTTTGGTGGGTTTCAACTCAACACATCATTAGCTTTCTTAAGTTTCCCATAATTCCACCATTTGAGATAACTTATCCAAGTAGAGATCTTCCTTGAATCAAAAATTTATTGCCATAATTGATGTCGCAACGAATCTTCCGAGTCTCTATAGAACCAACTGTAGATGAACCATATCTCCTTGCCTTGTCATTGTTGCTGACTTGTCTTGGGTATGGTGAAGTTCAAACACCCAACTGTGCTTGATGGTGACTTCTCAACCCTAGGGATAACTAATTCTTTCAGGTAGAGTACTTGAATGTAAGAAACCTTCATCTTGTTACTTCTTTACTCGGCTACCCCCCTTAAGAGAGATCAACTAGGGGACAACAAAGGGTAGCTTGCATCTTCTTCCAAGTGAGTTAACCATCATAATGACCTTCTGATATCCCACGGAAACTCATGTGTATAAGTAAGAACAAGAAGTCTGAAATTCCTTATGAGTAGAAAAACAGCAGCGCAGGAAAACAGCTGTAACTCCTATTCTGTTAATCCAATGAAGTTGTAGTTTATACTGTTGGAAAGCTGTTGAAATCCTCTACAACTTTTGTATAGAACACTTTTCCTGATTCCAAACATAATTTGGTCGAAAACTGTGCACTACAAAACTACTCCAGGTTTCAGACAGCACAACTATATCGTCTTGTGATTTCCATAACTCCCAAACCAAAACAGCTATGGAATTGATTCCAGCGGCAGATGAAACATACAAGAGTCTACTTTATCCATAAAAGTTTCATAACTTTTGGATATCCAGATCTGGAGATATATCATGACGAACACAGACTGCTCTAGAAAACAGGATGGATAAAACAGGAGAAAACCAAAACCCGCATATTTACTTCATTAATCCTTATGCCTTAGGCCTATAAACTAAATGAAATTGTGGACAAAACCACAAGATCATTGCACTCATTACAAAGATGATACTCAAACATAAACACTAAGACAAACCAACGATACAGTAAAGGTTCACAGGCCACATAAACTCGACTTGCGATACTATCGTAATCATTATATTAAAGGTAAAAAAAATCCTAGAGCTTAACTTCATATTGCGCAAGAAGGTGGTAAGAGAAGATTCTAAAAGCATATCAAAACAAGGAGTGAAGATGAGAACAAAGACTTAAACAAGTATCAAGGAGGAGATGAATATCGAGGGTAGAGAAATAATAGAGGAGGAATATCAAGGTTTATAGAACAAGTGTCTTATAGCAATTCCTAAACCTTAAGACGGCCAATTCCTAACTAGGTTGCGTCCTACAGTCAGCATTGCTCTGATACCACTTTGTAGCACCCGGTTTTAATAACAAAACCAGATACACACCATATGTGAGCCCAGGAAGTCAAATCTCACATATAGCTACAAATAAAGGTAATATCAAATGACAATGCTTAATATATAACGTACTTATTATAAAAGATATAACCTTAGATAGCAAACAGCGGAAAGACAACTCCGGTCTTCAGGTGAAGACTCCACTCCACAGGGACAACTGACTGGTTGATCACAAGCCTGTCTGCTCCAATTTTTAGAAATCTGGTACCCATCCGGGATTTTTATCCAAAAATAGAAAATAAACAAGCGTGAGTACATTTCGTACTCCACAAGCATAACATGAGGATTCATGAGGCTCAAAAGGCAGACACGGTTTACTGCATTTAGCATTTTAGTAAGTCAGCATTTTATCATTGGTTAACATCAACTTATGCTTAGGCTCCCAAATTAAACCACATGATCACATACTAGAATTAATAGAGTTATTGATCAACATTATATCACCATCGTCATCATCATTATCATAATACCATCATAGTTCACCATGAACAACAACATCATAAGTAACCAGTTATTCTGTGAGTTTTCCGGGCCGCTCGTGACCGTGAGCACGGCTGTTATAACAGTTTTAACACTCTGCAGAGGTTGTGCATCTTTACCCGTGAGTCGTGTTGCCCATATGCCCGGGTTAATTACTCCCATAACACTTCCAAGGTGAGCGGGCAGGGTACACTATGAAGCCTTCCATAGGTCTTGTCTAACAAGTTAGGGCCGCGAGGTTTCCTCGGCAGGCAGATATAGAGAACCCCCCTTTCTGTGGCACAATTCCCGCAGGCTATACACACAAGAACAGAGGCAGTTCTATACCCAAAGTGGCAAGCCCCTCTTGCGCCCTTTCGGGTAACCTCTAACAAGCTAGAAAAGATCATATTACTGAGCTAAAGTCAGAGCCATATAACTCTCACGGTTGCACTGTATGTCCCAGCTTTTGCCCTACAGATAAATCCTTACGGAGAGTTTAGGGCAACATGATCGACATCATTTGCACCATCACCCTATAGTTCAATTATTACCATCATGTTTATCCGTTTGTTCCATTAATCATAGTATTGATCATGTTTGAATAGAGCACTAGCATTCTACCCATATGCAATAAAACCCATAGGCATCAAGGTATAAGTCATCAATGGCTAGGATGTCCTTATAGTCGAGCAATATTAGACACATGCATAATGAGTAGATTATATAATGAACAGGAATCAAGGTAGGCCCATGCTATACTTGCCTTGGTTCACAAACTCGTGTTGGTCCTGCTGGTCATTGAAGAGTTCTTGGTCTCCAACGTTTTCCTCACCGTCTGAACGCGACCAACACGGCAACATACAACATTCCAAAAGCATTCATGCAAAGCAAACATTCCTATCATTAGAACATTACACCAACAATATTGAAATCAAGATAAAATGTTTGTAAAACTAATCTACGTTTCGCTACGATCACATTGACGTGAATTGCACGAAAAACGGAGCTACAACGCAAAAGTTATGCGCTAAACAAGGTTCCAAAACTAGCTATTAAACTAGACTTAATCGAGAAACTTAAAAGCTTCTAACAGGTCTATCAGTAGCACTAATACGTAGATTATGAAATTACGAAACTAACGCAAGTTGAACGGGTCGAATCGGAGCTAAAACGACGATTTTATACACGTTTTACTGCAGTGGCAATTCTGTAAATAGATCAAACTATTTTCGGATTTAAAATAAATCAAAACTCGGATTTATTCAAATGGCCGAGGACTGCGGGTTCAATTATATGAAAGTGAGGGGTCTCTTTAACAAAAAGACCCGCGCAGGGGTATCGGCCAACCAGGGCCGTTGATCTCGCGATGTACGGTCAAGAAAGAAAAAGGGGGGGGGGGGAGAGAGAGCCGGCCGCCAGAGCTGGGGGTGAACGCGGCGGCGCCGCCATTACCGCGGCGTGGAGCTCGCCGGCGTTGCTCGCACGGGTGCTACAGGACGTCATTTTCAAAAATAAAAGCTCCGGAGCGAAGAGGGGAGGATGGCGAACCCATCCCGGGGCAAAACAAGGCCGGTGGAAGGCTCGAGGGGCACCCGCCACGGCCGGCCATGGATGAGCCCGCCAGAGTTCATGTAGAACGGCCCTAGAGACCACGAATCGTAGAATTGAAGGTGCAAGGAGAGGGAGGGAAACACAGGGAGGCTCACCGAGCGAAAAATCACAGACGGAGGAGGCTCGGGGCAAAGACCGACGAGGTGGCCGTACGGTGCTTCGGTGGTGCGCCGCCGCGGGGCTTCGACTGCTCAGAAGAGAGGGACTGGAGCGGGAAACAACAGGGGGGAAGGCGGTGAAGGGTTGCGGCTCCCTTTTGAAAGCCGAGCGCGGGGGAAAAAGGACGCTCCCACGACGCGGAAGGTGGGCGCGGGGTGAGTCATGGCGGTTTCCTTGACCGAGGGAGTCGGGGGAACAGCTGGAGGTTGGAGATGGGAGCGCCGACAGGTGGGCCCGCCATGTCAGCCGCACAATGGAGAGAGGGCAGGCGCGGCAACGGCTGCCGGCTGGGCTGGGCCACGGCCCAAGAGAAGGGGCGCGGGGAGGAAATGGTGGGCCGGCCGAGAATTGGGCTAGCAGGCCGAAATGGAGGGAAGTGAAGGCGGGAAAAAGAATTTGTTTTCCTTTTTCAGAGTTGATTTTTTTTTCAAATCACATTTCCAATTGATTTTCAAATCCTTTCAGCTATTTAACAAAAACCACTCATCACAATAAAATGCAGCAGCATGAGTGCTCCAAAGAGTTGCTAACCTTATGATTGATTTTAATTTCCCAAAATTTATTACTCCCTAAATTTGAATGCATAAACAAATACATATTTAAATCAAATTTATCTATTTTGAAATAATGCAAAAATTAGGGTGTCACAATTCTACCCCCCTTAAGAGAAATCTCGTCCTCGAGATTCGGAAGACGGTGATCAAAGAGATGTACATGCTCTGCCTTTGGATCTTCTTCATTTTCTCATAACGATCACGTTGTAGCTTGCACGTTGTTACAACCTTGCTCCTAATTGCTTGATCAACTCTTAAGCACCATCCCTTAGCCCTCTATGCCATTCCTCCAATTGACCTTTGCAATTCCTTTTGTTCCAAGGTGATCACTATTAATTACCAACTTTGTAGCGTAGGTGACACCACTCAAGTTTCTCACACAACTCAACCTTGGTGTTGACCGAACCTCCCTAGCTCACTCTTTATGCTAGGAGCATCAGCAACAACTTTTGCTTCTCCAGACGATAACACACTTCCATGTCATAATCCTTGATCGCTCTAATTCATCGATGATTTCATAAGATCAAAACCAACTTAGCGAAGATATCCTTTAGATTCTTACGATCCTTGTGGATGTCACCCTTATATCCAAGATTATAATGCCTCCAATGAACCTCTGACGATATCTTCTATTCCTAGGAAAACTTTAAATCTCACTCACATCTCGCATCCTTTGGTGGGTTTCAACTCAACACATCATTAGCTTTCTTAAGTTTCCCATAATTCCACCATTTGAGATAACTTATCCAAGTAGAGATCTTCCTTGAATCAAAAATTTATTACCATAATTGATGTCGCAACGAATCTTCCGAGTATCTATAGAACCAACTGTAGATGAACCATATCTCCTTGTCTTGTCATTGTTGCTGACTTGTCTTGGGTATGGTGAAGTTCAAACACCCAACTATGCTTGATGGTGACTTCTCAACCCTAGGGATAACTAATTCTTTCAGGTAGAGTACTTGAATGTAAGAAACCTTCATCTTGTTACTTCTTTACTCGGCTACCCCCCTTAAGAGAGATCAACTAGGGGACAACAAAGGGTAGCTTGCATCTTCTTCCAAGTGAGTTAACCATCATAATGACCTTCTGATATCCCACGGAAACTCATGTGTATAAGTAAGAACAAGAAGTCTGAAATTCCTTATGAGTAGAAAAACAGCAGCGCAGGAAAACAGCTGTAACTCCTATTCTGTTAATCCAATGAAGTTGTAGTTTATACTGTTGGAAAGCTGTTGAAATCCTCTACAACTTTTGTATAGAACACTTTTCCTGATTCCAAACATAATTTGGTCAAAAACTGTGCACTACAAAACTACTCCAGGTTTCAGACAGCACAACTATATCGTCTTGTGATTTCCATAACTCCCAAACCAAAACAGCTATGGAATTGATTCCAACGGCAGATGAAACATACAAGAGTCTACTTTATCCATAAAAGTTTCATAACTTTTGGATATCCAGATCTGGAGATATATCATGACGAACACAGACTGCTCTAGAAAACAGGATGGATAAAACAGGAGAAAACCAAAACCCACATATTTACTTCATTAATCCTTATGCCTTAGGCCTATAAACTAAATGAAATTGTGGACAAAACCACAAGATCATTGCACTCATTACAAAGATGCTACTCAAACATAAACACTAAGACAAACCAACGATACAGTAAAGGTTCACAGGCCACATAAACTCGACTTGCGATACTATCGTAATCATTATATTAAAGGTAAAAAAATCCTAGAGCTTAACTTCATATTGCGCAAGAAGGTGGTAAGAGAAGATTCTAAAAGCATATCAAAACAAGGAGTGAAGATGAGAACAAAGACTTAAACAAGTATCAAGGAGGAGATGAATATCAAGGGTAGAGAAATAATAGAGGAGGAATATCAAGGTTTATAGAACAAGTGTCTTATAGCAATTCCTAAACCTTAAGACGGCCAATTCCTAACTAGGCTTGCGTCCTACAGTCAGCATTGCTCTGATACCACTTTGTAGCACCCGGTTTTAATAACAAAACCAGATACACACCATATGTGAGCCCAGGAAGTCAAATCTCACATATAGCTACAAATAAAGGTAATATCAAATGACAATGCTTAATATATAACGTACTTATTATAAAAGATATAACCTTAGATAGCAAACAGCGGAAAGACAACTCCGGTCTTCAGGTGAAGACTCCACTCCACAGGGACAACTGACTGGTTGATCACAAGCCTGTCTGCTCCAATTTTTAGAAATCTGGTACCCATCCGGGATTTTTATCCAAAAATAGAAAATAAACAAGCGTGAGTACATTTTGTACTCCACAAGCATAACATGAGGATTCATGAGGCTCAAAAGGCAGACACGGTTTACTGCATTTAGCATTTTAGTAAGTCAGCATTTTATCATTGGTTAACATCAACTTATGCTTAGGCTCCCAAATTAAACCACATGATCACATACTAGAATTAATAGAGTTATTGATCAACATTATATCACCATCGTCGTCATCATTATCATAATACCATCATAGTTCACCATGAACAACAACATCATAAGTAACCAGTTATTCTGTGAGTTTTCCGGGCCGCTCGTGACCGTGAGCACGGCTGTTATAACAGTTTTAACACTCTGCAGAGGTTGTGCATCTTTACCCGTGAGTCGTGTTGCCCATATGCCCGGGTTAATTACTCCCATAACACTTCCAAGGTGAGCGGGCAGGGTACACTATGAAGCCTTCCATAGGTCTTGTCTAACAAGTTAGGGCCGCGAGGTTTCCTCGGCAGGCAGATATAGAGAACCCCCCTTTCTGTGGCACAATTCCCGCAGGCTATACACACAAGAACAGAGGCAGTTCTATACCCAAAGTGGCAAGCCCCTCTTGCGCCCTTTCGGGTAACCTCTAACAAGCTAGAAAAGATCATATTACTGAGCTAAAGTCAGAGCCATATAACTCTCACGGTTGCACTGTATGTCCCAGCTTTTGCCCTACAGATAAGTCCTTACGGAGAGTTTAGGGCAACATGATCGACATCATTTGCACCATCACCCTATAGTTCAATTATTACCATCATGTTTATCCGTTTGTTCCATTAATCATAGTATTGATCATGTTTGAATAGAGCACTAGCATTCTACCCATATGCAATAAAACCCATAGGCATCAAGGTATAAGTCATCAATGGCTAGGATGTCCTTATAGTCGAGCAATATTAGACACATGCATAATGAGTAGATTATATAATGAACAGGAATCAAGGTAGGCCCATGCTATACTTGCCTTGGTTCACAAACTCGTGTTGGTCCTGCTGGTCATTGAAGAGTTCTTGGTCTCCAACGTTTTCCTCACCGTCTGAACGCGACCAACACGGCAACATACAACATTCCAAAAGCATTCATGCAAAGCAAACATTCCTATCATTAGAACATTACACCAACAATATTGAAATCAAGATAAAATGTTTGTAAAACTAATCTACGTTTCGCTACGATCACATTGACGTGAATTGCACGAAAAACGGAGCTACAACGCAAAAGTTATGCGCTAAACAAGGTTCCAAAACTAGCTATTAAACTAGACTTAATCGAGAAACTTAAAAGCTTCTAACAGGTCTATCAGTAGCACTAATACGTAGATTATGAAATTACGAAACTAACGCAAGTTGAACGGGTCGAATCGGAGCTAAAACGACGATTTTATACACGTTTTACTGCAGTGGCAATTCTGTAAATAGATCAAACTATTTTCGGATTTAAAATAAATCAAAACTCGGATTTATTCAAATGGCCGAGGACTGCGGGTTCAATTATATGAAAGTGAGGGGTCTCTTTAACAAAAAGACCCGCGCAGGGGTATCGGCCAACCAGGGCCGTTGATCTCGCGATGTACGGTCAAGAAAGAAAAAGGGGGGGGGGGGAGAGAGAGCCGGCCGCCAGAGCTGGGGGTGAACGCGGCGGCGCCGCCATTACCGCGGCGTGGAGCTCGCCGGCGTTGCTCGCACGGGTGCTACAGGACGTCATTTTCAAAAATAAAAGCTCCGGAGCGAAGAGGGGAGGATGGCGAACCCATCCCGGGGCAAAACAAGGCCGGTGGAAGGCTCGAGGGGCACCCGCCACGGCCGGCCATGGATGAGCCCGCCAGAGTTCATGTAGAACGGCCCTAGAGACCACGAATCGTAGAATTGAAGGTGCAAGGAGAGGGAGGGAAACACAGGGAGGCTCACCGAGCGAAAAATCACAGACGGAGGAGGCTCGGGGCAAAGACCGACGAGGTGGCCGTACGGTGCTTCGGTGGTGCGCCGCCGCGGGGCTTCGACTGCTCAGAAGAGAGGGACTGGAGCGGGAAACAACAGGGGGGAAGGCGGTGAAGGGTTGCGGCTCCCTTTTGAAAGCCGAGCGCGGGGGAAAAAGGACGCTCCCACGACGCGGAAGGTGGGCGCGGGGTGAGTCATGGCGGTTGCCTTGACCGAGGGAGTCGGGGGAACAGCTGGAGGTTGGAGATGGGAGCGCCGACAGGTGGGCCCGCCATGTCAGCCGCACAATGGAGAGAGGGCAGGCGCGGCAACGGCTGCCGGCTGGGCTGGGCCACGGCCCAAGAGAAGGGGCGCGGGGAGGAAATGGTGGGCCGGCCGAGAATTGGGCTAGCAGGCCGAAATGGAGGGAAGTGAAGGCGGGAAAAAGAATTTGTTTTCCTTTTTCAGAGTTGATTTTTTTTCAAATCACATTTCCAATTGATTTTCAAATCCTTTCAGCTATTTAACAAAAACCACTCATCACAATAAAATGCAGCAGCATGAGTGCTCCAAAGAGTTGCTAACCTTATGATTGATTTTAATTTCCCAAAATTTATTACTCCCTAAATTTGAATGCATAAACAAATACATATTTAAATCAAATTTATCTATTTTGAAATAATGCAAAAATTAGGGTGTCACAATTATTAACCAGCTGGTAATTTATTCCTCACACAAACCTTACTCACCCGCTAAAGTGAGATATTGGTCACCGAGTCATCCATTCAGGTAAAGTCTCGAGCTTGCCAGGAACCACATGTACCTGGGGGCCGCCTGACTGCTCTTTGGTCTTATCATCGCGCCCACCGTATCCTGCCACTACTGCTCCGATACAGTGCGTTGCGGGCAATCCACTCGGTCCGAATAATCTCACAGCTTCGTGGTCGAAAGGTACATTATTCGGCCAGCTAAATGTAAGGCATGCGTTCAACATGACTCGAGGCCCAACAACGGTCGGTCCTTAATCGACACAGACGGAAAACACTACATTCCGAAACCCTGCAAGTCTCCGTCCGGTCTCAAATTCACATTAACACTTAGTTATTCTACGATGACATACTTTTTCAAGCAGATCCAGGCAACCACCTATAGCTCGCAGGTGACAGGGAATCACCCGACTTCTACCGGTCTAAGCAAGCTAAGCATTTCTTGACTGCGAACACCAAGGTAACAAGGATATGGTAGAACAGGGTAAACAAGGTATAATGCAGCAACGGTCGCAAACAACTCCTAAACGTAATGCAAGTTAAAGTAAAGCATTAACAAAATATTTGCAAACCGAGGGAGAAAAATGCTCCGGGGCTTGCCTCTCTCGAAAGAGCTCGGACGGTGGTCTGGGCACTCTGGAAGATCCTCACCGACCTCCTCGTCGGCCTCGGGCACCTCCTGCTCTTGCACCTCGGGCTACTCTTCCGGCTCCTCGTGGACTGCTACCGGAGTTACTTCTTGCGATCCTGTATGATGCAAACGTATAAGTACTCATGCCTAGGTGCATTGCAGAGATGACACGTAATGATCATGATGAATGAAATGTAGATGAACATGTTTACTTTATTGCATAAAGTAGGAATACAACTCTTCTACAAGGTAGTCAACATCATCCAAGAACATATACTCGTATACTACTACCAACATTCTCTACCAACATTCTCTATTATGATGGTGTTCCTGTTGATCCTTGAATCTTCTTCATGCACAGACGGAAGAGCAATCGAGCAGGTGCACGCACGCATGGATGCGCCGCCTGCATGCGTGCGTGCACGCGCCTAGTTTCAGCTTTGACTGAGTTAGTTAGAGTTCGCGAGGTGGCCACAACGTCGCCCACGAACCGTGTCCGTGCGCTCCTAGCGCACACGGCTGCACAACATGTATATAGAAATGTAATACAATGGTTGTTGGTCCAATTCCACCTCTCTACATTGTTGACGAAACAAAAGCTATACGTGCGTACTGTTACTCGTGCCTCGGTGGATCGTACTGTTGATCTTCAGTGACTCTGATCAGTGTCCTACTAAACTACTACTACTCCAGAACAGAACTTAGCGCAACAGTGTTAACACCTTTGACAGGTCCCTTCTTAGGCTTTTCGTCGTTAGTAGTCGTGCTTGCTTTTGTTTGTTGACTCATCCGTCAACGTCCTAGCTAGGTGGTGAAAAAGGTCCATCCATGCCTCGATTGCTTTTAGAAGGCAGCAGCATTTCGACAGCGAAGTCGGAGCACATGCACGATCGATCGATCGATCGTCCAAACACAAGGGCCCCACAACAGCCGAATCAGAGAAACTACAAATGCTTGCGCCACTCACTTGAGAAAAAAGGCAGAAAGGTTTACTCTCTAGACGCGCGATGAGATGTAAAGTACCAAAGCAAACAAATCAAAAGGCAGGTATATATATATATATATATATATATATATATATATATATATATATATATATATATATATATATATATATATATATATATATATATATATATATATGACGACATGTACAGTAAAAAAGCAATTTGTATTGACCACAAAAGCTCGAACTACGTGCCTGATCGATGACAAACCCAATTAAGCCCTTTGTTTTGCTTCTAGAACCATTTCTGCTTGAATGCACCGGAATACTACACTCCACCAGTCCACCACCAAGAAATAATCAATCAATCTAGCTAGCTGGTCCCCACTAGAAAAAGAAAATCCGACCATACAGTCATGCATGTTATCCTGAAAAAAAAAAGAGAGAAGAACACTGTGGAATCATATGCGGCGTCGGTATCACAGGTAGGCAACGTCAGGTGTACTGCCACGTCTGGACCGGACGTAGGAATCATGTTAATTATCTTTTTGAAGGGGACTGGACGTCTGGACCGGAGCCTAGCTTCCACGGTTTTATGCATCCTGATGACTCACCCGGCCGGGGACATGCATATTAATAATCTGATGAGATAGAGGCTCAAATCAAGGACCATATATCTCTTGTTCACCTTCTAGAATCATTTCAGCAGTATAGTTGCAATTAACAACACTCTGATGGATATAGTGCAAAACATCATAGGCCTAGCTAGGCCCCCACCACTGATAGTTAAATTAACAGACCAATCTAGTGCACACTAGATAATCCAAAGAGAAATTGGTCGTTAATTAGTTTCCTCATACCATGGAACCATGTTATCTCCAGATTAAACAAATCCAAAGGAATCGCGTGCATCAGTTAAATGATGTCCAAATCAGCTGAATAGTACTACACTCAGCTCCACCGGTCCACCACCAAGAAATAATCGATCGGGCTTGTTTAGTTCCTCCTCAAAACTTTATATCCTATCACATTAGATGTTTGGACAGATGCATAAAGTATTAAATGTAGACTAAAAATAACTAATTGCACAGATTGTGTGTATTTCGCGAGATGAATTTTTTGAGCCTAATTAGTCCATGATTAGATAATGTCGTGCTACAGTAAACATGTGCTAATAACGGATTAATTAGTCTTAATAAATTCATCTCACCGTTTATAGACGAGTTCTGTAATTAGTTTTTTATTAGTATCCGAACACCCCTTCCAACTCATAAAACATCAGATGTAACACCCTAAAACTTTGCACCCCTGAAACTAAAAGGACTCGGTCTAGCCAGCTACTGGTAGTCTCCCCGCTAGAAAAAAAATCTGACAATGCAATCATGCATGTTTTCCAGAAAAAAGAGAACGCATACTGTGGAACCATGCGGCGTCGGTGTCATGCATCCTGATGACTTACACGGCCGGGGACATGCATCATATATCTTAATTAATCTGAGACAGAGGCTCAAAGGACCATCTCTTGTTTTGCTTCTAGAAACATTTCAGCAGTACAGTATAGTTGCAATTAACAAGACTCTGATGGATATATAAATGCAAACATCATAGGCCCCCACCAAGGATAGTTAAATTTAACGGACCAATCTAGTGCACACTAGAAAATCCAAAGAGATTGGTCGTCAGTTGCCTCATGTCTTGGAACCATGTTATCTCCAGATTAAACAAATGCTAAGGAAAAAGAATCGTGCATCAGTTAAGAGGGGGGAAATGTACAAATCATCTGAATGCTAAGTAACAAAATGGAACGACTTAGGTAGGCACCGCAACACAAACCATACTGCCAAAATGCAACGACTTAGGTAGGCCGTTGCTTTATTTGTCTGTATATATACTTAGCTTGTTTAATGTTTATTCTATATTGTTTTATTGGCATCGCCAATCCAGGCTACACAATAAACCTAACCTGGTTAATTACCTGATAATACGAAGTTAATTGATCTGCTGGAGTTTGATGGACGCTGCATCAGTGAATTTCTGAATTATTTATATATATTAGCACAAGGTCTTGTCTCACCACCCCAATAACGATTTTGAGAGACGACACTCTTTTTTCAAGAAAGGGCTCAATAAAAAAATGTCTCCAAAAATGGTTTTAGAGATGGACTACCTCTATAAATCAATTTCTAGACGTGGTTGGTGTTTTCTGCCACATTTAAAAATACCTCCATTTTCAAAGGTGGTTGGAAAGCCCTATCATTTCTAGAAATCCCATTTCTAGAGATGGATGAAGTTTCTAGCCGTCTCTAGAAATGAAAGTTCATTCGTCTCTAGAAATCGATTTATCCTAGAGCAAGGTAGCTAACAATGTCGCCCACCTCTAAAAATAGGTGTAGCATAACCTTTCGGAATCGATGCTAATGAAGGAAAAAAACTTTATATCAAAGTTGTAGAGGTCGAAGAGGTTCTACAACTTTGTTGTTGAGAACGTTTTTATTTGAAATCATTTGGGGTACGAAAATTATGTTTCAAGTTCTTAGATTTTGATTCTTTTTATTTTTCAATGATCTCGGATGGATCGATGACATAAGACAAAGTTGTAGTATTTGACAAGTTCTAAAATTTTTCATTTGAACATGTTTAGTAGCTCAAATATTTTCTTCTTGGTCATAATTGAAGGATTGAGAGAGACGACTAGAGGGGGGAGGGGGTGAATGGAAGCCTAATCCATCAATGCCTATCCTTACCCATACTGTAAGTCTCAAGTGGAAATAGAAAAGACCATGCATATGCATGATATATCCGTCCATATCAAGGTCCTTTGATTCTAGAAGCATTTTACATAATCACATATCACTCCCTTTTCATATATAAAGATCTACGAGTATTTGTTTTTCCCCCTTCATTTGAATTTGATTCTGGTACATTGAGGAGCTAGCACATCCTGATGAAAAAGGGTACGGTACAAATTGAACACCCCCGGCCCCAGAGAAAATTAATTAATAATATAATGAAGATGGCTATGGTGACATGAAAGCAACACACACGAGCAAGCCCTTGATGTAATTTGGTCTTCCATGAAGGACCCCTATGTAAAACGGCTGCTTTAATTATATAATATATATTGTTGTAAAAAAACACAGAAAGGTCGATGCCATGCTGCTTGGACGCAACGCAACGCAACCGTCAACCGTGTTCGTGTGTGGTTCAGTTCCCCTTCCCCCGTTATCACGTACGTACTACGCATCAGGCCGTTCTCAGACTACCGCTACCGCGGTGGGTACTATAAAACGATACTCTAAAGCTTTAGAGTATAAATATAGAGTAAAAACTGTTGCACTAGATACTCTAAAACGATACTCTATCCTTTCTCTTAGTCTATATTTAGAGTGATACAGTGCTTACTCTATACTCTATAGTTGCGGCCCCACTAGCTAAACAAAAGAAAAATGTTATAACTCACAAACCAAAAATCCAAATTAAATTTTGATTGCACCATTAAATTTGTCTCAATAAATCCTTCAAAACTAGATCACACATGGATATATTTAGATAAAGTGATAAGTGAGTCCCACAGTAAATAGGGTGGATAGAGGATGATATAGAGGATGGATGGGTGCGGAAGAATTGAGTATAGAGAAGTGAATCTTGCTCACTAAAACGTATAGAGGATGAATATAGAGGTCATCAGTGCGGGTAGTCTCAATCGCGCGCAGTTTTCATGTCGCTAGATCGTTGCTTTTTTTTACTTTAATATTACGGATGGCCTGTTTTGTCAGCAGCAGCATTAATTCCTGATAGTATGATTCAAAAAGAAAAAAAATCCTGATAGTAGGATCGGAGTATAGACAGAGGAGGATCGAGGAGGTCACAGGTCAGCGACGGTGCGTAGTAGGACTGATTGCTAGCTCTTTGATTGTGAGACACGTACTGTACGGCCAGGGGGCGGTTATAGCTGGTGCATAATGGAAATATAAGGAGGATAAGGAAGAAGAAGAGATGGAGGAAAGAAGAACAACGAAGAAAGAGAAAGAATAAAAGACCAGCCTCCTTCAATCCTACTACTCCGTCCTATAAAAAGAGTCGTCGTGGGAAGCGTGCTGGTCAAACTTTTTCAACTTTGACTACGTTTGTAGAAAATGCGTGCAACATTTATATCTTTAAATAAGTTTATTATGAAAGTATATTCAAAGATCTACCTAATGATACTAATTATGTACCATAAATATTAATATTTTGTTAAATATATTTGGTCAAAGTTAAAAGCTGTTGACTTTTTGGGAAGCGAGAATGACTCTTTTTATGGGACGGAGGGAGTACCTTTTATCCGCCACTGTATACGGCCCAAGGGATTATTCCATTTCCATTGTCTTCTAGCACGTTGTAGCAGCGTCGTCTCGTCTCGAATATAGCTAGACTAGAGTAGCTAGGACACGGTACCATTTATTATTTATGCAGATGATGATGGTGGGGGTATGAACATTGTTGTCTTCATCCCTTGAATAATCAGGGATGTTTAGTTCTCACCTAAAATTTTTTCAACTTATCGCATCGAATGTTTAGACAAAAAAACTAATTGCACAGTTTGGTGAAAAACTACGAGACGAATCTTTTAAGCCTAATTAGTTCATGATTAGCCTTAATTGCTACAGTAACACACGTGTTAATGACGGTTTAATTAGTCTTAATAAATTCGTCTTACGGTTTATAGGCGAGTTATGTAATTATTTTTTATTAGTATCCGAAAACCATTCCAAAATTTTATTAAACATCCGATGTGCCCAACAACTTTTCACCCGCTAACCAAACACTCCTCGGTCCATGCACGGACTGACGGACGCAAGAATAATCGAACGTACTACATGTAGAATTTTTTTAATTTTTAGCCTAAATTTTAAACATATTTTAAATTTGATCCGGGTTTGAAAGTTTTTTTAAAACTAGCCCGTTTGGCCCCGCCACCATACATGGCGGGGCAATTGCACTGAACCCCGCCATGCATGGTGGCAGGGTGCAGGAGCCACGTGGCACCCTACAGGCCAGCGTGGAAAGGTGTACCCCACCATGCATGGTGGCAGGGTACCCTAACCCGCCACCGATCATAGCGGGTACAACCTTTGTACGGCTAGGGTGTGGGTATTCTTGGCGAAACAATAGTTCGCTTTGTGTCTACTGCGCAGCTGCTTGATCTTTCTATGTTGTCACGGGCTCACACTAATAGCAGTACTTGCTGTTGGCATTCGTTTCAGCAAGCGATGTGGGATTAAAAAGCAAAGTGCACCGTCTGACCATCGGATGGCCCATTACAATAGCCAACGCTGTGGATCTCCGCAGCCCAGGCACAACGATGCCTAGGCTGACCGTGCATGCGGGGCTGCGGGCCCAAACATTGCTTGCTCACTGGCCATTTCAGCCTTGCCTCCACATCGTTGCTACGCCTGCTTTAGATCGACTAACCCGCGGTGGACCTCACATTGTCCTTACTATCAATGAGCCTTCATTAGATTTGGCGTTAGGGAAACCATGACCAGCGTGCAGTGTGGATGGAGCAAGAAAATCGTACACAGAAAATTCGTGGAAATAAGCACCAAGTTTAGATGCGCTAGAACTAATTCGAGTTAAAGTTAGGTATGTAGCTAACAATTAGCCCATGATAATCAAACATGGCTTAAGTATTGCAAAGTGTCATTAAGAAAATGTAATCAAACATGACATTAAATAGATATACTATGAAAATGTAATTAACGAAGAACCTAATGATACTTAGTTGATATCATAAATGTTATTATCTTATCATCTAAATTTAGTCAAACTTGAGATGCTTTGACTCTTCAAAATTCTTAGAATGACTTATAATTTGGGATGGAAGGAATATTAGTGAACAATCAACAACTCATTTATATGTAAACAAACGGACAACCAATATGATGCTACTTTGCTACTAGCACTTAATGAATGTTCGTTATTACTCATGATTCAGCTCTTAATGGTGTTACTTCATGATTCAGCTCTTAAGCCTGTCAAAACTGCAGTTTACTGCTGTTCTGGAATTCTGTTAGTTCCCAAAAACAGATTCTATTCCTTGATCTATATCTCGCAAACTATGCTAATTCAAGCTTGACTCCTTAAACTGTATTCCAGGTCATGGTTTCAACCTTTGCACGCTGGTCATGGTTTCCCTAACGCCAAATCTAATGAAGGCTCATTGATAGTAAGGACAATGTGAGGTCCACCGCGGGTTAGTCGATCTAAAGCAGGCGTAGCAACGATGTGGAGGCAAGGCTGAAATGGCCAGTGAGCAAGCAATGTTTGGGCCCGCAGCCCCGCATGCACGGTCAGCCTGGGCATCGTTGTGCCTGGGCTGCGGAGATCCACAGCGTTGCCTATTGTAATGGGTCATCCGTTGGTCAGACGGTGCACTTTGCTTTTTAATCCCACATCGCTTGCTGAAACGAATGCCAACAGCAAGTACTGCTATTAGTGTGAGCCCGTGACAACATAGAAAGATCAAGCAGCTGCGCAGTGGACACAAAGCGAACTATTCTTTCGCCAAGAATACCCACACCCTAGCCGTACAAAGGTTGTACCCCGCCATGATCGGTGGCGGGTTAGGGTACCCCGCCACCATGCATGGCGGGGTACACCTTTTCACGCTGGTCTGTACGGTGCCACGTGGCCCCTGTACTCCGCCACCATGCATGGCGGGGTTCAGTGCAATTGCCCCGCCATGCACGGTGGCGGGGCCAAACGGGCTAGTTTTTAAAAAACTTTCAAACCCGGGTCAAATTTAAAATATGTTTAAAATTTGGGCTAAAAATAAAAAAAAATCTACATGTACACGCAATGCAGTGGCGACGGGTCATCGATCACTCGACACGCCATCCTGATCTTCAGTGACCTGATCAGTGTCCTGCTAAACTACTACTGCTACTACAGTACTACTCCAAAAACCTTATTGGCCCTATTCATCCGGCTTATAATCCGTCTTTTTCAGCTTGTTTTTTTAGCCGGAACAGTATTTTTCTCTCACAACAAATCAGTCAACAGTGTTTTTCAGCCGGCTTATCAGCACAGCCGAACGGAGCCATTGTTAGGCCGCGCAACCCTGATCTTCAGTGACTCTGCTGATCAGTGTCCTGCTAAACTACTACTACCACTCCAAAACACTTCTTGTTTCTCTTTAGTCCAACACTATTAAAACCTTCTTTGACAGGCCCCAAAGGCTTTTCAAATTGTCATCGTTCTGCTGCCTCCTTTTGTAACAGTAGTCGTGCATCCTTGCTTTTTGTTGACTCATCCGTCAACGTCCAAGCTGGTGCAAAAGGCCCATCCACATGCCTTGATGCCTAGTGTACTAGGCTAGTTTTGCTTCTAGAAGGCAGCAGCATTTCGACGGCGAACACTACACCACAACACCCAAATCAGCGCTGGATGGTCTGACGCCAAAAGCGGTTACAGCGTCAGACAATCTGACGCTAAAAACTTATAGCGTCAGACTTCTGCTGACGCTACAAGTCCTGACGCTAAAAACATATAGCGTCAGACCAAACTTTTAGCGTCAGACAGTCCATTGCTGTGGATTTTTTTAGCGTCAGATAGTCCCTTGGTAATGTTTTGCGTCAGATATCCCGCTGGCATACATATAGCGTCAGACCATCCAACAATCACTGTATTTATAGCGTCAGACAATTCAACGGGATGATTTAGATGGACTAAAAAAATAAAAAGACCACATGGCTGCTATTTAATATATCAAAGTTCAATATAACATCATCATGCACATTTTCCATACAAATAGGATTCCTGATCCATGACTAAGTCTATACATTCATAGACATATATTTGATCAAAGTAGCCATTACAAATAGGAAACATTGATTAATCAATGATAAGTCCATACTATCTAGTACCATCACACAACACTATCCAAAAGATATTAACCAACACCTAAATCAGCTCAAGTCATCCACAAACTTGCTACCTTAGCACCGTAGCAAACCCTGAAATCAAAACCTTAAATGGAATCAATAACATGGTAGGTAACATAGATCCATGATCAAGTAAAGCAAAATTCAGCCTACTGATAAAGTTCAGTTACAGTTCACATGGTTAGAAACTCATAATGTAAGCCTTTTGATCATTGAAGGAAGCATAAACATGTTGGTAAGCTTATGAAAGGACCGATGATAATCTCTTAATAGGTAAGGAAATATGCATAGCTGTAATCTGAGATGAGGAACAAGCTTTAGGACAACATGCTAAAACTGGGTACTATCTGCAGAGAACAAAGAGCTAGAAAGCAGCAAGCTACATGAGGCACTAACTTAACTTTCCTTCATATAAAGAAGCTTTTGACGTTTCTTTAATTTTGTTAGTGACAGAATGCAACACAAGCTCACTTGCGCTATTGGCAAGCACACTAAGTACAAAATTGCACGAAGGGAAACTGAAGTGAGCTGCAGCTCGTGTCAACATGCAAGGGACAGGAAAGCTATGGTCTTACCAAAAACAAAATGCTGAGTTGTTGTCCCTCTGCTGTTGACCTGCTAATTTGAAGATCAAAGATATGACTAAGGTCATCATATATGCAGGACAGAAAGCACAGCAACTGTCTCAAATAATTGGTACTGAAACTTATCCCAAATAGCCTGTAATTGCTCCCAAATACCCTGTAATTGCACAAATTAAACCAGTAAGCTTTCATCATCAGATATATTTTTCATAGATATATCATGCTTAAATCCCTGCAGAAAGTCTAGATGGAAAAGTAGATGGCTAAAACCAGGACTAGAGTACACTTGCCATCAATTTAAGTACAAGCTATCCATCACAACTATCAGTAGGAGCTAATTATCTGGACACAAAATCAATGATGAATTTTTGCTACAAATTAGTACAACAAATACATATACTACTTATCTGGCAAACGATATGCAATCCCAACTCTTGCTTATCCACAAGCTTAGGTTTACATATTTAGTGTAGTCTTCTCTGTTCCATTACTAGCATTTCCTTCATATAACATAACTCTATATTTGGGTCTGTTTAACAGCCCCATGATAAAATAAGATATATAATTGCCACCATGTCTATACTACTCGACGTCAGGTGACAGGTGCTGGCCGAGACTAAACTAATAATAAGTTCATAACAGAGCAGAACAGGCAGCCCAATACCCACGAGGATGGTTTTGTTATTTTTTTAGCTCATTTCATCAAATGAAACTCTCAGGCAAGGATGTCCAATATATTCTAGTTCGGAGCATACAGAAGCCACTTGGAGCTGAACTTAGTAAAGTACTAGATCCCTGAGCATGTACCTTCCCTTTTGATCTTGTGCCACCACTGGATGTAATTTCCCATCTAACTTGATATCCTTGCCTGTAGTTTCAGAAGTAATAAAATCATTAGCCACACAATATGATAGTTCTATGACCTTTGGAGTTTGACAACTACAAAAAAACAGCAGAAGTCTGTACAGACTGACCACAACTTAGGTTCTGACTTAATGCACGACTTAATGTTGTGATAGAGTATATGAAGAAATTCATGCACAAGGTAGCTTGGATCAAACTAGCGATTGGAATTGGTAAAAAATTTATGTAGGTCAAATCAAATATTCCATGATAAAATAAGATATATAGTTGCCACCATATCAAGCTGAGGTCAGTCGTAAACCAAAAGCTTGAATCAACTAACTACAAATTGAGTATATATTGAACAACCACATGTATTCTATTTCTATCTGCATGCAGTACTCACTGCACTGGAGAGAAAATTAGGAGTTCAAGTGTAGATTAAAAGCCATGTCATGGCAACATTTTAGGCACCAAAGCATGACTATCATTTAAAAAAGAACTACTAATCTATTGCTTGTATTTTCTATCAATCAACCTCGCTTCGCCCCTTCTAATATTTGTAACATTTGTAGTATATGAACTTCCTGAATTCAGTTATTCCATTACAGGTTAATTCAGTGGTAAAATATTTGGACTATTTCCTGTTTAAACTATACAGATCCAAGAAAGATTAGCACAAAATTCTATATAAAGTATTAGTCTCGTACTTACCAAAGAAGGGTGTGTATATTGCTTCCAAAGTTACTAGCTGGAGCACCAGACGAGTTATCCCTGGTAGGCCATGTAACATAATCAGAAGCAATTTTTTTGTTCACAAGGAGGTTCAGAAAACATGGGATTTGGAAAATAAAAGCGAAGTGACACAAAGATTTGCAAACATAAGAAGAGAAAAAATATGGTGATAACCATGACAACTCCATCATTTTGTTCAGTATGCCACACTGTTGTGAAAAAAATCACAAAGAAAATAAGAACCAAGGTAGTATTCTGAGTTACATACTGAAATTAAACACAGAGTTGTGATAGCTGCAGCAGCTACTACAAATCACAAATCAACTTATATCTTAGTTACTATTGCACATATGCAGTAAAAATTTCAGAGATAGTGACATTGTTTCGAGGCAGCCTCAGAATTGCTACCATACATACATAAATTTAGAACGGACATCACTAATAAATAGCAAGGAACATAATTACTGCACAGAATCACAACCCTAAATTCTTCCTAGCATACTGCACAGTGTAGAGGCAGTCCGACCAACGAGTCTCACCAGCGCCCATGAATTCCACCACCTAGGAAGAAGGGGACCGGAGGGGAAAAATTATCTCACCTGAGATTCGTCAGTCCAATCCTCCAGGCAAGGAACAGGAAGGGAGCAGGGGGCTTCCTCGAGCGCAGGACTTCCAGCCGGCGCAGGAAGGGAGCAGGGGCAGGTGGGGCTTCCTCCGTCCAATCCACCAGGCAAGGCGCAGGTTGGGAGTAGGGGGCCTCCTCGAGCGCGCAGGACCTCCAACCGTCGTAGGAAGGGAGCAGGGGCGGGCGGGTCTTCCTCCGTCCAATCCTCCAGGCAGCCGGGCGGCATGGGGCGAGGACCAGGGGATGGCCGGGCAGCGCGGGGCGAGGACCAGAGTGCTGGCGCGGGGGCTGCGGTGGAGTGGGCACGGGGCCATGAGGTCGGCGCTCGGGTCGTGGCGGCGCAGGCCACGGGACAGGCGTGGCGATGCGGCGCGCTGCGGAGGCCCGGGAGCGCTGGCGGCGGTGCGGGCCCGCCCGAGACGAGAAACGGCGTGGGGTGTGGATGGCCGGCGGCGTGCGCTTCCCTGCAAGGGTGGGCGGCGCAGGGTTGGAGGGGGCTGGGGTCGGGCGAAATGTGGGAGGGATGTGGGGCGGCTTGATCTGGCTAGGGGCAAGGAAACGTTTAGGGTTTCCACGTTAACGTGGGCCAGGCCAAAACTTCAAGCGGGCTATGCCAATATTTGTGCGGGGGTCAATGTAAGCTTTGGTCTATGTGGGGCCCATTTCTTTTTAGCGTCAGACAGAGTGACGTTGTACATAGTTTTAGCGTCAGATAGTTGGGCGCTAAATCTGTATATCTATAGCGTCAGACAACACATCGGTAAATGAAGATTTAGCGTCAGATCGTCTCTAAGTAGTCTTTAGCGTCAGATTATCCATCTATAAAAAAAAGATTTAGCGTCAGATGTCTGACGGTGAAAAAGTGTTGTGGTGTAGTGGAAATTGGAGCGCATGACATGATCGAATCAGAGAAGCGCCACTCAACTAGACAGAAAAGGTAGAAAGGCTTTCTAGACGCGCGCTGAGATGTACTGTAAAGCAACCAAGCAAATAAATCCAAAGGCTGGGATATGGCATGTACAGTAAAAAAGCAACTTACATTGACAACAAAGGCAAAAACTATGTGTAAAGTAAACCCAAAGCCTTTGTTTTGCTTCTAGAACCATTTCTGCCTGCGTGCATAGCCGGATTACTACTCTCCACGGTCCACCACCAACAAATAATCAATCAATCCCTACTAGAATAAAGAAACCGATCAAACAACCATGCATGTTATCCAGAAAAAAGAGGACACTGGAATCATGAGGCGTCGGTGTCACAGTTAGGCGTGCCAACACCGGCACCGAAAAAGGTAGGCCATCACTTTGGACTTCCATATGATACATACGCAATTAGTTGTAAGTAAACACTCAAAAGTGAGGATGACATATGTAAAGAACACTACTTGTTCCTTGACAGATATTCATTCAGATAATTTCGCTGCAGCTGATCTTATGTAAAACTTAGCATATATTTAGCAATCCCTCAAGTTGCAAAAATCACCACCATCAAGGTTGTCACAGTCGCATGTTGCAAATCGGATCATCAGCTCGCTGGTCTTTAGATAACATTGTAATTTTTCATATCACAACTACATATGTAAAAAATTGATATTATTCTGCCGCGTTAGCTTTTGAAATCAATCAGTTTAATAATCTAGATCGCAAAGTCCTTCAATCGCATGGACAAATAAACGAGATTGTGATAATAATGCACGCTGTACTATTCTGATCATAGCAATTAGCAAGAAATATTAATTGCCTATGTACCTTGATCCTGCGCAGAGTTTTATGCTACTGTATATATCTTGATGACTGACCGGGGGACATATATCAAATGACCCTGCTGGTTTTGCTTGTTGAACCATTTCAGCAGTATATTTAGTTGGAATAAACAACACACTGATGGATATTGTGCAAACATCATAGCAAGCCCCCACCATGGATATACTTAAGTTAACAATTAATTAATCTAGTGCCCACTAGAAAATCCAAATTAAAAGAGATCGGTCGTTAGTTAGCTCATATCATGGAACCATGTTATCTCCAGATTAAACAAACACCAAGGAATCGTGCATCACTGCATAATCACTCAACTTTTCACGACAAGATCGACAAATGACCTGGCAATCCTGATCCTTTGATCTCTATCTCTATATCGAGCTTCAACTGGGCAGCTGACATCTGGCAATACAGTATGCAAAAAAAAAACTGATATAAAGTTCTATCTGTTGCTTTCATTTCAGATGAGCAGTTACAAATGATTATTCTAAAGGTAAGATAGGTCACTCATCATCTAGATTCTAGAACTTGTAAGAGTCGTCCTCTAGCTGGATCTATCCATGAATCTGTCTGTGCCACTGTCCATCCAACCATCCACATCGCCGCGCGTAGCTACAAACAAATACATGTGCCGAGTGCACAAATAGATTACAGAAATTGATTGAAAAACCAAATGTACCCATCCCATGAGCTAAGGGACCAATGGACGTAACAGCAACAAATTGATTGAACGCACAGGTTGCTCTCCACGGAAGAATCATCGCTATACGCCGGAGTTGTTTAATCAATAGTGCGGTCATCACTCATCAGGATGTGATTAAGGGTGGAGTATATTCTTTGCATATCCAGACATGCATAAACAACATCCTTCTCGCACAGTACGTCAAACATAAACGTAATAGCATCCCAAAAGTCTCTGCATTGCGGTGCCGGAGCGTCTGCTACTATACCAGATACCACGCCACAGCTGAATCTTCCTCCTCTGCACACTGCACTATATAGTACAGTGCATTATTACAGGTATAATTTTCTGAAGCTGTACCAAATAATTAAGGGGCGTGGTATGAGGTCCATGCGGACGCCAACAAGGAGGCTGCAAAACCAGTGATAAACAATCCAAGTTGATTTTTTTAACGAAATAAACTCATTCATTCATTATAAGCGAAGTACATGTGGGGAGGCGGGAGACCTTTGGGGATCAAGCTAGCTATAGGAAAGATTATTTTTGTGTGCCAATTGTTGAGACCCTGTGCAAGGCATGGGCAATTGGGCATGCATAATAACAGCATAAGAGGAGATTGACTACTGCTAGCTGCAGGGTTGACCTGGTATCTATATATGTTAATGTTGTGTGTGCAAGATGATCCATCTCCATCCACACCGGCCGCATGACAAGTCCGCCGTGTGGCTCCTGCGCTAATTCATCCAAACCACGATCGAGCGCGCCGGCCGTATGCAGCAGTCGATGAGTCGATCGAACGTTGAAATTAAAGACAGTGTTCATACAGGCAGACAACAAGAAGCAGTTGACTTTGCCCAGCGCCGGCCCCCTCTTGTGCTGGACGGACATATGTTGGCTGGACGGACATGGACCTGGCTAGGTCGGCGAGGTCGACTCGGGAGCAGAGACAAATAAAGATTCCATCTGCATCTGAATTGAAGGTGGCATGTGCCATATGTGAATGCCTCTCGAAGCCAATGTAAGGGCGGTTAGAGGTGTTAAAGTTTAACAAACGCTGTAGCACTTCCGTCTTATTTAACAAAAAGTTTTTAATTTTGGACTAATTAGGTTTAATAGATTTGTCTCGTAAATTACTCCTAATCTGTGCCGACATGCATGTAATTAGTCTACATTTAGTACTTCATACATTTGCCACAATATTAATATGATAGGAGTTAAACTTTAACGTATGGAAACCAAACATGGCCTAATATACCGGTCGTAATAAGTGGCCGTCGACTGTACGTACTGACAACCTCCATTCCATCGAGTATATCTCTGTCCAGCGATTTATAATATATCTACCAGTACGTGCTGCGGCTTGTGTCGTGATCTATTTCTACGTCGACGTCTTAAATAAGGCCTCGTTTAGATGCTGAAAAAATTTCAGCCCGATGAATAGTACCACTTTCGTCTTATTTGACAAATATTGTCCAATCGTGGATCAACTAGGCTCAAAAGATTCATCTCGTGATTTCCAACTAAACTGTGTAATTAGTTATTTTTTTTATCTATATTTAATACTCCATGCAAGCGGCTAAAAATTGATGTGATGGAGAGAGAGTGAAAAAACTTGGAATTTTGATGTCATCTAAACAAGGCCTAAACATCGATCGATCATCTCCCATATCGTGATATCGTGCAAATAAAAAAAATGTCCATCCCATCAATGGCTGTGCCCATATCGTCTCCAGGAAAGAAAAAGAAGGGGGCAAAGGCTGGCAGCATCCACGTGGAGGTCTCCTTCTAGAAGCATTTCACATCACTCGCTCCTTTTTCATATGAAGATTTCTATTTCTTTTTCGTTTTACTTTTCAACTGGTTCAGACAAAGATTTGTTATATCATCAGCATGATTGATCAAGGAGCACAGGGTACGTACGGCAGCACAATCATTTCCTTCACTTTGCTAAAAAGTCAGACTAAAAAGTACTGTTCATTAATTTGTTGTGAGAGAAAAACGCTGTTTCGCCGCTGAAAAAATACGAAGCTAAGAGGGATCGCAGTTCCTTTTGCTGGATCGCTCCGATCCGTTTCCTCTTTCCTGGACTGGTGGCATCTCATCTCAACCTCGATCTCTGCAAAAGTCACTGTATGTGCCTTTAATTTGTTTTGCTTCTATAGAACCCATGCATGTCTTCTCTTTGTATGGTTGATCTTCAGCGACTTGATGTGATCAGTGTCCTGCTAAGCTACTACTCCAAGACAAAACTGTATTTGCTGAGGAAGAGAATGCAGCTAGCTTGCAGGCAGCAGCCAACCTTCCGGTGCGTTTTAGTAATATGTTTCCCTTTAGACCAACATTAACAGCTTTTGACAGGTCCCATGCATCGGCTTTTCATCATTCTGCTGCATGCGCCCTTTTTTCATAGCCGTGCTTGCTTCTGACTGATCATCAGTCAGCGTCCTATATAGCTGGTAAAAGAGGTCCATCCATGCCTAGCTTGTTCTGCTTCTAGAAGAGTAGAAGGTAGCATTATTTCGACAGCGAAGTGCATCCTGCTGACTGGTACATGCATGATTACTGTACACAAGAGGTTACAGCTAGTTTGGCATGATTACACACGAGTACATGCACGATCGATCGTCAGGACACAAGGGTGAAGGCCCCCACAGCAGTCAAATCGAACCAGAGAAACTACTCGTACAAATGCATGCGCCACCCACTGGAGTCAAAAAAGAAACGCAGAAAGTTTCTCTAGACGCTCGGTGAGATGTACAGTAAAGCAACAAGCAAGAAAAACAATGCAGGATGACATGCATGCATAAAGAAAGCTACTGTAGTGCTACTTGGGAGCAAAGGCATGTACACGTCGTTCCTGATAAATTAACCCAAGAGGCCAAGACCTTGTTTTGCTTCTAGAACCATTTGTGCATGCCCGGAAACCGGAGTACGTACAGTCCACCAGGCCGCCACCACCTATAATAAATCTATGTTGGATATATATAGCACATCACGCATATCCCCCCACCACGGATAGATAGTTAAATTAATTAACAATCAATCCATCGAGCGCCCACTAGAATAGAAAATCCAAATGGATTGGTCGTCGTTAGTTAGTCATCATATCATGGAATCACGTTATCTCCAGATTAAACAAATATCCTACCCAGGAATCCTGCATCAGTCAATGGGCCGGGGAATATATATATATATATGCACTACAAATCAGCTGAATGCTAAGTAAAACGCGACGACTTAGGTAAACCATATATACTGCCAAAATAAACCGCATAAGTCGCACTTTGTATGGTAGCAGTTGATTTAATTAATTATTTGTCCGTCTACTTGTTTGTTCTGTATCTATGTATCTATATGTTGGTTGATCCATGTGGCCACCAATCCAGACAACACAGAGATATAAAGTTTAACCTGGTTACCTCATAATACGAAGTTAATTGATCTGCTGGCCGGTGAATTACTGATTTCTTATATATAAAAAATAAAAAGCGCGTCTTGTCTTTGACGATAAGATAAATGACCTGGCAATCCTGATCATATCCTTTGATCTATCTGTATGTATCTAGCTTCAGTGGGGCAACTGATATAAAGTTTTACCTGTTGCTTTCATTTCAGATGAGCTTATTCAAAACTACTTTTCAGTCATGGAACAATAGTTTTCTCTCACAACATTTCAGCATAAGCATCAGCGTATGTCAAATTTCAGCATAAGCGAACATGATGAATAATTTACAAACGATTCATTTTTTGAGGAGAATTTACAAACGATTCATAATATAGCTCGGCCTAGTGGGCCAGAGCCCAGAGGGCCCATCAAATAGACCGCATATGACTCGTATTGGCGATCTGCTAGGCAAACATGCTCCAATCGGTGGGCTGGACCTGATGTTTGTGGGCCGAAAATTATATGGACGGGGAAGAAGGGTAATTAGGATTCCTGGGCCACAACTAGGCCAGCAACCGACGGACTCCAACTCTCGCCAGCGTACCTTTTTTCAAAAAAGAAAAAAAAACGCCAGCGTTGACATGGCAGTAGCAATAAACCAATAATCTCTGCCTCGGAAAAATTAAACAATGTCCTTGTGTTTGCGTCTGCAAGATATACAAATCTAGGAACGCATTTGGCAAGGAGTCAGCGACGATGGATCCGAGCGTGTGTGGAACCGACTGTGGAGATCGAGTAGAGACAGGAGCAACTGATGAACGAACACGGTCGAGCGCGCAGTCGTTCCTGTTGATCTGATTGCATCCGTACGTTCTGGTGATGCATGTGATGTCGCCGTGAGAGAAGTAAACAAACTTGTCGAGGAAGGAGGAGGTGGTTCATTCTCTCGCCATCCAAGGGTGCCGCGGCAGCACGGCACGCACGACGCAGCGTGCTGCAGCGCCGCCGGCTGGCGTCTGTTGCCGGCAGGCACAGGCTGACCGGACCGGCCGGCATCCGTCCATGGCGTGGGGAGGACTGGCGGCGTGCTGACAGCTGCATGCATGGTCCCTACTACGACAAGGATTGATGAGACCTTGTTTAGATTACAATTTTTTGCAATATGGACATGGTAGCACGTTTCGTTCGTATTTGATAAACTTTGTCCAATTATGAACTAACTAGGCTCAAAAAATTCGTCTCGTGATTTACAACCAAACTGTGCAATTAATTATTTTTTTACCTACATTTAATGATCCATACATGTGTCTAAAAAATGATATGATGGAGAGAGAGTGAAAATTGAGGCAATCTAAACAAGGCCCAAGGTTGATTTATTTCAGTTCATCAGTATCAGCCAACTGCGTACGTACGTATCTCCATATATCCATGACTAAATCAATACGGATTTTGTGTGTTCATCAAATTTTCTTTTGTTTTCCCTCGGAAATAAATTAAAAAAGATGGGGCACGCTTCTTGGTATGCCGTATATATGCATGACCAGCCTCTCAGTCAAACAATTCTCTCGTCCGCCTGCAACAGAACGGGACGAAAGCCGATTCAGTCACTGAAACGCTGGACAGATCTCATTAGTCACAAAACTCTCTTGTCCGCTAGGAACACAAGGGGACAATACTAAGTTCATGCTAGTTATGCAATCGGTATATCGATGGCTAATACTAATTTCATGCTAGTTCATTATCTTTGCAAAGTTGCTGATTATTTGATGGGGAAAATAATTCAGAACCCACAACTGAATCAAGAACCCTAGAACATAGCTTATGATAATCCTAGGAGCTCACTGACGTGATGCTCTACCTCGTTTGCATCTCCAATGTGCGGGGTCGACTGCGGTAGTTCAGTGGAATCAGGAATCATAGGACAAAGCAAACGGAAAAGAAAAGGAAGGCGGCGTGATTACTGGTGAGATGACGATTGGAGGGGATTGATATTGTAGGAGAGAGTGTCAAATCGTTGTCATGTCCGAGTCGTGACCCCACAGTAGCCGCTTCGGTGTGAGGGTGGACCCAGTACACTAGGAGGGGGTCATATGCCCCCACTCAAATTCTTGGTTTCTAAAGAAAATATGTCTTTTTTTGTGTAGCTATAAAGGTCCATCGGTAGCATGCCGCCACTCAAATTCTATGCTAGTTCCAACTATAAAGGGCTTCATGGGCTAGGAGCTCACGATCTGGAACACGGTAGGCCCAGAGGGTCTGCAGGCGGTGGCGCTCATGTCAAGATGGAGCTTCTCCCTGGTCTATCGGTGCTTGACCGAGGGGTATTAGGATACCCTTGACGCTGACACTGGAGACAAGTTGTATCTGGAGACGGACATCCGCAGCACCATCGACTTTGTGTTCAGATATGTCAGGGCCGTCTTCCTGGGTTGCCGGCCCCTGGTTCGCAGCTCCGTATTCGGCACCAACAAGCCCAACGTGGTCACTGCGCAGGGGCGCAACAACTTTGCGGACAGATACAGGTTTGCATTACATAACTATTCATCACTGTCCATGAGTCCATAAATGGAAACCCTTGAATTTTTGCAAGTTGAATGGGAATATTGCCAAAAAAAATTATTGGTCGTCAATTGTAGTAATGCTAGGGATGATAACTCATCTCCTATATAAGCATGCTGGCAAATGTCTAGCGAATTGATTGTATGCAAGATGAAGGAATACTAGTTGTTTGGACATTTGAAGAGTTGATGAGAAAACACTTGAAAGATTTTTGCTATTTAAATTAAGTGCACACATATATCTGAAGGGTCCAAAATCTTCTTTGCAAGTGGGCGACTCTCCTGATAAAATGTTTCCTGATATACTCCCCGGGGAAGATGGTATACTCCCAGAAGTGGAGGCCCACATAAACAGGGGTGGACTTAGCACACAAGGCGGGGGGGTACGTGCCCCCACTCAAATATTTGGTTGTCAAAGAAAATATGCGCTTTTTTGTGTAGTTGTAGTCCATCAGAAGCTTGCCGCCACTCAACTTTTGTGCTAGTTCCACTTGGATCTCATCTTCAGCGCCCTCTTAATTACACCTCCGCGACCAGGGTTGGTTCCATGAGGTCAGATGTGGGGGTAGTTCCTGGGTTGGGGTGACAGGAAAAGGTTGGGGTGATAGGATAGAAATTGCGTGGGGCTTAATCGAATGCATGTTTTCTGCTGCGCCGGGATTCTATCTAGCTCGGGTGCATACCCGTGGATCGGGCGACAAACCTGGGCGGGGAGGGTCCAACCGATGAACCGAACAAAGCCTGAAGGAGGCATTGCCTGGGGCTGGCCCAAGCGGCGGCGCATCTTGGAGCAGAAGTGGCATACAAGGAGGTTGTGGGAAGCAAGCGACAAAGAGCCGAGAGCATAGGCGGAGACTCACGCGGCGCTGCGGTGCTGGCAGGTCACGGGACAGGTAGCACTCCCAATTGCAGCCATCCAATTTGAAAGGATCAAGATGCCCAAGAAGGGGGGGGGGGTAAATTGGGCTTTTCTAAAATTTATTGCAAGAATTAAATCCTACTAAGTCATAATTCACCCCTACAAGTGTTTCTAGTGATTCTACCGATAAAAGTTTTGCACCCTAAGTTCCAATCCTAGTCTAGCATGGCAATTCTAGGAATGTAAATCAAGCAACAAAAGTAATGCGAGAAAGTAAATTGCTTGAATGTAAAGAGTTAGGAACACGACGATGTTTTCCCGAGGTATCGGAGAGTCGCCACTCCCCACTAGTCATCGTTGGAGCACCCGCGTAAGGGTGTAGCTCCCCCTTGATCCGCGCGAGGATCAAGTGCTCTCTACGGGCTGATTCTTTGACACTCTATCGCGGTGAATCGCCCACAACCGCTCACAAGATGAGTTGGTCATCCACAAGCTCCGCCGGATGATCACCAAGCTCCCAATCACCACCAAGCCGTCTGATGGCGATCACCAAGAGTAACAAGCAAGAACTCTCACTTGACCACAACAAGCCTAATGAGAAGGTGGATGCACACTTGCTACTCCCTAGTCACTAATTAGGGTCCTTAATCTTGGATTCTCAAATCTCAATCCTCACTAGAGCTCTTGCACTCCCTTGCATGTGAAAGGTGTTTCTCAGCTGAACAAATGAGCAAGAGACCTCAAATAGAGGGGTAGGGAATGTATTTATACTCCCCACAGTTAATCCCAACCGTTAAGTGCCAACTCAGCAATTTTCGTACTAACCGGACACGTCGGTCGATGTGATCGGACGCGTCCGGTCGGTGGCAACGGTCGATTTGAAAATCAAGGGCGTTGAGTGACCGGACGCGCAGACGAGTCCGATCAGGGGTGACCGGACGCGTCCGGTCGCTCAAAACCCTCTCTAGAACCTTTCTATACATTGACCGGACTCGGCCACAGTGGCGTCCTATCAGACAGGCTTAGCGTCCAGTTACTGACCCTAGCTCACCTGACTGTAGGGTGCACCACCTGCGCGTCCGGTCAGGCGAGCCACAGCATCCGGTCGGTGATGTTGCTTTTGCTTCAATCCACTGCACTGACCGGACGCGTTCGGTCAAGACAAAAGTCACGTCCGGTCAAGGAGAAATGACTCAAATTACTCTGGATCGTGACGCAGCCTGAACAAAGTTTCTTCCAAATGATCTTTGGGCTTCACCTGAGCTACCTAGTGCTAAGTTTGACAAGTGTGCACCACATCTAAATAAATAGACTCACCTAGGTCAAGCTACTCACTCATGCCCCCCTTTATAGTATGGCCGAAGCAGAAAAGCGAAGTCCGAAGCTACTCTAAATGTCTCTCCAACACCAAACAACACTTAGAACTAGTTTATCCTTAACCTTATCGTTAATCCTTTGAAAACCAAAACGATTTCCATCAAGGGGCATGAAAACCATAGTGCCCAAACAGTCACCATTCCCATGACGTAACTTACCAAAGTTTCTGCAAAACACACGTTAGTCATAGTAATGTTGCGTTGTCATCAATCATCGAAACCCACTCTAGGGCCTAGATGCTTTCAATATCCTCCTTTTTGGTGATTGATGACAACACCATGAGTAAGCAGATTTAAGAGATGAGGTTTTTGATCATGCTTGGTTCACATAAGCAAAAGGCAATAAGAACAAAGAGTTTTAGGATTGCTTATGTGCTCCAAGCTAAGAGGGTGTACTCAAGATGAAACAAGAAGAGTTAGTACACAATAGCATAGCTCATAAGAAATCGAAGCAAAACACAGAAGCAAAACATTATGAGCTAGAACCAAACAAGTGACATGAAATAAAATAGACAACATAACCAACATATTACTCAAGTATCTCACAAGCACACAAGTCACACAATGCAAGTGCGGAAATTTAAACATGATGCATGAAAGTAGCACACAAAGAACCAAGAAACCCTCTCTCACAGCTCCCCTGAATCTACAAACTCTCTCTCCCCCTTTGGCATCAAGAGCCAAAACTAAGGGCTCGAAGGAGGAATGGAAGCAGTCGAGTCAGGTGCAGAGGAACGCGGAGTGAGCAAAAACTAAGAAGTGTCCTCCTCTGACTCTGAGATGTCATGCTGACCCTTTGTAGGTGCTCGTGAAAGTGAAACGGTCTGGATCTCGTCAGTATGTGGGTCAGCAAGCTGTAACTCGGGAGCAATAGCTGATGAAGTAGTAGCTACGAGAGCCGCAGTCTCTGTCACCTGAACCAAAAGAGTACCAGTCGTAGTAGGATCAGTCGAAGCGACCGACGAAGGAACTGTCTCTGTAGTCCCGGTCCCAGTCACTAAAGGAGCCACTGTCTCTGAGACTGACATCTCTGTAGTGGTTAGAACTGTGGTCTGGGAGGGTGTCGGCTGACCGGTTAACTCACTGTAGGACGCACTCAAGTCCATAGAAAATAGAGTGCCAGTCAGAAGGTGAGGCCTAAGCTGAACTAGTGGAGTAAATCCTGTCTAAATAGGAGTATAGCCTGGGGACTGAAATGACTGAGGCACCTGCTGCTGAGGTAAGGTAAACTGAAAGCTCGGCTGTGGTCCCTGACTCTGAAGCTCACAGGGCTGTAAAGCTAGAGTAGGGATGGACAGAGGCGGAGGGACCCCAACAGTAACAAGGTGTCTCAAAAGCTCAAGATACTGCTGCTGGGTAGCTGCCTGCTACCTCTGTATCTCTAGCTGTTGCCTCTAAAACTCATCCTGGCGAGCCTGAATCTGTGCAAATGTAGCTGCGTTGTCCTGAGCCTGTCTATGTAACTAAATCTCCTGCCTCTCCTGAGCCTAGGTCAGCCTCTCAAGTATAACCACCATGGCTAGGTCTGTGTGGGAGGCTGAACTAGAACCACCAGCCTCATGGTCGTGAGGACGAGGAGAGCGGTACTGAGGAAGTGGCTGATAGTCATCATCAGTGCTGTCGGTGGCGTCGTCCTCGTCTGGATTAGCTGGCTGAGCATCCAAGTCGGCAAGCTCTGCCTCTATAAGTCCCTCAACAGTCTGGTCCTGCTCACCTGCAGTCTCAGATACCTCTGCTCTCTGACACTGACTCTGACTAGGTGCCTGCTCTCGAGTGAGAGTGGCCCACAGCTGACGTATGTTGTACTCAGGAAAAGTTGTCGTGGTGTCGAAGATCTCTGCTCGTATCTCAGCTAGAAGGTCGCAGGCACACCGAATCAGAAAACAAATCCAATGAGCATAGGGTAGCTCACGGTGACCCTTGAAGCCCTCTGCTAGCGTATCATCCATCTCAGATAGCATCAAATCCCAAATATCAAACGGAGTCTGAGAGACAAGGTGGCGAACTACCCAAAGCTGCATACGAGTCAAACCCTCGCGGTAGCCCAACCTCGGAAGCAGTGTCCTCCTCACAATAGCATCAAGAACTCTGGCGATAGGAGTCATCATAGCTGGTGTGCGTCTGGACCCCTCACCAAACGGCTCACGAAAGCACGGTCTGACTAAGTCTGTAGGTGGTACAGTGCCGCCATGAGGACGCCTCGGTGGTCGTGTCTAACCAAAATAGAGGTGGTGGATCCTCGTCTCTGAAGATGGAAGCCTCAAAATCTCCCGTACCCTAGTACTGTATAGTCTGCGGTCACGACCTCTGAATGCAAAGTGGATAAACTCGTGAGCAGGGTCTATCCAAAGTGAAGAGTAAAACTCCCTAACCCACGTGCCATAGTATGCCCCTGTCCGACCCAGAAGATCTGACAATCCTAGTAGAAAGGAGATATGAGGGCGGAGCTGCTCGCCAACAACTGCAACAAGAGCCTCTAGTCGACAAACCCTCTGTGGTCTGAAAGCGATCTCACTGTCAACATAAGCTCTGTAGAAGTCCTCCTACAGAGGTGTGTAGAAGCCCTCTGAAGCTCTTGTGTCCCACTAAGGTGGGAAGCACCGAGCAACCTCGATGAAATGGAGACTCTGAACCTGTCGTGTTGTGGCTCCCCTTAGGTCAAAGTGCTCAAACAGGAGGCTGACCACGAGCTCTGGGAGGTGGGCGACCGCCATGTCACTGACCCTCTAGCCTAGGAGTCACCTAAGCACACGTCCATCCTGAGCGACGACACGGTGGAGTCTGTTGTGTCTGCTCCTGTGACTCCTCTTCCTGCTCTACTGGCTGCTCTTCTATTTGCTCGGTGGCTTCTGTACCGAGTTGTCATCCCTCAAGGTGAAAATGACGCTCACCAATCTGAATACCACTGCCTCTTCCTCCTCTCTCGGTGCGATCAGCAGCTTCAGCCACTGCCTGTGCTACCTCTGCCTCTGTTATCTTTCTTTTCTTGGTGGTGACCTTCTTGTGCTTGCCTCGGGCAACCTCTGTCAAACTTGGAGGACTTCTGTCCCTGTCACTCGGAGCTCCACCAACATTCTGCAACAGGCCATGCTGACAAGATTCTGTGACTGAGAAAAACTGACACTACAAGATCAATGGCTAAACAAGAACTTCCCCTGAATCAACTCATGACTGACAAGATTACTGAAAAGAGGACTGTCGCTGAAAAGATGATGAACTGACTCTTGTGAGGCTTGGCCTCAATCCATGCCCACGGGCTTGGCCCTAGGTTCAAATTTCCACTGAACTAGCTGCTCACTTTCACACAAAACAACTGACACGGCTCACTGCAAAGATAGAATAGATAGAGCTACTAATAAGCAATCTTATTTCAACTAATAGATGAGCAATGGCCTTATGAGAGCAAGCAGAAGAGGTAAGGGAGGAATGGATCATGGCTTGCTAGCTTAGATGAGCGAGACTTTTGAGAAGAGATGAGGGACCTTGACATACGGGGTACCACAGGAACGAAAAAATGATCACTGAAATGCCAAAACAGGAGATAAACAACAAGATGAACCACAGATCTCTGAGGCAAAGCATCAAATAGGTGGATGTCAAGGGAGGTGTTCATCCAATGGAAAAGGGGAAGAAGCAACTCACCGGAGAGCAAGGATGGAGCCGCACGACAGAAAGCATCAGAGAAGATGGCAACGTGGGCGGCACCAGTGGCGGCGGTGGCGCGACGAAGAAAAGGGCGCAGGTGGCTGCGGTGGCGAGCCGCAGGTGCGACGGTGGTGAGCCGCGGGCGGCAGATGGTGGCTCGACGGTGGTGAGCCGTGGACGGCAAATGGTCGCCAGAGATGAGAAGTAGGTTGCGGCATTAGGGCAGAGCAAAGGAGCGGCGGCGTTCGTAACCAAGGTCGTGAGGAAGATAGAGGAAAGGAGAATGTCCCCCGCAGATCGGTCAGAGAAAAGAACGAGACCTGCTCTTCAAACCATTGATCAGACGCGCTCCTCGACTGATCGAACGCGCTCAAGAGGCGTCCGGTCAGAGTCCAGTAAGGTCTCGAGGGCAACTGGACGCATCCGGTAAGAGATGATCGAACGCTGACAGAGTCCGGTCCGAGAGCCGATACACAACAGAGAACACCTAGGATGACCGGACGTGCCTGCAAGTTTCCAATCGGACGCTGACAGAGTCCGGTCAGAAAACAACTTGAGAACCATCTTCACGCGCCCGGACGCGCAGGTGATGTCCAGAACCGGACGCAGTGGTCAAGCAGCGTTGCGTCCGGTCCAGCATCCGGTCAGTGATCTTCATCTTTTCCTCTTTCTATCTTCGACGCGACTTCTCCCAATCAAGTTCCAATTCAATAAGACACAAATAAACGCCAATTGAAACCTGATATGAGTGGTCTCTCTCAAACCCTCAAGTTTTCAAAATAATTTGCCTCGGGCTAATATTATTTTTTTAATAAAATAAGCGATAAACACCCGAGGAGCAACGTATGGCCATGCAATGGAGTTTGTAAATCCTTGGGAGCGTCAAATGCTCTCTCCATTCATGGACGAACACAACAGTTGCTCAAAGCGAAACCGAAAAGAAACGACAAAGCAACACTCATGCAAATGTAATGCAATACAAGTAGATAAAGCTAATTGCTTGTCAAGTTTGATCCACGGTTAGGCTTTTCTTCACACCTCCCAAAGAGGGTTATCATAACCGTGTTAGACAAGCCCTAAATGCATTACGGAAATTTAAACATGACTTATATTACAATGCAATGCAAGGGACAACACAAATTCATTTCTTAAATTTACTTGAATCAAGCACATTGAGTTCGCTTCTCAACCTACAAAAGGTAGCTTCATCCAAAGGTTTAGTCAAGATATCCACCAATTGATTTTCACTTCTTACACCTTCTAGTGATATATCATTTTTAGCAACATGATCCCTTAGAAAGTGATGATGGATATCAATGTGCTTGGTGCGTGAGTGTTGTACCGGATTATTGGCAATTTTAACGGCACTTTCATTATCACATAAAAGTGGCACCTTATCAAGAATAACATCATAGTCTAGAAGGGTTTGCTTCATATATAAGATTTATGCACAACAAGCCCCCGCGACAATGTATTTTGTCTCGGCGGTGGACAAAGCCACACTATTTTGCTTTTTAGATGACCAAGATACAAGTGACCTCCCAAGCAAATGACACCCTCCTGATGTGCTTTTTCTATCAATTTTGCAACCGGCATAATCCGAGTTAGAATAACCAACTAGTTGGAATCTAGCTCCTTTGGGATACCAAAGACCAATGCTTGGGGTGTGCTTAAGATATCTTAAGATTCTTTTCACGGCACTTAGGTGAGGTTCTTTAGGACAAGCTTGAAAGCGAGCACACATGCACACACTAAACATGATATCGGGCCTAGATGCGATAAGGTACAATAAGCTACCAATCATAGAATAGTAGAGAGTTTGATCAACCAGTTTACCTCCCTCATCTAGGTCGAGATGTCCATTTGATGGCATTGGGGTCTTGATTCGCTTACAATCATCCATCTTGAACCTCTTGAGAAGATCCTTGGTATACTTCTCTTGAGAGATAAAAATCCATTCTCTCATTTGCTTGACTTGAAAACCAAGGAAGAATGTAAGTTCACCAATCATAGACATCTCGAACTCCTTTGACATCAATTTACCAAATTCCTTGCAATAATCTTCATTTGTTGAGCCAAAGATAATATCATCAACATAGACTTGACAAATGAAGATCTCCCCATTAAGCTTCTTGGTGAATAGTGTGGTGTCAACCTTCCTAATAGTTAAGCCCTTCTCAATGAGGAAGTCCTAGAGGCGCTCATACCACGCTCTAGGGGCTTGCTTGAGCCCATATAGCGCCTTGGATAACCTATAAACATGATTAGGATATCTAGGGTCTTCAAACCTGGGAGGTTGATCAACATAGACTAGTTCATTTATGAAGCCATTTAAGAATGCACTTTTAACATCCATTTGATATAATTTCATTTCATGATGCGATGCATATGCAAGAAGGATACGGATGGCTTCAAGACTTGCAACGGGTGCAAAGGTCTCTCCAAAGTCAAGGCCTTCAACTTGAGAGAACCCCTTTGCAACTAGTCTTACCTTGTTCCTCACAACTATTCCTTGGTCATCTTGCTTGTTGCGGAACACCCACTTGGTTCCAATGACCCTTGCACCTTTTGGATGCTCCTCAAGTGTCCAAACTTGATTGCGGGTGAAGTTGTTCAATTCTTCATGTATTGCATTCACCCAATCTAGATCTTGAAGAGCTTTATCTACATTCTTAGGCTCAAGGCAAGAGACAAAAGAGTGATGTTTAACAAAAGATGCAAGCTTTTGAGATCGAGTCATTACACCCTTTGTAGGACTTCCTATGATGAGATCTTGTGGATGTGCTTGAAGTAGAGGTGAGTGTCTTCTATCAACCACTTGATGAGGAGGCTGGGGAGCATCAACATCTTGAGCTTGTGTCTCGGCTTGTTCATGAGAGACATGAGTGTCTTCATTTTCAACTCTCTCATTTTTGTCATCATCTTGATGCACATATGATGAAGATGGTGGATTGATCATTTGAGTATCATCTTCATCACCTTTAGGCTTGATGTCTCCCACCGGCATGTTCTTCATTGCCTCCCTCAATGGTTCATCACCTACATCATCATAATTCTCCATTGCTCCTTGGGAGCCGTTAGATTCATCAAATTCCATATCATATGTTTCTTCAACCAAACCGGTGGCATAGTTAAATACTCTATATGCTTTGGACTTTGATGAGTAGCCAACAAGAAAACCAATATCACAACGTCTTTGGAACTTCCCTAGGTGTTGCCGCTTCTGGTAAATGTAGCATTTGCAACCAAACACCCAAAAGAATGAGACGTCCGGCTTCTTCCCATTTAGCAACTCATAGGGGGTCTTGCCAAGAAACTTTTGTAGGAAAAGGCGATTTGATGCATAGCATATGGTGTTAATTGCCTCGGCCCAAAATTTTTCTGGTGTATTGTACTCATCTAGCATTGTTCTTGCAAGAGTGATCAAGGTCCGGTTCTTTCTCTCAACTACACCATTTTGTTGATGAGTGTAGGTTGATGAAACCTCATGCTTGATTCTAATCTCATCACAATAAGCTTCAATGTTTATGTTGTCAAATTCTTTGCCATTGTCACTTCTTATCTTCTTGATCTTGACTTCAAATTCATTTTGAGCTATCTTAGCAAACTTCTTAAAACAAGTGGCCACTTCAGATTTATCATGAAGAAAGAATGTCCAAGTATATCTTGAGTAGTCATCAACAATCACAAGACAATAGAGATTTCCACCCAAGCTCTTGTAAATTGTAGGGCCAAACAAATCATGTGTAGAAGCTCTAACACTCTTGATGTTGACATGTAAGCTTTTGTTGGATAAGTATTTGCAACTTGTTTACAGGCTTGGCATGCACTACAAGGTTTGTCCTTCTCAAACTTGACATCTTTCAAGCCTCTCACTAACTCTTTCTTCAATAACTTGTTGAGAGTGTTCATTCCAACATGAGCAAGCCTCCTATGCCAAAGCCACCCAAGTGAAGTCTTGGTGAACAAGCATGTCATCAAATTTGCATCTTTGGAGGTGAAATCAACAAGATAGAGATTGTTGTATCTAAAGCCCTTGAAGATCACTTGTTTGTCATCTATCTTTGATACTACCACTTCATTTGGAGTGAATGAATATTGATAGCCAAGATCACAAAGTTGCCCAACGGATAGTAGATTGAAACTCAAAGAAGCAACATAGAGCACATTTGAAAGAGAGTGATCATTTGATATTGCAATCTTGCCTATACCCTTGACTTTTCTCTTTGAATTGTCCCCAAATGTGATCTTATCTTGACATTTCTCATTTTCTTCAAGTGAGATGAATATACGAGGATCATCGGTCATATATTGAGTGCAACCACTATCAATAACCCAATGAGTTTCACCGGTCTTGTAGTTCACCTTTCGTTCACCCTTGGCCATGAGGCATAGGTGAGTAGTGGATAAAGATGGTGAAGATGGTGGTGAAGGTGGTGGTGAAGATGTTGATGAAGATAATGAAGGCCCAATCACAAACGTGGTGACCTTCTCTTTCTCGTCATCGCTCTCATCGCCGGATGACTCACATGATGACTCAATGTCGGTGAGCCAATCACCTACAATGTAAGCTTTGTCTCCCTTCCTCTTTTTGTGGTATTCTTTCTTCTTACCATCCTTCCTCTTGTATGGTTTGTTCTTCTTCTTTTTATCTTCTTCATCACTAGATTCATCTTTCTTGCCCTTGTTCTTGTTCTTATATTTTTCTTTTGGAGGCTTAGGGCATTGATGAGCTAGATGACCAAATTCACCACAATTGTAGCAATCCATTTTGGATATAGGCTTTCTTTTGCTACTTGTGAAGAACTTCTTCTTCTTGCCATCGAACTTGATGCCACTCTTATTAAGCTTATTTAGCATCTTGGTGGTCTTTTTTACCATGAGAGCAAATGATGCATCATCAATGTCACTCTCACTTGAGCTTTCATGCACAATCATGGCTTGGCTCTTCTTCTTTTTCTTGTCATGGCTAGCTTTGAAAGCCAAGTCCTTCTTGGAAGATGATGAACCCTCTTTCGAAGTGATGTGCATGTACATCTCATGAGCATTGATCTTTCCCAATACTTGTGTCGGTGTTGTGGTGGAGAGATCGCTTTGGTGAAGCACGGTAACAATATGGCCATACTTCTCAACGAGAAGAACACTCAAGATCCTTCTTGCAACATCTGATGGACTCATTTGAGTAAGCCCAAGAGCATTGAGATCCTCTACAAGAATATTCAAGCGAGTGTACATGTCATTAGCACTTTCTTTGGGAAGCATCTCAAAGGAATTAATCTTCTTTAAAGCGATATGGTAGCGTTCCTCATGCTCACTCTTAGTTCCCTCATGGAGAGCACAAAGGTTTTCCCACAATTCATGAGCATTTTTTGCATTACGCACATGATTGAAGATATCCATGCCAAGGCCCCAGTAGAGTGCATTTCTTGCCTTTCCATTCCACCGGTCGTACTTCTCCTCGTCACCAACGGGGTTAGCGGGATCCTTGACTTCCGGAAGCCCTTCTATGGCGGCTCTAAGACACCTGACATCTATGGCTTCGAGGTATGCCTCCATGCGGATTTTCTAATATGGAAAATCATCTCCCTCAAAGATGGGAGGTGGTCCTTCCCCGTTAGACATCTTGCTCTAGGCGGTTAAGCCTAATTTAGGAGAAAAAGGCTCCGATACCAATTGAAAGGATCAAGATGCCCAAGAGGGGGGGTGAATTGGGCTTTTCTAAAATTTATTGCAAGAATTAAATCCTACTAAGCCATAATTCACCCCTAGTGCCTACAAGTGTTCCTAGTGATTCTACCGATAAAAATTTTGCACCCTAAGTTCCAATCCTAGTCTAGCATGGCAATTCTAGGAATGTAAATCAAGCAACAAAAGTAATGCGAGAAAGTAAATTGCTTGAATGTAAAGGATTAGGAACACGGCGATGTTTTCCCGAGGTATCGGAGAGTCACCACTCCCCACTAGTCCTCGTTGGAGCACCCACGCAAGAGTGTAGCTCCCCCTTGATCCGCGCGAGGATCAAGTGCTCTCTATGGGCTAATTCTTTGACACACTCCGTCACGGTGAATCGCCCACAACCGCTCACAAGATGAATTGGGTCATCCATAAGCTCCGCCGGATGATCACCAAGCTCCCAATCACCACCAAGCCATCTAGGTGATGGCGATCACCAAGAGTAACAAGCAAGAACTCTCACTTGCTACTTCCTAGGAAAAATATTAATTCTGTTGTTTGACACTTTTCATAGTACAAAGTAATTTCATGCTCATTTTTATGCTATAGCTTGTCATTTTTGTATAGGATAGTTTACTTATCCAAATGTCATGAAATTTTTATGGTAGTCTGTTTAGGGTAGTATTATGCTACTGTAATTTTCTCAGATTTTTAGGAGCACAGAAATATATGTTGCTATTCAAACCTATTATTATTTAGGGTTTAAGCAAGTGTTGCTTTAAGTGTGATTAAGAAATTAGTAAAGCTTTGGTGTATCTTTGAAGCATTTCATAAGATATGTTAACTTAACATAATAGTAGTAGAAGAGAATGCAGTAGATGACATGTGCTTGTAGTGTATAGTTTCTTGGATGATGTTGACTACCTTGCATTTCAACATATTCATTGTATTCATCTCCTTCGATTGGCAATAAGCATCCAGGAGAAATTGAACACATGATTGGCAATAAGCATCCAGGAGAAATTGAACAAAAATACAAAAATGACCAAACACAGAACACTGGTAGCAAGATGTATTATAGAGAAATGCTGGTTCTTATCTGATGCTCTTTTATCTGCATGGTTCAAAGTCTCCTATTTTTATTACTGCTACTGGTTAAATTTATGTCAAAAGGTTCCTAGCAGATATTACTGAGTTACTGTATCGAGTCGAGTTTCATTAGGGAGTTACATTGCTATACAAACAAACTTCATTTTGTGTTTCAGGGCAACACTTTCCACTAAATGCTTCTGTTTATGGTCAACAATAAGGCAAATATGTACTATTCCTACAAAAATGTATAATATTATATTTGGTAGAGAAGTGTATAATATCATAATATTCTAGAATTTGACAAGACTATAAGCTTTGAGACCTGCTTTGTTAACCCATGGTTGAGCAGCATGATCTAATTAAATGTTTACTCCAGTTGAATGTTTGTGGCCACATGCATAGTGCATAGAGCTGCAAATTGTTTGTGAATTGCATAAGCATGGTTGTTAGCTAATGGTATCAAATCAATAAGTACTTTTTTTAGCATCATTCTGTCTGGAAGAGGACACAGTTCTTGGTAGCAAAGTGAGAAGTTCCTCTTCTGCTGGATTGCACTTTATTATAAGCAAAATGATATGTTAGCTGGCCTTTCGACAATTCGGCATCGAGTTTTGAAAAGAGTTATTTGTGACTGGTGCAATGAAAATTTTGCTTATTTCATTTTTCTGCTGGGACAAGTTTAGTTTGGATGCAAATGGGCTGCACTTATTGATGGACTGGTTTGGTTTGGATTGCAAGAGGAAACAGTTTGGTGTGGTCTAAGAATGGATTCATTTCTTCGGGTCCAAACGGTTTGAACCCTCTGGTTTTGATAGGGGAAAACAGGCAAGGTCGCTACTTAGTTTTCCTTTCCCTTTTTGTGCTAACTCTTTTGGTTTGTTGGACCCAAATGTTTGGGTGGTACATGTTTCACAATATTAGTTGGTGTTTAAATATATGAAGAAAAGTTCCGATTTGCTTTTGATTGTGGATGGAAGGAGGTTTTAGAAATTGTCCAAGCTAATCACACCAGTTACTTGGCGATGAGCATTTCTATCTTTTCATTTTTTTTGCTCTTGTGGAAATCGGCACTAGACCACATCCATCCAGTATCAAAAGGTGTCATGCTTCTGACTTTCCAGAATCTGTGGTAAAGTAGCTTACCTGCTTGGTTCTTAGAGATTCCAGTTCATGTGGTCATTGGTAAGTAGATTCTTTTAAGTATGCTTTCCTGAGACATTTTTTTCTCTTCATGTGTTTCCTTACCAATGCCTGGCATTTCCATAAAAGCCATGTTAGCTTCGTCTGTTTTCTTATGGTTCTAAGGTACACTAAGGCCCTGATCGGAACTGCTACTTCCAGGTATGTTCTCTTATGGTTCTAAGGTAGAGTATTGGCCCCAATCGGAACTGCTACTTCCTGGTTAGCTTGAGCTTTGCAGCGACAACAGCAAAATAATCAAAGAGAGAATTACCTATATGGCCCTGTGAAACTCAGTTATTCCTTGTATGGCCCTGAAAACTTTAAAATTCTTTGTATGGCCCTGTGTATAATTTTCAGTGCCCTATACGACACTACCATCACTTTTGGACCCTAACACCAGTAAATGGCATGTGAAATGACCAGAATACCCCTGTTATAGAAAATGCATTGATTTCTATACTTGTTCCCTTTTTGACACTGCCTCTTTCTATGTTTTATTTGGACATTAAAATTCATCCACGTTATATTAATGTGGTTAAAATTTGCAAATAATTTTGTTTTGCTAATATGCATTATTTAATCATTATTACAAATTATACAACTATGGTTAAAAACCCCCAAAAAATGTATTACTGGTTGCATTATTTATGCATGTTTGATGAGATTTTGTACAAAATTTTCTCATATGTGCATATATTAATACGTGCAATCAAGAAGAATTTTGTACGGGAAGAGAAGAAAATAAGGAAGTAAGTAGCCGTTGCTCCTTATTACGTGCTCGCATAAAAGGAGTATATATATACGTGCTAAAGGAAGAAAGCTAGCGTGTAACAAGCCAATCAAGGGTGCATGCATGTACGTATACCCTAGCAAAGCACTTCCATCTCCTTGCATATTTCTACGCATATACTACGGCAGAGCGAGGATTCGTGATCCTATTAACCGAGTACAAGCTAACGTGTTACGCGCTGCCAGAAATATATCTGTGCTTATCCGTTTGAGAGGATGAAGATGTGCTTATCCATATGCGAGGATGAGGATGCGCTTATTGCCGACGAATAAACAAAATACCCTCTCTAAGATCTTTCAGGTTGTTGCATCGTCGTTGCGGCGGGCAGGCGGGCTCTCTTTCAAGGCTCGACGAATAATGCATATAAGCAAAACAAAATTATATGCAAATTCTAGCCACATTAATATAATGTGGATGGATTTTAATGTCGAGATAAAACATAGAGAAAGGCAGTGTCATAAAAGGAACAAGTATATTTTTCTAACATCACATGAAACAGTGTCATACAAGAATCAGTGCATTTTCTATAATAGGGGTACTCCGGTCATTTTGCATGGCACTTAACGGTGTTAAGGTTCAAAAGTGACAGTAGTGTCTTATAGGGCACTGAAATTCGAACACAGGGTCATGCAAGGAATTTTAAAGTTTTCAGGGCCATGGAAGGAATAAGTGAGTTTCACAGGCCATACATGTAATTCTCTCGCTGGGAGCCTGTTCAAGAGAGGGCACTGTTGTTTTCACAGAATGATGAAATACTGTGGAGTAGTGCAAGAAGTCTGGGGATTCCAATTATTAGCTTGGCCACGTGTATCACCGGACTTTGATGGTGGTTATTAGATTCTCGGTTGTTTCCTTATTTGGAACATTGGCAGTTGTATCATTTGAACTCTGATTAAGGTTGGTGGAGACATGGAGTTGCACTTAGCCGCTTACCAATTGTGTTTGCCATTCCGGTTGGAGACTACTACAACTGATGGTCCTTATCACCTTATTTTTCTTCCGTTGCAACGCACGGGCATATTTCGTAGTAATAATATGACAGTGTCCAATAAAACTTGTATTGAATTAAAATACAAAATACAACATTGATAGATTTTTTCTTGTAATAACTTAAAATAATCTTATAGTTGTTTAAATGTAAATGAACAGTTTATACACCAAAAGTTGAGCCAAGGTGGGGCAGAGGGGCTGTTGCTCTAGGCTCCCGAAACAAAGGGGCTCCCTCTCTAGATATGTAATATGTCATGTCCAAAAAATAATATACTGTAGGTGTATTTTTGATTAATTTGTCTAAAGTCTAATCAAATATATAGATAAAAATATTAATATTCATAACACCAAATAAATATCGTATAAAAATATATCTCATGATAATTTTAATGATACTTATTTGATGATCTGAATATTTTTATTTATTTTTTTATTTATAGCTAGTCAAACTCAAGATGCTTTAACATGGTAATATACTAGAGTGTTCTTTGGTGGCAGAGGGACTACTAACATGTTGTATATGTGACCCAAAAAGTGTCAAAACTCAAGAAGGTAGCAACCGAGCACCACGATGCATCATCATGAGACATTGTTTGAGTCATGTTGCGTGAAGCAAGTCATGATGCCTCACCTTTTCGAGATTCCCACTATGTTGCGACTCATCGATCACCCTGATCCATAGATAGCCAATTTTCGGAGACGTGACTCCATGTAAGAGAGCAACTTAGAGTCTTAGACCACTAATCCACAAGGCTCAAGAAAGCACCGTAGGTTCCCTTTCCCCTTATTGTAGTTTGTAAATTCTAAAATGAGAATTGAATCCACAAGGCCATACATGAGTTGATTAAAATTGTGGTATTTATAGATTGTCTAATAAATTGCTCTCCATTGGCTTAATGACTAATCATCGGTCAATATTCTATACTCAGTCACACTAGCCATTAAGTTGTGATCATGAGTGCTTACTATACCAAGGGGCCTTTAGTTTTAGTTATGCTCTAAGCCCTCGAAAACTCAAGACTAGGGTTGGGTCGAGCATGCAGGAGAGCCCGGTAGTAGAGCGGCGGGTGAGACGTTGACGCTTATGGGCAAGCTGCTGGTGGGACAACAACATTGGTGGGCGAGATGAGGTGGAGCATATGAGTGCGAGCTCTAGCGACATTGAGCGAGCAGAACTCGTCAATGAGATTTCCGATGCGGGGGTGTGTTGGAGAGGGAAGAAGAAAGAAAAAATGGAGAAGATGGCTAATGGACACCACATGTAACTTAATGTCATATTTTGGTGTCGTCCAACCAAACATGGAATAGGATAGGGATGGTCCTATGTCTTACGACCAAACAAAAACAGGGAATCGTCCTATCCCAAAATCAAGGACAAGATCATCTCATACCTTAATGTCTGGAATCAAACACATGCTAAATGTAACCATGCATCTCATAAGCTAGAAATCAATGCTTAATAAGAACAAACTAAACTTGACTGTGTCCACGGGGCATTCAGTATGAAAGGTTGCCACCATGGAATCATCACCAGAATTATTGTTGTTTGAGCTAGTCACCTAGAGTGCGATCATGAGGATGTGATGTAGTAAGGTGGTATATGCTTAACATATCGACCTCACGTGCATTAACAACACCCTTGTCACACAGTTCGTCAAACTTAATAAAAGCAAAAGTATCCCAAAAGTCTTTGCATTATGGAGCAGCTGATAGACAATGCATTATTATATAAATATATATATATATATATATCGATAGTGATTAATGAACATGACGCGTGATGTCAGGTCCACGTGGGCGCCAACAAAGCGAGTGAGCGACAGGAAAGCCAGTGATACACAATTAATCCTAGTCGGTCTGGACATTCTGTTGGATGGAGGCATATGGATGGCACCGGCCGTCTTATTCAGCCTCATAGCGTCGTTATGGATAAAGGCCTTGTTTAGATTCTAGATTTTGCCACCCCAAATTTACTATGTAGAATTCTTATTTCCCGTCACATCAAAATGCCGGCACATATATGAAGTATTAAATATAAATGAAATAAAAAACTAATTGCACAGTTTTGTTGTACTTTGCGAGACGAACATTTAGAGCCTAATTAATCAAGATTAGGACAATTATTACCAAATAAAAACAAAATTACTACAATATGACGTGACACTTACTATGTAAAGTTTGCCTCCCAATTTTAACATCTAAACAAGGCCAAAAGCCCAAGCCTCACCGGCGCTTCCCCTACCTATTACATAATAAATTGACATTTGCGTCGCCGGCCGGCCGGGCTTTGTGTTTGGCTCCAATGTCGTGTCTAAATCTACAAAAACTGCGTTCAATTCCTACGATTTGACAGGGACGGATCGATTTTGCATCGAGAGCGTCGAAACTGAAATTGGATACGGTCCTGCGTATATTTTGTCCCTGTTGATCGCGTCGCTCGCTCCTCTCCCGTCCTGAGTCTCACGGTGATGTGTGTGCCAGAGACAAGTCCGGCGCACGGCACGACCGCGTTGGCCGCCTGTGCGTGCCTGCACCGGCTGCGTCCGTTGGCCGCAACCGCGGGCTGACAGACTTGGACTACGCGGCCCTACGGGCTATTGTCTATGTTCATGGCGAGCGGCGACCAGCAGGCGGCTTGCGAATGGCTGCCCCTCTCGCAGTGAATGTGTGATTGATGAGGTTGATTTGAGGGAACGATGTCAATGGCTGTCGTGCTACATACACTACGTACATTTCCATAATGGCTAAATCGATGCAGATTTGTTTTTAACTAGCTAGTGATGCATAATTTAGAATTATGCTTATTTTTAAGTTAACCGTGAGGTGTAATTTTGAAGAAGGATATTAAATTAGTTTTCACAATTATTTTATATTAGTATATTTGATACTCAATCCGTATAATACAAATTAAAGGTGTTCATTTATATTGTCTCTGACAATGACGGATGTGGGTAACCTAGATATAAATTTAGTGATTACTCTGCCTTATCTTCCATAATATAAGACGTGAATAATTTCATGTATTTTTTGTAATGACAAAGGTATGCAAGTTTTTAAGAAAAATAACACTCTTCTAGGATCTCTAATTAGTAACACTAAGATTCAAATTCAAATTTAATTTGTGTTTTCCTAGGGAAGAAGATGCATGCTGCCTAGCTAGCTAATGGGCTGGGTTCATCATGATCCATCAGGGTTGAGCTTGACGGCCGGTCAGTCACCGAATTCTCTCACCCGTGGTCCGTCAGGAACAGTCCATCAGGATAAGCGAGGTTGACGGAACACGGGAACAAGCCTTTTTCTTTTCTTTTTTCTTTCTTTTTTTTTTGCTAAAGTTATACAACGGGCTTGTTACCTCGGCCTGGTTGCCCAGGTGGGCTGTATATTCTCCTCGGTTTCCTTTCCGCTTCTTAGGACAGATTGTTTTGCAGGATTGAACCCACAAGGAAATATGAAAAGCCGACGAGCCTATGGCCCAACGACGAGGGTCGAGGAGACCGTGTGCAGTGAGTCTGCACTACACATAGCGTACGGTGGCCTCAAGGCACGCCCTGCGTTGGCCGCAGCTGTAGACTGCCAGACGGATTCACGAGTCATGACATGCGGAAACTCCTATGGAGTAGAAGATACCTTTCGGGTTTTCTCACGTCTCTCTCTCGATCGAAGCGTCCATTCCCCAGGAACAGTTGAGACAGACGATTTCGGCTCTCACCGCCGGATTCGCCGGTTTTCCTCGCCGCCGATGACCTCTGGGGTGCCGGATCCGGTGGGTGATGTATATATTCTCTCCTAATAGAGTGGTTTTAGTTAGGTTAGGGTTGGATTACTTGCCGGTGAGGATCTCGCTGGTAAGTTTATGTTATCTCGAAAGCTTCTCTACCGTTGATTCTATCCATGGTGAGCGAGTCTGGGTGGTGTTTGAGGTATATGGGGTGCTAACCATATACAAAAATAACCGAGAACCAAAAACCGAACCGAAATAACTGTAACTGAAACCGAACTAACCGAAACCGAATATTTCGGTTCCTAGTTCTAAGTAACCGAAATATGTCTGGTTAGTTTGGTTCTTGGGCTCGGTTAACCGAAATAACCGAAATAACCGATGTGGCCCAATAATTAGAAAGAAAAGGCCCATCCCAATGTATATATACAAGCCCCCCAAACCCTAAAGGCCCAATGGCCCACTCCACTCATCCCTCCTAGCTGCCACCAGGAGTCCACGACTCCCCAGCGGCGCTAGCCCTCGCGCCTCGCCGCACGCTCTTCTCCTTCCCTCCTCCCGTCCCGCTCCTCCCACGACCGAAGCGGGACCGTGCCCCACTCTGCTGCTCCTGCTCCTTCCCTACCACCACGAGCCTACGAGTGCGAGCTGCGTCCAATCGAGCTGAGGAGCAAGGGGCAAACCGGCAACCATTGACGTGACGATGGACGACGTCGCACCCATCGTGAGGAGCAAGGGGTAGCCTGGTGCCTCCTCTGGCTGGTCGCGGCAGCCCGCAGCCGGCCGCTGGCTGGTGCATCTCTGGAAACAGAGGTAGACAAGATCCATCGTGCTTTTTTCTAAAATCTTCCCCCTTTTTCTGTGATTTTTTTTTCTACTTGTGTAAATTCTCGGTTAGTTCGGTTGGAACCGAAACCGAACCGAACTAACCAAAACCGATTTTTGCTCGGTTCTAAGATTTGTGAAGAACCGATCGGGTCCTATTTATAGAGAACCGAATTTGTGTCAAAAACCGAGGAACCGAACTGATTGGTTTCGGTTAACCGAATGCCCAGGGTTATGTGGTGCAAGGCGTTGATATCTTTTGCGGGGGCCTTGATTTCGGCGAGTTTATCATCGTTTTCCTCTTATGTGTCGATGTTCTTTTTCCCTGTGTTTTTCTCGGTGCCGTCGATGCCCATGATGCCAAGGATAGCGCTGGCCTCGTAAACCAGAACATGGCAACGAACATGTGGAGAAAGTCAGTTCTGGTATTTTCAGGATTCTTCTTGTGAGGTTTGTTGTCCACCTTCACATGTGTTTGGGTTGGTGTACTTTGATCCCCTTGCGGGTTTGTTGTTCATCGTCTGGATGGCCAGTGAGGCAACTGGCGTCAGATTCTAGCGACGATGAGAAAACGGCAATCTGCCATTGGCCGATGCGTTCAACGAATCAACAGCACATCTTTGACATGTCACTTATGGGCTCTTTAAACTTTGAAGATTCTTCGTCGATCTGGAAATTGGCCAAGAGCTTCGTACTAAGTCTTCTTCATTGCGAGAGGTGGAGAAGGACCAGCATGCGGCAACAAAGGTCGATGACGACGAAGAACATGGGGTGCTCATCAAGAGGATCTAGCTGTTGTTTTTCTTTTCTTGTGGGGGTGCCCCGTCAGGTGGATGGATGTAAAAGTTCTTTTACTTTATTAATAATAAAATCCATCCCTTCTCTCTATCAAAAAAAAAAAACATTTCGAGCCACCCCACACTACAGCCGGCAATTGCAATTCAGTTTCAGCATCCTCTCGGAATTAACTCTCGGTACATGCAGGTTTCGTTTGTTGTCACTTTTTTCTCCTTTAGTAATTAGTAATTCCCTTTGGAACGAAAACGTTGGACGACGGCCCAATTTGTCTTGATCCTCCGCATTTTCAGCATCCAGGTTTTCTTCACCAGTCACGAAATTTGATTTCCTCCCCATCCGGCCCCTACGAACGAACGCCACGCAGGCACGCAGCCAGTGGACCCATATCCCATTGGCCAAAGCTGCCAAAGCTTTACCTGCTTCCGCTGGTGACCTCGGAAGGTTGGGTGCTGCCGACTGCCCGCACTTTGACGCAGTTGAGGGTTCTCACTCTCGGCTCTCTCCCTCACTCACCATGGATCGCTGCAGTGGACCAGTGGTGGATCCAATTCCGAATATTCCATCCATCTCTGATTAAATCATTTTCAAGGCAGATTACGTACTCGTTCAATCTCGCCATGGATTGTGCTTATTCATTCCGTGTCGAGTGTGCGGAGTCAAGGATGGACATGCAGAGGGAGAGTGAAAAGGTGAGTCGTGTCTTGAAAGCTCAAGGCCATTTGTGAGACCGAGCTTGCTAAGAAGACACTGCAGAGTTAGCCCGTCACGGCGGGGTGTATATGTGCCCGTTTCTTTTCAGCGCAGAGGTGAGGTTATCCTAGACATGTATGCCAGCAACCAATCGTGTGTCATGTCTGTGTTGGAGTCAAACCATCAAATTCATCCCGTGATGGAGACAAAAACCATCCATCTCGTCTGGTTTGACTCTTAGGGCACCTATAATAGTTAGAGTCAGTTACTAGCTCTAAGCTAACTTTTCTAATATGTGCTAACATTTAGCGCATATTAGATTTTAACATGGATAGTCCCACATAACACTCTTCCGTAACATTGAAATGTGTGCAAGAGCTTAACTCTTGATTAAGAATTAGTTTTCTCTCTCTTCTATTAAAATATAAGAAAAAAGACTTAGAGCTAGCTTAAGAGTCAATCGTTGAAGCTGCCCTAAGCAGAGCGGACACCAGCGACCTATGCAATTTAAGGACTGGGCAGCAGAGGGGGCTCGATGCACATTCGGATGCAGTAGAGGAGATTGATGAAAAAATAGAGGGGAAATTATATTTAGCAATTTATTTAATATTATTATAGATAGATAGAAATATATGTACATGATGAGAAAGGGTGTGTTTAGTTCGCGAAATTTTTTGGTTTCGGCTACTGTAGCACTTTCGTTTGTATTTGTCAATTAGTGTCCAATCATGGGCTAATTATGCTCAAAAAATTTATCTCGTGGTTTTCTACCAAACTATGTAATTAGTTTTTTTATTTACATTTAATGTTTCATGCACATGTCCAACATTCGATGTGACAGGAAATCTTGAAATTTTTTGGAAACTATACATGGCCAAATACCAATTCGGGCGTGTGTGTCCAATCTTGGCAGCGACAGAGAGTGCGGCTAGAAGTGGGCCATAAGTAGAGCATGTGAGATTTGACGCTTGGACTGAATTCCTGCGGGTTTGCTGGCCCAACTCGGCTTCGCCCGTAGCCTCTTGCGGCCGCAGCCCGCAAGAAAAGGTCCATTTCCTTTTCCTTTCTCTCCTCCAGGAGTCCAGGCTCCAGCAGACGCTTCGCGACGGCCGCGCTGCTCCTGCTCTGCTTCTGCTTGCGTTCCTCCTTTCCTCGTGTGCGGCACCCCAGGCCAGCGATCCTTCCAGAATGCTCCTCCGCTGCGGCCGCCGCGCCGCGCTCCTCCTCGCCGCAGCCGCCGCCCTCTCGCGCGGCCGCGACCCCGACACGGCCGTCCACGCCTCGGTCTCCCCGCCGCAGCCGCTCCGCCAGGCCCTCCCCGCCGCCGCCGACGAGGGGCTCCGCTCCGGCACCCGCCTCTTCTCCCCGTGGCTGCTCCCGTCTCCGTACCAAGGTCGGTTTTCACCTCTTCTTCTTCAGCCTAGGCCGTCGGACAGACGGTCTTTTTTGCCGCGTGGCGGAGTCATGCCCGTCCAAGGGGTTTTGGGTTCGGGGATTTTGGACGGGACCATTTTGGAATGTCACTCGATTGTTCCTGAGATTGCGTCTCGGCTAGACCTCCATCTGATTGTCTGGGACGGTGTGGTGAGTGTCTGGATTCAGGTACGCTGTACTGCGTACGGCACTATGCGCATTGGCCGGTCTTGTTAGTTCAATTCAGTAGAGGGACCTGTGGCTGGACTCTGAACTTTTCAGCCGTACTCAACTACCGATAATTAATGGACCAATGTATGTCGTGTCGAGATGAACACACGCTGTAATGTACAAAGGCATGTCATGAAAAGTTGCATGTGTTGGATCATGTAGATAGGTGGCAATTTCTATATATCATATCATCAACCTGCTTGCAGGGTCTTAGTTTCAGTCCGGGCACATAATCCTTTTCAAAATATGATAAACTTTGACTTACCTATGTGCATCATAGTTACGGTTGACAGTTAAGGATGGTCAATACTGAAAAAGATATGATTGGGAATGTTTGTAGTTAGAACCTTTAATATGTCCTTAATTAGTAACTCTGATAAGACTGAAAGTGCATTTTTGCTTTACCTGAAACTGCAGTTGCCTTGTTAGTTGTTACTTTCGTCTTGTTAAGATAGAGCTCTGTGTGTTGAAGATCTTACTGTGTCCAAATGTGTTTCTAGGGTTCCCATTACTGAATACCTTCTCGTCCGCATCGGTTTCACTTGCTAACTACAGAGACCAAGGTTCTGACGGAAGCTCAGGTGATTCAAGATGCTGCCCAGGGTGTCTAGGCAGGAATTCGATTGCCAAGGCGGCATCTGCAGTTGGTCCTGCTGTCGTAAACATTTCTTCTATGCATGGTGAGAACATTCTCGTCTAATGGAAAACTGTCAACCAGTGTTGTAGCTGTGTGCAGCGAACTTTTCAGATCACCTTTTTTGTAGATATGCATGGATGGGTGCAAGAGCAGAGCATCGGATCTGGAACTATAATAGATCCAGATGGGACGATATTGACATGTGCGCATGTTGTTGTAGATTTTCAAAGCACAAAAGCAATTGTGAGGAGAAAGGTTGCTAACTTGGCACTATCTTATCTGTACACACTCTTTACGTGCTGACTGTGTAAATACCGTCAGCCGCTTATCATTGGTCATGTGGACAATGTGAAGCATGCATTTGGATTGTTGTTTGAAGAACCATTTGTGTCAATTTGGTAGCTCGTTCTTTGCTAAATTTCAGACACTAGTTCTGATTTCTGAAGGGTTGATTTAACTCCATATAAGTTTTGATACTTTTGTATTTATCCTTGGAGAGAAGAGTTTGGCAGTAGTGGATGCTAATACTTCTGTATTTTGTACCTAGTTAGGACAGTTTTGGTCTTGATTTGTTTCAAAATTGTCTCTTGACTTTGTAATTGAGTTAACTTAATGTCCTTAATCCTTTTACCTTTCTTTTAAGCTGAGATTGACCAACAGTAGTTTATCTACTAAGTACTATGGTTAATGTTCTAAACTTAGTGACCCAATCCTCCAAGCTACAGCAGCATGGATAATTACAACACTTGCTACATAGTATGATATGTATCTGTGCTTACTGCTTGAAATCATTGATTATGATTTCGTTGAGGTTATTATTTTTTACACTCAACTGTTTCCTTCATCATCTTTCTCTTAGAAGGTTGAATGTTGTTACAGGTTAGTGTGACTTTACAGGATGGTCGTGAATTTGAAGGTGTTGTCCTTAATGCTGACCGCCTGTCTGACATTGCCGTTGTGAAGATTAAATCTATGACCCCTTTACCGGCTGCCAGGCTTGGATCGTCATCTCGACTTCAGCCAGGTGATTGGGTTGTTGCTCTGGGCTGTCCACTTTCTCTTCAGAACACAGTTACCGCTGGTATTGTCAGGTTAAGACCTAATCATTTTTATTCAATTTACTCTCACGAGTTATCATTAATATTAGTAGTTTCATGAAAAATTGCATGCATACATTTTTTTTGTTGACTAAAATTGCCTACGTTGACTTTTGTTTTTCTTTGTTGTAGCTGTGTTGACCGGAAAAGCAGTGATCTGGGTCTTGGAGGATTACGAAGGGAGTATCTGCAAACAGATTGCGCTATTAATAAGGCAAGACCATTGGTTTTGTGTTGCTAACATGTGAAATTAGTGTGCAAGTATCTTGCATTTGCTATGAGTTTACTAGTTCTTCTTGAATGTTTTGGCCATGTAACTATGCCTCATCAGTTGTCACCTCACCTCATCATGTCCCGACAAAATACAGAAGATTATGTAGATTCTAGTCAAAATAAACATTAAAATGTCAGTGTAGCATGCCTTTTACTTGCAATGCATATACACATTGTTTATGATTCTCAATTTTGTTTGATTCTGTTTTCCTTCTCAATATCTGTTGAATAAACTATTTTGACACATCTGTATGCTGCAGGGAAATTCTGGAGGCCCTCTTGTGAACCTTGATGGTGAGATTATTGGAGTTAATGTGATGAAAGTTTGGAATGCTGATGGTTTGAGCTTTGCAGTACCAATTGACTCTGTCATTAAAATAGTAGAGAACTTTAAGAAAAATGGGTATGCCTTACTCTTACGCATAGCATAATACTGCTTGCAATTTATTATATCATGGTATCGCCGTCTTTTAGCTTTCGCTTTGGAATTTCTTTCTATAGTTTGGTATGATGTGTGCTCTTGGATTGCGCCAGTGATTGGAAGTTCAAAACATGTAATAAAGTACTTGTGTGAATAAAATGAAACAATAAAAAATGCAATACCATTTGTGTTTCCAAGCTTCATTCTATCTGATAAAAGGATAATAGTACTTCATTAATGCAATGATACGCAGCTCTCCTGCCTATTCGAGAAAAAAAATAGTACTTCATTAGATCCTTCAATCATAAATATATGTACATCTAGTTTTGTCCCAAGTAAATTTTTAAAAAATTGCGATCAACATATAAAATTTTATACAAATCGACTACTCAGATTGACTATGTTAGATCCATTATAAAAATCCTTTCATAATCTATAACTATTTCCATTATGATAGTATATTTTTATAGATATTGCTAGTCAAAGTGTCACACTGAAGGCCATATCAATATCCTAATGGAAACTAATGTTTGTAATTGGAGAAAGCAAGTTATCTGTGGGAGTAAGACTGTGTGTACCAACCTTTCTGAGTAGATTTATTTTGGACGACTTATACTATTAATGTTTGTTTACCTGCATGTCTGGGAGCCGCTTATGCTTGTTGCCAATATACAATGCAGGAGAGTTGTAAGGCCATGGCTTGGTTTAAAGATGCTTGACCTGAATCCCATGATCATTGCACAGCTCAAAGAAAAATCAAGTACTTTTCCAGATGTAAGAAAAGGAGTGCTTGTTCCTATGGTAAGCTATTATTAATTCCGCTTATGAAATAACACACCTACTATGTGTTATAAGCTACTGTGTGAGTTATGAATATATGTTTGGCACACTTCACTTTTGTCATACTGATTCTGATAATACCTTCTCAATGCTGGGTCTGCTGACAGTATGTGGGTTCTCAATCAGGTTACCCCAGCATCTCCTGCTGAGCAAGCAGGATTTCGTCCTGGGGATGTGGTTGTTGAATTTGGTGGCAAACCAGTTGAGAGCATCAAAGAGGTAACTAAGATAACTACTGGTGATGTGTGGTATGCGATGGTTTTAGTTGTTGGTTTGAAGTTGTATCGTGGTTTTTTGGGCCCAGTTTCCATTAGAAAAACTGGTCCGCCACTTGCCTTTGTTTTTTTCTTTGTCTAATAAAATCCGCAGGAAAGCTTTTGCCATCCTTTCAAAAAAAAAAAGTGTGCCATACGATTTAATATACTTGCAGGATTCCTTTTCTTTTCCCTGAAAGTAATCATCATATTAAGTTGTAATATCTTATTTGAATTTCGAAATGAAAAAGTAGCTGGTTAGAGCCAATTGCAGTATTGGACTCATGCTTACATTTGTTTTTCTAATTTCAATATACCTTTTCTTTCAAACCCTCAATTGAAGAGGAAGATTATATTCTTTTTCTTTATTTGTACAAACACGATAATAAAGTGTTCGCTGCAGATCATTGATATCATGGGGGACAAAGTCGGAGTACCATTTAAAGTTCTTGTTAAAAGATCGAACAATGTGACAGTGACCTTAACTGTGATACCAGAGGAGACAGATGCAAGCAGATGACCTAAACTAATCTCTGCCGGGAAGCTGAGCTAAATCCTAAGGGGAGGATTCTCAATTGTAACTCCAGTTTTCTTAAGATAATATAGATGCCCTGGACACCCATAGACATACTTTCTGTTGAGTTCTGTGTGTAGAAAGAGGATCATAGGTGACAGGACCACCCAAAGAAAGGAATGAAAATATATGGGAAATATATATTAGCGCCATGTTCAGCCATGTTACGTGTTGGTTTTTGTTTTCTGTAGCATGTATTTGCAATCAATAACGGTAGGTCTTCATTTTATTTCTTTGGATTGAATAACACTGTCGGTTCAAGAATACCAATTCCTTGATTTTCTTCATAGAACGGTACTATGTTTTGCCATTCAGTACTATGCTTAGTCACTGATACCTGGATTCCAGTTAATTTCATTCATATCATAGCTTCCTTACCTGTGCAATCTGCATAGTAAAGTGATCGAACAGCAAACTAGATAAGATCGCAATTCGATTTTCCGAACTGTAATTTTCAATCCACTGTCTATGATGTGAAGATTTTGTGGAATCTATTAGGTCAGGAAATCTTGCACTCGACACTACAAAAGACTTCAACGGCCAAATGATCAGCGTGTCTGTCTGTTTGGGAGCAATGTTGTACGGAGTACGTCTGCTCGTTGATTTTCAGGTCGATCATTGATGATTTGCTGTGTGTGGGCACACCACTACGGATCCGCTGTCTTGTGCAGCACCCAAAACCCTAGGTCCATCTCCATTGGTTGTTGGATGACAACATCATGGCTTTTTTGTTGGGACGTCCCTCTCGTGCTTCATCATTGGGGGGAAATAGTGTTCTCTGGTAGACGTACGTACACTTTTGTCTACCTGTATGGTGTACCAACAGCTGATCAGTTCGCGTCTCGTCTCGCAAGGAATCTTTTCCGTACTTAAATACACGGTATTGAAAATATTGTGCTGTTTTTTTTGTGCTAATAATGCAGCGCTATTGGTGGACTTGTTGCGTAGTTTTGTGTAGAGTTGTGGGCCTGTAATGTGTGCTGTACACGTAAACGAGAGATCTGCAGTGTAGAATCAGGAAGTTTATGTTGGTTTTTTTGATGAAAGAATAATGTGTGTATGCTGTCATGCTACTAAAGCGTCTAAATCAATCAAATTGAAAAGAGAGACTGTAGTTGAGCTCTGTGACATGTAGGTGTATGATTGGCAGCAATCATGGAGAGAAAATACTATATTTTTTTTTCCTGTAAGGAGAAAAATTCAATACTCATCATTGTTGTAACTGAGATGAAGTGACACCGGCGTTTTTCTTTTTATTACAAGTTTGTCCTTTTGATGAAAAATGAACTTATTTCGAGCACATTTCCTATAGAGCGGACGCTTGAGATTTTAGCCGTCGCTCAGGCAACGCGCCCCGCGCCTCGCTCGCACGCGGCTCCTCCCCACTCGACCGACGAGGCTCCTCCTGTGTCCCTCCAGCGGTGGCGGTGCCAGCGAGGTAGGCCCTCATCCTGGACATGCGAGTTAGGGTTCGAGCGAGTTTCTTCTCTCTCCCAAATCCGGCGGACTTAAGCAAATGATTAAAAAAGGCATATCCGGGGTTAATTAAAGGCAGCACCATTGGGAGCACTGGCGGAGCCAGGGGGCTGGCTGGGGCCATGCCCCCCCCCCCACATCACATCAAACTTGTTTTATGTAATAGATAATTTAATAATTTATATTAGAAAGATATAATAAAAGTTTTGTCATATATTTTTTTATGACTTTTGGACAACAAAATTACACAAATTTATATTTTATCTTTGGATAAACCTATCCACGGTGCAAAAATTCAAACAAATAAACTACACTCAATTATTTTATGGTTAAAACTCTTCGACCGGCTCTCTATCCATAATTTCTGGCTCCGCCACTGATTGGGAGTTGGGGCCCACGTGTGTGCGAGCTAGGAAAGCGAGATGGTTTGCCGTTTGCATTTATCAACGAGGTGGCCAGGTCCACCGCCTGTGCTTTTTGGCGGCGGAACCGTCTGCCGACTTGCCGGCGGCCGGCTAAGTGTGCGGTGCGTCCGGCAAGGAGGACGAGGGCATATTTCCCTTCCTTTTTGCAGGGAACGAAATCCAGGAGCACGGCGGCCACGGGAATCGGGAAAAGGCCGGGGGGCGCCGGAGGAGCACAAGGAATGGGACTGGTGCGGTGGGGCTGGGGCCTCGGGGTGAGGAGCGACGGTGACGCGGACGGCCGGACGCTGAAACCGCGGGGCCGGTGCGGGAGCAGAATCCAGCATCGCACGTCACGGCCACCCGCGCTACGCATACACGCCATCTCTGATTCTCTCGGATCTTTCCCGGGTCTCTCTCCTCTCCGCTTATATTTTCTTTAATTCTTCTTTTTGTTTTCTTTTTGTCTTCTTTCCCTGCCCCCTCATTCTCCTTCTCATTTCGTTTCTTGCCTTCTATTATATATACATACTTTTTTCTTTCGTTTCCATTTTAATTTTCCTTTTCTTTGTTCATTTTGCAGGGAGTTGGAGCGGAACGAATTTTGCAACGAAATAAACGGTACAAGATTCTCGAAAACCTACGACCGCAGAAACACTTGCTAAGGACGACAACGGGAAAGCCCCTCTCAACAAACGTACGTACGTACTATACGCTCTGGTGCCTCGTGGCCGGTGAGCTAACGACGAGCACGTACGATTCGAGTGGTCCGACTACAAGCGGATCGCCACTTCTCTTTTTACCTGCGGCTGTGCCTGTGCCCGTATTCCCACCATCTCCACGCGGAAGCGGAACTGGATTCCGCCAACCGGCCAGGCCAACCTGCTAAAGAGACCTTACGAGAGTATTGATGAGTACCCTGCCACGTTTGCCAGGGGACAGGGGCCGCTTAAGGCCATCTGTAAGTCCCAAAAAATTTCAAATTCTCCGTCACATCGAAGGTTTTAACACATACATAGAACATTAAATATAGCCGAAAAAAACTAATTATATAGTTTGGTAGAAAACCACAAGATGAATCTTTTGAACCTAATTAGTCTATGATTGAACACTAATCGATAAATACAAACAAAAGTGTTGTAGTAGTCAAAGCCAGAAATTTTCGCGTACTAAGGCCCTGTTTACTTGGCATGCAAACCCAAAATATTTCCTCTTCCACCCATCACATCGAATCTTTAAACGCATGCATGGAGTATTAAATGTAGGTAAAAAAACTAACTAATTACATAGTTTGTCTGTAAAGTTTGAGACGAATCTTTTGAGTCTAATTAATCCATGGTTGGACAAATTTTACCAAATAACAACGAAAAGTGCTACAGTAACTTTTCACCCCATTTTTCTCAACTAAACACAGCCTAAACACACCCTGAGTACCCTGCCACATTTGCCAGGGGGCAGGGGCCGCTTAAATTATGCCTTGGCATCCAGTGGGGCACAGGCAGGCGGGCCCCTAGCAACAGAATCACAGAGCCGTGATATGTTTCCGCGCTGCCGTTGCAAGGCGCTGTTTAGTTGGCAAAATTTTTTGGCGAAACGCTACTGTTTCGTTGTTATTTGGCAAATATTGTCCAATTATAGTTTAATTAGGTTTAAAAGATTTGTCTCGTCCATTTCGTCTAAACTGTGTAATTAGTTTTATTTTTTATCTATATTTAATGCTTCATGCATGCGTTTAAAGATTCGATGTGACGGGGAATCTGAAGATTTTGGCAAAATTTTTGGCATCTAAACGGTGCCAAATTTCACGGCGAATTCGCGCCTGCAGATCGGCCGCGCGTGGCGCAGACCAAATTTGGGATCAAACTTTCCACAGTAAATGTCCCGTTATACTATAGCAATTTTGTTTTTATTTGGTAATAATTATCTAAATATTGATTAATTAGGTTTAAAATATTTGTCTCGCAAAGTACAACAAAACTGTGCAATTAGTTTTTAATTTCATCTATATTTAGTACTTCATATATGTGCCGATATTTTGATGTGATGGAAAATCTTCTTTTTGTATAGTGGAATTTAAGGGTGAATTTGGTATCTATACAAGGGCAAAAGCTGCGGAATCCTCTGCGGCGCCCGTGTGCCGCTGCCTGCCCTCTCTGTGCCGGTGGTGTGTCATGTGTGGTCACTCTCCACCCGTTCCCGTCCCGTGTTGGTGTGTTTTTCTGCCAAAAAATAAAAACTTGCCGCCGCGTCACTCCCCTTTCGCACCGCACGGGAGTCTGGTGAGGACTGTGGACAGTCATTATGAGTTGGGAAAAATACGCATACTCCTATGGGGCTGTTTAGTTGGCAAATTTTTTGGCGAAACGCTACTGTAGCAGTTTCGTTGTTATTGGTAAATATTGTTCAATCATGGTCTAATTAGGCTTAAAAGATTTGTCTCGTCCATTTCGTCTAAACTGTGTAATTAGTTTTATTTTTTATCTATATTTAATGCTTCATGTATGTGTTAAAAGATTCGATGTGACGGAAAATCTGAAAATTTTGGTAAAATTTTTGGCATCTAAACGGTGCCTATGTGTGGAAGTGTTCTTGCGAGAGACCAGTAACAACTGTGCTGGTAGTGGAAGTGAGGAAACGTTGGAAGCGTGGAACTGTTGTGTGTTTAGGGTGTTGGACTTAATAATTTCCTCGGGGGAAAGCATCTTGTTTGTTCATGGTGTGCCAACTTTTTCCCTTTCATTCTTTCTTTTTTTCCATGATCATTTTCTACCTAATTTGCCATGGAGTTGCACACTTTTTTAGTAAAAAAAAGGAGCAAATAGAAATAATAAGTTGCATATGTGATTCCATTTTTCACGGTACTATGTTATACATTGACGAAACAAGTGTCAAGCAAGTTGTAGACGATGGCGGCAGCTCTTAAGGCACGCCTAACGCGGGCAGTCATGGGTATTAGCCTCACCTAAAAATATGCGCCACGTAGATCGAGACAACCAAGGTTTATTAATTCTCTCAGCGCGGGCTAATTCGGCGAGTCACGTCAGTTGGGCAGGTGCGTGCTGCTTTTCTATCCTCGGCCGAATGTGGTACAGGAAGGTGATGTCATGTTTGGGTGCCTCCTCGCCACAACGCATGCTCCAGCCACAGCCTTTACCTTTTGTCAGTCGAGGAGGTCGACTCTTCCGCAGCGAAGCTATCAATCTACCTGACCTAGAGTGCCAGCTCGGACGTGGCACATGGGGCAGCACGCCAGCGTGGTGCGCTGAGCACGGCCTTAAGACTACCCGCAGTGGGTACTCTAAAACGATACTCTAAAGCTTTAGAGTATGAATATAGAGTAAAAACTGCTGCACTGGATACTCTAAAACGATACTCTATCCTTTCTCTCACTCTATATTTAGAGTAGTACTGTGTTTACTCTATACTCAATAGTGGCGGGCCCCACTAGCTAAACAAAGAAAAAATGCTATAACTCACAAACCAAAAATCCAAATTAAATTTCGATTGCACCATTAAATTCGTCTCAATAAATCCTTCAAAACTAGATCACGCATGAATATATTTAGATAAAGTGACAAGTGGATCCCACAGTGGATGGAGTGGATAGAGGATGATATAGAGGATGGATGGGTGCGGGAGAATTGAGTATAGAGGAGAGAATCTTGCTGACTAGGACGTATAGAGGATGAATATAGAGATTCATGAGTGCAGGTCTAAGGAAGAGCACAGTGTAATTATTGGGGTGGGGCGTGTGTGGCGAGGCCCCACGTGGGAGAAGGACGTGTGTTTGGTGCTGCCTGTGATGGGATGCGACTCTCGCTTTCTCCAGCCCAATTGAGAGTGAAATAATAAAGCATGAAAACGCCTCCTCCCATTTGCACATAATTTAATAAATAAATGAATAAATATTCCAATTCCAGACCCATCCATCACTGCGTCCAAGTCCCCTCGATGCTCCCTGAATTGCCAGAGAAATGCAAACAGAAACTGATGGACACACACATCAAATCACCCGCTCGATCACTCACCGCCCCCGTACGTGTTTATTATGCCATTCGAGCCACTGGCGACAATACTTTATGAGATTCGTATATTTAACCACGATATTAAAAGTGATGGTCGCCAGATTTGATGATTTGATGCCTGTTTTGTTTCCAGAGAAAATGTTCCATAGATTGGAAGGAGATACGAAATTGCAATTATCTGTTTTTCTTTTTCCTTCTGGCCTTGGTTTTATCCTTTATTTTTGGGTAGACATCGACAACAATACGAGAGATAAAGAATACTGCAGCACCAATGCGTTATATGCAATGATCATAACGGAGTATCAACCAAATAGGGAAACATGACATGTTTGGCCAATTGCTACCTCTCTGTACATATATGCAACCTAGGATTGCGATAGATGTCATTCTTAAGTACTACTTATTAATTAATTAATTAACAATCGATTAGTATAGCAGCTGCACTAAGAAAAACCTTATATAATACCAAATGGTGAAATACTGACATACGTACAACAACGAATCATAGGAAAAAGTGAATTATTCCTACTTCCAGCAAAAAAAAAACAAAAAGGAGAGGACATATATATAATAATAGAATGAATTTAACAAAGTAGTAGCCCTCCATGCTGTAATAAACAAATTTGTTGTGACTGTAAATGAACAGATAGTGTCTGAGTAACAACAATTAAGAATACTCTACCTAGGGGAAAATAAAAGATTCCGTAATATGGAATAAAATTCCTTGAACGATAATGAAATAAAGTTAGAAATTAATATTATTTCTTTAGTGTTAGTGTACTTGAGTTAAAAATTAATATTATTTCTTTAGTGTTAGTGTATATGATTAATTAGATAAGTTATAAGAAAGGCATAAATAAATAAATAAAAAGTTCCCTTTTAGAATCAGATGTGGTAACAAGCAAAGGTGATTAAGAATAGAAAATACACTATGAACCTTTTGTCCATCATTTTTTTCGTTCTTAGACAACTTGGATTGCCATGGATGTGGATGTGGCACTGAGAACAATGATTTATTGACAGCATGTTTAGCGAGACAATAGAATTTTAGTGCCTCAAATTACATATATATGTGGTATGGTGTTTGTGTTTCTCCCTTAAAAGACACATTGAAGCTCACATGCTACAACTGATAGAGAAAAAAAGCTACAAACACTATGTCAGAAAAAAAATCATCACTACTGGACTATCACTACCAATTGCTTTTGGAACCAGCAGTGATAGAGTATCACAGCCGGTCCGTGGCTTTCAATCAGCAGTGTCATCTACCATTATCAGTCATGGTTTTAACTGATAATGATAGTTGGTTTGTGACTTCAACCACCAGTGTCACCTATCACTGCGGGGTCGTGGCAACCAGCAGTGATAATAGGTTCGTGGCTTCAACCGAAAGTGATAGGTCACAACTGTTTGAAGCTACGAACCAGTAGAGATAGGTATGTATCACTATTGGTTCGTGGCATGAACCGCCATGATTGTTTTGCACAAAAAATTGAGATAATTTATAAGTCCAAATATTCCATATAATTTCTAGACCATATTTGAGATGATTAATAATGTTAAATGGAGACAAAGTTAACATCAAAGTTGTAGTACTCGACGAGATTTATAACTTTGTTGTTAACAATTTTTTCATTTGAGATCGTTTGGAGTGTCAAATATACAATATAGATTTTAAAATTGTGTAGTTAGAAGAACAACATCAGCTTAGCCGTTACGTGCGCTTGAGAGAACATGAACCTTGAAATCTTTAAGTTCTAATCTAAAAAATACATATTCACTCATACAATATTTTGGATACCACCGTTTACAAAATATAGTTTCAATCATCGATCTTTGTTATAACATATTTTTAACACATATGAAAAGTATATTATTGTGATACTTGAAAGCATCTAGGCCCCAAGAGTTGGTTTCGGCAATTGATGACAACGCAACATTACCATGACTAACGTGTGTTTTGCAGAAACTTTGTTAAGTTAGGTCATGGGAATGGTGACTGTTTTGGGCACTATGGTTTACATGCCCCTTGATGGAAATCGTTTTGGTTTTCAAAGGATTAACGTCAAGATTAAGGACGGTTAGTTCCGGACGTCAAGGAGTTGAGTTACGTTCGGAATAGTCGTTAGGATCTTCGCTTTTCTCCTTTGGCCGTACTATAAAGGGGGCATGAGCGAGTAGCTTGACCTAGGTGAGTCTTTTGTTTAGGTGTGGTGCACACTTGTCAAACTTAGCACTAGGTAGCTCAGGTGAAGCCCAAAGTTCAGTTGGAAGGAACTCGGTTCAAGTTGCGTCGCGATTCGAAGTCGTTTGAGCCATTTATCCTTGACCGGACGCGTCCGGTCAGTACTGGCAGTCACCGTAGTTTCAACTAGGTTGACCGGACGCGGTCCTCCCATGGACCGGATGCGGTGATCGGGTTGACCAGAGTCAGAGAGGGTAAGTGATCTGATCGGACGCAACTGGGAAATCGATCGGACGCGTCTACAGTGTGTCCGGTCCCATTCCAGAGAGGTACTTCGCTGACCGGACGCGTTCGGTCATCACCGACCAGACTCGACCGTGCGTTCGGTCAAAGTACAGTAAGGTTCTTGCATGACCGGACGCGTCCGGTCACTCCTGATCGGACTCACTGTGCGTTCGGTCACTCAGCACCATTCGATTTTCAATTCGACTGTTGCCACCGACCGGACGCGTCCGGTCACGTCGACCGGCGCGTCCGGTCAGAACGTAAATTGCTGAGTTGGCACATAACGGTTGGATTTGACTGTGGAGAGTATAAATACATCCCCTACACCTCTATTTGAGGTCTTTTGCTCATTTGTTCAGCTGAGAAACACCTTTCATTTGCAAGGAAGTGCAAGAGCTCTAGCGAGGGTTGAGTTTTGAGAATCTAAGATCAAGATCCCTCATTAGTGACTAGGGAGTAGCAAGTGTGCATCCACCTTCTCATTAGGCTTGTTGTGGTCAAGTGAGAGTTCTTGCTTGTTACTCTTGGTGATCGCCATCACCTAGACGGCTTGGTGGTGATTGGGAGTTTGGTGATCATCCGAAGGAGCTTGTGGATGACCCAACTCATCTTGTGAGCGGTTGTGGGCGATTCACCGCGACGAAGTGTCAAAGAATCAGCCCGTAGAAAGCACTTGATCCTCACGTGGATCAAGGGGGAGCTACACCCTTGCACGGGTGAAAGTCCCTAGTTTGGTTTTGGCTAATTGATAAAACCTAGGACTAACCTTTGTATCTAAGTGGATGATTTAGATAAAGGTGGTCATTGAATATGAAACATGACATTGACTCATGTGACCAAGATGATGAAGACCGAGGTGATGCTTGGCTCGATGGACCAGTTGTGAAGGTGAAGGGCAAGTCGAGGCTTCGAAGCGAAGGACCATGCGATGGTGAAGCTTGAGCAAGACTTAGCGCCGACGGACCGATGCAACGGTGAAGAGCAAGTGAAGTCAAGGTCGATGGATCGAGACGGTCATATGATGATATGAAGTGGATCATATCTTTTGGAAAAACAAAATGGGCTCAAGGCAAAGATATAACCATAGGGCCATTTTGTTTTGCACTCAAGACACCATAGAGGGTGTGAGTGGTTTAGGATCGATAGCCGAACTATTAAGAGGGGAAGTCTTATCGGTTATTCGACGCACGGGTGCCACTAGGTGAATTCATGAAGTGCATTGCATGTAGGGCCTAGTGAGCTAACTGGAAAACCTTCGAAAATTATTATGAAAATGCTAACACACGTGCACAAGGTGGTGATCACTTGTTGGTGTTGGCACATTTACGAAGGCGATGAAGTTTGAGCGGTAGAGAGGGTTTGGGTCTCTCTCTCCCTCCCGCTGAGCTTGCGAGCGCGGGATTTAGGCGTTTTTGGGAACTTGAAATGCCTATTTTCCACTACGCCGGAAGTCAGAAAAGAAACGGAGGCGAACGGAGGTCACAGAGGTGACCGGACGCTGCACCAGACGCGGTCATGGTATGACCGGACGCGTCTGGTCAGCAGTCAGGCGCGCGGGTGCTAGGGTTTGCAACCAGCGCGTCCGGTCACTCGCGGGATCGGCGCGTCCGGTCAGGTGCCCAGAAGGAACTGCGGTTCGCCAGGACAATCGGACGCGTGGCGCGTCCAGTTACACATGATCGGACGCGTCCGATCATTGTGGGAGCTTACTGGACTCTAACCGGACGCGGGCACTATCGCGTCCGGTCGTTGACTAGAGCGCGTCCGGTCGTTACTTCGCGGGCGCGCGGTGTTGTGCGATCGGCGTGTCCGATCACTCGGGACCGACGCGTCCGGTCGTTATGAGAAGCGCGTCCGGTCATGGGGTTTGACCGTTGGCACAGTGACCGTTGGAGGATCGGACGCGGTTGAGCGCGTCTGGTCAGTTTTGACCGGCGCGTCCGGTCATCCCGAAAAGACCCAGTGAAGGGGTATAACAGCTCTATTCGGATGGGATGCTTATAAATACTTGTTGGCCAGCCCTTGGGGAGGTCTCTCGTGATTTCTAACATACTTGTGCATCCTTTGGGCTAGAGCTTCATCTCCCACTAATCTCTCTTGCTTGATTGCAAATCAAAAGTGAGATTGAGTCATCCCAAAGTGCATTGCATAGCTTGAGGGCATCTAGTGGCACTTGTGGGTGGTTTAGCCGGTGGATTTCTTATTACTCTTGGAGAGTACCGCTCCTAGCCGGCTTGGAGATTGTTGGAGGCGTTGGCAAGAGAAGGAGATTGTTCTTGGCCACCTCCGGTTGATTGTAATAGGTTCTTGTGCTTTCCTCGGCGGAGCGCCAAAAGCAACTCTAGTGGATTGCGCGTGTCATTGAGTTGCCTCACTTGAGAGTGGTGTCTTGCGGTGCCTTGCGGGGTGTGCCTTGAGGGGCAAGTGACTTGAGGGTCACACCGAGGAACCATCTAAGTGTTGGTCGACACAACCAGTGACGTAGCTTGTCGGTGCATAAGTGAACACCAGGTGAACAAAAATATTGTGTCTCTTGTCTCCCGGTGATTGGTCTTCATATTGTGTTGTTGTCAATATTGATTGATTGTATATCATCTTAGTAATTGGCAACATCTTCACTACACCGTTGGTATAAGATACACAATCCTCTATCTTGCATTTACATTTACTAGATTATCTTGTATAGCCCTAGTAGTAGCTTTGCTAGTTGTTGTTAGCTTGCTCACTAGTGCAAGATTAGTGACTTAGACCTTGTGTGAACTAGAGATCATAATCTACTAGTCTTGTGGATAGGAGGCTTGCATCACAACCGTAGGCTAAGCAAAACTCGCTTTGCGCCGTTTGTTATTCTAACAAGTTTGCTTAGTGGCTTGTGTAGGAATTTTTATAGGCTATTCACCCCCTCTAGCCATCTAGGACCTTACAAGTGGTATCAGAGCTGTGATCACCGTTTTAATCAAGGCTTAACATCCTTCGGTGTAAAAAAATGGCTCAAATTGTGTTCAATCATGTTGGGGGCAAGCCACCGTTCTTTGATGGTGTTAGTTCTTTTACTCATTGGAGGAGAAAAATGACAATGTACCTTAGTTCTATTCATGAGAGAGTTTTGCAAGTCACATAGAATGATTTTGCTATCATTGATCCCGATCATCTCACCGATGAAGATAGAGCAAATAGAACATGCAATAGAATGACTCTCAATACACTTTACAATGGTATTGACACAAAAGTATTTGAGGGCATCAAGGATTTAGAATTGGCAAATGAAGTATGGACATGGTTGAGTGAAACATATGAGGGCACTAAGGTTGTAAAGAGTGCCAAGCTATATGGGCTCAAGAGTGAGTTTGAGAACTTCAAGATGAAAAAAGAAGAAACAATCTTAGAGATATTTCATAGATTGCAAGTCATTGTGAATGATCTCAAGAGCTTAGGGCACAAGACACAAGATCAAGATTTTTGCCATAAGTTCTTATTGAGCTTACCAAAAAGATTCAAAATGTTGATCATGATGCTACAAAGAGATGGACTTGATGCAATGAAGCCCAATGAATTGCTTGGAGAGGTATTAACCTTTGACAAGTATGATCAAGATGTTGATGAGAAGGAGGAAGAAAAGAAGAAGAAGACCGTGGCATTCAAGACCACCTCCTCTAAGGGCAAAGCTTCAATTCAAGAAGAAGATGACAATGAAGAAGATGAAGAATTGGAAATTGATGATGAGGCACTTGCTCTAGTTGTCAAGAATATTGGCAAGATGTTTATCAAGAGAAGAGACTTCAAAAAGAGAAATGACTATTTCAAGAGCAATGAGCAACAAAGGAAGTGCTTCAATTGTGATAGCACCGAACATCTTCAAGCCGAATGTCCCTATGACAAGAAGAAGAACAACAAGAGGGGCAAGTTTGAGAAGAAAAAGAGAGAAGCTAAGATGACTTTCAAGAAGGGCAAGAATGGAGCCTATGTGGTCACTTGGGAAAGTGATGATGATGATGAAGAAGAATCATCATCCAACAAGGCTTTTGCTTACATTGCTATCAACAAGAAGCCATCACTATTTGATTCATCCTCGTCGTGCCTCATAGCCAAAGAAACTAAGGTAATATATGATGAGAGTGATGATGAAAGTGAAATGGAATATGCTCATGATAGTGATAATGATAATGATAATGATAATGATAATGAAAATGATGATGATGAACCAACTAAAGAACAACTATATGACTTGATGCAACAAACTAGAGACATAGCTATTGCCAAAAACAAGGAGTGTAAGAAGCTTTCAATGAAAGTAGCAATACTTGAGAAAGTTCTTAGTGAGCTTAAGACCACTCATAAGAGTCTAGTGGAAGACCATGAGGATCTTGGTAAGGCTCATTCCAAGCTTGAAAAAGCTCACTCATTGCTACTTGAGCAACAAGCAAAGAAGGAGGTTGTTGTATCATGTGATATAGGTGTTACATGTGATATAATTGATGAATCCTCTTATGAACCTATCATCATGTCAAATGCTAACCCTTCTTGTAGCTCTTCATCCACCACCACCGACTCTACCTCCTCTACTAGTGATGGTTTCACTTGTCATGCCTCACTAATGGTTGAGAATGAGACTCTCAAGAGAGAGGTGGATGAGCTCACTCACGCCCTAGGCAAGGCCTATGGTGGTGAGGCCCGCTTGCTTAGATGCTTGGGTAGCCAAAGGTTCTCTCTTAACAAAGAGGGATTGGGCTACACCCTCAAGAAAGGCAAGTCGGCCTTTGCAACTCCAAAGCCTAGCTTTGTGAAGGGCAATGGTCGGTTTTGCAATAGATGCAAGCAAGTTGGGCACCTAGAGCATAATTGCAATAAAAAGAACCAAAACAAGAAATTTGTTAATGCTATACCTTTTGATTCTTGCTATGTGCTTACCAAAGGTGTGAAGGGTGTGAAAGCTAAGTTTATTGGTACACCCATTGTTGGCTCAAAGAAGAAGGCTATTTGGGTACCAAAGAGCTTAGTTACTAACCTACAAGGACCCAAGCAAAAATATGTACCTAAGCTTCATTGATTTGCTTGTAGGTCAATTACAAAGTCAGAGGAAGGCATTGGATTATTGATAGTGGGTGCACTCAACACATGACCGGTACATCAAGAATGTTTGAATCAATCAATGACAATGATAGTGGTGTTGATTCTACCACATTTGGCAATAACAAGAAAGGCAAGGTTATTGGCTTGGGCAAGATTGCAATATCAAATGACTTGAGTATCTCCAATGTGTTGCTAGTTGAAAGCTTGGATTTTAATCTTCTATCCGTGGCACAAATATGTGATCTTGGTTACAAATGTATCTTTGGGGTTGATGATGTGGAAGTCATTAGTATGGATGGTTCAAATGTGGCATTCAAGGGCTTTAGATATGAGAATCTCTATCTAGTTGACTTCAATGCTAGAGAAACTTCCTTGACAACTTGCTTAATCTCCAAATCAAGCATGGGTTGGCTTTGGCATAGAAGGCTTGGTCATGTTGGCATGAAATAATTGAAGAAGCTTACAACTCACAATCTTGTCAATGGTTTGAAAGATGTTGAATTTGAGAAGAATAAGGTTTGTAGTGCATGTCAAGCTGGGAAGCAAGTTGGAAGCTCACATCCAAAGAAGAGTACAATGAGCACATGCAAAGCATTTGATTTGATGCACATGGATCTATTTGGCCCAACAACATACTCAAGCATAGGTGGTAATAAGTATGGTTTTGTCATAGTGGATGACTTCACAAGATTCACATGGGTATTCTTTCTTAGTGACAAAAGTGAAGTGTTTGACACCTTCAAGACTTTTCTCACTAGAGTTCACAATAAGTTTGAGATTAGAATCAAGAAAGTGAGAAGTGACAATGGAAGTGAGTTCAAGAATACAAGAATTGAAGAACTTTGTGATTACTATAGCATTGGACATCAATTCTCGGCCAAGTACACTCCATAATCAAATGGCCTAGTTGAGAGAAAGAATAGAACATTGCTTGATATGGCTAGATCAATGCTTCATGAGTACAATGTGAGTCAATCATTTTGGGATGAAGCAATCAATACCGCTTGCTACTACATCAATAGACTATATTGTCATCCATTGCTAGAGAAGACCCCATATGAGCTACTTCATGGAAGAAAGCCCAATATTTCTTACTTTAGAGTGTTTGGTTGCAAATGTTATATCTTGAAGAAGGGCACTAGATTGGGAAAGTTTGACAAGAGATGTGATGAGGGGTTCCTACTTGGTTATTCAACTACAAGCAAAGCTTATAGAGTTTGGAACAACTCAAGTGGCATTCTAGAAGAAGTCCATGATGTGCAATTTGATGAAACCAATGGGTCACAAGATGAAGAAGAGAATCTAGATGATGTTGGTGGAACTCTATTGGTGGAAGCAATGAAGAACATGGACATTGGGGACATTAGAGCAAAGCAAGTAATTGATATTCAAGATGATGATAAAGATCAAGTGCTCAATTCTCCATTCAAGCTAGCTGGTGACTCTCAAGTACAAGATCATGGTGCTAGTTCATCTCATCAAGATACATCAAGTAATCAACCAAGCTCAAGCAATCAAGTGCAAGTACTCCAACCACAACATGTTGCAAGAGATCACCCCATTGATAGTGTTATTGGTGATATTAGAAGTGGTGTGCAAACAAGATCAAGATTGACCATGTTTTGTGAGCATGCATCATTTGTGTCAACCATAGAACCAAAGAAAATAGAAGAAGCTTTGAAGGATGCCGATTGGATCATGGCTATGCAAGAAGAACTTAACAATTTCACAAGAAATGATGTTTGGGAATTGGTAGAAAGGACAAATGACTACAATGTGATTGGAACCAAATGGGTGTTCAAAAACAAGCAAGATCAAGATGGCATTGTGGTGAGAAACAAAGCAAGACTAGTTGCTCAAGGTTACACTCAAGTAGAAGGTCTTGACTATGATGAGACATATGTTCCCGTGGCAAGATTGGAGGCAATAAGGATTCTATTGGCTTATGCTTGTGCACACAACATCAAACTATATCAAATGGATGTCAAAAGTGCATTTCTCAATGGGATCATCAATGAGTTAGTCTTTGTTGAGCAACCTCCCGGATTTGAAGATGACAATAAACCCAAAAATGTGTACAAGTTGAAGAAGGCTTTATACGGTTTAAAGCAAGCACCTAGAGCATGGTATGAGAGGCTAAGGAATTTCCTTCTCTCTAAGGGATTCAAGATGGGCAAGGTTGATACAACTCTATTCACCAAGAAGATTGGGAATGATCTATTCATAGTGCAAATATATGTTGATGACATCATCTTTGGATCAACCGATCAAGCTTATTGTGAAGAATTTGGTGCTATGATGGCCAAAGAGTTTGAAATGTCTATGATTGATGAACTTAGCTACTTTCTTGGTCTCCAAGTCAAACAATTGAAGAATGGGACATTTGTGAGTCAAGGGAAATACATAAGGGACATGTTGAAGAAGTTTGGAATGCAAGATACAAAGCCAATTTCAACTCTAATGGGTACAAATGGCAATTTGGATAGTGATTTTGATGGCAAAATGATGAATCAAAAGGAATATCGGTCTTTGATTGGAAGTCTACTCTATGTCACCGCATCAAGGCCGGATGTCATGTTTAGTGTTTGTATGTGTGCTAGATATCAAGCCTCACCTAGAGAGAGTCATCTCACGGTCGCAAAGAGAATATTGAGGTACTTGAAGCAAACAAGAGATGTTGGACTATGGTATCCCAAGGGGTCAAAGTTTGAATTGATTAGATATTTGGACTCTGACTATGGGGGTTGCAAGATCAATAGAAAGAGCACAAGTGGCACATGTCAATTTCTTGGAAGATCACTTGTGTCATGGTCCTCAAAGAAACAAAATAGTGTGGCAATCTCTACCGCCGAAGCCGAATATGTGAGTGCGGGGAGTTGTTGTGCACAATTGCTATGGATGAAATCAACTTTGAAGGATTATGGCCTCAACTTCAAGAATGTGCCATTGCTATGTGATAATGAAAGTGCAATCAAGATGATACAAAACCCAGTTCAACATGGAAGAACAAAGCATATTGACATAAGGCATCATTTCATTAGAGATCATCAACAAAAGGTAGATATTGCTATTGAAAGTGTTGGCACCAATGATCAACTTACCGATATTCTTACCAAGCCACTTGATGAAAAGAGGTTTTGTAAGCTAAGGAATGAGTTGAACATTCTTGATTTCTCAAACATGAGTTGAATGCACCCCATCCACTTATTGACATGCCTCTCCTTCGACATTGCAAGGTAAAGTTGATTGACATGTCATTCATCCTATGCTAAGGACTTGCTAGATCATGTAGACATAATAAGTGGTACGCATGAGAATTCATGATAAATCAAATGAATTTGATGGATATATGTTACCACTATTGCTTCTATGCTTGCTTTGATCTAGTGGTGGCATATGACATGTTTGTGAGCTTACAAACCTAGTGTTGAATCTAGAAGATTTGCTATAAGTGTTTAATTCAACATAGGCAAGATAACCCTTATTATGAGGTGTGAAGAAGCTTGTCTTTGGTTCAAATCGAATTAAATATCTTTGGCAAGTGTTCTAGGTTGAACCAAATTTGATTAATTCTAACCTACTCCATCAAACATTGTTTTCTCTCCACAATTTGATCCCATTTTTGGATAAGTTGTTGACAAAGGGAGAGAGAAAAAGATGATTCAACATGATAAAGGGGTCAATAAAATTTTGATGCACACAAGTAGGGGGAGCAAGCTCATAAACAAAGTTGTTGCATTTGTTTGTGCATTCTCATATGACTTGCTCATTACACATGTATTTAAATTCAATATACATGCTTGTGTGGTGCAATGCTAGTATAGAACTTGAATGATGAAATGATCTACTAGCATGCATAGGAATAATTTACATGTGGAATCTAGACGTGCCTTAAACTTTACAAGTGGTTCAAGAACCTTTACTATAATGTTGATCTCACGGGGTTCTTGAGTTTTGATGGATGTCTAGTTATCTCATGATGCTAAGGATGATGTAAAAGGCAACTCCGATTGGTATCACGCTTCAAAGGTCCATTTCTTACACCTTAGCATCATTTTGGTAGAATTACTCTCTCAACACTTCTATCAATGCATATGTGCAAAGCTTTCAATCCAGACTCTATGCACATATGTAGGGAGAGCTAATGTTACCAAAACTGAGCTTGTGATAATTGTCCAAACTTTACTTATGAGAAAAATGATTGGACAAGTATGACAAGTTCAAAACTTTTATTATCAAAATCATCTTTGTGAGGGTTGTCATCAATTACCAAAAAGGGGGAGATTGAAAGTCCCTAGTTTGGTTTTGGCTAATTGATGAAACCTAGGACTAACCTTTGTATCTAAGTGGATGATTTAGATAAAGGTGGTCATTGAATATGAAACATGACATCGACTCATGTGACCAAGATGATGAAGACCGAGGTGATGCTTGGCTCGATGGACCAGTTGTGAAGGTGAAGGGCAAGTCGAGGCTTCGAATCGAAGGACCATGCGATGGTGAAGCTTGAGCAAGACTTGGCGCCGACGGACCAATGCAACGGTGAAGAGCAAGTGAAGTCAAGGTCGATGGATCAAGACGGTCATGTGATGATATGAAGTGGATCATATCTTTTGGAAAAACAAAATGGGCTCAAGGCAAAGGTATAACCATAGGGCCATTTTGTTTTGCACTCAAGACACCATAGAGGGTGTGAGTGGTTTAGGATCGATAGCTGAACTATTAAGAGGGAAAGTCTTATTGGTTATTCGACGCATGGGTGCCACTAGGTGAATTCATGAAGTGCATTGCATGTAGGGCCTAGTGAGCTAACTGGAAAACCTTCGAAAATTATTATGAAAATGCTAACACACGTGCATAAGGTGGTGATCACTTATTGGTGTTGGCACATTTACGAAGGCGATGAAGTTTGAGCGGTAGAGAGGGTTTGGGTCTCTCTCTCCCTCCCGCCGAGCTTGCGAGCGCGAGATTCAGGCGTTTTTGGGAACTTGAAATGCCTATTTTCCACTATGCCGAAAGTCAGAAAAGAAATGGAGGCGAACGGAGGTCACAGAGGTGACCAGACGCTGCACCAGACGTGGTCATGGTATGACCAGACGTGTCCGGTCAGCAGTCAGGCACGCGGGTGCTAGGGTTTGCAACCGGCGTGTCCGGTCACTCGCGGGACCGGCGCGTCCGGTCAGATGCCCAGAAGGAACTATGGTTCGCAAGGATGATCGGACGCGTGGCGCGTCTGGTCACACATGATCGGACGCGTCCGATCGTTGAGGGAGCTTACTGGACTCTAACCAGACGCGGGCACTGTCGCATCCGGTCGTTGACTGGAGCGCGTCCGGTCGTTACTTCACGGGCACGCGGTGTTGTGCGATCGGCGCGTCCGGTCACTCGGGACCGGCGCGTCCAGTCGTTATGAGAAGCGCGTCCGGTCATGGGGTTTGACCGTTGGCACAGTGACCGTTGGAGGATCGGACGCGGTTGAGCGCGTTCGGTCAGTTTTGACCGGCGCGTCCGGTCATCCCGAAAAGACCCAGTGAAGGGGTATAATGGCTCTATTCGGATGGGATGCTTATAAATACTTGTTGGCCGGCCCTTGTGGAGGTCTCTCGTGATTTCTAACATACTTGTGCATCCTTTGAGCTAGAGCTTCATCTCCCACTAATCTCTCTTGCTTGATTGCAAATCAAAAGTGAGATTGATCCTAAAGTGCATTGCATAGCTTGAGGGCATCTAGTGGCACTTGTGGGTGGTTTAGCCGGTGGATTTCTTGTTACTCTTGGAGAGTACCGCTCCTAGCTGGCTTGGAGATTGTTGGAGGCGTTGGCAAGAGAAGGAGATTGTTCTTGGCCACCTCCGGTTGATTGTAAGAGGTTCTTGTGCTTTCCTCGGTGGAGCGCCAAAAGCAACTCTAGTGGATTGCGCGTGTCATTGAGTTACCTCACTTGAGAGTGGTGTCTTGCGGTGCCTTGCGGGGCGTGCCTTGAGGGGCAAGTGACTTGAGGGTCACACCGAGTAACCATCTATGTGTTGGTCAACACAACCGGTGACGTAGCTTGTCGGTGCACAAGTGAACACCGGGTGAATAAAAATATTGTGTCTCTTGTCTCCCGGTGATTGGTCTTCATATTGTGTTGTTGTCAATATTGATTGATTGTATATCATCTTGGTGATTGGCAACATCTTCACTACACCGTTGGTATAAGATACACAATCCTCTCTCTTGCATTTACATTTACTAGATTATCTTGTGTAGCTCTAGTAGTAGCTTTGCTAGTTGTTGTTATCTTGCTCACTAGTGCAAGATTAGCGACTTAGCCCTTGTGTGAACTAGAGATCATAATCTACTAGTCTTGTGGATAGGAGGCTTGCATCACAACTGTAGGCTAAGCAAAACTCGCTTTGCGCCGTTTTTATTCTAACAAGTTTGCTTAGTGGCTTGTATAGGAATTTTTATAGGCTATTCACCCTCCCTCTAGCCATATAGGACCTTACAGCGGGTGCTCCAACGAGGACTAGTGGAGAGTGGCAACTCTCAGATACCTCGGGAAAACATCGCCGTGTTCCTAACCCTTTACTTTCAAGCAATTTAATTTCACGTATTACTTTTGTTGCTTGGTTCACTTTCCTAGAATTGCCTTGCTAGACTAGGATTGGGACTTAGGGTGCAAAACTTTTACCGATAGAATCACTAGGAACACTTGTAGGCACTAGGGGTGAATTATGGCTTAGTAGGATTTAATTCTCGCAATAATTTTTTAGAAAAGCCCAATTCACCCCCCTCTTGGGCATCTTGATCCTTTCAATACTACATTTTGAAACATATCGATCATGTGATAAAAAATTTAGAAAGAAACATCACCTTTGAAATGGATGCATCAGAGCATGCTCAATCTAGTATTTAGTTCACTACCACAATTAGGGATGAAAGTGATGCAAAAAATTCTCCGATCCAAATCTGAATCCAAATTTTGAGAAAATAGAGAAGAACTTTTAATATCCATGCGGATGTGGATAACCCAAATCCGATGATATGTAGACAAGGGATTAGTATAAGAAATTAGTAAAATTTAGCGGATATGGATTATCCAATGTTTAAAATAGAATATCCGATAACTTCTCTTCCTAATTAAAATTAGACGAATTCAGAATTAAAAAAGCTTGTTAGTTGGGAAATCTTTGTTTATGACGTGGTTGTTTTATGTTCCAAATTTTTAATTTATTACTTGTTGGCTGTTTTTTGTGATAATTTATCATTTGTGAGTGCGGATATCTTACTTTAATTGTATCAGTGTGATAACCACGACATAGAATACAATTCAAGATTATTGTCTACTGCTTGCTATTGACTCTTTAGTCTCTACTAAATTAATTCTTGATAAGCTTATAATTTTCTATGTATCCACATATTACTCAACTATTTAAATATGTCTTCGATTCGATTCCGCATCTTTGCTTAATTAATTCTTAATAAACATATAATTTTCTACGTATGCATATAATACTTGTAGGCACTAGGGGTGAATTATAGCTTAGTAGGATTTAATTCTCGCAATAATTTTTTTTATAAAAGCCCAATTCACCCCCCTCTTGGGCATCTTGATCCTTTCAATTGGTATCGGAGCCGAGTTGCTCCTAAATTAGGCTTTACCGTCTAGAGCAAGATGTCTAATAGGGAAGGACCACCTCCTATCTTTGAGGGAGATGATTTTCCATATTGAAAAATCCTCATGGAGGCGTATGTAACACTTCAAGTGTTTAGTCCTTAATTGCATTGCATTTGCATGGCATAAGCATAAGCATGCATCATTCATGTTTGTTATTTTATGTGATGCAACACATGTGATTATTCTAGGGTTTGTTTGATTTATTTCATGAAGTATTTGATAGTTGGTGTAACAAAAAGGTAAGGTAGCCAATCATGACCTACAACACCTTAGTTATACTTAGGGTAACATTTGGAACAAGGTTCATGTTGACCAAAATTACAAATTTGCCCTCCAAGAGAAGTTTGACCACCATTTGACCCTAGAAGGCTCTAGTTTGACCAATTAAAAAGTCTAATTTAGAGACCTTGCATGGAAGAGCACCCTTAAGTAAAGTTGTAGAGAATTTCATGAGGAACAAAAGTTCTAATATGGCCATCTCATGAAAATGACCAGAGCATGCTCAAAAATGGCCCACAAGTCAGCTTGAGTGGTGATCAACACTTAGAAAAATTCTAAGTCTGGAAATTGGACTTTTCAGTTTCACTGTACCTCACTTTAGCAACTTGTAACTCACAAACTAGGCCAAACCAGTCCTGGAGCCAATTGACAAAGTTGTTGTCCACACATAGCTCTACAACATTGTCAATATCACCATCACCTGGTTCTCAATAGTTTAGGAGATTTTGTGTCGTGAAAATAGGGTTTCAGTCGGCTTAGTGACTGAAACTGGGTTTCAGTTTCTAAGTGCACCACTTTGGAGCTCTGTAGTTTCAAATCCAGGCTGAACCAGCCCAAACTCCAATTGACAAACTTGTTGCCCTCACATAGCTCTACAAATTTGATGTTGTCATCTTGGACCAAATCGAGCTGTGTTGGAAGATAATCAGCGTCAAACTTGCACTGACAGTCACCGTTCGGCCTCATCGGTCAGTCGACATCGCCATTCAGTCGGACAGCTGACCACGCCGTGGCGCTCGGGCAGAGCCCAGTGGCCGCGTGGCGCTCGCGCCCTGCCATCGCCTCCACGTCGCAAGCACACGCGCGGTCGTGAAGTCGGGGCCGACACCTCCACCCCCACACTCGCGCTCACTCTTCTCTCCTTCACTCTCGCTCTGGCCGGGTTCACCGAGGCGGAAAACGGAGGCGCCATTGCCGCCGCAGCCGCCCCGTGCTTGTGCAAGCTCACCGTCGCACCACCGTCCTCCAAATCCCGTCCACCGCTCCACCAGCATCCCCTCCACCTCCTCCAACCGTTGCTTGACCGGATTGTGTAGAGGTGAGGGTGAATTTCGGTTTCCGCCACCGTGAGTCCTCGCCGGCGCACTGTCCGCGCGGCGGCTCACCGTGGCCAGCTCCCTACGGTCATCCTCCATTCTCACTAGTACATGTTTTGGGTTCCGGGTCGGGTAGAGAAGCCTAGGTGATGACGTTACCGGATGGGATGGCCGGTACACGTCGGAACACCGTCGTGCGCCGCCGCGCCATGGCCGCCGGTGCGGTGCTCACGCGGCCAGCGGCACTCGCTCCACCTCCGTCCTTTTCCGTGGCATGGAGAGGTCCGCCATGTCCTCAGGAAGCCGTAGCACACCTCACTTAGGTCCCTGACCCCCGGAGCTCGCCGGACCACCACCGGGTGCCGCCTCCGAGCCACGGTCGCCATGGCCGTCGTAGCTAGGGTGGGATAGGGTCAGCAAATCTAGGTTTGGTCGATGCGGGAAGTCACGGGGAAGCCGTTGGTGCTCCTTTCGTCGCCGGAGGCGCCGTCGTCGGCGAGCTTGAGCTCGCCGGAGTCGCGGCCGTCTTCCCCCTTTCGCTCTCTCTCTCTGGCCTATGGGCCCGCACTGTCAGCGCCGCGCGCGCGGGCGGGGCGCCGAGGCAGGCCGCGCGCTGGCTGGGCCGCGCTAGCAAGCCGGGCCGGCCCAGTTTCAAATGGGATTTATTTCATTTCTTTATTTTGTCACAGTTTTAAGTGAGATTTGGAAAAATGAAGATCTAGGGTTTTACTTGCCCAAAAATTATGAGATAAATTTTGTTAGGATCTACATGATGTGTAGTATTTTAGAAAAATATGGATCTGGCATGAGATGTTTAAATTCTGTAAGAATTTAATAGATCCTTTAAATGTGTTTTGGAATGCATGCAAATTTGTTAAATTTATAACTTGAGCTGTAGTGTTCCATAAATCATGAAAATTGGTGGGTAGGTTACTCTATGCTAGCCCTAGCTCTGGTAAAAATTTGGACATCAGTGCTTAAGTACTTTTCAAGTTATTATGCTATCTTGTTATTCTGGGAAATATTTAAATGAATTTTTGTAATTTTTCTACATGTGCAATGTTCATATAACTTTTTGGAGAATGTCTTGGTACCCTAGACTGTCCAAAAAAATTAAGAAATCTGTTGTTTGACACTTTTTACTATGCTTTGTTATTTATACAAAAATCAGCCTTTTTGGCTTGGGAATTTTGTGTAGGAAGTTCCTGTGAATAAATTGAGTTCAATATTTTACAGTAGTCTCTTTGTGGATCAGAGAGTCCCCTGTAATTTTTGTAGAATTTTAGGAGCAGTTTACATATATGTTTAAAATTCCACCTAATTAATTAAATAAAATAAGAAATGAGTATAAATAAATGTTCTAAGTAGTCACACCCTACTTTCTGGTGTTGTTATACCCCATGTGAACTTTTGGAAATCTTAGTTTGGTTTTAAGGGTCTTTGGCCACATCAATAAATGTTTAACCTTTGTAATTTTAGGTTTTCTGGACAGCTAGTAGTAATTCTAAATTTGGCTTTGATAAAATTGGTTGATGGAAAACTTGTAAATACCAAAGTTGGAGTAAACTTGATGAACTAGCTTGTGTCAAAATTTGAAAGCATTTGGCTTAGTAGTTTGAGAGTTACTGTTGTTTAAAGTGGCAGTTCAAAATCTGCTACTCTCTGTTTTGAGAGGACAGATTCTGGAACTTGTGAAGTTTGACATGGAAAACGTAGGAGTTTGGAGTTGAGATCTGAAAATGAATTGTAATGCATTTCTTAGGCTTTCCATATTGTCTTAGATCATATCTTTTGGAATTGTAAATCTCCAGTTGTGATAAAAACAAGTAGCTGCTGTCCAGAATGCTTACTGTGGTGTTTTGCGGATTGTTATGGTGTGATATCCTAAGACATGCTACTTTTGTAATTGTTAGGTGTTAGGGCCTTAACTGAGGATGAGCAGCTTTATCTTAGGTTAAGTAGATTAGGTGAGTACTTCTCTACCGGAGAGGAAATTTGCACCTACTCTTTTGAAGTAATTTGAATAGAGCGTTAAATTGTTGTAATGCATTTCATTCCGAGCATATTGCATCTTTCATTATGCATTCATGGGATTTATTATGCACTCATGCAATAGGTGTACCGGAGGGGGTGACACTCCTCGAATTCGAACAAGCGATACCGGAGGAGGTGCTGAGTCAACCGGAGGAATTAGCAGAAGAACCCAACGTCGGGGAAGCTCCGTCAGAAGATCTACCCGAGTGTCCGGACCACAGACCCGCAACCTTTCTCAAAGGCAAGCCCCGGTGCATGCCGAACCCATCGTTTTATAAATATATCTTGAGTACTTTTAATTGTTTATTGCATTAAGTTCTAGGAGTTATATGAAAACACTTGCTGCATTGTACCTGTCCTTGTCCAGATATCGTACTTAAATCCTATATTAGGTTTAGGCACGTGTCGATGCTTAGCCCTGCTTAGTACGGTAGAAGTCGGGTGATTTCCGGTCATCCGCGAGATATAGGACTGGGTCGCGAGTGGCTTATGGCTATCGTGATGGAACCATGCTTTAAAATGAAGTTGAGACCGGGCGGGAGTTCGATGGTACAGCCGCAAGACACTTCACGTCTTGGGTGTGGAGCCATGCCCGTCTGAGTCGTTTAAGGACCGATTCGCTGTACGTCCTTGAGTCATGTTGAACGCAGTCTAACACTTAGTTGGCCGGATAAGTCGTTCCGACCGCGAAGCCGAGTAATGTGGTTCAGGCCGGGAATCGAATGGTAGGTTGCTTCTTGGAGGAGAGAAAGGATGTGCTTGGGGACATTGGCGTGAGACCAAGGGGGGGTTAGAGTCCCTATCACCTGGCAGAGTGTCGCCCTTGGGGTCGCGACATTATTCGGACCCGCGATTCCTGAATCATATTAAACGGTGGCCTGTGCGACCCTGGCAGGGGTCTGCACGGTGAGTGTTAGAAATACCCCTCCAGCTGGATAGGAATTCGATTCGAATCGCCGTCGCTCCCGGTTAGTGAGCACTTGACTTGAGCAGCGGCAACGTAGATCTCATTAAATGAACAGATGGTTAAGTGAATGATACAATGTTGCCGCAATGATATACCTGCTATGGATATAATAATAATGTTGTTTGATTATAATCAAGTGCATGTTTAGTACAGGTGCTAAGATAGATGACAGGTAAATGCTAAAAATAACTGCTAGTACAGGCTATAAGAGTTTAAATTACTTATGCCTTTATGCAAAATGTTATGTCAGCTAGCCTCTTGTGTAAGCCTTGCATAATCCTTGGTGTCATCTTATTTCTGGTTTTTGACGGGTAAGTCTGGTTGAGTACATTCCAGTACTCAGGGTTTATTCCCTCCTGTTGCAGATGACATGCTTTATCAGGGATTCTGCAAGACGTGTCTCCACCCTGCGGGTGATGATGACTAGATCACAAGGGCGTGATCGTCTTTATGTACTTTCCTCATGCTTTTGCAGGATGTCGATCATCCAGACTGGCAGTATTTAATTAACTAGTGTGTGTGTTATGCTTCCGCTACTTTCAAACTTGGTTTGTAATAATTGCTACTCCGTGGTGTAAACTTATTTCAGAACTACTTGTGAAATGTATCGTATGATGTTGTATGTTGAATGATGCGATCCTGGTTGTAAGCAGTTTGGTTTGAGATCCTTCGTGATTTCGATTGACTACCGGGATTATATGGGCTCAAGTTTGAAAATTTGAGCGCTTCGGTGCTTGTTTTCGTACTTGTGCTCTTATAATTTGGTCGGTTCTGTTACAGCTGGTATCGGAGCATAATTCAACATTAAACACATCTTACGAGTAATTAAAAACAAAAGTATTTGTTTGCGAAAAGGGTTAAACTCTAAAAATTATTTTATAGGTATGCCAGTGATCACATCCCTTAGCCCAAATAAGGACTCTTAGGTGGCTTATTATAAAGACTAACTTGGGGGCCTTGTTTGTTTCTGTTTCGTCGTCCATACGGCGTGATATTGTATGGATGCCATCCACTTGGGTGGTAATGTATGGATCAATTACCTCGACGCTCTGGTAAGTGTGAGTTGTGAGAGCATGATCGTCCAACCGGCGGTCTAGGGGAGAGTAGTTTTGGTGACTTACATCTTTACCTGTTTAAACCATGTAACTATGTAAAAGCACTTAATTGTGGGCATCTATCAATCGGGTAGCTTTGATACTGAAGTATATACATCTGGGGATGTGTATATGGAAAGTATTTAAATTACTGCTTTCTTGTGTGCTTATATTGGGAAACTGTTGGGCTGAAATGAGGTTTTCTGCAGGTACACTAACAGCGTAACGAGTAGACCGATAGTTTCGCTTATATGAGAGAACGTATGTATGCCACCGCCTAGCGTTAAAACTTTAGGTTTCTACTAAGGTGAGAGGGCGTACGGAACGTACATGCATCATGTTTAATTATATCATACATATCATTTACTCCCTCCTTAAAAATTTCAATACTCCTGACTAAAGTAAATTTCGTATCCCCTAAATGATCCTCACTTTAAGTCGTATCTTATCTGTTGCTACAGATGGCACGTACCAAGAGGACCGCTCGTAAATCCACTAGAGGCAGGGCACCGCGACACCAGCTCGCTCCACGTGAGCCCCGCCCTGAGCCTACTGAGGTGGAAAGGCTGAGGGCAGAGTTGGCTGAAGTGACGGCTGCCAGGAATGCAGCACGGTAACAACTGGAACAAGTGATTCATGATCGTGATCAAGAAACGCTTGCAGTCCAGAGGTTGACAGTGGCAAATCGCAACTGTCAACGCATGTTGGTCCGTGTGATGGAACAGAGGGATGAAGCCTGGCACGAGGAGAACGTTCTGAGAGCTCGCCAGTTTGAGCTCGAGCAACAGTTAGAAAATGCTGAAGAATACAATGACAACCTTCATGAAGAAGTGCACCGCCTGAATAACCAGCTTAATCCCCTGCTACCTAGAAACAACAATGTAGATGAAGATATGGGATCAGGGATCTTCATGGCTGTGGATGATAATGAAGTGGAGGTTGATGGACCACAGGATGCCCCACCTGCAGAAGCACTAGAGGAAGAGCCAGAAGAAGAAGAAGAAGACGAGGAGTTAGAGCCTGTCAGTGATGAGGACGGCGGGGAGATCCTTGACACTGACTCGGATGATGATGCTTAGAGTAGTCATCACGTGCCTATAATGTTAGGATCGTCTTTTGTGCCCTCCCTGTGATGGAGTGAGGCTTTGTAATAACTTAACTTTTGGGATGTAAGGTTGAACCGTATGTTTCCTGAATGTAGTTTGAACCAGTTAATTTCGATCACAACTTGATGTCTTATTATGTTGCGTTCGATGATGGTGTCACGATTAGCACCCTTCGGTGCCACGACGAAACCAAGGGCCTCCTATGGCGCGCGACATAAGGCTGTGCTGCTTGGCACGCGCAGGTATCGAGGTGGCTAGTCATGATCCACCATGGAACTCTTCATTGAGAAGTCTCTTTGTGGTCAGTTTGAAGTAGCCTTTCACAGTCAACTAAAAATCTTGAGATCGAATCCAGGTACCGTGCAAAAGGTCAAAAATCACGTAGATAGCAACGTAAACGGTCCGGTAACCGTTGTGCTCCCTGTGAGTGAGCCTTTATCAAAGAGCATCTTGTTGGATTACCAAGTATGATCTCGTCAAATGATGCGCTAGAATGGATTGTGCGGTTGTGATGAATTATTGTGCCTTAATTATTATGAGAAATCTATTCATACAGTCAGATTGACATTTCGCAATGATTCATCTACAAATTTCCCACATCGTCAGTGCTCATTGGCTATGCATTTTGCAGATGTCGTACAATCTACGCCGGGGTCATGGAAATGAGGAGGAGGAACAGCTGCCCCCTCCGCCACCACCTACTCTGGCCGAGTTGATGCAATCAGTGGTTGAGGGGCAGCGTATGTTGGCTGACGCCATGCGCCAACTGGCTAATCGAGAGGCTCGTCATGGCCGCCAGGGCCCAGAGCCAAATCAGTACAGCGATTTCAAGGACTTTCTGGATACAAAGCCCCCGCTCTTCAAGGAAGCGGAAGAACCACTGCAGGCTGACGAGTGGTTGAATACCATTGAACAAAAGTTTCGTCTGCTACGCCTAACTGATGAGCTGAAAACTGAGTATGCTTCCCATCAGTTGCATGGTCCGGCGGGCATTTGGTGGAGCCACTATCGTTCCACACTGCCTGCCAATGTCCCGATTGCTTGGGATCAGTTTAAGGCGGCATTCCGGGGAAATTATATCCCTCCCGGTCTTATGGCAATCAAGCACACAGAGTTTATGAGGCTGTCGCAAGGAAACAAAAGCCTGACTGAATACTTGCAGTCCTTCAACAACCTGGCAAGGTATGCCACAGAGTTTGTGGATACCGATGCCAAAAAGATTGCTAGCTTCAAAAGGGGCCTCGGCCCAAAACTGATGAAAACTATGGGCACTAGCAAATGTACTACTTTCAATGATTTCATCAGCGATGCCTTGACCTAGGAGAACAACAATACTATTTATTCTGCCTCTAAGAGCCGTAAAAGGGCCCTTGAGGCAAGTGCTTCTCAGTCAAGGGCCTCAGCGGCACCGAGGTCTTCCCCTCGCCCACCTGCTCAAAATACAAAGTTCCGTCCGCCGCAGAAGAAGCCTGCTGCAAAAACGGGGTTCCGTAAGGCTTATACCGTCGCTCTGCCAAAGGGGACTTCTGGACAGAGCAGCTCTAGTGTTCCTCCTAGCAATATGCCTTGCTGGAATTGCAACAAGCCAGGTCATTGGGCCCGGAACTGTCCGTACCCTAAGAAGAATGTCAACCAAGGTAGTCGTCAGGGACACGCCCATTATAACAGCATTGAGGAAATTCCCTCTGGTGAGGTGGTCACCGCTGGTAAGTTTCTAGTTGACCAACACCCCGCAGTGGTACTTTTTGATTCAGGTGCTTCGCATTCCTTTATCAGTCCTAAGTTTGCATCCAAATTTGCACACAAGTTGCATACTGTTGAAGGTGTGGGTTATTGCATTAGTGCAGCAAGTGGGAATATTTCCACAAATAAAGTAGTGGGGAACCTTAAGTTTGAGATAGAAGGGCGAAGTTATTCGCTTGCCCTATTGGTTTTACCTGGTTTAGACATAGATGTTATCTTGGGCATGAATTGGATGAGTCAGAATGGGGTACTCATTGACACATCCGCTCGGGTAGTTATGCTCAGAGATCCTACAGATCAAAAGGGTTTTCTAGTACAACTTCCTAGAAAAGTTGATTTGTCTGGGGAAGTTCATTCTGTGCAAGCAAAGGCATTGACCGAAATTCCAGTAGTAAATGAGTTTCCAGACGTTTTTCTCGATGATTTGCCGGGGCTCCCTCCGGATCGGGATGTGGAGTTTAAAATTGAGTTGTTGCCTGGCACGGCGCCCATCTCTAGGAGACCCTATAGGATGCCTCCAAATGAACTCGCTGAACTTAAGGTGCAATTGAATGAACTTTTGAAGAAGGGGTTGATTCATCCTAGTTCGTCTCCGTGGGGATGTCCTGCTATCTTTGTAAAGAAGAAGGATCAGTCGTTGCGGATGTGCGTAGATTATAGACCTCTCAATGCAGTCACTGTCAAGAATAAGTACCCTCTACCACGTATCGACATCCTGTTCGATCAGTTGTCTAAAGCTAAAGTTTTCTCCAAGATCGATCTAAGATCTGGCTACCATCAAATTAAAATTCGCCCGGAAGATGTTCCAAAGACAGCCTTTTCTACCAGATACGGTCTTTATGAGTATCTTGTTATGTCTTTCGGCTTGACAAATGCCCCCGCACACTTCATGTACTTGATGAATTCGGTGTTTATGCCTGAATTGGACAAGTTTGTGGTGGTATTTATTGATGATATCCTGGTATATTCTGTGAATGAGGAGGATCATGCTGAACATCTGCGTATAGTCCTCACAAGACTGCGTGAACATCAACTTTATGCGAAGTTCAGTAAGTGCGAATTCTGGCTTCGTGAAGTACCTTTCCTTGGGCATGTGTTGTCCGATGGAGGAATTATGGTGGACCCCGCCAAGGTACAGGAAGTACTGAACTGGAAGGCTCCTATCTCGGTTCACGAGGTCTGAAGTTTTCTTGGTTTGGCTGGCTATTATCGTCGCTTCATCCCGGATTTCTCCAAAATAGCCAAGCCAATGACTCGGTTGCTGCAGAAAGACACCAGGTTTGTCTGGACTCCTGAGTGTGATGCGGCTTTTCACCAACTGCGAACCCTCCTAACCTCAGCTCCGGTTTTGGCACAACCGGATATCGAGAAACCATTTGATGTTTATTGTGATGCCTCAGGCATAGGTTTGGGAGGTGTGTTGATGCAGGAAGGCCGAGTAATTGCATATACTTCTCGACAACTTCGGAAGCATGAGGCAAATTATCCAACGCATGACTTAGAACTCGCCGCAGTTGTTCATGCTTTGAAAGCCTGGCGACATTATCTGTTGGGCAATGTTTGCAATATCTACACAGACCACAAAAGCCTCAAATACATTTTCACCCAACCCGAGTTGAATATGCGTCAAAGAAGATGGCTCGAGTTGATTAAAGATTATAACCTTCAAGTGCACTATCATCCTAGCAAGGCAAATGTGGTTGCGGATGCTTTAAGCCGTAAGTCTCATTGCCATTCCTTAGTTGAAACTGATTTTCATCGATCTTGCCTTCTACATCCAGCAGTCTTGTACAACATCACTGTCAGTTGTACTCTCAAAAGCAGAATTATTGAGCTCCAAAAGACTGACACTGGCATATTTCACATCAAGCGTAAGATGAAAGAACAAGAAACTACACAGTTCAGGATAGATGAAGAGGGTGTACTATGGTTCAAGGATAGGTTAGTTGTGCCTAAGGACCGGGAGCTTCGAAATGATATTATGTCTGAAGCACACTCCTCTAAGTTGTCCATCCATCCTGGCAGCAATAAGATGTATTATGATTTGAAGCCATACTATTGGTGGACCAAGATGCGGAAAGAAATAGCTGCATATGTGGCTAGGTGTGACACCTGCTGTAGAGTTAAAGCTGTGCATATGAAAGCTGGGTTGCTTCAACCACTGTCTATCCCAGGTTGGAAATGGGAAGAGGTAAGTATGGATTTCATTATCGGTCTTCCTCCTACTGTCAAAAATCATAATTCCATCTGGGTAATTGTGGATCGTTTGACCAAATCAGCTCACTTCATTCCAGTTAGAGTGGACTATCGTCCCACTGACTATGCTGAGTTATACTTCAATCAGATAGTCCGGCTTCATGGGATACCTCGTACTATCGTTTCTGACCGTGGTCCCCAGTTCACTGCTCGCTTTTGGGAGCATTTGCATCACCTTCTGGGAACCAAGTTAGTGAGAAGCTCTGCTTATCACCCCCAGACATCGGGTCAGACAGAACGAGTTAACCAAATCTTGGAAGATCTGTTGCGAGCATGCGTCATTTCATCCAAGGGTTCTTGGGAAAAATGGTTACCTTTAGCCGAATTCTCGTACAATAACAGTTATCAAGAGAGTATTAAGATGGCCCCATTCGAAGCTTTGTACGGTCGAAAGTGTCGAACTCCACTAAACTGGGTGGAAGCTGGGGAAAGAAGGTATTATGGCATTGATTTTGTCCAGGAAGCCGAGGAACAAGTCCGTACCATCCAGAAACACATGGCTGCAGCACAAGCGAGACAGAAAAGCTATGCGGATCGTCGTAGAAAACCACTCGAATTTGAAGTTGGAGACTTCGTTTATTTGAAAGTTTCTCCAATGAAGAGTGTCCAACGTTTTGGTGTTAAGCGGAAACTTGCACCAAGATACGTGGGTCCTTTCCAGATCATAGGCAAGAGTGGAGCTGTTGCGTACAAAATCCAGTTGCCTCCTGAGATGAGAGCCATATTCAACGTGTTCCATGTATCTCAGCTTAAAAAGTGTCTTCGAGTTCCTGAGGAACAAGTTCCTTTAGGTGATATCAGGCTGGAATCCGACCTAACCTATGAAGAAAAGCTAGTCCGAGTGATCGATACTCAGGAACGAGTAACTAGAAGTAAAGTGGTTAAGTGGTACAAAGTGATGTGGAGTAATCAGGGAAGTGAGAGTGATGCTACGTAGGAACGGGAGGATTATTTGCGGGATGGTTATAAAGAATTCTATGAAAAATGGTACGCTTTCCAAATCTCGGGACGAGATTTTTATAAGGGGGGAGGGCTGTAACACTTCAAGTGTTTAGTCCTTAATTGCATTGCATTTGCATGGCATAAGCATAAGCATGCATCATTCATGTTTGTTATTTTATGTGATGCAACACATGTGATTATTCTAGGGTTTGTTTGATTTATTTCATGAAGTATTTGATAGTTGGTGTAACAAAAAGGTAAGGTAGCCAATCATGACCTACAACACCTTAGTTATACTTAGGGTAACATTTGGAACAAGGTTCATGTTGACCAAAATTACAAATTTGCCCTCCAAGAGAAGTTTGACCACCATTTGACCCTAGAAGGCTCTAGTTTGACCAATTAAAAAGTCTAATTTAGAGACCTTGCATGGAAGAGCACCCTTAAGTAAAGTTGTAGAGAATTTCATGAGGAACAAAAGTTCTAATATGGCCATCTCATGAAAATGACCAGAGCATGCTCAAAAATGGCCCATAAGTCAGCTTGAGTGGTGATCAACACTTAGAAAAATTCTAAGTCTGGAAATTGGACTTTTCAGTTTCACTGTACCTCACTTTAGCAACTTGTAACTCACAAACTAGGCCAAACCAGTCCTGGAGCCAATTGACAAAGTTGTTGTCCACACATAGCTCTACAACATTGTCAATATCACCATCACCTGGTTCTCAATAGTTTAGGAGATTTTGTGTCGTGAAAATAGGGTTTCAGTCGGCTTAGTGACTGAAACTGGGTTTCAGTTTCTAAGTGCACCACTTTGGAGCTCTGTAGTTTCAAATCCAGGCTGAACCAGCCCAAACTCCAATTGACAAACTTGTTGCCCTCACATAGCTCTACAAATTTGATGTTGTCATCTTGGACCAAATCGAGCTGTGTTGGAAGATAATCAGCGTCAAACTTGCACTGACAGTCACCGTTCGGCCTCATCGGTCAGTCGACATCGCCATTCAGTCGGACAGCTGACCACGCCGTGGCGCTCGGGCAGAGCCCGGTGGCCGCGTGGCGCTCGCGCCCTGCCATCGCCTCCACGTCGCAAGCACACGTGCGGTCGTGAAGTCGGGGCCGACACCTCCACCCCCACACTCGCGCTCACTCTTCTCTCCTTCACTCTCGCTCTGGCCGGGTTCACCGAGGCGGAAAACGGAGGCGCCATTGCCGCCGCAGCCGCCCCGTGCTTGTGCAAGCTCACCGTCGCACCACCGTCCTCCAAATCCCATCCACCGCTCCACCAGCATCCCCTCCACCTCCTCCAACCGTTGCTTGACCGGATTGTGTAGAGGTGAGGGTGAATTTCGGTTTCCGCCACCGTGAGTCCTCGCCGGCGCACTGTCCGCGTGGCGGCTCACCGTGGCCAGCTCCCTACGGTCATCCTCCATTCTCACTAGTACATGTTTTGGGTTCCGGGTCGGGTAGAGAAGCCTAGGTGATGACGTTACCGGATGGGATGGCCGGTACACGTCGGAACACCGTCGTGCGCCGCCGCGCCATGGCCGCCGGTGCGGTGCTCACGCGGCCAGCGGCACTCGCTCCACCTCCGTCCTTTTCCGTGGCATGGAGAGGTCCGCCATGTCCTCAGGAAGCCGTAGCACACCTCACTTAGGTCCCTGACCCCCGGAGCTCGCCGGACCACCACCGGGTGCCGCCTCCGAGCCGCGGTCGCCATGGCCGTCGTAGCTAGGGTGGGATAGGTTCAGCAAATCTAGGTTTGGTCGATGCGGGAAGTCACGGGGAAGCCGTTGGTGCTCCTTTCGTCGCCGGAGGCGCCGTCGTCGGCGAGCTTGAGCTCGCCGGAGTCGCGGCCGTCTTCCCCCTTTCGCTCTCTCTCTCTGGCCTGCGGGCCCGCACTGTCAGCGCCGCGTGCGCGGGCGGGGCGCCGAGGCAGGCCGCGCGCTGGCTGGGCCGCGCTAGCAAGCCGGGCCGGCCCAGTTTCAAATGGGATTTATTTCATTTCTTTATTTTGTCACGGTTTTAAGTAAGATTTGGAAAAATGAAGATCTAGGGTTTTACTTGCCCAAAAATTATGAGATAAATTTTGTTAGGATCTACATGATGTGTAGTATTTTAGAAAAATATGGATCTGGCATGAGATGTTTAAATTCTGTAAGAATTTAATAGATCCTTTAAATGTGTTTTGGAATGCATGCAAATTTGTTAAATTTATAACTTGAGCTGTAGTGTTCCATAAATCATGAAAATTGGTGGGTAGGTTACTCTATGCTAGCCCTAGCTCTGGTAAAAATTTGGGCATCAGTGCTTAAGCACTTTTCAAGTTATTATGCTATCTTGTTATTCTAGGAAATATTTAAATGATTTTTTGTAATTTTTCTACATGTGCAATGTTCATATAACTTTTTGGAGAATGTCTTGGTACCCTAGACTGTCCAAGAAAATTAAGAAATCTGTTGTTTGACACTTTTTACTATGCTTTGTTATTTATACAAAAATCAGCCTTTTTGGCTTGGGAATTTTGTGTAGGAAGTTCCTGTGAATAAATTGAGTTCAAAATTTTACAGTAGTCTCTTTGTGGGTCAGAGAGTCCCCTGTAATTTTTGTAGAATTTAAGGAGTAGTTTACATATATGTTTAAAATTCCACCTAATTAATTAAGTAAAATAAGAAATGAGTATAAATAAATGTTCTAAGTAGTCACACCCTACTTTCTGGTGTTGTTATACCCCATGTGAACTTTTGGAAATCTTAGTTTGGTTTTAAGGGTCTTTGGCCACATCAATAAATGTTTAACCTTTGTAATTTTAGGTTTTCTGGACAGCTAGTAGTAATTCTAAATTTGGCTTTGATAAAATTGGTTGATGAAAAACTTGTAAATACCAAAGTTGGAGTAAACTTGATGAACTAGCTTGTGTCAAAATTTGGAAGCATTTGGCTTAGTAGTTTGAGAGTTACTGTTGTTTAAAGTGGCAGTTCAAAATCTGCTACTCTCTGTTTTGAGAGGACAGATTCTGGAACTTGTGAAGTTTGACATGGAAAACGTAGGAGTTTGGAGTTGAGATCTGAAAATGAATTGTAATGCATTTCTTAGGCTTTCCATATTGTCTTAGATCATATCTTTTGGAATTGTAAATCTCCAGTTGTGATAAAAACAAGTAGCTGCTGTCCAGAATGCTTACTGTGGTGTTTTGCGGATTGTTATGGTGTGATATCCTAAGACATGCTACTTTTGTAATTGTTAGGTGTTAGGGCCTTAACTGAGGATGAGCAGCTTTATCTTAGGTTAAGTAGATTAGGTGAGTACTTCTCTACCGGAGAGGAAATTTGCACCTACTCTTTTGAAGTAATTTGAATAGAGCGTTAAATTGTTGTAATGCATTTCATTCTGAGCATATTGCATCTTTCATTATGCATTCATGGGATTTATTATGCACTCATGCAATAGGTGTACCGGAGGGGGTGACACTCCTCGAATTCGAACAAGCGATACCGGAGGAGGTGCTGAGTCAACCGGAGGAATTAGCAGAAGAACCCAACGTCGGGGAAGCTCCGTCAGAAGATCTACCCGAGTGTCCGGACCACAGACCCGCAACTTTTCTCAAAGGCAAGCCCCGGTGCATGCTGAACCCATCGTTTTATAAATATATCTTGAGTACTTTTAATTGTTTATTGCATTAAGTTCTAGGAGTTATATGAAAACACTTGCTGCATTGTACCTGTCCTTGTCCAGATATCGTACTTAAATCCTATATTAGGTTTAGGCACGTGTCGATGCTTAGCCCTGCTTAGTACGGTAGAAGTCGGGTGATTTCCGGTCATCCGCGAGATATAGGACTGGGTCGCGAGTGGCTTATGGCTATCGTGATGGAACCATGCTTTAAAATGAAGTTGAGACCGGGCGGGAGTTCGATGGTACAGCCGCAAGACACTTCATGTCTTGGGTGTGGAGCCATGCCCGTCTGAGTCGTTTAAGGACCGATTCGCTGTACGTCCTTGAGTCATGTTGAACGTAGTCTAACACTTAGTTGGCCGGATAAGTCGTTCCGACCGCGAAGCCGAGTAATGTGGTTCAGGCCGGGAATCGAATGGTAGGTTGCTTCTTGGAGGAGAGAAAGGATGTGCTTGGGGACATTGGCGTGAGACCAAGGGGGGGTTAGAGTCCCTATCACCTGGCAGAGTGTCGCCCTTGGGGTCGCGACATTATTCGGACCCGCGATTCCTGAATCATATGAAACGGTGGCCTGTGCGACCCTGGCAGGGGTCTGCACGGTGAGTGTTAGAAATACCCCTCCAGCTGGATAGGAATTCGATTCGAATCGCCGTCGCTCCCGGTTAGTGAGCACTTGACTTGAGCAGCGGCAACGTAGATCTCATTAAATGAACAGATGGTTAAGTGAATGATACAATGTTGCCGCAATGATATACCTGCTATGGATATAATAATAATGTTGTTTGATTATAATCAAGTGCATGTTTAGTACAGGTGCTAAGATAGATGACAGGTAAATGCTAAAAATAACTGCTAGTACAGGCTATAAGAGTTTAAATTACTTATGCCTTTATGCAAAATGTTATGTCAGCTAGCCTCTTGTGTAAGCCTTGCATAATCCTTGGTGTCATCTTATTTCTGGTTTTTGACGGGTAAGTCTAGCTGAGTACATTCCAGTACTCAGGGTTTATTCCCTCCTGTTGCAGATGACATGCTTTATCAGGGATTCTGCAAGACGTGTCTCCACCCTGCGGGTGATGATGACTAGATCACAAGGGCGTGATCGTCTTTATGTACTTTCCTCATGCTTTTGCAGGATGTCGATCATCCAGACTGGCAGTATTTAATTAACTAGTGTGTGTGTTATGCTTCCGCTACTTTCAAACTTGGTTTGTAATAATTGCTACTCCGTGGTGTAAACTTATTTCAGAACTACTTGTGAAATGTATCGTATGATGTTGTATGTTGAATGATGCGATCCTGGTTGTAAGCAGTTTGGTTTGAGATCCTTCGTGATTTCGATTGACTACCGGGATTATATGGGCTCAAGTTTGAAAATTTGAGCGCTTCGGTGCTTGTTTTCGTACTTGTGCTCTTATAATTTGGTCGGTTCTGTTACAGCGTACCTCGAAGCCATAGATGTCGGGTGTCTTAGAGCCGCCACCGAAGGGCTTCCGGAAATCAAAGATCCCGCTAACCCCGTTAGTGACGAGGAGAAGTACGACCGGTGGAATGCAAAGACAAAAAATGCACTCTACCAGGGCCTTGGCAAGGATATCTTCAATCGTGTGCGTAATGCAAAAAATGCTCATGAATTGTGGAAAAATCTTTATGCTCTCCATGAGGGAACTAAGAGTGAGCATGAGGAACGCTATCATATTACTTTGAAGAAAATTAATTCTTTTGAGATGCTTCTTAAGGAAAGTGCTAATAACATGTACACTCGCTTGAATGTCCTTGTAGAGGATCTCAATACTCTCGGGCTCACTCAAATGAGTCCATCGGATGTTGCAAGAAGAATCTTGAGTGTTCTTCTCATTGAGAAGTATGGCCACATTGTCACCATGCTTCACCAAAGCGATCTCTCCACCGCAACACCGACACAAGTATTGGAAAAGATCAATGCTCATGAGATGTACATGCATATCACTCCGGAAGAGGACTCATCATCTTCAAAGAAGAAGGACTTGGCCTTCAAAGCTAGCCATGATAAGAAAAAGAAGAAGAACCAAGCCATGATCGTGCATGAAAGCTCAAGTGAGAGTGATATTGATGATGCATCACTTGCTCTCATGGTGAGAAAGACCACCAAGATGCTAAAGAAGCTTAACAAGAGTGGCATCAAGTTCGATGGCAAGAAGAAGAAGTTCTTCACAAGTAGCCAAAGAAAGCCTATATCCGAAATGGATTGCTACAATTGTGGTGAACTTGGTCATCTAGCTCATCAATGCCCTAAACCTCCAAAAGACAAGTACAAGAACAAGAACAAGGGCAAGAAAAATGAATCTAGTGATAAAGAAGATAAGAAGTGACAATGGCAAAGAATTTGATAACACAAACATTGAAGCTTATTGTGACGAGATTAGAATCAAGCATGAGGTTTCATCAACCTACACTCCTCAACAAAATGGTGTAGTTGAGAGAAAGAACCAGACATTGATTACCCTTGCAAGAACAATGCTAGATGAGTACAACACACTGGAAAAACTGTGGGCCGAGGCAATCAACACCGCATGCTATGCATCAAATCGCCTCTTCCTACAAAAGTTTCTTGGCAAGACCCCCTATGAGTTGCTAAATGGGAAGAAGTCGGACGTCTTATTCTTTCGGGTGTTTGGTTGCAAATGCTACATCTACAAGAAACAGCAACACCTAGGGAAGTTCCAAAGACGTTGTGATATTGGTTTTCTTGTTGGCTACTCATCAAAGTCCAAAGCATATAGAGTATTTAACCATACCACCGGTTTGGTTGAAGAAACATATGATGTAGAATTTGATGAATCTAACGGCTCCCAAGGAGCAATTGAGAATTATGATGATGTAGGTGATGAACCATTGAGGGAGACAATGAAGAACATGTCGGTGGGAGACATCAAGCCTAAAGATGATAAAGACGATGTTCAAATAGTCAATCCACCATCCTCATCATCTGTGCCTCAAGATAATGACAAGAATGAGAGAGTTGAAAATGAAGACACTCATGTATCTCATGAACAAGCCGAGGCACAAGCTCAAGATGTTGATTCTCCCCAACCTCCTCCTCAAGTGGTTGATAGAAGACACTCACCTCTACTTCAAGCACATCCACAAGATCTCATCATAGGAAGTCCTACAAAGGGTGTAATGACTCGATCTCAAAAGTTTACTTCTTTTGTTGAACATCACTCTTTTGTCTCTTGTCTTGAACCTAAGAATGTAGAAGAAGCTCTTCAAGATATGGATTGGGTGAATGCAATGCATGAAGAATTAAACAACTTCACCCGCAATCAAGTTTGGACACTTGAGGAGCATCCAAAAGGTACAAGAGTCATTGGAACCAAGTGGGTGTTCCGCAACAAGCAAGATGACCAAGACATAGTTGTGAGGAACAAGGCAAGACTAGTTGCAAAGGAGTTCTCTCAAGTTAAAGGCCTTGATTTTGGAGAGACCTTTGCACCTGTTGCAAGACTTGAAGCCATCTGTATCCTTCTTGCATATGCATCACATCATGAAATGAAATTATATCAAATGGATGTTAAAAGTGTGTTTTTAAATGGCTTCATAAATAAACTAGTCTATGTTGATCAACCTCCCGGGTTTGAAGACCCTAGATATCATAATCATGTTTATAGGTTGTCCAAGGTGCTATATGGGCTCAAGCAAGCCCCTAGAGCGTGGTATGAGCGCCTCCGGGACTTTCTCATTGAGAAGGGCTTCACAATTGGGAAGGTCGACACCACACTATTCACCAAGAAGCTTAATGGGGAGATCTTTATTTGTCAAGTCTATGTTGATGATATTATCTTCAGATCAACAAATAAAGATTATTGCAAGGAATTAGGTGAATTGATGTCGAAGGAGTTCGAGATGTCCATGATTGGTGAACTTATATTCTTCCTTGGTTTTCAATTCAAGCAAATGAAAGAAGGGATTTTTATCTCTCAAGAAAAGTATACCAAGAATCTTCTCAAGAGATTCAAGATGGAGGATTGTAAGCCAATCAAGACTCCAATGCCATCTAATGGACATCTCGACCTAGATGAGGGAGGTAAACAGGATGATCAAACTCTCTACCGTTCTATGATTGGTAGCTTGTTGTACCTTACCGTATCTAGGCCCGATATCATGTTTAGTGTGTGCATGTGTGCTCGCTTTCAAGCGTGTCCTAAAGAACCACACCTAAGTTCCATGAAAAGAATCTTAAGATATCTTAAGCACACCCCAAGCATTGGTCTTTGGTATCCCAAAGGAGCTAGATTCCAACTAGTTGGCTATTCTGACTCGGATTATGCCGATTGCAAAATTGATAGAAAAAGCACATCCGGAGGGTGCCATTTGCTTGGGAGGTCACTTGTATCTTGGTCATCTAAAAAGCAAAATAGTGTGGCTTTATCCACCGCCGAGGCGGAATACATTGCCATGGGGGCTTGTTTTGCACAAATCTTATATATGAAGCAAACCCTTCTAGACTATGGTGTTGTTCTTGATAAGGTGCCACTTTTATGTGATAATGAAAGTGCCGTTAAAATTGCTAATAATTTGGTACAACACTCACGCACCAAGCACATTGATATCCGCCATCACTTTCTAAGGTATCATGTTGCTAAAAATGATATATCACTAGAAGGTGTAAGAAGTGAAAATCAACTAGCAGATATCTTCACTAAACCTTTGGATGAGGCTACCTTTTGTAGGTTGAGAAGTGAGCTAAATGTGCTTGATTATAGTAACTTTAAAAAATAAGCTTGTGTTGTCCCTTGCATTGCATTGTAATATATGTCATGTTTAAACTTTCGTAATGCATCTAGGACTTGTCTAACACAGTTACGATAACCCTCCTTTGGAGGAGTGAAGAAGCCTAACCATGGATCAAACTTGACAAGCAACCTAGTTTTACCTTCTTGCTTTGCATTGCATATGCATGGTTGTTGCTTTATCGTTTCTTTTCGGTTTTGCTTTGAGCAACCACTGTGTTCGTCCATGGATAGAGAGAGCATTTGACGCTCCCAAAGGTTTATAAACTCTATTGCATGGCCATACGTTGCTTCTCAGGTGTTTATCACATATTTTCTTAAAAATAATACTAGCCTAAGGTGAAATATTTTAAAAAAATTGAGGGTTTGAGAGAGGTCTCTCATATCAGGTTCCAATTGGTGTTTTTTGGGTCTCTTTGTATTGAAACTTGATTGGAAGAAGTCGTGTCGAAGATCAGGAAGATAAAAGGCAAAAAATAGCAACCGGACGTTGGACCGGACACTGGACCAGACGCGATGCTGCTCAACCTCTGCATCCAGTTCCAGCCATCACTAGCACGTCCGGTCGCGCGAAGGCGGTCCTCGTGGATCTCTGACCGGACGCTTGATCGGACACTGGACCAGACGCGACGCTGCGACCACTGCGTCCGGTCTTGGACTTCATCTGCGCGTCCAGTCACGCGTAATGGGTTCCCGGGTGGACCTCTGACCGGACTCTATCCGCGTCCGGTCACCTATAATTGGACGCGTCCGGTCACGCCAGGAGCTTACTGGACTCTAACCGGACGCCTCTGCAACACGTCCGGTCAGTCGATCAGCGCGTCTGATCACCCCATGAAAAGCGGACCTGAATCCTTTTCATCGTTCCATCGGCAGTTTTCCTCCTTTCTTCTTCCTCTCGCGCGCCGCCGCTCCTTGTTCCCGTGCCCTAGCCCGCACGCTGCAATCGCTCCTCCACCGTAGCCCGCGTGCCGCCGCCGCTCCACCACCACAGCTGCTGCGCCGCCGGCCCTCTTCCACCCTAGCAGCAGCTGCGCCGCCGCTCCTCCACCCTAGCAGCCGTGCACCACCGCTTCTCCATGCCTAATCCTAGCGCTGCCGTCCCTCTCCTCTCCGGCTGCCCTCAGCGAAGGCTTGGTAGCTCACCTCCACGCCGCCCTTCATCTTGGCCGAGAGGGCTCCTCTGCGCTGCCATTGGTCATCAATCTTCGCATGGCTTCATTCACCGCAAGGTTCCTTCGCGTGACCTTGACCTAGATGGTTTGCCGTGATATCTCGCTTTGTTCTGATCCTTTCAACTTGTTTTGTTTGTCTTGGCGTTCCAGTGCTCGTCCGACATTCCCGTGGAACCCCCGCGCGTCAAGGTTTCTCACCTCTTTCACTGGAGTCTCGCTCGTCTGAGGTAGCATATCGTGCTCTATTCTTTTCTTATCTCTTATGCTTGCTGTCATAAGGACATCGCTCATCTATTAGTTGAAATATATTTCTTAAAAGTAGCTCTATCTATTCCATCTTTGCAGTGAGTCTTGTCGGTGCTTTTGTGTGGCTGTGGGCAGTTTTATCAGTGGAAATTTGAATCTGAGGCCAAGCCTGTGGATACAGATTGAGGCCAGGCCTCACGAGAGTTAGTTCATCATCTTGCAGTCGTGAGTTGATTCAGGGAAATTCTTGTTTGGCAGCTCATCATCTATTTAGTGTCAGTTGTTCTCAGCATGGCCCGCTGCAAGAATGTTGGTGGTGCACCGAGTGATGGGGACGGGAGTCCTCCACGCATGACAGAGGTTGCCCGTGGCAAGCGCAAGAAGATTACCACCAAGAAGAGAAAGAGGACGCTCACAAAGGCAGAGATAGCACAAGCAGTGCCTAATGCAACTGATCTATCTGAGAGAGGAGGCAGAGGCAGTGGTATTCACATTGGCGAGCATCGCTTTTACCTTGAAGGATGACAACTCGGTACAGAGGCCACTGAGGAGGCAGAGGACTAGCCCACAGAGCAGACAGAGGAGCAACCTACAGAGGAGACAGAGGAGACACAGAAACAGACAATGCAGACTCCACCACATCGTCGCTCAGGACGCACGCGTGCTCAGGTGACACCTAGGCCAGAGGGTCAGCGACGTGGAGGTCGTCCACCTCCCAGAGCTCGTGGTCAGCCCCCAGTTGAGCACTTTGACCTAAGGGGAGCTACAACACGACAGGTTCAGACCCTCCGATTCATCGAGGTTGGTCGGTGGTTCCCACCTCAGCGGGACACCAGAGCTTCAGAGGGTTTCTACACACCTCTGCATGAGGATTTTTACAGAGCCTATGTTGACAGTGGGATTGCCTTTAGACCGTAGAGAGTTTGTCAACTTGAGGCACTAGTTGCAGTTGTAGGTGAGCAGCTCTGTCCCCATATTTCTTTCCTACCAGGATTGTCATATCTTCTGGGTCGGACAGGAGCATACTACGGTACTTGGGTCAGAGAGTGAAATCCCAAATTTGGTTTTGGTAATTAAGGACACCAAGTTGCTAATGCCATGTGTTAAGTGTTTTGAGTTAGGAATAAGCAACACATGTGATGAAGGTGTATGTGGCAAGGAGTGGTGGTGGCCACAAGATCACAAAGAGATGGTGCATGGACATGAAATAATGATCATGGTGGAGATGCACATAAAATGAAGGACATGATGATCAAGTGGAGGAGAAGGATCTAAGAGCGTAAGGCAAAGGTATAACCATAGGGTTTTCCTTTTGTCGGTCTAAGATGAGTAGAGAAGTGATTGACCGGGTTTAGGATACATAGTCGACTATCAAGAGGGGCAATCACGGTTAGCTCGGGAATCAAGTGCCACTAGATTAATGTCTTGAGCATATGCATTAGGATCTAGTAGAGAGCTAACATAACGCCTTGAAAATGTTTGTGAAATGCTAACACACATGCACATGGTGGTGTACACTTGGTGGTGTTAGCACATTTACGAAGGCGGTGGAGTTTAAGCAGTAGAGAGGGGTTTATGTTCCTCTCTCCCTCCCGCCGAGCTTGCGAGGCGGGATTTGGCACTTTTTTGGGGAAGTGAAATGCCTATTTTCTACTGCGCCGGAAGTTGAAAAAGAAACGGAGGCGAATGGAACCAGAGCGTCCGGTCAGGCACTCAGAGGAGTAGAGCCAGTTGTAGAGCCGACCGGACGTGCGGCGCGTCCGGTCACGTGCGATCGGACACGTCCGATCACGGTGGGAGCTTACTAGACTCCGACCGGATGCCAGGTGCAGCGCATCCGGTCAAATGCTAGAGCGCGTCCGGTCATGGCAACGCTAACTTCTGACGCGCATTGTTCACGCTTGTCCTGTAGTGACCGGACATGTCCGGTCACCCTGACCGGTGCGTCCGGTCAATACGTTTTTCACTGCGTCGTCCGGTAACGGCTAGCTGCGTACCCCTTCGCTATAAATAGAAGATGTCTGGGGTTTGAGGGTAAATCTTGCACATTTTGAGACCTAGAGACATCCTTTGAGCTAGAGAACAACCCCTCCACACATCTCTTTGCTTAGTTGCACATCTTGAGTGAGATTCAAGTGCATTGCTTGAGAGTTGCATTCTAGAGGCACTTGATCTTCGAGTTGCTGCGGATTTCTTGTTACTCTTCCATGTTTCCCGACACGGTAGACGGCTTGGAGCAGCGGAGGTGATTGAGCTCACAATTGAAGATTGTTGGAGCCCTCACCAAGTGTTGTAAGGGGTTCTTGATCCTTCCTCGCGGGAGTTCGCAAATTGGATACTCTAGTGGAGCTCGTGGCTTGGAGGATCTTCATCTTGTGTGCGGTTGTGCACGCCCGCCGAGGGCTTGACTCTTGATAGTCGATTAGCTCGCGAACCGACAAGTGGGTGTATTGCCACAACGAGGAGTAGCTTGCCGGGAAGCAAGTGAACCTCGGTAAAAATCTTGTGTTATCTCTTTGCCGAGGATTTCTCTTGTGGTTGATCATTGTGATTGATTCTTTGAGTGCATTACTTATCTACATCGTTGGTATAAGAATCAAGTCACTTGCTCTTTACTTTCTTGTACTAATCTTAGTGTAGCTTTTATCACATAGGAGTAATTAGCTTAGTGACTTAGTCATGTCGGTGTGTATTAGAGGTCATAGCCTTGCTTCACTAGAATTGTATAGGTGGCTTGCATAGTATAGTTGAGCTAGCTTGACTCCTATTGCTAGAGTGCTTGATGCTATCGTGAGGAGGACACTGCTTCCGAGGTTGGGCTATCGAGAGGGTTTGACACGTATGCAGCTGTGGGTAGTCCATCACCTCATCTCTTAGATTTCATTTGACATTTGGGATTTGATGCTCTGTGAGATAGAGGATACTTTGGCAGAGGGCTTCAAGGGTCACCGTCAGCTACCCTATGCCCATTGAATTTGCTTTCTTATTTGGTCTGCTTGTGACCTACCTGCTAATATTAGAGCGGAGATTTCTGACACCACGATAGCTTTTCCTGAGTATGATATACGATAGTTGTGGGCTTCTATCACTGGAGAGCAGGCACCTAGACAGGGTTAGCGTTAGAGGGCAGAGGTACCTGAGACTACAGCTGAGTAGGACCAGACTGTTGAGGGCCTTGCAGAGGCAGAGCTTGCCGACTTAGATGCTCAACCAGCTGATCTAGACGAGGACGACGCCACTGATAGCACTAATGATGATTATCAGCCACTTTCTCGGTATCGCTCTCCTCGCTCTCATGACCATGAGGCCGGTGGTTTTAGTTCAGCCTCACGCTCAGACCCAGCCATGGTGGCTATTCTTGAGAGGCTAACCCAGGCTCAGGAGAGGCAGGAGGTTCAGCTACAGAGACAGGCTCAGGACAACGCAGCTGCATTCGCACAGATTTAGGCTCGTGAGGACGAGTTTCAGAGGCAGCAGCTAGAGATACAGAGACAGTAGACAGCTACCTAGCAGCAGTACCTTGAGCTATTGAGACACCTTGTTACTGTTGGGGTTCCTCCACCTCCGTCAGTCCTTACTCCAGCTTTACAGTCCAGTGGACTTCAGAGTCAGGGATATCCGAGCTTTCAGTTTACCTCACCTCAGCAGCAGGTGCCTTAGACATTTCAGTCCCCAGGCTACACTCCTATTCAGACGGGATTCACTCCACTGGTTTAGCTCAGGCCTCATCTACTGACTGGCACTCCATTCTCTACTGACTTGAGTGCGTCCTACAGTGAGTTGACCGGTCAGCCGACACCCTCCCATACCACAGCTCTGACTACTACAGAGATATCAGCTTCAGAGACAGTGGCTCCTCTAGTGACAGGAATCGGGACTACGGAGACAGTTCCTTCATCAGTTTCCTTGACTGATCCTCCCATGCTTGGTAATTTTTAGGCTCAGGTGACAGAGACTGCGGCTCTCGTTGCTACTACGTCATTAGCTCCTGCTCCTGAGTTACTGACCCAGACTGCTTCACTTCCACGTGCATCTATAGAGGGTCAGCTTGACAGCTCAGAGTCAGAGGAGGACACTTCTCAGTTCTTGATCACTCCATGCTCCTCGGCACCCGACTCGACTGCTTCTGTTCCTCCTTCGGACCCTTAGCTTTTTGGCTCTTGATGCCAAAGGGGGAGAGAGTAGATTCAGGGGGATTTTTGAGAGAGGGTTTCATTTTCTTTGTGTGCTACATTCATGCATCACGTTTATATTCTCATGTTTATATTCCCGCACTTGCTTTATGTGACATGTGTGCTTATGAGATACTTGTGTACTATGTGAATTATCTTGTCTCTATTATATCATGTCACTTAATTAGTTCTAGCTCATAAGGTTTTGCTTCCGTGCCTTACTCCGATTTCATATGAGCTATGTTTTTATGTACTAACTCTTCTTGTTTCATCTTATGAGTACACCTTGTTGGCTTGGAGCACATAAGCAATCCTTAACCCCTTGTTCTTGTTGCTTTTTGCTTATGTGAACCAAGCATGTTCGAAAACCTCAACTCTTAAATCTACTTAATCAAGGTGTTGTCATCAATCACTAAAAAGGGGGAGATTGAAAGCATCTAGGCCCCAAGAGTTGGTTTCGGCAATTGATGACAATGCAGCATTACCATGACTAACGTGTGTTTTGTAGAAACTTTGGTAAGTTAGGTCATGGGAATGGTGACTATTTTGGACACTATGGTTTACATGCCCAAGATGGAAATCGTTTCGGTTTTCAAAGGATTAACATCAAGATTAAGGACGGTTAGTTCCGGACGTCGAGGAGTTGAGTTATGTTCGGAATAATCGTTAGGATCTTTGCTTTTCTCCTTTGGCCGTATTATAAAGGGGGGCATGAGCGAGTAGCTTGACCTAGGTGAGTCTTTTGTTTAGGTGTGGTGCACACTTGTCAAACCTAGCACTAGGTAGCTCAGGTGAAGCCCAAAGTTCAGTTGGAAGGAACTCGGTTCAAGTTGCGTCGCGATTCGAAGTCGTTTGAGCCATTTATCCTTGACCGGACGCGGTCTCTGCCTTGACTAGATGCGTTCGGTCAGTACTGGCAGTCACCGCAGTTTCAACTAGGTCGACCAGACGCGGTCCTCCCATAGACCGGACGCGGTGATCAGGTTGAACAGAGTCAGAGAGGGTAAGTGATCTGATCGAACGCAACTGGGAAATCAATCGGATGCGTCTACAGTGCGTCCGGTCCCGTTCCAGAGAGGTACTTCGCTGACCGGACGCGTCCGGTCATCACCGATCAGACTCGACCGTGCGTTCGGTCAATGTACAGTAAGGTTCTTGCACGACCGGACGCGTCTGGTCACTCCTGATCGGACTCACTGTGCGTCCAGTCACTCAGCACCGTTCGGTTTTCAATTCGACCGTTGCCACCGACCGGACACGTCCGGTCACGTCGACCGGCGTGTCCGGTCAGTACGTAAATTGCTGAGTTGGCACATAATGGTTGGATTTGACTGTGGGGAGTATAAATACATCCCCTACACCTCTATTTGAGGTCTCTTACTCATTTGTTCAGCTGAGAAACACCTTTTATTTGTAAGGAAGTGCAAGAGCTCTAGTGAGGGTTGAGTTTTAAGAATCTAAGATCAAGATCCCACATTAGTGACTAGGGAGTAGCAAGTGTGCATCCACCTTCTCATTAGGCTTGTTGTGGTCAAGTGAGAGTTCTTGCTTGTTACTCTTGGTGATTGCCATCACCTAGACGACTTGGTGGTGATTGGGAGTTTGGTGATCATCCGGAGAAGCTTGTGGATGACCCAACTCATCTTGTGAGCGGTTGTGGGCGATTCACCGCGACGGAGTGTCAAAGAATCATCTCGTAGAGAGCACTTGATCCTCGCGTGGATCAAGGGGGAGCTACACCCTTGCGCGGGTGCTCTAACGAGGACTAGTGGTGAGTGGTGACTCTCCGATACCTCAGAAAAACATCACCGTGTTCCTAACCCTTTACTTTCAAGCAATTTAATTTCACGTATTACTTTTGTTGCTTGTTTTACTTTCCTAGAATTGCCTTGCTAGACTAGGATTGGAACTTAAGGTGCAAAACTTTTACCTATAGAATCACTAGGAACACTTGTAGACAATAGGGGTGAATTATGGCTTAGTAGGATTTAATTCTCGCAATAATTTTTTAGAAAAGCCCAATTCATCCCCCCTCTTGGGCATCTTGATCCTTTCAATACTACGTTTTGAAACATATCGATCACGTGATGAAAAATTTAGAAAGAAACATCACCTTTGAAACGGATGCATCACAGCATGCTCAATCTAGTATTTAGTTCACTGCCACAATTAGGGATGAAAGTGATGCTGAAAATTCTCCGATCCAAATCTGAATCCAAATTTTGAGAAAATAGAGAAGAACTTTTAATATCCATGCGGATGTGGATAACCCAAATCCGATGATGTGTAGACAAGGGATTAGTATAAGAAATTAGTAAAATTTAGCGGATATGGATTATCCAATGTTTAAAATAGAATATCCGATAACTTCTCTTCCTAATTAAAATCAGACGAATTCAGAATTAAAAAAGCTTGTTAGTTGGGAAATCTTTGTTTATGACGTGGTTGTTTTATGTTCCAAATTTTTAATTTATTACTTGTTGGCTGTTTTTTGTGATAATTTATCATTTGTGAGTGCGGATATCTTACTTTAATTGTATCGGTGTGATAACCACGACATAGAATACAATTCAAGATTATTGTCTACTGCTTGCTATTGACTCTTTAGTCTCTACTAAATTAATTCTTGATAAGCTTATAATTTTCTATGTATCCACATATTACTCAACTATTTAAATATGTCTTCGATTCGATTCCGCATCTTTGCTTAATTAATTCTTAATAAACATATAATTTTCTACGTATGCATATATTACTCGACTATATAAGTTTGCCTTCGATTTGATTCTGCTCTATCTTCGTACCATTCTCAACATTTAAAAAAAAAATCCACATTCACATCTGCGTTTGTGTATTATTTCCAAATCTGATAAAGAAAAATGCATTAGGATGTGGAAGTGACATTATCCATTTTGATCCAATCTATTTTCTTCTCTAGGCACAACCAATTTTACATCTTACAAGACGTCTACTAGTAGCAGTAATGTCCCATTTGGTAGGTCTTCGACTTTAACTTCTCACAGCTCCTTGCAGGGAGCCCTGTCAACGGTCATATGAAAAATGGCTCCTTGCAAGGAGCCTGGATGACCCATAACCATTTTTGTACTAAGTCGAACAAAGTGGCTTCTCACAGCTCATCCTCACAAACCTAAGTATAAATTATTATAAAACTATCATTGGAGCTGTCTTTTGCTAAGCATTTTCTAGAACAACTTCAGATTCACTAGAGAAGCTGATCCATATAAGGAGGCAGAACCAAAGTCCTTTTAAAAACAGCCGAGTGCTACTAAATAGGTTCTAAATAGTAGCATAGGCTCCTATCATAAGTGCTACTCCGATTGTTGATGCTTGATGCTATGCAACTGTAACACCCCTGGTGTGGTGTTACAGACTCGCTTAGCACCGTGGTTAAGGTCTAAAATAAATTAACTAAACAAGTTTTCCGGAGGGTAAATTTAAAACACACATGAAATGAAAAGTAACCTTTAGGTAACCGGTGTTTGTGATTGCAAGAAAACAAATAGATATCTAGGTTAAATTGCTAAGCACAAAGGTGCTAATGAAAGTCCGAACGGGAAGGATAGGATAAGTCGTTTAAACCCTTGACGCGAAAAACAATTTATATGAACAAAATAAAATATAACATGAGCAAGTTATGTAGATGAAAATGCAACTTGGATTTTTGGAGGATAAATGTTGTTAACTAAAATTTTTTGGGAACTCAAGATCCCAATTTGAAAATTAAGATAAACTCTTTTCATTAAATCATCAACACTCGAACTTATGTTCTAAGTGCGAATAGCATCAAATTATATTAAGCAAAGAGTTAAGTAGTGCTTAAATGTTTTGTCCCTATGGATTGGTATAAAGTATGGATTATTGCGTGAAGTATTTCTTAGTTGAAATTAATGAGGTTTAAACCTCTTAAAAATAAAAATATAACCTGTGTATGTGGCTTAAGTGGGGATTGATGAGTAGGTGAGGTAGACGAAGAAAAGAAAAGCATTGCCGAATTTGTTGATGGTTGTTTAACGGAACCGAAACCCTAAATCTCTTTAAGTTAAATAGTATGGCAATGCCATGTTGGCAATTAGATTCGGTAAAATTTTGTTGAGCACCAATTCCACCTCTTCGCACTGTTGGTTGCTTCAACGCGAGAGCGTTGTGTTGACGTAAGGGTTGGATTGTTTGGAATTTGTTTGGGCCATCAAATAATTCGTCAAAACACTTGGTAACCCACTGGTTTAGCCGTTTGGCTATGGTCACCACGCCATCAGCGCGACTCGGCCGTGCCCGGCTGGCAGAGGCCGCCTGCCTGCCCCGCTGTCCTGTCGCGCTGTTGCCGCTGACCTCCTAACCTGGCCTTCGACGCGACCGCACCCTGTCGCAAGTAGGTGCGTGCCGCCCCTGCCCTGCTTGTCTCCGTTAGCGGGCAATCACATCCCGTCAGGGCGACGCAGAGCCCACGCGCTGCCCTTGCTGCCCTGCACCCTGCGGTCGCGCTCATGTGGAGGTCAAAGCTCAGCGTCCTCACGCTCCCTCTGCTATGCTTCCTAACTCCCTTTTGTCTCTCTCCCTCGGTTTCCATCTGCCATGGATGTCGGCTCCAAGCTCGTCCGTCCCGTGTCCCATCCTGCCAGGCCACCCTCGAGCTACCTAGCGCCACCACCACCGTGCCCTGCGACACCGCCATCGCAGCAGCTGCCTCCGTGCTACTCGCCCTCTCCCTCGCACTCGCTCACTCTACTGTCCGCCATGGCCGGTTAGGGCCTCGCTGTCGGTCCCGTGCCTTGGCACCTTGCTCCCATCACCGCGGACCACCACTGGCTCCGCCTGGCCGAGCCGCCACTGCTACCGCTTTCCCCTACCGCGCCGCCCCTCCCGCGGTCCTCCTCTGCTCCGTCACTGCGAACGGAGAAGAAGAAGGTGAGGGAAATAGGATAGAAATTCTTCTAGGGTTCTCAATGTGAAACAGTAGACTCATATGAATAGTAGCATGGACTGTGGGTTAGTTTGGTTTAAACCGAGGGTCGTTTATGCAATTTGCACAGCTCGTATCTGGGTCGGGCCAGTTGGCCAGCCTGTTTTGCTCGCAGCCACGCCGTGCGGACGCACTCGCGGGCTTCCCGCCCTGGGCCGCCTGCTGGGCCGTAGTGTCGTGCGCGCTGCCGCTCTTGTACGGGCCTTGGTAGGGTCTGCTGGGTCGGTATGGCCACCGCTGACATTTTCAATTCCTAAATGCTTTTCTAAATTAGTTTTTGAGCTAAACTTGTACATTCGATATTAAATTGTGTAGAAATCCAAAAACTATGAAACCCATTTTGTTAGACTTCTAAAATCATGATCTAGCCACTAGCATATATTGTTCACATAGTTTCTATAATATTTTTAGGAGTGCTATAAGTAAACTAAGATGCTTAGTATCATTAGTAGATAAACTTGTAGGAATTGTTAGGAGTAATCTGTGCTAGTATTATTCTAGAAGTTTTACAGTGCATTCCTAATAATGTTATCTACCCACTGTAATTTTGGTAGCCCCAAAATAATCAGTTGCTAGGATAGTTAATGATGTCCTTTGGCAAATAAATATTAAATCGATAGAACATAATAAGTAAAATATTGGGTTTGTATAACTAAAATACTCGTTGAAAAATAGCATGTTACTTGGTACCCTTGATACGTGGCCTAGTGCGTTAGTCGAGGAGACAGTTCGTTAGCTCGAGAGACGTACTCGTATTTTAAGCATTTTAGTCACCGTTGATTGTTTACGTCTCTATGTTGCATCTCCAAATATCACAATAGGAATGACGATGGATTGTTGAGTCGTTTGGAGCAACAGATAAGATGGTGTCCCAATGAACGTGTCGTTATCATGGAATGCTAACCTTTGGTTATATTCTTTACCCAGGCAAGTCCTGGTGCATAACCCTTATTATTCTGCACTTTAAGTTATGCTTGTGCATTAAGTTTAATGGAGTTGAATGATATATATATATATATATATATATATATATATATATATATATATATATATATATATATATATATATATATATATATATATATATATATATATATATATAAGCCTCACTAGTATGATAGGATCGTGTAGCGTGCTATGCTATAGGATCCTGGTATAAGTCGAGTGATTACCTGTCACTCACGAGAGATAGGAAACATATTATTATTACTATTATCACGTTACTATCACATGAAATATATATGAATAATAATTGGAGACGGGGTGGGACTGGGCTTGGATGGACTTGGACTTGGTTGGACAACAGAGCGGGGCTTTGGTTGCAGTTGTCCCGCCTATGTCGATTGAGGACCGTCTGCTGCATTGAACACTGGTCAGGTCACAGACTTATTATTCTGAGCACATACTTGCTTATGGGAGCGGGAAGACTTGTTACCCTCTTGTCATGGGTTCCGATTCTTTTCGGACCAACTGTTATGATGAATTATTGGGTAGGAGGTCTAAGCACCACACTGAGGCCGACCCTGTAGTGTTGGGGGCTTGGAGTCCCAGTTTAGACGGGGACCTGGACCCTGTGATAGGAGTGGAACGGGTTGGTCTTGCTTGTGCCCGGGGTACAAGCGAGGCGTGTATTTTTCGAGGTACCCAACTGGGCACATTGATTCGCGAATCGCCGTTTCCACATGACGGTACGACTTGGCTACTGTCTAGCACTGTAGTAATAACTGAAACATGGAAGCAGTGGCGGATCTAGGTTTTACTAATGACTAGGGCCTTAAAAAGCTAACAATGTTGTACGATACATACGATGAAATGTTGAATCTGAATAGAAATCTTGGATCCATCATCCTATTTCTAATTTCAATTCAATCCAATTGAAATATCAAATCTGAAGAATAGAAATTCAGTAGAGAAATTGAAAAGCGAAAAAATGTGCTCATACTGTCACGCAGATAGGCGTCGGGCGGACTGTTCACAGCTGGCCAACTGGGGGCCGGGGCCAGAGGCCTGGAGAGCGAGGGGCGCGGTCGGCGACTGTCAACAGGCAGCCGGCGAGGTGGCCAGCGCGGTGCCTTGCGTGGAGCCGCGGAGGTCAGCTTGCGCGGAAGCCGCAGACGGCGGATGCGGACTCGAGGGAGTCGAGGATGTTGGCGGTGGGATGGGCGGCTCCGCTCCGGCAACGTGCGCACAACAGCGGCCACCTCCTCGCCTCCTCCCGTGCGCAGCTGCGGTCTGCGGACTGCGGGCGTGTGGGCGCGCGCTTGTGCAGCCAGCAGGGAAGGGAGACAGATAGATCGGGTGACAAGCTGAGAGCTGAGGCCTGTTTTAGTGTTGGACCTTCGTTGTTGGGCTAAAAAATACAGGGGACATGTAAGGTTATTGGGCCAACGACTAGGGCCTGGGCCCTAGAGGCCTGGGCCGCAGATCCGCCCCTACATGGAAGAATGATAAAATAGTTCTGATTGCTTACCACCTGTTTGAAAGTAGCATATGTGCTTACTTAGAATGGTTAGTTAAGGAATTAATTATGACTGCTAAAAAGTTGATCATAAGGATGCACATTTAGTAATGCTTCCTGCAGTTGTAATGAACCCACAAGCCAAATAGCCTTGCATAACCTTGGAGTCTTTTTATTTTCTCCTGTCGGGTAAGTCTTGCTGAGTACAATTGAGTACTCAGGGTTTTATTCCCCCTGTTGCAGGTGACAAGCGTTTTTGGAGCTGACACTTGTGTGTGGAAACCTTCTGGTGGGCTCAGCGATGATTTCCTTTACGTGCAGACATATAGTTTATTTAAAACTTCAACCAAGGATGCTTTTCAAAAGAAAGACTCATAACCTATTATCATTTCCTCCATATAAATGTTCTTCACGATAATGTTTTAACTTGACATTAAATGATTTTCATTTCACTGAAACTCTGATAATATTTTATATTCCGTTGTTATAATCAAATAATAAATTACTCTGATGTTGTAATAGAAGTGATGTAAGAAATGACAAGGATGTTGTAAGCTTTACTCTCTCATTTGTGATGCTGATGTAAAAATATGATTTTTTGAGTTCTCTCTTGGGGTGTGCTCGACGAAATCGTATAGTTTATTGCGTTCCCTTGGGTACTTAGTGTCTAATGGAAGACGAGTACTCTGCGGTTCTGCCACAACTTTCTGGTTGCTCTCTGGAGTGGTTGTGTTTGCCGGGCTAATAGCAGCAAGAACAACCAATTAGGACGATAAAATGTATGATTATCAGTCACTCAAATTTTAAGGGAGTCTTATGTACTTTTTTAAAGACTTTTGTACATTCATTTTTGTAATTAAGGGTAACAAAAAAATCACACTAAGAATAGGGTTTTTACCTCTATAATTAAACGAGCTTTCAACTATCTAGAAAAGTACTCCACTTTCCAGTGGGTTTTATTAAAAAGTTAAAACCGGACCTGTAATGTCACACATATTTTTTTTATTTATTTATTTATTTATTAGCAGAGAAGCCGAATCCAACACCCCTAAAAAAAAAGCTGAAAGAGAAGTGAGGGGGAGGAGAGAGAGAGCGAGCGAGAGTAGTGGTGGTGGTGTGTGCGCGAGCGCAACAGAGAGGGAGAGGGGAGAGACAGAGAGAGCGAGCGAGAGTGAGCGTATTTCTTCTTTCTCCTCCCCCTCAAGGAGGGAGAGAGAGGGCAGCTCCGGAGCCGCACGGGCGCGGGCGAGGCAGGCAGGCAGTGGCTCCTCCTCCCCCTCCTTTCGATATCAGCTCATCAATTCGTCCCATCACACAGCTATCATCATCATCCCCATACCTCTCCTCTTTCTCTCCCATGCTTCTCCTCTAATTCATTGGCGGAAAACAAAACAAAAAAAGAAGAAGTCTTCGTTGTATCGGTTTCTGGTATGGTCACGAATCCACGCGCCTTGTTTTCGATTCGTTCTTTCCCTTTGGTTGCCCGTCAGACGGCTGATTCCTGCAGCTGCTAATTCGTTGGATTTCGATCTGTTCTTGCAGGTGGCAACTGTTGCTGAGGTTCCTTGTCTGGTTCTTGATTTGCGCCAGGGCGGATTTGCCGTCCAATCGGGTTCCGCCGTGCGGTGCTGAATCCTCCTTCTCTATTCCCTTAGGTGGGTTCGATCTGTTTCGTGCTCATTTATTGGCTCCGGTTCCTCGGTCCATCTATGTGACGTTTTGGGGGAATTTTCTCAGGTTTGGATCGGGGGTAGGGATGGAAGTGGACAGAAGGAAGAATTTGCAGGTGAGTAGCGATTCGATTCGTATGTAGAGATTTGTGTGGGCTCATCTTTTTCTTCAGTAACCCAAAAAATTTTCATTTCGAAACCTAACGGGTGGCTCCTTTATTGCGAGAAGATTGGATCCAAGGGGAAGGAGGTTCAGAGCAAGAACCCGAGGCGGGAGGAGCCGCTGGCATCGTCGGAGGTGGACATGGATGAGCCAGAGGCTGCCGAGAGCGGCGACATGATTGTTGATGGCAACAATGGCAGCTCCAAAGAGAGCCCCTTGCTGCCCATGGATTCCAAGAACTCCAAGGGCTGTGCGGCCAAGAAGCGGAGATCGGTGAGCGCCGACTTTGTGGGGGAGCTGGATTTGGACCTTGGCAATGGAGAGGAGAGTGGGGCACAGCAGGAGAGGAAGCTCTCTAGGCAGGACCGGGTTGAGCTTTGCCGGTCGTTCCAGCACGCAGTCAGCTCCCATGATTGGGAGAGTGCAGAGGGGCTGGTAGGAATGGCCGATGCACAAGGGCTCAACGATGTGCTCTGCGTGGCGGTGGATGCAATTTGGTTCTTGAGTGACAAGGACGAGCTCCTTGCTATTGTGGGGCTGATCAGGAGGATTGTGTCTGAGGGCGCAAAGGATTTTACCCGTGCTGCGCTCCGGACATCATTCCTCGCATCGTGTGTATCGGCATGTAGGGGACGCTCGACTAGCCTTGCTGATGCAGTGAGCTTCATGGGTCAGAAGTAAGTTTGTTGGTAACAGTTCCAATGGTTACATGCTCACAACTCACAAGTATTGCATGCTTTATAATTCCAGGAGTCTTACTGAATCCAATAAGTTCACTTGAATAACATATTTGGGCAGCTGTGAATCATTGTTCTGTATGTTTCAGATTGCATGAACGACTTCAAGAATCCCAAGGCGATGAGGTATTGAAAGCAGAAGCAAGTGCTAAGGTGCACAGGTTTACAGAATGGGCTCTAAAGTGTATCGGGCTGCATTCGCGTGTTCGAGAGAATAGGGGCAAAGGAAACCATGACACTGTCATCGAGGTTCAGCTTCAGTTGTCTGCTTTCAAGATATTTCTTGATCTTGCTGATAATGAGCTTACCGGGAAGGATTTTACGGAGGCTTTTGATGCTGCATGCTTCCCTCTTACACTCTTTTCAACCACCTTCGACCAAGGATGGGCATCAGGAATATCAGCAGCTGCAGTACAAGGGCTTTTAGAGTTGTTGGTAGAGGGTGGTGCAGACAATGTAAACCAATGCTTTCTTGAAGCTGCACGCTATGGCAGCACGGAGCTTGTGCGGATCTTACTTCAGGTAACCTTATAGAGTTATAGTCTACTCATGCAATTTGGTTTAAGACACGGTGCAAATATAAGTCATTTTAGGATGTGCACTGGTTTTATTGAGCTTTTTATTTCACCATAAATAAATAAAAAATATGTAGATTAAGAATATTACTATATTCATCACTAAACAGACTTTTTCACAATGTATCGTTCTTTTTGTTTGAGATAATGATTTCATAGATTTTACAAGTCACAGTGTTATATTGGATACCATGTCAATGTCCTAAATGACTTCTGCAACCATATGATTATTTCCTATTGAGCAGGTAGTGTACATGCACACAACAATAATAAATGGTTCTTGTTTGCTTGCCCCACACAGTGGTCCCTGATAGCCATCGGATTCAGATCATAGTTAGATGAATACAATACCTTCTGCAGTACATGATTTACTCTTTGCTAGACAATTTTTCTTTCCTTCTGAGACCTTTTCTTTTTGGGCCATTTGTAATATTGACTTAATAATATATTGGTACAGGACATGCTTCAGTTTCATGTGTCATGTCATGTGTTATCTATTCTGAACTATGAAACTTCCAGAACTGTGTATAGATCCATGGTCCTTGCAGATTAGTTGGTAGGATTCTTAATAACCTGATCCATACTCTTGGTGACAAATAGTAGGTTGGTAATGGTATTGGCAGTTGAGGTGCAAGATCTCATGCTTACATCAGAGAACCTGACACTTAAAGATTTAGTATAAGTCAGCTCTGTGAGTTTAATGAGATCAAATCCCATCCCCTTAAATATTAGCTCAAGATATTACCATTTCACTCGGTAATCTTCTCACCGGATATCTGCAATAACCAAATTTCTCGTGTATAAGCATAGTGGAGTCATGAACCCACGATGGAACGTGTTCCTGTCTTCCTGAATTAAACTAACCTGCATTGCTTGCCTGTTGATATGGTGTTTGTATCAAACACATTATAGTTATAGTACAAGATTAAGATCGCTAACATATAAGTGAAGTATCATTGTAATTCATATTACTTGGTGTAGGCCAAATCCAGATAGAGATGCACGTGCATCTTTGTAAAATCCAATAAAGTTTTTGTGGTGCAGTCATGCTTTTTAAGTCATCGCCTAGTCGTCTAGGCGAGTTCCCAGGCTGGGCGTCGGCCTCGCCACGACCGAGCAGGCTATGCCGTCCGCCTTGCGCTGGAATTCGTCTCCTAGGCGGGATTTGGCGAGGTTTCAGGTCCGAGCGGCCTAAGGTGGACGCCACACGAGCGTGGAAGCTGGGGACTAGGCGTGGGAGTGGGAAGATTGGGTCTGTGTGGGAAAAGTGGCGTGGGCATGGCTGCGAGCACGGAACTGCGGAAGATTGGGCCCGTGCAGGAAAATGGCGCTGCACGCGAAGAGGCTGCACTCCGCCTGCAGGAAATCACTAGCCTGCAGGTTCCGCAAGGCCATCGGCCATCTCTCACATGCGCCAATTGACGGGAAGGGGAAACGGAAGAGGGCAGTGCACATCTGGTTCTTGGTGGCGCGCCTCTTCTGCTCCATCGATCGGCGCCTCCTTCCATCGAATCGAACCTCGCTCCCTTCCTCTTCTCCACTGATTTGTGTGCCCCTGATTGGTGCCTCCTCTGGTCCTCCCTCTTCTCTGCTGATTGATTCACGGCCCTTTCCCCTCCTCTGTTGGTTCCCGTCTACCTCAGCCAGGCGTTGCAAGGTCACGGGACAGGTGCATCTGCAACACTTTCTCTTTTTTCTCCTCTTCCTTTGTTTCTTTACCTGCCTCTCCTCTGCTTCTCCTCTGCTTCCCTCCTCTTCCTCTGTTTCTTTACCTGCCTCTCCTCTGCTTGTGCTTTGTTTTATAGATACTGAGTGGAAGTGCTCAGGTTTTTGAGTGATATTATGTCATTATGGACTAATTTGTTGTTATTGAGTGATGGGAGATTTCAGATTTGTTATTTTATGCCGTGCACTAGCACTCTAGCAGCACTACTTATTATGGTCTTACATGCTAAAAGCTAGCAATATTATGGCGTCGCCTCGCCGCGCGCCTTAGACGCCTAGTCGACTCAAATGGGCGGGTCGCCGCGGCTCGACTTACCGCCTTAATAACCATGGGTGCAGTTTATTGTGGTTGGGCCATTTCTGAATATGAAAACTTTATAAACTTGGTGATGGGTTCTTTTCCTTGTGCAAACATTTTGGATGTCTTCATTATGAGGTTGACAGGTTGTCCAATTTTATCTTGTGTTTAGTGAGTTTTGCATTATTTTATCTCTTCGTGCAAATTTATATCTTACACAAAAGGCAGTTGAAAGCATTTGAATACATTTCATTATTTGTACTTCTGTTCAGATTGCTCAAAGAAACAGCTTGGACATTGATGTGGATCTAGCCCTTGGCTTTGCCGCTCACTATGGGAAGATTGAAACCATGGGGTGCTTGGTTGAAGAAGGTAATGCTGTTGGCTTTCTTGGCCCTTTGATGCGTGCTGCTGAGCGTGGATGTCTCCAAGTTGTGAAATGGTTTGTCAACCATGGGTGTCGAGAAATGGAGCTTTGTCTAGCCCTTACTGCTGCCACCTCTAGTAGCCAGATTGCAATTGCTGCTTATCTTCTTCCTCTTGTCCCGCAACATGTTCTTGCGCCCCTCAGCATTGAGATTATCAAGGCTGCTGGTGAGAGGAGTACAGGTTCCCTGCATGGTGTCAATTTTCTTCTCTGCTCGGACTTCCTCAATGACCCAGCTGCCACATATGCCGTGGCAGACAGTATTGCAAGATGTACCGATGAAGCTGTGGATGCAAAGCTTAGGTCTTTCATGAATGAGCACTGGAGTGAGGCAGCTTTTTCTGCGGGATTCGAATCTGCACAACAGCACTTTGTTAACTTCATGAGGATAATGGAAAGGGGTGAATCACCAATCCGCCTAGGGGACCTCCCTCTTGAGCTGGTAATTGCCATGGCCTACCTGCCACTCTATAAGGAGTGCATGAATTCCGGTGGGCGACTTTTGCCTCAAAGGCTTAGAGGTCAGCTTGTGGAGGCTGCAAGCAGGCTCGAGGACCGGCAAGTGGAAAGGGATAGCCAAAGCAGAGAACTGTTGGCCATCTTGGAGCACCACATCCCACGATTCATGACCCAAACTTGAAGGCAGGCAGGCATCCACTCTGAACCACTGCTGTAGTGCTGTCAATGCAAGCAAAAAAGCAACTTACGAGGGCAATGCACCGTCTTCAGTGCCACCACCATGTTCCTGCTTGGGGACATCCCAAAACGATAGCATCTTGAGTTGGCTCTCCTGGAGGCGATCTTCGGAGAGTATATAATTTTGGGGAATGGTGTGTGTGCCTTGTTGAGGCATGTGTCGGAGTGTTTTACTGGGATCATGATCTTTCATGAAAAATGGTATAAGCCTTCAGCATGTAATCTGAGTTTTCTGTGTAATTCAACACTAGTCTTGTGACAACATGTCGCTAGTTTTGGCCAGCGACTTTTTTGATCATGGACTGGCCATCTGTCCTGGCTTCATAAACATAAACGAAGAGACAGCAAGTATATTTGTACTGTGTGGAGGTTGCCTTGATCGTGAGATGTGACATGGTTCTGATGAGGCATAAGTTTGAGCAAGTCTGATAGCTTCGAATGTTTTTTTTATGATGCATTCTACTTTCTTGTCAGATTGCGTTTAATTCATTGCGTTTAAACAGGAGAATTAGACATCGCGCAACATAGAAAATGCAGGTCATGTCTGTTGAGGTTTTCATCTACAAAATACTATCCCTCGGTACGAAATATTATCCCTCTATAGAAAGAATACAATTTACGCTTTTTGAGAAGCCAAATGATTTTAAGGTTGATAAAATCTATATAGTAAAGTACTAACATTTATGATTAGATTAATAATTAAATATTTTTATAGTATATTAATTTGTTAACAATATTTTTCTATAAATTTAGTTAAATCTAAAGAAGTTGACTCAATCTAAATCTAGAATTTCATTTCTTTTGGACGGAGATAGTAAATCATGAGAGCATTTTTAAGAAACTTTATATATGAAACTGTTTTGCCAAACGATTTACCAAAACGGCTCCAGCTCCACCGATAAAACTATTCATGGAGCTAAAGGCAAACAAACAGCTTCACTAGTGAAGTAGAGCCATGCCAAACGAGGCAATAAGGTACAAGGCTTCCGTATGTGTGTATATATAATAATATACGTTTGTTGAATACATAAATACATAATATTTGGACAGAGAGCACAATATAAACCAGCATCACACAACGGTGGTACCAACTTAGGCCCCTTTTGGAAACTCAAATCCCCATAAAATTCATGTCTTTTTTTTCAATGTAGAAAATCCATGAAGATATCATTTAAATAACCTATTTAGTTATTCATGAAGGGTTTTCATTCTTTGGTGTGCCTTTCCCTGGCTTCCAAATTAGGTTTTATTAAGATGACATGTCCACAGCACACAAGCTCCATGCCACTATGAACCATCTTTAGATTGAACAAATGATTAAGGATAGACCTCGATTATGGATCGAACACCTAAGACTGGTATTATTCTGTAATCGCTAAATCCAGCTTCAGAGAAAATCTTGCTCCACTCTTGCTCATCTCGTTCCATGCCATTGACGAGCATGATATAGACATCGAACATGGCCTGCATCTCTTTGTGCTTCAAGTCTGATGGCCCAGCTCCAATTACCATGTTTATGATTATCACCTTTCCACCGGCTTCTCTGGGAGGAATAGCTTTTCTGCAGTTCTTCAGTATCTTCACGCAGGCATCGTGGTCCCAGTCATGCAAAACCGACTGAAACAAAGCAAATATTCCACTCAAACATTGGTTGTATTTCCAATAAACACAATAGAAAATACTTAAAGGCCGCGTTGGTACTATTTCTATGAAACATTTTTTTACTGAATAATTAAATATATATATATCCCAACTACTGTGCTTTATTTGTGCTACACATGTATATACTTCACAGCAAACTTTATATACTCCCTGTTTTCAACTTTTAATTTCTTTTCACTCATATTAGGCCCACCACTAATAACTATCTATGACTGCATGCTATTTATGAGTTTGTGGTTGTTTTCATGAGTACGATTCTAGTACGTCGTGTAACATTTATATAGCTAACCTTGATGACTTAAACAAATTACTTGTAAACCAACCAAAGATTTTTGGCACATATTCTTGGGCGATTGTATCACAGTAAATAAGGAATCAACTATCTCACTGGGAAATGAATGTAAATGTGATCCATTGCTGTCCAATAAAGTTTAGTAACTACAAAAATGATTTCAAAAGACAATGGAGTTGACAAAAATGATTTCAAAAGGTAATGAAGTTGATTTACCTATGTGGACCTTTGACTTACCACCTGCACAAATTATCTAATAGTCAAATAGACAAAGCCCACATTAGTAAATTGACTTATAGAGGCGGACTTTCTAAGAGAAACAAACTCTATGGATATTTATAGAGGCAACCCTTTAGAGAGAACCACCTCTAAAAAACCCAAGGCCCATATAACCCCCCAACAACACAACCACCCATCCCATTCCTACTTGATCCTAACTCTAACCCCCACTCGCACCGTCAGTTGCCACACTTCCCTTTGCTAGTGCTCTCTCTCTCTCCACATCCCCCAGCCGAACTCCTCTTCTCGATCCGAGGCGCATGAAGGAGGTACATGGCCCGCCGACTTAGTGGACCGCGGTCCATGGAGGAGGTGCTCGGCCTACTGCCTGAGGGTAGCTTGCGAAAGAGGCATCCAGTGCCCGGTTGTGATGCTCGGAGGAGTTTCAAACTAGTGCGGCTTGTGTGCCGAAGTGGCAGATCCCAGGCATGGGAGGCGACATGCAACCCTTGCTCCCATCCCCTTCCTCTCTACGATGCAGGTCATCGACGAGAGGTGGCTTGGAGCCCTAGCCTACATCTCCTTCCTCTCCGAAACGCAAGTCGCTAGTGGGAGGCAGATCCAGCCTAAACTTGTGGTGGATCCGGCCTGATTGGGGCAAAGTCTTGTGACGATGATGTTGTGCATACGGTGGCTCTGGCACATAGTGGCAGCGGCGCCACCTCAACCCATGCCTACCGCCACTACTGCATGTGCCGCCACCTCCCCTCCATCGTTGCGGGCTTCCTCCACTAGCGCTTGTTGTCGCTGCACAGGCCTGCTGTGGCGTGGACGGGGGCTGGAATGGCACAACATGGAAGCAGGTGGCGGCTGCAATGTTGGACCAGGCCTCTTCTGTTTTCTGTGATTCATCTCCAGAGATGGGCACCGCTGCCTCAACTCCTATGAAAAATTCTTGATTAACAAAGACGGAGGTGCTATGCGTCTTTAAAAGTTGTTTCAGCCATCTCTGAAGTTTGATGTGTAAGAGCATCTCCAATAGTTCCCAAAATAATAATAGATAAATCAATGAGCTTTCCAAGTGGCTAAAAAAATATTGGAGCACATTTGTTGGGTCCACCAATAGTTTTCAAAATCTTACTCCTACAATATAGAAGATAATTTTACATTAGGAGTCCCGAACTATTTACAAATCACTCCAAGTACTCTTACACTTTATTTGTCTCTTGTATATTTGTATTGGGAACCATATCCTATTCTTTATTCTTTCAATGTCCTTCCACTCTAGATTGGCAGATCGATACGCGCACGGATATTTCCGCAAGATTGGATTGTTTTTTCCAAGTGTGGAAAGATTAGGAGTTGAGACCGGGGTGTTGTTGGAGAGCATTTTTTTCAATCTTGCCAAAAAATCTAGATTGAGAATAGGTTTTGAAAGCTCTTGGAGATGCTCTAACTATGCTTGAGAAGTGCACGGTTTGTAATAACCACTCTAGCTTTTTTTAACTATGCGTTTGTCAATTGTACTCTCAAGTCTCAATCATATAAGAATGAACACCAAATTTTCCTGGAGACTGAATCACTGAATAATACTAGAAGAGCACGTACCTTCAACAGTACAGCATCTGCTGGTGGAACGCTCTCAAACATGTCGCCAGCGATGAATTGCACGTCCGTGCGAGTCGGAGCCTTGGCAACGACGTGGGCAAGATCCAGCACGCTACACTTCACTTGTGGGAACGCCTTGGAGATGGCCTGGGCCGCTGCACCGATCCCGCCGCCGACGTCGACGAGCGAGCTGATCCCCTCGAAGACCTCTGCGCCGCCCTGCTTGATGGCAACGTCCACGATGAACTGGCTGTCGGAAGCCAACCCGTCGTTGACTAGCGCATCGAAGGTCGCGTCACGATGAACTGGGTTGAGCACCAGGGCCGCAAATGGCGTCTGTGGCTGTGAGCCGACGAGGAGGCGGGACACTGGAGTGAGAGTGTACAGTGGCGGATGCAGGATGAGAATTAAGGAGGGCTAAAACAATGGAGATGTTGATTTGCATGAAGATTTAACGGTGATTTGATGTTTTTATTATAATGTTTTTAGTGGTAAATCCAGTCATTAGGGGGCTGGAGCCCACCCAGCCCCTGTAGATCTGCCCACACGGGTTCAGTGTCGTCACTGCCACCAGCCAGCGGGTGCGGCTGCTGGGTGCTGAAGACATTGGTGGCTGTTAGCACGCGCATCAGGCGACGAAGGCTGGAAACCTTGGACGGGTGGAGATGGACCTTGGTGAGTATCTGGGGTAGGGTTGCGGCGCCACCATGGAGATGGATGGCATCGGCAATGCGGAGGTCTACGGCGGACTTGAGCGCCATGGACTTGATGAACGCGAAGGTGCTGTGCCAGAGCTCGAGCTGCGCAACAAGCAAGCTCTGGTCCGTGCTGTTATTGGTGGTGAGCTCCATCATACACTGATGATACTGCTACTTTCCCTTTGTGGTGGGTGGACAAAGCGGGCTACATTATGTCTCTTTATATAGACGTGCAATGCAAAGGGGTTCAAATTAGCTGTAAAATTGAGTCTCCAAGGTTTTGAAAAATTTTGTACTCTGTTTTTTATAACAAAAAATTGAGTCTCGAAGGTTTTGGATTCTGATCGAGGAACGGATGGTGTGGGCTGATGGGCTGTCAGCTATGTGGGTTACTCAGTGTGTGGGTGATGTGGGCCGTGCGGTTGCTGGCTTCTACTGCTTGGTGCGTTGGCTACTTGTGCTACTACCCTGGATGGATATGAACCAGTTCAGGTACCTTTGGACAAAGTAGGTGGACTATGATAACTCGTATATTCAGCAATGCAATTTCGTACCAACATAGAAGCCTTAGTTATTTGCATCGAAGAATGTGTCCATTCTTCCACGGAAAACCTAGTTTGTCCATTAGAACTAGAGAATGTCACCACAACTGCTTGCAGAAAAGGATATACTAGTTAGATCAGTTCTGAATAAGTAAACACTATCTGCTTTTGGGTCCTTTTTTCCCTGTTGCACTACTGAGGTTCTTATTCTCCATTTTTTGAATTACAGGTCAGAGATTAAGGATGGAGATTTTGTCTTCGACATGACAAAGGTAGCTAATGATCTGAACATCAAAGTGAATGAAGTGTTTGACCCTATTTGCTGGGAAAAATTCTTGTTGCTGCACATGAACATCATTAGGGAGTTTTTTTTGTTGTAATTTGAATTTTGTTCAGTGCGTTCGTGATCATGTTTATGATGCATGAAATTTCTACAAATTTCATGGATTCAAACTTGTGGTCGTTTCTCTTTGTGCTTATGCTTGGATTTTTCATGGTAAGTAGGAATGCTCTTGTGCAATTTGTGATGTATGTATCCTCAAAAAGAAAAATATTGTTTTGTATCTCTAGTGTGCTTGTATTTTTTTATTACTTGGTCATTTATTTTTCTTGTTTGTTTTTCATATCTTGTAAAGAATGGCAAATACAGAAGTAAAAAACTTCTTAGACATGGTTGTGAATGGACATAATGGACCTTTTGCACCCTACTTAACAGACGTTTCATGGAGCTTGGACGGCAGTGGCATAGAGAGAACTAAACAACTAAAACGATAGCACAAATATCACAGAAACATTTATTCAGTGACATATCTTTATAAATATATTTTCCTAACATAATATATAGCATCAACCTCATATATTTTAAAACAAAGAGAGTACGTAATGAATTGAAGCATAGCACACAAGAATGTTGCTTTTTCGTGCGTAGCATGATACACCTACTGAATATTTATATTACCACGTCCAATCCCTGTTAGATCATGTTGAATGCAACAAAAGATACCTTACAAACTACAAATCAATATTATGGGGCTGTTTGTCTGGGTAGGCACCCTCTCCTTGGAATTCGATATCACCCTGGATGGATGTTTGCTGGCTGTTTCTCTGCCTTGGAGATAGCAACCAAACAAGAAACAACCCCAGTATGCAGTTCAATTTTGCTATCCAAAACGTCAAATAAAGACCATTGGAGAGAGTAATTGTGTACCATCATTGTAATACCTGACCACTAGTGTTCTGATTTCGGTTGGTTTGTTCCCCATATCTCTATCTAAGGCCTTGTTTACATGCGAAAAGTTTTTAGTTAAAATATCACATCGGATGTTCCGTACAATGTCGGAAGGAATTTTCGGATACAAATAAAAAAAAACTAATTACATAGCTTGCCTAGAAACCGCGAGACGAATTTATTAAGCTTAATTAATCCGTCATTAGCATATTTGTTACTGTAGCACTTTAGTGTCAAATCACGGACTAATTAGGCTCAAAACGTTCATCTCGCGATTTCTAACCAAACTGTGCAATTAGTTATTTTCGTCTACATTTAATGCTCCATGCATGTGCCGCAAGATTTGTTACTATAGTTTTTCGTGAAAAGTTTTTTTTATCTAAACAAGGCCTAATAATAAGGGGGTGTTTAGTTCTCACCCAAAAACTTTACACCATATCCCATTGAATGTTTGATACATGTATGGAGCATTAAATATAGATAAAAAATAACTAATTGCATAATTTACTTATATTTTGCGAGATGAATCTTTTAAGTCTAATTAGTCAATGATTAGACACTAATTGATATAACTACACATATGCTACAGTGCCTCAAAACTTTATAGCCTCTGAACTAAACACGGCCTAAAACATATACGTACGTATGGCCCTATTCGCTTGTCTTATAATGTGTACTTTTCAGCTTGTTTTTTTAGCCAGAACAATATTTTTCTCTCACAACAAATCAGTGAACAATACTTTCAACTATAGCTTTTCAGCGAAGTGAATGGGCTCCCAGTCTAATCCATCGCTTCCCCAGTCCTAGGCCCTCTGGACGTGAATATTTTTTTTTATTTTTAACACTTTTTGAAAACTATTTTTAAATCTAACACTATTTAAAAACTTTTTTTTAAAACTAACACATTTGGTCGTGCCTCCATGCATGGCGCGACCAATAAACATTGTCGCGTCATGCATGTTGGCGCGGTAAGAGTGGTGACATGGCAGCGGCCAGGGAGGCAGCAGTGACGTGGCAGGGCCTGTCGCGCCGCCCATCACGTCACGGGCACAACGTTGCTCATTGTTTTTGGTCCTTTGGTCACTTGATTTTGGAGTCGTCGATGATGTGCAGCGACAGAGGTGATGAGACGTGCAACTGTCCCAGGCCCACACACCCCACGCCGTCTCTCCTCCCACTGACACGGATAGCCAGATGCCTGCCATTGCAGCTCTGTGCATGCATGCTGCTCCCATGCCAAAGAGTTGTAGCGTCAAATCATCTAGCCCCTGCCCATCCATAGATATTCATTTCGCATCTAGCTCCTTCGTGTATGTATAATTCATTTAGTAAATAGATTATATTTTATTGAACCATATTTTACTACTCCAATTTAGATGTAAGTTCTATATTGAAAAAGTGTAAATTTTGATATTTTGAATTTCTTCTAATTTGCCAAATACAGATTTATCAGATAATTTCTATGAAAGGCAAATTAGAAGAAGATCAAAGAAAAAAAAGACAAATAGAATTAACAGATCAAGCAAATTAGAAGATAAATCAAAACAGATTATTTCTATGTAAGACAAATTAGAAAATATCAAATTAGAGCCAAATAAATCACACAGAAAAATAAGAAACCAAAAAACCAGATTATATCTATGAAGCCAAATTAAAAAATTTCAAAGGAGAACCAAATAAAACATACACGGTGGTTGCTATGGAGCATGGAGCCCAAGGTGACAGCAGGTGGTCCTGTCGAGCTGCACGCGCATGCGCACAGGTGACGCTGCTGAGCGCTGACCAAGCACGGAGGAGTGCACGCTGCAGTAACGTTCCTTTGTCTAGAAAAGAATGCAACTACATGTTACGTGCCAACAAAAGTAGTTCATATTTAATTAAATTTCTAGTAAGCACTATTTATATTTACGGCTCTAAAATAATTTATTATAAAAATATATTTTGTAATTAATCTAATGATATTTATTTGATATCATAAATATTGATATTTTTTATTTATAATTAATCAAACTTAAAATACAAAATCATGATACTATGCTACAATTATATTATTTTCCGATCGAGAGGAGCTACTGATTCAACAGGCACAAAGACCACCCGCAATGCCAACACCAATGGCCACATCTGCCCACCTTGGCCTTTGTGCTAGTCCCTACCATGTATGTGTATATGTAGGCACATTTGTTTCATTTAACAGGTACAAATTTCATCTTATTAGACTATAGTTTACTATTATAGATTCGGTGTAAACTCTATGTTCAATTGGTGTAAATTAATTTTTCGTACATGAGAATGATCAGGATTATTTAAAAAGTTATCTAAACTTTTTTTGGCTTTTTTTATTTTATTTTTTGTATGATTTATTTGGTTCTCGTTTGAAATTTTTTAATTTGGCTTCATAGAAATAATATGGTTTTTTGATTTCTTATTTTTCTGTGTGTTTTATTTGGTTCTAATTTGATATTTTCTAATTTGTCTTACATAGAAATAATCTGTCCTGATTTATCTTCTAATTTGCTTGATCTGTTAATTCTATCTGTCTTTTTTTTTCTTTGATCTTCTTCTAATTTGTCTTTCATAAAAATTATCCGATAAATCTGTATTTAGCAAATTAGAAGAAATTCAAAATATCAAAATTTACACCTTTTCAATATAGAACTTACATCTAAATTGGAGTAGTAAAATATGGTTCAATAAAATATAATCTAGTTACTAAATGAATTATACATACAAGAAGAAGCTAGATGCAGAATGAATATCCATAAATGGGTAGGGGCTAGATGATTTGACGCTACAACTCTGGCATGGAAGCAGCATGCATGCACGGAGCTGCAGTGGCAGGCACCTGGCCGTCCGTCAGTGGGAGGAGAGGTGAGCGGTGTGGGGTGTGTGGGCCTGGGACAGCTTGCACGTCTCATCACCTCCGTCATAGCACATCATCGACGGCTCCAAAATTGAGTAACTAAGGCCTCGTTTAGTTCGGTAAATTGGGGAGAAAAACACTGTATCAGAATTCCTGTAGCATTTCATTTGTATTTGGTAAAAATTATTCAAATTTTGACTAACTAGGCTTAAAATGTTCATCTCGCAAAGTACAACAAAACTGTGCAATTAGTTTTTGATTTCATCAACATTTAGTACTACATGCATTTGCCAACATTTTGATGTGACAAGAAATCTTCTTTTTGTATAATGAAATTTGGTGAAGAATTGGGGAACTAAACAGGGCTAAAGAACTAAAAACACACGCTGTGCTCGTGCCGTGATGGGTGGCGCGGCAGACCCACGCCATGATGGCCGGCGCGGCCGCCAGCCCTGCCGCGCCATGTATGGTGGCGCGCCAGGCCCCACCACGTCACTCGCGTCTCCCCGGCCACTGCTATGTGACCACTCTTGCCGCGCCAACATGCGGCAGTATTCATTGGTCGCGTCATGTATGGAGGCGTGGTCAAAGGTTTTAGTTTTAAAAAAAGTTTACAAACGATGTTAGATTTGAAAATAGTTTTCAAAACATGTTAAAAATAAAAAAATATTTCTGGACGCTTCGCCTCGCCCCCCCCCCAGAAAGCATCCCGTCCGAACGTTCGGACGAGAGCCATCTGCCGATGTTTCCCGCCTATGACTTTCCCGCGTGCTGAGTCCCGCGCTAGCGTCGTACGAAGTTCCGCGTGCTGAGTCCCGCGCCCGCGTCTTGAAATGTACGAAGGTTAGTTTTCTTTTTTCTTCTTTTTTTTTCTTTTCGATTTTTCTTTTTCCTTTTCTTTTCTGTTCTTTTTTTCTTTTCTTTCCTTTTATTTTTATTTATTTTTGTGTTTCTTTTCCAATTATGTTTTTTTATTCATGTATTTTATTTTTATCATTCTTTAATTTTTTCCTTTTTATTTTTCTTTTCGTTTCTTTTTCTTTTTTTTCTTTTCGTGCATCATTTTTTTTTAATTTTTTCTGTTTCCTGTGTTTATTATTTTCATGCATCATTCTTTTTTACCTTTCTTTTGTTTCTTTTCGGCGTAGTTAGTAATTGGCAGCTTCAATTAATTACTGGCGCTAATTCTCCTGGCGCCCCCACACTACCTGCGCCGAAATTTTTGGTGCGGGTACCATCCGGCCGCCAGAAATCTTCCAGTCCGAACGTTCTACCCATCCGACGATTCCCGCGCACGCCAGTCCCGTAATGATTCCCGCACGGTGTTGGCCCACGGAGTGACAGCGACATCCATCCCCATTTCCCGCACGCTATTTCTTTTCTTTTCTTTTCGTTTCCTTCCCTCGATAGTAGGCTGGTAGTTGGCGTTTTTTTTCTTATTATTATTTTTTCTTTTAACTCCTACTAGGCTGTTATGTTAGTTTCTCTTTTTTTTATTTCTTTTTTCTTTTCCTTTTCTTTTCTTATTTTTTATTCAGTGTTATTTTACTCTAATTGATTATATTATTTTTTATGTACATATTTATTTCTTATTATTTTCCTATATATTTGTCATTTGTTATTTGTTATTCATGTCTTATGTGTGTTTTTCCTTCTTTGCTATTGTTATCTATTTTGTTTGTTTTATTTTATTTTATCTTTTCCTTTTCTTTTTTTCTTTTTTCTCTTTCATTGCTTCTTTTTATTATCACTTTTTCCTTTTCTTTTCTTTGTTCCGTCGTTTTCATTCTTATTTTTGTTTCTATCTATATATTTCTTTTATCATTATTTTTTATGTACATGTTTCTTATTCTTTTGTTAATTATTATTTATTTATTTTTCCTTTCTTTTATTTTTCTTTTTATTGTTTTATTTCCTTGCTTCTATTTATTATTCCTTTTTCTATTTATTTTTCTATGTTTTTATTTTTATTTTATTTCATTTTTTCTTTCTTATTCATTTTTTATTTATTTTTACCTTTACTTTTATTTTTCTTTTGATTGCTTTTTTCCTTGCTTCTATTTATTCTTTCTTTTCTTTTCTTTTTAGTTTTCTATGTTTTTTCATTCTAAATTTTTTTCTTTCTTCTTTAATTTTATTTTTCTGTTGTTATTTAGGTTATTCATTTATTTTATTTATTCTATATATTTATCATTTGTTAATCATGTTTTATGTGTATTTTTCTTTAATGTTGTTTTACTATAATTAATTGCTTAAATAATTTTACTTGTTTGCCTTTTATTTTCTATATATGTGATGTTTACGTGGTATAAATTTAATATTCTATGTTGTGTTATGTCATGTTTACGTAGTATACATATTATTTTTGTGTTGTTTCACATAGTATACATGTGATATTCTATAATGTTTTTTTATGTTTACTTAGTACACATGTGATGTTCTACGATGTTTTTAGTGTCGTAATATATATGCGATGTTTTAGGATGTTTTTAGTGATGTTCTATAATGTATTTAGTGTTGTTCATGTAATATATATGCGATGTTGTAGGATGTATTTAGTAATGTTCTACAATGTATTTAGTGCTGTTCACGTAATATATATGCGATGTTGTATGATGTATTTAGTGATGTTCTGTGATGTATTTTGTAATGTTCTAAGTATATTTTTAGGATGTTTGAAAAGTTTCATGTTGTTCTTTTAAATTTTTCTCTATTGTGTGTTTTTATTTTTTTCTTATGTTTTGTATGACAAAGTACCGAAAAATGTCATGTGGTGGGCCTTGGAAAAGCACAAAGTCCCAACTAAGTATGTTACCCTCATCAAGGATATGTACAGGGATGTGGTGACGTTTGTCCGAACATGTGATGGCGACACCAGTGACTTTCCAATTAAAATAGGACTGCATCAGGGGTCAGCTTTGAGCCCTTATTTATTTGCTTTGGTGATGGATGAGGTCACAAGGGACATACAAGGTGATATCTCTTGGTGTATGCTCTTTGCTGATGATGTGGTGCTAGTTGACGACAGTAGGGCGGGGGTTAATAGGAAGCTAGAACTATGGAGACACACGTTAGAGTCGAAAGGGTTCAAACTTAGTAGGACTAAGACCGAGTACATGAGGTGCGATTTCAGCGCGACTAGGCACGAGGAGGGAGACGTTAGCCTCTGAAAGCATCTAGGCCCCGGTGTTGGTTTCGGCAATTAATGACAACACATAATTACCATGACTAACGTGAGTTTTGCAGAAACGTTGGTAAGTTAGGTCATGGAGATGATAACTGCTTTGGGCAATATGGTATTCATGTCCCTTGATGGAAATCATTTCGGTTTTCAAAGGATCAACGATAAGATTAAGGACGGTTAGTTCCGGATGTCAAGGTGTTGAGATACATCTGGAATAGTCGTTAGGATCTTTGTTTCTTCCTTTGACCGTACTATAAAGAGGGGCATGAGCGAGTAGCTTGACCTAGGTGAGTCTTGTGTTTAGGTGTGGTGCACACTTGTCAAACTTAGCACTAGGTAGCTCGAGAAAAGCTCAGAGTTCAGTTAGAAGCAACTTGGTTCAAGTTACATCGCGTTTAGAAGACGTTTGAGCCGTTTACCTATGACCGGACGCGGTCCTGGTCATGACCAGACGCGTCCGGTCAGTACTAAATCTTCACTGCGTTTTTCAGCTGACTGACCGGACGCGGTCCTTGAGAGGACCGGACGCGGTGGTCAGGCTGACACGTGTTCCAAAGGGTAAACAGCGTAATCGGACGCGACTGTGAAAATGATCGGCGCGTCCGGTCATGTTCCAGTAAGGTCCCGTGGAGACCTGACGCGTCCGGTCACCTATGATCGGACGCGGTCGTGCGTCCGGTCATGTTCCAGTAAGGTCCCGTGGTGACCTGACGCGTCCGGTCACCTATGATCGGACGCGGTGATGCGTCAGGTCAGATTTCCAGAGAGCTCTTGCATGATCGGACGCGTCCGATCATCCCTGATCGGCGCGTCCGGTCATCTCAGACCGGCACGTCCGGTCATTACAGATCGGCGCGTTCGGTCATTCAGCACAGGTTTCCGTTATTCGACTGTTGCAACTGACCGGCGCGTCCGGTCATATCGACAGGCGCGTCCGGTCAGTGCGCGTCTGGCTGTTTCGAAATGTAACAGTTGGATTTGTTTGAGGGGTCTATAAATATAACCCCTCCACCTCTTTTAGAGGTCTCTTGCTCATTTGTTGTAACAGAACCGTCCAAATTATAAGAGCACAAGTACAAAAATAATCACCGAAATGATCAAATTCTCGCACTTGAGCCCATATAACTCCGGTAGTCCAATGAAATCACGAGGGATTTCAAACCAAACAACATACAAGCCAAGATCGTAGTGATTCAACATAACAAGTCACATGTTGCAACCATTTTACAAGTAAATCAATATACATTGGAGTTCAACATAGTTATTACAACTTAAGTTCAAAAGTAGCGGAAGCAAAGTAATTTGAAACTAACATTATTCTTATTTCAAATACATGCCAGTACCCCGATCGACTTCCAACAAAAGCATTAGAGATAAGGTAAATAAGAAGGATCATGCCCATGATCACACTCCGCCTCTACGGCAGGAGCCAATCAACTCTTGCAGTCGCCATGATATATCACAACCTGCAACAAGTGGGGATAAAACCCTGAGTACAAGAAGGTACTCAGCTAGACTTACCCGTCAGAAACCAGAAATAAGGTGACACCAAGGATCATGCAAGGCTGATATAAAGTGGGGCTAGCTTGACAACATTTTGCATAAAAGCTTAATATAGATGATCAATCATTAATGCTTAAGCATCAAGTTAATTATCATTAACCTATCATCTATATTAGAACCTGTACTAGAGCACTCACTTTATTAGGAGCAAACAATATTAACCATAGCAGGTATAAATTGAGGCAACCTTTCCATCGTGATCCAATTAACCATCCGTTCAATTTAATGGAATCTACGTTGCCGCTGCTCAAGTCAAGTGCTCACTAACCGGGAGCGACGGCGATTCGAATCGAATTCCTATCCAGCTAGAGGGGTATTTCTAACACTCACCGAGTCACGCCTAGCGAGGGCTGCTCAGGTCACCTTTGGTACAGTTCAGGAGCCACGGGTCCGAATGATGTCGTGACCCCAAGGGCGACACTCTGCCAGGTGATAGGGACTCTAACCCCCTTGGTCTCACGCCAATATCCCCAAGCACATCCTTTCTCTCCTCTAAGAAGCAACCTACCAGTCGATTCCCGGCCTGAACTGTATTACTCGGATTCGCGGTCGAAACGGCTTATCCGGCCAACTAAGTGTTAGACTGCGTTCAACATGACTCAAGGACGTACAGCAAATCGGTCCTTAAACGACTCAGACAGGGATAGATTCACACCCAAGACCTCCATGCCTTGTTGCTTTACTATCGTCATCCTGCCCGGTCTCATTTAATTTTATTAACACATGGTTCCATTCCACGATAGCACATATAGCCAACCGTGCCATATATGAATATCCCTATATCTCGCAGGTGACAGGAAATCACCTGACTTCTACCGCTTAAAGCAGGGCTAAGCATCTACTCGATCCTAGTCTATGTAGGATTCAAGGATTCATATATCTGGACAAGGAGTGATATAATGCAGCAAGGTTTTCAACCAACTCCTACCACTTAATGCAACAATACTTATAACATATATAAAATTAATTGCTTTGAAGGTAGGAGGCTTATAATGCTCCGGGGCTTGCCTGGGATCTGACTCAAGTTAGAGTATGTCAGATGAATTCACTTGGCAAGCATCCTCCCATCTAACACTTGCCCGATCCTTCTATCTTCGGGATGGATCCACCAAACACCGTCTTCGGGTTTGGCTCCAATGCCACATCCTTCACAAGTTTCTCCTAGCGTACCTATATGAGATGCAACCATGCACATGTGTGAATGTATATAAGTGCAATAACTATAGCAATCATGCAAGCATACCCAAGTTCTAATAAACACCTAGAGCTAATTAACTTAACTACCCTCAAAGGCATAAGTCACACTTAACAATATACAAGCAAACAACTATAATTGGAATTTATCAATTTCTGGACAAGCAAACAGTAGCTTCACAAATCAATCATATCTGGAGATATACAAATCCAAATGACTTGCAAGAAGATATCCTAGAAAGCTTATGAAATTTTCCACATTTCATTTATAAACATCACATCATGATTCCAAAGTTTAATATGTTGAATTTACACAAACACAGAAACTGGTCTAACAAGACAGAGAGCAAGCAATTCTGTAACCCAACTTTCAACAACTATAACTCCTAAACCGCATGGCCAAATACCACCAAATTTTAACAGAAGCTAGATATATAAATTATCTACAACTTTTGTATAAACAAGTTTCACAACAAAGCACATTATCATGAAGAACTTTGCCAAGTTTCCAGATCTATCCAGAAACCTTGTTTGCGAGGAATAATTATTAACTTATGTTGCAAACATATAATTTGACAAAACCAACTTTACTAACATTTCATACATGACTAATGAACATCAAAAAACATAGTGTCAATTGCTAAATAAATTCTCTTAATACATTTTCTTAATTTATTTAGATTATTAGGTGGAATTATGACCACATCATAAAGATACTCAATAAATTCTACCAAAATTACAGGGGTCTACAAATACTCTTAAAAGTCTACTGTACAAATTTCAAGCTATTTAGATAAGTACATCAACCTCTATGAAAAAGACAATCAACTATTGAAATAAATCATGTGAGAACAGGGAAAACCTAAAACTCAATATTTTCAGTGAATATATGGCCATAGAATGAACCAAAATCATATAGCAACATCATAATAAGGTGATGGGACAACATTTTCTATTTTATCATTTATATATTATTTATAAGCTATTTATCAAGCCCTAAACAAGTTAAATCAATAACTAGATCATCCAATAAGTAGTGACCAAGAAATTTATACCACAGTACATACATATCATAACAAGACTACTATAAAAATTTCACATCATTTGGAGCATCACAACTCAAGATATAAAATGACAAGTAATAAATTGTAATTTTCCTTATTTAACAAGGTCAAATCACAATCTTAAGAAAACAGTAAACAACTAGGGTGTTTAATATTTTTCCTAGCAAGTGAAAGTCATCACAAAATTAACAAAACAAGAATCACTATTTTTAGAGTTCTAAAACTCTAGATATGGCTCTGCTCAAGTTGATAAGCATTTTTGGAGCATTTTTAAGGCTTAAATAAAGACATCAGAAAATATCTACAAACATGTAACACTTTATGACTCCACTGCATAGATCTTTTCTCAAGGTTTCCAAAAAGCCCACTTTTGCTATTTTTGGAATTACGTAGCCAGAGATATGCATTTTAGAAGATTTAACCAAATTCTGAAATTCAAAATCAGAATAAAACAACCCTAACCACATTCGCTAGGCACACCCGATTACACACCCAGGACGACCACTTCCTTAAACCGACAAGTGGGCCCCGGAGTCTGGCCGGGCCCGCTTGTCATACGAGAGAGAGTCACAGGGGGGATCGGGTCTTCGTCCCCAGGCCGAAAGCAGAGGAGGGGGAGATGATGACCGGCGGCGGTTCCGCCGGCCGGCTGCCGACGACCCAGCGGCGGTGGAGCGGCTCGGAAGCGACACGGCGGCGCGGCGCTTCCATGGCCACCGCAGCGTGGCCTGTGGACGTCCGTGGCCTTCTGGCCACGCAAGCCAGGAGGCACGGCGGCGGCTGTAGGCGGCGGTGGCGCTGCCGGCCACCAGGAGACCGGCGAGCGCGCGCGCGGGGCGGAGTACGGCGAGGTGGAGGTGGTGACGCGCTTGGTTGAGACGAAGATAGAGCGCAGCAACGGTTGGGCGGAGCTCCACCGCTCGGCCATGGCGCGGCCGGTCGGCCATGGCGATGGCGCTACAGCGGCTGCGGTGGCCGGAAAAGGGGAGCCGAAGGGGCGGCGCACGACGTGGAAGGTGTTGGCGCACACGGTAGGACTCGAGAGAGCTCGGGGCGGTGGGAATGCGGCGGCGGCAAGCTTGGCCAGCCGGCCATGGCGGCCGTGCTCCAGCACGCGCACGCAGGCGCTGTAGAGCGAGGGAGAGGCGAAAGAGGAGTGCATGCGAGTGAGGAAGCAAGTGGAGAGCTCGGCCGGGGCTCTCCTCATCCGCATCGGTCGCAAGGGCACGCGGCATGGAGGTGGGGCACTGCTCACGCATGGTAGCCACGTCCACGGACAGGTGCCGCCCGTTGAGGCATTTCACCGAGCACGTGGCGGGCAGCGACGTGGGCAAGGTGGAACGCCGTTTTGGGCCGCTTCCAAGCCGAATTAGACATTGGGCCATAAACGAAGTTTGTTCACCTCGGCCTGCTCTACGTTTCTTATTTAAGGTGCCCGGCCATTTGAGCTTTGTAACAGCGGATAATTAAGCTCCAAGATGATAGTGTCAATATGTTAACAGCGATCACGGAAACTCGCTTTCGCATGTCGAAACTCGATCAAACTTAGTGCAACTTTTTGCATTCTCTTCTCCATAACATAATCTTGAACTTTTATTTTTGGACTAACTCAAGTTGCTTAGCAAAATTTGGAGAACGCGGGATGTCAACATCGATGTCAGTGAAATTCCGGACTGCAAACACGATCGGGTTGATTTCAGCTTTTTCTCTTATATTTTGAGCACTGTTTTGATCTATTTTGAAGCTAAATCATGACTCGGTCCTTCAACAAAGTTTGTTATACTCAAACTTTTCTTCAACTTTCATTTTTGGCCAAACCTCATATCTGGTCCAGAAGTCAACTTTATTTCTCGATCAACGCAAAGTCCTTTCTGCTACAAAATATAGTGTTTCCATTATTTTCGGACATTTTCTCCACCTTCGCTCAACACGAACCCTTCATAACTTTTGTTGTAGAGTTCACTTAGAGTTGTTTGAGCAAGGTTACAAGGTTTGGTTGACTTCATATGTTTCCAGTCACTTGATAAAGCAATTCATGCAAAGATATGACTTATTATTTCATGTGACTTTTTGATTCCAAACTTCATTAAACTTTTCTAGGGATCAATATAGATAGTTATTGATGTGAGACATGTGACGATACTTTGATAACAATGCCCAAGCATACATCTTTTAATTGAGCCTATACGTAAGCAAGGGTGCAATATCCAAGTTTAGGTTAGGGCTTATTTTCATAGGTTTGACTTTGGCATCGTCATCTCCACTAATCTATCATGTTTGAGCTTAAACCCACTATTTAATTGGTGATAAACACCTAGGGTGTTACATTTGTTTAGCTGAGAAACACCTTTGAAGTGCAAGGGAGTGCAAGAGCCCTAGTGAGGATTGAGATTTGTGAATCAAAGTTTGAGAATCCTCTCTAGTGACAAGAGTCTAGCAAGTGTGCATCCATCTTCTCATTAGGCTTGTTGTGGTCAAGTGAGAGTTCTAGCTTGTTACTCTTGGTGATCGCCATCACCTAGACGGTTTGGTGGTGATTGGGAGTTCGGTGATCATCCGACGAGATTGTGGGTGACCCAACTCAAGTTGTGAGCGGTTTTGGGTGATTCACCGCGACGGAGTGTCAAAGAATCAACCCGTAGAGAGCACTTGATCCTTGCGCGGATCAAGGGGGAGCTACACCCTTGCGCGGGTGCTCCAATGACTAGTGGGGAGTGGCGACTCTCTGATACCTCGGCAAAACATCGCCATGTTCCTATCCCCTACTTTCAAGCATTTACTTTCTAGCATTACTTTCATTGCTTGATTACTTTCCTAGAATTGCCTTGCTAGTCTAGGATTGGAACTTAGGGTGCAAAACTTTTATCGGTAGAATCACAAGGAACACAAGTAGGCACTAGGGGTGAAGTTTGACTTGTAGGATTTAATTCTTGCAATTAATTTTTAGAAATGCCCAATTCACCCCCCTCTTGGGCATCTTGATCCTTTCAATTGGTATCGGAGCCGTGTTGCTCTTATTTTAGGCTTTACCGCCTAGAGCAAGATGTCTAATGGGGAAGGACCACCTCCCACTTTTGAGGGAGATGATTTTCCATATTGGAAAATTCGTATGGAGGCGTACCTCGAAGCCATAGATGTTGGGTGCCTTAGAGCCGCAACCGAAGGGCTTCCTCCCATAAGGGATCCCGCTAACTCAAGTGGTGACGAGGAGAAATACGACCGGTGGAACGCAAAAGCAAAAATGCAATCTACCGGGCACTAGGCAACGATATTTTCAATCATGTGCGAAATGCCAAAAACGCTCACGAATTGTGGGAAAATCTTTATGCTCTCCATGAGGGAACTAAGAGTGAGCATGAGGAACGCTATCATATTGCTTTAAAGAAAATTAATTCTTTTGAGATGCTTCCTAAAGAAAGTGCTAATGACATGTACACTCGTTTGAATGTTCTTGTAGAAGATCTAAATGCTCTTGGACTTACTAAAATGAGTCAATCGGATGTTGCAAGGAGGATCTTAAGTGTTCTTCCCGTTGAGAAGTATGGACACATTGTCACCGTACTTCACCAAAGTGATCTCTCCTCCGCAACACCAACTCAAGTATTGGGGAAGATCAACGCACATGAGATGTACATGCACATCACTCTGGAAGAGGGCTCATCATCTTCCAAGAAGAAAGACTTGGCCTTCAAAGCTAGCCATGAAAAGAAAAAGAAGAAGACCCAAGCCATGATTGTGCAAGAAAGCACTAGTGAAAGTGATATTGATGATGAATCACTCGCACTTATGGTAAGGAAGACCACCAAGATGCTAAAGAAGCTCAACAAGAGTGGCATCAAGTTCGATGGCAAGAAGAAGAAATTCTTCACAAGTAGCAAAAGGAAGCCAATCTCCGAAATGGATTGCTTCAATTGTGGGGAACTTGGCCATCTAGCTCACCAATGCCCGAAGCCTCCAAAAGACAAGAACAAGAACAAGTACGAGGGCAAGAAAGATGATTCAAGTGATGAAGAAGATGACAAAAGAAAGAACAAGCCATACAAGAAGAAAGGTGACAAGAAAAGAGAATTCTACAAGAAGAAGAAGGGAGGCAAGGCCTATATTGTTGGTGATTGGCTCACCGACATTGAATCATCATGTGAGTCCTCCGACGATGAAAGTGACAATGAAAGAGAGAAGATCGCCGCACTTGTGATTGGGCCACCATCATCTTCATCGACATCTTCATCACCACCTTCACCGCCATCTTCACCATCATCTTCTACTACTCATCTATGCTTTATGGCAAAGGGTGATCGAAAGGTACAAAATAGTGATAGTGATGATGATGATGATAGTGATAGCGATGATAAATATGATGCACCCTCTTATGATGAACTAGTAAAATTATTAAATAAATATTCTAAAATCATAAGGAGTACTAGAAATGAAAATGATGAGCTTCAACATGAAAATGAATCACTCTTATCTAAGCTTGAAAGTGCACATGATGCTAGGGATGAGCTCATAGATCAAAATGAAACTATGTCTTCTTCTCTCAAAGAGCTTAAAACTTCTAACAAGGAGCTTAGAGATAAACATGATAAAATTAAGAAGAAGCATGGTGAACTCATCACTAGATTAAACTTGCTAAAAGAAGATTATACCACCTTGAAAATTAATTATGATACTCTTATTGTTGCTAATGAGCTTGCTCTTGAGACACATGATGCTACTAACCAAATTGTTAAGATTGATATAGCTACATCATGTGATGACTTGATTGTTGAGAACTTTGAGCAAGGCTCTAGCGGCAAAGGCAAGAGTGTGGTTGAGGCCAATGACTATGATGAGTATGTCAAGCTCAAGAGTGAAAATGAAATGCTTAAAGTTGAGAACAAGAAGTTGTTGGCTCTTGAAAAGCAAGCTTCAAATGAGTCACTCATTGAAGAAAACAAGAAACTCAAGCAAGAGAAAGAGCATCTCAAGACCGGCCTAAGCAAGTTCACAAGAGGCCAACACTTGCAAAGTGAGCTACTCATGAACACCGTCATGAAGTTGGATAGGAGTGGCATTGGGTATTTGGCAAATCAAGAGAAGAAGGTCAAGGCCAAACAACAACAAAACAAAACAAAGCCCAAGCAAAAGAGATGTGTTGAGTGTGGACAAGAAGGCCATTTTGCTCATGAGTGCAAAACCCCACCACCACAACCCTTGCCCAAGCATGCTAGACCCTTTGCTTTCAATGCTCACTACATGCTTAGAAAGGACTCTAGTGGAAAGATGAAAGTCATGTTCTTGGGTCCTCCTAACAAGAATAGGCCAAAGAAAATTTGGGTTGCCAAGTCACTAGTTGAAAAAGTTAAGGGTCCCTCTTAAGTTTGGGTCCCTAAACATAAGGCTTGATCTCTTGTGTGTAGGTGAACTACAAGACCGGTGGATCTCATTGGGTGATTGATAGTGGTTGCACACAACATATGACCGGTGATCCTCGTATGTTCACCTCACTTGAAGAGGATGAGGTATGCCAAGACAAGATCACATTTGGGGATAATTCAAAGAGCAAAGTCAAGGGTATAGGCAAGGTTGCAATATCAAATGATCATTCTCTCTCCAATGTGCTCTATGTTGCTTCATTGAGTTTCAACTTACTATCCGTTGGGAAACTTTGTGATCTTGGCTATCAATGCTTGTTTGGTCCAAATGAAGTGGTTGTTACCAAGATAGATGACAAGCAAGTGATTTTCAAGGGCTTTAGATACAACAATCTTTATCTTGTTGACTTCACCTCCGAAGATGCAAACTTGATGACATGTTTGTTCACCAAGACCACACTTGGATGGCTTTGGCATAGGAGGCTTGCTCATGTTGGAATGAACACTCTCAACAAGCTATTGAAGAAAGAATTAGTGAGAGGTTTAAAGGATGTAAAGTTTGAAAAGGATAAACCCTGTAGTGCATGTCAAGCCGGCAAACAAGTTGCAAACACTCATCCAACCAAAGCCTACATGTTAACATCAAGAGTACTAGAACTTCTTCACATGGATTTGTTTGGTCCTACAACTTACAAGAGTTTGGGTGGAAATCTTTATTGTCTTGTGATTGTGGATGATTTCTCAAGATACACTTGGACCTTCTTTCTTCATGACAAATCCGAAGTGGCAAGTTGCTTCAAGAAGTTTGCAAAGAGAGCTCAAAATGAATTTGAAGTCAAGATAAAGAAGATTAGAAGTGACAATGGAAAAGAGTTTGACAACACCAACATTGAAGCCTATTGTGATGAAATTGGAATCAAGCATGAAGTGTCATCAACCTACACTCCTCAACAAAATGGTGTAGTTGAGAGAAAGAACCGGACCTTGATCACTCTTGCAAGAACAATGCTAGATGAGTACAATACACCAGAGAAATTGTGGGCCGAGGCAATCAACACCACATGCTATGCTTCAAATCGCCTCTTCCTACAAAAGTTCCTTTGTAAGACCCCTTATGAGTTGCTAAATGGGAAGAAGCCGGACGTCTCATTCTTCCGGGTGTTTGGTTGCAAATGCTACATCTACAAGAAGCGTCAACACCTAGGGAAGTTCCAAAGACGTTGTGATATTGGTTTTCTTGTTGGCTACTCATCAAAGTCCAAAGCATATAGAGTATTTAACCATGCCACCAGTTTGGTTGAAGAAACATATGATGTGGAATTTGATGAAACTAATGGCTCCCAAGGAGCAATTGAGAATTGTGATGATGTAGGTGATGAACCATTGAGGGAGGCCATGAAGAACATGCCGGTGGGTGACATCAAGCCTAAAGATGATGAAGACGATGTACAAATTGTCAATCCACCATCTTCATCATATGTGCCTCAAGATGATGACAAGAATGAGAGAGTTGAAAATGAAGACACCCATGTCTCTCATCATCAAGCCAAGGCACAAGCACAAGATGTTGATGCTCCTCATCCCACCCCTCAAATGGTTGATCGAAGAAACTCACCTCTACTTCAAGCACATCCACAAGATCTCATCATAGGGAGTCCTACAAAGGGTGTAATGACTCGATCTCAAAAAATTAATTCTTTTGTTGAACATCACTCTTTTGTCTCTTGTCTTGAACCTAAGAATGTAGAAGAAGCTCTTCAAGATTCAGATTGGGTGAATGCCATGCATAAAGAATTGAACAACTTCGCCCACAATCAAGTATGGACACTTGAAGAGCATCCAATAGGTGCAAGAGTCATTGGAACCAAGTGGGTGTTCCGCAACAAGCAAGATGATCAAGGGGTAGTGGTAAGAAACAAGGCAGGACTAGTGGCAAAAGGGTTCTCTCAAGTTGAAGGTCTTGATTTTGGAGAGACTTTTGCACCCGTTGCAAGACTTGAAGCCATCCGTATCCTCCTTGCATATGCATCACATCATGATATGAAACTATATCAAATGGATGTGAAAAGTGCATTCTTAAATGGCTTTATAAATGAACTAGTCTTTGTTGAACAACCTCCCGGGTTTGAAGACCCTAGATATCCTAATCATGTTTATAGGTTGTCCAAGGCGCTATATGGGCTCAAGCAAGCCCCTAGAGCGTGGTATGAGCGCCTCCGGGACTTCCTCATAGAGAAGGGCTTCACTATTGGAAAGGTTGACACCACACTATTCACCAAGAAATTTAAAGAAGAGATCTTCATTTGTCAAGTATATGTTGATGATATCATCTTCGGGTCAACAAATGAAGACTATTGTAAAGAATTCGGTGAATTGATGTCAAAAGAGTTCGAGATGTCAATGATTGGTGAGCTAACATTCTTCCTTGGGTTTCAAGTCAAGCAAATGAGAGAAGAGATCTTTATCTCTCAAGAAAAGTATACCAAGGATCTTCTCAAAAGATTCAAGATGGAAGAATGCAAGCCAATCAAGACCCCAATGCCAACTAATGGACATCTCGACCTAGATGAGGGAGGTAAACCAATCGATCAAACTCTTTACCGTTCAATGATTGGTAGCTTGTTATACCTTACCGCATCTAGGCCTGACATCATGTTTAGTGTGTGCATGTGTGCCCGCTTTCAAGCGTGCCCTAAAGAACCTCACCTAAGTGCCGTAAAAAGAATCCTAAGATATCTTAAGTATACTCCAAGCATCGGACTATGGTACCCCAAAGGAGCTAGATTCCAACTAGTTGGCTACTCCGATTCGGATTATGCCGGTTGCAAAATTGATAGAAAAAGCACATCCGGAGGGTGCTATTTGCTTAGCAGATCCTTAGTATCATGGTCATCTAAAAAGCAAAATAGTGTGGCTTTGTCCACCGCCGAGGCGGAATACATTGCCGTGGGGGCTTGTTGTGCACAAATCCTATACATGAAACAAACCCTCCTAGACTATGGAGTTGTTCTTGAAAAGGTGCCGCTTTTATGTGACAATGAAAGTGCGGTTAAAATTGCTAATAATCTGGTACAACACTCTCGCACCAAGCACATTGATATCCGCCATCACTTTCTAAGAGATCACATTGCTAAAAATGACATATCACTAGAAGGTGTAAGAAGTGAAAATCAATTAGCGGATATCTTCACTAAACCTTTGGATGAAGCTACCTTTTGTAGGTTGAGAAGTGAACTCAATGTGCTTGATTCTAGTAACTTTAAAAGATGAGCTTGTGTTGTCCCTTGCATTGCATTGTATTATATGCCATGATTAATTACCCGCAATGCATCTAGGGCTTGGCTTACACGGTTATGATAACCCTCCTTTGGAGGAGTGAAGAAGTCTAACCGTGGATCAAACTTGACAAGCAACCTAGCTTTACTTACTTGTTTTGCATTGCATATGCATGGTTGTTGCTTTGTCGTTTCCTTTCGGTTAAGCTTTGAGCAACCTCTGTGTTCGTCCATGGATAGAGAGAGCATTTTGACGCTCCCAAGGGTTCAAAACTCTATTGCATGGCCATACTTTGCTCCTCGGGTGTTTGTTGCCTATTTTCCTAAAAATAATATTAGCCTAAGGCAAACTATTTTTGAGAATCTTGAGGGTTTGAGTGAGGTCACTCATATCATGTTCCAATTGGTGTTTATTTGTGTCTCTTTGAATTGGAACTTGATTGGGAGAAGTCGCGTCAAAGTTCGGAATGAAGAAGGGCGAAAAACAGTGACCGGACGCTAGACCGGACGCTGCACCGGACGCAGTGATGCTTCACCACCGCGTTCGGTCCCGGCGACCACCAGCGCGTCCGGTCATCCTAAAGACCATCTCCTGATCTAGTGACCGGACGCTGCACCGGACGTGCCCCTGTTGACCACCGCGTCCGGTCCCGGTAACCACCACCGCGTCCGATCATCCGTGTCAGTTTTCCGGGCAAATCAAAACCGGACGCTGTCAGCGTCCGATCATTGATAATCGGACGCGTCCGGTCATTCCAAGAGCTTACTGGAATGTGACCGGACGCTGCCTCTCCGCGTCCGGTCATATCGACCACCACGTCCGGTCATCGTGAAACGAGCGGATCTAACCCCTCATATAACCTTTCGCGTTCCGTATCTCTCCCTCATCCGCGCCGTACACCTCGCGAATCCGCCGCCTCCTTGCCCTAGCTCGCCGGAAGCGCGCCTGCACCGCTCGCCGGAGATCACCACCACGCCTGCGCCACCGCCCGGCCCTACAGCTCTGCTGCTCTCGCGCCCGCGCAGCCGCCATCTGCCGCGCCTCAGCCGCGCCCGCACCACCGTGCCGCGCCTCTGCCGCGCCCGCGCCTGCGCCGCCGCCGACGTCCGCTCGCGAAGTCGCGCCCTCCTCCACCTGCACGACCACCGGGCAGCCCCTGCCCTCACGACCATCCTCGGTTTTTGGTCACCGCGCGTCGCCCTAACCCTAGGGTTCACGCTGCGGCGTCTCCTTCGTTCATCGTCGAAAAGTTCTTCGTGCGACGTCTTCGCTCTGAGGTTGTTTCACCCATCCTTGATCTTCGTGTTAGGGTTTGCCAAAATTTCATTATCGTTTATCCTAATTGACCTCTGTTTCGGCAAATCAGCGCTCGTCCGGTGCGTCGGGAAGTCTCACGACCTAGGTCATCTCATCTCTTCACCGGTTTTCTCGTCGATCCGAGGTAGTCATCGCGTTACGTTTCACATCTTATCTTATATGCTTGCTATCTCTAGGGTTTTGTATCTTTTAGATCATATATGTTGCTTATAGTAGATCCATCTATTCCGTCTTTTCAGCGAGTTTGTCGGTGTGTCGGGGTGACTGCTGTTCAGTTGTTGAATCCGAGGCCAAGCCTGCGGATACAGATTGAGGCCAAGCCTCTCGAGTGTCAGTACACCACCTTTCAGAGGTTTTCAGACAGTGTGACAGCATGGTTTGTTGCAAGAACGCTGGTGGTGCTCCTGGTGACGGGGACGACAGTCCTCCTCGTATGTCTGAGGTTGCGCGTGGAAAGCGCATCAAGATTATGGCCAGAAAGAAGAAGAAAACTCTTACTGATGCAGAGATAGCTCAGGCAGTGGCAGATGCAGCTGATGCAGCAGAGAGGGGTGGCAGGAGCAGTGGTATACGCATTGGCGACAGTCGCTTTCATCTTGAAGGACGACAGCTTGGTACTGAGACTGCTGAGATCACTAAGGGCACATAAGTGCCAATGGATGCAGATACTATGTCAGTTGATCCACCTGCAGAGCCTCCAGAGGGGACAGAGGAGCAGCCAGCTCAGACTCCATCACGTCGCCGCTCCACACGCACACGGGCTCAGGTGACTCCCAGGCCAGAGGGCCAGCGTCGTGGAGGACGTCCACCTCCCAGAGTTAGAGGTTCACCCCCAGTTGAGCACTTTGACTTGAGAGGTGCTACTGCACGTCAGGTGCAAAGTTTGAGATTTGTTGAGGTCAGCCGGTGGTTCCCACCTCAGAGGGACTCTAGAGCTTCAGAGGGTTTTTATACTCCTCTCCAGAAGGATTTTTACGGAGCTCTTGTTGACAGTGGCATTGCTTTTCGACCACAGAGGGTCTGTCGCATTGAGTCACTTGTTGAGGTAGTGGGTGAGCAGCTTCATCCGCACCTGTCCTATCTACCAGGCTTGTCAGATTTTCTTGGACGGACAGGTGCATACTGCGGCACTTGGGTTAGGGAATTCTATGCTTCATTATGGATTGATCCAGCCCATGAGTTCATACACTTTGCATTCAGAGGCCGCGACCGCAGACTGTACAGCTCAAGAGTGCGGGAGATTCTCAGACTCCCAACTTCAGACACGAAGATTCACCAGCTCTGTTTCGGTCAGACAACTCCACCTAGACGCCCTCATGGCGGTACTGTGCCACCTACAGATCTGATCCGACCCTGCTTTCGTGAGCCTTTTGGCGAAGGGTCTCGTCGCACACCTGCCAGTCTGACACCGCTTGCCCGAGTCCTGGATGCTATTGTCAGACGTACTCTTCTTCCCAGGCTTGGTTACAGAGAGGGACTGACCAGGATGCAGCTATGGGTAGTTCACCACCTTCTCTCACAGACACCTTTTGACATTTGGGATCTTATGGTCAGTGAGATGGAGGACACCCTGGCAGAAGGCTTCAAGGGACACCGTCAGCTGCCCTATGCTCATTGGATTTGCTTCATCATCAGATCTGCACTTGAGCTGCCTTCAGAGATTAGTGCTGAGATAACTGACACTACTACTGCTTTTCCTGAATATGATATTCGTCAGTTATGGGCTTCAGTTGCGAGAGAGCAGGTCCCTGCACCAGGACAGAGAGAGAGAGACCTGAGGTGCCTGAGACAGCGGCTGAGCAGGACGCGACCGTACAGGGTCTTGCTGAGGCAGAGCTTACAGATCTAGATGCTCAGCCCGCTGATATAGCTGAGGATGAGGCCTCCGACAGCACTGACAAGGATTATTAGCCCATCCCCAGGTATCGGTCTCCTCGGCCTCACGACCACAAGGCCGGTGGCTTTGGTTCAGCCTCCCGCTCAGACCCAGCCATGGTGGCTATTCTTAAGAGGCTGACCCAGGCACAAGAGCGACAGGAGCTTCAGCTGCAGAGATAGGCTTAGGATACAGCTGCAACGTTTGCATAGATACAGGCTCGACAGGACGAGTTCCAAAGACAGCAGCTTGAGATACAGCGCCAACAGGTCGAGATGCAGCGTCAGCAGTATGAGATGCAGCGACAGAGTGCAGCTAGCCAGCAGCAGTACTTGGACCTTCTGCGTCACCTAGTCACAGTTGGGGTTTCTCCACCTGCATCTATTCTGACTTCAGCTTTACCATTCAGTGGACCTTCAAGTCAGGATCAACCGAGCTTTCAATTCACCTCTCCACAACTGCAGGTTCCTCAGTCGTTCCAGTCCCCGAGCTACACGCCCATTCAGACGAGGTTTACTCCTTCAGACCAGCCTCGCCCTCACATGTTGACCGGCACACCTTTCATTGATCTGAGTGCCACATATAGCGAGTTGACTGGTCAGCCGACGCCCTCGCACACCACATTTGCTACTTCATCAGGGTTGTCAGTTTCAGAGGCAGCTTTTCCTTCAGTGATAGGGACAAGCACTACAGAGACCGTTCCTTCGTCCGTTGCCTCGACAGATCCCCCAGCTTTTGGCTCTCTTCAGGCTCAGGTCACAGAGACTGCTCCACTTATCGCTACATCGGCAGCACCTGTTCCTGTTGATCAGACCCAGACCGTTTCACAGCCGCGTACTTCTTCAGAGGGTCAGCCAGATAGATCCGAGTCCGAGGAAGACACTTCTCAGTTTGTGATTACTCCGCGCTCCTCGGCACCCGACTCGACTCCGTCTGTTCCCCCGTCAGATCCTTAGATTAGTTTTTGGCGGTTGATGCCAAAGGGGGAGAGAGAGTAGATTCAGGGGGAGCTTTTGTTAGAGGGTTTTTCGTTCTTTTCTTGTGTGCTACTCTCATGCATCATGTTTACTTTAGAGTACTCTCATGCATCATGTTTACTTTACAGTAATTGCATTCGTGTGACATGTGGTCTCTTGAGATACCTTAAGTCTATTTGGTTTATCTAATCATAGTTTTAAATCATGTCACTTGTTTATAGCTCATAAGGTTGTGCTTCCGTGCCTTTCTCCGATTTCATATGAGCTATGTTTTATGTGTACTAACTCTTCATGTTTTATCTTATAAGTACACTCAGTTGGCTTGCTGGGCTGCTGGCGGCCTACATTCCTGCTGCCTGCGCAGTGCGTGCCTGCTCTGGCTCTGCTCCTCGCCTTCTCTGCAAGCAAGCATGTCCGTTTTTACATGATCGACCATGCAGGTTGCATCAGCACCTTTTGTGACAAATCGATGGCTTAATTCTGCTTAATTCTTTAACCGCCTGCAAGATCATTCTAAAAGGTACATGATATACCCAGCACTTCTTTCCGAAGTCTGAACCTGCACCTGTATACTATTGGCTCACTTTTCTTTGTCACGGTTTATTTGTTACTATAGCTTTACCCTAGGAGCAAATTATGAACTCCTGGTTTATGAGTATTGTTGAGACTTGAATGCCTCATTTATATATTTAGCTTGACATGATTAGTGAACAGTTCGGGAATCGAACAATTTGATCTCTTAATGTCTGAATGTTCTGGCCAAGGGAAAGAACTAAATGTTTTTAATCTCTAAAAGTTGTATATGTTTGTTGCTGCTTCTTAGTGCCTGCAGTTGTGCTTCTTTGTACTGTGATTTGATCTCTAATTAGATGTATAGAGAAGTTTTGCATAAAATCAATGTTAACCTGCATCTTGGACATCACTAAAATGACAATACTGGAAGACCGAGTCACCTATTGATGTAATCTTTGTTTATACTAACCATTATTTTTTTTGGTTGTGAGAGACCGATCTTGCACACGTTAGTTCACCTTGCTGTGACCTGTGAGAGCTGAGTAAATGCCCTTGTTCAGAAACTGATGGAGAGCAGCTATGGCATTCCAGCTTATCTGAACTAAGCTGCAGCACCATCTTCTCTTCCTTTTTATTTATCTCTACAACTAAAAAACGTCAAATTATTTTTCACCCCTTCTCTTCCTTTTATGCTGTTCGAAACCGAGCATCTGAACCCTGGCTGTTTGTATTTGGATCTAATCTGATTACAAGTGCATGAATATATTATGACTACTAACTTTGATCCCTTTCAATAGGTGCACGGATGTGCACCGCCGGTGGAGAACCCATCCTCCTGTCTCTGTAGGTCTCCGAGTATGGCGCGGAGGAGCAGCCCGGCCGCCTGCCGAGGAGCGGACCACGGGCCCGGGGGGTGTGTGGGGGGTGTGGGCGCGTTGGTAAGTCAATCTCACCTCTCTTCTCTTTCTACTAGCTGATACACATGGGCATGCGAGGTGGTGGCTGGATCAAAGCCTGGCACAGCTCCGTACTTGACTATGAGATAGAGGAAGGATCTCTCATGTGTTTGACTGCTTGGATAATTTAACGTTTTAAGCTGCACCATTGATTTCCAAGTTTGACTGAGGAAAATAACTCTGCAAGTCAACAGATTCATAGACTTAGATAGGAACTTGTAAGTGAAATATTGCGTTTTAATTATCTTCATATTCTATTGTGTCGCAACCTTATATTGCGAGGTGGTTAAAATCAAGGAACTTATCTAGAATGAGCTGCTTCCAATTCTATTGTATCGCAGCTTTATATTGCTTCCTATTCTATTGTGTCGCAGCTTTTATTATATTGCGAGGGTGGTTAGCATTAGTGTCTTTGTTTAATTATACTTCTCTATGTGGCTGACAAATCTTTCAAACAGACGCTCATACAATGTCGTTTTCTTGCCACCTTGAATAAAATATTATGTGTTTGTACGCCTAAATATACTTGTTGTCGGCTTCTAGAGATTACTAAAGTTTATTTGTTTCAGCTAATTTACAGATAGCAGTTCATGTCTCTTTAGCTCTTCCTGAATTTCACAACACTCACAAGCATGGATTGATGCAATCTTGTGGGCTTTGGCATCATGGAGATGCAGGAAATCACCCTCACAAGGTGTCTTTGTGTTGTATCCTTGAAATAAAAGATGAAGGATGGAATGCCTTTTGAAGTGTTTCCGACACAAGTGTTGATGTAATGGGAATCGGAGCCAACGCTTGTCCATCCTGTTATTTCAAATACATCATTTAGTACTCCCATGTTGATCCTGGTACAGCTGTACTCCTACATCTTATTGTTAATTAATCAAAGAACCTGAAGTTGTTTAGTACTAATCAGGTTAGGTTTCCAGTACCGTGTTCAATTGTGAGTTTGTGACACCCACAGAGGATGGCTACTAGCCCTCTGTGCCTCCAAAACTCAGTTATGTGTTCATATATGATATATCATGTCTACAGTGTTGACTGCCCTGCAGGGAAATAGCAGCTGAAACTATCTACAAGGAGAGATGTATCACTGTAGACAATGAGGATAGTTGGACCGAGTACATGTCCATTTCTGGTTCTGCAGAGGATGCGCATAACATTATCGCCCTGCAGTCTAAGGTAGAAGAGTAATATGTGGCCCTGATCAGAAGTTGGGTGGGCTGCTGCAGCCGCCGCTGCTGTGCTGCTCTGTACCTCTGCTGTTTGGTTCTGGTTAGCTGGAGCTTTGCAGCTGCAGCAGCAAGCTCAGCTGATCAGGGTGATTATTTGGTTTGCATCAATACAATTGCTTAATAAATGCCCCCTATTCCTCATTATAAGATACAAGGGGTCAACTATTACTCTTTCCCCTCTCAGTTCTTTGTTGATTTTCGGCTTATTGCTCAGCCACTAACTAAATCAATGTCACTGAGAAGGGACTGATGTTTCCCTAGGATGTCATGAATTACTGTGCGATGGAGTAGTGCAAAAAGTCTAGGGATTCCAAATTAGCTTGGTGTATGTGTATCACCGGAGTATTAAATTTTTCCGTTGCCACGCATGGGCATTTACTTACGCCCTGTTCGCTTGGCTGAAAAGTCATGGCTGAAAGTATTGTTCGCTGATTTGCTGTGAGATGAAAACACTGCTCGTTGCCTGAAAAAGTACGACTTATGAGACAAGCATGAACAGGGCATTAGTGTTTTATATATTATGAAGGAAGTAGTCTCACCTTGGTTATCTAAAGAGGTTCCAACAAGCTTTATTATTATTTTTTTCTTTTCAAACATAGCACCTCAAATAAAGTTAACTTTTTTTACACGAACGAGGAGAAAACACAAAAATATAAGAGAAGTGCTATACATACGATGGTGCTGAGACAAAGCTCATACCGCAGCAAGTGTGGTCAACCATGGAGGGGACATGGTATGGCTGTGGCATAGTGGAATTAGTCCTACGTACACCTTTGGAGTCTATAAATATATAAATATAAATGTCTTTGGGTTTATAATCTTTGTCATTTCAAATGTAACAGTTCTAGGATAACTACTCTCTCCATCCATAAAAGAATGTAATTCTTGTTTTTTGAAGAGTCAAATAGTTTGAATTTTGACTAAATTTATATAAAAAATACTAACATTCATGGTACAAAATAAGTACCATTAGATTAGTTATATAATATATTTTCATAATAATTTTTTTGGAGACATAAATGCTAATATTATTTACTATAAACTTGGTCAAACAAGAGCTAATTTAACTGGCACGGATTCCATAATTGCATTCTTTTGTGTACTATTTTGTAGAGAGTGAGGACCAAAATGTATTACGCACATGCAGTCTCTTTCATGCATGGAGCTGAGTCATAAATACTCCCACCGTTCAGTTTTATAAGGCACGGTTTGGCATGCCATGGTTTCATAAATTATACTTTGACTACTTTATATTATATTGTTTATGTTTATAAACTTATGATTATTAGATAGTATAATTTATTACAAATCTAACCATATCAAATTTGTATAATAGTTAAAATTTGTTAGCCAAACTATTGGTCAAAGTTTTTAAAATTTGAATCTTTGGGTGCGTTTGGGAGCGCTCTATGAAGCAGATTCTTGAAGAAAATCACTCATCGGCTGTCAAACGGTTTTTTCAGAGTGAAGTAATTCTCTGCTGATTCTGTGAAGTGATTCTCTTAAATGAATTAAAAGACTGAGAGCTGAAAAAGTAGCTTCTCCTGATTCTGTGAAGTGGTTCTTCATAGCGATTTTAAGAGTTTACGCTAAAGAATAAGAGAGAATAATTTTCAGCCTCAGAATCACTCCACTAGAGAATCAGGGAGCACAGCTGGAGAATCAGGGAGTACAGCTCTGCCAAACGGATCCTTTATATGCGTGTGTGCCTTATATAAAAGGGAATTGAGGTAGCAGATTTTAAATGGTGTTCCAATAATCATACCAATGATTAACAGCTTTAAACAACCATCCTCGTGAACTCGTGCAAGATTTGAATAACCCCATATCTTACAACTTTTGTTTGACCACCCTTGACTGCCATCGTATCTGCACTACCTGGGGCTTCTTACATTCTGATAGACTTCCCCATCATCTCATTATTGGAATAAAAACGAGAGGCTCCTACTGAAATAAAATATTAATATCTAGAAAATATCCACACTGAACACTGGCGCATGAATTGATGCTGTCAAGGAAGTCACCCAACGACTAGATGCAAATCTTGTAAGCTAGTATTAGCTAGCCAATGCAAATCAACAGAAGTAGGCCTCTGTCAAAATTAATAGCGGTATCGTAAGATGAGCATCTGCAGTCAGGCACCTATATACCATTTAAGACAATTCTTGCATTGAGCATGTGCAACTCGAGAAGGCGACATGCATCACGCTCGTGTGGGCCTTACCAAGGAGCAGTTGCACTCAGGTCATCACAATATTACATAGCCGACTGACTCGGTGAACTATATATCACTGGGGATGTTTGTTTGTTAACTTAAGTTTCTCATAGAGCTGTTGCTCAATTTTTTTCAAAGTGAACAAAAACGTCTCAATGATGGAATTCACCTGGGAGGCGCAATTATATATCCCTATTGATAAGACTACGGAAAATACCAAAAATATGTATTTACCTGTTGGTCACAAAAAAACTTTTCTAATAACATTGATTCAGTGTAAATAGGTTTATTTACTACTTCGATGGTTCTAAACTGTAGGTAACTTCAGCTTTAATTTGACAGGTTAAATTTCTTTAATTTTAACTAAGTTTCCAGAAAAAATGCATCAACACTCTGCTGCTGCAGCTGTTCCAGTGAGGTTTCTATACAGGTCGTTCATATGAAGATTGGCCGCTGCCGTCTAACTAATTCCGTTTTCTTTTGTTGTTCTTGTGGTTCTAGTGTCACTCAACGGACATGAAGCCGCCTCAGTACACGACCTCATCGTTACTCCTCCTCCTGCTACACAGTACACACCTTCTTCATAGCGTACCTGCAGCCATGTGTCGTCCCACAATCGTAGGCGTGCATCGGCGCCTGATATATCTAGTCGAGCGCTGTTATGATGATATGGTTGTGTGCCACCCTTCTCCATCACTTGATGCCATCAGCCATCGCATGTAAGTCAGAAGCATCATCATGTCATCCTCTCAGTGACGGATCCATGAAAAATACATTGGGGGTGGGGAGGAGTTCAATGTAAGATATAATCTGCTGCTCCCCTCCCATCACTCTCCCTGTTGCAGCCGAGATTTTTAGGTCAACATGGCTGTCCATCTCTTGTGCTGTAGCTAGTTAGACTTTAGGCCATAGTTGGTAGTTCTGGGCTGATGTAAGAGTTGGTGTACTCACCGTATCTCTATATACCTGGTAGAGGTGCTAGAACTTGTATATATACTATGCCAATGCAATAGGAAAAGGGCAGTTCAGTTGCCATTCACTTGTTCACAGCTCTGGTTTAGAGCTGCTGCGTATATGTGTGTGAGCTGAGCTCAGGGTCTTCTTCTACCTCCAGCTAGTGTACGTGGGTGTCCTAGTAGCTTGTTGTTCACTTGTGCAGAGAGGTCGGCAGACCTTCTACACTGGTCGGCAGTGGTCGGAGGACCAGCAAAGCTGGTCGGCAAGACTGGTCGGGGGACCAACAAGTGGTATTGGAGACGTACATCCTCGATGTGCTTAATCGCCGGCGATGGTTGGTACTGAAGCTGCCGAGACAGGTGCAGGTGGGAGCGGCAAGGATGCCGAGCCTGCCCAGCCACGACATGAGGTTGTCCTGCGCACGGTGCGGGAGGTCAGCGGCCACAACTGGCCACAACTGACCCGTACCAACTACGGCGAGTGGGCGGTGACCATGAAGGTCAAGCTCAGAGCCCGACGGCTCTGGACTGCGATCGAGAAGGGCACCGACAACGAGGACGACGACGTCTCCGCGATGGAGGCGCTGCTGTCATCAACGCCGCAGGAGTACCACTAGATGCTGGGAGACAAGAACACCAAGGAGGCCTGGGATGCGCTCGCGTCGATGCGCATCGGCTCGGATCGAGCCAAGAAGGCCAAAGCACAGCAACTGCGTCGTGACTTCGACGACATGAAGTTCCGTCCAGGCGAGTTGGTGGAGGACTTTGGGCTGCGGCTGCAGTCCCTCATCAGCCAGCTCACTGTCTTCGGCAAGGTCATGGAGGAGGAGGACGTCGTCACCAAGCTCCTCCGGGTTGTCCTCGCCAAGTACACCCAGCTAGCTCTCTCGATTGAGACTATGCTGGACATGTCCACCCTCACGATTGAGGATGTGACGGGGCGGCTGCGGGCGGTGGACGACCGCACGGACGTACCGGCGGAGAAGGAGAAGGACGGCGGCAAGCTGTTGCTGACCGAGGAGGAGTGGACTCCCGCATGAAGGAGAAGCGGTGGTCCAGAGAAGGCTCCTCCAGCCGTCGCGGCGGCGGCAACAAGCGGCGTGGAAAGGCGCCGCAGGAGAAGAAGAAGAAGAAGAAGCACGTCGACCCAAACGCCTGTTGGCGCTGCAGAAAGACAAGGCACTGGGCACGGGAGTGCCCAACCCGAAAGTCGGAGGAGGCGCACCTGGCTCAGGCGGACGATGATGACGAGCACGTGCTCCTCATGACGTCGTTCTGCGCTCTCCACGATGTCGAAGCAGAGGAGAAAACAGAGGAGGCGGGGAAGGCGGAGCACGGGAGTGCGTCAACGATCGTTGACCTTGATGAGCCATGCACTCAGGTCCATCTTGGAGTGGTGTGCGGCAAGTACGAGTAGAAGTGGTACCTGGACTCCGGCACCAGCAACCACATGACCGGCTCCAAGGCGGCGTTCTCCGAGCTTGATGGCAGCATCATTGACACGGTCAAGTTTGGCGATGGCTCATGAGTGGTGATCCGGGGCCGTGGCACCATAATCTTCCGGTGCCGAAACGGCGAACATCGTGCACTGACAGATGTTTACTACATTCCACAGCTACGCTCAAGCATCGTCAGCCTAGGACAGCTAGATGAGCACGGCAGCGAGGTGCTGATCAAGGACGACATCCTCAGCATCAGGGACCGAGAGCGACGACTTCTCGCTAAGGTGACTTGTCTGGCGGCACAGCACACGGAGGAGCCATGGCTGTGGCACGCCCATTACAGCCATCTCAGCTTCGATGTGTTGGGTCGACTGGAGAAGATGGTGTGCGGGCTACCCCACATCAAACACGGCGACGAGCTGTGTGACAGCTGCCTGGCAGGGAAGCAGAGGAGGTTGCTGTTTCCCAAGGCGGCAAGCTACCGCGCGATGGAGGTGCTCGAGCTGGTCCTTGGGGACCTTTGCGGGCCCATCACGCCGGTGACCCACGGAGAGAGGAAGTACTTCCTCCTCCTCGTGGATGACTGCAGCCGATACATGTGGCTGTAGCTCCTGACGAGCAAGGACCAGGCGGTAGAGGCGATCAAGCGCTTCAAGGCGCGAGCAAAGGCAGAGTCCGGGAAGCGGTTGCGCGTGCTCAGGACGGATCGCGGCGGTGAGTTTACATCAGTGGAGTTCGCTGCCTACTGCGCAGATAAGGGGGTGGTGCGCCACCACACTGCCCCGTACTCGCCGCAGCAGAGCGACGTGGTGGAGCGGTGGAATTAGACTATCGTCGGCATGGCTCGATCAATGATGAAGGCCAAGGCAATGTCGTCGGAGTTCTGGGGCGAGGCGATGAGCATGGCTATGTTCATCCTCAACCGCTCACCAACCAAGGCCCTGGAGGGGCGGACACCGTTCAAGGTGTGGCACGACCGCAAGCCGAACATGGCGTTCTTGCGCACGTTTGGGTGCATTGGCCATGTGAAGAACGTCAAGCCGGGCCTCGGCAAGCTGGAGGACAGGAGCACCCCAATGGTGTTCCTTGGCTACGAGGAAGGGTCCAAAGCCTATCGGCTATACGACCCAGCCAGCGGAAGGTGGTGGTGTCCTAGGACATCATCTTCGACGAGGCAGTAGCATGGAGCTAGGAGGAAACAGCGACGGGGGAAGCTCACGACGTTAGTGACATCTTCACCGTCGAACGACTAGTGATCCACGGCGGTGGCGATGCTAGGGTGGAGCCTGTGGCGGGAGAGGCAGGTTCACCCGCAGCAGAGGAGGTGGAGCCACCCAACCCGGTCGCATCTGAAGGCGGTGGGCAATCTCCACCAACGGTGGTGCAATCTCTTCTCCAGCCGTCCCCTGTTCTCGCATCCCCTATTTCGGCAGAATAGGGGACATCTTCGGCGGCCGCAACGATTGAGTTCACGATGCCCCCAAGCAACGTCAGTGACTTCATGGACACGTTCCACGACGGCGAGGAGGTTCGTTTCTGCCGTTTGGACAATGTCATCGGAGAGGCAGAGGCGCCAAGCTTGGTGACCCATCTGCTCAATGATCAAGAGTTGTTGCTCATGAGCGCAGAAGAGACAGTGACATTCGCGGTAGAGGAAAAGGACATGAGCTGGAGGAAGGCGATGCTGGAGGAGATGCGGTCCATCGAGGAGAACCGTACCTAGGAGCTCGTCGATCTGCCAGCGGGATGCAGGCCCATTGGCCTCAAATGGGTCTACAAGGTCAAGCGCGACGAGCGCGACACCATCATCAAGTACAAGGCGCGGCTCGTTGCCCGCGGATTCATCCAGAGGGAGGGGATCAACTTCGAGGAGGTCTTTGCCCCGGTGGTGCGCATGGAGTCAGTGCGGCTACTGCTTGCGCTCACAGCGGCCAAGGACTAGTGCGTCCACCATCTCGACGTGAAGTCCGCATTCCTAAATGGGGACTTGGCGGATGTTGTCTTCATCAAGTCGTGAAGGGAGCAGAGCACAAGGTGCTGCGGCTGCGGAAGGCCCTTTACGGGCTGCGGCAAGCTCCGCGGGCATGGAATGCCAAGCTCGACGCCACCATGGGTGAGCTTGGGTTCGCGTGCTGCGCCACGGAACATGTGCTCTACACGTGATGACGGGGAAGGAAGAGCTCATCGTCGGCGTGTACGTAGATGACTCGATCGTCACGGGGGCGCAGGCGCAGGACATTGAAGCATTCAAGCGTGAGATGGCGGGCTCAGTTCAAAATGAGCGATCTCGGCGCTCTCTCCTACTGAAAGGTCCTTGTTTGGTTTTGGTAATTGAGTGACAACTTAGGTGGACTAATATGTGGTTATATGAGATACACAGGAGATTAGTCCATAGGTGATAGGTGTCATGAAGGAGCTCATTGCATATGAGACATGACATGGAGTCATGTGACCAAGGTGGCTAAGATCAAGATGAGGCTTGGCTCGACGGACCGGTTGCAAGTGTAAAGGGCAAGTCGAAGGCTTTTGAGCGATGGACTGTGAGGCGGTGAAGCTTGAGCAAGACTTGGCACCGATGGACCAATGCAACGGTGAAGAGCAAGTGAGGTCAAGATCGATGGACCAAGGTCACATGATGATATGAAGTGGATCATATCATTTGTGATAGGGTTGATGCATGTGTTACATCAACGTCAGAGGAGATGGAGTGGAATGCGTAAGGCAAAGGTATAACCTAGGGCATTTCTATTTCACCGGTCATAGGTGTGTAGAGAAGTTGATGACCGGGTTTAGGATAGATGGCCATACTATTAAGAGGGGCAAACTTGTTTGCATATCAGTCATCTAGTGCCACTCGAGTGATCTAACTATACATCGTTGCTAGAATCGAGTGGTGTGGCAAGTTGAGTGGTTAACTCCTTCGGTAAAATGATTGTGAAAATGCTAACACATGTGCACAAAGTGGTGAACACTTGTTGGTGTTGGCACATTTGCGAAGGCGGTGGAGTTTAAGCGGTAGAGAGGGTTTGGGTCTCTCTCTCCCTCCCGCCGAGCTTGCGAGCGCAGGATTCAGGCGTTTTCGAGGAGTTGAAATGCCTATTTTCCACTACGCCGAAAGTCGGAAAAGAAACGGAGGCGAACGGAGGTCACAGAGGTGACCGGACGCTGCACCGGACGCGTCCGGTCAGTTCAACGCAGCAGTCGGGCGCGCGGGTGTTAGGGTTTGCAACCGGCGCATCCGGTCACTCACGAGACCGGCGCGTCCGGTCAGGCGCCCAGAGGGAACTGAAGTTCGCAAGGTCAATCGGACGCGCGGCGCGTCCGGTCACACGTGATTGGACGCGTCCGGTCATTGAGGGAGCTTACTGGACTCAAACCAGATGCTGGCACTATCGCGTCCGGTCGTTGTTTGGAGCGCGTCCGATCGATGCTTCGCAGGCGCGCGGTACTGTGCGATCGGCGCGTCCGGTCAGTTGAGCGGCGCATCCGGTCATTGCATTTGACCGTTGGCGCAGTGACCGTTGGAGGATCGGACGCGGTTGAGCGCGTCCGGTCAGTTCGACCGGTGCGTCTGGTCGTCCCGAAATCTGCCCAGTGAAGGGGTAACGGCTCTATTTGACCATGGGATTATAAATAGATGCCTTGGCCGGTAGCTGAGCACCCTTAGGCCTTGGTGGCTTGTGTTGGTATTTTTGGGAGCCCTCTAACTCACTTGAGCTTGATAGTGATCATCCGATCGAGTGAGAGAGCGATTCTAGTGCGTTGCATCGTGAGGATTGCATCGAGTGGCACTAGGTGATCGAGTTGCAAGCCGGTGGTGCTTGTTACTCTTGGAGGTTGCCACCTCCTAGACGGCTTGGTGGCTTGCGACTCCATTGAAGCACGCGTGAAGATTGTGCGTGGCTCCGGAGGAGGATTTGTGAGGGGGATTGTGCTCACCCCGCGGGGATCGCGAAGAGCAACTCTAGTAAAGCTCATGGCTTGGAGGATCCCCATCTTGAGAGTGAATGTGCGGTACCCACTGAGGGTTTGACTCTTGATAGTCAATTAGCTCGTGATCCATCAAGTGGGTGTATCGCCACAACGGGGACTAGCTTGGTGGCAACCAAGTGAACCTCGGTGAAAAACCGCCGTGTCAACATTGTGTACATCTTCTCGGTGGTTTGCTTTTGATTCACAAGCTTGTATTTACATTCATATACTTGTGCTTGTGTAGTTGCTCTTGTAACTAGTTTGCTTGTGTAGTTAGCTAGTTACCTTCTTGCTTGTGTAGCATAGAAGTAGCTCCCGTTGCGTGGCTAATTTGGTTTGTGTAACCTTGTTAGTCATATTGCTTAGTTTATGTAACTAAGTAATTTGCGCTCTCTAGTTTGGCATTAGTTGCCTTGCTATTGAGCATTGCTAGTGAGCATAGGTGGCTTCGTGCTTTTGCTTACTAGAATTGTGTAGGAGCTCCCCGGCTTTGCTAAAGTACTAGTGCATAGGTTTGTGTGATCTTGCTCTAGAATTGTTTAGGAGAGCTTTTGCTAAGGAAAGGACCTTAGTTACATAATTAGGATCTTTGTGAGGTGCTTGTGAACTTAGATAGAGGGGTGTAGTCTTAGCTAGACCGATAGTTTTAATTCCGCATTTGTTTCGGTTTGCCGACGCGATTTTTTAGAAAGGGCTATTCACCCTCCCTCTAGTCTGCCATCTCGACCCTTCACCTGCTACCTCGGCATCGAGGTGAAACATGGGAGGGACTCCGTCATGCTGGGGCAGCGCACCAAGGTAGGGTATGACAGAGGTTTAGGGCGGGGGTACTGTACATTCGAGTCAGGGGAGGTTATTTTGCTTTATTCTAGATACGATGACACACATGATAGCAGACCAGGAGAGCGAAGAGAGGGAAAGTCACGGGTGTGCTGCTCATTGCATTGGCTACAGAGAGGATGAATAGTGATGACGGAGACTAGAGGTGTCACACCTTAAAATTTTCAATTTTGGGTTGTGTATGAAAAACATTAAATAAAATAAATGATTTCAATATCTGAATAAATTTATTAGATAAAATTTGAGTTAAAAGAGATTTAGTTTTGAGCTTAAATAATTTAGAGGATATTTAATGGGGATTAAAATTTAAAATATTAGGTGGGATGTTTGATGATGCATTCATGCTGTTGCATTTGTTTATTGAGTGGTGTGGTTTTGGTTTTATTTGATTTGAATTCAAAATCCATTTTTAAAATGGCTTTGGAAAACAAATTCATATAAGAAAAGAAAAAAAAACTTACTTCTTACCTGTGGCCCGGTGGCCTGGAGGCCCGCCCGAGCTGGCCTGCTCCCTCCTCTCTCTCGCTGTTGGGCCGAGCCGAGCCGAGCCCGGATTCCCCGCTTCCCTCTCGCGCCCGCGTTGGTCGTCCCAGGAAGCCGCAACAACGCGCCCTCCCTCCCTTGTTTCGCTGACGCAGGGACCCACCGGTCAGCGTCGTCTTCCTCACGTCGTAGTCGAGTCGGACACTGCCGGCGCCATTGAATCCCGAAATCATCGGGATTTCTTCACGTTTTCGGTTCATCCCCGCCCTATATAGGTTCACGTAAGCCACCACCCTCCTTTCTTTTCACCAATTTGTAGCATAGTTGCCCTAGTTCGCGGCCGCAAGCTCAGTAAACCCTAGGACGCCGCCGTCGGCTTCGATTCGACAAGTACGTCACTCCTCCGCCACCCTAAGCTCTTTTACTAGCTTTGTCATGGTCTTGTGAGCACGAGGGTGTCCCCAATTTGATTCGTTAGGTATTTATCGTGTTGCTTTTGTGAACAACCGCACCGCCGTCCGCTCCATCGAGCTGCCCGTCGTCTTCGTCACGTGACCGACCGATTTGAGGCCTTAGGTGAGTTCGCGCTGAGCCCCTCTTTCGTTTGGTACCCGCCGTGAGCCGATTGATGGTCAAAATCGTGAAAACCGTGATCTCCGGCGACGTTGCTCGTGTCGGCCATGGCGGCCACCGGTCGGAGTTGAGGAAGATGGCCGGCGCCCTCTCTCTCTTCGCCTGGAACCGTTACCAACTGTCCGTTCGCTGATCGACGACTTAGATTAGAAGATACCCCTTCGCGGGGTAAAATTCGTAAAGGGTCCTCGTGTTTTTCTAAAATAGAACCTGCGGTCCTTGGCGTAATCCAGAAATTACGTTTCTTTGTTTTGAAAACGTATTTCATCTCGGTAAATCAAAACTACGTTTTCTGATATTTACAGTTTTGTCACTAATCTTGTTTTGATCATAAAATCTCCGTTTTAACTCCGATTTGACCCGTTCAAGTTGCGTTAGATTCGTATTTGCGAGCTCTACATGTTAATGTAGCTGTACAGTAGATTTGGAAAGTTTAATTTTCGAGTTTATATTAAAATAATTATTTATCTATAGGAAATCTTAGAAAATTCATAACTTTCACGTTTTAAATTCGAATTTTGTGATCTTTATGTCTGTGTGATCGTTGTAACGTGTAGAAGAGTTTTACAAACTTTTTATACTGTTTTGCTACTGTTGGTGTACTGTTTTAATTATGTCTCTTTGTTTGCTTCGTGTATGATTGCTCGGATGATTGTGTGTTTATGCTTGATGATCGAGCATTGACGGTGAACAGTTTTTGACGATTAGGAGTATTATTTTGAGCCAGACCAGCAGTATCAACAATGAAGCTTTGATCAAGGCAAGTATAACATGGGACCATCCTTGTTGTCCTATTCACTAAAATTATTATACATATGCATGTGTCCTCCTTGATAACCTTACAGATTATAACTTAGCGATTGATATCTTGATTCCTTGTCAACCTATGGGTTGTGCATTTGGGTAGCGATTGCTAGTGCTCAATTATGAACAATGATCTTGTAATATGACTAATGAATTGTGCAATCAACCAATAAGATGATTTTATTACTGTTGAAAAGGGGGCTAGAGCATGTGGGTTATTTTGATGCTCTGGTTTATTTCCATAAGAACTTATTTGTACGTGGTCATCCGAGACATACAGTACAGCTGTGAGGGCTATATGGCTCTGGCTTTAGTTGTTTAAATGACCTTTTCTAGCTTGTTAGTGGTTACCTTAAATGGCGTAAGAATGACTTGACACGTTGGGTGTAGGACAACCTCTAGTCTATGAGTATAGCCAAGAAGGAATTGTGCCATTTGAAAGGAGGTTCCTACATCTGCCTGCCGAGTGAATCTAATGGTCCTAACTTGTTAGACGAACTTTTGAATGACTTTATATGGTTTTCAATGTTTTGGGAGTAATTAACCCATGCATTTGGAAATCATGACTCACAGTGAAAGTGTACACCTCTGTGCAGAGTTTAATATACTGGTATACTAGCCGTGTCCACGGATACGGGCGGCCTTGGAACATCTATAGATAGTTGATCAGCATTGTTATATCATGCTTAATTACTGTTGATATTATTATGCTCATGTTAATGTTATTCATTATCTTTATTACAATTGATCATTGGTTCATTAATGGGAATTGGTTCATCTTGATGCTACTCAATTGCCAATTATATAATGAATAAAAGCTAAATGCAGTCAAACAGTGTCTAGCATTTTTTTTGCCACATGAACCCTGTGTTATACTTGTTGAGTACGATATAGACTCACTCTTACTATTTCCCCCACACCTCAGTGTGTAGTGAGGTGCTGCTCGGAAGAAGGATAAAGAGTTAGTGGAGTTTTCAGAAGTCTTTCAGAAGTGTTTGGCATACGGAGCCACCAGTCAGCCGTCCCTGAGAAGAATGGAGCCTGAAGTTTAGTGACCGTTCCGCGATACTCTGATGTAAGTGTTAATATAGCTATGTATACGTTATGTAATAACATTGTTTCTGATACTTTTTCATTCTTACATATGTGTGGACTTCCGGAGCACACATATAATTAGCCTGGTTTTGTTCTTTAGAAAACCGGACGTGACACTCGGCCAGAACATGGAGATGATGACTGCCGTGCGGTGGCACAGACTTCAATCTGCTGAATTCAGCTTTGCAAAATTAGCATTTTTTTTACATGTTAGATTAGACTTACGTGTATAATTACCAATTTTTGCAAAATTTTGTTTTTAGTCTCTGAAATGTCAGCCGATATGATGCCTGGTGGATTATGCGTTGACGCTCCGCGACGAGTGTGGACGATGGCTACTGGCAGCTCAGGAGGGCTTGCATTGGGGGTGGTCACACCTTCATCCGTTCGTCGATGTCGTCACACAACTAGAATTTTAGACTTCTCTTAACGAGTGAGGTGAACTTCTCCTAGTATTTTAATATTCAAAGCTTAGTATATTTTTTTCTACTAAATGCTTCCTAATGAGATTTTTATGTGCTATGACTAGTGCTAGTGTTTTACTACTGCTTAAAAACACTAGGAGAAGTCTACCATTTTGGCAGGGGTAATGATGATTACGGCAGGCTCAGCTAGAGCTTGCAGAATATGACTACCGCGGCACAGTCGCACGGGACGAGTGGCTACTGGCAGCGCGCGCGGCAAGGGATTTAGGCCTGGGGAGGTGCCGAGGTTACGCAATTTCGATGTCGGTGCAAGGGTGCACAAGATGAGGCATTAGGGGAAACAATAACAGCGTTCATTAGGAAAGAAGGAAAGAGGCAAATCATGCCAATCAAGCAATGCGATTGATTCTTTCCATGCGTGTCAATATGCCATGACTAGGAAAGAAGGAAACTAAAGAGGTAAACAGGCCAAAGAAGGGAACTAAAGAGGTAATCAGGCCAATCACGCAACGTGTAATTGATTCGTCATTAGGGGACCATCATCACATGCAAAAGGAAAAAAGGAAAGCGGTAAAATCATATCAACAGGCCTGCAACGTGATTGATTCTCTCCATGCATATCGTGATTCGTGTTTAGGAAATAACACTACTACATAAACAAATTTTTAACAACGGATGTATTTTTATACTCAATCAAAGATCCAACTGATCCTCACGCCTGTATTGCAAGTACGCAGTCACAAATAATCCCGCTAAAGTAATAGGCATTAGGCCTAAGACGACTCCAAATAGAAAAATGTCAATCATTTTGATTTGTTCGAGGGGATAAAAAAATAGGTACATCTATCTCTCAATAATAGTCTAAACTATCCATGAATCTCAATAACCAAGAAAAGTATTGGTAATTAGTGTGAAAAAGTAGAATACCATGAATCCAAAAGAAAGATTCTTCTATTCATTCAATTCATTTCAAATAAGACGTGTCTTTATTCAAGCCAATAAATAGAGCTGGGGTTATAGTTGAAGCAGCTAGTAGAAAACCGAAATAACTAGTTATAGTAAGCATGAAGGGGTTAAATTCCATATTTTTTTACTACACTACATATGTTGGTAAAGCACTTACCTATGTTTAAGTTATGGAAAATTCATAATTCATCGGTTATTTTAGATAATACTAAAAATCAAGATAGAATGAGATACAGAAGTGTAAAAAAAAACATGAGTCCTTAATTCCGAATCAAGAGATTTGGTGTGGAATCTGTAAGTTAAGTAAACTAATAATATTAAGAACTAGATCATCTAACTGCATTGAAAAATGAATTGGATTTTCGAGTGGATCAAAAGTTGCCACTAAAAAATGGTTTCCAAAATAAGTTGCATCTATAAATCTATTTTTAGAGGCCAGCCACCCCCTATCTGTAGAGGCAGCTGGATCTAGAGCCGCCTATAGAAATGAATTTGTAGAGACAGCTAATTATAGAGGTGTCTCTAAACATAAATGTGGCACAGTAAAATTCATAACTTTTTCAAACGAACTCAGATGAGATATACAACTTTATAGTTCACGACTTTTTTATTTGAAATTATTTAGATCCCACAAACTCAGTTTGAAGTTCTCAAATTTTGTAATTTAATTTTTTTTTGAAGTTTTCAAATGACCTCGATCGAGGAATGACCAAAACCGAAGTTATAGATCTTTAAAAGATCTAAAATATTGCAATTGATAAATTTTTCATTTGAAATAATGTATTGTCCCCAAATTCAGTTTGAAGTCTTCGTATTTTGAAGTTTGAAATTTTCAAACGACTTAGGGTGAAGAAAGGACAAAAACCAAAGTCATAGATCTCGGAGAGCTATATAACTTTGTAGTTGATAATTTTTTCATTTGAAATTATTTATCCAAGAAAAAATTGTTTAAATTTCTCGCATTTTGAAATTCAAATTTTTTAAATGATCTCGGATGGAGAAATGACCAAAACCTAAGTGTAATACTCAGTGATATCTACAAATTTTTATTAATTGAAACCTTTTTCATTTGAATTCTTTTAGTATTTCCAAATATTCATTTTAAAATTAGGTAAAGTGAATATAAAAGGAATGTATCTACCCTTTAGTCACAAGTGACTTTTGGGTGTTCTGGTTAGGTGAGCTACGCAAGGCCACAGGTCGCAGGTTTGAATCCTGTTGGCCGCCGCTGCCATGCGCCATGCGCCATGCTGGTGTGAGGCGAGGGGAGCACCAGAGCTGAGGGGGGGAGATCTAAGGAAAGATAGAGGCGCCCGCACCAGGGTGAGGTGAGGGGAGGAGGAAAACGGAGTAGGGAATGATAGGGAGACTGCGGACCGCGGACGTGAGGTGGATTTAACCGTGTTGAAATGAAATTTTGAGAATGTCGGCAGTGATAGACTTTTTACGTATGAACTAGCAGTGATACCTTTATGATCACCGTCGGTTTTAATCTTCAGACAGTGATGAACAGACACGGAATATGGTTTATATAGTTGTGAGTACTTTAACACGTGTCTGGCCTTGGCATGTATGCACTAGGCCATCAGATAAACTAAGGAAACTCGACAAAGGCGTACTGCAGGTGCATTGTTCAGCAAAGGAATTAGAAATGAATAAAGAAAAAGGGAAAACTAGGCTGTGGATCATGTGAGAGATGCACGCATCAAAGGAATAGAGCAAAGAATAAAGAGAAAGTTTTAAAGGGCAAATTTTTTTATGTATAATAATTTCATTAGCAATCATTAAATTTGTCCTGCTTTCTCATCTCAATCCACAATCTCTTAAATTGCATTCTCTTAGTACTGAAATAAAAAGTATCGAAGGTCTAAATTTTGTCTGATATTGTAAGTTATTCTGGATTGTTTAACCTCATCTGTGTGTGACTGTCTTTTAAACCCCTTCTATGTATATATCCATCCGTCTTTTAAATACTGTCTTGTCTAAAATGACTCATATAATTGATAGCCGAAATCAATAACATGCATGCCCGCTTTTTAAAACGATGTCTTACTAGAAAATTAAGTTAACAACCGAACTAACTAATTATTGTTGGGCAGGTTAGTCTTTTGCCAAACTCCTTATTTGGTCCTAAAATTACTTATGTACTTTATATTTTTAGGATAGATGAAGTATTATATTTTTTTTATCTTAAACTGGTCTCAGATTGTTAGATAGGTCCACGTGGAGTGACCATATATATTGCCCACGTGGCTTTGCAATCATGTGGAGTCATATCTGCATCTTCTAATATTTACTTAAATACTTCACAAATATTGTCTAGTACAAAGTCATACTTAAGGAATTCATTGTAAATACTCCAACCCAAGTATTAGGAGCACTGGAATAGTGCCACCTGAATGTAATGGTGGCACACCAAGAACTTATTTGGCTGCACACCAATCCACGTGCGTTGAAAGTGATTGGAGTGGAAATCCCCAATTCCTCTCAACTCATGTGGTTCGGAGTGGATTGGAGTACTACCAAACAAATGCTAAGTATATATAGTTAGGTCCGGGTCTGAATTGGACCGATTAAGACCTACCAGAAAACCAAGGACAAGTATTTAAAGCCGTAAATAAGCAAATTGAGATTTAGAACAATGGACAAGTTTAGGGTCCGGTCACTCACGAATTCAGCCTCTTATAGTAGTACTAGCACGGCAGGCACGCTCCGCCACGCCGGCTTTTTCCACGCGTGAACAGTAAAAGAGAAAGATAACATTATTTAGCAAATAGTAAAAGTACGTAAACAGTAATCGAAAGCGAAAACAACGGCGATGAACAGTAACAGTAGGCAAAACAGTTAGCGGAAAACAGCGTTGAACAGTGCTCAATCGCTGAGAGACCGACGATTTATTCCCGGTCGAGGGATACTTGCATTGTATACTCCCACTCCTACAAAAAAAAGAGGTAGGATGCATGGTTCTTCAGACCTTGCCGCTGTACGATCTTCCCCAACTTAACATTGTATATAGCGAGATCCTCCCATGGCCGAACGAGCTAATGGCGGCGATGATGGTAATTTTCTAACAATTGATCTGATTGCTATTCATATGCACGCTCACAAAGTTGTAAAACGTTGATCTATCAGCTGGAAGCACTGCAACTCATGTTTGGTTTCAATTCCTTATATTATTCTCTATTACATACTCCGGAGAAGCAGGGCCCCTTCATTTTTATATGTATATATGCGCATGCATTGTCTATTTATTAATTAGCTTGTGCAACTATGTCTATGTACACTAGCTAGTAATTAACCAGCGAATGTATGCAATTATGCAGACCTGTCAGGTCCAATAACCCAGTGCTCAGAGGCTGCAGTCAAAGATTTTGTTAAAAGGGCGAATGCAAATCTTTTGCTCTCCAATGCACTTATGGTCGCCAGTGCCGTCCTGGTGGTGATCATGGTGGCGCTCGGCGCATCTGGCCGGCGCTATCGTCACGCAGCGGTGACCCGCTTCGTGTTCGTGGGAGCCTCCACGCTGTACCTCCCCATCGTCTCCTACGTCGTCTCCTCCATCGGCAAGGACGAGCACTTCGGCACGTGCACATCAGGCCTGGACGTGGAGTGCCATGGCAGGACACACTTGGCCATGCTCCTCATATGGACAGTTCTTGTCCAGATTGTCGGGACCAATACCAGCGCAATTGTCGCGGCTGCCGACGGCGGCGGCGACCACAAGCTCGGCCCCTCAATCGAGCTGCTTACTCGCACGGTCTGGACATCATATCTCGTCTTCTACTACTCACATCACGGCTTCCTCCCAGCTGAGATCATCAGGAAAGACGACTATGACATGGGATTCTATTATAGCCTCGCGTCCCGGTTCCTCATTGTTCTATGTTTTCTCGCTCTTGCAAAGATAACGCTCAAGTTTTATGCGTTCCAGAAGGCGAGGCAGTCTTTCGCTTTTGGGCGAAACTCTCGTCTCATTACCGGATACATGGAGGAATTGCTAGCTGACGACGACGAGAGCTGCCGCAGGTCAGTTGTTCCGCCACTGATAGTGATGGGGGAAGACCAGCAGGAGATTGAGGAAACGCCTCACGGGTATACCATCAGGCAAAGGACGACGACGAGCGGCACCTTGGTCACCCTCGACATAGTCTGGGCGTTGGCCAGCGCCGACGGCGACACGCTTCTGGCCACTCGCCCGTGGCTCAAGGATCTGTGCCTCTCGTTTGCGTTGTTCAAGCTGCTCAGACGCCGGTTTGCCGTGACCCATCTTGTCGAGTCGGCCAAGGCCTTCAGCTTCGTCCAGGATGTCCTCCTCAACAGCGGCAGCCCTGAGAGGGTGTTCAAGGTGATCGCCGATGAGATCTCCTTCGTGCTCGATTCCTACTATTCGTCCCTCCCCACTTCCAACTTTGGTCGGCTGCTGCCGTGTCTCAACATCGTCATCTCCCTCTCCATCATAAGCTGGTGCCTGTTCGGGTGTGCGATATCACGCCGCTTTGTCAGCCACCACCCTCGTCAGTTGTTCTGCACTCCAACTCATGTGTCTTGCAAGATCCCACCCCAATACCTGAACGATGACATTGCCACGGTCAGGAGAGTTGCATTTGGCAACATCATCTTCAACATCTTGCCCATGGTCTCCCTTTTCCTAGTGGTCATCGTCGCAGAAGCGTGGGAGATCATATCCTACCTCTGCTCCAGCTGGATCAAGGTGACCTTGCTCTGCAGCTACGTAACCCAGCCATCCTGGCAGAGATCTCCTCGTGTCCAGAGGTGGCTCGCTCGTGTACTGGAACTCAAGATCAACTTCAGAAGGAGCTGGAACGATCGCATGGGCCAGATCCAGCTGCTGCCGCCGCCGCCTGCGCCGCGTCACCGACGACATGCTGCCTTGACGACGTCCCACCGCCTCTTCCTTCTCTTCTCATCTGATCCCAGGATCAAGCATGTCCAGGTGCCGCTCGTTGTGAAGGTTGCCATCGTCGACGCGCTCAGGAGCAGCAACGGTCGCCTCAGCAAAGGCACGGCCGCGCTCCGCAGGAGTCACATCGGCCACCAGCTCTTGTGGGCATGCCAAGCGCGAGGCACATCCGACGTGATCCTCGCGTGGCACATCTCCACGGGGGTCTTCGACTTCGAGGCGAGCCACGGTGGTGCCTCGACGTCGGTGACCTCCTCATCGACCAACAGGACAGTCGCCACGCGTCTGTCTCGCTACTGCGTCTACTTGATGGCAGCCGCTCCAGAGCTCCTGCCAGATGACCGGGCATGGTCCAAGAAATTGTTCGACGCCGTCAGCAGGGACATTGAGCGCGCTTTCGCCGGCGACGAGACAGCGGAGGACGAGGGCATGGCGGTCGCTCTTCTGAACGAAAGGTCAGAGCATGAGGTGGTCAAGCGAGGGGTGAAGCTCGGGAAGCAGCTGCTGGATTTGGCTCCAGACGAGGAGGCCGGGTGGGCCCTCCTGGCCAGCTTCTGGTCCGAGATGCTACTCTTCGTTGCTCCCTCCGACAGCCTCAGGGCGCCGCACAAGAAGGCCATCGCCGGTGACACCGAGCTGCTGACGCTCGTCTGGGCGTTGCTCACGCACACCGGGACCTTCAACAGAACAACCATCCGCACTGCTGTTTAATTAGGTGTGTGTATTACTAGTTTCGCTTTCGTATCACTGTGTGTGTCTGTGAGCGTATCCTATTTGTTTCCCTTTGTTTGTTTTGTGTGACAGTGGAGACTGGTGTGTCCTGAAATTCGTGTGTTTGCCTTCTCTCAGTTCTCTGTTTGTTTTTCCTGATTACCAACTTGCAGACTAGCATTTTATGGTATTGCTACCTTAAGCCCAAACATCCAGGGCAATAAAGTTAGCTCCTATTCGTGCTGACATAAGGTTTATTAGGGATAAACATGTTTCTGAATTGTTCTTTTTTATGAAGAAAGGACTTTATTAGTTCAAAATCATTATTACATGGAATTAATATAATAATATTGAACCCACTTCTATCCTCTCCATAAAACCACACAATCTAAACAAACAAACAAAAAGGAAGATCCTCGCACTTTACTGACTACAAATCCTGAGATTAGATCACCCCTAAGATCAGATCACCACCCCTCACCCATGTGCCCAGGGAAAAATTATTTGTGATGCACTGCAACCAAGTCATGCGAGGTAACCTTCTGAAGGATGACCCAAGTGCAAAACCAATAGATAACTGAATTTACCACCAGCAAAGGTGAACAAGAATGTTTCATATAAAAAAACAAATCATTTCTGAATAACCAAAATGATGAACAAGTAGATGATGCCCCAATAAAACTTGAGGGAGATCTTGGCCCTTTAGACTACGTTTGATGACCACAAGCCCAGGAATGGAGAAGAGTTTTTCATGGCGCCACCATGACCAGAATCGAGCTTTGAGGACTAACTGCCACACGCCTGATGAGGGCCCCCCATCCCCTAGCCAACGGGCCTAGCGAGGCCCAGCGACGGGCGATAGCCGGCCCTGGCTGGGCCCAACGCGCCCCCTATGGGGGTCACGCGCGCCAGGGAGGGGACGCCACCGCCCTATGCCGCTGCCGTCCGTGGAATCCAGAATAAAGGAAAGATTAGAATTTGGTTTGTTAGGAAAGGATAATCTAATCTATAAGGATATCTTCATTAGTTGCTTGGAATACAAGTCCTCTAGGGACTACAAATATAGGGAGGATGTAATCAATCTGATCAAGCAAGAAAAGAGCTATTGCTCCTTCATCTATCACTCTCCTCTTCTCTGTTGCCGCCACCCCTTCTCTTTCCTCTCCCTGCGCCACCCCCTCTCTCACCCTGAACCCTAGCTGCCCCCACCATAGCCGTAGCCATCCCTCTGCTCAATAGCCACCACCCCCTGCCCCCAACTGACGTGTTACACCTGGTATCCGGAGACCAGACGATCCCCATGCCGCTGCCATGGGTAACAACGACAACCTGGCCGATTTGAAGAACATGTTTGACACCCTCGTCAAGGATCTCCACGCGCAGTTTGACTCTGTTAAAGAACAATTCGACAACATCAACAACCGTCTGACAACCATCGAGCAAGGCCACACCACGGAGGAGACTACAGCCGTGGCGCTCCAACGTGAGCATGAGATCACAGCCACCAAGTTGGAGGCCGCAACCAAGCCAACCATGGAGGAGGCTGGCAAGGCTTTCCTCAAGGAGCAGAACGAGAAAGTATCATCAGCCACGATCCCTGAGATCGTGGATGACTTGGAGGGCAAGATCTTCGACGTCTTCAAGCCGGAGGCGCCTAAGATGAATCTCCTATCTCCATACCCACACATGGGGACACCGCCAGGATCCTTCCCCGTCTTGACGCCGCGCATCCACAAGCTGAACTTCCCCGCCTACGACGGCAAGGATGATCCGCTGCCATGGATCAACCGCTACGAGCAATTCTTCAGGGGTCAAAAGACTCCGGAAGCTGAGCAAGTCTAGTATGCATCTTACCATTTGACAAGTGGCGCACAACAATGGTATATGCGCCTCGCTCAGGACAAAGCAGTGACGAATTGGGCGCACTTCGCCCGTTGTGTCAACGAGCGCTTCGGACCCCCGACCAGGCGCAACCCCCTAGGTGAGCTCGCCTCCCTCCGCAAGACCGGCACCGTCGATGACTACACCAAGCGCTTCCTAGCGCACGTGGCTCGTGCCGGAACCCTCGACGAACAATAGCAAGTGAACATCTACACCGCCGGCCTCCTCGAACAATTGAAGAACGACGTAGAGCTGCAGAATCCATAGGACATGGAGATGGCCATGTCCCTTGCTCGGGCGTACGAACAATGACTCGCGGTCATCGCCGACTCCAACAAGTCTACCACCAACAAGTCAACCACTCGACCGTTGGCCCTGAAGGTGGCCACCCCGATGACCACGACATCACCACCTGCACCAGGCGCAACACTAGCGGCTCCAACCCGACCCTTCAAGCGCCTCACCCCTGAGGAGATGACAGAACGGCGATGCGCTGGACTCTGCTTCAACTGAGATGAGCCGTTCTCCCACGGCCACAGATGGAAGCACCTCTTCGACATCACGGCCATCAACAACTACGACACTGACGACACCGATGACAAGCTAATGATGATGATAGGTACCACCTAGTCCGCGGTACGTGGCTGCCCCCTATGTACCTTACAGGAGTCGTCTCTGGTACGGGTGTCCACATTTTGGTGGATACAAGAGCCACACACACCATCATCGACATCAACGTTGCGTGACTCATCGGCCTCCGTGAGCAACGCATCGACACCACCATCCTCGTCGGGAGCGTTAACGAGGTACCCTACCGGGTAGCGTCATTCAACGTGCCTCTCCGTGTTGATGCGGAAATCTTCTACATCAACGCCTTCCTCCTCGACATCGACTTCATCCTAGGCACACCCTGGGGTGCCTAACGTGGGACTTCACCACCATGGAGTTGCAGTACTACCGCCTTGGTCGCCCCGTCACCTTCACCACCACCCAGCCGCGTTGACAGCAGCTGATGGTCCACGCCCTACCGGCACCTGTGCCGATTCGATGGGCACCACGGGAGCACTAGGCGCCACCGTCGCCACCTCACGATGTCATATTCCGAGCAAGTCGGTCTAGGCGCCCAAACGCCCTAGACTAGCTTGGCTTCGTCAGCGACCCCGTCTTCACCAACCTACGCCAGACCATTCTTCAACAACGGGAGCTACGCCACATAGCCCTCGCCATTGACAACGACTCGGCTACACCAGCATGGTCATTGGACCAGGGGCTCCTCTTCTATGACGGACGCCTCTACTTACCGCCACTTCGCCATTCGTACCTGATCTCTTGCAGGCGCTACAACGCGAAGGACATGCATACTCTGAGCTCTTGGCGTTGGGTTCCCACTCACCTCCGACGACAGCCGGCCACAATGCTATCCCCACGGGCACTTCAAATGCCTAAATACCATTATTGCTTGAATCAACTGTATAGCACTTATTTTTATAATAATGAACTTTATTTTACTTTAAAATATATTAATATGCCTAAATTATGCATAACCATATGCTAATACCATTATTAGCCTATTAATACCTTGCATCGCGTGAGTTTTGCTTTGGAGAAATAGATTTCATTATTCTTGTTTTTGGGAATCAGGCTCGCTAGACGCTTTTGCATCCACAGAGAGTGGCCCAACCAGGCAATTAAGGCCCTGTTTGGTTTCCAGTTGTTAAAGTTTAACTCCCAGCACATCAATGTTCCCTCAAATGTATGGAGTACTAAATGTAGACTAATTGCATGCATGTCGGCACAGATGAGGAGTAATTTACGAGACGAATCTATTAAGTCTAATTAGTCTAAGATTGGAAACTTTTTTGTCAAATAAGACGAAAGTGCTACAGTGTTTGTTAAACTTTAACTCCTCCGACCAAACACCCCCTAAACTTTGCGCACCTGCATACACGAAACCTCACCTGTAGGGATGAAACTGAACGAAAATGGATACAAAAACCTCTTAACTGTTTCTGTTTTGGTACAGGAAATGGAAAACGAGAACGAGAACCACTACAAGAAAAAGTTGCTCTAGGCACGCTTTTATAGTAACGCACACTAAAAGCGTCTCTACATAGTAATGTAAAGATGCTTTTTAACACGATTTTATGAACGTGTCAACATAACACGATATTAGACACGTTTTTAGTGTTAAATGGCATCTAAAGACACTTTTTATGATGGTATTGTAAGCGTCTCAAAGTGACACGGTGGTAGACACATTTTTAATCGTCAATAGATTCTAGACATGTTACAAAGCGTATCATAGAACGCTTCATAGACAATTGAAGATGTTTTTTTATACAATACTAAAGTCGTCTCAAAATAACACAAAGATAGACACGCTTTAAACCGTTAGTATAATTTATACACGTTGCAAAGCGTATCAATAATCGTACATAGTCATGTAAACATGCTTCTTGATACGATATTGAAAACATCTCAAAGTGAAACGAAATTAAATGTGCCTTCATCATCCATCAGTAGCATGTAGAGACATTGTAAAAAAAATTATTAACATCCATTACATATCTAAGTCCTCTCGTACATATTTTTTCTACAAATTTGTAGTTACTAAATATTTGTACTTATGCTTTATATCGCCATAAAATTTAAGTTTTAAAATTTGAAAATAAGAGTGATAAATTTTGCACTTATTACAAGGCATACTTGTTTCAGGTTACTTTTGTCTACGCAGGAGGGTGTGTGTTGCTCTTGTTCACGCAGGTGAAGGATGTGTTCCTGCAAGATGGATCGAGGAGCATGAGTTTCTGTAGCCTGCTAGAATGTGTTTTCTTTGTAATATGTTTTTTTAAAAAAAGTTTCATTTATATTTAGTGGTCTGAGTGAGAATATTTTTGACAAACATAAGTTCATTTACAAATTGTTGTATGATTGAGAAATTGAGGCCAGTTATATGTAAAGTTTGCACAAAAGCAACATGTATTTTTTTTTGCTTGAGTTGTTGCGTGAGCAAATTTGGGAATAGTTGAGCATGAGAAAATTTTGGAAAAAAATATGGAAAAACATGTGTTTTCTTTCATTTGATTCATTGAGTGAGAAAATTATGGAATTGTTGAGCGTGAGAAAAATTTGGAAACAAATATAGAAAAAAAATACAGACATTGAGGTTTCGACCTCCAAAATTCCGGGCAAAAAAAAAATGAAAACAGACTTCTGGGCAAAAAAAAAACAAAAAACAAGTCACAAGCTACGCAGCTACCAGGGCTCGAACCCACAAACTCTGGCACAAGCTTCCCTCCTCTAACGACTTCACCCAATACTCACTTATATCTATAATTGATTTTCTTTCCTCACGTATTATCCTAAACCGAGTTTGAATTGATTGTTTGAGGCCCTCAATGAATTCAAATAAAAAAGTTGTCAACTACAAAGTTGTATAACTTTTCGAAATTTACAACTTTCATTTTGATAGTTTCCCCATCCGAGGTCGTTTACAAAATTTGAATTTGAAATTTGAGAAATTCAAATGTAGTTTTCCTTGACAAGATGATTTCAAATCAAAAAGTTGTCAACTACAAAGTTTCATAACTTTTTGGGATCTACAACTTTTATTTTGGTTGTTTCTCCATCCAAGGTCGTTTGAAAAATCTAAATTTCAAATTTTAGAAATTTAAACGTAGTTTTCCTTAACAACGTGACTTCAAATAAAAAATTTATCAACTACAAAGTTTCATAACTTTTCGAGATATATCACTTTTATTTTGATCATTTGATTATTTATTCATCCAACATAGTGGTAGTAACATTTTTCACAAACTTTACATATCCCTCTTATAGTTTATGAAACTATAAGAGAGATGTAAATTTTGTGAATAATGTTACTACCACTTCATCGGATGAAGAAATGACCAAAATAAAAGTCGTAGATCTTGATGAGTTCTACAACTTTTATGTTCATGATTTTTTCAGCTGAAATCATTTAATGTTTCAAAATGACGTTTAAAGTAGTCATTTTTTGAAATTCAAAATTCAAAATAGATAAAACACAACCACATTAAAAGATGGATAAAATAATAGCTGTAAAAACACAATAAATTGATAGAGCATGATTTAAAAAAAAATTAGAGAAAAAAATCATCAAATTTGAAGTTAGTACGAGGGAGAAAGACTTGTTACAAGTTTTAATCAGAGATTAAAAAGAGAAATCAGAGTTCTGCAACAATTTCAAAATTTAATTTCGAACAGCATTTTAAAGCACTAAATGATTTCAAATGAAAAAGTTGTAAACAACAAAGTTTCATAACTTTTCGAGATCTATAACTTTGCTATTTTTTTTGGAAATTATTTCAGTACAATCTGAATATTGTTGCAGATTAATACAAATTTGATGGTACTTCCATAGATGTTCGTTAACATATGTAAAAAAATATTTTGAAAACATAAATCCAGCAAAAACATTCGGTGCATAGAAATAAAAAAATGCAAAGTCCAAAGTTCATATATATTCATTAACATATGTACAAGAAAATTCAGATTGGAATTTCGAATGAACATATTTTTTCTGCCGCCAGAATTGAAAAAACTTACCGCGTAATAGGAGTGCTTTACATTTTATTTTGGCGCCTAAACCACCCCCACGGCGCCTAAACCACCCCCACGGCGCCAGATTTACGGAAAAAGTGCATCTATTACCCTCCCCCTCACCCTCCGTCTTCCACATCTGAGTCCGCAGCACGCGGCACACCTGCACGCCCAATTCCTCAACGCCGACGCATCAACCGCCCGACGCTTGGCCGCTCCTTGGACGGCACAGGCCATCCACCGATCGTCAATTCGCCCACATCTGCCACCGGTGAGCACACTTCACCCTTTCCTCTGCTCCCCTAGATGTCAAGAAATCCATGGACGGGTGGACCTCTCCCATCCCGGCCTTCGCCTGACCTCCACCTGCGGGCCTGTGCTGCTGTGCGGCCTCGGTCATCTCATCTCGCTCGTCGCCTCGCCTCGTCGTCGTGTGCCGTGTGCGTGACAAGATGAGTCCAGGCGGCTCCGGTTGCCATTTCGTGTTTCCGAGCGTTTTCTGAAGGCATCCTCCGTGCAGCTCGATCTGTGAGATCAGGCTGCTGGTCGACCAGCAGGACGCCCGTGTGCCACAAGGTCCTGCCTGTAGTTGTTTCCTAACCTCATAGGCCTCTGGAATGATATGGAGATGCAAACCAGGAATTGGCTTCTTAGATTTCGTAAAACTTTTGCTTCGATGAATCTCCTTTTAGTGGGCTTTATTATTATTGTGGACCGTTTTGCTGTTCGGAATAAACAGTAGGCAAATGTGTTTTTCCCTCCCTCCCTCCCAATTAGTTCACGGTGGGTGCTGTTGGCTTCATCGCCTACAGTAGTCCTACGCTATTCAACTCTGTCCATCCACGTTTCTGCTCTGGAAGTGAGTATATTATTCTGACTTGCACGTGAACTGTTAATACAAGTGCCTATATCCTGAATTGCTAGGTTCAAGGGCTGTTGTGGGCATGACTTAATGCGGTTCCGGCTATTTTGTTCCCATGAAATTTTGGTGTTTCCTGTATAACCTGCACTCATTTTGTTTCACTGTTACATTACACGAGTCACTGCCCAGCTGATAGCCCGATCACCTTATATGGCTCTATGACTTCTCTTTATTTGGTTGTCATTCTGTCAAAATCTATTGAGCCCATTATGTACATTACTAGAGTGTTGTCAGCACTGTAAATTTATACTTATCCATCTCTCTTTTTCCTGTCAGATTGGTTCATGTTCTTATGTATGGTTCTCATTGTGTTTTAGCATAAATGATATGGTACAAAATTAATCTACAAGTAATTATTTGGCTTCATGATTTCTCTGTTACATTCACCTTATTTGGCTCCGTGCGACATCTTATGAGTGTACTGTGTGATTTGCAATCAGCATTGAAACTTTTCTTTTGTTATCTGTTTGTTGAGCAGAAAACTAAAACTGCTCTTTTGCAGTAGAAATCATGGCAAGGGGACCTCGAAGATTAAGAAACTTGAACCTTGAAGCACAAGATGCAGGACAGGAGCAGCAGGAGCCTGATGATTTGGCAGACGATGAGATCGAGGAGAATTTACAGGGTCCTCCAGATGTTGACAATATATTAGCACGCATGACAAACCGACGTGCAAGTCCAATCAAGATAACATGTAAGTTTGATATTTCTTTTGGTGACACATCTAAATACAATGTCAAATGAAATAATTTCATACATGTAGGGCCGAATGGACAGGCGCGACAAGTTTTAGGAGATTTTGGAGTCCCAGACTTATCGAAGCTACAAGGAGGAAAGGTAATTGTAGGGACCGATGAAAATGGTGTACCAAATGAAAGGTCAGCCTTTGTTCTTGGACAACACCTTGGGGATCTAGCACAGAAACCATCATTTGCCCCATTACACATTCCAAGATGGGACAATGATCTATTCAATAAACACAAGGAACAAATAATAGTGGACGTTGAGGTAAATGTAATAGATACAATGCTAGAAAAGTACACTATTGTTTGTTCTGATCATCAACTATTTACTTTTTTTTTGTTGTTGCTTGGCCCAGTACGCATGTAAGTTTTCTCTTATATTAACAAATTCTTTATGATTTTGTAATTTTCTAAAATTATACTACACATCCCTCTAAACACATGTCTCATTGTAGGTTAAACAACTTAAGAGTTCAACTCAAGCCGGTGGTATGTTTCATTCTTGCTATATTCGTTTGATTAGAATTCATATCTTTTAACTCAATCTCCTCTTATTTTGCAGCATGATGGAAACATGTAACTTGATGTGGATGGAAAGACAAGCTACAAGTTTCGGATAAATTGATGTGGATGGAAAGACAAGCAACAAGTTTCGGAGTGAACAATATAGATTTTAGATGTTAGCGAAAAATATAGATATTTGTAAGACATTGCCACTTTTCATATGCTTCTTTACGAATATGGTTTTTCTTTGAGAGTGCACTTTAATGAGTTATTAATTAGTATCTTATTTTGTAAATACATTGGATTTTTCAATGCAATGCCTTCATGATTCACTTTCTCATTATCTAATCATACAAATTCATTTGTGTTTAAATTTGTAAAAGTCTCTTTATTTTTAATAAGTAGGTCTCTTTATATGTGTATATTTTATATGATGTTATAAAACATTACTATATAATGCTTCTATATTAGTAGACACGAAATATAAATGTGTATAAAATTCTCTATATTTTTTTGCAACGCAAAAATGATGTTACTAAACAATGTATCTATATTGTTAAACACGTAATATAAATGTATCTACTCGAACGTCTCTATACTTCTTAATACATAGTATGCCGTCATTACAAAACGTGACTATATTAGTACACACATAATATAAATGTGTCTATGAGAATGCCTCTACACTTTTTAACACACAATACAAATTGTTACATAACGTGACTACATTAGTACACACATAATATAAATGTATCTATAAGAACGTCTCTACATTTCTTAGCACATAATGAAGCGTTGCTATATAATGTAACTACACAAATAGACATGTTATATAAAAGTATCTATAAAAGTGTATCAATATGCATAGGCATGCAATTAACGTCTCTACAAAACGTCTCTTTATTACCTTGACACGCTTAAGGAACTCGTCTCTACAAGTCCTGACACGGTCCATGCGAAGACGCTTCTAACACACTTTATAAAAACGTGTCTACAATCTTGTAGAGACGAAATAAAACGTGTCTAACATATAAATAAAGCGTCACTACGGGAGGTATTTCTAGTAGTGAACGAAAACAGAACATGTAGGAATATGATAACAAACAAATATCGACAGAAACATGGAACGTAAGCTAAGATCATATGATATGGTTTAGTGTGTCTATTTGACATGTTTGGAGCCTTGTTGAAGTGCCTCACGGGATTTTTGATGCCCCACAGAAGGACTTTCTAAATCCTTGAACTAATATTTGACATATAAAGATCTACGCCGTCTTTGGAATGCTTTTTCCCGTTTTCTGCACTTTTCTTTTTTGAAAATAAACCGATTCGTGTGAAATGCCTGTACATTCCAAGGGGCCTTCCAATGTTCAAAGGCTGCTACAATAATAACTGCTAAGGGTTATCTCCTATTTCGTAAATATGGGCGAGAAAATTTTCACAGAAATGCGAGTCATAATTTAACTAGTAAGCACGTTTCATTTTATTCAAGCACTGGTAATATATCCAGGTCTAGTTTGTCATACTGAATGGCGCACTTCAGGTATGACCGTGTGGACTGAGATTCAGTGACTTGCCTCAAAGAGTCAAATAACTTACTCCTGATCTCAGCCTCTCTCCACTACAAGTGGATCAGTCAATCTGTTCAACTGATTGCTGTCATTACAGAAAATTCTGCATAACTATATGTTCACACAATGCACATAATTTCCAAATTCCAACCAATAGCTTCGTATAGCTACCAAACTTCATTGAAATCTACCTCTGGAAAAGATGCTTCACATTACACTCATGACTCATCTTAGGACGAATCACCTCCAAAACACAGAAAATTGGCCAAGATGTGGCCTATCTATTTACAAGTAAGAGGAGGCCATGCTGCGCACATCTGTCGGCATGAAGGCCAGTACAATCAAAGGGCAAGAATGGCATTTAGGCATATGAAGTGCCCATCTATAGCTTGGCAGAGCATATCCATGGATTTCATTGACGGTCTTCCGATGTCAAAGGGCAAGAATGGCATTCTGGTGATCGTCAACCGTTTCTCCAAGTATGCACACTTCATCCCGCTCGCTCACCCATTCACTGCTCTTACAGTGGCGAAGCTTTTTTTGGTAAACGTATACCGTCTGCATGGTCTGCCAACATCCATAGTATCAAACCGCGACAGAGTGTTCTCGAGCCAATTTTGGCAAGAGCTTTTTCGTTTGGCAGGCGTGGCTCTCAACATGTCTTCAGCTTACCATCCGCAAACAGATGGCCAAACTGAGCGGGTGAATCAATGCCTAGAAACATTCTTAAGGTGTTTTGTCAGTGCTTGTCCAGCTAAGTGGCTTGAGTGGATCTATTTGGCAGAATATTGATACAATACCACCCTGCACTCCTCATTGGGCTTCTCTCCATTCTATGTGTTGTATGGTCATCACCCCAAACACTTTGGCGTCTCCGAGGATAGTGCTGCTCACCCTATACCGTTGGCTGATTGGTTGAAGGAGAAGTCCATGATGAACTCCTTGATTCAGCAACACCTTGCCCGAGCACAGAAGCGGATGAAGACACAGGCGGATAAGGGGCGTTCTGAACGCAATTTTGCAGTCGGTGATTGGGTTTACCTCAAACTACAGCCATACATCCAGGCCTCCCTCGCGCCCCGCGCCAACCAAAAGCTTGCTTTCAAGTTCTTTGGTCGTTTTCAGGTCATATCCCGGGTGGGCTCCGTCGTGTACAAGCTCAAGCTTCCGGACACTTCAGCAATCCACCCCGTCTTCCACGTGTCCCAGCTCTAAGACGGCGGTACCGACATCGCATACCATCTCAACTCTTCCCCAAGCCCTCGACGGTCTGCAATTTCCGGTGAAGATCCTGCAGCAACGAGTGCACACCTCCGACCACAACGCCGTACGGCAAGTCCTCGTCCAGTGGTCCGGCCTTCCACGTTCGCTGGCCACCTGGGAGGACGCCGAAGCACTTCGCCAACAATTTCCTCGCCCCCCTGCTTGGGGACAAGCAGGTCTTCGTCGGGGAGGGGATGTCAGCATCACCAACATACCAGAGCAGGACGAGTCACCAGCCAGGCGGACATGAGCGGGCCGGAATGTGACGGGGTCAACACGGAGCAGGACGAGCCGGGCGTTCGAAGAAGCGACCGAGCCAAGCGCTCCAATGTGCGGATCAGCGAACAGGAATGGGCGTGATCCGAGGATAGGCACAGCTGCGTCTGTGCGGGTCATGACAGGCCAAGGCCATGTATATATTTTCCAGCGAGAGATGAGAGGGGCATCAAACAATTAAAGAAACCAAACTCGAATAAGCTACCAATATTCATCTACTTTCTGCCCAAGTTGCTGTTCTTGCCTCTCCTTCCCAAATTCCACCTGTCCCCTTTACAATCTGTTAACACTGTTCAACTGATTGCTGCAATTACAGAAAATTCTGCACAACTATATGTTCGCACAATGCACATAATTTCCAAGTTCCAACCAATTAACTTCGTATAGCTACCAAACTTAGCTCTTGTTTAGATTGAAGAAAATTTCACCCCGATGAATAGTACCACTTTCGTCTTATTTAGCAAATATTGTCCAATCATGGACCAACTAGGCTCAAAAGATTCATCTCGTGATTTCCAACTAAACTGTGTAATTAGTTATTTTTTTACCTACATTTAATACTCCATGCAAGCGGTTAAAAATTGATGTGATGGAGAGAGAGTGAAAAAACTTGGAACTTTGAGGCAAACTAAACAAGGCGTTAATTGAAATCTACACCTGGAAAACATGTTTCACATTGCACTCATGAGTCATGACTCATCTTAGGACGAATCACCTCCAAAACACAGAAAATTGACCAAGGTGGCCTATTTATCTATTTATTACAAGTAAGAGGAGGCCATGCTGCGCACATCTGTCGGCATGAAGGCCAGCACAATCAGCAGGATGAGCAGGCAGACCGGCAGCCACAGCAGCAGCGACGGCGGCGGCGGCAGCGGCGGCAGCACCAGCGGCAGTATCAGCAGCGAGACGGTGAGGCAGGCGAGCACGAGGAACGCCTCGATGCTGAAATAGGTGGACGCGATGACCTTCTTGTCGAGGAAATCCGCCTCCTGCTGCCGCTGCTGCAGGTGCCGCTTCACGGCATTATTCCTCCTCTGTATTTGCCCCCCTCCTTCCATCGCGCTAGATCGGCTTGCCACGTGTTGTGTTCTTTGGTGTGCGTGGAGATCAGTCACGGCGAGTGGTTGCAGAAGTAAGCAAGAAGTGAAAGGCGGTGGGAGGACCCCTGTGTTTCTGAATGTTGTAATAAGATCTGAGCTCCGGTGATTGAATCGCCTGTCACTTGCTTTGGAAGAACTGCCCCTGAAGACAGAATACCTGCCAAGATAGAACACAATTGTAAGAGGATGGGTATTGAGTACATCATGTGTCTTACCAAATGGTCTTTTGAGCCGTCGTTATGAACATGATATTTAGCAAGGACGCCGTCGTAATCGCCTAGAATTTCAAGAACGGCGAACGAAGTTCGAACCTTTCCCCCAGAAATTTTCAGCAAAGAAACTACTAGTGTGAACAATAGCTACTTTGAAGAATCCGAAGAACCCAATCAAAAGAAAGGTGAAGAATCACCTAAACGTATCGAAATCACACAGCAGGAAAAGGTACCTTTAATCCTGAACTTCGCATTGTTCTCTGGTCCGCACTGTTGAACCACCTGAACAAGCACGTTCTCCCCTTTCTCTTGCTCCCGTAGGAAGAAGGCAAGAATCCCTCTTTAACCCCTCAGATCAAGAAAGATCTCAAGAGCAACGTCAGCAGCAGCTGAGAAGGACTCGGCAAAGGCTCGGATTCAGCCAGCAGCAACGCCGCCGGACGGGACACGAACAGCACAAGAAAACAGAGGGAAGCAGAGGGGATCCGGTGATAGCGAAGCTGGTATCTCCCGTGACGACGCCGACTCGACTCCTGCTGTAGCTCCTGCTGCCGTGGGGATGGAAACGAGGGGAGAGATTGGGTGAGCATGATGACGGACAGGGAGGACGACGGGTGGTCAATTTTATGAGTGGGGGATTCCATTCGGAGCGCGGATTCAAATCTCGGAGGACGGGGGGGGGGGGGGGGGGGGGGGGGGGGGGACGGAGGAAGGAGAGGGGCGGATACATTGCATCCAAGAAGGCAAGGACCAACTTGGGTAGGCAACCCAAGCAGGCAAAGCCAAGTGGTGGGGTGGAGTGCCGGGTGCCGGGTGCCTGGGGGCCCCACGCCCTTTCGCCCTTTGGCAATTGGCAGCGACGGACCTGACCGGTTGAGTTTGAGCAACCTCGCAATTAGCGCGCCTCCTTCTCCTTCAATTACCACACGTCTAGTCTAAAGTCTTGACTAGTGTGGTTTATACTAGTATTAGAGTAGAAATATCTACTCTATTTGCTGGTCTCATGGTCTATGGCAAGATTATCGTATATACACTCTATCTCAAAAAGAATGAACATTTCACTTTCTAGTGAGTTAACCAATTTTAAATTTGACCAAATTTATAAAAAATATTTTTTCATAGTGATTTGAAAACATGAATTTTGATTATTTTTTTGATAAATTTAGTCAAATTTAAAACAGATTGACTATTACGTTAAAAAAAAGTTATGTTAAAAATGATTGATTTTTTTTTGAAAAAAATTAAATGTACAATCTTATACGTGTGAGTAAAATGAACTAGTATGATATACGCATGTTTGTACGTGACGGAACTAGTATGATATACGCACGTCTGTTCTTAGCATTGATGACAGTGTGGCAAAGTACGAAGAGTTTGATTACGCATGCTGTTTCATTGGGATTCTTCTTATCTCAAGTGTGTGACACGCAATCAGGTAAAGACGGTTCGTCGTTGCTGCCAATCTACGTGTCGAATATATGTTCTTTTTGTTACCATTCATCAAGGGCATAATATCTTCCTTTTGCAAAGATGTGAATATTTGTGCTTATCGGATGTAACAGAAATCGACGACCATCTACTCATTGAGCTAAACCTAGTGCATACCGGCGTTTTCTTCTGGACACATTTTGGCCTTTTTTTTTTGGTGACTGACACATTTTGGCCTTATTACTGAGTAGTAGTATATATGGTGATATTCGAAAACCGTTCGATCTGGACTTGTCCAGTGAATGAACAGTAATAAACATCTTCGGGTGTTCTTCTCGTCACCTCCTCCTGTGGCCGGAGACAGTAGTATATATTGTGATCTTTGAAAACTGTTCGATCTGAACTTGTCCAGTTAATGAACAGTAATAAACACCTTCAGGTGTTCTTCTCGTCACCTCCTCCTATGGTTGGAGACCATGAGGGCATCATGGTCATGCCGTACTTCACGCTCGCATCGAGGCTCCACGTGCCTCTGTGCCCCTAGCGGAAGAAGCTCATAGCAACCAAGCCTGTGGTGCTCTATGCTCTGCCACCTCCCAACCCCGATCTGCCCATCGAGGCGGTTATTGAGTTCCTCAATGCGCCTGACATGGTGGCCACCTCCCACTAGAGTGTCGCGCCTGACATGTTGCAAGCGTAAGTATTTTAAATATTCCAGAGGTATGTTATAATGGTTTCATATGGATGTTGCAAAAGTGTTCCAGAGGCATGTTGCAAGTTTTCCAGAGGCAAGTTGCAAGCATTTTTTTTCAAAATGTTTCATCTGTTTCAGAGTCTATGTTGCCAGCGTTTTTTATCTAGATGTTGCATATGTACGTGTCACACATATGTTGCAAGAGTATGTTCGAGATATTTCAGTTGCAGTCTTATGTAGCAATAAGTGTTTTCATGTTGCAAGTTGCAAGTGTTTTAATTTGGATGTTGCATATGTTTCGCACACATGTTGCATTCAAGACGCATGTTTCATCTGTTTCAGACGTATGTTGCATTCAAGTGTTTTATGTTACAAGTGCTTCATATTTCAGAGGTATATTCAGAGAGTCATTGGGGCATGGCCCGAGTGCCATGGGAAGGAGCTCTATGAGCTAGGGGCCAGCAGATGGGGCGCACGACACGCCAGGGGTCCTATGGACGGGACGTGCTCGTACTTATCCTGGCTCCGGGTCCTGCCCGCGTAGAGAGAGAGAGGACAGGTCAGGGGGAAGGAGCGGCGGCCGCGGGGCTGAGTGAGGCAGACGGCGGCGGGGTACGTGTGCAGGATGGGATGAGGCAGACTGGGAAGGACTGCAACAATACAGTGGGATGTGACACATTTCTTGTGGGCCGTTTGGTACCGTCTGACGGAATCCTGTCCCATCGGACGTCCGAGCGCCTGCAATTCCCCTACTGCATCCACACCACACCAGTTGTCGGGTACCTAAACTAGGGGTACCCAAAACCCACAACTAAAAGGAGCAACCCCCCCCCAAAACCATGCCAAGGCTCCGCCCGCGCAGGTACGACGAGCCAAAACCACATACGTATGAAGACGGGGCACCCTCGACTGTGTTCCGACTCGCACGAGGCCCGCTCGACGGAACACCTCGACCCTAGGGAAATCTCCGACTCGCACGACCCTGGGTCAAGCCGGTAGACCCTTCCTCACCTACCTACTTACAGATAAAAGTCAAGGCATTTAATGCAACCGCCAACCACCTCCTACCCACGTGGCTACAACACCACCAGCATGGAAGCAATACCAGTGTCAAATCCCGCTTTTTACTGCCCATCCCGGGATGGGCGGTGAAAACATGTCATTGTACACGTCATGTCGGGTACTGTTCCACCATCGATGCCCCCTCGAGTCACATCACGACGACCGTCATATCCCAGGATTTCTGGGGCCCGACCTTATCCATTCCCCGTCGACCCCCACAACTACGCCTCGACCCGGCCACGACTAATCGCAGGTCAACAAAGGAACAATGCCTGCACATCCGCTCGCCATAGGACCCAGGGTCTTTCACCGTCCCATCCCTAACGTCACCATGGTACCCCAGGGATGGCCGACCATTCCTGGAGCACGTCGCTACAGCAACCTCCACAGCGCCCGTCGAACCTTCACCTTCAAGGCACCGCCTAGGGTTTCATCGACTCCTCTGCCTTCACTTGACCCTATAAAAAGCGAAGGCAGAGGACTCTCCTAGAGGAGGACGAAGGACGAAAACCACATGACACTCCTCAGCTTCTAAGATCAACATCTCAAGCAATATACTCTTTTTTTCCTTTTCTTGAGACTTGGGACCGTTTTCCTCTCTCACAGCTTGTAACCCCTACGCAAGTACTTAGGTGTAAGGAAATACAAAACTCCCCTCCCGCTGGACGTAGGGCCTTCTTTGCCTTTACCAGGATAAAATTCCATGTATTCTCTTTGCATCACCATCCGGATTAGGGAACACGCAGCACAAATTCACTCGTCAGCTTAGGACCCTCCCGGGTCCGAACACCGACACCAGTCTATTTCCATCACTACCATGGATGGAGCTAATGGGTTGTCCGGGTATGGCATGGCATACCCTAAGCCCAGCCCAACAATGGGGATACCCCTCTGTAAAAAAACGAAACGAGGCTCTGCTCTTCTTACGCGTCGCCCATAGCCCCGACAACGGCTCCACGCGAGTTCGCTCGTCGCGTCGTCGCGACCGGGAGAGGGGCAACCGAGCGCAGGCCGCGCACGCGTAGCCCCCACCACCGTCGGCCAGCCTCCCCGGTCACCAACTGCCAACGCCCGCCGCTGCTAGCTACCGCAGTCGTGCCCGCGCTTGGCCGGAGCCCGGAGGCGCCTGGCGCGGTGGTTCCCTGTCCAAGCTGTCCCCTCCCTCTTGCATTCTCGCTACGTCGCATCTCTCAGCGTCCGGCGACCAGCTTCCCCTCCCTGGCTCCCTCTCCCTGCTGAAGCAAAGGTACTGCTGTCTACTAAACGCTGAAGCATTTTCCCCCAAATCTCTAACCCTAACTGATGGTTGTTGTTCAATTTCTCCTCAAATTAGTTCAATTCTTCAATTGATGTAGCTGTAGCTGTGTAATTGTACTGTTGTAGGCAATGAGAACTGGAATTAGGGAATAGGGACGAATTAATTGATTACTACTTATACAGAACTGAAATTAGGCAGTGAGAACTGGAATTATGCTATTTAGTAATTGTGTACCGAATTGTGAAGCAATTTTTATGATATTGTACCAAATTGCTAAATGAATTTTACTAGTTTGCATATATAAATTTTCGTTCGGCATACCCTTCGCAAACATCCTAGCTCCGTCACTGATCGCTACTATCTAGCAATTCTAATACAACTTCAATGTTCACTAGTATATTTAAATGATAATTAGTGGAGCTAATATAACCGGTCCTTTTAATTCCTTAGCTTCACCCTTGTGACAGCTTTCGACGGGCACGTCACGTACTAATTAAAAAATCTTAGCAACTGACGTTCGCAAGCTTTACTTGAACAAATTAACAAATGTGTACAGCATCAGAACACGTAGGACAAAGTTTGTTCAGGTCCTACATATATCACTAAAATTGTTTAAAAAAATTATAACTAAATTCGATAACTGCCTTTTGGTCATAATTCTTGGTCTCTTCGTGAGGGTGGAAGTAACATTATTCTTCCAAGCACTTTTTTGGAAAAGTCAGGAAGGCGCAATTTCTGCTGATGAAGGGTGCGTCTCCCCTGGCCACCTTTTTGGCGCATCTAGAGATCTCTTTCAGGTGAGGTCGCTCGCTTGCTTCCACAAATTGAAGAGTCACGTACTGTCTTCCTTGGCAATTCAATCTAACACTTTAAAATAACATTCCTTCAAACACAAACAAATTACATATACTCGTTAGGTAGTTCATTTCATATCATAACATAGAATTGACCTGATTGTTAACAAAAGAGAAAGTGACAATTTCTTTAAAGTTTCAATAAATTTACAAAAAAAAATCTACAATAACAAATAAACTCATTATGAAGTCATATTGTATGATGGAACTAATGAAACTTTTTATGTTGAAGACTCGTTGCAAGTTTTTATATACCTATTAAAAAAGTTACAGAATTCTAACTTTGGACAAAACTAAAATAATCTATATATTTCCTAAAAGATGGAGTAGCCTATATAGTAGAAAAGTAGTATCTTCGTTGTGGATTTATGTGGTAGGGTGACACTTCCATTATTTACTATAAAGTAGCCATCGAATTCTTTCTTTCTGGGCTTGATTCTGGCCATCAAATTCCAAAACTTGAATTTTTTTGTCATAAAACTATCAAAATCAAAAAACTTTGGTCATAAAGCTAGTTTTAAAGGTAGTTTTGCCTATATATTTTTAAATAATAGTAGTAGTAGTAATAGATACTTTAAACCTTAGAGAATTAGAAATGGCAGGAAGGAAGTTTACTTGGGCGAATAATTTACAAAATCAGACCTTCGAGAAATTAGATAGAATTCTTGTTTGTACGGATTTTGAGTGCAAGTACCCAGTTTCTAGTGTCCGAGCATTGAGCAGAGAGATTTCTGATCACACTCCACTGTTTTATAGCACAAATAGCCCATCTCCGGCTTACCAGCCACAGTTCAAGTTCAAATTGGGTTGGTTGCTCAGGGATGGATTTTGTGACATGGTAAGATATGTGTGGCATAGTGTGCTCGTCGAGGGCAGCCCCCTAGAGAGGTGGCAAGCGAAAATCAGAAAGCTCCGCCAATAATTCAGAGGATGGGCAAAAAATGTGAGTGGTGCCTCCAAGAAAGAAAAGAAGACCTTGTTAAACAAACTCGATGAGCTAGATAAAAAGGCAGAGAACTCTTTGCTTGATGAGTTGGGACTAAACTTAAAACACGTGTTAAATGAAAGGCTTGCTGAAATACTTCGAGAAGAGGAACTCAAATGGTACCAAAGGGCAAAGGTTAAGCACCTACCGGAGGGTGATGCTAACACAAAATATTACCATTTGTTGGCTAACGGAAGACATCGGAAAACTCGTATTTTCCAGTTGGAGGACGATCACACTGTAATAGATGCTGATGCTCAGTTGAAGCAGCATATTACCAATTATCACAAGAGTCTTTTTGGTCCTCTAGAGAATTCTTTTATTGAGTTAGATGAACACTATGTTCATGACATTCCACAAGTCTCCGAACTAGAAAATGAGCACTTGACAGATGCCTTCTTAAAATCAGAAGTAAGGGCAGCCATGTTCCAAATGGAATATAATAAGGTACCAGGCCCAGATGGTTTTCCACCAGAGTTTTATCAGGTCTTCTGGGACTTATTAAAAGATGATTTGATGGCTATGTTTATGGAATTCCATGAGGGAACCTTGCCTTTGAATAGTCTCAACTTTGGAACGATAATTTTGCTACCAAAAAAGAAAGATGTGAAAGTGATTCAACAATACAGACCAATATGTTTGTTGAATGTTTCTTTTAAAATCTTTACCAAAGTTGCAACTACTAGATTATCTACTGTTGCTCAAAAGATTATTAGACCAACACAAACAGCGTTCCTTCCAGGTACAAACATTATGGAAGGTGCAGTAATACTTCACGAGATGAACTTCACCCGAAAAAACAAGATGGCATAATCTTCAAGATAGACTTTGAAAAGGCATATGATAAAGTAAAATGAAGCTTTCTACAACAAACTTTAAGGATGAAAGGTTTCTCACAAAAATAGTGCTCTTGGATGAAGCAGTTCACACAAGGAGAAAATATAAATATTAAGGTGAACGATCAACTTGGTTCCTACTTCCAAACGAAAAAAGGTATAAGGCAAGGTGACCCAATGTCTCCAATACTATTTAATATAGTGGTAGACATGCTGACTGTACTGATTGCTAGAGCAAAGGAAGCAGGTCAGGTAGAAGGGGTCATACCTCACCTTGTCCAAGATGGCTTGTCCATCCTCCAATATGCGGATGAAGTACTTTTGAGCAACTCTCAGGGCTTAAAATTAACTTTTACAAGAGTGAGATCTTTTGCTTTGGTAAGGCAAAGGATTATGAGGTGTTTTATTCGCAGCTATTTGGATGTGGGGTGGGTAAGTTTCCTTTCCGTTACCTTTGGTTTACCTATGCACACTAGGAAGTTGAGTAATAAAGATTGGCAGACAATCAAAAACAGAATTGAGAAGAAGCTTAGTGGTTGGAAAGGCAAGTTGCTTTTGGTAGGAGGTCGTTTGGTTTTAATAAACTCGGTGCTCTCTAGCTTACCGATGTTTATGATGTCACTTTTCGAACTCCCAAAAGGAGTTTTGGAACAGATTAACTATTTAAGATTAAGATTCTACTGGCAAAATGACCAACATAAGTGCAAATATAGGCTGGCTAAATGGAAAATTTTGTGCCAACCAAAAAGCCAAGGTGGCTTAGGTATTCATAATTTGGACTTACAAAACAAATGCATGTTAAGTAAATGGATTTTCAAATTGCTAAATGAGGATGGCATGTGGCAAGAATTATTGAGGAATAAATACATAAAAGATAAGACTCTAGGGAGTTGTACTAAAAAGCCAACTGACTCTCATTTCTGGAAAGGCTTGATGAATGTTAAAGATACTTTCATGGGTTTGGGTTCATTCAGAGTGAAAGACAGATCACAAACTCGTTTTTGGATTGATGCTTGGTTGGGTAACCATCCACTAAAAGATAGATTTCCTGCGTTGTTCAATATTATGAGAAGAAAATAAGATTCGGTGGCAAGAGTACTTGCTTCAGTCCCACTTAACATTTCCTTTCGCCGCAATTTAGTGGGTAGGAATTTAAGGGACTGGCTTAGAATTGTTGCTTCTGTACAAGATGTGAACTTACTGGGGGAAAGAGACACATTTGTTTGGGCTTTACATTCATCAGGTAGCTTCTCAGTTAAATCCATGTATGCCAAGTTAATTAATAATGGTGTCAGAGTGTCACAAGATTTATTGCAGATCAAGATTCCTACAAGAATAAAGATATTCTTGTGGTACCTAAAAAGAGGTGTAATCCTAACCAAAGATAACCTTGCGAGACGCAACTGGAATGGTGACCAAAGTTGTTGCTTTTGTCACTCTACAAAGACTATTCACCACTTTTTTTCGAATGTTCTTATGCTAAATTTTTGTGGCACGCTGTACACTTATTATTTGGAATAGCACCTCCTCTCAACATAGACGATTTATTTGTTACTTGTTCTAAGATGGGTGGTGTTATTAATAACTCATTGTTATTAACGGCAGCAGCGGCTTTGTGTTGGATAATTTGGTTAACAAGAAATGAAGTGGTTTTTGACAAATGCAGACCAAAAACTTTTTTTTGCAGGTGCTCTTCGGGGGAACTCATTGGATACGGCAGTGGGCAAGACTACAACGGCGTGATGATCTACGAGACCAGCTGACCTTTGCTCGGCAGCATTTGAAGACTTCGGCCCTGCATTTCTTTAGTTCCCGTGAATGGTTATCTACTAGGTTTATTGGTCTTTCTTAGTCAAGACTTCTCTTCATGTTTTGTTTCCCAAAGTCTAGATGTGAGCTTCTGAACCTTGAAAGTGGTGTGCTGTGAACTTTGTAATAATGAACCTGATTCTACCTCGGTAGACGAAGCCGGATATAAACTGTCCTTTATCTAAAAAAGTAGTAGTAGTAATAATAATAATAACAAAGTAAGTGCATCTAGCCCTTAGATGGGTTTTGGTAGATTCAATGACAATACAATTAAAGGTACATTAAGTTTAGAATTGGTACCATTGAAGTTGGGGAAATCTAATTGAGGCATAGCAATATTGAATTGGAATCGGCTCTCACAGGGGACGGTATGGCTGAAATCGAATCCAGTAGGAAGAGTAGAGAAATTTGTAGTCACGTCTTTGACTGAAGGTTATTCAAGGGTGGTGACAACCCCCCAAACCATCACTGCGGTAGTGGATGTCGTAGTCGTGGCCAACAGGCCCAGACGCCGCCTTCAAAGAGGACGCACCTAGGTGGGCGGGCGCCGGCATCTTGAGTGGCATAGATCAATCCTTGGGAGAGGCATGAAAGGTTGCTTCCGGAAGAAGATCGAAAGAAGACTTGAGGCCGCTAGCTATTGACAAAGAGAATTGAAGCAGTGGTTTAGATCGGTGACTTTGGTGTCAACTTGGGGCCGCAATCGCTCAAATTCGTCCTTGACCACCTTGAGATCTTCCATGGAGGCGTGAATGTCGTTGAGGTAGTGATTCCCTCATAGATCCCCTTCGAATGCGCCTCCAACTTGGTGAGAATCAAGGCGGATTGCTCCTCCACCTTCATGGTAACTTGTAGACACGTGTTGTGCTCCTGTGCTAGGATCTAGACGTCTGATACCGGATATTACGGTACTATATCATGATACTATATATGTCTAGAGTATGTGAGGTCCGATGGATAAGAACTCGAGCCACGGCTCACCACCAACCTCGGTGCGTACCAAATCAAGTTTTTCGAAAGGAATTTAGAATTCAATTTTGCTTCCTCTCCTCTCACAACAGTTACTAACTATTATCTCCTACAACTAAAAAGAATAAAAGATGGACACTTTTTGGTGCGACAAACGTTTGGTACTTTCATTTACCGCCTCATGCGAAACCACGCCCATCGTAATAGTAGGAGGTGGAAGGGTGCGAATGAAAATGAAGAATAAGAAAGGATTCCGGATGCAAATGTAAAAGAGAGAAATAACATATAAACATGGAGGTGGAAGGGTGCGAAAGAAAATAAACAATAAAAAAGGATTTCTGATGTAAAAGAAACAGCGAGGGAAAGCCTTCATTGTGTGCCTTGTGCGTTCAAATATCTGGCAAATTGAAGAGCTGAAAAGGAAAACTCGCACTCCCGTGATTAGTCCGCCCTGGAGTTTCGCGACGCACGGGCGCCCTCATTCTCACTCCACGCGCGGCCGGCCACCATCGTCCGCATCCGTCGCGCCCCCATCGCCGCCCTTGCCCGCAGCGTGCCGCACCTCCATTCCATGGCGTCCCCTTCCCCAACCCCATGGATCCGGCGGCGCCCCGACCACGCGATCTTCCCCCACCCCGACGCGCGGCCATGGTGCCCCTCCCCCACCCCAACAACGGCAGCGGTGGCCTTCCCTCACCGTGATGGATGGGAGAGCAGGAGTCGGCGGGCCGGCGGCGAGCGTCGTCGAGGCCGGGAAGCGAAGGCGGGCCGGTCGCTGGGTCCAAGAACAAGCCCAAGCCGCCGCCGGTGGTCACGCGGGACGTGGAGCCCACGGCGGCCATGCGGCCGCACGTGCTCAAGATACCCAGTCGCGGCATCAGGATCTGCGTGCTCGCGGGGACGGGCGTCGTCGCCGACGTCTCACTCTGCAACCCGGGACAAACAAGAGCCCTTCTGCTTTCCCTTTGCCACATTAGAAGGTGAGGAATGCGTGGTTGTATTTTCAATTTGTGTTCATTGTACGATTAGTCACCGATTTAATATCCTTCAGACCTCAAGTGAATCTCTCAATATACGAGTGTTGAGTTTCATTCGTTTTCAGTGTTTTCAAATTCATAGATTCAGTTATTTTGAATGGTGTTTTTATTTTGTGCCTTTTAAATTTCAGAAATTACCTCAAATTGAAGCCCTATGCTTTTTAAAAAAATCAAGATATCCTGATTGCTAATTGTTAGAGTCGGATTACATTTTTGTTCTGTATTGCACGTATTGTAATTCAACAATGCATATGTTTAGTTCCACATGCCATTTGTAGTTGGTTGATTTTGGCAGTTATGAAGAAGAAGAACCCAGATTCATTTTTAAATTCTTAGGTTAACAAAGACATCTACTTGATACTTTACACATTGCCTCCAGAGTATGACTCACGGGTTATGGCATTGGAAGTAGATGAGAAACCTACAGAGGATTACAATGACATTGGAGCACTTGAGAAACAGGTAATTTGTTTGTACAATTGATGCATAGACGGTTAAAGAGACACTATGATTGAGTTTATACATTACAAGCAGTAAAATGATGATCTGTTGTGACACAGATTCAAGAGCTTGTGGAAGCATTAGTGTAGCCAATGATACACAAAGATCGATTTCAGAAATTGGGTATTCGTGCCCCAAAGGTGTTCTTTTGTATGGACCACCTGGGATTGGGAAGACGCTCATGGCTCGTGTTTGCGCTGCATAAACTAATGCCACGGTTCTGAAACTGGCTGACCCACAACTTGTCCCGATAGGTAATTAAATTTATGAAATCAATATTTATAACATTCTATTATTTTTATTTGAAATATATACTAAAATATCATACAAATGCTAGGGATCCTAAAACTAACCATTTTAGCATTTCACTTTTTTCAGTTGGCCTGATAAACAACCTGCAGTTTACATAATTCATGCAATTGATTCTACACTGCAAACTTGCTCTTTTGTTTTTGGTGATGTATTCCTTTAGACATATTTAGTATCTGCATGCTGGGTGGTAATTGATGTTATAGGATGATTATTAGCATCAGAATAGGATATATATTCTTTGTCTGCAGTCAATTAATTTGTATATTTTTCGTTTCATTCTGCAGTGAAGTTAGTGGCGATAGAGAAGTGCAAAGGACAATGTTGGAATTGCTGAACCAGCTTGATGGATTTAGCAGCGATGAGAGGATAAAAGTCAGCATTGAACCTTCAACTTAATAGTTATTACTGTCTTGATGCTTTGGCTCAGGTTCAGTTAAATTGTGGATTAAGAAGGCAAAAAATACCTCTATTGATCGTGATATGAGTGAAGGTCTAAGCTCTGATCAGGAAGTAGGCCGGTTAATATGAATTGATGTGATTTTCCATATCATACGATTGCATAAAAAACACTGCAAAACTGATTACTCAGCCTTTGCAAAAATAAATGTATTTTGTAGCTGTAGTTTTTTTGGTTTCATACAATATTTAGTACTACAGACCAAGTTATTAACTAATCAATATAATATTTTTTTAATTTAGGCTATTATAATGATGTTGTACACAATATTTTTGAGTCTTATTCTATTTAGGTTGTGACTTCAGTGGGCAAATGTCTTCATATAATGCCAAAGTGCAAAATCCTTTGAGTACTGCCTATGGGAGATATCAATTATTTGATTTGTTGTATATGTCTTGTGTAGCGTTTAGTCTTGTAAATCAATTTATCAATCCAATTTGGTTTGATCAATTATTCTCATCATTGATTTTTTTTATGATAAGATCAGGAGGGGTTACCCCTACTTTCTTGCTATTGATTGAGTCTGGCAATGGTTCTAAATGAATGGTCAGCAAGGATTCAGAAGAAGAGATGTCCATCAGAGTGAAAGAAGTTGACAGAGTCCCTCCGTGTTCGGTCAGTTATGCGTTTTCTCTCGGAATGTCATTCTGCTACTGCTATTTCATCTCTTGAGAACAATACCGCTCAGCGTTGAGGTCATCGAGTTTTCTCCACTTTCAGTTTTCAAGGCTGCTGCGAGAGGACTGATCGGCTTGCCTGTGAATTGGCTCTTTGACAGGAGTGTTTCTGAATGAATTTGGCCATTCGTTCTTGGTGCAATAATTATATTCAGAAAGGTTTATTCTATCTTTTATTTGATGTGTAGGAATCATGACTTCATGACTAGGATTGTGTCCTTAGTGCTTTGCTCTATAATTATGATTTTCATTTGATTTAATTGTGCGTTTGCAAGTACTAGATTGTTACTATTTACTAGTGACTTCTCATATCCCTGGTCATGGTAAGTCTCATTTTCATTTTAATAGAAGATGAATTTCTTGGTTTATTACACTGAGATTCAAAAGATACTAGATGTTTAAAAGCCTATTAAGATGTTTGAGAATCCGTGACGCACCAACGCTGTTTCCGCCACGTCGCCGCACCTCCATTCCTCGGCCTCAACCAGCGGGGACCAGCTCACCCGTGGCGTTGCCACCACCGGCCATGAGGTATGTGAAGATGATTAGATAAATACCTATTCAGATCTTTTCTTTGGAGATGGAAATGTTTAGGTGATTAGATAATAATCCATAAATCCATGTTCAGGGCCAATGATTTAGAAGGCATTTGCGTTTATAATTATGTAAATGTAGAGCACTTGGTAACTAATATTTAGAATCATTTTTAGTTCATTTACATTGTATTGTGCGTGGAGTTTGAGCAAGGAAAGAGTCAATGGTTTTGAGAAACTTTAATTTTTGGGACCGACTGTAGTTCGGTTGAAATTTTAACCGGCATTATGAAATGGAGAGGTTAGTGCGTATAGGTACTACTACTTGATTTGCCTTGTTTTCTTCTGAGCTTACAACCTGGCTGGAGTGTTTAGCTATATATTTTGGAGTTCAGCCGCACCCTGCCTGTTCGATTTGATCCATTAGATAGTATGTTCTGAATTGCTGTTTGATTTGATCCATTAGAATTGGTCCTAAACTCTTGATTATTATGCTCTGGGGTGTTTTGAATTATGCAGTAGTGTACTCTACCGCCAGGTCAAGTCCTCCCAAGGAGTGTGCCACCTCAGGCAAAAGGCACTGAACAAATTCATTTAAGTTCGAACCCATTTAGATGATCATCTACTTGGTAAATTTCGGAGTTTCATGAGCAATATTCGTAATCGGTGATTACCTTTTCAATACTTCTGTCTAATGCAGTTGTGTGGGAGACATAACATTTGCTGAATTGTTTTTGTTAAAAATTAATAGCACTCCTGCAAAGATGGGTTTTCCTTCTATTTTTTTATATAGTTAAGTTGTGATTGATCAGGAACAATGAGACCTAGCCCTTTTTAGATTGAAGAAAATTTCAACCCGATGAATAGTACCACTTTCGTCTTATTTGGCAAATATTGTCCAATCATGGACCAACTAGGCTCAAAAGATTCATCTCGTGATTTCCAACTAAACTGTGTAATTAGTTATTTTTTTTACCTACATTTAATACTCCATGCAAGCGGTTAAAAATTGATGTGATGGAGAGAGAGTGAAAAAACTTGGAACTTTGAGCCAAACTAAACAAGGCGCTATATGCAATTTCAGAAGGTGTCTGGCTGGTCCTCGAGTGGGTCTGCCCCCATCGTCTGCGCTGCGCTCTGCTTTTTCAGTCTCCTTCCTCTAGACCGTCAAGCAACTAGCATGCCAGCCAGGGTTCCTATCAGCAACAGTCAATGACACGCTTATCGTGTTGGTGTCACCCAGCTCATTTTTTTCGTGCACCAAATTTGATCCATCTGAAGTTCAGACATTTCTTTCATGGACTAATGAAAACGCAAACACAAATGGTGTCTTTTTTCTGTTCTTTCAGTTATGCGATAACTATGCGACCATTGCTGATCAATCTTGGCTAAAGGCCTGATCCCCATTTCATTTTTTGTTCTCCTATGCATTTGAGCTATTCAGTGGTCTGTAATGTTTATAAGTAATTTTCAGTAATGGTTGGCTAACTTGTTGAAGATCTCCTCTACGGCAGCCTTAACTAAACTTGCCCTTGCTGACATTTGTGCATAATGTAAATTGGAGCATGAGATATTTTTAGATGTCTTTGATGTTAATTAACAATTTAGAATTTAAAGATGAATGACGTTCAATGTAAATTGGGATGAACTTGTTTGGAGGTGGTTTGTCCAAAAAGATACCCTAGGAAGTGTTCTTTTCATATCTTCTAATGATTGGCTTCATTAAAAAATATGCCTCCATTCTTAAAAAACATTGATGGTAACTTGAGTTATATCAAGTTTGTTTTTTTGGATTAAGGGTTTAGAATTTAATTTAACAGTATTATTATCGTATCATGCGATCCGTGTGTTTTTAGTACAAAAGTTTAGCTGATCCGTAGTAACGCACGGGCACAAACCTATAATAATTATAAGTATAATATTCTAGATGTAACTGGCTTGGACTACTTGTTCTATTTCTGTGCCGATGAATCGTTGTTTGGGCTTCTTGGCCCGGCCGCCCCTAGAGCTCTTTTCCGCTGCTTGCTTGTTGGCAGCTCGAGCCGTGACAGAATCCACACACTCCACCTCCTCCTTCACACAGGTTCAATGCATCGGCATTATTCATGAATCAGGCAGTAGTAGTACAGATGCCGCCAGGTGGTGGCCCGTCAGGCACGCCGCGCATCACCATCACGTACCTACGCCACCGTGTGCGTGCTCCCGGACCCGGAGGAAGACGTCAGACGTCACCGCGCATTGTAAAAAGTCTAGCCGGCCGTCCGCGTTCTCGTATCGTACGAATTGGCAGGCAGGCGGGCGGGCAGCACGATCCCGTGGCTCGCGTGATTTGCCGGCGATCAGCGTGCCTGGTGGGAGTGGGACGACGGCGCCTGCCACGGGTGTGCCTGCCTGCCAACCAGACGAGGCACCCAAGGAGCGAGCGTGCAAACTGCAGGTGACAAGGCCTCCGTACTAAGCAACGCACCACAACCGACCCGTCGGTTTTCTTCCGTTCTTGTCTAGGCATAGATTCCGATCGGATCCGTGTGGTGTGGAATTAAATATGAACGACACTATTTACCATATTTATAAATTTAAATTCAATAAGGATACAAAGTCAAGACGGATGCTTCGAATTCGAATTCAAGTTTGGATATCTACTAGACTTTGATGATAATAACATATATCAATTTGTTTGTCGATAGTTTTAGTATAACAAAATCCATGTAGGGAATATGATTATATAACACCTTTAGATAGCAACGCTGCTAAACTAACATATGTAATGAATATTTCAATAACTAAATATATCCAAAATTAATAAAACTATAAATAAATAGTTTCAAATATACAAAAGTAGCAATATATGAATAACTAGAGTACCTAATATTAATATGACGAGCCATATTAAAATTAATTAAAACTAACCTTTACATATCATTGATAATGATAAAATTAATATAATGTTATTAGTCATAAAGATAAGTTTTAAATAGTTTTAATGATGCATGTTATTTATTATATTAAAATCGATATCATTTACATTTCTAGTTAGTCATAGATATAAGTTTTATATGGCTTTACAAGGTACTTTATTATTTGCGGATATAGATGTATCGAATATCTCATGATTTGATACGGATGTGAAATCAGATAGAGAAAAATCAAAGAAAATTCATATTACATCAAATACAAATATTGGTATCCATATTGACACTAAAATGAATACAGATATTGGATCTTTCAAATCTTTTAACAGCTCGATCCATCCCTATTCTGTTCCTTCTCAATTAATCAACAAAGGAGCTTGTGGCTGCAGTGATCTTAGTAGCATCTCAGGTCCTAGGACAAATTCCTCTAAGAGCTCGGTCAAGCTGTCCACCTCTTTTGTTGGGGTGGTCCTTCCACCACCAATTGATTTTTTTTTGTCAATTAAGAGCTTATTTGGATACTAAGAGCTAATTATTAGTCAGCTAAACATTAGTGCAGCCCATCCAAATATGAGACTAATAGGTGGGCTAATTTTTTAGTCAAACAAATAATTAGTTATTTTCCAAGCATAGTTAATTTAGACTAATTTTTGGCCTCAATTAGTAAGTAGCCCTAACTTATCTAAACAAGCCCTAATTTTCTATTATAAACTAGGCATACAAGCTTACTTGGGGGTAAATATAATTGAGGCTTAAAGTAAGCAAGGGTTAAGACCAAACCATAGGCCCAGTTTTCATGACCTTTCTTGATTTGGCTCCGGTTGAGCTTTTCTTAGGGAAATACAGCAGGCACGCGGTTTCTTTATCGGACGAGTTTGTTTTTGTCAATTAATTATCGATATAAAATTATGTATACAAGCTTTAAGGGCTGTTTGGTAGCGCTCTGCGAGCCAGTTCACGAGCGGTTCTGCATGAGCGGAAAACAAACCCGTCCTCGTTGAACCACTTCTTCTACGAATCCCTTGGAAATGTGCCGAGAGAAACCACGAGAAAGATTGGGAGCTGAAAATAGTGGCTTCCTCTCGCTCCTCCGTCCAGGTGCGTCGACCCTCCCAGAACTACCCTTCCTCCATGCAGGCAAGTCGCGGGGCGAGCGGATGGAGGCTCCATGACAGAGGCATACGGATGCGCTGGAGCAAGCAGGGCATGAGGGGGCAAGACGAAGGCACTAGAGGCGGGCAAGACGTGGGGGCTAGCTGGCGAGCGACGGCGCATGGGCTCCTTTGTGTGGGCGCAGTCAGGGGCACGGGCGCACGAAGGCACTAGGCTCGGTAGCGCGGGAGCACGGGCACATTGGGGCGTGTGGACACGGATGCACCGGGGGTGAGAGGGCATGTGCGTCGGGATGCCGGGGTGGGGCTGAGGCAAGAAAAAAAAAAGGGTCAGAGGCAAGGAAAGAGGAAGAAAGGAAAGAAGATGCGGGGATAACAGAGGAACAGAAGAAATTATAGGAATGAACGTGAGGAAAAATGAATAGAAAAAACAATAAAGGCATCATAGATATTTCATCATTTCTATCTACCACGAGAGGGTTTACCTAATTATCTCTAAAACAACTTCAGCTACACAAGTGATGCTACTCCTCAAGCCAAAGTTAAAAAAAATAAGCTACTTCACTAATAAAACTAAGTTGTACCAAATAGAACCTTAGTTGTTGAAGTAAATTTACCCAAGGCTTAAATACATGTACTCCCTCCGTCCATAAAATAATACAATTATGGGATCTCTGCTGGTCAAACTAGTTCAAGTTTGACTAAGTTTATAGTAAAATAATATTACTATTTATGCCTCTAAATAAATTTATTATGAAAATATACTCTATAACAAATCCAATGATACTTATTTTGTATTATGAATGTTAGTATTTTTTTATACAAATCTAATTAAAGTTTATACTGTTTGACTTCTCGAAAAACAAGAATTACACTCTTGGAGGGAGGAAGTATCTTGGAGAAGCTTATTTATTACTTAGAAAATGGTGGCCCATACTCTTCATGCGTCAACACATGACGCCATGATATTGTATCAGGATCCACTTACCACTAATTAAGTTCGGTGCTGTCTTGTTCGATGGGATTGGGAAACCCCCACATGGCCACAAAAGTCAGAGCAGCGATTGCCTGAGTGCGTCCAGGATAGATAGATCAGAGACACGTCATATAATCATCATATCACATCGCAAATACATTGAATCAATCGTCTCTCTCCATCGGATTCTCGATTCCTAGATGACTCATATCATATCTATGCGTCCGATGCAAAGAACCTTCCATTTCCAAAGAGAGAACGTAACACAGGAGTATAGTTCAGTGCACCTCGCCGTTTGATCAAAGCTTACTCAATGCATCATGGACTTTTGGGCGAGGGAATATAATCATGATTAAGCAATCCTTGCTTTTTACTTCTGTTTCCCCCAATTTCTGCAATAATAAAGTTTAGCCGGCCAAAATGGCAACCGTTGTATTATTATTTTAAAAAGGGAAATCGTGATTTTTCTGAAACATAATACAAATGGAACTAGACAGCTACTAGAGCAAAATAAGTACTCCCTTCCATTCGAAATTATAAACATTTTAATTTTTTTTTAGATACACGGTTTTTATTATACATTTAGATACAAACTACGTCTAGATATGTACATAACAAAGAAAAGTCAAAATATCTTATAATTTGAAATAGAGGGAGTAGTTTTTGCAAAAGATAATGTTGCATAGGTTCTACAACTTTGCTACATTCAAATGTACAAGGAATCTAGTTGGACAGTGCCAATAAAAAATCTTTGCGAAGTGGGCAACTTGTCTTTCAGGTGCATGCTTCTTATTTTAGCGGTTGACCTGAGAAGAACGATGAAATAGAATCTATCACAATTTCCAATCTTGTCAAAGCTCACTTATACTGTTCATCATCGTTATCTCAGAAGGTCAACACCAAGGATATAAACTCCTATATTTAACGGAAGTCAATCTGCATGGCAGGATGATCAGATCCAGATGCTCATTGCCAAGATGTTCCATTTGTGCTCTGAATTCTCAAGACTCCAATATAAAATGCGCAATCCGTAAAGTTTAGTCAGTACATTACTCCTGCTTCAACATTTGGAAATTTGGTGTCTCTTTTTTAAGTTGTCTTTCTAAAATAAAGTAATAGATCAGAATGATTAGTCAAATATTAAACAATGGTTGATGCAATTCTTCTTTGGCCATTGACCTTCCAGTATATATGAAAGTACAAGTTGCTTCCCTTCCCTGCAACAATAGGAAAGAGCTACAACTAGCCAGCCAGCAGTGTTTTTTTCTTACAAAAAAACCAACCAACAATATTTTCAGCCAGTTAAATCAGCCCAAGCGAACAGGCCTTAATTTTCGGGGCACACGTGAAATTGTCGACCCAGATCCCACAAATTTTCTATTCACCGACCTCATGCTGTGGTACATCCACTAGATTTCAAGTTGGGAGAAGAAAAAAAATGCAAAACCAATCGAATAAGTATTATATCACCCTCTAGATTGCGTTAGAACAGACAAATTAGTGCAAATATCGCCTAATTTGGCTGTATTAGTATCATCTATCAATGGCCAGAGGGAATTAATATACGTGGCTACAAATACAATGACAGAATAGTTCATGCGGGGAATCTTAGCCCTCCAAGTTGCAAAAATGCATCTTCTCATAATTGTACAGCACGTTCCGAATTGATCCTAGTTCATTGCTGAACGTTGATATATGTGTCCATGCCAACTGGTGAAAATGAACTCACATGGTTTGCTCAGCGTACGAACTGTGACAATCTGATAGCTTTTACCAAGATGCTAGCGCCCGAACGGATGCACCTGCGCGTCTGGACACCTTCGCCTCCTGGTCCATTTCCTTGCACCCCATTTCCTGCGGTTGCTTGTTTTGCGGTGCCCAGGCAGGCCTGCGTCGCCTGGACGTCTCCCGTGCCAACCGACCACACGCGGGTGCCCGCTCGGCGGCTCCCCAATAGCAGTAGGCGGTTGCAGCAGGTGGGTCTCATTTAACATGTGCAACATCCGATCTACTTTTGCAACATCCAGATCTGAAACAGCTAAAACATTTGCAACATACGTCTGAAACACTTGCAAAACACTAGAAAAAAACATGAAAGCATGTGTGTAGCTATTGCAAAACATTGCAACAGCCAGATAGAAACACTTGCAACATACGTATAAAAACACCTGAAACACTTGCATTATACGCAACATCTACAGCTAGTTTTGCAACATCTCGATGAAACACTTGAAGCATACGTCTGAAACATATGAAACATTAGGAACATACACTTGAAACATACGTGTATAGCCACTGCAACATATGCAACATCTCGATCTGCTTTTGCAACATCCATATGAAACAATTGCAACGTACCTCTAAAACATCTAAAATATTTAAAAGATATATTTGCAACATGCGACGTATCCTCCTTGCATCGGCGGCGGTTAGAGGGCGCCGCATAGCAGGAGTGCGAGGTTAGAGGGCTTCCACACCAGGGCTCGGTGCTTGTCCTTGCATCGACGGCGGCAGTTGTCGTTGTCGGGCACGAGCACGCGCGCGACGGCCTTGGTGGCCCAGCTGGCGGCCAAGGAAGCTGCCCCAGGCGTGGGTGCAGTGGTGTGCCCATGCCGTCAGCGCGGGGCGGGTGGTGAAGTAAGAGCAGCGGCAAGGGAGGTCTAGTGGGCATGGGGGCTTGAGCGGTGGAGGTGACAGTGGTAGAGTTTTGGGGAAGGAAATGAAGAAAACGCCATAGATGATGGACGAAGTAGAGCAGAGGAGGTCTCTTTTTCTTATCCTTAACCGGCTGGCGCACACAATAACAAAAAAAATTAGAGGCCTATTTAGTTGGTCCACAGGTCGTGCGATGCACCTGCAAGCCCAGGAAGGTCCGCGGTCCGCCCGTCCATCCGGACGCCCTAAACACGGCATTACCAGGAAGGTATGTCCGTCCGGATGCCCTAAAACACAGCATTACCCTAGCTTTTATGGCTCAACAACAGCATCCGGTGAACTTGTACTGATTGTTCTCAAAACTAGAGTTGAAATGAAGAAAAATGCCTCGAGAACTGGAAAACAAAACATGCTGTATGTATATATAGTTTCTCTTTCATTATATCAGACGATCTTCATAGATGAAACAGGGCTATATTCCCCAGTCGAGAAAAAAAATCTTCATAGATGAAACAGGGCAGTTTTTCACCTAAATTCAAGCGGAAGTGTACAACGATTTGGCTGGCCTTAGTGATCAGTTGTGTATATTGATACGTTCTTTTTGTTGGCTCAGGTTAGGTGACCAGATATTTAGTGTATATATCAGAATAAGCAACCAAGGGCACATAATGCAAGTATGCAACTAAAGCAAATTTTGCTGGAAAAGAACACAATTCAGGCTTCTTTACACATCTAACCATATCTATAAAAGTCGTGGAACCGACCACTTCTGCCTCCTCTCACAGATCACTGTCCCCAGAACAGTAAAACAGTAATGGATCATGTGAACAGTGCCCGCCGATAAGAACAGTACAAACCCGTTTGTAACAGCACACCCGTAACAGTCAGGTTTCTACTGTTCCAGGTACCCGCTAATGAACGTTAACTGGTCCGTTACTGTAGTGCAGACCCGTTACTGTTCTACAATTTCCATTTTGCCCTCTTCCTCTCAAAAAAAAAAAACACCCCGTGCTTTGCATGGGTGGCCTGCTAGTTATTAAGTAAAAACTGCATGATTCAGTGTTTAGCAAGCAACGGAGCAGTAAATTTATGTCACAATCAGGTTACAGAACTCTACAATGAACAAAAGGCTGACGATTTTCTGTGAGAATATGAGTTTCAAAATTTTGTATCTCTAGTATCAGAACTGGACTAAGCTGGAAAAATTTTGTCACTACTAAGAATATCAGAACGGTATCAACCTAACTTCCAGATGGGCGTGTTCTGATTGATAATCATGCTCATCTGAGTAATTTCTGATAACATCCTAGGTTGTAGGTTCCTTTGCCTCTACCTCTGGCTGTGACTCTGATATTGGGATCCTGTGAAAGCAAGCAAGAAACTCCTTGTTCCCTTCTGCACCCTTTATAGGAGATTCGATCCAACCCTTATTGCAGAATCCAAATTCTTCCACGCCTGAAATTATTCTATCCAGTACCTGGAGTGAATCGATCAAAATAGGGTGATTCCCAGGTCGCAATTCAATGGGAAAACAAATATTTGAAGTAAAAGCAGACAATACAACTAACATCACAAATATCGCACCCTTGCTCAGGATAATCAAAGATCCTGGTGAATTATTTTTATTTTATGTACACAACAAATTATCATTCAATTTCCAGCAGTAAATAGGCACTCTATTGCAAGGAAGCAACATGTTTGCAGTCAGAATACAAAATATTGAGAAATAACATTTTTTTTACAAGAGCTTAATGGCATTACTATAGGAACAAGGTTGAAAGCAAAGCAGAACTGCTACCTCTTTATGAACCAGAGGATCTCGAACAATCCCTCCACCTCCTACCTGAGCAAGATCAAACAAGATTTATTTGATTGGGTTATCAATATTAATGTACATATAACAAGTAGCCCAAACTCCAGCTGGGAAGAACCACACTTTCCCTTCAATCTTACCTGTGATCTACGTGCTTCAAACTGAGGCTTGATAAGTGTTATCAATGTAGAATCAACCTTCATTACTTTGATAACAGCAGGCATGACCTAGATTTCACAGATAACATAAGTCCATGCTAGGGTAATATAAGGCATGACCTAAATACAAATGAAATAAAAAAATAGAGCAGGCTTACACACTTGCACCACATATTGGTGGTACTCATATGTGTGGTTGATTGGGTTCTTGAACAATATATAACAAAGCGAACTAGAGTCTGAAGCCATTAACCCTTTACGTCATGCAAACTATACACCATACCAGGAATGAGTTTTCACAACAGAAAATCAATCATTTTTTCTAACACATGGTAAAGATAAGATGAAAGGAAAACAGAACAGACTTGGATAGTCGGACCATACGTTAACATAGGGGAAAATGCATTCGATTTTCCCAATGTATGTTTTTACTCTGCTGTTTTACTTTTACTGAAGCTGATGACACGCCTAATAATTGTTGAAATTTTATTTGATCATCTGTGCAGTTTCTTGGGTTGTTTTACAATATATAACAAACATAGCTTCATGAGAACCTGATTTTAATGCTCAGTAATTCTTTATAACGCTATTTATACAAAAAAAAAGCACTAACCCATAAAGAAAGGAAATTGTGAGCACAGAATAAAAATCAAACAGACAACAGACCAAAAAAAAGGCACTATTCTAACAACTAGAGTAAAATGCATCATTCACTTTATTAACATATCAGCTATATGATATGTTTTTCGTTAGAAAATGTTAAACACACAGATAACCTTCTGGCTGCTAAATATTCATGATAATAAAGTGGACATTAAATTATACCAAGAGAATGGAGATAAATGATAGGTCCAGTGTCACCAAGTCAACTGGTTCTGGCAGTTGAGACAGATATCTTAAATTTGTGCGTTCAATCACTGAAACACGTTCATGTGTGCGAATTTTTTCAGCCACCTGAAATGGAGGACACATTGAGGTTTAGAGTCATATTACTGGAGATGCGTAACAACTACCTGCAGCTGACAGATAAAGTGGTAGGACTTAGATAACATCAAAGAAGCAAAGAAACCTGTCCATAGCCAACATCTACACCATAAACATGTGATGCTCCATGCTGAAGTAAACAGTCAGTAAAGCCACCTGTAGATAATCCTGAATCAAGGGCTATCTTTCCATCACAATCAATAGCAAATCCTTTGATGGCTGCCTCAAGCTTATGTCCTGCTCTGCATTTTATTTTATTTTCAAAAAAAAAAAGATGGAGAGGATGACTGTAAGCTTTAGAAAGGAGTAATTTTGCATATTGCAAATCACAAAAAACTTTAAACTAATTAATTAGAGCATCACCTACATACATATTTTGGGATTTCAGCCTTGATTTCGATGACAGACTTGTCAGATACTTGTGTTCCAGCTTTATTCATAACTCTTCCATCCACAATTACTTTACCTACAGAAAGATAAAGGTTCAATAAACAAGAATAGTTTTATCAAGTATGGCTCTGGGTACAAAGTATATAATTAAAAAATGGCAGATGTCTAAAATCAAAATGATATCAGAAATTTCCTACCATAGTAGGGATGTCATGTAAGTTTTTTTCAAACAACCAATTAAACAGAACAAATCTAAGCAATCTATACACTACCAACAGAGATATATTTGGTGACAGGAAACAAAATTTTATAAAAAATAAGGATTTTAAACAAACTTAGATAATTTGCTCAGGTATTAATGAGCAAGCAGAACAAAAAAACATTGGAAGAACACAGGGAATGCTGGGCTACTTGTTTGTATATGACCACTTCCAGAAGTACAAGGATCAAAATGCACAGAATCATCAAAAGAATGAACTAACCTTGAAGAATCCATGACTGGATGTATGTTCTACTGTATTGTTGAAACCTTTCTAAGCACACTTCATCCAATCGCCTTTTTCTGTGTTAGAAGTAAATGAAATTGAGAAATAATATTACTCAAATAAGATAATCTCAAGAAAAGAAAGAAACACTGTAGACCTTCAACACTTTTTTTATCCGCCTCTTTTAATTGCAACTGTCTTTTTTCCAACAGAGGAACAACTACTTTTGAGTAAACAAATACTAGTAGTCTAGTAAAGTTAGATCAAATAACAAATTAACAATTAAACAAAAAAGGTAGCAACAACTATCTAGGACAACACATTCCCATATATTATGAGCCTAAATAAACATAGTTGCGTTTAGCATCAGTAACTGTCACCACAATGGCAAGCTTATTCAAGTTTCGAAATGCACTGCCAGCACAAGAAGCCACACAATGCCATCACAATTACAATGGTGTACGGAATATGTGCCATGTGACAATAGAATTTGATAAATTCTGTTCTATGGAGTATGGTGTATGGTCCAAATGACCAGCATACAAATCCACATCTTATCATCATCTCATCACACTATAAAAGAGCGAGTTTTTTTTAGGGGGCTCTCCCTCTCTAATAACCGTTCGATCTAGATGTCGTGCTATATGAGTCATTCATCATCCGTGATCTTACATGTAAGATGTAAGACTCCTCCTAAACCAAGATTCCTCCTATACCCTAAAAAAGGAAAATAATAAAAATCTGAACACACGTAATTTTGTAAGACTCCTCCTAAACCAAGATTCCTCCTAGACCTTGAAAAAGGAAAATAATAAAAATCTGAACACACGTGATTTTGTTTGTTGCGACAAAAAAAATTTGTTTGATACGGAAAAAAGGAAAATAGAAAACTAACATTTGAGGATGATGCCAGAGCGAGTTTTTTTAAGACTCCAACACCCATACTAGCGAAAAGCGAAATTATCTTGTTCGAGGACTCCGACACCCATACGGGCCAAAAAGACTCCGACTCCCATATGAGCCAAAAATATTAATGCAAAAATATGTTTATCCAAGCCACAAATTTCACCCATACGAGCCAAATTATCTTGTTCGAGGACTCAAACACCAATGCAAGCCAAAAGGACTCTGACATCCATACGAAACAAAAATATTAATGCAAAACATGTTTATAGGAGCCAAAAATATTAATGCGAAATGTGTTTGAACTCAATATTAATATTCGCATTGCATTTCAAATACTTTTCATAAACATGTGCGTGTTGCACAGGCATGTTTGCTAGTTTAAAAAACCAGTGACTATATACACCTCCATTTTACCAAATACATTGATTTGACAATAGCCATACAGCACGGCGCTTGATTACATGCATGTGCGCAAATCAGGAAAATAGCATGTATATGTATCAGAATTTTCAGAACACTTACTTCTTCGGAAGCTGAATCTTTTGAGCTCTGACAGCCGCGAATGCACGGGAAGGAGGACAGCAGCTTGGCCGGACCCCGACCAGCCTAACTATGAAACCAGGGACGGACCCAGTAAAGGGCATGGTTGTACACTTGTAAACCCAATAAGTTTTGCTAAAAAAAATCGAAGTTAGTAGGCATGTATACAATTGTAATTAGAACAGATCCGAATACAAATAGTTTAACTTAGGGTTCGGTTGTTCGTCTTTTTCGCACAGCAGGAACGAAGGAGAGGATGCGCATACCTCGTGCGTGCTCGTCGGCGGCGAAGCACGCGACGAAGGCCTGGTAATTGAAGGGACCGACGAAGGCCTCGGCAGGGCGTCGGCGTCGGCGGATGCCTAGTTGCCGCACGCGAGAGAGAGAGCGCGCGCACGCTGGGGGAACGGCAGAACAAAAGGCTGAGAAGTGAGAAGTGGCGACTGCATCCTGTTCCGGCAGGGCAGGATGAGAGTGTTTTTCTTTTCAATTTTACCATTTTCGTAAACCTTTTTACAAATAGATCCAGCGAAAACTATATTCAAGTTAAATCCACGACGAGATATATGGCTCGGCATTGATCAACCTAAAGCTAACCCTATCCGACTCACTGGCGCCCGGACGTCGGGTGCTAGCGTCTGGGCGGTGCCCACACAGGAAAGAAGTGAGCGTCTAGCGCGTCGAGTTCACGAGCGCACCAGCAGTGGGCCCATGCCGCCTCGAACGTCGCCTGCGCCGGCCTGGGCCCACGCCGCCTCAAACGTTGCCCGCACCGCTAAGCGCTTTTCATGTGCATCCCATGTGCAACATCCGATCTACTTTTAAAATATCCAGATGCAAAAGTTGCAACATACCAAAAAAAAAGATAAATGAAACACTAGAAACAAGCATCTGAAATACTTGCGAAAACACTTGAAAAACATTTGAAAACCATTGTAAATATATGCAACATCCAGACGAAACACTTGCAAACATATGTATGAAACACCTGAAAACACTTGAAAACATATGCTAGCAACGTGCATACATACGCAACATCCATATCTACTTTTGTAATATCCAGATAAAACACTTGTAACATGCGTCTGGAACAGATGAAACATACACTTGGAACATATGTGTATAGCCATTACAACATATACAACATCCTGATATACTTTTGCAACATCGATATACAACACTTGCAACATACTTCTGAAACACTTCAAACATACTCTTGTAACATGCCCAGCGTACACCTAGGCACAAGCACAGGCCTCCCTTTCCTGCCAACGTGTGAAGTTGATGGGGGTATAGGCGTAGGCCTCCCTAGGCGCAGGCGCATGCCTCCCCCTTCCTGTCGACATGAGAGGTTGATGAAGGTGCAGGCGTAGGCCTCCTCTGCATCCTCTTCCACAATGAGTGAGGTGGATGGAGACGTGGCACGGGATGGTGGCGTGGACCGCGAAGCAGCCAGGGATGGGGTGCATCGCCAAGCTGGAGAAGGCCGCGATGGGCAGGTGCGCTACCTACGGCGAGCGACCCTTCACAGATACGCTGGAGATGACAACTAAATTTTTTTTTGACGTACGGAGACAGAGTGTAGATGTGCTCTGAAGCAGCGAGCGAAGTGCGGGGGGCCTCCAGAAGGACAGACGCCCGGATCCTATCGTTACTGTAACCCTATCGTGTCAGCGTTAACGTGACCAATAGGTCAAATCTTGAAGTGCAGCAAGCGGCATACTCCGTACGACCGTACGAGCCTCGAGCCAACAGATGTATACTTGTCTATTTAAGATTTTGTAAGATTTATTGAAAAATAAATAGTTTCAGTTTGACATAAATAGTATCGAGAAGTAGCTAAAGCCTGACTTGCATTAGTATGCAATTTTGTTAATTCTTTAAAACCGGTCCTTACTGAACGAGGCTGGTATAAACTTACTTTTTTACTATGGAGCAAGTCAATTTATCAGTGGTATTCAACGAATTGACTTCTCAAGATGTACCACCAGGAAACATATCCTTTCTTCGAACGAAAAATGGTAAATAAGTCATTCCCTTGTGAATTACTAGAAGATGTCCCACACGTTATTATATGGATCGTGGATATATATCTCATTTTTCTTATATATTGAAATAATAATTGCAATTAGTGGAAGTTGATGTGAATAGCTTACATTAATAAGTTGAAATTAATTAGGATAATGTGGCATTTAGTGAAAGATAATGTAGATGGATTGCATGTTGAGATAGAAGATCAATGATGTTACAACTATAAGATACATAGAACTAGAAATATCGTGCGCTTTGCTGCGGGATCTTCAAAGTGAATCGTTGCCTCTCTCTTCCCTAGCTAGTAGCTACTATCTTTGATCTCTTGAGTGAATTTTGGGTCAGATATGGTTCCAACCATGCTTACGGCTTTATAGAAGCAGGACACGCCACATGGTTAGGAGGTTTCCACCACTTTGGTAAAGTTGAATACTCCCCCGTCGCTTTATATCTGTCGCTGTTGATGTGCGTGCTATAAATTTGACTCGATTTATAGAAAATACGTGCAACATTTGTATCTCTAAATAAATTTATTAAAAAACTAGATACAAAGATCTTTCCCATAATACTAATTATGTACTATAAATATTAATATTTTTTAATACATATTTGGTCAAAGTTGTTTTTCGGGAAGCGCAAACGACAATATTCAGGGATGGAGTAGTTTGCGTTGATAACTGTAGTCTTTTTGTCTTCTGAGTGCTTTGGTGTAAATGCAATTTGATGTTTGAGCATAGTGATTTGGTGGGGGTCCTTGTGATGATGGGATAAGATAGAATCTGTAGTAGGGTTTGACTTTTCTATTTACATTGTTTTTTTATCCATCGAGATATACTATTTGTAGATATATATAATAAAAGATATGTATTAAAAAAGTAGAATAGAGCATAGAACATAGATATAAATTTGACATAGCTTAGCTTAGCCCTACTACAGGGAGTTGCCAGGCTCTGATAATTCAATTGGTCAGGTGGGTAACGTTCACCGTCCTTCAGCGACAAACTATTAATGGATAGTAATAAACAACAAAATGGCAAACGCATCGAAATGACCAATTTCCTGCAAACGGCTAAGAAACACAATCTTACTTTACAATGATTCAATTCTTTCCAGCTTTTTTAACATGAGTTTTTGCTTTTCAGTCTTGCTCCCAAAACTGCAAAAGGGCAAAAATGAAACTACAAAATGGCCGCAATCGTACTAGTCGAAAACCAGTGTCTGCTGGTTTTGGAAGTACACACAGCACATGCAGAAATGTAATGGTTCCCATAAATTAGAAAGCAACCTCCGAGGGCAGACTTCTAAAAGGCAAGTCTCTCAGCATATGTATCAACATGGCAAACAGCAACCCATTAGTCTCATCTCCCTATCTGTGGGGTTCGAATTCATTGTTCAAGGTTCAGAATCGGATACTCTGGGCGTCAATGTTTGCGGCCTCCCTCTGCCCATGGTGAATCCACGTGTGCCATCCGGCATGCGGGGACCTGGAGGCTGTTTGTTAGCTGCTGTGAGGGTCTGTGACTGAGTTGCCTCCTCTTGCTGCTGCTCAATCTTGACTGGGTGGCCAGATGGTTGCTCAATCTTGACTGAGTGGCCAGATGGTGGGGTTCCCACTGGATGGGTACTACTCCTGTTACTGTGGTGGCTACTGTTTTGGTAGTGCGGATGGTGGTTCTGGTGGTGTTGATTGTTGTTCTGTTGATGGTAGCCACGCCCGCGGCCCCTGCCACCACGACCACGTCCCCTGCCACGTCCTCGTCCCATATCTCCAGTGCTATCCTCAGTCTGTAAGAAATCAAAATGATATCAGGTTTGTCACAAATAAACCTCTTTAGTGAGCTTTCAGGTATAACAATTAACAACCAGACATTCAATAAATTGATCATTGAACCTTCTAATGAGAACCACAAACAATAAATCCTTGTACAATAATATATCGCTAATTCTGAACAAACTAACAAACCAATGGTCTAGTGAGTACAGGGATAAAAAGTGGTGGCAACCATCCAGTATAAACAGATGTGATATGTTCCACACGCATAAAACCAGTCAGCTGGAAAAGGCAAAGTACAGTGCTGAGGTCCATTTTTTTTTCTGCATCTGGTGTTTTTTCAATCCTTGAAACCAAGAATAAGCATTCTCATGTTCTGCTTAAAGATACATGTACATAGTACCCATATTTGAAAATATTCTGGCAAAGGCAAAGAATAACTGTTTCATTTTTTCTTTTCCACTATTAAAATAAACGAGACTAGAAAGTAAAAGGAAGTCATACCATGTGTTCTCCAGGCACATCTGACATTTGAGGTGTTCCTTCTAAATGTTTATCATTTAGTTGATCAGAAGTGGAGACATTCTCCTCCTCACCATACCCATCAGATTCAGGCCCACCCTTTTTCCCTTTACCTCCCTTTGTCTGAATTGCCAAAAGCAGTCAGCAAATAAATTAGGAAATTGTTTTGCAATACAAAAAACAAGTTAGGGAAAACATTTACTGTAGACATGATTGTCATGCAATAAACAAAAAAGTTCAGAACAGCACAGTTTACAGATGCTAAACTTCAAATGATTTGATTATAATAGTTCACAAATGTTTGGTGAGGCATCAGGAGTCAGGTCTCAAGACCAATGTATAGAAGAGCAGCCTCTTAGCCTATCCAGTTTACTTCCACTGATATCAGTATAGTACAAGGTCACCTTCCATGTGAGTTGCTGGAATTCCCATGTATCTGGGTCTGCCCCTCTCTCTTTGGAAGCTGACAAAGGAACAGGTGTGACCTATTATCGATCTGATTGCTCATCAGCTCCTAGGTTGGAAAGCTGAACTTCTAACAAAGGTGGCCATGCAGATTTTAGTGCAATTTATTCACCACAATGCTGATTTATCTTGATATGGTGGTAGACCTTCCACCTTGGGCAATCAAGGATATAAATAAGATCAGGCAAAGGCGCGAAGCTTTCTTTGGAAAAGGAGGAAGGTCTGCGTGGCAGCGTTGCACAACGCACGTTGCACCCGCCCCAACCCTGCTTGCACAAACTTGGCAGTCTTGGCATCTCAGCACTTCAGAACCTCAGTTGGGCCCTCCGAATTGTTGAAAATAATCCTGTGTCTGGGTGCATGCTTAGTGTCTAGGTTCATAGCATTTACTTTAGCTAAATTTCAGCACGGAGTAACTGTTGTAAGTAATAGGCCGATTAGTTGGGTAATATTCTGCATTTATTAGAGGCTATCACAGCCTGATTTAGCTCACGTTGGCTATATTAGTAGAAGAGAAAACCAGAAAAGGCTAAGTCATTCCAGCAACCAAACCACTTGTGCTCGTGTGTGTTCTTGTGTGATACTGTGTTCCTGTGACTTGGAGGCTTTAGGCCTGTCACGAATGAGGTGGCTCTGGCTGAAAAAAAAACCAAGCCCAGTAGTCCATGGGTGGAATACTGGAATTCCCTATCCATGTGCATCACTGTGTGAGGGCTTTCTTCTCTATGGTGGTCATCTCTGAAGTTGGTGATAGAGCATGTACTCTGTTTTGGAAGGATAGGTGACTTCATGGACAATGCATTGCTGACCTTGCTCCACACTTCATCGCTCTCATTCCTAAGGGGCAGACCCAGTGCCAGAGGCTCCCACACGAGTGGGGTCAGGGGAAAGGAATAACCGAAGCAAAGTCTTACCTCCGCAGAAATTCTGCAGAGAGATGGCTTCGAACCCAGGACCTGGTGACTTGGCGAGCTAGCTCTCATTCCTAAGACGAGAGCAAATAAATAAACCGTCCTGGAAGATCTCACAAACCAGACTTGGATCTCGGATGTGCAAGGTGTGCTTTCAGTGCATGCCATTGTTGAATTCCTTGAATTATGGGACATCCTGTCTAGTGTGGAACTACAACCTGGTGTTGATGATTCTCATATTTGGAAACTCAACACAAGTGGACAGTACACAGCAGAGTCGGCTTATGAAGGATTTTTCCAGGGAGCAGTGAGGTTGGAATCTTGGGAGAGGATCTGGAAGACGTGGCACCGGGCAAATGTCACTTCTTCATGTGGTTTGTCACACTTAACAGGTGCTGGACTGTGGATATGTTGGCAAGGCATATGGTCTTCATCATCCCTGTCATTGCCTCCATTGCAACCAGGATGCAGAGACGATAAATTATCTTTTGGTGCACTGTGGTTTTGCGTGAGATATTTAGTTTGGCCTGCTGCAGACAGTCGGTATGCAAAGCCTCTCACCTCAGCTGGGTGAGACATCCTTTGAAGGATGGTGTGATAGAGCCAGCAAGGCTGTTGCTGTCATTTTAGGAGCATGGACACTCTGGAATCACAGGAATCACTGTGTGTTCAACAGAGTTTCTCCAAATCTAAATAGTACTCCCTCCAGGTTGGGGCTGTTGCTGTCTCAACATAGCCGGTCCCAAGCCCGGGTAAAGGAGGAGGGTGTGTTAAGGTCTGGCAAACCAACAGTAAAAAAAACAGCCACTCTCATGGATTTGAAACCCACAAGAGATTCGTTGGGGCGTAACCCTCTTAGCGACGCGCTACATCGGAACCCGGGTGTGGTGTTAAATGGGCAAGGGCCGGGTCGTCATCCCCTTAGTGGCGCGTCGTATCGTGACCCGGGTACGATGAAAAATGAGCAAGGGTCGGGCCGTCGCAACCTTAGTGGCGCGTTACATCTACGCCCAGGTGTAGTGAAAAATGAGCAAGGGTCTTCGCACTTCCCTCGACGGGTGCGAAGGGTAAGGAAGCTAGCCGAGCCAACTAGGATTCGTCTAGGTAGCTGGAATGTAGGGTCCCTAACGGGTAAGCTAAGAGAGCTAGTCGATGCAGCAATTAGAAGGCGTGTAAATATTCTATGCGTTCAGGAGACTAAATGGAAGGGCCAGAAGGCGAAGGAGGTGGAGGATACTGGCTTCAAACTTTGGTACACGGGAACATCGGGTAGGAATGGTGTAGGCATCTTGATCGATAGGAGCCTTAAGGATGGAGTCGTTGATGTTAGGAGGCAAGGCGACCGGATTATCTTGGTCAAGCTGCTAGTTGGAGATTCGGCTCTGAATGTGATCAGTGCCTATGCCCCTCAGGTAGGTCTTAGCGAGGGCACCAAGAGGCAGTTTTGGGAAGATCTTGATAGCATGGTTAGTACCGTGCCTATCAGCGAGAAACTCTTTATAGGAGGAGACCTCAACGGCCATGTTGGTGCGACTAATGTAGGTTTCGAGCGGGTGCACGGGGGGTTCGGGTATGGTAGTAGGAATCAAGAGGGGGAGGATGTTTTGAACTTCGCGCTGGCCTATGACTTGTTGATAGCGAACACCCTCTTTAGGAAGAGGGAATCTCATCTAGTAACCTTTCGTAGTGGACAACACTCGAGCCAGATCGACTTTATCCTTGCAAGGAGGGAGGATAGACGTGCTTGCTTTGATTGTAAGGTGTTACCTGGGGAGTGTGTTGTCCCTCAACATAAGCTTGTGGTGGCGGACTTTCGCTTTCGGGTACGTGTCCACCGGGACAAACGGGCCAAGATTGCGAGAACGAAGTGGTGGAAGCTTAGAGGGGAAGCAGCGCAGACGTTTAAGGAGAGGATGCTAGACGAGGGACCTTGGGAAGAAGGAGAAGATGCCGACGACATGTGGCTAAAGATGACAACATGTGTCCGGAAGGTGGCTTCGGAAGTGTTTGGCGTGAGTAGGGGAGGCAAACGGGAAGCGAAAGACACATGGTGGTGGAATGACGAGGTGCAAAGGGCTATTAGGGAGAAGGAGTGTTTCAAGCGTCTCCACCATGACAAGAGTGTAGCCAACATCGAGGGCTATAAAATAGCGAAGAGAGTTGCAAAACGAGCTGTGAGTGTAGCAAAAGGTCAGGCGTATGATGGCCTTTATCAGCGGCTAGGCACGAAGGAAGGGGAGAAGGACATTTATAGGATGGCTAGAATCCGCGAGAGGAAGACAAGGGAAATCAACCAAATAAAATGCATTAAGGATGGGACAGATCGACTTCTGGTGAAGGATGAGGAGATCAAGGACAGATGGAGAGAGTACTTCGACAAGCTGTTTAATGGGGAGAATGAGGGTCCTGCCCTTGAGTTGGACGACTCATTTGACGATACCAACAGACGCTTTGTGAGGAGAATTCAGGAGGCAGAGATCGGAGAGGCTTTGAAGAGGATGAAGGGAGGTAAAGCGATGGGCCCTGATGGTATCCCCATTGAGGTGTGGAGATACCTAGGCGCCAGAGCGATAGTATGGTTAACTAAGCTTTTTAACCTTATTTTTCGGTCAAACAAGATGCCTGAAGAATGGAGGAAAAGTATATTAGTACCTATCTTCAAGAACAAGGAAGATGTTCAAAGTTGTACTAACTACCGTGGGATTAAGTTGATGAGTCATACGATGAAGCTCTGGGAGAGGGTTATCGAGCATCGCCTAAGGAGAGTGACACATGTGACCCAAAATCAGTTTGGGTTCATGCCTGGTAGGTCGACCATGGAGGCGATTTTCTTATTACGACAATTGATGGAGAGATATAGGGAGCAGAAGAAGGACTTGCACATGGTCTTTATTGACCTCGAGAAGGCATATGACAAAGTACCGAGAAATGTCATGTGGTGGGCCTTGGAAAAGCACAAAGTCCCAACTAAGTACGTTACCCTCATCAAGGATATGTACAGGGATGTGGTGACGTTTGTCCGAACATGTGATGGCGACACCAGTGACTTTCCAATTAAAATAGGACTGCATCAGGGGTCAGCTTTGAGCCCTTATTTATTTGCTTTGGTGATGGATGAGGTCATAAGGGACATACAAGGTGATATCCCTTGGTGTATGCTCTTTGCTGATGATGTGGTGCTAATTGACGACAGTAGGGCGGGAGTTAATAGGAAGTTAGAACTATGGAGGCACACGTTAGAGTCGAAAGGGTTCAGACTTAGTAGGACTAAGACCGAGTATATGAGGTGCGATTTCAGCGCGACTAGGCACGAGGAGGGAGACGTTAGCCTCGATGGGCAAGTGGTGGCCAAGAAGGATACTTTTCGGTATTTAGGGTCGATGCTACAAAAGGATGGAGACATTGATGAAGATGTTAGGCATAGAATTTCAGCCGGCTGGTTGAAATGGCGTCAAGCTTCTGGCGTTCTCTGTGACAAAAGGGTGCCTCAGAAGCTGAAAGGTAAGTTCTATACGACGGCGATTCGTCCGGCGATGTTATATGGTGCTGAGTGTTGGCCTACAAAAAGTCGACATGTCCAGCAATTGAGTGTAGCGGAGATGCGTATGTTGCGTTGGTGTTGTGGGCACACAAGGAGGGATAGAGTACGGAACGACGATATTCGGGATAGGGTTGGGGTGGCACCAATTGAGGAGAAATTGATTCAACATCGGTTGAGATGGTTTGGACATGTCCAACGGAGGCCTCCTGAGGCGCCGGTGCGTAGTGGAGTTCTAAAGCGGGCCGATAATGTAAAGAGCGGTAGAGGTCGACCTAAATTAACTTGGGACGAGTCCGTTAAGAGAGATCTTAAGGAGTGGAATATCCCCAATGATTTAGCTATGGACAGGAGCGCTTGGAGATTAGCAATCAACGTGCCTGAACCGTGACATCTTTTGTCTTGTGCCCTTTATGTCCCTTTATGTGTCTCCCTGTTTCTTGTCTCTTTTGGGTTTCATCTCTAGCCTACCCCAACTTGCTTGGGACAAAAGGCTATGTTGTTGTTGTTGTTGTTGTTGTTCATTTTGTTAAAGAGCGGTAGAGGTCGACCTAAACTAACTTGGAACGAGTCCGTTAAGAGAGATCTTAAGGAGTGGAATATCCCCAAGGATTTAGCTATGGACAGGAGCGCTTGGAGATTAGCAATCAACGTGCCTGAACCGTGACATCTTTTGTCTTATGCCCTTTATGTCCCTTTATGTGTCTCCCTGTTTCTCGTCTCTTTTGGGTTTCATCTCTAGCCTACCCCAACTTGCTTGGGACAAAAGGCTATGTTGTTGTTGTTGTTGTTTACACTGTAGCAAATTTCGTTGTTATTTGGCAATTAGTGTCCAATCATGGTCTAGTTAGGCTTAAAAGATTCGTCTCGTCCATTTCGTCTAAACTGTGTAATTAGTTTTATTTTTTATTTATATTTAATACTTCATACATGCGTTCAAAGATTCGATGTGACGGGGAATGTTGAAAAATTTTGCAAAATTTCTTGCAACTAAACAGGGCCTTGGTAAAAGAAGTCGTTTTGGACATCGACACGGTCTTCAAAGCATAACTTTGACCTCTTATTTCTATAAAAATATTTATTGAAGAGTGATATATGTATATTTTTTATGAAAGTATTTTTCAAGACAAATCTATTCATATGGTTTTCACATTTCCAAACTCAACACCTTAAAAGTTATTCATGATTTATATTCCCAATGTTTGACTCAAACCTTGTCCAAAACGACTTCCTTTACCAACCTGGAGGGAGTAGTGCCTTATCTCTTGCCTCCGATAAACTGAGACTGGGGGGATTGCAGGTGCAGAGGTTTTCTTAGCTGACTGGTCTGCTGCCCACATGAGTGAATTCTAGGTCAGGGGTCGCTGTTGTGTTTTTCCAGGTGATTTTGTAATATTAGAAACCAAGGAGTGTGTGGTGTTGTATGGGGTTCTTTCCCCCCTTTGGTCTTAATATAATAATGTGCAGCTCTCATGTGTGTTCCAGGGAAAAAGTTCACAAATGTTTGCCAACAGATCAGAATTCAAACAAAAATGGGAGTCCTTTCTTCTTTGTCGCAGTTAAAAGTTCAAAATGTGATAGATTGTGATTAAACAAGGTGGAATCAAACCAGTCATGCTGGTAAAGGCTAAAACATGCCCATGTTAAGACTAATAAGCTCAAAATTTTGATTCAGGTGCATGTCATGACATACTTTAAGTACTTAACACAAGATAGGTGGGTGGATGTCTATGCACAGTTGAACGGTAGTCAGTAGTGGACCTACGCCCCAGGCTACCCATGCTGCAGCCCAGGTCCTAGACAAAAAAAAAAAATCACTGCACACCTACATAAAAATGTAAGAAAAACAAGATTATCAAAAGCTTATGCATAATTTAACAGGGTTTCAGACCTGGTCCAAGCCAATCTGTGGCTCCACCACTTACAATAGTCTATTACTCTTTTAACAAAACAATGGTTTCATAAGCGATAATTGGATTAATAATTTTCTGTAGTAAAATCAGTAGAAAAAATTAAAAATAAAATAGACAGACATGATCGGACACAAAAGAACATGACAGACAACTCCTCAATTTCTTCACACTAAAGTTAATCAAAAAAGTTCTTACCTGCACTTTCTGTTGACCCCAGTAACTTGGTAAGGGGATACTAAGAAATCAAAATAATGAATATGTTCTTCATGGTTTCATGCATCTGCATGTATGTAGAGAGGTAGGAAAATACTTCACACCCCTAGGGTTGGTTGACCTTGCATATATATAGCTGGAACTGGCTTGCAGTACAAGATAGGTACAAGACAAATCATGTACAACAGCTCTAATACTAGTGCATAGAGTTCCATACACTATTTTTTTGGGAGGAGTCTATTTTTGGCCATCCAACTATCGTCCGAGTTTGGTTTTGCCAATTAAACTCGAAAACCAGGAATTGACCATCCAACTATTGACACCATTCATATTTGAACATTTGGCTGTTTTTATGGGTGGTTTTGGTGACGTGAAAGACAAGTGCTAGTCAGGCCCACATGTCAGCATTTATCTCCATGTCAACCAAACCACATCAAAACTGCCGAATCGCCAAATATGAACAGTATCATTAGTTGGATGGTCAAAGATTCCTGGTTTCTAGTTTAATGGCCAAAACAGCAAAACCAACTAGGATAATAGTTGGATGGCAAAAACAGACTTCTCCCTATTTTTTAAGGGAAAATTGTGTTATAATGTTTATAGCAGAGCAGTTCAAGAGAGCTTTCAAATTTCCAAATAAGTTTTCCTCATCACCCTATTGTTCTGATCCTGGCTTTGGCCTTTGGGCGTTGGGCAGTTTCTGCTTCACTAAAAAGTAGATTCAAAATAAACCTATTTCTGGAAGACTCATCCAGGGCTTTGAAACTGCAATATTGGTACACACAGTAGTATAGCAGTTTCAAAGCCCCAGAGGATTTTTGTAATATGATTAGTTTGAAATATGACATCTTGAGGTAATATGCCAAGTTCCTGCTATCTTGATGTAAGCAGTTGAACAATAAACACCAATACAACATTAAGCCATCCCATGTGCAATTAATGAAGTTCAATGGAAGGTTACCATGCAAGTGCTTAACAATCGAACTCTAAGCCCACTTCTCCAGTTCCTCTCATCATTAAGTTCCACAATCTGTAATTCATGAAACAATATAAGATAATGCATTTACAAAACAAATGTGATATTGAAACATTATATAAAAACGCATACCGCTCTAGCAGCATCTTCAATAGTATCATATTCAACAAAAGCATGAAGCTGCCATCAAAGAAAAGTTATTATTATTTTGGCAGGACATAACCGTCATGTGACAAGACTATGATGAAAAGGAAGACATATAATTTGTCTATTGCATAAAATATAATGATTCATTTAAACCACCGAGTTTCATATCTTATTATTTGATATGTTTAGCCATTTGAAGCAGTGTTCCTATTTTTTCAGCACTAGCCTTTTACATAAATATGGTGTCAATGTATGAAATTATGTTAGAAACTTCCAGATTTTGTTTTCATTTTTGGGTTTGTTTGGTAAACTGGTTCTTCATTCCTCTTAACATATGACAGGCATCTCTTGAAGCCCGTTCAAGAAAAAATAAAAATGTCAGAATATAAAAGACTGATGAACCAACAACCCACAAACTAATATTTCCTTTATGTTCTCAGTGCAATATGTGTCAAATGTTAGGATCGGGGCTTGGGTTATGAAGCGATAAAGAAAAGATGGTATTAGGTGCCTGCATTACTGAGGAGTGAGATGTGACCAGCGGCCATGAAGGTGGTGCAGCATGGCACAGAGGCGGCACAAGAGGCTCGGAGTGACGGCTAACAGCAGAAGTGGGCTTGACCCTTAACTTCTTGCTTGATTAATCATGATACATATCCTCTATTCATATAGACATGGGATCTTATAGATTATCTGATTTTTCCTAACTAACAAAAGGTAAAACTTCCTAAAAATACAATGACTCATGGCAGCGTGTTTGATGGGATTTCCCCCAACCTAAATGGTGCTCTGTTGCTCATTAGAGAGGAGATATTTCTACGGAGTCTGGCCGGGGCTAGAGGAATTTCTCATCTCCTCGCTCTAGTGCCAAGTGCAAACTAGGACTCTCTCTTTCTTGGTCGAGGTCAAGTCTTTTTTGATGTAATAGGCGAGCAGTAGGTTTCTAAGTGAGGTGTGGTGTGTATGGTGTTTGTTGTTTTTGTATTTTGGGGGTTTTACACCCCTTTTCTTCTTCTTAATATATAATGATACGCAGTTCTCCTGCGTGTTCGAGAAAAAAAAAGCATGAGGGCCAGTGGCAGTTGCCCTAGGGTTGTCACCACCCTCCTGGACTGCAGATACAGTTATGGGCCTAGTGTCTCCAATGCAAGGACAAGATGTTGAGAAGCAAGTAGGCTTTCTAAAATCCCATTAACCAATTATGCCTGCATAGACAGTTAGACGCGTTACTACTTGAACAATGTTCTATTCTTTTTTACTTTCCTAGGGTGCAGGGTTCAGGGAAGATTCAACAGACCCTACCAAAAGTAGTTATTTATGGATAGCAGTACATAACAGTTTTCAATTGCAGTATGATATTTAAGTATCAAAATCAGGAATAGCGATTACTTTGTTGGCAAAAAGCATATCTATTTCCAATTCAATGGACCCTATGAGACATTTATTTACAGTAGCTACTAGAGTTCATTTCCCGATAACACGATATTAAAGTAGGAACAGAGAAGGTCATTACTTTGTTGGCAAAAAGCATATCTAGCTTTGCAGATCTGTTAGTAGCTGGACCAGTGCCATTTGGAGTCTGAGGATAGCAAGTTCTAATTGTCTTCACACTGGCAAATGACAAAACAAAATAAATTAGAAATACAGTGTATGGTTCTTTCCATTTTCATGAGTAAATAGAAAGTGGTCCAACAGCTGAATACATTAATACATTAACGTTTACCTGCCAACAGCTGAAAAGAGCCTCATCAGATTCTGGTAACAATGATCATCTGGGAGATTTTCTGCAACAACAATTCGGGCCTACAAAACAGAAGAGGTGTTCCTTATCTGACAGTCGAGCAAAGGTTTTTTTATAACTAGATAATAATTCAATATTAATGGGGGTAGTGTCATTCAATGTACTAAGCGCTGCTAGTCACCTGGAGTTCTTCTAAATCCGATTCTGTAAATGGTTGCTCACGTTTTACTCTTGTTCCATCGTCACTGACCACCTGTACATATGCCCAAAATAATTTAAAAATATTGTTGCGGGCATAAGCAACATGGATTTCCAGAGGACATAACCAACAGTGAGGGTATGATGCCTCTAATCTTATGCCTATGACCTATGAAGTATTGAATGAAGTAAGAAACTTCAGAACACAATAGTGTATGTTAGGGTCAAGTGTAACTACCCAATTGGATTATCATGGAACTTACAAGCTTTGATGAAGTCCGAAGAGCAGAAGCAAGCATGGAGTTACTTTGCACTAAAGCCTTAATTTTCTTAAAGCCAGCAACAACTGATATTGGCACTACATTGAGTGAGAAAGTACATTAGTTTTCCCACTAAAAGCATTTGTCCACTTTGATTATAAAAGTTAGATTTCTTCACATTAAGCACAATCAGCTTCCACAAAAGAAGCAGTTGAATAAAAAAATAGCATACTGAAGTCATGACCAAAAGGTCTTATTCTAAGACAACTCATTTATGTAACATAAGGAGATCGAGGGCACTATTCTAATAAATATTGTAACCATTTTTCTTTTATTAATTTCGATAAAAGAGAATGTATAATAGATTGCACTTCAAAAAAGGGAAGTTGTAGTACTAGTGAAAATCAATTGATTCCAAGTTCACGGTAAGATGTAACAAAAAACAACCGAAAACCATTTGCTCCATGAACCAAATCTTTGAGTACACTGAATGGATCTTATCCTGATAAGATGCATCCAACCAAAAGTGCATCTATCAGAAAATTAGTCCAGTATAGGATAATGTCACAAATTAAATAGGATATAATCAATGTAAGTAATTGAACAATACCCTTTATATATATACAAATATTAAACCTCCAGACTATGTCAGTATCACCTTTCAAAGCCTACTAAGATTCTGACCATCACCTTAAAATAGAAAGTCATTAAAAATGACTTGGTTTCTAATGATGGAAAGAAGCTATAAATTTTAAATAATGATTTTTTTCAAAAATAAAAACCATAAATTCAACAACTGGTATCAATGTGATAACTTCATATGTGCACGTCAAAATAAACTAGCTTCAGAAGCAAGCACGCGACTCACCATATCCTTCAGGATCCTTTGAAATAAACCTCATCAAATGTTCAGTGGTGGCCAGGTTTATATCACTGAAATAATACTCCACCTACAAGGTCAGATTTTGAGAAATCATAAAAAAAAAAGATGTACTTTTACAACACATAATTTGTCTTTGTCTGGATTTTCTAGGCCACTACCTGTTATGGACGTTGTTAGGATCGAGAGGATTGAGGAGGAAGAGAGGGGCGGCGGCCGGAGCTACAGTACCCGCGGTGCTACAGTAGCCGCGGGTGCTGTTCACGCGCTAGAGAGAGGCAGAGGAGCGGCTAGGGCTATGAGGGGCGCTGGGAACGCCGGCTGCGGGGCTTCGCCCACGGCCGGCAAGAGAGAAGGTTTTTTCCTTCTAATCTCTTGCTTGATTAGATCGATACATCTCATCTTCTTATATAGAGAAGATGTCTTACTTGACCCCTAAGCAAGCGACTAATTAACCCTAACGGGCTAAGGTCCAATAGGCCCTTGACTCTTCTAACACTACCAGTCACAAGACTACAAAATTTAATGATCAAATTTAAATTCAACACTGGCTGAACTAAAACATAAAATGAAGCACCATCAGACTGGAACTACAGAGCACCAATGGTAGTTGATATTTGATAGCCAAAAGAAGAATAGCATCCTCATCTTCAACTTAATTTTAGTTTACCCAATGTGCACTAAGGAACCATTTTATCAACATGGATACATGATCAAGGCCCAAAAAACTCCCAGTACAATTTTGCTGCATTTCATAAAACAATTTTGCACTGAAGTAAGCATGTCAACAACTTTTCTCCAACTTTAAACGGCCAAGATGACTGCTATAATGCTTTTGCAGTACAGTTGGTGCATCCCATGAACAATTGCTTACTAGAAATGCTATCAAAAAAAGATGAACTACAATATAACACAAAACTGTGAAGTATAATATAACACAAAACCATGAAGTACACTAATAACACAAAATCATGGAACCAAATATGACATTATGATTTGTTTCAAATAACATGATTAAATAATCCGAGCTCTAGGGCCTGAAAAATTATAATTTAATGAAACAAACAAACTAATAGCTGAATAAAATGGAATTCGAAGTTAGCAAACTTGAATACAAATTAAAATATCGAATAGGGGTTGCTCAACCAAATAGAGCAAACCATTGGCACCCGAAAATTCCCATAATAATGTATTAAATAAGCCTAGAGTAGTTCAACATCACAAACAATCCAGCCTCCTAAAATTTCAATTTAATTAGCACATTAACACTATAAACCCACATTCCAGCAGCATGGAATACATTAGATCCTAATAGGAGTAGATACTAGAACTACAGATCATACTCTAAACATGGACGTCAAGTTCTTTCGCCGTCAACATGCATTCAAATGAATAAAAATATCTACCCTCTGGATGTCATGGGCCACCACACCATGGGCTGGCTTAGCCCAGCAAACCTAAAGGCGGCACCGCTGTCAGAAGGGTTGCACACACCCTTTCCTTTTTTTCCATCAACTTTACCCCATCAAGATACCTTTTGACATCATGAGTTGGTTTTTTACTTCTTTAAGGAAAGTTGAGACTGTTAGCTATTAAAGCTAGGAAAGTAGACTATTAGGAAAGGGTGGACCCAATCTATAAGGATTCAATTTATTAGTTGTTTGGGAGTCAAGTTAGGTCTCTATAGGAGAAGCCATGTACCCAGTTTTTTTTTTTTGAACTCCATGTACCCATTTTGGATCAAACAAGAAAAGAGATTCAACCTCGTCTACTTATCTCCTCCAAGTGGCACCAACATTCCTCCCCTACCTTCCCTGTGCATGCCATTGCCACCACCATCACCAGTGACAACTTCCATCTCCTTGCCTGTTAACTTCTTTCAGCTACAATCTATGCTGCTTCCTGCCCACCAATATAGCCCCTGATACTGGATCTTTGAACAATCAATCCATTACCAAAGATTAGGGAGTCAAAGCCCACTTTTTCTTCACTGCCATTACCCAACAGAAGGATCAGTTAAGTCCAACTGCTTAACCCATCAAAATCAAATCAATCCTCACAGGTACAAATTTGAGAAGTAAAATTTATTGCATCATTATTACAACGGTAGTGGTGCAGCCCCTCACAATGATAAGGCGAGGCGTGGCGACCTACCCTCTCACAATGATAAGGCGAGGTGAGGCGACACCTTACCATCCTAAGAAATAGGAAAATAGCAGCAGGAGGAGGAAAGAAAAAGGAAAAAGAAAAACCAGAAAATGGCAAATTAAAAGAGAAGTGGATGGCCCATCCCACTAGGCAGCCCACGAGGGCCCTCCCTTAAATACCCCTTCTCATGTAAATAGGTCACGAAGACACGGACACACGCTCCCATGCATACACACACTGCCTGTGCCCGGCTCTCTGGTTCTCTCTCACGCAGGTACAGCGCTGCCGCATATCCCTCCCTCGCACTACTCTCGCTTGTGCGCGTGCAGCCTGCCCTTTGCTCCTTCCCTCCCTTTTGCTGCTGCTCCTCACTCCTCACTGCGCTGATCCCTCAGATAGATCTCTATCATGACCCCCTTCTGGACCCGCCGCCGCCGCTGAAGATGACCCAGGTTGCGCTAGATTTGGTGCGTATGAGGAGGCGGCTGGATGGTTTTTCTGGTTGGTTCCCTATCATTTTCCTTTGTTCTGACTACAGTCCCATTGGAGATCTCATACTTTTGGCTAGGCATCCAGGACACATTGTTCCATGCGAGTGCCTCACCGCCTACGCGACTCCTTAAAAACACTGGTCTCAACTGAACAATAAAAATCTTGATACAACTAAGAGAAGACAGCCCAATCATAACAAAATTTGTCATTTCATTCAATACGACCGTCCAAGTGATAGTTTGGCACCTGCTTCCTTGACCAGTTGAACTTTACAAATATTAAACGATCCTAGATTGTTTATAGTATGAAGTCAAGATATCACCAATTGGCATCACACATCTACCTCTCAACAGCATGCAATGGGTTTGGCTTAAATGAGTTATTGAAGTAGATCACATAAAAAAGAATAGATCCCGAAAAAAGAATACATCCTGAAACCACGATGTGTCCTTGTTACCTGATTTCTCAAACATGATTTATTAACATCAAATGCACGAAAGGTAGGAAATCAATTCATTAGCTTAAACTAAAAAATGAACCAAAATTCCCCTACCATCATTACTTAGAGAGATGAGGAAATTACCATGAAACATGATCCACTCTAACAGATACTACAAGTACACAAATAGCAAAACACCAGAATTTTAACAAGTTCGATTGCTAGCAGCTCCATTCAGGGGTAGAGCCAGGCACTGGAAGCGCCGGAGTCAGTTCCACTAATCATCACTTAAATATACTAGTAAACAGTGATTTTGTATAGGATATTAGGATTTGCCAGATTTATACCGGTCAGCTGATCCCAGTAAGTTCATGTAGCTCTGCCCCTTGCTCCATTTCACCACAACTAAATAATATGTGTGCCTCAACTAAATAATATGTGCACTACGCAGCTCCTAGCCTCCTACACTACCATTGGCACATCAAAAGCAGGTAGTTCAATCTGAACAATGCTTGCCTTTCTGTTCAATGCAAACACATCTAAAGTGGCCAAAGTAGCAAATAGATTTTCATGGCAAGTGTCCAGCATATCTGTGAGACTAAAAGATTTACTCCACATTAAGCAAATTTCATTCCTCGTGAGACTACTAGGAAGCACATCGGATGACGTAGACAGCTTGTGAGACTATAGAAAATGTCACAAATTGAGCAAATTCTATTCCTGATCTAGTGATCTAATTGCATCTATCGTATCAGGGATCACCAGTAACGACGGAGAGGAGCATCCACCCACCTGCTTCCTGATCTTGCGCACGGGGTCGTCGAAGCTCCCGTCCCTCGGCGGCTGCTCGGCCTCGGCGTCCTGCTCGGCAGGGGGACCGAACCTGGCACCCCCACCGGTGGCAACCGCCGCATAGTACTCGAACGGGGGCGGCGGAGGCGGGGGTGCTGCGACGAAGAACGCCGCGGGAGGAGGCGGCGGCGCGAACAGACGCACCACCGTCTGCGGCGGAGGGGGCGGGGGCACCGCGGCAGCGCGCGGCACGAACTCCGGCGCCTGCGCGTTGAGGCGGCTGGCGGAGCCGCTCCGCGGGAGACCCCCCGGCCGCTCGTCCGTCGCCGAAGGCGGGTCCGCAGCCTCCTGCTGCGACATCAGGGCAGGGGCTAGGGTTTGGGTGCCACCACCACCCGGAGCAGCAGCAGCAGCAGCAGCAGTACCACGGAAGTAGGTGCAGTAGCAGCGAGTGATAGTGGGGCGCCGCAGCTAGTTAGTAGGCTGTTAGGGTAAAGGCGCGGCGAAGGAGGTTTTCTCGAAGCTCGCGGGCGCCGGCGAGGTCGGGTATTTATACGCGCAGGTCTCTGCTTCACCGCGGGGATCGGTCTCGGTCGGCGCCGCGGCCACGCTCCGCCTCCTCCGCGATCGGAGCGGGACCGCGGGAGGTGGACGGTCTGAAGGCTGCGTGGACCCGGTGTATGGTGCGGTGGGTTTGTCCGCTGGTGGGGCGTCCGATATTTTGTTGCGAGCGGATTGCGTTCTACGGTGTATGGGCCCAGTGTACGGAACGCGATGGGTATTGAGGTTGACGCGGGTGTGGAGCCCGGACGTCAGTGAGTGGCTAGATTAGATCGAGAGCCAGGGCTGTCGTTTCAGTGGACGACGGTGCCAGTAGATACCACGTGCGCAGTTTCTCTCGTGCTCTGGCCGTCCCAGGTCCCGCCAATCTTCGCGTCCGACCATTCGGAATGCAGTCGCGCGCCGACCCCCCGCCCCTCCCATTCTGAACTGTTCCGCGTTTTCAATTTTTTCGGCCCAATACAGCCCTTCGCGCATTTGAAGGAGCAGCCCACGCAGAAGCAGCTTCGACCGCCGGCCCACGCGAGAGAGCTTTGTCCGTGCTGAACACGTTCCCACGTTGCACTTGCACGGAGCGTTTGCCTTCCAGGTAGTGCGTTTTTCCTTGTTTTCCTTATTTCTATTCTTTTTTCTTTCCTCTTTATTTTTTTTCTCTGTCATGTTTTATTTTATTTTTTATTTATCTTTTGTTATTTTTTCCTTTTTACTCTAATTATTAATAATCTTCTAATGTTTTTTCTTTTCTGTTGGATTTTTTATTAATTTTTTTATTAGTTTCAACCTCTTCTCTTTGTTTTAATTTTTTATTTATTTATTTATTTATTTATTTATTTATTTATTTATTTATTTATTTATTTATTTATTTATTTATTTATTCCATATGATGTTCATATCTTTCAATTTCATTTTTTCTTCCCTCCCATTTTATTTTACTTCGATTTGTTCTTCCATTTGATTCATAACTTCTTTTTTTATTTTGTTTATTCTTTTTTTATTTTGTTTATTTCATGATGTATTATGAATTGTTATTTGCCAATCTTCGCTTACGATCTGTCATTGCTCCTTCGTGCGGACCAACAACTTTCGCCTTTGTGTGGGTTGTTGTTGTTGGTCGGAGCGTTTGGATTGAATACGCTGCTGTTGAGTTGAACAACATGATCCATTATGGGTGTGTTTGGTTGGCTGGCTAAGCCAGACTTTCATAGTGCAGTTTTCTGGTGTTTGGTTGCCTGCATAGGGCCTAAGCCTGGCCCAGCTAATGCAAAGGAGGGGGGTTGGCCTGGCTTGCACGAGTGACGAGTGACGAGCTCCATGCCCCGGCGCCCCTGCGTTGCTCGGCTTAACACCATGGCGACCCACGCCTCGCCACGACGGCCCCGCGCGCATGGAGCTCTGGCAACCTCGCGTTCGCTCGGCGGCAATGACCCCCGCCCGCGCGCCGGCAACCCTGCGTCCGATGTGGTGAAGGAGCTCGATGGCGCGGTGGTGGTGGAGGAGCAACATCGAACGCCGCCGAGGGCTCCACCCTCCACCTCATCGTGCTCCTCCGCCATCTCTACCTTGGGCGAGGTCGCCTCCTCCTCCAGATCCGTCATCCACGCCGGTGAGGTCGCCTCCACCTCCAGAGTCGATCGGCATCCTCCTCCGCGCGTCATCCTCCTCCCTTCGTGCTCGCCGGACACCTTCGTGCGTGCACTCCGGCTAACCTTCGGGTGTGCGCACCGGCCACCTCCGACTCCAGCTGACCTCCAGATGCGGCGGATGCGGCCCCGTTCGTCATCGTTCGTCAAAGACTGATCTCCGGATGCAGTCGATGCGGTGCGGCTCGAGCTCCCTGTTCAACGGTGCAAGCATGGCGACGGGGAGGTGGCTGTAACACCTCAGGTGTTTAGCTCCTTAATTGCATTGCATTAGCATAAGCATAAGCAAGCATCATTCATTTCATGTATAAGCTTATAATATGTAAAACATGCTTTGGAAACAATGCCACATATGTTTATATTTCATGTGAAGTAAGAAGTGAGTAGTGTGCAACACACAAGTACCTTATGTGCAATTTCCTTTGTGAGATATGTCAACCACTTTAGTGTAACATAATTAGCAAGTGTTATGCAACACACTCATGCAACATGTGCAACACGAGCTTGCAACATTTGGGTGAAAGTATTGAATTACTTGTGCCAAAGTATGTAACACTAGGAATTTTGTGCAACCAATATGTAGAGTGGCTAATTAGGTCTTATAACACCTTAATTACATTTAGGGTAAGTAGTGGAGCAATGTTCATGTTGACCAAAATTACCAAATTGCCCTTCGAAATGTTGTTGACTAAGTTGGACCCCTATAGTGATCTGGTTTGACCAATTAAAAAGTCCAGTTTAGAGATCTTGCATGGAGAAGCACCCTTAAGCAAAGTTGTAGAGAATTTCATAAGGAACAAAAGTTCTAATATGGCTATCTCATGAAAATGATCAGACCATACTCAAAAATGGCCCACAAGTCAGTATTAGAGGCTGTTTTAGGACTTAGCAATTTTTGGCTAAGTGTGAAGCTGAAAACCGTTTCACTGTACCTCACTTTGGCAACTTGTAACTCACAAAATAGGCCAAACCAGTCCTTGAGCCAATTGACAAAGTTGTTGTCCACACATAGCTCTACAACATTGTCAATATCACCATCACCTAGTTCTAAATAGTTTAGGAGATATAGCATCAAGAAGTTAGGGTTTCAGTCGACGTTATCTCTGAAACTGCATTTCAGTTTCAAGGGGCACCACTTTGGAGCTCCGTAGTTTCAAATCTAGGCCGAACCAGCCCAAACTTCAATTGACAAACTTGTAGCCCTCATGTAGCTCTACAACATTGCCAACATCAATCACGTCTGGTTCTCACTGGTTTGGGAGTTAATCGGCGACGAAGTTGCTCTGTCAATCGAACGGTGACGGACTCCATTCAGTCGGCAGCATCGACATTCAGTCGACCGGCAGCTTCATGCCGTGGCGCGCGGGCAGAAGAGCGGCGACGCGTGGTGACCGAGCGCTGCCATCGCCTCCACGTCGCGAGCCCAGGCGAGGGATTGAACACCGAGCGGCCACCTCCAACCCCCCACTCGCGCTCATTTTCTTCTCCCTCCCTCTCGCTCTGGCCGGGTTCACCGAGGCGGAAAACGAAGGCGCCTTTGTCGCCGCAGCCCGCTCTGTGCTCGTGCAAGCTCACCGTCGCACCCCGTCCTCCAAATCCCGTCCACCGCTCCACCTGAATCCCCTCCACCTCCTCCACCCGTGGCTTGACCGGATTGTGTCGAGGTGAGGGCAAATTTCGGTTTCCGCCACCGTAAGTCCTCGCTGGCGCACTGTCCACGCGGCGGCTCACCGTGGCCAGCTCCCTACTGTCGCCCTCCATTCTTGCTAGTTCCTGTTCTGGGTTCCGGATCGGGTAGAGAAGCTTAGGCGATGATGTTACCGGCTAGGGTGGACGGTACACGCCGGAACACGGTCGTGCGCTGCCGCGCCATGATCACCGACGCGGTGCTCACGCGGTCAGCCGCATTCGCCCCACCTCTGTCCTTATCCTTAGCTTGGGAAGGTCCGCCATCTCCTCTGGAAGCCGTAGCACGCCCAACCTAGGTCCCTGGCTCCCGGAGCTCGCCGGACCGCCGTCGGGTGCCGTCTCCGAGCCGCGCCGGCCATGGCCGTCGTAGCTAGGGTGGGATAGGGTTAGCAAAGCTAGGTTTGGTCGATGCGGAAAGTCATGGGGAAACCGTCGGTGGTCTTCCCGTCGCCGGAGACGCCGTCGTCGGCGAGCTCGAGCTCGTCGGAGTCGCGGCCGTCTCCTCCCCTCCGCTCTTCTCTCTATGACCTGCGGGCCCGCGCTGTCAGCACACGCGCGCGCCTTGGGCCGCGTCTTTTCCCGGGCCGGCCCAGTAACAAATCTGATTTATTTCATTTCTTTTATTTTGTCACAGTTTTAGATAATGTTTAGAAAATATAGATCTAGGGTTTTACTTGCCCAAAAATTATAAGGTAAATTTTGTTGAGATCTACAGGATGTGTAGTATTTTAGAAAAATATAAATTGGATATGTGATGTTTGTTTTCTGGGATATTTAAATAGGTCTTTGAAATGTGTTTTAAATCACATGCAAACTTGTTTAAATTATATCTTGAGTTTCAGTGTTCCAAAAATTATGAAATTTGGTGAGTAGGCTAATTTATGCTTGCTCTAGCTTTGGTAAAAATTTGGGTAGTAGTGCTTAAGTACTTTTCAAGTTATAATGCTATCTTGTGATTCTAGGAAATATTTAAATGAATTTTAGTAATTTTTCTACATGTGCAATGTTCATATAAATTTTTGGAGAATGTCTTGGTACCCTAGAGTGTCTAAGAAAATTTGGAAATCTGTTGTTTGACACTTTTTACTATGCTTTGTTATTTATACAAAAATCAGCCTTTTGGGCTTATAGATTTTGTGTAGGAAGTTCCTGTGAATAAATTTAGTTCAGATTTTTACAGTAGCCTCTTTTTGGGTCAGAGAGTCTCCTGTAATTTTTGTAGAATTTTAGGAGGAGTTTACATATATGTTTAAAATTTCACTTAATTACTTAAGTAAATTAAGAAATGGGTGTAAATAAATATTCTAGGTGGCACACCTTACTTTCTGGTGTTTTTTGACCTATGTGAACTTTTGGTAATATTAGTTTGGTCTTATGGGATGTTTGCCACGTCAATAAATATTTAATCTTTGCAATTCTATGTTTTCTGGACAGCTGGTAGCATTTCTAGGTTTGACCCTTAATAAAAGTGTTTGCTGGAAAACTTGTGAATACCAAAATTGTAGTAAACTTGATAAACTAGCTGGTGTCAAAATTTGAAAGCATTTGGCTTAGTAGTTTAGGAGTTATTGCTGTTCTAAGTGACAGTCCAGAATTGGCTGCTCTCTGTTTAGAGAGAGCAGATTCTGGAACTTTGGAATTTCGACTAGGTAAACTTTGGAATTTAGTATTGTGGTCTGAAAACATTTTGTGGTACATTTCTTAAGCTTTCCAGATTGTCTTAGATCATATCTTTTGGAGTTGGGATTCTCCAGTTATGTTAGAATCTTTGAGCTACTGTCCAGAATGTCTTACTGTGGTAACCTAAGTAATATTACTCTTGTATTGTTAGGTGTTAGGGCCTTAACCGAAGAGGAACAACTATATCTTAGGTTGGGTAGGTTAGGTAAGTACTTCTCCACCGGAGAAGAGATTTACACGTACTGATAAAATAACTGGATTAGATTATTATATTTTATTTCTGAAATGCATTTCATTCCGAGCATGTTGCACCATTATGCACCCATGATATTTATTGTGCACTCATGCAATAGGTGTTCCGGAGGGGGTAACTCTCCTCGAATTCGAGCCAGTGATTCCGGAGGAAGTCCAGGACCTGCCGGAGCAGCTAGAGGAACCAGCCGGCGATGAAGCTCCTGCCGAAGATCTACCTGAGTGTCCTGATCACCGGCCTTCGACCTTTCTGAAAGGCAAGCCCCGGTGCATGCTGAACCTACTGATTTATAAATTAATCTTGAGTACTTTTAATTGTTTACTGCATTAAGTTGTAGGAGTTATATGAAAACACTTGTTGCATTATACCTGTCCTTGTCCAGATATCGTACTTCATCCTATAATAGGTTTAGGCACGTGTCAATGCTTAGCCCTACTTAGTACGGTAGAAGTCGGGTGATTTCCGGTCATCCGCGAGATGTAGGAAGGAGTCACGAGTGGCTTTATGGCTATCGTGGATGGAACCATGCTTAAAAATGAAACTGAGACCGGGCGGGAGTTCGATAGTACAGCCGCACGACACTTCACGTCTTGGGTGTGGAGCTATGCCCGTCTGAGTCATTTAAGGACCGATTCGCTGTACGTCCTTGAGTCATGTTGAACGCAGTCTAACACTTAGTTGGCCGGATAAGCCGTTCCGACCGCGAAGCCGAGTAATGTGGTTCAGGCCGGGAATCGAATGGTAGGTTGCTTCTTGGAGGAGAGAAATGATGTGCTTGGGGATATTGGCGTGAGACCAAGGGGGGGTTAGAGTCCCTATCACCTGGCAGAGTGTCGCCCTTGGGGTCGCGACATCATTCGGACCCGCGATTGCTGAATCATATGAAAAGGTGGCTTATGCGACCCTGGCAGGGGCCTGCACGGTGAGTGTTAGAAATACCCCTCCAGCTGGATAGGAATTCGATTCGAATCGCCGTCGCTCCCGGTTAGTGAGCACTTGACTTGAGCAGCGGCAACGTAGATCTCATAAAATGAACAGATGGTTAAGTGAATGATATAATGTTGCCATAATGATATACCTGCTATGGATATAATAATAATGTTGTTTGATTATACTCAAGTGAATGTGTAGTACAGGTGCTAAGATAGATGACAGGTAAATACTAAAATATAACTGCTAGTACAGGTTATAAGAGTCTCAATTACTTATGCCTTTATGCAAAAATGTGACGTCAGCTAGCCTCTGGTGAAAGCCTTGCATAATCCTTGGTGTCATCTTATTTCTGGTTTTCGACGGGTAAGTCTAGCTGAGTACATTCTAGTACTCAGGGTTTATTCCCTCCTGTTGCAGATGCTATGCTCTATCAAGGCTTCTGCAAAAATTGTCTCCACCCTGCGGGTGACGAAGACTAGATCACTTGGGCGTGATCATCTTTTATGTACTTTCCTGATGCTTTTGTGGGATGTTGATCAACAAGACTGTCAGTAGTTAAACAACGGGTGTGTTTATGCTTCCGCTACTTTTATAAACTTGGTTTGTAATAATTGCGACTCCGTGTGTGTAAACTTATTTCGGAACTACTTGCGAAATGTAACGTATGATGTTGTATGTTGAATGATGCGATCCTGGTTGTAAGCAAGTTCGTTTGAAATCCTTCGTGGTTTCGATTGACTACCGAGATTATATGGGCTCAAGTTCGAAAATTTGAGCACTTCGATGCTTATTTTTGTACTTGTGCTCTTATAATTTGGTCGGTTCTATTACAGCTGGTACCAGAGCATAATTCAACATTAAACACATCGTATGAGTATAAAAAAAACAAAAGTATTTGATTACGAAAAAGAGTTAAAACACTAAAAAATTATTTTTAGGTATGCCAGTGATCACATCCCTTAGCCCAAATAAGGACTCTTAGGTGGCTTATTATAAAGACTAACTTGGGGGCCTTATTTGTTTTTGTTTCGTCGTCCATACGGCGTGATATTGTATGGATGCCATCCACTTGGGTGGTAATGTATGGATCAATTGCCTCGACGCTCTGGTAAGTGGGAGTTGTGAGAGCTTGATTGTCCAACCGGCGATCTAGGGGAGAGTAGTTTTGGTGACTTGCATACTTACATGTTTAAACCATGTAATTACGTAAGCACTTAATTGTAGGAATATATTTATATCGGGTAGCTTTGATACTGAAGTATATACATCAGGGGATGTGTATATGGAAAGTATTTAAATTACTGCCTTCTTGTGTGCATATATTGGGAAACTGTTGGGCTGAAATGAGATTTTCTGCAGGTACACTAACAGCGTAACGAGTAGACCGATAGTTTCGCTTATATGAGAGAACGTATGTATGCCACCGCCTAGCGTTAGAACTTTAGGTTTCTACTAAGGTGAGAGGGCGTACGGAACGTGCATGCATCATGTTTAATTATATCATACATTTCATTTACTCCCTCCTTAAAAATTTCAGTACTCCCGACTAAATTAAATTTCGTATCCCCTAAATGATCCTCACTTTAAGTCGTATCTTGTTGCTACAGATGGCACGTACCAAGAGGACCGCTCGCAAGTCCACTGGGGGCAGGGCACCTCGTCACCAGCTCGCTCCACGTGAGCCCCGCCCCGAGCCTACTGAGGTGGAAAGGCTGAGGGCGGAGTTGGCTGAAGTGACTGCTGCCCGGAATGCAACGCGTCAGCAATTGGAGCAAGTGATCCGTGATCGTGACCAGGAAACCCTTGCAGTCCAGAGATTGACAGTAGCAAACCGCAACTGTCAACGCATGCTGGTCCGTGTCATGAATCAGAGGGATGAAGCCTGGCACGAGGAGAACGTTCTGAGAGCTCGTCAGTTTGAGCTCGAACATCAGTTGGAGAATGCTGAAGAATACAATGACAATCTTCATGAAGAAGTGCACCGCCTGAACAACCAGCTAAATCCTATGCTGCCTAGGAATATCAACGCAGATGAGGACATGGGTTCGGGAATCTTCATGGCTGAAAATGATGATGAAGTGGAGGTCAACGGACCCCAAGATGCCGAACCAGAGGAAGAACCAGAAGAAGAAGAAGAAGATGAGGAGTTAGAGCCTATTAGTGATGAGGACGGCGGGGAGATCCTTGACACCGACTCTGAGGACGATGCTTAGAGTAGTTATCACGTAGCTATGATGTTAGGATCGTCTTTTGTGCCTCCTGGTGTTGGAGTGAGGCTTTGTATTAACTTGACTTTTCGGATGTAAGGTTGAACTCTATGTTTCCTGGATGTTTAGTTGGAACCTGTTAATTTCGATCGCAAGTGGATGTCTTATTGTGTTACGTTCGATGATGGTGTCACGATTAGTACCCTTCGGTGCCGCGACGAAACCGAGGGCCTCCTATGGCGCGCGACATAAGGCTGTGCTGCTTGGCACGCGCTGGTATCGAGGTGGCTAGTCATGATCCACCATGGAACTCTACCGTTGAGAAGTCTCCTTGTGGTCAGTTTGAAGTAGCTTTCTCAGTCAACTAAAAACTTTGAAATCGAATCCAAGTACCGGGCGAAAGATCAAAACTCACGTAGACTTTAGTGTAAACGGTTCAGTCACTGTTGTGCCTCTGTGAGTGAGCCTTTATCAAAATACATCTTGATGGGTACCCTCGCATGATTGTGTCCCTTTGATCCGCTTGAACGGATTGTGCGGTTGTGATGAATTATTGTGCCATGAGTATTTTGAGAAGTCTATTTCATGAAGTCAGTTTGACATATTTACAATAATTCATCTACAAACTTCCCACATCATCAGTGCTCATTGACTATGCATTTTGCAGATGTCGTACAATCTTCGTCGGGGTCGTGGCAATGAGGATGAGGAACAGCCATCCCCTCCGCCACCACCTACCCCGGCTGAGCTGATGCAGACAGTGGTCGAAGGGCAGCGCATGCTGGCAGATGCTATGCGCCAGCTGGCCAACCGGGAAGCTCGTCCTGGCCGCCAGGGCCCAGAACCCAATCAGTACAGTGATTTCAAGGACTTTCTTGATACTAAGCCCCCGCTCTTTAAGGAGGCGGAGGAACCACTGCAAGCTGATGAATGGTTGAACACTATTGAACAAAAGTTTCGTCTGCTTCGCTTGACTGATGAACTAAAGACTGAATATGCTTCTCACCAATTACATGGTCCAGCGGGTATTTGGTGGAGCCACTATCGTTCCACATTGCCTGCAAATGTCCCTATTGCTTGGGATCAGTTCAAGGCCGCATTTCGTGGGAACTATATTCCTCCAGGTCTTATGGCTATCAAGCACACTGAATTTATGAGGCTGTCGCAGGACAATAAAAGTTTGACTGAATATCTGCAATCCTTCAACAACCTGGCAAGATATGCCACGGAGTTTGTGGATACCGATTCCAAGAAAATTGCTAGCTTTAAAAGAGGCCTCGGCCCAAAGCTGATGAAGACTATGGGCACTAGCAAGTGCACTACTTTCAACGAATTTATCAGTGATGCTCTGACTCAAGAGAACAATAACTCTATCTATGCTGCTTCTAAGAGCCGCAAGAGGGCACTTGAGGCAGGTGCTTCACAGTCTCGAGCTCCAGCTGCCCCGAGGGCTCCTCCTCGCCCTCCTGCCACAAGTGCTAAGTTTCGTCCCCCGCAAAAGAAGGCGCCAGTGAAGACTGGGTTTCGCAAGGCATATACAGTGGCTCTGCCAAAGAGTAATTCGGGCCAAGGCAGCTCCAGTGTCCCTCCTAGCAACATGCCTTGCTGGAACTGCAACAAGCCAGGCCATTGGTCCAGGAACTGTCCTTACCCTAAGAAGAATGTCAACCAAGGTGGCCGTCAAGGGCACGCTCATTATAACAGTATTAAGGAAATTCCATCTGGTGAGGTTGTCACTGCTGGTAAGTTCTTAGTTGACCAACATCCTGCAGTGGTACTTTTTGATTCGGGTGCTTCGCATTCCTTTATCAGTTCTAAGTTTGCATCAGAGTTTGCACACAAATTGCATACTGTTGAAGGTGGGGGTTATTGTATTAGCGCAGCAAGTGGGAATATTTCCACAAATAAAGTAGTGGAGAATCTTGAGCTTGAGATAGAAGGGCGAAAGTACTCGCTTGCCTTAGTGGTTTTGCCGGGTTTAGGCATAGATGTTATTCTGGGCATGAATTGGATGAGTCAGAATGGGGTACTCATTGATATATCCACGCGGGTAGTTATGCTCAGAGATCCTACAGATCAAAAGGGTTTTCTGGTACAACTTCCCAAAAAAGTTGATTTGTCTGGGGAAGTTCATGATGTGCAAGCAAAGGCGTTGGCCGAAATTCCAGTAGTGAATGAGTTTCTGGACGTTTTTCCCGATGATTTGCCGGGACTCCCTCCAGATCGGGATGTGGAATTTAAAATTGAATTGTTACCTGGCACAGCTCCCATCTCTAGGAGGCCTTATAGGATGCCTCCGAATGAGTTAGCTGAACTTAAGGTGCAATTGAACGAACTATTGAAGAAGGGGTTGGTTCGTCCTAGTTCGTCGCCGTGGGGATGTCCTGCTATCTTTGTAAAGAAGAAGGATCAGTCATTACGAATGTGCGTTGATTATAGACCTCTCAATGCAGTCACTGTCAAAAATAAGTACCCTCTACCGCGCATCGACATCTTGTTCAATCAATTGTCTAAAGTTAAAGTTTTCTCTAAGATTGATCTAAGATCTGGCTATCATCAAATTAAAATCCGTCCTGAAGATGTTCCAAAAACTGCCTTCTCTACCAGATACGGTCTTTAGAAGTATCTTGTTATGTCCTTCGGCTTGACAAATGCCCCCGCACACTTTATGTACTTGATGAATTCGGTGTTTATGCCCGAATTGGACAAGTTCGTGGTGGTATTTATTGATGACATCCTGATATATTCTGTAAATGAGGAAGATCACGCTGAACATCTGCGTATAGTCCTCACAAGACTGCGTGAACATCAATTATATGCAAAGTTCAGTAAGTGCGAATTCTGGCTTCGAGAAGTACCTTTCCTTGGGCATGTGTTGTCTGATGGAGGAATTATGGTGGACCCCGCCAAGGTACAAGAAGTACTGAACTGGAAAGCTCCTATCTCGGTTCACGAGGTTCGGAGTTTTCTTGGTTTGGCTGGCTATTATCGTCGCTTCATCCCGGATTTCTCCAAAATAGCCAAGCCAATGACTCGGTTGCTGCAAAAAGACACCAGGTTTGTCTGGACTCCTGAGTGTGATGCGGCTTTTCACAAACTGCGAACTCTCCTAACCTCAGCTCCGGTTTTGGCACAACCGAATATCGAGAAACCATTTGATGTTTATTGTGATGCCTCAGGCATAGGTTTGGGAGGTGTGTTGATGCAGGAAGGTCGAGTAATTGCATATACCTCTCGACAACTTCGGAAGCATGAGGTGAATTATCCAACGCATGACTTAGAACTCGCCGCAGTTGTTCATGCTTTGAAAGCCTGATGGCACTATCTGCTGGGCAATGTATGCAACATCTACACAGACCACAAAAGCCTCAAATACATCTTCACCCAACCCGAGTTAAATATGCATAAAAGAAGATGGCTCGAGTTGATTAAGGATTATAACCTTCAAGTGCACTATCATCCTGGCAAGGCAAATGTGGTTGCAGATGCTTTAAGCCGTAAGTCTCATTGCCATTCCCTAGTTGAAACTGATTTTCATCGATCTCGCCTTCTACATCCAGCAGTCTTGTACAACATCACTGTCAGTTGTACTCTCAAAAGTAGAATTATTGAGCTCCAAAAGACTGACACTGGTATATTCCACATCAAGCGTAAGATGAAAGAGCAAGAAACTACACAGTTCAGGGTAGATGAAGAGGGTGTACTATGGTTCAAGGATAGGTTAGTTGTGCCTAAGGACCGGGAGCTTAGAAATGATATTATGTATGAAGCACACTCCTCTAAGTTGTCCATCCATCCTGGTAGCAATAAGATGTATTATGATTTGAAGCCATACTATTGGTGGACCAAGATGCGGAAAGAGATAGCTGCATATGTGGCTAGGTGTGACACCTGCTGTAGAGTTAAAGCTGTGCACATGAAAGCTGGGTTGCTTCAACCACTTTCTATCCCAGGTTGGAAATGGGAAGAGATAAGTATGGACTTCATTGTCGGTCTTCCTCCTACTGTCAAAAATCATAACTCCATCTGGGTAATTGTGGATCGTTTGACCAAATCAGCTCACTTCATTCCAGTTAGAGTGGACTATCGTCCCACTGACTATGCTGAGTTGTACTTCAATCAGATAGTCCGGCTCCATGGGATATCTCGTACTATCATATCTGACCGTGGTCCCCAGTTCACTGCTCGCTTTTGGGAGCACTTGCATCACCTTCTGGGAACCAAGTTAGTGAGAAGCTCTGCTTATCACCCCCAGACGTCAGGACAGACGGAACGGGTTAACCAAATCTTGGAAGATCTGTTGCGGGCATGTGTAATATCATCCAAGGGTTCTTGGGAAAAATGGTTACCTCTAGCCGAATTCTCGTACAATAATAGTTACCAAGAGAGTATTAAGATAGCCCCATTCGTAGCTTTGTATGGTCGTAAGTGTAGAACCCCACTAAATTGGATAGAAGCTGGTGAGAGAAGATTTTATGGTATTGCTTTTGTTGAAGAAGCTGAGGAACAAGTTTGTACCATCCAAAAACATAGTGCTGCAGCCCAAGCTAGACAGAAAAGTTACGTTGATCGTCGTAGAAAACCACTCGAGTTTGAAGTTGGAGACTTCGTGTATCTGAAAGTTTCTCCAATGAAGAGTGTCCAACGTTTTGGTGTTAAGCGGAAACTTGCGCCAAGATACGTGGGTCCTTTCCAAATCATAGGCAAGAGTGGAGCTGTTGCGTACAAAATCCAGTTACCTCCTGAAATGAGTGCCATATTCAACGTCTTCCATGTATCACAGCTCAAAAAGTGTCTTCGAGTTCCTGAGGAAAGAGTCCCTTTAGGAGATATCAGGCTGGAATCCGATCTAACTTACGAAGAAAAGCCCGTCCGAGTGATCGATACTCAGGAACGAGTGACTAGAAGCAAAGTGGTTAAGTGGTATAAAGTAATGTGGAGTAATCAGGGTAGTGAAAGTGACGCTACATGGGAACGAGAGGACTATTTGCGGGATGGTTATAAGGAATTCTATGAAAAATGGTACGCTTTCTAAATCTCGGGACGAGATTTTTATAAGGGGGGAGGGCTGTAACACCTCAGGTGTTTAGCTCCTTAATTGCATTGCATTTGCATAAGCATAAGCAAGCATCATTCATTTCATGCATAAGCTTATAATATGTAAAACATGCTTTGGAAACAATGCCACATATGTTTATATTTCATGTGAAGTAAGAAGTGAGTAGTGTGCAACACACAAGTACCTTATGTGCAATTTCCTTTGTGAGATATGTCAACCACTTTAGTGTAACATAATTAGCAAGTGTTATACAACACACTCATGCAACATGTGCAACACGAGCTTGCAACATTTGAGTGAAAGTATTGAATTACTTGTGCCAAAGTATGTAACACTAGGAATTTTGTGCAACCAATGTGTAGAGTGGCTAATTAGGTCTTATAACACCTTAATTACATTTAGGGTAAGTAGTGGAGCAATGTTCATGTTGACCAAAATTACCAAATTGCCCTTCCAAATGTTGTTGACTAAGTTGGACCCCTATAGTGATCTAGTTTGACCAATTAAAAAGTCCAGTTTAGAGATCTTGCATGGAGAAGCACCCTTAAGCAAAGTTGTAGAGAATTTCATAAGGAACAAAAGTTCTAATATGGCCATCTCATGAAAATGATCAGAACATACTCAAAAATGGCCCACAAGTCAGTATTAGAGGCTGTTTTGGGACTTAGCAATTTTTGGCTAAGTGTGAAGCTGAAAACCGTTTCACTGTACCTCACTTTGGCAACTTGTAACTCACAAAATAGGCCAAACCAGTCCTTGAGCCAATTGACAAAGTTGTTGTCCACACATAGCTCTACAACATTGTCAATATCACCATCACCTAGTTTTAAATAGTTTAGGAGATATAGTGTCAAGAAGTTAGGGTTTCAGTCGACGTTATCTTTGAAACTGCATTTCAGTTTCAAGGGGCACCACTTTGGAGCTCTGTAGTTTCAAATCTAGGCCGAACCAGCCTAAACTTCAATTGACAAACTTGTAGCCCTCATGTAGCTCTACAACATTGCCAACATCAACCACGCCTGGTTCTCACTGGTTTGGGAGTTAATCGGCGACGAAGTTGCTCTATCAGTCGAACGGTGACGGACTCCATTCAGTCGGCAGCATCGACATTCAGTCGACCGGCAGCTTCATGCTGTGGCGCGCGGGTGAAAGCCCAAGTTTGGTTTTGGTAATTAATGACACCAAGTTGCTAATGCCATGTGTTAAGTGTTTTGAGTTAGGCACAAGCAACACACGTGATGAAGGAGCATGTGGCATGGAGTGATGGCCATAAGATCACAAGTGGTGGAGATGCACATAATATGGTGGACATGATGATCAAGTAGAAGAGAAGGATCTAAGAGCGCAAGGCAAAGGTATAACCATAGGGTTTTCCTTTTGCCGGTCTAAGTTGAGTAGAGAAGTGATTGACCGGATTTAGGATACATAGTCGACTATCAAGAGGGGCAATCACGGTTAGCTCGGGAATCAAGTGCCACTAGATCAATGTCTTGAGCATATGCATTAGGATCTAGTAAAGAGCTAACATAACGCCTTGGAAAATGATTGTGAAATGCTAACACACATGCACATGGTGGTGTACACTTGGTGGTGTTAGCACATTTGCGAAGGCGGTGGAGTTCAAGCGGTAGAGAGGGGTTTGGGTTCCTCTCTCCCTCCCGCCGAGCTTGCGAGGCGGGATTCGGCGTTTTTTGGAGAAGTGAAACGCCTATTTTCTACTGCGCCGGAAGTCGGAAAAGAAACGGAGGCGAAAGGAGGTCACTGCGTTGATCGGTCGCTGCACCGGACGCTGCACCGGACGCGGTCACGGTTTCACCGGACGCGTCCGGTCAGTTCAACGCGGCGCGAGCGCTAGGGTTTGTGACCGGACGCGGGTCTGGCCTGACCAGCGCGTCCGGTCAGTTCAACTGGGCGTAAGAGAGAAACGCGCGACCGGCGCGTCCGGTCCTTCACGGGACCGGAGCGTCCGGTCACGCGTCCAGAAACACAGAGAGAAGCGGAGTGACGATCGGACGCGCGGCGCGTCCGGTCACGTACGATCGGACGCGTCCAGTCGTAGCTGGAGCTTACTGGAACGCGACCGGACGCTGGCACTGTCGCGTCCGGTCACTCGGTTCAGCGCGTCCGGTCAGGGCAACGGCTAGTTCTGACGCGCACAGTTCACGGTTGTCGTGTAGTGACCGGACGCGTCCGGTCACCCTGACCGGAGCGTCCGGTCAGCACGATTTTCGCTGCGTCGTCCGTAACGGCTAGCTGCGTACCCCTTCGTTATAAATAGAGGATGTCCGGGGTTTGAGGGTAACTCTTGCACACTTTGAGATATAGAGACATACTTTGAGCTAGAGAACAACCCCTCCACTCATCTCTTTGCATAATTGCACATCTTGAGTGAGATTGAGTGAGATTCAAGTGCTTTGCTTGAGAGTTGCATTCTAGAGGCACTTGATCTTCGAGTTGCTGCGGGTTTCTCGTTACCCTTCCGTGTTTCCCGACACGGTAGACGGCTTGGAGCAGCGGAGGTGATTGAGCTCGCGATTGGAGATTGTTGGAGCCTTCACCAAGTGTTGTAAGGGGTTCTTGATCCTTCCCCGCGGGAGTTCGCAAATTGGATACTCTAGTGGAGCTCGTGGCTTGGAGGATCCCCGTCTTGTGTGCGGTTGTGCGGCGCCCGCCGAGGGCTCAACTCTTGATAGTTGATTAGCTCGCGAACCGACAAGTGGGTGCATCGCCACAACGAGGAGTAGCTTGCCGGGAAGCAAGTGAACCTCGGGATAAATTCTTGTGTCATTCTCTTCCCGAGGATTTCTCTTGTGTGATTGATTGATTGGTACTTCTCATCTCTACACGGCGGTATAATCACTCGAAGCTCTTCTCTCGTTTTACATCTTGTATCTAGCTTGTTGTTGTTGTAGTGTTTAGTGGATAGCCTTGTACTAGACTTGTGTAGGTGGCTTGCTTAATTAGTTAGAGCTAGTGCATTTTGCTCCGCCACCTTTTATACTAACTTGTGGTTAAGTAATTCTTGTAGAAGTTTTAATTAGGCTATTCACCCCCCCCTCTAGCCATTCGGACCTTACAAGTGGTATCGGAGCCGAGGCACCGTTTATTTGAGGCTTAACAACCTACGGTGAAAAAGAAATGGCTCAATTAAGCTTGCACATCAACAACACCAAGAAGGCACCTCACTTTGATGGCACAAATTATGCATATTGGAAGGTTAAGATGACCGCACACCTAAAGTCAATCAATAGAGAAGTGTGGAAGGTCACCGAAACAAAATTTGAGGTTGCTAATCCGGAAGCACCTACACCGGTAGAGGAGAAGAAGCTCCAATGCAATGATATTGCCATTAGTGCTCTTCATGAGGCACTAGATGACAAGACATTTGAGCAAGTAAAGAACATAGAGATTGCTCATGATGCTTGGGCCAAGCTAGAAGAAACATTTGAGGGCACCGAAGGTACAAAGACCGCTAAAGCATATATCTTGCAAGAAAAATTTTCAAGCTTCAAGATGCAAGATGATGAGAGTGTTCCGGAGATGTTTCATAGGTTGCAAGTCATCGTCAATGAGCTCAAGGCACTTGGTGAGGAGGTCAAGGACAATCAATTCTCTATGAAGTTCTTGAGAAGTCTACCCAAGAGATTTGATACATTGATCACCGTGCTAGTGAGGACTACATTGAAGAATTCAACTCCTCAACAAATATTTCAAGAAGTGATGACCGATGATTCATATAGAGAAGATGATGAGAAGGATGAGTTGGTCAAGAAGAAGAAGAAGGAAAATGAGAAGAAAGATGATGAAAAGAAGAAGAGTGTGGCATTCAAAGCCACCACATCCAAGAGCAAATCCAAGATTGAATCATCAAGTGATGAAGACTCAAGCTCTTGTGATGGTGATGACATTGATGAGAAGATGGCTCTCTTTGTCAAGCAATTTGGTAAATTCATGAAGAAGAAATGCTATCGTGCAAGAAGGAGGAAGAACTCATCAAAGAAGAGTGAGCATACCATGAGATGCTTTAGATGCCATAGCAAGGACCATCTCATTGCAAAGTGTCCTTATGATAGTGATGATGAAGATGCTATCAAGAAAGAGAAGAAGAAGCAAGAAAAGAAAAAGAGCTCTTATAAGAAGAAGAATGATTCTCATGTTGCTACATGGGATAGTGATGATTCCTCAAGTGATGATGAGGATGACTACAAGAGCAAGAAGAAGGGACATGCTAGCATTGCCATCCAAGAGAAGGTCTCCCTCTTCGACACTCCATCGTGCTTCATGGCTAAGGCCGCTAAGGTATCATCCGACGATGAGAGTGATCATGATAATGCTAGTGATAGTGATAGTGATGAAGAAGAATTCACTAAAGATGAACTAATCACTATGCTAGAAGATTGCACTCAACATTTTAAAGAATCTAGAAAGGAGTGCAAGGGCTTGCTTAAGGAAAAGAAAAACCTTATGCAAGAACTTGATGAGCTTAGGGCATCTTATGAGAGTCTAAAGGTAGACCATAAGAAGCTTCAAAAGTCTCACACTAAGCTTGAAGAAGCTCATTCCTCTCTAGTTGAAAGATGTGAAAATATGCCAACTAATGTTGAGAAAGCTAAAACTTGTAACATAGGCATATCATGTGATATAATTGATAAAACTTTTCATAAGCCTATTATTGTTGCTCCTACTAACCCTTCATGTAGCTCATCTACATCATCCTCATCTAGTAGTGATGGTTTCACTTGTGACTCCACACTTATAGTTGAGAATGAAAATCTCAAGAAGGAGGTAAAAGAGCTCAATCACACATTAGCTAAGGCTTATGGTGGTGAGGACCGCTTGCTTATGTGCTTGGGTAGCCAAAGAGCTTCTCTCTACAAAGAGGGATTGGGCTATAACCCCAAGAAAGGCAAGGCCGCTTTTGCTCCTCACAAGACTCGTTTTGTGAAGAACAATGGTAGCTATTGCAAAAGTTGCAAGCAAGTTGGTCACATAGAGCAACATTGCATGAACAAGAAATCCAATGCAAATGTATCCTCAATCAAGTTTAATTCTTTCTATATGCTTACCAAGGGTACAAATGGTGTTCATGCTAAGTTCATTGGTGCACCATGGATGGGCTCAAAGAAGAAAGCCATTTGGGTACCAAAGAGCTTAGTCTCTAACCTTGGAGGACCCAAACAAGTTTGGGTACCTAAAAAGAATTGATCTTGTCTTGTAGGTCAATTACAAAGCCGGAGGAAGGCATTGGGTGCTTGATAGTGGGTGCACTCAACATATGACCGGGGATTCTTGTATGTTTAAATCAATTGATACTAGTCAAAATGGTGGTTTTGATGCTATCACTTTTGGCAACAACAAGAAAGGCAAGGTCAAGGGGCTTGGTAAAATTGCTATCTCAAATGACATGAGCATATCTAATGTGTTGCTAGTTGAGAGCTTAGATTTCAATCTTTTATCGGTGGCACAACTTTGTGATCTTGGCTTCAAGTGCATATTTGGTAGTGATGATGTTGAAGTCATAAGTGTTGATGGATCAAATTTGATATTCAAAGGATTTAGACATGGTAGCTTATACTTGGTTGACTTCAATGATAGTGAGACACAATTGACATCATGCTTGCTTAGTAAATCTAGTATGGGTTGGTTATGGCATAGAAGGCTTGGTCATGTTGGAATGAAACAATTGAACAAACTTTTGAGGCATGACTTAGTTAGAGGATTGAAGGATGTCACCTTTGAGAAGGATAAACTATGTAGTGCTTGCAAGCCGGCAAACAAGTTGGAAATACACATCCTAGTAAAAGTGAAATGAGCACATCAAAGGCATTTGAGTTATTGCACATGGACTTGTTTGGGCCAACAACATACACTAGCATTGGTGGCAACAAGTATGATTTTGTGATAGTGGATGACTACACTAGATACACTTGGGTGTTCTTTCTCTATGACAAGAGTAATGTACATGATCTATTCAAATCTTTTGTCAAGAGGGTGCAAAATGAGTTTGAGACTACCATCAAGAAGATTAGAAGTGACAATGGTAGTGAGTTCAAGAATACAAGAATTGAAGATTTATGTGATGATCTTGGAATTGGGCATCAATTCTCACCAACATACACTCCTCAATCCAATGGTGTAGTTGAAAGGAAAAATAGAACTTTGATTGACATGGCTAGATCAATGCTTAGTGAATATAATGTGAGTCATTCATTTTGGAGTGAAGCTATCAACACGGCTTGCTATTGTAGCAACCGTCTCTATTGCCATGGGAAGCTTGGGAAGACACCATATGAGCTATTGAATGGAAGAAAGCCCAACATTGCATACTTTAGAGTGTTTGGTTGCAAATGCTATATTCTTAAGAAAGGCACTAGATTGAGCAAGTTTGAAAAGAAATGTGATGAAGGGTTCTTACTTGGTTATTCTACCACAAGCAAATCATATAGAGTTTGGAATCTCACAAATGGCACCTTGGAAGAAGTTCATGATGTTGAGTTTGATGAAACCCAAGGGTCTCAAAATGAAGCTCAAAACCTTGATGATGTGAGAGGAGATCAATTATCAAATGCAATGAAGAACATGGACATTGGTGATATAAGGCCGATGCAAGTTGATGATGATGATATTCATGTAATCAACCAAAGTGTGCAAATTAATACAAATCAAGCAAGCTCTAGTGGTTCTCATGATGAAGCTCAAGTTCAAGGTCAAGCTAGTGGAAGCAATCAACTCCCAATACTCCAACCTACTAATATTGCAAGAGATCATCCATTGGATCAAATCATTGGTGGAATTCAAAGTGGTGTTCAAACTAGATCAAAGCTAGCATCCTTTTGTGAGCACTACTCATTTGTGTCACTTGAAGAACCTAAGAAAATAGAAGATGCATTGAAAGATTCCGATTGGGTAAATGCCATGCATGAAGAGCTAAACAACTTCACTAGAAATCAAGTTTGGAAACTTATTGAAAGGCCAAAGAACTATAATGTGATTGGTACTAAGTGGGTCTTTAGAAACAAGCAAGATCAAGATGGTGTAGTTGTAAGAAACAAAGCAAGATTGGTAGCACAAGGTTACACACAAGTTGAAGGTCTTGACTTTGGAGAGACATATGCACCGGTTGCAAGATTGGAGGCTATTAGAATCTTATTAGCATATGCTTGTGCACACAACATTAAGCTCTATCAAATGGATGTCAAGAGTGCATTTCTCAATGGCTACATCAATGAAGAAGTTTATGTTGAGCAACCTCCCGGTTTTGAAGATGACAAGAAGCCTGACCATGTTTATAAGCTAAAGAAGGCATTGTATGGTTTGAAGCAAGCACCTAGAGCATGGTATGAGAGGTTGAGGGACTTTCTCCTCTCTAAAGGGTTCAAGATGGGAAAGGTTGACACCACTCTCTTCACCAAGAAGCTTGGAAATGACTTGTTTGTGTTGCAAATCTATGTGGATGATATCATTTTTGGATCAACAAATCAAGATTTTTGTGAAGAGTTTGGAAATATGATGGCTAATGAGTTTGAGATGTCTATGATTGGAGAGCTTAGCTACTTCCTTGGACTTCAAATCAAACAAATGAAGAATGGCACTTTTATAAGTCAAGGCAAGTACATCAAGGACATGATCAAGAAGTTTGGATTGCAAGATGCTAAGCCAATGAGTACACCAATGGGCACAAATGATCAATTGGGTATTGATGATAGTGGAAACATGGTAGATCAAAAACAATACCGATCCATGATTGGAAGTTTGCTCTATGTCACCGCTTCTAGGCCGGATGTGATGTTTAGTGTATGCAAGTGTGCAAGATATCAAGCTTCACCTAGAGAAAGTCACTTGAAAACAACCAAGAGAATATTGAGATATCTCAAGGGCACTCATGATGTTGGATTATGGTATCCCAAGGGGTCTAATTTTGAGTTGATTGGATATTCGGACTCCGACTATGGTGGATGCAAGATTGATAGAATGAGCACAAGTGGCACTTGTCAATTGCTTGGAAGGTCTCTTGTTTCATGGTCATCAAAGAAACAAAATAGTGTTGCACTATCTACCGCCGAGGCCGAATACATTAGTGCCGGTAGTTGTTGTGCACAATTGCTTTGGATGAAGGCCACTTTGAATGACTTTGGAATTAAATTCAAGAATATGCCTTTGTTTTGTGATAATGAAAGTGCTATCAAGATGACACAAAATCCGGTTCAACATTCAAGAACGAAGCACATTGACATAAGGCATCACTTCATAAGGGACCATCAACAAAAGGGTGATATTAGCATTGAGAGCATTGGCACCGAAGATCAACTAGCCGACATCTTTACAAAGCCACTTGATGAAAAGAGATTTTACAAGTTAAAGAATGAATTGAACATACTTGACTTCTCCAACTTGAAATGAGTGCACCCCCACATTCTTATATGACATGCCTCTCCTCCAACATAGCAAGGTAAAGTTGTTTGGCATATCATTCATACTTTGCTAAGGACATGTTTAGAACATATAGACATATTTGCATGACAAATAGGCTCATTCATGAAAATTAAATGCTTTTGATGTATATATGGTACCACTATTGCTTCTATGTTTGATTGATCTAGTGGTAGCATATGACATATTTGTGGGCTTGCAAACCTAGTGTTGAATCTAGAAAATAAGCTCATGATGTGTAATTCAACACGGTCAAGATAACCCTTATACTTTATGAGGTGTGAAAAAGCTTGTCCTTGGATCAAACCGAATTACATATTCTAGGCAAGTAATCTAGATTGAACCATAATTTGGAATCCCTCATAATTGATTGACTTATCTCTCACTAAAATTGGCACCTTTTTGGTGATTGTTGACAAAGGGGGAGAGAAAAGTCACAAAGATTTTGCAAAGAGGAAATAAGATAATAAGGGGGAGAGAAAAGTCATAGGGGAGACAAAGATAAAAAGTTAAGTTACAAAGGGGGAGAGAAAAGCAAAAGATATGACTTTGGGAAGAGAAACTAAAATTGAGCACACAAGTAGGGGGAGCAAGCTCATGAATTATTTGTTGCATTTATATGTGCATTAACATGATGAAATGTTGCATTGCAAAGTTTAATTTCGATATTCATGATTGAATGGTGTATGCTAGATATAGAACTTGAATGATGTTTTGTTAAGAGTAGCTTTACATGTGGTATCTAGACACCTTTGCTTTTAATGTTGATCTCACAAAGCACTTTAGTGTTTGTGATCTTTACAAGTGATGTATTACAAGTGGTGTCTAGCTACTTCGATGCTAAGGATGGTATATAAAGGCAACTCCGATTGGTATCACGCTTCAAAGGTCCAGTCTATATACCTTAGCATCAATTTGATAGTAGTAACTCTCCCAAAATTCAAATCCATACATATGTGCACAATTGAACCAAACTCATGGAAGCACATATGTAGGGGGAGCTAATACTATCGAAATTGAAAATTGATTTCATTTCATATCTTTGTGATGGTTGTCATCAATTACCAAAAAGGGGGAGATTGAAAGCCCAAGTTTGGTTTTGGTAATTAATGACACCAAGTTGCTAATGCCATGTGTTAAGTGTTTTGAGTTAGGCACAAGCAACACACGTGATGAAGGAGCATGTGGCATGGAGTGATGGCCATAAGATCACAAGTGGTGGAGATGCACATAATATGGTGGACATGATGATCAAGTAGAAGAGAAGGATCTAAGAGCGCAAGGCAAAGGTATAACCATAGGGTTTTCCTTTTGCCGGTCTAAGTTGAGTAGAGAAGTGATTGACCGGATTTAGGATACATAGTCGACTATCAAGAGGGGCAATCACGGTTAGCTCGGGAATCAAGTGCCACTAGATCAATGTCTTGAGCATATGCATTAGGATCTAGTAAAGAGCTAACATAACGCCTTGGAAAATGATTGTGAAATGCTAACACACATGCACATGGTGGTGTACACTTGGTGGTGTTAGCACATTTGCGAAGGCGGTGGAGTTCAAGCGGTAGAGAGGGGTTTGGGTTCCTCTCTCCCTCCCGCCGAGCTTGCGAGGCGGGATTCGGCGTTTTTTGGAGAAGTGAAACGCCTATTTTCTACTGCGCCGGAAGTCGGAAAAGAAACGGAGGCGAAAGGAGGTCACTGCGTTGATCGGTCGCTGCACCGGACGCTGCACCGGACGCGGTCACGGTTTCACCGGACGCGTCCGGTCAGTTCAACGCGGCGCGAGCGCTAGGGTTTGTGACCGGACGCGGGTCTGGCCTGACCAGCGCGTCCGGTCAGTTCAACTGGGCGTAAGAGAGAAACGCGCGACCGGCGCGTCCGGTCCTTCACGGGACCAGAGCGTCCGGTCACGCGTCCAGAAACACAGAGAGAAGCGGAGTGACGATCGGACGCGCGGCGCGTCCGGTCACGTACGATCGGACGCGTCCGGTCGTAGCTGGAGCTTACTGGAACGCGACCGGACGCTGGCACTGTCGCGTCCGGTCACTTGTTGAGCGCGTCCGGTCACGTGTGATCTGACGCGTCCGGTCTCAACGGGAGCTTACTGGAACGTGACCGGACGCTGGCACTGTCGCGTCCGGTCACTCGGTTCAGCGCGTCCGGTCAGGGCAACGGCTAGTTCTGACGCGCACAGTTCACGGTTGTCGTGTAGTGACCGGACGCGTCCGGTCACCCTGACCGGAGCGTCCGGTCAGCACGATTTTCGCTGCGTCGTCCGTAACGGCTAGCTGCGTACCCCTTCGTTATAAATAGAGGATGTCCGGGGTTTTAGGGTAACTCTTGCACACTTTGAGATATAGAGACATACTTTGAGCTAGAGAACAACCCCTCCACTCATCTCTTTGCATAATTGCACATCTTGAGTGAGATTGAGTGAGATTCAAGTGCTTTGCTTGAGAGTTACATTCTAGAGGCACTTGATCTTCGAGTTGCTGCGGGTTTCTCGTTACTCTTCCGTGTTTCCCGACACGGTAGACGGCTTGGAGCAGCGGAGGTGATTGAGCTCGCGATTGGAGATTGTTGGAGCCTTCACCAAGTGTTGTAAGGGGTTCTTGATCCTTCCCCGCGGGAGTTCGCAAATTGGATACTCTAGTGGAGCTCGTGGCTTGGAGGATCCCCGTCTTGTGTGCGGTTGTGCGGCGCCCGCCGAGGGCTCAACTCTTGATAGTTGATTAGCTCGCGAACCGACAAGTGGGTGCATCGCCACAACGAGGAGTAGCTTGCCGGGAAGCAAGTGAACCTCGGGATAAATTCTTGTGTCATTCTCTTCCCGAGGATTTCTCTTGTGTGATTGATTGATTGGTACTTCTCATCTCTACACGGCGGTATAATCACTCGAAGCTCTTCTCTCGTTTTACATCTTGTATCTAGCTTGTTGTTGTTGTAGTGTTTAGTGGATAGCCTTATACTAGACTTGTGTAGGTGGCTTGCTTAATTAGTTAGAGCTAGTGCATTTTGCTCCGCCACCTTTTATACTAACTTGTGGTTAAGTAATTCTTGTAGAAGTTTTAATTAGGCTATTCACCCCCCCTCTAGCCATTCGGACCTTACAGCGGGCAGAAGAGCGGCGACGCGTGGCGACCGAGCGCTGCCATCGCCTCCACATCGCGAGCCCAGGCGAGGGATTGAACACCGAGCGGCCACCTCCAACCCCCCACTCGCGCTCATTTTCTTCTCCCTCCCTCTCGCTCTGGCCGGGTTCACCGAGGCGGAAAACGAAGGCGCCTTTGTCGCCGCAGCCCGCTCTGTGCTCGTGCAAGCTCACCGTCGCACCCCGTCCTCCAAATCCCGTCCACCGCTCCACCTGAATCCCCTCCACCTCCTCCACCCGTGGCTTGACTGGATTGTGTCGAGGTGAGGGCAAATTTCGGTTTCCGCCACCGTAAGTCCTCGCCGGCGCACTGTCCACGCGGCGGCTCACCGTGGCCAGCTCCCTACTATCGCCCTCCATTCTTGCTAGTTCCTGTTCTGGGTTCCGGATCGGGTAGAGAAGCTTAGGCGATGATGTTACCGGCTAGGGTGGACGGTACACGTCGGAACACGGTCGTGCGCTGCCGCGCCATGATCACCGACGCGGTGCTCACGCGGTCAGCTGCATTCGCCCCACCTCTGTCCTTATCCTTAACTTGGGAAGGTCCGCCATCTCCTCTGGAAGCCGTAGCACGCCCAACCTAGGTCCCTGGCTACCGGAGCTCGCCGGACCGTCGCTGGGTGCCGTCTCCGAGCCGCGCGCCGCCATGGCCGTCGTAGCTAGGGTGGGATAGGGTTAGCAAAGCTAGGTTTAGTCGATGCGGAAAGTCACGGGGAAACCGTCGGTGGTCTTCCCATCGCCGGAGACGCCGTCGTCGGCGAGCTCGAGCTCGTCGGAGTCGCGACCGTCTCCTCCCCTCCGCTCTTCTCTCTATGACCTGCGGGCCCGCGCTGTGAGCACCCGCGCGCGGGCGGGATGGCCGAGCAGGCCGCGCGTGCGTCGCGGGCCGCGCGCGCGCGCCTTGGGCCGCGTCTTTTCCCGGGCCGGCCCAGTAACAAATCTGATTTATTTCATTTCTTTTATTTTGTCACAGTTTTAGATAATGTTTAGAAAATGTAGATCTAGGGTTTTACTTGCCCAAAAATTATGAGGTAAATTTTGTTGAGATCTACAGGATGTGTAGTATTTTAGAAAAATATAAATTGGATATGTGATGTTTGTTTTCTGGGATATTTAAATAGGTCTTTGAAATGTGTTTTAAATCACATGCAAACTTGTTTAAATTATATCTTGAGTTTCAGTGTTCCAAAAATTATGAAATTTGGTGAGTAGGCTAATTTATGCTTGCTCTAGCTTTGGTAAAAATTTGGGTAGTAGTGCTTAAGTACTTTTCAAGTTATAATGCTATCTTGTGATTCTAGGAAATATTTAAATGAAATTTAGTAATTTTTCTACATGTGCAATGTTCATATAAATTTTTAGAGAATGTCTTGGTACCCTAGAGTGTCTAAGAAAATTTGGAAATCTATTGTTTGACACTTTTTACTATGCTTTGTTATTTATACAAAAATCAGCCTTTTGGGCTTATGGATTTTGTGTAGGAAGTTCCTGTGAATAAATTTAGTTCAGATTTTTACAGTAGCCTCTTTTTGGGTCAGAGAGTCTCCTGTAATTTTTGTAGAATTTTAGGAGCAGTTTACATATATGTTTAAAATTCCACTTAATTACTTAAGTAAATTAAGAAATGGGTGTAAATAAATATTCTAGGTGGCACACCTTACTTTCTGGTGTTTTTGTGATCTATGTGAACTTTTGGTAATATTAGTTTGGTCTTATGGGATGTTTGCCACGTCAATAAATATTTAATCTTTGCAATTCTAGGTTTTCTGGACAGCTGGTAGCATTTCTAGGTTTAACCCTTAATAAAAGTGTTTGCTGGAAAACTTGTGAATGCCAAAATTGTATTAAACTTGATAAACTAGCTGGTGTCAAAATTTGGAAGCATTTGGCTTAGTAGTTTATGAGTTATTGCTGTTTTAAGTGACAGTCCAGAATTGGCTGCTCTCTGTTTAGAGAGAGCAGATTCTGGAACTTTGGAATTTCGACTTGGTAAACTTTGGAATTTAGTATTGTGGTCTGAAAATATTTTGTGGTACATTTCTTAAGCTTTCCAGATTGTCTTAGATCATATCTTTTGGAGTTGGGATTCTTCAGTTATGTTAGAATCTTTGAGCTGCTGTCCAGAATGTCTTACTGTGGTAACCTAAGTAATATTACTCTTGTATTGTTAGGTGTTAGGGCCTTAACCGAAGAGGAACAACTATATCTTAGGTTGAGTAGATTAGGTAAGTACTTCTCCACCGGAGAAGAGATTTGCACGTACTGATAAAATAACTGGATTAGATTATTATATTTTATTTCTGAAATGCATTTCATTCCGAGCATGTTGCACCATTATGCACCCATGATATTTATTGTGCACTCATGCAATAGGTGTTCCGGAGGGGGTAACTCTCCTCGAATTCGAGCCAGTGATTCCGGAGGAAGTCCAGGACCTGCCGGAGCAGCTAGAGAAACCAGCCGGCGACGAAGCTCCTGCCGAAGATCTACCTGAGTGTCCTGATCACCGGCCTTCGACCTTTCTGAAAGGCAAGCCCCGGTGCATGCTGAACCTACTGATTTATAAATTAATCTTGAGTACTTTTAATTGTTTACTGCATTAAGTTGTAGGAGTTATATGAAAACACTTATTGCATTATACCTATCCTTGTCCAGATATCGTACTTCATCCTATAATAGGTTTAGGCACGTGTCAATGCTTAGCCCTGCTTAGTACGGTAGAAGTCGGTGATTTCCGGTCATCCGCGAGATGTAGGAAGGAGTCACAAGTGGCTTTATGGCTATCGTGGATGGAACCATGCTTAAAAATGAAACTGAGACCGGGCGGGAGTTCGATAGTACAGCCGCAAGACACTTCACGTCTTGGGTGTGGACCTATGCCCGTCTGAGTTGTTTAAGGACCAATTCGCTGTACGTCCTTGAGTCATGTTGAACGCAGTCTAACACTTAGTTGGCCGGATAAGCCGTTCCGACCGCGAAGCCGAGTAATGTGGTTCAGGCCGGGAATCGAATGGTAGGTTGCTTCTTGGAGGAGAGAAAGGATGTGCTTGGGGACATTGGCGTGAGACCAAGGGGGGTTAGAGTCCCTATCACCTGGCAGAGTGTCGCCCTTGGGGTCGCGACATCATTCGGACCCGCGATTCCTGAATCATATGAAAAGGTGGCTTGTGCGACCCTGGCAGGTGCCTGCGCGGTGAGTGTTAGAAATACCCCTCCAGCTGGATAGGAATTCGATTCGAATCGCCGTCGCTCCCGGTTAGTGAGCACTTGACTTGAGCAGCGGCAACGTAGATCTCATTAAATGAACAGATGGTTAAGTGAATGATATAATGTTGCCACAATGATATACCTGCTATGGATATAATAATAATGTTGTTTGATTATACTCAAGTGAATGTTTAGTACAGGTGCTAAGATAGATGACAGGTAAATGCTAAAATATAACTGCTAGTACAGGTTATAAGAGTCTCAATTACTTATGCCTTTATGCAAAAATGTGACGTCAGCTAGCCTCTGGTGAAAGCCTTGCATAATCCTTGGTGTCATCTTATTTCTGGTTTTCGACGGGTAAGTCTAGCTGAGTACATTCCAGTACTCAGGGTTTATTCCCTCCTGTTGCAGATGCTATGCTCTACCAAGGCTTCTGCAAAAATTGTCTCCACCCTGCGGGTGACGAAGACTAGATCACTTGGGCGTGATCATCTTTTATGTACTTTCCTGATGCTTTTGTGGGATGTTGATCAACAAGACTGGCAGTAGTTAAACAACGGGTGTGTTTATGCTTCCGCTACTTTTATAAACTTGGTTTGTAATAATTGCGACTCCGTGTGTGTAAACTTATTTTCGGAACTACTTGCGAAATGTAACGTATGATGTTGTATGTTGAATGATGCGATCCTGGTTGTAAGCAAGTTCGTTTGAAATCCTTCGTGGTTTCGATTGACTACCGGGATTATATGGGCTCAAGTTCGAAAATTTGAGCACTTCGGTGCTTGTTTTTGTACTTGTGCTCTTATAATTTGGTCGGTTCTGTTACAGTGGCTGCCCTGCACCTGTTCGACGAATTGCTCCAATAGGGGTGAGCTTACCCATGTTAAGATACGGTGATTGTATCCAAGCTATTCAAGGAACCAAACATGATCTACACAAGCCAGGCTTCATTAGTACAGGCAAACCAAACACAAGCACCTTGCACTAGTGGAGCCAGGTTGGGACTGGCCTGGTTTGTTTTTGCTAGTCAGACTTGGTGGAGAAGAGAACCAAACACACCATATGCTATTAGGCTACAGGAAAGCCAACGCATAGGAGCAACTCACCGTACATGTTTTTTTATTTGCTTTTCTTACTTTCTTCTATTTCTTTTTTCCTTTCTATTTTCTTTCGATTTTTCTTTTTCTTTTTATTTTTCTTTATCCTTTTTATTTACCATTTTCTTCAAATTCACCTCTAATTAGTTATTTTAATATTTTATTTCTAATGTGATACTATGATGTTCGTGCAATATACGTGTGATGTTCTATAGTGTAATTTTGGACATTCACGTTGTAGAAATGAGATGTTCCATGATTATCTTTGTATTGACATACTCCCTCCGTTCTGAAATGTCTGTCCCTTTAAAAAATATATATTAAAAAATATTAATATTTATAGTACATAATTAATATCATTGAGAAGATCTTTAAGTCTAGTTTTTTAATAAATTTATTTGGGGATATAAATGTTGCACGTATTTTCTATAAATTGAGTCAAACGTGCGGCACGAAAACCGAAAACGACAAACATTTTGGAATGGAGGGAGTAATACTCATGAGATGTTTTGTGAAATATTTTAGGTTGTTCAAGTAGTATTCATGTGAGGTTCTTTTTTATTTTCTCTATTACATGTTTTTCTCTTTATTATTTCTGTTTCTACACATGTCTAGTTGCGATATTCACGTAACTTACATATAATGTTTAGATAGTATATTCTCGAATGTTCGCATAATATGCATGTAATGTTCTCATGAGATATATACAATGTTTGTCTAGTATGCATGTGATGTTCTATAGTTTATTTTCGAATGTTTGCATAGTATAAATTGATGTTCTATGGTTATCTTTGAGTATTCACATAATACCGTAAGATGTTCTGTGATTTTTTTGGTTGTTCAGATAGTATTTTATGTGATGTTCTTTTATTTTTCTCTATTAAATTTTTTATTATTTTTTGTTTCTGTATATGAATATTCATGTAGTATACCTATGATGTCCTATCTTGTATTAATTTTGTTTTCCTATTTTACTTTTTCTTATATATTTCATAGCATCTGTAGTTTTTTAACTATTTTAATTATTACTATAATATCATTTGTGTGAACCTAAAATTTTATTCTCGTAAATCTGAAATATTCTTCTTCTGAATCTTGAACATTTTTCTTATAAGGGAGGAACATTATTTTCTTATCGTAGAACATCACTTCTACTCTATAAAAGAAAAATATTCTATCTTTATCTTTATAAGATAAATGTCTGTTAATAAAATTTTGTCTAAATATATTCATATGAGATCTTGTTTTGAAAGATTTATTATCAGAAACTCAATCGTATAATTAGAATTTAATTTAGATGCTTAGTTTGTAAACAAACACATTTTAGAACTTTTAAAAGCATTCAACAAACGGCGTTTTGGATTCTAGTGCATGGTCGTATAATCCTCTCTTAAAGTGGTGCCCAAACCTTCTCTCCAGGCATCACTCTCTACACTGCAGCTACTAGTGCCAAAGTTTCAAAGATTCTGGAGCGGTGCAAGCAGAGGTATCGCTGCCTTGAGACTTAAAAACAATATTTCTTCGGCCTTGTTTGGATGCACTTCAAAAGTTGAAATTTTTTCACTTTCTCCATCACATCAATCTTTGGACCCATGCATGAAGTAGTAAATGTAGGTAAAAAATAACTAATTACACAATTTAGTTGAAAATCACGAGATGAATCTTTTGAGCCTAGTTGGTCCATGATTGGAGAATATTTGCCAAATAAGACGAAAGTGGTACTATTCATCGGTTTGAAATTTTTTCAGCATCTAAACGTGGCCTTGATATGTTGGTGTCAGATGAAAGCCATTGGTAGCACCCGTACCGTCACATGACACAAGATAGCATCGGTGCCTAATTTTTTTTTCGAGGAAGGCTGTGTTCAGATCCGAAATATTTGGAGAAAATATTTCTATAGCATTTTCGTTGTTATTTGGCAAAATTTATCCAACCATGAATTAATTAGGCTCAAAAGATTCATCTCGACCTTTACAGACAAACTGTAGCATTAGTTATTTTTTACCTACATTTAATGCTTCATGCATGCGTCTAAAGATTCGATGTGACGGGTGACAAAGGAAATATTTTGGGAAGTGAACGAGGCCCAAGTATAATAGCAGCCTCAGGCTGAATACTGAGGTGGAGGAGAAAGAGGAGAAGCGGGATGTAAACTCACAGCCGGCGCCGGCTCAGGGTGTGTTTAGTTGGTGAAAAGTGAGTGAAAAGTTACTGTAGTACTTTTCGTTGTTATTTGGCAAAATTTGTCTAACCATGGACTAACTAGGCTCAAAAGATTCGTCTCGACATTTACAGACAAACTATGCAATTAGTTATCTTTTTACCTACATTTAATGCTCCATGCATGTGTCTAAAGATTTGATGTGATGGGTGAAAGAGAAAATATTTTAGGTTTGCATAGGAAGTGAACACACCCTCAGTCGCAAGAATTGAAAAACCTTGTGAGACAGACAAATGACCCAAGTATTTAATGCTGAAGCTGTGAGAAGTGACGCCCTGTTTGATTTCCATATGTTAAAGTTTAACTCTCATCACATCAATGTTGCGGCAAATGCATGGAGTACTAAATATAAACTAATTGCATACATGTTGGCACAGATTAGGAGTAATTTATGAGACGAATCTATTAAGTCTAATTAGTCTAAAATTAGAAACTTTTTGTCAAATAAGACGAAATTGCTATAGTGTTGGTTAAACTTTAACACCTCTAACCAAACCGGCCCTTATTTCTTCTGGCTCTACTCTGCGGAAGACCTAAGGCAATGGTGGTGGACCGTGGACGTGGGTGGATGAGCGCCTGTTTTGGACATCTGTCCTGTTCGTCAGTATGCGCGCGGTGGGGGAGCTGGGTGCAGACACGAGCTGGGCTGCGTGCTTAGGCGTAGGAGGGAACTTGATCTGGCCGTAAGCGCGAGCGAGACCAGAAACCTTCAAAAAAAAGTCTACATTATCTCCCTCAACTTTCGTAAAAGTCCGCTTTTCTTCCCCAAACTCCAAAACCAGGCAAAACACATCCATCAACTTTTAAAACCGTTCATCTTACCTCCCTGACCCTGTTATAAACGGTTTTATCTTTTTATTTATTTATTTATTTCCGTTGAATCTTTGAAAAATCAAAGTAAATCACAGAAAAATTATAAAATAAAAATCTAATTTTGTTGGACTTCACATGAGTAGATCTACATATTGAACATATAATATGGTATACTTTATGTAACACCCCTGGTGTTACGAGCTTGCTTAGCGTCACAATTAAGATCAAAAAGAAATAGTAAACAAATAATGGCGGTTAATTGGTTTACTTGAAAACATACTCATGAGACCTTAATTAGTAAAATAGAACAATAGGTTTAATTATTCGGCTTGAAAAACAATTGTTATAACGAAAATAAAACGTAACTTGAGCTTTGCGCTTAAGTAAAGATTGATGCGCGAGTTGCGTAGATGGAAGTGCAACCTTCTTGTTGGGGAATAATTACTGTTAGCTAGAGTTTTGCTAGCTCCAATAATCGATTTTGAAATTCAATTCTAACTAAACCTAGGTCTCGGCTATGATTGAGAGAAGTAATGGCCATGCCATTTTGGGCGTTTAATCTCCAACCTAAATGCCTAAGCAGTACCACCCCGTTATCGCATAATTGGTTGCTTCTAACTTAGCACTTGAGCACGGTGTCGGTGGTAGTTGGGTGGACATCATGTTGCTTGCCTTAAAATTGTCTAATTTCGCTTGAACGCACTGTGAACCGCGGGTTGACGCCCTGTTCGCGAACCAACGTTCAGCTTAGCAAACGTATCTTGGCACCTCTCTATCTCCTTCTTGGGTCACTCTCTGGCCGTGTCTTGGCCTCTGTTAGATAGTTGTACGTGTCCTCTTCTTGTTGCTGTTTTGGGTTGAGCCTTAATCGCGCTGTCAGGCAGGCTTCACTTTGCTTTAAGTGTCGTGCGCGTCACGTTTGTGCCGGCCGACCTCCTATTCGCGGTCACCGCTGGCGCCGGGGCCTAGCCGCGGCCATGCCGCTTGCGCTGCGTTGGGGCGTACATGTACTGCCGCCCTCGACGTGCCGCGCATCAGGCCAAACCGACCGCGGGGCAGGCTGACGCCGCAGCTGCCGCCTCGTCGTTTCTTCCTGTGCCGCCCCTGCCTCATGGACTCGGCCACAGTCGCGACAATGTCATCTCACTGCCTCGTCCTGTCTCTGCGTGCGAATGCCGGTGAGCCCCGCTCAGGCCTGGCCACGCCAAGTCGAACGTGTTCCACCAACCTCCTTGTCTCGTCCTCTTTGCTTGTGCTCGCTTGAACCCCTACCATCGGAGCCGCCCATCTCCATCTACTCGGTCCCTCGCGCGCTCTCTCCACGGCTGCGCCAGGCGCAGAGCCGCTGCCCCCTTTATGCCCTCCTACTCGCCAAGCCGAGCTTCGCAGCACATTTCCCCTCTCCTGAAGCTGGCTTGAGGGGTTGCCTAGCCGTCGTGTTGCCCTCAATCCTGACTAAGCTCCATCGACCGCCAATTTGGCGATTTGGCAGTCACCGGCCAAGTGCGTCACCACACCGGTAAGGTTGGGGTAGGGCACAAATTGGTTCAATTGCTTTCGATCTCGAGCTCGTAATGATTTTGCATGCGCGGTGCTCGCCTCAGCTTCGCCTAGGTTGCAGCCGGTGGGGAGCTGACGCATCGGTGTCCGCTCAGAGCATCGGCCGTGCAGTGCGGCCGCACGTGGCCAAACCACCTCAGCACGCCTCCGCCCCAACCGGCGATGCAGGACGCGCCAGGGTGAGCTGCTGATACTCCTCTATCATTTCTCCCTTTCCAAGAACACGTAGGCACGCCGGGGCAGGGTCGCCGCCATGGCTGAAGGTCGGCCAGCGTGGGTAGGGCACTGGGGGGCACCAGTTGCCGCTCGAGCACTGCCTAAGGTTTTGCTTGCGTCGCGCGGAGCTCGTCGGCTCGCTTGGGCGCCGTTCAGTTCTCGGGTGGCCGGAGTGGCCGCCCAGTGCCGGCCGGAGCTGCGCCGCCGTGGGCAGGGGTGTCGGGGGGGTTGGCCGTTGTAAAGGAGACTCTTTTCAGGGTCGTGTTTGAATAATGTTAGGTTGTGGTAGCAATAAATTACTGTTCCGTTTGATTACCTTTGAGTCTGAGCCCTCTTTTGTAAAAGGCGCGAGCGCGCGGGCCCTCCTGACCTCGGGTCGTTGCTGGGCCGGCCTGCGGCAGACAGCCGCCTTCCCCCTCCCCCCCCGTCGGGTCGCTGGGCTAAAGAACTGGCGCCAGCCTTTTCTCTGTTACAACAAAGTAAATTGTTTTTCCTTTCTAATGATGCTGCGAAATTGTAAAATCAAAATAAAATGGTATATAAATCCAAAAATCGTGAAACCAATTTTGTAAGGTTACTAAAATCATGCTCTATCTGCTAGTGTATTTAGTTAACATAATATTTTGATGTTTCCAGGAATGCTTTATATAGTAGGGTGTTTTATATTATTAGAGTATAACTTGTAGGGATTATTGCGATAAAATGGTAAAAGCGTTAACTCTAAAAATGTTACAGTAAACTACTAATATTATTATCCACTCACTGTAGTTTCGATGGCTCCATAATAATAGATGTGTTAGGGTAGCCGGTGAACCCTAATTTGAATACATGTGTGTGAGCGGTAAAATGCGAAAGCAACAACTTGGGTTTCATAACTAACATGATTGTCGAAAAATAGCACGTTGCTTAGTACATTAGTCTATACGCTAGTCGTTAGCTTGAGAGACAAAATCATTTTCTAAATTGCGACTGTCGTGTGTATTTACGTCTTTCTGCATTGCATCCACGATTGTCATTATAGGGGCGACGATGGATCGTGGAGTCGACTGGAGTAGCAGAAAGGTGATGTCTTGATGATCGTATCATCGCGATGGAATGCTAACTTGGTTAAATTCTCCCTAGGCAAGTCCCGATGCATAACCCCTATTATTCTGCACTTTATTTTATGCTTGTGCATTAAGTTTAAAGGAGTTGAATGAAACCCACTTGCATATATATATCCTGATCCCATGAGTCTTACTAGTATGACAGGATCGTGTAGATTGCTATGCTACAGGACTCCGGTAGAAGTCGAGTGATTTCCTGTCGCTCGCGAGAGATAGGAATATCTTATGGTTACTATTATCATGTTGCTATCTCATGGAATATAAATGTATATGGATAATTGGAGACCGTGCGGAATGGGTTGGATGGACTTGGACCTGGTTGAGCAACAAAGCGGGGCTCTAGTTGCATTTGTTTCGCCTGTGTCAATTAAGGACCGTTCGTTGCATGGACCCTGGTCAAGTCACAGATCTTCTTATCCCGAGCATATACTAGCGGATGGGGGCTAGGAAGACTTGTTACTCTTTTGTCATGGGCTCCGGCTCTTTCCGGACCGACTGATTGGAGACGGGGATAGGTGGAGGTCTTAGCACCGTATTGAGGCCAGGCCTCAAGTACAGGAGCTAGGAGTCCAAGTTTGGACGGGGACCTGGAAACCCGTGACAGGAGGGGAACGGGTTGGTCTTGCTTGTGCCTGGGGTACAAGCAAGGCGTGTGTTTTTCGGGGTACCCAGCTGGGCACATTGATTCGTAAATCGCCGTTTCTGCGTGACGGTACGGCTTGACTACGCTCTGGCATCGTAGTAAGAACTGGCAGTTGAAAGATGAAGAAATGGTTTCTTTTGTTCAACCCTTGCTTGATTAGAGCCTAGGTGCTTACATAGAAGATTGGATAAGAAATGAAATACAACTATTAAAAGTAAGAAATCAAGGACACACTCTTAGCACTGCTTCTCGCAAACAAGAACCCACCAGCCAGAAAGCCTTGCATAATCCTTGGAGTCTTTTTACTTCCTCCTAACAGGTAAGTCTTGCGGAGTACAATTGAGTACTCAGGGTTTGTTCTACCCTGTTGCAGGTGACTTGTGCTGATGAGCTGACACTTGTGTGTGGAAACCACCTGGTGGGCTCAGCGAGAAATTCCTTTGCGATGCAAAGTAGAGTTTATTTATTAAAACTCTCACTAAAAGTTTTATAAGGAAAATACTATTAATCTGATATCATTTCATGCAATTAAACGTTCTTCATGTAAATATTTAACTAGTCATTAAATGGTTTCATTTCCGCTGAACTCGGATAATGTTTTATATTCCGCTGTTATAACTATTTAATGAATTACTCTGATGTTGTACTAAAAGTGATGTAAGAAATGGTAGGGATGTTGTAAGCTTTACTCTCTCATTTATGATCCTGAGGTAAAAATGTGGATCTTCGAGTTCTCCCTTGCGGTGTGCTCGATGGAATCACGTAGTTTAGTGTTCTCCCTGGGGTACTTAGTGTCTAATGGAAGACGAGTACTCTTGGGAGGGCATTAGTTTAGGCGATTCTGCCACAGGTGGTATCAGAGCATAAATGAGACAATAAAGCTTTAAAACTCTTTCCTAAATTAAAATTTGATAACAAATTCTTTTCAAAAAGTTAGGGCGATTGCATGCGAAGTTAAATAAGTCGCCCATTACTATGGTTATGTATCTAGGATAGATGGCACTCTACTGACCTAGTTAGGCTTAATCAAGTTTTCTACAGGTACCCTAACCCCGAGACTAGTACGATAGCCACGACTAGCTACAGGGAGAGCACGATGTGCCAAAACTCTGAGAACGGTTGCTCTATGTGTTGGTAACAGTGTGAGGGCGGATAGGACGTGCATTCACGCATACGCTATTGTGCAATAGTTGTTGAGGTCGACCAGTCGTTGTCCGTGTAGCCACGATGGTGCTGTAGTCTCGTGCGTCGCGCACGCCTGTTGGTTCACGCCTGTTTGGCCCATACGTTGTCGTACCCCTTATGCGCTCTTGTCGAACCTCTTCCCCCTAGTCGTATGCCCCCTAGTCGTACTAACCCTTTATGACCTCGGACACTGCTCGTCGTGCGCATATGAAGATCTTGCTGTTCAAGTTTACTGGCCCCCATGCATGGTTCAAGGGTGGACTGCGATAGGACCACTGTCTGCTCTGCCTTACTTAAGGGCAAGCCTAGCCGCGTGGAACCATCATTCGGTGCATCCTCGCTCACCCAGCTCTTTTCCCTTGAGCAACCTATCGCTCAAGCCTTCCTTGTAATCACCATCCACCACCCACCAAGGATGGCAGGGGTCTAGGTTAGCAGCTACTGCCTGAATACCGAGGGTTTTCCCAAAATCCTGTATGCCACCCTACAAAAACTCGGCGTTCCGGAGCGTCCCGAGTATGAGGGCCGTGAGTACATGAAGCATGGCACTGAGCGATGCAAGGTCACCGTCTACATTGACAAGAGTGAGGAGTTTCCTGATGTCACGGAAGCCTGGAATGTGACTACAGCCGGGTTTCGCTTTGGCGACACTTACCAAGTTGTGGCCCGCAAAGCCTTGCAGCATCTCTGCCAGATCTATGAAGGGCCCATTGCTCGTACCCCCATGCGGTTCTTTCCACCTTAGGACAAGAATTGGTGGGTATGGAGGGCTCGCATGGAGGTTTTGCATGGTCCAGACGTGCAAGAGGACAACCCGACCGTGGTGCACCTGACCTCGTACTTGCTTGCCCTAGACGAGCAGTACGACCGGCAAGCCTCAGAGCTGAGGGAGTGTCTCCGCCATGCTGAGGAAGCCGAGATCTTCTCTCGAATGCTCGAAGTGCAGCTTGCTGAAGCCCTTGCCAATCTAGCAGCCGCGGAGAGTCGAGAGGCTGCCATGTCGGAAGCCGTCAAGGTGGACCAAGACCGTCATGCCCAGGAGCTGGAGGACGCCTATCTTGTCACAAGGGCCAAGCGTAGGACGCTCGCCTTGGAGAGGTAGGAACCCTTAATTTTGGAAGGAATCCCTGTCCAACCGCTGGAGAGAAGGAGGACCGGTGTTGCGGTACCACCAGCACCTCCTCCCACAGAAGCCTCTGAGATAGAGCCTTTCCTTCCCCTCACCCAGCCACTGCTAGGAGAACAAGCGGCTCCGCAGCCCAGTGCAGCAGAAGAGCCTCAAGAGCCCAGGAATGAAGTCGTTCGCCCCGACGAAGTGGATTAGTCGTCCTAGGGGAGATGTAACCGCAGTGGGTAGTGTTTTTCATCACTGTCCTCCAGTGTTGTAATCTTTCCGTCATCTTTTGTTCGTAGCTATTAAGGCCATCTAGTCATAGGATGCAAGTGATGTGTCAAGTATGTGAGTACCTGTCTGTTGCACCTGTGTAAGGTCGTTTGGAATGAGTAATTGCTTTATCCATGTGGTTGTTACGTCAATCTTCCCTTAGGTCTTGTAGTGTGTTTTTGGTTCTTGAGATAACCGCAAACAGGTTGCAAGAGGAACAGTTACTCAGATGCAGCGGATTAGTTGCGATTGAATGACAGAGGACACTGTATCAACAAATTGTGGATGTCCCAGTAGAACACTTAAACTTTCTTGATTTAAATCCACCTTGGGATTTAATTTTCCTGTTCCTTGTTTTGAAAAGGAACCCTTGTTGCTTTGATTTCTTTGCACTACTTTTCTAATTTGGTGGTCTACCTACGACTCCACCGCTTTTGCTGCGAGTAAGTTGGTAATGGTTGCCTAGTTAATAGCTTATGGTGCCGTGACGGAACCGAGGGCCACTTGTGGATCGCGACCACATGTCTGTGCCGCTCGGCGCACGCTGGTATCGAGGTTGTTGACCAAGCACTGTTGCTAAGTTACACCGTAGTACCGCCCTTGCTACAAGCATTCTCCTTGGTAAAAATATCCTAGTGTTCTAACGAGAAATCCACAACGAGTTGATGGAGTAGTACCCTCACAATTATGACCAAGATAGTGGGGTTTTGGAAGAAGCACGTATGTCCTGATCTCAGTCTACATGAAAGGCCGGTGCAAGTTGGACCCTAAAGGCAAAAGCAGAAAGAGAAAAGAGACAGGGAACAAAAGTAGTCTGGAGTAATTGGAACACCGATGGGACGTTGCCCCTGTGTCCGGTGACCGCTCTACATTTGCCGGGTCACCATCACTTTGTGTTCTGCGGAAGCCATCGGTGGCGGGGCCCACGTGTGTCGCGCTCGCGTGGCCGCGGCATGGCGCCGCACTAGTCTCGCCCTTGGCACTGTACGTCCCTCTTTTCTCGGCGCCCTCGTCGGCTCTCGATTTTTCGCCCTCGTCCCGGTACTCGACCCCCTCCTGTCTCCTTTCCCCCACTCAAGCTCGCACAGGGAGCGCACCATGGTGATGTTGTTCCCCACCTCATGTCCCATTGGTGATCCCCCCTCCGCGCCACCTCCGTTCCCGGTGTGTTGCACCGCCACCTCCGTCCATCAGGCTATAAATGCTCCTTTGCTTGCCTCTCCTCCATCCCACCCTCAGATCCGAAGTAGAGCGCGTAGAATCACTCTCCTCTAGCAGTGTTCAGGTGGGAGGGGCTCGGGAGCAGTTGGGAAGTGGTTGGAGGCAGGGCTACGAGATCTAGCCATTGCTCGCAGATCTATGGTCGACAGTCTGAGGTGTTGGGTAGCTTAGCGGAAGGGATCTGGTTTCCATTGAAGGAGTTCAAGTTCATCTCTAGTTAGTTAAGTTGTAGGGTTCGCGATGTTCAAGTTCTCGGTCTCTTGTTTCTGGATCTGTTGGGCCTACGCCATGTTTTAGATAATCATTTTCCTGTTACTCTTCCACTGTCCCCGTCTTCGTCGATTTCTGGAGAGGTTGTGAGTATATCAGTAGAACTTAGCCGTGATGCCTCTAGATACCTGAGTGTTTTAGTTTTCGAGGTCGTGTAATCTCCTATTGTAATCTCTACTAAGAAGTGAAATCGTGTTTCCCCTTTTCTGTTTCTTGCTCCGAATCTCGGGACGAGATTCTTTGAAGGCGGGTTGGTTGTAACACCCCTGGTGTTACGAGCTTGCTTAGCGTCACAATTAAGATCAAAAAGAAATAGTAAACAAATAATGGCGGTTAATTGGTTTACTTGAAAACATACTCATGAGACCTTAATTAGTAAAATAGAACAATAGGTTTAATTATTCGGCTAGAAAAACAATTGTTATAACGAAAATAAAACGTAACTTGAGCTTTGCGCTTAAGTAAAGATTGATGCGCGAGTTGCGTAGATGGAAGTGCAACCTTCTTGTTGGGGAATAATTAATGTTAGCTAGAGTTTTGCTAGCTCCAATAATCGATTTCGAAATTCAATTCTAACTAAACCCTAGGTCTCGGCTATGATTGAGAGAAGTAATGGCCATGCCATTTTGGGCGTTTAATCTCCAACCTAAATGCCTAAGCAGTACCACCCCGTTATCTCATAATTGGTTGCTTCTAACTTAGCACTTGAGCACGGTGTCGGTGGTAGTTGGGTGGACGTCGTGTTGCTTGCCTTAAAATTGTCTAATTTCGCTTGAACGCGCTGTGAACCGCGGGTTGACGCCCTGTTCGCGAACCGACGTTCAGCTTAGCAAACGTATCTTGGCACCTCTCTATCTCCTTGGGTCACTCTCTAGCCGTGTCTTGGCCTCCGTTAGATAGTTGTCCGTGTCCTCTTCTTGCTGCTGTTTTGGGTTGAGCCTTAATCGCACTGTCAGGCAGGCTTCGCTTTGCTTTAAGTGTCGTGCGTGTCACGTTTGTGCCGGCCGGCCTCCTGTTCGCGATCACCGCTGGCGCTAGGGCCTAGCCGTGGCCATGTCGCTTGCGCTGTGTTGGGGCGTACACGTACTGCCGCCCTCGACGTGCCGTGCATCAGGCCAAACCGACCGCGGGGCAGGCTGACGCCACAGCTGCCGCCTCATCATTTCTTCCTGTGCCACCCCTGCCTCATGGACTCGGCCACAGTCGCGACAATGTCATCTCACTGCCTCATCCTGTCTCTGCGTGCGGACGCCGGTGAGCCCCGCTCGGGCTTTTCCACGCCAAGTCGAACGTGTTCCACCAACCTCCTTGTCTCATCCTCTTTGCTTGTGCTCGCTTGAACCCCTACCATCGGAGCCGCCCATCTCCATCTACTCGGTCCCTCGTGCGCTCTCTCCACGGCTGCGCCAGGCGTAGAGCTGCTGCCCCCTTTATGCCCTCCTACTCGCCAAGTTGAGCTTCGCAGCACATTTTCCCTCTCCTGAAGCCGGCTTGAGGGGTTGCCTATCCGCCGTGTTGCCCTCAATCCTGACTAAGCTCCATCGACCACCAATTTGGCGATTTGGCAGTCACCGGCCAAGTGTGTCGCCACACCGGTAAGGTTGGGGTAGGGCACAAATTGGTTCGATTGCTTTCAATCTCGAGCTCGTAATGATTTCGCATGCGCGGTGCTCGCCTCAGCTTCGCCTGGGTTGCAGCCGGTGGGGAGCTAACGCATCGGTGTCCGCTCGGAGCATTGGCCATGCAGTGCGGTTGCACGTGGCTGGACCACCTCAGCACGCCTCCGCCCCAACCGGCGATGCAGGACGCGCCAGGGTGAGCTGCTGATACTCCTCTGTCATTTCTCCCTTTCCAAGAACGCATAGGCACGCCGGGGCAGGGTCGCCGCCATGGCTGAAGGTCGACCAGCGTGGGTAGGGCACTGGGGGGCACCGGTTGCCGCTCGAGCACCGCCTAAGGTTTTGCTTGCGTCCCGTAGAGCTCGTTGGCTCGCTTGGGCGTCGTTTAGTCCTCGGGTGGCCGGAGTGGCCGCCCAGTGCCGGCCGGAGCCGCGCCGCCGTGGGCAAGGTGTCGGGGGGGGGGGCGTTGGCCGTTGTAAAGGAGACTCTTTTCAGGGTCGTGTTTGAATAACGTCATGTTGTGGTAGCAATAAATTACTGTTCCGTTTGATTACCTTTGAGTCTGAGCCCTCTTTTGTAAAAGGCGTGAGCGCGCGGGCCCTCCTGACCTCAGGCCGTTGCTGGGCCGGCCTGCGGCAGACAGCCGCCTTCCCCCCCTGTCGGGCCGCTGGGCTGAAGAACTGGCGCCGGCCTTTTCTCTGTTACAACAAAGTAAATTGTTTTTCCTTTCTAATGATGCTGCGAAATTGTAAAATCAAAATAAAATGGTATATAAATCCAAAAATCGTGAAACCAATTTTGTAAGGTTCCTAAAATCATGCTCTATCTGCTAGTGTATTTAGTTAACATAATATTTTGATGTTTCCAGGAATGCTTTATATAGTAGGGTGTTTTATATTATTAGAGTATAACTTGTAGGGATTATTGCGATAAAATGGTAAAAGCGTTGACTCTAAAAATGTTACAATAAACTACTAATATTATTATCCACTCACTGTAGTTTCGATGGCTCCATAATAATAGATGTGTTAGCGTAGCCGGTGAACCCTAATTTGAATACATGTGTGTGAGCGGTAAAATGTGAAAGCAACAACTTGGGTTTCATAACTAACATGATTGTCGAAAAATAGCACGTTGCGGGTAGCAAGGATACGTGGCTTAGTACGTTAGTCTATACGCTAGTCGTTAGCTTGAGAGACAAAATCATTTTCTAAATTGCGACTGTCGTGTGTATTTACGTCTTTCTGCATTGCATCCACGATTGTCATTATAGGGGCGACGATGGATCGTGGAGTCGACTGGAGTAGCAGAAAGGTGGTGTCTTGATGATCGTATCATCGCGATGGAATGCTAACTTGGTTAAATTCTACCTAGGCAAGCCCCGGTGCATAACCCCTATTATTCTGCACTTTATTTTATGCTTGTGCATTAAGTTTAAAGGAGTTGAATGAAACCCACTTGCATATATATATCCTGATCCCATGAGTCTTACTAGTATGACAGGATCGTGTAGATTGCTATGCTACAGGACTCCGGTAGAAGTCGAGTGATTTCTTGTCGCTCGCGAGAGATAGGAATTGAAAGGATCAAGATGCCCAAGAGGGGGGTGAATTGGGCTTTTCTAAAAAATTAATTGCAAGAATTAAATCCTACAAGCCAAACTTCACCCCTAATGCCTACTTGTGTTCCTTGTGTTTCTACCGATAAAAGTTATGCACCCTAAGTTCCAATCCTAGACTAGCAAGGCAATTCTAGGAAAGTAATCAAGCAATGAAAGTAATGCAAGAAAGTAATTGCTTGAAAGTAAGGGATAGGAACACGGCGATGTTTTGCCAAGGTATCGGAGAGTCGCCACTCCCCACTAGTCCTCGTTGGAGCACCCGCGCAAGGGTGTAGCTCCCCCTTGATCTGCGCAAGGATCAAGTGCTCTCTACGGGTTGATTCTTCGACACTCCGTCGCGGCGAATCACCCAAAACCGCTCACAACTTGAGTTGGGTCACCCACAATCTCGTCAGATGATCGCCGAACTCCCAATCACCACCAAACCGTCTAGGTGATGGCGATCACCAAGAGTAATAGGCTAGAACTCTCACTTGACCACAACAAGTCTAATGAGAAGATGAATGCACACTTGCTAGACTCTTGTCACTAGAGAGGATTCTCAAACTTTGATTCGCAAATCTCAATCCTCACTATGGCTCTTGCACTCCCTTGCACTTCAAAGGTGTTTCTCAGCTAAACAAATGAGCAAGAGACCTCTAAAAGAGGTGGAGGGGTTGTATTTATAGACCCCTCAGACAAATCCAACCGTTACCTTTCGAAACAGCCAGACGCGCACTGACCGGACGCGCCTGTCGATATGACCGGATGCGCCGGTCAGTTGTAACGGTCGAAAACGGAAACCTGTACTGAGAGACCGGACGTGCCGATCTGTGCTGACCGGACGCGCCGGTCTGAGATGACCGGACACGCCGATCAGGGATGATCGGACGCGTCCGATCATGCAAGAGCTCTCTGGAAATTTGACCTGACGCAACACCGCGTCCGATCATAGGTGACCGGACGCGTCAGGTCACCACGGGACCTTACTGGAACAAGACCGGACGCACGACCGCGTCCGTTCATAGGTGACCGGACGCGTCAGGTCTCCGCTGGACCTTACTAGAACATGACCGGACGCACCGGTCTTTTTCACAGTCGCGTCCTATCTTTGCTGTTTACCCTCTAGAACACGTGTCAGCCTAACCACCGTGTCCGGTCCTCTCAAGGACCGCGTCCGGTCAGTCAGCCGAAAACGCAGTTAAGACTTTGTACTGACCGGACGCGTCCGGTCATGACCAGGACCGCGTCCGGTCATAGGTAAACGGCTCAAACGTCTTCTAAACGCAATGCAACTTGAACCAAGTCACTTCTAACTATACTCTAAGCTTTTCTCGAGCTACCTAGTGCTAAGTTTGACAAGTGTGCACCACACCTAAACATAAGACTCACCTAGGTCAAGCTACTCGCTCATGCCCCTCTTCATAGTACGGTCAAAGGAAGAAACAAAGATCCTAACGACTATTCCAGATGTATCTCAACACCTTGACATCTGGAACTAACCGTCCTTAATCTTATCGTTGATCCTTTGAAAACCGAAACGATTTCCATCAAGGGACATGACTGCCATATTGCTCAAAGCAGTTATCATCTCCATGACCTAACTTACCGATGTTTCTGCAAAACACACGTTAGTCATGGTAATTATGTGTTGTCATTAATTGCCGAAACCAACACCGGGGCCTAGATGCTTTCAATCTCCCCCTTTTTGGTGATTGATGACAACACTTAGATTCAGAAGATATGAGTTGAGGTTTTTGATCATGCTTGGTTCACATAAGCATAAAGCTGTAAGCACAAGGGGTTAGTCAATGCTTATGTGTTCCAAGCCAACTGAGTGTACTCATAGGATAAAACATGAAGAGTTAGTACACATAAAACAAAGCTCATATGAAATCGGAGTAAGGCACGGGAGCACAACCTTATGAGCTAAAAAACAAACAAGTGACATGTTTTAAAGCTGTGATTAGATAAACCATATAGACTTAAGATATCTCATAAGATCACATGTCACACGAATGCAATTACTATAAAGTAAACATGATGCATGAGAGTAGCACACAAGAAAAGAACGAAAAACCCTCTAACAAAAGCTCCCCCTAAATCTACTCTCTCTCCCCCTTTGGCATCAAACGCCAAAAGCTAATCTAAGGATCTGACGGGGGAACAGACGGAGTCGAGTCGGGTGCCGAGGATCGCGGAGTAATCACAAACTGAGAGATGTCTCCCTCGGACTCGGAGCTATCTGGCTGACCCTCTGAAGAAGCACGCGGCTGTGAAGCGGTCTGGGTCTGATCAACAGGAACAGGTGCTGCCGAAGTAGCGATAAGTGAAGCAGTCTCTGTGACCTGAGCCTGAAGTGAGCCAAAAGCTAGGGGATCTGTCGAGGCAACGGACAACAGAACAGTCTCTGTAGTGCCTGTCCCTGTCACTAGAAGGAAAACTGCCTCTGAACCTGACAACCCTAAAGAAGTAGCAAATGTGGTGTGCGAGGGTGTCGGCTGACCAGTCAACTCGCTATATGTGGCACTCCGATCAATGAACGGTGTGCCAGTCAACATGTGAGGGCGAGGCTGGTCTGAAGGAGTAAACCCCGTCTGAATGGGTGTGTAGCTCGGGGATTGGAATGACTGAGGAACCTGCAGCTGTGGAGATGTGAACTGAAAGCTCGGCTGATCTTGACTTGAAGGTCCACTGAATGGTAAAGCTGAAGTCAGGATAGATGCAGGTGGAGGAGCCCCAACTATGACTAGGTGACGCAGAAGCTCCAAGTACTGCTGCTGGCTAGCTGCACTCTATCGCTGCATCTCATACTGCTGACGCTGCATCTCGACTTGTTGGCGCTATATCTCAAGCTGGTATTTTTGGAACTCATCCTGTCGAGCTTGTATCTGTGCAAACGCAGCAGCTGTGTCCTGAGCCTGTCTCTGTAGCTGAAGCTCTTGTCGCTCCTGTGCCTGGGTCAGCCTCTCAAGTATAGCCACCATGGCTGGGTCTGAGCGGGAGGCTGAACCAGAGCCACCGGCCTCGTGGTCATGAGGCCGAGGAGACCGATACCTGGGGATGGGCTGATAGTCCTCGTCAGTGCTGTCAGAGGTCTCATCCTCAGCTATATCAGCGGGCTGAGCATCTAGATCTGCAAGTTCTGCCTTAGCAAGACCCTGTATGGTTGTATCCTGCTCAGCCGCTGTCTCGGGCACCTCAGGTCTCTCTCTCTGTCCTAGTGCAGGGGCCTGCTCTCTAGTAACTGAAGCCCATAGCTGACGAATATCATACTCAGGAAAAGCAGTAGTGGTTTCAGTTATCTCAGCACTTATTTCTAAAGGCAGCTCAAGTGCAGATCTGATGATGAAACAAATCCAATAAGCATAGGGCAGCTGATGGTGTCCCTTGAAGCCTTCTGCCAGGGTGTCCTCCATCTCGCTGACCATAAGATCCCAAATGTCAAAAGGTGTCTGTGAAAGAAGGTGGTGAACTACCCAAAGCTGCATCCTGGTGAGTCCCTCTCTGTAACCAAGTCTGGGAAGAAGAGTGCGTCTGACAATAGCATCCAAGACTCGGGCAATCGGTATCAGACTGGTAGGTGTGCGACGAGACCCTTCGCCAAAAGGCTCATGAAAACAGGGTCGGATCAGGTCTGTAGGTGGCACAGAACCGCCATGAGGGCGTCTAGGTGGAGCTGTCTGACCAAAGCAGAGCTGGTGAATCTTCGTGTCTGAAGCTGGGAGTCTGAGAATCTCCCGTACTCTAGAGCTGTACAGTCTGCGGTCGCGGCCTCTGAATGCAAATTGTATGAACTCATGGGATGGATCAATCCATAATGAAGCATAGAACTCCCTAACCCAAGTGCCGTAGTATGCACCTGTCTGTCCAAAAAAATCTGACAGGCCTGGTAGATAGGACAGGTGCGGACGTAGCTGCTCACCCACTACCTCAATAAGTGACTCAATGCGACAGACCCTCTGTGGTCGAAAAGCAATGCCACTGTCAACAAGAGCTCTATAAAAGTCCTCCTGGAGAGGAGTATAGAATCCCTCTGAAGCTCTGGAGTCCCTCTGAGGTGGGAACCACCGGCTGACCTCAACAAATCTCAAACTTTGCACCTGTCGTGCAGTAGCACCTCTCAAGTCAAAGTGCTCAACTAGGGGTGTACCTCTAACTCTCGGAGGTGGACGTCCTCCACGACGCTGGCCCTCTGGCCTAGGAGTCACCTGAGTCCGTGTGCGTGTGGAGCGGTGATGTGATGGAGTCTGAGCTGGCTGTTCTGCTGTCCCCTCTGAAGGTGCTGCAGGTGGATCAACTGACATAGTATCTGCATCCATTGGCACTTCTGTGCCCTCAGTGGTCTCAGTGGTCTCTGTACCAAGCTGTCATCCTTCAAGATGAAAACGACTGTCTCCAATGCGTATACCACTGCTCCAGCCACCCCTTTCTACTGCATCTGCTGCTTCTGCCACTGCCTGAGCTATCTCTGCATCAGTGAGAGTCTTCTTCTTTTTTCTGGACATGATCTTTATGCGCTTTTCACGCGCAACCTCAGACAGACGAGGAGGACTGTCGTCCCCGTCACTAGGAGCACCACTGGCATTCTTGCAACGAACCATACTGTCACACTGTCGGAAAACCTCTGAAAGATGATGTACTGACACTTGAGAGGCTTGGCCTCAATCCGTATCCGCAGGCTTGGCCTCGGATTCAATCAACAGAACAGCAGTTACCTCGACACACTGACACACTCGCTGAAAAGACAGAATAGATGGATCTACTATAAGCAACATATATGATCTAAAGGTACGAAACCCTAGAGATAGCAAGCATATAAGATAAGACGTGAAATGAAACGTGATGGCTACTTCGGATCGACGAGAAAGCGGTGATGAGATGAGATGACCTAGGTCGCGAGACTTCCCGACGCACCGGACGAGCGCTGATTCGCCAAAACAGAGGTCGATTAGAGTTAGCGAAGACAAAATTTCGACAAACCCTAATACGAAGATCAAGGAAGTGCGAAGCAACCTCGAGCGAAGACATCGCGTGAGGGACGTTTCGATGACGAACGAAGGAGACACTGCAGAATGAACCCTACGGTTAGGGCGACGCGCGATGGCTGAAGATCGAGGATGAATGCGATGGCAGGGACTGGTCGGAGGTCGTGCACGGTCACTGGCAGCAGCAGCAATGGCTCACGGCGGCGGCGGTGAAGATGGCGGTGCGGTGAACGGCGGCTGCGCGGGCATGGTGGCGAAGACGGCGCGTGCGCGAGAGGAGAGCAGCTGCAGGGCCGGGCCGTGGCACAGGCGCGGCGGAGAGCTTCGGCGAGCGGCGGCGCGGCAGAGCTCCGGCGAGCGGCGGCGGTTGCGAGTTGTACGGGCGAAGAAAAAGAAGGAACGCGAAAGATTATATGAGGGGTTAGATCCGCTCGATACGCGATGACCAGACGCGGTGGTCGATATGACCGGACACGGAGAGGTAGCGTCCGATCACATTCCAGTAAGCTCCTGGAATGACCGGACGCGTCCGATTATCCGTGATCGGACGCTGACGGCGTCCGATTTTGATTTGCCTGGAAAACTGAGACGGATGACTGGACGCGGTGGTGGTTACCAGGACCAGACGCGGTGGTCAATAGGGCCGCGTCCGGTGCAGCGTCCGATCACTAGATCAGGAGACAGTCTTCAGGATGACCGGACGCGCTGGTGGTCGCCGGGACCGGACGCGGTGGTAAAGCAACACTGCGTCCGGTGCAGCGTCCGGTCCAGCGTCCGGTCACTGTTTTTCACCCTTTTTCATACCGAACTTAGACGCGACTTCTCCCAATCAAGTTCCAATTCAAAGAGACATAGATAAACACCAATTGGAACAAGATATGAGTGACCTCACTCAAATCCTCAAGTTTCTCAAAATAGTTTGCCTTAGGCTAATATTATTTTTAGGAAAATAGGCAACAAACACCCGAGGAGCAACGTATGGCCATGCAATAGAGCTTTTGAACCCTTGGGAGCGTCAAAATGCTCTCTCTACCCATGGACGAACACAGAGGTTGCTCAAAACTTAACCGAAAAAGGAACGATAAAACAACAACCATGCATATGCAATGCAAAACAAGTAAGTAAAGCTAGGTTGCTTGTCAAGTTTGATCCACGGTTAGGCTTCTTCACTCCTCCAAAGGAGGGTTATCGTAACCATGTTAGTCAAGCCCTAGATGCATTGCGGGTAATTAAACATGACATATAATACAAATGCAATGCAAGGGACAACACAAGCTCATCTTTTAAAGTTACTAGAATCAAGCACATTTAGTTCACTTCTCAATCTACAAAAAGTAGCTTCATCCAAAGGTTTAGTGAAGATATCCGCTAATTGATTCTCACTTCTTACACCTTCTAGTGATATGTCATTTTTAGCAACGTGATCTCTTAGAAAGTGGTGGCGGATATCAATGTGCTTGGTGCGAGAGTGTTGTACTGGATTATTAGCAATTTTAACCGCACTTTCATTGTCACATAAAAGCGGCACCTTTTTAAGAACAACTCCATAGTCTAGAAGGGTTTGTTTCATGTATAGGATTTGTGCACAACAAGCCCCCGCGGCAATGTATTCTGCCTCGGCGGTGGACAAAGCCACACTATTTTGCTTTTTCGATGACCATGATACTAAGGATCTCCCAAGCAAATGGCACCCTCCGGATGTGCTTTTTCTATCAATTTTGCAACCGGCATAATCCGAATCGGAGTAGCCAACTAGTTGGAATCTAGCTCCTTTGGGGTACCATAGTCCGATGCTTAGAGTATACTTAAGATATCTTAGGATTCTTTTTACGGCACTTAAGTGAGGTTCTTTAGGGCACGCTTGAAAACGGGCACACATGCACACACTAAACATGATGTCGGGCCTAGATGCGGTAAGGTATAACAAGCTACCAATCATAGAATGGTAAAGAGTTTGATCGATTGGTTTACCTCCCTCATCTAGGTCGAGATGTCCATTAGTTGGCATTGGGGTCTTGATTGGCTTGCATTCTTCCATCTTGAATCTTTTGAGAAGATCCTTGGTATACTTCTCTTGAGAGATAAAGATCCCTTCTCTCATTTGCTTGACTTGAAACCCAAGGAAGAATGTTAGCTCACCAGTCATTGACATCTCGAACTCTTTTGACATCAATTCACCAAATTCTTTGCAATAGTCTTCATTTGTTGACCCGAAGATGATATCATCAACATATACTTGACAAATGAAGATCTCTTCTTTGAACTTCTTGGTGAATAGTGTGGTGTCAACCTTCCCAATGGTGAAGCCCTTCTCAATGAGGAAGTCCCGAAGGCGCTCGTACCACGCTCTAGGTTCTTGCTTGAGCCCATATAGCGCCTTGGACAACCTATAAACATGATTAGGATATCTAGGGTCTTCAAAACCTGGAGGTTGTTCAACAAAGACTAGTTCATTTATAAAGCCATTTAAGAATGCACTTTTCACATCCATTTGATATAGTTTCATATCATGATGTGATGCATATGCAAGTAGGATACGGATGGCTTCAAGTCTTGCAACGGGTGCAAAAGTCTCTCCAAAATCAAGACCTTCAACTTGAGAGAACCCTTTTGCCACTAGTCTTGCCTTGTTTCTTACCACTACCCCTTGATCATCTTGCTTATTGCGGAACACCCACTTGGTTCCAATGACTCTTGCACCTTTTGGATGCTCTTCAAGTGTCCATACTTGATTTCGGGCGAAGTTGTTCAATTCTTCATGCATGGCATTCACCCAATCTGGATCTTGAAGAGCTTCTTCTACATTCTTAGGTTCAAGACAGGAGACAAAAGAGTGATGTTCAACAAAAGAATTAAATTTTTGAGATCGAGTCATTACACCCTTTGTAGGACTCCCTATGATGAGATCTTGTGGATGTGCTTGAAGTAGAGGTGAGTTTCTTCGATCAACCATTTGAGGGGTGGGATGAGGAGCATCAATGTCTTGTGCTTGTGCCTTGGCTTGATGATGAGAGACATGGGTGTCTTCATTTTCAACTCTCTCATTCTTGTCATCATCTTGAGGCACATATGATGATGATGGTGGATTGACAATTTGTACATCGTCTTCATCATCTTTAGGCTTGATGTCACCTACCGGCATGTTCTTCATGGCCTCCCTCAATGGTTCATCACCTACATCATCACAATTCTCAATTGCTCCTTAGGAGCCGTTAGACTCATCAAATTCCACATCATATGTTTCTTCAACCAAACCGGTGGCGTGGTTAAATACTCTATATGCTTTGGACTTTGATGAGTAGCCAACAAGAAAACCAATATCACAACGTCTTTGGAACTTCCCTAGGTGTTAACGCTTCTTGTAGATGTAGCATTTGCAACCAAACACCCGAAAGAATGAGACGCCCGGCTTCTTCCCATTTAGCAACTCATAAGGGGTCTTGCAAAGGAACTTTTGTAGGAAGAGGCGATTTGAAGCATAGCATGCAGTGTTGATTGCCTCGGCCCACAATTTTTCCGGTGTATTGTACTCATCTAGCATTGTTCTTGCAAGAGTGATCAAGGTCCGGTTCTTCCTCTCAACTACACCATTTTGTTGAGGAGTGTAGGTTGATGACACTTCATGCTTGATTCCAATTTCATCACAATAGGCTTCAATGTTGGTGTTGTCAAACTCTTTTCCATTGTCACTTCTAATCTTATTTATCTTGACTTCAAATTCATTTTGAGCTCTCTTTGCAAACTTCTTGAAGCAACTTGCCACTTCGGATTTGTCATGAAGAAAGAAAGTCCAAGTGTATCTTGAGAAGTCATCCACAATCACAAGACAATAAAGATTTCCACCCAAACTCTTGTAAGTTGTAGGACCAAACAAATCCATGTGGAGGAGTTCTAGCACTCTTGATGTTGACATGTAGGCTTTGGTTGGATGAGTGTTTGCAACTTGTTTGCCGGCTTGACATGCACTACAAGGTTTGTCCTTTTTAAACTTTACATCCTTTAAGCCTCTTACTAGTTCTTTCTTCAATAGCTTGTTGAGAGTGTTCATTCCAACATGAGCAAGCCTCCTATGCCAAAGCCATCCAAGTGTGGTCTTGGTGAACAAACATATCATCAAGTTTGCATCTTCGGAGGTGAAGTCAACAAGATAAAGATTGTTGTATCTAAAACCCTTGAAAATCACTTGCTTGTCATCTATCTTGGTAACAACCACTTCATTTGGACCAAACAAGCATTGGTAGCCAAGATCACAAAGTTGCCCAATGGATAGTAAATTGAAACTTAATGAAGCAACATAGAGCACATTGGAGAGAGAATGATCATTTGATATTGCAACATTGCCTATACCCTTGACTTTGCTCTTGGAATTATCCCCAAATGTGATCTTGTCTTGGCATACCCCATCCTCTTCAAGTGAGGTGAACATACGAGGATCACCGGTCATGTGTTGTGTGCAACCACTATCAATCACCCAATGAGATCCACCGGTCTTGTAGTTCACCTACACACAAGAGATCAAGCCTTTTGTTTAGGGACCCAAACTTGAGAGGGACCCTTAACTTTTTCAACTAGTGACTTGGCAACCCAAATTTTCTTTGGCCTATTCTTGTTAGGAGGACCCAAGAACATAACTTTCATCTTTCCACTAGAGTCCTTTCTAAGCATGTAGTGAGCATTGAAAGCAAAGGGTCTAGCATGCTTGGGCAAGGGTTGTGGTGGTGGAGTTTTGCACTCATGAACAAAATGACTTTCTTGTCCACACTCAACACATCTCTTTGGCTTGGGCTTTGACTTGCTTTGTTGTTGTTGAGTTTTGACCTTCTTCTCTTGATTTGCCAAATAGCCAATGCCACTCCTATCCAACTTCATGACGGTGTTCATGAGTAGCTCACTTTGCAAATGTTGGCCTCTTGTGAACTTGCTTAGGCCGGTCTTGAGATGCTCTTTCTCTTGCTTGAGCTTCTTGTTTTCTTCAATAAGTGACTCATTTGAAGCTTGCTTTTCAAGAGCCAACAACTTCTTGTTCTCAACTTTAAGCATCTCATTTTCACTCTTGAGCTTGACATACTCATCATAGTCATTGACCTCAACCACACTCTTGCCTTTGCCGCTAGAGCCTTGCTCAAGGTTCTCAATAATCAAATCATCACATGATGTAGCTATATCAATCTTAACAATTTGGTTAGTAGCATCATGTGTCTCAAGAGCTAGCTCATTAGCAACAATAAGAGTATCATAGTTGATTTTCAATGTAGTATATTCTTCTTTTAGAGAGTTGAGTCTAGTCATGAGTTCACCATGCTTCTTCTCAATTTTATCATGTTTATCTCTAAGCTCCTTGTTAGAGGTTTTAAGCTCCTTGAGAGAAGAAGACATAGTTTTATTTTGATCTATGAGCTCATCCCTAGTCTCATGTGTACTTTCAAGCTTAGATGAGAGTGTTTCATTTTCATGTTGAAGCTCATCATTTTCATTTCTAGTCCTCCTTATGATTTTAGAATATTTGTTTAACAATTTTACTAATTCATCATAAGAAGGTGCATCATATTCATCATCACTATCACTATCATCACTATCACTATTTTGTACCTTTCGATCACCTTTAGCCATAAGACATAGGTGAGAAGTGGATGATGACGGTGAGGATGGCGGTGAAGATGGTGATGAAGACGTTGATGACGATGGTTATGGCCCAACCACAAGTGCGGCGATCTTCTATTTTTCATCATCACTTTCATCGCCGGAGGACTCACATGATGATTCAATGTCGGTGAGCCAATCACCAACAATATAAGCCTTGCCTCCCTTCTTCTTCTTGTAGAACTCTCTTTTCTTGCCATCTTTCTTCTTGTATGGTTTGTTCTTTCTTTTATCATCTTCTTCTTCACTTGAATCATCTTTCTTGCCCTTGTACTTATTCTTGTTTTTGTCTTTTGGAGGCTTTGGGCATTGATGAGCTAGATGCCCAAGTTCTCCACAATTGAAGCAATCCATTTCGGAGATTGGCTTCCTTTTGGTACTAGTGAAGAATTTCTTCTTCTTGCCATCGAACTTGATGCCACTCTTGTTGAGCTTCTTTAGCATCTTGGTGGTTCTTCTCACCATGAGTGCAAGTGATTCATCATCAATATCACTCTCACTTGTGCTCTCTTGCACTATCATGGCTTGGCCCTTCTTCTTTTTCTTTTCATAGCTAGCTTTGAAGGCCAAGTCCTTCTTCTTGGAAGATGATGAACCCTCTTCCGGAGTGATGTGCATGTACATCTCATGTGCATTGATCTTTCCCAATACTTGAGTCGGTGTTGCGGCGGAGAGATCACTTTGGTGAAGTACAGTGACAATATGTCCATACTTCTCAACGGGGAGAACACTCAAGATCCTCCTTGCAACATCCGATTGACTCATTTTAGTGAGTCCAAGAGCATTGAGATCTTCTACAAGAACATTCAAGCGAGTGTACATTTTATTAGCACTTTCTTTAGGAAGCATCTCAAAAGAATTAATTTTCTTTAAAGCAATATGATAGCGTTCCTCATGCTCACTCTTAGTTCCCTCATGGAGAGCACAAAGATTCTCCCACAATTCATGAGCGTTTTTGGCATTACGCACACGATTGAAGATATCTTTGCTTAGTGCCCGGTAGATTGCATTTTTTGCTTTTGCATTCCGCCGGTCGTATTTCTCCTCGTCACCACTTGGGTCAGCGGGATCCCTTATGGGGGGAAGCCCTTCGGTTGCGGCTCTAAGGCACCCAACATCTATGGCTTCGAGGTACGCCTCCATACGAATTTTCCAATATTGAAAATCGTCTCCCTCAAAGGTGGGAGGTGGTCCTTCCCCATTAGACATCTTGCTCTAGGCGGTAAAGCCTAAATTTAGAGCAACACGGCTCCGATACCAATTGAAAGGATCAAGATGACCAAGAGGGGGGGTGAATTGGGCTTTTCTAAAAAATTAATTGCAAGAATTAAATCCTACAAGCCAAACTTCACCCCTAGTGCCTACTTGTGTTCCTTGTGTTTCTACCGATAAAAGTTATGCACCCTAAGTTCCAATCCTAGACTAGCAAGGCAATTCTAGGAAAGTAATCAAGCAATGAAAGTAATGCAAGAAAGTAAATGCTTGAAAGTAAGGGATAAGAACACGGCGATATTTTGCCGAGGTATCGGAGAGTCGCCACTCCCCACTAGTCCTCGTTGGAGCACCCGCGCAAGGGTGTAGCTCCCCCTTGATCCGCGCAAGGATCAAGTGCTCTCTACGGGTTGATTCTTCGACACTCCGTCGCGGTGAATCACCCAAAACCGCTCACAACTTGAGTTGGGTCACCCACAATCTCGTCGGATGATCGCTGAACTCCCAATCACCACCAAACCGTCTAGGTGATGGCGATCACCAAGAGTAACAGGCTAGAACTCTCACTTGACCACAACAAGTCTAATGAGAAGATGGATGCACACTTGCTAGACTCTTGTCACTAGAGAGGATTCTCAAACTTTGATTCGCAAATCTCAATCCTCACTATGGCTCTTGCACTCCCTTGCACTTCAAAGGTGTTTCTCAGCTAAACAAATGAGCAAGAGACCTCTAAAAGAGGTGGAGGGGTTGTATTTATAGACCCCTCAGACAAATCCAACCGTTACCTTTCGAAACAGCCAGACGCGCACTGACCGGACGCGCCTGTCGATATGACCGGACGCGCCGGTCAGTTGTAACGGTCGAAAACGGAAACCTGTACTGAGAGACCGAACGCGCCGATCTGTGCTGACCGGACGCGCCGGTCTGAGATGACCGGACGCGCCGATCAGGGATGATCGGACGCGTCCGATCATGCAAGAGCTCTCTGGAAATTTGACCTGACGCAACACCGCGTCCGATCATAGGTGACCGGACGCGTCAGGTCACCACGGGACCTTACTGGAACAAGACTGGACGCACGACCGCGTCCGTTCATAGGTGACCGGACGCGTCAGGTCTCCGCTGGACCTTACTGGAACATGACCGGACGGACCGGTCTTTTTCATAGTCGCGTCCGATCTTTGCTGTTTACCCTCTGGAATACGTGTTAGCCTGACCACCGCGTCCGGTCCTCTCAAGGACCGCGTCCGGTCAGTCAGCCGAAAACGCAGTTAAGACTTTGTACTGACCGGACGCGTCCGGTCATGACCAGGACCGCGTCCGGTCATAGGTAAACGGCTCAAACGTCTTCTAAACGCAATGCAACTTGAACCAAGTCGCTTCTAACTGTACTCTGAGCTTTTCTTGAGCTACCTAGTGCTAAGTTTGACAAGTGTGCACCACACCTAAACATAAGACTCACCTAGGTCAAGCTACTCGCTCATGCCCCTCTTCATAGTACGGTCAAAGGAAGAAACAAAGATCCTAACGACTATTCCAGATGTATCTCAACACCTTGACATCCGGAACTAACCGTCCTTAATCTTATCGTTGATCCTTTGAAAACCGAAACGATTTCCATCAAGCGACATGACTGCCATATTGCTCAAAGCAGTTATCATCTCCATGACCTAACTTACCGATGTTTCTGCAAAACACACGTTAGTCATGGTAATTATGTGTTGTCATTAATTGCCGAAACCAACACCGGGGCCTAGATGCTTTCAGGAATATCTTATGGTTACTATTATCATGTTGCTATCTCATGGAATATAAATGTATATGGATAATTGGAGACCGGGCGGAACGGGTTGGATAGACTTGGACCTGGTTGAGCAACAGAGCGGGGCTCTGGTTGCATTTGTTCCGCCTGTGTCAATTAAGGACCGTTCGTTGCATGGACCATGGTCAAGTCACAGATCTTCTTATCCCGAGCATATACTAGCGGATGGGGGCTAGGAAGACTTGTTACTCTTTGTTATGGGCTCCGGCTCTTTCCGGACCGACTGATTGGAGGCGGGGATAGGTGGAGGTCTTAGCACCGTATTGAGGCCGGGCCTCAAGTACGGGAGCTAGGAGTCCAAGTTTGGACGGGGACCTGAAAACCCGTGACAGGAGGGGAACGGGTTGGTCTTGCTTGTGCCTGGGGTACAAGCGAGGCGTGTGTTTTTTAGGGTACCCAGCTGGGCACATTGATTTGTGAATCGTCGTTTCTGCGTGACGGTACGGTTTGACTACGCTCTGGCATCGTAGTAAGAACTGAGATGAAGAAATGGTTCCTTTTGCTCAACCCTTGCTTGATTAGAGTCTAGGTGCTTACATAGAAGATTGGATAAGAAATGAAATACGGCTATTAAAAGTAAGAAATCAAGGACACACTCTTAGCGCTGCTTCTCGCAAACAAGAACCCACCAGCTAGAAAGCCTTGCATAATCCTTGGAGTCTTTTTACTTCCTCCTGACGGGTAGGTCTTGCGGAGTACAATTGAGTACTCAGGGTTTGTTCTACCCTGTTGCAGGTGACTTGTGTTGATGAGCTGACACTTGTGTGTGGAAACCTCCTAGTGGGCTCAGCGAGAAATTCCTTTGCGATGCGGAGAGTTTATTTATTAAAACTCTCACTAAAAGTTTTACAAGAAAAATACTATTAATCTGATATCATTTCATGCAATTAAACGTTCTTCATGTAAATATTTAACTAGTCATTAAATGGTTTCATTTCCGCTGAACTCGGATAATGTTTTATATTCCGCTGTTATAACTATTTAATGAATTACTCTGATATTGTACTAAAAGTGATGTAAGAAATGGTAGGAATGTTGTAAGCTTTACTCTCTCATTTATGATCCTGAGGTAAAAATGTGGATCTTCGAGTTCTCCCTTGCGGTGTGCTCGACGGAATCACGTAGTTTAGTGTTCTCCCTGGGGTACTTAGTGTCTAATGGAAGACGAGTACTCTTGGGAGGGCATTAGTTTAGGCGATTCTGCCACACTTTAGTACAAAGTTTTTGATGTGGCTTTAGATTTATGCTTTTTTTAATTAAATGAAATAATTTATAGCTGCAGTTTCTATGGTCCAATGGTGGTGAAATTTTTATGATGGACTAATTATTGTATGCTTAAACTGTAGTAAAAATTTTATACTTATTAGATCATGTATAACTTAGTTATAGATTTTATTTAGGTTTATGCTTTTTAAATATAAATAAATCTATAACTAAGCTATACATGATTGAATGAGTATGAAATTTTTACTACATTTCAATTATTAAATAATTGACCCACCATAAAAATTTCATCACTATGAATTATTCCAATTAAATACATAAAAGCATAGATCTAAAGCCACAACAAAAATTTTATAATAAAACATACTATATTATATGTTCGCTGTATAGATCTACTCATGTGGAGTCCAATAAAATTGGATTTTCTATTTTATAATTTTTCTATAATTTATTATGATTTTTCAAAAATTCAGTTGAAATAAATAAAAAAGAAAAAAATAAAAGCACCTTTAAAACTGATTATAACAGGGCCAAGAAGGTATGATTTTAAAAGTTGAGAGAGGTGTTTTGCCCGGTTTTGAAGTTCAGAGAGAAAAAACGAACTTTTGCGAAAGTTGAGTAGGTAACGTGGACGTTTTCCTACCCTAGTCGGCGGACGATTGCGTGCCACCTGGGTCAGTGGCTAGCACGGCCCCCAGGTCCCACCATCCAAATACCAAAACCTGCAGTTCTTAGCTTTGTCCTCCAATAAATTATTGAAGCACTTATTTTAGTTCGATAAATTTATATGAAAGGATAATAATATCCAGCGTATGAAAATAAGTATCATTTAATTTACCATAAAACATATTTGGATATTATGTTTATTCTAAGTTATAATAAAAGTTGATAATAGTTTACATAAATTTAATACAATTTGAGATGGTTTGATTTAAACTAAACCTAGAATTCTATCATATTTATCACACTATAAAATTAATTATATAAGTTTAAAACAGCTTTAGTAAGATCATATGTATCCTACACACATAATGAATTTATAGATGTGTATTTATGTACAGGTCAAAAACACAACAAACCCGCAATAAAAAATACTTTCAAAGAAGAACCAGCGAACAAAAAAAAAAAGTTGCACCGTCATGAATGGATGCTGGTCTTCTAATGGACTTGGTGTTTAGTTGGCAGCTATTATTTTTATGCCGCTCTTTGAGCGTAAGCTGTGTTTTGTCCGTGTGTGTTTCTTAATAATGGATGGTTATATTATAACTTATGAAGAGACTAGAATAAAATCATTTTTCTAAAAAAACATAATAAAATAAAAATGACGTACCAAATCTTCAATTGAAATATGATATGGGCCACTGCTCACTAGGAAGAAATTTGAAAATAAAGAAAACTGACCAACACACTCCAACAGCAGCCAAAAGCAGCCCACATACATCTCCTAGCCCACCTACAGTATGTCCACTTCGCTAACCACGAGGATATGTGCTCGACAAGTGACTCCTCAAGGTTATTTCAAAGTTATTTTAGAGTTGTCATCTAGATCTTAAAGTTTCAAAATACATTTTTAGCTACATAAAGTTATAACGAGTTTTATCTAGACCTAAACGGGCGTATGCTCGGCCCACTATTTTATATGGCATGAATTTGATAAATGAGACCCACGTGTTAACGGCAAGACTCCACCTAAAAAGGTCAAATATATTTCATATATCTTAGATTAAAATGATTTTTATATAAAAATTATAGCTCTCGACGAGATCTACAACTTTATAGTTTCGTGTTTTTTTTCATTTGAGACCGTTAAGGTGCTAAAAAAATTGCCATAAAAAATATGCTCAAAAAATAATATAAAGTTTCAGCAGCATATTAATCATGTATCATAGGTTATCGTATTTGAAAAATCATATATTTCTTGTATGGTGTCGGATAAAAAATATTTTGTGTGAATTGTAGCTCTCATAAACTCTATAAATTTCTAGTTTTGAGTTTTATCAATTGAGATTGTTAACATGCTCCAAAAACAATATAAAGTTTCAGCAACATATTAATTGTGTACTAGAGCTTGACATCTTAGAAAAATTATATCATTCTTGTATGGTGTTGGATAAAGATAATTTATATATGAAAATTGTAGCTTTCAATGAGGTCTACAAATTTCTAATTTCTAATTTTGTCATTTGAGGTAATTAAGGTGCTGAAAAGGTAAGTTCGAGCAACATATTAATTACGTACTAGAGCTTGTTGTATTAAAAAAATCATTTTTTATAGTGTCGCATAAATATTTACTTTCTATTTGAAAATTATAGTGCTCAACGATATCTAGTAATGCTCGTAGTGCTTCGCAACCCAAACACATGCGGTGGATAGACTGGTTTTCACTCTTATTAATACTGCATGCAAACAGCATGCATATCAAGTTCTTTAAACTTTCATTTTTTTTTCAGTCACCATTATTCTGGTCCTTAAGGGTGATTGGTTAGCTTCTAAAATTTGCCAAACCAAAGATTTGGCTTGTCATGATTTTGGCTATTATTTGGTTGGCTACCAAAACTTGTCAACCTCTCATATTTGACTTGTCAAATTTATGGTAAATTTTTTACGTAACTTTGGTTTGCCAAATCATCGGCATAGCAAAATTTGGTTACAAACCAAGCAAGCCCTAAATCAACACCAACCTGCAAGTAATTGTTGTTGACCTGAGAGGTTATTATTTATTTATTATTGTAAAAAAAAAGTGTGATCCCTTGTTAAGCTAGATGCAGATCAGTGGTTGGCAATGATCTGTTGCGCCTCAGTCTCGTACTTGAAGCCGTAGCTGCTCTGCTTGGAGCTGTCCGCTGACCAGATGAAGAGCCCGGGCAGCTTGTTCTGCCGCTGCAGCTCCATGGCCCCACTGATGCCTTGGTCCGGCGAGAGCAGTCCGGTGACGTTGCCGGTCTTGAAGCTGGCGAGCACCTTGCCGCCGGGGTAGTTCGCCGACTGCTCGTCGTAGAACATGACGTACGTGGGCACGTCGGTGTTGTCGCCGTAGCCGTAGAACTGGAAGTTGACGTAGTCGATGACGCCGGAGTACTTGCTCCAGAGCGGCTGGTAGTACTGCTGGACCACGGGGTCCTCGAACGGCGCGATGGAGGTGGCGATGTTGGGCATGCTCTGCTTGAGCTGCGTCAGGAGGCGGCCGATGCACTCGACGAACGTGTCCACGTCGGCGCCGTCGGCGAAGTGCTCGTAGTCCACGTCCACACCGTCCAGCCCGTACGTGTTGATGATGCCCGTGAGCGACGCCACCGCGTTGGCCACCCACGAGTCGACGGAGGTCGGGGTGAAGACGGCCTTGACGATGTCCTGCACGCTGTCGCCGCCGAGCCCCGCCATGACGGCGACGTTCGGGTGCGCGGCCTTGATGGCGGCCACGGCGGCGGGGGTCAGGTTGCCCGTGTCCCAGAAGGGGCTGAACACGCCGTTGGTCGGCACCGGGGTGGGCTGCTGCCCCACGGGCGTGTAGTCGATGGCGAAGGAGAGGATGAAGTGGAAGCTGACGGAGGCGTTGATGGGCACCTCGGAGAACTGCACGCCGGAGAACTGCACGCCGGTAAGTTCGAGTGTACTAGAGCTGGTTGTATTAAAAAAATCATATTTTTTATAGCGTCGGATAAATATTTACTTTCTATTTGAAAATTGTAGTCCTCCATGATATCTAAGAATGTCTAGTAATGCTCGTATTTCATTCTTAATAATACTGCACGCAAACATCATGCATATCAAGTTCTTTAAACTTTCATTTTTTTTTTCAGTCACCATTATTCTGGTCATTAAGGTTGGCTAGTTTCCAAAATTTGTCAAACCAAAGATTTGGCTTGTTATGGTTTTGGCTATTATTTGGTTATTTACTAAAACTTGCCAACCTCTCACATTTGGCTTGTCAAATTTATGGTAAATTTTTTTACCTAACTTTGGTTTGCCAAATCGTAGGCATGACAAAATTTGGTTACAAACCAAGCAACCCCTAAATCAACACCAACCTGCAAGTAATTGTTGTTGACCTGAGAGGTTATTATTTATTTATTATTGTAAAAAAAAGGTGTGGTCCCTTGTTAAGCTAGATGCAGATCAGTGGTTGGCAATGATCTGTTGCGCCTCAGTCTCGTACTTGAAGCGGTAGCTGCTCTGCTTGGAGCTGTCCGCTGACCAGATGAAGAGCCCGGGCAGCTTGTTCTGCCGCTGCAGCTCCATGGCCCCACTGATGCCTTGGTCCGGCGAGAGCAGTCCGGTGACGTTGCCGGTCTTGAAGCTGGCGAGGACCTTGCCGCCGGGGTAGTTCGCCGACTGGTTGTTGTAGAACATGACGTACGTGGGCACGTCGGTGTTGTCGCCGTAGCCGTAGACTGGAAGTTGACGTAGTCGATGACGCCGGAGTACTTGCTCCAGAGCGGCTGGTAGTACTTCTGCACCACCGGGTCCTCGAACGGTGCGATGGAAGTGGCGATGTTGGGCATCCTCTGCTTGAGCTGCGTCAGGAGGCGGCCGATGCACTCGACGAACGTGTCCACGGCGACGCCGTCGGCGAAGTGCTCGTAGTCCACGTCCACGCCGTCCAGCCCGTACGTGTTGATGATGCCCGTGAGCGACGTCACGGCGTTGGCCACCCACGAGTCGATGGACTGCGGGGTGAAGACGACGTTGACGATGTCCAGCACGGTGGCGCCGCCGAGCCCCGCCATGACGGCGACGTTGGGGTGCGCCTTCTTGATGGCGGCCACGGCGGCGGGCGACAGGTTGCCCGTGTCCCAGAACGGGCTGAACACGCCGTTGGTCGGCACCGGCTTCGGCTGCTGCCCCACGGGCGTGTAGTCGATGGCGAAGGAGAGGATGAAGTGGAAGCTGACGAAGGCGTTGATGGGCACGTCGGAGAACTGGACGCCGGTGGACTGCGCGCCGATGTACTCACGGAACAGGTAGCCGTTCGTCATGGCTGACAAAATGGACCTGTATCTCTTTCGAAGCAATTAAGCAGTGCTGCCGAGTGCCGTGCACACAACAAGGGGGGAGGCAAGGGGACGCATTTATAGGCGTTGTCCACTCCTTGACTGCAGTAGTCGTTGGCGGGCGAGCAGAGACGAATCAGTCATGTCTGATGGCGTGTTCTGGAAGAACAGTTTTTTCTCCCTGCGATATCGAAAGGAGTCGGTCAACTAATTCGGCTGAGAAACAAAAATGTGAATTGATGACTACTATATGTGACCTGCAAAACTTGATGTACATTGATGTACGTACATTTGGGGTGGCTATCATGTACGTTCGTAGACTGCTGTTTTTCTCCGAAGGGAGGAGGGAATTATATTAAAACTCAGCATATTACTCTTCAAATTAACATAGAAAATATAAAATAGATAAGGCACAATATTCTATCTAAACTCTTCCGCCCTCTTCTTCCCTCCTGACTTTCCTCGATGCAGTCGATGCTCTAGATGAACAGAGCCTTGTCAAACACCGAAGCCAGAGTATAGTCCATATACCGAATCCAGCAATCAACCATAAAACATTGGACAAGCCGCAAGATTCAACGTTCTGGAATCAAGTTCAAAACGCATCTGAATCGATGAAAGAATATCAGCATTTGTATCATATCGTCGGCACATCATAAGACACACGTTCATCACCTTCAATCCTTGATTTCCTCTTGGCGACCATCGATGATGAGATCGACGATCCGGAGTAACTATCTTTGTTGGGAGTGCCTCGGAAGCACCCCTCCCCGGCCGATGAAATCGACGCTTACAACGGCGACTTCATAGTGCAAGTTTATCGCAGGTAATAAGATTCCGACCGAAATCATCTGATTTTGTCGGTAGATTTATTTGGACTAAATTCTGAAAAAAATCTAAAAACTACCAAGAAAAGAGACGTATGGGACACCTCTCCTTCCTATCAAAACGCACCTATCGTTAGGCAGCTTTACCTGAGAGCCCGTACTGCATGGGATAAGGACGTACCACAAGTACATCACAGCCGCATAAGCTGTGATGACTTCCGCTGTTCAACGCCCTATATCCGATCCGATCCCTAGGCCTAGCGAAGTCGACGATCTTGAAGAAGTCCTCATGAAGCGATATATACGCTAGGAAAGCGGCAAATTCAACATCGGAGGCTGCCATCAGCTGCGTGGCTTGCGGCGAGAGACGCGTTTCGGTTCGTTGCAAATCTTCTTTGTTAAAAATTCGTCGGCCTCGTGGAAGGAAGGATGCATGTGCATCCCATTCCATGCACGCAAGGACGCGTGCGGCTCTGCTCCTAAATATCATCTTCGACGTACGTGTCGCACAGACCACGCACGGTGGCTCTAGTGTGTGATTTGTCGTGCGCACGCGTTCAAGAGCATTGCAGATTTGCGGTAGGGCGCGGGACTACTACACATGCATGTGTTTTTTTTTTCTTGTTTCCATTCCATACGCAATATATATATATATATATATATATATATATATATATATATATATATATATATATATATATATATATATATATATATATATATATATATATATATATATGAGTTCACTTTGGCGTGGAATAATCGTGATTAACTATGACGACGTCGACAAGTAACAGATCGAGCCCACGTGACAACCGGAGATGTATGTATGGTCCTGGTCGATCATGGAAGTTGCAAACTCAACGCTTGTGTTGCGGGACTACACGTACATGTGCACCGTGCACGCATGCATGAATGTCGACCTCGACATCTTATCTTATCTTATACTCTTATATAAAGTAAAACCCCACTGTTAGGGATTAGTTATGGATGGGCCTTCACATGAATCATGGGCCTAGCACCAGTCCAGTCACGTTTGAAAGGGAGTCTACAAAGGCCAAAGGCTAGGAGCAGGACAAGGCATCGAATATTCACAAGACAATACATCTCCATCTCGAGTCCATGTGCTTCTTCCTCCTCTGACCTCTATCTCTCTGTACCCGGATTCCCTACCTCCAGTCCCTTCTAGAACCTTCTGGTATCTTCTTCCTAGCTCTGATTCCCCTGCTTGCTGATTTCAGACCTCCCTCTCCCTGAGGTCTTGTATCCTAGTACCTCTTAATTGAGTTGTCAGCAAACCAATAGAGTGGGGTTGCTAACAATCGGTACCAGAGCCATTGATTCTCGATCTGGCACCATGAATCCTTCTACCCAACTTCTCCTCGACGAGATGCGCAAGCTCTTCGCCGAGCAGAACGCGTGGTTAGATCGGCAATTTGCCGCGTCGATCGCGCCCACGCCCGCACCTTCTGCCACCGCTTCGGTCGCAACCGCGCCCGAGCTTTTTGCCGCTGCCTTGGCTGCGCCAGCGCCCGCACCCGCACCTGCACATTCCACCGTCGACGAGCCGTTCTGCGCTGCGGCGCTTCCTCCACCCTCTCCTTCTGCCATCGACGCTGCTGACGGCGCCGACCCATCCGTCGGGGCAGAAGCTCGTCCAGTGCGGCCCCGTCGACATCGAGTACATCCGCGCCTCCGCGGCCTTCTCCACCTGCTCCTTCATAACCGTGCGCGCCTCCAACCTCACGGGCGAGGAGTTCGTGTCTGGGAAGGGCGGCGACGCCACGGCCTACCCAGCGCCCAACGCCGCCATCTTCGCCAACCAGATCCATTACAATGCCGACACCGAGCCGTACCCAGAGCCTGAGGTCGAGGCTTCCGTGGGTCGGAGCACGCAAATGCTGCTCGCGATGGGCCAAATCATCTCCGTCTCATCCAATCCAATCGTCTCCAACTCCGCGTCCTCGTCGGAGCTTGCCCGCCGCGAGCCACACCTTGCCCGTGCCGCGCCCTACCCACAGGCCGCTCTCAAGGCTCGTGCCGCCGCCGACTCGCCCTATGGGGTCTACTCCGAGCACACCGCCATCTCCCACACGCTCAGCATGCGGGTCCGTGCGTGTCCGGCTCCGAGGCAGCAGCAGGTGCGCCGTGGGGGTCGCGGCAGCTTTCAGTCCCTCGTCGCCTACGCCACCGTCGGCATGAACATCGTCTTCGTCGGCACCAAGATGGCGCCATGGAGCACGACTGGCGGCCTCGGCGGCTTCCCGCCAGCCATGGCCGCGAATGGGTCCCACGGGATGGCTTGGTCGACACACGCTGCTGAAGCTACACCAACATCATCACCGACATCTACACTTCCAGGTGCCTCAACCCCAAGCCTTGCCATGTTGAGTTTGATATCTCTGGAGCATGCCAGCTTGGGTGCACGCCAGGTGTTTGAGGAATTGTCACTGCATGCTGACATCTTCTGCAACATCTGTAATGGCTTCGAGCTGCCGAGTCGCGTGTCACTGGGAGTCAATCAACACCAACCATGGCCACCACCTGACGACCTGAGGTTGACGAGTTGTGATGCTGGGTTACGGCCTACACCATCCACAACCACAGGTTACTATGCAGAGCCTCTCCGTTTCCGGTACACGAACTCAACAGTTGTGCTTGCTCCACTTCGCCTTCCTCTGTCTGCGTCCAAAGGCAATCATGGTCACGAGAAGACCGAAGCCCAAGGGGTGCACATTCGTGACAGATGCAACTCTCCATCCGTTCATTACCTCATTAACAGTGCCGGTCCTAGGATTGTGAGGTCCTCCGACGAACTTGCGACGGCTCATCTAAAACCTTATAATATATAGACAATAATTTTACTTGCAAAGCAAAAATAATCCAATAATATATTTTTAATCAAACACTTAAATTAGAAGAAATACATGACTATACGAGTACAAAATACTAGAAGTTTGGAATAGTATACAAATAATTAATTTGGATTAAAAAAGGAAAAAATACCTAGACCTTGACATGAACTGAAACAACTCATCGGCGATCGCAATTACCAAGAAGGCAAGAACCAAGATGTTGTCGTCGTGGAGCCCTGCCTTATCGCCGTCATCGTGTATCGTGCCCGTGTCTCCGGCAGTCTAGCTCTCCGTGGTGGCGCGGCTCGCTGGCTCCGCGTGCGTGCAACAGCTCGTCGCGAACTCGCGTGTCGCGATCAGAGTGTGGCGTGGCTCCACGCCTCCTCTCTACCTGGGAAAGAAAGGCCGATGTGGGCCGCCTAGCCAATTCTCTGCCTCTCTTCTGTCTTCTCATTAGTTTGGTGATGATGCCTAATGAACTATAGGGCCTCGGGGTTTGTATACCTGGGCTTGGGTGTAACATCCCAGATGTTAAAAGCTACTAAAACTTGGTCATGAGCATCATCATGCATAATTACCAAGCATTGTTGCATAAAAGCACTCATATGTTGCATAGGTTGCATAGTAATGTTTCAGTAAGAGCATGTTCATGTTGCACCCTATGTTTCAAGTATTGCAGTGTATGTTTCAATATAAGCCTGACCATGTTGCATAGATAGTGTTTCATATGTTGCATATGTGCATAAGCAATGTTTCACGTGTAATGATTCATATGTTGCCTAGAAATGTTTCACATAATATGTTATGTTGCACACTAATGTTTCTTTAGTAACTCTGTTTTGTTTCATGTGTTTCAAAGTAGTGTTTCATAAGATTGCATGAATAGTAACTCACAGGCTTCATATATGTTGTTCCGATGTTTCAATGATATGTTTCATACATACATGAAATGATGCTTAGAATAATGAGTAAAGTTCTTTGTGGTTTTCGTTTATGTGAATTAGCTTAAACAAATAGGTAGTTAAAATAAACTTCATTGTTTAAAGTGTAATTTGACCCAATGGTACATTTGGATGATAGTTGTGATCACTAGTTAATCATCAATTAATGCAGAAACCAAATCGAGTTTGAATTTGATTCAAAACCCTGATTTCCGTAAAACCCCATTTACCCCTTTTGTATAATTCAAAATCTAAAAAGAATTTGAGGATGAGCCAAAAAGTAAAATTGTAGATCTTGTCAAGTTGTACAATTTTGGTTTTTGGAATTTTCAAAGTTTTAGTATAAAATTTGGAGTAATTTTGAAAAGATTCAAATCCCAAATTTCACCCCTTTTCATTTCCCTATTCCAATTTCAAAATGGAGGCAGAATTTGGAAATGGTTTAAATAGAAAAGTGGTAGGTCTTGCCAATATGAACAACTTTGATGTTTTGATTTTTTAAAGTTTCAATGAAAAATTTAATGTAATTTTGAATTTACCAAAATCTAGAAAATGTCCCCTTTTGATTTTAAATTCAAATTTCAAAATCTACACAGAATTTGAAAAAGGTCAAAACATGAAAGTTATAGATCTTCTCTTTTTGAGCAACTTTTGTATTTGGAGTTTTTCAATTTATTTAGAAATTTTTAGAGAAAAGGATGAAACAAGAGGCTGTAACAGGGAGGTGAAACATTGCAACACAAAGAGGAAACTGCAGACTGAAACTCTGTTTCAGTTTCAAACTCCCTTCTTGTCTAGCTTTGATCTCTCAATTGGTGTGGAATCTGAGCTTGCTCCTTTAAGCAAAGATGGAGATGGCAAATGGATGAACAAGTTTTATTCATGGAGATCATCAAGTTGCATTATGGAAATTGGAGAAAAAGAGACGAGAAGCAGCTCTGTCAGTCATGAACAGTAACCATCGGCGTCCTCCCAGTTTGCCTGCTTCACCGGCGAGCCGCCGCCCCCCAACGCCGCCTCTGTGCGTGTTGACACGCATCCGTTCGCGTGTCCAAGTCGAGCAGTCGGCCGTTGTTTTGTTTCTTCTTCTCCTCTGCTCACCGCCACCGAGTTCCCGTCGCCGTCGTCGAGCTCCAATCCGCCGGCCGAATTCACCACCACCGCAGCGTTTCTGCTCAATTCTTCTTCCCAGAAGCTCCGCACCGCCCTGACGCACCCCGTTGACCCAACCTCAGCACCTCGCCTCGCCTGAGGTGGCCGCGCCACCGTGTCCGTCGGAAACACCCCGCCACCGCCGCCATAGCCTACCTCACCGTGGTCAGCACCCTACACCACCTCCCTCGCTCCACTGAGTAGTCGAGCAGGTTCGCGGTACGCCACTGATGCTGCTCGACCTCTCAAGTCCGTCCCTCTTGCCTTGTCGTGCTTAGCGCATCGCCGCCGCTCTGCCCGGGCCGCCATGGTCGGCGTCGAGCACTGCTCGCAACCCTCGCTGCTCCGTTTTCTACTCTGGGCGTTGCGCCTCGTCGTCCTGATCGCATTGGTACAAGCCGAACCGCCTGGATCCTCGTCGCCGGCGAGGAAGCACCGCCGTTAGCCGGTTGGTCATCGGAGCTCGGTCTCGAGCCGGCTTGGTCTTGGTTGTTTTGCTGGCTGGGCTGTCACGGGCCGGAGGTGGAGAAGGAAAGGAGTTGGGCCGAGAAGAGAAGAGAAGGAGTCGGGCCTGTGGGAAGAAAAAATTCATTTTCTTTTTCTAAAACTAATTTAAATGCTGTTTCTTTGTTATTTCATAACTACTGTTCGCAGAATGCTAAATTCATGAAATTAATTGTGTAGTCTTGCCATGATATGTTATACCTAGGAAAAATATGAAACTTGTATTTTAAGTACTTTTTATATGTGATTTAGTTATGCCTTTTAATTAATAAATGCAAATTCAAAAAATTTTCTAGGCTTAAATGATTGTCTAAAAATTATGAAATTTGTTTTGCCACTTAGTTATGATGTAACTAACCTACATAAGAAGTTTGAGCTTAATTTGACAAAGTTGATTTCATAATTAATTTATGCTTTATTAATTAGTTAATTAATCAGTAATTAGTGCTTAGTTACTTAGAGTTTTGTTTGACTTTGGGATTGCTTATTGACCTTGGATCATTAACATGTGATGATCCATGACATCTTATTGAGTTGCTTGAGCTCACAATTAACTTGTTAATGATGTTTAAATATATCTTTAGTTATAAGTTTAAATATTAGTTAATAAATAAAATAATTACTTATCTACTTAATTAATAATGCATGTGATTAGGTCATGTTGTAATCCTTGTTTTATCTTCATGGTTGCACTTGATGTGATGTCAAGTTATATACCCTGCCATGTTTAGCTAGTGTAAATATGATAAGTGTTGCTCTCATGTTTATGACTAATTAACTTGTTAGTAACAAATAAAATGCATGTTGATAACCTGGATTGTTTTAGTAGATACATATATGTAGTTTTGATTGCTTATTAGATGCAACCTCTTGGGTAAAAAGGTTATGTTATACATATGTTTCCCTATCAATGTTTCATAAAGCCTTGCTATAACTTGTATGTTAAGTGTGATATGTTCTATTATCTTAGCATAATAACTTGTGTGATGCCTGATTAACCCAATTTATGCAATAGTGTTTAAATCAAGTTCATGTGGTCTCATTCTAATATGGTTTGACTTATGTAATGTTATTCCTTATTAAGCTCATGTTTGACTTGTTTAAAAGGATAACAACAAGGTTTTATGATAGTTACTTGTAACTGTACCGCGAAGGAAAGTTGTACTCAAGTAGATAATTGATGTTTATCTTTTCTAAATGTCTCTTGTATGCTATGCCTTGTTCATCATTATGCATCATGCATCATGGCATGCATTTCATCATATTAAACAAAGCATCATTTATATACGTGTAGTGCATACGAGAGTGAAAAGGTTCGTGTTGAACGAGTGTTGACGAGGTTAGTGTTGATCAATCTTCGGAAAGGTGTCATCCACCCGTGGTGTTGGAGAAGGTCATCCATCAATGGTGCTGGTGTCATCCATCCGTGGAGTGGTGCCAAATCTGACTTATGTGAACTAACCTCCTCTGCAACATAGGCAAGCCTCGGACATACAACCACTCTTCTGTTTATAAATGCTTGATTACACGTTAAGTCCAGTGTAATGTGCATTAAGTTAGTAGGAGTTGGTCGATACCGTTGTTGCATGATTACCTTGATCTACACTTAAATCTAGATGATATCACACTAGTATGTGTAGGTCGATCTCTTATGCTTAGTTATGCTTAGAATTCGGTAGAAATCGAATGGTGGTTTCATCGTTCGTGAGAAACAGGTTTACCTTTGCTTCTCCTGAACTAATGATGGGTCATGAGAGCATATGAATATGAATATGGTGATATTAAACAGAGACCGGGTGGGTAGCTTGCATCGTGAAATGAGTCGATGTAGTGCTCTGCCTATGTCGGTTAAGGACCGTTCGTTGTTGAACTATGTACGTCGAGATTTTATAGTACTAACCACATACCCATGGTAAGCCCTACCTCGGCTATTCTAACCCGTGAACGGCCGACCGCGCACTGGGAGTGGAGAGATGGCGAGAGTAGTGTGTCACGGAACCGCCCAAATTATAAGAACAAAAGTACAAAAATAATCGCCGGAGCAATTAATTTCCCGTACTTAAGCTCCTATAACTCCGGTAGTCCAATAAAATCACGAGGGATTTCAAACCAACCAACATACAAGCCAAGATCGTAGTGGTCCAACATAACAGGTCATATGTTACATCCATTTCATAAGTAATTCAACATATATCGGAGTTCAGTAGAGTTAATACAACTCAAGTTCAAAAGTAGCGGAAGCAAAGTAGTTTGAAAACTAATATCACCTTAATTCAAATACATGCCAGTACCAAGGTCAAATTCCCATAAAAGCATGAGAGACAAGATAGCTCAGACGGATCATGCCCATGATCACACTCCGCCACTACAGCCGGAGTCTTCCAATTCTTGCAGTAGCTATGTTATATCACAACCTGCAACAAGTGGGAATAAACCCTGAGTACGAGAAGGTTGAAAGTCCCTAGTTTGGTTTTGGCTAATTGATGAAACCTAGGACTAACCTTTGTATCTAAGTGGATGATTTAGATAAAGGTGGTCATTGCATATGAGACATGACATTGACTCATATGACCAAGATGATGAAGACCAAGATGGGGCTTGGCTCGATGGACCGGTTGTGAAGGTGAAGGGCAAGTCGAGGCTTCGAAGCGAAGGACCATGCGATGGTGAAGCTTGAGCAAGACTTGGCGCCGACGGACCGATACAACGGTGAAGAGCAAGTGAAGTCAAGGTCGATGGATCAAGACGGTCATGTGATGATATGAAGTGGATCATATCATTTGGAGAAACAAAATGGGCTCAAGGCAAAGGTATAACCATAGGGCCATTTTGTTTTACACTCAAGACACCATAGAGGGTGTGAGTGGTTTAGGATCGATAGCCGAACTATTAAGAGGGGAAGTCTTATCGGTTATTCGATGCACGGGTGCCACTAGGTGAATTCATGAAGTGCATTGCATGTAGGGCCTAGTGAGCTAATTGGAAAACCTTTGAAAATGATTGAGAAAAAGCTAACACACAAGCACATGGAGATGTACACTTGATGGTGTTGGCACATTTGCAAAGGTGGCGTTGGTCGTGCTGTGGTTTGCGGGTAGAGAGGGGTTTGGGTTTCTCTCTCCCTCCCGCCGAGCGTGCGAGCGCGGGATTCAGGCGATTTCGGGGAAATGAAATGCCTATTTTCCACTACGCCGAAAGTCGGAAAAGAAACGGAGGCGAACGGGGTCACTGAGGTGACCGGACGCTGCACCGGACGCGGTCATGGTGTGACCAGACGCGTCCGGTCAGTACAGCACGGTTTCAGGCGCGCGGGCTAGGGTTTGCAACCGGCGCGTCCGGTCACTCGCGGGACCGGCGCGTCCGGTCAGGTGCCCAGAAGGAACTGCGGTTCGCAAGGACGATCGGACGCGGGGCGCGTCCGGTCACACACGATCGGACGCGTCCGATCGTTGAAGGAGCTTACTGGACTCACACCGGACGCGGGCACTGTCGCGTCCGGTCATTGCGAAGAGCGCGTCCGGTCATTGTTTCGCGGGCGTATGCTGTGTGACCGGCGCGTCCGGTCGTTCGAAGCAGCGCGTCCGGTCGATGGTTTGACCGTTGAGGGTCAGTGACCGTTGGAGGATCGGACGCGGTGGAGCGCGTCCGGTCGTTTTGAGAGGCGCGTCCGGTCATAGGGTTTGACCGTTGGCGCAATGACCGTTGGGGCATCGGACGCGGTGAGCGCGTCCGGTCAGTTATGACCGGAGCGTCCGGTCATCCCGACAGAACCCAGTGAAGGGGTATAACGGCTCTATTTGGAGGGGATGCTTATAAATACTCGATGGCCGGCCCTTGGGGAGCGATCTAGTGATTTCTAACATTCTTGTACATCCTTTGAGCTAGAGCATCTCCTCCCACTCATCTCTCTTGAGTGATTGCAAATCATAAGTGAGATTGAGTGATCCCAAAGTGCATTGCATAGCTTGAGGGCATCTAGTGGCACTTGTGGGTGGTTTAGCCGGTGGATTTCTTGTTACTCTTGGAGAGTACCGCTCCTAGCCGGCTTGGAGATTGTTGGAGGCGTTGGCAAGAGAAGGTGATTGTTCTTGGCCACCTCCGGTTGATTGTGAGAGGTTCTTGTGCTTTCCTCGGCGGGACGCCAAAAGCAACTCTATTGGATTGCGCGTGTCATTGAGTTACCTCACTTGAGAGTGGAGTCTTGCGGTGCCTTGCGGGGCGTGCCTTGAGGGGCAAGTGACTTGAGGGTCACACCGAGGAACCATCTAAGTGTTGGTCGACACAACCGGTGACGTAGCTTGTCGGTGCACAAGTGAACACCGGGTGAACAAAATATTGTGTCTCTTGTCTCCCGGTGATTGGTCTACATATTGTGTTGTTGTCAATATTAATTGATTGTATATCATCTTGGTGATTGGCAACATCTTCACTCCACCGTCGGTATAAGATTCACAATCCTATCTCTTGCATTTACTTTTACTAGATTATCTTGTGTTAGCTCTAGTGGTAGCCTTTGCTAGTGTTGTTAGCTTGCTCACTAGTGTAAGTTTAGTGACTTAGCACTTGTGTGAACTAGAGATCATAATCTACTAGACTTGTGGATAGGAGGCTTGCATCACAACCTTTGGCTAAGCAAAACTCGCTTTACGCCATTTGTTATTCTAACAAGTTTGCTTAGTGGTGCTTGTAGATTTTTTATAGGCTATTCACCCCCCCTCTAGCCATCTAGGACCTTACAAGTGGTATCGGAGCCGTGGTCACCGTTTTAATCAAGGCTTAACATCCTTCGGTGTGAAAAATGGCTCAAATTGTGTTCAATCATGTTGGGGGCAAGCCACCGTTCTTTGATGGTGTTAGTTCTTTTGCTCATTGGAAGAGAAAGATGACAATGTACCTTGGTTCTATTCATGAGAGAGTATTGCAAGTCACCGAGAATGATTTTGCTATCATTGATCCCAATCATCTCACCGATGAAGATAGAGCAAATAGAACTTGCAATAGAATGGCTCTCAATACACTCTATAATGGTATTGACACAAAAGTGTTTGAGGGCATCAAAGATTTGGAATTGGCTAGTGAAGTATGGACAAGGTTGAGTGAGACATATGAAGGCACTAAGGTTGTGAAGAGTGTCAAGCTATATGGGCTCAAGAGTGAGTTTGAGAACTTCAAGAAAAAGGATGATGAAACAATCATTGAAATGTTTCATAGATTGCAAGTGATAGTCAATGATCTCAAGAGCTTAGGGCACAAGACTCAAGATCAAGATTTTTGTCACAAGTTCTTATTGAGCTTACCTAGAAGATTCAAGATGTTGATCATGATGTTGCAAAGAGATGGGCTTGAAGCAATGAAGCCTAATGATTTGCTTGGTGAAGTATTAACCTATGACAAATATGATCAAGATGTTGATGACAAGGAGAAGGTGGAAGATGAAAAGAAGAAGAAGACCGTGGCGTTCAAGGCCATCTCCTCCAAGGGCAAAGCTACCATCATTGAAGAAGAAGACAATAGTGAAGATGAAGATTATGAAATTGATGATGAGGCATTTGCTTTTGTAGTCAAGAAAATGGGTCACATGTTCATTAAGAGAAGAGGCTTCAAAAAGAGAAATGACAACTTCAAGAGCAATGAGCAATAAAGGAGGTGCTTCAATTGTGATAGCACCGACCATCTTCAAGCCGAATGTCCCTATGATAAGAAGAAGAACAACAAGAGGGGCAAGTTTGAGAAGAAAAAGAAAGAAGCCAAGATAACATTCAAGAAAGGCAAGAATGGAGTCTATGTGGCCACTTGGGAAAGTGATGATGAAGAAGAAGAAGAAGAATCATCCAACAAGGCTTTTGCTTCCATTGCTATTAACAAGAAGCCTTTACTATTTGATTCATCCTCTTCATGCTTCATGGCCAAAGAAGCTAAGGTATTATATGATGAAAGTGATGATGAAAGTGAAATGGAATATGTTCATGATAGTGATAATGATAAATATGATAATGAAAATGATGATGATGATGAACCAACTAAAGAACAACTATATGACTTGTTGCAACAAACTAGAGACATAGCTATTGCCAAGAACAAGGAGTGCAAGAAGCTTTCAATGAAAGTAGCAATACTTGAGAAAGTTCTTGGTGAGCTTAAGACCACTCATGAGAGTCTAGTGGAAGACCATGAGGATCTTGGTAAGGCTCATTCCAAGCTTGAAAAGGCTCACTCATTGCTACTTGAGCAACAAGAAAAGAAGGAGGTTGTTGTATCATGTGATATAGGTGTTACATGTGATATAATTGATGAATCCTTTAATGAACCTATCATCATGTCAAAAACTAACCCTTCTTATAGCTCTTCATCCACCACCACCAACTCTACCTCTACTACTAGTGATGGTTTCACTTGTGATGCCTCACTAATGGTTGAGAATAAGACTCTCAAGAGAGAGGTGGATGAGCTCACTCACGCCCTAGGCAAGGCCTATGGTGGTGAGGCCCGCTTGCTTAAGTGCTTGGGTAGCCAAAGGTTCTCTCTTAACAAAGAGGGATTGGGCTACACCCCCAAGAAAGGCAAGTCGGCCTTTGCAACTCCAAAGCCTAGCTTTGTGAAGGGCAATGGTCGGTTTTGCAATAGATGTAAGCAAGTTGGGCACCTAGAGCATAATTGCAATAAAAAGAACCAAAGCAAGAACCTTGTTAATGCTATACCTTTTGATTCTTGCTATGTGCTTACCAAGGGTGTGAAGGGTGTGCAAGCTAAGTTTGTTGGTACACCAATTGTGGGCCCAAAGAAGAAGGCTATTTGGGTACCAAAGAGCTTAGTTACTAACCTACAAGGACCCAAGCAAAAATGGGTACCTAAGCTTCATTGATTTGCTTGTAGGTCAATTACAAAGCCGGAGGAAGGCATTGGATTATTGATAGTGGGTGCACTCAACACATGACCGGTACATCAAGAATGTTTGATTCATTCAATGACAATGATAGTGGTGTTGATTCTATCACATTTGGCAATAACAAGAAAGGCAAGGTTATTGGCTTGGGCAAGATTGCAATATCAAATGACATGAGTATCTCAAATGTGTTGCTAGTTGAAAGTTTGGATTTCAATCTTCTATCCGTGGCACAAATATGTGATCTAGGCTACAAATGCATCTTTGGGGTTGATGATGTGGAAGTTATTAGTGTGGATGGTTCAAATGTGGCATTCAAGGGCTTTAGATATGAGAATCTCTACTTAGTTGACTTCAATGCTAGAGAAACTTCTTTGACAACTTGCTTAGTCTCCAAATCAAGCATGGGTTGGCTTTGGCATAGAAGGCTTGGTCATGTTGGCATGAAACAATTGAAGAAGCTTACAACTCACAATCTTGTCAATGGTTTGAAAGATGTTGAATTTGAGAAGAATAAGCTTTGTAGTGCATGTCAAGCCGGAAAGCAAGTTGGAAGCTCACATCCAAAGAAGAGTACAATGAGCACATGCAAAGCATTTGAGTTGATGCACATGGATCTATTTGGACCAACAACATATACAAGCATAGGCGGTAACAAGTATGGCTTTGTCATAGTGGATGACTTCACAAGATTCACATGGGTATTCTTTCTTAGTGACAAAAGTGAAGTGTTTGACACCTTCAAGACATTTCTCACTAGAGTTCACAATGAGTTTGAGATTAGAATCAAGAAAGTGAGAAGTGACAATGGAAGTGAATTCAAGAATACAAGAATTGAAGAACTTTGTGATCATTATGGTATTGGACATCAATTCTCGGCCAAGTACACTCCACAATCAAATGGCCTAGTTGAGAGGAAGAATAGAACATTGCTTGATATGGCTAGATCAATGCTTCATGAGTACAATGTGAGTCAATCATTTTGGGATGAAGCAATCAATACCGCTTGCTACTACATCAATAGACTATATTGTCATCCATTGCTAGAGAAGACCCCATATGAGTTACTTCATGGAAGAAAGCCCAATATTTCTTACTTTAGGGTGTTTGGTTGCAAATGCTATATCTTGAAGAAGGGCACTAGATTGGGGAAGTTTGACAAGAGATGTGATGAGGGGTTCCTACTTGGATATTCAACTACAAGCAAAGCTTATAGAGTTTGGAACAACTCAAGTGGCATTCTAGAAGAAGTCCATGATGTGCAATTTGATGAAACCAATGGGTCACAAGATGAAGAAGAGAATCTAGATGATGTTAGTGGAACTCTATTGGTGGAAGCAATGAAGAACATGGACATTGGGGACATTAGAGCAAAGCAAGTTATTGATATTCAAGATGATGATAAAGATCAAGTGCTCAATTCACCATTCAAGCTAGTTAGTGACTCTCAAGTGCAAGTACAAGGTGCTAGTTCATCTCATCAAGATACATCAAGTGATCAACCAAGCTCAAGCAATCAAGTGCAAGTACTCCAACCACAACATGTTGCAAGAGATCACCCCATTGATAGTGTTATAGGTGATATTAGAAGTGGTGTGCAAACAAGATCAAGATTGACTATGTTTTGTGAGCATGCATCATTTGTGTCAACCATAGAACCAAAGAAGATAGAAGAAGCTTTGAGGGATGCCGATTGGATTATGGCTATGCAAGAAGAACTAAACAATTTCACAAGAAATGATGTTTGGGAATTGGTAGAAAGGCCAAATGACTACAATGTGATTGGAACCAAGTGGGTGTTTAAAAACAAGCAAGATCAAGATGGCATTGTAGTGAGAAACAAAGCAAGACTAGTTGCTCAAGGTTACACTCAAGTTGAAGGTCTTGACTATGATGAAACATATGCTCCCGTGGTAAGATTGGAGGCAATAAGGATTCTATTGGCTTATGCTTGTGCACACAATATCAAACTATATCAAATGGATGTCAAAAGTGCATTTCTCAATGGGATCATCAATGAGTTAGTATTTGTTGAGCAACCGCCCGGATTTGAAGATGACAAGAAACCCAACCATGTCTACAAGTTGAAGAAGGCTTTATATGGCTTAAAGCAAGCACCTAGAGCATGGTATGAGAGGCTAAGGGATTTCCTTCTCTCTAAGGGATTCAAAATGGGCAAGGTTGATACTACTCTATTCACCAAGAAGATTGGAAATGATCTATTCATAGTGCAAATATATGTTGATGACATCATCTTTGGATCAACCAATCAAGCTTATTGTGAAGAATTTGGTGCTATGATGGCCAAAGAGTTTGAAATGTCTATGATTGGTGAACTTAGCTACTTCCTTGGTCTCCAAGTCAAGCAATTGAAGAATGGAACATTTGTGAGTCAAGGGAAATACATAAGGGACATGTTGAAGAAGTTTGGAATGCAAGATGCAAAGCCAATTTCAACTCCAATGGGCACAAATGGCAATTTGGATAGTGATCTTGATGGCAATATGGTGAATCAAAAGGAATATCGGTCTTTGATTGGAAGTCTACTCTATGTCACCGCATCAAGGCCGGATGTCATGTTTAGTGTTTGCATGTGTGCTAGATATCAAGCCTCACCTAGAGAGAGTCATCTCACGGCCGCAAAGAGAATATTGAGGTACTTGAAGCAAACAAGAGATGTTGGACTATGGTATCCCAAGGGGTCAAAGTTTGAATTGATTGGATATTCGGACTCCGACTATGGGGGTTGCAAGATCAATAGAAAGAGCACAAGTGGCACATGTCAATTACTTGGAAGATCACTCGTATCATGGTCCTCAAAGAAACAAAATAGTGTGGCAATCTCTACCGCCGAAGCCGAATATGTGAGTGCGGGGAGTTGTTGTGCACAATTGCTATGGATGACATCAACTTTGAAGGATTATGGCCTCAATTTCAAGAATGTGTCGTTGCTATGTGATAATGAGAGTGCAATCAAGATGATACAAAACCCGGTTCAACATGGAAGAACAAAGCATATTGACATAAGACACCATTTCATTAGAGATCATCAACAAAAGGGAGATATTGCCATTGAAAGTGTTGGCACCGATGATCAACTTGCCGATATTCTTACTAAGCCACTTGATGAAAAGAGGTTTTGCAAGCTAAGGAATGAATTGAATATTCTTGATTTCTCAAACATGAGTTGAATGCACCCCACCCACTTATTGACATGCCTCTCCTTCGACATTGCAAGGTAAAATTGATTGACATGTCTTTCATCCTATGCTAAGGACTTGATAGAGCATGTAGACATAATAAGTGGTACGCATAAGCATTCATGATAAATCAAATGCATTTGATGGATATATGTTACCACTATTGCTTCTATGCTTATTTTGATCTAGTGGTGGCATATGACATGTTTGTGAGCTTGTAAACCTAGTGTTGAATCTAGAAGATTTGCTATAAGTGTTTAATTCAACATAGGCAAGATAACCCTTATTTTGAGGAGTGAAGAAGCTTGTCTTTGGTTCAAATCGAATTAAATATCTTTGGCAAGTATTCTAGGTTAAACCAAATTTGATAAATTTTTTTTTACCTTACATGTGGTATCGAATTAATTTCAATCTACTCCATCAAACACTTTTCCTTCTCTCCACAATTTGATCCCTTTTTGGGTAAGTTGTTGACAAAGGGGGAGAGAAAAAGATGATTCAACTTGATAAAGGGGTAAATAAAATTTATGATGAGAAAAAGATGATTCGACTTGATAAAGGGGTAAATAAAATTTGTTGATACACACAAGTAGGGGGAGCAAGCTCATAAACAAAGTTGTTGCATTTGTTTGTGCATTCTCATATGACTTGCTCATTGCATATGTATTTAAATTCAATATACATGCTTGTGTGGTGCAATGCTAGTATAGAAATTGGATGATGAAATGATCTACTAGCATGCATAGGAATAGTTTACATGTGGTATCTAGACTTGCCTAAAGCTTTACAAGTGGTTAGCTTTACAAGTGGTCCAAGAACCTTTACATATAATGTTGATCTCACGGGGTTCTTGAGTTTTGATGGATGTCTAGTTACTTCATGATGCTAAGGATGGTGTAAAAGGCAACTCCGATTGGTATCACGCTTCAAAGGTCCATTTCTTACACCATAGCATCATTTTGGTAGAATTACTCTCCCAACACTTCTATCCATGCATATGTGCAAAGCTTTCAATCCAAACTCTATGCACATATGTAGGGGGAGCTAATGCTACCAAAACCGAGCTTGTGATAATTGTCCAAACTTTACTTATGAGCAAAATGATTGGACAAGTATGACAAGTTCAAAACTTTTATTATCAAAATCATCTTTGTGAGGGTTGTCATCAATTACCAAAAAGGGGGAGATTGAAGTCCCTAGTTTGGTTTTGGCTAATTGATGAAACCTAGGACTAACCTTTGTATCTAAGTGGATGATTTAGATAAAGGTGGTCATTGCATATGAGACATGACATTGACTCATATGACCAAGATGATGAAGACCAAGATGGGGCTTGGCTCGATGGACCGGTTGTGAAGGTGAAGGGCAAGTCGAGGCTTCGAAGCGAAGGACCATGCGATGGTGAAGCTTGAGCAAGACTTGGCGCCGACGGACCGATACAACGGTGAAGAGCAAGTGAAGTCAAGGTCGATGGATCAAGACGGTCATGTGATGATATGAAGTGGATCATATCATTTGGAGAAACAAAATGGGCTCAAGGCAAAGGTATAACCATAGGGCCATTTTGTTTTACACTCAAGACACCATAGAGGGTGTGAGTGGTTTAGGATCGATAGCCGAACTATTAAGAGGGGAAGTCTTATCGGTTATTCGATGCACGGGTGCCACTAGGTGAATTCATGAAGTGCATTGCATGTAGGGCCTAGTGAGCTAATTGGAAAACCTTTGAAAATGATTGAGAAAAAGCTAACACACAAGCACATGGAGATGTACACTTGATGGTGTTGGCACATTTGCAAAGGTGGCGTTGGTCGTGCTGTGGTTTGCGGGTAGAGAGGGGTTTGGGTTTCTCTCTCCCTCCCGCCGAGCGTGCGAGCGCGGGATTCAGGCGATTTCGGGGAAATGAAATGCCTATTTTCCACTACGCCGAAAGTCGGAAAAGAAACGGAGGCGAACGGGGTCACTGAGGTGACCGGACGCTGCACCGGACGCGGTCATGGTGTGACCGGACGCGTCCGGTCAGTACAGCACGGTTTCAGGCGCGCGGGCTAGGGTTTGCAACCGGCGCGTCCGGTCACTCGCGGGACCGGCGCGTCCGGTCAGGTGCCCAGAAGGAACTGCGGTTCGCAAGGACGATCGGACGCGGGGCGCGTCCGGTCACACACGATCGGACGCGTCCGATCGTTGAAGGAGCTTACTGGACTCACACCGGACGCGGGCACTGTCGCGTCCGGTCATTGCGAAGAGCGCGTCCGGTCATTGTTTCGCGGGCGTATGCTGTGTGACCGGCGCGTCCGGTCGTTCGAAGCAGCGCGTCCGGTCGATGGTTTGACCGTTGAGGGTCAGTGACCGTTGGAGGATCGGACGCGGTGGAGCGCGTCCGGTCGTTTTGAGAGGCGCGTCCGGTCATAGGGTTTGACCGTTGGCGCAATGACCGTTGGGGCATCGGACGCGGTGAGCGCGTCCGGTCAGTTATGACCGGAGCGTCCGGTCATCCCGACAGAACCCAGTGAAGGGGTATAACGGCTCTATTTGGAGGGGATGCTTATAAATACTCGATGGCCGGCCCTTGGGGAGCGATCTAGTGATTTCTAACATTCTTGTACATCCTTTGAGCTAGAGCATCTCCTCCCACTCATCTCTCTTGAGTGATTGCAAATCATAAGTGAGATTGAGTGATCCCAAAGTGCATTGCATAGCTTGAGGGCATCTAGTGGCACTTGTGGGTGGTTTAGCCGGTGGATTTCTTGTTACTCTTGGAGAGTACCGCTCCTAGCCGGCTTGGAGATTGTTGGAGGCGTTGGCAAGAGAAGGTGATTGTTCTTGGCCACCTCCGGTTGATTGTGAGAGGTTCTTGTGCTTTCCTCGGCGGGACGCCAAAAGCAACTCTATTGGATTGCGCGTGTCATTGAGTTACCTCACTTGAGAGTGGAGTCTTGCGGTGCCTTGCGGGGCGTGCCTTGAGGGGCAAGTGACTTGAGGGTCACACCGAGGAACCATCTAAGTGTTGGTCGACACAACCGGTGACGTAGCTTGTCGGTGCACAAGTGAACACCGGGTGAACAAAATATTATGTCTCTTGTCTCCCGGTGATTGGTCTACATATTGTGTTGTTGTCAATATTAATTGATTGTATATCATCTTGGTGATTGGCAACATCTTCACTCCACCGTCGGTATAAGATTCACAATCCTATCTCTTGCATTTACTTTTACTAGATTATCTTGTGTTAGCTCTAGTGGTAGCCTTTGCTAGTGTTGTTAGCTTGCTCACTAGTGTAAGTTTAGTGACTTAGCACTTGTGTGAACTAGAGATCATAATCTACTAGACTTGTGGATAGGAGGCTTGCATCACAACCTTTGGCTAAGCAAAACTCGCTTTACGCCATTTGTTATTCTAACAAGTTTGCTTAGTGGTGCTTGTAGATTTTTTATAGGCTATTCACCCCCCCTCTAGCCATCTAGGACCTTACAAAGGTACTCAGCTAGACTTACCCATCATAAACCAGAAATAATATGACACCAAGGAGTATGCAAGGCTTTCTTTCAGTGGGCTAGCTTGACTCATTTGTGAAAAGCATAAGTTATCATGAATAAACTAATTTAAGTCCTTTTGCAACATATTTATTATAACCTATTCAATCTAGGTAAGCACCTATGCTAAATCAATCACTTGATTAACCATTAACATCAAAGGTTACCATCTCAGGTTTAGCATTTCCAACATTATCCACATAACCATCCGTGTTCCATCATCATTACTACGATGCCGTAACTCGAGTCAAGTGTTCACTATCCAGTGAACTATGGCGATTCGAATTGATTATTAACCAGCTGGTAATTTATTCCTCACACAAACCTTCCTCACCCGCTAAAGTGAGGTATTGGTCACCGAGTCAACTATTCAGGTAAAGTCGCGAGTTTGCCAGGAACCACATGTACCCGGGGGCCGTCCGACTGCTCTTTGGCCTTATCATCGCGCCCCCGTTTCCTGCCACTACTGCTCTAGTACAGTGCGTTGCGGGCAATCCATTCGGCCCGAATAATCTCCCAGCTTCGCGGTCGAAAGGTACCTTATTCGGCCAGCTAAATGTGAGGCATGCGTTCAACATAACCCGAGGCCCAACAACGGTTGGTTCCTTTATCGACACAGACGGAAACTACAAGCACCCCAGAACCTTGTCTGGTTGCCCAATACTTATTCCGTCCGGTCTCCAATTATTCATCAACACTTGGTTATTTCCAGGATATCATCCATTCCATAGCTAAAGTTTCCCAGTAACCACCTATAATTGCCGGTGATAGGAAATCACCGATCACTACCGGTCTAAGCAGGGCTAGGCAATATTTTCGATCCTGAACTAAAATAGGATTTCAGGCATATTTACGGGACAAGGAAAGGATATATATGCAGCAAGTGTTTTCAATCAACTCCTATAACTTAATGCAACAATACATATATAACATATATATATATACTCAATTGCTTTTGTAAAGTAGGAGGCTTAGAATGCTCCGGGGCTTGCCTGAGATCGAACACTTAGGTTAGTGTTGACAGATGACACTCACTTGGCGAGCATCTCCCATCCCGGCACTTGTTTAGTCCTTCCATCTTCGGGATAGGTCCACCAAACACCGTCTTCAGGTTTGGCTTCAACATCTCATCCTTTACGTGGTGCATCTAGCGAACCTAATTGAGATGCAAGATGCATGCGTATGAATATGATGAATGGTAACATAAGATGCATCACAGAATCATTCAAGTAAACACACGATTAAGACATAGACACCAAAAGCTATTCAACTAACCACACACAACCAATTAAAGAGGGCAAGCACATCAAGCATAACTCAGGTTTAACAAGATCGCATGTATCTTAACTTGACCATCATCAAGGGTATAAGCCACACTTAGCAACACATTGAGTAAACAACCATAACTAGCATCTGACAATTTCTAAACTGCAAACAACATCTACATGTTTGGATCATAACTGGAGTTATACAAATCCAATAGCCATGCAATAAGATATTCTGGAAAGCTTATGAAATTGTCTATGATTCATCTTTAATAATCTTAGCATGATTCTCAAGTTAACCAAGTCAAACATGCATAATTACAGAATCTGGTCCAGAGATTCCAGAGAACAACTATTTCTGGAACCCAACTTGAAACAGTCATTACTCACAAACTATAATGCCAAATGCCACCAAAATTTAACAAAAGCTAGATTAATGAGTTATCTACAACTTTGTTATAAGCATCTTTCTCATCAAACATTATTTTCATGGTGCAATTACCAAAGTCCTAGAAACTGTCCAGGAAAGCATCAATTGCAAGAATAAATATTAACTTACATTCCAAACATACATTTGGCCACAACCAATGTAACCATCATAAAGTGAATGTTAAATGATTACCAAAAAGCATAGTGCTTATCATTAAATAATTTCTTTTAAAGCATTTCTTAATTTATTTAAATAGCAAGGTGAAATAATAAACATATACCAAAAGTCCATAATAAAATCTATAAAAATTACAGTAACTCTTATATACACCCAATAGTCTACTGTAAGCATTTCAAGCCATTTGGACATGTATATCAACCTCTATGAAAAAGATAAATGGTTATTGCAAGAATTCATATGAGAGCAAGATACACTAATAACTCACTCAAATGGCAATCAAAATTCATGAAATTTTTACCACACATCAATCATCACATGAGTAGCATGCCACAAAAATTTCACTTCATTTGGAGCTCTAGATCTACAGTTATGAAAATGACAAATACAACTAGCATTAAAAACCTAGCTGCACAAATCTATTTTTATAGAGAAAAATTTAAACTAAAACATGCCATATTATAGATCTAGTGCATAGATAATTTCACAAGGATTCCAAAAAGTACTCATTTGCTATTTTACGATTTTTCTACAATTTATTATGATTTTCCAAAGTTCCTGCAAAAATAATTACGAATCAGTCCCGAGAGCACTATTCATTTGAGTCTGTGACAGTGCAGTTAGACCCCTGGGTTTATTCAAATTCTCCCGCGAGGTCCTTGGTCGCGAATTGAACAGAGGGAGGCGCTGGGCTCGCAGCTCCGGCCGTTGGAGAGCTCACCGGCGGTGACGAGGTGGCGGCGGAGCATCAGGAGGCTCCCGCGCACCTGATGGTGGCCTCAGCTCGCCTTGAGGTGGCCCGAGGAGGCGGGGCCACGTGGAGCAGCGGCAGCGGCGTCAGCTGCCCGCCGACGAGGAGCAGTGGGGGCGGGTGGCACCGAAGGAGGAGCGCGGGAGATCGCACGAGGCGGCGGGGTGCTGGAGACGTGGAGCTTGCGGTGGCCAGAGGCTCAGCGCGGGGTGGCATGGAGTGGCGACGGCAGAGCTCGGACTGGAGCTCGCCGCGTCCATGGTGGTGTCCGTGCGCTGCAGTCTACAGAAGCAAGGGGAGGCGAGGAGGAGGCGGAGGGGGATGAAGAGGGCGCGCTGGTGCCCCTCCTCATCGGCAGCATGGCGCAGGGCGCGGCAGGAATGTGAGGACGCGCGGAAGCAATGGTGGTGCGTGCTCTGTGCATGGGCGCCACGCAGGCAAAGTGTCGAGCACGTGGCGAGCGTCGCGGTGGGTAAGGTGGGAGCAGATTTGGGCCATCTACGGACCGAATCAGCGAATGGGCCAAAAACGAAGTTGGCAGCCCACACGATGCTCTATGTTTTTCATTAAGGAGTCAAGGTCATTAGAGCAACGGATTAGCGGTTAATTGGTTGCCAAAACTGCAGTGCCAACACCTTGATGACAGTCACGGAAACTCACTTTTGATGGTCAAAACTTCGTCAAAATGAACTCAACTTTTTGTATGCTCTTCATCATCATGTATTCTCCAACTTTCATTTTTGGGTCAACTTGAGTTGTTTAGCAAAAACACGAGAACGCGGCATGCCAATCATGATCGCCATTGAAATCCCAAACTTAGAAATATTTCTAAGTGTTGAAAACTGCAGCAGATTCAATCTTTTGTGCCTCGGTTTGACTTATTTCCATGCTGATCTGGCTCTTGTTCCAAAAACAAAGTTTCTTCTACAAAACACAAACTACAACTTTCATTTAAGGTCCGACATCAAAACTAGTATATAAACTATATTTCTACTTTGACCAAAGTGGCATCGCAATAAAGCTTGAATTGTCCGTTTTGATCCATCGGATTTTCTGGGCATTTGCTCAACACGAACCTTTTACGACTTTTGTTGTAGAGTCCATCTAGAGTCATTTGCGTAAGGTTGCAAGGTTTGGTTGATGACCTATATTTCTATCCACTTAATAATGCAATTCCAACACTTAGTAAAGTCATTCCAACAAGGATATAACTTATCATTTCATGTAACTTTTTGATTCCAAACGTCATAAAACTTTTCCAGTGACCAATATAGATAGGTACTAAGGTGAGACACATGAAGATATTGAAATAACACCACCCAAGCATATATCTTAAAAATAGACTATATGTAAAGCAAGGGTGCAACATCCAAGTTTAGGTTGGGGCTCGCTTCCATATGTTTGACCTTGACATCTTCATCACCACTTAAACTACCATGTTTGAGCTCAAACCTACTGCTTAACTGGTGGCAAACACCTCGGGTGTTACATAGTGTGTACCCTCGTAGCCAAGGACTAGATTGGAGGTGTACTGTACTCTCGGGTGGCGCTGGACCTGGTTACTTTTTGGAGGATCCGAGTGAAGGTTGATATATGGGGGTTTGAGTCCCGCATATATCGTGTGGTTAGGAAGCCCCAGCTGAGAAAATAAGTGGTTTGAATCGTCGTTGCTCCTCGGATATGGAGACTCGATTTGCTGTTCATCATCATAGTTAACAATGGAACATGGTGACCATAGAAAGGAAATGAAGAGATGAAAATGAGATGTGATGCTTAATGCAAGTGATTGAGATAGAATAGGTGCAAATCTATCTAAAATAAGCTTCACTAAAATTGATGATAAAACTTGTTTAAAATATTGGAAGTAAGGATCCACTTATAGTAAAGCTTTTTTTTGTAAAACTCCTCTTTTCTAGCTCTACTAATTCCCTTAAAGCCAGCATATCCTTAGAGTCTTTTCTTTTCGTCGGGTAAGTCTTGCGGAGTACAATTGAGTACTCAGAGTTTGTTAACCCTTGTTGCAGGTATTGACTGGTACTGTTAACTGAGGTCATGTTGGTGGGCTCGATATGATCTGGTTGCCCTCTCCTGGCTTAGGTGCTCTACCTAAGTTGTCTTCTGTAGTTCTACTCGACTTCCGCAATTAAGTTAAGTTTATAAAAAGTTAACTCATTCATGATTTGTAAATTTATTGTTATTATTCTTCCGCACTCTAATGTAAGATTTTGTGCCAAATGTTGTAATGTTGTAGTTACTCCTTTGTTGATCCTGGTATGAGTTGTCAAACATAGTTGAATTGGGGTCCTGCGAGGGCATCCGACAGATCTTCTTAGGTTATCTGGTGTACATGCATAGCCGTCAGAAGTCTTCGGGACAATGATAGGTGCATGTGGGCCATATAATTTAGGAGGTTCTGCTACATTGGGCCCCTCCCCTGCTTGGGCCCTCGGCTGTCGCACCCCGCGTCCTTCCTTTGGGCCGGCACTGCTCATTAATCCATTGATTAAACAATAATTCAGCTTTCACCAAAAATCATCTTCTCCCATTCCCAGTACTGTTACCGCTCCCACTTCCCATTAAGGCCAACCAAAATGCTCCACCAGCACCATTCATTGATTTACCTTCACTTTTATAACAGCTATGTCAACTAGAGCATATATATTGGACTTTCTTCGACACCGTCACCACCTTGATCTCCACGATTCCACTCCGAAGGTGCCTGGGATTTCTCTGGCAAGGGCTAATGCTACTACAATGTAGCTTCTATATAGATATGCCTCGTTGCTCTTGTGGCTCGGCACACCATGACCATGGAGGCACTGCGAACTTCTTCTTGGCCTATGAGGTTATCCTCTCTCTGTTTATTTTCCCTCGGTAAGAGAGATCAATAGAGCTAAAAAATATTGCAATAGTTTTTTTACAACACTTCTCTAAGATTTTTCACGTTTTAGTGTCATCATATATGTACCAAAAATTCAGATACAGATAGATCCATGTTTGAGTCCGACTATGTCAAATTGGCACATGCCTAAGAACTAAGTAAAAGAAACCTTTCTGTAAGAGCGTATGGTAATTTTTTCACGTATGTGTTTGTAGGCAGACTTTTAACTTCATATTTTTAGGAAGGGTTTGACAGAATAATCTACATCTTTAGTGTTTATCCTGCACATTGAAATTTCATCTTGAAATCCGCGGCAATGCACGGGGAATTCATTAGTATAGTATATCCACTAGCCCTGTTCATGGGCTGGTTTGACTACACGTGCACCGTGCACCGTGCACCGTGCACGCATGAATCTTTGCAGCAGAAATGATTGCTTCGGGACAACACGCACATATATATGTCGCTCTAATACTCTTGTGTTCTTGATAGATATTTACATAATTGCTGGATCTATCCAGGTCGCAAGGAAGAATTGAATACTCAGAAGAATTGCTACTGCATGCAGCTGGACTGTGACCTTGAACGAGCAAGAGAATTCAATCCACATTTTCCATCGTGAGCTGTTGCTGTTATGTCTACTGCAGCCGGGTGAGCGTCGATCGACGTGATTGGACAGCAAAGGAAACTACTGCACTCTGTTGTCTCGTAGCGCAGCAACCTGAAAGTTAAGAGAGCAACTTGCCGATAAAGCCCGCACAAAAAATAATCGAAGTTGACCAGGCACCGGAAGGTACAATGCAGACAGAAGACCAAGCACTGGAGAAATTAACAGACAGTCTAGTTCACACCCACCGGAAGAATCTCCGAGTGGGTTCACAACCACATGAACGAACGACCAGGTTCTCTCAGAAAATTCACAACTTAACCATATCGAATAAGATTAAGCTGAAATTTTAACCACGACCTCATAACATCATGTGCTATCCGCTATCATAGGCAACCGAAAGATTGAGTTTTTAGCACGAATTTCAGAAACCCAAGAAAACCTAAAGAAAGGGATGAACTACTTTGGCCTTTGGGTGAAATCCAGAATTCGTGGTTCTCATGAGGAAAATCAAGAGATTGATGATATAAGTATCTCCTCGCATGTTCTAGCACTGGTTTTCCTCAAAAATCCCAACAAAACCGCTGTCAAAAAACGAAGAACGAACTTCCACGAAAATAGCTTGAAAATAAAGGAAAAAGAAAAATGGGAGGGAGACCAATTTCTCAAATAAACTTGATTAACCAACTATAAGTTCATCTAAACAAGATAGGTCTAGCCTCCTTCCATCATTCTCCCACTAAGAAATTGAAAAACTAGAGCAAGAGGTATTTAACTCTCTCTATGACCCTAGCCTCTCTCTCCCTTTTAATAAGAACTTGGCTAAACCTATAGAAATTGAGATTAGGGTTTCAAGAATAGCTCTAATTGACACCAGCCATATCCCTCACTTATAGGCATTTGGACAAACCCCAAACTGCCCCTAAGCTAACACTAGCTATAAGGAAAATGGACCCTTGGCCCATTTAATCAGTGGCGGATGCAGGATGGGGGACAAGGGGGGCTAAAACAATGAAGATGTTGATTTTCATGAATATTTAATGGTGATTTGAGGCTTTTGCTACAGTCATTTTAGTGGTGATTAGATGCTCCTAGGGGGCTGCAGCCCCCTAGCCCCCCCTTTGGATCCACCACTGCATTTGATTTGGATTTTGGTGTTTGGTGATCAACATGACCAAGTTGGACTAATGAATTTGCAAATGTTTATTTATCGATTCAATATGATGCATTTGCGAACTTGACCGAGTTGGAACGAGAAGAATATGATCAACACTCAAAGGAAGACACTAGATGATGTGTGATCAACCTAGATGTGAAGCTAGGAGTCCCAGACGTGAAGATGATGAAGCCCAGACCAAAGACACGCGAATAAATAAAGAGAAGGTTGCTGCAACAGCAGCACCAGCCATGCAGGTGTGTGCACCACTCGTGTCAGGAGGGCAGCGGCTGCAGAAGACCAAGGCACCTGCATGGCAGGTGTTTGGCTAAAGTGCTCCGGACAGGGCACACAGAGAAGATGCAGCGCGTGTTTTGGCAACTAGGAGCATCAGCAACTCTGGTGTGCACTGGTTAAAGTGCACCGGATACGGAACTCAGAGAAGGTTGCGATCGGATTGGAGAAGCCTATAAGGCACCGGACATAAAGAACCAGATACGAAGTCTCCATCGGTCTGATTTTTAGAGTCTAACAACTTGTCAACGTGGCTAAGCACCGGACATAACAGGTGTGAGCACTGGCGTGGCAGGTGCCTACACAGAATTGTTGGGTTTCCCTCCAACGGCTAGTTTCACTTTTGGGGGCTATATATATGACCCTAACTAGCCATTAGAGGTGAGGAGTTGAGATTTGAGAAACATACCAAGGGAGGTGATACTCCATTCTAATGCTCTATTTGCAAAGGGCTTAATAGATCACTTGGTGATTAGCGTAAGTGCTTTGCGAAACGCTTAACTTAGTTAGACCACACTAATATGCGCTTGCTTAGGCTTAGTTGCTAGTGAGGTTTGCATACCTCTTGATCATAAGGTGCTTGCGCACACCGTGTTTATACTCGGCGTGGCTTGTAGTCTTGCAAGACCACACCAACTGCTTTATGGTGTGGCAGCCACCGTGTACCGGAGGGCTGCCGGAAGCTTGATAGTGGAGATGACGGGGAGTGGTCTGGGAGAGGCTTGCCGAAAGGCACATCGAAGACCACTTGCATGTGGGAAAGGCCTGAGGCTATCCATGAAGTTAGCCAACCAGGAGCTTGGCCCTTGCGAGGGGCTCCAACGAGGACTAGGGGGAAGCTTGGGTACTTCTCGATACCTCAAAAAAATACCGGAGTCATTGACAGGAGTTTGCATCTCTATCTCAATTAAGCTTCCGCATTTACTTTGCACCTTGGTTGTGTGCTTTACATTTCCAAGCTTAGTTGATAGGCTAGTTAATAGCATTGGAACCTAGGTTGTATAACTCTTTTGCGGTAGAGATAGCAACACACCCAATAAAACCGTAGTTGCACATTTAGATAGTTTATTTATTGCATAGGTTTTTCTAAGGTTGGAATTAGAGGCCATAGTTAGAAAAAGAGTTTTAAGATGCCTAATTCACCCTCCTCTTAGGCGTCACGGTCCCTACACTAGCTTACTAATCCACTTAGGGGTGATATGGTCCATACTACATAAAAAATGCAGTTGTTGTACATCCAACGACCATGATTTCTCCTCTCCTTCACTTAGCCTCGACATTAGCTCATAGATGTGTCCACATGCCGCCTGAAATCCTCCCTAGGTTTTGAGGCTAAAACTACCAAACCCACTGGAGTCACATTGCCGCTATTCCTTCTCCACTATGTTGATGCGTGTCCCGCTCGTCCTTGACTGGCCAATCACCAAGTGCTTGCACACCACCTTAACTTGGTCTACTAGCCATCTTGACTTCGATCAACACTGTCTCCATCACCATCCTTGCATGTACACTTGCTAGTTGATGTGCCCAAGTGTTAGCCATCCAACGCCCATCCTCTGACCCTCAGTTCCTCATTCCAAGCCTTCGTGTCCACCCTTTACCGCTCCTGATCCATCATGTACAGACTCCTTGCTTGACTTTCTCCATCATCATCGACCGTCATGACGTGCTCAACACCTACACATCCACAAGCCATGATACATATTGCACACACTAACTCACACCTTGGTTCATCCCGCACACACACTTAACAAAGCTATGATCATCTCCTAACAATCACTCGTCACTAATAACATGGGCACATATCAACCACATATTTTCAATTGTCAATTCAAGGGAAAATGTTCAAGTAGGCATTGTATTGGACTATTGGTCACTGTTTTAAAATATAGTGTTATTGAAATCACTAGTTGGCAGATGATTTTCTAATGTTGGTTAAAATTGATTTCTACTTGTGATGATTTTGACCATTGGTGTGAAAAGCCAATACAAATAGAGCATTCCTACTAGTGGTTGGCCTTGCTGCCCGTACAAATACACACTATGTCGGAACCTTTTTTTAGAGACACTAAAAAATAGTCTTTAGAGGCAGCTGAAAGAACCGCCTCTACTCATCGATTTCTAGAGGTGGGCCAAAATCCTATCATCTATTACAGTTTTCTGTCTTCCTGCTTCATTTTTTTCTTATTGACATATAGATGATTCTAGTAACCACTAGGGTTGTGTATTCTTATTTCGCTACTACAAAAACAATTTTAGGAGGCCCTCGCTGATTTACAGAGGTGGTTAAAAGTATCCCTGTCTCCATAAATACATGTCAATTTTCAGGTGCGGTCACCCTATTACGACGACACCTAATAAAATACCATCTCTTGAAAACGATTACTAGAGGATGCCCTTTTAAAAGGCCCAGCTTTGAAAATGAGGACCATTTTTGGAGGTGGATCTCTTTGAGTCCAGGACACGAAATTTTCACCTGACCCGTCTCGGCCCGCTATCGGTCTCAACTATATATATATATATATATATATATATATATATATATATATATATATGGTGAGAGTGGGAGAGAGATGGGTGAGGGATATATATATATATATATATATATATATATATATATATATATATATATATATATATATATATATATATATATATATATATATCCCTCACCCATCTCTCTCCCACTCTCACCATCCATACCCACTTATAGCGTCGGTACATGATGCCCTTCCCCCTTCCAATGCTGGTTAGTGGGCCCCACCCCTACTAGTGGTGACTTGTAGAGTAGGAAGGCACTGATGGTGTGGATCTGCCATCACCATGAGGACGAGGTAGATGCAGTCGGACATGGGGGCATGGTGCATGGACTCCATGGAGGCCTCGCGGATCCCTCTCCATTCAGCGACATCATGTGGGCCCCTTGCTCCTTCAACGGCAGGACATAGTCCTAGTCCCCTACCCATGTCAACTTGAGGTGGAGGAAGGCAGTGATGCCCAGGACCTAACACCACAGAGAGAATGAGGTAGATCTTGCTAATCATGGGAGACAAGGAATCCATGGCAAGAGCACGAGTCCTCTCTCCTTCACCAGCGGTGAGCGGGCCGGGCCCCCTCCCTCTTTCAGCTTAGGAATATCCTTGACAGGCCCATTTTTCTATTTTTTCTCGGATTTTCAAAGGTGAATCGGACATGAACCATTGCCTCTATTATATCTTATTAACAAAGATCATACCATAGAGCTGGGCAAGATCACCCTGTCTCTGGAAATCCTTGTTGACCGTCTGTGAAATACATCTTGTGTTTCTAGTATTGCTATATTTAATTAACTATGTGTTGGTAACTATGGCAATAACCACACTTATTTTTAAATGATGGAAAAAGTTTTGGCTTCAAACATCATCATCATCGGTGGAAGCTAGGTATAGTGAAAGCAATGTCTACCTAAAAGACTAACGTATCATGTTTTGTTCCACTAATTGCTGGTCCATATACTCCTTTAGGCCTCGTTCGGTTACGCTGGAATGGGCCTAGGAATCATTCCAGATGATCAAGGTTATACAAATAGTGAACTATTCTAGCTGGGGAATCGTTTTTGGATAACCGAACAAGGCCTTATGCAGGTCAGCAACATGGTGCCTGTTTCGAAATGGGTATCTTTTTCCATGATAACTGTAAAAAAGATATGTGCCAGTCGGCAATGGAAACTGTTCTACAATGGATATTTTCCAATAATTGGATTTTGCAAACAGTCCACATTATCTCATGAACGATAAAATGGACCTATTGCATCCAAAATATCATTTTGCCATGCATATGTGCCATAAAGTCGTTGGGACAAAATGGACCTATTGCTTCATGATGTGTGGAAATGGTGGTATTGGCTAAGAAAAAGGGTTCCATGAACATAACCTGACCTCTTAATTCTCCGCACGCCTCCGTGCAGATAACAACAACTTGCATAAGAAGGAAACACTACGCTTATAAATATGGCTACTTGCTTCAAGACACAACAGAAGCAGAGCTCGTCTCAAAATCTCGGTCAGCCATGACCAACGGCTACCTGTTCCGGGAGTACATCGGCGCGCAGTTCACCGGCGTCCAGTTCACCGACGTGCCCATCAACGCCATGCTCAGCACTTCCTCCTCTCCTTCTGCATCGACTACACGCCGGTGGACCGGCAGCCCACGCCGGCGCCGACCAACGGCGTGTTCAGCCCGTTCTGGGACACGGACAACCTGTCCCCCGACGCCGTGGCCGCCATCAAGGCCGCGCACCCGAACGTCGCTGTCATGGCGGGGCTCGGCGGCGACACCGTGCAGGACATCGTGAAGGCCGTCTTCACCCCGAAGTCCATCGACTCGTGGGTGGCCAACGCGGTGACGTCGCTCACCGGCATCATCAACACGTACGGGCTGGACGGCGTGGACGTGGACTACGAGCACTTCGCCGACGGCGTCGACGTGAACACGTTCGTGGAGTGCATCGGCCGCCTCCTGACGCAGCTCAAGAAGAAGATGCCGTACATCACCACCTCCATCGCGCCGTTCGAGGACCCCGTGATCCAGAAGTACTACCAGCCGCTGTGGCGCAAGTACTCCGGCGTGATCGACTACGTCAACTTCCAGTTCTACGGCTACGGCGACAACACCGACGTGCCCACGTACGTGCAGTTCTACAACAACCAGTCGGCGAACTACCCCGGCGGAAAGGTCCTCGCCAGCTTCATGACCGGCAACACGACCGGCCTGATCTCGCCGGACCTCGGCATCAGCGCGGCCAAAGAGCTGCAGAGGCAGAACAAGCTGCCGGGGCTCTTCATCTGGTCGGCGGACAGCTCCAAGCAGAGCAGCTACGGCTTCAAGTACGAGACTGAGGCACAGCAGATCATTGCCAACCACTGATCTCTGGTCGGACGATGCCTACAGCTCCAACAAGGAATTCTGAACGTTGCTACGTGTTTACTGTATCCACTCCTTAATATAGTTATGATATGAACGAATGAATAAATAAACGGAACACAAAGAATCCACATGTGGACGGACATGTGGTTGTGGTTCCAACAACTTCTCGTCACATCTCACTACCGAAAACCGGCTGTTTGCCTAGTGTTAGTGTATGGAAGTTTGCCGAGTGCATTCTATCGGGCACTCAGCGAATGTGAAGTACTCGACAAAGTGGTTTTTTTGCCATATGTCTAAAATTTAATACTCGGCAAATAGCTGGTTTGTCGAGTGCTGAATACAAAACACTCGGCAAACCAGAAACACCCGATTTTTTTTTCTTTTGCTACTCCGATTTCTCTTTTTTGATCTTTGGTTAAAACTTGTAACTAGTTTTTCTCTGTCATACTAACTCCAAATTTGATGATTTTTTTTCTAAAATTTTTTAAAATCTTGCTCTATCAATTTGTTGTGTTCTTATAGCTATTATTTGAGTTATCTTTTCTTGTGACTTTTAAAATTATGAATTTCATAAAATGACAACTTCAAAGCACATTTTGAAGCAGTAAATTAATTCAAATGAAAAAGTTTTCAACTACAAAGTTGTATAACTTTACCAGATCTATAACTTTCATTTTGGTCATTTCTTTATTCAACAAAGCGATAGTAATGTTGTTCACAAAATCTACATATCTCTCGTATAGTAATGTTATTCAACGAAACTAGAAGAGAGATATATAAGATTTGTGAACAATGTTACTATCACTATATCGGATGAACAAATGACCAAAATAAAAGTTACAGATCTTGAGAAGTTATACAACTTTATAGTCGAACACTTTTTAATTTGAATTAATTTTGACAATGAAAAGTACATTTGAATTTCTCAAATTTGAAATTTAATTTTTTCAAATGACCTTAGATGGAGAAACAACCAAAATGAGAGTTGTAGATCACAATAAGTTATAAACTTTGTAGTTGACAACCTTTTTATTTGAAATCATCTTGTCAATGAAAACTAAGTTTGAATTTGCAAAAATTTAAAATTTGTTTTTTTAAGTACCTTAGATGGGGAAACAACCAAAATGAAAGTTGTAAATCTCGAAACATTATGAAACTTTATAGTTGATAACTTTTTGATTTGAAATCATCTTGTCAACGAAAACTACATTTGAATTTCTCAAATTTGAAATTCAAATTTTGTAAACGACCTTCGATGGAGAAACTACCAAAATGAAAATTATAGATTTCAAAAAGTTATGAAACTTTGTAGTTGACAACGTTTTGATTTGAATTTGTTTAGGGCCTCAAACAAGCAATTTACACTCGGTTTAGTATAATATGTGGGGAACCAATACGGAATTTAGACACACGTGACAGTACAGTGCAGTGGTAGAGGATGGTACGTGCAAGGGCGAGGTCGCGGTTCGAATCGGGCCGGCTGCGTAGCGCACGAATTTTGCGCAAAAAATGTCGCGACTTGCGACTTTAACGGGGACTGGCTGGGTGGGGGCCTCCCCCGATTAAAAAAATTTTTTGCTATTTTTTCGGTTTTTTTCGGTTCAAATTTTGCCGAGTGTTTTTTTTACCGAGGGTTGACTCAGCACTCGGCAAAGGCTTTGCCGAGTGCCTGACAAAAAGCACTCAACAAAGAGCTGTTTGCCGTCTAAATTTAAGCTGAGTGAGCTCTGTCGAGGGTGGCAGTCGGCAAAGCTTTTGCCGAGTGTTTTTTTAGGCTTTGCCGAGTGTTTTTTGGGCTGTGTCCAGTAGTGCGCTTCAGGCCATTCAGAATTTTGATGGACAGCGTTTCCACCCTGTTTAGTTCCCACGAATTGGGAGGAATAGAAAAGTAATCTAATAGTGAGATGAAAAGCACATTCTAGATATTGGTTTCAATTCATGTGATCCAAACAAGCCCTAATACTTTTTTTTTCACTCACGGGAATAATGAACTCATAGAACGTAGTATTACATATCATAAGACAATTAACTACTTTTTTTTCTCACTCACGGGAATAATCAACCCGTAAAACATAGTATAACATAGCATAATAAGACAATCAACTTGTAAAACATAGCATTACATGTCATAAGAAGGAATAATTCTACTTTTATTAACCAGGAGATGCATCTCCTTTCTATTTCAACTTGTTTCCACGTGCGACGCATTCCATCAGCGATGACAGCTCAACTTTAGACTATTAGGCCCTGTTCACCCGGCTTATAATCCGTACTTTTCAACTTGTTTTTTCAGCCGGAAGAGTGTTTTTCTCTCATAACAAATCAGCCAACAATGTTTTTCAACCGGCTTATCAGCACAGCCAAACGGGGCCATATGACTTGGTTCGCAAAACACGATTAATATAATATTTGTTAGCTTATTATCAGACAAGGTTACTCCACTGTATTTTATGAAATGTCAAGCGACAGAAAGAATTTTACCTGTTGATGTGGATGTAGAGGTAGATGGCATGCATCTTTAAGACCCACAATTTTTGCTGCACTGTATATGGCCTTGTCAGCACGTGTAAGTAAAGAGGCAATGTAATCCACATTGGTGCCTGGCACCTTTCTCACCGCCACACATTGGTGCCTGGCACCTGCACTACCTGGGGATGGCCTAAAACTGGGCGTTGAGTTCAATGGATCACACTGGGTCAGGATTTCCTTCTTCTGTTGGTTACTGCATGGTAAACCAATCACTGGTTGGTAAAAAATTAGTGTCCAGGCTAGAAGCAGAGCTGCTACTTTCCAAGCAAACATCTTATAGTGCTAGTGGTTATGGATTGAGTAAAGGAACAATAGCCCAAAATTACTGTTCTATTTAGGATTCCAGCATATTTGCACCTGTTTCTAGCCGGGAAAGCCTCACTGCCATTTAAACTTTTAATGATAAGATATCCTATTATTTATAGCAATAGAAGTATATCCATATATGTACTGGAGCAAGATATGTTAGCATTCATATATGCAATATATACACTACACCACAACATCGCATTAGTGTCGGACATCTGACGCTAAAACTTATTTTTATGGATAGATGATCTGACGCTATAGATAACTGAGAGATTGCCTGACGCAAAATCCTTATTTAGAGTCTCACGGTCTGACACTATAGGTACTGATATTTAACGTTCAATGGTCTGACGCTAAAACTATATACACCATCAGTCGGTCTGACGCAAAAAAGAAATGGGCCCCACCTAGCTCACGCACACACTTCTCACGCGCCCGCTTATTGTTCTCCTGTGCAAATTTTGGCCTGGCCCACAGGTCAGAAACCCTAGGCCCTTGTGTTCCTAGATCCCAAATCAGAACCCGCCGCCCTCTCCCTCTGAATCGCGCCCCAAATTAGAAGCCGCCACCACAGCTCCCTTCCAAATCAGCCCGCCCCGTCCCAAGCTCCCGCTCGCAATCTCCTACCGCCGCCGTCCAACCGCCGCCGCCCTCCCTTCCGCTCGCTCGCCCTGTCCAGCCCCCATTGTCCCGCTCGCCCGCCCCCTGGAGGAATCGATGCTGGAGCACACCGCCCCTAGAGGCCTGGGCTTCCCCTTGAATACGAGATCCAACGCCGCCGCCTGAGGCATCTCTGGTCCCTCTCCAAGCAGCGTACCCACGTTGCCAGCTCGTTGCCCCCTGGAGCACGTGAAGGTGGAGGACGGTGGCTCGACCTCAGACGCTAGGCACCTCCCTCGGCGGCTGGCTGTGGCAGGTGTAGGCCACGGGCACTGCTGATCTGATCCAGTGAGGTGAGATAATTTTTCCCCTCCGTTCCCCTTCTTCCTGAATCAATTTCTGTTCTTGTCGATAGCTAGGGTCTCGGCTCTCGTTCTTGGAGTCAACGGCCTTGCAGAGGTGGTTGTTCTCGGCAGCAAATTCGCAACCTTCTTGCAGAGAGTCAAAAGCTCGCCCAATTTCTTCTTCTCGGAGGATATCTCGTTGGCCGCCTCGAGGCCCTCGACGAAGATCTGCTCCCGCTCTTATATTTGACAATGATCAGCCGCTCCATACAGCCATTCGGCTACCTTGATGGTTACTTCCCCATATTATCTCTTGAAAATAATCACCGAGTAATAAGCATTATTAGCTCAGCCTGATGCGGTGCTCGTATGTATCAAACCCGCAACAACTGTACGTCTGTACCAATTTGGTTCTCACGTTTTGCCAAGCTTTTTGTAAAGGAGAAATAGAAACGTGTATGTTCTGAAGCAACCACTACTAGTTGATGTGTCTAATTTTGAAGAAATTTTTTTGCTGTTAACCAGTATGTGATAAGATAATCCTAATAGTAAGGCTTTATGATAGATAATAATTTGGAGGATCTTCGGTCCGATCTGGAGGATCTATGATCAATCTCATCTGAGAGAGAAACAGCTAAATCCAGTAGACATCAGGATTAAGTAGCGTATTCTTTCTGAATTCTAATCCATAGTATACAACAGAGTTAGTCATTTCTTGTTCTCCGAACCGTAGTTTTATGATATCGTGATTTGGAATCATTTACAGACAAAGGCTTTGAATTATTCAAAGACAACTTCGAGGCATCTGTGATCTCCCACAGCATCGTACCTCTTTTGTGAGCATCCTTCATTGCCTCTCCCTTTTTTTTGCTATATATAATAAACATTTGTCAATTTGTTGTATGATACTTTTTGCCAAACTTTCCTGCCCCATTCATGCAGGATACTACTTGCATTATTATTTATTTGTTTTCTGGGTAATGTCAGCAAATCATTTTATGTTATCTTTCAGTAATATGAGAAAAGTCTGTAGTCCAAAAGCTGATGTGTTGTCATGAACCTTGTTTGTGATGGGTTAATAAAGCGCAGACTGCAGAATCCATAAAGAGGCCATACATATTGGCTTGAAGGAAGGTGGTGAAATGGAGTGAATAGATCTAGATTTTTGGGGTTGGTGTGATTATTTGTTTCATGCCTTGTTTCATTTGTACTTAATTCTGAACAACATGTTGCCTGTCCTGATATACACAAGTGCTAGCTATTTCATCTACTCAAAGCTAATTGTTAGACACCAACCACAAAAGATAGGATGTAATCCTTAATTAAATGGTAACTCAATTGCCAAATGAATGGGCAGTGAATCAATTTTGTTAACCAAATTTTGTGTTTGCTTGCCATATCAATTAGAATTTACCTGGTTTATATCACTATGTTTCACACCATTATTACTAGCTCACTGTACTGTTTGATACATGCATGCTTAAGCTGTGTACTTGGTGCTTCAAACTCAGCAGGTCTTGCGAATGTGTGACTGCTGCACCGACCCCATCAAGGATTGTGCTGCACCGAACCACAATGAGGCTGGCATAAGACCACCTTCAACAACACATGCTCGTGGTGCTCCCCCACAAACCTCAACAAGTTGCAAACCTGCTCCACTGACGTCGTCCTCACATTGTTTGCAGCCTACAGATTGAAGTGTTGTAGGTACGCACTTAACACTTGTGGGTTCTATGTCCAGAAATAATTCATGTGTCATTGTCTTCCTGCTCTATCAGACTTGGCTTCCACATTTATCTTTGTATATGTGTAGCTGCTATTGCTTGTTGTGGGCAATGCAAATGCTTGCTCTGAGTTGTTTATCTAATTTCTAGTTGCTCTCTGTTATGAAATTTTGTAGTATGAACAAATATAATTTTTCAGCTGCTCCCCACAAAGACTCATGGATAAATCTGATATTCCCAGTGAACTTGGATATAGCTAGTAATGAACAGATGGAAACTTTTGATCATGAGTGTACTGACCAACTGGGAATTGCTAATCATCAGGGCCTATGCCAAACTCTCAAGCATTTGTATAGTTCACTAATCTGATGCATGCAGTCTGATGCATTTGTAGGAGAAAAATATTTAAAAAGAAACTACATGACTCCTAAATTGCTGAGGTATTGCCTGTGCCAGTGTGCACTTATTTTGCTTGTAGCTAAGCAAGTTAGCTGTGCTGCTTATATTTAAGTTAGCTGTGCTGCTTATATTTAAGTTAGCTGTGCTGCTTATATTTAAGTTAACTCCTAAATACATTATGGAAGAGGCATGCATAATATTTTAAGTTAGCTGTGCTATATTTAAACAAGTTGTAAATCATACATGATGTAATCTTGAATGACCTATGGCTGGTTTGAAAAGTGTAGTGTATCATTTCTTTGCAAACCAAATGAAGCCTACTGTTATCTTCACTGAAGCACCAACACGCTAGGGCTGCTAAGCAAGGACTGAACCCTGCAGCCATGCAGATCAGGCTTGTTAGAAGAATTTCCTAAAGTATATCTTCTAAGAAATATGCACTCACTGTATATAGCTTCATAAATTCTTTCTATTTGTTATAAGATCAGCCACTTATCAGCAATAGCTAACAGTTGAAGCGTGACAAATGCTATATAGCAATGCAAATATGCTGGCAAGCTGGGTTGGCGTGCTGCTGCTACTGCTGGCTGGCTGTGGCCAAGCGTGCTGGCCAGAACAGGCTGCAGGTGGCCGTGGCTGACCAGAGCTGGCCGTGGCTGGCTGCTGCTAAGCTGTGGCTAGCCAGGGTTAGCCAAATGTGGCCTGGGTGGCTGGGGTTGACTAGGTGCTGAATTAGGCCTTTCTGGCTAACGTGTACTGCTGAACTAGATTGTAGCATCTGCTTGTATGAGATAATGAGTCCTAGCAGTAGCCATTATTTCAAACCATTGTGATCATTGTTTTGTCTGACAGTGACAGACAATCAAAATGCTTGTTTGATCTATAACTGCTTATTTGTTTAGAAATTTAAGGTTACAAGTGAATCTATTGTCTTGTCTGACATTAGGAAGTAACTGTCAGTTCATACAACAACAACAACAACAACAACAACATAGCCTTTTGTCCCAAGCAAGTTGGGGTAGGCTAGAGATGAAACCCAAAAGAGACGAGAAACAAGGAGACACATAAAGAGACATAAAGGGCACAAGACAAAAGATGTCACGGTTCAGGCACGTTGATTGCTAATCTCCAAGCGCTCCTGTCCATAGCTAAATCCTTGGGGATATTCCACTCCTTAAGATCTCTCTTAACGGACTCGTCCCAAGTTAATTTAGGTCGACCTCTACCGCTCTTTACATTATCGGCCCGCTTTAGAACTCCACTACGCACCGGCGCCTCAGGGGGCCTCCGTTGGACATGTCCAAACCATCTCAACCGATGTTGAATCAATTTCTCCTCAATTGGTGCCACCCCAACCCTATCCCGAATATCGTCGTTCCGTACTCTATCCTTCCTTGTGTGCCCACAACACCAACGCAACATACGCATCTCCGCTACACTCAATTGCTGGACATGTCGCCTTTTTGTAGGCCAACACTCAGCACCATATAACATCGCCGGACGAATCGCCGTCCTATAGAACTTACCTTTCAGCTTCTGAGGCACCCTTTGTCACAGAGAACGCCAGAAGCTTGACGCCATTTCAACCAGCCGGCTGAAATTCTATGCCTAACATCTTCATCAATGTCTCCATCCTTTTGTAGCATCGACCCTAAATACCGAAAAGTATCCTTCTTGGCCACCACTTGCCCATCGAGGCTAACGTCTCCCTCCTCGTGCCTAGTCGCGCTGAAATCGCACCTCATATACTCGGTCTTAGTCCTACTAAGTCTGAACCCTTTCGACTCTAACGTGTGCCTCCATAGTTCTAACTTCCTATTAACTCCCGCCCTACTGTCGTCAACTAGCACCACATCATCAGCAAAGAGCATACACCAAGGGATATCACCTTGTATGTCCCTTGTGACCTCATCCATCACCAAAGCAAATAAATAAGGGCTCAAAGCTGACCCCTGATGCAGTCCTATTTTAATTGGAAAGTCACTGGTGTCGCCATCACATGTTTGGACAAACGTCACCACATCCCTGTACATATCCTTGATGAGGGTAACGTACTTAGTTGGGACTTTGTGCTTTTCCAAGGTCCACCACATGACATTTCTCGGTACTTTGTCATATGCCTTCTCGAGGTCAATAAAGACCATGTGCAAGTCCTTCTTCTGCTCCCTATATCTCTCCATCAATTGTCGTAATAAGAAAATCGCCTCCATGGTCGACCTACCAGGCATGAACCCAAACTGATTTTGGGTCACATGTGTCACTCTCCTTAGGCGATGCTCGATAACCCTCTCCCAGAGCTTCATCGTATGACTCATCAACTTAATCCCACGGTAGTTAGTACAACTTTGAACATCTCCCTTGTTCTTGAAGATAGGTACTAATATACTTCTCCTCCATTCTTCAGGCATCTTGTTTGACCGAAAAATAAGGTTAAAAAGCTTAGTTAACCATACTATCGCTTTGGCGCCTAGGTATCTCCACACCTCAATGGGGATACCATCAGGGCCCATCGTTTTACCTCCCTTCATCCTCTTCAAAGCCTCTCCGATCTCTGCCTCCTGAATTCTCCTCACAAAGCGTCTGTTGGTATCGTCAAATGAGTCGTCCAACTCAAGGGCAGGACCCTCATTCTCCCCATTAAACAGCTTGTCGAAGTACTCTCTCCATCTATCCTTGATCTCCTCATCCTTCACCAGAAGTCGATCTGTCACTGTCAGTTCATACATTAGAAGAAAACAATGAAGGGCCTTCTCTTCTCTATACTGAATTTTGCCAATCCATTACATACAGGATCTGCATTTGTGTTTGTCTACATGCATGTGCTGGCAACCAGGTCAGTGAGGAATATATTATATACAGAACTCAGTGATTTTTATTCTAAACCAAATAGACCTGTACAATGGTTGGCCCATCGGGCATTGCAAGTTCAGATGTTTTCTATCTTTATCTGTATGCATCATTCAAGTTAAGTGAATAACCTGAAATAAAATAATAGACACATGTTTGGCACAGGAAAGCTAGGAACCAGCAACATAGGAAAGCTAGGAACCAGCAACATTACATTTAACTCAATACTGTACTACTAGAGAAGTGATGATTTCATCTTGTTCCATCTTGAAATGATTGGGGTTGGTTGTTTATTCCCCATTGGTTGTTGTAGATGGCTATTTAATTGCAGTAGGAGGAAAAACCTGTAAAAAATGGTTGTCTACACTTAGGCTGATTACAAACTCATACTTTACAGGAGCTTTACATATTTTCTCTAATTACATGGTGGTTATATTTTTCTGGAAGTGTTGGGCACTAGTTTCTCGGAAATGGTTCTGCACATAACCTGATGGATGTATTCCATTGTTGGCAAGCCATTACTTTTGGTTTTTGAGTTCCTAGACTAGAAATGATTATGTGCACAAACTACTACTATTGTTTGCTGGGATGTGCCTTCATGTGATCTTTTGGTGCCTAACTTTGTTGGATGATGTATTGCAAACACGGTGTACAAGACAAGATTGTATGTTATATGTATGCGTTTCTGTACCTTTATGTGATGACATTAAGCTTTAATGCGGGTACGATATGTGCTAAATGTTTTCTAATTGTATTTATTTTTTTGGCATATTTTTGTTGTCCCGTTGAACAATCTGACGCTATAAATACAAGGACCATTGGATGATCTGACGATGCTTAGTAACAGAGCATCTGACGCTAAAAATTAGCAACTGACTGTCTGACGCTATATATATTCAGGGCAACAGATTGTCTGACGCTAAATATTTTTAGTGTTAGGACTTACAACGTCTACAGAAGTTTGACGCTATATGTTTTTAGCGTCAGATCGTCCGGCGCTGTATCCGCTTTTAGCGTCAGATTGTCCATCCCTAATCTTGGTGTTGTGGTGTAGTGATATCTATATCTATATTGATATCTCTATCTCTATCTATATCTATATCTATATCTATATCTATATCTATAATATATCTTATATTTTCAAACCTCACCATAAGTTCTATCTCAACATGCAAGCGATCCATGTCATTTCTCACTAATTATCACATCATCTCCTACTAGTGCAACATCAGCCCACTATCTTTAAACATATTAATGCAAGACATCCACATAACCTCCACTAGGTGCAATAAATGCATATTTTTTTTATTTTTTTTTGACGTTCTATCATCTTATAATTCAATCTAATTCTTTTAGGAATTTTGTTGAGTTATTTCATTGCCATGCCCAATTTTGATATGAATCAATGCAAGAACATGTAGGTTGAATTCATACATGCAACAATTTTATTTTTAAGAAAGTGTCCCGCAACAACGTGCGGGGTATATGTTATATAATGAGTATATCCTGTATTTATAATATGCATATCGAAGGTTGTCTCAATTAAAGCAGTGATTCATGATTGATTAGTAGATTATCGAGACCACATAGATGTATTCCCTATGCCCAATATAGTGTATTGAATCATTCAAAAATTATACTCACGTATAAGGGGTGTAAGGGATTAGGGGACCGAAAGATAACTTTGCATCAAATAGCATACAAATTAGGTATGTATTGTATTGTTACATGCTATTTACCAAGCAATCTCAATTTAATCTCATGATTGACAACGCCTATATATACAATAATCAAATTGATGAGCAAACACAGTGATGGTATATGTGTCTTTTGTATAGTCTCTCAATCTGTATTAAAATTTCTAGGATATACTGCATTCTAGGACGGAGGAAGTAGTAGTAGTTGTGCACTTGTGCATCAGTTATAATGAAATATAATCTTGTTGTATGCATGACTCCAAAACAAAAAAAATGACAAGATCTATTTAATACAACAGTAAATCCCTGCCAGGCTTACCTATCATTCAACCGACATTAATATTTTTTTTGAACTAGGCGCTCAGTTGGATGTTTTTAGAATCCTTCTCCTGACATTTTCTTTTAAAAGCAATTGGAAAAATAGTAACACAATTTTGACAAGGTCTTATCATTTGACTTATCCTTATTTGAAATATCAAAAATTAATTTGTATAACTCACGTCAAGAGTAATATATTTTCGAGTTAAATGCACTAGAGGTCTTTCACCACCACCGGCTCCATTTCTATGTCCGCGGAAATCCAAGTGCACTCCAAGAATCAAGTTCTTCACGTGGCTCGTCTTCAATGACTGTCTAAACATCAGAAACATCCTGAGACGGCGCAATTTTTTTTTGGAGGAAGGCTATAGCTGTCCTGTGTGTCCAGAAGGGGTTGAAGAGACAGTGGAACATCTCTTTTTCAAATGCTCGTCCAGCGTTGCTAGATGGTTCAGTCTTGGAATACAGTGGTCAGGCCAAGGAAGTATCGTTCAGATGGTGCAACAACAAAAGTCTCAGGTACAGATGCCATTCTTTATGGAATTTTTTATGATTGGTGCTTGGTGCTTATGGAAGGAACGCAATGACTTCGTCTTTAATCATAAGCTGCCGTCGATCTCAGTTTGGAAGCGCCTCTTTCCAAGTGAAGTTAAGCTCCACCTCTGTATAGAATAAAATATCTCCTTTATCCTGTTATTTTGAATTGGTTAAACTCTCTGTAATTGGTTTTTGTTCTTTCCCCTAGCTGTTGTAAATAGGTAAGTCTCGCTTCTTTGTGTTAGCCTTTGGCTAACTTTCTGTAACTGCTTCCTGTTTTAATTTATGTGCTGGGGGGCTCCACAGTCTTCCTTAAAAAAAACTTATCGGTGGGTTTCAGTTCACTGTGCAAGTGGGCCTGTCTGCATAGGCCTGCTAGCTGCCGCAACTTGCTGCAAAGAAAATTTGCAGGCTTTGAGGGCATCTACTGGCTGCAAACCTGCTGGCCACAGCAGCCCACTAGGCCTAGTAGCCAATCCTGCAAGGCCTAGCTGGGCCCACAAGGATTTTTTCTTTCTTTTTTTTACTACAGGTGGACAAATTTCCAAAGGCAAACAACTGTCTACTAAGCATACTCAGCGATTGAAAAATCAGCAGATAACACATCAAAATTGCAGCTCCAAAACCCAAGCCACGAGATCATAAAAAAGCAAATAGTACTAAAATATAATTTAAAGACATTAATGGCAAATATTAGAAGAGCATGCATCTTCAGGGAACACATTTGCCTTTCTTAAACCAACATTAAGAAATGCTCATACATCAGCCAGAGCTAGTACAAAAGAGAGTGATCTACAAAAATCCTATCATTTCTGAAAGTGGGGTTGAGCAGCCCAGAGATTTCAAGTTATTACTAAGTAAGGGGAAACTTGTCCAAAGTTCAACAAATATTTCAGAGCATTCTGAACCAGGAGACCGGCAACAACACCCTGCAAAAAAAACATATTTATTAGACCTAAAAAAGGAACAGGAGAGGAGGTATGAACTTCTGGTGAAGACGAAAGAAGAATTCTAAGTGTAAAGACTGCAATGCATCCTAATCATAAACATCCATTAACTTCTAACTGAAGGGTTTTCAAACTATGTGACGGTAAAGAATATCAGCTATATTTATGTATCACTACTGGTTACATAGTCTTGGTAAAACACAGATAGTATGTCTACTATGAATGTCACAGTCAGTAATAATCATAAAATTACTAAAGAGTCCACTTCACAACATGACATACCTTCCAAAACCCGTTAGGCCAGTGCAATAAAATATCAAAATACGGCGTTATGAATCTATGACATCCATTACTTCCAGAACCCATGGAAAAAATGGCAAGTCCAATAGATGCTGTGGAAACTATTATTTATACAAGCACTATCTTTCTGCATTGCCTTACAGCCTACTGCCCAAAGTTCCAAGCGACTTCACCGAGCCTGCGACCAAAGCAAACAGCCTACTGCCCACAGTTCCAAGCGCACACAGACGCAACAACCTCCAATGGGGAGCAACAGAACCCCCAAACAGTTCCGATAGGCCACAAACCATAGCAGAGCGAACAACGAAAGAAGGCAAGTTCAAGCAAGCCAAGAACTAAACTCAGCATACAGAGGAAGATAGTTTCTCCAACTTTTTGGGACTCCTTGTCGCCAGCAGTCATTTTTCACTCAGCATTCTCCTAGTCTTCGTAACAGCCAAGCTTTCATAATAAACAATTACACAAATTTTAGTCTAGAGATCCATATGTCACTAGATTATGGTGAATTATTAGTACCCAATGAACCGACAAGTAAACCCCCAGATTCTTTACCAAAACATGAAACAATTACAGCCAAGCTTTGAATCCATAATTCTGTATAACTATGTTGAACGTCCTTACAAAACATTTAAGCAGTAACACAGTAAAATAGAATCCTAACAGAAAATCAGTTTCCCTTGTGTGCCTTGAAAAAAATTAGCAATGCACAAGATTCAACTGATGACCAAGTATCATGGCTGAAGGATACTGACAAGCGATATAAAACAAGGAGAAAACACTATACAAGTGAAGCTGGCTTTGACTTGTACTATACAAGGAGAACAAATAAGCAAATTCCTACCAATGAACTGCACCATAATACATAACTATCAATTGGAGAACAAATAAGCTGGCTGAAGGAACAATGAATCTTACCACAGATGTGCTACTGATATAGGTCATTGGAGCTGCTATCCAAGCTATCAATTGATATGATATCTAAATAAGAAGATCCTGCAGTTCGAAGCCAATCTTGAAAACATAATAAAGCTTCAACCGTGCTGCCTGCAAGTCTAGTTCTATGATCATTGATAATACGGCCACTGGTGCTGAAAGCAGACTCAGATGGTACCGTGGAAGCAGTAACATCCAACATATCACGTGCTATGGCAGCCAATGTTGGATACTCGATGCGTGCATTTTCCACCAATCTAGAGTGTCAAAACTCTCATCATCGCATGGGAACAAATCATCACGCATATACCTATCATACTCGCTGTTTTCTTCTTTTCTTTTGGCACTTGTGTGTTCACTCCAATCAGACCAAGAGTGACCTTTACCAACAACTGTCATATCATCTCCATGGGTCTCCACTTGAGAAGAACCTCCCATTTGAGTAGAGTAGGCATTGAACAATCTTCTAATAGCTTGATCCAATTTATCAAGGTGAGGGACACTTCCATGCTCTCCAAATTCTTGCTTCAAGCGAAACTCAATGAACCCAAATTTGAACCGCGGATCAAGTATAACTGGCACACAGTTTGTGAAGTATAAAATCATCCAATACTTATCAAATTTTTCTTGCATTTTGGAAACCATGGCTACAATGATTTCATTTGGACTAAATGCTTCCTCTTCTAAAACTTGTTTGATACTCCAAATTTCATGAAAATAGAGGTTCGACGTTGGGTAGCTTGTACCAGGGACCACTTCCGTTGCTTTCTTGAATACCTTTAACAACTTGCATACTGCATTAGCCCTTTTCCCAGTCCTGAGATGAGGGGCAGTAAGTATACTTGCTATCTTTCACTTTTAACTCAAGAAATGCCTCTTTGAACGGCATTGCAGACTCTATCATATCACACGTGGAATTCCAACGATTTTCTACATCAATTTTGGGCACACTCCAACAACGAATGCCTAGTTCCACAATTACATCCTCAAATTTCTCTTTTCTTGATTGAGAAGCTCGAACATACTTTACACTCTCTCTTATGTTATTGATAACACCATCAATTGCTTGAAGACCGTCTTTAACAATAAGGTTAATCACATGGGCAGCTCATCTAATATGAAATAGATCACCATCACAATGCAACATATCCACCTTTAACAAATTTGCTTTCAAGATATCCATCATTGTATTGTTTGGAGCTGCATTGTCTAAATGCTAAATAACTTGTCTTCAATATTGTAAAACTTAATAGTGCTTAACATTGAAGTATAGAGATTAAAACCATCATGTGGTGTTTTTACTACACAAAATCTGATTATCCTTTTCGTTCCAATCATCATCTATATAGTGGCAAGTGATGCACATGTAGCCTATGTTCTGATTGGAAGTCCACAAACCAGCTATCAATGAGAATCTGAAATTACATTTCTCAAACATTTCTCTCAGCGCTGTTTGGTGGTTCTTTTAAGCTTCTAAGCAGTTTTCCTTAATTGTTGTCCTAGATACGGTTTCTACGAGTGGATTTAAGCTAGCTGAATAGCTACGAAATCCGTCATACTCCACAAAAGAGAACGGGAGCTCATGTAGTACAATTAGACGAACAAGCTTACATCGAGTCAATTTAGGATCAAACCTCCAGTTAGTGAGAATAGATGACTCGGTTGTGACTGATGACTGTAACTTATCAACGAAATCATGCATCTTCAGTCTTGGCTCACAAATTTCCAAATGTCTACGCATATGACTAGTCCCTGAAGTACGGGCAGCATCAAATACCTCGTAGCAATGCTTACATCGGCCTTGTATGACTTTACCATCTTGATAGATGGGATCCATGTCCTTCCAAATAGTAGATCTTAGCTTTCTCGGTTTACCTGTCATTATTAAATATAAAAGAATTAGTTAAACATGATGTAAAGACATTATGCCACCACACAAAAGTCACTACATCGTGCAATTTTGATACTTATTAGCAGCAGCAATGTAGCATGATGAACCTGAATGAGTAGCTCCACTCCGCGGACTGCATGCCGGTGACGTCCGTGGGCTGCGTGCTGGTGACCTCCGCGGGCTGCGTGACGGTGACCTCCACGGGCTGCGTGATGGTGACCTCCGCGGGCTAAGTGATGGTGACCTTGGCCACACAACCAACGGAGACACTATTAGTCTCATCATTGGTGACCTCGTCACCACAGGAGAGACCTTCTTTGCCATTGGAGGCTTGAAGCGCTTGGTTCCTGAAGGATGCCTTTTACACTTTGTTCCAGAAGAGGTGATCAAAGGGGAGGTCGCCGATGAGCCTTCGTGTAGTTGAGACTGTTAAAAAAAATTAGAGAAACATGTTGAGTAACTGAACCAGCTGCTTCTTATTCATAGAAACAAGGAATTCAGAAAGGAATTCAAAAGAGACGATGCCAATGGAAATAGATACTAGACACTGATTCCACTAGATGACAAGAAGATAGATTCTGAAGTTCCTTCTTGAGCACAAAGGTATATGTCATTTTCTTCCTTTGAAAATGACATATATTTTCTGAGGAAACAAAATAACGAAAAAGAAATTTCATTTCTGATCTTTGAAAGACTGAAATCAAACCTGCTGTGGTCTTCCATGGTGCTTTTTCTCACCAACGGTCTGCCAACCTCCATCATTTATCCTCCCTTCTTCCTAAAATATTCAAAATCATAAACTTGATAAGACACTCTTAACAAGCAACCAATCATTTGGGCTACACATCAAGTATGAGATACCGAAAGGACAAATTGGGTTAACAAATAACTGGACCTATCAGATCATATGAAATAATCTAGACTTTTCAAGAAGACATCCATGCAAGGAGCAAAAAAGTGGACACAGAGCAGTGAACTGCAGCCTTTCAGACTGCATGGTTCTTGCTCTTCCTAAGTACCTTAATATGAAGGGCAGTGTTTCTTGGTGAATTATTATCCATGGTCTTAATTATTATCCGTTGCCTGTACGAGCACTTAAAGCAGTAATCCAACACTAATCTTTACATTTGTTTTATCCTTTGTCTCATCCTCTGGTTAACTGATCAACACATTGTTCACCAGGCAACGGACCATGAACACACTTATTTAGTAGCCGAATTAATCAAAGTGAAGCATCAATCACCAAACCTTCTCAACAATTAGATTTGGGTACTTAGGGTTATGAATCGAGCCAAATCTGAGTATCAACAGCTAGATTGGGTACAGGAACTTGAGGAGCATCAAGAAAGTAGAGTGAACAAAGACTGAAAAAAGAGCAAGTTTTGTTTTGTACTCCTACAAGCAGAAGGTATATATGCAGATCAACAAAAAATGCCCAAAATACATATATTCACAATAAGCCCTTGACGTTTCCTCTTGTTGCTTATATTTGACTGCACAAAATAATCTGTGTACACGCAGAGTAAACTGATGGGGAAACGATGTGGTCGGCTTCACGTCAGTTCAGGCATGCTTGATCAGACCAGGGAATCAGAGAAAAAAAAGGTATACGCTAACCAAAGTACCATACATCCTTGTACTCAGCTCAGAAGTAATCCAGCGAGAAAGCACGTCTCCACAACGGATTCATGAATTTAATATGCAAGGCTACGGCATACACTATCATAAGCCAGCTGAAATTACAGAGGACAAGCAAGTTCCAATCCGTAATACAACGTACAAAACATAAATGTTCAGTAGCAGATAGCAACATAATCCGTACGGCAACGTACCTGCTGCCGCGTCTGGCCGTCGGCATCCGCGTCGTGGAGCACGGGCAGCGTGGACATCGGGGCCGGCAACCTGTACGGCATGGCCAAGGCTGCAGATGACGCGGAGGCGAGGGTCTGCACTGCTGTGTGGGCGATGGCGACGCCGGATCTGGGGGGCTCGGTTGCGGGCGTGCAGGCGTCGCCGGTCTTCGGCTTCTTGGCAACGGGGCCTCGGCGGCCGGAGCAGGGTTCGGTGGGCCCTTCCCTTTCCTCTTGGCCAGGGGCGGAGACAAGGGGGGCGCGCAGGGGCTTGGCCCCCCTAATGGTCCACCGGGTCCATTAACAGGAGTCCTTAATCACCTGCAATTAGGCCCGACGAAACTAGGAGTCACGTTTACTAGTTAGTCCGTTTCGTGAATGTGAATCGACTCGAGGACTCCTCGGGGCTCTGCGCGGCTGCTGGCGTGCTGCACTCGCCTCCCATCTCGCCATGCAAACTGGAGAGCTCAGCAGAGCTGCAGAGGGCATCGTGGCGGTCCTGCAGGCAAAGTGCAAGGCAAGCAAACTGCAGAAGCAAGCCTACAACTCTGCAAGCCATTTCAGTAATCACAAACGCCTGTCAATTGTATGGTTGATTTTCGTCTCAATAAAATTTCTATGGTTGATTTCCTTTTTAATTTTTATCTTCAATTTAGGTATTAGCATTTGATCTAACAAAGGGACTACCGAGACTAGGTAAAAATTCTATTTATCCCATGGTCGATAGATTGCTAAGATTAGTCATAACTCTTCTTGTATCAACAGCAAGTACTGAGATAGGCTTTTTAGCGGTGAAACTTACGAAGACACGTATGCTACATTATCTTGTCATATGCGTTATGATTGAATTTATACGACAATATATATGACATGTATGATTATACATGTGTATACTTAATTTTGCCGACACATGGCGTCCACGGCCCATGAGGCCATGATGGTGCCTTGGTGGGTCGCCCCCCTATGTTTGAATCCTGGCTTCGCCCCTGCTCTTGGCGACGGGAGCCTCGGTGGCCGGAACAGGGTCTGGCGGCTTCCCCTTCCTCTTCTTGGCATTGGAGGAAGACGGCGGCTTCTTGTTGGCCGGTGCGGTGGCGGGGACGTCGACATGCTTCTCCACCGGCATCAGCGCCACGACGGCCACCTCGGTCATGGACGCGGTGGAGCAGCCGCTGGGGAGCGCTGTAGCCCACGGCGTGTCGCCAAATGGTGGCGGCGGTGGAGACGGAGTATAGCACGTGAGCGAGTAGGCGAGCGGGCATTTGCGGGCCTTCACGAACTGCCTGCATTTGCTAGTAGGCAAGACCACTTCAGCCTGCAACAGAAAAAGCTTGCAGGTTGCGGTTGCCCAGTGGGCCTGTTTTGCAGGGCGGGCTAAGCGGGCTTGCGGACAGGCCCGCTGAAAGCCCAAGTTTGGTTTTAGTAATTAATGACACCAAGTTGCTAATGCCATGTGTTAAGTGTTTTGAGTTAGGCATAAGCAACTCATGTGATAAAGGTGTACGTGGCAAGGAGAGGTGGCCACAAGATCACAAAGAGATGGTGCATGGACATGAGATGATGATCATGGTGGAGATACACATAAAATGAAGGATATGATGATCGAGTGGAAGAAAAGGATCTAAGAGCACAAGGCAAAGGTATAATCATAGGGGTTTTCCTTTTACCGGTCTAAGATGAGTAGAGAAGTGATTGATCGGGTTTAGGATACATAGCCGACTATCAAGAGGAGCAATCACAGTTAGCTCGGGAATCAAGTGCCACTAGATCATTGTCTTGAGCATATGCATTAGGATCTAGTAAAGAGCTAACATAACGCCTTGAAAAATGATTGTGAAATGCTAACACACATGCACATGGTGGTGTACACTTGGTGGTGTTAGCATATTTGTGAAGGCGGTGGAGTTTGAGCGGTAGAGAGGGGTTTGGGTTCCTCTCTCCCTCCCACCGAGCTTGCGAGGCGGGATTCAGCGCTTTTTGGAGAAGTGAAACACCTATTTTCTACTACCCCGGAAGTCGGAAAAGAAACGGAGGCGAACGGAGGTCACTGTGGTGACCGGACGCTGCACCGGACGCGGTCACGGCTTGACCAGCGCGTCCGGTCAGTTCATTCGGTCAGCGCGCCTAGGGTGAGTGACCGGACGCTGGTCTGGCCTAACCAGCGCGTCCGGTCAGTTCACCTGTGCGCAGAAACAGAGCGCGCGACCGGCGCGTCTGGTCCTTCATGGGACCGGCGCGTCCGGTCATGCGTCCAGAGGGGCAGAGAGCGCAGGAGCGATGATCGGACGCGCGGCGCGTCCGGTCACGTACGATCGGACGCGTCCGGTCGTTGATGGAGCTTACTGGACTCTAACCGGACGCTGGCACTGTCGCATCCGGTCATTCGCTAGGGCGCGTCCGGTCATACGCTAGGGCGCGTCCGGTCATACGCTAGGGCACGTCCGGTCATTGCAACGGTAACTTCTGACGCGCTCTGTTCACGCTTGTCCTGTAGTGACCGGACGCGTCCGGTCACCCTGACCGGTGCGTCCGGTCATCCCGATTTGAACTATGTCGTCCGTAACGGCTAGCTGCGTACCCCTTCGCTATAAATAGAAGATGTCCGGGGTTTGAGGGTATCTCTTGCATATTTTTGAGACCTAGAGACATACTTTGAGCTAGAGAACAACCCCTCCACTCATCTCTTTGCATAGTTGCACATATTGTGTGAGATTGAGTGAGATTCAAGTGCATTGCTTGAGAGTTGCATTCTAGAGGCACTTGATCTTCGAGTTGCTGCGGATTTCTTGTTACTCTTCCGTGTTTCCCGACACGGTAGACGGCTTGGAGCAGCGGAGGTGATTGAGCTCACAATTGGAGATTGTTGGAGCTTTCACCAAGTGTTGTAAGGGGTTCTTGATCCTTCCCCGCGGGAGTTTGCGAATTGGATACTCTAGTAGAGCTCGTGGCTTGGAGGATCCCCATCTTATGTGCGGTTGTGCGGCGCCCACCGAGGGCTCAACTCTTGATAGTTGATTAGCTCGCGAACCGATAAGTGGGTGTATCGCCACAACGGGGAGTAGCTTGCCGGGAAGCAAGTGAACCTCGGGATAAATTCTTGTGTCATTCTCTTCCTGAGGATTTCTCTTGTGTGATTGATTGATTGGTACTTCTCATCTCTACACGGCGGTATAATCACTCAAAGCTCTTCTCTCGTATTACTTATTGTTTCTAGCTTATAGTTGTTGTTGTGTTTAGTGGATAGCCTTGTACTAGACTTGTGTAGGTGGCTTGCTTAATTAGTTAGAGCTAGTGCTTTTGCTTCGCCACCTTTCGCACTAACTTGTGGTTAAGTATTTCTTGTAGAAGTTTTAAATAGGCTATTCACCCCCCTCTAGCCATTTGGACCTTACACCTACGCCGCTTGCATGGTGAGTTTCAGTTAGGTCAATCAACTCCAAAAGTTAATTTTTGTGTCCATGAATTTCTTAAGTTATTCAGCATAGGTCCATACCAGTCCATATGTGCATTTAGTGATGACATGACATGTTGACTGGTTTGCTGAGGCGACGAGCATGATCAGTCCTTGGCCACCCAACCTCACCTATGGGCGCGCCGGTGCCGCCTGACCTCACAGGAGCCACTCCTCTAGCCTCCTCCTAGGCTCACCTCTTCCCCGACCCACGCCAGCACCACCCACTTCACTCTCCTGTCATTCGTACTAGGCAGCCACACTGTCGCGAGCGGGCGAGAAGCCTCACAGGGCTAACCACGCTGCCATGCGCGAGTGGGTGAGCGGCTTTGCTTCCTCTGCTTCTCACCGCTCCTTGCCTACCTGCTCAGGCATCTTGCTCTCGTCAATGCCACCGTTGCTCCTACTTCCAATACGGTGAGCATGGGGGTCACCCGCGTCAACTCCTCCTTGAGGTGTAAGGGATGGACACCAGTGGCGGATCTAGGATAAGCATCTAGGAGGGGCTAAATAATGAAGGTTTAGTGCTAAAACTGAAGATTAATGGTGGATTTGAAGCTAAGCTACAGTAATTTAAAGGCAAAAATCAAGCTTAGGAGGGGGTTGCAACCCACCCAGCCCCCCCTTTGGATCCGCCACTGATGGACACTGATGAGAAACCTTTCCTCTGCCTCAACATGAGTGGTATCAAGGACTTCGGCTCCCCTTTCAGTGCGACGAGCTTGGCGGCAAGATCCTCGACAGCCAACCTCCAGTGATGCCGCGGCGCCCTCCCGTGCTCGTGCTATTGTCATGCCTACATCAACCACTTGCTCCTTCTCTAGCGACTCAGCTCACGTTGTCGTCCCTGGTGGCATCGAGCTCTACCTTCACCGTGGCTCTCTTGCTAGTGCCATGCCATAACTCCTTGAGGCTTAGCTCGGCAAGCTCTACCTACAACCGTATCTGAGCCTGGTTGGTCCATGCCCTGTCTAGGACTAGCCTTAGCTCATCGGCCATAGTCGTTGTGCTTCCTAGCTTGTTTTTTAAAACTAATTCCTAGTTTGTTGGGACCATGACCAACAAACGCGGAGTAGGGCATGCGGGTCTGGCATATTGCTGAGCCAGAACGTGTGTTTGGGTGATTTGTAGAACCTGTATATTATGAAAATGAGCATCCTTAACATGTTTCTCAAATTTTTCTAGTAGAGAGTCCATAATAAAGTGCATTACTAACACATCAGAGGTAAACTTTGAAGTGCCTACAATTTAACAACTCTATCATACATGAACTTAATGTGCTCACCATGCCCACTTTGCTCGTTATAGCATGAGGTATAATTGTTCTTTGAGAAATTCAACAACAACAACAACAACAACAACAACAACAACAACCAAGCCTGTTAGTCCCAAGCAAGTTGGGGTAGGCTAGAGTTGAAACCCAACAAGCACCCTTAGTCACGGTTCAGGCACGTCGATAGCTGTTTTCCAAGCACTCCTATTCAGACACAGATCTCTAGGTATATCCCATTCTCTCAAATCTCTTATTCAGACACATATCTCTAGGTATATCCCATTCTCTCAAATCTCTTTTTATTGCCTCCCCCCATGTCAACTTCGGTCTTCCTCTGCCTCTCCTCACATTATTATCTTGATTTAGAACTCCACAATGCACTGGTGCCTCTAAAGGTCTCCTTTGGACATGGCCAAACCACCTCAACCGATGTTGGACAAGCTTTTCTTCAATAGGTGCTACCCCTAGACGATCATGAATATCATCATTCCGCACTCGGTCCATTCTTGTGTGACCACAAATCTAGTGCAACATATGCATTTCTGCAACACTCAGTTGTTGAACATGTCGTTTCTTTGTAGGCCAACATTCTGCTCCATACAACATAGCAGGTCTAATCGTCGTTCTATAAAACTTGCCTTTTAGCTTTTGTGGTACCTTCTTGTCACAGAGAATGCTAGAAGGTTGGCGCCACTTCATCCACCTAGCTTTGATTCTATGGCTAACGTCCGCATCAATATCTCCATCCCTCTGTAGCATCGATCCCAGATATCGAAAGGTATCTTTCCTAGGCACTACTTGACCTTCCAAACTCACATCTCCCTCCTCCTGTGCAGTAGTGCCAAAGTCGCATCTCATGTATTCGGTTTTAGTTTCCTAAGGAGAGATATAAAAGCATTTATTTTTTTGTGAATTTCTCAAAGAATTCTTTGAGAAATTCACAAAAAATAAATGCTTTTATATCTCTTCTTAGTTGATCTTTGGAATTCCTTACAACTTAGTTCATCTTTCTTAACAACAAATTATCCATTATACCATCTGAGATCAAATGCCTGATGACCCTCTTGGCCAATCTAAATAATCATTCCTAGTTTTCTGAGTTGGAGTTGTACTCCCTTTTTTCTCATCATGACACTTCATGACTATAGTGGGAGCAACAAGGACATAATGTTGTTCCATGGCCACAACAGCAGGGCACTCCAGTTCCCCAACAAGAGCTTCAACAGGTTCAGCAATTGGCAGATGCACTCGTTCAGCAGGCAATGATCATTCACCCCGATGACCCACAGTTCTCAAGGTCGGTGAGTCTAGAAACAAGAGATTTCTTTTGTGCAAAAGGCCCTCCCATTACTTTGGAGTTACCCCTGGCTGATATTTTTGAAGTTGTCCCTTTGATGCACTCTAGTCTGGATCCTCACAGTGATCACTCTATCAGAAGGATGGCTAAGACCTTCGGTTTGCATTAGTGTTATGGACCTACCCCCTGTATTTAGATATTACTCAACGACATTTCAAACTAGGCACAACAAAGTTACCATCAGCATCGCATTCAGAGAAATCTAGCCGTGAGGAGCTCTTGGTGGCCTGTCTGTGGGGTCATAGAAAAAAAGTTTGATGACCATTGAAGAGGGGGGTTATGAAGTTTCAAAGGCTCATATTCAATCTAGAACTAATGGTTGGTGACCTATTCTCTAGTGCCTGCAACAAAGCTGCCACTCGAGAAATACGGTGGCCTCTTGAGGCCTCCTGTCCATGGAGACTAGCCGTGTTGAACTCCAATGGCTAGTAGACTGCTTTCTCCGGTGCAACCAGGGAGAAGACCACAAAGAAATCTTGTGGTGCCTATGAGTTTCTGTAGAAACATCTTGAGAGCTCTGGGGATCAAAAGTCTCATGGCCCCACCAGAGAATGCGACATCACCATCAAAATTCTAACACATAGAACCCTTTAACCCTTTCCTCCAATGCTGAGCAGACCACACATCACCGAAGATTTTTGTTGGTCATCTGGTAACAGCAATAAGTTAGTGAACAACATAAAGGGCTAAGGGTAGCCTTTTTTCGGTGACCTCCAAGCTAGGGGACTAGATAAATTCGGTGAGTGCTGAAAATCAGCACTAAGCCTTTCTCTTGAAGCCTTTCTAAACCCAGTAGTGACGAGGATTGCCCACTGCCGGAGCCAAATTTAGCAGCGATGGGGGGAGGGGTTTGTCCTGATAGTGATTATGAAATCTAGCATAGTGTACTAACTCCAAATGTGTTTGAACTTGAACATTACACCTTTAAGCACTTGGTTAGCTTTTCAAAAATATTTTTCAAAGCATTTCCACTTTTTCGTTGCCACACCACTAGGTATAATGCACACAGTGGCACTAGATAATCTCAATCACATGAGAATTCCCATCTCAATAGTACGACTATGTACCTAAACCCGACCAAATTAAGGCCACCTTTGTTTGGGCTTCCCAACATACTTTTAGTTCTTAAAAAGTCAAAAGCTAACCAAAGAGGTGGCAACCCATTGCTGCTTGGGCCAAAAGCTGCTTTTCCTCTAGTACAAATCCTACAGCACCTCCTACCTACTTTCACCTATTGTGGAGGTGGGCAACTACGAAAAAATTACCCACCTGCCACTGGTTATGAAACATACCGCTTCATTCTTTTTTTGCTTTGCGACTGCTCTCCCATCTGACTCCGTTGGCCCGTCCTTTTCTCCTCCCCTTCGCTCAATGTAGGCCGAAGCCTCGGCGGACACTTGAGACCCTGGCAGCAGCATAGGGTCCTGCCCTGGTGTGTGCCCCTGCCTCGATGGCTAGTGGTGGGTGCATCCCTTTCCCGATGCGCGTTTAAGGGTACAGCCCTAGCCCCGGTGCATGGTGGCCGGCACCACCCCTACCCTAGAGTGCCATCGCCTATGTTGCCACTACCTGCGACTACAGTGGTAGCATGGGCCCTGCTCTAAACCTATGTCGTCTTCTCTCTGCATTTGGCGCTTCCCTGCCCAGTGACAGATGTGAGAACGTTGGAGATGGTGATGTAGAGAGATTGACAGGTGGGGTCGGCTGACATGTAGGACCCCTGACAGACGCTTTTCTAAGAAGCTAGAGTTGTGCAACCAAACGGTTTTGATCTCCTTCAAAAGCCCACAAGACACGGTAACTTTTCTAAAGCCCGCAGCTCACAACAGCTTTCTCAAAAGCTATATCTCAACCAAACAGGCCTTAAAAACCCTAGCATATACCTTTGCATTTTGGGATTGTTTTCATCTCCTTCTCTTCACAAGTGAGCACATGCTTCACATGGTCATGATCTCCATCTCCACCATCTCCTAGCCTTGCTCAACACTATCATATGGACTCAAGCTCAATCACAACTCATTGAACACATTAGTTCACTAGTTTTCACTCAATTACCAAAACCAAACTTAGGGCTTTATCGACGCACTCGTAGGTTGGGTTAGGTCAAGTGGCCATTATCAAGTTTAGGTTTGGCCAAGCTTGCTTTTGTAACAATCTCACCTTGCACTGTGCCATCGTCTAATGCTAGCCTTTCCAAGACCTATCACCAGAGCACGCAAAATTAAGATATTCATGCCTCGCACATCCGCACAATAGAATCAAAGTACTCATGCTCGAATTATGAGTTAGGGTTTTTGATATTGGAAGAATTTGGGAACGAGTTGGTGTTTTCAAATTCGATAAAAATTAGGATTTCATGTTTAGGTCTGGGTTTGCCATCCACCAATTCATATCCTTAATGCTAATCTCTATCCAATTTGAAGAAATTGGTAAGGAAATTGTACACAAAATAACCTAGACCAAGGACAGAACTTAGAACAATAGAACCCTTGATATTGTTTGAGCATGATTTAGGCTTAATTAATCTAATCTCAGACTAGCTGCTTAATGATGCATGTCATTTTGATTTAAGCTGTGATTATTCCACTAAAACACCAAACCATTTGCTTGAAAAGGAAAACTTATTCATGAAAAAACCTCAATTATACACTATTTGGTTAATCATAGGCACTTTAATAGATTGATCATTAACTTAGGAATGCATAAAAAATGTAATATTTATGCTAGTAATGGATGACCATAATATGTTTCCTAGACTAACCATAACATGTTTAACAAATCTATCTTAAAACTAATGAAAAACAACAGAAATGAATCAACTTTAACATAGGCATAGGGATTAGCACCATGTTAGATCTAAGTGGGCTCTGATACCAAATTATTAAAATTAGCTTTGCCCTCAATATGATCTTAACTTAGTCTCAACCCTTATAACTTAAATGTAATGATAAATTGATTAAGATGAAATGATCAGAGTTTAAGAGTTTCATGTTTGCCTCTATTATGGATGCCATGGTTATCGTAGATGTACTGGATTTGATCTAATCACCAGCCGTGGGCATAGTTGACTTTTTTTTGGTGAAGATTGCATGATGCAAAGTAGCACCAATCTTTCTATGTGTGGGTAGGCATGTTTCTTTTACCCACCAATGCTTTGATAGATCGGTTTTGGTGTTTTGACTGTAAAATTGTGACTCCTAGCTGTCACCCCTTTATTTATATGGGCTACAGGCTAAGGAGCCAAACCCTAATAGACTAAGTTAGAGCCACCACAAAGGTTTATCATAACAAAACAGGTCTTATTTGTGGAACTTAATATTATGTGCCAAACTAATATGTTGGCCTCCATCAATGCCATCAAACTGTGGCCGCCATCGGGACCATTTTCATGGCATATCTTAGCATCACTATCATTTAGGAAATCATCAAACTGTCTTTGCCCCCCAAAGTCCATGAACTCATGGGTGTCTAACATTGTGTACTCTCTCACTAACATCATCAACATGTATGCGCTGGACGGCATCGGGCAACCCTTCCTTAGCATGCACATCGGTAAGAATACCAATGCTTATTTTCACTCCCCCTCTTTTTCCACAATAGCGTGGGCCTACTGCAACCATTACTTTTTGGTCAACTTTTTCCCTACACACCTATGGACCCCACCTTACCTTTCATATCGATATTAGGGGACATATGTTTGGCAATGTTGTAGAAACTCCCCTAATATGCACACATTAAAAGGATAAATTATTATGAGACTGCTACATCATCTCCCTCAGTTCCAACTGTTCCCCATGGCACTCGATTAGGATTTTAATGGAACACATTTTGCTTCAAAAGATACATATCACAAGAAGACACAAGTAGATTAATATAATTTATTTTTATTAACCATCAGCACATATATCTCCTTTCAACTTCATATTTTGATGATGCATTTCTTCAGCAATGGCAGCTATGCTTGTTTAAGGCTATGACCTGGTTCACAATGCGAGATTAATATTTGTTAGCTTATCATACAAGGATACTCTAAAGCCTGATTATACTGTCAAGTGATAGAATGAATTTTACCTGATGACGTGGACGCGAAGGAGCGCATGCATCTCTAAAGCCCATAATTTTTCTCACACTATATTTGGCCTTGTCAGCAAGTGAGAGTATTGAGGCAATGCAAAGCATATTGGTGCCGGGCACCTTTCTCACCGCCACACAGCAGGCACTATATCGGGACGGAGTATAATCGGGTGTTGAATTAAGTGGATCACACTCGCATAGGATTTCTCTCTTCTGATCATTATTACATGGTAAACGACCAATCACTGGTTGGTAAAAAAATATTGTGCATGCTAGGAGGATAACTACTACTTTCCCAGCAAACATTTTATAGTGCTAAAGGTTATGGATTGAGTGAAGGAACAATAGCTCAACCTTGTTACTATTCTATTTAAGATTCTAGCATACGAGCTCCTATTTATAGGAAAGGGCTTGATATGATTTTTAAATGTTAATGATAAGATATCCTATTATTAATAGCAGAAGAAATATATATATTCTATATGCGATGGGGTAAGATATGTTAGCATTTATAAATGTAATATGACTATATTAGCGTATCCAGTGTCTATTATATGTATATCGAGGATATCGCTCAACTAATGTCGAAGAATCCTTGTTAGTTAGTCTATTGAGCTGAAATTAATGAGTGAGTGGAACCAATCAGAAAGGTAGAAAAGAAATAGTAAGATCAAGGATGAATGAATTAATTGCGTCGGCTTGGTTGAATGTTAGGAAAGATCTAGTGGGTGGAATCAATCAAACTTGTGGTTACTTTTGGAAGAGAATTGAATGGTACTATAATGGAAACAAGACATTTGTATTACATTGCAATGAGAGTTCTTTGATGCATAGATGGTTGACTATTTTAGAAGATGTAAACAAGTTCTATGGATGTAGGACCAGATTGTGTTTAGGAATCAAAGTGGATGTACTATTCAGGATAAGGTCATTGTAAGGAAAATGGACCTAATGGGCCATTTAGTTTGGATTTTGGCATTTGATGATCAACAAGACCATTTGGACTAATATTGTTAGCTAGTGTTTTTTGATATAGTTTAAATGATGCAAAATGGACTTGGACTTAGGCAAAGTGATGATCCGGATGATCAACACCTCAAGCATGATATTAGAAGGCATGTTGAAGACCTACAAGTATACACAAAAGTCCAAGACACAAGATAGAAGAAGCCCAGACAAAGACACGTGAAGTGTCCAGAATTAGTCGATGCTGCACAGTAGCACCAGACTTGTCCAGTGTGCTCAAGGAGGAGCACTGGACGCACACATGTGCACCATGTAGCGGCTACAGTGTCCCACCGGACACGTCCGATGAGCACCGAACTAGGGTTCCAGAGAGGTTACAACACATGATGGAGAAGGCCAGAAGGCACCAGACGCATTCGGTGTTGCACCGGACGAAGCACCGTACTGCAATAGTTCTCTAACTATCGGCAATAGTTAGTCCAATGGCTAGCTACTGGAAGGGCACCTGACTTATCTGGTGTGTTGCATCATACACGTCCGGTGCCTACACAGAAAGTTGCTACAACTTCCAATGGTTAGCTTGCAAAGGGGCTATAAATACCACCCCAACTGATCTTTTGAGGAGTGGCGGAGTTGGAAAACATCCCAAGGATCTTGTTACACCCTTTTAGAGCTCTCCACTTGCATAGTACTTAGTGAAACACTGAGTGATTAGTGTAGGTGCTTTGTGAAGTGCTTAGGCTAGTTAGATCACTACTTATGCACTTGCTCTATGTTTTGGCCTAGTGTTTAGTGGGGTTTGCATACCTCTTGCTCATAAAGTGCTTGTGCGCATCATTGTTGTACACCAGAGGGGCATGTAGTCTTGCGAGACCACACCAACCGCATTTGTGGTGTGGCTGCCACCGTGTAACGGAGGGAACGAGGCCCACAACGGTTGGCTAGAAGATTGTCACACCCAATTTTGCATAGCAAAATCAAGTACTTATATATGTGCGCCCAGGACGATGTCCAAACACACATGTAATCTTAAATTGCAATAATATCAAAGTAAAGTACTTTATTACATCGCATATCTCATCACATGGCTATCACATGTTTTGCTCATCAGCAATATTATTGCATAAGCAAAAAAGCTATGCCCATGCTACCACAGGGACTCCAACTGGTGAACATCAGCCTAAACCTCCTGGACATCTTCTAGAAACTCCTCTCATCAGGCATCTGGTACCCATCTAGGATTTTCATTGATTATAAAGCAAGTGTATAGAGTTCATAGGTACAAGAGGGCCTTTGTTACACTTGCCTTCCTCAAAGTTTCCTTCCTAGTACTGGTCACCACCCTAATCCTCAGCAACCTCGGACTGATCACCCTCTAAACATGATCCAAATCACCAATCAAGCATCCATACCAATCATCACATGCATACAAATATACTTCTATTAGAATAGTACACCAAACACTATAAACAGAGACTAAAAAGCTTATAAAACTAATCTACATACTGCTACGAACACATGAGCGAAAGAATCACTCTAATCGGATTTAAAACGTGAAAGTTATGCATAAAACAAGATTCAATGGCATCTCTGTAAATATACTGAACTCGAATTTGAATTTAGATAAATAAAATCTGTTTTTTATCGCGGTTAGGACGGCGCTTCCTATTTTCCAAAAACATAGGGGCTAAAACAAAAGAAAATAGGACTAAACCCAATACTTTTGAATTGAGGTGAACTTCGAGTTGATTTCGGGAAAACTGAGGGGCTAAAGTGAAAAAGCGCTCGGCTGACCGTGGTAGACCGCATCACCGCTGACTCAGTGCCACGCGGCTGCGTGGTTCGTGCGGTGCACCACGTGTTCGTGGACCTGGTGCACGTGTTGGTGTGGGCCGAGTCCATAGCCCAAACGGTGGACCAGTTACACAACCCGAAGGGGTATCTAATCTCGGCCACACATCTAAAAACTGATGACACAGAAAGAAAGGGGAGATTTCCCCTAGCTGCACAGTGACGCCAGCAAGCCCGCCATGGCCGGAAGCGAGCCGAGCACGCCGGTGAGCACCGGGACGGCGATTCCAGCCGCGTCGCGCAAAACTAAAAATGCAGGGATGACGGGCGCGACCACGCGGTCTCGACGAGATCAAGAACAAGGATGGGGACCACGTTGACGTGATGGCCCCTACCGCGGCACCATGGCTGGTGGGATCTGGAGCTCGCTGAAATGGCACTCCAGTGCACGAAACACGAAAATGAAGAGATGGGGAGGACGAGGGGTATATCGCGGGTCCGATGAAGACGTTCGCGGTGTCCGGGAGGGCTTTACGGGGACCGGCGACGAGCGGAGGCGGACTAGAGAGAGAAACGATCGCCGGTGAGCATGGTTGCGGGCAAAACTGTGATGAAAATGGGAAAGGAGATCACCTACAGCCACGTCGTTACCTAGCGAAGCTCCCGAGTACGCTCGCGACGGCGACCGAGCTCCGGAACAGAGAGATTGCGAGTGTGGTGTGTGTGCTCAGAACAGAGAGACAAAGGGGAAGAGCGCCAGCTCGGTAGAGGGATTTATAGGGCGGAGCGGCGTGGTAGAAGTGGAAATGGGCGTGGGGTTACTGCCCAACGTCACTACAGGGCTTGAAGACGCCCCCTTGATGGCCTCCATCATTTGGATTTTCGAGGGAATGAAGACAGCGATTAAGAGCAGCGCGGGATCCCTGGCTCAAGGAAGGAGAAGGGGTGGGCACCGACAGGCGGGCCCTAGATGGCAGAGAGAGGAAGGAGAGAGAGGGCGCAGGATGAAGCGGGCTGCAAAGCAGGCCGATGGGTTGGGCCCTGAGCTAGGCCTGAGCGCGCGCAAAGGAGGAGAAAGGGGGAGAGGGCCGGTTGGGCTGCCAACGGCCCAAGGCCGAGTTCTAGGCGTGGGAAAAAGAAAAAGAGAAGGTGAGCTTCACTTGTGCTTGTGCCGAAAAGGTGGAAGAGGAAACTTTTAAAAAGAAATCCTTTTCTATTTTTCAAAGCTTTGAAACTTGGTCAAATTCAAATGAAATTTGAATTCAACCTCAAACAACCTAGCCCTACACTCAACCAAAAACAAGATGCTTCAACATAAATGCAACAAACATGTTTCTAAACCTTATAGTTAATTTTAATTAACCAAAACTTATTATTTGACCAAGGTTAAAATGCACAAAAATTAATTAAAAGCTAAAATTTTAATTACTAAATTGTAATAAAATTTTAGGGTGTTACAAAGATCGATAGTGAAGACGGTGGGGAGCAGTCCGGGAGAGGCCATCTCGGAGACCCACTTATACGTGGGGAAGGCCCAGAGGCTATCCATGGAATTAACCGGCCGGAAGCTTAGCGCTTGCAAGGGCTCCAATAAGCACTAGGGGGAAGCATGAGCTTCTCGATACCTTGGTTAAAATACTAGAGTTGTCGATAGGAGTTTGCATCTCTATCGCCTTTTTACCTTTGCTATCTCTATTATGTACCATTGTCGTCTGGTTACTTTCCCAGCTTAGTTTGATAGGCTAGTTGATAGGATTGGAACCTAGGGTGCATAACTTTTTTGTGATTGAGATAGCGATACACCTAGCAAAATCTCAGTTGCACGTCTAGATAGATTATTTATTGCATAGGTTTTGAGTAGGTTGAAATTAGAGGCATTAGTTAGAAGTAGTTTTTAAGTTGACTAATTCACCGTCCTGGCCCCTCTTAGGCGTCATGGTCCCTACAGTCGAGATTGCGGACTAGTGGGGGTTGATAGTCCTTTATAAAACTAATTGCTTTGGCTGGCCAATATAAATGTGGAATTAAACTAAACGGCCTAGCCAAGGCTACAACCGCTATCTATGTTGTAAGCACCTTACAAAAGATCCTAATCAAGTTATGTGTAAGGTGTCGAGCTAGTGGGAGCTCACCTAAAAAATTCTAGTTAGCACGGTCACACAAACCTATGCAACTAGTTAACTAAACACATCGAGATCTCCTACACAACTAGTGAGCTAAGCACACAAAGCCTAAGCAACACTAGCACTACACTAGTAGTACTTAACTAGCAAAGAACCACAAGCTAAACTAGAGAGCTATGACAACTTAGCTACACAAGCTAAGGAAGCACAAGTAAACAACACGAGCACAATAAAAAAACAAGTAATTACAAGCTTATGTGAGGGAATTGTAAACCAACGAGAAGATGATGAAACAATGATTTTTATCCCAAGGTTCAGTTGTTTGTCATCCACTTAATCCCCATTGAGGGAAGCCCAAGGTTGCCACTGATCCTCTTGCTAGTGGTGAGCACACAAGCTCACTCCACCAAAGGGAGTGCTCACACAACAGCTCTACCACTTCAATCTAGCCGGACCACTTGGTTCTCTTCACACCTCTCTCTACTAGTAGTTACCCTTCGCGAACTCTCTCGAGGTGAGCACAATACCCCTCATAATATCCAATCAATCAGAGGTGGCAACAATCACAAAGAGCCACTCAACGATTCTCGTCAACACCAAGCCGGAGAAACAAGAAATCCCCGGCCACAAAGATTACCTAGTGCCACCAAATGAAAATCTCAAATGCACACATTAGGTCTCTCATCTTCTCACACAAAATAGCACTAAGCTTGGAGAGGGAGAGGAGAGGGAGAAGACGATCTTCAAACTCTCAAGAACACTCACATAGGGCACTCAATCTCTTAGTAGAGTTTAGCACATAGCTTGAGAGAGAAGGAGGAGAGGAGGAAGATCCCTAGCTCAATTTTGCACTACCAATTGCAAGAATGAGTGAGAAGCTACATGAAAGGGGGAGGAGGCACTGCCTAAGCAGCCAGCCGGCCACCTTACACTCAGTCGTGGCATGGCCTTGCATGGCAGCCTGCACCAGCAAATTCAGTGAGATAGCTCCCAATTTCTAAGCAACCCACTTGGCCCAATAGGGTCTGCCTCCACTCCCGTCAACAATAGATGGTGCTACAATGGTCAAAAAACTCAGTCGTGACATGGCCTTGCATGGCAGCCTGCGCCAGCAAATTCGGTGAGACAGCTCCCAATTTCTGAGCAACCCACTTGGCCCAACGCGGTCTGCCTTCACTTCCCTCGACAGTAGATGGTGATACAATGGTAAAAAACATAGAGCAAATGGCACCTATCCATGTGCGCAAGCGTGCGCCACCATGATCCCTCATTGGCCCCATGGGCCCACGTGACCCACGTGTTGGCGTCACGCTGGTGTGCGTGTGTGCCAACACGCGGTTGTTGGTATTTCTTATGCTCAGAGTACCGTTGTAGCATTTTACCCAGGAGTATTCAGGGTATCTGTAACACCCCACATTCAAAACTGCTTATATGGCCTAGCTCCGCACGTGGAATGAGCCTACATACGCATAGCACCTCTCTTACACTTTCGTCCTCACTTTATGTAAAAGGGTTAACCTATAGGTACAACGATTGGAATGACAAGGCTTATAAGCTGGCCTTCACCCTCCTAAACTTTCAAGGTGGTACTAAACCTGCCAACCACAACCACACATTTGTCACTTGGGCCAACTTCACAACTAGTACATGCTACTAATGGGTTGAGGTGTTGAATAATACATTTTGTTTGTTAGAAGCGTAAAGTGGCAAAGGGTTCAATGAGAGTTTTAACGAGTGGCAAAAAAATAAATTTATTATATGTAGCTCGGATGGATGGTAAAATATAATAGATGTGTAGAGTGCTTTTCGTTTCACTACTCATACGCATTGTTCGGAGTTCTGATCAACAAACTATGGCAATGAAAAGATTTAATGGAAAAATGTGGTAAACAGTAACCTCGTTACAGTTTCCTTCTTTTGTGCTGAGTCCTTTCTTTTCCCGATGTGCCTTTTCCTTTTCTCATAAAACCCAATGCCTTATGACCGTTGAGGAGCTGCTACCACTTTTGTCCATATGAGAAAAACAAGTGAATAAGGATAAGAATAAGAGAGAAGAAAGAAGGAGGGGACGGCCTAGGGTTTGCCGCCGTCGCCGTAATCATCCGTGGTGCTTGTTCTTCTTTTTACAAAACTAGTTAGGCACTATCTCGTACCTTTGGTTTGCCATCAATATTTTCCTTTCCCTCACTGTTCTTGATGGAGATGCCATCGATGGGGTAGATTAAGTCGACAAGATGTGTATCTACGGAGATCAATTCGAGGGAGAAGGGGAACCGGGAGTTCAATCATTGTGGATCTTCATCGTTCACGCTATTTGGGGTAAGATCTCACTTTAGCCCACTGTAATTTGATATGAAATCTATGCTAGGGTTTGGTGAATTCATTTGGTTTGTTGAAGGAGTTAGAGTTCTAATCTCGAAATTGGGCCCTGTAGCTTTCTAGATTGTGCAGTCATGAGCTTGGTGCTATTTTGGGCTGTTTTTATGTATCCAATAATCATATAAAAATATATTTAAGTATTATACTTGAGTATCTGCCTTTTGGCATAGAGATCACCTTTATAGGCCATGTGGTTCAGGAGATACTGCCGTTGTTTTGTGATGTAGTTGTGCTATCAAAATTCTGGACAGCAGTAGGTGCATTCCATTTTAAGATATCTTAAGTCCTGAATCTCGTGAAATGGTCTACATGAAATTTGTAGAAAAATTCAGAAAATTTCGAGATTTGTAAAGATCATAATTTTTGGATCATTATATCTCTAGTTATGCATGTTTGATTTAGCTGCTGATTTTCTGTTGTTAGAAAAGTTCAGTTAGATGGTTGGCTTGTTTTGGGTATCATAGTCCCTAAAATCCGAAAGTTATAATATGAAAGTTATAATATGAAAGTTGTAGATAATGTTGTTTTGCATATTCTATCATAGTTTTGTAATTTTTGTATGAGTAGTTTATCCATAGTGAAAAATGTGAAGAAAGGTTGTTGTTGGCAAGTAAGCATTTGGTTGCTATTTTGGGGAAAACGGTTGCGCAGGCCGTATGAAAACTTTATGTGTTATTTGTATGTGTTTGTATGAGTCTATTTTCTGAGATAATAATGTTTGAACAGGTGGTGTGCCTTTGGATCATTCTTAGCTCACATTCCTGCATCGTCGTTTCGAGGTAAGTAAACGTAGCAGTGGTTGCTATAGCTTGACTTGTTGTTTATTGTACCTACACTTTGTCATACCATGAATGAAACCAAGATGGTATAACTAACTCTAAACTCTCTTATCCTTTAAAGTGTTTTATATATGATCTTCATTGCTGAATATTATGTCATTTGTCTGTCATCATGAGAGAAGTGCTATATTTTATAATGGTGGATGTATGTGAGCATGGCTATGTCATATATGGATGAGGCTTGTTGGTTGTTATACTTTGTTTTGGGCAAGATTTATGTTTTTCCAGTATGTTGTTGAAGTAGTTAACCATTGAGCGGAGTATCTCTTATGCACATTGCATGTCATAACATTTGCATTTAAAGTTACGTTGCTATTTGTTGGCCGCGACTTGTACCAGTACATCATCATACAGTGTACCATGGAGGGGTATGATGCACACTCTTACAGAGTCCTATGGAGGGGTTAGAGTGCAGAAGAGCATGTCATTTGCATTACATATCTATTCCTCTCATGTGGTGTGAAGTGAATGGAGGTGATGTTTTTTTTTCTTTTTTTATTGAAGTGTGAATCATGTATTGAGGTAACATTTTGATATATATTTTTATGGAAGTGAATTTGTGGCGGTGATTCTAACTATCATTCATTAAGTTTAAAATACTAAAATATGTTGAGAGGGTGGTCTACAAGGTAGAGTATTTAAATTGAGATTCATCTACTTTATTTTCTGTACATTATATGACTCACTTAAATCATTGTCTAATGAACTTGTGAATTAAATGGCATGTTAAAACCATTTACTTGTTGGGATTGCTTATATCTCACACTTGTTTTCTATCTTTGGAAATGTCAATGGATAAATGACTTACTATTAGTCGTTGGTTTATTATGCTTTTATACCTTCCTTATTAAATCGATGCCTAATTAACTTATAGTTTGAATGACATGTTCAGGCAATTTGCTTGTTGAGATTTATTCTCACACATCTTATCTATCCAGGTGCTTGATTGGATGTTTTGCTTAAAGAGATGGGATTAGTAGCACATCTTCACTGTTTCACCCACACTTAGTAATAATAGTGATGCTTTTAGTTGTTGTAATAAACTTAGTTTGTCTTTTATAGTGACCCTTCGTGGTTTAATAAAAACATTGTGATGAAATCTATCTTGATCATAATTTTGTCCTTCTTGTTGCTTCCGCGTTTACTTTGATGATGAGTTTTTATTGGCGAGTTTTATACTCTTGCGTCAGGGAAGGGTTGTTAGTGACATCCTGGGCTTTTGTAGAGCATGGGGTGTTACAGTATCGTATTTATCCTCAAGGAAGCAATGGTTAAAAAAGGTGATAGTTAACCATCACGTATCTACTAACTAGTATACCGGCTAAACTAAAGTGGGGGTAAGTAATATATACGATAGGATAGGGTGACACACAAGAAGTACTACTCATGAGAAGGTAAAGTGGAAATGTAGCTAAGGAAGAGAGCAATGAGTGAGGGAACACAAGGGTCCTAAGTTACCTCTAATTAAGCACTACCCTAGCCAAGAACTATAGTGATACATATAAATCCCTAGCAGCCCAGATTGAAGCCCTGGCAGCACGAAGCAATGCCCTGGCTGCCCAGAATTTTTTTTATTTAAAGAGACAGACATGCATAAAAGCTCTATAAATGTCTTATTTACACAAAATATGACTCAAAGGCAGATGCTCACCTTATTAATATGTTTCGCATATTTAAGTAAAAATATTATTGCAGTAGTGAATGAGAACAACATCGGCTTCTTATATGGATCTAAAGGAAACAGAGGATAGGGGCGATATGGAGGGGTCGGTACCAGGTGAATCTAGAATCCATGGTGTGAGGGAGCACAAAATAAGTGAGGTGCTGCAAAGAGACGGTGGCAATTGGAGAGGAGACGACAGGAGATGGGATGGAATGGAATGGTTTTGTGAACTTTAGCCAATTAGCCCAAGAATCTATCAAAGGCCAACAAGTCGATCCATGGAAATGCCTATGTTTGCATCAAAATTTGGTTATTCCTATCTATTCTAGGGCAAATTTGTCAAATAGAAAATTGGACTCGTCATCGCAATTTTTTCATTGAGTGGTAATGCATATATAGAACATCAATTTTGGAGTATGATGAAAGAATTATTGCTTTGGTAAGTTTCACGCATGTAGAAACCAGTCATGCCATTTCAAAAACCCGCTATACGCTTGTTTTGAGAGCCTAAAATAGAGTTGTAGTTGTGTTTTCTCATGGATTTGCTTGTAAGAGTTTCAACTCCTAACGAGATAAGTTCATCCCATCCTACAAATATAAAAGGCCACGACCGAATGAGGGCACTAATATATATATATATATATATATATATATATATATATATATATATATATATATATATATATATATATATATATATCATTTTTTTGTTTTGTCTTTGTTTTTCATTTTTTCCCTTATCTCTTCCAAATCATAATGTGTTGAACTTTTTGTGTTTCTACGGTGTCTAAGAACGTCCTAGCTGGCCTGCCGCCACTAAGTGCAGCCTAAGGCGTGCTTGCTCCGACAAGATCCCTTCTGAGCTAGATTCTTTTGTTGAAAGCTGTCAAAACCGCCCAATCCAGATTTGGGATCGAAACCAGCTATATGTAGGGGCGGATCCAGCATAGGGGCTATAGGGGGCTCAAACCTCCCTACGCACCGGAGCTTTGTAGAATTTTATTTAACAGGGAGGGAGGAGAGAGAAGGGGATAGGGAGGAAAAAGGAGAGAAGCGAGAAGAGGGAGCTGGTGGAAGAATGGAGCCAAAACCTACCTAATGTCCATCCCTGTGTTCGTCGCTGGCTGTAGTCTAGTTTTCACATAGGCACTGCAAGGAGATCTTTACAAATGCACACACGGACGTGCTTGTCTGATGCCGTGACGGCATGTTCCAGTGTCAACAACCAAGAATATCTATATCTTAAACTCTAATAAAGCAAAACCCCACTAAACCAATTTTCTCATTCCATAGCCCTCCACGTCATCGTTCCTCTTGGCCCACGCATCTCCCTCCACCTCCGCCTCGAGTAAATGCATGGTGCTGCCCGGCTTGAAACTGCTCTCCGCAGCTCCACTAATACGTCATGTCTTCCACTAGCCTCGTAGCCAAGCAATCAACGTCGTACATGAATCATCGTAATCCCTGCCGTTTCCTCTTCGTGTCCCACCGCTATCGTATTAATAACTACCCTATATATATTGTCCAGACGCTATAGCAATGCTTCCTTGGGCATCATAGCTTCCGATCCATCCTCCTAATCATGTAGCTGGTACTATTTGTACTACACGCTGAATTGTGGATTTTAGTTCCTTCCGATTATTTCTTTCAGGTAATAAGCAGGGTGTACTTTGATTGTTTAGATTCATCTGTTTCTATATCTTGCTGATATGTTTCTTTTTTTGAAACTTGCTGATATGTTTCTACACCTTCAGCAAATGCAAGCTAGCGGTTGCGCCAAGCGGCTGTTGCATGCATCGGAGATGGGCATGGATGCACCTACAACGCCGGGTTCGATCATCTCCTCACGCTCCAACCAAGACTGTCCGGCCATCCCTATGTGCGTGGCCGTAGCGATCCGACGTCGACGGAAGCACTGGCATTGTTAGCGCCGACTGTCTTCTCATCTTCCAGCAGCAAACAACCGATTCCCTTTCGATCACCATCTGCCCCGATCTGTGAGCAACTCGAGTTATATCACCATGGTGTGCACATATGCATGACTAGGTTCATGCCCATACATTGCTACGGGACAGCTAAACTTTTATACTAAAAACACACGGATCGCATGGTAAGATAACAAGACTATAAAATTAAATACCGACGTTAAAGTGATATTTAATTCAAAAAGCAAAGTCGTGAAATTAACACAATCACGGATAATGCAGCATCGCAAGCTCACACACTCTACTGTATAGATCTTTCCGTGATACGGCTAAAATAATGTTTTGTATCTGTGGAAAGAGATCTCAGATATCCATTTCTTTCGTGGGCCAATAAATCCACGAATAAATTTCGCCACATTTCTATAGCATCCTGTATACCCGTGTTAACGCTACGGTAAATACAAACAAATAAATTTTGTAAAAACTAAAACGAACAATCAAATTCATTAAGACACATCTTTGCATAACCAAATATTTGTCACATAATGAATATCACATAACGACTGATGCTTTTGTGCAAGCGAATCCTTGGTCAATCTTGCCAGCATATGGAGACACTACCTACAGGTTACACATGTACAATATACCTGCCTACACGCCTTACCTATGTTCCGTGGTATCGATCTCAAAACCAAAACACAAGGACTCATATTTATGTTTGTCAGACCTACATCATGTCATCCTATTGACGTGCAACCAGGCATTGGGAACATGTATGTACAGTGTATCATTTGGTTCAGGAATGCTCCTCATGTCGCTGTCTACATCTTCTGCTTGAACTGATCCATGTCTGAAATTTCAAAAGGGTGTAAAAAAACTCATTTAAACAATACAGAGCCGGCAGTTGCCGTGGCTGACCCAGAGCTCGCAGGAGCAGAGGCGGCAGAAGGTGTGGCCGCAGGGGAAAAAGGCAGCGCCCTTGTGGAGCACCATGCACTCATGCACCATGTCCTCCTCCCGCCTCTCGTTGTTGTCGCCCTCGCCTTTCTTGTGGGCAACACCGCCACCATCCTCCTCGTCTTTTAACTAAACAATATATAAATATTTTACATACATGGTACACCCATGAGGCCATGGCCATATGCATGACACAACACATCTAGGTGGCTCACTCCAATACAACTCTGAATATTACTGTATTACTATACCAGGAAAAACATGGGAATAGTAGGAAATACTTGCAAAGAGAAGTTGGATTGACAGAGTATAGGTAAACAGCTAGGTATAACTTTCTATGTGCCATTAAAAATGGTGTATGCAACACTGAAAGCTTGCCTAAACTCTAGTGCCTGGGGAAGAGAATTCTATGTAGCCTTACCTTTGCCTTTTTGCAAGGGAGTCCCACTACTGAGCTGCAATAAATTTCAGTGGCCAGAGCAAAATACCTGCAAGATTCTCTGATGGATGAGAGAAATCAGTCTTCTGGTCCAGATGACCAGATCTCATCAGAGCAGGATTACGAATATCAGCATGATTTGTTGCAGGTATCACCTGCAAGTCACACAACAATCCAACGTTCAGTACACCAGATATTAAATAAAACATTGAAAAATATCAGTTCATCTCTCATATCATGATCAATAGAGGTATTTTTGCCAACATCCCTTTCCCTTGTTGATAGTCTAAGGAAAATTTGACCACACCGGATATTAACAAGGTCTAGAATTAATCATAAGGCCAATAGGATTCATTTAGATCTCCAGTTTATTAATATCAGGGATTTGAAACAAGAATTTCCTCACAAAAGACACATAGTTTAAGAACTGAATATCATACAACAAAGATATCCTCCCTCCTTAAAAATGACACATAAGTGTGAAGGTTCTGCAAGATGATCTAGATCCAGTTGTTCCATTACATGATCAGGCCGCTTCACTGGTGGTCTATTGATGAAGATAGCAAAGAGGAACAGGCTCACTTATGCTAAAGTTTAGCAAATAATACAGGTTCAAAAATTTTAGCATAAAGTTTTACTTAACCTGTCATGTTCTGTCAGCAGGGCTCACTTATGCTATGCAAATATCACCCTTTTGTTACTGGACAAAACAATCACCAGGGCTTCAGTCTAATCTTCTGAAAGAATTCAGTTAAAGATTTCTAGAATCCTTTGTTCAAACAAATTGCATACCCAATTACAGTATGGCTGGATGCGACTTCATCTATGACTCCATACCTGATGCTTGAAAATAATATTGTATACCCAACGGTACTTGTATACCCAACGGAAAAGGCGGCAGTGTTCCCGCTTCCATTTTTACTAAACCACAAGTAAATGAAACTACAATGGGGCAGCACCTGTCCACCTATAACTGAAAAGAATGGAAGTTCACACATAAAAGGAACTATGTACTGCAAGCAACTTGTGTATATTCTAGCAGCCATGGCAAATGTAGTGTGTTTCTCTCCCCATCCAATCCAAAAAACATCAAGTAGCACACAATGTTATAGATATATCCAAGCACATCTTTGAGTAACTATTTTTTTATAAAGAATTAGTGGGATTACTAATAAAGGATGAGCATTATCAGCTTTAACCATATCAGCATATCATACCTAAACAATCGTAAGGTGTTTTGAAGCATGAGGCCCTCGTACCTTGCTGCTGAGACAGAACGGCTTCTATGTATTGTCAACCTTGTCACTTTCCTTGCCCTATCCGACGATCCGCCGGTGCTCTGCGATGTGCATACAGTATCAACGAAAAAAAGGTGAGAAAGTTCGGTAGTGGTAAATGAAACTTCACTCTTCTTGGAAAAAAGGTTTAGTGAGTCGTTGTGTACTCAGTGTTATTCAGAGAAACACCATGGCATGGCAGGTAAGTAAAGCACGCAGCATAGGCACCTGTACCTCTTGTCCTCTTCTCTCGTGGCCACCGATGCCAACGAGTTGCCGCTGCCGTCAGCTATCTCTTCTTTCTATCGTCGCCCTCCTCGTCTCTCGCTGCTCCTCCTCCCAGTGCGTCGCGCCGCTGGCCATGCCGGTGCCAGCGCTGTGCTGGTGTAGACGACCTCCTCACTGCCGATCCCATCACCGGACGCTTCGCCAAGCTCATCGGCTGAATCAAAATCAGCAGAGCTCTCGACCAACAACCAACAGCAAGATAAATAAAACCCTAGATAGAACCAGCACACAATTCGTCTAAATGCAACTCCCAGCAAAGGATTCAAGCTATTGTCACCAAATGCTCCCGCTGTAGGAATCCATCCTATCATCCCAGCAATTGAGACACTATCCTCATTCCGCAATCAAATCGACCAAATTCCTACGGCAGCATCGAAATCTATGCAGTGTTCAGAACTCAGAAGACGGCGGCGAGCCGGTGTGGTGGGTGATGAGGTTGTCGTAGGGGTCCTGACGGCTGGCAGCCTAGAGCAGGGAAGGGGTGGGCATACCTGTTGGCTTCGCACTGGAGGGGCCGCATCCTGGCGGCGGCCGCCGCCGCCACTGGTTGGAGGCCGTGCATGGACCGCCTGCGCCGCTTGTGCCTCCGGGACGCCGCGCCGCCTACGTCGCCGGGAAGGTGGCCTCGCGGGGCAGCCTAGGGCGGATTTGCTCCGTACCAGAAGGGCGAGCCTGGATGCAGCGTGGGTCAGGGAAGGGCGAGGTGGGCGTGATTGGTGGCCGCGGGTCAGGGAAGGGTCACGAGCGCACGGGGAGGGTGAACGTACCTGGTGCTGGGCGGTCGTTTCCGGCGAAGATGGAACCAAGGCCTGGCGAAGGGAATGACGAAGACCTGGGCACCTGCCGTCGGTCGTCGGCGTCGTCGGCCGTGCAGTTGCCGCACGAGAAAGGGAGCAAGCGCGCACACGGGGTTGGACGGGAGATTGGGGGAGATCGTGGGTGCTGCGATTTCCTTCTCACGGAGCGTTGATTGGGGGTGCGGCAATTTTGTCGCACGAAGAGAGGCAGACGGACAAACCAAAACGAATGTAGCAACAAAAAAAAATGTTCACGCTTTGTTCTTTTAGTTGTGGGAGATATGTGTACCACGTATGCGCATGCGCATGATGTGTCTGGCTGAGTATACTCACATCGGAATTTGGCAGCACTTTTTTTAAAGCTATTTCACAGCACTCCTGTATTCCTTCCTACTTTGGCAAATTCAATTTTGGCAACACAATACTACGTGCTCTCTAATCAAATAAGTTGATTATTTTCTACTGCAAGTAGACGCCAAATTGCTTCTTTAAAAAAGTAGGATAACGCTGCACAACACTTTATTCGCCCAGGTACTACAAGTTTCCGGGAGAAAGCCAAACAAAGCCAGAGCAGAGGATATGACAGCTCTTTGCATTTTTAAAGCAAAAACACTTCTATGCATTCCTTCCAATGCGATTTCAGTTTTGGCAACACATAGTACTACATGTTCTTTAACCAAATAAGCCGATTCTTTTACCTTTGTCTAAATCATTCTTTAATTTCTGCAGCAAAATAGTATGATCATTATATCCAAACTATGATTTACCCAATTAAGCAATATTGGTCTCTATTTCTTGCATTTCATGTACAAACCAACATGTGTTCTTTAGGAATTTCCATAGCAATGCACGGGGAATCACCTAGTACTCTTATAAAGCTAAACCCCACTAGATGATTTTTCTCTTCATGCAAGGTGTCAGCATCATTTCCCACTAAGTGATCCACTAGATGTTCTATCTCTTCATGCAAGGTGTCCACGTCATTCCCCAATAAGTCTATGTCATCCCTTTGTAATACTTTGTTTCATCACCTATTCCTCTATAATTAATCAAATATTATATTGGTTTTCTTCTATTACTTTATCGATTTCTCTTCGTGCAAGGTGTCAACATCATTCTCCACTAAGTCCATGTCATCCCTTATTAATTACAAAAAACATGTCCACGTCATCTCTACATGTGCAATACTTTGTTTCATCCCCTATTCCTCTATAATTAATCAAATATTTTATTGGTTTTTCTTCTATTAGTTTATCGATTTTTTTACCAAATCTGATACAATAAAATAACATGCAAGTCATGTAACAGATTTATTTTTAAGAAAATCCCGCAGCAACGCGCGGGGTAGTCTTCTAGTAACCTATATAGATGGAACCCACTAAGAGTCATTAATTCCTATTTCTCTACAACCATGTTGCTCCACATCACCTCAAATTCTTATATCCGTTGGATCATTATCTTACCTTCACATCTTACCATCCATATGTCAGATTGCCCACACCATCGTCCAGTACAGGCGACACCTTCTCAGCTTCACTTCTTGAACATATGCACCCTCCATTACAAGTGTCTTCAATTTCTGTCATAACATTTTGCATGTGCCAGCTCTTTGTTTCATCTCGCAATAGTTACTGCATGCCGCCCATAGTCACCTTCTTACCTTTACTTCTGCAGCATAATTGCATCCTTCCATTACAAGTGTCTTCAATTTTACTGCATGCCACCCCATAGTCACCTTCTCACCTTTCCTTCTGCAGCATAATTGCATCCCTCCATTGCAAGTGTCTTCAATTTCTGTCATAACGTTTTGCATGTGCCAGCTCTTTGTTTCATCTCCCAATAGTTACTACATGCCACCTAATATGTAAAACTGCCTTCCCGTTTGATGAAACTCTCTGATTTCTCTTTTGGGTTGCCTTTGTCCAACCATTATAAGTACCTGTAAGGTAGCTGCATCTTTCAGGAAGCCACATTGTTACCATGCCGTCCATCCATATCCCACGCTTAACCAAATCAGCCATTTAGCTCTGTCAAAGAAAAAAAATCAGACCATCAAAGATCGGTGTGGTTGTCGTCATGATTCTTGAAACTACTGTTTGCAAATCATGCATACACCCACGGTCTCCATCAACACTATTGCATCCATAAGGTCCTTTGTGCTCCTCGCAGCCGGCCACAACATCTTCGCTGATATGCCTGCACGCCGTATTCTATTTTACTCCTTCAGGGCCGGTCCTGAGTTTTTATGCACCTAGAACGAAACTAAAATTTTAGGCCTTTTTATATAAACATGAAAATACTACTAGTACTACTCATTGCTAGTATATACACACATATACGAAATATTACTGATAATCATTTAACTGAGTGCAAAAGCAATATTCATATGAAATAATTTGTATACATATTAAATTACCCTAAAATTTTCTTCTAAGATTCATCTCTTGTGACATTGTGGATTTCAAATAGTTCTTCAGTCATTTTAATTTTGAGAAGCTTCTTTCAGCTGATGTCATAGTCATTGACATAGTAAACAAGATGTGATAAGCAATCGAAGTACTAGGATAACAATAAACCTTAAGAAATTTATCAGTATGCTAGACAAAAAAAATTACAATGGTCAAACAATTATACACTACCTTAGGGAGTCAAGTGCCTAGCAGAGATTACTTGATTAAACAATTGCTACTTTCTTGAATATTTGAATACTCTAGCGTCGGCCATTAATTACTTGATTAGGGATCATAGGATTAGGTCGTAGGTACCTAGATGGCTGGTTGCTGCCGCCTGCCTACTGGAAGCCTGGCGGATCATCATGCGTGCAGACTACAATCTGCAGACGTGCCTGGCCGCCGGCCGGCGACTCGCTGCGGCCTGCGTGGCAGCGGCGGCGTCTGGCGTAACTCGTGAGGAAGCCGAGAAATCGGAGGAGACGAGTCGCGTGGCCACAGGGACACGGATACGGACGTCGATTCATCTAGCGTATTTGTGTTGGGCTAAAATGCTGAATACATGGGGAGGGGCCCATCGGCTCCATGGACCTGGGACAGCTGCCCTCTCGCCCTGCCCCAGGGCCGGGCCTGTACTCCTTTATATTCAACCTGGTTTTTCCACAATGGTCTGCGCGCGCCTTCCCTATCGTATGGTTGTAGGTACTCCAAGATTCGCGCTGGTCAACACCTCTCCTTCCCCATCTCTTTCCTGACCAGCATTCCTGGCTTCCCTTCCTTCACATCTGACTCATTTCATTCCTAACTTATCTTGCATTTGGATTCTGTCGATTCCTAACTCTCTTCACCGTTCCATCTTTCTCTCTCCCCCTCTCTTCGCTGCCTCTCACTCCCTAGCCGCCGTCGCCTCTCCTCTCTCCCCGGCGCTCCTGCCTGAGCTGCTCTCCGCCGCCCCTTCTCTCCCTCCCTCCCCGCCTCTCTCTCTCTGCCTCTCTCTCTCTCTCGCCGCCGCTGCTGCCTCTCTCCACTGGGCTGTTGCCTGCAGCTGCTCTCGCTGCCCCTTCTCTCTCTTCCGCCGCCAACACCGATCCTCTCTCCCTCTGCTATCTCCATTTCTCCCTCTGCTCTGCATCTCACCATCTCTCTCGCTCAAGATCTGGCTCTCCTCTCTCTCTCTCTTTCTCTCTCTAGCTCTCTTTCAAGATCTATCTTCGTACTTCCCTCTCTCTCTCTCAGTTCCTGAACTCGTCTTCTCGTCTGATTTGTATTTTCGCTTTGCTCTCCCTTTGGATCCGCTCCCCACCTTGATTTTGCTTTGTATTTCTCATCTGATTTGGATTTTCGCTTTGCTATCCCTTTAGTTGTTGCTTCTTGCACTTTTGTGCATAGGTACTTTTCTATGTCCTAGATCCCTGGATGCTCCTAGAACATGATCAAGTGATAAAATATAGTATTTTGAGGCCTAAGAAATTTATAAGTTTCAATTCTTCGTTTTGAAAGCACAATATATTTATGAGTTCTTTAATCCTGTCGGATTCCAATGTAAATTTTAGCATTACGTTAATGGACTTTTTACTTTGCCGTCTAGAACTATTCCACTTTGCTCTGCATCTTAAAATTAGCAGTTAGTAGGTACACTTCTATTTCTTACTGTATATTATATTAGTTTCTTTAGTACTTTGGAATTTGCAATTTTTCCTTGCCGTATATTTATTTCCTACGTGCTCATACATTTGGATTATAGACTTGTGATGTGAAGAACTTGTAGTCGTTCCTATGTGCTCATACACTGTACACCTCATTCCTAGGTAGTTGCTTCCTGAAGATTTTTATATATATCCACGGGCATATTAATTACATGGTAACTGTGAATTAAAATTTCAATGTATCGTTCTTTCATGTATCATTTTTACCTTAGTGACCACCCTTCATCTAAATGCTCTGAATTTCCCTCAAGTTTTAATTCTGAATATTTGGAACATACTTTATTTTGTATAGCATTTCAGAAGTTCAAGTTTTTGCTAGTTTTAATGCTCTCTAGGAACTTACTAGTCTGCAGTCTGCGACGTTATATTTTATGTGGTAGCCTAAGAACATATCTCAGAACAGTACTATTGGCTGACTTCTATAGGGTTGATTGCCTAGTTCTATTTAGTCGCACCTGGATATGATGATTTTATTTATGCAGCAACATCATTCTTATGGGCACTGAATAATGTATTTAATATTGTTGGTAGAAAATTCATGTCTACATTCTACATCAATTTCCCTTTTCTCAAACATCTTCTTTCATTTTCAGAGTTAACAGAGAATTCACTTTTAATCACTATGCAATATAGCAATGTTTTCTTCCATGAGAGTAGAATTACTTTATACTTCCTTAATCGTGTCTTGTTCAAACTAAAAATTCTAGCTTTTTCTTATTGTAAGATTTTACCTTGTAATTTTGTACTCTATTATGCATACAGTAAGTTTCAAATGAACTTGTTTCATTTGTTACAAAAATAGTATCAAACTATGTATAGTCCAATACAAAACAATCAATTTTTGGTATCTAGATATAGATAGCTAATTGTAACAAACAAAGACAATTACGTTATCTTTGCATAGCAGTGTTTATCTTCTATTTGTCCTTACATTGGCTAAAGTTGACTAACTGAGAAATATTTCCTACTATGCTATACTTAATGACTATGGATTGAATTAACTACTTAAGTCAGGTTAGATTAACTATCTAATTAGCACATGATTGGACACTAATTGCTATAGTTACACATGTGCTACCGTACCCCCGAATCTTTTACGGCCCCTAAGCTAAACACGCCCTCAATCCTTTCACGCGCAGCTGGCGCTGTTCCCTTCTCCAGTCTGCTCTGCATCCTCTCCTCACCTATCTATTAACAATCACACCGTCCTCTGTTAACGTGATAATCAGTCATTACCCTGCCTCACTTCCTATACTCGTTTAAATCTGTGTATTATACGTACAAAACAAATACTAGTACCATGCTCAGCCTGGCACGGTTTCTCTCATTGCCATAATCTTGCTCTCTGCACTGTTTCAGTCCTCGTGATCTCCCCAAATGCCTTGCACTCCTTCACAGTTCACACTCCTAGTGGACATTTTTTTTTTCCACTAGCCACCCCAACGCCGAAGGGCGCATGCATTTCTCTGCTTGTGCGGCAAGCTGATGTATAGCAATTGCACGTACCTCCCCCATTTGTACCAGACATCCTCTCTGGTTAAAGAATATAATATTTTATTCTACCCACGCCCCGCCGGGCCGGCCCCGGTCCCCATTGACACAGGTCTGTCGTCATCATCGTGCACTACTTTGCCTTCGAAAATTTATCTGATATATGCAATCACCCACTACCGTCTATGCAAATAAGTGATATACGCAAGTTAAATTAGTTAATGTTTTGAGCAAGTTTTTTTTGCTGATTGATGTTGACAATATTTCCCTCAAAAGTCATTTGTTATGGTAATACATTTCATATCGTAGCACCCGGTTTTAAGAACAAAACCATATACACACCATATGTGAGCTCAGGAAGTCAAATCTTACATATAGCTACAATTAATGGTAATATCAAATAATAATGCTTAATATATAACGTACTTAGTATAAAGAAGAGATAACCTTAGGCACAAACAACGGATAGACAACTCCGATCTTCGGGTGAAGACTCCGCTTCACAGGGACAACTAACTGGTTGATCACAAGCCTAACTCATCCAATCTCTAATAAACTGGTAGACATCTGGGATTTTTCCAAAGTATTGAAAAGTAAAGCAACGAAGGGCAGGCCTGGTGCAGTTGGTGAGTGCTAGCTCGCCGAGTCACCAGGTCCTGGGTTCGAAGCCGTCTCTCTGCAGAATTTCTGCGGGGTAAGACTTTGCTTCGGTTATTTCCTTCCCCAGACCCCACTTGTATAGAACCCTCTGACACTAGGTCTGCCCTTATTGAAAAGTAAAGCAAGCTTGAGTACATCCCATACTTAACAAGCATAACATAGGTACATGTGAATATAAAAATAGGTACCAAATTATGACATCCGATACATAGGAGTGGCTTTGAGGAACCAAATCATTTAAAAAAATATAATCTAGAAAAAAATACAAAGGACATGCTGAAAAAAGGTTCTGCGAAAAAAGACATGTCTGAATTTCCTTTTACGACCATTTGACACCAGCTCATGTGCAGTGGTTGCAAAACTGCAGAAAAAATGTTGCGACTGTAAATATAAAAAAATGTTAGATTGGGAATTAATTAGGAAGATATGGGGGGAAATACAAATATGACAAAATTTTTGGACAATATACATTTTCTTCTATGCATTACGAGGATGAAAAAAATAAGAGTGATTTAGAACGAGATAAATGATAGAAAATGTACATTTTCAAAAATTACTAGATAAATGATGAAAAAGAAAGAAACTGTGGGAAATCATGTCCAGAGGTGGATATTAACAAACGCTGCATGTAACACACAGAAAATCTAAATTAAGAAAAGTGAGGAGACCTAAATCAAAGATATATAGTGGAAAAAATAGAGAACAACAACATAAAGATAAGTGGCAGGGGATAATAAAATTGAAACAACCATGAATGGTCTAAGTAAATACTTGGAAAAAAATATTTGGAAAATTGAATTGAAAAAACGTGAAAAAATACTTTACCGAGGGAGGGTATGAGTAAAACTTGTTAAGATTAATTAGGATTAATTAATTATTAGTGATCAATTTATTATTAATCACGTCATTAGCAACTGCTAATGACAGTGCCCTGTAGACACATTAGATAGACACCTCTTCACAAAGAGGCACCTTTTGACCAACAGACATATGTCCTTTGACTTGTAATATATACCTGTACACTGTTCATCAATGGATACACGGTCATTCATTCGACCAATCCATTTTTTCATCTAATACGTTATCATGCACTTTGTTCTGACCAACTGAGCGATAGGGAAGGAGGACACCGGAGAGAAGTTCGTCGGAGTTTCTTCCCGGAGTCATCGTTCCCCCGAAGGTAGAAGATGACGACCCCTGTTCCTTCCATGAACGTGATGGTGGATTCCATCACCGGCGCGGTGGAGTCCGTTATCCACTGCAGCAGCAACCACCCTGGAGGCCTTCGTCGCTTCATGCTCCAGGGCGTCGTGCGCCATGTCCTCCGTGACATCCACGCCCACCGCATCCCTCCTCGTCGGAGCAGTGGTGGTCGTCTGTCGTCGCTGCGCCTGAAGATTCGCTCGTCGCCGCGTCCGGTGCCTCGTTCATCGAGGCTGGAGTTCGCCCCCGGTGTTTGCCCGACCCATGGCCCGGCCATGTTCGTTAGGCGCACGAGGGGGCCACCGGAGACACCACTGATGATGCTGAGGCCGGCCCTACCTCCACTGCCGTCGCTTGCGCTCACCATGCCGAGGAACGGAGGCGCTGGTCCTCTGGCCGCATGCCAGGGCGCTCCTCCGCTTCCCACTAGCAACATCGGCGCTAAGGCTTGGCCCCCAGGCTTCGCCTACGACGTTGAGTTCCTCTCCCGCCGCTCTCTCCACCGCCCGGAGGCCGCTCCTATGCCGAAGTAACCCGTCGCTCCATCCTCCTGCCCGGCAACGCTCTTGGAGCGGTGTCACACCCATTTTTAAGGACAAAAATAGGATGCATAAAAGACTCATGTGCGCCCCAGGAAACAGTCGCACACATAAGTTGACAAATTACAAAGTATCATCACAGTGCTTATTACATAACGAATAAATATTTAAGACATAGTCTTGAACGATAGGTAATAATAACTAATAATAATTCTTCAGCGGAAACTCCACACAGGGACACGGTTGACTGGTTGACACCAAGACTAGTACTCATTCCGTTAATCTTCCTCTATATCTTCATCTGTTATGGTGGAAATAGCAAGGGTGAGTCCATGTCGAACTCAACAAATATAACACAGGGTTCATGAGACTCAAAAAGGCTAGACATTGTTTAACTGCGTTTAGCTTTTAATCATATATTAGCAATTGAGTAGCATCAAGATAAACCACTTTCCATTAAAGAACCAATGATCAATTGTAATAAGGATAATGAATAGAATTAGCATGAGCAAATAATATATCAACAATAATTAAGCATTATATAACAGTATGATCAACTATTCCATAAGAATCCCCAAGGCTGCTCGTATCCGTGAGCACGGCTAGTATACCAGTTTTTAACTCTGCGCAGAGGTGTACACTTTCACTGTGAGTCATGATTTCTAAATGAGTGGGGAGATCAAGCCCAAACACCCGAGAACCATATAAAGCCACTCAAAAGTTCGTCTAACAAGTTAGGGCCATTAGATTCACTCGGCAGGCAGATGTAGAACCCCCCTTCCCTGTGGCACAACAACCGCAGCCTATACACACTAGGCCAGGGGCTCGCACTACACCCAACGTGGCAAACCATTCTTACGCCATTTAAGGTAACCTCTAACAAGCTAGAAAAGGTCTCTTGAACAACTAAAGCCAGAGCCATATAGCCCTCACAGCTGTACTGTATATCCCGGTTATCACTTACAGATAAGTCCTTATGGAGAGAAACCAGAGCATCAAAATAATACACATGCTCTAGCCCCCTTTTAACAATAATAAAATCATCTTAACAGTTGATTGCTTAATCCATTAATCAAATTACAAGATCATTGTTCTTAGTTTAAGCACTAGCAGTAGCTACCCATATGCATTCCCAAGGTTGACAAGGAATCAAGATAACAATCACTAAGTTATAATCTCTAAGGTTATCAAGGTAAGCACATGCATATGTATGATAATTCAATGTATAGGTAACAAGTATATTCCTGTGTTATACTTGCCTTGATCAAAGCTTTCCAAGTGATACTGCTGACTTGGCTCAAAGTAATACTCCGAATCGTTCAGATACTGCTCACCTTCTATACTCGATCATCAATCAACAACACACATGCATCCAATCAAACAAACACGAAGCAAATAAAGAGATACAATTAGAATAGTACACCAACAGTAGCAAAACAGTAATAAAAATTTATAAAACTCTTCTACACGTTTCTACGATCACACAGACGCAAAGATCACCAAATTCGGAGTTAAAACGTGAAAGTTATGAATTTTCTAAGATTTCCTATAGATAAATAAATACTTAATTATAAACTCGAAAAATAAATTATCAAAACTAACTGTACAACTACACTAACATGTAGAGCTCGCAAATACGAACCTAACACAACTTGAACGGATTAAATCGGAGTTAAAACGAAGATTTTATGACCAAAACAGTTCTAGTGGCAAAACTGTAAATACCTGAAAACGTATTTTTGATTAAACCGGGAGAAAATACGTTTTCAAAACAAGAAAACGGATTCAGGATATTGCGCTAAGGACCGCGGGTTGATTACTAAAAAGCTGAGGGTCTCTTTAACAAATTTATCCGCGAAGGGGTAAGTTCTAATCTGGGCCGTTGATCACGATTTGGACGGCTCGTGTTCATCATCGAGTCTACAGTGCTCATACCGGTCTCCTACCTCAAGTCCGGCTGGCGGCCACCATGGCCGGCGTGCTCCACCTCGCCGGAGATGGCGGTTCTCCCTAACTAGACCACCAATCGAGCCCGCGTTTGATCCAAACGGTAGAGAAGCTCCATGCGAACTCAACTAAGCGGTAAATACTAGCTACGATAGACCATACGTGACGCGCGGCAACAAGGGGACGGTGGCGCCATTGTTGACCGACGGTGAGCTCCAAACCCGCGATTCAAAGCACAAAAACTCAAAAGAAGAGCATTGGGAGGGAGAGGAGAAGATGACAAACTCACCCAAGCGAAGAAATCGGCCTTGAATCCACCCGAGAGCTCCTCCTACGAGCAACCGAAACTTCCAACTCTCCCCAATCCCTAGCGCTCGGTTTCACGTGGTGAAGTTCACGGTTTAGATGAAAAACGGATATGGGAAGGTCAAGGCGTCCTATTTATGGCTTCTATTGGCCGTGTTCGGGTAAGATTCTCCGGGAAATCACGAGAAAGGCGGCGGCGGTACTCCGGTTCGGAGTCCGGCTCGAACACGGGAGGAGGAAGACGACTGACATGTGGGGTCCAGTGGTCAGCGACATGATGAACGCGCGGCTGCTGACTTGGGCTGGCTCGGCTGCTGGGCCGGGACGCGGAGACGGGCTGCTGCGGTGCTGGCTCGGCCGCGACAACGCTGATCGGCCCACGCGGGCAGGCGCGGAGGAAAGCAGGCCGTCCGACGGCCTTCGGGCCAAGAAGGTAAGAAGGTAAGTTGTTTCTTCTTTTTTTTTTCTTTTGTTTCTTTTCTTTTTCTAATTTTCCAAACACATTTTCAAATCAAATTTTCCTAAACCAAATCAAATAAAACAAATATATCCACACCACAAAATAAAATAAATGCAACAGCATGAATGCATCACCAAATAATTTTAAAATTTTAATTTCCTTTCTCTAAATTATTTAAAATCTATTACTCCTAAAATTTGGGTGTTACAAATTCTACCCCCCTTAAAAGAATCTCGTCCTCGAGATTGAACTGCTTACTCAAACAACTGCGGATATGATTTCCTCAATTCATCCTCTCTTTCCCAAGTTGCCTCTGCCTCTGAATATCGATTCCACTGCACTTTGCACATTTTAATAATCCGACTTCGAGTAACTCTCTCAGCAGTCTCTAAAATCTTAATCGGAAACTCTTCATATGTAAGATCCTCCTTAACAGTCAACTCTTCTAAAGGTATCTGCTCCTCAGGCACCCGTAAACACTTATTAAGTTGTGAAACATGGAACACATCATGTACTCCAGATAAATTCTCAGGCAACTCTAATTGATAAGCAACTTCCCCACGTCTAGTAATAACTTTAAATGGTCCAACATACCTTGGTGCTAGTTTACCTTTCATGTTAAACCTCTTCACACTTTTCATAGGTGACACCTTCAAATAGACATAATCACCTACCTCAAAAACTAAATCTCTTCTTCTATTGTCAGCATAACTCTTCTGATGAGACTGTGCTACTCTCAAATTCTCACGAATCACTCGCACTTGATCTTCTGCGTTTCTAAGAACATCTGTACCAAACACTTGAGATTCTCCTGTCTGATCCCAAAACAATGGAGTTCTACACTTACGTCCATACAAAGCTTCAAACGGTGCCATCTTAAGACTCTGTTGATAACTATTATTGTAAGAAAATTCTGCATAAGGCAAACTCTTATCCCAACTAGTTCTATATTGCAATGCACAAGCTCTCAACATATCCTCTAATACCTGGTTGGTCCTTTCAGTCTGTCCATCTGTCTATGGATGATATGCTGTACTAAAATTCAATTTTGTTCCCAATGATTCATGCACAGCTTTCCAAAAATGCGACGTAAACTGCGATCCTCGATCAGATACAATCTTCTTTGGTACTCCATGCAAACAGACTATTCTCTCCATATACAACTCTGCCAATTTTGGTCCATGGTAAGTAGTCTTAACTGGTATAAAATGAGCAACTTTAGTTAACCGATCTACTATCACCCAAATAGAGTCATAACCTTTCTGAGTACGAGGTAACCCCACTATAAAGTCCATACCAACTTCCTCCCACTTCCATTCAGGAATCTTCATTGGTTGCAACAATCCAGCAGGTCTCTGATGCTCTGCTTTCACCCTCTGACAAGTGTCACACAATGCTACATACTCAGCCACATCTCGCTTTAATCCAACCCACCAATATTTCTGTTTAAGATCCAAATACATCTTAGTACTACCAGGATGAATAGAATAAGCTGACTCATGAGCTTCGCGTAGAATTGCCTGTCTAACAGTTTGATCCTCAGGTACACACAGCCTCTTTCCAAACCACAAAATTCCATTATCATCCATTCGAAAGCCTGGTGACTTACCAATCACTATATCTTCCGCTATCTTCTTTAGTTTCTCATCCTTTAACTGACCCTTGTAGATTTCTTGCTCTAAGGTAGGCTCTATCACTAATTCCATTGTATTAGTAACAATGCCCAAATTCAAATATTCAAATTCAGCACATAACTCACTAGTCATAGACAACGTCCGTATCTCATTAGCATAACTTTTCCTACTAAGAGCATCAGCTACTACATTAGCCTTACCAGGATGATAGTGTATCTCAATATCATAATCCTTAATCAACTCTAACCATCTGCGTTGCCTCAAATTCAGATCTGACTGAGTGAAAATATACTTCAAACTCTTATGATCAGTGTATATATCACTCTTATGTCCAATCAAATAATGTCTCCAAATCTTTAAAGCATGAACTACAGCTGCTAACTCCAAATCATGTGTAGGATAATTCAACTCATGCTTTCTCAACTGCCTAGATGCATAAGCCACAACTCTGCCTTCTTGCATAAGAACACATCCCAAACCTTGACGAGAAGCATCACAATAAATAGAAAACTTCTTACTCAAATCTGGCAAAACCAAAACAGGCGCTGTAGTCAACCTCTTCTTCAATTCCTCAAAACTAGCTTGACATTTATCTGACCACACAAACTTGGCATTCTTCTCTAACAGAGATGTCATAGGTTTAGCAAGTTTAGAAAACCCTTCAATGAACCGTCTATAATATCCAGCTAATCCCAAGAAACTACGAATCTCACTAACATCAATAGGTGGTTTCCAATTTAATACATCCTTTACTTTACCTGGATCCACTGATATCCCTCCATTAGAAACAATATGACCAAGGAAAGAAACTTCCTTCAACCAAAACTCACATTTACTTCGCTTCGCATATAGTTTATGCTCTCTAAGTTTCTGCAATACCAACCTCAAATGTTCAGCATGCTCTTCCTCCGTCTTGGAAAATACCAGTATATCATCCATAAATACCACCACAAACTTATCCAAATATTCCATAAACACCTTATTCATCATGTACATAAAGTATGCAGGTGCATTGGTCAATCCAAATGACATAACAGTATACTCATACAATCCATACCTTGTAGTAAAAGCTGTCTTTGGAATATCAGAAACACGAATCTTCAACTGATGATAACCAGAACGTAAATCAATCTTAGAGAACACACAAGCACCTCTCAACTGATCAAACAAGTCATCAATCCTGGGAAAAGGGTACTTATTCTTGATAGTTACCTCATTTAGTGACCGGTAATCAACACACATCCTCTGACCGCCATCTTTCTTATCAACAAAAATAACTGGTGCTCCCCAAGGTGATGAACTAGGTCGAATAAAACCTTTATCTTGTAATTCTTTAATTTGTTTCTTAAGTTCTTCTAATTCATCTACTCCCATCCTATATGGTCGTTTGGCTATAGGTGCAGTTCCAGGAAGTAATTCAATAAGAAATTCAATGTCTCTGTCAGGTGGCATACCTGGCAATTCATCAGGGAAGACATCCGGAAATTCCTCAATCACTGAATTCTCCTTAATAGTATCTTTAAGCTGATTCACCACAGCGGTTGATTGCTTCTGCACTGCTATATCCACATTGATTTTATCTCCATTAGGTGCATTCACAACTACCACTTTCTGCTGACACTGAATCTCTGCCTGATTTTGCTTCATCCAGTCCATACCCAATATCACATCAATACCAGATGTCCTCAACACTATAGGAGTTATCTTAAACTCTACCCCCCTTAATACCATACTAATTGGAAGACAACGATTACTAGTTTGCATGGTACCTCCAGGTGAATTTACTAAGAGAGGTTCTTTCATAGCTAGCATGGGTATACTATGCATTTTAACAAAAATGTTGGATATGAATGTATGAGATGCTCCAGAGTCAAAAAGAACAGTTGCGGGAGTAGAATGTACATTGAACGTACCAATCATGACTTCTGGTGCATCATGAGCTGTATCAGAAGACACGTGATTCACCCTTCCAGTACCAAATTGCCTCTGGTTGCTCTTCTGGCTCTGAGGAGTCTGCTGGTTCTGCTTCTCAGGACAATGGTAAGACATATGCCCCTCTTTACCACAGACAAAACATCTAGTAGGCGTGCTGGGAGCACTATTCTTCATGGGAGTAACATTGGAATTTCTATTGCGAGGAGTCTGTTGCCCAGTCTGTTGATACTGTTGACGCTGTGGATATGATGAACGCTGTTGTGACTGATTACTTTGCCAATTCTGGGGCCACCTCTGATTCGGATTGCGATTCCACTAGCTAACCGGTCCCTGAAACTTCTGATGAAAACCATGCTGAGAATTAGTGCGCTGACGGTTGTTGCTTCCTGAGCTTTGTACCTTCATCTTCCTCTTCCTGTCCATCTCTCTGCGCTCATTATCAAGCACAATAGTTTTATTTACCAGCTCTTGAAAACTAGCATAGTTGTTCCCCTTCAACTGCAAGCGAAGATCATAATAAATTCCCTTCAAGAAAAGACGCTGCCTGTCTGCATCTTCCCTCACTTCATTAGGAGCATAGCGAGCCAACTGGGTGAACCTGTCATGATATTCACTAACGCTCATCTGTCCCATCCTAAGGTTTCTGAATTCTTTCTGCTTCAGCTCAATTATACCTTCAGGAATATGACGAGCTCGAAAATCTCTAACAAACTCATTCCAAGTGATAGGAGGAGCATTGTCAGGGCGTGCAGCTTGATATGACTCCTACCAAGTCTGAGCTGTCCCCTGTAACTGACCAGATGCATATAACACCTTCTCCATATCATTGCATTGGGCTATATTCAGCTGTTTCTCCACTGCCCTCACCCAATCATCTGCCTCTAAAGGATCAGCAGCATGAGAAAACACTGGAGGGCGTCCCTTCAAAAATTCCCCACGCTTATCCCTCACTTGCACAGGCGGTGGTCCTCCTGCAGGGGGATTGTTCTGCATGTGCTGCATAAACATCTGCATCATCTGGTTCTGAGTTTGCATGAGTTCCTCCATAGTAATGGGTGGGTTAACACCTCCATGACCTCTGCCACGTCCTCTGCCTGACATCTGTTTCCACAAACACAGAAATTGAAATTCAGTACGATCCGAGGTGATGCATTCAATAGATAAGCAAACTCTGATTTTTCTGGGCGAACTCCAATTTCAGCAACTCAGTAAAACTGTCATATCTCGAGCTACAGACGTCCAATTCAGATGATCTTTACATGGTTGGAAAGCTTACAAAATTATCTACAACTTTTATTCACAACACTTTTTCTGAATCTGTCAAATAATTGGCCAAAAACTGAACTTAACCGAAACTGTTTCAGAATTCCAAACTGTGCAGTAACTCCAACTTGGAACAGGTATATCTCTTAGCTCATAATAGATAATAAGGTGATTCTTGCGGGGTTGGAAAGATATAGAAGTCTAATTATTCCTAGTAAAATTTCTTAAATTTCTCATGAACGGATTTTAAGTTATTTCTAAAACATCCCAGACTGATCCAAAAATTAGCAAAGGACAGAACTAAGTTAACCTCATATTCAACTAATATATTTTGATCAAACTTAATATCCTTAACCATGGAACTTGTAGGCATGTCTACAAAACTCCAGCACACATTACAAAGATCCAAATCACACATTATCATAATAATAATCCATCAATCACACAATTGTTCACACCACAAACTGACTCTTAAAACAAACCAAACTTAAAATTAACTCGCAACTACTATCGTTCCTATTACATAGGGATTTTTCCTATTGCCTAATTAAGCTTCTCATAAATCTTAGGATGACCTAACTCCGCCCTTAATTGGTCAATCTCCTTATAAGCTTGCTCCTTAAGTTCTTTTTCCTTCAGCAACTAATCCTTCAAATCCACCTCATGGAGAGCCAATTCACGAGCTAATCCCACCGTAGCTTGTAAAGTCAAGGAGGAATCATCTGCAGGCGGCACGGTCCAAATACCCTTGTCATGTAAGAAACAAGGAAAATGCCGGAGTGCACCCTTTAACGTCTTGTCCGAGCGTAGACCATGGTAGTAAACAAATGAATTGAAAGCGACATCCTCCATGCTTATCTCCACGGTTGCCCGGCTCACTCTGGTAATGAACTTTGACTCCACCTTAGACTCCTTAGTGGTAGGATCCCTTTTCTTAACCCATAACTCCGTTTCCCAATAGGAATCCATCCATAGATGACTATACTCTGCACTGCGATACTCCAACGTAGCTTCCCAGTCGTAGTAGTAGTTGTCCAAAGTTCTTGTCAACATGTCATGGAAGAAAGCATCAGCTTTAGGAACCATGATATGAAGCTTCGTAGTCCACCCCATAACTACATTCTCCATTGGTGTATCACCAACTCTTGATTCCGCATCAGATAGCTCTTGATCACCATCTTCAAATCCACCTCATAGGTTTGAAACGGGCAACGTACTGTGCAGCTGACAGACGAGGATAAGGAGACATCTATAAGATTTAGACATAGATTAGATAGAATCAATGTATTTTCACAATAGAATAAAGTAGAGGAAGCATAAAACTTTAGTAATTAACAAGATGAAAAGAGGAAGCATGAATTAAGTGAAGTATGGATGCTATTAACGACCATTCTAACTAGGCTCGCGTCCTACAGTCAACACGGCTCTGATACCAATCTGTCACACCCATTTTTAAGGACAAAAATAGGATGCATAAAAGACTCATGTGCGCCCCAGGAAACAGTCGCACATATAAGTTGACAAATTACAAAGTATCATCACAGTGCTTATTACATAACGAATAAATATTTAAGACATAGTCTTGAACGATAGGTAATAATAACTAATAATAATTCTTTAGCGGAAACTCCACACAGGGACACGGTTGACTGGTTGACACCAAGACTAGTACTCATTCCGATAATCTTCCTCTATATCTTCATCTGTTATGGTGGAAATAGCAAGGGTGAGTCCATGTCGAACTCAACAAATATAACACAGGGTTCATGAGGCTCAAAAAGGCAAGACATTGTTTAACTGCGTTTAGCTTTTAATCATATATTAGCAATTGAGTAGCATCAAGATAAACCACTTCCCATTAAAGAACCAATGATCAATTGTAATAAGGATAATGAATAGCATTAGCATGAGCAAATAATAGTCAACAATAATTAAGCATTATATAACAGTATGATCAACTATTCCATAAGAATCCCCAAGGCTGCTCGTATCCGTGAGCACGGCTAGTATACCAGTTTTTAACTCTGCGCAGAGGTGTACACTTTCACTGTGAGTCATGATTTCCAAATGAGTGGGGAGATCAAGCCCAAACACCCGAGAACCATATAAAGCCACTCAAAAGTTCGTCTAACAAGTTAGGGCCATTAGATTCACTCGACAGGCAGATGTAGAACCCCCCTTCCCTGTGGCACAACAACCGCAGCCTATACACACTAGGCCAGGGGCTCGCACTACACCCAACGTGGCAAGCCATTGTTACACCATTTAAGGTAACCTCTAACAAGCTAGAAAAGGTCTCTTGAACAACTAAAGCCAGAGCCATATAGCCCTCACAGCTGTACTGTATATCCCGGTTATCACTTATAGATAAGTCCTTATGGAAAGAAACCAGAGCATCAAAATAATACACATGCTCTAGCCCCCTTTTAACAATAATAAAATCATCTTAACAGTTGATTGCTTAATCCATTAATCAAATTACAAGATCATTATTCTTAGTTTAAGCACTAGCAGTAGCTACCCATATGCATTCCCAAGGTTGACAAGGAATCAAGATAACAATCACTAAGTTATAATCTCTAAGGTTATCAAGGTAAGCACATGCATATGTATGATAATTCAATGTATAGGTAACAAGTATATTCCTGTGTTATACTTGCCTTGATCAAAGCTTTCCAAGTGATACTGCTGACTTGGCTCAAAGTAATACTCCGAATCGTTCAGATACTGCTCACCTTCTATACTCGATCATCAATCAACAACACACATGCATCCAATCAAACAAACACGAAGCAAATAAAGAGATACAATTAGAATAGTACACCAACAGTAGCAAAACAGTAATAAAAATTTATAAAACTCTTCTACACGTTTCTACGATCACACAGACGCAAAGATCACCAAATTCGGAGTTAAAACGTGAAAGTTATGAATTTTCTAAGATTTCTTATAGATAAATAAATACTTAATTATAAACTCGAAAAATAAATTATCAAAACTAACTGTACAACTATACTAACATGTAGAGCTCGCAAATACGAACCTAACGCAACTTGAACGGATCAAATCGGAGTTAAAACGAAGATTTTATGACCAAAACAGTTCTAGTGGCAAAACTGTAAAATCCTGAAAACGTATTTTTGATTAAACCGGGAGAAAATACGTTTTCAAAACAAGAAAACGGATTCAGGATATTGCGCTAAGGACCGCGGGTTGATTACTAAAAAGCTGAGGGTCTCTTTAACAAATTTACCCGCGAAGGGGTAAGTTCTAATCTGGGCCGTTGATCACGATTTGGACGGCTCGTGTTCATCATCGAGTCTACAGTGCTCATACCGGTCTCCTACCTCAAGTCCGGCCGGCGGCCACCATGGCCAGCGTGCTCCACCTCGCCGGAGATGGCGGTTCTCCCTAACTAGACCACCAATCGAGCCCGCGTTTGATCCAAACGGTAGAGAAGCTCCATGCGAACTCAACTAAGCGGTAAATACTAGCTACGATAGACCATACGTGACGCGCGGCAACAAGGGGACGGTGGCGCCATTGTTGACCGACGGTGAGCTCCAAACCCGCGATTCAAAGCACAAAAACTCAAAAGAAGAGCATTGGGAGGGAGAGGAGAAGATGACAAACTCACCCAAGCGAAGAAATCGGCCTTGAATCCACCCGAGAGCTTCTCCTACGAGCAACCAAAACTTCCAACTCTCCCCAATCCCTAGCGCTCGGTTTCACGTGGTGAAGTTCACGGTTTAGATGAAAAACGGATATGGGAAGGTCAAGGCGTCCTATTTATGGCTTCTATTGGCCGTGTTCGGGTAAGATTCTCCGGGAAATCACGAGAAAGGCGGCGGCGGTACTCCGGTTCGGAGTCCGGCTCGAACACGGGAGGAGGAAGACGACTGACATGTGGGGTCCAGTGGTCAGCGACATGATGAACGCGCGGCTGCTGACTTGGGCTGGCTCGGCTGCTGGGCCGGGACGCGGAGACGGGCTGCTGCGGTGCTGGCTCGGCCGCGACAACGCTGATCGGCCCACGCGGGCAGGCGCGGAGGAAAGCAGGCCGTCCGACGGCCTTCGGGCCAAGAAGGTAAGAAGGTAAGTTGTTTCTTCTTTTTTTTTCTTCTTTTGTTTCTTTTCTTTTTCTAATTTTCCAAACACATTTTCAAATCAAATTTTTCTAAACCAAATCAAATAAAACAAATATATCCACACCACAAAATAAAATAAATGCAACAGCATGAATGCATCACCAAATAATTTTAAAATTTTAATTTCCTTTCTCTAAATTATTTAAAATCTATTACTCCTAAAATTTGGGTGTTACAAGCGGGCTTCGCCTCTTCCTCGCAACGAGGGGGAGGCGGTTCCCCGCCGCTGAGCAATTTTGGGAGGGCCGATGGGGGCGACTCTGACGTTCCTGGTTCGCCGGGGATGAGGAGGAGCTGTAACAGAACCGACCAAATTATGAGAGCACAAGTACAAAAAACCAGCACCGAAGCGCTCAAATTTTCGAACTTGAGCCCATATAATCCCGATAGTCAATCGAAACCACGAAGGATTTCAAACCAACGTGCTTACAACCAAGATCGCATCATTCAACATACAACATCATACGTTACATTTCGCAAGGAGTTCCGAAATAAGTTTACACACACGGAGTCACAAATTATTACAAACCAAGTTTATAAAAGTAGCGGAAGCAACACACACCAGTTGTTTAACTACTGCCAGTCTTGTTGATCAACAACCCACAAAAGCATCAGGAAAGTACATAAAAGATGATCACGCCCAAGTGATCTAGTCTTCATCACCCGCAGGGTGGAGACAATTTTTGCAGAAGCCTTGGTAGAGCATATCATCTGCAACAGGAGAGAATAAACCCTGAGTACTGAAATGTACTCAGCTAGACTTACCCGTCGAAAACTAGAAATAAGATGACACCAAGGATTATGCAAGACTTTCACAAGAGGCTAGCTGACACCACATTTTTGCATAAAGGCATAAGTAATTGAGATTCTTGTAACCTGTACTAGCAGTTATTTTTAGCATTTACCTGTCATCTATCTTAGCACCTGTACTAAACATGCACTTGATTATAATCAAACAATTATCATCATTATATCCAGAGCAGGTATGAATTATGGCAACATTGTATCATTCCCTTAACCACCGGTTCATTTAATGAGATCTACGTTGCCGCTGCTCAAGTCAAGTGCTCACTAACCGGGAGCGACGGCGATTCGAATCGAATTCCTATCCAGCTGGAGGGGTATTTCTAACACTCACCGCGCAGGCCCCTGCCAGGGTCGCACAAGCCACCTTTTCATATGATTCAGGAATCGCGGGTCCGAATGATGTCGCGACCCCAAGGGCGACACTCTGCCAGGTGATAGGTACTCTAACCCCCCCTTGGTCTCACGCCAATGTCCCCAAGCACTTCCTTTCTCTCCTCCAAGAAGCAACCTACCATTCGATTCCCGGCCTGAACCACATTACTCGGCTTCGCGGTCGGAACGACTTATCCGGCCAACTAAGTGTTAGACTGCGTTCAACATGACTCAAGGACGTACAACGAATCGGTCCTTAAACGACTCAGACGGGCATAGCTCCACACCCAAGACGTGAAGTGTCTTGCGGCTGTACTATCGAACTCCCGTCCGGTCTCAATTTCATTTTGAAGCATGGTTCCATCCACGATAGCCATAAAGCCACTCGTGACTCCTTCCTACATCTCGCGGATGACCGAAAATCACCCGACTTCTACCGTACTAAGCAGGGCTAAGCATTGACACGTGCCTAAACCTAATATAGGATTAAGTACGATATCTGGACAAGGACAGGTATAATGCAACAAGTGTATTCATATAACTCCTACAACTTAATGCAGTAAACAATTAAAAGTACTCAAGATTAATTTATAAATCAGTAGGTTCAGGATGCACCGGGGCTTGCCTTTCAGAAAGGTCAAAGGTCGGTGGTCAGGACACTCAGGCAGGTCTTCTGCGAGAACTTCTCCGCCGGTTGGTTCCTCTAGCTGCTCCGGCTGGTCCTGGACTTCCTCCGGAATCACAGGCTCGAATTCGAGGAGAGTTACCCCCTCCAGTACACCTATTGCATGAATGCACAATAAATATCATGGATGCATAAATGGGTGCAACATGCTCGGAATTAAATGCATTTCAGAAATAAAATACTCTATTCAAGTTACTTCATTAAAATGTGCAAATCTCTTCTCCGGTGGAGAAGTACTCACCTAAACCACCCAACCTAAGATATAGTTTTTCGTCTTCGGTTAAGTCCCTAACACCTAACAAACACAAGAGTGACATTACTTAAGTAACCACATCCAACACCAAAATACAGCAGTAAGACATTCTGGACAGCAGCTCAAGGATTCTAACCTAACTGGAGATTCCCAACTCCAAAAGATATGATCTAAGACAATCTGGAAAGCTTAAGAAATGCACCACAAAATATTTTCAGACCACAACACTTAATTCCAAAGTTTACCTAGTCGAAATTACAAGGTTACAGAATCTGTCCTCCCCAAACAGAGAGCAGTCAATTCTGGACTGTCACTTAAAACAGCAATAACTCCTAAACTACTAAGCCAAATGCTCCCAAATTTTGACACAAGCTAATTTATCAAGTTTACTCCAACTTTTGTATTTACAAGTTTTCCAGCAACCACTTTTTATTAAGGGTCAAACCCAAAGATACTACCAGCTGTCCAGAAAACCTAGAATTGCAAAGATTAAATAATTATTTATGTGGCAAACATTCTCTAAGACCAAACTAATACTACTACAAGTTCACAAAGGTCACAAAAACACCAGAAAGTAAGGTGTGCCCACCTAGAATATTTATTAAAACTCATTTCTTAATTTACTTAAGTAATTAAGTGGAATTTCAAACATATATGTAAACTACTCCTAAAATTCTACAAAAGTTACAGGAGACTCTCTGACCCAAAAAGAGGCTACTGTAAAAATTTGAACTAAATTTATTCACAGGAAATTCCTACACAAAATTCCCAAGCCAAAAAGGCTGATTTTTGTATAAATAACAAGCATAGTAAAAAGTGTCAAACAACAGATTTCCAAATTTTCTTGGACACTCTAGGGTACCAAGACATTCTCCAAAAAGTTATATGAACATTGCACATGTAGAAAAATTACAAAAATTCATTTAAGTATTTCCTAAAATAACAAGATAGCATTATAACTTGAAAAGTACTTAAGTACTACTGCCCAAATTTTTACTAGAGCTAGAGCAAGTATAAATTAGCCTACCCACCAAATTTCATAATTTTTGGAACACTGAAACTCAAGATATGATTTAAACAAGTTTGCATGTGATTTAAAACACATTTCAAAGACCTATTTAAATATCCCGGAAACTAAACATCACATAACCAATTCATATTTTTCTAAAATACTACACCTCGAGTAGATCCTAACAAAATTTATCTCATAATTTTTGGGCAAGTAAAACCCTAGATCTACATTTTCCAAAACTTAACTAAAACTGTGACAAATATGAAAGGAAAACAAAAACTAAATTCAAAACCCTGTTACCGGGCCGGCCTGCAAAGCCGACGCGGCCCACATCGCGCGGTGCGACCTGCTCCCGCGCGCGGCCTGCTACGGCTCCCGCCCGCGCGCGCGTGCGACTGACCAGATGGTCCTACCCGTCAGAGAGAGAGAGGCGGAGGGGAGAAGCTGCGGTCGCCGGAGCTCGCCGTCGGTGAGCCGACCGGCGAAGCTGAGTGGACGAGCATGACCACGTCATCGAGCTAAGCTGATTGGTGGCAAGAACGGGACGGCAGAGCCACGGTAAGGTGCTCGCCGTGGGGCATGGCGGACCACCGGCACGGTGGTGGCAAAATCTCGTCGTCGGTGAGCCTGACATCCCAACCCTAACCCTCGACGAGCATCCCCAATCTACCTCGACCCTAACGCACCTACAAGTGGGCGACAGAGACGCCCCGAGACCCCTGGCCACGGAGAGCCGTCGCGCGGAGGAACTCCGGCGAGGTACCGCGGCGGTGGAAAACAAAAATGTGACCCTACCAAAGCGCGATTGGCTGCTTGGAGTGGACGGTGAGGTAGCGGGCTCCAAGGCGGAGCTGTGGACGCGTTTTTGTGGGCGGCAGTGCGGTGGAGAGCGTGCACGAGCTCGCCGGAGTGGAGGCGGCAATGGTGCTCGGTTGTTCCGCCTCGGTGAGGAGAGAGCGGAAGAGAGGGGGAGTTGTGGCGCGAGTGGTGGGGGTTGAGGTGTCGGCCCCGACTTCACGCCCGCGCGCATGCTCGTGTCGTGGAGGCGGCGGCAGGGCGTGAGCACCACGCGGCCACCGGGCTCTGCCCGAGCGCCACGACGCGAAGCTGTCGGTGTCGGTCGACTGAATGGAGCCCGGCGTGGTGGTCTGACAGCGAATGTTTGATGTTGATTAACTCGTAAACGAGCTCGAATTAGTGGAATCTCCAATTAGCAAAGTCGTAGCCCTATGCAAGGACTACCCAGAAACTAAAACCGAGTTTCAGTTAGCTAACCGACTGAAACTCATTTTTCCAGGAACCATATCTCCTAAACCATTTAGAACTAGGTGATGGTGATATTGATAATGTTGTAGAGCTATGTGTGGACAACAACTTTATCAATTAGCTCAAGGACTGATTTGTCCTAGTTTTTGAGTTACAAGTTACCAAAGTGAGGTACAGTGAAACGGTTTTCAGCTTCACACTTAGCCAAAATTGCTAAGTCCCAAAACAGCCTCTAATACTGACTTGTGGGCCATTTTTGAGCATGTTCTGATCATTTTCATGAGATGGCCATATTAGAACTTTTGTTCCTTATGAAATTCTCTACAACTTTACTTAAGGGTGCTCCTCCATGCAAGATTTCTAAGCTAGACGTTTTAATTGGTCAAACCAGATCACTCTAGGGGTCCAACTTAGTCAACAACATTTGGAAGGGCAATTTGGTAATTTTGGTCAACATGAACATTACTCCACTACTTACCCTAAATGTAATTAAGGTGTTATAAGACCTAATTACCCACTCTACACATTGGTTGCACAAAATTCCTAGTGTCACATACTTTGGAACAAGTAATTCAATACTTTCTCCCAAATGTTGCAAGCTCATGTTGCACATGTTGCATGAGTGTGTTGCATAACACTTGCTAATTATGTTACACTAAAGTGGTTGACATGTCTCACAAAGGAAATTGCACATAAGGTACTTGTGTGTTGCACACTACTCACTTCTTTACTTCACATGAAATATAAACATATGTGGCAATGTTTCCAAAGCATGTTTCACATATTATAAGCTTATGCATGAAATGAATGATGCTTGCTTATGCTTATGCAAATGCAATGCAATTAAGGAGCTAAACACCTGAGGTGTTACAGCCCTCCCCCCTTATAAAAATCTCGTCCCGAGATTTGGAAAGCGTACCATTTTTCATAGAATTCCTTATAACCATCCCGTAAATAGTCTTCCCGTTCCCATGTAGCGTCACTTTCACTATCCTGATTACTCCACATTACTTTATACCATTTAACCACTTTGCTTCTAGTCACTCGTTCCTGAGTATCGATCACTCGGACGGGCTTTTCTTCGTAAGTTAGATCGGATTCCAGCCTGATATCTCCTAAAGGGACTCTTTCCTCAGGAACTTGAAGACACTTTTTGAGCTGTGATACATGGAAGACGTTGAATATGGCACTCATTTATGGAGGTAACTGGATTTTATACGCAACAGCTCCACTCTTGCCTATGATTTGAAAAGGACCCACGTATCTTGGCACAAGTTTCCACTTAACACCAAAACGTTGGACACTCTTCATTGGAGAAACTTTCAGATAAACGAAGTCTCCAACTTCAAACTTGAGCGGTTTTCTACGACGGTCAGCATAACTTTTCTGTCTAGCTTGGGCTGCAGCCATATGTTTTTGGATGGTACAGACTTGTTCCTCAGCTTCATGAACAAAATCAATACCATAATACCTCCTTTCACCAGCTTCTACCCAGTTTAGTGGAGTTCTACACTTACGACCGTACAAAGCTTCGAATGGAGCCATCTTAATACTCTCTTGATAACTATTATTGTACAAAAACTCGGCTAGAGGTAACCATTTTTCCCAAGAACCCTTGGATGATATTACACATGCCCGCAATAGATCTTCTAAGATTTGGTTAACCCGTTCCGTCTATCCTGACGTCTGGGGGTTATAAGCAGAGCTTCTCACTAACTTGGTTCCCAGAAGGTGATGCAAGTGCTCCCAAAAGCGAGCAGTGAACTGGGGACCACGGTCAGATATGATAGTACGAGGTATCCCATGGAGCCGGACTATCTGATCGAAGTACAACTCAGCATAGTCAGTGGGACAATAGTCTACTCTAACTGGAATGAAGTGAACTGATTTGGTCAAACGATCCACAATTACCCAGATGGAGTTATGATTTTTGACAGTAGGAGGAAGTCCGACAATGAAATCCATACTTATCTCTTTCCATTTCCAACCTGGGATAGAAAGTGGTTGAAGCAACCCAGCTTTCATATGCACAGCTTTAACTCTACAGCTGGTGTCACACCTAGCCACATATGCAGCTATCTCTTTCCGCATCTTGGTCCACCAATAGTATGTCTTCAAATCATAATACATCTTATTGCTACCAGGATGGATGGACAACTTAGAGGAGTGTGCTTCAGACATAATATCATTTCTAAGCTCTCGGTCCTTAGGCACAACTAACCTATCCTTGAACCATAGTACACCCTCTTCATCTACCCTAAACTGTGTAGTTTCTTGCTCTTTCATCTTACGCTTGATGTGGAATATACCAGTGTCAGTCTTTTGGAGTTCAATAATTCTGCTTTTGAGAGTACAACTGACAGTGATGTTGTACAAGACTGCTGGATGTAGGAGGCGAGATCGATGAAAATCAGTTTCAACTAAGGAATGGCAATGAGACTTACGGCTTAAAGCATCCGCAACCACATTTGCCTTGCCAGGATGATAGTGCACTTGAATGTTATAATCCTTAATCAACTCGAGCCATCTTCGTTGACGCATATTTAACTCGGGTTGGGTGAAGATGTATTTGAGGCTTTTGTGGTCTGTGTAGATATTGCAAACATTGCCCAACAGATAGTGTCGCCAGGCTTTCAAAGCATGAACAACCGCGGCGAGTTCTAAGTCATGTGTTGGATAATTCACCTCATGTTTCCGAAGTTGTCGAGAGGTATATGCAATTACTCGGCCTTCCTGCATCAGAACACCTCCCAAACCTATGCCTGAGGCATCACAATAAACATCAAATGGTTTCTCTATATCCGATAGTGCCAAAACCGGAGCTGAGGTTAGGAGGGTTCGCAGTTGGTGAAAAGCCGCATCACACTCAGGAGTCCAGACAAACCTGGTGTCTTTTTGTAGTAACCGAGTCATTGGCTTGGCTATTTTGGAGAAATCCGGGATGAAGCGACGATAATAGCCAGCCAAACCAAGAAAACTCCGGACCTCGTGAACCGAGATAGGAGCCTTCCAGTTTAGTACTTCTTGTACCTTGGCGGGGTCCACCATAATTCCTCCATCGGACAACACATGCCCAAGGAAAGGTACTTCTCGAAGCCAGAATTCGCACTTACTGAATTTTGCATATAGTTGATGTTCACGCAGTCTGGTGAGGACTATACACAGATGTTCAGCGTGATCTTCCTCATTTACAGAATATATCAGGATGTCATCAATAAATACCACCACAAACTTGTCCAATTCGGGCATAAACACCGAATTCATCAAGTACATAAAGTGTGCGGGGGCATTTGTCAAGCCGAAAGACATAACAAGATACTCATAAAGACCGTATCTGGTAGAAAAGGCTGTCTTTGGAACATCTTTCGGGTGGATTTTAATTTGATGGTAGCCAGATCTTAGATCGATCTTGGAGAAAACTTTAGCTTTAGACAACTGATCGAACAAGATGTCGATACATGGTAGAGGGTACTTATTTTTGACAGTGACTGCATTAAGAGGTCTATAATCTACGCACATCCGCAACGACTGATCCTTCTTCTTTACAAAGATAGCAGGACATCCCCACGGCGACGAACTAGGACGAATCAACCCCTTCTTCAAAAGTTCATTCAATTGCACCTTAAGTTCAGCGAGTTCATTTGGAGGCATCCTATAGGGTCTCCTAGAGATGGGAGCCGTGCCAGGCAACAACTCGATTTTAAATTCCACATCCCGATCCGGAGGGAGCCCCGGCAAATCATCGGGAAAAACGTCCGGAAACTCATTTACTACTGGAATTTCGGCCAACGCCTTTGCTTGCACAGCATGAACTTCCCCAGACAAATCAACTTTCTTGGGAAGTTGTACCAGAAAACCCTTTTGATCTGTAGGATCTCTGAGCATAACTACCTGAGTGGATGTATCAATGAGTACCCCATTCTGACTCATCCAATTCATGCCCAAGATAACATCTATGCCTAAGCCCGGCAAAACCACTAGGGCAAGCGAGTACTTTCGCCCTTCTATTTCAAGCTCAAGATTCCCCACTACTTTATTTGTGGAAATATTCCCACTTGCTGCGCTAATACAATAACCCCCACCTTCAACAGTATGCAATTTGTGTGCAAACTCTGATGCAAACTTAGGACTGATAAAGGAATGCGAAGCACCTGAATCAAAAAGTACCACTGCAGGGTGTTGGTCAACTAGGAACTTACCAGCAGTGACAACCTCACCAGATGGGATTTCCTCAATACTGTTATAATGAGCGTGCCCTTGACGGCCACCTTGGTTGACATTCTTCTTAGGGTAAGGGCAGTTCCTGGACCAATGGCCTGGCTTGTTGCAGTTCCAGCAAGGCATGTTGCTAGGAGGGACACTAGAGCTGCCTTGGCTCGAATTACCCTTTGGTAGAGCCACTGTATATGCCTTGCGAAACCCAGTCTTCACTGGCGCCTTCTTTTGCGGGGGACGGAACTTAGCAGTTGTGGCAGGAGGGCGAGGAGGAGCCCTCGGGGCAGCTGGAGCTCGAGACTGTGAAGCACCTGCCTCAAGTGCCCTCTTGCGGCTCTTAGAAGCAGCATAGATAGAGTTATTGTTCTCTTGAGTCAGAGCATCACTGATAAATTCATTGAAAGTAGTGCACTTGCTAGTGCCCATAGTCTTCATCAGCTTTGGGCCGAGGCCTCTTTTAAAGCTAGCAATTTTCTTGGAATCGGTATCCACAAACTCTGTGGCATACCTTGCCAGGTTGTTGAAAGCTTGCAAATATTCAGTCAAGCTCTTATTGCCCTGCGACAGCCTCATAAATTCTGTGTGTTTGATAGCCATAAGACCTGGAGGAATATAGTTCCCACGGAATGCAGCCTTGAACTGGTCCTAAGCAATAGGGACATTTTGCAGGCAGTGTGAAACGATAGTGGCTCCACCAAATACCCGCTGGACCATGCAATTGGTGAGAAGCATATTCAGTCTTTAGCTCATCAGTCAAGCGAAGCAGACGAAACTTTTGTTCAATAGTATTCAACCACTCATCAGCTTGCAGTGGTTCCTCCTCCTCCTTAAAGAGCGGGGGCTTAGTATCAAGAAAGTCCTTGAAATCACTGTACTGATTGGGTTCTGGGCCCTGGCGGCCATGACGAGCCTCCTGGTTGGCAAGCTGGCGCATAGCATCTGCCAGCATGCGCTGCCCTTCGACCACGGTCTGCATTAACTCAGCCGGGGTAGGTGGAGGCGGAGGGGGTGGCTGTTCCTCATCCTCATTGCCACGACCCCGACGGAGATTGTACGACATCTGCAAAATGCATAGCCAATGAGCACTGACGATGTGGAAAGTTTGTAGATGAATTATTGTAAATATGTCAAACTGACTTCAAGAAATAGACTCCTAAAAATAATCATGGCACAATAATTCATCACAACCGCACAATCTATTCAAGCGGATCAATTGGCGCAATCATGCGAGAGAATCCAACAAGATGTACTTTGATAAAGGCTCACTCACAAGGAGCACAGCAGTTCCTAAACCGTTTACATTAATATCTACGTGATTTTTGATCTTTCGCCCGGTACTTGGATTCAATTTCAAAGTTTTTAGTTGACTGAGAAAGGCTACTTCAAACTGATCACAAAGAGACTTCTCAACGGTAGAGTTCCATGGTGGATCATGACTAGCCGCCTCGATACCAGCGCGTGCCAAGCAGCACAGCCTTATGTCACGTGCCATAGGAGGCCCTCGGTTTCGTCGCGGCACCGAAGGGTACTAATCATGACACCATCATCGAACGCAACACAATAAGACATCCAATTGCGATCGAAATTAACATGTTCCAACTAAACATCCAGGAAACATAGGGTTCGACCTTACATCCAAAAAGTCGAGTTATTACAAAGCCTCACTCCAACCCCAGGAGGCACAAAAGACGATCCTAACATCATAGCTACGTGATAACTACTCTAAGCATCGTCCTCAGAGTCGGTGTCAAGGATCTCCCCGCCGTCCTCATCACTAACAGGCTCTAACTCCTCATCTTCTTCTTCTTCTTCTGGTTCTTCTTCTGGTTCGGCATCAAGGGGCCCATTGACCTCCACTTCATCATCATTTTCAGCCATGAAGATTCCCGAACCCATGTCATCATCTGCGTTGATATTTCGAGGCAGCAGAGGATTTAGCTGGTTGTTCAGGCGGTGCACTTCTTTATGAAGATTGTCATTGTATTATTCAGCATTCTCCAACTGTTGCTCGAGCTCAAACTGACGAGCTCTTAGAACATTCTCCTCGTGCCAGGCTTCATCCCTCTGATTCATGACACGGACCAGCATGCGTTGACAGTTGCGGTTTGCTACTGTCAATCTCTGGACTGCAAGGGTTTCCTGGTCACGATCACGGATCACTTGCTCCAGTTGCTGACGCGCTGCATTCCTGGCAGCAGTCACTTCAGCCAACTCTGCCCTCAGCCTTTCCACCTCAGTAGGCTCAGGGCGGGGCTCACGTGGAGCGAGCTGGTGACGCGGTGCCCTGCCCCCAGTGGACTTACGAGCGGTCCTCTTGGTACGTGCCATCTGTAGCAACAAGATACGACTTAAAGTGAGGATCATTTAGGGGATACGAAATTTAATTTAGTCGGGAGTACTGAAATTTTTAAGGAGGGAGTAAATGATATGTATGATATAATTAAACATGATGCATGCACGTTCCGTACGCCCTCTCACCTTAGTAGAAACCTAAAGTTCTAACGCTAGGCGGTGGCATACATACGTTCTCTCATATAAGCGAAACTATCGGTCTACTCGTTACGCTGTTAGTGTACCTGCAGAAAACCTCATTTCAGCCCAACAGTTTTCCAATATATGCACACAAGAAAGCAGTAATTTAAATACTTTCCATATACACATCCCCTGATGTATATACTTTAGTATCAAAGCTACCCGATATAAAGGTTCCCACAATTAAGTGCTTACGTAATTACATGGTTTAAACATGTAAGTATGCAAGTCACCAAAACTACTCTCCCCTAGATCGCCGGTTGGACAATCATGCTCTCACAACTCACACTTACTAGAGCGTCGAGGCAATTGATCCATACATTACCACCCAAGTGGATGGCATCCATACAATATCACGCCGTATGGACGACGAAACAAAAACAAACAAGGCCCCCAAGTTAGTCTTTATAATAAGCCACCTAAGAGTCCTTATGTGGGCTAAGGGATGTGATCACTGGCATACCTAAAAAAAATAATTTTTAGTGTTTTAACCCTTTTTCATAATCAAACACTTTTGTTTTTAAATACTCGTACGATGTGTTTAATGTTGAATTATGCTTCGGTACCAGCTGTAACAGAACCGACCAAATTATAAGAGCACAAGTACAAAAAACAAGCACCGAAGCGCTCAAATTTTCGAACTTGAGCCCATATAATACTGGTAGTCAATCAAAACCACGAAGGATTTCAAACCAACGTGCTTACAACCAAGATCACATCATTCAACATACAACATCATACGTTACATTTCGCAAGGAGTTCCGAAATAAGTTTACACACACAGAGTCGCAAATTATTACAAACCAAGTTTATAAAAGTAGCGGAAGCAACACACACCAGTTGTTTAACTACTGCCAGTCTTGTTGATCAACAACCCACAAAAGCATCAGGAAAGTACATAAAAGATGATCACGCCCAAGTGATCTAGTCTTTGTCACCCGCAGGGTGGAGACAATTTTTGCAGAAGCCTTGGTAGAGCATATCATCTGCAACAGGAGGGAATAAACCCTGAGTACTGGAATGTACTCAGCTAGACTTACCCGTCGAAAACCAAAAATAAGATGACACCAAGGATTATGCAAGGCTTTCACAAGAGGCTAGCTGACACCACATTTTTGCATAAAGGCATAAGTAATTGAGATTCTTGTAACCTGTACTAGCAGTTATTTTTAGCATTTACCTGTCATCTATCTTAGCACCTGTACTAAACATGCACTTGATTATAATCAAACAATTATCATCATTATATCCAGAGCAGGTATGAATTGTGGCAACATTGTATCATTCCCTTAACCACCGGTTCATTTAATGAGATCTACGTTGCCGCTGCTCAAGTCAAGTGCTCACTAACCGGGAGCGACGGCGATTCGAATCGAATTCCTATCCAGCTGGAGGGGTATTTCTAACACTCACCGCGCAGGCCCCTGCCAGGGTCGCACAAGCCACCTTTTCATATGATTCAGGAATCGCGGGTCCGAATGATGTCGCGACCCCAAGGGCGACACTCTGCCAGGTGATAGGGACTCTAACCCCCCCCTTGGTCTCACACCAATGTCCCCAAGCACATCCTTTCTCTCCTCCAAGAAGCAACCTACCATTCGATTCCCGGCCTGAACCACATTACTCGGCTTCGCGGTCGGAACGACTTATCTGGCCAACTAAGTGTTAGACTGCGTTCAACATGACTCAAGGACGTACAGCGAATCGGTCCTTAAACGACTCAGACGGGCATAGCTCCACACCCAAGACGTGAAGTGTCTTGCGGCTGTACTATCGAACTCCCGCCCGGTCTCAATTTCATTTTGAAGCATGGTTCCATCCACGATAGCCATAAAGCCACTCGTAACTCCTTCCTACATCTCGCGGATGACCGGAAATCACCCGACTTCTACCATACTAAGCAGGGCTAAGCATTGACACGTGCCTAAACCTAATATAGGATTAAGTACGATATCTGGACAAGGACAGGTATAATGCAACAAGTGTTTTCATATAACTCCTACAACTTAATGCAGTAAACAATTAAAAGTACTCAAGATTAATTTATAAATCAGTAGGTTCAGGATGCACCGGGGCTTGCCTTTCAGAAAGGTCGAAGGCCGGTGGTCAGGACACTCAGGCAAGTCTTCTGCGAGAACTTCTCCGCCGGTTGGTTCGTCTAGCTGCTCCGGCTGGTCCTGGACTTCCTCCGAAATCACAGGCTCGAATTCGAGGAGAGTTACCCCCTCCGGTACACCTATTGCATGAATGCACAATAAATATCATGGATGCATAAATGGGTGCAACATGCTCGGAATCAAATGCATTTCAGAAATAAAATACTCTATTCAAGTTACTTCATTAAAATGTGCAAATCTCTTCTCTGGTGGAGAAGTACTAACCTAAACCACCCAACCTAAGATATAGTTGTTCGTCTTCGGTTAAGGCCCTAACACCTAACAAACACAAGAGTGCACATTACTTAAGTTACCACATCCAACACCAAAATACAGCAGTAAGACATTCTGGACAGCAGCTCAAGGATTCTAACCTAACTGGAGATTCCCAACTCCAAAAGATATGATCTAAGACAATCTGGAAAGCTTAAGAAATGCACCACAAAATATTTTCAGACCACAACACTTAATTCCAAAGTTTACCTAGTCGAAATTACAAGGTTCCAGAATCTGTCCTCCCCAAACAGAGAGCAGTCAATTCTGGACTGTCACTTAAAACAGCAATAACTCCTAAACTACTAAGCCAAATGCTCCGAAATTTTGACACAAGCTAATTTATCAAGTTTACTCCAACTTTGGTATTTACAAGTTTTCCAGCAACCACTTTTTATTAAGGGTCAAACCCAAAGATACTACCAGCTATCCAGAAAACCTAGAATTGCAAAGATTAAATAATTATTTATATGGCAAACATTCTCTAAGACCAAACTAATACTACTACAAGTTCACAAAGGTCACAAAACACCAGAAAGTAAGGTGTGCCCACCTAGAATATTTATTAAAACTCATTTCTTAATTTACTTAAGTAATTAAGTGGAATTTCAAACATATATGTAAACTGCTCCTAAAATTCTACAAAAATTACAGGAGACTCTCTGACCCAAAAAGAGGCTACTGTAAAAATTTGAACTAAATTTATTTACAGGAACTTCCTACACAAAATTCCCAAGCCAAAAAGGCTGATTTTTGTATAAATAACAAGGCATAGTAAAAAGTGTCAAACAACAGATTTCCAAATTTTCTTGGACACTCTAGGGTACCAAGACATTCTCCAAAAAGTTATATGAACATTGCACATGTAGAAAAATTACAAAAATTCATTTAAGTATTTCCTAAAATAACAAGATAGCATTATAACTTGAAAAGTACTTAAGTACTACAGCCCAAATTTTTACCAGAGCTAGAGCAAGTATAAATTAGCCTACCCACCAAATTTCATAATTTTTGGAACAATGAAACTCAAGATATGATTTAAACAAGTTTGCATGTGATTTAAAACACATTTCAAAGACCTATTTAAATATCCCGGAAACTAAACATCACATAACCAATTCATATTTTTCTAAAATACTACACCTCGAGTAGATCCTAACAAAATTTATCTCATAATTTTTGGGCAAGTAAAACCCTAGATCTACATTTTCCAAAACTTAACTAAAACTGTGATAAATATGAAAGGAAAACAAAAACTAAATTCAAAACCCTGTTACCGGGCCGGCCTGCAAAGCCGACGCGGCCCACATCGCGCGGTGCGGCCTGCTCCCGCGCGCGGCCTGCTACGGCTCCCGCCCGCGCGCGCGTGCGACTGACCAGATGGTCCCACCGGTCAGAGAGAGAGGCGGAGGGGAGAAGCTGCGGTCGCCGGAGCTCGCCGTCGGTGAGCCGACCGGCGAAGCTGAGCGGACGAGCATGACCACATCATCGAGCTAAGCCGATTGGTGGCAAGAACGGGACGGCAGAGCCACGGTAAGGTGCTCACCGTCGGGCATGGCGGACCACCGGCACGGTGGTGGCGAAATCTCGCCGCCGGTGAGCCTGACATCCCAACCCTAACCCTCGATGAGCATCCCCAATCTACCTCGACCCTAACGCACCTACAAGTGGGCGACAGAGACGCCCCGAGACCCCTGGCCACGGAGAGCCGTCGCGCGGAGGAACTCCGGTGAGGTACCGCGGCGGTGGAAAACGAAAATGTGACCCTACCAAAGCGCGATTGGCTGCTTGGAGTGGACGGTGAGGTAGCGGGCTCTAAGGCGGAGCTGTGGACGCGTTTTTGTGGGTGGCAGTGCGGTGGAGAGCGCGCACGAGCTCATCAGAGTGGAGGCGGCAATGGTGCTCGGTTGTTCCGCCTCGGTGAGGAGAGAGCGGAAGAGAGGGGGAGTTGTGGCGCGAGTGGTGGGGGTTGAGGTGTCGGCCCCGACTTCACGCCCGCGCGCATACTCGTGTCATGGAGGCGGCGGCAGGGCGCGAGCGCCACGACGCGAAGCTGTCGGTGTCGGTCGACTGAATGGAGCCCGGCGTGGTGGTCTGACAGCGAATGTTTGACGTTGATTAACTCGTAAACGAGCTCGAATTAGTGGAATCTCCAATTAGCAAAGTCGTAGCCCTATGCAAGGACTACAAGTTGGTAAGAGAGATAGGAGACTGGTTCGGCTTGGTTAGTGACATACAGGGCCCTGAAGTGAGGTACCCAGAAACTGAAACCGAGTTTCAGTTAGCTAACCGACTGAAACTCATTTTTCCAGGCACCATATCTCCTAAACCATTTAGAACTAGGTGACGGTGATATTGACAATGTTGTAGAGCTATGTGTGGACAACAACTTTGTCAATTAGCTCAAGGACTGATTTGGCCTAGTTTGTGAGTTACAAGTTACTAAAGTGAGGTACAGTGAAACGGTTTTCAGCTTCACACTTAGCCAAAATTGCTAAGTCCCAAAATAGCCTCTAATACTGAATTGTGGGCCATTTTTGAGCATGTTCTGATCATTTTCATGAGATGGCCATATTAGAACTTTTTTTCCTTATGAAATTCTCTACAACTTTACTTAAGGGTGCTCCTCCATGCAAGATTTCTAATCTGGACTTTTTAATTGGTCAAACCAGATCACTCTAGGGGTCCAACTTAGTCAACAACATTTGGAAGGGCAATTTGGTAATTTTGGTCAACATGAACATTACTCCACTACTTACCCTAAATGTAATTAAGGTGTTATAAGACCTAATTAGCCACTCTACACATTGGTTGCACAAAATTCCTAGTGTCACATACTTTGGAACAAGTAATTCAATACTTTCTCCCAAATGTTGCAAGCTCATGTTGCACATGTTGCATGAGTGTGTTGCATAACACTTGCTAATTATGTTACACTAAAGTGGTTGACATGTCTCACAAAGGAAATTGCACATAAGGTACTTGTGTGTTGCACACTACTCACTTCTTTACTTCACATGAAATATAAACATATGTGGCAATGTTTCCAAAGCATGTTTCACATATTATAAGCTTATGCATGAAATGAATGATGCTTGCTTATGCTTATGCAAATGCAATGCAATTAAGGAGCTAAACACCTGAGGTGTTATAGGAGCTACCCTGCCGGTCAGCCTCCATGGCCGGGGAACCGACCATGAGAGGAGGGGAGGGGGAAAGAGGAGGCCTCGACAGCATTAATCAACGACAAGTGGCAGCGGTGGAGCAAGGCGGCGGCGACGGCAGCAGAAGAAGTCACGGCGGCGGCTGGGCAGCGGGGCTAGGCGGTTAGGGTTGAAAACCCTAACCGCCGGCCTTATATAGCAGCGGTGGGCCTTGGTGGTTGGCTGGGCCGGCTGCTGCCCTTGGTCGCTGGGCCACGTGCCTAGCTGGCCACTGGGCCGCGCCTGGCTTGGCCGCTGGGCCGCGCGCCTGACTTGGCCGCTGTGCCATGCCTGGTCAGCCACTGGGCCGCCATTGGCTGGCTTGATTTGCATATTTTTTCTTTTTATTATTTCTATTTCAGTCAGCAGTAGTATAAGTAATTATCATATGCTTTGCTAGTTTAATTTCTACAAGAACGTCAATAGTTGGGATTGATTGTTGTTGCTCTGTATCTGCTGGATAATTGTCATTGTAAATATAATTTGTGGTTTGATTATATTATTATCATATTTTTGGAGTATGTGATGCATTCAAACCCCCTTTGCACCACATACATATTACATATTACATTTGCGACTTTGATAATTCTTTTGGGCTATGTTGATGCACCCAAACCCCCTGATTTGCATCAACATAGAGGTTACACTTGTTATTTTATGATAGATTTTGGTATGTTGGTGCCCCAAACCACAATTTTGCATCACATACAAGTTAAAATTGCTAGTAGACTTAGTTGCAATTTAACTATGCCATCTATAGAATTAGAAAACTTTAATATCTAAGAATTCACATTGCAATATAAATATCTTGTTTATTTTGGATAATTAACACAAGGTAATGGAGTCTATGGTATCGACTGCGTTTAATCCACTTGTGGATTATCCTGCCCTGAGACCGTGCCATAGCAGTGATCAAATCACCTGTTACTGAGAGGTCTACATCTTGTTTCTTTGAAACTTGATGACTACCTACACCGTGTTTTTACCCAAAATAAAGGTTTTGGATTGCTATCTTCATCATATTGTTTTGCTATTACACAAGATAGTAGAGTTCTAAGCAAAGGCTGCATTTAATTCTTTGTGAATTATCCTGCCTAGAGACCGTGCTTAGGCAGCAATATATTTGCCTGCTATAAAGATCTACTCTTTATCTATGATATAGAGACTATCCGTCTTGTGTTTATCCAAAGTTTATGATGAATTTGGTTGTATGGTCTACACAACTTTGTGATTATCTACAACAATCCAAAACTATGATAAGATATCAATTCTAAAAATATTGCATTTAATATTACAACATTGCCATGTTGATTTTAATTTACCGAAAGGTAAATTAATTAATCCATGGTTATCCACGTAGGATCATGGTCACTAAGGAGTTCGAGGAACTCGCGTTAGATGGTAGCAATTACCCTACTTGGGCTTCTGATATCAAGATCACGCGTGCATCTCGTAGTCTTTTGGCTACAATTCAGGAACCCCAAACTGGGGTTGTCCTGCAAGATAAGCACACCTATACTGCTTTGGCTTTGCTACTGTTTTATATTCATAAGGATCTTAAATTAGAATATCTTATGATTGAAAATCCTCGCGAATTATGGGTCACTCTTAAAGAGCGCTATGATCAACAAAAAGAACTTATTTGGCCTGAGGCCAATCATGAATGGAATAATCTACGTCTCTAAGATTTTAAATCTATGGCAGACTATAATCATGTTGTTCATAGAATTTGCTCTAAGTTGAAGTTTTGCGAGAAAGAGCCAACTGATGCAGATAAGATAGAGAAAACACTCTCTACTATGCTTCTGTCCGATAGAGTATTGCAACAGCAATACATGGCTAAAAATTACCAGCTTATTCATACATTGACTCAAGCAGAAAAACATGATGAACTTCTTCTGAAGAATCATCATAAGTGCCCTGTTGGTTCGGTGCCTCTGCCTGAGGTTCATAATGTATAGAAAAGTAATAGGAATAAGAAAAAGTTCAATGGACCTGATCCAAAGAACAAAACTGTAAAATGCAAACACAACAGGAGACAAAGAAATAATTCATCTAAGAGGAACAAGGACAATGCAAAACCCAAAAATGACAAGAAGTGTCATAGATGTGGGGATTTTTTGCATTTTGCCAAGAATTACCGTGCACCGAAGCATTTGGTTGCTTTGTACCAAAAGTCTTTGAAAGAGGCTAAGCTAGCAAGAGACACAAGATATGAAGCACACTTCAATCTTGCATCTGAGGTTGTTCTGAAAGAGGGTTGTTCCAATCAGGACCCTAAATGCCTTCAGTTCTAGAGAACAACAAACCTCTTAACATCGAAATGGACCTTCCATTGACAGACAATATGCTCATAGACTTCAGTTCTAGAGACATGTTTGGAGATTTAGAGTAATCTCGGTCAAAGGATTGATATCATACTAGACTATTGTTATAATAGTATAAGTCATACATACTTATAGTAGTTCAAGTTGTATTATTTAGTGTGCGTATGAGTTGTACATATTTGTCTATATTTTTTAGATTGTAGAACTCATAGATTTTGGTAATATCATACTTTTGTATGGATAGTTAATATATTGTATGTATAAGTTCTATGTGTTAAATTTGAATATTTATTTTACATTCACTTTACATATAGATGTCTGTTGACCTCAATCCAAAGGAGGAAGAGTTATGCCTTGTGGACTCATGTACCACAAACTCTATACTTAGAGAAATGAAATATTTCTAGACTCTTAAGAAAAGATAAGGAAGTATTATGACCATTGTGGGTCAAGATGCGTTAATAGTTGGCTCAGGACGAGCCACTATTACTCTCCCCATGGGTACACAAATTACGATAGAGGATGCATTGGTGTATCCTGACTCTACTCGTACCCTTCTAAGTTTTAGAGACGTCCATAAGAACGATCTCCATGTGGAGATACATATGGACAATAAAGAGGAATTTATTCTCTTTACCAAACTTACTGGATATGGCAAACAAATCTGTGAAAAGATTTCTTCACTCCAAACTGGATTATACTATACATACATCAAGCCCATAGAACATGTTGCTTATAAGATAATTTTCCAAGATGTCGATACATTCCGAAACTGCATGATCGACTTGGGCACCCTGGAATAGGGATAATGAGGAAAATTATCGACAATTCCATAGGTCATGATATGGAAAACGCTAAATTTCCCCAAAATAAAGATTTTTGTTGCACTGCTTGTGCAATAGGAAAATTAATTTTAAGATCATCATATCTTAAAATTCGAGTTGAACCACTTAAATTCCTTGAAAGGATTCAAGGAGATATTTGTGGTCCGTTCAACCATTATTGGGGCTGTTCCGGTACTTCATAGTTTTGATAGACGCATCTACTAGATGGTCTCACGAGTCCCTTTTATCGACACACAACCATGCTTTTGCCAAAATAGTGGCCCAACTTATTAAGTTGAAGTCACATTATCCGGAACATCGGATTCAATCAATCCGAATGGACAATGCCGCTGAATTCTCATCCCATACTTTTAATGATTATTGTATGGCATTGGGAATTCAGGTTTAGCATTCAGTCCCTTATGTACATACACAAAATGGTTTGGCTGAATCGTTAATTAAAAGAATCAAGCTCATTGAAAGACCTATGTTGACAAATTGCAAATTTCCTATGTCGTGTTGGGGTCACGTAGTTCTGCATGCTGCCGACCTGATCCAACTATGACCAACTGCATATCACAAAACCTCCCCATTGCAGTTAGTACGTGGGAATCCTCCGAGTATTTCCCATTTGCGTAAGTTTGGGTGTGTTGTATACGTACCCATCTCACCATCTAAGCGAACTTCGATGGGTCCTCACAGGAAACTGGGGATCTACATTGGATACTCATCTCCGTCTATTATTAAGCATTTAGAACCTCTTACGGGAGATCTATTTACTGCCCAGTTCGCTGATTGTATTTTTAATGAGAATCACTTCCTGGCATTAGGGGGAGAATTGTACCAAAATGAATGCCAGGAAGTTCATTGGAATGCAGAAGACATTTCGTCTACCGATCCACATACTACAGAAACTGAACAACAAGTTTAAAGAATCATTGATTTGCAAAATCTTGCAAACAATCTGCCAGATGCTTTCTCTGATTACAAAGGTGTCACAAAGTCTCTCCGTCCTGCGAGGAATGTGCCTGAAAGAGTGGAGGTACCTAATAAAACCACTCAACCCTCGATTGGCAAAAAGAGGTGGAGAAGCACTTCCAAGAGGCAAGATGTGATTGCTGGCAAGCAAAAGAAGATTGGAAATGCAACTCAACCTTTGGTTGAAAGACACCTAGAGGGCATACAATGTCCTGTGGATAGTGATCCACAAACTAGCTCAGTTATGCGCATAAACACTGAGGCTGGAACATCGAAAAACCCTTGATCCATCGTTTCAGGAAGTCATGATGAATCTTTAAGGGTAGACGAAATAGCGATAAATTTCACAGAGACTGGAGAGTCTTATATCCGTAAGTCCATAATAGTCGACATATATTTCTCTGAACAAATTGTAAATATCCTTCTAACCGATTCTGATCCCAAGTCAATGGCTGAGTGCAAGAAGCGCTCAGATTGGGATAAGTGGAAGGTTGCAATTGAAACCGAGATTGCCTCGCTTAATAAATGGAAGGTGTTTTCGGCTGTAATGCCAACACCTCCTAGTATCTTTCCTGTGCGATATAAATGGTTTTTCGTCCATAAAAGGAATGAAAACAACGAAGTGGTGAGATATAAAGCAAGGCTAGTGGCACAAGGTTTTACGCAAAGATCTGGCATTGATTTCAATGAAACTTACTCTCCGGTAATGAGCGGAATAACTTTCTGATACCTAATATCGCTGGTAATACAAAATCACCTATCTATGCAGTTGATGGACGTAGTGACCGCATACTTATATGGGTCATTGGATTCTGAGATCTACATGAAAGTTCCTGATGGAATAGTATACTGAATCCTAAGGCAAATCGCAACATGTATTGCGTCAAGTTGCAGAAGTCGTTATACGGCTTGAAACAGTCGGGCCGAATGTGGTACAATCGGTTAAGTGAATTCCTTAAAAAGAAGGGATACACAAATAATAATGACTGCCCCTGCATCTTCGTTAAGAAATCGTCAAGATGATTTTGTATCATATCAGTGTACGTTGATGATCTTAACATCATCAGTAATGAACCTGATATTAATGAAGCACATCATTATTGAAAGACAGAGTTTGAGATGAAAGATTTGGGTCAAACCAAATATTGCTTAGGTTTACAACTTGAGCACTTTTACTCAGGTATATTCATATACCAAGCTGCCTATGTCCAAAAAAAAGTATTGAAGAAATTCAATATGGACAAGTCATATCCAACAAAAGCTCCCATGGTAGTAAGATCCATAGACATTGAGAAGGGTCCTTTTAGACCACCGGATGAAGGAGAAGAGATATTGGGATCACAAGTCCCATATCTAAGTGCCATTGGAGCAGTAATGTATCTTGCTAATAGCACTTGGCCGGATATTGCATTTGCAGTAAATTTGCTAGCAAGACATAGTGTTGAACCTACCAAACGACATTGGGTAGGAGTTAAAACGGTATTGAGATATCTCAATGGCGCTAGAGATCTTAGATTGTTCTATAGTAGAAATCAAGATCCAATTTTGTTAGGATATACAGATGCTGGTTATTTATGAGATCCCCAAAATGGCAGATCACAAACAGGCTTTGTTTTCTTGCAAGGTGGAACAACAATATCTTGGAAATCTTCAAAGCAGACTCTAGTGTCTACATCCACCAACCATTCTGAAATAATAGCTTTATATGAAGCATCACACGAATGCGTATGGCTTCGCAGAATGGTAAACCACATAGTACAATCATGTGGTATTGGTGTACTTAACACACCTACGATTATCTTTGAAGATAATTCGGCATGTGTTACTCAGATGGAATCAGGTTATATTAAGAATAATATGACCAAACATATTATTCCTAAGTTGTTTTACCCCATGAACTCCAAAAGAATGGAGAAATAGAGATCTTGCAAACTAAGTCGTGTGATAATCTAGCAGATTTATTCACAAAGTCTCTACCATATTCCGCGTTTCGTAAATGTGTTGATGGCATTGGTATGAGAAGACTTAGAGACTTGTAAGAATCAGGGGGAGAAACTCTCTAAACATAACTTATTCCAACTTTACATTATACTCTTTTTCCTTTATATGAGTTTTACTCCCTTGGAGTTTTCTCACATAAAGTTTTTAATGAGGTAATGGTAACACATAATAAATGTCATATTATCTATTTTTTCTCATAGAGGTTTTTCGAAGATAATTATGACATATTGATCCTTGATCAAATTGTTTTAGACTATGTCTTGGGAAAATCCAAGGGTCTATTAACATTGGGAGTTATATATATCATGGTGTTTCTCCTTATTTTTCCCACTGTGTTTTAAGAAGTTTTGCCTGGTATATCGATATACTTTGGTTTTTCCCACAGGATTTTCCAAGGCTTCGAGACATTTTCTGATGAACAAGAAAAGGTGCCTACACAAGATCAAATTGATCGAGGGGGAGTGTTGAGATTAATTAGGATTAATTAATTATTAGTGATCAATTTATTATTAATCACGTCATTAGCAACTGCTAATGACAGTGCCCTATAGACATATTAGATAGACACCTCTTCACAAAGAGGCACCTTTTGACCAAGAGACATCTGTCCTTTGGCTTGTAATATATACCTGTACACTGTTCATCAATGGATACACGGTCATTCATTCGACCAATCCATTTTTCATCTAATAAAACTAACCAGAAATGATGGTTTTAGAAAGAATGGTGGATTTGGAATGAAGCAAATACATTGGCCGAGAAGGGTATATAAAAAAAATTGATTTGAATGACAGTAGTCAGCGACGGGAGGGATGGGTGTACGGCGGTGGGCATAGAAAAACGAGAAAAAAGTGCTAGGGAAGAGTGAAAGGGAAGGGAGAGAGATGGGAATGCTGATCGAAAAGCTGGGAATAGCATGTGCGAAGCAGGGGCAATCAAGAGCGGCACGGACGGAACAGGGAAACAGACCTCGGAAAGGAGAGCGCATGCGGGAGGTTTGACCAACACGAATCAAAAAGCAAGGATGAACGGTGGCAGATAGTGCATGTGGCCGCTAGCCGTTGTGGAGATGTTCATTCGATTTTCCTAACTGTGTTATAGTCAATCTTGTTCCATTGCATAGACCGGCACTTCGATTGATGTTCCGTAGCAGCATTATTGGCAGCCCAACTTTCAACCGTAACTCATGATTTGGAGTTCCAAGGAATTTCAAGCTGTTTCAAAACTCTGTTGGATACAACTGATCTTGACTGTCTTTTGTTGATATTGATTTGCATACTGTATCTGAGCTGAAATATGTTGTTTCTCATGGGTTACGCGGATGGCTACTCGCTAGCACAAAATAAATACCGCGTAAAATACAAGATCAACTTGCATGTAGATGACCATAGATTGTACCTTCCCGACGGACGGCGCAGCGGAAGACTTGGCGAAACACGCGTAGTCGATGTAGTTGACGTCAAGGAAGTAGTCGTACGGTACGACGAAGTGCGCAACGCAGCAGCACCTCTACGGACGTCCACACGTACGGAGAGGAAGAACGGCGCGATGGAGTGTGCTAGCACTCAATCACCACACCTTCGGGACAACAGCAGTACTCGCGAATTTTCATCCCCGGAAGAAAGCTCTGGTTGCTATTTAAAGAGGAGTTGATCCAGTGCATGCCCTGCATGCCCCAAAGATGGTTGGCATGCAATTGACTACGCCAATGCCGCACAGCCAGGGACTCATTCTACTACAGCCATCTTCAGTGCGTGACCGATCAAGGGGATCTCCTATCAAATAGGATTGACTTGGGCATAATTCCAGCAATCTCCCACTTGCACAAGACAATCCAAATACTGCTGTGTCAGGAACTCAATCCAATTGATCCATTTGTCCTTTGTTCTTTCTCCTTAAGTGTGTGACCCCATAGGTTCATGCAACCAACGGTCATGACCTAGAAACCATTTCCGATCAATAATTAGTATTGGCCTCTAGCAAGGCATGCTAACTCCCGAAGGTCCATGAAGATCATATCTTGCACAACCTTTTAACACTCATCATTACTATTTCCTTCTGCCACACGACACCTAGCCAAGTACAAGGCGAGTGAAGTGCTACCCTTGATTCTTAGGCTTTTTTCGCTCTGTGTAGAACTTATTTTGTCGACCAACCATTAGTCGAGGTATGGCCATGCACTTTCAGTTCCTACACATCGAGAGGGCCCAGAGGAGTCTCTCCTTAATATAGGAGGGGCAGATCCCATCTTGACTCGACGCAACCTGCGACTTGCTTCAGATCATACCTAGAAGCTACTTTTATAACTACCCAGTTACGGAGTAGTGTTTGGAAGCCCCAAAGTATGACTTACACAATCCGGGACTCTACGTCGATCTCAGGTCATAGGACATTAGTTTGTGTGTCATTTACGAGACTAACCGATAGCACATTATCACGGTGTCTCAGAGTGGGTCGATCCGACACTGTGTTCCCAACACATGTCTACATTGTTGGCGCAATATCCAATATTGCTATGACCCGTGAAACGTGATCATCCACCCAACACATGTACCAACTTATCTCTACATCACAGTCCCACATGACGGATAGAAGTTGGGGATCACATTTAGTACGTTTTCAATTTAAATCATGGAGTTTCACCAACGAATCACACATTCGTTAATCACATGTAATGAAAACGTCATGGAACATATCACTGAAACAAGCAAATTACAAAACATTGACATGATGTCATCATCTTATGATAACCAATAAGGTACACATCATCATAAGCCTCCCACTCACACTAGAGCTAATCATGCCAGCATCTCATGCCCATCGCTCTTATGTGTGTCTCATGCTTTGCTTGTGGCAATGGCTTGGTCAATGGATCTGCCATATTCAGGTCAGTGTGCACCTTGCATATCTTCACATCTCCTCGTTTAACGATCTCTCAGATCAGGTGATAGCGCCGCAGTATATGCTTGGATTTTTTGGTGCGACCTTAGCTCCTTTGCTTGTGCAATAGCACCATTATTGTCACAATAGAGGTCTATTGGACTGGAGCAACTAGAGACCACGCCCAACTCAGAAACAAATTTTCTGATCCATACAGCTTCCTTCGCAGCTTCTGAAGCTGCAATATACTCGGCTTCTGTTGCTGAATCTGCGACCGTCTCTTGCTTGGAACTTTTCCAACTCACCGCCCCACCATTGAGACAGATGACATATCCTGATTGTGGTTGGCTATCATCCATGTCGGTTTGGAAGCTAGCATCAATGTAACCATTTACAACAACCTCTTCCGAACCTCCATAGACTAGGAACTTATCCTTAGTTCTTCATAAGTACTTCAGGATATTTTTAACTGCTACCCAGTGAGCTTCACCTGGGTTAGATTGGTATCTTCTTGTAACACTTACAGCATATGAAACATCTAGGCACGTGCATATCATGGTGTACATGATCGAGCCAATAGCTGAAGCATAAGGCACTCTACTCATCCTTTCTTACTCATCAGGCGTCGAGGCACACTGAGCATCGCTCAAGGTTACACCATGTGACATAGGTATGAACCCTCTTTTAGACTCATTCATGTTGAACCTATTCAACACCTTGTCAATGTACATGCTTTGGCTTAATCCAATTAAGCGCTTAGACCTATCTCTATAGATCTTTATACCCAAAATGTAGGATGCTTCTCCAAGGTCCTTCATAGAAAAACTCTTTTTCAGTGAAGCCTTAACATCCTCCATTAGTGGAATATTATTCCCGATCAGCAATATGTCATCCACATACAAGACCAGAAACACGAGTGCGCTCCCACTGACTTTCTTGTAAACACATGGTTCTTCTTCATTTTGTGAGAAGCCAAACGATTTAATCTCCTCATCAAAACGAAGATTCCAGCTCCGGGATGCTTGCTTTAGCCCATATATAGACTTCATAAGCCTACAAACTTTTCTAGCATTTTGTTAGTCGACAAAACCTTCAGGCTGTGTCATGTACACATCCTCACTTAGGTTTCCATTAAGGAAAGCCGTTTTGACGTCCATTTGCCAAATCTCGTAGTCATAATATGCGGCAATTGCTAGAAGGATCCGGATAGGCTTTAGCATGGCGACAGGCGAAAATGTTTCATCATAATCAACACCTTGAATTTGATGAAAACCTTTTGCTACCAGTCGTGCTTTATAGATGTGAACATTTCTATCAGCGTTTATCTTTTTTCTTGAAAATCCATTTACACTCAATGGCCCTCACGCCATCGGGTGGATCAACCAGGTTCCAAACCTGATTATCTCTCATGGAATCCATTTTAGATCTCATGGCTTCAAGCCATCTATCGAACTCCAGTCCCATTACTGCCTCTGTGTAAGTGTTAGGCTCCTCGTTGTCCAACAACAAGATGTCACGCGGCCCTGTAGTCATCAACAATGTGTACTTTTCAGGTGTGCGACGTGCCCGTACTAATCTTCGTGGTTGGGGTTCAGCATGTTGGTCAGCGACCATCGCCGGCTCATCTTGCTGCACCTCCTCATCAGTGGAAACTGGAACATTTTCTAGTGTTTCTCGAACCACTTCGAGTCGCACTGTGCTCCCACTAACTTCTTTTGAGAGAAACTCTTTCTCAAGAAAGACCGCATTCCGAGCAACAGACACTTTGTTCTCTTGACGGTTATAGAAATAATATCCTTTGCATTCCCTAGGATATCCCACAAAGATACACTTATCAGATCTGGGCTCTAGCTTTGTTGGCGTCAAACGCTTAACATAGGCATTGCAGCCCCAAACCTTCAAGAAAGACAAACTAGGACGCTTCCCAGTCCATATCTCATATGGTGTCTTCTCCACAGATTTAGATGGTACGTGGTTTAGTGTAAACGCAGCTGTCTCTAGCGCATAACCCCAAAAGTACAATGGAAGATCAGTTTGACTCATCATTAACCTCATCATGTCCAACAAGGTTCGGTTTCTCCGTTCAGACACACCATTCCATTGTGGCGTTCCAGGCGGAGTTAGTTGCGGAACAATTCCACAATTCTTTAGATGATCATTAAACTCATGGCTCAAATATTCCCCACCACGATCCGATCGCAGGAATTTAATTGTCTTGCCAGTATGATTTTGCACTTCATTTTGGAACTCTTTGAACTTTTCAAATGATTCCGCCTTGTTCCTCATCAAATAGACATAGCCATATCTACTCAAGTCATCGGTAAAGGTTATAAAGTACTGAAATCCACCTCTCGCGGTTGAGTTCATTGGGCCACATACATCTGTATGTACTAGGCCTAACAGCTCGGTAGCTCTCTCACTTTGTCCAACAAAGGGAGCTTTAGTCATCTTTCCAATTAGGCATGACTCACATGTCTCAATTGATTCATAATCAAAAGAGTCGAGAAGACCATCCTTATGGAGCCTCTCAATGCGATTCTTGCCTATATGGCCTAAGCGACAATGCCACATGTAAGTATGATTAAAATCATTTTTGCGAACTCTCTTAGCATTAACATTATTGATTTCATCTTCCTCAAGATTAAGAACATAAAGCCCGTTCTCAACAGGACATTTCCCATAGTACATGCCATTCATAAAAAATAGAACAACACTTGTTCTTTATTACAAATTCAAAACCATCATCCTCTAAACATGAGGTGGAAATAATGTTCTTATTCAATGCAGGAACAAAATAACAATTATTAAGTTCTAGCAATAATCCAGAAGGTAGCGACAATGAATAATTGCCGACGGCCAACACAACAACCTTTGCTCCATTCCTGACACGCAAATCCATGTCATCTCTTGCAAAGCGCCTAATTATTTTCAATCCCTGCAACGATTTGCAAGTATGAATCATTGCACCAGTATCAAATACCCATGCATCATTAGAACGCGTTGCAAGATTAACTTCAATAACATTAATACCTGGAGTGGAGGTCACACCTCCATTCTTTTTCTTCTCTTCCAGGTACTTCTTGCAATTCCTTGACCAATGTCCTTTTCACACCGCAGTGGAAACAAACATCATCAGAGGAGGGGCCACTAGCCTTTTTCTTATTTTTCTTGGCCTTAGTCGCCTGCTTAGAAGTCTCACTTTCAGCAGGTTTCTTAGCCTTGGCTGGGCGCTTACGCTTCTTACTCTTCTGAACTGTCATCACATGACCAGGAGCCTTCTTAAGGCTCACCTCTGCCGTCTTCAGCATCCCATGCAACTCGGTCAGCGTCTTCTTCAAGCCATTCATGTGACAGTTCATAATGAACGGCTCAAAGCTAGCTGGCAGAGACTACAGTATCACATCGGTGGCGAGATCGTCATCGAGGGGAAAACCCAGTCTCTGCAAGCTCCCAATGTAACCAATCATCTTGATTACATGAGGGCTGACCGGAGCGCCTTCAGCAAGCTTGGTACCAAATAAGGACTTCGAGGTGTTAAACCTGTCAACCCTTGCTTGGTTCTCGAACATGCCACGTAGCCCCACGATCATATCGTGTGGGTTGGTGCTCTCATATTGCTTCTGCAGCTCAGAGTTCATGCAAGCAAGCATCAGGCATTGCACATCCACAGCATCATCTGTGTGCTTCACATAAGCACGATAGGCACTTGTGTTGTGCGTGACATTTTGAGGCTCATCTGGGTAAGGCGTATCAAGAACGTACTCTTTCTTTTCCTGCCTGAGAACAATTCTCAAGTTTCGGTTCCAATCAATAAAATTTGTTCCATTTAGCTTATCTTTGTCTAGGATTGATCGCAAATTGAAAACCGAATGGCTCAACATTTTCTACAACAACAGAGATATGCAACGGTTAGCACTACTTTCATTAAAACATTTTTAATGAAAGAACCCCCACTATGTTTTGCGAATGTCCCCCGACATTGCATAGTGGGACGAGACCCCACGTTCCATATGAAACTAGTGAGCTTTGGCATCACTGCTAGCATCTTAGTGAACTGAGTAGGCAATCCTTGCCAATCGCATCCAATACGACTCTAGTTTGTTGGTTGACATCATATGTCTCTGCTTCCAACGCTATGCCCCAAAACCCAAGTCCGACTTAATAGTTTCGTCAAGTAAACCAACACTATGCTGTGGCGTACGACACCACCCAATAGATCTAGGTAGAAAATGACGTCCTGCTTTGGCAGACCCATCACCTACTAACAAGACCAAATGGTGCAGCTGTTGGAAGGGCATAAAACTTAATTTTTCTGACGGATTTTCATACTCATCACAGATATTGTATAAATATGAATGTCACATATAATCAAATTATTGTGATAGTATGGCCTTTCTTCGTCCAACAAAAATTAGCGCGTCCAGACGATCGCCAACAATGGGTAAGGATGCCAACACCTTCTTCCGGACGGTGTGCTTGCCGAGTCATCTTGCCTCATGTCGATGGATTACAAAATTTAAATTGCCTATTACATGCTAATGGCAAAATAAATTATAAATTACATCATATAGGCACTCCACAGGGCGGCACGCAGGCCGAATACAATAAACGGACATCCTCAACCCAGCTGTAACGTAGGCCGCAACAAATATTACACACAAATCATCACATATGATTTTTAAGGCCATACTATCACATCATTCTCTGCAAAAACTAGTTAGACGTCTCTACGAACGACGTTATGGTATTTTTTTATTTCTTAAAACACGCAATTAGCCCCGTCAGCCGATGACGGATAGATCAGATTTTACGCATGTTGTTAACAATTAACAAACATGGCGTTCTAGCCGGTATAGCCATACATGTTGCGTATCAATTGATTCGCTACACGAATTCACAACCTCGTGGTCAGGTGCGCGACGCTCGCGCGCCGTCGTACAGACGGCCGGTTAGCCAGTCACATAATGAGGATGCAAAAACGGAGTAAAACAATTTAATACATACATAATGCTATCGGTTAAAACGATCTGTTCTACAGCCAACCGTTAAAATAATCTAGATCAAAAACAACGCAAGCCAGGCTCTGGTACCACTGATGGGTTACGCGGATGGCTACTCGCTAGCACAAAATAAATACTGCGTAAAATACAGGATCAACTTGCATGTAGATGACCATAGATTGTACCTTCCCGATGGACGGCGCAGCGGAAGACTTGGTAAAACACGCGTAGTCGATGTAGTCGATGTCAAGGAAGTAGTCGTACGGTACGACGAAGTGCGCAACGCAGCAGCACCTCTACGGACGTCCACACGTACAGAGAGGAAGAACGGCGCGATGGAGTGTGCTAGCACTCAATCACCACACCTTCGGGACAACAGCAGTACTCGCGAAATTTCATCCCCGGAAGAAAGCTCTTGTTGCTATTTAAAGAGGAGTTGATCCAGCGCATGGCCTGCATGCCCCAAAGATGGTTGGCATGCAATTGACTATGCCAATGCCGCACAGCCAGGGACTCATTCTACTCCAGCCATCTTCAGTGCGTGACCAATTAAGGGGATCTCCTATCAAATAGGATTGACTTGGGCATAATTCGAGCAGTTTCTTGACCAGGTATTTGACTCATTATGTAATAGTTGATGTCGTCCACCATCTCATTTCTTGGACATAGGATGGCCCTCTCCTCTATGTTCTGTTATTGTAGTTTGTTGACAGTTCTGGGTAAGTGCTGTTGACAATTGTCTCCAATTAATCCTGTCCTTTTTGTAAAATCAAATCTTTTGGAATTTTTATCCATGTTCCATCCTCTTTATCTCCTGCTAAGCCATCTCCGAGGGTGAGTATATATCCATTCAGAAATTCCTTTGTCTTCTTTTGTTCTTCCGTAGAACTTGTAAGTGCAGTTAGGCGCTTATTTTTTGTGAGCTTTATTTCTTCGAAGTGCTTCCATAAGTATGAGCGCTTTATTGATGCATCAACAATATGAGACCTCCTTCCTTTAGGTATGACTGGCTATGTTTGTCTGAAATCACCCCCCATTACTACTTTCATGCCTCCAAATGGCTTGTCTTGGCTATTGTCATTTGTTAATCTGTGAATGTCTCTCAAGCTCTTGTCTAGTGCCTTGAAGCAGTGTTTGTTAGTCATAGGTGCCTCATCCCACAATATCAGAGATATCTTGCTTAAAAGTTCTGCAAGAAATGTTCCCTGCTTGAAATCACAAGTGGACTCATTATTGATGTTCAGTGGGATGTGAAATCGGGAATGTGCTGTTCTTCCTCCTGGTACAAGTAGTGCTGCTATCCCACTGGATGCTACAGCTAAAACTATTTTTCCTTCAGCTCGTAGTGATGTTCTGATAGCTTTCCAAAGAAATGTTTTCCCTGTTCCACCATATCCATTGACAAATATTAGTTTGCCAAGTTACTGTTTACTGAGTGTATGATTGTGTCAAAAGCCTTCTTTTGATCAAGATTCAATTTTCCTACACTCTTTTTTTGAAGAGTATCTCTGTCATAGTTGAGCTCTTCATTTAGCAACCTATTTGTTAGACCCTGCATGACAGTGTTGTCTGGTAGTTGCATTCCTTCGAAGTCCTTTAGTGATTTTCAATAAGGATCATATCAAGACTGATTTGTTCGCCACTACCGAGCAAGATTGCATCCGATATTCTAGTGACTTGTGCTTTGATTTTCCATAATTCCTTTCCTGGCCTAATCTCACTTAATTGCTAACCATTGCTAATCTCACATAATAATAATGACATTAATTTACCTTTTTACATGTAGATCACAGGGGACGGATTATATCATAAATGGATTCAGCACGATGGCCATACCTTTGGTTGGTGAATGATGAAAACAATAGATCTTCTTGTAAACTGGAAAAAACATAAAAATGATGGCATTAATTTTCCTTTTTTCATGTAGATCACAGGGGACAGATTAGATCGTAAATGGATTCAGCAAGACGGTCATACCTTTGGTTGGTGAATGATGAAAACAGTAGACCTTTTGGTTCGTGATGATGTGGAAATAACAGGAGGATGAACAGTGAACAAATGGATTCCTGTGGTGAATAGATGGATTCTTATTTGCCGGTGGTTGACAAAAATATATAAAGGCAGATCGGTACAGCCGTACCTTCTTGGATGATGAAAAGATGATTGGTGGAAATATTTGGCTAGCTGTTAGTACCTTGCTCACAAAATATATAAAGGCAGCCCGGCAGGTGTGCATGTTTTTTGGTTGTCGTTGATAGATTGGATCCAATAATATATTAACTGCATGTTTGTTGAGGTAGATAGATTGCCTCCGTTGTTTTTTATATTAACCATGGATGTGTATACCACTCTATTGGATGGATTTTATCGGAACTTTTTTCCTGGAAAAAAGAGATATTTAATGCAGTCCGGCAGATGTGATTGTTTTTTTTGTTGGCGCTCATAGATTGGATCCAATAATATATTAACTGCATGGACGTACCAGTACTTGGTTGGATGAATTTGTTGGCCTAGATAGATTGCCTCAATTTATAATGGTAGAGGTGGAAAAAATATTTAATTCACCATGGACGTATACAACTCGGTTGGATGGATTTTGACAAAATGTTTTTCGAGGTGAAAAAAATATATAATTAACCATGGACGTATACCACTAGGTTGGATGGTTGGATGGATTTTATCAAAACGTTTTTCTCCTGAAAAAGAGATATTTGTCTTTTTTTCAATTTATAATGGCAAAGGTACGGTGGGTAATTTCTTAGATAACAAAATGGATCCAATGGTTATGGGTGGCTATAGACTTTCGTTTGGAGGGTTGGATGTTTCTGATTAACGTGAGAATTTCTAGCATTTATCTTTTTTCTTAGTACATCTGGTGAGAGTTAACGTGGAGCCTCCGTTGGGGCTTCCAATTAGTAATAGCAAGATTTTCATTAACAAGGAGATGATCTCCTTTCAACTTCTTGTTTCCACGATGCACTCCATCAGCAAAGACAGCGCTATATGCTCTTCTAGACTAACCTGGTTCGCAAAACATGACTTATATTTGTTAGCTTATCTGAAAAGGATAAAACATTGCAGTTTATAAACTGTCAGGCGATAGAAAGATTTTTACCTGATGATGATGATGATGTGGTGGTGGAATTAGATCCCATGCATCTTTAAAACCTGTAGTTTTTATTTTGCCTTTTCAGCACTTGTAAGTATTGAGGCAACGCAAGCCATGTTGCTGCCTGGGACCTTTCTCACCTCCACACACTACTATACAGGGATGGACTATAAAGGGGTCTTGAATTCAATGGATCACACTAGCGCAGGATTGTTCTTTTCTGAAAGTCATTACATGGAAAAGGAAATGGAAAACTAATTACTGGGTTGTGAAAAATTATTGTCCATGCTAGGAGAACTGCAAGGGTCTGTAGCCTGAAAGTTACAAAAGCCTTAGTTGCATCTCAGGCCCTAGTTTTGACTTCCCGTTGGAGCAAATATTTCACAATTTAACGGCGCTTGTGCTTTCAATGGTACGCGACATTCCCATGGACAGCAAGACGTCTACGATGACTTTGTTAATTTCGAGGATTTGATGGCCTAGTCTTCGAAAATGCTCATAGGGGTAGGATATACTTGCGAACATTCTTAGGGATGAGTGTGCGGCATTATGAGTGTCTATGTTGTACTGTATACTCGAAAAAAAGGCCAGGAGAAGAACTGCAACTGCTACTTTCCCAGCAACATCTTATAGTGATAGTGGTACTGGGGAAGGAACAACGTCCCAAACTTTGTTCTACTTCGGATACCAGCATATGTGCACCTATTTTTATAGGAAGGCACTCACCATCATTTTAAAATTTTAATGATAAGGTATCCTAATATTTTATAGCGAACGAAGTATATCCTATACATGGAGGGCAAGATATGCTAGCATTTATGTATGTATAATAATATATATAATAACTAGTGAGTACCTACCGTTTATTATATACTATGTATATCGAAGGTGCGGGGCAAGATATGTTAGCATTTATATATGTGCGGGGCAAGATATGTTAGTATTTATTAATGCCAAAGAATGTTTTGCTTACTCGTCATTCCTTCGGGCTGAAATTAATGACTTCTAAGGCATTGTTTGGAACGGTTAAAGTTTAAGGAGCTATTGTAATAAGAAGTAACCTTTTTTTAATAATAAGTTAGCTTTTTGAAGAAGCAGAAGTTGGAAAAGCTCACCATTTGGTAGCCTAGTTTTTGTTTGCTACTTCTCGATATCACGGCACATTGATGTGCCATTGTATTCTGTTGTCACCATTGCCGACGCGCCAACGAGGCCGTGCTGTGTGGCACAGGAGACGCTCTCGCGGGGGAGGCACGTAGCGAGGTGAGCCACCTAGCAGGGCAGTCACTGTTGCGGGTGAGAGTAACTCCAGTCGGGCGCATCCAAATCAGTATTCCTATTTTCGATTTGGTGTCCATCCTCATTTTTGTTGGTCCAAATCTACGCTTCCACTCCAGCAATAGCACCAAAGAAGGCTCCTAAATTCTTTCTCATATATAGCCACTGACACATGGGACCTACCTGTCAGTACAACTCTCCCTCTTCCTCTTTTCATTTTTCGTGTTCTGTGGAGGTGCCGGAGAGGGGATTGAGCCAACCATGGGAGGGGAGGGAGCTGGGTAGCCGGCCATGGGATCCACCCGCCGCTGAGCAGCCTGTCCCCGCCTTCTGTGGATCTGGCCCGCTGGAGCTCGTTGCCCGTAGCCGGAACTCGCTGTAGTGAAGGAAAGGAGAGAGGAGGCCACGGCGCTTGATCTTGCTGTCACGCGGGGAGGGGGGAGGGGGGAGGGAGGAGTCACGCCACCGGTGCTCATTGACGCGCAGGGAGAAGAGAGGATACGCGCCACCGAAATTGCTACCATGCGACAGAGGAGAGGAGTCGCGCCGACAGTGCTCGCTGCCGCATGGGCAAGAGCCGCATGTGCTCTTCCGCTCTAGAGGGACCTCATCGGGAGGGAGGGGGCCGCCACCACTCCTCCACGCATGATATATTGTCAGGAGGTATCGGAGGTCACCTCTACTCTGCACCTCGTTGTGCGTGTACAGCTCAGGAGGAGCTGCCTCTGCTCCTCCTAGGCCACATAGCTGCTCGCTGGAGTGGATGAAGACCACACGCATCGCCGGAGGGGAGGAGTTGCAGACGTCATTTCATTTGCGCGCGGGGAAACATAGATGAAAGCTCTAGTTTGGTTTTGGTGAATTGATAAAACTCTAGCTACTAACATATGTGCTCTATGTGTATGTGAGATAGGTTGGTAGATATTCCAAGTGGTGGAGCAAATGGATGAAGATCATGGTGGTGATGGCCATGGTGATCAAGTGCTCAGCTTGGAAAAGAAGAAAGAGAAAAATAAAAAACTCAAGGCAAAGGTATAAGTGGTAGGAGCTTTTTGGTTTGGTGATCGAGACACTTAGCGAGTGTGATCACATTTAGGATTGATAGCTGTACTATCAAGAGGGGTGGAACTCGTATCGAAATACGGTTATCAAAGTACCACTAGATGCTCTAACTCATTGCATATGCATTTAGGATCTAGTGGAGTGCTAACACCCTTGAAAATATTTGTGAAAATATGCTAACATACATGCACAAGGTGTTACACTTGGTGGTTGTCACATTTGAGCAAGGGTGAAGAAGATGGTGAAGTCGGAGAGCTCACTGGAGCTGACCGGACGCTGGACCTGTGCGTCTGGTCAGTGTTGGCTCGGTGGAGCTACCCTCGGTCGATCGACCGGATGCTAGCACTTGTGGTGACCTGACGCACAGCCTCCGTGTTCGGTCAGTGCTGACGATAGATGACGCAAGCAGTTTAGCAAGCGCAGCTAGGACCTGACGCGGTGGCCCGTCGGGTCGCGTGCACCTGACGCATCCGGTCAGTTTTTAGGCACTCCGGGAACTCTCTGTAAATGACCTAATGCTGGCTCTCGCGTATGACCAGTGCGTCTGGTCGGTGGCGCGGGACTCGGGCGCACGCGCAATCTGACGCTGCTTCGGCACGTCCAGTCACACTGTACTGCGTCCGGTCTCCTTTTAACTCGAGCTCGTGATTGTTTTGACTGTTGGAAATCGGGCGGCTCGTATTTGAAGTAGGACACGTGGACGAGGATCATCGACCGGACGCTGGGGTGCTGCGCGTCCGGTCACTTCGATCAGCGCGTCCGGTCACCCCGAAACCAGTGAGGGGTTGAGCCCAATGGCTCTATTTCGTGGGGGCTTCTATTTAAGCCCCATGGCCGGCTCTAGCTCACTCTCTTGGCCATTTATATTGACATAACAACCTTGTGAGCTTAGCCAAAGCCCTCCCACTTATCTCCATCATTGATTCATCATCTTTGTGAGATTGAGAGAGAATTCAAGTGCATTGCTTGAGTATTTGCATCTAGAGGCACTTGATGATTGTGTTTTGCTACGGAATTCGCTTATTACTCTTGGTGGTTACCGTCACCTAGATGGCTTGGAGCAGCGAGGATCATCGAGCGGTGGTTGTTGATTGTCTCCAGCTCCGATCGTGGTGATTGTGAGGGGTTCTTGACCTTTCCCCGGCGGAGAGCCAAAAGGTACTCTAGTGGATTACTCGTGGCTTTGTGTGATCCTCATCTTGTGTTGGTTGTGCGGCACCCTATTGAGGGTTTGGCGTGTGATGCTAATTAGCATGTGAACCTCCAAGTTAGTGAATCACCACAACAAGGACTAGTTTGTCGGCAAACAAGTGAACCTCGGTAAAAAATCATTGTGTCATCATTTGATTCTGAGGTGATTGGTTTTTATTGGTATTCATTCTTATGATTGATTGACTCCATTGGTGATTGGCTCACTCCTCTACACGACGGTATAATACTTCATTTGTCACACCCATTTACAGACCAAATAGAGTGCATACTCTTATGTGTGCCCAGAGATCAATCACACATAAGTTAACAAATTATAACGGAAGTATCATCACAAATGTTATTACATCACGATAATTAACACATAGTCTTTACACAAATATAGCGGAAGTAAAAATGTAAATCTCTCGTGGTAGCTCCAATCACAGGCACAATGACTGGTTAACTGCAAGTCTAGTAATCTTTAGGGAAGTAGGAGTAGTAGTCACTATTTGCACCATCTGTTACCCATCCAGGATTTTTATCCAAGTAAGAAAAATAAACAAGCGTAAGTACATCTCGTACTCAATAAGTGTAACATGGGGTTCATGAGGCTCAAAGGCATGACATTGGTTTATCAGCATGTAGCTTTTAGTTAGCATAATTTTAGCATATCAATAGCATCAAAATGTCTCAATATAAACAATAAACATATGATCCATGTGAAATGATTAACAAATAGCAAAAACATAACCATTATTAATTATCAACTATTCCATAAGGGTCCAAGGTCACTCGTGACCCTGAGCACGACTGTTATAACAGTTTTACACTCTGCAGAGGTTGTACACTTTTACTGCGAGTCGTGTTACCCATATGCCCGGGTTAATTACTCCCAAAACACTTCCAAGGTGAGCAGGCAGGGAAACACTATGAAGTCATTCAAAGGTTCGTCTAACAAGTTAGGGCCATTAGATTCACTCGGCAAACAGATGTAGAGCCCTCCTTCTAAATAGCACAATGACACACAGCCTATACTCGTAAGGACAGAGGCCGCACTATATCTGATTCGTCAAGCCATTCTTACGCCAAAAAGTTTACCACTAACAAGCTAGAAAAGGTCATTCTATATGACTAAAGCTAGAGCCATATAGCCCTCATAGTTATACTGTAAATCCTGGATGTTCGCTTATAGATGAGTCCTTATGGAGAGTAACTAGAGCATCAAAAATAACCCATGCTCTAATCCCCTGTAAACATTAATCAAAATCAGCTTTTAATGTTTATTGCATATTCCATTAATCAATTTACATGATCATAGTCCATGTTTAAGCACTAGCCATACTACTCAAGGCAATATAATGGGTATCAAGGTATAAGATCAACACTAAGTCATCCTTAACAAGGGAATAGATGCATAATGATATTATTTGCATATTGTGAATAGGACAACACGGATAATCCCATGCTATACTTGTCTTGCTCGAACTGGTCCTGAAGATCTTGCTCATAGAATGACTCTTGATCCCCAACGAATTGCTCACCGTCTATACTCGATCAACAACAGCAACAACACACATCCAGAGGCAATCATGCATAAACAAACAAGACTATAATTAGAACAGTACACCAACAGTAAGAAAATAAGATAAAAAGTCTTTAAAATGAATCTACAACTCGCTAGGATCACACAGACGCAAAGATTATAAAAAAACAGAGCTAAAACGACGAAGTTATGAATTTACGAAGATTTCCTATAGAAAAATAATTACTTTAATGTAAACTCGAAAATAAATTATCTCAAACCTACTGTACAGTACTACCAACATGTAGAGCTCGCAAATATGAACCTAACGCAATTTGAACGGGTCAAATCGGAGTTAAAACGGAGATTCTACACACAATTTATCATAATGGCAATTCTGTAAATAAGTGAAAACGTATTTTCTAAAGTTACGCGATCAAAATACGCTTTACGGAAAAGAAGACGTAAACTGAGAATACGCTTTGGATTGCGGGTAACAAACTTAAATGTTTCAGGGGTTCTTTAGCAAAACGTCCGGCCGAACCGGTATCAACGAATAGCAGCCGTCCGATTCAAAACGGACGATCCAGATCGGATCAAGGAGGAGGTCGGCGGCGCTCCGGCCGGGATCAGCCCGACGGCGACTTCCCACGGCGGCACCATGGCCGGAGTCGCCCATCTTGCGCTACGGTGCACGAAATCGCGAACGGAGAGCACCTGCGGGTAGACAACTTGAACGCGATCTCACCTAGGGCAAAACCGAGGCCGAGGATGTTACGAGGAGAGCGTGCGGCTCGGAGAGGCGGGTGGCTAGGGCGGTGCTTCGGGCGTAGCCACCACGGGATGATGGAGCTACGATTTGTAGGTGGATGTGAAGCGGGGAGGTGCGGTGACCCCGTTTTTATAGCCCGGAGGCGGCCCCAAAGATGGAAAGAGGAAGATTGCGAGATGGAATCAGATCGGTGGACTTTTTGGAAACTCCCGATGCCGGCGGCTTGAGGAAGAAGGCGCGACCGACGAGTGGGCCCGCGATGTTAGCGGCTGGAATGGAGAAGAGAGGCGCGCTCATGCGGTTCTGGGCCGGCGGCCGCGGCTCAGCCCAAGAAGGAGCGGGCGCGGGAGGAGGAAGCGGGCGAAGTGCGCGGGAGCAGGCCGAGGCGCGCTGGCGGGCTGCTGTAGAGCTGGGCCGAAACCGAGAAGGGAAATAAAAATCCTTTTCTTTTTCCTTTTCCAATATTTCAAAGCATTTTCCAAATAGATTTTGAATTTCTCTTTTGTATTTTCAAAAAGTGTACATAATACAAAATATTATGCAGCAGCATGAATGCTCAATCATGTTTCTACCCTTATATTTGATTTTAGATTAGTAAAATTTATTATTATTCTAAGTTTGTATGCTCACAAAATACATAAAAATCATAATTTTCCTACTTTTAATTATTTCAAAATTTTTAGGGTGTTACAATTCTACCCCCTTAAGATGAATCTCGTCTCGAGATTCGACTAGTGCTTACTCAAACAGTTGCGGGTAGGTTTTCCTCAGATCCTCTTCTCTTTCCCAAGTGGCCTCTTCTGCAGTGTACCGATTCCACTGAACCTTACACATTTTGATAGTTCGACTCCTCGTGACTCTTTCAGTGGTTTCTAAAATTTTAACCGAAAACTCTTCATATGTAAGATCTTCCTTAACAGGGAGTTCCTCTAACGGGATCTATTCCTCTAGTACTCGCAAACATTTCTTAAGTTGGGACACATGGAACACATCATGTACACCTGCCAAACTCTCCGGTAATTCCAACTGATATGCCACTTCACCACGTCTCTCTACAATCTTGAAAGGTCCAATATATCTTGGTGCCAATTTACCTTTCATGTTGAACATTTTCACACTCCTCATTGGTGATACTTTCAAGTAAACATAATCCCCTACCTCAAAAGTCAACTCTCTTCTATGAGTATCAGCATAACTTTTCTGTCGAGACTGTGCTATTTTCAGATTATCTCTAATCATCCTCACTTTCTTTTCAACATCCTTGAGTACATCAGGCCCAAACACTTGACTTTTCCCCCATCTGATTCCAGAACAACGGGGTCCTACACTTTCGTCCATACAGAGCCTCAAACGGTGCCATCTGAAGACTCTTCTGATAACTATTGTTATAAGAGAACTCTGCGTAAGGCAAGCTCTTATCCCAGCTAGTACCATATTGTAAAGCACAAGCTCTCAACATATCTTCCAATATCTAATTAATTCTCTCTGTCTATCCATCTGTTTGTGGATGGTAGGCTGTACTGAAGTTCAACTTGGTTCCCAGTGATTCATGTATCTTTTGCCAATAATGAGATGTAAACTGAGTACCCCGATCAGACATAATTTTCTTAGGAACTCCATGTAGACTCACTATTCTTTCCATATACAACTCAGCCAACTTTGCACTACTATATGTGGTCTTAACTGGCAGAAAATGAGCAACCTTAGTCAGACGATCCACTATCACCCAAATTGAATCATACCCTCTCTGAGTACCTGGCAACCCAACTATAAAATCCATACCAACTTCTTCCCATTTCCACTCGGGTATCTGCATAGGCTGTAACAATCCTGCAGGTCTCTGATGTTCAGCTTTCACCCTTTGACAAGTGTCACACAAAGCAACATATTCAGCAACATCTCTTTTTAAACCATACCACCAATATTTCTCTCTCAGGTCCAGATACATCTTAGTACTCCCAGGATGTATGGAATAAGCTAACTCATGAGCTTCACGCAGAATTGCCCCTCTGATATTCTTATCCTCGGGCACACACAGTCTTTTCCCAAACCATAGTGTACCATTATCATCCTTACGGAATCCTGGTGATTTGCCTTTTGCTATATTCTCCGCTATTTCTCTCAACTTTTCATCTTTCAACTGACCCTTGCAGATTTCTTGCTCTAGAGTAGGCTCTAGTACCAATTCTACTGCATTGGTGGTAAACCCTAAGTTCAGATGCTTACATTCAGCACACAACTCTTTTGGCATAGGCATTACTTGTATTTCATTAGCGTAGCTTTTCCTACTAAGAGCATCAGCAATGACGTTGGCCTTTCCTGGGTGATAATGCACCTCTAGATCATAGTCCTTTATCAATTCCAACCATCTACGCTATCTCAAGTTCAGATCTATTTGAGTGAAGATATACTTCAGACTCTTGTGATCAGTGTATATATCACTCTTGTGTCCAATCAAATAATGTCTCTATATCTTTAGTGCATGAACCACTGCAGCTAATTCCAAGTCATGGGTAGGGTAATTCAATTCATGCTTCCTCAACTGTCTCGATGCATATGCCACAACTCTACCCTCTTGCATAAGAACACATCCCAAACCCAATCGAGATGCATCACAGTAGATAGAGAAGGTTTTACTCAGATCTGGCAAGATTAAGACTGGTGCAGTAGTCAATCTTTTCTTCAATTCCTCAAAATTAGTCTGGCACTTCTCAGACGACACAAACTTGGCATTCTTCTCTAATAATGTAGTCATTGGCTTCGCAAGCTTGGAAAATCTCTCTATAAATCTCCTGTAATAGCCAGCCAACCCCAAGAAACTATGGATCTCACTTACATTGATTGGTGGCTTCCAGTTCAATACATCTTTCACCTTGCCAGGATCTACTGATATTCCTCCATTTGAGACAATATGACCCAGAAAAGAAACTTTCTTCAGCCAAAACTCACATTTACTCTGCTTGGCATATAGGTGTTCTCTGAGCTTTTGCAAGACTAACCTCAAATGTTCAGCATGTTCTTCCTCAGTCTTGGAGAATACCAAAATATCATTAATGAATACCACTACAAACTTGTCCAAATATTTCATGAACACCTTATTCATCAAATACATGAAGTATGCAGGGGCATTAGTCAGACCAAAAGACATCACTGCATACTCATATAAACCATACCGTGTGGTAAAAGCTGTCTTTGGTATATCACTGGCACGAATCTTCAATTGATGATATCTAGAACGAAGATCAATCTTGGAGAATACACAAGCTCCCCTCAATTGATCAAACAAGTCATCAATTCTAGGCAATGGGTACTTATTTTTGATAGTAACCTCATTGAGAGACCGATAATCTACACACATCCTCTAAGTTCCATCTTTCTTGTCCACAAAAATTACTGGTGCTCCCCACGGTGAAGAACTAGGACGAATAAACCCCTTATCCTGCAACTCCTTAATTTGTTTCTTAAGTTCTTCTAATTCATTTACTCCCATTCTATATGGACGCTTAGCTATGGGTGCAGTTTCAGGTAATAATTCAATAATAAATTCAATGTCACGGTCTGGTGGCATACCTGGCAATTCCTCAGGAAACACATCGGGGAACTCCTCCACAACCAGGTCCTCCTGGTTGACACCATCATTAAGCTAGTTCACTGTAGCGGTCTCCTATTTCTGTACTTTCACCTCAACCCTGATTCTATCCCCCTTTGGCATTGTTAGCACTACTGATTTATCCTTGCACTGAATCTCTGCTTGTTGTTGCATCATCCAATCCATTCCCAATATGAGATCAATCCTAGCTGTTCTCAATACTATAGGACTCACTATAAACTCTACCCCCTTAAATTGAGACTAATCGGAAGACAACGATAGGATGCTGGCATGCTTCCACCAGGTGAGTTTACTAATATAGGGTTCTTCATGGCACACAAATGAATTCTATGTATTCTAACAAATGATTGTGATATGAAAGAATGTGATGCTCCAGAATCAAAAAGAATAGTGGCGGGAGTGGAATGGACATCGAACGTACTAAGCATAACTTCTGGCTCCTCCACTGCGGTCTCTTAGGACAAGTGATTCACTCTTCCAGTGTTGGATGCTGGCTTCTGGTGGCTGCTCTGCCTCTGGGGAGTCTGCTGGTTGGGCTTCTCAGGACAATTGTAAGACAAGTGACCTTCTTTCCCACATCGAAAACACCTGTTGGGGGTATTGGGAGCACTAGTCTTCATGGGAGTATTATTGGAAGGGCCCTGATGCTGTGCTTGATTCCTACTCTGCTGCGGAGGACGTTGGTTGCCATTCTACGGCTGGAATGGGGGACGTTGCGAAACTGACTGTGAAAAGGGACCTGACCACGATTCCACTGACCAGAAGGAGGCCTCTGCTAATTACCCTGCTGAAAACTAGTACGTGGACGAGTGTTACTACCGGAGGCCTGTCCCTGTAACCTTTTCCTCTTAGCATCCATCTCCTTGCGCTTGTTATCCACCACGATAGCACGGTTCACAAGCGTCTGAAAATTAGGATAGGTATTGGACATCAACTGCAATTGTAGCCCATCATACAATCCCTTCAGGAAGTGGTGCTGCTTATCATTGTCATTAGCCACTTCATGTGGAGCGTATCGTGACAATTGAGCAAACTTGTCACGGTACTCAGCTACAGACATTGACCCTTGGGTCAGGTTCCTGAATTCCTCTGTCTTCAGCTCTATCATTCCTTCTGGTATATGGTAAGCCCTGAAGTTCTCTCTAAACTCCTGCCAAGTGATTGTGGGGGCATTGGCGGGGTGACCATACTCATACGATTCTCACCAATCCTGAGCTTCTCCCTGGAGTTGTCCAGAAGCAAACAACACCTTCTGCTGGTCATCACATTGTGCAATATTGAGCTGCTTCTCCATAGCACGAAGCCAATCATCGGCTTCCAAAAGATCAGCGGCATGTGTGAACACTGGGGGACGACCCTTCAAAAATTCACCATGCTTATCACGTGGTTGTGCCCCAGTAACTGACTGATTCTGTTGGTTCTGCACTAGTTGTTGCATAAGCTGCGTCTGCACTGCCAACAGTTGCTCAATAGTTGGTGGCAGCGGTGGTGGTGGGTTTGGGGGAATACCTCCACGACCCATGTCTCTTCCTCTTCCGGCCGTCTGCCATCCATAAAAATGCAAACTTTAAGATTTCCATGTTATCAACCACTTACAAGATAAAGAATGAGATCTGAAAGTTTTCTGGACGAGTATCAATATTGATAGTTCAGTAATTCAATCATATCTTGAGCTATAGAAGTCCAAAAGAAGCGTGCTTTATATGGTTGGAAAGCTTATGAAATTATCCACAACTTTTATTCAGACCCCAAGATCAGATTCTGTCGTTAAGTTAATGAAAAATAAGGAGCAACAGAATCTGTTCCAGATTCTAGACTGTGCAGAAACTTTAACTTGTAACAATTATATATCTCGAACCAGATCAGATAAAAAGGTGATTCCAGTGGAATTTGAAAGGTGCTTAAGTCTAGTTTCTCTCATAAAAAATTCATAAATATTGCATGAACCGTTTTTGAACCATAGCATAAACATTGCAGACTGCTCTAGAAAACAGCAAGGACAGAAACGTGACAATACCAAACCCAACTATTAATTCCTTGACTATTAAACTTATTATTCTTAAAAATGGAACTTGTAGACATGCCTACAAGCCCCAACACTCATAACAAAAAATCCAACTCACACATAAGCATAATAATAAAGCAACTAACACACCAAAGTTCAAACTACATGACAGACTCGATGACTCAACTGATGTTACTAAGAACGTTCTTATTACATAAAGGACTCCTATTTTCTAAGGACGTGGCTCATGCTCTAATATCTCATAAATCTTGGCCATGCCTTGGTTTGCTCAGAGTTCATCAATGGTTGCCTGGCACCTCTTGATGGCCTTCCCCTGTGCCTTCACCATCTTCTCTAACTGCAGCTTCCTCTCCATCATATCATAGACAAGGTTCACCATCACCCGAGGTAGTGGTTCTAGCTGCACTGGATCCATCATAGCCCATCCAAGGTTAGGGTGTGCACGAGGGAAGTAGCAATGAATGTCATGCTTCATGCTGTCAAAGCGAAGGTAGCGGAGGCCCATGCATGCTTCAAAAGCGGCATATTCAATGCTATCCTCCATGGTAGCTCGACGACCCATGTGAGAAAACATCCTATCCAGCTGGTATGCCCCTTTTTCCTCATCCTTGGGAAAAAATACTCGCCCTTGCCTTCCAGTAAGTGTCCTCCAGTGGATGGGTATACTCCCAGCAGACGTACTCCACAACTGAATGCCAATCAGCGAAGTAGGCAGAGAGCATTTCCACAAGTCGAAGATGAGAGACAGCATTCCCTCCATTCTTGTGGTAGATCTTCATAGTCCACCCCATTGGAGGAGGTGGCACATCTCCAGCAGCTTCATCATGTGGTGGAGACGGGGGTTGCCCTCCTCCATTAGCCTCCTCCTCTTCATCATCTTCAATCTCAATGATCTCCGAATCTTCTTCAGGCTCGGGCTCTTCCTGGGAAGGTGCTGGTGCTTGGATTGGTGCTTCAGGGGCCTGCTCCTGTTCCTGGGGTGCGTCCTCTTGTGGCTCTTCAGGTGCAAGCAAAGCACGAGGTGGGTAGTATCCTCCAGAGGTGATGCGAGCAGTCTTACGGCCACGAACCATCTACAGAATTTTTAGATGTTGTTAGAATAGAGGCAAAATTTCGTAATAGAATGAGAAATAAGAAGTATAAAAATTTGTCAAATAAAAAGAGCAAGATAATAAGCATAAAATAGTGTAAAGAAGATACTAAATCGACTATTTTTAGCTAGGCTTGCGTCTTACAGTCAACAAAAGCTCCGATACCAATTTGTCACACCCATTTACAGACCAAATGGAGTGCATACCCTTATGTGTGCCCAGAGATCAATCACACATAAGTTAACAAATTATAATGGAAGTATCATCATAAATGTTATTACATCACGATAATTAACACATAGTCTTTACACAAATATAGCGGAAGTAAAAATATAAATCTCTCGTGGTAGCTCCAATCACAGGCACATTGACTGGTTGACTGTAAGTCTAGTAATCTTCAGGGAAGTAGGAGTAGTAGTCACTATTTGCACCATCTGTTACCCATCCGGGATTTTTATCCAAGTAAGAAAAATAAACAAGCGTAAGTACATCTCGTACTCAACAAGTGTAACATGGGGTTCATGAGGCTCAAAGGCATGACATTGGTTTATCAGCATGTAGCTTTTAGTTAGCATAATTTTAGCATATGAATAGCATCAAAATATCTCAATATAAACAATAAACATATGATCCATGTGAAATGATTAACGAATAGCAAAAACATAACCATTATTAATTATCAACTATTCCATAAGGGTCCAAGGCCACTCGTGACTGTGAGCACGACTGTTATAATAGTTTTATACTCTGCAGAGATTGTACACTTTCACTGCGAGTCATGTTGCCCATATGCCCGGGTTAATTACTCCCAAAACACTTCCAAGGTGAGCAGGCAGGGAAACACTATGAAGTCTTTCGAAGGTTCGTCTAACAAGTTAGGGCCATTAGATTCACTCAGCAAACTGATGTAGAGCCCCCTTCCAAATGGCACAATGACACGCAGCCAATACTCATAAGGACAGAGGACGCTCGCAAATATGAACCTAACGCAATTTGAACAGGTCAAATCGGAGTTAAAACATAGATTCTACACACAATTTATCATAATGGCAATTCTGTAAATAAGTGAAAACGTATTTTCTAAAGTTACGCGATCAAAATACGCTTTACGGAAAAGAAGACGTAAACTGAGAATACGCTTTCGACTGCGGGTTACAAACTTAAATGTTTCAGGGGTTCTTTAGCAAAACGTCCGGCCGAACCGGTATCAACGAATAGCAGTCGTCCGATTCAAAACGGACGATCCAGATCGGATCAAGGAGGAGGCCGCCGGCGCTCCGGCCGGGATCAGCCCGACGGCGACTTCCCGCGGCGGCGCCATGGCCGGAGTGGCCCATCTTGCGCTATGGTGCATGAAATCGCGAACGGAGAGCACCTGCGAGTAGACAACTTGAACGCGATCTCACCTAGGGCAAAACCGAGGCCGAGGATGAAACGAGGAGAGCGTGCGGCTCGGAGAGGCGGGCGGCTAGGGCGGTGCTTCGGGCGTAGCCACCACGGGATGATGGGGCTATGATTTGTAGGTGGATGTGAAGGGGGGAGGTGCGGCGACCCTGTTTTTATAGCCCGGAGGCGGCCCCAAAGATGGAAAGAGGAAGATTGCGAGATGGAATCAGATCGGTGGAGTTTTTGGAAACTCCCGATGCCGGTGGCTTGAGGAAGAAGGCGCGACTGACGAGTGGGCCCGCGATGTCAGCGGCTGGAATGGAGAAGAGAGGCGCACTCGTGCGGTTCTGGGCCAGCGGCCGTGGCTCGGCCCAAGAAGGAGCGGGCGCAGGAGGAGGAAGCGGGCCACATGCGCGGGAGCAGGCCGAGGCGCGCTGGTGGGCTGCTGCAGAGCTGGGCCGAAACCGGGAAGGGAAATAAAAATCCTTTTCTTTTTCTTTTTCCAATATTTCAAAGCATTTACCAAATAGATTTTGAATTTCTCTTTTGTATTTTCAAAAGTGCACACAATACAAAATATTATGCAGCAGCATGAATGCTCAATCATGTTTCTACCCTTATATTTGATTTTAGATTAGTAAAATTTATTATTATTCTAAGTTTGTATGCTCACAAAATACATAAAAATCATAATTTTCATACTTTTAATTATTTCAAAAATTTTAGGGTGTTACACCATTCTTCCCGTGTATTTACATTTGTTAGTGTAGCTTGACCCTTTAGTGTAGCTAGTTTTGAGGGCAAGCACGAGTCGTGTCTAATGGTTAGTGGGGCTCTTTAGTTAGTCTTTGAGAGCTCACTAACTTGGTGTAGTGACATAGCCATTGTGTGCATAGAGATTGTAGTGACTAGAATTATGATAGGTGGCTTGCATTTTTAGTAGGCTAGCACAACATTTGCTTCACCTCATTGTTGTCTAACCACTTTCCTTAGTGTTGTTATAGAAATTTTTGTAGTCTATTCACCCCCCTTTAGCCATTAGGACCTTTCAAGTGGTATTAGAGCCGTGGTCACCGTGATTTGAGGCTTAACAACCTTCGGTGTCAAAATGGCTCAAATCAATAACACCAAGAAGCCATTCCAATTTTATGGCATAAATTATCCATATTAGAAGTCAAAGATGAGTACACATATCAAGTCAATCAATAGGAAGGTGTGAAAGGTGGTGGAGACCAAAATTGAGATAGAGGATACGAAGAATCCCACCATGGTGGAAGAAGTGCTTCTCCAAAACAATGATATTGCTTTTAGTGCCTTTCATGATGCTATTGATGAGAGAACATTTGAGCAATTGAGATGACTCTTGAGGCATGGAAGAAGTTGGAGGAATCATTTGAGGGCACTAAGGCAATCAAGGGTGCAAAAGCATACATTCTCAAGGTGAAGTTTGCTAGCTTCAAGATGAAGGAAGATGAGAGTGTGCTGGACATGTTCCACAGGATAGAGGTCCTTGTCAATGATCTCAAAGCACTTGGTGAGAAAAGTGAAGTACAAGGACTTCTCTCATAAGTTCTTGAGATGCTTACCCACAAGATTTGGTATGTTGGTCACCTTGCTTGTAAGGACCGATTTGGATACAATGACACCAAACTAAATCTTGGGAGATATCATGACTGATGATGCTATAGAGATGACGATGATGAGAAGGAAGAAAAGAAGAGGAAAGATGAGAAGAAGGATGAGAAGAAGAAGAAAAGTGGCATTCAAAGACACATCATCATCAAAGGGCAAAGCCAAGCAAAATATAGCTAGTGAAGATGATGACTCAAGCTTTGATGACATGGATGATGAGAAGATGGCTCTCTTTGTCAAGAGATTTGGCAAATTCATGGTAAAGAAGGGCTAACATGCTAGAAGAAAGAAGTCTTCATCCAAGAACAAGGAAGAGTCAAGAAGGTGTTTTAAGTATGAAAGTAAGGATCATCTTGTTGCTCAATGCCCATACAATAGCGACAATAATGATGACAAGAAAAGCAAGAAGAAGGATAAGAAGGAAAAGAAAGAGAAGAAGAAAAAGATGACCATCAAGAAAAAAAGAAGGGTGGTTCATATGTGGCCACTTAGGATGGTGATGCTTCCTCAAGTGATGATGATAATAGTGATGATGACAAGGCCACCAAAAAGAAGAGTCATGTAAGCATTGCCATACAAGAGAAGACTTCTCTCTTCAACACTCCATCATGCTTCATGGTTAAGGCCACTAAGGTAAAAACTTGTAATGATGGATGTGATCATGAGGAGCAGGATAATGAAAGTGAAAGTGAAAGTGAAAATGACAATGATGATGAACCCACTAAAGATGAACTAATTGACATGTTAGAAGGTGTTAAAGAACATTTTGACATTAAGAGAAGGGAATGCAAAGACTTGCTCAAGGAGATAAAAGCCCTTAAGCAAGCCTTTGATGAGCTCAATGCATCTCATGAGAGGCTAGAGGAAGCCCATGAGAAGCTTGGCAAGGCTCACAAGAAGCTTGAAAAAGCTCATTCCTCGTTGCTTAATGAGCAAAATGAGAAGAAGCATGTTGTAACATGTGATAAAGGCTTAACATATGATATAATTGATGAATCATTCTATAGATCTATCATTGTTGCTTCCACTAACCCTTCTTGTAGCACATCCATTTCTACCTTAACTAGTAGTGATGGTTTCACTTGTGATGCCTCACTAATGGTTGAGAATGAGACACTCAAGAAGGGGGTAAAAGAGCTCAATCACACCTTGGCTAAGACCTATGGTGGCGAGGACTGCTTGCTTATGTGCTTGGGTAGCCAAAGGGCATCTCTCTACAAAGAGGGATTAAGCTATATCCCTAAGAAAGGCAAGACCATCTTTACTAATCATAAAACTAGTTTTGTGAGGAACAATGACCAGTATTGCAAAAGTTGCAAGCAAGTTGGTCACACAGAGCAACAATGCGTGAACAAGAACAAGAATGCCAAAGTATTCTCAATTAAGCTTGATTCTTTCTATGTGTTTACTAAGGGTACAACTGGTGTCCATGCTAAGTTCATTGGTGCACCATAGATGGGCTCAAAGAAGACATCCATATGAGTGCCAGAGAGCTTGGTTACTAACCTCCAAGGAACCAAGCAAGTGTGGATACCTAAAAAGAATTGATCTTCTTTTGTAGGTCAATTACAAAGCTGGAGGAATGTATTGGGTTCTTGATAGTGGGTGCACTCAACACATGACTGGTAATGCAAGAATATTCAACTCAATCAACACCAATGATAGCAATGGTTATGATGGTATCACTTTTGGTGACAATGGCAAAGGCTAGGTCAAAGGGCTTGGTAAGATTGCAATATCAAATGACTTGAGCATATCTAATGTGTTGCTAGTTAAGAGCTTGAACTTCAATTTGCTATCCATGGTCAATTATGTGATCTTGGATTCAAATGCATATTTAGAGTAGATGATGTAGAGATCATAAGTGTAGATGGCTCTAACTTGATCTTCAAAGGCTTTAGATATGAGAATCTATACTTGGTTGATTTCAACGCTAGTGATGCTCAATTGTCAACATGCTTATTCACTAAGTCTAGTATGGGTTGGTTATGGCATAGAAGGCTTAGTCATGTTGGAATAAAACAATTAAATAGATTGATTAAGCATGACTTGGTTAGAGGCATAAAGGATGTTGTGTTTGAGAAGGATAAACTTTATAGCTCTTGTCAAGCTAGCAAACAAGTTAGAAACACCCACTACAAGATTTCGACCCTATTGCCACTTGACGCCATTTGCATCACCACAAATTGTGTTGTAATAGGGGTGTGTTTTGCAACAGTTGTCCAAAAATGTGGCAATAGGGGGACTATGTTGCCACAAAAATAGTGCATTGCAATTTTTACGTTCGGCGTTGCAAGAGGTAAGACCTATAGCAACCCTTTTTTGAAAAGTGTTGCTATAGGTTAAAAATATTGCCACGATGATATTTAGTTGCATAAGTATTGATTGGCGTTGCAACTGTCTGGTGCTCTTGCAACCATATAGAAAAGTGTTGCTATTGCTTGAAATTATTGCCACAGTTGTGTTGGGTTGTAATATTTCGCACGACCGTTGCAACAGGTAGACCGTGTATTGCAACTAAATTTCCATGGTGATGCAATAGTTTGTTGCTATTGCCACAGTTTTAGTTGGTTGTAACATTTCTCACGACCATTGCAATAGGTAGCTGTTTATTGCAACTAAATATCTAAAGCGACGCAATAGTATGTCGCTATTGCCACAACTAGGTTTGGTTGCTATAATTTCTAATGTCGTTGTAATATGCTGCTGTGGGAAACACTTCTGCTTAGTAGGCTTTTGGTGTAGCAAAAGGGCCCTAGCTTGCAAATAAACCGATTCCTAGCAGCAACTTATGTGATTATCCCTCTCCATCGGCTAGCACCCTCAACTCCAAACGGCAGCGCCCCAGGGGACGTGAAACACTGATGCCGATCATCACCAGGCTCCGGCGAGAAGCCAAGTAACATCGTATATGGCAAGTTCTTGAGACAACATGGTTTCTAGCACTTTGATTTATAATTATCTTTGAAAATAATCCCATGTAATATAATATTTAGAAGCAATCTCCAACTTGACCAAGCCCATGTTACGACCCAATATAGTTCAGCCCACAAATATGGACCAAAGCCCTTCTATGGATCATCACAGTTTGAAGTTGATTTCATATAAGTATATTAGGTGATTGCCTGTGAGTTGCAATAGGAGAAAAAATGCAAAAGATGTTTTGTAGCCAAAGTAAAATCAAGATCTTGATAATTAAAATTTGCACATGTTGTACCACATCAAAGACAAAAATATATTCGTTTCAAAAAAATGACAAAATTATAGCTGATGATGAATTGACACATGATTAATTGATTAACCATGTGTTAGAAGGTTACAATATTATCAGAAACCAACATATATCAAGGCCAACCTATCACTCATGATTCCAAAGATCAAGATGACTTTTCTCTTTTTTTAGGCAAACGACCCTTATGCATTCAAGCATAGCCCACTTCAAATCTGCACAGTACATGTACCAGTTCATATATGTTTATCAGCCATATTCTTTATTCCTAGCCTGCAGAATGTCCTTGGGATGATGGTACCTCCCAGCCTCCTGCAAGGCAAGCACCCCATGGCTCTGTGTATCAGTCTGAAAATTAAGTTAAATCTATGTTGCATACTGCAAAACAAAGAAAGAAAAAACACATTAGTAGTGGAGTCTGAACATCACACTACTTTGAGATTGAACATAGCTTTCAAGACACCACCCTAGTGTATCTTATTCAGGACAATTCATCTAAACAAGTATAGTGCTTGTGCTAATGCTACGGCAGCACATAACCAGACAAATCATTAAAGCAAATAACTAAAAGGAATAACTAACGTTTTGAGGTTCTCCTAAATCAAATGTTTTAAACTTGGAGTATAAATTATTTTGTATGTGCTAAGTTTGGAACTGTCGAAAACATGATAGTTTCTTCTTCTCTGCAACATTTGAAAAAGGTCAAGTCACAAATCTTTGTGAAGATCAACACATACTTAAAAATGCAATTCATTTAACAATAATAATATCCCAAGAATTTACCTGCCATCTATCTAAAGAGAAGTATAGGAGGACTTGAGTCGACCAAAGAGATCATAACATCATCTGCTATTTGGTTATAGAAATGAAATGACAACTGAAGTAGACAGTGCAATATCCAAGAGGAACCTTCCCACTATTTTAGAGAGACACCTTTCAACATGAACTCTAGGCTACCATGAACTGCAATTAGCTTCCCTTCCTGTCATATAACCATAGCATGAGGAGCAAACTCTCTTGCATGCCTACCTACATTTTTGTAGTATAAAAAAAGGTTACCCACCTCCTCATGGATTACATCAAGCAGAAATTGTGTGTGCTCCTCACCAGTAACCTTCATGAGATCTGTAATGAAATTAGCACCATTAGGAAATAAAAGGCTGCTCTTGTTTGAAAAAGGAAAAAATTCTTGTAGCAAGTAAGCAGCAGCTAAATTAAAGGCATGAACTTTCTTATAATGATATTGTTTCCGCGGAAGGATTAAATGGAAATTGCACACCAGAGCAGATGAAGATTGTTGCAGGAAACTCGAGCATGCGAGAGATCTGCTATAAACAGAGAGTAATGAAATGGACAGCTAGCAATTTCCATTTTGCCATGTAAGGATCAAATGAAGTTGTACAGCAGAACAAACTTGCAAAGGGAAAGTAATTACATCATAAAGGTTAAATCTTATTTAGATCAATGAAGGTATCATTAAAGTATAATCTAACTGCAGGATAGAAATGAATCACTATTCTGGTGCTAAACAATACAGAGGCATTTGCTTTGCGTCCATGCCATCTGACTGCAGGTACTAAGTTCACATTTCACAACAATTTAGGAGAAAAAAGCTCATGCATAGGTCAGCCTGGTAGAAGAATTTGGCACTTATCTCATCAGGAAAGGAAATTTACACCAGAAACTCAGACTAACCCGATGCGATTGGATCCGAAGTGGGAAAAAAATGATGTCCCTTACCAAAATCTGCCATATATGAGGGTGGTGGCCTGTCCGCGTCAAGCAGGTCGGGGTCGTCATGGCCCAGCGTGTCGAAGGGGATGTCGAGGTACTCCTCGCGGCTGACTTCCGCCGTTCCGCGACACCACCATGCTCCTCCCCAGCTCCTGGTCGCACATATCCTCCTCTGCTCCTTCTTCGTGCAGCTTCTGGATTGAGTGGGGGCACATTAGGGCGGAGCATTTGTGGGATTCAGGCGCCGGCGGCAGCAGCGGCTGGGTTTAGGCGAGCGAAACATGAAAGGATCTGCTCGCCGCGCGCTGGGTTAGGGATTGGCGGTGATGCGGGTGGCGGTAGAAAAGGGACGAGCTGGCCGCAGAGAATTAGCGCGGGGACGTTTTGGTCGGCGCCTCGGCAGGTTCCTTGAAAATTTCATCTCGTAGATTTCTAGTTACGGCGCGCAGGCATGGGTTTCCAAAAATTTCATCTCACTTCGTTCAAATGGAGACGATGCTTTTTTTTTTACCTTGAGGGCAAAATCTAGATACTCAAGCCTACCCTTTTATTTATTGGTCTAGAACAGCTTTTCTTCGTACTTGAATATTTCCTTTCTTTTTTTTGGCCACTTAAAGTTTTGTCTTGTAACGTTTGTAATAATTTCTGTTTATCTTTCCCCTCCAGTTTTATTTTTTTTAAATAAGGGAATAAAATTTTATACAATAACTATCTGATTTGAAAGACGATTAACATGACCCGTCTTTCCATGTAAGTTAAATTTTTATTCTCACAAAAAACAATATTTCCAAAATCTTTGGGTATCCATATTTGTTACAATTAAATCTACAAAATAATATTTCCGAAATCCATGGGTATCCATATTCATCCAACCTTGTCATCCACGTGAGGAAAATCAGCCACAACTGTTGCTACGCCAATAAAGTAGGCTTGCCAAAAAAAACTGAGGAGTTGTTTGGTGCGGCTCTGAGGTGCTTCGGCTTCTCAACTGTAGAACTCCTGTAGCTGTCCTATAGCAGGGAGCCAACTGAAGCCTAAAAAACCAGCTGCGCCAGCTCTTTCATTTGGCAGTTCAATTTTTGGTTGTTGATGGAATGGTTCCTCCCTACAGTGATGCCCAGGGTTCAACAGTACACATGTAGGTGAAGGCGGAGCCCTTAGGAGCGACACCAAAGAGGCTCTGAATGTGCTTTTGTTCTCCAATGTATGTCAATGTCGCACGCACAACCTTCCTTCCTGTAACATTAGCGTATAATCTGTCCAATTCAAAACTCGAAGAGGACCAAACCGTCGTTATAACATTTTAAAAATATATAAAAAAAACTAAATGGTGTGATAGTTTTCTTCATTTGGTTTCATGTCAAAGCTTGTGTTTCCGGTCATCCTTCTTCTCACTAGCAAGTTTTAAAATAACTATTAGTTGACTTTAGTTTACCTATTTTCATGAAAAATTAATATAGCGTTGCTCATATTTCTCTATGTAAACTATATTATTTTACTTATGGGCAATAGTATGTTTCAATATTTAATTGTATTTGTGCCTACTTATTAGAATTAATTCAAATTTGAAATACAAGTTGCGTTTAAAACACTACTATAGAATTGACTTTCACTGTTGGCCCATAACTGCTGGTTTCTTACAAACCGGCAGTGATAGTGGCTGACGGACCATTACTGTCGACTTTTTGCTTGAACCTGCATTGGATAGGACCAACCTACAATAATATTTGAGTCATCACTGCCAATTCCTATCACTATCGGTTTTTTTTCTTGAACCGGCAGTGATATTGGGTCATCACTGCCAGTTTTTTGCTTCAACCGACAGTGATAGGTTGTACGAAAAACTTTATAATTTTCTCATATTGTCCAATGAAGACGAACTTTATACTAAAGTTATAGTACTTTTCGAGACCTACAACTTTGTAGTTTAAATATTTTTTGATTTCAGGTCATTTGGATGTCTAAATATGTACTGTAAAGATTGTATAGAGTTAATACCAAAGGGGTCTATATGCTTCATAGTCATAAGCGAGTGTGCAGTGGTAGTTAAGAATCTCGGATGGAGAAGCGCCCAAAATAAAAGTTGTAGATCTCAAAAAGTTATACAACTTTTATAGTTCACAGCTTGTTTTGTTGAAGTTGTTTTGTTGCTCAAATATTTGTTTCACAATATTTTATACAAGTTAATACCAAAGCAATCCATGTGCTCTATAGTCATCAGTGAGTGTGTAGTTGTTCTTAAGGATCTTGGACGGAGAAACAACCAACACGAAAGTTGTAGATCTCAAGAAGTTATGCAACATTGCAGTTGGCAACTTTTTGGTTTGAAATCATCTATTTAACGAAAACTATATTTGAATTCTCACATTTGAAATTTAAAAATTCCAAACGACATCGGATTGAGAAATGACCAAAATAAAAGTTGTAGATCTCAAAAAGTTATGCAACTATGTAGCTAACAACTTATTCATTTGAAATCATTTGTTCAAGGAAAATGATGGCTGAATTTCCTCACATTTGAATTTCAAATTTTTCAAATGACTTCCAATGGAGAAATGACGAAACCAAAGTTATAGATCTTAAAAAGTTATAAAACTTTGTAGTCAATAACTTTTTCATTTGAATTTGTTTAGAATCTCAAATTTTCATTTCAAAAGTAAATTAAGATAAAGTAGCTAGGATTTCAAATTTTCGTATTTAAGATTTACTACGGTTTAATATTTACGTAGCTACTACTATTTCGGTCGCTAAAAACAATCCCGCCCAAATTCCCGCAATCCCGCCCAACGACCGTCTTGCGAAATTGAAAATATAATAGGCTTATCCCGTGACCCCGCCTCTTCTCCTCCCCCATCTAATCCGGGAAAAAAATTTATGCGCTCGTGCCGTACACGGCGCCGGTGCAGCACCACTCGCCTGCCCTTGATTGGTCGTGATCTACGTTCCTGATCCTTCCGTGCCTGGACCTTCGTGGAGTTGACAACACAAATGGTCCATCAGTCCTGATTTTACGCCCAGCCCAGTCGACAAAAGAATCAACGGCATTGAGCTTCTAAACCCTAGTCCCAACGAGGAGGGCCTCCATTCCCCTCTCGTTTAGGCGCCGCCGCCTGTCTATAGGCTCCAATAGGCACCTCTACGCCGTCTCCGCTCTAGGCCACCGTGGCTCCGGGCTGGCAGATGTCCCGCGGCAACGTCCTCATCAAGGGCAACACCGGCGGTTTCTCATCTGTGGCTGGCTCCCCTTCGACGCGGTGAGTTGCTCTGGTGGCGGGGCCTGGCCGACGAAGGTGTAGCCGAAGCACGGCCATACCAAGACGCACGGAGACGTACGACATCAGTGGCGTCCTCCTCCCTCCTCCGTCGCTCGAGCCCATCTCCCGCCTCTCTCGTTCAGGTGCGATGCTTATGCCTAATTTTGTCGATCTATTTTACTTTTCAGTCGATATTGAGTCCCTCTGGCCCTACCATAGGGACGGTCAGTTCACCTTATTCCTTCGGTGGTTCTTTCATTTAGGCATGACAGATGGATTTGCTTATTAAACTGACAGGAGGGATGCAAGGAATTCTAAGTCTAGTTCAGATGCAGTGCAGCTGCATTGGCTGGGCCACGAAGGTTGGTGTCCATCGCGAGTTTCAGTAGTACAGGATGTTCATCTTCTTCTTTTTTTCTCTCTCTCTATAGGTTTATGCTAATTATTGTTGGACATTTTGCTTTATCGCACAGGAATTGAAAATTCAGTTGTGGGTGCTCGTCTGCTGGAAATTGGATGCGGAAAACAAAAAATGTAGAAGCGTTAAGAGGCAGCTTACTTAATCAGTGTTTACTAACCTATCTGTGAGACTGTGACTACTTATTTTACACTGTGCCTCAGTTTTCTGCATAGCAAATTTACCTTCTTTAAATACAAGAAGAATTATTTGGGGATAACACTACTCTCAAGGCACATAAATAACTCCTAGAATTAGATCATCCATACTAAACAGTTTAGTTTAGAACATACTTTTCTGAGCAGTATAGACACTTAGTCACCATGTATAGCATTGCTGTATTTGGTAGAGAACAATTTTGATATTTATAGAACCTGTCTGCATAACCAAGACAAACATATTGCATCTTATATAATCAGTGTTTACTAACCTATCTGTGAGACTGTGACTACTTATTTTACACTGTGCCTCAGTTTTCTGCATAGCAAATTTACCTTCTTTAAATACAAGAAGAATTATTTGGGGATAACACTACTCTCAAGGCACATAAATAACTCCTAGAATTAGATCATCCATACTAAACAGTTTAGTTTAGAACATACTTTTCTGAGCAGTATAGACACTTAGTCACCATGTATAGCATTGCTGTATTTGGTAGAGAACAATTTTGATATTTATAGAACCTGTCTGCATAACCAAGACAAACATATTGCATCTTATATTTACTCAATTTAGAAATTTCTATGCTATTCATGCCTTGTTGCAGCTGTCCTTTTAAATATACATTTGCTTAATTATTGTTTGTTTTATCTCTTCCACTTTCCCTGATTTGTGTGCATTGCACTGGCCGTATCAGGGGATGGGCAGGGACACCACTGCTGCCTCCGTCATTGCAACCCTGGGAAGCTGAGGCAGCTGATACATCAAAGCAAATCAGGACGCTCATGTACATAAGGTGATTATGCATGTACATATGATGCTACAAACCTACTCAATCTCAATGACACTATAAAATTTTTGTCAAAGAACAAATTGCCATAGCTAGGAGATTGGTTGCAAAGTTAGTTGCAAGGCCTGCTTGATACGCCAAGAAGGTCCAATATCACAAAGCCCACAATCTTTACTATACAGTTCCCATGGTGTCTAAAAGGGGAATTTTTGCACACTAGAAAAATAATTGAGGTTCATTTGTCTATATGAATCCATGTTTATTTGATTTTATATAACTGCTACAGGAAAGCTACTCAAGACCACAAGCTAAATCGAGAGTTCTGGAAATATTCTTTGTCAGATTATTGATGCAACTCAAGAAATTGAGGTTGTCTACCCTTTTAATAAGATTTTTAAGGTAGTGAAGTGACATGTGTATCATATAAATGTTATTTTCCCTACATTAAAACCGTTTTTATTCTTTTTTGTTCTACTTATAAGATTCACAAAATTCGATAGTGGCATTGCTTTTCCTTAAAATAAAATGACATGGAGATCTGAAGTCCTATTTTACAAAAATGTGAAGCACTTTGAATCTTCTCATGAGATACAGAATCTACTTGGATGCAGCAGTGATCTAACGAGCATATCAACAGAAAAGAGGAAGCACCCATGTATTTTTCAGCTCCAAAGATTGATAATATCCATTATTAGTAGCAGCACTGAAATTCTATTTTCTTACCATCAGTTAAATTTTATCGCTTTCCATTGTTTGATATTGTTAGCCAGCATATGCTCAAATGTAAAATAGATGCATATCATAGGATAATAGTAGATATTTTGTTTTAAGTAATGGTTGCTATCTGGTACAAAGATGCTATGAATTATTGTGCTAAATATTCTTTATGTCTGTGTTTGTCCCTAAATTCCTTGCCTTTTTCCAAGTGACTGCACAATATTTCAGCCTTTTTTCCTGAAATCTAAGGTGGTTGGATACTAACTATTGCTAGCAACTAAATAGAAAGGTCAGTGTGTTAAAATTTGTACCTCCATTTAATATAAGAAGTATGCAAGCATTTGCCTAATCAAGGCTTACAGAGATCATGCAATATTCTAAGTAGCATTATTTCAGTGGAATAGCTTTATGGAATTCCTGAGGCGGCTGTTGTTATATTTCAGTAATAGAACTCGTGAACTGGCTATCATTCCGTCCTGCAGGTCGCTGAGCGCAATAGCTTTGTGGAGGAAGTGAAACTGGAAAGGGAAAGACAACAGAAGGTTATTTGTGTTCAAATCTAATCCATTTACAAGTGTATCCTTGTGTACTCATATTTCTTCTCTGATGCATCTTTTAAATAAATTCTGTTTTCAGGGGAGCCATGTATGCTAATATCCCAGGTCCAAAAGTTCCATTCTCCTCAGGCTACTGGTATGCTCATTGCACATGTTTTTCTTATTTGGCTACCTCAACCTTGCCTCTTGTTCTTGGTAAACATGATCTTTGTGCTTATCACACAGTTTGGTACATGTTATTACTAGAAATCTTACTTGTTGACTATCTGAGCATTGTTATGTGTAATGAATGCCTGGAACCTATAGTACCTCTAAGCGACACACTAGAAGTAGTCTTAACTGAAATCTTTCCCAAAACAAAGAATGGAATTCTACAACGAATTATATTTATTCAAAACAATTGAGTGATATTTTGGCTAAGAGACGATCAAGCAAAAGGAATGTACAGATGGATAAATATATCGGTGATTTTTGTAGCTTCATTTCCTATGACAATTATATATCCTTATGAAAATGTGATGTGCAATGTTACTGTACTAAAAAACTGATGCCTATGCCAAATGTCAATGTTCTTTATTTCAGGACAGAGTTTGAGTGGAGCGCATAAGTGATGGGATGGTCCAAATCAGGCCAGGCCAGGCCAAGCCAAGCTGTAGTGGTGTCTTTGCATCTTAGATGTTTTGGTTTAGAAACAAATGTGTTGGATATCTTTGTTTCAATAATGTGTATGTAGCCTGAGTTTGAATTTTTTGATTGTTTAATTCCAGATGTGAACAAATTAAATAAGTTAATATTTTGATTTAATAGCTTTATTCAAATGCTTTGTTGATGTCTATTAAGTTTTTAATTAATTAATTAATGGTGCTGCAATATTGTCTAGTGGCACCAAACCAAAAGTGTTGTAAAAGTGGCGGTTGGCAACCCGTTTTGTGGCAATATATTCTATAGCAACGGACATTCCGCGTGGCAATAGAGATTGCACCTTATAGCAACAAAAACTTGAATGTGGTAATTGCTCATGTTGCCACCATTTCTTGGTGTTGCGATATAATGTTTGTTGCCACACTCGTTATGCGTAGCAATAGCGACTGCACCTTACAGCAGCCAAATCTTGGGCGTGGCAATTGAACATGTTGCCACCACTTTTTGGTGTTGCGATATAATCCTTATTGCCACACTTATTATGTGTAGCAATAGCGACAACACCTTATAGCAACAAAATCCTGGGCGTGGCAATTGAACATGTTACCACCACTTCTTGGTGTTGCAACACAAGTCTTGTTGCCACACTCGATATGTGTGGCAATAAATTGTCTTACAACACACGTTCGTAGTTGCTAGTGCACTATTTGCTACGGCATGAACAAGTTGCCATTGCAAGGTCCAGCAACGCTTAAGGCGTTGCATTAGTTGCTGTTGCCACACCTACAACCGTAGCAAAACCTTATGTTGCAACGCCTAGGTGTTGCAAATCCAAAACGCGTTTCGCAACGCTTCCTAGAAAAGTGTTGTCCAAAGCTTTACCCACGCAAGCGTCTGCAACGCCTCCCAACGAAAAAAAAGTGTTGCTATTTCTGTTATTGCAACTATTTCAAGCCTATTGCAACACTTTTTGGGCGTTGAAACAGGGTCAAAATTTAGTAGTGACCCATCCTAAGAAAAGTATGATGAGCACTTGTAAAGCATTTGAGTTATTGCACATGGATTTATTTGGGCCAACGCAATACACTAGCATTGATGGAAACAAATATAAGTTTGTGATAGTGGATGACTGTACAAGATACACTTGGATATTCTTTCTAGTGGACAAGAGTGATGTGTTTACAACTTTCAAATCATTTGTCAAGGACATTCACAATGAGTTTGAAATAACCATTAAGAGAGTAAGAAGTGACAATGGTAGTGAGTTCAAGAACACAAGAATTAATGAGTTGTGTGATGACTTTGAAATTAGACATCAATTCTCAGCCAAATACACTCCACAATCAAATAACCTTATTGAGAGGAAGAATAGAACACTCATTGATATGGCAAAGCTATGCTTAGTGTGTACAACGTGAGTCAATCCTTTTTGGCTGAAGCAATCAACACTGCTTGCAACTACATTAACTGATTGTATTGTCATCCATTGAAAGAAAAGACACCGTATGAGCCCTTAAATGGTAGAAAGCCAAACATTACATATTTTTGGGTCTTTGGTTACAAATGCCATATCTTGAAGAAAGGCACTAGATTAGGCAAGTTTGAGAAGAAGAGTGATGAAGAATTCTTACTTGGATATTCAACCACAAGCGAAGCATACATAGTTTGGAATTTGGCAAGTGATACTCTTGAGGAGATACATGATGTTGAATTTGATTAAACCAAGGGTTCCAAGATGAGAATGAGAATCTTAAAGATGTTAGAGGCATTCAACTTTCAAATGCCATGAAGAACATGGATATTGTTGAATTGAGGCCTAGGCAAGTGAATGATGAAGAAGATGATCAAGTGCAAGTGCTCACTAACTCAAATGTGCCAGATGATACAAATCAAGCAAGTTCAAGTGACTCTCATGACAATGTGCAAGATCAACAACTGGCTAGTACATCATCTTAGCCCAATGATCAAGCAAGTATAAGGAATCAAGTTCTAATACTCCAACCAACCAATATTGCAATGGATCACACATTAGACACTATAATTGGAGATATTTCTAGAGGTGTACAAACAAGATCAAGATTGACTTCGTTTTGTGAGCATTTCTCATTTGTATCACTCATTGAACCAAAGAAGATAGAAGAAGCATTAAGAGATGTTGGTTGGGTAAATGTTATGCATGAAGAATTGAACAACTTTACAAGAAATCAAGTATAGAAATTAGTTGAAAGACCAAAGAACCACAATATGATTGGAACCAAATAGGCCTTTAGAAACAAGCAAGATCAAGATGAGATAGTAGTAAGGAACAAAACAAGATTGGTAGCACAAGGTTACACTCAAGTTGAATGTCTTGACTTTGGAGAAACATATGCCCCGTTTGCTAGATTGGAGGCAATTAGAATCTTGCTATCCTATGCTTGTGCCCACAACATCAAGCTCTATCAAATAGATGTCAAGAGTGTATTTCTCAATGGCTACATCAATGAAGAAGTATATGTTGAGCAACCTCCCAGTTTTGAAGATGATAAGAAACCCAACCATGTGTACAAGTTGAAGAAAGCATTGTATGGCTTGAAGCAAGCACCTAGAGCATGGTATGAGAGATTGAGAGATTTCTTGCTCTCTAAAGGGTTCAAGATGGCAAGGTTGACACCACTCTTTTCACTAAGAAGATTGACCAAGACTTGTTTGTGTTGCAAATCTATGTTGATGAGGATCAACCAATCAAGACTACTGTGAAGAGTTTAGAAAGATGATGGCTAATGAGTTTGAGATGTCCATGATTGGAGAGTTGAGTTACTTCCTTGGTCTTCAAATCAAGCAATTGAAGAATGGTACATTTGTGAGTCAAGGCAAGTACATCAAAGACATGCTCAAGAAGTTTGTCATGATTAAGAGCAAAGCCATTATAGTACACCAATGGGAATAAATGACAATTTGGATAGTGATGCAAGTGAAAACGTGGTGGATCAAAAGTTGTATCGGTCTATGATTGGAAGCCTACTCTATATGACCGCATCAAGGCCAGATGTCATGTTTAGTGTATGCATGTGTGCAAGATTTCAAGCCTCACCAAGAGAAAGTCATTTGAAGGCTACAAAGAGAATGTTGAGGTACTTGAAGCATATACAAAATGTTGGTTTGTGGTATCCCAAAGGATTAAAGTTTGAGCTAATTGGATATTCTAATTCGGATTATGCGGGATGCAAAGTTGAGAGAAGAAGCACATCAGGCACATGTCAACTATTGGGAAGATCACTTGTTTCATGGTCATCAAAGAAACAAAATAGTATTGCATTATCAACCACCGAAGCCGAATACATAGTCGCCGGTAGTTGTTGTGCACAAATTCTTTGGATGAAGGCTACATTGAATGACTTTGGAACCAACTTCAAGAATGTGCCAATGTATGTGACAATGAGAGTGCTATCAAGCTCACCAACAATCTAGTTCAACATGCAAGAACAAAGCACATTGATGTCCACCACCATTTCATTAGAGATCATCAATAAAAAGGGGACATTTGCATTGAGAGTGTGGGCACCGAAAATTAACTTGACGATATATTCACTAAGCCATTGGATGAGAAAAGGTTTTGCAAGCTAAGGAATGAGTTGAACATATTAGATTTCTCAAATATGTGTTGATGCACCCCCACTAATATGACATGCCTCTCCTTTGAGCTACCAAGGTAAAAGTTGATTGGCATGCATCCATCCTTTGCTAAGGACATGTTTGGTGCATCTAGTCAATCCTCATGTCTTATAGGCTCATTCATGAAAATCAAATGAATTTTATGCTTGTATGGTACCACTATTGCTTCTATGCTTGACTTGATCTAGTGGTAGCATATAACATGTTTGTGGGCTTGTGAACCTAGTGTTTGATCTAGAAAATGAGCTATAAGTGTTTAATTCAACATGGTACAAGATAACCCTTATTGGAGGTGTGAAGAAGCTTGTCCTTGGATCAAACCGAGTAAAATATCTTTGGCAAGAATTATAGATTGAACCAATTTTGGGAAAATGATTCTCACCCCCATTGATTGACATTGATAATCTTAAACTATCTAAAATTGAACCTTTATAGTCATTGATGATAAAGAGGGAGAAATAGTGCACAAAGATAGTGAAAAGATGACAAAGGGGGAGAAATATGACAAAGTAAGGGGATCAATTAAAATTTGAGCACACAAGTAGGGGGAGCAAGCTCATGAACTTGTATGATGCATTTGAATGTGCATTCTCATATGCTTGCTTGCATTTGTCAAATTTAAATTCAATTGACATACTTGTGTGGTGTATGCTAGTTATAGGATTGAATGATGAAATGAAGAACTAGCATGCATAGGTTAAGTAACTAGACTCGGGTTTACATTGTGAAAACTAGACCCTTGCCTATAATATTGATCTCATGGGGTATTCTAGTTTTTGTGCTTGTCTAGTTACTAATGGTGCTAAGGATGGTACATTAGTGCACTCCGATTGGTATCATGCTTCAAAGGTCCATCTCTTATATCTTAGCATCATTTGGTAGACATTGCATCATATATCTCCTATCTAAGCATATGTGCAAGCTTCAATCCAAACTCTTAGCACATATGTAGGGGGAGCAATGCTACCAATTTGGGTTCATAGAACTTGTCCATATCCTTTTACAAATGGTAAATATGCTTGGGCAAGCAACATGGATTCAAAATGATTTCAATTCATATCTTTGTGTTAGGGTTATCATCAATTACCAAAAAGGGGGAGATTAAAAGCTCTAGTTTGGTTTTGGTGAATTGATGAAACCGTAGCTACTAACCTATGTGCTCTAAGTGTATGTGAGATAGGTTGGTAGATATTCCAAGTGGTGGAGCAAATGGATGAAGATCATGGTGGTGATGGCCATGGTGATCAACTGCTCGGCTTGGAAAAGAAGAAAGAGAAAAACAAGTATGGAAGTATAAGAGTTGTGCTATGCATATGCAGGCCTGTTCACACGTGGATCTATTGTATGTTGCCCGTGGACGGGTAACACTGGTACCCCCATGTACCAAGGGGTGGTCTTGAGCGTCTATCGTGTATGTGTTAGCTATGTAGTTATGGATGGTGGGTTTAGTATCACCTTAAAAGTTTCAAAGATACTAGCACCCAGATGTCCGGACGGATGCCTGCGCTCACTCCATTTCACACTCGCCCACGTGTACATGGGAAATTCCACGCATGTTCCGTTTGCACCAGGGGACCACTCGTGCCTGCTTCGCTTCCCACGCGCACACAGGGACCGCCTGCGCTCGCTTCCCGTGCCTGCTCCATATCACGCTCACACGCGGGAATCCACGTGCCCTGCCTGTGGATGCGCACCGCATGACTCTGGACATCCCATCTAAGCGTATACGCTTGAAACATGAAACACTTGCTGCAACATACGTCTTAAACAGATAAACATTTTTGGAACATATGTTTGTAACATATGTGTATAACCACTGCAATATCTGGGTAAAACGCTTGTAATATACTTCTGAAAAAGATGAAACATTTTAAATAAACACTTGGAATGGACATGTATAGCCATTGCAACATCTAGATCTACTTTTGCAACATCAAAATGAAACACTTGCAACATACCCCTAAAATTACTTGAAACATACATTGGAAATATAGGTTTTTAGTGCAACATGAGTGGGTCGCATGGCGAACTGGCGCGATGGAGGCACTCGTGGCAGGCGGGACGAGTCCAGGTGGGTGGCATAGTGAACTGGTGCGATGGATGTAACAAAATCAACCAAATTATAAGAATGTAAGTACAAAAATAATCACCGAAGTGATCAAATTCCTGTACTTAAGCTCCCATAACCCTGATAGTTCAAAAATCTCGAAGGATCTCAAACAACTTTCAACATACAAGCCAAGATCATAGTGATTCAACACAACACATTATTTATTACAATAGTTCACAAGTAGCATGGATTACATCCATCAGAGTTCAAAATAAAATATGACAAACCGAATTTGTTTGGCAGAAGCAATATAGTTCGATACATAACTTTATAAGTTCAAATACATTGCTAGATAGTAGTCATGTCCACAAAAGCAACTTAGGTAAGGTAATTAGTAGAGACCGCGCCCAACGATCTAGTCCTCATCTCCGGCCGGGAGGAGACAGTACTTGCAGCACCCAGAATAGAACAGGTCATCTGCAACAGGTGAGAAATAAACCCTGAGTACGAGAAGGTACTCAGCTAGACTTACTCACTATAAATCAGAAATAAAGTGATACCAAGGATCATGCAAGGCTGATCTAAGTGGGGCTAGCTTGATAACATTTTTGCATAAAAGCTTAGTATAGGTAAGTAATCATTAATGCTGAAGCGTCAAGTTAATAATCATTAACTTGTCATCTATATTAGCAACTATCCTAGAGCACTCACTTGATTAGGAGCAAACAATATTAACCATAGCAGGTATAATAAGGCTGTCATCATCATATCACATTCCTGAACCATCATATTATTTAGTGTATCTACTTTAGAGATAAGCCCGTCAAGTTCTCATTAACCGGTGAGAGATGGCGACTTGAATCGAATTACAACTCAGCTGAGGGAGTATTCTAACTCTCACCCTGGTATACCTTGCAAGGGTAGCCATGGGTCACCTTTGGTACAACTCAGGAACCAACTTCACGGGTTCGGTCAGCGCCCGCACTCTCAGGGATTACCCTTCTACTAGGACAATCAGGACTTTTAAATCATCTGCCCTTGGACTCACGCCTATGGCTCCCTTCTGAAGCGCACTTTATACTTATCGACTCTCAGCCTGAGTTGAGCTACTCGGACTCGCGGTCAGAGACACTCGAGTTTGGCCAGCTAAGAGAGAGGCATGCATTCAACATGATAAAGAAAGGCTCTAAGAATCGGTCCTTAAGCGACACAGACGGAGTCACTGTAAGCCTATAGCCTTACAAGTCCCCACCTAGTCTTAATTCAAATTATACCAGGTTCTTTTCCACGATAGCAAATATAGCCAACCGTGCCATATATAAATATCCCTAAAGCTTGCAGGTGACAGGAAATCACCCGACTTCTACCGCTTAAAGCAGGGCTAAGCAATCTACTCGATCCTGAGCTACATAGGATTTATGGTAATAATATCTAGATAAGGATTGGATATCAATGCAACAAGTGTTTTCATCCAACACCTAAAACTTAATGCAACAATATATATAACATAATATTTAATTACATTTCATAAATTAGGAGGCTTATAATGCTCTGGGGCTTGCCTTTCACGAAATTACACGGGACGTGATCTGGGCAGTCAATGACGACCTCTTCTGGCACTTCTCCTGTAGTCTGCACCTCCTGAACTCTAGATTCGGGTTGCTGCACCTCTGGAGCTTCGTGGCTCGTCTCGTCGAATTCCAGCAAAGTCATGCCCTCCGGTACACCTATTGCATGCATATGCAGAGGATGAATACAATGAATGTATAAGAGTAACATGATGCTTATGATGGATGAATAACAGCAAGTAACAAAACATCACAAAGACATTCGTTGATCGAGTAGGTGCAACGCACTATTCAAATCACTTTAAGAGTAAGTACAAACCTCTTCTATAAGCAAGGATACAAACTCACCACGTTCTAGCAATCTAAGGTACAACTTTTCATCACCAGTTAAAGGTCTAGCACCTGCACCTAAATTCACCTTAATCAAATTTAAGTACCCAATACATCACCAACATGCTTAAGTATAATAAAGGCATATTTAATCAGAAAGTTCAAGTTTCACATAGAAAGGAGTAGTTCATTAAATCAATCACAACCAGAGTTCTACAAATCCAATTGACTTGCAAGAGAATATTCCGGAAAGCTTATGAAATTCTCTATAAATTATTTATAAACATCAAAGAATGATTCTAAAGTTTACTAGGTCGAATTAAAGCAAACACATGATCTGTTCTGTGCAAACAGAGAGCAACCCAAAGCTGAGAGTCAACTTTGAACAGCTATAACTCCTAAACTATATAGTCAAATGCTACCAAAATTTAACACCAACAAGATCATGCAATTCACAACAACTTTGTTATAGACCACAAGACATAAAACCATTATTTACATAGAGTAATTAATAACATCTCAAAATCTGTCCAGAATTGGCAGATTCACTAAATTAAATATTTAGTGATGTAGCAAAAACACATTTGAGCTAAACTAAGTTTACCAACTTATTATATATATCAAAAGGACACTAGAAAGTGTGGTGTCAACCTCTAAATACTCTTTAATACTCTTTACTAATTTATTTAGATAATTAGGTGGAATAAGGAACCTATATCAAAACTATATAATAAATTCTATAAAAATTACAGTGGCCACCATATAAATTCAGGAGGCTACCATAAAATTTTCAAAGCATTTGAGCAAGTATATTTTCCTATACTAAAAATAACAGACAGAAGGACTGATTTTGGCATAAAAGAGAAACCCTATTGAAAAGTATCAAACAACAGATTTCATATTTTTCTTAGGTCCTTATTAATATGAGAATAGCACTCACCAAATTTCACCTTTACTAGACCCATAGATAAATTATAAAAATTCACACAAGATCCACCATCAAACAAGATAAATACATAACTCTACCATACAGTATCCAAAATTGATGAAATTTAAACTACAAGCTACTCATGGCATAAACAGCAGCCCATAAAAATTTCAAGTCATTTGGACTTGTATACAAGGAGATATGATTTTTCTCTTTTCATGAATGAATAAAAGGCATAAATAATAACTCCATTTTTCATAACATAACATAGCATGTTTCCTATTTTTAATAAAAACTAGACTTCACAAGGAGCACTACAAAATTTGAATCACTTCATTTGGATCTCTAAATCACCAGATTTGGATTTTTGAATCTAGCACTCAAATCTGTGAAATTAAGAAAATGAAAAACAAAAACACTACACCTAACTCAGCTACTGGGCCGGCCCGATGGCGCAGCACGGCCCACGACCAGCTCCCGCCCGCCCGAGCGCTGACAGCGGGGACCCACGCGCCAGGGAGACAGGGACAGGGGAGAGGAGAGGACGACGGCGAACTCGCTGCTGGTGAGCCGGCTAGCGAATACGAGGTCACCAACACAACCATTGCAACAAGCCGCATCGATAGGTACCAAGAACACGACCTATTCCTAACCCTAGCCTTGCCAACGGTGAGAGCAGCGGCGGTGCACAAGGCACGGCGGCTCTCCGACGGCGACGGCCCGCCATTGTATCGCTCGAGCTCGGTACGAGCTCCGCGAGACCACGGCGAAGCTTCCTAGGTGGAAAAAGAAGAGCGGGAAGGGCCCTAGCTAGCTCGACCATGATGAGCTTGAACTCCGGGGAGGTAACCTCCAAGGCGGTGGCGGCGGAAACACCCAATGTGGCCTTACCATGGCTCACCTTGCTTAGGGAGAAGGTGGAGGAGGTAGAGGAAGGTGTGGCGATGCTCGGGGCAAGCGAAATTGAGCCGAGGCTCCATGACGATGGCACACAAGCATGGTGAAGACGTGGCAGTGGTGGTGTCTCCTTGCTCCGCCTCGATGAGCACAGCAAGGAAGAAAGAGGGCGCAAGGAGGAGGAATGAGCTGGGAGGTCGGCGTAGCGCTCATGAGAACATCGTGGCCTAGCCGGGTGGGTCCCACACCGGCGTACAGCTGCCACAATGCCTCCACGCGGCGTCGATGGCTTGTGACTGGTCGACCATCCCCCGTTCCAATTTGAACTGCAACATGTGAAACATAGTTATGAAATAGTTGCAACATCTCAAAGCCAGAAACAACAGCTACTTCCTTGACCTATATCTCATGATCCAGACCGAATCTCGAGGTGAGCCAATTGACAAAGTTTGAGCTTGATAATTTCTCTACAACTTTGTTTTAATGAGTCAGGTCCAGATCGGCACAGTTCGGGAGATACCAGGCAAAGAACAGGGACTATTTTGAGGAGACAATAGAAATCCAGCAAAACAGAAAAGCTGAATTTTGAGGGGGTTAGAGAGTGATTCATAAGATGACCCAAAAATAAAGTTTGTGACGACTAAAATTTTTCACAACTTTGTTATAGATGACTTTAGCAGATTTGGAGTATAAGATGGACATTTTGGACAGCTCAGTAGATGTACTTCTCAAGTCAACTAAGGAAACAACACTCCAACTGACTAGTGGGCCCTATTTTAGCATGTTAGGTTCATTTCCATGCGATGACCATGTTACAACTTTTGTTCCTTAATAAATTGGATACAACTTTTCTTAAGGTTGCATAAACATGCATAAACATCTGGTATCACTTTTTAAGCAAGGGAGCAAAAGAGGTCTCTAGGTCAACATAGGTCAAACTAAAGCTTATGAGCATAATTAGTCAACATGGTCAACATGAACATTGTTCCATTAGGTGTCCTAAGCATAGTTAAGGTACTCGTGAGCATGTTTGACTACCACTTGCATCACCTACACATGATCATAAGCAACATATAAAAGAAACATAAAATAACAAGACTTGTTTCACATGTTTCACTACCATGTATCACTAGTTCATAACAAGCAACACACACACAGATGATGCCTGAATAAATGATGCTTTATGCTCATGTCATGCAATGCAAAATGAGGCAAGATAACACCTAGGGTGTTACAATGGAGGTGGTGAAAGTCCTATGTTTGGTGTTGGTAATTAGTGACAATGCCAAAGTACTAATCCTATGTCAAAGTTGTATGTAGCATATGAGGATTAGTACATTCCAAGGTTGGTGGCAAGATGGACATGGTGATCATGATGGCCACACTTGGATTTGGACGCAACCCTATGTGATCAAGGCAAAGGTATATGCTTAAGGGTTGTGTTTTAGTAACCAAGACACCTAGTGGGTGTGGTTACATTATAGGATAGATAGCCGTACTATAAAGAGGGGAATGACGCGGCTATTGGACTCCTAAGTGCCTCTAGATGTGCATTTCATAATCATATGCATTTGGATAGAACTACTAACGCCTCAAAAAATGATTGTGAAAATGCTAACACACTCGCACATGACGTGATCACTTGGTGGTGTTAGCACATTTGCGATGGCGTTGGAGTTTGAGCGGTAGAGTGGGTTTCAGGCGTTTTTGAGGAGTTGAAACGACTATTTTTCCACTACGCCGGAAGTCGGAGAAGAAACGGAGACGAACAGAGGTCACAGAGGTGACCGGACGCTGGACCGGACACGATCTCTGTTTGACCGGACGCGTCCGGTCAGTGCTCAGCGTCTACACATGTTTCAGTTTGTTGATCGGACGTGCAACGAGTCCGGTCACGACCGATCAGACACGTCCGGTCGATCAGGGAGCTTACTGGACTCCAACCGGACGCTGACACTGTGGCATCCGGTCAGTTCTGCAGCGCGTCCGATCGCTGTTTCATTATGCGCTGCTCAGGCTTGAACAGCGCGTCCGGTCTATTACGGGACCAGCGTGTCCGGTCGAGCTTCGTGGGTCCGGTCATTGCGTGGAGCGCGTCCGGTCGGTGGTTCACGAGCGTAGTCGCTGTGTGATCGACGCGTTTGGTCAGTTTGACCAGCGTGTCTGGTCAGCGCTACTTCGGCTGTTTCAAGTTTCTAACGGCTATATTCGAAGGGGTACGTCTATAAATACTCGTTGGTCGGCTCAAGGCTCGATCTCTTGGACATTTGACATACTTGTAAGCACTTTGAGCTAAGCAACTCCCCTCCCACTCATCTCTCTTGCTTCTTTGCATATTCAAAGTGAGATTGAGTGATCCAAGTGCATTTGCATTGTGAGATTACATCTAGTTGGCACTTGGTGGTTGATTTGCTATGGGATTCTTGTTTCTCTTGGTGGTTGCCGCCACCTAGACGGCTTGGAGCAGCTTGGAGGCATTGGCAAGAGTTGGTGATTGTTCTTGGCCACCTCCGGTGATTGTGAGGGGTTTGTGCCTACCTCGGTGAAGCGCCAGAGGCAACATTAGTAAATTGCTCGTGTCATTGCAACCTTTTGCCATTTGGTAGGTTCTTGTGGTGCCTTTTAGAGGCTCGGTGTGAGACCGATTAGCCACCGAACCATATGGTGAAGAGGGACACAACGGGGACTAGCGTGCCGGCAAGCACGTGAACCTCAGGATAAATCTTTGTGTCATCACTTTCATATTGTGATTGATTGATCCCGGTGTTCGGTTGTCTTGGTATTCATTGTTGATCATATTGGTTGGCTCAATACTTCGCCCCTCGGTGAAACTCTCCTAACTCAAGTCCGCATTACTTTCTTATTTATCTTTGCTAGCTAGTAAGCTTTGCTAAAGTAGCTCCTTTGTGTAGCTTGCTAGTTGCAGTTGTAGTTACCTTCTCGGTTTGACTTGTGCGGTTGAGTGCAAATATACTAGAATTGTGAATTGGTTAGGTGGCTTGCAAACACTCTGTAGGCTAAGCAAAACTCACATCTTGCTACTTGTTATATTGATAAACTTGTTTAGCTTGTCTTTGTAGAATTTTTTAAAAGGCTATTCACCCCCTCTAGACATTAAGACCTTTCAAGTGGTATCGGAGCCGTGGTCACCGTTTGCAAGGCTTAACAACCTCGGTGCAAGATGGCTCAAGTTATGTTCAATCATGTTAATGGCAAGCCTCCTTTCTTTGATGGTGTCTCTTCCTTTGATCATTAGAAAAGGAAGATGAAGCAATACCTAGGCAATATACATAAGAAGGTTTGGGATGTGACCAAAGAAGGATACATCATTCTTGATGAGGAAAATCTCACTCCTAATGACCGCATCAACAAACAATGCAACACGGCGGCACTTGACACAATCTACCATGCTATTGATGACAAAGTATTTGAGCAAATCAAAGATCTTGAAAAGGCAAATGAGCTTTGGATAAGGCTTGAAGAAACATATGAAGGCACTTCAATGGTAAAAAGTGCCAAACTATATATGCCCAAGGACAAGTTCTCTACTTTCAAGATGAAGGATGATGAATCCATCCCAGAGATGTTCTATAGGCTCCAAGTCATTGTTAATGATCTCAAGGGGCTTGGGGAGAAGGTTGAGGACAAGGACTTCTCACACAAGTTCTTGATGTGCTTACCCAAAAAGTTTGCTACCTTGAGAAGAATGATCTTTAGAGAGGGATTGGACAAAGTCAAACCAACCGATGTACTTGGAGATATCATGACCGATGCCCAATACAATGATGATGAAGATGAGGTAGAAGAGAAGAAGGAAACCAAGGTCAAGCAAGAGAAGCCCATTGCATTCAAGGCTTCATCTTCTAAGGGCAAGAGCAAGGTGGAGAGTGATGATGATGATCCATTCGATGATGATATCATGGCCCTCCTTGTACACAAGATGGGAAGGTTCATGAAGAAGAAAGGATATGGGGCAAGGAAGAGGAGAGACACTATGAAGGCAAAGATCCTTTGCTACAATTGCAATAGCCCCGATCACATAGTGGCGGATTGCCCCTATGAAGATAAGAGATTTCATAATAGGGACTTGAAGCTCAAAAAGAACAAGAAGGAGAAGAAAGAGAAGGAGAATAAAGCAAAGAAGAGCTTCACATTCAACAAGAAGAAGAAGGGTGGTGGTTATGTGGTCACTTGGGATAGTGACAACTCCGATAGTGATGATGATGAAAGCTCTAGTGATGATGATGAAAGCTCTAGTGATGATGAGAGGACCACTCGGAGAGCCATTGTAAGCATCGCCCTCTCCAACAAGCCATCCATCTTCGACACTACATCGACATGCCTTATAGTCAAGCCTACCAAGGTAAAATATGATGATAGTGATGATGATTCTTATGCGAGTGATGGTTGTAGGAGTGATGATGAGGACTACTCCAAGGATGATCTATTGGGCATAATAGATCAAATGAGCAAAGGCTACAAGAGGACCACCAAGAAATACAAAATCTTAGAACAAGAGCTCATTGTCAAGAGCAATAAAAATGATGCCTTGATGGAGGAGTTTGTTGCTCTCAAAAAGAGTAAGGAGTGCAAAGGAATTGAACAAGAGCTGAAAGCTCTTAGAAAATCCTTTGATGAGCTAGAGGCCTCTCGTGAGTGTCTAAAGGAAGACCACGAAGATCTTGAAATTGCTCACACTAGGCTTAAGGAAGCCCACTCCACTCTACTTGAGCTCATCAAGGAAAAGGACCTCAAGTTGGAGAAGTTCATGAAGGAAGCTAAGGAGGAGCAAGTGATTGTCACTTATGATATTGGACTAACATGTGATATTATTGATGATTCATTATTTGTTGGTCCTACTAATGCTTCATGTAGCTCATCATCATCCACCACAACCAACTCTATCTCTACTACTAGTGATTCATCACTTGTGGTTGAGAATGAGACTCTCAAGAGAGAAGTGAATGATCTCACCCGCGCATTAGGCAATGCCTATGGTGGGGATGCCTGCTTGTTAAAATGCTTGGGTAGCCAAAGTTTCTCTCTTAACAAAGAGGGTTTAGGCTATACTCCCAAGAAGGACAAGGCGGCCTTTGCTACTCCAAAGCCTCGCTTTGTGAAGAGCAATGGTCGTTATTGCAATAGATGCAAGCAAGTTGGGCATCTAGAGATTAATTGCAATAAAATGAACAAGAACAACAACAAGCTTCATGCTAAAATGGATTACATTCCTTTTGATTCTTGTTATGTGCTTACCAAGGGTGAGAAGGGTGTGCAAGCTAAGTTTATTGGTACACCAATTGTGGGTCCAAAGAAGAAGGCCATTTGGGTAACAAAAAGCTTAGTTACTAACCTCCAAGGACCCAAGCAAGTATGGGTACCTAAAAGACATTAAATTATTTTGTAGGTAAATTACAAGGCCAGAGGAAGGCATTGGGTGCTTGATAGTGGGTGCTCTCAACATATGACCAGTGATTCAAGAATGTTCAACTCTCTCAAATCAAATGATAGTGGCATTGATAGCATCACATTTAGTGACAATAGCAAGTGTGATGTAAAGGCTCTTGGAAGGATTGCAATCTCAAATGATCATAGCATTTCAAATGTGCTCTTAGTTGAAAAGTTGAACTTCAATCTTCTCTCGGTTGCTCAATTGTGTGATCTAGGTTTCAAGTGCATATTTGGTGTTGATGATGTGGAGATAGTTAGTGTTGATGGCTCCAATTTGATCTTCAAGGGCTTTAGATATGAGAATCTATACTTGGTTGATTTCAATGCTAGTGACACTCAACTTTCAACATGCTTGCTCACCAAATCAAGTATGGGTTGGTTATGGCATAGAAGACTTGGTCATATTGGCATGAAGCAATTGAACAAGTTAGTGAAGCATGACTTAGTTAGAGGCTTGAAGGATGTCACAGTTGAGAAGGATAAGCTATGTAGTACATGTCAAGCCAGAAAGCAAGTGGGCAACACTCATCCATTAAAGAGCATTATGAGTACTTCCAAGGCATTTGAGTTGTTGCACATGGATCTATTTGGGCCAACTACATACACAAGCATTGGTGGCAACAAGTATGGCTTTGAGATTGTGGATGATTTCACTAGATATACATGGGTATTCTTTCTTGTGGACAAGAGTGATGTATTTAACCTATTCAAGAAGTTCATCAAGAGAGTACAAAATGAGTTTGAGACCACAATCAAGAAAGTGAGAAGTGACAATGGAAGTGAGTTTAGGAACACAAGAGTTGATGAGCTATGTGATGAGCTTGGAATCAAACATCAATTCTCGGCCAAGTATACACCTCAATCAAATGGACTAGTTGAGAGGAAGAATAGAACCTTAATTGATATGGCAAGATCAATGTTGAATGAGTATAATGTGAGTCATTCATTTTGGGCCGAAGCAATCAACACGGCTTGCTTCTATAGCAACCGCCTCTATTACCACAAGTTTCTAGAGAAGACACCATATGAGATCTTAAATGGAAGAAAGCCCAATATTGCATACTTTTGGGTTTTTGGTTGCAAATGTTACATCTTGAAGAAAGGCACTAGATTGAGCAAGTTCGAGAAGAAATGTGATGAAGGATTCCTACTTGGTTACTCCACTACTAGCAAAGCTTATAGAGTTTGGAATTTGGCTAGTGGTTTACTTGAGGAAGTTCATGATGTTGAGTTTGATGAAACAAATGGCTCTCAAGATGAGGAAGATAACTTGGATGATGTGAGAGGAACTCAATTGACCAATGCTATGAAAGAAATGAATATTGGTGATATTAGGCCAAAGCAAGTGATTGATGGGGATGACAACAAAGATCAAGTGCTCCAAAGTCCAATTACACAAGCTAGTGGTTCTCTAATGCAAAATCAAGCTAGTACATCATCTCAAGTGCAACAAGATCAACAAGTGGCTAGTTCATCATCTCTAACTCATGATCAACATCAACATCCAAGCAATCAAGTCCAAGTACTTCAACCAACATTGCAAGAGACCATCCATTGGATTCCATCATTGGTAACATACAAAGGGGGTTTCAAACTAGATCAAGATTGACATCATTTTGTGCTTACTCTTCTTTTGTATCAATGGAAGAACCCAAGGACATTGATAAAGCATTGAGAGATCCGAATTGGGTAAATGCAATGCATGAAGAGCTCAATAACTTCAAGAGAAATGAAGTATGGGAATTAGTTAAGAGACCTAGTGATCACAATATCATTGAAACAAGATGGGTCTTTCACAACAAGCAAGATCAAGATAGAATAGTAGTAAGGAACAAAGCAAGACTAGTGGCTCAAGGTTACACACAAATAGAGGGTCTTGACTTTGGTGAAACATATGCCCCGGTTGCAAGATTGGAAGCAATTAGGATCTTACTTGCCTATGCTTGTGCTCACAATATCAAGCTATATCAAATGGATGTGAAGAGTGCATTTCTCAATTGGTACATTCAAGAAGAAGTGTATGTGGAGCAACCTCCCGGTTTTGAAGATGACAAGAAACCCAATCATGTCTACAAATTGAGAAAAACTTTGTATGGATTAAAGCAAGCACCTAGAGCATGGTATGAAAGATTGAGGGACTTCTTGCTATTCAAAGGATTTGTTATGGGCAAAGTGGATACTACTCTCTTCACCAAGAAGATTGGGAAAGACTTGTTTGTGTTGCAAATATATGTTGATGATATCATATTCGGTTCAACCAATCAAGATTATTGTGATGAGTTTGGGAAAATGATGGCAAAGGAATTTGAAATGTCAATGATTGGTGAACTTAGTTTCTTTCTTGGACTTCAAATCAAACAAATGAAGGAAGGAACATTTGTAAGCCAAACCAAATACATAAAGAATATGCTAAAGAAGTTTGGTGTGGAAGATGCAAAAGGAATCACTACTCCAATGAGCACTAGTGGAAGCTTGGATAGTGACAAGAGTAGCAACATGGTGGATCAAAAGCTATATAGATCAACGATTGGTAGCCTACTCTATGTGACGGCATCAAGGCCTGATGTAATGTTTAGTGTATGCATGTGTGCAAGATTTCAAGCCTCACCGAGAGAAAGTCATTTGAAGGAGGTACTTAAAGCATACACAAGATGTTGGATTGTGGTATCCCAAAGGTGCAAGCTTTGAGCTAGTTGGATATTCGGATTCTGACTATGCCGGTGACAAAGTGGAGAGAAAGAGCACTTCCGGGACTTGTCAATTGTTGGGAAGAGCACTTGTCTCATGGACATCCAAGAAGCAAAATAGTATTGCACTATCTACCGCTGAAGCATAATACATCGCCGTGGGTAGTTGTTGTGCACAAATCTTGTGAATGAAGGCAACATTGAAGGATTTTGGAATTAATTTCAAGAATGTGCCATTGCTATGTGACAATGAAAGTGCCGTGAAGCTAACCAACAATCCGGTTCAACATCAAAGAACAAAGCATATTGATGTTCGCCATCACTTTATTAGAGATCATCAACAAAAGGGTGACATTGCTATTGAGAGTGTAGGCACCGAAGATCAATTAGTCGATCTATTCACCAAGCCACTTGATGAGAAGAGATTTCACAAGCTAAAGAATGAGTTGAACATACTTGACTTCTCCAACATGAGTTGATGCACCCCATATATGACATGCCTCTCCTTCGAGCCATAAGGTACAATTGGTTGACATGTCATACATTCTATGCTAAGGACTTGTTTAGTGCATGTAGTCATAATTTATATGTTCTAGGCTCATTCATGAAAATCAAATGAATTTGAAGTTTATATGGTGCCACTATTGTTTGCATGACTTGTATGATCTAGTGGTAGCATATAACTGGTTTAAGTAGCTTGTGATCCTAAGTGTTTAATCTAGATCACTTGTCTAAATATTTGCTTCAACATGGTGTATGATAACCCTTCTAGTGAGGTGTGAAGAAGCTTGCCCTTGGATCAAACCGAAGCATTTTATTTATGCAAGCAATCTAGGTTGAATCACAAACTTGATCCTCACCCCATAATTCAACATGATAATCTATCTAAAATTGGTCCCTTATGGTCATTGGTGCCAAAGGGGGAGAAAATGTTGTTCACAAAGATAGATTCTAAAGGGGGAGAAAACCTTAAGGGGAGATTTCATAAAAAGAAGAAAATGTTGTTCACAAAGATAGATTCTAAAGGGGGAGAAAACCTTAAGGGGAGATTTGATAAAAGAAGGGGATCAACTAAAATTTTGAGCACACAAGTAGGGGGAGCAAGCTCTTAAACTTGAATGTTGCATTTTCATGTGCACTTCATATGTATGATGCATTGTTATGTATTTCTTTTTCTCCGATACATTGCTTGTGTGGTGACTTGCTAGTATAATTTGAATGATATATTGAGGTACTAGCATGAATAGGAAGTAGTTAGATTTTTCTTGCTTTATGTTTTTCAAAGTGGTACTAGAGCCTTGCTTATAATGTTGATCTCACGAGGTTTCTAGTTATGTTTATGCTTTTCCAAGTGGTGTCTAACTACACAAGGTGCTAAGATGGTGTTTATCGCTACTCCGATGGTATCACGCTTCAAAGGTCTATAATCTAAAACACTTAGCACCTATTGGTAGTCAATGCTCCTATACTTTCCTATCTAACATGTATGCTTCCAAAATCCAAACATATAGCATATATGTAGGGGGAGCCATTGCTATCAATTTGAATTCATGATCACATGTCCATAATTCTTACACATGGTAATATACTTGGACAATGTGACATGGGTTCAATCAAAATTTTATCACAATATCTTTGTGAAAGGTTTGTCACCAATTACCAACAAGGGGGAGATTGAAAGTCCTATGTTTGGTGTTGGTAATTAGTGACAATGCCTAAGTACTAATCCTATGTCTAAGTTGTATGTAGCATATGAGGATTAGTATATTCCAAGGTTGGTGGCAAGATGGACATGGTGATCATGATGGCCACACTTGGATTTGGACGCAACCCTACGTGATCAAAGCAAAGGTATATGCTTAAGGGTTGTGTTTTAGTAACCAAGACACCTAGTGGGTGTGGTTACATTATAGGATAGATAGTCGTACTATAAAGAGGGGAATGACGCAGCTATTGGACTCCTAAGTGCCTCTAGATGTGTATTTCATAATCATATGCATTTGGATAGAACTAATAACGCCTCGAAAAATGATTGTGAAAATGCTAACATACTCGCACATGATGTGATCACTTGGTGGTGTTAGCACATTTGCGATGGCGTTGGAGTTTGAGCGGTAGAGAGGGCTTGGGTCCCTCTCTCCCTCCCGCCGAGCTTACGAGGCAGGATTCAGGTATTTTCGAGGAGTTAAAATGACTATTTTTCCACTACGCCGGAAGTCGGAGAAGAAACGAAAGCGAACGGAGGTCACAGAGGTGACCGGACGCGGTCTCTGTTTGACCGGACGTGTCCGGTCAGTGCTCAGCGTCTGCGCGTGTTTCAGTTTGTTGATTGGATGCGCAACGAGTCCGGTCACGACCGACCAAACGTGTCCGGTCGATCAGGGAGCTTACTGGACTCCAACCAGATGCTGACACTGTGGCGTCTGGTCAGTTCTGCAGCGTGTCCAGTCGCTGTTTCGTTGTGCGCTGCTCAGGCTTGACCAGCGCGTCCGGTCTGTTATGGGACCAGCGCGTCCGGTCGAGCTTCGCGCGTCCGATCGTTGCGTGGAGCGTGTCCGGTCGGTGGTTCACGAGCGTAGTCGCTGTGTGATTGGTGCGTCCAGTCAGTTTGACCAGTGCGTCCTGTCAGCGCGACTTCGGCTGTTTCAAGTTTCTAACGGCTATATTCGAAGGGGTACGTCTATAAATACTCATTGGCCGGCTCAAGGCTCGATCTCTTGGACATTTGATATACTTGTAAGCACTTTGAGCTAAGCAACTCCCCTCCCACTCATCTCTCTTGCTTCTTTGCATATTCGAAGTGAGATTGAGTGATCTAAGTGCATTTGCATTGTGAGATTGCATCTAGTTGGCACTTGGTGGTTGATTTGCTGTAGGATTCTTGTTTCTCTTAGTGGTTGCCGCCACCTAGACGGCTTGGAACAGCTTGGAGGCATTGGCAAAAGTTAGTGATTGTTCTTGACCACCTCCGGTGATTGTGAGGGGTTTGTGCCTACCTCGGCGAAGCGCCAAAGGCAACGTTAGTAAATTGCTCGTGTCATTACAACCTTTTGTCATTTGGTAGGTTCTTGTGGCGCCTTTTGAGAGGCTCGGTGTGAGACCGATTAGCCACCGAACCATGTGGTGAAGAGGGACACAACGGGGACTAGCGTGCCGGTAAGCACGTGAACCTCGGGATAAATCTTCGTGTCATCACTTTCATATTGTGATTGATTGATCCCGGTGTTCGGTTGTCTTGGTATTCATTGTTGATCATATTGGTTGGCTCAATACTTCGCCCCTCCGTGAAACTGTCCTAACCCAACTCCGTATTACTTTCTTAGTTATCTTTGCTAGCTAGTTAGCTTTGCTAAAGTAGCTCCTTTGTGTAGCTTGCTAGTTGTAGTTGTAGTTACCTTCTCGGTTTGACTTGTCCGGTTGAGTGCAAATATACTAGAATTGTGAATTGGTTAGGTGGTTTGCAAACACCTCGTAGGCTAAGCAAAACTTGCATCTTGCTACTTGTTCTATTGATAAACTTGTTTAGCTTGTCTTTGTAGAATTTTTTAAAAGGCTATTCAGCCCCCTCTAGCCATCAAGACCTTTCAGGTGGCCATGGCAGCGGATGGAGGCACTCACGGTGAGCGGCCTGATTCCTGGCAAATCAGCGGCTCGGTGGTGGTGGCCCTGTAGAACGAATCCAGGCGGGCAAGCGGTGCGGTGGAGGCGGCTGTGGTGGGTAGGGCGCAGACGTTTAGGGCGAATCTGCGCGGGCGAGGTGAGTTGATAAGGACACACCTACGATGTCAAAGAATTTATCCCAATCTTTCATGGCACTTATAAGTGTGAACTTCTTTGAATTTCTAAATTAGCCTAATTTCATATGTGAATAATATCTGGCAATTAAAATCCCTTCTGAGGCCAAATGTGGGTGGAAATCATCCGGTCTGAACGATCGGAACGGAGCCGTGTGCCGAACAGTGCGCGAGAGGCAGTATGCAGGTACGGAATGTTTCCTTTTCTTCTTCTTATTCTTTTCTTATTCATTTTTCCTTTCCTTTTTTTCTCTTTTGTTTTATTTTTATTGTTTTATTCCCTTGCTCCTATTTATTCTTCCTTTTCTTTTCTTTTTAGTTTTCTATATGTTTTCATTCTTATTTTATTTCGGTTACTTTTCTTATTGTTTTCTTATTTATTTTTACCTTTTATTTTTCTTTTTTTCTTTTGATTTCTTTTATTGTTTTCCTTGCTTCTATTTATTCTTCCTTTTTCTTTTCTTCTTAAGTTTTCTATGTTTTTCATTATTATTTTATTTTATCTTTCTTTTTAATTTTATTTTTTCCATCCTTTTTGAGTTACTCATTTATTTTATTTGTTCTATATATTTATCATTTGTTAATCATGTTTTTATACGTATTTTCCTTCTTTGTTGTTTTACTCTAATTAATTGTTTTTATAATTTTTTTACTTTTTATTTCGTGTATATATATATATATATGTTATGTTCACGTAGTATATATATTTAATGTTCTATGTTGTGTTCTGTCATGTTCACGTAGTATACATAATGTTCTATGATGTTTTTGTGTGGTTCATGTTGACATGTTGTATACATATGATGTTTTTGTAGTATACATGTGATGTTTTATGATGTTTTTTGTGATGTTCACTTTATACACATGTGATGTTCTGTGATGTATTTAGTGATGTCCACGTAATATATATACGATGTTCTATAATGCATTTAGTCATGTTCACTTAGTATACATGTGATGTTCAATAGTATGTTTTAGGATATTTGAAAAGTATCCATATAACGTTCTTTTAAACTTTTCTCTATTACATGTTTTTATGTTTTCCTTATGCTTTGCTCTAGATATTATTATTGTTTATTTATGTTATGTATTTATATATTTATTCATTCATTTTTATGTATATTATAATACTAATTTCATGAACCTAAAACTAGAATACTGTTCTTCTAAACCAAGAACATTTTTCTTATGAAGACAAAACAAAATGTTCTCCGAACCTAGAACATTGTCTATGCTCAATAAAATAAATATTCTATCATCATAAGATAAAAGTTCTTTAATAAAATTTTATCTTAATAGATCGATGTGGGACCTTATTTTGAAGGATTTATTTCAAGAAATCCGATGGCGTAATTAGAATTTAATTTAGATGTTTAGTTTACCCGTTATGACTTTTTAGTCCGTTGCAAGAAACCCGATACTATAAATTTTGACTACGTAGTGGCCCATCGCATAGGGCTCACCTCACCCACCAATGGCGTCCACCCGTGCGCACGCTACCTTTGCTGGGAAAGTTATTTGCGCGCGCTGCCGGCCGGCGCAGGGTATGGTCCGAGCGACCGGATCTTAGCAGCCCCCAAACGTGCGCAGCAGCAATGAAACTCTGTAACAAGCAAACTCAATATTCAGAGCAATCAATATATTGTTGACCTCTTACGACACCACGCTATTGGTTCAAATTAATTTAATTGCCAATATAAAACCGTATAGCTGCAGCAGCACTGGTTGACTACTCACGTCAATCTCACGTATCCAGCAATAGAGACGTCAGTGAGCAGGTACTCAGATCAAACCCACAGAATTTATCAAAGAAAATAGCCTCGGCAACAATTTCTTTAGATAATCAAATGTTGACAGTAGTGATAACAGTATAATCGATTTGGCTTACACAAGACGATGCAATCCAAATCACAGTCGGTCCTTCCCCACGTGAGCTGCAACTCACGATCAGAAGAGTAGGGATCTCAACAAGAAATTCAAGCTGACATACCCAAGCTACAACAGTTCGATAACGCACTCCACGCAAAATCTACAAGGATCAGGAAGATAATCTTCAATGCAAAAAACCTGATGGGATCACCGTCTAGGGTTTCTCAAGTGACAGGAGAATAACTCCAACAAATAAAATCTAATCTAATCTAATCTGTTACACAACGGTTACCGGCCATTTATACGCACACAAGCGCTGGACCCACCTAAACTAGACCAACCTCAAGTCCGACTCAGACTCAACCAAAACGCATAATTATTAACTAGCTAACATGACCCGTGATGCATTTTCACGTCATCTCCGCGGCAGGCATGGAACCAAACTAAATAATACTTTGTTTCCTTTCTTGCTTCTTGAGTAGATTAATTACCATAAAAAGTAGTTAAGTTGATATAATAGGGGTGCAAGGTAAATCCGATTCCTTCTTCATGTTCTGCCGCACGTCAGATGACAATGCACCAAACTTTATCAAAAATGGATCTTTCATATTGTTACCGGGTAAATCATCTGGAGTTGATAAATCAATTGAAGCTGAAATATTGACTTAAGGAGCCATGGGCTCATCCCGAGTCGTCCAGATGGACGGATGCCCTGATTGTATCATTGAAAGTTTAAGAGGGCAAGGGCTAGCTTATAATCTTTGTCGCTTTAACATAGCATCTTCTGATTAACCCTTTTACATAAAGCAAGAATAAAAATGTAAGAAAGATGCTACGCTGCACCGCTGCCCATAGAGGCTGCCCCTAGGCCCTCGCATTGGCGGCTTGCTAGCCACCTCCACTGCCCCCGCAGCCGCCTGTCCTCAGCACCCACCGCCGAAGATTCCCTACCACGAGGAAAATGAACTCAGTGGTATGTTGACACCAAAATTTGGTCCAAGAAGAAAAAAAACTCCAGAGTCTAAATGCGTCAAAGGAAAGCCAAAATATTCAACGGGATCGGCTAACCAGAATTGCCATCAATCAAGTAAAATGACGTTATCACCTCAAGAGGATGGGCCCAATCAACAAGGACTGAATAAAAAAAACGTGTCAGGCTCCATAGAAAGGGAAGATTGGAGTCTAAGTTATCCTAAATTAGACAGCTTTATTTCTTTTTCATATATTTGTTATTAGTCTTGTTCGACCAGGACTCGTAGCCAAGCCTTGAGTATAAATATTGAACCACGGCTATTGTAATAGACATCTCACATCGATCAAACAAATCCAGTACCTTTACTTTTTCGGCTCCGGCCAACCCTTAGGAGTAGGAGTAGAGTAGATTTCGGCGAGTTCTTTGGGCAAGTAGGGCTGCATCGGACGACCTGACCTCCGGCTTGTTTGTGAGTATCTGTCACAACTTATATTGTTACTTGTAAGGCTGCAACAGATGACTGATCTCTTGCGAGTCGCGATATAAGTTAGTTATCGATCTATATTGTTATTTGTAAGGCTGCAACAGACGACTGATCTCTTACAAATCACGGTATAGATTAGTTATCGATTCGTATCAACTTTTACAAGGCTGTAACAGACGACTGATCTCTTATAAACATTGGTATTGATTAAAGTTATCGATATTGTGTTAGATGGTTTATTGTTTGACATAATATCACCCATTGCACGGTCTAGATCGAGATTCGTTCACTACCGGAGCCGGCTGCTTTGCCGAGGGCCCCAGTCTCTCGGCAAAGCCTCTAAGGCCCTCGTCAAAGCCTTTGCCGAGCGCAGCTCTCGGCAAAGCGCCCTCGGCAAAAATCCGATCGGCAAAGGCTTCTTTGCCGAGAGCCCGACGCTCGGCAAAGCGCGAAATAAAAAAATGCGAAAAAAACCTAGGAAAAAAATTTTCAATCGGGGGAGGGGGCCCACTGGCCAGCGCCCGCCCGTCTCGGCATTTTCAATCGGGGGTGGACGCTCGGCAAGTCGCGGCATTTTTCGCGCAAAATTCGCGGCTACGCGGTCGGCGGGATTCGAACTCGTGACCTCTCCCTCACGCGATACCTCCTCTGCCACCTGCACTACACACTCACATGCGTCTATATGCCGTTTCAGTTACTCAAATATTATACTAAACCAAGTGAAAATTGATTGTTTGAGGCCCTAAACGAATTCAAATCAAAAAGTTGTCAACCACAAAGTTTCATAACTTTTCGAGCACTACATTTTTCATATAGAAAGTTTTTCCATCCGAGGTCTTTTGAAAAATTCAAATTTTAAAATTTTGAATTTCAAACGTAGTTTTGCATGACAAGATGAATTCAAATGAAAAAGTGGTCAACTACAATGTTTCATAACTTTCTAAGATCTACAAATTTCATTTAGGAAGTTTTTCCATCCGAGGTCTTTTGAAAAATTCAAATTTTAAAATTTTAAAATTTTGAATTTCAAACGTAGTTTTCCATGACAAGATTAATTCAAATTAAAAAGTGGTCAACTACAATGTTTCATAACCTTTCGACATCTACAAACTTCATTTAGGAAGTTTTTCCATCCAAAATTGTGGTGCTAACATTGTTCACAAATCTTATATATCTCTCTTGTAGTTTCATGGAACTACATGAGAGACATATAGATTTTATTAACAACTTAATTATTAGTTTGTCGAATAAAGAAATGACCAATATAAAGTTTGTAGATCATGAAAAGTTATGAAACTTTGTAGTTGAAAACTTTTTTATTTGAATTCGTTTAGGGCACCAAAATGTGGTTTAAAAAATTGTTTTGCCGAGTGTTTTACTTTGGCACCCGGCAAAGAAGCCTTTGCCGAGTGTTTTTTTGGCTCTCGGCAAAGAAACTTCTTTGCCAAGAGCTGTTTATCGGACGCTCGGCAAAGCCTTCTTTGCCGAGTGTTTTTTTTGGCTCTCGGCAAAGAAACTTCTTTGCCGAGAGCCGTTTATCGGACGCTCGGCAAAGCCTTCTTTGCCGAGTGTAGAGGCTTTGCCGAGTGTTTTTTATTTGGCTCTCGGCAAAGCCTTCTTTGCTGAGCGCCCGAAAAAAAAACGCTCGGCAAAGCCTCCGGCGCTCGGCAAAGAAGTGAATTTCGGTAGTGGTTGGTCCTATCTATTTTAATCTATCGCCTGCTGATTACTATCACGGTTAAATTCAATTCATGACATTAGATCCTGTTTTAATGAATAATCTATCTTGGTCTTGATCGTACATCGTGGATCTTTGAAGTCATGTTCTATTAGGAGGTAGATCCATTGATCACCAGTATCCGGTATGATCCCGCTATCAATGATGAATCAGATAACTCGACCTGTTAATAGCGTGTCAGATCGGACATTAGTGGTTAGTAGATCTATCTATTAAGAAGAATATGGCGTTAGCCACCCGCTATGTCTCCATCGGCAATTTAGCCGATGGCTTGAGCTTTAACGCGTATAACATGCTTTCATGATTTCTTTGCGGTATAAGTAGATCTATCGGTTACTGGTCTCTGATCTAGGGTCCTACCGTTAATGCTACATCAGACGACTCGACCTGTTGGTGGTACAATAGATTGAGTATAGTCGTCTATAGATTTACTTGTACCCAATGGATGAGTGATCATATGCCGCACGACACGATCACTGGAATTGACTGTTTTAGCCGATAGCCTGCTTTGTTGAGAATATATTAGCTATTTACATGCTTTTTACTTGTTCTTACCCTGGTTTAAAGCTAGTATGTTTCTCACATGTATACTTACAAGTCTATCCTTACATCTTTCGCATGTTTTTATGATCATTGGCTAAGCTAGATCCATGCAACTAAGTAAATGATAATTGTCGATATGCCTATTTTGCTTACATTATACTATGAACATGCTGGATATCGACTCTCTAGTCGATAGCCTTATTTTATTGGCCACTTAGCCGTATTTTTGGAACTGTCTAGACCAACACCGGCATGTTCCACCTTAAATTACTGGTCAACTTTCTCTCCTTGTCAATTGCAGAGTCAAATTGACTGGCACGCCCTCGGTCATGACCATCCGGTCCGGCGCTCACCCCTTAAGCCCGGAGAGAGCTCGGGATCTGCTCCACATGGTTTCTCTCAGCTTGCTCTGTGTCGGTGACTTCCCCATCGCTCACGCTTTTTGCCGTCAACAGGTATAAAAGACTTTGTATTGATATAGTAGTACTTATTAGCCCTTGGATCCAAACAGGACTAAACTAATCGTTAGTCAGCTAACTACTAGTCAGCTAATCACTAATCCTACTTCATCCAAATAGGGCATAAGAAGTAAGCTTTTTTATAATAAGTTAGCTTTACAAGAAGCAGAAGTCAGAAACGCTTACCATTTGGTAGCCTATTTTTGTTTGATACTTCTCAATGTTACCCCACATTGATGTGCCATTGTATTATGTTGTCACCACCGCTGACGCACCAATGGGGACGTGTTGTGGCACGGGAGACGCTCTTGCGTGGGAGTCACATAGCGTGGTGAGTTGCCTAGCGGTGGAGTCACTCTTGCGGGTGAGGCGACTAGTGAGGTTAGCCACTCGGCAAGAAAAGGCGCATTGGCGGGGGCGGCTCTTGGTGGGGAAGCTGCAAAGGAGGCGCCCAGCGAGGAGGTATGGAGGAGACATCTAGCGGATGAGGAGCTTTATCAGGGTGGGGCTAGGCAAGGTGCATCGTACCCTAGCCCATTAGAAGCATATATTAGTAGTGAAGTTAGCCCATGTGGGCCATGTGTGGTTGTGGTTGGTAGGTTTAATACCACCTTAGAAATTTAGGAAGGTTAGAGCCACTACCGGAAACCGGCTCTTTGTCGAGTGCAATTTTTCGGGCACTCAGCAAAGAAGCTCTTTGCCGAGTGCCCAAAAAAACACTTGGCAAAAAAAAACACTCGGCAAACAAGCTCTTTGTTGAGTGTTTTTTTGGCACTCGGCAAAGAAGCTCTTTGCCGAGTGTTGTTTTTGGCACTCGGTTTGCCGAGTGTTTTTGGTTTTCCACTCGGCAAACAAGATCTACAAAACACATTTTGAAGCAGTAGATTAATTAAAATGAAAAAGTTTTCAACTACAAAGTTATATAACTTCTCAAGATCTACAACTTTTGTTTTGATCATTTCTTCATTCGATAAAACAATAGTAACGTTATTCATAAAATCTACATCTCTCATATAGTTTCATGAAAACTAGAAGAGAGATCTCTAAGTTTTGTAAACAATGTTACTACCACTATGTCGGATGAACAAATGACCAAAATAAAAGTTGTAGATCTTGAGAAGTTGTACAACTTTGTAGTTGAACACTTTTTAATTTGAATTAATTTTGCCAACGAAAAGTACGTCTAAATTTCTCAAATTTGAAATTTGAAAATTTTCAAACGACCTCGGATGGAGAAACGGCCAAAATGAAAGTTATAGATCTCGAAAAGTTATGAAACTTTGTAGTTTATAACTTTTTAATTTGAAATCATCTTGTCAACAAAAACTACATTTGAATTTCTTAAATTTGAAATTCAAATTTTGTAAACGACCTCAGATGGAGAAACTATCAAAATGAAAGTTGTAGATTTCGAAAAGTTATGAACTTTGTAGTTGACAACTTTTTGATTTGAATTCGTTTAGGGCCTCAAACAAGTAATTTACACTCGGTTTAGTATAATATGTGGGGAACCAAAATGGAATCTAGACACAAGTGATAGTGTGGTGTAGTGGTAGAGCCGCGCGAGGGAGAGGTCGTAGGTTCGAATCCTGCCGGCCGCGTAGCGCGCAAATTTTGCATGAAAAATGCCGTGACTTTGCGACTTCGACGGAGACGGACGGACACTGGCCGGTGGGGCCTCCCCCGGTAAATTTTTTTTTGCTATTTTTTGGGGGGTTTTTTGGTTCATTCTTTGCCGAGTGTTCATTTTTGCCAAGTGTTTTTTAGCACTTGGTAAAGGCTTTGCCGAGAGTCCTCTTTGCCGACCAAAATTTCGCCGTGTGAGGTATGCCGAGTGCTTTATGGCCCACTCGGCAAAGCTCCTGAGTCCGGTAGTGAGCCAACTTATAATCTTTATCGCTCCCACCTCTGAGGTATCCCTTTTGCACAAAGCTAGTATGGAAGTATAAGAGTCATGCTACACGTATAGCGGGCCTATTCATGCGAGGAGCTACTGTGTGTTGCCCGTGGAGGGGTAAGACTGGTACCCCCATGTACGAAGGGATGGTTTTGAGCACCTGTTGTGTATGTGTTAGCTATCGAGGGTGTCATCTCTTAAGGGGGGGCCTAGCCTATTAGAAGCATACAGTAATAGTGAAGTTTGCCCATGTGTAGTTGTGTTTGGTGGGTTCAGTACCACCTTAAAAGTTTAGGAGGGTGAGGACCAACTTATAATCTGTAGCTACATCATAGCATCTTTTGGTTAATCCTTTTAGACAAAGTGAGAACGAAAATACAAGAACGATGCTACACATAAGCGGTTCTGTTTCAGATGGGGAGCTTGGCTGTAAGCAGGTTGTGTGGATGTAGGGTCTTACACTGGGTGTGGCGGGTGTTGATGAGAGCCATCTCCTAAATTTGAGATTTCACATCGACAAATATACGTGGTCACACTAGAATGCAGCATTTATGATTCAAGCAAAAAGAGTTTCTTATCTTTTATCGTAGATACTTTGCCATGTCATCATATTTGCTTCATGATACTTTATTTGTTGACAATAAAACTGCTAGTAAAACTGGCTTAGTAGTAGGTAGATATTGTCGATCGAGACCACCGACAAACTAAAACTTTGCGGCGGATATAAAAAAGATAACCTAGAAGTTACTAGATCTATTCAATACATTAGTCATTCTCCAACCAGTTCTATCCAGCTATTCTGCTGACGTGAACATTTCTCTTTTTTCTAGAACTGAGTCTAGTACAGTTAGTTAGGTTCTTTGTGACAAAACCTACCATCCTGGGTTTAAGTTCTTAACTTGATATGGGCGCTCATATTTTTAAAAGCAAGAAGGATTATATAAAATAATTAAATGTATTGCATTGAGTCTCTCGGGCGGCACATTTAGAGAATAGAGGCTTGGAGGGCAAGACACTTGCCTGGGTAAATATGGTAGTACCAGATTACAATCCTAACTACTCTCTCTGTCCAGAAAAGAATGCAATTATGGGATCTGTGCCGATCAAAGTAGCTCAAGTTTGACCAAATTTATAGCAAATAGTATTAATATTTATGTTTCCAAATAAATTTATTATGAAAATATATTATATGACTAATCTAATAATACTAATTTTGCATCAGAAATATTAGTATTTTTTATATAATTTTAGTCAAAGTTCAAACTGATTGACTTCTCGAAAAACGAGAATTATATTCTTTTGTGGACAGAGGGAGTACAAATATATACTTGAAGTTCCCATAGTCATAATTGAAGCATCGCAGTTAGACAGGAGAGGAAGTCAAGACTAACATCCCTGCAGTCACAGCAATTTTGCAATGCAGATGTAGTGACTAGAGTAGAAACCTATGAGTAGCTCCTGTGGACAATAGCCCTTTTTTTGTCACTAAAGTAGCTGTGTTCCAGGAGGGATGTGGTCAAAGCGGTGGAGGCGGGCACGGGTACAAAGCATCAACAAGCAAACATGTGTATACATAATCACCAACTTCTAGCCGACGAATCACAACAAGATGATGAGCCAATTGAATGGTAAAGGTAGATGAGGTTGCTCGGACATATCAATAAGCGTTCATGGGTCATCCGTCAGTGATATTGTCGGCTATATGTCCTGGAGGTGGCATTAGTAGGCATGAACACGGATTCATAACTAGCGTGACAAAGAAGACCAACAACATCGGTGGTGCCATCTAGTATAGGCAATGATTAGGAAATATGGATTGACCATGAGCATAGTCATTGTTGATTGGGAGGGCATGCAATGACAACCTCTTCTTTGGGAGAGTCAGCGATCCGAGGGATTGGTAGCAAGGCGACGCAATCTCAAAGTCTAATCAAAAGACAAAGAAAAAGAAAAAGAAAAAACATAGTAGATCAAATGGAACCATGGGGCTAGGGGTGGCACAACAGTCAAATGTCTACTGGTCAAGGCATGGCGACTAGCCACAATGGTGTAGTGGCTCGGCATCCCCTATGGTGGTGGTGGTGCAATGCTCCCTATGGCGACAACTTGTCGTCACCAAGGGCCTCCACTACAACCATGCGCTCAAGCACATGAGCAGTGGCAGCAGTGTGTTGGAGTGGGAGGGGAGACATGGCTAGTGTGCGGTGGTAGTTTCCAACGATCGCGACTCGACAAAGTGGCACAGAGAATCAATAACTGATGTGTAGTGTGGCAATCCATCGACGCCCATGCCAAGTTGCCCTAACAATCTGTTGTTGCTCGACGCTAGGATAATAGATCAATTAGACCTGTGCCAAAAAACCTTCCTACTATGGTACTACCCTCGATGAAGATCGACCTTCCTGGTAATCGTGTGGCAGAGGGGATAGCAGAAGCCTTAGCTTAGGATAAAAACCCCAAACTATGGTACTACCCTCGATGAAGATCGACCTCCCTGGTAGTCGTGTGGCAGTGGGGACAGCAGAAGCCTTAGCTTAGGATCAAAACCCCAAACTAGTGATACCATGAAAGAGAAATATAATTGCATATAACGTGTTGATGTATTGCATTGAGCTTCTCTGGAGGTATATAGAGAGTATAGAAACTTGGGGGCAAGACACCTCCATAGACAAATATGGTAGTATTAGATTATAACCCTAACTAAAAAAATATAATCTAACTTTTCTCTATTTATTCCAAGATTTAATCATTATGTGTCATTCAGTGGTAGGTGATGTGTCTGTCATAAGATTTACCGTCCAACAAGTAGATCAACATTATTTTGTGCACAGGGGATTGGAGGGGTAGTACACGGGACATATATTTATATTGGTTTAGGTACAAGGTACCCTACGTCCAGCTGAGAATGCTTTTCTATACGTTGTACACTCAGGTTACAGAAGCGCTGATGGAGTTTGTCAAGGATTGTCATACTATGGGTGATGTGTATGTCGATTGAGGAACCCCTACCTCCCATTATATAGTGTGAGGGTAGAGTTGTAGACGAAATGTCAATCGATCTACAATTTCCTAGTTTTTTACAAGGAATCTAGTTGGGTCTGCCGTTTACTCCAACTAAAGGGGCAGTCTTTAATCCTCGATACATCACTCATCATGAAGACCTGCTAAAGATAAGAGTGCAGAGGGCGTGGAATCTGATCTTCTTTGTCTTCCTCGACTCTACTATTCCGCCTATGATGCTAGAGTAGTAGATGGATCACCAACCGTTCGCTCCACCTACCCTCTCTGCTGAAGTCTATAAAAGTCGACCCCGATGGGGTTACCTAGAGCAAACCACACGATATCCTTCCTTGAGAGTTCCCTTGATGGCATACTTGGTCTAAGTGACTGAGTCAATCGGTTGCCTTCTGAGTTCCCTTGATGGCATGCTCAAAGATCCAAGTGGGAGCCCACTTGCGTACTGCAATACCCGAGTGCATGTGCGACACAGTTTTAAGACCGTTCGATAGAAATCACGAATACCTTTTGTAAGTTTGACCGTGTAGGTGTAAGTGGTCCCATCATCTGGCAAGTACATTGCTACACGTCAGCTGTCTCATATCTCGTCTCATGCAGTGCTACGTAGGATTTTTGCTGATGTGGAGGAAAGAGAGAAAGAGGTCGTTGTTTCGCGAAACAACCACCTCATGAGCTAAAATTTAGGATTATGAGACAACTTATACACATTGTACAGGTGGTGGTTGTCATGCAACTCACAAACATTTCTTTTTTGTATACATAAATTAAGGACTCTAAAATTACTATGAGACAACTTAAAAGACAATCCATTGTACTTATTACCTCTTAAGTCGTCTCATAATTACGTGGCACTGCATGAGACTAGTTATGAGACAATAGCAATGTACTTCCCCTTATGGTGCGAACCTAACAGCTTACGTGGGGGCAGAAGGAGAATCATCGAGTCCCACTCCATAACGTGCCCGATATAAAAATAAGAGTGTGGGAGACCTTAACGTTTCCACTCCACCATCTTTGCCATTTCTAACTTTGTCTTCCACTCATAATCCACAGTAAACCCCAACTCCTCCATTGGTTCCTGCACTCTTGCTCGTTTGCTGCCTCATTCCCCAAGGTGAGCACATCCTCCATTCTCGCATCCAACAAAGTAGATGGGGAAGGGGAAGTGCGCCGCACTCAAGGCAGAGGGCTCACCGTCGACGAAGATGGAGGTTCTCGATGTGATGGGTTTCTAGGAACCGTTGAATGTGAAGGAGGTCGATCTCCGCAAAGGGTTGGCTGGGACCACGGGAGCTCATGCGATGGAGGCCTGCCACGAGGGAGAGGTTCCCTACCTCCAGACATCGGCGAGGTAGTTGTCTTCGTCTCCTTCTTTGAAGGGATTCTTCGTGCTAAATAGTGTCCTACGAGGCCTAGGTCCATCATCTAAACTGAATAGTGTCCTACATATTTCAGTCTTCATTTCTGTCTATGAGAATTACCAAGATTTTGAGCCCCTTTTCATGTTTTTTGAAAGAGTTAATCGGGGGATGACTCCAAAGCTACCATAGGACTCCTTTACTAGTGGGGCTTGAACTTGTAGCTCCAGTGCAAGAGTACCTACTTCAACACCCCCTTTATATCTTCCAATGCGGGATGGCACAAGCATTAGTTCTACATCTTGGGGGAGATTAACGAGCTACAGTCCTAGGACATGACAGGTGAAAGCCTGATTGGAGTCTTAATTCTAGGGATGAAAACGATCGGAAATGATCGATAGGAGGCTAAATCACTTTCATTTTCACTTTTTTCTCAAAAACGAAATCAATACGATATTGTTGGAAACGAATACGGCGCCGATATTCCGGTAATTTCGAAAACGATAGTAGTCAATCGAAAAATACATCGATAACGATTGGAATCTATGAGAACGATATCCTCAAAAACGATAAACACGCTAAACCATAGAACATGAGAAGATCCATATAACTCGACCCATCTCGCATGATAATGATAAATAAAGTCATAATTGACAAGATCACAAACTGAAACCACACAGTTCACACCATCTTAGGTCTCAAACAGTGACAAACCACGCAACAATACGACAATTCTTGACAAAGACACAAATAAACGACCATGTTCTAATAAGTTGACTCGACATAGCATAGTGATCAAAACATGAATTATTTATACAGATGAAATACTTCCATATAGATAGTTCCTTTCCAAAAAAAATATTTGCCTTATGTGCTTGTGTGTGCAGATGTGTTCCTTTAAAAAAATATTTACCTTATGTGCTTGCGTGTGCAGATCCTAATGCATTGTATAGTCTATAAATAAATTAGGATTCATTAATTAAAGGCCTTTGAATCGGTAATTACCTACGGTAAATTACCGGTTAAATACAGGAATCTTCGAAAACGATCGGAAGATGGCAAAATCATTTTCGCTTTCATTTCCGATTATTTTTACCATTATCGTTTTCGTTTTTTCGATTACTGCTATCGTTTTCGTTTAGGCCTAGAAATCGGAAAAAACTCGAAAATGATTTCCGAAAATTGGAGATTATCATTTTTGTTTTCATCTCTGCTTAATTCGTCGCCGAGTGCAGCTGATCAACGATCATGTGCACCGATGTATTATTAAAAGGGCTAGCAGGATCTGACCAGAGAGTCGAATTAGGAGTTGGAGCACATGAAGTGAACGCGTGAAAGCTCAACAAGGATGAAGTGTCTAATATCTTATTCATCAAATACTATTACTTTTAGTAAAGCCCACTAGAACTCGAATGCTTTTAAAGAGTACGATACACCAAAACTTTAAGATTTTTTATTTCTAAATATTATTATTGGTATAAATATAGATACATTCCTAGTACATATAGTGGGTGTTTGTAGAGTGGAGTAGTCTGTCATTGTCTCATTCTTTAGTTTTTTGTCTGGTTTGTAAAATAGAATAAATTAAAATTGATCCATTATGACCTTGTTCCTTATAAGATAATAATTAGTATTAGTACACCCTCCATCCCAAAATTATTTGATGTTTTAGGTTTGCACACGAAGATTTAAAAAGATTGAAAAGGTGTGGCGCACAGAAAATAAAATGGAGAGAGATAGAGAAACATAGAGATACAAATGTATTGAAAAAGTTATATTAGGAAAAGAGTGATAACTATTTTAAAACAAAATTTAAATTTTGTAACGTCAATTATTTTAGGACAAACGGACTAGTATAAGATACCATATCCGTCTCAAAATAAGTGTCACTGTAGGATGTGTGCTGGTCAAATTTTTCTAAGTTTGACTAGGTTTATGGACAATATCAATGACATTTATATCTCCAAATAAGTTTATTATAAAATTATATTCAATGATTCGTCTAATCATACTAATTATGCACCATAAATATTTTTTCTTATACTACCTCCGTTTTCGTTTACTTGTCATCAAACTTTTACTGGAGCAATTTTGACCATACGTTTTCTTCTGCAAAAGATTTTTAGATGCATCTAGTTTTCACATATATGATTCTTCATTGAACATACTTCATTAGTGTTATATGCTTTGAAGTATCTAAGATTTTTTAGAAGAAAAAATAGATGATCAAATTTGCTATAGTAAAATATTGGTGACAAGTAAATGAAAACGAAGGGAAGTATATATTTGGACAAAGTTAAAAATGTTTGACTTTTTGGTAAGTTAAACTAACACTTATTTTGGCGGAGAGTGTGCGACTATTTTACTAAATTTCAGAAATAAATTTATGACACATCAGCCGATTTAGAATGAGTTCTAATCTAAACACTCCAATACAGTGCTGCGTGGGACCGTTTGTGTCACACATCCTCATCAGCCGATACGACCCGTTTGTGTGAGATGGACAGTGTTGTCAAATCCATCTCGCAATCAGCACAAATCGTCTGACAAAAGTACCAAACTGCCCCTCTCCCGCTCACAGAGTCACAGTCCACGGTCCACCCCCTCGACCAAACCCTGGAATCACGCCGCCGCCCCACTGACGCCCCCGCTGGTCCGTCCCCCCTTCCCTCAACCCCACTCCTCGGGGCCCGCTCGCCTCGCCGCCGGAGCCGGCGACGACCTCGAGCGACAGGGATCGACAGCGAGCGCGCGAGCCCGGCCAGCAACCTGATCTGCGGCGAGGGTCCACCGGGTGGGAGGCGGCGAGATCGACAACGGGCTCGGTTCGATTCGGCTGGCGCGAGCACCGGCTTAGCTGAGGCGGGCATCGGTGGCGGAGAGACTTGGCGAGCGGCGGAACACTGAGGTAGGCTTCCGGCGTCTCACCATTTCTTGGTCGAAGCCCATGTGCTTTGCTGTTCATGTTCCAACCGACCCGGCGGCCCCTTACCGCGGCTGATTTGTTCTGTTCTGCGCTCTTCTGCGACAATCGGATCGAAATGTTGGTGTGGAATACCGCCCGGACAGTGGAAAAGTGTCCATCTTTAGGATAATCTGATTGCGTTCGATAGCTCGGTTCGGGTACTTGCGTGTTCTAGTGCTCGTTGACCATGGTTAGCGCCCAAGTTGCTCTCGCGAATCCGCTGTTCTGTTCTACGTTGCTTGTATGTTTGGCATCTATCTGTTCTCAGTGACAAACTTAGTCCGGAATCGATAGATTTGGTTCAAAGATTTATGCTTGACATTTTTTATGCATTCAGACATTCAGTCTCCTAGCTAGTGTATCTTAAGGATGGTACAATTTTTGAGATAATTGCCGATCTTGCGATTCGTAAATTCAGTGCTAAACCTGATATGTTTTTGGCATTTGCAGGTTGTCTTGTGTTCTTGTCAAGACAACTCTCTTGTCCCTCTGGGCACTGAGCAATCATTGTGATTTATTACTTTCTCTGGGTGGTGAAAGGATTCAGAAAGTAGAGAACACCATGATGGCTGTTAGGTGCTCCTGTACTGCTCTTCTGCCAGTACTCTTGTGTTTTATTGTTTGTCAGCTTTGCTATGGCACAGTAACTGATATCCAATGTCTGAAGAAGCTGAAGGCATCAGTTGATCCGGACAATAAGTTAGAATGGACATTCAATAACAACACAGAGGGATCCATATGCGGATTCAATGGTGTCGAGTGCTGGCATCCTAATGAGAACAGGGTTCTTTCGCTTCATCTTGGTAGCTTTGGTCTTAAGGGCCAATTTCCTGATGGGCTTGAGAATTGTAGCAGCATGACATCGCTGGATCTCTCAAGCAACAGCCTTTCTGGCCCGATCCCAGCTGACATCTCGAAGCGACTTCCATTCATTACAAACCTTGATCTGTCATATAATAGCTTCTCGGGAGAGATACCAGAAGCACTAGCTAATTGTTCTTATCTCAACGCCATCAGTTTACAACATAACAAATTGACTGGAACAATCCCAGGTCAGCTTGCTGCACTCAGTCGCTTAGCCCAGTTTAATGTTGCTGACAATCAATTGTCAGGGCAGATTCCTTCATCTTTGAGCAAATTTCCAGCCTCCAATTTTGCAAATCAAGACCTTTGTGGGAGGCCTCTAAGCAATGATTGCACTGCCAATTCAAGCAGCAGAACAGGGGTAATTGTTGGTTCTGCTGTTGCTGGTGCAGTTATAACTTTAATAATAGTTGCTGTTATTTTATTCATTGTCTTGCGGAAAATGCCTGCGAAGAAGAAGTTAAAGGATGTTGAAGAAAATAAGTGGGCAAAGACTATTAAGGGAGCAAAAGGAGCAAAGGTATGTTTTCACTCCATAATTTTGATATATATCAGTTTATATTTTGTATAAATGTGTAGTCAATAGCCTTGCCATTATTCTTAGCAATCAACTTTGCTTTCTTGTTCTCCAGTGTCTTGTAACCTCATATGGAAAGTTTGGGAACACAAGATCTCACCATACTTATAGGAGGGTTAAATTTGTATATTGGGTCGTGGGACACCTTTACTACCGAGTCAGGATGCCTACTTTCTTATGCAGTCATGTCATGCCCTGCCCTGCCCTGCACTCCACACATGCTGTCAGCCATTAATTTGGTTAACACTAGACACCATTTCTCTAATTGATAACTATGTTATGTTGTACGTAGCTAATTAGTTCAATATACCTGTGCTATCAAATAAGAAGCTACATTGTCTTTGACTAGGAGTAGATATGTCTGACAAACATTAGGTATATTATTGTACATGCCACAGTTTTCGGGCATGTTTGGTTATCAGAGCAGCCTTGCCTTGCCTAGCTTGCACAAACTCCCAAAAATTTGCCAGCCCCAGCGAGCTGATCTAGCTCGCTCATGGTAGCAAAGAAAATGGCTGAAAAAACTTGCCAGCACAAGCTCCCAGGCGCTTAGCAAACAACCCAAACATCTACCCTCACTTCAGATCTCACTAGGCAAGGAGAAGCAAGCCTCGCTGCTAGAACCAAATGTGCCCTTCATCCTTCAGCTTTGCTTAGATGAGTGGTCTGGTTTGCTGAATTTTCACATTTATTTTATCATTTAGGTATCAATGTTTGAGAAATCAGTTTCAAAGATGAAGTTGAATGATCTTATGAAAGCAACAGATGATTTTACAAAGGACAATATTATTGGAACTGGTCGATCAGGAACTATGTACAGAGCAACACTTCCAAATGGTTCATTCCTTGCTATCAAGAGGTTGCAGGACACTCAGCATTCGGAGGACCAATTTACTTCTGAGATGTCAACACTGGGAAGTGTACGGCAACGTAACTTAGTGCCACTTTTGGGATACTGCATTGCCAAGAATGAGAGGCTCTTGGTGTATAAGTACATGCCAAAGGGTTCACTTTATGATAATTTACACCAACAAAACAGTGACAAAAAGGCAATGGAATGGTCATTGAGGCTAAAAATTGCCATTGGGAGTGCTAGAGGATTGGCGTGGCTTCATCACAGTTGCAACCCTCGCATTCTTCATAGGAACATTAGTTCCAAGTGCATATTGCTTGATGATGACTATGAGCCTAAGATCTCCGATTTTGGTCTGGCAAGGCTTATGAATCCCATTGACACCCACCTGAGCACATTTGTGAATGGTGAATTTGGTGACTTAGGGTATGTAGCTCCGGAGTATGCACGCACTCTTGTGGCCACTCCAAAAGGGGATGTTTATAGCTTTGGAGTTGTCTTACTTGAACTTGTTACTCGTGAAGAGCCCACACATGTGTCAAATGCGCCAGAGAACTTCAAAGGGAGTTTGGTGGATTGGATAACTTACCTGTCAAACAACTCTATTCTTCAGGATGCGGTTGACAAGTCTTTGATTGGGAAGGGCAACGATGCTGAGCTGCTTCAATGCATGAAGGTTGCCTGCTCTTGTGTGCTTTCTTCTCCAAAGGAAAGGCCTACAATGTTCGAGGTTTACCAGCTTCTGAGAGCTGTTGGGGAGAAATATCATTTCAGTGCAGCTGATGATGAATTGACGATGCAACCTCAAAATGCCAATCCTGACGATGAGCTTATTGTAGCAAACTAGTTGAACCTATGTGATGAGTAGTGCTTGTACAAGATATTATAGGAGTTGCTTTAACTTGGAATAATCAGGTTGATTAGAATCATTTCTATATCTTTTCTACTTCTGGCGCTACATGTCAGGCAAGCACTAGGATTTGTCATTCGATTGTAAGGTCTATCAAAATGTGCTGTTTACATTTGTACATTCTTGCCTTGTTGTGTATCCTCAGGATTATTTTCTCCTGCTGTTGTAAGATGGATCAGCAATGTGAAACATCCAAATTTTAGCTGTAGTGGTAGCAATGTGAAACAATGTTGTCCCATCATTCATCTGCAGTTTCGGTGGTGCTTTCGTTTAGCATTTTTGTATCATTTTCATACTCATTTCTAATTTCAACTGTTAGACCAGTGTCCACTGGTTTTCAGAGGTGGGAGTTCTATTTTCTAGTTTGATAAAGTCTGGAACCTGCTGGTAGGTACCTAGCAGGATGCTTCTGTATCTGCGTGATGTGGTACTTATATATTACATATTTACGTTACATCCTTACATATTTACGTTACATCCTGTGCCTTACGTATATAATTACCCCATATTTCTTTTCTGAGATGCTACTTTGGAATAGCCAGATGACACTGCAGTAGATTCTGATCTCATTTCTGTGTTCCACTCAGAGAGGTAGAGAACCGTGCTACCGTAAGTTTATAGAACACGTGTCCATCCCTAAAAGAAGAATATTTAGACTACCCGCGGTGGGGACTCTAAAGGGATACTCTAAAGCTTTAGAGTATAAATATATAGAGTAAAAACTGCTACACTGGGTACTCTAAAACGATAATTTATCCTTTCTCTCACTCTATATTTAGAGTAGTACAGTGCTTACTCTATAGTGTGCAGTGGCGGGCCCCACAAGCTAAACAAAGGAAAAAAATGCTATAACTCACAAACCAAAAATCCAAATTAAATTTCGATTGCACCATTAAATTCGTCTCAATAAATCCTTCAAAACTAGATCACACATGGATATATTTAGATAAAGTGACAAGTAGGTCCCACAGTGGATAGAGGATGATATAGAGGATGGATATGTGCGGAAGAATTAAGTATAGAGGAGAGAATCTTGCTAACTAGGACGTATAGAGGATGAATATAGAGGTCCATGAGTGCAGATAGCCTTATCCCTGCAGATGGAGGTATGTATCCTTTTGATTAAAGTATACTTCTTCCCTGAAAGGCTACCACTTCTGATACCTGTTTACGACTTTAAATATAAAACCCCATACAACAACAACAACATAGCCTTTTGTCCTAAGCAAGTTGGGGTAGGCTAGAGATGAAACCCAAAAGAGACGAAAAAATAGGGAGACACATAAAGGGACAAAAAGAGCACAAGACAAAAAGAGGACACGGTTCAGGCACGTTGATTGCCAATCTCCAAGCGCTCCTATCCATAGCTAAATCCTTGGGGATATTCCACTCCTTAAGATCTCTCTTAACGGACTCGTCTCAAGTTAGTTTAGGTCGACCTCTACCGCTCTTTACATTATCGGCCCGCTTTAGAACTCCACTACGCACCGGCGCCCCAGGAGGCCTCCGTTGGACATGTCCAAACCATCTCAACCGATGTTGAATCAATTTCTCCTCAATTGGAGCCACCCCAACCCTATCCCGAATATCGTCGTTCCGGACTCTATCCCTCCTTGTGTGCCCACAACACCAACGCAACATACGCATCTCTGCTACACTCAATTGTTGGACATGTCGCCTTTTTGTAGGCCAACACTCAGCACCGTATAACATCGCCGGACGAATCGCCGTCCTATAGAACTTACCTTTCAGCTTCTGAGGCACCCTTTTGTCACAGAGGGCGCCAGAAGCTTGACGCCATTTCAACCAGCCGGCTGAAATTCTATGCCTAACATCTTCATCAATGTCTCCGTCATTTTGTAGCATCGACCCTAAATACCGAAAAGTATCCTTCTTGGCCACCACTTGCCCATCGAGCCTAACGTCTCCCTCCTCATGCCTAGTCGCGCTGAAATCGCACCTCATGTACTCGGTCTTAGTCCTACTAAGTCTGAACCCTTTCGACTCTAACGTTTGCCTCCATAGTTCTAACTTCCTATTAACCCCTGCCCTACTGTCGTCAACTAGCACCACATCATCAGCAAAGAGCATACACCAAGGGATACCACCTTGTATGTCCCTTGTGACCTCATCCATCACCAAAGCAAATAAATAAGGACTCAAAGCTGACCCCTGATGTAGTCCTATTTTAATTGGAAAGTCACTGGTGTCGTCATCACATGTTCGGACAAACGTCACCACATCCCTGTACATATCCTTGATGAGGGTAACGTACTTAGTTGGGACTTTGTGCTAAATATAAAACCCCATAAGGCTTTTTTTTTGTTGCAAACAGTTACCTTTTGAAAAATATGAATTATGACAAAACCCATGGAACCTAATGTATTTCTCATCAACAAAGTAGCATACTTGTAGTATGTCCAACTCGGAAATAAAATACTATCTCTCACCTGCTCAGGCTTCAAATATTCTGTGTGCAAAGTACATAGTTCTGCCTTTATTACAGGAATTCCAAATTACCAAAACAATAGTGTTGTTCGGCAAACCTTGCAACATATATTGTATCCTTATGTTTTCAACATGAAAACAGGAAAGCAGCTGGAACCTGTAACTAAAGGTGATGAAGCTAGATCATGTCGAGGAGCTCCCACTTGAAAGTCTGACGCAACAGAAATCTCAGTCTCAAGATGGGCCATTCACCAAGAAGATAAGTAAGAATGGGCAGTAAAGACGACAGGACGCAGATCGCAACAGCCAGCCATAGGAGATGAGGAGCCAAAAAAGTGTATAAACCAGTTGCGAATGCTGTGGTGGTTGCCATGTAAGCAAACCACATAAGCTTCTTGGTAAAAGACCTGTAGTAAAGCAAGAACTCAAGATCCTCCCACCTTGCTATGACGCATATGAAGGCAACAGCAAGTGAGGAGCACATTGCCAAGGTGTCAGAGATCAAGAATGCCTTAAACGCAATCTTCCTTGCCATGATGGGAAGCCCCTCGTTTCCAGCATCAGTGCTATATCCTCCGGACAAAGTGAATGCAGCAGCAAAGGTAATTGTAGCGATGAGGATCGCCACTAGAGAAGTGTTGCCTGTGTACGTTTGAGTCAGGGACTTATATCCTTCCTTGATAAGTCGGTCACTTTATCCTTGACAGAATTGTGGAGATTAAAAATAGAAGATGCATCTTGAGGATCAGCTTTCAGCATACACATCGACACTTCGTTCTGCATAAATTTATAGAGTTATTCTGTATAAGTTTAAAGAAATAATATGGTAATGGTGCTTACATCAATAATTGATTAATATAACACTCATGGAAAAATGAAAACCTACAAGTCCACGGTTTGTTGTCACAGTTGCTGAAATCAAAATAGTCATTTAGTCGAAGTGTCGTTGATTTCTTTGAACTTAGTTATTTGTGGGATCTTAGTTATTGTTTGTGGGATCTATTTAACTGCGCCTGCACGTCGGTGTTCTTTACACACTTGCACTAATTGATACTCTCTCCATTCTAAATTGTAAGTCGCTTTGACTTAGTTCATTCATTTTGCTATGTATTTAGACATATTATTTATCTAGATACATATCAAAATAAATGTATCAAAATAAGTCAAAGCAACTTATAACTTGGAATGGAGGGAGTACAAAGGACTAGTCAGATTCCAGAAGTGAACATGGATGGTTGGAAAACAATATGACAGCACAGAAGATTGAAATATATATATATATATATATATATATATATATATATATATATATATATATATATATATATATATATATATATATATATATATATATATATATATATATATATATACTGATTTAGTGGACTGACGTGGTGAAAAAAAAAACATACGCACCCAGTTCAAAGTCTTGGCAAGGTCAGTGGGTAATACATAGTTTGCTGGGTTGCTTTTATTGTTAAGCACTGTGACATCTATGTCTGGGTGAAGCAGTAAAGCAGCGACCATCTTCGGATTGCACTTCTTGACTGCGAGGTGCAGAGCAGTATCTCCGCCTCGATCTCGCATGTTAACGAGTCTACCAAATTGTGGCAAACCCAGCACAAAATCTACGAACTCCGTATGTTGATACAATACAGTTATGTGCAGACGGCTGCGAGCAGAGGGGTCTCACCGTCCGAGTTGACGGCGGCGACGAGTGACGGGTTCAGAGCCTGGGCCTCCCTGCAGAACACCTCGTGGCCATGGATGGCGGCGATGTGGACTGTGGAGGCATGTGTTCCCCTGAGGAGTGGTTCCAAGCAGCACGCCCGGAACATGCAGATACAGGTCCCTCATTTCTGCGACATGACCACATACTGCTGCTTCCAGGAGTCGGTCCATCATCCCCTGAGGACGTACAGGTACAGCTGATATTACACAAACTGACATGTTTTATCAGATTGACATGATATATACAGATAAACCATACGTACCGACGTGAAATACTCTGCATGGATAATTAGATTATTAAGGTGGATCTGTAAAGCAGTGGCCATGTCCGTGTTTTTGTTTCTGGCTGCAAGTTGCAGAGCAGTTTCTCCTTTCACTAGTAGAGAACAGACCTTTGATCCTCGGCTAAAATGGGCTCTAGTCCCGGAATTTTTTGCCCCCGAGACTAGAAATACCTTTAGTCCCGGTTGGTGGCTCCAACCGGGACTAAAGGTCCCTGCCCAACGGCTACTGCGCCAAACAGAGGTGGCAGGGACCTTTAGTCCCGGTTGGAGCCACCAACCGGGACTAAAGGTATACTTTTACTCCCGGTTGGTGGCTCCAACCGGGAGTAAAGGTCTACTCCCGGGCCGTGGCTGCGCCCGGGGTTGGAAAGTTACCTTTAGTCCCGGTTGGATCTATCAACCGGGACTAAATGTTCTCCCTTTATAAATCGGTCGTCTCCTCCTTCCTCCCCGAGCCCGAGCTCAGCACATTTTGAAGCTCACTGCAGTAGTGTTCTTGCTTCCTCCCTCCCTCCATTGTTCCTCCATCCATTCTTCGATTCCTCCGTCAATTCTTTAGTTGTAAAGGCTACCGATCTCATACTCTCATTTTTTACCATTTTCTTATGCCATTTTATTCACTATATATATTTATGGTTCTTTATTGTGGTTTTTTTTTTCATTTGTAAGCAATTTGAGCTCAAAATCACTTTAAGCTTGCATATTTACATGAAAGAAGGTTAAAGTATATATAAATATAAAGTTAGAAAATAGTTAGAAAATTATAGCAAATCCTTACTAGTTGAACTTGCGGACCGTGTTCAGGTCGGCGAGGATGTTCTCTGCCGAGCGGTAACGGACGTCAAGGAGGAGCTTTGATTCTACGAGGGAGAGCGATAACGGTCGTGGAAGACCGTGTTCCCTTCCTCGTAGAATCGGAGCTCTTCCTTGACCAAGTACGGTGCCGTCCGGTGGAGAAATCATCGCCGAGCTGATCACGTAAGCAAGGTCAACTAGTACGGATGGTTATTTATTCACATGTCCCGATATCGTCGTAGTAGTCTGTCAATCACCGTACCTAAACGTAGTATATATAAATAAAAACTTAGAAAATAGTTAGAAAATTATAGAAAATCCGTACTAGTTGAACTTGCGGACCGTGTTCAGCTCGGCAAGCATGTTCTCTGTCGAGCGGTAACGGACATCAAGGAGGAGTTTTGATTCTACGAGGGAGAGCGACAACGGTCGTGGGAGACCGTGTTCCCTTCCTCATAGAATCGGAGCTCTTCCTTGACCAAGTACGGTGCTGTCCGGTGGAGAAATGCTCGCCGAGATGATCACGTAAGCAAGGTCAACTAGTACGGATGATTATTTATTCACACGTCCTGATATCGTCGTAGTAGTCTGTTATGTGTGTACATTCTCATTCTTCTGTTAATTTGTGGAAATATCATATGAATTACTTACCTGCCGCAGTAAAAGACGAGAACACAATGACCATTAAAAATATCATTGTTTAGAGATCTAGATAATTTTATAGTTTGTTAATTTTATTTGTTTATAAAAGAAGAAATTTATAGTGTATTAAAAAATGAGTATAGAGAGTAGATGGCAACTGCTTCCGGGTCCTCGGCCTCTCATGGGTTTCCAAAGCGACTTAGGCCGGGCCTTCCTCTCATTCCATGCGGCAAGTGTCGTGATGAGACGAAGATTGTGATGGAGTACCGAGTGAAGAAGGAGGGTCCCAACAAGGATCGTATCTTCTACAAGTGTCCGGATCGCAATGTGAGTTATTTTATCGTATTTAATGATTATGGTTAGTTTATACCTATTTTCATGATGGTTGTGATTAAAGTTCTAATTTTTTGTTTTAATTTCAGTGGGATGGCAGTGGACGATGTTCAGGCTTCTACTGGGAGGAAGAGTATGTTGAACTCGTGCAAAAATATCTTGCACAACAGGCAGATACGGTGGCTAATGAGGCAGTGATCCAGCCGAAGAAGCCCAAAGATGTTGCACAATCGGGGGATCTGTCTGTTTTAGTTGAGATTGGTCGCGAAATCCTTGTGCTCCTGAAATGTATTTTAGCTTTAGTTCTTTTAGTGGTAGTTGGGATTGTCTACATTGTAGCGATGCTTTCATAAATTTGTATCTTTTGTGGTGGCACGCATGTTGTATAAATAATTAATTATGATCTAGGTTTTAATATGATATTTATGTCATGTAATGCAGATGAGCCGTCATTGGATGTATAATGCTGATCGCCGCTCATAAGAGTTCATTGACGGCGTGCATTCTTTATTACGTGCGGCCGAGACAAACAAACGCGACGGTTTCATGTGCTGCCCATGTGCCATATGTAAGAATACGGTGGAATATCCTTGCTCAAGGACTCTTCATTCACACTTGTTCAAGTCGGGTTTCATGCCAAACTATATTTGTTGGACAAAGCACGGAGAAACCGGTGTTGTAATGGAAGAAGATGAAGAAGAACAATGGGACGACAATGATATTATTCCTGATGGTGCGTGCTTCAATGATACTGCAATCGGAGAAGCTGAAGAAGAGGTAGCCGCAGAAGATGAGCCGGCTGATGATCTTTGTCAGGTCATTCGTGATGCACAAAGAGAATGTGAAAGTGATAAGGAGAAGATCAAGTTCGAGCGGATGCTAGAAGATCACAAGAAATTGTTGTACTCAACTTGTGATGCAGGGCAGAAAAAGTTGGGAACCACACTAGAATTGCTGCAATGGAAGGCAAAGAATGGTGTATCTGACAAGGGATTTGGAGAGTTACTAAAAATCCAAAAGAAGATGCTTCCGAAGTACAATGAATTGCCCGCCACTACCTACGAAGCAAAACAAGTTGTCTGTCCTATGGGGCTAGAAATAGAGAAGATATATGCATGTCCTAATGACTGCATCCTATACCGTGGCAAAGAGTACGAGAAATTGGATGCATGCCCGGTATGCCATGCGTCGCGGTATAAGATCAGGCGAGATGACCCTGGTGATGTTGAGGGCGAACGTCCACGTAAGAAAATCCCTGCCAAGGTTATGTGGTATGCTCCTATAATACCACGCTTGAAACGTCTGTTCAGAAACAAAGAACATGCAAAATTGTTACGATGGCACAAAGAAGACCGTAAGGTAGACAATATGTTGAGACACCCTGCTGATGGGTCCTAGTGGAGAGCAATCGATAGAGAATTCCCGGAGTTTGCAAATGACGCAAGAAACTTAAGGTTTGCTTTAAGTACAGATGGTATCAATCCTTTTGGAGAGCAGAACAGTAGTCATAGCACTTGGCCTGTTACTCTAAGTATCTACAACATTCCTCCTTGGTTATGCATGAAGCGGAAGTTCATTATGATGCCTGTGCTCATCCAAGGCCCGAAGCAACCTGGCAATGACATCGATGTGTACCTGAGACCACTTATTGATGAACTTCTCATTTTGTGGAATAAAGAAGGTGTACGTGTGTGGGATGAGTACAAACAGGAACACTTTGATCTACGAGCATTGTTGTTCGTAACAATCAATGATTGGCCTGCTCTAAGTAATCTTTTAGGACAGTCAAACAAGGGATATAATGCATGCACACACTGCTTCGGTGATATTAGAGGTGTATTCTTGAAAAAATGTCGAAAGGTCGTGTACCTTGGCCATCGTCGATTTCTTCCTGCAAATCACCCCGTAAGAAAGAAAGGTAAGCATTTTAAAGGGAAAGCAGACCACCTGACCAAGCCTCGCAACCGAACCGGTGAGGATGTACTCGATATGGTCAATGATGTGAAAGTCGTCTTTGGAAAAGGACATGGAAGCCAACCTATTTCGAAAGACGCTAATGGTCACGCACCCATGTGGAAGAAAAAGTCTATATTTTGGGACCTACCCTATTGGCAAGTCCTGGAGGTCCGTAGCTCGATCGACGTGATGCACCTGACGAAGAATCTTTGTGTGAACCTGCTAGGCTTTATGGGTGTGTATGGAAAGCCTAAGGACACATTTGAAGCACGACAGGACCTGCGTTGTTTAAGAGAAAGAGACAACCTACATCCAGAGAAGACAGATGATGGACGCCATTACTTACGTCCTGCTAGCTACACTCTAAGCAAAGAGGAGAAGGAAATCATGTTTGAATGCTTAAACAACATCAAGGTACCATCTGGATTCTCCTCGAATATAAAGGGTATTATAAATGTGCCAGAGAAGAAATTCTGTAACTTAAAGTCCCATGACTGTCACGTTCTCATGACGCAATTACTTCCAGTTGCATTAAGAGGAATTCTACCTCCAAATGTACGTCTAGCCACCGTAAAGCTATGTGCATTCCTCAATGCAATTTCTCAGAAGGCAATTGATCCAACTGATCTAGCTAAACTACAGAATGATGTGGTTCAATGTCTCGTCAGCTTTGAGTTAGTATTCCCTCCTTCCTTCTTTGATATTATGACACACCTCCTAGTTCACCTAGTCAAGGAGATTTTCACTCTCGGTCCTGTGTTCCTACACAATATGTTCCCCTTAGAGAGATTCATGGGAGTCCTAAAGAAATATGTTCACAACCGTGCTCGCCCAGAAGGAAGCATCGCCAAGGGCTATGGAACAGAAGAGGTCATTGAGTTCTGTGTTGACTTTATTCCCGACCTTGACTCGATTGGTGTTCCTGAATCGAGACATGAGGGGAGACTAAGCGGAAAGGGGACACTAGGGAGGAAAACATATATTGGTACGGATGATGATTATTTCAATAAAGTGCACTACACAGTTCTACAGAACTCCTCTTTGGTAGATCCGTATATTAAGACACACAAGGATCTCTTACGATCCGAGTTTCCAGGAAAGACTGAAGCTTGGATTACGCATAAGCACATGGAAACTTTCGGCGGTTGGTTGCGAAAAAAATGTCAAGGTGATGAGAGCATCCATGAGCAACTGTATTTATTGGCTATGCAACCATCATGGCATATCGTCACATACAAAGGGTACGAGATAAATGGGAACATATTCTACACAGTAGCCCAAGATAAAAGGAGTACCAACCAAAACAGTGGTGTCCGCATAGATGCCACAGACCCGAATGGGAATAAGCAGACATATTATGGACGCATAGATGAAATATGGGAACTAGAATATGCACCTACTTTGAAGATCCCATTGTTCAAGTGCCAATGGGTCAAGGTGACCGGAGGCGGAGTAACAGTAGACAACGAGTATGGAATGACAACAGTAGACCTTAGTAATATTGGGTACAAAGACGAACCATTCGTCCTTGCCAAGGATGTGAATCAGGTGTTCTATGTCAATGATATGTCTACCAAACCAAAAAGAGGGAAAAACGATAATGACTCAACCAAAGAGCCAAAGCGCCACATAGTTCTTTCAGGGAAAAGACTCATCGTGGGAATTGAGGACAAGTTGGATATGTCAGAAGAATATGAAAAGGATGACCGAATTCCGCCCTTCAAAGTGAACAAAGACCCTAGCATCTTGGTAAATGATGAGGACACTCCATGGTTACGAAGCGATCATAACCAAGGGACATACGTAAAGAAGAAGTTCACTGCTGTGCCCACTTGATGATATAGTGATTTAATATAGTGTGTGTTTGAGATATTATGTAATAATTGTGAATTCAGATGTTTATTATGTCATGTTTCAAATTAAATCAATGTTTGATTTGGTGGGATTTCTCTCTCAAAAAGATAAATTAGGATACTGAGTGATGAAAAATTAAAATATTAACGTTAAAATGATGTGAAAACAAATTTCCTGTCCAAAACCAATAATTTTAATAATTTTAATTAAACACTACATTTTTGCATTAACGAAATAATAAATATTAGTTACATTATGTTTTATAATTCTAACAAAAAATAAAAAAAGTTAGGTTATCGATTTTTCCTATGTGCAATAAACAAAAATAAAATTCATATTTTTAACAAAATAATTTTATGCCTTTTATTTAATTTACTATGTATTTAATAAAAACTATTGCATTTCTATTGTATTTAACAAGACTATTGCTTAAAACAGGCAGGAAACGAAACTGCAGGCCACCTTTACTCCCGGGTGGGAAGCCCACCCGGGAGTAAAGGTGGGCTGCAGTTTCGTGGCCCGCCAAAAAAAGCCTTTACTCCCGGTGCGTGTTACCAACCGGGAGTAAAGGTATACCTTGTAAAGGAACCTTTACTCCCGGTTGGTAATACGCACCGGGAGTAAAGGGTTTTTACTCCCGGTTGGTGGCTGGCACCGGGAGTAATTCTCCTCTGCTATATAACCTCCAGCGCCTGGCAGATCGATCCGCTCGTCTTCTTCCTCGTCGAACACCGCCGCCGCCCTCTTCTTCCTCGCGCCGCGTCCGTTCGCCTTCCGTGACACCGGCGCCGCCGTCTTCTTCCTCGTGCGGCCTCCACCGCGCGCGCCCGTGCCCCTCCTCCGCGCTTGCCCGTGGCCCTCCACCGCGCCCTCCTCCGCGCCCGAGGCCCTCCACCGCGCGTTGCCCCACCGTGCCGGCCCGAGGCCCTCCGTACGTACACTGCCGAGTTTGTTGAAGGATTTGTAGGGTCTTTTTTTTTGAAGGATTTGTAGGATTTGTACGAAATTTTATCCAAATATATTCATGTAGGGTCTTTTTTTTGAAGGATTTATTGTAGGATATATAATGGTCAAATAGGAACTCAATTTTGATACCCAGTTTGTAAACTAAGCGTTTTTTAGTTTATCAAAAATATCACATGTTTCTTCATTTGTGAACTTTGAATATACAGATATAATATATTAATGTTGCTAAAGTAATATGAGCATTACATATTTTTTTCCGGGAAGACTATCTTCAAACTTTATATCATAGCATCAGAGATCGCCTGTAAAAGAAGAAAATAAATTCTTATCATTTCGGAAATAGTAATGGTTATATGAGCAATAAGACACATATACTTACATTTCATAATGACTTATACTTATATTATTAACATAGAATTTTCTCATATGATGAATGACTACATGGTTGATCACATGGTACATAGGATCACAACATCACGCACCGACACCGCCCCGGCCCGCCTCACGTCGTCGTCATCGTCAGCACGCCGGCCCGCCTCACGTCATCGTCGTCAGCACACCGGCCACCGCGCCGACACGTATATATACGTCATTTGTATTCATATGCATTTCGTCCATGCGTTTCTATGTATACGGCGGAGCACCGCCGCCCTCGTTCACCCATGTGTACAGACATATATACGGCGGAGTGGAGCACCGCCACTCTTGTCACACCGCCCTTTCTCGTGCCCTAATTCACCCTAGTACCGACGTAGTTCGTCCTAGTGTGGCGAATTGCGTCCGTGATCGAGGGGCAAGATTTAATAATGCATATTGTTTGTAGATTTTACGCATGTAATAAGCAAACATTTGACGTACTATATATTGGTTTTGTTTTTTGAAGCTAGATGGCCGACCCGAGAAATATGGATGAGGAGGAGTTGATGATGAATTTGATCAACACTGGCACTCAAGTTGCCGGCGATGATGGTGCTAAAAATAACGTGCAAGAGGATGTAGATGACGGGAGTCAGTACTTAGCTCTTGAACAAAATGAGCAACAACATATTGGCCAAGTATATATTTTTTATTATTAGATATATATATATATATATATATATATATATATATATATATATATATATATATATATATATATATATATATATATATATTATCATATGTCTTATGTGTGCTCATGACATTAAAAATAATGTTTATGTTTTGTAGCCCTCTGGATCGACATCAACAACTACAACGAAGAGTAAAAATGTTCGAGGTCCCAAAAAGCCATTGGAGGGTCGCTTCATCATCTCAGAGTTCAATGTGGATACAGGAGAACCGGGGGGGCCGAATAAAATGAAATTTGTGCACCACTGTGGTTACCTTGTACGGGGACCGGCTCTCGATTAGTACCCGTGAATGGAAGAAGAAGACCAATGCTCCTCATATCAGTTTTGTCTCCGATCGTGACAAGGCGTTAATTTGGAATGATGTCTTGGTACATTTCACGCTCCAAACAGATGATTATGATGATATAATAGATGGTGATGAATTGAAGGAGCGAGTTAGGGATTGGGCAATGAAGAAGATGGCCACCCAGTTTCAGACTTGGAAGAAACACCTATACACGACGTATGTCAAGAAGAACATAGCACCAGATTTTACTGTCCCAGGCCCGATCTCAAAGCAGAGGCCCTATTGGGATGAGTTTGTACAGTACAAGACTTCGGAAGAGGGTGTGAGTCGGGTGATAAAGAACCAACGTAATGCCCAACAGAAGACATACCACCATACCTTGGGATCAGGTGGCTACCCGACTGCCATTAAGAAGTGGAACAAAATGGAAGCAGACCTTCTTGCCAAGGGTATCAGACCAGAATCACTCGAGTGGGGAGAACGTGCAAAGAATTAGTTTTTCGCTCATGGGGGAACACTAGACCAGGAGACAGGGAAGTGCGTTTATGGCGCAAGACTGCAAGAAGTAGCAGAAAGATTGTTTTATGCTCAGAGAGCTACTGCTAGTGGTGCGTTCAGGCCCAACAGAGAGAAGGATGAGCTGACATACGCCATCGGGACTATTGAACATGGTGGCCGAACTAGAGGCAAAGGAAGTGTCTCGTGGGAGCATGGATTCCCTCAGGACAGACCTTCCTACAGAAGTCGCCAGAGAAAGAAGGAAGAAGAGGCACACCGGCTCCAGAGGTTGGAGGAAGCGGTGCGTGAAGCACAGGAGCGGGAAAAAAACCTTGAAGCGAGAATGCAGGAGGAAATCAAAAGGCAAGTGCAAATAGCAGTGAGTGCAAGCAAGCAGGCATCAGAGCCAGGAATCAACATTAGCCAATCTGTTCAGTTGAAAAGCAGCTGCGCTTCCACGGAGATACCAAATCAAGGGGACACAGGACTGCGCTTCCCTGTGGATGACGTCACTGAACCTTGTACAACGTGTGAGCTACACATTCCGAAGGAGAATTCCACAATCAAGGTGGCTATCGGTCTTGTTAATCCTATCGACCGAACCAAGACACCAAGGATTCATGGGAATATAATCCAAGAAGGATATGCCACCATCTCGGTAGATAAAGCTGAAAAAGGTTTTAGTGATTTACCTCTTGACATTCCTGGAGGTGATGGCGAGAAGACTCTAGGAGAAGCGGAGAAGACATTCATTCTATGGCGCAAGCGCTACATCATCATTCCAGGGATGTCGGCTCCACCTCCTCCTGAACTACCTCACCATAGGTACGTGCGGATGAAAACACTACATCATTAATTTGTATTGGCTTAAATAATTAACAATCTGCTCATAATAATATGTCATTCCTTTTTTTGTAGCAGATCCTCCCCCAACCTAAATCCAATTGTTCAATCGCCAGATCATCATAGTGCTCTGTACGATGACATTGTGTTGGAAGACGAGGCTGCATCCACACCCTCTCCAAGGAGGTCTCCAATGCCGCAGCCGCCACCTCCAAGGAGGTCTCCAACGCCGCTGCCAACACCTCCAAGGAGGTCTCCAACGCCGCTGCCAACACCTCCAAGGAGGTCTCCAACGCCTCCCCCGCCCCCGCCTACCAAGAAGCCTAGCAAGAGGCCAGCCCCTCAAACGAAGAACCAGTCCCCACCTGCAAAGAAAGCCACCGTGAAACCAAGGGCTATTCCCAAAATAATATCTGAAGAGAAGAAAGAAGGAACTGATGCATATAAAAAAGACATGTCTAGATTCTATGACAAACTTAAAATGAATCAAGAAGCAAGGAGAAACCCAGAGAAACCGTACTTCTTCGTAGCTCCGGATATTTTAAGAAAAAAGGTGACTTCTTACCAGCATCAACAGCGGGAATCTCGTAAGCCGTCCAAATCAACATTATCAGACTATGACCGCACTCTCACCAAGTCAATTGAGGCGGCACAGAAAAAGAAGCGGGCAGGGAAAGGAGTTGCCCAACTCGGACAACAAGCGCACCAATCAATCCCCCCGCTAGTTGTTGGTAATGAATATGGTTCGAATTTAGGATTAATGCATCAGGCAAACATACCTCCGGATGTCGATTTGGATCACCTTGGTGAATTTCTTGATGAGACTGGTCTCGACCTTTACCAGATGTTTGGTGATGGAAACATTGAGAGTGCGGCGGAGGTTGATATTTGGAAGAAAAAATTTGTACTAGGCCAGAGTCTATACAACCCTCAAGCCTTATCTGATCTGGGGACGCAAATGTACCTGCTAAACAAGTGGTACATGCAGGCGTCTACCAGTGGAGACTTCTGCGTTGGTGTCAGAATTAGAGACGAACATTGGTTCCGTGGCGATGATGTTATGTATGTTGACTTTGCAGAATTTTATCAACTATGCCACCTGACCTCTCTGGACAAAGTTATCATTAGCTGCTATTGCCTGTAAGTAATAATTCTTTCGATCTCTTATTAAACTCATCATATGTGTGTATATGCATATAAATTATCCTAACAAGTACTATATATATGCAGATTTACAATGACAGAGCTCAGAAAGGAAGGCTGCAATGAAATTGGTTTTGTTGATCCCCATATAGTATTCAAAGACCCAATTACTCCAATGACTAATTAGAAGTCTGAGTCAGAGAGTAACCTCATGAACTTCTTAGTGAACCAACGCCACAAGAAGGATATACTCTTTCCCTATAACTTCAAGTGAGTGTTAATCATGTCGATCATAGCCTTAATGGCTCATATGTTGATTCTAGTTAATTAATGAGTGTTATGCGTTATATCCTATAAACACATGCAGCAATCACTGGATATTGATGGACATCGATCTGGTGAAAAGTCACTTGATAATCTATGACTCGATGAGAAAACCACAACAAGACTACCAAGATATGATAGATATTATCCAGAGGTAATTTCGGGATCTCTAGCAACTATATATACACACAAACATGATGATTAACTATATCTGATGACGTGGCAAATTTTTTATTGGGCAGTGTTTGGAAAACCTTTATTGAGAAGCAACACATGGAAAAATGCAAAGCGCCACTGAATGTAATCCCTTTGAAAGTAAGTCCCCTGAATCGCATCATCTTTATTAATTAAACATATAGCTTTCACCGGATCACCAGATTGGATGACAAATCTTTTTCTCATAAAGTGGTGTCTGAGGCAGGAATAGGGGAACAACTACTGTGGTTACTATGTTTGCAAGTTTATCAAGGTGCTCTCCCAAAGAACTCCTACAGAGAGACTCAAAGTACGTTAAAAATACACTATATATTCATTTAATTATTATTATTGATTGTGTTACTATGTCTTTATATATATATATGTACATATATTAATTTATTTTCCTTTAATTCAAACCTGTAGACTCGATGGTTGGAGGAAAAGGTCATACGGCAAGACCAAATCAAAGCAATTCAAGAGTCTATAGCCGGATTTTTTAATGAGCAGGTCATCGATTCCAAGGGCGAGTTCTACTTCGACCCAACACTGCCATTGAAGCCAAGCTAGAGGATGAGAAGAAACTTGTTATGTCACAACAACTATAATGCAATCTTTTGTAATATATGCACATGAAATAATATAATGTAAAATACACATATGCATGCATGCATGTAAATATATATATGATGCATGCATGCATATATATATATATATATATATATATATATATATATATATATTTCTATGCTTGAATTGTGTGATTTAATACGTTCATTGTGCTTGAACCGAAACATACTATATGCGCGTATAAATGTATAATTAGCAGCGTACAATACGACTTCGAAAACCTATTTTGAAAAGAAAACAAAAAAATGAAAAGAAAAGAAAAAAACCTTTAGTCCCGGTTCGTATTACCAACCCGGACTAAAGGTGCCGGCCATCGTGGCATGTCAGGAGGCACCTTTAGTCCCGGTTGGTGTTACCCACCGGGACTAAAGGTCCTCCTTTAGTCCTGGTTCATGACCCGGGACTAAAGGACCCCCCTTTAGTCCCGGATGCTTGCTCCTGGGTGGGGAACCGGGACTAGAGGGGGTTCCCCACCAGGAGTAAAGCTCGGTTCTCTACCAGTGTTTGTTACCGGGCAGGTTAACAAGATGCTCAAGTTGTGGAGACCTCACGACAAATCTCACAAAATCTGACCGACCAGATGATACAGCTATGTGAAGACATGTGGATCCCTTTGCGTTGCAGTAGGGAGGATCAGGACAATGTCTAAGAAGCTCTTGAGCAACACCAACATTGCCCTTAGATGCTGCGATACAAAGAAGAGGGGAGCCATCTGTGGAGATGAAATAACCCAAAGACGGATCATGTTCCAACAATACTGTAAGCACGTCAATCTTGTTCTCTTCTGCGGCCAGGTGCATTGGTGTACGCTTATCTTCATTTTGTTGTCTGACTAACACTGCACGTGCCTCCATGATCCTTGTGGCCATAACTGAAACAAATCAAGGCAAGAAACAGGTGAGGTGACCAAGCTGAGGATAGTACTCCATATTAGATATCAAGTTCCTGTGAAGAAAGTAATAAATTTCACAGCCTGTATGCGATGCATAGGTCTCACCTGCATTACCAGTTGTCACGGCAGCATGCAGAGCATTGTACCCAGGAGCTCCCCCATCAGCCGCATCACGAACCTCCAACAGCTTCTCCAAGACGTCCCCATAATCTCTCATCACCGCGGTGAACATGGGTGACCCATACCATTTGTTCACAGCTTTGGATAAGGCGGGCTCTGCTTCTATCAGCTCCAGCGCAAGCTTCCTATGTCCCCTGAAGATGGCATGTTTCAGTGCGTTGAATCCGCGCTTGTCTTCCAACAGGATCGTGTCCCTCAGCTGCTGGTCACAGCAGAACCTAAGCAAAACAGAAGCTACATTGCCACGCCCCCTAGCAACGGCGGCAAGCAGCGGCGTCTCGCCATCAGCATTGGTAGCGGCGAGAAGAGGAAGAGACTGGTTGAGCGTCAGGACATCCTTGCAGAATCCCTCATGGCCATAGATGCAGGAGATGTGGAGACACGTGTTCCGCTGTGGAGTTGTTCCAAGCACCACAGCCGGATCATGTGAAGCCAGGTGCTGCATTGCTATTGTGTCTCCAGTTATGGCTGCTGCTAGGAGACGCCTATCCATTGGAGTTGCAGACTGCTCCTGGTGACTTAGTGGTTGTGCCATCTGACGAACTAGTCGAAGTTGTATCGTCTGCCACCTATTATATAATATATACAAATAAAACGCTATCAACTGTTTCCAATAAGATGCATATTATATATGTTAAAGGACACACATGAAGTAGCATGTAGAGCCGCAGAAGGAGAAGAGGTTATATATATGTTTGAGTTTGTAGATGCTCAAAAAATAGCAAATGAAAGCCGCAAAGAGATGTATGGATCATGGTTGAGGCATGGAAGCTTGCACACCTTGGAGAGCAAAAGAGACCAAGGAGCTAGTCACTGCTAGAAATGTATCGTTTATTGTTGATGCAGGGCACAATAAAGATGCCTGAAGATGTGAGATCTAAGCACGTCTACCATCAAAGTGTCTGCGATAGAAGTTTTTTTTTAAAAAAAATACTAAGATTTTGCTCAGAGCATCTCCACCGAATCCCCTTTCTCCTTTCCTTTAAATTCAGTAATAAGGATTTAAAAAACGGAATTGTAGACTATAGGGGGTACGTGCACCAGCAGATTGAGGAATTATCCCCTTTATATCATGTGAGATTCGCATGTCAGTGACAAAACATATTTCTTGTTTCTTTTCTCTCATTCCCGACTCTTTCTCCCAGCGGATAGATCGCATCAGGCGAGGACCGGCCAGTGCCAGGTGCGGCAAGACGCGGTGGCGGTTTCTCACGCCGGCGTGGCGCGGGGCGCTGCTGGCCACAGTGGCCTCCCCCAGCACAGGGCGCTGCAACCTTCCCGGCACATGGCACAGCGACATTATGCACGGCAGTCACAGGTTACTATCAATGGCGTGCACATAATGTAACAACCAGGAGGGAGCAAATGTGCCAATGTCCTTGTACGATCAACTGCTGGCACTAAAACATCGGTTCTAAGGAAATAATTACGGCTACGTACGTACCTTGTAATTGTAGCAGCAACAAGACAACAGTCTGTCAACGAGGCGAACACCGATCTCGCAACACAGCGGAAAGGCTCACAACTCAAAGGAACTGCTAGGAATAGTAGAATGTGAGTGGATGCAGACTGGTGGGGAGAGTGGTAGTGAACTGCCAGCCCACTAGTATTTGTTGCCCGTAGCAATGGCTGGTAGCAGGTCTACGTCTTTCTTGACCCCAGGTCAAGAAAAAGCTAGGATTCCTCCCCTGCCTCGCGCCCTCCCATCTTTATTCTCCATTCCTCCACTGCCTCGCGCCCTCCCATCTTTATTCTCCATGTCCTAGACAGGAAGCATTCAAATATTTTTTTTCCCACTAACTCAATGCCTTGTACTCCCAATTCCATAATCATGAACTCAATCCAACACCAATACCTCCTGATCGTCCACGTCCTTGTTGTTTCGATGGCAACAATCTTACTTTTGTGGTGTGGGTGGATGCCGAGCACATGCTCTTCTCATATTGTTTCAGTGTTATTCCTACAAATAAGAGCCGCCTGTTGGTTATTGTTTCAGTCTTACTTGATATTTTTATCATCCAATGAATTTTTGGGTGCCTTTCGATATTTTTGAAACCTAGATGAATCCATCTCCTCCATACTGAAACTAAAAATGAGATAGAAATAACTCAGCAGCTGCAAATATACAAGATGTAACTTAAAAGGTAGTAAGATAAACATATTGTGCCTTATTTTCAAAGTTCTAAATAGTGTTGTTATAGCGCCGCTATAGCGTTTTCAACAGGCTGCTACTAAGAATTTGTATGTTTCACCGCTTTTACTGCTAAGGCCGCTAAAGCTCTGTTTAGCGCCGCTAAATAGGATAGCGTTTAGTACCACTATAGGGGTCTTAGTGATGATGAAGATCTGCAAAGAGGATAAGTTGAGGATTGATTCTCAAACTTTTGCTTGTCTATTGTGAGCTGCTTGTGCACTTGTAGGGTGTTCCAAACTTTTTGTTTGTGTTTGCGATTGAGCTTTGCACCTTTGTTGCACTTGCACTTTGCATTTTGATATTAGCTTTATTAATCTGAAATCATGTGAGCATGTAATATATAGTGGATCTTATGGATTTATTATAGTCATTTTTAAGATTGGTCTAGTTGTTTGTGATCTGGACAAGTGTTTGGATAACAATTCTTTGTGTCATGAGACTCAGACTCGGCACCTTGTAATCAGTTTTTATTTTTTATCGATAAAAGTCCAGTAGGGAAAACCTCTCCTGTTTCATCAAAAAAAGTGTTTGGATAACAATGTCAAGCATATGTCAAAATCCTACTAGTATTTATGTATTATTTGGCTATAAGAATTATCTGTATGGCCTCTAAAAAATTGTGTCTTCCTTTGATAGCCCTACCTTTTTTGAACTTACCTGTAAGGCCCGAAAACAAAAATCTCTTATTTGTATGGCCTTCCATCTATTTCAGCCACTTAACGGTGTTACCTGAGGGGTAAAATGACCATTTTATCCCCAGTGAAAAAAATTAAAGTGGATACTTTAGTTTGTATGTTTTAGATTTGGAGTAATATTGTGCATTAGTAAAGTGTTCATAATTGAATAAAATTAAAAGTATATTATTTTTTAACATGAAATAGTACATAATAAGATACACAAATATGGATTATTTTTAATTCGATGAATGTATCCACGACATCAGGGCTAGCTTAATTACTAATTAGGCCTCTCTAAAGCAAATGCGGATTAGCTGCTTTATTAACATTTTGGAAAAGGTCATGGGCGAGAGATCGATGCATGACATTACCTCTTCCCCTCCCCAGCGTCGCTCCCTTCGGGGCGACACGAGCGGAACCGCCGCACCGCCGCTAGCCCCCTTCATCTCCACCGCTCTCCTCCTCGCAGCCGCCCGAGCACTTGGCCAGAAGCTCATGCTGGTGCAAGGACGGCGGCTGCAGGGCCTCTTCTCTCCCTCGCGCGAGCTCGTCCTGTGGGCATCGTCTTCCTCGGGCAAGGCGGCGGCAATGGCGACCGGTGGCAGCTCCCCTGTCCTAGCGGCTGGATCCGCTTGGTGCTCCGGCCTTTGCCCTTCTCCAGCCACACAGAGGTCCGGGCGCTGCCGGGGTGGTGACAACGGTGGCTCGAGGCAGGTCCCCTTCCCTGGTGGCCGGATGCGGCCGTCCCGATGCTAGATCTGCGTGGTGCCGGGTGTAGGAGACGGCGGCCTCCCTCTCCCTGTGACAGTGCAGAGGCGTGGGCAGCGGCTCGGTGGCGCGAGGCGAGCTACCCCCTGACGAGGCATTGCGGTGACGGAGGCGCCTGGTTCGGGTGTCGCAGCGGTGACTTGGAGCGAGCCCTCTTCCCCGGCAGCCGGATCTGGCAGTTCCAGGGCTAGATCTGCGAGGTGCTGGCGTGTGGGTGGACAATGGGCGCTGGGGACGCGGCAGCGACTGCGACGGCTTCGGGAGGTGCCTGTGCTGGTGCATGGGTGGTGGCTCCGGCAGCGGCAATGGCAGCCGGCAGTGGGTTGGCTTCACTGACGGGGTGGCGGCTGACAAAACAAGTACACGAAGGCCTTGGCCACCGCTGCACACAGGGTTGAGGTGCCATGGCGAAACCTATGTCCAGTGGACCGATGGCGACGACGCCATCGGGGGCCGTATTCTTCTTGGAAGCTCCCATCGATGAGCCCCCTCCCCTTTATGTGGCGTGCTCTTTCTTGTGTAAAACCTTAACCTTGTGGTCAGGCGACGGTGGCGTCACGTTCCTCCTTCGAGGCGTCGTTTTAGAAGCTCGTGCCTGTCAATGTGTGATGGCCACCTCCATCTTGGCGAGAAAGGTGGATGCCTAGCTCAGGATTCAAGTTTTCGGTGTGCACCGCGGCAAAAGGTGGTCGGGAGGAGGATTTGGCGCAACGATCAGTTGAGTTGCGACCACAAATTTGGCAAGGATGCTGGCGGGGAAGGCACCCATGGAGTGGGCAAGGAGGCCGACGTGGGAGGTGGTGGCCAACAGACTTGCGTTGTCGAGGTTACTTGCGTGGAGGCTTCTGACCAGCGGAGGGCATGTGGGGGCACTTGTACCTTAATGAGATAGCTAGGTTTACTAGAAGTTGTGGTGTGCACACGTGGATCTCAGCGTGCGGGGTCGGCGTGCACCTGAGGCAGCTCCTCTGGCGTCGGTTTGGCAGTATGCAGCAGCATGCGGCTTGTAGCCTTGCTTTGCGGTGGCTATTTCGGTGTGGGACAACGTCTTCAGAGACGGTGCAAGCGGAGCTGATTGCGGAGGGGTGACACGGCTTGCAGCGGATTACAACGGCTAGCCCTGCTAACAGTTGGCTACTCAGTGTGGGACATTGCCGACTCGGCAACGACGGCGCAAGTAGTGACAAGGGTGATTTCGTCTTGATGGCTTTACCTTTCGGGTGATAGCGGTGCAGTGTAACGACCAGTTCGTAGTGGTTGGGTGGTGGTGAAGCGTATGTCTTTGTTGAGTTGTGGCTCGTGTCGATGTCCAATCCGTCCGGCCAGAGTTGTTTTTTTCTTCTTTGAGTTGGGGTTCTCGGTGTATGTTGATGTCCCAATCCATCCGACCGAAGTTGTTTCTGTTTATTTTTGCTCAGTCTGGACTTCATCTGCTTTTTAATATACTAGTAATCAACCCATGCTTTCGCACGGGCTAGAATTTTAGAAGATATAACTATTAGTTATTGTTTAATACATATGATGAATAAAGAATTACTTATATTAAATTTATGTTTTGTCTTTGTTTATTTTCTAACATAATAGATACACATAGTTTATATCCAATTATGATTAACTTATTAATATTTCTCTGCAGGGACTGATCTTTAAATTTTTCATTCATATTCATATTTTTTCTTTACATGGCACCTTTGTATATTTTAAATACGCAATTAGTTTGAAACCTTACCATTAACTGTGGTGGTTATTGTTGCATCATGTATCTTGCGAAGTCATGAATATGAATGTTATCAAATTTTATTCTTATTGACTACTACATATTCTTTTTATCCTCAAGTTAAGTTAAAACTCTTGTGGTTATATTTTTTTATTAACTCTCTTTTTAGCACTTTTTTGAATAAGAATTTTAGGTCATAGAGTATGTTCTTAAATACAATATTACCATAACCAATCATTTAAATCCTGTGCCATGTCGCTTAACATAATTGATAGAGCATGAAGTAAGATCTCGGATGGAGGTCGCAATGCTAACCTCAATAGAATTTTTAATACTTAAGCCTTATAATGACCATTTTTACTCTAAAGTAATCTTATAGTTAGAAAAACATAGTGACCAGTGATTGCCCACACTTCTTAAGACGATCAAATTTAACTATCAAAGAACTACATGTGCAGTTATAGTTAGATTACCAATACAGACGTGTCAAACATTTTACTCAAAATATATAAATATATTTAATGTTACAACCTATATAAACTATATGTCATAGTTATTAATAATAGGGTTTTAAACAATTTTTAGTATGATTAGTATATCACTTGTTAAGGAAATATTTTTTATGTGATGAAACATAACATATTGCTCATGTATGGTTGTATGACACACACATATGCTTTCTTTAGTAAAATTAATATATTTATTATTGATAGAAGTGGGTAGTATAGAAACATATATATGCACTATGGTTAAACATTTTTTAATAGAAGATGTTGAAGATTTATGTGTAGATTTGAGTGGATACTTTTTTTTCTAATAATAAGATGAAAATTAAGTAACGTACAATATCTATCAAAATAGGAGGACACATGTAATTAGATGTAAATTTAGGACTACTTTAGATCATATTTCTAAATAGCATAAGTGGGTAACTTAAATATAGAGTCATTGGTTATTTTATGTTTTTTCGCAATAGCAACGGTGGATAATTATTTAGAATTAAAATATTTCCAAGATTTATTATAATCAATGGTGATTAGGTTATACTGAATTGATGGTTAGATTTTTATGAGTTTTGTAATATTTTCTAGGATCTATATATTTTTTGTATCGAGTCTTGTGAGGATTAATGTAGAGGCTCCATTTGGGACATCCAGATAGAGTTTATAGTATTTATCTTTTCTTGAATCATATGTATTTAGTTAAAACATAATCTTAAGATATATAAACTCTTGTTACATCTCTTTTGTGACTTCATGAATTTAAAGTTTGGCTTTCAACTTTTACTAGAGTTCTTGGAAAATTTTCCACTTGTTAAGTAAAAGCTCGTGTTTTTCAATCTTTTATTCAAAAGTTGTTTTATTATTAAAAAAGAGTTTAGGTCCAAATAGTATTGTTTTCCACATGTTAAGTTGAAGCTCAACTCGCACCGCGGCAATGGACATGTTGAATTTGTTCTATCACATGATTATATGTGTGTAGTATTATTTTGTATATCATAGAGTGTTTAAAGTTAAATTACTAATATTTATATGATATAATGTTTTAGTCAGAATGTATAAATTTATTTAAAATAAGTAAAATTTATTACCATGGAGTATTAATATAAATTGAAGTCAATAGTCAGCATTATTGCTATGTCATCTGTTAAATGAATATTTTTGACACACACCATACTTTATGAATAATAGGTTGTTTTCTACAATAAAATATATAAGTATTTATATGTAGATTTGATAGATATTTTTATTTATTTTTTAAAACATCTCAGGTACACAAATATTTATCTTTCATAATGACATTTATGGGTAGGCTGAGGTCTTATAGAAACATTCTGGGTACTTTAATTTATATCTTTCATAAAGGTAGATGTGAGTAATTTAGATATAAAGTTAGAGGGTTATTTGTAATTACCTTTCATAATAGTAAAGATGGGTCATTTAGATGCAATATTATGAGGTTATTTGGAATTATGTTTCATAATGATAACGGTATGTAATTTAGATGCAAATTTAGGGAGTTATTTGAATTGTCTTTCGTAATGACAGATATGGGTAATTTATATACAAATTTAGGGGTTATCCTAAATTAGCAGTGGTGGGTAATTTAGATGCAAATTTAGGGGGTTACTTTATGTATTTTTCATAATAGCAGTGGTGGGTAATTTTTATTTTAAATTGCAATAGATCTAATGGCTATTATCGACGATGATGAGTCGAGTATACCAAATTAAAGGCTAGATATTTCTGATTATTGTGAGAATTTCTATGATTTATCTTTTTTCCTAGCGCGTCTGGTGAGAGTTAACGTGGTGACTCCGTTGGAGCCTCTAATTAGTAATAGTAAAATAAGATAATCGGCAGCTCTCCTACCTAATTCGTTAAAAAAAAGAGATCGATGCATGCATGCAGCTGTCACTGACCGGAAATAATGCGGACAACAACAGCTTACAGCTAGCTGCGTGCCCGGTGCTCTTTGATCCGCGCCCTGGGCGGTGGCGGTGGCGGTGGCGGTCAAGGTTTTCTCTATCGATATTTTAAAAATCTCGGTGGTCACCGATAAACGGGAATATCAGATATATCGAAAATTTATCGGTGTTAGAAATAAAATTTCGGAAGCAATTTAGACAAAAAAAATAACTTATTTTGTTCAGAAAAGTACATAGATCATTTCTAAACAATCTAACATCAAAAACTAAATAAAAGAGCGGCGACGGGCAGGCCGCGTCTTGGCTCCGTCTCTGGACGGCGCTGGACCAGCACCGAGCTGGCGTGCATTACGAGCTGGCACTGGATTCGGCGACCACGGGCTGCCCATGGAGTCGGGTCCTCGTCCTTGATTCACGATGTGATTGGGTCACGTTGGTTTGTGTTTGGATGGATCGGGTGGTAACCAATCACAGCATAAACAGATGCGGCCCAACACAAATTCGTTACCCCTCCGTTGCCAGCGGGATCCCATCGCGGAGTAGAAAAATCAGCGCCGCCGCCGCTTTGTGGTCGCACGGGCGCCCTCGCATCTGCGTCGTCCGCGGTCCGCCCGCCTCTCCGGCTCTCCCGCGTCCCCTGCTGCCGTATTTGCCACCCCGCGGCGACTCCGCAGCGGCGCCGACGACTTCCACTGCCGAGGCAACCCCCCTCTCCCGCAGCGGTGCCGGCAATCCCCGAGGCCCCCGCGGCAACTCCCATCGCCGTGTGCCGAGGCGCCAGAGGCCGCGCCACCTACGCCCGCCCAAGATGCTCGTCGAGGCCCTGGCGACGACCCCGGCCAGAGACCAAGCTCGCCCAGGCCTCTGCCACCACACCAGCCAAGGCCCAAGAAGAAGAAGCCGCGTCGCGTCCTCTTTCTCTTTGGTCGAGAAGAAGAACAGGTAGCATTCACGTCGCGGACCAAACAAATAGCGTTTACAGTTGCTTGTAACAGCTAGCGCCGACAACTGATCACGTTGCCGTTGCCACAACCACCGTCTGAACCAAACAGCACCTAATGTCTGAAGAAGCTGAAGGCATCAGTTGATCCGGACAGTAAGTTAGAATGGACATCCAATAACAACACAGAGGGATCCATATGTGGATTCAATGGTGTTCGAGTGCTGGCATCCTAATGAGAACAGGGTTCTTTCGCTTCATCTTGGTAGCTTTGGTCTTAAGGGCCAATTCCCTGATGGGCTTGAGAATTGTAGTAGCATGACTTCGCTGGATCTCTCAAGCAACTGCCTCTCTGGCCCGATCCCAGCTGACATCTCGAAGCGACTTCCATTCATTACAAACCTTGATCTGTCATATAATAGCTTCTCGGGAGAGATGCCAGAGAAGCACTAGCTAATTGTTCTTATCTCTACGTTGTCAGTTTACAACATAACAAATTGACTGGAACAATCCCAGGTCAGCTTGCTGTGCTCAATCGCCTAGCCACGTTTAATGTTGCTGACAATCGATTGTCAGGGCAGATTCCTTCATCTTTGAGCAAATTTCCAGCCTCCAATTTTGCAAATCAAGATCTTTGTGGAGGCCTCTAAGCAATGATTGCACTGCCAATGCAAGCAGCCGAACAGGGGTAATTGTTGGTTCTGCTGTTGGTGGTGCAGTTATAACTTTAATAATAGTTGCTGTTATTTTATTCATTGTCTTGCGGAAAATGCCTGCGAAGAAGAAGTTAAAGGATGTAGAAGAAAATAAGTGGGCAAAGACTATTAAGGGAGCAAAAGGAGCAAAGGTATGTTTTCACTCCATAATTTTGATACGTATCAGTTTATATTTTGTATAAAATGTGCAGTCAATAGCCTTGCCATTATTCTTAGCAATCAACTTTGCTTTCTTGTTCTCCAGTGTCTTGTAACCTCATATGGATCATGAGTTTTAGACTTTTAGTTTGGGATCACAAGATATTATTACCATATTTATAGGAGAATGAATTGTACTATATATTAGGCTGTGGGACATAATTACTACTGAGACAGGATGTCTACTTGCTTATCCAGTCATGTCATACCCTGCCCTGCACTCCACACATGCTATCAGCCACCTTTTGTCTAATTGATGACCATGTTATGTTGTATGTAGCTAATTAGTTGAATATACCTGTGCTTTCAGAACAAGAAGCTACTATGTTGTCTTTGACTAGGAGTAGATATGTCTGACAAACATTAGGTATATTATTGTACATCCTACAGTTTTTGGGCACGTTTTGTTCTCAGAGCAGCTTTGCCTTTCATAGCTTGCACAGACTCCAAAAAACTTGCCAGCCCTGGCGAGCTGATCTAGCTCGCTTGTGGTATGAAGGAAAATGACTGAAAAAAACTTGCTAGCACAAACTCCCATGCGCTTAGCAAACAATACAAACATCTACTGTCACTTCAGGTCCTCAGTAGGCAAGGAGAAACGAGCCTCACTGACGGAACTAAACATGCCCTTCATTCCTCATCTTTGCTTAGATGAGTGGTCTGGTTTGCTGAATTTTCACATTTGTTTTGTCATTTAGGTATCAATGTTTGAGAAATCAGTTTCAAAGATGAAGTTGAATGATCTTATGAAAGCAACAGATGATTTTACAACGGACAATATTATTGGAACTGGTCGATCAGGAACTATGTACAGAGCAACACTTCCAGATGGTTCATTCCTTGCTATCAAGAGGTTGCCGGACACTCAGCATTCAGAGGACCAATTTACATCTGAGATGTCAACACTGGGAAGTGTAAGGCAACGTAACTTAGTGCCACTTTTGGGATACTGCATTGCCAAGAATGAGAGGCTCTTGGTGTATAAGTACATGCCAAAAGGTTCGCTTTATGATAATTTACACCAACAAAACAGTGAGAAAAAGCCATTAGAATGGCCATTGAGGCTAAAAATTGCCATTGGGAGTGCAAGAGGATTGGCGTGGCTTCATCACAGTTGCAACCCTCGCATTCTTCATAGGAACATTAGTTCCAAGTGCATATTGCTTGATGATGACTATGAGCCTAAGATTTCTGATTTTGGTCTGGCAAGGCTTATGAATCCCATTGACACCCACCTGAGCACATTTGTGAACGGTGAAATTGGTGACTTAGGGTATGTAGCTCCGGAGTATACACGCACTCTTGTGGCCACTCCAAAAGGGGATGTCTATAGCTTTGGGGTTGTCTTACTTGAACTTGTTACTCGTGAAGAGCCCACACATGTGTCAAATGCGCCAGAGAACTTCAAAGGGAGTTTGGTGGATTGGATAACTTACCTGTCAAACAACTCTATTCTTCAGGATGCAGTTGACAAGTCTTTGATTGGGAAGGGCAACGATGCTGAGCTGCTTCAATGCATGAAGGTTGCCTGCTCTTGTGTGCTTTCTTCTCCGAAGGAAAGGCCTACAATGTTCGAGGTTTACCAGCTTCTGAGAGCTGTTGGGGAGAAATATCATTTCAGTGCAGCTGATGATGAGTTGACGATGCAACCTCAAAATGCCAATCCTGAAGATGAGCTTATTGTAGCAAACTAGTTGAACCTATGTGATGAGTAGTGCTTGTACCAAATATTATAGGAGTTGCTTTAACTTGGAATAATCAGGTCGATAAGAATCATTTCTATATCTTCTCTACATCTGGCGCTACATGTCAGGCAAGCACTAGGATTTGTCATTCGATTTTAAGGTCTATCAAAATGTGCTGTTTACATTTGTACATTCTTGCCTTGTTGTGTATCCTCAGGATTATTTTCTCCTGCTGTTGTAAGATGGATCAGCATTGTGAAACATCCAAATTTTAGCTGTAGTGGTAGCAATGTGAAACAATGTTGTCCCATCATTCATCTGCAGTTTCCGTGGTGCTTTCTTTTAGCATTTTGGTATCATTTTCATACTTATTTCTAATTTCAAATGTTAGACCAGTGTCCGACTGGTTTTCAGAGGTGGGAGTTTTATTTTCTAGTTTGATAAAGCCTGGAACATGCTGGTAGGTACCTGGTACTTTATATATTACATATTTACATTACATCCTGTGCCTTATGTATATATTTGCCCCATATTTCCTTTTTGAGATGCTACTTTCCAATAGCCAGATGACACTGCAGTAGATTCTGATTTCATTTGTGTTCCACTCAGAGAGGTAGAGAACCGTGCGACCGTAAGTTTATAGAACATGTGTCCATCCCTAAAAGAATATTTATCCCTGCAGATGGAGATATGTATCCTTTTTTTTATTAAAGTATACTTATTCCGAAAGCCCACCACCTCTGTTTCCTGTTTACAACTTCAAATATAAAACCCCGTGAGTTTTTTTTTTGCAAACAGTTACCTTTTCAACAAAGTGGCAGACTTGTAGGATGTCCAACTCGGAAATAAAATACTATCGCTCGCCTGCCCAGGCTTGATATATTCTGTGTTCAAAGTACATAGTTATTCCTTTATTATAGCGATTCAAGTTACCAAAACAATCGTGTTGTTCAGCAGTTAAACATTGCAACATATATTGTATCCTTATGTTTTCAACATAAAAACAAGAAAACAGATGGAACCAGTAACTGAAGGTGAAGCTAGAGCATATCGAGGAGGTCCGACTTAAAAACCTGACCCAAACCCAACCGAAATCTCAGTCTCAAGATGGGCCATTCACCAAGAAGCTTAGTAAGAATGGGAAGTAAAGATGTCACAATGCAGATCGCAACAGCCAGCCATGGAAGTTGAGGAGCCAGAACAGTGTATAAACCAGTTGCGAATGTGGTGGTGGTTGCCATGAAAGCAAACCACATAAGCTTCTTGGTAAAAGACCTGTAGTAAAGCAAGAACTCAAGATCCTCCCATCTTGCTATGACGCATATAAAGGCAACAGCAAGTGAGGAGCACATTGCCAATGCATCAGAGATCAAGAATGCCTTAAACGCAATCTTCCTTGCCATGATGGGAAGCCCCTCGTTTCCAGCATCAGTGCTGTATCCTCCGGGCAAAGTGAATGCAGCAGCAAAGGTAATCGTAGCGATGAGGATCGCCACTAGGGAAGTGTTGCCTGTGTATGTTTGAGTCAGTGACTTGATATCCTTCCTTGATAAGTTGGTCACTTCATCCTTGGCGTCCTTGTGGAGATTAAAAATAGAAGGAGCACTTTGAGGATCAGCTTTCAGCATGCGCATGGACACTTCATTCTGGTTAAGGTTAAAGAAACATTTTGCATTAGTGTAAATAAAAATGGGAATGGTGCTTGCATTAATTAATATAACACTAGTGGAAAAAATGAAAACCTACAACTCCATGGTTTGTTGTCACGGTTGCAGAAATCCAAATAATCATTTATATTTAAAATCTGTCTTTTCATTCCTTCAGAGTGGATCTTAGTTGTTTATGGGAACTAGTAAACTGCGCCTGCGCTTTGGCGTTGTTTTCACACTAGTACTAACTAGTCCATCAAGCCATTCTCTCGCATGGGTTAGAATCAATGTTAGTTACTGCTTAATACCTTTAACTAATAAAAGTTACTTGTATCAAAATGTATGTTTTTCTGTCTATTTTTCTAATACAATAGGTATAATATATACTCTATAGTCCCTATCTAGTTGTGCTAAACTTATCAATTATTGAACATAGCTTAAACTAAATATTTTTCATCCATATCTATAGTTTTAATCTTATTAATTGCTAAAAAGTTTTATCCTCAAATAAAGTTGAAACTCTTGTACTTATAACATCTATTATGAACTATACTTTTGTACTTTCTAAAAATTAATAATTTTAGGTCATAGATTACACTCTTAAGTACTATGATGACATAAATAATCATTTATAACTGGCATCACATTGCGTAATATCAGTGCTAGAGTTTGAAGTGAGATCTAGAATGGGTAGCGGTGCTAATCTCAAGAGGATATTAATATCTAAGCTTTATAATGACTATTTACTGTAAAGAACTTTTAAATGACAAGGTATACAACTACCTACGATCTGCACAAACCTCTGTTTTTAAAGTGTTTGAATTTCTTATGAAGGAATTATATGTGTAATAATGGCTATACTATCAACATTGATGTGCCAGACAATTTTGTGAAAATGTATACATATATCTAAAGTAACAACTTATATGAATTACATGTCATGGATATTAAAATAATTTTCAATAATTTTTAGTATCATAAGAATATGAACCATTAAGAAAATATTTTTCACGATCGTTGAAACATAACATATATCATTCATGCATGCATGTGTACTTGATCCACAAGATGGTCATGTATACTTTAGTCAAAATTTAATATATTAATATTAGTAGAAGTGGGTAATATAGAAAAATATATGTGCATTATGGGTATTTAAACATTTTTAATAGATAATGTTGATAATATAGATGTGGATTTGAGAAGATATTTATATTTTTTTAAACAATGACAAAAGTGTTAATTGAGAAGGAAATTTAAAGGGTTACATAGATTATCAATCATAACAACAAGTGTGTAATTAGATGCAAATTTACGATAACATGTGGGTATTATCATGTTTCTTAATAGCATAGGTGGGTAATCTACTATTATTATTATTAGATCTACATAGTTCATACCCATTAACTGCATTTACTCTCTAATGCTCAACTCTCAGTGAGCCACGTCAGCTCAAGTCTCAACACAATGGTTCCCCCGCTTCAATTTTTGTAACCATTGGATCACGATTTGAAAATGAGCTAGACACGTCTGTCCATGTGCCACTCTGCTCACCTCCCACAGAACTGAGAATTCCCACTAGCGCTTACTTGCTCACTTGCTATCTCTCAATAACTCATTCAATTAATAATGATGGCAAGATAATCAGTAGCCAAGCATGGGCTCCTCTACTACTACGCATTGAGTAGCCGAAAGGATGGGAGAAATAGCTGGTCACATATAGTAGTAGTAGTAGTACTACGCATTGAGTAGCCGAAAGGATGGGAGAAATAGCTGGTCACATATAGTAGTAGTAGTAGTATCTTTCCCGCTGCTGGAAGCACGCTGCTCCTGCAGTCTGAAAGCAAAGCACCTTGCTCCTGAATGCACTAGACAGCAATATTTCTAACTAAGAACACAAGGCTCCAACATCACAAACCTAAATGATGTTACGGTGCTACATACATAGTTGAGCTGTAAGCTGGATATGGTGGTATGGTAGGTGGGCTGTCATCCTGTGCAAATTATGTGGTCACCTCAGTCTATGGGCCAACAAACAATGACGACAAAGCAACCTTTCTCAGTGAACTGATTGCCAGCCAACCGACATCCAGCATGCCTTGGGTGTGCCTAGGGGATTTTAATTTGATCTATGAAGCCTAGGACAAAAACAATATAACAATCTAAACCGGATGCAGATGAGAAGGTTCAGGCAAGCTTTGTCAGCGTACAATGTCCAATTTGAAGGCCAATTAGCTTGGTTCTCCCAACTGTTGACAGCTGGAAACAAAACAAGCCACAGCTTGGCTATCTTGACTCTATGGAGCATTTGGAAGCAAAGAAACGCAGTGGTGCTCAGGGATTGCAGAAAAGGGGAGCAGACTCTGTTCTCGAACTTGAAGGATTTGTGCCAGCAGTGGTCTTTAGCGGGAGGAAGCTTTCTGAAGCCCCTCATAGTTGTGCAAAATCCAACTGTGTAATAAGCTTTGAAATATCTCTTTACCCCTTGCAGCCTAGGCTGTGAGGGGGAGCACTTCTCGCGCATGTAATAGTTGTTGCTAACTCTCTCTTATTATAAATCAAAGCTGCGTAACCAGATCTTTCAAAAAAAATACTTCTTTCCAATGTAATATAAAATTGCTCTCTGCACAGCAATGCATGGAGAATTCAACTAGTATAGCAAGATATGATTGATGCAAAGGACATGCTGAATTCCAGAAGTGCATATGGGTGGTAGGAGAACATGACATTGCAAATGATCGGCATGCATACTGATTTATGGACTAACGTGAGAGAAAACATACGCACCCAATTTAAAGTCTTGGCATGGTCAGTGGGTAATGTCCTGTTTACTGGGTAACCATTGTTGTTAACCACTGTGATGTCAATGTCTCGGTGAAGCAATAAAGCAGCCACCATCTTTGGATCGCACTTCTGGACTGCGACATGCAGAGCAGTGTCTCCATTTTCATCTCGCATGTTAACGAGTTTTTGAAACTGTGGCAAACCCAGCACAAACTTTACGAACTCCGTCTGTTGAAACTGTACAGCTATGTGCAGACATGTCGAGCCTCTTGTATTGTAACATGGAGCATCTGGACAATGTTTAAGAAGCTCCCGAGCAACACCAACATGGCCACGATATGCGGCAGAAACAAGAAGAGGGTTACCTAATGTCGAGACTTGGTACCCTAAAGACCGATCGTGTTCCAACAATACACTTAGCACATCAATCTTGTGCCAACGTACAGCCAGATGCATTGGAGTGTTGCTACTCTTGTCTTCTTCTCTGGCAAGCCAAGGACGTGCCTCCATAATCTTGTTAGCTATGGCTGCGAATCAAGCATGCAGTAAGGATGGTTAGCAACCATGGAATAATGGCAACTGTATGTATTAGTTAAAGATGAGTTTTGGTATAAAAAAAACGTTGCCCTCTTGTGTAGTAGGTCACACCTGAATTACCGTTCCACACGGAAGCATGCAGAGCATTCATGCCATCGGCTCCTCCATGAGCAGAATCACGAATCTCTAATAGTTTATCAAAGACATCCTCATATTTCCTCATCACCGCGATGAACATGGGTGACTCACCATACTGGTTCACATAATGTGACAGGGCAGGCTCAGCTTGTAACAGCTCCAGCGCGAGCTTCCTGTGTCCGTTGCGTATGGCGTGGTGCAGTGCGTTGCATCCACACTTGTCTTGCTTCAGGATCGCCCCGCTCAGCTGCTGATCACGACAGCACCTGAGCAAAACAGAAGCTACAGAGAGACGTCCACTCGCCACGGCGGCGAGCAGAGGGGTCTCGCCTTCTGAGTTGACGGCAGTGAGGAGTGACGGGTTCAAAGCCTGGACCTCCTTACAGAACACCTCGTGGCCATGGATGGCGGCGATGTGGAGGCATGTGTTCCCCTGAGGAGTGGTTCCAAGCACGCCCGGAACATGCAGACACAGGTGCCTCATTTCTGCGACATGACCAGATACTGCTACTTCCATGGGTCGTTCCATCCCCTGAGGATGTACAGCTTATTACACAAACAAACAGGAGTACGTTTTAATAATTGACATAACATATACGGAGAAACCATACGTACCGACGTGAAAGGCTCTGCGTGGATACTTAGATTACTAAGGTACAACTGTAAAACAGCGACCATGCTCATCATTGTTTGTCTTTTTTGTTCGTCACCTGCTGGCATTATTCTGGCTGCGAGTTGCAGAGCGGTTTCTCCTCTGTCATTGGGCAGGTTAATAAGATGCTGAAGTTGTGGAGAGCTCACGACAAACCTCACAAAATCTTCCTGACCAAATGATAGAGCTATGTGAAGACATGTCGAACCCATTGCGTCGAAGTAGGGAGGATCAGGACAATGTCTAAGAAGCTCTCGAGCAACACCAACATTGCCCTGAGATGCTGCGATACAAAGAAGAGGAGCACCAGCACCATCTGTGGAGATGAAATAACCCAAAGACGGATCATGTTCCATCAATACTGTAAGCACGTCAATCTTGTTCTCAATCGCGGCCAGGTACATTGGTGTACGCTTTTCTTCATTTTCTTGTCTGACTAGCCATGGACGTGCCTCCATAACCCTTTTAGCGATAACTGAAACAAAACAAAGGTAAGAAACATATGAGGTGACCAAGCTGAGGATAGTACTCCGTATTAGATATCAAGTTCCTGTGAAGAAAGTAATAAATTTCACAGCCTTTATGCGATGCATAGGTCTCACCTGGATTACCATTTGTCACTGCAGCATGTAGAGCATTGTACCCATAGGCTCCCCCATGAGCCGCATCAGGAATCTGCAACAGCTTCTCCAAGACGTCCCCATAATCTCTCATTACCGCGATGAACATGGGTGACTCATAACATTTGTTCACAGCTTTCGATAAGGCGGGCTCTGCTTCTATCAGCTCCAGCGCGAGCTTCCTATGTCCCCTGAAGACGGCATGATGCAGTGCGTTGAATCCACGCTTGTCTTGCTTCAGGATCGTCTCGCTCAGCTGCTGATCACGGCAGAACCTAAGTAAAACAGAAGCTAAAGTGGCATGGCCCCTAGCCACGGCGGTGAGCAGCGGCGTCTCGCCATTGGCATTGATGGCGTTGAGTAGAGGAAGGGACTGGTTGAGCGTCAGGACATCCTTGCAGAACCCCTGGTGGCCATGGATGGAGGCGATGTGGAGGCAGTTGTTACACTGCTGAGTGGTTCCAAGAAGCACTGATGGATCGTGAGAATCAAGGTCCTTCATTAATCTAGCATTGCCAGTTACGGCTGCTTCCAGAACCCGTCCATCCATCAGCGTTCCTTCCGATGAACTAACCGAAGCCTAATTGCAAATAAAAACGCTATCAACTGTTTGCAAACCTTCCGAATAATGACCTATACTGCAGAAAAGAATACTTAGGAAACCATTGTTTGGACCTACAGATTAATGTCATGGAAAGAAGTATCTGTTAGTATATTTTTTTAGAGTCACATACAGAGAAACAAAATACTTACCGGGTTGTTGTTAATATTTTTTTCTCTGTCACCTAGAACAGACGCTATCCACGTTAGCCCTCTCCTCCGTGCCAGATGCAGAGCAGTTTCTCCACTGTTATCTGCCATGTTTATAAGATGGTGAAGCTGCTGAGACCCCAGGACATATTCTACAAACTCTGCCTGACCATTTAATACAGCTACATGAAGACATGTCAAGCCATTTGCATCGCAGTAGGGAGCATCAGGACTGCTTAAGTAGCTCTCGAGCAACACCAATATGGCCCTTAGATGCCGCGATACAAAGAAGAGGAAAACCGTATGTGGAGATTAGGTACCCTAAAAATGGATCATGTTCCAACAGTACTGTAAGCACGTCGACCTTGTTCTGGTATGCAGCTAGGTGCATTGGAGTATATTTATCCTCACTTTCTTGTCTGGCTAGCCAAGGACGCATCTCCATAATCCTTCTAACGATAGCTGAAACCAAATGAAGTAGCAGAAAATGGTTAAGAACCATGGAACGATGAAAGCTAGCTGACGATAAGTAATGGTTGTACTCTAAAGAAGACTTCACGTTAATTCTCAAAAGTTGTGTTTATGCAAAAAAATAAATCCTAAATTTGAAAGGTATTTTAATATAACCCCATAATTTTTATATAAATTACCCACCTCTGTTGTTATAAAAGATTATGCTCCTCTGTCCTCTGCTCCAAGTATCTTCCTTGAACTCCTTCCTCCTATGCCTCTACTCTCTATCATCTTCCTTATCTCTACTACTTTCCCCTCGGCGCCTAGGAAACACCTAGGCGCTCCTAGTCGTGTCGAGACTCTAGGTGGAATTGATGGTCACCGTTTAGAGAGCGTCTAACACCTTTTTCTAACCTTGATCTAAGTTATCCATTCCCGATTTAATAAAAATAAATTAAAATATATTCTAAATCTACAGATAAATACTAATATAATTTATTAACAAAAATAACTTAATAACCCTATGCTATATACTACCTTTGTCCCTAAAAGGATATAACTATGGGTTGCGTGCCAGTTAAAGTACTTCACGTTTGACCAAGTTTCTAGTAAATAGTATTCACATTTATGACTCCAAATTATTTTATTATGAAGACTTCGTAATTAATCTAATGATATTTTTTTTATATTATAAATATTTATACTTTTTTATCTATAATTGGTCAAACTTGATATACTAAAATATGACACTGTTCTAGAATTGCATTCTATTGGGGACAGAGGGAGTATTTCTAAATAACATATTTCTACCACATTTATGTTATATGTTCCATAGTGTAGACTAAGTAATAATCTACTTCAGGATTAATTTTTGTTTTACTAGTTTATCAAGAATGGAAAATATTCCTTTAACAAACCACATATCAATATTAAAGACACAAACAATACACTTTAAATTATATTAGTACTCCGGATATTAAATTTTCTATCACTTTATACATTTTGATAGAAGCATTATGATATACCAAGTTAAATATATGTATATATATGTTTCCATATTACAACTTATATTAATATTCATATTAACATATTAAAAATATAATTAAAGTAAACATACAAGTTGCGTCGTAAGTACGCATGCATACCTATTCGATAAATATATATGTTATGTTTTAGCAATCACGAAAAATATTTTCTTAGCAACATACTAACGGATACTAACAAATCATTTAAAATTGTATTAAAAACCATGACATATAACTTACAAAAGTGGTTATTTAAGATAAATGTATATATTTCAACTAAAATGGTTGACGTCAGTCTATATACTGATAGTATATTCATAGGAACTCTAATTTTTTTAAATAAAGACATTCTCACACATATAATCCTTGATTAGAAAATTCAAACAACTTGAGAAGTCATGAGGTTTAGTGTAGATGACCAAAGGTGGCTATAACTGTCTAATCTTTGAGATTAATATCCTCTTGAGAGATTAGCACCGTTACCCCATCTTAGATGTCTCTTTAGAGTCTAGCACTGATCATAAGCAGTAGTGTATAGATCTTAAATAACCATTATGCCTTTATAGTACCGAGGAATGAATTTTACAACGTAAAATCCTTGTTTTGAATAAAATATAAAAGAATGGCTAATAAAAGATAAAACATGGACATGAGTTTCATTATTTAAATAAAATATAAAAGGATGGCTAATAAATGATAAAACATGCAAATGAGCTTAAGCTTAACTTGAGGATAAAAAATCTGTAACTAAGAATAAGATTAAGAACTAAAAGCTACTCCCTCTGTTCTAAATTATAAGTCGCTTTGACTTTTTCGGTACATCGAATTTGCTATGTATCTAGATATATATTATGTCTAGATACATAGCAAATTCAATGTACCAAAAAAGTCAAAGCGACTTATAATTTGGAACGGAGGGAATAACTATCTAGATTCATGGTGTCAAGATACAAGGAAAGACGAGCCATCAAAGTTTAAGCTAACGTTTCAACTGAACACACCATCTTCAAAATACATAAGAGATGCATTGCAAAGGAAAAAAAATTATGGATGGAAAAATATTAGTACTTCTTACGTTCCATATGATAAGTTACTTTGGCTTTTATAGATGAGGAATTCCTGTAATGTATCACGACCTAGTATGTATCTAGATAAATAAAAGAAACTATGTATTTAGAAAAACCAAAACTGCTTACAATTGCAGACAGAGGGAGTAGTTGATTAGTTATCACAAATAGTGACTAGAACACTCTCATTCTCTTTAATAAGACGCACATGCATATTGAGATTTAAACTTTAAAATTTTTAATCAGTAAGCTAACTACTTTTAACTATTATAATACGAAATTGATACGGTTAGATTTGTAATCAAATTTACTATCCAATACTTATAAATTTATAAGTGTGGACAATATAATATAAAACAAATGAATGATCATAGTGTAATTTAGGAGAATATGTCATTTCAGACTGCACCTTATAAAACGAAACGGAGGGAGGACCTATTAAGCCAATTGTGTTTGAAAATGAAAATGATCAAAAAGTAAAAACTTGCAATCTAACATAAATAACTTTTATTAGTCATAGATATTAAACAGTAACATCTAATGCTTATGTCTCCTAAAATTCTAGCCCTGGCGGGAGTATAGGTTGATGGATAACTTTGTGAAGAATACAGAAAGTTCGAGAATGCATATTAATCAATTAGCCGCATGAGCATTCGTACAGCGAAAGTCTCACCTATATTTCCATTTCTGACAGCACCATGGAGAACATTTAAGCCGAATGTTCCAGAATCAGAAGAATCTGGAATCTCCAACAATTTGTGGAACACCTCTGTAAAATTTCTCACTGCCGCAATGAACAGAGGTGACTCGTTGCGACTGTCCACAGCTTTCGACAAGGTAGGCACTGCCTCTATCAGCTCGAGTGCCAGCATCCTGTGTCCTCTGCGGATGGCGTGGTGCAACGCGTTGCATCCGTGCTTGTCTTGCTTCAGGATTATCTCGCTCAGCTGTTGGTAACGGCAGTACCTGAGTAAAACAGAAGCTAAAGAAGCGCAGCCCCTTGCCACTGCGGTGAGCAGCGGCGTCTCGCCGTCTTTGTTGACGGTGGAGAGGAGCGCCGGAGCCGGAGAATGGTCCAGCGTCAGGATATTCTTGCAGAAGTCCTCGTGGGCCTGGATGGAGGCGATGTGGAGGCAAGTGTTTCCTTGTGGAGTTGTCCCGAGCAGCACGCCCGGGCCATCAAGAGCCAGTAGTTGCTTCATTCATGGAACATCACCGGATGTGGCTGCTTCCAAAAGACGCCGGTCCATAGATGCTTCCTGTGACGAACTCATGATACGTGTACCCTGGTGCGATCAAGATTCTTTTTTGGTGGGCGGTCCGCCGTGACAAACTGGATTCTAAAAGCACGTCATATAGTACCGGCAGTTAGACTCCTAAAATTGTAACAACGCATTATAATATCAAGTATTTAAGTGTTCCAATGATCTTGGCAAAAATACATTTTTATATCATCTTTTGTTTTATTTGTTTTTTTTGTGAGATTTTGTTTTGTTTGTTTGTATCGTGCCAGTTTTTTTTTTTTTTTTTGCCTTCAACTCAAAGCAACTCTATGAAGCTGTTTTGGTAAACCATTCAGTAGAAAAACAGCTCCTTCTGGTCAATGAAAAGAATGAAATGGTCATTATACCCTTCTTCATTCTTTTCTTCCTTTTTTTCCTTTTCATCATCTCCTCTTTCTTCCCCACGCCAGCCTTTCTTCTCCTCTCCCTCAATGCCTCTCTTCCCCACAGCATCAACGCTTCCCTTCATGCCCCACTATCCTTGGTAGCACCCCTGTGCCTGCACGCCTTTACGCCCTGGCCCTTGCTGCACTACCACCCTTCCCGCGCAGGTACGCCGCCTCCGCCCCTCCCCGGCGGCACAGCCCATCCCCAACAGCGCGGCATCTTGCTTGTGTCACAAACCCTCCCCGCACGAGTGCGCAGCCTCTGCCACGCCCCATGTTGGCCTCACCTGCCATGGCTGTGCTCGCAGGAACGAACCATGGGGGACAAAGCCCATCATATGGCCGCAATGGACACCCTAGGAGAAACCAGATATTTCAGCTCTTGCTCTCCCTCCTCGCTTGTCTCAGTGGAAATTATGGGGCTCATGGCATGAAACTAACAGCTCTGATCTGCTTTGTTCATATAATCTGTACCAAATGGGTACTAATTGATGCATTTGACCAGAGGTAATAAACTTATACACTGTTAAAGACTGATATTTGTAACGTAACTATGTCAAAAACCGTTACTTAATTACACAAAAAAAAAGTTACTCCATATGTAATACATACTCCCTCCATACTTAAAAAATAAAGTCGTTTTGGACAGCGATACGGTCTCCAAAGCATAACTTTAACTACTTATTTTTATAAAGATATTTATCAAAAAGTGATATATGTAAATTTTTGTGAAAGTATTTTTCAAGACAAATCTATACATATGGTTTTCACATTTCCAAACTCAACAACTTAAAAGTTATTCATGATTTATATTCCCAATATTTGCCCTCAATTTGCGGCTAACGCGACCGGCGGGATTCGAACTCACGACCTCTCCCTCGCGTGTCTGCTGCTCTACCACTGCACTGCACTATCACTTGTGTCTAGATTCCGTTATCTATCCTCATATATTATAAGAAACCAAGAGTAAATTGCTTGTTTGAGGTCCTAAACGAATTCAAATAAAAAAATGGTCAACTACAAAGTTTCATAACTTTTCGAGATCTACAATTTTCATTTAGGAAGTTTTTCCATCCGAGGTCGTTTGAAACATTCAAATTTCAAATTTGAGAGATTCAAACGTAGTTTTGCATGATAAGATGATTTCAAATCAAAAAGTTGTCAACTACATAGTTTCATAACTTTTGGAGACCTACAATTTTCATTTAGGAAGTTTTTCCATCTGAGGTCTTTTAAAAAATTCAAATGTTAAAATTTTCAAATTCAAACGTCGTTTTTGCATGACAAGATGATTTCAAATCAAAATGTTGCTAACTATAAAATTTTATAACTTCTCAAGATCTACAAAGTTTATTTTAGTCATTTGTTCATCCGACATAGTGGTAGTAACATTGTTCATAAATCTTATATATCTCTCTTCTACTTTTATGAAACTAATATGAGAGATGTAGATTTTATGAACAATATTATTGTCGCTTTGTCAAATGAAGAAATGACCAAAATAAACTTTGTAGATCTTGAAAAGTTATATAACTTTGTAGTTGAAAAGTTTTTCATTTGAATTCATTTAGGGCCTCAAAAATTGCTTTGAAAAACTGATTTGCTTAGGGCCAAAAAAAAATACACACGGCAAAATGCCTCTTTGCCGAGTGCCAAAACAAAGGCACTCGGCAAAATACATCATTGCCGAGTGCCAAAACAAAGGCACTCGGCAAAATACATCTTTGCCGAGTGCCAGAAAAAATGCACTCGGCAAAGACGCATTTTGCCGTGTGCTGAAAAATAGCACTCGGCAAAATACATCTTTGCCGACTGCTAGAAAAAGGCACGCGGCAAAGACGCATTTTGTCGAGTGTTTTTTTTTGCCGAGTGTATTTTATTTGGCACTTGGCAAAGCCTCCGGCACTCGACAAAGTGCCGGTTTCTGGTACTGTATATTTTTCTAACAACAGATAAACATGAGCTCAAGTTATGTTACATATACAAGTGTTGGAAAATGATCTCCGGTTTTGGAGAGGATGGGCCAACACTAGACCCGTTGCACACCAAGGGGAGTGTTACGTTCCCAACTCGCGCCACCATCAGAAATGAAACTAACGACCTATGGTTGCAGCCCCAGGGTGAACGGCACTACAATATAATGGGGCGGACATCATTAAGTCGAGGCAGCCATGAGTTAGTCTCCAATCCACTGTCGTGTTCATGCAACTAGATTAGAGATCCTGTGTTAACTCCCTATTTTATCCAATATTGTCCCTTCTTCCTCACTGATCATGGTTAGTCTCCAATCCACTATCGTGTTCATGCAACTAGATTCTCCTGTGGTTAACTCCCTATTTTCTCCAATATTGTGGCATCCGAGCCTCCTAATCTACTTTGTGAAACCCTAAGATGTGGTTTATGCCTCGGATTAAGTTAATTTTGAGGTAAATTAATTAATTAGTGCCAAATTGGTGCCCTACTGCTCAGCATTTAGCCCTATTGCTCTCGGCTCAATCTCGTTGAAGGTTGATCAAGTCTCTGACCATGATGAACCATGCAAAATCAACGCACATTAAGGAGCATTTGGGGCTAGGGTTTTGGATTAGCGCACAGAAGGAGGGGAATTTGCGAATCAGTTGAAGCTTTCCCCAAATTCCAAAACCCTAGATCACGAATCCCCAAACATTTGCTCGAAATTGAACCCTAAATCTCAAGACCAGTGGCATGAGTCAGCGGATTAGTACCAGCTTTGGCGCTTTGGCCTTGGAACGGAGGCGGGATCACTGTTAGTCCACTGACTTCACCGTCCCATGCGCACGCAGCAGCCGCTACTGTGGTGGATGAGGGCACCGCTGCTGCCAACACGAATCAGGGCGGCGTAGTCGCGCTGCGGCCACCGCGCATCAAGTGGTCGTTGCCGCCGCCAAGCATCAGGGCCTGCTGCAGCCCGCCGCTGCGGATAAGACGCCGCCACCGTAGACGTGCATTAGGGGCGCCACCGCCGATGTCGCACAGATCAGGGCGCCGCCGCCGCTTAGCGCATCAAGCCGCCTCCCTGCCGCGGCAGAAGTCTCCCCACGCGCCATCTTCCTGGGCACTGGCTGGGGGCGCTCGACAGAGCCGCACACAGTCGTTGGCGCGTGCGTGCGCCGGCGAGACGCCCCGGGCTGGGACCTTTCCTTGTCCCGCGCCGCACCCTTACTCCGATGCTGGGCAGCGCTCGTGCCGTCATCACTCCGGCCGCTCTCTCTCTCTCTCGGCAGCAGAGAGTGAAAAGCAGAGGACGGAGAGCAAACGAATGTGCTAGGGTTTTGGTGGGTTCGTGTTTTGTTCTAGGACGGAGTCGGCTAGACCGTCGATTATGATCCGACGGTGGATAGTGGCTCCCGTGCTAGCAGTCCTGCGGGAAATTTGTATCACACATGAAAACGCAGCCCAGGCCCAGGTTGCATTGCTCCTAGCCCAGGTGCGTTAATGTGCTTTGCTCTAAAAAAAGTGGGGTCAATGTGCACCGGGTGCGTGGCACCTAGTGCCTGGTGGACAAGGCCGATCCACAGTTGCACTGACCTAGGTTCAACTCCCCGTAGAAGTGAATTTTCTATGATTTAACGACATTGTCTTTTAGGCGACATTCCCGTGGATAGCGAGGCGTCTGTGATGACTTCGTCAATCTCAAAGGTTTGCGTGAGTACGTTTATATGGGTGAGTGTGCGTGGTTTGTGAGTGTCTGCATTGTACTGTGTAGTTCGCAAAAAAATATCGGAAAATAATGTTTCATCCTTTGAAGTTTTTTACTTGAGCCGCGTGAAACAGTAGGCTGAGCTTGACTTAATGACATATACATGCTCAATCATAATCAGTGGAGTGTTAGCCGTGAAGTATCAATATTAATATAAGAAACAATTAAATGGGGATACCCATATATAGTACCTGGCTGCTGAATGTGGGCGTACGTATAGTATATGGACACGGCGGCAAGAGATGATCCAGTAACTTCAACGCGCTCAATTTCTCGTTTTCCTCAATACAGGTGAAGAAGAGGCAAGGGGTTTCAACAGGCTTGTGTACTCAACGAGAAAACAGGCTAGCTAGGCAGGCAAGAAACTTGTTCCTTGTCCGGTTGTCCCTCGCAGCAGCCTTGTTATAAACACAAGTTACACAACCGACAAATATGAAGCTGTGAAAGAAAAAGGAAAAGAGAAAGAGAAAGGAGAAAAAAAAGAAAGATCGCTAGAATGAAGCAAAGAATCGATTGTTCTAATATAATAGTTACTGATGTGGTTGTCAGATTTTGTTTTGTTTGACTCGGAGTCCGACCATAGGACAACGAGAAAAGCATTGATTCAGCGTCAGGACATCCTTGCAGAATTCCTCGTGGCCCTGGATGGTAGAGATGTCCCTGTGGAGTTGCCCCAAGCAGCACGCCAGGATCGTTAAGAGCCAGCAGTTGCTTCATCGATGGAAAGTCACCAGATGTGGCTGCTTCCAGGAGACGCCGGTCTCATGATGGCCGGCCGCCGTGAGTTCGTCAGGGGAAGCATCTATGGATGGCCGGCCGCTGTGACAAATTAAACTGGATTCTAAAGCACGTCATATTGTTTGATGAGGATATAATCATTGCATATTAGTATCTGCAGCAGCTACACTAGTATTTAATGATTTTGGTAATAAACATATACACTAGTAAATGTTTCCCATCGATATACGTGGATGGGTGCATTTGGCCGTGAAACTGCGGGGCTACTTTACTTATATTTTTTCTAATAACAAAAGATGAACAATAGCTCTTGGTATGTTGCATATACACACCCTATCATCAATAGTACAGTATTAGCCATGAAGTTTTAATATAAGGAATAAGGATACCCATATATAATACCTGGCTGCTGAATGTGGCCGCTGTAGTATGGACGGCAAGAGATGATCCGGAAACTAACACAACTGCGGGGCTACTTTACCCTATATTTTTTTTTCTAAGAAGAAAAGATAAACAATAATAGCTCTTGTTTAAGTTGCACATACACACTCTATCATCACTAGTGCAGTATTAGACATGAAGTTTTAATATAAGGATAAGGATACCCATAAAAAATACCTGGCTGCTGAATATGGCCCCTGTAGTGTGGACGCAATACAAGTGATGAGGCAAGGAGCTACAACGGTCTAGACTATTCAATTCAATCAGAAAAGAGGCTAGCTAGGCACACGCAAGGAAGTTGTTCCACGCTGCGGCCTCTATATATACAAAATACAAACGCAATGGAGGGAAAAGGAAAAGGAAAAGCCAAAGGGGAAAAGAAAAAACAAAGATACATAGATCTCAATATACAAGTGATGAGGCAAGGAGTACTCAATCAGACAAGAGGGTAGCCAGGCACACGCATGGAAGTAACCATTGTTGATTTCTCTACTTGTTCATATGACATTTTCAAATTCAAACTGCATACTAACAATTGTTGTTAATGACTCGTGCAGGGGCTGGAAAAAGGTGACAAAAAGGGGTTCTTCACGCTGTCCCACTAGCATCCAGGGCCTGCTGATTAAAAAGCACTTCCCTGGCTTGGTCCTCACCGCCGAGGGTAACCACATCGTGCCCGAGAAATGGCACCACTTCTCCCTTGTCAAGGACGAAAATGACGAAGTCCTTGCTGACAAGATCAAGAGGGAGTTCTGGGTGAGTCTTTGCATCGCATCGCATATCTCAATACAACGGATTCGTTGGACTTTCTTCAAACAATGAAATGATGTTTGATGCCTGTGTGCAGTTGTACTTCCAGTTGGAGGAGGGGCAGGACCTCGGGCAGGCGTCACGGCATCAGGACTTGGTGTGCGCTGACCGGCTCAAGGACATGTTCTACGAGGCGCGTACCCAGGCCGCCATCAGCTACTACGCCAACATCAAGAAGGTGAAGGTAGATAAGGAGCAAGCCAGGGAGATGATGTCTCATGAGGAGACCGACCTCACCGAGGAGCAGTACATGCAGGTAATATAAAAAACTTAAGTAATTGTCAGGAAACATCCGTTATGATTTCTTACATGACATATTCAATTCATTATCTGGAATATAAAAAACTTGAATGTCATGCAGATGCCTCCGGGCTGGTGTAGCAAGTACGAGGACTGCTGGCTTGTAATTGTCAGAGGGTGGCGTACGCCGGCGGCGTACGAGGAGCGCAGAGCACGTCGGGCGAAACGCAAGGCAGAGCTCGATAGGTCAGGGGTCTCACACCACCAAGGGAGCCAGATCCTGCCAGAGTTCATGGAAACATGGGTATTCTTCTATTGATGCATTTGTTGTAGCACTCAATTGTCACTACTTGTAACCATGTTTGTGTTTGTCCGCAGTCGGCGACGCATGGTGGGGAGCAAATCAACGAGTTCACGGGGTACGTGCTTGCTCACATCGGCAAAGCGAAAGCGCCCACCACCGTGTACAGCTCGTCGCTCGGGCCAGAGAAGTACACCAGCCCGGTCGTCTACGACAAGCTCACCAAGTACGCCGCAGCAGCTCGAGAGCGCCATGGCGATGACTACAACCCCACCACCGAGCCCCTGGACACTGACCTCGTGATGAGGATTGGAGGAGGGAAGCAGCACGGCCGGTACTTTATGGCCAACAGCGTCATCGACCCGTCGTCTGTTTAGACGCTGAGCCAGATCCACAAAGAAGACCGGCAAAGGGGGGGCGGATCGCAGATCCCCATAGCGCCTCGGCAGCAGAGCAGCGCGCAGATGATGACGACACTTCAGGTAAGTGGAGTTTCATTCGTCGTTCACTCGTTTCACGCATGATGTACCTTGCCTTCAAATACCATCAACCATTCTGGTGTATATATTGCAGGCCACGGTCCAAGAGCTGCAGGCGGCCCAGGCAGCCCAGGCGGCTATCCAGGCGCAGCGGGATGCGGCCCATCAGGAGCAGCTACTGGCACTTACGCAGCACTATCAGAGACAGTTGGCGGACCTATCCCTACACTTCCTGGCCCAGATCCCGGGAATGCAGGAGCCTCCTGCCTCGATCTTCGCTCCACCACCGGTAGTTCCACTGCCTGTTCTTGTACCTGGTCAGGTGAGTACAATGATTGTCGCTTTAGCTTGTGCGGCCAGCCTACAGGTACTAATTACATCACTTGGTCTTTGTGCAGGCACCGTCGGCGGGTTCGAACTCGACTCCAAGTGGTAGCCCTCCACTGGGTCCTTCTCCACCGCACGGCTGGGCACCTTACCAGAGCTTCCCCACGCAGCCGTACATCTAGCCTCCTCCACAGTCGCAGGGGTACTCCTCCTGGCCGCAGCAGGGGCACTACGGGCCTCCAGGCGTCTGTCCGCAGCAGCTGGGGCAGTACTGGCAGTACGGTTCGGCCCCGCAATCGGGTTGGTCGTAGCGGGAGCAAGGTGGGGGCACGACTCCGAGTTGGTCTCCATGGGAGCAAGGTGGTGGGGGCTCTGGGACCCCTAGGGACGGTGCCTCGAGCTAGGTACTACACTTATCGCTTTTGGACCTTGTATGGATGACTATGTATGGATGACGATCGACATTTGTCGCTTGTGTATGGATGACTTGGAGGATATGTGGGTACCATGCTATATATGTGATGTGCGGATGAAAATGGTATTTTGTTGCTATATATGTGGGTCATATGCTATATATGTGATGTATGTGTTGAAATGTCGTGGAAATGCAAGCAAAACAGAAAAGGAAAGAAAAAAAATTCCCAGGTTTGCCAATGGCCAGCCGTCGGCAAACCTGAGATTACTTGTCAGCAAATCCCAGGTTTGCCGACGACTTCCCAGGCCGTCGGCAAAATGACCATAACTTTGCCGATGGCTGGCCGTCGCAAAAATAGTTTGCCGACGACCGTGGCCGTCGCCATAGAAATTCCGAAAAAAAATAAAAAACGCTTTGCCGATGGCCGTTCCGCGTCAGCCGTCGGCAAAGCCGCCGTCAGCCTAACGGCGCGTCGGCTGACGTGGCGCCTTTGCCGATTGCTGATGTGGCCATCGGCAAAGCTTTGTCGATGGCCTGACAGTTGGCCGTCGGCAAACCTCCCTTTGCCGAAGAAATGTCTGCCGATGGCTCTTTGCCGACGGCCACGTCGGATTGCCATCGGCAAAGCCTTTGCCGATGGCAATCCAGACTTCGCCGATGGCTGCGGGCCATCGGCAAACAAGCCGGATCCAAGTGACGAGGCAAGGAGCTACAACGGTCTAGACTATTCAATTCAATCAGAAAAGAGGCTAGCTAGGCACACGCAAGGAAGTTGTCCCACGCTGCGGCCTCTTTATATACAAAATACAAACGCAATGGAGGGAAAAGGAAAAGGAAAAGCGAAAGGGGAAAAGAAAAAAGAAAGATACATAGATCTCAATATACAAGTGATGAGGCAAGGAGTTACAATGGCCGGAATTTGTTCCTGCCCTCGCAGCAGCCTATTTATATGAAAAATACAAAAGCAATGGAGGAAAATCGAAAAGCAAAAGTGAAAGGGGAAAGTAAAAAAAGATACTTAGATGTCTAGAAGAAAGCAAGGAATTAATTTTGCCAATAATGGTTAGGTTATCAGATTCTATTAGATGGATCGCGGTGAGAACTCCAATCCCATTGACATCCACCTGAGCACATTTGTGGACGGTGAGTATACACGCACTCTTGTGGCCGCTACAAAAGGGGATGTCTGCAGCTTTGGGATTGTCAAATGCGCCACAGATCTTCAAAGGGAGTTTGGTGGATTGGATAACTTACCTGTCAAACAACTCTATACTACAGGATGCCAACGATCTTTGATTGGGAAGGACAACAATGCTGAGCTGCTTCAATGCATGAAGTTTGCCTGCTCTTGTGTGCTTTCTTCTCCAAAGGAAAGGCCTACAGTGTTTGAGGTTTACCAGCTTCTGAGAGCTGTTGAAGAGAAATATCATTTCAGTGCAGCTGATGATGAATTGATGATGCAACATCAAAATGCCAATCCTGAAGATGAGATTATTGTAGCAAACTAGTTGAACCTATGTGATGAGTAGGTGCTTGTCAGATACCAAATATGATAGGAGTTGCTTTAACTTGGAATAATCAGGTTGATTAGAATCATTTCTCTATCTTTTATCAGGCAAGCACTAGGATTTGTGATTCTATTGTAATGTCTATCGATATGTGGTGTTTACATTTGTACATCCTTGCCTTGCTGTGTATCCTCCGGATTGTCTTCTCGTTGTGTTGTAAGATGGATCAGCTGTATCGTCATCCAAATTTTAGCTGTAGTCATAGCAATGTGAAACATTGTTGGCCCATCAGTGATCAGTCATGCATCTGCAGCATTGTGGTGCTTTTCGTTTAGCATTTCTGTATCATTTTCATACTCCTTTCTAAATTGAAATGTTAGACTGGTTCGAGAAGGTCTGGGACATGCTGGTAGGCACTTGGCCGGGTGTTTTGTTTTGTATATGCTCGATGTGGTACTTATATATTACATTACATGATTTACATCCTGGGGCTTACGTATATAATTGGCGCATATTTCTTATTTGATTTGTGGTGCTGCTTTCCAACAGCCAGATGACGCTGCAGCCAGCAGCAGACCTCTCATATCATTTATGTGTTTCACTTTTAGAGAGTGCTACCGAAATAAGTTTATGGAACACGTGTCCATGCCTAACAGAAGAATATTTAACCCTGCAGATGGAGATTTGTATCCTTTTGACTAATGTATATTTCTTCCTCGAAAGGCCAGCACTTCTGTTTCCTGTCTACGACTCCAAATATAAAACCCATAAGTTTTGTTGCAAACAGTTACCTTTGAAAAAAATATGAATTATGATGACAAATCCTGTGGAACCTAACATATTTCTCATCAACAAAGTAGCAGAGTTGTAGGATGTCCAACTCGGAAATAAAATACTATCACTCATCTACACAGGCTTTATTACAGCGATTCCAAACTACCCAAACAATAGTGCTGTTTGGCAAACATTTCAACATATGCTGTTCCCTTATGTTTCCAACATAAAGCAGATGGAACCAATAACTGAAGGTGATGAAGCTAGACCATATCGAGGAGCTCTGAATTGAAAGTCCGACCCAACCGAAATCTAAGTTTCAAGATGGGCCATTCACCAAGAATCTTAGTGAGAATGGGCAGTAAAGACGTCAGAGTGCATACCGCAACGGCCAACCATAGGAGACGAGGAGCCATAACAGTGTATAAACCAGTTGCGAATGCTGTGGTGGTTGCCATGTATGCAAACCACATAAGCTTCTTTGTAAAAGACCTGTAGTGAAGCAGGAACTCCAGATCCTCCCACCTGGCTATGATGCATACAAAGGCAACAGCAAGTGAGAAGCACATAGCCAAGGTGTCGGAGATCAGGAATGCCTTAAACGCAAACTTCCTTGCCATGATGGGAAGCCCCTCGGTTCCAGCATCAGTGCTATATCCTCCGGGCAAAGTGAAAGCAGCAGCAAAGGTAATGGTGGCAATGAGAATCGCCACCAGGGAAGTGTTGCCTGTATATGTTTGAGTCAGTGACTTGATATCCTCCCTAGATGATTTTGTCACTTCATGGTGGGCTTCCCTCCAGACATTATAAATATTTGTTGCGTTTTGAGGATCAGCTTTCAACATAAGCATGGATACTTCGTTCTGCATATAGAAAGATGCAAAAGGAGCTTGGTAACCATGATAGTCTAAATCTGATGTTTCAGGTAAGGAAGATGGATCAACACGCGCGTGCAGAGAAGATTGGCATAAGCACTGATTTTTTGTGGAGTAATGAAAGTAGTACTATACGTACTAATAATTAAGAAAACCTATATACGACGTAACGTACGTACCCAGTTTAATGTCTTGGAATGGTCGGTGGTAGTCCACAATTTCCCTATTGCATCGTTTCCTCCGTTGTTAAGCACTGTGACGTCTATGTCTGGGTGAAGCAGTAAAGCAGCGACCATCTTCGGATTGCACTTTTGGACTGAGAGGTGCAGAGCAGTATGTCCACCTTGATCTCGCATGTTAATGAGTCTACCGACTTGTGGCAAACCCAGGACAAAATCTACGAACTCCATCTGTCCTGCAAACACAGCTTGGTGCAGACATGTCCAGCCATCTGTTTAAGATGCTCTCGGGCAACGCCAACATGGCCTCTGAATGCAGCAGAAACAAGAAGAGGGTAACCCCAACTTGAGACTAGGTACCCTAAAGACCGATCATGATCCAACAGTACACTTAGCACGTCAATCTTGTCCCGAAGTACAGCCAGGTGCAGTGGAGTGATTTTGTCATTCTTATCTTCTTCTGTTGCGAGCGCAGGACGTGTCTCCATAATCTGTTTAGCGATAGCTGCAAATCATGTAAGTAATTAAAGAAGGTTAACATCCATCGAATGACGACATGTGTGATATGATGGGGTGGTAATAAATTAAAGGGCACGTCTGCTTTGTATCTGTTTTCGGCCCAAGCCATATTTGACAAGCTAGTCAGAAAAATTTTGGCACCCATTTGCATTGGTTCGTGGCCAATATAGTTTGACATGCCCCAGCTAACTAATATTTGCCATGCCCAGCTTTGGAATAAGAGGACATTGCACTGGCCATCATGCATGCATTTTGCTCGGCTAGATCCAGCATCGGGGCTCGTGGATCCGGCCACCAACGGCGGCGAGGGCGCGGATCCGGCCACCACCGACGCGGATCCTGCAACCAGCAGCGGCGTGGGCGTGGATCCGACCACCAGCGGCGGCACGATGTTCCCGAAAGCGGGCCAAGCGTTGGGCCTGAGAGTGGGCTCGGTGTTGGGCCTGAATTTTTTTATTTTTTTATCGATTTACTGATAAGGCGCCCGCCTCCGCTAACTGATTAACCGAGGCGGGCAAGGCAACCGCCTCCGTTATTCACGGATTAACCGTGATCTTTCGACGGAGCCGGTTGCCTTTGCCCGCCTCCGAAAATAAAAAACGCCTGCCTCCATTAATTTTATTGTAGTAGTGTAGGAAGGATAGTAAAAAAGGCAATCTTCTCTCTCATAGTCATAGATTGGCTTGGCCACCAAATCGAAACAACTTTTTTATTGCCCTGTTTTGTTATTCCCCAGAAATTGTTGGATTGGCTCACTGACTTGGCATGGACTAAAACCAAAAGAATAATAGTACGTCACCCCTTACACAGATTTTAGTTTCTCGAAAAAAAGAAGCAGCAAAAAGGTATAGGACCTGGCATGTCTCACCTGAATTTCCATTTCTCACCGCAGCATGAAGAGCATTCCAGCCCTTCGTCCCCCCATGAGCAGAATCAGGAATCTCCAACAGTTTCTCGAAGACATCCATGTAATTTCTCATCACCGCGATGAACATGGGTGACTCATCGTATTTGTTCACAGCTTTGGACAAAGCAGGCTCCGCTGCGATCAGCTCCAGCGCAAGTTCCCTGTGGCCGCTTCGGATGGCGTGGTGCAGTGCATTGTTCCCTTGCTTGTCTTGCATCAAGATTGCCTCGCTCAGATGGAGATCACGGTAGCACCTGAGAAAAGATGAAGCTAAAGTGGTACTGGTACGGCCACTTGTCACTGCTGCGACAAGTGGAGTCTCCCTGTCATTGTTGACAGCGGAGAGGAGCGACCGGTTCAGGGCCATGACATCCATGCTGAATCCATCATGGCCATGCACGGCGGAGATGTGGAGGCAGGTGTTGCCCTGTGGAGTTGTTCCAAGCAGCACGGCTGGGTCATCAAGGGCCAACTGTCTCATCATTGTCGCGTCACCAGATGCCGCGGCATCAAGCAGCCCGCTGTCTGTGTCAAAAAAAAAAAAAGCAGCCCGCTGTCCATCATCGTTGTCCTTTTCCCTAGATATAAATAATAAATTGTTGGATCGAAAATCAGTATAATGTTCCAGAAAAGTATTGAACTGTCTGCTCAATAATTGTCAGCAATAACGAAACAGGAACGGAATTGAATCGGCCGTCCGTTTGTGCACATATTCAGATTCTAATTAATATGCACACGACAGTATACAATAACTCACCCACCCATTACACAGGGATAAACACGCACCACAATGCTCACCAGTTACTAATTTATGCACCACCGCACCTATTAATGTGCTTCCTATATATTATGAAATTATATATGCTTATAAAGGATCAACTCGTTGTTTGCCCCTTGGATCAAATAAGCTCTAATTTGTGGGAGGTATAACAAACAAGGAGATTTTAATACCTGCTTCCATAATTTGGCAGTTGGCAGCTGGACGTTGATGGAGGCAGGCATGCAAGGAGGAACAACAACTGTTAGATCGATCAACGCAGCCAATATACCAGTGTCCCTTGGTGAAGTCTTTTTATAGAACCAAGAACACAATACAACAACCGCCGGTGAGGGAGGTGAGGGGCAGGGCGGCAGATCCGGGACGGCACAACACAACAGCCGTCGTTCCGCTCCCGGTGACTTTAGCAGAATATTTATTCTATAGTTACATACATACACGCCGGCGTCGTATTATATTAGAATAGCAGCATGTTGGACTCCGCTGGTGCTGGTTTGTACGGTTGATTTATTATGAGAAAAAAATACTATACCATAACTAATAAATCCCGGCTGAAACGAACAAACGAACGTGCTGTTAAAGTTTACGTGGAGGGCACAAAGTGACAGACGGAATTTGGATCAAAATTATTGACTTGACTTGGTGAGCATGTGATGCCAGCGCCGGCGGCAACTTGCAGCCATTTAAGCCCTTGTTTAGTTCCCCCAATTCTCCCCCAAATTTCACTATGCAAAAAGAAGAGATTCCCCGTCACATCAAAATGTCGGCAAATGCATGGAGTACTAAATGTTGATAAAATCAAAAACTAATTGCACAGTTTTGTTGTACTTTGCGAGACGAACATTTTAAGCCTAGTTAGTTAAAATTTGGATAATTTTTACCAAATACAAACGAAATGCTACAGGAATTCTGATACAGTGTTTTTCTTCCCAATTCTCTCATCTAAACGAGGCCTAAATTTAATTATGGTTCACCTGACAAGGAGACGTACGATTGCAGACCAATTGGCAGGATTGGTTTCCAGTTCATCTCTATAGCCAATCGTTCCGTGGAAGTGTGGCCCGCGGCAGATGGAGAGACACATGACTGAATGAGAATACTCTGCTTTCTTATCCTGTCAGTGGACATACTATGGTATGGAGCACCTCTACTCTACTGGATTAGGCCTTGTTTAGATTACCTCTAAATTCCAAGTTTTTTCACTCTCTCTCCATCACATCAATTTTTGGACGCATGCATAGAGCATTAAATGTAGGTAAAAAAAATAACTAATTACACAGTTTGGTTGTAAATCACGAGACGAATCTTTTGAGCCTAGTTAGTTCATGATCGGACAAAGTTTGTCAAATACAAACGAAACGTGCTACCGTGTCCAGATTGCAAAAATTTACAATCTAAACAAGGCCCTAGTTCCGCTGCCGGAGCAACTCACCAATTGACGGAGTGAAATCTCCTTTCCATTCTCATTCCACTTAAACAGAGTACACATTGCAACAGCCGTCGTTCCCCTCCCAATTACTTGACAGTCATAGAAGTTTTTGGTGACAAGATCCGATGGGTTGTGCAATGTGGATCAGGGGATTAACAAATACTCCGGCCGGCCAGCGTATTATAATAACAGCTAATTTAAAAAGTCGAAGTGGACGTCACAAATTAAAGTGACAAACGTAGTTGGTTCGAATTCGAAAATTATTGACTTGACTTGGTACGCATGTAGATCAGGGATTAACAAATGCTACTAGTACATTTACACCGGCCGGCCTATTATAATAATAACAGCTCTTTTAAAATTTGAAGTGGACGTCACAAAGTGCCAAACGTAGTTGGTTCGAATCAAAAAATTATTGACTTGACTTGGTTTCTACGCATGCAGTGATGCCACGGGCAACTTGCAACCATTTAATTAGGTTTCACATCACATGGAGCAGTTCGAATATAATTGCAAACCAACTGATAATACTCTGTCACTTTCCTGTCAGTGGACACATAGCACCTCTACTCTACAGCTCTTCATCTACTGCTATTGTTCCGCTGACAGAGCAACTCACCAATTGACGTATAGTAAACACTGTTGTCATGTGTGGCGCCCCCCAGACTTAAACATTACGTGAACCACCATTAGACTTAAACAGAAAACTTAGTACCTATACTAAATGCTGAGACAATATTATATTTTGATGAAAAATTGCAACTAATAAGAACAATAAAGCCATCTACAGAACACTACAAAAGGAGCAAAGAGAAAATTCAGGATTCAGTTGGTATTATCGTTACACAAAATTACAAAACGATTACAACACCAATGCAAAAGTCAAATCCATAAACATGCACACAAACAAGAGAGCATTCTTTATGAAGATACATAAACTCAAAGCCCAACGTTTCGAGTACAGAGTAAATGAACTGAACTGAGTATGTCTTCTCCTAGTGATGTTACGCATTGGATAAGTGCCAATTATCTTGACACCTTGAAGGAAGCAGATGTTTCAGTTTCCATTGGCATGAAGGATGTATTGCAATACTGGATCAATTGGCAGGGAAAACAAAGAAAAATTAGTGAACAGAGTTCTGTAGATGCCTGGAACGACACATTGATCACTGTGAGCTCAGCGTCCTTCCAGTTCCTCCAGCTTCAAAGGAGGATTCCTTGGATGCTCCTCCAGTTGCTTCTCAATGTCATCCTTGAGTGCAGTGTCATGGGAACCGATAAGCCGGACTTCATTGAGTTTTTGTTTAGAGAGATTCTTTATCTCCGTAAATTTCAATGTTGACCCACTACAGCAGCGAGCTGTCAGCAGCTCAAGATTTTGCATTGCTTCTGATCCAAAGGATACATTTAACTTTGAGCTGCAAGTAATCTCGAGGATCTTGAGGTTTAAATAGCAGCGCTGCTGTATTCCATTCACCCAGACACAAAAATCAAGCTTGCCATCAGCATCTTGAAGAGGTTTGACACAAAGACGTAGAATACATAATTCTTTTGTTTCCCCAAGAACATTAATTAATTCAACTTCTTCTGACATGGTTATCTCCAGTTCCAACTTTGTGAGCTTGGGAAGATCTTTGATCCATGATGGCACTTGTTTTACAAGACACATAGCAGGATCCAGTGTTGGTAGGTGATGGTTATGAGTTATCATGATCGATGGGAACAAGCATCTATATATATTATATATATATATATATATATATATATATACTGAATTAAACCGTGGGACCACAGCATTAGGCCCAAAAGGAGAATCATTTTTTTTTCATTTTAGTTTTTGATAAACGGAACAAAATCTAGTTAGACGAGGTTCCTCTTGACAGCATCTGTACCCGATGAAGTGCTCCGATAAGCCGTAGTCGGCGGTGCCCTCGACGTAGTGGAGGATCCTCTTGACAGCCTACTGATGCTCCGTCATCGGTCGCTGCATGAACCGACTGACGTAGCCAACAACAAACGCCAGGTCCAGCCGCATGTGGACGAGGTAGCGAAGGCTGCCCACAATGCGTGGCGTCGACCTCCTTGGCCATGCTGTCGCGACTCAGCTTCAGCCTCTCCTCCATGGGAGTGTAGGTTGGGTTGCAGCCGATGAGCCCGCCCAACTCGACGATGCGCTTGGCGTAGGCAGTCTGGCAAAGGGAGATACCGGAGTTGTCCTGGTGGACCTCGATCCCCAGGTAGAAGGAGAGAAGGCCCAAGTCGCACATCAAGAAGGTTGCCTTCATCTCCTCCTTGAACGCCTCCACCTCGGCCAACTTGGTGCCAGTGATCACCAAGTCGTCGACGTAGACGCCTACCAACAGGGCATTGCCTCCCTTGCCCCGCCGGTAGATAGCAGCCTCGTGAGGACTCTGCTGGAACCCCATTTACTTGAGAGTGGAGTCTAGCTTGGCGTTCCAAGCTCGTGGCGCCTGCCGCAAGCCATAGAGGGCCTTGCGCAGGCGGAGAACCTTGTTCTCCTTGTCGGGGATGACGAATCCCGATGGCTGGTGGACGTAGACCTAGTCCTTCAGGTCACCGTTGAGGAAAACGGACTTGACGTCCATGTGGTGCACATGCCAACCCTCCTAGGCTGCCAATGCGAGGAGGAGACGAACGGACTCCATCTGCGCAACAGGCGTGAAGGCGTCGTCGAAGTCGACTCCCTCCTGCTGGACGAACCCATGCGCCACTAGACGCGCCTTGTGCTTGATCACCGCCCCGGCCTCATCCTTCTTGAGCTTGTAGACCCACTTAAGGGTGATGGTGCAATAGCCGGTAGGAAGATCTGCCAGCTCCCACGTTGAGTTCCGCTCGACCGCGTCCATCTCTTGCTGCGTCATGGCGCGCCATGCCGCGTCTCCCTCCGCCTCAACGAAGGAGCAGGGCTCGGCATCCTCTTGCTCCAGGTGCAACTCCGCCTCGAAGTTGTGCATCACCAGTCTAGGGACAGGCTGATCACCGAAGATGTTGTCCAAGGTGCGGTAGCGCAGAGGCTCATCATCATGGTAGGCATCGACACGATCCTCGTCGTTGGACGGTGGAGTAGGGAACTCCACCGTGCGCTGCTCGTCACGGACCAAAGTTGTTGGTGCCAATCTAGGAGATGTGGGTGCCAATGCAGAAGATTGGGGAGCCAGTGTAGGAGAGCGGGGCGTAGCCGGTGGTACATGTGGTGGAGGACTCGCTGGTGGTGTAGGCGGTAGAGGACTCGCTGGAGTTGATGGCGAGCCGGGTTCCGAGGTAGACGAGCTCGGTGAAGATGAGCTGCTAGCTCCCCCGGCTCGCTCAAAGTGGACGTAGTACTCTGTCCGTCTCAGCAAACTTGAAATGCTTCGATTCTCCAAGAAAATTAGAATAACTTATAATTTTAAATGGAGTATTATACTGTACCATATGCTCCGCAGGTATCACCTGAGTTACCGTTTCTCACGGCAGCATGCAGAGCATATTGTAGCCGTAGGCTCCTCCGTGAGCAGAATCAGGAATCTCCAGCAGTTTCCTCCTAATTCCTCATCACCGTGACGAACATGGGTGACTCGCCGTACCGGTTCACAGCCTGCGACAGAGCGGGCTCAGCTTCTATCAGCTCCAGCACTAGCTTCCTATATCCACTGCGGGTGGCATGGTGCAGCGCGTTGCATCCACGCTTGTCTTGCTTCAGGACCGTCTCGCTCAGCTGCTGATCACGGCAGCCAGTGGCGGATGCACGATGCGGAGTAAGGAGGGGCTAAAACAATGAAGATGTTGATTTGCATGAAGATTTAATGGTGAAATCAAGCTTTTGCTACCGTAATTAGGCTTGAAATCAAGAAATTAGGGGGGCTCCCCCCCTTTGGATCCGCCGCTGACGGCAGCACCTGAGAAGAACAGAAGCTACCGAAGCACTGCCGCTTTCCACGGCAGCGAGCAGAGGTGTCTCCCCTTCCGAGTTGACTGCTGCGAGGAGGGACGGCTCCAGAGCCTGGGCCTCCGTGCAGAACCCCTGGTGGCCATGGATTGACGCGATGTGGAGGCAGGTGTTCCCCTGTGGCGTCCTTCTGAGCAGCACGCCCGGAATATCCTGATTCAGTCGCATCATTTTTGTGACATTACCAGATGTGGCTGCGTCCAGCATGCCGGGATCCATCCCCTGATCAAGGACGTACAGCAGATATTAATTATACAAGACATATATATGGATTTTGATTGATAATAAAACATATACACGGATAAAACGTACATAATACCAAGACTATAGGCTTGGCGTGTTTGCCGGCACTTTTAACTCAAATGTTACCTCAAGAGTAAAATACACTGGAGGTCCATTAACTTTCGGTGAAGTGTCATCTAGGTCCATTAACTTTGAAACTGCATTTTTGGTCCATTAACTTTCGTTTTATGTCGTCTAGGTCCATCAACTTTGAAACTGTATTTTTGGTCCATAAACTTTTAAAATTGTTCACTGTACATGCATGCATGCACGTCGGCTTCGGCTGCAGTACATGAGCGGCTGCAGTACAGTAGTATGCCCTATAGACGGGTCCTGTTGCGTACGTGTGCCTGCGTGTACCTGTATCCTCTGGCCGGTGTGATGGCATCAAGTCAGCCCACGATTCGGGACACAGAGAGAGAGAGGTCAACCTCACTCACAGCAGTCAGCCACAGTACCAAATACACTGCAGGGATCACATTCTCTCGCTGTGTTCTCACACGCTTACAATAGGGACCCAACCGGTCTTGGCAGCCTCGCTCGTGTACCGGTCAGCATGGACGCCGCCGCGAGGGAAGCGCAGAGTGGTCTGGAATGGCGCGTCGGTGACCATGGAGCACGAGGCCGGCGGCCCTTCCGCGAGGGCGTGGGCGTGGCTGCTGGCCTGCTTGGCCAAGGCGTGGAGCAGGGTCGCCGGGTTCGCGAGGAAGGTGTGGTGGATCGCGGCAGATGATCCCCGGAAGGCAGTGCACGGGCCAGCGGCGGATCCAAATGGGGGCTGGGGGCTCCAGCCCCCCTAATGGCTTGATTTTCAAGCCTAATCACTGTAGCAAAAGTGTGATTTCACCATTAAATCTTCATGCAAATCAACATCTCCATTGTTTTAGCCTCCCTTATCCCGCATCGTGCATCCGCCACTGGCACGGGCTCAAGGTCGGCCTGGCGCTCGCGCTCGTCTCTATGTTCTACTACACCAGGCCCCTGTACGACAGCGTTGGTGGGGCTGCCATGTGGGCCATCATGACGGTCGTCGTTGTCTTCGAGTACACTGTCGGTGAGTCGACCGGCTTTGCTTGGCAGAGTCAGTGCACGCAGATGAGCTGCCATACATATGCGTGCATGCATGCGTGGATAGTCTTGACCAGCTGGTCTTTGCATGGGCAGGTGGCAGCGTGTACAAGTGTTTCAACCCGGTCGTTGCGACGGCGAGCGCCGGCGTTCTCGCGCTCGGCGTGCACTGGGTGGCGGACAGATCCGGCGAGCTCGAGCCGGTCATCGTCACTGGCTCCCTCTTTCTGCTGGGTACGTATTTTGCATTTGTCATTGCTTTGTGTGAAGTAATCACTTAACCGACAACGATCGACAAGCCCCGCTCCCTCGATCAGTATAAAATCACAGCATGCAGCACTGACACCAAAAGTGAATGTGCATGCAGCTGCAGCAGCCACCTTCTCGCGGTTCATCCCGACAGTGAAAGCGCGGTTCAACTACGGCGTGACCATCTTCATCCTGACGTACAGCCTAGTGGCCGTGTCGGGGTACCGTGTGGTCCGGCGCGGAGCTGCACCTCCTCACCACGCGGAACATGGACAAGCTCGCGGACGCCGTGGAGGCCTGCGTCGAGGACTACTTCGCGGAGGCGGGTGCGGGTGCGGGGCACGGCCGCCGGCTTCTTGGCTGGCAGATGGGCGAGGCCGAGGAGGTGACCAGCGGCGTCCGTGGGCTTCTGTCCGTCGATGACAAGCTGGGCGAGATCGCGGACGTGGCGAGCGCAAACCGGAAGCTCCTGTCGGACACGCTGGATGAGATTGCCGGCATGTCCCACGGCGCAAACGGCCGGCGCCTGCTTAGCACCTTGTGGTCTCAGATAACCAGCGCCCAGGGAGAGGACGTCCTCGCCCGCCAGAAAAAGCTAGGCGTGTCGCCCGACGACGAGACCGATCACGCTGCCCGGCGCAACCTTCTGTCGACCGAGCTCGAGAGCATCGCCAGCACGTCCGCCGAGGCGAACCGCCAGCTTCTCGCGGCGGAGGAGCTCCCCGACGAGCTAGCCGGCAATAGCGAGCTGCTGTCCCGGACGCTCATGAGGATCGACGAGGCGGCCACCGAGGCCAAGCGCCAGCTTGATGAGGCAACGATGGAGGACACCATGTCCGGCGGCCATCCTGAGCACAGGGTACTGACCACGGGCCTCATCGGCACGTTCGACGAGATCCAAGACGGGCGCAGCCAGGTGCCGCCCGGCGACTTCCCCAAGTGGATGCCGGCCACCCAGCGGAGGCTCCTGCAGCTGCCCAGCCTGCAGAAGCCCAACAAAGTGGTGGCCCCGGACGGGAGCGGCGACTTCAAGACCATCACCGAGGCCATTGCCGCCGTGCCCAAGACCTTCGAGGGCCACTTCGTCATCTACGTGAAGGCCGGCGTGTACAAGGAGTACGTCACCGTGCCCAAGGACATGGCCACACAGCCTCGGCGACGGAGCACGGGAGCGGCGTCGGCTTGTGGCGGTGTGTGGCCACCCGCCTGCTTGATGCCATCACACCGGCCATCGAGCGCTGACTTGATGCCATCACACACCGGCCAGAGGATACAGGTACACGCAGGCACACGTACGCAACAGGACCCCGTCTATAGAGCATACTACTGTACTGCAGCCGCTCATGTACTGCAGCCGAAGCCGACGTGCATGTATGCATGCGTGGACCTGCAGTGAACCATTTTAAAAGTTTATGGACAAAAAATACAGTTTTAAAGTTGATGGACCTAGATGACACAAAACGAAAGTTAATGGACCAAAAAATACAGTTTCAAAGTTGATAGACCTAGATGACACTTAACCGAAAGTTAATGGACCCCGGTGTATTTTACTCTTACATCAATGTCTTTGTGCTTCTTTAGTTCATCCACCAATTCCGTCTTGCCCTTTCTCTCTGCGAGACGCGGAGCAGTTTCACCACTGTTATCTGCCATGTTAACGAGATGCTGAAGCTGTGGAGACTCCAGGGCATACTGTACAAACTCCGCATGACCAGACGATATAAACTTGACCTGCGGGGGTAAGACGGCCCCAGTCAATATGCGATAGAGAAGACTTCTCACGCATATCAAGAAAACCCCCGAACTTCCGCTCCACCCATACCATGTGAGACTGGGCCGGACTTCTTACATGGCTTTGGACATGGGGCAGACGAGGAGATTTGCTTTTACCCCTAGCCTGAAATTCGCTCCCACGAAAAGTCGAACATAGGACCTAGAGGGTGCCGCTGGAGTTCTCTAACCGGTTGAGCTAGAGTCCTTTGGTTGATCAGACGATATATATACAGCTTTACGAAGACATGTCGAACCATATTCTACAAATCTAATCCAATTTAAGAAAGCTTGACCGACACGAATAATATAGCGACGTTTATTTTGGGTTGGAGGGAGTACATACATAATTGGCATATATATATATATATATTTAGGTGCTGCTTTCAAACATCCAGATGACGCTGCAACCTGCAGCGGACCTCTGTTTTCATTTCTGTGTTCCACTCTGTTAGAGCTGCCATGCTACTGTAAGATTATCGAACACGTGTCCATCCCGGAAAGATTAATATTTATCCCTGCACATGGAGATATGCACCATAATGATTAAATTATATTTCTTCCCTAAAAGGCTAGCACTTCTGTTTACTGTCTGGTTGCTAACAGCTATCTTTGAAAAATATGAAGTATGATGGCAAACACTGTAGGCCCTAATGTATTTGTCATCAACAAATTAGCATGTCCAACATGCAAATAAAATACTACCACTCATCTCTGCAGGCTGAAATATTATGTGTTCAAAGTACATAATTCTGGTTTTATTACAGGGATTCCAATTTACCCAAACAATAGTGCTATTCTGCAAACCTTGCAGCAAAAATATGTTGTTTCCTTATGTTTTCAACATAAAAACAGGGAAGTAGATGGAAGCAATAACTGAAGGCGATGAAGCTAGACCATATCAAGGAGCTCCGAATTGAATGTCCGACCCAACCGAAATCTCAGTCTCAATACGGGCCATTCACCAAGAAGCTTAGTAAGAATGGGCAGCAAAGATGTGAGAATGCAGATCGCAATAGCCAGCCATGGGAGTCGAGGAGCCAGAACAGTGTATAAACCAGTAGCGAATGCTGTGGTGGTTGCCATGTAAGCAAACCACAGGAGCTTCTTTGTAAAAGAACTGTAGTAAAGCAAGAACTCAAGATCCTCCAACCTTGCTATGACGCATATGAAGGCAACAGCAAGTGAGGAGCACATTGCCAAGGTGTCAGAGACCAAGAATGCCTTAAATGCGAACTTCCTTGCCATGATAGGAAGCCCCTCGTTTTCATGATCAGTGCTATATCCTCCAGGCAAAGTGAAAGCAGCAGCAAAAGTGATTGTTGCAATGAGGATCGCTACTAGGGAAGTGTTGCCTGTGTATGTTTGAGTCAGTGACTTGATATCCTTCCTTGTTCTTTTTGTCACTTCAGCATGGGCTTGCCTGCGGAGGTTATAAATATTTGTTGCGGCTTGAGGATCAGCATTCAACATAAGCATGGAAACTTCATTCTGCACATAGAAAGATGCAAAAGGAGCTTGGTAACGATGATAGTCTAAATCAGATGTTTCAGGTAAGGAAGATCGATCGACGCGCGCGTGTGCAGAAGATTGGCATAACTAATGATTTTTTGTGGAGTAATTAAAGTAGTACTACATACTAATCATTAGGAAAACATACGAGTACGAACCCAGTTTAATGTCTTGGAATTGTCGGCTGCACCATCTAATTTCCAGATTGCTGAGATTCCCCCGTTGTTAAGCACTGTGACGTCTATGTCTGGGTGAAGCAGTAAAGCAGCCACCATCTTGGGATTGCACTCTCGGACTGCGAGGTGCAGAGCAGTATGGCCGCGTTCATCTCGCATGTTAATGGGTCTACCAAATTGTGGCAAACCCAGGACAAAATCTACGAACTCCATCTGTCCTTTCGATACAGCTTGGTGCAGACATGTCCAGGAGCCATGTCCTGTAGTAAAGGGGCATCTGGACAATGTTGAAGAAGCTTTCGGGCAACACCGACATGGCCTCTATGTGCAGCAGAAACAAGAAGAGGGGTACCCTGTGAGGAGAATACATACCCTAAAGACCGATCATGTTCCAACAGTACTCTTAGCACGTCAATCTTGTTCCAAAGTGCAGCCAGGTGCAGTGGAGTGGCCGTTGTTATGCTAGTGTCTTCTGTTGCTGCGAGCGCAGGACGTGTCTGCATAATCCTTTCAGCGATAGCTGCAATTTATGGAAGTAAAGTAAAGACGGTCATCATCCATCGAATGACGACATGTGTGATGGAGTGGTAATATATTGAAAGGCACGTTTGCTTTGTATCTGTTTTCGGCCCAAGCTATATTTAAGGCATGCTTGGATGCATCCAACTAAAGCTTAGCTAGCTAAATTTTCAAAGTAAAACTTTAGCCAGCTAAAAGTTTCTCAGCTAAACTTTAGCTGGAGTGTTTGATACTCCAGCTAATAGACTCAGCCAAATTTTAGCTGGATTGAGCTGGGATAAAATAGCTAAACCTAGCTAAACTTTAGCTGGTCTTTTAGTTGGGCTGTTTGGATGCCTAACAGCTAAATTTAGCCAACTAAAGTTTAGCTGATGTATCAAACAGGCCCTTAACTGACAAGTCCAAAAAATTTTGGCACCCATTTGCTTAGGTTCGTGGCCAATATAATTGACATGCCCCGGCTACGGTAATGAGGAGGACGTTGCACGGGCCATCATGCATTTTGCTCGACCACGTTTGACTTTGTCGGCTACAAAGGGTTGAATTGCGATCTCCAAGCTAACGCATATTACTTTGGCACATAATGTTTGGTCCAACTAATAAATAGTGCATATTTTGTTAAAATAACCTTTTTGTCATGATTGGTGGCAATATATAAATCTACTATAGTTTCTCCGATCTCCGTGGCCCGCGCTACACAGTGATGCCCCTCCCGGAGCACTATAAATAAAGGGGTGATACCTCTACACGTTCCCTACGTCAATTTTATCGTCAAATACACCATACTACAATAAAAAAACAAAATATTTGGGGTTACTCAAGACTTGAACTCGCGACGTACCACTTAGCACTAACAACGTACTACAACTACATCACAGACTCACCTGTGAGTACACACACGAGATTCTCTCTTTTTTTAATATTTCATAAATTTTGTATTGAATATTTTGACTACTAAATAAACTCAAATGAAAAAAGTTTAACACGGAAGTGTTAAATCTTGTTAAGCACTACAACTTTAGTATAGGATGTGTCTCTATCCGAGATTGTTTGAAAAAAAAATCAGAAATGTGAATCTTAAAATATGTGAATTTAAAATATATATATGACACACTAAACAAATTCAAATAAAAAATTTATCAACTATAAACATGTAGGTCAGGTCAGCTACTACAACTTTGGTATTGACTATATGAACATTTAAGGTTGTTCAGAAATTCTAAATTTTGAATTTCAAAATTTATAAACTTAGGAAATATAGACTCTCAACGATCTCAAATGAAAAATATTTTCAACTACAAAATTGTAAACTGTATTAAGAAATAAAACTTTGGTATAGACCAATCAATGTTCAAGGTTGTTTGAAAATTTTAAATTTTAAATTTCAAAATCCATGAACTTAAAATAATATTTTGGGATTCTAAATAGTTTTAAATAAAAAACTTGTCAACAATAAAGTTGCAGATTACGTCGAGAGCTACAATTTTGATATAAAGTTTGTTTTCATCCATGTCCATATGGAAAAGTTATAAATTTTTTTAGGTGTAACTATTTAGATACAGACATCTTAAGATCCTGTCTTTGAAAAATCAATTTTCAGAAACGGGCACTTTCAATGTCCGTCTCTAAAAATTGATTTACAGAGACGGGCATCCTAAGGTGACTGGCGGTTACCTTAGGACATCCTCCTTTGTAAATGATTTCCGGAGGAGGGTATTTTTCTAGAGGCCATACGACCATTTACAGAGGCAGCCCCTAAATATATCTGCCTCTGGTCAGAGAGCATGTCCCCTAATATCATTTTTTTAGTAGTGATAGATCAATCTATTAGTTGTTGAATGGCTAAGAATGCCATATACAGCTACTGCTGCTGCAAATCTACTCCATGTTCTTCACAATCTAGAGGAAAGCCCCAATTTGAGAAAAACTAAGGACCTACATCATCTACATGAACACTACTTCAAGTAAAGAAGAATAGTTGGCATCTATAGACTCTGGTTAGTATCTAATACCGTTTTTTTTAACTAAGTTATGTTAGTAATAATATTTAGTCTATGTAAGATCCTGTTATGTCTAAGATCAATTATTCAACACCAAGAAGAAGTGAGGTGAGGTGGCAATAGGGCAATTGGGTGCACCTAGACCTATATTTCTTGGTCAACCAAACTTTAAATCAAAATACCTCTTAAATCATGTATCTGATTTTCAAACGGTTTTCATCATAATATTCCTCATGGTTTTGTTTTACAAAATAAGATTCATATTTGACATATTTTGATTGAAATAATTTTAACAATGTTTAGGAAGGATAGTAAAAAAGGCAATCTTCTCTCTCATAGATTGGCTTGGCCACAAAATCCAAACAACATTTTTATTGCCCAGAAAATTTTGGCTTGGCTGAGTCATATGGCTCGGACCAAAACCCTAAAGAATAATAGTACGTCGCCGCCTTTACACATAGATTTTAGTTTCTCGAAAAAAAGAAGGAAAGAGGTATAGTACTTGGCAGGTGTCACCTGAATTGCCATTTCTCACGGCAGCATGAAGAGCATTCTCGCCATTGACTCCCCAATGAGCAGAATCAGGAATCACACACAGACTCTCGAAGACATCCCTGTAATTTCTCATCACCGCGATGAACATGGGTGACTCGCCGTATTGGTTCACAGCTTTGGACAAAGCAGGCTCGGCTGCTACCAGGTCCAGAGCAAGTTGCCTGTAGCCGCTTCGGATGGCATGGTGCAGTGCATTGTTCCCTCGATTGTCTTGCACCAGGTGCCTGGCTCAGCAGGTTATTATGGCACCACTCGAGCAAACGAGAAGCTAGAGTGACACGGCCGCTCGCCACGGCGGTGAGCAGAGGGGTCTCGCCGTCCGAGTTGACGGTGGCGAGGAGTGACGGCTTCAGAGCCTGGACCTCCATGCAGAACCTCTCGTGGCCATGGATGGTGGCGATGTGGAGGCATGTGTTCCCCAGAGGAGTGGTTGCAAGCAGCACGCCATGCGCATCCAGGTGCCTGATTCCTGGGAGATAACCAGATTCTGCTGCTTTCAGGAGTCGGTCCATCTCCATCAACTTCTTGCATGATTCTCTCTGCTTTCAGGAGGACGTATAGGCGATATTACACAAACTGACACGTTTTATCAACTTTGCATGATATATAACGGATAAATCATACGTACCGACGTGAAAGGCTCTGCATGGATACTTAAATAAAGGTGGAACTGTAAAACAGCGATCATGCTCATCATAGTTTGTCGTCTTTCTCCTCCGTCACCTTCTTGCATGATTCTCTCTGCCAGTTGCAGAGCAGTTTCTCCTCTTTCGTTGGGCAGGTTAATAAGATGCTGAAGTTGTGGTGACCTCATGACAAACCTCACAAAATTTGACCGACCAGATGATACAGCTATGTGAAGACATGTCGAGCCGGTTGCGTTGCAGTAGGGAGGATCAGGACAATGTCTGAGAAGCTCTCGAGCAACACCAACATTGCCCTTAGTTGCTGCGATACAAACAAGAGAGGAGCCATCTGTGGAGATTAAATGACACAAAGACGGGTCATGTTCCAACAATACTGTAAGTATGTCAATCTTGTTCTCCTTTGCAGCCAGGTACATCGGTGTACGCTCATCTTCATTTTCTTGTCTGGCTAGCCATGGACGTGCCTCCATAACCCTTTTAGCCATAACTGAAAGCAAATCAAGGCAAGAAACAGGTGATCAAAGCTGACGATAGTTATTAGATATGATGTTTCTGTGAAGAAAGTAACAAATTTCACAATCCTAATTATTCCAGTTCTGATTGAAGCCTTCTTCGACGAAGAGATCTGCCTGAGAAGCATAAACACCTCTCATATAACACTCATCCCCAAAAAAGATGGTCCATCCACAGCTGCAGATTACAGACCAATCTCTCTTCTCAACACCTCCTTCAAGCTTATCACCAAAGTGTTAGCCAACAGATTGCAGAAAATAATTAGGCAAATCATACACAAAAATCAATATGGATTCATCAAGACCAGGAATATTCAGGACTGCCTAGCCTGGGCCCCGGAATATCTGCACTTATGTCATAAATCCAGGAAAGAACTAGTTATTTTAAAGTTGGACTTTGAAAAGGCATTTGATAAAGTGGAACATCAAGCCATCATCCAAGTTCTTAGGGCCAAAGGCTTTGGGGGGGAAATGGAATAATTGGATCAATGAAATTCTGAACACTGGGACTTCTTGTGTGTTATTAAATGGAATGCCAGGCAAGGTCTTACACTGCAAAAGGGGAGTCAGACAAGGAGATCCACTCTCACCTCTACTTTTTGTGCTCATAGCAGATCTTTTGCAATCAATTTTGAACAAAGCTAAGGACCTAAACTTACTACAGCTACCTATACCTCTAAGGTGCTCTACAGATTTCCCAATAATCCAATATGCGGACGACACTTTGATAATCATGGAAGCCTGCAGCAAACAACTCTTAACCTTGAAAGCATTATTACACTCTTTTGGTGAATCAACAGGATTAAAAATCAACTACAGCAAGTCAGTCATGGTGCCCATCAATATTCAGGAGAACAGGCTTGAGCACCTTGCAAGAACTTTCAACTGTGAAAAAGGCAAACTACCTTTCACATATTTGGGATTGACATTGGGATTAACAAAGCCCAAGGTCATTGATTTTTCCCCACTGGTCAGCAGATGTGAGAGAAGACTAGCTGCCACATCAACTTTCCTTAACCAAGCAGGAAGGCTAGAATTAACTAACTCAGTTTTCTCAGCTTTTCCTACTTTTTGTATGAGCACCTTTGCAATTCATAGCATAGTGATTGCTCAAATAGATAAATTCAGAAACTGTGTCTATGGAGGGGGGCTGACTTTAATTCAAGATAGAAACCAAAAGCTGCTTGAACAAATGTTTGTAAGTCAAAGAAGGAAGGGGGACTGGGAGTGATAGACCTCAAAACCCAAAATGAGGCACTACTCCTAAAACATCTGATGAAATTTTTCAACAGAGAAGATATACCATGGGTCTCACTAGTATGGGAGAGCTATTATGAGGTTGGCAGTCTACCATCACTGGCCAAGAAAGGATATTTTTGGTGGAGAGACATTCTAAAACTATTAGACAAATTCAAAGGGCTGGCAATGGTAAATATCAACAATGCAAAGTCCTGCTATTTATGGACAGATTTGTGGAGCAACAAGGTCCCAATGCACGAGAGAACTTCTCAAGAGAAAAAACATGGAACTGGAGGACTACAGTTGTGTCCTGTGTAGTTCTTCAACAGCGGAATCCCTATTCCATCTACTAATAGATTCCGATTTGCCTCAACCTGCTGGAACTGGCTTGGAATGCAGGTTAGCCAACACCTAGACACCTTCCAGAGTCTAGAAAATTTCAGAAGGCAACTCCAAGTCCCTTTCTTCACAGAAATCATCATTTTGATGTGCTGGACGATCTGGCAAGCAAGGAATGGGCTCATCTTCAACAACAAACAGCCTTCAATTCAGGAGGCAAAAAGGGCCTTCAAGTATGAATTTGCACTACTTCTAATACGCGCAAAAAGAAGCTACTTTCTTGCGATCGAATTATGGTTAAACAATCATGTTTAAGCTTTTTAGTGTGGCTCATCTTTTTCATTTCTTTCTTTGTCTCTTGAACCCCCTGTATTCCTACCTATTCCTACCTGTACTTACTTTTTTTAAAAAAATTAATAAATTACCAGTAGGGGTCCCATGTCAAAAAAATTATTCCAGTTAGCTGTATGCATTGGTCTCACCTGCATTACCACTTGTCACGGCAGCATGCAGAGCATTGCACCCATGGGCTCCCCCATGAGCCGCATGAGGAATCTTCAATAGTTTCTCCAAGACGTCCCCATAATTTCTCATCACCGCGGTGTACATGGGTGACTCGTTACAATTGTTCACAGCATCTGCCAGGGCAGGCTCTGCTTCTATCAACTCGAGTGCGAGCTTCCTGTGTCCGCTGCAGATGGCATGGTGCAGTGCGTTGAATCCGCGCCTGTCTTGCCTCCGGATCGTCTCGCTCGGCTGTTCACGGCAGAACCTAAGTAAAACAGAAGCTAAAGTGGCACGGCCCCTAGCCACGGCGGTGAGCAGCGGCGTCTCGCCATCGGCATTGATGGTGTTGAGTAGAGGAAGATACTGGTTGAATGTCGTCAGGACATGCTCGCAGAACCCTTGGTGGCCATGGATGGAGGCGATGTGGAGGCAGGTGTTCCCCTGTGGCGTGGTTCCAACAAGCACTGCTGGCTCATGTGAAGCCAGGTCCTGCATCGCTGCGTCTCCAGTTGCTGCTGCTTCTAGGAGACGCCTATCCATTGCAGCTGCTCCGGATGACACAGTGGCTGACGAAGTGGTTGCTCCTTCTGACGTACTAGTCGAAGTTGTGTCGTTGGGCACCTATAGTACAAAAGAAAACTATATGAATTCTTAATAAGACTAATCATACGGTTACTATTTGATACTCGTTCTGAATAACCTCCACGTTAAAGTGATGACTCCTAGAGATTGTTGGAAACACCATAAACATTGACTAGTAATTTGGTAGACTCTAACGAAGAAACATTTCACATTCTTGATAGAATTGTTAAAATCGCTGCCAAACGGTAAAAAAGAGAAATGTTTTAGGCCCGTTCGTTTACATGGAAACAGGCACCGTTCTAGCTTGAATGACAGGTTTATTTACAGTAGTAATGATCAGCCGGATTATTTCCTACCCTCAATCCACACTAAACGAACGCTTGGAACCAATTCCCGTTTTTTACTAGTCCAGAGAAACACCAGAACCTGGTTTCTCCTTCTAGCTCTAGTTTCAAGATTCCCACAAATGGTTCCACGAAAGCGGTTCTGATTCAGTAGAGAAACATTTATAGAGAGAATCTGGACATGAAATGTTTCTATAAAAATCTGGATTCCTGCCAAAAGCACTCTAATCATCGATAATAATAGTCATTGCCTCTATTTTGCTTTCTTAATAATTACTCGCCTTTGTCTTTATGAAAATCTTCTAAGTAACCCCTAAATATATATGTAAATTATGTAACTCGTCGTTACAATCAATGTTAACCCGATGGCCTATATATATCCTCATATAAATTACTCACCTGAAAAAAAATTAGAAGGAAACGTCGTAACCTTAACATAAATTACTCACTTCTGCTATTATCAAAAAGGGAACATATCTAGTGCAAACCAACTTCTCCGTGCAAACCGTGCAAACCAACTGCAGAGGAGAGGTGGGAGGGGGGATTTGCAAAAGTGTGATTAGGAGTCGCGTAATTACACTTTTGCAAATCCCCCCTCCCACCTCTCCCCCGCAGTTGGTTTGCACGAAGAGGTTGGTTTGCACTTGATACGTTGCCTATCAAAAATACCTTAAACTACATAAACCTACGTGTAAACTATCTAGTTTATCATTATACAAACAAATCCTAAATTATGGATCCTATATGTGCTTCGAAATTGCACACTTCTACCATTATTAATACATAAAAAAACTAAATCACGGTATATATGCATGATGCGTGTCACCATTCTGACCGCTTATATATACATTATGTGCAAGCTATGATTATAACGATTTTTAACACATAGCTCAAGATAAGGTTTCAACTAAATGTATGTCCATTTAGATCCTCTACCTTGATAGTTCGTAGTACTTAGCTTGAGGAAGCTACTTAATAATTTTTTTACTAGCTGGACTATTAGTTATGGTGTTTGAATCCACAAGTGCTAATTTTGTAGCTGTTAAAAATTTGTAGCTCTGAACTAAACACCACCATGTAAGTATGTAACAATGCAAAAGACACGAAGACGTTGCCGATACTTGTTTTTAACGAAAGACATGAAGATGCTGCGGATACTTTGTTTTTAATGATGGACCCATTGAGAAGAAGACGTACGACGAATGCAGCCTTGACGTCGTTACCGGCGTTTGAAACGAAGCTTTCCGATCCACGTCTGGAGGAGAGTGGTAATTGATCTACATATAAGAATTTATTATCGGACACATAACTGAAAGACGCAACTAAGAGTCAGATGCATGAACACGGAAGAATGAAAGAGCGCATACCGGCCTCGCACACAAAGTCGGGTGCCGGGAGCAGTAGCCGTAGCAAACTAGGAATCCAAGGGCTGGCCAGCCGTTGGAGCAGTGTGTTTACATGCCGACCGCAGTAGCTTAAATGGGCGATGCGTCTCGACTCTCGACGCTTGAGTCAATTATTAGTGCGTACGTCGACAGCTAACACACACGGCGTCTGAATGGTAGGAGCGTGGGTAGTCAGGTAGTGTGCTTCATGTGCGCCAGTTTAGCCATAAAGCACACACATCCGTCCATACATGATTTCGTCAATAAGAAAAAAATATATAAAGTGCGACAAAGCTGTAAAATGCCGCTAACCACGCTTCAGCAACCTTAATTTCTACACTTTTGTATTTAGCCTTTATTTATATTAGACTGGCGTTTCCTGGTGCTTACGTTTTGCATCGTATTCTATGGTTTCAAGTACCTTCTGAACTGGCCACAGGTCTTTGTGACAAAATAATTAAGCAGAATGATCTGCGGGAACCAGTGAGAGGGCAATCATAACATCCATTGGCTCAGCTGGGAGAAGATGATTATGTCTAAGAAAGAAGGAGGGTTGGGTTTCAGAGATGTACATGCTTTCAACTTGGCCACGCTAACCAAACAAGGCTGCTGGCTGGTGCAGACTCCTGACTCACTTTGTGCGCGAATATTGAAGGTAAAGTGCTTTCCAAACTCAAGCTGTCTGTCCGCTCGTCCCAAGGATGGGATCTCTTACACCTGGAGGAGTATTCTCAAGGGAATTTTAGTCCTAATAAAGGAGGGGATGATATGGAGGATTGGGGATGGAGGGAGGGATAGATATTTGGAATGATCCATGGTTCCCCAAGGAGTACACTCGTAAGACGATTACTCCTAGGGGCCACCACCTTATTCGCCAGGTCTCAGAACTCCTCGATCCTATCACTGAAGACTGGGATGTTCAGCTGGTGCGCGACACCTAGCTTTAGAGTAATGGAAATCCATTTCTATTTCAAAAAAAGAGTTAAAAATCCTAGGAAGCGTTCCATCGAATTGGAGAATAGTGGCAACGGATTAGCATACAAATCCGTAGGTATATAAGTCCAAGGAAAATATCTAAATCCCAACCTACCGTGATATAAAATGACTAATGACCAATTCAATCCATTCCAATCCAATCCAGACGCTCTTCAGTCTAATTAAATCCACCCAATATGATCCAATGAAAATTAAAAAATAACTCTTATAACTATCTATAAATTCTATGTTAATATCTAGACCTTAGAATTTAAAAGCTCATCATTGAAACCTTAAAATTTAGCAAACTCGATTAAAATTTGTTAGAGATGAGTAAGTACGACTGCCTGTTACTTTTGTATAGACTGATATGACTAGATATATACGAGAACCCGGCCATGTTGAAAGCTGGACCATATATATAATTGAACCTCGTGTTCACACCTTATAATTTTATAGAAAAATAGACTAAAATTTGCTGGAGATGATTCAATACAATTGCCTGTTATTTTGCGTAGACCAGTGTGACTAGGTACATAAGTGGACCCCATGTCCAAAACCGAACCGTAGAATTAAAATTCTCGTGTTCACAACATAAAATCTTTAGTGAAATCGACCGAAACTTTCCAGAGATGAATAAATATATGATTGTTCTCTACTTTGTGTAGACCGATGCGATCAAATATATACATGGACCCTTGTCAAAAGACGAACCCTAAAATTAAAACCAGACATTCTCACCTTAAAATTTTAGCAAAAAAAAACTGAAATTTATTTGTTCACAGCGTTTACATGGGTGACTCGTTATATTTATTCATGGCACTAGTCCATAAACCCTTGCTCCTGCACGGGCTAGAATCTTAGCTGACATAAGCATTAGTTATCATTATTCATGTAGCTACAACTAATCAAAATTACTTGTACTAAACTGTATGTTTTCTCATGTGGGGGCTTTCTCTTGCCTCGTACCCTCACTAAGGACTAGCACGGAGGAGGCCGAGGGTGTCCAGTAGGATCAGGAAGGGAAGCGGAGGTTATGCTATCCATAATAGAACAGGGACAACAATTAATTCTAGAGTAAATGGTCGTTAATTCATCATCCATATAGTAATGTCCCCCGGGTCTTTATAGGGCATACCCGTGGACGAAAGGAAATTACAGTTGCCCCGGATTGACCGAGGGTCCTCTTACACCGTCATAGGGGTATTGCGACCATTTGTCCCTCGTCCTCAACCACTACCCTAACGTCGTTCCGGAGCTTCGCTTGTGGGACCATGATTTTCTGTCTTCCTTTAGGTGGTGATCAAGCTGACCTCGTGAGGGTTCCCACCAGACAGCCAGAACTTGCGGGCAGTCCTTGGTCCTACAGAAATAGAGAGTTAAGGTATCCTCAGTCGTAGACACCCGCCGGCAGCAACGTGGGTGTAATTTTTACGAGGGTGTCCCGGGTGCTCGCGCCCACTAGGGCGAGGGTGGCGCTCGACCTCCGGGCGAGGGTCCCCGTCGCCGGCGAGGTGTATCGTCTACGCCTAGGGGTGCTACGAGGCCAGAAGCAGTCGAGGGTCTTGCCTAGGCCACGGCGGGGACAGGGTGTCGCGTGTAGGGCGTTCCCTCAACATCTCACTTTTTTTTTCATTTCGTAACACAATAGGCATAATAAATACTCTAGAATCTCTATCTAGTTGTGACAAACTTTACAATTTCTAATCTATATGTTTGTTCATCCGTAAGCATAGTTTTTTTTATGTTTGCATGTCACCTTTTATGTATCGGGCCGAGATGCCACCTAAATAATCCTTGTAAGTCCTGAAGGGGATTGGAATTTCCAAACTTCAAAGAATAAATCGAAATTAAACTACGCCTAATGAGTTCTAGCACAAACCAAACTTGGAGATATAAATTTAGAGATGTCCAATGACACCTACATTCACAACCAAGTAGGTCGAGGTAAACACAAATATTCTAAAGTAAAACAGAAAGGGGACAAGTGATCCATTCACCGAAGTCTAGGTTCCCACTTGAACACTATGTCTCTGTTGAGCAAGCCATCAGTGAACACTCTGAGGTGCACTCTAGCTGGGTTTCTTTTAACCACTTTTCTCCACTGATCTCTCTTTCCTTGTAGAGGCGAGATCGAGCACATCTTCAAGATTTCTCATTGCCACGATGAACATAAGTGACTGGTCGCGTTATTGGGCAGCTTTCAACAAGGCAGGCTTTGCTTCAATCAGCTTGAGCGCCAGCATCCTATATCCTCTGCGGATGGTGTGGTGCAGCACGTTGCATCTGCGCTTGTCTTGCTTCAGGATGGTCTCGCGTAGCTGCTGATAGTGGCAGCACCTAGCCTCCCCTAATCGAATTCCACCCCACCTAATTCATCCCAAATCTCTAGGCCAATGAATCACCGGGCAATAAATCTTTGCTCGAGTTCCCGGTGAGGCACTGGTGTTCCAGCCACCCTTGCTGCTGCAGCCTCTGCTTTGGTCTCTGGTGCTCCTGTGCCCTTGTTGCAGCAGCATCTGCTCCACCCACCAGTGCTTTAGTGTGCAAATAACTTGGTAGCTCATGCATGTTTATCCTTGTTTTTCTTGGTTACTCCTTCCGTCCTGCAATACAGTGCATTCTAAAATTTTAAGACAACTTAAGGAAACACTCAAAATGATGTATGTACCCATGGATTATTCCAATTAAAGAGTTTCTCCTCAAATCATGGTTTCCTTTTTCACAAATTTTGCCAAATCTAGATATAGTCATTACATAGAATTCATTATATTTCAGTATAAATTTTAGAAGTCACAATGGACTATATATTTCAGGATGGAGAGAGTATGTTTGTTGCAAAGAGATTAGTTTTAGAAACTATTTCTCACTTTTGTACATGCCACAACAAGGAGCATATTTTTTAACGCATGATTAGGCGGGCTTTGAACCCTTGACTGGTTGGTCCTTGCGGCAGAGAACTTACCACCCCATCATTAATTAACGCGTTTGCAGAGGTCTTCTTTTTTACTTTAGGTACATCTCTAACCATAAGATAAAAAAAGGTATGATCAACCAATGTGTCCGCTCTAAAGGGCATATACTTTGCATGAAGCCAGCTTTCTCGGCAAGATCCATGTACATGCAGACTTTACATCCTGGTCTGTGGATGCATCACTAACATCAGTCTCAGTCAAAGTTCTATCGGCATTTAATTGAGTGCACGTAGGTACTTTTGATGATCTGACATTGTTTTTAAGAAGAGAAAAGGGATGAGTTTCGTTCACTTTGCACGGTTTCTAGCTCCAGTTGATTGTGGGAATAAATTGACCTATTAGCGACTTGTAGCTTGATTTGTGCAGCCGAGAGCAAGTACAATAGAAGTACAATAGACGTGCTTAGAGCAACTAAAAATTCGGCTATAATTTTCCTTGATACATGATTTTAAATGAAAAAGTTGGCAACTACAAAGTTTTATAATTTTTCGAGATCTACAACTTTTGTTTTAGTCGTTTTTCCCTCCGAGGTCGTTTGAAAAATTCGAGTTTCAAATGTGAGAATTCAAATGTAATTTTCGTTGGATAGATGATTTTAAACAAAAAAGTTGTCAACTATAATGTTACGTAACTTTTCGAGATCTACAACTTTTGTTTTGGTCGCTTCTCCATTCGAGATCCTTAACTACAACTACACACTCATTTATGACTATAGAGCATATGGATTCATTTGGTATTAGTTTCTATAAAATCTTATGAAACAAATAACTCAGCATCAAAACAACTTTAAATAAAAAAGTTGACAACTATAAAGTTGCATAACTTTTTGAGATCTACAACTTTTATTTTGGTTGTTTCTCTATCGGAGAACCTTTTCTACCATTACGCACTCAATTGTGACTTTAGAGCATATATACTCCTTGGTATTAACTCTATAAAATCTTATAATACATATTTGGACATCTAAAATACCTCAAATCAAAAAATTTGAACTACAAAGTTGTAGATCTTGAAAAGTACTACAACTTTGGTATAAAGTTCGTCTTCATCGGACCTCATATAAGAAAGTTATTAAATTTTTCGTGCATCCTATCCGTACTGGTTCAAACCACGAACCGAGATACTATCGGTTTTAGCAAAAAACCGGCAGTAATGATCCAATATCACTATTGATTCGTGCTAAAACCGACAATGATGATCCAAATATCACTGTCGATTTTAGCCAAAACCGGTAGTGATGGGCTGTCATCCACTATCACTATCGATTTTTGAGAATACGACAGTGAAGGGCCGATAGTGAAAGTCAATTCTATAGTAGTGCTCCCTTCCCCTCTCATATTCCGCCGCCCCTGGCTCCTCCCGCCAATGATTCCCTGCCGCCCCTACCGTCTCCCACCGCTCCCTGCCTCGTGCACCTCACTACAAGAAATGTGTTAATCCATGACGGTTTTCTTGTGACAATTTTAGGTTTCATCACAGAATAGCAGAATAAGACATGGGTTCTCTTGGAGCCCATCCTTGGGCCCAGATTTTATAACAAAAATTTTGAACCATCATTATTTCGAAGTTCTCAAATTTTGAAATTTAAAATTTGAATTATTCAAACAAAGTTTGATAGAGAAATGCCAAAACAAAGTTTGTAGACCTCAATGAGTTCTACGACTTCGATGTTAGAGATGTTTCCATTTAAAATCATTTACTATCTCAAAATTCGGTTCGAAGTTTTCAAATTTTGAAATTCAAATTTCGAATTACGCAAACAAAATCGGATGAAGAAATGACCAAAACCAAAGTTGTATATCTCTATGAGTTCTACAACTTTGTTGTTGACAACTTTTTCATTTAAAATTATTTACTAGCCTAAAATTCTGTTCGAATTTCTCAAATTTTAAAATTCAAATATCTAATTGTTCAAACAAACTCCGATAGAGAAATGACCAAAAGAAAAGTTGAAGATCTCGATGAATCCTACGATGTTGTTGTTGACGACTTTTTCATTTGAAATCAGTTACTATCTTACAATTCTGTTCTAAGTTCTCGTATCTTGAAGTTCAAATTTTGAATTGTTAAAATAAAGTCGAATGGAAAAACAACCAAAACAAAAGTTTTACATCTCGACGAGTTCTATAACTTTATTGTTGACGCCTTTTTCATTAGAAATCATTTACTGTTCCAAAGTTCTTTTTAAAGTTCTTATATTCTAAAATTAAAAATTTGAATTACTCAAATGAACTCGGAGAAAGAAATGGACAAAACCAAAGTTGTAGATCTTAATGAGTTCTACCATTTTATTGTTGACAACTTTTTTATTTGAAATCATTTACTATCCCAAAATTATGTTCAAATTTCTCATATATTAAAATTCTCACAAATCTTGTAACTAATCTTATGAACAAGTGCAATTTTCTTTTTTAATCTCTCGCTAAAATTTGTAACTAGTCTTTCTTCCTCGTACTAACTCGGAATGTGATGGGGTTTTTTTCTAAAAGTTTCTAAAATCATGCTCTATCATTTCATTATGTTCTTACTACTTTTTAATTGATGTTTATTGGTTATTTTATTCCTCAAATAATTGGAGAATGAGAGCTTGTCATATTTTGAAATTCAAATTTTGAATTGTTCAAACAAAGTCTGATGGAGAACTGACCAAGCAAAAGTTTAAGATCTTGATGAGTTCTACGATATTGTTGTGAATGAATTTTTCATTTGAAATCACTTACTATCCCAAAATGATGTTCGAAGTTATCATATTCTAAAATTTAAATTTCAAATTATTCAAACAAAGTTGGATGGAGAAATAACCAAAATAAGAGTTGTAGATCCCGATGAGTTCTACAAATTTGGAGTTTACAACTTTTCTATTTGAAATCATTGACGAGGTCGTAGATTCTACCACCGGCTGCGAACTCCTTTCTTTTCTCGATTGTTATTCTAGTTATCATTAGATCTCCTTAAAGGAGGAAGACCAGATTAAGACATCATCCATTACGCCGTTTGGCGCCTACTACTACACCACCATGTCCTTCGGACTCAAAAATGCTGATGCCACCTATCAAAGGGACATTCAACATTGCCTTGCTAAGCAGATAGGGCGCAACGTTGAGGACTATATTGATGATGTCGTGGTCAAGTCTAAGACTACTGACGACCTCATCGTCGACCTCGAGGAAACATTCAAAAGCCTAAAGGAATTCTGATGGAAACTGAATCCCACTAAGTGTATTTTCGGTGTCCCTTCTGGCATACTTTTGGGGTACATTATCAGTGCCCGCGCCATTGAAGCAAACCCCGAAAAGATTTCAACCATCACCAATATGAAGCAGCCGACCTGTGTGAAAGACGTTCAGAAGCTTACGGGATGTATGGCGGTTTTAAGTCGCTTCATATCACGACGGGGCGAAAAGGGTCATCCCTTCTTCAAGTTGCTCAAAGCTAGTGAGTGTTTCACATGGACGGAGGAGGCTGACAAGGCCTTCGCGGAGCTCAAACTCTTCCTTACTTCTCCGATTATGATAGCGTCGCAACCCGATGAAACTCTATTAATCTAATTGCCGCAACTTCTTAGGTTGTCAGTACAACCATTATCATCGAGCACGAAGAGGATGGACATGTGTACAAGGTTCAATGTCTTATTTATTTCATTAGCAAAGTCTTGAACGAGTCTAAGGCCCGATATCCTCAAGTCCAGAAGCTGTTGTACGCAATCTTGATTACATCCCGCAAGCTTCGCCACTATTTCGAAATATACAAGATTGTTGTTGTCACCGAGTTTCCACTTAGTGATATTCTTCATAACAAGGAAGCCAATGGGTGTATCATCAAATGGGCGATAGAGCCCGGCACATACTCCATTGATTTTAGGAGTCGGTAGACTATAAAGTCACAAGTGCTTGCAGATTTCATTGCCAAGTGGACAGAGATGCAAGAGCCTATTTTGGCTGATCGTCCCAAACAGTGGACAGAGATTTTGTTGCCATTTTTGTTTTGGTGATTGAGACACTTAGTGAGTGTGATCACATTTAGGATCGATAGCCGTACTATTAAGAGGGGTGAAACTCGTATCGAAATACGATTATCAAAGTGCCACTAGATGCTCTGACTCATTGCATATGCATTTAGAATCTAGTGGAGTGCTAACACCCTTGAAAACATTTGTGAAAATATGCTAACACATGTGCACAAGGTGATATACTTGGTGGTTGGCACATTTGAGAAAGGGTTAGAAACTTCACCGGCGGACAGTCCGACGATGCCACCGGCGCCCTATACAGAAAAGACAGGGTTTAACAAAGTGCACCGGACGCTGGTCTCAACTGGACCGGAGCGTCCGGTCAATGGAAGCTGTGAAGACGCAGGCGTCGGTCTTCGATCGGACACTGGGTCACTTTGTGACTTGACGCTGGCAGGGTGCGTCCGGTCCCACTGACATGGCAGCGCATAGAGGAGACAGTGAGTGATCGGACGCTGGGTGAGTCCGGTCGAGCATGACCGGACGTGTCCGATCGTGAGTGGAGGCTTACTGGAAATGACCGGATGCTGGGGTCCTGTGCCTAGTCATGATCTAACTGACGCGTCCTGTCGCAGCTGGAACCTTACTAGAAGTGACTGGACGCTGGGGTCCTATGTCCGGTTGTGGCACTGTGTTGTGTCCGGTCATCACTTGACCATTGAGATCGGACGCTCAGTATTTGAAGAGAGGGATGACGTGGCAAGCATCGAGTGATCGAACGCTATGGTCCTGTGTCCGGTCGATTTGACCGGAGCGTCCGGTCATCCCGTGTTGTGCCCAGTGAAGGCGTACAACAACTCTATTTTGTGGGGCTTCTATTTAAGCCCCATGGCCGATTCAAGCTCACTCTCTTGGCCATTTGTATTGACATAGCAACCTTGTGAGCTTAGCTAAAGCCCTCCCACTCATCCCCATCATAGATTCAACATCTTTGTGAGATTGGGGCAGAATCCAAGTGCATTGCTTGAGTGTTTGTATCTAGAGGCACTTGATGTTCGTGTTTCGCTGTGGGATTCGCTTGTTACTCTTGGTGGTTGCTGCCACCTAGATGGCTTGGAGCAGCGAGGATCGTCGAGCGGAGGTTGGTGATTGTCTTTGGCTCCGATCGTGGTGATTGTGAGGGGTTCTTGACCTTTCCTCGGCGGAGAGCCAAAAGGTACTCTAATGAATTGCTCGTGGCTTGTGTGATCCTCGTCTTGTGTTGGCTGTGCGGCACCCTATTGAGGGTTTGGCGTGTGATGACAATTAGCGTGTGAACCTCCAAGTGAGTGAATCGCCACAATGAGTACTAGCATGTCGGCAAGCAAGTGAACCTCGGTAAACAATCATTGTGTCATCATTTGATTCCGAGGTGATTGGTCTTCATTGGTATTCATTCTTGTGATTGATTGGCTCCTTCCTTGACACGGCGGTATAACCATCTTGCTCACTCTCTTTACATTACCGCAAACTAGTTGTCAAGCTCTTTAGTGTAGCTAGTTGTGAGAGCTTGTTAGTTTGGTTAGTGTGGTTCTTTAGTTGGCTTTTGAGAGCGCACTAACTTAGTATAGTGACATAGACATTGTGTGGATAAAAACCATATAAACTAGAATCGCGGTAGGTGGCTTGCATTTTTAGTAGGCTAGCGCGACACTTGCTTTGCCTCATAATTGTCTATTCGGTTTGTTAAGTGTTGTTATAGAAATTTTTAATAGGCTATTCACCCCCCTCTAGCCATTAGGACCTTTCAACGGGGACTCTGCGTTGGTCATCAACCAGGTCAACAAGGACTGGTCATGCACCAGCGAGAAGATGGATGCTTACTGTGCTAAAATCAGGAGGCTTAAAAGAAAGTTCTATGGCATTGAGTTTCACCACGTCGTCCGAGAAGCGAACTAGGTAGTCTACTGCATATCTAAGATAGGGTCGACCCAAGCACAAATTCTAGCAGGAGTTTTTGTTCAGGACCTCATGACGCCCTCTATAAAGCCGGGGCAGGAGGTTGACGAAAAGCCCCATGGCCGACTAGTTAGTCATGACGGTTCCCGTGCCAAACAATGATTGGAGAGAACAATTCATCAAGTACCTCACCACGGTAGAGGTGCCGACCGATAAGACAGAGATGGAACACTTTATTCGCCGCAGCAAGCATTATGTCTTGATTGATGGCAAGTTGATGTGGAAGAATGCGAAAGAGGAGTTGTTGCAGAAGTGCATATCTCAAGATGAAGGAAAGAAGTTACTCCTCGAAATCCATGTTGGATCGTGTGGCAACCACGCAGCATCTAGGAATCTGATTGGCAAGGCTTTCCGAGTAGGTTTCTATTGGCCTTCTACCGTTGCAGATGCAGAAGCACTGGTCCGATGGTGTGAGGGCCGCTAATTTTTTGCCAAGCAGATCCATGTTCTGGCACAGGTGCTTCAGACAATCCCAGCTTCCTAGCCTTTTGCATGTTGGGGACTGGATATGATTGGGCCTTTTAAGGCTGCTCCAGGCAGATTCAAATATGTTTACGTTGCCATTGACAAGTTCTCCAAGTGTATCAAGTACAAGCCCCTCGTCATAGCTACGGCAAAGAAAGCAGCTGGGCTATTTGAAGATATCATTCACAGGTTTGGCTTGCCGAATAGTATCATCACCGACTTGGGGTCTACTTTCACTGGTAGCGATTTTTTGTGATTTTTGTGAGGACCGGTGCATCTCCGTCAAATACGTCTTGGTCGCCCACCCTAGAGCCAATGACCAGGTTGAACGAGGCAAATGACATGATATTAGATGCCCTTAAGAAGAGGTTGTATGAAAAGGAGGAGAAGCACCCGAGAAGATGGCTCAAGGAATTACCGGTTGTGGTAACACCGGTGTGTCACCTTATTACCTAGTGTACGGCTCCAAGGCCGTTTTGCTAGCGGATATCGCCTTCCGAGCACCCAGGGTGAAAAATTTTGACATAGAGAAGTCAGCGCAGGCCCGACAGGAAGATGTCGATCGTCTAGAAGAAGAATGCCTGGTTACATGTGTTCGGACATCCAAGTACTTGGAAGGCTTACGGAGGTATTACAACTGCAATATTCAGGAGTTTGCGGTCGGTGACCTAGTACTCCACAAGAAGTAGAAGACCGACGACATGCATAAGCTTTCATTGCCTTGGGAGGGCCCTTACATTGTCAAAGAAGGGTCCTATCGACTATGAGACTCAGACGGGACAGATGTTCCCAACTCTTGGCACATCGAGCTCCTTAGGTGTTTCTATCCTTGAAGTGTTCGGCACAAAGATATGTACCTATCCATATATAAGTTCAATAAAGCTTTTGCCATGTTTCTCCAGTTATTTTCTCCAAGTTATTTCTACGTCTCTCCAAATACTTTCTCTGCCAATTGTTCTCCATGTGTTGTATCTTTAAGATACTCTCCACCGATTCGCTGACCAGCCATGTTCTCATTCATATTATCCAGAAGCGGCCCTGTCTCGATCTCACACCTACACGTGCATGAGCAACAGTGCTCTATGTTATGGGTGGTCGGCAGCGGTTCCTCGATGACGTTTGTGCTCTTACGCGTAAATGGGTGATAATCACTCTACGCTATGGGGTACGAACTAGTTGAGGCTGGTGGTGCGATACATGACCAATTGGAAGGAAATTACTCATATTTAAAATATGAACAAACTCCAAAATAAAACATAGTGGTTTTTACACAAACTTCTCGGCATGACTTCTCATTGTTTGGTATAATTTTTCTAATCTACTGCGCCTTGTTTTCCCTTTCCCCGAACAGATCTAGGTCTTCCGCCAGCTTGATTGCTGACCCCGACGCCTCCTCTTCGAGCTCGTCGACCCTAGCATCGCTTGTTCCGCGGGCGACGCCAGTGTCGACCACTTCTACCTTCACCGCCGGGTACAGGGAGCGTACCACCACCAGTGCGTGTCCTGCAGCAGAACAAGCGACGCCTTGGGTGTATTCCTTGAAGCATGCTAAGGATCGCCGGCATCTATCCACAATCGCGATCGGGTTGGGTGGCCTATCACCGAATGTGCACGGCTGTGGTTCCGGCAGCTCGGGGTCGATAAAGTCCAGTACGGGTTTTATCCCTTTAATAACTGCATCGAGCCTGGTCTGCTTGGCCTCTATCCGTGCCCCGAAGTCCTGAAATTGTGCTTGGGAGTTGGTGCAGTACACTGCATAGATCAACGCGGCGTGTTTAACATGCTCCCCGCTAAGAGTCATGGATTATGATTATCAAAGCTTACCTTGGAGGTCCTCGGCGATCTTTTTCTCCATCTCACGAGCCGCGTCTCTCTCCTTCTCCAATTGTGACATTGACTCCCGCGACAAGAGCAGTTGTGTCTCCAGCTCTGCAGTAACACGAGATTAAACTCAAGCATGGAGCAATAGCGAAATACAGGTGTCATGGGGTTTGACATCTTACCATTTTTCCGCTCGGCGACGTTTGCCAGTTCGCTCCCCACTTTACCGAGCTGCTCGGTGGTTCTGGTAAGCTCGGCTTCGGCTGTGCTCAGTTAGTCGGTTAACTTTAAGTTTTCCGACTCTAGCTGTGTCACACGTGCCTGTATCTTCTCATTGTCGCTGCGGGTGCCGGCTAGACTTTTCTCCAGTGCCTCCACCGATTCGCGCAGCCTCTTGTTTTCAGCAATGGCTGGAGCGGCTCGTTCAAGCTGGCGAGCGCGGTGCTCGGCTGTCCTCATCAGTTCTTGCAGCAACAACAATTACAAATCACAGTCTACAACGCCAAGAAGCAGTGCAGTTTAACCTACTTGAATCTGGCTGGTTGCCGATGCAAGGGTGGCCAGGAGTCTTTCCATCTGTTTGTTGGCCTCCTCTTCTTCTACGACCTCCACCACGTCTCCTCGGTGAAGAAAAGTTCGTGCGACCCGGGGAGGTGTTCCCCCAGGACATGGTGGCTGTCGGTCAATTTCTTCTATTTCCTCGGGGATTTCCCCCAAGGGACCTAGCCTCTCGCTCCGTCGTGGCCTGATCGGCGCACCGAGACCTATCTCCGACTGTTGCGCTCGGGGACTGGCCACTCGCTCGGTGCTAGTGACCGGTTCGCGCACCTCGTCATCACTTACCGACCCTGGGGGCCGGGTATCTTCTGCTGAGGGACCGATCGGATCTCCCGACGCACCGGGTGCCTATGCCTTTTGCTCCCGACTAACGCCTTTAGCGCCAACGGTGGTGGTGGGTGGCACTCCATCGTGCTGCGTTTCTCCGGCGCCGACCGGGTGCAATTCTTCGGTCGATGCCTCACTGTGCCATAATGGTTATCAAATACTTAAAGAGTCAACGCAATTCGAACAGATTATGGAATTGATACTCACAGATCCGACCGCCTGACAGCGGGCCTAAACTTGCGTGGCCGGCCGGAGCTCCCTGCTCCGGCGGTCGCAGCCACGGACTTCATGAAGCCTGGGAGCCTTTGACTCGCCCCTGTAGTCTTTGGGCTGGTGGTGCTTTTTCCACCAGCTGGAGCATCTTGTCCACACCAGGGGACATGGTCGTCTCTCCGCCCCGCAGGATTCAGCTCTTGCCGACCGGCATCTCCCTCCATCCTAGCGCTCCTCGTCGGGCTGGGAGTGCTAATGGCTGGGCTGAGAGAGTCAGGGGGGCATGCACGCCGCCCTTTGCTGGAGGGTCTCGCTGTCTTCATCATCCTCAGACTCCGGTTCTGCAACATATCGCCGGCGGGCTGGAGGTTCTTTTAATTGCACTCCTCCACGCGGGTGGGAGGGTGTTGCAGCGCTTTTTTTCCTCTTCTTGTCGGCGGGCCCTTCCTGGCCCGGCTGTTTCCCGCTCCTTGTCGGATAGCGCCGATCAGGAGTGGCTTCCTCTTCTTCGTCCTCGGAGGTAGACGACTCTTCATTTCCTATCGCCTGGGCTGCCGGTTGCTGCCCGCAGGCGTCCACGCTGGTTGGCCACACTACTGGAAACGGGATCTTTGTCGAGTGTTAAAAATTGAGCACTCGGTAAAGACCTTCTTTGTCGAGTGTTGCATTCGGCAAAGAATTAAACTCGACAAAAAGTTATTTGCCGAGTGCCGGACACTCGGTAAAAAAAGGCTCTCGGCAAAGGACTTCTTTGCCGAGTGCCAGGCTCTCGGCAAAAGCACGGGACTCGGCATAGGCTGCCCCGCGTAACGGTGTTCGGCCACGTCTTTTTTCGCCGAGTGCCTGCTGTTAGGCACTCGGCAAAGAAGGGTTTTTTTAAAAAAATTCTTTGCCGAGTGTCCCAGATCTGGCACTCGGCAAAGATTTTTTTTTTTTAAATAATTTGCCGAGTGCCCCCGATCTGGCACTCGGCAAAGGGTTTTTTTATGTACTGTTTTCTTATGTACTGTTATTAATCTACTATTGTGGTGCCACCATGAACCAAATTAGAAGCACATATTAGTAAAGAGTTAAGTGAGCATAAGCATGCTAGAATATATATTCAGCAATCTACACAAATTGAACAAGATATATGTTCATGTTCTATCTATCAGCCACAATGTATCTGCAACCCCTTACTTCATCCGAAACATTACAAAAAAAAAGGAAGAGCTCTGCAATGTTCATCTCAGTGAACTGTTGCTGTGTTTCTGTACTCTCCCTGCTACCATTACCGGTTTGTAACTAATTAGCACTGTATTTCTATGGATCTTCAGTTTCAGGTGATTCTCCTTAATCATTTGTCCTAAAATCCAGGTGATTCTCCTACTATTGCCGCCACAATAATTTTAAAGAATTGTGCTTAAAAGACTAGAGCTATGGCTTGTATTTTTCTGCATCAAGATGCCATCGCATATATTAAAATTCAGAGAATAATAATAAGGTTTGAGAAGCCTCTTTCAGATTATCAGAAAGCAAATGTACAGAGTAGATTTATTATGGTGAGATTGCTAATGGATTAAATATTGTACATGTTCACTACAGCAATGTCGTAATAAGTTCTTATCTTAATAACAGCTTTTGTTCATGTACTGATGTTTCTGCAGGTGTTCAAAGTTGCAAACTAAATATTAAAAATGACTGGATACATGGTTCAGGTAAATCCGCTAGCATTTCATCCATATTTTTTCTGGGTTATTTATAGATTTGGTGATGCAGTGGGCTTCAGTATGCTTTGTGATAGAGCTGGCAGCAATGACCATATATCAGGTATTATTCTTAATGTGTGCAGATCCAATGTTTGTTTGGGGAATAGCTTACATTTGTAGTAAACACCACAAAGATAGCATTGTTACCTGACCATGGTAAATCGTTTGTCTATTTCTACAATGTTGGTTGTGGTATACCGACCAATTGTTGGTCGTTAATATTATGTTTTAGTGACCATTGTTGGACGCTATAGATTGGCTGTGGTACAGTGTTCTTACACGCTTCAATGTACTAGTTGTTTAACTTTAACATTTCTGTTAGCAACAATGGAAACGAGTCAAGGCAGGCAAGACTCCTACCACACTCATAGATTTGCTATTTATCAACGCCCTTGTGTCTTGGTGGCGATGCTTGCCTCGTGAGTTCATCAAGTCATTCATCACACAGCAACAGATCTTCACCGGGAATGCTGGCTTGTCCTGCCGGAGTCATCGGAAACTCATCGCCTTCACCTGGAACACCCAGGATACTCACAAGATCAGCATGTTATCATAAGCGAAACATGTATTTAAGTCTTACTGCTTATTGAAACTTTACGCAATTTAAAAAACTTTACTAAAGCAGTATTATTGTTTGTACCAAAATTGAAATGTCATGTTTGTTCCAATGGTGCATACGTCTCTTATGCTAGTAAAAAAGCACTTCCTAACCATATGTGCAATATGGCCTGCTGCTCATTCTCTTATTTAGCATACCTGTCTAAATAACTCTGCATAAATAACTCTGCATGTAGGGAATGCTTTTTATTTTTATTTCTGTTCTACTTGATTTAGAAGCTTAGTGCTTTGCTCTTTTCTTTTCTTTTCGGCAACAACAATCAGCAATAGCTATGCTATAATTTGTAAGTTTTCTTGTCCAGGTATTACTAGTTCCAGCAATTATCAGACTAAATGTTATTTCTCAAATGATTTTGGGTCAACTTGCCTTGTCTTTCTATGGATTCAGATTTGAATTTTTTTTTCTGTATTTTGGTATGATCATGACAATTATCTTAAATAATATTTTCAATGGGTGTAGACTTTGGTTGAGTACCAAATAATCAATTTCATCACAATTTGTAAATGAGGAAATGTCGCTAGCTACATCCTGAATATTATAAAGAATAGATTTCATGATCTGAGTACATTTTATAAAATCCTTCAAGGTTTGCAAAGACAACAAATCTTGACTGATATCTCCTCAAACTGTGACCTAAACAAGCATTATCCTTGCCTCTGAATTGCATTGAAAGTAGACGTTATTGATAGGACTGTAAACTATAAAGTCAGTAGTAAGAACTGACTGCTTGCATTTGGTAAATTTAAACTTATTTTATTGCCATATAACAATCTGATTCGAATATGTATGATTCACTTGCAAGGTTGTTAGCAATGTCAAATGGCCTGTTTAGAAACTTATTTTATTTCATTTGCTTTTGGGTTTTGGAACTCGGTGAGGACAGGTGCAAGTCCATCAGTTCTTGTGCTTCTCAAGTTGTGTTGGTCCATCAGTTCTTGTGCTTCTCACTTCTCAGGTTGTGTCGGTAGTTAGCTTGTCTCTGTAATTGCAAAATTACCTCAGTTTCAGTACATGCTTTTCAGTGAAGGCAGAACGAAATAGTTGAAATGGCTTTGCATGTACTTGCAGTTTGGTTTCAAGAGCTAGCAGTTTATAGTTTTGGAGCTTAGTGGATTTTCAGATGCTAATTAGAGCTTTTGTTAGCCTAGGTATTGTTAGATCTATTTAAGCTCATTACTTGGTGCTTATTTTCTTTTAGTTCATTACTGGCTACTTATTTTCTTTTGTGCTGTTTGGTTCATTTGCAGGTTAAAGCAAGGAGTAAAGCGAGCAACATGGGAGCTACAGATTTTTTTGAGCTGTGTTTTAATATTCTGGTTCACTTATGGTTTGTAATATTCTCGTTCATTTTGTGATTGAGTTGGGCTGTTAATAATCTGGATTTGAATGTCATGTTATGTGGCCTGTGCTGTTATAATGGGCCTTGTTCATTTTGATATATATATGTGGACTTTGATGGACTTGTGATGCACTTGTGGATTTTGATGGACTTGTGGATTTATTTGGATGGACTTGAGCACTTATTATTATATATGTGATATATATTGTGATTGATGTGATATGTGCGGATGGATGTGTGGATGGATGAGATATATGTGATGGATGAGATATATATGTGATATATGATTGTATGAATTTATTTGTCATGATGGAATGTAAAAAAAATAAAAAATTGCCGTTTTGGGTCACTTTGCCGAGTGTTGCACTCGGCAAAGGACCCCGTTGCCGAGTGTCATGGTCACAGCACTCGGCAAAGCTGGAAAATGGGCGCTCGGAAAACCATTTTTCCAGCTTTTGCCGAGTGCCATGACCATGACACTCGGCAAAGAATTTTAAAAAAAAATTCAAACTTTACCAAGTGCCGCTCAGAGGGCACTCGGCAAAGAATTTTTTTTAAAAAAAATTCAAACTTTGCCGAGTGCCGGCCAGAGGGTACTCGGCAAAGAATTTTTTTAAAAAAAAATTCAAACTTTGCCCGGTGCCGGCCAGAGGGCACTCGGCAAAAAAAAATTTAAAAAAAAATTCAAACTTTGCCGAGTGCCGGCCAGAGGGCACTCGGCAAAGAATTTTTTTAAAAAAATTCATACTTTGCCGAGCGCCGGCCAGTGGGCACTCGGCAAAGAATTTTTTTTAAAAAAAAATAAAAAATCTTTGCCGAGTGCCTGTAGGGTTGGCACTCGGCAAAGCCAACGTCAACGGATTCGGTGCCATGACGGTCGCTTTTCTTTGCCGAGTGCCCGATAAAAGACACTCGGCAAAGAGGTCTTTGCCGATCAATTTTTTGCCGTGTGTTCTTTGCCGAGTGCCGCACTCGGCAAAGGCTTTGCGAGTGCCGCACTCGGCAAAGGCTTTGCCGAGTGCCTCAGGCACTTGGCAAAGAACCTGAATCCAGTAGTGCCAGGTGTTGTCCGGCACTTCCAAGACATACACCGCCTGGTCCTTTCTCTTTTGAGTTTTTCTGGCCGACCAGCATAGTAAACATTTGAAGACATGATGCAGAGCAATACAGTAATGGAGTTACACTGGCAAAGCTAGTCATTTTCATGTGGAGATGTCTGGGTTTTAGTCATCGGACGTCGCAACTTGCTCGAAACCTTCTAAAAGTTTTATCATAGCCTCCACATGTGATCACACGACACCTTGACAAGTTTCGTGAATTTCGGACTTCGTTTGCATTTTCTATAATTTAAATACACTCCGACCACAAGCGGGTCGTCATGTTTGGCGAACAAGGCGTTCAAAATTTTGGGTGAGTTCCTGCATACGGCCTCAAAATACACTCTACAACATGACTGTCATTTTTTGAATGTCTACATTTCATTATTTCATGCACCTACAGTTCAAATTTACTTTTTCAGAAAAAATGCAAGTAAACAAAATTAATTCAAGAAATATAGAAAAAAGTTATAAAAAGGTCCCAAATTTTAACATGCACTTGTAAACAATAGATAAGGTCTACAAAAAAAATTTGAAATCAAAATTAAAAAAAAAACAAAAATACTTTGCCGAGTGCCATGCCTGACACTCGGCAAAGAGGGCCTTTGCCGAGTGCCAGGCCGCAGCACTCAGCAAAGGATATTTCAAAAAAAATCCCTTCTAGAATAAGGGCCCACGGCACATCCTCCTCCAACCCTTCCACATTCACGCCCGCCCCTCACCCGCGCAAGCGCCGCCGCGCCCCACGCCGCCCAGCCTCGCCGCCCCGGCCCATGCCGTCGCGCCCCACGCCTCCCCTCGGCGGCCGGCCCTGCGCCGCCGCCCCAGCGACGCCCCGGCCCCACATCGCCCCTCGGCGGCCGTCCCTGTAGAGAGGAGGAGGAGCCTGGCCGCGGTGCCCTACCCCCGGCCCGGCCGTCCCTGCAGAGAGGAGGAGGAGGGGAGAAAGAGAAGGGGAGGAGGAGAAGGGAGGTGGGAGGAGGAGGAGAAGGGAGGTGGAAGAAGGAGAAGGGAGGAGAAGGAGAAGGGAGGAGGAGGAGGAAGAAGAAGAAGGAGAAGGGAGGAAGGAGGAAGAAGAAGGAGGAGGAAGAAGGAGAAGGGGGAGGAGGAGATGGACCTTGGTCCAACGACCGTTCACGCCGTTCGTCGACGACGTTCGTCCACTCCGTCGTCCCCGCACATCGCCGTTCGTCCACGCCGTCGTCCCTGTCCCTCGCTGGAGAAAAGGTAAAGGCTCCGGGGGTGTCGGCCTTGGTGCCGTTTATGTGTTCACGGCCTTCGTGCCAGGTTTGTGTATGTGTGGGCCATCGTGCTTTTTCTTGCAGGTTTTGGAAACCTCCCCGTACAGGGGAGGTTCTGCCGAATTTTTGAAGTAATAGTGATGTGTTTCTTCTTTTGCAGAGCAGGAGTTGTCGGAGGGGACCCAGAGCACCTCGGTGATCCCGATCGTCTTCGTCGGCGCTGCGGTCGTGCCAGCACTGCTTCGTCTCGCCACTGCACCGACTCGCCTTTGCGCCGCTAGCCTTTCTCCACCGCCACCCTAGGTATAATGGACCTCTCTTGCTTACAGTTGTCGTACGTAACCCAGTTAGGCGTCTCCCATCCGAAACAGATACGGTTGGAGGTATGCGGATCTTTGCATATCTATGTCCGTATTTGTTTCGGATTGTCCATGTTTTTTGGACAGCCCGCGGATGCGTAGATGGGTTAGTTTCCATGTTCTGCTCGGATCCGAGATGGAGTTTCGGCACCACCTCCCTGTTGTTCTCCGGATACACACTCTCCCTTCCAGGATGTGTATCGGGAGAACAGCGGGGAGGTGCTACCGAAATTCTATCTCGGATCAGAGTAGAGCATGGAAACTAACCTCATCTATGCATCCGCGGGTGGGATTAGGACCTATCCTCACCTTTTAGACAGCAGGCATGCCGTTTCTGGATTGGCGACGGCATCCTCGACACGGGATCTACTCCTCCTCTCCACCGCCTCTGAGCAGCGAGCACGAGCTCTAGCGTGCCCATAAGGCAACGGCCGTCATCGGTGGCGGCACTCTAGGTAAGTATTCGAGTTTCATTCATCGTTCTTTGTCATTTACATTCCTTAGCTATGCATTATTGAAACATTGGTGTCAAATGTAGCAGGCCGAGCTGCAGCAACTTCGGTCCCAGCAGGAGGCCCAGCTAGCTGAGCAGGAGGCCGAGCGTCAGAGGCTACAAGCTTTGGAGGCCCAGCAAGCAGGTTTGCTCCAGTTCGTGCAACAACTTGGGCTGCAACAAGGTTGGGAGATCCCAGCCAACCTGCTTGCACCACCACCACCACCACCACCACATCGTCCGGATTCTACTCCGGTGAGTATGAGTACGGATGCTTTACTTTCTATGCTCATGCTTAGTGTCAAACCTAGTGATGGCCTTCGTGCTGGATTTGTTGATGTGTGGGCCTTTGTGCCGGGTTTGTTGATGTGTCGGCCTTCGTGCCGGAAATGTGGTTGTCGGCCTTCGTGCCGACGTTTTTCTTGTAGGTTTTGGAAACCTCCCCGTGCAGGGGAGGTGCTGCCGAAATTTTCAACTTTTCTTTAAACTGCTTACATTTTTATCTTGTCACTCACGTGCAATCTCTTCTCTTTTGTGCAGCATCAATCGGGGGCGGCGTCGAACCATCTCGGAGGGTCGCCGGCATCGCAAGTTGGGGCGTCGCAACCCTCACATTCGCCGTGAACCGCTTCCGGAGTCGGTTTTATGTAGGCATGCCTTTATGTATTGAACTTGTGAACTTTGAACTTGTGGTTTGTAATATATTGTGGATTTCGGACATAATTAGTCGTTTGTGATATATATGTGGTTTCTGATATATTGTGTTGAATTGTGGTTTCTAATATATATATATGCACTGTTGTTTACATGGAAAAGCAAAAAAAAATTTGATGTGGCTTTGTCGAGTGCAATGACCATTACACTCGGCAAAGCTGGGAAAATAGTAGCAACAATTTCCCAGATTTGCCGAGTGCAATGGCCATTGCACTCGGCAAAGAAAATTTTAAAAAAAATAAAAACAGGCTTTGCCGAGTGCCTCGGCGCTATGGCACTCGGCAAAGAATTTTGAAAAAAGAAAAGAAAATTCTTTGCCGAGTGTTGCACTTGGCAAAGAAATTAAAAAAAATTAAGACGACGGGAGCCTTCGGCCAACAGCCGTCAATCCTTTGCCGAGTGCCAGCTTGACACTCGGCAAAGCCTTTGCCGAGTGCCTGAGATTTGGCACTCGGCAAAGCAGGCTTTACCGTGAAAAGGTTCGACGGAGCCTCTTTGCAGAGTGTTGCACTCGGCAAACGATTTGCCGAGTGCATGGGGCACTCGGCAAAGCGTGTGGCTGCTGTAGTGTTCCCTAGGCTGTATGTTGTCTGCTGGTTTTTGTTTCTGATCTTTGTGCTCACCGAGAAGAGCTTTTTGGTTCACAGGCTGACCTCTATTCTCTCCAATAACTCGGGTGCATCCCGAGCGAAATCATCATCCCTATACTCATATGCAGGGTGGACTCTCTCCTTACACGGTTGGAGCCAGCGACTGATGAAATTTAGATCTACGCTGACCCCATCACATTAGTTTGCTTCAGAATTGACAAGAGCTCTTCCACTTGTTTCATCTCTTCACCACTCGGCCGTGCGGTCCAGTTTGCATTTGGCACCGCCAGTTGATCAATTTCAGCCGAGATACTTGGCTCCCAGTTTTGGTGTAAAACCACCTCGCATTCCAACCCTTCATTGATGAGTTGAGGGGGACTATGATGTATTCATTCGCCATTCCGTCCCGCAACACTAGGTAAACGTCGCCCACAACCTTGGGCACGCCAGATCCGGAGAAGGGTTTGAGGCAGAAGAAGTATCAGAAGAGATTGAAGTATGCATCTATGCCGAGGTAAGCTTCGCATAGATTGATGAAGATGGCAAGATGGAGGATACTGTTGGGATTGAGATGGCAAAGGGCAATCTCGTAGTAATGGAGAAGTTTGCGCAAAAAAGGATGCGCCGGGATTCCGGAACTCCGAATAGAGAAAGATTCAAAAACAACGAGTTCATCAGTGTCGGGGGTCGGGAAACGCTCACATGCGGCGGCGCGCCATCCAGCGGTGGCTTGGTCTGGCAAGACGCCATAAAAAACCAACGTGTTGATATCCTCTTCGCTGCAGGTCGATTGCACCCATTTAGTACTCTAGGTGGTTTTCCGTGCGAGTGCACTTCCTCGGCCGCACCATGGATTAGATCTGGATCTAGAAGAGGAGTTGCTTGCGGTGGGGTGGCTATGAGTTGTTTCTACCAAAGCGCAAGGAAGGCGGCGGAATGGAACACTATGGAAACAAATCGCACGAGGAAGATGGAACAGTAGTGGGAGAATGGGCAGCGGTATTTATTACTTGTCTCCGCCCCTTCGAATCCCAAGGTTTTTGGGGCACCGCGCCGCGCCGTGCCGCGCCACGTGGACGCTCTAACTTCTCTGTGGGTGGTTCAATGGGCCGTTAAACGGGCCTTCAATTTTCTCCTTTACATGGCCTTTACACCGATTAATTGTTACGCACAATTAATTTCTTTGGGGCTGGCGAAGTTTCATACTTATCTTCTCTAACCCTGCTACAAGATCTATCGTTTTATCTTCCAGGAGGCTCGGGGACTAAGTGTGTACACTTCACCTAGCGGTGAGTGTACTTATTTTTCTTCGATCTCAGCTAAGCTGGGGACTGGCTGTGTGATCGGCTGGTTATTGAAATCTTCTATTCTTTTGACCCTGGCGCTAGGTGTATTCTTCACCCTAATATCAGGCTCGGGGACTACAGTGTGTACATTGCACCTTGTGGTGCGTGCACTGGTTCTGCTAAGTGTTAAGCACTTGTTTTTATTACATTGTGGTTAAATATCACCTGCCTTCGTCTTTCTCAGATGACCAAGTCATAGGAGATACTCATCTGACATTGCCTCTGGCACCTAAGTGTGTACACTACATCTAAGATGAAGAATTTTTAAATTTTAATCTTGAGCTCCTTACATCTTATTGGCGATTCTTGCTTGGTTAAGTCTGAGTTCAATTAACCGGTTAAACTGGTTGGCTCTCATTTTCATTGGCTCGTTAACCAGTTAAACTGGTCGGCTCTCATTTTCATTGGCTCTTAGATCAGTTAAACTGGTCGGCGAACTGATATATTAACCTGTTAAACTAGTCGACTTCAATTACCTTCGCTGGGATCATCAGTTAAACTGGTCGGTTTCGTTTTGGACTGCTCAGACTTGATCAAGATGGCGTCGCCAAATGGATACAAGGCGCTCGGGGACTAGCTGTGGGGGGTATAACCCTAAGTACCCATGGCACAAGACATGGGCCACACCACCAGGGACGGTCCAGCCCACAAGATGATGACTTGCGGCGCACAACATTGCTCGGCGCACACTGCAAGGATTCAGGGTGGTCCCTTGAAGATTATGATTGATCTATTGGGATATGCTAAATACTAGATGCCTTATAAAGATTGTTGCTTATACGATTAGATTTAGATCTAACCGACTTAGATCTATTGGGATATACCAAATATTAGTCTACGTGTTGACGAAGCAAAGGCGACTCCCATTTCCCCAGCAGGTGAGCTTTCGAGCCAAGGAGAGGCTCGAGCTTGTGCACGGGGACTTGTGTGGCCCAATGACACCGGCCACACCGGGAGGACGACGCTACTTCATGCTGCTCATCGACGACCTCTCCCGCTACATGTGGGTGATGGTCCTCGGTAGCAAGGGAGAGGCTGTGGACGCCATCAGGCGTGCGCAGGCTGCTGCGGAGGCGGAGTGCGGCCACAAGCTGCGTGTGCTGCGCACCGACAACGGCGACTGAATTCACGTCGTACTACGCTGATGAGGGCATTCAGTGCCACTACTCCGCGCCATACAGCCCACAGCAGAATGGCGTCATCGAGCGGCGCAACCAGATGGTTGTGGGGATGGCTCAGGCCCTTCTCAAGCAGAGTGGGATGCCGGCTGTCTTTTGGGGAGAGGCGGTGGTGTCGGCCATCTACATCCTCAACCGCTCGCCTACCAAGGGGCTCGATGGTAGGACGTCGTACGAGGCTTGGCATGGGCGCAAGCCCGCGGTCTCCCACTTGCGGGTCTTTGGCTACCTCACGTTCGCCAAGGAGCTTGGCCACATCAGCAAGCTCGACGATAGGAGCACTCCGGGAGTCTTCATCGGCTACGTGGAGGGCTTGAAGGCCTACCGCATCCTCGACCCAAAGACACAGCGTGTGCACATGGTGCGCGACATTGTGTTCAACGAAGGGCGAGGATGGGCGTGGGACAAGGCGTTGGACAACGGCTCGGCTCCGATGTACGACGACTTCACTATCGAGTATATTCACTTCAAGGGAGCTGGGGGAGTAGGTAGCTCTTCCTCGATGAGCGCGTCTACCCTAGTCCCTGAGCCTCCATCGACCCCGGCGCCTGCTACTCCAACAGCACCATGCTCTCCAGCCAGGACCTCGGCTGCGATGAGTTCTTCGCCGGCTCCACCACAGCCGGCATCGCCACGCACTCTAGCACCGACAGGCGCCTCTCCGGGCATGTCTACTCCCACACATAGCTTATGTCGAGCACAGTCCGGTTGAGCTCGCTACTCCGCTCTCACGATGAGGAGCGCATCGACGCGTACCACGACGGCGAGCCATTGCGGTACCGTACGATGGAGAACCTTCTTGGCGACTAGCCGGTGTCGGGACTGGTGCCTCATGACCTAGAGGCGTAGTTGCACCTTGCGTGTGACGACGGCGAGGCTCGGTTGTTTGCTGAGGCCGAGAGACACGCGGCATGGCGCGCCACGATGCAGTTGCAGATGGATGCGATTGAGAAGAACCGCACCTAGGAGCTTGCTGACCTTCCTCATGGCCACCACGCGATCACCCTTTAAGTGGGTGTACAAGCTAAAGAGGGATGAAGCTGGCGCCATCGTCAAGCACAAGGCTCGCTTGGTGGCATGAGGTTTCATGCAGCAGGAGGGGGTCGACTTCAACGACGCCTTTGCTCCCATGGCACGGATGGAGTCCGTGCGACTCCTCCTTACGCTAGCTGCCCAGAAGGGCTGGCGTGTTCAACACATGGACGGCGTTCCTTAATGGTGACTTGAAGGAGGAGGTCTACGTGCACCAGCCACCGGGATTTGCGATCCCCGGCAAGGAGGGCAAGGTGCTCCGCCTGCGCAAGGCCCTCTATGGCTTGCGGCAGGCACCGAGGGCGTGGAATGCCAAGTTGGATTCCATGCTAAAGGGGATGGGCTTCGAGCAAAGCCCGCACGAGGCGGCCATCTACCGATGAGGCAGTGGAGGAAATGCTCTGCTGGTGGGTGTCTACATCGATGATTTGGTGATCACTGGCACCAAGGATGCGGAGGTGGTGGCATTCAAGGAAGAGATGAAGGCCACCTTCCAAATGAGTGACATGGGGCCTCTCTACTTCTATCTGGGAATCGAGGTGCACCAGGATGACTCCGGGATCACGCTTCGACAGACCACCTACGCCAAGCGCGTCGTTGAGCTAGCTGGGCTCACCGACTGCAACCCAGCTCTCACTCCGATGGAGGAGAGGCTGAAGCTGAGCCGTGACAGCACGACAGAGGAGGTGGACGCTACGCAATATCGACGTCTTGTGGGGAGCCTTCGCTACCTCGTCCACACACGACCGGACTTGGCATTCTCCATCGGTTACGTTAGTCGGTTCATGCATCGACCGACGACAGAGCACCAGCAGGCTATGAAGAGGATCATCCGCTATGTTGCGGGGACTCTCGACCACGGCCTCTACTACCCTAGGTGCCCTGGGGCGGCATACTTCGTCGGGTATAGCGACAGCGACCACGCCGGTGATATCGACATCAGCAAGAGCACGAGCGGGATCCTCTTCCTCCTCAACAAGTGCCTCGATAGCTGGCAGTCGGTCAATCAGCAGGTTGTGGCCCTATCCAGCTGCGATGCCGAGTACATAGCGGCCTCCACCTCTTTGACTCAGGCGCTCTGGCTCGCTCGACTGCTTGGTGATCTCCTCAGCAGAGACACTAGAGCGATAGAGCTCAGGATGGACAGCAAGTCCGCTCTGACCCTGGCAAAGAACCCCGTTTTCCATGAACGGAGTAAGCACATCCGGGTGAGGTACCACTTCATCCGAGGCTGTTTGGAGGAAGGGAGCATCAAGGCAAGCTACATCAACACCAAGGACCAGCTTGTGGACCAGCTTACCAAGCCTCTTGGGAGGATCAAGTTCCTTGACCTCTGTTCCAGGACCGAGATGGTTCAACTTTCCCACAAGACGACGCACAAGACTTAGGGGGAGAATGATGGGATAAGTCTCTGTGTTGGCTGGTCTTTGTGGGGCTGCAACATATACTGGTCCTTGTGGCTGCATGGTGGTCTTGCTGCCTATGAAGGACAACATCCTTGACTGGCTAGGACATCATCTTTGACTGGCTAGGACAACATTTTAGCATCTAGGACAACATTTGTGGGTCTTGCTGCCCATTAAGGACAGCATCCTTGACTGGCTAGGACAACATCTTAGCATGTAGGACAACATCTATTTGAGGACATCATATTAGCATCTAGCATCTTGCCATATGCTTGGCTGACTAGGAGCCTATAGATATGTATCCCCAACCCCTCAGGTTGGCATGTTATTTGTGTGAGAAATAAACCAAAAAATTGCCCAAACTCCTAGTGTCATCCTCTCTCGATGAGAATAAGAATTCTGCTACTGCCAAGAGTAAGAATTCAGCGACTAACAAGTTCTATGTGTGTTTTTTACGTTTTCCTTTTATAGCATCTTCAATTGAGTATTAATTGTTATCATCGCATTTATTTAATATATACGGCTCATAGTTTTGCAAATTTGATATATCATAATAGGTGCCTCTGTTGAAAGAAGGGTTGGGGTAGCATAGAGGTTTGGAGGGAAAATTTTCGTGTACGCTGGGTAGCATACAGGTTTTGAAAATTATGCCTCTGCTATAATATGAATCCTGTAAATATAGCCTCTGAAAATTACGACCTGAATTATTATATCACAGCGCATACGTGATCTAGAAATTTCATATAGCCTCTGCTACCAATTCAAAAATATTTTCACATTAGCTGCACCTGGTTATGCCTACTTCCTCTTCTCATCTTCTCCTTCCTAATTCAAACATGGGTATTCTAATTGCAGGCACCTGATAGCCAGGTTGTTTTTTTACTGATCTATGCAATACCTAATTACTTCATTAGAACATGAATATATGGTTGATGCATTATATATTTCAACATTCCTATAAGTTTCTTAGCAAAACTGAATCCATCCTTTTCACAGGACCAAAGAATCCTCCTTCAAGAACATGAATAGATACCATTTTTTGTCTCAGACTCATTCCATGGAGTACAGACTATGGCTCCACTAAAATTCCATGGAACACACAGTTCATAGACAGGCCAGTTTCGGCGCGCTCACATACAGCATGCACAATGCTCCCTTGTGATACGTATGCCAATCCTGTGATGCCATTTGTCATCCTATTTTTAATTATCATTATACATGCACACCATCGAATCTTTATTTAACATAGATATTTGCAGATGCCATTGGTTTCATCATTGATATTTAGCCACCAGTTCCTTTATAATTTCCAGAGGCAAGGACAAGCTAGCTACCCTTAAAGAGGTGCTCATAAAGGATCTGTAGTATGTGTTTTTACCTAAAAAGAGCTCTCAGTACTTGGTCACCACCTTGCATCTTCATAATAATTTGTTTTTTTAAGTCGACATATTGGGGGAAAATGCTATTCCCATATTTTGCAACGACACAGAGCTCAAAGTAACCTTATGGGGTGCACAAGCTAAGGATTTCAACTTTGATAGTGTTCGTTGGCTGCTTTCAAAAAAATCCTGTAAGTTCTCCTTTCACAAATATAGCAGCTCTGTACATTGTCTCCAGCATGCATATAACAACGGACACTTGAACATGTGCTTCCACTTGGTTAACAACTTTGCACCGCAATTCTCATCTGTATTTTTTATGTGCTTATCACCACAACTTTGAATGCCCCTGTTTAAGTACTACTTATCTTGTAGCTCAGAACAAGCAAACTATCTGAATGCTTATGTGGATGTTCCATGACCATTATAGAGGCGCATGATTCAGAAGCAAGCCATCTATGTCCTTCAAAAATCTGTGCTAAATGACTAAGTAGATACCTCTCAAGATCAATTCTTATATATTTTTTTCTTACATGTCAAACACTACATTTACCAGTTTCTATAGTCTATGGCCAATTCCCTCGCACTTGTGGGACTTATACTTTGTGCTCTTACTTAACTTTATGCGCTTACTTAACTCCATTATCTGCCACTGTTAGCATATAATTTTACATTTATTATAACCTGACTTTCTCTGATGAAACATGGCATTTAGGCTACAATTTCTGTTGTATGCAAAAATTGCTCTGTTTTGTGGAGACTAAATACTTGCAATGTTGCTACATTTCTAAGGCACGATTATATATACTCATTTCAAATGGATGCATATTATGTTCAGAACATGGAAATATTGAGACTAAATACTTGCAATGCTCTGTGCACAACGCAGTATCTCAATATTATCTGTATCAAACATCTACCCATGTATATTTGCATAATGGTATCCTATACCTATGTACTTCTACCTATACAGCCCTAGAAACAATGCTTCTCTCTTCTCGCAGTTCTCTGAACCATCCATGTATGTACAATACAATATGTATAACTTCAACCTGTGTGCACATCACTGTGGTTTAGTCATCCACTTTATCACTATATGAGCCATCAGACTTTATTCACTCGCGTGCAGGGGCACGCGTTTTCTACTAGGCAGTGCAGCCTCGTGCGCGGGTGGCATGGCCACGTCACCCGAAATTCAGCTACCTTTTTTCCTCTACAAGGCAGTGCAGCCTCGCGCGCGGGTGGCATGGCCACGTCGCCCGGAATTCAGCTACCTAGGCCACGTCGCCTGAAATGCATTCGCTTGGCCAGCATCGCGCCACGTCGCCCGAATAACGATGTCCGCTCGTTCGCTTCCCCACCTTCGTAAAAAAAAGATCTCAGTCTTATGTCCCCTTCTGTCCTCTCTCCCAGGCCCGACCCGATGCCTCTCCTCCGCCACGCCGCCTCCGCTGCTTCCGTCGCCTCCCCCCGCTGCTTCCGTCGCCTCCCCCCGCCTCCCCTTCCTCTCTCTCCTGAAGTGGATGCGCTGCGGCCGGCTCCGACCACAGCGGCCTCCCCACGCTGTGTGCGGCCGTGGGCCCCGGCGGCGTTTGACCATGGCCTGCCATGGCTCGCTGCCCCTCCCCGCGCCGCCGTCACGCCTCTCTCTCTCTCTCCTCTCCCGGTGTCGCGGAGCACCAGCCGGGCCCCCGCGTCGCCCGTCCTCTGGGGCAGCGGCGCACTGGGCACCCATGGCACGGCTGGGGCCATGGCGCGCTGGCGGTGGTTGCCCCCCTGGTGGGGTGCCCCCCGGTATGGCGGCACACCGGCGCGGCGCGCCCGGCGCAGGCCGGTGGCCAACGCCACCTCCACACGGCCTCCTGCAAGCCGTTCACGCGGCTCTGCTTTTCCTCGATCCGTCCGCTCGCTGGTTTGCTCTCTCTCTCTCTTCCTCACTCTATGCAGTGAATCTGCCATGTGTGGTGGCATTGCTTTGCGATTTGAAGACAGTCCAAACAAGCGAAGGTCGATTTGACCCTAGATCTATTGTTCTCCCATTTCCTCTTACCGATCTACATGGTTACTGCCTTACTGCAGTTTTTTTGTGCGTTGCGTATCGTGTCACCTGCTCGGTTCGGCTACATCTTGAGACTACCTAGGTGTTGTGGCATATATCTGAGGACATGACCGTGTCAATGATATTTGTTTGATTTCTTAGTACACTGCGGTGCTCCTGATTTTGGTCATGTCCAGTGATGACTACACTTTCCTCTTGCTGCTAGATTAATTTGAGGGAATAGGATAGTGCTGTGATGAATACATAATGAATGTTTAATGTTTCATGAAGTGATCATGGGCTATCGTTCCACAAATTTACACCTCTTTCTTTTTCTGGATAACTGAGGCAATGCTCATGAACTATGATGATTCTTTCTTTTGCATGTGTCTACTGTGTTCATAACTGAGGCAGTGATCATGAGCAATGTTGATTTTGTTTTTCCTCTCTTTCTAACTAATGCACTGATTCTATTTTTTTTCTGCTCTTCCTGCCTCTTCCATGATAACTGATGCAATGGTCAGTTGGTTGCTTCGAATTTTTGCGTCTCTTTGTTCCTATGATGATTCTTTCTTTTGCATGTGTCTGTTGTGTTCATAACTGAGGCAGTGATCATGAGCAACGTTGATTTTGTTTTCCCTCTCTTTCTAACTGAGGCACCGATTCTATTTTTTGCAGCTCTTCCTGCCTCTTCCATGATAACTGAGGCAATGGTCAGTTGGTTGCTTTGAATTTTTGCGTCTCTTTGTACCTATTCTGTTTTGTGTACTTTGGAGCCTTTTTGCTTCCTCCGTGATAACTAAGGCAATGGTCAATTGATTAGTTCGATTTTTTGCCTCGCTCCATGCTTATTCTATTTTGTGTGGTCTGGAGCCACCAATGGGACCTACTGTTTATTGGAGTCGCACCTTAATTATGAAATCTGAGGTGCCTCTCTGCAGAGAGGGACCTACTGTTTATTGGACTCGCATCTTAGTTATGAAATCTGAGGTGGTGCTCTGCAGAGATGGTAGACATTGAGGCAATAAGAGATTATGTGCCCTCTACTCGCAGGAGCCCGAACTGAAAAGTAGACCTTCTGATGTCATTGCCTCTGATGGTTTCTCCCTTTGCCTAATCTGATCATTGCCTTTGGTTTTGCGCTCATACTTGCTTATGATCATTGCCTGTGATGTCAATAGCACATAGTTGTGCAATCCGAGCTTCTGCTTATTGCCTGTGGAGTGATGGATATATTCTTCTTGATTCTAGGCTTGTGATCGTTGTGTGTCATCATTGCTTGTGAAGTCAGGTCATACACTTTTGGTTCTAAGCGCATGCCCTATTCCCAGAGATAGCATTGTTCGACACTTTGCTTGTCTATGATGACTTTTGCTTCTCCTGTTTCTTCAAGTTCTCACTGCAACTATACGCACTGCTGATATAGGTTGCGCGCTGTCATTGTTATTTTACAGGTTTGTATGTCATGCTTAAACTTAGTCACCATATTGTCACATGATCTGCTAGGGTAATAAGGTTGTTGTTTTTGCAACGTAGTCGCTGAATTCTTACTCTTGGTAGTAGCAGAATTCTTACTCTCATCGAGAGAGGATGACACTAGGAGTTGGGACAATTTTCTGGTTTATTTCCAAATACCATACCAACCTGAGGGGTTGGGGATCCATATTTATAGGCTGCTAGCCAGCTAAGCATATGCCAAGATACTAGTCCTAGATGCTAAGATGCTGTCCTAGATGCTAGTCCTAGATGTTGTCCTACCAGTCAAGGATGTTGTCCTTGCTGCAGCCCCACAAAGACCAGCCAACACAGAGACTTATCCATCATTCTCCCCCTAAGTCTTGTGCGCCGTCTTGTGGGGAAGTTGAACCATCCTGATCCTAGAGCAGAGCTCAGGGAACTTGATCCTTCCAAGAGGCTTGGTAAGCAGGTCCGCAAGCTAGTCCTTGGTGTTGATGTAGCTCGCCTTGATGCTCCCTTCCTCCAAACAGCCTCGTATGAAGTGGTACCTCACCCGGATGTGCTTACTCCGTTCATGGAAAACAAGGTTCTTTGCCAGGGCTAGAGCGGACTTGCTATCCATCCTGAGCTCCACCGCTCTAGTGTCTCTGCCGAGGAGATCACCAAGCAGTTGAGCGAGCCAGAGCGCCTGAGTCAAAGCGGTGAAGGCCGCTATGTACTCGGCCTCACAGCTGGACAGGGCCACCACCTGCTGTTTGACCGACTGCCAGCTAATGAGGCACTTGCCGAGGAGGAAGAGGATCCTGCTCATGCTCTTGCTGGTGTCGATGTCACCGGCGTGGTCACTGTCGCTGTACCCGACGAAGTGTGCCGCCCCAGGGCACCTAGGGTAGTAGAGGCCATGGTCGAGAGTCCCCCCAACATAGCGGATGATCCTCTTCACAGCCTGCTGGTGCTCCGTCGTCGGTCGCTGCATGAACTGACTAACGTAGCCGACGGAGAATGCCAAGTTCGGCCATGTGTGGGCGAGGTAGCGAAGGCTCCCCACAAGACATCGGTACTACATAGCGTCCACCTCCTCTGTCGTGCTGTCGCGGCTCAGCTTCAGTCTCTCCTCCATCGGAGTAAGAGCTGGGTTGCAGTCGGTGAGCCTAGCTAGCTCAACGACACGCTTGGTGTAGCCGGTCTGTCGAAGCATGATTTCAGAGTCATCCTGGTGCACCTCGATTCCTAGGTAGAAGGAGAGAGGCCCTAGGTCACTCATCTGGAAGGTGGCCTTCATCTCTTCCTTGAATGCCGCCACCTTCGCATCCTTGGTGTCGGTGATCACCAAGTCATCGACGTAGACATCCACCAGCAGAGCATTTCCTCCATTGCCCTGTCGGTAGATGGCCGCCTCGTGCGGGCTTTGCTCAAAGCCCATCTCCTTTAGCGTGGAATCCAACTTGGCATTCCACGCCCTCGGTGCCTGTCGCAAGCCATAGAGGGCCTTGCGCAGGCGGAGCACCTTGCTCTCCTTGCCGGGGATCGCAAATCTCAGCAGCTGGTGCACGTAGACCTCCTCCTTCAAGTCGCCATTAAGGAACGCCGATTTGACATCCATGTGATGAACATGCCAGCCCTCCTGGGCAGCTAGCGCAAGGAGGAGTCGCACAGATTCCATCCGTGCCACAGGAGCAAAGGCATCGTCGAAGTCAACCCCCTCCTGCTGCACGAAACCTCATGCCACCAAGCGAGCCTTGTGCTTGATGATGGCGTCGGCTTCATCCCTCTTCAGCTTGTACACCCACTTAAGGGTGATCGCGCGGTGACCACGAGGAAGGTCAGCAAGCTCCTAGGTGCGGTTCTTCTCAACCGCATCCATCTCCAATTGCATCGTGGCGCGCCATGTCACGTGTCTCTCGGCCTCTACAAACGACCGAGGCTCGTTGTCATCACACGCAAGGTGCAACTGTGCCTCTAGGTCGTGAGGCACTAGTCCCGGCACCGGCTGGTTGCTGAGAAGGTTCTCCATCGTACGGTACCGCAACGGCTCACCGTCGTGGTACGTGTTGATGCGCTCCTCGTCGTGAGAGAGCGGAGTAGCGAGCTCAATCGGTTCGAGGATGCGGTAGGCCTTCGAGCCCTCCATGTAGCCGATGAACACTCCCGGAGTGCTCCTGTCGTCGAGCTTGCTGATGTGGCCAAGCTCCTTGGCGAACGTGAGGTAGCCGAAGACCCGCAAGTGGGAGACTGCCAGCTTGTGCCCATGCCAAGCCTCGTACGGCGTCCTGCCGTAGAGCGCCTTGGTAGGCGAGCGTTTGAGGATGTAGACGGCCGACACCACCGCCTCTTCCCAGAAGACAGCCGACATCCCCCTCTACTTGAGAAGGGCCTAAGCCATCCCCACAACCGTCTGGTTGCGCCGCTTGACGACGTCGTTCTGCTGCGGGTTGTACGGCGAGGAGTAGTGGCACTGAATGCCCTCATCAGCGCAGTACGACGCGAATTTAGCTGCCGTGAATTCACCGTCGTTGCCGGTGCGTAGCAAGCGCAGCTTGCGGCCGCACTCCACCTCCGCAGCAGCCTGCGAGCGCCTGATGGCATCTGCAGCCTCTCCCTTGCTGTCGAGGACCATCACCCACATGTAGCAGGAGAGGTCTTCGATGAGCAGTAGGAAGTAGCGCCGTCCTCCTGGTGTGGCCGGTGTCACCGGGCCACACAAGTCCCTGTGCACAAGCTCGAGCCTCTCCTTGGCTCGAAAGCTTGCCCGCTGGGGAAAGGGGAGTCACCTCTCCTTCGTCAACACGCAAACGTCGCAGAGCTGCTCCACATGGTCGAGGCACGATAGGTCTCGCACCATCTCCGTGGCACTGAGCCACTTTAGGGCCTCGAAGTGAAGGTGCCCGAAGCGCTCATGCCACTGCCACGCCTCGTCATCCCGACGAGCAGCGAGACAGAGGGGTTATGCCACCTGCACGTTAAGGATGTAGAGTAGATTTGTGCTTCTAGTTACCCTAGCAAGAAAGCGACGACGGCGATCCCAAATCCTCATGACTCCATCCTCAACCACCATGCGCGAAATGTTCTCATCCAGCTGTCCAAAGCTGATGATAGAGTTCCTCAACGCGGGGATGTAGTAGACTCCGGTGAGTAGCCTGTGCTCACCAGACACGGCGGTGAAGGTGACGGAGCCGACGCCCTTTATCTCCACGCCAGAGGCATCCCCAAACTTGACAGAACCTTGGACGCTAGAGTCAAGCTCGGTGAAGAACTCCCGTCGACCGGTCATGTGATGGGTGGCGCCGGTGTCGAGGCACCACCCGTCAGTCTTGTCATTGTCGGAGCCATCGCCGAGGAGGGCATGTCCTTTTGGCTCGTCAAGGTGGAGGAGAGCCGCTGCGGCCAGTGCCGCTGGAGGTAGCTCGATGCTTGCATGTGCCATGAACAGAGTCGGCTCCTCCTCCCCCGCTTGTCGACAGTCCTTGGCCCAATGGCCAAGCTGGCCACAGTTGCGGTAGGTGTCATCTCGTGCCGGCTTGTGCTTGCTGGCGGCGCTGCCCTAGGCGCCTCCGCGGGCATCACCCTCGGCACATCCTCGCGCCCTGGCCTGGGCATCTCTGCGCGCCTTGCCACGCTTGCGGCCGCCTATTATGGAAGAAGGCTCCTCCTTCTTCCGGTTACCTTGGCAGGCAACCCACTGCTCTCGAGTGAGAAGGAGCTTCCCGCCAGTGGTGATGGGCCCCGAGAGAGACTGTTGCTCATCGCTGTCGACGACCTTGAGGCGACCTATCGCCTCCTCGATCGACATCGTGGAGAGATCCAGCTGAGACTCGATCGAGCGAGCCATCTACTTGTACTTCTTGGGGACGCAGCGGAAGAGCTTTTCGACAGCTCTCTCCTCGCCGTAGGTGTCATCGCCGAACTACACCATCTTCTGCAACAGAGTGTTGAGACGGAGAGCAAAGTCATCAACATCCTCACCTGGCTTGAAGGCCAGGTTCTCCCACTCCTTGCGAAATGCCTGTAGTGTGGATTTGCGGGTGCGGTCGCTGCCGATGCGTGCCACAGCGATGGCGTCCCAAGCCTCCTTGGCAGTCCACTTGTTGGTAAGCGAGAACTGCATCTCGGACGGGACTGCAGCGATGAGGGCATCTAGCACCCGTCGATCCTGGTCGTAGTCGACGTCGCCATACCGGACTGCCTCCCACATGTGCCGCACCTGGAGCTTTACCCTCATCACCGCAGCCCACTCGACGTAGTTGGTCTTAGTGAGGGTAGGCCACCCACCGTCGGGGCCAACGTCCCTGACAATAGCCTGGAGCCCGTGGTAACCACGGTACCGATCCGGGGAGAGAGAGCCACGCTGCCTGTGAAGGCCGCACTCTCCATCGACCCGTCTGCCACTATTGCCCTGCGCGTCTCCTCCAGGAGCGCCATCGCCGTGAGCGCCTCCTCCAGGAGCGCCGTCGGTGCGTGTGCGCCTGTCTAGGCTACCGCCGCGCTCATGGGCATGCGCGGCTGCCCACTGCGCCACCCGCGCTCACGCTGCCTCCCTCCCCAGTAGCTCGAGGTCCGCGTCGGCGCTGTCGTCAGCAGAAACGGAGCTGCTGATGCTGTCGCCGCACGCGCTGCATCCGTCGCCGCCGCTGCTTCCGCCTCCGCTCTGGCTGCTGCCAGCCTCAACGCCCTTGCCGCCGCCGCAACAGTCTCTGTCGCCGCTCGCTCGCGTTCCTCTGCTGCGGCAAGTTCGGCCTCCTACTGACGCCACGTGCTCGAGGCGACCGAGCGCTGAGACTGCCCTGCGGACATGACGCGCTACCAGGGGGCTGCTGCGTGGGGAGAGGGCTGCTGTCTCTGTCGCCGCTCGCTCGCGTTCCTCTGCTGCGGCAAGTTCGGCCTCCTACTGATGCCACGTGCTCGAGGCGACCGAGCGCTGAGACTGCCCTGCGGACATGACGCGCTACCAGGGGTCTGCGCAGAGGGAGAGGAGTGAGCAGGAGCGGCCGGAGCTGCTGCTGCTCCCAGCTGGGGCTGTTGCGAGGCTAGAAAGCGAGATGAGCAGGAGATGCTTAGGCTACATGATAATATGGCTCTGATACCAGTTGTTAGTCGCTGAATTCTTACTCTTAGTAGTAGCAGAATTCTTACTCTCATCGAGAGAGAGGATGACACTAGGAGTTGGGACAATTTTCTGGTTTATTTCCAAATGCCATACCAACCTGAGGGGTTGGGGATACATATTTATAGGCTGCTAGCCAGCCAAGTATATGCCAAGATGCTAGTCTTAGATGCTAAGATGTTGTCCTAGATGCTAGTCTTAGATGCTGTCCTACCAGTCAAGGATGGTGTCCTTGCTGCAGCCCCACAAAGACTAGCCAACACAGAGACTTATCCATCAGTGACCATCGACTACCTCAGAAAAAAACACTCATAGATCTTCAAACTACTCTCGCATTGGAAAATGATTTGGAACAGGTGCTATAATATATGTTGAGTTGTCAAAACATCATATATGTGCATGCAACCTTTTGTCATAGTCTGCCAACACAAATTTGATTGTCATATGTTGATAAATTGGATTAGCATATTTTAGATCCTCCTCATACTCTGCCACCACAATTTTGATTGTCATATGTTAGTATCAATCCGGCTCTGGGATTGATTTGTCATATCCCATTTGGGGGCTATGACCATTGTACTGGAGCCGGTGCATCCTTGGAGGGATCCTCTGCATTGCTAGACATATAATGAGGTGACCATCCAACGTGAGGCCATGCTTACAATCTATGGAATTGGGTGTACCCAAAATTTTGGTTTACCTCCTGATTTTACGTCTGTGGTAATAGCGCTAAAGTAACGGTGCACTCTGTTTTTTTTACCCAAAGAAATAGTCTACATGATTACGTTCGATACCTGATTTGCATCCAGAGATGATATGTGTCTTATGCATGTTACTCTTCATTTTTCTTCACCTTACACACCTATACCACAAATAAGACTGAATTCAGCCATGCGATTCGACTCCCTCTGTTTAGTCGATCCTAAATGTTGTCTGCACTATGCGCCTTACCTTCAAGTACCTTAAATTGGCATGTTGTTTCTCATGATGCTAAACTAATTTTATGGTTCCCCATAACTGTCCTCATTTTTTAGCAATTTGCGTCTAGGGATTCCGGCGTTTAGCTACTAACGAGTGTTTCTTCTATTGTACGTCTTTGATGACCAGTAGGGTGACATGGGGATATATTTTAGTCCCTTTGAACCGACAAGAGTTCTGTTTGTAAATTAAAGGTAAATGTTTTGGGTTCCCTGTTTCCTTTTTTGCATTTCCTACTCTTTGCAATAATGGAAAATTGTAGTAATATATTTGCTTATGCACATAATATGCTCCTGGCATGTACCCCTACTATTAATTGGTTCTTATTTGGAAAGCACTTTACATATTTTTCTCTTCTGCCACGGATCAGATATTCCATCTCTTGTGCAATGGCTGGCCCTTTATGTGACTTCCTTCCCTGTCCTTTGCAAGCATTAGATGTCATTTCGCTATATATATTTTTTTTAAAAAAATCCATGCTCATTTTGATCCTACCCTTGTATGCAGCAACGTATTATGATACATTTTTATTTCCATACAAAGGTGTGTGAGATCAAGACTGAGTATGTTCAGGTACGCCGTCTTTGTCATTATAGTCTGACACTGCCTGCAATTCTGAAATTATGTTTCCCGGGTTCAATCTGCTATAGTACAGGAATTTGTAAACCTCATTTGCCTTCCTGATTGTTTAGTGGATGTGTTTGGTTTTTTTTTCCAGCTTGTATAATATGGAAATCACTATGCTAATACAGTTGGTAAACTGCGCTGTTATGATCTATCCTTTTCCTTCAGCTCAGTCCACGGACGTATTTGGTTTCCCTTCTGATTTTTTTGTTCTCATTGCCATTGTGATTCGCCCGTTTATACATGGAATTATTCAGTTCAAGGGACATGGTTGCTTAAATCCTCGCCTCATTCCGGTTTACATAAAGCCTTAACTATACCTATAGTAATATCTGTAATTTTGTCTTCTCATATTATGTGCGCTTCCTGATTCATTAGACCTCCACCTGGTAACTTATGCATGGTTGTCTCAGTGACCATAGAAATTTATACATTATTTTGCCTTATGCAGGTGGCAGGTGTTTCATTGCAGCGAGTAGGGGCAAGGCAGCCGGGCCAATGGCGCGAGCGGCGCTAAACTTTCAAAGGTAAATAAGAAAAAAGATTGGTCCTAGCATTAAATTTCCAGTGTGTACCTTCATGACGACTCAGCAACAGCCTTACCATGACAATTGTGTTGCCTTTGGGTCGATGCAAGTGCCAACTGTCTGATTGCAGCAAGTAGGGACAAGGCAGCCAGGGCAATGGGGCAAGCGGTACTGCCTGCAGTGGTCTGCAGAGTAGTAAAGCCAGTTGGGCTTCCTAGCAAGGTAATTTATTACATGGTAGCACTCCAAAATGACGGTATTTCTATGTTTTTTCTTTAGATTTCTGAACTGAAGCTGTGCATCCTTCTATGATTCGTACTCTATACCTACTACACTGAGTATAGCTTTGCTATCTGAAATGTGACTTTCCTTTTACCTAATATGAACTTTGCCGCTGCAATCTGGAGTATAGCTTTGCAACCTGCAAGATAACTTTGTAATATGGATATTTATATTCTGTTTCCCCTTGCGATAAACTGAATTCATATTTCTTCTGTGGTAAAATGAAATTGAATATACCTCGTCAGTGCTAAATAGTACCATTTACACTCTCTAGAAGTTGTAGTTAGGTAAATAGTTTGAAAACTACAGTTACAGTTCGGTAGTCCAATTGCTGGTGATCATATTTTAAGGCACATACATTTTTCATGGTTAAATCAAATTTGCCTAAACATTTGATCTCATTGTATTTTTTTAACCGTGCAATAGTTTCAGTTTGGAATGCAGCTACGCTCCAAACTCCATAAGACAAACTGGGAGTTAGCGGAGTAACGAGAAATCAACGTTCATCTGCTAGGTTGGCTTAAACTTCACTGAAAAGGTTGGCTTTCTGCTCTTAGGGCACTGATATGTTTACTGTTATTTTTGCTACTTTTCCATTTGTGCATTTGGACTGCACATAGAGATCCGCTTTTGCTACCACCAGCTTCTGTTGTTCAGCAGAGATTAATAGTTTGGGTGGCTGCAATTGGCACCTATGTTTGAGCTTCCTATGGATCCAACTTCTATCTTTGTTTTCTCCTTATGTATGCGTTTTGGTTCCGTCCTCCTGGTCCATCTGCTTCGGTGGGTGAATTTCTTTGCCAACGATAAGAAAAAGCATTGCCTCAAAATTTACATGCCCTATGAATTTTGATGTACTGCAACCCGCATATTTCCTAATTGACTACTTCAAATAGGTGACGAAAAATCAATCATTCTCTACATGATCTTCTGTTAGGATTGTCCTCTCATCTCTGGCAACAAACATAACAAGAAAAATCATTGCCTCAGGATTTACATGTCATATATTTCCTGATTAACAATTTCAAATATTGCCATAGGGATCTAAAATCAGATATATGTTTGGTTCTAGCGAATCTGAAACTGAAATTGACATTGTTGTATTTCCCTGAACCTACCCCATTATTGCCTATAAAAAATCAAACCAACAATTACGCAATTATAGGGCCGATGATATAATCCCACATTCTCTTGATTATTTATTTGATTGGACAGTTTCTAATTTCTTTAATTGAAGATGCTATGAAGTTTTGCCAGGTCAAAGTATGCCTATTTAACTATTGTGCAGTACATACCCCTTCCTGCTGCCCCACCACTATGGTCAATGAAGCAGCTATGTTGTTTCGCATCATTTCTGCGAAATGGAAAGGGTTACATTTGCACGTCAGAGACCTTGATCGTCGCCTTACAATCTCAAGCCTGTGCATATAACTACTACTCAGAAAAAACGGTGCCCTTTGTGAAAATTTCCAAAAAAAAAAAAAACTATTCAGTGTCTGTAGATTATGTCATGACTGACCAGTTCTATGTCAAATGATTCTATGCATATGTTGACACATCGTCTCTTATATACTATACTGAATCTTTATCTATGTATTTGGATACCACTTTTATCTGATCTTCAGACCATGAACCAAACATATATTTCCCCCCTATATAACAGCTATACTTTGTTCACCCACGCGCGCGATGGCGCGTGCTTTGTACTATGCATATATGTGTTCTGTTACCATCTTTTTATTCTATGTAGATGTTCTATGTACCATTGCTTCGATTGACAACCCCAAGACTGTGCCTCTCAAGGACAAAGAGTGGCTACAATTAGAGAGGAGATGATAAAAAATCTAAGGTACGCTGTCCTAAACATACTCTGTGCCTTTTACTGGATTTACATAAATGTGCTGTACATTCTCGTCTGAATTCACCGGCTTCGTCAGACTAACACCATGTTTACTGCCTGCATTGCAGCGACGAGGAACTCAAAGTGACTTTATGGGGTGACCATGCTACACATTTTAGTGTCGGTGATGCCTCTAGTTCAGAGACTGTTCAGTCAGTAGTCGTTCTCTTCGTGGGCTGTCTACCCCGAGCATAGCCTGTGAGTTCCAGTCGTCCAGCACAGCTCGTGTGTTTCTCTTTTCCCGCACCTGATACACTATACACACTTGCATTTTTTCCACCGCCATGCAGATAAAACTCAACTCAGCGGAGGAAACGCCTACTGTTGGTTCCTCAATCCAAACATCAAAGAAGCACAGCCTTTTTGTGATAGGTACTGCATACAGCTGTTTGCAAACATACATACTAACGCGCGCACGCGCGTCTGTGTATATATATGTATATGTATGACTAACCTGCTCTCCTGCTTTTCCATCAAACAGTTTGAAGCACAGACCTGTTCCAGTATATCAGCCCCCACCAGATACAGCTGACACACAAGAGACACCGCAGCCTGTAATACTGGAGCACAGATCTACCATTTCTCCGAAATCATACTTATTAATAATAAAATAGGAGGGAAAATATTGCCATGTTTACCCTGTCTAACCTCTTTGTAATTGAAGATTATTCATTTCCCTAAATGTGCAACTATTTTTGGGAGGCCACCATGTCATTTGAAAGATTAGAAACTAAACAACAAAAAGATGTTTTGGACATGTCATTTGAATTGATAGTTTCTGTTTCTGTAGGAACTGGACAATAAAGCACATGAAGATACATCAATCTCATGTCCAAATGCAGTCTTGTTATCTGCCAATCCGTGCAAGTATGGAAATTTCATTCTGTACCATATTTCATTTGTAGAGATTTACATGTGTCATTTCCAAATATTTTGTGATGATCAGGTTCTGTACCATGTGCCCCTTGCTCCCTTTGATTTTCGCCAATTGGAAGATTGTTGTTGCGTTGCTGATGTCTGATGCCTCTTCATCATCTATTTGTTGCTGGTCTGGCCAATGTCCCGAAGCATCTAAAAATTCCAGGCAAATTGTGAATGTGAAGGTACATTTTTGCTGCAGGTCATGTCTTGGTTCTCCAACAAAAGTGTAAATCATAATTGTAAATGTACAAAATTGTCAAAACAAAAGCTTTAGGTCTGCCTGGTGTAGCACTAACCCATTTAATAATGTCCGTTCCTGTTGCTGAAATCCATGGCCATCTACAGCTTTGTTAGCCTATATTTAGATGTCTTGCGGACTAGAATAAGGTAGCTCATTGCTAAATTCTAAAGCTAAATATTAATTGTTAAATCCTAAAGTTAAATAATTGTATATCGTGTGCATGGCCATGTAGCCCAGGGCCTCGTAGATACTTTCCATGGACATACGGTATTTCATTAGAAATAAGTTAACAAGATGCTACCTGTAGCATTCAAATCCTCAAGCCTTACGTTTCAGCCGTCTATGTTGGAGTCTGAAAAAAAATAATGTTTTTGTGTTTGAGCAGTTTTCCACGTTCCAGGACTGCATTTTGTAAACCAAAAGATGTTTTAGCCATTAGTGACGTCAAATATTAAAGGATTCCTTGTCCGGGTAATCCTAGGCCTACAGGTAATTATGGCTTCTAATATCTGCACATTTGATTTGTCAATCAAAGGATAAACAAAGGTTGTGTTTGTAATGTTTTGTCTAAACAAAGGTTAAACACCTCTTCGATCATTTTAGCATCTCATACATCCAGTTCTGGCCCTATTAATGTATCTTTTTTTTGAAATGGAGGTTATCATTAGCGTATAGGGACAAAAGTAAGTTCACTTTTTAGACCACCATTTCATGATTTGCGAAATTAAGAGTTTGCTTCTTTAGTTCACAAAATTAATTTCTTCATACAAACATGCCGTTCTACTCTACTCCAAATGGAACCACTCCTGTCATACATGCTTGTGGTTACATCTACAGAAATATAAGTACAACAAACATTCTAGCTCGTGTACGAGTACTTATCTATTATTCAATTTACCAAATGCACTATGAATCCAACTCTCTCTATCATTATACGTCTATTCTGATGCCTTCATACTCCAGCATCTTCATCAAATCATGATTGATATCTTTCTAAGGCCTCTAAAATTTTAATAGGTTTCCTTTCTACTCTTCTTTTCCTATGATCTGGGTCCTTCTAATCAAGTTGGCGCTGCCTAAATCTGTGTTGGGTTTGCTAACTCCGCAAGGGGCTCTTCAAAAGTAAGTTGCTAGCTGTTTTATACTATTTGTTTTCCTCACTTCACCTTTGAATCAGTTTGGCGTCGCCTACATCTGTATTGGGTTCTTTCTCCAGGGAATATTGAGCCTCCAGCATTTAGCCTCCAGTTTTTATTATGAATTTTTGTCATCTAATTTTGCAGACATATGCTTGCGTCCTTATACTATGATTTTATACAGGTATGGATTCACAGAACCAAACAACTGAGTCCACCTCGACATGTCAAACCTATGCATCTATATATAACGCCGCCTCGAGGACAGAACATGACAACATGTTTATGGACTTTTACAACTTCTTAGTACTGTGTATACTACATGCTTATCTGCACGCTTCCAAATACTGCTCAAATCCTGCCTATTTTCTCGTTTTATCAGAAAACTAAGTACAGATCTTTCCACTCAAATATTGCTTCAATCCATTGTGCTCTGTGTTACTATTTATCGTGTAATGGCGATGATAACCATGACCTCAAAACATACAGGACCACCTTACCTCGCCTTGTTTACATTCGGTCGCAATTCCAAATACAAATCCAGTAGTACCTTCTTTCTGTGTGGTTATTACACGCTGTGATTCTGAATGGAAATTAGACCATGCTACTTATGAAAAACCTACAGCTGTTTATTACAGTCTATATACTCCATATTCTAGATCTTCTCTACGCCTGCCTACGTGCTCAATGGCGCGCGCCTTCCACTAGTCTGCAACAAAAGGTGTAAGCTGGGAAACATGGAAAAAATGATGAATTTTACTGTCTGCTGGTAGCTCGAAGCGCCCACTTTCTACTGAACTTTGTATGGGCCAAAGTACTTGTAAGTGTAACACCCTATGTTTTTCATCCCGATAAATTCACTAAAAATTTGAACTTTTTAAATTTTACAACAAATTAAAACTTTGACTGTTTATTTTCCGCGAAACCGTTTTAGAAAATATTTTATTTCAAAACCATGCATTTAAAATTTCACCATCTGCATTATTGAGTGGTTGTATGCTTTCCTAGAATTTATTTGCGGCACCAAAATATTTTTCCTTGAATTTCTAAAATCTCTAAATGCCACCGTTCAAATTTCTTCAATAAAGAAACAATCTTTCCCCTTCTCAAATCCTTTTCTCACCTCCCTTTTGACCAATCACATGTAGCCTCTCTCCTCCTCTCCGAATGGGCTCAACCCAACGCGGCAACAACGTTGGCCCAGGTCGCAGCGTGTGGACGCCGGCGGCCAGTGTTGTTTTCTGGCGCACGTAGGCCAGTGAGAGGGCGAGCACACAGGTGTACAACATACTGCAGACCTGGTTCATGGTACAGTGCCGGCCAACCTTGACAGTTGACTGGACCCCATGCGTCAGTCTCCAAGCTGGAGGAAAATTGCTAGGTGCACCCGGGAAACGTACACAGGAGATTAAAGTAAGCCCTTTTCTATCCTAGAAAAATTCCTAAATAAACTAGAGCCACCCTAGAACCTACCCAAACATTTCCCACTCCTTTTCCATTTTCTAAAATTCCAGAATAATTCCAGAATAATTTCCAGAATAATTGCCATTTTCCCGATAAACATAGATCCCCTCCGTCCTAACTTCGAATCCCGTAAAATTTTCACCAAAAATCTTCTAAAATCAAACCTTACACACCCATATCCTTTGTCATAATTCTTTGTGCCCATTTAAATTCTAGCTATGTTTGTTTTTCTGTTTCTTTCATTAACATTAACCCGTAGTTGCACCCACCTACTAACACCGCTTAGCACCGTATATTCGCGTATGTGTGAATACTGTGACACGGAATATACCCCCAACCATATTCACACACATAGAATAATATGCATACGTGGTAGGTATGGGGATGTATATATATATATATATATATATATATATATATATATATATATATATATATATATATATATATATATATATATATATATATATATTCCGTGTCACCGTATATATATATGCATACGTGGTAGGTATATATATATATATATATATATATATATATATATATATATATATATATATATATATATATATATATATATATATATATATATATATATATATATAGAGTCATGCCTACGCATGGCTAACCTTCATACCCACCTTTTCACCCTAACCCTAGGCATATACATGTGCATACAAGTATGTGCCGCTAACCCTAGCCATAACCCACACTATCTTAACCTTGCACCCTATATAGGCTACATTCCTTTCCGGTATGTGCATATAGGTATATGCATGCACCTAACTACCCAAACCCCACCTTCATGTATATGAATACATACGCGAGAAACCACTTAGCTAACCCTACCAAACCCCCTTGTGGAACTGTAGAAGGCAGTCAAGCCATTTATGATGACTTGGTCAGGCTTTCTCTTTCAGGTTCACATAATAGGGAAAGATAATAATGTGGTTTGGTTTTCGCCAGATAACCTCACCCCTTTAACCAAACCCGTAGGAGCCACACCTTGTTGGATGGATTTTCTCCATTCAACTCTTACTTCAAATTGACATAGTAATGATAGCCTCAGAGGTAAACCCTTCAACCAGTTAGGACCAACCCATTCAGGACCGTTTCCTTTTTTTTCCTCTAAGTTCGTTTGATTGTGCTTGTTTTATTTTACTCGCTTGGTGTCTTCCTTGCTTGTCGACGCTAGTACAGCGTAGGATAGGAGACGTGGAGAGAACCCGATGGAACCCAGAAGCACAGTTACACGAAGATAGAAAAGTAAGAAGCCTAGGAATCAGGATCTCAGAATAAGGATATAATCATCAGCGAGCGGAGGCAAGTCCTAACACCCACCTATTCTTCCCCTCCATATACTTTGCCACATCAATCCCATTTCCTTTCCACCACCACCATATTTTGCCACCTCCACCGTATAACCTACTGCTTGCCATTTCCATTAATTATTTAACAAACCCAATTTACACTATTCATATCATTCTTTTATATGAATAAATATTATAAGCAATTGTGATATGCTATAAGCTTTTATGGTATGAACATTTGTTATATATTATGGGTTGTACGATATGAATAAGCTTAAGAACATTAACCGTGCTGCTAATTAACTATAATCTGATGAACTAAAACTTATATCCGATGGGAGTGAGTGGGTGTATTTCACGAGGTGTCTATTACCTTGTTGGCAGGTTTGCCTAGTGAGGGTTCCTGTTGGGAGATACTCGCTTCGGTCATATAAGGGTCGGTTTATTTGCCATCTCGCCTAGCCAGAATTCCTTAAAGCCACATGTTTGTATGGGCAGACTTGGTCTCACACCTTGATAGGTAGAATTACAACTACTACTAGGAGGCCGGAGTGGCATTGGACTATTAGGAGAGGACACGGATGCTCGGTGATCCTCCGTGGTCTGGTCGGCATGGTTGCTATGTGGTCTTCCATGTAAAATTATTGATGTGCCATGTGCGAGCATTGTTTATTGAAATTGGATGCTATGTGATCATCTAAACTCTTTGTGGTTCTCTGACCCCTGAGTAGACCATGGTAGTGTTGTATGGGTATCTAAGGTCATTCCGTCCGAGTACTAGATCTCGATAGGCCTGCTGCACCACTGGCCTTGGTGTCAACTACGCTTACCGTGTGGGGAAAAGTGTACAACCTCTACAGAGTTGTAGGGTCGAGATGGCGGACTAGAGAGGGGGTGAATAGCCCTTTCTAAAATTAATCGCGTCGGCTAACCGAAACAAGTGTGGAATTAGAACTATCGGTCTAGCCAAGACTACACCCCTCTTCCTATGTTTTCTAGCACCTTCCAAAGATACTAATTAAGCAACAAAGGTGCCAGGCTAGCTAGAGCTCACCTAACCAATTCTAGGAGCAAGGTCACACAAACCTATGACACTAGTACTTTAAGTAACAAGGGAGCTCCTACACATGCTAGTAAGCAAAAGCACAAAGCCAACTAGGCTCACTAGCAATGCTCAATAACAAGGCAACCAATGCCAAATTAGAGAGCGCAAATACTTAGCTACACAAACTAAGCAAAGTGACTAACAAGGTTACACAAACCTAATTAGCCACGCAAGGGAGCTACTTCTATGCTACACAAGCAAGAAGGTAACTAGTAAGCTACACAAGCTAACTAGTTACAAGAGCAACTACACAAGCACAATGTATATGAAAGTAATTACAAGCTTGTGTAACGAGGATGCAAACCGACGGGAAGAACAAGGTTGACACGATGATTCTCTCGAGGTTCACGTGCTTGCCAACATGCTACGTCCCCATTGTGTCGACCGCTCACTTGGTGGTTCGGCGGCTAATTGGCATCACCCGCCAAGCCCACACGTCGGGCACCGCAAGAACCTACCCCGAAAGTGAGGGTAGCTCAATGACACGCTCAACTAGAGTTGCTCTTCGCGGCTCCCGCGGGGCGAGCACAATGCCCCTCACAAGGCTCTTCTCCGGAGCACCGCACAAGCTTCTTGCGGGCTTCAACGGAGACCACCACCAAGCCGTCTAGGAGGTGGCAACCTCCAAGAGTAACAAGCACCACTGGCTTGTAACTCGATCACCTAGTGCCACTCGATGCAACCTCACGATGCAATCGTACTAGAATCGCTCTCTCACACAATCGAATGATCACTATCAAGTATATGTGAGATGGAGGGCTCCCAAGCACTACTACACAAGCCACCAAGGCTCTAGTGTGCTCAGCTACCGGCCTAAGGCCGACCATGGCTTCTATTTTATAACCCCATGAATAAATAGAGCTGTTACCCCTTCACTGGGCAAAAGTCGAGATGACCGGACGCTCCGGTCCGATCGACCGGACGCTAGACTTCAGTGTCCAGTCGTGTAATGCACGCCACGTGTCCCCTGCTTCAAATACTGTTCGCCCGATCTCAACGGTCATCTATCGACCGGACGCAGTAGCTTGAACTGACCGGACGTAGCAACCCCAGCGTTCGGTCGTTTCCAGTAAGGTACCAAACATGACCGGACGCGTCCAGTCGGTCGCGATCGGATGCACCACCAGCGTCCGGTCAGTTCCAGCTTCTCTGCTCTGCCTGCGTCATCATACATCACCCTGACCGGACTCATATGGCCAGCATCCGGTCACTTCCAGCGCCAGCATCCGGTCGATGACCGATGCCTGCCCGCTGATAGCCACTACTGACCGGACGCTGGAACCCAGCGTCTGGTCACTGCGTGACCAGAGTCCAGTCCACTCTGTGAGACCCTATCTTTTCTATATAGGGTGCCGGTGGCACCGTCGGACTGTCCGCACTCTATGGGTGAACACTTCGTCGGTGGAGTTTCAAACCCTTCTCACCTCCGTTCCATCGCCGAGTTGATCCACATCAACTCCAACTTCATCTCCTTTATAAATGTGCCAACACCACTAAGTGTACACCACTATGTGTATGTGTGTTAGCATTTTCACAATCATTTTCCAAAGGATTAGCCACTCAACTTGTCACGCCACTCAATCCTAGCGATGATGCAAAGTTAGATCACTCGAGTGGCACTTAGATGACCGATATGCAAACAAGTTTGCCCCTCTTGATAGTATGGCCATCTATCCTAAACCCGGTCATAAACTTCTCTACACACCTATGACCGGTGAAATGAAATGCCCTAGGTTATACCTTTGCCTTGCGCATTCCATTCCATCTCCTCTAATGTTGATGCAACACATGCACCAACATGATCAACAATAATATGATCCACTTCATATCATCACGTGATCATATTGGTTCATCAATCTTGACATCACTTGCTTTTCATCGTTGCCTTCATCCATCGGCACCAAGTCTTGCTCAAGCTTCACCGCCACACGGTCCATCGCTCCAAAGCCTCTGACTTGCCCTTCACGTTTGCAACCGGTCCATCAAGCCAAGTCTTGTCTTGATCTTCTCCACCTTGATCACATGACTCAATGTCATGTCTCATGTGCAATGAGCTCCTTCATCATCACATGTGTGAGCTTTGCAACATCTCCAAGCAATTTTCACCTTCATGGCATATGTTGCTCACACATATGTACCTATGGACTAATCACCTGTGTATCTCACATAAACACAATTAGTCCACCTAGGTTGTCACTCAATTACCAAAACCACACAAGGACCTTCTAAGAGTGTATTGAATCTATTTGAATAGACATGTCCTTGGAATGGGCAATCGCTGTGATGAGGTCTCAAATGATTAGATTCTTTTATGTGTAATGAAACTGTGTTAATCTGGTAAGTTGCGACCTATAAACTCCGGGAACTGGCGAGAAGGGTTATTACTCTCACAAGGCCCAAACCCCCATTTTATACATAACTCTACTCCTAACACATACACCTCCACCACCCTAACCCACCTTCACATATAGCCTTCGCCATCCACCTCACCTTACCCCAAAGTTAGGGACTGTTGAGTACTTTTTGTACTCAATCCCCTCCATTATATGTTTTTAGGACAGAAGCTACAGGAGCACATACAAGGATGGATCTATCAAAGTTACGCATGGATGGGACAACAGGAGTACACATGAGGACGAAGCCGTATGACTACGCAAGGGAGTTACGCTAGGACTACCAGAATTAAGATATATGAATGAACTTAAGGATGTGATTTACGTCCGTACCCCAAGTTACCTGTAGGAATGAAACCACGATGTCATAGGACCGCTATGTTAGAACTCTGACATTTGTTGTAAGGCCAATGGCCTAAGCCTTGTAAATATGAACTTTGTTATGTGTTTCCCCGCTATTAATAAAAGTATGGTTTTTGATATCAATCTTGTTCATTCTGTGCGTATCAGCTACTGATCCAGGGACTGATACACGATGCATAGTGGACCCTAAACTAGGGGGCCGATAGTAAGCAAGTTTAGGGAAGGATTTGTTGGCTTGAGTGTTAGGTTGTAATTTGAGTAAGACCTTTATCACCCGCTTGGAATTGTAAGTTAGAGCGCTTCTTGTCAGCCATGTTTTTCATTCTGTTTTGAGGATTAGCTAGGTGTTGTTTCAAGGATTGGAGATGTAGTTCTCTGTGCTCCACCAATTCAGAGACTGTGATTGGTGTGGAAGGTTGAAGAATTGGCGGGGCACCAACCTTAGGCTGAACTCCATACAGAGCTTTGAAAGATGAGAACATCCAATGGATGTGTGATAGGAGGAGTTGTAACTCAATTCTGCTAGAGATAGCCGAGCCTTCTAGGTTTTGGGAGCATCTTGAACTGCGTAGCGCAAATACATCTCATGGCATTGGTGGACCCTCTCAATCTGGCCATGAGCATGATAGGTTGTGCTCATTGTCAGTTGCACTTTGTAGAGTTTAAACAACTCTATCAGTGACAATGGAATGAAGAAGACCATGAAGCTTGACAATGTTGTCCATAAATAGTTGGCCAATATCAGCACCTGTGGACGGTGCTTGACCACAACAAAATGTGCAAACTTAGTTAATCTATCCAGCACTACCAAGATCACATTGTAGCCTTGAGATTTTGGTAATCCCTCGACAAAGTCCATGGAAAGGTCCATCCAAACTCCTTCTGGAATGGGTAAGGGTTGGAGAAGGCCTGCTGGTAGAGTGTGGTAATGTTTGGCCCGTTGACAAATAGCACACTGTTTGATGTAATCCTCTTGTGTCTGTGATATGTAGCTTTAGTTCCTGAGTGTTCCCCAATAGCATTGGAATGAAAAGCTACAATCAGTTTGGTTTGTAGTGCTGAGTTTTGGCTAATCCAAAATTGAGATTTGCATCTGATCAAACCATTGTCCAAACTATACCCAGCTGAATTTGGACTGGTAATGGCTAGCTAAGTCAACAATTGTCACTACTACATAAAAGAGAAATAATTTTTTTAATCTGGAAAATTCAGGGAAACTAATTTTTAATCTAGAAAATCATTAACGGAGGCGGACAAATAATAACCTGCCGCCTCCGTTAATCATTTAACGGAGGCGGGCGCCTTAAGGCAACCGCCTTGGTTAATCTATTAATGGAGGTGGGCTGCGTAGGGCAACTGCCTCCGTTAATAAGAATTAACCTAGGCGGTTGTGCCTCCGTTAATGTATTAACCGAGACGTGCGAAGCAACCGCCTACGTAGGTTGCGTTGCCCGCCTCCATTAACGGCGACCTTTAGACAGAGGTGGTTGTGTTGCCCGCCTCCATTAAGCCTATTGCAGTAGTGTGTTGGGTTGTAGGGTTAGTAGCATAAGAGTGGAGTACCTCTTGGGTCCAGCCAGGTTTGATCATAGAGACAACTTGTAGGGTTTAGAGGTGGCAATTCTGGATAGTGCATCAGCAGCTAGATTGTCTTTACCTTTCTTGTACACAATTTTGAACTAAAGACCCATAAGTCTGGTCATTGCTTTCCTCTGCATTTTAACCTCTGAGTGTAAGTTCTGTTTTGTCAGGTAAGACAAGAATTTGTGGTCTGTCAGAATTACAAAGTCCTGTCTCTGGAGATAATGTCTCCATTTTACCATTGCCATGATCAATGCTAAAAACTCTTTCTCATATATATGGAGAGTATATTCAGTAGCCAGTTACAAAATAAGTTATTCTGTAGCCACCTCCATTTACAATAATTTTATATACTAATTTACGATAATATCAATACATATTTACAATAGTTGGATTACTATAACAATGGGGATATTTATTATAACGTTATAGTAAACCACTTAGTAAGGAGTTACTATAATCTCGTAAATTAACATAGTAATTATCGTAACTCAATGTAGCTACAGAATAAGTTATTTTGTAGCCAGCTACAGGATAGTCCACAGTCCACAGCAAGACACTGACTTGGCCAGTTGGCCTGGCGTAAGGCTGGACGAAAAACTCGAAGCTCGTTAGCTCGCTCGGCTCGTAGCTGGCTTGACTCGGCTCGGCTCGTTATGATAATGAGCCGAGCCGAGGAAAGATTTTAGCTCGTTAGCTATAACGAGCCAACTCGAGCTAGCTCGCGAGCCGCTCGTGAGCTAAACGAGCCAAGCTTCTAGGAAAAAAGTATCATTTAAGGTTGTTATATATATGAATACTATAGTATTTTATTATACTTGTATATATATTAGCACATATTAATTTTTTTATTCGATTTAAGGTTGTTAGATGCATTTCTTTTGTATTATTATTATTCTTAAACTTTAGATAAATATAAATATTATATTTTATGTATTTTTTATACCTGGCTCGCGAGCTTAACGAGCCAGCTCAAGCTTTTAACGAGCCGAGCCGAGCTAGCTTTCTGGTTCATTAGGATAACGAGCTGAGCCAAGCTAGCTCGTTATCTTAACGAGCCAGAACGAGCCGAGCCGAAACGAGCCGAGACGGCTCGTTATCCAGCCTAGCCTGGCGCATCCATGTACGTGCTGTGTCTGTTCAGGTCAAGCACTGCACTGCAGAAATGATTCGCTCGAAGGCCCTCTACCTTTTTTTTTTTTTAATTTCCGGGCACTCTCCATTCCCCGATTCCAATCGTGAACGTGGTAGGGCCTGCCGGTCTCCCCAATACAGGGAGCTATATGCATGTGGCTTCGATTACATGCGCAACTCAATCTCAGAGCGGGAGGAGAGATGGAGACCGACGAGCTTAGGAAGCCGCTTGTGATCCACCGCCGAGGTGCATGTGCATCAGTGCATGGCCAGGATGATGAACAGGTTCCCACGTCGACACGGCAATGCACTGATGGCTCGTCCTTGCGCACGAACATGTGGCTACACCAGCAATTGATCTGCTCTCTGCCTCGTAGTGCGGTCGTAGGCCAAAGGTGATTGCTCGGCCATGACTGATGTGCACCTTGAGGACGTAGCCTCGCGTGCAGAGGCGCCACACGCATTCTTCGGCGAGCACTCGATGAGCAGAGGCAGGGAACTGGACCTGGTGACAATATAGCGACGACATGCAACAACAAATAGAGCATGGTGGTGGCGAATCAGGCTCGCCACCAGTGAATCGGCGACGCGCGACAGAGATTCGGGCACGCCGGCACGGGCCGTTCTGGCCATCGAATCGGTGACAAACTAGGCCATGGCTCCTTTATGACCTCAGCGGTGAGCCGGTGAGCGGTGCGGCGCTGGAGGGTGGCATTGGCACGGCGTGGAAGGGATGGCGGCGCGTTGATGTGGCGTGGCACAGCGCAGGTCCGCCCGCCCACATCCACGTACGAGGCAAGCTGAAAAATTGGAATTGTGGGCTCTTTTTTATAGGAATCACCCAGGGCCGTAGGATCTGAAATAGACGCAGTAGATGAACATAAAGTTACTACAGCATGTGACTTAGCAGAGCAAAGTCAACAAATCCGCGTCCAGCACGCTCACGGGCCTGCAACAAAAAAAACAGACCTCAATGCACGCAGCCTCTGGCTGGCACACCGTTCAGAGTATAGCGACCATGCACAACGCGGATCAATTCCCCTACATACTGGCGCCAAGAACACATTGCCAATCAAGAGAATGGAACTTTTTATTTATATAAAACTCAAATCAAATAAATAAAATTTAAGGAATCACTCGATCGTCCCGTCATGCTTTGTTGTTCACATGCAAGTGATGCCCAAATTAATTTACATACTCTGGGATGGGATTTACATGGCATTCCAAGCAAATTACCTTCACCACACCATCTACCACACAACAGGTAACATATGCATCCTATTGTTTGAGACATAATGAACCCACGGAGTAACTACAACCAGAAATACAGAGGTTGGTCGGGTCAAACCATACTAAGGAGCTCAGGCTTGATAAGTTTTTCACATCGTCCTTGACTTTCTTGTGGAGATTATCCATAGATAGAGGTTACGTCTTTAGGTTCAGCTTTTGATATGAGCATGGACACTTCGTTCTGCATATATTCAAAGTAAATACCATGCAAATGGAGGTTGCAGAAATTATACAATGCTCAAGAAAAACAAGGAAAACTTATGATTGCGAAGACGGCGCAGCTATGTTTTTCAGTGTTGTTCCCTTACGGTTACAATGCCACAATGGCATCTAAGAAAAGGTAGCCTACACTATTACAAAATGCTTAAAATCGTGTCGAATTCTTTCTTGATTTCACAATTTGTTTTTTGTCGTTTGTGTTGACTTCCTTTGGAGATTTCTCATTCCCTTTTAATTTAACAGGGATGTCACCATTTTCTGTCACATGCAAAATTATTTTACAATCTGTACTAGCAAGCTAAGGGCCGTTTTTTTATCCCTTAAAGGTAATAGTTAGCTGCTAAAACTTAGTTGATAACTTGAGAACCGTTTGGATCGTCAGCTAATCTACCTAGTGTGTTACTTACAACCTACTAGCTAACAATTAGATATTAATTAGTTTCCTCCTAGTAACATAGCTAACATTTCGTTGAGGGGAACCAAACAAGATTGGCCCCTGCGCCACCTCTAGGGGCAACATGGGCGGCTCACAGCGCCGCTAGAGCAGGGTAGCTGGAAATCCGCAAGACCAGGATGATCGTGGCGGTGGGGCCTCTTTCTCCAGAGCCTTCTCTCGCGGGTGTCTCTTCTAATAGCAGCATCTACGACGGTGGTGGTGAGCCCAATTCCTACAGCTTCGAGGCCAGACCCTCTAGCCGTAAGGCCCGATCTACAGGCTCCATGGCTGGATCTGTGTGGAGCTCATTGTCCCTAGCCTCCCCTGCAATGCACTGGGACATGGCTCTAGTGCCATTGCTTGGAACTCGTTGCCGCGACCGGAGATGGCGGCACCCATGCTAGGCTTGATGTGGCTAGATGTAGCCGGTCTAGTGGAGCTCCTTGCACGGTCGGAGAAGGTCTAAGAGGGGCGACGACCAATGGCACAAATCAGGCGCTGGTGTGGGGTATCACGCTTTCCCTGCCCGGATTTGTCACCCCCACGCATGGAGCTGGCTGCTAGTGGCCTTTTGATGATAGCCACACATGGTGGCGGCGTACATGCGACAATGGAGGACGCGTTCTCTGTTCATGGAGCATTGGGGCTAGCTGGACGTGGTAGCCCAGTGGCGCGGTGGTGTGGTAGTTTGTGGTGGTCGTACTTGAGTGACACGAAGGCCATGCGGTGCCGCGAGCGTCAATGTTGTGGTGCCTTGCGGATGCAGTGCACATGGGGGCATGTTGGCGACAGCCCGAGTAGTGGCTTGATGCAGGTGTAGCAGCCCGACAGCGACATGTATGGCGGTGTGGCGGCTGCACGTGTGGCATCATGGCAACTCAGGGTTGCTTCTGGGTTCAAGTAGCTATGGTGAGGTGGCTGCAAACGAAGAGGCTTGGTGGAGCGTTGCTGTTGCAGCGGGTGCGGGCTGCAGTGGTATGTAAGTATCACTGCTGGAAATTCGAATTGTTCTGTGCGTTTTTAGGTACGCATAGAAAAATTACGATTATTCTATCGGTTCCAAAATATTCCAACAGAAAAATGCAAAAACTGGCAGAATAATTAAATGATTTTTTCTGTGTGTGACAATACATACACGAAAAAATCAGCACTCATAGAAAAAATACAACTTATTCTGTCGGTTCTTTAAAAACACACAGAAAAAAATACATACACGCACAACAAAATCCTACTTGATAAACCGCCCCTGCGCTGCTTCGAGCAACCCGCCCTTCTCTTCCCCAGCGCCCCTCCTCTCCCTTCTTCCCCGCGGGCGCCCCGGCCCCAGCGCCCCTCCTCCTCCGCAGGCGCCCCGCCCCTCCCCCTTCTCCCCTGCCGGCGCCCCTCCCCTCCCCCTTCATCTTCCCCGGCGGGTGCCCCTCCCCTCCCCCTTCTTCACCCAGCCGGATCCGGCCCTCCCTCTCCCGGATCTGGCCGGTGGCTGCGGTGGTGGTGGTGGTGGCCGGCGGCAGGGCGTGGTGGTGGCGGCGGCCCTCCCCTCCCCCTTCTTCTCCCCCACCGGCGCCCCTCCCCTCCCCCTTATTCTTCCCCGGTGGGTGCCCCTCCCCTCCTCCTTCTTCACCCGGCTAGATCCGGCCCTCTCTCTCTCCCGGATCCAGCCGGTGGCTGTGGTGGTGGTGGTGGTGGCCGGCGGCGGGGCATGGTGGTGGCGGTGGCCCTCCCCTCCCCCTTCTTCGCTCCCGCCAGCGCCCCTCCCCTCCCCCTTCTTCCCTGGCGGGTGCCCCTCCCTGCCCCCTTCTTCACCCGGCTGGATCCGGCCCTCCCTCTCCCAGATCCGTCCGGTGGCTGCGGTGGTGGTGGTGGTGGCCGACGGTAGGGTGTGGTGGTGGTGGCGGCCCTCCCCTCCCCCTTCTGCTTTGATATTTTGATCATGTCTGTGGTTGAGGTTTATTAGAGTTGTATAAGATGAATTTTAATGGGAGAAGTGATGATATCATAACATAGGAGATATCTGCATTCATTGTGATGATCACATCATGCACTACCATCTGATCTCTCTTTAACATTTCATTTTTACTGTAAACTTTTGCCAGTTTTATAGTATCTTGTAAGTCAGCAGTAGTTCTCTAAAGTCTAAATAGTTATTTGTTGGTTGTATTTTTTATGTGCAATCTATGATGCAAATTCCCATTTCCTGAATCACTGTGATTATTGCAATCTGTGATGCAAATTCCCATTTCCTGAATCACTGTGACTAATCCATTCCCATTTCATCTGTTTTCTGAATACAGTCTTACTATTATTATTGGAGTTCACTTGATTGGCCTTTCTGCTAGTGGCATCTTGACTGAAAACTGATGTGAATGGATTAGTAGCATACGTAATAGTGAAGTAGTTGATAAGTAGAGTTTAGAAATTTTGTATCTGCTAGTGGCATCAAACATTATGCCGATGTATTCTAAACGCACAATTAAAGCCAACATATGTGTCCTCTCAGTCATTTAGTTCTTTGTATCTGCATTTTGTACTGAATTTATGTGTTATCCATTTACATGCCCATCCACTTGCAATGTGTGGTACGAAAAAGTAAAGTTAGTGTTTGTTTCTTACCTGTTGCGTATTTAACCAGTTGAGTATTAACAAAATGTTATCTGAACGCTTAGTTATCTGCAGGGGCTTTGGCTAAACAAATTTCATACTTTCCAATGACAAGTTACAACTGTGGGATATGTAGGATGGCTTTTTTTCTACTAAAATCTGGAGGAACTTAGCAAATACTACCTCTTGTATCGCAGTGACATTTTGGTTTTGCCCTAAGTTCTAATATGTGTTCTATGCTTTCTCAAAATGTATTAAGGTTGCTTGTGTTTACAGCACAAAACATGTGTCTCGAATCAGAACAAGAGCTTAAATGTTTTTTTAGCAACATGTTGATAACTTTTGAGATAAAACAGCTAGCATGAAATTCCCTAAAGAAATGTAAAGCCTATGTTTGTACTATGTATCATAGCGAAATGTTTAACTTATTCTGAGTTGTTTGGATTTATATGTAGCACCATCTGTGAATGAGGAGGAATACCAGAACTATGAGAAGGTGGTTCCAAGATGATGCTTATTTTTTTTAGAACACATATGATGTCCTTTGTTTAATTTGTTTCCAGTAAATATATTGTGTTTATTTATTGCTTGTGTTATGTTGTGCTGAAATTGCAGGCTGCTGATGCTTTTAGGGAGGGTAGCCAGAAAGAAGTCGATTATCTTATACAGGAAGTAAGTGTCACACTTCTTTATTTTTTGGAGGGAAAGATAATGTGTGGACATTACATGTCAAAGATTTTTTTGGCCAGCTTAATACCTTAGAGCTACACGATTCTAATAAAAAGTGCCATGAAAATTTTCTGGAGAATAAACATTTCTGGAGACCCGCTTCCAACAGCTATAACTCTCAAACCATTTAGCCTATTGCCATGAAAATTTTACACAAGCAATATAAGTAAGTTATCTACAACTTTGTTATTGACAAGATTCACAACAAACATCATTTTATCCATGTAATTTACTTAACAATAGAAACTGTCCAAAACAGTCACTAAAATCGAATTATAGAGCAATTAATATTTCACTGTATACAAGCAATCAAATTTGGGCACAACCAATGGAACCAACAGTTCATAGACATCATATACACTTTAGAAAATATAATGGTGAAGCCCAAATAAATTATTTAAATGACTTTATTAATTTATTTGGACACTAAGATGAAATAAGGAACATATATAAAAAATACACAGTAAATTCTGATAAAATTACAGTAGCCTACACATGACCCCAAAAGTCTGCTGTACAAATTTCATGCCATTTGGATAAATTTCATGCCATTTGGATAAGTACAGACATCTCTACAAAAATGACAAGTTGCATAGGCTTATTTTAGCAAAAATAGTTTAGCCTAGTGAAAAGTGTCAAATAATAGATTTCATATTTTTCTTACTTTCATCCTAGCACAATAACAGTGTGTAAAAATTTGCATGATCTTAAGTTTTGTATTTTTACCCTATTTAATTTCACCAGAAGTTAGCAATTAATTAAGATTAAATAGGAAGACCATATTTCAATTATGCTTACTATAGGTTTATTATTTTTCTTAGCTATAGCATGTCAGCACAAGATTAGCAAAATTAGAATAATAATTTTATCACTTTTCTAGCTCAAGTTATGCATTTTACATGGTATAAACTACTTTAAAAGCACTTATCTAGCTCAATTTAATTCTCTCAGAAAAATATCCCAAACAGTAGGTTTCATTTTTTATCAAATAGCACACTTCATGATGAATCCAACACAATTTGGTTCACTCAATTTGGACACCCCTAGCTCTAGATATGAATTTTTAAAGTTTGCTACAAAATCTGGAATAATAAATAAAGGAAATCGAATTTCAAATCGGGCTCAACCGCTAGGTGCACCCGGTCCAGTGCACCCACTGCAACTGACAGTGGGGCCTGCAGGTCAACGGTCCCACCCATTAGTGACACAAGAGCAGAGGAAGGCGCTGACCGATGAAAAGCTCGCCGATGGCGAGGTCTCCGGCGAAACCCCATGCACCATCGTGTTTCTCTCGTCAAACCACACCCAGGGTACCCCAGGTTGGGTCGGCGACTCACCAAAGCAAGCTCATCGATGAGCATGGCAGATGGCGATGGTCGCATGGTGGTGAGCTATCCATCTTCAGCCATGGCAGGCTCCGACAAGGACAGTCCTACCTCTACGGTGACCTAGCACAGTTCTAGAGCAAGATCTGGCCACGGTGGAGCAGTGGGGGAGCCTGACCACGTGCATAGTGGCACGATGGCGCCCAATGCACACGACGAAGCTCTCTAGTCCAGCTAACCGATGGCGAGAGATGGGTCTCCATCTTCATGGTAGGAGCTAGCATTCGTGGCTAAGCATAAACATCTTCACGTGGGGGATGACAGGACCTTGGGGCTTCTGGCCGCAGCGAGCTCGAGCTCGCGGCCATGGCAGGCACGACGAGAGTGGCGGTGCATTCTCGCGTGATGGTACAATAGCATCTATCCTAGCTCTAGCCTGAGCAGCAGTGACTTAAGGCAACTATGGACCAGACGATAGGAAGGAGGGATATGCAGTGGAGTGGCCTGGCCACGGCAAGCCGAGAGCACGGCGGCGCTCCGGTGATGTCGTGGTGGTGCAAAACGGCCGTAGACCTTTACCTTAGGCTCAAACTAAGGCACTATGTGAGATCTCCAACTTTTATTTAGGAACCATCATCTAATTCGTCATGGTTAGCAAGTTACAAAGCTCCAAAGTGGTGCACTTGAAACTAAAATGAGCATTTTGGATAGCAAAATTTGTAAGTCTAGAAATAACATTTTGTTGATTCTATTGAGCCCTATTTGACCATGTTAGGCCCTGAATTAGCTCATGACCCTTAAATAAAGTTTGTTCCACATAAGATAAGCTACAACTCTTATTAAGGGTGCACTGCCATGCAAACACTCTAGGCTATAGTTCAACTTTGGTCAAAGTAGGATCATGAAAATTGGAGTTTCTAGAATAACTATGACTTGGGGGCTGTTTTGGTCCATGTCATGAATACCAAACTTGTTTCATGTACCATCCTAAGTGTGTCTAATGTGTTTTAGTGATCAACAACAACCACTTTCCTTAAGAAGCATGACCATAAAACATACACACGTTGCAACATAGAATAACAAAGGTATGTTTCATATGTTTCGTATGAATATTTTATATGTTTATGCTCATATATGAATAAATGATGCTTATGCTCATGCAATGCAAGTGCAAAAGTGCAAGCCTAACACCTAGGGTGTTACAATCATCTCCCCTTATAAAAATCTCGACCCAAGATTCGAAAGACATACAATTTTTCATAGAAAGTTGGATAAACCTCATGTAAATAATCTTCCCATTTCCACGTAGCATCTTGCTCACTATGATTATTCCACATCACTTTGTGAAACTTGATCACACAGTTTTGAGTTACTCTATCCTTGCTATCTATGATTTGCACTGGCTTTGCTTCATAGGCTAGATCCGATTTTAACTTGATATCTCTAACCTCCACTCTTTCTTCTAGAACACGTAAGCATTTCTTCAGTTGGGATACATGAAAAATGTTGAAGATAGCCCTCATTTCTAGAGGTAACTAGATCTTGTAGGCTACTCTTCTGCTTTTCTCAATGATTGGATATGGACCTACATATCTAGGTGCAAATTTCTTTTTACCCCAAACCATTATACCTTTTTCAATGGTGACACTTTCAGGTATACATAATCACCTACTTCAAATTCAATGGGCCTTCTTCTCTTGTCCGCATAACTCTTCTACCTTGATTGAGTGGCTTCTATATGTTGTTGAATGATATGCACCTGCTCTTCGGCCTCTTTGACAAAATCAATACCATAGTATCTTCTTTCTCCGGGTTCAACCCAATTCAAAGGAGTTCTACATTTACAGCCATACAAGGCTTCAAAAGGAGCCATCTTAATACTCTCTTGATTTTTATGGTTGTAGGAAAACTCAACTAAAGGTAACTGTGGGGTATACGACCCCGGATACCCATGGCAGACCACATGGGCTGTGCCCCCAGGGGTGGCCCAGCCCACAAGACGAAGCCTTGTGGGGCACAACTCTTCTCGGCGCCTCCTGTAAGACACCAGGAAGATATCCTGAAGATACTACAAGATCTGTTAGGATATGTATGATCCCAAGATTCCTGTAATCAGTTATTACTTTTTGGTTATCTCTCATATCTAAATGACTTGTAACCCTACTCCCCAGACTATATAAGGTGGGCAGGGACCCCCTCCAAACACATGCAATATCATACGATAGCTAATACAAACCAATAGACCATAGGAGTAGGGTATTACGTCATACTGACGACCTGAACCTGTCTAACTCGTGTGTCTCTATTGCCTTCTTGTTCTTGATCTCATGCTCCTCTGCCGATCAATCTACCTTCATGGGATACCCCTCGGAGGACTGCCGACGATATTATGTCGACAGTTGGCGTGCTAGGTAGGGGTGTGCATGCTGTTTCCTTGTCGAACAAGATGGCTTTTTCCGTAGGCTCTTTGTCCCTTCCGTAGCCTGGCTAGATCTTCATGGTCGGATCCATCTCGTGGGTCATCAATGCTGACGGAGTCGGAGAGCTCCTCGAGCCAGGGCAGATCTGTTCTGCGCCAACCACCCCTACACCTACAACTGCAGATCTGATCTTGGAGTCAATTCTGAGGTCTCCTTCGGCAACGACTCACCGCCCGCTTCCTCGCTACCAGAGGAGGTAGATCAACAACAATGATTTGATCGAATCCATCGATCGAGTCAGACTAAAGCTCGCCGATTGTCTCTCCATCGCCGAATCAGCTCTAGACACTCTAGTTCAGCGCCGACCACCATCCGATCTAGATCTATCGGAGGCTGCTTGGGAAACTATAGGGGTTACGACCCTGCCCTTCGGGTTCACCAATGTCGCCGCCGCTTACCAACACGCCCTGAGGGGCAAACTCGCCGACTAGGTGGACTACGCCCATCTACTCACTGACCAGGTCGCCGTCCAGCTTCCACCAGCCGTCAACATGCTATACTTAGGCCGGAGCCCTAGGGTGCCCCTCTAAACCATCCCAGAAGAAACTTTGAGCTCCAAGTCTCAGGGCTCTATGGAGACCCTTGCCGAAACCTTCTTTTAGCAACTCCTCCTTCCACCCTTCCGGGGTGGTGCGATCTTCAACATCAGCATCGATAGCCCTCCTTGGAACAACGAAACCGAGGAGGAGCACATTGCTCGAGAGAACCATAATGTCAACTGCACCCAGCACTGAGAAAACGAGGCAGCCATTGCAAGGGCCAAGGCTGCTCGAAATAATCGGCTTAATTCACAAGGAAGACCGCTCCCGCTCCACCGTGACCTCGACAAAGAATTTCTCCACGTTCACGGCCATGATGTCTTCAAAACTCCAAGCGCCAATTTGGCAGTAGTCATCAATGAGCTCACTTGTTTCACTCAAATGCCCAAGCTCGCCAAGATCGCTGCCATGCTTAAAGTGGCTCACTATCAGGTCAATGAGATTCACGAGTATTAGAGACCTTCGTGCTCCACGAGCACGATTCACCGATCAGCTGCGCCGAGATCCAATCGCTGCCCCAGTCAAAGCCGTTTCGCTGTCCAGTCGCTACCTCTCTAGGGGGAGCCAGGGGGCATCGCGCCAAACACCATCACCAGCACGATTAGGAGGTCGAATAGGATGCTCAAGTGCATCTCAGCAACCTTCAGGATGTGCAATGGCATATCGAGCAACGTCGCTTCGGTCGCCATGAAGACGAAGTGCGTCGCTACCAGGAGTATGAAAAGGAGTACGGCAACTCGAACTCAGCCCTTGAGCCTATCCCTGACCACAACACCACAGACGATGGTGTCGACAACCCTGAGGGGCCTCCAACTTTCACAAGGGCACTCCGAACGCTTCGGTGGCCCCGTGGTTTTAAGATCACCGGGGTCGAGCCCTACAAAGGAAGAATGAACTCGACATAGTGGCTATAGGCTTAAGCCACCACTGTCTACGCCGCTGGAGGAGACACCAGCATCATGGCGATTTATCTCCCTGTCATGCTCACGCCACCCGCCATGAGCTAGTTTACCAGCCTTACGCCGGGCTCCATCGGATCATGGGAAGAGCTGAAGAAAGTCTTCACCGACAACTATATGGCCATGTGTACTCGACCTGGCACCAAGCATGATCTCAGCCGCATCAACCAAAAGCCATTCGAGCTTCTCTGTAGCTACATCCGATGTTTCTCCAAGATGAGGAACTCTATTCCCAACATTACAGAAGCTGAAGTCATCACTGCCTTTATTCGAGGACTCCACCATCACGAGCTTCACTCCAAATTCAACCGCAAGCCACCCACCAGTATCAGCGAGATGATAACTATGGCCAACTAGTACGCTGACATCGAGGAAGCCAAGGTGTGCTTCAACAAGGATGCAGGCACTCATCGCCCGTCTCACCACTACAATGATCACTCTGACGACTGGCGTCATAGCGACCGCCGCCCTGACGATCATAGCTACCATCACGACAGCGACCGTGATCGGACAGGAGGACACAGGCCTGGACAAAATCACCACCGCCAGCCAGAACACATCGTCGCCACCGTCAGTCAACCTCGCGCCAAGCATAACTATGACAAACAGTACCAGAAGATCCTCGACAGCCTATGCCCTCTACATAAGAACGCCAAACACAAGATGAAGGACTGCATTGGTTTGGCTAAGGAGTTCTAGGACAAGAGGCTTGATGACGACACCAACGATGGAGCTAGAGGTCACCGACCACCTGGGTTCAAAAACAATGCCTTTTAGGACCATGATAAGGTGGTCGCCACCATCTTCGAGGGCCTCGCCTCCACTAAGAGTAGAAGAGAATGGAAGCTCACCGCCCGACGAGTGCTCACTGTAACTTCAGAGGAAACCACCGCTAACCCTAGCTATCGCCCATGGTCCGAGGTCCCCATCACTTTCAGTAGGGCTGACCATTCGGTGGATATTCCCTACATGGGGCATTTTCCCCTCATCCTCGACGCAGCTGTACAGAAGGTGCTCTTCAGAAAAGTGCTCATTGATGGTGGGAGCACTCTGAATCTCCTCTTCGCTGGAGCACTAAAAGAGCTGGGCCTCGGTTTGTCTGATCTCACACCTTCTGACTCCATCTTTTGGGGTGTGGTGCCAGGTAGGGCCTCCAAACCGCTTCGAGAGATTACCCTACCAGTTTAGTTTGGCACGACAAGCAACTACCGTGTCGAACATATCAACTTCTACGTCACCGACTTCGACACCGCCTACCACGCCATACTTGGTCGGACAGCTCTAGCCAAGTTCATGGACGTGCCACACTACGCCTATCTAGTGCTGAAGATGCCTTTGCCTACTAGAGTCGTGACCCTACGGTCCAACCTCACCATCACCTATGTTTGCGAGACAGAGAGTCTCGCCCTCGCCGAAGCTACTGACCTCTCCATCTAGATGGCTAGTGTGGTCACCAAAGCCAAGACAGTGCCTACCAAAGACTTGGAGATCCCAGAGCTAGAGCCTCCCCGTGCCTCTGCCAAGTCAAAGGAAGTCAAGGAGGTCAGCCTTGGCCTCAACAATCCCTCCAAGACCATGAAGATTGGGGCTCACCTTAACCCCAAATAGGAAAGCACGCTCATCTCCTTCCTACGTGCCAACGCGATGTGTTTGCTTGGAAACCTATAGACATGCCGGGGGTACCACGGGAGAAGATAGAGCACTCCTTGAATGTCTCGCCGACCGCCAAACTGATCAAGCAGAAACTCTGCCGATTCGTGCCAGACAAGGAGGCTATTAGGGTAGAAATAAAATGGCTCTTAGCTGCCAGATTCATAAAAGAAGTGTATCATTCAGATTGGTTAGCAAACCCTATTCTCGTTCGAAAAAAGAATAAAGAATGGAGAATGTGTGTTGATTATACTGATATTAACAAACACTGCCCTAAAGACCCCTTCGGCTTGCCTTGGATAGATGAGGTTGTAGACTCCACCACTGGCTGTGAACTGCTCTCCTTCGTTGATTATTACTCCGGCTATCACCAGATTTCCCTAAAGGAAGAAGATCAGATCAAGACATCGTTCATCACGCCCTTCGGTGCTTACTGCTACACAACCATGTCCTTCGGGCTCAAGAATGCCAGAGCAACCTATCAAAGGGCTATCTAGACGTGCCTTGACCAATAGATTGGCCGCAACATTGAAGCCTACATCGATGATGGGGTTATCAAGACCAAGGCTGTCGATGATCTTATCACCGACCTTGAGGAAACTTTTGCCAACTTGATCAAATACCGATGGAAGTTGAACCCTTCAAAGTGCATCATTGGAGCTCAATCCGGTATACTGCTGGGCTACATCGTTAGTGCTCGAGGCATTGAACCTAACCTCGACAAGGTCTCCACCATCACCAATATGAATCGGCCAACATGCGTCAAGGATATATAGAAGCTTACAGGCTGCATGGCTGCTTTAAGTCGCTTCATATCACGCCTCGGCTAAAAAGGGCTACTTTTCTTCAAGCTCCTCAAGGCCTCCGAGCGCTTTTCCTGGTGGGAGGAGGCAGACTCAGCCTTTGAGCAGCTCAAGGTGTTCTTAACAAAGCCTCCGATCATGACAACGCCATGACTAGACAAAACCCTATTGATCTACATCGCCGCCACTTCCTGCGTCATCAGCATAACTATTGTCGTCGAACACGAGGAAGCTGGGCATGCCTACAAGGTGCAATGTTTGGTGTACTTCATAAGCGAGGTACTTAATGAGCCCAAAACTTGTTATCCTCAGGTACCGAAGCTATTATATGCAATCCTGATTACATCATGCAAGCTCTGACACTATTTCGACTATTACAAGATTGCCGTGGTCACTAAGTTCCCTCTGGGGGACATTCTCCACAACAAGGAGGCCAATGGCCGCATCAACAAGTGGGCTATTGAGCTCGGTACTTACTCCACCGAATTTAGAAGCAGGCCTAACATCAAGTCACAAGAGCTCGCTGATTTCATCGCTGAGTGGACTGAGATCCAAGAGCCTATCGCTGCCACTTGCCCGAGCATTGGTTGATGTACTTCGACAGCGCCCTTAACATCAACGGTGCTAGAGTGGGCATTATGTTTATTATGCCGACCAAGGATAAGCTCTGGTATGTTCTACGAATACACTTTCCAGCCTCCAACAATGCCGCCGAATATGAAGCATGTCTCCACGGACTCCGTATAGCCATTGAGCTCGGCGTCAAATGCCTCATGGTGTACAGCAATTCTGCACTAGTCATTAACCAGCTTAACAAAGACTGGTCTTGCTCCAGCGAGAAGATAGACACATATTGCGCCGAAATCAGGAAGCTCGAAGGTAAATTCTTCGGCATCGAGTATCACCATGTGGTACGTGACCAAAATCAGCTCACCGATCACTTATCCAAACCGGGCTCTTCTCATGCCGCGATTCCACCGGGGGTCTTCGGTCAAGATCTCCTAGCGCCATCCATCAAAGAAGATAAGGAAGTCGAAGAGGTTCCCCCTGCCGAGCAGTTGGTACTTGCGGTACCTTCGCTAGTCACCGATTAGAGGGAGCAATTCATCAAGTACCTCACTAGCGCTGAAGTACCCACCGACAAGACTGAAACTGAATGCCTAGTTCATTGAAGCAAGCTTTACATGCTAGTGGATGACAACTTGATGGGGAAAAGTGCCAAGGAAGGGATACTGCAGAAATGCATCACCCAAGAGGAGGGAGTAAAGCTACTTCTCGAAATTCACTTTGGTTCCTGCGGCAATCACACGGCCTCGAGAACACTGGTCGGCAAGGCTTTCCAAGATGGTTTTTATTGGCCCATAGCCATCATAGATGTAGAAGACCTCGTCCGACGTTGTGAAGGGTGCCAATTCTTCGTTAAGCAAATACACTGCCGGCATAAGAGATGTAAACCATCCCAGCTTCCTGGCCCTTCGCATGCTGGGGACTGGACATGATCGAGCCTTTCAAACCAGCACTAGGTGGTTTTCGGTACATATATGTCGCCATTGATAAGTTCTCCAAGTGGATTGAATATAAACCACTCGTCTCGGCTACTGCAAAGAAAGCAGTCGAGCTCTTCGACGATATCATCCACAGATTTGGTCTACCGAACAGCATCATCAGCGATCTCGGAACTATGTTTACTGACCATCACTTCTGGGACTTCTGTGAAGACCGTTACATCTCCATCAAATATGTCTCTGTTGCCCATCCAAGAGCCAACGTCCAGGTCGAACGGGCGAACGGCATGATCCTTGATGCCCTAAAAAAGCGACTATATCAGAAAGAAGAAAAGCACCTAGGTAGATGGCTCAAGGTGCTTCCAACTGTAGTCTAGGGACTGCGTACTCAAGCTAGTCATAGCACCGGCATGACTCCATACTTCTTGGTCTATGGTTTAGAAGCCATACTACCAGTGGCATTACTTTTCGAGCACCTAGAGTGGAAAACTATGATGAAGAGCAGGCCGAGGCTGTTCGGTCAGAGGACGTCGACAGGGCCGAGGAAGAATGCCTAATCACCTACATCCGTACAACTAAATATCTGGAAGGCTTGCGGAGGTACTACAACTGAAACGTCAAAGGTCATTTATTTGCTGTCGGCGATGTCGTTCTCCGTAGAAAACAAAAAACTGAAGGGATGCACAAGTTGTCTTCCCCTTGGGAAGGGCCTTATGTCGTCAAAGATGTTAGTTGACCAGGGTCTTATCGCCTAAGTGATTTAGAAGGAGTCGATGTTCCCAACTCATGGCACATTGAACACCTTATACGTTTCTATCCTTGAAACACTCTAGATATGTACTCTCAACTTTTATATTGAGTAAAGTTTTGATCTCCATAACTTGTCTCTGTTTTGTCTCTATTGTGGCTTAACATCCACTCGCGTTCGCTGAGCTCCATGCTACTTCATAACGAACTCCAATACGTAATCGCCATAACTGCGCTGACCACATTTCTCCATATCACCGACCACGTTTCTCCAAAATCACCGAACACATTTTCTCCAACGTTATCGCCGAACACGTTTTCTCCAAAATCGCCGAACACGTTTCTCCAAAATCGCCGAACATGTTTTCTCCAACATTAGCGTCGGACATGATTTCGCCAAACATTATCGCCGAACATGTTTTCTCCAAAATTGTCGAACACTTTTCTCCACATCTCCGGGATGTTTCGCCGATCAGAGAGCAACTTACTTTCTTTTCTGTTCTCTTCGGAGAAGACCCAGTCTTCGATCTCTCCTTACACGTGCTACGGGCCCACGCTCTACGTTATGGGTGGTCAACTACTATTTCTTGGTCACGCCTGTTTGTCCTACACGTCTACGAGCTCCGCGCTCGACGTTATGGACTATGGGTCAGCCAAGGCCGAGAGTTCAGCATAGCATACATTGTTCAGACGCCGCTTATGCTACCTTTATCTCCAAGTTCGTACAACAACCGCCAAGCAGCACATGTTCCACGCTGTTTTTTATGGAGAAGACCTAGTCACCGATCTCTCCCTACACGTGTCATGGGCTCCACGCTTTGCGTCATGGGTGGTCGGCTATGGTTCCTGGGTCATGCCTGTTACTCCTACATGTGCACGGGCTCCGCGCTCGACGTTATGGACTATGGGCTGGCCAAGGCCATAGGGATCAGTAACAGACCAACTATTTGGACACTATTTGAACTACGCATAATCGCGTTAGGATTGAAACTGTCAAGATTTTTTCGCCAAAGTACAAGCAAACTGCATATACTGCATACACAAGCACCTTGTAACATTTTTTCGATAAATAATTGTTTCTTGTGCTTTCGCGTGTTCTAACTACACTGTCAAGATTTTACAGATGATAATCTATCAGCAGATTACTGAGCTCTGCCATTACCATTCGTCTCACCAAATAGATCTATATCGCCGGCTAGCATCTTCGCTGCGTCCTCCACCTCATCCTCCAACTGCTGGGTCCCTGCGTCATTCAGTCCTTCGGCGAACCCACCCCCTATTGACTGATGGTTGATGGTTGGGTAATGGGACCGAACAACTGCGAGGACATGGGTAGCGACGGTCATAATGGCGTCATGGTTGAAGGTCTTGAAGTTCTCCCATGCTGCCTTGCACCTCTGGATTATGGTGTCGGGACGTTGCCGCCTGCCGTCGTGCTGAGTGGCCGGTTCTAGGTCGACGCAGTCAAGCACCAGCTTAATTGCGGCAATTACAGCGTCGAAGTTCTCCTCTTGGACCTTGGCCTCCTGCACCAGCACATCAAACTGTGCTTTGGCTTTATGACGATAGCCTGCAAGTGTTACAATGATCCATTATGCTAGGAAGCTACTTCAACAGTAATTCTAACAAGGAGGAATTCACCTTTCATCTCCTCAGCAAGTTTGTCCGCCCGCTCTGCTTCCTTTGCCTTCTCCTGGCAAAGTTGATCGATGGCCTGGCGCATTTGGCCGAGCTCAATGTCTTGCTCTACAAGCGCAACAGTTGTCACCGAAATGTGGCTGTTTAGCAATACAAAAGTACATTCGTTGATATACCGTACCTGCTTTTTTGCTTGGATACACTATTAAGTTGTTCGATTTTCCTCTCCAGCTGCTAGGAAGCACTTTTCAGTTGGCCGGAGATGGCGGCCAGTTGCTCAGACTAGCTCCGCACCTGCTCGGACACAGCAGTCAGCTTTTCGGTCAGTACCCCCTTGTGGTATTCCAGATCTCGCACGTTGGACTCCGCAAGGTCTCATTCGTGTTGGGCCCTCTAGATATTCTTCTCTGAGAGGTTCCTAGCCTCCTTGAGTTTTTCGTTCTCCTCAGCAAGGGGCCCCATTCGCTTTATCAGTTGGCGGCGCTGCTTGGCAACTCGAGTTATTTCCTATAGATGCACAATGACAGTATCGTTATCCAATTCCAAAAAACAACGAGGACCTTTCCGGATGAAGTACTAACTTTGATCTGCTTCATCACACTGGTAAGGGCAGTCTCTAGTCTCCTAAATTCCTTGGTGGTGTCCTCCTCTTTGACAATTACTATTTCATCGTCGTGCTTTCGGAGGATCCGGACTGATTGGGGTCGAGGTTCGTCACGCACGATCTCCTCCACCTCGTCCTCCTCTGTTGCAGTCGAGGACCCCACCTGGGGGCTTGGTGGCTAGATAGTGGGTCCAACCGTGCCCTCCGAAGCATCGGGGAGTGTTGTCTACTCCTTCGGCGCTGAAAGCTTATCCGCCCTATATTCTGCCATTGCCGAGGGTGCTGTCGCCGACTCATTCGCCGTTGTAAACAGCCTTTCGCTGCCGCCAAGTCCACCGGGGGCAGCGATTGGCTCTCCCGTGTGTTGCCGTGCACTCGGGGACTCATGGATGGGGCCTACTGGCATCTCCCCCGCTTTGGGGCCAGTTTCTAGTTGCTGCTCAGTCTGAGCGGGTGGGGCTGGATCTGTCATTCACCTTGCACTGTATCAAATCAGTTATTCAGTCACCATAGAAGTAAAGAACATACAACAAAGTAACTTCAGCACAAGGACACTCATGGTTTGGTATGACAGTTCAATTTCTTGAACCGGCAATGCTGGCTCGAGCCTCCAGGCGTAGCCGCGGGGTCGACTCCTGTGCTCTATAGGGGAATTCGTGGCTCTTCCTCGGTCGACTTCGATTCCGCCTGCTGCTCCGGGTCTGCTTCCGCTTGTTGCTCGGGGACTTCCGTTGCTCGCCCCGTAGGGACTTCCATCGCCTACTGCGTAGAAATTCCCTCCGCCCGCTGCACGAGGACTTTCCCAGTCGATGCCTCACGGACTTCTTCGCCTACCCCTGGTTGTTCCCTCGTGCATGGGCTATGTGGAGGCTCTTTTGTGCTCGGGGGAGGATTCGTGAGAATTTCATCATCGTCAGACCAATCGAACACCACGGTCCTTCATGTCCGATTGGTCTGGTCATCGCCAAGTGAGATGCCACTTGGTTTGCGGGGAGCAGTAGCCGCTGTCTTCCTCTTCTTCTAGGCTGGCTCATCTGCCACCGGCCTCTTCCCCTGGATTTTCGCCGATACCGGTGGAGGAATCTCCATCCGACCAACATCCATACCTTCGGATTCTGAGGAAACACCAACGGAGCTTTCTTCACGTTGAGCTGGTGGTAGTGCATCCATCGTCAGCAGCCAATCATTTTTCGGCACACCCAAGAAATACACTGCCCTGTCCTACGAATGGATCTTCACAGGAGTGGATCAGTCTATTGCTCGGCAATGACAAAATAAAAACTTCTCAGAAACACACAGTTGGGATATTCACCTAAGGAGGCAGATTCTTGCAGTTAAAGGGCTTTGTGTACCCTGACAATATAAATGAGGCAAGCGGAGCGAATAGCTCGATAGTCCGCTCTTCAACGATGTTCCTGGACAGTATTTCTAGCCTCTCTCGGGTACCGTCGGTCTCCCCTTTGAATTCAAAGCCTGGGTGTGCCCTCTCTTTACAGGGCTAAATGCGGCGCACTATGAAACTTGTCGCTACCAATCCGCCATTGGTCCTAACGTCTTTTATTAAGCCAAGGAGTTCCTTCACTTGCTCCATATATGCTCGGCAGCTCTGACCAACTCCTCTAGCTTTTTGGGATGTGGTCGGCATTATAGCGGACCGCTGGGTGGCTTTGTTTCATGTAGAACCACCTAGTGTTCCACCCCTTCAGTGATGTGTTTAGTGGCACGGTAAGGTATTCGCTCGCCATTCCATCTCGCAGTTGAAGGTACACCTCGCGACCACCTTGGAACCAGCGTCGCCTCTTTTCTTCCGCCATAATAGGTGACGGAAGAGATTGAAGTGGGGTTGGATTTTGAGGTATGCCTCACAAAAATGGATGTAGATGGAGATGTGAAAAATGGTATTGGGGTGGAGGTTGCAGAGAGTAACCACCCAGAGCTCCAACAGATCCCTCAGAAATGGGTGAACAGGAAATCCTAACCCTCGCCAAAAATAGTCCTCGAATACCACTGCTTCGTTAGTATGGGGTGTTGGGAAGGACTCACCAAGGGCTGGCCACCATCCGGCGGTAGCACGGTTAGGGAGAACGCCGGCTTCCACCAATCTGTTTAGCTCCGCTTCTCCTGTTCACGACGGCACGTACTCCTCGTCGCGTCGGGCCACGGCGCCCGTCTTCTTGGGACTACTTTTTTTTTATTTCACAGCTCCCTTCTTCGGCGCCATCTCCTAGATCTGGTTAGGGTTTGGCGGTGGAAAAAATGTGGTTGCGGATTTGGCGGTGCGAGAGATGATGAGGAAGATGAAGTGGAAAAGGTGGGAACGTCATATGCAGCGGCACTGTTATAAAGGACTTTCCCCACCATTCCACATTCAAGGGTTTTTTGGGAACCGTTCCCATGATCTGTGTCTCTTTGATTTCTCCGCTGCGTTATATGGGCCGTTACTTGGGCTTCTGCGCAACCGTAGCCCATGTCTCCCATTTATCGCTGCCATCAGTTGCTACTCGTCGAAAATATCGCCGACTTCTCTGCCATTTATTGAGGCTCAGTAACCGACACTGTATAGCCGTTACTCTAGTTTTTTCTCCATGGTTTGATTTCTCCAATGTCTCCGCTTGCAGCTCGGGGACTGGCTGCCTGCTCGGCTGGTCTTTGATTGTTTTTTTGTTTCTGACCCTGGCACCGCATGACTGCGTCACCTAATGTCAGGCTCAGGGAGTAAGTGGGCACACTTCACCTTGTGGTGAATGTGTTTTGTCTCTTTTTGGTCCATGCCCATGGACTGGCTGCCTGCTCGGCTGGTTTTCTGCTATTCTTCAAGTTTCTGACCCTAGCACCACATGACTACATCATCTACTGTCAGGCTCGGGGACTAAGTGGGCACACTTCACCTCGTGGTGAATGTGTGGGATTTTTTCTTGAAGACTACATGCCTATAGAAGAAGAATGACTCCTACTACCATGGTCAGACTCTAAGTGGGCACACTTGGTCCATGTGAAGAAATTTTCGATTCTAAACTTGAGCTCCTTACACCCTTATGGCAAGCTGTACTTGGGTCACGCTGCTCAGCGACAGGTCAGGTTACTTAGCTGCGGTTCACGCTACTCGGCGATGGAGCACGCAGCTCGACAACTACTCACAACTGCTCGGTGACTCATCGCGGTGGTCGGACCAAGAGTTTGACTGCTCGGCTTTATTCGCACCTGCTTGGACGAGCTCAAGATGGCATTGCACAATGGGTACAAGGTGCTCAGGGACTAGCTGTGGGGTGTATGACCCTGGATACCCATAGCAAACCACATGGGCTGCGCCCCTAGGGGTGGCCCAGCCCACAAGACGAAGCCTTATGTGGCACGACTCTGCTCGGCACATCCCGCAAGACATCGGGAAGATATCCTGAAGATACTATGGGATCTGTTAGTATATGTATGATCCCAAGATTCCTGTAATCGGTTATTACTTTCTGGTTATCTCTCAGATCTATTCGACTTGTAACCCTGCTCCCCGGACTATATAAGGCAGGCGGGGACCCCCTCCAAACACACACAATATCATACGATTGCTAATACAAACCAATAGACCACAGGAGTAGGGTATTATGTCATACTGATGGCCTGAACCTATCTAACTCGTGTGTCTCTATTGCCTTCTTGTTCTTGATCTCATGCTCCTTTGCTGATCAATCTACCTTCGTGGGATACCCCTCGGAGGACTACCGATGATATTCTATCGATAGTAACCACTTTTCCCATGCACCCTTTGAAGAGATGACACAAGCTCTCAACATGTCTTCCAATATTTGATTTACATGTTTAGTTTGCCCGGAGGTCTGAGGGTGATAGGCAGAACTTCTAACTAAGTTGGTGCCTAACATCTTGTGCAAATGTTCCCAAACACGAGCAGTGAACTGAGGACCTCTGTCAGACATAATAGTTCTTGGCATGCCATGTAGACGTACTATGTGGGAGAAATACAACTCAGCATACTCATGCGGTCGGTAGTTGGTCCTGACTAGAATGAAATGTGCAGACTTGGTTAGGCAATCCACAATCACCCATATAGAATCAAAATTCTTTTGAGTAGGTGGAAGTCTAACAATAAAATCTATGCTAACTTCTTCCCACTTCCAACCTGGAACAAACAGTGGTTGAAGCAGTCCAATTGGTTTCAAATGAGTAGCCTTGACTCAACAACAATTATCACATTTAGCAACATAGGCTGCAATTTCGTTCTTCATTTTGGTCCACCAAAAATGGGTCTTCAAGTCCTAATACATTTTACTACTACCCAGATGAATGGATAGTTTAGAAGAGTGAGCCTCACCTAAGATCTGGTTTCTAAGTTCCTTATCCTTCGGCACTACCAGTCTATCTTTAAACCATAGAACAACATTCTCATCTATCCTGAAATGCTTAGTCTCTTGCTCTTTCATCTTTCTTTTGATGTGGAACGCACCCGGATCGGTCTTCTAAAGCTCATTGATCTTGCTCTCAAGAGAACAACTGATCATAATATTGTGCAACACAGTAGGATGTAACAAATTGAAGCCATCTTCTAACAGAGAATTGCAATAAGACTTTCTGCTCAAAGCGTCTGCAACAACATTCACTTTGCTAGGATGATAATGTACTTCTAAATTGTAATCTTTGATCAATTCTAGCCATCTTCTTTGTCCCATATTCAATTCGGGTTGAGTGAAGATATACTTAAGACTTTTATGATCTGTGTAATTATGACACACATTGCTAAGCAAATAGTGTCTCCAAATCTTCAATGCATGGACAGCCACTGCTAATTCCAAGTCATGAGTTGGGTAATTGACTTCATGCTTCTTCAGCTGATGTGAGGCATAAGCAATGACTCGACCTTCGTGCATAGGAATACATCCCAAACCGGTACCTGATGCATTACAAAACACATCAAAAGGTTTCTCGAAATCAGGTTGTGTCAAAACAGGAGTTGAAGTCAACAAAGTTCATAAAGTGTGAAAAATAGCTTCACACTCCAGAGTCTATACAAACTTCTCATCTTTCTGAAGCAATCTTGTCATTGGCTTAGCAATTTTGGAGAAGTCCAGAATGAACTGACGGTAGTAACCTGCTAAACCAAGAAAACTCCAAACTTCGTGAAATGAAGTTGGGGCCTTCCAATCCATAACTTCTTGCACCTTAGAGGGGTCTATGGAGATCCCATTTTCTGACAGCACATGCCCTAGAAAAGGTACCTTCCAAAGCCAAAACTCACACTTGCTAAACTTAGCGTACAACTTATGTTCTCTTAGCCTGGTTAGAACAACTCTCAGGTGCTCTGCATGATCCTCCTTGTTTTCTGAATAGATCAAAATGTATTTGATGAACACAACCATGAACTTATCCAGCTTGGGTATAAACACCGAATTCATCAGATATATGAAATATGCAGGAGCATTTGTTAGCCCAAAAGACATGACCAAATACTCATACAGGCCATACCTAGTGGAGAAAGTAGTCTTAGGTATATCTTCTGGCCTGATCTTAATCTAATGGTAACCAGATCTCAAATCAATCTTGGAGAACACCTTAGCCCTTGACAACTGATCAAACAAGATATCAATTCGAGGCAAAGGATACTTGTTCTTGACCGTTATGGTATTAAGTGGTCGGTAGTCCACACACATCCGCAAGGATTTGTCTTTCTTCTTCACAAATAAGGTGGGACAACCCCATGGAGATGATCTAGGTCGAATGAGACCTTTCTCTAAAAGCTCTTGCAATTGAACCTTAAGCTTGGCTAACTCATTTCATGGCATTCTATATGGCCTTCGAGAGATGGCTACTGTACCCGGTAATAACTCAATCTTAAACTCTACATCCCTATCAGGTGGCAACCTGGGCAATTCATCTAGAAACACATCCAAAAACTCACATACCGCTAGAATATCAAGGAGGGTCATGGTCTGAATAGCACAGGCTAAGTTTTGGAGATCAAAACTTCTAGGAAGTGGCACTAGGAAAGCATTGTTACTATGGGATTCCCTCAACATGATGGTTCTAGTTGAAGTGTCAATGAGAACTCCATAGCCACTCATCCATTTTATACCCAAGATTACATCTATCCCCAACCCTAGCAATACTACAAGATCTAAGGTATACTCTCAGTTGCTTATTGACATGCGCACATCTTTGACTATCTGGTTGGTAGAGATATTATTTTTGGCTGCACTTATGCAATAACCACCCTTATCTATAGTAGCTACCCTTTGATCATTCTTGGATGCAAATATTTGACTCATAAATGAATGTGAAGCTCCAGAATCAAATAAAACAACTACGGGGTGTTGGTTCACAAGAAATGTACCCGCAGTGACAAATTCACCTGAAGGGATCTCTTCTAGGGTGGTATAGTGCATGTGTCCCTGTCATGCATTTGGATTACCCTGCTTCTGGTTGTTGTTCTTCTTGGGATAGGGGCAATTTCTTACCCAATGGCTAGGCTTGTTGTAGTTTTAGCATGGCATGTTGCTAGGTGGAACGCTGGAGCTTCCTTGTCCTGTGCTACCCTTTGGTAGAGCAACTAAAAAGGCCTTGTGATACACTTTCTAGGTCTGACTGGTCTGTACCTTCTTCTAAGGTGGTCTATACTTTAGAGCAGGTGAGCGGAACTGAGGTCTCACAGCAATAGGAGCTTTTGACTGAGATGCACCTGCTTCATAAGCTCTCTTATGACTCTTAGATGCTGAATAGATGTTGTTCTGATTCTCCTAAGTTAAAGCATCACTAACAAACTCTTTGAAAGTGGCACACTTGCTATTAGCTAGAGTCTTCATCAGCTTCGGACTAAGCCCCCTCTTGAAACTAGCAATCTTTTTTGCATCATGTCAACAAACTCTGTGGCATACCTTGACAGATTCTTAAAGGCATGCAGACACTTAGTTAGGCTCTTGGTACCCTATGTCAGCTTCATGAATTCTGTATGCTTCATGCTCATAAGACCCAGGGGAATATAATGTCCCTTAAATGCAGCCTTAAACGGGTTCCAGGTAATTTGAGCATTCTCAGGCAAAGTGGATCAATGATGACTCCACCAAATGCTTGTAGGCCACTGCAGCTAATGTGATGTGCATTCTGCTTTCATGTGCTCTATGACCCTTAAGAGACGGAACTTCTGTTCAATTGTATTCAGCCATTCACCTGCCTGTAATAGCTCCTCTACTTCTTAAAAGATAGGAGGTTTGGTGTCAAGAAAGTCCTTAAAATCTAAACTGGTTAGGTTCAGGCCCTTTTGTGTTGGTCCCTTCCCTATCCATGGCTAGCATTCTACGCAAGACCACGCAATACTTCTCCCATGGAACATTGGGTTTCCATGCGCTGGGCCATCATCTCCGCTGGCATGGGATGCGGTGGTGGTGGGAGGTCCTCATTGTCATTGCCATGCGAACCACTACCACCCACATCATCTCCACCAGCTCCCCTATGGGTGCGCGTCATCTGTAGAATTTCAACCACAAGTAATTGTTGATGATGTCAGAAAAATTGTAGAGGAATTATATAATTATGCCAAACTAAATTTACTAGAGAGAACTTACATTCATACAATAAGACAGAGGCATAATAATTCATTTCCATAATACAACATCACCAATTATATTACTTAGCAATCACGCAATGCATTCCCGTACATGCCAATTACTTGTCAGCACACAAACTAGACATTTATTAAGGTTCAACAACGACATAGATTAAACATGCAAGGTTCCAAGATTACATCAAAGGAGTACATCATGAGATTGAAACCTAAATTATGAGTTCATTACATAAAGGATCAAAGATAGAGAGCTAGCGCATCTAGCTAGGAACAATAGCTAAGCTACTACTTGGAGTGGTCACTATCGATGTCTAACACATCATCACCGTGGTCATCCTCAAAAGGCTCGACCTCCTCCTCAGGCTCAGCCTCGGCGTCCACCTCCATGCCATCGTTCTCAGCAATCAACACATTAGGAATATTTGTAGTTTTGTTGTACGTTGTGATCGAAGGTGGCCTAGCACTCAATGACACAGGATTTATACTGGTTCAGGCAACGTGCCCTACGTCCTATCGGGGTCAGTCGGCGACTTTATTCCTGAGCCCAGGTGCTCAAAGTTTGTTGTGGGGTTACAAACGAGAAGGAGAAAGATGGGATGTATAAGAGGCCCAGTTGGCTCTGGTCGGAAGGGCTGGGAGCGACAGGGACTCCGCTATGAGCTAAGTGTTCAAGCGGGTGCTTGAGGTCTGAACCTGGCGGTTCTGTGGTTGTGAGCTATTGGACTAATGAATCTAAAGGAACTGAGCTTAGATGATTTGGTCCCTCCTCCTATTGGAGGGAGCGCATCCCCTTTTATAGAGGAAGGGGATGGCTTTACAGGTGAGAGGGAGAGGGTACGGATGTTTTTAAGCCTTATTGCCCACGCCGATGAGGATTGGATAATGGAAGGCGCCCACAACACTGTTGATGTCACTATATAATGTTAGGTGCACGTGGGAGGTTGCGTTGTCTTCTTCAGGAAGGGTTGACATCGGTACCTGCAAAATACTGTTGGATGCCTAGAGGCATGTGAGGAGTCTTACCACGTTTACCGGGTATGGTGAATCCCGGCGCCTAAAACACTATTGATGCCTAGAGGCATGTGAGGGGCTTTTTACCATACGGGAGTCCAGCGGCACCTATAATACTATAGGGATAAATGTCGGTGCCTATAATACTGTTTGTGTCAAGGCGGTTGTGGAACACTGTTCCCGCAGGTGTGCAGGGTATGGTCCCTGTGCCGTGGTTTGACTCGCGTGCTGCTTTCTCCGTTCATCCCTGGTCCCTTCCGAGCGGGCGTCCCCGGTCAGATGGCCCCAGTGGGCTTTGGTTGTGCCAATCGGAGAAGTGCGGCGAGCAGGGCTCTTACATACCCCAGTCGGAGAGACATGGGGTCGGAGTTGGGAGTAGGGCTCGAGGCAGGCCTTCCGATCGGAGAGGCCGTCTAGAGACGGTTGGAGCCCGAATTGAGCGCTCCGATCGGATAGGTGGGCCGATGTAGCTGACGAGCAGGCGTTACTCTTCTTGGGCATGGCCTTCCGGTCGATTGTTGGACCGCCCCTTTGCCCTGTTGTTTTTAGACTCTTGGGCTGAGCCTTGGCATAGAAGCCAGTCCCCAAGGGACCCCAGGTTTATGAACCCGACAGGCTTAGAAACATCCGTACCCTCTCACTCTCACCTGTAAAGCCATCCCCTTCATCTATAAAAGGGATGCATTCCCTCCAACAGATGGGGGATTGATTCAAGCTCAGTTCCTTTAGATTCATTAGTTTAATAGCTCACAACCATAGAACCGCCAGGTTCGAACCTCAAGCACCTGCTTGAACACTTAGCTCATAGCGGAGTCCCCGTCGCTCTCGGCCCTTCCGACCGGAGCCAACCGGGCCTCTTGTACACCCCATCTTTCTCCTTCTCGTTTGTAACCCCACAACAAACTTTGAGCACCTAGGCTAAGGAATAAAGTCACCGATCGACCCCGACTGGATGTAGGGCACGTCACCTGAACCATTATAAATCCTATGTCATTGAGTGCTAGGCCACCTCCGATCACAACGTATAGCAAAACTACAAATATTCACTAGTTGGTCACTTTCTGTACCGACACATTCTCTCAATATATGTAACTAATCGGGCTACATGTTTCTCTATTAATGTACCTACACAAGAATTTCATTGCAGCCCAACCCAACAATTATATATGCCAAAATATAAATCTGGGCTCTAGGCTGCAACTAAATACTTCCATATATATACCCATACTTATATTTCCGTATCAAAGCTACCCGAATGTAAATACGTTCCATACATACATATAAATATGCATCTACAGCTATATCAAAGCTAACCTACAATTAAATACCTTAGTATATATATATGGCACATATATATATATGGCACATATATATATACCGCAGTACCAAAGCTACCTCTCCCCTTAGACCGCACGCTCACCCTTGCGGTCTTGCCATTCTTACCTTGGGCGTAGAAGCAATTGATCCATATATTACCACTCAAATGAATGGCATCCATACAATCGCACACAGTATGGATGATAAAAGTAAAACCCCCCATGTTAGTACTTATTTAGCCACCTGATAGTCCTTAACTGGGCATAAAGGATATGACCACTAGCACACTCTAAAATTAAAATTCAGATTTTAACACACCTATATATATAGCTATAAGTTATAAAACTGATTTTATAAAACAAAACCTTTGTTTTAAATACCCATATGACAAGTTTAGTGTTCAACCTTGCTCCGATACTAGCTGTAATAGAACCGTCTAATTTATAAGAGCACAAGTATAATAGCAATCAACGAAGCGTTCAAACTATCATACTTGAGCCTATATAAACCCGGTAGTCCGATGAAATCATGAAGGATCTCAAACCAACCAACATACAAACCAAGATCGTACATGATTCAACATAACAAGTCATATGTTAAATCACAGTTCACAAGTATCTCACATACATCGGAGTTCACATAGTTATTACAAACCAAGTTCAAATAGTGGAAGCAAAGTAGTTTGACATCAACATCACACTTAGTTCAAATACATGCTAGTACCATGGTCATTTTCAGCTAAAGCAGAACAAAGAGGATATCTTAGGAGTACCGTGCTCCATGGTTTAGTCCTCATCCACGATAGCATGAAGGCAGTTCTTATTGTACCCATGATACATCATATCATCTGCAACAAGAGGGAATAAATCCTGATTACGAGAATGTACTCAGCTAGACTTACCCATCGTAAACCAGAAATAAATATGACACCAAGGAGTATGCAAGGCTTTATCGGTGGAGTTAGCTTGACAATATTTTGCATAAAAGCTTAAGTAACATAACTTAGAGATTTAATATCTTTAACATCAAATTGAATACCTATTTAATTAAGCATCTCTAGATTAGCACCTATACTAGAGCAATCACTTGATTAAGCTAACAAGCATTAGTAACCATATCCGGTGTATTAATTTGAGCATCATCATAACCATCAAGTTTCATCAATTAATGCTACGCTACTGCTGCTCAGTCAAGTTCTCACTATCCGGGAGACACGATGACTTGAATCGATTCCAACCAGCTGGGGAGTTATTCCTAACACAAACCCATACTTCCCTTATCGGGGTCGCGTCGGGTCACCTTTGGTACAATTCAGGTATAGTCGTGGGTCCGAGCAACGCCGCACCCTCAGGGATACTACCAGTCTACCAGGAAGTTTAGGCCTGGCCAGCCCTTGGACTCACGCCACTTGCTCCCCGCATATCCTTACTTTCCTCCAGTGTGCGCACTTTCACTTGTCGGGTCCCGGCTTGAGTTGATCTACTTGGCTTCGCGGTCGGAACGACTTATCCGACCAACAAGTGCTAGGCATGCGTTCAACATGACATGAGGACGTACAGTGAATCGGTCATTAACCGACACAGGCTGGGATAAATAGGCACCAAGACCTCCATGCCTTGTTGCTTCTCTATCACAATCCCACACGGTCTCCTTTTTATTCATCAACATAAGGTTATTTCCACGGTAGCAATTATAGCCAACCATGATCAGATATCTACCTATATCTCGCAGGTGACAGGAAATCACCTGACTTCTACCGGACTAAGCATGGCTAAGCATATATTCGAGCCTGTACCTACATAGGATTCAAGATATATTTGTTTGGATAAGGAAAGTATATGCAACAAGTAGTTCCAATCAACTCTTAGTACTTAATGCATCAATATAAAAGGACTCAAGTTGATATTTAGAAAACATAGGAGGCTTAGAATGCTTCGGTGTTTGCCTATCAGAAATGAGGAAGGTTGGTGGCCAGGACACTCAGGAACATCTTCCATGTTGACTCCTCCTTCCACCTGAACCTCTTGCTCCTAGTCTGCCTGCTGCTCCTCCCGACGCTCGGGTTTGAACTCGAGTAGCGTCACTCCTTTCGAGGAACCTATTGCATGCATATGCACAAATGAGAATCATGAATACATAAGAGATGAGATGACATGATAAATTTTATACGCATGAGCAAGGTTATCCACAAGATGTATAATAAGTTTAACATTTGTTGACCAAGTAGATGTATAACTTTCTTCTAGTTGATCTTTACTGAGTAGGTGCATATCTCTTCTATAGTACAAGAAATATACACTCACCAAGATCTAGTAACCCAAGGTAAAGTTATTCATCATCAGTAAGAGGCTTAGAAACTGTAGCTAACAACTAATCTCAATTAGCCTAAGCATCTACACACGCATCAAATAAGACAAACAATTACAATTTGACTTAGTCATTTCCTGGACTGTAAACAACAGCTAATTATATTGGCCATATCTAGAGTTCTACTCAACAGAATACTATGATCTTGGACTTTCTGGAAAGCTTATCAAACTGTCTACAACTTTCTTATAGTCATCTCAAGATCATTCAATGGCTATCAAGGTCAAACAAATCAATTTCCCAGATCTATATGGAAATTCCAGAGAATAAGCACTTTTGGAGACCAACTTCCAACAGCTATAACTCTCAAACCATTTAGCCTATTGCCATGAAAATTTGACACAAACAAGATAAGTAAGTTATCAACAACTTTGTTATTGACAAGATTCACATCAAACATTATTTTACCCATGCAATTTACTTAATAACTGAAACTATCCAAAATAGTCACTAAAATTGAATTATAGAGCAATTAATATTTCACTACATACAAGCAATCAAATTTAGGCACAACCAATGGTACCAACAGTTCATAGACATCATATACACTTTAGAAAATATAATGGTCAAGCCCAAATAAATTATTTAAATGCCTTTATTAATTCATTTAGACACTAAGATGAAATAAGGAACATATATAAAAATTTCACAGTAAATTTTGATAAAATTACAGTAGCCTACATATGACCCCAAAAGTCTACTGTACAAATTACATGCCATTTGGACAAGTATAGCCATCTCTACAAAAATGACAAGTTGCATAGGCTTATTTTAGCAGAAATAGTTTAGCCTAGTGAAAAGTGTCAAACAATAGATTTCATATTTTTTTTACATTCATCCTAGCACAATAACAATGTGTAAAAATTTGCATGATCATAAGTTTGGTTTTTTTGCCCCATTTAATTTCACCAGAAATTAGCAATTAAGTAAGATTAAATAGGACGACCATATTGCAATTATGCTTACTGTTGGTTTATTATTTTTCTTAGCTATAGCATGCCAACACAAGATCAGCAACATTAGAATAACAATTTTATCACTTTCCTAGCTCAAGTTATGCATTTTACATGATATAAACTACTTTAAAAGCACTTATCTAGCTCAATTTAATTCTCCTAGAAAAATACCCCAAACAGTAGGTTTCATATTTTTTATCAAATATCACACTTCATGATGAATCCAACACAATTTGGTTCACTCAATTTGGACACTCCTAGCTCTAGATATGAATTTTTGAAGTTTGCTACAAAATCTAGAATAATAAATAAAGGAAATCAAATTTCAAATCGAGCTCAGCTGCTAGGTGCACCCGGTCCAGTGCACCCACTACGACTGACAGTAGGGAGCCGCAGGTCAATGGTCCCATCCGTCAGCGACACAGGAGTAGAGGACGGTGCTGACCAGCGAAAAGCTCACCGACGATGAGGTCTCCGGTGAAACCCCAGGCACCATCGTGTTCCTTTCGTCAACCGCACCCAGGGGTACCCTAGGTTGGGTCGGTGGCTCACTGGAGCAAGCTCATCGGTGAGCATGGTGGACGGTGGCGGTCGTGCGGTAGCGTGACGACCGTCTCCGGCAACGATAGGCTCCAGCAAGGACGGTCCTACCTCTACGGTGACCTAGCACAGCTCTAGAGCAAGATCTGGCCACGTTGGAACAGTGAGGGAGCCTGACCGCATGCATGGCAGCATGGTGGCACCTAGCAAACATGGCGGGGCTCTATGTTCTGGCTAACCGGTGGTGAGAGGTGGGTCTCCATCTTCGCGATAGGAGCTAGCGTTCGTGGCTATGCATAAACATCTTCGAGTGGGGGATGATGAGACCTAGGGGCTGCTGGCCACGGTGAGCTTGATCTCGCGGCCATGGCAGTCATGGTGGGAGCGGCGGTGCATTCCCACATGATGGTACGGTAGCATCTATACTAGCTCTGGCCTGGGCAGCAGTGACCTAAGGCAACTATGGACTGGACGATAGGAAGGTGGGATATGTAGTGGAGCGACCTGGCCACGGCAAGCCAAGAGCGCGGCGGCGCTCCAGTGATGTCGTAGTGGTGGAAATGGCCATAGGCCTTTACCTTGGGCTCGAACTAAGGCACTAATGGATCAAGGATGTAGAGTGGATCGCGGCGATGTAGTGTGCGTGAGCTATGAGCAATGGCGTGGCGGCGGTGGCGCACGAGCTCGATGAAGGCACGACGACGATGGTGCTACGTTCGGCTTCTCTTAGCGGGCAAGAGAGAGACAAAGCGAGGGTGAGAGAGTGAGAAATGGAGGGAGCAGCGACGTCGCCACCCTCTTCACTCCCCTTTGGCCTGACCAGTGGGCCACGACGGCTGGTGTCGAAATTGTCTAAGTCCGATTCAGATGACTAACAGTGTTACTTCGTGACTCTACATCTCCAAATCCAGTTCGAGTTAGCAAAAAATAATATTAGCGAAAGTTATAGAGCTATGTGAGATCTCCAACATTGATTTTGGAACCATCATCTAATTCATCATGGTTAGCAAGTTATAAAGCTCCAAAATGGTGCACTTGAAAACAAAATCAGCATTTTGGACAGCACAATTTCCAAGTCTAGAAATAACATTTTGTTGATTCTTGTGAGCTCTATTTAATGATGTTAGGCACTGAATTAGCTCATGATCCTTAAATAAAGTTTGTTTCACATAAGATAAGCTACAACTCTTATTAAGGGTGCACTATCATGCAAACACTCTATGCTATAGTTCAACTTTGGTCAAAGTAGGATCATCAAAATTGGAGTTTCTAGAATAACTATGACTTGGGGGCTGTTTTGGTCCATGTCATGAATACCAAACTTATTCCATGTACCATCCTAAGTGTTTCTAAGGTGTTTTAGTGATCAACATCAACCACTTACCTTGACAAGCATGACCATAAAGCATACACACGTTGCAACATAGAATAACAGAGGTGCAGCTCACTGTGTTCAGCGATGCAGACATGGCTGGGGACATCGATGGATGGCGGAGCACCTTTGGCATGCTCGTCTTCCTCGGGTCGGCCTGAAACAGAGGGTGGTGGCACTGTCCACGTGTGAGGTAGAGTATGTGGTGGCGGTCACAACGGCGTGCCAAGCTGTATGGTTGTGTTGGCTGCTGGGCAAGATGACTGGTGTGGAAGCTCATCCACCAGCACTGATGGTGAACAACCAGCCCGCCCTCGCCCTCGTGAAGAATCTGGTTCTCCATGACCGGAGCAAGCACATCAATGTCAAGTTCCACTTCCTCAGGGACTGTGTTGATGGAGGGCAGATCGTCATCGAGTTCGTCAAAAATGGTCGGCAGCTCATGGACGTCACCAAGCCGCTCGGACGTCTTCGGTTCACGGAGCTGAAGAAGATGATCGGCATGGTGGAGGTTCTAGGGTTAGCAGCAGGATTAGGGGAAGAATTATAAAGTAATCTGCTGCACTCCCTCTGTATGCGTGGCAGTGTCAGGCGCCGAAAGAGCTCCTCTACTGCTGCACCGTAGCCACGGGCAGGGGCAGGCGCCGAAAGGCTCCCCTGTCGCACTGTAGCTATAGTAGGGGTAGGCATCAAAGTCAGGCCTGTTGTCACATCTAGACACTGTAGCAGCATGGCAGCCTAACATATCTGTGTACTAGGATTAGATGGGTAGAGTTATATATATAGCTTCCCACTACAACTCAGTAAAGTGAGCGAGTTCAGTTTTGTCATCTCTTTTGCAGGGCTCCGGCCAACACTGGTGCTTGTGCTGTATGTGTGCGCTCTGTTCTCCCTCTCTCTTCTACCTCCAGCCATAGTGTGTGGTCGACAACGACGGTGAACAATCGGCTCACCCATGGGAGAGATCTCATGACCAATATTCCGTTCATATATGTAATATGTATCCACAGTCTCTCCTCCTCTCTCTCATCACCTGTTAGCTACTCTCAGCCTCATCACGCCTACCACAGCAGGTCCACTGCAGCTCTATTACTGCCGACTGCTGACTCTTCAGCCATCGCCTCTCCATCTCCCCAGCTCTCCCGGGCTTCATTATAGACGGCCAGCACTGTAACAACCCAAAAAATCCACACACCAAAAATCACAACAACAAAATTTTTGTTTAACCCTATGTGATGTTGAGTGACACATGTAGAAGCCCAACCCTAGTTTTGGATTGGATGTGACCCAACTAGGTTAAGATCATAAGCATAGTTTGGTTTTATGCCACATGTGTAATTAAATTCCTAAATAAATAAATCATGCATGCATCCTTAGACCCACTCGTGATTTGGATTCTTTTGCCTTATGTGATGTTTAACTAACTTACTTAATATTTATGATAAACCCTAACCAAATTGGCAACAAATAAAAGAGGAAGGAAAGAAGAGGGAGCAGCAGCAGCTCAGGCCTGCTCGGGCTTGCGAGCCGACCTAGCATCGCCGCCCGCACGTGCACAGCCGCTGACAAGCCGAGCTCACTCGTCAGTCATCACGCGTAGCACACAACCACATCGCGCCAAGCGCCTAACAACCCGACCCCACTTGTCAGCACAGTAGCATCTTCTTCCTCCCCACGCCAACCTCTCCCACGCGACCAGGAGCCAACCAGCGTGGCAGGCGTGGGCCCAGGGTCACACAAATCGCATGACCTTGTTCCCCCTTGCACCTCACCTACGCAACCGCACGAGAGCCGTCGGATGCGCCGCGCGTATCACCACCGCCCGATCACCGTCCGCCATTGGAGCCCTTGGAGCTCAACTATAAAAGCCAATGACCGTGAGCCCTAACCCTCAGCCCATTCACCGCCGCCACTAGTGGCACAACACCACATAGCATCAAGCCAAGAGAGAGGGAGGAGGGAGAAGCAAGGAGGAGAAGGAAGCCGCGGCGGGGAGGACCTCGTCGGAGTTAGGAGCACCGCCCCGATTAGCTACAGCGACGTATCTACTCAGCACGGCACTACATCGCCTCATCATGGCCTTGCCTCGCCACTGCACAGCCATCCTACCGCCATGAACCCTACGGTGAGCCATCTTGCTGAGACCACCTCCCTAGCCAAATGGAACGTGCACCGCCATGACCGAAACATTGCTGAACTTTTGAGCTCTAGCCTAGCCCAACAGGTTAGCTAGGGAGACTGCCATGGCCACGCTTGCCGAGACCCAGGACGTGCCATGCGCGCTACCATCAGCCAAAAGGAGGACCCTAGCCATGGCGTTGTACATCGAAGCAGAAGCGCACATGCATGGACGCGCTCACCATGGCCAAGAGCACAACCATGGCGAGACCACCGCATCTTCTATGCTGCGGTAAAGGCAACATTGACACCCAACTAGCTCTGCCATGTTGAGAGACACACTGTGCTCACCTTAGCCGAGGAAGAAGCCCACCAGAGCCCTGCGTTGCCGCACCGCACCTCGTCGGAGTGCCATCGCCTCTACTTTGCCCCCATCACCATGACCGGAGCCACTAGGAGTACCAAGAGCTCCTCCAACATGCTCAACATGGCCATAGAAGCACCATGGAGATCACACGCTCCTCCAACTGGGCTCTCGCTACCACTGCAGCCCTGTCCATGCACACCGATGAACCCACACCGCCGTTCACCGTGGCCGGGACCCTATGAACCCCTAGCCGCCACCTTGACCCCACTACTACACTCACCGAGGCATGGGGAAATTATTGCCTACCCTAATCAGATGCTAGCGCCACCGCGGGAGCTCATCAGTGACCTCACCACCGGTGGGAGCCCCATCAGGGAAGAGAAGGGGATTTTCCCATCACCGAGCTCCGACCACGACCTCACCGACCACGACCACGCCGACCACGTCCCGAGCAGCTCCGCCGAGCAGCTCTGACCACGACCTCGTCGACCACGTCCACACCGACCATGTCCCGAGCAGCTCTGCCAAGCAGCTCCGACCATGACCTCGCCGACCACGACCACGTCGACCACGTTCCGAGCAGCTCCGCCGAGTAGCACCGACCGCAACAGCGCCGACCATGACCCAAGCAGCTCCGCTGAGCTCTGACCACGACCACATCGTGCACGTGAACCAAACCCTAGGAAGGAGTAAGTGGACCAAGTCCTTCGTAGATCGGCTCTGTGGTCTATGAACCAACGCAGGTGGGTTCACCATGAACCGCGCCTCACATGCACCCATGGATCATGGCCTGTTAGTGGCCTAGTAAGACGACGTGGCCGCACCAGCATGCGCCACATGGCAGGCCAAAGCCCAGCCCGTATCCAGGCCAACCAGCCCAGTCGAGGCCTGGCCTGTATTGGCCATTGACTGCTCAACACTAGTCGTTGACCGGGGCCACCTGTCAGTGACTGTGATATGTTGATCGTTGACTCGCCCGATTGGCTTGACGATGACTTAGACCGGACCCACAAGTCAGCGACACAGAGCTGCTGGACCCACTTGTCATTGAGTGACGTCATGCTGATGTCATGATGACGTCATGTGGGACCCCCACCTGTCAGTACCAGAACCGAGACGATGACATCATGCTGACGTCAGCATGCCACGAGGACCAGTCATAGTGTGACACATGTCAGCCCTGAATTAATCAGCCTTTTTCCCATTTTCAGAGATGACTTAAACTTCAGAAATTCATAACTAATTCATACGACCTCAGAAAAATACGAAACCAGGACCAAAATTCATCTAAATCGAACTTTACGCAATGAACCCTTGTTTGAGTGCATTTGGCTCTTTTGAATCTTCATTGCTTATTTGTGCTATTCTATAGACGTCACTAATGTGACTATACTATGATCCTTTACAGACTCAGACGAGAACCAGATGGACGAGGGCTGAGAGTACCGTGAGGAGTACAGAGATGACTACACTGAAGGTGCCACATCCCACCCAATCTCGTAGCACCTATTATGCATGGCTAATATAGAACTGATATTGCTTTACTTATTGTTATAATCATACAAAGATAGGACTTGCATGGTAGTATGCTTACTTGATGGCCTTTACCTTGACGCAACCTTACCCCTGGATACCCTGCTATTAGGCTAGACACACGCTTACTGCTATATTTCATTGCTTATACTTCTACTATGCTTATACTATGTTAATGCGTGGTGGAAACTGGTGTTATCTGGACTATGGGGAGAGTGCTACATGTGTGACTTGGGTGTGTGGAGGGTGAGGGTTGTGTCGACCAAGTTAGAGTATACGACAAGCCTGGGGCGAGTCTTGCCATGCGGTGCTACCTGGGCACTTGGATATGGAATACCTGTGGCGGGTAAATGGTAATTGGAGGTGTCCTTGGGTGTGAACCTCAGAGAGGTGGAGCCCAGGGTAAATTGGAGGTGTCCTTGGCGGCTCTGTCTACGACTCACAGTATCAGCCATCCTAGACTAGACTTAGGATGTTCCAGGGCTGAGAGGTAGGATGGCATTATTCTAGGCTAGCAAGCGGCCGGAATCTGCCTAGACGGGGCACCATCAAGGATGGCTATCTTGTGGGTATGTAAAACCTCTGCAGAGTGTTTGGTTGATCGATCGATACATATGCCGACTTATCGATTATGGACCTTTCCTGGGTTTCGCTTAAACTAGATAGTGAGATGAGTCCTTCTCTTCTTCCCCCATGAGAGAGTGTCGGTCGTAGCTAGGGGCTACGGGCCTTGAGACAGTGCCAAGAGGGAGTTGGCCTGTTGACTGAGCGATGGTATGGGATAGTATGGAGATGGTGGTATATCGATCCTAGGATCGAAACCTGGCTCTGGAAAGGAAATGGGGTGGAATGTGTGTGGGAATGGTGTTAAAACATGACCAACTATTATTATATACTTGACATGCTAAAACATTGGAAACCCTAGCCTTATAGGTTCCTTTTGAATATATCCAACTTGCATCCAAATTCTACAAAGCAATTCTCATATGGTGGGAGTGGCCGGTACAACTCATACAGGCAAATTTTGGCACACAGGTTCTACTGAGGAGTATAGCTCCGAGGAGTTTGACGGTTGAGGGGTTCGTTCCTACGCTCGAGTTTGGTGATCTTATCTTCAAGCTGTTCTGAATGAATGTTACTTTTGATTCCGCCAATGCGGCGATGTAATAATTTATGTAATTTCACACTATTTGTACTCTGATATTACGTTTTATGGATGTGATATTCGACTGGAAATTCAGGTAATATGATCTACAACGGTCATATTACACTTCGACTCTGTGGATTTCCCTTCGCGGAAATCAGGTCGTTTCAGTTGGTATCAGAGCCATACTTGACCATAGGATGAAACCCTCAGAAATGGACGATAGAATAGGACGTGAATAGCCCTTCTTTCGGTTATATACCGACTCTGCATTTATTTTTATGCAAGGCTTATTTAATATGGACTTGCTAACACATGTTCCTTAAAAACATGCAGATGGCAACGAATGTCGACGGGCCGCCTCTAGGACCGCTACCTCTAGACCACGCCAAGCTTACCTTCGACCTACGTGAGCTCGGGGGTTTTGCACAGACCCTCTACCGAGTTCTCGTCATGTTAGGAGTCCCTGACAAGCTTGTCAAGGTCACCTGCACCAGGAAGCCAGCTCAGGAAGGAGGAATCAAAGGACCGATTGTCACCTCAGTCGAGTTCCCAGCAAGCACTACCTTACCTTCTGTCCCAGCTTTCACCGAGTTGACTATAGAGGACACAGTCGAGGAGGGACTGCAAGCTCTCACACAAGGCACTTCGTAGAGTGATGAGGGACCACTACGAGCACCTGAAGACGATAGAGTTCCGTCTACTTCCCCAGGCCCTCGATCGTAGCCTTACCCCTAGTGAGCAGAGTTTCGCAGCTGGCAGAGTTATCCTTGCCAAGGAGGATAGATGCCTTCATGTCTCGGCTCTCCACCTACTATACCAGGATAAGTACGTGGCCCAGCTAGAGTAGAGGAGATGTCAGGACCAGGCCCTTCTATGGGAGTACTAGGAGCGAGACTCGCAGGGAGCATAGGAGCGAGCTAGTCTACTTGAGACAGTTGCCAAGCTACAGGACGAGCTCAATCGTCGTGAAGAAGTCCACAGAACCAAGGATGTAGACTCACAGGATAAAGCCGCCGACCTAGGCAACAAGAACTGCTACCTCGATAGCAAGGTCTTGGAGTTGCAGAGAGAGTTGGACGACAAGAAGGCCGAGTTCAACCGCCGAGGAGACAGAGAAAGGTCCAAGGGGATTGATATGCTAAAAATCCAATCTCAGAACAAGACCATGACTCAGGATCTAGAGGAGTTCAAGAAGAAGGCCGTTTGCAACTAAGGTGACCTGATCAAGGCACTCAGGCAGAATGAGTACCTACAGGACAAGTGTGAGAGGACATGGCAGGCTTGGCAGAAGTCTGATAAGAAGCACCTCAGGGAGATGAAGGGTATGTAGGATTAGCTACCTAAGGAGATTTGTAGCAAGACGAAGCCTAGGATAGAGGAGTTTGAGTTAGCCCCAACTCGCCTCAACCTAGACGCCTACCCTACCCTACCTAGAGCCAAGCCTACTAAGGAGCTCGCTGAGGTCTTGAAGTACGTATCCCGACTTCACAATTCTAACGAGGAGATCGAGATCGAGAATAGTCGTATCCCAGCTGCGGTGTACGAGTTAGAGTAGATGACCCTACGTGGTCATGAGTCATGTCAGTGGCTTCCATAAGTTGTACCCCATGATGTACCCCTTATGAGATGTAATATGAGACACTATGTGTAGTACGATTCTCGCAAGTCTTCAAGTGTAGCTACTGGAGATGATGCTATGTAATAAAACCCATGTAATGAATGTTTTGGATCTTATTGCATCTTATGGATCTTATTGCTTCTTTGCAATGAGTGTTGGATAGTATAAATGTTTTTCTTTAAATCGTCAAAATCATGTAATCGTACTAAATTATAAGAACTTATGGCACAAGCACAAAATTCCTATGATCCGTGTTGTAGATGCCGAACCACCGATCAGATTGCCTAATGAACCATGGACGTGCGCCCACCCCCAAACCAGTCGAACCAAATGGGGGGCATGGTGGCAACAACCGTGGCCGTGGCCATGGACGTGGAGGGATACCCTTCAACCTGGAGAATACCCCGCCGCCTGAGGAGAACATTCTGCCAGCTTCACCACCGAACCTGGCAGAAGTAATGGCACAACAGACTCAACTTCTTGCAGCTCTTGTTAACGGAGCAAACCATCGCCAGGGAGGTCAGCAAAATGACTTCCAAAGGAAGCTGTAAGGATTTCTAAAGCTAAGGCCACCTACCTATGATGGCACTGATCTTGACCCGCTTGTGGTCGATGACTGGCTCAAGGAGATAGAGAAGAAGCTTGACCTCACCACTTTCACAGACGTTGAGTGTGTTGGAGCTGCCACACACTAGCTCATAGGTGCAGCACGTGCCTGGTGGGACAATTTCAGTGATTCCCATGAGGACCCTGCCAACATCTCGTGGGATGAGTTCGCCGAAGCATTCACTGAGTATCACATTCCCAAGGGTATCATGGAGGCCAAAGCTGAGGAGTTTCGCAACATCAAGATGGGAAAGGACAGGGTGACTGAGTACACTACTCATTTCACCAACCTTCTGCACTATGCACCTTCCTATGTTGTGAACTCTGAGAAGGAGAAGCTGTACTATTACCGCAGGGGACTTAACCCGCACATCAAGCTAAAGTTTGGCGGTATTGAGAGTAGCACGTTGCGTGCGCTGGTGGATCGCTGCATCCAGATTGAGAAAGACCGTGCTGAAGCTGGAGAGGAAGCATAAGCCTGAGGAGTCCTTCCATGGACATGATTGCAAGAGGTTCCATAGAGATGCACCATCTAGAGAACGCTCTCGCCATAACAGGGATGACAACCCTGGATCGAGTTGGAGTAGTGGAGGCTACATCGCCAAATACTCTCGCCCTACTCAGGATCATTACACCCAGGACCATTATGCTCAGGACCGTTATGCTCAGGACCGTTTCAACCATTCCCACTCTGTGAATGAACGCCCAGCACAGAACCGCTCTGCACCAAGCACTGGAAACTAGAAGGCACCCGCGCCAACCCCTACAGGCGGTACGCCTTTCACCTGCTTCGCTTGGGGCCAACCAGGTCACAAGGTCGCTGAGTGCCCACAGAACTCAGCTGCTCAGAAGTCTCAGTTCAAGGGATCTGCTACCCATGGGCGTCTCAACCATCTAGACACTGAGGAAGCACAGGCTGCCCCTGACGTTGTGTATGGTATGTTTTTAGTTAATGGCAATACTGTATCAGTTCTATTTGACTCTGGAGCAACTTGTTCTTACATATCATCCAAATTTGCACGAGAGCATGACCTGCCTATAACCCCACGTGAAAAGCCTATCATCACCAGTTCACCTTTAGGAGACCTAAAGTGCACACACATCTATAAGGGAGTGAGTTTTTCCATTGAGGGTCTTACCTTTAAAGCCGACCTAACCCTATTACCTTCCACAAACCTAGATGTCATCTTAGGCATGGATTGGCTAACCATTCACCAAGGTATCATATCATGTTCACCTAGATATGTCCAAGTGACCCACCCATCAGGCCAAGTTATTAGATGTGAATCCCAGTCCGGAAAGTCCACTTCCATCCTGTGTGCCCTTAAAGCGAGTTCAGAATCACAGAAAGAGAAGACAGTTCATGATGTGCCCATGGTCAGAGATTATTCCGATGTATTCCCTAAAGAATTATCGGGTATGCCACCAGACCGTGATGTAGAGTTCATCATTGATCTCTTGCCGAGAACAGGACCCATTGCCAAGAGACCCTATCGCATGTCAGTGGACGAACTAGCCGAGCTCAAGAAACAGCTTGATGAGCTCATCTTGAAGGGATATATCAGACCCAGTGCTTCACCCTAGGGATCCCCTATTCTGTTTGTTAAGAAGAACGATGGCTCAATGAGAATGTGCATTGATTACCGGAACTTGAACGTAGTCACCATCAAGAACAAGTATCCCCTGCCAAGAATCGATGAATTGCTTGATCAGCTTCGAGGTGCCAAGTATTTCTCCAAGATTGATCTAAGATCTGGCTATCATCAGATGAAGATTTGAGAGAGTGACATCCCGAAGACAGCTTTTGTGACTAGGTATGGGCAGTTTGAGTTCACCATGGTGTCCTTTGGACTCACGAATGCTCTCGCATACTTCATGAACATGATGAATAAGGTTTTCATGGATGATCTAGATAAGTTCATGGTGGTATTCATTGATGACATCCTTGTCTATTCACCCACCACTGAAGAACACGAACATCATCTAAGAACTGTACTAGAAAAACTAGCCCAACATCAGCTCTATGCAAAGTTCAGCAAATGTGAATTTTGGCTATAGGAAGTTGCCTTCTTAGGCCATGTACTATCAGCTGAAGGTGTCGTAGTTGACCCGGCCAAGATTGAAGCTGTGAAAGAGTGGGATCAACCCCGTAATGTGACAGAAGTCAAAAGTTTCTTGGGATTGGCTGGATACTATCGCTGATTCATTGAAAACTTCTCCAAGATAGCCCGTCCAATGACCAACCTTCTGAAGAAGACTAAGGAGTTTGAATGGACGCCCGAGTGCGAACGAAGCTTCCAGGAATTGAAACAGAAGCATACCACAACTCCTATACTAGCATTGCCTGATATCATCAAGGATTTTGTGGTCTATTGTGATGCATCCCGTCAAGGACTTGGTTGTGTACTAAGGCAAGATGGAAGAGTGATAGCATATGCGTCTCGACAGCTGAAAGAACACAAGAACTATTACCCTACTTATGATCTTGAGTTAGCAGCAGTTGTGCATGCCTTGAAGATCTAGAGACACTACTTGATAGGCAACAAGTGTGATATCTATACCGATCACAAGAGCTTGAAGTACTTTTTTCACTCAGGAAGATTTGAATATGAGGCAACGCCGATGGCTAGAGTTGATCAATGACTATGACCTAGATATTCACTATCATCTAGGAAAAGCTAATGTAGTCGCAGATGCTCTTAGCCGCAAGAGTTACTGTCACACTTTGATCACTGAATCCGTACCACCTGAGCTCAAGGAAGAGATTGAAGATTTCCAACTTGAGATACTACCGCACGAATTGTTGAATGAACTCCGCATACAGTATGATCTCACAGATTGCATCCGTCAAGCTCAGAAAAGTTGTGAAGAGATCGAATATCTCCGTGGTCTGATGAAACTAGGCTACAAGACCAACCATCGAGAAGATGAACAAGGAACCATCTGGTTCAAGGACAAAATCTTTGTTCCATCTGACCCAGCACTACGGGAGGAAATTCTGTCCGAAGCCCATGATTCTAAGTACTATATCCACCCTGGAGGTTCAAAGATGTATCCAGACTTGAAGAAACACTTTTGGTGGAAAGGCATGAAGACAGACATTGCGGGACATGTGGCACGATGTGACACCTGTAATAGAGTCAAGGCTGAACATCAAAGGCCTACAGGATTGCTGAAGCCTCTTGACATTCCCGAGTGGAAATGGGAGAGCATATCCATGGATTTCATAGTTGGATTGCCCCGTTCACAGAAAAGCAATGATTCCATCTGGGTGATTGTTGATCGTTTGACCAAGATTGCTCACTTTGTACCAGTTAAGACCAAAACCAATGCCGAAAAATTAGCAGATCTATATGTTGAGCATATTCTCAGACTGCATGGAGCTCCCTCTAGTATTGTATCTGACCGTGGTCCTCAGTTTGTGTCCTGACTCTGGGAAGCTCTGCACAAGTCCATTGGAACCAAACTTGATTTTAGTACCACTTATCACCCACAGATAGATGGACAAACAGAACGAGTAAATCAGATCTTAGAAGACATGCTTCGCGCTAGTATACTGAATTATGGCTCTGATTGGGAGAAATGCCTACCCTATGCAGAGTTCTCTTACAACAATAGCTACCAAACCAGCATCAAGATGTCGCCATTTGAAGCTCTGTATGGCAGACCTTGTAAGACACCTTTGATGTGGTCTCAACCGGGAGAAAGATCGTTCTTTGACTCCACTAAGATTCAAGATGCCGAAGAAGGAGTTGCTCAAGTGAAGGAGAATTTGAGAATTGCCCAAAGTCGATACAAGAGCTATGCTGACAAAAGAAGAAGAGACTAAAGTTCAATGTGGGAGACTTCGTCTATCTCAAGGTATCCCCGCTACATGGAACTATCAGATTCCATGTGAAGGGAAAGCTAGCCCCTAGATTTGTTGGCCCATACAAGATTTGCAAGAGGATTGGAAAACTCGCTTACAAACTTGAGCTACCTGAAGAATTGGCGGGTGTACATCCCGTGTTTCATATATCCCAGCTATGCAAGTGTTTGAGAGTGCCCGATGAAGTAGTTCCAACCGATGCACTTGACATTCAAGATACACTTGAGTATAAAGAACATCCTATCAGAATTCTAAGTAGAGGTACCAAAGAGACCCGAAGCAAAACTATTCCTATGTGCAAGATCCAATGGAGCAATCACACTAAGAGAGAAGCAACATGGGAGAAAGAGTCTGACCTCCGGCAACAATATCCTTATCTCTTTGGAGGGTACGATCCGCTTTAATCTCGGGGACGAGATTCTATTAAGGGGGTAGGACTGTAAGAACCCAAAAAAAATCCACACACCAAAAATCACAACAACAAAATTTTTGTTTAACCCTATGTGATGTTGAGTGACACATGTAGAAGCCCAACCCTAGTTTTGGATTGGATGTGACCCAACTAGATTAAGATCGTAAGCATAGTTTGGTTTTATGCCACATGTGTAATTAAATTCCTCAATAAATAAATCATGCATGCATCCTTAGACCCACTTGTGATTTGGATTCTTTTGCCTTATGTGATGTTTAACTAACTTACTTAATATTTATGATAAACCCTAACCAAATTGGCAACAAATAAAAGAGGAAGGAAAGAAGAGGGAGCAGCAGCAGCCCAGGCCTGCTCGGGCTTGCGAGCCGGCCTAGCATCGCCGCCCGCACGCGCATAGCCGCTGACAAGCCGAGCCTGCTCGTCAGTCATCACGCGCAGCACGCAACCACATCGCGCCAAGCGCCTGACGATCCGACCCCGCTTGTCAGCATAGTAGCATCTTCTTCCTCCCCACGCGAACCTCTCCCACGCGACTGGGAGCCGACCAGCATGGCAGGCGCGGGCCCAGGGTCACGCAAATTGCATGACCTTATTCCCCCTTGCGCCATGCCTACGCAACCGCACGAGAGCCGTCGGATGCGGTGCACGTATCACCACCACCCGATCGCCGTCTGCCATTGGAGCCCTTGGAGCTCGGCTATAAAAGCCAACGACCGTGAGCCCTAACCCTCAGCTCGTTCGCCACCGCCGCTGGTGGCACAGCACCACACAGCGTCAAGCCGAAAGAGAGGGAGGAGGGAGAAGCAAGGAGGAGAAGGAAGCCACAGCGGGGAGGACCTCGCTAGAGCCAGGAGCGCCACCCTGATCAGCTACAGCGATGAAGCTGCTTGGCACGACACTGCATCGCCTCATCACGGCCTCGCCTCGCCACCGCACTGCCATCCTACCGCCTCGAATCCTACGGTGAGCCATCTTGCTGAGACCACCTCCCTAGCCAAATGGAACATGCACCACCATGATCAAAACATTGCTGAAGCTTCGAGCTCTGGCCTAGCCCAACTGGTTATCTAGGGAGACCGCCATGGCCACGCTTGCCGAGACCCAGGACACGCTGTGCACGCTGCCATCAGCCAAAAGGAGGACCCCAGCCATGACGTTGTACATCGGAGCAGGAGCGCACATGCATGCATGCGCTCACCATGGCCGAGAGCACAACCATGGTGAGACCACCGCGTCTTCTACGCTGTGGTAAAGGCAACATTGACATCCGACTGGCTTTGCCATGTCAAGAGACACACTGCGCTCACCTTAGCCGAGGAAGAAGCCCACCAGAGCCCAACGTTGCCGCACCGCACCTCGTCGGAGCGCCACCACCTCTGCTTTGCCCCCATCACCATGACCGGAGCCACTAGGAGTACTAGGAGCTCCTCCAACATGCTCATCGTGGCCATAGAAGCACCATGGAGCTCACACGCTCCTCCAACTAGCCTCTCGCTACCACTGCAGCCCTCTCCATGCACACCGACGAACCCACGCCGCCGTTCACCGTGGCTGGGACCCTATGAAGCCCCAGCCGCCACCTTGACCCCACCGCTGCACTCATCAAGGCATGGGGAAACTATTGCCTAACCTAATCGAACGCTAGCGCCGTCGTGGGAGCTCGTCGGTGACCTCACCGCCGGCGGGAGCCCCGTCGGGGAAGAGAAGGGGATTTTCCCATCACCGAGCTCCGACCATAACCTCACCGACCACGACCATGCCGACCACGTCCCGAGCAGCTCTGCTGAGCAGCTCCGACCACAGCCACGCCGACCATGTCCCGAGCAGCTCCGTCGAGCAGCTCCGACCATGACCTCGCCGACCACGACCACGCCGACCATGTCCCGAGCAGCGCCGACCACGACAGCGCCGACCACGACCCAAGCAGCTCCGCCGAGCTCTGACCACGACCACGTCGTGCACGTGAACCAAACCTTGGGAAGGAATAAGTGGACCAAGTCCTTCATAGACCGGCTTTGCGGTCTATGAACCAATGCAGGCGGGTTCACCATGAACCGCGCCTCACATGCGCCCATGGATCACGGCCCGTTAGTGGCCTAGTAAGACGACGTGGCCGCACCAGCATGCGCCACATGGCAGGCCAAAGCCCAGCCCGTATCTAGGTCCAACCAGCCCAGTCGAGGCCCGACCTATATTGGCCATTGACTGGTCAACACTGGCCGTTGACCGGGGCCACCTGTCAGTGACTGTGATCTGTTGATCGTTGACTCGCCCGATTGGCTTGACGATGACTTAGACCGGACCAACAAGTCAGCGACACAGAGCTGCTGGACCCACTTGTCATTGAGTGATGTCATGCTGATGTCATGATGACATCATGCAGGACCCCCACTTGTCAGTACCAGAACCGAGACGATGATGTCATGCTGATGTCAGCATGCCACGTGGACTAGTCATAGTGTGACACGTGTCAGCCCTGAATTAATCAGCCTTTTTCCCATTTTCAAAGATGACTTAAACTTCGGAAATTCATAACTAATTCATACGACCTCAGAAAAATACAAAACTAGGACCAAAATTCATCAAAAATCGAACTTTACGCAATGAACCCTTGTTTGAGTGCATTTGGCTCTTTTGAATCTTCATTGCTTCTTTGTGCTATTCTATAGACGTCGCTAACGCAACTATAATGCGATCGTTTGCAGACTCAAAGGAGAACCAGACGGACGAGGGCCGAGAGTACCGTGAGGAGTACGGAGACAACTACACTAAAGGTGCCACACCCACCTAATCTTGTAGCACCTATTACGCATGACTAATATAGAACTGCTATTGCTTTACTTACTGTTATAATCATACAATGATAGGAGTTGCATGGTAGTATGCTTACTTGATGGCCTTTACCTTGACGCAACCTTACCCCTGCATACCCTGCTATTAGGCTAGACACACGCTTACTGCTATATTTCATTGCTTATACTTCTACTATGCTTATACTACGTTAATGCGTGGTGGAAACTAGTGTTATCTGGACTATGGGGAGAGTGCTGTGTGTGTGACTTGGGTGTGTGGAGGGGGAGGGTTGTGTCGACCAAGTTAGAGTATACGACAAGCCTAGGGCGAGTCTTGCCATGTGATGCTACCTGGGCACTTGGATATGGAATACCTGTGGCGGGTAAATGATAATTGGAGGTGTCCTTGGGTGTGAACCTCGGAGAGGTGGAGCCCGGGGTAGAGGTGCTGTGGTGGCATGTAAAATGGGAACCCTAACGAAGGCATTCTAGCTTGGTCAATCCCTAAGGACTTACTAGTACTCAGACTCACCGGGAATCCTTTACATCCCACACCCTTCCGAGACTTTAGGAGGCCTTGTGGACCTAGCTCTTGACATCCGGAGGGCCCCGGCTCTGTCTATGACTCACAGTATCAGCCATCCCAGACTAGACTTGGGATGTTCCAGGGCTGAGAGGTAGGGTGGCATCGTTCTAGGCTAGCAAGCGGCCGGAATCTGCCTAGACGGGGCACCATCGAGGATGGCTATCTTGTGGGTATGTAAAACCTCTGCAGAGTGTTTGGTTGATCGATCGATACATATGCCGACTTGTCGGTTATGGACCTTTCCTGGGTTTCGCTTAAACTAGATAGTGAGATGAGTCCTTCTCTTCTTCCCCCGTGAGAGAGTGTCGGTCGTAGCTAGGGGCTACGGGCCTTGAGACAGTGCCGAGAGGGAGTTGGCCTATCGACTGAGCGATGGTATGGTGATAGTGTGGAGATGGTGGTATATCGATCCCAGGATCGAAACCTGGCTCTGGAAAGGAAATGGGGTGGAATGTGTGTGGGAATGGTGTTAAAACTTGACCAACTATTATTATATACTTGATATGCTAAAACATAGGAAACCCCAGCCTTATAGGTTCTTTTTGAATATATCCAACTTGCATCCAAATTCCACAAAGCAATGCTCATAGGGTGGGAGTGGCCAGTACAACTCGTACTGATAAATTTTGGCACACAGGTTCTGCTGAGGAGTATAGCTTCGAGAAGTTTGACGGTTGAGGGGTTCGTTCCTACGCTCGAGTTTAGTGATCTTATCTTCAAGCTGTTCTGAATGAATGTTACTTTTGATTCCGCCAATGCGGCGATGTAATAATTTATGTAATTCCGCACTATTTGTACTCTGATATTACGTTGTATGGATGTGATATTCGACTGAAAATTTGGTAATGTAATCTACAACGGTCATATTACACTTCGACTCTGTGGATTTCTCTTCGCGGAAATCAGGTCGTTTCAAGCACAGCCAGAAACACAGGAGGTCTCATGCATTATATTATACTCCCTCCGTATTAAAAAATAAAGTTGTTTTGGTCAAGGTTTAGATCAAACATTGAGAATATAAATCATGAATAACTTTTAAGTTGTTGAGTTTAAAAATGTGAAAACCATACGAATAGATTTATCTTGAAAAAATACTTTCATAAAAATATACATATATCATTTTTCGATAAATATTTTTTTATAAAAATAAGAAGTTAAAGTTATACTTTGGAGACCGTATCGCTGTCCAAAATGACTTTATTTTTCAGTATAGAGGGAGTATATATAGACGGTTAGCACAGCTCACTGCCCGCATGACATCAGCCGGCTATTTCCCCTCGTTCCCTGTCACGTAATCCCGATATGATTGACCGAGGTCCTCTGTTTTGACCAGTGAACGGCCATCCAACCCCGCATCAAGCCACGAGGAAAAAGGATCGAGTTAGGGCATTTCTTGCCAGGAAACTTACAAAATGCTTTTTGCTGCATACAAGAATGAATTTTTTAACAATAGAAAATAAGGAAACATCCAAACTAGGGAGAAGTCCATTTTTAGCCATGCAACTATCACTCAAGTTTGATTTCAGCCACTGAACATGAAAAAATCTTTGGCAATTTTTTTTTTTTGAAAAGGACATATATATTAAACCATCAAACCCAGAATATAAAGATTAGGGATAAAAATCCTCAACTACATGAAAACAGAGACCTCACAATAGTATAAAACTCCTTAACTGCTTCTAAGGAGAGTATCGAGGCAGAAGAGGCAGAAGAGCATTGCAGAATTAATTTGAGTAGGAGCTTCAATGTCCAATCCCACGAAAGCCTCGTGTTGACATTCAAAAATGTCCCAACATGGATTATGGGCATCTCCAATAAGTTCTAATCATCATGGACATGTTGGAAGTAGATTAGCGTGACAAATAGCGAAAGAAACACGCGAAGAAGAAGACGAGCCACGCGAGCCTGACAAAAGTCGGCTAAGCCGTCTTCCCAACATCCTCAAATCTAAGAATGGACTTCACAATTGCATTCCTCGAGCTGAACGGAAAACATATATAAATCGCGTCATTTGGAGTCCGGATGAATTAACTATGAATTTCGAAAGCTTTTTTCCCGGAATTTCCACTGCCAAGTTGGCTTAGCTGACTCCCTAGTTGGCTATGCTGTCTCCCCCTGTTTTCTGCCCTAAAACAGCGCTCTAGGCAACTATCTTATAGTCACTATCTTAGCTAGGAGTAATAACAAATTAATGCAGCAACAAGTGCGGTTGGTCAAAAATAAATGATAAACCTTCGCAGCACGGGAAAGCGACGACGTGGAATGGTGGTGGTGGGTGTGGGGGTGGCCTCACATCTCTAGACAGCAGAAACATTTAAGTCCACACAACACCCCCCCCCTAGACTTGATGACCTTCCCATCTTCCTCATTTCTTTTTCGTACCTCCTGTCCCACTCTCCATCTCCAAAGAAACCCTAAATGTCACGCCTTCCACTCATCACCGCAAAAAATCCAATCATAGCTGCCACCATGCCATTCACAAGCCAACTCCCCCGTCCTCACCTCGCCACAATCTAGGACTTACACCCCCATCCCCCGCGTGCCTTTCCCCTCCCTTGCCCCAAATTCTATCCTAGTCACCACTAAGCACATCCCCAAAAGCTACCATCGCCGTCCTAGCCTTGTCTTGATTTGAGACAAATCCCCCATAGCACGAAAACCCTAAAGCTCACAATCTTCCTCTACCCCATCCCTAAAATTTGATTGGTCATAGCCGCCGCCACCTAGAAACCCTAAAAACCACGTCTTCCCCACACCCACCCCCAAATTCCAATCAGAGCTGCCACCGCATCGCCGACCCCTGTCGCCTCACCACAATCAGGGACTCGCTAGTCACGACACCTCTTGCTGTGGAACATCAGGTACAGTCGTGTCATGATTGTTGTCCTTTTTCTTCTCTTGCTTTCCTTCCCCCTCCCCTTACTATTTTTGTCATCTGATTTGATCCATCTCCTCCCGTTCCCCCCATGGATTACCTTTTCTAGCTTCTTCATTGTGCTCAGAGCTTTGGGGCCACTTTTAGATCCCTTGTGCCGAAAAGAAGCTGTCCAACCGCCTCAAACCTACTGATTCTCGAGCAACTTATCTTCCCCAAGATTCTCCTCCTGACGCTCTTTCAACATAGAAGCAGAAGTAGTTCTCAGACCTGAGTGGGAGAAATCACGCTGATTTCTCAAGCGCACCATTTGGTCTGGCATGGTCACCACAAGGCCATGTCGTGCCGTGCTCGGACCGGGCCAAAAAATTAGGCTTCATGTAGTGCTACGGGCCCACGGAATGCATGGCCATCTATAATCATGGCCCCTTGTGCCCCTGTCACACTGTGCCTCCCTCTTTCCCCACTATTCCCATCCGCCACACCCCTCCTTGTCTTGGCGGACGCACGACCTCTTCCTCATGCTCACCGGTGCCGGTGCCACCTCTTCTTTCTCGCCGGCACCTGCGTGGCCTCTTCCTCCTCGTCAGTGCCTACATCACTTCTTCCTCCTCTTTAACGGCAGCACACCGTCGGTCTCCCTCGCCACGACGCATTGCCCCTATGCCCCTCTCGATCCAGCATGGCGGTAGCACCCTAGGACCTTCTCTAGGAGAGGATAAGGCGCTGGATCCATTGATCTAGTGCTCCTCCTTGCGACTAGGTCACTACATGAGGGCATGCTGGTGGCGGCGGACCTAGGAGCCTCTCCGAAGAAGATAGGCGGGTGCGGTGCTTCTCCTGTAAGTACACTCCCAAATGCCATATTTTTACATACTTTGCTTCTAATCAAAGCTAGCCATGGTAGAAAGCCAGATTTGACTCCAAGCGTGGTTTGATAAAAATTATCAGAAGTTTGACTGCTGGAGATCTACAGTTTCCTCGCGTAATCCGACGATCCATTGCGTCCGAAGGCAAAAAAGAAAGGAAAATTTGTGACTTCCCTTCCTTGAGGTTCGGTAGGAGCTAGCTCTCGTCCTCTACCATATGTGCCTGCATGTGGGCCCCTTTGGTACATGAGCCATACCTACATGTGGTCCCCCTTCGGGACCCAAGCCATGCCTTAGGTCATTGGCAGGTCCGATCCACTCCAGTGCGCTGCAGCAGAATCAGTCAAGACTGTGAGGTCTAGCTCACACCAATGGAGGCATGAGGTAGTAGAGCATTCCATAGCCATAGTGCGTGCATGTAGTGGCTCATGGGCGCCATGCACGATATACAAAAAAAATTATTTTTTTGCTCACGCTGTCTCCTTTCTCTCGCTTCCTCCGTCCGTCCTCATCCCCGCATGACCTGATAGAACCATCTCCCCAAGTCCTCCTCTCCCTCACCCTCACCCTCACCCACATCCTCTCCAGAACAATTAATCCCACCGCGGATCCATAGATCGAGCGAGGCGAGGCACAGATCAGGCTGGCCGATGAAGGATCCGTGCACGGGCAGAGTGTTCTGGGTACGGATCGGATTTGGTTGCCCGGCCCGCCTTGGGGACGGAAGGCGCTCCTCTACCGATGCATCGGTGAGTTCCCAGGCAGGGACAGGAAGCACTCGGCGGCGCGACGCCAGCGGCAGCCGGTGAGCCAAGCAGGGCGGAAGCCATTGGGCACAGGCGCTATTGGTTCTGATGTCGCCGATTGACCACATCGCGATGTGGCTAGGAGCTTATCAGGGAGGGCATGGCTTGCTCCAGCACCATAGCTGCAAGGTCATCTTGGAGCTCCACGGGGACGATGCACACGAGGTCCTCCATCAACCCTCCAGCGCATCTTCACTGTCTCCTTCATTAGTTCCATCCGGCGCAACTCATGTTTGATCTCCGTCAGCCTGAACTTATTGATCTTGGGGGCATGTTCGTCCCTCCCACTCTCCACATCCTCATCACTGTCGCCAATCTCACACACTCCTCTCTGTTGTCACCACCGATAGCAATTTCAAACCCATCACAAGCAGTACTTCCTCCATTGGCATTAGCAATTGGTCCATAAACCCATCACAAGTCGAAATGAACATGTGATGCAAATGTTTCTTTCTTTATGTATTACACATTTACAAAATGAGATCCATGAGTGAAAATGCCTATGCCCAAACTCGTGTTTGACCTTTGTTAGCCTGAACTTTGTGTTCTTGTGGGCATGTTCATCCCTCCTACTCTGTTGTTCCTCATCACTCTCTCCAATCTCACAACTCTCTCCACTCTCACCACCGGCAGCAAAATCTCAAACCCATCACAAGCAGTACTTCCTTCGCCAACATTAGTAATTGCTCCCCAAACCCATCACAAGTTGAAATGGACAATGATGTAAATGTTTCTTTCTTTATGTATTACATACTTAAACAAAATGAGATCCGTGAGTGAGACTGCCTATGCACAACTTCTAATTAAGTGCTTTCAGATTCCAGAAGACTGTTTTCTTGGTCACGACAATCAACTCAAGGGAATGATAAATCAACCCTTTCAAATAGTGCTGTTCAAAATGCAATTCAAAATGCAGTTCTCGTTTTCGCAATAGAGCAGTTACTGCAGTGAATGTTCTAGCCACATTAGTTGAAGAAAATGTTCTAGACACATTCGTTGAAAGAAGTGTTCCAGCGACAGAAGGTATGGTTGAGCATGGTGAATTCATAATTAGTATTGTTCTTTGTATACAGTAAGTTAATAGGCAACGTATCAAGTGCAAACCAACCTCTCCGTGCAAACCGTGCAAACCAACTGCGGAGGAGAGGTGGGAGGGGGGATTTGCAAAAGTGCCTCACACTTTTGCAAATCCCCCCTCCCACCTCTCCTCCGCAGTTGGTTTGCACGGTTTGCACGGAGATGTTGGTTTGCACTAGATATGTTCCCAAGTTAATATGACAGTATAACCTCATATTTGCGGAGCTCTCCCAATAATTTTGATGTATCAGCAAATATCCTGAATGATGTCCCCATGGATGTCAGTGATTTACAAGCATAGAAGAAAATGGCACACAGAATCCACACAGTCCAAAACCTTGTGTGGTGCCAAATGAAGATGATAATAGAACAGCTCAAGATGTTCCTAATGATGACTGCAATGAGCCTAATGTTTGTAAACCGACATCTGGGCACAAAGGCTTTAAACAAATATCTGCGTAGAAAAGAAACCAAGTCCGCAACCAGGTTCCACGCTGAGCATATTTGAAAAGAAATGTTGGATCTGTTGGTAAGAAGAAAACGAATAAATCCACTAACTTGGCTGATATTTCAGATCTCAAATTTTGTCCGAGAAAGCCAAAAAAGATGAGGCGGTTATCAGAACTCACAGGCTCTCACCAGGTAGGTGGTTCTCTGCGGATGCTGTTGGAGTTGACCATGCAAACACTATTGATCTCTGCAAGGACGATAAAAGCAAAATGCCATTTGAGGCAGGAAATAATAATGACACTCCTGTTAGCACTCAGAAAGTAGGTGAAACACAATCAAGAGCTGTCAAGAACATTGTGAATCACACAGGAGTAGACAAGGTTGATGGTGGATCTTCTCTAATGAACTGGATGAAAACATTCATAATGAGAAAATCAAAGCACAAAAAAGGACCCAGGACACAAGTTCTAGTAGTTATTTGTGTTTATACCACTGGAAATTGTGTGTAGGGTTGTAGGTAGCTTGGCAAAGAAACTCCAGTGTCATACACACAAATAGCTAGTTTGGGATAGCGAGTGAGCAAATCAGCGAATCCTAAATGACATACACTTTCTTTATAATCTAGTATGATGTATTATTTTACATTCAAGCAATGGAAAACACATTGAATTTTTTCTTGTTTCTCTGGATAACTGGATATTATGAAATATTCACTTTTATTCATCATCACAGGTTTCTCTTGGTAAACATAAGATCTCGAATGGGTCTAGACTCTGTAAGCAGAATAAACCTAAGAATAAGAAGCAATGAAAGCCAAAGACGCATGAGAAACATAATGTGATAGATGCATCCCCATGGACATTGTTAAACTTCTTGCCAGAAATCATCATGAGACGTTTGATAACTGACACCAATTTTTTGGAAAACATGTCATACTTGACCCAAGATAGCTGCAATTGATTGTGTGGAGAATGCTGCCAAGGACAATCCAATGGATACATCAACAGAGCTTGACACTAATTTCCAAAAATCTTTGGCATCAGAAAGTAAGTAGTTCTTACAGGGTCATGCATCATTTAGCTTAGATGCGCCAAGTGTGAATCCATAGAATTTACATACATAGAAGTTATCACAGTGTCACGTAGCATCTAGCACCAAGGTTCTCAATGGTCACCTTCCAGAATCACAAATGCAGAATTCATTTCAGGTACATGTATTACCCATCACCAAGTCTTCCATTTTGTACCCTCCAAAGCTATGTGTCATTGACATTTTAGATCGTGTCTAGGAACAACAATATTTTCGAAGGGAAGAAGAAGTAACCATTGCATGTACCTCACCAATATTTGCACATCATCAACATATTGCTGAGTGTCCGATCAAAGCTGGAGCAATAGGGGGAAGGAAGGTAATGTGGGATTCTTTCAAGTCAACTTCAAGGAATTCACCAGCATCAACATATGGTTTTCAATTCTAGAAACTGACTTCAAGAAGTTGATACAACTTCCATTCATGTGTATGAAGCATCTAGTAACTATGCCGCTCACCCTCTAGTCATTGTGGCCTTAGACCACTGCACGAAGAAAGCAGTTAGCCAGGTTCAGCTGAAAAGTGTTCCAAGCATAGCATTAGCTATGGAGGCTGCTAGAAATGTTGTAAGAACATCATTAACTATGGAGGCTCGTAGAAGTGTTGCAAATACACCATTAACTATGGAGGCTGGTAGAAGTGTTGCAAACACATCATTAATTATGGAGGCTGGTAATGGTAGGCTATATGATCGGAGCTTCGTTGGATAGTCTGGCCTTTATCCAAACAAACCTACGGCTGCAACACATCTTTTGGGACTGGTGGCCATGGTGGATCCATCAACAGCGCAAGGCTTCACAAACTCAAAGAGCTAACATGTGCCAGATGGAACTTCAAACACAAACTCTCGGTTCACAGTATGCGTAGCATGAACAGTACAATGTATCACCCAACACATCATATGGATGCCACCAAATTGAAAAGGTTCCATTAACACTGCAAGACTTGTCTCGGCGTCAGGTCCAGCAAAACTTGTATAAACCTTTGCGCCGTCATCCTCGAGTAGCTGTGCTCGGTTCGTTGTTGTAGCAGGACATTGCAAATTGGTCTGAGAACTTTGGGACACTATCTGGATATAGCCTTGGTGTGTCTAAAGGAACAACATCGCTTGTTGATATGGATAGAATAGGAAACTATGAGATCCTTAACTCAGGAATTTTCTCAGCGGGATGGAATGCGTTACAGGTGGGTTCTGTTAGCTCTATTCCCACCCAAAACATCGATTGCTAAAGCATGGTACCAGTCAACCGTGGACCAGTGGCAAAGGGAAAACGGTGCATCCTTTGGATAAGCTTGTGAGAAAGGATGTCTGCGTTACTAATAGAAACCCAGATGATTTTTACTATAATTAGTGACAAGAACAAGTATATGAGAAAACTTTGAGGTAGAGAGGAGTGTTATAGTTGGAAAACAGTTAGATTTATACATTTCACTTGATCAAGCGATTATCATTTGTAGTGGATAGAGGAAGAACTTCGCTGAATCATGTGCGAGGTAAAATATCATTTTTTCTCTTTTTTCCCCGTTTTACTCAACCACTTCGATGAAACATAAATGTTTTCTTACTTTAGTTGGATGGTGTATGCAGAATGTGTGTCAGACACTGATGGACGGGCTGTTTCCTGGATGGAGGAGGAACATTTACCATACTCAGGCGCAGCCTCTAGTATATTGTCTGCAAATATATATAGGCGAAGAACTGATGCATGGTGGTCGTGGAAAACCCTAGTAAAGTTTATTTGTTCCGTACAAGCACAAAAGAGGGACATGTGAGGCTGTACTGTGGCCATAGAATAGAAATATGTAAGTGCCAAAGGGGGGCTGTGTGGTTGTGCTATGTTTAAGGTAATAACCGTATAGGTCAACTGGTTTTGTCTCTGAGTGCTGTAAATCTTCAGGCTGCCCTGACGAAACCTTGAAAGAATGGCTGAATATTAGTAGATAAGTTCTGGTTCTCCGAAGAGGCACATTGTGACAGTAAGCTATTCTCGGACAGTGGGGCCTGCAGCTGTGCCATTGTTGAGTACACAAATCTGACCGAATGGTTGACTGGAGCAGCAGCTTGTGACGCATGGCTGGTGAGTGACAGAGAGAAGATCTGTGCTAGCAATGGGAAGGGAACCCAGTGGGAGAGGTGTAGCGGGTGTAGAAAGAAAACGCAGCAGGCAGGAATTCAGAAAGTCATTTCAGAGTGAATTGTGAGAAGCCTAGCCGCCCATGCGATGGCAAGTCGAGTGGTCGATGGCGGATGCCTTTAAAAGGAAGGAAGGGAGCGTGTGGCGACGGGCGAGGCAGACCGCCCTACGCACTCTGCACTCTGCAAACCTCCCTGTCCGCTCAGCTCGGTCAAACAAGTCCGGTAGCACTGTTGTCGTCCCTTCGGAGCTCATGCCCACCGCGATTGACGCCACACTGCGACACGGCATGGGCGGAGCCCGGCGGCAGAGCCCCCTGCGTCGATGGGCATGTACGCAGGTGGCTGGAGAATGCCGGCACCACGGCGGAGGACGCCCCAGACCGGGCCTTCAACGCGCTACTGCTCTTCGGTGTACGCACGTCCCTCGCCGAGCGCGACCACACGCTCTACTCGCTCCGCGTTCCTTCCTTGTAGCTCAGGCCCAGCCCAGCTCTCGCGTGACAATTTCTTGGCTTGGCTTGGCTCTGATATCTGTTCAGGACGTGGAGGGGAACTGGCACACGGGCACCCTCACGGCAGCAGCGGACGACGTGTGCGCCGTGGCCATCATATCCGTCGTGGGCATCATCAAGGTCTCCATCCACTACCACATCTCCTACTTCACACCGGCCAAGCTCCATGTGTGTACACACCACACCACTACCTCCTTACCTACTACTGTCTTCTCCCAAGTTTCTTTTAGTTTCGCTTTCATTCCCTCCTCCTAGGGACGCCAAAAGAAATAATCATCTCTATTCTTTTCCCTTCCCCACTGCGTGAGTATGGGGTGTGTTTGGTTTGGTGCCAAACCCTTGGCCTGGTTCCGTGGAGCCAAGTTGGGCTTATTTGGTTGGCTATAACTGGGCTAGGGCCTGTCTTCGAGAGGCCACTTGTATGCCCACGAAAAAATACTAGCGGCAGCCGTTTTTGTAGAGCCTAGCTTGGCCCAGCCCCGCATGTGCACCGTCTGGTGGGCCCAGGTGCCTTGAGCTGGCCACCAAAAGTGCAGTGTCACCGCCAGCTAGGGTTTCCCTGGCTACTGTTCACTCACTCCCTCTATGGCGCTGCTCTCTCTCGTTCTCTCCCCATTCCGTCGTAGTCCTCCTTGGTGTGCCGCTGGTGGTGGTGAGCTTCATTGGCATTGCTGGTATGCTAGGAAGGCCACTAGTATGCGGCCTCATTGCCATCTACTTCGCCTTTTCTTCTTCGTTGTTTCTTCTTGTACACTTTCGACTCTGTTTTTGTTCAGATCCATCGATTTTTCCACTAAGCTTTAGGGTTTGGTCGATGATTGTTGCGGATCTGGGTGACACACGACTTGGTGTCATAGCCGGTCCTTTGATTTGCTTATGTTTTAATTCATACTGCTGCAATGTTGTGATCACCCCCATTTGTTGTTTAGGCTCATGTGTTCTGGTTCGGATCCATCGATTTTTCCATTGAGCTTTAGGGTTTGGTCGATGATTGATTCGGATCAGGGTGATGCACCACTTGGTGTCATAGCCAGTCCTTTGATTTGCCTAGGGTTTAACTCATACTGCTGTAATGTCGTACTAATTGATACCCCCATTTTTTGTTTAGCCTCATGGAACCTTCGACTAGGCATCGTGGACAATTTCTTGTTTAGCAAACCCCGTGTTGGCTTGCTGGAAACAGGTTTAGCTTAGCCAGGCAACAACTAAGGCAGAAACCAAACACACCAATAGTGTCTAGTACAGGATGCTCAAGAAGGCAGGCCGCACCATATCAGGCGTAATCATCCCAGTGAAACAGGGTTTGGCATTGGACAGTGGAGACCGTGCCGTGCTGCAGTATCTTTACAAGTATTTGCTTTATTTCTATCGTTCTGTGATTTCTGTCGTTCTGAGCTATGAACTTGTTTGCATGTTTTCTTTAATCTTGTTATCGAATTCAGATGCATTAATTAATCAGTATGGTATATTGGTTTGTACTCCCTATGTCCCGTTATATGAGTCGTATAACACTCGTGTCAGTGAGAAAAGAAACAAGAGGTTTGCTACGTGTGGTGTAGCCACTCGACACAGTCCTTTACACACACATACACACACGGAACTTGGTCCAGTGAAGTGAACTAGCTGTAGGATCTCGCCTTGGTCAACGCACAGTAATTACTGGCTGAAGCACAGTTAGGTTTCTGTGACAGGAGCTGAATTCGATTTCAGGGCCTGTGATTTGTCTACAAATTCAGTTCCTGATGTCCCCTCTAAATCAATCATGCGTTGGCAAGCAAGCACGAAAAATTTCATCTCTGTACTGAGTTAATCTCAGCCTTTCTGTTGCATTGCTAGCACCATTTGTTAATGGACTTTGTTCGATATGCCATCGCGTTTTATATATCCGATGACTCATAACGACGCGTCCATTGTTTTGTTTTGATTTTTTTTAACGAGAAATCCATGGCCATTCCAAAGTAACTTCACCTAATCTTGAGAAGGCGAAGCGTGGGTGGTATTCACTGCCCCAGATCTGGACATCACTGCCGGTTCAAAAAAACTCCTTCAGTGCCAGATTTTGAACCGACAGTGGCATACCGGCAATGATGTGGGGTTGACATCACTGTCGGTTCTTAAAAACCGACACTGATCTACAGGAAACAGTATCGGTTCCTGGCTCCACCCGACAGTGTCTAATTGAACAACACTGTCGATTTGTAGTCCCAACCGACAGTAATGGTTGCTTCAAGAGTGTTGGTTCTTGGCTCAAGCCAACAGTGTTGAGCAAGCCTACACTGTCGGTTCATGGCTCAAACCGGCAGTGTTGAGAAATTCAACACTGTCGGTTCATGGCTGAAGCCGGCAGTGTTGAGCAAGAAAACACTGTCAGTTCATGGCTCAAGCCGGCAGTGTTGAGCAAGAAAACACTGTCGGTTCATGGCTCAAGCCGGCAGTGTTGAGAAATCCAACACTATCGGTTTGTTGATAACTGGCAGTGATGGTTACGACAATACTGCCGGTTCGTTGCTAACCGGCAGTGATGGCCCATTCGCATTTTATTGTTTTATAATTGATTTTAATTTATATTTTTTCGTGGAATCGGGTTTCGCTTTATATACGCTACGTAGATGACAGGTCCATCAATATTAAACATTACAAATGTTACGGTTACAGTTCAAATGTTCTTATCCAGATCTCGATCCCTCAAAACAAAAAAGAAATGTTCTCGGACTTCACAGATTGTGCAAAGTTTCCCGGACTTCTTACAATAATCTGGTGAGCCGCTCTAGGCCATATTGGTCCTTGTACCTCACGGATTGTGCAATAGAAAATACTCCATCTTTTTTCAATACCTCGGCTAAGATGAACTTTGCGAGCTCCGATTGTAGTGCGACGATCTCCATGTCTAACAACCTTTGGTGGTTATATTTCTTGCGCTGTCGTTCAAAATAGATGATATCCAAAGATGAATAGTAAATCATTTTGTTGAATTATTAACAGACATAAATGAAATAGGGATTATACACACCAACTTATCGGCTTCTTCCGATTTTCCGCCGATGTAGCAAAGCATTGCCCACATTACATAAAATCCGCATTCATTGTTTCCCGCCGGCTGTGACAGGTACTTCCCCTCCATTTCGACAACCTTGAATGGGACCGGCGTCCCACCGATATGTCTTCTTCGGACACTGAGCAACATTAAAGGGAGAAACATTAGAAAGCAGTATGTGTGATTAGAAAATAATATGTTATTAGGATCGCTTACTAATTCAGCATTGCCACCAGTGCATCCAGATGATGAAATGGTTTTTTCTTCGAGTCCCACACCTCGATCAGATTTTTGGCAAGATTGACACAAATGAAGACAAAATGGTTGCTACAATCACAGAATCCTAATTATCGAATAATCTTAATGAAAAAAGAAGCATAAAATTAAAAGCCGAGAACACATACTCACAGTTGTAGGCTAGAAGTATGTGGGTCTTCTTGTTCATCGTGAATTCGTCGAAAATAGCAATCAATCTTGGTTTCAGGTCTTCCACGTCACATCCATAGAGGCCTAGACATGTCCTCTCATTGACTCGCAAGGGGTCCAAGAAGCCTATGTAATCCCATTTGCTTTTTACAATGCAAAATTTTGATATATACCTACATAAAATCATGGGAAGTGCTCAAAAGTTAACAATTTATCTCGAGAGAGTAGTTAATTGTAATATCACGCGTGTAGGGTACTTACATAGTCCACAGCGTCAACATTTGAACATCGAGATCGCGTTTCTGGTATAGCTGGAACAAGCACTCCAACTCGACATCGAACTTCTCTTCTTCGGGATAATGGAAAACATGTGGCGAACGGATAATAACCTCAAAATCAAAGTCATCCGTCTCTGTTGCTTGAGCCATGTAATATTCATGCAACTGGCGCATATATGTTGTCAGATTTTTATACTCGTCATCGGGAACCAAAAGATTGCCCCTTTGATACATCATTGCCGGTGTTCCCGTCCCTTGTACATCATAATAGATGTTCGCGGCCTCTTCCATGGTTAATCCAGGGTTGTCTTCGACGTACTTCTATATGTTCCTTGAATCTTTATTGTGTATTTCTTTGTCTCTTGTTGTAGCGTATTTATTCTGTGTTTGCCTTTCAAATTCGGACTTCAACATATACGAAGGCAGTGAGGCACAGAGATTGAAGAAACTAACACAACCTTCCTTCGAGATGTGTGTTGTAAATTTTTCTTTCATCAAGGTGGTAACGCTGCCACTGAACAACCTTTTTCTTTTCTGTTGGTCCACTTTGGGAGCATTAGCGACCGAATCCAAGGACCTTTTCTACGACTGCGAGGATGTCCTTGATCTTGTTTTGGGCTGAGGTGAAGGAGGAGGAGGATGACGACGAGAATTCTATTTTCCCGGCGCTGATGAAGATGGAGGAGCAGGGGGGAGGAGGAGGAGGAGTCTCTTTTCTAGGGGCTAATAAAGGAGTCGGACGAGGAGGAATAGAAGGAGACCTCTGTCTTCTCAGGGGTGATGGCTCCAGATGAGGAGGGGAGTGGTCTCTGTTGAGAGATGGTGAGTGACCATCGTGAGTGGGTGAAGACTCACAGTCGTCCTCATCATTAGAGGACAATTGATGGTCAAGCTTAATGAAGCGCTTGCGCCAGGGCACTTGAGAGCCCTTGTTTTGACCAAGTTTCGGCCTGTCTTCCGCTATGGGGTACTCAATGGGTATCTTGTTAAACTTCTTATCAAATATTTAGTCAATGGTGACGCGAGCGTACTCCAGTAGAATTAGGCGGCCATTAATTGTCCCGTCTCCCGCAGGCTAGGCCTGGCCGAGCGCCACCTTGTCCTTTGTCCATTCCTGACGGATGTACAACCTGACATTGACGGGTTTAGTGATGTCGTCCATCGGATGAGGCACATTCGCCTCTTCTTCGTCGAGTGGGGTCGATCCACAGCTGCTGCGACCCCTAAACTGTGGGCTAAAGGCACTAGGAGTAAGGTTTTGTGGTACTACTGACCCCTTGGACAGCAAAATTTTCTCGACTCGTGCTTCAACGATCGTCTCAATCCGTGCTTCCATTCTATCTTTCATCTCTTTTAGTCTCCTCAAATACTCTGCCTCATGTTCTGCTCTACCCCTCAAGTGGCTCCGGTAAGTGTTAGATTCTTGGGGGAATGCTAGTTTCCAAGGAACAACACCAGTTCCTCTAGTGTGACTAGGGTGCTCCTTGGTTCCGAGTGCTTGGGTGAGCACGTCTTTCTCCCTATTAGAAGTGCGAGTCCCTTGCCTTACCTCCTCAGTTACCTAGGAGATCCTCTGGATGAGTTCGCTCATGTGTTGATTTGAGGAGCTAAAGCTCCCATCCTCGGCATGCCATACATTTCTCCCCATACAGTATAATATTGATCTAGGCTCCCAATCGGTGGTCTCAACCTGAACGCCTTCCTCAGCAAGGCGATCCATCTTTTGAAGTTCTACTTCAAATTCTAGCATCTTTTTGGTGTAGCCACGAGAGCTGAGATGATGAGGATTCATCGCTTCCTGCGAATTCTCCTTATTCTTCCTGCTCAATTCTAAGTACTCCTCGGATAACCTGTATTCCTTGAAATTCTGCCAGAAGTCCTTCTGCTTGCTAAACTGTCCACCATCGAAATCTGGCTCTTTATTTTGGAGGACAAAATTCTTGTACAATGTCCCCTTGAAATTCTTGAAGCATGTCCCCATGATTTCTTTTGCTTTTTTCTTGACTAACTCCCTATCATACTCGACTGGGAAAGTGAGATACTCTGGGATCTTGACATCCCATATGTAATCCTTCTCGCTTTTGGGAACCCTCCACCGGTCATCATCTTTCCCAACCCACTTCCTGTACTTAATCGGGATGAAATCCCTAATAAGTAACTCGAGGATAGTCTTGTATTTGGTCAAAGCTATAGGTGGTGAGAGTGGATCCCCGAATTCATCGAACTCAGTAATGTGCTAGTGTGCATTCCTACCAACAGGAATCTTTGACACGCCTCACTTGGATCTGGCCTTCCTGGTACCCGAACCCTCTAGCTCCTCGGCCGGCGGAGGCTCCTGCTAGAGACACCAAGTAAGCTATGACCCTCTCAATTAATTAGCGTATGTGGCTGCATAGTGACATGATACCAAAGTTACCTGGCCATCTTGGTCATTTTGACCCAGATCGAGCAGGCCGGACAGGGTCCATGGCTGCTCATTCTCACCGACCTAATTGACACTGTCACCGTTTGTCGGATCATGCGGCTCTCCCGTCCCAGCGATATTAGTCGCTTCTTGTTGCCGATCAGTTCTTAGGCGACGATGAGTCATGGCTGTGACACGATCGTGGTTAGTTTTGGCCGCGGACAACTACTAATAGCATATGTTCATATATATAATATGTTTAATGCAAAGTCTAATAATAAGTCCACATACAACAAAGTCAAATAATAGCATATGTTCACCTAGAACAAATTCATTGTTTGATTGACCACATACAACAAAGTCCACCTACTCTTCTACGAAACTAAGCCTACATCAACTTCCAAATAAGAAAAGCGATGACCATAGCCATAAATAAAAGCATGACATCTTTCCAAGACCAAGGAGCAATTCTCCTAATCTTCACATCTTCGGCGGGTGGCTTCTCTTTGATCTCCAGTGCCAGCAGATGGCCATGGTTTGCATTCATTGGACCATAGTAGGCCAATTGGCCATGGTTTGCAAGGTAGGCCGGATGACTATAGTAGGCCCTCAAAGCTTCAGCTTCTGTGTTGTATTTTTTGTGGAAATTACCAGGGTAGCGATTGACTTGAGCATAGCAATCTTCTCAGGTTTGATAAATCCTAGGCATGTGATGAACATGCACTACATACCATGTCATGGTTGCCTATACATTTAAGTAAATTAGGCATGTGGTAAGTGGTAATGTTAACTCACTGAACAAGAGTTATTATTCAAGTTATAAGGTCTCTAAAAATAGCATTATTTTTAAAATATACTAAAACTTATACAAGAAATAAATAATTTCTTGTAGTATATATAAGAAAATATTAGATGAATGGTCAAAGCAAAACATCTACAATAGAAAGGAAATAGGCAAGTCATTGTAATTAACCAACATGACCAGTCAAATAAAGTAGGACCCTATCAAAACACCAGAAAGTTTCTACAAACATATTTCAAGGACATATCAAGGTCAGATCCTAGGGATTCAATAAACCTAAGGATTGTAAAATTAATTAAGATGAGATTGTAGATAACACCAGAACCAGACTAGCTATTACGAAGTGAGATTACAAAGTGAGATTAGATTGTAGATGGTAGTGAACCTGTTTTATCTGACTATGGACTAGCTATTACAAAGTGAGATTGTCTCAAAAAAACAGAGGTGATTTTAATAGCCTGCAGACATGAGGAATAAAAAATGTGTTTGGACTAGTGACATTGCATAGCCTGCAATGGATAGAGTTGCATACATTCTTCATCTTTAAAACTATTTAAAACAAATTAAGTCCATTTCTTGTGCCTTCGAAAACAATAAAAAGTATACAGGACAACTTACTTCCTCATATTGTTTGTCAATGTAAAGTCCATTTCAGCTGCTATTGGGAAGACAACAACCGTGGGGCATTTCATTTCATCAAACACTTAGCGGGCAGTGAGCCAGCACTCATCGTGGGGGTGGGAAAGCAGCTGTCCATGCGCTCCTGAAGGCCTCGGCGGTGCTCCGGCGTGGGGCGGTGGACGGCGTGGGGAGTGCTCCGGCGTGGTGGGGAGTGCTCCGGCATGGGGCGGTGCACGGGCGTCGGCGTCGAAGAAGAGGAGCGCATGGCTGGGAATAGCAGCGCAGGGGCCAGTGGACGGGTGCTCTGGTGTGGGGCGGTGCACGGGCGGCGGCGTCGAAGAAGAGGAGCATGGGGCTAGGAGCGGTAGCACGGGGGGCGATGGACGGGTGCTTCGGCATGGGGTGGTGCACAGGCATCGGCGTCGAAGAAGAGGAGCGCGGGGAACAGTTGGCGCGGGGTTGAAATTTGGATAATTTCAACCCGTTGCGGCCTTTTATACCAGACCTCATCACTGCCGGTTCTAATTAGAAACCGACAGTGATGTGGGTACATCACTACTGGCTGTAAGTAGGAACCGACATTGACGGGGGTACGTCACTGCCGGGCCATTCTTTAAATCGGCAGTGATTTCCGTGTAGTGGTTATAGCATAAGTAACTTATCTTTTCCACTTCTTTTGAATACCTCCTACTGGCTCAACGGTTAAGACCCCGCAACTTAGCCCCTGATACCCGTGTTCGAATCCTGGGCAGCCCAATTCTTTTGGTTTAATTTTATAATTTATTAAGCGATCTAAAGGTCAAAAAGATAAAATAAAAGTGTTGCGTCCCTGAAGCCTACAAGTTCCAGAGCAGCGGACAAAACATTGAGCTATCATCTGATTTCGGAAAGTTTGAAGGAATTTATTCCTTTGAGTGATTATCTGTCCCTGCTTTGCGCGTAGGCCCTTCAACTCCCCGGCCATGCAGGTCGCGCGGTTCCCATGAACAGCACTATTTTCCTGGTCCTTGGACTGGTCACGGCCCTTTAGTTCCCCATGAAGAGACGTCGCGTTTACCCAGGAGCCCATCGGCTGCTCGCGCCGATTCCCAACGCAGGCGCGCTCCGATCTGTCTTCTCAACGCAGGCGCAATGGCGGTTCCCAATGTAGGCGCGCTCTGTCTTCCGAGGGGTGCGAGTTAGTGCACCATGATCAGTTCCACCCACCGACACGCCTATATATGCTAGGCCCCCATGCACACAGTCGGCCGCAATTGCACCACCGCGCGTCAAGAAATTGAAGCACACCCTTCCCACGCACACCTCGCCCCAGCCCTCGACCCGCCGCCACAATGCCATGCCACTTGAAGACAACATGGGCGATGCTGAACCCGTCGTCCTCACGTCGCCCCCCGATGCCATCGTCGTCCGAATCAGACCTCGAGGATGATCCGGACCGTGAGACTGCATCGGAGGAGGAACCGGAACCTCTTCCGGTGGAGGAGGTCATCTTCAACTCATTGGAGATGGCTCGGAAGGAGGAGGAGGACCGGCACCTCCGCGCCATCACACAGAAGGAGACCGATGACTACATCCTGAAGCGCGTCGTCGAGATCTCCAAGGAGGAGGAGCATCGCCACGAGGAGGAGGAGGAGCGCCGCCGCGAGGAGGAGGAGGAACGCCGCCGCTAGGAGGAGGAGACCGAGCGGCGTCTCGCGATGGACGTGGAACGGCGCCGGCGCAGGGCTAAGCGATGAAAGAAGCGCGAAGAGGAGCACTGGCAGTAGGGGGACGACGCATGCGGTAGCACCGACAGTAATTAGTAGCACTAGTGATTAATCGATGTCTTAGGTCGATGTAATAATTTACTGGTGCTGAAAAAACCCATGTCGTTGAATCTTTTGTTTGACCATCATCACCTTGGGTTGATACTTGCATTGCATGACCTCGTTTTATTTGCTTACATATTGGATGTTGCATTGTATGACCTCATTTTGCTTACATCGTCCCTTGGATTGTATGTGGTGATGCATCTTGGTTGTTGTTTTGTTGTCACGAAGACCGTAGTATATGATATGCTACGTACCGGAGATCGAGGGGGCCAACAGGACTGTAGCTCTTCTAGACATCATTGTCGGGCCATTCTTTAAACTGGCAGTAATTTCTGTGTAGCGGTTACAGCATAAGTAACTTATCCTTTCCACTTCTTTCGAGTACCTCCTACTGGCTCCACGGTTACAACCCCGCAACTTAGCCCCCGATACTCGTGTTCGAATCCCGGGCGGCCCAATTTTTTTAGTTTAATTTTATAATTTATTAAGTGGTCTAAAGGTCAAAAAGATAAAATAAATAAACCTTGGTACACATCCTATACTAGCGCAGCGGTTAAGTGTCTGAACTCTATAGCCCGAGACCCGAGTTCAAACCCGAGGACTAGCACATTTATTTTTTAATTTTTCATATATCACTGCCGGTTTTCAAAATAAACGGACAGTGATAACAAGCATCACTCCGTTTCTTCTCATCACTGCCGTTTTTTTTTGAAACCGACAGTGATGTTTATATATATTAAAAAAAAATCTTTTATATACTGAATAAATAAAAGCATATGTATTCCTATGTCGAAATGGCTTGAAATTTTTTTGGCAAGCGTGTACACCAAAATTAAGATCCCACACAGGATCTTAGGTTTTTCTAATCATTTTTTTTATTAATTATATTTTTCTGTGTGCCAAATGGGACAAAAGAGGGTGAATTTCATCTTAGACCCAATAGATTTTTTCATCCACCTCCACAAAATTCTTATCCCTAGGGCACATTAGAGCCTGTGTAAAAGTTTGGCACCATTCCGGATCTTTTCGTGTGTAGACTCAGTTTAACCTATAATTAAACGGTCTCATCGCGCGAAAATTCAATTAAACCTCAGAAAGTAGCAAACCATCTCCGAAAATCCCAAACTTGGTGTTTCCTTCACACGTGGCACGTGCAAGCCTAAGAAAAAGTTTGAGACCAATACGACACCGGAATGCCTATGAACCACAGAAACCTTGATAACCCATGTGTATAGTCATGGTTCGATGAAAGGGCACATGTACCTCTGTGAAGCATGTATACTCCGCCTATGTCCAAATGCCTTGAAATTTTTTTGGCAAGCATGTACACCTAAATTAAGACCCCACACAGGATCTTAGGTTTTTCTGTTCATTTTTTATTTATTATATTTTTCTCTATGCCAAATGAGACAAAAGATGGTGAATTAAATCTTGGACCCAATAGATTTTTTCATCCGCCTCCACAAAATTCTTATCCCTAGGGTACATTAGAGCCTATGTAAAAGTTTGGCACCATTCTAGATGTTTTCATGGGTAGACTCAGTTCAACCTATAATTAAACGGTGTCGTCGCGCGGAAATACAATTAAACCTCATAAAGTAGCAAACCATCTCCGGAAAATCCCAAACTTGGTGTTTTCTTCACACGTGGCACGTGCAAGCCTAAAATTTTTTTTGAGATAAATACGACACTAGAATGTTACATAAATTACATGCATGAAAATAATTAAACACACAAAGCCGTACATATTAAAATTAGAACCCGATTAAACTATGACCTTGAAAACCTAGCTAAATAAATATTAATTACTATCGGAATCACTGCCAGGATCGATCGGGCCACGCACACTAATATGCCTCTGTAGCCATATATGGTAATTGATGTCACGGATCATGTATCCGCTTGTATCGATGAAGTCCAATGCTCGTATGAGTGCACTCTCTCATGCCTCACAATACCAAAAGAATGGTCGGCCATAGATGTAACCTACTGAACGACCACTACCCCTGTTAGTAATCGTTATGCAGTACTGGCATCCTTCTATAGTGAGCTGGCCGAGGTTTCCATTGTAGAAGTCCCAATCGTACCTGAGTTGCTCCGTAGGTTGGTCTAGAACGGCCCACAAGCCACATGCAGCATAGGCAAGGTCCTGTAGCATAATCTGTATGCGGAGAAAAAGAAAAAAAAATTAGAGAATGTTATTACAATAATAAACAACAAATAACCACGACTCAGGTATAAGTGACCATTTTACCACATCCGCATAGTTGTAGCTCGCAAACCATTCGCTTGCTTGCGGGACGGGGATATCACCAGCATTCAAAGCAAGTGCCTTGAAGTGCGAGAAATCAGGCACATCATAGCAAATACGTCGAAGTGTCTCTAAACAAATGTGCACGACACTTAATTGGGCGCTTATCACGTTCGAGCTCTGTATTTCCGTCCCGTGGATATGGTTCCAATGATTTGAACCCTCACAGGGATGAAAAAACTGAGTTCACACGTCCATAGCCGACCACTTGCATTAGATGTCGTGTTCTCGACGATGTCCGAGATAAAGAACCAGCTAAGTGCTGTTCGTAGCCAATCTATTGGGGATATAGTCTGCGACATATATGCATGCAACAATGATATTAAACTAATTACAGTGATTTGTTAGCATCAAAAAATAAAAGATGTTGGAAAATATTTTATAAAATTGCTGGAACAGGGAACCGTGGAATGGCCACATTAGGAGCGAATGGCTTATTGCCAGGGTGGAAACCTGGTTCTTGTTGTGGGGGAGGTCCGTTGTTCATACCACCTGATCGATAAAATGCAAAAAATATGAACATAAAATATATGCACAAAAAATCTTCCAAGTCAAATGTGGCAACATAATTAAATATAGATCGAATGCAAGGAATAAGAATATATATAAATGTAGAATGCAAAGAAACATGAATATAAATATAGATCAAATGAATATAGATAGAATATTGGAGAAGACAACATATCAATACCATTGAAAAATACAGGAGCCATGACCAAATCACATAGAGCGAGAGTGGATGTCTTGAGAAGTGAGAGTGAAATGTGAGAAATGAGACTGAGAGAGTTTGTGGGTGGGTGGGATCGATGTATGTGGCCGGCAGTTTGTTTTATATAGGGGGCATGGACATCACTGCCAGTTTTTAAATAGAACCGATAGTGAAAGTTACTATCACTACTGGTTTTTAAATAGAACCGACAGTGAAGGTGACTATCACTGTCGGTTTCAAAATAGAACCGACAGTGAAGGTGCATATATGCAAATGATATATTTATTTATATACTACAGTGGGAAAGTTTTAACAACAGTGATATATTTATTTAGATAGTAATGAAATACATCAAAAAATTAGAAAGAAGTTACATATACGATAACAAAGACCTTACACTAAAATGCCATATACGATAACAAAGATCTATTTGCATACAGGTCAATGTTACCATCAATGTGTATCAACACATTATAATTTAACCACCTCAGTAGCATTCTTTTAGCACCAACTAGGGTCAAACAACAGCACCGAGGTGGTCTACGAGCTATACCGGTTGGAGATGATAAGTGGCATTGATGAATCCATGCCTCTGCTGTACATGGCTTTTTTCTTGGTACAGTCCATAGCACATCGGATTCATCTTGGCACCATAGTGGATGGCTCTGTGAACCTCGTGGCATCTCCAATCTTCAGCGTTGCTCTATCTTCAGTGGCATTCTTCTAGTACCTCATGTGTGCACCATTTTGATGGACTATGATGCATAACGATATCTGTGGTTTGTTGTGAGAGGAAAACATTGTATCATGGCTGATAAGGCCTGGCTAAAACCAACATGCATGGAGAGGCTAGCTCCTGGCCGAGGGCCATTTTATAGAGGCTAGCAGTCGTGGTACATTTTTATTTCTAAGCTAAAGTTATCGGGGTAGGTGGGAGTAGTGTTCCAATGGTTGTGGTCATGAGAGCACTGTTGGCATGTGAGGAGCATCTACACATCACTGTCGGTTTTAGTTTAAAAACCGACAGTGAATTGGGCCTTCTATGTCGGTTTGAGCAACTGACTGTGATATAAGATATCACTGCCGGTTTTAAAACCAAAACTGGTTGTGAAGGGCCCTGCCGCAACTTTAAGTAAAAAAATATAAAAAAATAGTGTCGGTTTGGAGCCTGCCATCGCAGCCTTTTGTAAAAAATATAAAAAAGTTTGGCCCGCCTGAGATTCGAGCACGGGTCACGGGGTCGAGAGTGCGCGGCCTTAACCGCTGAGTTAGGATAGGGAGTTCGGTTAGAATAGTTTTATTTTTTCTTTTATCCCATTGTAATGCACTACTAAATAATAAATGCAAAATCAAAAAAGTTTGGCCCCCAGGATTCGAGCACGGGTCTCAGAGTACAGAGTGCACGGCCTTAACCGCTGAGCTAGGATAGGGAGTTCGCTTAGTTTGCTTTTCTTTATTTATTTATTCATAGAAATAATGTAGTTAGTTTATATTCTAAAATAACACAAAAATTTGTGTCTTGATTATTTAATTCTATGATAATTAATTAATGGTCTATAATTATCAAATAATAGTGTTTGTGAATATCATCTTAATATTTGATTACATAGTCAAAAATTAAATTGTAGAGATGCGCACAAAATATAAATTAAATATTTAGTGCGAATTACTGATACAACGTCTACATAATGATTATATAGTTAACAATAATCTAACTATCTTTAGGTGTATCAACAATGAGGGCCTCATTGTGATCAATTCGTACGTAAGCAGGTTTATCACCCTCTTGAAGGATAGGTAGGGGTACGTTCGCCCCAAATGGATGCATTTCCTGATAGCCCATGTAATCTTCTTCGTCCGTCACTCCATCGACACCGACAATCTTCCTTTTCCCTTCTAGGACTACTTTTGGCCTTCCTTTTGTCTTGTTGTCCCTTGCATAGAAGACTTGCATAACATCTCTTGCAAGGACGAAGGGGTCGTCTCTGTATGCGGTCTTAGTGAGACCAACGGTAGTGAACCCTTCGCTGTCAGTGTTGATTTCCTCGAGCCAAACCGACTGACAACAAAAAAGGGCTACCTTCAATGGACCGTAGGCTAGCTCCCATATCTCCTATATGAAACCATAGTATGTTGCCTACACATTGCCGTTCTCGTCGTGAGCAACAAAATGAACACCACAATTTTGGTATGTGCTCTTTCCATCTTGCTTTTTTGTGTAAAATGTGAATCCATTGATCTCATACCCTTGGTACTTAAGATATGTACACGAAGGTCCCTTGGCTAAGGCATCCAGTTCATTACCCAACTTTATTCCAAGCAAGCGACATCGCAACCAGCTGAAAAATTCCTCCTTATGTTTTTTATCTAGTCAAGCCTGTGACCTGCTCGGATACAGAGTTTGCAGCGATTGCCTGTGCTCATCAATGTATGGCATCACACCCTCGGCTTGCAGGAGAACAGCAAACTATGCCTGTCTAAAAGAAATAGGGTCGTCTACTATAATAGATTTCTTCCCGGTCGTTCCTTTGCCACGTAGTCTTCCCTCATGATGAGATTCTAGAACTCCGACCCTTTTGATGTCCAGATAATATGTGCAGAACTCAATGGACTCCTTCGTTGACCATCCTTCAACCATGCCCCTTTTGGCTTGAATCTATTCCTAACATACCTCTTGAAAACTTTCATCAATCTTTTGAAAGGAAACATCTGATGCTGGTACATTGGGCCAAGGGCTCTAATTTGGTCAACAAGATGAATGAGCAGATGCAATGAGATATCAAAGTAAGTCGACGGGAAATGCATCTCAAGCCTAACGAGAGTTTCGGCTATGTCCTGCTACAGCTGCTCTAGCGTGGACACATTAATAACCTTTTCTGAGATCGCGTTGAAGAACGAGCAAAGCTTTATGATTAGGGCGCGGACCTTTGGGGGGAGGATACCATGCAGGGCAATAGGGAGCAGCTGAGTCATAATGACATGATAGTCATGGGCCTTCATAGGGCCATAGTTGAACTTGAGTTCTCTCATGTTCACTAGCCTCTTCGGGTTCATACAGTAGCCCATCGGGACTTTGAGTTCATTGAAGAAAGAAATAAGCGCACGCTTTTCTTCCTTCTTCAATGTCCATGACTTTGAGTTCAATGAAGAAAGAAACACGCGTGGATTTTTTTCAACCTCGAGGCTGATGGGGTAGATCATTTGCTTGGCCAAGTATGTCTTTTCTGCAACTTATTTTTTCTAGGAGCATTTTCCTTATTATACCTAACAACTGATCGAAGCCTTTATCGTTCAATCCGTTTGTCGGTTTGAACTCTAACAGCATGATGTCGGCTTCCAGTTTGCTCATTGGACAATTCCTATACAATGGTGTTTTGCCATCTTGTCTCATTTTCTCTAGCTTTCTTAGCTGTCTTTCACTAAGACATCCGGTCTCTACATTACGTAGCAGCTGAGAAATGCCATCGTTATCCTCGGTGTCATCAGCTAGCGTGTTCCTAAACACATTATTAACTGTGGCCATAGGTTCCGTGTTGACACCAGGTTCCTCGTCAGCATCGTGAATGGCTACGTCAGACATGTCCACATCATCATTGTTTTCCTGCAGAACATTCACACCAACCTCACCATGCATAGTCCATATCGTATAGTTTGGCATGAACCCCCTAGTAATCAAGTGCGATCGTATAGACTCAATTTGACGAAAGTTCATATGATTCTTGCAATCTTTGCATGGGCAGAAGATAGGGTTCCCATTCCTAGCATGGGCTTTGGCATCAGTGATAAACTGGCTGACGCCATGCATGTACCGCTTGTCTGTTCGGGACAGATGCATCCACTCTCGATCCATCTCTGCACAAAAAAAATACTGAGACAGTAGTTACAAAGAATTAATAAGAAATCGAGCTTCATGAACAACAATTGTAGCTCGAAAGTACCATTTTTGGAAAAAATTATTGTACACTAATTATTGAAAAATTGAAATTGGTAGCCCCGGCCCTGTAAATTGAAAATCGTAGTAAAAAACAATTATTGCACAATATTGAAGAACAACTATTCTACTCTACTTTTAAGAACTAATTATAGCATCACATACTAACAATGATGATCTTGACCACCATGGCATAATTAGCTAGGAATTTAAATGTGTTTGTAGATGAAATATGGTCGACAGTCTACCTAGGGGTATGCCCAAGGTAGTAGATTATCGGCAGACAGATGTGCAAGCTACAAATAAGATGGTGACGCAAGACAGATACGAGGTTTTATCCAGGTTCGGCCGCCGTGAAGGCGTATTACCTACGTCCTGTGTCTGATTGTATTGTTGTATGTCAATGAGAGATGTTTTTTGAGAGGGGTCCCCTGCCCACCTTATATAGTCTGGGGGCAGGGTTACAGATCTAGAAACTAATCCTAACCAGTTACAATTGCCATAAGTGGCCGGATAAGGATTTCTATTCTAACCAACCAGGATCTTGCTTGATCTCCAAGTCTGCCTTGATTCCTTGCGCGGGACTCTGAGCAGATTAGTTGGGCCACACGTCGTCTTCTAATGGGCCGGACCCCCTGGCCCGGGCCGGCCCAAGCCTAGCCATAAGGGTATAGGGGTTAATACCCCCACAGCTAGTCCCCGAGCACCATGTATTATGTTGCGACACGCCGTTCGATCTTTTTCGTCTAATGCGATCTATCTTCATGTCATCTCCGACTGGCTGAAACATTGACCAAGCAAATGTGCTAGTATCCTGGTCAGCATAGAGAGCAGTAGACCACAATTATAGCCGAAGATTCTGGTTGTCCGAAGAATGCATGGTGCTCTAAAGAAAAAAGAAAAAGATTTCTTTCCTGATCAAGTGTGCCCACTTGTATTTCTAAAAAGAAATGTAAGTGACCCTTTTACAGTAGCAGTTATGGCCAACAGTTAGAGCGTAGGGGTCGATAAAATAAGCACATTCACCGCAAGGTGAAGTGTGCCCACTTAGTCCCCGAGCCTGGTAGTAGGTGACGTAGGCACGTGGTGCCAGGGTCTAAAAAGAATTCCCAGTTAAGTTGAGAATCCAATCGTCGTACAATCGATACGAGATGCACCGGTAGGTGCATCGTACCGATGTAGTCCCCAAGCTTGCTGGAAGGCGAGGTATCAGCCTTGTAGCAAGGTCTTAGTGAGAAAAAAATAAATGCCTCTCAACTGTATGTGAGTACAAATCACATGTAGCCGAGGAGAGCGGTCTTCGAGCAATGGTCGGAGAGTGGTCGGGGCAGCCCCCGATCGTAGCATGGGAAAAACGACGAATCCCCGAGAATAACCGTAGTCAGTTTAGTCCCCGAGCATGAGGGCGGCCGAGATAGTCCCCGAGCTCGATGGTGGTTTGGACAGTCCCCGAGCACGATGGTGGTCTGGACAGTCCCCGAGCACGAGGGTGGTCTGGACAGTCCCCGAGCACGAGGGTGGTCGGGACAATCCCCAATCACAAAAAGTGTGGCAAAAAACCTTTTGCCACTTGTACTATTATGCCACTTTTACTATTATTTTTTGTATTTGCTTATGTATTTGCTCTGACAAGTCCGGTCAAAAAAGTAGATGGGTATAGCACATCATTTTGCCTTTTTGTCTTGTCAAGCAAATAGTTGCATGGCACCTGTTAGTAGGTGCGTCAGCGTGGGCCCTCCCACACTAGCAACGAAGAGGCGCATATATTGGCATAGATCTCGAGGCTGTGAAAACAACCATCTGCGGTGCGTGCGCACGTCTCCCAAGAATTCCAGGCAGACGAAACGACATAACTCTTGGGTTAAATACGGTATATGATAGGTTAGTTACTATTTACTGAACCCCATTGCCATTCGCAACCGCAACTTTCTTCTTCCTCTCACCAACCCTAATACATCCGAAATCACCACCAATCAATCCGTCGCCATTTCCCCGTTCACCAACAAGGTCGGAGTCATGGCGAAAAGTGATGCGCAAAAGAAAGCAGGGGTCATGGCGAAGGAGTGGTGGAAATCGAAAAGCAACAAGCAAACCATTGAAGACCTCGTCACCATGGGGGTACTCCACAACAAGGAGCTCGCAGGATGGCGTGCGCCAGAGGGCGAGGGGTACCCTGATCCACAATCAGGTGAGATCGTGGTGTTCGAGGATTTCTTTAAATGGGGATTTGGGGTTCTGGTACATCCGTTTCTTCAGGGGCTCTATCTTTACTATGAGATTGGGATTTGCAATCTGCATCCCAACTCAATCTTCCTTGTCGCCACTTTTATACATCTCTGCAAAGCATATGGCGGCTTCCAGCCCCATTTCGATTTTTTCCGCCATCTTTTCTGTCTACGGAAGAAAGGAAGCGGTGGTTCGAAGATAGCCGGGGGTGTGTACCTCAACCTCTGTGATGGCATGAAAGCCCAGTACCTACACTGCCCATGGAACACGTCGCTCGATGACTGGTACAAGAAATGGTTCTACATCCGCGAAGAGCCAAACATGATCATGCTGTGTGACGTGGGCTACATTCCAGAGAAGAAGACAAGCTGGTTGGAGAAGCCCGAGTACCTAGAACAGATTCCAAAAATATTTGGAATGATCTCGTGGAAAAAACTAGATGGTCCGAGCATGGTCAGGATGTAACACCTCGGGTGTTAGCCTTGCATAACTTGACTTGCATAACATGAGCATGATCATCAAGCATTCATAAACAAGCATTTACCATTGAAACATTGGATTGAAACATCTGCAACGTGTGCTTGTTATCGCATGTTTCTTAAACATATGCAACTTTTCTTGTTATTTCATGTCTCCATGTGTCTATGCATATGATCATGAGTGGACATAGGTACTTGGTGGATGTGAGTCACACAAACATATAGCAACACCTAGGTTAGCAAATAGGACTTTGTTAATGGTCACATTTAATGAACCAACACTTAAGTTTCATGTGATTACACTAGCTAGCCCTATGAGTGACTACTGCATGAAATGATTGAATGACCTTGCAAATTGCTTAAACATGTTTAGAGTATCATTATGAACAACTTTGATATTCATGGTTAGGGGTAAAAAGGTCATTAAGCCATGATTTGAAGTGTATCCTCATTTAAAAGTGACATGTTTGACCAAATTTGAACTAGGTGTTAGAGACCTTGCATGGAGGAGATCACTAAAGCAAAGTTGTAGTATTTGTCATGGGGAACAACTTTTATCTTTGGGTCATGAACTAATAATGTGCATAGCTTATTCTTTTGGAGCTCACAAAAATCATCAAGTCAACAAATATCAACACTTAGCTAATTCTGCTAAGTCTTGTACCCTAACAGTGCTGACAACCGATCTTTGGAATGAAATAACTCGAGTTTGGTTGAGTGTTGGGGCATAATCCTTTAAGAACAATTGAAGTTGGTATGTAGGGCTATGACTTTGGTGTAGATTGTGTGCGCTAATTCGTCACGAATACGAAGATAGAGCTTCATGAAAACGCGCTGTCAAGCTGCTCCCAGCGCGACTGAACCGACTGAATCGGTTGATTCAGTGGCCGACCGCCATCAGGCGCTGGCCGCCGCGTGGCGCGGGAATTGGCCGCGCGTCGCCGGCGTTCTGCCCAGCGCGGCAGTGACGAGCTAGAGCGCGGCTTTAACACTGCCAGCACCCGCCCGATCCACCCCGCGCTCCATTTTTCATTTCCTTGGCTCCTCCTTCGTCCTTGCGCGCAGCTACCGAGCTTCCGCAGCACCGAGAGCCCCCACCATCGCCATAGCCAACGCCAGCTCGCCCTTGTTGCGTCTCCACCCCTGCAACGCCTCCACCAGAGCCCCCGCGACTCACCGCCTCCACCCGCGCTCGCTGACCGCGCTTGGTAAGCCATAGGAACGCGCACGAGCTCGCCGGAGCTCCGCCGCTAGCCCCGTCACCGTGGCCACGTCGCCACCGTCCACCCCAGGCCACGATAGGGCGCTAGCTAGGTCCGCCGTAGCTCAGTGATGCTCGGCGTAGCATTTGTTTGAGCCGCCGTAGCCTCCACCGGCATAGCGCCGTCGTCCAGTGCCACCGCTCCACCAAGAGCGCCACCGCCGTGCATAGCCCCGACGAGAGGTCCCACCGAGTAACTCAACCGGCGCGCTAGGTCACGTAGGTCACGCGGTGAAGGCCTCACCACCGGCGAACTCGCCGCCGTTGAGCTTTGGCCGCGCCAGCGCTGTGCAGCACCGCTGCCCTGTTTCAAGTCACTGACGCGTGGGGTCCCCTGACCAGCGGGTCCCACCGGTCAGCGACAGTTAGAGTGTGGGATAGTTCATTTGATTCTAGTTTTTGAATTCTTTTGTGATTTTTATATCTTCAGTTTGGTAGCTTCAAAAATGGTGAAATAAATTTGTTAGTGTTCCTTAGGAAGTGTAGTATTTAGGAAAAATATGTTCTTAACATTTACAGTAGAAATTTTGGGAGATTTAAATAGAGATTTGAAATGTGTTTTTGAATGCATGCAAACTTGTTTATTTTATATCTAGAGTTCCTGTGCTCCAAAAATTATGAAATTTTTGTGGTAAGCTATTCTTGCCATGTATGAACTCTGGTAAAAATTTGAGAATCAGTACATGTGTAGATTCATAGTTATAGATTTTTCTTTTATAAATAGTTAATCCTTGTACGAATTTTTATAAATTATTTATGAATCCAAAATTTATGAAATTTGTTGGAGGTAATACTAGTACCATAAGGATGCTAAGAAAAATAGGAAATATGTTGCTTGACACATTTCACTAGGGTTTTCTATTTTTGCTATTGTAAGCCTTTCTGTCTTGTCATTTTTGTATAGAGTGTTTTATTGAATAAAATGGCATGAAACTTTTGCAATAGTCCTTTGATAGCATTGGTAAGGCACTGTAAATTTTTGAGAATTTATGAAGTACATCTGGTATATGTTTATTATTTAACCTAAATATCTAAGTAAAATAATAAAGCATTTAAATAAATAGTTTGGACTTCACCATTATATTATCTTAAATGTATTTGGTATGCTTAAACTGTTGGTAGGCTTTATGTTATCAAATTTTGAGTGATTACATGAAGTAGAAGTATTGTTGCTTTAAAATGCAAATTTAAAAGGATTCCGGATAGATTCTGTAGTTTGACAAGTTACATGATAGGGATGATGTGTACTGTAAAAATGGTTAATAACAAAGTTGTAGAGAATTTGATAAGCTTTCCATAAAGTCTAGGATCACTGTATTTGGATTAGTAGAACTCTAGTAATTAAATAACCGAGAAGAGATATGCACCTACTCAATAAACATGATGCACTTGTTAACATATATGCATTCGTAATACTTATACCATATTCCTGCATCTAGGATCGGAGGAAGAAATAACGTTGCTGGAATTCAAAGAAGCAGAGGAAGGGGACCAGCAGGAGAATCCTCAAGCCGCAGCTCCCGAAGGCGCGGAGCAGAATCCTGAAGAGCTTCCGGAGTGTCCTGACCACCGCCCCACTTCCTTTCTACGAGGCAAGCCCCGGAGCATTCTAAGTCTCCCAGTATTTTACAAATGTTTACTTAAGTACTTATGATTGATGCATTAGGTTATAAGAGTTGAATGGAACCACTTGGTGCATGTACATTCCTTGTCCAGATATTACACCTTTAACCGGTATAGGTCCAGGATCGAATATATGCTTAGCCATGCTTAGACCGGTAGAAGTCGGGTGAGGTCCTGTCACCTACGAGATATAGGTGGATACCAAAGCACGATTGGCTATATTTGCTATCGTGGAACAGAACCATGGGGTAAAAGAAAAATGAGACCGGACGGGAAGTCGATAGAGAAGCAACAAGACATGGAGGTCTTGGGTGTGGATCTATCCCCGTCTGTGTTGGTTAAGGACCGTACCGTTGTTGGCGCTTCTAACAAGATTGAACGCATGCCTCTCACTTAGCTGGCCGTATAACTCATTCCGACCACGAAGCCAAGTAATTCAACTCAGGCCGGGACCCGTTCTGTTGTGCGCTCCTTCCGGGGAACGATCAGACTGAGCCCAAGGGCAGGCTAGGCCTGAACATCCTGGCATCTGGTGTTCCAGATTGTGCGCCGTAGTACGGACTCATGAAATGTGTACCTGAGTTGTACCAAAGGTGACCTAAGGCTATCGTGGTTGGTAGACCTGGGTTTATGTTAGGAATAAATTCCCAGCTGGTTGAAATCGATTCGAATCGCCGTCTCTCCTGGATAGTGAGAAACTTGGCTAGTCCCAACATCGTAGTAACTGTGTTATGAAACATGATGGTTCGGATGAATATGGAATTACAATACCTGCTATGGTTACTATTGTATGCTTCTCAATTGATATACCACATGTTTGGCACAGGATAGTTGCTAATCTAGAAATGGATAGTTATAATTAACTTGATAAAGAAATTGTAACTGTACAATAAGTCAATTGCTTTTATGCAAAATGTTGTCGAGTTATGTCCACTTATACAGCCTTGCATAACCATTGGAGTCATTTTATTTCTGATTCATGACGGGTAAGTCTAGTTGAGTACCTTCTCATACTCAGGGTTTATTTTCCCATTGTTGCAGATGGCACTGTGTATCATGGTTATTGCAAGAGTTGCTTCTATCCCACCGTGGATGAGGAGTAAGCCTTGGGCAGGCTTCTTTATTAATCCCTATCTTTGCTTTTGTGGACCGTGATTCTATTTGGCACTGTATCAAACTATGTTGGAAACTTTATTTTCAAACTTAATTGCTTCCGCTTTATCTATCAAACTCGGTTTGTAATAACTTTTATTCGTACTCTGATGATGAAATGTATCTGTGAACTTTATGTAATATGTGGCATGTATGTTGAATCATGTGCGATCTTGGTTGTTGTAAATCGTTTATCGAGACCCGTCATGGTACTCGACGGACTACCGGGTTTATATGGGTTCAAGTATGACAGTGCGACCGCTTGCGGGCTGCCATTGTACTTGTACTCTTATAAATTAGTCGGTTCTGCGACATGGGAGCTTCATCAGCCAACGGATCTAGCCCTGCCAGAGGAGGGTACATCCTGGCTATGAGTATCAAGGGAGCACAGACCCGACGAGGATGAGGTAGGGGCGCTTGACAAAATCGAAGTCAAAGCCAGAATTGGCGAGCTTTTTAACTTAGCCGATCCAAATTATGCCAGATTGTGCGACATCGAGCATGCTTTCAAGCTTGCCCGACCTCCCCCAAAGGTAACTCATCTTGCCTTGTACCCGTAGTTTTATATTGTGGTAGGATAAGTGGAAACTTACTGTGTTCACTCCCTTTTGTTACCCAGGTAAATGGTCGGGATAGAGCGATAGTGTTTGTGTCGCCACCCCCTGGAGTAGAGTGGCCACAAGGAGCTGATCTCACCACCCAGACTAGCATCGAGATCGAGGATGAGGACGTTGACTGGGCGGTGCTCGGAGCTGGAGAGGAGGCAGTGGCCAAAGCCGCTGGTAAGCGGCCGGCTGCCCCCAAACAGTCGAAGAAGAGATCAGTAACCACCCTGCTCACTGGGGGGCGCTAAATATTAATGAGCCCGAGGGGGACCCAGAGGAGAACCTAGCCAGCAAGCGTCGGCAGGTGATTTTTGCTTGGTCGGACGATGACGTAGAGGAGGGAGAGGATGCAGACATCTTTCGACTTGTCCCTCGAAAAAGGAGGAAGCAACTGGAGTCGATGGAGCAAGGTGGCTCCTCCACGCCTGTGGGACCTACATCGCCGATGACGGTGAAGGATGTAGCCAGGTCGACCTCAGGAGTACCTGGGCAAGGAAGGCGACCGGTGATGGGAACGACAACTCGACCGAGCACGCCACCGACCACTACAACGCGAAGGACGAGTGGCGGAGGGGTTGAGCACCAATGCCCAACGACAGTGCTAGATGTAGAGGGAGAACAAGAGTCATCCACACAGCACGTGGAGCAAGTACAGCCAAAGAGACGCGCCTTCTCCACATCATTCCGTGCTTCCAACATGTAAGTATTTGTAACCTTGATGTAAGTTAGCAATTTGCATTGAATATGATTGCCTTCTAAACTTATCTTGGATGTACTAGTTTGGCGTCCATAGAAAGTCTGGACCAGTTAGCCGGAAGTAGCGTGGCTCCGTCAATAAGTTCAGAGCAGACTGCCCAGTAGCCGGCCACCGAGGAAGCCATAGTAGAAGATCTGTCAGGGCCTTAGCAAGCGAGCAGTCAGACAATAGTCCCCGAGCAGGTGGTCGAGGGACCAGCCGAGCCGGGCACGAGTGCTCCGAGCGCTAAACCTACTTAGGGCAACACCTCAGCGTCGAGGGTGACGGAGCAGACCGAGGAGCAGCGGCCGGAGGTGAGAGCACAGCCCACATTTACCGACGCTGTAGCTCGTGGGAAGGCTATGGTGATCACAGATGCTGCCAACGCCGGGCCAGCACCAGGACCCAAAGAAGAGCCCGAAGAGGACGAGGTGGAGGAGGTCCTGAGCCATCCGCAAGACAAGCAACAACATGTGTATGTGTCGCATTGGCGGAACAACCAATGGGTTGTCCATGAGGAAATCCCAGAGGTCGAAGAAACCAAGAAAGTTGAACGAGCGGTGAAATGGCTTGCGACGGAGGTGCAGGTAAGCTTTGCTTCACCCCCTGGTCTTGCTGTCTAGTCATAGTTGTATTACTAAGCTATCTGCACATAGGACTTAATGAAGACCACAAGGTACCGCAAGAAATGCTTCGACCAGATCGAGGGGATTGCTGCGAGTAACAAGGAGCTGACAGCGGAGGTGGAACACTTGCGCCAGCGACTTGAAGCCACCAATCATGAAAAGATGGTGCAAGAGTCCCATAACCAGAACCTGGTCATCTAGCTCAGTAATAAAGAGCGGGAAAGAACAAGTAAGTAGCCATTTTATCATACCGACTACTAACAAGTGTTGTTGCGTTGTTGGTAGTAACAGCTGTAGTGCAGGCTTAGAAGTGATTCATCTCCGAAAGGAGAACAGTCATGCGGTCGTGGAGTGTGATCACCTGAACAAGAACAATAGAAAACTGGCGCAAGACCAGTCGCGGCTCTGGGACCACATGACCAAGATGACAGAGGAGCTGAAAGGTAAGTTGTCCAAACGCCTTTGCTCATTTTTGTTGCCTACCGTAGTTTGGCGTGGTCTGACGTTTTAATAGCGTGTGCGGTTTGCAGTTATAAAAGTCAATGCAAAGAAGCATCCGGAGGCCATGATGAAAGACCGTGACAGCTAGAAGGTGCAATGCCAAGAGATCACCAAGGACCATGACACCTAGAAAAGCCGGTGCCAAGAGGTGGCAAAGGGCATTTTGCTGGTCCTTAACCTCATCGATCTGGCACTAGTAGAAGATGTGCCAAGGATGTCGCAGCTGGGATTGATCAAGAGATGCCAAAAGGCATGGAGATGGTTCCAGGAGTTCGTGAAGGAGGCAGGAGAGTATGCAGGCGCATATGTGCTAAGCATGGTACGTGCTCACTACCCCCTGATCGATCTCAAGCGCCTAGAGGCTGGATACCCGAAGGAGGTAGATCTAGACAAGGCTGAGGAGCTACGGATGACCCAGCTAGACTTGTCGGCAAAAATAATTGGCGACATTAACCTGTGTGGAGGTGCGACACCACCCGTACAAGGAATGCCATCCACAAGTCAGCCAGGAGTGCCTTTAATTTCATGCCAACCGACGAAGCCTGCGGTCTTGACCAGCCAGGCATCAGCGGGGCCATCTTCTTCAGCTCGATCAATGCTAGAGTGCCCAAGACCCGAGCACGATGTCAGGCCCAGCGAGCAGCAGGTGCCGAGTGCCCCGACCAGCCATTAGTGTAGGCTATAGCTGTAGAAGAAGATGTAGTTGTGTTATTGTAAACTGGACCTTTTCAGGCAAGCTTGTAATAACGTAACTGTATATCAACATGAGCTTGTTTGTTTTGTAAAAAATGTGTTTAAGCTCGGATATCGTGCTGATGTAACTAAGTTAGAACGTGTTGGCGTTCTATTTAGTTGTACCAGTTTAGTCAACACGTCATCCTGAAAGGTTTGTATGGCCCTAGTTTGTCTTACGGTCGGAGTGTGAGGTGCGTAGCTTGTGCACATGTAGAAACACGCAAGTTAAACCAGAGAGCACCTGCCGATCACCCATAGCGTAGAGAGCGGATCCCATGCACGTGTTGGGAGAAATCAGAGACATGGCCTGCTCCAAAAACCTGAGAAGGAATGGTGGTCGGTTTTAACTGGTAGGGTTAGAATAACAATAGACTTCAAAATGACACATTAGGGTGGTCGGAGAAATCATAATAGCTTTATTGAAATAAATCAATAGTACAAGAGGGGTACATATCTTAGTAGCTAAGCATAGAAACGTCTAAGCTTGTCGATGTGCCAGGAATTGGGTACGTTTGTGCCGTCTAGGCGAGCTAACCTGTAAGATGTAGGGCATGTAACCTCCTTGATCATGAAGGGTCCTTCCCATGGGGTTGCGAGTTTGTGGACACCAGCCTGATTTGTCTTCCACTTCAGGACCAGGTCCCCGACCATGAAAAACTGCTCCTTAACGTTCTTGTTGTAGTACCTACACAAAATAGCAAGGTATTTGGCTGTACGTACGTAAGAATCGAGCCGCTTTTCTTCTGCACTATTCACTTCTAGCTCATGTACATCATTGGCCTTGTCTTCGTCGAAGTTCTCTACCCGTGCTGATCTGAAGGCTATATCTGCTGGGAGCACTGCCTCAGCGCCATAAACCATAAAGTATGGTGATATGCCAGTATTGCGACTGGGCTGGGTTCTGAGACCCTAGACCACGGCTGGTAACTCTTTGAGCCATCTTCTAGGAGCTTTATCATTCTCTCTGTACATCCTCATCTTGAGTGCATCCAGGAGCATACCATTTGCCCGCTCGATCTGTCCATTAGCTCTAGGGTGTGCCACCGAGACGTATTTTACTACTATGCTCCTTTCATCATAGAAGTCCCAAAAAGCGTTCCTGGTGAACTGAGTACCCAGATCAGTGATGATGCTGTTGGGTATATCGAAGCGGTGGATGACCTGGTCAATGAACGCGATAACCTTTTCTGAAGATGCCTTGACCAGGGGCATGTACTCTATCCACTTGGAGAATTTGTCAATCAGCACAAAGACATATGTAAATTTCCTAGGGGTCGGTTTAAAAGGCCCGATCATATCCAGTCCCCAACATGTGAAGGGCCAAGAGGCTGGTATAGTGTGAATCTCGTGTGCTGGTACATGGATTCTCTTGGCGAAGAACTGACAACCTTCACAATGGCGGACTAGCTTCTCTACATCGGCTACAGCTGACGGCCAATAGAACCCTGCTCGGAAAGCCTTGCCAACCAGCGTTCTCAAGGCCACGTGGTTGCCGCAGGAGCCAGAGTGGATTTTGTCCAGGAGATGTTCACCATCCTCCTGGGTTATACACTTCATCAAGATTTCCTCCTTCACGTTCTTGCGCCACAATTTGCCATCAACGAGCAGATACTGCTTACTACGACGCATCAGGCATTTGTTTTCTGTCCGATCGGTGTAACCACTACTATCTGTCAGGTACTTGATGAAAGGTACTCTCCAGTCAGGCTTCTTAGTGGTCGGAGGTGGTTTGGTGGTGTTTGACATCGGAACCGTAGCCACCAATAGCTGGTCTGGAGGTTTGTCGACCATGGGATCTTCTTCTTTGATGGAGGGCGTGAGCAGGTCTTGAACAAATACGCCATGTGGGACTTTGGCTCGGGATGATCCTAACTTTGACAGTGCATCTGCTGCTTGATTTTTGTCCCAGACCACATGTGTGTACTCGATGCCATAGAACTTGCCTTCCAGCTTTCTGATCGATTTGTAGTATGCGTCCATCTTTTCGCTGGTCGTATCCCAGTCCTTGTTGAGTTGATTGATGACCAGAGCCAAGTCTCCATAGACATAGAGACGCTTGACACCAAGTTCGACCATGGTGCGCAGACTGTGTAGGCATGCTTCGTACTTGGTGGCGTTATTAGATGCCGGGAAATGAATCCTGAGGACATATCGGAGCTGCTCCTTGGATGGTGATACGAAAAGGACTCCTGCCCCTGCGCCGTCGATGTTGAGAGAGCCATCTAAGTACATCTTCCAATACTCGACGGGCCCTTGAGAGGCAGGTGTGCTTAAGTCTATCCACTCGACGATGAAATCGACAAGTGCCTGAGACTTGATTGTAGTACGGCTTGCAAATTCCAAGGAGAAAGGGCATAGCTCCATTGCCCATTTGACGATGCACCCGTTCGCATCCTTGTTGCGAATGATGTCTCCCAGAGGGTACTTGTTCATGACCACCACATGATATCCGTCGAAGTAGTGTTTCAACTTTTGGGATGTAATTAGTATGGCGTAGATCCGTTTCTGAATCTGTGGGTACCTGGCCTTGGATTCATTGAGCACCTCACTGATGAAATAGATTGGTCGCTGTGCCTTGTAGATGTGGTCGGGCTCGTCCCGCTAGACCACCATAGCAGTGGAGACCACTCGATTAGTTGCCGCAATGTAAAGCAGGAGGGTTTCGTCTTCTCTAGGAGCAGTGAGAACTGGAGGTGATGTAAGGAATTATTTCAGCTATGTAAAGGCAGCGTCTGCTTCCTCCGACCACTCAAACTTCTCGGATGCTTTGAGCCGCTGGAAAAACGGTAGTCCTTTTTTGCCTAATTTTGATATGAAACGACTGAGGGCAGCCATGCATCCGGTAAGCTTCTGAACATCCTTCACCTTTTTGGGCGGCTTCATCTCCAAGACAGCTTTTACTTTCTCTGGGTTAGGGCATATGCCGTCGTGACTGACGACGTTGCCGAGCAGTATACCAGATGGAACACCAAAGATGCACTTCTTTGGGTTTAATTTCCATTGGAATGTGTTAAGGGCTGCAAAGGTACGTTCTAGGTTGTCGACAAGGGTATATGCTTCCTTGGTTTTAACAACTACATCGTCGACATAAGCCTCGACGAGGTCGTCCTTTATCTCGTCTTTGAGGTAGGCCTGTATGGCGCGTTGGTAGGTAGCCCCAGCGTTCTTGAGCCCGAAACAACATGGTCGTGTAGCAGTAGACGCCGAAGGGCGTGATGAAGGATGTCTTGATCTAGTCATCCTTTTTTAGAGCGATCTGGTGATAACCAGAGTAGCAATCGAGAAAGGAAAGTAGCTCGCAACCGGCAATTGAATCTACGACCTCGTCTATGCGAGGTAAGCCAAAGGGGTCTTTAGGGCAGTGTTTGTTGAGATCAGTGTAATCAACGCACATTCTTCATTCCTTATTCTTTTTGCGTACAAGAACCGGGTTGGCTAACCACTCTGGATGATACACTTCTTTGATAAATCTGGCTGCTAAAAGCCATGTAACTTCTATCCTAATAGCGTCCTTTTTGTCGCGAGCGAACCGTCGTAACTTCTGCTTGATGGGTTTGGCCTTGCCATCGACATTTAAGGAGTGCTCGATCAAGTTTCGAGGTACACCGGGCATGTCAGCGGGTTTCCATGCGAACACACTCACGTTGCTTCTCAAGAACCTAACGAGCATGTCTTCCTATTTAGGATCTAGGTTGGCCCTGATAAGGGCCGTTTTGCTGGGATCGCCGTCGACCAGCTGGATCTCTTTGTGCTCTTTAGACTTGATGTTCTTGCGTGGGGCCTCGAGCTCTGGGATCTCTAGGTGATCGGCTAGGGTCTTCTTGGCATCGAGCATGGTCTCGGACATGCGAATAGAGAGGTCGTGAGCCTCTACTATTTTGAAGTTGTCATCCTCGCAGGTATAAGCTGCGTACACGTTGCCCCTGAGAGTTAGAACCCCTTTCTTAGTAGGCATCTTGAGCACCAAATACCTATAGTGAGGTATGGGCATGAACTTGGTGAGCGTTGGTCGACCAAGGATAGCATGGTAGGTGCCTTCGAAGTCGGCGACCACGAAGTTGACGTAGTCGGTGCGGAAGTGGTCTGGGGTACCAAATTGCACAGGTAGCGTGATCTGCCCGAGAGGTGTAGAGCTCTATCCGGGGAGAACACCCTAGAATTGTGCCTCGTATGGCTTGAGATCAGCCTGGGTTATCTTCAGAGCTGGCAAACTGTTCTTGAACAGTATATCGAAAGAACTGCCGCTGTCAATCAGCACTCTATCAAACTAAACCTTGTTGATGCAAGGATCGAGAACCAGAGGAAAACGTCCTGGTTCAGGTATTGCGGCCCATTGGTCCTTTCTGCTGAAGGAGATCTCGTGGTGAGACCAAGGAGGTAGCCGTGGATCGGCGATGAGGTTGTCGGCATTGGCCAGGTTCAAGCAAGCGTGGGCGAGCAGCTTGCGCTCTCGCTTGGTCTCGATGGACACTCTGCCCTCAATGATGGTGTGGACGCGGTCGGTTGGCTTGACGTACTTGTGATGGGGATCTGCGTCTTCATCATCATTGTCCTCTGCCTTTTGGATGATGGATTCACCACAATTTGACCCTTGCACAAATGTCCAATTGGAAAAGTGCTCTCTAGAATGGAGAAAGAACTAGAATGAGAATCAAGCAATGTAGCCATCAAAATGAAGCTAATTAAGCGACGAAATCAAAGGAGTGGATGTTTGTTACTAACCTTAAAGCAAAAAGATCAAGCCATTCTTCAAAATCCAAGCACTAGCTTCATGGTGAAGAGCAGCCGCAGCAATGGAGGGAAGGGTCCAAACGCGTGCCTCTGTTCTCGGGATGGAAGAGAGGAGGAAGGAGAGGACGGCTGCAGCCTTTTTGTGTTGTAGACTTATCACCGTCGGTTCTTGGATAGAACCGACAGTGATAGAGCACAATAACTGTCGGCTCTTGGCTAAAACCGGCAGTGATGAGTGGCCGCCAAAACACTGCCGGTTCAAGCCACAAACCGGCAATAATGTGGTCCTTCACTGCCGGTTTTAGCCCAGCCCCAGTTATTTTTTCATTTTCAAGCTCATAACCGGCAGTGAAGGTACATCACTACCGGTTCTCACAAATCCGGCAGTGATGTGCAAATCTGGCGTAGTATGGACATGGGCAACGCTGGTGACGGCGAAGCATGGGCGTTGTGGCAGGTGGCCCGCTACTAACTTCTGATCCTTATGCCACGCTTTTTTGTCGCAATGCCAAGATTTAGTTGCAACAGGGGGTGTTATTGCAATCATTTGCACTTTCGATTGCGATGGGATTTTTCCCACGCAAATTGTTTTGTGGATGTAAGTAAGGACATCATTGCGAAAAGTAAGTGTCATCGCAACCAGTTGTGGAATGGTTGCAATAAGTGATAACTACTGCCACAATATAATTTGCGTTGCGAAAAGTAAGATGATATTGCAACTCTTTAGTTGATGGTTGCAATAGCCCGTCTATATTGCAACGAACATGTTTCGTTGTATGTAATAGTCGCTTGCGTTGCAAAAAAGTTGTACATATAGCAACGAAAAAAATCGTTGCAATCACTAAGGTTTAGAGAACTACGCTTATAGGAAAAAAAATTTTAAAAAAAAAGAGATATAACTAGGTTTTGAACTTGAGACCTTTGGGACTAGAGGAAAGCAACTCACGACTACACCGTAGTAGTATTCTTGTTATAAGTAGCCACATAACCTTATACAAATTTTAATAGCATGTCTATGTTGCGACATGTTTTCGTGGCAAATGCTACTCTTGCCATGGCACAACGACTATGGCAATAATGTATGATCTCTTGCAACAAATAAAATTATGTGGCCAATGGTGTACTTGCCACGGCACGGAGGTTGTGGCAATAACACCTTAGGCAATACAGACTATTGCAATGACGTTGTTCATGGCAAATGTCTCTATTGCTACGCTATCGATCGTTTCATGTATCACCTTCTAGCTACGAACACAGGCGTGGCAAGTGCTTATATTGCCACGATCGTGAACATTGCAACAACATCCTATTGCCATGCTTGGCAATGGATACCTATGGTTGCAAGAAACCCGAATAGTTGCAACGTCAAACTAGCAATAGTTGTAATACCTTATTCCAACGTTACTTTTTGCAACCATTGGCGACGAATGCGATTTCGTTGCAACATCTACCTTTTGCAACCAAATTCGGCCTATTGCAATGTTTTTTCGTCGTTGCGCAAGGGTTAGAAGTTAGTTGTGGCCATGGCAAGTAAGTGGCTGGTGAAACCCGTGTGGGGTACGGCGGCGGCGTCGGCGCCCGCACGGCCGGCGACAGCCAGACGCTATAAGCTGCGTGGTGCTTGCCGACGCGCGCGTCTCCGTCGCCGAGCCTGGCCGCGTTGTCTGCTCGCTCCGCATGCGCGCCCCCGTCGCCGTGCGTGCCTGCCGTCGGCCCAACTCCCCAATTATAGCACCGTTGGCTTTGTCCCGGAGCACCTGAGCCTGCTGGCTTGTCGTCAGTGCAGGACGCGGAGGGGAGAGGTGGCACGCTGGAGCCATCGCGGTTGCGGTGGACTGCGTGTGCTCGGCGGTGGTCCACACGGTGGAGGGCGCGCCCACGGCCACAGTCCAGTCGTCCACTACAGCTTATCCTACTTCTTGCCGGCCCATCGCGATTACGTCCACTCCGACCCAGATTAACCTTCCATTTCCTGTCTGTGTTCCCACAACTCTAGAATTGGAACACTCACTACTAGCTCCGGCCAGCCTCCATCGCAGACAGAGTTGGAGGTGGAGGGGCGAGTGGTGAGCCAGAAGGGGAAGCTGACGGCTGCGGTGGTGAAGGTGCACAAGGAGTCCGGCGAGCTGGTCGCCGTAGGGAGGTAGTGGTGACCCCTGCCTGGCCAACCGAGGCCAACAAAACCAGCAAGCTTTGAAGGAGGAAGAAAAATGATTGTGTAATAATAAGATAGCACACTTCTTATCATGGAAATTCGATCTTTCAAAAGAAGAAAAAAATTGTCTTGGTACCTATTCCTTGTTTACATGAGCTCGGACTCGGTCGTTGCGGACGGGATCAGAATCAGAGTGTGTCCGCTTGATGTGTGTGTTCACGCAGGAACGAGTGGTGCCGCGCATTGTCTGGACTCTGGATCTTGCATTGCATTGGGGATGGCACGCGGCACGCCGTGGACCGTGTTGACCACCGCATGCCGTTTGCCTATTTATGTTGCAACAGATAGGATCATGGAATTAGGTTGGCCGCGCCAAAAACTCTCTCGCCTTCTTTGCATTGGTGTGCGTGTGCAGGCGATCGTCCGGTGAGCACCGCACCTCCTGCAGTGGCCAAACTGGTTTGGTACCTGGATGAAGAAAAGCTATTCATCTACTTGGGATAATAACGAGGACGGGGACCACAGGTGATGGAGCCACCACTCACATGACCAGCACATGTTGGGAGAGGGCCGAACACGTGTGTCTATCATCATGTGATTGGTGGCGCCTGTGTCTAGCATTTATTAACCCATTGTGTGTGGTTGACTTTTACTATGTAGAATATGATTTGTATGGGCGACTCCTGAGGCTCTGTAGGGGCGGTTTGTCCAACCGCCTCTACGCAAGGGTCTGTACAAATCTTGTATTTGTAGGGGCGGTTCCCAGACCGCCCCTACAAATCGATAGTCGCCTCTACAAATCGATTTGTAGGGGCGGCTAGATATTGAGCTGCCCTACAAATTAATTTCTAGAAATCACGAAAAAAATGGGCAAAAAAATAGCTTTTTTTAATCCGAGGAGGTCTCCACTGGCAGCCACACCACCCACTCTATCGGAGTAGCAATTTTCACGATTTTTGCATACTTTGCGTCAGGCAGGATTTGAACCCCTAACCTCTCCCTCACAAATAAACTCCTCTACCACTGCACCACACGTTCACTTGTGTCTACAATCGATTTCGGTTCCCCACATATTATACAAAACTGAGCATAAATTGATTGTTTGAGGCCCTAAACTAATTCAAATGAAAAACTTGTCAACTACAAAGTTTTATAACTTTTCGAGATCTACAACTTTCATTTTGGTAGTTTCTCCATCCGAGGTCACTTATAAAATTTGAATTTCAAATTTAAGAAATTCGAACGTAGTTTTTCATGACAAGATTATTTCAAATGAGAAAGTTATCAACTATAAAGTTTCATAACTTTTCAAGATCTACAACTTTCATTTTTACTGTTTGTCCATCCGAGGTCATTTAAAAAATTCAAATTTCAATTTTTTGGAAATTTAAACGTAGTTTTCCTTGACAAGATGATTTCAAATTAAAAAGTTGTCAACTACAAAGTTTTATAACTTTTCGAGATCTACAATTTTCATTTTGGTTGTTTCTCCATCCGAGGTTGTTTACAAAATTTAAATTTTAGTGCTTAATTTTTAATACTTGACGTCTATTTGTAGGGGCGGTTTAATATTGAGCCGCCCCTACAAATCCGATTTGTAGGGGCGGCTAGATATAGAGCCGCCCCTACACATCGATCCATTTGTAGGGGCGGCTGATAACACCGGCCGCCCCTACAAATCTATTTGTAAGGGCGGCTCAGTTGGCAACCATTTGTAGGGGCGGCTCAATATAGAGCTGCCCCTACAAAAAAAGGGAGGCGTTGCCACAAATCGTTTTTGTAGTAGTGTTTCTTCTTGTCTCTGAGCTAGCGCATAAGGTAAGACTATCTCACAACTTGTACAATGCTATGCAAGTCCTTGTGAAAAATGCTATGCAAGCTGGCACAAGCATGGTAAGGAAATGATAAGACCATATCTCAACTTTTATAATGCATACAAGGTAAGACTATCTTAACTTGTACAATGCTAGAATTGGAGCCAGTGCAAGCATGGCTTCTATATGCGCCGCATTGAGTAATCGACATCTATATCAATAATTTTGAAGGGGAAGATGGGGTGCATCGAAAAGTCCCCACCTGATCCAAGATTTTGTTTCCACTCTTGATGTTTAGATTCTTTACCGTTTTATCAAGCAAGAATATTCATATTGTCTTATATACAGTCTCGTATAGTATTGTGCCATGTAATCTTGAGAAATTTGCAGGAGCTTGGTCATTTGCGGCCAAAGCGTATCCATAATTGACGTGAACGAGTGGTGTCCGAGACTATGAGCCATGCGGCATGATCACAAACTCAAGACCTAGGAGTTGGAGGATGGCAAAACATTGGTTTAGTTTGGACATGTGAACTAACCTGAAAACCTTCTTAAATATCTTGGAGGCAAGACCAGAAGGTGACAACTTGTTTTCCCTTCTCATCAACTAAAAAAAGGAAACCAACATTTAGGATAGAACCATAGTAAAGAAAACCAAAGTACAAAACAAACAATGGACATACTTCTTTACTTGTTCGACAACCAATCCTGCGAGCACGGCGTCAGTGTCCTCTGGATCCAACGACTTCAACAGGTGGTCATCATCTTCGACTCTGATGTCCCTTTGAAATGGGACGGCCATGGTTGCTGCAGTTAGTGATGCGAATTGGACGCTACAAACTGTAATGCGTACGAAAGATTAAGAGAAAGAAAATGCTCACCATACGTCAACACTGGCTTGCACTCATGCGGTCCTAGCATTGCGGCTGGATCTGGCCATGAGAAATGGTTAGGGGGTAGGGGGTGGGGATGAGGAAGAAGGAGCAGTTATGGCTTAGGGGCGGGACGACGTGCCGGGCAGCCGCTAGGAGGCTAGGGGCAGGTGGCTGTAGGCTGGCAAGCAACGGCGGCTACGGTCGAAGCTGCGGCCTGCCCTACCGTTGTGGGCAGTAGCGTGCAGTGCAGACACGCAGTCATCGTGCTCGTGTTGTCCTCGATGAGCGGCGAGTCTGTGCAGCGTGTGCGCGGCCGCCTGGAGTAGGAGGGGATGGAGGAACGGGGTGGAAAATGGATGAATGGACTGAGGGATTGGCTTAAATACCTAGGGTTCGCCTTATTTGGGCTGGGCCTGTTTGATATTGGGCCAGGACATGTATTTGGACCTCTAGGTATTTTTACCTAAGGTTTAGCGAGTATGGGGACTATAGGAACATTTCAGTATCCGTGTACCCGCTAGGTGAAGGTTTTCCCCCAATTAGAGACCCATGGGTGAATTATTTAGTCCAGATTCGGGCCCTGTTGGAGTAAATATCCATTGGGTCTCAGGTTGCAGCCCCATTGCCATCTTTAGTCCGAGTCGTGCGGCATGATTAGAAACTCAAGACCTAGGAGTTGGAGGATGGCGTGGCTCATGGAGGATCGTGGCAGGTGTTGTGGTGGAGAAGAAAAATGAGTGCAGACTATGCTCATGAGGGAGTCATGGACACCTACCGTAGTTTCATGACATGTATTCATGTGCAAGCCTCCAATGTCTAGTAATTATTTTTTCTTTCTAACTACTACTGAATTCTTCGAGCAGCCCCATGCATTGAATCTTTGTGCATGAACATGTGTCGTGAATTCCCCATAAGGACATTTCCCACTGAATAGGTCCCCTATCCTCTTCTATAGGGGACCGTGACGCCTAAGAGGGGGGGTTAATTAGGCAACTTAAAAACTCTAACTCAAAGCTATGGCCTCTTTTTCTAACCTTAGCAAAACCTATGCAAAAGATAAACTATCTAAATATGCAACTACGGTTTTACTAGTGTGTTGCTATCTGTACCACAAAAAGGACTTATACAAACAATGTAAATGCGGAAGCTAAAGAGTAAGGTAGAGATATGCAAACTCCCGTCGATGACTTTGGTATTTTTATCGAGGTATCGAGAAGCGTGCAAGCTTCTCCCTAGTCCTCATTGGAGCCCCTCGCAAAGTCCAAGCTCCTGGTTGGGTAACTCCGTGGATAGCCCCGGGCCTTCCCCATGCACAAGTGGGTCTCTGGTGTGACTCTCCTAGAGCGCTCCCTGCCGTCTTCACTATCAAGCTTCCAGCCGAACCGCCGTGGGCCTTGTTCCCTTCGGTACACGGTGGCGGCCACACCACAAACGCGGTTGGTGTGATCTTGTAAGACTACATGCCCCTCCAATGTACGACAATGGTGCATCCAAGCACTGAGTGATAAGAGGTATGTAAACCTCACTAAACACTAGGCCTAAACCTAGAGCAAGTGCATAAGCGGTGGTCTAATCAACCTAAGCACTTCACAAAGCACCTACTCTAATCACCTAATAAATCGCTAAGCACTATACATGTGGAGATCACTAAAATGGTGTACTAGCACCCTTGGTATGTTTCCTCAGCTCCACTTATGTCAAATGGTCGGTTGAGGGGTCTATATATAAGCCCCACTGAGAAAGTAGCCGTTGGGGATGAAATCCCGCTTTTCCAGTACTGGCCGGATGCTGCTGTCGTCCTGACCGGACGCGTCTGGTCATCCCGACCGTTAGAGCGCGTGATCAACTGAGCGGACAATGATGGCATCCGGTCACAAGCCACCGGACGTGTCCGGTCGCAACTTCACCGCTTTAGATCCTCTCTGTTCTCGATCGGACGATGCAGTTCCTACGTCCGGTCGATTAGCCGCCAGCATTCGATCAATGCTGAGTGTGTTGCCGGGATGATGAATAGTGCCATCGGTGCGTCCAGTCACTTTTAGTCCTCAGCGTTCGGTCGCTGCTGCTGACGCCTGCTGTTGTCGAGCCTCTTGATCGGAGCATCCGGTCGCTGTGCCGCTAGCGTCCGATCAGTGCTGTGAAGCTCGTTTCTTTGTGATCTTGCGTCCAGCTTGGTTTCTATCTTTGTGCTTGGACTTTGCTTGATATCTTGGGTCTTCTCTTGTTCTTGTAGGGTCTTGCTTATGGTGTTGATCGTGGGATCACCATGTCGCCTTCATCTAAGTCACGTCTCGCACCCTGTTGAACAACAAAACAATCACTTACAAATTCATTAGTCTAATTTGGTTGTGTTGGTCATCAAACACCAAAATCCAAAGTAAATGGGGCTAGGGTCCATTTTCCTTACAATCTCCCCCTTTTTGGTGATTGATGACAACACGACCAAAACAAACAAATAATAAAAATTCTAGAATTTAAAAACTATTTTCTTGCTAGGATGCAATGTAGAGGGCAAGGTTATATTATGCTAAAAGATACCAGTTATAAGACTAAAAGATACCAATTGAAGATACCAATTGTAAAGCTAAAAGGTACCATATTTAAATATCTTTGGAAACTTATTTTGCCCTTGCAAATGTCCCCATGTGGCATTTGGATTTAAGCCTTGCTTTTTGGTCCTACAAATTCTCTCCATTATATAGACTCATCCATAATCCACTATCCTCCCTTTCTCGGACCATTACTACTTATAAATTATTATGACCGGGCTTGCTTTTGGTCCTATAAATTCTCCCCCTTTCGAATCAAACACCAAAAAGGAAGACATTAGTAGCACAAGGGAGGGTCAAACTTTGTGATCCTTTGTATGTGGAGTGGAATAGGTCACAAAATTTGACTCTCACATTACATAGACTAAGCTCCCCCTAAATATATTCATACATATGATGGAGAATGTAGTTTATGCATAATTGGTAAATGAATGCTTCAAGGGAGTTTAATCTATATAATGAATAGAGAAGGCATATAAATACCAAAGTGAAATCAACATGATGATATCGGTTTAGAAATACCACATGTGGAAGCCAATTTGATTTATACCACTTGCAATAGATGGTGGATATTTGAAGTATGATGCTTAACTCCGGGGACTCCATTTTCCTTGCAATGAGACTACTACACATATGATAAGCTTGAAAAGGTGTTAGTCTCAAAGCATCCAACTTGTAGAGTAACCTCCCCCTAAATTTGTTCACACAAGTATGGAATACTTGTAGGAGATATGCACATTGATTTTAGAATAAAAAATACCACTTGAAAGATGACATCACATGAATGTGAGAATCATTTTCAAAGGTGATATTCGGGAGAAATTATCTACAATTTAGACTTTGGCACATATTAGATGAACAATTGTAGAACAAGCTATGTGCCGTGCTCCTAAACAATTTAACCATGTAGGTTTGCTCCAAGGGTCAAGAGTGAAACCGAGCAAGCCTACCATATGATTTACCTAGTTTATGCATGACAAAAGATTAAACATGCAAATGCAAACCTAGGCATGAAAAGGAACTAGATGCTAATTGAGATTGCAAGAATTGAATCTTGATACCAATTGTAAGAAATTACATCTAGTTACCTAGCATGGGAAGGGGAATTTGGGTCCATAGTATTCACTAACCCACTTGGCAATTTACATGATCCAATGTGAAGCACCCCATGAAATGCACCCATACTTTGCCAAGTCTCCAAATTCCCCGAAGTCCATTGGACTTCTCACTTTCCTTTTGGGATCCAAACCTTCTTGGTGCTTTTCATATTTGAAATGATCTCTTTTGGCACCCAAAAGCGTTTGACCCCATTGTTGGCTTGCTTGTTCACCTTGATGACCACCACCTTGTCATTTTTATTCTTCTTCAAGAGATAAGGTGTGGAGGCATTTTTGTCCACCTTGTTGGTGTAGGTGTTGGAGAGCTTGCTTATTTGCTTTTTCTCTTTCTTCTTAGCTCCTTCCCCATTGTTCACCTTGCACTCATAGGACTTGTGGCCTTATTTGTGGCACACATAGCAAACCACGGTTTGTCCTTCATCAAGATTCTTCACTCCCTTGATAGTGTTATCTTGATGAAGTTGGGCTTGCTTCGTCTTGCCTTTCACTTGAGTCAAGTCCTTGGTGAGGCGAGCCACTTCTTGCTTGAGTTGCTCATTCTCCATTGCAACCTCTTGTGTGCATGTATCTACAACAACTTTCTCAACACAAACTCGGTTACACAAGGGTGAGTCTAAACATAAATCATTGCAGGAAGTAGAGGCATCCTTTTTAGGCATGTTAAAGATAGAACTTTTCTTTTTAGATGCCTTGGTGGGGGTTGTACCAATGGCTTCAAGATTAGCAACTTTATTAGTTAGCTCATCACAATGTTTGCACATGGTCTCCATTTTAGCAAGCAAACTATTATAAGCATCTTGTGAGCTAGCTAACTTTTCTTTTAATTTTTCATTTTTCTTTACAAGTTGCTCATCATTGATTGTGCATGCATTTGTTGTTGCACTTGCCTCAAGTTGCTCAATTTTAGTAGATAGTTCAATATTGAGATTAGCAAATGTCTCATATTGTTCAAGCAAAGTTGTATATGCTTCTTGTGAGCTATCTAGTTTTTCTTTTAATTTTTCAAGCTTCTTTTGTTGACTAGTGCAAACTTTAGCAAAGTTAAGATTTTCTTGCACAATTTCATCATAAGAAGGTAGCTCATCATCACTATCACTATTATTGTCACTATCACTAGGGATAGACTTTTTGTTACCTCATGCCATAAGGCACACACGTGAGGTGCTTGATGATGAGTGCTTGTGCCCTCGTCTCTTGTGATGGTATTCTTCTTCACTTGAAGAATCATCCCATGATCTTATTGTTGTGAGGGCTTTATCCTTGCATGCCTTCTTCTTTATCTTGGGTGTGGGCTTGTTTGGACAAACTTCCACAAAGTGCCCCAACTCGTCGCATCCATAGCATCCTTTCTTTCTTTGCTCATTTCTTTGATTTGTGAAGATGAAATCTTGAATTTGGATGGGCACACCCTTGACATTGAGCCTTTGGATCATCTTCTCCACCTTGTTGATAAGTTTGATTGATTATTCATCAAGGTCGGAGGTGAAGGAGGAAGATTGATCATCATCACTTGAATCTTCTTCTTCATCATCATCATCATCCTCATCTTCTTCTTCATCTTCACTTGAGGAGCTTAAGCTTGAGTTTGTCTCAACTTGCTTGCCCTTCTTCTTCATTTATTCACTACATGTGAGAGCTTTGCCTTTGCTTGATGAAGAGGCTTCTTCTTGACCCATCTTGCATGACATTTCAAATGCCACTATCTTGCCAATGACTATGGTCGGGGTCATGGTGCTCAAGTCCTGCATGTTGTGAAGGATGGTGATAATGCTTGCATATTTCTTTTGTGGTAGTATGGAGATGATTTTCCTCACGATGTCTGTATCATCTAGCTTTGTTAATCCCATTGAATGGAGCTCATTGATAATTAGATTTAAAGGAGAATACATATCACGAACAAGCTCATCATCATTCATTTCAAAGGAATCATAATTTTGTTTAGCTAGACAATGTTTTTGCTCACGGACATTAGTTGTGCCGTCATGGAGCTCTTGGAGTTTTAACCAAATTTCATGTGCCGTATTTAGAGTGAACACTTGGTTAAACACATCCATGTTAAAAGATTCAAACAAGCAATTTTTGGCTCTAGCATTGAAATGAATTTCTTTTTCTTCACTCTTTGTGGGTTTATCGGGATTCTTAATGGGTTTCATCCCATCATGAGTGACTCTCCAAACACTCAAATCTACCACCTCAAGGTGACAAGCCATTCTAGCTTTATAGTAAGGGAAGTTAGTGCCATCAAAATGCGGAGGCCTAGAGGTATCCATCCCAACCACTCTAAATAGCGTTGACTCAACGGCGGTGAAGCCAAAGATCCAAATTGAGCCAACCGGCTTTGATACCACTTGTAGGGGACCATGATGCCTAAGAGGGAGGGTGAATTAGGCAACTTAAAAACTCTAACTCAAAGCTATGGCCTCTTTTTCTAACATTAGCAAAACCTATGCAAAAGATAAACTATCTAAATGTGCAACTACGGTTTTACTAGTGTGTTGCTATCTCTACCGCAAAAAGGAGTTATACAAAAAATATAAATGTGGAAGCTAAAGAGTAAGGTAGAGATATGCAAACTCTCGTTCATGACTCCGGTATTTTTATTGAGGTATTGAGAAATGCGCAAGCTTCCCCCTAGTCCTCGTTGGAGCCCCTCGCAAGGAATCCCTCGCAAGGGCCAAGCTCCTGGTCGGGTAACTCCGTGGATAGCCCCGGGCCTTCTCCACGTGCAAGTGGGACTCTGGTGTGACTCTCCTAGACCGCTCCCTACCGTCTTCACTATCAAGCTTCCGGCCGAACCGCGGTGAGCCTTGTTCCCTTTGATACACGGTGGCGGCCACACCACAAACGCGGTTGGTGTGATCTCGTAAGACTACATGCCCCTTCGATGTACGACAATGGTGTGCGCAAGCACTGAGTGATAAGAGGTATGCAAACCTCACTAAACACTAGGCCTAAACCTAGAGCAAGTGCATAAGCGGTGGTCTAATCAACCTAAGCACTTCACAAAGCACCTACTCTAATCACCTAATAAATCACTAAGCACTATACATGTGGTGATCACTAAAATGGTGTACTAGCACCTTTGGTATATTTTCTTAGCTCCACTTATGTCAAATGGCTGGTTGATGGGTCTATATATAAGCCCCACTGAGAAAGTAGCCGTTGGGGACGAAATCCCGCTTTTCCGCTACTAACCGGATGCTGTTGTCATCCTAACCGGACGCGTCCGGTCGTCCCGACCGTTAGAGCACGTGATCAACTGATCAGATGCCGATGGCATCCGGTCACATGTAATAAAACATCTCTGTACTCGATCGGACGTTGTAGTTCCTACGTTTGGTCGATTAGCCGCTAGCATCCGGTCAGTGCTGAGTGTGTTGCCAGGATGATGAATAGTGCCATCGGTGTGTCCGGTCACTTTCAGTCTTCAGCGTCCGGTCACTACTGCTGACGCCTACTATTGCCGAGCCTCTTGATCGGAGCGTCTAGTTGTTAAGCCACCAGCGTCCTATTAGTGCTGTGAGGCTCGTTTCTTTGTGATCTTGTGTCCAGCTTGGTTCCTACCTTTGTGCTTGGACTTTGCTTGATATCTTGGGTCTTCTCTTGTGCTTCTAGGGTCTTGCTTATGGTGTTGATCGTGGGATCACCATGTCGCCTTCGTCCAAGTCATGTCTTGCACCCTATTGAACTACAAAACAATCACTTGCAAATTCATTAGTCCAATTTGGTTGTGTTGGTCATCAAACACCAAAATCCAAAGTAAATGGGCCTAGGGTCCATTTTCCTTACACCTCCCTCTCATTGTATGGGAAGGAAATAGGAGGATGAGGGATGGGAAGACAAGGGCATTAGTGGTGAGCTATGTTCATTGGAAGACTGATGACCTAGTATAGGTAGCGGTGGTCGTAGGGGTGGGTTAGCGTAGGAGAGCAGGTGAAAGCTCTAGTTTCGTTTTGGTGAATTGATGAAACCCTATGTGTTAACCTATTTACTCTAGTGATTATGAGATAGGTGACACATTCCAAGTGGTGAAGCAAATGTGAAGATCATGAAGATGACGTGACCATGGTGATGATCAAGTGCTTGGACATGGAAAAGAAGACAGAGAAAAACAAAAAGCTCAAGGCAAAGGTAAAACTTGATAGGAGCTTTTTGGTTTGGTGATCAAGACACTTAGCAAGTGTGATCACATTTAGGATCGATAACTGTACTATTAAGAGGGGTGAAACTCGTATCGAAATACAGCTATCAAAGTGCCACTAGATGTTCTAACTCATTGCATATGCATTTAGATCTAGTAGAGAGCTAACACCCTTGAAAATGTTTGTGAAAACATGCTAACACACGTGCACAAGGTGATACACTTGGTCGTTAGCACTTTTGAGCAAGGGTGGAGAAGTTGGTGAAGTGGAGGAGTTGTTTTTCACTATTTTACAGTGATCGGACTCTGGCCACGAAGTGATCGGACCTAGGCCTAGTGAGTCTGGTCAATTATAAATGAAGGCGGTGCTCTCAGGCTCGTCTATGGTGTGACTGGACATAGGGTCAACTTGTGACCTGACGCGATGGTGATGAGTCTGGTCATGATGGCGTACGATGATGTGGCGGCATGTAGCGAGGAGAAGGAGGAGCGGACACTGGACTGCATCTGGTCGAGGTGCACCTGACGCGTCCGATTGAGTTTAGGTGGCTCTAGAACCTCTCTGGAGTCGACCTGACGCGCGGTGGTTGAAGTGATCGGCACGTCCGATCGGTGCTTGGCGCGTCCAATCGTGACATAACGCGCGAGGTTTTGAATTTGACCGTTGGAATCATATGAGCAAGGTGGAACGGAGGTGACAGGTGGACGACGATGACTGACCGGACGTTGAGGCATGCGTTTAATCATACCTTATTGGTGTGTCCGGTCAACTCGAGAAAACAAGCAGTGAGGAGCCCAACAGCTCTATTCATGGGGGGCTCCTATTTAAGCCTCATGGCCAGCTCAAGCTCACCCTCTTGGCCATTTGCATTGATATAGCAACCTTGTGAGCTTAGCCAAAGCCCTCCCACTCATCTCCATCATTGATTCATCATCTTTATGAGATTGGGAGTGAATCCAAGTGCATTTCTTGAGTGATTGCATCTAGAGGCACTTGGTGTTCATGTTTCATTGCGGGATCACTTGTTACTCTTGGTGGTTGCCGCAACCTAGATGGCTTGGTGCAACAAGGATCGTCGAGCGAAAGAATGTGCTTGTCTCTAGCTCCGATCATGGTGATTGTGAGGGGTTCTTGACCTTTCCCCGGTGGAGAGCCAAAAGGTACTCTAGTGGATTGCTCGTGGCTTGTGTGATCCTCATCTTGTGTTGGTTGTGCGGCACCCTATTGAGGGTTTGGCATGTGATGCCAATTAGCGTGTGAACCTTCAAGTGAGTGAATTGCCACAACGAGGACTAGCTTGCCGGCAAGCAAGTGAACCTCAGTAAAAAATCTTATGTCATCATTGTCCCAAGGATTTCCTGGTATTCATTGTGATTGATTGTCATCAACTTGTGATTGGATCATTCCTTGACATGTCGGTATAACTCACTATCCTTCTCGTGTATTTACTATTCTAGTGTAGCTAAGCTCTTTAGTGTAATTAGTTTTGAGAGCTAGCTTGTGTCGGGTCTAGTAATTAGAGAGGCTCTTTAGTTAGTCTTTGAGAGGTCACTAATTTAGTGTAGTGACATAGCCTTTATGTGCATAGAGACTATAGATACTAGAATTATGGTAGGTGGCTTGCTTTTTTAAGTAGGCTAGCGCAGTATTCGCTTCGCCTCATATTTGTCTAACTGCTTTACTTAATGTTATTGTAGAAATTTTTATAGACTATTCACCCTCCTCTAGCTATTAGGACCGTTCAAGTGGTATCAGAGCCATGATCATCGTGATTTGAGGCTTAACAACCTTCGGTGTCAAAATGGCTCAAATCAACAATACCAAGAAGCCACCCTAATTTGATAGCTCCAATTATCCTTATTGGAAGGCTAAGATGACCACCTACATCAAGTCAATCAATAGAAAGGTGTGGAAGGTGGTGGGGACCAAGATTGAGATTGCTAATGAGGAGGCTCCCACTGCCGCCGAAGAAGTGCTACTCCAAAACAAGGACATTGCTCTTAGTGCCATTCGTGATGCTTTAGATGTGAGAACATTTGAGCAAATAAAAAACATTGAGAGGCCTCAGGAGGCATGGAAGAAGTTGTAGTCATTTGAGGGCACTCAAGCCATGAAGGGTGCAAAGGCATACATTCTCAAGGACAAGTTTGCTAGCTTCAAGATGAAGGATGATGAGAGTGTGCCGGAGATGTTCCATAGGCTTCAAGTGCTTGTGAATGATCTCAAAGCACTTTGAGAAGAGGTGAAGGACAAGGACTTCTCCCACAAGTTCTTAAGATGCTTACCATCAAGATTGGCACATTGGTCACTATTCTAGTGAGAAGTGGTTTGGACACCATGACACCAAACCAAGTGTTGGGAGATGTGATGACCGATGACACTTATAGAGATGATGATGAGAAGGAAGAAAAGGAGAAGAAGGATGACAAGAAGAAGAGTGTGGTATTCAAGGCTACATCATCCAAGGGCAAGGCAAAGCTAGAATCATCAAGTGATGATGAAGACTTGAGCTTTGATGAGATGGATGATGAGAAGATGGATCTCTTTGTCAAGAGATTTGGCAAGTTCATGGTGAAGAAAGGTTACCGTGCTAGAAGAAAGAAGTCTTCATCCAAGAACCAGAAAGAGTCAAAAAGATGCTTCAAGTGTGGAAGCAAGGATCATCTTGTTACTCAATGCCCATACAATAGAGACAATGAAGATGATGACAAGAAGAGCAAGAAGAAGGACAAGAAGGAAAAGAAGGAGAAGAAGGACAAGATGACCATCAAAAAGAAGGGTGGTTCATATGTGGTCACTTGGGATAGCGATGCTTCCTCAAGTGATGATGATGATAGTGATGATGACAAGACCACCAAGAAGAAGGCTCTTGCAAGCATTACTATCAATGAGAAGCCTTCTTTCTTCGACACTCCATCATGCTTCATGGCTAAGGCCACTAAGGTACAAACTTGTGATGATGGATATGATGAGGAATATGATAATGAAAGTAAAAGTGACAATGATGATGAACCAACTAAGGATGAACTACTTGACATGTTAGATGATGCTAAGGAACATTTTGACATTAAGAGAAGGAAATGCAAAGACTTGCGAAAGGAACTAAAAGCCCTTAAGAAAGCCTTTGATGAGCTCAATGCATCTCATGAGAGGCTAGAGGAAGCCCATGAGAAGCTTGGCAAGGCTCACAATAAGCTTGAGAAAGCTCATTCCTCTCTACTTGATGAGCAAAATGTGAAAGAGCATGTTGTAACATGTGATGTAGGCTTAACTTGTGATATAATTGATGAATCATTCTATAAGCCTATCATTGTTGCTCCCACTAACCCTTCTTGTAGCACTTCGACTTCTACCTCATCTAGTAGTGATGGTCTTACTTGTAATGCCTCACTAATGGCTGAGAATGAGACCCTCAAGAAGGAGGTCAATGAGCTCACTCGCGCCTTAGGCAAAGCCTATGGTGGTGAAGACCACTTGCTTTTGTTCTTGGGTAGCTAAAGAGCTTCTCTCTACAAAGAGGGATTGGGCTATACCCCCAAGAAAGGCAAGGTGGTTTTTTCTCCTCACAAGACTAGTTTTGTGAAGAACAATGGTCGGTTTTGCACTAGTTGCAAGCAAGTTGGTCATAAAGAGTATTATTGCAAGAACAAGAACAAGAATGCTAATGTATCCTCAGTTAAGCTTGATTCTTTCTATGTGTTTACTAAGGGTATTAACAGTGTGAAGGCTAAATTCATTGGTGCACCATGGATGGGCTCACAGAAGAAAGCCATTTGGGTACCAAAGAGTTTAGTGACTAACCTTCAAGTACCAAGCAAGTTTGGGTACCTAAAAAGAATTGATCTTCTTTTGTAGGTCAATTACAAAGCCAGAGGAAGGCATTGGGTTCTTGATAGTGGGTGCACTCAACATATGACCGGTGATGCAAGAATGTTCAACTCAATCAACATCAATGATAGTAATGGCTATGATAGTATCACATTTGGTGACAATGGCAAAGGCAAGGTCAAAGGGCTTGGTAAGATTGCAATATCAAATGACATGAGCATTTCTAATGTGTTGCTAGTACAGAGCTTGAACTTCAACTTGCTATCCGTAGCTCAATTGTGTGATCTTGGATTCAAGTGCATATTTGGAGTAGACGATGTAGAGATCATAGGTGTAGATGGCTCTAACTTGATCTTCAAAGGCTTTAGATATGAGAATCTATACTTGGTTGATTTCAATACTAGTGAAGCTCAATTGTCAACATGCTTGTTCACTAAGTCTAGTATGGGTTGGTTATGGTATAGAAGGCTTGGTCATGTTGGAATGAAACAATTAAATAGATTGGTTAAGCATGACTTGATTAGAGGTTTGAAAGATGTTGTGTTTGAGAAAATAAGCTTTGTAGTTCTTGTCAAGCCAACAAACAAGCTGGAAACACCCATCCTAAGAAGAGTATAATGAGCACTAGCAAAGCATTTGAGTTGTTGCACATGGATTTGTTTGGGCCAACACAATACACTAGTATTGGTGAAAGCAAATATGGCTTTGTGATAGTGGATGACTATACTAGATACACTTGGGCATTCTTTCTAGTGGACAAGAATGATATGTTTGCAACTTTCAAATCATTTGTCAAAGGCATTCAAAATGAGTTTGAAACAACCATCAAGAGAGTTAGAAGTGACAATGGTAGTGAGTTCAAGAACACAAGAATTGATGAGTTATGTGATGAATTTAGAATTAGACATCAATTCTCTACTAAGTACACTCCACAATCAAATGGCCTTGTTGAGAGGAAGAATAGAACCTTGATTGACATGGCAAGATAAATATTGAGTGAGTACAATGTGAGTCAATGTTTTTGGGCCAAAGCTATCAACACGGCTTGCTATTGTAGCAACCGCTTATATTGTCACCCATTAAAAGAGAATACACCATATGAGCTATTGAATGGTAGAAAGCCCAACATTGCATATTTTTGGGTCTTTGGTTGCAAATGCTATATCTTGAAAAGGCACTAGATTGGGTAAGTTTGAGAAGAAGTGTGATGAAGGTTTCTTACTTGGATACTCAACCACTAGAAAAGCATATAGAGTTTGGAATTTGGAAAGTGGTACTCTTGAGGAAGTTCATGATGTTGAATTTGATGAAACCAAGGGTTCCCAAGATGAGAATGAGGACTTGGAAGATGTTAGAGGCATTCAACTTTCAAATACCATGAAAAACATAGATGTTGGTGAATTGAGGCCTAGGCAAGTGATTGATTAAGAAGATGATCAAGTGCAAGTGTTCTCTAACTCAAATGTGCAAATTTACACTAATCAAGCAAGTACAAGTGGCTCTCATGACAATGTGCAAGATCAAGTGGCTGGTAAATCATCTCAACTCAAGATCAAGCAAGTGCAAGCAATCAAGTTCCAATACTCCAACCAACAAATATTGTAAGGGATCATCCATTGGACACTAATTAGAGATATTTCTAGAGGTGTGCAAACTAGATCAAGATTGGCTTTATTTTGTGAGCATTTCTCATTTGTGCCATCTATTGAACCAAAGAAGATAAATGAAGCATTGAAGGATGTTGACTGGGTGAATGCTATGCATGAAGAATTGAACAACTTCATAAGAACTCAAGTATGGGAATTAGTTGAGAGACCAAAGGGACACAATGTTATTGGAACCAAATAGGTCTTTAGAAACAAGCAAGATCAAGATGGGATAGTAGCAAGGAACAAAGCAAGATTGGTAGCACAAGGTTACACTCAAGTGGAGGGTCTTGACTTTGTAGAAACTTATGCCCTGGTTGCTAGATTGGAAGCAATTAGAATCTTGGTAGCCTATGCTTATGCCCACAACATCAAGCTCTATCAAATGAATGTCAAGAGTGCATTTCTCAATGGCACATCAATGAAGAAGTTTATGTTAAGCAACCTCTCGGTTTTGAAGATGACAAGAAGCCTAACCATGTGTACAAGTTGAAGAAGGCATTATATGGCTTGAAGCAAGCACCTAGAGCATGGTATGAGAGGTTGAGGGACTTCCTACTCTCAAAGGGGTTTATGATGGGCAAGGTTGACACCACTCTTTTCACCAAGAAGATTGGCAAGGACTTGTTTGTGCTGCAAATCTATGTTGATGACATCATATTTGGATCAACCAATCAAGACTTTTGTGAAGAGTCTGGAAAGATGATGGCTAATGAGTTTGAGATGTCCATGATTGGAGAATTGAGTTACTTCCTTGGACTTCAAATCAAGCAATTAAAGAATGGTACATTTGTAAGTCAAGGCAAGTACATCAAAGACATGCTCAAGAAGTTTGGCATGAATGAAGCAAAAGTCATTAGCCCACCAATGGGAACAAATGGCAATTTGGATAGTGATGCAAGTGGCAACGTGGTGGATCAAAAGCTGTATCGGTCTATGATTGGAAGCCTAATCTATGTGACCGCATCAAGGCCGGATGTCATGTTTAGTGTGTGCATGTGTGCAAGATTTTAAGCCTCACCAAGAAAAAGTCATTTGAAGGCTATAAAGAGAATGTTGAGGTACTTGAAGCATACACAAAATATTGGTTTGTGGTATTCCAAAGGAGCAAAGTTTGAACTTTCTTGGACATTTGGACTCCGACTATGCGGGATGCAAGGTTGAAAGGAAGAGCACCTCGGGCACTTGTCAATTGTTGGGAAGATCACTTGTTTCATGGTCACCAAAGAAGCAAAATAGTGTTGCATTATCAACCACCGAAGCCGAATACATATCCACTGGTAGTTGTTTTGCACAAATACTTTGGATGAAGGCCACCTTGAATGACTTTGGAATCAAGTTCAAGAAAGTGCCATTGCTATGTGACAATGAGAGTGATATCAAGCTAACCAACAATCTGGTTCAACATGCAAGAACAAAGCACATTGATGTCCACCATCATTTCATTAGAGATCATCAACAAAAAGGGGTCATTTGCATTGAGAGTGTGGGCACCAAAGATCAACTTGCCGACATATTCACCAAGCTACTTGAAGAGAAGAGGTTTTGCAAGCTAAGGAATGAGTTGAACATATTGGATTTCTCAAATATGTGTTGATGCACTCCCCACTTATATGACATGCCTCTCCTTCGATCAATCCAAGGTAAAAGTTGATTGGCATGCATACATCCTTTGCTAAGGACTTGTTTAATGCATCTAGTCATTCCTCATGCCTTATAGGCTCATTCATGAAAATCAAATGAATTTGATGCTTGTATGGTACCACTATTGCTTCTATGCTTGACTTGATCTAGTGGTAGTATATGACATGTTTGTGGAATTACAAACCTAGTGTTTGATCTAGAAAATGAAGTTATAAGTGTTTAACTCAACATGGTACAAGACAACCCTTGAAATGAGGTGTGAAGAAGCTTGTCCTTGGATCAAACCAAATTAAATATCTTTGGCAAGTGTTCTAAATTGAACCAAATTTGGGAAAATGATCCTCACCCCATTGATTGACATTGATAATCTGAACCTATCTAAAATTTGAACCTTTGTGGTCATTGATGACAAAGGGGGAAAAGTAATGCACAAAGATAAGAAAAAGATGACAAAGGGGGAGAACTTTGACATAGGGGGAGAATTATGAAAGTAAGGGGATCAATTAAAATTTGAGCACACAAGTAGGGGGAGCAAGCTCATGAACTTGTGTGTGCATTTGAATGTGCATTCTCATATGCTTGCTTGCATTTGAAAAGTTTCAATTCAATATACATGCTTGTGTGGTGTATACTAGTTGTAGGTTTGAATGATGAAATGAAAAACTAGCATGTATACGTTGTGTAACTAGACTTGTGTTTATATTGTGAAAACTAGACCCTTGCTTCTAATGTTGATCACACGAGGTATTCTTATTTTTTGTATGTCTAGTTGCTAATTGTGCTAAGGATGGTATATTTGGTGCACTCCGATTGGTATCACGCTTCAAAGGTCCATCTCTTATACCTTAGCATCATTTGGTAGACATTGACTACTACTTTTCCTATCCAAGCATAAGTGCAAGCTTCAATCCAAACTCTTAGCACATATTTAGGGGAGCTAATGCTACCAATTGGGGTTCATGAAACTTGTCCATATCCTTTTACACATGGTAAATATGCTTGGGCAAGCAACATGGATTCAATTGAATTTCAATTCATATCTTTGTGAAAGGGTTGTCATCAATTACCAAAAAGGGGAAGATTGAAAGCTCCATTTTTGTTTTGGTGAATTGATGAAACCCTATGTGCTAATCTATTTACTCTAGTGATTATGAAATAGGTGGCACATTTCAAGTGGTGAAGCAAATGGTGAAGATCATGATGATGGTGTGACCATGGTGATGATCAAGTGCTTGGACTCGGAAAATAAGAAAGAGAAAAACAAAAAGCTCAAGGCAAAGGTGAAACTTGATAGGAGCTTTTTGGTTTGGTGATTGAGACACTTAGCGAGTGTGATCATATTTAGGATCGATAGTCGTACTATTAAGAGGGTGAAACTCATATCAAAATACGACTATCAAAGTGTCACTAGATGTTCTAACTCATTGCATATGCACTTAGATCTAGTGGAGAGCTAACACCCTTGAAAATATTTGTGAAAACATGCTAACACACGTGCACAAGGTGATACACCTGGTGGTTAGCACTTTTTAGCAAGGGTGGAGAAGTTGGTGAAGTGGAGATGTTGTTTTTCACTATTTTACAGTGATCAAACTCTGGCCATGAAGTGACCGGACGCAGGCCTAGTGAATCCGGTCAATTATAAACGAAGGTGGCACGCTCGGGCTCTGTCTGTGGTGTGACCAAACATAGGGTCAACTTGTGATCTGACGCAATGGTGATGAGTCCGGTCATGATGATGTACGATGAGAAGGAGGAGAAGGAGGAGCGGACGCTGGACTGCGTCTGATCGAGGTGCACCTCTCTGGAGTCGACCTGACACGTGGTGGTTGAAGTGATTGGTGCGTCTGGTCACAATCTGGTGGTGCGCGGGTTTATGTTGACCTAACACCAGGCAGGTGCGTCCGATCGGTGCTTAGCATGTCCGGTCGTGACTTAACTAGCGAGGTTTTGAATTTGACCATTGGAATCATACGCGCAAGGTTGAATGGAGGTGACACGTGGACGGCGATGACTGACCGGACGTTGAGGCGTGCGTCCGATCATACCTGGTCAGCGTGTCCAGTCATCCCAAGAAAACGTGCAGTGAGGAGCCCAACGGCTCTATTCATAGGGGGCTCCTATTTAAGCCACATGGCTGGCTCAAGCTCACCCTCTTGGCCATTTGCATTGACATAGCAACCTTATGAGCTTAGCCAAAGCCCACTCACTCATCTCCATCATTGATTCATCATCTTTGTGAGATTGGGAGTTAATCCAAGTGCATTTCTTGAGTGATTGCATCTAGAGGCGCTTGGTGTTCGTGTTTTGCTATGGGATTCACTTGTTACTCTTGGTGATTGCCACCACTTTGATGGCTTGGTGCAGTGAGGATCATCGAGCGGAGGAAGGTGTTTGTCTTCGACTCTGATTGTGGTGATTGTGAGGGGTTCTTGACCTTTCCCTGGCGGAGAGCCAAAAGGTACTCTAATGTATTGCTCATGGCTTGTGTGATCCTCATCTTGTGTTGGTTGTGCGGCACCCTATTGAGGGTTTTGTGTGTGATGCCAATTAGCGCATGAACCTCCAAGTGAGTGAATCTCCACAACAAGGATTAGCTTGCCGGCAAGCAAGTGAACCTCAGTAAGAAATCTTGTGTCATCATTGTCCTGAGGATTTCTTGGTATTCATGTGATTGATTGTCATCATCTTGTGATTGAATCATTCCTTGACATGTCGGTATAACTCACTATCCTTCTCGTGTATTTACTTTTCTAGTGTAGCTAAGCTCTTTAGTGTAATTAGTTTTGAGAGCTAGCTTGTGTCGGGTCTTGTGGTTAGTGAGGCTCTTTAGTTAGTCCTTGAGAGCTCACTAACTTAGTGTAGTGACATAGCCTTTGTGTGCATAGAGACTATAGATACTAGAATTGTGGTAGGTGGCTTGCTTTTTTAAGTAGGTTAGCGCAACATTCGCTTTGCCTCATTTTTGTCTAACCGCTTTACTTAGTGTTGTTGTAGAACTTTTTATAGGCTATTCACCCCCCCTCTAGCCATTAGGACCTTTCAGCAGGGATCCATGAAAGCTTGAGGTATAATCCTTTATTTCTTGCTTGATTGATATGAGAACTCCATATGACTTGCTCCCTAAGCAAACTAGGGGTAGAGTCCTTATAGATTTGGACGCTCGGTTTTCTAAACAAATGCTATCTTCCTAATTTAAATTTCTTCTTCCCTATATTATTCTAACTCTAATTGGATGTGGACTCCTCCTTAGGAAGAGGTCCAACCATCCAAGGGAGGCCACTACCCCCCTCATGTGCTTGGCCAGGGCTAGGCTGGGCCTGGCCCTTGTCTAGGCCGCACTAGCCCACCATTAACAGAACTCTTTGGACCTATGATAGGATGTCATTATATGTTTTATTTTAGTTTTAGTAATTTCAAAATGTTTCAACTAGATAGAATAGTCCACTAACAAAGTATGATTGAGATTTGTGAACACATGGTTAAAATCTACCTTTGTGAGATGAGTGATGATTGATTGTCAAGAGATGACCAGTCATTGGTTGAGTGTTTGGACTAACCATGGCATGAGTATGGCATTGTGCAACAAGTATCTTGGCTTGTGATAGGTGTAGGTGTTGAGCGTGGATACGGTCGACGACAATGGATAAGGTCAAGCAAGTTTTGTGCCGATGGACTAGACTTAGTGAAGGACGGATGTGGAGGCATGGACCAACGGACCGAGGTGCCGAGGCGGATAGTGGATGGCTAACACTTGGTGACGTTGACAAGCAAGTGTACATGAGGAGACAACGTAGACGGTGTTAACCAAGTCAGGATAGTGGTTGACCAAGTCAAGCGGAGGTGCGAGGACTTTGTGATCAGGTGGTCAAGGACAAGTGTTGACACGCGTTGAGATTGTGGAGGAAGCGTGGTAGATACGTGACTCTAGCTGGGTTTGGTGGTTTCATCCTCAAAATCACGAGACGGATCTCGGGGAGGCACATGGCATCACTAGAGAGCTTGCGTCCAGACGAAGCGTCTTCATGAAGGGATCATGGTCATCCGATGCTCTGAACTCAACTTGTATGATTATGCCCTTAGGGTTAAGTGGTTCAATCAAAATATCTATGGGTAGGCTTGGACATGTGCATTAGCCCTATAAATAAGAGGAGGGCTGCCCCAATCAGCCATATCTTGGATTGTATTTGCTTTCAAGTCTCAAAGTTAGTTTCCTAAGTTTTAGCCAGAACCTACAACTGCGGTGAGAGATTCGTAGATGAGAGATTGAGTACCTCTGTCTGCAAGAAAATAACTAGACCTTGTTGAATCTGATGTTGTGGCAATAAAGCAAGTTGTCCTCTGAATCTTTGTCTCAACCTTGTTTCAATTTGGTTTTTCTCCTCCCGGTTCCCCTCTGTTGAGCTTTTGTTGGAATTCTTGATTCTGAGTTTTTAGGGTGTTTTGGCCGGATGGATACATGGTAGGACCTCTAAGGAACATCCCTGCCTAATTCCTTGTGAGCACACGATTCATCCTTTGGGAAAAAGTTGAGAAAACCCTCTTTTCTTGATGGATTTATAGATCCGAGTTGATTTTTTAGGTGATGATCATAGGGGGATAGCTTCTAATCACCCTAGGAAACCCCTTTGCAAAGTTTGAAATCATTTAGAATTGTTTTGGATCCAATTCCACTTTTCCAGGAGTTTTTGCGGAGATCTATGGCTTGAAGAATTGGCCAGCCCATTTTTCTAGGCGGCCAGTTCGGCCTAGCTGCAGTAGGCAGCAGTAGAACCGGCCAAGCTGGTTTTGTTCGGTGTGTTCCCCTCCATGGTGTGTTTTTGTCTATTTCATTGCTCCGCTTGTTGTTCTGACTTCTTGTCTTTTCCGATCAGTTCTCTGGTATCTCTTTAGTGTATTCGGTCACCAATTTGCATGTGCGCACTTGTGTGGAAGTCTTTGGTGTTTTGAGAGGTTTGTTTTGGGCGGTGTTCGGACAACGGCCGAAATCGAAAGAAAATTGGATTAGGCTCCCATTCACCGCCCTCTAGGCGCCTTGCTTGGTCCTTCAAGATTTTCTCAAAGTACTCATGGAATGGTTCCATAAAAACTCCAGAAGCAACTAGGGGTATTGCATTCAACATTCTGATCCATAATCAGAGGTAGCACTCTAGGCTTGCAAGCTGATCAAGTGCAATCTGGCGATGCACACGCCTCGACAAGGTTCCTCTTAGAAGAGAACTTTAGGGATCCCTAATTTACTAGTTTTCCCAAGAACTAGTTTCTCATTGCCACGTAAGTGTGATTGGCATCCTTCGCTAATTTGTTTGAAAACCTAGCTATCGTTCACCACAAAAGCGTAAGATTTACCACTCTTGGGAAAAACTAGAGAATACCGGACTATCTAGTTTTTGAAACCGGATCACCTGGCTTGCTTTCATAATAACTTTATTAGTGATACAACAGATTAACATGAGTTGCGATGGTTTATCATGATTGAATTCATCTTCAAACAGAATTGCACTATTGCACTAAGCATCAACAACAAGAAGTAGACTTGATGTGTCTTTTGCGTTTCATTTACAACAAAAAAATGTTATTGCAATCATAATTAGCCGGTATTCATTTAGATGTGAACATGCTGATAAAATGCAAATTATAAATATGTTCTTTACTTTCAATACAATAGCAATGATATCTTATTATAACAAGTTCTGGCAGGGATTATCCTATATATTTTTAATTATCCCCAGTCTGTTAGCATCACAAGTAGCACAAGACTTGTTTTGCTCATCTTGATACACTACGGAGTTTATCCTTCAAACTCAAGCCTTTGCAATCTCAACCAACTGCTTCCCTACATTTCTCCCGGAGAACAACCCGATTAGAGCCGCCGGCGCGCTCTCGATCCCCTCGACGACGTCCTCTACGATGGCCACCTTCCCCTCCCTGATGTACCCAGCCATCTCCTCCTCGAAACTCGCGTACACGTGGAACCAGAAACCGACGTTGAACCCCTCCTGCCCTCCACCCTGATGGGCTTAGGGACGATACAGAACAGGTTGCGCAGGCCGTCGGGCTCCACCAGGTTGTACTGCGAGATCATCCGCAGACGGCGACCCTGCCGCCATGGCGCATCTGCAGCAGCGCGGCGTCGAGCGTCGCGCCGCCGACGTTGTCGAAGTAGATGTCGATGCCGTCGGGGAGGCACCGCTTCAGCGCCTCTCCGAGGTCGGTCTCGGACTTATAGTTGAACGCGTCGTCGAAGCCGAACTTGGTCTTGAGGAGACTGACCTTCTCGTCGAAGCCGGCGCTGCCGACCACGTAGCAGCCTGCGATCTTGGCGAGCTGCCCGACGACCTGGCCGACGGCGCCTGATGCCGCCGAGACGAACACGAAGTCGCCCTTCTTCGGCTTCCCGACCTCGAAAAAGCCGACGTATGCAGTGAGCCCTGTCATGCCTGGAGGCGGTGGTTAACTTTGGATCAGCCGGCAAACCGGAGAAACATTGCAAGCTAGTACTCCTAGACAAAGGGTGCATGATGAGATCGCTGACCAAGAATGCCCGTGTAGTAGGAGAGCGGCAGATCAGTGTGGTTGATCTTGAACAGGGACTCCGGCTGGGTAAGGAGGGTGTACTCCTCCCATCCACTCATCCCCCAGACGAGGTCGCCGGCGTTGAACTCCGGGTGCGTTGAGTCCACCACTTTGCCCACGGTGAAATTCAACAAGGCCTGACGCAAATTTCTTCACCTCAAGTCTGATGCAAATTTTTGTTTGAAGGATTGCATCTCAGATACAGATCAACAGTGGATCAGATTATGAATATTCATACCTCTCCAATTACAAAATCTGGAGGCATGCCCCCATCCTCATGCTTGCTCATGCGGCCGCACATCCATGGGTCGCAGGACAGGTAGAGATTCTTGATCAGCACGGCGGTCAGTCCGCCGGCACACGCAGGCCGACAGTGTCAACCGTGATCTCCATGTCGTCTTCGGTGGGGAACCCGGTGGCGTGCCTCCTCAGCACCACCTTCTTGTTCTGCACCGCAGCCGCCATCACCTCCCCGCTGCCGGCCATTTCCTCTCTACCAAAGAGATGGTTGTCCTGGGACGGGACGCTTAGCTTGCTTTTCGTCTGGTATGCTATTGCCGATTCAGCATGCACTCTCCTCGTACAGTTTTGTAGGCAAGTGCCAAGTCATTTCTCTTGTGAGCCATGACATCAGGCATGACGACGTGGTTTATGACCATGCGTAATCCATGAACATTCCATGTAGTTTTTGTCCCTCTATCTAACTAATTAAGCAGAGTGCTTTTCTTCTTAAGTTTCAAACTTCCGCACACCTTTTCTTACCCGAAAACGACGAATCCTACACCACAAGTTACGTAAGTCATGCCAAAATTTTGTTATTGGCCTCTTTAATTTTTCTAAGGGCCTATTATTTGGATCCTATGAATTGAAATCAATATCTAGAAAGTGCTTCCTATTTTATTATTAAATTACTTTTCAATTTCTCTCAATTAAGAGGGCCTAATTAAATTGGATGTGACCTTGGATCATAACTAGCTAGAGCATCTGCAGCTGAGGGGGTGGGAGAGTAATATTTTTGTGCCCTATACAAAAGAAATTTGGAAACAGCTACCCACTTATTCATCAAGTGCCCTTTCTCCGGTCTGGTATATATGGAGTCAAGTTGCAGCATGGAGTGACTGCCAAAATTTGGGGCCGCCACAATGGACAGATGGGTCAGATTGCGAAGGTTGGTTTATGGCTGTGACCAGAGAAGGCACCAAGGCTGCGCACACACCCAAGACATTCTCATCTTGTGGTGCATCTAAAAACAACGTAATGCAGTAGTCTTCAGAGAATCAAGATGCACGGCTCATGCAGTATCCATGGAAGTCAAGGGTGTTTGTTCTCTTTGGTCCATGCATGGCTGAGAGTTTTCTCTTGCCCCTTTTAGGTCGTAATTTGTCTTTGAATAATTAGTCTAGAGCTCTTAACCACTACAGCGGTGCTCAAAGTGGTAGCGCCTCTTGTGCTTAGCTTGTATAGGGGGTCACTTGACCCCTGGAAACTCTTACTTCTTAATCAATAATATGCCCGGCATCTGGATATTAAAAAAAAATAGCTAGAGAATCATGCTCATCCATGATATATAAGACCAAGTCTCTTGATTACCTTGCATAATGTTTCTTTCTTTCTACAAATTTGCAAACAATTGCACACCTTATTTTATGGCTTAGCACATTGACCACTACATTGCCTTCATCACAAAATGATATTACACATTCAGGCCATTTCTTATGTCAACCATAAGCCATGACGATTGTTTTATGTGCATACGTAATCCATGACACCTGGCCTTATTTGTTCACCTTTTTATTTGCTTATTAATTATTCGGAAGAGGAGGACTGAGGTGAACTTCTGTGTAGTGGAATTGCTGACTTCTTCAAACTTCAAACACAACAACTAATTGATTGCGACTAATGGCTAGATCGCACAATTTGATCCTGTGTGGTCCCAATAAGCCATTGGCCTTTGTACCAGTGCTGCAGATTGGACTACAATGTTTTCGGGAAAACACAACAAAGGATGTCGTTTTGTAAAGAACAATTTCATTTCTGTTTGTGGCATTTGCAGAAATAACAAGTGTATTTATTATAAAAATAAAATAAAAGATGACATGGTAGGCTAGGATCATTTATTGGTATTTCTTTTTGAACTAAAGGACACGCAGACGAGATTAAAGAAGTCACCATATGTGTCTTGTTGTCGACGGACACGTCACCGACCGCTGAAAAAAGAGCACGCTAAATCCTAGAATCAATTTTTTTTGAAAAAAAATGCAAACATCCACGTCAAGTGTTGAATCTGAACCTATCTACGAATAGTTTATTTATTTGCTTTCAATATCTGATTTATGCTAACAGATTATTTACTTTTAAAAATTCCTGTCCAATACTTTTAAGAAAAAGTAACCATTTGCACAACTAATTGTGTCACAACTCACAAGAACGGCATAGCTTGATTTCAGCATTAATGAAAAACTTACAAATTACTATATACTCAAAAACGGGGTACAATATTTTTATTTAGAGAAAGAGAGAGAGAGAAAGTACTAAAAAAATAGCTTGATCTCAACATGACTTTTTTTCTTGAGCCAAAATTCAATTTTAAAACCCCATAACTAATTGAGCACAGTGCTTTTGTTCTTAAGTCTCAACCGGCAAACACTTTTTCTTACACAAAAACGACATGCCCTAGAACATTAATTAATATATTTGACCCCTCTAGTTCCATAAGTCATGCCAAAAATTGATAACACCAAAACTACTGCCCACTATTGCCTATGTGTCATTGGGTCTTATTCTGTCGCGTCAGCCAGACCTCGTCTTTCTTTTTTCCCTCGAGTAGCTGTTTCTTTTTCCAGTGGTCTCTGTTTTTCTACTTTGTTTGTACTTCCTATGTATATATAGAGAGAGAAAATTATCTCTGCGAAACCCAGTTTTAAGTTTCTTGGCCCTGAAAACTTCGGAATTGCTTGTATGGCCCTGGGTTCTAATTTCATTGCCCTCGATGACACCACCGTTCATTCCGTTGGATTTCTCTGTTAAAAACTAGGTCCCACTTGTCATATTATGTTGGATGAGACAGAAATGCCCTTGGCCTCCACTCCCTCTTCTCCTAAGCAAAATCAGTATGTGTTCTCGTAGAAAAACAAAAGACCGACTCCCCTGGCCTCCACTCCCTCCTCTGGACTCCACTCTGAACCCTAGATCGAGGAGCCACGAACGCCGGCGGCGGGCGGCGGCGAGGGGCGTAGGGAGGGGCGTCGCGAGGCGCTGGACGCGTGGCCTGGGCGCTAGTGGGTGCGGCTCTTGGGCGCGGCTCCTAGGCGTGCGTTCTAGGCGCTCTAGGGTGCTCGTCGCCGGCAGGGCGCTCGTCGCGGGCAGGGCGGCGCCTAGCGCGAGGCGGGGGCGCGCGGCCGCCTCCAGGGCGTGTGGCCAGGGCGCAGGGCGCGTGGCCTCCTCCTGGGCGCCAGGCCGGGGGTGCGCGGCCGCCTCCAGGGCGCGTGGCCAGGGCACAGGCGCGCGGCCTCCTCCTGGGCGCCAGGCCAGGGGCGATCTGCTGCCAGGCCAGGAGCAGGGCCGCCTAGGGCCTAGCCGGTGGTGGCAGCCGCTGCTGCGCTGACCAGCGAGCGCCGTGGGCAGGGCGCAGGGCACCAGGCACTGGGTACATTCTCAGATCCACTGCATATATTTCTGACTAAAAATGATGTCGTGTTTCTAGGTCTGTAATGCTCGAACCAACTAGATAATTACTAGTGAGAAATGTATTCACCTGTTGTGTTCTGTGAAACCTTTTGTCTGTAAACAATGCTGCAGTGAATCAGCTTCCTGCTTCGTGTCCACAAAGACCAATGTTAGGGGTTGCTGCAGCTAGAAAAACATGCAAATTAACATTAAAAGTGCCAAACCATTCTGTTTAAATCCAACATGAGAAAAGCTACCTTGCTATTGTCCACACCAACAGATTGCTTCTGCAAAAGATCTATCAGGAAGCGTCTTTTCTCCCCATCATTAACAAACTCAATTTTCTACTTAATCAGGTCAGTGCTTGACCCAACCCTCCCGACAGTAACAAATATGTAATGGTACAAGAAATCAGATGCCAGCCTCTGGGAAGAAACGCATTAAGACATCAGTCAAATATGTATCAATTTAGAGATCTCATCAATTTAACAGCAAATAGGACTATATCATGACAACCTAAAGACTAACATCCTTTGTGCAGTATAAGATTTAAGTGATATCCACTTCTATTAAAAAAGAGAAGTGCCATTTAAAATCTAATAATAGGAAAAATCTAAATTGATTGCTTTTCCCTACAGTCCATGCTTAGAAACTACAACTACTAATAATAAGAGAAAACATGCTGACTCAAATTCTGGACCATTGAAAAGGTAATCCTCTCAATCCCTGTATGTATAGGAGCTGTCCATTCCCTACATTCCAAGCATTGTTGTTGTTTTAGTTTATACAGTATCATCCAAAATTTAAAATTATTGCTGTTTGAGATGTACAGGTGCAGATCAAGAAGTGGCTCCAATTAGCCGGAGTCGAACTCCATTGAAATCCCTTTGGCCGGTGAGCAAACAGCTACTGTAAAGGGAAAAATGGTAAAGGGAAAACCAAACAAATTGCTAAAAAGATTCCAGTCATTTCTATGGTGCCATCAGACTGCCCGGCCATGAGCACCAGAAGCAAGAAAACCAATCCAGCAAGTCCTGCCATGAGCACTAGAACTAAAAGGAGACTTAGCTTGTGATTCTCCAAAAACTTATGATATGTATGCATGTGGACTTGATGTAATGTTTGACCATATATGTAAGAGATCTCTATATGTAAGCGAACCTTAATGTACGCAGTTATGGACCATTTATATTGGCTAAATGCAGCTATGGACCATTTGTACTAGCTAAATGCAGTGAACTGATTGAACCAATTTAGATTGAGATCTCATTAGTGTTTATCTATAAACTGTGGATGAATTGTATTGCTCAAATAATGGAGTCCGGCAATAAATCTCATTTATTTTTCGGAAATTTAACCACAGTACTATATTATGGATGAATTACAATGCTTAGATAATGTATATAGCATAACAAATTTATTTGCTAATTTGAATATAATGTGGAAGAATTATAATGTCAAAATAAAACATACAAATACTGTGTCAGGTAACATGCAGATGAAACCGGCGCCATACAAGGAAGAGACTACAAGGAATCAACATAGTTTCCAGCACAGGGGTATTATGGTCAATTCGCATAGCACTTAATGGTGTTAGTACCCAAATCTGACAGTAGTGTCATTGAGGAAAAAAAAATTGGAACCCAGGGCCATATAGGCAATTCCGAAGTTTTCAGGGCCAAGGAACTTAAAACTGAGTTTCGCAGGGCCATACAGATAATTTTCTCTTTCTCTATATATATATATACACACACCTCGTCTAAATACATAATTAAAGCAATATATCTATAAATCTATAAATACCAAAATATCCTATAATTTAAAATGGTGGGAGTACCGATTCCTTCGTCTAATAAAAATAGCAATAAATCCTACCGTCTTTAATAAAGGAAAAAAATTAACAATGTGCCCATTTTAACATAAGTTTGGATACCCCTTGTTAACTTATACTGATGCTTATACTAATTTGATGTAAGAGAATTAAAAAAAATTCTTCTAAAGTAGTTTAAGTGAATAAGGCAGCTGAGGCTTTCAATTAGCGTGACGCTCACGAGTCCCGACAGATCCCCATCAAGCAGTGACACCCTACGATGATGGCCCGGATTAAGGCTGGACGAAAAACTCGAAGCTCGTTAGCTCGCTCGGCTCGTGGCTGGCTCGGCTCAGCTCGGCTCGGCTCGTTAGGATAACGAGCCGAGCCGAGTCAGGATTTTAGCTCGTTAGCTATAACGAGCTAACTTGAGCTGGCTCGTGAGCCGCTCGCGAGCCAAACGAGCCGTAGTTTTAGAGAAAAAATCATCATAACTTATATTAGTTTTATATTACTTCATGTTTTGCACTTCACAAATAGATAATATGTTAGCTCATATGAATATTTCGTTCGATTTAAAGCTATTGAATATATTATTTTTATATTATTAATATTTTTATGCTTTAGATAAATACAAATATTATATTTTGTATTTTTTTTTCCTGGCTTGCGAGCCTAACGAGCTAGTTCGAGCTCGTAACGAGCCGAGCCGAGCTGGCTTTCTGGCTCGTTAAGATAACGAGCCGAGCCGAGCTGGCTCATTATCCTAACGAGCCAGAACGAGCCGAGCCGAGCCGAGCCAGCTCGTTTACTAGCCCGGATAAACACCGAGATATTTCCGCACCCAGCGGTCAGCATGGCGCGTATCAGCGATGAAAGGATCAAGATGCCCAAGAGGGGGGTGAATTGGGCTTCTTTAAAAATTAAATGCAAGAATTAAATCCTACAAGCCGGAATTCACCCCTAGTGTCTACTTGTGTTCCTAGAGAGTCTACCGATACAAAGTTTTGCACCCTAGTTTCCAATCCTAGTCTAGCATGGCAAGTCTAGGAATGTAAAACAAGCAATGAAAGTAAATACGAGAATGTAAATGCTTGAATGTAAAGGGGCAAGGAACACGGCGATATTTTTCCGAGGTATCGGAGAGTCGCCACTTCCCACTAGTCCTCGTTGGAGCACCCGGCTCGTGGCTGGCTCAGCTCAGCTCGGCTCGGCTCGTTAGGATAACGAGCCGAGCCGAGCCAGGATTTTAGCTCGTTAGCTATAACGAGCCAACTCGAGCTGGCTCGTGAGCCGCTCGCGAGCCAAACGAGCCGTAGTTTTAGAGAAAAAATCATCATAACTTATATTAGTTTTATATTACTTCATGTTTTGCACTTCACAAATAGATAATATGTTAGCTCATATGAATATTTCGTTCGATTTAAAGCTATTGAATATATTATTTTTATATTATTAATATTTTTATGCTTTAGATAAATACAAATATTATATTTTGTATTTTTTTTTCCTGGCTCGCGAGCCTAACGAGCCAGTTCGAGCTCGTAACGAGCCGAGCCGAGCTGGCTTTCTGGCTCGTTAAGATAACGAGCCGAGCCGAGCTGGCTCGTTATCCTAACGAGCCAGAACGAGCCGAGCCGAGCCGAGCCAGCTCGTTTACTAGCCCGGATAAACACCGAGATATTTCCGCACCCAGCGGTCAGCATGGCGCGTATCAGCACTGAAAGGATCAAGATGCCCAAGAGGGGGTGAATTGGGCTTCTCTAAAAACTAAATGCAAGAATTAAATCCTACAAGCCGGAATTCACCCCTAGTGTCTACTTGTGTTCCTATAGAGTCTACCGATACAAAGTTTTGCACCCTAGTTTCCAATCCTAGTCTAGCATGGCAAGTCTAGGAATGTAAAACAAGCAATGAAAGTAAATACGAGAATGTAAATGCTTGAATGTAAAGGGGCAAGGAACACGGCGATATTTTTCCGAGGTATCGGAGAGTCGCCACTCCCCACTAGTCCTCGTTGGAGCACCCGCGCAAGGGTGTAGCTCCCCCTTGATCCGCGCAAGGATCAAGTGCTCTCTACGGGTTGATTCTTCGATACTCCGTCGCGGTGAATCACCCAAAACCGCTCACAAGATGAGTTGGGTCATCCACAAGCTCCACCGGATGATCACCGAACTCCCAATCACCACCACGCCGTCTAGGTGATGGCGATCACCAAGAGTAACAAGCTAGAACTCTCACTTGACCACTACGAGCCCAAATGAGAAGGTGGATGCACACTTGCTACTCTCTAATCGCTAGTGAGGAACTCTCAAGCTTTGATTCTCAAATCTCTATCCTCACTAGTGCTCTTGCACTCCCTTGCACTCCAAAGGTGTTTTTCAGCTGATCAAATGAGCAAGAGACCTCTAAAAGAGGTGGTGGGGATGTATTTATACACCCCACAGACAAAACGAACCGTTACCTGCTGACTCAGCAAAACACGAGCTGACCGGACGCGCCGGTTGAACTGACTGGACGCGCCGGTCGCTCGTAACGGTCAAAATCCGAAAATCAATTGAGTGACCGGACGCACCGGTCAGGGGCGACCGGACGCGTCCGATCGTGCAGGGAGCATACTGTACTCGCACCGGACGCGCGACCGCGTCCGATCGGTGATGACCGGACGCGTCCGGTCGACTCTGGACCTTACTGGACTGTGACCGGACGCGCCGATCACACCCAGGTCGCGTCCGATCGGGTGTTTCCCTCAAGTGACACGTGTCGACTTCTGACCACCGCGTCTGGTCCTCACGAGGACCGCGTCCGGTCGTCAGAGCTGAAACCCTAGCCTTGGAACTGTACTGACCGGACGCGTCCGGTCATGCCGAGGACCACGTCCGGTCAAGGGAAAACGACCCGAAACTCTCCGAAACGTGTTACAACTTGAACCAAGTTGCTTCCAACTGAACTTTGAGCTATTCTAGAGCTGCCTAGCGCCAAGTTTAACAAGTGTGCACCACACCTAAATGTAGGACTCGCCTAGGTCAAGCTACCCGCTCATGCCCCCCTTTATAGTACGGCCAAAAGAGAAAAACGAAGATCCTAACGACTATTCCAAATGTATCTCAACACCTCGACATCCGGAACTAACCGTCCTTAATCTTGACGTCACTCTTTTGAAAACCGAAACGATTTCCATCAAGGGGCATGAATACCATGGTGCCCAAAGCAGTTAAAACCTCCATGACCTAACTTACCATAGTTTCTGCAAAACACACGTTAGTCATGGTAATAAAGCGTTGTCATCAATTGCTGAAACCAAACCTCGGGGCCTAGATGCTTTCAATCTCCCCCATTTTGGTGATTGATGACAACACTAAGATATAAAAGATTTGAGTTGAGGTTATCGAGCATGCATGGTTCACATAAGCAAAAAGCAATAAGCACAAGAGGTTAGGAATTGCTTATGTGCCCCAAGCCAAAAGAGTGTACTCATGAGATAAGACAAAGAATATTAGTACACATACAGATATAGCTCATAAGAAATCGGAGTAAGGCACGGAAGCACAACCTTAGAGCTATTATTAAAAACGGTGACAAGTGTTAACACTGCGACTGGATAAAACATTAAGACTCAAGGTTTATCACACGACGACATGCCACACGAATGCAATGACTAAAAAGTAAACATGATGCATGAAAGTAGCACACAAGAAAAAAACGAAAACCCTCTCTCAAAACTCCCCCTGAAACTACTCTCTCTCCCCCTTTGGCATCAAGCGCCAAAAAACTAATCTAAGGATCTGACGAGGGGACAGACGGAGTCGTGTCGGGTGCCGAGGTGCGCGGAGTAATCACGAAGTGTAGAGAATCTCCCTCGGAATCTGAGCTATCTGGCTGACCCTCTGAAGAAACACGTGGCTGTGAAGCAGTCTGGGTCTGAGCGGCAGGAATAGGTACTGACATAGTAGCAATAAGAGGATCCGTCTGAGTGACCTGAGCCTGTAGCGAGCCAATAGCAGGAGGATCTGTCGAGGCAACTGACGAAGGAAAAGTCTCTGTAGTACCGGTCCCTGTCACTGGAGGAATAGCTGCCTCTAAAGCTGACAACCCTGAAGAAGTAGCAAAGGTAGTGTGCGAGGGCGTCGACTGACCAGTCAACTCGCTGTAGGTAGCACTGTAATCACCGAAGGGTGTGCCTGTCAGGAGGTGAGGGCGAGGCTGGTCTGAAGGTGTAAACCCCGTGTGAATAGGCGTGAAGCTCGGGGACTGGAATGACTGGAGAACCTGCTGCTGTGGAGATGTGAACTGGAAGCTCGGCTGTCCTTGACTCGATGGATCACTGGATTGTAAAGCAGAAGTCAGGACAGAAGCAGGCGGAGGAACCCCAACAGTGACTAGGTGGCGCAGGAGATCCAAGTACTGCTGCTGACTAGCTGCACTCTGTCGCTGAATCTCGTACTGCTGTCGCTGCATTTCAACCTGCTGCCTCTGGATCTCAAGCTGCAGACGCTGAAACTCGTCCTGACGAGCCTGAATCTGTGCAAGTGCTGCAGCTATGTCCTGAGCCTATCGTTGTATCTGCTGTTGCTGCTGCTCCTGTGCCTGGGTCAACCTTTCAAGTATAGCCACCATGGCTGGGTCTGTGCGGGAGGCTGAACCAGAGCCACCGGCCTCATGGTCGTGAGACCGAGGAGACCGGTACCTGGGAATGGGCTGGTAGTCCTCATCAGTGCTGTCAGATGTCACATCCTCTGGAAGATCAGCAGGCTGAGCGTCAAGATCGGCAAGCTCTGCCTCTGCAAGCTCATCAACTGTGGCGTCCTGCTCAGCCGCTGTCTCAGGAACCGCAGGTCGCTCACGCTGTCCTGGCACTGGGGCCTGATCTCTAGTGACTGAAGCCCAAAGCTGACGGATATCATACTCAGGGAAAGCAGTAGTAGTATCTGATATCTCAGCTCGGATCTCTGCTGGTAGCTGAATGGATGATCTAATGATGAAGCAGATCCAGTGTGCATAGGGCAGCTGACGATTACCCTTGAAGCCCTCAGCTATGGTGTCCTCCATCTCACTAAGTATGAGATCCCAAATGTCAAACTGTGTCTGTGAGAGGAGGTGGTGAACAACCCATAGCTGCATCCGAGTCAGTCCCTCTCTGTAGCCAAGTCTGGGAAGTAGAGTGTGTCTGACTATAGCATCCAGAACTCTGGCAAGTGGTGTCAAACTGGCAGGCGTGCGACGAGACCCTTCACCAAAAGGCTCACGGAAGCAGGGTCGAATCAAGTCTGTAGGTGGCACTGCCCCGCCGTGAGGGCGTCTCGGTGGAGGAGTCTGACCAAAACATAGCTGATGTATCTTCATGTTGGAAGCTGGGAGTCTGAGAATCTCCCGCACTCTGGTGCTGTATAGACGGTGATCGCGGCCTCGGAATGCAAAGTGAATGAAATCATGGGCAGGATCAATCCATAGTGAAGCATAAAACTCTCTGACCCATGTGCCGCAGTATGCACCTGTCCGTCCAAGAAGATCTGACAAGCCTGGCAGAAAGGACAGGTGCGGACGTAGCTGTTCTCCCACAACCTCAACCAGTGACTCAAGTCGACAGACCCTCTGTGGTCGGAAAGCAATACCGCTGTCAACTAGAGCCCTGTAGAAATCCTCCTGAAGTGGGGTATAGAAGCCTTCTGAAGCTCTGTGATCCCTCACAGGTGGAAACCACCGACTGACCTCCACGAGCCTCAACCCCTGCACCTGACGTGCTGTAGCACCCCTCAAGTCAAAGTGCTCGACCAGGGGTGAACCTCTAGCTCTGGGAGGAGGACGTGCTCCACGATGCTGGCCCTCTGGCCTAGGAGTCACCTGAGTACGTGCGCGTGTGGAGCGGCGACGTGGTGGAGACTGAGCTGGCTGCTCCTCTGTGTCCTCTGTAGCCTCTGGAGCCTCTGTGGCCTCTAGAGCTGGATCAACTAACATACCCTCTGTAGCTCCAGTATCCTCAGTATCCTCAGTGTCCTCTGTGCCGAGCTGTCGACGTTCTAGATGAAAGCGACGCTCGCCTATGCGTATGCCACTGCTCCTGCCACCTCTCTCTGCCTGCTCTGCTGCGTCTGCCACGGCCTGAGCAATCTCTGCCTCTGTAAGTGTCTTCTTCTTCTTTCTGGCCATGATCTTGATACGCTTCCCACGTGCAATCTCAGACCGACGAGGAGGACTGTCGTCCCCGTCACCAGGAGCACCACCGGCGTTCTTGCAACGCACCATGCTGACAAACTGATCGAAAACCTCTGAAAGATGGTGAACTGACACTCGAGAGGCTTGGCCTCAATCCGTATCCGCAGGCTTGGCCTCGGATTCAGCAAACTGATCTCACCCTGACACACGGACAGACTCGCTGCAACGACGGAATAGAGAGATCTACTATAAGCACATATATAACTAAAAGGTACGAAACCCTAGAGATAGCAAGCATATGAGATACGATGTGAATCGAAACGCGAAGCTACCTCGGATCGACGAGACGACGGTGACAAAATGAGGTGACCTAGATCTCGAGATTCCCCGAATTTGTCGAACGAGCTCTCGAGCTAGGGTTAGGGCAAACCCTAGAGGACAGGGCTCGGCCGAAGGATGGATTCGAGGAGCTAGCGAGGATGCTTGGCACGGGGGAGCACGCGATGGCTACGGTGGAGAAACCGGCGTGGCAAGTGGGGCTAGCAGACACGGCAGCAGTGGCGGCGCAGCTGCGGTAGAGGCGTGGGCGTGGCTGCGGGCAGAGGCGCGGCTGCGGGCAGGGCGGCAGCGAGCGCGTGAGCGAGGCAAGCGCGGGCGAGGAGACACGGCTGGGTCGTGGCTGGGCTTGCCGGAGGCGAGGAAGACGGCAAGGACGCGGCGGCTCCGGCGAATTTTGCGAGTTAGGGCAGGCGGCGGCGGAAGAAGCTCGGGCGGATGAAAAACACGGCCGAGGACGAACCGTTATATGAAGGGGTTAGATCCGCTCGACGCGTGATGACCGGACGCGGTGGTCGTTATGACCGGACGAGGTGGTGCAGCGTCCGATCACACTCCAGTAAGCTCCTGGAGTGACCGGACGCGTCCGGTGAGGACTGACCGGACGCGGTCAGAGTCCGGTCGAGGGGAGCTCGGGAATTCATCGCGAATGACCGGACGCGGTGGTGGTAACCGGGACCAGACACAGTGGTCAACAGCAGCGCGTCCGGTGCAGCGTCCGGTCACTAGATCTGGAGTTGGTCTTCTGGATGACCGGACGCGCTGGTGGACGCCGGGACCGGACGCGGTGGTGAAGCATCACTGCGTCCGGTGCAGCGTCCGGTCCAGCGTCCGGTCACTGTTCTTCGCCCTTCTTCGTTCCGAACTACGACGCGACTTCTCCCAATCAGGTTCCAATTCAAAAAGACACAAATAAACACCAATTGGAACACGATATGAGAGACCTCACTCAAACCTTCAAATTTTTCAAAATAGATTGCCTTAGGCTAGTATTATTTTTAAGAAAATAGGCAATAAACACCCAAGGAGCAACGTATGGCCATGCAATAAAGTTTCTGAACCTTTAGGAGCGTCAAAATGCTCTCTTTATCCATGGACGAACACAGAGGTTGCTCAAAGCGAAACAGAAAAGAAACGCCAAACAAACAACCATGCATATGCAATGCAATACAAGAAGGTAAAGCTAGGATGCTTGTCAAGTTTGATCCACGGTTAGGCTTCTTCACTCCTCCAAAGAAGGGTTATCGTAACCGTGTTACCAAGCCCTAAATGCATTGCGATAAAATAAACATGGCATATTATACAATGCAATGCAAGGGACAACACACGCTCATTTTTTAAAGTTGCTAGAATCAAGCACATTGAGTTCACTTCTTAACCTACAAAAGGTTTCCTCATCCAAAGGTTTAGTGAAGATATCCGCTAATTGATTTTCACTTCTTACACCTTCTAGTGATATGTCATTTTTAGCAACGTGATCTCTTAGAAAGTGATGGCGGATATCAATGTGCTTGGTGCGAGAGTGTTGTACCGGATTGTTAGCAATTTTAATGGCACTTTCATTATCACATAAAAGTGGCACCTTTTCAAGAACAATTCCATAGTCTAGGAGGGTTTGTTTCATATATAAGATTTGTGCACAACAAGCCCCCGCGGCAATGTATTCCGCCTCGGCGGTGGACAAAGCCACACTATTTTGCTTTTTAGATGACCAAGATACTAAAGATCTTCCAAGCAAATGGCACCCTCCGGATGTGCTTTTTCTATCAATTTTGCAACCGGCATAGTCCAAATCGGAATAGCCAATTAGTTGGAATCTAGCTCCTTTGGGATACCAAAGACCAATGCTTGGGGTGAGCTTAAGATATCTTAGGATTCTTTTTACGGCACTTAAGTGAGGTTCTTTAGGGCACGCTTGAAAGCGGGCACACATGCACACACTAAACATGATATCGGGCCTAGATGCGGTAAGGTACAACAAGCTACCAATCATAGAACGGTAGAGAGTTTGATCAACCGGTTTACCTTCCTCATCTAGGTCGAGATGTCCATTTGATGGCATTGGGGTCTTGATTGGTTTGCATTCTTCCATCTTGAATCTTTTCAGAAGATCCTTGGTATACTTTTCTTGAGAGATGAAAATCCCTTCTCTCATTTGCTTTACTTGAAATCCAAGGAAGAATGTGAGCTCACCAATCATTGACATCTCGAACTCCTTCGACATCAATTCACCAAATTCCTTGCAATAATCTTCATTTGTTGATCCGAAGATGATATCATCAACGTATACTTGACAAATAAAGATCTCCCCATTAAATTTCTTGGTGAATAGTGTGGTGTCGACCTTCCCAATGGTGAAGCCCTTCTCAATGAGGAAGTCCCGGAGGCGCTCATACCACGACGCTCTAGGGGCTTGCTTGAGCCCATATAACGCCTTGGACAACCTATAAACATGATTAGGATATCTAGGGTCTTCAAACCCGGGAGGTTGATTAACATAGACTAGTTCACTTATAAAGCCATTTAAGAATGCACTTTTCACATCCATTTGATATAGTTTCATATCATGATGTGATGCATATGCAAGGAGGATACGAATGGCTTCAAGTCTTGCAACGGGTGCAAAGGTCTCTCCAAAATCAAGACCTTCAACTTGAGAGAACCCCTTTGCAACTAGTCTTGCCTTGTTCCTCACCACTATGCCTTGGTCATCTTGCTTGTTTCGGAACACCCACTTGGTTCCAATGACTCTTGCACCTTTAGGATGCTCTTCAAGTGTCCATACTTGATTGCGGGTGAAGTTGTTCAATTCTTCATGCATTGCATTCACCCAATCCTGATCTTTAAGAGCTTCTTCTACATTCTTGGGTTCAACGCAAGAGACAAAAGAGTGATGTTCAACAAAAGAAGCTAGCTTTTGAGATCGAGTCATTACTCCCTTTGTAGGACTCCCTATGATGAGATCTTGTGGATGTGCTTGAAGTAGTGGTGAGTTTCTTCTATCAACCACTTGAGGAGGTGGATGGGGATCATCAACATCTTGAGCTTGTGCCTCGGCTTGTTCATGAGAGACATAAGTGTCTTCATTTTCAACTCTCTCATTCTTGTCATCATCTTGAGGCACACGTGATGAAGATGGTGGATCAACAATTTGTACATCGTCATCATCATCTTTTGGCTTGATGTCTCCCACCGGCATGTTCTTCATGGCCTCCCTCAAGGGTTCATCACCTACATCATCATAATTCTCAATTGCTCCTTGGGAGCCGTTAGATTCATCAAATTCCACATCATATGTTTCTTCAACCAAACCGGTGGCATGGTTAAATACTCTATATGCTTTGGACTTTGATGAGTAACCAACAAGAAAACCAATATCACAACGTCTTTGAAACTTCCCTAGGTGTTGACGCTTCTTGTAGATGTAGCATTTGCAACCAAACACCCGGAAGAAAGAGACGTCCGGCTTCTTCCCATTTAGCAACTCATAGGGGGTCTTGCCAAGAAACTTTTGTAGGAAGAGGCGATTTGAAGCATAGCATGCGGTGTTGATTGCCTCGGCCCACAACTTCTCCGGAGTGTTGTACTCATCTAGCATTGCTCTTGCAAGGGTGATCAAAGTTCGGTTCTTTCTCTCAACTACACCATTTTGTTGAGGAGTGTAGGTTGAAGAGACTTCATGCTTGATTCCAATTTCATCACAATAAGCTTCAATATTGGTGTTGTCAAACTCTTTGCCATTGTCACTTCTAATCTTCTTTATCTTGACTTCAAATTCATTTTGAGCTCTCTTTGCAAACTTCTTGAAGCAATTTGCCACTTCGGATTTATCATGAAGGAAGAAAGTCCATGTATACCTTGAGTAGTCATCCACTATCACAAGACAATAGAGATTACCACCCAAGCTCTTGTATGTTGTAGGCCCAAACAAATCCATGTGTAGAAGTTCTAGCACTCTTGAAGTTGACATGAAAGCTTTGGTTGGGTGAGTGTTTGCAACTTGTTTGCCCGCTTGACATGCACTACAAGGTTTGTCCTTTTCAAACTTCACATCCTTCAATCCTCTCACTAGTTCTTTCTTCAATAGCTTGTTGAGAGTGTTCATTCCAACATGAGCAAGCCTCCTATGCCAAAGCCAACCAAGTGAGGTCTTGGTGAACAAACATGTCATCAAATTTGCATCTTCGGAGGTGAAGTCAACAAGATAAAGATTGTTGTATCTAAAGCCTTTGAATATCACTTGCTTGTCATCTATCTTTGAAACTCACTTCATTTGGTGTGAACAAGCATTGGAAGCCAAGGTCACAAAGTTGCCCAACGGATAACAAGTTGAAACTCAATGAAGCAACATAGAGCACATTTGAGAGTGAGTGATCATGTGATATTGCAATCTTGCCTATACCCTTGACTTTGCTCTTTGAATTATCCCCAAATGTGATCTTCTCTTGACATATTCCATTCTCTTCAATGGTAGTGAACATACAAGGATCACCGGTCATATGTTGAGTGCAACCACTATCAATAACCCAATGAGATCCACCGGTCTTGTAGTTCACCTACACACAAGAGATCAAGCTTTTTGTTTAGGGACCCAAACTTGAGAGGGGCCCTTGACTTTCTCAACTAGTGACTTGGCAACCCATATTTTCTTTGGCCTATTCTTGTTTGGGGGACCCAAAAACATGACTTTCATCTTTCCATTTGAATCTTTTCTTAGCTTATAATGAGCATTGAAGGCGAAAGGTCTAGCATGCTTGGGCAAGGGTTGTGGTGGTGGAGTTTTGCATTCATGAGCAAAGTGACCTTCTTGACCACACTCAACACATCTCTTTGGCTTGGGCTTTGACTTGCTTTGTTGTTGTTGAGCTTTTGCTTTCTTCTCTTGATTTGCCAAGTACCCAATACCACTTCTATCCATCTTCATTACGGTGTTCATGAGGAGCTCACTTTGCAAATGTTGGCCTCTTGTGAACTTGCTTAGGCCGGTCTTGAGATGCCCTTTTCCTTGCTTGAGCTTTTTGTTTTCTTCAATGAGTGACTCATTTGTTGGTTGCTTCTCAAGAGCCATCAAACCTTTTAGCTTCTTGTTCTCATTTGCAAGCTTATCATTCTCACACTTGATCTTGGCATAATCATCATAGTTGCTTGACTCAACCACACTCTTGCCTTTGCTACTAGAACCTTGCTTAATGCTTTCAATGATCAAATCATCACATGATGTAGCTATATCACACTTAACAACATAGTTAGTAGCATCATGTGTCTCAAGAGCAAGTTCATTAGCAACCACAAGACTATCATAGTCAATTTTTAATGTAGTGTATTTGTCCTTTAGAGAATTATATCTATTGATGAGCTCATCATTCTTCTTCTCAAGTTTATCATGTTGATCTTTAAGCTCTTTATAAGAGGTTTTGAGCTCCTTGAGAGTGGAAGACATGGTTTCATTTTGATCTATGAGCTCATCCCTAGCATCATGTGCACTTTTAAGTTTAGATGTGAGTGTTTCATTTTCATGTTGAAGCTCATCATTTTCGTTTCTAGTCCTCCTTATGATTTTAGAATATTTGTTTAACAATTTTACTAATTCATCATAAGAAGGTGCATCATATTCATCATCACTATCACTATCATCATCATCATCACTATCATGGTTTTGTACCTTTTGTTCACCCTTGGCCATAAGGCATAGGTGAGTAGTGGACGATGATGGTGAAGGAGGCGGTGAAGGTGGTGATGAAGATATCGGTGAAGATGATGGCCCCATCATAAATGCGGCAACCTTCTCTTTCTCATCATCGCTCTCATCTTCGGAGGACTCACAAGATGATTCAATGTCGGTGAGCCAATCACCAACAATGTATGCCTTTCCTCCCTTCTTCTACTTGTGGAACTCCTTCTTCTTGCCATCCTTCTTCTTGTATGGCTTGTTCTTCTTCTTCTCTTCTTCTTCATCACTTGAATCATTTTTCTTGCCCTTGTTCTTGTACTTGTCTTTTGGTGGTCTAGGGCATTGATGAGCTAGGTGGCCAAGTTCACCACAATTGTAGCAATCCATCTCCGAGATTGGCTTTCTCTTGCTACTTGTGAAGAATTTCTTCTTCTTGCCATCGAACTTGATGCCACTCTTATTGAGCTTCTTTAGCATCTTGGTGGTCTTTCTCACCATGAGTGCAAGTGATTCATCATCAACATCACTTTCACTTGAGCTTTCTTACACCATCATGGCTTGGCCCTTCTTCTTCTTCTTGTCATGAGTAGCTTTGAAGGCCAAGTCCTTCTTCTTGGAAGATGATGAGCCCTCTTCCGGAGTGATATGCATGTACATCTCATGTGCATTGATTTTCCCTAATACTTGAGTCGGTGTTGCGGTGGAAAGATCACTTTGGTGAAGCACCGTGAAAATGTGACCATACTTCTCAACGGGAAGCACACTCAAGATCTTCCTTGCAACATCCGATTGGCTCATTTTGGTGAGCCCAAGAGCATTGAGGTCCTCTACAAGAACATTCAAGCGAGTGTACATGTCATTAGCACTTTCTTTGGGAAGCATCTCAAAAGAATTAATTTTCTTTAAAGCTATGTGATAGCGTTCCTCACGCTCACTCTTAGTTCCCTCATGGAGAGCACAAAGATTTTCCCACAATTCATGAGCGTTCTTTGCATTACGCACACGATTGAAGATATCTTTGCCTAAGCCCCGGTAGAGTGCATTTTTGGCCTTTGCATTCCACCAGTCATACTTCTCCTCGTCACCACTTGGGTTAGTGGGATCTCTTATGGGGGGAAGCCCTTCGGTTGCGGCTCTAAGGCACCCAACATCTATGGCTTCGAGGTACGCCTCCATACGAATTTTCCAATATGGAAAATCGTCTCCCTCAAAAGTGGGAGGTGGTCCTTCCCCATTAGACATCTTGCTCTAGGCGGTAAAGCCTAAAATTAGAGCAACACGGCTCCAATACCAATTGAAAGGATCAAGATGCCCAAGAGGGGGGGGTGAATTGGGCTTCTCTAAAAATTAAATGCAAGAATTAAATCCTACAAGCCGGAATTCACCCCTAGTGTCTACTTGTGTTCCTAGAGAGTCTACCGATATAAAGTTTTGCACCCTAGTTTCCAATCCTAGTCTAGCATGGCAAGTCTAGGAATGTAAAACAAGCAATGAAAGTAAATACGAGAATGTAAATGCTTGAATGTAAAGGGGCAAGGAACACGGCGATGTTTTTCCGAGGTTTCGGAGAGTCGCCACTCCCCACTAGTCCTCGTTGGAGCACCCGCGCAAGGGTGTAGCTCCCCCTTGATCCGCGCAAGGATCAAGTGCTCTCTACGGGTTGATTCTTCGACACTCCGTCGTGGTGAATCACCCAAAACCGCTCACAAGATGAGTTGGGTCATCCACAAGCTCCACCGGATGATCACCGAACTCCCAATCACCACCACGCCGTCTAGGTGATGGCGATCACCAAGAGTAACAAGCTAGAACTCTCACTTGACCACTACGAGCCCAAATGAGAAGGTGGATGCACACTTGCTACTCTCTAATCGCTAGTGAGGAACTCTCAAGCTTTGATTCTCAAATCTCTATCCTCACTAGTGCTCTTACACTCCCTTGCACTCCAAAGGTGTTTTTCAGCTGATCAAATGAGCAAGAGACCTCTAAAAGAGGTGGTGGGGATGTATTTATACACCCCACAGACAAAACGAACCGTTACCTGCTGACTCAGCAAAACACGAGCTGACCGGACGCGCCGGTTGAACTGACCGGACGCGCCGGTCGCTCGTAACGGTCGAAATCCGAAAATCAACTGAGTGACCGGACGCACCGGTCAGGGGCGACCGGACGCGTCCGATTGTGCAGGGAGCATACTGTACTCGCACCGGACGCGCGACCGCGTCCGATCGGTGATGACCGGACGCGTCCGGTCGACTCTGGACCTTACTGGACTATGACCGGACGCGCCGATCACACCCAGGTCACGTCCGATCGGGTGTTTCCCTCAAGTGACACGTGTCGACTTCTGACCACCGCGTCCGGTCCTCGCGAGGACCGCGTCCGGTCGTCAGAGCTGAAACCCTAGCCGCGGAACTGTACTGACCGGACGCGTCCGGTCATGCCGAGGACCGCGTCCGGTCAAGGGAAAACGACCCGAAACTCTCCGAAACGCGTTACAACTTGAACCAAGTTGCTTCCAACTGAACTTTGAGCTATTCTAGAGCTGCCTAGCGCCAAGTTTAACAAGTGTGCACCACACCTAAATGTAGGACTCGCCTAGGTCAAGCTACCCGCTCATGCCCCCCTTTATAGTACGGCCAAAAGAGAAAAACGAAGATCCTAACAACTATTCCAAATGTATCTCAACACCTCGACATCCGGAACTAACCGTCCTTAATCTTGACATCACTCTTTTGAAAACCGAAACGATTTCCATCAAGGGGCATGAATACCATGGTGCCCAAAGCAGTTAAAACCTCCATGACCTAACTTACCATAGTTTCTGCAAAACACACGTTAGTCATGGTAATAAAGCGTTGTCATCAATTGCCGAAACCAAACCTCGGGGCCTAAATGCTTTCAAGCACAGCCCCCGAACGGCTCCTAAGGCCTTGTTTAGCCTTCCAAATTTTAAATTTTTACACTCTCTCTTCATCGCATCAATTTTTTTGGACACATACATAGAGCATTAAATATAGATAGAAAAAATAACTAATTGCACAGTTTGGTTGTAAATCACAAGACGAATCTTTTGGACCAAATTAGTCCATGATTGAACATTAATTGCCAAATACAAACGAGAATGATACAGTAGCCAAATTCTAAAATTTTCTTTTTTTTTGCATCTAGACACCCCCTAAAGAGGAATGGAGATGCATGGAAATGTCGGTTCCTTTCCCTGAACAGCCACCTTCAGGTAAAAGCTTGCAGTAAAATTACTTACCAACTCCTGCTAGTTTCAGATTTGCTATTTTCTCTTCTTGAGACTGTCTGCATCGGCACCCGCTAAACCATCCTGCAGGAGCATATATAGTAAAAAACAACCGCAGCGGCAACTGTAAAAGCCTCTGCTATTTTACAGGAGCAGCGTCCGTCGCGTCCGTCCGGTACTGGCCTGTGGCCCCACCACGCGCGGGCGACAGAGCATGCGCGGAGGCAGGAGCGGGAGAGAGAGCAAAGAGCATGCGCGGCTCTGACACAGCGGCGGACCCCACTTTTTTAACTACTTAAAAAATATTATAACTCACAAACCAAAAAACTAAATTAAATTTCGATTGCAGCATTAAATTTTTTTCAATAAATCCTTCCAAACAAGATCTCACATGGATATATTTAGATAAAAATTATAGAGGATGACAAGTGGGGTCGCTGTTGGGAGTCAGTATAGAGTATGAGATATAGAGGATGGATGAGTGCGGGAGAAAGTGATATAGAGGAGAGAATCTTGATGACCAGAACGGAATATTGTTTTTAGATAATGGATATAGAGGATGATGAGTGCGGATAGCCTCAATTCTGAACGCGTCGCCGAGCGTTCAGCTGGGACACGTTAGAAAAAAGATTCGGATCGTTCGATCCTATAGTTTACGGTCCGATTAGTTGGTGTATCCTGTTTACCGTGTGCTGCTACCTGTTGTTACCGGCGTGTGTTTCGCGAAAGCTCGTTTCATGCACACGTGCGCTCCACCGATATAGCCGACTATGGGCTCGTTTAGTTGGTGAAAAAGTTTGGGTTCGGCTACTGTAACACTTTTCGTTTTATTTGGCAATTTATGTCCAATCATAGACTAATTAGGCTCAAAAGATTTGTCTCGTGATTTACAACTAAACTGTGTAATTAGTTTTTTCTTTCGTCTACATTTAGTACTCTATACATGTGCCGCAAGATTTGATATGACAGATACTGTAGCACTTTTTGGGTTCACTTCTCGTGAACTAAACAGGCTCTATATAGCGAAGGGAGAAGAGAGGCTGAACGCTCGGTCTCGGAAATAACTCCAGTCAGCCTCGCTTCGTTTTTCGTCAAAGAAAACGACGCCAGTCAGCCTGTCCACCGCCGCGTCCGCCTTGCTCTCGCCGCCGCCGCCGCCGCCGACTCTCCGCCGCCGGATTCGCCGCGCTTGAGACTCTGATCGTTCTCCCCCTGTTTTCCTCCTCTCGCTTCTATGATCAAGGTTTTCATTTTCGGAAATCAAAATTTATCGGGGGTCATAGATAAAGAGGATAAACAGGATATATCGGAAATATCGGACTAAATTCAAATAAAATTTATTTTGAATTTAAGTAAATTTAAATAAATTTAAACAAAATTTATATGAAAAAGATAGATTATTTTTTATCGGCACCTATGGATAAACAGGATATATCAGAAATATCGGGATATTTCGGCCCATAAAAAAAACCATGTCTATGATCCGCCCCCTTCTCACCTTCATACATTCGCCTGTGTCTCGCTCAAACCCTAGCGGCCGGCCTTGGGCGGCGGCGGCGCACGGGAGCGATCTCCTCTGCTGCCGGCATCGCCCCGGAGCGGCCTCCTGCCCGGCTTCGGGGCTGCCTCACCGCATTTCCCCTACGCTCCGTGACCGCCGCCTTCGTCCGTCCACCGTCCGCCGATGCAACCCCGTTTCAGGTAGCTGCTCTCCGCCGGCAAAATTGGTACGTTTCTGTTTGTTTCTGTGTTGTTAGGGATCATAGATGCGGTAGCGTTCCCGCTCTGTGTATTCCCACCTTCTCATTTCCTTCATTGCTGCAGTTATTTAGATTAGTTGTTTTCGTCCATCTGACCTTGCCTGCTTGTTGTCCGATTTCTCTGAATTATATGCTGTTTTCAGGTACTGGGGGATCTTGCAACCGCTGCTTTGGTTCAACCATCTACTGCCTTCAGCTTCTTCTCTTGGTGATTGACACATGCATTGTCAATTCTTTGTTCACACCGTCTGCATGTTTGCTTCCTCATTTTCACCATGGATTGCCTAAGATGTTTGTATGTGTTCTGCTTGCTCATGTGTAGTGTCCATATTCTTCGTGTGGGCTGTAGTGGTTTACCTGCTTCTCTGGTGACTATACGTTTACCTGCTTCTACACTGCTGCTCGCTTAAGTCAGAGGTCAGTCGTTATGCGTGCATGTCCTTGGTTATGAGTATTTACGGTTATGTATCTGCGTAGGCTGTTTGCTGATTATCTTCTGTGTTGCTCCCTTTTTTTTCCCCTCACTCTTAATTCCTTCATTACAAGTACAGAACAGCCGTCTCTATTTTTTTTAAGAATGCAGCTGATTCTGATTTATTGCCTTCGTCCATGTTACCTTGCTCTGCTTGCTATCCGTTTCCTCTGAACCACGTCTAAAATGTTTGTATGTGTTATGCCTCAACATGTGTAGTGTCGCTCCTCTTGCTGTGGCTTCCAGTGGCTTGGTTGTCTGCCTGGTGATTTTACGCTCCAGAACCTCTACACTACTGCTCGCTTACATCTGAGGTAGGTCGCTGCGCCTCCATGTTCTTTGTCGACAGTATTTGCGATTCTATATCTGCATGGACTGTTTGTTGGCCATGTTGTGTGCTGCTCCTTTTTTTCCCCTTTAATCTTAGTTCCTTCGTTGCAACTAAGGAAGAGGCGCCTGTATTTTTTAACAACATATTCACCCATTTTAGCACCTTTAATTATCCTCTCTTATTTGACAAGATGTTTGTTGTTCGAGTCCCCTTGGTTCCTATCTTGCAAGAGGTTTTGTCTTACTGCCGCCTTCCATACGCGGCGTTCATCCATGAGGTCTCAGGGGATGCCATTGATCTATTTGGTATTGAGTTAGAATTGCCGCCGCTGTTCGACGGGGATATACCCCGCCGTCTTTTCTTCTGGGCATCCCAGGATGCTGGGGCCTCTGATTTGCATCGACTAACTTAGCTGTGTTTGTGTTACAAATTGGCGCCCTGTTCAATTTGTCCACATGACAGTTTCTCCTTATTTATTGTCAGTTGATGTTTAGATGTACACGCTACTTTGCTTTGTACTGTCATCTACTATTATAGTTCTGTTATTTTTTTCCTGATTAATAGGCCACACAGAATAACAGATTGTTATCTTGTAGGACAGTGGTATGGACAAGGAAGACAGATTGTTATCTTGTAGGACAGTGGTATGAACAAGGAAGACAAACTTTTCATAGGAGACCTCACAATCAAAACTAGAAGAGGACTAGAAAGCAACGCGCGGCGTTGCCGCGCGCCTACGTGGAGTGCCTACCATTTTGAGCGTAATTTATTTATGTTGCCACGACCTGTTCGTTGCTTCTTTTTTTTTATGAAAGATTGATGTATGCTGTGGGGGTTTGGGTATTGTAGGTTGTGGAGATTGTCTATAGGCTATGTGTACCATGTATAGTTGAAGTATATTGTTTTTTGTGTGTAATCATTTGAAGTTTTTATGTATGAGACATGATGTCCTTGTGTATGAGAATGTACGGAATATTATATATCATATGTGTTTTTTTTTGTGTATGAGTATGTACGGTATAATTTATATTTGAGTATTTATATTTCGGGTTGGCGTTAAATTAATTGGCCACCAAAGATCATGAGAAAGGGTATATGATAGTGAATTAAAGCTAGAGGAGATATTTTTAGTGCACATGTGGTGGAAACTACAAATTAATCATTCACGAAAAATATGGAATTGCTACTGTACTGAATAGAATACAGTAAAACATATGATATTTTAAGTTTAATGCATACATTTGTTCGTAATGAAGTCAACAAGATTGGTTTTGTATTTTTATGTTTGGTTTTATATGTTTTTTTGAGAGATATATGGTTTTTGAAGAAAAGATAAAACCATTAAATAGGGCAAAGAGATTCGCGGGACGTTTTTGGCCCATTGAGGCAGGCCGGCCCATTGAGAAGCATGGACTACGGGTTGATTATTGTAAAGTTTAAGTTTTTTTTTTGTAAAATTTCCTGTGAGAGGAAGCCGGATTGCGGGTTGATTTCAACAAAGTTTGAGGGTTTTTTTTTGTAAAATGTCCGGGATTCGTCCGATCCTGGCCGTCCGCCTGGCTGATCGGACGGCCAGGAACGGCCGGCGACGTGGCACGCTCTGGTGCCAGAGCTTGGCTCAGGTTTAGAAATTAAGAGATATCTCTGTGTCCGTGTTACGAGGAAATGGATCTATAATGGCAACATTCCGGGAGTCCAATCCTCTATATTGGTCTTGTTTTTGCTGATGAACAGGTATACATCAGAGTATCCTCTCCTTGTCTGTTACTAGATTGAATGGCCGCCATACGTTTGTGCTGTCTCTGGACATATAACCTTCCACATTGGCCGATGGTTTTATATGTAGGGAGAAGCTATATATATGCTCAAATCCCAGAATCAGAGGTTGAACATCTAGGCTCTCAGCTACTCCTTGATGAAGTGTACACAATAAGAAAATTCAATGTCAGGATTTCAAAGACAAACTATGTGCCTTTCGATGCTGAGTTAATGATACAGATGACGTCATTTACAACAATAACTCCATCCAAGGTTTCAGTTAATGCATTCCCAAAGCTCATCTACAATATGACACCTTTCAATGACATCAGGACAACTGGTGACGCAGCTAATAAGTACATTGGTTTGTTCTGCTACCCATCAGAAACGCTCCAGTTGCTTACATATTCATGTCCATCTTAGTCTATACTCTCTACGAACTTATAACTATTTTTTTGTCATGATGCTACCTGCAGATGTCATTGGTATAGTGACTGGCATCCAGCTACCGAAAACTGCATGCCCAAGAGGCAAGGAACATGTATCTACTTTCAAAGAAGTGATGATCAAAGATCTAAGGTACATTATTGGAATTGTCATTAACTACCAAAAATAAAATGGCACATGTGTGTGTGCCTGTGTGTGTGTGTGTGTTTGTTTGTGTGTCTCTATGTCTGCTTCTGCTGGTTCTACCTTATTGGTCTTGTTTTTGGTTGATTAGCAATTGCACTGCTGATATCTTACTACTCTTAGTGTGTGTGTACATCTGTGTATGTGTATCTGTGTGTGTGTGTGTGTATGTGTGTGTGTGTATCTGCATGCGCTGCTCCCATTCTATACCTCTTAGTTTCAGCTAACTAACATCTCATGTGTGCAGTAACAATAAACTCACGGTGACTTTATGGGAAGATCATGTGCACCAATTCCAACTGCATGGCCCATCAGCCGCAGAGTCTGCTCACTCTATTGTCGCTCTATTCTGTGGTTGTTTACCAAGAAAAATCTTCAGTAATGTCCTTGCACACCAATCGATTTTAGTCCCTTTATTTTCATGTTACAACAGCATCTTGACCAAACACTCATTTCTGGATACAAATGCAGATAAAACACATGTAAATGCCGGAAATGCATGCCGTTGGTTCTTAAATCCAGACATCAAAGAGGCACAACCATTTTATGATAGGTGCTATGCACATGCCTTCCTATTCTCAATACCTAGCAGAATGGTACACATTTTAGTGATGTCTAACAATAATTGGTTGCCAGCTTCAAGGAGCGTCCTGTCCCGATATACATACAAGTTCCTGATGGACCGAGCACTCATCCTCCAGTTCAGGCTAGGGTGCTGGAACACAGGACGCTTTCTGAAATGAATATGATAGATCCATCTGAATTCCCAGTAAGTGGCTATATTTCAACTAATATAGACAGGCACCCATTCTTGCTTAATAAATCAGCTATGTTCTACTGCACATATTTCATGGAAATACAAAGCAATATGATACATTTCATGGTTAATATCACAGGAACAAGGCTGCAAATGTACTGCTGTAATTACCCAGGTTCCATCAGATCAGCAATGGTGGTATATGGGCTGCGAGATGTGCAAGAAAGGACTTCGGAATGAAGGTGGGAAATACTACCCTAAGCCTTGCAGCTGCTCCACCGCCATACCAATGTGATATTCTCTTTCTCACGCTTCCTTTTCCACTACAACCTTTATAACCTGCCGTTTGTATAAAGAAAGCAATGTACCAAAACAAAATATTCACCTTCCAAATATGGTCCTGTTACAGGTACAAATTGTCTTTTCTGGCAGCTGATGAAACTATTGAGGCCAGATTCTTTTGCCATGATATAGTTGCTCGGCAGATCATACGACACAACTGTGATTCATTGCTGAGAGCTATCAACTATGCCCCAGGCTTGCCTCAACAGATACTTAACACCATCGGCAGGAGATATACATTTGCTGTTGGGTTGACCGATGAATTGTACTGTTCAATGGAGGCTAGGGCCTACTTGGTGGACTCATGTGTCTTCAGGCCCAACCCACAGGTCCCTGCACCACCTACTCCCCTGGCTCTGGAAGCCCCCCCTCAGGCTGTGGCACAGCAACCACAGGGAAGCTCTACTCCTCCTAGCAGCGGACATATCGGAGCTTCGGTACACGCTAATCACATTTTCTATAAAAGGATACTCATCCACATTTTATGGTCCATTTTCTATAAAAGGATACTCATCCACATTTGATAGTTTTTTTTTACAAAAAAAAGGATGTTGCCCAACAGGTAAAAAGAACAGGAAACAAATAAAAAAAGAGGAAAGTAGTCCCCTTTTTTTACCCTACATCTGACTCTAAATCCTCAGTATGAGTGCCTCCCCTCATCTCACCTACAAACTGTCTTTGGATTACACATCTACCATTCAAAACTAATGTACCCCGTTTCACATTCTATGCTGTTTCTTTCCCACTAACGATATTCATGCCTTGCCACTTCTGCGACAAAATTACAGAAGAAAACAAGTTCAGCTTAGCGTTATATAAAATACAGAAACATGCATAGCCACATTTCTGTTCTTTTTGCTTCCTGTACCTGACATGGCCATGCTATAGCAAATACCTTGTTTTTCACCGACACAAATTCGGGGACAACATAAAAAAAGAAAGGAAAAAAAGGCGTTGTCCTCTCAAAGACTAATACCATCTCAAACAGCAGGGATCTTCACAGCAGTCTCAGCAAGAAGAGGATGGTCGTACCCATGAAGTGGTCGACATAGAGGCTGGTTATACTGCCTCTGGCCCTACATGCTAGGTTTGTTATCTTTAATTACAAGATGTAAAATATCGTTAACATTCATAGTTGCAAAGGCCATATAAAACATTCCCTCATTAATACTGCTGACCATTCGCTCCTGTTAATAGACGCCTCCACCAGGATTCAACACAAAAGAAACACCTCCAAAAGAAACGCCAGCTCTGTAAGATCAACCTAGACCTTTACAGTAACTGGCTGTATTACTTCACAAAATCTATTTACTTTTATTCAAAACCAAGCTTCGTATCTTTTTTCACAGCCCTACAACTGCTTCTGAGCGCCAAAGCTTACCTCGTGATAATGTTCGGAAACGCTTATATGGCAGCAAAGAGTCCGACAATGAGGTTTGCTATAATCCTCCTCCTATCTACCAACACCTATAGAGATATTTTTTTTGACTGTCAACGGGGGGAGAGACTCCCCACCTGGTTGGATTTATTTCATTGATCTAGGCTCAATGAGCCCATCAGGTTCAAGGATTACAACATCATCATTTACAAAACTGTTTACTGATTACATAGAGGCAACAAAAGTTGGCACCAAACATCTGCTACCTCCCTGACTTTCTTGGGCAATCGTAACCTCCACAACTTTGCATCGTTGTGCATTAACAAGAAGACTTGACGGTGTGTGAGAGACTCTTGTCTGAATATTGCTGCATTCCGTCGTTTCCAGAGATGCCAGTAGCAAAGGGCTGCAAAAGTGGAGAAATGCTTCTTGGGGAAGTGATCAGGACATGCTATATCGAATAGACAATCATTGGTTGCAACTGCTGGTGGTTGAATCCCCAGCTTTTCCCAGAATACTTCAGCGAAGGGGCATCTGAAAGCGATGTGATCTCCTGTTTCATCCATCAGGTTGCAGACTTCACAGGTTGGCGAATCCACAATCCTTTTCCGCAGCAGGTTGGTTGTACACTGCACTCGTCCATGTACCAATAGCCAAACAAAGAATTGAACCCGTGGAGGCGCGCGGGATTCCCAGATGAATTTGGTGGCTGGGTGCGGCGGAGCATCCTTGGACTGTAGCAGGCGATACAGGCTGCCTGAATCCAATTTTCCCTGGGCAATGCAGAATGGACCGCGGCGTGCATCCCTTGTATCGTTGAGCACCACTTGGCCAACAATGTCCTCAAGCTGCTGGAGTTCTGCACCTGCTTGCGGTGAGAGCCTCGGCACAAAAAGACTTGGCTCGTTGAGGCCAGCGGCAAGCACTTGGGCAACTATATCTCTATAGTCTCACACCTATAGAGGTATAGTTCCAACCGTTTGCTGCTGTAAACATCATGGACTTTTATATCCTCAATTTCGTCTTCCACTACATGCAGGATAACAGCGCTGGAGTAGATGGCAGCCATGAAAAAAATCAGGACACCGGGACAAAAAAGAGATCTTCTCTCACCATACAGCCAGCTGCCAAAAGGTATGCCTACTCACAAAGCAACCTTCGCTTGAAGCTCTACTAGCCACATCAGATGACATCATGTGCGTCGCAAAATGCAGTGACGTCTCAGACTCTTCCAAAGGCAGAGGTAGTGCTCAAACATCAACCAAAAAGAGCTCAAAAGCAGCCCGTTGATGTGTTGTAGAACACGGCCAAACGGTAAACACCACATACCTGAGCTACTACATTCCAACACTTACCCTGCTATTTCAACTTTGAAGATCAGCTTACCTATCCGCCGCCATCTCTTTACGAAACTCTCATTTCACCAATTTCTAGATGCTCAAACACTTACACTATTTGTCTGACTCTCTTCTTCATTATATAGTATACATCACATGTTTATGAACCAAAAAAAACATTAATACATGGCTATGCAAACATTGACATGCCAACATTGTTTCCCTACCACAGTTTAGAGAAAATAAAGCTACAACATTCCCAATTATGACTATGACATATGCTGGGTCTACAGTACATAACAGATTTTTTCATGCAGGTTCCTGTCGCCGACACAATATAGCCTTTCATCATCAACACAAGAACCTGTGCCACAAACAAGATCGTGTTCACCGTCGATAACACTGTATAAATGCTACCCACTGGTTTACCGGGAGCCTACTCCCTGTATAATATTCAGGCTAAATATACCCGCAACCCTGGTTTCCTACGTATGGACAATAGTATTTACGGAAGCTTGGATAATCTAGCTCGAAACAGTAAACTTTGTACTATATAGTCTGGTAGCAGTTCTCCTGCCCTCTATATATGATGTTTAAACAACCTATCCTATGTATGGCTTCTCCAGCTGCAGACTGACACTACAGCAAAACGCCTCTTAGCCGACTGCTTGCCCCGGTCGGCAAAGGCATAAACCCAGTCGGCAAAGGCTTTGCCGACCGCAAAGCCACGTGGCAGTCGGCAAAGAGCAGTCGACAAAGCCTGGGTCGGCAAAGGCGGATTTGCCGACTGCCACGTGGCACACAGTCGGCAAATCCTTTGCCAACTACCACGCCAGCAGTCGGCATAGCCACGTGGCGCCGTCAACCTTGACGGCAGGCTTTGCCGACTGCTGGTTCCTCGGCAGTCGGCAAAGAATTTTTTTTCAAAAATTGTTTGCCGACTGGCCGCCAGCTCGGCAGTCGGCAAAAGAAAGAAAATATTTTTTTTTTGAAATGTTCTTTGCCGACTGCTTTCGGAGTTGCAGTCGGCAAAGATTTGACCTCTTTGCCGACTGCCTCCCATTGCAGTCGGCAAAGAATCTGTCTTGGGTTTTTTTGCCCAGCGGCAAAGTTGGAATTTTTTTTTCTTGCTTTTGTTTTCTGTTTTCTCGCATCAAAACCCTGCAAAATCACAAATTATAATTCAATTTCACCAGAAGCACCGGTAGCACCATTTATATCATAATTTCATCACATTTGTCGCCAACATCACCACATATATCACAATAACGCACAACATCACATATATCTCACATATATGTCTCAATAACAACCACATAAGTGCATTACAACCATCACATGAAGTCCAACACGTCGAACACCACAAGTCGACGTCCATCACACGAAGTTCAACATAACAAGTCTAGGTCCATAACGAAGAAAAGAAATACATGACAACAACTACGACAATACGGTGGATACATGATAATAGAATCGACAAGTACCTAGCTCGTCGCGCCATCCCCGGTCTCGTCGTCCGCTCCGCCCCCAGAGCCCCTAGGGTTTGCCCACGGAAACCCCCTTGGACCAAACTGAGGCGCCTGCGCGTACTGCCACCCTCCGCGCACCGGCGGCCACGAGTACGTCGGAGGAGGGTCACGCGGAGGTGGATACGGTGGATAGGGTGCAGGTGGTGGATACGACATCATCTGATGGCCGGGACCTCCAGGAGACGGGTTCGAACCCGCCGACTGTACCTGCACAAGTTAAACGCCAAGTGATGTCATTAGTATCTGTAGCATGGACGCACAAGTTAAAGCAAGAGTCAATATACTCACCGGGGTCCCTCCAGGAGCGACAGGAGCAGGCACAGGAAAAAACTCTAGAGGAGGAGGCGCTGGAGCAAACATTGGAAGAGGAGGCGGTGTAGACGCCCCGGACGTCTGCATGGACTGGAAGAAGCTGGCCATGTTCTGCATCTGAGTGTTGTAGTGCTGCTGCAGGCTTTGCTGGTAAGCCATCTGTTGCGCCATCATCTGCGCGTGCAACGTGGCGATCCTCTCCTCCATCTTGGCCTCCATCTGGGCCTGCAATATTACATCCGTAGTGTTGATTGTATGTATAGGTGCGAAACGAGTGAACGACGAACGAAACGGCACTTACCTGTGACGCTGACTGCCGCCGGGGCGCTATGGGGATGTCGCTGGAGCTCGTGGGCGTGGATCGAACCTGGGTCAGCGTAGGAACCTGGGATGGGTCGAGGGCACTGTGGGCCATGTAGTAGCGGCCGTGCTGCTTCCTTGGTCCCAACCTCTGTAGGAGGTCTGTGTCTAGGGGCTCGGCGGTGGGGTCGAACGTCTCCCCGTAGCGCTGGCGAGCCACGACGGTGTACTCAGTGGCCTTCTCGTAGGCGGTGGGGTTGGTGTACGCATCGGGTCTGTCCTCCGGGTTGTAGACGTTGTTTAGATCCGTCGCCTTGCCCTTGTGAGAGAGGAGGTACGCGGTGTACTTGTTGATTTCCTACCCACCGTGCGTCTGCGTCTGTATTGAAAACACAAACATGGTTACAAGTATTAACAATTGAGCGCAAGGATTAAGACATGAACGGACGCATACCCATCTTGTCGCAAACTGGGGGAGGGGTTGATTCCCTTGGTGGTGTGACACCCCTCGCATCTGCGCGCGGCGGCCCTGACGGTCGACGCGCCTCGCGTACGCCTCATCCGTGCGCCACATGCGCACAATCTCCGTCCAGCATTCCTTGTGGTTGTCGCACCACGACGGACACACCTGCATGACATCAAGTATTTGACATGCGAGAAGATTAGTGTAATGTTTCACTGAAGGAATCTGAACGAATGTTGTCATACTTAATTACCTGCTCGTATTGCGCTTGGGTGAGGTCGGCCTCCCTCGAGTTCATTCTCTGGCGGATTTGGGGCTTCTTGATGTTCTCTCCAAGAACGTTGGCGTGGAAGTCGCGGATGGCCTGTATGCGCGCCTCATGGTACAGGTCCTTGAGATGATCTTTGCAGACCGCCTCCTGCACTCGCGTCGCCTGGGCTGCTTTACCCTCCTCACACGTGAAGAAGTCCTGCACACAGACACATCATGTAGCATTTCCTTTTTGCAAGAAGTCCGACGAATGCGTACTATTTAGCAATGCGGTGCGATGAAAGACTCACCCAAAACTCCCTCTTTATCTTTGCCGCGATGGTCTCACCACCCTCCTCGACGAGGTAGAAGTGGGACCACTTGGTGGGCACCTTCATCTCGCCGTTGACGTTGACAAGGCCAGGGTAGTACTCCTTAATCAGGAGGCCCTGGATGCCATTGATATGGCGTGCTTGACCTGCTCCACTCACAATCTTCCAGGAACTGCACGAGTCATTAAGAACAATTGTTAGTCTTCAATTCGATTTTTGACATGTCATATGAACAAGTAGTGAAATCAATAATGGTTACTTACGTCTGGCCCACGGGTGTGATCACCGGGCGCTGGTGGAATTGCGGCCACACCCTAGGAAGCTGCGTGGGCCCGCGCGAGTACACCTTGGCCACGCCTGACGAAGTCGAAGCCGTCTCGCCTGGTGTAGGCATGTCGTCGCCGTCGTCATCGTCATCGTCGTCGTCGTCGTCGCCGCCGCGCTCATTGTCACCCCCTTGCGAGGACGAGAACGGCAGCCTCCTGGTCGCCTGGCGACGTCCGCTGGGGGGCTGGGACCCCCTACTGGACGACCCGCGCACCAACACCTCCTCCTCCTCGTCTTCGTCGGCGGTCTCCTGCGGGGGGACCTGGTACGCCGAGCGTACTGCTCGATGCGGCCGCTGCCGCCGTCCGCCTGGCATTTTGCCGAGTGCCTGCAATGACAAAGAACAAAACTGTTAGCATAAATAAATGACAAGTACTTGTAAAGGAACATAATAATAACAATATAGTATTACATGGCCTCGTAATTATCTCCGCGAATGGCAATATCTCGGGCGTGGAGTCGTCATCTCTATCACTATCGTCGTCATCGCTATCAATATTGTCGAGCTCCCTTAAGTCATCACTATCATCATCATCCTCATCGTCACCATAGTCATCATCATGTACCTCCTCCTGGACAACTCCATCGCGCTGCATCTGCCATCGCTCAAGCATTCTTAAGTCCCTAGCATCCTGCACCTCCTCACCCTCGTCCTCATCGATTTCGTTGTCTACTTCCATGCCCATGAACGAACCAATGTCGATCTCCAAGGTACCTTCTAGCCCCTCAGGTTGATAGAACTCATCGGTGCTTGGGTCAAAGTTGTAATCGTCGTCGTTTGGGAGAGGCTCTTTGCCGCGCAGCGACACCAAATGCACAAGGCTCCACCCCGCAAGCTTCTCGTCTTTTTGGCATGCCCATGGGAGGTAATAAACTTGCGTGGCGTCTCTATTGGCCACAATGTAGACATCGTCTCCTTTATAGCTGCAGTCCTGTCGAATCTCGACTTGACCTATCGTAAGGTCTTTCCTCGTGATATCAGGATCGAACCAATGGCATTTGAATACCACCGGCGCTAAAGTCCCGGCACCCTTAAAGTTGAGCTCGTATATCTCTTCGACTATGCCGTAGTAGTCCTTCCCATCCGTGCCGGGCGTACGAACTCCGTAGCACATGGTTTTTAGGTTGGGTCGACTCTCCTCGTAGCTTCTTGTGCGAAAGCGATAGCCATTCACATCATAAACGGTGAATGACTTCACCCTACGGGAGAAGCCACGACCCACCTGTTTCAATTCATCGCTCATTTCTGCATCCGTTCGGGCCTGCAAGGGTAGGAGATGAAATCGGGCACACCGTGTCGGAAAGAGGTTAGTTGGTTGGTACCTTTGTACAGAACCAGGAGATGAAATCGGGCACACCGTGTCGGAAAGAGGTTAGTTGGTTGGTACCTTTGTACAGAACCAGGAGATGAAATCGGGCACACCGTGTCTAAGAAGATTGTCTTCTTCTTGCTCGGTAGGAGCCCTATTGCCTCTCCAGTATTGACTAATAAATTCCCTGAAAGAAGGAAGAAACTAGAGGGTCAGACCATGATAGATGGAGGATAGTGACGGCATAGGTAACAAGCTCATTGAGAACTTCTGATAAGGAATCACTTCATCAAGGTTGATCAACAATGTGAACATGATAGTCTGCCACTCCTGATGGTTCAACTGCTTGTTGGTACCTGTGCTTCCACTCCCGAGATCCCCTTGGAAAAGGCTGAGTATCGATGAGTTCTCGTCAGCGTTGTAACGAGGGGTTGGATTGTGCATGCTGGGAAGCTTCTCAGTATAATACGCCTGTGTGAAGGTCGACACCTCCTCTAGAACAGAGGCCTCTCCCACGGAAGCCTCAATCTTGGCTTTATTTCTACAATTTTTCCGAACAAGCTTTAGACACCTCTCGATTGGATAGCACCAACGGCCCTGCACGGGACCCCCCAACCGTGCCTCGCGCGGTAGGTGCAAGATCACATGCTGCATGGACAGGAAGAAACCGGGTGGAAATATCATCTCCAACTTGCAGAGCAACAGAGGTGCAGCCTTCTCCAGTTCAACACAAACATCCCGAGACAACTCCTTGGCACAAAGCTGGCAGAAGAAGAAGCTCAACTCTGCCAGGACGCGCCACACATGCTCTGGGAGGTATCCCCGGGTCATCGCAAGAAGGATCTGCTCAATCCATATGTGGAAGTCATGGCTCTTCATCCCTAAGACTTTCATAGTCTGCAAGTTCACACCCCTGCTCAGATTCGCCGCATACCCATCGGGGAACTTTAACGTCTTGATCCACTGCAGAACTTCCTTCCTATCTGCCCTTTTCAGGATGTAATCGGCCGGCCCCCTTTTCCATTTCTTGCCGGGCGCAGGGGTCTTCATCACCAGGTTTGGTCTATCACAGATCATCTCCAGGTCCAGTCTAGCCTTGACGTTGTCCTTCGACTTTTTGCCAACGTCCATGAGTGTTGCCCAGAGTGCCTCGGCCACATTCTTTTCTGTGTGCATTACATCGATGTTGTGTGGAAGAAGAAGGTCCTTGAAGTAGGGGAGCCTAGTCAAGCCCGATATATGAGTCCACATGTGGTCCCGAGCATATCCCTTAAACCCACCTGTTTCCTCAGGTTCGAGAGCCTGTATGTCGGCAAGGACGGCGGCAGGGCTCTTAACCTGCGGAATGGGGCCGGTGACTTGAATGCCTTTCGTGAAGTGCTTTACATCTAGCCTGAATTCATGGTTCTTAGGCAGGAATTGGCGATGCTTGTCGAAAGAAGAAAACTTGCCACCCTTGGCCAGCCAGGTGAACATCACATCTGCCTTGCATGTCGGGCAAGGGAACTTCCCGTGAACACACCACCCGCTGAATAAGCCATACGCCAAGAAGTCATGCATTGAATACTGGTACCACACATGCATTCTAAAATTCCTCTTCGTAGCCCGGTCGTACGTGAGTACCCCCTCTTCCCAAGCAAGTTCCAATTCATCCCACACCGGCTGCATGAACACACCCATATTGTCGCCCGGGTGTCCAGGTATTATCAGCGTTAAGAGCACGTTCTTAGGTTCAAACATGACGCCGAGGGGGAGATTGAGGGGGATCACAAACACAGGCCAGCAAGTGTGCGGGGCCGCCATCATTCCAAACGGGTTGAACCCATCTGTTGCCAGCGCTACGCGTACATTCCAAGCCTCCATAGCCTTGACAGGATTCATGTTATCGAAGTGCTTCCATGCATCACTGTCCGCTGGGTGTACCATCTTGTCAGGATGGTATCTTTTGCCATTCTTGTGCCACGTCATCTGTTTCGCGGACTCCTCCGTCATATACAGCCGTTGTAGCCTCGGTAGGAAAGGAAGGTGCCGTACGACCTTCTCGGGGACCTTAGACTGTTTCATGCTGCCATCAGAGCCTTCTACCAACACGAACCTAGAGGCATCGCACTTCGGATAGGTTTTTGCTTCCTCGAGGTCTCCCCTGAACAGGACGCACCCCTTCGGACAAGCATGGATCCCCTCATACGGCATCTTAAGTGCATGAAGGAGCTTCTGTGTAGCGTAGGTGTTCGTCGGCAGGACATGATTTGCCGGAAGCAGTCCCCCAACAATGCTCAACACGAGATCGAAGCCGTCTCGACTAATGCCTAGCTGCGACTTCAACCCTATTAGGCGTGAGACGGCATCCAGTTGCGTTAGCTTTGTCTTCTCATGAAGGGGCTTCTGTGCCGACTCCATCATGTCGTAGAAGGCCTTCGCGGTTTCCTCCGGATCTTCCTCCACATCCATTCCTTCGCCAAACTGTGCTTCGTGGAAGTCTACCATCATGTCTGCCATCCCGGCATCGCCATCATACTCCTCGAGGACGGGTCGCACCACCTCGTCCCTAATAGGATGGTATTCACCATGGTGGCGCCAACGGGTATAGTTTGGAACGAACCCGTGCTTGAACAGATCTCTCAACACCTGAGCCTTTACTTTCTTCTTCTTGTTCCTGCACTCGCTGTAGGGACACGGCATCCAAATCGACCCTTTAGCAGCTGGGCCAAATGCATGCTCCAGGAACTCAGTCGTCCCCCTGATCCATTCGTGGCTCTTACTTGCGAAGCCCGAGTACATCCACTCACGGTCACCCATGCTCTATCATGCGGCAATGTTAACATGTGATAAAACCAGCAAGTGCATCTACAACGCGCTCCTACCATCTAATAGGTGAAGGATAGGTCCTAATCCCACCCGAGCATGCGCAGACGAGGTTAGCTTCCATGCTCCGCTCCCGTCCGAGATGGAATTTCGGCAGCACCTCCCCGCTGTTCTCCCGATACACGTCCCGGCGGGGAGAGTGTGTATCCAGAGAACAACGGGGAGGTCCTGCCGAAACTCCGACTCGGACGGGAGCGGAACATGGGAGCTAACCTCGTCTGCGCATCCTCGGGCTATCCAAATAACGTTGACAATCTGAAACGGATACGGTTATACATATGCGAAGAACGCATACTTCCAACCGTATCCGTTTCAGACGGGAGACGCCTAACTGGGTAACGCGACCTATGACTACATGTGGCGGAAAGAGGGGTCATACCGCAGGTGCCGGTGAAGAAAGGCTAGCGGGGCAGTGCCGAGTCGTGCTCCTCTGGCTAGCCTCCAATGGGAGCCCTCATGAAAAAGAAAAACAATTAGTGAGAACGAAAAATTTCGGCAGCACCTCCCCTGTACGGGAAGGTTACCAAACCTGCAAGAAAAGACGGCACGATGGCCGACAAACACATATACATGTCAGGCACGATGGCCGACAACCACAAATGTATTTCCAAGTCATGCAGAAGAATATAAGTAGGTGTTAACAAAGTAAACTACTACTACTAGTGTACTACTACCTCGTCGTCACTGATGGCGTCACCGGCACGTGGAGCAGAGGCGCGCGCGAGGACGGCGAGGCGAGGCGAGGACGGCGCGGCGAGGATGGCGACGCAGGGCCAGCGGACGGTGAACGGCGCGCGGACGGCGGATGGCGCGCGGACGGAGCGGGGCACGCCGGATCGGGGCGGGCCAGCGACGGCGCCGGGGCGGGTTGGGGCGAGGCCGCGGCCGCTGCGGGGCCGACGCCGGAGCTGCACGCGGCGGCGCGCCTGGCCGGGGCCGGATCGGGGCGGGGTAGCTTCGGTGAGGGGCCTGGGCGGGGCGGTCGGCGCCGGGAGGGCCCAGCGCGGGGGGCCCGCGCGGGGGGGACGTGCCGCGGGGGTGGCCCAGCGCGGGGGGGAGAGCGGGGGAGGAGGGCGCTGCCGGGGAAGGCCGCGCCGCTGGGGAGGGACCAGCGCGGGGGGGGCGCCGCCGGGGAGGGCCGCGCCGCGCGGGGGAGGGCGCGCGCGGCCGCCGGGGAGGGAGAGAGGGAGGGGAGGGGCGTGGGGGAGGGGGAGGGCACGGGGCGTGGCCGCCGGGGAGGGAGAGAGGGAGGGGAGGAGCGCGGGGGAGGGGGAGGGCGCGGGGCGCGGCCGCCGGGGAGGGAGAGAGGGAGGGGAGGGGCGCGGGGGAGGGGGAGGGCGCGGGGGGGATGGCCGGCGGCCTGGCGCGCGCGGCCGCCGGGGAGGGGGGCGCGCGGCCGCTGGGGAGGGAGAGAGGGAGGGGAGGGGCGCGGGGGAGGGGGAGGGCGCGGGAGGGATGGCTGGCGGCCTAGCGCGCGCGGCCGCCGGGGAGGGGGCGCGCGGCTGCCGGGGAGAGAGAGAGGGAGGGGAGGGGCACGGGGGAGGGGGAGGGCGCGGGGGAGCGGGAGGGCGCGGGGGAGGGGGCGCGCGGCCGCCGGGGAGGGCGGGGGAGGAGGAGCGCGCGGCCGGGGGAGGGGGAGGGCCGGCCGAGCGGGATTTTGGGGAGGGGGAGGGCCGGCCGAGCGGATAAGGCGCCGTTTTTATTTTTTTTTAATTTTTTTCCCTTTGCCGACTGCTAGGGAGCAGAGCAGTCGGCAAAGGTCTATTTTTTTTAATTTTTTTTTTAATTTTTTTAAAAATACTTTGCCGACTGCTCTGCTCCCTAGCAGTCGGCAAAGGATATTTTTTATTTTTTTCTCAAAAATTCTTTGCCGACTGCCATACTCATTGTTAGTCGGCAAAGGCTCTTTGCCAACTGCCACTTATGGCAGTCGGCAAAGAATTTTTATTTTTTTCGATTTTCGATCCCAGTTTTTTTGTGTTGTCTTGCTACAGTAAGTACATGATATATTCCAAGTTTGGGATCATTTTGATTTATTTTCCTATATTCCGTAGATTTTTTCTATTTCTTTGATTTTTTCCGGCAGCTCTAGATTTCAACTGCAGGTACATGAAATAATGGAATCCGGCGATTCAGAAAATGATATTCATGATGTTTGAAGCATGTTGAGGCTGTGTGCGGGGCCTCGCGTGAAATTTCGACCGTGTTGGTGTCGGAACACGCCGAGCCACGCGCGTGAAAAGTGTTTTAAAATTTTATAAAATCGACGTCGCCAAGTGGAGATGTCCAGGTTTTAGCCACCCGACGTCGCCACTTGCTCAAAACTTTCTCAAATTTTTACCACACCCTCCGCATGCGATGACAAGACACGTCGTCAAGTTTCATCATTTTCGGACTCCGTTTCGATTTTATAAAATTTTAAAACACTTTTCACGCGCGTGGCTCGGCGTGTTCCAACACCAACACGGTCGAAATTTCACGCGAGGCTCCGCACACGGCCTCAACATGCTCCAAACATCATGAATATCATTTTCTGAATCGCCGGATTCCATTATTTCATGTACCTGCAGTTGAAATCTGGAGCTGCCGGAAAAAATCAAAGAAACAGAAAAAATCTACGGAATATAGCAAAATAAATCAAAATGATCCCAAACTTGGAATATATCATGTAATTACTGTAGCAAGGCAACACAAAAAAACTGGGATCGAAAATTGAAAAAAATAAAAATTCTTTGCCGACTGCCATCAGTGGCAGTTGGCAAAGCCTGCGCCTTTGCCGACTGTTGACGGAGTGGCAGTCGGCAAAGGTGACGGTGTGGATGGCGTCAACCATGGCCTGCCTTTGCCGACTGCAATTCTTTGCCAACTGCCTGGCAGTCGGCAAAGCTAGACAGTCGGCAAATCCTGTTTTGCCGACTGCAGGAAATTCCAGTTGGCAAAGGGACCTCTTTGCCGAGTGTCGAGAAAAAACAGTTGGCAAAGAAAATTGCAGTCGGCAAAGAGCCAGTTTCCTGTAGTGTGAAACACTTGACAAACAGCTGAAACTTCCTGTTCCATGACCAAACGTATTCACCCGCCACATGCTGTCAGATGTCTTTGTGCACTGCATCTGACAAAATTTAGCCCCCCACTACCCAATCATATAATATGTTGTAATTTGCCAGCCTACTACTCTATGATGCTTTCGTATATCCAGTTAAGCTTGATGTATAACAAACCTAATGACTATGAACAACATATGTACTAATCTGTGACTGACTATCCCAGCTGATCTACACATGCTCACTTTCCATGTTCATTATGTACGCAACCATGTACATATATATCCCCAGCTATACCGACTGCATTATTTCCAAGCAAACTTCATCAGACACTTGCCGACCACGCGCAGGGGCGCGCGTTTCCACTGGTGAGAACTAAAGTTGACACAATGCGGACTACGTACTGTAAGGATAAATGGTTAAGTCCTGTAACTATGCAATCAAATGTTCCTGCCAAGCTTTGCATAGGGTGACGAAATGTCCAATTTCACAACTGCAGTCTGCAGTAGAGTACACACTGTTAAGATGCCGAAGAGGCAGTGATGAAATAGCCGGTGCAGAGGGAGTATACGAGAAAGACATCCAATTATTTGAGAGAGAAAACAATTCGCTACCAAAAATACCCCTGCCAGCTGATCCACTCAGCAGAAACCGTGAACCAAGAAGTCAATCTACAAAGTCCTGTAGTGGGACCGGGTACTGAAATGGACGGCCAGGATAGCCGGTGCGGCCACACACGGATGCGGTCGTGCTTTTCCCACGACGTAGTTCCTGCTCCAACTCATGCCCTCGCAATCGCCACCAACTGCTTCCCCACATTTTTGCCAGAGAACAGCCCGATTAGAGCTGCCGGTGCGCTTCCAATGCCCTCCACGACGTCCTCCACGACGGCGACCTTCCCGTCCTTGATGTACACAGTCATCTCCTCCTCGAACCTCTCGTACAGATGGAAGAAGCGACCGACGTTGAACCCCTCCACCCGGATGGACTTCGGGATGATGTAGAACAGGTTGCGCAGGCCGTCCCGCTCCTCCAGGTTGTACTGCGAGATCATCCCGCAGACGGCGACCCTGCCGCCGTGCTGCATGTGCAGCAGCGCGGCGTCGAGCGTCGCGCCGCCCACGTTGTCGAAGTAGATGTCGATGCCGTCGGGGAGGCACCGCTTCAGTGCGGCGCCGAGGTCGGTCTCGGACTTGTAGTTGAAGGCGTCGTCGTAGCCGAACTTGGTCTTGAGGAGGCTCAACTTCTCGTCGGAGCCGGCGCTGCCGACCACGTAGCACCCGGCGATCTTGGCGAGCTGCCCGACGACCTGGCCGACGGCGCCCGACGCCGCCGAGACGAAGACGAAGTCGCCTTTGTTTGGCCTGCCGACCTGGCTAAACCCAGCGTACGCAGTGAGCCCCGGCATGCCTGCAACGTAGTGGTGGTTCCAGAACAACACCGTAGTCAGTCACTACATACTTACTAGTAGATGTTGACATGAAAATGGAGAAAATGCATGGTGCATGACTTCCTGAAGGAGCTCGACAAAATACGACGACGATTCCTCTGGGCCGGTGACAAGGAACTTACAGGTGGGAAATGTAAGGTGGCTTGGATTAAGGTCTGCACTCAAACGGTAAACGGGGGCTTAGGCATTATTGAACTTGAAAAGTTCAGTAGAGCTTTGAGGTTGCGGTGGCTATGGTTCTCTTGGGATGCCAGAGGTCGACCGTGGAAAGGAATGGAGCTGCCAGTAGACAAGGATGACAGAGCACTTTTCAATGCGGCAACAATAGTGACTTTAGGGAACCCGGTGACGTGCCTCCTCAGCACCACCTTCTTGTTCTGCACCACCGCCGCCGCCGCCGCCTTTGTCTCCTCCCTGCTGTGCCGGGTTCTGTAGTGGAACGCTTTATTAGCTTGCTGCTGATAGTCTGGTATGCTACTGCCGATGCAGCATGCGCTCCTCCTTGTACAGTTTTATAGACGGGACGGACATCAGCAGGTGACGAAAGGCATTTCTCATGTGAGAAGTCATGCGTGACGACGGTTTTCTGAGCACACGTATTCCATGACGTCAGGACCAGGACTTGTTTATTCACCCTTTTCTTTGTTTGTGCGGAAGACTCGACTGGAATTCCATGTACAACTGGACCCTGTTAAGCCCATGTTTAGATCACCTCAAAATTTCAAGTTTTTTCACTCTCTCTCCATCACATCAATTTTTAGCCGCTTGCATGGAGTACTAAATATAGGTAAAAAAATATCTAATTACACAGTTTAGTTCAAAATCACGAGATGAATCTTTTGAGCCTAGTTGGTCTACGATTGAACAATATTTGTCAAATAAGACGAAAGTGGTACTATTCATCAGGTTGAAAAAACCTTCAATCTAAACAAGGGCTAACTCTAGACTTGACTAAGAATATGAACTTAGTCGAAAACTTTTTACCTGTATAATATTATTTTAGGACTCACCAAAATAGGTGATTTTCATTGAAATACGGTCAGCTCAGACCAAATCCTTAGGCCAATTTATCTGCTGGTGCGGCAGTATGCACCACACAGCACCAGAACCCTTTCGTGGGGAAACAGTACAAAACTGTTATAATTGATAAAACTGATTTGTTGCTTTTCTAGATATATACTCCCTCCGTCTCCAGATAAGTTACCATTCTAGATTTGGGCACGAAAACCAATGTGCTGATAAAATGACATTTCTGCCCCAGTAAAAATCTGAGCATTGGACAGTGGCACAGTGCATGATTTCTAAACAAAACACGGCTTGCGCAAAGCCCTTGGTGACGCGGCGAGGTCTGGTGGCTTCTGGAGCTTCATGTGGTGTGGCTTCTGTAGCCATAAACGAGTGGACAGGAGCCTCCATCGGTTTTTTTATTATTTCCTCAATCCAATCAGGTGGCGTGGCTTCTGAAGTCTGTAGTCCGTACTTCCTCTTCGGATGCCAGAGATCCGTTATTTTGGGACTTTTTTTAATAGTAAAAGTGCAATTAAACTAGGGCCATGTTTAGTTCTCCAATTCTCCCCAAATTTCACTATGCAAAAAGAAGATTCCCCGTCACATCAAAATGTCGGCAAATGCATGGAGTACTAAATGTTGATGAAATCAAAAACTAATTGCACAGTTTTGTTGTACTCAGTGAGACGAACATTTTAAGCCTAATTAGTCAAAATTTGGATAATTTTTACCAAATACAAACGAAATGCTACAGGAATTCTGATACAGTGTTTTTCTCCCCAATTCTCTCATCTAAACAAGGCCTAGGGAGGAGGGAGTATGTACTAGTGTATTTGTTACAAAAATAAAATAAAATAAAATAAAATAAAATATGATGATGCTGCTCGCTAGGATCTTTTATTTGTTTGCCTCCAATATTAATTGATTGATTTAAGTGGACTTATTGTTTATTTCAGAAATTCCTGTCGTCTCTGTAAGCATGTGCACCAACTACTGGTGTCACAAAAACACATAGGTTGGTATCAGCATTCTGGGAAAATTATAAACTACTCAATAATCGGAAACAGGAAATCAATAAAATGTTTATGCAGAACTGGGGAACGGTGTCAGAGGCATAAAGTAGCAAGCATGTTTTTGTCTTCAGCCTAAAATAGCTTTTTAAATTCTATATAGTTCCCCTCTAATTAACTAAGCAGAATACTTTTTTTTCTTTAAATTTCAACTTCCAAGAACATGTTCTTACCGGGAAATTAACTAACCGCTGCAGATTTACAGAAATACGATCCAACGAAGATCAAGCATCTTGACGAATCCTGCTACCAAAAGCATTAGTTTCCTCCTCCCCATCGTTACAAGGTAACTGTTGTTGCATATCTTTTTCGTACCCCTACTGCACAGCAAGCAAGTGCTCATACGCCAGCAAGGAAATAGATTGATGGTGGTTTCCCTTGCCAGGTCATGCTGCAAAGGGTGCAGTGGCGTGGATGGTCGTAATAAGATGTTCAGAAAGATGACATTTTCCTAGTTACTTAAGAGAATCTTTCAAGGTGTCAATCATCCTGACATGTATCTTTATTCGAACAATAAAATAAATTGTGTGACAAAGATTCCTGGTATCACTTCCTTTTCTGTTAAGCATGCCGCGACTTCATTTCTGATATAATATTCAGGGACTTGCAAAGAAACTACGAGAAACAAAAACCAAACAAACAGACAAAACTAGTAGTCGTTAAGCGAAGACGACTACTGTGAATGTTCTGGAGGTCACACTTTCAGGCACTTATATGCCATTACAACATTGACCAGTCAGGCATTCCTCAAAATGCTATTGCAGGATGCTACATAATATACCTTCAATCAATACTTTCCTAGGACGCGCCCGCGCCTGCTCTGCCCCCTCCGCTTAGGTTCATGTGCCGCCCACGCCGGCACTATTTCGTGCGCGCACGCAGGACTGCCCCACACCACCCGGATGACTCGCCCCTACCCCCGGCTCAATCCCCGCGCGACGCGTCGGGTGCCGATCACCTCCACCGCGTCAAACTCCTATGTTGCAGAATCGCGCGGGCCTCTTCCACACCGGTGCCGCGCGGCCTACGCCTCCTCCCCACACCGGCAGCGGCGGACTGCACCTCCTCCCCACGTTGGTGGACGCGGCCCGGCCCTCGTCGACACCAACGCTGGTGGTCTGCACTTGCAACATGAAATACTTTTGCATCATATACGTCTTAAACAGATAAAACATCTATAACGTATGCTTGCAACATATATGTATAGCCACTGCGACATATGCAACATCCAAATAAAGTACTTGCAATATATGTCCGAAATAGATGAAACATTTTGAATAGACTCTCGTAACATCCCTATGAAACACTTGCAGCATTGCAACATTCCGATCTACTTTTGCACATCCATATGAAATACTTGCAACATAACTCTAAGACATCTTAAACACTTGAAACATACATTTGAAACACACGCTTTCAGCGTAACATCTCCTTGCTGAGACCACGCGTCGTGGCGGCCACAGCCTTCCTGGTGGGGAACTGCGGTAGCGGAAACACCTCGGCGTAGCGGGGGATGGGGCATGGCGTGCAGCGGCGGGGGACAAGCACAGCGAGGCAGAGTGGGCACGGCGGGGGATGGAGTGTGGCACGGCGGCATATGCTGGGGGAGGCGGTAGCAACGAGGCGGAGTGGGGCGGGCGGCGTCTGCTCGCTTCCCAGCATTGCCAACATATTAACCATTATCACACTCGTGTTTGCCCTTATTTATATGGCAGGACCAGATCGTGGAGACTAAACGGGCGCCAAAAAACTTGCCTGAAATATGGAGTTCGAAGCAAGACACACATCCCCTGGCATCCGCCTCTGGAAACATTGAGCGCGTTGGCGTCTGCTGGCTATGGCTGCACTAGTGCTGCAACCGCAGCCATAGCTACAGCACAACCGAGCAATCCCATTCCCATCGATCTTTTGCACAACGCGCGTGAATGTGCATTGCATTGAACCCGAGACGTCCACCTTTGTGTGAACATGGTATTTAGCTAGTGGGCTTGTCTCGAGATTCTTTTCTACATTTTAGCGTATTTTTTCAATTCTCACAATTGATTTTTTGCGGTGGGCCACCTAAGCCGGTGACATAAAAAATACCTACAGAAATCACATTTTGTAGTAGTGAGTGTGTAGCCAGTGGAGAGGCTCCTTTGTAGAATCCAAAAATAGGAAGGGCTACTGCCCGGACGTCCGGCCGCGGGACTTGTCTAGACGTTGCTCCCGTACCTGCTTCTGCATCGCATCCCACACCCCCGCGCCCTACATCCCATCCCACGCTAGCTCCTGCATCCGAACGCAGCACCTCCGAACACAGCACCTCGACGACCCCCACCCCAACGCCAACACCAATGCTGAGGTGAGATGGAGGGAAGGGAGGGGAGGGCGTGGAGAGGAGAAGGAGAGATGCGCCGCGCAAGGTCTGAGCCGAAGCCCTGTATAGGCTGCTGTCCGCCAGCCACCGGCGCCATTGCCTCATGTGCAAAACCCGATCTACTTTTGATACATCTAAACGAAACAATTGTAACATACGTCTATAAGCAGATGAAACACTTGCAATTTATGTCTGAAACACTTGCAAAAACACCTAAAAACACATGAAAAGCCATTGCAAAAAATATGCAACATTCAGATAAAACTCTTGCAACATATATGTCAAACAAATGTAACATCTAAATAACACTTGCAACATATGTCTGAAAAATAGATAAAATATTTGGAACATACAATTGCAACGTACGTATATAGCCATTGCAACATGTGTAACATCCAGATCTACTTTTGCAACATCTAGATAAAACACATGCAACATCCAGATGAAACATCTGAAACACTTGAAACATACACTTCCAACATTCGCTTTCAGCGCAATGTCACCTTGTAGCTTGGAGGAATGGAGGCTCGTCGTTGCGGAGCTCGATGCCGGCATGGAGGTTAGCGGTGGCGCATGGAGCTGCCGGCGTGGCAGCGGCGCGGAAAACTTGCTAGCTGGACGGCGTCACGCGAAGGTCCTCCATCGGCCAGGGGAATGGCAGCACCTCGACACGGCGGGGGATGAGGCACGGCGCATGGTGCATAGCGGCGGGGGATGGGGGTGCCGCGCGGCGGCTTGTGGCTGGCGGACGGTGCAGTGAGACGCGATGAGCGAAGCGAGAATCAGGAGTTGGGGATTTGTGGGCTGTCGCAGTGAGCATTATCGATCAAAAAACAAAAATGCATGACAAAATAAGCACATGCCACGTAACAACACTATGTCAGAAAAGCTTATCAGTGACGCCTCGATTAGTGACTCAGAAAAGAAACACGTCACTAAAAGAATATTAGTGACGCGGGTTAACAATACGCGTCACTGATTAGTTGTTGCCCATGGTCTAGGAACAAGACGCGTCACTAATAACATATATCAGTGACTCTTGAACAGAAAACGTGTCACTGATAAAAACTGTGACGCGTATTTCTAAGGCGCGTCACAGATAGATGGACGTATTGGTGACGTGGGTTAACAAGACTCGTCACTGATAAGGAATGTGACGCGTTTTATCTGGACGCATCACTGATATGAAGGCATATCAGTGACTCTTGTTGACAAAACGCGTCACAGGTAATAAATGTGACGTGTATTGTATAGACGCGTCACCGATTACCCCCATCAAACCGCAGGCATTCTCCAGCACCTCACGCTAGCCACGACATCCGGATTACTGTAGCAGCAAAAAAACACCAACAGGGGCGACGGCATATTTCCTCCTCTCCTCTCTCTCTCTCTCTCGTCTCTTCTCTTCCGCTCCCTCTCTCTTTCTCCGACGCCAACAGGGGCGACAGCCACGGCGACGGCGCCGGGCGCGAGCGGCGCGCCACGGCCGCCCTCCTCCTCCACTTCCTCCTCCTCCTCCTCCTCTTCCTCTCTCCCCTTCCCTCCCGCGGCGGCGGCGACGGGCGCGAGGCGACGGCGGCTGGCACCAGCAGGCGGCGGCAATGCCTGCCCTCGCCCTCCTCCTCCCCCCCGCATCGCCGCGTGCCGGCCGGCCCAACGCCGATGGTTCATCGGGTGAGGTGCTGGCGAGGCGCGCCGGCACGGCCGGGCCACCACAGCATGGGCCCCGGTTGCCGCCGTCACCAGCGATGGCGATACGCGGACGGATGCCGTTGGTGGCCGCGGCGTGCCTGCGCCCCCGGCGCTGCCTCGTCCCGCCGGTTCGCGTCTGCTACTGTTCCCCGTGAAACCCTAGCTGCATTTTTTCCCTCTGCCGTGACCTTTACTGAGCCCAGCGACCTTTCCAGAGGCAGGCGCTCCCTCACCCTTGTAGGTACTCGGACCTCCTCTAATTTCACTTTCGATTTCTCTGATTTCTCCTCCAATTTAATTGGTTCATACTCTAGAGTTCCTATGTGCTTAATTCATTTGTATTAGGGTATGATCTAACTACAATCTATTGTGCCTGCTATTTTCTCTTTATAGAACAGTGGATCGTGCAAGTCCATCCCTGGGAGGCCTGGACCGATTGCCAGTTCCTACCTCAGGCTGCAGTGCTCTCGTCTCAAACCCATATGTAGCAAGCAAGAGCAGCACGAGGTAACTGATTTTCTCCCAAAAGAGCTCACCTGATGTTCATGCGGCAGTCGTAGAGTGGCTGCATTCAGATTCTGAATGCTGCTTGATGAACTTGGTGCTTTTTTTTGGGTACCTAAACTGATCCGTGGAGTCCATAACAAAGATAATCCATTTTGTTTCTTCATGTACTCCCATTGCAATATATAATGATATCATAATTCCTGAGATGTTATTAGATGTCGTACCTTTATTCTGGTTTCCATTTAGTGTGTTGGGTTTTCACAGCTGCAATAGTGTCGACTGCTGACTATTTTGTCCACAAGATCATACGAGCAGACTCAGTGGATATCCAGGTGAGTATAGGGATCAACTTCTATATGTTGTTTCTCTACAGACATAAGCAGTACCTGGTTATAGTCTTCACTTTTCTTCTTTCCATCATGAGAATGCAAGATTAATAGTGGTGGCCTCTATTCTATTCGAGTTAGTTACTTAACCTCCTGCTGGTTATAGTCTTCACTTTTCTTCTTTCCATCATGACAATGCAAGGTCAACATGGCTGTCATCAGCCAATCTGATGCTGTGGCTCGCTGGTTTCCTCTGGTGTGGATGCATTTGAGGCCAAACTGTCATCACTTTCCAGTCTTCATGCCACTCCATTCAGGGCACCTCGACCAAATTCATGTCTCAAGATGATAAGTATATCTGTAGGCTGCCTTATTTATGGAAGACCGAGAAATTAAAATTTCAGCATACTATCTATTTCGAAATTGAAAACTCCAAATTAAGGTTGTACCATGACTTAGCCATATCAACTGCTTTACCATCACTTTGTTGTGAAATCTTGCTCTTTTGTTTTTTTGTTACCATTATCAGCTTTGATTTCATGAATTGCTAAAATTATTTACATGTACTTTTTGACCAGCTTACGGAAACGACACCCTAGAAGAGTTGGTCGAAGATTCTTCAGCAAGTATGCCATGGCTGCAATACTGAGGTGGTTCCTTATGTGTCCAACAGGTGCATGCCGAAATTGTTAGTTACTATCGTGTGTAATAGGGTAGCGCCTTTATGAAGGCAAATGCCCAGCTTTATCGATGGTTTCAGGATGATGGCGCGCTGGAAGAAGCTATGGGTGGACGGTACATTCTCTGTTTCTTCTGTATATATTAGTGTGCACACAATCAATTACTCACCTGTACATATAATGTCGGCTGGCTCTGCCTAGCCCATGGCAATTGCCGTGGGGTTCTGTCTAGTACAAATTAAATTTTCATCTGGCTCCATAATGCTATGCAGGGAACTAGAGATTTAACAATTGCTCTTCTACTGGAAGAAATACGTAGGGATGTTGTAAGTATATTATAGGAAGCAATACACATTTGCGGATGGAAGATTTCATTTGATAGTTTCTAGATATGTAAATTCTCCCATTTTTGTACCTTGTAAACAATGACCCATGGCTGATACACATTTTGTAGTATAACTTGTATCTAAAAAGTTCATAAAGAATTGATTGCTGAAATCATGGAACATGTCTGTAGGATCATTGTTTATAGGATCATCCTATATGTATATAGGATCATTGTAGCTTTTTTTTTGTTTTTCTGAAATAGTTATCAGTGACGCGTATTGGGTACACGCGTCACCAATAGAGGGTTATCAGTGACGCGTCTTGGGTACACGCGTCACCGACAGAGGGTTATCAGTGATGCGTCTTGGGTACACGTGTCACCGACAGAGGATTATCAGTGACGCGTCTTGGGTACACGCGTCACCGATAGAGGGTTATCAGTGGCGCGTCTTGGTTACACGCGTCACCGATAGAGGGTTATCAGTGACGCGTCACTGATTTGCCCTTATCACAGACGCAAGAATAGTGACGCGTTTTTTCCGCGTCACTGATGACTGTCTAGACACGTCACTGATAAGCTTTTTTGGCATAGTGCGAGTAGCTAAGACTGTCTATACTCGAGGAGGCACTGGACTTCTAGAGACGCTGGTTTTGGACGGCCCGATCAAATCTGGTGCAAGATTCATCATGAAAGAGATTGTCGAGTGGGGAGTGGTATTCAAGATTAAATGGGCCAGTATCCATTCATGGTGTGATCGACTGCAGACCAGCCCAACCGGCTCACTTTTATCAGCACAGGAAGAGCTGGGCATTTCCTACACATGGCGGAGTATAATCAGATGTTTCGAAGCACTAAACAAAGGCCTCATCTGGCGAGTAGGAGATGGCAGTAATATTAAAATTTGGGATAATCCTTGGATAGCCAATGGCGTCACTCGGTGGCCAATAACACCAAAAGGGCTGATTCTATTGTCACGAGTGGACCCAGGAACTGATACGTGGGATAAACAACTTGTCCGAGATGCTTTTTTGGGCGGAAGACGTGCAACATATCCTGGCCAGACCCACGAACCCAGGACATGAGGATGCCATTGCTTGGCATTATGATCGCCACGGTATTTTCTCTGTGAAATCAGTTTACTGTGTCCTGGATGATGAAAAGAACAGGGTCAGAACTCGCCATGGGGGACAGTGTAGCTCGACCTGCTCTACTAACAATAAAAGTACTGTCTGGCAAAATCTATGGAGACTACCGTGCCCTCCCAAGATTAAACATTTTATGTGGCGATTAGCGAGAAATAGCCTCAATGAATATCCAGCGTAGAGGAATGAAACTTGATACCAGGTGCCCGGTTTGCTATCGGCTGGATGAAGATGGTGGCCATTGTTTTCTCAAATGCAAGTTTGCTAGGCAGTGTTGGTTGGATCTCCAACTTGAGCCAATTCGCCAGTCACTGCTATATATCAAAAGCCTCGGCTTGGGATGTGCTGAAAGAAGTGTTGCTTCTTGAGCAGGAGGTGTGTTTTAAAAATTGTGATTCTTCTTTGTAAATGGTGGACTGTCTGAAATAAGATGAACAAAGGAGAGCATGGGCTATCAAGAGATGAAGTCACATGTGCAGTTTTGAATCTAATGTGTGATCTCGAGAATGGAAAAATGCAGGTGAACCCAGGAGTGGGAAATAGAGGACAACAGGGCTGGAGGGCTCCACCACCGGGCAAGCTTAAGATAAATACTGATGGTGCTTTCATGCATTAAGGAGACATTGAGTGGCTGGTGGGGTTTCATCATCAGAGATCATCTTGGAGATGTTGTGGCGGCGGGAGCAGGGCGTCTTGCAGCGGTACCTGATGTACTAATGACCGAAGCTGTGGCTTGCAGCCAAGCTCTCTTGTCCGCAACTGATCTTGGAATATCCCGTATCCAAATTGAAGTTGATTCTTCAGTCTTGAAGCAAGCAATTACATCACCGGCCATGGACCTAGCAGCTTGTGGTATGTTGATAAGTGGTATAAGGGAGCTGCTACGTGATCAATTTGTTTCTGATGATGTCCTCTTAATTCCTAGAAATTGTAATGCCGTAGCGCATAATCTTGCTAGATTGGGGATGAGTTGGGACCCGGGTACGTCATGTGTTTGGACGAACCCCCTCCTAGAATTTGTAAGATGTTTGGTGTCTTGCGAGTTTGTCGAGACTGTGAGTTCAATATCAGGGCCATAGAGCCACCCCTTTGATTTCAAAAAAAAAACCCCAAGCAAGGGAATCTATTCATGTTGCGAATTGATTACGGCCCAAAAATCCCAAACCAAACAGCACATTAGTTTTTTTTGTGACTAAACAGCACATTAGTTGAGCAATATGGTTTCTCTGAATATATATTGCCTTTCCTTCAACTAGGATACGTATGTAACGTATACAACCTGTGTAATGAAAATATTCGACCCCGGATATAGTTTTTCCCAAGGTGCTGCGTGATATATATGCATAAGCAAGAAGCTTAACAGCATAGCACGTAGCAACCCAGACAATTATATATTCTTTCTACAGTTCTCACCCAAGGATTTTTGAATGATTTCGCTACTTCCATGCTCGTACCCATGCTGACCCCGGCTGCATGTTCCACCGTGGGGAACCAAGCCTGCCACTACCAGAGACAGGAAAATTCCTGACGGTTTTGATTATCCCTGACGGTTTATAGAACCGTCAGGAACATGAAGTACTCCTATCGGTCATAAATACCCGTTAGGAGAGGTCCTGAATATTCCTGTCGGTCCTCAAAAGCTCATAGGAAACTTAAAAACCGTCAGGAATGCTTTGATGACTCCTGACGGCCAACCCCAAACCGACAGGATCCTTATCCCACCCGCGATTCAGGCGAAAAATATATACTGGCCAGGTGGGTCCCACGTCGGCACATAAAACATGCGAAACCCTATCCTCACCCGCACGCGACCCGCCCCAAATCTCTAGCGCCCGCGCCGCTGCAGCCCCCAAGTGGCTCCCCGCCGCCCACTTCGCCGCTGCCCTGAGGACCTCTCCCATGCCCGCGCCGCTCCGAGGGGCCATGTCCGAAACTGCTGCTCCGACGGGCCCCCTGATGCCCGTGCCGCCACTGCCCCGAGGGGCCCTATCCGGAAGGCGTGCCACCACAACACGTATGGTCGCCTCCCAGCATGAGGTGCTCTCTCTCTCTCTCTCGCACTCAACCTCCTCAGATCTGCGCCCCTTCCTGTCATGGCGTGCGGTGGCTGCACGAGGTGCCCCCCTCTCTCTCTCGCACTCAACCTCCTCAGATCTGCGCCCCCTTCCCCTCATGGCATGCGGTGGTGGTGGCAAAGGCTGGTTCCACGGGAGCCTTTCCCAAGGCTAGTTTAGATGTGCATAAACCTGGGTTGGAAGGCTTCCAATTGTAAGGAGCCTGTGTTCCATTTATGCATCGGATCTGGCTTTTTTTAGGGATATTGGATCTGGCATTTCACCCAATGCGAGCAGGGTAGGAATTGTAGACAATCATTTTCTTTAAATTAATCATGTTTTGCTTTTGTATGCAGTGTAAATGTTTGATGGTTTTCCACTGAGAAGGCCTAGGTTCAGTCCTGTCTCCATCTTGGAGGTATTATCTGTAGAATTGAGTCTCTTGCTTTGTCTTTAATTGATAACTTAGAATTGAATACTTATGCAAATCTCTATTTGTTGAAATAGATATTGAGTGGTACTGCTAAATATTTAGTCACCACAAGAAAATATTTGAGTACTTCCAATTCTCTGAACCTTTATCAGAAATATAATATCCTAATATTCACCATGAATTTTATTATAAGATTCTGATAATTTTATCAAACTTGGAGTCGTAAGTTATTTAATGCCACATTGCCACTTGCTGTTCTAGCAGATTTCATTGGATCGATCCATGCTGCTCTATTAGATTTCATTTAGTTTAGTGGATTTCAGTTAGTTAGGCACATGAACTGTAGTAGATGGAAGATACCTGATGCATGTCAGGACTGACCATTTAATTGAGCATCTGTAAGATTAAAAGAAAAACGACAGTCACATACAAATGACACCTATAAATCACCTTGATGCAGTTTTCTGTAAGATTAAAAGAAAAACGACAGTCACATACAAGAGAAAATCACCTTGATGTTGTTTTGTATGACTCATGTAGAAGGATAAAGCAGTAGTTTTTACTGAACTGACTTATTTCACTTTTGTATGAACTCTGAACTTGTAGGTTTCACACAGTGCAGCAAATTTACTCATGAGCTTTGAGTTATATATTGATTGCAGAAAAATTCATTATCTATGACTGAGCAGGCAGCTGCCATGTTCCTGTGCTGAGCGTAACTGCGTGAGTCTGCAAGTGGCCAGAGCGAGTCTGCTACTGACCGAGCAGCATGTGTTGATGTTCTGACTTCCAGGGAAGAAGCAAGCAAGCTTGAGGCTTCAAGTACTAGGTATAAAAATACATTTTCTTCAGTAATTACCCTTTATCTCTGCTGTGATGACATGTGATGGTTGGCTTGTGATGAAAATATATGATCTCATGGTTATTTGTATTGGCCTTTATGTGTCCGTTGCAACGCAGGAGCTAATACCTAGTAGCTACTAATGTTGTAAACATGCTTGTCATGATTTGCAGGTGCTTTGCAAATCCTGTTGGTTGGAATGCCAACAGTCCGCTACTATTGTAAAAGCTTTAAATATTTATCACGGTAATACACTTAATACTTGTGTTTCTTCACATTCCTGTGTTGATTTGGTGTTTCGTGGTGGTGTGCTGGTGGTTCAGGCGAATACCAATGAAGGACCGTACAGGATGCAGCCTAGGTTTTTATGGTAGGCGTCTGTTCAGTCCAGTGTGCATCTTGGAGGTATGAGGTGTATAATCTGAGTTTCTTGCTTAGCACGTAGTTAATCCAGTATTCATGTTCAGAAGCCTAGATGAAAATATAATTACTGAAATTAGTGAATCCAATATTCTCAAGTAGATAGTGGTGACTTGGTTGAAATTTCAGTGTTCTAAAGCAGACTGCATTCTCAAGTAGATGTATGACTTGGTTGAAATTCATATAAACCAGTACATGTTTTATGTGATGCTCTGCTAGTTCTCTTCAGTTGATGCAACTTGTGGCTCCATCTCATTTTTTTATTTAAGCATATGTGCAGTCAAAGTTCACATAGATAACCAAAATTATCCTAGCTTATTTACCATCTGTTTGTGTCCTTGAATTGTGATGTCTTCGGTCTTAGAACCACTCACCATTTTAAGTTCCATCTCCTTGTAGGATACTGGGTCATCACATGCTGGAAATGCCACTTTTGGTTTTCCTGAGCAATGACATCGAAGAGACTTGCTGCTGTTGAAGGAAATTAACCTCTTTTGTGTAGTTATTAGAAACCTAGTATATATATGTTAGAGTGAAAAGGCCCCCTGTTTTGTAGTTGGGATGGACACATTGAACCTGTGTAGGAGCTAGAATTGCTATGTGAACTCTTGAACTAGCATGAACCTTTGTATGTTGTGCAGTTTGCACTTGTGAACCAATCTGAAATCTAGTAACTTTGTTTCTGTGTTGGCTGATGCATATACTTGAATAATGTATAATTTATTAAATGTATTTCTGGAAAAAAAGAATGGTTGTGAGACCAATCCTGATTGGATAGTGCCACCATTACTGTTGGGGCTTGCGGCAGGAACCGGAAAACTAATTCCTGTTGGTCTTTTTCTTGACGGTTTGGGCCACAGGAGATGGACATAAGAATTCCTGTCGGCTTATAGTTCCTGACAGGGATTCTTGTCGGCCACACTATCAAGAGAAACGGTTTGGATGGTCAACCCAGAATCGTCAGGAATTGCCGTCAGGTAAAGTTTCCTGTCGGCCAGCTGTCAGGAGAAAACAAGTATTTCCTGTCGAGCTGTTCCTGATGGCCTATTCTTGACGGCTGGCCGTCATGAAACTATTTCCTGACGGTTTTCTGCACAGTCCTGACGGTTTTTGGCCGTCAGGAATTTTCCTGTCTCCAGTAGTGTGGTGGTGCAAGGGCCCTTGGTTCTGCGTCCGTTGGGTGCTGACCCGCTCTGGCGCTCTGTATGCGTGCATGCACTTTGACCAAGGAGTGATTGGCCATTTGGGCACTGACCGCCCGTTGCGTGCACGTCTAACTATTGGAGTTGGCCCACATGACGGAGATAGGCAGCGCTAGATAGGTGCATGCAACGTGTGCGTTCCCCGCGAGTCAGAGTGCGTGGGGAGCAGCACCTGCTGCAACATACTGAAACAGGGTGAAACAACTAAAACATACGTTTGCAACATATATGTATAACATCTACAACCTATGCAATATCTAGATAAAATACTTGCAGTATACATCTGAAATAAGCTAAACATTTGGAACATACACTTGCAACATACGTGTATAGCAATTGCAATATAAGCAACATCCTGATGAAAACATGCAACATCTAGATAAAACACTTAAAATATTTGGGAAACACACTTGCAACATACATGTATAGCTACTGCAACATATGCAACATCCAAATGAAACACTTACAACATTTGTTTGAAATAGCTAAACATTTGAAACATTTACTTGCAACACACTTGTATAGCCATTGTAATATACGCAACACCAGATCTACTTTTGCAAGATCCAAATGAAATATATGCAACATACATCTGAAACACATGAAATATACAGTTGCAACATATGCTCATCTACTTGCTGCTGCCCAATGAAGGCTTGTTAATGCGGGCGCGGGGGAGCTCAGCGCGAGGCGCGGGACACGAGACAGTTCCATCCCGGTGGAAGCATTTATTTTTTTTTAATAAAGGGCTGGTCAGACCTGGTCCGCAGGCCCAGCGAAGGCGCGCGTCCAGCTGGACGGACGCTTGGTAGAGAGCATCACCGTTGTTAGATCAAATTGCAAGTTATAGTTTCTAGTTTTCCTATAGTATAATAAAATATAAGATATATATTTCTTCTCTTGCCTTGATCGAGTGATGTTTGATTATATCCGTCTAGATATAGTCCACAATCGTTTCACTCCATAGTATAGTGCTCGTGCTAACGCCACGGGTTATATTAAGGGAAAACTGTGATAACATGACATAAAGCTGGCAATTATCTTGACTTTGCATCCTTCCCATCCTCTGCATCAAGTTTCTTTTGTGCTCCAAATATTGTTAGACTAATTACTTAAAAACCCTATCTTAACTATTCATTTATTGAAAGAAATTAAGGAATCTTAACAATTCATTTACTAAAAAAAACAATAGCCTAGTTTCACTAGTGACAATCCTAAGGTGGTGTCAAGAAAAAATAAATCATGCTTAGACAAAATAAATCATAAAAATAAAATAAAGCATGCTTCAGTAGGCCTCGACGACTACAATCGGCTAGGAAGGCCTGGACGATGGCTAATTTGTCCTAAATTTTGGTGACTCCTCCATGACTGCAAAGATGATCATCCAGGTAGTCATTCGGTCGTGAAATTGCCAAATGTCAGACAAACATAGATTTTCTTGTCAAATATACATCATATTGCACACTGAATTTACAGAGTGCATATAGCTAAAATGAGCCAACAAAAATCTCCAACCTTCTTCAATGGTTTGATGTGATGACGGAAACAATGACCAATTATGTGTGACTCATCAAGAAATTAAGTTAAAGTGCTGGAAGCTCCAAATACTCCTTTTGACCAAATGTCAGTAACCCAACAACAAATTAAGTTAAAGTGTCCACAGCAAATCCAAAGTATACTTAGCTATCATACCATCAACTTGATCTAAGTCAAATCAATAGTTACATTAAAGAGTAATACATGTACCCCTGTTTGGATGTAAAGTATTTTTAAGTATTGGAGAAATACTTTGGTTTTACAAAATTCTTTTGTTTTTCAAAAGCTACTGAGTGTTTTCTTGCCATAACTAATTATCACACATGACATTCAGAAATCAATCTTCATTTTAGAAAGAAAAGGTGCACTCTGAAAAGGCTATACAGAAAATTTTAAAAAATTACTTTACCTCAAGAGGGTCAGTTTGTCCCTCAAGCTGAACCATGATTGGGGCATTCATGCTGAAAAAGATATCATACGCACCCTCCCTGTCTCGTGAGCTTGCTGCCTCATTTTGTGGACAATGAATTTTAAGATAAATAGATATGACAAATCCTAAACCGGCTAATAGTGTGAAAATATCAGTGTATACCTGTCTAATCTCGATATATTTGTTCTGCAGCATCTCAGCTGCTTTTTCTAAAAGCCGTGGTTTGCATGTGGCACGGCAGTACTCATTGTAGTAGATGACAAGAAAATAAAATCAAATTTGCAACATACCTTAGTCTCTCAGCTGCTAGAATAGAAAAGCTGTAGAAATAATTTTGCTTCATACCTTATATTGATCATACATTTTAATATCTTTGACGATAAACAATGAATCAAATCTAGAAAGAATGGGACCAAGGTTATCTTGTGTAGTCTGATGAGCATCAAATGAAAAATTATCAAATTAATTGTCTTGCATGTATGGCTTGAACAGTTTATACTTTAAAAAGATGGATACTTATTGAGTCAATAAAAACATGTTTACCTAACCTTAAGATCATCATAGCGTCCTGCAATTGGATTGGCAGCTGCAAGAACTGAAGTCCTCCAATGGAATCTTCATGTCTCATCTTGTCAAATTCATCGATGCAAACTACTCCAGCATCAGCTCCCGAGTTGCAGATGATCCTTTTGCCAGATGTATAGACTGCAATAGGTGCAGTCTTCTCTACAAATATGAGGAACTGTTGAAACATATATTAATGTCACTGAACCAGAGACCTTTAATTTTAAATAGCAAAAAAGGATCAATGTAAAATAGTGTCGAATTACTCAAACTAAGTTACATTACAATTCACATGATCCGAAAGCACAAGTTATGACAAATGAATCTTATTGCCACATTATTTTCCATCAAACTAAATGCTATGACAACACCAAACAATACTTTTGCTTCAAAAACACCAAACAATACTTGCCTGTGATTTTGCTGTGGATGGATCACCCAGAAGCAAGACATGAATCTCTCCTCTCCAACGCAAATAAAAAAACAATAGGAGAAAAAGAAGAGATGCCAGCTCACGGTTGCCCAAAACCCAAACCTTGGCCGCCACCGCTACCGCCAGGGCAGTTGTCCTAGCCGTGCGCGACCTAGTGGCTGTCGGCTCATGGGTAAAAGGAGGTGCCGGGTTAGATAGAGCTCACCTAAACAATGATAGTAGCAAGGTCACATAAACCTATGCAACTAGTACTTTGGCAACCGGGGAGCTCCTACACAAGCTAGTAAGCAAAAGCACAAAGCTCCTAAGCTCACTAGCAATGCTCAGTAATAAGGCTACACAAGCCAAATTAGAGCTCAAATTACTTAGCTACACAAACTAAGCAATGTGACTAACAAGGCTACTCAAGCCAAATTAGTTACACAAGCAAGAAGGTAACTAGCAAGCTACACAAGCTAACTAATTACAAGAGCAACTACACAAGCATAATATACGAATAAGTAAATACAAGCTTGTGTAAGGGGATTGCAAACAAAAGGGATGAACGAGGTTGACACGATGATTTTTATCCCGAAGTTCACTTGGTTGCCACCAAGCTAGTTCCCATTGAGGCAAGCTCCAAGGTTGCCGCCGGTCCTCTTGCTAGTGGTGACCCAGAAATCACACTCTCCCACATGGAGTGCTTACCACAAGCTCTAGCACTTGACCTGCCGGACCACTTGTCGCTCTTCATGTTTCACTCTACTAGAGTTGCTCTCCGCGGCTCCCGCGGGGCAAGCACAACACCCCTCACAATCTTCTCTGGAGAACCGCACAAGCTTCCTTGCGTGCTTCGATAGAGATCATGCCACCAAGCCATTTAGGAGGTGGCAACCTTCAAGAGTAACAAGCACCACTGGCTTGTAACTCGATCACCTAGTGCCACTCGATGCACTCTCATAATGCAATCGTACTAGAATCACACTCACACTCAATCAGATGATCACTATCAAGCATATGTGAGTTAGAGGGCTCCCAAGCACACCTATAGAAGCCACCAAGGCTTAAGGGTGCTCAACAACCAGCCCAAGGATGGCCCCCACTTCTATTTATAGCCTGAGGAAAGAGTTGTTGCCCCAAACCCTCCCTATGAAGGGTTCAGACTAGACCCTCAGTGAGTACAGGGAGGGTCCTCCGAATCATGCCACGTGTCCCTCTAGTTCGAAGACGACCATTACTTTCCAACGGTAACTACACACGCGCCACAGCGCCTCCAGACCAGATTTTGAAGACAACGACTGGACCCAGTGCCTCCCAGGGTCTGGATCGAAACAGAGAGCGTACAGAGCACGCCAAACTGACTGGACTAAGTCCGGCTTCAGCAACTGGACCTAGACAACACAGAGTCTAGAACTCTAGAACGCGCCACGTTGCCTCTCACCTTCACAGCCTTGATCGGACCCGCGGACTTGGGTCCGGACCCTTAGCCCACTAGGGTCTGGAGCACACACAATCCTGCGCCCCTCTCTTGATGGCCAACGACCGAACTCACATCGTAGAGTTCGGTCCTCAGTGCACCAGGGTCTGGTCGACCAGCAGCAACATGCCCAAGGGCAAGGGTTTGATACCAGACTTTGAGTGTAGAGTCCGGTCCTAACCGGCACTAGAGTCCAGTCACCCTGCTCTCCTCCTTTTCTTCTCCAAGTTGATCCAAAACAACTCCAACTTCTTCTCCTTTATAAATGTGCTAACACCACAAAGTGTACAATATCATGTGCAAGTGTGTTAGTATTTTCACAATCATTTTCCAAAAGATTAGTCACTCAAATCACCACGCCACTTGATCCTAGCAACGATGCAAAGTTAGATCACTCGAGTGGCACTAGATGACTGATATGCAAATAAGTTTGCCCCTTTTGATAGTATGGCCATCTATCCTAAACCTGGTCATAAACTTCTCTACACAACTATGACTGGTGAAATAAAATACCCTATAGGTTATACCTTTGCCTTATGCATTTTATTCCATCTCCTCCAATGTTGATGCAACATATGCACCAACCTTGATTAACAAATGATATGATCCACTTCATATCATCACGTGACCTTGTTGGCTCATTGATCTTGACCTCACTTGCTTTTCAACGTTGCCTTTGTCCATCAGTGCCAAGTCTTGCTCAAGCTTCACCGCCACGCGGTCCATCACTCCAAAGCCTCCAACTCACCCTTCACACTTGCAACCAGTCCATCAAGCCAAGTCTTGTCTTGATCTTCTCCACCTTAGTCACATGACTCCATGTAATGTCTCATATGCAATGAGCTCCATCATCACATGTGTGATCATTGTGTCAGATATATGGGCCAGGGATACCTGCACCACCTGTATATGTGACCATCACTGAGCTATCGGCCCAACGGCCACCAAGAAGAAGGCCTGCAAGGGCTGACACGGTCGACCAACGTGGAGATCAAGGCAAGCTAGGACAGGCATATCTGGACGATACCTAGGATCAATCTATTGTGCATATCATGTAACAAACTAGGCATCCAATCTGTTAGCCCGAGCTACCCCCTCTGCCTATATAAAGGAGGGTAGGGACCTCGGGCTCGGGATCCATCTTCTGCCATTCCAATCTACTACGTAGTTAGGAGCAACAACCCTTGTAATTGAGCATACGAATACAAGAGCAGCAGCACCACTGGAGTAGGGTTTATCATGCCCCAAACCAGTATAAATCCTTGTGTCCCGTGTGCTACCATCCGATTCAGTCTACGCGATCTCGCTGCTAGGCATTGCCGGAGCTAAATCATTCGACACATTGCAACATTTCCAAGACATTTTCACCGTCATGGCATGAGTTGCTCACACAAGTGTACTTGTGGATTAATCACCTATATATCTCACATTTAAACACATTAGTCCACCAAGTTGTCACTCAATTACCAAAATCAAACTAGGGACCTTTTAGCTGGGCCATGGCTGGCTAGGCCATCCTTAGTAACTGTGCTTTGGGGTACCCTGGTTATGTAACCCCGACACCATTTCCCTCTGCTAGACCCAATTCTGGCAGTGATGCGGGATTTAGACCCGACAGTGATTGCATGTTCCGCACTAGTGTATGAAGTTTGCATTACTATCCTGTGAAGTTTGTTGTTGATCTTCCTAATCGTTTGGGTGATAATATGGCCTAGATCTCTATGAACTCCTCAACATAGATGTAGCTTCCTTCATGGAGGTGAACCTCACAAACCTTCTTTCTCTTTGTTTTGTTTGTAATCTAATATATATGGTTTCCACGACTTTGAGGATTTCTAGTCGATCTACCCAGTTCTGAGTTTGTTGGACCAAGCTTTTGTTGGGACATCCCATCTACCTATTTTTTCCATACTTGACTTCAAGTATTCGCTTTGTTATAACATCAGTTTTAAAAAGAACATATCTTTAGGACATACCAACTCAATAGAAATTGGGATTATCAAGTAGTTCTAATTCCATCACAAAAGTTTGGTTTTCCAATTAATGCACATTCATCTAATGCATCACACTATAATTGAGGAACAACTCTAAGAGCGAGGTCAATAATAATGCCAAGTGCTTGGCTATAAATCAAGTTATAAAAGCTAAGCTATACTAGTTAGTCTTCTATTTGTCTACAAACTTTTTATTATTATTATATGCTTTCATTCTCTTTCCTATATATCCTCACATACATTTTTATTGGGACCCACTACTGCATATGCTTCCATGCCCAATTTGTTGCTTGCATGAGAGCCAAGCTCTCTTCTCTCTTCTCCCTTCCCTCACTCACATCAGCAAAAATGCTAACTAGCTTGCCCACAAGACAATTGTTGTACTTGCTCTAAGGCGATGATGAGTATAATTAGCTCAATAGGTTGAAGGAATAGCTTCATTGTCCTAATAGATAATGCCCTAAGGGAGTCCAAAGTCCAACCCATGCACAACAAGAGCTTATTCCAAAATCAAAGAAGAATCTGGTTCAGATCTACAATAGAAACATCAAGTTCTATTCATATGGTAAAGAGTACAAAAGTGAGAAACAAGAGAGCATTGTCTCAATTATTTATACGCTCTAAGGGTACGATTGGATGCAACCGCGGCCAAAATTGCCTAGACTAGACCACTAACTGTATGTTGCTTGGACTTCATTTGGTTCTGGTTCATACCCTGAGTTTCTTTGCTAGATGCGAATTCCTACGCTGGTTGCTGGGCACCAAGTGCACAAAATTGATCACCTGGATGTCCGCCCAGTTGCCTGGCTTATAAGCATCATAAATCACTATTCCTATCTCCTCAAATGGATGAACCAAATGCTGCCTAACTGTTCTTTCATCTCAGGTTCATATGTGCCTGGCTAGTCATTTTTGCAATTGATAGCAAGCACAGGCAGGTGAAATGCCCAAGCAGCTAGCTCAGGGTTGCATCCAAACAACCCCTAAATGCTTACAATATCTTACCCAAGTACAACTAATATGACCATTAGATGGTAACTCATATTTGGCAACTGGGTAACAACTCATGTGTAGCTTATGTACATCTAGATTTAAGATTTTTCTTGAGCAAGCTAGTATACTAGTAGTAAAAGCTATTTTTGTCGAGTAATGCTACGGTACAATCTTTACCTCCTAGGAGCTAATATCTCAAATAAATCTGAGCCATTGATTTTTTAGATTTTTAAAATTAATTAATTAACATAGGAAAATGAAAAAAGGAAATAATATTTTCAAATCTCTGCATGCATGGGAGAAACAGAAACAGGCCGCCAGCCAAGTGTCCTTCCCTTGTTCATTGCACACAGCCTGGCGGTCGCGGATCCATGCATGCGTGCGTATATCACCACAAAAAATCAGCAAGTTCATCGTATATACAACAGCTAACATATTTTATTCGGTTAAAAAATACGTTACGTACAATACATTAATTGAGTCATAAGTTCTAGTGATCTAAAATATGTTACACGCTAACATATTACACATAATCGAGTGTGTATATTATGCTAACTCGAATGAAATTATATTATAAAATTAAGAAGGCCTTGAAATGAAACACTAGTTGTCACGTACTTGCGTAAATTATAAGCATGTAATTTTTTATGAAGGTTGAACATGTTTGTTGGGCATGTACGCCACATAAAAAAATTGGGGGGGGTCACGATGTATAAAGCTTGATGATATTTTTTGTCTTAAAAGTGGTCAAAATTTTTTATAATACTTAGTTATGTTAAAACTGTACATCGGTCATGTTACATACTCAAATAAAGAATATATGTTACATACATGAAGAATATCAACAGCTAACGCGTCAATTGAGATACAAACTTTAACGGTCTAAAACATGTTGCACAGTAGCACACATAAAGTTTCATATATGTGCATGTAATTTGTTTTCAAATACGTGCTATAAGTTTTGAAATACATTGTAGCACCCGGTTTTAAGAACAAAACCAGATACACACCATATGTGAGCTCAGGAAGTCAAATCTCACATATAGCTACAATTAAGGGTAATATCAAGTGACAATGCTTAATATATAACATACTTATTATAAAAGATATAACCTTAAATAGCAATCAGCGGAAAGGCAACTCCAATCTTCAGGTGAAGACTCCACTCCACATGGACAACTGACTGGTTGATCACAAGCCTAACTGCTCCAATTTCTGGCAACCTGGTACCCATCCGGGATTTTTCCAAAGTATTGAAAAATAAACAAGCATAAGTACATTTCGTACTCCACAAGCATAACATGGGGATTCATGAGGCCCAAAAGGTAGACACGGTTTCCTGCATTTAGCATTTTACTAAGTCAACATTTTATCATTGGTTAACATAAAATTATGCTTAGCTCCCAAATTAACCCACATGATCAAATACTAGAATTAAATAGAGTCATTGAACAATATTATAACATCATCATCATCATAAATTATCAACATAACAAGAAATCATTTATTCTGTGAGTTTTTCGGACCGCTCGTGACCGTGAGCACGGCTGTTATAACAGTTTTTACACTCTGCAGAGGTTGTGCATCTTTACCATTAAGTCGTGTTGTCCAAATGCCCGGGTTAATTACTCCCATAACACTACCAAGGTGAGCGGGCAGGGTACACTATGAAACCTTCCATAGGTCTCTTCTAACAAGTTTGGGCCGCGAGGTTTCCTCGGCAGGCAGATATAGAGAACCTCTTTCTATGGCACAATTCCCGCAGGCTATACATACTAGAACAGAGGCAGTTCTATACCCAAAGTGGCAAGCCCCTCTTGCGCCATAAAGGTTACCTCTAGCTTGTTAGAAAAGATCCTATTACGGAACTGAAGTCAGAACCATATGACTCTCATAGTTGCACTGTAAGTCCCAGCTTTTGCCCTATAGATAAGTCCTTACGGAGGGTTTAGGGCAACATGACCAACATCATTTGCATCATCACCCGAGAGATCCATTGTTACCATTGTCAAACCCGGTTTTAAAGAACTAAACCAGGTCAACCATATGTGTGCCCAGGAAGTCCACACATACGTCAGAATGAAAAAGTATCAGAACGTACATATAGCTATAATAACACTTACATCAGAGTATTGCGGAACATTAACTAAACTTCAGGCTCCATTCCTCTCAGAGACGGCTGACTGGTGGCTCCGTATGCCAAACACTTCTGAAAGACTTCTGAAAACTCCACTACCTCTTTATCCTTCTTTTGAGCAGGACCTCACTACACACTGAGGTGTGGGGAAAATAGCAAGAGTGAGTCCATGTCGAACTCAACAAGTATAACACAGGATTCATGAGGCACAAAAGGCTAGACACAATTTGACTGCATTTAGCTTTTATTCATCATATAATTAGCAATTGAGTAGCATCAAGGTAATCCAAAACCCATTAATGAACCAATGATCAATTGTAATAAGGATAATAAATAGCATTAACATGAGCATAATAGTAACAACAATAATTAAACATGGTATAACAATGGTGATCAACTATTCTGTAAGAATCCCCAAGGCCGCTCGTATCCGTGAGCACGGCTAGTATACCAGTTTTTAACTCTGCGCAGAGGTGTACACTTTCACTATGAGTCATGATTTCCATATGCTAAGGGGTCATGAATCTCTAAACCCAAGAAACCATATAAAGCCATTCAAGAGTTCGCCTAACAAGTTAGAGTCATTAGATTCACTCGGCAAGTAGATGTAGGAACCCCTTTTCAAATAGCACAATTCCTTCTCGGCTATACTCGTAGACCAGAGGTTGTCCTACACCTAACGTGTCAAGCCATTCTTACGCCATTTAAGGTAACCACTAGCAAGCTAGAAAATGTCTCTTGAACAACTAGAGCCAGAGCCATATAGCCCTCACAGCTGTACTATATGTCCCGGTTATCACTTACAGGTAAGTTCTTACGGAGAGAAACCAGAGCAGCAATATAACCCCTTGCTCTAGCCCCTTTCAACAATAGTAAAATCATCTTTAAAAGTTGGTCGCTTAATTCATTAGTCCGATTATAAGATCATCGTTCATAATTAAGCGCTAGCAATAGCTACCCAAATGCACAACTCATAGGTGACAAGGAAACAAGATATCAATAGCTAAGTTATAATCTCTATGGTTGTTAAGGAAGACACATGCATATGAATAATATTTTCTGTGATTAGGACAACAAGAATGGTCCCATGTTATACTTGCCTTTTTCCCAAAATAAGCTGCTCAGAATCTTCAGCTGCTATCTTTTGGTCTCCAACCTCTGCTTTGACTGTCAGTCGTCAGCTCCTAGTCTTCTGCACTGACGAACCACGCTTCCTCTAAGAACAAACATCATACAAAGAACAAACATCATACAAAGAAGACACTTTAAAAGGAAGCGCACTAAACATCACGGCTTGTTGCTATGGTTACGAGAGCGCAAGAACGACTAAGGACAACGCTATCGGTACCGAGGACACGTCTATCGAGGTTGACAACATAACTGAAGAAGACAAACTAAACACTTGATCTATTTTGGTTAATGAAATTAAGTGATTAAACAATTTAAAGAATTAATCTAGAACTGAATTAGTCAAATTATAGTTAATTAGAAAAGGCAGAAGTAAACCTTAGTTATATTTTATTTAGAATAAATAAGTATCTATTATTTAATCATTTAAAAATTTATAAATTAGAAAGCATAGAGCAGGTGATAACAACTAATCGAATCATTATATGTTTCTAGCATAAACTATACAAGTTATATTTAAGAAACATTTAAGTTTTCATTAATCATGATAGCATTTGATTACTAAAGATCGAAGTATAAACCTATATTGTTTTATTTAGAGAGGGCAATTGAATAATCATTAATCATATTTAATTTCTAAAGTCGAGTTAAAGCTAATCATGATTTATTTATAAATATGCATGTATCCATTAATCCGATTAAATTAAAACTTTGCAAAAGAAAAGTGCGTCTGATAGCATCTCCTCAAACTGTATATGACGTGGGTTCAGCTAGACAAATTATAATTTAGAATCACATTGATGATAGCAATTAATCGGTTCATCATGTTACAGATTAAATTAAGCAAGTTATAATTAACAAAGGAACATTTAACTTGATATTTATCTAGTTAACATTTTATTATTCATAAAAGACCGGAGATAAACCTGAATTACTTTCAATTCAAAACAGCACTTTATAATTATTAATCAAATTGCATCTAAACCGACTTTATATGATCATGTTTAAACTAGGCAAATTATAACTAATAAATGCATATTTAAGTTGACTAATAATTATAAAAATATTAGAAACAAGTTTGCCTAATCATTAATCAAATTAGTAGGATTAAATGCATAAACATGAACAAGATTAACATGATTAAATTCGTAAATACATAACGTGATAAAAGTCATTACTAGCATGCAGATTACGGTCAGCGAGGTAGCAATGTGACAAACGCTGAATTACAACCCTAAGTTGCTTTTAATTAAACGCTATTAAATAAATATTAATCAAATTATATTTAAATCAATAAATCCATAATTACATAAAGTGATGAACACTAGCGCTACTGTGTAGATCGCGACTAGAACTACTCGAATCGGAGATGGAATGAATAAATTGCGAAGATTAAAAGAAGCAGTGGCAATCTTGTAATTACCACCATCTTCATCCTTGTGATGATCCGCACGAACAGACATGGCCACCATGGCCACGGGGATGGAGCTCCAGCCGTGGGGAGGGACAGGCAGGGCCAGAGCGGTGGGCGGCCTCTACCAGCCCGCGACTCCGGCGCGTAGGCACGGCTCCACCGCGGCTGGGCTGAGCCTGCTCGGATGCCATGGCCGGCCGGCGCTGCTTCGCGTGCGCAGCGCAAAAGGGACGCGCAAAGGGGCACACCAGGACGTGGGGAAGAGGAGCCGCGGGGCTGCGGGTGCGGCCAGGGGCGCACGGCCGAGACGGAGTACGAGATAGCCGGAGGCGACGACGACGAAGAAGAGCATCCATGGAAGAGCTTGTCGGAAAAGAGAAGTGGAGGTTAAGGAAACTATGAACGAGCACGGATTCACGAAAACGAAGACACGATGACGTAGAGGAGATCGAGACAAACCTCGAAGTTGAAGCGGAATTCGCCGGAGATGAGAAACCTGGCCAGAAAAGCTCGTCGAACCTTCGCCGGAAGTTCGCCGGAATGCAAGCGGTACACGATGAACTTCGGCGAGAGATGGAGAGAGCTACGAGCGGCGGCTCGCGATGGGGTTTTTAGATCTGCGATCAGCGCGTCGAGGAGAACACCGGCATATATATAGTTGTAGGGTTTGTAAACTTTTCGAAATTTCTTAATTTCTAGATTATTTTAATTCCGCGAATAAAATAATTCTAGAAATCTAAAATTACCTTTTTGGCCGTGAAAAATAGCCCAGAGCTCAGAAAAATCACCAGAAAAATCCTGGAGACTCTTGGAAGGATAAGAAACTCAACTAAATAATTTTAAGCTCATGAAAAGATTATTGAGATGATCGGAAAAAAATAAAGCTCAAAGAAAAAGAAATTTAATTCCAGAAAAGGTTGAAAAATTTCTCTGGAGCAAAAGAAACGTCGTCTTATCGTACTTTGAAACCATTTGCACTCACAAACACCAAAAGCAAGCATCACATCCAACAATATTCCGTCAAATTAATTTGGAAAAGTTTGAAGATTTATTTTTTTCTATAACCAATTGACGCTAACTCAAACTAAACTTTGAAAATTTTATCCAAATATCAAAATATTTATTTTCATTTATGTTTTCCATGCACATCCTAAAATAGTAAATCTTAGGGTGTGAGAATTCTACCCCACTTAACAGGAATCTCGTCCCGTGATTCGGAGAGACTAAGGAGAAAAATAAAGTCGATCTGCAATTCTTCACTCTTCCTTGATCAACTCTTATCAATGATGATGCCACAAGCTCAAAACCAACTTTGTAAACGTCTCCTTTAGACCCTTATGATCCTTGTAGATGGTTCCAACAGGTTACCAACCCTGAGAAAAGATACATGCGCTCGATAATGACTTTGCAATCATGTACATAGGTGATTCTTCCAGGTGACGAAAATAGAACGTATAAAACTTCCATCTTATATCGTCTTTAGTTCGACAAACCCCCTTAAAAAGAGATCAACTAGAGAACACCAAAGGATAGCTTGCATTTGTTTCTGAGTGATAATTAGCATTGTGTCCTTCTTTCATCCCAAAGAGATTCATGAGCATATGAAAAAACAAGTAAACTGCACTTCCTCGCGAGCAGAAAAATGGAAGTGCAGAAATACAGTTATAACTCAAGTTCTACGAATCCGATGATGCTATAGCTTATACCGTTGGAAAGCTTATCAAATTTACTATAACTTTCTTATAGAATACTTCTTCAGATTCTGCAGTTAAGGTAGTCGAAAACTGTGCACAACAGAAACTATTCCAGGTTGCTGACAGCACAGATGCGTCGCCTTGTGATTTTCATAACTCCCTAACCATATACAGCTATCAGGGTGGTTCTTACAGTCAGAGAAATATATTGAAGTCTACTATTATCCAGAATTTATCCATGATTTTTGGGAATTCAAAAATAGAGGTATAAGCTAAGGAAGACAGACTATTCTGAAAAGACATGATAAGGTAGGAACGAGATTCAGAGAGACTAAAGAGATAGATAACACTAATCTTTAAGTCTTCATGCTTCTTTGATTTGTGTTGATGAGATATAAGACATGGATCGAGAATAGCCAAAAGATGACAAGAAAGATAAAGTTTGATCTTCAATTCTTTGTACCTCATTGCTTGAGATTAATGATGGTAGCGGACGCTACCCCACTTAACAAAGATTTTGTTCCACCTGGTAATGTCATTGAAGGCAACACTTTCTCTAAGGCTTGCTGCTATTGATGAGTCCTTCATATGTTGATCCTCTATTAAGATGAGATAAAGAAGGTAGCATGACAACCAAGGGTAGACAAGGACAGTGTAAGAGAAAAATGGCAAGAATTAGGATCGATTGAAAGATAAGTAGAATAGAAGATGACACTACCCCACTTAACATAGATCAAGCTACTCCTCAAGATTTATACCTTCCGAGCCACCTTTAAAACACGAGAACAAAGACAACACACAAGCAACACATATGCAAAACAAGCACACATCACATCATCGATACTACACGTGCTTCTTCAACAATGGTGGTCATCCTAATGGCACATTGGAGATGATAAAAGACCATCGAACTTTTGAACAAGGTAAGATCAGAAAACTTTTGGTAAAAACAACACAAATAAAAAATCAAGGGAGTAAGAAATAATAGCTCAAAAGAAGCTATCAAGGAAGGGATACAACAGGACAAGGAACAGAAAATAGTCAAAATCAATGAGTCAAATGATGACAAAATAGTTTTGTAATAAAATGAGTTTTAGAATACGTCCAGTGCAACTTGGCATACGTCCTACAGTCAACACCGCTCTGATACCACCCTGTCACACCCGGTTTTAAAGAACTAAATCAGGTCAGCCATATGTGTGCCTAGGAAGTTCACACATACGTCAGAATGAAAAAGTATCAGAAACCATGTTATTTATTTAACGTACATATAGCTATAATAATACTTACATCAGAGTATTGTGGAACAGTGACTAAACTTCAGGCTCCATTTCTCTCATGGACAGCTGACTGGTGGCTCCGTATGCCAAACACTTCTAAAAGACTTCTGAAAACTCCACTACCTCTTTATCCTTCTTCTAAGCAGCACCTCACTATACACTGAGGTGTGGAAAAAATAGCAAGAGTGAGTCTATGTCGAACTCAATAAGTATAACACAGGGTTTATGAGGCACAAAAGGCTAGACACAGTTTGACTGCATTTAGCTTTTATTCATCATATAATTAGCAATTGAGTAGCATCAAGGTAATCTAAAACCCATTAATGAACCAATGATCAATTGTAATAAGGATAATGAATAGCATTAACATGAGCATAATAGTAACAACAATAATTAAACATGGTATAACAATGGTGATCAACTATTCTATAAGAATCCCTAAGGCCACTCGTATCCGTGAGCACGGCTAGTATACCAGTTTTTAACTCTGCGCAGAGGTGTACACTTTCACTGTGAGTCATGATTTCCATATGCTAAGGGGTCATGAATCCCTAAACCCAAGAAACCATATAAAGCCATTCAAGAGTTCGCCTAACAAGTTAGGGTCATTAGATTCACTCGGCAGGCAGATATAGAAACCCCCTTTTCAAATGGCACAATTCCTTCTCGGCTATACTCGTAGACCAGAGGTTGTCCTACACCCAACGTGTCAAGCCATTCTTACGCCATTTAAGGTAACCACTAACAAGCTAGAAAATGTCTCTTCAACAACTAGAGCTAGAGTCATATAGCCCTCACAGCTGTACTGTATGTCCCGGTTATCACTTACAGGTAAGTCCTTACGGAGAGAAACCAGAGCAGCAATATAACCCCTTGCTCTAGCCCCATTTCAACTGTAGTAAAATCATCTTTAAAAGTTGGTCGCTTAATTCATTAGTCCGATTACAAGATCATCGTTCATAATTAAGCGCTAGCAATAGCTACCCAAATGCACAATCCATAGGTGACAAGGAAACAAGATATCAATAGCTAAGTTATAATCTCTATGGTTGTCAAGGAAGACACATGCATATGAATAATATTTTCTATGATTAGTACAACAAGGATGGTTCCATGTTATACTTGTCTTTTTCCCAAATTAAGCTGCTCAGAATCTTTAGCTGCTATCTTTTGGTCTCCAACCTCTGCTTCGACTGTTAGTCGTCAGCTCCTAGTCTTCAGTGCTGACGAACCACGCTTCCTCTACTCACAGCAACCAAGCACAGCAAACAGACAACAAACACATCTAAGAACAAACATCATACAAAGAAGACACTTTAAAAGAAAGTGCACTAAACATCACGGCTTGTTGCTATGGTTACGAGAGCGCAAGAACGACTAAGGACAGCGCTATCGGTACCGAGGACACGTCTATCGAGGTCGGCAACATAACTGAAGAAGACAAACTAAACACTTGATCTATTTTGGTTAATGAAATTAAGTGATTAAACAATTTAAAGAATTAATCTAGAACTAAATTAGTCAAATTATAGTTAATTAGAAAAGACAGAAGTAAACCTTAGTTATATTTTATTTAGAATAAATAAGTATCTATTATTTAATCATTTAAAAATTTATAAATTAGAAAGCATATAGCAGGTGATAACAACTAATCGAATCATTATATGTTTCTAGCATAAACTATACAAGTTATATTTAAGAAACATTTAAGTTTTTATTAATCATGATAGCATTTGATTACTAAAGATCGAAGTATAAACCTATATTGTTTTATTTAGAGAGGGCAATTGAATAATCATTAATCATATTTAATTTCTAAAGTCGAGTTAAAGCTAATCATGATTTATTTATAAATATGCATGTATCCGTTAATCAAATTAAATTAAAACTTTGCAAAAGAAAAGTGCGTCTGATAGCATCTCCTCAAACTGTATATGACGTGGGTTCAGCTAGACAAATTATAATTTAGAATCACATTGATGATATAATTAAGCAAGTTATAATTAACAAAGGAACATTTAACTTGATATTTATCTAGTTAACATTTTATTATTCATAAAAGATCGGAGATAAACCTGAATTACTTTTAAATCAAAACGGCACTTTATAATTATTAATTAAATTGCATCTAAACCGACTTTATATGATTATGTTTAAACTAGGCAAATTATAACCAATAAATGCATATTTAAGTTGACTAATAATTATAAAAATATTAGAAACAAGTTTGCCTAATCATTAATCAAATTAGTAGGATTAAATGCATAAACATGAACAAGATTAACATGATTAAATTCGTAAATACATAACGTGATAAAAGTCATTACTAGCATGCAGATTACGGTCAGCGAGGTAGCAACGTGACAAACGCGGAATTACAACCCTTAGTTGCTTTTAATTAAACGCTATTAAATAAATATTAATCAAATTATATTTAAATCAATAAATCCATAATTACATAAAGTGATGAACACTAGCGCTACTGTGTAGATCGTGACGTTACGAAACTAATGCAACTAGAACTACTCCAATCGGAGATCGAATGAATAAATTGCGAAGATTAAAAGGATGGTGGCAATCTTGTAATTACCACCATCTTCATCCTTGTGATGATCCGCACGAACAGACATGGCCACCATGGCCACGGGGATGGAGCTCCAGCCGTGGGGAGGGACATTCAGGGCCAGAGCGGTGGGCGGCCTCTGCCAGCCCGTGACTCCGGCGCGCAGGCACGGCTCCACCACGGCTGGGCTGAGCCTGCCCGGATGCCATGGCCGGCCGGCGCTGCTTCGCGTGCGCAGCGCAAAAGGGACGCGCGAAGGGGCACACCAGGACGCGGGGAAGAGGAGCCACGGGGCTGCGGGTGCGGCCAGGGGTGCACGGCCGAGACGGAGTACGAGATAGCCGGAGGCGACGACGAAGAAGAAGAGCATCCATGGAAGAGCTCGTCGGAAAAGAGAAGCGGAGGTTAAGGAAACTATGAACGAGCACGGATTCACAAAAACGAAGACACGATGACGTAGAGGAGATCGAGACGAACCTCGAAGTGGGAGCGGAATTCGCCGGAGATGAGAAACCTGGCCGGAAAAGTTTGTCGAACCTTCGCCGGAAGTTCTCCGGAACGCAAGCTATACACGATGAACTTCGGCGAGAGATGGAGGGAGCTACGAGCGGCGGCTCGCGATGGGGTTTTTAGATCTGCGATCAGCGCGTCGAAGAGAACACCGGCATATATATAGTTGTAGGATTTGGAAACTTTTCGAAATTTCTTAATTTCTGGATTATTTTAATTCTGCGAATAAAATAATTCTAGAACATCTAAAATTACCTTTTTGGTCGTGAAAAATAGCCCGGTGCTCAGAAAAATCACCAGAAAAATCCTAGACACTCTTGGAAGGATATGGAACTCAACTAAATAATTTTGAGCTCATGAAAAGATTATTGAGATGATCGGAAAAAAAAAGCTCAAAGAAAAAGGAATTTAATTCTAGAAACGGTTGGAAAATTTCTCTGGAGCAAAAGAAACGTCATCCTATCGTACTTTGAAACCATTTGCACTTACAAACACCAAAAGCAAGCATCACATCAAACAATATCCCGTCAAATTAATTTGGAAAAGTTCGAAGATTCATTTTTTTCTATAACTAATTGACGCTAACTCAAACTAAACTTTGAAAATTTTATCCAAATATCAAAACATTTATTTTAATTTGTATTTTCTGTGCACATCCCAAAATAGTAAATCTTAGGGTGTGACAACCATCAAGTTCAAGTGTTTGTTTCATTTGTCATAATATTGATCATGTTTTGTTAGAGCACTAGCATTCTACCCTTATGCAATTAAACCCATAGGAAATCAAGGTGCAGTCATCAATATGCTAGGATGTCCTTATAGTTGAGCAATATTATACACATGCAATCATGAGTAGTTTTCAATGAGTAGGATGACAAGGTAGGCTCATGCTATACTTGCCTTGGTTAGCACACTCCTGCTGGTCCTGCTGGTCTTCAAAGTACTCCGGGTTCCCAACGTACTCCTCATCGTCTGAACTCGACCAACATGGCAACATACACATTTCAGGAGCATTCATGCATAGCAAACAAACCTATAATTATAATAGTACACCAGTAGTATAAAAATAAGATAAAAAGTTTATGAAAATATTCTACGTCTCGCTAGGATCACATCAACGCGAAGATCACGAAAATCGGACTTAAAACACGAAAGATATGACATAAATAACATTTCCTAAAGCAATGTAATTAACTAAACCTAACCAAGAATTTTAAAAGTTGCAAACCTAACTAACAGTGACATAAATATGTAGATTATCAAATTATGAACCTAACGCAACTTGAACGGATCGATTTGAACTTAAAACGGTTAAAATATATGATGAAAACTTGATTGAAATTGATTTGAATGGCAATCTTGTAAATACTGTGAACTAATTTTGAAATAAAATAAATCATTAAATCCGGAATTCCCCTGGCTGAGGACTGCGGCCAGAAAACTAAAAGAACCCAGGGGCTCTTAACAAAAACGGCCAAGCGAAGGGGTATGGTGCGACTTTGGCCGTTGGATTTGATTTGGACGGCCGCGATTAGATGAGAGGAAAGGAGGGGGTGGCTGGCCAGCCAGAACAGTGCAGCCGTGGTGGCACAACCATTGTCGGCGGCGAAGAGCTCGCCGGTGCGGGGGAAACGGGGCCCTACGGCCACCAAATCGACCCCAGAGACCACCAGGCGGAAGCGGGGAAGAGGGCGCATCCATCCCGGAGCTTTTTGCGGCAACGGAATGACCCGCGCGGCGCTTGCCACGGCCGACGGCGAGCGTGCACGTCGGCGCACGCGAAAGACGACCCTAGCAGCCACGATTCGACAAATTGGAGGCGCGGGGAGGAATAGGAGATGAAGGCGATCAATCCTAGACCCTAAACGCGGCCGGGGATGAGCCCGAGCGGCTCCCGCCATGGACGGCTGCGAGAAGGTCGATGTAGCAAGCGGGGACACGCCACAAACGTCCACAATTTGAGAAATTGAGAGCATAGAAAGGAAGAGGAGGTCAAGGCGGAGCTCACCACCTCTTCAATTGGAGAGAGGACGAAGCAGAGACAATGAACGACGAACAATGGTGGCTCGCGAGCTTGGTGAAGTCCGGTGGTCACTGCGGCACCTTTTTCGCGCACGAGAGAGGGGAAATGGAATGGAAATGGTGTGGAGAGGGGGTGTGACGGTTCTGGACTCCTTTGTAGTGACTAGGGAGGTGGAGGACGCTCCCACAACGTGAGTGGGCGTGGGGCAGCAGTTTCACCCGAGCGGTGCGCGCGGGAGCGAAGGAGGAAGTTGGGGAAGGAGCTGATGGGCGGGGCCCGGCTGGTCAGTGAGAGAGAGGGAGAGAGAGAGCAGCAACGGGCGCCTGGCTCGGTTGGGCCGGCCCAAGAGGGGAAGAGGGGAAGGCGAGCGGGCTGGGGGAAAGAAAAGGCCAGCATGCCGAAAGTGGGGAAGGAATAGGGAGAGAGGAGGAATTCCTTTTTCTTTTTCCAATTTCATTTTTTTTTCAAATTCTTTTCAAATGATTTTTAAATCCTTTTGAGTTTGAATCAAAACCAGACAATACAATAAATTAAATGCTGCAGCATGAATGCATCAACATGTACCTAACCTTATAATTCATTTTACTTTCATAAAAATTATTATATTCTTATATTTGCATGCACACTAAATTGCATAAATAAATCAAATTTAACTATTTTTAAATAATGCAAAATTTTGGGTGTTATATACATGCATGTAATTAGTTTGTTCTAATTAAGTTATGTTATATCCAGAGTTGCAAAAATAAAAAGATTTGTTGTATCTAATAGATCATGTATGTATCAATTATATTTAAATAAGATCTTTATATCTAAAACTTTCCTTACTTCATATATTACCTTGTAGAAAGTAATTGATGATTCTAACCATCCGATCTAATTAGATGAACGGCTCACAGGTACTTGAGGGTACCACAACAAAGCCCATTTTTGTCTCTATTGCTTCAAGTAGATATAGATGAGTTTGATTTTCCATAGTGGTGATATTCAAATTTACTTCTTTTCCTTAGTAGGAAAATCGTATTTCTCTTATATTCTTGATGTCAAAAATTAAATCTAGTTGAGCTTTGATATTTGAATATTTTTGAATCATCCATGTGACGTCACTCGTCATCGTCCCCTCTGGAACTTCTCTCAAAATGCAAGAACTGGGAATTTACACAATGCCGTTTAATGATGGGCATGACAGATTTTTCTCTGGCTGCATAATTAGTACTGTTATTCCTAGAAATGCTTATACTTTTTTCTTGAGTTTTAGAAAAGCTTATACTTAAGGATAATTGGAACTATGAATCATATGGTCATTAATATGGCTTACTTTTTTTTTTGAGGAGAACGACGGGGACGAATGGTCCCCACCTGATATATTGACCACGGATACCAGAAAACTGACGGTGGAGGGGCAGTAGCCCTGCAGGACATAAGTCCTTGAGTTTAGTTACAACCAAGTGGGTGAGGGGGAGGAGTTTACATTTGAAACATATGTGTCCACACCGTGACAAATGGCTTGGCCTTTGTCGGAATCCTGCAGCTCCAGCCTTCAGCGCTTGCTCTGCAGTTTGATAGTAGTCGTGTGAGACTAGGCTGCTCCCCTCTGAACACCACTGCGTTCCTGTGCTTCCAAAGTTCCCAGCAGCAGAGAAGCAAGAAAGTAGACTCCATCAGCGCCGGCATGCTGCGCGGCAGTGTCGAGTTCCACAGTTCTGTGACTGGGGCAATGCACATCAAATTTCCGCCTCTAACATGCTTCCAGAATTCCTGCGCGAAGGGGCAATGGGCCACAATATGATCCGCAGTTTCCTCGGTCGCCTGACATATCTCACAGCATTTAATATAGTTCCAATATGGCTTACTTTAGATGAGTTGTTTTCCTTTCTTCATTACCTCTGCAATTAATATAAAAAATCATTTGTGATACTCATTTAAGCACTAGCCTTTATAGGCACCGTTTGGATGCCAAATTTTTTGGCAAAACGCTACTGTAGCGTTTTCGTTGTTATTTGGTAAATATTGTCCAATCATGGTCTAATTAGGCTTAAAAGATTCGTCTCGTCCATTTCGTCTAAACTATGTAATTAGTTTTATTTTTTATCTATATTTAATGCTTCATGCATGTGTCCAAAGATTTGATGTGATGGGGAATCTGAAAAATTTTGCAAAATTTCTTGGAACTAAACAGCCCCATAGCAAACCGACATTTTTTTAACAAAAGTGGACCCCATCTGACACTGTTCTTGTGGCGTGGCCTGGCTAACACGTCAGATGAGAGAGAAACACGTTGGCTAGATATAGAGGACGGCAACTGGCAGCAGTGCACACAGCACGTAGAGCACGCACGCAGCGGGCTCGCACTGGTAACGTCCCTCGACCCTTATCTCTTTCGCCTTCCTTTCCGATCTCCGATCTCCGGGAATCCATCCATCGTTTATTACTTGAACCTTCAATCTACCACTGCTTGAAGGCTCGATCAGTTAGCAGTCGGATCGGAGAAGGATGGATCGGCAACCAAGCAGCACCAGGATGCAGGGACCCTTCCGATTCCTGCCGGAAGAAGTGAAAGAGATGGAGGAGCGCCTGTTCCCCGTCACCAGTCGCAGGCTGGATCACATCCTCATGGATGAGCTCGCTGTGAAATTTAGCTACTTCCGGGGCCTTGCTGGTATGACTCCCGTCAAGTCAAAGCAGGTACATGACTAGCTAGCTCTGTGCATCGATGTTCCAGCAGATATTTCAAATCCCTCCTCCCATGAACCTTTTTCATTCGGGATCTGGGGCTCGATCCGGGCTGGGGGGAACTCATGCAGGTGCTCAACTGGTTTAATAACAATCGTAACAAGCATTGCCCCAAGAGAGCCAGGGAAGCACATGCTCCGGCGAGCACAAGGGAGTTTTGGGCCAACCATCAGCAAGCTCGAGGCTCCTCCCTCAGCAAGTTGAAGCCAACAGTCACTACGCACGCAGGATCTTCGTCTTCCTCAGGTGATAGATCGATGTTACCTGTGACTATGATCACTGATGATTCTTTGCGTGGATCTGCTAGCCGCTGGTTTTTAGGAAGGCAATAATAATAACGGAACACCACAGTGAGCGAGTGATCAAATCTGTGAACTGAGTTATGATTTATGAGCATATAAGTATTATGCTCCTTATATTGATCTGTATGTAACTCAGAACCATGGAATTGATAGTGAGCGCCTAAATGCTGTATTATTCATCTGACGTAGAAGGTTTGTTTCCATTTCATGCTAAAAAGCTAATAATAAACTGTAACTCTGCGTGCAGCCTTTTAGTTCCATCATACTTCGTCGTCGTTGTTCCCTTACATGCCAAATGAATGTGTTGCATCCTTTTAGGATCTATGAACTTGTTTGTTGCCCATGTTTGCCTCCTCATAACTTCCAGGCACTTCTTTTCTATTATTAGGATATATATTGCTACGTCTGTTTTAATTCTTGCTACACATCGATATGCATCACAAAAACATGAGAATTATCTCCAGGGCAGTATTATTCTTTAGGATATTGCTATATGTTATGATTTTATTCTTGCAACTGATATGCATCGCAAATCCATGACAATTGTCTATCATGTATGTATCTTCCTTCTGCTCATTGTTGTTAGCATTATTTGAAAATCAGGGAATAATTATATCGATGATCACACGAAGTATGAAGCTAAGTCAGCTAGAGATGGCGCTTGGTATGGAGACTCTTGCACCTGGCCCTCTTATATTTTGCTTTTTGATTGATTGCCAAATATTACAAGGTTTTCATTTTTCAAAAAAGTGCTGGGGGACGTGGTTGTATATATACACGGCTTCCTTACTGCGCATCTAATTTCTGGACGGACTACTCATACATAAACTTTTTAAGCCCTTATATCTTACCATGTATATTCTCTTATGCACTTATTAATAAAAGTAACAAAGTGTTAATCGATATAGTGTTTTTTGTAATGTATTTATGTGCCAAGCAAGACAAATTATCCCTATTAGCTTATCATTGTATCCGTGGGTCCCTGTTTTGATATATGAGTCAAATAAAATAATCTAGCTGACACAGCTGATATTCCAAATGATAGTGTGTCTAGGTCTAACAGATTTTTCCAACGGTTTGGAGGAAATTATATCATAAGCAAAAGATGTTAAATGAATGTAAGAGAAGGGATTGGATAACCCTATGAAGTGCTGCCTGAAACTTGATCATTTGTATAAAGTGCTTCCCTTCGTCATTGAAACCAGCCGTTTGTATATATATAAAGTTTTCTATGCAGCATTTTTTATTCTTCATATGTGCATCGTTATATATTGCAGGTTCGATGTCGAAGACTTCATGGCTCAAAGGTTTTGCGAATCAGGTGATTTGGTAAGGAAATCAAATTTTTGCTGATGTTGATAAAAAGTAAAGGCAGCCGTTAGTTATTTGTCCAATAATAAGCATCGGTTAGTCATAGCAACGTACATATGATTCCATTCTCATTTATATGTACAGGGAGGAAACCCTGGGGCTAAATGCAGTGAGTTAGTCTGTGATATAGGTTGCTTTGGCACTCGTGTTACACTCAGATAGGGCCCATATGTACTTAATATATTAAATTTTTTTGAGGCAGGAGATGTTAAGGTATAATGACATTATGAGACATTCCAATAAATCTCAGGCAGCTAGGCAGAGGAAATAAAGAAGATTTGAAGATGTGGTTTATTATTATAAGTTTCTGTAGGAGTGTATATATTTTTGACATAAAAATCAGTTTCTTTGCATTGCATTGCTAGTTGGTGTCCTCTAGTTTCTACAAGTCGGCCCATCATGCCGCACTACTTTGACTTCCCTATTACAGAATACTTGTTAACAATTATATGCTTCTATATAGTTAACCACCCCCTACCATGTAAAAAATACTTTGGCGCCAAAGAGTGAGCCAAGAAATAGAAGAGAGGGGGTGCTGTACTGAGAAGCCTCAAAACAAGGCAAAAAGAAGCAACAAAGGAGCAACCCTGAGAGGGGCTGCAAAACTATTATAGAGAAGCTATACAAGGCAGAAGCTCAAGGCGCTTGACATCACTGAATCTATTTGTGGCTCAGGCTCAGCCCTCTATGTCGAGCTTATGGCTAAGATTAAGGCTGGTCATATGGTGTGCAGCTGTCTCATCATCATAAAATCTACTCTGCACGACAACCTTCCATTATCTGCTAGAGAAGCATCATATCACTGGCTTATGACCTCTGCACGTACCTCTCAGCACTACCATATAGGTTGCCTTGTTTTGATGCATGTCTCCGCATGCATAACTCTCCATATTGTCTCCCTGGGTGATGGGAGGGGCGACAACTGCCGCCTGAAGCGAGCCCGCCCTGGCTGCCTAGTTCTGGCCGCTGTCGCGCAGCCTTCTCCCCCCCCCCCCCCCCCCCCCCCCCCCCCCTTCTTCCTCCCACTCCTCTCCTAAACTCGTCCTCCCTGTTGTGTTCCCCGTCGAGTGGTCCTCGCTCCAGTCAAATCTGTGCTTCTAGGGGCTAGATCCATGTGCGTGGGACCCGGATCTATGGAGGATGGAGGTGCTCAGCATGGCTTACCGGCTCCAGCAAGCTCCTGCTATTAGCTATCATGCTACCTTGGCAGTGGCGGCGGTGGTGCTGCTGGCCATGGCATGGGCGGTGCTGGCTGTGCTGGTGACCACAGCGGCGGTGACGGCCACACTGGTGGTGGCAGCAAAGGCCACGCTACTGGTGGTGGTGGTGGCGGCGGCGGCGGCTGTCATGGTCACGACCATGCTGGGGCTCATACGTCATGCTTCGGTAGATTCTTGGCGAAAGTCTTACCCATTTTGTGGCCAATGCCGACGACGATGGCTCATGCTCGTGCATCATGCTCCTCGGAGGCGTCATCGAAGATCCATCTTCCTTTGTTGCATGTGGTCTCTAGGTGAAAACCCAAAGTCCGATTCCTCGGACAAGTCACGGTGGCATCTTTGTATGTCATTTTCTTCCCGGCGTTGCTTTGGACACCACCATTCCCTGTATGCACAAGCTGTCAGGGTCGTCCTAGTTGACCCCGTGCGGTCATTGCCGCCATCCCTGCTTCATTGTCGGTCCTCAAGGGAGATTTGTATTGTACCTATGTGTGCTTTATATCCTTCTTCACAATGGTCTGTCCTATTCTTGTTTGGGTCATCCTTCCTGGCGGAAGCTTTGCCACCATCGTTTGGCTTTTGTGGTGGATACTTGCCGCTACCATTGTTGGCGGATGCTTGGCTGCTGCAGGTCTTTTCTCTGGTGGATGCTTTGCCGCCGTTGTCGCATTGGCTTCTCTCTTGCAGATGCTTTGCAGCCAAGGTTGCTTTGGACCCTTCTCTAGCGGATGCTTTTTTCCACCGTTGCTGCTGGATGCTCGGCTTGGCTTGTCTGGGGTAGATGATTTGTGCCACCATGGTCTTGCCTTCTATGTAGGCAACCATTGTGTTGATGTCTTTTGTTCTTACAGGCCCAGTTTGTTTGTTTGGGCGTTGAGGCTGGAGGTCCCCTCCCCTTGCCTTTTCTTCGTGTTATGGTTTGTTTCTAGTTGTCTACAACTATCTTGGTGGTTTGTAGCCTATGCTACAAGGGCTCTCTCGTACTTGCGTCATATAATTCTATGTCTCTTAATGAAACACATGCCCAGGCAGAACCAGCATGTTCTAAAAAAAGAAGAAGCATCCAACAGTGATGATTGAACAATACCATGAACCTTGGTTGGACCCTCTAGAACCATGTGTATTATGTAGATCTAAGATAATTCAAATCGGTACATTATATACGGGAGATAACTCTGACACTATCTTACTTTGTATACATAAACTTGCACATATATATTTATTGGCCTACATGCTTTCAATTGTAACATCATACACAATTTATATATGTTTAAAAATGCTTATATAGTTTCCTGGACATGCCAGAATTATTTTTCTTATATGTTCCCTGTTTGTGTAGTTTCTACTGTCATTTTATGTTGTTCTGACTGCGTGTGCCATTTTTTGCTTGCCTTATGAATCAGGAACTATTGGTTCGTTTTTCTGGATTTGGAGCAGAGGAAGCTGAATGGATCAATGTTCGTACATGTTTGCGGCAACGCTCAGTGCCATACAAGGCCACAGAATGTGCAAATGTTCATTGTAGGGACCCTGTTCTTTGTTATAAGGTATTGTAATATTAAACTCCCTTTTGCAGTTACCTTAATTAGTATACAACATCTACATTCAAACAAGAACTTTTGAGATGGACGGTAGTTAGGTTGCTCTATCTATCCCTAGAACTGTGCATTCTAATAGTATATACATGGTATGCCTATATCAAAAAGGGTTTTCATAGTTAGTGGATTCTTTTATACACTATAATGTTTTAGATTATACTAGCTCCCACCATTAAAAAAAGTTAGTAGGTTAAAGTTTTGTACTTTATGCTAACTCACACTTATCTAGTTAACTTTTATCTGAGATTGTAGAAAATAAATTAAAATATACAACGCTAGATAATAGATGCACTATTAAGACATATTTCACGGTTGTTTTTAATGAAACTACTTTAACGGTGCAGTTGCAGTTCTTTCAATTTTTCTATAGATTTGTTAAAAAATAACTATACATTAAAGGTTGATTATGGAAGTTGTCATGGGGCGGGGTGCCATCGGAGGAATAGGAGAGTGAAGAAATGAGTACATTGGGAAAATGATAAGCTAGAACGAGACTAGATATGAGTTAAGTTAATATTTCTTAATACTTGTGATTGAGGGCTGGATTTCATTCTTCATAGAGTACTTGTACTAGAATTGAGTTCGCAAAAGGCTGAGAATTTATTTTCGTGGACTTCCTTTAATTTTAATGTCAGCAAGCTCTAAACAGTTTTTAAGATGAACATACAAATATATGAAACAAATAAACTAGAATACTGAATATACACATAAGTCACACCTATATTAAAAAAAGGAACTTTTAGAAAATTACAGTCCATCATACCATGTGCCCTTGTAGTTCCTGGCAAGTCCACACTTGACTGCCATCGCTTGTGTCTAGGGATGAAAACGGATCGGATACGGACGGATATCACTGATATCGTATTTGTTTTCATATTTATGTCCGGATTCGGATTCGAATACGGATAGTATAAAAAATGCCGGATAGGATATGATTGGATATCGACATCATAAATATGTGATTTAAATATTCGGATACGAATACGGTATCGGATGTTAAATATCCGGACTCGGATACGGACGGATTAAAACCCCTCTAAACGGATTCGATCTCGAATACAGTCGGAAAATATCCGTACCATTTTCATCCCTACTTGTGTCCCATTAGCGCGGAAGAATAGCAAGCTATCATCTGCAAACAAAAGGTGGGACACAACCAGCGTCTTTCTGCACACTTGTAAGCCATGTATGCATTCTCCTGATATCTACTGCTCCAACACTTTGGACAGACCATCAGCAATAAACAGGAATAAATAAGGCAACAAAGGATCACCTTATTAGCGTAGCCATCATGTAGGTTGGAAGGTGTCCAGCATGACACCATTGAAGCACACCGCAGAGCATACAGTGGTAACACAAGCCATGACCAACTATACCCATTTCCGATGAAAGCCCAGCTTCACAAGAACATTTTCCAAATAGCTCCAGTTCACAAGATCATAAGCCTTGGCCATATCTAGCATGTACAAAAAAAAGTTACTCCTATCTAAATTATCATCCTGTATCGCATGAATACACTCAAAAGCAATCAACGCATTTTCAGTAATTAGACAGTTGGGAATAAATGCACTTTGGTTCTCATAAATTGAATTATCAAATAAAGGCCCCAAATGATTTACCAAGCATTTAGAAACAACCTTATAAACGACAATGCAAAGGCTTATCAGCCTATAATCCCTTACCTTCTCCGAGAAGTTTACTTTCGGTATGAGCCCTATAGCGGTATCATTCACACTCTTCTACATGTGCCCATCAACAAAAATAAAAAGGCATGTACTACCTTACTTACATCTTCCCGGAGTGTGTCCCATTTTCTCTGGAAGAAGCAGATGGGGAAGCCATCCAGACTCGGGGCCTTTCGTGGACCAATCTGAAATAGGGCATCAGCGACTTTCTCCTTTGCAGAAGGCTTACATAGAGACATATTCATCTCCTCGCTAATACAGCACTCAAACAACGATGTTAGCACTTAGGGTTCAACTTTAGGGTCCTTTGTGTAAAGGTCATTAAAATAAGATTTTACAAGCCCTTCCATCAATAGTGTATACTTGGTATGTCTATATCAAAAAATGATTTTGAAGGTTAGTGGATTCTTTTATACACTATAATGTCTTAGACTATACTCCCACCATTTAAAAAAGTTAATAGGTTCAAGCTTTGTACTTTATGCTAAATCAAACTTATCTAATTAAATTTTATTTAAGATTATAGAAACTATATTAAAAAGTACAACACTAGATAATAGATGCACTATTAAGACATATTTCATGGTGGTTTTAATGAAACTAGTTTAGCGCTGTAGTTGTAGTTGTTCACATTTTTCTATAGAGTTGTTAAAAAAATAACTATAGATTAAAGGTTGATTAATGAAGATATATCATGGGGTGGGGTGCCATTGGAGGAATAGAAGAGTGAAGAAATGAGGTACAGTGGGAAAATGATAAGCTAGAGTGAGACTAGATATGAGTTGAGTAAATATTTCTTAATACTTGTGATTGTGGGTTGGGTTTCATTCTTCATACAGTACCTGTACTAGAATTGAGTTCCGTAAAAGGATAAGAATTTATTTCATGGACTTCCTTTTATTTTAATGTCAGCAAGCTCTAATAGTTTCTAAAATGAACACACAAACTTATGAACTAGAGTACTGAATATACACATAAGTCACAACTATATCGAAAAAGGAACTTTTAGAAAATTACAGTCCATCATAACGGGCTTGAATAAGGGACTTTTCTTTTTGATTGCTTATGTTTATGTAATATTGTGAAAGAATCAACAACATAGAAGTAATTTATTTGTCATCATATTTTCTTGTTCCGTAATTCTATCTAAGACCATGGTAGTGTTATCCCTCATGAATATATATATACTTCTGTTCTAAACTGTTCAGGAAAGTGAACAGAGTGGTCTCTATTTTGACGCTGAAGTGCATGTTATTGAAAGGAAAACTCATCATTCAGGAGAAGAATGTGATTGTAAAATCCTTGTTCTTTATGTGCATGATAATTCTGAGGTACTTTACTTCTAATATTGTCCATTCACTAACTACAATTCAGTTATTGTACTAATTTCTATATTTTATCTTGTTTTCTTATGCCCATGATTATTCTTAAAACTCTTCATTATATAATAATATCTATGCATTGAAAATTTATAATTGTAGTAGTTGACATGCTTTATATCAGTTTTTTCAATGGACAGACTTGCATATTGTTGCTCCTCTTTATTTTCATTAAAATTTAGATGCCCAACTATTGACCCATTGAGGAACAACCATATGCTTGAGTAAACTGCACTATATGTCGTTAAGTTGTACAGATGTTTCATTTGGCAATATGAATTTAGATTCTTCAACTTGAAAAAATATATTTTGCACATTAATCTCAATATGTTTAAGGAGCACATCCGAATTAGGTTAACTACATTGAATCCTAATGCTTTAAGTGAACTACAATTTAATATACTGTATTCTATACAGATTATATTACCCTGTTCATTCCAAGCATGGTTCATTTTTTAGTATAAAGAAACCTTCTGTTATCTTCAAATCTATTATTTCCAAATTGCAACAGAGAAATGTTATGTATGCTGAAATTCCTAAAACAGAGGTACAGGACAAAGCCGCTCTTAAACGCTGAGAAAGTTTATACTATCACTAGGTTCAAAGTTAAAAGTGCTAAATCCTCTTACATGCCTGTTCCTGGATGGCACATAATTGAATTCACCTGCTACACAAGAATAGTGTTGACAAAGAATCCACAAGATAGATTCCCAGCATATATGTACACGGTTGTCCCTTTTGATGAGATACGAAGTAAGATAAAGGAAAAGGAAGACCGAGACTTTATCGGTAAGATTCTTACAGATCAGTAAATTTTCGCAGATCATGGTATCTTCTAATGCCATGTGCCATGTTCACTTGCACCACATGGATGTATTGTTTTTTTAGAAAGGACGGCAAAAGCTTTGCCGCAATTTTTATTAGACGAAGCAAAAAGGAAAAAAAAAAAAAACTGTACAAGGAAAATTACAACTCAAGACGGCGGCCTCACCCATCCAGGGGAACAAGGGAGAAAACTCAACTGAAGAAAAACACTCACACCAACAGAACTCTGGGTAGGCTAAAAAGCAATTAAAAAAACATACTGAAAACAGTGAATGCCTAATAGGAAAGAACACCATTAATCTGTGTGAGGGGCTTCATTCCGAGGAGCGAAAGCCAATTGGTACTGCATGATCTCGTCCTTGCAAAGTGAAGCCACTTGTGTTGGATTGAGACTTTGTTGTTGAAAAATCCTTCTATTTCTTTCCTTCCATATATTCCACCATAAGTAAATAAAAATTCCGTCCACGTCTCTTCTCTGTTGCCTTTTGATTTTTCACCTACATCTCCACCAATAGGCATAAAGTGATCCTGAATCACTAACTGAATCCAGGACCGAAGGGTTGAGCCATCTTCTCAGGATACCCCAAGTCTAGTATTGGAATCACCCTCCCTAATCCACGTCAATTGAGAGTGTTGTCTTGCTTTTGCTTTTTGGATGGCCGCAAACCCCATTGATTTTGCTTTGAGAATTTTCTTGAATTCCATTTCTTCAGCTGTAAGGTTGCGTCTTTCATGTGCCTTTTGTTATTCCAATAATATGGTCTGCAGGATAGCCAATCGAAGTTTCCAGTCACTGAACTGAGAACGCCTCCATACTTTTAGTGCCCTCGCTGTGTGCAGAAGCTTGACATGCATTCGCAGTAACGCGTTCTGGGTGTTCACCGGTTGCACCCATGCCATTTTCACCGTTTCCATGAAGCCTGGTATGTTTACCCAGAATGCCTCAATACGGAAACCACGGTAGAAATCAAAAGAGGTATCTCCTTGAAGGAAAAGTGGACAATGATCCGAGCCTAATGAAGCCATAGCTTGCAGGTCTGTGCATGGAAATATTTCTAGCCATTCCCCGTGGCAAAAAAAAATGGTCGATTTTAGTCATTGTTGGATTCTGCTGATCGTTACACCAGGCGAAACGCCTTCCATACAATTCCAAGGGCGCTATCTGAAGATTGTTGATGGTACTTCTAAACCTATTCAGCATAGGGATATTAAAAGTTCTCTGTTTTCAAGGATTTTTAGACACGAGGTCCCCAAAGGGAGAAGGAAATAAATGGTGTTCACTGCCACTTCACAGAAAGAAGCAAGTGAGAGAAAGATATAAGCAAGGGGGCAGATTTCTTGAGTTTGCCCGTGTTCATGGAAATGTATATGGCACAGGTATTGAAGGAGTAGAATCTGTTGATGAGGGAAAGGTAAGACTACTACAATTTTTAATACAAATTTCTGAAAGGTGAGCTACTTCATCTTTCCATTGCTTTTTCGTTCGAGGGGTGTATTCTCGACATTAATGTCCAAGGAACTCGATCCGTGAGGGCTTCTTCTCTTCAAGCAATATTCATCTTTTGTATGCCCTCTGCCCCTCTATCATTCGAGGAACTAGAGAAGCGCCTCGGCCACGGTATATTTGTGGTTCATGAAATATAAGAATTTGGATAACCTCATGTGATGGATTATCTCATTCTTAATCATAAACTACATCACATGCTTGATTTATTCTCTGCTCAATTGGTCATACAGGGGTACTGAAACACAGAAGCACATCCAGAAATGACTCAGAAATGCTCGGGCTGATCTCTTCGATCATCTTTCAGCCAATTATGACATTAATCTTTTCTAAATAATTGTTATTGTAACCTGCAGATGTTGCTATCTCTGGATGATACCAAGAAGATTCAGATTATTTTTCTAAATTTGATGAAGTACTTTTGCTTCCACTGTGCACTGATGCTTCAGTGTGTATTTTTTATGGCCAATCCCATTATCCTTCAGTTACCAAGGAGGGCAAAGAAACTGCAAGTTACTCTATCATGTCGAAAACCAGATGTAATATATACCTATGCACCAGCGTATATGTGTAATATACACATTTTGAACGTATATTTAACCCTTATTACTCATACTTCTATCTATATATCCAACATGTTTTGCCCGTCTTTAAAAACTTCCCTGTGCCCACTGACGCGTGAGGGCATGCGCCTCGTACTAGTCAGGTTCCTTAAAGACTACTCCCGATTCCTCTCACGAGAGCGATTCACGGCTCCACTGATAGCTTGGCGTGCTGACGTGTGGACGGGGGCCTTCAGTGAGACTCGAGCGTGCGCCGGGCGAAACACCGATTCCCAGAATTCCTTGCGCCACTATGTACCCGCTATGGCAGGTGGTCCATACTTATCTCTGGCCCATTGGACAGTGAAAAGAGGCAGGAACCTGAGGCATCCGCGTGAAGAGGAGAGGCAGTGACACCGCGTGAGCTCTAGGCTGGCAGCCACCGTTTTCTCAGACATATTAATCAGACTGACTTCTGGGCCTTGCCTTTGAATGGCCCTATGCGCAGTGGCGGGGGGTGTGAACGGTAGGGATGGTTCGGCACACAACAAAGGAGTTGCTAGCCAAACTAGGCACTCGATTCATCTTCTGCCTCGCGTCCGGAATCGTCCTCCCAGTCGCGTTCGAACAGTGCCAGGAGGCGCCTCACGCTCGTCGTACGCGTGTGCGTGGCCATCCCGTGGTACCGATGGCTGTGCCATCTTGTCAGAATAGTGCACAGACGGCCCTGCCATCCCGTCGTCCAGAGCACGCGCGGCCATCCCCACTCGCCATAAAGCTCGCCCGCGCGGAGCCCCTCTCTCATGCCCTGGCATTTAGGACTCGAGGTTAGTAGCTCCCTGTTCTTCATCTCCTTCTCCAGTTTGAGTACTACCTCGCTCGCCCTCCCATTTAGAACCCTAGATCTTGAATCTCATACCTTTGTCTCTCATACCAGAGGTTCTTGCGGATCCCTACTGCCCCTGCCTTACTTTGCGGTTGCTGCGGTCGGAGTAGTGCACGTGAGCCGTCCTCATCGTCCGAGAAGTCTGGCATTGGTGATGGCGACATAATTCCGCTTGTGGCTTTCGTCTCAGGTACATTTGTGTACGAGAGTTCGCCCACATATTTTGTTCCTGTAGCAAATGTCATTTTTTTAATTGGGTTAGCTTTTGTCTATTCGAAGTGGAAAACATGGCACTGTGATTCCTATATAGCTTTGGATTCGTAGTTCTTGGCATGGGCTTACGGTAGTGCCTGATGTGGTTTCAGGAGTTAACAGTAAGAGCTAAGTGCACTATTGCAACTTCTTGACAGAACTCGACATAAAGGCACAATCTTATCCTTTCCATCTGCACACTTGCCTGTTCAATGGGTTTTAATGGGGGGATCACAGTTTGTTGGACCACAATCTCGGTTCCCTGGGAAGGAAAAAAATGCACCCAACAATTTTTTCTAGGAAACTTGTGAATATGTTACCATAATTTTAATAGAGACGCTCATAATACTAAAAAGAGACTGTATTTCAGAAAAAAAAAAGATAAATAGATTAACTCACCATTGTAGCAACCTGAACTTGTGGGTTTAGATCAGTAAACATCTGCTCAGGAACCTTTAGGAGATTATTAAGCGGAGGTCTATTGTTCACTGCATCTGGAACAAGCAAAGATATGATCCATCCCCATGACTTCACAGTTTGAACTTTCTTCGAAGGATCATCAATCATATTTACCATATAGGAGAATAGCTTCTGCTCAAGGTCTAAAGCAACAGCCTATAAACAAACATCAAAATAAATTGGGAAACAATCGATAGATAATAAGCTCATTGAGGATTGGAAAGCATATCACACAGCAGGTAAAAAAGCGAAAAATATGCAAAGTTGCAGGAGAAACACTGAACCATTTAATAAGCCGACTCCAGAAAAAAGTAATAATTTCCAGATTTTGATGGTACACGGATTCTGCAACCTGAACTGAAATTAACAGAAGACATTTCAATAGCAGAAGGAAATGTTGTGAGGCCTCTGGGCCTATGGTTTCAGATTTGATTTCAAGAATTTTAATAATGCTATACTGTTGATAGAGAATTAGTTCGCTGAAAATCTGCTGAAGCTCGCACTGCAGTTACTGTTGCGTGAGTGTGTCACACCCATTTTTAAGGACAAAAATAGGATGCATAAAAGACTCATGTGCGCCCCAGGAAACAGTCGCACACATAAGTTGACAAATTACAAAGTATCATCACAGTGCTTATTACATAACGAATAAGTATTTAAGACATAGTCTTGAACGATAGGTAGTAATAACTAATAGTAATTCTTCAGCGGAAACTCCACACAGGGACACGGTTGACTGGTCGACACCAAGACTAGTACTCATTCCGATAATCTTCCTCTATATCTTCATCTGTTATGGTGGAAATAGCAAGGGTGAGTCCATGTCGAACTCAACAAATATAACACAGGGTTCATGAGGCTCAAAAAAGGCTAGACATTGTTTAACTGCGTTTAGCTTTTAATCATATATTTGCAATTGAGTAGCCTCAAGATAAACCACTTCCCATTAAAGAACCAATGATCAATTGTAATAAGGATAATGAATAGCATTAACATGAGCAAATAATAATCAACAATAATTAAGCATGATATAACAGTTATGATCAACTATTCCATAAGAATCCCCAAGGCCGCTCGTATCCGTGAGCACGGCTAGTATACCAGTTTTAAACTCTGCGCAGAGGTGTACACTTTCACTGTGAGTCATGATTTCCAAATGAGTGGGGAGATCAAGCCCAAACACCCGAGAACCATATAAAGCCACTCAAAAGTTCGTCTAACAAGTTAGGGCCATTAGATTCACTCGGCAGGCAGATGTAAAACCCCCCTTCCCTGTGGCACAACAACCGCAGCCTATACACACTAGGCCAGGGGCTCGCACTACACCCAACGTGGCAAGCCATTCTTACGCCATTTAAGGTAACCTCTAACAAGCTAGAAAAGGTCTCTTGAACAACTAAAGCCAGAGCCATATAGCCCTCACAGCTGTACTGTATATCCCGGTTATCACTTACAGATAAGTCCTTATGGAGAGAAACCAGAGCATCAAAATAATACACATGCTTTAGCCCCCTTTTAACAGTAATAAAATCATCTTAATAGTTGATTGCTTAATCCATTAATCAAATTACAAGATCATTGTTCTTAGTTTAAGCACTAGCAGTAGCTACCCATATGCATTCCCAAGGTTGACAAGGAATCAAGATAACAATCACTAAGTTATAATCTCTAAGGTTGTCAAGGTAAGCACATGCATATGTATGACAATTCAATGTATAGGTAACAAGGATAGTCCTGTGTTATACTTGCCTTGATCAAAGCTTTCCAAGTGATACTGCTGACTTGGCTCAAAGTAATACTCTGAATCGTCCAGATACTGCTCACCTTCTATACTCGATCATCAATCAACAACACACATGCATCCAATCAAACAAACACGAAGCAAACAAAGAGATACAATTAGAATAGTACACCAACAATAACAAAACAGTAATAAAAGTTTATAAAACTCTTCTACACATTACTACGATCACACAGACGCAAAGATCACCAAATTCGGAGTTAAAACGTATAAGTTATGAATTTTCTAAGATTTCCTATAGATAAATAATTACTTTAATATAAATTCGAAAATAAATTATCACAAACCTACTGTACAATACTACCAACATGTAGAGCTCGCAAATACGAACCTAACGCAATTTGAACGGGTCAAATCGGAGTTAAAATAAAGATTTTATGACCAAAACAATTCTAGTAGCAAAACTGTAAATATCTGAAAACGTATTTTTGATTTACCGCGACGAAATACGCTTTCAAAACACGAAGACACGTTTCAAAAAATACGTTTAGGATGGTGGGTTCTATAATCCAAAAACCCAGGGACTCTTTATGAATTTTACCCCGCGAAGGGGTAAGTTCTAATCTCATGCGTCCATCTGAGAACGGACGGCTGCTATTGAATCTAGAAGAAACAGAGAGGGAGCACGGTCACCATCTCCATCGCCGGCCGGTGGCCGCCATGGCCGACGCCATGAGCTCGCCGGTAAATCTCGGTTCCCCCGTTCCGGACCACCAAACGACCCGCAAACAACTCCAATCGGTCGAGAAGATCAACCCTAGCTCCTCTACACGATTTATGCCCTCTACGATGTCCCGAAGAGAGAGCGCGGCAAGGGGAGGGACGGCGGCACCATTGTCGACCGACGGTGAGCTTCAAAAACTCACTTCAAAGCCTCTCCAACCAAAAGGAAAGCACAAGAAGATAGAGGAGACGAGTGTGGACTGACCAACGCGAAGAATATGACCTCAAATCCACCCGAAGGCTCCCTAACCGATCTACCGCTGGCCTTCAACAACCTCAAGCCCTAGTACTCGATTTTCACGTGGTGGAACTCGTGATTTAGGTGAAAAACGGAAAGAGGAGGGTCATGGCTTCTTATTTGTAGCTCCAAATCGTCGTATTCGGGTAGGAAATCCCGGTTATATCGGCAACAATCGGTGGTGGTCGCCCACGAGTTCGGCTCGGTTACGACGCGAGGGGAAGAAGACGACTGACAAGCGGCCCCTACCCGTCAGCGAAATGAGAAGGGAGGGAAGGCACGGCTGGTTTTCTTGGGCCGGCCCATGCGGCGAAGGCGCGGAAGGAAAGGGCAGCGGCCCACCTACGCAAGCGCGGGGAAACAGGCCGCTCCAACGGGCCTTCGGGCCGCCAGGGAGAAGGTAAATGATTTTCTTCTTTTTTTCTCCTTTCTTTTCTTTATTTGCTTGTCTTCAAACTATTCCAAATAAAATTTTCTAAGCCAATTCAAAATAAAATAAATTCACATCACAAAATAAAATAAATGCAACAGCATGAATGCATCACCAAATATTCTTTTTAAATCCTAATTCCCCATTAAATATTATCTAAATTATTTAAAACCCATTAATTCTAAAATTTGAAATTTTTGGATGTTACAGAGTGACCAATGTGTAAAACTAATGCAATTCAGCTAAGTTGCCTTGGCATTCCAGCCACAAAAAAAATGTATTAAATCATTGCTTGTCCACATGAAGCTGCCCCCAAGAATTATCATAATAAGTCACCCAATCTACTTGAACCTTTAGGTGCACCGATATAATGCACCCAGATAGGTAAGTTGGCTTACACCAATAATAATAATAATAATAATAATAATAATAATAATAATAATAATAATAATAATAATAATAATAATAATAATAATAATAATAATAATAATAATAATAATAATAATAATAATAATAATAATAATAATAATAATAATGCACCCAAATAGGTAAGTTGGCTTACACCAATAATAATAAAAATATTATATGCTTATCTTGCCTTTTATTACCTGTGCTTGCTGAATAACTCCGATTCCTCTACTCTTTCAAGCTTGTGACGTTGGTGAAGGGCTTGCAAGGAAGGAAGTGTTCCAGCTATCCGCTGATCTGAGCCCGACAATTACGATCTCAGAATAATTGACTGCTGGTTCTGGGTAAGTTGTGAGCCTGCAGTTATAATTAACTTAAACAAACTACGTGAGTCAAACTGAATGGTTGCAAATGTGCTGGGACTATTTTATATGCATCACTTAATAACAAAAATGCTTACTTCCTTTCCAGTTATCTTAAAGTGATTTGTTGCTGCTGCGGGTAGCTGCGGCCTTGCTTGTTTCTTCCGTGCACATCTGAGAGCTATTGTGAGGGTAAGTTTTTCCTCTGCTTGCTACAGTCTCTGGCCATTGCAAAGATTATATGCTTCATTGTGATTGCTTGTGAGCTCATGAAAATCTTGTTCAGTCTCTTCTCCATATGGTTCTGCATTGTGTTGTTGTGCTTGTGGGTTGCTTTTTGACGAAATATTTTGCTCATGTGATTGTTTGTTTTCTATATTAGTGCGTGTGCTGCTTAATGTAGTGCAGTCTTAATATCTCATGGCTGGACCTTCATGTGAGAGAGTTTTGCGTTGTCGTGAGAAAAGACAGAAAAGACATCTTGCGACTGCACAAGGTTTGTTGTGTAGGCTAGCTGATTCTGTTCATATAGAACGGGCTACATGAACTTGGCTAACTTGAGCTCTATTGGTAATGGGGATAAATGGCTTAGGTTTCCTTGATCGCACGGTTTCAGACAACAGTGATGAGCATCTGTACATTTATGATGAACCTGGTACCTCTAGACAGCCGTACTTGTCGAATAGGCGGCATCGACGTGATAAGTCCTTGATGGACTTTGATCCGGAATTTGCCACCACAAATAGGCGACATCGACGTGATAGGATATGCTGCAAGAGGTCCTACAGCCACTACTCACGCAATCGCAGTGATCCAGTAGCTGTCACACTTCCTTTTGACAAGGCACGCATCGAGGCGTTGAAAGGTGTGTATGTGATGTCTTTGAATTGCAACATGTTGAGTGTTTAGTTATGTAGATGCCTACCCGGACCGCTCGTACTATGGTGGGCCGACGCATGAGTGCCCATACTGTGGTGCTGTTTTTTGGTTACAGGAACATGTGAAAAGTGCTTCTGTTGTGACGCAACAAAAAATCGTGTATAATCTTTGTTGTAAAGGAGGGAAAATTAATCTTAAACCATACAAAAAGCCACCAAAAGTTCTAGCTGAATTACTACGATTCGGTGGTGATGCACAATCAAAGCGATTTTTAAGGCCGATACGATCCTATATCTCCCTATTCACGATTACCTCCTTGGTGCTAATATTTGACAGAACTAAATGATGGAACCGCACCTTATGTGTTTAAGATTAATGGAGTGGTGCATCATCGTATTGGTACCTTGATGCCCCGCCATGGGACGCGACCTAAATTTGCACAGGTTTATATATATGACACTGAGCATGAAACAAATAACCAATTAGATATCTTCGAATCTGATGATAATGCCCCCAATCAGCCTGACCCAGATGTTGCCTTGGCTCTTCTAGATATGTTAAATGAGCATAATGAACTTGTCAAATCATTTCGGTATGCTAGAGAACGCCTGGAACAGGAAGGTGACCAAAAAGTGACTTTGCGATTGCTAGGCTGCAACACTAGACATGATGTTTAGTATAATTTACCAACCAGTGGTGAAATTGCCGGTATAATTGTAGGTGACTATTCGGCTGATGAATACACTTATGATGTGCTTGTGCATGAAAGAGATTTTGGTCTAAAACGAGTTTCTTGCTTGCCCCCGGCAAACATGGCTTCGCAATACCTGCTACTGTTCCCTTATGGTGAGCATGGTTTTCATCTTGGTATTAGATATTCAAATTTCGATAATGATGATGGTGATGATGATGATGATGAAAAGGAACGTAAATATGTCACGATGCTTGAATTTGTTAGACGTCACATTCACTATAGGTTACATGAGGCGAATCCATACACTTGCTATGGAAGGTTAAGCGACCAGATAGTTGTCGATGCGTACTCAACGATCGAAGGGTCTAGACTGAAATTCATAGTGGATCACCAAAGAGACCTGCGATGTGAATCAGTTCATGGAATAGTTGATGCCATTGATAGAGGTCTCATAAGTGCTGATTCGGTTGGAGGGAGGGTGATAGTACCGGCCAGTTTTACTGGTGGGAGGCGATACCATGTCATGAATTACCAGGATGCGATGGCTATATGTAGAGTGTTTGGCCCTCCTGACCTATTTGTCACTTTCACATGCAACACCAAGTGGAGGGAAATAACAGATGCATTGAGGTTTGAGACCGGGCAACAATCGTGCGATCGTTCTGATCATGCGAGTCTTTCATATGAAAGTTGATGAGTTTGTTGCAGATATTAGGGAAGGCAAGACGTTTGGTCCTGTCCTTGCAGGTAGGGTGCGGTACAGTATAGACTGCCAGCACAGCCATCCATCCTGGTTAACCATAAAACTTACATTTTTTGCCTTTTACGTGCAGTTTTATATACTGTTGAGTTCTAGAAACGTGGACTACCACATATACATTGCCTTGTGTGGTTATCTGATGGCAATAAGGAGTTCAATGCTTCTACGATTGATAAAACAATATGTGCTGAAATCCCTGATGTTAATGTTGATCCACTAGGCTATGCTTTGGTTGATGAGTTCATGATGCATGGTCCGTGTGGTGATGATAACAAAAAATGTCCATGCATGAAGAATAACAAGTGTTCTAAAAATTTCCCAAAATCCTTTCAGGAAGAAACTATTGTAGATGAATTTGGGTTTACAATTTATAGGCGGAGGAATGATGGTAGGCATGTTCTGAAAAATGGGGTTAGATTAGACAATAAGAATGTTGTTCCATATAACCACTACCAGACCATGGTTTTTCCTGTCGGCTTCGATTTTTCCTGTCGGTTTTGCCCAGACCGTCAAGAACTTCATAAGATTCCTGTCGGTTGCTAAAAACCGACAAGATTGACTCCAAATATTCCTGTCGGCTTTCAATAACCCATAGGAAATAAAGAAACCGACAGGAACACTTTGATGACCCTGACGGCCCAGCCCAAACTGATAGGAGTCCTCCCGCACGCGCAGCGCACACGGAAAAAAATGACGCCATGCCTTACTAGCCACCATGGGTCCCACATCGGCACATAAAAGACCACAAACCCTACCACCTGCCCTGTTCGATCCCCTCCCGACGCCACCACCGACCCCATCAGCCCCCTCTCGACACTGCCGCCCCCGCCCCTCCCGACGCCCGTCCCCTTACGCCCGAGGGCCTCGACGACGCCCGCATCGCCGCCGCCCCCAAGGGGCCTCCTGATGCTCGCGTCGCCGCAGCCCCCAAGGGCCTCCGCGACGGCCGCGTCACCGCCGCCTCTAGGGGCCTCCCGATGCTCATTGCACCGCCGCCCCAAGGGCCTCCACGACGCTCGCGCCGCCTCTGCCCCTGAGGGCCTCCTTGATGCCTGCGTCGCCTCCGCCATATGGTCCCCTCCCACCTGCACAAGATGCCCTCTCCCTATCTCCCAACCTCCCTCTCAGATCTGCTCTATGTGTTGCAAATCTCACTTGTTCTGGGTTAGGGTTATTGATAAATGCTACTTTTCAATTCTTGTTTGTATGCCATTGTTGATGAAAACTGCTGTACAATAATCATGGGTTAGGGTTATTGACAAAAGCTAAGTGGCAAATATATGTTACAAATGTCACCTGTTTTGGGTTAGGGTTACTGAGAGCAAGTATAGTTGGAGATGTGAGTGTTTTAAATGGTTCCATAGATGAATTATTGCATTGTTTGTAAGTGAATTTAAGATTGTAAGTTGCGTCATTTTTTCTTCTCTTGTAGCCTACTATAGTGCTGATATTTTGTGAAATAGATTCTGATGTGGTCTAACAAGAAGCCTGTGCATGATCTGCTAGATATTTATTAGCATTCATTTGAACTAAACAGTGTGCATGTTGATTCGCTGGAGATGTAGGTTGGTTGGTTAGTGCAGTTGAAGATGTCATTTTTTATTTGAGCAGATGTGCTGTTTTGAAGTTCACAGTGTCAAAAATATGCTGCCTATTTAAATTCCATCTGAAATAGCCTATTATGTATTTAATAGGAGCATAGGGCCCTATTTTAATGGAGCAGTATCTAAAATTTAAAAGCTGCCTGCAAAAATAGAGACTACAGGTCATGGCGAGGTGCACAGTTCGCTTCTATTTCCATAGGCCATTGTGTATCAACAGCTGAATGCCTCTGCATGCTTATATGCTATTACTGCTGTCTTTTGTGAAGCATCCTGCATATGCCAGCCAAACAGCTTGCACACTTTTTTTTACCTATGGATTCACCTAGAAATATAGAGAAAGTGATCCTACAAAAGAACATCAACCGGAACTAGGCCATATCATTTGTGATATAGATGGTGAGTTGATTGAGCACCTAGAAATATTTGTCTTCTATTATAAGTGCCTTCTTAACTATAATGCCCAGAAAATTCAAGCTATACATTGTGTGTCCATGAATAAACAGCTTTGTGAAAATTAGTCTTTATCCTAGATAAATTGACTGTGATTGTCCTTCATTTATTTAGGATAAAAAGTGATGTTTACCAAGCTGTAAGTGCTTTGTACTGAGAAGTTAGTGCAATTTTGATTTGGTTGACATGTGAATTTGTGATTATGTACTTGGATGTATGTATCTGCTATCTAAGCACATGCAGATAATTCATCAATACCACATCTAGTTTGTTACAGACAGAAAAATATTTGGTGAAGTTTATTTAATAGCTGTTTAATAACTGTTATGTTTCCAGTATTAAAAAATCATTTCTATGCATGGTGTGTAGGCTGTGTTGAAGAAATACTTATGCTGAATGTCCAGGACCGATTTCAGAGGCTGCTTCTGCACAGTGTTTGTGAGGTATGTTCCCAAGTCTAAAGAAAACCCAACAGCTTGCTTTGGAAGAACATAGTTTCTCGCTTAAGCAACTGTAGTGTTGATCATGGCTGTCTATATGCAGTTCTTCAATTGTATTTAATTGTTGATTTAAAAGTAAAAAAGAGAAGATTTTAACATGTTCTGTTATTTTCTTAAAGCCATTTGTTCTATTTTAAACAACTAATGGCTGTAACCTTCTAGCACTTTGTAAGTTGGTAACTCAGGAATGAAATGGTCTTCATGAAGCAATTTAGTTGTTTCTTTTGTAGAGTTTACATATGCTGCCTGTGTATTAGCACTAGTATTGTGGACACCTAATCAAGTGGGAGCCACTTGAATTGTGAACTGTGAATTGGTGATGAAAATATTAATAAAAGATGTGTTTATACATTGAGGTACATGCTGATTAATGTATATCATGGCTTGTGAATGCTGGTTAATGTATATGACTGCTTGTAACATGTGCCTACATACGTGCAAGAATTTTATTTATTAAATTATTATGGTTATTGTCTGCTCCATAATTATTCCTGTCGGCTAGTTTATTTTTTCTGTCGGGAGCCATGTCAGGACAAGGTGAAGACATTCCTGACGGTTAATAATCCTAACGGTTCGGCTGTTAGCTATCGTTTTTTCGCTGGTCAGACGCAGGCCGTCAGGAACTGCCGACTTTCCTATCGGCCAGCCGTCAGGAAAACTCAGTCATTCCTGTCGAGCTGTTCCTGTCAGCTTGTTCCTGACGGCTGCTCATCAGGAATGTGATTCCTGTCGGTTTTGGGGCCTTTCCTGACAGTTTTTGGCCGTCAGGAAAAACTTCTGCTCTGGTAGTGAACATGCATCTACTGAAAAAATATAATGCACATATCAATGTCGAGTGGTGTAACAAATCGGACATGATTAAATACCTGTTTAAATATGTCATGAAAGGAAGTGATCGAGTGAAGATATATTTTGAGGTTACTGCAAACACATCGAATGCATCACCTAGAGCACAATTGGCACCGCCAAATGAAATCCAGGAATACATTGATGCTAGGTTCTTGTCTTCATGTGAGGCGCTATGGGGTACTTTTGAATATGACATCCATTTTAGAGTTCCTCTGGTAGAGAGATTAGTTGTGCACCTTCCTGGTATGAATCATGTGCGATATGAACCTAAAACTGACTTAAGAGCGCTACTCACTAGCCCTGCAGCCAAAAGCACGATGTTAACTGAATGGTTCGAAGCTAACTCGAAACATGAAGAAGTTAGACACTTAACATATTGTGACTTCCCAAAAGAATAGTCTTGGGATGCCTCGGGGAGAATGTGGCGCAAGAGAACACCTTGCTCAAAAATTGGTCGTATGTACTACGTGCACCCAACTGCTGGAGAGTTGTATTACTTACATATGCTGCTAATGATAGTTAAAGGTGCAAAGAACTATGCCGATGTAAGAACCTTTAACAATAGAGTTTATGATACTTTTCGAGATGCGTGTGAGGCATGCGGTTTACTTGAATGCGATAATGAATGGAACCTGTTATTTGATGAGGCAATCGTGTCTGCATGTGCGGATCAGTTGAGACAACTATTTGTCACTATGGTGCTTTTCTGTTCTATTGGTAATGTACGTGCTTCATTCAATAAATACTGGCTTTACTTTATAGACGATATGCACCGTAGGCTTCGAGATGCACTTGGAAACCCGCATTATATTGTCCCACAAGAACAGCTTATGACTTTGCTTATACAAAAACTCACAGATGTCTTTGCTAACAGTGGTGGCAACATAAATGACTATGACCTGCCTAGACTACCAACTCGGTGTATTTGTATGAGTGACAATAGGCTAATTAATGATGAACTCGACCCTGAACCCTTGATGTTATCAATGCATGCTGCGTCTTTAGTTTCACAGTTGAATAGTGATCAGAAAATTGTATTTGATACAATTACTGAGCGTGTTCTTAGTGGATCTCCTGGTTTCTTCTTTGTATGTGGCCATGTTGTACGGGTAAAACATTTCTGTGGAATGCTATATCGCGAACTTAAGGTCTAAAAAAAGGTAGTGCTTGTTGTTGCATCCTCTGGTGTGGCATCTTTGCTTCTACCCAGAGGACGCACTGCACACTCGAGATTTAAAATACCTTTTGACATAAACGATGCTAGCACATGCAATGTGAGAAGAGGTACTATGCTTGCTGAGCTTATACAAGTGGCTTCGCTTATTATATGTAGGGATGAAAACGGACGGAATTTTTCCCGTACCGTCCCGTTCCGTTTTCTATATTTTTCCGTCCGTTTCCGTATTTGCGAGATCCCGTTTTCGTATTTGCGGAAGTAGAAAATAGTGTTTTCCGTCCGTTTTCGAGTAATCCTGTTTTAATATGGAATAGACCCGTATTTATTCCGTTTTTATCCTGTTTTCAATATATGCTCAACATGTTCAACAATTACATGTCCTTATGTTATGTTAATATAACTACGAATCACCAAATATGCATGTTATATTCACGTACATAGCATGTAAATGAATATTAAACTTTGTATATATTATTACATGACTTTATATATGTATACTTTGAGAATATTATATTATGTGATCTTAATTTAATTTTCCGGCTCTCCGTCCGTATTTGTTCGTTTCCGTATGTCCGCATATTCCGATTCCGTTTCCGAACCCGTATTTTCCGAACCCGATTCCGTTTCCGCCAAAAAATATAGAAACGGAAGTAGAAATAGGGTTTTTTCGTCCGTTTCCGTCCGTTTTCATCGCTAATTATATGGGATGAAGCACCAATGACTCATTGACGTTGCTTTGAGGCCTTAGACAGAACAATGCGAGATATTCTTTCTGGACAAGATCCTACTAATGCTGTCCTCCCATTTGGTGGTAAACCTGTTGTTCTTGGAGGTGACTTTCGGCAAATTTTGCCAGTAGTGCGAAAAGATTGCGAACGTCAGTAGTTAGTGCATCCATTACAAACTCTAGGCTGTGGCAGCATGTTGCCGTTCTGAAATTGCGCACGAACTTGCAGCTTCTTAATCCCTCCTTACAAGGAAATGAGCATGCCGAGCTTGAACAGTTTAGCGAGTGGGTCTTAGCTATTGGTGATGGTACTGTACCGACTACCAAAAAGGGTGAGGAACGGGAGGCTTCATGGGTTACAATACCTGATGATTTATTGATGCGTACCAATGGTGATAAAATTGCTGCTCTTGTATCTGAAGTGTACCCAGAATTCTTGGCAAATTACCATAATCCTACATATTTGGCTTCGCGTGCTATTGTTTGCCCAAATAATCTCACGGTTGATGAAATAAATGAGTATATTTTCTCAATGCTCCCAGGAGATAGTATAAAATATCTAAGTTGTGACACGATATAAAAAACGTCTGAGCACATACCAGATTTTGATGTACTATACCCTACTGAATTCCTAAACTCCATCAATGTAAACAATTTTCCTTGCCACAAGCTTGCTCTAAAAAAAGGTGTTATAATAATGCTCTTGCCAAACTTAAATCAAAATATAGGCCTTTGCAATGGCACGCGGTAACTTGTTACTGGGCTTGGGCAGCGCCTGCTGCAGTGTGTGATACGAACAGGCTCTAATATTGGTGAAGAGGTTTTTATACCACGGATTGCACTTAATACTACCAATGTTAAGTGGCCTTTCACACTACAGAGAAGACAGTTTCCAGTGCGCATATGATATGCAATGATGACAAATAAAAGCCAAGGCCAGATCCTATCTAGGGTTGGCCTTTACCTCAAGAAACCTGTCTTCACCCATGGGCAGCTCTATGTTGCTGTTTCACGATCAACATCTAGAAGTGGACTTAGAATCTTAATTGAAGACGATGATGGCTCGTGTGGGTTGCAAACTCGAAACGTGGTCTACCAGGAAATCCTTGATGCTTCTGATGCGGCATCAGCTTAGAAACACTTTGCATATGATACATTTTGCTATGTACATACATGATTGTATAGATAAGCCTTGACATTGTCTACGTGTCCTCTTTTTTAATTGCTTATATATTGTCTACTGATTCGGCGCGGCGCTTAAGGTTTCTTTTGGTTTTAAGGTGTTGTTGTGTTTCCAGTTCCTCTTCAAAGACAGAAAAATGCTCTAGACTTCTAAATTCTAACCTAACGGTTCTACGTCTCTTCCTGTGGCTGCAGATGGAAGGTCAGTTGCTTAACAGCCTTATGCCTGGAGACTTCAGCGAGCACATATGCGTGCGTGTCTCTAGATTCTGGGATTTCTATGATCTTCGGAATGAAGCAAAACTGTTGCATAGTAATCTGGTGCTAATTGATGAAGAGGTATGCGAGATCCTTTATATGTACCATCTAAAGTCTTTTCCTTTTGCGGTGTATGCTAGATATAGCAGCAATTTAGATTGGGAAACCGGCTCGTGTAGGTAACTGATGAACTCTACAATCAGATGATAATAGTTCAACCTTGTTTTTTGTTTCTGCAGGGATGTGCTATGCATGCTCAGATCTACACGCCTCTGGATATATAGTTCAAGCCTCTGATAAAAGAAGGGAGTGTCTACAACTTCTCGTGTTTTCGAGTCAGAAAGGCAAACAACTATAAACCAGTTCCAAACTTCCAAATGCAAACATGATCAGCTTTACAAGATGGACCACAGCAGAGGAAGTTGTTGAGATTCCACCAGCCTTTCCTTTGTATACCTACTCACTTACTCCTCTGGAACAGATCAGGCAACGTGTTGACAAAAATGAATATTTCCTAGGTACGCTTCTATATCCGCAAATCTCCCAGATGGTATGCAGCGGCGATACATATAATGTCACACCCAAAATTTTCTATTTTGGGTTGTGCATGAAAATCACTAAATAAAATAAATAATTTCAATATTTGAATAAATTTATTAGATAAGTTAAGTTGCTGCTAATTTAAATATAAAAAAATTGTGGTTTTAAACTTTTTCATATTAATTTGATAATGTGGTGTTTGTGTGATGCTTGTTTTTGGTGTTGGTGAGTGCTATTATTTTGAAAATACCATAGGATGACGTTTACTTCTCATCGGAAATTTTTTTTGGTATTTTCTGGATTTAAAATTTCAATTTCCGTGAGCTTAATCTTTTTCCTTGATCTCTTCATCAATCTTTTCATGAGTCCAAACTCATTTGGTTGAGTTCCTTATCTCCCCAAGATTCTCCAGGATTTTTCCTGTGATTTTTCTGAGCTCCGGGCTATTTTCGCGGCTTAAAAGGTAATTCTAGATTTTCTGGAATTATTTTATTCGCGGAATTAAAATAATCCCGAAATTAAGAAATTCCGAAAAGTTTCCAAACCTTACGACTATATATATGCCAGCGTAGTCTTCGACGCCCTGGTTTCAGAAGTAAAACCCTTATCGCGAGCCGTCGCTCGTAGCTCCCTCTATCCCTCGCCGTATCTTAAATATATATATACATGTATATGTGCATCCAAGACCAGCTCGTAAACAGCCCAACTAGCTAGCTAATGTCAGGACCGTACGTGCTCAGTTTGGACTCAGCCGAGCGAAGAGGCCGCACGTCAGGCAGACTAGGAAGCCAAGTTCAACTCGATGTCGATCCTAAATCACATTCAACTCGATGATCTGCTAGCCTATATATAGAAAGGCCGCATCCTCATCTGCATGTGAGCCGTTGCCCTAGTCCCACGTGCGCAGCCCCTGCTTTTGGATCTCGCCGGGTTTGGAGCTCAAGCTGCCGCTATTGTGCTCGCCGGCCGCTGCCTCGCTGACGTCGAAAAGCCATCCGCCGCCACCGATCTCACCTCGGCGCTTAGTGCCGTCCACCAAAGCTCCTCCCCTGTTGTGTTGCAGCAGCCATGGTCGGTGCCTTCTCAGGCTCAGATCGCCGTGGCCGTCTCCCGGGATTGCGCGGCTGTGAGGACCATCTGCCGAGCGCCGCACTTGAGCTCGCGAAACCTTGCATCTATGTGCCGTCGTTCAAGCCCAAGCTTGAGCTGCTTTCCGGTTGAATCGTGCCGAGGAGCCAAGCCGTCCGCTGTAGCTGCCGTCTGCCTTATAAGGATGTTCCTGTGCCAAGCCGAAGTAGCCATCGGCGGTGTGTTCACATGAGCCAGGCTAGTCACCACACGACCGATCGTACCTGTCTGTTGATGCAAGTTGCAGACCAGCCGTCCAGCCGTCCATGCAGTTGTTCGGTTTTGCCTAGCAAGCTGGCGACCGAATTCAAGTCGGATCCGTTCATAACAGCGTGTCAAAACTTTCTGGAGGCCGTAGTTGGATTCGAATCGGATCAAGGGCTGTTTATCCGTCATCTAATCAAACAAGGACACCTGCTGTACAGTACAAACAGAGCCATGCAAAGCTAATTATTGGGAGCCAATCAGGATATCAATCAGACTTGCATATACACGTATATCCTCATAAGACATGCAAGTACGGAATTGTCTTCTCTTCCGTGCATAAGTAGACAAGGAAGCACGAGCACCCCTATATAAGCTCGAGGATCATCACCGACCTTGTGTTTTCCCATCCGCCGCCGTTCTTAGCCCTAGCTTTATCCCAGCGCCGCTGCCGCTCACTCGTTTTGGATCTCGTCGGAGAGAAGCTGGAGCCGCGCCCCGCCGATCCCTATCGTCCCCATCGCCGTTGCTTAGACCTCGCCGATGAGCAGAGCAAAAGCCGTCGCCACACTGGAACATGTTCACGAGAGGGACATGCTTGCCGCTAGCTGCTTCCTTTTGGGCAGGTCGAGCGCCACCCGTCGGCCATCATCGCGTGAAGCATCGGCACCATCTGCATGACTGCTATCTCGGATCTGTCGTTGAAGGAGTCGCTTGTGAAACCCGATCTTGCCGGTCTCTGCTTCAACCCGACATCGTTGTTTCTCGTTTGATGTTGGTAAGAAACACCCGCACGATGGCAACTCTTGTCTTTTTATCTGTTAGCTTCTTCGATTGTTGATCTTATTATTTGATCATCACGTATACTAGCCTTTGAGCCTGAGCCTGCTTACCATTCAAGTTCTCTGGCCACATATATGCATGCTGGATATCAGTAGATCTCCATCTGCATCCTGCTTCACCGTCGCTATCTGCCCAGGCCTTGACAAAACCAGCCGGCGGCCACAATCATGACTCTCGCCTGCAAACCGAGCTATCTTGCAAGTTGTCATTGCGCAGAAGCAGCAACAACATTGTTCCTGACATCATTAGCAAACTCCTGATGGCCGATTAAAAGAAAAGGTCAGCGTCACCTTGCTAACCATTATTTTATTGATCAAAGACTTTGCTGATATCATGTCTCGTCATTCATGCATCATCATTCCCTATTTATTTCCAGTCGAGAAATTGCATCTTTCTGCTGGTGTGTCTCCGTACATATAGTTATATATATGCTGATAACCGCCGTTATCTTGTTTCCATCATATCTGAGTCGACTTAGTCTACTGTGTGGCAACGGCAGTTAACATGCTTTATGTTTTTCTAAATTTTTAATTTAATTATTAATTTTGACTAATCTCTATTCACACCGCTTTCCAAAATAAATACAGCACAGAGATTAGCATCTGTCCTTTTTGTGTGCCATTGTTAGTTGCAACATAAATATATTTGACTTGCTTAATTTAACAACACGTCAGATTATGTTACTTTGTTTTGCATGTTAATGTATAATTGATATAAAAGACAAAATGAAATATTTGTTATTAAAATATGACTAGATTTAACTCGGTTTCTCAACTAAGATATGATTATTGATTATTCAAATGCCCTATTCATCAATTATAATTAGTTTAGTTAAACATGGAGTGTATAGTTGTTCTGATTAGTGTTTGATTCATGCTTTCTTGAATTAAAAACAATATAGGTTTATACTTTGATCTTTAGTGATTAAACTGTAACTTGCTAAGTTCAAACCAGTTGCATAGGATAAACTTGTTTAGGTGTTCTCACCTTTATTTTTATACAAGGTTAAAGTTTAACTTGATGATTAAATAACACGAGACATGTTCATAAATAAATATGACTTGTTCTAATTTGTTTTTATAATATAATAATTTGATTAATCTGAATTAATAGGTTCCATGTGATTTTTCTAAATTAAATTAAATGAAGCCTGTAGTTGTTTCTTTTATAATATAAACTCTCGGTAGTTGTTTCTTTTCAATCGTAGTTCCGTTATCGACGTTTCTTGTGTTCTCGTGACCGTAGCCGATAGCTCTCTTTTAGTACGCTGTTTTCTCTCATGTGGTGTACTATTCTTAGTTGCTTTTATTGTTGTTTGTATGTTTGCCTATGCGTGGTGCTTGCTATGAGTAGAATGAAAACCGTTTCTGAGCGCGGGAGATTAAGCGGGGATGACTAGAAGATAACTGAAGGTTCTCTGAGCAAGTTGCTTTGGGTGTAAAGCAAGTTCTAAGACAAGTATAACATGGGACCATCCTTGTTATCCTATTCACTGAAATTATCATACATATGCATGTGTCTTCCTTGACAACCTTAGAGATTATAACTTAGTGATTGATACCTTGATTCCTTGTCAACCTTGGGATGCATTTGGGTAGCTATTGCTAGTGCTTAATTATGAACAATGATCTTGTAATTTGACTAATGGATTATGCAATCAACCTTTAATGATGATTTTATTACTGTTGAAAAGGGGGCTAGAGCAAGGGGTTATATTGTTGCTCTGGTTTCTCTCCATAAGGACTTATCTATACATGACCATCCGGGACATACAGTACAGCTGTGAGGGCTATATGGCTCTGGCTCTAGTTGTTCAAGAGACCTTTTCTAGCTTGTTAGAGGTTACCTTAAATGGCGTAAGAATGGCTTGCCACTTTGGGTGTAGTGCGAGCCCCTGGCCTAGTGTGTATAGGCTGCGGTTGTTGTGCCACAGGGAAGGGGGGTTCTACATCTGCCTGCCGAGTGAATCTAATGGCCCTAACTTGTTAGACGAACTTTTGAGTGGCTTTATATGGTCTCTGATGTTTTGGGCCTTGCAAACCCATGCATTTGGAAATCATGACTCACAGTGAAAGTGTACACCTCTGCGCAGAGTTAAAAACTGGTATACTAGCCGTGCTCACGGATACGAGCGGCCTTGGAACATCTACAGAATAGATGATCACCATTGTTATATCATGCTTAATTACTGTTGTTATTATTATGCTCATGTTAATGCTATTCATTATCCTTATTACAATTGATCATTGGTTCATTAATGAGAATTGGAATACCTTGATGCTACTCAATTGCTAATTATATGATAAATAAAAGCTAAACGCAGTCAAACAGTGTCTAGCCTTTTTGAGCCTCATGAACCCTGTGTTATACTTGTTGAGTTCGACATGGACTCACTCTTGCTATTTCCCCAACACTCCAGTGTGTAGTAAGATGCTACTCGGAAGAAGGACAAAGGTGTAGTGGAGTTTCCAGAAGACTAGTAGAAGTGCTAGGCATATGTTACCCCCAGTCAGCCGTCCCTGAGAAGAATGGAGCCCGAAGTTTAGTCACCGTTCCGCGATACTCTGATGTAAGTGTTAATATAGCTATGTATACGTTATATAATAACATTGTTTCTGATATTTTTTTCATTCTGGCATATGTGTGGACTTCCTGGGCACACATATGATTAGCCTGGTTTTGTTCTTTAGAAAACCGGGTGTGACAGAGTGGTATCAGAGCGGTGTTGACTGTAGGACGTATGCCAAGTAGCACTGGATGTATTCTAAAACTTATTTTACGATAAAACTGTTTTGTCATCCCTTGACTCATTGATTTTGACTATTCCTCTTCCTTGTCTTGTTGTATCCTCTCCTTGATAGCTTCCTTTGAGCTATTATTTCTTACTCCCTTGGATTTTGTTTTATGTTGTTTTTACCAAAAGTTTTCTGATCTTACCTGGTTCAAAGATTCGATGGCTTTTCATCATCCATATTTTTTCTTAGGATGACCACCATTGTTGAAGAAGCACGTGTAGTACCGATGATGTGATGTGTGCTTGTTTTGCTTGATGTGTTGCTTGTGTGTTGCCTTGTTCTTGTGTTTCAAAGGTGGCTCGGAAGGTAAAAGTCTTGAGGAGTAGCTCAATCCATGTTAAGTGGGGTAGGTTTTACGTAATACTCCGCATGCTGATTTCTATAGCAGTCTGCAATGTTTCTGTTATATCTCAAGATATAGACATGAGAAATTTATGAAATTTTACTGGAAATAACTAGACTTCTATATCTTTCCAAACCCATTGGATTTACCTTTTTATCTATTTTGAGCTAAGAGATATACCTGTTCTAAGTTGAGGTTACTGCACAGTCTGGAATTCTGAAATAGTTTCGGTTAAGTTCAGTTTTTGACTAACTTATTGACAGAATCTGGAAAAGTGTTGTGAATAAAAGTCGTAGATAATTTCGTAAGCTTTCCAACCATATAAAGATCACCTTAATCGGATGTCTGTATCTCGAGATATGTCAGATTTACTGAACTGCTAAAATTGGAATTCGCCTAGAAATTTTCTGCATTACTTCCTTATCTTGTATAAGTGAATATATCATTGGATATCTTTGAATCTCATTGATTTACCTTGGAATCTTACATTAGAGATGATTATGGTTATCTAGTAAAAAAAAAGATGCAAGTTACTTTGGTGTCCCCTAGTTTCTTTTTCTTAAGGGGGATAGTAAAGTTGTGAGTGTTGTAAGATGAAGGTTTCGTATGTCCTAGTGCTTCACTTGGAAGAAGGGTTATCTCTGTGATTGGAAGTCTACTCATGTGCTAGTGTTGTTTGCTTGGGATCAGTGCTTTGTTGGATCGTCTACAAGAACCTCGGGTATTCGTCAGGACTGATCTTCACTTCAAGCTATCATCAGTTGAGAGTTCAACATTCAATTCAACATACTCTATACAAGTTAGCATGGATGACATAGGAAGGAGATGTTGGAAGTCTATAGTTAGTTTCATGAAAACTTAGATGACATCATCCCCATATCAAAGTATGTTTAGTAAGTTTTAAGTGAAGGACTTATCATTAGCAGCAAGCCTAGAGAAAGTGTTTCCTTCAATGACATCACCAGGTGGACCAAAATCTTTGTTAAGTGGGGTAGCATCTGCTATCAACAACAGCAAGTCCTGAATATCTCAAGCGATGAGGCATGAAGAGGCATGAAGAACTAAAGATCAAACTTTATCTTTCTTGTCATCTTTTGGCTATCCTTGATCCATGTCTTATATCTCATCAACACAAATAAAAAAAAGCATGAAGACTTGAAGATTAGTGTCATCTATCTCTTTAGTCTCTCTGAATCTCGTTTTTACCTTATCCTGTCTTTTCAGAACAGTCTGTCTTCTTTAGCTTATATCTCTATTTTTGGATGCCCAAATATCATGGATAAATTCTGGACAATAGTAGACTTCAATATCTTTCTCTGACCGTAAGAACCACCCTGATATCTATTATGGTTTGGGATTTATGAAAATCACAAGGCGACGCATCTGTGCTGTCAGCAATCTGGAATAGTTTCTGTTGTGCACAGTTTTCGACTACCTTAACTGCAGAATCTGGAGAAGAATTCTATAAGGAAGTTGTAGTAAATTTGATAAGCTTTCCAACGGTATAAGCTACAATATCATTGGATTTGTAGAACTCGAATTATAACTGTATTTCTGTACTGCTATTTTTCTGCTCGCAAGGAAGTGCAGGTTACCTGTTCTTGCATATGCTCATGAGTCTCTTTGGAATGCCAGAAGGACATGATGATAGTCATCACTCAGAAATAAATGCAAGTTATCCTTTGGTGTTCTCTACTTGATCTCTTCTTAAGAGGGTTTGTCAAACTAAAAGACGATACAAGATGGAGGTTTATATGTTCTATTTCGTCACCTGGAAGCATCAGCCATCTACATGGTTGCAAAGTCACTATCAAGCGTCAGTATCTTTTCTCAGAGTGGTAATCTGTTAGAACCATCTACAAGGATCGTAAGGGTCTAAAGGAGACATTTACAAAGTTGGTTTTGAGTTTGTGGCATCATCATTGGATAAGAGTTGATCAGAGAAGCGTGAAGATTTGCAAAATCAACTTTATCTTTCTCCCTAGTCTCTCCAAATCTCGGGACGAGATTCCTGTTAAGTGGGGTAGAATTGTCACACCCAAAATTTTCTATTTTGGGTTGTGCATGAAAATCACTAAATAAAATAAATAATTTCAATATTTGAATAAATTTATTAGATAAGTTAAGTTGCTGCTAATTTAAATATAAAAAAATTGTGGTTTTAAACTTTTTCATATTAATTTGATAATGTGGTGTTTGTGTGATGCTTGTTTTTGGTGTTGGTGAGTGCTATTATTTTGAAAATACCATAGGATGACACTTACTTCTCATCGGAAATTTTTTTTTGGTATTTTCTGGATTTAAAATTTCAATTTCCGTGAGCTTAATCTTTTTCCTTGATCTCTTCATCAATCTTTTCATGAGTCCAAACTCATTTGGTTGAGTTCCTTATCTCCCCAAGAGTCTCCAGGATTTTTCCTGTGATTTTTCTGAGCTCCGGGCTATTTTCGCGGCTTAAAAGGTAATTCTAGATTTTCTGGAATTATTTTATTCGCGGAATTAAAATAATCCCGAAATTAAGAAATTCCGAAAAGTTTCCAAACCTTACGACTATATATATGCCAGCGTAGTCTTCGACGCCCTGGTTTCAGAAGTAAAACCCTTATCGCGAGCCGTCGCTCGTAGCTCCCTCTATCCCTCGCCGTATCTTAAATATATATATACATGTATATGTGCATCCAAGACCAGCTCGTAAACAGCCCAACTAGCTAGCTAATGTCAGGACCGTACGTGCTCAGTTTGGACTCAGCCGAGCGAAGAGGCCGCACGTCAGGCAGACTAGGAAGCCAAGTTCAACTCGATGTCGATCCTAAATCACATTCAACTCGATGATCTGCTAGCCTATATATAGAAAGGCCGCATCCTCATCTGCATGTGAGCCGTTGCCCTAGTCCCACGTGCGCAGCCCCTGCTTTTGGATCTCGCCGGGTTTGGAGCTCAAGCTGCCGCTATTGTGCTCGCCGGCCGCTGCCTCGCTGACGTCGAAAAGCCATCCGCCGCCACCGATCTCACCTCGGCGCTTAGTGCCGTCCACCAAAGCTCCTCCCCTGTTGTGTTGCAGCAGCCATGGTCGGCGCCTTCTCAGGCTCAGATCACCGTGGCCGTCTCCCGGGATTGCGCGGCTGTGAGGACCATCTGCCGAGCGCCGCACTTGAGCTCGCGAAACCTTGCATCTATGTGCCGTCGTTCAAGCCCAAGCTTGAGCTGCTTTCCGGTTGAATCGTGCCGAGGAGCCAAGCCGTCCGCTGTAGCTGCCGTCTGCCTTATAAGGATGTTCCTGTGCCAAGCCGAAGTAGCCATCGGCGGTGTGTTCACATGAGCCAGGCTAGTCACCACACGACCGATCGTACCTGTCTGTTGATGCAAGTTGCAGACCAGCCGTCCATGCAGTTGTTCGGTTTTGCCTAGCAAGCTGGCGACCGAATTCAAGTCGGATCCGTTCATAACAGCGTGTCAAAACTTTCTGGAGGCCGTAGTTGGATTCGAATCGGATCAAGGGCTGTTTATCCGTCATCTAATCAAACAAGGACACCTGCTGTACAGTACAAACAGAGCCATGCAAAGCTAATTATTGGGAGCCAATCAGGATATCAATCAGACTTGCATATACACGTATATCCTCATAAGACATGCAAGTACGGAATTGTCTTCTCTTCCGTGCATAAGTAGACAAGGAAGCACGAGCACCCCTATATAAGCTCGAGGATCATCACCGACCTTGTGTTTTCCCATCCGCCGCCGTTCTTAGCCCTAGCTTTATCCCAGCGCCGCTGCCGCTCACTCGTTTTGGATCTCGTCGGAGAGAAGCTGGAGCCGCGCCCCGCCGATCCCTATCGTCCCCATCGCCGTTGCTTAGACCTCGCCGATGAGCAGAGCAAAAGCCGTTGCCACACTGGAACATGTTCACGAGAGGGACATGCTTGCCGCTAGCTGCTTCCTTTTGGGCAGGTCGAGCGTCACCCGTCGGCCATCATCGCGTGAAGCATCGGCACCATCTGCATGACTGCTATCTCGGATCTGTCGTTGAAGGAGTCGCTTGTGAAACCCGATCTTGCCGGTCTCTGCTTCAACCCGACATCGTTGTTTCTCGTTTGATGTTGGTAAGAAACACCCGCACGATGGCAACTCTTGTCTTTTTATCTGTTAGCTTCTTCGATTGTTGATCTTATTATTTGATCATCACGTATACTAGCCTTTGAGCCTGAGCCTGCTTACCATTCAAGTTCTCTGGCCACATATATGCATGCTGGATATCAGTAGATCTCCATCTGCATCCTGCTTCACCGTCGCTATCTGCCCAGGCCTTGACAAAACCAGCCGGCGGCCACAATCATGACTCTCGCCTGCAAACCGAGCTATCTTGCAAGTTGTCATTGCGCAGAAGCAGCAACAACATTGTTCCTGACATCATTAGCAAACTCCTGATGGCCGATTAAAAGAAAAGGTCAGCGTCACCTTGCTAACCATTATTTTATTGATCAAAGACTTTGCTGATATCATGTCTCGTCATTCATGCATCATCATTCCCTATTTATTTCCAGTCGAGAAATTGCATCTTTCTGCTGGTGTGTCTCCGTACATATAGTTATATATATGCTGATAACCGCCGTTATCTTGTTTCCATCATATCTGAGTCGACTTAGTCTACTGTGTGGCAACGGCAGTTAACATGCTTTATGTTTTTCTAAATTTTTAATTTAATTATTAATTTTGACTAATCTCTATTCACACCGCTTTCCAAAATAAATACAGCACAGAGATTAGCATCTGTCCTTTTTGTGTGCCATTGTTAGTTGCAACATAAATATATTTGACTTGCTTAATTTAACAACACGTCAGATTATGTTACTTTGTTTTGCATGTTAATGTATAATTGATATAAAAGACAAAATGAAATATTTGTTATTAAAATATGACTAGATTTAACTCGGTTTCTCAACTAAGATATGATTATTGATTATTCAAATGCCCTATTCATCAATTATAATTAGTTTAGTTAAACATGGAGTGTATAGTTGTTCTGATTAGTGTTTGATTCATGCTTTCTTGAATTAAAAACAATATAGGTTTATACTTTGATCTTTAGTGATTAAACTGTAACTTGCTAAGTTCAAACCAGTTGCATAGGATAAACTTGTTTAGGTGTTCTCACCTTTATTTTTATACAAGGTTAAAGTTTAACTTGATGATTAAATAACACGAGACATGTTCATAAATAAATATGACTTGTTCTAATTTGTTTTTATAATATAATAATTTGATTAATCTGAATTAATAGGTTCCATGTGATTTTTCTAAATTAAATTAAATGAAGCCTGTAGTTGTTTCTTTTATAATATAAACTCTCGGTAGTTGTTTCTTTTCAATCGTAGTTCCGTTATCGACGTTTCTTGTGTTCTCGTGACCGTAGCCGATAGCTCTCTTTTAGTACGCTGTTTTCTCTCATGTGGTGTACTATTCTTAGTTGCTTTTATTGTTGTTTGTATGTTTGCCTATGCGTGGTGCTTGCTATGAGTAGAATGAAAACCGTTTCTGAGCGCGGGAGATTAAGCGGGGATGACTAGAAGATAACTGAAGGTTCTCTGAGCAAGTTGCTTTAGGTGTAAAGCAAGTTCTAAGACAAGTATAACATGGGACCATCCTTGTTATCCTATTCACTGAAATTATCATACATATGCATGTGTCTTCCTTGACAACCTTAGAGATTATAACTTAGTGATTGATACCTTGATTCCTTGTCAACCTTGGGATGCATTTGGGTAGCTATTGCTAGTGCTTAATTATGAACAATGATCTTGTAATTTGACTAATGGATTATGCAATCAACCTTTAATGATGATTTTATTACTGTTGAAAAGGGGGCTAGAGCAAGGGGTTATATTGTTGCTCTGGTTTCTCTCCATAAGGACTTATCTATACATGACCATCCGGGACATACAGTACAGCTGTGAGGGCTATATGGCTCTGGCTCTAGTTGTTCAAGAGACCTTTTCTAGCTTGTTAGAGGTTACCTTAAATGGCGTAAGAATGGCTTGCCACTTTGGGTGTAGTGCGAGCCCCTGGCCTAGTGTGTATAGGCTGCGGTTGTTGTGCCACAGGGAAGGGGGGTTCTACATCTGCCTGCCGAGTGAATCTAATGGCCCTAACTTGTTAGACGAACTTTTGAGTGGCTTTATATGGTCTCTGATGTTTTGGGCCTTGCAAACCCATGCATTTGGAAATCATGACTCACAGTGAAAGTGTACACCTCTGCGCAGAGTTAAAAACTGGTATACTAGCCGTGCTCACGGATACGAGCGGCCTTGGAACATCTACAGAATAGATGATCACCATTGTTATATCATGCTTAATTACTGTTGTTATTATTATGCTCATGTTAATGCTATTCATTATCCTTATTACAATTGATCATTGGTTCATTAATGAGAATTGGAATACCTTGATGCTACTCAATTGCTAATTATATGATAAATAAAAGCTAAACGCAGTCAAACAGTGTCTAGCCTTTTTGAGCCTCATGAACCCTGTGTTATACTTGTTGAGTTCGACATGGACTCACTCTTGCTATTTCCCCAACACTCCAGTGTGTAGTAAGATGCTACTCGGAAGAAGGACAAAGGTGTAGTGGAGTTTCCAGAAGACTAGTAGAAGTGCTAGGCATATGTTACCCCCAGTCAGCCGTCCCTGAGAAGAATGGAGCCCGAAGTTTAGTCACCGTTCCGCGATACTCTGATGTAAGTGTTAATATAGCTATGTATACGTTATATAATAACATTGTTTCTGATATTTTTTTTATTCTGGCATATGTGTGGACTTCCTGGGCACACATATGATTAGCCTGGTTTTGTTCTTTAGAAAACCGGGTGTGACAGAGTGGTATCAGAGCGGTGTTGACTGTAGGACGTATGCCAAGTAGCACTGGATGTATTCTAAAACTTATTTTACGATAAAACTGTTTTGTCATCCCTTGACTCATTGATTTTGACTATTCCTCTTCCTTGTCTTGTTGTATCCTCTCCTTGATAGCTTCCTTTGAGCTATTATTTCTTACTCCCTTGGATTTTGTTTTATGTTGTTTTTACCAAAAGTTTTCTGATCTTACCTGGTTCAAAGATTCGATGGCTTTTCATCATCCATATTTTTTCTTAGGATGACCACCATTGTTGAAGAAGCACGTGTAGTACCGATGATGTGATGTGTGCTTGTTTTGCTTGATGTGTTGCTTGTGTGTTGCCTTGTTCTTGTGTTTCAAAGGTGGCTCGGAAGGTAAAAGTCTTGAGGAGTAGCTCAATCCATGTTAAGTGGGGTAGGTTTTACGTAATACTCCGCATGCTGATTTCTATAGCAGTCTGCAATGTTTCTGTTATATCTCAAGATATGGACATGAGAAATTTATGAAATTTTACTGGAAATAACTAGACTTCTATATCTTTCCAAACCCATTGGATTTACCTTTTTATCTATTTTGAGCTAAGAGATATACCTGTTCTAAGTTGAGGTTACTGCACAGTCTGGAATTCTGAAATAGTTTCGGTTAAGTTCAGTTTTTGACTAACTTATTGACAGAATCTGGAAAAGTGTTGTGAATAAAAGTCGTAGATAATTTCGTAAGCTTTCCAACCATATAAAGATCACCTTAATCGGATGTCTGTATCTCGAGATATGTCAGATTTACTGAACTGCTAAAATTGGAATTCGCCTAGAAATTTTCTGCATTACTTCCTTATCTTGTATAAGTGAATATATCATTGGATATCTTTGAATCTCATTGATTTACCTTGGAATCTTACATTAGAGATGATTATGGTTATCTAGTAAAAAAAAAGATGCAAGTTACTTTGGTGTCCCCTAGTTTCTTTTTCTTAAGGGGGATAGTAAAGTTGTGAGTGTTGTAAGATGAAGGTTTCGTATGTCCTAGTGCTTCACTTGGAAGAAGGGTTATCTCTGTGATTGGAAGTCTACTCATGTGCTAGTGTTGTTTGCTTGGGATCAGTGCTTTGTTGGATCGTCTACAAGAACCTCGGGTATTCGTCAGGACTGATCTTCACTTCAAGCTATCATCAGTTGAGAGTTCAACATTCAATTCAACATACTCTATACAAGTTAGCATGGATGACATAGGAAGGAGATGTTGGAAGTCTATAGTTAGTTTCATGAAAACTTAGATGACATCATCCCCATATCAAAGTATGTTTAGTAAGTTTTAAGTGAAGGACTTATCATTAGCAGCAAGCCTAGAGAAAGTGTTTCCTTCAATGACATCACCAGGTGGACCAAAATCTTTGTTAAGTGGGGTAGCATCTGCTATCAACAACAGCAAGTCCTGAATATCTCAAGCGACGAGGCATGAAGAGGCATGAAGAACTAAAGATCAAACTTTATCTTTCTTGTCATCTTTTGGCTATCCTTGATCCATGTCTTATATCTCATCAACACAAATAAAAAAAAGCATGAAGACTTGAAGATTAGTGTCATCTATCTCTTTAGTCTCTCTGAATCTCGTTTTTACCTTATCCTGTCTTTTCAGAACAGTCTGTCTTCTTTAGCTTATATCTCTATTTTTGGATGCCCAAATATCATGGATAAATTCTGGACAATAGTAGACTTCAATATCTTTCTCTGACCGTAAGAACCACCCTGATATCTATTATGGTTTGGGATTTATGAAAATCACAAGGCGACGCATCTGTGCTATCAGCAATCTGGAATAGTTTCTGTTGTGCACAGTTTTCGACTACCTTAACTGCAGAATCTGGAGAAGAATTCTATAAGGAAGTTGTAGTAAATTTGATAAGCTTTCCAACGGTATAAGCTACAATATCATTGGATTTGTAGAACTCGAATTATAACTATATTTCTGTACTGCTATTTTTCTGCTCGCAAGGAAGTGCAGGTTACCTGTTCTTGCATATGCTCATGAGTCTCTTTGGAATGCCAGAAGGACATGATGATAGTCATCACTCAGAAATAAATGCAAGTTATCCTTTGGTGTTCTCTAGTTGATCTCTTCTTAAGAGGGTTTGTCAAACTAAAAGACGATACAAGATGGAGGTTTATATGTTCTATTTCGTCACCTGGAAGCATCAGCCATCTACATGGTTGCAAAGTCACTATCAAGCGTCAGTATCTTTTCTCAGAGTGGTAATCTGTTAGAACCATCTACAAGGATCGTAAGGGTCTAAAGGAGACATTTACAAAGTTGGTTTTGAGTTTGTGGCATCATCATTGGATAAGAGTTGATCAGAGAAGCGTGAAGATTTGCAAAATCAACTTTATCTTTCTCCCTAGTCTCTCCAAATCTCGGGACGAGATTCCTGTTAAGTGGGGTAGAATTGTCACACCCAAAATTTTCTATTTTGGGTTGTGCATGAAAATCACTAAATAAAATAAATAATTTCAATATTTGAATAAATTTATTAGATAAGTTAAGTTGCTGCTAATTTAAATATAAAAAAATTGTGGTTTTAAACTTTTTCATATTAATTTGATAATGTGGTGTTTGTGTGATGCTTGTTTTTGGTGTTGGTGAGTGCTATTATTTTGAAAATACCATAGGATGACACTTACTTCTCATCGGAAATTTTTTTTTGGTATTTTCTGGATTTAAAATTTCAATTTCCGTGAGCTTAATCTTTTTCCTTGATCTCTTCATCAATCTTTTCATGAGTCCAAACTCATTTGGTTGAGTTCCTTATCTCCCCAAGAGTCTCCAGGATTTTTCCTGTGATTTTTCTGAGCTCCGGGCTATTTTCGCGGCTTAAAAGGTAATTCTAGATTTTCTGGAATTATTTTATTCGCGGAATTAAAATAATCCCGAAATTAAGAAATTCCGAAAAGTTTCCAAACCTTACGACTATATATATGCCAGCGTAGTCTTCGACGCCCTGGTTTCAGAAGTAAAACCCTTATCGCGAGCCGTCGCTCGTAGCTCCCTCTATCCCTCGCCGTATCTTAAATATATATATACATGTATATGTGCATCCAAGACCAGCTCGTAAACAGCCCAACTAGCTAGCTAATGTCAGGACCGTACGTGCTCAGTTTGGACTCAGCCGAGCGAAGAGGCCGCACGTCAGGCAGACTAGGAAGCCAAGTTCAACTCGATGTCGATCCTAAATCACATTCAACTCGATGATCTGCTAGCCTATATATAGAAAGGCCGCATCCTCATCTGCATGTGAGCCGTTGCCCTAGTCCCACGTGCGCAGCCCCTGCTTTTGGATCTCGCCGGGTTTGGAGCTCAAGCTGCCGCTATTGTGCTCGCCGGCCGCTGCCTCGCTGACGTCGAAAAGCCATCCGCCGCCACCGATCTCACCTCGGCGCTTAGTGCCGTCCACCAAAGCTCCTCCCCTGTTGTGTTGCAGCAGCCATGGTCGGCGCCTTCTCAGGCTCAGATCACCGTGGCCGTCTCCCGGGATTGCGCGGCTGTGAGGACCATCTGCCGAGCGCCGCACTTGAGCTCGCGAAACCTTGCATCTATGTGCCGTCGTTCAAGCCCAAGCTTGAGCTGCTTTCCGGTTGAATCGTGCCGAGGAGCCAAGCCGTCCGCTGTAGCTGCCGTCTGCCTTATAAGGATGTTCCTGTGCCAAGCCGAAGTAGCCATCGGCGGTGTGTTCACATGAGCCAGGCTAGTCACCACACGACCGATCGTACCTGTCTGTTGATGCAAGTTGCAGACCAGCCGTCCATGCAGTTGTTCGGTTTTGCCTAGCAAGCTGGCGACCGAATTCAAGTCGGATCCGTTCATAACAGCGTGTCAAAACTTTCTGGAGGCCGTAGTTGGATTCGAATCGGATCAAGGGCTGTTTATCCGTCATCTAATCAAACAAGGACACCTGCTGTACAGTACAAACAGAGCCATGCAAAGCTAATTATTGGGAGCCAATCAGGATATCAATCAGACTTGCATATACACGTATATCCTCATAAGACATGCAAGTACGGAATTGTCTTCTCTTCCGTGCATAAGTAGACAAGGAAGCACGAGCACCCCTATATAAGCTCGAGGATCATCACCGACCTTGTGTTTTCCCATCCGCCGCCGTTCTTAGCCCTAGCTTTATCCCAGCGCCGCTGCCGCTCACTCGTTTTGGATCTCGTCGGAGAGAAGCTGGAGCCGCGCCCCGCCGATCCCTATCGTCCCCATCGCCGTTGCTTAGACCTCGCCGATGAGCAGAGCAAAAGCCGTCGCCACACTGGAACATGTTCACGAGAGGGACATGCTTGCCGCTAGCTACTTCCTTTTGGGCAGGTCGAGCGCCACCCGTCGGCCATCATCGCGTGAAGCATCGGCACCATCTGCATGACTGCTATCTCGGATCTGTCGTTGAAGGAGTCGCTTGTGAAACCCGATCTTGCCGGTCTCTACTTCAACCCGACATCGTTGTTTCTCGTTTGATGTTGGTAAGAAACACCCGCACGATGGCAACTCTTGTCTTTTTATCTGTTAGCTTCTTCGATTGTTGATCTTATTATTTGATCATCACGTATACTAGCCTTTGAGCCTGAGCCTGCTTACCATTCAAGTTCTCTGGCCACATATATGCATGCTGGATATCAGTAGATCTCCATCTGCATCCTGCTTCACCGTCGCTATCTGCCCAGGCCTTGACAAAACCAGCCGGCGGCCACAATCATGACTCTCGCCTGCAAACCGAGCTATCTTGCAAGTTGTCATTGCGCAGAAGCAGCAACAACATTGTTCCTGACATCATTAGCAAACTCCTGATGGCCGATTAAAAGAAAAGGTCAGCGTCACCTTGCTAACCATTATTTTATTGATCAAAGACTTTGCTGATATCATGTCTCGTCATTCATGCATCATCATTCCCTATTTATTTCCAGTCGAGAAATTGCATCTTTCTGCTGGTGTGTCTCCGTACATATAGTTATATATATGCTGATAACCGCCGTTATCTTGTTTCCATCATATCTGAGTCGACTTAGTCTACTGTGTGGCAACGGCAGTTAACATGCTTTATGTTTTTCTAAATTTTTAATTTAATTATTAATTTTGACTAATCTCTATTCACACCGCTTTCCAAAATAAATACAGCACAGAGATTAGCATCTGTCCTTTTTGTGTGCCATTGTTAGTTGCAACGTAAATATATTTGACTTGCTTAATTTAACAACACGTCAGATTATGTTACTTTGTTTTGCATGTTAATGTATAATTGATATAAAAGACAAAATGAAATATTTGTTATTAAAATATGACTAGATTTAACTCGGTTTCTCAACTAAGATATGATTATTGATTATTCAAATGCCCTATTCATCAATTATAATTAGTTTAGTTAAACATGGAGTGTATAGTTGTTCTGATTAGTGTTTGATTCATGCTTTCTTGAATTAAAAACAATATAGGTTTATACTTTGATCTTTAGTGATTAAACTGTAACTTGCTAAGTTCAAACCAGTTGCATAGGATAAACTTGTTTAGGTGTTCTCACCTTTATTTTTATACAAGGTTAAAGTTTAACTTGATGATTAAATAACACGAGACATGTTCATAAATAAATATGACTTGTTCTAATTTGTTTTTATAATATAATAATTTGATTAATCTGAATTAATAGGTTCCATGTGATTTTTCTAAATTAAATTAAATGAAGCATGTAGTTGTTTCTTTTATAATATAAACTCTCGGTAGTTGTTTCTTTTCAATCGTAGTTCCGTTATCGACGTTTCTTGTGTTCTCGTGACCGTAGCCGATAGCTCTCTTTTAGTACGCTGTTTTCTCTCATGTGGTGTACTATTCTTAGTTGCTTTTATTGTTGTTTGTATGTTTGCCTATGCGTGGTGCTTGCTATGAGTAGAATGAAAACCGTTTCTGAGCGCGGGAGATTAAGCGGGGATGACTAGAAGATAACTGAAGGTTCTCTGAGCAAGTTGCTTTGGGTGTAAAGCAAGTTCTAAGGCAAGTATAACATGGGACCATCCTTGTTATCCTATTCACTGAAATTATCATACATATGCATGTGTCTTCCTTGACAACCTTAGAGATTATAACTTAGTGATTGATACCTTGATTCCTTGTCAACCTTGGGATGCATTTGGGTAGCTATTGCTAGTGCTTAATTATGAACAATGATCTTGTAATTTGACTAATGGATTATGCAATCAACCTTTAATGATGATTTTATTACTGTTGAAAAGGGGGCTAGAGCAAGGGGTTATATTGTTGCTCTGGTTTCTCTCTATAAGGACTTATCTGTACATGACCATCCGGGACATACAGTACAGCTGTGAGGGCTATATGGCTCTGGCTCTAGTTGTTCAAGAGACCTTTTCTAGCTTGTTAGAGGTTACCTTAAATGGCGTAAGAATGGCTTGCCACTTTGGGTGTAGTGCGAGCCCCTGGCCTAGTGTGTATAGGCTGCGGTTGTTGTGCCACAGGGAAGGGGGGTTCTACATCTGCCTGCCGAGTGAATCTAATGGCCCTAACTTGTTAGACGAACTTTTGAGTGGCTTTATATGGTCTCTGATGTTTTGGGCCTTGCAAACCCATGCATTTGGAAATCATGACTCACAGTGAAAGTGTACACCTCTGCGCAGAGTTAAAAACTGGTATACTAGCCGTGCTCACGGATACGAGCGGCCTTGGAACATCTACAGAATAGATGATCACCATTGTTATATCATGCTTAATTACTGTTGTTATTATTATGCTCATGTTAATGCTATTCATTATCCTTATTACAATTGATCATTGGTTCATTAATGGGAATTGGAATACCTTGATGCTACTCAATTGCTAATTATATGATAAATAAAAGCTAAACGCAGTCAAACAGTGTCTAGCCTTTTTGAGCCTCATGAACCCTGTGTTATACTTGTTGAGTTCGACATGGACTCACTCTTGCTATTTCCCCAACACTCCAGTGTGTAGTAAGATGCTACTCGGAAGAAGGACAAAGGTGTAGTGGAGTTTCCAGAAGACTAGTAGAAGTGCTAGGCATATGTTACCCCCAGTCAGCCGTCCCTGAGAAGAATGGAGCCCGAAGTTTAGTTACCGTTCCGCGATACTCTGATGTAAGTGTTAATATAGCTATGTATACGTTATATAATAACATTGTTTCTGATATTTTTTTCATTCTGGCATATGTGTGGACTTCCTGGGCACACATATGATTAGCCTGGTTTTGTTCTTTAGAAAACCGGGTGTGACATATAAAATGTTTTTATTCAAACATACCAGATGTCATTGGAGCGTGGTTGCTTCGGTTTCAAGTGTTTCAACACTGAGGACAAGGGCACGACAAACTGAAACCTCCAAGAGGATTGTTACTATACGGGATGCAAGGTCAGATATCCTTGGCTAACTGTCATGACAAGTTCTTATGTTATCTACCCAATGAAAGTACATACTAATCACGAACCAGCTGTGTACATCTCCAATGCATGCTAACTTTCCTTTCCACGTGAAAAGTGGCAAGATTTCATCGAATGTTGTCCTTTGGGGTGAACCGTGAACGTGCCACTTCGTTTCCAGGCGAGCAAGTGTGCAACGAAGGGCAAATCTCTCCTCAGGTTGTGATATTTGTTGGCACTCTTGCCAGGAACTATGCAGGTAGGCAACTTGTCCACTTCTAAACAAGTGTACTGCTGGTTGTACTACCATGTGCTTGCTAATATTGTGCCTAAACTTGTTGCTTTCTATTTTCAGATGGTCCATGCCTATCGGCTGGTACAACATGCAGATGGTACATAAATCCTGATGTCCCTGAAGCAAAAAGCCTTAGAGCCAGGTAATACATTCGTCTGTATAATAATTCGTTCATATATCAAGAGATTGATCTGCTCCTTCCTAATCAGTGCGAGGAACATGCATAAACTAGTCAAGTGGGACCAGTTACTAGCCTCAAGTGGACCCATGGTTGCTGCTGAAACAAAGAAGATATCTGATATTAAGTATCTAAACCCCTTCATGAACAAGGTCACTCTTCCTAATGTTGTTCTTTGTCTCTATAGCTTGATTGTGTCCACTGTACACCCTCTTTGCTCACCTAAGTCACCTCTATCTCATGCAGAAAAGGGAGTTTCTGGTTACAGTGAAGATAGGAAAGATTGACATCATGGTGGTACAATGCTTGTAAGAAATGTCTCAAGACGGCTAAAATTCATGGTGACTCAAATGCACCAAGCCTGAATGCGGTCTCATTGGCATGCCTACCCAAAGGTCAAGTGATGTCTCCTGCCTTCTGTTAGTTCTTTGTTGTAAAAATCTACTAAAGTTAATTTGATTGTAATCACCCCTGTGCAATAGATGGTGAATCTGAATGCCCTTTTACACTGATAAAGGTCCAGCATAGTTGCACTATCTTATTACAAATAGTTAGCACATGTTGAAAGGCAATCTCTATAGGCTAACCTCAGAGATTATATACTTTATGGATTCTTCATGACAAGCGCTGTTGGATTACAATTTTTTTCTTGACAGCTTTTGCTCTTAATTCATCCTTGCTTTACTAAATGAGGAGTTTTTTCCTTTGTTGTACTCATGCTACAAATCCTTTTTAGGTTCAAATTGGCTATCATGGCTGGGGATGAAACGGGTGACATAGAATTTATTCTCTTTGGAAGGATCGCTCAGCGCCTCACTAAAAAATCAGTCGATAGTCTCATCGCTGAAAATCCACATGATTTCATTCCGAATGAGGTCACAAGGCTCTTGGAAAGGGTTTTCGTATATGGAATGTCAGGTTTACAGAAAACACAATACAGTCAGGAATTGTCTGCTTCCAAGTCAATGCACTTGTTGGTGAGATAGATGATGGAAAGGCTCTCCTTCCAATGTCACCAGCAGGATCACAGTCATCATCCCTCATGCTCTCTCAGGGTACAAGCAGTAATATGCAAGGACCTCCTCAGAAAGGTGCTGCCTTAGCTTTGCCTTTGCCGCTAGCAGCTTCAGAAGCTAGCCATGCTTCAAGCACCACGCCCACCAAACTGCTAATGCAAATCGCTGATCCACAAGTGACATCACAAAGCGGGAACGCCATCACTACTTCTGAGGTATATTCTAACTCACATTTTAAACTAATTTGTGAAATCACTCAAATAACGGAATACGGTTCGCACGTTTGTCTACCAATTTGATTTTTTTTGGACACTCTTATACATCTACAGATAACTCCACAGAAAGATGAAGATCTAAATCTGCACACAGTAAATGCAGTTTCAGATACTATCAGTCCTCCAGTTGCTCTTGTGAGATCACCAGAAACACCCAAAAATGATGATGACACCCTTGCACCTAAGCAGTTCCAGACCTGCTTACTGAATCATCTTTTTTTATTACCTTGGAACTCATTCCTTAGCATTTGCTTGAGTTGGCATGGTACTCAAAAATAAAATAAAATAAAATAACATGAGATACCAGGTCTGGAATATAATGGTAAACTTTGTCTTTGATCGCAGGCTGCTGCAGATTTTAATGCCACTGAGGACCTGGGGGTGGCTCTACAACCAGGACACGAAAGAGTGGTACAAAGAAAAGGTAACCTTTGCAACACGAAAGTCTGCTTATTTGTTTTTTACATAATAAATATGGGACCTTAACCTATGGATGATTACAATCTACTTATAGGACTCGCTCTTCCCCTACCAAAAAAAAAGGCAAAGAAACTCTTCCAAGATGATGACCTTGGAGATGACGATGGTGATGCCTCTGCCAATGATGAGGCTAAGCCAGGGTACCTAGCCTATCTATCTCTCAATTTCATCACATGCATAAATGTCAATGCAATTGGAAACGATACAAAATGTTCAATTTCACGCTAAAAAACGCAAACCTTGTTTCTGACTTGTTGCTAAACTCTCTCTTTATTCGCTGGTCCTGGATATACTTTCCTTTGATAGATTTTTGCATCGCAGGGCGATCAATGCTTGCCACCAAGAAAGAAAAAGGCACCAACCATTTTGGCCCAACCATAGCCATAGCAGCCAGATCTTTTGTGTGCGGTTACCTGACAAGTGCCACTTGGTCTTTTGCATCAAAGAAGCCTGCTACTGGTTTCATCGACTGCTTATTTTGTTATGAAGGAATGGAAGCGTTGCATATGCATTTTAGATTACAACCTGTCTTTCGGCTGACAGGGCACGACAAGTGTGTATTTATATTCCTGTGGCCTCTGAAGAACAACACATCTTTGCAAAATAAGGTAAAGATAGCTAAAATCATTTCATTTCCCTTTGTATCGGATATTTATGTCTCACAGGTTTTATGCATTGCCATTGACTGCAATTCTATCTCTCTGAGAGTCCTTAAGTGCTCAAAGGTTTGCTTGATAGCGAGCAAGGACAACCAAGGCAGTGCCTTCATACGCATAGCAGTCGCATCCTCTGTTGGAAATAGCCGTTTCTGTTTCAGACTTTCAGTAAACTTAGTATGTTTGTCTTTCAGTAAACTTAGTATGTTTGTAATTTGCTTGTCTGCTAAAAGCGTGACTTAGTATCGTAGACATGCTGTGGTTGGATGATAACTTGGATCAGTGTTCTGAACTGCTAGAACCTTTGCTATGCATGAATTTTGATCCTGTATATAATATGTCATTGCACAGAACCCTATGGGACTGCATGTAATATGTCGTTAGACAGCTCAATGATCTGCAAGACTATGCTCCTTACATATCGTGCCTATGTAAATGACTTTGTGTTCTTCAATTAGCTTAGATCTGATCATTGGCTGGACATGCTTATTGACTTCCTCATATGTATAGCTCGGTGGGTAGGGCGCGCAAAGCGCGCAAAATTTTCTAGTATCTTGAAATATATGCACATTGAGACTCATCAGATATGTCGCATTCCAATAAAAAAATTGCACCAACGATACAGGTCCATTGCGTATGGATGGACATGGGCATGTTTGTTAGATCAAATCGCAAGTCATAATTTCTAGTTTTTCTATTTTGTAATAAAATATAAGATATAATTCTTCTCTTGCCTCGATCGAGTGAGATAATGTTTGATCATATCCGTCTCCATGCGTTCCACTCCCCAATGTATAAGAAGGTTAGCCAACCGAGTTGCCAAAATGACACCCGAGGGGCTAACCACCCCACGCAACACGGTTGGCCATAAACATAACACACTGCCATGGGTCATCGTTACCGATCGTGAAGCCAAGCTGCAAGCAGCGCCAACTTTCCATGGTAGGCCACCCACTAGTCACCCCCAACGAGTCTAAAGGTAACAGCCACCACCGGCCATGTTGCCAAGCTCAAACACCAAACAGCAGCTCCGACTTCCAGTCGTGAACCCACGCCTCGCGGCGATAATCCAGATGTGACGCCTTCAAGAAGAGAGCGACGTTGATGGCGCCACCACCGCACGTCCAACGTGGACCGGGTTTTCACCCTTGGATGACATGCTAGAGGAGAAACACGACGCCCCCAACAGGGAAACAACACCCAACGGTTTCGCCGTCGTCAAGGCTTTCGCCCAAGAACCCTCTAGCATGAAACAAAAGCTAAGGGATGTTTGGTTCCACCTTTTAAACTTTAGTTGTTGTCCCATCAGATGTTTGGACACATACATAGAGTATTAAATATAAATTATTTATAAAACTAAATGCACAGATGGAGACTATTTTACGAGATAAATTTTTTAAGCCTAATTAGTCCATGATTTGATAATGTGATGCTACAGTAAATATATGCTAACGATTGATTAATTAGGCTTAATAAATTCATCTCACGGATTACTGACAAATTCTATAATTTTTTTATTAGTATCCGAACACCCCATACAACACCTCCATATAACACATCCTAAACTTTAATCACCGGATCTAAACACAAAACATAGTCTAACAAAAGCTAGAAAAGTCAAAACGTTATTGACATGGATGGGACGTCCCCAAGGCCCAGGGAGTCGTGGCTGAGGGCAGCGGTCGTGCACTCGTGAGAGGAAGTGGACCGGACATCGTCGAGTGGGGGAGTGGTATTCAAGATTAGATGGGCCAGTATCCATGCATAGTGTGATCAACTGCACACCAGCCCATACAAATCCCAAGCTAGGGAATCTATTCATAGCGCGTAATGATTACGGCCCAAAAATCCCAATCCAAAAAGCACATTAGTTGAGCACTACGGTCTCTGAAATATATATCGCCTTGTGCAATGAAAACATTGGACCCCTGATATCCTTGGTTCGTTCCTTTCTGATTCTGCAGACCTATTGCTGTGTGTGATACTTCATTTCTCCCCATGTGCTGCGTGATACTTGCATAAGCAAGAAACTTAACAGCATATCACGTAGCAACCTAGACAATATATTCTTTCTACAGTTATCACCCTAGGATTTTTGAATGATTCCTCCACTCCATGCTCATACAAGTCAAAATGGCCGTGTGACCTGAATCGTAGAGTGTTATGTAGATCCGCAAATGGAGAATTACAGAGGGAGGGAAAACCCGCGGAGGTATTTGGAGTCAACTCCAGACTCACGGAGCAGAGCAACCCGTCCTGTCCGTGCAACCTGCAGAGGCATGGGCGAAGAGTACAGACAGTTACTGCATATTTCAAGCATCTGATCACACTTTAGCATTGGACCCAATCCTCCAGAATTGGAAACTTGGACAATTTTGCTCATGGTCATGGGTCATGCATGTAATGGGCTAATGGTAGACATAAATGTGCATTAGAAGCTCAATAGTTAATACAAACCTCACAGATACCATATTGTTCCAGCATCTTTTGCAATCTAACCATTCTGTCGATATCTCCGGTGAGCTGCATATGCCAACAAAGTTATTGCTCACTACTCATTGCGCCAAGGAATCATTATTGATTAAAGAAATTGGTACAAGTATGAATGCATATTAATCAAAAACAAAGGGGGAAAATCATTGGCCGAGCCAAAAAAAAACTATAATTTTTGAACCAGTCTTCTACAATGGACAGTTACTAAAAATTTTAGCAGCTGACCTTATTTTACCTTTTAACATCAATATATAATATGTTACTTCATGGTAGGGTCATAACAGCATGACGAAGTCAAAGATGAACCATATGCTGTTTCTACTGTCCCAAGGATTTTATACAAGTAGATTAAATTGTCATAATTTTGGAAGGATATTAGAGTGCTACATCAGGGTGCAAGTAAACATTCTTTCAATAATAGTTACCAGTAGTGTAATCGTGTGGTCTGATATGTCAACTTTCTGTGCCTCAAAAATCTGAGCAATATCTAAGACATCCCTTCGAGCTGTAGCATTTGCGGCGACCTTTATGATCATTAACTCTCTACCAACAAATGGTAAGTGAGTAAAATCCTGGACCTGAGAAACCAAAATGACTTTCAGCACTTCTATAACAATCATGCAAACTGCAATGTTAATGTTTACCTCATGAACATCAATGAGCTTGTACAGTTGATGTACTAGCTTGGCAATGGATTCATCAGTTCCAGGAACAACAGTAGTGATGAGAGAAGTTCCTTCTTTTGCAGCTGGACCAACAGCAAGACTCTGCCAAAGTAATGGTTACTGTTTAGCAAGGACTGTGCAATTACCAAAATAAAGGGAGCATAAAATACAAAATTGGTTTGAACAACCTGAATATTGTAGCCCCTTCTGGAGAAAACACCTGTTACAACATTGAGAACTCCAGGGACATCATTCACAAGAATTGATAGAGTATGTGAACAAAACCCTGTTGGCTGAAGCAATAAGAAATTGTTAGTTTAGTTTAGAAATAGGTATATTTAGTTGCAGTAATTGTATTTTAGATACTTCACTGTGAACCATAATTTGGTTATATATATAATCTAGTCTCGAATTTGGATTCTGGGTACTAATGCGGTCATGTCTTTTAACTTTTAACAACTCGACCTGCAGGGGGCATTGCTATAAGAGAGAAGACCTTCTCACACAAGCCGAGAAAACCCCCGAACCCCTGACCCACCCTGACACAGGGGCACTGTTGCCCTGTGAGAACCGGGCCAGGCCTTTTGACATGTGCTTTGGCCGTGGGACAGATGAGGGGATTTTTTTAACCCCAGCCTGAAATTCGCTCCCACGGGGAGTCGAACTCAGGACCTGAGGAGTGCCGCCGAGGCCACCTAACCAGTTCAGCTAGGCACCCTTTGGCTTTAACTTTTAACATCACAATAACTTCTAGTGAAATGAGTACAACTAGATGTGGATCATCTCTAGCTAACACCAAACAGTTCAAAGTCATGCATGAGAACACAAGACCATACATCACCATCTGTCATAACACCCCAATGAGCATCCAGAATTTGACTTGATGAGAAGCTTTCATAAGATTCCACTGGATAAACGTCACCCTGGGTAGGAGACAAGCACATATTAAAAAAACACATTCAAAATTCAAACTAACAGTGTGAGGATGATAAAAAGTATTTCCAGAAAACATTACACCAATAAGAACAAGAATGTGCGAGTATTTCTTACTTTAGTAACTAATGATACTGCCAAAATACTTAAAGAGTCCAAAATACTTAAAGAGCCTACCCCAACTTGCTTGGGACAAAAGGCTATGTTGTTGTTGTTGTTGTTGTGTATTCGTACTATTTGGCTGCAATGTCAGATATGTGCAAATACGAAAATATATAAATGACAACATGTGCCACATACAAGGTTCACATTTTGGAACGACTAATGTTACTAAACTATCAATAGCAGTAAGAACGTTTCCTCAGAAAGACAAATGGAGTTGTAATTACTACTTAGTACCCAATTCAACAGAATGAGCACCAACTAAAACCAATTCGAGGAGATGAACCAATTGTCCACATGAAGCTAATCAATAGGAAGCATAAAACTAGGGAAATATCAGTTGAAAAGCATCGTCGCAGTGATGAGAAGCTAAAGCACACATCATATATAAATCATTGTCAGATCACAATTGTGGTTTCTTACCCCTGAAGATTCTTCTGGATTCTGATCAATTGTCCTCGCACCAGTGTTTTGCCGGAAATTTGAAGGTATTGCCACTTCGAGATCAGGATAAGAAGCTGCAGAGAACCTCCAAAATGGAGCAGTTTCTCCCATTCTTTCACGGCGCAAAGCTATCTATAAGACAAATGTTCATTAGGTCTAGTAAAGAACAAGATCACAATATATTTTCACTATTTTCTGAACAAGAATGACCTTGCCAGTTCTAGCAATTTCTCTGATCCCATATTTGCTTAAAGTCTTCTGTATTGCAACCATCTTTCCAGGATCTCCAGTTACCTTTAACATAACCACAAAGAACCATAAGACAGACAACATGAGTAATCTTCGAGTCAAGACACACCAAAGATATTACCTCAATAGTTAGTGTATGGTCTGAAAGATCAACCACTTCGGCTTTGAAAATGCGAACCAAACCCATTATCTGCATTCACAACTAGAGATGTCAGCCAAACAACAAAGTTTAGCAGTGCCAGGTCCACAGACCTGATCTGTAATGTCCCTGTTATCAATTTCCATATTTCTCAACAACAACAACAACAACAACAACAACAACAACATAGCCTTTTGTCCCTAGCAAGTTGAGGTAGGCTAGCGATGAAACCCAAAAGAGACGAGAAACAGGGAGACACATAAAGGGACATAAAGGGCACAAGACAAAAAGAGGTCACGGTTCAGGCACGTTGATTGCCAATCTCCAAGCGCTCCTGTCCATAGCTAAATCCTTGGAGATATTCCACTCCTTAAGATCTCTCTTAACGGACTCGTTCCAAGTTAGTTTAGGTCGACCTCTACCGCTCTTTACATTATCGGCCCGCTTTAGAACTCCACTACGCACCGGCGCCTCAGGAGGCCTCCATTGGACATGTCCAAACCATCTCAACCGATGTTGAATCAATTTCTCCTCAATTGGTGCCACCCCAACCCTATCCCGAATATCGTCGTTCCGGACTCTATCCCTCCTTGTGTGCCCACAACACCAACGCAACATATGCATCTCTGCTACGCTCAATTGCTGGACATGTCGCCTTTTTCTCAACAACAACAACAATTTGCATATTTCTCTATACAAAAATGATCCACATTTAATGTTCAGTTTTAGAGTTACAGGGCAAGAAAGTGCAGATACATTTTGAAAGATGTGCATGTTTGTACCTCAGGTAGCTTTTCTCGCTCTGCATTTACTTTTATAAGCATAAGTTCTCTTTCAACTTGTGGTTCCATTGATAAGTCATCAACCTGTTTATTAATCCAAATATTAAGCTATGAGTACAAGATACACTATTGAACAGAAACAAGGACAAAACAAAAAGCAATAAGTTTCATGGCGTATTAGTTATCAATCATTCTATAAGTCAAATGGTACAGGAAAACGACTAACCTTTATGACATTAACAAGTTTGTTTAATTGCTCTACAACCTGGTTCAATATTTTGTCTGTTCCTGACACTACTATTGTAAATAATGCTTTATCCTTGTTCAACCCAACAGCCAATGACTCGATGTTATATCCTCTTCTAGCAAAAACCCCAGCAATTCGATTGATCATCCCACTTTCATCACCAACAAAAACTGATAGCGTGTGACGCTTTATAACCCTACAAATTAAGGAAAGTTCATCCAGGCACATCAGTGAGAAAGTGCAGTAAACGCTGTTAATAATAAATAATTAGTTGTATATGCTTAATAGCACTTTGTCACAGGATCGAACTATTTACAACAGTTTAAGCATGCTATGTTTAGTTATTCCCTAGGTTCCTGGAAGAAAAGAACTAAAATAGCATATACCAGAGAATAGTTTTTTCAATTGATATTGATCAAACTGAACTTGAGAAGAAAAATAGAGGTTAAAGTTGTATCACAATTTACATCGCCTTTTAGTAAAAATTCAATAAACAAGGAAGATTACTCATTGTTTATTTGAGTGAAAATAAACATGTTTTATGAGTTGACTATTGATCCTGAAAGCTTCTCCTTTTTTTATGAGTAAAAATATTACACTTTTTCCAACATAAAGATCCGTCCAAACTAAAGCAAGAACTGGTTGCTACATGTTTTCCAATAGGACCATTGGTGCCAATGGGTAAAGTATATCAACAATAAAGGGTAGAAAGTAGAAACATTCGCTATTTTGGCAGATTATCCGTATTTTTTCCTAATAAGGTATAAAAATGTGCCATGCCATAATGTATCTTACCAACAATTTGAATTAGCATTTTTGTATCATACATGCTTTTGCTTTGCACTATTGATCCCACTACAACATTCTAGAGTTTTACATCATAATTGAGTTTTTTTTTCAGAATCAGCAAGGAGAGCTGCAGGTCATTTCATTAAAGAGCAGTGATAAGTTAAAATACAGAACAGAAAAGAAACAATCATGACTCAAACCCACATTTACAATATAATTAAGAATTTGGAAAGAGAATAAAAAACATAGATCTCACAACATAAGCTCATGCTTTACTCTCTCACAAAATGCAATCATCCATCTATCTATTCCATTTGTCATGTGAATAAAAATCTATCTTTTCCTTGGTTATATTATCTGAAACCTGATTCATTTCTTTAGTGTTTGAACTTACTCTGTGAATCTGAATCATATACTAGTAGCAAGACCATTAAATTACATTATATGTCATATGGCGCAATAACGAAAATGGTAGCATATTAATTTGTTTATTTTCTTAAACAATACCACACCAAAGGTACAAGATTTTTAATTTTCGTTTTAATATGATCACAGTAATGTAACCGTAACCTTTGATACCCCCACAGCACTAATGATCAACATCAAAATGTGTAGCCGCTTCCAGAAGTACTAAAAGACAATGTTCTCTGAAACTATTTTCCTTAACAATTCATGTGCCCTGTATAATCATGTAAAGCACTACCAAAATTCCGTTTTTGTTAGGGATGGCAATGCAAGATTTCAACATAACAACCTGGTCAGCATCAGCACAATCCAACTGGCAAATCTCGCCCAGATCCACAATAATCTGGCTTCTGGCAGCCCGACAAAGCTCTGCTAAATTCCTCGCAAACGAGACAGTCCCATCCGCGCAGTACTAGGACACATTGCAATCGAAAGGCCGGTCGGAGAGGGCTCCGGCGTCCTCCCCTTAGTCCCGCGAACAAGATCCCACAGGAAGTTCAAAGAGAGATATGGAGATCTTACGAGTGATTCGAGCGGGGAGGCACCGGCGCCACGCCGCCGGTCGCCGGAGAAGAGGAGGCGGCGGCTGCGACGGCAACTGAGCGCGCTCTCGGACCCGCCGCGAAACCCACCGCCGGCGTCGGCGTCCGGCAGTCCACGCGGGACCCAGCTCCAGACCCGGAGGTGGCGAGGCCGAGTCCGGAGATGATCGCGGCAGCGTTCATGGCGAACGGAAACCGACGGAGATGCCGAGGGGGAACGAGGGAGAGGGACTTTCGTGTCAACGCGCACGCGCGGACGGATGAGGTGGTTGGTTTCCCAATCTAGGACTGGCGGCTCCGTGGTACACGTTACACCACGGTCGCATCACTTCTTCTCTTTTTTTTTTATTAGGACGGCCGCACAACTTTTGTATTAAAGCCCGATATCTTAAAAGATCTTTCTAAGATCCATAAAGTCATTTTCTGTCTTACATTTTTGCTAGATTTGTTCTTTTGGTGTGCTTATAATTTGTTCTATTTCTTCAAGTTCGAAGTTACATGGACTCATCTTTACTTTGCTCTACACATGTCTAAGTCCGAGACAGGGGCGGATCCAGCACCGGGGCGGGGTGGGCTCGAGCCCCCGCTACCGCCGCTCGGACCATGGAGCCCCTCATAAGCCCCCGCTACAAATTTGTACATATTAAAGCTTAGAAGGAGAGACTAGGGGTGAAAGATTATGAGATAAGTCACTCCTAAGTTATTTCCTAGATCCGCCACTGGTCCGAGATACGAATACAGCAGTGACTAACGTGCATGGTCAGCAATTTGAGAAATAAAATGGGTATAACAAGAAATGGGCTGCAATCAGCTCGACCCAAACCAATTGGGCTTTATATTGTCTAAGCCCAAATAAGTAGGATGAAAAAAATCCTCATACCATATGGGCCAATCCGGCAGGGTAACTTATGACAATCAATTTTGTTACAACATACGTGCCACATCATCTAACAAGTCACTTGCCATGTCATATGTGCCACGTTATCGTCCATGTGTCAAAGCATTATGCGTTATTATGACATTTTCTATGAACATTGCGAGCGTCATAATTGTTTTCCATGAAAATGTGGTCTTCACCAAATCTATAATATTCTATTGTTTTGTCATAGGTGTTTAGAGACACATCTTGTATGAATAGGCTTTTCACAAGGACGTCATGTCATGGATTAGGTACCGTGAGGGTAATAACCCTATATATTAATGCGATTATATAGTCATGTTGTAATGGTTATATAGTTAGAACATCTTTGTTGCATTTCCTTCAAGTAAATGGGCCACATTACATACAAGAGCAAGTTAGCCAAATACATCTTTATTTAATTGATATTGTTGAAACAAGAAAACAGTAATGGGGAAATATTATTATTTAAGTAGAACCCCTAGGCTTCTGGGGTCTTGGACTTAGGCGCTTGGTGGTGGAGCACTTATTTGGCAGCAACACTGGTCAGGAAAAGGAGGAGTCCTCTTGCAAAAGGCAGATTTGAATTGGTGTTCTCCGTACCACACTCGACATAGTTGGATATTACAATTTCTAGGAATGCATCGTTGTCGTAGCACATCACAGCGTACATCATCTGCAAATTGCCGGTTAGTGTATTTTGTCAACTCAATACATTGGGTATCAAAAAGTATGTACGTACCTATTGTGGGAAATGATGTGGATTGTGTAATCATGACAAACACAAGAGCAACTATAAGGCACACATTCCCCATTGTGCCATGTCCGAAGGCTGCCATGATTTGAGGAAAGAACTACTTGCAAATGTGCTTCTACTTGAATGTGGTCCTTGACAGGCTCCTTATATTTATATAGAGGCATGGACATTTATATAATAAATGTCCCGTTTGTTCTTACCTATATTAATGTCTGCATACCTTAGTGGTATGTTTTGTAATCTTGACACATACAAATAAATATGACCATATCCAGGTTAGAAATATACTATTGAGTAGTCCTCTTTATTATCACCTTGAATCACATTCCCTTCAGTGTCATTAATTGTTTTTGAATCAGATCAACATGGACTAACACTCTATTCCGGAACAAATCATTTGTGTTGGTCTTAACTCATGTTTCATTGTGAAGATAAACTTCATAATTGCTTTGGATGATTACATTTTCTCCATGCCACATGCCTGAGCAATGTAGAAATATGTTCTTGCTAATTTAGTAGTATTTTTTTTGCAATCATCACTTTAAGAAAAAAAATGGCATAGATGTGAATCATTTAGGGAGGAAATTGGTGTGTGTTAGCATCAGTTATGCAAACCTTCTTATACTGCAACTACATAGTAATGATGTAGCAATTCTTACCTAAGTGTATTCCAAGGTTTATGTCAACCATATGGAAGAAAAACAAAAGACAATTTTGTATAAGGTTAAACATAGTAGCTTCCTCTGTCAACTAGAGTAGGAGAGCACTGTGAGAAGGACAGAGATCTCACAAATGAAAGAACTGATAAAAATGCCTTGAAAGCACGTCAAATCGTATGGCATCAAGAGATATGAAGCTCACAGATTGCAGCTTAGGTCTTCCTGATATTTTTGACATCACAAAGGAAAAAAAAAACCTTTTAGGAAGGGTTGACTGGGCACTTGCGAAGGGACCGTGCCCTTAAGAGGGGAGATGAATTAGGCTTTCTTAAAACTAATCACCTCTAAGGACTACTTATCAAAACCATTGCAACGTATTATCTAAATGTTCACTACGGTTTTGCTCTATTGTTATCTCTACCGCAAAAGATTTATGCAACCTCGGTTCAAATCATATTAACTAGTCTAGCAAGCTAAATAATAAAGGTAAGCACACAATCTAGATACGCAATATAAATGCAAAAACGTAAAGGTAGAGAATGCAAACTCCCGTTGACCGACAATGATTTTTCTGAGGTATCAAGAAGCTCATGCTCCCCCCTAGTCCTTGTTGGATCCCCTCGCAAGAGCCAAGCTCCCAGCCAGGTAACTCTGTGGAGTCTATGGCCCTTCCCCACATGCAAGTTCGTCTTTGCTAGGCCTTCTCTTAGACCGCTCTGTTATCTTCATTATTGTGTTTCCAGCCAAAACGTAGTGGGTCACATGTTCCCAATGTACAAGCTAGAGGGCCACACCACAAACACGATTAGTATGACCTCGCAAGATTACAAAGCCTCTAGTGTACAAGTATAGTGCATGCAAGCATCGGATGGCAAGAGGCATGCAAACCTCACTAAACACTGAGCCTAGGCCTTGAGGAAAGTGCCAATGCGGTGGTCTAACTAGACAAAGCACTAAGCTAATCACCCAATATTTTCATAAGCACTTTTGGTGGCTAGAGCACTTGGGGTGAGTATCTCAACACTCGTACAACTTTAGCGCACTCCAACACACACCAAGTGGCAAGCTGTAGTTTTCTGCAAGGTATCGAAAAGTTCTGATGTACACCCACCAGACCATCTAGTGGTGCCACATGTACTAGCCATTTGAATATAGTTGTTAGATCTGTTGTGATCACTAGATAATTCATGTGGCTCCAATTTCTTTTTTTTGTTCAGCCTCGGATTGCTACTATTTTCTCCGATGCTCCCTCTTTTGGTCACTGGAGAATTCCAGTGATACTCTGAATTTTCTGTTGAATTTTATTTGCTACAATGCGCTCTCCAGTACACATGTGGTCACAACCACCAGAAAATTCAGGTGGGTCTTCGAGACCCTGTGCAGAACTTCTCTTAGACTACCCGCACTCATAGACCTCTATATTCATCCTCTATACGTCCTAATCAGCAAGATTCTTTCCTCTATACTCAATTCTCCCGCACTCATCCATCTTCTATATCATTCTCTATCCACTCTATCCACTGTGGGACCCACTTGTCACTTTATCTAAATATATCCATGTGTGATCTAGTTTTGAAGGATTTATTAAAACAAATTTAATGGTGCAATCGAAATTTAATTTGGATTTTTGGTTTGTGAGTTATAACATTTTTTTCTTTGTTTAGCTAGTGGGGCCCGCCACTGTAGAGTATAGAGTAAGCACTGTACCACTCTAAATATAGAGTGAGAGAAATGATAGAGTATCGTTTTAAAGTACCCAGTGCAACAGTTTTTACTCTATATTCATACTCTAAACCTTTAGAGTATCGTTTTAGAGTACCCACTGCGGCTAGTCTTATGCCACTTTCTCTGGTGCCATGTATGGGCAACCACTAGAGATTTCCTATGCTGCTGTCCAGCCTTGTTTTACTATGTTTCTTTGATGCACTGGACTTTTAGGGCACGTACAACGCGTCTGTTAGGGTCGTCTGTGTACGGTGTTTCTTGCAAAAAAAAAAAGCCCCTCGCGAGGGAAGAGATGGGCGAGCTCGTCGTCTCGCGAGGCGATGACGTGGGCTCGTGCTCCCAGGCACCAAGCGACAAGGAGGTAGCGTTGTACAGAGTCGTTGTTTCCAATCGACGAGGCGAGGATCTGGATGTGTCGGCGCGGGAGAATCAAGCTGCGCGCCAAAATCCCGTCGCTTGCACCTCGGACCTCCGCTCCAGGATGTCCGCGGCTAGACGCCGAGGAGGTGGTGAAGCGGTTGGGCGCGGAGGAGGACGATGAGGAGGGAGTTGAAGAGGAGGAGGCGGAGGTGGACAGCCCGGCCGCCATCCGGCGGCGGCAGCTCGCTGCCCTTCAGGTATGTGTCAGGATGCTATCTTTTTTCTGTCCCTTTTTTTTTCTGCGTCAGGATGCCATCTCGAACAAGGATAAGCACATACCATAGCTCAATGTATAGTATGGCTGTCACTCCAATTATTCCACATAATTATCAACAAAGTAGGATATTGTTGTATCCAGGAACTGTGAATTCTCTGAATTTTCAGTTATCTACCTGAATGTGAACACATATCTGAATGTTAATGTGCATTCAGTTCAGTATCTGAATATTCAGTTGAACTGGAGGTGGATTTCATTCAGGTTCTGCAGCCTGTTAATCTTCAGCCTGGCTCCAATGCTGCAGTTTTCAGCTTCAGGTTCTGGCCGTTCTGCAGCCTGGTAATCTTCAAATTTGTTGCTTGCTTGTGACATGAATTGATTATTGATCAACTGGCAACTTTTTCCTATCTTGTTGACAGGAGAAGGCAGTGAAATAGAGCTGTTCACATTCAATATGATGGAGTGGAAGTATACTGTATTTTCCTCCTAGTAGCTACCTGATCAATTGAAGAAGAACTTGTACTGTATTTCCTCCTAGCTGTTCACATTCGATGAGAATCTGATGCTAGTTTGAATGTACATGTACACTCGTGTTGAATATGTGCTTTCGTGTTGCCTGTATGAACATGTACGATTTGAACATGCTGCCTGTACTGTGAGTTCAGTCTTGTTTGAGCCACGGCAAGAGTTCTGTTTCAGCTCTAATTTATGGAAAACTGAATGATTCAGTCCTAAAATATTTATCTACAAAAAGTAGTGTTCTTTCAGTTCTGAAAAAGCTAACGGTTGCAGTGTAAATTCTGTTATTGTAAATTTAACATAGCTATGACCCAATATCTATCAAATAGGCACATAATGGTATACGAAATAATATTCATGAATGATCTTAGCTACGTACAAAGCATTAAACAGTTTGCAGACGACCGTTGTCTGTGGGTTGTATGATCTGTCTCTCTAGATGTCTGTACATCAGATTCGAGGCCCTTGCAGATGTCCTCAGGCCTGTGAGTTGTACATGCCCTTAGTATGTCATCTATGATCTCCAGCAGTGCTCCTTTGTCTTCCTTAAGGTGTTGATTGCTTGATTTTCACGTTGTCTAAGTCTAATACATCTTTGCATCCGAATGAACTATACATTGTATACTAACAATCGATATTAATCCATTTAATCATGTTCTAATCCAACCGCCAAAATCAACTATGGCCCATGCTAGGTGGCATTTTCATCTTTTATTTATTCATTAAAATTGGTTCATCCGACCTAAGTTAACCGGTCCCAGACACCGAATACATATAGGGACGTACAGACAACCTCGATCAGAGTCCTGAAATATAGCTGACTCCAGTGCCACCCAACCACGCGTCTCCCAGGATGAAATTCGCCACGGTAAACCTCAGGGCATCTGACCTGGACAGTGACGTGTGCACTCCGGGCCACGTCACCCGCCGGCTCGTCCCGGCACCAGGCCGGGTGTTCCCGTACTCCCCGTAGTACAGCGTGCTGAGAGCGAACTGCCCCGACCACTGGAACCACCCCGCCGGCACGACCGAGCGGTCGAGGAAGCTGTCCATGACGACGGTCCGCGAGTACTTCCGCCATGGCCGGCCTAGGTAGACTGGCGTGGCGCCGAGGTCCGGCACGCCGGTGACCCTGCACCGGTGGATGGAGATGCCGGTGTTCTGGTTCGGGTCAGTGCGGCCCTGCGCCGTCACCGTGTCCTCCTGCCCAGGGCTCGGCCTCCGCGCCTGGATGTCGCAGCTCTGCAGCACCACGGCAGCGTTGCCGAAGATGAAGTCCACGGTCCCGGCGATGTTGGAGGCAGCGTAGAACTGGCGGCCGGAGTGGACGTACAGCGTGTCCTGGTACGCCTGGATGCCGCACTGGTACACCACGGAGAGGTCGCCGCCGACGCGCAGCGCCACCGCCTGGCCCTTCCCTGGCCCGGCGGTGTTGAGGATGGTCAGGCCCTTGGCGATGAAGCCCGAGCCCATCGCAGCTGTAGCACACGTAGGTACAAAGAGAGATGATCATGGAAGGTGTTAGTGTTGCTACTAGTAGAATGTGTAGAAGACAGCAATGGGAGTGCACTGTCAAGCACAACTAACAAAGGAGAAAAAGGGTGAAGAGTGGGCGACATGGCAAGTGAAATGTCGCTGTCGACGCTGCATTTGACGGTGCCCATGCATGCATGGTGCAACCACATGAACATTTGATGCTTCGTACGGTCTTGGTGTGTGCTACACAGCCTTCGTACAGAGCATGGAAATGTGTAGGCAAAAAACGATCAAATCGAACCAACGCATCTTTCGCTTTGCTTTGCCACTTGCATCTATAGCTAGCTGTAGTGCAAATTAAAGAAGAATAGCTGTAAACACTAAACCCTACCATTTTAGGAGCTTAAACTTTTTACATTGCAGAGTGCAGACTGAAGATTAAATTGACTCTCCTCCCTAGGCCAACAAATCACTTCATTCCACACGTGAAAAGGTTCCAGCTTTGCAACTAGACGTACGTGTAGCTTTTGTGCAAGAGAAGGTGAATAATGCAGACGCGTATAACATCACGTACCGACGGTGGCGGAGGCGTAGGTGGTGTAGCCCTCGCCGGCGCTCTTGTGGCCGACGATGACGCTCTTCCCCTTTCCCTCGCCCATCAGCATCACGTTCTTCTGCTTGCTCGAGATGGTGACGCTCTCCTCGTACCGCCCGGCCTTCACGTGTATCACCTTCCTCCAGGGGCGGAGACAGGATTTAGATATAGGGGGGCGGATCATCGAGTGTCCAGAAACAATATATGGTATCACCGTCAAATCTTGATGTTGGCTTAAAAAAATAAAAAGTTACCAAATATCCACTCTAACTGGTAAGTTTTCACAGTCGAGTGGTATTTTTCTCGAGAGAGTATAGTAAATTGGACGATGCTTAAATTCAGAAAATAAAGGATTTCAAATAAGAAAGCGGTGAGAAACAAATAAAATATTAAAAAGTTTTGGTTAGTTAGAAATATTTCGGAGCTCCCAGGGCAAAAATGTTTAGTAAGCTATTGTACAAAATTGTTGGATAAGGACAAAATTTAAGGTTGGTATTTCTTATGTTAACTTGCTAGATCTATTTGATTTATTTGAGAAAAACAATTTAGAATTAGCTGAGAAGTCTTTGTTTACTTATAATTTCCAGTGATTAGTGAGAACTAATGAGATGTATTAATGAAAAGTGTGCAACATTAGGGGGGGCCAGGCCCCTGCCCGCCCCCCCTGTCTCCGCCCCTGCCTTCCTCCCGCCTCCACTGCCGCCGTTCGCCGCGGTCACGGCCGCGATCGCCGCGTTGATGCTCCGGTGCGTCCCACTGCCGTCCAGCGCCACCACTGCGTCCGCCAGGATGCCGCCACTCGCTCTGGCGGGAGACGACGACTCCAGGAGGTTCCGGTCCTGCTGGGTCACCCAGGACGGGAACGCCGCTGGTGGAGTGGACGGTGAGCCACCGCCGCCGCTCTCGTGAGACTTCTTGTTGACGTGCAGAGCCAGCGCGGTGACGATGAACTGGGAGAGCGCGGAGACGCGCGCGCGCACGGCGTCGCGCCCCGCGGAGTCCGGGTCGGCCGCGAGGCTGTCGCCGCACGTGGCCTGGTTCGTCAGCGCGGCGCTGAGCCACGTGGTGACCCCGTCGGCGTCGCCCGCGGTCGCCTCGGCGAGCGCGTCGCCCAGCTGGTCCAGGCTGATGTCGAGCAGCTCGGCGCAGTCCTGCACGCCCGGCGGCGCGCCGCGGGGACGACGCGCGGCCGAGACGTTCCGCGCCACCGCGCGCGCCGACAAGGCCCGGGCCATCGCGTACTGCACGGGTCGCCGCCCCTGCTGATGGATGATGATGATGAGCCGCCCGGTGGCGCCGGCGACGACGTGAGCGCCGTCTCGCAAGCGCTCGGGTACGGCGTCGTCAGGCAGATCGCCGTGACGTTCATGGTCGACGGCGGTGCTGCGGTGCTGATCCTCGAGACGACGACGCCCACGTCATGCTTCGCTTCGGTGGCCGCAGCCACTGCCACTCCCGTCGCGAGAGCTAGCAGCGCCATGCAAGAGCATGCAACAAGGACCTCTAGCCTTCGCATCTCGCCTCTCTCTTGAGCGTGTGCTCTTTGTTTTTTGAAGGAAGCGTGCTCTTTGTTAGTTGCACAATGCAACTATGCAAGTCTTGTACGTATAGCTGCACTTGGGTCTTGGGCTCTTGGCTGCTGATATATAGGCTAGCTAGCGTACGTATCGAAAAGAGTTGGCACAAAACCGTTGCTAGCGTTAAGGCCTGCGCATATGGTTTAGGGTTTACGACATGCATGCTTTGGTAATTAATAGTGACTACAGTAAATAATCCTCCTCCATGCGCATACATGGCGATGGAGTGTTGCATGCATGGGGGGATATGGGCAAGTTCTGCTCTGATTGGAAGAACCATGCCATGTGCAGACGTGGAGCAAGGAATGGTCCATGCATGGATCATGTCAAAGGTGGGGGAAACGTTCCTGCAACATGGCGCACGCCGAACAAAGGTGAAAGTAGCAACGAATAAAAGGCACAACAGGTTTTGTTGCTGCTCTCTTGTCTTGTCTAGCTCGTCGTACGTTCATGGACACTTCTGTTCCGTTTGGTAACAATGGCGGATCTAGGAATTCATAGAAGAGGAGACTCAACTGATCTTCAACCTCTAAAGCTCGTTCTCCATCTCTTTCATGCCTTCAAAATTTAGGAGGGGCTCAAGGAGGGGCTCCATTGTACCGGCAGCGGTAGGGGGGCTTGAGCCCCGCTCGCCCGCTGGATCTGCCCCTGTTTGGTAACGAACATGCCTTCGAAATGAAAGTTGAAACAATGTTTATATGGTGAGGCTAAATTAATTAAATCATGGTTGATGCGATGTCGGAGCTAATAACCTGACGACTTTGATTGAACGATCTTGATGTGTGATGTCGATCAGTGCTAATCTAATGACCTGTTTGCATTGTGTGCTAACCTTGTGCATGGGTCAAGTGGCTATCACAGCTTTGTGTCGCTATTATGTGTTCCCGAGCACACAATCACAAGTATACACTATATAAGAGATCGCGCCGTCCAATCTTGAGTTGACGATAAGACACCTGAAGGGTACGTACGTAGCAGGTGCACATAACAGTCCTAACAATCCAAGCATTGACTGATGATCTAGCTTCGCGTGTGATCTTGATCAGTGTTACTCCAGCTGACCTGATTAGATGCTGACAAAAAAACGATTGTTAGCGATACGTCGATTTTTTTCCCCCTGAGCAGGTTTCAACTCGTCTCTGTAAGCTGACTCTGACTGCTTGTGAAAACTCGTCTCTGTAAATTGACTCTGACTCGTCTCTGTAAACGCGTGATCTATGACGATGCAATGCTTTTGAGCAGTCACATGGTCATAGCTAGCGGTAGTCGCTATACATGCTCAGTTGGTGCCTTCTACAGTATCTAAAACGAAATTTCAGCAGAGAAGAAATGCAGGTATAGCAAGAAACTTGTTGCAAAAGCACCCATAAAACGCAGATCAAATTTCGTTTCCGCCCTCTTGTTTTACGTTTCCCATTTGTTCATGAGAACTTTTGCTCGGGCCATTGTTACATTACATATTTTCCCATGTTCAGAAACATTAGAAGTTGGGATAAGGATTTGTTGGAGACAGCTTCTTAACTTTCATTCCTGCCAAGAAAATCAAGTTTGAGAGTGGATTTTATGAATTATTGGAGAAGCTCTTAGTTTTCAACAAAATAATAGTCTCACAAATACATAAAACCTATATGAATGTATATGGTTCTCTGAATCGCATGCATGTTGCCTTACCTATATGCATGCATCCAGCCTCCAAGTGAATTTGGAAACCGGCCTCCTCTACACATGTCCTCTATGTTGGTTTGGAAGGCATTCATTCTTGGAACAATTTGGAACGATTTAACTTGCATAATGTAGTAAATAACAATAATAATTTGCATAATTTGGACAATGTAGAATCAAAGGCATACAGTCTCTGGGTATAAATAGCCGTAGGCACCCAAAGACGAACTCATCGATCGAGATCGAAATATTTTCTGCTAGCTCTTAAAGAAATTCTTATACATAGGAAGAGGATCATGGAGCGTATAGGTGCAGCAGTTGTGCTCATCGTGCTCGTCTTTCTTGTTGCCTCGGCAAGTAATTTGACTATGATGATGGCACATCTTATTCTCTCAGCAGCTGCAGCTCTATAATGCCATCGTTTGTCTATTTTGTTTAGAACTAATAGCTAATAAATGCATGCTTTGTTCCTTGTCCATGTGATATATGTGTGTTGCCGCAGCCTCGTCCAATCCAATGTGTTGCAACGACTATCTTTCATGGGGCTCGCAGAACCAGATCAACGGGTGTTCTTCGGATCAGAATGGTGCCTGCAACTCGTGGTGCCAGACCTCCTGCCGCGGCGGCGAGTGCAAGCTCGGCAGTGGCCACCACAAGTGCCACTGTTACTGCTGATCTCGGATCCGTTGTTGGGTTATATTATACGTAGATTCTGCAAATGAAGAGCTATGGCGGCAGTATACAAGTACTAATACTATCTATTTGAGATAGCCGCAGTGAGTTTTTCTTTGGCATTAATTTGTTCGATCATGCACTGATCATCAGGCTGAATAAGATTACAGCACAGTTAATTTAGAGTGAGTTGGAATTACCCGTCTGTTTCTTTTGTCAAATCTGTTGCAAATGGATGTCATCGTCGCATAATTGCTATGGACATGAACAAATAAAGATATACTCATGACGTTTGAACAATTCTGGGACCTGTACCCCTTGAAAATACCTTCCATCATCTTCTATTCTGTATTTCTCTCTAGACAAGGTAGAAAACGAGAATGACTCTCTAGAGTGCACACAAGATATAGCAAAAACTGTTGGAGTGTGAAAAGGTATAGAATCGATTTTTATACAAATGACTCTCTAAATGATGATTTAGAGATTCAGCTTTAGAAAGACTCTTGAAGATGCTCTTATAGGGTCGTCTCAACCGAATTTTACGAGTTCTATGCAGATTTTAGGAAATCAAGTGGATTTTGTTATAAACTCGGTTTCTTGTGGATAAGACTGCCACTATATGAGGGATCCAACGGACTAAAGTATCCAATGGATAAAAAAATCAGTCCATCTTACTTCTTGCACTTCCCAAACCCTAATAATATTTTCAACCTCCATTGTTGTAGTTCTACATCTCTCTCGACAAGATTTGTAGATGTTCTAGGTGACCTTGTTGACCCTTGGGTAACCCCAACATGCTCCTTCACGACAGGTCTTCCCGAGAGACGTTTGTGTTCACTTTTGTTCAAATAGGTATTGGTATGTATTCGTATCCAAATATGAAATGAAAACACTTTTGTTCAAATATAACCTTGCTTATATTAAAAAGATAATGTTATATATTAAATTTTATTCACTCATTATTAATTCTTATGACCTTAATTACTCGTACCTATTACTTTTATCTAATACTTTAATTTGTTTGGAAATGTACAACATATAGACTGTAGGGATTAATCTGAGCCTTTCATCGTCCACCCAATGCCCCCAAATCTGATATAGCCATTGTATCGTAGCAAATATGTTTCCCTACCTTTAGGGAGATGATCATCCACTAAAAAGAATAAGGTTCCCTATTTGGAATTTTCATTCTTGATCGCTTCAAATAATGTTTGTTTGTTTTCCCGTTTGTGTAACACCCTAAAATTTTAGGATATTTAAAAATAGGTAAATATGATTTTTAAGAAATTTTGTGGGCATACAAATTTAGAGTAATAATATTTTTTATTAATTTAAAATCAAATATAAGGGTAGGAACATATTTGTGCACTCATGCTGTTGCATTTGAATTTTTGTATTGAGTGGTTTGATTTAAATTCCAAAAGAGGATTCAAAATCATTTGAAAATGCTTTGAAATATTTGAAAAGAAAAAAGAAAAAGAGTTTCATTCTCTCCCTAGCTTTCGGCCTGTGAAGCCCAGCAGCCCATCCCTCGCCCGCAGCCCACCATCGCCGTGGCCGCTTGCTCCCGCGCGCGTGGGCCATCTCCGCGCGTGGCCGTCTCCCGCTTCCCCGCCTTGGGCCGAGCCCAGCTAGCCCAGCTCGCGCGCTGCCGCGGTTTCCTTTCTCTCACGGCGTGTCGCTGACACCACGGGTCCACCTGTCAGGGCCGTCTTCTTCTTCTCCACGCCGAGCCAATTTGCTTCCATCGTTCTACCGATCGAATCCGCCTCCAAATCTCCTTCTTTCCTTGTTTAGAGCATCCCCGGGTTATAAAAACGGGTGTCGCACCCCTCTGCTCCATCTTACCTCGAAGCAACGGACCGACGTCGTCCCGAGGAGGCCCTGCTCAAACCACAGTCGGAGCCGTCCGCCATCCCGAGCACCACACCGTCTCCGGGCCGACTCCGTCTTCGTCTCTTACTTTGGTGAGCTCGCCTTGTTCCCCACTCCATCCCGGTGCTTTCTTTCGCGAGGTAACGCTGTGAATCGCGAGATAGCGTTCTCCGACGATGGCGCCGCCCCGGGACTCGCCGTCGTGACCGTTTTCCGGCCAGAGCACCGTCGTCGGTCGATCCAATCCGATCCGATCCATTCAATTCGTATCCAACGGCTGAGATTAGATGATACCGGTTCGGTTGTTAGTTTTGCTAAAGAGTCCCTGCACTTTTCTATTATATAACTCGCAATCCAAGGCTTATTCCTGAATCACGTTTTATTCTTTTGAAAGCGTAGTTTGATCTCAATCAATTCAAAAATACGTTTTTACTTATTTACAGTTTTGCCACTAATTTTGTTTTAGCCATAATTTATCCGATTTGACCCGTTCAAATTGTGTTAGGTTTATATTTGCGAGCTCTACATGTTAGTAGTACTGTACAGTAGGTTTGTGACATTTTATTTTCGAGTTTGAATTAAAGTAATTATTTTTCTATAGGAAATCTTTGGAAATTCGTAACTTCGTCGTTTTAGCTCTGTTTTTCGTGATCTTCGCGTCTGTGTGATCCTAGCGAGTTGTAGCTTCGTTTTAAAGACTTTTTATCTTATTTTTATTACTGTTGGTGTACTGTTCTAATTATAGTCTTGTTTGTTTATGCATGATTGTTTCTAGATTAATGTTGTTGCTATTATTGATCGAGTATAGACGGTGAGCAATTCGTTGGGGGTCAGGAGTTTTTCTACGAGCAAGATCATCAGGATCAGTTTGAGCAAGACAAGTATAGTATGAGATTATCCTTGTTGTCCTATTCACATTAAGCAAATAATATCATTATGCATATATTCCTTGTTAAGGATGACTTAGTGTTGATCTTATTCCTTGATACCTATTATATTGCATGGAGTAGTATTGCTAGTGCTTAACATGAACTATGATCATGTAATTTGACTAATGGAATATGCAATAAACATTAAAATATGACTTTTTATTACTGTTTAAAGGGGACTAGAGCATGGGGATTATTTTGATGCTCTCGTTACTCTCCATAAGGACTTATCTATAAGCGAACATCCGGGACTTACAGTACAACTGTGAGGGCTATATTGCTCTGGCTTTAGTCATATAGAAGAACCTTTTCTAGCTTGTTAGTGGTATTCCTTTTTGGCGTAAGAATGGCTTGACGAATCGGGTATAGTGCGGCCTCTGTCCTCATGTGTATAGGCTGCGTGTTATTGTGCCATTTGGAAGGGGGGCTCTACATCTGTTTGCCGAGTGAAATCTAATGGCCCTAACTTGTTAGATGAACCTTCGAAAGACTTCATAGTGTTCCCCTGCCTGCTCACCTTGGAAGTGTTTTAGGAGTAATTAACTCGGGCATATGGGCAACACGACTCACAGTGAAAGTGTACAACCTCTGCAGAGTGTAAAACTGTTATAACAGCCGTGCTCACGGTCACGAGTGGCCTTGGACCCTTATGGAATAGTTGATCATTAATGATGAATATATTTTTGCTATTCGTTAATCATTTCACATGGATCATATGTTTATTGTTTACATTGAGACATTTTGAGATTATTGATATACTAAAATAATGCTAATTAAAAGCTACATGCTGATAAACCAATGTTATGCCTTTGAGCCTCATGAACCCCATGTTACACTTGTTGAGTACAAGATGTACTTACGCTTGTTTATTTTTCTTACTTGAATAAAAATCCCGGATGGGTAACAGATGGTGCAAATAGTGACTACTACTACTTTCCGAAAGATTACTAGACTTGCAGTCAACCAGTCAATGTGCCTGTGATTGGAGCTACCACGAGAGATTTATATTTTACTTCCGCTACATTTGTGTAAAGACGATGTGTTAATAATCGTGATGTAATAACATTTGTGATGATGCATCCTTTATAATTTGCTAACTTATGTGTGATTGATCTCTGGGCACACATAAGAGTATGCACTTTATTTGGTCGTTAAATGGGTGTGACAGTTTGTCATTAAAGTTAGTTGTAGGATACACACTAATCTAAAAAATATTCAGACAGATTCAAATTTGAATGCCCAATTCATATTTGTATTTGAGAAATATTCAGATTTGTATTTGTACCGTAATAACACACACATAGACATCGATATGAAGGATGGACTATCCGCTGCCACTGCTGGGGTCTCTTGTGTGCTTCATGGAAACTCTCAGCAAGATTATTACCTCATATATTAGATGAGAGCATACATCCCACTATTTTTACAGTAATGCTACCGCCCAGATGTCCAACCAGAGCGGATACATTGGACGCTGACCATCCATCGTCCATCAAAATTAATTATTAATTGTTTTCATTGTGAGCAATTCTTTTATTTTTTATCCCGCGTCCTGCACACCTGTACAATCGCCTCTACTCCTTTCAGTCTTCCACCCAACTCCGCGAGCACATCGCTGTTGGTCAACTACGTCGCTCAAAGAAGCAACACAGGTCAAAGATGCAACAACAACTTCCAAAGATAAAAAAATCTATAGAAATCTTTTGCAAATATTAAATCAATGACATGCAACATCAAATAATCAACTACTTTAACACAAAAAGAGACGAAACATCTCAAATCATAGGAGAAATCATTTATCACTACAACATCAAACATTATATAGTGGAACATCTCAGTTTTGTTGCTGCAACATAGGAGAATAATGAAGTGCAACATACAAAATTTGGTTACTGCAACATCGAAATAAAGGAGGTGAAACATCCTTAATCATAAATAGGACAAATCATCAGTTACTGCAACATCAAACACAATGTAGTGAAACATCTCAGTTTTGTTCCTGCAACATGAGAAATCATCTATTGAAACATCTCACTGTTTGCTGCAACATGGAAAAATCAATAAAGTGCAGCATCCAATAGCTAGTTACTGCAACATCAAAATAAAGACGATGAGACATCTCTAATCAAACATGAGAACCATCGCTTACTGGAATATCAAATATTCATGTAACGCAACATGTTAGTTTTGTTACAACAACATGAGAGATCATCTGTTGAAACATCTAAATCTATTACGAAAACATGAGAAATCTTCTAATGCATTGTAGAAAAAACAACAAATGAAACATCCAAAAATCATATGCCAAGCAACATCAATCCTAGAGCTAAAGAGGAGGCTGCAGACCTGGGGCTCCCTGAGGAGCACGAGGTGTGAAACTTAGAGCTCAAGGGTAGCAGCAATCGAGTACCTGGAGCCGAAGAGTAAGGTGCAGAACTTCAGAAGGCCGTCCGTGGGAGGAAACAGAGGTTGGTGGGATCACCAGGGAGCAAGGCACGGCGGTGGGGCAGGCATGTGGGTGGATGCAGCGGCGCAGGGAGCGAGCGGAGAAAGGAGGAAGGTGGGTGGGCATGGCGACATAGGGATGCAGCGGCGCAGCGAGCGAGCGTTTGCGGTGGGGAATGAGCAAGTCGTGTAGGCCTGTGCGAAGAAGCCGAAGCGGTGTGCCAACTCGTTTAGTTCTGTGACGAGTTAACGGTGGATGCAGCATCCGACGGAAAGAGAATCGTCTGGACGCCCAATTCCAAGCATTACCTATCCCATTTATTAATGAAAAGCAATTTTGTTTTTTGTTTTGATAATAATGAACTACTTTTTCATGGTACCCTTTAGGCCATGTTTGGTTAGATGGGACTAGAGACTAGTGATCCTATTTTAGTCCTAAATAGTCCCTACTTTGCCAAACAGAGGACTACTAGGGGGACTAAAGTGGGTTTGGGCTGTAGTCCCTTCTGGTCCCTGAAACCAAATAGGGTAGCAAACTAAAGTTTTAGTCTCTAGTCCCTAGACTAAAGAACCAAACAGGGCCTTAGATGCGCAGGGCTAATTAAATGAACTACTTTTTAGCTCTAGCTCATACAAATAGGGGGCTAATAGATGGGCAAAGTTTTGAGCGAGACCTACAACTGGTTATTATCCAACTAGATGGCTAACCACAGCTAATTATTTGAGCTAATTTTTAACCAGTTAATAACTAGCCCTATTGATCCAAACAGTCTCTAAAACATAGGAGGAGGATTCTATGAAATTAAATGTGACTATATAATACTATTTTCTCGGAATAAATAGACACTAGAGACCCACACATATAATATTTCTATGAAATTAAATGTGCAGCAATTAGAAGGCGTGTAAATATTCTATGCGTTCAGGAGACTAAATGGAAGGGCCAGAAGGCGAAGGAGGTGGAGGATACTGGCTTCAAACTTTGGTACACGGGGACAACATCGGGTAGGAATGGTGTAGGCATCTTGATCGATAGGAGCCTTAATGATGGAGTCGTTGATGTTAGGAGGCAAGGCGACCGGATTATCTTGGTCAAGCTGGTAGTTGGAGATTCGGCTCTAAATGTGATCAGTGCCTATGCCTCTCAGGTAGGTCTTAGCGAGGGCACCAAGAGGCAGTTTTGGGAAGATCTTGATAGCATGGTTAGTACCGTGCCTATCGGCGAGAAACTCTTTATAGGAGGAGACCTCAACGGCCATGTTGGTGCGACTAATGTAGGTTTCAAGCGGGTGCACGGGGGGTTCGGGTATGGTAGTAGGAATCAAGAGGGGGAGGATGTTTTGAACTTCGCGCTAGCCTATGACTTGTTGATAGCGAACATCCTCTTTAGAAAGAGGGAATCTCATCTAGTAACCTTTCGTAGTGGACAACACTCGAGCCAGATCAACTTTATCCTTGCAAGGAGGGAGGATAGACGTGCTTGCTTTGATTGTAAGGTGTTACCTGGGGAGTGTGTTGTCCCTCAACATAAGCTTGTGGTGGCGGACTTTCGCTTTCGAGTACGTGTCCACCGGGACAAATGGCCCAAGATTGCGAGAACAAAGTGGTGGAAGCTTAGAGGGGAAGCAGCGTAAACGTTTAAGGAGAGGATGCTAGACGAGGGGCCTTGGGAAGAAGGAGAAGATGCCGATGACATGTGGCTAAAGATGGCAACATGTGTCCGGAAGGTGGCTTTGAAAGTGTTTGGCGTGAGTAGGGGAGGCAAACGGGAAGCGAAAGACACATGGTGGTGGAATGACGAGGTGCAAAGGGCTATTAGGGATAAGAAGGAGTGTTTCAAGCGTCTCCACCATGACAAGAGTGCAGCCAACATCGAGAGCTATAAAATAGCGAAGAGGGTTGCAAAGCGAGCTGTGAGTGTAGCAAAAGGTCAGGCGTATGATGGCCTTTATCAGCGGCTAGGCACAAAGGAAGGGGAGAAGGACATTTATAGGATGGCTAGAATCCACGAGAGGAAGACAAGGGACATCAACCAAATAAAATGCATCAAGGATGGGACATATCGACTTCTGGTGAAGAATGAGGAGATCAAGGACAGATGGAGAGAGTACTTCGACAAGCTGTTTAATGGGGAGAATGAGGGTCCTACCCTTGAGTTGGATGACTCATTTGACGATACCAACAGAAGCTTTGTGAGGAGAATTCAGGAGGCAGAGATCAGAGAGGCTTTGAAGAGGATGAAGGAAGGTAAAGCGATGGGCCCTGATGGTATCTCCATTGAGGTGTGGAGATACCTAGGCGTCAAAGCGATAGTATGGTTAACTAAGCTTTTTAACCTTATTTTTCGGTCTAACAAGATGCCTGAAGAATGGAGGAGAAGTATATTAGTATCTATCTTCAAGAACAAGGGAGATGTTCAAAGTTGTACTAACTACCGTGGGATTAAATTGATGAGCCATACGATGAAGCTCTGGAAGAGGGTTATCGAGCATCGCCTAAGGAGAATGACACATGTGACCCAAAATCAATTTGGGTTCATGCCTGGTAGGTCGACCATGGAGGCGATTTTCTTATTACGACAATTGATGGAGAGATATAGAGAGCAAAAGAAGGACTTGCACATGGTCTTTATTGACCTCGAGAAGGCATATGACAAAGTACCGAGAAATGTCATGTGCTGGGCCTTGAAAAAGCACAAAGTCTCAACTAAGTACGTTACACTCATCAAGGATATGTACAGGGATGTGGTGACGTTTGTCCGAACATGTGATGGCGACACCAGTGACTTTCCAATTAAAATAGGACTGCATCAGGGGTCAGCTTTGAGTCCTTATTTATTTGCCTTGGTGATGGATGAGGTCACAAGGGACATACAAGGTGGTATCCCTTGGTGTATGCTCTTTGCTGATGATGTGGTGCTAGTTGACGACAGTAGGGCAGGGGTTAATAGGAAGTTAGAACTATGGAGGCAAACGTTAGAGTCGAAAGGGTTCAGACTTAGTAGGACTAAGACCGAGTACATGAGGTGCGATTTCAGCGCGACTAGGCATGAGGAGGGAGACGTTAGCCTCGATGGGCAAGTGGTGGCCAAGAAGGATACTTTTCGGTATTTAGGGTCGATGCTACAAAAGGACGGAGACATTGATGAAGATGTTAGGCATAGAATTTCAGCCGGCTGGTTGAAATGGCGTCAAGCTTCTGGCGTCCTCTATGACAAAAGGGTGCCTCAAAAGCTGAAAGGTAAGTTCTATAGGACGACGATTCGTCCGGCGATGTTATACGGTGCTGAGTGTTGGCCTACAAAAAGGCGACATATCCAGCAATTGAGTGTAGCAGAGATGCGTATGTTGCGTTGGTGTTGTGGGCACACAAGGAGGGATAGAGTTTGGAACGACGATATTCGGGATAGGGTTGGGGTGGCTCCAATTGAGAAGAAATTGATTCAACATCGGTTGAGATGGTTTGGACATGTCCAACGGAGGCCTCCTGAGGCACCGGTGCGTAGTGGAGTTCTAAAGCGGGCCGATAATGTAAAGAGCGGTAGAGGTCGACCAAAACTAACTTGGGACGAGTCCGTTAAGAGAGATTTTAAGGAGTGGAATATCCCCAAGGATTTAGCTATGGATAGGAGCGCTTGGAGATTGGCAATCAACGTGCCTGAACCGTGACCTCTTTTTGTCTTGTGCTCTTTTTGTCCCTTTATGTGTCTCTCTGTTTTTTTGTCTCTTTTGGGTTTCATCTCTAGCCTACCCCAACTTGCTTGGGACAAAATGCTATGTTGTTGTTGTTGATTCTCTATAAACGACACGTATCCGCCCCAAATATAGTAGTATCCATATTTCACTATATCATACTCTCAATCATTTTGGCAACTTATTAATTAGCCATTAATATTGAACTTTGTGGGTGCATTGCATTGCTTCCTCTCTCTCTCTATATATCTATATATGTACAATATTGAACTTTCATTGTGCCGTAGTCACGACAGATCAGATTACAAGTGATAGATCGATCCTGCTAAGATGTTGCTGGAGAAAGTAGCAGCTCTACTGCTCGTCTGTGCAGTAGTAATGTATCCCCATCTAGCCATGGGTACATGTACCGAGAAGCACAAGGAGGCCATCCTGGAGCAGTGCAAGGAGTTCATCCGTCATGGACCGCCCCACCCGTTCCCTAGAGAACTGCATGGCGCCTGCTGCAAGGCTGCAAGAGATGTCCCTCAAATGAACATGCACTGTGTTATCAAACTGCTCACACCTAGAGAGGAGTACGGCGAAGACAAGGTCGTGCAGCTTAAACATTTCTGTCAGATGCACGGACACCATGGTAGGAACTGAATTCTCTATGTGCAAGTGAAATATTTTCTGCAGGTAATGTATAGTTTGTTCCTGCTAATTAAGTGCTAACACTCTTTCGGCTGTTTTTCTTGCAGGCCGTGTGGCATAAACTGATTGCTGCCATAGATGATATTGGAGTGAAGGGATGGGAGTAAGGAGTTCCAACTTCCAAGGAAGATAGGCCCGGCCGCTAGATAATAAAGTCGATCGAAGTGTCATCATATTGATATTAGCTAGGAGTATATGTATTCGATAAATGAGAATTGATTGATGAATAATAGTAGTATTTCTGATGCTGTTGTTTCATGATAAGCATACCTCTCTGTTGAATTGTGATTAATTGACCCAAAAAATATCTCCATGAAAATATGTATATCATGTGTAAACGCAGGAACATATTTAAATAACAAGGAATCTTATCTTCTTAGGATTGTTGTGCTATATAGGCCCCCTCTTGGTCACCCATTTTTCCTCTTGCAGATACCTCTCTTCTCCTCCCTCTCATGTAGAGATCCAACAGAATGAAAGTCATAAGAACATCTAGCAATGAAATCAAAGATATACATTAATCATGAATCGACCTGGCCACGACAAATATATTACTGCTAGTTGAATAGTGATCATTATATGTATCACATTGTCATTAATTTGAGAGAACTTACCAATTTCCTTTGGTACTGAGCCAAGGAAACTGCCATCTTGATATATTGCTGCAAATTTAAGGCTTTAGTGAGTATAACAAAAAAAATAATACAGGACAGAAGTTTTGATGATTTAATCAAATAAAAACTATACTGCACAATTAGAAGCGTCCTTGACCTGCTAGAGTGGACTGATTGGCTGTCCTCTAGAACTTGTTAGTGCTGGCATGGCTACCTTTATACTTTACTATCCCAGGGTGGCAGAAGGGGAGAGCCTTTTTGGCCTTCTCAAACAATTCCTCAATCTCTGCTAGCTGATACAAAATTTATAACCATGTAATTTAGACAAATATATAAGAAAATTTATAACTAGAGATCTTGAATTTTATTAATTGTCTTTAGTGATGAGCATTATATTTCTAAAAAAACAATTTGCTCACCTCTGCTTTGATGATATACTAATCGGATCAGAGAGTAGAAATTAAAGAGTTGTAAAATTCACTAAGCTTCAGAGATTAGAATATTGGATACTCAAAAGTTTTAACATTCAATAAGTTTTACCCAAACTAGCACTCAGTTGGCTAAGATGGACGAAATTCAGCTTACAAAACTATTTTCCACCCCCAACGTATAATCAGGACTTCAGGAGTTCAGGTTTTCTAATGCAGAGGATTATAAGCATAACCGGTATATCAAAATGGTAACAATGTTGGGTCTCATCATCAGTCCAACACAATCCCAGAAGAGAGCATAGGCACAAAAAATTTGATGACACTGAAACTACTGCCAAAAATCAAGGTGCTTCAATTCATCAAACTACTAGTGCCTTCCCTGCAGTGGAGACTTAAAAGACTAAACCTAGTTTGAATGAATAAATTACAGGCCTAATAATCTACAAGAAAGTGTGTAGCGCACAGTTATACAGCCATTAATTGAACCCAAGCAGAAGTATCTATGAACCCATCTCACCACAAAACCAAAATTATGAACAAGAGACCTAACAGTAAATGAATTAAGAGAGAGGCTGCTGGGGGCAAAAATCTCACCTCAGGAACAGGCAACGAGTGGAGATTTGGGATACATTTTGAAGTTCCGCTCAGAAATCACAGTGTCATTTTGGCTGAATATGGCATAGGAAAAAAGGCATTTTCTCAGGGGTTACTCACAGAGTCACAGTATACATTGGAGGCTTGAGGTTTCTGTTTCTAATGTTTTTGTTGCTCTGGTATGAAAAATTACATCAAACACGTGCCCTCTGAAAATTCTGGAGGACATCAGCAGATTTATGAAGGTTGGAAAGCATGCTAGACGACATGGATAAAAATGGTAATGTGGTAAGTTTATATAACTACAGATGAAACAATTTGACCATCAAAACTGCATGTTAGTACATATAATGGAAAATGATAAAGCTAACTAATATCACAATTACACAAGTTTGCTACCTCATGATGGCTATTCTTTCCCTATTGGTTTACTGCGCTACGCCCAGCTGTCTTCTTGAGTTCCATCTCCTTCATGGCTCGTCTTATCCTTTCTGCATCTTCGAACATTCCGGCTTCGAAGTACATGTTTGACATCAAAACATAGAATGTGACATCATTGGAGCCTGACTGGAAGAGGTCCTTGGCAACAAATTCAGCTAGCTCCAGATTGCCGTGAAGCTTACAACCCCCAAGGAATGCACCCCACACGCACTTGTCTGGGCGCAATGACATTCCCCTGATGATTTCATATGCTTCCACAAGTCTATCAGCTCGCCCTAGCATGTCAACCATGCAGGCATAGTGCTCCAGTGTAGGCGACATTTGGTAGTCAGAAAGGATGCTGTTGAAATGCTTCAGTCCTTCGTTAACAAGGCCTGAGTGGCCACACGCCACTAGAACTGCAGTGAATGTGAAAGAATTTGGTCTCACCCCTTCACTTTTCATCAGGCAGAAGACCTTGAGAGCCTCCTCAGAATCCCCATGGTTGGCATATGCACTTATCATGGCACTCCAAGACACAACACCACGCACATGCAAACAGTCAAAGACCCTCCTTGCATGAGCAATCTCACCGCACTTTGCATACATGTCGACAAGAACATTGCCAATCCTTGCATCTGTGTCAAGCCCATGACTCCGGGCAAACTCATGCACCCATTTGCCAGTCTCCAGGGCTCCAGAGCGTGCACAAGCAGACAAAACACTGACCAAAGTCACACAATCAAACCCCACATTCTCAGTAAGCATCCTGCGGAAGAACTTGATTGCCTCAACCACATCACCATGCTGCTCATAGATTGCAACCATCGTGTTCCAAGAAACCAGACTGCGTACCGCCATTCCCTCAAACAGAGCTTCTGCCATCGAAATGCTCCCGCACTTCCCATACATTGCAACGAGGGCATTAGCCAATGGAATGTTTGCATCAAACCCCGACTTGATCACGAACCCGTGCACCATTTCCCCGGCATCCAGCCATTCTTGTCCCTGCAAGCAGGGCAGGAAACTGATCAGAGTGATCTCATTCGGAAGTACACCCTCGGCAACCATCGTGCCGAACAGGGCAAGTGCCTCCCCAAAGAAGTAGTTCTGCACGTAGCCAGCAACCATGGCCGTCCACGACACGACCGTCCGGGACGAGCCATGGCTCTCCGCAAAGACCAGCTCAGCGTCTGCCACCTCCCCTTCCTGGAAGTACATCGCGATGAGAGTGCAGCGCACGAACCCGTCCCCAGCGAGCGCGAACCGCACCGCGTCGCCGTGCGCGGCCCGCCCGAGCCGCGGCTGGCGCGCAGCCGCGCAAGCCGGGAGCACGATTGGGTAGGTGTAATGATCCGGCGCGACGCCCGCGGCGCGCATCCGCTTGTAGAGGGCGAGGGCGTCGACGGCGTGCGACGACGACTGGGAGTGGGCGTGCGCGCGGAGGAGGCTGTTCCACATGTAGGCGTCGCGTACGGGCGCGGCGTCGAACACCCTGCGTGCGTAGGCGAGGGAGGCGGGCGCCACGCCGCCGATGAGGCTGGTGGCGAAGGCCGGGTTCGCGGATACGCCGAGGACGATGGCGCGGGCGTGGATGGGGAGGAGAGCGCGGAGGGAGGCCGGGGAGGAGGCGGCGGCGGTGATGAGGCGCGTGTAGCGGTGGACGAGGACGGCGGCGGCGGTAGGGGGTCGAGCTGGCATTTCGACATTTGGGCTCGTCAGGTTGGACTGCCTGACTGGGCCGGGCTTTGCTTTTGAATACTGAAATACTGATTTGCTTCGTGGAGGATTGAATACTGACGGCGATGTGGACCGCGGGCCCGGCTGCGACGGGCGACGGCCAGGCCAACCACGGGCACAGCCGCGACGGCAAGGGATGCGAGAAAGAGACGCGTGCGTCGGTGGAGAAGAGATAAGCGAGCAGAGAGAGGAGACGGCGGAGATGGAGATGCAGCGCGGGCCGAGGAGACGGCGGCGGCGTGGCTTAGAGGCACGGCGCGGCGCCGGTCAGGGAGATGGCAGCGTGGCGCGGCGCAGACCGGGAAGGGTACGGGCGTGCCGCCGAATGCAGAAAAAAGAGGCGTGTCCGTCCAGTTCCGCGTGAGTGAAGATAAGGAGAGAGGAGGAAAAAAAAAAGAAAAAGGAAAAAAAAAAGAAGACACACCAAGCCTATGTGAATAATAACTATGTTATTCAAATGATATCTCCATGAACATATCCACCCTAAAAAAAAGTTATGGATTCTAAGGGAATTTAAGTTTCCAAAAGGATCCTTACGGAAATTCCACCTTTCTAGCGACAAATTGTTTTACTAAACATTTTTCCGACTAGCGAAGCTAGAGTTAGAAAAAACCATTTCGTCAGAGAAGCTTTTGGCTGAAGCTCAAGCTCACAACCTATGTGTCCTACAATTGCTTTTTCTCCTGCCAGCTGCGAGCAGACAAATTTATGCCATGTTCACAAAAACCTGCAACATAGTATCTTTACAGAAATTTTAAAAATAACTTCACCCTATATGTCCTACAATTGCTTTTTCACCTGCAAGCTGCGAGCAGACAAATTTATGCCATGTTCACAAAAACCTGCAACATAGTATCTTTACAGAAATTTAAAAAATAACTTCACCCTATATGTCCTACAGTTGCTTTTTCACCTGCAAGCTGCGAGCAGACAAACTTATGCCATGTTCACATAAACCTGCAACATACTAGTAGTATCTTTGCATGATTTCACATTTGTCTAACCAAATGTACCCCGCATTGTTATACTCTACAGCAAAAGGTAAATTGCATTGCAACAGAATCAACATGGAATGTGAGACGTAAGAGTACTCTGGTACATGCAGCAGAACAAGTTCATCTAGCCTTGTACTATTTCAATGCCTCAGCTGTAAGCTCAGCAGAATTAAAAATGTCAACGATGTTGACAAGCCAGGAGGGTAATACGATACATTGATCACGTTCTATCGATACCGGTAAGAGCTCTGCATAGTTCTAGCTAAGGATTTTTTTTCCACTGAAAAATGTGGACTTAGGCCGCAAATGTGAATATGAAACATTCCCAACTATATCTGGTTCATATGCTAAAAGCAATAATGCCTCTAATCGATCTTGAGGGTGGACTTGATCTGCTCCACCACATGTGGGAGGACCCTGATGCTGTCATCGATAGATCTGTTGACACAGGATTCCAGTTCCTGAGTTGCATCTGTTTTCAACTTCTGGAGCTTGGCTGCTTCAAACTTGTCTTGACAGACCATCAATGACCGATTCAACCGTTCCTGAAGCAAGGGGCAATGATTAACAAAGATGTAGGTGGCATGCTAGTTTATGCAGAGAAATGCATGCAAAACCCTAAAATAGCAATAGGCCAAAAAAAGGCTCCTATGAACCCACTGGAAGATGAATAACAGTTATGCTGCGACATTATTCATGCACTACTTTGCCTACAAAAGGACATATTTTTCTGTTCAAAGTAACAAGATGTGTAACATTGTGTCTGTAGATGATTCCAGATACTTGGGACAACCATGTTCAATAACACTGAAAACTACTAATAGATCTTTTATGATGAAATAACCAGGTGGATAACAGTTGGCATGTGGATCTCAACAGATGCAGATGGAGTAAAAAGAAGGTGCTCAGATTGCATGTCAGAAGTACAATATACATGGGGATGAAATAAGAACTAAATTTCTGAGGGGGGAACCTTCTAAAACTCCTACTGTTCAATCATTGAGATCATGAAACCACATTCATTCATCAAACAAAATAACTATAGCAAAAAATATACTGCTCGTGAATCCTAAACCATCTTCTGAGAAGGGGACTTTACTATGTGACAATTAATGGCATTGTAAAATAATGATTGATTGCATGAAACAAATACACCATCACAGATAAGTAGATAATAAAACCCCGTGCAGCATGCTTGTTGAGGTATTTGTGCTGGTGACGGTGAACAACATTGAAATTATCACGCATACAGAAAATATGACAGCTCATTCAGACACAGCATTCGAGTGGTTGCAAACTTGCAATGATCAACAAAATCAGAGCAAAATGGAGCACACAAAACAAATATTAGTAGTAACTTAAAATAAAATTCAGAAAGATTCCATAGTAAAAAAAATTACAGGTATGGAACTATTAACTTTACTGCATCAAAAAAATAACCAATCATAATTACAGTACTACACAAGCAGAAAGGAATTAAGTACTAAAAATGATGAACAGAGAATTCTATGTTCTATTTTGCAAAAAAAAAATGACACTTGTATTGCAGCACATTAGAAGTACCTGAAACTTGGCCATCTCATTCTCAACAACATTGTTGGCGGTAAGAACAGGCACACTACAATTCTCCACACAGCTGTTGATCCCTTCTTGAGTACGTCGCCGATCAAAGCAGTCATATGCGCACTTGAAGTATGCTTGCTGAAAATCAATCAAAATAAAACAGAAATTCAAACATGAATTAGCACTCAAGTCTTTCGATTTGGGAGCATGCACCTTCCCTTCCTACAAAGATATCAATCATACCATAAGTTTTTACTAATAAAATATCCTCAGTCCAATAATTACTACTATTAGTCCAACCCCATTTTCCATCATCACAAGAATCGATGTCAAGGTAATTAGTCCAAATTAATTTCCTCTCAAATCCAGAAATTGTGCAAAGGAAATAAACATAATCGTGAACAATTCCAGGAGTAGATGGTTACTACTAGTACCAAACATTAAGGTTACACTAGCATATCTCTAAGAGATGGCAGGAAAAAAAAACATGCATCAAAAACTATATTCACATATCTAAAAAATTAGCATCCATTGTCCACTACTGCAATGCTGCTCTTTCGACATTCCTACGTCCTGCAGCAATACCCACCAATTTCGCGCACTTATACATTTAAAAGCAATGGCAAAAAAACTTATTCAGGGACTTCTAATTGCATCCGAACAAAATAAATGATCCAAGACTCGCACAACCCAGAACCTCCAATACTCCGTATCAGATTAACGGGCCACTGCCGCCATTAGCGGAACATCTAACTTCCTCCGCCCTGCAATTTCATATCAGAATACGAAACTCCAAAATCCGACCAAAGTTCTAGCACCAATCCTACCGTACCAGGGTACCACAGCTATCTCGCTCCTCCCTCCCCAACAGTACGAACCCTCGGAGGACGGGAAACAGAGGCGGCGGATCCCAAGAACCACCCCCCGAACTCTCACCTGCATGGTGAAGTTGACGTGGTCCTGGACGCCGGCGAGGTGCTGCTGCACGGTGGCGTTGACCTCCTCCAGCTTCCGCCGGATCCGCTCCGTCACCACCTGCTCCTCCATCGCGCTCAAGGGGTCGCGCCGTCTGGTTGCTTCCGGAGGCCTTTGCGGCTTGGGGGAGGGGAGGGAAGACGAGGGGAACAATGCGGTGTGGGGGTTGTCTGCTTTTCTTTCTTGGCGAGGAAGCGAGAAACGGCAGGTCGGAAGAGGGGGTTTAACTAAGGCCATGGGCTAGGGTTTTATGGATCTGGCCCATGGGCCGAAACCGACCGACAGAGCAGTGCATCTGGGGACGAGCCTGACCACCTTGCAAGGTTTTGAATTCGAGAAATGCTGATTCGGAATAAAATTTAAATATTCGTATAATTCTTAGAAAGAGATTAACTATTATAAACTAATGTTAGTGGATACCGTGGTACGCTGATGTAGACAACTAAATGTATGTTAGCGGATGATATGTCTCGCTGACATGGATATCATAATTGCTTGTGCTAGTGGATTTTAATTGCAAGTGATAGTAGACTGCTGAGGTGGATATCTTACATGTCAAGATAATATTGTAGTGTGGTTTAGAATTATATATATATATATATATATATATATATATATATATATATATATATATATATATATATATATATATATATATATATATATATGCTAGTGGACTTTAATTGGAAGTAATAGTGGACTGTTGAGGTGGACACTTTGCATGTCAAGATAATATTGTAGTGTGGTTTAGAATTATAAGAGATATAGATATAGATATAGATATATGTTAGTGGACTTTAATTACAAGTGATAGTGGACTGCTGAAGTGGACACCTTGCATGTCAAGATAATATTGTAGTGGGAGATACTATAGATCTCAGTTTTCTACCGTTGTCTAGTTTTTTTTATTTCGACCCACAGAATATTGTTGCCATGTCATTTGACAGGTAAACTTTGCTTCATCATCACTTGCATAATTGTTTGGCAATCGAGTACGAATATTTGTGTGCAATCAGTCAAATTCTAAACAACACGAGACATCGGGGATTGCTCATTGCTTAAATCTTTGGGACGATCCTGTTTTCACCACTTCTCCTCCCACCAGATGTCCTTCATCTATCAAGGGTTCTGAGAAAACAACTCTCATTGTCTTAAACACGAATCTAAGCATTTCAAATTAATGTACACATGTAACCTATACTAAATTAATGTACACGTATAATCAGCATGGGATCTGTATTCCCCCTGCAGCTGCCGCGCCAGGTAGTTTGGCGTGGTCAAACAGGTTAGTTTTGGAATTAAAAGTTTATAGGTGTTATTTTCTGAAAAATGTTTAAAAACATTAAAGTAAAAAATTAGAGATAGGAGTAAAATGGTCTATGTACAGTGATTTTAGGCTGAAAAATATAGAATAGTGGGGTTGAAGCACAATTGATGGAATATTATGGGTCCCTCTTTACTGATAGTATAGCCTAAAATTGCACTCTTTTGCAGTGATATAGAATGAATTGACCATAATTAATCCCCTTCATAAAAGAATAAGAGAAATTTTTGAGGGATTTGGCTTCCAAAACATTTAATCAGCAAGGCCTAGAGTATCTTTTATGTATTATTCCCTCTGTTTTTTAATACTTGTTGCCGTTGACTTTTTATCATGTAGTTTGACCATTCGTCTTATTAAAAAAATTGTGTAAATATAAAAAGAGCATTTTTTGCACATTTAAATATAGAAAGAACATGAGTTGTACTTGAAGTACCTTTGATGATTAAACAAGTTACAATGAAATAAATAATAATTTCATAAATTTTTAAATAAGACAAATGGTCAAACACCATTTCAAAAGTCAACGGTGACAAGTATTTAGAAACGCCGGTGCTAGCGCTCGGACGTTCGGACGGACGCCTGTGCTTGCACTCTGCCCCCACACCTGTATTTCGCGCCCACGTGGGGAGTCCCCGCTCGTGCCTCCTCCACTTTTGTCACATGCATGCACGCAGTTAGCAGCTGCAGTAGGTGACTACAATAGGTGGCTAGCCCAGCATCTATAAGAGGGCCGGGGGAGGGGGCGGCGGATGCCCAGTCGACGCCGAGAGGAGGAGGAGACAATGAAGCGAAGATGAGGCAGCAGAAAAGTGAAGACAGAGATACAACACTCAATCTACTTTTGAAACATCTGGATGTAACACTTGCAACATACGTCTGAAGGCAGATAAAACACATGAACCATGCATCTGAAAACACTAGTTGCAATACTAAATCCACTTTGAAACATCCAGATAAAACACTTGCAACATACATACAAAACAGCTGAAACACTCGAAATATGTGTATGAAACACTTGCAAAAACCACCTGAAAAGATTTCATATGTGTAAAAACATATGCAACATCCAGATGGAACACTTGCAAACATACGTCTGGAAAATGAGATAAAACACTTGGAACATACATTTGAAACATACGTGTATAACCACTACAACAAGTGCAATATTCCGATCTACTTTTGCAACATCAAGAAGAAACACTTGCAACATCCAGGATGAAACATATGAAACATATTCTTGTAACATGGGCTTTGCTTAGACAAAAGGAGGCACGCCAACGCGGAGGTTGATGGCAGCGCATGGACCTTGCTATGCAACAATGGCACGGGCAACTCGCCAGCGGACACGGCGTCACACGAATCTCGTACCTCTCGCCTGTTAGCATCCGTTGTGGAGGCGGACGCGGCTCACCAACTCGATGGAGACGATCTCAGCGAGTGGGCTAGCCACGGCGAGGAGGCAGCGAAGTGAAGGCGAGCGAGGCAGACTAGGTCCGATGGGGAATATGGCACAGAGGAGGCAGCGTGGAAGAGGCCGCAGGGGATGGGGTGCGGCGTGGTGGGGGTACGCGCGGTGCTGCGAGGGATCGGTGGCGGCGAGGCAGAGCGGGGTGGGCAGATGGGCACAATAACGCAGGGAGGAAACAGCGTAGCGAACATCGGGACGTGCAGACGGGATTGTCGATGTTTTACCACTGATAGCCTGTTACGGGGGTACCCGGGACAGATGTTCAGGTTTTGGCTGGTGCGGAACTAACGGTGAACACAAGAGACAGTCGATTTATACTGGTTCGGGCCCTCGAACGTGATCAAGTAATAGTCTTTATGTCCAGTCGGCGTTAGCCTTTTACGTTGGATTGATTGGTATGTTCTGTTATTCTTTACAGGGGTGCTCATAGTCTCTCTTTATATCAATAGAGAAGACTATAGTGCGATTATAATCCTAGTCGGATCTAAAGAAGGTGTCCTAATCTAAATACAGAAGGTACTTTCTTATAGGAGTCCGGCTAGTCTGGTCTATTCTACTCGGATTCGGTGTAGCAGTTGCTGCACCTCGTCCTGTTTCAGTCCATGGGCCAGGCTAGAGCTCACGACTTATAGTTATATCACAGGGGAACCCTATGGGTCCCACATCAATAAGCCCCCGAGCATTTCATGGTTGAACTTAAAAGCCTCCTTGTTTCTCTAGCCTCGCTTGGTGAAACAAGCCTGGCCCGGGTTCTTTCAAAGAGAAGCCTTGAAGTGGTCTTTTCTTGAAGAAGTCTCCTCAGTGATGTGCGCTCTTTCGAAGAAAAAGTGCACTCACTGAGTGTAGCCCCCGAGTCTCTTGCTATTTGGAATAAAAAGTTGGAGAGTCTTGGATCTTTATCGTTGAAAAAACTAAAAATCTCTTCTGAGGATATATACCCTGTAGCCCCTGAGCATATATCCAGGTTCTTTTGTTCAAGAAGAACTCAGATAGAGGGTCTTTTGTCATGTTCTCTGGTAGCCTGCTTTCTGTCAGAGGTATGTGGTAGGTGGTGGTTGAGTTGGTTGAATGTTGCGCAATCACAGGTTGCATAGTGTTGTCATATTCTTTCGGATATACTGTTCTCGAGTACTGTGTCTTCACGTGCGGTTGTTTTTCCTTTGCTGCTTTCTGTCACTTCTCTGAATCTTTTTTCAGGTTGGATTTGTTGATGCACTAGGTCCATGTATGCCGCTCCTTGGCCTATAAATACACCCTCGTGAGCTGCTGCAAACTGGTAAAGTCTTGGTGTAGATCTTAAAGTCTTGTAGTCATGAATATGATAGTTTGTGAAGTAGAGCAGCCCCCGGGTGTGAGTTGTAAGTCTTGTATATCTTGTAGCGGGTGAAAGAAGTTTTGTGATAGAGATTAGAGGTAGACTAATCTCGCAGCGGCATTGTACCAGGTAGTACGTGTTGGCAGGTGGAAGAAGTATTGTGATGTGGGACGTGTTCCCTCATCCAGTAGCTCCGGGTTGATCCCTCCACTCTGCCTTGTGACTGTTCGGTGCAGATCAACATCTGATCCAGGATCACATCGAGCTTGGGTAGACAGATGCCTACGAGCCTCACCTGGTCCAAGTTGTCCTGTTGTGCCGCTGACACCGATCTTGGATGCACTGTGCTCATCCTTTGAAGAAAATAGTGCAGCTGAGTAGAGTGTGTTCTACCGAGTAGCAACTAGAAACATGTAGGCGTTTCAGAGCCAAGTTTTGCTAGGTTCCTTGTTGCTATCTTGTTTGTCATAGTACCGAGTTCGTTGGGTCTTCTGAGATTTGTAATCTTGTATCATTTGAAGATATTTATAATAGAAAAAATCCTATTTTCTGAGTTGTTGTCTCCTTTTTTTGCTTATTTGAGTGCTTTTGAGTATCATCCAGGTTGTTTCTAGAAAATCCAAATTCTTTGGCAGCGTTCTGTAATCTCTTCTGTGTATCTTGCGAGTGACGAGTTCCTTCTGAGTAGTACGAGCTGAAACTAATCAGCAATGGTCTCGTGCTGATGGATAAGTTTGAAATATGTCCGTTGCACTGTGCCACTATGAAAAGCATGCCGCCCGTCGCTTCAGTCATGTCCCGCATTTAATGCATGAAAGGTTGAAATGATCCGTTGGCTTAACGTACCGTTTGGGCCGCGTTTTCATCGTTATAAAATAATTTATTTCCCTTCTTCTTTTCTTCACCTACTCTTTGCCTTCCACCACCGGTCTCAAAAATTCTAGCCCTCTCTCAGAGCTTAGCCGCCGCTGTTGCCGCCATTCGAGTGCTGCCACTGTCTATGCGCTGCCACTGCCCGTTTTCTAAGAGGAGAGTGTCAGCAGTGTATGGGCAAGAAGGGCTCATCTAGCAATTTAAAGGAGGTCTTGGTGGATGAGGAGGAGGCGCTCAAGGTGATTGAGAACTAGGAGTTCGTCGCCATGAGGACTACAGAGAAGACTGGCCTTCTCCGACCACCACGGAAGATCAGCTGAGGGAGCTGGCCAGTGACGGGTTGATCCAGGACCAGGGCTTCATCGAGTGGAAGACACCTGGCGAGCACCAGGTTGCTTCCCCTAGTCTTGGTGAGATTGTTCTTTTCGTTTCTTTCATCCACGCTGGGCTCTGCCTTCCAACGTCTCCCTTCTTCCACCGATTTCTTTAGTGCTTTGGTATTTCTCTGAACCATCTGACTCCGAACGTAGTTCTTCACCTTTCTGTGTTTGTTCACTTTTGCGAGGCCTTTCTTGGAATCCTCCCCTCCATCTCCTTGTTTCACTACTTTCGTCTGAAACCACACCCCCATAGTGACAGTACTTCTGTCATGGGTGGTTATGGAATCCAGTTTTGCCAAGGTAGGAAAAGGGAGTTCTTTGACTATGACTTGGTTGATTCGGTTAAGGAATGGCATTTTGAGTGGTTTTATGCTGGGAATATGAATCCCACTCTTGCAATCCACTCGAACGCTGGTCCTATAGTAAATGACTGGTGGGAGAAGCTTCCTTTGACAATTGAGGTGCTAAACAAGATTAAACCGCTGTTCGAGAGGATCAAGACTCTGAAGCAGCAGGGTTTGACTAGTTTTGGGATTATGGCTAGTTATCTTTGTCGTCGAGTTCAACCTCTTAAAGCGAGGGAGAACTATGGCTTTGAGTAGTCTGGTGCTGAAGACCCATCTCGGATGGTGCCGGCACTGGAGTTGACCGAAGAAGAAGTGCTGGAGCACCTCAAGAAGATCCTTAGGGAGTAACCGTCATCCCACATAGGGTCGACGAGTACTATGCTGATAATTCACCCTCTGCCATAAGTTGTTTTTGTTATTTCTTCGCAAGTAGTTTCCTTCTTTGTTTCTTCTGCTCAATCTTGCCATTTGGTTATCTGTAGCACTTGGGGTAGAATTTTGATGATTTGCCCCCACTTCCTACCGAGGACAATCCTGTTAGGGCGGTGGTTGATGGGAGTTAGGTTGGAGCTTTAGAAGTTAGTAGGTCTCGAACCGTTCATGTTCTTCCTGGTGTTTCTCTTGGAGAACTTGATCCTTTTGTTGAGTATGTGCCTCGTCCAGTTCCTCGAGCTCCTCGTACCACCAGCAAGAGGGCGCAGGCGGATGATACTTCCACCAGCGCATCCGCTAATAAGAAGCCCTATCCTTTGAGTACTCGTTCAGGTACTCAAGTCATAGGTATCATGCTCCTAGGTGAGCGTATCAATGTTCCTTATTTTCCTTTGGTTTTCATGTATGTATCTTTACTCGAGTACTTCTTTCTTTTCAAATGGCAGTGCAATGGAGATTCTCGAGGATGAGAACGAAGATGATAGCGCGGCCCTTATTACTTATCAGTGAGCAGTTAGAGTGCTTATCCATTCTTATCTTGCATTGTCCCGAGTTCTTTTGATGACTCATCTTTTTCTATCTTTGGCAGTAAGCGGGGGTCAAGTCAGAGTTCTGCAGGAACTCAAGTGCTAGTCTTGCCTGCCCTAGAGTAGGCTGGTACTGATATTTTTTCAAGCCCCATGCCCCTGCCCAAGTCTTCTGGTTGGCTTGGGAAAATTGGCATGAAGAGGAGGAGTGCCAAGTAAGCCTTTTCTAACTTGTTTCTTATTCTTTTGCCTTGACCTTGATCCTTCTTTGATGACTTCTTTTATGCTTTGTAGATCATCGTCGACTTTTTCTCCCAATCCCCAACCAATTTCATCTCAGTCGTTTGGTGCTCCTTTGCTCACCAGTTCCCAAATTTCAGAGCGTACGGTTAGTGAGGTGGCGATAGGAGAAACGGTGACTCGGGTTGAGCAAGTCATTGTGGAGTCACCCCACCCCGAGGTGATTTGTGAGTGTGGTAGAGAACCCGGCTGCTGGGTCTCTACCATGCAGGATACGGCTTTGGTTGTGGTTTCCACTTCTTTGTCGTCTCCCCATCCTGCTAGTCAATTTTTAGGTAATCAGCATCTGAAGGACGATGTGGTGTTGGAGTTCGATGCCACCCATCGTCTATCAAAGTTGACCATGGCTTGGGAGGGCCTCTCGGTTAGAGCAGCTTCTTTTGGAGAACAGCTTCAGGTAGGCATCTTTTTCTTCTTCTTTTTTGTGGTTCAGCTTCGTTTGCTTCTTTTTCTCATTTCCTTCCTTTTTTCTATGGGAGAAGTCTTTCTCTTGGGATCACTCTAGCTTGTTTGGCTTAGGTGAGACTGAGAAGAAGCTAGACTTTGAATTGAGCCAGCTGAAGGTGGAGTTGGTAATAAGGAGGTGGAGCTAGATGCTGAGCACTAAGGTCGCCAAACTTCTAAGATGGCTCTCTACGCGCAAGTCATTGAGGCGGAGCAGAGGAGGGATAATGCCATGGCCACTTTGCAAGAGTCATCTGGGAAATCAGACAGGCTTAAGAAGGAGTGTGAAGGTATCCTGAGTCCTTATATGCTTTATTTCCTCTTATCTCTTATTTCTTTGTTCTTTTATTTTTTGACTTTCTCTAATTGCCTTGATTAGCCCTCCGTAAAGATAAGCACAAGCTCTTGGAGAATATTGAAGAGATGAAGATATCGGTTCGCTCTAATCACAATAGGTCCGAGGAGGTAAGCTCGTGCTGAAGAAGGACTCGCTCGCGCCCGGCTGATTAGACTTGGTGTTGTCCAGGATCTCATGCAGGGAATGAAAACCATTGATAATTTGTCCAAGAAGCTGGCGGTATCTGATAAACGGTTTGCTACTTTGTGGAAATCTTTCAAGACTGTTGCTAAGCTTCTTTGAACTCCTAAAGATGATAGATGGACTTGGGGTGACTTCATCCCGTTGATCCCTATGTGCCTCCAAAGCTTTGTCAAGAAGGGGGTCTAGACATGCATCAAGAATGTCTTGGCACATGTCCGGGTTCTTGCTCCAACGGTTCCTCTAGAAAAGCTTAGGAAGAAATTCGATGATGACAACTACTTGGAGTCCATCGAGAAGGCTGAGCTTGAAGTTGAAGATCTAGCAAACTTCATCGCCAAGAAGCTTGATATTCAACTCCCTTATTCTGATGATAAAGCTGACAGTTAGGGTTTGTAGTGCCTAGACACATCCTTCCTCCTTTGTAAAGATATACTTTATATGTTGTCTTGTAAAAAACTCTAGTTCTTTGGATACATCTTTACTATCTTGCTTGGATTATTCGAGTAGTCTTCTTTTTGTGACTCGAGTTGTTTCCCCAGATCGTGGAAATTTCTTTAGCTATGTGCTGGATACAAGCCTTAATCATTGTAGGCGTATCTAGGTGCTTTAGAGTTATGTCCCTCCAACTAGCTGTACTCTTATTTTTGTGTTTTTATAAGTCTTGGCGTGCATCGGTGCTAGGTCAATCATGCTCTTTTATCCGGTGTGGAATAACTCCGTGATAGGGTTAGCGCTATCTGGCTCTCATCTGCGCTGTGAAAATTACTTAGGATAGGTCGAGTGTTGGCTTGACAACCTTCTTACTCTCATCCAAGTCTAAAAAGACTTGAGATAGGGTGAGCTCAAGCTTGGTTAGCTCTTTTTCTCTTTTCCGGGTTGAATAACTATGGGATAGGGTGAGCATGAAAGGTCTTGATGGCTAGAGGGGGGTGAATAGCCTTTTAAAAAATTTCTACAAAGACAAGCTAAACAAGTTTATCAATATAACAAATAGGGAGATGCGAGTTTTGCTTAGCCTACAGGGTGTTTGCGAGCCATCTAACCAATTCACAATTCTAGTATATTTGCACTCAACCACACAAGTCAAACCAAGAAGGAAACTACAACTAAAACTAGCAAGCTACACAAAAGAGCTGCTCTAGCAAAACTATCTAGCTAGCAAAGGTAACTAAGAAGGTAATGCAGAGTTGAGTTAGGAGGGTTTCACCGAGGGGTGAAGTATTGAGCCAACCAATATGATCAATAATAAATACCGAGACAACCGAACACCGGGATCAATCAATCACAATATGAAAGTGATGACACAAGATTTATCCCGAGGTTCACGTGCTTGCCAGCACGCTAGTCCCCGTTGTGTCCCTCTTCACCACGTGGTTCGGTGGCTAATCGGTCACACACCGAGCCTCTCAAAAGGCGCCACAAGAACCTACCAAATGGCAAAAGGTTGCAAATGACATGAGCAATCCACTAATGTTGCCTTTGGTGCTTCGCCAAGGTAGGCACAAATCCCTCACAATCACCGGAGGTGGCCAAGAACAATCACCAACTCTTGCCAACGCCTCCAAGCTGCTCCAAGCCGTCTAGGTGGAGGCAACCACCAAGAGAAACAAGAATCCCGCAGTAAATCAACCACCAAGTGCCAAATAGATGCAATCTCACAATGCAAATGCACTTGGATCACTCAATCTCACTTCGAATATGCAAAGAAGTAAGAGAGATGAGTGGGAGGGAAGTTGCTTAACTCAAAGTGCTCACAAGTATGTCAAAGAGTGCAAGCGTTTGAGCCAAGAGCTAGCCAACAAGTATTTATAAGCCCACAATAAAAAAGAGTCGTTAGAAACCTTACTGGGCAATTTTTGGGGGCGACAAATGCTGCACAGTAGCGTCTGTCGCTCCTACGGCCGCCACGTGTTCGATCATTTGAATTCAACGCGTTCGCGCCCACTGCGTCAGACACGTCCGACGCTCATGACCGCTGTCTGTCGCCTGCGACAGACGCGGTCCAGAGAGCGTGTTGACGCTCCGAGCCGACAGACGCGTACGACGAACGCGCGTCAGACGCGCCGCCGCGTCTGTCGCCTACGCTCACTCACATAGTTGTTGACGTCACCGTCAGACACGTCGCCAGCGTCTGTTGCGTGAGCGTCCGTGCGTCTGTCGCGCTCTCGCCAACCCTCTTAGCTAGGGTTTAGCATCAGACGCTGCGTGCCCGTGTCTGTTGCTCGTGGCGCCAGCGTCTGTCGCTCATAACTCAGTGGATTTTTGTTGTTTTCTCATTCCGCTTGATTTGCCCTTTCACTTATGAGCTAGACTAAGTATGTGTAACACTTTAGCATAAGTTTTAGCTCGTGAAACAACATGTGACATTGCCTCCAAATCTCGACATCGGCGTAAAGGAAAAAGTCGTTTCAACTCCTCGAAAATGCCTAAATCCCGCCTCGCAAGCTCGGCGGGAGGGAGAGAGGACCCAAACCCTCTCTACCACTCAAACACTAACGCCATCGCAAATGTGCTAACACCACGAAGTGATCATCGCCATGTGCGAGTGTGTTAGCATTTTCACAATCATTTTTCGAGGCGTTATTAGTTCTATCCAAATGCATATGATTATGAAATGCACACCTAGAGGCACTTAGGAGTTCAATAGACGCGTCATTCCCCTCTTTATAGTACGGCTATCTGTCCTATAATGTAACCACACCCACTAGGTGTCTTGGTTACTAAAACACAACCCTTAAGCATATACCTTTGCCTTGATCACGTAGGGTTGCATCCAAATCCAAGTGTGGCCATCATGATCACCATGTCCATCTTGCCACCAACCTTGGAATGTACTAATCCTCATATGCTATATACAACTTAGGCATATGATTAGTACTTAGGCATTGTCACTAATTATCAACACCAAACATAGAGCTTTCAGAGCGCTATCTGGCTCTCATCTACGCTATGAAAATAATTTGGGATAGGTCAAGTGTTGGCCTAGCGGCCTTCTTACTCTCATCCAAGTCTGAAAAGACTTGGGATAGGGCGAGCTCAAGTTTGGTTATCTCTTTTGCTCTCATCCTGGTTGAATAACTTCGGGATAGGACGAGCACTATCCGCCTCTCATCCGCGTTATGAAAACAACTTGGGATAGGTCAAGTATTGGCTTAGCAGCCTTCTTACTCTTATCCAAGTTTGAAAAAACTTAGGATAGGGCGAGCTCAAGCCTGGTTAGCTCTTTTGCTCTCATCCAGGTTGAATAACTCTGGAATAGGGCGAGCGCTATCTAGCTCTCATCCACGCTGTGAAAACGACTCGGGATAGGTTGAGTGTTGGCTTGACAGCCTTCTTACTCTCATCTAATTCTAAAAAGACTTGGGATAGGGCGAGCTCAAGCCTGGTTAGCTCTTTTGCTCTCATCCGGGTTGTATAACTCTAGGATAGGTTTTGTAGATCTTAGTAAGACAAATGTTGGTGAGAAACTTTATCTTTATTACTTTGATCATGAATCTTGATTACATAGTGTTTTCTTGCTGTAGAAGAATCAATCTTGTGCTTTTTAGGCATAGAGTCTTCGTAGCTGGTTGATGTGCCATATATTTCTAACTTGTATCTTATCTTTGATTATCAGCTCCTATGTTCCTGGTCTGGTGACCTTGGCGACGATGAAAGGGCCTTCCCATAGGCTGAGTAGTTTGTGACGTCCATCTGCCTTTTGTATTCTTCAAAACACTAGGTCCCCGACTTGGATAGAACAAGGTTAGATACTTTTGTCGTAGTGGCGTCTTAAACTTTGCAGGTAACGAGCTGATTGTAAGGTGGTGTTGACCCTGACTTCTTATGTACTGTCCAATTCTAGTCTTTGGGTGTGTTTGGCTTCTCCTTCATCATATTGCTCAATCCTTGGTGATGTCCAAATCAGGTCGGCAGGTAATACAGCTTCTGATCCGTAGACTAGGAAAAAAGGTGAGTATCCGGTAGCTCTGCTTACTTGAGTTCATAGCCCCCAAACAATTTGAGCAACTCTTCAATCCACTTGGATCCATAGTCCTCTAGTTCTTCGTACAACCTAGGTTTTAAGCTAACTAGTATGAGTCCGTTAGCTCTCTCTACTTGTTCGTTGGCCTCTAGGTGTGCGACTGATGCGTAATCTATGCTGATGCCGAAATCCTATGCCCAACTTTTGAATTCTATAGCCATGAAGGGTGTGCGACTCGATTGGGCATGCCAAGGCGGTGCATGGTGTCCTAGATGAACTCAACTGCTTTGGTTGCGCTATATTTCACAAGTGGTTTGTACTCAATCCACTTGGTGAACTTGTCAATAGCCACAAAGATGTACTCAAAACCGCCCTTGGCTTTCTTAAGAGGTCCTACTTGATCCAGCCCCAAGCAGGAGAATGGCCAAGCGGGCGGGATGCAGATAAGATTGTGTGCTGGAACGTGAGCCTGTCTTGCAAACATTTAGCAACCTTTATATTTTCTGATGAGTTCTTCTATGTCTTTCAAAGCAGTTGGCCAGTAGAATCCGGTGTGGAATCCTTTATGACCAACGTTCTTGAAGCGGCGTGATTTTCATAGCAACCTGAGTGGATTTCATCTAAGATCTTAGTCTTTTTCTGATGAGACACATTTGAGGAGTACACTTGATGATGTGGCTCTTCTGTATAGGTTGTCTCCCACGAGGACATAGTTCTTGCTTCTTTGAATTATCCGAGTAGCTTCTTCTTTATTTGTCAGTAACTTGTTTTCTTTGATGTAGTCGATGAAATCCTGTGTCCATGATTTGTGATTACCAAAATCTGGGTTGTTGGTGCTGGGAGTTCAGCGCTTATCTCACCGGGTTGTTTGATAGAGGGTGCTGACAACTCCTCTACGAACACACCGGGTGAGACCTTCGCCCTGTTTGATCCTAGCTTTGCGAGGATGTCTGTTGTGACATTTGAGTCATGTAGGACATGTAGAATTTCAATCCTTGAAAGCTTTTCCCTAGTTTGTGTACTTCGGTATGGTAGGCATCCATATTGTCTTTGGTGTAGTCCTAATCCTTGTTGACTTGATTGATGACTACTATTGAATCGTTGTAGACTAGTAGTCGTTTTATTCCAAGGGATGTAGCAACACGGAGCCCGTGGATGAGTGCTTCGTATTGTGCTTCATTATTTGTGGCTTGCCATAGTATCTGGAGGATGTATTTGAGTTGCTTTCCATTTGGGGAGATGAAGAGGACACCTGTGCTAGCTCTGCCTAATTTGAGTGATTAATCAAAATACATCTTCTAATGATCGAGGATTGTATCTAGCGTTGGTTGCTGGATTTCTATCCACTCGACAACAAAATCAGCAAGCGCTTGGGACTTGATCGCTTTGCATGGGGTGAAATCAATGTTGAGAGCTCTGAGTTCAACAACCCACTTAGATATGCGTCTGGTTGCATCTCTATTGTGTAGGATATCTTTGAGTGGAAAATCCGTTACCACAGTGATCTTGTGGCTTTCAAAATAGTGACGTAGCTTGCAGGAGGTGATCAGGAGGGAGTAGAGTAGTTTTCGTACATGCGGGTATTGGATTTTGGAATCTGACAGTACCTCGCTGATGTAGTAAACGGGACGCTGTACTTTGTACACGTGGCCTTCTTCTTCTCTCTCTACGACTATTGCTAAACTGACAACCGTAGAAGTTGCCGCAATGTATAGTATCATGTCTTCATGCTTCTTTGGAGGTGTGAGAACGGGCGAGGAGGTGGAGGTATGCCTTAAGGCTTTCGAAAGCCTTCTTGGCTTCCTCTGTTCACTCGAACTTGCCCGTCTTCTTTAGTAACTTGAAGAAAGGTAGCCCTTTTTCACCGAGTCGTGATATGAAATGATTGAGGCCTACTATGCAACCTGTCAGTTTCTGCACATCTTTGATACATCGAGGAGGGCCCATCTCTGTTATAGCTCGAATTTGCTTGACGCTAGCCTCGATTCCATGATGACTGACCAAGAATACGAGTAGTTGTCCTGATGGTACTCCGAATACACACTTGTTTGAGTTCAATGTCCACTTCTACTTCTTCAGATTCTCGAAAGTTTGTTTCAAGTCTTCAATTAGTGTGTCTGGGTTCTTTGTCTTTACTACTATGTCGTCCACATATGCTTTCACGTTTTTGCTAATCTGCTCACCAAGGCATGTCTGGATAGCTCTCTGATAAGTAGCACCAGTATTCTTGAGTCCAAACAATATGGTTTTGTAGCAATAGGCGCCGAATGGAGTGATGAAAGATATCTTGCTCTGGTCTTCTTCCTTTAATGCGATATGATGATATCCTAAATAGCAATCAAGAAAAGATAATAGGGCAGATCCCGTTGTTGAATCAACTATCTGATCAATGTGTGGTAGTTCAAACGAGTCTTTTGGACAATGTTTGTTGAGATTTGTGTAGTCGACGCACATGCGCCACTCGGCCGTGTTCTTTTTCTATACTAAAACCAGGTTGGCTAGCCAATCTGGATGAAGGATTTCTCTTATTAACCTTGTTGCCATCAACTTTGCAATCTCCTTTTTTATTGCTGCCTTTTTGTCGGGTGAGAATCATAGTAGTCGTTGCTTCACAGTCTTAGAGCCTTCATTAACATTAATTCTATGCTCAGCCAACTCTCTTGGGACACTTGGCATGTCGGCCGGCTTTCAAGCGAAGATATCTTTATTGTCCTAAAGAAAGTTGGTGAGCGCAAGTTCCTATTTTGCCGATAGGTGGGCACTGATGGTCACCGTTTAGGAGGGATCACCAATACCCAGGTCGATTTGCTTCACGTCAACTTCTTTTGGAGGAGCAAGAATGCTAGGCTTCTTGGCTGGGATCTTTAGTTCTTCTGGGTTGATTTCAGCTGCTATGGTTGCTATCTCTTCTCTTTCACTGACTGCTTGTTCCTTAGCTGCAATCTGGACTGTCTGTACATCGCAGTCGAAAGCATGCTTCAGGTCACCCCTGAGGGAGAGGACCCCGTTGGGCCCTGGCATTTTGAGCAGGAGGTATGGATAGTGTGGTATCGCCATGAACGGCTAATGCTGGTCTTCCAAGGATAGCGTGATATGAAGATTCAAAGTCTGCAACCTCAAATTTGATGAACTCTGTATGGTAGTTTGAGGGAGTCCCAAAAGTAACCGGTAGAGTGATCTGTCCCAGTGGCATGGCTGCCTTGCCGGGTACTATCCCGTAGAAAAGAACGCTTGTTGGAGTAATCATCCTAGTGAACTCTAGTTCTATCTTCCTTAGTATTTCTGAAAATATTATGTTGAGTCCGGCTCCCCATCGATTAGCACCTTTGTGATAGTCATACCAGCGATTGTTGGATCTAAAACTAGTGGGTAGTGGTCAGCATTTCCTATGCTAGTCCATTGATCCTCTCTTGAAAACTGGATTGGATACTGCGACCAATTGAGGTACCCGAAGGTAGCCGGTTTTGCTGCCATGATGGTTCATAGAGCTAGCTTGTCCTGGTGTTTGTTCCTAGAACCTGGAATTCCAGCAAAGATGACTGCTACTGTTCCTTTTTATTGCTGAAATCTCTTATCTTTAATGTTATCCTCTCCTTTTTTTTCTGGTCGTCTTCTTTCTTGCCCCCTTATTACACTGTTTAGAACTGTAGCTGACGTCATCTATGAATTGTTCACAACTTTAGTTAAAGGCATTCGTATACTGTTTATTACTGTAGCTGACGCTATTTTTTGGTCCGCTATTTTTTTCGCACACACAAAAGGCCGGCTCAGCGGAGCGCGCCCCATGTGCTAGTATACTACAAAAAGGAAAAACGATAGTGCAGTGAAGTGTGCATATCTAACTAGTACATCATCTTGGGGGGCGTGGGGGCAATGAGAGGTATGCCAAGAACATTCAACCGTATAAAAAATTGAGAATGTGTGTTGTATTTTGACCAAAGTCTAATTGAAAGTTGTACTGCAAATAGATATGTGGCATCTTGACATGGATGTGTAACATACCTGGTGCCACACATTTATAGACCAATCACGCACCATACATTTTGTTTATTAATGAAAATGTCAATTCAACAATCATCGCCCTGTTCGTTTCGCTGGATCAGCAGAATCAGCAGTCATCCAGCAGTGTTTTTCTCTCACAACAAACCAACGAACAGTACTTTCAGCCACAATAAACCAGCGAAACGAACAGGGTGACTATGGATCAAAAGCAAACTAGTTTCTAGCTAGTGGACACCGATGTGTGTGGGGGATTTTGGTTGGCAGCAGCAGTAGGACCCCTTGCATGACCCAACACCATTGGAGCCTACGTCAGCGACTCAGTGCACATTCCGCCGCACACCTTTTCTGTACAGGTGCCTTTCACTTTGGCGCAGACCCCTCGGTTCTCGGCTTCCTGGTTGCCAGCTGATGACACGGCCGTAGCAAGGAGTGCCATCAGTGGCCATGCGGCGGCGAAAACAACCAGAGTACTCTTGGAGCTTATCTTGAGTAGCGCCATGAAGCTAGCTAGCTATGCTTCACTACCGAGAGATTAATGGTTTCTTGATGCTCTTTCATAGTGCGGGTCCTTGTTTATATAGATGGCATCCACAAGCAAATTAATCATGGTCAGTCAATTTCTACCTTCTTCAGACCAAAACATCATGTACACAGTCATCTGATATAGATTTGCATTTATTCCCTGCTAACTAATGCATCATGCCTCTAGGTGAATTTATTGGTTGGCTATAGGCTATAGGAGTACTCCTATAGTATGGCAGCATCAAGTATGATTCTCATCCTAATTACTCATTCTTAGCATTCCTCATCACAAATATTTATTCGGAGTCCAAATTTTGTTAGCCTCTATCATAAGAGTCATATGCAAAAACAGTGGTAATACATTATCATCATTACACTACTACGGAAATAATGCAATAAATTGATTTCAATTAACATGATTCCACAAGAAAAAGTGATAGTCTAGGATAATTACTATAGGGTCCAAACTCGATTGTGACGATACTGTTATGCATGCTTACATGACATGTTTTGTTCTACCTCTGGATCACATGTTGTGACGTTACAAAAGCACATTCTCCTAAAGGTAGCTCATTCCTCCAATTGAGAACATCCAAGTATTTTTTTTCTGACCAAACCGAATAGTGTCTTGTAGGAAAAAAATAACAAACTTGTTGTGTCGACACGAAAAGGTCAACTTTTTCATGTCTTTCAGAAAAAAATAAATAAAATGCCATTCAGTGTCTTGTGGCAAAACCTCTTTTTTTGTTATTGTGTTTTCCCCTTTTGTTTAGTTCAGTCACCAGTTTCAATCTAAAAAGACTTAAGGACACTCTCCACCCAATCACTGGGATGGTTTAGTCTGGTATGTCAAAGATGATGGTGTCTGTTATTGCCGACCATTAATTAATCAACGCATCATGCGCGATAGATTTGAGGGTCAACACCGGTAATCAACTTTCCTAGTCTCCGAACCTCCGGGTGTTTCGGATGATCGATCAAAGGGTTAACTATTTTCTTCTTTGATCCCTGAGCACATGATGAGTGCACTCAGTGAGGGTGGTGGCGTGATCAACTCTGGTGGAGCCTAGCAACAACGACATGCCCAAGTGTCATGGACGATGACATTGCCGGTGCTAGCATGACTGACTTGGGTGAGCCTGGTGGCAGCGTGCCCAAGTGGTCCCTCTGCGACATTGTCGTCGGTTGTGGCATGACTGACTCGAGTGATGAGCCCAGAAATGGCATGCCTGAGTGGTTGTGTGGCTGGCAGCGTGGTGTGCCTGAGTAGTCGTGGCTGGCAACATTATCGCCGGCAACACCATAACCCATTCACGTGAGGCCAAATGCAGTGTGCTGAGTGGTGACGTTGCCAGCGGTGACGTGATCGATCCAGCTTGTCGACGAAACCTGAGGACAAAAAGATTACTAGACAGTTATGCAATATTCTAAATAAGATAAAACACTACTACAGAAAGGGTTATATCGAAGCACTCTTATCACCGACGGTTTGAAGGACGGTGGGGCGCAGGGACCAATTGAACTGACGGTGAAAAGTATATTCATCGTCAACTCAAAGTACGATCTAGCATTGATCTTCAGGTTTATGTCGCTGCCGATTTATACGGCGAGCTGGCGGCGATGCTAGTTATCACTGTCAGCCCAAAAGGGCCATGGTGGACAGGTGGTCAAAAGTCTTTGCGACTGTTCAGTGTCCGAACTTCGAATGCCCTTTCATCACCATTAATTCCACCCGGAGAAGCCGGATAGGCTCACCCAGTGCACACCATCTGCCCTTTGAAACAACCCCTATTCTTGTTCATCTGCTTCCAACTTCAACCTTGACAGGCTTCAAGCTACCCGACAACGATCCCTCCAGCAAGGAAGAATACAGCGCTGGGGGAGTACTGCCAACGAGGGCTTGCCTGATCAGAGTCCATGGGACTTCGATGATGCCTAGTTTTTGGGCGATGGCGCCGAGGAGGAGGAGGAGGGCGACGACGACGACGAGGAAGACGACGAGGGCGAGGAGGAGGCCACCGATGAGGCTCCAACAAAGCATGAAGAACGGACCATCCTAGCTCGGATAGCGAGGATCTAGATTAGATTTAGTTTAGTTTAATTAGTTTGAATCTATGTATTGTTTTTCAAGTTCATCAAGACATATATATGCATGATTACAATCATCGAGACATTGTCAGTTATAATAAATTAGACTTGTTTGAGAGTATGCACTGTAATGTTTTCATCCACTAACAACCGCAGTGTGATACTGTCAAATTACCGAGACAATTGACCGCTTAATATGCTCTTATCACTGATCGTCTGTGCTTCCGCCCAATGAATCTAGGTCGTCCATGTCACTCGTAGCTCGAATACATTCAGGGGAACATATTGGGTGCTGTTGTAGCACGAGGATACAAAGGAGATTATCCGCTTGGTGAGCAGAGCATATATTGGAGGTTGTCGCCCTGGACCTATTCCACCAAGAATGGATGGAGAAGCAATAATAGAATTTGCTTACGATTTTTTCTGTCATTACTCTTTTATTCTTGTTTAGCATGTGAGCTACAAACTTTTTAGACTTATATGTGAGATGAGAACAAAACTTTACCATTTTATAAAAATTTGGTTTGACAGAAAGGCACGTTGGGTATCGTCGAGTTGCTGGCCTCTCGTTGTTGCTGCCAAAATGGATCTCCGAGAAGATGCATGCTGCTTCTGTTGTTTGGCAACATGGATCCTCCGATCCTGTATCATGCCTGCGTTGGGCCCGATCATTTACATCGGTTAGCCCAATTAACGCGTTGATCGATCCTTCGGTTGTCCCCACCCACACGGGGTAGGCCCAATAAGAAGTGGTGATCCGAGCTTATGTTTAGTCCCTGTTTCCCATGATCTCCTAGACTTATCCAAAGAAATGTCTAGAGTTTAGAACAAAAATTTAGACCACTTTATTAGGGAGGTCTAAAGTAATGCCTAAAGTTTAGATATATCTGACAAAATTTTAGACCACACAAGTGAACTAAAGTGGTCTAAAATTTTAGTCGTCGTCTTTAGTCTCGACTAAACTCTAAATCCGAGAATCCGAACGTGCCCCTCTGCCGGCCCAGCTTCTACTGTCTCACTTTGTGTATGCATGTACGAGAGGCAGGTAGGAAGCGTGCTCGTAGGTGTTACTGTTACATAGAGTAACGTGCTACTGAGGGCCGTGCCGACGCCCAACCGGCTTCAACCGGTGGTGGTGGCACCGATCGAGTCCTATACTACTATCGTACACGCTGTATGCTTCAACTGGCCGGCGCATGTATGCGAGTGCCACCAATTTAATTATTGGGTTAGTTTGACTAGCAAACGCGCACGACTCCAGACGTCTCAACATATTTTTTTACTTGTATTGTGAGTGCATGTCACTCAAATGAACACGTATAAGATGGGGAGATTGTTTGACCAACAAGATAAATGAAGTCACTATTCCAGCTAGATGTACGTCACCTGCCGTGGAAATTAAACAAGAAAGTATTTAGTTGGGATCACTCGAACACGCATAGATCGATGTATGCTTTGCACTACAAAGAACCTAAGCCAACTTAACCACACTCAATTCACTATGTTTTGTCTCCTAGCTAGCAGTCCTATTTGATCGGTTGATGTGTGTGTGGTTGTGAATATACAGGATACAGCTCAGTTGCTTACACGTTCAAATCCTCGGCTCAGTGCCTTAGCAGCCATGTTTCCACAAGGGAACAGGAATGGGAAGGTGAAACGAAAACGGGAACTTGAGATGTTAATCTATAATGTGGGAACGTAAATGTTCCTGAATCGGGGACGTGGACGTTCCCGGAACAAGGAACGTGGCCATGCATCTTCCACGTTTTCGGCTGCTAAGCTCGGTGCATGCGGATGTATTTTTTTCCGTCTATAAAGAAATGACGGTATTCTTCTTCCAATGTTAAGTGATGCATAGCTGGCGGGTGTAACTTGCTTGTGCTGGCTTCAACAATCTCAATATCTGGTAGCCTAGATTTGCTATTTTGCTTGTAAGTATAAAATGTAGGGATATAAATGGGCTAGCCTGCAAACCCGTATATAGACTTAATTAATTAAGCCTATATACAAGTTCGCGGGGTAGCCCACAGATATCTGTTGAAAATTTTGAAATTAAAAAAGTGGACAGCCAATTTATGTTTTTTGTATTTACCCCGTCCTTGATTTGTGTGCGTGCTAGAACCAGACAAATACGCATATGACTTCGGGCAGAGAGGAAATTAGTTCACATAGGACATGCTAGGTAACAAAGATTTGTGGTAGATTACTCGAATCCCCTGGGCATATACTCCCTCCGTCCATCAGTTTCCATCATCTAAGCAAAAATTTTTTTCCAAGAGTCTCCTTCATATTAGATTGGGACCACGGGTTTGGCTTCTCGTACGTGCAACGCATTTGGTGCTCATTGGTTGCTCCTTGTCTGCATTTATTGCTCCTTGGCTGCTCATTAGCTGTGACTCCTTAGCTGCTCATTGTCTTAAATGCAAATTGGCGTTGTTTGCTGCTCCTTGGTCATTGCGCCGAAGGCTAATACGATGAAGACTTATGGACTGACGGAGTACTCCGTATATACATGATGAAGGTCAACTCACCTACCTAGCTCATTCTAGTCAAGAATGGAAGTAAAACCGAACATATAATCAATGTTCTAACATTAGTTTGGTCAACACTCTACTTCATTTTTCCTTAAAGTGCAAAGGACTTGTACTAACTAAAAGTTTGGCGGAATCACACATTTCACTTCAGATGGGTAGACTTTCAAGGAAAAAAAACACAACCTTGATATGTACTACCTCTCCGAAAACAAATAATATATATTACTAGTTAAAATGTCTAAAATTTAATGAAATATATAGATGTTTCTGATGATAAATAAGTATACTATAAAAATATATCTCATGACAACCTAATGATACTTATTTGATATTATAAATATTAATGTGGTTTTTATATAGAGTTCGTCAAACTTAAGATACTTTAACTTGGTACTGTGCTAGAATTGTATTCTTTTATGGATTGAGAAAGTATGTAGAAAAATAGAATCCTCAATTCTTCCCTTCGACTTGTTTTTTTATACACACACTTAAACACACAAATATCGGCACAAGCTCACACTTATATACACTACTACAAAAATTATTTTTAAAGGCGTCACTATTTTGTGGTAGAGGTGGCTCTATCAAAATCTGCCTCTAAAAATAGATTCTAAGATGGCCTGTCTCTATAAATTGATTTTAGAGATAGCTGGCAAGTTGAACGGCCTTCAAAATGGCATTTTTAGACGTGGTTTACCCATACTTTCAAGCCGTCTCATAAATAGATCTATAGAGGCGGCTGACAATTTAGCCCGTCTATAAAAACAGGAGGAGCACAGTAAGATTTTTAACTTTTGTAAATAAAGTGTATGAAGATAATCATTATATCGAAGTTGTAGTACTAAAAAAGATCTACTACTTTGTTGTTATGACTTCTCCATTTTAAAACCATTCAAGTCCCAAAAATGTAGTTTAAAGTTTTCATAATTTGAAATTTAATATTTTAAAGTTTTTGAAATGACATCGGATGGAGAAACAACATAAATCAAAGTTACAGTACTCGAAAGGATTTGCAACATTGTAGTTTACTACTTTTTATATGAAATTAGGACCTAGGAATTCTATTTTAAGCTCTCAGACTTTGAAATTTATTCTTTTTTAAAAATTTTCAAAGTACTTCAGACGGAGAAATAATCTAGACCAAAGTTGTAGTACTTGAAGAGATATGCAACTTTATAATTTATGACTTTTTCATTAAAAATCATTTAGGATCCAGAAATTATCTTTTAAGATTAGTGATTTTGAAGTTCATACTTTTTCAAAAAAATAAAAATTGAATGATATTGGATATGGAGAACGGACCTAAACCAAAGTTCAGGTACTCAAAGAGATCTAAAACCACTATGCCAGAAAAAGGTCATCAATGTCAGACTATGTTGTCGGTTCGTGGCATCAGCTGGCAGTGATAGGCACTGTACTATCACTGTTAGTAGAAGCTACGAACCGGCAATGATAGGTCTATCGGTTCATGGGCTTGAACCACCAATGATATGTTATTTTGCAAGAAAAAATTCATAACTTTTCGTAGGTCGGTTCAAGTTAAACTTTATACAATAATTGTAGAGGTCAAAGGTATCTAAAACTTTGTAGTTGACAACTTTAAAATTTGAAATGGTTTATAAGTCCAAATACTAAGTATAAGTTCTCGGATCAGATTTGATATGTTAACAATATGAAAGAGACAAAGTCTACAACTTTGCGGTTAAGGACTTTTTCATTTAAAATCGTTTATAGTGTTAAATATAAATATAAGATTCAGAATTATGAAGTTCAAAGAATAGCATCAGTTGTTGCGTATCTTAGCTGGTATGGATGCTTAAGAGGATGTAAACATATTAAGGTCATGAGTTCGAATCTTGAAAACATACACATTTTTTTTATTTTTATCACTTATCACTCCCGGATTGATGTCGGGTTTAGACACGATAGTGATGTAGTAATCTATGGTAGTTAACTTTCTAGTTGAATGTTTTAAATTGAATGATTTGCAAATTTTGTAAAATGATTTCTAGAGATTTCTGCCTCTAGAAATCACTTATTTCTAAAGATAGGACAGTTGGTTTCACATAGACAATTTTACGATACAACAACATTTTTGAGAAGAGAGTCAAGAAATGAGTTAGATTGGGTCAGTTTTCAACTATAGATTATTCCAAAGGGGGACTTTAGAGGGTTTTATTGGGGTCCATTTGACCCAGATAAAAATTATCCTTTAGCAAAACACTATTAAAGTTCAAGAAAATTTATATCATGTAGTGAACTGACCCTGTTGACAATGAGGATGTTTTTAGCTAGATACGTCACTAATTACTCATGTAGTTAATTGTTATGGACAGTTTATATAAACAATAAAATGAAACCATACATTAAGTGTGGTTGTTTTATCTAGATTTTATTATATTCTAGTTAATGCGATAGTCATAGAAATAACGCCATCAAATTTTACAGCAAGAATAGCCGTATAGAAAGATGCAAGAAATTTGTCGCATAAAAAAAAGATGCAAGAAATTTATGATTTATGTAAGTCAACTCATCCCATCCTCGTCGTCAGAGAAGTAAAGGCTGGACTAGAAATACTACGCGTTGCGTAGCGCACCGTATATAACAGTAAGGGTGTGTTTAGATGAAAAAGTTGGGGTGAAAAGTTACTGTAGCACTTTTCGTTGTTATTTGGTAAAATTTGTCCAACCATGGATTAATTAGACTCAAAAGATTCGTCTCGAACTTTACAGACAAACTATGCAATTAGTTTTTTTTTTACCTACATTTAATGTTTCATGCATGCGTTTAAAGATTTGATGTGATGGGTGGAAGAGGAAATATTTTGGGTTACTGTAGGAAGTGAACGCGGCCTAACATGCACACTTCGCCGGCTGCCGCGTACGACGACGACATACGTGCCATCATTTCCACCTTCAGCTCGCCGCGACGACCCCTTAATTCCGGCCGGCGGCGAACGGCGAATGCACGCCTGCACTATCACTTTGCCGCCTACTACGCCACTTCCCTCTCAAGCCACTTGACCTCCAATCCATCCAGCCCCTGGAAAGAGCCAGTGAGCCACACGCCTCGATCGTATAAGACTCCCTGCTGTCCATGGTCAGAGCGCACACACACAGCACAAATTCATCTCCATCTCCAGCCATCATCTGTCGGCTGTCGTCGATCTATACCTTGACTACACGCACTCACCTAGACCAGGTAGTTAGCAATGGCGGTCCGTGGAGGAGCCATTGCCGCCGCTCTGCTGGTGGTGGCCCTGGCGCTGGCGCTGTCGTCTGACACGGCGTCGGCGGCGGGGATATCCTCCCGGAGGCCCAGCAAAAATCCCCCCAAGATGTCGACGCCGGGGGACCCCAAGAAGCCCCCGCGCAACGGCAAGTTCACCACCGTCGTCGCCAACCGGTACCACAAGCGCGACTACGAGATCACCTGCACCACCGACTGGGGCGCCTCCTGCTACGTCAAGTGCCCCGCCCGCTGCCCCAACAAGTGCCTCGCCTACTGCGCCTATTGCCTCACCTTCTGCCGTCAGTATCTATTTCACTAGCTATTTTCTGTCGTCGCCGTCGTCGTGTTCCTTACTTCCTTGTTGTTCTGATTATGATTCCATGAAGAACTGATCTCATCTTGTCCGGTGGTATGATCAGTGTGCGATCTGATGCCGGGCACCTCGTGCGGCGACCCGCGGTTCACGGGCGCCGACGGCAACACCTTCTACTTCCACGGCAAGAAGGACGAGAGCTTCTGCCTCGTCTCCGACGACCGCCTCCACATCAACGCGCGCTTCATAGGCAACCACAACGCCGACTCCGGCCGCGACTTCACCTGGGTGCAGGCGCTCGGCGTCACCTTCGGCGACGGCCACAGGCTCTACGTGGGCGCGCGCAGGGCCGCCGAGTGGGACGAGGACGAGGACCACGTGGTGGTGGTGCTGGACGGCGAGCCCATCGACGTCGAGCCCGCCAAGGGCGCGCGGTGGACGTCGAGCGCCGTGCCGGGGCTATCCGTCACGCGCACCGACGCCGTCAACGCCGTCGTCGTCGAGCTCGACGGCGCGTTCGCGATCTCCGCCAACGCCGTGCCCATCACCGATGAGGACTCCCGCGTCCACGCCTACGGCAAGACGGGGAAGGACTCGCTCGTGCACCTCGACGTCTCCTACCAGTTCCCCGGCGGCCTGACGAAGGACGTCGACGGCGTGCTCGGCCAGACCTACCGCCCGGACTACGTCAACAAGCTCGATATCGGCGCCAAGATGCCCGTCATGGGCGGCGCCGACAAGTACCGCTCGTCGGGTCTCTTCGCCACGGACTGCGCCGTCTCCCGGTTCCACCGCGCCGGCGGTGGCGATGACGCCGGCTTCACCTCCTTCGCCTCGTAAATGGCACCCCACACGCGCGCGTTGATCCGGAATTCCGGTCGTCCATGAAATAAGCCAGTATGTACTACGTCTTGCGTACAGCGTACACTGGGCCATATAAACGTAACAGAAGTCTTGTGTATTGTTTTGTATTTGTGACGGAAATTTATGATATATATGCAAAAAAAAATGCAACTACTGTTCGGATTGTAATCTTGCTAACGAATAAATTGGGCATGTGTAAAGTGTTCTCGAAACCACCCATCATGTACTACTTTCTCAGTCTTGAAATATAAGGCGAGTGAAAAGGTTTTATAAATGTTTTACAAGTTGCTACGAACACATAGATACAAAAAGCGAGTGAAAAGGTTTTATAAATGTTTTACACGTTGCTACGAACACATAGATACAAAAAGCACGCTAATTGGAGCTAAAACGGAGAAGTTATGGCCTGAATAGGGTCAGATGGCATTGTTGTGAATAACTGAAACTTATTTTTGAAATAACACACATCAAAAACTGAGTTTACACCGGGTGGCAGTTTCAAAGTTGAACAAGGGAAGGAGCCTAAACAGAAAAAAGAATGGGCTCCATTAGAATTACTTTCTAAAGAGGATGGACAGCGCGGGTTGATAAAGGGGAAAAGAGAGGGTCTTTTTGCAAATACAACAACGATTGTCGTCAACAATTGGGTCATTGGTGAGGTGGCGCTTGTGGATTGGGTGGAGCCTGTGAGCCGGTGGTGGACCTGGGTGGTGGACCTCTTCCACGTTGCATAGACTGATTAATGAGATTGAAAGGGTATGCAACTGTACCGCTAGATAGGGATCAGATTATAGGGAGTTGGGGGTATTTTCTGGCCAGAACAGTTACTCCAGCGAGGAGCGTGATGAAGGGCGTTGGGGAGCTTGTCGAAGATCAAAATGGCATAGAAGCCACGGTTGGCTTCGGAAAAAGCACGGGAAGATAGGAGGCAACAGAGAAAATCACCTCCGGGGTTCTCAATGGTAGGGAAGAATCGATGGAAGGGTAGGGCTCGATGCGATGGACGACAACTTCGCGGCAGCAGCAGTGAGAGAGCAGTAGAGATCGGGAGAAAGAGCGAAAGTGGCTCCTATGGCTCCGTTACCCTGACACATAGCCTGGCAAAAGGTCTTCGACGATGGCAATGTAGCGAAAAACGTCAACGCGATGACGAACGTTCTCGCTTCCAGCGAGATCCAACGAAAGGCGGTGGAGCTAGCTAGGGCTAAATGTGGCGCATAAGGCCATGTTGCTTTTGGGCCTAAGGCCCTGTTGTATTGCTGCACTCAACCCCTTCTTTATATGTAATAGAAAAAATAGGTAGGGAATTTCTATCCCGGGCCCTAAAATGGCATGTAAATCAAAAAAGGTCGTGAAGCAGGCAGTCTCTAGGTTTTATAGGGGGAGTCGTGATCTCCTACGCGGAGAATCCGCGAACATTGCCAGATCAGGGTGGCCACAGGGATCCGCTAGGAGGTGCTTGAGCCGGATGCAATGGGACATAGGGGAAAGAGGAGAGACTGATCAATGGAGCAGCAGCGAATGCGAAGGGGTAGGCCCATGCTGTTAGCGAATGAGAGTAAGGGGCACGGCATGGATGATGAAGTTTTAGGCTGGGGCTGAAGGATGACGATGGCCCATGGGAGAAAGGAGGGAGTGGCCTTGCACGCACGTGGGGAGCTAGGCTGACTCCGCGATGGGCCTGTGGCACGTGGATGTGCATTGGGCTGACTTGGTGCTAGGCTAAGCCCGAGAGAGGAGTGGGCTGGTTTGGCTAAAGGGAGGAGGGAACTGGGCTGCCCGTGCGGTTTCCAAGCGGACCAAGGAAAGGAGGCTACTGCGGTTGTGGGCCGGAAAAGTGATAGAGGAAGAGAGGAAAAGAGAAAACCCTTTCTTTTTATTTCAAAGCCAGCCATGAACAAAATTAAAGCTCCCCTAAAAGTAAAGAACAAAATCAAAGCAAAGTTTTGATTTTCAAACCGAACACAAGCATCAAAAAATATGTGCATCAACATGAATGCTTCAACAAGTGTCTAAGCCTTATAGTTGATTTTAATTTTATAAATTTTTATTATTTCCCTAAGTTTTAATGCACACAAAAGGCATAACTAAATCAAATTTCATCTATTCTCAGAAAAGGATTTTTAGGGTGTTACACCATCACGCATAAACTTTATCAAACAACTGCAAAACCTTTCAACAAAGATGACTGCAGAAATGGAACTTGTTTATCTTTTCATAAAACAGAAGTCAAATAAACCATGATAAAAACAACTAGTGCCGATGGTGTTACACACATCATTACGGTGACAAGATACAAAATACGAAAATGCACAGCCACGGGCGTTTGTCCCATCGGACACGGCTCCCAGTCCTGCCTCTGCCTTCCTTCCTACGCTGTTAGCGGACCAGCCTCTAAAAAAAGACAAATTCTCCACTAGGGCTATGGTTTCCTCCTTAACTACTCCAAGCCCCTCACCGCACTGCACCTCCGACTGACCACGCCGCTGCAAGGTCTACCAGCAGGGCGCTCTCTCTTCCCAACTCCCTCCCCAGCATGAAGTGCCTGCTCCGGCGTCTCTCCCACGTGGCCGGCCCTTTCCCGCGTTGCTACTTCCCGCGAGGCACTCGGCCCCTTCGTCCTCGCTACTCCATGCGGCCATGTGGCATCACCATCCAGCGCCACGCCCCCATCTACCTCGACTGTTGTGGAGGAGGCAGGGAGGCCTGCACCTGCGCCTGGGGAGGCCTGTGCCTGCGCCTAAATCGTGGCCGCTGTCAGTACTATGTTTTCAGACATGTTTCAAGTGTTTCAGTTTGTTTCAGATATATATTTCAAGTGTTTCATACAGATGCTGCAAAAGTAGATCGGGATGCTGCATATGTTGTAATGGCTATATAGCATGTTTCAAATGTATGTTCCAAGTGTTTCATCTGTTCCAGACGAATGTTGTAAGTGTTTTATCTGGATGTTGTAAAGATAGATCTGGATGTTGCATATACATGCATGTTGCAAGCATATGTTTCAAGTGTTTTTAGGTATTCCATATGTATGTTTGCAAGTGTTTTCACTGTATGCTGCATATGTTTGCAATGGTTTTTCAAATGTTTTCAACTATTTTCGCAAATGTTTCGGATAATTTTTTCAAGTGTTTCATATGTCTTCTTTTGTATATTGCTAACTATTGCATCTGAATGTTCAAAAAAGTAGATCGGGGTGTTGCACATAGTATGCGCGTGGGAAGCGGCCAGTGTCGTGGACAACGTCTAGGGTGGCGCGAGCGATGTCTTAAGCGGCACGGGCCCACTGCTGGTGCGCTCACTTGCGATCTCGATGCTCTAGGTGCTCACTCGCTCTATGTGTGGGCAGCGTCCGGACGCTAGCGACCGGATTGGTCGATTGCTCAGAAGACTAACATTGGGCTACGGACCAAAAAAAAAGACATTGGGCTACGGACCCAATGCCTACCTCCGTCGTGCCACACCAGACTACCAAATGACTAATCGCCCTGGATCATGTGCATGGCTCTGAATGTTACCTTGAACGACTGCGGCGTTTTCTTCTTACCAAACACGAACACGGTTAGCTCGACTGACTGACATGTCGACGCCAGTAGGGAGGCTCAAAAAAGGCCTTATACACTGCACCAGGTTGGCCAACGTTGGTGACTGTCCTTGGTACTGTTTCGGATGTCTTGAGGCTGGGAATCGCAATGGATGGAAGGTTCGGGTTCAGTAGCGATCTCTCAATTACTGGGCATGTAGTTTCTATGTCTGATCCACCGGTGCAATTGAACAAATGTAGCTAATCTGAAGGGTTGATGTCGTATATGAGCCCCGGATCAGTTGCCCGAACTGGATTAACAAATCCAGCTCCGTAATCAAAAGGATCTGCAACCTTTGTGAGACTTGAGGAGAGCCTCGATGCCGGATAGAAATTTTGATATTTAACTCTGACTTCGCATGCCCCTCAACATTAAACATCCAATTCATAGGTCTTTTAAAGATTAACCCTGAGCATGTGAATTCTTTTGATATTAGGGATTTTAGAGGATTTCTCTCATTTCATAATTCCAACAGGCTGTTTTCACTGTTCGAGACACGGAAAAAGACAAGACTACCCCTCGTCCTAATTGAACTTGCTGGCTCTCGCTTTGGCGAGTTCATGATTCGTGGGAGGCCGCGACGCGCGACCTGGGAGCACTGCTGCCCGAGCATCCTCCTGCGGCTGCCGCCGACTGGGTCCCGCTGCACCGGCCAGCGCGTTCCGCCTCGTCCTCTCCGCCCTCGGCCGCCCCATCACGCTGATCAACGTCCTCCACCGGACAAGCCTCGACGGCGGCGCGAGCAAGCTGCAGGGACAGCGCTGGCTGCACGCACGGGGCGAGCCTCGCGAGTTGCTGCGGCGCAAGCACGGGGCAAGCCTCGCGAGCAAGGTGTGGGGATGGCACTAGCTGCACGCGTGGGGCAAGCCCGGTGAGCTGCAGTGCGGGGTGAGCCTGACGAGCTGCGGCGGAGGCGGCGGTGGCGCCGGGCGAGCTACGACGGCGAGGGCACAGGTCCGAACTGCAGGTATGCGCCAGTGAGCATGGACACGCGGCGGGGCTGGTAGGTGCATGCAGTGGCGAATCTAGAAAAAAAACTATCACCGGGGTCGGCACGTACTCATGATAGAAATTTATAGTAATCTAACACTATGGCACATGCAAAACATGGACATAATTATTTATAATGATGACATACTGCAAAAACCAAGAATTCATATATAGGAGTGAAATTAGCAATATTATAATAACATAAAAATAAACTTTTTACAATAGTGGTTACCTCTTATAATTTCATTCTACGAGTACGATCATCCATATTCTGGAAACGAACTATGACATCGACATTTGGGATTGCATCAAGAAATTCTTGGTTCACGAAGCACCTCCTTCAGGATTCTGATCATCGCTAGGGGGATTTTTTTTCTTTTCAAGAATCGTTCCAATGTTCCTTGATTGCGGCAAGGCAGCAACAGCAGTACGTGACGCCGGTGCCCAGTCACCGGCAAGGCGGCAACGGCAAGATGCAGCGATGCTTGCAGGCTGCAGCGCCGCCGTGAGGGGGGCGAGCGCAAACCGCAAAGGAAGAAGTTGAGGAGTTGAATCACGAAATCGGAAAGACGGAGCGTCTGGCAGGCAAGCAGGTGATTTTTGGGCTTCTTAGCTTGTGTACAGTATTGGCTGCTTCATCCACGATGCATCCATTAAGGGGCTTTGCGTCCTGCTGCCCTTTGCTCTTTACGGATACATATTTTCTTTACTGGGCTGTGCAGTCACCGGGGTCAACAATTACTTTTATTGGGGTCCATCATGGTGAGAATACATGGACTATCACGGGCTATAGGAAAGTCATCGGGGTCGACGGACCGCGACACTATACTGTAGATCCGCCACCGGGTGCATGCAGTGGCGGATCTATGTATAATCTGTGGGGTCATCCGGTCCCACATGTTTTGATAAAACTAGTGTAATTTTACTGTAGCATATATGACTTGATCCCACAACTCCTACTAGCTGGCCCCACAGGTTTTGAATCCTGGATCCGCCACTGAGTGCATGGGGCTGCACGGTGGCACTAGTAGATCAATGGGAAGGAAGGAGGAGAAAACTAGAGAATGACACGTGGTGTCCATACGTCAGGGCAAGGTATTTTGGTCTTTTTCGATGGCCTAGCTAAAGAGAAGAAAATATTAAAAATAGAAAAGAACCGAAAATGAGAGGAATCCCTAATATCAAAAGTATTCGCGTGCATAGGGTTACATTTCAAAAGAGCTGCGAATTGAATGTCAAATATTGAGGGCGTGTGAACTCAGGGTTAAAATATCAAAATTTCGTCCTGTTCTTCGGCAGTACTTTTCAATGAAGAAACTGTGTTTTTCTCTCGCAACAAATCAGCATAAGCTAAATTTCAGTAAAACGAACACCTGAGACACATGAGGGCACTTGATGTGTCTGACATCAAGTAGTAAGTGGCCCTGGATTCCTTGAAATAACCAACCTGCGGTGCTGTTACCAGAATGTTCACACCTGGTGCAGCGCCTTATAAGTACTACAACTTTGCTATAGGTCATTTCTCTATCCATGATTATTTTAAAAATGTTAAGATATTAAATTTTAAAATATAAAAACTTTGAATAAATTTGTGGGTCTTAAATAATTTCAAACAAAAAAGGTTGTGAACTACAACGTTGTAGATCTCTTCTAGTACTACAACTTGGTATAAAATTTATCTTCATCTAACTTTATTTGAAAAAGTTATGAATTCTTCTGTGTTGTCTATTTTTAGATACAGACCAAATTGCCAAACTTTACATCACTTGGCTATTTTAGTTTGTGTTTTCTGTCGGATTTGCCTCGTCCAATTTTGTGATGTTCCTTGGGCAAATTTGTGTTCAGGTTGAATGCTTTTGTTTTATGGGCCTGATTGTTGCTTCGCCTTGGGCTGATTCACTTTGGTAATAATAACTGGTCTGATTTGTTGGATGGAAAAAGTCAAATTTACATTTTCAACTATTGCGGTTGTCTGAATTTGCTCCCTAACTACAAAAATCATTTTTTAATCCTCTCAGCTTTTAAAACCAATTTTGTTTTCCACTATGAGTGGTTTTGATGGTGGTTGATGTGGCATCACGTCCGGGGGATAAATCAGACTAAGTTGAAAGTTCAGGGAAATAAATTAGACTAGAAATGTTTTTAATATCCATAAATTCTTAAAAATAAAATTTCAAAATCTATATAAATACTATTACATGGAAAATTACAATTAAAAGTACTAAAGTCTAGTTTAGTCTTAGAAAATTTGCTTTACCCCAGAAAATTATGAAACTAAGTTTCAGATTTTTTTTTCCTAATAAAATCATGCTCTACCTTGTGGTGCTTGGCTTGAAATTGTTTGAATCATGATTGACTCATTTTAGTGCTTATTTGCTAGTTTAAACTCTTCTTATTAGTCAATGCTGACCATCTAGACTATGTAGAAGCGCTAGTGGACACTCTGTCGGATGTGCTAGCGTATCATAAGTATTACTATTTTTTAATATATTTGTTAAACTTAGGATTAGTTGACTCCTCAAAAAGTGACAATTTTATTATTTTTTCGGATAGAGTGAGCAACTAACAATGTATTGTTGTCCCAGAAAATACATAATTTTATTTCAACGCAACATTTTGTTGAAATAGTCCACTATACTATAAAAGAAGTATCACCATCTTCACTAGACCCTCAAAAAACATATGCAGCTTTTCTTTATATGAACACACACTAGCATGCACTAACCAGGTACTTGAATAAAGTCACCATCACCCCACTAAAAAATATTAACACAACCATGAAACTCTTTGTAGAAGGTCAGTAACTCACCCCAACAAATCCTCTTTAACCGAAGCAAATCTTGGGATACCCAAATATTTCAATCGTGGTTAACTATAGCTATTCTTCTTATCCTTGATGATGGCGACTACAACAAGGGCATCTAATATGAATATGAAACTCCATATAGCGCCTGGCATCCGCGCAAGGAGAACGGCTTTGACTACTGTTTTGTTGCTGTGCACCAATCTCCTGTTGCCATGTGGCGTGTGCAAGCGTCGATTTCACCTCTCCCAACCTCCTGCACCGGTTAACCCTTCCCCTCTCTCTCCGTCATCAAAGTGAAAAAGAAAAACTCCTCACCCAGCATCGCGCCTCACAGCCCCCGTCCGTGCTTCTTCTTCCTCTTCCTCACCCCCAGATGCGGCGCTACCTCTCCCCCAGCCGCGGCAGACGCGGATGCAGCGTCCGCCCTTGGCGGAGGAGGCGCGCGTGGACCACTTCATCGCCTCTTCCTCTCCCCCGGCGGTGGCGGCCAGCGTTGCCTACGGTTGCCCGCGGGGCCAGGATGGAGAGGCAGAGGCGGCGACGGCGACGGTGCTTCGGTCGTCAACATCCACGGGGCACAAGCGATGCCGCTCCATCATCATCTCCGCCAACATTACAATGAGCAGTACGCACCCCAAAACACCATGGTCGTGCTCCAGGCCACAACAACGGCGCAAACGGAGGCCAATGCGGCGGGGTGGTTCCGGCGTTTCGGCAACCGTTGCTCGCGCCGCGGAAGAGGCGAGGGAGCCATGTTTGATGGAGGCGGATTCTATGGTGGTAGCTTACGGCGGTGAAGGGCGGCGCTGGGTGGGAGCTAGCGGAGGAGGCGAGGCGACGGAGGGGCGAGGGCGGGGAGAAGATGTTACTGTTTATGGCGGAACCAACGAAGTTAGGCTTGGTGGCATCGGATCAGGGCTGCAAAGCGCAGGCACCGACGCGAGAGCTGCAAGGAGCGATGGCTGCCGCCACCAAGCCGGCTGTTTTCTCTATGATATCAGGTCCTGTACCATTTGTTACTGATTTGTGATTTGTTCCTCCAGGTAGTGTTCTTCCTGTATATTGCAGAGCAATAAGACAAACAAATTACATGGCTGAGTTTTAAGTCCCCAAAATGATTCTGGATCTTTTTTTTTGGATCAGTTACGTTAATCTTGACCATTAGGTTTTCAGTTTTCTTCATGGGTTTTGAGCATGTCTTCCAAGCTAAAACATATGTTGAGAAAGCAAAATGGTTATTGCAGGTAAAAGATTCTCCTTATATGTTAATTGTAAAAGATAATACCTCTGCATTTTTCTATCAGTTTTCCTAATGTTATACGTCTGTATCAGTTCAGAAATCCTAATTTCTATCTAGAATATATGTTTTTTAGTTGAATTGCAGTTGATAGTACATTATTATCATTCAGGTTGATTACCATATGGTCGTTCAAGGTAATAATGAAGTTCTAAAGCTATTTGGTTGGCACCTGTAGAGATAGAGGTCCAGTGGATCAACCTAGATCTTTCCCCTATTATCCTTTTATGTTTCTAACTTACCTCAGGTGTTTCGGTTTGAGGGATTCCTGGTGGTGTTGGTTAGAGCAGTGTTGAGGGTGAGGCAGTTGAGGGTGAGGCATGGCATTGGAGGCCCTTTAGCACCCACAGGCATGCAGGGTCAGGGAAAACAAACAAGCAAGGAGCTGCCAGCCAGGAGTGCTAGGATTTCCAGGTCATTTACCTTCTTCAACTCTAATTAAATTAGTTACTTACCTCTAAATTTGATAGGAGTACAGTATATGATGTTTGTTTTCCATTTTGAGCAGATTCACATTGATAGGTTGTACAGGTGTTGACCTATCCAATTTCAAAACAGGCTACGTGTCTATGTAATTTTGTTATGCAGTCTGCTATGCGTTTTTTTTTGAATTAAACCACAACAGACCTGGTACTATCACTTACCTATACTCTACTTGATTACAATTATTTTAGTTTTGACAAAAGTTGTATTGTTGTTTACTGTATCATACTTGTTTGGGGGCTTGGACCAATGGCATGCCACATAATATATTTAAGTTCCAATTACTAATCACGCTAAAAATGCTACATAATTATGGGACCTTCATTTTCTTCATGCAAATTCGAGTTAAGAGTCTATTAATTTTGCCTAGGTTTCCATGTTAATGTTAATCAGTAAACTTTGTCTAAGAAATTTTAATAGGAAAGGATGTAGCCTTACTGAAAGTTTCTCCTACAAAATTTTGCTGTTAGTTTCTTTAGCCTCTAGTGATATTACCTTACTCAGATCTTAATTGTTCTCATCGTGAAATATTCTTTTCCATTATGCAATGTTCAGGTCAGCTTATTTGCATAGATGCACAGTTGCTTACAAAACAGTGAAAACAACATTTATAAGACATGTCCACCCTCCATATCCCAAAGTACATATTCCAAAGTATGCACATTAAAAAGCTACTTTTAGTTTTACGATTATAGGCTATAGGGTCCTATATGTTAACCTGATCTGAAATTAAATTTTCTTTTGCATACTCTACTCAGCCTCAATATTTCATAACTGTATAGGCCAACATAGTGTCAGATTCCTCAATATTGCCTCCATTTGCTTCAGTCTACTTTCTTTCAACAATACAGTGATCACCAGGTCAAGCCTACTAAGTTGATGGCATTGCTGGCAGTCTCAATGGAGCCCTCCTGCCATATGCCCTTATCCAACTATGTAGGTCATGTATCTACACCCTTATATTCACGACAGGCAAATTTCATACCCACAGAGATAGTTAGCTATGCCTCTCTACATTATTCTCCCGAGGCATCCACTAAGCAAATTGCACAACGAAGAAGCTGATGATACTTTTTTTTATATTTGTCTCATTCCTATCTATGACTACTCACATTGCTCAACCACAAACAAAATTAGCATCTATTGTTCAATACTTCTACTTTGCACAGGTTAAGTTTGAAAGTAAAAAAAAATTAACTGCCCACTTTGCTTTCTGCTCAGACATTGTCGTCTGGTTATGATCTTATTTTGTGGTTTCTCAACCTAAATACCTAAATTTTCCTCGCACAATTTATCTCTATGCAAACCGAACTATTCTATATATTTTCTAATATACTGATTATACGGTTTTTTTTGGCTACATCTGTCTCTTTGAGAGTCTATACAGATCACTTCTTGCACCATATGTGCTCATTTTCTAACCTCCTCTCCCTTTTCTCATAGCTTCCTTCTTTAACGACGACTCACAGCTATTTGCATTTGCATGCCAATTACAGGGATTACATGGCCACAGGAAACCTCACACTAGGAAAAGGCTGAGTTAGTGGGTTTCTCCGAACATAACTAGGCATGCCAAGCTATATGAAGTTTTTTTTCCTTGAATATTACTACTCCTTTGTCATCAAACAAGTGACCTTTCCAGATTTATCATGCAGATATAATAACATGGACATAGCGCGTAACGTTGCTATGGCAAAGTTGGCATAGCTAAGGTTCCCACAGGGTCAAATAATGCTACCGATCGACCACTCCTGATCAGCTTTACAGATGACTTAAGACCATCCATTTCTTGCGTTTGTTTCGCTCAAGTTGGCACTACCTAGCCAAACACTGTTGTGTATATGTTAGTTATATCATGCTTTGTCAATATCTCATATCTGGCTAAGCCTGCGACTGCTATGTATATGTTAGTTAAATCATGCATCTGCATTTCCCAGTTAGTATGCCTGATACTCCTTGTGGAATAGATTTTCATAACTGTATTATCCTCTTGCATTGTGCGCATGTCAATTTCTGGTTGTTACTCATATCTTAAATCTTAATGCTGTACAAAGCAATAGTGAAACAAGCTATGCCAGGCCTATGTGCCGCTGAAACACTTTGTAAAAGATACTCAACGCCAAATAGCATGTAACAAATAGACTATCACCATGACTATGTAGAGTATACGGGCGCGACGGAGCGCGCTTACCTACCTAGTAGTTGATATAGTCAATAAAAAATGCTTAGGTACGTGTCATTTGCTCCCATTGACTTGGAATTTAGTACCCGCTCTTGATGCATTGTACCTTAATGGATGGGGTCATTTATTGACAAAACTAGAAGTCTAGAACACGCAACAATAGTTGATAGTCAATAAAATTGTTATAGGAAGCTTCCCACATTTATTAAAAAAACAATACACACAAGTTGGTGTTTTATCACTCGGCTTGCAGCCTTCCACCAGCACATAATAATTCTGTCTTTCATACTGGTACTCAGGACATGTTTAGATACCATAGGTTAATTATTAGCTAGCTAATTTTAGTTCAAATTAGCTCTAGTGCATCTAAACAAGCTTGTAGGTGGACTAATTTCTTAGCCAAGTCTTTAACTAGTTTTTATCCAACAATAGGTGGACTAATTTGTTAGCCTAGTCTCCAACTGGTTTTTAGCCAATTAGCTAGCCAATCATAACTAATTTGGATTAATTTTTAGCATAACCGGTAACTAGTCATGTATATCGTAAAGACCATCAGCAGAGATTAATATAATAAAATACATTCACCAAAATATTCACCGGGATACAAATAGTTTAGGCCTTGTTTAGATTGCAAATTTTTTGCAATCTGGACACTGTAGCACGTTTCGTTTGTATTTGACAAACTTTGTCCAATCATGAACTAACTAGGCTCAAAAGATTCGTCTCGTGATTTGCAACCAAACTATACAATTAGTTATTTTTTATCTATATTTAATGCATGTGTCTAAAAATTGATGTGATGAAGAAAGAATGAAAAATTTTGAAATTTTGAGACAATCTAAACAAGGCCTTACTCTCCTATTCTTTTCCATCAGGAGATAGGGTGTACTAGCCCGGTAGGCGCGCTGCTGCTGCGCGTTCTAAGGGCTGTTTAGATACCCAAAATGAGCCAAAAAATTTTGCATAGTAACTGTCACATCGAATCTTTAGACGTATGCATAGAGCATTAAATGTAGGTAAAAAAATAACTAATTGCACAGTTTGTCTGTAAATGTCAAGATGAATCTTTTGAGCCTAGTTAGTCCATGGTTAGAAAAATTTTGCCAAATAACAACGAAAAGTGTTACAGAAACTTTTTCCCCAAAAATTTTCGTATCTAAACACGCCCTAAAGACAGCGAAAATCAGATGCACAGTAAAAATGCACGAGCAGCGGTTAGTTGAGAACTATTTAAAACAAATAAAACAATAAACGTCAAAGTCATAAACAGTATTGAATAGGAGCTGAAGCGTGGAGGAGCCAGGGATTTAAGGTGTGTTTAGTTTATGAAAATTTTTTGACTTTGACTACTATAACATTTTTGTTTGTATTTATCAATTAGTGTTTAATCATAGACTAATTATGCTCAAAAGATTCGTCTCGTGGTTTTTTCTATCAAACTGTGTAATTAGTTTTTTTTCATCTATATTTAATGCTTCGTACATGTATCTAAACATTCGATGTGACAAAAAATCTTAAAAATTTTTTTAGAACTAAACATGACCTTATTCCTACATAGGGTTATTAAGGGGTTGTTTAGTTGGTGAAAAAGTTTTGGTTTGGCTACTGTAGCACTTTTCATTTTATTTGGCAATTTATGTCCAATCATGGACTAATTAGGTTCAAAAGATTTGTCTCGTAATTTACAATTAAACTGTGTAATTAGTTTTTTCTTTCGTCTACATTTAGTACTCCATGCATGTACCGCAAGATTTGATGTGACAGATACTGTAACACTTTTTGGATTCACTTTTCTTGAACTAAACTGGCTCTAATCTTATTTGCCCGTTGACTTTTTCCAAAGGAAACTGACTAGCGGAGCAGGGTGGGCCAATGGCATTCACGTCCCATCTTTAAAAGGCAGGCCGCAACCTATCCTGAGATTCCGCAGACCACCCCCGCCCACGCCGCAACCGCAAAACACGAATCCGGAATCCCTGCCGGTGCCGGAGCACAAATAGGGGAAAAAAAAAGATGGCGGCGGCCCCGTCCCCCTCCGTCCCCGCCTGCGGCGACCTCCCGGCCGCCGTATCCGCCTTCGCCGACGCCTTCGTGGACTTCTCCGTGTCCGGCATCTTCTTCCCGACCTCCGCATCCTCCTCCTCCTCCTCCTCGGTCCCTCCTCCCGCGACGACCCCTACCACGTTCCTCCCGTCCCCATCCCGGCTCGTCGCCATCGGAGACCTCCACGGGGACCTCCCCAAGTCCCTCTCCGCGCTCCGCCTCGCCGGCCTCGTGCCCCCGTCCAGCAGCCCCGACTCCTCCCCCTCCGCCTCCGCCTCATGGGCCGCGGGGCCCACCCTCGCCGTCCAGCTCGGCGACATCCTCGACCGCGGCGGCGACGAGCTCCGCCTCCTCTACCTCCTCCGCCGCCTCGCGCTCTCCGCCGAGGCCCGCGGCGGCGCGTTCCTCCCCATCCTCGGCAACCACGAGGTCATGAACGTCTCCGGCGACTTCCGCTTCGCCACACCGCAGGGCTTCCAGGAGTTCTCCGCCTGGGCCGGGTGGTACCGCGCGGGGCTCGCCATCAAGCGCCGCTGCGGCGAGCACCTCGACCCCCAGCCCAGGAACCCCTTCCTCGGCGTGCCCAAGTCCTTCCCCGGCGTCAAGCCGGAGTTCTGGGACGGGATGCGGTCCCGCCTCGCCGCACTCCGGCCCGACGGGCCCATTGCGCGCCGGTTCCTGGCTGACCTCCCGACCGTGCTTGTGGTGGGCGACTCGGTGTTCGTCCATGGGGGCCTCCTCGAGGCCAACGTCGAGTACGGCCTGGAGCGGATCAATGCGGAGGTCAGCGAGTGGATCCGCAGCGAGGGCGGCGACAATGCCAGGGCGCCCGAGTATGTGCGAGGCAGGGACGCCATCGTCTGGCTCCGGAGGTTCTCGGACGGCTTCGATTGCGACTGCAAGAGGCTGGAGGGGGTGCTTGGGATGATCCCTGGTGCCAGGAGAATGGTGATGGGTCACACAATTCAGACAGTGGGGATCAATGCAGTTTGTAGCGCACAGGCGGTGAGGGTCGATGTGGGGCTGTCTAGGGGGTGCGGGAACGGGCTGCCGGAGGTGCTTGAGATCATTGCTGGTGGCACTGAAGTCAGGGTGATCACGACGCCTCCTTCAGAGGCCTGGATGTATAGGAAGCAAGAGGTGGAGAAGGCTGCCGCAGCGGTCACGGAGAAGACTGGTGAGGTGAAGGATGGGCTTGCATTGCTGGTAAGAGAGAGCCACGGGTTGAAAGAGGTAGGAGTTAAGGCTTAATTTGGTGGTAACTTCAGGCTAGGATTGTTTGGGTAACCCACAATTGGGATTGCTTTGGTGAATTTGGTAAAAAATACTAGTTAAGAGAGGGATTGGTTGTAGGAATCATTATTTGTTAGTGGATTGATATGCACAAAAGGAAGGAAGATCTGCCATGATCCTTTTATTTTTTTCAAGATATAATTGTGGATTGCTGATATATACCTACAATTAATGGTCCAATTGTGGAGTTGTTTCTGAACTTTGTGTATTTCCCCAATGTTACTTTACTATTGATGCTGGCAATCATGAACAGTTTAGATCCATTTGGTATAGAGAATCAACAGGACTGTCTCTGGAACACTTTTGTGGCTGATTGGCTACAGTTTGGCTTTGGTTTTGGCATATCGCCAACCTTGCAGAAAATACCGGACCTTCATTTAGCAGCCAAGTTCCTAATTAACACTGTACTGTGGATGCTTTCTAATTAAGCTCACCGATCCGAAATTCTGTGCTGAAGCTATCATTTGATTCTTTGGAGCCCATGGATTTGACATCAATGTTCAGTTTTCATTTGTACAAACACCATAGTCAATAATTGATGATTGTACAAGGAAAATTACCAGTTGGAGTGCTGAAGTGACAGACCAGCTGAAATGAATATGACACAACAGAAGTTTTGTAATTATGAGAAGCATCAAGGAAATAGTCTTCTCCTTGCAGTGACCATGGCAACACTTACTGACAAATTGATCAAGTGGAGGGAATTTATAGCAAGATAGAGAGTTGTTAAGGTAGCTCTGAAATGGAGGTAATGGTCCTTGTCTCCCCATTCTCCATTTTTGTTGTTCAACATCACACTACCAATGCTGATTGATGTGTAGAAGTTGAGACGTGCACATTTCTGCGGTTGTTTTAGTGGAATAATACTGCATAATCTAGTCAGACATGATCATATATGAAATTCTGCTAATCCAACCTAAAATAGATTTCCTGAAACATGATTGCTGTTCAAGTGCGTGTGCAACATGTGTGAGGTTGATAGGCTATGTGCATATCCCAACAATTAGTTTGAAGTTTGGTTGTGGCCTGATTACTATCCATAAGGATGTGTATGTTGTGCAGAAAAGGAATTTGACAAGTGGATGATGGTATTGCCATGCGGAACAGCAAGTAGACAAGGAAAGGTATCTCGAGTGTGATTTGCATTTGCATCTTGTAGCCCTTTTTTCCACAAAATTTCTCATCGATTGGTTGTTGAATTGGTCTCGTGTTCCTATCTCCTCTTGTTAACTTCGGGCTAGGATTGTTTGGGTAACCCACAATTGGAATTGCTTCGGTGAATTTGGTAAAGAAGAGTAGTTATGAGAGGGATTGGTTGTAGGAATCATTACTTGTTAGTGGGTTGGTATCTACAAAAGAAAGGAAGATCTGCCATGATGTTTTATTGTCAAGATACGATAGTGGATTGCTGATATATACCTACAATTAATGTTCCAGAGTTCTACAGTTAATGTCTTACTGTTGATGCTGACAATCATGAACAGTTTTGGTTCCATTTGGTATAGAGAATCAACAGGATTGTCTCTGGAACCCTTTTCTGGCTGATTGGCTACAGTTTGGCTTTGGCATATCGCCAACCTTGCAGAAAATACCGGATCTTCATTTAGTAGCCAAGTTCCTAATGAAGCGTGTACTGTGGATCCTGTCTAATTAAGCTCACTGATTTGAAATTGTGAGCTGAAGCTATCATTTGATTCTTTGGAGCCCATGGATTTAACATCAATGTTCTTTTCATTTGTACAAACACCATAGTCAATAATTGATGATTGTACAAGGAAAATAACCAGTTGGAGTGCAGAAGTGACAGACCAGCTGAGATGAATATGACACAACAGAAGTTTAGTAGTTATGAGAAGCATCAAGGAAATAGTCCTCTCCTTGCAGTGACCATGGCAACACTTTCTGACAAGTTGATGAAGTGGAGGGAATTTATAGCAAGATAGAGAGTTGTTAAAGTAGTTCTGAAATGGAGGTAATGGTCCTTATCCCCCCATTCTCCATATTCATTGTTCAACATCACACTACCAATGCTGATTGATGTGTAGAAGTTGAGATGTGCACATTTCTGCAGTTGTTTTAGTGGAATAATACTGCATAACCTAGTCAGACATGATCATATATGAGATTCTGCTAATCCAACTTAGAATATGTTTCCTGAAACATGATTGCTGTTCCACTGCATGTGGAACATGTGTGAGGTTGATAGGCTATGTGCATATCCTAATAATTAGTGAGAAGTTTTGGTCGTGGTTTGATTACTATCCATAAGGATGTGTATGACTGTATGTTGTGATGTTGAAAAGGAATTTGACAAGTGGATGATGGTATTGCCATGCGGAACAGCAAGTAGACAAAGAAAGGTATCTCGAGTGTGATTTGCATTTGCATCCTGTAACCCTTTTTTCCACAAATTTTCTCCCCGCTTGGTTGATGAATTGGTCTTGTGTTCCTATCTCCTGTGTACTGTGTTCCTATCTCCTCTTGTCTTGTCTCCAAACTGTCTGGTGTAGATGTTTTCCATGCTTGGTCCAGCAATTTTCTCATGTGCTCAATGCACGCTGATGGCGATGTGTTCAGACTTCTCAAGGCAGTTTGTAGTGATATGGACACTCTAAATTTATCCACTGATTTCTTGTCTTGTGCTCTGATGTGATGTGCAATCTTTCTATTGTTTTTGCGGCGGGCTAGTGGAAATGTGATTGACAGTTTTATTACCTTCTGTTGTTGGTGCATAGTCCAATTTGTGCTGCCAGGTGCTTTAAATGCTCCTAAACTGAACAAATGAAACATGATGGCCACTGAAGTTTGCGTGTGCAATCAGTGCTTTTCTTCTCTTGAGTAGTGGCAGAAGGATTGAAGAATTGCTTCTCTCTGTTGTTTGGTACTATAGTCCAGAGTTTAGAGTTTGGGTGTTCAGCATGGTTGAATTTTCAGCGTTGCAGAACTTTGAAGCGAAATACTCTGATTGAAGTGCCTGAAAAATACAAGCTTCTATTTTTTTTCCACAATTATGATTTGTCCGTTTCGTGCCCTCTTTTTATATTTTTACTAAAAATGCTAATAGAAAATAAATTATACATGTGTCGGATAGAAATACTTTCTTTTTCTTGGTAATTTTTCCCAGTGCCCTGACAAAAGTACGTACTGTATTTATTTTTCATATACACTTGTGAAGGGGTCAAGTTACATTCGTGCATTTGGATAGACTGAATGCGCATGTTGCAAACTAAGATGGTTATAAACCTAGACATCTCACGTGCAATAACAGTGATCAACAAAGGAGATATCTAGGTTTCTAACCCTCGTACGGGGCAACGTGCGTGAAACATTTTTAAATTTTTATCCTAGCCTCCACATGTGATTTCAAGACGTGCCGTCAAGTTTCATGATTTTCCGAAGTTGTTTGCATTTTCTATAATTAAAATACACTTCATCGCAAAGTTTGTCGTTATTTTCCGTGCGCGAGATGTTTGAAATTTCATGAGTGCTCCTGGATTTGGTCTCAAAATACAATCAATATCATCAATATCATTTTTTGAGTCGCTAAGTTTTACTATTATATGCACCTGCAGTTCAAACTTGCATTTTTCGGAGAAATGTAAATAAATGAACTAAACTCAAAATATATAGTAAAAAGCATTAAAAAGTATCAAATTTTAAATTAAGCTATTAGTATTGTAACATGCTATCAAAAAAATGGATGCGAAAATAAAAAAATAAAATTCTTTGCCGAGAGCTCAGAAATAGCCCTCGACAAATAAATTTCTTAAGAAAGTGCAAAAAAAAGAGAAAAAACCTTTGCCGAGAGCCGAATCGGGGGCTCTCGGCAAAGAAAATGCAAAAAAAAAAACTTTGTCGAGAGCCAGATCGGGGGCTAAAAAAACTTTGTCGAGAGCCAGATCAGGGGCTCTCGGCAAAGAAAATGCAAAAAAAAAACTTACCTCGGCAAAGTTTTTTTTTTGACCCTGTGTTCGCGCTAAAAAAAGAAAATGCCACGCAGACAGCATAGAGATGAGAAGCGGCAAAAAAAACCACTATAGGAAAAGGTGCTTAAATAATATCTAACACAACGATGAATAAATATGTATATAAATATATACATGTATAAATATGTATATAAATATGTATACAAACTTGACCCCGCCAATATATTTGCTCTAAATGGATATACTTATATTTTTTGTGAATTAATTAATATAGGTATTTGCATATGCATAAAATAAAAAATAGAAAAAAAAACAAGGAGAAACACACGCACACCATTGCCCATGAAGGCCCAATACAGCCGAAAACCATCCGTTCATCCCTATCCTACACGGTCTTTCTCCTCCTATCCGCTCTCTTTTTCTTGAGACGTCCTCCTGTCCGCTCTCTCTCCCTCCATTCTGTTCGTACTTCTCCTTTTTCCCAACGCACGCACGCATACATCCGCCGCCGCCTCCGCCTTCGCAGCCATGCCGTCCGCCACCGATTCAGCGCCTCCCTAAGCTCCTGAAGTCAGATTCGCGCAAAGAAATTAAGTAAAAAAGAAAAAAAAAAATCTTTGCCGAGAGCCGGGCATATGGGCTCTCGGCAAAGAAATTAAGTAAAAAAAATTTAAAAAATTCTTTGCCGGTAACGACGGAAAGCTCATAACGGCTACTTTTGTTTGCCGAGAGCCGCCGTGGCCCTCGGCAAAGGCTTTGCCGAGTGTCCGAAAGAAGGCTCTCGGCAAAGGCCCCTTTGCCGGACGCCGCTTTGCCGGCAGCCCTTTGCCGAGAGGGGCTCTCGGCAAAGCCTTTGCCGAGAATAAACAGGTCTTTGCCGAGTGCTTTTGGCACTCGGCAAACCCTGCCTGTCCAGTAGTGACTGTATCGAGAATACTTATCAGACAACGGAAATTATCATGCCGCTGCTGTGTTATTTCACTTCCTATCCTGCCTGTGTGAACAACAATGGCAGTCTCACATGCTCTACGCCACCTTTTTATTTTGCTGTTCTCTGGGATACATTTATATAGTATAGAACTCAATGAGTAGAGTTATACATGCACCTAACAAGACCAGTCGGTTATATATGATTCTAAAGCACCGGATCACTTTTCTTTTTATAAATCAAGAGGGTGCCGTCCTACTGTATATTATTTATATATTGGAGTTTAGGAGAGACACCAAGAAAGAGATAGAGAAAAAAGAGCACAAAAAAATTATGGACGGGCTCTACACCGACCAAATCGATCTCTCGTTGATCTCGAAGTTGCAGGTGTGTGATCCGGATCAGTGCCAACACATTTCTCAATGCATCACCGAAGCAAAATAGCAAAGCACGAATTAATTATGTTACTAATTGAAAGTCAAAAAGGCAACATATTTTGTGTTCAATTAATTTACTAATTGAAAGGCAAAATAGCAAAATAGCAAAGGGTTAGAGTCATAAGGAAAGGAAATTAAAGACCAACAGGGCATTATGGATCATGTGGTGGATTTTGACAAGAACTTGTTTGGCCCAAATCTGGAATGTAGCCTTAATGCACGTTTGGTGGAGATTCTCCACCTGATCCCAATGCTGTTTGGGTGTGTTTCCAACCAAACGGCAGCAACTTTCCCAAGCTTCACTCGTGAAGTCTAGCAAAACACGCTCTCAAAGGGGGTGAGCAAACTGTGGAACTGGAACAGAAAAAACTAGCTTCTGTTGGCTCTCTACGAGGTGCGCATGGGCCCATGGCAGATTGGCTGTGGATGCCCCTGGCACAGGCCCATGGCTTCTTTTTCCTTGTTGTTGGTGTGTACCAAGGGGCAGCAGTGGCAACCGGCGGAGGCGGAAGCCACTGTATCTCGTTGCCAAAGCACAGTTTTATTACCTTTTTGTTGGTGGTGCATAGCATAGTCCAATTTGTGCTGGCAGGTGCTCTAAATGCTCCTAAACTGAACAAAAAAAACCATGATGGCCACTGAAGTTTGCGTGCTCAATCAGAGCTTTTCTTCCGTCGAGTCCTGGCAGAAGGATTGAAGAATTGCTTCCCTGTTGTTTTTTTTTCTATAGTCCAGACTCCAGAGTTTTGTGCAGCATGGTGGAGTTTTCAGCGTTGCAGAACTTCCAAAGCGAAATACTCTGATTGAAGTGCCTAGAAAATAGAAGGTTCTGTTTTTTCCTCACAATTACGATTCGTCCATTATGTACTCTTTTTTTACTATTTTTTAAGTAAAAAAGCAAATTGAAAATGAGTTATTACATGTGTCGGATAGAAATACTTCCTTTTGGTGGGAAATGTTCCCGGTGCCCGTACAAAACTACATATTCACTACCGGAGACGGGTTCTATGCCGAGTGTCAAATGCTTTGCCGAGTGTTTTTTATCGGGCACTCGGCAAAGAGGCTCTTTGCCGAGCGCCGCTCTCGGTAAAGTAAGACACTCGGCAAAGATCGCTTTGCCGAGTGCCGGGCTCTCGGCAAAGAAATGCACTTGGCAAAGAAAGTCTTTGCCGGAGCCCAGCTCCCGACAAAGATTTACACTCGGCAAAGACGACCTCACCAACGGTAAGCACCCAACGGTGACCCTTTGCCGAGTGCCTGCTGTTAGGCACTCGGCAAAGTTTTTTTTAATTACTTTGCCGAGTGCTAGGAATCTGACACTGCTGGGATCCTGGCACTTGGCAAAGAATTTTTTTTTTTCTTTTTGCACGTAATTTTTTTTTGCAGCCCTACTATAGTATTAGGAGCTAGGTTTTAAAATTTGGTACATTTTTTATGTTTTTTGCTGCATTTAGTTAATTTATATCATTTACTTGAATTTTTTCGTAAAAAGCAAATTTGAACTGCAGGTGCATGGAATAATGGAATTTAGCCATTCAAAAAATGATATTCATGCTTTTGAGTGTATTATGAGGCGCTATCTAGGAACGCACCCGAAATTTCGAACATCGTGTTCACGAAACATGGCCACCGACTTGCGGGCGATTTGTTTTTAAATTCTATTAAATACAAACGAAGTCCGAAAATCACAAAAATTGCCAAGATGTCATGATATCGCATGTGGAGGCTATGATAAAAAATTAAGAATGTTTCGAGAAAGTTGTGACGTACGTTGCTTAAAACTCAGACATCTCCACATGCCACTCGCCTTGCGCGCCCGCGCCACCGTGCCGCCGCACCGCCGACGAGCACACACTAGGTTCGCCCATTCCTTTTCTATGCAATTCGTGTAGTGCGTGAAGTAGTCGTGTCAGTAGTAATTATTGTTGTATGTGTTGTCATTGTATATGGTTTTCGGACATCGAGCTATTGTATGTGGATATCGGCCATCGAGCCGTTGTATGTGGATGTCAGCCATCGAGCTGTCATATGTGAATGTCAGCCATCGTGCCGTTGTTTTTTGCATGTATTCGAAACATCCCCGTGCAGGGGAGGTTCTGCCGAAATTTTTAATTGATAGTATTATTTTTCTTTCTTTTTTTTGCAGAGAAGAGCCCGTCGAAGCGGAGCCAGAGTACGCCGATCGTCTTCCTCGGTGTTGTGGGTCTGCCTGCACCGCGTCGCCTCGCCACTGCACCGACTCGCCATGGTTCCGCTAGCCTGACTCCACCAGCACCCTAGGTATAACCCCCTTTCCTTATCATAGTCGTAGCTCGCGTAACTCAGTTAGGCATCTCCTGTTCGAAAGAGATACGGTTATTGGTATGCAGATCTTTGCATATCTATGACCGTATCTATTTCGGATTGTCCACGTATTTTGGACAGCCCGCGGACGCGTAGATGAGTTAGTTTCCTTGGTCTGCTCCGATTCGAGACAGGGTTTTGGCATTATCTCGCTGTTGTTCTCCGGATACACACTCTCCCTGCTAGGACGTGTATCGGGAGAACAGTGGGGAGGTGCTACCGAAATTCTATCTCGGATAGGAGTAGAGCATGGAAACTAATCTCATCTACGCATCTGCGGGTGGGATTAGGACCTATTCTCACCTATTAGATAGTACGAACGACATGTAGCTGTAATTGATGGTTACTTTGCTCGCTGGTATATATGTTAGAGGTTGGATGACCGTGAGTGGATGTACAGGGCCACTCAAGTCAGAGTGATTTCACCACTGAATGGATGATCAAGACCAATGATTTCTTGGAACTAGCATTTAGCGAGTCTGCTAAAGGAGTGTTTCTAGTTTTGTGTCCCTGCAAGAGATGTGCAAATAGAAAAAAGGTAAAACAAGGTGGATATGGGTAAACATCTTTTGAAGAATGGATTTACGCCGGACTATACTCAGTGGGTCCACCATGGTGAAGCCCATCGTCTGAGAGAGGAGGTGGTGAGACCCTGCGTCGAGGATTTTGATCCTGCTGCTGGGGTAGCAGACATGTTAGATGACTTTCATGAAGGACAGTATACTAAAGGACGTACGGAGGAGGAGATGGAGGCAACTGCAAAGGTGTTCTATGACATGATGTCTTCAACACAGAAACACCTTCATGACCAGACAATAGTTTCTCAACTGGATGCCATTGGACGTTTAATGGGGTTCAAGTCCGAGTGTAGCATGAGTCGAGAACACTTCGATGGTATGTTGACCGTGATTAGCAGCCTGCTTCCGGATGGCCACATTCTGCCAAAGAGCATGTAAGAGTCACAGAAACTCCTTTGTGCACTCAAGATGTCGTATGATCAGATACATGTTTGTCCGAAGGGGTGCGACCTATTTAGGAAAGAACACAAGGATGCAAATTACTGTCCAAAGTGTAAATCATCCAGGTACCTAGAGGTAGACTCTGGTGATGGCCAGAAGAGGCAGCTTACGATCCCTGTGAAGATCCTACAGTACCTCCCGTTCGTACCGTGGATCCAACGACTATACATGACAGAGGAATCCACGAAATAGATGACATGGCACAAAAAGGGAAAACGATATAATGCTGACAAACTGGTACATCCATCTGATGGTGAAGCATGGACCCGCTTTGATTGCATTTATCGTGAGGAAGCAGATGAGGCTCGTAATGTACGTGTTGCGCTGGCAACAGATGGGTTCAGTCCTTATGGATTGATGGCTGTCCCATACACATGTTGGCCCGTGTTCATTATCCCCCTCAATCTCCCCCCGGCGTATGCTTTCAAAGATAGAATATATTCTTGTCATTGATAATTCCTGGACACCTAGGGAATAATATGGGTGTGTACATGGAGCCTGTGATTGATGAATTGGTCAGTGCTTGGGAGGAAGGCGTATGGACATACGACTGAGCTACAAAGACAAGCTTCAAAATGTATGTTTGGTACCACTACTCTCTGCATGACTTCCTAGCCTATGGGATATTCTGTGCCTGGTGTGTTCACGGGAAGTTCCCATGTCCAATATGCAAGGAATGTCTGAGGTTCATTTGGTTACAGAAGGGTGGCAAGTATTCGTCGTTCGACAAACATCGTCAATTCCTCCCTCTTGACCATCCATTCAGACAAGACATCAAGAACTTTACGAAAGGTGTCATAGTGAAAGACCCTCTACCGCAAATGATGACTAGTGCCGAGGTTCATGCTCAGATAGATGCTCTCGTGGCCAATCAAGAAGGTGGTGGTTTTGTGGGGTATGGTGAGGAACACATGTGGACTCATAAGTCGGGGTTGACGAGGCTCCCCTATTTTGATGACCTCCTTCTCCCACATAACATTGATGTAATACACACTGAAAAGAATGTCGCCGAGGCACTTTGGGGAACCATCATGGAAATTGTAAAAGTCAAAAGACAACCCTAAGGCTAGAGTGGACTTGGCAACGTTATGCGATAGACCAAAGTAAGAGATGCAGCTTCCTAGAGGCGGCAAGACATGAAAAAGGCCTAAGACAGATTTCGTCTTGGCTAGGAAATACAGGAGGGAAGTACTTGAATGGATGCATACGCTAATGTTTCCTGATGGGTATGCAGCGAATCTGAGGAGGGGAGTGAACTTATCTACTCTGCGAGTCAACGGGTTGAAGAGTCATGACTACCACATATGGCTTGAGCGGCTTCTTCCGGTGATGGTTCAAGGCTATGTCCCTGAGCATGTGTGGCTAGCGCTGGTAGAGTTAAGCTACTTCTTCCGCCAGCTTTGTGCTAAGGAGTTATCTCGGACCATGATTGATGACTTGGAAAATGAGGCACATGTGTTGCTCTGTAAGTTAGAGAAGATCTTCCCACCCGGCTTCTTCAATCCGATACAGCATTTGATATTTCACCTCCCGTATGAGGCACGAATGGGGGGCCCGTGTAGGCCCATTGGTGCTATCCAATCGAGAGATGTCTAAAGACTCTTCGCAAAAAATTGTAGAAATAAAGGGAAAATTGAGGCTTCTATTGCAGAGGCATACATTCTGGAGGAGGTGTCAAACTTCACAGAAAAATACTACGTCAAGAACCTTCCTAGCGTGCATAATCTACCCCCTCGTTACAATGCTGGTGAAAATCAATCGAACCTCAGCCTTTTCCAAGGGCAACTCGAAAGTGCAAGTGCATCAACCACTAAGACCTTGACACATAAAGAGTGGTGCTGCATCATGATATATGTGTTGAACAACCTTGACGAGGTGGCGCCATACATTGGGTAAGTTCTCAACGAACTTGTTTCAATATGCCATCACTGTTCCTCATCCAACCCCTTGTTTTACGTTGGTACAGGGAATTTATTCATCACTTCTGGAATCAATCAAGGGATCCTACCCCGCAGGAAGCTGATACCCTTCTTTCAAAGGGTGCGGGACCAGGGTGGCCCGATTTTATTTCTTGGTTCAAAAGCAAGGTAGTTTTGAATTTAGCTCATACTTAGTTCGACCTTCCAAGTTGCTCGTACGTTGAAATAATATAATGATCTATCCTGCTCGAGCTTGCAGGCCCAAATCGATGCGTCTATTAGTGGCGAGCTGAGACAGGTTGCAAACGGCTGTGCCTATAGGGTCAAGTCATTTACTGGTTATGATGTGAATGGATATCGCTTTCACACAGCAAGCTACGAGCAAAGTCGGCCCAACCGAAGAACCACATATAGCGGAGTTTTTACCCCCGACACTGATGGCCTCGACTGTTATGGAAGAATTGAAGGAATATACAAACTTTCATTTGTAAATGCCATCGGTTGCAAACCTCTTAGTCCTATCATATTCAAATGCCATTGGTTTGATCCTAGAGTAACGAGACGGACCCCTCATCTTGGGCTAGTCGAAATTCGATAGGATTCTGTCTATCTAGGAGATGATGTATATATTGTGGCTCAACAGGCCACGCAGGTTTATTATACCTCATACGCATGCCAAACCAAAGAGCATCTTAAGGGTTGGTCTATTGTGCACAAGGTATCGCCACACGGTAAACTACCTGTCCCAAACGATGAAGATCACAACTTCAACACAAACACATATGACGGGGAGTTCTATCAAGAAGAGGGGCTACAAGGGAGGTTCGAGATAGACTTAACCGAAGCGATAGGAATGGATGTAGACGATGATTGGGTTGATGACGAGGATGATGGAGATGACGTGCAAGATGTGAAGGACTTACAAATGCTTGAGCGATTACGTTTAGGCAATGACAATGAAGACAACATTCCTCCTTCGGATAGTGTTGATTATTTCGACATGGTTGATAGTGATGATGAGACTTATGATCCAGCTAATCCCGATCATGCAGATTATTTCTAATATATTTAATACAATGTTATTTTGTAATTATGTTTTGTTTATTTTGCATCTATTTCTAATTACTTCTTGTTTATTCTTTCTAATTTCTAATTAGCTTGTTTTTATTCTTTCTAAATGTAGGTGTTTGAACAAAGATGGTGGGCAGCCGTCAAAGGAACGTGTTCTCGATTTACTGAAGGACACGCCCTACGCCAGGTGCAGAAGAGGAGCCGTCGGACAGGAGAAGGAGCAGCAGCAGGAGGCAGGCTCGTCCTCCCACACTGGTGGAGGACAAGGTGGAGGAGGAGGTGGAGGCCAAGGACGGAGACGGGGACGGGGACAAGGAGGAGCAGGCTCGGCAGACGGACGAGGAGGGGGGGTGGGGACTCGAACGACGAGGAGGAGGCGGTAGGTACGGGTTCCGCTTCCTCTAGTTCATCGAGTGTCTACTTGCGAGGTCCCACGAGCCTCCCTCCACCGGCAACTCATCGACGCCCGGTGATTCATCCCGAAGGACAAAAGTAAGTAAATTAATATGTTATCAATACTTTTTCATATGATATGTTGAAAATTAAAGTAGAAACTAATATTTTTTTCTTAATCAATTATGTAGGAACTGGACCATTGTGTCGGGTGGTGGTATCGCACGCCATGTCAATGGCATCCTGGGTCTTTTGTGCAGGACCCACTTTCCTGGCCTAGTTGACTACGCCGGGAAGAGGGAGCCAGCCTACACCTTTGACCACAACGCGAACGCCCCTGACGCGAAGGCTGAGAACAAGATGGTGCGGGTGAAGCGAGACTTTTGGGTAAGTCTTCATCGCACCACATTGCTTAATACATCACATCACATTCATTAGACTTTTCTTGAAATAATGAATGGATACATCATGTCTATATGCAGCTTTATTATAGATGCGAGGAGGGATTTGAGGCTAGGGCAGAGGCAGTGCTCAAAGCCTGCAAAAAGCTCATTGTGGACATCCAATATGAGGCGCGCGTCCAGGCTATCGTCACTTACCATAGGTCGATCCTTGGAGAGGATGTTAAGAAGCCACAAGTAAGAAGCATGACGCTGACCCGGGACCAATACATACAGGTAGATAAAGAACATTAATATTGATTCCTTTTGACATTAAGTACTCTTAATTTGTTCATCTTATATGTCAAATACTTGATGATGTGCAGATGTGTCCCTGGTGGTGCGCCGCGTATCCTGAGTGCTGGGAAATGATAGTGGACAGGTGGTGCGGCCCCGAGTGGACCGAAGCGCACAACGTTGCCCAGGACCGGCGATTGCTGATGCCAGGTGTACCGCACCATCAAGGCAGCCACAACCTCGCCGCATACAGACAAGCATGGGTACTCGAATTCATTTCTCTATTCTAACGCTCAATTTTGCTTGATTTCTAATCATCTTACTGTCTTTCTCGTAGTCGGCGTCACACGCGGGCCAGGAGTGCACCACGTTCATGGCATATGCTGTGGCCCACAAGGGCAAGGCGACGTCCGACGTCTCCTACAACCCGGAGGACCCGCCCGAGGCGTACAACAACCCATCCGTCTACACCCGCATCAATGAGTACACATCAGCGACAAGGTCTCTCCATGGAGACGACTACGACCCGAGCTCCTAGGACTTTGATCCAGAGGTCGTCATGAGGATTGGAGGAGGCAAGAAGCATGGGCGATACTATCTTGGCGACGACATCATCGATGCTACCTCTACTCCCTCCCTCTCCCAAATCCAAGCACGGAGCACAGACGCAAGCATTCCCATACACCCACGGCCGGAGACTTCATAGCAGCGGATTCTATCACTCCAGGTGATTCCTGTTTTATTCGTCATACATTGATATTTACATATCTTAGCTTTGCATTGTTTAAACATTATGGTGAAATATTACAGACCTAGATCGAGCAATTGGAGGCCCTACGGGAGGCCGATCGCCAGAGGATGGAGGCTATGGAGGCCCAGCGCATTGCGATGGAGCAGAGGCAGCAGCAGTAGATGGCGGAGGTTCTCCAGTACATGCAAGCTCTTGGGCAAAAGACGGGTGTAGCTCCGCCAGCTTCGCTATTCGTTACACCGCCACCTCCACCTTTAGGGCATGCTACTCCTGTAAGTATGAATATGATTGTTTAAGTTTGTATGTTTATGCTTAGGGTCAAACCGTAACACTACTTGTAGCCTAGTGTATTATTCTCTAACACATGCAATGTCTTCTCCTTTGTGCAGCCTCAATCGGCGGGTTCGAATAATCCACCTCTCGGGCCCTCGAATGATCCAGTTTATGGTACACCACAGTCTCAGAGGGGAGCTTGGGAATCTGAGTAGTTATCTTTCTATTTGTTGTTCACTTGGTGATGGACTTGTGATGCACTAGTGTTAGTTATTTGGACTTGTGATGAACTTGTGTTAGCTATTTGGACTCATGATGCACTTATGTTATATATGTTGTGATGCATCTGATCTATATGAGATATTTATAATGTATGTGAGATATATGTGATGAATTTGATATATATGTGAAATATTATTTTTATCGCGATGGAATATAAAAATTCAAAAAAATGGGACGGTTATAGTCACTTTGCCGAGTGTAACACTCGGTAAAGGAAGCCTTTGCCGAGTGCCATCACAAAAACACTCGGCAAAGCTGGAAAAAGCAAGCCAATTTTGGCAAATTTTCTAGCTTTGCCGAGTGCCAGGGACGAAGGCACTCGGCAAAGAATTTTTTCTTTAAAAAAATTATCTCTTTGCCGAGTGCCACGCGCAGGGGCACTCGACAAAATATTTTCAAAAAAAAATTATCTCTTTGCCGAGTGCCACGCACAGGGACACTCGGCAAACAATTTTCAATTTTTTTCTTTGCCGAGTGCCACGTAGAGGGGCGCTCGCAAAGAATTTTCAAAAAAAAAATATTTGCCGAGTGCCACGCAGAGGGGCACTTGGCAAAGAATTTTTTTAAAAAAATTATTTGCCGAGTGCCACACAGAGGGGCACTCGGCAAAGAATTTTCAAAAAAAAAATTCTTTGCCGAGTGCCACTCAGAGGGCACTCGACAAAGAATTTTGAAAAAAAAAATATTTGCCAAGTGCCACTCAGAGGGCACTCGACAAAGAATTTTTTTAAATTTTTTTCTTTGCCGAGTGCCACACACAGGGGCACTCGGCAAAGAATTTTCAAAAAAAAAATTCTTTGCCGAGTGCCCAACGGTGGGGCACTCGGCAAAGTACCCGTTAACGTTATCTGCCCCATCACGACAACTTTTCTTTGCCGAGTGCTGTGGTGGCACTCGGCAAAGCCTTTGCCGAGTGCCCGACAAAAAACACTCGGCAAAGAGGTCTTTGCCGATGAATTTTTTGCCGTGTACTCTTTGCCGAGTGCGGCACTCGGCAAAGCCTTTGCCGAGTGTATTTAGGGCTTTGCTGAGTGCCCTGGACACTCGGCAAAGCGCCTGCGTAGTGATTGTATTTATTTTCATACTTGCGAAGGGTTCAGGTTGCATTTGCCACATTCTAAATCTTCATATCTAGATTGACAAAATAAACTTTATAGTATATAGTTGTTTTCATTTAATATAATATGTTTTTTTACACAAGATCACCCATTTCCATCAAGCAATTAGAGATTTAGACATTAACACGCAAACGGTTCTAAGGATGAAAACATGATAAGCTTCCCAAACCTGGTTGCCATGCCTCAGGATTACCATCTTCGAGAGCCTACGTTCATAGAAAGATACTTAGGGAATGAAGATTTTTTCAAAGGAAAGGTGAAGGAAACCAAAACACAGGAAAGGAAGATGGTCAGAGCGTTTGGAGCGAAGGATACGAACCAATCCTTTCCTCCGGGATATGGTAGCAAGAACACAGTTTCATAGGAAAGAAAATATCTGCTCCTGGCTCTGGTTTCAGAAGCCTGAGGTGGCCACGCGACTATCCTCTTGGAGTCTGGTGGAGAAGATTAGACATTTGCAACCCGCAGACGACGAGCTCCATCCCATCGATGCTGGACGCTGCCCATCAGGAACTCCATGATGGAGGCCTGTCGCCCCCCCCCCCCCCCCCCCCCCCCCCCCCCCCCCCCTTGGCATTCCGGTGTCACCACCTGTGCTGCATCGCTAGAGAGAAGAGGAAAACACCGTTACTGCAGCGCAAGGAAGCACACCCAGTGGAGATTGATGTATTGATGGGAACAAAGAGGACTAGAGGAGCAAGAGCATGCTGTGTGTGCAGTGGATTGAATGGATGAGCCTCTCCATGAGTTTGTTTTTGAGAGTGAGCCTCTCCGCAAGTTGAGTATCTTGGCCCCATGAGTCAGTAGAAATAAATTAATAAAACAGAAATACTATAATGCCCAGCCTATTTTCACGTATGTGTGATATTTAGCCTATACAAGTACTAATAGCTTTGAATTTGTTTCAACATTTCCTATGCTATTTTTCTTTGTTTTCAAATGCCTATTTCTATTTCTTTCTTCTGTTTTTTTTTTCTATTCCTCTGTTTTATCACAAATGCCTCTATTTGTTCCTACATTTTCCCCCGGTTTCTCTGTTTTACAATCATAGGGCAGTACCATGCTGAAACAATCCAACAGTATTATCAACACGTAGTTCAACCTCTTGAACTTAATCATCATTTACGTTTCCAAGTTCTCTCAGCCTCTTGGTGCCGTCTCCAACTTTCCTGGGCTTCCTGATTGGAGAGATCCTATCACGGAGTAGTCTTTTAGCGTGTTTGGTTTGAGGAACCACTCCATTCTAGATGAGGTGATGCATCATTAGTTTATTTCTCAAAATTAAGTTTTCTCATACTACTACTAATTATTAGCTTGTAAGGAATGAGGTGATAATGCATCAACCTATTCCATGCCACAAGCCAACACAAAAAAGTGAGGAATAAGTAGATAGTGGACTATAACTCATTCCTCAAAGCAAACACCCTATAATTAATGAGTGTACAATCCTACAAGGTACAACCTTAGCATAAAATCCCACAGATAATAGCACTGGGTGGGCAGAGCGACCAAATTTCAGAGATGTACAAACATATCTGAACTCTTGCAGAGTCCGAAACAAAATTTCTATATCTAAGAGGCTAGTACAAAATTCCTTTATTAAAAAAGCAAACATATATGAACATTGGCTGCAGTGCCCTGCCTCCAGCACCTACGCTTTCCATGTACGGAGAGAGAGAGATTTGTTGGCATGGTGCCTGACAAACTTTTATGTGGAAAGATCAGCACATTCAAACCAGCGAAGTTGCCAAAATAGTTCTTTCAAAAAAAAGTAACCATAATAAGGAGGAATGCTCCTGCTTAGTAAGTTTTTGTCCATCCTGATGTCACCTGAGGCTAGACTTTTTTTTGAATTACATAGTATACATACGAAACATGCACACATACTTGCCACCTAAATGCAAGTTTATAAACCCTACCCCTATATGAGCACCTCCTTGAGGCCTCTAGCCAGAAAAATACAAGCACCCATGCTAAGTCGAGGGCTTAGAACTTGGGTGAGTAGGTTGTACCACAAGGAAACCAATTGAGATAAATTCAGTTTGCACCAAAGGCTAGACATTGGTCAAAACAGCCAAGAATTTCTCCAGTAAGCATATTTGATGGAAGATATATGTTGAGAGTTGCTTAGGGTTACCAACCTAAGGAATATTGCCCTGAAGATTATTGTAACTTAAGTCTAACTTTTGAAGTCCTTGAAGATTTCCTAAGGTCTGAGGTACAGGGCCATCAAACTTGTTATTGTCCAAAAAAAGCTGTACCAAGCCTTTAAGATTGCCAATGATGGGTGGAATGGGTCCCCTTAAGTTGTTTTGCTAAGACTCAAACGTTGCAGGTTTTTTAGGTTTCCAAGCCATCCATCAATGCTACCAGTGAGACTGCATTCATCTAGTGTCAATAGAACCAACCCAGAAAGTTTTCCTATATTTGGTGGGACTGTACCTGACAGCTTGTTTCCACCTAAAAGTAAGTACTGGAGACTAGACGATAAGTTACCAACTGAATTTGGTATGACGCCCTGCAGCTGATTGTTTGATAGTGCTAGCACTCGTAGAGCACTGCAGTTTTCTAGCGCATGCAAGAATTCCCAGCTTTCACTATCTTTTGCCTCGAGCATGTTCAGGTCAAGGTCCAGTATGGACAAACTTGAAAGCTTCCCAAAGGAACTAGGGATCCGTCCAGTGAAGTTGTTAGTTTGTAGAGCTACTGATTGTAGCATGGAAGCATTACCTAATGAATTTGGTATGCGCCCTTCCAGCCAGTTCTGGCCCATGTATAGTATTTTTAGATCAGAGAGGCGATCACCCATATTGCTTGGTAGGCTCCCTTTTAACTGATTTGTATGCAACCCTAGTCCTTGAAGAGTGGACAAATTAAACAGACTTACAGGGATAGTACCTGATAGCCTATTTCCCCCAAGGCCCAGCATCGAAATATTCAAAAATTGGCCAAGTTCATCTGGAATTGTTCCTTCAAGTTGATTTACTTGAAGATAAAACTGTTCTATATGGGTGATGTTACCAAGGGCTGGTGGGATAGTCCCGGTGAAATTATTGTTATCAAGGGCAAAAAAGACTAGATTCTTAAGGAGACCTATTTCCAGAGGAATTGCACCATTAAGTGAGTTATGGTAGAGGTGCAGCTCCTTGAGGTTGGAACAATTCGTGAGCGTGTCAGGAATAACCCCATCCAGTGAATTGTAGCTCAGATTAAGGATTTGCATCCTCTGCAGATTGTTGAGATGAGGTATTTGGCCAGAGAATTGGTTGGCAGACAAGTCTAGTGTATGAAGGAACGTTAGGTTTCCAACGGGTGGGGAAATGGGACCTGACAGGCCTTGGTTGGCAAGTATGAGTGCCGTTACTCGGCCGTGGTTCTTTGGGTTACATGTGACACCTCTCCAGTAGCAGTAGTGGATGCTGGTGTTCCACGAGCTCAAGGATCCTGAAGGATCTGTGGTGACTGCCTTGAAATCAATCAAGGCGAGCATGTCTGTGCTATTCTCAGGGACGGTGGAGCAACGGATATTCCCTACGCCATGAGATAGCAGAAACAATGATAGTAGCATAAGCATGGTGAGTTTCACCGGCTGGTCCTCAGTCATTAGTGCCATAGTTACCTGCAAAATATATGTGGTATAAATATTGTGGGGTAATATGTTTACCGGCGAAGCTAGTAATCCAAAGGACAATGTTTAACTCTGTCAATGTTCGAATTGCTCTGCAAGTAATAAATTCATGACGACTAACAGCAGAGCCACAGACCAAAATAATTGTTCAAGTAGTGCTTGAACTGAGATTGAGGAAATAGAACAACGCACCTCTGCTTGGCCGAAGCGTCCAGAAAGGTGCCTTTTCTTGCGTTGTTTTGCTGGGTGGTGTACTAGCAAATAAATAATGTAAGAGATCTGAGCTTAGGCTAGATGCTCAGCTGCCTGGCCGGGTTTTTAAACTGGTTTTGCAGCCGCATTGCATATTTACATCCACACACTTCCGTCATCATCTCGCCTTATCTAGGCTTGACCGCCGCTGCAGCAAAGACCCGGAGTCAGTCAAACTCGTCAGTTATACGTACTTTTCAGCGTCTCTCAGCGTCGTTGTCTGTCTTGGAGATGGACAAGATTGTTGCGACATGTCTAGCCTCGCATTCCAGAATCATTTCCAGCAGAACCAAACAGCGACATTTCGGCCTCATCATACGTGGCCTGTCAGCTGCAGGTTTTTTCCGATGACAAAATTCAACTCGTTGAGTGGTCTACCAGTGCTGTATTTTCGTTTCCAAAACCAGTTTCGTTTAATTGTGATGATCGGTCTTCGAGAATGTATTGTGTGCACGTGGATATGATTTTGAAGGATCGAAATGGCAAGGGTTGAATGGGAGACACTAAAAAATCTTAGCCGAGAAAGAACTTGGCATATATCCCAATTACAACCTGCTGTGTCTCTCTTCTAATCGCTAAGGTTACACACCTTAGCTTATGATGTGCTAATCCCAGAAGCGATTATACATTTATTTCTCAAAGCATCGCGGAAGCAAAATAGCAAAACACGAATAATTATGTTACTAATTGAACACAAACACAAAGTTTTTTCATCGGTTTGCTAATGGGAGGAGACAAAAATCTACTATTTTCAGGTTAGAGTCAGAAGGAAAGGAAATTAAAGGCCAACTGGGCATTATGGATCATGTGGTGGATTTGACAAGAACTTGTTTGTCCCAAATGTGAAATGTAGCCTTGGTGCACGTTTGTTGGAGATTCTCCACCCGCTCCCAAAGCTGTTTCGGTGTGTTTTGAACCAAACGGCAACAGCTTTGCCTAACTCCACTCGTGAAGTCCCGCAAAACACGCTCTCAAAGGGATTGAGCAATTGGTGAAACTGAAAAAACTAGCTTCCATTGGCTTTGTATGAGGCGCACGTGGTCCCATGGTGGATTGGCCGTGGATACCCCTGGCGCAGGCCCATAGCTTCTTTTTCCTTGCCGTTGGTGCGTACGAAGGGGCAGCAGTGGCAACCGGCGGAGGCGGACGCCACTGTATCTCGTTACCGAAGCACTCTAGGGCGTCGTTGCAGAAGCACTGTCTGGTGTAGATGTTTTCCATGTTTGGTCCAGCAATTTTCACATGTGCTCAATCCACTCTGATGGCGATGTGTTCGGACTTCTCAAGGCAGTTTGTAGTGATGGACACCTAAATTCATCCACTGATTTGTTGTCTTGTGCTCTGATGTGATGTGCAATCTTTCTTTGTTTTTGCGGCAGGCTAGTGGAAATGTGATTGACAGTTTTTATTACCTTTGGTTGGAGCATGCATGGTCCAATTTGTGCTGGCAGGTGCTCTAAATGCTCCTAATCTGAACCCAAAAAAAAATGATGGCCACTGAAGTTTGCGTGCGCAATGAGTGCTTTTCTTCTTTCGAGTCCTGGCGGAAGGATTGAAGAATTGCTTTTTCTCTGTTGTTTCTTACTATAGTCCAGACTCTAGAGTTTTGAGTGTTCAGCATGGTGGAATTTTCAGCGTTCCAGAACTCCCAAGCGAAATACTCCTACTCTGGGTGAAGTGCCTAGAAAATACAAGCAGGTTCTATTTCTTTTCCACAATTATGATTTGTCCATTTCTTGGCGGGAGTGCGTGACGGCCACCCTCATGAAAATAACGTTGCCACCAGGTTTGCATTAGTGTTTTCGTGGCAGTATTTTGTGCTATTTCGCGAGAGGTCACCGTCATGAAATGATTTTGTGAGAGTTTGGTATTTCGTGAGAGTCACCACCATGAAATGAATTTCATGAGAGTCACCCTCATGAAATTGATTTTGTAAGAGTATCACAAACACACATAATATAGTATTTCGTGAGAGAACACCACCACAAAAACAAGTTATTTCGTGAGAGTATAAACCACCATGAAAATTACCCAACGTGAGCATATTAATTCAAATTCCAAATGCACACATATGGTCTAAATGTCAATCTAGAACACATATACAATAAATTCCAATATATATATATATATATATATATATATATATATATATATATATATATATATATATATATATATATATATATATATATATATATATATATATATATATATATATATATATATATATATATATATATATGGGCTCGTGAGGTCTGCTCTGGCTACAGAATATGATATTTTTGTAGGCAGCTATAATGTAATATATATATATATATATTACATTATAGCTGCCTACAAAAATATCATATTCTGTAGCCAGAGCAGACCTCACGAGCCCGAGCGCCCCCACGGGAGTACCGTGCTTGGCTTTGGCATGGTGGCCTGGTCCCCTCGCAGTAATGCCTGCCTGCATTGCCCGTCTATTGATCCACCGCATGGTCCATCCATTAATTAGCGCACTGGTTGTCTCGATCTCCCGCAAATTGCGCCCCGCAAAAAGCACGTACAAAATTCCAACGCTCACCGGCCGCAGATAGAACCCGCTCCTTTTCATCGCTAGTTCCTGGAGACGTCCCAATCCTTCCGTCGGCGGCGGCCCGGCTCCCCAGCGACCGGCGGCGGCCCTGGAACCTCCGCGACGCGACGACTGGCGGCGGTTCTGCTTCCCTGCGCAGCGACCGGCGGCGGCCCCGCTGCCCTATGAAGGCGACGCCGGGCTCGGACAGCCCCTCCCAGTCTTCGTTCGTCATCTCCGGCGCAGCGCCCTCTCTGTTAGCCTGTGCAGCGCCCTCACCAGCGCCCTGTCCGTTGGCGGGCGTTGGCACAGCGGTAGTGGACCAACCGGTACATCAGCGCTACGAAGCGCTGTGCGTGGACCAGGTGCGGCGCCGCCTGAGCCTCGACGCCGGCTACCTCTCCCGGCACCGGCCACCCTCCACCCCTTCTCTTCTACTACGTCACCTCCCCACGACGGTCACGGGCTGCAGGAGCGCTGCTGCTCGGGCTCAACGACGCTGGCGAGTATGAGCCGCCCGGTGTGGAGCCGCGAGTTTGCGATGAGCCGTTGACCCCGTATAGTACGAACAGAGGTGAGTTTCTTCTTCTCCTTCCGATCCACATATTCAGCCCCTTCACCCTCTGAATTCCCCTTTTTTATCTGGTTTGTCTTGATATTTCCCCTGCTGTAAGTAGATGCAGGCATTTTTCTCATCGCATCTTTTCTATTTCTCATCCTTCATGTGGATTTATAATCGATTTATTCTTGCAGATGAGTTGGCCAAATGAGTTTGTGATTCACAGCAGTAGCAAAGATATTATAGGCAGTTGCCAACATTATTATCGTAATTCAGCATGTATTATTGTAGTTTATTGTCAGCACCATTCTCATAAAAGAAACATGTGGATCTTTTTAAGATGATATTGTAAGCTCACGTGTGGTGGTTATTGTAATTTTTTTGATGCATTATAGTAATTGGTGCTTTCAAACTTTGAGGCCAAATAGTAACTATTTTATTGTAAAATCATCTTGATATTGTAATAGCTAGTATCAGGAAAACCACGTTTGACGTTAATTTTTGGTAGATTCTGACCCAAATTAGCATCTTGAGACATTCAAATATCATAACTAGTTTTATCGTAAAATGGTCGTGATATTATAGTAACTAGTTATCATAAACCATTTAACGTCAATTTCTGATAAATTCTCGTCCTACAAATTCCTATCCTAATTATCATCTTGAGAGATTTGAATGTGACGTACTAGCTTATACTGATGTTATAGTAAATTAAATTTGATCATAGTTCAAAGTTATGGTAAATACTTGTTAAAAGTTCTCGTAAATATTCTTTCTGCAAGAACTCGTAAATTTGTGCTAACTATAGTAACTAGAATATGTGCTAATTATAGTAACCAGAATATGTGCTAATTATAGTAACTAGAGTTGCCAAAATTAACTTCAGCAAATCAAGGAGCTAGATGAAGTATCGACATCCTAGTTACCATACTAGCATGTGCATGTACGCCACCTGTTACCGTACTAGGAAAATGAAGTTACGAGATCCATGTGTATGCTAATTCATGTATTGTCGTAACCACTCGTTCCGCAGGCATGCATGCACGCACACGGCAGATCCGAAATCACCGTAATTATTTTGCAGTGAAAATAGCGACAGGACAGTAACAGATCGTTAATTTGCAGTAGCTGTGCATGCAGGTCCAACCGCCCTCCTCACTACCGGAGACGGGTTCTATGCTGAGTGCCAAATGCTTTGCCGAGTGTCTTTTATCGGGCACTCGGCAAACTATGACACTCGGCAAAGATCTCTTTGCCGAGAGCTAGACGCTCGGCAAAGAAATGCACTCGGCAAAGAATTTGCCGAGAGCGCAACTCTTGGCAAAGATTTACGCTCGGCAAAAACGCCCTCCTCTGACGGGAGGCACCAACGACAACCCTTTGCCGAGTGCCTGCTGTTAGACACTCGACAAAGGTTTTTTTTTTGTAATTACTTTGCCGAGTGCCAGGATGCTGGCACTCGGCAAAGAGCTTCTTTGCCGAGTGCCAAGATCCCGACACTCGGCAAAGAATTTTAATTTTTTTTCTCTTTTTGCATCCAAATTTTTTTTTCAACCCTACTACAGTACTAGGAGCTAAATTTTAAAATTTGGTAAATTTTTTATTTTTTTTGCTCTATTTAGTTAATTTGATTCATTTACTTGATTTTTTTCGTAAAAAGCAAGTTTGAACTGCAGGTGCATAGAATATTGGAATTTAGCCATTCAAAAAACGATATTCATGCTTTTGAGCGTATTGTGAGGCGCTATCCATGTACTCACCCGAAATTTCGAACATCGTGTTCACGAAACATGGCCACCGACTTGCGAGCGATTTGAAGCAACGTACGTCACAATTTGCTCGAAACATTATTAATTTTTATCATAGCCTCCACATGCGATATCATGATATCTTGGCAATTTTTATGATTTTCGGACTTCGTTTGCATTTAATAGAATTTAAAAACAAATCGCTCTCAAGTCGGTGGCCATGTTTCGTGAACACGATGTTCAAAATTTCGGGTGAGTTCCTAGATAGCGCCTCACAATATGCTCAAAAGCATGAATATCGTTTTTTGAATGGCTAAATTCCAATATTCCATGCATATACAGTTCAAACTTTTTTTTTACGAAAAAATTCAAGTAAATGAAACAAATTAACTAAATAGAGGAAAAAACATAAAAAATGTACCAAATTTTAAATTTAGCTCCTAGTACTGTAGTAGGGCTGCAAAAAAAAAAGGTGCAAAAAGAAAAAAAAAATTAAAATTCTTTGCCGAGTACCAGGATCCTGACACTCGGCAAAGAAGGTCTTTGCCGAGTGTCAAGAGTCCTGGCACTCGGCAAAGCGCCAGCTTCGTGGCACTCAGCAAAGAAATTACAAAAAAAAAATCACGAAAAGTCTTTGCCGAGTGCCAGCATTTTTTTAAAAAAATAAAAAACTTTGCCGAGTGACAGATCGCGGGCACTCGGCAAAGTATTTAAAAAAATAAAAGCCTTTTGCCGAGTGCCGAATCACGGGCACTCGGCAAAGCATTAAAAAGAAAAATAAAACTCGTGGCCGCTCGCACACACACGCACGACACACACGCACACGCCCACGAGCTTGCTGCCGCCGCGCGCCTGCGCCTGCGCGTTCGCTACCGCCGCGCCGCTCGCCCGCTGCCGATGCCGCGCCACGCCGCTGCCGTGCGCCCGAGCCCGCCCACGCCCACGCCCGCGCCCGTGCCCGCGCGCCCGGCCGCGCGCCCGCCCGCGCCCCGTGCCCGTGCCCGCGCCGGCCGCGCCGAGCCCGCCCACCCGGCCGCGCACTCGCCTACGCCCGAGCCCGCCCACGCCCGCACCCGCGCCGGCCACGCCTAAGCCCCCCGCGCTCGCGCCCTTCGCGCGACGCCTCGGCATCTTCACCGCCGACGAGCACACACTAGGTTCGCCCATCCCTTTCTATTCAATTCGTGCAGTGCGAGAAGTAGTCGTGTTAGTACTAATTGTTGTTGTATGTGTTGTTGTTGTATGTGGTTTTCGGACATCGAGCCGTTGTATGTGGATGTCGGCCATCGAGCCGTCGTATGTGGATGTCGGCCATCGTGCTGTTATTTTTTGCAGGTCTTCGAAAACCTCCCCGTGTAGGGGAGGTTCTGCCGGATTTTTAATTGACAGTATTATTTTTCTTTCTTTTTTTGCAGAGAAGAGCCTGTCAGAGTGGAGCCGGAGTACGCCGATCGTCTTCGTCGGCGTTGCGGTCTGCCTGCACCACGTTGCCTCACCACTACACTGACTTGCCACGACCCCGCTAGCCTGACTCCACCGGCACCCTAGGTATAACCCCCCTTTCCTTATCATAGTCATAGCTCGCGTAACTCAGTTAGACGGCTCCTGTTCGAAAGAGATACGATTATTGGTATGTAGATCTTTGCATATCTACGACCGTATCTATTTCGGATTGTCCACGTATTTTGGACAGCCCGCGGATGCATAGATGAGTTAGTTTCCTTGGTCTGCTCCGATTCGAGATAGGGTTTCAGCATCATCTCCCTGATGTTCTTCGGATACACACTCTCCCTGCTAGGACGTGTATCGGGAGAACAGCGGGGAGGTGCTGCTGAAATTCTGTCTCAGATAGGAGTAGAGCATGGAAACTAACCTCATCTACACATTTGCGGGTGGGATTAGGACCTATCCTCACCTATTATACAGTACGAATGACATGTAGCTACAAGTGATGGTTACTTTGCTCACTGGTATATATGTTAGAGTATGGATGACTGTGAGTGGATGTACACGGGCCGCTCAAGTCAGAGTGATTTCACCACTGAATGGATGATGAAGACCAATGATTTCTTGGAACTAGCATTTGGCGAGTCTGCTAAAGGAGCGTTTCTAGTTTTGTGTCCCTGCAAGAGATGTGCAAATAGAAAAAGGAAAAACAAGGTGGACATGGGTAAACATCTTTTGAAGAATGGATTTACGCCAGACTATACTCGGTGGGTCCACCATGGTGAAGCCCATCGTCTGAGAGAGGAGGTGGGGAGACCCCGCGTCGAGGATTTTGATGTTGCTGCCGGGGTAGCAGACATGTTAGATGACTTTCACGAAGGACAGTACACTAAAATAATGTACAGAGGAGGAGATGGAGGCAACTGCAAAGGTGCTCTATGACATGATGTCTTCAGCATAGAAACCCCTTCACGATCAGACAACGGTTTCTCAACTGGATGCCATTGGACGTTTAATGGGGTTCAAGTCCGAGTGTAGCATGAGTCAAGAACACTTCGATGGTATGTTGACCGTGATTGGCAGCCTGCTTCCGGATGGCCACATTCTGCCAAAGAGCATGTACGAGTCATAGAAATTCCTTCGTGCACTCAAGATGCCATATGATCAGATACATGTTTGTTCGAAGGGGTGCGTCCTATTTAGGAAAGAACACAAGGATGCAAATTACTATCCAAAGTGTAAATCATCCAGGTACCTGGAGGTAGACTCTGGTGATGGCTAGAAGAGGCAACTTACAATCCCCGTGAAGATCCTACGGTACCTCCCGTTTGTACCGAGGATCCAACGGCTATACATGACCGAGGAATCCGCAAAATAGATGACATGACACAAAAAGGGAAAATGATACAATGTTGACAAACTGGTACATCCATCTGATGGTGAGGCATGGACCCGCTTTGATTTCATTTATCGTGAGAAAGCGGATGAGACTCATAATGTACGTGTTGCGCTGACAACAGTTGGGTTCAATCCTTATGGATTGATGGCTGCTCCATACACATGTTGGCCTGTGTTCATTATCCCCCTCAATCTCCCCCCCGGTGTATGCTTTCAAAGACAGCATATATTCTTGTTATTGATAATTCCTGGACACCCGGGGAGTGATATGGGTGTGTACATGGAGCCTGTGATTGATGAATTTGTCAGTGCTTGGGAGGAAGGTGTATGGACATACGATCGAGCTACAAAGACAAGCTTCAAAATACATGTTTGGTACTACTACTCTCTGCATGACTTCCTGGCCTGGTGTGTTCACGGGAAGTTCCCATGTCCAATATGCAAGGAACGTCTGAGGTTCATTTGGTTGCAGAAGGGTGGCAAGTATTCGTCGTTCGATAAACATCGTCAATTCCTCCCTCTTGATGATCCATTCAAACAAGACATCAAGAACTTTACGAAAGGTGTCATAGTGAAAGACCCTCCACCGCAAATGATGACTAGTGCCGAGGTTCATGTTTAGATAGATGTTCTCGTGGCCAATCAAGAAGGTGATGGTTTTGTGGGGTATGGTGAGGAACACATGTGGACTCATAAGTCAGGATTGATGAGGCTCCCTTATATTGATGACCTCTTTCTCCCACATAACATTAATGTAATGCACACTGAAAAGAATGTCGCCGAGGCACTTTGGGGAACCATCATGGAAACTAAAAAATTAAAAGACAACCCTAAGGCTAGAGTGGACTTGGCAATGTTATGTGATAGACCAAAGCAGGAGTTGCAGCCTCCTAGAGGCGGCAAGACATGGAAAAGGCCTAAGGCCGATTTCGTCTTGGCTAGGAAATATAGGAGGGAAGTACTTGAATGGATGCAGACGCTAATGTTTCCTGATGGGTATGCAGCGAACCTAAGGAGGGGAGTGAACTTATCTACTCTGTGAGTCAATGGGATGAAGAGTCATGACTACCACATATGGCTTGAGCGGCTTCTTCCGACGATGGTTCGAGTCTATGTCCCTGAGCATGTGTGGCTAGCGCTGGCAGAGTTAAGCTACTTCTTCCGCCAGCTTTGTGCTAAGGAGTTATCTCGGACCATGATTGATGACTTGGAAAACGAGGCACCTATGTTGCTCTGTAAGTTGGAGAAGATCTTCCCACCCGGCTTCTTCAATCCGATGCAGCATTTGATATTACACCTCCTGTATGAGGCACGAATGGGGGGCCCATGCAGGCCCATTGGTGCTATCCAATCAAGAGATGTCTAAAGACTCTTCGCAAAAATGTAGAAATAAAGGGAAAATTGAGACTTCTATTGCAGAGGCATACATTCTGGAGGAGGTGTCAAACTTCACAGAAAAATACTATGCCGAGAACCTTCCTAGCGTGCATAATTCACCCTCCTCGTTACAATGCTGGTGAAAATGAATCGAACCTCAGCCTTTTCCGAGGGCAACTCAGAAGCGCAAGTGCATCAACCACTAAGACCACACATAAAGAGTGGTGCTACATCATGATATATGTGTTGAACAACTGTGACGAGGTGGCGCCATACATTGGGTAAGTTCTCAATGAACTTGTTTCAATACGCCATCACTGTTCCTCATCCAACCCCTTGTTTTACGTTGGTACTAGGAATTTATTCATCACTTTTGGAATCAATCAAGGGATCCTACCCCGCAGGAAGCTGATACCCTTCTTTCAAAGGGTGCGGGGCCAGAGAGGCCCGATTTCATTTCTTGGTTCAAAAATAAGGTACTTTCGAATTTAGCTCATACTTAGTTTGACCTTCCAAGTTGCTCGTACGTTGAAATAATATAATGATCTATCCTGCTCGAGCTTGCAGGCCCAAATCGATGCGTCTATCAGTGGCGAGTTGAGACAGGTTGAAAACGGCTGTGCCTATAGGGTCAAGTCATTTACCGGTTATGATGTGAATGGATATCGCTTTCACACAGCAAGCTACGAGCAGAGTCGGCCCAACCGAAGAACCACAAATAGCAGAGTTTTTACCCCCGGCACTAATGGCCTCGACTATTATGGAAGAATTGAAGGAATATACAAACTTTCATTTATAAATGCCATCGGTTGCAAACCTCTTAGTCCTATCATATTCAAATGCCATTGGTTTGATCCTGGAGTAACGAGACGGACCCCTCATCTTGGGCTAGTCGAAATTCGATAGGATTCTGGCTATCCAGGAGATGATGTCTATATTGAGGCTTAACAGGCCACACAGGTTTATTATACCTCATACGCATGCCAAACCAAAGAGCATCTTAAGGGTTGGTCTATTGTGCACAAGGTATCGCCACACGGTAAACTACCTGTCCCAAACGATGAAGATTACAACTTCAACACAAACACATATGATGGGGAGTTCTATCAAGAAGAGGGGCTACAAGGGAGGTTTGAGATAGACTTAACCAAAGCGATAGGAATGGATGTAGACAATGATTGGGTTGATGACGAGGACGATGGAGATGACGTGCAAGATGTGAAGGACCTACAAATGCTTGAGCGATTACGTTTAGGCAATGACAATGAAGACAATATTCCTCCTTCGGATAGTTTTGATTATTTTGACATGGTTGATAGTGATGATGAGACTTATGATCCAGCTAATCCCGATCATGCAGATTATTTCTAATACATGTAATACAATGTTATTTGTAATTATGTTTTGTTTATTTTGCATCTATTTCTAATTACTTCTTGTTTATTCTTTCTAATTTCTAATTAGCTCTTGTTTATTCTTTCCAATTGCAGGTGATTGAACAAAGATGGTGGGCAGCCGTCAGAGGAACGTGTTCTCGATTTACCGAAGGACACGCCCTATGCCGGCTGCAGAAGAGGAGCCATCGGACAGGAGAAGGAGCAGCATCAGGAGGCAGGCTCATCCTCCCACGCCGGTGGAGGACGAGGTGGAGGAGGAGGTGGAGGCCGGGGTCGGAGACGGGGACCGGGATGAGGAGGAGCAGGCTCGGCAGATGGACGAGGAGGGGGGGGGGGGGTGGGGACTCGGACGAGGAGGAGGAGGCGGTAGGTACGAGTTTCGCTTCCTCTAGTTCGTCGAGTGTCTACTTGCGAGGTCCCATGAGCCTCCCTCCTCTGCCAGCAACTCATCGACGCCCGATTATTCGTCCCGAAGGGCAAAAGTAAGTAAATTAATATGTTATCAATACTTTTTCATATGATATGTTGAAAATTAAAGTAGAAACTAATATTTTTTCTTAATCACTTAGGCAGGAACTGGACCGTTGCTTCAGGTGGTGGTATCGCACGCCATGTCAATGGCATCCTGGGTCTTCTGTGCAGGACCCACTTTCCTGGCCTAGTTGACTACGCCGGGAAGAGGGAGCCAGCCTACACCTTTGACCACTACGCCAACGCCCCCGATGTGGAGGCTGATAACAAGATGGTGCGGGTGAAGTGAGACTTTTGGTGATACATCTAGCCCAGGTAGGGTTGGCCGAGACCCAATAAATTAAGGTTGCCCAGACCCCAACAGTTCTTATGCACACCCACTCGGGGAAAGGCCCAATGTCCCTAAAAGACTAGTCCGATAGGGGAAGGGTGACTCTCTCTTTTAAGGTAGCTTCCTCCTCCCAAGCTAAGCAAGGTGGGATTATTCAGAGGCTCACACGGTCGCCGCCCGACTACAACTAGGCCACTTGGCCCTTTTTTGTTGCGTCTTTGCCAGCAGGTAATAGCGGAGGATGTCCTCATCATTCCCACCCCCTTAAACAAGGGTCCAGCTCTGATACCAAATGATACATCCAGCCCAGGTAGGGTTGGCCGAGACCCAATAAATTAAGGTTGCCCGGACCCCAACAGTTCTTATGCACACCCACTCGGAGAAAGGCCCAATGTCCCTAAAAGACTAGTCCGATAGGGGAAGGGTGACTCTCTCTTTTAAGGTAGCTTCCTCCTCCTAAGCTAAGCAAGGTGAGATTATTCAGAGGCTCACACGGTCGCCGCCCGACTACAACTAGGCCACTTGGCCCTTTTTTGTTGCGTCTTTGCCAGCGGGTAATAGCGGAGGATGTCCTCATCATTTGGGTAAGTCTTCATCGCACCACATTTCTTAATACATCACATTCATTAGACTTTTCTTGAAACAATGAATGGATACATCATGTCTATATGCAACTTTATTACAAATGTGAGGAGGGATTTGAGGCCAGGGCGGAGGCGGTGCTTACCAAAGCCTACAAAAAGCTCGTCGTGGACATCCATTATGAGGCGCGCGTCCAGGCTATCGTCACTTACCACAGGTCGATCCTTGGAGAGGATGTTAAGAAGGCACAAGAAAGAAGCATGACGCTGACCCAGGATCAGTACATACAGGTATATAAAGAACATTAATATTGATTCCTTTTGAGATTAAGTACTCTTAATTTGTTCATATTATATGTCAAATACTTGATGACGTGCAGATGTGTCCCTAGTGGTGCGCCGCGTATCCTGAGTGCTGGGAAATGATAGTGGACAGGTGGTGCGGCCCCGAGTGGATCGAAGCGCACAACGCTGCCCGGGACCGGCGATTGCTGATGCCAGGTGTACCGCACCATCAAGGCAGCCACAGCCTCGCCGCATACGGACAAGCATGGGTACTCGAATTCATTTATCTATTCTAACACTCAATTTTGCCTGATTTCTAATCATCTTGCTGTCTTTCTCGTAGTTGGCGTCACATGCGGGCCAGGAGTGCACCACGTTCATGGCATATGCTATAGCCCATAAGGGCAAGGTGACGTCCGACGTCTCCTACAACCCGAAGGACCCGCCCGAGGCGTATAGCAACCCGACCGTCTACACCCGCATCAATGAGTACAAGTCGGCAATAAGGTCTCTCCATGGAGACGACTACGACCCGAGCTCCCAGGACTTTGATCCAGAGGTCGTCATGAGGATTGGAGGAGGCAAGAAGCATGGGCGGTACTATCTTGGCGACGGTGTCATCGACGCTACCTCTACTCCCTCCCTCTCCCAAATCCGAGCACGGAGCACGGACGCAAGCATTCCCATATGCCCACGGCCGGAGACTTCACAGCAGCGGATTCTATCACTCCAGGTGATTCCTGTTTTATTCGTCATACATTGATATTTACATATCTTAGCTTTGCATTGTTTAAACATTATGGTGAAATGTTGCAGACCCAGATCGAGCAATTGAAGGCCCTGCGGGAGGCCGATCGCCAGAGGATGGAGGCTATGGAGGCCTAGCGCGTTGCGATGGGGCAGAGACAGCAGCAGCAGATGGCGGAGGTTCTCCAGTACATGCAAGCTCTTGGGCAAAAGACGGGTGTAGCTCCGCCAGCTTCGCTATTCGTTACACCGCCACCTCCACCTTTTGGGCACGCTACTCATGTAAGTATGAATATGATTATTTAAGTTTGTATGTTCATGCTTAGGGTCAAACCATAACACTACTTGTAGCCTAGTGGATTATTGTCTGACACATGCAATGTCTTCTCCTTTGTGCAGCCTCAATCGGTGGGTTCGAATAATCCACCTCCCAGGCTCTTGAATGATCCAGTTCATGGTACACCACAGTCTCAGTGGGGAGCTTGGGGATCTGGGTAGTTGTCTTTCTATTTGTTGTTCACTTGGTGATGGACTTGTGATGCACTAGTGTTAGTTATTTGGACTTATGATGAACTTGTGTTAGCTATTTGGACTTATGATGCACTTATGGTTATATATGTTGTGATGCATCTGATCTATATGAGATATTTATGATGTATGTGAGATATATGTGATGGATTTGATAAATATGTGAAATATTATTTTTGTCACGATGGAATGTAAAAATTCAAAAAAAATAGGGCGGTTATGGTCACTTTGCTGAGTGTAACACTCGGTAAAGGAAGCCTTTGCCGAGTGCAATCATAAAAACACTCGGCAAAGCTGGGAAAAACAAGCCAATTTTGGCAAATTTCCCAGCTTTGCCGAGTGCCAGGGAGGAAGACACTTGGCAAAGAATTTTTTTAAAAAATTTATCTCTTTGCCGAGTGCCATGCACAGGGACACTCGGCAAAGAATTTTTTTTAATTTTTTTTCTTTGCCGAGTGCCACGCAGAGGGGCACTCGACAAAGAATTTTAAAAAAAATTATTTGCCGAGTGTCACGCAGAGGGGCACTCGGCAAAGAATTTTCAAAAAAAAATTCTTTGCCAAGTGCCACGCATAGGGGCACTCGGCAAAGAATTTTCAAAATTTTTTTTCTTTGCCGAGTGCCACGCAGAGGGGCACTCGGCAAAGAATTTTCAAAAAAAATTTCTTTGCCGAGTGCCACGCAGAGGGGCACTCGACAAAGAATTTTCAATTTTTTTTTCTTTGCCAAGTGCCACTCACAGGGGCACTCAGCAAAGAATTTTCAAAAAAAAAATTCTTTGCTGAGTGTCTAGCGGTGGGGCACTCGGCAAAGTACCCGTTAACGTTATCTACCTCGTCACGACAACTTTTCTTTGCCGAGTGCTGGCAAAGCCTTTGCCGAGTGCCCGACAAAAAACACTCGGCAAGAGGTCTTTGCCGACGAATTTTTTGCCGTGTATTCTTTGCCGAGTGCGGCACTCGGCAAAGCCATGCGTTTCCAGTAGTGCCTGGGTGCATCAACCGGCCTGGCTACAAAATAAGATATTTCATTAAAACATATTAAAAAAAGGTAGTTTATATGCGTGTTGGTCAAAGAAGCATGCATATGAAGCCAAAAGATATATCTGTAAAGGTAGTTTATATGCGAGTTGGGTGAAGATTGTATACCCTAAAGTATATGAACCCACCGTCTAGGTAGTTTCTATGCCTGTTCCAGGATGGTTGTATACAGACTACATAGTTTATATGCGTGTTTCAGTTACTCAGTATGCATGTTTCAATAACGTTGGATACAATAACCACAACTTTATGCAACCCTTGATCCAGGTGAATAAATGTTTTGGACTCTGCATAGTTTATATGCGTGTTTCAGTAACTATGCGTGTTTCATCAACTAAGTATGCGTGTTTCATCGACATTGGATACAACCTACATAGTTTATATGCGTGTTTCCATAACTAAGTATGCATGTTTCGACAACATTGGATACACGAACCCGAACTTCTCTCTTTACAGAGTCGTTTGTATGCATGTTGCTTGTAGATTGGATACATCAACCAAAACTTGTTCCTTTACAAGTGGTCTGTATGCGTGTTCCAACAATATTGCATACACCAACCCATAGGCCAATGTGCTGCGGCAGTTGTGGACCACTGTCGGTTGCCAGTGTCTTGGTCAGCTAGATGCAAGTAGGACAAAAAGGAAGATTTGCTGGACGCATAAGACACCCACGGCCTCGTTGAGGGTTCATTCTCTAACCTATTCCCCTCCATGTGTACGGCCGATGGCTTCAGCCCAAGGTTTGGGCAGCGAGGATGGCGGCGGGGAGGAAGCTCCGGACTCAGACTTCCGTCAGCGTCGACTATCTATGATCGCGACGGCCACAAGCGGTGAGTCCTGGAGCTTCTCGCCAGGTGCTCCTGCACAGGCAACACCGTCCGCGACGGCCTACGTCACGCCAGATGCTGTGCTGCCTGCCCCCGGAGACCCGGACCTCGATGGTGTTCATGCTCAAGGTCTCCAAAGCTGCCTGTGGCCTCCGGACCTACCGGTTGCAGGGTCCCATGACATGGATACCCCCACTGGTGAGATGCACACGCCTGTAAGTTGTTGTCCAATGCAATCGGCTTCCTTTTCCCGTGCTTTTGTGAGTGGCGACGTGTGCGCGGCTACCGTGATGCCGGATGGGACGCAGGAGCCCGTCGCGATTAGGGAACGATGGCCGCTAGGGGAGATGCAGAGGGAGCATCGTCGGGGATGCAGAGCGAGCCATGGCCGTCGGCGAAGTGGTGTAGGAAAGAAAACATGTTCTTTTGGCTGCCGAAGTAGTGCTTGCTTAAAAAGCTTGCCTTTTTTGGCGATTAACCTCTGTATGCATAAACCAAGTTTGGTTTATATATACTGTAAAGTTGTATGCAAGAAATATGTCCTGTTTTTCATTACAAGTTGCAGTAGAACTCAAAAATCGGTCTATATGTTTATGCGCAAAATTGTTATATGATCATATGCGTCCTATTTAGATGCAATATGTATGTTTGTATACACAAAAGTAATCATGTCCGTATTTGGCAATTAAGCTCTGTATGCATAAAAATACTTCCTGTGTATGTGCAATATGCATGTTTGTATGCACGAAAGAAACTTGTTCATATGCATCACACGTTGTCTTTTTGGCGATTAAGCTCTGTAGTCATAAGAATTTGGTTTATATTTCCTGTACGCATAACAAATTTGACGATTAAGCTCTGTATGCATAAAAGCCTTTCCTGTTTTCCATCCCTAGTTGCCAGTAGAACTCGGGATCATTTTATATGTTTATATGCAAAATTGTTAGATGTTTAGATTCGTCGTATTTTTATGCCATTCCAGTAAATGTTCAGAGTGTATATGCAAATATGTATGTTTATATGCAAAAAGATATCATGTTGATATGCACCACACCATGTTAATATACACACCATTTATAGCGCTGTTTTTGATGTAGATAAATGATTGATCTAAACATTTTTTTGGTGACAAAGTTGTGTTGCAGTGTTGGCATAAAAAGCACTATGTTTTGGCGAATAATCTCTGTAGGCATAAAAAGAACATGTTTATGTGCGCTGGCAATGTTTATATGTGTAAAAAACATGTTTAGAATGGTGATTCCATGCATATCAGAATGGTGATTCCATCACCAGTTTAACGGGTGTGCATGCATATGAGAATGGTGATTCCATGCATAAAAACATGCCATTCGAGGAAATGTGTATGTTTATATGCACAGAGAAATCATATTGATGTGCACCATACCATGTCAATATACACCCCCAATTATATCGCTATTTCGACATAGATAAATGGTTGATCTAAACATTTTTTTGTGTTGCAAAAGTTGTGTTGGCATAAAAAAACACTACATTTTGGCGATTTAGCTCTGTAGGCATAAAAGAACAAGTTTATATGTGCCAGTAATGTTTATATGCATAAAAAGAACATGTTTTATATGTGCCATCCATATTAATATGCATCCAGTTATATAGCTATTTTGCTTAGATAAATGATTAATCTTGACATAGAACATACACTTGCAGGCTGCTGATATTGATGATACAATTATGCCGAGGGTTGGTATGCAATTTCCAACAATTAGAGATGCTTATGCCTTCTACAAACGCTATGCTGGTGTTGTTAAATTCAGCATAAAGAAGTACCGTGAGAAAAAAGGATGTAAGTGGTTGAACTGTGTGAGGGAAGGCAGGTGTAAGCCCAGCCTAAAGAAAGGGAAACGTGTTTGCAAGAAGACAACAAGAAGATGCGGTTGTAAGGTTGGAATAAAGTTGAAGAAGGTGTATGCTGAGGAAGTATCTATTGTCTGGTAATTGATTTTGTCAACCACAACCACAATCACAACTTCCTTCCATCGCCCTCAGGGACGAAGAACTTTCATTGCAACCGGGAGTTGGACCCTGCTTATCTAGAATACATTGGATCAATGCAAGCTAGTCGTGTGCCTGAACATTGTCTAATGGACCATATGGCAGAACTACATGATGGCGCAGAAAATGTGCCGCTAACGCGTAAAGACCTAGCGAACATGTGAGTCAATCCCCCCACACCCATATTCCTACTTTTGTGCTATTTTAGAATGTTCTTCATGCTGAAATGCTTGATGCATTTGTTGTTTCAAAAAAGGGTCTATATGTATGCAGGAGAGGTTCGTATGCTATTCCAAAAATCTTTTTTGGTACTTGCATGATACTGCAAAACAAAAAAAATTTATGCATGCTTTTCTTTTGGTATGGTTAACATTTGGGAAACATGTTAGTTCCCCGCCCCCCTCAACCCAACAACGTTTTTAAAAAAAATGTGTTAGATGTACTTAGAAGACTTAGTTTTGAGCGTATTTCAGTTAGTATGGAAGTTTATATAAGATCGGTATGTATTCAAAGGGAGGTTTACTTACTATTTTGAAAATATACTTCTGGTACTGAAATGATAGTGCTTTGCATACTTTTATGCATGATTTCCAGTGCATATTTGCAATTTCCTAGACTTAGAAAATTGCATTGCATACTCTATGTAGGAAGGCTGCTCGGGCAAGGGAGGACCAACTGAATGATGTGGCCAAGCTGATGACTTTCTTCACCAAATGCAAGCAGGAAAATCCATAGTTTTACTGCGACTACCAATTGGATAAGGCTAGCAAGATTGTGAGCATCTTCTGGTCTTATGCAAGCATACAAGGGGAGTATGCAGACTTTGGACATGCAGTTACCTTTGATACCACCCACAAAACAAACCTTTATCAGAAGTCGTTGGCACTGTTTGTCGGAGCTAATCATCACCTCCAGTGCACTGTCTTTGGGATCGCTTTGCTTGGGGATGAAACAACTGAGACGTTTCAGTGGGTTTTCAACACATTCAAGACATGCATGGGTGGTAAAGCTCCCAAATGCATTCTAACAAGTGATGTGCACACACAAACCTGCGTTTGTAATTATAGCCGCAATACAATATAATTGTGTTGACATTGTATAGGCAATGTAGTTATACACCCAAATGTGTGAACATTTTGTGTTAAAATGGATCTACTCCTTTGTGCACATCTAACTATATATGGCCCAACCCTTTTAACCTGAACGGCATAGATTTGAGCACATTTTAGTGTATATGTATGATTATAGATGGTCTGTAACGGAGGTTTATATGCAATTTTAAAATGTGCTTGTGGTCCTGAAATGATAGTGCTTTCCATACTTTTGTGCATGGTTTCCTTTGCTATATATGAAATGTTGCAAACATCTGAGTCGAAGGCCCACGCCCCACCAACCAAACATGTTAGAACCCCCACCCCAGCAGCTATTTTGGGAAAAACATTGTTAGATGTACTTAAAAGGCTTGTGTTTGAGCACATTACAGTCTGTATCTATGCTTCAAGAAGGTCTGTATGTATTCAGATAAAGCTTTATAGTAGCCCACCCAACCAAACATGTTAGATCCCCCACCCAGCAACTATTTGGGGAAAAATTTGTTAGATGCACTAAAAATGCTTGTGTTTGAGCACATTACAGTCTGTATATATGCTTCAGTAAGGTGTGTATGTATTCAAATGAAGCTTTATATACTATTATAAATTGTAATGCTAGTCCTGAGAATGATAGTCCTTTGCATAATTTTATGCATGGAAAATAATTGAGCCACATCATTTTGTAAACATCATTGCGTCTCCACTACTTATGTCAAAATCCATGCATTAATTACTGATTAATATGCATGTGTTCATTGCTAACACAGACCAAGATCCAGCAATGCCAGATGCCATCCGTGTGGTGTTCCCAAACTCCATCCACCGGCTATGCCTATGGCATGTCTTGAACAAGTACCAACCCTTGCTCAATGAGTTGTATGCAAGATTTGCAAAGCAGGATTTCAAAGGGAAGTTCCGCTCTGTAGTACACCATCCTCTGACTTCGGCTGAATTCGAAGCCGCATGGTCTTTGTTGGTGACTAAGTTTGAATTACAAGCTGACCAAACTCTGAACACCTTGTATGACATCCGTGCGGATTGGGTGCCGTGCTACTTCAAGGATGGCTATTGTGGCATAATGTCCTCAACGCAACGCGGTGAGAGCGTGAACCACATCATAAAAAGTGCCATGTGGATGCAAACACACCGTTGCACCTGTTTGCCAAGCAGATGATCAAATTCATCCATCGCCGAAAAATGTCTGAGGCTATAGAAGAATATGGCTGCACGGTGAGAACATAGTTTACCCCTGTGCAAACCTGTCCTGCAGTTTATATGCATCTTCACATGTCTTTGTATAGTACATTACTATAGTCTATATGCAGCGTCTGTGAGCTAACTCAGTAAAAATGTGTGACTGCACCATCCATGCAGAGTGAAACCGTGGCAGATTCAAATTGGCCATTCGAGGTGCGTGTTGCCAGAGTCTACACAAGGGATGTCTTCAACTGCTTCGAGGAGTTGATGAAGTTAGCAACTGCATACTGCATAACTGCAGACCCTGAAAGAGGAATGCATTCATGGCTTGTGCAACATACTAAAACTTTGAAGAAGCTTGTCTGGGGACAACATCAATTCAGCGTCACGGTGGACACTGCGAGAGAACTGTTCACGTGTTAGTGTAGAGTCATGGAACAAACAGGTATGACATCCCACCATGCATCAGGACAACGCTGTTTAAAAAAAGGATTACATTCTACGTGAAAAACATGTTTTTGTTTTTTCATATCCTCTCATTTGACGTATACCATATTGCACTAGGCCTTTTCTGTGTGCACTTGCTCCGTGCATTCATGCATGTCCAACTAGAGCGGATACCAAGCAAGTACGTTTTGCAACGGTACTGCTAGAATGCACACAACGAGCTGCCCTTTGACCGGTCTGACCGAAAGCTAAAAGGAAGCGATGGTGAGACGAAAGCATACATGCACTCCTTGGTGATGACAAAAGCGATGAAGCTTGTTCGATTTGCTTGCCTGTCAAAGCCGGCTTTAGAGAGGAGCATGGAAGGGCTTGATGATCTGATTGGAATAGTCTCTGCATTGGAGCCAGATATTGGTGTAGGGGACATTGACATCGACGAGGAGGAAGTAAGGACTCTATGCACCTAGCTGGCCATATATAATTTTCTATACAATAGGCACATCTGCAATACTACTAATGTTTGATGTGCTGCAAGCATTATTAATGAATGAATATTTGTTCATAGGACATTGACACACAAGAAGCAGCAAACACATGTGGCGAGCAGGCCCAGCAAGACACGGTTAGTAGAAAAAATATGAATGGATGGACATCCAACAATTTATTTCTCGAAATCATTTGTAGTAACGTCAAAACTCTTTTACAATGATCTTATTGTCTTACTAAACAGCCTGCGCAGTATGACAATGGTGGTGATCTTACCAGCCAAATGGCGAGGGGGGGGGGGGGGGGGGGGGGTGGCAGAGCACAGGTATTGATTTGTATGCATGTTGTTAGTAGGTGACAAAAATGAGAACATATTAATGCATTGTAATGCGCTGGTGCAATATTTTTTGATAATTCTAAAGAAAAATGGTTCTAGCAGGGCACATTGGGCGGGGATGGTGACAATCATCGTAATCAGATGGGTCAGCCTAATGGCAACAATCAGCCGGGGTGCGGTTTCGAACAAGTAATGTCAAAACCTGTATAAAAATATGCATTGATGTCTTATGAACCTGCAAGAGTCCATTTGTTTTTCTGATGATACTTGTTCAACATAATATGGTGATTTGTATCCCAAGAAGTAGTAATTTTTAAAACATTTATACAGATGCTTGATGTTGCACAACCGGCTTGTGGTGCGTCAACGCTTGGTATTATGACCATTGGATACCAGCCAACATCTAAAGGGCCACCAATGGTAATCTGCCTATATAAAAAAGTGGATGCTCCAATATGTCTATGCATTTGGAGAACTTTAAATTTGTATGCATGCTTATATATGTTGTTAGTGCAACCACTAGTGAAGACTAGTTAATAGCTTCTCACAGGCCTCGATTCAAGTTTGGAGCGGCTTCAGTTTGGAGGCGTCGGACAAGGTAAAGCCGAAGGGGAGGACAAAGGATCAAGCAGGAAAGCACTAAAGCTGGGTGCGCAAGGTGAGAAAAAGGCCACCAGGAAGTGTAAGCTCTGTGGTGTCAAAGATGGCCACAACACAACAACTTGCTTACAGGTGAAATTGCTATACAAATACGTATGTGTCCTATAAAACCCAGGCACAGTGCATACAGCTCAATTAAATGATGCATAAACCTGTTAAATACCTTGTAAAAACTAGTTATGGCTTCATTTGAGCATATCCTGATTGAATGGTTTTAGAATGTCTGTATGTAGTCATAATAATGTGCATATGCTATCTGCGAATGTTGTTGTGGTCTGGAAATTATATTGCATTCTCAAAGTTGCATGCTAGCTTTACTTTGCTATGAATGATATTTAGCAAACATGTGAGTTCCCCCCACACCCAGCAAACCTTTCATAAAAAAATGTTAGATGTACATAAAAAGCCTAGTTTTGCGCATACTCCTGTTTGTATGCATGATTTTAGAATGTCTGTATGTAGTCAGAGGCAAATCTGTATGTATGTTTTAGGGGAGCTGACTACATAAATTTATGTAATCATCAGTCGGTTTTGGAGGGTCCTGAAATGATAGTGCATTCACATTTTTTATGCTTGCTTTTGCATTTGCTGTGTTTGATATTTAGCAAGCCTGTGAGATACCCAGGATATTTTTGTATGCACATTCACTTGCATTACAACTAAAAAAATGTTTTCTATGAACATTGTTACAGGTCGAAGCTAACTGCTTAAAACTCGCCAGTCTTGCGAACAAGAAGAGAGGGCGGCCCCCAGGCTATAAGAACAGGAACAACAAGACTAATGACGCAGACAAGCAAAAGGATATGCAAAAAAGGCGAAGGATGGTGGTCTCCGAAGATGAAGATGACGATGAAAGCATTGCCATATCAATGGACGACAGCACCCAGCAAGAAGAGCCTTCTCCAGCCCCTAGGAAAACAGGGAGGCCTCCAGGAGCAAAGAACAAGAGGACCATCTCGATGGTATCCTAAGTGGATTGTGCCTATCATTTGTTTGATGCTATCTCCAAAACATGTTGTGTTGCTGACAAACATGCAAGGGTTTGCGCGCGTTACGTGAGCACATGAGAATTTTGACAAACATATGATGCAAATTTTTTGGGTAGACTGAAAAGTGAATTCTGGGTATGGATAGTGTTATATGCATTCCTGCGCTTATATTTGTGCGTGCTGAAAATTTTTTGAATAATGTATTGAAAACCTAGTTTGGTACTTCAATAGAATTTATCCATGCCTATTGAAATTAAATGTTAAAAAAATTGGAATGTGAGTGCATATAGAACTAGCACTTAGATGGTCATCTATATCTGCGGGTAGATTGATAGAAAAAAATATGTTGCACCATTAAATTGTGGGATTACGAAACTGGAAAATTGCTGCACTTGTCCATGTAGAGTTGAACCCTTAAGATGTTTTGGAAATTTGACAACTTCCAAACATATATAGTTGCGCAAGATGCGTGAAAAAGTTGATATCAACAAACAATGCATAAATGTGTGTACGAAGCCGCGCAAAGAGCTGTGCAATTCTCCATACATTGCTGGCTACGAACAGATATTTGAAAAAAAAGTGCTACGTAAAAACATTAGTATGCACAACAACTTATCTTTGTATCCAAACAACGACACCATATATATGCACCATGGGGCGACTGTAATACCAAAAAAGAAACGCACCAAAACAGTAGTGTTACTCCATCCCACCATCATCAGAAACATGACACCATCACTAATGTTCTCCCTGAACTACATCCACTATTACCAAAAAAACCACCTAGGAGTAATGTTACATGGATTTTGGTGGTTAACGAAACATCCATGTTACCCCTACTGCAACCACAAATGCACCTGGTCCTGACGCGCTCGCTGCGTAAGTCCTGTAGGAGGACAGAGCCGGTCTATTTCTTCTGGGAGTTCCTTCTGTTCGTTGGCGGCGTGGAAGACAAGGTACTGAAGCACATCAGACCATATGACCTCGGATGTGACCTGGGAGGTGAACCAATGAAAAACAAGTGAGAAAAATAGCCAACAAAAAAACTGGACCACCTGTATGTCACACTTGTATCCATATTTGATCACACTTATATGCATGTTATACACAATTTTATCACACTTCAGAATCATTTTTGGGCTCATTCGTGACAATTGTATGCACAGTGATATAGAACCCTATACAGGGTAAGCAGCATCAATGAAAGCATCTAGGTAGGTGACCAAAAATATTGTGAACAATGCATAAAGTGTGTTTGTTGCAGGAACAGTGAAAAGTCTCACGTGTGCCATGTATCAACAACTCATAGAACATTGTATAGAAATGTGAATAGGGGATTTAGGGAACACATACCACATAAGGGAAGACAACAGTACCATGGTCCGTGTTGTAGTACTCCATGTACCACATAGCATAGAATGCGCAGTCGTTTGAGCCAGGCCTTTGTTTAGGTATGTTGTGGACCATCTCGCATTTGTAGTTGCCAAACCTTGGGATTCCCGCATCGGGCCTGACTTTATGAATTGCATCGTTGAGCCTACGGACCATTACCTTGCAAAAGGTCTAGTTGCTGTCCGCATAATGGCATTTTCTCATGTGTGTGTTCTTCCATCCAGGCTCAATCGCTTCCCAATCGTTGGGGTCGAGAATGTCGACCCTTTTTTAACAAAGTTGACAACATATACTGAGAAGTGACCAGACCTTAGCATAGGGAACAAGATCTGCAAAAATGATTTGAAGGTACCAATAATTTAGTACTGGCTGCTGGATCAGAGAATGCAAAACAAAATGCACTCAAAAAAAAGAAAATGTAACAAAAATGCATATATAAATGCGCAACAGTGCATACACACCTTTTGCAACAATGCGTAAACAACCCTCTTACATCTAATAAAACCAAAAAGCCATACAGAAAAAATATACCCCTTACAATGCATATCAACCCCCTACAACAGTGCATATACACCTTTTACAACCACATTAGCTAGGAGTGTGTACACACAAACTACCAACTTTATAGCGGCCCCTTACATCTCACCGAACCAAAGCATACAAAAGTATAAAAAGATGGTGCCAAGAATTTAGTACGCATGTGTGTGGCACAATTTAACATAAAAAAGATGTCAAGTTAAACCAGTGAAAAAATGACCATTTAGTTGCCATGTGTACAACACCTATGGGAGCATTAACTGGAGAACTGACATGCGAACATAAAAATAGTATCAATGTGCTAGTTTCTGCTCAGTGAAAATGAGTTCCAAGAAAATAAGGCAATAAGGCAATGTTCACCTTTGTAACACCTCGTAAGTAATCAGAAGGTGGTAAGAACTGGTGTAGTGCATAGGACAGCTTTTCAGATCGGTATATGACAGTTTCCCTGGAAACGCGTTGCCTTCCTGGTGTATGCGCTTCTGTGGATATCAAGAAACATGACGTCAACACAAAACATTTCATGTGCTTTTTTATAAAAATAGAGTTCATGTGCATTAAAAATGTTTGTAGCTTACCATGATATTGATGTCTAGGAACAACGTTTTGGACACTGTACTTGACAATGATGAGTCCCTGCGTTCTTGTTCTATCAAACAATGCACATAATAGTGTACCCAGCAATCAGCAGTCTCAGCACCCAGAGCAAATGATCACCGGACCTCCCCTACTATGCACATGTCATTACCAACTCGGCAAATGATGGAGCTGCATAGTGGAGAAAAAAAATTACCCAATCAAATTTAGTATGCACATAGTAGAAAAATTGATATATGTGTTAAGCCATTGAGACGTGTGACAAAAAATTGTTCGCTACATGCAACTCAAACTTAGTATGCACATTGTGTACAGGTTATATACTCAGAATTCCGCTTTTGACAGAACAAATAACGGGTATTGAGAAAATAGTGTTCACGTAATCTTACTCTTTGAAAGGCAAATCCGTGGATGTGAGCAGTTCAAACAAACCATTGGCCCTCCCAAAACTTGTTTCTAAGAATTGTTGGGTGTTTTGATGGTAAATTGGGCATGCTTCATCATTTTCTAAGGTAGGGCCTGCTCTGGATGCAGAAGCATCATACAATGGCAGCCCCGAGAGAGAACCCGGTCTAGGTGCAGAAGTATCATAAACCGGTGGCCGCAAGAGCGACCCTGGTCTAGACGCAGAGGCATCATACAGTGACAGCCCCAAGAGAGAACCCGGTCTAGGTGCAGAAGTATCATAAACCGGCGGTCGCAAGAGTGACTTTGGTCTAGACGCAGAACTATCATACACTGGCGGCACCTAGAAAACATAAGACACCAGAAAAAGGTAGTTAGACATGGAAGGGTGAAACTCAAATACTACGGGGACAGTGATTGCTTGGTCATATAGTGCATACAGAACAAAACAAAAATGGCAAATGGTGCAGATTTATTTACTGAATTCAAACCTATAAAACAGTGCATAAAACATTCTATGTAAATACCAATAAGACTGAATTGGTGTGAGTAGATTCATGTGAATGAATGCCTATTCAAAAGTGCAAACAGGCCAATAGATTCATTGACATAAGCAAAAAAAACAAAAATGGCAACGTGCTAAAACAATGTATTACCAAGTTTTATTCATTAGAAGATCACAATGGATATAGGCCTATACAACAGTGCCTACAATCACAATGCATATAGACATGTACAACAGTGCATAAAATCCATGCGTCCCGGGATGTAGACGATTTAAAGCAACTTAGCGTGGTGTGAGCAGAACATTTTGAGTCGCATCATTGATGTCGGTGAGACCAGCGAAAATATTAAGTATCTCATTCATCACATGGATTGACTGTGGGTCCTCATTAAATAGCCCGCCATTGTGATGCCCGGCAACATCTTCACCACCTTGTGCCGCATTGCGGGCCACGTTTGCATTCTCATTGTTTGATGGGTCAGTAAATAGTAGTGCTGATTTAGAAAAAAAAGGACAACAATTACACATATGAAAAACATGGACAAAAAAAACATGAAAAGATAGCGCATATAGCCCATTGTGACTATGCATATAAACCAAATCAGGGGTATAGATATATACCATTCCAGTCGTGTGCGTATGGTCCATTCTGATATTGCATGTAAAACATTCAAAAAAAGGTACAGGTTTAGTAATCATTTTAAAATTACATGGAAAGGCAGCGGCCAGAGTAGTCGCTTCCTAACAAACAACCAAAAAGCGGCCAGATCTAAAACTGGCCGCTTCCTTACAGCAAATATGAAACCAGCCCCTAGGGGCAAAAATAGTACCCACATCCATGCTTACAACACAAAGGCATCACAACCAGAGGACTGAGTAATTAAAAAATAATTGTGACTAAAGAACAGTGTAGCTAGTCAAGGCTATGTGTTGTCTTCGTTCTTACGTGGTGTGCGCATGCCTCCATCGTCTTGACCGTGTACCGCTTGGTTCTCAGATTCGTTTTCCTTAGCTACATGATAGTCATGCAACAAGGCATTAGCGCCCTCAATTTGAGAATCGGTCATCTGTGAAGGATCAGGCATTGTGCTGAATGGAAAAGAGGGGTGCTGCGAAGTATCTATATATGAAAACAAACATGTTTTAGTACGTGTAGACCTGGTCACATATTGTATAATTGATGGCAGGGGGGATACAAAAAAATGTCTTGAAGGCAATACCTTCTTGGGAGCCATCTCCTTCCTGTGAACCAGTGTTGATGGCCTCACCTTCATCATCCACCTGCATTGATGTACCATGTGTGCCTACGCATATACAGTGTTGGTAGCCCCACCTCCATGATTCCCCTGCATTGATGTAACATGTCATCCTACGCGTATGCATAAAACACATTAGTGCACGAAGTGCGTTGTAACATGAATACATGCATTTAGACTGTAAATGAAAAATAAAAAATATCATGGAGGGGCTATACCAGTGTTGATAGCCTCGTCTCCGTGTTCCCCATCCATGCCTGTGGCATGTGCGCCCGCACCAGACTGCCCCGGACTACGGTTCAGGCCTACTTATCAGAAAGGAACAAAAAAGTAGTTAATGAACTGCAATGAGGAACCACATACATCAAATCCTTGCATTCCTTCCAAATTAACCATGCATGCCAACTTTCAAAATATATGCATAGAATTAATCAGAACAAAACAATAAAGACTTTACTAGCGGGTTTACTCAGTTCCGCATTCTCATTCTCGTGTGCTTGTTAATGTCCACCTAAGTCGATGTTGCTAACCTCGTTAGAATCTATGGGAGGGTGGAACAAAAAAAAACTAGTTACTACTCCATGCATATGAATAGACATATATACATTCATTAGAAGAATGGGCAGTTATTAACTTTCTTGACCATGTGCTTCACACTCCGATGCCTTGTCCTCGGTTGGTTTCGCCTTGCTGGACTGACCCATGTCGACATTTTGATCTAATATTTTTGTAGGGAAAATAAAACTACATATCAAAAGAATGCTATAGAAAAACATTTTGTGACGGGCTAAAAAAATTGGAATGTATGCATATAAACAAACACAGAAGTGCCTAAAAAAACATATGTTCATCGGTACGATAAAAATAAAAGAAAAGATGTATACAGGTACACAGGTAAAAAAAAACCAATGATTACCTGGGGGTATTATTATCTTGGTCAACTGGACCGGCTTCGTCCGCGCCGTCACCATCGTCCTCGTCACCCCCACCATTAGCAAGTACCTGGTCAATCATGTGCCCAAAGTTTTCATGCATGACTTCTTGTTTTGCAGCAATCTCTTTTATGGCATCGTGAATTGCTTGGCACTGGATCTGAACATCTTTGTCATAATCAGCAACCAGGTCCTGGAACATGCGCCGGGTGTTTCCCCTTAGACATGCTATCTTCGGATCAAGCAATTTTGATAGGCTAGGCATATAAATGCTGCGTTCATTAACATCGACCGTATAGCACATTTGTGATGCCAGCCGTAACTACAAAAGGTAGAAAGTTTGTAATCAGTTAGTGAACGCAAAGAGTAGAGCTGAAAGTATACGCATAAGAAGGAGATTGGGAATGTACATCCAATGCTCCATATCCTACAATCGCGTGCGAGTCCCTGATCACGTCAGCTGCGATAAGCTTGGTAATCATTTCATTAGTGAATGCACTTATGCGGGGGATTGTTAACCTATTCACAGGTCCTTCACGATGATGAAGCCAGTCTAGATAGAAAAGCTGCTGGTAAATTGATAACAAAAGTTAAGTGAAAAAATAACCTCAATGCGCCTTTGATAGGTTTATACGATGTGTATACATAGTATGTCACACTTGTATGCATAGTGGGTCACACTTGTATGCATATTTATACACTGTTTTATCATAGTTCAGAATTGTTTTGGACGCAAACATGACAGTTGTATGCACAAATGCTATAGAATCATATACATAGTAACCAGCGACAGTATGAATAATAGGTGTGGAGTAAAGAAAAAAGGATTGACGCTCGTACTCCAAGATGATGCTGCACCCTGGGATGGTATATGATACTTGAGACTCGCCAAGCTTCTCATGAAGCGATTCAATGCCGCGGCAAATATCAAGATATATCTCCTGGCACCAATCAATATTGTTGAAAGTGTTCACATCTTTTGTGCGTTCAATATCGTTGTTGCACATGTGCCAGCTGCCTGATGGAAAGAGGAACCTGTTTAATAACACCAAGAAGAAACATCTTTTGGTCAGGTCATCGGTGCCACCCCCCACAGACATGTTCCATGCATCTTGTCACATTAAGGTCTACTGCATTTTGAACACCAAGAGCAACGCGCAGCTCCTTAGCTTCTCTGGCTCTCCCAGCCCAGTCCATATCATTTAATTGAAGTTCTCCACTGCTAGGGAGATCTATCATGTGGCGCACAACCTCCTTGGTGAACTTGATCTCCTTCGTGGTCCAACTTTCAGGATCATTGTCTGAGGATCAATTTTGCAGTATAGAAACTGGAGGAAAGATGGAGGAATATCTTTGTTCAAATTGATCTCCAGCAAGCTTTGAAACCCAGCAGCATGAAGAAATTCCCGCTTTTGGTCTTCGTTAAGAATTCCCAACAATTTGCCCAGTGTTGACAATGAGCAATGAAAATTCCAATCGTGGGGCTTGCTTTAAAAGGATTGACCAATTAAGAAACAAAATATCAATCAGTTAAGGTGCATAAAAAGGTTACCACGTATACGTGCCAACCCGAAGATGCATATAAAAATAGACAGTAAAAAAAAGGACAGCAATGAAAAAGGGGGAAAATCCATGCATTGATAAAAAGGCGTTATGACCCCTAGTTGACATATACATGCATTAGAAAACATGTATGGCCGATATGGAACATGTATACAAATGTGAAAAACATCGCATAAATAACCTACAAAGTGAGTGGATTTGGGCATAGCCCCACTTGCAGTCTTCCGTGGCTTCCGTGACGGTACAGAAACGTCATCTTCCATCTAAAATAGGAGAAAACTTATTAGCTAGAAATTGAATAATATGACAAAGATGAAAATATCCTATTCTCTATAGTGAGATGCATAAAAAGGGATATGAATCAACTTACAGTAACGCCTGCCTTCCGCTTCTTACCCTTTGGTGAACTTAAAGACTCCTGCGAAAAAAACAAGGAAACAAATCATAAAAAAAGGAGCAGAAAAAACTATGGACAAAAACAACCCAAAAAGGATTATGTGGAAGTTAAAAGAAGGTGGCGTTCCGCTTTGCATGACTGCCGCCCTCGTCGGGGCGTGCTTTCTTGGTACCGCCACGGGTGGCAGAACGTGTGCGGGGTGCGGAATCCTTAGGCACCTCAATAGGGCCGCTGCAGTGATTCACGGCAACAAAGTCATCGTCGTCGGAAGTGCTAGACCGTTCTTCGACGTGGTCTCGTGCAGGTGGTTTGCCATGCCGACATCCAATTTTGGTCCCCACCCGGACGTACACATTGCCTTTGAGCTTGTTCCCTTGGGTAGTAGCCTCCCCTATACCCTGCTGAACACCACAAAGGACAACTGTTGGCATAAAAAAATGACGTGCAAACAAACATAGAACAATAAAAAAACCAAGCAATAAAAGAGCCATATTATAAAACAAAAAAATGCATTGGAAAAAAATATTACACAAAAATATGAAATTAGCCAGTAAACGCGGCGAAATCCATAGCAGGGCAAAAACATAAAAAGCTGGGGGAAAAAGGCTGACCTCAGAAACAAATTACTAATCACAAAATGCACTCCAAAAAAGGGCGTCCCCTAAAAATGCATATGTAGCTGCAAAATGGTGCATATAACCATCTACCACAGTGCATACTAAACACAATAAAACATTTGCAACAAACTAACGACGTTTTGCTCAATCAAAGTGCATAATTGTGCTCCAAAACATGCATACAAATATGAATGACCAAGCTGTAGAGCTTTCTAAAATATATCATGGAGGCTCTACTCACAAAAAAACTTAGGGAAACTTTATAGCAGAACCTTACATCTAATGTAGCACCCGGTTTTAAGAACAAAACCAGATACACACCATATGTGAGCCCAGGAAGTCAAATCTCACATATAGCTACAAATAAAGGTAATATCAAATGACAATGCTTAATATATAACGTACTTATTATAAAAGATATAACCTTAGATAGCAAACAGCGGAAAGACAACTCCGGTCTTCAGGTGAAGACTCCACTCCACAGGGACAACTGACTGGTTGATCACAAGCCTATCTGCTCCAATCTCTGGCAGTCTGGTACCCATCCGGGATTTTTATCCAAAAATAGAAAATAAACAAGTGTGAGTACATTTCGTACTCCACAAGCATAACATGAGGATTCATGAGGCTCAAAAGGCAGACACGGTTTACTGTATTTAGCATTTTAGTAAGTCAACATTTTGTTATTGATCAATATCAAATTATGCTTAAGCTCCCAAATTAACCCACATGATCATATACTAGAATTAAATAGAGTCATTGATCAACATTATATCATCATCATCGTCATCATCATCATAATACCATCATAGTTCACCACGAACAACATCTTCACAAGTGACCATTTATTCTGTGAGTTTTCCGGGCCGCTCGTGACCGTGAGCACGGCTGTTATAACAGTTTTAACACTCTGCAGAGGTTGTGCATCTTTACCCGTGAGTCGTGTTGCCCATATGCCCGGGTTAATTACTCCCATAACACTTCCAAGGTGAGCGGGCAGGGTACACTATGAAGCCTTCCATAGGTCTCGTCTAACAAGTTAGGGCCGCGAGGTTTCCTCGGCAGGCAGATGTAGAGAACCCCCCTTTCTGTGGCACAATTCCCGCAGGCTATACACACAAGAACAGAGGCAGTTCTATACCCAAAGTGGCAAGCCCCTCTTGCGCCCTTTCGGGTAACCTCTAACAAGCTAGAAAAGATCATATTACTGAGCTAAAGTCAGAGCCATATAACTCTCACGGTTGCACTGTATGTCCCAGCTTTTGCCCTACAGATAAGTCCTTACGGAGAGTTTAGGGCAACATGATCGACATCATTTGCACCATCACCCTATAGTTTAATTATTACCATCATGTTTATCCGTTTGTTCCATTAATCATAGTATTGATCATGTTTGAATAGAGCACTAGCATTCTACCCATATGCAATAAAACCCATAGGCATCAAGGTATAAGTCATCAATGGCTAGGATGTCCTTATAGTCGAGCAATATTAGACACATGCATAATGAGTAGGTTATATAATGAATAGGAATCAAGGTAGGCCCATGCTATACTTGCCTTGGTTCACAAACTCGTGTTGGTCCTGCTGGTCATTGAAGAGTTCTTGGTCTCCAACGTTTTCCTCACCGTCTGAACGCGACCAACACGACAACATACAACATTCCAAAAGCATTCATGCAAAGCAAACATTCCTATCATTAGAACATTACACCAACAGTATTGAAATCAAGATAAAATGTTTGTAAAACTAATCTACGTTTCGCTACGATCACATCAACGCGAAGTTCACGAAAAACGGAGCTAAAATGCGAAAGTTATGAGTAAAACGGGTTTTCCTATCGCCCTATATTTAATTAATTCTAATCATGAAATTAAAAGTTCCAAACTTGACTAACAGTAGCTCCAACATGTAGCTTATGAAATTACGAAGCTAACGCGATTTGAATGGATCAATTCGGTGTTAAAACGACAATTCTATAAGCGAAACAGTTTGAATGGCATTTCTGTAAATACTGAAAGCGTACTTTTGACTTAAACAGTGAAGTTTACGCTTTCCAAACGGGATTGCGCATTCGGGAAAAATACGCTAAGGACGGCGGGTTAGGACTTAGAAAAGTCCAGGGGCTCTTTAGCAAATTTACCCCCGAAGGGGTATCTTCTATTTCAGGCCGTAGATCTCGCGATGGACGGTTCGGATTAGACGTGGGGGGGAAAGGGGAGCCGGTCACCGGAGTTGGGGGAGATGCGGCGGCGCCGCCATTGCCGCGGCGGAGGGCTCACCGGAGTTGCCCAATCGAGCTCTACGGGGCGCGGTTCGCTGAACAGAGAACACCGGGAGAGAGAGGAGACAAAGGCGAACTCACTAAGATGCGTTTCGCGGCTGGAGAAAGAACCGAGGGGCACCCGCCATGGCCGGCCGCGGAGGAGCTCGCCGGAGCTCGCGTAAAACGGCCCTAGAGGTCACCATTCGACACGGGAGGTGGATGAGGAGAAAGAGGGTAGCGGGGCGAAGCTCACCTAGCGACAAAACGAAGACGAGGGTGGCTCAGAGGTGACGGTCGACGCGGTGGGGCGGACGGGACGCTCTGGCGGTTTGCGACGCTGTGGTTGCGGCTCTCGCAAGTGGGATTGGAGCAGAGGATCGAAAACGGGGTCGCGTCCTTCCTATAAAGGGGCCGAGGCGCGCGGGAAGGGCGCTCCCACGACGCGCGTCGTGGCGGCGGTTGCTGCAGCGCCAGGCGCGGGCGGGAACAGCTGCCATGACCGTGCGACTCGGGCGGTTGGATGAAGAAGAAGACAGCGCTGACTTGCGGGCCCTCGGTGTCTGTGGCAAAGAGGGAGGGAACGGCGCGGGCGGCACAGTTGCGGCCGAGATGGGCCGGCCCAGGAGGGAGGAGAAAGGAAGAGCGCGTGCGTGGGCTGGCTCGGCGGGAGAAGGCAGCAGGCCGAATGCGCCGCTTGGGCCGGAAGGAGGGAGGGGAGAGGGAGAAGGAGAATTCCCTTTTCATTTTCTAAAATGACTTTTCCAAATACATTTTCAAATGATTTTCAATTCCCTTTTGGCATTTAGATAAAACCAGACATTGCATAAAATAAAGTGCAGCAGCATGTATGCATAAACAAGTTGCTAATTTTATGATTGATTTTATTTTCACAAAAGTATTATTATTTCCTATATGTGAAATGCACACATACATACATAATTAAATCATATTTAGGTATTTTAAAACAAAGCAAAATTTAGGGTGTTACAATTCTACCCCCCTTAAGAGGAATCTCGTCCTCGAGATTCGGAAGACGGTGATAAAAAAGATATAGATACTCTGCCTTTGGATCTTCTTCATTTTCTCACAATGATCACGCTGTAGCTTGCGCGTTGTTACAACCTTGCTCCTAATTGCTTGATCAACTCTTAAGCACAATTCCTTAATCCTTTATGCTATTCCTCCAATTGACCTTTGCAAGTCCTTTTGTTCTAAGGTGATACACTTTGTAATATAGGAGACATCACTCAAATTTCTCACACAACTCAACCTTGGTGTCGCCAAGCCTCCCTAGCACACTATTTATGCTAGGAGCATCGGCAACAACTTTTGCTTCTCCGGGTAATAACACACTTTCATGTTATAATCCTTGATCACTCTAATTCATCGATGGTCTCACAAGATCAAAACCAACTTAGTGAAGATATCCTTTAGATTCTTACGGTCCTTGTAGATGTCACCCTTATATCCAAGATTATGATGCCTCTAATGAATCTCTGACGATATCTTCTATTCCTAAGAAAACTTTAAATCTCACTCACATCTCGCATCCTTTGGTGGGTTCCAACTCAACACATCATTAGCTTTCTTAAGTTTCCCATAATTCCACCATTTGAGATAACTTATCCAAGTAGAGATCTTCCTTGAATCAAAAATTTATTGCCATAATTGATGTCACAACGAATCTTCCGAGTCTCTATAGAACCAACTGTAGATGAACCATATCTCCTTGCCTTGTCATTGTTGCTGACTTGTCTTGGGTATGGTGAAGTTCAAACACCCAACTGTGCTTGATGGTGACTTCTCAACCCTAGGGATAACTAATTCTTTCAGGTAGAGTACTTGAATATAAGAAACCTTCATCTTGTTACTTCTTTACTCGGCTACCCCCCTTAAGAGAGATCAACTAGGGGACAACAAAGGGTAGCTTGCATCTTCTTCCAAGTGAGTTAACCATCATAATGACCTTCTGATATCCCACGGAAACTCATGTGTATAAGTAAGAACAAGAAGTCTGAAATTCCTTATGAGTAGAAAAACAGCAGCGCATGAAAACAGCTGTAACTCCTATTCTGTTAATCCAATGAAGTTGTAGTTTATACTGTTGGAAAGCTGTTGAAATCCTCTACAACTTTTGTATAGAACACTTTTTCTGATTCCAAACATAATTTGGTCGAAAACTGTGCACCACAAAACTACTCCAGGTTTCAGATAGCACAACTATATCATCTTGTGATTTCCATAACTCCCAAACCAAAATAGCTATGGAATTGATTCCAGCGGCAGATGAAACATACAAGAGTCTTCTTTATCCATAAAAGTTTCATAACTTTTGGATATCCAGATCTGGAGATATATCATGATGAACACAGACTGCTCTAGAAAACAGGATGGATAAACCAGGAGAAAACCAAAACCCGCATATTTACTTCATTAATCCTTATGCCTTAGGCCTATAGACTAAATGAAATTGTGGACAATCTCCACAAGATCATTACAATCATTACAAAGATCCAAAACAAGCACATGCATAATGAAAATTCAACAAGCAATTAAGGTGCATACTTCAATCATTGACTCAGCTTGCGATGCTATCGTTCTATTCATATTAAGGGCAAATATCCTAAAGCTCCGCTTCCGATGTCACAGGAAGATGGTAAGAGACAAGATTCTAAGAGCATATCAAAGCAAGGAGTGAAGATGAGAGCAAAGACTTAAACAAGTATCAAGAAGGAGATGAATATCAAGGGTAGAGAAATAATAGAGGAGGAATATCAAGGTTTATAGAACAAGGATTGTTATGGCAGTTTCAAAACCTTAACACGATCCATTTCTAACTAGGCTTACGTCCTACAGTCAGCATTGCTTTGATACCACTTTGTAGCACCCGGTTTTAAGAACAAAACCAGATACACACCATATGTGAGCCCAGGAAGTCAAATCTCACATATAGCTACAAATAAAGGTAATATCAAATGACAATGCTTAATATATAACGTACTTATTATAAAAGATATAACCTTAGATAGCAAACAGCGGAAAGACAACTCCGGTCTTCAGGTGAAGACTCCACTCCACAGGGACAACTGACTGGTTGATCACAAGCCTATCTGCTCCAATCTCTGGCAGTCTGGTACCCATCCGGGATTTTTATCCAAAAATAGAAAATAAACAAGCGTGAGTACATTTCGTACTCCACAAGCATAACATGAGGATTCATGAGGCTCAAAAGGCAGACACGGTTTACTGCATTTAGCATTTTAGTAAGTCAACATTTTGTTATTGATCAATATCAAATTATGCTTAAGCTCCCAAATTAACCCACATGATCATATACTTGAATTAAATAGAGTCATTGATCAACATTATATCATCATCATCGTCATCATCATCATAATACCATCATAGTTCACCACGAACAACATCTTCACAAGTGACCATTTATTCTGTGAGTTTTCCGGGCCGCTCGTGACCGTGAGCACGGCTGTTATAACAGTTTTAACACTCTGCAGAGGTTGTGCATCTTTACCCGTGAGTCGTGTTGCCCATATGCCCGGGTTAATTACTCCCATAACACTTCCAAGGTGAGCGGGCAGGGTACACTATGAAGCCTTCCATAGGTCTCGTCTAACAAGTTAGGGCCGCGAGGTTTCCTCGGCAGGCAGATGTAGAGAACCCCCCTTTCTGTGGCACAATTCCCGCAGGCTATACACACAAGAACAGAGGCAGTTCTATACCCAAAGTGGCAAGCCCCTCTTGCGCCCTTTCGGGTAACCTCTAACAAGCTAGAAAAGATCATATTACTGAGCTAAAGTCAGAGCCATATAACTCTCACGGTTGCACTGTATGTCCCAGCTTTTGCCCTACAGATAAGTCCTTATGGAGAGTTTAGGGCAACATGATCGACATCATTTGCACCATCACCCTATAGTTCAATTATTACCATCATGTTTATCCGTTTGTTCCATTAATCATAGTATTGATCATGTTTGAATAGAGCACTAGCATTCTACCCATATGCAATAAAACCCATAGGCATCAAGGTATAAGTCATCAATGGCTAGGATGTCCTTATAGTCGAGCAATATTAGACACATGCATAATGAGTAGGTTATATAATGAATAGGAATCAAGGTAGGCCCATGCTATACTTGCCTTGGTTCACAAACTCGTGTTGGTCCTGCTGGTCATTGAAGAGTTCTTGGTCTCCAACGTTTTCCTCACCGTCTGAACGCGACCAACACGGCAACATACAACATTCCAAAAGCATTCATGCAAAGCAAACATTCCTATCATTAGAACATTACACCAACAGTATTGAAATCAAGATAAAATGTTTGTAAAACTAATCTACGTTTCGCTACGATCACATCAACGCGAAGTTCACGAAAAACGGAGCTAAAATGCGAAAGTTATGAGTAAAACGGGTTTTCCTATCGCCCTATATTTAATTAATTCTAATCATGAAATTAAAAGTTCCAAACTTGACTAACAGTAGCTCCAACATGTAGCTTATGAAATTATGAAGCTAACGCGATTTGAATGGATCAATTCGGTGTTAAAACGACAATTCTATAAGCGAAACAGTTTGAATGGCATTTCTGTAAATACTGAAAGCGTACTTTTGACTTAAACAGTGAAGTTTACGCTTTCCAAACGGGATTGCGCATTCAGGAAAAATACGCTAAGGACGGCGGGTTAGGACTTAGAAAAGTCCAGGGGCTCTTTAGCAAATTTACCCTCGAAGGGGTATCTTCTATTTCAGGCCGTAGATCTCGCGATGGACGGTTCAGATTAGACGTGGGGGGGAGGGGGGAAGGGGAGCCGGTCGCCGGAGTTGGGGGAGATGCGGCGGCGCCGCCATTGCCGCGGCGGAGGGCTCACTGGAGTTGCCCAATCGAGCTCTACGGGGCGCAGTTCGCTGAACAGAGAACACCGGGAGAGAGAGGAGACAAAGGCGAACTCACTAAGATGCGTTTCGCGGCTGGAGAAAGAACCGAGGGGCACCCGCCATGGCCGGCCGCGGAGGAGCTCGTCGGAGCTCGCGTAAAACGGCCCTAGAGGTCACCATTCGACACGGGAGGTGGATGAGGAGAAAGAGGGTAGCGGGGCGAAGCTCACCTAGCGACAAAACGAAGACGAGGGTGGCTCGGAGGTGACGGTCGACGCGGTGGGGCGGACGAGACGCTCCGGCGGTTTGCGACGCTGTGGTTGCGGCTCTCGCAAGTGGGATTGGAGCAGAGGATCGAAAACGGGGTCGCGTCCTTCCTATAAAGGGGCCGAGGCGCGCGGGAAGGGCGCTCCCACGACGCGCGTCGTGGCGGCGGTTGCTGCAACGCCAGGCGCGGGCGGGAACAGCTGCCATGACCGTGCGACTCGGGCGGTTGGATGAAGAAGAAGACAGCGCTGACTTGCGGGCCCTCGGTGTCTGTGGCAAAGAGGGAGGGAACGGCGCGGGCGGCACAGTTGCGGCCGAGATGGGCCGGCCCAGGAGGGAGGAGAAAGGAAGAGCGCGTGCGTGGGCTGGCTCGGCGGGAGAAGGCAGCAGGCCGAGCGGGCCGCTTGGGCCGGAAGGAGGGAGGGGAGAGATAGAAGGAGAATTCCCTTTTCATTTTCTAAAATGACTTTTCCAAATACATTTTCAAATGATTTTCAATTCCCTTTTGGCATTTAGATAAAACCAGACATTGCATAAAATAAAGTGCAGCAGCATGTATGCATAAACAAGTTGCTAATTTTATGATTGATTTTATTTTCACAAAAGTATTATTATTTCCTATATGTGAAATGCACACATACATACATAATTAAATCATATTTAGGTATTTTAAAACAAAGCAAAATTTAGGGTGTTACATCTAAACCAACCAATGTGCACAAAATTTACTTGTTGCAGAAACAAAATAGGTGCGTGGGCGGCTGGTGGTTCATCGAAGACAACAATCACACCAAACACAACACTGTACGCAAATTAATAGGGCAAAACAACAGATAGAAACATACATCTTTATACCATGGCAAGAAACAACTAATCCATCCCAATTCATACAAAATGATATTGGCACAATAAAAGAGGGATGGAGCCTGTGGTTCATGCCAAAAATATTAACCGATCAAGATGGGGAGGAAGGGAAATGAAGCACCTTGGAGGCCTGCTCGGTCCCACTCGACGAACCGCCTTGGCAGTGCTTGTCGGCCCCCACCGACTAGGCGTCGACGCCACCGCCGGCCTCATGCGCGGCACTGAGAGATATGCCGCCGCCAGCGTGTACAGTTTCACCACTGGATCCACCTCCATTAGGACGACCACCACAATTTGCGCCGGAGCTGACACCGGGGCCTGCGCCGAACACGGCAGAACCAGACCCCTCGACACCACCTGTGCCGCGCTGGCCTCCCAGAACGTCGGCATCCCCACCGCCAGCCATGCCATGAGGCCCTAATCCAGCCCCGCCATCGGATGTCTAGCCATCGGGCCCCTGCTCACACGGGACGATAGAGGAGGAAGCGTCGTCATGGAATGGCGGCCGGAGAGAGAGAGCGGGGGTTTTCTGGGGGAGAGAGCGGCGGTTCTGACCAGATAGAGAGTGCGGGGTCGAGATGTGTGGCAAAATGAATCGCGCCGGTTGCCGTTTTGCAAGAACACCCCTGGGCGTGAATATACTTCAATAGCATCAGAACATGCATATAGACCATGATAAAAAAGGACTCTAGCCGAATATAAACCAGTTTAACAATGCGTACGATTGTCGAATTAAAAAAACGAATCTATCCAGTGGTTGGTTGGTGGCGCGGCGTCGAGGGGGCGCGTTTGGTGGGGACAAACCAGTTCGAATGTCCGGCAGTACCCGACAGTTGCTCATGTCGCCGGGACCACGACCTGTACTTTTCCACCCATGTGCACGCACTGGCCCGCTTGGGGTGGGTGCTGGATTGGGTGCCTACTTTATGGTTTGGTTGAACCAGTTGGCTGATTTTTGGGTCAGGGCTTCCACTATTTATTGGAAGCCCTAAGCTCCCAATATATATATATATATATATATATATATATATATATATATATATATATATATATATATATATATATATATATATATATATATATATATAGTATTTCTATATTGTACCCTGTGTACTAAATAATATTTGGTACCCGAGCCAGCCCATCTAGAAGCAATGGACCCATCCCCTCCACGCCGGTTCGACTCGACGAGCCCAACCCTGCACCCTTTTTTTCTCGCGGTAACCCACCGAGGCACCGATCAATCTATTCCTTTTTTCCATTTTAGATCTCCCTGGGTCGTGGCCTCGTGGTGCACGGTTACTTCCGTCCCCGACGCCCGAGCTCTGCTCGCCGGTCGCCGCCGCAACCGCCCTCCTGCTTTCTTTCTTCGCCGCCACCGAGGGCCCTCCTGGCACCGTCTCCCTCCCCACTCCTCTCACCCACTCACCTTGCCGTCACTACTGGCTGTATCGGCGTTCTTGAAGGCCCAGTTGAGGTTGGCACCGACCGTTGCTGCCGCCTGCCGGGTTCGGCACCGGCGAGCTCGCCTCACCTGTGGTGGCCATCCTACCCGCACCTTGCCATCATTAGCAGCCTCTCATGCTCGCCCATGACTCGTCAGCTTCCGTCATGAACTCGCGGAGAAAGGAGTGGTGACTCGCCAGGCGACGCTGTCACTGTTGTCAGCTCGCTGCCACCGCAGCTCCTGCAACACAGCTAGCAGATCTAGGTGCCCCTCCTCCAAATCCACTTCCCCAGCTCGTCGTTTGCACCATCATCATCTCCTTCTGGTTTCAATTTGATGATTTGAGTGCTGGATGTGTTCCCCGGGAGTGTTCGATTGTCGGCGTAGGTCGCTGCCAGCAGCTCCTCTTCAATTGTAGCAGGTTGAGTGATTGTCTGAGATGCCAATCTGTTGCGATGCGGCTTTCTATTACTCGTGTGGAAGGATTTTTTTGCTGTAACTGTGACCTCAATTGTGAATGCGAATTGTGGATACATTATCCTCATTAATGTTCTCAAGGAGTATTTGCAAAAAAAAAAAGGTTTGCGTTTTAGAAAAATTATGAGCAGTGCTAATTAAATACTACACCTACCTTATTTCTGTACCATCAAACTACTAAGTATGTAGCTACTTTATGTGACTGGGCAAAAGACAGGTCAAATAATTTGTTTATTCTATATTGGTAGACTAGCAAATTTCTTATTCTATCAAGAATCACCATTTTTATTGGCTATTCTCGTAACCTAGCAACCATTTTTTTCTTTGTACTTATGCTATAATTATTTTCTATCAAATTGATATGTGGAATTTGATTATAGGTGGCACCAACGGTTGCTGCTGGGTTCGGCACCGACGAGCTCGCCGCCCTCGCGTGTCCACTTGGCACCACAGTCTCCCCTCACCCCATCAAGTCGTCGCGGCCTGAATGTTCCCGAGGGTCATAGCCAGTGTGCTCATGCTAATCTCTGTAACGTGTCGTCGCATCGATGTCCATTAGTTGGTAGCATGGGATCTGATGCAGGTCACTTCCGAACCAGTGATTTCTCTGTCCACATGCTAATCTCGTTTGGTTTTGGAGCTCAACATATCTGTGCAGCTGGTTACAGGCATGAAAGGTAAACATAGCACAAATCTAATACTCCCTCCAGCTTTGTTGCATGCAAAGGTAAACATAGCACAAATCTAATACTCCCTCCAGCTTTGTTGCATGCAAAGGTAAACATAGCACAAATCTAATACTCCCTCCAGCTTTGTTGCATGCATTTAATACTTTATTGGGGGCTGACTGTTTCCTCTGCTCTTTGTTCTGTATTTGCGGTCTTATGTACTTATGAGCTTGCTGGAGTGGTCGTAATAATAATCACACCTAAGGAGACACTCACCTAAGAAACTATCGTGCATTTGATTCCTATCAATTATTTTTGGTAGCACACATATTCTCAAATTTGAAATATTACCTAATCAGTGGTGTGTCATTATGCGCAATAGCTAATTCGTATTGCCTCTTGTGCTAGTTAGATCAAGTTTCTGGTGAACAAGCATAAATTATTTTTCTTAACCACAGTTCCCTGCAACTGAACTGAATCTTCTTAACTTAAGGAATATATCAGTATTTTTTTCATCTCAGAAGAGCTAAAATGTTTGTTGCTAAGACCTGATCAGCTACGCAATGCAATATTCAAATGTCATATCATGAAACTTTTATATGATAATTTGCTTTCACGTGAACTCTCAGCTTATATAAACAATGTTTGTCTGGATGTAATCTCAGATGGGAAGCTGTATTGCAATATATATTATTCTTCATGGAATGGTTTTTTCTTAATATTTCTTGTCAGTGTCTGGAGGCCAGGAGAAGTTATTTATCCTCTTTTCTCTCTCTCTTTGTTTTTTGTGCAGATCCCAGGCGCTCGCCATCAAAGCATCCTCCATCTACTCCCATGATTACTCACATAGGTAGTTTCTTCTAGTATTACTGATTTGTTTGTGTGGCTGTGTGGCTAATTATGCTTGAAGATTTACAAGAGTATAAATTTTGCATTTGTTTCCATTCAAAACTAGCTTCTTTTTCAGCCTTGCTAATTTTCCAATTTTACACATTTAATTTATGTCTGTTGTAGCTTCCAAATCATTAGCACTAGTTATTTTTGTTTTTTACCATTTTAGTTAGCCTTCCACCAGTAGGAGATCAGCAACAGTGGCGTGCCGCTATGCTCTACACTTTTTTGGACTTATCACTATCTCCACGGGTCATAAATTTGGCATTGATTTATGGTTTATCTATCTTGATCTATGTATGCACTTATTGATATTACAAATTTAAGGTTTTTGACTGTTAATCATTGTGGTATGATTTTGACAATTGCATGTGTGAGCACCTGATGCTCATATGCTCTTGAATCCCAAAGCAGATCATTATTGTCCATATGCTCATGTATTCTAAAATTGCCGTATCCTATTATGCATGCCACTTTGCTTCCTGCAAGACCATTTGTATACTGCTCATATGCTCATCTTTAAATATGTACATTGTTGTATCTTGTCACTTTGATACACATTTCATGATTAGAATTTCCCAGAACATGGAAACTTCATGGTGGATGCACATTGTATCGTATCTGATTCTGTTTGGTTGTTGTTCAAGTTCTTAAATTAATTATCTAGCCGTCCCTAAAAGTATTTCTGCTATCTCAGATAATTCAAACTAGCAAATAATTAATTATCTAGCAGTCCCTAAAAGTATTTCTGCTCATATGCTTCATGACAGCAAGTTGAAACATTGTCAATGTATTATCACATAATATCATTAGTAATTGATTTGTTGTTTAAAATTACAGGTTTATTAGCTCTTGGGTAGTTGAATCTTAGTCAAATTGGTGTATGTTGAATTATTGAATTATATGAAGGCACTGCTAGCTTGCTATGGACGACTGCTTTTTAATAGTAGGTACCATCTTCATTCTTTAAGAATTAAATTTGTCATATATTATCCCTTTGTGTGGGATATCAATGAGAATGTGATGTGTGTATGTGATTTTTTTATAATATTAGTTATGTGTTCACGTTCTGCCCCAGCTAAATTTTGGTTGAGCTCCGCTGAAAGCATCTAGGCCCCGATGTTGGTTTCGGCAATTGATGACAACGCATTATTACCATGACTAACGTGTGTTTTGCAGAAACGTTGGTAAGTTAGGTCATGGAGTTGATAACTGCTTTGGGCACTATGGTATTCATGTCCCTTGATGGAAATCGTTTCGGTTTTCAAAGGATCAACGACAAGATTAAGGACGGTTAGTTCCGGATGTCAAGGTGTTGAGTTACATCCGGAATAGTCGTTAGGATCTTTGTTTCTTCCTTTGACCGTACTATAAAGGGGGCATGAGCAAGTATCTTGATCTAGGTGAGTCTTTTGTTTAGGTGTGGTGCACACTTATCAAACTTAGCACTAGTTAGCTCTAGAAAAGCTCAAAGTTCAGTTGGAAGCAACTTGGTTCAAGTTGCGTCGTGTTTAGAAGTCGTTTGAGCAATTTACCCTTGACCGGACGCGGTCTTTGTAATGACCGGACGCGTCCGGTCAGTACTAACAAGTCACTGCGTCGTTAACTGATCGACCGAACGCGGTCCCTGAGAGGACCGGACGCGGTGGTCAGTCTGACACGTGTTTCAGAGGGTAAAGGTGTAATCGGACGCGACTGTGAAGTGATCGGACGCGTCCGGTCACGTTCCAGTAAGGTCCTAAGCTGACCTGACGCGTCCAATCATCTATGATCGGACGCGGTCGAGCGTCAGGTTAGTTTCCAGTAAGGTTCTTGCATGATCGGACGCGTCCGGTCATCCCTGACCGGCGCGTCCGGTCACTCAGCACTGACTTTCGGTTTTTTACCGTTACACTCGACTGGCGCGTCCAGTCACGTCGACCAGCACGTCTGGTCAGTACGAGTTTTGCTGATTTGGCAGGTAACAGTTGGATTTGTCTGAGGGGTGTATAAATACATCGCCTCCACCTCTTTTAGAGGTCTCTTGCTCATTTGTTCAGCTGAGAAACACCTTTGGAGTGCAAGGGAGTGCAAGAGCCCTAGTGAGGATATTGATTTGAGAATCAAAGTTTGAGATTCCTCACTAGTGACAAGAGTGTAACAAGTGTGCATCCATCTTCTCATTAGGCTTGTTGTGGTCAAGTGAGAGTTCTAGCTTGTTACTCTTGGTGATCGCCATCACCTAGACGGTTTGGTGGTGATTGGGAGTTTGGTGATCATCCAGCGAGCTTGTGGGTGACCCAACTCATGTTGTGAGCGGTTTTGGGTGATTTGCCGCGACGGAGTGTCGAAGAATCAACCCGTAGAGAGCACTTGATCCTTACGCGGATCAAGGGGGAGCTACACCCTTGCGCGGGTGCTCCAACGAGGACTAGTGGGGAGTGGCGACTCTCCGATACCTTGGGAAAATATCGCCGTGTTCCTAACCCTTACTTTCAAGCATTTACTTTCTTGCATTACTTTCATTGCTTGTTTACTTTCCTAGAATTGCCTTGCTAGACTAGGATTGGAACTTAGGGTGCAAAACTTTTATCGTTAGAATCACAAGGAACACTAGTAGGCACTAGGGGTGAAGTTTGGCTTATAAGATTTAATTCTTGCAATTAATTTTTTGAAAAGCCCAATTCACCCCCCCTCTTGGGCATCTTGATCCTTTCAATTGGTATCAAAGCCGTGTTGCTCTTTATTTAGGCTTCACCGCCTAGAGCAAGATGTCTAATGGGGAAGGACCATCTCCCACTTTTGAGGGAGACGATTTTCTATATTGGAAAATTCATATGGAGGCGTACATCGAAGCCATAGATGTTGGGTGCCTTAGAGCCGCAACCGAAGGGCTTCCCCCTATTAGGGATCCCGCCAACCCAAGTGGTGATGAGGAGAAGTACGGCCGGTGGAATGCAAAGGCAAAAAATGCACTCTACCGGGCCCTAGGCAAGGATATCTTCAATCGTGTGCGTAATGCCAAAAACGCTCATGAATTGTGGGAAAATCTTTGTGCTCTCCATGAGGGAACTAAGAGTGAGCGTGAGGAACGCTATCATATTGCTTTAAAGAAAATTAATTCTTTTGAGATGCTTCCCAAAGAAAGTGCTAATGAAATGTACACTCGATTGAATGTTCTTGTAGAGGATCTCAATGCTCTTGGACTCACTCAAATGAGTCAATCGGATGTTGCAAGGAGGATCTTGAGTGTTCTTCCCGTTGAGAAGTATGGACACATTGTCAACGTACTTCACCAAAGTGATCTCTCCACCGCAACACCGACACAAGTATTGGGAAAGATCAATGCTCATGAGATGTACATGCATATCACTTTGGAAGAGGGCTCATCATCTTCCGAGAAGAAAGACTTGGCCTTCAAAGCTAGCCATGAAAAGAAAAAGAAGAAAGGCCAAGCCATGATGGTGCAAGAAAGCTCAAGTGAAAGTGATATTGATGATGCATCACTTGCACTCATGGTGAGAAAGACCACCAAGATGCTAAAGAAGCTCAACAAGAGTGGCATCAAGTTCGATGGCAAGAAGAAGAAATTCTTCACAAGTAGCAAAAGGAAGCCAATATCCGAGATGGATTGCTTCAATTGTGGTGAACTTGGCCACCTAGCTCATCAATGCCCGAAGCCTCCAAAAGACAAGTACAAAAACAAGTACAAGGGCAAGAAAGATGATTCAAGTGATGAAGAAGATGAGAAAAGGAAGAACAAGCCATACAAAAAGAAAGATGGCAAGAAAAAAGAGTTTTACAAGAAGAAGAAGGGAGGCAAAGCTTACATTGTTGGTGATTGGCTCACCGACATTGAGTCATCATGTGAGTCCTCCGGCGATAAGAGCGACGATGAGAAAGAGAAGATCGCCGCATTTGTGGTTGGGCCATCATCATCTTCGCCGACATCTTCATCACCACCTTCACCGCCACCTTCACCATCATCGTCTACTTCTCACCTATGCCTTATGGCCTAGGGTGAATGAAAGGTACAAAACAATGAGAGTGATGATGATGATAGTGATAGTGATGATGAATATGATGCACCTTCTTATGATGAACTAGTAAAATTGTTGAACAAATATTCTAAAATCATAAGAAGAACTAGAAATGAAAATGATGAGCTTCAAAATGAAAATGACTCACTCTCATCTAAGCTTGAAAATGCACAAAAGACTAGTGAGGAGCTCAAAGATCAAAATGAAATTATGTCTTCTACTCTCAAGGAGCTTAAAATTTCTAACAAAAAGCTTAGAGATGAACATGATAAACTTGAGAGGAAGCATGATGAGCTCAACACTAGGCACAATTTGTTAAAAGACAAATATACTACATTGAAAATTGATTATGATAGTCTTATTGTTGCTAATGAGCTTGCGCTTGAGACACTTGATGCTACTAACCAAGTTGTTAAGATTGATATAGCTACATCATGTGATGATTTGATTTTTGAGAACCTTGAGCAAGACTCTAGCGGCAAAGACAAGAGTGTGGTTGAGTCCAACAACTATGATGAGTATGTCAAGCTCAAGAGTGAAAATGAGATGCTTAAGATTGAGAACAAGAAGTTGATGGCTCTTGAAAAGCAAACATCAAATGAGTCACTCATTGAAGAAAATAAAAAGCTCAAGCAAGAAAAAGAGCGTCTCAAGACCGGCCTAAGCAAGTTCACAAGAGGCCAATATTTGCAAAGTGAGCTACTCATGAACACCGTCATGAAGATAGATAGAAGTGGCATTGGTTACTTGACAAATCAAGAGAAGGCCAAAGCTCAACAACAACAAAGCAAGTCAAAGCCCAAGCCAAAGAGATGTGTTGAGTGTGGACAAGAAGGTCATTTTGCTCATGAGTGCAAAACTCCACCACCACAACCCTTGCCCAAGCATGCTAGACCCTTTGCCTTCAATGCTCATTACATGCTTAGAAAAGATTCTAGTGGAAAGATGAAAGTCATGTTCTTGGGTCCCCCTAACAAAAATAGGCCAAAGAAAATATGGGTTGCCAAGTCACTAGTTGAGAAAGTCAAGGGTCCCTCTCAAGTTTGGGTCCCTAAACAAAAGGCTTGATCTCTTGTGTGTAGGTAAACTACAAGACCAGTGGATCTCATTGGGTGATTGATAGTGGTTGCACTCAACATATGACCGGTGATCCTCGTATGTTCACCTCACTTGAAGAGAATGGGGAATGTCAAGAGAAGATCACATTTGGGGACAATTCAAAGAGCAAAGTCAAGGATATAGGCAAGATTGCAATATCAAATGATCACTCTCTCTCTCTTAAATGTGCTCTATGTTGCTTCATTGAGTTTCAACTTATTATCCGTTGGGCAACTTTGTGACCTTGGCTACCAATGCTTGTTCACTCCAAATGAAGTGATAGTTACAAAGATAGATGACAAGCAAATGATTTTCAAAGGCTTTAGATACAACAATCTCTATCTTATTGACTTCACTTCCGAAGATGCAAACTTGATGACATGTTTGTTCACCAAAACTACACTTGGATGGCTTTAGCATAGGAGGCTTGCTCATATTGGAATGAACACTCTCAACAAGCTATTGAAGAAAGAATTAGTGAGAGGTTTGAAAGATGTAAAATTTGAAAAGGACAAACCTTGTAGTGCATGTCAAGCCAGCAAACAAGTTGCAAATACTCATCCAACCAAAGCTTACATGTCAACATCAAGAGTACTTGAACTTCTACATATGGATTTGTTTGGTCCTACAACTTACAAGAGCTTGGGTGGAAATCCTTATTGCCTAGTAATTGTGGATGACTACTCAAGATACACTTGGACTTTCTTCCTTCATGACAAATCCGAAGTGGAAATTGTTTCAAGAAGTTTGCAAAGAGAGCACAAAATGAATTTGAAGTCAAGATAAAGAAGATTAGAAGTGACAATGGCAAAGAGTTTGATAACACCAACATTGAAGCTTATTGTGATGAAATTGGAATCAAGCATGAAGTTTCATCAACCTACACTCCTCAACAAAATGGTGTAGTTGAGAGAAAGAACCGGACCTTGATCACCCTTGCAAGAACAATGCTAGATGAGTACAACACACTAGAGAAATTGTGGGCCGAGGCAATCAACACTGCATGCTATGCTTCAAATCGCCTCTTCCTATAAAAGTTCCTTGGCAAGACCCCCTATGAGTTGCTAAATGGGAAGAAACTGGACGTCTCATTCTTCCGGGTGTTTGGTTACAAATGCTACATCTACAAGAAGCGTCAACACCTAGGGAAGTTCCAAAGACGTTGTGATATTGGTTTTCTTGTTGGTTACTCATCAAAGTCCAAAGCATATAGAGTATTTAACCATGCCACCGGTTTGGTTGAAGAAACAATGATGTGGAATTTGATGAATCTAATGGCTCCTAAGGAGCAATTGAGAATTGTGATGATGTAGGTGATGAACCATTGAGAGAGGCCCTGAAGAACATGCCAGTGGGAGACATCAAGCCTAAAGATGATGAAGACGATGTACAAATTGTCAATCCAACATCTTCATCACATGTGCTTCAAAATGATGACAAGAGTGAGAGAGTTGAAAATGAAGATACCCATGTCTCTCATCAACAAGCCGAGGCACAAGCTTAAGATGTTGATGCTCCCCATCCCACTCCTCATGTGGTTGATAGAAGAAACTCACCTCTACTTCAAGCACATCCACAAGATCTCATCATAGGGAGTCCTACAAAGGGTGTAATGACTCGATCTCAAAAGCTTACTTCTTTTGTTGAACATCACTCTTTTGTCTCTTGTCTTGAACCTAAGAATGTAGAAGAAGCTCTTCAAGATCTGGATTGGGTGAATGCTATGCATGAAGAATTGAACAACTTCGCCCGCAATCAAGTTTGGACACTTGAAGAGCATCCAAAAGGTGCAAGAGTCATTGGAACCAAGTGGGTGTTCCGCAACAAGCAAGATGATCAAGGCGTAGTAGTGAGGAACAAGGCAAGACTAGTTGCAAAGGGGTTCTCTCAAGTTGAAGGTCTTGAGTTTGGAGAGACCTTTGCACCCGTTGCAAGACTTGAAGCCATTCGTATCCTTCTTGCATATGCATCACATCATGAAATGAAACTATATCAAATGGATGTCAAAAGTGCATTTTCAAATGGCTTCATAAATGAACTAGTCTATGTTGAACAACCTCTTGGGTTTGAAGACTCTAGATATCCTAATCATGTTTATAGGTTGTCCAAGGCGCTATATGGGCTCAAGCAAGCCCCTAGAGCGTGGTATGAGTGCCTTCGGGACTTCCTCATTGAGAAGGGCTTTACTATTGGGAAGGTTGACACCACACTATTCACCAAGAAGCTTAATGAAGAGATCTTCATTTGCTAAGTCTATGTTGATGATATCATCTTCGGGTCAACAAATGAAGATTATTGCAAAGAATTTGGTGAATTGATGTCGAAAGAGTTCGAGATGTCAATGATTGGTGAGCTAACATTTTTCCTTGGTTTTCAAGTCAAGCAAATGAGAGAAGGGATTTTTATCTCTCAAGAAAAGTATACCAAGGATCTTCTCAAAAGATTCAAGATGGAAGAATGCAAGCCAATCAAGACCCCAATGCCATCTAATGGACATCTCGACCTAGATGAGGGAGGTAAACTAATTGATCAAACTATTTACCGTTCTATGATTGGTAGTTTGTTGTACCTTACCGCATCTAGGCCCGATATCATGTTTAGTGTGTGCATGTGTGCTCGCTTTCAAGCGTGCCCTATAGAACCTCACCTAAGTGCCGTGAAAAGAATTTTAAGATATCTTAAGTACACCCCAAGCATCGGTCTTTGGTACCCCAAAGGAGCTAGATTCCAACTAGTTGGCTATTCCGATTCAGATTATGTCGGTTGCAAAATTGATAGAAAAAGCACATCCGGAGGATGCCATTTGCTTGGGAGGTCCTTAGTATCATGGTCATCTAAGAAGCAAAATAGTGTGGCTTTGTCCACCGTCGAGGCAGAATACATTGCGCGGGGGCTTGTTGTGCACAAATCTTATACATGAAACAAACCCTCCTAGATTATAGAGTTGTTCTTGAAAAGGTGCCGCTTTTATGTGACAATGAAAGTGCCGTTAAAATTGCTAATAATCCGGTACAACACTCACGCACCAAGCACATCGATATCCGCCACCACTTTCTAAGAGATCATGTTGCTAAAAATGATATATCACTAGAAGGTGTAAGAAGTGAAAATCAATTAGTGGATATCTTCACTAAACCTTTAGATGAGGCTACCTTTTGTAGGTTGAGAAGTGAACTAAATGTGCTTGATTCTAGTAACTTTAAAAAATGAGCTTGTGTTGTCCCTTGCATTGCATTGTATTATATGTCATATTTAATTCCCCCGCAATGCATCTAGAACTTGTCCAACACGGTTACGATAACCCTCCGTTGGAGGAGTGAAGAAGCCTAACCGTGGATCAAACTTGACAAGCAACCTAGTCTTCCTTTCTCGCTTTGCATTGCATATGCATGGTTGTTGCTTTGTCGTTTCTTTTCGGTTTAGCTTTGAGTAACCTCTGTGTTCGTCCATGAATAGAGAGAGCATTTGAAGCTTCCAAGGGTTCACAAACTCTATTGCATGGCCATACGTTGCTCCTCGGGTGTTTATTGCGTATTTTCTTAAAAATAATACTAGCCTAAGGCAAAATACTTTGAAAAACTTGAGGGTTTGAGTGAGGTCACTTATATCAGGTTCTAATTGGTGTTTAGTTGGGTCTCTTTGAATTGGAACTTGATTGGGAGAAGTCGTGTCGAAGATCGGATTGAAGAAAGGCGTTAAACAGCGACCGGACGCTGGACCAGACGCTGCATCGGACGCGGTGCTGCTTCATCACCGCGTCCGGTCCCAGCGTCCACTAGCACGTCCGGTCATCCCAAAGAACTTCTTTAAGATTTGTGACCAGACGCTGCACCGGACACGTCGTTGCTGATCACCGCGTCCGGTCCCGGCCACCACCACCACGTCCGGTCATGCATTTTAGTTTTCCGGGCAAAATATGACCGAACTCTGTCAGCGTCCGATCATGCCTAACCGGACACGTCTGGTCATTCCAGGAGCTTACTGGATTGTGACCGGACGCTGCCTCCACCGCGTCCGGTCATGCGACCACCGCGTCCGGTCATCGCGCGAAAAGCGGATCTCACCCTTTTTAACCGTACGTTTCCGATCTCTTTCACCCGTCTCAATCCGTCGCCACGTTTTTGCCCTAGCCGACTTCGCCGTAACCTCACCGAGCGCCGCCTCCTCGCCGACCACCGCCGCGCCCTCGCACGCCACCGCAGCCGCGTCGTGCCTCCGCGCCCATACTCACCGTTCTGCGCCCGCGCCCGAGCGCCGCCCATCGCTGCTCGCGTCGCTACCGCCGTGTGTCCGCGCCCGCTGTCCCGAGCGCCACCGCGTGTCCATGCTCTCTGCCACGCGTGTGCCTCCGCAGCCTAGCCACCATAGCCGAGCAGCTCCACACGCCAGAGACCTAACCCTAACCCCAGCTGAGTTTTTCATGAGTTTCCGTCTCCACGAACGTCTCCGTCTTCGCAAGGTGACTTTTTTTTTGTCTTGGATTAGTTTTTGCCGATGAATTTCTGGTAAATTACCAATACAATCTTTGATCTCATCGATACTCCAGGGCTTTGATCGTCGTTTCTGGGTAACCCTAGCGCTTCAAGATCATCTTCCGTTCATCGGAGCTTCGCTCATCCGAGGTAGCTATCACAGTCCTTTCACATCTTATCTAATATGCTTGCTTTCATTAGGATCTTACTCATCTATTAGATAATATATGTTGCTTATAGTAGATCCATCTATTCTATCGTTTAAGTTTGTCCTGTCGGTGCTGTGTGTGTCAGGTGATCAGTTGTGAATCCGAGGCCAAGTCTGCGGATACGGATTGAGGCCAAGCCTCATGAGTGTCAGTTCATCATCTGTTACTATCCAGTTTTTCTCAGATACAGCACTTTGTCAGTATGGTTTGCTGCAAGAATGTTGGTGGTGCACCTAGTGACGGGGATGAGAGTCCTCCTAGGAGGACAGAGGTAGCTCGCGGCAAGCGAGTAAAGATTGCTGCCAAGAAAAGAAAGAGGACACTTACAGAGGCAGAGGTGGCTCAGGCAGTTGCAGATGCAGCAGAGGCAGCAGAGAGAGGTGGCAGGAGTAGTGGTGTATGTATTGGCGAGAGTCGCTTTCACCTTGAAGGTCGATAGCTCGGTACAGAGGCTACCGAAGAGACAGTGGATGCACCTGTAGAGCAGCCTACACAGGACCTAGAGGAGACTGAGGAGCAGACAGTTCACTCTCCACAGCGTCGTCGCTCAGGACGTACATGAGCTCAGGTGACTCCTAGGCTAGAGGGTCAGCGTCGTGGAGGTCGTCCACCTCCCAGGGCTCGAGGTCACCCCCAATTGAGCACTTTGACCTTAGGGGAGCTACAACTAGATAGGTCCCGGCCCTCAGGTTCGTTGAGGTCACTCGGTGGTTCCCACCTCAGCGGGATCCCCGGGCTTCAGAGGGTTTCTACACTCCTCTGCACGAGGACTTTTACAGAGCTTATGTCAACAGCAGGATTGCTTTCAAACCTCAGAGGGTCTGTCGACTGGAGGCCTTAGTTGAGGTGGTTGGTGAGCAGCTTCATCCGCATCTGTCCTTTCTACCAGGTTTGTCAGATCTTTTTGGACGGACGGGAGCATACTGCAGGACCTGGGTCAGAGAGTTCTATTCTTCACTTTGGATTGACCCAGCACATGAGTTTATTCACTTTGAATTCAGAGGCCATGACCGTAGACTCTACAGCACTAGGGTTCGTGAGATTCTCAGACTCCCAGCTTCCGAGACAAAGATACATCAGCTGTGTTTTGGACAAACTGCACCTCCGAGACGCCCTCATGGCGGGACAGTGCCCCCTATAGATATGATCAGACCCTGTTTCCGTGAGCCTTTTGGCGAGGGGTCTAGATGCACACCTGCCAGCCTAATACCCCTAGCCAGAGTCCTTGATGCTATTATGAGGAGGACACTACTTCCGAGGCTTGGATACAGAGAGGGACTGACCCGTATGCAGTTATGGGTAGTACATCACCTCATCTCACAGACACCGTTCGATCTTTGGGATCTGATGCTATGTGAGATGGAGGATACCTTAGCAGAGGGCTTCAAGGGTCATAGGCAGCTTCCATATGCTCATTGGATATGCTTTATCATCAGATCTGCGTGTGAACTGCCTGCAGAGATTCGAGCAGAGATTTCTGATACCACTACAGCTTTTCCAGAGTATGATATCCGACAGTTGTGGGCATCAGTAACCAGAGAGCAGGCACCTGGCCTAGGACAGCGTCAGAGGCCAGAGGTACCAGAGACAACTGCTGAGTAGGATGAGACCGTTGAGAGTCTTGCTAAGGCAGAGCTAGCAGATCTTGATGCTCAACCAGCTAATCCAGTCGAGGATGTTGCCACTGACAGCACAGATGAGTACTATCAGCCCATCCCCTGGTACCGCTCTCCTCGGCCTCATGACCATGAGGCCGGTGGTTTAGGCTCAGCCTCCCGCTCAGACCCAGCTATGGTGGCTATCCTTGAGAGGCTAACCCAGGCCCAGAAGAGACAAGAGATTCAGATGCAGAGACAGGCTCATGACACAGCTGGAGCGTTTGCCCAGATTCAGGCTCGTCAGGACGAGTTCTAGAGGCAGCCGCTAGAGTTTTAGAGGCAGCAGTTCGAGATGCAGAGGCAGCAGGCAGCCACCCAGCAGCAGTACCTAGAGCTCCTACGACATCTTGTCACTGTTGGGATACCTCCACCACCGTCTGTTCTGACTCTAGCATTACAGTCCAGTGGACCTCAGAGTCAGGGATAGCCGAGCTTTCAGTTCACCTCACCCCAGCAGCAGGTGCCTCAGACATTTCAGTCCCCGAGCTACACTCCTATACAGACGGGGTTTACTTCACCAGCTCAGCTGAGACCTCACCTCCTCTCAGGCACTCCTTTCACTGACTTGAGTGCCACCTACAGTGAGCTGACTGGACAGCCGACACCCTCGTATACCACTTTTGTGACCACTTCAAGGATGTCAGCTTCAGAGCCTGCTTTTCCTCTAGTGTCAGGGGCCAGGACTATAGAGACTTTACCTTCATCAGTAGCATCGACATATCCTCCTACTCTTGGTGTCTTTCAGGCTCAGGCGACAGTAACTGCTCCTATAGTTGCTACTACACCTTCAGTTGTTGCACCTGCTCTACAGACCCAGACCGCTTCACTGCCACATCCATCTTCAGAGAGTCAGCCTGACAGTTCAGAGTCTGAGGAGGATACTTCGCAGTTCGTGATCACTCCACACTCCTCGGCACTCGACACGATAGCTTCTATTCCCCCGTCAGATCCTTAGGTTTTTTTTTCTGGTGTTTGATGCCAAAAGGGGAGAGAGAGCGTAGATTCAGGGGGAGTGTTGATAGAGGGTTTCGTTTTTCCATGTGTGCTACTTTCATGCATCATGTTTATTTTCTCGTCCTGCATTGTGTGACTATGAGTTTGTGAGACTTTATGTTATAATTATTATGTCACTTAATGGTGTTTAGCTCATAAGGTTGTGCTTCCGTGCCTTACTCCGATTTCATATGAGCTATGTTTTATGTGTACTAACTCTTCATGTTTTATCTTATGAGTACACTCAGTTGGCTTGGAACACATAAGCAATTACTAACCCCTTGTGCTTATAGCTTTATGCTTATGTGAACCAAGCATGATCGAAAACCTCAACTTATAACTTCGGAATCTAAGTGTTGTCATCAATCACCAAAAAGGGGGAGATTGAAAGCATCTAGGCCCCGGTGTTGGTTTCAGCAATTGATGACAACACATTATTACCATGACTAACATGTGTTTTGCAGAAATGTTGGTAAGTTAGGTTATGGAGTTGATAATTGCTTTGGGCACTATGGTATTCATGTCCCTTGATAGAAATTGTTTCGGTTTTCAAAGGATCAACGACAAGATTAAGGACGGTTAGTTCTAGATGTCAAGGTGTTGAGTTACATCCGGAATAGTCGTTAGGATCTTTGTTTCTTCCTTTGACTGTACTATAAAGGGGGGCATGAGCGAGTAGCTTGACCTAGGTGAGTCTTTTGTTTAGGTGTGGTGCACACTTGTCAAACTTAGCACTAGGTAGCTCTAGAAAAGCTCAAAGTTCAGTTGGAACCAACTTGGTTTAAGTTGCATCGTGTTTAGAAGTCGTTTGAGCAATTTACCCTTGACCGGACGCGGTCTTTGTCATGACCGGACGCGTCCGGTCAGTACTAACAAGTCACTGCGTCGTTAACTGATCGACCGGACACGGTCCCTGAGAGGACCAGACGCGGTGGTCAGTCTGACACGTGTTTCAGAGGGTAAAGGTGTAATCGGACGCGACTGTGAAGTGATCGGACGCGTCCGATCACGTTCCAGTAAGGTCCTAAGCTGACCTGACGCGTCCGGTCATCTATGATCGGACGCGGTCGAGCATCAGGTTAGTTTCCAGTAAGGTTCTTGCATGATCGGACGCGTCCGGTCATCCCTAACCGGCGCGTCCGGTCACTCAGCGCTGACTTTTGGTTTTCAACCGTTACACTCGACCGGCGCGTCCGGTCATGTCGACCAGCGCGTCCGGTCATTACGAGTTTTGCTGATTTGGCAGGTAACGGTTGGATTTGTCTGAGGGGTGTATAAATATATCCCCTCCACCTCTTTTAGAGGTCTCTTGCTCATTTGTTCAGCTGAGAAACACCTTTGGAGTGCAAGGGAGTGCAAGAGCCCTAGTGAGGATAGTGATTTGAGAATCAAAGTTTGAGATTCCTCACTAGTGACAAGAGTGTAACAAGTGTGCATCCATCTTCTCATTAGGCTTGTTGTGGTCAAGTGAGAGTTCTAGCTTGTTACTCTTGGTGATCGCCATCACCTAGACGGTTTGGTGGTCATTGGAAGTTTGGTGATCATCCGGCGAGCTTGTGGGTGACCCAACTCATGTTGTGAGCGGTTTTGGGTGATTCGCCGCGACGGAGTGTCGAAGAATCAACCCGTAGAGAGCACTTGATCCTTGCGCGGATCAAGGGGGAGCTACACCCTTGCGTGGGTGCTCCAACGAGGACTAGTGGGGAGTGGCGACTCTCCGATACCTCGGGAAAACATCGCCGTGTTCCTAACCCTTACTTTCAAGCATTTACTTTCTTGCATTACTTTCATTGCTTGTTTACTTTCCTAGAATTGCTTTGCTAGACTAGGATTGGAACTTAGGGTGCAAAACTTTTATCGGTAGAATCACAAGGAACACTAGTAGGCACTAGGGGTGAAGTTTGGCTTATAAGATTTAATTCTTGCAATTAATTTTTTGAAAAGCCCAATTCACCCCCCCTCTTGGGCATCTTGATCCTTTCATCCGCCACTGGCTAGCTCTGCCCTGCTTTGCATCCTCCTCAATGAAGATGATGGTGGCACCTTGCCTTGTCGTCGCTGGACGCAGTATGTGGCAGTAGGTGTTGGGTGTTGGCAAAGCTTGGGCTCTACCAGGCATCGTTAGATGCTGCCCGCTCCACGTCAACCAACCCACGCTAGCCGTGCCTGAGAGTCATGGCAAGAATTCGAATGCAGCTCTTCCCTGCAAGTAGTTTTCTGCTACCTATGTTTTCTTCCACTAAAATTGCAGCCACCAATCAGTGATATTTGTGTGACTAAAACTAAGCGAGTTAATTCGCATCTTCTAATTCTGGCCCATAGGCTGCTCTTGACCAAATTAGATTTACCTTTCATATTCACGTTGAAGATATTGTAGGCAATTTCAACTTACCTGGCTGCTCCACCTCGCGAATTCATCTACATCATCAAGTGTGTTGCCTCCTTTTTTGTGGAGGCAAGCCTATGGGCTTTTCATTTTTCACGTTTCTGTCAGAACTTAAGAGGATTATGCAACATGTAATTGTCATTTTTTGTGCAAATGTGCTGCATGGGGGAAACATTAGCGCCAGGAACCCGTGAATTTGTCCCACCCTCCCAATGTTGCAGCCCTTCTTTGCATCCTTGTCTCCTAGCCGCTGGTCTTCTTTGCCTGTTCCGAACCAAGCATGAATTTGATTTTTGACACAGATTCATACATCCTCATGGCCATCTGATAAAGGGCGTGGAAGCAACAAAAGTTCAGGAATTGTGTCCCCTTGGTGTATTGCACTAACCTTTTTCCTATTGCTGTGTCGATTGTCTTTAGGGTTGATAATTTTTTCTCTAATTTTGAATTCATATGAGATTACTAGAAGATATGGCATAACACTAACAGGGTAGACAAAAGCTTGATTTTGAGCTAGAAGTGAATCTTTTCTTTCCAGAAGCTAGCACATGCATTTCAGTATTATCTCATATGAATACAACTAAAGCTTTCATTCCTTCAACTAGCTTTTAAAATTTGTATTCTTGAAAATGTTGCTTAAATTTTCTATTAGCGATTCCATAGTTGTAGATGGTACCAGGATGATGATGATGATATAAGATTATTACAATTAATTATTGAGGTGCATCGATTTCTTGATTGTGAGAGGATCGTGGTCTGATCCATTTTGTGGTAGATGTTACTAACATCAATTGATATGTTGGTTGTATGCTGGCTGAGGAGCATAATTAGAGATTTTTTTTATTTGTGAATAAGAACACAAGAGATTGGAAACATAACTTAGATTGCATCTGTATTTGCATATGCTTGCATTTGGTATGGATCCATTAATATATTAGTGTGATGTGTGTCCATACTTGAATGTAGAAAAAACATGGTATGGTCAACTAGTGTGGTTTAATACTAGCAGTTCTTTTGAATATTTCTCCCTTGTTTTACATCACATCTAAATGTAGTTAACATTTATGTCTCTCGATATTTCTCGTGTACTGTATTCCTAGTTAGACCTTATGCTAGTTGTTGCTCATTGTGGTTAATTCTAAAAATGATGCACTCATGTGAATAGTTCTACTGCCACCTGTTTACTGAAATGGGGTTAGTCCACTCCATGCCAATGTGTATTCATGGCCTTCCTCTGTGCTCATATTCATGGCTCCATGCTATTCTCTCTTATTTTTCTCTGCTTGCCTATATTTTCTTCTTTTCCTCTTCATAACTGTACTTCTCATTTTTCCTTTTGATATGCAAGATATGAACATGATAAACAGAGCTAGGTTCCTCTCTAGAATGCTCAAAGGCTAGTATTGTTGAAGATGTCAACATCACTGTGCTGGTGTTCCTAGTTCCCATGCTATCATTCTTATTTTATCTAATGTTCATATGGTTTACATGATATTTTAAGCATCTTATTAAATGTGTCCTCCCTCCTATTTTGGGAAACTATAGGAGAACCTTCAATGTGTACTGCTACCACTAATGGCGAGGGCAGCATGGAATAGAAGGTAATCCATCGATAGTTGCAATGGATTGATTTTACTGGTTCTTAATTTGAACACAATCACTGTCTTAGCTTAATTTTCTAGAAATTGTGCTTTTGGGTTCACCATGTTGAAAAGCTTAGGATTCATATTGGTTCTACATATAATAGTACATTGCCTAATTGAAATTTGTTCTGTACAGAATGTCATATATTCCCTTTCGTTTGTGTAAACATCACTCATGAAGGATTACCTAATTTCTGATTGTGATAACTGATAACTAATTGCATTGAGCCATAGTTCAGTAAATATCTACATTTAAGCATATAGTTTACATTTCTAATTCTTCATTTTGTGTGGAGATCCGCAACGATGCAAGTTACTCCCAACCCAAATCCACCTCTCTTTAATCTGTATATCTTCACCACCAGTAGCTACATATTGTATTGTGCAAATCTAGTGTTGGCTTGACCACATGTGTGTGTATGAAAGCTTGGCCTCTAGTTTCTATTCATACTGAATTTTTTGGGGCTTCCACTCATGAGCAGTTTGCCTATGCTGTTTCTTTTTGAAAGTGTACTGTTAATTCGATGTGCAAGTGTATGCTACTATCAATTCATTATCGAAGATTCACGATTTATATCATTATAATACTTTTGTTGCAAGATCTCTTTAACAGATATGAAGGCTGAGCTGCTGAATTACCTACCTTTCCATCAAGGGAACCAGGCTCACACGATACCGAAAAATTTCTTTAATTCTGCCTTGAAGGAGTCTCATTTTAGAAAGTTTGACTAGCAAGGTCACTTTTAGAAAGTTGTGATCAGCATCTTACGATGGTGCTGCTCATGACAACACCATCATGTTGTTGAATATTCTGGAGGAAATATTTGTGGTTTGAATAATGTCTAAATAAATTTATTTCTCTTAAGGATTGGCGAAGCAATAATCCAGTTAAATTAGTATTTACTAGTCCATCAACCCGTGCTCTCGTACGGGTTAGAATTTTATGAGATATAAATATTATGTACTATTTAATAATCTGCTCATTCTCAGTTATAAGATGTTTTTGGCTTTTCTAGATATATTGTTTTTTCTATGTCTCTAAACAATACATTAAGTTTTAAAAAAGGTATTTGTTTAGAAAACTTAAGACATTTAATAATTTGTAATAGAGGTACTTACATCTAACTAATAAAGAATTAGTTATATTAAATTGTATATTTTTCTCTTTATTTATTTATTAACATAATACTCATTATAGATACTCTGCATTCTATAGTTTAAATAATTTAGTATCATTAGTATATGAGTTGTTAAGGAAATATTTTTATGTGATGAAACATAATATATATTTTATTACTCATGCTTGGAATGACACATATTTATTTTAATCAAATTTTAATATATTAATATTGATAGAGGTGGGGTAATGTAGAAACATATATATGCTCTATTCGTTATCTAAACAATTTTTTGTAATAGAAGAAGTTGATAATTTAGATTTAGATTTGAGGGGTATTTAATTTTTCTAATAATGAGGTGAAAATGACATATGAAATTATTGGTCATAATATGAGGACGTCAGTATTTAAATACAAATTTAGGTCTACTTTAGATCATATTTCTTAACAACATGTGTGGGCAATATAAATTAGAGTCATGAGTTAGTTTATATTGTTTTATACAAAAGAAGCGAATAATTAATTATAAAATAGAATAGATCTAGCTATTATTATTATCAATAGTGATTAGGTTATACCTAACTAATGGTAAGATGTTTATGATTTTATGAGAATTTGTAGGACCAATCTTTTATTTTTCTACCAAGTCTTGTATTATTAACATGCAAGCTCTAGTAAAGACTTCTAGCAAGAATTTTTAGCATTTATCTTTTTTTTTCTAGTGTGATATGTATTAAGTTGAAATTTAGTTTTAAGATATATAAACCCTTGATACAATCTTTGTTTTGACTTTGTAAGTCTATAGTTTATCTTTGACCTCTTAATCAAGTTGTTACAATTTTTGACATGTTAATTAGAAATTCTACTACTCTTTATCTTTTATTCAAAAACTATTTTTTATTAAAAAGAGTATAGATCCTAATAGTATTGCATAAGTTGAAACTCGGCTTGCATCCTGACACTAAACATGTTGAATTTGTTATATCATAGGATTATATGGGTGTAGTACTACCTCTATCCAAGAAAGAATGCAACTATAGGTTGCATGTCAATAAAGTAGTTCACGTTTGACCAAGTTTCTAGTAAATAATATTTATAATTATGGCTCTAAACACTTCATAATTAATCTAATGGTATTTGTTTGATATCATAAATATTTATAGTTTTTTTTCTATATACTAGTCAACATGCACGTGCGGCACGCACATGCGTAGAAGATATCGTGTTAATTTTCCATTTTTTATCTTAAATTGTCATTATTTTATTATCCTTTTTTTTGTATTTTTTTAATCTAACATTTTTTTGATAATTCAGATGACATTTGGATAGTTAGTCGGTAAGGGATATGAAAATGTGATGTGTTTCAAGCAGTTTTCGGGTGGGGTGACCCCTGACCGGTCAGCCAAAATGGGCCTTGGCCGTACGGAACCTAAACTATTGATGAATTAGCCCAACATTTTCGGAGGCGGGTCAGTTATAAGGCCCACCTCAGTTAATAGATTTTAAGAGTAGCCGTCTCCGTAAATCGATTTTACGAGGCGAATTCTTGTAATCGTCTTGGTTAATGAAAAATGACCGCCATTAACCGAGGCGGTTGAAATTTTTGCCCGCCTTGGAGGGTGTTTTCAAAAGGTCGTGGTAGATCTTTTTTTTGTAGTAGTGTGGTCAGATGGTTCGCGACGGCTGGGAGTATGTAGCTAGAAGTGCCGCCATAGATCGGCCTTATTCAAGTGACCATATGATGACGCTTGACCAAACAGAGATCCTGATAGCTGCCTATTGTGGTGTAGATGGATAGCACTGCCGCCGACCGGACGCCACGGCGCTGTGGCAAGAAAAAAAATCATGTGAGTTCAATTGAGAAAGTATCACGTAGATTGGGATTAAAATATCAAGAACAGAATAAAGAAAATTACTTATTACGAAGGAGGATACGTACCTATGTATGCATGCGCATGTCACACCGCAGGTGGAGGCTACAGCAGTGCGAGCGTCTCCATTCTTGCACATGTTGCTTGGACTGGATCGGAAGGACGAGATCTGCAATTGTTCTACCCTAATTTGTGTTAATCCCGCAGCCGTAAATTGGAAATAATCAGTTTTCAAAAAACAAGAATCGATCTGTGCAGATATTACGATTTAGGAGCCTGCAAATTACCACTAAACATGTTGATTCATGGAAGCACTGTAGCCACGTGACAATTCCTCAGGTCGGCCGATGATGCTCCCAGTAAAAGACTAAGGGTGTGTTTGGATTAGGGGTTGGTGCGGGTTGGACCCAGATCAACCCGCGTTTGGATGAAAAGTGAAGGGGATTGGGTTCAACCCGATAGGGAATATGCTGTCCAGATGCGGGTTGGTTGGATTCCTCCAAAACGAACGGACGCAGCCGACCCACATCCTGTGCACGTTATCCTCACCCCTCCGCTCGCCCTCTCCCGTCGCGCTCACCCTTCGGCACCGCGACGCGCGAGGCCGAAGCCACCGCAGCAGCCGGACTCGGCCCTCCCAGATCCAGCGGCGGCCGCACCGCCCACGTCCCTCGCCGCGCAGCTCCATCCGACGGCCACGGCCTGCGCCGCCTCCGACGCTGAGCCAGCTCCGTCTGACGCCGAGCAGCTCCGTCCATGCCTCCCTCCTTCCTTCCTTCCCACAGCGAGCCTGCTCTGTCCCTGCCCCGGAACCTCGACGGCACGGTCCTCCCTCTCCTTCAGCCGGCCATCTCGTCTCCTGCAGCAAAGATCAAGGTCAGAAACCCTAGCATGTGAACTCATCTCTGTATTTCTTGGTAGAAAAATCTCTGTGTGGTTTAGACATTTTTACAGAACCAATGTCATGGCGGCAATATTAGTTTAAGAATCATTCTTGTATTGTAGATGGATAAGAGGACGAAGATTGTAACTTTTGCTGCTGCTGCGTACATGTTATTGTCCATGATGGCCTTGATTATTCAGACTAGAAAACGCAAGCGTGGTGCAACAAGGATTGGTATTACCTATGGGCCTATGGAGGAAAGGGATAGGATTAGACTAGACTATCTAAACACTAGGATTTGGAAGGATGATACAACTTGTCTAAACATGTTAAGACTTAACAGAGACAAGTACTTGAGATTTTGCAAACTTTTTAGAGACCGTGGTTTACTGAAAGATACTGTCCACCTTTGTGTTGAGCAACAAGTGGGTATGTTTCTAAACACTGTAGGACATAACCTTAGGAATAGGGTAGTTGGAACTAATTTTGATAGATCAGGAGAAACAGTGAGCCGCTACTTCAACAAAGTATTGCATGCTATTGGTGAGCTACGAGGGGAACTAATCAAGCCCCCGTCTATGGACACACCAAGCAAAATTGCAGGAAGCTCTAAATGGGATCCTTACTTTAAGGTGTGAGGCTTATACTTGTTTTGTTTTTTAGAGAGTTGTATTCATATGGTCCCTAATATTTACTTATTGAAAAATAGGATTGTATTGGAGCAATTGATGGTACACATGTGAGAGCATCTGTACCTAAGGATATTGAGGATGCCTTTTGTGGTAGGAAAAAATTTGCCACACAAAATGTAATGGGAGCCGTAGCTTTTGATCTACAATTCACCTATGTCTTAGCTGGTTGGGAGGGGACAGCACATGATGCTCTAGTGTTACGTGATGCTTTAGAACGTGAGAATGGTCTCCGTGTTCCATAAGGTAATAGATTAGCAGTCTCTGAACTTGTCCATACAAATTTTTGTATATAGACATGTGACCAATCTGTGCATCAAATGATAGGAAAATTCTACCTAGTTGATGCTGGATATGGAGCCAAATCAGGATTTTTGCCCCCTTTTCGTGGTGTCCGGTACCACTTGAATGAGTGGGGAAATAATCCGGTGCAAAATGAGAAGGAATTATTCAACCTTCGGCATTCATCTCTTCGTGTGACAGTGGAGCGTGCTTTTGGGTTCCTAAAGCGAAGATTCAAAATTCTTGATGACGCTACCCCGTTCTTCCCTTTTCCAACACAAGTAGATATTGTTGTTGGTTGCTGCATCATTCACAATTGGGTCATACAAGATGGGCTTGATGAGATTTTTGCAGAGGATATTACTTTGCCTACCTATGACCATGCTACAACACGCACTGGCCAAGCACATGACCATGCTGCTATGGTTAATTTCAGGCAACAGCTAGCAGATCAAATGTGGGCAGACCGGCAAAATAATAATGTTAATTAATTTGTGGCTGAGTTAAATTTATAAGGACATATTTTCAGCTGAGTTCAATTTGTAAGGACGTATTTGTGGCTGAGTTAAATTTGTAAGGACATATATGTGGCTGAGTTCCTATTTTATTGACAAATTTGTGGCTGAGTTCTATTTGTAAGATCATATTTTGTTTTCCATTTGTATATAGACATGTTTGTGGCTGACATTGCATTCATTTATGAATAGATTAGCAGGCAATGGGGGATGCAGCCGAGGGAGTTGGTGGAACTAGCGGCCATGCTACATGGACATCACCAATGTCTGCTTTCATGCTTAGTCACTTTGTCTGATTTGGTGGCTTCTGGTATGAAGACATCAAAGGGATTCAAGAAAGTTTTTTACAACGATTGTGCTAGGGCTCTCAATGAGAAGTTCAACACTGTTCGTACTGGTGAGCAAGTCAAGAATCATTTAAAGACCTGGCAAAAAAAGTGGGCAAAGATAATTAAACTCAAAAAGTTGAGTGCTGCACTGTTTGATGAGAGAGCTGCATGATTAGACTTGATGATGAGCACTATAATGGCCATGTAATGGTAAAGTTGCTGCTCAGTTATCTTATAATTCACTCTATCATTCCATATTTTGACTATAATCTTTCCTACATTCTAGGATCACAAGTCTGATGCTGAATTCTTGAACAAGCTCATCATACACTATAAAGAGATGGAGGCAATATTTGGAAATAGCATGGCTACAGGAAACTTTGCGAAGGACTCAAGTGCAACTCTAGGTAGAGCTGATGATGAGGCTATAGCCAAGATGAGGAGGAAGAGGTTACTGGAATTGGTTTGAGTGATGGTCATACCACTCAAGAGGCGACATCATCAGCTACTGGACCATCAGTTGCTGCTGCTAGACCCAAAAAGAAGGCTAAGGTTATTGGCGTTGAGGAAGAGGGGTTGATTTCTGTGTTCAAAAGTGTAGGTGAGAACATTGCTGAAGCAATAAGAACTGCTGCCAAACCAGAAAATGAGGTGCCACCTGACCTATTTCAGATCCTAAATACCTTTCTTGGTTTCAATTCAGTGCACGTATCTGCATACCATCTTCACTTGTGTTCCAATCCTGTTATTGCTAGATCTTTCTGTAACCTGCCATATGAGAACCAGCTAAGTTTCCTTAGAGTGTAAGGGTGATGTTGTACAAGTGGCATGTTTCTTTTGGTACAACTTATGTGTATGGCTAGAACTTATGTAATGCCTTGAACTTGTATCATGTAAGGCTTGAAGTTAAGTAATGCCTAATTAAGGCTTGAACCTTGGTGTGTAAGACTATATCTAATTATTATTATGACTTTGGTTACCTCAGGTGAATCAGTGCATGTAATTTTGTACAACTATCATTTCATATTATTTTCCTGTCATAGATATGCTTTGAACTTGATTGGAATTGAACATATTTGCAATGTGTGGTAATCTCACCAAAGAGGTGATCATATTCTGTGCCAACCCTCATCCCTCAATATATCCCTCCAACCAAACAGAAAACTGGGTTGGACCCAACCCTGTAACCAAACAAGAGATGGGTTGATTCCAACCCAGAGAAGTGGAATGGACCCAACCCATTTCGTTTGGCTCCCAAACCAAACACACCCTAAGAGTATTTGATGATTTGATTTAAGTTGTAGTGTGATAGCAACGAGATCATGGAATCAACCACCTCCGAATCTGCAAGGTGCAAGGACATTAGATTGGAATAAACAAATCGACTGTGTCGACCATACCTGGATACCATCGACGGGATGCTCCTAATCAGGATTAAATGTCACGATATCCCAACTACAGCGCTACACACCGCCCAATGAAGCCAGCGAATTGAAAACCGCCGCCGCCACCGAATACCCTGAACACCGTAACTTTCTTATATACTATAGGTTGGATTAGCATATCAAGTCGAGGCAGGGATCACAGATGGGTACGTCGGGTGGGTAGGCACGACGATGGTGAGAAAAAATCCAACGCAAGGCGTTGACAAGAGATAAACACGCGTAAACAATTAAAAGTTTTCCGGCTAGGCCCGTTTGCCATATTACAATGGGAGACTACATGCATTGGATCTGAGATCTAAGGGACAAGATTTAAGGTGGGTAGGAATATCAGGGTGAAAGGCTATTTTCAATTCCTTCGCTCTTTTATAGTATAGATAATTGGTTAAACTTGACATACTAAGACATAATGTTGTGCTAGAATTGCATTCTTTCCTGGACAAAGGGAGTATTATTTATATACCCTAGTATGCATAAAATTAAATTAACAATATTGACATTTCATAATGTTTCGGTAAAATATATATTGCTACGTGATTTCTTTAGTGAATATTTTTCCATTTCATAAGTTGTTAAAATTAATATTTATTCTAATGTATACATGTTTGTTTGATATACATGGTGAAATATAACAATATAATTATTTTATTTCATGATTATAGAATTATGTAAATTAGATATATATATATATGTATCGTACTTTATGGATATTATTTTTTGTAATAATATATATTACTATTTAAGTGTAGATTTTAAAGCCTTTTGTTTATTTTTCATAATTGGCTAAGGTACATACAAATATAAAGGTAATTCCTTATATTATCGTTCACAATACCATGTGTATGTTAAATGCTAACTTAGATTACTATTTAATTTGAATTATCTTCACAATGATAAAGGTGGATAATTTATAAAATCATTAGGAATTGTTTTTAATTATCTTTCATAGTAGATGTGGATAATTTAGATACAACGTTAGGGATTAAATTAATAATGATAAAGTTGGGGGTAATTTAGACGCAAAGCTAGGGTGTTATTTTTAACTATGTTTCATAATGGCCTAGGTGGGTAATTTAGATGTAAATTTAGGGGGTTATTTTGAATTATCTTTTGTAATGGAAGTTGTGGGTAATTTACATGCAAAATTAGGGGGTTACTTTATGTATTTTTCATAATGGAAATGGTGGGTAATTTTTTTAATAAAACTACGCTAGATCCGATGGCTATTATCGATGAAGATGATTAGAGTCAATCAAATGAAAGACCGGATGTTTCTGATTATTGTGAGAATTTCTAGGATTTATCTTTTTTCCTAGCGCGTCTGATGAGAATTAATGTGGTGTCTCCATTGGAGCCTCTAATTAGTAATAGTAAGATGTTTCGGATTATGAAATATTATATTTGACAAGTAGTTCATCATGGGTGGGAGGAAAAATGAGTAGATCAAATAGCTATATCTTGCAAGGCAAATGATCAAATAATGTATTTGTGGTTTGGATAATGAATTATTATATTTGACAGTAATTTTTTATAAGTCCTTGATCTTGCTGAAAATTTATAGTAATTATAAGTTTCACCTATTCAAATAGCAGATTGTGTCGATCAAAAATCTGTTTTCATTATCATGGATCAGTTGCAATGATTATAGGAAGTATATAGTTTCACTAATCCTTGGTAGAAGGAGAGAATAAATATCTATATAAAAACATAAAAATTCATTGTTCTTGATGGTGATATAGCTTAGAGCACTGCCAAGAAAAATGAAAAAAAAGAACAAAAAAAAGTCACGCAAAAGAGATAAAGAAAAGGACGTGAAACATCCACGCAAAAAAGGACGCCACACAAAAAAGAAACACGCAAAAAAAACGTGAAAAGTCTACGCAAAAAGGAAACAGAAATTCAATCAGCGCAAAAGAAACAGCGGTCACGCCTGCGGAAGGAAAAAAACCGCGCCTCATGCGGGTTGCAGACGTGCGCGAGACGCCGGTGGACTGGAGGGGGTTGGGTACTGAATATTATTTAGTACCTAGGTGCTATTTAGCGCAATCATATATATATATAACTGTTATACTGAACAGAACTCAGTATCGTTTAGTATTCGCGTTTCAATATTGTTCAGTATTTTGTAGTCTTGAGTGTAGTACCGAATGATATTCAACACTGCTAAGTACAACTCAGTATTTTTTTCTGCTCAGTTTTGGCTTGTGATATAAAATAATATTTTACGCCTGTTCTTCACCACACCCGGACACAGTCAGCCCACCCGATGTGACTGCACCAACCAGCCCACCGCCGTCCGACTCCACCAGGCACCGACCAGACGAAACGCCCCGAGTCCCCGTCTCCCAATCGAATCAAAAGAAAAAAAATCTCGATCTCGTCGGTAAGGCTATCCGCACTCATGGACCTCTATATTTATCCTCTATACGCCGTAGTCAGCAAGATTCTCTCCTCTATATTCAATTCTCCCGCACCCATTCATTCTCTATATCATCCTCTATCCACTATATCCACTGTAAGACCCACTTCTCACTTTATCTAAATATATTCATGTGTGATCTAGTTTTGAAGGATTTATTGAGACGAATTTAATGGTGCAATCGAAATTTAATTTGAATTTTTGGTTTGTGAGTTATAGCATTTTTTCCTTTTGTTTAGCTAGTGGGGCCGCCACTGCACACTGTAGAGTAAGCACTGTACCACTCTAAATATAGAGTGAGAGAAAAAATAAAGTATCGTTTTAAAATACCCAGTGCAACAGTTTTTACTCTATATTCATGCTCTAAAGCTTTAGAGTATCTGTTTAAAGTACTCATTCCTGGTAGTCTAACCTCGCTTCTCTGCGTCCACCCCAACCGGACCGACCACATCGGCGCCGCCACCTTCCCGGCGCCCCAGCGCGTGCGCCCTGCACCCCTCCGGCCACCTCGGCGTCCCCTCCCCGGCGGCACCCCGCGTCCGCCCCAACCCCTCCTACTACCACGGCGCAGAAGCGGACAGGCCATGGAGGTGTCGTTCGGAGCCGGCGCGTCGCAGGTGTACACGAGGCTGCCGCTGCGCGCCATGTCGTGGCACTTCCGGTGCCTGCGGGACGTGCTGGTGGCGCAGATCCGCGGGAAGGCGGCGGCGGCGGGTCTGGTGCGACGGCCACGGCGGCAGGCGCCGCCAAAGGGCGACGCGCCGAGGCTCAAGGTGCTTGACTGGCCTGCGGTAGCAGCGGGAGTTCCAGAGCGCAGAAAGCACGGCGGGCGTGGGGCCGGCAGTCGTGGGCAGCCGCAGCTGGCGCACGGCCATGCCGGGATGGATGCCAGAGCTCCTGCCACCGGCGCAGCCTGCACACGCCAGTACGCCACTGCTCTCCCGGGTGCGCCCTCCACAGACTGGCGGCGGCGGTGCTTCCCGTGGCCATCAGCGCCGGCGGCGCGACATGTGCCGCACGGACGATGCCCCCGGGCGGCCTCTCCCCTGCGATGCTGGCGACATCCCCTGAGATTGGGGCCCCTGCAACACAACAGCTATGGCGGCGGCGTCAGGCGTCTGAAGACTGAACACTAATGAATAAAAAATAGTGACTGCTGCTGCTGAACTGAGAATCGAACACTCAGGCGCACTCATCAGCCATGACCGGCCAGGACACCATCAAAAAAGCAGGGCCCGAGTGCGTGGTCATTTTGCAATTTGCTGGACACTACTGAATCATCACTTACAAGAGACAAGATACTGACCATACTTAGAGAATACTTGAAGACACTGACAAAATACCGATAAAATAATTAATGATACTGACAAAATACTTAAAGATACTGACAACTACTTAAAGGTACTAACAATTACTGAAGTCATAGTACCGGTTGTGTACTAAGATACTGACAAAAATACTGATGAAATACTTAAAGATACTGACAAAGTATTTGAAGATACTGACAACTACTTAAAGGTACTAGTAACCACTGACATTATGGTACCGGCTATGTACTAAGGTACTGACAAAATACCGATGAAATACTTAAAGATACTAACAAAGTACTTGAAGATACTGACAACTACTTAAAGGTACTGGCAACCACTGAAGTTATGGTACTGGCTATACCAAGCTACTGACAAAATACTGACGAAATACTTAAGATACTATCAGAATACTTGAGATACAGGTAAAATACTTGATAAAAAACACATAAAGGGGAAATACTAGGAACACTGACAAAATACTTAAAAAATACTGACAACTACTAGCTAGGAAATACTAATAAATACTGACAGCTACTAAAAGAAATATTGATAAACACTGACAACTACTTGTTAGTAATATTGATAAATACTAACAAATACTGAAACATATAAAAACTGATACGTGAGATGTACTACTGATAGGTACTTAAAAATACTGAAGATTGAGGAATATTGACATGGCTGCATGCACTTGTTTTCGTAACAAACAAGGCCACGTATAGATTGAAAAAATTTCAAACCGATAAATAGTATCATTTTCGTCTTATTTGGCAAATATTATCTAATCGTGGACCAACTAGGCTCAAAAGATTCATCTCGTGATTTCCAACTAAACTGTGTAATTGGTTATTTTTTTACCTACATTTACTACTTCATGCATGGGTCCAAAGATTGATGTGATGGAGAGAGTGTGAAAAAATTTCAACTTTTGGGGTGCATCTAAACAAAGCCTATACATGCAGCTATCGATTGCATCCGCACGTGGTTCTATACTTTAATTTAGCCCTTGTTTAGTTCCTAATTCCATCCCTAAATTTCACTATGTAAAAAAAAGATTCTCTATCACATCAAAATGTCGGCAAATGCATGGAGTACTAAATGTAGATGAAATAAAAAACTAATTGCACAGTTTTGTTGTACTTTGCGAGACGAACATTTTGAGTCTTATTAATCAATTTTTGAACAATTTTTTACACTAAAAACAAAAGGTGCTACCGTGCCCCGACACGGACACTGCAGCTACAGTGCCCGAATCGGGACACCCAAGTCCGGATCTAAACACGGGCTTACTACTCCTGCATGAGAGAGAAAACCAGACTCCTACATATGAGAGAGAAAACTAGTGCATGCATGTCTCGCAAATGCACGCAGGTGAGAGAGAAAACCACTGCAAAGCTGCATGCCTGTCTAGCGCATTCACACAGGTGAGAGAGAAAAGCACTGCAGAGCTCTGCATGCATTCATAGAGTGGGAGCGGGCGTGAGGCTGTCCGCACTCATGATCCTCTATTTTCATCCTCTATACATCCTGGTCATCAAGATTCTCTCCTCTATACTCATTTCTTCCGCACTCATTCATCCTCTATATCATCCTATATCCACTGTAGGGCCTACTTGTCACTTTATCTAAATATATCCATGTGAGATCTTGTTTTGAAGAATTTATTAAAACGAATTTAATGATGCAATCAGAATTTAATTTGGTTTTTTTGTTTGTGAGTTATCACATTTTTTAACTAGTAGTAACAGTGGGACCCGCGAAGATTCTTTCCCTCTCTCTCCCCGCGCTGCCTCCGCGGCGCTGGCGCTGGCCGCCGTACCGTCCGCTAAAAGCTCGCCCGTCCGCGATTCGCAGCGGACCGCGCTTGCATGCCGTGCTTTTTAGCGTACGCGGTGCAGCGTTCTTGTACGCTAAAAAGCTGAGTTGACATATAGCGTACACGGTTTCAGTAGCCAGTGCAGTCCGTCTGAGCCTGGCCGCGTATCACAGGGCGACGCGTCCGAGGGCCGGTTTAGTTTTCAGAAAATTTTACAAAATTTTTTAGATTTTCTGTCACATCAAATCTTTAGATACATGCCTAAAGCATTAAATATAGATAAAAAATAAAACTAATTACACAGTTTAGACGAAATGAACGAGACGAATCTTTTAAGCCTAATTAGACTATGATTGGACACTAATTGTCAAATAACAACGAAACGTGCTACAGGGTCATTTTGTAATTTTGTTTGCAACTGAACAAGCCCCGAGCATGCGAGTGAAATGGGCGCACGGGGTCGGGCGCGGGAGCAGCGGCGGACCTAGGATTTTAGATCAGGGTATGCCATAAAAAATTTCATATACAAATCAGTAAAATCATTTGACAATTTCGATAATAATTATAAAATTTGCAATGTAATTCGGCATATAAATAACACGATAAGTTTTAAATTTGAAGATTAAGTTGAAAACATCCACAAATTACAATATGAATAGTTCAAGCATCTTACTGATAGTTCCAAATATATGCATAAAACAGAGTAAATGACTTACAATACTACTTATCTAACTTTTTAACAGACGCTTATGTATTGATTATATCATGTTTATCCAACCAATTATTAAAAAGAGATGCAACTTTTTTTTTGAGAATTACACAGTACGACGCAGACACTCACAACGCACGCACACTCATCCCAATAATTATTAACAACATAATACCAAACAATTAAACAAATTTCAAGTGCACGGATTGAATCCTCAATCCTCATATGTGATGACACATACACTCACATGATACTAAATTGTTGATCAATCTTGCTAATCTGTGGACGATGAACAACAGGTAAGGATTTTTGAGAAAGAATCAAAGATTATTGATGCGGGTGCAGTATGCAAACGACAAATCTATTCATAGTATCTAACCTGGACCCCATGGCCACATGCATCCGCCTCCAGGCTCAGCGGTGCGCCGCAGCCACAACCGCTAATCAACCTGCTACGCTTGGCCTTGGGGGCCGAGGCTGAGGCTTGGCGTATGGGTTTTGCCCCTTGCTTTGTTCCATCTATCCAGGCGAGGGTGACCGTGTGCGAGGCAGGCAGGTGAATTTCACTCGTGCGAGCGCGGCGCCGTAGCGGTTCCATGCCTGCGTACACTTCCTATTACGACGCACGACAGGATCGCAGGGTACGCTATAGATCCGCCACTGCGCGGGAGGAGCCAGAAAAGACCGCGGGGCAGGTGGGGCTGGTTCGCTACGGCCTGCCAATAGCGCGCGCATATATATATATAGTTAGCTACAAAATAAGTTATTTTATAGTCACCTCTATTTACGATAATTTTATATACTAATTTACGACAATCTCAGTATATATTTACGATAGTTGAATTACTATAACACATGAGGATATTTACCATAATATTATAGTAAATCTTATAGTAAGGAGTTACTATAACCTCGTAAATTAACATAGTAATTATCGCAACTTAAAGTGGCAGTTATTTTATAGCCATATATATATATATAGTACTTGGGTACTGAATAATAATCAGTACTCGAGCCTGTTCCTCGTGCCGGTCTGACTCGACGTGCCCGACCCTTCGTCGCTGCGCCGGTCAAATCCTACTAAGCCATAATTCACCCCTAGTGCCTACAAGTGTTCCTAATGATCCTATCGATAAAAGTTTTGCACCCTAAGTTCCAATCCTAGTCTAGCATGGCAATTCTAGGAAGGTAAACCAAGCAACAAGAGTAATACGAGAAAGTAAATTGCTTGAAAGTAAAGGGTTAGGAACACAGCGATGTTTTTCCGAGGTATCGGAGAGTCGCCACTCCCCACTAGTCCTCGTTGGAGCACCCGCGCAAAGGTGTAGCTCCCCCTTGATCCACGCGAGGATCAAGTGCTCTCTACGAGCTGATTCTTTGATACTCCGTCGTGGTGATTCGCCCACAACCGCTCACAAGATGAGTTGGGTCATCCACAAGCTCCGCCGGATGATCACCAAGCTCCCAATCACCACCAAGCCATCTAGGTGATGGTGATCACCAAGAGTAACAAGCAAGAACTCTCACTTGACCACAACAAGCCTAATGAGAAGGTAGATGCACACTTGCTACTCTCTAGACACTAGTGAGGACTCTCACACTTGAATTCTCAAGACTCAAACCTCACTAGGGCTCTTGCACTTCCTTGCGCATGAAAGGGGTTTCTCAGCTGATCAAATGAGCAAGAGTACCTCAAATGGAGGAGTAGAGGAAGTATTTATACTCCCCCTCAACTCCCCAACCGTTATCCACGAAAACAGCAACTTTCGTGACCGACAGACGCGATGACGCCCACCGACAGACGCGTCTGATGCCTCTGAGGAGTGCGTCTGTCGCATGTAATCGAATCAAACCGGTTCACTAGCCATTAGGGCTCGACAGACGCTATCGAAGAACTTCAGAGCATTCTGGACTGCGTCTATTGACCACCAGACGCGTCTGACGCCCAATCCTTACTGCGTCTGTCGCTCGTAAGCACGTAGGACACGTCTGTCGCCTTTCATCCTCGCGTCTGACGCTGTTCTGCAGTAAGAAACCACGTGACAGACGCTGACGTCAGCGTCTGCCGCCCTTCGTCCTCAGCGTCTGTCATCCGTTTAAGGGCTGAAACGACTTCCGATTCAAACGCTTCTTGAACGACTTTTATTCCAAACAATCTCAGGGCCACCTTGGAGCCACCTAGTGCTAAGTTTGACAAGTGTGCGCCACACTTAACCACTAGACTTACCTAGGTCAAGCTACTCATCCATGCACCCCTTAATAGTATGGACAAAGGAGAAAAACGAAAGTCCTAACGACTATTCCGAACGTAACTCAATTCCTCGACGTCCGGAACTAACCGTCCTTAACCTTGTCGATCATCCTTTGAAAACCGAAAACGATTTCCATCGATAAGGGGCATGATCACCATATTGCCCACGATTGCCATTACCATGACCTAACACTCTATTGTTTCTGCAAAACACACGTTAGCCATGATACTTAACCGTTGTCATCAATCATCGAAACCCACTCTAGGGGCCTAGATACTTTCAACCATCTTCCCCCCTCATGCTTCAGCTCGCCGTCGCTACTGGCCGCGGCTGCGGTCTTGAAGCCCCAGTTGAGGGTAGGGATTGGCGAGCTCGCCGCACCTAGGGCGGCCGTCCTATCGACCTCGCCTTGCCTCCCTCGCTGATCCAACCGACACCGTCATCCTCCTCTCACCCTATCAGGTCACCGTCGCCTGGATGTTCCGGAGGCTCATCGTCAGTGCAGGATCCGCGGCCTCTCGTGCTCGCCCGTGACTAATCGTCAGCTTCCGTTGCGAACTCCCGGAGAAAGGAGTAGCGACTCGCCTGGCGACGCCGTTAGCACGCCGCCATTGCCGCTCCTGCATGTGCTCCTGCAACAATGGTGGCAATCCAGGTGGTGCTCCTCTAGATCCCCTTCCCCAGCTCCTCATTTGCAGCATCTTCTCCTTCCCCTTCCCCTTCCCCTTCTTGATTCAATTTGATGATTCGAGTGCAGGATGTGTTCCCTTGAGCTTCTCTTGGTCTGATGTGAGTGTTCGATTGTCAGCCCAGTTGTTGAGGAACATCCACGGCCAGGAGCTCCTCTTCACTAGCAGCAAGGTTGAGTCTAGGTCTAAATATCTAAATTTTTTGTTGCTTTATGCTTGTGTATTTATTATCCTATGATGGATGCAACAACAATCACTTTATTGTCATTCATTTTTCAGGCTTATTGATGGCAATTGTAGCCACATATCCTTGCATTGCATGTACCCAGGTACTCTTGCTGCATTTTTTTAATTTTTTGTGGTCTTCCAGTTCACGGTCTGGCTATGATTGTTGTTGCCTTTATTATTGTTGCACTAGGTGGTATTCAGACAAATCAATGTATTGCATATTCAATATTTTTTGAAAATAAATTGCCAATTTGACTCGTTATCCATTTTTTAGGCTGCTCTTCATCAAGGGATTATGTTGTCTTCATCTTAGTGAACTGAGCAGAGCATGAGATTATCTCTACTCCTGGGTTTTTGTACCGTCTTTGCCAGGATTCCTCCTTTTTATTGACACCCTTCGTCTCCTGTGATCAGGAATCCCCGGTCATGTGTCCTAGTTCCATTTTTCATTATATAATCTGAAATAATCTACTGAGTTCTCTGTCAGGCTTAATGGAACTATATCAAAAGTCTCCTGCTAGCTGGCCAAATAAATATGCGCAGGCGGACCAGGATCCAGTAGTAACTACTACTGCAACTTTAGCAGTCGCATACAATTTTGTTCAAGTAGTTTATAAAACTCATGCAACCCCTTCCTCCTACTCGACGAGTTCTCAGGTCTGAGGAAGAGGAACCTTGACTGATTTCCGCCCAAAATTCCACTCTTTTGCAAATTGCATGATCGAATCTTCGTCTTGCCTTAACTGTTGCTCACCCTCTCTCTTGGTTCATCTCGACCATGCAATGGGACAACCATGATGTTTATTAAATTGAATTAATTAAATTAAATTTGCTATATGTGAGACTTTGGATCCACTGGTATCATTCTGATTTGCATGTCAATACCTTCTATAATATAAATTAAATTTGCTATATCTGAGACTATGGATTTTTTCCATCTCCAGTGGATCCAGCGGTCACTGGTAAGTCTGATCTAGTACATTATTTTGGTTTCCTTCAACTCTAGCAAATTATGGACTTGGGCCATTTGAAAAAATAAGCAATTTAATTTTGTATTCAGTTTGGGTTAACTATGTGTACCTGAATAGATGTACATGATTTCAAATTTGTTTAGCCACTTGACTTAGATGTTTTATGGCTTATATATACTCTTACTTGCCGGCGCATGCGGCGGAGCTCTGCACCAGCGAGTGGGCCTTGCTCTCTGCACGGACAACCTCGCACGCCAGCTGCCACCTCTGGGCTTGCACCTAGCGCCGTCTTCCTCCCCGGTTCCCATCAGCTCGCCATCGCCATAGCCGCAGTCGAGATGACCCATCAATTTTCGGCACCGGCGAACTCGCCCCACCTGGGCCTATGCGTCCTCCTCAAAAACGGTGAGCGGACTGAATCCCCTCTGCATCCCTGCTACTGATTCCATCTTCAATTTGTTTAATATCACCAGTGATTGGGGAATTACGGAGAGATAAGTCCATGATTTGATTTGTACAATTAGGTAAAAAATGGTGAGCAGACTGAAGCCCCTCTACATCTCTGCTCCGGTTTCTATCTTCAATTTGTTTAATATCATCAGGGATTGGGGAATTATGGGGTGATAAGTTCGTGATTTGTACAGTTTGGAGTGAGATTGCCCTGTATTCTATTGGGAGGGTGTCTATCAATATTATTATTTGCTTAAAGGCTACTGAACCACCAAGAAATTTCTTGGCTGAATAGGATATAGTGGCTATTATGTTGTAGATTCTTCGTGCATCTACTTGTCCGCAAGTTCAAGTGCATTATTTATTAATTTGTTTTTTTACTTGCAAATCCTTTTTTTCAACCATTTATTTGCATGCTACCATCTCTCGTGGAATGGAGTGTTATGTCATTCGTTATTATTCCCTAAACCATCCATTGTTTGTGTGGGTTATTCTCGATCCTAGTGTGTGTTCTTACTTATTTTCACATTATGATAAACCTGTTCAGAACGCAAATTGCAATAGAATTAAAAAATACTTAATTATCACCTGAACTGGAGTCAAATTGCAGACCACTTTCGACCTTTTCTGATTAAATTCTCAAGCAATTTGTGGAATATTCCCGCCAAGATTCTAGGCTATACTTAAATTATGGTGGAATATTCTCGTATTCGTATATCTATATATTAAATATATATACAGACTAGTGGCTACGTTTATTACATATATACAACATATATACATTTCAAAATGTTACAAGTACTCGTAATGTTCCATGTATTCTGAATTTAAACTACCATTCGGCATCGTCAGCCTCATTTGCATTTGTAGGACGATAGAACTTTCCATCGTCAAAGAACTCTCCGCTGGGATCGATTACCTGGTCCAACATAAATCCACAGAGCTGTTCTTGGACTGCCTTGTGTCGTTCCATAGGGATGAGACTTTTTTGATATGCATAACCTGTCACATCCAAACATCATTATATTAAATGTATTCATATACATGTCTCCTAAAAAAATACAATCCTATGCAACATTTTGTGTTTACATACTTTGAATTTGGAGGTCGTCATTTGCTTGGGCCCTACAAACATGTGCATGAACTCTGTTGGCGGTCCTTAGCCTAACAGAATAAATCCGCAAACGTACGGATGCCGATGTAGCTTTCACCAAGGAGCCAGGGTATCGAATCCACGAGGAACGATAAGTGTACTACTAGTAGCTCTTGTTTATCCAGGTGATATGATGGGAGTGAAGAAGTCCAGATAAGATAGGTAGAGGTGGTCTAGCGTCGTCTTGCTAACTCCTATCAAGAATACTTGACTGCTCTAGCTGCTTCGGCGGCTAGAAGAGGAAGGACCTCAGAAAGGGATGAGAGGGGGGGGTGTAACGGAACCGTCCAAATTATAAGAGCACAAGTATAAAAAAACAATCACCGAAGTGATCAAATTCTCACACTTGAGCCCATATAACTCCGGTAGTCCAATGAAATCACGAGGGATTTCAAACCAACCAACATACAAGCCAAGATCGTAGTGATTCAACATAACAAGTCACATGTTACAACCATTTCACAAGTAATTCAATATACATCGGAGTTCAACATAGTTAATACAACTTAAGTTTAAAAGTAGCGGAAGCAAAGTAATTTGAAACTAACATTATTCTTATTTCAATTACATGCCAGTACCACGGTCGACTTCCAACAAAAGCATTAGAGATAAGGTAACTCAGAAGGATCATGCCCATGATCACACTCCGCCTCTACGGCAGGAGCCAACCAACTCTTGCAGTCGCCATGATACATCACAACCTGCAACAAGTGGGGATAAAACCCTGAGTACAAGAAGGTACTCAGCTAGACTTACCCGTCAGAAACCAGAAATAAAGTGACACCAAGGATTATGCAAGGCTGATATAAAGTGGGGCTAGCTTGACAACATTTTGCATAAAAGCTTAATATAGATGATCAATCATTAATGCTTAAGCATCAAGTTAATTATCATTAACCTATCATCTATATTAAAACCTGTACTAGAGCACTCACTTTATTAGGAGCAAACAATATTAACCATAGCAGGTATAAATTGAGGCAACCTTTTCATCGTGATCCAATTAACCATCCGTTCAATTTAATTGAATCTACGTTGCCGCTGCTCAAGTCAAGTGCTCACTAACCGGGAGCGACGGCGATTCGAATCGAATTCCTATCCAGCTGGAGGGGTATTTCTAACACTCACCGTGCAGACCCCTGCCAGGGTCGCACAGGCCACCGTTTCATATGATTCAGGAATCACGGGTCCGAATGATGTCGCGACCCCAAGGGCGACACTCTGTCAGGTGATAGGGACTCTAACCCCCCCTTGGTCTCACGCCAATGTCCCCAAGCACATCCTTTCTCTCCTCCAAGAAGCAACCTACCATTCGATTCCCGGCCTGAACCACATTACTCGGCTTCGCGGTCGGAACGGCTTATCCGGCCAACTAAGTGTTAGACTGCGTTCAACATGACTCAAGGACGTACAGCGAATCGGTCCTTAAACGACTCAGACGGGGATAGATCCACACCCAAGACCTCCATGCCTTGTCGCTTCACTATCATCATCCCGCCCGGTCTCATTTCATTTTATTAACACATGGTTCCATTCCACGATAGCAAATATAGCCAACCGTGCCATATATGAATATCCCTATATCTCGCAGGTGACAGGAAATCACCTGACTTCTACCGCTTAAAGCAGGGCTAAGCATCTACTCGATCCTAGTCTATGTAGGATTCAAGGATTCATATATCTGGACAAGGAATGATATAATGCAGCAAGGGTTTCCAACCAACTCCTATCACTTAATGCAACAATACTTATAACATATATAGAATTAATTGCTTTAAAGATAGGAGGCTTATAATGCTCCGGGGCTTGCCTGGGATCCGACTCAAGTTAGAGTATGTCAGAAGAAACTCGCTTGGCGAGCATTCCCTCCGTCTAACACTTGTTCGGTCCTTCTATCTTCAGAATGGATCCACCAACTCCATCTTCGGGTTTGGCTCCACATCAGGTCCTTCGCGTGTTTCAGCTAGCGTACCTAAATGAGGTGCAATAATGCATGTGTAAGAATGCATAGGAGTAAAATAAACAAAGTAATCAAACAAGCATACCAAAGTTCACATAAACCCTAGAGCTAATTAACTTAATCCTCACTAAGACATAACATACAAGAGGGCAAGCACATCACTCAAGAAACAAGTCTCACAAGATCACAGGGTACCACCCAAGTATCATCAAAGATATGAGTCACACTTCAATACCCAAGCATGATAAAGTTAATCAAAGTACTAGAACTAGAAATTGCTACCTTCTGGACATCAGACCAACAGCTGAGTAATTTAATCATAACTGGAGATCTACAACTCCAAATGACTTGCAAGAAGACATTATGAAAAGCTTATGAAATTATCTATATTTCATTTATAATCATCACAGCATGATTCCAAAGTTTAACATGTCGAATTTACATAAACACAGCAACTGGTCTAACAAGACAGAGAGCAAGCAATTCTATAACCTAACTTTAAACAGCTGTAGTTTCTAAACCATATGGCCAAATGCCACCAAATTTTAACAGCAGCTAGATATATAAATTATCTACAACTTTTGTATAAATAAGTTTCACAACAAAGCACATTATCATAAAGAACTTTACCAAGTTTCCAGATCTGTCCAGAAACTTCATTTGCAAGAAATAATTATTAACTTATGTTGCAAACATATAATTAGACAAAACCAACATTACCAACATTTCATACATGACTAATGAACATCAGAAAATATAGTGTCAATTACTAAATAATTTCTTTTAATACATTTTCTTAATTTATTTAGATAATTAGGTGGAATTATGACCACATCATAAAGATGCTCAATAAATTCTACAAAAATTACAGTGACCTACATATGCTACCAAAAGTCTACTGTCCAAAGTTCAAGCCATTTTGACAAGTATATCAACCTTTATGAAAAAGACAAATTGCTATTGCAAAAATCATGTGAGAGCAAGTGAAACTTAACACTCAATATTTTCTGTGACACAAGGCCATATTATGAATCAATATGATAGAGAAACATCATACTAAGGTAATGGAACAACATTTTCCATTTTATCATATATATACTATTTATAAGCTATTTATTAAGCCATAAACAATTTAACTCAATAACTTGAGCATATAGTAAGCAATGATCATGAAATTCATACCACAGTACATCCATAGCATGACAAGCCTACCATAAAAATTTCACATCAATTGGAGCAGCACAACTCAAGATATAAAAATAACAAGCAATATAATGTAAATTCCTTATTTATCAAGGTCCAATCAAAACCCTAAGAAAACAGTGAACAAATAGTGTTTTTAATATTTTTCCTAGCAAGTACATGTCATCACAAAATTAACAAAATAAGAATCACTATTTTTGGAGTTCTAAAACTCCAGATCTTGCTCTGGTCAAGTTTAGAGGCATTTTTAGAGCACTTTTAAAACTTAAATAAGGACATCAGAAAATATCTACAAACATATAGACTTTTATGACTCTACTACAAAGATCTCTTCCCAAGGTTTCCAAAAAGTCCCCATTTACTATTTTTGGAATTTCCTAGCCCGAGATATTAATTTTTAACGATTCAACCGATTTATATGTTGAGAAAAGAAAAGAATATCAGAAAAGGGAAAACACATTTACTCCGGGGCCCTTGAACTCTTCACTAAATAAGTCATCACCGAAAGATCCTTTAGGCACTATTCAAATGAGTCTGCATCTCCTCACTTAACCCCCTGTTTTTTCTCGAATTCATGCCCGACGTCCCTCTTCTCCTTTCCCCTGGCCGGAACAGAGGAGCTCGACGGAGCTCGCGATTCACGCCGCCCCAGGACTCATCAGCGGAGAATCGAGGCTCCCAGAGCATCACCATACCCAACCGTGCCCGAAGGAGGTCGAATCACGGATTGAGATGGCCGGTGGAAGGCTGGCCACGGGAGCCGCAGCCCGGCGGCGGACGAGGGCGGCGGGACGTCGGCCGGAGAACGGGATGTTGGCGGCTTGGTGGGGGAGAGGCTTCCCGGGGTCTCGGCGCATCCGCTAGGGCTATCTGCACGGGCCGAGGTGGCCCATGGCCTCCTGACCACGCGCGCGTGCGGCATGCCGCACCGGTGGCCGGTCACGACGATGCAGGCCTTGGCATCGGCGGCCAGCAACGACGGCGGAATGGCGGGGAAGACACCATGGATGCGTGCGCACACATAGGGCTGCATTGCTTGGCTGGAGAGGCACTGGGAGGGAGAGACGACCGCGGCAGCATGGCGTCGGCCATGGCGAGCGGCAGTGCGGACGCTGAAGCGGGGAAGGCGAGAGAGCCAGGGGTGGCAAGGGAGAGCGAGCACAGATGAGGGGAGGGGCGAATGGAGAACTCGGACGTCCACCTTGGAAGAGGCCGGGGCGCGTGGAGGCTAGGCAGGAGCTTCACCCGCGCATGGTCTCCACGTCCTGGCCACGCGTCGTCCACTGGAGCCCAACGTCGAGCACGTGGTGTGCATCGCTGTATGCAACTTGGAGTCCCTGTTTGGGCTGGTTCCAGTCAAATTTGGGCCAAGGTCCAATTACAAAGTTTGTTGCACACCCAAAGATCTTCAAGTTCTGTTTAAGGGCCATGGTGATTTGAGCTCTAGATCATGAGATAATTAAGTGTCAATATGATATTGTCAATGATTAATCTAACTTCAGTGTTTTACTCCAATTAGTTGGTCAACAGTGGTCAAATCAATGTCACCTTTTTGTATATCCTACTCCAAGATCTAAGCTCCAACTTTTACATTTGGACCTACTCAAGTTGCTTAACGAAAACTCGAGAACGCGGAATGTCAATGTCGAAGACACTGAAATCAGGCTTTTAATTTCTACGTGCTGAATTCAGCCCCATTTCTAACTTGTGGGCCATTTTTGAGCATGTTCCACCCATTTTCATGACTTGACTCTTAAACAAAGTTTGTTCCTTATAAAATTCTCTACAACTTTGTAAAAGGGTGCACAGTCATGCAAAGCTTCTAGGTCACACTTTTGAAACGGTCAAACAAAAGTGTTCTAGGGTCCATACATGGTCAACCATCACTTAGAAGCACATTTAGGCAAAATGATCAACATGAACATTGTTCCATTAAGTGTCCTAAGTGTAGTTAAGGTGTTGTAGAGGCTAAACATACTCACCATGCATAGGTTGCACAAAAGTGTAGGCCTCACATGCCTTGAAACATAGAACTCAAGTGAAAGGCTATAGTCATTTCATGTGGTTGTTTCAAGATACATGCTACACATGTTCCACTAGGTTGTTCCACATGTGTCCACGATGTGTTGCACATGTTGCACAAACACTAGTTCCCATGGGATGCAAGGCAGGTTTTTGTTATAATCCAAACAAGCATATAACTTATCATTTCATGTGACTTTTTGATTCCAAGCTCCATGAAACTTTTCCAAGGATCAATATAGATAGGTACTAAGGTGAGACACATGAATATATTGTAATAACACTATCCAAGCATATAATTTGAAAAGGGGCCTATATGTAAAGCAATGGTGCAACATCCAACTTTAGGTCAGGCTCATCTCCATAAGTTGACCTTGACTCTGTTATCTCCACTTAATCTGTCATGTTTGAGCTTAAACCCACTACTTAATTGGTGATAAACACCTGGGGTGTTACAGGGGGCGGGGTCCAACGACAACCTGCAACTACTGCTATGAAAACAACTGAACGTGGTGGACTACAAAGGACGAACATTGCTGTTACCACTTGCCACCTACCACATTGTTCCGTGGGGTGGAATACAACCCAAGGTAACTATCAAGCCTATACACCATGCCTATGCAATCTAGTCACTTCTACCGTGATCAAGGTAGAGAGCACTCGCAAATAGGTAGGACTTGCTACCTACGCCGACAAGGGATCCCACAACTAGAGAGAGCAAGCATTCAAGTACTAATAAAGTAAAGGAGAAAAAGCAATATAACCGATGAAAGATGAGGAACTTACTCGAACTAAAGCTTCATTCCTCGGAGGTACAAAGTTGGAGAGGGGCCGACACTCTAGCTCCTCTTCAGACTCTCACCTTGCCTCTCTCCCTATTCTCTAAGATATGTGGGCAGTGCTACACTTCACCTTGGCCTTGCTTCAATTCTCCGTGCTTACAAAAGGGTGGATGCCTCCTATTCATAGGCCAAGGGAGTGAGGAGATAACTACAGTCGAAGGCGAGGCAGCTGGCGACAAAGTGGGGCCGGTTGGCCTAGACGGGGCCGGTCGGCCTTCTGATTCACCAGACTTTTGATCATACTACCAGGATTCTTTCTTACACGTCGGTTGGAGTAACCGCCAAGTTGATTTGGTCCGATTGGCCGAAAAGTGAGGCCGGCCGGCCTGAGACTTTGTCTTCAGGTGTTGGATCAACCACCATTGTGTGATGGACGGTGTGGCTTAGCTCTTCCAAGGTGGTTTCCAATCGGTTGGACGTTATCCATGTGGAAGGTGGGCCCTTTGATCCATGTGACAAGCTCATCCATCCCTCCACTTCCATCCAATGGTTGGCATTGATCCTCTTTGTGCTTCTTTGCATGTGGGTGCAGGTCCAACCTTGATTGATCGGGCCAACCCAAGTGGCCAGTTTGGGAGCCCATTAGACGAACATATAATGTCTTTCGGCCTTGGCTTCACTTTAGGCTTGTCTTCCGAGTGTTTGGGGGGTCCATTGGTGAGTCCCCAAGGCCATGATGCTGAGTGGGAAGTGTTTTGGGGGAGGTGCCAGGCCGGCCGGCCTAGGTCAGGCCAGTCGGCCAGATAAGGCCGCATCGGTGATCTTCCTAGAGCCATAACTTTTTTGTCCATACTCCAAATTGGGTGATCCAAGTGTCCATTTCGAGAGAGCTCTTCAACATGGTGCTATCAAATATGTTATTTGAGTAACCTTTGCACCATGTCCAAGTGTCCTTTGTGTCGAGATGACTGAATGAACCTTCATTTGTATGGCCTCAACTGCTACTTCACCAATTATGGTATTTGTGCATCATTTTACCTATATTCCTTGCAAAACATGTTGGGACACAAAACTCATGGAACTCATTAGTTTAAATAAAAGTTTATATATGCACTACTTCAAGTTCCCTCATTATTTGCAATGGTTGACGGCCAAAATGCCGTATAATGGCCGTCAACAGCCCCCCACGCTTAGATCTTTGCTTGTCCCAAGCAAAGGGTATGATAAAAAATACTGGGCCGAGCAAGAACTAAGGTAGACTTTGATGCACAACTTCTCAAGGTAATGGCTAGCATAAAGTTTATTCCAAAATATTTCTCATACTTGTGGGGTTTGAAGGGGCTACGATGCCTGTCTTCAGTGGTTGACAAGTGGAACAACTCGAATGAAGTTATAACTTCCCTCTTAATCAACCACACTTGGAGTTTTGAACATTTTTTTCAAAATAAATTCCTTAGCTCATATAATCCTCAGATCGCACTCTTGAATCGCTCATGTGGTATCTTTATTCCTCACTAAGGCCATTGGCCAGCCTCTCCCTACAATCTACAAGCTTATGTGGAGCTCGGGCAGGGGAAATGTAGGCTCACCTATGTTGTGTATTTTATTAAGTCAAAAATTGGTCCTTGTGAAACTTGTGACACTTCATATTCCGATCATTGGGAAATGGATAATCAAGGATGGGGGAGAAAATGGATACAACACAAGTGCAATGGAATGTGGTGAACAAACCATATATTGTGCTTTTGGAAGAATATGGCCTTTAGCGGTACTCCTTATTTTTCATGGATCCCCCTTAGGACTTTGAAGACTCAAAACTATCGAGCTCTCTATCTCTTCCTTTTTTTTCTTTTTCCTACGGGTAGGCTAGTTTTTTTTGCTCGATAGCTCCATGCCTTCTTTCGGATTTGGGGGAGATGTGTGGGACATGACTGGAGTATTTATTTTGAAAGGCCATATTTGTGGATAGGATAGGACAGGATCAAGGATACATGAATGAAGCGATGTGGGTTTGGATTGATGGAGGAATGTCTGGTGAAGGTGAATGCAAGAATCCATTATGGAATCAACATAATCAGACATGGGAAGGCTAGCAATCAAGGACAAACGCAAATGAAGAAATGATCGGTATTGAAATGTCACTGTTCCATTAGGGCACATGATTTAACAAAACTCAACACAACTATATAGGCGGCATATGTAAAGGTTTGATCATGTGAAACATTGGGCTGTAGTAGGAATTTTGAACCACTGAGGATTTGTGAGGCTAAGTGTTTTGAATTTTTTTTCCAAAATAAAACTCTCCAAGCAATACTCAATAAAGGGGGAAAGAAATACTTCTATCATATTATCTCTCACTTGTCAACAACTTAGGCAAGATCCTCCTAAATTGATGATCCCACAAGCATTGAGTACTAATTAAGGAATAAAGCTTATGCTTGCCAACATGTGAGATGCAAAGTTGTGATCAAGTTAACTTGTTGCATGCGGTTAATTTTAGTATGCACAAGAGGCTTCATCAAAAGATATGAGCATTATGAGATAACCTCGAGTGGGGGGAGAGAGAGAAGTGCAAACCAGCGTTGATGACTTGCCTGAGCTTTGCCCGTGGTACCGAGAGTCATGCTCACTTGTGGTTTAGTGGAAGCACCTTGTGTTTCAAACTATGTCCTCCCCCACGCTTAGATTTTGCCACACTTGGTGCCGAAAATTGAGCATATGAGGTTGTAGTCTTTTATCCACTTGTTCCAACTCTTTGTTCATTTGGGTCTCACCCTGAAAGGTTAGTGGCAAAAATACCGGAAGGGACCAAGTCCTATAATTATGTAATGAAGCTCTATTCAATTTATTTCGTTGAAAAATAAAGATTTTTTTTCATTTTTTAAGTTTTGGGTAAAAGTGGAAGAAAAAATTGAATGAAAAATACGGGTTACCTCCCAACAGTGCTTGTTTATGGTCAAAAGCTCGACCTTGGGAGCCTCTTCTCGACGTTGCAGCTAGTTTGGTGTTGTGGCTCCCTCCAGCACCAATCTTTCGGATTAAGCTCATGATATCTAGCTGCAAGACTTGTACAACAAACTACGATGAGATTTGCAATTTTTATGATAGACAAATTCATCCACAACTACCCTTTTGAAATTGTTTTGATAGAGGGGCATGGGGTGGCTGTAATCGTCGTGTGTGTGCTAATTGCGGGAGGAGATGGAGTCTCCATGGAGAAACATGGATCTTGTGGTTCTTCCAAGATGAATTTTCCATGCTCATCATTGCCTTCTGTACCCGACATGGAATTTGCTGCCTCAAGAATATCCATAGAGCAAACATTCTCGAAATCTAGCCTATAGTATCTTTGAGGCGTATCATAATCTATGCCTTCTATATAGAAGTCCTTGGATTGTTCTGGGTCAAGAAGAAAAGATTTCTCCTCGGGGTCACAGAATGGATTAAGGCATTGATATGATTCTTGGATTTTCGAGGAACTTGGAGAGATAGGAGCTTCGAACTCCTCCTCAGAAAATTCAAACTCTAGCTTAGAAATCGAGTCTTTATCCATCACTAGGGGCATAACCTGCATGTATTTTTTTAAAAACTTTCATAAATATTTTCATGAACTCCAAACATTTTATTTGGGGGTCTATAATGTCAATCAATCTCTGTGAATGTTTCAAGAATAGTATTTGTTACGCAACTCCTTGTTCCCGTCCAATGGACGCCTCGTCACCTCGATGGGTCATCTCCTTTTTTCTCCGTGGAGATGCTCAAATGTGACGCTAACGTGAGATTCCCCTTCACGGCGGCTTCGGCCATTGTCGTGACTGCTCAGCCCGTCATACGCGATTCTAGGGATGAGTACAGCCTATAGATGCATCGATGCATCTATAGGCTATAGTTTGTTTTTTTCCACTGCCACTCTATATAATCATAGATAGTAGCTTGCGATTATCAACACTTGGATCAAAACCTGGTGGTGAATTTGGAAATCAATTGCAAATAAACACATATACCAAACCTTATTTACTTATATTCAGGGCCTCAAGATGCGCGTGATCTAGCAGCCCTGAAGGAATTACACATACACCAAGGGCTCATCACATCGATATGTGTGCCCAGACGCCATCCGAGATTCTTGAGGCCCATCAGGGATTATTGGATGATGCCTCACCCAACTGCTCTGAGATGCTGCTCCGGAGTTCATCCTTGTCGACCCCCACGACGCGTTTCTTCACGTAGTAGCCCTTCACCAGCAGGAAAGTCGGCAGCGCCTCCACACGGAGTGAGCGAGCCAAATCCTGCATGCAATTAGCAAGCATGATTAATAAGAAGTTATGAATTATAACAACTGTCCCCTGTGTAAACTACTAGTAGCTAGTTTAAACATGTGTGCTAGGATGGTGCACAAACATAGTAGCAAGTCTTGTGCTATGTTTGTGTGTACCTTGAACTCGTCGACGTCGAGCATGCAGAAGTCGACCTTCTTGTCTCTGAACTCGGGGGCTATGGTGTTTGCGACTATAGGGTTCATCAGCTTGGACGGTTCGGACCACGACGCCATGAATTCCATCACCAGCTGAATTTGACGACCGTGCAAAAATTCAGACATAAAGAGATAATTTAGCAACGCCAAGAGAACTTTACAGAAGCTAATTATTATTTGGTTTATAACTAGAAGCTTCATCGGTTGTTTTTTGGTGCTCTGCACCACATCTGAGGTGAGCAAAAGGGAATAAAGATATGTACCAGCCTATCCTCCCGATTAGCCTTGCGGAGAGCTTCTTGCCAGTTGTTCTTGTGTAGGGTCTTCACGTACGACGAACTCATCTTGCCTTAACTTTGGGAACGTACGGTTGGTCGGAAGGCACAAGGCTATTCAAGGAATGTGTTTACCTTTCTCCTGGTGTATTTTCAAGGAGCAAGAAAGGACAACGGCTACCAAGCTTGACTTGGTAATGATCTCTGTTTTGTGGAGAAGGCAGTGCAAGGGGATGACCGTATATATAACTGGGGAGCTAACCGAGGCTTGGGCGTCTCTCTTGGATGAGAAAGAATAGATGCTTCCTAACCTTTGTGTTGCAAAAGAAGATCCTTATTTGGAATCACGTGGTTAGATTTCTTGTGTTTCAACCCGCCCCCCGAGTTTGAGTCTTTGACTCGCAATGGTGCACATGTTTTTCTTGATTTATTTCAGAAAATTAATGATGCCATGTTTTCAGCGTTAGACAATGTGTCCGTCGATATAGACACGACTGTGTTGTATTGCGATGAAGTTTACTATCCAATTACAATTTGTTATTGTTGTCAAGCTTACTACTCGGTTACAACTTGTTGCATACTTTCCTCTTCATCGCATGAAGAGTGTAGTTCTATTTTTTTCAGACATTTAGTGGCGACTCGTACACTCATTTGTTGGTCGTATGAAACTAATAACCAAACTTCCTAAAGTCATAACCAGAAGTTAATTTTGACGTGCAAATCAAATCTGATCACTTAATTAGGCGGTAATTAGGGTCCAATTTTATGGAATTTTATTCCAAACATTTAATGGGATAGAGGAAGTATGCCGTTACTATTGGTTGCAGCTCATTAAAAAAATGATAGGCCTGGGTTTGGACACGTCACTTTGTCCTCAATCAAACCCATCACAATAAAGTCATCAGAGATGGATTACTGATGGGTTGTAGTCCTCTCCAGGCCTTGTGTACACGTCAGTGTTAATTTAAAATAGTGACTGTCCACAGCCTTCACTTTTGAGCAGTCATTAGTGACGGGCACGATGCTAGTCATTTTAAAGAATTCGAAGTTGATGCCCATGCCATCACAACACATGAAGTTAAACATGTATACTCTACAAAAGGCCTCATCACCACGTATAATGCCATTTGAAAGAACCCACGGATCCCAAAAAGAAGTGATTGTTCTGTAATATAATACGTCAAGCTTTAATTTGTTTGATCACGAGTTTCATTAAGGTATAAATTTCAGACCTACGTACGTAGGTTAGAGGATATCATCCTCACACAAAGGAAGGGAGAAAAGGCAAACACACATTCACTTTGAAACTATGATATTTTTCTTGTTGCTTTCCCATATAATATTCTAACGAATAAACTGAGTTACTTCTCATTTGGTCTGACAATAAACTATCATCTGCCCAAGCAATTCTTGGCCGTTTGTTCACCACGTACAGGGAGGCCGGAGGCAGGAGGCATCTTTTGGTTCGCCGACTGAAACACGTCATGAACGTATCCGGTTGCACGTGTTAAGTTGATACTCGAAGTTAGGTCGATAGCTTGGTTTTAGTATAAGAATTCTAACCAACAGTGGTACGCTTAGTTCCACACTTAAAGTGTTTGGTTACCAACAAATCAAGGATAAATGGGATGTTTAATTTGGCTATATTATGTGATCTAGTAATAAATAAAAGAAAAAACTAAGAAAAAAAGAACATCGTGGACAGATATACACGAGGATAACTTAACCGGGCCGTCATCTTTAATGGTTCCAACTCCATTCCTTTAAGAAAAAATGTACCACATCCACTCCTTTTTCCAAAGAAAAATATTCGTACTGCACTCCTTTACATTTTAAAAGAATATGATTCTTTACGTGCACTATCTTAAAGCTTTCGGCCAATAAAGATGTATTCTGGGAAGTGTAAATATATTTCTGTTTGCTCCACATGTGAATAATAAATTTTAGAGTAAAATGCACCCAGGGTCCTCCAACTTTTGGAGCATTTTCAACTGGCTCCTCGAACTAAAAAAACAACCATCTGGGTCCCTAATCTACTACAGTCGCACACCAAGGGTCTTGCTAGCCGCGCACCTGCACCACAACTGGAGAAGAGATGCAACACCGCAGCCTGCGCTCATCTGGTCTGTTTTTTTCGATGGCTGGGAGTTGGATGGCTGTGTCGGTGAGAGAGACCGTTGGGTTCCTTACTCATGGGCCAAATAGATAGGCTCAATACTAACAATGTACGGCATCAAAACAATCTTGAATTGATGCAATAAAAATCACATATTGCATCATGGATTAACACTATCAATCCGTTGCAATAGTACTTCTTAGTTGCACCCATATTATAAACCGGTGCAATACCACCTACATATTGCATAAAAAATCAATAGTAATGCAACGAAATTTGTCCGATGCAATAATTTCTACATATTGCATCTTTTGTACGAAAATTGGTGCGATAGCTCATACCTATTGCATCGACATGAATTACTATCATATCCAGCTCCTTCTCGATGCAATAATAACCGCCTATTGCATCATATTTGCAAAATGGATGCAATAACAGCCACCTATTGCATCAGATTTGTGTTCGATGCAAAGCGAAGCGATACGATAGGGTCAAAAATTAGTACTGTTATCTGCCCAAGCAATTCTTGGCCGTTTGTTCACCACGTACAGGGAGGCAGGAGGCATCTTTTGGTTCGCCGACTGAAACACGTCATGAACGTATCCGGTTGCACGTGTTAAGTTGATACTCGAAGTTAGGTCGGTAGCTTGGTTTCAGTATAAGAATTCTAACCAACAGTGGTATGCTTAGTTCGACACTTAAAGGTGTTAGGTTACCAACAAATCAAGCATAAATGGGATGTTTAATTTGGCTATATTATGTGATCTAGTAATAAATAAAAGAAAAAAACTAAGAAATAAAGAACATCGTGGACAGATATACACGAGGATAGCTTAACCGGGCCGTCATCTTTAATGACTCCAACCCCATTCCTTTAATAAAAAATGTACCAAATCCACTCCTTTTTCCAAAGAAAAAATATTCGTACTGCACTCCTTTACATTTTAAAAGAATATGATTCTTTACGTGCACTATCTTAAAGCTTTCGGCCAATAAAGATGTATTCTGGGAAGTGTAAACATATTTCTGTTTACTCCACATGTGAATAATAAATGTTGCCCATACACAAGAACTAGAAAAGCCCACAGGGCAGCTTGGCCTATGGCCACTTGGATTGCATTGCAAAACTTTTTTCCCTTGCCTGATACATGTGACTTGTCTCTCCTTTATAGAGCAGGACCAACCCACTCCTCCCTGCATATTCTTTGCATAAAGCAAAGATGTTTAGGCTACTTGGCTGCCAAGGTAACTAACCAACTTGGAAGCCAAGGCAACTCCTAAATGCAGTAAAAGTAAATTGCATAAAGTAAGATACATTAGCAGTAGGCTTAACCGCTGTCAATATCCCCCTAAGCCTAGTGCTAAGTGGTCTGTTTCAGACCAATCCTCCTCCTCATCTCCTGAAACTTGGCCTTGCCCAGCGACTTAGTGAGTATGTCTGCAAGCTGATCAGTAGTCGGAATATGGTTAGCGTTGATGCTCCCATCCTCCAAGCAATCCTTGATAAAGTGGTACTTGATCCGAATGTGCTTGCTTCTATCATGGAAGACTGGGTTCTTGGCCAGGGCTAAAGCAGACTTGCTGTCTACCTTCAGCTCCACCACATCCACCTTTCTGTCCAGCAACTCCCCAAGCAGCCTGGACAGCCACAGCGCTTGTGCAGCCGCAGAGGAGGTAGCTATGTACTCTGCCTCGCAGCTTGACAGTGCCACCACATTCTGCTTGATCGACTGCTAGTTGACCAAGCAGTCACCCAGAAAGAACATGGTCCCGCTAGTGCTCTTGCTTGTATCGATGTCGCCGGCGAGGTCACTGTCGCAGTAGCCGACAAAACGTGCCGTGCCGAGAGCCCTCTTGTAGTGGAGACCATAATCCAGGGTCCTAGCCACGTAGCGAAGAACGCGCTTGACGGCCTACAGGTGCTCCACCGTGGGCTGTTCCATGAAGCGGCTCACGTACCCGACGACGAACGCCAAGTCCAGCTGGGTATGCACGAGGTACCAGAGGCTGCTGACCAGCCGCCGGTAGTGCATAGAGTCCACCTCCTCCGCCAAGCTCTCACGACTGAGCCAGAGCTTCTCCTCCATCGGCGTGTGGGCGGGATTGTAGCCGACCATCTCGCCGAGCTCAAGAACCCGCTTGGCGTAGTGAGCTTGACAGAGGGTGATGCCGCTGGCATCCTGGTACACCTTGATGCCGGGGTAGAAACTGAGGAGGCCGAGGTCGCTCATGTCGAACCTCTCCTTCATCGCCGCCTTGAACTTCTCCACCTCCCCCTGATCGGCGCCGGTGATGATGAGGTCGTCGACATAGACGCCGACCAGCAGGACAGTGCACCCACTGCCCCGCCGATACACCGCTGCCTCATGCGCACTCTGCTGGAAGCCCATCTGCTTTAGTGTGGCATCCAGCTTCGCGTTCCAGGCGCTTGGTGCCTACCTCAGCCCATAGAGCGCCTTGCGCAAGCGGTAGACCTTGCCTTCTAATCCGGCGACGGCGAAGCTGAGCGGCTGCCGCACGTAGACCTCCTCCTTGAGGTCGCCGTTGAGGAACGCAGACTTCATGTCCATGTGATGCACCCGCCATCCCTCCTGGGCCGCCAGCGCGAGGAGGACACGAACAGACTCCATCCGTGCTACTAGTGCAAATGCATCATCGTAGTCGATGCCCTCCTACTGGATGAAGCCCCGCGCCACCAACCTCACCTTGTGCTTGGTGACCACGCCCTTCTCGTCCTTCTTCAAATTGAAGACCCACTTCAAGGAGATCGGGCGGTGGCCAGCCAGCAAGTTGATGAGCTCCCATGTCTGGTTCTTCTCCATGGACTCAAGCTCTTGTTGCATCATGCGAGCCATGCTGGATCGCCCTGCGCCTCGGTATATGTGGTTGGCTCGCCAGTGTGAGTCAGGTGCAACTAAGCGAACAGCCGCGGTGTCTCCTCTAGAGGGGTCCCAACACCGATGATGCTCGACACCATGCGGTACCAAAGAGGGTTGCCATCATAGAAGGAGTCCAGATGGTCCTCGTCATCCTCCAAGGGCGTAGCTAGTTCGAACAGGGCATGGTCGGTGGGCGGTGGTGTTGCTGAGGTCAGAGATCCTTGCGTGGTGGTCAGAGACCCTTGCGTGGTGGTCGAAGACGAGTTGGCCGCTGCCACAGAGCTCTCAGAGCTCCCAGACTCCCCTGGAGCTGGCGAGTGTGTTGGGGAAGAGGGCAATGTCGAAGATGGTGAAGTCCCAACCGTCGACGGAGATGCACCCTATGCACTTCGACCACCTGCTGACCACTCGAAGTCGACGGTGAACTCCTCCACCATTGATGCAGCGTGGTCTACACTCTTGCTCTAGTCCTAGCCACGCGTCTCATCGAAGACGACGTCGTGCGACACGAGCACGTGCTAGGACACTAGGTCAAAGACGTAGTAGGCCTTGGCACCCTCCGAGTACCCAATGAAGAATCCTGGTCAGCTGCGATCATCAAGCTTCCACACCTGGTTCAGCTTCTTGGCGAAACAGATGCAACCAAAGACTCAAAGATGCGCCACTGCCAGCGCTCGTCCATGCCATGCCTTGTACGGGGTCTTGCCCTGCAAGCTCCTGGTCGGCGACCGATTTAGCAGATGAACAACTATGACCACTGCCTCCCCCTAGTACTTGGCCGACATGCCTCTCTGCTTCTGCAGGGCCCATGCCATGGCCACCATGGTCTGTTCCTTCGCTCCACCACCCCATTCTGCTGCAGCGAGTAGGGGGAGGAGTAGTGACACGTGATGCCGTCGTCGGTGCAGTAGTCGGTGAACTCCGTGGCGGTGAACTCACGGTCGTTGTCAGTGCAGAGCATGCGGAGCTTCCGACCACTGGTCTTCTCCGCTGTAGCCTGAATGTGCCTGATGGCATCTGCAGCGGCGGACTTGGTCACAGTAGGGCAACTCACATGTACCTCGTGGCGTCGTTGACCAGCAGCAGGAATTAGCGTCTGCCGTCAGGAGTCGCCGGTGTCATCGGCCCGTAGAGGTCACCGTGCACTAGCTCGAGCGGCTCCTGCTCGTGGTACTGGGCTTTGGTCGGGAACGGAGCCCGACGATGCTTGGTGAGGACGCATGTGTCACAGAACTGGCTGACGTGGCTGATCGCCGGTAGCCCGTGCGCCATGCCATCCTAGGAGAGCTTGCGGAGTGCGTCGAAGTGGAGGTGGTCGTAGCGCTCATGCCAACGCCACGCTTCATCATCCTTGCGCGTGATGAGGAAGAGCGGCTTGGCCGTGTTGAGGTGGAGGATGTAGAGGTGATTGGCGCCGCATTGAACCTTGACGAGCAACCGATGGTGCTGATACCAGATCCTCAACACACCATCCTCAATCTCCACCTTTGAGCCTCTTTGATCTAGTTGGCCGAGGCTCATGATTGAATTGCGAAGCGCCGGGATGAAGTAGACGTCGTGAAGCACCCGGTGCTCGCCATTCTTTGCCTCGAAGACGATGGACTCAATGTCGTGGATCTCCACCTTTGAGGCATCGCCGATCCTCACTGAGCCACAAATGTTGCAGTCGAGGTCGGTGAAGAGCTCACGACGGCCGATCATGTGGTGGGTCGCGCCGCTGTCGAGGTACCACCCGTCGATCGCTTCCTCATCGGCGGTGGTGTAGAGGATGATGCGGGCACGTAGCTCCTCGAGCTCGAGGTCAGTGGAGGACTTGGTGTAGAAGGTTGAAGCCTGGGCCTCCCAGCTTCCCTTGCGTCTAGCTCGATGTTGTCGAGCGCCAGAAACAGAACGGCGCCCTCCTCTCCTTCCATGACGTTCACCACCGCGCTGCGATCCCGGTCGTGATCACGCCGGGGATGGGGACAGTCGCATGCCCAGTGGCCGGCGCGGTTACAGTTGAGGCAGTTGTTATTGCGGTTCACCCTGCGATCCCCGCCGGTGGCTCCTACTTTGTCCGCCTGCGCTCCGCCGCCGCCGCCTTCGTGATCCCCCTTCGGCTTGTTCTTCTTGCCACTGCGGGGACGTCACCGGTGGTCCTTGGATGGCGCAGCGCCCTCCTTCTTCTTCTTCTCGAAAGCCCGCCACTGCTCGGCGGTGTACAGAAGCTTGCCGCTGATGGTGACAGAGCCAGAGTCTGGTGCCTTCTCGCGGTCCTGGACCGACTTGAGCCGCCCGGTGACGTCCTCGATGGTGAGCTACTCGAAATCAAGGAGCGTCTCGATCGAATTGACGATCTGTTCGTACCTCTTCAGCATGCACCGGAGAAATTTCTCCACAGCATGCTCCTCCGTCAAGTCGGTGTCGCTGTTGCGCGCCATCTCCTCCATCAGGTTGGTCAGCCGCATGACGAAGTCCTCGACTTGCTCACCGGGCTGAAAAGCGAGCGCTTCCCACTCTTCTCGGAGCCGCTGCAGCATCGCCCGGCGCATGCGGTCGCCGCCAATCCACCGCACCGTGATGGCGTCCCACGCCAGCTTGGCCGTCGACTTGTTGGTGATGGAGGCCGCGACATCAGTGGGTACGACAGCGCATAGAGCCTCCAAGGCTCGGCGGTCGTCGCCGTAGCTGACAACACTGACATGGACCGCCTCTTAGAGTTTCCGAGCCTATAGCTTTACCTTCATGAGAAGGCTCCACTCGTGGTAGTTGCTCTTGGTGAGCATCGGCCATGGCGTCCCTGCCCCGGAGTCACGGTAGACGATGTGTAGCACCTGCGAACGCCCACGACGACCACGGCGCCGTTCTAGTGACGGCGACTAGCGGCGGCGATGCAGGCTACGCGACCCTCCACCTGCTGACGCCATGTCCTCCTGCTCCATCTCCGCGCGAAGCGCGGCAGCAGCAGCCATCGCGGCCAGAGCCGCAACCGCTGCCTGTTGGGTGGTGGCAACCACCGCCGCAGCCGTTGCCTCTGCGGCAACAAGGCGCGACGCGCGATCGCCTCCTCTAGCCCCTGTTGTGCCACCTGCAGCGCCGATGCCTAGGTTGATCACTAGATCTCTACGTGCCACAGTGGTCACGGCGTGCGCTCTGGAGCTCTCGGTGGACATGGCTCTGATACCAATTGTTACCCAGACACAAGAACTAGAAAGCCCAGAGGGCAGCTTGCCCTATGGCTGCTTGGATTGAATTGCAAAACTTTTTCACCTTGCCTGATACATGTGACTTGTCTCAGCTTTATAGAGCAGGACCAACCCACTACTCCCAGCATATTCTTTGCATAAAGCAAAGATGCTTAGGCTACTTGGTTGCCAAGGTTCCTGACCAACTTGTAAACCAAGGCAACTCCTAAATGCAGTAAAAGTAAATTGCATAAAGTAAGATACATTAGCAGTAGGTTTAACCGCTATCAATAAACTTTAGAGTAAAATACACCCAGGGTCCTCGAACTTTTGGAGCATTTTCAACTGGGTCCTCGAACTAAAAAAAACAACCATCTAGGTCCTTAATCTACTGCAGTTGCACACCAAGGGTCTTGCTAGCCGCTCGCCTGCACCACAACTAGAGAAGAGATGCAACAACGCAGCCTGCGCTCATCAGGTCTGCACCGCCGCTAGCCGCCACAACGCCGCCACCTGCGCTCGCCTGGTCTGCGCCGCTGCTAGCCGCCACAACGGTGCTGCCTGCTACTCTTAGGATCGGGAGTTTTTTTTGCGATGGCTAGGAGTTGGAAGGCTGTGTCGAGAGTTGGATGGCTGGGAAGGTGAGGGAGACCTTTGGGTTCCTTACTCATGGGCCAGAATAGATAGAGGCTCAATAGTAACAATGTATGGCATCAAAACAATCCTGAATCGATGCAATAAAAATCACATATTACATCATGGATTAGCACTATCAATCTGTTGCAATAGTACTTCTTAGTTGCACCCATATTCTAAACCGGTGCAATACCACCTATATATTGCATTAAAAATCAATAGTAACGCAATCAAATTTGTCCGATGCAATAATTTTTAACTATTGCATCTTTTGTATGAAAATCGGTGCGATAGCTCATACCTATTGCATCAACATGAATTACTGTCACATCCACCTCCTTCTCGATGCAATAATAACCACCTATTGCATCAGATTTGCAAAATGGATGCATTAACAGCCACCTATTGCATCAGATTTGTCTTCGAAACCAGGCGAAGTGCAGGCCCGGCCCTGGGGCAGGGCGAGAGGGGCAGCTGTCCCAGGTCCATGGAGCTGATGGGCCCCTCCCCATGTATTCAGCATTTTAGCCCAACACAAATACGCTAGATGAATCGACGTCCGTATTCGTGTCCCTGTGGCCACGCGACTCGTCTCCTCCGATTTCTCGGCTTCCTCACGAGTTACGCCAGATGCCGCCGCTGCCACGCAGGCCGCAGCGAGTCGCCGGCCGGCGGCCAGACACGTCTGCAGATTGTAGTCTGCACGCATGATGATCCGCCAGACTTCCAGCAGGCAGGCGGCAGCAACCAGCCATCCAGGTACCTACGAATCTCTATCCTAATCCTATGATCCCTAATCAAGTAATTAATGGCCGACGCTAGAGTATTCAAATATTCAAGAAAGTAGCAATTGTTTAATCAAGTAATCTCTGCTAGGCACTTGACTCCCTAAGGTAGTGTATAATTGTTTGACCATTGTGATTTTTTTGTCTAGCATACTGATAAATTTCTTAAGGTTTATTGTTATCCCAGTACTTCGATTGCTTATCACATCTTGTTTACTATGTCAATGACTGTGACATCAGCTGAAAGAAGCTTCTCAAAATTAAAATGACTGAAGAACTATTTGAAATCCACAATGTCACAAGAGATGAATCTTAGAAGAAAATTTTAGGGTCATTTAATATGTATACAAATTATTTCATATGAATATTGCTTTTGCACTCAGTTAAATGATTATCAGTAATATTTCGTATATGTGTGTGTATATACTAGCAATGAGTAGTACTAGTAGTATTTTCATGTTTATATAAAAAGGCCTAAAATTTTAGATTCGTTCTAGGTGCATAAAAACTCAGGACCGGCCCTGGCGAAGTGATGTGATAGGGTCAAAAATTAGTAGATCTGCCCAAGCAATTCTTGGCCGTTTGTTCACCACGTACAGGGAGGCAGGAGGCATCTTTTGGTTCGCCGACTGAAACACGTCATGAATGTATCCGGTTGCACATGTTAAGTTGATACTCGAAGTTAGGTCGGTAGCTTGGTTTCAGTATAAGAATTCTAACCAACAGTGGTTCGCTTAGTTCCACACTTAAAGTGTTTGGTTACCAACAAATCAAGGATAAAAGGGATGTTTAATTTGGCTATACTATGTGATCTAGTAATAAATAAAAGAAAAAAATAAGAAAAAAAGAACATCGTAGACAGATATACACGAGGATAGCTTAACCGGGCCGTCATCTTTAATGATTCCAACCCCATTCCTTTAATAAAAAAATGTACCACATCCACTCCTTTTTCCAAAGAAAAATATTCGTACTGCACTCCTTTACATTTTAAAAGAATATGATTCTTTACGTGCACTATCTTAAAGCTTTCGGCCAATAAAGATGTATTCTGGGAAGTGTAAACATATTTCTGTTTACTCCACATGTGAATAATAAATTTTATATCACCAGCACAGAACTAGCATGTACGGTTGCTTACAGCCAGTTTTGCTTAATTGCCGTGTCAAATTACTAAAAAATTAAATCGGTTGCAATTTAAGTACTGCCACAAATGTCTGAGGGCACAAGAACCAACTATGGAAATTCACTTTTAAGTCGCTTGAAATTTACAAACCGAATTTACAAATACATCGGTCTGCACCGATGATTTGCATCTAGAAGAAACCGCAAAAATAGCCTTTGCACTGCACCGTTCATTCATCGGACCGAAGCAGGGGGCCATGAGCCTAAATCCCCACTCACCGTAGTACCGTACCCATGCACCCTTCTGCTCCTCATGCACTCGTCGACTCCGAGCATCTGATCCCCTCCCCGTTTGCCTCTTTTCCCGGTGCAGTGTCGCTTCACCATCTTTCCTCAACTAGCGTCTACCCATCCGCTGCCTACTCAAGCACCAGTTCAAAAACGATTTCTCCCGACACTGACGATTTTTTTTACCGGTGGTTCATAAGTTTTAGACACCAGTAAAAATAAAACGGTGGGCCATGCATACGAACCGCCACTAGAAATACATCTTTACTGGCAGTTTTTTTAAGAAAACCACTAGTAAAAACACTTCAAGAAATGTGTTAATCCATGACGGTTTCTTCACGACAGATTTCAAGAACGTCACTAAGTGTACACTATGTAGCACTCGGTTTAAGGACAACACTAGATACACGCCATATGTGAGCCTAGGAGGTTAAATCATACATATGGTCATAAATAAAGGGTAATATCAAAAGACAATGCCTTTGTACATAACATATTGGTACAGAGAATATAACCTTAACGAGCAAACAACGGAAAGGCACTCCGATCTTTAGGAGAAAGCTCCAACTCCATAGGGACAACTGACTGGTTGATCACCAGCCTAATTGGTGTGATTGAAATAACAAGGGTGAGCACATATCGTACTCAGCAAATATAACATGAGTCCATGAGGCTCAAAAGGATGACAACGTAGCTTTTAGTTGGCATAGTTTTAGCATATATGTAGCATCAAGTTGCCTCAACTTACACATAAACATATAATTAATGTAAAATGAATAATGAATAGCAAAAACATATTAATCAATAGTGATCAACTATTCCATAAGGGTCCAAGACCGCTTATGTCCATGAGCACGGCTGATATACCAGTTTTACAATCTGCAGAGGTTGTACACTTTCACTGTGAGTCGTGATTTACCCTTTCGCCCGAGGTTATCAGCATCTTGACCCACTTCCAAGGAAGGTCGGCAGGGTTCACTAGGGCCAGTAGGTTTCGTAGCCTGCAAATGTAGAGCCCCCTTCCCAAATGGCACAATGACGCGCAACATATACTCATAAGGACAGGAGCCGCACTACACCTAACCCGGAACACACCCCATTTGTGTCATAAAGGTAACCTCTAACAAGTTAGAAAATGTTCTCATACTTGACTAAAACCAGATCTATGTAGCCCTCACAGTTGTACTGTAAGTCCTGAATTTTTACTTATAGATGAGTCCTTATGGAGAGCAACTATAGCACAATATATAGCCCAATCTCTAGCCCTCTTTTTTTCATGTTGCTAAAAAAATCATCTTTTAATGTTGTTGCATATTCCATTAGACAAATTATAAGATCATAGTTCATGTTGAGCACTAGCAAAAGCTACTCAGTGCAATTTAATAGGTGCCAAGGTAAAGGATAAAGTCTAAGTCATCCTTAACAAGGAATCACGTGCATAATAAATTTAAGTGTTTAATGTGAATAGGACAACAAAGATGATCCCATGCTATACTTGCCTTAAACTCTGATCCTTCTTCCAGTCCAAGCCTCTAATGAATTACTTTCGGATTCACCACGTATAGCTCACTGACTGGACCATATCACAAAGCACTACACAAGCATCCAACACAAACATGCATAACATGCAAGTAAACAAAGTAAAGAAAACTAAGAATAATACACCAATCATAATCAAAAGCTTTAAAAACAATATTCTGCAAGAGATTTCGTTTCTACGGGTACAAGAATACAAGAAACGCCGATAACGGGACTATCGTTAAAAGGAAACGACTACTGAGAGTTTTATATTATAAAAGAAATCACTGCAGCTTGATTTACCTTAGCCGGCAAAATCATGGAAAAGCTATTAGTTCAGATTAGACAAATCATATTTGGACTTAAAACTAAGTTGAAAAAAACCATAGTTTATTCTATAAATGTTCTCGCATAATAATTTATTAAGCAAGTCATGTTATATCTTTGTAAAAGAAATAATCTTGTGAGAGCATCTAAACATATTTTATATAACGTCATAGTGTTTAGCCTAAGCAATTTATAAATTAAATATATTTATGTTAGTAGTTAATTATATTAACATTTATTTATTTACATATGCAGAATCGAAGTGTATCACCTATGTTGTTTTTAAATTAAAAATTGGTTAAGCACCCATTAATCAAAAGAATATTTAGTTATCAACATAAGAAACAATGTAAATGGATCTACCGTTAAAAGAACGGTTACCGTGACTTTTATATATTATAACAGACAAGAAAAGACTACATGTTTGGTTCATTTTAGCTAGATAAAATGATATGAAGTTTATTAATTCAGATTATGCATTTTTATTCAAAGACCGAGCTGACATGTTTTAATTACAAATATTTCAATATCATTTACATACAGATTATAATTTAACTTGCAAAAATAAGATAACATGTTATAGCATATAATGGCATGCAGCATGTTTACACTAAACAGGTATAATTAAAAAATATTTAAGTTAAAAATTAATCATGTAATAGCGTATGTGTATAAAATGTTCTTAGAGTATAAAATCTATATTTATTTTAATTACAAAACTAATTATAAACATATTAATCAATTTAATATTCATAGCTATATATGAAAAAAAAACATTTGGCATGAAAAACATTAGTGCTACTGCATAGGGAACATCGACAAGAATCTAACGCAACGTGAACAAACCGAATCAGAATTAAAACAAGGAAACAACGGAGATATTACGAACCTGTGGTGGAGCTCACACGAAGAGGAAGGAGTCTTGGCCACCGGCAACATAGCAAGGAGAGGGAAAAAATCTAATTTACTACACGAGGGATTTCCCAAACTAGGGGCTCTCTTACAGTAGTTTTGGTGTGCTTTGCCCAAGGAATTGGTTAATATATATAGGGAGGAAAACTCCACACCTTCACATCAACTAGCGATATGGTACTAATTGACGTTGCACCATCTACCTACACAAATATGCCTAAATAATTATTTAAGCCCATTAGTAAATAATAGCATGGGCCTTTGAGAGTCGGTGAAAAATTGGGCTTAGATTTTTCTAATTTCGAAATTAATTAATATCATAAAATAAAAATAATTCTAAAAAGTCTAGAATTACCATTTATATCATGAAAAATGATCTGAAGTTTAGAAAAATCCCTATAAAAATTCTGGAGACAGATTGAAGGATGAAAAACTTAGGTAAAATATTTGGAGCTCATAAAAAGATTTGATGGGAACTTGAAACATAGAGATTATGGCCAAGGAGGTAGAAATTAAATTCTAGAAATAAAAGAGAAAATTCCTAGAGATAGATATTCATCTCCTAAACGTATTTTAAAAATGTTTTGCACATAGAAACACAAGGTGCAACCGGCATGAATGCAACAAACATATTTCTACCTTAAGATAATTTTTAATTTAATGAAAATTTATTATATCCATATGTTTTCAGGAACTCAAAAATATAAAATTAACTCATTTTCACTCTATTTCCAAATAATCAAATTTTAGGGTGTATTCTACCCTCCTTAAGATGAATCTCGTCCCAAGATTCGGGCGAAGTTGATCAAAGAGATATGAAAACTCAGACTATAGATCTTCACTTGATCAAGTAGCTTCATCCTCTTAGTGCCACTTCATTGTTTCTGCACAACTTGATAACCTTACTCCAGATAACACCCTCACTATTTCCAAAGATTTTGACTAGTTGCTCTGTGCATCAACATGACTCTTCTGACAAGATTCCTTTAACTTCCATCATTTCACATGACTCAGTTCTCACAAGCGCAATCCTATTCGCACATTGGATCACCGCATCATGTGTTGTTAGCCAGTCTATTCCTAATGTTACATCGATGCTAGAAGAATTCAAGACCAAAAGGTTTGCTCGGAAGTCTACTCCACTTAAGTTAAGTCCAACCTTGGGGCAACATAACGTGACTGTCCTTTTCCCATCAGGCGATTTAACTAACACGGCCTTCTTCACAGTTTGCTTAGTCAAAGTGTTTCTTTTCTCAAAATCAGCTGAAATAAAAGAATGCGAAGCTCCATAATCAACAAAACTGATGTAGGGTTGGAGTTGACTAAGAATGTGTCAATCACCACATCTGAGGCTCTTTGTGCGGTTTCTATAGTCACATGGTTGACCTTACAAAATATATAGTCTCGTTGCTCTTTGTTTCTATGACGAGGTTGTTGTGTGCATTTCTGTGGGCACTTGTCTGCATAGTGACCAGGTTCACCACAATGGTAGCATTCTTTACTCGTTGCGGGAGTGCTAGGTATATTGTCTTGCATAGGCATATTGTTTAGGTGTCCTTGGAGTAGAGTCTGATCCTCAAACTGATGCTTTTGCAGGTACTGCTGGAGTTCTTGAGGAGGATCAACATCCCACTGACTAGTTGATTCCTGGTACCATTGCTAGAATTCTGGTGCAGGAGTGTAGTAGGGGTTCGTGTCATTATCTATAGATTGTCTTTTCATTCTCCTTCTCTTTTCTTCCATCTCTCAACGCTTATTCTCAATCACAACTGCCTTGTCCACCAAGGTATGGAAGTTGACATACACTGTGGTTAGCAGTTGTAGCTGAAGTCCATCATTCAGTCCGTTTAGAAAACATTTCTGTTTCTTGGCATCATTATCCACTTCTTCTAGAGCATAGTGTGACAGTTTAGAGAACATGTTACGATACTCACACACAATCATAGATCCTTACTTAAGAGCCCAAAACTCATCTTGCTTGAGTTCTATCAATCCTGTAGGAATGTCATATGACCTAAAATTCTCCTTGAATTCCTGCTAGGTGATAGCGGAAGCATCATTGGGACGTTCATACTCAAATGACTCCCACCAGTCTTGGGCAGTTCCTTGCAGTTGGCCGAAAGAAAAAATCACCTTGTCATGATCATTACACTGGGCTATGTTAAGTTATCGCTCCACAGCTCTAAGCCAGTCATCAGCTTCTAGTGGATCACTTGCATGAGAGAATGTCGATGGTTTCCCTTCATAAACTCACCACACTTGTCAATAGGTGGTGCTTAATACTGGTTGTTGATTACACTTTGAACAAGAGTCTGTAACAGCTGAGTCTGTGTCATCAAAGCTTGCTTTAAAGTTTGGAGGTTTTGGTGGTGGTGGATTAGAACTGCCAGCACTCATTGTGGCACCATGTGAGGCACTTCTCTTGGTGGCAACCATATGTTTTCAACAGGTATGCATTAGGATTCAGTCATTCATAGCACTCATAGCTGTAGCTTCAAGAGATAATAAGATGGAATTGGTTGCAAAGAGACTGAGAAGACCCTTCCATAGGTGTAACTGATACTTCCAAATGAAACACTAAAACATATGAAATCTTCATATTGCAACTTCCTTAACTTAGCTACCCCCTTAAGAAAAGATAAACTTGGGGGAACCAAAAGTAGCTTGCCTCTTTATTTTGAGTGAGTTTGTACTATCATAGACACCTTCTGATACCCCAAGGACACTCATGTATATAAGCAGGAACAAGTGATTTGAAATTCCTCGCGAGTAGATTAACACCAGTGCAGTAAAACTGTTACAACTCATGTTATATTAATCTAATGAAGTTGTATCTTATATCGCTGGAAAGCTTATGAAATCCTCTACAACTTTAGTGTAGAACACATTTCCAGATTCTGTAGTTAACTTAGTCATAAACAGTGCACAACAGAAACTGTTACAGGTTCTAGACAGCACAGATGCATTGCCTTATGATTTTCATAACTCCAAAACCATAATAGCTATCATTGTAGTTCTTGCGGTATGAGAAAGATATAGAAGTCTATTGTTGTCCAGAATTTTCCTATATTTTTTTTATTGTCCAAAAATAGTGATATAAGCTGAAGAAGACAGATTGCTCTAAAAAGACAGGATAGAGAAAACGAGAGATAACGAAACCCAACTATTTATTTCATTAATCCTTATACCTTAGACCTATATACTAATTAAAATTATGGACAACACCCACAAGATCATTGTACTCATTATAAAGATCCAAATCAAGCATTACTTGTTGGAAGTTATACAACTTTGGTATTCATTACTTTTTCGGCTGAAATCATTTGGGGTTTCAAAAGCTTGTTGGAAGTTGTCTTTTTTTAAAATTCAAAATTTGAATTGCTCAAACTCTTTCATATGTAAATATTGACAAAACCAACACAGTACTTGATAGGGAATGATTTTAGAAATTTTTAGGAAAAAAATCATCACATTTGGAGTTAGTACGAGGGAGAAAAACTAGTTACAAAATTTACCCATAGGTTAAAAAGAGAAATCATACTGTTTATGATGATCATACAATGTTCATCATGAACCATGTGATTTATCTTTTTAATCTGTGGGTAAATTTTGTAACAAGTTTTTCTCCCTCATACTAACTCTAAATATGATGATTTTTTTTCCTAAAAATTTTTAAAATCATGTCTCAGCATTTAAGTTTTGTCAAACTTGGATGTGACAAAGTTTGAACGATTGAAATGTTGAATTTCAAAATATTACAACTTGCAACCAAAATTGTAGTCTCACACACATACATAAATGTAGTCTCATATATACATAAATGTAGTCTTACAAACACACACACACTTACACAAACTAGCTAGCCCCTGTTGTAACAACTTTCCCCTGACACCTTTTCGTTCCCATGGCAATATGTTTTTGGGCAGGTTCTTTTCTACAACATTGTTCTTCTTACAAAAGTTTGTGAATAGTGGTATTTCATCATAGTTATTGTAAGCTTCAACATCGTCCATGCCATCTACTCCGACAATATGCTATTTCCCGGAGGCAACCATGTGCTTTGTCTTCTTCTTTGGAGGAGGTTACTTTGCGGGTCAGACATATAGAAGACTTGTGCGACACGTGAAGCGAGCACCCAAGGGTCATCCTAGTAGCCTACATTCTGGAGGTCCACGACTCTCAATCCGATCTCATTGAATTGATGTTGCTTGATCCAGCGGCATCGAAATAGAGCCACCTTTATATCCATTCCATAGTCAAGTTCTCATATATCTTCAATTATGCCAAAGTACTGGATCTTTCACCCCACTCCTTCGAGAGCCTCTATTCGGACGCCGCTGTTTTGATTCACACATTTACTCTCCTTTGTGTGGGTATAGTATGTGTACCCGTTGATGTCATTAGCATTCCAAGATGTCACTTATCTCGATGGCCCTCCGCCAACCGACTGATGGTAATAGAATCTATAATTTCTCCAGGTGCTATGTTATAGTCCTTCAACCATGATGTTAGGCGTTGCTTGTGCTGTTTCATGACCCAATCATTTGAACGACCATTTCTCTCTACCGTAATGATAACCATGTGTTCATCAATGTATGATTGCATAAGTGTTGTGCTCTGCAAGACATTGTAATGCACCCGACTCACCTCTTTGTAATCATGGTCGATGAACACTTTCCTACCACTTGTGCCTTTCCCAGCCAGCCTACCCTTGTGACGAGAATCAAGATTACCAATCCCTCTCTATACTTTTAGGTACTCTTGACAGCACTCGATGACTTCTTCAGTATTGTAACCCTCTATCATGGAGCGCTCTGGGTATGTTCGATTATGCACGTACAGGCTTAGAACCGACATGAATTGCTCGTAGGACCACATTTCATGCAAGCAGCAAGGGCCCAACGCCTATATCTGATGAACCATGTGAATCATGAGATGTACCATTATATCAAAAAAGCAGGAGGTAAACACATCTCTAGTTGGCTCTGGGTCTCCACCATGAAATCATGTAGGTCAGTCAGCTCTTACCTGCGAATCGTCTTCTATGAGATCTTCGAAAAGAAGTAGCACATACGGGTGATGGCCATCTTCAAGAACTCTGGCTTTATATCCCTTATTGCAATTGGAAGGAACACTGTCAGCATCACATAACAATCGTGAGCCTTGCAGTGTGTTAATGATAGGTCCTTCATCAACACTAGCTTCTCTGGGTTCGCCAAAAACCTAGTTGGGACTTTGACCCCCTTTAGGAAAGTGCATATAGCTCTCCTCTCCTCTAGGGTTAGTTGAAGCTAGCTGTGGGCAGAGTGTATTTTCCATTATCCTGAAGTACCGGGTGAAGCTCTGGCATCACGTTTAGCTGCACCATGTCTTTCTGTGATTTCAGACCATCCTTTGACTTGCCTGTGTCCATCAAGGTGGCCATGAGACTCTCAAAGACATTCTTCTGCACATGCATCACATCAATGGCATGGGGGATCTCCAAGTCTGGCCAATAGGGCAGATACTGAAAGAAGACCGATGGTTTCTTAAATGGTACGCCTTCGATAGGAGGTGTGCTTCTATCTCTGTCCATTCCATCCGGATTCTTCTTTCCATAGACGACGCGTATGTTTTTCACCATTTTGTACACATGTTCTCCATTACTACATCTCTCCGGAGGGGGTTCATTCTCCGGGATGTTGCCAAGGTATCTTAAGTATAATCTGCTACGGTACTTGTGACCTATCTTTAAGAAGCGATGGTTCTTTATGTAAACTACCTTCTTGGATCCATCTAGGAACACCCATTTAGTACCATCCAAATAGACTAAGCATCCTGTCTTGCCTTTGAACTGTCCAGACAGGGCAAACAACGTGTGGTAATCATTGGTGGTAACAAATATTATTGCTCTACATATGAAGTCCTCCTGCCGGAATGCATTATATATCGACTCCCCAAACCTCCATAGCCTCTCCATTTCTTGCATCAGAGGCTCCAAGAATACGTCTATATTAATGCCTGGTTGTTTGGGGCCAGAAATAAGAATAGTGAGGAGAAGGTACTTTTTCTTCTAACACAAATACGTTGGGAGGTTATACATGGTCAAGATGACGGGCCATGTGCTATGGTTGCTCATCCTCTCATTGAAGGGATTCATTCCATCGGTGCTCAAGCCAAATCGTATATTTCTTGTGTCCCCACTGAAATCTTTGTACTTGTCATTGAACGCTTGCCACTAGCTACAATCGGCTGTGTGTGTAATCTTATCATCATCCACCTTGCTCTCATCATCCCACCATGTCATGAGTGTGGCTTTCTTAGGGTTTAGGAACATACACCTCAAGCAGTCGGTCACTGGAAAGTACCACATTACCACGACAGGAATTCTTCTCTTCTTTGCATCGCTGCCTAATGGAGTGTCCTCTGGTGGCTGGGATTCTTGCACTGGCTTTTTCATACCCTTCTTATTCCTCTTGTTCCCCATGGATGCTTCTTCCCACTATAACGGTTATTATTCTTGTACCAACTAGCCCCACACCTAGGGCATTTGTCTAGTTTCTCGAACGTTGTGCCACAAAAAAAGGATACAGTGTTTGGGGCATGCATAGATTTTTTCAACTCCCATTATGAGTAGACTTATAACCTTCTTCGCTTGGTATGTGTTGGCGGGAATTGTGTTCGGCTGTGGGAGCAACCATGACAGGAGAAGCAATAGATCATTAAAACTGCAGTCCGACCAGCCGTACTTAGTCTTTAGGATGAGTAGCTCAAGCACAAAACGTAGCAGCGTGAAGTGTGTCGGACAACCCTTCTCAACACCATACATAGTCTCCTTTGATGCTTTTGTCACCCTGTCTAGATTTTCTATACCTTTCTTGCTCTTTAGTAATATTTCTGGTCCAAAAGCCCGAAGCATTTCGTCCAAATTGTCACCATCATCTTCATCCCCCTCACGTACTTCGCCATCATTGTCGCCACCACCAGCATCAACACCACCTTGTTCATTGCCAAAGTCACCACCTTGTTCATTGCGAAAGTCATGATCCATTTGTTGAGCAAGCTCATTTGAGAAGTGAGACAGGTATTCTAGGGTTTTAGCTTTGTCTTCTTGATCATCGTTGTTGTCATCAACAACCATTGTTTCACCATGATGAATCCACACTGTGTAGTCCGGAACAAATCCTCGCCTAGTCAGATGTTCTCTGATGGTAGTCACATCTCGAAATGCAATAAGGTTCTTGCAATCTTTGCAGGGACAAATAATCGTATCACTATTCTCTGTCAACGTTGCTGCATGCTTCTCTGTGACTTCAATAAATTTGTCCACCTCATCACCGAAACCTGCCTTGAACATTAACGAACCATACATCCAAGAGTTCATGTAGTCCATCTTATAAAAATAAAACAACCAAAGAAAATAAATTAAATGATTCAAATTAATAATTAATTACTTGAGAATAATTGTATATACTTCAGACACACACCATGGTAGAGGATAATTAATTAATTACCTATTAATGCATAAATATTTTAAAATATATATTAATAGGTTAAAATAAATAATTTCAAAGACAACAATTAGCAACAATTAATATTTTATCCACTACCTTTCATGCCAACTCCATTCCAATTTCATGAAACATAAATTACAAAATTAAAAAAAAACAAACCCTAGATCTAGATCTAGATCTACATGTACATGAAACATACATAAAACTGGGGTGTAATCTTCACTAAAATCAAGCAAGATCAACTAATAAAGGATGTAACCTCATTTCTCTAACTAATCTACACTAATAGCTTGAAAACTACGGTCTAATTTGCTTCATACAAAGCTTAAGTATCATGGAAGAGAGAGAAAAGCAAAACTCTAATTACTCATTAACCAACCATTAAAACTTTAAATAAAGACTTATAATAGTATTTGAGATCAAAGTATTTGAGATCGAAACCTCCCCCTTAGTAGAGCAATTTTTAGAAGGAGCTCAAGGCCTCCCAATCTATTTTTTTGCGGGTAGGATAATGTGCCCCGAGATTGAAAAAAGAGGATGTTGTGGTGTTTACGTGGGGCAAATGGGAACAACAGGGGCAGGCAGTAAGAGCCGCGCCTACAAATAGAAGAGTATGGGCGGCTGGTAAGTGAACTGCCCCTACAAATCAGCTCATTTGTAAGGGCGGCTCTGGTTACCAGCCGCCCCTACCGTGACATTTGTAGGGGCGGCTGCTCTGCTGGGGCCCGAGGAAGCCCACTATAGGGGCGCCTCCAACCCCAGCCACCCTAAAAAAAATGACGGGTTCCTACAAATCATTTTTCACATAGTGGATGATACCTCTATTTCAAAGAATAAACATTATTATTGTACCATATAACTCGAAGTAATCGATGAAAAAGTTAGAGAGCAGTAGTGGTGCTCGTCTGCAAGTAGCTGAGGCGGCCGTCTCAGGTTGCCTAATGGGCAGGTCCGCCCCTGACTGTGACCCTCTCTTTGTCATAATTATGTATCTAAATCAAATAAGCTTCTAGCGCCTACTGGGCTATTGAGTCAATTTTCGTTAGACTTTTGTGCCACTGCTGCTAAGTTTTAGAGACCTAGAGTTAAAGTTGTCCCTTGCAAAGCAATGACCAATACACCTCATTTTCCTTTCCTGTACTCAACGCACCCTTGAGCCGTGCAAATTGACACTGCTCTGTAATCATGGCTGTCACACGTTACCGGCCATTGCATATCCATTATTGCCCTCTCTCATAAACACATGTTCATATATCATTGCCTATCAGATCCGCATCGCTGGAGAAGGAAGCATCTGTCAAGCTGAATAAATCCTTGGTAGCGGGGGATTGTTGGGTAGAGGAAGTGTAGGGTGCCGCAACGTAGTCCTCGCCAGGCCTTGTGTACACGTCACTGTTGATTTAAAATAGACTGTCCACAGGCTTCACTTTTGAGTAGTTATTGGAGTGTCCCCGTGACGGGTACGATGCCAGTCATTTTAAAGAATTCGAAGTTGATGCCCATGCCCACCACGACACATGAAGTTACACATGTACTCCCACTGTTTCAAATTATATGTCATTTTAATTTTTTTGAAGAGTCAAAGCATCTCAAGTTTGACCAAATTTATATAACAAAGTACTAACATTCATGAAACCAAATAAGTACCATTAGTTTCTTCATTAAATATATTTTCATAGTATATATATTCGGTGCCATAAACCTTTGTGATTCCGTCTATAATTTTGGTCAAACATAAAATTGTTTGACTCTCCAAAAAAGTTGGAATGACTTATAATTTGAAACCCATGAAGTACTCTATAAATAAGGCCTCATCACCACAATTCCATTTGAAAGAAGCCACGGATCCCAAAAAGAAGTGAATGTTCTGTAATATAATATGTCAAGCTATAATTTGTTTGATCACGATTTTCATTAAGGTATAAATTTCAGATCTACGAAGGTGAGAGGATCATCCTCACACAGAGGAAGTGGACCGCACCACCCGAAAACAAGCTTTCCGTCCACGAATAATATACCGGACGAAATTAGACCCGGTGCTAAATGAACCCTTTTATACCAGGTGAATGACCCAATACAGGGTGATACTAGTACTGGATTCGCGGTACCGGCATGAATCCGGTACTAAAGGCAGTTGAGACCCGGTACTAATACCGGGTTCTCTAGCAGTGGAGAAAAGGCAAACACACTTTCATTTTGAAACTATCAGATTTTTCTTGTTGCTTTCTACAGTCCATGTAATATTCTAACGAATAAACTGAGTTATTTCTCATTTGGTCTAACAATAAACTATCATCAGCCCAATCAATTCTTGGCCGTTTGTTCACCACGCACAGGGAGGCCGGAGGCATCTTTCGGTTCGCCGACTGAAACACGTCATCACGAACGTATCCGGTTGCTTGTGTTAACTTGATACTCGGAGTTAGGTCGGTAGCTTGGTTTTAGTATAAGAATTCTAACCAACAGTGGTACGCTTAGTTCCACACTTAAAGGTGTTTGGTTACCAATCAAGGATAAATGGGATGTTTGGCTATATATATTATGTGATATAGTAATAAATAAAAGAAGAAACTAAGAAGAAAAGAACATCGTGGACAGATATGCACGAGGAAAGCTTAACCTGGCCGTCATCTCTAATGATTCCAACTCCATTCCATTAATAAAAAATGTACCACATGTCCACATCCACTCCTTTTCCAAAGAAAAATATTCATACTGCACTCCTTTACATTTTAAAAGAATATGATTCTTTACGTTCACTATCTTAAAGCTTTCGGCCAATAAAGATGTATTCTGGGAAGTGTAAACATATTTCTTTTTACTCCACATGTGAATAATAAATTTTATATCACCAACACAGAACTAGCACGTACGGTTGCTTCTAAAAGTAGGACAGCCAGTTTTGCTTAATTGCCGAGTCAAATTACTAAAAAAATCGGTTGCAATTTAGGTACTGCCACAAATGTCTCAGGGCACAAGAACCAACTATGGAAATTCACTTTAAAGTCGGTTCAAATTTACAAACCGACTTTACAAATACATCGGTCTGCACCGATGATTTGCATCAAGAACAAACCGCAAAAATAGCCTTTGCACTGCATCGTTCATTCATTGGACCGAAGCAGGGGACCATGAGCCTAAATCCCCACTCACCGTACCCATGCACCCTTCTGCTCCTCGTGCACTCGTCGACTCCGTGCATCTGATCCCCTCCTCGTTTGCCTCTTTTCCCGGTGCAGTGTGGCTTCACCATCTTTCCTCCACTAGCGTCTGCCCATACGCAGCCAACTCAAGAATAATCCATCCTCACCGTCTCCGTGGCACCAAATATCAAGAGGCACCATAGAGAACACGGAGGCCATTCATTGTTGATGCCTCTTATCCACAGAAATTGTAGACAGTACAATTACCTAAGAGTATTCTTCCAAGGTTAATATCAAACACAAAGGAATAACCAGTGGGATGCTGGCTCAGACTCTACAATAGGCTAGCAAAACCAAATGAAGGGATGCTGCGTGTCTCATCTAACAAGCAATCATGAAACTATGCAGTTATGTAAACGGTTGTTATCGGTGTCCCAAGAATAAGGGCCACCTTGGGACACCACAGGTGGCCACAAGCCGGGATATTTAACTATTTACCATCCTTACCAATGGCACTCCTTCAATAGCCACTCTTAAAATGGCTCCTACATATTTGCCATCAAGAGAAAAAGAAGCTACACTTTTGTCATTTTGTCCGACATGGCTAGCTAGGTCATCGTGCAAGCATGGATTGACCGTGGCAAATGTCGATGCTACCCCCCTTTATGTGTTAAGGCCAACATCCAGCACCGGTCCACCTTCTCGTTCTCTCACTCCATCTCTCTGACCAGTGGGATGCACCTGTCATCTCCCACCTCCCGCCACCTCCGCTACTCCCGATCTCCTCCGTTGGCACTTGTGGCCTCGTGGGCACCGGCGCGCTTGCTCCGAACCTCGTCGAGGCCCACCACACGGCTCCCATTGATATCTTTCCCGTCGTCATCTAGAATCGTGCACCAGGACCAATCTGCAGACCTCGTCGTTAGGTTCAGTGAATCGCTATTTGGGCTCTCCGTTGAGTAGGCTTGACAGCTGGGACAGGCATGAGCGGCTTTACGTGAATCAATCAATCCAACCAGAGATAAGCTCGATTCAAGTGTGTGGATGTACGTCGAGCTCGTTTTGCTCTGATCGTATTGGAAAAAGATAGATTATTGCATCTACGAACTAGCCAATATGCATGGCAGATTGATCTGGCTAGTAGCTCGATTGGCACCATATGAACTCAATCGATTCGGATGCCGAAAGTGTTTCATCTTTGACTCTCGATCAAAATCGAAGTCTCAGTGAGGGTCTCGCCTCTGGCGGAGCTTCTTGTTGAGCTCTTGCACAGCGACGGCGGAGGAGAAGGCCGCCGTGGAGAAGGAAAAGCGGAGCACGACAGAGCCGACGCGCCATCCTCCTGCCGATCGAAGAGTGCATGCCGGATTGGGAGCAGTGGAGGAAGAGTGCGCGTAGAGCTGGAGGGAATTCTGGAGTTTTTTTTTCTTGTTCTTGCAAATGGATGACACGGGATGAAAGCACAGATCCACCAGGGTGCCAGGCAGCTAATGCTGCTGGTGACCCTCTCCGGCTCTCCCCCCTGTGCTTCAGAGAGGAAGATGCAGGTGAGGGTGTGGGCCGGGCAAGGGAATGGAAATATGTGGAGGCGACAGTGAGGAAGGAGGCGATGGCAAGAGGTTGAAGATGATCCTGATGTGTGGGTCCCACATGTCAATGGTAGGAGAGAGGGGAGGAGATAGCTACCACGATGGAGGCAAGGGTACCATGGTCATTTGCCATGCTCGGTCCATGCGGGCATGACGATGTGGGTCGCCACGTCAGCAAAAATTGTAAAAACGTACACTAATTCTCTCTTCAATGGCAAATATGTAGGAGCCATTTTAAGAGTGGCTATTGAAGGAGTGCTACGGTATGGATGACAAATAATTAAGTATCCCCCACAAGGCCCATAAGCTAATGACGGCTGGAGGCTCCACGAGGAGCCCAGCAGGACAACAACAATAGGCCCAACCCAGTATGGTGAGGCGGCCCTAAACGGAAGGCGCCCCCTGGGGTGCGGCTGCAAGGCTCAAGCCCCTTCCGGAGTATTCTAGAAGAGGTTTGATTCCAGCGACAACTCCTTGACCAGTCGACGAGTACGACAGCCCCACCCATAGACGATGGCAGGTCGGTCCTTGCTGACCCACTATACATGAAAATAGCATCCAGCCAGGGTTCTCCACTAAGGAACCCGCTGGGCATAGTTCACAAGGACAAGCAGCAAGGAACAATGAGAGACCCCCCGATGGCTCTCCAGGGATGCACAAGGAACACCCAGGGTGATGTCAGGCATGATGTAGGGCCACCGGCTACATTCACACAGGAAGGAGGATCCACTGCCACGGTGAGATTTCTTTCCCATCTAAGGCAGTAACCATGCTGCCTTGCACTATAAATATGTAATGACCTCCGAGGGGAGAGGGAGGAAGAAAGAGAATAAGATCAATACACTCACACACTCCATACAGGACGTAAGGTATTAAACCATTGTCCCAGCCCTGTACAACTCATACCGCTCCCATTCCTCTTCGCGAAGTAGGCTCGACACATCCCCTGGCCAAATCTCTAAAAGGGGGCCCTGCGGTTCCCTGCGATAGGTGTTTGCATTCCGACATTTGTGAACAAGATAGTTTAAATGCTCCTCCTGATTCAGAATCACTATTTTGCTAAAAAAAAAGACTCAGAATCACTAATAAAAAACATTTGTAGGGCCGCGATCACGTGGCCTGAACCTTCTTTTTCATACCTAATAATAAACAATACATTTATAGGGGCAGACCATGGCATGATCCACCCCTAGAAATCAACAGAGCATGGCATGACCTGCCCCTAAGAATTATTTTTAAAAATCATAATATTGAAAAAATACAAAAACAGTTAAAAATAGAAAAAATAAATCTACTCATACCCATTAAGCACCACAAAGTAACTTCGGCCAAGTAAGCTATAAACAGATTTTTAGTGGCGAACCATAGCATGATCCACCCCTAATAAAAATCCACTATTTCATAAGTGTTTGTGATTCATTCGTTTATTACATATGAGGACGATGTTTATAAAAGATCTGCTTTATCTTTACTGTCACGTTCCATGTTAAAATTAACGTCTAATGGACTTGTAGTTTAAATGACTTGTTCAAGTAGTTTGATTGCTTAGATTTATTCTTAACCCCTTTATCTTTGTTGTTTTAAGCAAACCCCTTTTATCTTTGTAGGTACTTAAGTAGATGCATGGCTTTAAGGGGATGGGATTAGCTGCACTTTATGAGTTTTTGCACACAGTTTTTAAAAATAATAAAGATATGTTCGTCTTTCTGTAATAACATAGAGTAGACTGTCATGGCGATCTTGGTGGTTTGTTAATATGAATTTGGTTTATCTTTCTTAATTGTTCTTTTGTTAGGTTGCGCATCAATATGATATTGTTTTATCTTTCTTAATTGTTCTCTTGTTTGTTTATCTAATGCCACATATGAGAGCGATGAAACCTTCTACTGCAAACTCCATGTACTACGATACAATCTTGAATCTGCTTTTGTAATGGATGTCTGATGGTCTATGGTTATGCAATGTGAGGTGCGTATTGATCTTGTGGACACTGCTTGAGACTACCGAGATTATTGAGTAGGCAATTGGTGGCAACTTGATAAAATCAGGATAATGTACACAGTTCCTCGCATTTGTGATTGTACTCTCCGCTAGAGAGAAGTGGGATTTGGCTTTATGGTTTCGATGACACGAATGCATCTGTTCGCAATGCAGGCAAAGATTTCGAGGCATCCTTTCAATTTTAGAATATATTCCATTATGGCTGCAGGTGGATCGAATTACTTGTGTAGTGTGACAAGCACTTATGCTAAAGCTAGTTATTCTTTTTTTGAATGAAGGAAAAGTTAGTTATTCTAGGTGTATCTGTGACATGTCAACAAAAGTATTCCATCAGTTGCTTGCATTGATAATCATCATGGTTTCCTTTATTAGCATATTAACTTTCTGTGGGACAAGTGAACTGAGTATAACTTAGGTAATGAGATTTCTTATGGTGGAATATTCCCGCCAAGATTCAAAGCTATACTTAAATTACGGTGGAATATTCTCGTATTCGTATATCTATATATTAAATATATATACAGACTAGTGACTACATTTATTACATATATACATTTCAAAATATTACAAGTAGTCGTAATGTTCCATGTATTCTGAATTTAAACTACCATTCGGCATCGTCAGCCCCATTTGCATTTGTAGGACGATAGAACTTTCCATCATCAAAGAACTCTCCGCTGGGATCGATTGCCTGGTCCAACAGAAATCCACAGAGCTGTTCTTGGACTGCCTTGAGTCGTTCCGTAGGGATGAGACTTTCTTTCATATGCATAACTTGTCACATCCAAACATCATTATATTAAATGCATTCATATACATGTCTCCTAAAAAATACAATCCTATGCAACATTTTGTGTTTATGTACTTTGAATTCGGAGGTCGTCATTCGCTTGGGCCCTACAAACATGTGCATGAACTCTATTGGTGGTCCTTAGCCTAACAGATTAAATCCGCAAGGATACGGATGCCGATGTAGCTTTCATCAAGGAGTATTCCAGGGTATCGAATCCACGAGGAATGATAAGTGTACTAGTAGTAACTCTTGTTTATCCAGGGGATATGACGGGAGTGAAGAAGTCCAAATAAGATAGGTAGAGGTGGGTCTAATGTCATCTTGCTAACTCCTATCAAGAATACTTGACTGCTCTAGCTGCTTCGGCAGCTGGAAGAGGAAGGACCTCGGAAAGGGATGTCACCACCTACTTCTAGCTGCTATGAAAACACTTGAACGTGGTGGACTATAAAGGACGGACAGTGCTGTCACCACCTGCCGCCTACCACACTGTTATGTGGGGTGGAACACAACCCAAGGTAACTATCAAGCATAAACACCATGCCTATGCAATCTAGTCACTTACTCCTACCGTGATCAAGGTAGAGAGCACTCGCAAATTGGTAGGACTTGCTACCTATGCCGATAAGGGATCCTGCAACTAGTGAGAGCAAGCATTCAAGTACTAATAAAGTAAAGGAGAAAAAGCAATATTATCGACGAAAGATGAGGAACTTACTCGAACTAAAGCTTCATTCCTCGGAGGTACAAAGTTGGAGAGGGGCCGACACTCTGGCTCCTCTCTGGACTCTCACCTCGCCTCTCTCCCTATTCTCTAAGATATGTGGGCAGCGCTACGCTTCACCTTGGCCTTGCTTCAATTCTTCGTGCTTACAAAAGGGTAGATGCCTCCTATTTATAGGCCAAGGGAGTGAGGAGATAACTACAGTCGAAGGGAGAGGTGGCTGGCGACAAAGTGGGGCTAGCCGGCCTTCCGATTCACCGACTTTTGATCATACCGCCAGGATTCTTTCTTGCACGTCGGTTGGAGTAACCACCAAGTTGATTTGGTACGATTAGCCGAAAAGTGAGGCCGGCCGGCCTAGGTGAGGCCGGTCAGCCTGAGACTTTGTCTTCAGGCATTGGATCAACCGCCATTGCGTGATGGATGGTGTGGCTTAGCTCTTCCAAGGCAGTTTCCAGTCGGTTGGACGTTATCCATGCGGAAGGTGGGCCCTTTGATCCATGTGACAAGCTCATCCATCCCTCCACTTCCATCCAATGGTTGGCAATGATCCTCTTTGTGCTTCTTCGCATGTGGGTGTAGGTCCAACCTTGATTGATCGGGGCAACCCCGAGTGCCCACTTCAGGAGCCCATTAGACGAACATATAAGGCCTTCTGGCCTTAGCTTCACTTTAGGCTTGTTTCCCAAGTGTTTGGGGTCCATTGGTGAGTCCCCAAGGCCATGATGCTGAGTGGGAAGTGTTTTGGGGGAGGTGCCAGGCCGGCCAGCCTAGGTTAGGCTAGCCTGCCAGACAAGGCTGCGTCGGTGATCTTCCCGGAGGAATAACTTTTCATCCAGACTCCAAATGGGTGATCCAAGTGTCCATTTTGATCATCTCGGAGAGCTCTTCAACATGGTGCTATCAAATATGTGATTTGAGTAACCTTTGCACCATGTCCAAGTGTCCTTTGTGTCAAGATGTCTAAATGAACCTTCATTTGTATGGCCTCAACTACTACTTCACCAATTATGGTATTTGTGCACCATTTTTACCTATATTCCTTGCAAAACATGTTGGGACACAAAACTCGTGGAACTCATTAGTTTAAATAAAAGTTTATATATGCACTACTTCAAGTTCCCTCATTATTTGCAATGGTTGGCGGCCAAAATGCCGTATAATGGCCGTCAATACACCCCCACGCTTAGATCTTTGCTCATCCCGAGCAAAGGGTATGATAAAAAATACCGGGCCAAGCAAGAACTAAGGTAGACTTTGATGCACAACTTCTCAAGGTAATGGCTAGCATAAACTTTATTGCAAAATATTTCTCATGCCTGTGGGGTTTGCAGTGGCTACGATGCCTGCCTTCAGTGGTTAACAAGTGGAACAACTCGAATGAAGTTATAACTTCCCTCTTAATCAACCATACTTGGAGTTTTGAACATTTTTTTCAAAATAAATTCCTTAGCTCATATAATCCTCAGATGGCACTCTTGAATCGCTCATGTGGTATCTTTATTCCTCACTAAGGCCATTGGCCAGCCTATCGATGTTTGACCACCGATAGCCTGCCACGGGGGTACTCGGGACAGTTGTTCGGCTTCGGTGCGTGCTAGAACTCGATGGTGAATGCATAAATAGTCAATTTATACTGGTACGGACCCTCGATCGATGATCGAGTAACAACCCTACGTCCAGTCGGCATTAGCCTTTGCATTGGATTGATTGTGTTGTGTTGTTCCCTTGTTACAGGGGTGCCCACAGCCTCTCTTTATATCGGTAGAGAAGGCTGTGGTGCGGTTACAATCCTAGTCGGATCCAAAGAAGGTGTCCTAAACTAGATACAGAAGTTACTTTCCGTAGGAGTTCAATTAGTCTGGCCTATTCTATCTAGATTCGGTGTAGTAGATCCTACATCTCTCCTAGCTCTAGCTCGTGGGCCAGGCCAGGGCCCACGACTCGTAGTCGTATTGTTACGGAACCTTGCGGGTCCCGTATCGATAAGCCCCCAAGCATTTCATGGTTGAACTCGAAGACTCCCTTCATACCAGGTTCTTTCTACGTGAAGCCTTGAAGTGGTCTTGTTTTGAAGAAGTCTTTCAAGTGACGTGCGCTTTTTCAAAGAAAAAGCGCACTCACTGAGTGTAGCCCCCGAGCCTCTTGCTTATTTGGAACAAAAAGTTGGAGGGTCTTGAACTTTGGTTGAAAAAATTAAACATCTCTTCTTAGGATATGTACCGTGCAGCCCCCAAGCATCCATCCGAGTTCTTTTCGGTTGTTTGGAACTCAGATGGAGGGTCTTCTGTTGTATTCTTAGGTGGTCGGATTTATATCCGATGTTGGTGGTGGTTGGTAGTTGAATTGAATTCTTTATAGTCACGAGGTGTATAGTGTCAGTATATTCTTTTGAATATGCTTGTCCTTGAATACTATTTTCTCACGCGCATGTCCTCTTTCTACTGCTTTCTATCTTTTCATTGATACCTTTGTCAGGCTTGTTCCGCTGCTGCTCCCAGTCTATGTACACCGCTCTTTGGCCTATAAATACCCTCTTGGTGTGCTGCTTCTATTCATCAGATGTCTTGCCATATAGTTTGAAACTTCCGTAGCCATAATTATGATAGTTTGTGAAGTAGAGCAGCCCCCGGGCGTGAGTTGTGAGTCTTGTAAGTCTTGTAGCGAGTGAAAAAAGTCTTGTGATTGAGATTAGAGGTAGACTAATCTCGCGACAGCATTGTTCTAGGTAGTACGTGGTGGCAGGTGGAAGAAGTCTTGTGATGTGTGATTCGTTCTATCATCTAGTAGCTTCGAGTTGATCTTTCCACACTGCCTTGCGACTGTCCGGTGTAAATCAGCGTCTGATCTAGGATCACATCGGGCTTGGGTAGACTGATGTTTGTGATCCTTGCCTGGTCTGGGTTGTCCCGTTGTGCTACTGATATCCGTTTTGTATGCACTGTGTCCTTCCTTTGAAGACAACAGTGTATCCGAGTTGGTTGTCTTCTGCCATGTTGTAGCTAGGAGCACGTGGTCGTTTCCAGAGCTAGGTTCTGCCTATGCTCTTTGTTGCTGCCTTGCTTGTCATAGTACTAAGTTCATTAGGTCTTGTAAGATCTATAATCTTATGTCCTTTGATGATATTTGTAATAAAAAAGTCTTACTTTCTCCGTTGTTGTCTCCTCTTTGTTGTTTGATTGTTTTTTAGCATGGTCCGAGTTGTTTCTGAAGTATCCGGGTTCTCTGAAGGCATACTATAATGTATCATGTGAATCTTGTGGATGGTGAGTACTTTCCGAATTGTGCAATCTATAATAATTTGTTGATGTCATGGTGTGAACGGATAAGTCTAGGATCTGCCCATTGCACTATACCGTTGTGAACGGTTGCTTTACCCGTCGTTTCGGCTGTGTCAGTTATGGCGTAAAATGAACCATTGCGTTTCCATGTCATGTTAAGCGAGCCAGATGGGCCACATTTTTACCGTTGTAAATCTATTTAAGGGCCCTCCTCTTCTTCTTTTTTCTTACCCTGTCTTTGCCCTTTACTCATTCAGCCTTTGCAAAAACCCTAACCTCCAAAGCTCCACCACTGCCGCCACCGTTGATCTCTTGCTGCTAGCCCTAGATCATTGTTATTGTATGGGCAAGAAGAAGTCGTCAAGCAAGTCAAAGGAGGTCTTGGTAGACGAGGAGGCGTCGCTCTCGTTTATCGAGAATCAAGAATTCGTCGCTATGAGGGCTACAGAGAAGCTATGGTCGGTTCCAACGACCACGGAGGATTAGCTGCGTGATTTGGTCAAGGACGGTCTTATCTAGGAGAAAGACTTTGCTAATTGGAAGGTCCCCGGCCAACATCAGGTTCCTACTCCTAGTCCTTGTGAGATCATCCTGTTTATCTCTTTTGTTCGTGCCGGTCTCTGCTTGCCCGCCTCCGCTTTTCTTCATCGTTTCCTTCAATATTTCGGGATTTGTTTAAATCATTTGACCCCGAATGGTGTTCTTCACTTGTCTGTGTTTGTTCATCTCTACGAAACCTTCCTTGGAATCCCCCCTTCTATCTCCTTGTTTCGCTTTTTCTTTCATCTGAAACCACACCCCCGGAGTGATAATATTTCTCCTCTGGGTGATTATGGGATTCAATTCTGCTAGGGCAAGAAAAATCTCTTTTTCGACTATGACCTGGTTGATTCTATGAAGGAGTGGTGTTCCGAGTGGTTTTATGCCAGAAACATGCTCCCTGCTCTTTCTGTCCACTCTAATTCTGGTCCCTTGGTCAATGATCGTTGGGAGAAGAATCTATTGTCGAGCGAAGAGCTCAAGAAGATTCAACCGTTGCTTGATAGAATCCGGGTTTTGAAGCAGCAAGGACTGAATGGCCTTGGGATCGTCGCCAATTATCTGTGCTAGCGAGTTCAACCTTTGAAGGCAAGGGAGCACTATGGCTTCGAATATTTCGGGGCCGAGGACCCTTCTTGTATGGTCCTGGCTCTAGAGTTAACCGAAGAAGAGGTGTTGGAGTGCCTCAAGAAGATCCTGAAGGGGGTGAGCATCGTTCCGTACACGGTCCCTGAGTATCGTGCTGACAACCCATCTCCTATTGTAAGTTGCTTCTCTTCTGCAAGTATTTTGTTCTTTATATTTTTTTGTTGCTGGTACTATCTATGTTCATCTCATTTACTCCCTTGTTATCATTGTTTATCTGCAGGATTTGGGTCAGAATTTTGTTGACCCAATCCCTGTGGATGATCTCCCTTCTGGGGTAAAAACTATGGAGAACCTTGCTGGAGTGTCTTCAACTAGTAAGTCTCAAGCTACCACCATCCTTCCTGGTGCTTCCATCGTAGAAACCATCCCATACATTGAGTATGTCCCTCGTCCAGTTCCCCAAGCTCCTCATAGCAGCAAGAGGATGTGAATAGATGATGCTTCTGCCGGGTCATCTTCTATCAAGAAACCTCGTCAACCGTGTACTCATCTAGGTACTCAAGTTGTAGGTAGCATGCTCCTAGGTGAGCATTTCAAAATTTTTGTCATCTTTGTAGTTTGTTCGTGTTCTCAACTGAGTACTTTTTCCTTTCTCAGATGGTACTGTGGCTGAGTTGCTTGAGGGTGAGGAGGATGAGGAAGGAGATGTTGCCCTCAACACTCGTCGGTAAGTTGTATTTGTATTTTTATTCTCTTGATATTATTTTTGATCGCTTCTCTTGAGTTGTCCTTGTCCCTTTACAGTAAGCGGTCATCAGGTCTGAGTTCTCTTGTGGCTCAGCTGTTGATGACTCCGTTCCTAACACGGGACGTTGATGATGTCTTTTCTGCTACCATGCCCATGACGAAACCTTCAGCTCGGCTTGGGGGTTTTAGTTTGAAGAAGAAGTCGGCCAAGTAAGTGAATCCTGGTTAGGTTGTTTGCCTTTGTTTTTTATTTCTTCTTGTATTGTTGAGGTTTGTCCGTCGTCTCGTAGATCTTCTCCTGCGCCTTCTTTGATCCCTCGACTAGCTTCTTCGCATTCCGGTGGTACGGTGGTACGTACTGAGTCTCATGACTTAGAACGTACGATCAGCGAGGCAGCAGTGAGGGAGACGGTGGCTTCTGATGAATATGCTGCTGCAGAGTCGCCTACTCTAGGAATGGTGGTGACCGTGGCGACAGGTCCGTGTGAGGAAGTAGCCGGGGCTTCTAGTGCCCAGGTTGCCGCCTTGGTCCCGTCGTCCTCGCATCAGCCTGTCTCTCCTCTTGATGCCCTTGGCATTAGCAGTCAGCGCCTGGATGATGACGTGTTGTGGGAATTCGACGCCACCCATGGCTTGTCGGAGTTGTCTATAGAGTGGGGAGTTCTAGCGGCTGGTGCGGCTTCTTTTGGAGAGAAACTTTAGGTAGGTTTTTCTTAAGTTACTATTTTGCTGGCCTTCTTAGTTTCTTATGCCTTGTTCCTTTTTTCCCTTTGTCTTGTTCGATCAGTCTTTCTCTTGGGACCATGTCGACTTCTTTTTCTCTACTGAAACCAAGAAGAAGTTGACCTCTGAGATTAGTTCTATGAAGACGGATCTAGACCTCTATCGGTCCAAGATGGAGATTGAGCGTCAGACACATCAGCGGGAGGAGAAAGCTCTTCATGCTCAGTTGATTGAGGCGAAAGAGTGGAGGAAAACTGCGGTCCAGGAAGCCTTGGAAAAGGTGGAGGCCATGAAGAGAGAGTGTGATGGTATTCCGAGTTCTTTTGTATTTTGTTTCTTCTTTTTATTTCTTGCTCCTTTGTTCCTGATTCTCCTTTACTGTCTTGTTCGGCCCTTCAAAAAGACAAGCAACTGCTTTTGATGGATATTGAAGATATGAAGATATCGGTCCGGTCTAGCCATAATAGGGCCTAAGAGGTAAAGGCTCGTGCTAAAGAAGAGCTTGCTCGTGCTGAGTTAATTAGGCTTGGTGCTGACCGGAATCTTGTGCAGGGGATGAAGACTATTGATGATTTGTCCAAGAAGTTGGCTTCATCTGAACAACAGTTTGCTACATTGTGGAAATCTTTCAAGACCGTTGCAATGCTTCTTCGCACTTCTGAAGATGATGGGAAGACCTGGGGCGAGTTCATCACCCTGATTCCTGAGCGACTCTAGAACTTTGTAAAGGACAAGGTCTGGGCGTGTGTTAAGAATGTTTTAGCTCACGTCTGAGTTCTTGCACCATCTGTTCCTCTAGAAAAGCTTAGGGAGGACACTGATGATGATAACTACCTAGATTCCATAGAAAATGCAGAGTCTGAAGTTGAAGACCTGGCCAACTTCATTGCTGATAAACTTGATATCTATCACCTACCTTCTGATGATGAAGTTGGTAGTTAGGTTCTGTAGTATCTGGGCACACCTCTCTTCTTTGTAAAGAAACATCTAGTATTGTGCTTTTTGTAAAGGAATTCTGGTTCTTTTGATGTCTTCAATGTCTTGCTCTGAATGAATCTTCCCAAGTTATTTTTCCAGACTTCTAAACTCTTTAAGTATGTGCTGGATATGAACCTTGGCCTTCGTAGGCGAAATCCAGGTTCCTTTGAGTTGTGTGACTCCAACTGAGCTTGCTTTTTGTTGTAGGTCTTGCCTAGCATTGGTGCTGTATCAGTCGGGTTGTCTCGTCCGGCATAGAAAAACTTGGGATAGGGTGAGCTCTATCTAGCTCGGTTGTGAAAACAACCTAGGATAGATCGAGCACCTCTGGCTCTCATCTAGGTCGTGTTGTGAGCTCAAGCATCTTTTTAGCTCATTTGCTCTCATCCGGTTGTGAGAACAACCCAGGATAGGTGGAGCACCTCCGGCTCTCATCCTGGTCATGAAAATAACCTAGGATAGGTTTGAGTGTTGGCCTGTCTATTTTTACTCTCATCCAAGTCTGAAAAGACTTAGGATTGCGAGCTCAAGCATCTTTTCAGCTCTTTTGCTCTCATCCGATTATGAAAACAACCCGGGATAGGTCGAGCACCTTTGGCTCTCATCCAGGTCATGAAAACAACCCAGGATAGGTTAGAGTGTCGGCCTATCTACCTTACTCTCATCCAAGCCTGAAGAGACTTGGGATTGCGAGCTCAAGCATCTTTCCAACTCTTTTGCTCTCATCCTGTTGTGAAAACAACCCGGGATAGGTCGAGCTCCTATGGCTCTCATTTGGGCCATAAAAACAACCTAGGATAGGTTTGAGTGTTGGCCTGAGCACCTCTGGCTCTCATCCGGGCCGTGGAAACAACCTAGGATAGGTTCTAGTGCTGGATTTGTCAGCCTTTTTTCATCAAAGTCTGATAACTATCCAAGTGTTTTGTCTTTTTCCTTTGTAGCAAGGTGAACTCGTTGTCCTGTCTATTGAGCTGCTCTACATGATAAAGTGCACCACTTTCACATTGGTTGTGTTGCACATTTAATGTTGGAAACTGAAGCGCCATGTTGGCTTTGGTGAAGGGATTGATTCTGCCCTTAATTTTAGGTGGTGAAATTAAATCTATCTTTATGTCGAGGAGGCTATTGGACTGCTTGAAGAGACAGCTTGGCCCTATTTAACTCCCTCCTTCGGCGATTGTTTTTGGCACTTCTATCTTTTCAATTTTGCCACAGCCAAGATGGTGAAGAAGAAGTTCATCCAAAGGCGTTGCGTCCATAAGGTTCCACGCTCATTGCTCGCTTGTCCTTTAAGAGCTATGATTATGGTGACCTCATCGAGTGGAGGTTCTTTATCATCTGCTTCTTCATCGCCGGTGTCATCATCCCCTAGTGTTTGTGGGCCTCTAGTGGAGAAGGAGGCTCCGCATGCCGGGACATCGAAACTAGTTCCATCTTCACGGGAGGTGGAGGATCTAGCGGCTGCTCCTGTGGTCAATCCTGTCTCCGCTCCCCCTGTTGATGCCAAATTGATCATCCTTAGTAGTGGTAGCAAGGATGAAGTTGACTAGAAGGTGCTCATTGCCGAAGATGAGGTCGACTGCAAAGTTCTTGCCATAGACGATGACAAAATCGAGTCTCTAGGTAGTTGGTCTCCATCGAGGATATGATGGTGGCTTGGGCATGCTATTATTAGCCCTTGCTTTGATGTTGGCATAAAGGAGATCGAAGGGTGGGCTGCCTAGTTGTATGTCTAGTTGTTGATGTACCCATTAGTTCAGTTCATTATGTAAATCTTTGTTCTTCCTTAAATTCAAGTAGTTTCCTGTGGTGTAATCCGTCCTCTATTGTCGAAGGTTGTCTCTATTCTAGAAAAATGTGTCTTTGTCTTCTTTTGATGATGGTTCTGAGAATTAGCCCTTCTCCATAGTGTTTTCTTTCTGTATTGTTTGTTTGTCATGAACCTTAGTGAGCACCGACGCTTCAGCTTATATCCGGAGTAGTTTTGATGAGCTCAGGCTTCTTTCATTCTTTCTTGGTTATTGAGGTCTTGCATGGACTTAATTTCCATCCTCGTCTGAATAGTTCTAGATAGAACAAGCTCAAGTGTATTTGCAACTATTTTGCTCTTGTCTCTGTGGATTGCGAGCTCAAGCATGTTTTCAGCTCTTTTGCTCTCATCCGATTTGTGAAAATAGATCGGGATAAGTCAAGCACCTCCGGCTCTCATCCAGGTCATGAAAACAACCCAGGATATGTTCAAGTGTCGGCCTGTCTGCCTTACTCTCATCGAAGCCTGAAAAGACTTAGGATTGCGAGCTCAAGCATCTTTTCAGCTCTTTTGCTCTCATCCGGTTGTAAAAACAACCCGGGATAGGTCAAGCACCTCCGGCTCTCATCCAGGTCATGAAAACAACCCAGGATAGGTTTGAGTGTCAGCTTGTCTGCCTTACTCTCATCCAAGCCTGAAAAGACTTGGGATTGTGAGCTCAAGCATCTTTTCAGCTCTTTTGCTCTCATCCGGTTGTGAAAACAACCCGGGATAGGTTGAGCACCTCTGGCTCTCATCCAGGTCATGAAAACAACCCAGGATAGGTTTGGGTGTCGGCCTGTCTTCCTTACTCTCATCCAAGCCTGAAAAGACTTAGGATTACGAGCTCAAGCATCTTTTTAGCTCTTTTGCTCTCATCCGGTTGTGAAAACAACCCGGGATAGGTCGAGTGTCGGCCTGTCTACCTTACTCTCATCCAAGCCTAAAAAAACTTAGGATTGCGAGCTTAAGCATCTTTTCAACTCTTTTGCTCTCATCCGGTTGTGAAAACAACCTGGGATATGTCGAGCACCTCCAACTCTCATCTAGGTCATGAAAACAACCCAGGATAGGTTTGAGTGTCGGCCTATGTGCGTTACTCTCATCCAATCCTGAAGAGACTTGGGATTGCGAGCTCAAGCATCTTTTCAGCTCTTTTGCTCTCATTCGATTTGTGAAGACAACCCGGGAACGATCATAATAAGACAAATATTGGTGTGGAATATTATCTTTATTCCATTGACCGTGGATCCTCATTACATAGCACTCTTATTGTTACATAGATTTTGTCTTGAATTCTTCAAGCATAGAATCTTCTTAGCTGGCTGATATGCCATGTATTCTTCACTTCTTCCCCATGGGCTGAGTAGTTTATGGCGTCTGTCAGTTTTTTGTATTCTTCATAGTAATATATCCCCGACTTGTACTAAGCATTGTTTAGTACCTTTATTGTAGTGGCGCCTTAGACCTTGGAGGTATCAAGCTGACTGAAGGGTAGCATTTATCCTGACTTCTTCTGTACTATCAAGTTCTAATCTTCGAGTCTGTTCTGCTTCTCCTTCTTCGTATTATTCTATTTTTGGAGATGTCCAGATCAAATCTGCTGGTAGTACGGCTTCTGATCCATATAGTAGAAAAAATGGTGAGTATCTAGTTGCTTTGCTTACTTGAGTGCGGAGCCCCCATATTACTTTGGGTAGTTCTTCAATCCATTTGGAGCTATAGTCTTCTAGTTCTTTATATAATCTTGGTTTTAATCCGGCTAGTATAAGTCCATTGGCTCTTTCTACTTGTCCATTGGCTTCAGGGTGTGCAACTGACGTGTAATTTATACTAATGCCACAGTCTTGTGCCCAATTTCTAAATTCGATAGCTGTAAAAGGGAAACCCAAGTTTGTGATGATTCGGTTGGGTATTCTGAAATGGTGCATGATGTCTTGGATGAACTCGACTTCTTTTGCTGTGCTGTATTTTATGAGCGGCTTGTACTCGATCCACTTGGTGAAATTGTCGATTGCGACGAAGATGTATTCAAAACCACCTTTGGCCTTTTTGAGTGGACCTACTTGGTCTAGCCCCCGACATGCGAACAGCCAGGCGGGAGGGATGCAAATTAGTTCGTGAGTCAGCAAGTGAGCTTGCCTCACGAACATTTGACACCCTTTGCATTGTCTGACTAGTTCTTCTGCATCTTTCAAGGCTATTGGCCAATAGAAACCGGTGCGGAAGGTTTTGCCCACTAGAGTTCTTGAGGCTGCGTGGTTGCCGCAACATCCTGAGTGAATTTCTTCTAGGATTTCCTTTCCTTCTTCTCTTGTGATGCATTTAAGAAGTACTCCTGATGACGCGGCTCTTTTGTAGAGGTTGTCTCCAATGAGGACGTAGTTCTTGCTTCTTCTAATTATTCTAGTTGCCTCTTCCCTGTTAGCCGGTAGTTTGTTTTCTTTGATGTAGTCAATGAAGTCTTGAGTCCATGATCTGATGATTACCATGATCTGGGTTGTTGGTGCTGGTGGCTCAGGGGTTATCCTGCTAGGTTGTTTTATGGAGGGAGAAGGCAATTCCTCTACAAACACCCCTAGCGGGACCTTCGCCCTGTCCGATCCCAGCTTTGCGAGGATGTCTTCTGTGATGTTTGAGTCCCGTAGAACATGTAGGATCTCTAGTCCTTGGAAATTTTTCTCTAATTTTCGTACTTCAGCGCAATAGGCATCCATATTGTTTTTGGTACAGTCCCAGTCTTTGTTGACTTGATTGATGACCACAGCTAAGTCTCCATAGACAAGCAACCTTTTGATTCCGAGAGAAGTCGTGATTCTTAAGCCCATGGATGTGTGCTTCATATTCTGCTTCATTGTTTGTGGCTTGCCATAGGATTTGGAGTACGTATTTAAGCTGTTTTCCTTCTGGGGATATGAAAAGAACACCTGCACCTGCTCCGCCTAACTTGAGTGATTCGTCGAAGTACATTTTCTAATGATCGAGGAAGGTATCTGGTGCGGGTTGTTGGATTTCTATGCACTCGGCCACGAAGTTTGTGAGTGCTTGTGATTTTATTGCCTTTCGAAGAGAGAAATCAATATTTAGAGTGAAAGCATCTAGGCCTCGGGAGTTGGTTTCGGCAATTGATGACAACGCTTTATTACCATGACTAACGTGTGTTTTGCAGAAACTTTGATAAGTTAGGTCATGGGGTTGATAACTGCTTTGGGCACTATGGTATTCATGCCCCTTGATGGAAATCGTTTTGGTTTTCAAAGGATCAATGACAAGATTAAGGACAGTTAGTTCCAGAAGTCAAGGTGTTGAGTTACATCCGGAATAGTCATTAGGATCTTCTCTTCTTTCCTTTGGCCATACTATAAAGGGGGGCATGAGCGAGTAGCTTGGCCTAGGTGAATCTTTTGTTTAGGTGTGGTGCACACTTGTCAAACTTAGCACTAGGTAGCTCAGGTAAAGCTCAAAGTTCAGTTGGAAGCAACTCGGTTCAAGTTGCGTCGCGTTTCGAAGTCGTTTGAGCCATTTACCCTTGACCGGACGCGGTCTCTGTCTCGACCGGACGTGTTCGGTCAGTACTAACAGTCACTGCATTTCAACCTGGTTGACCGAACGCGGTTCCTACGAGGACCGGACGCGTTGATCGTGTTGACACGTGTCTCAGAGGGTAAAAGATCTAATCAGACGTGACTAGGAAGTGATCAGACGCGTCCGGTCATGTTCCAGTAAGGTACTTTGATGACCTGACGCGTCCGGTCATCCCTGATCGGACGCGAACGAGCGTCAGGTCAGCGATGTCATTCAATTTTTCGACCGTTATGTTCGACGGGCACGTCCGGTCAGTGCGTATTTTACTGAGTTGGTAGGTAACGGTTGGATTTGACTGTGGGGTGTATAAATACATCCCCTCCACCTCTTTTAGAGGTCTCTTGCTCATTTGTTCAGCTGAGAAACACCTTTCAAGTGCAAGGAAGTGCAAGAGCCCTAGTGAGGGTAGTGATTTGAGAATCAAAGTTTGAGGATCCCTCATTAGTGACTAGGGAGTAGCAAGTGTGCATCCACCTTCTCATTAGGCTTGTTGGGGTCAAGTGAGAGTTCTAGCTTGTTACTCTTGGTGATCGCCATCACCTAGACAGCTTGGTGGTGATTGGGAGTTTGGTGATCATCCGGTGAGCTTGTGGATGGCCCAACTCATCTTGTGAGCGGTTTTGGGCGATTCACCACGACAGAGTGTCAAAGAATCAGCCCGTAGAGAGCACTTGATCCTTGCGCGGATCAAGGGGGAGCTACACCCTTGCGCGGGTGCTCCAACGAGGACTAGTGGGGAGTGGTGACTCTCCGATACCTCGGGAAAACATCGTCGTGTTCCTAACCCTTAATTTCAAGCATTTACTTTCGTGTATTACTTTCATTGCTTGGTTTACTTTCCTAGAATTATCATGCTAGACTAGGATTGAAACTTAGGGTGCAAAACTTTTTACCGGTAGAATCACAAGGAACACTAGTAGGCACTAGGGGTGAACTTTGGCTTGTAGGATTTAATTCTTGCAATTAATTTTTAGAAAAGCCCAATTCACCCCCCCCTCTTGGGCATCTTGATCCTTTCAATTGGTATCAGAGCCGAGTTGCTCCTAATTTAGGCTTCACCGCCTAGAGCAAAATGTCTAATAGGGAAGGACCACCTCCCATCTTTGAGGGAGACGATTTTCCATATTGGAAAATTTGCATGGAGGCGTACCTCAAAGCCATAGATGTTGGGTGTCTTAGAGCCGCAACCGAAGGGCTTCCCGCTATCAAGGATCCCGCCAACCCAAGTGGTGACGAGGAGAAGTATGACCGGTGGAATACAAAGGCAAAAAATGCACTCTACCGGGGCCTAGGCAAGGATATCTTCAATCATGTGTGTAATGCAAAAAATGCTCATGAATTGTGGGAAAACCTTTGTGCTCTCCATGAGGGAACTAAGAGTGAGCGTGAGGAACGCTATCACATTGCTTTGAAGAAAATTAATTCTTTTGAGATGCTTCCCAAAGAAAGTGCTAATGAAATGTACACTCGATTGAATGTTCTTGTAGAGGATCTCAATGCTCTCGGGCTCACTCAAATAAGTCAATCGGATGTTGCAAGGAGAATCTTGAGCGTTCTTCCCATTGAGAAGTATGGTCACATTGTCACCGTGCTTCACCAAAGTGATCTCTCCACCGCAACACCAACACAAGTATTGGGAAAGATCAATGCACATGAGATGTATATGCACATCACTCCGGAAGAAGGCTCATCATCTTCTAAGAAGAAGGACTTAGCCTTCAAAGCTAGCCATGACCAGAAAAAAAAGAAGGGCCAAGCCATGATGGTGCAAGAAAGCTCAAGTGAAAGTGATATTGATGATGCATCACTTGCACTCATGGTGAGAAAGACCACCAAGATGCTAAAGAAGCTCAACAAGAGTGGCATCAAGTTCAATGGCAAGAAGAAGAAGTTCTTCACAAGTAGCAAAAGGAAGCCCATATCCGAGATGTATTGCTACAATTGTGGTGAACTTGGCCACTTAGCTCATCAATGCCCTAAGCCTCCAAAAGACAAGTACAAGAACAAGAACAAGGGCAAGAAAAATGATTCAAGTGATGAAGAAGATGAGAAGAAGAAGAACAAGCCATACAAAAAGAAGGATGTCAAGAGGAAAGAGTTTCACAAGAAGAAGAAGGGAGGCAAAGCTTACATTGTTGGTGATTGGCTCACCGACATTGAGTCATCATGTGAGTCCTCCGGCATTGAGAGCGACGATGAGAAAGAGAAGGTCACCGCATTTGTGATTGGCCCATTATCATCTTCACTGACATCTTCATCACCACCTTCACCGCCACCTTCACCATCATCGTCCACTTCTCACCTATGCCTTATGGCCAAGGGTGAACGAAAGGTACAAAACAATGAGAGTGATGATGATGATAGTGATAGTGATGATGAATATGATGCACCTTCTTATGATGAACTTGTAAAATTGTTGAACAAATACTCTAAAATCATAAGAAGAACTAGAAATGAAAATGATGAGCTACAAAATGAAAATGACTCACTCTCATCTAAGCTTGAGAATGCACAAAAGACTAGTGATGAGCTCAAAGATCAAAATGAAATTATGTCTTCTACTCTCAAGGAGCTCATAACTTCTAATAAAAAGCTTAGAGATGAACATGATAAACTTGAGAAGAAGCATAATGAGCTCAACACTAGGCACAACTTACTAAAAGACAAATATACTACATTGAAAATCAATTTATGATAGTCTTGTTGTTGCTAATGAGCTTTCTCTTGAGACACATGATGCTACTAACCAAGTTGTTAAGATTGATATAGCTACATCTTGTGATGACTTGATTATTGAGAGCATTGAGCAAGGCTCTAGTGGCAAAGGCAAGAATGTGGTTGAGTCCGACAACTATGATGATTATGTCAAGCTCAAGCATGAAAATGAGATGCTTAGAAATGAGAATAAGAAGCTAAAAGAGTTGATGGCTCTTGAAAAGCAAACATCAAATGAGTCACTTATTGAAGAGAACAAAAAGCTCAAGCAAGAGAAAGAGCATCTCAAGACCGGCCTAAGCAAGTTCACAAGAGGCCAATATTTGCAAAGTGAGCTACTCATGAACACCGTCATGAAGATGGATAGAAGTGGCGTTGGTTACTTGGCAAATCAAGAGAAGAAGGCTAAAGCTCAACAACAACAAAGCAAGTCAAAGCCCAAGCCAAAGAGATGTGTTGAGTGTGGACAAGAGGGCTATTTTGCTCATGAGTGCAAAACTCCACCACCACAATCCTTGCCCAAGCATGCTAGACCCTTTGCTTTCAATGCTCATTACATGCTTAGGAAAGATTCAAGTGGAAAGATGAAAGTCATGTTCTTGGGTCCCCCAAACAAGAATATGCCTAAGAAAATATGGGTTGCCAAGTCACTAGTTGAGAAAGTCAAGGGTCCCTCTCTAGTTTGGGTCCCTAAACAAAAAGCTTGATCTCTTGTGTGTAGGTGAACTACAAGACCGGTGGATCTCATTGGGTTATTGATAGTAGTTGCACTCAACATATGACTGGTGACCCTCGTATGTTCACCTCACTTGAAGAGAATGGGGTATGTCAAGAGAAGATCACATTTGGGGACAATTCAAAGAGCAAAGTCAAGGGTATAGGCAAGATTGCAATATCAAATGATCATTCTCTTTCAAATGTGCTCTATGTTGCTTCATTGAGTTTCAACTTACTATCCGCTGGGCAACTTTGTGACCTTGGCTACCAATGCTTATTCACTCCTAAGCAAATGATTTTCAAAGGCTTTAGATACAACAATCTCTATCTTGTTGATTTCACCTCCGAAGATGCAAACTTGATGACATGCTTGTTCACCAAAACTTCACTTGGGTGGCTTTGGCATAGGAGGCTTGCTCATGTTGGAATGAACACTCTCAACAAGCTATTGAAGAAAGAACTAGTAAGAGGCTTGAAGGATGTCAAGTTTGAGAAGGACAAACCTTGTAGTGCATGTCAAGCCGGCAAACAAGTTGCAAATACTCATCCAACCAAAGCTTACATGTCAACATCAAGAGTGTTAGAACTTCTACACATGGATTTGTTTGGTCCTACAACTTACAAGAGCTTGGGTGGAAATCTCTATTGTCTTGTGATTATGGATGACTACTCAAGATACACTTGGACTTTCTTTCTTCATGACAAATCCGAATTGGCCAATTGCTTCAAGAAGTTTGCAAAGAGAGCTCAAAATGAATTTGAAGTCAAGATAAAGAAGATTAGAAGTGATAATGGCAAAGAGTTTGACAATATGAACATTGAAGCTTATTGTGATGAGATTAGAATCAAGCATGAAGTTTCATCAACCTACACTTCTCAACAAAATGGTGTAGTTGAGAGAAAGAACCGGACATTGATCACCCTTGCAAGAATAATGCTAGATGAGTACAATACACCGAAAAAATTGTGGGCCGAGGCAATCAACACCGCATGCTATGCTTCAAATCGCCTCTTCCTACAAAAGTTTCTTGGCAAGACCCTCTATGAGTTGCTAAATGGGAAGAAGCCGGACGTCTCATTCTTCTGGGTGTTTTGTTGCAAGTGCTACATCTACAAAAAGTGTCAACACCTAGGGAAGTTTCAAAGACGTTGTGATATTGGCTTTCTTGTTGGTTACTCATCAAAGTCCAAAGCATATAGAGTATTTAACCATGCCACCGGTTTGGTTGAAGAAACATATGATGTGGAATTTGATGAATCTAACGGCTCCCAAGGAGCAATTGAGAATTATGATGATGTAGGTGATGAACCATTGAGGGAGGCAATGAAGAACATGCCGGTGGGAGACATCAAGCCTAAAGATGATGAAGACAATGTACAAATTGTCAATCCACCATCTTCATCACATGTGCCTCAAGATGATGATAAGAATGAGAGAGTTGAAAATGAAGACACTCATGTCTCTCATGAACAAGCCAAGGCACAAGCTCAAGATGTTGATGCTCCCCAACCCTCTCCTCAAGTGGTTGAAAGAATAAACTCACCTCTACTTCAAGCACATCCACAAGATCTCATCATAGGAAGTCCTACAAAGGGTGTAATGACTCGATCTCAAAAGCTTGCTTCTTTTGTTGAACATCACTCTTTTGTCTCTTGTCTTGAACCTAAGAATGTAGAAGAAGCTCTTCAAGATCCGGATTGGGTGAATGCCATGCACGAAGAATTGAACAACTTCACCCGCAATCAAGTTTGGACACTTGAAGAGCATCCAAAAGGTGCAAGAGTCATTGGAACCAAGTGGGTGTTCCGCAACAAGCAAGATGACCAAGGCGTAGTAGTGAGGAACAAGGCAAGACTAGTTGCAAAGGGGTTCTCTCAAGTTGAAGGTCTTGATTTTGGAGAGACCTTTGCACCCGTTGCAAGACTTGAAGCCATTCATATCCTTCATGCGTATGCATCGCATCATGAAATGAAACTATATCAAATGGATGCAAGACTTGAGCCATTCATATCCTTCTTGCATATGCATCGCATTCATAAATGAACTAGTCTATGTTGAACAACCTCCTGGGTTTGAAGACCCTAGATATCCTAATCATGTTTATAGGTTGTCCAAGGCGCTATATGGGCTCAAACAAGCCCTAGAGCGTGGTATGAGCGCCTCTGGGACTTCCTCATTGAGAAGGGCTTCACTATTGGGAAGGTCGACACCACACTATTCACCAAGAAGCTTAATGGGGAGATCTTTATTTGTCAAGTCTATGTTGATGATATCATCTTTGGATCAACAAATGAAGATTATTGCAAGGAATTTAGTGAATTGATGTCAAAGGAGTTCGAGATGTCTATGATTGGTGAGCTAACATTCTTCCTGTGTTTTCAAGTCAAGCAAATGAGAGAAGGGATTTTCATCTCTCAAGAAAAGTATACCAAGGATCTTCTCAAGAGATTCAAGATGGAAGAGTGTAAGCCAATTAAGACCCCAATGCCATCTAATGGACATCTCGACCTAGATGAGGGAGGTAAACCGGTTGATCAAACTCTCTACCGTTCTATGATTGGTAGCTTGTTGTACCTTACTGCATCTAGGCCCAATATCTTGTTTAGTGTGTGCATGTGTGCTCGCTTTCAAGCGTGCCCTAAAGAACCTCACCTAAGTGCCATAAAAAGAATCTTAAGATACCTTAAGCTCACCCCAAGCATTGGTCTTTGGTACCCCAAAGGAGCTAGATTCCAACTAGTTGACTATTCCGATTCGGATTATGCCGGTTGCAAAATTGATAGAAAAAGCACATCCAGAGGGTGCCATTTGCTTGGGAGGTCTTTAGTATCTTGGTCATCTAAAAAGAAAAATAGTGTGGCTTTGTCCACCGCCGAGGCGGAATACATTACCGCGGGGCTTGTTGTGCACAAATCTTATACATGAAACAAACCCTCCTAGACTATGGAGTTGTTCTTGATAAGGTGCCACTTTTATGTGACAATGAAAGTGCCGTTAAAATTGCTAATAATCCGGTACAACACTCACGCACCAAGCACATTGATATCCGCCACCACTTTCTAAGAGATCATGTTGCTAAAAATGATATATCACTAGAAGGTGTAAGAAGTGAAAATAAATTAGTGGATATCTTCACTAAACCTTTGGATGAGGCTACCTTTTGTAGGTTGACAAGTGAACTAAATGTGCTTGATTCTAGTAACTTTAAAAAATGAGCTTGTGTTGTCCCTTGCATTGCATTGTATTATATATCATGTTTAATTCTCTGCAATGCATCTAGGACTTGTCTAACACGGTTACGATAACCCTCCTTTGGAGGAGTGAAGAAGCCTAACCATGGATCAAACTTGACAAGCAACCTAGTCTTTCTGTATCGCTTTGCATTGCATATGCATGGTTGTTGCTTTGTCGTTTATTTTTAGTTTTGCTTTGAGCAACCTCTGTGTTCGTCCATGAATAGAGAGAGCTTTTGTCGCTCCCAAGGGTTCTTAAACTCTATTGCATGGCCATACATTGCTCCTCGGGTGTTTATTGCATATTTTCCTAAAAATAATACTAGCCTAAGGCAAAATATTTTGAAAACTTGAGGGTTTGAGAGAGGTCCCTCATATCAGGTTCCAATTGGTGTTTATTTGAGTCTCTTTGAATTGGAACTTGATTGGGAGAAGTCTCGTCGAAGATCGGATTGAAGAAAGCTGTTTTACAGCGACCGGACGCTGGACCGGACGTGATGCTACTTCATCACTGCGTCCGGTCCCGGCGACCACTAGCGCGTCCGGTCATCCCGAAGTCAATCTCAAGGATCTGTGATCGGACGCTGGACCGGACGCGACGTTGTGACCACTGCGTTCGGCCCCAGACCCCACCACCGTGTCCGGTCAAGCGTGTTGAGTTCCCCAGGTGATCTCTGAACAGACTCTATCAGCGTCCGATCAGCTCTAACCGAACACGTCCGGTCGTGCCAGGAGCTTACTGGACTCTGACCGGATGCTGCTCCACCGCGTCCGGTCAGTCGACCAGCGCGTACGGTCATCGTTTTAAAAGCAGATCTACCCCTTCTTAACCGTTCATCCCGATCCGTTTTTTTGGTCGTCTTCTCTTTCAATCCGCTCGCGGCCGCCACCGTGCCCTAGCCTGCCTCGCCGTCTCACGCCGCGCCGCTGCAACCGTTGTCCTCCTCAGCCACGCCGTGCCGCACCCGCTCGCAGTGCCGCTCCGTCTCCACCGCTCGGGCGCCGCCGCTCCTTCTCCATGTCACCTCCTCCACCGCCCGCGCTCGTGCACCGCCGCTGTAGCCACGCCACCTCCTCCACAGCCCGCACCGTCCGTGCGCCACCATCGACCGCTGCAGCCGCGTGTGCCACCACCACCGTGACAGCCATAGCCGAGCGCACCGCCACCAGCCGAGCCTCGCCACCCGAACCGCCTCCGACCGTTGCACCCATTGATTCTCCTTTGACCTAACCCTAATCCATCGTGACGGTTTGTGACTTCACTCCGGTCGTTCTTCGTCGAGGCCTCTTCGCGCATTTTCGTCTCCACGAGGTGATTTCACATTGCCTTGATCTTCCAATTAGGGTTTGCTGATGACTTTCCGTTGAAATTCTAATTCATCTTTTGCATGTCTCGGCACTTCAGAGCTCATCCGGCGTTTCTGTGGAACTCTCACGCGTCAAGATCCCTCACCTTTTCACCGGTTTCTTGCCTATCGGAGGTCGCTATCACGATCTATTCTTTTCTTATCTAGTATGCTTGCTTTCATAAGGACCTCGCTCATCTGGTAGTTAAAATATAATGCTTATAGTAGCTCTATCTATTCTATCTTTACAGAGAGTCTTGTCGGTGCTCTGTGTGTGGCAGTTGATCAGGTTTGAATCCGAGGCCAAGCCTGTGGATACGGATTGAGGCCAAGCCTCACGAGTGTTAATACACCATCTTTCACTATCAGGGTTTTCTCAGTCACAGAAGTTGGTCAGTATGGTTCGCTGCAAGAATGCTGGTGGTGCACCGAGTGACGGGGACGAAAGTCCTCCCAGGTTGACAGAGGTAGCCCATGGCAAGCGCAAGAAGATAGCCACCAAGAAGAGAAAGAGGACACCCACTGAGGCAGAGATAGCACAGGCAGTCACTGATGCAGCAGAGCTTGCAGAGAGAGGTGGCAGAAGCAGTGGGATTCATATTAGCGAGCATCGCTTTCATCTTGAAGGACGACAGCTTGGTACTGAGGCCATAGAGGGGACAGAGGACCCACCTACAGAGCAGCCCACAGAGGACACAGAGGAGATAGAGGAGCAGACCGTTCAGACTCCACCGCATCGTCGCTCAGGACGTACGCGTGCTCAGGTGACTCCTAGGCTAGAGGGCTAGTGATGTGGAGGTCGTCCACCTCCTAGGGCTCGAGGTCACCCCCCAGTCGAGCACTTTGACCTGAGGGGAGCTACAGCATGATAGGTCCAGGCTCTCAGGTTTGTTGAGGTTGGTCGGTGGTTGCCACCTCAGCGGGACCCTCGAGCCTCAGAGGGCTTCTACACACCTCTGCACGAGGACTTCTACAAAGCCTATGTTGACAGCGGGATTGCTTTCAGACCTCAAAGAGTTTGTCGACTCGAGGCTTTAGTTGAGGTTGTTGGTGAGCAGCTCTGTCCACACTTGTCCTTTTTACCTAGTTTGTCAGACTTTCTGGGACGGACTGGAGCTTACTGCGGGACTTGGGTCAGAGAGTTCTACTCATCACTTTGGATTGACCCTGCTCACGAGTTTATACACTTTGTATTCTGAGGCCATGATCGCAGACTATACAGCACCAGGGTATGGGAGATTCTCAGACTCCCTGCTTTAGAGACAAAGATTCACCAGCTGTGCTTTGGACAGACTTCACCACCGAGATGTCCTCACGGAGGTATAGTACCACCCACAGACATGATCAGACCCTGCTTTCGTGAACCATTTGGCGAGAGGTCTAGACGTACACCTGCCAGCCTGACACCCCTTGCTAGAGTGCTTGATGCCATTGTGAGGCGGACTCTTCTTCCGAGGCTAGGATACAGAGAGGGCCTAACACGTATGTAGCTTTGGGTTGTTCATCACCTCATCTCTCAGACACCGTTTGATATTTGGAATCTGATGCTATGTGAGATGGAGGACACTTTGGCAGAGGGCTTCAAGGGTCACCGTCAGTTACCATATGCGCACTGGATTTGCTTTATCATTCGATCTACGTGTGATCTGCCTGCAGAGATTAGGGCTGAGATATCTGATACCACTACTGCATTCCTAGAGTATGACATTCGACAGTTGTGGGCTTCAGTTACTAGAGAGCAGGCACCTAGGCCGGGACAGCGTCAGAGGCCAGAGGTTCCAGAGACAGCAGTTGAGTAGGACGAGACCATTGAGGGTCTTGCTGAGGCCGAGCTTGCAGATCTTGATGCTCAGCCAGCTGATCGAGTTGAAGATGACGTCACTGACAGCACAGACGAGGACTACCAGCCTATTCCCCGGTACCGCTCTCCTCGGTCTCACGACCATGAGGCCGGTGGTTCATGATCAGCCTCCCGCTCAGACCTAGCCATGGTGGCTATCCTTGAGAGGCTGACCCAGGCCCAGAAGAGACAGGAGGTTTAGATGCAACGACAGGCTCAGGACACAACAGCTGCATTTGCTCAGATTTAGGCTCGTCAGGACGAGTTCTAGAGGCAGCAGCTAGAGTTTTAGAGGCAGCAGTTTGAGATGCAGAGGCAGCAGGCAGCCACCTAGCAGCAGTATCTTGAGCTCCTGTGACACCTCGTCACTGTTAGGGTTCCTCCATCACCGTCTGTCCTTACTCCAGCACTACAGTCCAGTGGACCTCAGAGTCAGGGACAGCCAAGCTTTCAGTTTACCTCCCCCCAGCAGCAGGTTCCTCAGACCTTTTAGTCACCGAGCTACACTCCTATTCAGACGGGGTTCACTCCACCAGCTCAGCCTAGACCTCACCTTCTAACAGGCACTCCTTTCACTGACTTGAGTGCCTTCTACAACGAGTTGACTGGTCAGCCGACACCCTCGCACACCACTGTTGTGACCTCTTCAGGGATGTCGGCTTTTTGAGACTATGGCTCCTCCAGTGACAGGGACCGGGACTACAGAGACAGTGCCATCGTCAGTTGCCTCGACAGATCCTCCTACAGTTGGTACTTTTCAGGCTCAAGTGATAGAGACTGCTCCTATTGTTGCTACTACGTCTTCTATTTCTGCTCCTGCTCTACAGACCCAGACTGCTTCATTGCCATGTGTATCCATAGAGGGTCAGCCTGATAGTTCAGAGTCTAAGGAGGATACTTCATAGTTTGTGTTCACTCCATGCTCCTCGGCACCCGACACGACTGCTTCTGTTCCCCCGTCGGATCCTTAGTTTTGTTTTTGGCGTTTGATGCCAAAGGGGGAGAGAGAGTAGATTCAGGGGGAGTGTTGATAGAGGGTTTCGTTTTTTTCTTTGTGTGCTACATTCATGCATCATGTTTACTTTCTCACCTTGCATTTTGTGACATGTGTGCTTGTGAGATACGTGAGTCATATGTGGTCTATCTTGTCACTATTATATATCATGTCACTTAATTGGTTCTAGCTCATAAGGTTGTGCTTCCGTGCCTTACTCCGATTTCATGTGGGCTATGTTTTATGTGTACTAACTCTTCATGTTTTATCTTATGAGTACACTCTGTTGGCTTGGAACACATAAACAATTCCTAACCCCTTGTGCTTATTGCTTTTTGCTTATGTGAACCAAGCATGTTCGAAAACCTCAATGCTTAAATCTTCTGAATCTAAGTGTTGTCATCAATCACCAAAAAGGGGGAGATTGAAAGCATCTAGGCTCTGGGAGTTGGTTTCGGCAATTGATGACAACGCATTATTACCATGACTAACGTGTGTTTTGCAGAAACTTTGATAAGTTAGGTCATGGGGTTGATAACTGCTTTGGGCACTATGGTATTCATGCCCCTTGATGGAAATCATTTCGGTTTTCACAGGATCAACGACAAGATTAAGGACGGTTAGTTCCAGATGTCAAGGTGTTGAGTTACATCCGGAATAATCGTTAGGATCTTCACTTCTTTCCTTTGGCCGTACTATAAAGGGGGCTTGAGAGAGTAGCTTGACCTAGGTGAGTCTTTTGTTTAGGTGTGGTGAACACTTGTCAAACTTAGCACTAGATAGCTCAGGTAAAGCTCAAAGTTTAGTTGGAAGCAACTCGGTTCAAGTTGCGTCGCGTTTCGAAGTCATTTGAGCCATTTACCCTTGATCGGACGCGGTCTCTGTCTTGACCGAACGCGTCCGGTCAGTACTAACAGTCACTACATTTTAACCTGGTTGATCGAACGTGGTTCCTACGAGGACCGGGCGCGTTGATCATGTTGAAACGTGTCTCAGAGGGTAAAAGATCTAATCAGACGCGACTGGGAAGTGATTGGACGCGTCCGTTCATGTTCCAGTAAGGTACTTTGCTGACCTGACGCGTCCGGTCATCCCAGATTGGACGCGAACGAGCGTCAGGTCAAAGTACAGTAAGGTCCTTGCACGACCAGACGCGTCCGGTCACCCCTGATCAGTGCGTCCGGTCACTCAGCGATGTCATTCAGTTTTTCGACCGTTACGTTCGACCGGCGCGTCCGGTCACGTCGACCGGCGCGTCCGGTCAATGCGTATTTTGCTGAGTTGGCAGGTAACGGTTGGATTTGACTGTGGTGTGTATAAATACATCCCCTCCACCTCCTTTAGAGGTCTCTTGCTTATTTGTTCAGCTGAGAAACACCTTTCAAGTGCAAGGAAGTGCAAGAGCTCTAGTGAGGGTAGTGATTTGAGAATCAAAGTTTGAGGATCCCTCATTAGTGACTAGGGAGTAGCAAGTGTGCATCCACCTTCTCATTAGGCTTGTTGTGGTCAAGTGAGAGTTCTAGCTTGTTACTCTTGGTGATCGCCATCACCTAGATGGCTTGGTGGTGATTGGGAGTTTGGTGATCATCCGGCGAGCTTGTGGATGGCCCAACTCATCTTGTGAGCGGTTTTGGGTGATTCACCACAATGGAGTGTCAAAGAATCGGCCCGTAGAGAGCACTTGATCCTTGCGCGGATCAAGGGGGAGCTACACCCTTGCGCGGGTGCTCCGACGAGGACTAGTGGGGAGTGGCGACTCTCCGATACCTCGGGAAAACATCGCCGTGTTCCTAACCCTTACTTTCAAGCATTTACTTTCGTGTATTACTTTCATTGCTTGGTTTACTTTCCTAGAATTGCCATGCTAGACTAGGATTGGAACTTAGGGTGCAAAACTTTTTACCGGTAGAATCACAAGGAACACTAGTAGGCACTAGGGGTGAACTTTGGCTTGTAGGATTTAATTCTTGCAATTAATTTTTAGAAAAGCCCAATTCACCCCCCCTCTTGGGCATCTTGATCCTTTCATAGAGCTTCGAGTTCAACTGCCCACTTTGATATATGTCCCATTGCATCTTTATTGCGTAGGATGTCTCCAAGAGGGAAATATGTTATTACGGTGATCTTGTGGCTTTCAAAGTAGTGCCGAAGCTTGCGGGAAGTGATTAGGAGGGCATAGAGTAGTTTTTGTACATGCTGGTACTGTATTTTTGAATCTGTCAAAACTTCATTGATGTAGTATACTGGCCGCTCTACTTTGTATACATGCCCTTCTTCTTCTCTCTCCACCACAATTGCTGCATTGACCACAGTTGATGTTGCTGATATGTATAACATCATGTCTTTGTTTTTCTTTGGTGGTGTAAGTATGGGTGATGAGGTGAGGTACATTTTAAGGCTTCTAAAAGCCTCCTTGGCTTCCTCTGTCCACTCATACTTGCCTGTCTTTTTTAGTAGCTTGAAGAAAGGGAGTCCATTTTCGTCGAGTCATGAGTGAAGCGATTGAGGGCTGCCATGCTTCATGTCAATTTTTGCACATCTTTTCCACTGCGTGGGGGTGCCATTTCCATTATGGCTCAGATTTGCTTGGTGCTTGCTTCTATTCCCTGATTACTGACTAGGAATGCGAGTAGTTGTCCTGAAGGTACTCCAAAAATACACTTGTTTGGGTTCAATTTTCACTTCCATTTATTTAGATTCTCAAAAGTCTACTTCAAATCTTTGATTAGCTTGTCTGGATTGTTTGTCTTTACTACCACATCGTCGACATAAGCTTCCATGTTGTTGCCAATTTGTTCACCGAGACATGTTTGAATAGCTCTTTGATAGGTAGCGCCCACGTTCTTGAGTCCAAAGGACATGGTCTTATAACAATAGGCGCCAAAAGGAGTGATGAAAGATGTCTTGCTCTGATCTTCTTCTCTTAATGCAATCTGATGATATCCTAAATAGCAATCGAGGAAAGATAGCAGAGCGGATCCTGCTGTCGAATCGACAATTTGATCAATTTGTGGTAACCCGAACGGGTCCTTTGGCAATGTTTGTTGAGATCCATGTAATCGACGCACATGCACCATTCTGTCATGTTCTTTTTCTGTACCAAAACAGGATTCGCGAGCCAATCTGGTTGAAGAATTTCTCTTATAAAACTGGTTGCCATTAATTTTGTAATCTCCTTCTTGATTGCTTCCTTTTTGTCTGGTGAGAATCTTCTTAATCGTTGCTTAATTGGTTTGGAGCCTTCATTGACATCAATTCTGTGCTCAGCCAACTTTCTTGGGACACCTGGCATGTCGGCCGGCTTCCATGCGAAGATATCTTTGTTGTCCCGAAGAAAGTTGGTGAGCGTGAGTTCCTATTTAGCCGAGAGGTGGGCGCTGATGGTTGCTGTCTTCTCAGGATCACCAGTACCTAGGTTAATTTTCTTTACATCGGCTTCTTTTTGAGGTGTGAGGATGCTAGGTTTCTTTGCTGGGATTTCTAGCTCTTCCGGGTTCATCTGTGCGGCAATGGTGGTAGTTTCTTCTCTGCCGTCGGCTGCTTGTGTTTTGGCTGCAATTTGGATTGCTTGAATATCACAATCAAAGGCAAGCTTCAAGTTTCCTCTGAGGGAGAGTACTCCGTGAGGACCTGGCATCTTGAGTAGGAGGTATGGGTAGTGAGGTATAGCCATGAACTTTGCGAGCGCTGGTCTTCCGAGGATGGCATGACATGATGCTTCAAAGTTCGCAACTTCGAACTGAATGAATTTGGTCCGGTAGTTTGCTTGTGTTCCAAACATGACTGGTAGAGTGATTTGTTCGAGCGGCATGGCTGCTTTGCCAGGTACTATCCCATAGAAAGGTATTCCTATTGGGGTGATCAACCCAGCAAGCCCCATCTTTTTTAGCGTTTCTGAAAATATGATATTGAGTCCAACTCCCCCATCGATCAGAACTTTGGTGACCGTCATCCCTGCTATAGTTGGGTCTAGGACTAGTGGATATAGGCCGACATTTTCAACGCTTGTCCATTGATCTTCTCTTGAAAATTGGATTAGATATTATGACCAATTTAGGTATCTTGGGACTGCTGGTTCGGCTGCCATGATTCTGCGGAGAGCCAGTTTGTCTTGGTGCTTGCTTCTGGAACCCGAAATTCTAGAAAAAATTACTACGACCATCCCCTTTGGCTGCTAGAATCCTTTGTCTTCTGTGTTTTCTTCGTCTTTCTTTTGGTTATCCTCCTGCTTATCTTTGTTTTTTTTCATTTTTTTAGCATACCGATCAATGAAGATTTGACAGTCCCCCGTTGTGTGGTTTCCTTGAGGATGCCATATACAGTGCATATTTTCAATATCCTCGAACCTCCTGAATCTTGAGAACTTTTTTGTCTTGTCGGCCATGGCGATGGTGTTGTCTGGTCCACGTTTCCTGTCTGAATGACTCATGTTTGGAAAATTTCTCCGGTCCGAGTTGTCTATGTTGTTTTCTCGGTAATTTCTGTCTAGAAATCTTTCTTTCGTCTTTTCTTCAGCCATAATCATTTTTTCTACCGTGCGTCCGAACTCTTCATTGTTCCTTGGGTTTTCTTTGCAAAACTCTTGAAACTGCCACTTAGCCATGATTCTATGGGAAAAGGCTTCAATTACTTCTCGTTCAGTGATGTCATGTACCTGGGCGCGTGTGACACCCTAAATTTTTGTACTATTTAAAAATAGATAAATTTGATTTAAATATGAATTTGTTGTGCATTCAAATTTAGGGAATAATAAATTTTTGGGAAATTAAAATCAATCATAAGGTTAGAAAATGTTCATGCATGCATGCTGTTGCACAAGTATTTTTGTGATGAGTGGTTTTGATAAATTTTTTTTTGAAAGGATTTGAAAATCATTTGGAAATGTGATTTGAAAATTAAATTTGAAAAAGGAAAACAAATTATTTTTCCCCCTTCACTTTTCCTCGGATTCGGCCTGCTAGCCCAATTCCCGGCCGGCCCATCCTTCCTCCCCGCGCTCCTTCTCTGGGCCGCGGCCCAGCCCAGCCGGCGGCCGTTGCCGCGCCCCACCTCCTCTCCCGCGGTCGCTGACCGTCCGGGCCCAGCTGTCGGCGCCTTCCTCTACCTCCAGCCGCCACCCCCGCTTCTCTCGGTCACGATGGCAACCGCCATGACCGCCCGCGCCCACTACCGCAGATCGTGGGAGCGTCTTCCCCCCCCCCCCCCCCGCGTCCGGCCTTAAAAGGGAGCCGCAACCCCCTTCGCCCCTTCCCCTGCTGCATTCCCGCTCCAATCCCCCATTCTTTCGTGCTCGCGAAATTCCGCAGCGGCGTGCCACCGGAGCACGCTCGGCCACCTCGTCGGTCTTCGCCCCGAGCCGTCCCCGTCCCGTTTGAAGCCGTGGTGAGATTCCCCGCGCTCCCCTCTTTCTCCCCATCCCTCTCCCGTGTCGGGTGGTGGCCTCTAGGGCCGCTCCCGCGAGCTCCGGCGAGCCCTTCCACTGCCGGCCATGGCGGGTGCCCCTCGGGCCTACCTCCGGCCGTGTTTTGCGCCGTGTCAAACTCGCCATCTCCCCCACTCTCTTCCGGTGCTCTCGGCTTGGCGAGATGAGAACCGTAGCGCCCTAGCCGCCTTCTCCGACGAGCTGCACACCGCTGGCCATGGAGCACCGCCGTGGGCTCGTCTTCTCCGGCGGGCTGCGCCGCCCTCCTCTCCTACATTCGATCAGAGCCGCTCATCGCAAGATCAACGGCTCAGAGAGCTCAATACCCCTTCGCGGGTCTTTTTGTTAAAGAGACCCCCCCGCTTTCATCTATTTGAACCCGCCGTCCTTGGCGTACTCCCGGAGTGCGCGTTCTTTTTCGGAAAGCGTAGTTTCTTCGGTATATATGAAAAATACGCTTTCAGATTAATTACAGAATTGCCACTGCAGTAAAACGTGTATAAAATCATCGTCTTAGCTCCGATTTGACCCGTTCAACTTGCGTTAGTTTCATAATTTCATAATCTATGCAATAGTGCTACTGTTGGACCTGTTAGAAGCTTTTAAGTTTCTCGATTAAGACTAGTTTAGTAGCTAGTTTTGGAACCTTGCTTAGCGCGTAACTTTTGCGTTGTAGCTCCGTTTTTCGTGCAATTCGCGTCAATGTGATCGTAGCGAGACGTAGATGATTTTGGTAAACATTTTATTCAGATTTATTTATTGTTGGTGTACTGTTCTAATAGTAGCCATGTTTTGCTTGTATGTCTGCTCCGAATTGCGTGTTGTACTTCGTGTCGTTCGAGTTCAGACGGTGAGGAGTACGTCGGAAATCCGGACGCGTGCGAGGAGCAGCAGGACCAGCAACAGTTCGTGAACCAAGGCAAGTATAGCATGGGCCTACCTTGTTGTCCTATTCATTATATAATCTACTCATTATGCATGTGTCTAATATTGCTCGACTATAAGGACATCCTAGCCATTTATGACTTATATCTCGATACCTATGGGTTTTATTGCATATGGGTAGAATGCTAGTGCTCTATTCAAACATGATCAATACTATGATTAATGGAACAAACGGATAAACATGATGGTAATAATTGAAATATAGGGTGATGGTGCAAATGATGTCGATCATGTTGCCCTAAACTCTCCGTAAGGACTTGTCTGTAGGGCAAAAGCTGGGACATACAGTGCAACCGTGAGAGTCATATGGCTCTGACTTTAGCTCAGTAATAGGATCTTTTCTAGCTTGTTAGAGGTTACCCGAAAGGGCGCAAGAGGGGCTTGCCACTTTGGGTATAGAACTGCCTCTGTTCTGATGTGTATAGCCTGCGGGAATTGTGCCATCGAAAGGGGGGTTCTCTATATCTGCCTGCCGAGGAAACCTCACGGCCCTAACATGTTAGAAGAGGCCTATGGAAGGCTTCATAGTGTACCCTGCCTGCTCACCTTGGAAGTGTTAGGGGGTCGACGGGCCCCGGGCATACGGGTAACACGACTCACGGGTAAAGATGCACAACCTCTGCAGAGTGTTAAAACTGTTATAACAGCCGTGCTCACGGACACGAGCGGCCCGGAAAACTCACAGAATAAATGGTTACTAGATATGTGGATGAACAATGAAGATGATGATGAGATCACACTGTTGTTTTCTCTTCTTAATTCTAGTAGTGGATCATGTGGGTTAAATGGGAGTTTGAGCATAACTTAATAATGATTAATAATGAAATGTTGATCTACTAAAAGTGCTAACTGCAGTCAACCAAGTCTATCCTTTTTGAGCCTCATGAATCCTCATACTATACTTGCGGAGTACAAATGTACTCACACTTGTTGCTATATTGTTTTTGGATAAAAATCCCGGATGGGTAACAGATGACAGTTTCTACGAGGACTTTCCGGAAGATTTCTAGGTTTGGGTCAGCCAGTCGTCCTTCCCTGTGGATCAGACACTACGCCTGAGAGTTGCTATTTACTTTTCCGCTTGTTATGTAAGAACTACGTGATGTAATAACGTTATGTATGTACATGGTGATGATACTTTTGTTAATTTGTTAGCTTATGTGTGCGACTATTCCTGGGGCGCACATAAGATGTATACACTCTATATTGTCCTTTAATTAGAGTGTGACAAATTGGTATCAGAGCTGTGTCGACTGTATGACGCAAACCTAGATAGAAATGGTCGTTTCTAGGAGTTTGACTTTATTTATTTACTTGCTACTATCTCTATCTTGATATTTTATTAAAATTTTATGCTCTATTTCTTATTCTATTGCATAAAATATTGACTCTGATAATATTTTATATCAAAACTATAGATGCCTCGCCTCAGTGCCGCTGCCTACGTCGCCCAGTTCGTTCCAGCAGCACCTGCTCCACCAGCACCACCAGCAGTACCACCAGTGGAGCCAGAGGTCGCCCACATCACTGACGAGGAAGAGGAGGAACCCATGGAGGAGGAGGTATTTTCAGTGGCTGCATCTGATGGACCTGCTTCGACCCCCGTGGCTGCACCCATCCCACATGTGGATGCGCCAGTCCCCGCTGCTACACCTCCACCAGCTTCCCAGGCCGCTTCTGCACCAACACCAGTGCCCACCCCAGCAGCATCAGAGGAGCCAGAAGAGATAGGCTGGACCACCAGGAACAAGTTTAAGGAAGCTCCCGAAGATGCCCATTACCACAACCTCCTCACCACCATGCTAGCTGAGTACTATCCAGAGTTTGCTGCTTCTGTGAAGTACTACTGTGCGGAGCACACACATCCAGTGGAGGCGACGTACTGGAAGACCAATGTGATCATCACCGCCTGGAACAACACCGACCAATCTCAGGATGTTGTGACCACCCATAGCCACCGAGCCAGGCGTGCCAGTGCCTATGACAGCATGGAAGATGCTGCGCAGGCGGCGTACCTGCATTACCATGGTCGGCGTTTTGAGGACATGCAGGATGATCGCTACCGGTATCTTCCACGCTACGACTCAAGGGAGAAGACATGGGCAGTGTTGGCTCCTCCAGCTTCTGATCCCACCTTGGACACCACAGTGAGGCACCTCAGCGCCATGCAGGAGGTCAACGAAGCACTCAGGGAAGAGCTTCGTGCAGCGCAAAAATCTGAAAAGCGCCTTCAGAACCAGATAGATGAGATGGCCGTTCAGCTAGGACAGCCTACCATTTACAAGAAGAAGGCTAGGGTGTTCACCATGGTGGATCGCGCTCCTTAGATACTTGCAGCCCCGTCATAATGAATGCGTTCTAGATCGAAAGTCGTGTCAAGTTTATGTGTGTGTTGTGAACTTTTAATTGTCTTGTTGGTTGTGATGATGAACTTGAATGATTTGGAGTTTGTGTGATGGCAGGAACAGTGTGGGCTTGTCTATATGTTCTTTTTATCAAAACCTTAAGTTAGTGTTTGTTTAACTTAGTTGGGGTTTAAAATTCTGCTTTACTGCTGTGCTGTTTCTCAGAGCAGTCTGCAATGTTTGTCTCATATCTCTAAATCTCTACGTCCAAAAATTATGAAATTTTTGTGGAAAGAACTAGACTTGTGTACCTTTCATTTCCCACTGGAATCACCTCATTATCAATTCTGGTTTGAGAGATATGCCTGCTACAACCTAGCAAGTTTGTGCGGTCTGTAACCTAGAACAGAAATTGTTTAGCTCAGTTTTTGATGATGTTGCCGTCCGTATCAGTGAAAAAGTTCTATACAAAAGTTGTAGCAGACTCTTTAAGCTTTCCAACGATGTATGCCACGCATATTTTGGATTTCTGGAACTTGAGTTACACTCCAGTTTTCGGTCTGCTGTTGTAGACACTCGTCCAGAAATTTTCAGTTATGTTATTTACCTTTTGTAAATAATTTATAAATTTTTGGGAGATCTCTAAAAGTTTGCACATTTGATTGGAAACAGATGGCCGCCAGGGGAGGACGTGGCAGAGGCCGTGGCCGTGGTCGTGGACACGGAGCTTTGGTGGATCCACCTCCGCCACCGCCGGTGACCATTGAGCAGCTGATGGCCATGCAAGCGCAGCTCATGCAGACCGTGATGGACCGTCTCGGTGAGCAACCCGCAGGAGCACCCCCACCTGTGCAGGTCCGTGACAAGCGTGGTGAGTTTCTGAAAGGACGCCCACCTGTGTTCACACATGCCTCTGAACCTATGGAGGCGGATGACTGGCTGAGAGCTGTGGAAAAGCAGCTAAACATTGCACAGTGCAACGACTTGGAGAAAGTCTTGTACGCCTCAGGCCAACTCCAAGGAGCTGCTCAGGATTGGTGGGAGTCATTCCAGTATGGACGTCCAGAGAATGCTCCAGAGATCACATGGAAAGAGTTCACGGAGAGCTTTAGGTCCTATCACATCCCTGAGGGACTTATTGAACTGAAGCAAGAGGAGTTCCGGGCTCTCAAGCAAGGGTCCATGTCTGTGGCGGAATACCGCGACAAGTTTGCACAATTGTCGCGATATGCCCCGGCTGAAGTGGCTAGGGATTCTGACAAACAGCGCCGTTTTCTGAAGGGGCTGTATGATGGACTCCAGCTGCAACTGATGTCCAACAAATATGCCAGTTTCCAAGAGTTGGTGAACCGTGCCATTGTAATTGATAACAAGCGTAAGGAAATGGACCTCAAGAAGAGGAAGCTCCAGGGACAGGCGTCGGGTAGCAACACTCGCCCGCGAGCTTTCCCGCAGCAGGGTTTTCCGCAGAGGAACCAAGGGCCACCCAACCAATGGAACAAAGGTCAGTACCCCCAGAGGAACCAGTACCAGCAGCGCCCCCAGTACCCACCACAGTTGGGTAATCAGAGTCAGCAGCGCCCCCAGCATCAGCAAGCTAGCAACCAAGCACCACGTCAGGGAGTGCCCAACAATGCCCCAATCAAGAGTGGCACCCCAGGCAACCCCAATGCATGTTACAACTATGGAGAGATGGGACACTACTCGTACCAGTGCCCAAAGAAGCAGAACTGGCAGGCCCCGCAGAACCAGCAGAACAACCAGAGACCCAACGCTCGACCTCCGTTCACTGGCAAGGTGAACCATGTGTCGTCGGAATCAGCTCAGGAGGCGCCTGAGGTTATGCTGGGTACGTTTAGCGTCAACTCCATCTCCGCTACCGTACTTTTTGATTCCGGTGCCTCGCATTCTTTCATATCCCAAGCTTTTGTTAGAATGCATAGCATACCCCTGTGTGCCATGAAGGATCCCATGCTAGTAAATTCACCGGGGGGTAGCATGCCCGCAAATTATTGGAGCCCTTCTACTAGTATATTCTTAAGGGGGGTAGCTTTCAAGGTAAATCCAATTGTTCTAAGAACCGCTGGAATTGACCTCATCCTGGGAATGGATTGGATGAAGCAACATAGGGCAGTGATACAATGTCAGGAGAAATCCATGGTTGTGACATCTCCAAGTGGTGATAGAATTTGTGTCGAAGTGGAAGTGCAAGCTCAACCTACCGCCACCGTCAATCAGCTGAGCGATGTTGCTAACCAGGAGAACCAGGTGGTGGATGAATTCCCGGACGTGTTCCCCGATGAATTGCCAGGTATGCCACCCGATCGCGACATCGAATTCCTTATCGAGCTTTTACCTGGGACTGCACCCATAGCTAAGAGACCATATAGAATGGGGGTAAATGAATTAGAAGAACTAAAGAAACAAATTAAAGAATTGCAAGAGAAAGGTTTTATTCGTCCTAGTTCTTCACCTTGGGGAGCACCTGTTATATTTGTGGATAAGAAAGATGGCACACGAAGGATGTGTGTTGACTATAGGTCCCTTAATGAAGTCACAATCAAAAACAAGTACCCACTCCCTAGAATTGATGATTTATTTGATCAGCTGAAAGGTGCTTGTGTGTTCTCAAAAATTGACCTCCGTTCTGGATATCATCAACTAAAAATTCGTGCATCTGACATACCCAAGACAGCATTTACTACTAGATATGGCCTTTATGAGTACACAGTGATGTCTTTTGGACTGACAAATGCACCTGCATACTTTATGTATCTAATGAACAAAGTATTCATGGAATACTTGGATAAGTTTGTAGTGGTATTCATAGATGATATCCTAATATTCTCCAAAAATGAAGAGGAACATGCTAAACACTTAAGCTTAGTCTTACAAAAACTCAGGGAACATAAATTGTATGCAAAAAGGAGCAAGTGTGAGTTCTGGCTGAAAGAAGTATCTTTTCTGGGACATGTGGTCTCTAACGGTGGAATAGCCGTAGATCCCAGTAAAGTGCAAGATGTGTTGAATTGGAAAGCCCCAGTCAATGCTAGTGAAATCCGTAGCTTTTTGGGTTTGGCTGGATACTATAGAAGGTTTATTGAAGGGTTCTCTAAGCTAGCCAAGCCTATGACAGCCCTATTAGAGAAGAATGCCAAATTTGTTTGGTCAGACAAATGTCAGGCTAACTTTGAGGAGCTAAAGAAAAGGTTGACAACAGCCCCAGTGTTGACCCTACCTGATTTAAGTAAGAGCTTCTCTATTTATTGTGATGCATCTCGCCTAGGCCTTGGGTGTGTGCTTATGCAAGAAGGAAAGGTTGTGGCCTATGCATCCAGGCAGTTAAGAAAGCATGAATTGAATTACCCAACCCATGACTTGGAATTAGCCGCAGTTGTCCATGCTCTGAAAATTTGGAGGCATTATTTGATCGGACATAAGTGTGACATCTACACTGACCACAAGAGTTTAAAATACATTTTTACTCAGTCCGAGTTGAATTTAAGGCAACGTCGTTGGCTGGAATTGATTAAAGATTATGATCTGGAAGTGCATTATCATCCTGGAAAGGCAAATGTTGTTGCCGATGCACTTAGCCGGAAGAGCTATGCCAACGGACTTCAGTTGACATTTATACCAGCAGAGTTGCGAGCTGAAATAGAACATCTCAACTTGGGTTTTGTCAATAATGTAGTAGAATTGGCTATAGAACCTACATTGGAACAAGAGATACGTACAGGTCAGTTGGAGGATGAGAAATTAAAGGAGATTGCTGAGCAGGTAGTGGTTGGAAAGGCACCAGGTTTCCGGCTGGATGAGAATGGAACTCTATGGTTTGGAAAAAGAATATGTGTACCCGAAGTGAAAGCTATCCGTGATATGATTCTGCGAGAGGCACATGATTCTGCTTATTCTATACACCCTGGAAGCACCAAGATGTACTTGGACCTCAAAGAGAAGTATTGGTGGTATGGTTTGAAACGGGATGTGGCTGAGTATGTGGCCATATGTGATACTTGTCAAAGGGTGAAGGCTGAGCACCAAAGGCCTGCAGGATTGTTGCAACCAATGAAAATACCAGAGTGGAAATGGGAAGAAGTTGGTATGGACTTCATTACTGGATTGCCCCGCACACAACAAGGATATGATTCGATCTGGGTAATAGTGGATCGACTTACTAAGGTAGCCCACTTCTTGCCAGTCAAAACCACTTATAGTGGTGCAAAGCTAGCGGAGTTGTATATGGAGAAAATAATATGTTTACATGGGGTTCCAAAGAAGATCGTATCTGACCGAGGAACTCAGTTTATGTCACATTTTTGGCGTAAGGTACACAGTGCTTTGGGAACCAAGTTAAATTTCAGTTCGGCGTATCATCCCCAAACTGATGGGCAGACCGAAAGAACCAACCAAATCTTGGAAGATATGTTGAGAGCTTGTGCTTTACAGTATGGTACTAGTTGGGATAAGAGTTTGTCATATGCTGAGTTTTCATACAACAACAGTCACCAGAAAAGTCTCAAGATGGCGCCATTCGAAGCTTTATATGGGCGAAAGTGTAGAACACCTCTATTCTGGAATCAGACAGGTGAAACCCAAGTGTTTGGACCTGATGTCCTACGCAATGCAGAGGAACAAGTGAGGATGATCAGGGATAATTTGAGAGTAGCACAGTCTAGACAGAAGAGCTATGCTGATATCCGAAGGAGAGAGTTGAGTTTCAAAGAAGGTGACTATGTGTATTTGAAAGTGTCACCAATGAGAAATGTGAGAAGATTCAATATGAAGGGCAAGTTAGCACCGAGATATGTGGGACCTTTCAAGATTCTAGAGAGACGTGGAGAAGTGGCTTATCAATTGGAATTGCCAGAAAGTTTATCAGGTGTGCATGATGTGTTTCATGTTTCACAGTTGAAAAAGTGTTTGCGGGTACCAGAGGAGCAGATTCCCTTGGAGGAGCTTACTGTTAAAGAAGATCTTACGTATGAGGAGTATCCGGTAAAGATTCTTGAAACTGCAGAAAGAGTTACCAGGAGCCGCACTATAAAGATGTGCAGAGTGCAATGGAATCGTTATTCAGAAGATGAGTCTACGTGGGAAAGAGAAGAAGATCTGAGAAAGTCTTATCCACAGCTTTTTGAGTAAGCATCATCTAATCTCGAGGACGAGATTCTCTTAAGGGGGTAGAATTGTGACACCCTAAATTTTTGTACTATTTAAAAATAGATAAATTTGATTTAAATATGAATTTGTTGTGCATTCAAATTTAGGGAATAATAAATTTTTGGGAAATTAAAATCAATCATAAGGTTAGAAAATGTTCATGCATGCATGCTGTTGCACAAGTATTTTTGTGATGAGTGGTTTTGATAAATTTTTTTTTGAAAGGATTTGAAAATCATTTGGAAATGTGATTTGAAAATTAAATTTGAAAAAGGAAAACAAATTATTTTTCCCCCTTCACTTTTCCTCGGATTCGGCCTGCTAGCCCAATTCCCGGCCGGCCCATCCTTCCTCCCCGCGCTCCTTCTCTGGGCCGCGGCCCAGCCCAGCCGGCGGCCGTTGCCGCGCCCCACCTCCTCTCCCGCGGTCGCTGACCGTCCGGGCCCAGCTGTCGGCGCCTTCCTCTACCTCCAGCCGCCACCCCGCTTCTCTCGGTCACGATGGCAACCGCCATGACCGCCCGCGCCCACTACCGCAGATCGTGGGAGCGTCTTTCCCCCCCCCCCCGCGTCCGGCCTTAAAAGGGAGCCGCAACCCCCTTCGCCCCTTCCCCTGCTGCATTCCCGCTCCAATCCCCCATTCTTTCGTGCTCGCGAAATTCCGCAGCGGCGTGCCACCGGAGCACGCTCGGCCACCTCGTCGGTCTTCGCCCCGAGCCGTCCCCGTCCCGTTTGAAGCCGTGGTGAGATTCCCCGCGCTCCCCTCTTTCTCCCCATCCCTCTCCCGTGTCGGGTGGTGGCCTCTAGGGCCGCTCCCGCGAGCTCCGGCGAGCCCTTCCACTGCCGGCCATGGCGGGTGCCCCTCGGGCCTACCTCCGGTCGTGTTTTGCGCCGTGTCAAACTCGCCATCTCCCCCACTCTCTTCCGGTGCTCTCGGCTTGGCGAGATGAGAACCGTAGCACCCTAGCCGCCTTCTCCGACGAGCTGCACACCGCCGGCCATGGAGCACCGCCGTGGGCTCGTCTTCTCCGGCGGGCTACGCCGCCCTCCTCTCCTACATTCGATCAGAGCCGCTCATCGCAAGATCAACGGCTCAGAGAGCTCAATACCCCTTCGCGGGTCTTTTTGTTAAAGAGACCCCCCGCTTTCATCTATTTGAACCCGCCGTCCTTGGCGTACTCCCGGAGTGCGCGTTCTTTTTCGGAAAGCGTAGTTTCTTCGGTATATATGAAAAATACGCTTTCAGATTAATTACAGAATTGCCACTGCAGTAAAACGTGTATAAAATCATCGTCTTAGCTCCGATTTGACCCGTTCAACTTGCGTTAGTTTCATAATTTCATAATCTATGCAATAGTGCTACTGTTGGACCTGTTAGAAGCTTTTAAGTTTCTCGATTAAGACTAGTTTAGTAGCTAGTTTTGGAACCTTGCTTAGCGCGTAACTTTTGTGTTGTAGCTCTGTTTTTCGTGCAATTCGCGTCAATGTGATCGTAGCGAGACGTAGATGATTTTGGTAAACATTTTATTCAGATTTATTTATTGTTGGTGTACTGTTCTAATAGTAGCCATGTTTTGCTTGTATGTCTGCTCCGAATTGCGTGTTGTACTTCGTGTCGTTCGAGTTCAGACGGTGAGGAGTACGTCGGAAATCCGGACGCGTGCGAGGAGCAGCAGGACCAGCAGCAGTTCGTGAACCAAGGCAAGTATAGCATGGGCCTACCTTGTTGTCCTATTCATTATATAATCTACTCATTATGCATGTGTCTAATATTGCTCGACTATAAGGACATCCTAGCCATTTATGACTTATATCTCGATACCTATGGGTTTTATTGCATATGGGTAGAATGCTAGTGCTCTATTCAAACATGATCAATACTATGATTAATGGAACAAACGGATAAACATGATGGTAATAATTGAAATATAGGGTGATGGTGCAAATGATGTCGATCATGTTGCCCTAAACTCTCCGTAAGGACTTGTCTGTAGGGCAAAAGCTGGGACATACAGTGCAACCGTGAGAGTCATATGGCTCTGACTTTAGCTCAGTAATAGGATCTTTTCTAGCTTGTTAGAGGTTACCCGAAAGGGCGCAAGAGGGGCTTGCCACTTTGGGTATAGAACTGCCTCTGTTCTGATGTGTATAGCCTGCGGGAATTGTGCCATCGAAAGGGGGGTTCTCTATATCTGCCTGCCGAGGAAACCTCGCGGCCCTAACATGTTAGAAGAGGCCTATGGAAGGCTTCATAGTGTACCCTGCCTGCTCACCTTGGAAGTGTTAGGGGGTCGACGGGCCCCGGGCATACGGGTAACACGACTCACGGGTAAAGATGCACAACCTCTGCAGAGTGTTAAAACTGTTATAACAGCCGTGCTCACGGACACGAGCGGCCCGGAAAACTCACAGAATAAATGGTTACTAGATATGTGGATGAACTATGAAGATGATGATGAGATCACACTGTTGTTTTCTCTTCTTAATTCTAGTAGTGGATCATGTGGGTTAAATGGGAGTTTGAGCATAACTTAATAATGATTAATAATGAAATGTTGATCTACTAAAAGTGCTAACTGCAGTCAACCGAGTCTATCCTTTTTGAGCCTCATGAATCCTCATACTATACTTGCGGAGTACAAATGTACTCACACTTGTTGCTATATTGTTTTTGGATAAAAATCCCGGATGGGTAACAGATGACAGTTTCTACGAGGACTTTCCGGAAGATTTCTAGGTTTGGGTCAGCGAGTCGTCCTTCCCTGTGGATCAGACACTACGCCTGAGAGTTGCTATTTACTTTTCCGCTTGTTATGTAAGAACTACGTGATGTAATAACGTTATGTATGTACATGGTGATGATACTTTTGTTAATTTGTCAGCTTATGTGTGCGACTATTCCTGGGGCGCACATAAGATGTATACACTCTATATTGTCCTTTAATTGGAGTGTGACAGCGCGTAATTCTCCAAAACGTTGATAGTAATCTCTGAGGCTTTCACCTCCCTTTTGCTTGAGTCCTTTTAGTTCTGCATGTGTGATAGGGTGTGTAATGATGCCTGCGAAGTTCTCGCAAAAAGCTCTTTGCAAGTCCTCCTAGCCTCTGATCGACCCCGGGTTTAACTTATCGAACCATTGGAGGGGCATGTTTTCTAGGGCCATAGGAAAGAATAATGCTTTGATATCGTCATCTCCTCCGGCTAGTTCGATTGATTGCGAGTAATTTCTGAGCCACTATTTTGGTTTGATCTTTTCCGTTGTACTTGGAGTGGTTTGATGGTTTGAACTTGTGAGGTAGCCGTATTGAAGCGGGTCATCTTGAAAAACATGGGAATCTATCATGCGTCCTGACTTCTCTGTGTTCTGACTCAGCCCCTTCTTTCGGCCAATTGCTATTTCTCCTTGGAATGAATCGAGGTGGTGAATGGTGAGATGTTCTGCTCCCTTCTTATCTTGGATGTTCGATTTGGTTGCTCTGGTCATTGTGTCTCCTTCTTTCTCGATTTTGGCTCTCATTTGGCCCTAATCTCTCGAAGGCAGACCTCCTTTGACTCTGCGCGTCTTGTTCGCGCGACGCTGTCCTAGCAGGGAGTCTAGAAGGAGCCCTTCTGCCGTGTGCCTTCTGAGTTGTTGTCCAGAAAACTTCTTGGAGTTGTCCTTGTTCTTCATTGTGATGCAAAATTGCTTCGAGTTCTTCTAGTGTTTCTCGTATCTTGTTGTATGGGGCTTCGTGTGCCCTAGCTGCGCGTCTTTCTTCGGCTTCTTTTTCTGATCTTCTCTTGTAGTACTCGGCCAGCTCCATCTTGTATGTGTCCTGTGCTTCTTTTCGTTGTCTAGCACGACGTCTATGACCTTCTTTCAGTCTATTCCTTTTTTCTCTAGTTCATCGTTGGCCTTTAGATTCACAATCATATTCAGGCATGTTGGGTGATATGTTTGATTCTGACTCATCTGAAGATCTAACATCACGCGCAGTTGGTGGCATCGGTAGTGGTCGCCGGATCATGAAAGCTTCTTGGCCTAGCACCAGGCTTGCTTTGTTGTAGTCGCTGAGGACTTTAGTTGGAGTGTTGACATCGTGGAGTGTACTACCTTTTTGGTAGGGTAGAGTGATGGCTTCTTCAACTAGTTGGACATTGCTGTTCAGGGGATAAGTACCTGGCCAGTGGACCAGGAAATCTTCAGGTGTTACGGTTAACATAAGACCTTCCTATGCCCTGGTAAGTTGTAGTTTCTGTATCTGTCCAGTCATGCCTCGGAGTGAGTCTTGGTATGTCTTCGCCACGTTGTTGAGTCCGGTTGGGAAATGACCCAATTTCTTGGAAGAGACTTGAAGTAGATTCGAATTGATCTTTTGAAGAGTTGAAGCTGCATTCCGGAGTCCAATTGGAAAAGAACTCGGTTCATTTCCAAAAGAACTCGGATTGGACCTCGAAGAGGAATCCGACCCGGACACCAAGTCGAGATTGGTCGTCGTCGGAGCTTGAGTCGATTCGGGCATCGTAAGGCCCAAGAATCTTTCAGCGAGATCTTCAGCTAATCCCGTCGGAAGAGCGAGATCTTTGTGGGCTTCTAGAGCTTCGACGAGACATCCATGGAGGTTGCCCTTGTCGTCTGCCTCGCAAACCCATGATCCGAATATGAAGGTTGATCCCATCAGGAAGATCCTATCGTCGAAATCCATAGAGCTCCTAATTGCGTTTGCGCCGAAAGCCCCTACCCGGCGCACCAGCTGTCGGTGTTTGACCACCGATAGCCTGCCACAAGGGTACCCGGGACAGTTGTTCGGGCTTCGGTGCATGCTAGAACTCAATGGTGAACGCAGAGACAGTCGATTTATACTAGTTCGAGCCCTCGATCGATGATCGAGTAACAACCCTATGTCTAGTCGGCGTTAGCCTTTGCGTTTGATTGATTGTGTTGTGTTGTTCCCTTGTTACATGGGTGCCCACAGCCTCTCTTTATATCGGTAGAGAAGGTTGTGGTGCGGTTACAATCCTAGTCGAATCCAAAGAAGGTGTCATGAACTAGATACAGAAGTTACTTTCCATAGGAGTCTGATTAGTCTGGCCTATTCTATCTGGATTCGGTGTAGTAGATCCTACATCTCTCCTAGCTCCAGCTCGTGGGCCAGGCCAGGGCCCATGACTCGTAGTCGTATTGTTACGGAACCCTACGGGTCCTGTATCGACACAGCCTCTCCCAACAATCTACAAGCTTATGTGAAGCTCGGGCAGGGGAAATGTAGGCTCACCTATGTTGTGTATTTTATTAAGTCAAAAATTGGTCCTAGTGAAACTTGTGACACTTCATATTCTGGTCATTGGGAAATGGATAATCAAGGATGGGGGAGAAAATGGATACAACACAAGTGCAATGGAATGTGGTGAACAAACCATATATTGTGCTTTTGGAAGAATATGGCCTTGAGCGGTACTCCTTATTTTTCTTGGATCCCCATTAGGACTTTGAAGACTTGAAACTATCGAGCTCTCTATCTGTTCTTTTTTTCTTTTGCCTACGGGTAGGCTAGGTTTTTTTTGCTCGATAGCTCCATGCCTTCTTTCGGATTTGGGGGAGATGTGTGGGACATGACTGGAGTATTTATTTTGAAAGGCCATATTTGTGGATAGGATAGAATAGGATCAAGGATACACGATTGAAGCAATGTGGTTTGGATTGATGGAGGAATGTCTGGTGAAGGTGAATGCAAGAATCCATTATGGAATCAGCATAATCAGACATGGGAAGGCTAGCAATCAAGGACAAATGCAAATGAAGAAATGATCGGTATTGAAATGTCACTGTTCCATAAGGGCACAAGATTTAACAAAACTCAACACAAGTATATAGGCGGCATATGTAAAGGTTTGATCATGTGAAACATTTGGTTGTAGTAGGAATTTTGAACCACTGAGGAAATGTGAGGCTAAGGGTTTTGAATTTTTTCCAAAATAAAACTCTCCAAGCAATACTCGATAAAGGGGGAAATAAATACATCTATCTTATTATCTCTCACTTGTCAACAACTTAGGCAAGATCCTCCTAAATTGATGATCCCACAAGCATTGAGTACTAATTAAGGAATAAAGCTTATGCTTGCCAACATGTGAGATGTAGAGTTGTGATCAAGTTAACTTGTTGCATGCGGTTAATTTTAGTATGCACAAGAGGCTTCATCAAAAGATATGAGCATTATGAAATAACCTCGAGTGGGGCGAGAGAGAGAAGTGCAAACCAGCGTTGATGACTTGCCTGAGCTTTGCCCGTGGTACCGAGAGTCATGCTCACTTGTGGTTTAGTGGAAGCACCTTGTGTTTCAAACTATGTCCACCCCCACGCTCAGATTTTGCGACACTTGGTGCCAAAAATTGAACGTCTGAGGTTGTAGTCTTTTATCCACTTGTTCCAACTCTTTGTTCATTTGGGTCTCACCCTGAAAGGTTAGTGGTAAAAATACCCGAAAGGACCAAGTCCTAGAATTATGTCATGAAGCTCTATTCGATTTATTTCATTGAAAATAAAGATTTTTTTTCATTTTTTAAGTTTTGGGTAAAAGTGGAAGAAAAAATTGAATGAAAAATATGGGTTACCTCCTAGCAGTGCTTGTTTATGGTCAAAAGCTCGACCTTGGGAGCCTCTTCTTGACGTTGCAGCTAGTTTGGTGTTGTGGCTCCCTCCAGCACCAATCTTTGGATTAAGCTCATGATATCTAGCTGCAAGACTTGTACAACAAACCAATATTTATGATAGACAAAATCATCCACAACCACCCTTTTGAAATTGTTTTGATAGAGGGGCATGGGGTGGCTGGAATCGTCGTGTGTGCTAACTGCGGGAGGAGATGAAGTCTCCATGGAGAAACATGGATCTTGTGGTTCTTCCAAGATGAATTTTCCATGCTCATCATTGCCTTCCGTACCCGACATGGAGTTTGCTGCCTCAAGAATATCCATAGAGCAAACATTCTCGAAATCTAGCCTATAGTATCCTTGAGGCGTATCATAATCTATGCCTTCTATATAGAATCCTTGGATTGTTCTGGGTCAAGAAGAAAAGATTTCTCCTCGGGGTCACAGAATGGATTAAGGCATTGATATGATTCTTGGATTTTTGAGGAACTTGGAGAGATAGGAGCTTCGAACTCCTCAGAATTCAAACGCCTCCTCAGAAATTGAGTCTTTATCCGTCACTAGGGGTATAACCTGCATGTATTTTTTTTGAAACTTTCATAAATATTTTCATGAACTCCAAACATTTTATTTGGGGGTCCATAATGTCAATCAATCTCTGTGAATGTTTCAAGAATCGTATTTGGTACGCAACTCCTTGTTCCTGTCCAATGGACACCTCGTCACCTCGATGGGTCATCTCCTATTCTTCGTGGAGATGCTCAAATGTCACGCTAACGTGAGATTCCCCTTCACGGCGGCTTCGGCCATTGTCGTGATTGCTCAGCCCGTCATACGCAATTCTAGGGATGAGTGCAGCCTATAGATGCATCGATGCATCTATAGGCTATAGTTTGTTTTTTTCCACTGCCACTCTATATAATCATAGATAGTAGCTAGCGATTATCAACACTTGGATCAGAACCCGGTGATGAATTTGGAATTCAATTGCAAATAAACACATATACCAAACCTTATTTATTTATATCCACGGCCTCAAGATGCGCATGATCTTGCGGCCCTGAAGGAATTACACATACACCAAGGGCTCATCACATCGATATGTGTGTGTGCCCAAACACCATCGGAGATTCTTGAGGCCCATCAGGGATTATTGGATGATGCCTCACCCAACTGCTCTGAGATGCTGCTCCGGAGTTCATCCTTGTCGACCCCCACGACGCGTTTGTTCACGTAGTAGTCCTTCACCAGCAGGAAAGTCGGCAGCGCCTCCACACGGAGTGAGCGAGCCAAATTAATCCTCTTCGCGAAGTAGGCATCGTCCCAGCCCTGTTCAACTCATACCGCTCCAATTCCTCTTCGCGAAGTAGGCTTGACACATACCCTGGCCAAATCTCTAAAAGGGGGCCCCGCGGTTCCCTGCGATAGGTGTTTGCACACCGACAGTTGTGAACAAGATAGTTTAAATGTTCTTCCTGATTCAGAATCACTACTTTGCTAAAAAAAAGATTCAGAATCAATAGTTCCATATTATAGATCTAAATATATGTTTATCTGGGCTTGTCCTATGCCAAACTTTTTAATTTTATTATCAATCCCTGAAAAGGTGCATATACTGGAAACATAACATTGATGTTAGTAGATTTATATTGGAAAATACATACAAAATATATAACTATTACAATAAAGTTGATGTATTTCTAAAGTTGTATTACTAGTCAAAATTTCATATCGAAGACCATAGACCTGTCGGAGACTAAATCATTAGAAATGGTTAAAATAATATCCCTACATCTACTTGCTGTACTTTTTTTTTATTGACGAGGGCCACAAGAGATCCAGAATGTTTGTGCTAATCAAGGTTGGCATAACCACGAGCACAAAAAAAATATATTTCTCTCTTGAATAATCTTGGCAACTTGATGGGCTATGGTTATGCAATGTGTGTGACGATGATCAAATTCTGCCAGCAGTGAGGTGTGTATTGATCTTTTGGACACTGCTTGAGACTACCGAGATTATTGAGTAGGCAATTGGTGGCAACTTGATAAAATCAGGATAATCTACACAGTTCCTCGCATTTATGATTGTACTCTCCGCTAGAGAGAAGTGGGATTTGGCTTTATGGTTTCGATGACACGAATGCATCTGTTCGCAATGCAGGCAAAGATTTCAAGGCATCCTTTCAATTTTAGAATATATTCCATTATGGCTGCAGGTGGATCGAATTACTTATGTAGTGTGTCAAGCACTTATGCTAAAGCTAGTTATTCTTTTTTTTCAATGAAGGAAAAGTTAGTTATTCTAGGTGTATCTGTGACATGTCAACAAAAGTATTCCATGGGTTGCTTGCATTGATAATCATCATGGTTTCCTTTATTAGCATATTAACTTTCTGTGGGACAAGTGAACTGAGAGTAACTTAGGTAATGAGATTTCTTATGGTGGAATACTCCCGCCAAGATTCGAAGCTATACTTAAATTTATTGCATGAACAGATAGCATTAGTCAATGTGTATGTGAGAATATTCATCTGTAGTGTGTTTTGCCAAAAGAATAAAGGTGGGACAGATTGTTTTTTGTTACAAGTTGTAGTTGTGACTAAATGAATTCCATCAATTGAACTCTGAATCTCCAAAATCAGACAGAATTTGCTTGAGCAATTGTGTCTGAAAATTTCCCTACCAGCGTGTATCAGAAACCTCATTAACTTTCTTTATTTCAAAGCTCGATCGGCTGGTGCCTTGTGTCCCAAGAAAAATATATTCTAAAACAAAAAGGAGGCATCCCATAAAGATAAAGAGACATGCATACGTGTTGGACAAGCACTAGCCGATAGCTCTTGCTATATTTACTGAAGAGGAATGGAGACTGCAGTAGCTAATAGACATCAGCATCCCGGCAAAGCCACTAGAGTCTAGAGTTGAGAGCCCATGGGTTTCTCAGAAGCTGTGCAACGGTGGGAGGATTGGCAGCTGCGGCTCCTCGTTCTAGCCAGCCTCTTCATCCAATACTTCCTCTTCATCGCCGCCCTCCTCCGCAAGCGCCGCATCCCACATTGGTTCAGGTCCCTAATCTGGCTGGCCTACCACGGCTGCGACGCCGTGGTCATATATGCCCTAGCCACCCTCTTCAACATCCACAAGAAGGACGAGGCCATGGACAGCGTGCATATAGACACGCTGTGGGCGCCCATCCTCCTCATGCATCTCGGCGGGCAGGATGGCATAACAGCCTACAGCATCGAGGACAATGAGAATTGGAGAAGACATCTTTTGATTTCAGTATCTCAGGTAAGTGCGGCAGCCATGTTATACTCATGATCTGTGGATCTGGCATACCGCATACATTTTTGTCGTTCAGTCAAATTAATATTCTACTAAACTATATCTAGTTGTTGAAGTATTTTTGAGTGCTGCTGCCTAAGAGGCCACTTGTACCGGAATAAATTAATTATATATATCTTGGTCACTGAATGTGGATAACCATCATGGTCTTTAATTTTTCGCTCTAGATATATCCATATCTATCCATAGTTCAAGGAGTAGGGATCAAATGTCTTTTTAGAGACCAAGATTCAATGGTCAGTCTAACGTAAACTTTATATTTATAATGTATTTAATATTTTAAATATCATTTCTCGGCACATAGTTGTACTAATTGGGCTTCCACGTAGATATGGATACAGCAAAATATTTAGCGCACAAGCGCCACCAGGAAATATATAAACAAACAACATTGTATCAATATAAAACAATTTCTCATTTTCCTATAATGTGTTGGAACTTCTTATATCATTGGAAGTCTTAAAGCCAAATGTAGACAATGTTAATAGAAACAACAAAAACACAACATGGATGTGAATAATAAGGCTTATCCTTTCCCTTGTCTCCATTTTTTTCATCCGTCAGAATTTTCATTTTGTTCCCCTCAATATTAAATGATAACTAGATTTACTTTCGTAATTTATCTAAAAATATATTTAACCTTCTACACTAGTTTGGCACTTATCTAAAAAGAAACTTAGGTACCAATGATTGCAAATACAAATACGTTTCAAATAAAATTTCCAAGAAAACCTTTATTGCATACCCGAGGAGCATGTTTAACATAATTTTGGACTTGTCATCATGGGATTCTGGTCCCAAAAGTTTAGGGGTAAATGGTTAGGTTCTGTGAACAAATTACCAAACCCATCTGAAAGTCACGACACCAAAAAGGCTCGGTTTTTGGTGAATCTGCTCTTTTGCTGTAAAACAAAAAAGATCAGCTTTTGGAAAATAACCCACGACCAAAACAAACATTCCTAACCGTGACCATGCATGTCTCAGATCACCGTCGCCATCTATGTTTTCCGCAAGTCGTGGTGGTCAGACGACAGGAGATTGCTGCGAGCAGCGATCCTGCTCTTCATCCCCGGGATCCTCAAGTGCCTGGAGAAGCCATGGGCTCTCAAGAACGCGACCATGACCAGCATCATGACCTCCCTCGATTCACGGCTTGAAGCAACCCTTGAGAAAGACATGGTGCGAAAGGACATCCTTTCACACGACAAGTATGTGCAAGAGGCAGCGAAGAGCGTCCAGGACTTGGCGGAAACGCCCCTCGCCGAGGACTTCAAAGACAAAGTTGGAGACGAGCCCTACCATCTCTTCGTCGACCTCGGCCACCCCTACTTCGTCCGGCTCAAGAACCTGCAGGAGGTCATGGCACCACGAGAGGCGAGAGAGAAAGCGCACGGCCTGGTGCGCTCGTCCCTCTCCAAGGCGTTCGACCGCCTCTACACCAAGCACAAGCGGAGCCTCGGCGGCCTGCTGCGCGCCGCCGCCGTGCTGCTGACCTTCGCGGTCATCGGACTCTTCCAGGAGAGCCGCCGGAACGCGTACAACCACGACGACGTCATCGTCACCTACGTCCTGCTGTGCTGCACCGCCTCCCTGGAGTTCGTCTCGGCCTGCTTCGTCCTCGGGTGCAGGCTGTCGTCGCTTGACGACCAGGTCTCCCAGTACAACCTCATCGGGTACCTAGCTCGCAACAAGAACTACCAGAGCTTCTGGAGCCTCGCGTCCTGGCTGGGGTGCAAGGACCAGCTCGACCGGCTGTGGTGCACGGAGGCCCCCGAGCCTTCCGCCGGCATCACCAAGCTCGTCTACAACCACGTCGCCCGCGGGTGGAAGGACTACATGAACGAGGCCATGGACGAGATCTTCATGACCGGCGGCGAGTGGGAGTGGGTCGTGACTGCGGTGGGAGCCTACCGCCGGTTCAACGACAGCCGCGGCCAGCGGACGCTCGAGTGGGAGAAGTGCCAAGAGATGGAGGCACTCAAGTCGAGCCTGCGCATGCCGTTCGACGAGAGCGTCCTCCTCTGGCACCTCGCCACGGAGTTCTGCTACTTCGAGCACGTGGACACCGGCAGCGACGCCACCCGCCACAGCAGGGTGATGTCCAATTACATGGCCTACCTGCTGTTCGTCAACCCGGAGATGCTGGTGCCCGGCGCCAGGCGCAGCCTCTTTACGGCCGCGTACCGTGAGCTCGAGCCCTCAGGGTATGTGGTTGAGCTGGAGCCAACGGAGACGATGCTGGAATCGCCACCAAAAACCAAGGACGAGATGGCGCGGAAGATCATCCAGAAGGTGAAGAGCACCATTGGCTCAGATGATCTTGTTCACAGAGCCTGGGAGCTCGCCCATGAGCTCATGGAACTGGCCAGGAAGGAGGCAGAGAAGGAGGAGAAGGACCTGAAGGATAAGGCAGAGCAGCAGAAGAAAACCAAGGAGGAGGAGGAGACGAAGCTCACAGAGGAGCAGAAAAGAGAAAAGGATAAGATAGAGGAGGAAAAAGAGAAGATAGAGGAGGTGGAGAGGAAGACGGAGAAGATGAAGGAGAAGCAGCTCATGATCAAAGCCAAGAAGGCCGGAGACGACAAGATGTGGGCAGTGATCCAGGGCGTTTGGGTGGAGATGCTCTGCTTCTCCGCAGGCAGGTGCCGAGGGTACCTGCACGCCAAGAGCCTGGGCAAGGGAGGCGAGTACCTCTCCTACGTCTGGCTCCTCCTGTCCTACATGGGGATGGAGACGATGCCAGAGAAAATGCAGAGGCCAGAGCTGCCGGAGGAAGGGGACGTGGGAGGTCTAGTGAAGTCTATATCGGAGGAGATAGCAGGCAAACCAGCAAAGGAACCAAACAAAGGAGAAAGAGACAAGAAAGTCAACGAGGCGAAGAAGAAGAAGAAGACACATGGAGGGGACACGAAACCAGCACAAGCAGCTCCTGCGGCTGCCACAACGGCAACGACATCGGCTACGCATATGGAAAAAGCAGAACAAGGAGATCTTGAAGAGCTCACCGAGATGGAAAATGAGCCGGAGGGGGACAGGAAACAAGCACAGGCAACCGCCGCCACAAAGGCAACGACATCGGCTGCCGCAGTGGCGCCCATCATCGGTGACGATAATGTTTGAAGGACCGTGAAGGGTTGCATTGTTTTGAGTTCCTGGTTGCCATTTAGTCATTTTTGTGCAACTTGTTTTCTTAATCTGTTATTGGCATGTGTGGTAAGTGATATTCGTGTTGCTAATGCTGTTGCTGCTGAGATTAATCTCGTTCTGTAAATCAAATAAAGCTATTCAAGGTCTGCTGGTTTTGATTACTATGCAGTATGTTCATCGGGCCCACACATTACACATGGGTCCAAATGCTACTTTTTACTTTCTACCTTTTTTCCATTGATCTCTATTATGCTATTACTAGTCCAGTAACCCATGGCCCTGCATGGAGTAATAATTTTGAGGAGATAAAAATTACAAATTCATGAAAAAGACTTTAGCTGGCATGAGTTATGTGTTTAATATGGAAATCGGTATTCCCATCGCTCCCTCCTACCTATATACATGCATGGTCTACATTGTGCCACATCATGCATGTATACCTTAAATTAGTTATTTTATATTAACAGTGGCACCAATAATAATTTAAAATCATATATTAGTGTACTTTGGGATATTTTTTATAATGACAGATGTAGATGGTTTAGTTAGAAATTTATGGTTTAGGTTATTTTTAACAATGGCAGACTAGGTATTTTAGATGTAAATTTATGTATTTACATTTGATTATTGGTTACAATGACATGGGTGAGGTAATTTAGATGAGGATTAGGTGTTACTCTATGTTATTTTTGTATACACTAGCTATTAATTTTAAATTATAGATGAATTGTAGAAGTCCGTAAACTAATTACATCAACATTCGTGATCTAACATTGAAAGGAAAACACTTCAAGTATTGTATTTGTACAACTCCATATTACAACAAGATAATTTGAACCATTTGATTTGTATATGCAACAACAATAATTGTGTCAATATACTGAATGTATTTGAACTACACTTCTATGTTATATATATTTATAGAAAGAAAATATTTGTAATAGATATTGGAAAACATAACTTTTGTATATATTCTAAACTAGCAAGTTGGCATGCGTAGTGTGGCTAGACTCACTACACTATAACATTTAAGTTGTACATGTTATATGTTAGAACAGTCTATATTTTTGTTTTTGTTTTTCATTTCTCTTTGCCTCACTTATCATTGCTTACGTGCCCTAGTTTGCACATTGCTTACCTAGCCTCATGTATATGTCTATAGAATCATAATCCTACTCTTTATTATTTTATAGTGTAAATTTAGATATTTATCCATTGTATTTTCATATGGAAATAGAATATCTATTTTTCTATATGTTTTATTTAAATAAATAGCTAAATTTACTCTAAAATAATAGAAAATAGGATTCTGTTTCTATTTGGATCAGGAAGGAAAAATATCTAAATAAATAGCTCATACAGTTATAAATAGTATAAGGAATTGGTTTTGACTAGACGCATATGAGATGTGACTAGAGTTCATTTGAACAAAGTAGAGATAAACATATACATAAGACTAGATAGGCAATGTGCAAACTAGTACACTAACCAAAGATAAGTGAAGCAAAGAGAAAAAAAAGACAAAAACATCGATTGTGCTAACATCTAACATGTACTACTTAAATGTTATAGCGTAACGAGTCTACTTGCTAGTTGGTTACTGTATTAATGGGATTGACCACTAGATATTGATCTAGTGGTTTGACCTTTTATAACAATTGTGCTGGTGGCTACACCTGCAGCAACGACATTGGCGATGGCGCCCATCGGTGATGACTGATGACGAGATTGTTTGACGGACGACGGGCGCACTTGTGAGATGTGGAGATAGCATCATATCTGTTCCCTGTTGCCCTTTATTTTTGCACGAGATTTATTTCCGTCTGTTTATGTAACACCCTAAAATTTGTATTATTTTAAAATAGGAGAATTTGATTTATTTACGCAATTTTGTGAGCATTTTAACCTAGAGAAATTAATAATTTTCATGGAATTAAAATCAACTATGAGGTTAGACACATGCTTGCTCATACATGCTGTTGCATATTTTTGTTTTGTATTGAATGTTGTTTGAGAATTTCAAAAGAGAATTCAAAATCTATTCAAATCTATATTTGAAAATGCATATGGAAAATTAGGAATGAAAAAGGAAAAGGAAGTGTTCTCTTTTCTCTGCTCTGGCCCGAAGGCCTGCTGCCCCCTTCTCTGCATTTGGCCCACTCGGCCTCATCAGCCAGCGAGCCCAGCTTCTCTCCTACGCGCCGCGTAGTGGGCCGGCCCAACCGTCCGTAGCCGAAGCTGCCTCGCCCTTCTCCTTCTCTCCATGTCACTGCCACGCCGGGCCCGCGTGTAAGCGGTATCCTCTTCCTCCTCTAGCTCGTTACCGAGCCTGGCACCTCGGTAGAGTCCGACGCCGCCCCGACCTCCGCTTGCCTTGCACCGCACGCTGAGCCGCTCCTCATAAGTAGCCGCGCTCGCGCCGCCTCTCTTCCCAACCTTAATCGCGAGCCACGCCTCAATACAAGCTCCAGCCGCCACAACTCAAGTAGCCGCCGCCGCTCACAAACGGTTTGACGAGTTCGTCGACTCTACCGCCACCGTAAGCCTTCCACGGGTTTCGTGAAGCTACTCCAAAGACGCCGAGCTCCTTCTTCTCTTTCCTTTTTGATTTGGTTAGCTAATTAAGCATCACCGCCGTGTACAGGAGTTCACCGCCGCCATTGGAAGCCGCGCGTCGTCCTCCGTACGTCTCCGACCCCGTTTTCGCCCTTGGTGAGTTCGCGGGCATCTTCTCTATCTCCCTGTGCTTTTGGTTCATCCAATTACATACTGTAATGCAAGATTGCTCAACGCCGGCGAGATTTCTCGCCGCCGGCCATGGTCTCCGCCGTCAGGCTACTGTGCCGGCCGGAAATCCCCTCTCTCTCCCTTGTGTCCAATCTGAGCCGCGCGTTTTAGATCCAACGGCATAGAACACTTGGTACCGGTTCGGCTGTCAGTTTTGCAAAAGAGCCCTCCGGTTTTCCATGATCTAACCCGCAGTCCAAAACATGTTTTCAGATTTCGTTTTCTTCATTTGAAAGCGTATTTTGTTTCGGTTAAGAATAAATTACGTTTTCAGCTATTTATAGAATTGCCATTGATTTTGTTTTAGCCCTAACTTCTCCGTTTTAACTCCGATTTGACCCGTTCAAGTTGCGTTAGGTTCGTAATTTCATAATCTACATGATAGTGCTACTGTTTAGTAGGTTCTCCACTTTTAAATTTTGAGATTAGATTTAATCTATTACTTTAATAAAGAAAAGCTTGTTTAAATCATAACTTTTTCGTTTTAGCTCCGATTTGCGTGCAATTCGCGTCTGTGTGATCCTAGTGAGATGTAGATTCGTTTTACAAACTTTTCATCTTATTTTGCTACTATTGGTGTACTATTCTAATTGTAGCTTTGTTTGCTTTGTATGATTGCTCTTGGATGATTGTTGTTGGTGTGTTAATCGAGAATAGACGGTTAGCAGTTCGTTGGTGATCAAGAGTACTATTACGAACCAGGTCAACAGGATCAGCTAGATCAAGGCAAGTATAGCATGGGACTATCTTTGTTACCTATTCACTTTAATTCACTTAATTCATTATGCATGTGTCTCCTTGTTAAGGATGCCTTAGTATTGTTCTTATTCCTTGAATCCTATGGTTATAGCATTGGGTAGTTTGCTAGTGCTCACATAAACAATGATCTTGTAAATTGACTAAGGATATATGCAATAACACTAAAAGATAATTTTTAGCCACAGGGAACAAGAGGGCTAGAGTTTTCTCTAGATTCCTCTCCATAAGAACTTATTTGTAAGCGAATATCCGGGACTTACAGTACAGCTATGAGGGCTACATGGCTCTGGCTTTAGTCATATAAGAGGACCTTTTCTAGCTTGTTAGTGGTTACCTTTATGGCGCAAGAGGGGCGTGTTCCGGGTCGGGTGTAGTGCGGCTTCTGTCCTTATGAGTATAGGCTGCGTGTCATTGTGCCATACGGAACGGGGGCTCTATATTTGCAGGGCACAGAAACCTAGCGGCCCTAACTTGTTAGACGAACCTTGGAAAGACTTCATAGTAAAACTTAACTGTCCAATGGGGAGTCATGACCTCGGACTTTTGGGATCACGACTCATAGTGAAAGTGTACAACCTCTGCAGAGTGTAAAACTGATATATCAGCCATGCTCACGGTCACGAGCGGCCTTGGACCCTTATGGAATAGAGATTACTATTAATTTACTTGTTCTTGCTATTCATTATTCTTTTACATGATCATGTGTTTATTATGGGAACATCACCTATTTGTTGCTACTCAATTGCTTAAAACATGATCAACTAAAAGCTACATGCAGTTAAACCAGTGTCTACCCTATTTGAGCTTCATGAACCCCATGTTACACTTGTTGAGTACTTTTGTGCTCACCCTTGCATTCCCCCACCTCAGGATGGACTCCCGAATGTGCAAATAGTGATTACTACTACTTCCCTAAAGATTACTAGACTTGTGATCAACCAGTTGACGTGCCTGTGCTATGGAGCTAACTACCACAAGAATATCTTATGATTCTGCTTAATTATGTGAAGACTCTGTGATATTATCTGTTATGTAATAAACATTGGTGATGGTACTATTTATATTTGTCATCTTATGTGTGATTGATCTCTGGGCGCACATAAGAATATGCATTCCATTTGTTCCTTAAAAATGGGTGTGACAGATCGGTATCAGAGCCATGTTGACTTTAGGACGCAAGCCTAGTTAGTAATGGTCGTGTTAGTTCCCTTTTCTTCACTTGCTTCATGCTTATCACCTTACTCTTGATAATTGCTAAATTTTTATGCTCCTTTTGCCTTATTCTATTGAGAAAATATTGCTTCTATTCTAACTTACCCTTGGACTAAATTCTGTAGATGCCTCGTGCCCGTAAGACTGCCCGTATCACCACCGGAGGCTACTTTCCACCTCGTTCCCTGTATGAACCAATGGAGCGTAAGGAGGAACCAGAAGACACTGCACCAACCCCGCCAGCTTCACCAGTTCAGGCGCCAGAACCAGATATGCCCCAAGAAGAACTTGAACCTAAAGAGGAGGTTGTCTACTTGAGTGATGATGAAGATGATGAGCTTGCCCAAGATGGAGAACAGCCCCCGTCGCCTCCACAAGATGGTTCCGCTGAAGTTGGTGTGCCGTCCCTTCCTATGGGTTGGGTTACGAACATCCATCACAAGTCAAGTTGTGACACTCCTTCACATCACCGACTAGTTGGTATGCTTAGTGCCTACTTCATGGATTGGGATCCTGCGTTTGAGTACGTCTGCTAGGAGCACAAGCATCCTTTGGAAGCTACTTACTGGAAGTGCAATGTACGTGTCTTCGTTAAGAACGAAGAGATGGATACTTATCTGTTGGACAGGTGTTTTCCCCATAGTGGTTGTCGTGCCACTATAGAAGATGGCATAGAAGATGCAGCCTTTGAAGCATGCTTGGGACTTCGTCGCCTCCTCTATGATGTTATGTAAGATGATCAATATCTCTATTTTCCTCGTGGAGACCCGGAGCAAGGATGGGTAATGATGAACCCTAGGAATTTGGAACTAATTCCTCGTGTCATGGTGGATTTTGGTCATGACATGATGGTGAAGAATCGTCGGTTGGAAGCCATGGTTAAAGCCTTAGGAAAAGGTGTCAAGAGGTACCAAGAGGTGATAGATGGTCTAAGGATTGATCAAGGCATGGAGGCAATCTATGATTATCATGAACATCAAGCCCGTCCCTAGGAGTTGGAATACCATCTATGTAATAATACGATAGTATGAATAGTGTCAAGTTAAGTTGAGTTTTGTGGTGTCGTGTGAACTTTGTGTGGTTAGTTGAGTTATTATTGTGCCTATATGTGAGTTGGTTTTTCCATGTAATGAGTGTGGGAGCTTTGTGGGCTTGTCTACAAAAGTTCCTAGTTAAAGATACTAATTTTAAGTATGATAAATAAATAGTTTAGTTGGGATAACCTTTTCTCTCTGTTCTGTCCTTTCTGGAGCAGTCTGCCTTTCCTTTTATGCTCGAAATTAGCTGATCAGCGACAAATTCTGAAATTTTTATGAGAGTAACTAGACCCACGTACCTTTTCAATGTCTCTGGAATCACCTTTTTGTCTGTTCTGGATCATGAGATATAATCGTTACAAGATGAAGTTTCTGTGCAGTCTGGAAACCAGAAACAGTTTCTGTTGGGTCCTGTTTTTGGTTAACTTCTTGACAGAATCTGGGTTTGTGAGTTAAAGAAAAGTTGTAGATAATTTCATAAGCTTTCCAACCATATAAAGTACACCTCTACTGGATATCTGTAACTGGAGATAGGTCAGTTTTACCAAAGTACTGGAATTATGATATGTCCAGAAGGTTATCAGATTCCGTTTGCTATCTCTAGAATAGTGTATAATGAGGTAATTTCTAAGATTTGATATTGTATTGGATGACAGATGTCTTGAAGAGGACGAGGTCGAGGCCGTGGTCGTGGAGCTGGTCCACCACCTACTATTCATGAGCTTTTGGCAATATAGACACAGTTGATGGAGGCTCTGGTGAACAATCAGCAAAACCAGCCAGTTGGAGGAGCACCTGCGCGTGATAAGCGTGGTGAATTTATGAAGGGTCATCCCCCAGTGTTCACCCATGCCACTGATCCATTGGAAGTTGATGATTGGCTTCATGCGGTGGAGAAGCAGCTCAACATTGCTCAGTGTAATGATCAACAGAAGGTGTTGTTTGCTTCGAAACAACTTCAAGGAGCAGCTCAAGCCTGATGGGATTCATATCAGTATGGCCGTCCTGTAAATGCTCCCGCCATTACTTGGCAAGAGTTTACAGAGAGTTTTAGGTCCTATCATATACCAGAGGGAGTGATGGCACTGAAGGCAGAGGAATTCCGCAACCTAACACAAGGATCTATGCCTGTAGCTGAGTATCGAGACAAGTTTGCTCAGTTGTCACGTTATGCGTCGAATGAGGTGGCTAATGATGCCGATAAGCAACGACTTTTCTTGAAGGGTCTACATGATGGTCTTCAATTGCAGCTGATGTCCAATGCTTATCCAGATTATCAAACATTAGTGAATCGCACTATTGTGGTGGATAACAAGCGCAAGGAGATGGATGCTAAAAGGAAGAGGCTTCAGGGACAGGTATCTGGAAACAACACTCGCTAGCGCACTGGTTTTCAACAAGGCTATCAGCAGAGGTATCCGCCTAACCAATGGAATCATGGTCAACTTCCTCCACGTAATCAGTTTCTGCAACGTCCTCCTTATCAGCCGCAGAATGGCAATAACCGCCCTCCGCAGCAGAATGGGAACCAGAATCAGCGTCAGAGTACCCCCAACAACACCCCAATAAAGACTAGTGCTCCTAATACTCCCACCAAGTGTTTCCATTATGAAAAAGAAGGTCACATGTCTTATAACTGTCATGAGAAGGTCAATCAGTCAACCCCTCAGAAGCAGAATAGTAACCAGAAGCTACCATACTATGGAAAGGTGACTCATGTGTCTGAAGAAACCGCGATGGCGGAACCTGAAGTTATGCTCGGTACATTCGATGTCCACTCCATTCTTGCCACTGTTCTTTTTGATTCTGGAGCTTTGCATTCATTCATATCTCAATTATTTGTTAAGACACATAGCATTCCTTTATGTGCCATGAGAAACCCCATATTAGTCAATTCACCTGGGGGAAGTATGCAAGCTTCCTACCAGTGCCTCCCTATTAGTTTAATTTTAAGGGGGGTAGAATTCAAAGTGAGCCCTATAGTGTTGAGAACAGCTGGGATTGATCTTATTCTGGGACTAGATTGGATGAAGCAAAATCAGGCAGTGATTCAGTGTAAGGAAAATGTTGTAGCCCTGACAACACTGAAGGAAGATCGAATTAGTGTGGAGATTGTAGTGCAGAAGCAGCAGATAGCTACAGTGAATTGACTAGATGATAATGTTAATCAGGAGGATCCAGTCATGGATGAATTTCCGGATGTGTTCCCCGACGACTTGCCAGGTATGCCACCCGACCGTGACATTGAGTTTATTATTGAATTATTGCCTAGAACTGCACCTATAGCTAAGCGTCCATATAGAATGGGGGTTAATGAATTAGAGGAACTTAAGAAACAAATAAAAGAGTTGCAAGAGAAAGGTTTCATTCGTCCTAGCTCTTCACCTTGGGGAGCTCCAGTGATCTTTGTTGACAAGAAGGATGGTTCTCAAAGGATGTGTATTGATTATCAGTCACTTAACGAGGTAACTATTAAGAATAAGTATCCACTGCCTAGGATTGATGACTTGTTTAATCAGTTGAGAGATGCTTGTGTGTTTTCTAAGATTGATCTTCGCTTTGGTTATCATCAATTGAAGATTTGTGCTACCGATATACCAAAGACAGCATTCACAACACGGTATGGCTTGTATGAGTATACGGTAATGTCTTTTGTCTTGACTAATGCTCCTGCATACTTTATGTACCTGATGAATAAGGTATTTATGGAGTATCTCGATAAGTTTGTAGTAGTGTTCATTGATGACATATTGGTATATTCCAAGACTAAGGAAGAACATGCCAAACATTTAAGGTTGGTCCTGTAGAAGCTCAGAGAGCATAAGCTCTATGCTAAGCATAGTAAGTGTGAGTTCTGGTTGAAGGAAGTTGCCTTTCTAGGTCATGTGGTCTCTAATGGTGGAATATCAGTGGATCCTAGCAAGGTAAAGGATGTGTTGAATTGGAAGCCACCAACCGATGTGGGAGAAATTCGTAGTTTCTTGGGATTGGCTGGATATTATAGATGATTTATTGAAGGGTTTTCTAAGCTTGCTAAGCCAATGACAGCATTGTTAGAGAAGAATGCTAAGTTTGTGTGGTCTAATAAGTGTCAGGTTAATTTTGAGGAATTAAAGAAAAGATTAACAACAGCCTCGGTGTTAGTTTTGCCAGATTTGAGTAAGAATTTCTCTATCTACTGTGATGCATCTCGTTTGGGTCTTGGTTGTGTGCTTATGCAAGAAGGCAAAGTAGTGGCCTATGCATCTCGACAATTGAGGAAGCATGAGTTAAATTACCCTACTCATGACTTGGAGTTAGCAGCAGTGGTACATGCTTTGAAAATATGGAGGCATTATCTGATTGGGCATAAGAGTGATATCTACACGGATCATAAGAGCTTGAAGTATATTTTCACCCAGTCCGATCTAAACTTGAGACAACAACGATGGTTAGAGTTGATTAAGGATTATGATTTGGAAGTACATTATCATCCGGGCAAGGCTAATGTTGTTGTTGATGCTCTTAGTAGGAAGAGCTATGCTAATGAGGTACAAGCAATGCCTATGTCAAATGAGTTGTGTGCTGAGATTGAGCATTTGAACTTGGGTATTGCCATTAATGCAGTGGAATTGGTGATAGAGCCTTTATTGGAGCAAGAAATACGCAAGGGTCAGTTGATAGATGACAAAATAAAGGAGATAGTTGGAAATATACCGAAAGGTAAGGCACCTGGATTCCATTTGGATGATAAAGGAACTCTATGGTTTGGGAAACGATTATGTGTGCCTGAGGACAAGGCTATAAGAGAAGTAATTCTACTTGAAGCTCATGAGTCTGCTTACTCTATTCATCCTGAAAGTACCAAGATGTATATGGATTTGAAAGAGAAGTATTGGTGGTATGGTTTGAAAAGAGATGTTGCAGAGTATGTTGCACTATGTGATACGTGCCAAAGGGTTAAAGCTGAACATCAGAGGCCTGCAGGATTGTTGCAACCGATGCAGATACCTGAGTGGAAGTGGGAAGAAGTTGGTATGGATTTCATAGTAGGGTTACCACGCACTCAGAGAGGTTTTGATTCAATATGGGTCATAGTGGATCGTTTGACTAAAGTTGCTCACTTTATACCGGTCAGAACAACATATTCTGGTGCAAAGTTGGCTGAACTGTATTTGGAAAGGATAGTAAGTTTGCACGGTGTTCCAAAGAAGATAGTGTCAGATCGGGGCACTCAATTCACATCATATTACTGGCAGAAAGTTCAAGAGTCATTAGGGACTAAGCTGAATTTTAGCACAGCATATCATCCTCAGACAGATGGGCAGACTGAAAGGATTAATCAGATATTAGAAGATATGTTGAGAGCTTGTGCTTTGCTGTATGGTACTAGTTGGGATAAGAGTTTGCCATATGCAGAGTTTTCCTACAATAATAGTTATCAGAAAAGTCTACAGATGGCACCTTTTGAAGCTTTGTATGGTAGGAAGTATAGAACTCCATTGTTCTGGAATCAGACAGGAGAAAATCAAGTGTTCGGTCCCGATGTGCTTAAGAATGCTGAGAAACAAGTAAGAATGATTAGAAACAATTTGAAAGCAGCTCAGTCACGACAGAAAAGTTATGCCGATACTCGACGGAGAGAATTGATTTTTGAAATAGGAGATTATGTCTACCTAAAAGTGTCACCAATGAGAGGTGTGAAAAGGTTTAACCAAAAAGGAAAGTTAGCACCGAGGTATGTCGGTCCTTTTAAGATCTTAGAGAGACGTGGTGAAGTAGCATATCAATTGGAATTGCCTGAGAGCTTAGCAGGTGTGCATGATGTGTTCCATGTGTCCCAGTTAAAGAAATGTTTGCGTGTGCCGGAAGAACAGATACCGCTAGAGGAACTCACTGTTAAGGAAAATCTCACTTATGAGGAGTACCCAGTATGGATCTTGGAGACAGCGGAAAGAGTTACTAGGAGCCGAGTTATAAGGATGTGTAAAGTTCAGTGGAGTCGGTATTCGGAAGCAGAGGCTACATGGGAAAGAGAGGAAGATTTAAGAAAAGCGTACCCACAGTTGTTTGAGTAAGCATCGTCCGAATCTCGGGACGAGATTCATTTTAAGGGGGGTAGAATTATAACACCCTAAAATTTGCATTATTTTAAAATAGGAGAATTTGATTTATTTACACAATTTTATGAGCATTTTAACTTAGAGAAATTAATATTTTTCATGGAATTAAAATCAACTATAAGGTTAGACACATGCTTGCTCATACATGTTGTTGCATATTTTTGTTTTGTATTGAATGTTGTTTGAGAATTTCAAAAGAGAATTCAAAATTTATTCAAATCTATATTTGAAAATGCATTTGGAAAATTAGGAATGAAAAAGGAAAAGGAAGTGTTCTCTTTTCTCTACTCTGGCCCGAAGGCCTGCTGCCCCCTTCTCTGCATTTGGCCCACTCGGCCTCATCAGCCAGCGAGCCCAGCTTCTCTCCCGCGCGCCGCGTAGTGGGCCGGCCCAACCGTCCGTAGCCGAAGCTGCCTCACCCTTCTCCTTCTCTCCGTGTCACTGCCACGCCGGGCCCGCGTGTAAGCGCTATACTCTTCCTCCTCTAGCTCGTTACCGAGCCGGGCACCTCGGTAGAGTCCGACGCCGCCCCGACCTCAGCTTGCCTTGCACCGCACGCTGAGCCTCTCCTCATAAGTAGCCGTGCTCGCGCCGCCTCTCTTCCCAACCTTAATCGCGAGCCACGCCTCAACACAAGCTCTAGCCGCCGCAACTCAAGTAGTCGCCGCCGCTCACGAACGGTTTGACGAGTTCGTCGACTCTACCGCCACCGTAAGCCTTCCATAGGTTTCGTGAAGCTACTCCGAAGACGCCGAGCTCCTTCTTCTCTTTCCTTTTTGATTTGGTTAGCTAATTAAGCATCACCGCCGTGTACAGGAGTTCACCGCCGCCATTGGAAGCCGCGCGTCGTCCTCCGTACGTCTCCGACCCCGTTTTCGCCCTTGGTGAGTTCGTGGGCATCTTCTCTATCTCCTTGTGCTTTTGGTTCATCCAATTACATACTGTAACGCAAGATTGCTCAACGCCGGTGAGATTTCTCGCCGCCGGCCATGGTCTCCGCCGTCGGGCTACTGTGCCGGCCGGAAATCCCCTCTCTCCCTTGTGTCCAATCTGAGCCACGCGTTTTAGATCCAACGGCATAGAACGCTTGGTACCGGTTCGGCTGTTAGTTTTGCAAAAGAGCCCTCCGGTTTTCCATGATCTAACCCGCAGTCCAAAACATGTTTTCAGATTTCGTTTTCTTCATTTGAAAGCGTATTTTGTTTCGGTTAAGAATAAATTATGTTTTCAGCTATTTACAGAATTGCCATTGATTTTGTTTTAGCCCTAACTTCTCCGTTTTAACTCCGATTTGACCCGTTCAAGTTGCGTTAGGTTTGTAATTTCATAATCTACATGATAGTGCTACTGTTTAGTAGGTTCTCCACTTTTAAATTTTGAGATTAGATTTAATCTATTACTTTAATAAAGAAAAGCTTGTTTAAATCATAACTTTTTCGTTTTAGCTCTGATTTGCGTGCAATTCGCGTCTGTGTGATCCTAGTGAGATGTAGATTCGTTTTACAAACTTTTCATCTTATTTTGCTACTGTTGGTGTACTATTCTAATTGTAGATTTGTTTGCTTTGTATGATTGCTCTTGGATGATTGTTGTTGGTGTGTTAATCGAGAATAGACGGTTAGCAATTCGTTGGTGATCAAGAGTACTATTACGAACCAGGTCAACAGGATCAGCTAGATCAAGGCAAGTATAGCATGGGACTATCCTTGTTACCTATTCACTTTAATTCACTTAATTCATTATGCATGTGTCTCCTTGTTAAGGATGCCTTAGTATTGATCTTATTCCTTGAATCCTATGGTTATAGCATTGGGTAGTTTGCTAGTGCTCACATAAACAATGATCTTGTAAATTGACTAATGATATATGCAATAACACTAAAAGATGATTTTTAGCAACAGGGAACAAGAGGGCTAGAGTTTTCTCTAGATTCCTCTCCATAAGGACTTATATGTAAGCGAACATCCGGGACTTACAGTACAGCTATGAGGGCTACATGGCTCTGGCTTTAGTCATATAAGAGGACCTTTTCTAGCTTGTTAGTGGTTACCTTTATGGCGCAAGAGGGGCGTGTTTCGGGTCGGGTGTAGTGCGGCTTCTATCCTTATGAGTATAGGCTGCGTGTCATTGTGCCATACGGAAGGGGGGCTCTACATTTGCAGGGCACAGAAACCTAGCGGCCCTAACTTGTTAGACGAACCTTGGAAAGACTTCATAGTGAAACTTAACTGTCCAATGGGGAGTCATGACCTCGGACTTTTGGGATCACGACTCATAGTGAAAGTGTACAACCTCTGCAGAGTGTAAAACTGATATATCAGCCGTGCTCACGGTCACGAGCGGCCTTGGACCCTTATGGAATAGAGATTACTATTAATTTACTTGTTCTTGCTATTCATTATTCTTTTACATGATCATGTGTTTATTATGGGAACATCACCTATTTGTTGCTACTCAATTGCTTAAAACATGATCAACTAAAAGCTACATGCAGTTAAACCAGTGTCTACCCTATTTGAGCTTCATGAACCCCATGTTACACTTATTGAGTACTTTTGTGCTCACCCTTGCATTACCCCACCTCAGGGATGGACTTCCGAATGTGCAAATAGTGATTACTACTACTTCCCTAAAGATTACTAGACTTGTGGTCAACCAGTTGACGTGCCTGTGCTATGGAGCTAGCTACCACAAGAATATCTTATGATTCCGCTTAATTATGTGAAGACTCTGTGATATTATTCGTTATGTAATAAACATTGGTGATGGTACTATTTATATTTGTCATCTTATGTGTGATTGATCTCTAGGCGCACATAAGAATATGCATTCCATTTGTTCCTTAAAAATGGGTGTGACAGATTGGTATCAGAGCCATGTTGACTTTAGGACGCAAGCCTAGTTAGTAATGGTCGTGTTAGTTTCCTTTTCTTCACTTGCTTCATGCTTATCACCTTACTCTTGATAATTGCTAAATTTTTATGCTCCTTTCGCCTTATTCTATTGAGAAAATATTGCTTCTATTCTAACTTACCCTTGGACTAAATTCTGTAGATGCCTCGTACCCGTAAGACTGCCCGTATCACCACTGGAGGCTACTTTCCACCTCGTTCCCTGTATGAACCAATGGAGCCTAAGGAGGAACCAGAAGACACTGCACCAACCACGCCAGCTTCACCAGTTCAGGCGCCAGAACCAGATATGCCCCAAGAAGAACTTGAACCTAAAGAGGAGGTTGTCTACTTGAGTGATGATGAAGATGATGAGCTTGCCCAAGATGGAGAATAGCCCCCGTCGCCTCCACAAGATGGTTCCGCTGAAGTTGGTGTGCCGTCCCTTCCTATGGGTTGGGTTACTAAGATCCATCACAAGTCAAGTTGTGACACTCCTTCACATCACCGACTGGTTGGTATGCTTAGTGCCTACTTCACGGATTGGGATCCTGCGTTTGAGTACGTCTGCTAGGATTACAAGCATCCTTTGGAAGCTACTTACTGGAAGTGCAATATACGTGTCTTTGTTAAGAATGAAGAGATGGATACTTATCTGTTGGACAGGTGTTTTCCCCATAGTGGTCGTCATGCCACTATAGAAGATGGCATAGAAGATGCAGCCTTTGAAGCATGCTTGGGACTTCGTCACCTCCTCTATGATGTTATGTAAGATGATTAATATCGCTATTTTCCTCGTGGAGACCCGGAGCAAGGATGGGTAATGATGAACCCTGGGAATTTGGAACTAATTCCTCGTGTCATGGTGGATTTTGGTCATGACATGATGGTGAAGAATCGTCGGTTGGAAGCCATGGTTAAAGCCTTGGGAAAAGATGTCAAGAGGTACCAAGAGGTGATAGATGGTCTAAGGATTGATCAAGGCATGGAGGCAATCTATGATTATCATGAACATCAGGCCTGTCCCTAGGAGTTGGAATACCATCTATGTAATAATACGATAGTATGAATAGTATCAAGTTAAGTTGAGTTTTGTGGTGTCGTGTGAACTTCGTGTGGTTAGTTGAGTTATTATTGTTCCTATATGTGAGTTGGTTTTTCCATGTAATGAGTGTGGGAGCTTTGTGGGCTTGTCTACAAAAGTTCCTAGTTAAAGATACTAAGTTTAAGTATGACAAATAAATAGTTTAGTTGGGATAACCTTTTCTCTCTGTTCTGTCCTTTCTGGAGCAGTCTGCCTTTCCTCTTATGCTCGGAATTAGCTGATCAGCGACAAATTCTGAAATTTTTATGAGAGTAACTAGACCCACGTACCTTTCCAATGTCTCTGGAATCACCTTTTTGTCTGTTCTGGATCATGAGATATAATCGTTACAAGATGAAGTTTCTATGCAGTCTGGAAACCAGAAACAGTTTCTGTTGGGTCCTATTTTTGGTTAACTTCGTGACAGAATCTGGGTTTGTGAGTTAAAGAAAAGTTGTAGATAATTTCATAAGCTTTCCAACCATATAAAGTACACCTCTACTGGATATCTGTAACTCGAGATAGGTCAGTTTTACCGAAGTACTGGAATTAGGATATGTCCAGAAGGTTATCAGATTCCGTTTGCTATCTCTAGAATAGTCTATAATGAGGTAATTTCTAAGATTTGATATTGTATTGGATGACAGATGTCTGGAAGAGGACGAGGTCGAGGCCGTGGTCGTGGAGCTGGTCCACCACCTACTATTCATGAGCTTTTGGCAATACAGACACAGTTGATGGAGGCTCTGGTGAACAATCAGCAAAACTAACCAGTTGGAGGAGCACCTGCGCGTGATAAGCGTGGTGAATTTATGAAGGGTCATCCCCCAGTGTTCACCCATGCCACTGATCCATTGGAAGCTGATGATTGGCTTCGTGCGGTGGAGAAGCAGCTTAACATTGCTCAATGTAATGATCAACAGAAGGTGTTGTTTGCTTCGGGACAACTTCAAGGAGCAGCTCAAGACTGGTGGGATTCATATCAGTATGGTCGTCCTGTAAATGCTCCCGCCGTTACTTGGCAAGAGTTTATAGAGAGTTTTAGGTCCTATCATATACCAGAGGGAGTGATGGCGCTGAAGGCAGAGGAATTCCGCAACCTAACACAAGGATCTATGCCTGTAGCTGAGTATCGAGATAAGTTTGCTCAGTTGTCACGTTATGCGCCGAATGAGGTGGCTAATGATGCCGATAAGCAGTGACTTTTCTTGAAGGGTCTACATGATGGTCTTCAATTGTAGCTGATGTCCAATGCTTATCCAGATTATCAAACATTAGTGAATCGTGCTATTGTGGTGGATAACAAGCGCAAGGAGATGGATGCTAAAAGGAAGAGGCTTCAGGGACAGGTATCTGGAAACAACACTCGCCAGCGCACTGGTTTTCAACAAGGCTATCAGCAGAGGTATCCGCCTAACCAATGGAATCGTGGTCAACTTCCTCCACGTAATCAGTTTCTGCAACGTCCTCCTTATCAGCCGCAGAATGGCAATAACCGCCCTCCACAGCAGAATGGGAACCAGAATCAGCGTCAGAGTACCCCCAACAACACCCCAATAAAGACTAGTGCTCCTAATACTCCCACCAAGTGTTTCCATTATGAAAAAGAAGGTCACATGTCTTATAACTGTCATGAGAAGGTCAATCAGTCAACCCCCCAGAAGCAGAATAGTAACCAGAAGCTACCATACTATGGAAAGGTGACTCATGTGTCTGAAGAAACCGCGATGGCGGAACCTGAAGTTATGCTCGGTACATTCGATGTCCACTCCATTCTTGCCACTGTTCTTTTTGATTCTAGAGCTTTGCATTCATTCATATCTCAATTATTTGTTAAGACACATAGCATTCCTTTATGTGCCATGAGAAACCCCATATTAGTCAATTCACCTGGGGGAAGTATGCAAGCTTCCTACCAGTGCCTCCCTATTAGTTTAATTTTAAGGGGGGTAGAATTCAAAGTGAGCCCTATAGTGTTGAGAACAGCTGGGATTGATCTTATTCTAGGACTAGATTGGATGAAGCAAAATCAGGCAGTGATTCAGTGTAAGGAAAATGTTGTAGCCCTGACAACACTGAAGGAAGATCGAATTAGTGTGGAGATCGTAGTGCAGAAGCAGCATATAGCTACAGTGAATTGACTAGATGATAATGTTAATCAGGAGGATCCAGTCGTGGATGAATTTCCGGATGTGTTCCCCGACGACTTGCCAGGTATGCCACCCGACCGTGACATTGAGTTTATTATTGAATTATTGCCTAGAACTGCACCTATAGCTAAGCGTCCATATAGAATGGGGGTTAATGAATTAGAGGAACTTAAGAAACAAATAAAAGAGTTGCAAGAGAAAGGTTTCATTCGTCCTAGCTCTTCACCCTGGGGAGCTCCAGTGATCTTTGTTGACAAGAAGGATGGTTCTCAAAGGATGTGTATTGATTATCAGTCACTTAACGAGGTAACTATTAAGAATAAGTATCCACTGCCTAGGATTGATGACTTGTTTAATCAGTTGAGAGATGCTTGTGTGTTTTCTAAGATTGATCTTCGCTCTGGTTATCATCAATTAAAGATTCGTGCTACCGATATACCAAAGACAGCATTCACAACACGGTATGGCTTGTATGAGTATACGGTAATGTCTTTTGGCTTGACTAATGCTCCTGCATACTTTATGTACCTGATGAATAAGGTATTTATGGAGTATCTCGATAAGTTTGTAGTAGTGTTCATTGATGACATATTGGTATATTCCAAGACTAAGGAAGAACATGCCAAACATTTAAGGTTGGTCCTGCAGAAGCTCAGAGAGCATAAGCTCTATGCTAAGCATAGTAAGTGTGAGTTCTGGTTGAAGGAAGTTGCCTTTCTAGGTCATGTGGTCTCTAATGGTGGAATATCAGTGGATCCTAGCAAGGTAAAGGATGTGTTGAATTAGAAGCCACCAACCGATGTGGGAGAAATTCGTAGTTTCTTAGGATTGGCTGGATATTATAGATGATTTATTGAAGGGTTTTCTAAGCTTGCTAAGCCAATGATAGCATTGTTAGAGAAGAATGCTAAGTTTGTGTGGTCTGATAAGTGTCAGGTTAATTTTGAGGAATTAAAGAAAAGATTAACAACAGCCCCGGTGTTAGTTTTGCCAGATTTGAGTAAGAATTTCTCTATCTACTGTGATGCATCTCGTTTGGGTCTTGGTTGTGTGCTTATGCAAGAAGGCAAAGTAGTGGCCTATGCATCTCGACAGTTGAGGAAGCATGAGTTAAATTACCCTACTCATGACTTGGAGTTAGCAGCAGTGGTACATGCTTTTAAAATATGGAGGCATTATCTGATTGGGCACAAGAGTGATATCTACACGGATCATAAGAGCTTGAAGTATATTTTCACCCAGACCGATCTAAACTTGAGACAACGACGATGGTTAGAGTTGATTAAGGATTATGATTTGGAAGTACATTATCATCCGGGCAAGGCTAATGTTGTTGCTGATGCTCTTAGTAGGAAGAGCTATGCTAATGAGGTACAAGCAATGCCTATGTCAAATGAGTTGTGTGCTGAGATTGAGCATTTGAACTTGGGTATTGCCATTAATGCAGTGGAATTGGTGATAGAGCTTGTATTGAAGCAAGAAATACGCAAGGGTCAGTTAATAGATGACAAAATAAAGGAGATAGTTGGAAATATACCGAAAGGTAAGGCACCTGGATTCCATTTGGATGATAAAGGAACTCTATGGTTTGAGAAACGATTATGTGTGCCTGAGGACAAGGCTATAAGAGAAGTAATTCTACGTGAAGCTCATGAGTCTGCTTACTCTATTCATCCTGAAAGTACCAAGATGTATATGGATTTGAAAGAGAAGTATTGGTGGTATGGTTTGAAAAGAGATGTTGCAGAGTATGTTGCACTATGTGATACGTGCCAGAGGGTTAAAGCTGAACATCAGAGGCCTGCAGGATTGTTGCAACCGATGCAGATACCTGAGTGGAAGTGGGAAGAAGTTGGTATGGATTTCATAGTAGGGTTACCACGCACTCAGAGAGGTTTTGATTCAATATGAGTCATAGTGGATCGTTTGACTAAAGTTGCTCACTTTATACCGGTCAGAACAACATATTCTGGTGCAAAGTTGGCTGAACTATATTTGAAAAGGATAGTAAGTTTGCATGGTGTTCCAAAGAATATAGTGTCAGATCGGGGCACTCAATTCACATCATATTACTGGCAGAAAGTTCAAGAGTCATTAGGGACTAAGCTGAATTTTAGCACAGCATATCATCCTCAGACAGATGGGCAGACTGAAAGGATTAATCAGATATTAGAAGATATGTTGAGAGCTTGTGCTTTGCAGTATGGTACTAGTTGGGATAAGAGTTTGCCATATGCAGAGTTTTCCTACAATAATATTTATCAGAAAAGTCTATAGATGGCACCTTTTGAAGCTTTGTATGGTAGGAAGTATAGAACTCCATTGTTCTGGAATCAGACAGGAGAAAGTCAAGTGTTCGGTCCCGATGTGCTTAAGAATACTGAGAAACAAGTAAGAATGATTAGAAACAATTTGAAAGCAGCTCAGTCATGACAGAAAAGTTATGCCGATACTCAACGGAGAGAATTGATTTTTGAAGTAGGAGATTATGTCTACCTAAAAGTGTCACCAATGAGAGGTGTGAAAAGGTTTAACCGAAAAGGAAAGTTAGCACCGAGGTATCTCGGTCCTTTTAAGATCTTAGAGAGACGTGGTGAAGTAGCATATCAATTGGAATTGCCTGAGAGCTTAGCAGGTGTGCATGATGTGTTCCATGTGTCCCAGTTAAAGAAATGTTTGCGTGTGCCGGAAGAACATATACCGCTAGAGGAACTCACTGTTAAGGAAAATCTCACTTATGAGGAGTACCCAGTACGGATCTTGGAGACAGCAAAAAGAGTTACTAGGAGCCGAGTTATAAGGATGTGTAAAGTTCAGTGGAGTCGGTATTCGGAAGCAGAGGCTACATGGGAAAGAGAGGAAGATTTAAGAAAAGCGTACCTATAGTTGTTTGAGTAAGCATCGTCCGAATCTCGGGACAAGATTCATTTTAAGGGGGGTAGAATTATAACACACTAAAATTTGCATTATTTTAAAATAGGAGAATTTGATTTATTTATGCAATTTTATGAGCATTTTAACCTAGAGAAATTAATATTTTTCATGGAATTAAAATCAACTATAAGGTTAGACACATGCTTGCTCATACATGCTGTTGCATATTTTTGTTTTGTATTGAATGTTGTTTGAGAATTTCAAAAGAGAATTCAAAATCTATTCAAATCTATATTTGAAAATGCATTTGGAAAATTAGGAATGAAAAAGAAAAGGAAGTGTTCTCTTTTCTCTGCTCTGGCACGAAGGCCTGCTGCCCCCTTCTCTGCATTTGGCCCACTCGGCCTCATCAGCCAGCGAGCCCAGCTTCTCTCCCGCGCGCCGCGTAGTGGGCCGGCCCAACCGTCCGCAGCCGAAGCTGCCTCGCCCTTCTCCTTCTCTCCGTGTCACTGCCACGCGGGGCCCGCGTGTAAGCGGTATCCTCTTCCTCCTCTAGCTCGTTACCGAGCCGGGCACCTCGGTAGAGTTCGACGCCGCCCCGACCTCCGCTTGCCTTGCACCGCACGCTGAGCCTCTCCTCATAAGTAGCCACGCTCGCGCCGCCTCTCTTCCCAACCTTAATCGCGAGCCACGCCTCAATACAAGCTCTAGCCGCCGCAACTCAAGTAGCCGCCGCCGCTCACGAACGGTTTGACGAGTTCGTCGACTCTACCGCCACCGTAAGCCTTCCACAGGTTTCGTGAAGCTACTCCGAAGACGCCGAGCTCCTTCTTCTCTTTCCTTTTTGATTTGGTTAGCTAATTAAGCATCACCGCCGTGTATAGGAGTTCACCGCCGCCATTAGAAGCCGCGCGTCGTCCTTCGTACGTCTCTGACCCCGTTTTCGCCCTTGGTGAGTTCGCGGGCATCTCTCTCTATCTCCTTGTGCCTTTGGTTCATCCAATTACATACTGTAACGCAAGATTGCTCAACGCCGGTGAGATTTCTCACCGCGGGCCATGGTCTCCGCCGTCGGGCTACTGTACCGGCCGGAAATCCCCTCTCTCTCTCCCTTGTGTCCAATCTGAGCCGCGCGTTTTAGATCCAACGGCATAGAACGCTTGGTACCGGTTCGGCTGTCAGTTTTGCAAAAGAGCCCTCCGGTTTTCCATGATCTAACCCGCAGTCCAAAACATGTTTTCAGATTTCGTTTTCTTCATTTGAAAGCGTATTTTGTTTGGGTTAAGAATAAATTACGTTTTCAGCTATTTACAGAATTGCCATTGATTTTGTTTTAGCCCTAACTTCTCCGTTTTAACTCCGATTTGACCCGTTCAAGTTGCGTTAGGTTCGTAATTTCATAATCTACATGATAGTGCTACTGTTTAGTAGGTTCTCCACTTTTAAATTTTGAGATTAGATTTAATATATTACTTTAATAAAGAAAAGCTTGTTTAAATCATAACTTTTTCGTTTTAGCTCCGATTTGCATGCAATTCGCGTCTGTGTGATCCTAGTGAGATATAGATTCGTTTTACAAACTTTTCATCTTATTTTGCTACTATTGGTGTACTATTCTAATTGTAGCTTTGTTTGCTTTGTATGATTGCTCTTGGATGATTGTTGTTGGTGTGTTAATCGAGAATAGACGGTTCGCAGTTCGTTGGTGATCAAGAGTTCTATTACGAACCAGGTCAACAGGATCAGCTAGATCAAGGCAAGTATAGCATGGGACTATCCTTGTTACCTATTCACTTTAATTCACTTAATTCATTATGCATGTGTCTCCTTGTTAAGGATGCCTTAGTATTGATCTTATTCCTTGAATCCTATGGTTATAGCATTGGGTAGTTTGCTAGTGCTCACATAAACAATGATCTTGTAAATTGACTAATGATATATGCAATAACACTAAAAGATGATTTTTAGCAACAGGGAACAAGAGGGCTAGAGTTTTCTCTAGATTCCTCTCCATAAGGACTTATCTGTAAGCGAACATCCAGGACTTACAGTACAGCTATGAGGGCTACTTGGCTCTGGCTTTAGTCATATAAGAGGACCTTTTCTAGCTTGTTAGTGGTTACCTTTATGGCGCAAGAGGGGCGTGTTTCGGGTCAGGTGTAGTGCGGCTTCTGTCCTTATGAGTATAGGCTGTGTGTCATTGTGTCATACGGAAGGGGGGCTCTACATTTGCAGGGCACAGAAACCTAGCGGCCCTAACTTGTTAGACGAACCTTGGAAAGACTTCATAGTGAAACTTAACTGTCCAATGGGGAGTCATGACCTCGGACTTTTGGGATCACGACTCATAGTGAAAGTGTACAACCTCTGCAGAGTGTAAAACTGATATATCAGCCGTGCTCACGATCACGAGCGGCCTTGGACCCTTATGGAATAGAGATTACTATTAATTTACTTGTTCTTGCTATTCATTATTCTTTTACATGATCATGTGTTTATTATGGGAACATCACCTATTTGTTGCTACTCAATTGCTTAAAACATGATCAACTAAAAGCTACATACAGTTAAACCAGTGTCTACCCTATTTGAGCTTCATGAACCCCATGTTACACTTGTTGAGTACTTTTGTGCTCACCCTTGCATTCCCCCACCTCAGGGATGGACTTCCGAATGTGCAAATAGTGATTACTACTACTTCCCTGAAGATTACTAGACTTGTGGTCAACCAGTTGACGTGCCTGTGCTATGGAGCTAGCTACCACAAGAATATCTTATGATTCCGCTTAATTATGTGAAGACTCTGTGATATTATTCGTTATGTAATAAACATTGGTGATGGTACTATTTATATTTGTCATCTTATGTGTGATTGATCTCTGGGCGTACATAAGAATATGCATTCTATTTGTTCCTTAAAAATGGGTGTGACAATTTATTTCTGCACGAGTTTTATTTCCGTCTGTTTATTTCTGGCATGTGTGCTTAGGTGTCATCGGTGTCTCTAATGCTGCTGCTGCCACTAATCTTGTTTTTTTTGGTGAATCACAGTACAATTGAAGACGCTCACATATACGTGCACACACTCATCCCTATGAATATATGTACGCAACCCTATCCTTATGAGAACCTTGTTCTATGCTTGTAGCGCTTATAGTCCAGTATGGCCGTATAGCGATGGAGACCAAACTATGGCAGAGAGGGTGCAGAGGCAGAATTAGGAGAAGAAAATAACAGCCATCCTAGCCAATGTCGGTTCCATATCAGCGAGAGCTTCGATGAGTATGTGTGATGGACACCCAATGGACTGGATCGTGCAGTTAGTTTGTCCATGTTGTTACACGACGTTTGTTTTCAATCATGTTCGCCGCCAGTAGTGCATGATGTGGCATTGGTGTTGCTAATGTTCCTGTCTCAGTACTGTTGGTCTCGACTATCGAACTGGTGTTGCCAAAGTTTCGAACGTTAATCACGTGAACCATCAAAAGAAAGATTGATCGGCGCAGGTGCAGGCTATGGTGACTCGGTAGCCTAAGACAGTGGCAAACAATTCCATTTCCTGAAACAAGGTGGTTGCCCTCATAATTGATATGCCAGCATATGTCACTGTTTTTTTATTTTAAACTTTAGTTCAACGAATATAGGTTCTGTATATAAGTACTTTAAGAACTAAAATGCTGTTACAATTTATATTTAGTGTTTGCCTAAAATAGGATACACCCAATGGCAACATCGTAGACATTAATCACAGTATCAAATAAGATTCTAAATATCCAAGACATTTAGAGTCAGTGCCATCAACATAACGTACACTTAATTGATCCAAGGTGCTCGAAAAAGATAAGACTTCCCACCAAACTAATTATTCTATTTCAAATTTATTTACAGTACAACACAATTGTGTTGAAACAGAACAATATGATTTTGTTCCAAAAAAAGAGGGTAAAACAGAGAAATTAGAGAAACAAGAAAAAAAGGAACTCTGCTTCTATGTCAAAACTTTCTACGACTAATGCTTGAAACAGTTTATGTTTATTTACAATGTGTTCTGTATCACTAGAGCACAAAAAATAAGAAATATAAAAAAATATGTAACAATAACAAGAGCAGGCAAGAGGAATAAACGGCAAATAAGGGATACTCCACATTTTAGCTAGATCACCAAGAACCAAATCAACCAAAGAATGCATAGAGGTGGGAAGAGATGCACTACAACACCTTTTCCACAAAACCAGTGAGCTTTATGTTCAGAAAGTAGCTCATTCAGGCCAGAGAAGGACAAAGGCATGACTCAACCTTCCCTAGGTTTTTGAATTAAGTCAACCTTCCCTAGGTTGCCTGTAATCAGATTATCAGAGAATGGAGGCGCCCAGCTTCCTTTTAGGAATCTTCTTTTGCCTCTGTTTGGGGAACCTGTCCAGTACCAGCATCAGACTGACATTGCTCCCAAACATACCGATGGGGTACCTGCCATTTTATACACAGCATTGGTGAAATGTATAAAAAAATAACAGCCAAGGATTAGCCCGTGGAACAACATTTTGACAACTCACCTGATGCGATTTGATTTCCTTCGCCAGCAGAACATAGATGCAACCCACTGGATGTCACATAAGAGAAGGTAATAAGTTGAAGCCAGTTAAAAATACTCCCTCCGTATCGGATTTAGAAGTCGTTTTGCACAAGGTTTGAGTCAAACATTGGGAATATATATCATCAATAACTTTTAAGTTGTTGAGTTTGCAAATGTAAAAATTATATGAATAGATTTGTCTTGAAAAATACTTTCATAAAAATATACATATATCACTTTTTCATAAATATTTTTTATAAAAACAAGAGGTCAAAGTTGTGTTTTGGAGACCGTGTCGCTGTCCTAAACGACTTCTAAATCCGATATGGAGGGAGTATGTACATATTTATCTGCTAGAAGCACATGTGCAAATGATGCAACATAAATTAACTTTAGTAATCTCTCTACTATAAGTTCAGAGAAAGTGAGAGGCATGGTACAAAAGATTACCCCATAAATTACCTAAATTACGCATCCATAACACAATTTCCACAGCAGTACAAGACAGCACCAATGGGATCATAATTATGATATATTATAGTCAATTAATAATAGTGTGGTCAGAACCCATGGTTTTTAGTCCATCATCAGCAATGACCCAATCCTGGCAGCCACCATGTTGATAACGTAAGTCGTAAGGTCACATGTCTTCAATTGTTTCCAACAATTCGGTGGCAGATGCGGCATTCAAATAAAATAAAAGAACCTAGATTAAAATAATTCCTGGTTCTCGATCAATCCATGTGCCATGTCTTCAGTTGTTTGATGGTGTGACAGGACAAGGCACATGGCCAGGCGGCCAGGCCCTCTAGTTCAGGTATGAAGCACAATAAACTGATGATGTATTGGGTATTTGGGTGAGTGCGCAACAACTGACGAGCCCTTGAAATTGCATGTAAAAGATAACAGTTGCAACTGGTAATCTTCTAAATTTCAGAATTGACCTAACAAATCTGGAAGATCCTTTGTTAAGAGATACACAAGAAAGACTTCGCAAGAAGAATAAGGTGAAATAAGGAGGATGCACAATTTTGTTGCTGCAGAACTTCACCTCTTAAAGGATTAAACAAAGACTTCAGTTATGTAGGAGTAACTGAATAAACATAGCAAACATTTGATTTATTCGAAGTTGCAGGAAGACATGCTCATGTAATTGTGGGATTTCTTTTATTAAAGAAAAATATTGGTATAATAGCTGTGGTGGGGCCTGTAGAAGTTCAGTTGAAGCAAATAAACTCCTGATCACAAATGCTAAGTTGTTTTTTTTCTTCAAAAAAATGCTAAGTTGTTTTCCATCCCAAGCAGGACAAAGGATTGTTAATAATATCAATAAGCACAAGTTGACGACCCATCATAAACAACTACATTTTCCAACAAGTCCACAAAAAAGAGGGTTGGGGGGGAGGTTGAAATCAAGCACATTTCTACGTTGCAATAAAATAATCATCCTGCTCACACTTCAATTCTAACAATGACAACTTCACTTACACTGCTACACAACGGGGCTTTAGTCCCGGTTCAAAAGGACCTTTAGTCCCGGGCTACGAGCTGGGACTAAGGTTTTCGGGACTAAATGTCCCACCTTTAGTCCCGGTTCTCAGGCCCGGGACTAAAGGTGCTGCCAGGCATCGACGTGGCGCAGCACCTTTTAGTCCCAGTTGGTATTATCAACCGGGACTAAAGGTTCTTTTTTCTTTTTCCTTTTTCTTTTCAATTCATTATTGATATTGGTTTTCAGTTATATTGTTTTCTAATTTATTCTTCGCTGCTATTATCCGTATACGTTGCACCTATACGAGAGCGTTATTATTGCACACAAATAAAGTATGAAACTATATATATATATATATATATATATATATATATATATATATATATATATATATATATATATATATATATATATATATATATATTATAGAGCTATACATATACGTACATACACATTACATTTACAATAATATACAAGTAATCAAGTGTTTGGCCGCTGGTTAATGAGTTACACAAATGTTTGCCCGCCACTCAAAGCTCATACAAGTGTTCGTTCTTGTTTGGACACTTCAAATTCAACCTAGGGTTGTGGTGGAACTCGCCGTCTTTTGGGATGACATAATCGTTGATGAAACCTGCGATCGTCTCCTGGATTGCGACGAGTATTGTGTGCTTGAACACATGTTCTTTCAATTCCCACTCCTTCCATTTGCATTAACTAAAGTAAAAGATATTAATATACATAAGATTTATTTAGTTTCAACAAATAAATAAGATATGAATTTACTGTATACACATGTTACTTACTTTTAGCATCTCTTTAGCAGGTGTCAATTTGCTACACCGCATGTACTCGCAAACGTAGTATCCACATAAATTGGTTCCGTACGGTTGTCTGGACACCCACTTATGTAGAATAGGAGGAGGGAGTGGCACTTTCAGATCCGTACGATATCTTTGTTGTAGTCAAGCCCAAGCCCTGCCTAATAGATCGGTCGTTGATTAGGTATAGCATAGTAAATTAAAGGAGCAGGCAACGATAATTAACGAATGATAGAACTTACCTCTAGATCATGTCTATCATGTCTTGGTACATTGCCGGCTCTTTTCTCATTGAATCCCACACATTTATAGTTTGTTCCTTGATCTTAATCTCAATGAGTATCCAGTGATCCCTGCATTTGTTTATAGAGTCAACTTATATATATATATATATATATATATATATATATATATATATATATATATATATATATATATATATATATATATACATATATATATACATATATATATATATATATACATATATATATACATATATATATATATATATATATATATATATATATATATATATATTAATGTTGGATTGACTAAGACATGATATAACACAACATTTTACCCCATATTGTAAGGGAAGAGTATCAACTCCTTATGCCTTTGGTTATAAAAGAACCTCCGGAGGTTTTTCTCCATTTCCTTGATCTTCAGATTGAATGGATCTTTAGTCTTTGTGTTCTTATACACGACATACGGATCGATAAAACCAATTTGATCCTCTTGTTTCAATCTGAGTTCTCTCATCATGTGTCTGCACATCGTGAGCATAGTTATTTTGAATACGTACATATGCTACAGTGGGATTATTAATTAAAAGGAAGAATCACTTACAGACAATAGCAGCTTATGAGAGATTTGTCAAGAGCAGCCATATAGAGAAGCTGGTGTACTTCACTAAACTGTACACAGATGACGTCATCTCCACGGAAGTAGTGACGGTCTCTGACTTGGACGCCTAGATATTGTTCACTTTGATGTTGTGCACAAAATCTCAAGTAGTACTCGTGCAGCTTGTACATTTGTGTACCAAGATTTTTTACCTTTGCAGGTTTGCATAGACTCCTGCCATATACGTACTTCCTCCGCCATTCATCAACAACTTCGGCCTCTTTAATAGTTGTCAGTTCCTCCTGACCGAGAAGTTGTTCTAAGGAAAGCCCAGTCACATTCATCCACTTGGTGAGTTCATCTAAGTCCACATCATCAGGTACCGACATTTGCATCAAGTTCATGTTGGAACCATATTGATTCTCAACCACTAGTGGCAGCACTGATTGCTACGCTTGTTGGCCGAGCTGTGCAACGTCTTTTCTGGCCGCCTTCTGTTTCCTTTTGTCCTCCTTGATTTTCTTTGTGATAGTACGCTCATAGTCTGATAGTGGCGGCGCTGGTTTTTTACTAGCGGCACGCTTCTCGTCTTGCATAGTCTGCACTTGCATAGTCTGCACCACTTGACGTAGCTTTACACGAGGATACATTAGGTATGGCTTCTCTTGCTTTGCTCGTGCGTCAGCTTTGGTCTTTTCGAAGAACGCTTTCACTTCTGCCTTGACTGAAGCATTAAGTTCTTCATCAGTCTTCTCGTATGAAAGCTTGGTCATCTTTGGGATCTTTGTGACCACAACTTGTTTCTTCGGCTGAGGTGGTGGAACCGATCTCTGTGAGCCAGTAGGCCTCTTGTTCCTTGATGGACCAGCCGGTGCCGATGAGGCGGCCGTTGTCGGTATTGGCAAAGGCGGCGGCGGCGCGGTTGGAGCTTGCTGTGTGTGGAGGAGATTGGGCCACTGGCGGCGTTGGAGTATGTCGTGGAGGAGATACGGTCAGCGGTGGGGATGCAACCTTTTCTTGTATGAAATCGTCGTCGTCGTCGTGTCCCACGGCACTGTGGTCATGTGGTGAATGGATAGATGGACTTGGGGAGGTCCTGGATTTGGAAAAAATGAACAAGGTATATACATGAGTGAACCGTAATTAGATACAGTACATAATTATTGAAAAGCAATTGCGTTCACAATCATCCACACCTAGGGTTCGGTTGTGGTGGCGGCGCCCCAGGAATAATGATGTACTGTTTCTTCCAACATATGAATGTCTTCTCCGCTTCAACTAGGGTCTTCTCCCCATCACCACCTTCGATATCCAGAGCCACATTTTCATGGCCTTTGACCACTCTATCTACTGAGACACTAGCATATCCGGGTGGTATTGTGACCGAGTGGATCATTGGTGTCTTGGTGGGGTCGATAGGAGATATAACACCGGTAGCCACCTTGACTGTGGCATTCCCCTCTGGAATATGCAGCTCACAGGACGTCAATGGAGCGGTGACGTCATCCACCGGGAAGCGCATCCCTACGTCATCATCTTGCCTCACAGGCACCTCCGTAGAATCACAACTGCTTTTCAACTGAGATGAGCCGGGGTTGATGTTGGCGGTCGGCTGTGACAAGCTCTGGAGGCGGGAATTTACAACTTCCTCCACGGCCTTTCTGATTTGCTCATTCATAGTGGTCTTAAGCGCTTCCTCCCGCTCTAGTGCCTTACGAGCCACTTCACTGGTCTTCATAACAGCCTCCTCCAACTGGCGTAGCCGTTCCCTGTCCTCTTCCTTCTTTCTCTGGCTTCTATAAGTTTCTCTGTCCTGAGGGAAGGCATGCTCCCACGACACAGAGCCATAGCCTCTCGTTCGTCCACCGTGCTCAGGGTTCCCTCGGGCGTATGTCAGCTCATCTTTATCTCTGTTCGGCTGCCACTCTCCACTTTGAGCGACGGAGCGGGCTTGATGAAATATTTCTGCTACAGCTTGGATGCGTTCCCCATACACGACCTTTCCAGTCTCTAGGTCTAGGCGGCCTCCGTGAGCGAAAAACCAGTGCTTGGCGCGCTTAGGCCAGTCGAGGGATTCTGGCACCAACCCCCTGTCAATTAGCTCTTGCTCGGCTTTTTCCACTTAGGAATGGCAGTAGGGTAGCCACCTGATCCCATCGTATGGTCGTAGGTCTTGTGTCAAATATTCTCTTGGTTCCTTCTCGCCCATTGTTGACCCTCTTCCGACGTCTTGAACTGTACAAACTCGTCCCAAAACGGCCGTAGCTTAACAAAGTGCTTACAGTTGAAATCCGGAGTCTTGTTCTTCTTGATATAGTCGTTATATAGATTCTTCTTATAGCACTGGAATTGTGTGGCCATCTTCTTCATAGACCAATCCCGAACTCTTTTCTTCAACTGTTCATCGTTTGTGTCTAGCGTGAAATGTTGCAACACGTCACCCTAAACTAGTTCCTTGTCACGATCGGAGACATAACTGATTTCTAAGCGTTGCTTATTTTTCTTCCATTCACGGACATTGATCGGGATCCTATCCTGAGCAAGGTACCCTAAGTGGTTGACAAAGGCCCTTGCATGGGGTCCACGTGACTGGCATGTTCCCTCGTCGAAATCCGTGATAACCAACCGGCCCTCCATCGACTTATTCGGGCCTCGTACTTTTCTGCTGGTCCCCGTGGTTGTCGTTGAGACATAGGGCTATGTAGGCAGAAATAAGACAATTAATAAAGGAAAAAATTTTGAATTTTATGTATATAAACATAGGAGGTTGCATATATTACAGACCTCGCCAACATTGTCTTGGTCATTCGGGTCAACCAAGTACTGAGAACCGTCATCGATGCCCTCAGGGTTCTCATCGCCTTCACGATCATCATAACGACCTTCTTCAGCGCTACCGCGGATCATGTTCAACAATATTTCTTCGTCTTCTCTCGGGTCAGCCATTTCTGCAAAAATATTTAGGGTTTACAGTTTAGGGTTTAGGGTTTAGGGTTTAGGGTTTATAGTTTAGGGTTTAGGTATTACTAAGCATAAGAGATAGACTTACACATATTAGTGGGATATCATTTGGATATAAGTGTAGATCAAGGTAATCATACAACAACGGTATCGACCAACTCCTACTAACTTAATACATCTAATAACAAGTAACTGGAGAGTCTACATCATAGAGAGTCTACATAAAATTTTTTATAATTTTATTACACTCCTAAAATCTTGTACAAAAATAACAAAAAACAACTGGAATATATATATATATTGAGGAAGAGTGAAGAAGGGCTAAAAATGATAACGTCAACACAATTATCATGCAAAATTAAGTGCTAAGGTTGAGGCTTCCAAAATAGACACAACATGTATATTAACTTAAATTCTTGAAAACATATTAAATTTTTTTTGTCTTACCTTGTCATAAATAATCTAAGACTATATAAATTGATAAGAGTGTCGTATTCTTTTCATAGAAGATAAAGTAAGATGAAAGAAACCGTTCATTCTTTAATGTTAGGTATACATATCGTTTATGAATAATCGATGCAAATATATTTGAAAAACAAAGTGGACCCATTAATATGAATAGTTTCCTAGTGCCGTGTATATATATATATACATATATATATACTGCGCCGCCCCCGCCGCTTCGTTTAGGCCGGAAAGCTCCGGCAATGGCATGGCGCCGCTGCCCATGCCCAGCGCCGCCAGGGCCGTATCGGCGCGTTCGGGCAGCAGCAGCCCAACGTTGCCGAGAGGAGCAGAGGAAGGACCTAGCGGCGGACGCGGACGATGACGAGGGCGACGCGTGGCGGTTCTCGGGGCGCTGCTCGGGCGGCGGTGCTCGATCGGGAGACGGCGGCGGTTGTGTCTGCGCGTGGGTAGGGAGGAAGAGGAAGAAGGCCAGGCTTTATAGGCCAGGGACCTTTAGTCTCGGGTCTGGCCACCACCCGGGACTAAAGGGGCTTTAGTCCTGGCCTTTAGTCCCGGTTCGTGGCTGGAACCGGGACTAAAGCCCCTTTTAGTCCCAAGCGGTGGCCAAACCCGGCACTAAAGGTCCTTCCACCAAATTCTGGCGTAGAATTTGGTGGATTTTATTTTTTACCTTTTTTCCTTTCATCTTTCTAAATGTATAGTAAATTAAATATTTATCATAATTTTTTTAAAAAATACATATTAGTTTAGTTTGACTCTATTGTGCATTACATAAATTGTAAACACTATTTTTTCAAATATTTCATATTATCCAAAATAAATGTTATTTATAATGAATATTGTGTTAATGCAAAAATATAATGGGCAATTAAAATATATAAAATTGTTAGCTTTCGACAGAAAATTTGTTTTGGGTCATTTGGACGTTAAACTTTTGTTTCTTCAATAATAATTATCCAAATGCGCGACATTAATTGTCTAAATTTGAAAATTTAAAATTTTCAGAGATATACGTCGGTTTTTGAAACCCTGAATGGTCTCGAATGGAAAACTCATGAATACAAAGTTTGTTCCACTCATCAAGACCTACATTTGGTCTAATGGTCAACTTTTCATTTGTAAAAGTTTGAACCACTTAATATTGAATTTTGAAAGAATTCATAGCCAAACGCCGGTTTTCGGAACCCTGGATGGTCTCGACTGGAAAAGTCATGAATACCAATATTGTTCCACTCATCAAGATCTACATTTCATACATAGACCATGTTTGTATTTGACAAAGTGTTGGCAAAGTGTAGTTGAAAATCCATAATTCCCACATATAGTTTCATATAGTTTGTGTCAGATTCAAGATTTGGTGAGTATTGTTTATTTAAACTTTTTTAAATAGAAAAAATGGTCTATATAAAAAGTTTGGATCTTGATGAGCTCTAACAACTTGGTATTCCAAAGTTTTTCATTTCAAGTCATTTAGTCTGTCATTTGACCAAGTCTGACCAAAACCCGTCTTCGATTTTGAAAACATGTGCCTGGGACTTGCTAAAATTTATCCAGCTAAAAATATGATCCATGTATCAAATGTAGATCTTGATGAGCTCTAACAACTTGATATTCAAAAGTTTTTTATTTGAAGTCATCAAATAGGTCATTTGACCAAGTTTGACCAAAGTCAAAACATTGGTTTTTAGAAACACACTTTGACCGAACCCTGGATGGTCTCGAATGGAAAACTCATGAATACAAAGTTTGTTCCACTCATCAAGACCTACATTTGGTCTAATGGTCAACTTTTTATTTGTAAAAGTTTGAACCACTCAATTTTGAATTTTGAAAGAATTCATAGCCAAACGTCGGCTTTCGAAACCCTGGATGGTCTCGACTGGAAACGTCATGAATACCAATATTGTTCCACTCATCAAGATCTACATTTCATACATAGACCATGTTTGCATTTGATAAAGTGTTGGCAAAGTGTAGTTGAAAATCCACAATTCCCACATATAGTTTCATATAGTTTGTGTGAGATTCAAGATTTGGTGAGTATTGTTTATTTAAACTTTTTCAAATAGAAAAAATGGTCTATATAAAAAGTTTGGATCTTGATGAGCTCTAACAACTTGGTATTCCAAAGTTTTTTATTTCAAGTTATTTAGTCTATCATTTGACCAAGTCTGACCAAAACTCGTCTTCGATTTTGAAAACATGTGCCTGGGACTTGCTAAAATTTATCCAGATGAAAATATAGTCCATGTATCAAATGTAGATCTTGATGAGCTCTAACAACTTGGTATTCAAAAGTTTTTCATTTGAAGTCATCAAATAGGTCATTTGACCAAGTTTGACCAAAGTCAAAACATTGGTTTTTAGAAACACACACTTTGACCGAATGTCTCCATGTGATGACGCGTAATCCAAGCCTCATTCTTCTCAGGATTCTCGGATCGTACAAAATTCATGTGTTTCTCAATATACGGTTCCACCATAGTTGAGTTTTGAAGAACTGTGTAGTGCGCTTTATTGAAAGAATCATCACCCTAACTGATATATGTTTTCTTTCCTAGTGTACCCTTTCCACCAAGTCTCCCCTCATACTGTGATTCAGGAAGACCAATCAGGTCAAGGTTAGGAATGAAGTCCACACATAACTCAATGACCTCCTCTGTCCCGTATCCCTTGGCAATGCTTTCTTCTGGCCGACCCCGCTGGTGAACATATTTTTTCAGTACACCCATAAATCTCTCTAAGGGAAACATGTTGTGTAGGAACACAGGACCCAGGATATTAATCTCTTTGACCAGATGAACTACGAGATGTGTCATGATATCAAAGAAGAATGGAGGGAACACCAACTCAAAGCTGACAAGACATTGAACCACATCATTCTGTAGAGTAGCTAGATCAAAAGGATTGATTGCCTTCTGAGAAATTGCATTGAGGAATGCACACAGCTTCACGGTGGCCAGACGTACATGTGGAGGTAGAATTCCTCTTAAGGCAACCGGAAGCAGTTACGTCATAATCACGTTGCAGTCGTGCGATTTTAAGTTGACAAATTTCTTCTCCGACACATTTATTATACGCTTTATATTGGAGGAGAACCCAGATGGGACTTTGATGCTGCTTAGGCACTCAAACATGCTTTCCTTCTCCTCATTGCTAAGAGTGTAGCTAGCAGGTCTTAAGTAATGACGTCCATCATCTGTCTTCTCTGGATGCAGGTTGTCTCGTTCTTTCATGCGCTTCAAGTCATCTCGTGCCTCAAGGGTATCCTTAGGCTTTCCAAACACACCCATGAACCCTAGGAGATTGACACAAAGATTCTTTGTTAGGTGCATCACGTCGATCGAGTGGCGGACCTCAAGGTCTTTCTAATATGGTAGCTCCAAAAATATTGACTTCTTTTTCCACATTGGGGCGCGCCCGAAGCGTCTTTTGGAACAGGTTCACTGCCTTGTCCCTTTCCAAAACACTACTTTCAAATCCTTGACCATCTTGAATACATCTGCCCCATCTCGGTTGCCTGGCTTAGACCGGTGTTCTGCCGTACCTTTAAAATGTTTGCCTTTCTTTCTCAACCGGTGGTTCTTAGCAAGAAATCGACGATAGCCAAGGTACATGACCTTTCGACATTTTTTTTAAATAGACAGCCTCAAGGTCACCAAAACAATGGGTGCATGCATTATATCCCTTATTTATCTGTCCTGAAAGATTACTTAGAGCTGGCCAATCATTGATTGTCACGAACAACAATGCTCGCAGATCGAATTCTTCCTATTTGTACTCATCCCACACACGCACACTTGGTTTGCTCCATAGCAGCTGGAGTTCCTCAACTAATGGCCTCAGGTAGACATCGATGCCATTGCTAGGTTGCTTCGGGCCTTGGATGAGCACCGGCATCATAATGAACTTCCGCTTCATGCATAACCATGGAGGAAGGTTGTAGATACATAGAGTAACGGGCCAAGTGCTATGACTAGAGCTCTGGTCCCCAAAAGGATTAAATCCATCCGTACTCAATGCGAACCTTAGGTTTCTTGCGTCATCTGTAAAGTCTGGGAATTCTCTATCTATTTCTCTCCACTGGGACCCATCTGCAGGGTGTCTCAACATGTTGTCCACCTTACGGTCTTCTTTGTGCCATCGCAACAACTTTGCGTGCTCCTTGTTTCTGAACAGTCGTTTTAGGCGTGGAATTATTGGAGCATACCACATAACCTTGGCAGGGATTCTCTTCTTCGGACGTTCTTCATCCTCAACATCGTCAGGATCATCTCGTAAGATCTTGTACCGTGATGCATGGCAAACAGGGCATTCATCTAAATTCTCATGAACGCTATAGTACAGGATGCAGTCATTGGGACATGCATGTATCTTCTCGATTTGTAATCCTAAAGGGCAGACGATCTTTTTTGCTTTATATGTAGTGGTGGGCAATTCATTAGGCTTCGGAAGCATCTTTTTTTGGATCTTCAGTAATTTCCCAAATGCCTTGTCAGATATACCATTCTCTGCCTTCCACTGTAACAACTCCAGTGTCGTGCCTAGCTTTTTCTGCCCATCTTCGGCCGATGGGTAGAGTAACTTCTTATGATCCTATAGCATTTGGTCAAACTTAGCCTTCTCCTTTTCACTTTCACAATCTCTCTGTGCGTCACGAATGACATCACCAAGAGCATCGTCATCTTCAGCGATACTGTTTTCTGCATCCGCCTCTTTTTCAACTTCCTCCATCGCGAAGTCACAGTATTGAGCAAAAACATCGTCAGGGTCCGCTTGTTCTTCTTCACCTTCTTCCATCATAACCCCAGTCTCTCCGTGCTTGGTCCAACAAATGTAGTTTGGCATGAAACCCGACTTGAACAAGTGCAAGTGAGTACTTCTTGAGCTACAAAATTCTTTCAAATTCATACACACGGCACATGGACAACACATAAAACCATCCCGCTTGTTTTCCTCTGCCACTCGGCAGAATTCTCGCACGCCTTCAATGAACACGTTGGAGCGGCGATCGACATTGTACATCCAATGGCGTGTCATTATCTGCATTATATGGCATCACATAATTAAAAGCCCAGCATGAGAAAAGAGCGCGGCACAACCTTGTCTAATTGAGTTCAAAATTTTATAAGTGGTTCATCATTTCATAAAATTAATTTGTGGACGTTAATAAAAAGATAGCAAAATCATAAAATTTGTATTTTTCTATTAAAAGGTGTAATTTTATCTCTAAATAAAATTAATTTGAAGAATTTTTAAAGTTAAAATAAATTTGTTTCAAAATTACAAAGAATCAACATTATTTAATATTTTAAAATGAGAACATGAACAAATTAAAGTAAAAAGTATCCTAAAAAGTCTATAATAGAACTAAACATTATATGTGTATACTACTTTCTAGATACTATAATTAGCATCGTTCATAAAAATTCAAACATGAAAAGTGATTGGAGCTAGCAATATGAAATAAAATAGCCATATACAACATGGATTTACATATGATGCTGCTAAAACATAGGAGGATGAAGCTAGCAACCTTTCAAACAAATCGACGACGGCGTAGAAGCGTTTGAAGTGGATTGATGGCCAGAGATGAGATAAGCAAGAACAATGGAAGAACAAGCAACAAGAACATGAACAAGAAAGGACTCGGGCAGGGAGAAAGAAGAGGGAGGTTGAATTTATAGGAGGTTTTAATCCCGGTTGGTAACACCAACCGGGACTAAACCCAGTCCTATAGTCTCAGTCGGTGCCACGGACCGGGACAAAAGCTCTAATCCCGGTCCGTGGCACCGACCGGTACTAAATGCAGTCCCTCCCGACAACGCCTGACAACAGAGCCGTTGGCGAGGGACCTTTAGTCCCGGTTGGTAACACCAACCGGAACTAAATGTCTATTTAGTCCCGGTCACCGAAATCGCCGAGACTAAAGGTATTTTGGGCGATCGACCAAAGGTCAGTTGCCTAAAACTCAAATAGGGACAAATGACCATAAAATTTCAGGGAATATAAAATAGCGCCCACTACGACTTCACATTTATCAAGCAATAACGCATACTGGATAACTCATTAATTAGAGTCCAGCATATTACGTTACCTTAATGCATGTCTAAATAAATTATATAGTATATGCATGGCTTCCTTGAAGCAAGCCTTACAACGGGAATACAATAACTACTCAGCTAAGTAGAATTAATCAAGCAATAAACAAACAGAGCACACACATAAACACACCGCCACATATATTTACCTTGATTACTGTCACAATGAAGATCTTGACAAAGGAAGTCTCCTTCTTTACCACCTTCCTCTGTCCAATGACAACTGGTTGCGGCCTTGGCTGCACCAGGAATAGCCGGGACGGGAACGGCGCTGCGACCTTGCAGAGCTGCTGCGCGATCTCCCTGAGCAGAACAACCTGTGCCTTCTCGTCACCCATGGACATGATGGCATGCCGCGATCTCCAACGCCTGCAACCTCGCCTTGAGCTTCTGTATCTCCTCCTCCTCTGCCCAGCCCCCACCCACAGCCCGGACGCCCACATCGCCTGTCCCAAAGTAGTAGCAGTCCTCAGGCGCCATCACCAGCACGCCATGTACTGCGTCCACCGTGTACACCCGGTCGCCGTCCTCATCCAGGTCCGGCACGTCCCGGTGGTCCGCGAAGAGAGGGAACTCATCAGCCAATGTGATTCGGCAGCTGTACGGGACGTTGTCGCCGGAGAGCGTGGAGGCGTGGCGCGAGGAGTGGCGCGGCGAGCCGAAGAGGACGACCCCCTTGTCGGCGTCCGGGCTGGGCATTCTGTTAAGCAGGTGGTGGGTGCGCGGGGTGCCCACGTCGGCGGGGTGGTCGACGAGGCACTGGTGGATGGAGTGGTAGTCGTCGTCGTCGGAGAAGGGGTGGCAGTGCCGGCGGTCCCAGAGGTCGCGGCGAGCGGAGGCGGTGGGGGAGGAGGGGAGCGAGGACAACGGTGTCAGCAAGGGGAAGCCGAGGTGGAGGAGTCATGCCTGGCATGCCCTGAGGCGCGCGGCGAGTGCCCGGGCCACGGCTTCGCGGCGGTCGAGTGCGTCCCGCAGCATGGCGGCCTCCGCAGCGTCATGCGAGAACTGCTCCTCCGCGTAGCAGCGGTACTGGCGGGCCTCCATCATGGCCTCCGACTTGTCCCGCTGCAAGCGCAGGATCATGGACATGGCCTCGCAAGCGGCACCCGCGGTCACGCCGCGCTCCACTCGAGCTCTACCTACAGGTCCGCGGCACGCCGCCGCTGCCGCGCTAGCGCCTCCTGCAGCGCCGCCGCCTCGTCGCCCGGCCCCAACAGGGCCGTCACCGCCAGCGCGTCCCTCGCGGGCGCGCGCCTGGTGAGCGCGACACGTGTGGGGGCATTGGCGCCGCACAGCGAGCATGGGTTGTCATCGCCGCCGCCGCCATCGGGTGGTGTCGGGTCATCCCCTGCCATGGTGACGCTGGCAGGAGGGGAGGAGCTGACAGCAGCGGTAGCCGTGGGCGCGCGCATCCGCGAATGCCAAGGGGGCCGGGTCATGCGCAGGCGAGGGCGCCCCCGTTGGCCAGGCGCCCGGGGACAACTAGCCGGATGGGACGGTTGGGGGTGCGGATTGATTTACCGTGCACTGCAGAACGAGGGGCACGTTGTTGGATTGTCCCTGGCGTAGGGTAATGTTTGGTTCCGTGTGGAGTTTCGGAAGAGTGGTGATTTATTGGGGACGCCAATTAACTAATCGACGCCCGCTACGACGGCAGCGGGAGCATTGGATTTTAAAATTTTGGGCCGTGCTCCGTGCTCGTTGAATTCAAAGGGGGCGGAGGCACGAAAGGGCACCAGTCTGGTCTCGCCAGTGGCCGGTGTGCACCGGGCAGCTAAGGGCATGTAAAACAGTTTAGACAGCTGCTGTCTATTTGACACACACAGACAGCTAAATAGACAGCTTTGCAATGTCTGTGTGATATTTAATACATACTCTAGTTGGTGTTGTTTTGCATGGGAGCACAGGCCAGAGCAGTAGACGAGATAGTAGACAGCAACATACTCTTTCCTTACTTAATGATGGCCACATCAGCTCATTTTGCTTACGCGGACACATATAGACCGCTGCTGTCTAACTGTTGTCCGTGCTCTTAAAATGCATGGCAACCGTGCCTTTAATCTATGATGCTTGCTTCCTGTTTGGCTAGCGATACGTGCAGAAATATGTTATCCGGAACGAAATGAGTTACATGTTGCCAAGGTACACTACTTTATAATGAATCTACTGATTCCAATAGTATGTTGTCAATCGATGAAAAATTCAACATGTATATTCATAGTCAAAGGTAAAGATGTTAGAACAAATCTAGACTAATATGAATTTCGGACTGGAGGAGGAAGTAGGCGTCATTCCTTCTACTAATATGTCCTCATACATCCATAAATCCAAGGATTATTTTTGTAGTAGGAAGTCGCAAAGCAAGATTTTTTTTACAATTTAGTGTTGATTCACCTTGTTAAAAAAGATTTTTAGTACTAGAAATCTATAGTGTTAAAAGATAAATGATTTGTCTGCCTTTCTTGATCAGCTCAGCCTTTTTATATTGAAATATTCAGTGCATACATACAATTCAGTATAATATCGAAGATAGAGGTCTCAAGTTCAAATCATGGCCAACACAATCTAAGACATCATAAGAAATCAAACCAACCATGGTGCTGAGAGTGCACCCTACCGGAGCCGGCTGCTTTGCCGAGGGCCCCAGGCTCTCGGCAAAGCCTCTAAGGCCCTCGGCAAAGCCTTTGCCGAGCGCAGCTCTCGGCAAAGCGCCCTCGACAAAAATTCGATCGGCAAAGGCTTCTTTGCCGAGAGCCGTTTATCGGCAAAGGCAAGTCGCGGCATTTTTCGCGTAAAATTCGCGGCTACGCGGTCAGCGGGATTCGAACTCGTGACCTCTCCCTCACGCGATACCTCCTCTGCCACCTGCACTACACACTCACATGCGTCTATATGCCGTTTCAGTTACTCAAATATTATACTAAACCAAGTGAAAATTGATTGTTTGAGGCCCTAAACGAATTCAAATCAAAAAGTTGTCAACCACAAAGTTTCATAACTTTTTGAGCACTACATTTTTCGTATAGAAAGTTTTTCCATCTGAGGTCTTTTGAAAATTTCAAATTTTAAAATTTTGAATTTCAAACGTAGTTTTGCATGACAAGATGAATTCAAATGAAAAAGTGGTCAACTACAATGTTTCATAACTTTTTGAGATCTACAAATTTCATTTAGGAAGTTTTTCCATCCGAGGTCTTTTGAAAAATTCGAATTTTAAAATTTTAAAATTTTGAATTTCAAACGTAGTTTTCCATGACAAGATGAATTCAAATTAAAAAGTGGTCAACTACAATGTTTCATAACCTTTCGAGATCTACAAACTTCATTTAGGAAGTTTTTCCATCCGAAATTGTGGTGCTAACATTGTTCATAAATCTTATATATCTCTCTTGTAGTTTCATGGAACTACATGAGAGACATATAGATTTTGTGAACAACGTAATTATTACTTTGTCGAATAAAGAAATGACCAATATAAAGTTTGTAGATCATGAAAAGTTATGAAACTTTATAGTTGAAAACTTTTTTATTTGAATTCGTTTAGGGCACCAAAATGTGGTTTGAAAAATTGCTTTGCCGAGTGTTTTACTTTGGCACTCGGCAAAGAAGCCTTTGCCGAGTGTTTTTTTTGGCTCTCGGCAAAGAAACTTCTTTGCCGAGAGCCGTTTATCGGACGCTCGGCAAAGCCTTCTTTGAAAAATAGCGGCGGTAGCGGCCGCAATTGCACCCGCAATAGCGGTGGCGGTCCATTGCCGCTACCGCTATGAGGTAGTGCTCTGAATTTTGCATCCTGAAATTTTGCGGCCGCAATTCTGAATAGCGGGCCAATATTGCGGCCATAATTGCGCGTAGCAGGCCGCGATAGCATGGAAGCAAATATCACTAATTAGTCCAGCCCACTATGACTCACACCCCAAATTCAAATACTCACGCATCGGCTATGAAACTTAAAATTATTTATGATATATGCACTTAAAATTATTTATACTCATTATTCTTGATATATGTACTTAAAATTATATGGGATTATTGGGTGCCGCTATTGGAACTTATCGTCCGCAATATCGCCCGCTATCCGCAATCCGCTACCTCGACGCTAATCCGCTACCAACCCGCTATACGCTATTTATTACCTTGATCAGCTATTAACACGAAACCTTGTTTCCCTTTTTTTTTTGCTACAGATTTAACTGAGTTGGAGCATAGCATTTTCTTGAAGCCAACTAAAGAGTTGCAGATTTCACTGAGTTTGAGAAACCAAAGGATTAGAAAGAAGACAGTCGCACAACACTTGCAAGTTGCAACCATCAACATATAATTGACGAGAGCCTTGTGAAAACTGTTATATCTGTTACGTTCCTGGAATTTTTCTATTCGTCCAGGCTGTCTTCCATTCAACTCGACTCCCCAAATCAACGCAGCATTTATATGCATAAGGAACTATCCAAAACCCGGCAACCTGGCCAGACCGACCCAGCCCAGTGATTAGTAAAACCGACCACTAACCCATACAAACCCGTAACCAAGCCGGACCTGATTATGCGCTAGCGGCTTGGGTCGCAAATCCAGCCAAAGCCGCTCAAACCGGACCATGAACAGGGCTATTGCCAAGGTGTACTACTTTATAACGAATCTACTGATGCCAATACTACGTTGTCAATCGATGTAAAGTTCAACATATTACATATGTATTCATAGTCAAAGGCAATGATGCTACAAAAAATCTAGATTAATATATAAATTTCGGACAGGAGGAGGAAGTAGGTGTCATTTCTTCTTCTAATACGTCCCCGTACATCCATAAATCCAAGGATTATTTTTGTAGCAGGAAGTCTCTAAGCAAGACTTCGGCAACTCCCTCCCCCCCCCCCCCCCCCCCCCCCCGTTCCCATTTTCTAACAATTTAGTGTTGATTGCTTACAACAACTCAACAGATTGTAAATAAAAAAACTATTTTTAACTAGAAATCTACGAGTATATAGTGTTAAAAGATAAATGATTTCTCCACCTTTATTGATCAGCTCAGCCTTTTTATGTTGAAATATTTGGTCATACAATTCCATATAATATCGGAGATAAAGGTCCCAAATTCAAATCATGGCTGACACAATCTAAAACATCACAAGAAATCTAACCAACCATGGTGCTGAGAGTGGAATTGTTGGAGTATAATTGAGAATTACCTATATTTTCTCATCAGTAGTTTAAGTGTTTGGTGAAATGATCATTGGATGCAAAGTACATGTAAAATTAACTAACCGTTACTCGCAACTCGCAAAGTTTATTATTTTCTAATTAATTGTGTGTTGCATTGATCGATGGAGAGAGTATTTGTTTGGATAATAATAGAGTAATTGATCGATGGAGGGAGTATTTGTTTAGATAATAGTAGAGTAAAATATCCTAATTTGTGCTCCATATAGAAGCATCGTGTAACACCCCAGGTGTTTGGCTTCCATATTTGCACTTGCATTTCATAAACTTGAGCATCATTCATTCATGCATGAGCTTATAATGTGTGAAACATGCTTTTGAAACATTGCAACATGTGCTTATATTTCATGTGTGTTTATGAAATGAGTAGTGTGCAACACCCAAGTGCAACATGTGCAACTTCCTTTTGATACATGTCACCCACTTTAGTGAAACATGACTAGCAAGTGTTATGCAACACACTCATGAAACATGGCTTGGAAACAAAAGTAGCAATTCACTTGTTTTTCCTTGTTTCAATGCATGTGATGCTTGATTTTGGTGTGATCAATGTATGGTGTGGGTAATTATTCCCTACAACATCTTAACTACACTTAGGATCATTAGTGGAACAATGTTCTTGTTGACCAAATTGACCAAAATGCCCTCCTATGTGTTGTTGACCAAGCCTTGGGCCCTAGAGTGCTTTAGTTTGACTATTTAAAAAGTCCAGCTTACAGATCTTGCATGGAGGAGCACCCTTTATCAAAGTTGTAGAGAATTTCATGGGGAACAAAAGTTCTAATATGGCGATCTTATGAAAATGGCTAGAACATGCTCAAAAGTGGTCCACAAGTCAATTTTGAGGACTGTTTTGTGACTTAGCATTTTTGGCTAAGTCAAACACTGAAACCGTTTCAAGGTACCCTACTTTGGAGCCATGTAACTCACAAACCATGCCAAACCAGTCCAAGCTCCAATTGATAAAGTTGTAGTACTCGTGTAGCTCTACAACTTTGTTGTTATCACCTCTTGCTAAATCGGGCCAGTTTAGGAGATAATCAACGACGAAATCGCCCTCTCAGTCACCACAATGGACATCAATTCAGCTTCTTCAGTTCGACAGTGGCCGACCGATGCTAGAGTCTGGCTACCGCGTGGCTGCTCACGTGCAAGGAGGACGCCACGGCGTGGCTTGTGCATGTCGTTGGAAGCAGAAATCTGGAGCCCGCTCGGTTTTCCTCATTTCCCTCGCCTCTCTTCTCCTCTCGTGGCTCTCTCCGACGAGCAGCGCCACCGTGAGCTCGCCACGGCCGCACACGCACGACACCCCACCTCAGCCCACTAGATTGCGCCCACAGCTCCGCCACCACCTCACGGACCTCGTCGACCACTCATTTGAGGCAGCCTAGCTTAGGGTAAGCGGCTTTTGCCGATTTTTCCCCGCTCGGAGTTCACCGGAGCACCGCCGCCCCCGCGGTCCTCCGTGGCCAGCACTGCACCGCACGCCTCCGTCCCACCTCACCCCCATTTCATCATTCTCGTGGCCTGTAGAAGCTTAGGTGAAGATGTTACCTCACGGTTTGAGCTGTAGAGGGCGGAACGGAGGGGGAACCGTAGCGAGCTCTCGCCACAGTCGTCATTGCCGCCTGGGCAAACTTCTTCCCATTCTCCCTCTGTAGTTGGTCCTTGGCCGAGTTAGGGTGCGCATGGGGTGCGCCGTCGGTCGTAGTGCATCCTCCGAAGATGTAGTGCCCGATCCCATCGTAGCCTAGCCGGAACGTGGAGCTCGCCGGAGTAACCTGTGCGCCGCCGTGGTACGGAGCACGTGGCCCGGCCTCTCCATCGAACCACCGCCCATTTCGTGTACCTCATTTTCTCTGCCAGTGCTCGCTGGTCCTTTTCCCTCTCTGCCTGGCCGTTTTGGTCACCGAAGATGACCGAAGCACGGCGGTCTACCACCGCCTAGCCGCCATCCCCATCAGTGAGCCACCTCCGGTTGACCTAATCCCTCCATCCTACCTCAATCGGCTCGGGGAAAGACGGAGGTCGCGCTGGTGCCCTCGGTTTCGCCGGTCGACTCACCGACGACGAGCTCACGCCGCCGCTTTCCCCTCCCGTGCTACTGCCTCTCTGACGAGCAGGCCCTTCCTGTCACACCGCGTGCGTGGGCGGGAGCCGACGCGGGCCACGCTTGAGTTGGGCCGCGCTGGCGCTAAGCGGGCCGGCCCAGTAGATCTTTAGGGCTTTGATTTTTTTGTTTTTCTTTATTTATTTCACAGATTTTCTTGCTATATTGTAAATTTCATATCTCATGCAATATAGATCTAATTGAGGTGATTCCAAGTGTGTTTAGTTCTAGATAAAGTGTAGTATTTATGAAAAATACAAAATGGATAAGTGTTATTCCGATTCTGGAAGATTTAAATAGGTCTTTGAAATGTGTTTTAAAATAGATGCAAATTTGTTAAATGGATAACTTGATTATAGTGCTCCAAAAATTATGAAATTTGGTGGGTATGCTATTTCATATCTATACTAGCCCTGGTAAAAATTTAGGAACTATTGCTTGAGTACTTTTCAAGTTATGATGTTGTCATGTTATAATAGGAGATATTTGAATGAATTTTAATAATTTTTTTTTATGTGCAATGCTCATGAAATTTTATGGAGAGTGTCCTGGTACCCTAAGGTTGCTAAGAAAAATATTTTTTCTATTGTTTGACACTTTTCTTTATGATTTATTAATTATGCAAAAATCAGCCTTTCTGGCTTGTGAATTTTGTGTAGGGAGTCTCCTGTAATTTTTGTAGGATTTTCTGAGCAGTTTTCATATAAGTTTAATTTTCCACTTAATTAATTAATTAAATTAAGAAAGGGATTAAAATAAATGACTTGAGTGAACATACCTTACTTTCTGGTGGTTTCATGTCATATGTGACCTGGTAGTGTCATTAGTTTGGTCATAAGGGTAGTTTGACACATTAACAAATATTTAATTTTCACATTTCTAGGTTCTCTGTATAGCTGGTAGCATTTTGGCAGCACTCGGCAAACATTTTTTTTTCAAATTTTTAGAAATCATTTCTTTGCTGAGCGTTGTACCCGCGGACACTCAGCAAATATTTCTAAAGAAGAATCTGACAATAAAAATTTAAAAAAAAATTACAAAAATCTTTGCCGAGTGTTGGGTGTGTGACACTCGGCAAAATTAGTGTCTTTGCCGAGTGTCTCACGTTTGACACTCGGCAAAGATTGACGGTTGTTGGAGCCCGTCGCCCCAGGCTAACTTTGCCAAGTGTCTCTCTACGGCGAGTGTTTTTCTTTACCGGGTGTCCAGCACTCGGCAAAGCATGCTTTGCCGAGTGTTTTTGGTTGCCGAGTGCCGACACTCGGCAAAGAAAGTCTTTGCCGATATTTGGCACTCGGCAAAGCATATTACACTCGGGGAAGAGCCTGTCTCCCGTAGTGCATCTGTTCGCAATGCAGGCAAAGATTTCGAGGCATCCTTTCAATTTTAGAATATATTCCATTATGGCTGCAGGTGGATCGAATTACTTGTGTAGTGTGACAAGCACTTATGCTAAAGCTAGTTATTTTCAATGAAGGAAAAGTTAGTTATTCTAAGTGTAACTGTGACATGTCAACAAAAGTATTCCATAGGTTGCTTGCATTGATAATCATTATGGTTTCCTTTATTAGCATATTAACTTTCTGTGGGACAAGTTAACTGAGAGTAACTTAGGTAATGAGATTTCTTATGGTGGAATACTCCCACCAAGATTCGAAGCTATACTTAAATTTATTGCATGAACAGATAGCATTATTCAATGTGTATGTGAGAATATTCATCTGTAGTGTGTTTTGCCAAAAGAAAAAAGGTGGGACAGATTGTTTTTTGTTACAAGTTGTAGTTGTGACTAAATGAATTCCATCAATTGAACTCTGAATCTCCAAAATCAGACAGAATTTGCTTGAGCAATTGTGTCTGAAAATTTCCATACCAGCGTGTATCAGAAACCTCGTTAACTTTCTTTATTTCAAAGCTCGATCGGCTGGTGCCTTGTGTCCCAAGAAAAATATATTCTAAAACAAAAAGGAGGCATCCTATAAAGATAAAGAGACATGCATATGAAAAATGTCTACTGCAGTCTACGGAAAAAAAAAGAGACATTCTTGGGAGTTAGAGCATCTCCGGCAGATTACCCATACCCCATTGCCAAATATTTTCTCTTTCCCTTACCAATAGCTACTTTTTCGTTTTTAGTAATCACTGCTGCAGCAGACTACCAAAATCCATATAGGTAAGAGTAGTGAATCACCTACATATGAGTAAGAGGGTGGTGGGTTTTGGTGACTACCAAAAAAATTTTGGTATTGGTAATAGGATTGGTAATCTGCTGGATCACCCTATATATCCCTCAAATCACAGTTTTTTGGTATTGGTGATGCGAGCACCCTATATCCCGCAAATCACCGTTTTTTTGGTATTGGTGATGAGAATAGGTAATCTGCTGGATATCGCTACAGTAAACGGAGTAAAAGCAGTTGCAGCCCGGCTGTAGTGCAGCTGAACAGGCCCTTAAACTTGGGCCTTGTTTAGATGGCTAAAAAGAGCCAAAAAAATTTTTGCGCAGTACCTGTCACATCAAATCTTTGGACGCATGCATAAAGCATTAAATGTAGATAAAAAAATAACTAATTGCATAGTTTGTCTGTAAATGTCGAGACGATTCTTTTGAGCATAGTTAGTCCATGGTTAGACAAATTTTGCCAAATAATAACGAAAAGTGCTACAAGAATTTTCCCTAAAAATTTTGAGAACTAAACGGAGCCTTAGTTACAAGATATACAATCATTTTCAATAGTTTTTAATAAGTGGCCAACTATTTTTTCTCTTCTTACTATTTTTCCGAGGGCTGGCAGATTTTCTAGTGCGATTTTCCTTTTTTCCAACAATTTTATCAAATCAACAACAATGTAATCCCCAATAAAATATACTAGATACCGTTGGCCACTTGTGAAAAAACCGTCTGGGAAAAATAGTATTCTCGTATTATTTGTATATGAAATGAGGCATTTTCGCAATGGGTAGTGATATATCGGGAATGAAGGCTGGTTATATACCTGCAGCATTTTTGCACGGAGACAGAAAATTCGGAATTGGAGCAATCCACGAAAGCGCGCAAACATGCTTGTAGTTGAACAAAGTTCATAACTCGAATCACTTCAATTCAAAGATAGAAGCAGGCAACAGGCGTCGTCATCACTACCAACGTGAGGCCTCTCGGAACATGACACTACCAAAGTTGTACTGCCACGACTTTATCCTGTTTTCTTTTTTCCTTTTTTGCCTCCCATCTTTTTTTTCCTTATTTCAGAGCAAGGCAATGCATGAAGAAGGCCACAGACCCAGCAGGCTCACCCACTGGGGCTCAAGAGCAAGAGAGATACGATGAGTGGCATCTGGAGCGCCGTGCGGTGGTGGGACGAATGGCAGATGCGCGTCCTCGTCGCCGGCAGCCTCCTGATGCAGTGGTTCCTCCTGCTGGCGGCGCCAATGCGCAAGTACACCATCCAGACCTGGCTCCGACGGCTCATCTGGCTGGTCTACATCAGCTGCGACGCCCTGGCAATCTACGCGCTTGCCACCCTCTTCAACCGCCAGACCAAGGCCAGCAGCCCCTGCCACACCGGCGCTAGGGCGAGCTCCCTCGAGGTGCTCTGGGCGCCGGTGCTCCTCATCCACCTTGGCGGCCGGGAGGAGATCACCGCCTACAACATCGAGGACAACGAGATGTGGACGCGACACACGGTGACGCTCGTGTCCCAGGTCACCGTCGCCCTCTACGCCTTCTACAAGACGTGGCCCGACTCCGGTGACCGGCGGCTGCTCTGGTCAGCGGTCCTGCTCTTCTTCATCGGCATCCTCAGCTTCTGTGAGAAGCCGTGGGCGCTCCGGCGGGCCAGCATCAACCGCCTCGTCTCCGTCTACTCCTCGCTCGCCGCCGGGGAGCGGCAGAAGCCCACGTCAGCGTGGGAGTACCTCTTCACCGAGCTCGACTTCAGCGGCGGGTCCGTTGTCGAGGTGAAGAAGAAGCCGCGGAGCACCATCCTGTCGGAGGGGGACAAGGTCCAGATGATCCTCTCCGACATGTCGCTAGGCGCCGCCGCCGCCGCGCAGAAGAGCCGGGGCTTGTCGGAGGAGGGCGTCCTCGGCATGCTCGACCCCGGCGCTGAGAAGAACATGAAGCGCTGGCTGCGCCGGGCGTTCGGGATCATCTACACCAGGGCCAACGTGGTGTCCACGCCGGCGTACTTGGCCTGTCACGTCCTGCTGGTGCCATCGCTGCACGCCACCGCCATCGCCCTCTTCGCGACAAGCCACAAGCACGCGTATGAGCAGTTCAACGCCGTCGACGTCAAGATGACCTACGTCATCCTAAGCTTCACCGCAGTGCTCGATGTCTTCGGGGTGCCAATCAGCGAGCTCCTGTACTGGGTCCTGTCCAAGACCAAGATCCCCGCGCTGTGCGAGACGCTGCCTGGCGACAATCTCATCAGCGCGGTCCAGAAGGTGAAGAACCCTAGGACCGGACGGTTGATCAAGTGGGCCAGGAGCCTCGGATACAAGGGACGCTTCTTCCACCATGACGACCGCAAGAATAATCTGTACGGCAAGGTCGCCGGGTTCGTGGTAGCAGAGCTCTTGGGGTACAAGGTGCAAGGCCTCGACCTCGCCAGCTACAGGGACAAAGACAAGAACAAGAACTGGGCTCTGAAGAAGCTCGAGGTGTTGTTCAAGGAGAATGACAAGGTCATCAACACTGACACGATCTGGAAGAGCCCGCGCAAGCTGCCATTCGACGAGAGCGTCCTCCGGTGGCACATCGCCACCGACCTCTGCTGCCGCCTCAGCCCTCCGCCCAAGGGGCTGGATCCCCTCACGTACACCTACAGCAAATGCGCGGCGGGGATCTCCAACTACATGGCGCACCTGCTCAACTGCCGGCCGGACATGCTGATGACCGGCAGCCGGCAGCACCTGTTCAGCGAGGCCCTCCGGAGCATGGACTCCATGGGCAGGGTGGTGTGGCGGAGCATCGAGGACGCCGAGGACGCGTGCAGCAAGCACGCCCTCATCAAGGAGGCCTGGGATCTCGCCAAGGAGCTGGTGGAGCTTGGCGACGACAAGACCCGGTGGGAGCTCATGTACCGGGTGTGGGTTGGGCTCCTCTGCTACTCGGCCAGCATGTGCAGGGGCTACCAGCATGCCAAGAGCCTCGGCGAAGGCGGCGAGTTCCTCTCCTTCGTCTGGCTCGTCATTGCGCTCAAGGGGGCCAAGACATTGGCCGACAAGCTTCAGATGCCGGACGATGAAGGAACCACCGAGGAAACCACCGGGGAGACCAAGAAAGAAGAACGAATGAAAATTTCTGATTTTTTTTAAACTGAGTGTGTTTGTTTTCTTGCGTCCTTGGTTGACGCTCGGGTGTTCTACGTAAGATGCCCTTGCATTGTTTACGTGTGCTTACTTTCTTGTTAGTTGCAGGCTTCATTGGCTGGGAGGGGCTTTTTGAAAAATCGATCGTTATTTGTATCTGCGTTTAAGAATTGATTCGGCAAGAAGGTTGAACGAGATAGATGGACTGGTGTGCAAGTTCAGATTTGATCTGAACCGTTGTTACTCGGTCGACAATGGATTTACTATCTTTTTTTTATTTCTCAAATTCACGTGAGATTTTCTCGTCAGTACATATGATGCCATACATACTTCCTTCGTCTAATGAAACGTGCAATATCCACATTTGCAAAAAGATATTGCCTAAAAATGACAATTTTAAAAGTAGTAGACCGTATCTATCTGTCTAATTAAGTGGTCACGTTTGATTTGCATGCCAAAATTGACTTTTAGTCATGATTATTTTAGGAGATCTAGTTAGTTACATGTGGCTAACAAAACGAGGGCATATGAGTATTTTCATGCCACCACTAATTTATCTAAAAAACAAAATCACACTATTCATAAGACGGAGGGAGTATTTTAATATAAAACAAGTGATGTTCTGCTAATGATGGTTGAACTAGCTAACCCTTCTAGCACGCACCAAGTGCCATTGCAGGACCTCTACATGCAAAAACTATATCATGCATGTAATAATCACACATAAAAGTCATGACAAAGAAGTGAAGTCAAAACAAGTCCATGAAGAACGTAAACATATCATAGTTAAAAATAACCCATATGGTTTAAGGTTTTTATCGATTACCAACAGAGTATGAATCTGCTTAGATCACTGTGACCAGTGGCTGGCCCGGGATAAAATCTTAGGTGAGGCGAACTTTAGCTAAAAGCTAAATCCTTAAAAAAGAAAAAACATATACACACCATATTTGCCTATTGGGATCATATAAATTAACATATAATGAGTGAACAACAACAAATTTGAGATGATACCTCTATTTCAAAGAATAAACATAATTATTGTACCATATAACTCGAAGTAATCGATGAAAAAGTTAGAGAGCAGTAGTGGTGCTCGTCAGCAAGTAGCTGAGGCGGCCGTCTCAGCTTGCCTTATGGGCAGGTCCGCCCTGACTGTGACCCTCTCTTTGTCATAATTATGTATCTAAATCAAATAAGCTTCTAGCGCCTACTGGGCTATTGAGTCAATTTTCGTTACACTTTTGTGCCTCTGCTGCTAAGTTTTAGAGACCTAGAGTTAAAGTTGTCCCTTGCAAAGAAATGACCAATACACCTCATTTTCCTTTCCTGTACTCAACGCACCCTTGAGCCGTGCAAATTGACACTGCTCTGTAATCATGGCTGTCACACGTCACCGCCCGGAGGATTTTTATATTTTAAATTTTTTTATTCAATATTTCAAAAATAATATCACCTAAAAAATATTTTCAGATTTAACCCTTTTTTGTCACGCCAGCGGCGCTGGCGCGACTAAATAACATTGTCGCGCCACATGCATTGGCGCGGCAAAATCTGCCACGTTAGACGCCGTTTCCGACGTGGAAAACGCTGTCACACCACTCCTGCTGGCGTGACAGTATTGTTCTGTCGCGCCACCGGAAGTAACGTGACAAGACAAAATGTTTAAAAAATCATAACTCATTCATACGATGTCGGATGAAGATGAAATTTATATGAAAATTGTAGCCCTCGATGAGATCTACAACTTTGTAGTTTTGAGTTTTTTCATTTGAGGACGTTAAAATGCTAAAAAATTAATAATAAATTTTAGGACCATAATAACCGCGTAAGTGCTTGTCGCATTAGAAAAATAATAACGTTTTTGTATGGCGTCAAATAAAGATACTTTCTACATGAAAGTTGTAGCCCTCAATGAGATCCACAACTTTGTATTTTTGAGTTTTTGTATTTGGGATAGTTAAAATGCACGAAAAAATATTATAGATTATTTTTTTCACATCTTATCCATTTCAAATGGGAAAACTCAAAACTATAAATTTGTAGACCTCTTTAAGGGCTACAACTTTAATATAAAATGTATTTTCATTTGACATCATATAAAAACGATATCATTTTTCTAATACGACAAACGCTAATAAACCGTTATTATGCTGCTGAAATTTTATATTATTTTTTGGTGCATTTTTACTATTTCAAATGCAAAAACTCAAAACTACAAAGTTGTAGATTCCATTGAGGGCTACAACTTTTATGTAGAAAGTATCTTTATTTGATGCCATATAGAAACACTATTATTTTTCTAATACGACGAGCACTTGTATGCGGTTATTATGATTCTGAAATTTATTATTAATTTTTTGAGCATCTTAACCTTCTCAAATGAAAAAACTCAAAACTACAAAGTTGTAAATCTCATCTAGGGCTACAATTTTTATATAGAGTTAATCTTCATCCGACATCGTATGAAAGAGTTATAATTTTTCAAACGTTTTGTCTTGTCACGCCACTCCCGGTGGTGCGACAGAACAATACTGTCACGCCAGCGAGAGTGGCGTGACAGCGTTTTCCACGTCGGAAACGCCGTCTAACATGGCGGACTTTGCTGCGCCAATGCATGTGGCGCGACAACGTTATTTGGTCGCGCCAGCGCCGCTGGCGTGAACAAAAGGATCATATCTGAAAATATTTTTTTAGGTGAGATTATTTTTGAAATATTGAATAAAAAAGGATTAAAATATAAAAATCCTCCTCACATGCCATTGCCTATCCATTATTGCCCTCTCTCATAAACACATGTTCATATATCCATTGCCTATCAGATCCGCATCGCTGGAGAAGGAAGCATCTGTCAAGCTGAATAAATCCTTGGTAGCGGGGGATTGGTGGGTAGAGGAAGTGTAGGGTGCCGCAACGTAGTCCTCGCCAGGCCTTGTGTACACGCCACTGTTGATTTAAAATAGAGACTGTCCACAGGCTTCACTTTTGAGTAGTTATTGGAGTGTCCCCGTGACGGGCACGATGCCAGTCATTTTAAAGAATTCGAAGTTGATGCCCATGCCCACCACGACACATGAAGTTACACGTGTACTCCCTCAGTTCCAAATTATATGTCATTTCAATTTTTTTTGAAGAGTCAAAACATCTCAGATTTAACCAAATTTATATAATAAAGTAATAACATTCGTGATACCAAATAAGTACTATTAGTTTCTTCATTAAATATATTTTCATAGTATATATATTCAGTGCCATAAACCTTTGTGATTCTCTCTATAATTTTGGTCAAACATAAAATCTTTTGACTCTAAAAAAAATTAGAATGACTTATAATTTGGAACCCATAGAGTTAAATAAGGCCTCATCACCGCAATTCCATTTGAAAGAAGCCACGGATCCCAAAAAGAAGTGAATGTTCTGTAATAGAATACGTCAAGCTTTAATTTGTTTGATCACGATTTTCATTAAGGTATAAATTTCAGATCTACCAAGGTGAGAGGATCATCCTCACACAGAGGAAGTGGGCCGCACCACCAGAAAAGGAAAAAGTCTACTTCACCCCTAACTATGGGGTAGTCTACTTTACCCCCAAACTATGAAACGGTCTATTCTACCCCCTCTGAACTTTGCAAAACGGGCCAAATCACCACCTCGAGCAGTTTTGGATGTGGTTTGCTACAGTAATAGCTGTTTGCTACAGTGTTTCGTCTAAATCTTTGAAAAATCATAGTAAATCATAGAAAAATCATAAAATGAAAAATCCAATTTTCTTGGACTCCACATAAGAAGATCTACACAATGAACATATAATATAGTATACTTTAGTACAAAGTTTTTACCGTAAATTTTGATCTATTTTTTCTGTAATTAATTTGAATAATTCATACAACAAAAACTGTTATATCTGTTCCGTTCCATTTCAGGTTATACTGTATGGTAATGTGCAAACTGAAGGACTCACTCATGGCAGCTTTCTTTCTTGCTTAAGAAATACACTATCTAAATATTGTTAGTTCTAAACTTAGTTTATCTGTGCATAATCTGTGCAAAGTTAATGCATTAATGGATAAGTTATTAGTTCCTGAACTTCATGAGCACCAATTCAATGTCTTTGTTTGTCTGTAGTACTATCCTTCATGTCTACCTACATCCACAATCACACATGCATCAGCTTCCCTTTTTTTTGCTACAGATTTAACTGAGTTGGAGCATAGCATTTTCTTGAAGCCAACTAAAGAGTTACAGATTTCACTGAGTTTGAGAAACCAAAGGATTAGAAAGAAGACAGTGGCACAACACTTGCAAGTTGCAACCATCAACATATAATTGACGAGAGCCTTGTGAAAACTGTTATATCTGCTACGTTCCTGTAATTTTTCTATTCGTCCAGGCTGTCTTCCATTCAACTCGACTCCCCAAATCAACGCAGCATTTATATGCATAAGGAACTATCCAAAACCCGGCAACCTGGCCAGACCGACCCAGCCCAGTGATTAGTAAGACTACCCGCTGTAGGTACTCTAAAGGGATACTTTAAAGTTTTAGAGTATGAATATAGAATAAAAACTGCTGCACTAGGTACTCTAAAACGATACTCTATCTTTTCTCTCACTCTATATTTAGAGTAGTACAGTGCTTGCTCTATAGTTGGCAGTGACGGGCCCTACTAGCTAAACAAAGGAAAAAAATGTTATAACTCACAAACCAAAAATCCAAATTAAATTTCGATTGCACCATTAAATTCGTCTTAATAAATCCTTCAAAACTAGATCACACATAGATATATTTAAATAAAGTGACAAGTGAGTCCCACAGTGGCACCATATACAACATGGATTTACATATGATGCTGCTAAAACATAGGAGGATGAAGCTAGCAACCTTTCAAACAAATCGACGACAGCGTAGAAGCCTTTGAAGTGGATTGATCGCCGGAGATGAGATAAGCAAGGACAATGGAAGAACAAGCAACAAGAACATGAACAAGGAAGTGCTCGGACAGGGAGGAAGAAGAGGGAGGTTCAATTTATAGGAGGTTTTAATCCCGGTTGGTAACACCAACCGGGACTAAACCCAGTCCTATAGTCCCAGTCGGTGCCACGGACCGGGACAAAACCTGTAGTCCCGGTCCGTGGCACCGACCGGGACTAAAGGCACCAACCGGGACTAAAGGTCCCTCCCGACTGCGCCTGACAACAGAGCCGTTGGCGAGGGACCTTTAGTCCCGGTTGATAACACCAACCGGAACTAAAGGTCTATTTAGTCCCAGTCGCCGAAATCGCCGAGACTAAAGATATTTTGGACGATCGACGAAAGGTCAGTTATGCAGTAGTGTTACCTAAAACTCAAATAGGGACAAATGACCATAAAATTTCAGGGAATATAAAATAGCGCCCACTACCACTTCACATTTATCAAGCAATAACGCATACTGGATAACTCATTAATTAGAGTCCAGCATATTACGTTACCTTAATGCATGTCTAAATAAATTATATAGTATATGCATGGCTTCCTTGAAGCAAGCCTTACAACGGGAATACAATAACTACTCAGCTAAGTAGAATTAATCAAGCAATAAACAAACAGAGCACACACATAAACACACCGCCACATATATTTACCTTGATCACTGTCACAATGAAGATCTTGACAAAGGAAGTCTCCTTCTTTACCACCTTCCTCTGTGCAATGACAACTGGTTGCGGCCTTGGCTGCACCAGGAATAGCCGGGAACGGCGCTGCCACCTTGCAGAGCTGCTGCGCGATCTCCCTGAGCAGAACAACCTGTGCCTTCTCGTCACCCATGGACATGATGGCATGCCGCATCGATTCCCTGTCCGCCTCCAACGCCTGCAACCTCGCCTTGAGCTTCTGTATCTCCTCCTCCTCTGCCCAGCCCCCACCCACAGCCCGGACGCCCACATCGCCTGTCCCAAAGTAGTAGCAGTCCTCAGGCGCCATCACCAGCACGCCATGTACTGCGTCCACCGTGTACACCCGGTCGCCGTCCTCATCCAGGTCCGGCACGTCCCGGTGGTCTGCGAAGAGAGGGAACTCATCAGCCAATGCGATTCGGCAGCTGTATGGGACGTTGTCGCCGGAGAGCGTGCAGGCGTGGCGCGAGGAGTGGCGCGGCGAGCCGAAGAGGACGACCCCCTTGTCGGCGTCCGGGCTGGGCATTCTGTTAAGCAGGTGGTGGGTGCGCGGGGTGCCCACGTCGGCGGGGTGGTCGACGAGGCACTGGTGGATGGAGTGGTAGTCGTCGTCGTCGGAGAAGGGGTGGCAGTGCCGGCGGTCCCAGAGGCCACGGCGAGCGGAGGCGGTGGGGGAGGAGGGGAGCGAGGACAACGGTGTCAGCAAGGGGAAGCCGAGGTGGAGGAGTCATGCCTGGCATGCCCTGAGGCGCGCGGCGAGTGCCCGGGCCACGGCTTAGCGGCGGTCGAGTGCGTCCCACAGCGCGGCGGCCTCCGCGGCGTCATGCGAGAACCGCTCCTCCGCGTAGCGGCGGTACTGGCGGGCCTCCATCATGGCCTCCGACTTGTCCCGCTGCAAGCGCAGGATCATGGACATGGCCTTGCAAGCGGCACCCGCAGTCACGCCGCGCTCCACCCGAGCTCTACCTACAGGTCCGCGGCACGCCGCCGCTGCCGCGCTAGCGCCTCCCGCAGCGCCGCCGCCTCGTCACCCGGCCCCAACAGGGCCATCACCGCCAGCGCGTCCCTCGCGGGCGCGCGCCTAGTGAGCGCGACACGTGTGGGGGCATTGGCGCCGCACAGCGAGCATGGGTTGTCATCGCCGCCGCCGCCGCCGTCTGGTGGTGTCGGGTCATCCCCTGCCATGGTGACGCTGGCAGGAGGGGAGGCGCTGACAGCAGCGGTAGCCATAGGCGCGCGCATCCGTGAGGACAGGAGGCGCCGGTGCATGTGGGTGCCGTGATAGGGTGGGGTGGGATTGGGAGGGAGGGCGAGCAGGTGGCTGTGTCAAGGCGAGGGGAGGGGCGGCGAGGCGCCGCCTGGACCTGGATAATTGGACACCCCTTTTGGAAGGACGAGCTGAGCGGCGGGTGCAGGGGGTGGCTGGCGGCCGGCCGCGGGGAGTTGCGCCATGTGATGGGGTGGGATGACGTGGGGTTCCGCGGAATTTGGGTCCTCAGGGCCTAGGGATTGGGCTGGGTTGGCGCCCCTGCTGGCGTGGGGATGGATGGTGGACACAGTTCGCGGGGCGGTTGGCCAGGCGCCAATGCGAATGCCAAGGGGGCCGGGTCATGCGTAGGCGAGGGCGCCCCCGGTGGCCAGGCGCCCGGGGACAACTAGCCGGATGGGTCGGTTGGGGTGCGGATTGATTTACCGTGCACTGCAGAACGAGGGGCACGTTGTTGGATTGTCCCTGGCGTAGGGTAATGTTTGGTTCCGTGTGGAGTTTCGGAAGAGTGATGATTTATTGGGGACGCCAATTAACTAATCGACGCCCGCTACGACGGCAGCGGGAGCATTGGATTTTAAAATTTTGGGCCGTGCTCCGTGCTCGTTGAATTCAAAGGGGGCGGAGGCACGAAAGGGCACCAGTCTGGTCTCGCCAGTGGCCGGTGTGCACCGGGCAGCTAAGGGCATGTAAAACAGTTTAGACAGCTGCTGTCTATTTGACACACACAGACACAGCTAAATAGACAGCTTTGCAATGTCTGTGTGATATTTAATACGTACTCTAGTTGGTGTTGTTTTGCATGGGAGCACAGGCCAGAGCAGTAGACGAGATAGTAGACAGCAACATACTCTTTCCTTACTTAATGATGGCCACATCAGCTCATTTTGCTTACGTGGACTCATATAGACCGCTGCTGTCTAACTGTTGTCCGTGCCCTTAAAATGCATGGCAACCGTGCCTTTAATCTATGATGCTTGCTTCCTGTTTGGCTAGCGATACGTGCAGAAATATGTTATCCGGAACGAAATGAGTTACATGTTGCCAAGGTACACTACTTTATAATGAATCTACTGATGCCAATAGTATGTTGTCAATCGATGAAAAGTTCAACATGTATATTCATAGTCAAAGGTAAAGATGTTAGAACAAATCTAGACTAATATGAATTTCGGACCGGAGGAGGAAGTAGGCGTCATTCCTTCTACTAATATGTCCTCATACATCCATGAATCCAAGGATTATTTTTGTAGTAGGAAGTCGCAAAGCAAGATTTTTTTTACAATTTAGTGTTGATTCACCTTGTTAAAAAAGATTTTTAGTACTAGAAATCTATAGTGTTAAAAGATAAATGATTTGTCTGCCTTTCTTGATCAGCTCAGCCTTTTTATGTTGAAATATTCAGTGCATAGATACAATTCAGTATAATATCGGAGATAGAGGTCTCAAGTTCAAATCATGGCCAACACAATCTAAGACATCATAAGAAATCAAACCAACCATGGTGCTGAGAGTGCAATTGTTAAGAGTATAGTAAGTGAGAATTACCTATATTTTCTCATCGGTAGTTTTAAGTGTTTGGTGACATGATCATTGGATGCAAAGTACATGTAAAATTTACTAATCGTTACTCGGAACTCGTAAATTTTCATATTTTCTAATTAATATGCGTGTTACATCGATCAACGGAGAGAGTATTTGTTTAGATAGTAGTAGAGTAAACTATCCCGATTTGTGGTTCCATATAGAAGCATCGTACTCATAAACGTACTATCTCATTTCTTTTTTCTGTTCAAATGGTTGCAACATATATGTTTATGTATACCTGGCAAGCGGTTGGTTTATGAAAAGACATCTGTAGACATAAGTTATCATATATACTTGGTAAATTTTTTGCGCGTTGCTGGGAATAATCATAGCATGCGAGTCGAAAAATAGGTGTTACTGGCAGGACAATAGGAGCTTGATGATTTGAAGATTCTTTAATGGAAATTTAAGATTCCAAACACAGCTAGAAGAGCACCAACTATAATAGGCATGTCTTTGTTGTGAAAATTAGTTACAATATAATAGCTGTATATTCAATGACGAAAGTAATGATGAAATGTATATAACTAAAATGATCTATATTTTGGAACAAGTAATGATGAAAGAGCACGATAAGGGTCTGCAAAAATAATATAAATACCAAAAACAACTTAGATTCAAAGCAACAATATAAAAAATATTCAACATTGTTTTATATATGAGAAATATTTTTTGAAATTCTTCCATTTAATTGGTTTGTTAAAGGTTATCTACTTACCCTTTGGCCATTGCCATGAAGGCATGAAAAGTGATTACGAAAACATTTTCGGATGGTAAAACTGTCAAAGAAAAAAAAAGACGATAGATTATTCACTAACACTGAGGGAGGTACTAGTAGCGAGATCCGCGCTACAGGGCTGAGCATCACCAATCAGGTCCGCATCTCGCCGTGTTGTTCCAATTTCAGCTGCCCTCCGAGCCTTCCGCCACACCAATGGACGTTGCTTCGTCTACCTTGCCACTGGCCACCGAGCTTCCATCTGCAGAGATCCTGTGTGTTGTTTCCGGTGCCTCCGTTCGGGTCATCGCGAGGGCATCTGTAGGGCACCAGTCACGGGGAAGCCGTTGTACCGAGGAGATCCCCCTGTGCCTGTGAAGCTTCCGCAACCCCGACTGGCAGTGCCGTGATGGTGGCAACGACAAGCACGGGTGCGGGCACAGCCGTGATGCACAAGGCCGCAGTCGTGACAGTCCGACGAGCCTCTGAACTTAACATGAGCACCAATTCAATGTCTTTGTTTGTCTGTAGTACTATCCTTCATGTCTACCTACATCCAATATCACACATGCATCAGCTACAAGTTAATAAATAGCGGCGGTAGCGGCCGCAATTGCACCCGCAATAGCGGTAGCGGTCCATTGCCGCTACCGCTATGAGGTAGTGCTCTGAATTTTGCATCCTGGAATTTTGCGGCCGCAATTCTGAATAGCGGGCCAATATTGCGGCCATAATTGCGCGTAGCAGGCCGCAATAGCATGGAAGCAAATATCACTAATTAGTCCAGCCCACTATGACTCACACCCCAAATTCAAATACTCACGCATCGGCTATGAAACTTAAAATTATTTATGATATATGCACTTAAAATTATTTATACTCATTATTCTTGATATATGTACTTAAAATTATATGGGATTATTGGGTGCCGCTATTGGAACTTATCGTCCGCAATATCGCCCGCTATCCGCAATCCGCTACCTCGACGCTAATCCGCTACCAACCCGCTATACGCTATTTATTACCTTGATCAGCTATTAACACGAAACCTTGTTTCCCTTTTTTTTTTGCTACAGATTTAACTGAGTTGGAGCATAGCATTTTCTTGAAGCCAACTAAAGAGTTGCAGATTTCACTGAGTTTGAGAAACCAAAGGATTAGAAAGAAGACAGTCGCACAACACTTGCAAGTTGCAACCATCAACATATAATTGACGAGAGCCTTGTGAAAACTGTTATATCTGTTACGTTCCTGGAATTTTTCTATTCGTCCAGGCTGTCTTCCATTCAACTCGACTCCCCAAATCAACGCAGCATTTATATGCATAAGGAACTATCCAAAACCCGGCAACCTGGCCAGACCGACCCAGCCCAGTGATTAGTAAAACCGACCACTAACCCATACAAACCCGTAACCAAGCCGGACCTGATTATGCGCTAGCGGCTTGGGTCGCAAATCCAGCCAAAGCCGCTCAAACCGGACCATGAACAGGGCTATTGCCAAGGTGTACTACTTTATAACGAATCTACTGATGCCAATACTACGTTGTCAATCGATGTAAAGTTCAACATATTACATATGTATTCATAGTCAAAGGCAATGATGCTACAAAAAATCTAGATTAATATATAAATTTCGGACAGGAGGAGGAAGTAGGTGTCATTTCTTCTTCTAATACGTCCCCGTACATCCATAAATCCAAGGATTATTTTTGTAGCAGGAAGTCTCTAAGCAAGACTTCGGCAACTCCCTCCCCCCCCCCCCCCCCCCCCCCCCCCCCCCCCCGGTCCCATTTTCTAACAATTTAGTGTTGATTGCTTACAACAACTCAACAGATTGTAAATAAAAAAACTATTTTTAACTAGAAATCTACGAGTATATAGTGTTAAAAGATAAATGATTTCTCCACCTTTATTGATCAGCTCAGCCTTTTTATGTTGAAATATTTGGTCATACAATTCCATATAATATCGGAGATAAAGGTCCCAAATTCAAATCATGGCTGACACAATCTAAAACATCACAAGAAATCTAACCAACCATGGTGCTGAGAGTGGAATTGTTGGAGTATAATTGAGAATTACCTATATTTTCTCATCAGTAGTTTAAGTGTTTGGTGAAATGATCATTGGATGCAAAGTACATGTAAAATTAACTAACTGTTACTCGCAACTCGCAAAGTTTATTATTTTCTAATTAATTGTGTGTTGCATTGATCGATGGAGAGAGTATTTGTTTGGATAATAATAGAGTAATTGATCGATGGAGGGAGTATTTGTTTAGATAATAGTAGAGTAAAATATCCTGATTTGTGCTCCATATAGAAGCATTGTGTACACCCCAGGTGTTTGGCTTCCATATTTGCACTTGCATTTCATAAACTTGAGCATCATTCATTCATGCATGAGCTTATAATGTGTGAAACATGCTTTTGAAACATTGCAACATGTGCTTATATTTCATGTGTGTTTATGAAATGAGTAGTGTGCAACACCCAAGTGCAACATGTGCAACTTCCTTTTGATACATGTCACCCACTTTAGTGAAACATGACTAGCAAGTGTTATGCAACACACTCATGAAACATGGCTTGGAAACAAAAGTAGCAATTCACTTGTTTTTCCTTGTTTCAATGCATGTGATGCTTGATTTTGGTGTGATCAATGTGTGGTGTGGGTAATTATTCCCTACAACATCTTAACTACACTTAGGATCATTAGTGGAACAATGTTCTTGTTGACCAAATTGACCAAAATGCCCTCCTATGTGTTGTTGACCAAGCCTTGGGCCCTAGAGTGCTTTAGTTTGACTGTTTAAAAAGTCCAGCTTACAGATCTTGCATGGAGGAGCACCCTTTATCAAAGTTGTAGAGAATTTCATGGGGAACAAAAGTTCTAATATGGCGATCTTATGAAAATGGCTAGAACATGCTCAAAAGTGGTCCACAAGTCAATTTTGAGGACTGTTTTGTGACTTAGCATTTTTGGCTAAGTCAAACACTGAAACCGTTTCAAGGTACCCTACTTTGGAGCCATGTAACTCACAAACCATGCCAAACCAGTCCAAGCTCCAATTGACAAAGTTGTAGTACTCGTGTAGCTCTACAACTTTGTTGTTATCACCTCTTGCTAAATCGGGCCAGTTTAGGAGATAATCAACGACGAAATCGCCCTCTCAGTCACCACAATGGACATCAATTCAGCTTCTTCAGTTCGACAGTGGCCGACCGATGCTAGAGTCCGGCTACCGCGTGGCTGCTCACGTGCAAGGAGCACGCCACGGCGTCGCTTGTGCATGTCGTTGGAAGTAGAAATCTGGAGCCCGCTTGGTTTTCCTCATTTCCCTCGCCTCTCTTCTCCTCTCGTGGCTCTCTCCGACGAGCAGCGCCACCGTGAGCTCGCCACGGCCGCACACGCACGACACCCCACCTCAGCCCACTAGATTGCGCCCACATCTCCGCCACCACCTCACGGACCTCGTCGACCACTCATTTGAGGCAGCCTAGCTTAGGGTAAGCGGCTTTTGCCGATTTTTCCCCGCTCGGAGTTCACCGGAGCACCGCCGCCCCCGCGGTCCTCCGTGGCCAGCACTGCACCGCACGCCTCCGTCCCACCTCACCCCCATTTCATCATTCTCGTGACCTGTAGAAGCTTAGGTGAAGATGTTACCTCACGGTTTGAGCTGTAGAGGGCGGAACGGAGGGGGAACCGTAGCGAGCTCTCGCCACAGTCGTCATTGCCGCCTGGGCAAACTTCTTCTCGTTCTCCCTCTGTAGTTGGTCCTTGGCCGAGTTAGGGTGCGCATGGGGTGCGCCGTCAGTCGTAGTGCATCCTCCGAAGATGTAGTGCCCGATCCCATCGTAGCCTAGCCGGAACGTGGAGCTCGCCGGAGTAACCTGTGCGCCGCCGTGGTACGGAGCACGTGGCCCGGCCTCTCCATCGAACCACCGCCCATTTCGTGTACCTCATTTTCTCTGCCAGTGCTCGCTGGTCCTTTTCCCTCTCTGCCTGGCCATTTTGGTCACCGGAGATGACCGAAGCACGACGGTCTACCACCGTCGAGCCGCCATCCCCATCAGTGAGCCACCTCCGGTTGACCTAATCCCTCCATCCTACCTCAATCGGCTCGGGGAAAGACGGAGGTCGCGCTGGTGCCCTCAGTTTCGCCGGTCGACTCACCGACGACGAGCTCACGCCGCCGCTTTCCCCTCCCGTGCTACTGCCTCTCCGACGAGCAGGCCCTTCCTGTCACACCGCGTGCGTGGGCGGGAGCTGACGCGGGCCACGCTTGAGTTGGGCCGCGCTGGCGCTAAGCGGGCCGGCCCAGTAGATCTTTAGGGCTTTGATTTTTTGTTTTTCTTTATTTATTTCACAGATTTTCTTGCTATATTGTAAATTCCATATCTCATGCAATATAGATCTAATTGAGGTGATTCCAAGTGTGTTTAGTTCTAGATAAAGTGTAGTATTTATGAAAAATACAAAATGGATATGTGTTATTCCGATTCTGGAAGATTTAAATAGGTCTTTGAAATGTGTTTTAAAATAGATGCAAATTTGTTAAATGGATAACTTGATTATAGTGCTCCAAAAATTATGAAATTTGGTGGGTATGCTATTTCATATCTATACTAGCCCTGGTAAAAATTTAGGTACTATTGCTTGAGTACTTTTCAAGTTATGATGTTGTCATGTTATAATAGGAGATATTTGAATGAATTTTAATAATTTTTTTTGTATGTGCAATGCTCATGAAATTTTATGGAGAGTGTCCTGGTACCCTAAGGTTGCTAAGAAAAATATTTTTTCTATTGTTTGACACTTTTCTTTATGATTTATTAATTATGCAAAAATCAGCCTTTCTGGCTTGTGAATTTTGTGTAGGGAGTTTCTTTGAATAACTTTAGTTAAAATTTTTACAGTAGCCTCCTAGTAGGGTATAGAGTCTCCTGTAATTTTTGTAGGATTTTCTGAGCAGTTTTCATATAAGTTTAATTTTCCACTTAATTAATTAATTAAATTAAGAAAGGGATTAAAATAAATGACTTGAGTGAACATACCTTACTTTCTGGTGGTTTCATGTCATATGTGACCTGGTAGTGTCATTAGTTTGGTCATAAGGGTAGTTTGACACATTAACAAATATTTAATTTTCACATTTCTAGGTTCTCTGTACAGCTGGTAGCATTTTGGCAGCACTCGGCAAACATTTTTTTTTCAAATTTTTAGAAATCATTTCTTTGCTGAGCGTTGTACCCGCGGACACTCAGCAAATATTTCTAAAGAAGAATCTGACAATAAAAATTTTAAAAAAAATTACAAAAATCTTTGCCGAGTGTTGGGTGTGTGACACTCGGCAAAATTAGTGTCTTTGCCGAGTGTCTCACGTTTGACACTCGGCAAAGATTGACGGTTGTTGGAGCCCGTCGCCCCAGGCTAACTTTGCCAAGTGTCTCTCTACGGCGAGTGTTTTTCTTTACCGGGTGTCCAACACTCGGCAAAGCATGCTTTGCCGAGTGTTTTTGGTTGCCGGGCCGACACTCGGCAAAGAAAGTCTTTGCCGATATTTGGCACTCGGCAAAGCATATTACACTCGGGGAAGAGCCTGTCTCCCGTAGTGCATCTGTTCGCAATGCAGGCAAAGATTTCGAGGCATCCTTTCAATTTTAGAATATATTCCATTATAGCTGCAGGTGGATCGAATTACTTGTGTAGTGTGACAAGCACTTATGCTAAAGCTAGTTATTTTCAATGAAGGAAAAGTTAGTTATTCTAAGTGTAACTGTGACATGTCAACAAAAGTATTCCATAGGTTGCTTGCATTGATAATCATTATGGTTTCCTTTATTAGCATATTAACTTTCTGTGGGACAAGTTAACTGAGAGTAACTTAGGTAATGAGATTTCTTATGGTGGAATACTCCCGCCAAGATTCGAAGCTATACTTAAATTTATTGCATGAACAGATAGCATTATTCAATGTGTATGTGAGAATATTCATCTGTAGTGTGTTTTGCCAAAAGAAAAAAGGTGGGACAGATTGTTTTTTGTTACAAGTTGTAGTTGTGACTAAATGAATTCCATCAATTGAACTCTGAATCTCCAAAATCAGACAGAATTTGCTTGAGCAATTGTGTCTGAAAATTTCCATACCAGCGTGTATCAGAAACCTCGTTAACTTTCTTTATTTCAAAGCTCGATCGGCTGGTGCCTTGTGTCCCAAGAAAAATATATTCTAAAACAAAAAGGAGGCATCCTATAAAGATAAAGAGACATGCATATGAAAAATGTCTACTGCAGTCTACGGAAAAAAAAGAGACATTCTTGGGAGTTAGAGCATCTCCGGCAGATTACCCATACCCCATTGCCAAATATTTTCTCTTTCCCTTACCAATAGCTACTTTTTCGTTTTTAGTAATCACTGCTGCAGCAGACTACCAAAATCCATATAGGTAAGAGTAGTGAATCACCTACATATGAGTAAGAGGGTGGTGGGTTTTGGTGACTACCAAAAAAATTTTGGTATTGGTAATAGGATTGGTAATCTGCTGGATCACCCTATATATCCCTCAAATCACAGTTTTTTGGTATTGGTGATGCGAGCACCCTATATCCCGCAAATCACCGTTTTTTTGGTATTGGTGATGAGAATAGGTAATCTGCTGGATATCGCTACAGTAAACGGAGTTAAAGCAGTTGCAGCCCGGCTGTAGTGCAGCTGAACAGGCCCTTAAACTTGGGCCTTGTTTAGATGGCTAAAAAGAGCCAAAAAATTTTTTGCGCAGTACCTGTCACATCAAATCTTTGGACGCATGCATAAAGCATTAAATGTAGATAAAAAAAATAACTAATTGCATAGTTTGTCTGTAAATGTCGAGACGATTCTTTTGAGCGTAGTTAGTCCATGGTTAGACAAATTTTGCCAAATAATAACGAAAAGTGCTACAAGAATTTTCCCTAAAAATTTTGAGAACTAAACGGAGCCTTGGTTACAAGATATACAATCATTTTCAATAGTTTTTAATAAGTGGCCAACTATTTTTTCTCTTCTTACTATTTTTCCGAGGGCTGGCAGATTTTCTAGTGCGATTTTCCTTTTTTCCAACAATTTTATCAAATCAACAACAATGTAATCCCCAATAAAATATACTAGATACCGTTGGCCACTTGTGAAAAAACCGTCTGGGAAAAATAGTATTCTCGTATTATTTGTATATGAAATGAGGCATTTTCGCAATGGGTAGTGATATATCGGGAATGAAGGCTGGTTATATACCTGCAGCATTTTTGCACGGAGACAGAAAATTCGGAATTGGAGCAATCCACGAAAGCGCGCAAACATGCTTGTAGTTGAACAAAGTTCATAACTCGAATCACTTCAATTCAAAGATAGAAGCAGGCAACAGGCGTCGTCATCACTACCAACGTGAGGCCTCTCGGAACATGACACTACCAAAGTTGTACTGCCACGACTTTATCCTGTTTTCTTTTTTCCTTTTTTGCCTCCCATCTTTTTTTTCCTTATTTCAGAGCAAGGCAATGCATGAAGAAGGCCACAGACCCAGCAGGCTCACCCACTGGGGCTCAAGAGCAAGAGAGATACGATGAGTGGCATCTGGAGCGCCGTGCGGTGGTGGGACGAATGGCAGATGCGCGTCCTCGTCGCCGGCAGCCTCCTGATGCAGTGGTTCCTCCTGCTGGCGGCGCCAATGCGCAAGTACACCATCCAGACCTGGCTCCGACGGCTCATCTGGCTGGTCTACATCAGCTGCGACGCCCTGGCAATCTACGCGCTTGCCACCCTCTTCAACCGCCAGACCAAGGCCAGCAGCCCCTGCCACACCGGCGCTAGGGCGAGCTCCCTCGAGGTGCTCTGGGCGCCGGTGCTCCTCATCCACCTTGGCGGCCGGGAGGAGATCACCGCCTACAACATCGAGGACAACGAGATGTGGACGCGACACACGGTGACGCTCGTGTCCCAGGTCACCGTCGCCCTCTACGCCTTCTACAAGACGTGGCCCGACTCCGGTGACCGGCGGCTGCTCTGGTCAGCGGTCCTGCTCTTCTTCATCGGCATCCTCAGCTTCTGTGAGAAGCCGTGGGCGCTCCGGCGGGCCAGCATCAACCGCCTCGTCTCCGTCTACTCCTCGCTCGCCGCCGGGGAGCGGCAGAAGCCCACGTCAGCGTGGGAGTACCTCTTCACCGAGCTCGACTTCAGCGGCGGGTCCGTTGTCGAGGTGAAGAAGAAGCCGCGGAGCACCATCCTGTCGGAGGGGGACAAGGTCCAGATGATCCTCTCCGACATGTCGCTAGGCGCCGCCGCCGCCGCGCAGAAGAGCCGGGGCTTGTCGGAGGAGGGCGTCCTCGGCATGCTCGACCCCGGCGCTGAGAAGAACATGAAGCGCTGGCTGCGCCGGGCGTTCGGGATCATCTACACCAGGGCCAACGTGGTGTCCACGCCGGCGTACTTGGCCTGTCACGTCCTGCTGGTGCCATCGCTGCACGCCACCGCCATCGCCCTCTTCGCGACAAGCCACAAGCACGCGTATGAGCAGTTCAACGCCGTCGACGTCAAGATGACCTACGTCATCCTAAGCTTCACCGCAGTGCTCGATGTCTTCGGGGTGCCAATCAGCGAGCTCCTGTACTGGGTCCTGTCCAAGACCAAGATCCCCGCGCTGTGCGAGACGCTGCCTGGCGACAATCTCATCAGCGCGGTCCAGAAGGTGAAGAACCCTAGGACCGGACGGTTGATCAAGTGGGCCAGGAGCCTCGGATACAAGGGACGCTTCTTCCACCATGACGACCGCAAGAATAATCTGTACGGCAAGGTCGCCGGGTTCGTGGTAGCAGAGCTCTTGGGGTACAAGGTGCAAGGCCTCGACCTCGCCAGCTACAGGGACAAAGACAAGAACAAGAACTGGGCTCTGAAGAAGCTCGAGGTGTTGTTCAAGGAGAATGACAAGGCCATCAACACTGACACGATCTGGAAGAGCCTGCGCAAGCTGCCATTCGACGAGAGCGTCCTCCGGTGGCACATCGCCACCGACCTCTGCTGCCGCCTCAGCCCTCCGCCCAAGGGGCTGGATCCCCTCACGTACACCTACAGCAAATGCGCGGCGGGGATCTCCAACTACATGGCGCACCTGCTCAACTGCCGGCCGGACATGCTGATGACCGGCAGCCGGCAGCACCTGTTCAGCGAGGCCCTCCGGAGCATGGACTCCATGGGCAGGGTGGTGTGGCGGAGCATCGAGGACGCCGAGGACGCGTGCAGCAAGCACGCCCTCATCAAGGAGGCCTGGGATCTCGCCAAGGAGCTGGTGGAGCTTGGCGACGACAAGACCCGGTGGGAGCTCATGTACCGGGTGTGGGTTGGGCTCCTCTGCTACTCGGCCAGCATGTGCAGGGGCTACCAGCATGCCAAGAGCCTCGGCGAAGGCGGCGAGTTCCTCTCCTTCGTCTGGCTCGTCATTGCGCTCAAGGGGGCCAAGACATTGGCCGACAAGCTTCAGATGCCGGACGATGAAGGAACCACCGAGGAAACCACCGGGGAGACCAAGAAAGAAGAACGAATGAAAATTTCTGATTTTTTTTAAACTGAGTGTGTTTGTTTTCTTGCGTCCTTGGTTGACGCTCGGGTGTTCTACGTAAGATGCCCTTGCATTGTTTACGTGTGCTTACTTTCTTGTTAGTTGCAGGCTTCATTGGCTGGGAGGGGCTTTTTGAAAAATCGATCGTTATTTGTATCTGCGTTTAAGAATTGATTCGGCAAGAAGGTTGAACGAGATAGATGGACTGGTGTGCAAGTTCAGATTTGATCTGAACCGTTGTTACTCGGTCGACAATGGATTTACTATCTTTTTTTTATTTCTCAAATTCACGTGAGATTTTCTCGTCAGTACATATGATGCCATACATACTTCCTTCGTCTAATGAAACGTGCAATATCCACATTTGCAAAAAGATATTGCCTAAAAATGACAATTTTAAAAGTAGTAGACCGTATCTATCTGTCTAATTAAGTGGTCACGTTTGATTTGCATGCCAAAATTGACTTTTAGTCATGATTATTTTAGGAGATCTAGTTAGTTACATGTGGCTAACAAAACGAGGGCATATGAGTATTTTCATGCCACCACTAATTTATCTAAAAAACAAAATCACACTATTCATAAGACGGAGGGAGTATTTTAATATAAAACAAGTGATGTTCTGCTAATGATGGTTGAACTAGCTAACCCTTCTAGCACGCACCAAGTGCCATTGCAGGACCTCTACATGCAAAAACTATATCATGCATGTAATAATCACACATAAAAGTCATGACAAAGAAGTGAAGTCAAAACAAGTCCATGAAGAACGTAAACATATCATAGTTAAAAATAACCCATATGGTTTAAGGTTTTTATCGATTACCAACAGAGTATGAATCTGCTTAGATCACTGTGACCAGTGGCTGGCCCGGGATAAAATCTTAGGTGAGGCGAACTTTAGCTAAAAGCTAAATCCTTAAAAAAGAAAAAACATATACACACCATATTTGCCTATTGGGATCATATAAATTAACATATAATGAGTGAACAACAACAAATTTGAGATGATACCTGTATTTCAAAGAATAAACATAATTATTGTACCATATAACTCGAAGTAATCGATGAAAAAGTTAGAGAGCAGTAGTGGTGCTCGTCAGCAAGTAGCTGAGGCGGCCGTCTCAGCTTGCCTTATGGGCAGGTCCGCCCCTGACTGTGACCCTCTCTTTGTCATAATTATGTATCTAAATCAAATAAGCTTCTAGCGCCTACTGGGCTATTGAGTCAATTTTCGTTACACTTTTGTGCCTCTGCTGCTAAGTTTTAGAGACCTAGAGTTAAAGTTGTCCCTTGCAAAGAAATGACCAATACACCTCATTTTCCTTTCCTGTACTCAACGCACCCTTGAGCCGTGCAAATTGACACTGCTCTGTAATCATGGCTGTCACACGTCACCGCCCGGAGGATTTTTATATTTTAAATTTTTTTATTCAATATTTCAAAAATAATATCACCTAAAAAATATTTTCAGATTTAACCCTTTTTTGTCACGCCAGCGGCGCTGGCGCGACTAAATAACATTGTCGCGCCACATGCATTGGCGCGGCAAAATCTGCCACGTTAGACGCCGTTTCCGACGTGGAAAACGCTGTCACACCACTCCTGCTGGCGTGACAGTATTGTTCTGTCGCGCCACCGGAAGTAACGTGACAAGACAAAACGTTTAAAAAATCATAACTCATTCATACGATGTCGGATGAAGATGAAATTTATATGAAAATTGTAGCCCTCGATGAGATCTACAACTTTGTAGTTTTGAGTTTTTTCATTTGAGGACGTTAAAATGCTAAAAAATTAATAATAAATTTTAGGACCATAATAACCGCGTAAGTGCTTGTCGCATTAGAAAAATAATAACGTTTTTGTATGGCGTCAAATAAAGATACTTTCTACATGAAAGTTGTAGCCCTCAATGAGATCCACAACTTTGTATTTTTGAGTTTTTGTATTTGGGATAGTTAAAATGCACGAAAAAATATTATAGATTATTTTTTTCACATCTTATCCATTTCAAATGGGAAAACTCAAAACTATAAATTTGTAGACCTCTCTAAGGGCTACAACTTTAATATAAAATGTATTTTCATTTGACATCATATAAAAACGATATCATTTTTCTAATACGACAAACGCTAATAAACCGTTATTATGCTGCTGAAATTTTATATTATTTTTTGGTGCATTTTTACTATTTCAAATGCAAAAACTCAAAACTACAAAGTTGTAGATTCCATTGAGGGCTACAACTTTTATGTAGAAAGTATCTTTATTTGATGCCATATAGAAACACTATTATTTTTCTAATACGACGAGCACTTGTATGCGGTTATTATGATTCTGAAATTTATTATTAATTTTTTGAGCATCTTAACCTTCTCAAATGAAAAAACTCAAAACTACAAAGTTGTAAATCTCATCTAGGGCTACAATTTTTATATAGAGTTAATCTTCATCCGACATCGTATGAAAGAGTTATAATTTTTCAAACGTTTTGTCTTGTCACGCCACTCCCGGTGGTGCGACAGAACAATACTGTCACGCCAGCGAGAGTGGCGTGACAGCGTTTTCCACGTCGGAAACGCCGTCTAACATGGCGGACTTTGCTGCGCCAATGCATGTGGCGCGACAACGTTATTTGGTCGCGCCAGCGCCGCTGGCGTGAACAAAAGGATCATATCTGAAAATATTTTTTTAGGTGAGATTATTTTTGAAATATTGAATAAAAAAGGATTAAAATATAAAAATCCTCCTCACATGCCATTGCCTATCCATTATTGCCCTCTCTCATAAACACATGTTCATATATCCATTGCCTATCAGATCCGCATCGCTGGAGAAGGAAGCATCTGTCAAGCTGAATAAATCCTTGGTAGCGGGGGATTGGTGGGTAGAGGAAGTGTAGGGTGCCGCAACGTAGTCCTCGCCAGGCCTTGTGTACACGCCACTGTTGATTTAAAATAGAGACTGTCCACAGGCTTCACTTTTGAGTAGTTATTGGAGTGTCCCCGTGACGGGCACGATGCCAGTCATTTTAAAGAATTCGAAGTTGATGCCCATGCCCACCACGACACATGAAGTTACACGTGTACTCCCTCTGTTCCAAATTATATGTCATTTCAATTTTTTTTGAAGAGTCAAAACATCTCAGATTTAACCAAATTTATATAATAAAGTAATAACATTCGTGATACCAAATAAGTACTATTAGTTTCTTCATTAAATATATTTTCATAGTATATATATTCAGTGCCATAAACCTTTGTGATTCTCTCTATAATTTTGGTCAAACATAAAATCTTTTGACTCTAAAAAAAATTAAAATGACTTATAATTTGGAACCCATAGAGTTAAATAAGGCCTCATCACCGCAATTCCATTTGAAAGAAGCCACGGATCCCAAAAAGAAGTGAATGTTCTGTAATAGAATACGTCAAGCTTTAATTTGTTTGATCACGATTTTCATTAAGGTATAAATTTCAGATCTACCAAGGTGAGAGGATCATCCTCACACAGAGGAAGTGGGCCGCACCACCAGAAAAGGAAAAAGTCTACTTCACCCCTAACTATGGGGTAGTCTACTTTACCCCCAAACTATGAAACGGTCTATTCTACCCCCTCTGAACTTTGCAAAACGGGCCAAATCACCACCTCGAGCAGTTTTGGATGTGGTTTGCTACAGTAATAGCTGTTTGCTACAGTGTTTCGTCTAAATCTTTGAAAAATCATAGTAAATCATAGAAAAATCATAAAATGAAAAATCCAATTTTCTTGGACTCCACATAAGAAGATCTACACAATGAACATATAATATAGTATACTTTAGTACAAAGTTTTTACCGTAAATTTTGATCTATTTTTTCTGTAATTAATTTGAATAATTCATACAACAAAAACTGTTATATCTGTTCCGTTCCATTTCAGGTTATACTGTATGGTAATGTGCAAACTGAAGGACTCACTCATGGCAGCTTTCTTTCTTGCTTAAGAAATACACTATCTAAATATTGTTAGTTCTAAACTTAGTTTATCTGTGCATAATCTGTGCAAAGTTAATGCATTAATGGATAAGTTATTAGTTCCTGAACTTCATGAGCACCAATTCAATGTCTTTGTTTGTCTGTAGTACTATCCTTCATGTCTACCTACATCCACAATCACACATGCATCAGCTTCCCTTTTTTTTGCTACAGATTTAACTGAGTTGGAGCATAGCATTTTCTTGAAGCCAACTAAAGAGTTACAGATTTCACTGAGTTTGAGAAACCAAAGGATTAGAAAGAAGACAGTGGCACAACACTTGCAAGTTGCAACCATCAACATATAATTGACGAGAGCCTTGTGAAAACTGTTATATCTGCTACGTTCCTGTAATTTTTCTATTCGTCCAGGCTGTCTTCCATTCAACTCGACTCCCCAAATCAACGCAGCATTTATATGCATAAGGAACTATCCAAAACCCGGCAACCTGGCCAGACCGACCCAGCCCAGTGATTAGTAAGACTACCCGCTGTAGGTACTCTAAAGGGATACTTTAAAGTTTTAGAGTATGAATATAGAATAAAAACTGCTGCACTAGGTACTCTAAAACGATACTCTATCTTTTCTCTCACTCTATATTTAGAGTAGTACAGTGCTTGCTCTATAGTTGGCAGTGACGGGCCCTACTAGCTAAACAAAGGAAAAAAATGTTATAACTCACAAACCAAAAATCCAAATTAAATTTCGATTGCACCATTAAATTCGTCTTAATAAATCCTTCAAAACTAGATCACACATAGATATATTTAAATAAAGTGACAAGTGAGTCCCACAGTGGCACCATATACAACATGGATTTACATATGATGCTGCTAAAACATAGGAGGATGAAGCTAGCAACCTTTCAAACAAATCGACGACAGCGTAGAAGCCTTTGAAGTGGATTGATCGCCGGAGATGAGATAAGCAAGGACAATGGAAGAACAAGTAACAAGAACATGAACAAGGAAGTGCTCGGACAGGGAGGAAGAAGAGGGAGGTTCAATTTATAGGAGGTTTTAATCCCGGTTGGTAACACCAACCGGGACTAAACCCAGTCCTATAGTCCCAGTCGGTGCCACGGACCGGGACAAAACCTGTAGTCCCGGTCCGTGGCACCGACCGGGACTAAAGGCACCAACCGGGACTAAAGGTCCCTCCCGACAGCGCCTGACAACAGAGCCGTTGGCGAGGGACCTTTAGTCTCGGTTGATAACACCAACCGGAACTAAAGGTCTATTTAGTCCCAGTCGCCGAAATCGCCGAGACTAAAGATATTTTGGACGATCGACGAAAGGTCAGTTGTGCAGTAGTGTTACCTAAAACTCAAATAGGGACAAATGACCATAAAATTTCAGGGAATATAAAATAGCGCCCACTACCACTTCACATTTATCAAGCAATAACGCATACTGGATAACTCATTAATTAGAGTCCAGCATATTACGTTACCTTAATGCATGTCTAAATAAATTATATAGTATATGCATGGCTTCCTTGAAGCAAGCCTTACAACGGGAATACAATAACTACTCAGCTAAGTAGAATTAATCAAGCAATAAACAAACAGAGCACACACATAAACACACCGCCACATATATTTACCTTGATCACTGTCACAATGAAGATCTTGACAAAGGAAGTCTCCTTCTTTACCACCTTCCTCTGTGCAATGACAACTGGTTGCGGCCTTGGCTGCACCAGGAATAGCCGGGAACGGCGCTGCCACCTTGCAGAGCTGCTGCGCGATCTCCCTGAGCAGAACAACCTGTGCCTTCTCGTCACCCATGGACATGATGGCATGCCGCATCGATTCCCTGTCCGCCTCCAACGCCTGCAACCTCGCCTTGAGCTTCTGTATCTCCTCCTCCTCTGCCCAGCCCCCACCCACAGCCCGGACGCCCACATCGCCTGTCCCAAAGTAGTAGCAGTCCTCAGGCGCCATCACCAGCACGCCATGTACTGCGTCCACCGTGTACACCCGGTCGCCGTCCTCATCCAGGTCCGGCACGTCCCGGTGGTCTGCGAAGAGAGGGAACTCATCAGCCAATGCGATTCGGCAGCTGTATGGGACGTTGTCGCCGGAGAGCGTGCAGGCGTGGCGCGAGGAGTGGCGCGGCGAGCCGAAGAGGACGACCCCCTTGTCGGCGTCCGGGCTGGGCATTCTGTTAAGCAGGTGGTGGGTGCGCGGGGTGCCCACGTCGGCGGGGTGGTCGACGAGGCACTGGTGGATGGAGTGGTAGTCGTCGTCGTCGGAGAAGGGGTGGCAGTGCCGGCAGTCCCAGAGGCCACGGCGAGCGGAGGCGGTGGGGGAGGAGGGGAGCGAGGACAACGGTGTCAGCAAGGGGAAGCCGAGGTGGAGGAGTCATGCCTGGCATGCCCTGAGGCGCGCGGCGAGTGCCCGGGCCACGGCTTAGCGGCGGTCGAGTGCGTCCCACAGCGCGGCGGCCTCCGCGGCGTCATGCGAGAACCGCTCCTCCGCGTAGCGGCGGTACTGGCGGGCCTCCATCATGGCCTCCGACTTGTCCCGCTGCAAGCGCAGGATCATGGACATGGCCTTGCAAGCGGCACCCGCAGTCACGCCGCGCTCCACCCGAGCTCTACCTACAGGTCCGCGGCACGCCGCCGCTGCCGCGCTAGCGCCTCCCGCAGCGCCGCCGCCTCGTCACCCGGCCCCAACAGGGCCATCACCGCCAGCGCGTCCCTCGCGGGCGCGCGCCTAGTGAGCGCGACACGTGTGGGGGCATTGGCGCCGCACAGCGAGCATGGGTTGTCATCGCCGCCGCCGCCGCCGTCTGGTGGTGTCGGGTCATCCCCTGCCATGGTGACGCTGGCAGGAGGGGAGGCGCTGACAGCAGCGGTAGCCATAGGCGCGCGCATCCGTGAGGACAGGAGGCGCCGGTGCATGTGGGTGCCGTGATAGGGTGGGGTGGGATTGGGAGGGAGGGCGAGCAGGTGGCTGTGTCAAGGCGAGGGGAGGGGCGGCGAGGCGCCGCCTGGACCTGGATAATTGGACACCCCTTTTGGAAGGACGAGCTGAGCGGCGGGTGCAGGGGGTGGCTGGCGGCCGGCCGCGGGGAGTTGCGCCATGTGATGGGGTGGGATGACGTGGGGTTCCGCGGAATTTGGGTCCTCAGGGCCTAGGGATTGGGCTGGGTTGGCGCCCCTGCTGGCGTGGGGATGGATGGTGGACACAGTTCGCGGGGCGGTTGGCCAGGCGCCAATGCGAATGCCAAGGGGGCCGGGTCATGCGTAGGCGAGGGCGCCCCCGGTGGCCAGGCGCCCGGGGACAACTAGCCGGATGGGTCGGTTGGGGTGCGGATTGATTTACCGTGCACTGCAGAACGAGGGGCACGTTGTTGGATTGTCCCTGGCGTAGGGTAATGTTTGGTTCCGTGTGGAGTTTCGGAAGAGTGATGATTTATTGGGGACGCCAATTAACTAATCGACGCCCGCTACGACGGCAGCGGGAGCATTGGATTTTAAAATTTTGGGCCGTGCTCCGTGCTCGTTGAATTCAAAGGGGGCGGAGGCACGAAAGGGCACCAGTCTGGTCTCGCCAGTGGCCGGTGTGCACCGGGCAGCTAAGGGCATGTAAAACAGTTTAGACAGCTGCTGTCTATTTGACACACACAGACACAGCTAAATAGACAGCTTTGCAATGTCTGTGTGATATTTAATACGTACTCTAGTTGGTGTTGTTTTGCATGGGAGCACAGGCCAGAGCAGTAGACGAGATAGTAGACAGCAACATACTCTTTCCTTACTTAATGATGGCCACATCAGCTCATTTTGCTTACGTGGACTCATATAGACCGCTGCTGTCTAACTGTTGTCCGTGCCCTTAAAATGCATGGCAACCGTGCCTTTAATCTATGATGCTTGCTTCCTGTTTGGCTAGCGATACGTGCAGAAATATGTTATCCGGAACGAAATGAGTTACATGTTGCCAAGGTACACTACTTTATAATGAATCTACTGATGCCAATAGTATGTTGTCAATCGATGAAAAGTTCAACATGTATATTCATAGTCAAAGGTAAAGATGTTAGAACAAATCTAGACTAATATGAATTTCGGACCGGAGGAGGAAGTAGGCGTCATTCCTTCTACTAATATGTCCTCATACATCCATGAATCCAAGGATTATTTTTGTAGTAGGAAGTCGCAAAGCAAGATTTTTTTTACAATTTAGTGTTGATTCACCTTGTTAAAAAAGATTTTTAGTACTAGAAATCTATAGTGTTAAAAGATAAATGATTTGTCTGCCTTTCTTGATCAGCTCAGCCTTTTTATGTTGAAATATTCAGTGCATAGATACAATTCAGTATAATATCGGAGATAGAGGTCTCAAGTTCAAATCATGGCCAACACAATCTAAGACATCATAAGAAATCAAACCAACCATGGTGCTGAGAGTGCAATTGTTAAGAGTATAGTAAGTGAGAATTACCTATATTTTCTCATCGGTAGTTTTAAGTGTTTGGTGACATGATCATTGGATGCAAAGTACATGTAAAATTTACTAATCGTTACTCGGAACTCGTAAATTTTCATATTTTCTAATTAATATGCGTGTTACATCGATCAACGGAGAGAGTATTTGTTTAGATAGTAGTAGAGTAAACTATCCCGATTTGTGGTTCCATATAGAAGCATCGTACTCATAAACGTACTATCTCATTTCTTTTTTCTGTTCAAATGGTTGCAACATATATGTTTATGTATACCTGGCAAGCGGTTGGTTTATGAAAAGACATCTGTAGACATAAGTTATCATATATACTTGGTAAATTTTTTGCGCGTTGCTGGGAATAATCATAGCATGCGAGTCGAAAAATAGGTGTTACTGGCAGGACAATAGGAGCTTGATGATTTGAAGATTCTTTAATGGAAATTTAAGATTCCAAACACAGCTAGAAGAGCACCAACTATAATAGGCATGTCTTTGTTGTGAAAATTAGTTACAATATAATAGCTGTATATTCAATGACGAAAGTAATGATGAAATGTATATAACTAAAATGATCTATATTTTGGAACAAGTAATGATGAAAGAGCACGATAAGGGTCTGCAAAAATAATATAAATACCAAAAACAACTTAGATTCAAAGCAACAATATAAAAAATATTCAACATTGTTTTATATATGAGAAATATTTTTTGAAATTCTTCCATTTAATTGGTTTGTTAAAGGTTATCTACTTACCCTTTGGCCATTGCCATGAAGGCATGAAAAGTGATTACGAAAACATTTTCGGATGGTAAAACTGTCAAAGAAAAAAAAAGACGATAGATTATTCACTAACACTGAGGGAGGTACTAGTAGCGAGATCCGCGCTACAGGGCTGAGCATCACCAATCAGGTCCGCATCTCGCCGTGTTGTTCCAATTTCAGCTGCCCTCCGAGCCTTCCGCCACAAGACCAATGGACGTTGCTTCGTCTACCTTGCCACTGGCCACCGAGCTTCCATCTGCAGAGATCCTGTGTGTTGTTTCCGGTGCCTCCGTTCGGGTCATCGCGAGGGCATCTGTAGGGCACCAGTCACGGGGAAGCCGTTGTACCGAGGAGATCCCCCTGTGCCTGTGAAGCTTCCGCAACCCCGACTGGCAGTGCCGTGATGGTGGCAACGACAAGCACGGGTGCGGGCACAGCCGTGATGCACAAGGCCGCAGTCGTGACAGTCCGACGAGCCTCTGAACTTAACATGAGCACCAATTCAATGTCTTTGTTTGTCTGTAGTACTATCCTTCATGTCTACCTACATCCAATATCACACATGCATCAGCTACAAGTTAATAAATAGCGGCGGTAGCGGCCGCAATTGCACCCGCAATAGCGGTAGCGGTCCATTGCCGCTACCGTTATAATGTGTGAAATATGCTTTTGAAACATTGCAACATGTGCTTATATTTCATGTGTGTTTATGAAATGAGTAGTGTGCAACACCCAAGTGCAACATGTGCAACTTCCTTTTGAGACATGTCACCCACTTTAGTGAAACATGACTAGCAAGTGCTATGCAACACACTCATGAAACATGGCTTGGAAACAAAAGTAGCAATTCACTTGTTTTTCCTTGTTTCAATGCATGTGATGCTTGATTTTGGTGTGATCAATGTGTGGTGTGGGTAATTATTCCCTACAACATCTTAACTACACTTAGGATCATTAGTGGAACAATGTTCTTGTTGACCAAATTGACCAAAATGCCCTCCTATGTGTTGTTGACCAAGCCTTGGGCCCTAGAGTGCTTTAGTTTGACTGTTTAAAAAGTCTAGCTTAGATATCTTGCATGGAGGAGCACCCTTTATCAAAATTGTAGAGAATTTCATGGGGAACAAAAGTTCTAATATGGCGATCTTATGAAAATGGCTACAACATGCTCAAAAGTGGTCCACAATTCAATTTTGAGGACTGTTTTGTGACTTAGCATTTTTGGCTAAGTCAAACACTGAAACCGTTTCAAGGTACCCTACTTTGGAGCCATGTAACTCACAAACCATGCCGAACCAGTCCAAGCTCCAATTGACAAAGTTGTAGTACTCGTGTAGCTCTACAACTTTGTTGTTATCACCTCTTGCTAAATCGGGCCAGTTTAGGAGATAATCAACGACGAAATCGCCCTCTCAGTCACCACATTGGACATCGATTCAGCTTCTTCAGTTCGACAGTGGCCGACCGATGCCAGAGTCCGGCTACCGCGTGGTTGCTCACGTGCGAGGAGGACGCCACGGTGTCGCTTGTGCATGTCGTTGGAAGTAGAAATCTGGAGCCCGCTTGGTTTTCCTCATTTCCCTCGCCTCTCTTCTCCTCTCGTGGCTCTCTCCGACGAGCAGCGCCACCGTGAGCTCGCCACGGCCGCACACGCACGACACCCCACCTCAGCCCACCAGATTGCGCCCACAGCTCCGCCACCACCTCACGGACCTCGTCGACCACTCATTTGAGGCAGCCTAGCTTAGGGTAAGCGGCTTTTGCCGATTTTTCCCCGCTCGGAGTTCACCGGAGCACCGCCGCCCCCGCGGTCCTCCGTGGCCAGCACTGCACCGCACGCCTCCGTCCCACCTCACCCCCATTTCATCATTCTCGTGGCCTGTAGAAGCTTAGGTGAAGATGTTACCTCACGGTTTGAGCTGTAGAGGGCGGAACGGAGGGGGAACCGTAGCGAGCTCTCGCCACAGTCGTCATTGCCGCCTGGGCAAACTTCTTCCCATTCTCCCTCTGTAGTTGGTCCTTGGCCGAGTTAGGGTGCGCATGGGGTGCGCCGTCAGTCGTAGTGCATCCTCCGAAGATGTAGTGCCCGATCCCATCGTAGCCTAGCCGGAACGTGGAGCTCGCCGGAGTAACCTGTGCGCCGCCGTGGTACGGAGCACGTGGCCCGGCCTCTCCATCGAACCACCGCCCATTTCATGTACCTCATTTTCTCTGCCAGTGCTCGCTGGTCCTTTTCCCTCTCTGCCTGGCCGTTTTGGTCACCGGAGATGACCGAAGCACGGCGGTCTACCACCGCCGAGCCGCCATCCCCATCAGTGAGCCACCTCCGGTTGACCTAATCCCTCCATCCTACCTCAATCGGCTCAGGGAAAGACGGAGGTCGCGCTGGTGCCCTCAGTTTCGCCGGTCGACTCACCGACGACGAGCTCACACCGCCGCTTTCCCCTCCCGTGCTACTGCCTCTCCGACGAGCAGGCCCTTCCTGTCACACCGCGTGCGTGGGCGGGAGCTGACGCGGGCCACGCTTGAGTTGGGCCGCGCTGGCGCTAAGCGGGCCGGCCCAGTAGATCTTTAGGGCTTTGATTTTTTGTTTTTCTTTATTTATTTCACAGATTTTCTTGCTATATTGTAAATTCCATATCTCATGCAATATAGATCTAATTGAGGTGATTCCAAGTGTGTTTAGTTCTAGATAAAGTGTAGTATTTATGAAAAATACAAAATGGATATGTGTTATTCCGATTCTGGAAGATTTAAATAGGTCTTTGAAATGTGTTTTAAAATAGATGCAAATTTGTTAAATGGATAACTTGATTATAGTGCTCCAAAAATTATGAAATTTGGTGGGTATGCTATTTCATATCTATACTAGCCCTGGTAAAAATTTAGGTACTATTGCTTGAGTACTTTTCAAGTTATGATGTTGTCATGTTATAATAGGAGATATTTGAATGAATTTTAATAATTTTTTTTGTATGTGCAATGCTCATGAAATTTTATGGAGAGTGTCCTGGTACCCTAAGGTTGCTAAGAAAAATATTTTTTCTATTGTTTGACACTTTTCTTTATGATTTATTAATTATGCAAAAATCAGCCTTTCTGGCTTGTGAATTTTGTGTAGGGAGTTTCTTTGAATAACTTTAGTTAAAATTTTTACAGTAGCCTCCTAGTAGGGTATAGAGTCTCCTGTAATTTTTGTAGGATTTTCTGAGCAGTTTTCATATAAGTTTAATTTTCCACTTAATTAATTAATTAAATTAAGAAAGGGATTAAAATAAATGACTTGAGTGAACATACCTTACTTTCTGGTGGTTTCATGTCATATGTGACCTGGTAGTGTCATTAGTTTGGTCATAAGGGTAGTTTGACACATTAACAAATATTTAATTTTCACATTTCTAGGTTCTCTGTACAGCTGGTAGCATTTTGGCAGCACTCGGCAAACATTTTTTTTTTCAAATTTTTAGAAATCATTTCTTTGCTGAGCGTTGTACCCGCGGACACTCAGCAAATATTTCTAAAGAAGAATCTGACAATAAAAATTTTAAAAAAAATTACAAAAATCTTTGCCGAGTGTTGGGTGTGTGACACTCGGCAAAATTAGTGTCTTTGCCGAGTGTCTCACGTTTGACACTCGGCAAAGATTGACGGTTGTTGGAGCCCGTCGCCCCAGGCTAACTTTGCCAAGTGTCTCTCTACGGCGAGTGTTTTTCTTTACCGGGTGTCCAGCACTCGGCAAAGCATGCTTTGCCGAGTGTTTTTGGTTGCCGAGTGCCGACACTCGGCAAAGAAAGTCTTTGCCGATATTTGGCACTCGGCAAAGCATATTACACTCGGGGAAGAGCCTGTCTCCCGTAGTGCATCTGTTCGCAATGCAGGCAAAGATTTCGAGGCATCCTTTCAATTTTAGAATATATTCCATTATGGCTGCAGGTGGATCGAATTACTTGTGTAGTGTGACAAGCACTTATGCTAAAGCTAGTTATTTTCAATGAAGGAAAAGTTAGTTATTCTAAGTGTAACTGTGACATGTCAACAAAAGTATTCCATAGGTTGCTTGCATTGATAATCATTATGGTTTCCTTTATTAGCATATTAACTTTCTGTGGGACAAGTTAACTGAGAGTAACTTAGGTAATGAGATTTCTTATGGTGGAATACTCCCGCCAAGATTCGAAGCTATACTTAAATTTATTGCATGAACAGATAGCATTATTCAATGTGTATGTGAGAATATTCATCTGTAGTGTGTTTTGCCAAAAGAAAAAAGGTGGGACAGATTGTTTTTTGTTACAAGTTGTAGTTGTGACTAAATGAATTCCATCAATTGAACTCTGAATCTCCAAAATCAGACAGAATTTGCTTGAGCAATTGTGTCTGAAAATTTCCATACCAGCGTGTATCAGAAACCTCGTTAACTTTCTTTATTTCAAAGCTCGATCGGCTGGTGCCTTGTGTCCCAAGAAAAATATATTCTAAAACAAAAAGGAGGCATCCTATAAAGATAAAGAGACATGCATATGAAAAATGTCTACTGCAGTCTACGGAAAAAAAAAGAGACATTCTTGGGAGTTAGAGCATCTCCGGCAGATTACCCATACCCCATTGCCAAATATTTTCTCTTTCCCTTACCAATAGCTACTTTTTCGTTTTTAGTAATCACTGCTGCAGCAGACTACCAAAATCCATATAGGTAAGAGTAGTGAATCACCTACATATGAGTAAGAGGGTGGTGGGTTTTGGTGACTACCAAAAAAATTTTGGTATTGGTAATAGGATTGGTAATCTGCTGGATCACCCTATATATCCCTCAAATCACAGTTTTTTGGTATTGGTGATGCGAGCACCCTATATCCCGCAAATCACCGTTTTTTTGGTATTGGTGATGAGAATAGGTAATCTGCTGGATATCGCTACAGTAAACGGAGTTAAAGCAGTTGCAGCCCGGCTGTAGTGCAGCTGAACAGGCCCTTAAACTTGGGCCTTGTTTAGATGGCTAAAAAGAGCCAAAAAATTTTTTGCGCAGTACCTGTCACATCAAATCTTTGGACGCATGCATAAAGCATTAAATGTAGATAAAAAAATAACTAATTGCATAGTTTGTCTGTAAATGTCGAGACGATTCTTTTGAGCGTAGTTAGTCCATGGTTAGACAAATTTTGCCAAATAATAACGAAAAGTGCTACAAGAATTTTCCCTAAAAATTTTGAGAACTAAACGGAGCCTTGGTTACAAGATATACAATCATTTTCAATAGTTTTTAATAAGTGGCCAACTATTTTTTCTCTTCTTACTATTTTTCCGAGGGCTGGCAGATTTTCTAGTGCGATTTTCCTTTTTTCCAACAATTTTATCAAATCAACAACAATGTAATCCCCAATAAAATATACTAGATACCGTTGGCCACTTGTGAAAAAACCGTCTGGGAAAAATAGTATTCTCGTATTATTTGTATATGAAATGAGGCATTTTCGCAATGGGTAGTGATATATCGGGAATGAAGGCTGGTTATATACCTGCAGCATTTTTGCACGGAGACAGAAAATTCGGAATTGGAGCAATCCACGAAAGCGCGCAAACATGCTTGTAGTTGAACAAAGTTCATAACTCGAATCACTTCAATTCAAAGATAGAAGCAGGCAACAGGCGTCGTCATCACTACCAACGTGAGGCCTCTCGGAACATGACACTACCAAAGTTGTACTGCCACGACTTTATCCTGTTTTCTTTTTTCCTTTTTTGCCTCCCATCTTTTTTTTCCTTATTTCAGAGCAAGGCAATGCATGAAGAAGGCCACAGACCCAGCAGGCTCACCCACTGGGGCTCAAGAGCAAGAGAGATACGATGAGTGGCATCTGGAGCGCCGTGCGGTGGTGGGACGAATGGCAGATGCGCGTCCTCGTCGCCGGCAGCCTCCTGATGCAGTGGTTCCTCCTGCTGGCGGCGCCAATGCGCAAGTACACCATCCAGACCTGGCTCCGACGGCTCATCTGGCTGGTCTACATCAGCTGCGACGCCCTGGCAATCTACGCGCTTGCCACCCTCTTCAACCGCCAGACCAAGGCCAGCAGCCCCTGCCACACCGGCGCTAGGGCGAGCTCCCTCGAGGTGCTCTGGGCGCCGGTGCTCCTCATCCACCTTGGCGGCCGGGAGGAGATCACCGCCTACAACATCGAGGACAACGAGATGTGGACGCGACACACGGTGACGCTCGTGTCCCAGGTCACCGTCGCCCTCTACGCCTTCTACAAGACGTGGCCCGACTCCGGTGACCGGCGGCTGCTCTGGTCAGCGGTCCTGCTCTTCTTCATCGGCATCCTCAGCTTCTGTGAGAAGCCGTGGGCGCTCCGGCGGGCCAGCATCAACCGCCTCGTCTCCGTCTACTCCTCGCTCGCCGCCGGGGAGCGGCAGAAGCCCACGTCAGCGTGGGAGTACCTCTTCACCGAGCTCGACTTCAGCGGCGGGTCCGTTGTCGAGGTGAAGAAGAAGCCGCGGAGCACCATCCTGTCGGAGGGGGACAAGGTCCAGATGATCCTCTCCGACATGTCGCTAGGCGCCGCCGCCGCCGCGCAGAAGAGCCGGGGCTTGTCGGAGGAGGGCGTCCTCGGCATGCTCGACCCCGGCGCTGAGAAGAACATGAAGCGCTGGCTGCGCCGGGCGTTCGGGATCATCTACACCAGGGCCAACGTGGTGTCCACGCCGGCGTACTTGGCCTGTCACGTCCTGCTGGTGCCATCGCTGCACGCCACCGCCATCGCCCTCTTCGCGACAAGCCACAAGCACGCGTATGAGCAGTTCAACGCCGTCGACGTCAAGATGACCTACGTCATCCTAAGCTTCACCGCAGTGCTCGATGTCTTCGGGGTGCCAATCAGCGAGCTCCTGTACTGGGTCCTGTCCAAGACCAAGATCCCCGCGCTGTGCGAGACGCTGCCTGGCGACAATCTCATCAGCGCGGTCCAGAAGGTGAAGAACCCTAGGACCGGACGGTTGATCAAGTGGGCCAGGAGCCTCGGATACAAGGGACGCTTCTTCCACCATGACGACCGCAAGAATAATCTGTACGGCAAGGTCGCCGGGTTCGTGGTAGCAGAGCTCTTGGGGTACAAGGTGCAAGGCCTCGACCTCGCCAGCTACAGGGACAAAGACAAGAACAAGAACTGGGCTCTGAAGAAGCTCGAGGTGTTGTTCAAGGAGAATGACAAGGCCATCAACACTGACACGATCTGGAAGAGCCCGCGCAAGCTGCCATTCGACGAGAGCGTCCTCCGGTGGCACATCGCCACCGACCTCTGCTGCCGCCTCAGCCCTCCGCCCAAGGGGCTGGATCCCCTCACGTACACCTACAGCAAATGCGCGGCGGGGATCTCCAACTACATGGCGCACCTGCTCAACTGCCGGCCGGACATGCTGATGACCGGCAGCCGGCAGCACCTGTTCAGCGAGGCCCTCCGGAGCATGGACTCCATGGGCAGGGTGGTGTGGCGGAGCATCGAGGACGCCGAGGACGCGTGCAGCAAGCACGCCCTCATCAAGGAGGCCTGGGATCTCGCCAAGGAGCTGGTGGAGCTTGGCGACGACAAGACCCGGTGGGAGCTCATGTACCGGGTGTGGGTTGGGCTCCTCTGCTACTCGGCCAGCATGTGCAGGGGCTACCAGCATGCCAAGAGCCTCGGCGAAGGCGGCGAGTTCCTCTCCTTCGTCTGGCTCGTCATTGCGCTCAAGGGGGCCAAGACATTGGCCGACAAGCTTCAGATGCCGGACGATGAAGGAACCACCGAGGAAACCACCGGGGAGACCAAGAAAGAAGAACGAATGAAAATTTCTGATTTTTTTTAAACTGAGTGTGTTTGTTTTCTTGCGTCCTTGGTTGACGCTCGGGTGTTCTACGTAAGATGCCCTTGCATTGTTTACGTGTGCTTACTTTCTTGTTAGTTGCAGGCTTCATTGGCTGGGAGGGGCTTTTTGAAAAATCGATCGTTATTTGTATCTGCGTTTAAGAATTGATTCGGCAAGAAGGTTGAACGAGATAGATGGACTGGTGTGCAAGTTCAGATTTGATCTGAACCGTTGTTACTCGGTCGACAATGGATTTACTATCTTTTTTTTATTTCTCAAATTCACGTGAGATTTTCTCGTCAGTACATATGATGCCATACATACTTCCTTCGTCTAATGAAACGTGCAATATCCACATTTGCAAAAAGATATTGCCTAAAAATGACAATTTTAAAAGTAGTAGACCGTATCTATCTGTCTAATTAAGTGGTCACGTTTGATTTGCATGCCAAAATTGACTTTTAGTCATGATTATTTTAGGAGATCTAGTTAGTTACATGTGGCTAACAAAACGAGGGCATATGAGTATTTTCATGCCACCACTAATTTATCTAAAAAACAAAATCACACTATTCATAAGACGGAGGGAGTATTTTAATATAAAACAAGTGATGTTCTGCTAATGATGGTTGAACTAGCTAACCCTTCTAGCACGCACCAAGTGCCATTGCAGGACCTCTACATGCAAAAACTATATCATGCATGTAATAATCACACATAAAAGTCATGACAAAGAAGTGAAGTCAAAACAAGTCCATGAAGAACGTAAACATATCATAGTTAAAAATAACCCATATGGTTTAAGGTTTTTATCGATTACCAACAGAGTATGAATCTGCTTAGATCACTGTGACCAGTGGCTGGCCCGGGATAAAATCTTAGGTGAGGCGAACTTTAGCTAAAAGCTAAATCCTTAAAAAAGAAAAAACATATACACACCATATTTGCCTATTGGAATCATATAAATTAACATATAATGAGTGAACAACAACAAATTTGAGATGATACCTGTATTTCAAAGAATAAACATAATTATTGTACCATATAACTCGAAGTAATCAATGAAAAAGTTAGAGAGCAGTAGTGGTGCTCGTCAGCAAGTAGCTGAGGCGGCCGTCTCAGCTTGCCTTATGGGCAGGTCCGCCCCTGACTGTGACCCTCTCTTTGTCATAATTATGTATCTAAATCAAATAAGCTTCTAGCGCCTACTGGGCTATTGAGTCAATTTTCGTTACACTTTTGTGCCTCTGCTGCTAAGTTTTAGAGACCTAGAGTTAAAGTTGTCCCTTGCAAAGAAATGACCAATACACCTCATTTTCCTTTCCTGTACTCAACGCACCCTTGAGCCGTGCAAATTGACACTGCTCTGTAATCATGGCTGTCACACGTCACCGCCCGGAGGATTTTTATATTTTAATTTTTTTTATTCAATATTTCAAAAATAATATCACCCAAAAATAATAGTGGAAAATAGGTATTTCAACTCCTCAAAAACGCCTGAATCCCGCGCTCGCAAGCTCGGCGGGAGGGAGAGAGAGACCCAAACCCTCTCTACCGCTCAAACTCCAACGCCTTCGCAAAAGTGCCAACACCAACAAGTGATCACCACCTTGTGCACGTGTGTTAGCATTTTCATAATCATTTTCAAAGGTTTTCCGATTAGCTCACTAGGCCCTACGTGCAATGCACTTCATGAATTCACCTAGTGGCACCCGTGCGTCGAATAACCGATAAGACTTCCCCTCTTAATAGTTCGGCTATCGATCCTAAATCACTCACACCCTCTATGGTGTCTTGAGTGCAAAACAAAATGGCCTTATGGTTATACCTTTGTCTTGAGCCCATTTTGTTTTTTCAAAAGATATGATCCACTTCATATCATCACATGACCGTCTCGATCCATCGACCTTGACTTCACTTGCTCTTCACCGTTGCATCGGTCCGTCGGTGCCAAGTCTTTACTCAAGCTTCACCATCGCATGGTCTTTCACTTTGAAGTCTCGACTTGCCCTTCACTTTCGCAACCGGTCCATCGAGCCAAGCATCATCTTGGTCTTCATCATCTTGGTCACATGAGTCAATGTCATGTCTCATATTCAATGACTACCTTTATCTAAGTCATCCACTTAGATACAAAGGTTAGTCCTAGGTTTCATCAATTCACCAAAACCAAACTAGGGACTTTCAATCTCCCCCTTTTTGGTAATTGATGACAACCCTCACAAAGATGATTTTGATAATAAAAGTTTTGAACTTGTCATACTTGTCCAATCATTTTGCTCATAAGTAAAGTTTGGACAATTATCACAAGCTCAGTTTTGGTAGCATTAACTCTCCCTACATATGTGCATAGAGTTTGGATTGAAAGCTTTGCACATATACATTGATAGAAGTGTTGAGAGAGTAATTCTACCAAAATGATGCTAAGGTGTAAGAAATGGACCTATGAAGCGTGATACCAATCGGAGTTGCCTTTTACACCATCCTTAGCATCATGAAGTAACTAGACATCCATCACAACTCAAGAACCCCGTGAGACCAACATTATGTAAAGGTTCTTGGACCACTTGTAAAGCTTTAAGCATGTCTAGATAACACATGTAAACTATTCCTATGCATGCTAGTAGATCATTTCATCATTCAAGTTCTATACTAGCATTGCCCCACACAAACATATATATTAAATTTAAATACATGTGCAATGAGCAAGTCATATGAGAATGCACAAACAAATGCAACAACTTTGTTTATGAGCTTGCTCCCCCTACTTGTGTGCATCAAAATTTTATTTACTCATTTATCATGTTGAATCATCTTTTTCTCTCCCCCTTTGTCAACAACTTACCCAAAAATGGGATCAAATTGTGGATAGAAAAACAATATTTGATGGAGTAGGTTAGAATTTATCAAATTTGGTTCAACCTAGAACACTTGCCAAAGAGATTTAATTCGATTTGATACAAAGGTTAGTCCTAGGTTTCATCAATTCGATAAAACCAAACTAGGGACTTTCACACGTTAGACGGCGTTTCTGACGTGGAAAACGCTGTCACACCACTCCTACTGGCGTGACAGTATTGTTCTGTCACGCCACCGAAAGTGACGTGACAAGACAAAACGTTTAAAAAATCATAACTCCTTCATACGATGTCGGATGAAGATGAAATTTATATGAAAATTATAGCCCTCGATGAGATCTACAACTTTGTAGTTTTGAGTTTTTTCATTTGAGGATGTTAAAATGCTAAAAAAAATTAATAATAAATTTTAGGACCATAATAACCGCGTACAAGTGCTTGTCGCATTAGAAAAATAATAACGTTTTTGTATGGCGTCAAATAAAGATACTTTCTACATGAAAGTTGTAGCCCTCGATGAGATCCACAACTTTGTATTTTTGAGTTTTTGTATTTGGGATAGTTAAAATGCACGAAAAAATATTATAGATTATTTTTTTCGCATCTTATCCATTCCAAATGGGAAAACTCAAAACTATAAATTTGTAGACTTCTCTAAGGGCTAAAACTTTAATATAAAATGTATTTTCATTTGACATCATATAAAAATGATATCATTTTTCTAATACGACAAACGCTAATAAACCGTTATTATGCTGCTGAAATTTTATATTATTTTAAAGGTGCATTTTAACTATTTCAAATGCAAAAACTCAAAACTACAAAGTTGTAGATTCCATTGAGCGCTACAACTTTTATGTAGAAAGTATCTTTATTTGATGCCATATGGAAACACTATTATTTTTCTAATGCGACAAGCACGTGTACGTGGTTATTATGTTTCTGAAATTTATTATTAATTTTTTGAGCATCTTAACCTTCTCAAATGAAAAAACTCAAAATTACAAAGTTGCAGATCTCATCTAGGGTTACAATTTTTATATAGAGTTAATCTTCATCCAACATCGTATGAAAGAGTTATGATTTTTCAAACGTTTTGTCTTGTCACGCCACTTCCGGTGGTGCGACAGAACAATACTGTCACGCCAGCGAGAGTAGCGTGACAGCGTTTTCCACGTCGGAAACGCCGTCTAACATGGCGGATTTTGCTACGCCAATGCACGTGGCGCGACAACGTTATTTGGTCGCGCCAGCGCCGCTGGCGTGAACAAAAGGGTCATATCTGAAAATATTTTTTTAGATGAGATTATTTTTGAAATATTGAATAAAAAAGGATTAAAATATAAAAATCCTCCTCACAGGCCATTGCCTATCCATTAATGCCCTCTCTCGTAAACACATGTTCATATATCCATTGCCTATCAGATCCTCATCGCTGGAGAAGGAAGCATCTGTCAAGCTGAATAAATCCTTGGTAGCGGGGGATTGGTGGGTAGAGGAAGTGTAGGGTGCCGCAACGTAGTCCTCGCCAGGCATTGTGTACACGCCACTGTTGATTTAAAATAGAGACTGTCCACAGGCTTCACTTTTGAGTAGTTATTGGAGTGTCCCCGTGACGGGCACGATGCCAGTCATTTTAAAGAATTCGAAGTTGATGCCCATGCCCACCACGACACATGAAGTTACACATGTACTCTCTCTGTTTCAAATTATACGTTATTTTAACTTTTTTGAAGAGTCAAAACATCTCAGGTTTGACCAAATTTATATAATAAAGTAATAACATTCATGATACCAAATAAGTATTATTAGTTTCTTCATTAAATATATTTTCATAGTATATATATTCAGTGCCATAAACCTTTGTGATTCCCTATATAATTTTGGTCAAACATAAAATCTTTTGACTCTCAAAAAAAAGTTAAAATGACTTATAATTTGGAAACCATTGAGTTAAATAAGGCCTCATCACCGCAATTCCATTTGAAAGAAGCCACGGATCCCAAAAAGAAGTGAATGTTCTGTAATAGAATACGTCAAGCTTTAATTTGTTTGATCACGATTTTCATTAAGGTATAAATTTCAGATCTACCAAGGTGAGAGGATCATCCTCACACAGAGGAAGTGGGCCGCACCACCAGAAAAGGAAAAAGTCTACTTCACCCCCAACTATGGGGGTGGTCTACTTTACCCCAAACTATGAAACGGTCTATTCTACCTCCCTGAACTTTGCAAAACCGGCCAAATCACCCCCACGAGAATATAGTATACTTTAGTACAAAATTTTTGCCATAAATTTTGATCTATTTTTTTCTATAATTAATTTGAATAATTCATACAACAAAAACTGTTATATCTGTTCCGTTCCATTTCAGGTTATACTGTATGGTAATGTGCAAACTGAAGGACTCACTCGTGGCAGCTTTCTTTCTTGCTTAAGAAATACACTATCTAAATATTGTTAGTTCTAAACTTAGTTTATCTGTGCATAATCTGTGCAACGTTAATGCATTAATGGATAAGTTATTAGTTCCTGAACTTAACATGAGCACCAATTCAATGTCTTTGTTTGTCTGTAGTACTATCCTTCATGTCTACCTACATCCACAATCACACATGCATCAGCTTCCCTTTTTTTTTTGCTACAGATTTAACTGAGTTGGAGCATAGCATTTTCTTGAAGCCAACTAAAGAGTTACAGATTTCACTGAGTTTGAGAAACCAAAGGATTAGAAAGAAGACAGTCGCACAACACTTGCAAGTTGCAACCATCAACATATAATTGACGAGAGCCTTGTGAAAACTGTTATATCTGTTACGTTCCTGTAATTTTTCTATTCGTCCAGGCTGTCTTCCATTCAACTCGACTCCCCAAATCAACGCAGCATTTATATGCATAAGGAACTATCCAAAACCCGGCAACCTGGCCAGACCGACCCAGCCCAGTGATTAGTAAGACTACCGTTGTGGGTACTCTAAAGGGATACTCTAAAACTTTAGAGTATGAATATAGAGTAAAAACTGCTGCACTGGGTACTCTAAAACGATCCTTTCTCTCACTCTATATTTAGAGTAGTACAGTGCTTGCTCTATAGTGGGCAGTGACGGACCCTACTAGTTAAACAAAGAAAAAAATGTTATAACTCACAAACTAAAAATCCAAATTAAATTTCGATTGCACCATTAAATTCGTCTCAATAAATCCTTCAAAACTAGATCACACATAGATATATTTAGATAAAGTGACAAGTGGGTCGCACAGTGGCACCATATACAATATGGATTTGCATATGATACTGCTAAAACATAGGAGGATGAAGCTAGCAACCTTTCAAACAAATCGACGACAGCGTAGAAGCGTTTGAAGTGGATTGATCGCCGGAGATGAGATAAACAAGAACAATGGAAGAACAAGCAACAAGAACATGAACAAGAAATGGCTCGGGCAGGGAGGAAGATGAGGGAGCTTCAATTTATAGGAGGTTTTAATCCCGGTTGGTAACACCAACCGGGACTAAACCCAGTCCTATAGTCCCAGTCGGTGCCACGAACCGGGACAAAAGCTGTAGTCCCGGTCCGTGGCACCGACCGGTACTAAAGGCAGGGCTTGTTACCAACAGGGACTAAAGGTCCCTCCCAACAGCGCCTGACAACAGAGCCATTGGCGAGGGACCTTTAGTCCCGGTTGGTAACACCAACGGGAACTAAAGGTCTATTTAGTCTCGGTCGCCGAAATCGCCGAGACTAAAGACATTTCGGGCGATCGACGAAAGGTCAGATGTGTAGTAGCGTTACCTAAAACTCAAATCGGGACAAATGACCATAAAATTTCAGGGAATATAAAATAGCGCCCACTACGACTTCACATTTATCATGCAATAACGCATACTGGATAACTCATTAATTAGAGTCCAGCATATTACGTTACCTTAATGCATGTCTAAATAAATTATATAGTATATGCATGGCTTCCTTGAAGCAAGCCTTACAACGGGAATACAATAACTACTCAGCTAAGTGGAATTAATCAAGCAATAAACAAACAGAGCACACACATAAACACACCGCCACATATATTTACCTTGATCACTGTCACAATGAAGATCTTGACAAAGGAAGTCTCCTTCTTTACCACCTTCCTCTGTGCAATGACAATTGGTTGCGGCCTTGGCTGAACCAGGAATAGCCGGGAACGGCGCTGCGACCTTGCGGAGCTGGTGCGCGATCTCCCTGAGCAGAACAACCTGTGCCTTCTCGTCACCCATGGACATGATGGCATGCCGCATCGATTCCCTGTCCGCCTCCAACGCCTGCAACCTCGCCTTGAGCTTCTGTATCTCCTCCTCCTCTGCCCAGCCCCCACCCACAGCCCGGACGCCCACATCGCCTGTCCCAAAGTAGTAGCAGTCCTCAGGCGCCATCACCAGCACGCCATGTACTGCGTCCACCGTGTACACCCGGTCGCCGTCCTCATCCAGGTCCGGCACGTCCCGGTGGTCCGCGAAGAGAGGGAACTCATCAGCCAATGCGATTCGGCAGCTGTACGGGACGTTGTCGCCGGAGAGCGTGCAGGTGTGGCGCGAGGAGTGGCGCGGCGAGCCGAAGAGGACGACCCCCTTGTCGGCGTCCGGGCTGGGCATTCTGTTAAGCAGGTGGTGGGTGCATGGGGTGCCCACGTCGGCGGGGTGGTCGACGAGGCACTGGTGGATGGAGTGGTAGTCGTCGTCCTCGGAGAAGGGGTGGCAGTGCCGGCGGTCCCAGATGCCGCGGCGAGCGGAGGCGGTGGGGGAGGAGGGGAGCGAGGACAACGGTGTCAGCAAGGGGAAGCCGAGGTGGAGGAGTCATGCCTGGCATGCCCTGAGGCGCGCGGCGAGTGCCCGGGCCACGGCTTCGCGGCGGTCGACTGCGTCCCGCAGCGCGGCGGCCTCCGCGGCGTCATGCGAGAACCGCTCCTCTGCGTAGCGGCGGTACTGGCGGGCCTCCATCATGGCCTCCGACATGTCCCGCTGCAAGCGCAGGATCATGGACGTGGCCTCGCAAGCGGCACCCGCAGTCACGCCGCGCTCCACCCGAGCTCTACCTACAGGTCCGCGGCACGCCGCCGCTGCCGCGCTAGCGCCTCCCGCAGCGCCGCCGCCTCGTCGCCCGGCCCCAACAGGACCGTCACCGCCAGCGCATCCTGCGCGGGCGCGCGCCTGGTGAGCGCGACACTTGTGGGGGCATTGGCACCGCACAGCGAGCATGGGTTGTCATCGCCGCCGCCGCTGTCGGGTGGTGTCGGGTCATCCCCTGCCATTGTGACGCTGGCAGGAGGGGAGGCGCTGACAGTAGCGGTAGCCGTGGGCGCGCGCATCCGCGAGGACAGGAGGCGCCGATGCATGTGGGCGCCGTGATAGGGTGGGGTGGGATTGGGAGGGAGGGCGAGTAGGTGGCTGTGTCAAGGCGAGGGGAGGGGCGGCGAGGCGCCGCCTGGACCTGGATAATTGGACACCCCTTTTGGAAGGACGAGCCGAGCGGCGGGTGCGGGGGGTGGCTGGCGGCCGGCCGCGAGGAGTTGCACCATGTGATGGGGTGGGATGACGTGGGGTTCCACGGAATTTGGGTCCTTAGGGCCTGGGGATTGGGCTGGGTTGGCGCCCGTGCTGGCGTGGGGACGGATAGCGGACACAGTTCGTGGGGCGGTTGGCCAGGCGCCAATGCGAATGCCATGGGGGCTGGGTCATGCGCAGGCGAGGGCGCTCCCGTTGGCCAAGCATGAAAGTCACCTATGCTCACTAGCAATGCTCAATAGCAAGGCAACTAATGCCAAACTAGAGAGCGCAAATTACTTAGCTACACAAACTAAGCAATATGACTAACAAGGTTACACAAACCAAATTAGCCATGTAACGGGAGCTACTTCTATGCTACACAAGCAAGAAGGTAACTAGCTAACTACATAAGCAAACTAGTTACAAGAGCAACTACACAAGCACAAGTATATGAATGTAAATACAAGCTTGTGAATCGAAAGCAAACCATCGAGAAGATGTACACAATGTTGACACGGCGGTTTTTCACCGAGGTTCACTTGGTTACCACCAAGCTAATCCCCGTTGTGGCGATACACCAATCTTGATGGATCACGAGCTAATTGACTATCAAGAGTCAAACCCTCAGTGGGTGCCGCACATCCACTCTCAAGATGGGGATCCTCCAAGCCTTGAGCTTTACTAGAGTTGCTCTTCGCGATCCCCGCGGGGTGAGCACAATCCCCCTCACAAATCCTCCTCCAGAGCCATGCACAATCTCCACGCGTGCTTCAACGGAGTCGCAAGCCACCAAGCCGTCTAGGAGGTGGCAACCTCCAAGAGTAACAAGCACCACCGGCTTGCAACTCGATCACCTAGTGCCACTCGATGCAATCCTCATGATGCAACACACTAGAATCGCTCTCTCACTCGATCGGATGATCACTATCAAGCTCAAGTGAGTAAGAGGGCTCCCAAGCACACCAACACAAGCCACCAAGGCCTAAGGGTGCTCAGCTGCCGGCCAAGGCCAGCCAATGGGCTATTTATAAGCCCCACAACGAAATAGAGCCGTTAGTCCCCTCACTAGGCGAGTTTCGGGTCGACCGGACGCGCCGGTCGAACTGACTGGATGCACAGGTCAGTAGCGTGCTCCAACAGCTAGTTTTCGCGCGTATAAACTTGTATTGACCGGACGCGCAGGTCACTAACGGGATCGGACGCGCAGGTCGCAGCGAAACAACGAATAGAGAGGTTCCAGCAAGCTCTCGACGCGACCGGACGCGTCCGGTCATCACTGACCGGACTCGCTGCAGCGTCGGGTCACTTTCGCCCGCGAAAAACACTGACCGGACGCGCAGGTGCTGACCGGACGCGTCCGGTCACGAGTCCGGTCACAGATCACTCTTCGGTAAAACGGCGATAACTCTTAGCTCCGAACTCCGATTTCATTGATCTTGGACATTTTGGAAAGCTTACTCAGAGGGCTACACAACCCACTAAAGCACTTGATCCAATTCACAATGGATCAAAGCAGTATTCCACTCCAAGAGCCATCCTAGTGTCCGGAGAACACCGAAAAACATTTCTCTCTTCTCCAAGTTGATCAACAACAACTCTAACACCTTCTCCTTTGCAAATGTGCCAACACCACCATGTGTAAAACACCATGTGCATGTGTGTTAGCATTTTCACAATCATTTTCTCGAAGAAGTTAGGCACTCAACTTGCCTCGCCACTCGATCCTAACACGTATGCAAAGTTAGATCGCTCAAGTGGCACTAGATGACCAATATGCAAACAAGTTTGCCCCTCTTAATAGTACGGCCATCTATTCTAAACCCGGTCATCAAATTCTCTACACACCTATGACCGGTGAAATGGAAATGCCCTAGGTTATACCTTTGCCTTGCGCATTCCACTCCATCTCCTCCAATGTTGATGGAACACATGCACCAACCATATCACAAATGATATGATCCACTTCAAATCATCATGTGACCTTTGTCCATCGATCTTGACCTCACTTGCTCTTCACCGTTGCGTCGGTCCATCGGCGCCAAGTCTTGCTCAAGCTTCACCGTCTCACGGTCCATCGCTCCAAAGCCTCTGACTTGCCCTTCACACTTGCAACCGGTCCGTCGAGCCAAGCCTCATCTTGATCTTTGCCATCTTGGTCACATGACTCCATGTCATGTCTCATATGCAATGAGCTCCTTCATGACACCATTACCTATGGACTAATCCCTGTGTATCTCACATTAAACACAATTAGTACACCTAAGGTTTTCACTCAATTACCAAAACCAAACAAGGACCTTTCACAAGGCCAACCGAGGGCTCGAGCGGCGGCATGATAGAGCTGTGGTGTGTGGATGGTGGTGAGCCAGAGGGCTGGAGAGGTGGAGTGGTGCCATCAACATATGTTGATTATGGAGGAGGCGGGGGAGGCGGCTGAGCAGGGACTAAATACCAACTACGAAGTGGCGTGGGAACTCACAACTAGCCACGTGGTGCAGTCAATTTTCTCCGTCCAACTTCCAACGCCATTCCGAGAGAAGCATGGGAGACACGACATATTCAATGAAAATGAAAGTCCTACTGAGACTGGCCTTTAGATAGTTTGAAATGTGCAAGTGAATGTAAACCACCTTGTTTTCCAATTCCCGTCATCTTCGCTACGCCGTCTGTCATGACCTGCATGGGTGACCGCGCAAGTCACGGATCTTGACAGTTCCTTCCCCGCTCGCATCTTGAGGTGGGGCTATTTAAGCAAAGGTAAGGCGAGCCACTTAAGCGCACTTTGATCCCAATCTTCTTCATCCCTTACCATCGAACAAACCAGAGAAACCCTTTAGTTGCTCCTAGTCTCCCGTCACCATGGCTACCCTAGACCTCCATCGACTCCGGTGCTGTAGGGAGGCCTTCAAGATCAGCTTCTGCCATCACATGGGCATGGCTATCTCCACTCATCCTAGGTATTAGAGGATGTTTCACAAAGGTAGGGAGGAATGCATCCATGGTACGGTCCCGCTACTGATTGCCATCCGCGGTTAGAGCATGTGGAATCAAAACCATGGAGAGCTTTCATTGGAGCAAGGGCCCTAGCATTGGTGGATCTTTTAGAGCTTTCACTAGAGCAAGGGCCTGAGCACCATCTGGATTGGATTCGTGAGTCAGAGCAGTTCTGGCTCACGAATGCAATCCAGATGTGGGAATAGATATCCTTGTTGCTCTACTTCTCCTCTTCCTCCCACTGCTCCTAGGGTGATGTTAGAGGAAGTTTCACGAGGTTGTTCCCCATCTCCATTCTCATATTTAGTTTGGTATGGGTTACCCCCATACTTGTAAGGTCTTTGCAAATGGAAGAATGTTGTTGCATCTAGCTCCATCATTGACTAAACGTATTATGGAGATAGATGCAAATGACCCTTATCCAAAGCAAAGTAAGTTATGAGGATCGTTGGAATGCCATATTTCAATTCCTGGACCCATAGATTGTATGTAGGGTATAAGATATTAATGGAAAATTTATTGTTGAATGTTGGACTCAGTTCTAGTGTATTTCGTACTTAGGCCAATCTCAGTGGAGAGTTTCATTACATTGTTTTCAAGACGGCCACGTCATGTAGAATAAAATGAAATATGGATGAAACACTCCTTCTCAATGGAGAGTTTCATTCTAAACTTTAGCAGGAGGAAACCAAATAGGCCCTTAATCTAATATTTTTCTAGTTACAATTGGGTAGAACGAGTGACAGTTTACAATCGGGTAGAACGAGTGACGCCCTCAACCAAGAAGTAGTCGCCACCATCTATGGTGATAGTGGCGTGATGGCTCCTGGAACATGCATCTTCGCAGGACCCATTCACCACTGCCGGTAGCCTTCACTGCCATGTGCATATGATCTGGTTGAAAATACTTTCGATGGTGATAGTGGCACGATGGCTCCTAGAACATCCTAGTAGGACCCATTCACCGCCGCCGGTAGCCTTCACTACCGCCTGCATACGGTCTGGTTGGTAACACTTTCATCAATTTCCATTCTTGCATCTAAAAGGGTTGCTTGCAAAGCATGCTCCCCACCCTGTGTCTTTCTCCTCGCCCATAGCTTTTGTTCCTCATCGCCGCTCCTTGCTCCCTAGTGCTAAACTACGTGATCGCCCCTACTCTATGGGGTAAAAGCCACCACTCACCATCGACAAGCTGGTACCCCATGGCGGTATGCCTCACCGGCAGGGCCCGCATAGATCCATTAGTGACCAGGCTGCTACTCATCACCGCCGTGGCCACCAATCCCGCAAGATCCAAAGGCAATTTCACAATTTCCTCCATCTTTCTTGGATTTTATTCCTCTCTTCACTCATCTGAGTATGAAACAAGCTTCCATCTATTTACTAAGGAACTCATGATCCAATCTTCGTAGGTGCTCCTTCTCTGATTTAGGCGACAGCGCAACCGCTTCCATTGCAGGCCCCACTCTACTAGACCCTAGTCAAGAACTGAAGATGGAGGAGGAGACCCCCAACAAGAGAAATGAAGTGGCCATCCTCATAGACCATGTCTTTGTCCTCATCCTCCAATGCCTCACTGCCTACACCTTGTACAGCTACAAGTGTGTCTGTCACTCCTAGAACCACCTCATCTCTGAATCTGAGTACCATAAGGAGCTACCCTAGATTGTCGTCGGATTCTTCTATCACAACTAGAAAGGCAAACACAAGTTCCTCAGCATCAACAGTGAAATACCCCTCCTTGACCTTCTTGCCCTTCCCCATTGAGGATGTTCTGATCTCATATTGTTGTCACGGGCTCATCCTATGCAAGTGCATTGGGTTTCTCTATGTTGTCTGTAATCCGGTGACTAACAAATGGTGGTTACTGCTAGATAACAACTGTTCTTTTGGTTCAACTCGGTTGGGGTTCGATCCAACAATCTTCTCGCACTTCCATATGATTGAATATGGGAAGAAGAGGGCCAGTGGGTCCGTAGGAGTGAGCATCTACTCATCTAAGACTACAGCATGGATGTTTAAGGAATCTGAATGGGGCGAGGGTGTTGTACGTACTTTTATGACAAGTGTGTTTCTTAATGGTTTTATGCACTGGCTGGAGTTGTCCCAGATAGTTGCTATTGATATGTAGGGAAAGACATGGAGGAAAATTCATAGGCCATATGGTGAAGCAATCTCCATCCATGAAGCTCAGGGTCAGTTGTGTTTATGTACTGCTAGTATGTTCAGGAAGTATTAGCTTTCATTCTAGATCCTATAAGACTATGGTACTGATAACTAGACACTGAAGCATACGGTGACCATGCTGGAGACATTTGGATGGGACAATATTCAATTTAGTTATGATGTTTGCGATGCGGACTACAGAGTGATTACAGTTCACCTAGAATAGAATTTGATTTTCTTTGTTGGCGAGGACAAAAAACTATTCGTATATGACATGAACCTCATAAAAGTTCTTGTCCTCCCTACCCAGGTCGTGCGATATTGTAGACCTACCTAGAGGCTACATCCAGAGGGACCTAACTATCTTACTTATGTTTCCTTGTTCATGGAGTCAGTAGGAGAGCAGTAAAGTTGCATATGCTATTCTTTCTATAGGTAGGGAGTTGTTTTGATTCTATATACTGTCCAATTTTGCCTTGGTAACCAAAGCAATTGTATGTTGAATATTATTAATACTGCTACTTTGTGCAGGTTGTGGAGTCTGAGTGCTTTTGAATGATTTTCCTGCAATGGCTAAGGGAGGAAGAAGAGGGGTTCCATTGTGCACTGGCTACCAAGCTGAAGGAAGCTTTGCCTTGCAAGCAGGAGTGCCAATCTGAAGGAGCAGAGTACATCTACCTCATTTTCGTTATGTAAGTCTGTTGGGAGCAGAACCTTTATTCTCCTATCTATGTACCGCTTGTGTTAATTCTTGAGTTGACACAGTTGTTATGTTAGTGTCGCTTCTTATTATAAAAAGTACTCTTCGTTGTGGACATGATGAATGGTGTGTAATGATTATATCTGTATGGTGTGTGTTCAGTACATTATTAAGGCCCATCTGAATTAGTAAATAAATAGTAAAAACCGGATGCAATTCTGTCACCGTCGGATGTAAGGGCCATTCTCTATTTTGTCATCATACCATAACACTTGCCATTGGTGAAGTAGACAGACAACATCGCTGCTATTCATCTCATGCGATAGGGGTCAATAGTGTATCACAGCCAAATCATACTACAATATGATGGTGACCATTACCAATGACTAGACGGTTCATACGCTGAAGTGACGGTGCTATCCACCTCGACACAAACACATCAGGCGCCAAAGCAATGGTGAACACGCACTGCACACAATCAAGTCATTGTGCAAGGCAACTGTGATCCTGATCATTGGTCAAAACAGCGGTGTTAGGGTACACCCACATAGGCGGGTTGTGTTATAATGCGATGGAAACAATGACCTGATCATGGACGGATCATAAGCCAACACGGTGGTGTTAGTGTACACCAACACAGGCATGGCAGTAAGGACCGGAGGTGATGTAAGGTACTGCTTTAGTTGTGTAAAGGCAATATCTGCTTCCTCCGACCACTCAAACTTCTCGCCTGCCTTGAGTAATTTGAAAAAAGGTAAGCCCTTGTCGCCAAATCAAGATAGAAATCGACTTAGGGCAGCCATACACCCTGTAAGCTTCTGGACATCCTTGACATTTCCTGGTCTCTTCACGTTGAGGACAGCTTGCACCTTCTCTGGGTTAGGGTGTATGCCATCATGACTGACGACATTGCCTAGTAATATACCAGAGGGAACGCCAAAGATGCACTTTTTAGGGTTCAACTTCCATTGATATTGATTGAGCACTGCAAAAGTATGCGTCAGATCATCAATCAAGGAGTGGGATTCCTTGGTTTTGACAACTACGTCGTCTACATAGGCTTCGACCAGTTCATCTTGTATCTCCTTTTCGAGGCACTCTTGTATTGCACGCTAATAAGTAGCTCCAAAATTTTTGAGCCCAAACGACATGGTCGTGTAGCAATAAGCACCGAAGGGTGTAATAAAGGACGTCTTGATCTGATCGTCCTTGTTGAGAGCGATCTAGTGATAACCTGAGTAATAGTCGAGAAAAGATAGTAGCTCGCAGCCGGCTGTGGAGTCCACGACTTCGTCAATGTGAGGTAAGCCAAAGGGGTCTTTAGGGCAGTGTTTGTGGAGATCGATGTAGTCAACGCACATTCTCCATTCATTATTCTTTTTACGTACAAGATCTGGATTGGATAACCAGTCTGGGTGATACACCTCTTTGATAAAACCAACTGCAAGAAGCCGTGTAACTTCTACCCTAATAGCCTCCTTTTTGTCCCTCCCAAACCGTCGTAGCTTCTGCTTGACGGGTTTTGCCTTGGGGTCGACATTCAAGGAGTGCTCGATCCGGTCTCGAGATACACTGGGCATGTCCGATGGTTTCCAAGTGAACACGCTTACGTTCTCTCTCAAGAACTGGACGAGCACGTCTTCCTATTTGGGGTCAAGGTTTGACCCTATCAGTGCCATCTTGCTGGAGTCACCCTCGACTAGCTGGATCTCTTTGTATTCCTTGGACTTGATAGACTTTCATGGTGCTTTGAGCTCTGGAATCTCTAGCTGGCTTGGAGGAGTCTTCTTTGCCTCCATTGTCGTTGCCGCCATGCACAGGGAGAGGTCGTGGGCTTCAGCTACGCGAAAATTGTCCTCTAAGAGTGAGGACTCCCTTTTCCGTTGGCATCTTAAGCACCAAGTACCTGTAATGAGGTACGGCCATGAATTTGGTGATCGCGGGACGACCAAGGATAGCATGGTAGGTACCCTCAAAGTCAGCGACCATAAAGTTGACGTAGTCGATACGGAAGTGGTCTACCGTGCCAAACTGCACAGGTAAGGTAATGTGCCCGAGAGGCATATAGCTCTATCCAGGCAGGACCCCAGAACTATGCGTCGTATGGCTTCAAGTCAGCTTTCAGATATGTTCAATGTTGATAGGCTATTTTTGAGTAGGATGTCGATGGAACTACCGCCGTCAATGAGCACCCTGTCAAATTGCACTTTATTGATACAGGGGCTGAGGACAAGAGCAAAATGACCTAGTTCGGGGATGGTGGCCCATTGATCTGCCCTGCAGAAGTTGATTTCTCGGTGTGACCAGGGGGGTAGTCTTGGATCCGCAATGAGGTCGTCTGCCTTGGCCACATTCAGGCAAGCGCGGGCGAGCAGCTTCCACTCGTGTTTGCTTTCAACAGACACCTTACCCCCGACGATGGTTGCAACATGCCTTACTGGTTCCTGATACTGGTGCTTGGGGTTCTTATCAGGATTGTCCTCGTCATCGTCCCTGCGGTTACGCTGGTCTGTTGTGTCATTAGGCTTGTTGGCATTTTCTAAAGCCTGTTTGCGGCGGTAGATCTCCTTGAGGACCTTGCAGTTTTCCAACATATGGTTGGACTTAGGATGAGCTAGGCAAGGCCCCTTCAAGCTTTAGCATAGTCTTCTTCATAATTGCGATGCCCACCAAATTTTTTCACGACGTTGACCTCGCCGTCATCATCGAGAGCACGCTTGCCCTTGAAGTTGTCACGGCGATCGCCGTGCTGATTTCTGTTGTCACGCCGATCACGATTGTCATTACAGCGGTCCCTGATGTCGCTACAACCTCTAAAGTCATCGCGGCAGCGGTTGTCACGGTAGTCGTCACGTCGTGGGGAGTACGGTGTTTTGCCGGTGCCCTCATTTAGTAGCTTCTTGGCGTCGTCGACATCTGCATACTTCTTAGCGGTGGTGAGGAGGTTGACCACCATTATAGGCCATTTACGAAGGAGCTTGTCCCTGAGATTATTGTGGTAGCGCAGACCAGTAATGAAGGCTTCAATAGCCTCGTTGTCGGTGATCCTGCGAATCCTGATGCGCATATCCGAGAAGCGTCGGAAGTACTCACGCAGTGGTTCATCCCTAGCATCGTGGATGCGCTGTAGATCGTACTTGTTGCCTGGCTGTTCACAGGTAGCAATGAAGTTTTCGACAAAGGCTTGTCGCAAAGCATACCAGGAGTCGAAGTGATTCTCTAGGAGACTGACAAGCCATTGGTGCCCCACCGGGTCGACCACCACGGGAAAGTAATTGGACATGACATGCTCGTCGCCCATAGCAGATCTCCAGACAGTCTCGTAAAGTTGGACCCATAGCTCTGGATTGACCTTGACGTTGTAATGGTTAAGCTTTTCAAGCTTAAAACCTCTAGGCCAGCCGACTTGTCGTAGGTGGTTGGTGAATTGCTTGGGGCCCGGGGGACCGTGGACCATATCGTACTCCATGCAACGACTGGTTTCATGGGACACACGGTCTCGAGCTCTCTGTTCAATTCGAGGACGTAGGTCACGGTTGTTAAGGTCACGATGGAGATCGTGATTGCCATCATGGCGATCTCGTTCATCATCGTACTGTTGTCCCTGATGACGGTGGTCCTAGTGGTCATTACGCCGGTTGTCGCTGCACCGGTCATCGTCGTTGTTATTGCAGCGGTGGTCAAGCTGGCGATTATCATTGCGGGGAGTGTTTCCGCGATTGCCGTCATTGCCTCCGTCAGCTCCTGGATTGACACCAGGAGCTATGTTGTTTCCGTGATTATCATTGCCTACGTGGTGGTCTGGGCTGGTGGGTGCGTGTAAGCCACGTTGACCAGACCTAAAAGGTCGATTGGAGTGCTGGCGGCTCCATCTAGTCACGCCAGACGCCGATGGGCCCGTGGCACGTTCATTGGTCGGAACCATGGCCGCCTAGAGATAAGCCTGCAAATCCTCCCGGATGTTTTGGATTTCTGGGGTATCTGGTAACCGCTTCAGGCTTTCAATGGCGACAGCCATGTTGGTGCTTGGGGTTTTGAATACTGGTCTGTTCCCCACCATGTCGAAAGCATCATTGAGGTTGCGCCCTTGCAATCGGTTACGCCTAGCTACAGCGTCAGCTTCTTGCTGGTCGCGATATGCTTGCTATTGTGCTAGGCGTGCATCTTCATCTATGCAACATTGAGCTTGGTCAGCATTGCGCTGTTGTCGCTGTTGTCGCTGTTGATCGGTTTCGCCCCCGATAGGTGGGTCTTCATCTTGGCTAACCACGTTGATCATGGCGCCACGCCTTGGAGGGAAGGCCAGGATTCAAGGAAAGCCTAGAGGATGTAGCATCTCTTCATCACCGCTACTCACATGGTGTAATACCATAGTTTGAGTATTCTCATCGGACATAGTGCTTGATCCGGAGCTCAAACGGGTATCTGTCTGGGTGGTATGGATCGAAACTTGATCAGAGCCCACCATATTGACAAAGTTGCATCATCGAGGTTGAGGCCGAGCGGAGCGTCCTTCAGGAGTTGAAGTGACCACTAGATCTATACCCAACCGTTGAAAACAGGTGGCTCGAGCAGGTCGAGTAGATTTGTTGTAGCCGTTCGAGTTTTGCTTGGTAAACTGCTCTTGGAGCGAGTCAACCAGAGATAGGGTAAATGAGAGTCTACCACCGAGCCGGTCGATCAGGTCGGTGGTGTCGAGTTTCCTCCCCTGGTAGCGAGGAAGGAGTCGATGAGTTGCCGGCGTGGTCGGTGACGGTGCTGATGTAGGCTAAGCCAGAGCCAGCGTAGTCGTAGTCGACGCCGGTGTCAGTGAAGTAGTCGATGTAGATCGGATCTGCACCTCCTCCATGGCTGTGATGACGAAGTCATTAGAGCCGGTGGTCCAGGTGATCTGGCCGATCATGAACGTGAGGCCCGCCGCCGTGGCCATGGAGTTGGGGAAGATGACCATCTCACACGCCTAAAAAGCAGAACACACACCCCCTACCTAGCGCGCCACTGTCGACAAAACCTGGTCGGTAGTCTACCGAGGGGTATGCCCAAGGTAGTAAATTGTGGGTAGACAGGTGTGCAAGCCACGAACGAGATGGTGATGCAGAACAACACGCATGTTTACCTAGGTTCAGGCCGCCATGTGGGCGTAATACCTTACGTCCTGCTCTGCTTTGTTATTGTTGTCTTAAACAATGTATTACAAGCTAGATTGCCCTAGAGTATGTTTTGATGTTTTTGAGGGGTGTCCCCTGCCCTCCTTATATAGTCCGGGAGGCAGGGTTACAGATCTAGAAACTAATCTTAGCCGGTTACAATTGCCATATAGAGCCGGATAAGGATTCCTAATATAACCGACCAAGACCTTGCTTGATTCCCAAGTCTGGTTTGATGCCTTGCACGAGACTCCATCCCGATGATCTAGATCGCGCGTCATCATGTAATGGGCCGGACTGTCTGGTTTGGGCCTGCCCATGTCTAGCCGTAAGGGTATAGGGGTTTATACCCCCACACGGGTCATGCTATAATGCGATGGAAACAATGACCTGATCATGGACGGATCATAAGCCAACACGGCGGTGTTAGTGTATACCAACACAGCCGGGTTGTGCTCCAATGCGATGGAAGTAAGGACCTTATCACGGATGGATCATAAGCCAATACGATTGAAATGAACTGGGATTTCGAAAATGAAATTCCAACTCTCTTGCCCCTCTGTGATAGTCCTAGGATAGCTCATGTATCATGGGCGTCCACTTTTTAGATGATTACAAAGTCATACAACACATCAGAGTACAAAAATTAAGCCTATTACATTAATCTAGTTACAAGCCCTTTGGACTAAATCAAACAAAACACCGATAACTATTTGTAGCAACAAAGCTTGACGGGTCTTCAATCCACAGGCAACCTTGAGAGTAGATCCGCAAACCAACTACCATTCACCACACCACTGCGAGGCAAGGAATCTGCACACCACCAGATGTGTGCAGGCCATGGTCAGCACCGAATGAGCTTTGGTGGAAAAAGAAAATAAAGGGATCTGGTGATCCTAACAGTTTGGCTGTAGTTTGCGTCCTTAGCGCATGCGAAGTAGCATCAAAAGTAATAAATATATCTTCTCAAGTCCCAAACCGCATTCTCTTTCTCACCATCCACTCAACATCATCTCAAGATACCACTCATCATCCCTCACAACACCCTCAATCTCTCAGTCTAGTCGACGAGGCGGCCTCCACACGCCCCTCGTCTCAACGGCCTCAAGCTAGACCTTAGCTTCGGGGGAGAGAAGCAAAGCACAAGAGAAGCTAGTGAGCTGAACCCTGCACACAGGTAAGTGATCATATCCGAGACCACGGCTATACATATATATTATTAACCTCTACAGAGAGTACACTGTTACCCCACATGAACACCACCAATGAATCACCATCAGTGATGAACACCGCCACCGCATACTAGGCTGACTAACACCAGTCCTGTCCACCAGCTGGAGCGAAGATATATAGACGCCACTATATAAGCTGGGGTCGCGTCATCAAGGTTCCACGGAGTAACCCCCGCCCTCCTGACACTAATTGCACAGGGCCACAGACCGCGTGCCTACTCACTCCCACATAGACTGATGGTCGCCTGCACTACTAGGGCAACGGGCCGTACCCACTTAGGCATGTGGTGTGTATGAAAGTATCCTGTGATTTATGGTTGCAACAAGGGCTGGACAAAAAGCTCGTTGAGCTGGCTCGATGGCTCAGTACAAAAGTGCTCCGATTGGACTCATTTATCTTTTAAAATGAAAATGACTTGATTTGGAACAACTTTCAACTTCGGCTCAGCTTGTTAGGCTCGACTCGTTAGGCTCATCGTGAAGTTGGGTCTTAAACAATGCATGAAATAATGATGAATAAGATTATACCAATTTCTAAAAAAGCTCGAAAAAAACTACGATTGGCTCGATATCCGGCCCTAGTTGCAACTTACGACGGCCCTTAGGTTGGCTAGAGCGAGCACCTTCCACCAAACCGTGTGCCCTCCAGGACTCTATGTTCCCACCACAGGAACTACCCTTGGTGCACTCCGTACACCACAACAACCTCTCACTCCAGCTAGTATCTCCTAGAATCAGGTCAAGGGCAAGGAAAATCTCCAGAACTCCTCGCATCACCACTACCCACTTGGGATTCACCGCTCCCATCGCGTATCAAACCACGTACCTCATGGGGGTGCCTCACGGCTAAACCCCATCCACCAACCACATCATCTAACATCCATCACACATCACATATCAGGGAATATATGTAATTATGATGGAAGTAAATGCAAGCAAGCAGACATGCATATAAGTGCGAGCACGGAGCAGGGTAATCAGGGTGAAGTGGTTTCACTCAAGGCAATCAAGGCTCAGGAAATAGCATGCATCACATATTCTAGCAAAGGAATAATTATAAAGCGCTAGCAATTCTACTTTGCAATGTGTAATAGGATTCTCCTAAGGTGCTGCCATGACACCTGTGGTGTAGAGGAAGTAGTGGTTCACATCTCCGAAAGTCGATGTCATCGATCAGCGGGAGTCTCCTTTTCCATCCGAGGCGTCCTTGAATCCAAATGAGCACAATCATCGCTACGCAATGAAAAAGCCAAGAACGACTACCAATAAGAACCAAATAAAACACAACAAAACCTAACTCAACTAAACACAAGAACTACGCGAGGAGGTAGAGCAAGATTTTAGAAAAAATATGAAACTTGTTTCATAATTTCAGGAGATAGGATGAATATTCCACGGATTAATGAAGTTGGGTGGAATTTCTGAAAAGCAGGAAAAGGAAAAGGGGCAGGGCTTGGATGGGTTCACATGAGTTGTTGCCGGCCCAATCAGCAAGGAAGAAAGGGGGCACGAAGTTGGGCTAGTTGGCCAGTCTCGGCCCACGTCGGAGGGGTTCCCAGGCTAGCTTGTCTTGTGGGCTTCATCTCCCTACTGGGCTGAAAACAGAGAGGGGGAGCAGGAGCTCTGCTCCTTAGGTGTTCGATGAAGGGCTCCTGGCGACGGCTAGCATCTGCCTAGTGCATGCTAGTGCCGTGCTGTGACGTAAGGGAGGCGTGCGGCTTGCTAGGCCCCGTTGGTGACAGCGGTCGTGCGAAGGTGAGGGCTGAACGGGGTGCTCGACAAGGAGTTTGCCGCAGTTCCCGGCTGGCCATGATAGCGGTTCGGTCAAGGTGGTAGTGAGAGCAGCGCAACCGCGCGGGCGTCGTGTCGTGATGTGTGTGTGCGTGTGCTAGGGTGGGGCGCGTGCGAGAGCTTGCGACCACCAGCGGCGGCGTCCGTCCCTAGTTCCTAACTGGGAAACGGCTCGGTGGCTAGGCCGGCAAGGTTGGCGATCAGCTGAAAAGCTCGGGCCTTGGCTAAGTCTGTGCGGTGGCTTGTGCAGGTGCCCGTGGTGTCCCGTGTTTTCCCAAAGCTTGCAGCTTTGGGTGGCAACAACGCGTGTGTTATCATGGGGCCGTGCTCATGCCTGAGCGTGCTAGCGTGCTCGTGATGCGCAAGCGCGCTGGTGGCGTGCACGGACCATGCGATGTGGCTCGCGGTGATCACGTCCGTGCGCAACCAAAAGAGGAGGTGGCACGAAGGTCGGGCCTGCAGTGCATCAAGGCATCACTCAAAGGCAGGGCTTTAGGGCATTCTCACCGGAGGGCTCGGCGCCGGGCGTCCGCATGGTGTCAGAGATCAGTGGAGGCAGGGCCGGTGCAGAGCAAGGGCGTAGCTCGGTGGTTTTCGCGGTCCCAGCGGCTTTCCTTGGCGTCACGGCGTGGCTTAGTGGCAAGACCGTGGCTACAGCTCTAGTTGATGATGAAGGGGCTCCGAGAGATCGTGCCTGCGCCCAAGGTGGTGGCTTGAGCTGACATGCATGCATTCAAGGAAGCTTAAGGTGAAAAGGTGGAAGCTTTGGGCGGCGATGGGGCTTACCGGCAGTAGCGGCTCGGTGTCCAAGTCGGTGAAGCAGTGGAGTCATCGTGGCCGCGTGGCTCCTGGGCAAGGCAAGGCTTTGGCTTTCCCGCGGTGAACAGGGCAAGGCATGAGCACGAGGGCCGATCTTTAGGCGAGGGTGACGATAGGGTGTTGGGAGTATGCCCAGGGACGAAGCCAGAAAAAAATTTAGGGGGGCTAAACAAAAGTGCTACAGTGACTTAGCTCTACTTTAATCCCTCGTAATAGAAAAAGTATAATAGCTTGAAGTAGTCTTATATTTAAAACATCAATTAACAATGAAATTCACAAAATACATCTAAAAAATAAATGTCTTAGCCCACCCTACCTTATACATCTGCGTCTAAAATTAGAAGAAGAGCACTAGAAGTTCCACTAGCTTAGCAGCAGTAGGGGGGGCTGGAGCCCCCCCAGCCCCCCCGCTGGCTTCGTCCATGAGTATGCCCTAGAGGTTATCATAGAGATGATTGTATTGCCTTGTATCCATGACATATTATGAGTCCATTGAATATCCATTGAAGACAACTTGTATCGATTGGCAATTATGTGAATTGTTTGTGAAATTCTTTTACTTGTATGGTTATTCTAGAATGGTCCCTAATCGGAGTTCATGTTAGGATGCACATGAATATTAGATTAGCATATTATTAGTTGATGACTATGTTTCACAAGTCATAGACATAGAGATGTCAAACTAATAATATGGGCACATGTGTGACATGTAGGCTGGACTGACCCAACGTGAGATGTTGTTATTGTCTCGATTCACATCATGTATGTTATGTCCTTAGACCTGAGATTGTTGTATGTACTCAAGATATGAAATGACCTACTTAGAGACTATCAAACGCTACTCCATAACTGGGTAGTTATAAAGGTGATCTTTGGGTTTGTCAAGAAACATGCTGTGAGACATAGATGATCAAGATGGAATTTGCCCCTCTCTATGTGAGAGAGATATCAATGGAACACTCTAATGATTGGATCAACAAATGCATGGCCATGCTTAGGTTAAGTGTTAACCTATGAGTTGGATCAAATATCGTGTGGCAAAAGGAATAACATGTATATGGTTTGTGGTGGTTCGTCTGATATGATCTTTGCATACACATAGGAGTTGACATGTCTTTCTAGAGACCGCTATCAACTAATGGCTGAGTAGGAGTACTCGGGCCACGTGTACGTGTGCGTGAACCTATAGGGTCGCACGCTTAAGGGTTGGAAGCCTAATTCAGGTTGGACCCAAATTTGACTAGGCTTAGGGTTTTCTAATTGGGCCTTCAACTTGGGGCTGATTAGAGGTGCCTATATAAGAGAGGGAGGGGGCACGGCCAAAGGGAACTCATGCAATAAGGTAGCCTCCATCGCCCCCCACGCTCACGCCTACTGTTCCTCGTAGACCTAGCAGTCCGGAGGCGCAACGCTTCCTCCCCGTACGTGTGGGATACCTTGGAGGTGCTGCATCTGAAGCACAAGGATGAACCGCACGAGAGGGATGATCCGCGAGTGGAGGGTGGACGTGACAGACGACCACGCAACTGTACGACACTGCTATGACGCGTTCGACTACATTGAGTCGCTTCCACTGCACCTGCGCGTCTAGTGGTAATCCCGTAACCTGTAACTAGCAATAGATCCTAGTTTATGAGGTCGAAAATTTTGATTTTATGGCTAGCGTAGCACCCTCATAACCCTACATAGGGAACATAAAGGTGGATGCTTAGCTCAAAGGCAGGCTCATCGGCAGTCGGGAACCCACCGGAGTTCGTGGCAGAGGCGGTCGCGGTGACCTAGTGTGGTGACGGAGCTACTGTCGGTGAGGCTGACCCGGCTGCTCCTTGGCGAGAGAAGAGCTCGCGGTCCGTCTGGGCATGCCGTCCGCGGCTCCACACTGTGGTGAGGCGAGGCTGCTACTAGGAAGGAGACAGAGGGGAGGATGGTGGCGGCGGCTGGAAGGGGGAGCTAGTGAGGGCGAGGGCTGCGCTCGGTTTTATAGGCCATGGCTAGGGTTCTGGGCAGAGGCACCGGCATCCGTGCCATCTGATGTGACGGCCGGCGTGACATGGCGATCATCCAGGCATCTGGCTCGGGAAAATTCGAAAAGGAGGGGTTGGTGCTCGGGTGTGCGGCGCTGTCCAACATGGTGTGGGTAGGTAGGGTTCGGACGCTAGCAAATCATGGCTCGAGGCATGGCTCGGCGTGGGCCCATGCTCGCGTCATGGCTTCCCTGGCATCGCGATAGAAACAGAGAGGAGCGCGAATTCCGACGGGGCCCGCTGCTGCGGTCGCATCCGAGGGAGAGCGTCGTGGCTTCGGACAGAAGGCAGAGTAGACGATGACTGAGAAATAGAGGTGCGGCGCTGGTATGGAGAAAGAAGGAGACGGCACGAGGTTACGGTCGAGCGACGGGAAACAAAATGGAGGTGAGGTTCTTGCGGCTGACTGCTGGGCCCTACTGACGCCAGCTCTCCTTGGGCGCATGTGACGCGCGTGTGCGAAGGGAAATCGGGTGCCTGTGCGGCACGTGCTATTCTCGTGCGGCGGTAGGAGTGGAGAGGCATCAGGCGGCAGCTGCTGGGCTACTCCTTCGGTTTTGGGCCTAGGCCAAACAAGGGCAGCGTGTGCGGTTGTGTTCAGGCTTCGGCATGCTTGCTGTTGGGGCATTAGTACATATACATATACAATACATACACGTATACACTTGGGCACAGGAGCATGCACGGTCGTGATTATGTGCTGCTGCTTGGTTAGTCCTCACGTGCCTCATGCAACTAGCAAACGGGACACAGAAGCATGCACACCTGTGCATCTCGCTGGCCAAGGGATCAATTGAGGAGATAGGTCTTCCTTTTAAGCTCTAGGATTTTAGGAGAAGGGCTACCTCCAGCACAACCAAGATAAGAAACAAACATACATGCATGTACACTATATGGTGCACAGGGTTATTTTGTAAATTTAGTTTGAACGATAGAGAGGGATTAGGGTTAGGTAGAGAAAAGGTTGCGTTAAGTTGACTACTTGTTACATGTAACACACATTGCAACGAAAATTTTTGAAAGTTGGGATTTTTACATTAAACGGAAACACGGGATGTTACAGTCCTCCCCCTTACAAGAATCTCATCCTCGAGATTAAGGTGATACTCAGTTGGTGAAGAGGTGAGGGTGCTGCTTCCGAAGCTCTTCTTCCTTCTCCTAGGTAGCTTCTCTTTCAGTGTGGTTGCTCCACTGAACCTTGCACATGGGGATGGTAGTTCTCCTAGTCTCCTTGACATCTCGATCCAGAATCTTCACAGGATGTTCAAGGTACTCAAGCGTGTCTTGCAGATCAAGGGATTCTGTGTGAACCTGCTCTTCTGGCACCCACAAGCATTTCCTTAACTATGAGACGTGGAAGATGGGGTGTACTCTAGCTAGGTTATCTGGTAGCTCTAACTTGTAAGCAAGCTTCCCAATTCTCTTCAAGATCTTATAGGGGCCTACAAAGCGAGATGCTAGTTTTCCTTTGATGTGAAACCTCATGGTGCCTCGGAGAGGTGACACCTTGAGATACACGTAGTCCCCAACTTTGAAGGTGAGATCCCTTCTTCTCTTGTCAGCATAGCTTTTCTGTCGAGTCTATGCTATCCTCAAATTATCTCTGACTTTGGCTACTTGCTCTTCGGCATTTTTGATCTTGGCTGGTCCAAAGAACTGTCTTTCTCCAACTTCTGACCACATGAGCGGGGTGTCGCACTTTCTACCATACAAAGCTTCAAAGGGTGACATCTTCAAGCTAGCTTGATAGCTGTTGTTGTAGGAGAACTCAGCAAAAGACAAGCTCTTCTCCCAATTAGTGCCATAAGTCAACACACAAGCTCTAAGCAAGTCTTCTAGGATTTGGTTCACTCTTTCTGTCTGACCATCGGTTTGGGGGTGAAAAGTAGTACTAAAATCCAATGAGGTACTCATGGCCTCATGAAAGCTCTTCCAAAACTTAGCTGTGAACTGTGGTCCTCTATCGAACACAATACTCTTGGGAGCTCCGTGCAGACGTAGAATGCTATCAATGTATAGATCTGCTAGCTTATCCATAGAGTAACCAGTCTTAATAGGAATGAAGTGAGCCACTTTGGTCAAACAATCCACAACTACCCATATTAAGTCATGTCCCTTCTGAGTGCGGGGAAGTTCGACTACGAAGTCCATGCTGATATCATCCCACTTCCATATCAGAATGTCCAATGGTTGGAGTAATCCAGCAGGTCTCTGATGTTCAGCTTTCACTCTCTGGCAGGTATCATAATGTGCCACGTAAGAAGCTATGTCAGCCTTCATAGACTCCCACCAGAATCTATCTCTGAGGTCACAATACATCTTGGTACACCCTGGGTGGATTGAGTACTTTGAGTTATGTGCCTCTAATAAGATAGCATCTTGAATATGCTGATCTTGAGGAACACATATCCGTTGTTTCAGCCATAGTGTTCCATGTTCATCAATTCTATGGTCTTGGTACTTTCCCTTCTCAATAGAGGCCTTGATTAGTTTGGTTTCATGGCATTTCTCCTAGGCTTGGCGAATCTGATCTTCAAGGGTATAGGTGACTTGGAGGGTGTTGAGGCAACCACTGTCATAAGCTTCCAATCTCAACCTCTAAAAATCTTCATGCAATTCAGGCAATCGCTCTTTGGCAACCAAACTGTTGCAATAGCTCTTTCTATTTAGGGCATCTGCCACAACATTTGCTTTACCAGGATGGTAATGAATCTCAAGATCATAGTCTTTGATCAACTCTAGCCATCTTTGCTGCCTCATATTCAACTCATTCTGCGTGAACAAATACTTCAGACTCTTATGATCAGTGTAAATGTCACACTTGTTGCTGATCAGGTAGTGCCTCCAGATCTTGAGTGCATGGACAACTACGGCTAACTCAAGGTCATGTGTGGGGTAGTTCTTCTCATGGTTTCTTAGTTGTCGGGAAGCATAAGCAACACTCTATCATTCTGCATGAGAACACATCCTAACCTTTTCTTGGAGGCATCACAATATACCACGAAATCCTGATGAATATCGGGTAAGGTAAGGATTGGAGTGGTTGTGAGTCTTCTCTTAAGTTCTTGAAAGCTCTTCTCACATGCCTCAGTCCAGACAAATGGAGCATTTTTCTATAATAGCTCAGTCATTGGTTTTGCGATCTTGGAAAAGTTCTTAATGAATTGACGATAATATCCAGCTAATCTAAGAAAACTCCTGATATCTGTGACATTCTGTGGTTGCTTCCACTCTAAGATTGCCTCAATCTTGGCAGGGTCTACTGCAATACCATCTGCGGTCAACACATGTCCAAGGAAGGCAACATTCTTAAGCTAGAACTCACATTTCTCGAACTTGGCATACAACTGATTCTGCCTCAGCTTCTCAACCACAACTCTCAAGTGTTGCTCATGTTCTTCAGCTGTTTCTGAATAGATCAAGATGTCATCAATGAAAACCACAACAAACTTGTCCAACTCATCCATGAAGACCTTGTTCATCATGTTCATGAAGTAGGTGGGTGCATTAGTCAACCCAAAGGAAACTACCATGAACTCATACTGACCATATCTTGTGACAAAAGTAGTCTTGGCAATATCCTCTGGCCTGATCTTCATCTGATGGTAGCCTAATCTCAAGTCAATCTTGGAGAAGTATTTGGCCTTTCTCAACTGATCAAGCAAATCATCAATGTGAGGCAATGGATACTTGTTCTTGATCATGACTGCATTTAGGCTGCAGTAATCAACACACATCTGCATAGAGCCATCTTTCTTCTTCACAAAGAGAATGGGTGATCCCCATGGTGATGCACTAGGTCTCATGAAACCCTTATCTGTTAGCTCTTGCAATTGCTTCTTGAGCTCTGCTAGCTCATCGGCTGCCATTCTGTATGGATGCTTGGCTATCAGTCCTGTTCTAGGAACCAAGTCAATGATAAACTCAATGTCTCGGTCAGGTGGCATTCCTGGCAACTCATCTGGAAAGACATCGGGATACTCACAAACTACTACCATGTCCTCCAGTTTCTTCTCCATCAAAGCATGAACTCCAGCTTTCTTCTCATCCTTTAATCTGAGCTCGACAACAATTTGCACTCGTATGCCACATGGGTGCTCTAGACTGACTAATCGGGGTGAGCAAGATATCAAACCCTTATGTTTGGTCAACCAGTCCATTCCCAGTATCACATCAATGTCTCCATCTGACTTCAGCACTATCAAGTCTACAAGAAACACTTGTTATGCTATTAGGATTCTCACATTCTTTAACTCTAGGGTGCAGCTGACATCTCCAAGGGGAGAGCTAGTGATCAATGATCTGCTTCGTCGTTCAGCAAGGAGAAGCTGTTGCTGCATGAACTTTGAAGAGGCATATGAGTAGGTAGCACCCGAGTCAAAAAGGACTATAGCTGGGGCTCCTTCTACAACTAGCTTTCCAAGCACGACATCAGTAGACTCCATTGCTTTCTTTGATGTCACATGATTGAGTCTCCCATGGTCTCTGACTAGTACAACTTGCGTGCTTTGGGTCGATGATCGATGCTCAAGTAGTCCCAACTAACTTGATGGTTGGTATTGAGGACAAACATGTGCCTTGTGACCAATCTTGTGACAGGTGTGGCAAACCACAATAGCATGCTTCTTTTTCTTCTTGCTTCTAATGCACTTGGCTTCACTTTCCGTGCTTGGCTCAGAAATAGGCTCCATAGGATAATGATGTTCGACAACCTGTGGTCGATAGCAAGGCTGTCCCTGGGCTCGTGGTGGAAGAGATCTAGGTAGCATCCTATCTATAAGCTTGAGCCTCTGATTACTTGAACTCACAGAGTTTGATTGGATCCTATTTCTCTTTTCATTGCAGAGTGCTTCCCTCTCTAGCTCAATCTCCTTTAGGTCCATCTCTACGATGTGGGCTTTGTTGATCAACTGCTTGAGAGTTGGGCAATCATGACCAACAAGCTTACTTCTAATAGGTTGGGTCAAACCCTTCATGTAATAGTAGTGTCTCTGCTTCTCTGTGTTGGTGTACTCAGGTACATATCGCATCAGTTGGATGAACTTGTTGGTGTACTCATGAACTATCATAGTACCCATCTGCAACTGCCTGAATTCTTTAGCCTTTGCATCCATGGCTCCCTCCATGAGGTGATGCTCACGAAAAGCATGTGCAAATTCTGTCCAACCAATGTTGGTAAGGTTAGGGTGGATAGCGCAAAAGCATTCCCACCAAGCACTAGCAATTCCTCTAGGCTGAAGGGTGGCAATGTTCACACCTTCCTTGTCATTGCTTTTGATAAGCTCAAGCCTTCTTCTAATCCCATGTAACTAGTCATCAGCCTCGATTAGGTTGTCAGCATGGTCGAAGGTAGGAGGGTTCAACTTGTAGAACTCCTTGACCTTATTGCGGAAAGGTGTCTCCGATGGCTCAGGTGCAACAGCATTGACAAGCTTCTGCAACACATGGGTCTGACATGCTATGGTTGTTGTCAAACTGAGCGCTTCTATACTCTCAGCCTTAGGACTCTGGTTAGGCTCTGGGTGTTCATGGGTCACACCAGGGTCGACGTCCATTGGACTCTCTAGACTCAAACATGGGTCAGTGTTGCGACTGCTAAGCTGCTTGACTTGAGGCTTCCGGTTAAGCAACCTTGATGTCCTTCTGTGGATCGGCATTTGACGACAATAGGGCAGGCAAGGCTTAGGTTAGGTTTACTAAGGTGAAGTCACACATGAGCAAGCAAAAAATCGCACACTATCCTACACTCAAGCATAAGAAGCACAAGACAACACAAGAACCAATCACTCAAGCAGCATTACAATCCAATAATTCACATAACTAACTAGTCGAATCATTAAGGCAGGGAGGTCTCCAATTGTCAGCTCCATTGATAGGGGTAGTAAGATAGCATTAAAATCCAAGGATAAGATGGGGAGACAAGTGTTTCCATAGTTAGTTTTTAAGATAGATAGACTTGTTGGCTCTTAGACTAACGTCCAGTACTAAGTTTGTGACCTACTATCAAGTATGGCTTTGATACCACCTGAAATGAACCAGGATTTCGAAAAATGAAATTCTGACTCTCTTGCCCCTCTGTGATAGTCCCAGGATACCTCAGCTATCACGGGCATCCACTTTTCAGATGATTACAAAGTCATACAACACATCAGAGTACAAAAATTAAGCCTATTACATTAATCTAGTTACAAGCCCTTTGGACTAAATCAAACAAAACACCAGAAACTATTTGAAGCAGTGAAGCTTGACGAGTCTTCAATCCACAGGCAACCTTGAGAGTAGATCCGCAAACCAACTACCGTTCACCACACCACTGCGAGGCAAGGAATCTGCACACCACTAGATGTGTGTAGGCCATGGTCAGCACCAAATGAGCTTTGGTGGAAAAAGAAAATAAAGGTATCTAGTGATCCTAATAGTTTGGCTGTAGTTTGCATCCTTAGCGCATGCAAGGTAGCATCAAAAGTAATAAATGTATCTTCTCAAGTCCCAAACAACATTCTCCTTCTCACCATCCACTCAACATCATCTCAAGATACCACTTATCATCCCTCACAACAACCTCAATCTCTCAGTCTAGTCGACGAGGCGGCGTCCACACGCCCCTCGTCTCAACGGCCTCAAGCCGGACCTTAGCTTTGGGGGAGAGAAGCAAAGCACAAGAGAAGCTAGTGAGCTGAACCCTGCACATAGGTAAGTGATCATATCCGAGACCGCGGCTACACGTATAGATTATTAACCTCTGCAGAGAGTACATTGTTACCCCACATGAACACCATCGATGAATCACCATCAGCGATGAACACAGCCACCACATACTAGGCTAACTAACACCAGTCCTATCCACCAGCTAGAGAGAAATATATAGACGCCACTATATAAGCTGGAGTCGCGTCATCGAGGTCCCACGGAGTAACCCCCGCCCTCCTAACATTAATTGCATAGGGCCATAGACCGCATGCCTACTCACTCCCACAGAGACTGATGGTCGCCGGCACTACTAGGGCAACGGGTTGTATCCACTTAGGCATGTGGTGTGTATGAAAGTATCCTATGATTTATGGTTGCAACTTATGACAATCCTTAGGTTGGCTAGAGTGAGCACCTTCCACCAAACCGTGTGCCCTCAAAGCACTAGACCCACCCCTCAAAGGTGGTCTAATCACAAACTCCTTATTCCAATGCCCCTCAGGGACCGTACGATGTCCCTCTAGGACTCTATGTTCTCGCCACAGGAACTACCCTTGGTGCACTCCGTACACCACAGCAACCTCTCACTCCAACCAGTATCTCCTAGAATCAGGTCAAGGGCAAGGAAAATCTCCAGAACTCCTCACATCACCACCACCCACTTGGGATTCACCACTCCCATCATGTATCAAACCACGTACCTCATGGGGGTGCCTCACGGCTAAACCCCATCCACCAACCACATCATCCAACATCCATCACACATCACATATCAGGGAATATATGTAATTATGATGGAAGTAAATGCAAGCAAGCAGATAGGCATATAAGTGTGAGTGCAGAGCTAGGTAATCAGGGTGAAGTGGTTTCACTCAAGGCAATTAGGGCTCAGGAAATAGCATGCATCACATATTCTAGCAAAGGAATAATTATAAAGCGCTAGCAATTCTACTTTGCAATGTCTAATAGGATTCTTCTAAGAGAAAGGTGCTGCCATGACACCTATGGTGTAGAGGAAGTAGTGGTTCGCATCTCCGAAAGTCGATGTCGTCGATCAGCGGGAGTCTCCTTCTCCATCTGAGGCATCATTGAATCCAAACGAGCACAATCATCAGTAGACATGTAACACACATTGCAATAAAAAATTTGAAAGTTGGGATTTTTACATTACACGGAAACATGGGATGTTACAACGATGGTGTGAGTGTACACCACAGATGATCTTAGATAAGGATGGTGATGACTACGACTATCACTACTGACAGCTTACTGCCGAGGCCAAAAGTAGTGTTAGCTGGCGTAATTAATTTTAGAAAGGACTATTCACCCCCCTCTAGTCCACCATCTTGAACCTACACGTGGCATCAGAGCTAGGTCTCTAATTTGTGGTCTTCACCGACCCGAGAGGATGGTGACTTTTGGGCTAGATGTTGAGTATTCACACATTTTTTATAGAGAATTCCTTGTATGCCATTATAAAAGATCTGATTTCCTTGACTACCACTGAAAAACTTCATGTGTCGCCTAGGACATTAGTTCATTTTTTACACCCATGTAGACCACTGCCATCATTTCCATTAGTGAGAAATAATGTTACTATGCATGCCAATGTCAGGTTTTTGCGATAATGGCCATTGTACCCTTGTCGGGGTATATACCCATATATCCTCATGGCTCCACATGGGCCGCGCCAGAAAAGGCAGCCCAACTCGCTAGAAAGGGCCACGCGAATCTTTGGACTGCTCAGCGAACCGTGCAGAGCAAGCAGAGACTACTTGACGGTCAAGGAAGCCTAGTCGGTTAGGATAGATATCATATCCTCCACAGATACATGAGTTGTAATTGGCTAGGATTGGATTCCTTAGATTGGTAACCTTGCCCCCTGAACTATATAAGGCAGGCAAGGACCCCCTCAAAACATCTCATCACACATCAATACCATCCGAAGCCGGGTGGAAAAGCTAGGAATTCATGCCTGGAATCCGTTTTTGCCGTTAGTAACGATGAGCCCCCTTGTGAGGGGAAACTAATCTAGAGAGGGCTGCTTGAGAAGAAAGGAACATCGATCATAGGGCTCAGAGAGTCGACCTGAAAATGCTGAAGAGGATGTAGCTAATGCATCCGCGGGTGGCCAGCGCAATATCCACCGCGATCTGACTAACACTTTTGACATGTGCGACAACCTGCAGGTTTTTAAGACGCCGAGCGCCAACATCGCCGTCGCCATGAATGAACTCAACAAACTCCAAGAATCCTCGGCACTTGACGCCGTTAAGGCTTATTTGAAAGCAGCCATAGTCTAGGTCAACGAGAGGCGTACACCTGCTCCATCGGCGTCTTCCACCCGAAGCCATCGCCAACGAGGCCCCTAGCAGCAGGAGGTCCCTATCTTTACCAGGGCCATGACATGAACTATGAGGTGCATTGTCCCCAAGATCAAGTTGAAAGGTGCAATGCCGATCAGCATGACACCGATCAAAGGGGCAAACATAATTAGCAAGGCAGGCGTGGCGCATGTCCTGGAGGCAAGCATGTTGTAAAGCACGGTGGCAGCCGTGGTCGACAACGCGGTGTTGACCAGGAAGTGGAGCAGCCTAGAGGTGACTCCATGACTATCTTAGCGCCAATCTGAATTTGAGGGATTGCATCAAAAACAATCGAGAAGAGCGCCATGCATCTGAGATACAACGTAGGCAAGAACACGATGAAGCACATGGCGCACCTGGCCACCGCTATGCACCACGTGCTGGCCATATCCCTAGGCTCCGACCATTCATTGATCGGCTCCATGCTGTCATCTGGCCAAGAAACTTCAAGCTCCATGATCTCGACACATATGACAGGAAGGCTAATCCCGAATAGTGGATAACGCTCTACGAAATCTTTGTCCAAGCAGCACATGGTGATGAAGATGTGATGGCCAACTATTTACCTGTGGTCATCAACTAGTCCGCGAACCAATGGCTTCTCAGCCTAAGGGAAGGCTCCATCGACACTTGGGCGCAGCTCAGGAGGGCTTTTATTGACAATTATATGGCCACTTGTCAGCAGCCCGACAACAAGTATGATTTGGAGAAAGTCAGAGACTATCCGAATGAACTGTTGCATGACTATATCTGCCGCTTCTTAGAAATGTGGATATCCATCCCTAACATCAACAACGATGAAGCCATCTCCGTGTTTATCAGAGGCCTCCGCCACCATGATGCCCTCAGGACCAAACTTCTCCACAAGAGGCCTGACTCTATTCAGGATCTTCTCACGGTGGCGAAGAAGTGGGCAGATTGTGATGAGGCCGACCAGCAGATTAAGGATGACATTGGCCGAGCCCCCCACCCCAACCGACCAAATTGCCGCCTCGATGACCGACGTGATGATCGGCGTGATGACGACTGCTGTGATGATAGGCGCAGTGATAACCGTGACCACCGTAATGACAATCGTGATCGGCATTGGCAGGATGACTTTAGGGGGCGGCAGAGCTGCAACCGAATAGTGGTTAACACCGTTAATGCCATCAAACCAGTGCCCAAGCGCAATTATGAGGATGCGTATTCCATGGTCCTTCAGGGTCCCTGCCCGGCTCATCCAGACTCCAGCCATACAATGGGAGATTGTAGGGGTCTGAAGTCTATCTACCGCTCGGATGCTCGTAAAAGGCAGCGCAACGGTGACAAGGACAGCGACAAAAACGACCAACGAGAGGCCTGATGAGGAGGACAAGACCAAAGAGGAATGTGACAAGGACCCTTGTCACGCTTATAAGGACCCTGATAGAAGTGTTCGTAGCATCTTCAGTGGGAAAGTTGCCCTGGAGAATGGGCAGCAGAGGAAGCTTACCGCCCGAGCTGTTATGGCCCTCAACAACCCGAATGGAAGAGTTGCCGACCCCAAGTATCAAAACTGGTCGTATCAACCCATTACATTCAGCAGAGCCGACCAGTGGGCTAATATCCTAGAGCCAGGGCGCTTCCCCCTCGTTTTAGACCCCGTCATTAGAAACGTGCAATTCGAGAAGGTGCTCATCGACGGTGGCAGCGCCCTCGATATCCTCTTCTGCAACGCTCTAACTGAGTTAGACATTAAGCTAGAAGACCTCAAGCCTTATGATGCACCCTTCTAGAGAGTGCTCCTAGGGCATACCTCTCAACCCTTGGGACAGATCACACTGATAGTCCAGTTCGGTACCGCCGACCACTTCCGTATCAACTACGTCAATTTCATCGTAGCGGACTTCGAGGGAACATATCATGCCATACTCAGCTGACCAGCTCTGGCCAAGTTCATGGCGATACCGCACTACGTCTACCTACTCCTGAAGATGACAACCGAGAAAGGCGTACTCTCTCTCAGGGGCAATGTTCTCATCACCTACAACTGCAAGAAGGAGGGTTATGCAATAGCTGAAGCCCTCGAGCTCTCGATCCGCATGTAGTAGTCTATCGCCGATGCCAAAAAGATTCCTCCCACCGATCTAGAGATTCCAAGCAAAGAAGCCACTCGTGCTGCTGTGAAGTCCAAGGAGACCAAAGAGGTGGAACTGATCCTGGGCGACAAGTCCAAGATGGTTCGCATCGGAGCCGCCTTGGAACCCAAATAGGAGGACACGCTCGTTAGCTTCTTGAGGGAGAACATTAGCGTGTTTGTATGGAAACCTGCAGACATGCCCGGAGTACCTCGGGAGTTGATCGAGCACTCCTTGGATGTTTCAAAGACCACCAAGCCAATAAAACAGAAGCTACGATGGTTCGCTCGGGACAAAAAGGAGGCAATTAGGGTAGAAATAAACTGGCTCTTAGCTGTTGGCTTTATCAAAGAGGTGTATCACCTAGAGTGGCTTGCCAACCCGGTTCTTGTAAGAAAAGAGAATAATGAATGGAGGATATGCGTTGATTATGCTGATCTCAACAAACACTGCCCTAAGGACCCCTTTGGTTTGTCTCATATAGATGAGGTCATAGATTCTACCGCTGGCTACGAACTCTTATCTTTTCTAGATTACTACTCTAGTTACCACCAGATCTCTCTAAGAGAGGAGGACTAGATTAAGACGTCCTTTATTACGCCTTTCGATGCTTACTGCTACATGACCATGTTGTTTGGGCTAAAAAACACAGGCACAACCTACCAACGGGCCATCCAACAGTGCCTCAAGGATCAGATCAGAGATCAGCTCGTTGAGGCATATGTTGATGACGTAGTGGTGAAGACTAAAGTAGCCTCTACTTTGGTCAATGACCTCGATCAGACCTTCAAGGCACTCAATAAGTTTCAATGGAAGCTGAATCCTACGAAGTGTATATTTGGTGTGCTGTCTAGTATACTGCTCGGTAATATAGTTAGCCATGATGGCATACAGCCTAACCCCAAAAAAGTCAAAGCCGTCATGAAGATGAAACCACCTAAGTGTGTCAAAGACATCTAGAAACTAACTGGGTGCATGGCTGCTCTAAGTCGATTCATATCGCGGCTCGGTGAAAAGGGTCTGCCATTCTTCAAACTCCTCAAGGCAAAAGAGAGGTTTGAGTCGTTAGAGGAAGCTGACACTACTTTTGCAGAGCATAAGCAGTTTCTTATGTCTCCTCTAGTCCTCACAGCACCAAAGGAAGGCGAGACTTTGTTGCCTTACATTGCTGCAACTAATCGGGTAGTTAGTACTGCCATCGTCGTCGAGCGCGAGGAGGTCGGACATGTGTACAAGGTCCAGCAACCAGTGTACTTTATGAGTGAAGTACTCAATGAGTCTAAGACCTATTATCCCTAGGTCTAGAAACTGCTCTATGCCGTCCTAATCACTTCTCGCAAACTACATCATTATTTTGATACTTACCCCATTGAAGTGGTTACTGAGTTTCCACTGGGGAATATTTTGTGCAATAAAGATACCAATGGGTGCATCATCAAATGGGCATTAGAACTTGACCCATATTTGCTAGAATTTTGAAGCTGCATGACTATTAAGTCATAGGCGCTGGTCGACTTCATTATCGAGTGGACAAATATGAATACACCGGTCTCGGACATCTCTCCCGAGCACTAGACGATGTATTTTGACGGTTCCCTCAATATCGACGGTGCTGGGGTGGGCGTGTACTTCATCTCACCATCCGGGGACAGGCTAAGCTATGTTCTACGCATCCATTTGAAGGCCTCCAATAATGCCACTGAATACAAGGCAGCTTTGCATAAAGAGGCATAAAGAGGCTCATGGTGTTTGGTGATTCTGCTCTTGTTATAAACCAAGTGAACAAGGACTAGGACTATACCAACAAATGGATGGATGCTTACTGTGCGTAGATCCAAAAGTTGGAGAACAAATTCTATGGTCTCGAGTTCCATCACATGGTCTGAGCTAACAATGAGGCGACTGATAAGCTGTCGAAGCTACGATCAACCCAGGCAGCGATTCCCCATGGAGTTTTCATTCATGGCCTTCTCAAGCCGTCCATCGAGGAACAAGAGAAGTCGACGGCCGAACAACCATCTATAGACTAGCTAGTCGCTATGATTCTGACCACCACCACAGACTGGAGAGAACCGTTCATTAGATACCTTACCTCCATAGAGGTCCCTCAGGACAAAACCGAGATGGAATGCCTCATACGACGCAGCAAGCATTATGTGCTGGTTGAGGGGAACCTTATGTGCAAAAATATGAAGGAGAAATTATTACAAAAATGCATGTCTTCAGAACACGGATTAAAGATTTTGGAGGAGGTCCATGCTAGTACTTGTGGCAACCATGTCGCTTCACGCACACTGGTCAGTAAGGCTTTCCGAGCAGGTTTTTATTGGCCTTCAGCTGTCGTCGATGCTGAAAAGTTGGTCCATCATTGTGAGGGGTGCCAGTTCTTCGCTAAGTAGACTCATGTTCTAGCCCATGAACTCTAGACCATTCCAGCGTCTTGGCCTTTTGCATGTTGGGGACTGGATATGATCGGGCCTTTCAAGCCAGCTTCGGGAGGTTTCCGATGGGTTTACATAATTATCGACAAATTTTCTAAATGGATTGAGTACAAGCCCTTAGTTTTGGGGACTATGAAGAAGGCAGCTGAGCTACTCGATGAAATAATCCACCGCTTTGGCTTGCCTAATAGCATAATTACTGGCCTAGGGTCCACATTCACCGGCAATGATTTCTAAAACTTCTGCGATGACAGAGGCATAGTCGTTAAGTACGCTTTGGTTGCACACCCAAGGGCTAACGGGTAGGCTGAGCGAGCAAACGGTATGATCCTTAATCCACTAAAGAAAAGGTTGTACAAGGCAAATGATAAGCATCCTAGGAGATGGTTGAAGGAGCTGTCGGCTATGGTATGGGGACTAAGGACCCAGCCTAGTCGCAATACTAGCGTCTCCCCGTATTTCATGGTCTTCGGCTCTGAGGCTGTGTTGCCAGCTGACATTGCTTTCCAATCACCATGGGTCGAGAACCATGATGAGGAGAGGTCATCTAAGGCCAGAGAGCTTGAGGTCAATTGCACCGAGGAACACTGCCTTGACACTTGCGCACGCACAACTAAATATTTGGAGGGCTTGCGCAGGTACTATAACCGCAATGTTAAGGATAGATTCTTCGTGGTCGGTGATTTGGTTCTATGAAGAAAGCAGAGGACAGAAGGATTGCATAAGCTAGCGTCACATTGGGAGGGCCCTTATGTGGTAAAGCAGGTCACTCGGCCTACTTCTTATAGGCTATGTGATCTCAACGGAGTTGACGTCCTGAATTCGTGGCATATCGATCACCTTAGGCGCTTCTACGCCTAATTCACTACTAAGAAAGATATGTACTCTTTTTGTACCCCTAGTATTCAATAAATATTTCATCCTATTTTTGCAATCATCTCTTATCTGCATCGCATTATTTCCTAAATTTTTGTTCAGTGGTTTGCCGATCAGTTTTTTCTCCTACTTGAGTTTCCCAGAGCCGACACTATCTCCGACTTCTCCCCACGCGTGCATTAGATCCGTTCACTATGTACCAGGTGGTCGGTAGTAGCTCCCTACTGAGGTCAGCAGTCTTACACATGTCTGGGCTTCGTGCCTCACGCTCCGGACTATCGATTAGGCACGGGCTGGAGTAATTCTAGGACAAAATAACTACACACGCTTACCATAAGACACGATAAAAACAAAGTTTTTACTACAAACATCACAACTATGTATTATACAGAGATATAATAGTAGGATTGAATGGGCACTGAGTGCTCCATGTATTTACAAAAGCACCAACTCTTTCGGTATAGCTAAAACTGCAAAAATATAAGTTTTTCTATATCTTTAATTTATTGACTAGTCTGCATAGTCTCGCCATACAGGTCTGCGTCGCTGATCATCTTTGCGACCATCACCTGGGAGGAGGCTATGAGCTGCTCTGCCTTCACCAGGTCGGTGTTGCTCGACACGCCAGCTTTGAGCCTTCTCAAGTCCACCCTAGGATAATGTGACCGCACCACAGCCAGGACGCGGGTAGCCACATATTCGCCAGCTATTGATGGTCACTAATGCTCATTTTTATACATCAACTAGTGCTTGATATGACATGATATGAACCACAAAGCATAGTTGTAGGGTTTGAAACTAACGAGTTCCATGAGTTTTGGTGAATCTATGTTTTACAGAGGTTAAATTATAAAAGGACTAGAATCATCAAATAGAAGTATCTCAAGTGATGAATTGGAATACACCATTGCGAAGAGCTCATCGATACACATGAAATAGAGTTTTGGTTCACCCAAATTGCAGTCCGGAGTAATTTGGGCATATCTCCCTCATTCGGACTCCGTTTTCACTAATCTAGGACTCTATGGAAATCTAACAAAGAGATCTATCGGCCCACCAAAAGAGTGGCCCACCTAGCATTAAGCTAGGCTGGCCGGCCCCACATGTAAGGTTGACCGGCCTACTCCGGGACCACCTGTCAGCATGCTTTGTCCGACGGCCTCCAACCAACCTCTACGATGCATCTCAACCATTGTTTCAAGTCGGTTTGATCCGAGGGCTGTGGTTCACCCCACCAGGCTATATAAGCAGGGGTAGACCCCCCCTCAGGCATCTCCATCATCATAATCACCTTCAAGAGAAAAGCTAGGGTTTAGGGAAGAGAGGTGTCCCTCGAATGGATGTCCTCTCAACTCCCAATTTAGAATAGATCTAGACTTCTAGATAGTAGAGACATGGAGAGCGAGGGAGGAGTTTAGAGGAGGTGCTCTCCTGTCGGTGCCTCTTCAACAACTTGTACTTCGGTGGGATCGGGCTCTATGTGGGCTTGCTCTTGAGATGGCTCAGGCTCTGGCAATCAACTTCTGATTCAAGTAAGATTCATGTTTATATTATTCTTCTGGTTTGTGAGTCTCTTTTGAGCGCTTTAATCTAGTCGACTAGGTTAGAGTATAATTCATAGTGTAAGTGTGGCGCTTAGACTAGGGTTACTCATAGATGCACCCTGTATTTCGGATCGGTGGTAGATTGCAAAGGTGACAGCTTCGTTGAGTCCTCTGTAGTCCACCTCCCATCTATAGACCTAGCAGGATATATAATTACGTGGTAGATTCATACTCTGTTTGCGGTCTTCCATATTAATTCCCCAGTTGAATAGTAGAAGATGTGGACTGCCCAAGTTAGAAGTAGAAACCCTGATCGAGTTATCCTCTCTATACTCTGACTATCGACCCCATACTAGATTGATCCTCTCCTACGTTTTAGTCTTGTTTTCACTTTAGTTGTTCCCACCTTATTTATATTTCCAACTCATTCACCTTTTCTGGTTAAGGTAGAACACGTAGTTGACTCACACGTTTCCCTATGGATACAATATTTAAAACCCTCTAGGTGAAAGTTACAATGGTATCCGTGCGCTTGCAGATCTTTTCTATTCGCGTTAATAAATACCAACAAGCTTTCTGGCGCCATTGCCGGGGAAACGGTTACTGAATTGACTATGAACCTAGCCTAACCTTTTTCAAAAATAAATAAATAAATATATATATACATAAAAGAAAAAAATCTCTCTTCTTATCTTTACCCTTTTGTTTTATATTTTCTAAAAAGAAAAAAATCTTTTCTCATACCTTCTTTCTTTTTATCCTTCACCTCATCCTTTCTATTCTTTTCATCTTTTGTTAGCATGGATAATAACACTCCTATCTATCAATATGCTAATCCTATGGGCACACACCTTAGACCACCAGAACATTAAGAGCCTGTCACAACATCTGGTTTTGAGATAAGCCCAGATTTCATAGAATTTGTTCAGAAAGAACCCTTCTTGGGGGAAAGTGAGGAAAATTCATATTCGCACCTACAAGAGTTTAAGCAGATCTGTGACCTCATTCGCATAAAGGGCATGTCCGATGAGACCATCCAATGGAAGCTGTTTCCATTCTCTTTAACGGGAAAAGCAAACATTGGTATAAACTCAATGTAGAACATGCGCAAGGAGATTGGAAGACACTGTGCAATGAATTTCTATCAAAATTTGTTCCCATCTCCAAAGTGAATGACCTATGGAAAGAGGTTTTAACTTTTAGACAACTAGAAGAAGAATCTCTTGTCGAATCATGGGATTGCTTTATTGACCTTACCCCCATTGGCCTGGACCTTACTATTCTAGACCCAATACTTTTTCGACATTTTTACGAAGGTCTTAGCAAGGATTCTAGGGAATTTCTTGATTTATCCTCTGGAGGAGCTTTTCTTCATTTGCTTACAAGTGAAGCAAGGGTCATGCTTGAAAAGATTGCTAGTCAAGCCACTGGCTGGACTAAAATTCATTTTAAGGACCCCAAGAAAAAGGAGTTCTCTCCTGAACAAAAAGAGTAAGTTTTGATAGCTAAGTCACAACCATTTCAATCCTGAGGTTCAGCTGTCAATCCTAAGCCATCAATACCCCAACATAATTACGATAGCTTAGACTTCCAGTTTTGTAAGATGTTGGTAGATCAATATAAAAATAGAATTGCATCTAGAAAAAAGTGTTCTCAACTACCTTTCCCCCGTAGAGCACATTGGAATGCAAGGATGGCATGTCTAGCGATGCCATAGAAGGAGAGCCAAGCAATTTTGGAAATTATTCTATCTTCTTCCCTTCTATGCCCGCATTAGATGACTTACCTCAACCCATTTTTCAATCCATCCTTGAACCCGATGATCCCTCGTATGCTCTCCCTCCTAAGTCTCATGTTGATCCTAGAAATCCATTAAGACAACCAAACCATAGGACTCATAATGACCACATGGATGATGAAGAGATGCTATGATATTGGTAGGAATGTGTAGAATGGATGGACAAGAAAGAAGCCTTAATGGAATCTAATCTTGGCTCAAACTCAATTGGTGAGTTTTTAACTCCCTTTGACTTTGAGGACGATACTTATCCATCTATGGAGGAAGCCCTAGACAAGGCCAATTCAAGAGTCACCAATGCAAGTGAAATTCTAAACTTCAGATTGGAGACAAAGATGACATCAATGAGCATGGAATCTATTCCATAACACCTCATTAAATCCATGTTCATATGAGACATCTCCCAATTCAATTGGTCTCTCCAACCTCTCCACATTCGAGATCTCCAACCTCCCCACATTCGAGATCTCCAACCCCCTCACTCTTTCTGTTTATAAAAGTTTCAAAAGGGTGGTTGTAGATGCATATGTTTATCATAAATATTGCAGATCTCATTGTGCTCTTAAGGTTGGTGTTGGAGGGGAACCCACTTCACCAAAACACATTTTGAAGGTTTCCCAAGGACAAGCTTAGTGTCCTAAAACAAGCACTTTTCAGATCCAAACATGAGTATTCACCTTTTCTGCTATGCTGCCCTTGTGAAACGAACATAGAGATATAATTATAAAAATATTCCTTCGGGTACTCTTGTCACTAACCTTTCTAGGTCTGGAGCAAAAAGATCAAAGGAATAACAAACACAAGGTATGTCCAACCAATCATCATGCAACATTGAATTAAATTCATCCAATCTTGATTTTTGCAAAAAATCAAGCTTGGGGGAAAACTTTTTAAGAACATCCCCTGCCATGTTGCTATCCTGATTGTCCCTACTTTGAAGGCATGCTCAATTTGCTAAAACATCAATCATGCTCTCTTCCATCACCACTTGAGTAAATCTCTATAATGTTTGCATACTACCTTTGTCCATCATAAGTAAGTATTGGTTTGGAAGTACTCAAAATATTTTCATTGGCTTTTAATGTAAGCATGGTGCTTAGGTTAAATAGCCGTCCTTAATCCAACTAGACATGGAGTCTGGTTTGATTATTGAACTAAAAACTGCTTGTGTACACATTGTATATTTTGTTGGACTAACCCCTGTAGAAAAAAAAACTTTTAAAAGTTAAACTAGGAAGTCCTGAGATGAACTCACATGGAGAGAAAAGAGATACATGAACTTTAACAACTTTGTGCTAGGGAAACACAACTCACACATCATGAAGAGATCCATGGAACAAGAAGATGAGTGCCATGAAATAAGATCTATAGTCAAAGCACTCCATGGAAGAAGGTGAACAAATCTCCACCAAGCCCCTTCAAGACAAAGACCATCATGGAGAAATTCTCAAGACAATGAGAGGAGCACAAGGACTGACAAGAATGTCAAGATCAGGAGAACAAAAAGATGGTGAAGACAAGCCATTCATGAGCAGAACCAGCTGGGCAAGAGAAGATTCCACAGGGTGGTTCAGTACCATCACACTTCAATGATAGAGGTAACATATTGAGGTACATAATCACTATTCAAAAAGCTTTTCTCGATCCTAGTATGCACATAAATGAAGAACCAAACATGTTTAAGTTACAACTTCGCTTGATCCAACCTAATCAACTTAACATGTTCAGTTCTTTAATCTTTGTTCTTAGCTTCACTCTCTTGATTTCACTATCTTAACCAAATGAGCTAAAAATATTGCATATTCACACTCATTCTCATCTTCTAATCTTATCACCCATAACATCAGCTTTATCTTGTTCGCCATGACTAATGTTAGAGAAGAATAAACAAAACTTTTGGTTATGTTGGTGTTTTTCCACCAATAGAGCCCATGCACTTGATCTCTACCTTGTTTTTATGAGCAGGACACACTTTGAGCAAAACATGGAGTTGGTCAACTCCTAAATTCTACAAGTGAAGGTCCTGCATCTACAAGGAAGATGCTGCTAGCTTCCATAATTAATGCTTCACTTCAACTTGCTAAATGAACGAAGAACATGGGTGACACCATATCAAGAAGTGCAGTCTTCAAGGTCTCGTTCTTGGGATCAAAATGATGCACCTAAGAAATGAACATGATGAGAAGTCCTGTTCAGAGGACATAAAACAATGAACCCTCGTCGGGAGGTAAAATCGATAGTTATCCATATTTATCTTTTCTGCATAATCATTTTCCTTTAGCATATTTACTTTCCTACATTACATTGCATTATATATATATATATATATATATAATTGGTGCATCATAAATCCTAAAGCCCCATGTGGATAATTTTGTGGTGTGTAAAAAACCTATAGGAATATTCACCATGGTGGCATAAAAATAAAAATAAATATGCATGCATTCATCCTATTGCATTTTATTTTGCATCATAGAAAATATAAAAATACAAAAATATTGAGAAAGAAATCCCACTAAAACTCTGCCTAGAAGAAAAGCTTTGGACAACTGAGGCTTAAGTGGCCAAACCACTAATGCTTAACATGTTCCACAAGTTTTGTTATCTATTTGAGTTTCACTGGATTTGAAGGACCAAAAAGAGCTGACAAGAAAGTGGATGCTCTATCCATTGTTGGAGCATTGTCTCAATAGTCATCAACATCAATCAATGTTCTGACAGAAGACATACATCTCCACTGCCAGTCTGCTACATTGCAAGATCGAACGACTATGTCAACATTTAGCTTGGGGGAAGGCACCCCCGTGTATTCCAGGTAAGTATCCTTACCCCCTTAAAGTTTTCTTTTTATAAATAAACTCAAAAAGAAAGAAAAAAATAGTGAGCACATGAAGGTTCACACTTAAATAATTATGGTCAGGAGACATACTTTTTAAATATTTATGGATTTTTATTGTCTACTTTATCTAGTCGAGTATTTGTTTTATATTGTGCTATTTTGTAATAATGTGTGTTAGTTAGAGTGTGTCAAGTTTTCTTGAATCAGTTTGTGAATAGAGAGCACTCAGAATAATCTTTGTTACGGAAATGATGAATAGTTGCTCTGCCGTAATTCCTTTCAAGTGCCAAGTTTTCAACCTCGAACTCTCCCGATTTTTGGAAATGATTATTTTGACCTAGGATTTAATCTGAACCTTAAACTTGTGGGTAGCGAATGCTTGATCTAAGTCTAGGTAGTTGACGGATATGATATGAGAAGGTTTGAGCTGATGTTTATCTTGTTCCTAGTGACACCTGAGTTCTGGAGACTTATCTTTTGAAATACTTAAAAATTACCACATGATGAGTTCCTGTATGATGAGAGCTTTAATTCCTACCATAGCCATATATACATGCTTGCTAGAATAGGAAAACCAGCTCATAGGCTGCTTGCTTTGTGTTGAGTTTGGTCAACCCATGTGAGACCCTTGTCGAGAGGATGGTTATGCTCCCAAGATCAAGATCACTTACACCCACATATATTCTGCTGCTCCTACCCTAGGAGTACGCAAAAACATGCCTTTCCACCCAAAAATCTATCTTCTACACTAGGAGAAGATCCAAAAAGATTGTTAGATTTCTAAATAAATACTCCAAGATTATGATTTATCTCTTCTCCAAGTTCATTAGATCCTAAGTAAGAGGCAGGAGATCCTTTGTAAAAAAGAAAAGAAAGAAAAAAACAAAAAAGGAGAGAAGTCTATGATCTTTGTGCCTAGAAGTTCATCATTGTCATCAAATAAAGGAGAAAGAATATATCCTAAGACCTCCATAGCAAAGTTCTTCATAAATTCTTCAGTTGGAGGCGGTCTCTCCAGGAGCAAAGTAGAATTAGGTTAGCCACCAAATATTTCCATACACATGCACATCTTGATCTAAGGGTATGGTCTCCCCTCTGAGGATCTCGGTTTTGACTAGGCAATACATGCAAGGTAAGTATGCTTCATCCTTGAACCACCCTCAACTCCATATAAGCTTATTAGTTATAGGGTGGGAGAGAGGAGGCATGATGCTACTCTGCCTTATTCCAAAAATACCACATATTCTAAGTGAAAGAGAGAAGGCAAAACACCATCATTGCCTAGGAAAGGATCCAAAAATACCAAATATGAGAGACCAGAAAGGATCATAAAAAAGGAATCTCTGAGTTTTATTTTGAAAATATACAAAAACTCTAGAATGAAGGTTGATCGAAGGACTCGAGACATAGTGCCTGACTTGATTGTTCTATCTTTCAACTACTCAAGACCCAAGTGAAGGCCAAAAGCTCCATAGTTGAAGGTAATGGGTAAGTTTGAAGTTAAAATGGTTTGCTCTAATCCGAAGGAGAATTCTTGTTTGAACGCATGTATACTTTTGATGCATGAAATTATTGAAGCAACTCCTAATCCATTGTTGAGATTAGCTTTGCTCAGGGACTAGCAAAGGGTAAGCTTGGGGGAACATGTTGACGGTCACTAATGCTCATTTTCATCCATCAACTATTTCTTGATATGACATGATATGAACCACAAAGCATAGTTGTAGGCTTTGAAACTAACGAGTTCCACGAGTTTTGGTGAATCTATGTTTTACAGGGGTTAAACTGAAAAAGGACCAGAATCACCAAATATAAGTATCTCAAGTGATGAATTGGAGTACACCATTGCGAAGAGCTCGTTGAGACACATGAAATAGAGTTTTGGTTCACCCAAATTGGAGTCCAGACGATAACGTTACGTCTTCTAGAATATTGCAAATGGGCTTCTAGAGCAGTCCAGAGTAATTTGGGCATATCTCCCTCATCTGACTCTGTTTTTAGTGATCCAGGACTCTATGGAAAGCTAACAAAGAGATCTATCAGCCCACCAAAAGAGTAGGCCACCTAGCATTAAGCTAGGCTGGCCGACCCCGCATGTAAGGCTAACCAGCCTGCTTTGGGCCCACCCATTAGCACGCTTTGTCCGATGGCCTCCAACCGACCTCTATGACGCATCTCAACCATTGTTTCAAGTCGGTTTGATCCGAGGGTTGTGGTTCACCCCACTGGGCTATATAAGCAGGGGCAGACCCCCCCTTAGGCATCTCCATCATCATAAATCACCTTCAAGAGAAAAGCTAGGGTTTGGGGAAGAGAGGTGTCCCTCGAATGGATGTCCTCTCAACTCCCAATTTAGAATAGATCTAGACTTCTAGATAGTAGAGAGATGGAGAGCGAGGGAGGAGTTCGGAGGAGGTGCTGGCCTATCGATGCCTCTTCAACAACTTGTACTTCAGCGGTATCGGGCTCTACGTGGGCTTGCTCCTGAGATGGCTCTGGCTCTGGCAATCAACTTCTGATTCAAGTAAGATTCATGTTTATATTATTATTCTAGTTTGTGAGTCTCTTTTGAGCGCTTTAATCTAGTCGACTAGGTTAGAGTATAATTCATAGTGTAAGCGTGGCGCTTAGACTAGGGTTACTCGTAGATGCACCCTATATTCTGGATCGGTGGTAGATCACTAAGGTAACAACTTCGTTGAGTCCTCTGTAGTCCACCTCCCGTCTGTAGGCCTAGCAGGATATATAATTACATAGTAGATTCGTAATCTGTTTGCAGTATTCCATGGTAATTCCCTAGTTGAATAGTAGAAGATGTGGACTGCCCAAGTTAGAAGTAGAAACCTTGATTGAGTTATCCTCTCTATACTCCTACTATCGACCCCATTCTAGATTGATCCTCTCCTATGTTTTAGTCTTGTTTTCACTTTAGTTGTTCCCACCTTATTTATATTTCCAACTCATTCACCTTTTCTAGTTAAGTTAGAACATGTAGTTGACTCACATGTTTCCCTATGGATACGATATTTAAAACCCTCCGGGTGAAAGCTACAACGGTATCCGTGCGCTTGCGGATCTTTTCTGTTCGCGTTAATAAATACCAACACCAGCATCATGGATGTATTGCTTGAAGCAGGCCTAGGAGCTCTAGCATTTCTCAATGATGGCCTCGGGTTGCACTGGCTGGCCGACTAGCCTCTCTTCTAGTTCCATACCGATCAGGTCCAGCACGGGCTTGATTCCCTCTTCCATCGCCTTGCACTTTGACGCTAGTTGCTCCTTCTCCTTCATCAATGCCTCTAGGTGTGTCTTAACATTTTGGTGTACAACTGCATTTGAGCAAAGGTCCATGCTGAGCATGATGAATAGTACTAATGGGAATCAACAACTGAGTAGTCAGGGGCTTACTTGCGAAGTCCTTTTCTAGCTTGGTCACCTGCTCCTTTAGCTTGGTGTTCTCGCTAGTTAGGCAAGCAACCTCATCCTTACGCTCCTTGTCGAGCTGGGTGTTTTTCTCCACCAGCTCCTTGTTGCTTTCTGCTAGCCGAGCTAGCTTGTCAATAAGGAGCGTCTTCTCCGTCTCCATGCCTGCTGAGCAGAACGTGGGTTGCAGCCAAGCATAAGGAAAATATTCCATCAAGATTTGGTCACATACCTTTCTTTTTCTGGTCAAGCAGGTGGCGCTGCTCATCAACGCTGGTCTACAGCACATCCCGTTCACTCTAGACTAGCTGTAATGCCTCTTGCAAGCGCACTATGTCCTCTTTGAGTGCCTTGTTCTCCTCTACTGTTGGGACGATTGTGTCGAAGCACCACTTTTGGTATGCCGATGTTTTTTCAATACTCTGCAATACAATGAGGTGTCAGTAATGGAAATTCCTGAGCACAAGCTTGATAGGAAAGATCAGGGTTTCAGTGCTCTTACCTTTATCTGGCTCATCAGGTCTTCTACTGTCTGCTACAGTTTGCGAACAACCCGGTCCGAGTGGTCTTCCTCATAAAATACCCACTCGTCGCCTCACTTTCTAGCGACACGGATGCATTGAGGCGCCACCTTTTCTTCTTTTGGGCGGATGATTTCTTCAATCTCCGCCTCTTCCTTAGTTGCAACAGCCTTCATTGCTGGACCCTGCATGGTAGGGTTCCCAGAGTTGCCCTCCTCGATGACCACAACGCCTATTGTACCGCCTAAGGTGGCACTAGGCTCTTCGACAGTGGGCGCAGGCTCCTCATGCTGTTTCACGGGGCTACGCTGGTCCGCAGTATTGCTAGGCCTAACAAGCTCTTTGACAGCATGGCTACTCCCCCTAGCTGATGGCGGTTGGTTTCCCCCAGGGTGCTCCAGATCTTCCATGGACTCTGGCCTACACCAACCTAATAAGCTACTACATTTGAATGTTATAATAGGGGCTATGAAATTACTTACAAGTTTGAGGCGGCACTAGGCTCTTCGACAGTGGGCGCGGGCTCCTCATGCTGTTTCGTGGGGCTACGCTGGTCTACAGTACTGCTAGGCCCAACACGCTCTTCGACAGCGTGGCTACTCCTACTAGCTGATGGCGGTTGGTTTCCCCCAGGGTGCTCCAGATCTTCCATGGACTCTGGCCTACACCAACCTAATAAGCTACTACATTCGGATGTTATAACAGGGACTATGAAATTACTTACAAGTCCAAGCACCTGAACGCAACTCTAAATGGCTGACTGCTCCGGCTCCCGCTTCCCATAGGGCGAGTACCCGTCGTCTGGCCGCTGCTCACCTGTTCCTTCAAGGCTTGACCGCCAACGGGGACTGCTGAGCTAGTCTGGCCCGTGCTCGGTGTGGGCGCCTTGGCGGTGTCACTACTCAGGGAGGTGTGGGTCCCCTTGGCAGTGTCACTGCTCAGGGAGGTGTGGGCGCCCTTGGCGGTGTCGAGGCGTGGGGTGCCCTCTGCACCCTTGGTCGGTGTGCTAACGACACCTCGTCCTCCTCGTCTCCCTCATAATCGGTCAGGCCAGTTATGACTCTTCATTGTTTCCAGCTGCTATATTCGTCATTAATAATCAATCGACCCCCCGTGCCCAGGGGGTCCCTGGACTTCCTCTTCTGGGAAGGCCCCTCTGGTGCGGGGCACTTCCAAGATGCCTTCCTTGTCATCCGAGGTTCTCGTGCGTCTACACCGGTCGGCCAGTCGTCGACGGGCACATTGGAGACGTATACTGAGGCTCGGTCCTGGCCATGGATCTAGCAAGCATCAGATCAAGAGTTATCACTACGGTTCAGCAACTATTACATAACAAAGTGACATTGTGAGCCATTCTAGTCATACCTACGGTGGCAGATTGTTGATACTAGATACGCACACAAAAGAATCAAAGAGAAATAATCCACAAGCGCACAGATATCAGTGAGCACTTCACCCGGAAGATAATTCTATAGTATTGTTATTTATTTATCCGTTAGGAGAAAATGTGCATCTGACTAACCCAAGTCTATACTTAACCCCTAAGCTACAAACAAGGTAATGAGCAATATAGAGAGAATTACTCAACAATCTTCCTCCAACCTATGGCAAGCTTTGTGACTATTGCTCTATGGGGGCACCTAAGGAAAAGAGACACCACAGAGGATGCTTAACCCCGGCACTTTGGGACCTACCTTACCTACTGACGGGAAGTGGGCTGCAAAGATAACAAAGGGACTATCATCTCCCTCGCTACTACCACGGTTCTGGCCAGATAGGGAGCATCTACGAGTGAACCTAGCCCAAGCACCATGGTTACGCTATGAACGATTACTCTATTCGAGATCTCTACTGCGGTAACGAATAAAGTAAACTCATAAACCAAAGAGCAATAATAACAATGAACTTACTATTATTAGAAGTTGAATTGCCGAATGATCCTAGAACCAAGCCTCGGGCGAGGAGACTTGATCCCACAGGTACAACTACAGAGGAGACACCGACAGGCCAGGCTTCCTCCAACTCTACCTCCACCCTATACTCTCTCTATCTATATTGAATGCTAGGCTCTAGGGAGGAGATCCATACAAGGGACCTCTCTCACCTGATCCTCTCTGGAAATAATGATTTAGGGTTTCAAGGGATGCCTCCTCCAGGGGCCAGGGGCCCTCCTTATATATCCCCCTAGGATGCACCACAACCATCAGATCAAACCGACCTAAATCAACATATTTTTATTCATCCTCAAAGGCAGTGGAACAGAGATCTATGAGACTTGTTTTGAATGGTCTAGGTCATGAGGCCACCGCCCCAAGGGTAGGGGCGGCCGCCCCTCCACCGAGCCGGTTCGGGCTCCCATTTGGTCCAGAGCCTTCTCGAACCTTCCTAATTACAGAAAATTGATCGGATCCCAATTATCTGTATGTAAACCTGCCAAGTGGGCCTTTCTTGGTTCTTTTCAGCTGACACCCTGTAGAAACAAACATTTACCAAAACTTGTGGAATTCTGTTAGTATAACCCCTATTTCTAGATGGTGATCATGTTTTAGTCCTTTCCCATGTTTAGTTGATGGTTAAAAATAGGAGTTATCTACCGTCAACAAACTCCCCCAAGCTTACCCTTTGCTTGTCTCTGAGCAAAGATAAACTCAGTGATGGATCAGTAGTTGCTACAATGCTTTTACGCCTCAAAAGTACACATGCGTTCAAACAAGTACTCTTCTCCGAATTAGAGTGAACTATTCTGACTCAAAACTTACTCATATTACCTTTCACCATGGGGCTTGTAGCCGTCACTTGGATATTGAGCAGTTGAAAGACAAAATGGTCAAGTCAAGCGCTATGTTTCTCGCTCTTTGATCAACTATTATTTCAGAGTTTTTTTGCAAGATTTTCAAATAATACTCAGAGATTCCTTGTATGACCCTTTCCAGTCTCTCATTTGTGGTATTTCTAGATCCTCTCCAAGGCATGTGTGTAGTGTATGCCTTCTCTCTACTCTCAGAATATGTGGTATTTTTGGAATTAAGGCATATTGAGGTTGCCTTCTCTCTCTCACCCTACAACTAATAGGCTTATGTGGAGCTCATAGGTGGGGAGACAACTCAAACTCACTTGCATATATTGTGCAGTTAAACCATGGATCCACAGGAACCAAGCATACAATCAAGTCATATGTGCATGTGAATGAGGGGAATGGAATGAGTGAGGATCTACTTCTACACTTGCTCCTTTACGGATAACATACCTCCATTTATTTGGAAACTTTGAAACTCTTTGAGAAGGACCTGGTTGCTTCTTTCTTTCTTCTCTCTTTTTCTTCTTCTTTTTTTAATAACAACCAATCCTTTTGAATGAAACTTATAGCAATGACAATAGGGAGTATCAACTGGAATAATGACCGGAGCTTTATTATAGGTAGACAAAGGTAGAATGACAATGAGTATTTTTGGGTGTTCACTCCTAGTGTAGGAGCATAACACTTTCTAAATGGATCAAAATGAATGGCATATTTTTATGTGGGTGGATGAATGCATACTCCCAGGGTAGGAGCAGCATGAGTGCATGTCTCCAGGGTAGAAACAACACATGATGTGGTGGATGTGGATCTATATATGGGTGGTACTTCCAGGAACAGAAGTAGCATAGAATGAATGTAGCGTTATGAATGGGTGCATGCTTCTGAGGACAGAGGTAGCATAGATCAATGGATGGAGAGCACATAATGTTGACTTTAACTGCATGACTAATTCCTAAGGGTTGTAACAACCCAGAAAATTTCAGAAAACAAAAATCTCAACTACAAATTTTTTTTTCTAAAGTAACCTATGTTTGGTGAGGTGTCATGTAGGAAAACTACCCTAATTGCATGAGTAGCATCCATCAGGGCTAGTTACATTATTGCATTTAATTAAATATGAGTGAGTTGCTTCTTATGTTCTTTGTTTGGTTAATTAAAAGCAACAACCTTTATTAAATAGATTAACTAAATATGTGTGTGAGAGGTTGCCAACCCTTGGCTTGGTTGACCTAAAACCCTAAATGTCCTTCGATGGGCCCCGCTAGGAGACCTATGTGGTGGCAACACATGTTTTTACACAAAAGAGAAGAAGGCTTAGCTTGTATGGCAGGAAATTAAATGAAAAAGATAAAGGGAATATCTTAAAAGAGAAAACCACCTCTGGCCCAAGTGTCCGAGCTGGCCTGGTCCTTTTCACGCTTGCACAGTGTGCGCCCAACCGTGCGTGGGCTGGCCTAGCAAGCCACCGCTATAGCGCACTATCCGATCAAGCCCACACCGCACTCGCCACCACACGACAATGCCACCTCTCATGGTCGCCGACAAGCGGGACCCGTATGTCATCGCTCTCCCTCGCTTTCTCTGCTTTGCAAAAACAGAGCATGACCACCGGCTAGGGGAGATTCCCCTAGTTCCCCGCTTGGGAGCCGTCCGTGCTTGGTTGATTGTGGTTCAACGCTCGGATGCATGCATGCCATGGGCCATGGGGCCCAAGCCACCCCAGCCGCGCGTTTTTCCCCTGCCAGCAAGCAGTGCCACACACGTGATGATGCCCTAGCCGCAGGAGCGCCTGACACCGCCTGCCACACCGTAACTGCCCGACATCTTCCTTGCGCACACCGTGCCCCACACTCCAACCCCGGAGCCTGTGATCGCTTTACACGTGTCTCGTGGTGCGATCATGCCTCCACCGAACGCCATGGGCACTGCCCTCTTTTTAAAATGGCACCTTTTGGAGTCCTAGTTTTTTCCCTAACCCATCCTCACCGCCTTGGTGGCACTACCACCCACTCCAACTCGAAGAAGAAAGAAGAGGAGGGGAAGAAGGGAGAAGGAAAAGGGGAGGAAAGCCTCATCGTGGGAGCACCGTTCAGGACCATCGGAGCTGGAGAAGACGCCGGACATCTTCTTCCTCTTCGCCGCGATCTGCACTGCATGACCTCCTATCTACATTGCACCAAATCACCTGCATCACCATCCTCTCTCCATCGCCCCTCGCGGTGAGCCTAACACCCTTCCCTGTTCACCATGTGGCCATGCTCGCCACCACCACGCACCTTGGCGTCACCGCGGCCTCTCCCTATCGGGGATGGCCAAGTCCAAGCCATGAGCACCACTGCCTGCTCACGCACACACACGAGCCCAAAGCATCGCCTAGCATGACCACGATGATCAAGGACATGGGTGACGCACGCACATCCGGAACATGGTCGCCATGGCTAGGGCCGACCATGGCGCCACCACGTTCTAGATGATCCTGATCGGTAGGGGCGAAGAGAGGAGCGCCATCTGTTTTGCTTGAGCAAGAGGTGCGTCAGCACTAAAGAGATGGAGTGAGAACAGCTCGGGGTCGCCGGTCTTCTTCGCCTAGCCGGAGTCACCGCCTTCCATGGCACTACCATGGCAAGACCGTTTTAGACAACACCAGCCGCTTGGTGAGGCAAGAAGGCACTGCCGAGCTTCGCGTTGATCTCACGCAATCAGCCGCCTAGCTAATGGAGGAGGATCAATTTGACCTAGCGTGCACCGCCGCTGAGGAGCCTGCACCGCTCGGTGGGGACACCGAGGCCACTTTTGCTATATCTTGTTGTGTAGAGCATGGACTCATGAAGCCGTAGATCTCCTAAGCACCATTGTAGAGCCCTTGTGGCACGGGAATGGCCGTTGCATCGCCGGTAGAGCGCCGTCGTGAAGAGGAGAAAGGGAGGTGGTGCTGCTGCGCTGTTACGTACACCCGGTGCACCGTGCACCAAAGGAGAGAAGAGAAGGGTGAACAGGGTTCACCATGGACCGCACGTAAGCCCGTAGACCATGGTTGTTAGTCCACCATGAGCCAAACTCCGTGGACCCGAGCCCGTCTTCAAATTCATAAGGTGACGTGGCTCCACGTGAAGCCGACACGTGTTAGGCCCGGCCCGGCCTAGACCAGCCCAAATCCAGCCCAGCCCAGGCCCAACCAAATCCGGTCACGGCCCGGTCAACGTTGACCGTTGACCTGGACCCACATGTTAGTGACTCGCACCCTCTCGGCCAATCAGAGTTTGACACATGTCACTGCCTGAAATTTTCCTTTCTTTTTCTTTTCTAGAAAATCATTTAATCTTTAGAAATTCATAACTCATTCATTTTAACTCAGAAAAATACTAAACTAGTTCCCAAATTTTTCTAAAAATGAGCTCTATGTCATAGGCTTGTGTTTGAGTGTATTTGGATCTTTTCAATTTCTGTTGCTTCTTTGTGCACTTCTATAGAAGTCGTTAATGAGACTCTACGTTATGTTTAACAGAGCCGAAGGACCTGCCGACTGAGGAGTACGACCCCGACTACAGCGAGGACGTGGGTGATGACCTGCCAGGTGCCACGCCCCACCCACTTTCGTAGAACCTATTACGCATGCAACTATAGAATTGCTAGTGCTTTACTTTTTATGCATTAACATGATGATAGGTTGCATGGTAGATGCTTTACTTTGAGCCCTTTACCTTGTTGCAACCTTACTCCTGCTCACCCTGCTATTAGGCTAGATGCTCGCTTGTTACATATTATTGCTTTTACTCTTACTCACATTATATCTGTGATATGATGCCGGTGAGTGAGAGGCGTATATGTATAAGGCATGTAGTGCCGAGAACATGGTAAACCTGATAAAAGAACTCGGGAGATCTTGGCATGCGTCTTGGGTGAGTGGTGAGGGTTGAGTCGATCCGACATGATCCTACGACGAGTCTTTGGGGCAAGTCTTGTTAGAGGGGTGCGACCTGGGCATCCCTCACGAGAGTTACTTGTGGCGGGTATGCTATGAGGCGAACTAGGGTGTTAGTTATCCTTGGTGGAGGTGCTGTCGTGGCATGGGGAAGTTGGTGATCCCCTTTTGAGAAGATATCATGTCCGGTCCTCCTAAGGACTGGTATGTCTTGAGAACCAGAACCATGGGACCTTCATGCACACCACTCGCTCCCGATGGGCGAGGGACGATTACTCGACCGACTAGGGTGGTACCACTGCTACTAGGTTGGAAGGTGATAGTGTAGGGAGGTACGGGCATGGGGACCCACACCCTCCTAAGACAGCGTAGTGACCTTGGGGGCCCGGTACTACGTCTCATAGTTTCAGCGTTTCGGTGGACACCGGGGTGGCCTAGGGCTGAGTGGTAGGGTGGTACTGTACCGATTGGGAGGTAGTCAGAATCAGCCTAGACGAGCTGGATCGTCGAGGATGGTGATCTTGTGGATTACCAAGTGTACACGCTCTGCAGAGTTGATCGATCTATACATATAGCCACGTTCGCGGATATAGACATTCCCATGACCTACGCTTCACTTGATTAGCGAGAGGAGTCCTTTTCTACCTTTCCTTGGGTTTCGTGTTAGTTCCAGCTATGGCCGTTGAGGCGAGATCTGAGTGGGAGTCGATCTCGTCGCCTAGAGAGAGAGTGAGATGAGATGAGATGTGATGTGATGTGTGTGATGGGTTTGGGGAAAACGTGTGAATAAGATGGGTTAAAATATGACAAACATCTTATTATTAAAATATTAACTACTTGCATAGGAAATCCACGGCCTAAATAGGTCTCTTTCTACTTCCCTCAATGCATTCCACTTTCCAAAAAGCAATGCAAGCATAGGGTGGGCGATGCGTGGCCAATACCAAGTGTACTGATAGATTTTTGACAGGTTCTGAGCCTGAGTATGTCTATAAGGGCGATGATTGGGAGGACTAGAGGGTCTATTCTACGCTCGAGATAGTTCTAGGAGATCGTTTTCCACTGCTGTAACATCCTAGTTTTTCTGAAACCCAAAAAAATCACAACTAAATTTTTTTTCGCAAATATGCCCATGTTTGTTGAGTGTCATATAGGAAAAACACCCATGTAGTTGCACAAGTAGCACCTACTTGTAGTTGAGCACTTGCATTCTAATTAATCATAGGTGTGAGTTGGATTTTATTCGCTCTTTTGTGTTGCTAAATAAAATCTGCAACCTCTTTAGATAAACAAACTTGACTAATTAATTAATTGTGATTAATTAATTAACTTAACCTAAGTGCCTACCTTTGGATGGAACCCTAACCTACCCTAGAGACTACCCCTAAGGGTGTATGTGTGCATGACACACACACATTCACTAATAGTTGCAATTGGGGTAGCTAGAAAATAATTTGGAAATAGAAAAGCTTTAAGAAATAGAGGAGAAAAGGAAAAAGGCCATTCTGGCCCAGCAGCCAACCAGGCGAGCCGGCCAGGTGAACCAAACCACCCGCACCAGCAGCCGGCCCAGCACTGTAGCTGGCCTGCCAAGCCACCCCCACCTGCCCCGCTTAGCCGGCCCACAACCGAACGCCGACTCCTGCGTGGCAACACGGCAAGTTCGTCATTTTCCACCCCCAAGCCGCGCCCTCTGCTTTTGGAAAGAAGAGCAGCGCGCCCACCGGTGGGAGCACCGTGCCTGCGCACCCCGGCCATCCACAGCAAGGTGGTTATGCGTTGACGCACGGATGCATGACACGTCCACGATCCGCTGTGCCTCGCCTCCCTCGGTTCACGCTGCGACGAGCCGGTGATGTCGCCATGGCCCTACAGCCTCTGCCACCGTATCGCCGCCTTTTGATCGGTGATTTTGAAATTGCAAAACACGACACCATTGCAAGCTCGCGCCATGACCCAAAACCCTAGCCCAGGTCTTGCAATTGACGTCCACGTACCCCGTCCCCATCGCCCACCGTTGGCCAAATTCCCATGACCACCATGACCGCGCCTCCCTACAAAAGGGCAGCTTCAGGTGCCTTGGCCCTCTTCCCACACAGCCGCCACCTTGCGGTTCCAACTCAACCCGCCAGGGTGGAGCAGAGAAGAGGAGAGGTGAGGAGGGGAGGGGAGTTCACCATCGGGAGCCGTTGCCACTGCGCTAGTCATCAGAGCGAAGGAAGAACGCCGATGCTTTCTTTCCCTGGGGACCTGCACGACACCGCATCGACCCTCCACGGCATCGGCTCCTCGCTGCACCGCCATCCAGTCCACTCCGCCACCTACGGTGAGCCCACCAAGTTGCCTTTCCCGAGTTCGTCCGACCACCGTAGTGCAACCCGGCACCGTTGCGGTGTTCCCGCACCGGGAGTGGCCCAGACGGTGCCTTGAACGTCACATCACTACCGCATGCATGAGCATGCTTCGCACTGACCGCTTTAGAGTCAAGCTCGAGAGTCTGTGGCTTCGCCACCATCACCACGACGAGCGCGCTGGAGCGCACCCGCCATGGCCGCGACATGCCATGGTGAGGCCTTGAACTGGGAACCCCAAGCTGGGAGAGGAGAGGGGGAGAGCGTGGAATGTTTCACCTCGGAATGGAACGCGCCAGGCGCACGCTAGGAGAAGGGCAGAGAGGAGCTGGAGCGAGCCTGGCACATGCACCGGCTGGCCGGAGTCACCACGGCGGGGCGCCGTCATGGCGAAGGACCTACCGCCGTTATCGGCCACCCCGCGAGTCGGGGAGGGGCCGATGGGGATTCGCAGGACTCTAGCTACCTAGCTGACCTACCAGGGGGCGCCACCGACCCAGCTCACCATCGGTGAGTGCATGCGGGCGAGAGCAGAGGAGTTGGGGGAGGAGCTGTGACCACCGCCCGCACCGGGTCCTCTTGAGCCAAAGGGGAGAGAGGGAGAGGTGGACTTGGTCCACCACGGACTAGGCCAGCGGCTCATGACCTCTTTCACACCCAATCCACCATGGACCGAAGCCAGGAACCCACGGCCAGCCTTAGAGCCTACCCGACGACGTGGCTAAGCCGTGGCATGACACGTGTCCGGGCCGAGCCGGCCCAACCCGGCCCAAGTCTGGCCCTGACCTGGCCCGCTGGAGCCCAGACCGGGCCCGGTCAACCATTGATCGTTGATCGATCAACGTTGACTGGGGCCCACCTGTCAGTCTCTCTGTTCACAGACCCCATGTGTCAGTGACACTGTTCACCCCAGCCAATCACAAGCCGCCACGTGTCAGCCCTTGAATTTTCAACTCCTTTTTCCTTTTTAGAAAATGATTTAATCTTCAAAAATTAATAACTAATTCACCGTAGCTCAGAAAAATGCCAAACCAGAGTCCAAATTTTTCTAAAAAAGCCTACATCTTAGGCTTGTTCTTGAGTGCTTTTGGATCTTTTGGTTTTCAGTTGCTTCTTTGTGCACCTCTATAGGAGCCGCTGACGCGGCCGTATGTCATGTTTTACAGACTCGGAGGAGCCACCGACTGAGGAGTTTGACCCTGACTACACCAACGACTTGGGTGACGACCTGCTAGGTGCCATGCCCCACCCATTCGTAGATCCTATTACGCAATGCAAATGCTTAGAATTGCTAGTGCTTTACTTTTATGCCATAATATTACTGATAGGTTGCATGGTAGTTTACTGCTTTTTGAGCCACCTACCTTGTTGCAACCTTACACATGCTCACCCTACTGCTAGACTAGATGCTGCCTTATCACTCGTTACTTGCTGCTTTACTCTTACTCACATTATATCTATGATGTGATGCTGGTGAGTGAGAGGCGTATGAGGTAAGGCACGAGGTGCCGTAAACCTGATAATAACCTGATAATGAACCTGGAGAGATCTTGGCATGAGTCTTGGGTGTGTGGTGAGGGTTGAGTCCACTGAGCAGGATCTACGATGAGTCGGGAAGGACAAGTCTTGCCGGAGGAAGCTACCTGGGCGTTCGCCATGTGAGGTGCCTATGGAAGGTACATGTGACAGGGAGAGGTCATGGGGTGGAGTTTCTTCATGGGATCAATCCCCGTGATGGGAGGTGCTGTGATGGCACGGGGTGCCAGGTGTTCCATTGAGCGGAAAATGGTTTCCCCTGGTGAAGATGCCCTGCTTAGTCACCCTAAGGACTAACACGCCTGTGGACCAGGACTTAGGATTCCTTGCACACCCACTCGCTTCTGTGGGGAGGAGACGAACGTTCGACTTGCTAGTGCGGTGCCACTACTATTGAGAAGTTAGTGGATAGTGTAGGGAGGTATGGGCACGAGGACCCACACCCTCCCAAGATAGCATAGTACCTAGGGGCTATGTCTCACAATCTCAGTGTGTTGGTGGTACTCTGACACGGCCCCCAGTTCTAAGTGATACGGTGGTACCGTTTCTAGTCAGTAGGCGGCCCGGAATCGGCTTAGACGAGGCATCGTTGAGGATAGCTATCTTGTGGGATGTGTAAACCTCTGCAGAGTTTCCAGTTGATCGATCAATACATATGCTGAACCTTTCGGCTATGGACCTTTCCTAAGTACAGTTTCACTTGACTAGATGAGAGGAGTCCTTCTACCTTCCCCGAGATTTTAGTGTGTTCCGGCCTTAGCCGTTGAGACACGGGCAAGAGGGAGTCGCCCGTGCCAATGAGAGAGTGAGTTGAGATGTGATGTGGTGGTGAGATATGTGTTGGGATGGGATAACGGGTGTGAATGAGATGGGTTAAAATTTGACAAACTTATATTATTAATATATTGATTACTTGCTTAGGAAACCATAGCCAAAAATAGGTCTTTTCTTACCCCCTTTGCGTCTAGTTCCACAAAGCAAATGCATCATAGGGTGGGAGATGCGTGGCCAGTACCAAGTGTACTGATAGATTTTTGGCAGGCTCAGAGCCCGAGTACGACAAGGAGGATGACTGGGAGGAGTAGGGGTTCGCCCTGCGCTCAAGCTTGGTGCTAGGAGTCCTAGTTTCCGCTGCTATCGGCGAGATGCTGTTCCAGTTGCTGTGTGTGAGTGTGTTCTGCCCTACATGGCGATGATAGTAAGTAATGTAAACCTTCTATTGTACTCTGATATTCATGTATGACTCTGTTATTCGACTGAGATTTGGGTAATGGTATGAACTCGTTCATCTATTACACGTCGAACCTATGGCATTCCCTTCGTGGAATGTAGGATCATTTCAGTTGGTACCAGAGCCATGCTTGACCCTAGGACGAACAATTAGGATTGGCCAATAGAAACATGCATGAATCTATGCACCTTCGGTTATATTACCGACCATGCTGCATTTTCTTGCATGGCTTACCTCATTTCACATGTCTTACCACAAATACTGCTTGCTTTCTTGCCTATCGTCGCTCTCCATTGCCCAACTTCACTCCACTTTAGGCTACTTTTCTCTACTTCGCTCTACTTCACCCTGAGTTACTTGTCTCACATAGTTGGATTTCCTATGTGTTACCCCTGTCTCACCCTATTTTGCCTTATCCTATCATGTTGTGTCTCAGAATTACTCTGTTCTACCTAGTTACCTTATAAGGTTTAACCTGCTAACTCTATTATTACGGTTTTTTTTGCAGATGGCTCCGCTTGTTGAGCTTGCTGTTGACGCACGAGACTACCGTGGGTTCGCCACGATCCTATACGGGGTGCTGGACTCGCTGGGTGTCCCCACTAAGAGGATCACGTGCATGTGCCGGGGTGAGGCTGGATCGAATGGACTTCTTTAGGGTCACGTCGTCGTCCACCTCTGGGTCCCTGCCAGCGCGTATGTGCCTGTGGTTCACGCCTTTGAGGAGGTGGCTGTAGAGACTTTCGTTGCTGCTTGTGTACAGTCTGTTTTGTGCATAGCTCTCCATAGCGTGATGCATGACACGCACGACTACCTTCGGACTGGGCCCTACCATCTACTGCCCTGTGCCCTCAACCTCAACCAGGTCACAGTGCCGTAGGACACTGCTGCCAACTACGCTACGCGTGTCGAGGTCGACCCCTATCTGAGTGCCTCCACGCAGTACATCCTTGCCCAGGACCTCTACATCATGGAGGTGGAGTCGCAGAACCATAGCCTTTGGGACTTCCAGTTCCAACGCGACGATGTCCTAGCCCAGGAGGAGTGGAAGCATGAGTTGGTGATTCACGATCTCATGAAGGAGCGCGAGAACTCCTGCAAGATGGAGGTCCTCCACGAGTCCCGTGCGAAGGTACTCAAGGCGGAGGTTGCTGAGCTCAAGGACAAGGTGTTGGAGCAAGAGCTCCGCAACGACTACCTGTTCTCCTAGCTGCTGGAGTATGAGGATTGCATTGAGCATCAGAGGCATGTCCTGAAGGAGCTCCAGGAAAAGGAGAAGAAGCGTGCCTTCGCCAGGTGTGGCTTGCAGGACCACTGCAATGCCCTGGAGGATGAGGCAAAAAGGGTTGTCATTGTTTCCACCTACAATGCGCACCACCTCACCCACTACATCAAGTGCACCGAGTTCCTCCAAGACAAGGTGAACCATCTCCGTCAGGCCTGGGTCATCGCTGATGCTAAGCGTGTCCAGGAGATCGAGATGGTATAGGACCCTCTTCCACCTAGGACGCATAGGAAGCCGCGCAGGTAGACCTTCCACGTTGAGCCCACCAAGCTCAACCTGGCAGCATGTTTGTCCGCATACTATCCTTAGATTCCATGGACTGAGATGCTGGAGCACACTCTTGCCCACGTTGCGAGGATCCACCACACCGACGACGAGCTCCGTGCCATGGACCGCACTTCTGAGGTTTCCGCTTCCACCGATGGCCCGTCTTCACCACCTGCCACTTTCGGACAGGAGTAGTTACCCTCTCATGATCATGTAATAATGTAGTAGTAACCTTGATGAGCCCTGCGTGGCCTTGTGGCACGACTCATCCCTTAGGGTAGAGTAGATTGTCCACTTTTGAGCTGCCTGCGCATACCACGATTCCCACGAGTCTGCAGAGTGTAGCTACTGGAGATGTCGCTTTGTAATAAAACCATGTACTGGATGTTTGGATCTTACTACGTCTTATGGTTCTGATCGCCTTCTTGTATTGAGTGTCAGGTAGCAATCTTTTGTAATTGTGATCAAAATTGTGTAATCACTTAATAAACCATCAATCTTGACCTAACCCTGTAGTGAGATGTCTTACTGTCGTTCCGCTCGTCTGAACAACCGCTCGCCTTCCCCCGCGCCCATGGGCCATGGGCATGGCCATGGCCATGGAGGAGGCCGTGGAGCTCCCTTCACCATTTTCGCTGCCATGGAGGAGCCTATCCCTGTGGAGCCCACTGGTGAGGCACGAGCTGCTCAACCTAGAGGTGGGGTTGGAGCCGCCGCACCTGGAGAAGAAGCGCCACCGCCACCGCCGCCACCACAGCTGGCGGAGGTGATGGACCGCTAGACTCGCCTTCTGGAGACATTGGTGGGGTTGGAGCCGCCGCACCTAGAGAAGAAGCACCACCGCCACCGCCACCACCATAGCTGGCGGAGGTGATGGACCGCCAGACTCGCCTTCTGGAGACATTGGCTGAGGGAATCCTTCACCGCCATGGAGGGCAGCCGAATGACTTCTAGAGGAAGTTGGAGGGCTTCCTTAAGCTGAGGCCCCCTACCTTTGACTATGCCGACAATGACCCCATTGCCACCGAGGACTGGCTGTGGGAGATCGAGAAGAAGCTGGACCTCACCACCTGCACTGACGAGGAGTGTGTGGGAGTAGCCGCTCATCAGCTCACTGGCGCTACGTGCTCTTGGTGGGACAGCTACTGTGATGCCCACGATGACCCTGGGAGCATCTCGTGGGAAGAGTTCATTGAGGCCTTCCACGAGCACCATGTACCCAAGGGCATCATGGAAGCCAAAGTGGAGGAGTTTCGCAACTTCACTCAGGGAGCTCTGAAGGTGCAGGAGTACACCACCCGCTTCATTCGCATGATGCAGTACGCTCCTGAGGAGACTAGCTCCGACAAGAAGAAGACATACCACTACAAGAAGGGGCTGAACTCACGCCTCAAGATCGCTCTCTCGGGCCATGAGTGTCGTACCCTCCGGCAGATGATCAACAAGGTGCTGGAGATGGAGAGGGATCACCTAGAGGCCGATGCTCAAAGAGAGAGGAAGGAGAAGAGGCGTCGGGGCGAGGGTTCCTGTCACACCTTAGCCCAGAGGAAGTGTGGGTCTGCTCTGCCGCAGTCCTGCTCTCGCCTTGCCTAGGGAGCTACTCCGAGCCGTGGTGGTGGAAGGCACCTACTCATAGCCCGAGCTAGAGTACGTGGAAGGCACCTGCGTCCACTGCCACAGGCAGTGTGCCCTTCGCGTGGTTCACCTGTGGCCAGCCAGGTCACAAGTCGGTGGTCTGTCCACAGAGGGTCCCTCTAGTTCAGACCCCTACGAGGCAGGCACCGGCTCAGGGAGTGCCTCACAAGCCACCCGTGGCCGTCTCACTCACCTGACCGTGGAGGATGCTCAAGAAGCCCTCGACGCGGTGTACGACATGTTTTTGGTACAAGGAGTTTTAGCATCGATTCTTTTTTACTCTGGTGCTACATGTTCTTATATAGCATCTAAGTTTGCACGAGAGCACAACATACCTATCACACCACGGAGTGTACCCATAGACACCATATCCCCTTAGGTACCACCACATCCACCAAAATCTGTAAGGGAGTGAGTATCACTATAGAAGGTTGCACCTTTCTAGCTGACCTCACCTTACTTCTGTCAGATGGACTGGATGTTATCCTAGGTATGGACTGGTTAACTCTGCACAAGGGAGTGATATCTTGCTCACCAGATATGTGGAGATTACACATCCGAGTGGCCGGGTAATCAGATGTGAGCCTCACCACAAGAAGACAGACGCCTTGATGAGTGCCTTGGAGGCCAAATCAGTTGAGGAGGTGCCCGTCGTGTGTGAGTACCCTGATGTGTTTCCTGAGGAGTTACCGGGTATGCCACCTGACCGGGATGTTGAGTTTGTGATTGACTTACTGCCTGGTACCAGGCCCATTGCTAAGAGGCCCCACCGCATGTCAATTGATGAGCTAGAGGAGCTCAAGAAGCAGCTTAGGGAGTTGTCTAACAAGGGGTACATTAGACCTAGTGCTTCACCCTGGGGTTCCCCTGTCTTGTTTCTGAAAAAGAAGGATGGTTCTATGAGGATGTGCATTGACTATCAGAACTTGAATGCCGTGACGGTCAAGAACAAGTATCCTCTGCCAAGGATAGATGACCTCCTAGATCAGCTAAAAGATGCCAAGTACTTTTCCAAGATTGATCTCAGATCTAGGTACCATCAGATGAAGATCAAACCTGAGGATATTCCTAAGATAGCCTTTGTCACTAGGTACGGGAGTATGAGTTCACCGTCGTATCTTTCGGTCTCACCAATGCACCGGCCTATTTTATGAACATGATGAACAAGGTGTTCATGGATGAGCTAGATAAGTTCGTGGTGGTGTTCATTGATGACATTCTTTTCTATTCATCCACCGCCGAAGAGCATGAGTAGCACTTGAGAGTAGTTCTGGAGAGGTTAAGGCAAAATCAGATGTATGCTAAATTTAGTAAGTGCGAGTTTTGTCTCGAAGAAGTCGCTTTTCTTAGCCATGTACTCAGAGCTGAGGGTGTTGCTGTCGATCCCGCAAAAATCGAAGCTGTGAAAGAGTGGGAGCAACCCCGCAATCTGACAAATATTCACAGTTTCCTTGGGTTAGCTGGTTACTATCATAGATTCATCGAGAACTTCTCTAAGATAGCCAAGCCCATGACCAACCTCCTGAAGAAGACCAATGAGTTTGAGTGGATGCCCGAGTGTGAGCTTAGCTTCCAGACTCTGAAACAGAAGCTTACCACCACTCCTATTCTTGCCTTGCCTGACATCTGGAAGGACTTCGTGGTCTATTATGATGCATCCAGGTAGGGACTTGGCTATGTTCTGATGCAGGATGGGAGAGTCATTGCCTATGTGTCCCATTAGTTGAAGGACCATGAGCAGTGCTACCCTACTCACGAACTTGAGCTAGCCGCTGTTGTGCACGCTCTAAAGATCTAGAGGCACTACTTGATCGGGAACAAGTGTGATATCTATACTGATCATAAGAGCCTAAAGTACTTCTTCACCCAAGAGGATATAAATATGAGACAACGCCGATGGCTGGAGTTGATTAAGGACTACGACCTGTAAATTCACTACCATCTAAGGAAAGCCAACGTAGTTGCGGATGCCTTGAGCCGCAAGAGCTATTGCCACAGTCTGTCCATGGAGGTCGTACCATCCGAGCTACGTTAGGAAATGGGTGAACTTCACCATGAGATCATACCCAAGGGCATGTTGAATGAGTTGCGAGTGCAATACGACATAATGGACCGCATTCATAAGGCTCAAAAGAAATGCCCTGAGATCTTGCAGCTTCATGAATGGATGGAAGCTGGTAAGTACCCCGAGTTCCGAGTAGATGAACAAGAAGTGTGTTGGTGCAATGACAGAATCTATGTACCGTCTGATAAGGCCATTCGTAAGGAAATCTTGGTAGAAGCGGATGACTCTAAGTACTGCATCCATCTTGGTAGTACAAAGATGTATGCCGACATGAGAAAGATGTTCTAGTGGAAGGACATGAAGAAGGATATTGCAGGTCATGTAGCCAGATGTGATATATGCAACAGGGTTAAGACCGAACACCAGAGACCAACTGATTTGTTGAAGCCACTAGATGTACCTGTGTGGAAGTGGGAATGGATATCTATGGACTTCATCGTGGGATTGCCTCGATCCCCGAAAGGCCATGACTCCATCTGGGTTATAGTGGACAGGTTGACTAAGGTAGCTCACTTTGTACCTGTCAAAGTTGACTACCATGTAGAGAAGCTGGTAGATCTGTATATCGAACACATTCTCCGACTTCACGAGGCACCTATTAGCATCGTATCTGATAGAGGAACACAGTGGACATCTAGGTTCTAGCAGAGTTTGCACAAGTTGATCGGCACTCGTCTTGACTATAGCACCGCTTATCACCCTTAGACAGATGGACAGATAGAGAGAGTGAATCAGATTCTCAAGGACATGCTACGAGCCTGCGTACTGAAGTATGGGACAGAATGGGAGAAGAGTTTACCACATGCAGAGTTCTCATACAACAACAGCCACCAGGCTAGTCTACAGATGTCACCATTTGATGCTCTGTATGGTAGAAAGTGTAGAACCCCTTTGATGTGGTCAGCGGTTGGTGAGAGGGCATTCTTCGGTCCTACGAAGATTAAGGAGGCCGAAGAGGGAGTAGCTCAGGTGCGAGAAAACTTGAGAATCGCACAGAGCCGACAGAAGAGCTACACAGATAACCATTGGAGAGACCTCGAGTTCCAGGTCGGAGACCACATCTATCTCAAGGTTTTGCCTCTCCGTGGCACCTTTTGGTTCCATGTGAAAGGGAAGTTAGCCCCATAGTACGTTGGTCCCTATCGTATCTACAAGAGGATTGGGAAGCTAGCGTACAAGCTTGAGTTGCCCGAGGAACTAGCAGGTGTACATCCCGTGTTCCATGTGTCACAGCTCCGCAAGTGTCTGAAGTTACCAGAAGAACAGGTCCACACAGATGCACTCGACATTCAGGACACTCTTGAGTACCGTGAGTATCCCATTCAAATTCTTGACCGAGCAACCAAGGATACCCACAACACTACGATACCGATGTGCAAGGTCCTGTGGAGCAATCACACTGAGAGAGAGGCAACATGAGAGAAAGAGTCAGAGTTACAGATCCGTTACCCGAACTTGTTCAAGAGGTATGCTACACTTTAAATCTCGGGACGAGATTCTAATGAGGAGGAGGACTATAACATCCTAGTTTTTCTGAAACCCAAAAAAATCACAACTAAATTTGTTTTCACAAATATGCCCATGTTTGTTGAGTGTCATATAGGAAAAACAGCCATGTAGTTGCACAAGTAGCACCTACTTGTAGTTGAGCACTTGCATTCTAATTAATCATAGGTGTGAGTTGGATTTTATTTGCTCTTTTGTGTTGCTAAATAAAATCTACAACCTCTTTAGATAAACAAACTTGACTAATTAATTAATTGTGATTAATTAATTAACTTAACCTAAGTGCCTACCTTTGGATGGAACCCTAACCTACCCTAGAGACTACCCCTAAGGGTGTATGTGTGCATGGCACACACACATTCACTAATAGTTGCAATTGGGGTAGCTAGAAAATAATTTGGAAATAGAAAAGCTTTAAGAAATAGAGGAGAAAACGAAAAAGGCCATTCTGGCCCAGCAGCCAACCAGCCGAGCCGGCTAGGCGAGCCAAACCGCCCGCACCAGCAGCCGGCCTAGCACCGCAGCTGGCCTGCCAAGCCACCCCCGCCTGCCCCACTTAGCTAGCCCACAACCAAACGCCGACTCCTGCGTGACAACATGGCAAGTCCATCGTCTCCCACCCCCTAAGCCGCGTCCTTTGCTTTTGGAAAGAAGAGCAGCGCACCGCCGGTGGGAGCACTGTGCCCGCACACCTCGGCCGTCCACAACGAGGTGGTTACGCGTCGACGCACGGATGCACGACACGTCCACAATCCACTATGCCTCGCCTCCCTCGGTTCACGCTGCGACGAGCCGGTGACATCGCCATGGCCATGCGCCCTCTGCCACCGTATCGCCACCTTTTGATCGGTGATTTTATCACAGAACACGACACCACCGTGAGCTCGTGCCATGACCCAAAACCCTAGCCCAGGGCTTGCAATCGCCGTCCACGTACCCCGTCCCCATTGCCTACCGTTGGCCAAATTCCCATGACCACCATGGCTGCGGCTCCCGACAAAAGGGCAGCTTCAGGTGCCCTAGCTCTCTTCCCACACAGCCGCCACCTTGCGGTTCCATCTCAACCCACCAAACCGTGCAGAGCTAGGGTGGAGCAGAGAAGGGGGGAGGTGAGCAGGGGAGGGCAGTTCGCCATCGGGAGCCGTTGTCGCTGCGCTGGTCATCGGAGCGGAGGAAGAACGACGGCGCTTTCTTTCCCCGGGGACCTGCACGGCACCGCGTCGACCCTCCACGACATCGGCTCCTTGCTGCACTGCCATCTAGTCCACTCCGCCACCTACGGTGAGCCCATCGAGTCGCCTTTCCTGAGTTTGTCTGACCACCGTAGTGCACGCCAGCACCGCTGCAGCGTTCCCACACCGGGGGTGTCCTAGACAGTGCCTTGAATGTCACATCATTACCGCACGCATGAACACACTTCGCACTGACCACTTTAGAGTCAAGCTTGAGCCTCTGTGGCTTCGCCACTGTCACCACGACGAGCGCCCCAGAGCGCACCCGCCATGGCCACGACATGCCATGGTGAGGCCCTGAACTAGGAACCCCAAGCTAGGAGAGGAGAGGAGGAGAGCGTGGAACGTTTCTCCTCAGAATGGAACACGCTAGGCGCACACTAGGAGAAGGGCAGAGAGGAGCTGGAGCGAGCCTGGCACATGCACCGGCTGGCCGAAGTCACCGCGATAGGGCACCACCATGGAGAAGGACCTACCGCCATTACCGGCCACCCCGCGAGTCGAGGAGGGGCCGACGGGGATTCGCAGGACTCTAGCTACCTTGTCGACCCACCGGGGGGCGCCGCCGACCTAGCTCGCCGCTGACGGGCGCATGCGAGCGAGAGTAGAGGAGTTGGGGGAGGAGATGCGACCACCGCCTGCACCTAGTCCTCATGAGCCGAAGGGGAGAGAGGGAGAGGTGGACTTGGTCCACCACGGACTGAGCCAGCGGCTCATGAGCACTTCACACCCAGTCCACCATGGACCGAAGCCAGGAACCCACGGCCCGCCTTAGAGCCTGCCCGATGACGTGGCTAAACTGCGGCATGACACGTGTCCGGGCCGAGCCGGCCCAACCTGGCCCAAGTCCGGCCCTGACCCGGCCCGCTGGAGCCCAGACCAGGCCTGGTCAACCGTTGATCATTGATCAGTCAACGTTGACCGGGGCCCACCTGTCAGTCTCTCTGTTCACGGACCCCACGTGTCAGTGACACTGTTCACCGTAGCAAATCACAGGGCGCCATGTGTTTTCAACTCCTTTTTCATTTTTAGAAAATTATTTAATCTTCAAAAATTCATTACTAATTCACCATAGCTCAGAAAAGTGCCAAACTAGAGTCCAAATTTTTCTAAAAAAAGCTCTACGTCTTAGGCTTGTTCTTGAGTGCTTTTGAATCTTTTGGTTTTCGGTTGCTTCTTTGTGCACCTCTATAGGAGCCGCTAATGCGGCCATATGTCACGTTTTACAGACCTGAAGGAGCCACCAACTGAGGAGTTCGACCCCGACTACACCAACGACTTGGGTGACGACCTGCCAGGTGCCACGCCCCACACATTCGTAGATCCTATTACGAAATGCAAATACTTATAATTGCTAGTGCTTTACTTTTATGCCATAATATTACTGATAGGTTGCATGGTAGTTTACTGCTTTTTGAGCCACTTACCTTGTTGCAACCTTACACCTGCTCACCCTGCTGCTAGACTAGATGTTGCCTTATCACTCGTTACTTACTGCTTTACTCTTACTCGCATTATATCTGTGATGTGATGCTGGTGAGTGAGAGGCGTATGAGGTAAGGCACGAGGTATCGTAAACCTGATAATAACCTGATAATGAACCTAGGGAGATCTTGGCGTGAGTCTTGGATGTGTGGTGAGGGTGGAGTCGACCGAGCAGGATCTCCGATGAGTTGGGAAGGACAAGTCTTGCCGGAGGATGCTACCTAGGTGTTCGCCATGTGAGGTGCCTATGGCAGGTACATGTGATAGGGAGAGGTCCTGGGGTGGAGTGTCTTCATGGGATGAAGCCCCGGGATGGGAGGTGTTGTGATGGCACGGGGTGCCGGATGTTCCATTGAGCGGAAAACGGTTTCCCCTGGTGAAGATGCCCTGCTTAGTCACCCTAAGGACTAACACACCTATGGACCAGGTCTTAGGAATCCTTGCACACCCACTCGCTTATGTGGGGAGGAGATGTACATTTGACTTGCTGGTACGGTGCCACTACTATTGAGAAGTTAGTGGATAGTGTAGGGAGGTCTGAGCACAGGGACCCACACCCTCCCAAGATTGCATAGTACCCCGGGGCCAGGTACTATGTCTCATAGTCTCAGCGTGTTGGTGGTACTCCGACATGGCCCCTAGTTCTGAGTGATAGGGTGGTACCATGCAGCAGAGGAGAGAAGAGAAGGGTGAACAGGGTTCACCATGGACCGCGCGTAAGCCCGTAGACCATGGCTGTTAGTCCACCATGAGCCAAACTCCGTGGACCCGAGCCCGTCTTCAAATCCGAAAGGTGACGTGGCTCCACGTGAAGCCGACACGTGTCGGGCCCGGGCCGGCCCAGACAAGCCCAAATTCGGCCCAGCCCTGGCCCAACCAAACCCGGTCGCGGCCCGGTCAACGTTGACCATTGACCTGGACCCACATGTCAGTGACTCTCACCCTCTCGGCCAAACAGAGCTTGACACGTGTCACTGCCTGAAATTTTCCTTTCTTTTTCTTTTCCAGAAAATCATTTAATCTTTAGAAATTCATAACTAATTCATTTTAACTCAGAGAAATACCAAACCAGTGCCCAAATTTTTCTAAAAATGAGCTCTATGTCATAGGCTTGTGTTTGAGTGCATTTGGGTCTTTTGAATTTCTGTTGTTTCTTTATGAACGTCTATAGGAGTCGTTAATGCGACTCTATGTTATGTTTAACAGAGCCGGAGGACCTGCCGACTGAGGAGTACGACCCCAACTACAACAAGGATGTGGGTGACGACCTGCCAGGTGCCACGCCCCACCCACTTCCGTACAACCTATTACGCATGCAAATATATAATTGCTAGTGCTTTACTTTTTATGCAATAACATGATGATAGGTTGCATGGTAGATGCTTTACTTTTAGCCCTTTACCTTGTTGCAACCTTACTCCTGCTCACCCTGTTGTTCGGCTAGATGCTCGCTTGTTACATATTATTGCTTTTACTCTTACTCGCATTATATCTGTGATGTGATGCCGATGAGTGAGAGGCGTATATGTATAAGGCACGTAGTGTCGAGAACTTGGTAAACCTGATAAAAGAACTGGGGAGATCTTGGCGTGCATCTTGGGTGAGTTGTGAGGGTTGAGTCTATCGGACAGGATCCTACGACGAGTCTTTGGGGCAAGTCTTGCTGGAGGGGTGCGACCTGGGCATCCCTCATGAGAGTTACCTGTGGCGGGTATGCTGTGAGGCGAACTAGGGTGTTGGTTATCCCTGGTGGAGGTGCTATCGTGGCATGGGGAAGTTGGTGATCCCCTTTTGAGAAGATATCCTGTCCGGTCCTCCTAAGGACTGGTATGTCTTGAGAACTGGAACCATGGGCCTTCGTGCACACCACTCGCTCCCGATGGGCGGGGGACGATTACCCGACCGACTAGGGTGGTACCACTACTACTAGGTTGGAAGGTGATAGTGTAGGGAGGTACGGGCATGGGGACCCACACCCTCCTAACATAGCATAGTGACCTTGGGGGCCCGGTACTACGTCTCACAGTCTCAGCGTTTCGATGGACACTGGGGTGGCCCAGGGCTGAGTGGTAGGGTGGTACTGTACCGGTTGGGAGGCAGTCGAAATCAGCCTAGACGAGCTAGATCATCGAGGATGGCAATCTTGTGGATTACCAGGTGTACACACTCTACAGAGTTGATCGATCTATATGTATAGCCGCGTTCGTGGATATGGACATTCCCATGACCTACGCTGCACTTGATTAGTGAGAGGAGTCCTTTTCTACCTTTCCCCGGGTTTCGTGTTGGTTTCGGCTATGGTCGTTGAGGCGAGATCTGAGCGGGAGTCGATCTCATCGCCTAGAGAGAGAGTGAGATGAGATGTGATGTGTGTGATGGGTTTGGGGAAAACGTGTGAATAAGATAGGTTAAAATCTAACAAACATCTTATTATTAAAATATTAACTACTTGCATAGGAAACCCATAGCCTAAATAGGTCTCTTTCTACTTCCCTCAATGCATTCCACTTTTCACAAAGCAATGGAAGCATAGGGTGGGCGATGCGTGGCCAGTACCAAGTGTACTGATAGATTTTTGATAGGTTCTGAGCCTGAATACGACTATGAGGGCGATGATTAGGAGGACTAGAGGGTCTATTCTACGCTTGAGTTGGTTCCAGGAGATCGTTTTCCGCTACTATCTTTGTCAGATGTTGTTCTTGATGGTATGTGTGTGTGTGTTCCACCCTGCGTGGTGAAGAGAATAATTTATGTAAAACTCTCTATTGTATTCTGATATTCGTGTATGACTTTGTGTATCACTGAGATTTGGGTAAATTGATGGATTGTTTCGTCATTTTACACTTTGTTTCTGTGGATTTCCCTTCATGGAAATCAAGGACGTTTCAAGGGTCAACACAGCTCAACTACACTCAATGCCTACAAAATGATATATATAAACAAAGCTGGTTTTCCTAATCTAGTAAGCATGTATATATGGCTGTGGTAGGAATTTGAACTCTCGTCATAAAGGAACTCATCATGCAATTTTAGGATTTTCACAAATAAATTCTCCAGAACTCTAGTATCTCTAGGAACAAGATGGACAGCAGCTCAAAACTTTCCCATATCATATCCGTTAACTACCAAGACTTAGATCAAGCATTCGCTACCCACAAGTTTCAGGTTCAGAGCAAATCTCAAATCTAAATAGTTGTGTCCAAAACTCAGGAGAGCGCAAGGTTGAAAACTAGGTACTTGAAAGGAATTACGGCAGAGCAACTATTCATCATTTTCATATAAGAGCTTATTCTGTAGGGTTCATTTTAGCAGGCAAACTCTTCACATACTCTCCTTTATTTTATTTAGCAAACTTAACAAATAGATAAATAAATAAGCTAGTGATACTTAGCTAGATACACGGGGGTGCTCTCTCCCAAGCTAGATGTTGACGTAGTCTGTTGATGTTGCTGACTAGCAGTGAAGGCGTACTGCTCCTCCTAGAGTGTTAGGGATGATGGCTGTAGAGACAACACTACTACTGTTGAAGACAGCACTCTAATAGGGGGACAGAACGTCCTTCTACCTGTTTAGCTCTTCTTGATTCTTTAAATTCTGTGAAGCTTAAATAGACAACAAAGCTTGTGGAACTGATTAAGCATTAGTAATAAACCTCTAAGCCTTGGATGTCTAGAACCTTCTTAACATATAAACCTTTTTTAGCAGGATCTTGATATTTTTGCAATTTTTTATATTTTATGATATGCAGATAGAAAAAAATATAACTAAGATGAAAACTTATTTTTATGCCACCACGGTGGATATCTTTGTGGGTTGTTGCACCACAAAACTATTCGCATGGGGCTTAGCATTTTCTAGATGCAATGCAAGACAAAATTATTTTCTTTTCTAATGCAGATGTAGCAAAGTAAATATGCAATAAGAATTGCTTATGCAAAAAGTAAATATGCTAAAGGGAAAACTTATGCAATGCTGAAATGGGAAATATGGATAACTACCAAGTTACCTCCTTGGCGAGGGTTCGATGATTTAAGTCCTCTGAACAGGACCTGTTGTCATGTTTACTCCTTCGGTGCATCATTTGATCCTAAAGGTAGAGACCTTGAGAATTGCACCTCTTGCGTTGGTAATTCTGACGAAGGTGTTACTCATGTTCTTTCCTTGTCCAACAGTCTGAGGTGAACCTTTAATTGCAAGGCTGGTGGCATCTTGTTTAGTATGCATGTTGCAGGTTCAGAACTTTCTTACTGGAGCACCCTGTGATGAAGAGTAGATGCTTCTAGTGGTCCTTTCCCTAGACGTTGTGCTGCACTTATTGTTTCTTCTCTGCAGAGGATTAGTGGACAACACATACCCGCAGGAATATACAAATAATAACAAGGGTAGAGTTGTCATAAAGCTAATGGTCATATTCTATGCTACAGAAAAAATTGGATTGAACATTTTAATTAGCAAAGAACATTCACTCACCATTACTTCTCCTCTTAAAGATTGATTTTACTTTGTCTTAAGTTTGATTGTGTGTGTATGACATCTATAGAAACATTCAAACTTATAGAGAGGGAGTAATTGCGAGTGGAGGGATTGGAAACTAGCGTGCCAGAGCGATGTGGGCTTGAGAAGAGGAAGAGCATTGCTAGATCATCATTAGAGGAGTCAGCGGCCTTCCTCCCTCAAGCTTGCTGTCACTCGTCACTGGAAGCCAAGTGTGACTATTGAACCATCCCTCGAAGTGTGTTGTAACTCCATGTTCTTAGACACTGTTTGTCCTCTGTTCTTAGTTCTATCGGAGAGGGCTCTTGATTCTATGTCCATTGAGCCAACATCTCTTTTTTGCATTCTGCTTTTGTTGGACTGTCCAATTCAGGCTATGAGGATAAAGATAGTTGCATGATCTTCTTTTGTCAACTATTATTGATTTTTGTTGAGTCTTGGTTGACTAATTGATGTTCATTGGAGATGTAGACTTGAGTTCTTCCTTTTGTCTTCTAGTGGCATGGTGAAGAGTTGCAATTAATGATACGCCATCCATCTTGATGATCAAGGAAGGGACTTCATTTATGTTTGTATATAGGCTTCATCTCCAATGGCCTAGGGACATCATCTTGCAAATGTAGTTGTTCATGGTCTTCTTGGGCTTGGTTGGTAGTCAACCGTTGATGGTGATTGGTTGACACAAGGATGCATGCTTATCATTCCATTGTTGTCCTTGCTGCCAATGTGCAAGATGGTGTCTTCAAGAACAATGAGAGCAGGTCTTTGATTGGCTAAAATGAGGTGAGTTGCGCCCAGCTTCTCATTGGTGTCCTAGCTCGAGTTTTGGGCTCAATGCTATGATGTCTTCAAAGTTGCTCATAGCATGTCGCCTTGTTCATCCACTTCCTTTGGGTGAGTGCTATTGATGTAGATCTTTCTTGTGGCACTCTTGTCTCCTTCTTTGTTCCATCAAGTTCTTCCTTGGATGATGAATGAGATGTTGTCTCCTTTGTGCGAAATTGTTGTCACTCTTTATCTCCATTATGAGTTTATCTCAAGACTTTCCCAATTTGATTTTAGAAGTTCTCCTATAGGGGTTAGTCCAACAAAATATTCCAACATCTACTATAGCAAACTATCAGCTCAAAGATCAACCTAGGCACCATGTCTAATTTGATTTAGGAAGGCATTTTTAACCTAAGCACCATGCTTAATTTAAAAGCCTTTGGAAGTAAGATCACCACTCCTAAACTAGGCACCATGCTTCATTTAGGAGACGTATGAAACTACTCCAAACCTACACATATACTATAGCAAACGAAGGTAGCACGCGAGCATTATAAAGATTTACTCAAACAGTGATAAAAGAGCATGATTGTTGTTTAGTAAATTAAGCATGTCTTAAAGGTAGGGACAACCAAGATAATATAGCAACATGGTAAGAGATGTATTTATGGAAGTATATCCCCTGTAACGGAACCGTCCAAATTATAAGAGCACAAGTACAAAAATAATCATCGAAGTGATCAAATTCTCGCACTTGAGCCCATATAACTCCGATAGTCCAATGAAATCACGAGGGATTTCAAACCAACCAACATACCAGTCAAGATCGTAGTGATTCAACATAACAAGTCACATGTTACAACCATTTCATAAGTAATTCAATATACATCGGAGTTCAACGTAGTTATTACAACTTAAGTTCAAAAGTAGCGGAAGCAAAGTAATTTGAAACTAACAACACCCTTATTACAAATACATGCCAGTACCAAGGTCGACTTCCCACAAAAGCATTAGAGAGAAGATAACTCAGAAGGATCATGCCCGTGATCACACTCCACCTCTATGGCAGGAGCCAACCAACTCTTGCAGTCGCCATGATACATCACAACCTGCAACAAGTGGAGACAAAACCCTGAGTACGACAATGTACTCAGCCAGACTTACCCATCAAAAACTAGAAATAAAGTGACACCAAGGATCATGCAAGGCTAATATAAAGTGGGGCTAGCTTGACAACATTTTGCATAAAAGCTTAATATAGATGATCAATCATTAATGCTTAAGCATCAAGTTAATTATCATTAACCTATCATCCATATTAGCACCTGTACTAGAGCACTCACTTGATTAGGAGCAAACAATATTAACCATAGCAGGTATAAATTGAGGCAACATATACATCATCATCCAATTAACCATCTGTTTAATTTAATTGAATCTACGTTGCCGCTGCTCAAGTCAAGTGCTCACTAACCGGGAGCGACGGCGATTCGAATCGAATTCCTATCCAGCTAGAGGGGTATTTCTAACACTCACCGAGTCACGCCTGGCGAGGGCTGCTCAGGTCACCTTTGGTACCGTTCAGGAAAGCACGGGTTCGACTGATGCCGCATCCCCAAGGGCAACACTCTGCTAGGATGATAGGGACTCTAACCCCCCTTGGTCTTATGCCAATGTCCCCAAGCACATCCTTACTACCTCCAAGATGCGACCTATCATTCGATTCCCGGCCTAAACTGTATTACTCGGATTCGCGGTCGGAATGACTTATCCGGCCAACTAAGTGTTAGACTGCGTTCAACATGACTCAAGGACGTACAGCGAATTGGTACTTCAATGACTCAGACGGGGATAGATCCACACCCAAGACCTCCATGCCTTGTTGCTTCACTATCGTCATCCCGCCTGGTCTCATTTCATTTTATTAACACATGGTTCCATTCCACGATAGAAAATATAGCCAACCGTGTCATATATGAATATCCCTATATCTTGCAGGTGACAGGAAATCACCTGACTTCTACCGCTTAAAGCAGGGCTAAGCATCTACTTGATCCTAGTCTATGTAGGATTCAAGGATTCATATATCTGGACAAGGAGTGATATAATGCAGTAAGGTTTTCAACCAACTCCTACCACTTAATGCAACAATACTTATAACATATATAGAATTAATTGCTTTGAAGGTAGGAGGCTTATAATGCTCCAGGGCTTGCCTGGGATCCGACTCAAGTCAGAGTTTGTCAGAGGAAACTCGTTGGGCGAGCCTTCCCTCAATCTATCACTTGTCCGGTCCTTCTATCTAAGGGATGGATCCACGAACTCCATCTTCGGGTTTGGATCCACATTAGGTTCTTCACGTGCTTCAGCTAGCATACCTAAATGAGCTGCAATAATGCATATGTATGAATGCATAGAAGTGCAATAAACAGAGTAATCAAACAAGCATACCAAAGTTCTCATAAACACCTAGAGCTAATTAACTTAATCCTCATTAAGGCATAACATAGAAGAAGGCAAGCACATCAATCAAGAAACAAGTCTCACAAGATCACAGGGTACCACCCAAGTATCAAGTAGTGACACCAATATACTTATGTAACTCAAACTATGCTTAACAGAAAAGTTCAGATTTGCAATCAGCATGAACAGTCTAGAAATAACATCATTCCAATAGCTACATAATTCCAAATGACATGCAAGAGGATAATCTGGAAAGCTTATGAAATTCTCTATAATTCATTTAATACCACCTAAGCCTGATTCCCAAGTTTACTAGGTCAAAAAGATTAAACTACAGACTCTGGTCTGCTCCAAACAGAGAGCAACCAAATCTGTAACCTAACTTTAAACATCTATAACCCAAAAACTACTTGACCAAATGCCACCAAATTTTACCACAAGCTAGATACAAGAATTATATACAACTTTGATATAGAAAAGATGCTCAGAAAACACCATTAACATGGGGTAATTTACATTGCCCCCAGAACTATCTAGAAACCAATAATTGCAAGAAATAATTATTAACATATGTTGCAAACATATAATTGTGCAAAAACCAACTTTACCAACATTTCACACATGACTAATGGACACTAGAAAACATAATGTCCATTGCTAAATAAATTCTTTTAATTCATTTTTCTTAATTTATTTTGATAATTAAGTGGAATTATGAACACCTATCAAAATTGCACAATAAATTCTATCAAAATTACAGTGGACTAACTATGACCCCAATAGTCTACTATCCAAACTTCAAGCCATTTGGACAAGTATATCAACCTCTATGAAAAAGACAAATAGCTATTGCAATAAATCATGTGAGAGCAAATTAAACCTAAAGCTAAATATTTTCTATGAACACATGGCCATAGTATGAATCAACATGATAGAGCAACATCATACTAAGGTAATGGAATAACATTTTCCATTTTATCATTTCTATATTATTTATAAGCTATTTATCAAGACGTAAACAAGTTAAATAAATAACTTGATCATACAGTAAGCAATGACCATGAAATTTATACCACAGTACATCCATAGCATGATAAGCCTACCATAACAATTTCACATCATTTGGAGCAACACAACTCAAGACATAAAAATTACAAGCAATATAATGTAGATTTCCTTATTTATCAAGGTCAAATCAAAACCTTAAGAAAACAGTGAACAAATAGTGTGTTTAATATTTTTTTCTAGCAAGTACATGTCATCATAAAATTAACAAAACAAGAATCATTATTTTTGGACTTCCCAAACTCTAAATATGGCTCTGGTCAAGTTATAAGCATTTTTAGGAGCACTTTTAAAGCTTAAATAAAGACATCAGAAAACATCTACAACACCTAATATTTTATGACTCTACTGCATAGATCTCTTCACAAGGTTTCCAAAAAGTCCACATTTGCCATTTTTGGACTTTCCTAGCATGAGATATGGAATTTAGAAGATTTAACACCAAATTTAAATTCAAAATCAGAATTAAAACAACCCTAACTTAATTTGCTAGGTGCACCCGAACATGCACCCAAATCAGTCACCGCATAACCGACGGGTGGGACCCGCTGCTTAGCCGGGCCCGCTTGTCATCAACACAGAGAGAGAGACAGAGAGGAGAGGCGCCGGTCGTCTTCTTCATCCTGCCGGCGAACAGAGGAGGCGGCGGTGCGGCTTGGCCGGCTGGTAGGGGGCAGCTCTGGCGGCGAGGGCAGGCCGTGCGGCACCAGGGGCCCCACGCGCACCCACCAGTGCACGCGGCATGGCCTGGCATGCTGGAAGGAGGCGGGACCGCGAGCGCCGGCGGTCAGCAGCTGCGCCGCCGCGGCTGGCTGTGCTCCGGTGGCGACATTGGCCAAGGGAGGGGTGCGAGAGGTGCGACATGAGGGGAGGAAGGTGGTGCGGTGGTTCGATTTGGCGATAGAATGCTTGGTGGTGGCCGGCCACGGAGCTCTGCGGCTCGGCAATGGCGGCCAGGGTGATGGCGTGCTCCGGCGGCCGAGGCTGCCGACGAAGGGGCGCATGAGGTGTCGCGCGACTTGGAGAAGATGGTGCCGCGCATGGCTGAGGACGAGGAGATGTGGAGAAGTGGATTGGGTGGCGGCCATGGAGCTCTACTCGGCCGGCAATGGTGGCCACGGCCACTGTGGCTATAATTCAAATTGTGGTGATTTATTAGAAATATTTGGTGGCTTGCAAATATTTGAGTGGAAGCTTGCTTTGGATGATCATGAGCTAACCAAGGTATATCTTTGATTGACCTAATTCATTTAGGTGCATATGAGTTGATTGAATTGGATATATATGCATATGTTACTTGTTATGAGATATTTTGAATGGATTAAATGATTAGTGATTAAATTTGAGTTGGTTTGAATGGATAATTTTACTAGATGACTTTTAGTAAGTGTATTGAATGGATTTACGTCTTGTGAAAGTAGTCAATAAAGTTGATTTCAAGTTTGGTTCAATTTGAAGAAGAATAGCTCAATGTGTTGAAATCTGTCCTATATTGAAAATATGAGCTAGCTGAGTTCGAGTCTGAATTCGAGTGATCAAATCTTATTGTATTGACTTAGAATTTGGTATACATGCTCTAGAATTATGGTATTAGTTGCTGCTTGAATTTCATGAGAATTGAGTAAGAATTGCTTCAGTTTTGTAGTAGATCTTGTCAGCTATAGTGCAGCAGTTTTCAGTATGTAGCAGTGTAGAAAGATGTGAAATCTGGTAGCAATATAGAGATCAAATGAAGCTCAAATTTTTAGAGCTGCTAGAATACTTAGTGAAGAACATCTCCACCAAATTTTGTAGTAATTGGATCTGTATGTTGGGAGTTATGGATATTTCTTTAAAGGGTACAGAATCTGCCAGAAAAGTGATAATTATTGGATTGATTCAGAGTCACTTTGATTGAAAGGTCCTCAAGTTGGAAACATGATTATAAGTGGTTGAGGTACCTAAGTTTGGTTTTAAATTTATCTAGATGCATGACAAGCAAAGGATACAAAGACCATTTGATTGTGGAGTATACTTGGCACATATTTTGGTTCTCATATTGGAGAGCAAGATCAAACTAAAGATAAAGATGAAAGTTTAAGTTCTAGTGACAACTAAAGATTATTTGGTAGAAAGAAAAGAACTTAAACAAGTAGAGAGAAAAGTACTTAAAGAAGGATTCTAGGTTAAACATCAATTTTAGTCCAAGGATCAATCAAACAAAGAAATTCAAGTGAGTATCAAGGATGGTTCTTTGGAGAGAGGCCACTTCTCCCTGTGGGGAACTTGCCGCCTTTTGTAGGTAAACCGAGCGTGGGGCTTGGAAGGATAAAATAAAAGTGGTGATCTAAGGGACATTTGAGATGTTTAGTTGAATAAATCAAAAGGGGTTGATCAAGAAAGCAAGCAACACCCAAAAAGAGAGCAAGTCATAATAATTCAAGAGGTATTCTCACATATAGTGCTCTCAAGCAAGTAATGGTGAAATAAGATGCAAGCCAACCACAACTAGATAATGCACTTGATCATAAGTGGTATTCTTTTCATATGGGTGAAGAATGAGACTCAAATATTGATATTGGTCTTCACCAAGCTTATATTTGAACTTCACATTGCTATTGAAGAAACGAATTGGAATATATGTGACTATCCTCTTCTCCAACATAGCAAAGGTATCATTGTAATCTGCATGATCAATTTGATCCCTTACTAGTATGTGGTTAGTGCATATAGTACATATTAGGATCATGCATCACACATGAAAAAGTTTAAATTCATAGCGTACCACTATTGCTTGAATAGTTAATTAATCTAGTGGTAGTACATGAGTTTGTTCACGGGCCAGTGAACCCAAGTATTTGATTTATTTTGGATTGCCAACAAGTGACAACTACAACCTCAATAAGATAACTGCTTAATGTGTGTGAAGAAGCTTATAGAGGGTTCAAACCGAACTTGGTAGCTTAGGCAAATCAATCTAGTTCAAGTCAACAATAGAAGCTCTTGATAGTGACAAGTGTTCAAGAAATGGTTATAATTGACAAATCCTACAAGTGGTTCCATGATTGTCCCTACACGTGGTATATCTAGATTATCACATTGTTACTAGTAACATTCATACAAGTGGTATCTAGCACATCAAATGGTGGTTCCACAGGTGATCCTCAACTTTAAACGATCATCAAGTGAAGCAAGTTCCCTCACATACAAGAGCTCAAGTTTATCAAGTGGATGACCCATGCTATGACATAGGGGGAGGTGTCCCACCAATCGGTATCAAGGTCAAAAAGATCCTACATGAGGTGTCTCAAGAGCTATACAAGCGGTGTCATTCCAACACATATGGTGGTGTCCATGAAAAATGCAAGATTCAAGTGTCAACCATCTACCCCGATGCAATCCTTTGTATCAATAAGTGGCACACCTTTTATGGAAATTGATGACAAAGGGGAAGAAGTTGGAACAAAGATATGTAAATGCATTATGGGGAGAAGTAGAAGGTGGACATGGACAAACAGGGAGCAACTTTGAAGAATGAAGAAGGATCAAAATTCTTGGACAAGAGAAGCACACAAGTAGGGGGAGCAAGCTCATGAACTTTGATTGGTTGTATTTGATATGTGCATATTCATGTGCTTGCTTTCATTGCATAAGTTTAAAATTGAATATACATGCTTGTGTGGTGTATGCTAGTGATAGAATTTGATTGATGAAATGAAAACTAGCATGCATAGGATGATAGCTAGATACTTTGTATGTCTTTTAAGTATAGTACCTTGATTCTAATGTTGATCTCACAAGGTATCTAGTGTTTTTGTATATACATGCTTGTGTGGTGTATGCTAACCATGGTGCTAAGGATAAACTTAAAGGTGCAGCTCCGATTGGTATCACGCTTCAAAGGTTTATTCTATACACCTTAGCATCATTTAGTAGTAATTACTCTCCCACAATTCCAATCTATACATATGTGTAAGCTTTAAACCAAACACACTAGCACATATGTAGGGGGAGCTAATACTACCAATTCGGGCTTATGGTACTTGTCCAAAATCATTTACACATGGTAAAATTGCTTGGGCAAGCAACTCAAATTGCTCAATATTCATATCTTCGTAGAGTTGTCATCAATTACCAAAAAGGGGGAGATTGAAATGTCCTTGTTTGGTTTTGATAATTGAGTGACAACCTAGGTGAACTAATATGTGCTTATGTGAGATACATAGGAAATTAGTCCACAGGTACAAATGTGATGAAGGAGCTTATTGCATATGTGACATGACATGGAGTCAAATGACTAGGTGGAGAAGATCAAGATGAGGCTTGGCTTGATGGACCAGTTGCAAGCGTGAAGGGCAAGTCAAAGGCTTTGAAGCGATAAACCACATGGCGAGGAAGCTTGAGCAAGATTTGGTGCCGATGGACCGAGGCAATGGTGAAGAGCAAGTGAGATCAAGATCGATGAACCAATAAGGTCACATGATGATACGAAGTGGATCATATCATTTGTGATATTGTTGGTGCATGTGTTGCATAAACATTGAGGAGACAAAATGGAATGCGCAAGGCAAAGGTATAACCTATAGGGCATTTCATTTCACCGGTCTAAGTTGAGTAGAGAAGTGCTTGACCGAATTTAGGATAGATAGCCGTACTATAAAGAGGGGAAATATTTTAGTTGCAATGGTTATCTAGTGCCACTAAGTGTGAGTTTCATTTGCATATGCATTGTGCTTAATGACATGGTGAGGTGCATGAGAAAGCTTGGGAAAATTCCATGTGAAAAGCTATCTCAAGTGCTAAAATTGGTTTGGTGCTTTTTAGGAAGAGATAGCACTTGTTTTGGACAAGTTGTGGACTGTGAACAAGAATTTCTTGCTCACCCGCCAAAATTTCCAGATAAGGGTGCTCTGTTGGTTGGATAGAATTAACTAGAATTTTAATTGGCCTGAGCTAGAATTTCTAGTGTGGGAGGTGTACTTGGTGAGTGGAGCGCCTGCCCAAGAAATTCCAAGCCACCACCTAGAATTTTTAGTGCGGGAGTCCTCCTAGCCAACAGTCAGAAGAGGTCTGTCCGCTCGAGAATTTCCAGGCCACGCTGGCTGGAATTTCCAATGCGAGAGTCCTTAGCGCCAACAGTCGGAAGAGGAGCGTCCACCCAAGGATTTTCTAGCCACGTCGACTAGAATTTCCAGTGTAGGGCTGAGAGCTAAGGGAGGCTATGCGTGAGGGGATAAGGCTGCCTCCTCTCCTCTCTTCTTCCTCACCACTCTCATTCCCCATTGTTGCTCTTAGTGAGATAGGGTTCCTCTCCTCTCTTCTCCCTATTGCTATGTGCCAAATCTTGAGAAGAGATTGAGTGCCCTTTGTGGGTGTGGATGAGAGATTGAAGATCCACCTCTTCCCCTTCCTCTCCCTCTCAAGATTGGTGCTAATTTGAGTGAGGGATTGAGAGACCTAATGTGTGCATTTGAGGATTGCATTTGGTGGCACTAGGTAATCTTTGTGATTGGGGATTTCTTGTTACTATTAGTGATTGCCATCACCTAGACGGTTTGGTGGATTGTGGTCTCTGTTGTGAAGCCCACGTGGTGATTGTGCAATGCTCTGGAGAAGAGCTTTGTGATGGGGTATTGTGCTCACCCCACGGGAGCCATGAAGAGAAACTCTAGTAGAGCATGTCATTGAGCTACCCTCACTTGTTGGTAGGTTCTTGTGGCACCCAACATGTGGGCTAAGTTTATGAAACACCTATTAGCCGTTGAACCACCAAGTGAGCAGTCGACACAACGGGGACTAGCTTGGAGGCAACCAAATGAATCTTGGGATAAAAATCACTGTGTCCTCATCTTCCCATTGGTTTGCGATCCCCATACACAAGCTTGTATTTACTTTCATATATATTGTGATTGTGTAGTTGCTCTTATAATTAGTTAGCTTGTGTAGCTTGCTAGTTACCTTCTAGCTAGTGTAGACTAGAAGTAGCTCCCTTGTGTAGCTAGTTTACTTTGGTAGTAAATTTGTTGCTCTCTTGCGTGACCAATTGGCTTGAGTAGCCTTATTAGTCACATTGCATAGTTTACGTAGCTAAGTATTTTGAGCTCTCTAATTTGGCTTGTGTAGCTTGTTATTGAGCATTGCTAGTGAGCTTAAGAGCTTTGTGCTTTTGCTACTAACATGTGTAGGAGCTCCTCAGTGCTTGTAGTACTAGTGGCATAGGTTTGTGTGACCTTGCTCCTAGAATTAGTTAGGTAAGCTCTAGCTATGCTCGGCACCTTAGTTGATTGTTTAGTATCTTTTAAGGTGCTTGTGAACTTAAATAGAGGGGTGTAGTGTTGGCTAGACTAATAGTTTTAATTCTGCATTTGTTTTGGTTAGCCAGCACAATTAATTTTAGAAAGGACAATTCACCCCCTCTAGTCTACCATCTTGACCCTACACTGGTCTGACACTAGCTTCAATGAGCTCTTAAGTATCCTTGCCAACACATACCCAAAGGATAATAAGGTGCCCGCCAGTACCTGTCGGATGAAGAAGCTGATCTAGCCAGTGGCACTGAAACTTAGAAAGTTTGATGCCTGCCCTAACAACTGTATCCTGTATCAGGGCCAGTATGAGAAGTTAGAGAGCTGTCCACACTATGGCACGAGTTGATATAAGAGGAACGTCGGTTGTCACATGGATGCGAACGACGAGAGAGCCTTGGGTGGGCCGAAGAAGAAGGGGGCCAAGAAGTGTGAAGTGGATCTCATCTCAATATGATGAGGAAGAAGAGGGTTACATGTAGAGGAAAAGTCCTACCCTGTCGATCTGGTACCTGCCTATCATTGATCACCTATGGGCTACATTCGGGAACCCCGAGGATGCCAAGTTGATGTCCTAGCATGCATCTGGTGATCGCATGAAGGACGATGGCAAGCTATGTCACCCTTTCGATGGTGCACAATGGAAGTGTTTCAACACCACATTCTCAAAGTTTGGCAAAGAGGCGAGGAATGTTACATTCGCACTGAGTACCAACAGGATGAACCCGTTCGGTGACCTTAGCAGCTCGCATAGCACTTGGCAGGTCATCCTCACCATCTACAACCTACCTCCCTAGCTATGTCAGAAGCGTAGGTACCTTATGCTGACCATAGTTATTTTTGGACTGAGGCAGCCCAGCAATGATATAGATGAGTTCCTAGAGCCACTCATGGAGGACATGAAGATACTATGGGAAAAAGGGGTTGAGATGATGGATGCATCCCTAAGGAAGAAGTTCACTCTAAAAGCCATCATCTTTGTGACCATCGTCATAGATTACCCTAGTATTTTTTTCACTATCATGGTAGATCAAAGGGAAGACCAGCTGTGTAGTTTGCATCGACAGTACCTGCTACACTTACCTTAAGGGATCCAATAAGATGGTGTATATGAGGCATAGACAATTCCTCGTTAGAAAGCACAAGTACCGAATGGCTATGATGAATAAATACTTTGACAACTAGGATGAGCTACAACTTGATGTATCGAAATGGACAAGGTACGGGGAAAAGGTGTTTGGCATGGTGAAGGACATGGAGGTCAAGATCGGAAAGAAGAAAGAGATAGAGGGGACCATGACAAGGAAGAGAAAGCGGAATAAGATGGAGGAACCATCTGTCACTGTTCCTTTCAAGAAGAAGTCAATTTTCTTCAATTACCTGTTGTACTAGAAAACACTAGATACACCCCATGCTATTGGCTACATGTAGCTAGATAAGAATGTCTTCGAAAGCACGATCAGCGTCCTCCTAGATATCAAGGAAAAGATGAAGGATGGTCCGAATTCATGGATGTAGGGATGAAAACGGAACAGAAATATTCTGAATTGATCGTTTTCGTTTTCTATATTACGAACCATTTTTTAACATGAAAAATTGTCAGTTTCAATTGGTTACACAACCATTTTCAACCATTTTTTATACTCTTTAATTGCTAAATGTAGAAATATCCCGAACCGACCGCTTTTGTTTTTCTATATCTTAAGTCTGTTTTCGACCGTTTTCATCCTTACATGGATGGATCTTGTCAACCATGGCATTAGGCAGGACCTTCACCCACAACCATCAATGTAGAACAAGAAAGTCGACTTCCCGAGTGTGGGCTACAACCTTACGAAAGATGAGAGGAGGGTTGTGTGCCAGTGGCTTATTGGTGTCAATGTGCCGACTGGTTTCTCTTCCAACATCAAGAGCCTGGTCTTGATTAAAGACCTCACAATGACCAACTACAACTCACATGACTGCCATGTCATGCTAACGATGTTCCTTCTATGATAGAGCCGACCAATTTATAAGAGCTCAAGTACGAAAACACCTACTGAAGCAATCAAATTTGCATACTTGAACCCATATAAACCCAGTAGTCCATGAAATCACGAGGGATTTCAAACTTTTCCAACATCATTGCCAAGATCGTATAGTTTAGCAAGCACCATTCACATACTACATAAAAGTTCACACATAGTATTCAATACATCGAAGTTCAAATATAAAGTTATTACAAAACCAAGTTCTCAAATAAAGTAGCAGAAGTAAATAGTTTCAAAACAACACACACACTTAGTTCAGATACATTGCTAGTTCTAGATCGCATCCCACAAAAGCATCGAGGTAAGACTGGTAGAGAAGCCATGCCCTCGGCCTAAGCATCACCATCACTGGGTAGAGACAATTCACGCAATAACCATAATACATCTGACCATCTGCAAAAAAATAACAATGGGACAAACGCTGATCACGAGAATGTAATGTGCTAGACTTACCCATCATAAATTAAAAATGACTTGACACCAAGGAGTATTATAGGCTTTATGGTGGACTAGCTTGACTCACTTTTACATAAAAGGCTTTAAGGGTGACTAAGCGGCTTAAGTGCAGGTAAGCAAGCTTAAGCAAGTTTAAGTACAGGTAAGCAGGTCTACTTAACCTTTTAAGCATCAAATTAATGGTTATTAACCTATCATCTAGATTAGCACATGTTCTAGAGCAATCACTTGATTAAGACAATCAGTTGTCACCAGTTCAGGTTTAACCTTTCTATCATCATTATCAACATAACCAATCTCATGTTTCAACAGCTTTACTACGATGACGTAACTCAAGTCAAGTGATCACTATCTAGGAGCGATGGCGATTATAATCGATTCCTAACCAGCTGGTGATTTATTTCCCACACAAACCACACTCACCTGCTAAAGTAAGCTACAGGTCACCGAATGCACTATTCTGGTAAACATCACGGGTTCGACAGGAACCGCCGTACCCGGGGACCGCCCGGCTGCTAATTGGCCTTACCACTGCGCCTTGTGGCCATAACCCAGCTACTATCTCTAGTACGGTGCGATGTGGTCAACTCTCAGCCTAAATAGTGTTCCGGCTTCACGGTCGGAACGACTTATCCTTCCAGTTAAATGTGGGGCATGCGTTCAACATGACCTGAGGGATGTACAATGGTACGGTCCTTAACTAACACAGATGGAGTTACTATGATCCAAAACCCCATAAAACTCCACCCAGTCTCCATTTTATCCATCAACACTTGGTTATATCAATGATATCATAAACAACTAATAGTGACTAGGTAACTCCTATAGCTCGCCGGTGACGGGATATCACCTGACTTCTACCAGACTAAGCAGTGCTAAGCATTTATCTCAACCCTATCTAATAGGGTAACAAGGATATAAGGTATATCAAGGTAAAGAAGGAATATATGCATCAACGGTTGCAAACAACTCCTATACTTAATGCATCAATCATAAAAGCATAAGTTAAATAATTAATTGCAAACCGTAGGAGAGAAATGTTTTGGGGATTGCCTCTCTCAAAGGAACTAGGTTGGTGGTCTGGACACTCCTAAAGCTCCTCTCCTGCTTCCTCGTTCATGTGCACTTTCGGCTCGGGCACGTCCTGCTCTTCGGGTATCTCTACCGGAGTCTATTCTAGCGATCATGTATGGTGCACATGCGTACATGAATACGAGAAATGCAATTGGTATGGAATGGTAGATGATGATTATGAATGCTTGTATATGGATGAACAAGTTTACTTAATTTTAACTGAGTAGGTGCAAATCTCTTCTCTAGTTAGTTAATTAACTTTCATATTAAACAACCACACATGCACTCACATAAAAGCACGTATTTGCATACAGTAGCACATATATCACAAGTACAACTAAACATGCCAAGACATACCAGCCAATTATTAGTGCTTCAAAGATGCACCAAAGCAACATATTCAACTAAACATGCATTAATAAATTTAAATAAATTCTAATTTAAACAAAGTTTAATAGCAACATATATTTTCTGAGCTCATAAAAATCTGAAAAAATTATAGTAGCTTCACCATGCCCACTGGAGTCTACAATAAAATTTTCACTTCATTTTAATAAGTATTTTAGCCTATATAAAAATGACAAATAGCAGGCCATAATTGCACATGAAAATACTTTGTACTATGAAAAATGTCAAACAATCAATTTCATATTTTTTTCCATAATCTACACATCATAAGAATACTGTAGAAAAATTTTCACATGTACATGTTATTCATATTTTTGGTCCTAGAAATTTTACAAGAAATCAGCATTTGATCCACTTAAATTAGTTAGCCAATTTCTTCCACATGACATGCATGTCATATATTTATCACAGAAAGTGCATCAAATAACTAGATCAACAAAATTGGAGCCACATTTTTCTGATCTACACAGAATTAGTTATGCATTTTCTCAGTTTTCAGCATTTATTAGGATTAAATAAAGCTACATATAAAAGTATCTCAAAAATGACATGCAATATTTTTAACATGTAGATCTAGTGACAAGAAGCACAACAAAATTTGTTTCATCATTTTTGGACACATAAATCACAAGATATGAATTTTACAAGCAGTAAATCATTTTCTGGAAAACATTTTTTTCCTTTTATTCGAAAATCTAGCCGGCCTTATTTGCTAGATGCACCTGGTGCTGTGCACCCAGGTCCACTGACGCACGGACCTCGCGGGTCAACTGGCCCCACCCGTTGGCCACACCGCGCAGAGGGTGGTGTTGGCCGGCGAGATCTCGCCGACGGTGAGCTAGCCGGCGGTGTTGTCACCACCAGCAGCTCCCCCGCGACGAGGCGAACATGACGCACTAGAAGATGGCATCGGAGGAGCTCCAGATCATTGGTGATACGCTGATTCCGGCCATGGTGAAGCGCGAGAAGGGATGCTAGGGCTTCGGGGCGACAAGGCGGAGCCAAAGAGAGCAAGAAGAGGTAGAAGAAGAAGGCACAACGGCGTGGTTGGCCACGCGAGCCGTGGTGACGTTCACGCCGGCGGAGAGGAAGATGTCCAAAATTGGCCTCTCACCTCAACAAAGATGGCTGCAAACAGGCGCAGAGGGTAGAGCTCATCGAGGTAGAGCGCAGGGCTAGCGGAATCGAGGAATGGGGCAGTGGCGGAGGCGCACGTTGCCGGTGGAGCAGCAGTGGTGCGCGGTGGCGAAGGTGCTCGCTAGGGCTTTTCGAAATGGAGAAGAGGGAGGTGGCAGGATGGAGTGAGGAGTGGGCGAGCTGAGCACGGCAAGCAGTGTTTAGGCGGGGCGCGGTGCGCGATCGAAATGGCACCGTATCTCGCCATTGGTCACCGGTGTCCACGCGGTGGGCGAGCCCTACCCACGGTAGGGCACGGCGTGGGTGCACGTGGGGAGCGGGAGCGGGGTGCCAGACTGGGCCGGGCCAGCTTGCGCAGCTGGGCCAAAAGGGAGGCGCACAACCCATTTTCAAAAGAAAATCCCTTTTTCATTTTCTTTTCAAATAAAACAGCCCCAAAACCCCTCATTTGAGCAAGTTAAAAACATTTTCATGCCCTGACCCAAAAATAAAAGTTGCTCTGAATTTTATGCTCTACAACTTTGCTTAAAGAATCAAAGTCAAATTCTCAACAGATTTTGAATTACAAAATTAAAGCCAATTTTAATTCAAAACCCTAATTTTGGAAGAATTATTTAGGAGCATAATTAGACAAAAAGATTAATATAAACTTGGTTCCAATTTGCAACCTACCATTTCTAAGTTGGTTTAATGATCAAACATCAAGCACTCATGCTACTTGAGCAAGATCCTAAGCAACATGGCATTAAATTAAACTAAACAAGCAATTACATGAAATGACGTGCATGATGATGCTTATGCTCATGATTTGCAGATGTTAATGCTTGCTTAACACCAGGGGTGTTACATCCCTTTTATAAAAATTTCGTCTCGAGATTTGAGTTACGTTACAAACCATTTGTTATAAAAGTTTTTGTAAACCTCACGTAGGTACGCGTCTATCTCCCAGGTTGCATTTCTCTCATCATGATTACTCCATAACACCTTGTATCTCATCACCACTCGATTTCGAGTCACTCGATCCTTGCGATCCAAAATCCGAACCGGATGTTCTTTATATGTTAAGTCGGATCCAATCTTGAGACCTTGAGTGTCCACTCTTTCCTCTGGAACTCTCAAACACTTCTTCAGTTGGGATACATGAAACACTAGAAAGATCGTACGTATCTCTGCAGGCAACTGCAACTTATAAGCTACTTGTAACAGAACCGACCAAATTATAAGAGCACAAGTACAAAAACAAGTGCCGAAACGCTCAAATTTTTTAATTTGAGCACATATAATCCCGGTAGTCAATCGAAATCACGAAGGATTTCAAACCAACTCGTTTACAACCAAGATCGCATCATTCAACATACACATCACATGTTACATTTCACAAGTAGTTCAGAAGTCCACTTACAACACACGGAGTCACAAATTATTACAAACCGGGTTCATAAAGTTGTGAAAGCATAACACACGCACACTGTTCAAATACTAGTGCCAGTCTTACAGATCAACATCCCACAAAAGCATTTAGGAAAGTAAACTAATAGACGATCACGCTCGAGTGATCTAGTCCTCATCACCCACAGGGTGGAGGCAGTTCTTACAAAAGTCCTGATAAAGCATGTCATCTGCAATAGGAGGGAATAAACCCTAAGTACTGGAATGTACTCAGCTAGACTTACCCATCGAAACGGAAAATAAGAGACACCAAGGATTATGCAAGGCTTTCATAAGTGGAGCTGGCTGACATCACATTTGCGGAAAAAGCATAAGTAATTGTAACTCCTTTAACCAGTACTAGCATTTATTTTTAACATTAACCTGTCATCTATCTTAGCATATGTACTAAACATTCACTTGATTATAATCAAACAATAATCTTATTATATCCAAAGCAGGTATAAATTGTGGCATCATTATATCATTCGCTTAACCATCTGTTCAATTTAATGAGATCTACGTTGCCGCCGCCCAAGTCAAGTGCTCACTAACCGGGAGTTATGGCGATTCGAATCGAATTCCTATCCAGCTGGAGGGGTATTTCTAACACTCACCGCACAGGCCCCTACCAGGGTCGCACAAGCCACCTTTCATACAATTCAGGAGTCACAGGTTCGAATGATGCCGCATACCCAAGGGCAACACTCTGCCAGGTGATAGGGACTCTAACCCCCCTTGGTCTCACGCCAATGTCCCCAAGCACATCCTTACTACCTCCAAGATGCGACCTACCATTTGATTCCCACCCTAAACTGTATTACTTGGCTTCGCGGTCGGAATGACTTATCCGGCCAACTAAGTGTTAGACTGCGTTCAACATGACTCAAGGACGTACAGCGAATCGGTCCTTAAACGACTCAGACGGGCATAGCTCCGCACCCAAGACGTGAAGTGTCTTACGGCTGCACTATCGAACCCCTGCCCGGTCTCAAATTCATTTTTAGGCATGGTTCCATCCACGATAGCCAACATAGCCACTCGTGACCCATTCCTACATCTCGTGGATGACCGGAAATCACCCGACTTCTACCGGACTAAGCAGGGCTAAGCATTGACACATGCCTAAACTTAATTTAGGATTTAAGTACGATATCTAGACAAGGACAGGTATAATGCAACAAGTGTTTTCACACAACTCCAACAACTTAGTGCAGTAAACAAGTAAAAGTACTCAAGATTGATATATAAAACAATTGGGTCAGCATGCACCGGGGCTTGCCTTTTAGGAACGAGGATGGGCGATGATCCGGGCACTCAGGTAGATCGTCTACGGGAACTCCTTCGCCGGTTGGGTCCTCGGGCTCCCTCGGCTGCTCCTGATCCTCCTCCAGAATTGAACCCTCGAACTCGAGGAGCGTCACTCCCTCCGGAATACCTATTGCATGGATGCACAAGAAATCTCATGGATGCATAAGAAGGAATGCAGCATGCTCGGAATGGAATGCACTTCAGCAATTCTAGTGCTCTAATCAAATCACTTCAATAATAAGTGCAAATCTCTTCTTCGGTAGAGAAGTACTTACCTAGTCTACACAACCTAATGTATAATTGTTCCTCCTCAGTTAAGGCCCTAACACCTAATAATCACAAGAACAACATTACTTAGGTTACCACCAACCAAGCACAAAATACCACAACAACACATTCTAGACAGCAGCTAAGTATTTCCATCACAACTGTAGATTCCCAAATCCTAAAGGCATGATACAAGATAATCTGGAAAGCTTATAAAACACTCTACAATTCATTTTCAGACCTCAACACTTAATTCCAAAGTTTACCTAGTCGAAATTCTAAAGTTCCAGAAATCTGTCATCTCCAAACAGAGAGCAGTCATTTCTGGACAGCCACTTTAAACAGCTACAACTCCTAGACTACTAGGCCAAATGCCACCAAATTTTGACACAAGCTAGTTTAACAAGTTTACTATCACTTTGGTATTCACAAGTTTCCCAGCAAACACTTTTATCAAGGTTCAAATCCAAAAATACTACCAGCTGTCCAGAGAACCTAGAAATGTAAAAATTAAATATTTATTCATGTATCAAACTACCCTTATGACTAAACTAATGATGCTACTAGTTGAAACATGACCCAAAACCACCAGAAAGTAAGGTGTGCCAACCCAAGACATTTATTTTAACTCCTTTCTTAATTTACTTAATTAATTAAGCGAGAAATTAAACTTATATACAAGCTGCTTAGAAAATTCTATGAAAATTACAGGAGGATCTCTGCCCTACTAGGAGGCTACTATAAAAATTTAAACTAAAGTTATTCAAAGAAACTCCCTACACAAAATTCACAAGCCAAAAAGGCTGATTTTTGCATAATTAATAATTCACATTGAAAAGTATCAAACAACAGAAACCATATTTTCATAGCAACCTTAGGGTACCACGAAACTCTCTATAAAATTTCAGGAGCATTGCACATACAGAAAAATTATGAAAATTCATTCAAGTATCTCTTAATATAAAATGACAACATCATAACTTGAAATAGCACACCCACCAAATTTCACAATTTTTGGAGCACTAGAACTCCAATTACAAATTTAACAAGTTTGTATCTATTTGAAAACACCTTTCAAGAGTCCAATTAATTACCTCAGAAATTAACTAACATCTTAGTGTTTTATATTTTTCCTACAAACTATACTTTACAGAGAACCAAACAAATTTGGAATCACCTCATTTGGATTTATATTGCATGAGATATAGAATTTACAATATAGCATGAAAATCTATGAAAAGAATAAAGGAAAAACCAAAAACAAAAACCTAAACCGGTCACTGGGCCGGTCCAACCCGTCGGCGCGGCCCAACACCCGTGGCCCGCTCCAGCTCCCGCCCATGCGCGCGACCACAGACAGGTGGGCCTCCCCGGTCAGAGAGAGAGGGCAGGGGATCGAACGCCGCCGAGCTCCGGTGAGCTCTAACTCGTCGGCAGCGAGCTCTCCTGGGAATCTGAGTCTACCATCGCGCTCCCCTTCAAGTTTCACACTAGTCTAGGTGGGGGAGACGGCTAAGGTCGGAGCAGAGAAGGCTCGTCGTCGGCCATGGCAGACGGCGGTGAGAGCTCGGCGGTACGCCAGCCCTTCTAGGCTTGGACTGAGCACGGTGATGGCGGCTATAGCACCAGCGAGATGTGGCGAATCTTTCAGAGCCAGTTAGAATCCTAGAGGGGCGCTGGTGCGGCCGAACCACGAGCACGCCCGCACGGCGGCGCTCAGAGCATGGCGGTGGCGAAGCCGTTCTGGCTAAACGATGGTGACTTAGATAGCTACATCTAGGCTCCGAACTCCACGAGGTGTGGGAAGACCCATGCGCTCACTAGAGAGGGACGAAGTGGCTTAGACAGGGGTAGCCCCAAGTGGTGCCCATTGGCGGCTATGGCAGACGCGGCTAGAGCGCAACCCGACACGGCTTTGTTCTAGCTTCCACAGCCCACGTCTCCCGTTAACATCTTCATGGAAGCATCTAGGGGTGCTGATAAGTCGAGGCCACGAGCTAGAGAAGAAGAGAAGGGACGGAGAGGTACTGGCCACGTGGCCGTGGCCATGGCAGAGCTTCGGTGAGGCTCGCGTGGTGACGACATTCCTAATGTCGCTCACCTGGGGTTCGATGGAGGCCAAGAGTTGGTCGAGGAGGTGCAGGGCAGTGTGGCGGAGCGAGGGACGCAATTTGGCTAGTGGTGATGCGGTGACAAGCGCTCACGGCCGTGGAGAAGCGCGTGGCGGCGATGGCGGCTCGGTGTGTCCGCCTGGGCATGGAGAGAGCGAGAGAGGAGCAGAGACGCGAGTGAGGTTGAGGCAGCGTCGTGGCGATCAAGAGGCCCGCTCGGACCTGACCGGTGGGGCCATGGCCGGCGTATGGCCGCCACCGCGCGTCCACGCGTTGGCATAGGCCTGCAGCCGGTCGGCCACCGGTGCTCTGAATGTCTGAAACGAAGCCGCCATCAGACGACTGACAGGGGAACTTTGGCACCGATTATCTCCTAATCTAGCTCGAGTCAGCAAAAAATGATAACATCAATTTTATAGAGCTATGTGAGGACTACAAGTTTGTCAATTAGAGCTTGGACTGGTTCGGCTTGGTTTGTGAGTTACATGGCGTCGAAGTGGGGTACATTGAAACTGAAATTCCAATTTTCAGACAGAAATTTTTTAAGTGTTGGGCAGCCCCTCAAACCGACTTGTGGCCCATTTTTTTGCATGTTCTGTTCATTTTCATGAGATGGCCATATTAGAACTTTTGTTCCTTAGGAAATTCTCTACAACTTTTCTTAAGGTTGCTTCTTCATGCAAGGTCTCTAAGCTGGACTTTTTAAATAATCAAACCAAAGCATTCTAGGGGTCAAGGGTTGTTCAACAGCACTTAGGAGGGTATTTTGGTCATTTTGGTCAACATGAACTTTGTTCCACTAATTACCCTAAATGAAATTAAGGTGTTATAAGATATAATTAGCCACTCTGCACATTGGTTACACAAAATTCCTAGTGTCACATAAGCTAAAACAAGCAAAACAATTGTTTTCCCCAAAATGTTGCACTACCATGTTGCACATGTTTCAAGGCCTTGTTGCAACCATTAAGCTTATCATGGTATACTAAAAACATTGTCATGTTTCCAAGTATGAGATCCCATGTTGTATCTACAAGTTGCACCACTCACATTTCATAAGCACAACAATTACAAACAAGCATATTAGAGTACGTTGCATACTCATGTTGCAAACAAAATTAAGACATGAATGAGATGAATGATGCTCATGCTTATGAAATGCAATGCAATTATGGAAGCCAAACACTTGAGGTGTTACAGCCCTCCCCCCTTATAAAAATCTCATCCCGAGATTTGGAAAGCGTACCATTGTTGATAGAATTCCTTATAACCATCACGTAAATAGTCTTCTCGCTCCCACATAGCATCACTCTCACTACCCTGATTACTCCACTTTACTTTATACCACTTAACCACTCGACTTCTAGTTACCCGCTCTCGAGTGTCAATCACACGGACTGGCTTTTCTTCGTAAGTTAGATCAAATTCTAGCTTGATATCCCCTAATGGAACTCTTTCTTCAGGAACCCGAAGACATTTCTTTAACTGAGATACATGGAAAACATTGAAAATGGCGCTCATTTCAGGAGGTAACTGGATCTTATATGCGACAGCTCCACTCTTGCCTATGATCTGGAAAGGACCCACATATCTCGGTGCAAGCTTCCGCTTCACACCAAAACGTTGTACACTCTTCATAGGGGAAACTTTCAGATATATGAAGTCTCCAACTTCAAACTCGATCGGTTTTCTACGGCGACCAGCGTAACTTTTCTGTCTAGATTGAGCTGTAGCCATATGTACTTTGATGGTACGAACTTGTTCCTCAGCTTCCTTGACAAAATCAATACCATAATACCTTCTCTCGCCAGCTTCTATCCAATTTAGTGGGGTTCTACACTTACGACCGTACAATGCTTCGAATGAGGCCATCTTAATGCTCTCTTGATAACTATTATTATACGAAAACTCAGCTAGAGGCAACTATTTCTCCCATGAACCCTTGGACGAAATAACACAAGCCCATAACATATCCTCCAAGATTTGGTTAACTCATTCAGTCTGACCTGAGGTCTGGGGATGATACGCCGAGCTTCTCACTAACTTGGTTCCCAGAAGATGATGCAAGTGCTCCCAAAAACGAGCAGTGAAGTGCGGACCATGGTCAGAAACAATAGTGTGAGGGATCCCATGGAGCCGGACTATCTGATTGAAGTACAACTCAGCATAGTCAGTAGGACGATAGTCTACTCGGACAGGAATGAAGTGAACCGATTTGGTTAAACGATCTACAATTACCTAGATAGAGTTATGATTCTTAACAGTAGGAGGAAGTCCAACAATAAAATCCATACCTATCTCCTCCCATTTCCAACCTAGGATAGAAAGTAGTTGAAGCAATCCAGCTTTCATGTGCACAGCCTTAACCCTAGAGCAGGTATCACACCTAGCAACATATGCAGCTATTTCTTTCCGCATTTTGGTCCACCAATAGTATGACTTCAAATCGTAATACATCTTATTGCTACCAGGATGGATGGACAACTTAGAGGAGTGTGCTTCAGACATGATATGATTTCTAAGCTCTCGGTCCTTAGGCACAACTAACCTATCCTTGAACCACAGTACACCCTCTTCATCTACCCTGAAATATTTAGTTTCTTGCTCTTTCATCTTACGCTTGATGTGGAATATACCAGTGCCAGTCTTTTGGAGCTCAATAATTCTACTCTTGAGAGTGCAACTGACAGTGATGTTGTACAGAATTGTTGAGGTGAGACAGATGAAAATCACTTTCAACTAAGGAGTGGCAATGAGACTTACGGCTTAAAGCATCGGCAACCACATTTGCCTTGCCAGGATGATAGTGCACTTGGAGATTATAATCTTTAATCAACTCAAGCCATCTTCTTTGATGCATATTCAACTCAGGTTGGGTGAAGATATATTTGAGGCTTTTATGGTCAATATAGATATTGCAAACTTTGCCCAATAGATAGTGCCGCCAGGCTTTCAAAGCATGAACAACTACAACGAGTTCTAAGTCATGCGTTGGATAATTCAGCTCATGCTTTTGAAGTTGTCGAGAGGTATATGCAATTACTCGGCCTTCCTGCATCAGAACACCTCCCAAACCTATGCCTGAGGCATCACAATACACATCAAATGGTTTCTCGATATCCGGTTGCGCCAAAACCGGAGCCAAGGTTAGGAGGGTTCGCAGTTTGTGAAAAGCTGCATCACACTCAGGAGTCCAGACAAACCTGGTGTCTTTTTGCAGCAACCGAGTCATTGGCTTGGCTATTTTAGAGAAATCCGGGACGAAGCGACGATAATAGCCAGCCAATCCAAGAAAACTCTGGACCTTGTGAACCGAGATAGGAGCCTTCCAGTTTAGTACTTATTGTACCTTGGCGGGATCCACCATAATTCCCCCATCGGACAACACACGCCCAAGGAAAGGTACTTCACGAAGCTAGAATTCACACTTACTGAATTTTGCATATAGTTGATGTTCACGTAGTCTTGTGAGGACTATGCGTAGATGTTCAACGTGGTATTCCTCATTTTCAGAATATATCAAGATGTCATCAATAAATACCACCACAAACTTGTCCAATTCGGGCATAAACACCGAATTCATCAAGTACATGAAGTGTGTGGGGGCATTGGCCAAGCCAAAGGACATAACAAGATACTCATATAGACCGTATCTTGTAGAGAAAGCGGTTTTTGGAACATTGTCCGGACGGATTTTAATTTGATGGTAGCCAGACCTTAGATCGATCTTAGAAAAGACTTTAGCTTTAGACAACTGATCAAACAAGATGTCGATGCGCAGTAGAGGATACTTATTATTAATAGTGACTGTATTTAGAGGCCTATAATCTACGCACATCCGCAACGACTGATTCTTCTTCTTTACAAAGATAGCAGGACATCCCCATGGAGATGAACTAGGACGAATCAACCCCTTCTTCAAAAGTTGATTCAACTGCACCTTAAGTTCAGCTAGCTCATTCAGAGTCATCCTATAGGGTCTTCTAGAGATGGGTGCCATGTCAGGCAACAACTCTATTTTAAACTACACATCCCGATCTGGAGGCAGTCCCGACAAATCATCGGGAAATACGTCAGAAAACTCACTCACTACGGGAATATCAGCTAATACCTTCGCTTGCACCGCATGAACTTCACTAGAAAGATCAATTTGCCGGGGAAGTTGCACTAGAAAACCTTTTTGATCAGTAGGATCTCTAAGCATAACTACCCGGGTGGATGTATCAATGAGTACCCCATTCTGACTCATCCAATTCATGCCCAAAATAACATCTAAGTCTAATCTAGGAAAAACCACTAAGGTAAGCGAGTACTTTCGCCCTTCTATTTCAAATTCTAGATCTCTTACTACTTGATTTGTGGAAATATTCCCACTTGCCGCTCTAATGCAATAACCCTCACCTTCAACAATATGTAATTTGTGTGCAAACTTCGATGCAAACATAGGACTGATAAAGGAATGCAAAGCCCCTAAATCAAATAGCACCACTACAGAATGTTGGTCAACTGGGAACTTACCAGCAGTGACTACCTCACCAGATGGAATTTCTTCAATACTATTATAATGAACATGCCCTTGACGGCCACCTTGATTTGCATTCTTCTTAGGATATGGACAATTCCTAGACTAATGACCTGGTTTGTTGCAGTTCCAGCAAGACATGTTGCTTGGAGGGACACTGGAGCTACCTTGGCCAGAACTACCCTTTGGTAGAGACAATGTATATGCTTTGCGAAACCCAGTCTTAGCTGGAGCCTTCTTCTGCAGGGGACGAAACTTAGCACTTGTGGTAGGAGGGCGAGGAGGAGCCCTCAGTGCAGCTGGAGCTCAGGACTGTGAAGCACCCGCCTCAAGGGCCCTCTTGCGGTTCTTAGAAGTAGCATAGATAAAATTATTGTTCTCTTGGGTCAGAGCATCACTGATAAAATCATTGAAAGTAGCACATTTGCTAGTGCCCATGGTCTTCATCAGCTTTGGACTGAGGCCACGCTTGAAGCTAGCAATCTTCTTAGCATCAGCATCCACAAACTCAGTTGCATACCTTGCAAGGTTGTTAAAGGCTTGCAGGTATTCCATCAAACTCTTATTGCCTTGGGTTAATCTCATGAACTCCGTGTGCTTTATAGCCATCAAACCTGGAGGAATGTAATTCCCGTGGAAAGCGCTTTAAACTGGTCCCAAGCGATCGGGACATTAGGAGGCAACGTGGAGCGGTAGTGACTCCACCAAATACCAGTCGGGCCATGCAGTTGGTGGGAAGCATACTCCGTCTTCAGCTCCTCAGTCAGACGAAGCAGATGGAACTTCTGCTCAATGGTATTCAACCACTCATCATCTTGTAGAGGTTCCTCCGCCTCCTTAAAGAGCGGGGGCTTGGTGTCAAGAAAATCCTTGAAGTCACTATGCTGATTTGGTTCCGGTCCCTGACGACCATGGCGAGCATCCCGGTTGACTAGCTGGCGCATAGCGTCTGCTAATAGGCGCTGACCTTCAACCACCATCTGCATCAGTTCCGCCAGAGTGGGTGGTGGCAAAGGGGGTGGCTGTTCCTCATCCTCAACGCCACGACCACGACGGAGGTTATACGCCATTTGCAAAATGCATAGCCAATGAGCACTAACGATGTGGGAAATTTGTAGATGAATTGTGTAAATATGCCAAACTGATTTCATTAGAAATGAATTCGCAAACAACCGAGGCACAGTAATTCATCACAACCACACAACCTCATCAAGCGCACCAATTGACACAGTTATGCGATGGACATAACAAACAAGATATCTTCCGATGAAAAGATGGAATTTATTAAAGGCTCTCATGTAGGGAGCACAAACGTGACTGAATAGGCGACAACGATATCAACGGGATTTCAACCTTACATAACTGGTGTCCGGATTCGATCTAAACTTCTAGCCAAATAGGAAAGGCTAACCAAGAAATGACCACGAGGAGACAGCCCATTGGTAGAGTTCCATGGTGGATCATGACTAGCCACCTTGATATCAGCGCGTGCCAAGTAGCACAGCCTTATGTCGCGTGCCACAGGAGGCCCTCGGTTTCATCGCGGCACCGAAGGGTGCTAATCGTGACACCATCACCGAACACAACACAATGAGACATCTATTTGTGACCGAAATTTAACATGTTCAAACTAACATCCAGGATAACATAGGGTTCGATGTCACATCCCAAAAGCTAAGTTATTACAAAGCCCCACTCCCACACATGGAGGGCACAAAAGATAACTCTAGCATCATAGCTATGCGATGACTACTCTAAGCATCGTCCTCGGAGTCAGTGTCGAAGATCTCCCCGCCATCCTCGTCACTAGCAGGCTCTAGCTCCTCATCTTCTTCTTCTTCTTCTGGTGGGGCATTCTGTGGCCCATTAACCTCCATGTCGTCATCACCTTCAGCCATGAAGACTCCAGAGCCCATCTCCTCATCCTCGTCATTGTCATGAGGAAGTAGAGGATTGAGCTGATTATTTAGGCGGTGCACTTCCTCATGAAGATTTTCATTGTATTCTTCTGCAGCTTCTAACTATTGCTCAAGCTCCACCTAACGAGCTCTTAGGAGGTTCTCTTCGTTCCAGGCTTCATCCCGCTGGTTCATCACGTGGACCAGCATGCGCTGACAGTTGTGATTAGCCACAGTCAACCTCTGGACCGCAAGTGTCTCCTGATCTCTGTCATGTATCACTTGCTCCAGCTATTGCTGAGCTGGATTTCTAGTAGCAGTCACCTCAGCCAACTCGGCCCTCAACCTTTCCGCCTCGGTGGGCTCAGGGTGGGGCCCACGTGAAGCAAGCTGGTGGCAAGGAGCCCTGCCTCCAGTTGACTTGCGAGTAGTCCTCTTGGTGCGAGCCATCTGTAGCACAAGATATGACTTAAAGTGAGGATAATTTAGGGGATACGAAATTTAATTTAGTCGAGACCATCGAAATTTTAAGGAGGGAGTAAAATGAAATGCATGACATGAATTAAACATGATGCATGCACATTCCGTACGCCCTCTCACCCTAGTAGAATCATAAACTTCTAACGCTAGGCGGTGGCATACATACGCTCTCTCATATAGATGAAACTGTCGGTCTACTCGTTTGCGCTGTTAGTGTACCTGCAGAAAATCTCATTTCAGCCCAACAGTTTCCCAATATAAGCACGCAAGTAAGCAGTAAACTAAATACTTTCCATATACACATCCCCTATGTATATACTTCAGTATCACAACTACCCGATAGATATACCCACAATTAAGTACTTTCATAATTACATGGTTTGAACATGTAAGTATGCAAGTAACCACAACTACTCTCCCCTATATCGCTGGTTGGTCGATCATGCTCTCACAACTCACACTTACCAGAGCGTCGAGGTGTTTGATCCATACATTACCACCCAAGTGGATGGCATCCATACAATATCACGTCGTATGGACGACGAAACAAAAACAAACAAGACCCCTAAGTTAGTCTTTTAATAAGCCACCTAAGAGTCCTTAATTGGGCTAAGGGATGTGATCATTGGCATACTTATAGAAATAAATTTCAGATTTTTAACACTTTTCACAAACAAACACTTTTGTTTTCAAATACTCGTACGATGTGTTTAATATTGAATTCTGCTCCGGTACCAGCTGTAACAGAACCGACCAAATTATAAGAGCACAAGTACAAAAACAATCGCCGAAACGCTCAAATTTTCGAACTTGAGCCCATATAATCCCGGTAGTCAATCGAAATCACGAAGGATTTCAAACCAACTCGTTTACAACCAAGATCGCATCATTCAACATACACATCACACGTTACATTTCACAAGTAGTTTAGAAGTCCACTTACAACACACGGAGTCGCAAATTATTACAAACCGGGTTCATAAAGTAGCGGAAGCATAACACATGCACACTGTTCAAATACTACTGCCAGTCTTACAGATCAACATCCCACAAAAGCATTTAGGAAAGTAAACTAACAGATAATCACGCCTGAGTGATCTAGTCCTCATCACCCGCGGGGTGGAGGCAGTTCTTGCAGAAGCCCTGATAAAGCATGTCATCTGCAACAGGAGGGAATAAACCCTGAGTACTGGAATGTACTCAGCTAGACTTACCCATCAAAATGGAAAATAAGAGACACCAAGGATTATGCAAGGCTTTCATAAGTGGAGCTGGCTGACATCACATTTGCGGAAAAAGCATAAGTAATTGTAACTCCTTTAACCTATACTAGCAGTTATTTTTAACATTAAACTATCATCTATCTTAGCACCTGTACTAAACATTCACTTGATTGTAATCAAAGAATAATCTTATTATATCCAAAGCAGGTATAAATTTCGGTATCATTATATCATTCGCTTAACCATCTGTTCAATTTAATGAGATCTACGTTGTCGCTGCTCAAGTCAAGTGCTCACTATCGGGAGCGATGGCGATTCAAATCGAATTCCTATCCAGCTGGAGGGGTGTTTCTAACACTAAACGCGTAGGCCCCTGCCAGGGTCCCACAAGCTACCTTTCGTACAATTCAGGAGTCGCAGGTTCAAATGATGCGGCATCCCCAAGGGCAACACTCTGCCAGGTGATAGGGACTCTAACCCCCCTTGGTCTCACGCCAATGTCCCCAAGCACATCCTTACTACCTCCAAGATGTGACCTACCATTCGATTCCTGGCCTGAACCGTATTACTCGGCTTCATGGTCGGAACGACTTATTCGGCCAACTAAGTGTTAGACTGCGTTCAACATGACTCAAGGACGTACAGTGAATCGGTCCTTAAATGACTCAGACGGGCATAGCTCCGCACCCAAGACGTGAAGTGTCTTGCGGCTGCACTATCGAACCCCCGCCCGGTCTCAAATTCATTTTTAGGCATGGTTCCATCCACGATAGCCAACATAGCCACTCGTGACCCATTCCTACATCTCGCGGATGACTGAAATTCACCCGACTTCTACCGGACTAAGCAGGGCTAAGCATTGACTCGTGCCTAAACTTAATTTAGAATTTAAGTACGATATCTGGACAAGGACAGGTATAATGCAACAAGTATTTTCACACAACTCCTATAACTTAATGCAGTAAACAAGTAAAAGTAATCAAGATTGATATATAAAACAATTGGGTCAGCATGCACCGGGACTTGCCTTTCAGGAACGAGGATGGGCGATGATCCGGGCACTCAGGTAGATTGTCTACGGGAACTCCTTCGCCGGCTGGGTCCTCGGGCTCCCTCAGCTGCTCCTGATCCTCCTCTAGAATCGATCCCTCGAACTCGAGGAGCGTCACTCCCTCCGGAACACCTATTGCATGGATGCACAATAAATCTCATGGATGCAAAAGAAGGAATGCAGCATGCTCGGAATGGAATGCACTTCAGCAATTCTAGTGCTCTAATCAAATCACTTCAATAATAAGTGCAAATCTCTTCTTCGGTAGAGAAGTACTTACCTAGTCTACACAACCTAATGTATAATTATTCCTCCTCAGTTAAGGACCTAACACCTAACAATCACAAGAACAACATTACTTAGGTTACCACCAACCAAGCACAAAATATCACAACAACACATTCTGGACAGCAGCTAAGTATTTCCATCACAACTGTAGATTCCCAAATCCTAAAGGCATGATACAAGACAATCTGGAAAGCGTATAAAATACTCTACAATTCATTTTCAGACCTCAACACTTAATTCCAAAGTTTACCTAGTCAAAATTCTAAAGTTCCAGAAATCTGTCATCTCCAAACAGAGAGCAGCCATTTCTGGACAGCTACTTTAAACAGCTACAACTCCGAGACTACTAGGCCAAATACCACCAAATTTTTACACAAGCTAGTTTAATAAGTTTACTACCACTTTGGTATTCACAAGTTTCCTAGCAAACACTTTTATCAAGGTTCAAATCCAAAAATGCTACCAGCTGTCCAGAGAACCTAGAAATGTGAAAATTAAATATTTATTAATGTGTCAAACTACCCTTATAACCAAACTAATGATGCTACTAGTTGACACAAGACCCAAAACCACTAGAAAGTAAGGTGTGCCAACCCAAGACATTTATTTTAACCTCTTTCTTAATTTACTTAATTAATTAAGCGGGAAATTAAACTTATATTCAAGTTGCTTAGAAAATTCTATAAAAATTACAGGAGGATCTCTGCCCTACTATGAGGATACTGTAAAAATTTGAACTAAAGTTATTCAAAGAAACTCCCTACACAAAATTCACAAGTCAAAAAGGCTGATTTTTGCATAATTAATAATTCACGTTGAAAAGTATCAAACAACAGAAACCATATTTTTCTTAGCAACCTTAGGGTACGAGGACACTCTCTATAAAATTTCAGGATCATTGCACATACAGAAAAAATATGAAAATTGATTCAATTATCTCCTAATATAAAATGACAACATCATAACTTGAAAACTACTCGAGCAATGGTATCCAAACTTTTACCAGAGCTAGCATAGATATAAAATAGCACACCCACCTAATTTCACAATTTTTGGGGCACTAGAACTCCAGTTACAAATTTAACAACTTTGTATCTATTTGAAAACACCTTTCAAGGGTCCAATTAATTACCTCAGAAATTAACTAACATCTTAGTGTTTTATATTTTTCCTACAAACTATACTTTACAAAGAACCAAACCAATTTGGAATCACCTCATTTGGATCTATATTGCATGAGATATAGAATTTACAATATAGCATGAAAATATGTGAACCAGTCACTGGGCCGGTCCAACCCGTCTGCGCGGCCCAACACCCGTGGCCCGCTCTTGCTCCCACCCATGCGTGCGACCACAGACAGGTGGGCCTCAATGGTCAGAGAGAGAGGGTAGGGGATCGAACGCCGCCGAGCTCCGGCGAGCTCTAACTCGTCGGCGGCAAGCTCTCTCGGGAATCTGAGTCTACCATCGCGCTCCCCTTCAAGTTTCACACTAGTCTAGGTGGGGGAGATGGCTAAGGTCGTAGCGGAGAAGGCTCGTTGTCAGCCATGGCGGACGACGGCGAGAGCTTGGCGGTACACCGGCCCTTCTAGGCTTGGACTGAGCACGGTGATGGCGGCTATAGCACCAGCGAGATGTGGCAAATCTTTCAGAGCCAGTTAGAATCCTAGAGGGGCGCTGGTGCGGCCGGACCACGAGCATGCCCGCACAATGGCGCTCAGAGCATGGTGGTGGTGAAGCTGTTCCGGCTAAACGATGGTGACTTAGATAGCTACATCTAGGCTCCGGACTCCACGAGGTGTGGGAAGACCCATGCGCTCGCTAGAGAGGGACGAAGTGGCTTAGACAGGGGTAGCCCCAAGTGGTGCTTGTCGGCGGCTATGGCAGACGCGGCTAGAGCGCAACCCGACACGGCTTTGTTCTAGCTTCCACAGCCCAGCTCTCCCGTTAACATCTTCATGGAAGCATCTAGAGGTGCTGATAAGTCGAGGACACAAGCTAGAGAAGAAGAGAAGGGACGGAGAGGTACTGGCCACGTGGCTATGGCCATGGCGGAGCTTCGGTGAGGCCCGCGTGGCGACGACATCCCCAATGTCGCTCACCTAGGGTTCGATGGAGGCCAAGAGTTGGTCGAGGTGGTGCAGGGTAGTGTGGTGGAGCGAGGGACGCAATTTGGCTGGTGGTGATGCGGTGACAAGCGCTCACGGCCGTGGAGAAGCGTGCGGCGGCGATGGCGGCTCGGTGCGTCCGCCTAGGCGTGGAGAGAGCGAGAGAGAGGAGCAGAGGCGTGAGTGAGGTTGAGGCAGCGTCGTGGCGATCAAGAGGCCCACTCGGACCTGACCGGTGGGGCCACGGCCGGCGTACAACCACCACCGCGCGTCCACGCATCGGCACAGGCCTGCGGCCGGTCGGCCACCGGTGCTCTGAATGTCTGAAACGAAGCCGCCATTAGACGACTGACAGGGGAACTTTGGCGCCGATTATCTCCTAATCTAGCTCGAGTCAGCAAAAAATGATAAAAGCAATTTTGTAGAGCTATGTGAGGACTATAAGTTTGTCAATTGGAGCTTGGACTGGTTCGGCTTGGTTTGTGAGTTACATGGCGTCGAAGTAGGGTACATTGAAACTGAAATTCCAATTTTCAGACTTAGAAATTTTCTGTGTTGGGCAGCCCCTCAAACCGACTTGTGGCCCATTTTTTGCATGTTCTGGTCATTTTCATGAGATGGCCATATTAGAACTTTTGTTCCTTAGGAAATTCTCTACAACTTTCCTTAAGTTTGCTTCTTCATGCAAGGTCTCTAAGCTAGACTTTTTAAACAGTCAAACCAAAGCATTCTAGGGGTCAAGGGTTGGTCAACAGCACTTAGGAGGGTATTTTGGTCATTTTGGTCAACATGAACTTTGTTCCACTGATTACCCTAAATGAAATTAAGGTGTTATAAGATATAATTAGCCACTCTACACATTGGTTACACAAAATTCCTAGTGTCACATAAGTTGAAACAAGCAAAATAATTGTTTTCCCCAAAATGTTGCACTACCATGTTGCACATGTTTCAAGGCCTTGTTGCAACCATTAAGCTTATCATGGTATACTAACAACATTGTCATGTTTCCAAGTATGAGATCCCATGTTGTATCTACAAGTTGCACCACTCACATTTCATAAGCACAACAATTACAAACAAGCATATTAGAGTACGTTGCATACTCATGTTGCAAACAAAATTAAGACATGAATGAGATGAATGATGCTCATGCTTATGAAATGCAATGCAATTATGGAAGCCAAACACCTGAGGTGTTACACTACTTCTTCTTTTCTTTCCAAAATTCTATATGGTCCAACATATCTAGGTGCAAGCTTTCTCTTTACTCTGAATCGTTGTACACCCTTCATTGGTGAAACTCTCATATACACATGATCACCAACCTCGAACTCAAGTGGTGAATAATTCAAACTTTTCTTCAGCTTCCTTAATGAGATTGTGCAGCTCTCATATGTTGCTGAATAATTCAAACTTTTTATTTAGCTTCCTTAACAAAATCAATGTTACAGTATCTTCTCTCTCCAGGTTCAACCTAATTCAATGGAGTTCTACACTTTCTGCCATACAAAGCTATAAATGGTGCCATCTTAATACTCTCTTGATAGTTGTTATTGTAGGAAAACTCTGCTAACGATAACCATGATTCCTATGAACCACATAAAGATAACACACAAGCTCTCAGCATATCTTCCAAAACTTGGTTGAGTCTTTCTGTCTGACCTGAAGTTTGTGGATGATAAGCCGTACTACGAATCAAACTGGTGCCCAAACCTTTATGCAAACGTTCCCAAAAATGAGCGGTGAATTTAGATCCTCTATCAGATATGATGGTTTTCGGCACACCATGCAATCGAACAATCTCTGCAATATACTGGTCAGCGTACTGAGGCGGTCAATACGTACTCTTGACTGATAGGAAATGAGCTGATTTAGTCAGACGATCCACAATTACCCATTTTTGAGTCATTCCCTTTTGGAGTGGTGGGAAGTCCTGTGATAAAATCCATGCTTATGTCTTCCCATTTCCAATCCGGCACTGACAACGGTTGTAGCAAACCTACGGGTTTCATATGTATGGCTTTGACTCTGCAACACGTGTCACACCTAGCAATGTACGTGGCAATCTCTTTCTTCATTTTTGTCCACCAAAAACATGGTCTCAAATCTTGATACATTTTGCTACTACCAGGATAGATAGATAATTTAAAAAGATTAGCTTCGCCCATGATCTGATTCTTATGCTCTCTATCCTTAGGTACGACAAGATGATCATCAAACCATAGCACACCTTTTTCATCAACTCTGAAATGCTTAGTGGGCTCTGTTTTCATTCTCTTCGATATAGAATATCCCCTTGTCTGTTTTCTAGCCCTCAATGATCTTGCTTTCCAGTGAAGAACTGACCTGAATGTTCAATAACACCTCTAAATGCATGAGATTAAATCCATCTTCGAACAATGGCTGCAAGATATTGCAATGCGACTTCCAACTCAAGGCATCTGCAACCATGTTTGCCTTGCCCGGATGATAGTGTACTTGTAAATCATAATCTTTGATTAGCTCTAACCATCTTCTCTACCTCATGTTCAACTCTGATTGAGTGAAAATATACTTCAAACTCTTATGATCTGTAAAGATATTGCACTTATTTCCAAGCAAATAGTGCCTCCAAATTTTCAAAGCATGCACAACTACGGCAAGCTCTAGATCATGTGTTGGGTAATTAGCTTTGTGTTTCTCAACTGGTGTGAGGCATAAGCAATGACTCTTCCATCTTGCATAAGAACACATCCTAGACCATTCTTGGACGCATCACAAAACACATCAAAAGGTTTCTCTATGTCCAGTTGTGCTAAGATAGGAGCAGTGGTCAACAATTTCCGCAAGGCGCGGAAAGCTATTTCACACTCCTCTATCCAAACAAATTTTTGATCCTTCTGTAGCAAACTTGTCATTGGCTTAGCAATCTTCGAAAAATCTAGAATAAAGCAACGATAGTACCCAGCCAAACCAAGAAAACTCCAAACTTCATGGACCGAAGTCAGTGCCTTCCAATCCATAACTTCTTTCACTTTGCTGGGGTCTACCGAGATTCCCTCTTCTGATAGGATATGACCAAGGAAAGGAACTTTCCTCAACCAAAATTAACATTTATTGAACTTAACATACAATTTATGCTCACGAAGCCTATTTAACACAATCCTCAAGTGTTCTGCATGATCCTGCTCATTCTTGGAATATACCAAAATGTCTTCAATGAACACAACTACGAACTTATCTAATTCTGGCATGAAAACCGAATTCATTAGATACAAGAAGTATACAAGAGCATTTGTCAAGCTAAACAACATGACAAGATACTCGTACAACCCATATCTGGTAGAAAAAGGCAGTTTTTCAAGATATCTTGTGGCCTGATCTTAATCTGATGATATCCTGACCTCAAATCTATCTTAGAGAACACTTTGGCTTTAGACAACTGATCAAACAAGATATCTATCCGAGGCAGAGGAAACTTATTCTTGATTGTAACCGCATTAAGTTGCCTATAGTCCATGCACATTCACAAAGAGTGATCCTCCTTTATGAATATGGCAGGACAACCCCATTCAGACGAACTTGGTTAGATAATACCCTTATTCAATAGATCCTATAGCTACTTCTTTAGCTCTGCTAATTCATTAGGCAGCGTCTGATAAGGCCTTCTTGATATCGGTGCGGTACCAGGTATCAACTCAATAGCAAACTCCAAATCTCTATCCGGGGGAAGACCTGGTAATTCCTATGGAAATACATCCAGAAACTCACATACTACTGGAATCTCATGAAGCGAAGTGACTTGAGTAGCACAAGATATACTCGCTAGGTCTATTCTGCGGGGCAATGGCACTTGGTAAGTACCCTTACCCTAGGGATCTTTGAGTGAGAGAATCCTATTTCTAGCATCAATCACTACTCCCCACTCCTTCATCCAATTCAACCCCACTATCACATCCAAAACTAATCTAGGCATGACTATATGATTGACTCGATATCTCATATCTCCTATGTCAAGGGTTGCCCCCCGAACCATCTGGTTAGTCAACACATCAGCCCCTGTTGAACTGATATGATACCCATACCCCAATTCTTCTGACTTTTGATCATACTTTTGTGCAAATGCTTGACTCATAAATGAATGTGATGATCCAGAATCAAATAAAACAAGTGCAGGGTGTTGGTTGATGAGAAACATACTAGTAGTTATGGGTTCTCCTTCTAGAATCTCCTCCAAGGTGGTATGATGTACACGAGCGAGGTAGGTATTCTGCTTCTTCTTTGGTGGATAAGGACAAGTGTTCGAGAAATGGCCAGACTGACCACAGTTATAGCAAGGTCCTCTCACATTGGTACTAGCTCTAGCTGAGCTGCCTTGCCCTGTCTTCTTCTAAGGAATAGCTACCTCGTAAGCTTTCGGTGGTTGGGGTTGATTGTTCTGGTTCTTTCTCTACGACGGCCTAAATCTTGCACCAGGCACTGCTGGATGATACTGCTAATGACCTGCTACTAGAGCTCTGGGCTACGAATGTCCCAACTCGAAAGCACGCTTATGACTCTTTGATGCTGCATAGATGTTAATGTTATTCTCCTAGGTCAAGCAGTCACTCATAAAGTCATTGAACATTGTCCTGCTAGAAGTGCCCATTGTTTTTAGCATCTTGGGGTTGAGGCCTCTCTTGAAACTCGCAAACTTCTTCGCATCGGTGTTGACAAAATTAGGAGCATAACACGAACGATTATTGAAAGCATGGAGGTACTCTTTCATGGTCTTAGTACCCAAGGTGAGTCTCATGAACTCTGACACCTTCATGGCAAGCATGTCGGGTAGAATGTAGTTTCCCCTGAAAGCGGTTGTGAATCTTCCCCAAGTGATCGGCGCATTGGCAGGAAAAGTAGTCCAATGATGCGACAACCAAATTCCCGTGGGTCCCTGAAGCTGATGTGATGCATACTCAGTCTTGAGCTTTTCGGTTAGCCTCAACAAATGGAACTTCTGCTCCATCGTGTTGATCCACTCATCTACTTCCAAGGGTTCTGCCACTTCTTTCACTACAAGGATTCCCGTCTAATGCCACGCCACACGACTGCAACACCACTGATTTGGTTGCCATTAGGGGGTCATATTGCAACCTTTCCAAAAAATAGTTGCAATATGTGCCTATAATGCAATAGACTAAATGTGTTGCAATATGTGTTGTTTGTCGTTGCAACAGATGTGTGCTACTACAACCATTTAAGAATTATGTTGCAATTAGTTGGCATTATTGCCATGGAGCTTTCGAGTTGCATTAGGATCGATTTTCATTGCAATTACTTGGTGTTATTGCAACTATATTGAATTTGGTTGCTTTTGCTTGTAACTATTGCCATGGTTGTTCTGGGTTGCAATAATCTCCAGTGGTGTTGCAATTGCTTGGTGGTTATTGCAACAAGAATTCTAAATGGATGCAATAGCATGTTTCTATTGCCATGATTTTTTTGGGTTGTAATAATCTTCTGTGGTGTTGCAATTGTTAGGTACTTATTGCAACTAAAGTCCTAAATGGACGCAATATCATGTTACTATTGCCACGATTCTTTTGTGTTGCTATAGACTAATGTATTTGGTGGATATTTCTTTGTCTAGGACCTAGCAGCGTTAACATGTCGTACATGATCATCTATCCCTCGGCTCAATTGGCTCAAGGCCTCACGCTCTATCTCCTGAGAAACGCCGGCGCCCTAGACATGGAAAAGCCAGTGTGCTAGGGGTCGTCGTATGGAAACGCCGGCGCCCATCAATCATCAGGAAGCTCCAGCCTTTGGGTGTGCAAGGGCCCAACATCCAACAACATGCATTGCGTGGCAACCCCTACTGTCATACGTGATTGTGCAGGCAACCAACACCGATAGTTAGCAACTAGAGAATGAAAAAACAAACGCCCATGATTATCAAGACACTTTGGCAAGACTAATTAGGATTAAGTTGGAATAGCTAACCAATCAGCTAGAGTGCCACATGTAAATAATATCATGTACAACATCTAAATTTAAGTGTTTGGTATAAAATTATTAAGTAATAATCAAATTTCCTTATAGAATTAATAAAAAAAATCTAGTGGTAGAATCATATCAGAAATATATTTACATGCTCATACACATCTCACAACCATCTGCTTGGATAATCTATGAAATATATAGGAGTGCAATGTATGATGTATTGAGCTCTTCTCTTGGCATGAGCTGTCTTGATCCTATCAACTGTCTAATCAAGTGGCGTCAAGTGATTCTTTCTTTCTGAATACATGGACAATTTGGAGCATTTTCTGCCATGCGTTCCATGTTGCATTGGCCTATCCACCAGAGTGAGCACTCAAGTGGCCAGAAGATCATCTACTGTTGAGTCCTGCCACGAGCTTGAAGCCTATTATCCAATGGAAGGCTACGACACAGGAAACTATTAGTTGATGAGTACAATACACAGAAATACCAAGATGAAATTTCAAGAACTAAAGATCAATTGCATTATGTGATAGATAAGCTCCTCATGAAGAAAAATTCCACATGCAAATCTAGTGTAACTAAAGGCTCTTAGTTATGACACTGCGAACACTAGCTATTTAGTTCCTTTGTAGTTTGTACTTGTACTCCCTCCATTCCAAATTGTCATTTTAGCTTCTTTAGATACATAGCCTATGATGCTAGATATACATTATTTCTAGATATATAGGAATGTACATAGACAAGCCAAAGCGACATAATTTGGAATAGTCAAACACAGATCTGTTGGTGGCATACCTTCACCTTTGATTGTTCAATTTGTTGCTGGGATGCTATCAGCAACTTTTACAACTCTTCTTGGTCAACCAAAAGTCTAGACATGTGAACAACAACTAAGTGAGTATAACAAGAACACCTAATTTATAGTTAAAAATGATGAAATGGAGCAAAACTGCTTGTCTGTTATTTCCTAGAGAATCATTGGAGAAATGATAAGCTGTCAAATTTGTTCAAGAAAATAATCTATATCCCAGTGCAGCACAAAATTGTAATGCTCACATCATTAGCCCTTCCTTTTTAAGTAAATCGATGGCAACTGATAACTCCGCCTACAGTGGGGCGCCTATGGTGTCCCAACATAGCAAGTCCCAAGCCCTGGTAAAGGAGGAGGGTTGTGTTAGGCTTGGCGAGCCAATGTAAAAACTTAGCTACTCTTATGGAGATGAAACCCAAAAGAATCCCATTGGGGCGTAACCCTCTTAGCGATGGCAACTGATATATGGAAGTTTTGAGCAATGGTTTCTGTTGTGAACAATAGTTCTTATACTGAATAATAGCCTAAGGAGGAAAACCAGCTACCTAGCATGGCATTTGAATTCGGACCAGATGGTGAACCCCATTGGAATCTGAGGACATACACAACAACAACATTGTGACAGTGTGAGACAATAAATCCTGATTAGCAATATGTCATAATTGACATGTGCAAGTTGTACCAAAAATTCAGATAACAGACTTTAATGTTGAAGCAACAAAGTAGCAGTTCAGACCTCAGTGCTGTACCAAAAACAAAGAATGAGACTGAGGATTTGCATCAGCTACATGAAGCTCTAGGAAAGACCACAAGCTAGATCAGCATCATATAGAGAGTATGTGCTCCCAAAACGCTGTTGGTATTATAACAAATTTTCTAAAACAAATCATGCAAAACAGGTTATCAATGGGTTTGTAGCCATGCCCAGATTTATAGTTAGGCTGCAATATCTACTACAGTGGATTAACCTATGTGTGCTAAAATCAGGATGATGAAGCGTTAATAGGTTTGCTGCCCTATAAATGAATTTAAAATTTGTAAGGAACGATACAACAGAGTAAAAAATGGTAAGAGAAGATTTAAATTTGTGCAAAGCACTATGTTGGAGTTGGAGTACATATTTATAATTTTATTACTGAGTTTTCTTTTATAAAAGAATGGACTCAAATTCTGGCAGAACCATTTAAAGGCAATGTTCCAAGACTACTGTCACTAAACCATTCAAAATTTCACCAACCTTCCAGAAAGGGTGATAGATGTTATAAATTCAAGTGAATGTACTATGTTAACATTGAAAAGTATTTTCCTCAGAACCGATGGAGGACTTCCAGATGCAGTTTTAACAGAAGCAGTACTTCCAGATGCAGTACTAACAGAAGCATTCCAACAAACACCTATGATGCAAGACCAAAAGAAGACACTCAGAACAACAAAATAACCAATTTCACTGAAAGCCACAATATTTCTCAATCAGGCAGCACAAGGATTAGAGAAACTTTTAACAACGATTCAGTTAATTAAACAGAGAAATAAACAAGGCAGAGGTTGATCTGCACTTCACCATAGCAGGCTCGAATAGCCTGTGGAGGCCCCTACTTTATTTTCTGTAGCGTCGCCTCCAACCTCTTGATCTGGCTATTGCGAGGAACTGCATAGATCAAATTTGGCTGAATCCCCACAGGAGCCACATAACGAGAGACTAAGGGAGAACAAAGTCCTCACCTTTGAATCCTCCTCGCAAGCTTTTGTCGCTGCGAGATGCACGGTCGTGGACCAGCATCCCGGTCTAGAGCACGACCCCGGCGTCTTGACCTGTAGCACATCGGCGCGCCCCCTGCGGCGCACCCCGGAGCCCGGGCCTGTCGGCGTATCCCCCGTACGGCCAACTTCGCGCTCGGATGCGGAAGAGGCTGCACTTCACAATGGTGGCGTCAGACGTGGTGAGCGGCGTGGAGCAGCAGTGGAGCCAAGAGATGTTTTGGCCGCCAGAGGAGGTGTGGATAAATCGAAGGATTTGGATTTCAACGGCGCCTATTTTGGCTGCCAAAGTTTTTCACTTTTTCTAGTTTTGGCGCTCTCCACTCCCTGCGTTCCAAAAAGGCGCCACGGCTACCGCTTTCTGCTCAAACCACGTGCCCATGCGCGTGTTGAAAATCCAACACCAGCGCCATTTATTTTTTTAGTTATAGAAAACAAATATATTTATAAGTACTTATCATTAAATTTTAAATTATAGAAAGGGTCACGACGCCTTAGATAAAAAGGAACTATAGTTAAGATGAGTGCAAAATACTACTTTATAGCATCCACAAAAAAACATAAAGAAACTAGTTTATATAATTATTTGCTTTATTTGTTGTTCATTTCAAAGTTTTTGTTTTTAGTCAACTCTATTCTCTCTAGTAAGATTCAAAATGAGTACCATTTTTGCATAAAAGGTTTGGAACTAATTTGGAACTAATTTCAAAATGAGTACCACTAATAATGTTGGGGGACCCTTGACCCAGCTCCTCCCCTGACCCTCGGACTACTAGGGCCGCCCTAACCAAACCTCCGTTCGGCGGAGATGTGCTCTTGTGTTCTGCGTAGGTGATCACTGGTTACCGCGGGGGGCGACCTCCGGCGGAGCATGGAGGGCGAACCTTCGCTTGCTCAAGGTGCGCGAGGATCGGCAACACAGTGAAGGAAGGGATCGAGTCGGCAGGGAGAATCTTCTCTGACACCAAGGTGGGCCCCTAGGAGTTGGTGAGCCAAGAAGGAAAGATTACGACCGTACCCCTCCCACCTACCACGATATGTATATACGAGTTTCTGGCCTTTTGTAATTTCACTCCGGCCCCTGTAAGAGATACGGTGATTTTTTCCCATATGAATTTAATGGGCATTTAATCCGCATTTTTACTACCTTCGCTACCGTCCCATTCGCTACTTTCGTCCTCGACTCAAGCACAAGACAGTGGGAAACCCTCGGTCTCTCCCCGCGCATCTCGGCGAGGGTGAGAGGCTAGGAGTGATCCCCACAAATAAGTTTCAACAAATCATAAAAAAGTATATTTAGGAACATAAGTTTAACTCTAGCTCATACTCTCGAGATAGATGAAAATGTCGGGATAATTCATCCATTCATATCCGGCAACAAAATTAAAAAAAGGCACCCTCGCTTAGGTTTTGATCCCACAGCCTCATACAAAATACTTTCAGTGAACAACCAATAAGCTATCACTGTTGTTGTCGGCAATTGTTGAAAATTATCCTATATATAATTAAGTTATGTTTGTCAAACATATTTTTACTTTTCATTTTAAAATTTGTTTTCCATCTATATATAATGAACATTGATTAATTTTACTGAGGTTTCTCTATAGTCGGCAAGGCCACCTAGAATGCCAATGAATCTCATTGGAACAACCACTAGAAAACATAATGTTGGAGAAGCAAAGTTTGGAAAAAGGAGTAGTAAATGTATTTTGACCACCCTATATTTTCGACTCCCTTGACGAGAGAAATATAATTTTACTAATTCTTTTAGGTGTGAATGCGGGTTATTTAATTATAGGATTCAAGATTTGAAGTGAGTCCCATACACATGTCTAGTCAAATAGCCTAGTCTATTAAGTAGATTTCAGTTCCCCAAAAAGTTATCAGCACCAAAAAGTTACAGAATATCGAATTCCAAGCCAAATAGCCTAGTCTATTAAGTAGATTTCAGTTCCTCAAAATGAAAGGATCCAAAATTTTAAAATCTTATTTAAGATACATATAGTTCAAAATTTTAAATTATTTTCTATAAATGCACATAAATTCAAACTTTTTTTTACTATAAACATGATCCCAACTACCGTACACCTTGGTCCCAACAAAAATATTACAGTTCAAAATTTAATAAAACCCCAAAGTATATGTAGTATATATTACATATAATGAATAGACCATGCTTATTTTTAACATCTAATTAGAAATTAGAAAATTAAAAAGAATATAAAATCGCAACTATAACACAGATCTAAAAATTGGTTACTCCTGCTCTCTCGTACTCTACCTCTATTGACCCCACCACCCGCGCAAACCGCAGCCACGAGCTAAAATTTAGCTAAAGTCCCACGCCGCTGAAGAAAAATCTCAAATCTCAATCTCAAAAAATGCGCCCCGCTGGACCCTCACATCCGTACCAATACCATACGCCTAGGGACCTGCATACGCCGCCCCACTCTATCTCCGCCCAAACGCACGGCCGCCCCTCACATCGAGAAGCCGACGCTCGGTCTTCTTCCTGGCGGCGGCGCCCGACTCTTCTCCCGTCGCTCTCTCCCTCGGCGAGACGGCGACTCCCTCTGCTGGCGCCCCTGCTCCTCTCCACCGCGACGCCCCTCCTCTCCTTTCCCTGCTGCGCTCAGAGGGGCAGGACGCCGCGCCGCCCTAGCCGGTAGCCCGGTACTGCTGGTCACGTGCTGCCGCTGCCAGCCCTGGCCAGGTGGGCGAGCTGGCTGCCGCTACCGTGGCCTGGCCAGGCAACCCCTGCTCGCCCCGGGCTGGGTTGGGCCTGGACACGGTCCCGATCCGTGTCGTCTCCGTCCGATCTGCGCCGTGCTGTGCTTCTCCACCCCTCAATGGTGAGCTCTAGCGTCGTTTTCTCCTGATGAATGTGTATGGCAATTCTATGAGATGTACTGTAAATTGTGGATCTAGGGTTAGGGTTGGTTCTCAGGTTGGTGCTCGTGTTGTGAATGTAGTGGCTTCCTTGTTAAGCCTTAGTAGTTATCTCTCTTCCTGCTAGCCTGACTTATCTGGTGTCGGCCTGCACGTGTTAATTCTTATTCATCAAATTGTACAAGTGACATTAGAAGTTATTGGTGCTGATAATGAACCTTCCAAATAAAAGGAATTGACGGGAGCTTATTTATAATCAAAATTGTGTATGTAGTTTTCCTGTGGTGCTCAATTAGTGTAATGTCTTTATGCTTTTATGTATGGCTCTGTGATAATGTAATAACGAGTTCACGTCAACAATGACTACTGATGCAAGTTCTTTTTATTTTCCTAGTGTTAGGCAAGTTATGTGTAGCTACGTTTCGTAAGTGTGCCTTCGCTCTAAACATGTATATAGCTGACGATAATGATGGGGCTGATGCTCTTTTTGCGCTGGCCAGATAGAAGCCCAAGGAGATGGCATATGATGTTTTGACAGGTATTGAACTGAAGGAGAAACATTATATTCGAAGCCTGAGTTGTCGTGGCAAGAAGCTTGACAGCGACCAGCAAGCAATGCCTCCTCTGAAGAGAGGTAAATAGTTTTGGCATGATTTCCTGTTTAATTGCTGCACAAAGAGCATTCTTCTCTCTCTTTTTTTAATACAGTCTGGGATGGTAGCTGGAGTCCATTCACATGGTGGATCTCATGCCACACGCTGCTTCTCCGTGAGCAGATGCAATACTTTGTGCTTAATTTTCTTCAGGCCTTGTTTAGATGCACCCCAAAAGTTAGAATTTTTTCACTCTCTCTCCATCACATCAATCTTTGGACCCATGCATGAAGTAGTAAATGTAGGTAAAAAAATAACTAATTACACAGTTTAGTTGGAAATCATGAGATGAATATTTTGAGCCTAGTTGGTCTACGGTTGGACAATATTTGTCAAACAAGACGAAAGTGGTACTATTCATCAGTTTGAAATTTTTTGCAATCTAAACGTGGCCTCAATGGTTCTTAATTCACAGAGCCCAAGAAGACAGTTGAGGCGGAGTAGTGGCGCTGCTGCCTCAGCTTCTCATGCTGCTGTTCCTGGATTGGAGAGGTGAGGCCTGCTGAAACTAAGCTCTGCTTCAAATGGAATGTTTTCCTTTCTATGAATGGTGTGCGATAATGAATCTGTGTGGTGGAAACCCAAATTCATTCCAAATCCATTTGTGATGCTTGAAAAACATTGCAATCACTCTGCATTCCTAGAATTTTTGGGGGCAGTGGTCACCTGGGAACTTGTATGTTTGATCTGCTTATCCTGCTACTGAAAGAAACATGCTCATTGTGTGAACTCTATATGTACCGTGTGCCATTTTAGTATTTTTATAGGTGATCTTAACTTTTAGCACTTCTATTCAGTACAGTTACAATGCCTCATGCATTTCAGTTTTAATTCATAAGTCTAATTTGGAGCAATAATAGGTTTGGAGCTCAGGCGTACTCCCTAGAATGGTTGATTGTGTACTAGTGCTAGCAGTACTGCAGTAGTAGTATAATACTAATATTTCAAAACACTTGTTTTCGGTTAAGGCCTTTAGTTTCTACAAGCTACATTTTGGCAAGCACCATTAAAAGAAATTAGCACCTGCATTCTACAATTCAAAGACAACAACTACATTCAATCATATCTGCTCGGCTCTGTTACACAGTGTATGATTTTTTCCCTTGTATTTATTTATTTGGTTGCGTTCTACAATTCAAATACAACACCTGCAAGTGGGCATTATGGATTCATTTATCCTATCCTCTGCTTAGTATTTTCAGTGTCCCGAGCTTTGGCGTGCTCAGCTCAGCGCCTCAGCCCACATTTGCACACAGAGTATTTTCAGTGGCCCTAGCTTTGGTGTTGGCGCCTTCTGTTGAATAGCAAACACATTAAAAATAAAATAACTAGAAACAAAAATCCTAAACCTGTATATGTATCGGGGTTTATGTATGTACTGAACTACCAATTTATGATTAATCAAGTCTTAGTAATACATTCATTTGTATTTGTTTTTTATTTGCAGGTTTTGATCTTCTGGACCTGGAGAATGGACAATTCGAGCTGCTTCCAATCATGCTTTAGCCAGCAATTGCTATTGGAAGGTAATTTGCAACTTTCACATTTTCAATATGCATTTTTATCCTGAAGAGGAGCAACAGGTTCTATTCTATTAAGTGGAGCAGCTGGTTTTATCAACATGTGAATTACAATGTCATTATACTTGATAACTGATGCATATGTCAAATGTCTGATTTTTTTTCAGGAGAAAGCTAGAGCTTAAGTGGAGCTCAAGAGTGATGGGATGGTCAATATCAAGCCAACTTTGCTTCTGTGGTAGATAGGGACTTTAGATTTTGATGTTTAGAAATATGTGTTGAATAACCTATTATTGGATGGTTTGAACAATGTGTGTGGCTAAGCCGAGTTTGATATGGGATGGTTTCATTCCAAATGTGTACAAACATATCACATTATGGTTTAATGGATTTATCCAAATGATTTATTGCCCATTTATTGGTGTTCTAAAATTAATCCCATGCTCGTATTGTTTTGATGCTAGTAAACAAGACGTTGCAATAGAAACAATTGGCAAATCATCTTGCGTGGCAATATATACAATAGCAACACAAAACTGGTGTGGTAATACCACCTATGGAAACTAAACATTTAGTGTTGCAATATAGGGCTCTGCCTATAGCAACCACGCATTGATCGTGGCAATAGAAGGTTCTACATGTAGTAACCACAATGTTTAGTGTGGCAATAGAGAGGGCACCTCTAGCAACCAAATATTTATCGTGGCAATAGAGGGTTCCAACTATAGCAACAACAAAGATAGTGTGGTAATAGAGAGGCCACTTGTAGCAACCAAATATTTGTCATGGCAATAGAGGGTTCCACCTATGGCAATCACAGAGATAGTGTGGCAATAGTGTCCATATATTGCAATGCTATTGATGTGTGGCAATAGGGTCTATTGCAACACTCATTGTCGTTGCTAGTGTACCTATTGCTACTCTTTGGGTATGTGGCAACAGATATCTCTGGCAACGTCGGGTGTGTTGCAATAGTTACTATTGCAACACCTATGGTGGTTGCTTGTACTATGGCTTGCAACACTTCATGGTATTGCAAGAACACTCCATTGTGTTGTAATAGAGGAAAATCTATTGCAACACCAAAATAATGTGTTGCGCAAACCTATTGCTACCGCATCAGTGGCAACGCCTCCCAACCAAATTTTTGTGTTGCAATTTTGTCTATTGCAACACTTTTTAGCGTATTGCAACACTTTTAGGCCGTTGCATCAGGGGGGAAACCTTGTAAGATTGGCGGCTTAGTATCCATGAAATCCTTGAACGTGCTATATTGATTTACTTCATGACCACCCGGGTTTGCACCACGATGGGTGTTGGCAACAATGTTGTGCAACACTTCTTCCATGTTGTGCTGCATACCCTCCATATTACGCTGGCTTCTGAGAAACTACGTGAAGAATTGTTCTATGGTATATGGAGGAGGAGATGGTGGCTGCTCATGGTTCTCATTTCCGGTGCCACTGCCACCAGCCCCCGTACCACTAACCGTGGAATGGTGGGTGTCCACCATCTGCATATTTCAGCAACCAAGCAACTTATTAGGTGATATTGTAACACTGTAGATAAATGAATAATCATGCCATACTGAATTCATTGGACAAATAAATTCATGCAATAAATAGAGGCATAATAATTGATTCACAACACGCAACATACACGAAATAGATTACTTAATCGCATCAAAATGTGTCCATACATAAACCAAATTTGCCAGCATACATACACTGGACTTTAGGCGTTCGGATATCACCACACAACACATCCAAGTTTCCAAATTACATCAAGTCTCACAAGATACTTAAAGTTTTATAGAACCACCATGACGCATCACAAAAGAAACACGTAACCACTAATGAAGCATAGCAAAACTACTCGTGGTGGTCATTGTCCACACTAGACCCATCTGTAGCATCATCACCACTGTCGTCGATCTCCATCTTAGGATCTTCATCTTCATCATCGGTATCCATCTCAACCACTCCAGGAGGAACATAAGGATGGACCTGATTGTGCAAGTGATGCACCTCCTCATGCAAGTTGTCATCGTACTCCTCTGCAACCAACAACTACTGCTCTAGCTCAACCTGTCGAGCCCTTAGGAAATCTTCCTTATACTAGGCTTCATTCCTCTGATTGAGACATGGATCAACATGCGCTCACTGTTCCTATTGGCTATAGTCAACCTCTAGATCTCCAACATAGCTATCTTCTCACTCTAGAGGGCCTGATCCCTCTCTAGAGTCACCTGAGCCAGCTCTGTCCGCAACCTCTCGATCTCACTAACATGCTCACGTGCCGCCTAACGCTTTTCCTCACGAGCAAGGTCAAGCGAACAAGACAACCTCCCAAAACTGTGCCCTAGGTTACCATAGGTCTTCATCACTGCAAACATGGTGCTCATGGTTGTATTATCACTACTTTGACACTCATCAACACCCCTCTCTAGAGCCTTCCCATTGACCTGATCCCACACCGCGGTGTAGGGGTCACCCCTAGGGAACAATCCAGCAATTGCACCGCTAACTCCTATGGAAATCTCTCCATAATGTCCCGAAGCACTAAGAAAGCGGCTCTGCTAGCAGCTTCCTCTAGAGTCCTGCCCTTTGCCCCAAAGGACCAACCACTCCAGTCAGAACCATCACCCCTAGCTTGAACCATGGCCTCCACATAGACCAAGGCACCATCTCCCAACTGCTCCTTGTGCCAATAGTACTTAGGCTCCTTGCCCTCTGGGTACCCCACTAAGTTAAGCACCCTCCATAGCAAGGTAGGCATGACAAACTCTCCCAGAAACTTGCTCTTGCTGCGGGGCTCCCTAGGGGCTAACTGGTGGCGGGGAGCTCTACCTCCAGCGGACTTGCGAGCAGTCAACTTTGTGCGGGCCATCTGTAGCAAGGTTACAACTCTTGTGAGAGCGGATATTAAGTTGTTATTTTTATCAAAAGAGAGATAATCAATTTATAAGGGAAGGAACAATGCAATGAAATGAGATAAACATGTAACATGTGTATGCTCATTTCGTACGTCCTTATAATCCTAGAAATAGTAAACAATTCTAGCGATATAAATGGTGGCATACAAACATTCTCTCATATATACGAGACTAGTTCGTGCTACACGATTGCACTGTTAATGTACCTGTAGAAAAATTCATTTCAGCCTAACATCCCATAATATATACAAAATACATTGCTGAAATATAAAAGTTAAATGCTCTCTACATATGTATGCCCCCATACATATGCAGTGCACCAATCTACCTAATCCTCGTCCTATTGACGGCATTACCACACATCGGATACTTTCATATAAACATGTGTTTACATGTAAATAATCCAACACCATATAAACACTCCTCTAGACTGACTGTGTGTCCAATCATGCTCTCACAACTCCTACTTACCGAGGCACAGAGGCAATTGATCCATACATTACCATTCAAGCGAATGCACCCATACAATAGCACGCCGTATGAGCAATGAAATAGGAATATGATGCAAGAACCCCCAAGTCAGCTCTTAATTAAGCCACCTAGAGTCCTTAATAGGGCATAAAGGATATGACCACTAGCACACTCTTAAGTATTTAAATCACTAATTTAAACACCTATATACCTATAAGTTGGCAATTAATTTTCTAAAATAAAACCCTTTTGTTTTAAATACAGATTATGAACAATAACATGCTAAACCTGCACTGATGCCAGCTATGACAGAACCGACCAATTTATAAGAGCTCAAGTATGAAAACACCTGCTGAAGCAGACGAATTTGCATACTTGAACCCATATAAACCCGGTAATCCGTGAAATCACGAGGGATTTCAAACTTTTCCAACATCATCGCCAAGATCGTACAGTTTAGCAAGCACCATTCACATATTACATAAAAGTTCACACATAGTCTTCAATACATCGGAGTTCAAATATAAAGTTATTACAATACCAAGTTCTCAAATAAAGTTGTAGAAGTAAATAGTTTTAAAACTATACACACACTCCGTTCAAATACATTGCCAGTTCCAGATCGCATCCCACAAAAGCATCGAGGTAAGACTGGTAGAGAAGCCATGCCCTTGGCCTAAGCATCACCCATCGCTAGGTAGAGACAATTCACGCAATAACCATAATACATCTAACCATCTGCAAAAACAACAATGGGACAAACCCTGAGTACGAGAATGTAATCAGTTAGACTTACCCGTCATAAACTAAAAATGACTCGACACCAAGGAGTTTGATAGACTTTATCGTGGACAAGCTTGACTCACTTTTGCATAAAAGGCTTTAAGGGTGACTAAGTAGCTTAAGTACAGGTAAGCAAGCTTAAGCAAGTTTAAGTACAGGTAAGCAGGTCTACTTAACCTTTTAAGCATCAAATTAATGGTTATTAACTTGTAATCTAGATTAGCACCTGTTCTAGAGCAATCAGTTGATTAAGACAATCAATTGTCACTAGTTCAAGTTTAGTCTTTCCATCATCATTATCATCATAACCAATCTCATGTTTTAGTAGCTTTACTGCGATGACGTAGCTCAAGTCAAGTGCTCACTGTCTAGGAGCGATGATGATTATAATTGATTCCTAACCAGCTGGTGATTTATTCCCCACAAACCACACTCACCCGCTAAAGTGAGCTACAGGTCACCGAATATACTATTCTAGTAAACGTCGCGGGTTTGACAGGAACCACCGTACCTAGGGACCGCCCGACTACCAATTGGCCTTACCACTACGCCCCGTTGCCATAACCCTGCTACTATCTCTAGTATGGTGCGCTGCGGTCAACTCTCAGCCCGAATAGTGTCCTAGCTTCATGGTCAAAATGACTTATCCTTTCAGTTAAATGTGAGGCATGCGTTCAACATGACCTGAGGGATGTACAATGGTATGGTCCTTAACCGACACAAACGGAGCTACTATGATCCAAAACCCCATAAAACTCCACCCGATCTCCATTTTATCCATCAACACTTGGTTATATCCATGATATCATAAACAACTAATAGTGACCAGGTGATTCCTATAGCTCATAGGTGACAGGACATCACCTGACTTCTACCAGACTAAGTAGTGCTAGGCATTTATCTAGACCCTATCTAACAGGGTAACAAGTATATAAGGTATATCAAGGTAAACAAGGAATATATGCATCAACAGTTGCAAACAACTCATATACTTAATACATCAATCATAAAAGCATAAGCTAAATAATTAATTGCAAACCGTAGAAGAGAAATGCTCTAGGGCTTGCCTCTCTCAAAGGAACTAGGCTGGTGGTCCATACACTCCTGAAGCTCCTCTCCTGCTTCCTCGTCCACGTGCACTTTTGGCTCGGGCACATCCTGCTCCTCAGGTATCTCTACCGGGGTCTCTTTCTGCGATCCTGTATGGTGCACATGCGTACATGAATACGAGAAATGCAATTGGTATGGAATGGTAGATGATGATTATGAATGCTTATATATGGATGAACAAGTTCACTTAAGTTTAACTAAGTAGGTGCAAATCTCCTCTCTAGTTAGTTAATTAACTTTCATATTAAACAACCACATATGCACTCACATAAAAGCACATATTTGCATACACTAGCACACATATCACAAGTACAACTAAACATGCCAAGACATACCAGCAAATTATTAGTGCTTCAAAGATACACCAAAGCAACATATTCAACTAGACATGCATTAATGAATTTAAATAAATTCTAATTTAAACAAAGGCTTGAATAGCAAGATATATTTTCTGAGCTCATAAAAATCTAAAAAAAATTACAGTAACTTCACCATGCCTACTAGAGTCTACGATAAAATTTTCACTTCATTTCAATAAGTATTGTAGCCTATACAAAAATGACAAATAGCAGGCCATAAGTGCACATTAAAATACTTTGTACTATGAAAAGTGTAAAACAAAATATTTCATATTTTCCCATAATCTACACATCATAAGAATACTCTAGAAAAAGTTTCACATGTACATGTTATTCATATTTTTATCCTAGCAATTTACAAGAAATCAGCATTTAATCCACTTAAATTACTTAGCTAATTTCTTCCATAGAACATGCATGTCATATATTTATCATAGAAAGTGCATCACATAACTAGATCAACAAAATTAGAACCACATTTTTATGATCTACATAGAATTAGTTATGCATTTTCTTATTTTTTAGCATTTATTAGGATTAAATAAAGCTACATATAAAAGTATCTCAAAAATGACATGCAACATTTTTAACATGTAGATCTGGTGACAAGAAGCACAACAAAATTTGTTTCATCATTTTCGGATACATAAATCACAAGATATGAATTTTACAAGCAGTAAATCATTTTCTGGAAAACATTTTTCCTTTTATTCAAAAATCCAGCTGGCCCTATTTGCTAGATGCGCCCGGTGCTGTGCACCTAGCTCCACTGATGCACGGACCCTGCAGGTGAACTGGGCCCACCCATCAGCCACACCGCGCAGAGGGCGGTGTTGACCGGCGAGATCTCACCGACAATGAGCTCGCCGGCGGTGTGGTCACCACCACCAGCTCCCCCGCGATGAGGCGAATGTGACGCACTAGAAGATGCCACCAAAGGAGCTCTGGATTGAGCTCGAGAGTGTGCATGGCGGCGTAGCAGCACGGCTCGTCGGTGATACGCCGATTTTAGCCATGGCGAAGCACGAGAAGGGATGCTAGGGCTTCGGGGCGACAAGGCGGAGCCGAAGAGAGCAAGAAGAGGTAGGAGAAGGAAGGCACGATGGTGTGGTTGGCCACAATTGCCACGGTGGTGTTCACGTCGGTGGAGAGGAAGACGGCCAAAACCGGCCTCTCACCTCAACGAAGACGGCTGCAAACAGGCGCATAGGGTAGAGCTCGTCGAGGCGGAGCACTGGGCAAGCGGAATCGAGGAATGGGGTGGTGGCGGAGGTGCACGTTGCTGGCAGAGCAGCGGTGGCACGCGGGGGCGAAGGTGCCCACTCGGGCTTCTCGAAATGGAGAAGGGGGTGGTGACAGGATTGAGTAAGGAGTGGGCGAGCTGAGTGCGCCAGACGGGGCTAAGGCAAGGTGCGACACGCGCTCGGAACAGCACCGCCCCTCGCCGCCAGTCACCAGCGGCCACGCGAGGAGCGAACCCTACTTGTGGTCAGGCGCGGCGTGGGCGTGCACGGGGAGCAGGAGCGGGAGCAGGGTCCAAGAGCAGGCTGGACCGGCTTGAGCGGCTAGGCCGAAAGGGAGGCGCGCGGCCCATTTTCAAAAGAAAATCCCTTTTTATTTTCTTTTCAAATAAAAAAGCCCAAAAAACCCTCATTTGAGCAAGTTAAAACTATTTTCAAACCCTGACCCAAAATAAAAGTTGCTCCAAATTTTATGCTCTACAACTTTGCTTAAAGGATCAAAGTCAAATTCTCAACAGATTTTGATTCAAAACCCTAATTTTGGAAGAATTATTTAGGAGCATAATTAGACAAAAAGATTAATATAAACTTGGTTCCAATTTGCAACCTAATATTTCTAAGTTGGTTTAATGATCAAACATCAAGCACTCGTGCTACTTTAGTAAGATCCTAAGCAGCATGGCATTAAATTAAACTAAACCAGCAACTACATGAAATGACGTGCGTGATGATGCTTATGCTCATGATTTGCATATGTTAATGCATGCTTAGCACCAGGGGTGTTACACCTTCCAATTGTGATTAGGGCTATCGGCCTAGAGTACATGAAGATGGTGATCACACGGATGTCCAACTTCTTTAACCGTATCACCCAGAAGGTCATCGATGAAGCTAAGCTGCCTGCCCTAAAATAGATCATCATAGAGACTCTTTGCCAGCTCGAGATGTGCTTCCCACCGTCTTTCTTTGATATTATGCCACACCTGATGATGCACATGGTTGATCAGATATAGCAACTTGGGCCCCGTGTACCTACACCAGATGTGGACGTACGAGCGGTTCATGTTGACCCTCAACAGATACGGCCTTAACCATGCTCACCTGGAGGGCTCTATGATAGAGACATACACAACCAAGGAGGCCGTGAACTGCTGCACAACATACATCTGAGATGGGAGGGCGATTGGGCTGCCTGTCCATCAGCACGAAGGTAGAACCTCGGGGATGGAGTGCATGGGGCAGAAAGTATGCACTGATGTAGAAAATAAAACGGTGCAACAAGCTCATTACAGCATCCTTCATCAGTTAGTGGTCATGGAAACCTACATTGAGAAGCACCTGGAGAAGATCCTGTGCCACTCATGATGGGCAGCGCACGGAGGCATGAATCCAAAAACAGCACAAGAGTAGTTTCACGGCGTGGCTCAAAGAGCAGGACATACCCCATGGAGAAGCTGATGAAGCGGAGACCATTAAGAGGCTTGCGTCCGGCCCATCCACCCAAATCACCACATGGCAAAGGTATGACATCAATGGATATAGGTTCCACACAAAAGAGAAGAACAAAAAGAGCGCGGCACAGAATAGTGATGTTCAATATGAGGGCATTGACGAGTCCACGGGGCAGAGGAGGCTCTACTATGGGTAAGTTGAAGAGATATAGGAACTTGACTATAGCGATGAACTACAGCTACCCGTCTTTCGATGCCAGTGGGTCAAGCCAAAGGGGGTGGTGAAAGGAAAAGGTCAACCATAGCAACTTCACTCAAACAGTAGTGGACATATGTAAGTTTGTCACAGACTCCTGCGTGCATGTTGGGCGACCGTTTTTCAACGAGGACAGCGAGTATGCGTGGGAAGAGAAGTTTGAGAAGATAAAAAACTAGAGCACCCAGCTACGTGTCCCGGATTACGCGTTGCTAGATCTCTTTGGGTTAGGGAAATTAAAGTAGCAGTTCATTTGCAAAAATAGAATTTGATTCAAATTCAAATGAAATTATCGATGTTATTTTCATTATTTTTAAATGGGAAAATATTAACGGAGGCGGGCAAGTAACAATGGGCTGCCCCTAGTAATGCATTAACAGAGGTGGCCTCCTTAAGGTGACCACCTCGGTTAAAACTTTTACGGAGGTGGGCACATTAGGACGACCGCCTCCGTTAATGGACATTGACCATGGATTAACCGAGGGTGGCAGGGCAACCACTATAAGGCCCCCTTTCGAGGGTCCACTTTACATCATGTATTAGTCCCTAAATCAGTAGCTGATACGCACATTTGAATAAGATTGATATCAAAGACCATACTTTTACTTCTAATGGAGAAAATATGTTACACAGTTCGGGTTTACAAGGCTTGGGCCATACGCCTTACATCATATATCAGAGTTCTAGATAGCAGTCCTGTATCCTCATGGCTCCATTCCTACAGGTAGCTTGGAGTGTGGATGAAACCCTAGACATATCCCTTATGCGCGTTCCTATGTCTCGATCATCGTAGTCCTAGCGTAGCTCCTTCATATAGTCGAATGGCTCCATCTTCAAGTGTAATCCTTCTGGTCCTATCCTTGCATTGTCTTCTGTAGATCCATCCTTGGATATACTCCTGCAGCTTTATCCCTAAAAACATAAAGTGGAGGGGTTTGAGTACATACGTACTCAGCAAGTGCTATCTTTGGGTGGAGGTGAGGTGGAAGGGAAGGCTATATGTGGTGGTGATTATGATGGTTTATGTGGTGGTATGGCGAAGTAGTTATAATTATAGCTTGGGCCCTAGCAGAATATTACCATTCCCACTAGTTCCCGGGTTAAGTATAATTACCAAATTAGTATACTGCATCTCACCAGATTATCACAATTGTAGAAGTCTAATCATAGGGGATCTCATCCCAGCATTTGCCCATTCCAAAGACGTGGCTATTCGAATAGATTTAAGTAAACTCTGCAGAGGTGTACAAATTTTCCCACATGATAGGCACAATCCCTAACCATGTACGGTGGCAGGAATAGGCCCAACGAGACCCGGTACTAGCTTGGGTGCTACCCCAGATTTCCATATAATTCCAACCATGGCTTCTCAAGGGTTGGAAAATAATGTGGAAGAACACTTAGCATCCACACAAATCACATCATGGAAGATCACTTAGCATCCGTATAAACGATAATAATGGGCTCAAACGTGGCCAAAAACTCTTAAAGCTTAATGTGGAAGAACACTTAGCATCCACGCCAACTGTACCACAAAAGATCACCTACCATCCGTGTCTACTCCTGATAGACCGCTACCAACACCAACCTCCTAGTAGAAATCATACTTCTATCTAACGCGGTGTCAGATCAGTTCTACCCATATAGACATGTGGCTGTACGAAATATCTCACTAGGCGAGATGGCCTATGAACTGGTCCTTATGTGACCGAGGCGAGTATCTCTCTATAGGAACCCTTCGCAGCAATTCCTGTATGGTAATCTACCTCTCTAAATTACCACCACTCGCCCCTGTCGGGGTTCTGTCAAGTTTTACCAGTTTAAATTTCATAATCATTATCGTCAGGTTCATACAGCTCATAATGCATTAAGGTAACCATTACCTTATCATTGAACATATTATCATAATTAGTTTATAAAAGGGTTTCAAATATTATAGGCGGGGTTTATTATCTAATGGACATGGATGGTGGAGGGTTTATGGTGGAGGCTAGGAAAATGTGGTGGTGGTAGAGGGAAGTGGTTAAGGGATGGTGAAATATGATGTAGATGGAAAAAGGGAGGTAGGAATTAGGACTTGCCTCTTATTCGCGGGTAAGTATATCCTTGTCTGATTCCTGCGTCTCGTGTATCACCTAGGCTTCTGATTCCATCGGGTTCTCTCGACGTCTTCTATCCTATGCTGTCTAGCGTCGACAACCAAGAAGCACAACAAGGAAACATGCATGTAAAACAAGCATGAGCAATCAAAAAAGGCAACGATCCTACGCAGGTTGGTCCTATTGGGGGATGGTATTATTATCTAACGTTATCACTATTATGTCAACTTGAAGAAAGATTTGGATGAAGGGACTTCATCCATAGGGTAGGGTTCTAAGGGTTGGGTTAGACGGTTACTACAAAGCTCAGTCATGCGTAGGTATAATCCGATAGGTATATATATGTATATATCTATTTGTGCATTTATAATTTATATATATACCTACCGTGTATGCCTATGCATGTGGGCTATCTAGGTATGTGTATATTCAAGTATTCATGTACGTGAGGTGATGCACATGCATACACGAATATACGGTGTTAAGTGATAGCTAGCGGATAGGTGCAACTGCCCTCTACTGCTAATATATAATCTTAAATGATTAAATAGAGAGCAATCAAACTAGAATTTAATTGGGCACCAAATAATAGAGAAAATGGTATGAACATGTAACGCATGATTTTAGAAGATTTATGGTGGAACAATCAAGGGATCTGGAGTTAGGATGGTGGAGATATGATTTATCAAAGATTTAATAGAGAAAGAATATGTGGATTATAAGTTGGGGAATTATTTCTGGAAATTGGAATAATGAAAATGATATGTAAAGGCTTGGGTAGGATCTGGGGTGTACCTAATTTATTTAGAAATTTTCTGGGAATTTTTCTATTCATGGAAATTAGTTTTCTCTTCCTCCGTGTACATTCTCCCATGTGCGCCTAGTGATTTCTCCCTGCGGCTGACGCGTAGGCCCATGCTGTGGGCGCTGCATGCTTGCACTATGCCATGGTCCGTGCTTTTACTGTGCTGTAGGCTTCCTGTCCAATCCCTTTAGCTCATGTGAGCTGGGTTCACGCAGAGAAAAGAGGAGGATGGGGAGGTAGCGCTGCAACTTTCGTGTGGGGCCCAAGGGCAATGTGCCATGGCGCCACTGGCTCGTGCCACATGGCCGGGAGCTCGGCATTGGATGCTCGATGGCATCTGCTGTTTCTGCCTTTTCATCAATAGAGAGAAAACGAAGAGAGAGGGAGAGGGAGAGAGAGGCATGGAGGGGGGTTCAGTGGGACGGTGCGCCGGCGGCGGCCTTGAGCGCGGACTGGTGGAGGCGCGGGCCAGTGCGGCTGCAGTGCTTAGCAAGGGCGAAAGGAAGGGAGGAGCAGAGCAAGACAAGGAAGAAGAATAGCAGGGCTCAGCGGAGGCGGCCTCGTCGTTCGACTCTGGCGGCACTTGGCATCGATGGCACCCTACGGAGTACAGCAGAGGGGGAAGAGAAAGGGAGGGCGGCGCAAGGGAAGGTGTCACACCCATTTAAAGACCAAATGGAATGCATACTCTTATGTGTGCCCAGAGATCAATCACACATAAGTTAACAAATTATAAAGGAAGTATCATCACAAATATTATTACATCACGATTATTAACACATAGTCTTTACACAAATGTAGCGGAAATAAAAATATAAATCTCTCGTGGTAGCTCTAATCACAGGCATATTGACTGGTTGACTGCAAGTCTAGTAATCTTCAGGGAAATAGGAGTAGTAGTCACTATTTGCACTATCTGTTACCCATCCGGGATTTTTATCCAAGTAAGAAAAATAAACAAGCGTAAGTACATCTCGTACTCAACAAGTGTAATATGGGGTTCATGAGGCTCAAAGGCATGACATTGGTTTATCAGCATGTAGCTTTTAATTGGCATAATTTTAGCATATTAATAGTATCAAGATGTCTCAATATAAACAATAAACATATGATCCTTGTGAAATGATTAACGAATAGCAAAAACTTATTCGTTATTAATGATCAACTATTCCATAAGGGTCTAAAGCCACTCGTGACCGTGAGCACGGCTGTTATAACAGTTTTACACTCTGCAGAGGTTATACACTTTCACTGTGAGTCGTGTTGCTCATATGCCCGGGTTAATTACTCCCAAAACACTTCCAAGGTGAGCAGGCAGGGAAACACTATGAAGTCTTTCGAAGGTTCGTCTAACAAGTTAGGGCCATTAGATTCACTCGGCAAACAGATGTAGAGCCCCCCTTCCAAATGGCACAATGACACGCAGCCTATACACATAAGGACAGAGGCCGTACTATACCCGATTCATCAAGCCATTCTTACACCAAAAAGGTTACCACTAACAAGCTAGACAAGGTCCTTCTATATGACTAAAGCCAAAGCCATATAGCCCTCACAGTTGTATTGTAAATCCCGGATGTTCGCTTACAGATAAGTCCTTAAGGAGAGTAACTAGAGCACCAAAAATAACCTCATGCTCTAGTCCCCTTTAAACAGTAATAAAAAGTCATCTTTTAATGTTTATTGCATATTCCATTAGTCAAATTACATGATCATAGTCCATGTTAAGCACTAGCAATACTACTCAATGCAATATAATAGGTATCAAGGAATAAGATCAACACTAAGTCATCCTTAACAAGGGAATATATGCATAATGATATTATTTGCTTATTGTGAATAGGACAACAAGGATAATCCCATGCTATACTTGCCTTGCTCAAACTGGTCCTAATGATCTTGCTTGTAGAAAAGCTCCTGATCCCCAACGAATTGCTCACCGTCTATACTCGATCAACAATAGCAACAACATTCATCCAAAAACAATCATGCATAAACAAATAAGACTATAATTAGAACAGTACACCAACAGTAATAAAATAAGATAAAAAGTCTTTAAAATGAATCTACAACTCGCTAGGATCACACAGACGTGAAAATCACGAAAAACGGAGCTAAAACGACGAAATTATGAATTTTCGAAGATTTCCTATAGAAAAATAATTACTTTAATTCAAACTCGAAAATCAAATGTCACAAACCTACTGTACAGTACTACTAACATGTAGAGCTCGCAAATACGAACCTAACGCAATTTGAACGGGTCAAATCGGAGTTAAAATGGAGATTCTACGCATGAAATAACATAATGGCAAAACTGTAAACAAGTGAAAACGTATTTCTGAATTACCGCGATCAAATACGCCTTCAAAAGAAGAAAATGAATTCGGGGTTTACGTTATGGACTGCGGGTTCTATATATAAAAAGTACAGGGGCTCTTTAACAAAATTGCCGGCCGAACCGGTATCTTCAATCCTCGGCCGTTGGATTCAAATCGGACGGATCAGATCTAATCAAGAGAGAGAAAGAAAAACTCCGGCCGGCTACAGTGGACCGACGGCGGCGCCATGGCCGGACTTGGCCCGAGCTCACCGGAGTTCGATGAAACGGCATCTTCGACCACCATTCGACAAACGGGAAGTAAAGGGAGGAAGAGCGGGACATGGCGAGCTCACCTAGGGCAAAAACGGAGCTTGAGGACGAACCAAAGGAGGTGCGCGACTCGGAGAGGCGGCGGCTAGGGCTCACGCTCACGGTGACTGGTTTCTCGAGCACCACAGTAGCTTTGAGAGGGCGGGATGGAGGCGGCGTGGTGCGCAACTCGGCTTATATAGCCCGATGATGCTCTAAACAAGGAAGGAAGTGATATGGGAGGCGGATTCGATCGGTGGAACAAGGAAAGGAATCCGACCGACATAGGGAGGAAGAAGATGCTCTGACACGTGGGCCCGTGGTGTCAGCTAGAGAGAGAGAGGAAGGGAGGGCGCGGCGCGCGCGCTGGGCTAATGGCTGGGCTCAGCCCAAAGCGGGAAGCGGGGGAGGGGGAAGCGAAGACGGGCCATGCGGTGAAGCTGGGCCGCGTGTGCGGTGGAAGCTGAGTTGGGCCAAAAAGCCAAATAGAATAGGATTTCCTTCTCTTTTTCTTTTCCCAAAATTTCAAAGCATTTTCAAATGGAATTTTGAAATTCTATTTGAGTTTTCAAATAGAGCACACAATACAAAATATTATGCAGTAGCATGAATGCTCAATCATGTTTCTACCCTTATATTTGATTTTAAATTAATAAAAATTATTACTTTTCTAAGTTTGTATGCTCACAAAAATACATAAAAGCCATATTTACCTATTTTTAAATATTCCAAAATTTTAGGGTGTTACAATTCTACCCCCCTTAAGATGAATCTCGTCCCGAGATTCGGCTGGTGCTTGCTCGAATAGTTACAGGTAGGTTTTCCTCATATCCTCTTCTCTTTCCCAGGTGGCCTCATCTGCAGTGTACCGATTCCACTAAACCTTACACATTTTGATAGTTCGACTCCTCGTGACTCTTTCAGCAGTCTCTAAAATTCTAACTAGAAACTCTTCATATGTGAGATCCTCTTTAATAGTGAGCTCCTCTAACGGGATCTGTTCTTCTAGTACTCGCAAGCATTTCTTAAGTTGAGACACGTGAAACACATCATGTACACCTGCCAAACTCTCAGGTAATTCCAACTGATACGCCACCTCACCACGTCTCTCTATGATCTTAAAAGGTCCAATATACCTTGGTGCCAATTTCCCCTTCATGTTGAACCTTTTCACACTCCTCATTGGTGATAATTTCAAGTAGACATAATCCCCTACTTCAAAAGTCAACTCTCTCCTCCGAGTATTAGCATAACTTTTCTATCGGGACTGGGCTATTTTTAGATTATCTCTAATCATTCTTACTTTATTTTCAGCATCCTTGAGTACATCAGGCCCAAACACTTGACTTTCCCCTGTCTGATTCTAGAACAACGGGGTTCTACACTTTCGTCCATACAGAGCCTCAAACGGTGCCATCTGAAGACTCTTCTGATAACTATTGTTATAAGAGAACTCTGCATAAGGCAATCTCTTATCCCAACTAGTACCATATTGTAAAGCACAAGCTCTCAACATATCTTCCAATATCTGATTAATTCTCTTCGTCTGTCCATCTATCTGTGGATGGTAGGCTGTACTAAAGTTCAGCTTGGTTCCTAGTGATTCATGTATCTTTTGCCAATAATGAGATGTAAACTAGGTACCCCGATCAGACACAATTTTCTTAGGAACCCCATGTAGACTCACTATTCTTTCTATATACAATTCAGCCAACTTTGCACTGCTATATATACTCTTAACTGGCAGAAAATGAGCAACCTTTGTTAGACGATCTACTATTACCCAAATTGAATCATACCCTCTCTGAGTACGTGGCAACCCAACTATGAAATCCATACCAACTTCTTCCCATTTCCATTCGGGTATCTGCATAGGCTGTAACAATCTTGCAGGTCTCTGATGTTCAGCTTTCACCCTTTGACAAGTGTCACACAAAGCAACATATTCAGTAACATCTCTTTTTAAACTATACCACCAATATTTCTCTCTCAGATCCAGATACATCTTAGTACTCCCAGGATGTATGGAATAAGCTGACTCGTGAGCTTCACGCAGAATTACCTCTCTGATAGTCTTATCCTCAGGCACACACAACCTTCTTCCAAACCATAATGTACCATTATCATCCTTATGGAATCCTGGTGATTTGCCCTTTGCTATATTCTCCGCTATCTCTCTCAATTTTGCATCTTTCAACTGAATCTTGTGTATTTCTTGCTCTAGAGTAGGTTCTAGTACCAATTCTACCGCATTGGTGGTAAACCCTAAATTCAGATGCTCACATTCAGCACACAACTCTCTTGACATAGGCATTACTTGCACTTCATTAGCGTAGCTTTTCCTACTAAGAGCATCAACAACAACGTTGGCCTTTCCTGGGTGATAATGCACCTTCAGATCATAGTCCTTTATCAACTCCAACCATCTACGCTGCCTCAAGTTCAGATCTGATTGAGTGAAGATATACTTCAGACTCTTGTGATTAGTGTATATATCACTCTTATGTCCAATCAAATAGTGTCTCCATATCTTTAGTGCATGAACCACTGTAGCTAATTCCAAGTCATGAGTAGGATAATTTAATTCATACTTTCTCAACTGTCTCGATGCATATGCCACAACTCTACCTTCTTGCATAAGAACACATCCCAAACCTAAACGAGATGCATCACAGTAGATAGAGAAATGTTTACTCAGATCTGGCAAGACTAATACTGGTGCAGTGGTCAATCTTTTCTTCAATTCCTCAAAATTAGCCTGACACTTCTCAAACCACACAAACTTGGCATTCTTCTCCAATAGTGCAGTCATTGGCTTTGCAAGCTTAGAAAACCCCTCTATAAATCTCCTATAATAACCTGCTAATCCCAAGAAACTACGGATCTCACTTACATTGGTTGGTGGCTTCCAATTCAATACATCTTTCACTTTGCTAGGATCTACTGATATTCCTCCATTTGAGACAACATGACCAAGAAAGGAAACTTCCTTCAACCAAAACTCACATTTACTCCGCATGGCATATAGCTGGTGTTCTCTGAGCTTTTGCAAGACCAACCTCAAAATGTTCAGCATGTTCCTCCTCAATCTTGGAGAATACTAGGATATCATCAATGAATACCACTACAAACTTGTCCATATATTCCATGAACACCTTATTCATCAAATACATTAAGTATGCAGGGGCATTAGTCAGACCAAAAGACATCATTGTATACTCATATAACCCATACCGTGTGGTAAAAACCATATTTGGTATATCACTAGCACGAATCTTCAACTGGTGATATCGAGAACGAAGATCAATCTTGGAGAATACACAAGCACCTCTCAACTAATCAAATAAGTCATCGATTCTAGGCAACGGGTACTTATTCTTGATAGTAACCTCATTGAGAGACCGATAATCCACACACATCCTCTGAGTGCCATCTTTCTTGTCCATAAAAATCACTGGTGCTCCCCAAGGTGAAGAACTAGGATGAATGAAACCCTTATCTTGCAACTCCTTAATTTGTTTCTTAAGTTCTTCTAATTCATCTACTCCCATTCTATATGGACGCTTAGCTATGGGTGTAGTTCTAGATAATAATTCAATAATAAATTCAATGTCACGGTCTGGTGGCATACCTGGCAATTCCTCAGGAAACACATCGGGGAACTCCTCCACAACCGGGTCCTCCTTGTAGGCACCATCATTAAGCTGGTTCACTGTAGCGGTCTCCTGTTTTTGCACTTTCACATCAACCCTGATCCAATCTCCCTTCGGTGTTGTCAGCACTACTGATTTCTCCTTGCACTGAATCTCTGCTTGTTGTTGCATCATCCAATCCATTCCCAATATGAGATCAATCCTAGCTGTTCTCAATACTATAGGACTCACCTTAAACTCTACCCCCCTTAAAATGAGACTAATCGGAAGACAATGATAAGATGGTAGCATGCTTCCACCAGGTGAGTTTACTAATATAGGGTTCTTCATGGCACACAAATAAATTCTATGTATTCTAACAAATGCTTGTGATATGAAAGAATGTGATGCGCCAGAATAAAAAAGAACAGTGGCAGGAGTGGAATGGACATCGAACGTACCAAGCATAACTTCCGGTTCCTCCACTGTTGTTTCTTGAGACAAGTGGTTCACCCTTCCAGTGTTAAGCGCAGGCTTCTGGTGGCTACCCTGCCTCTGGGGAGTCTACTGGTTGGGCTTCTCAGGGCAATTGTAAGACAAGTGACCTTCTATCCCACATCGAAAACACCTGTTGGGGGTATTGGGAACACTAGTCTTCATAGGAGTATTATTGGAAGGGCCCTGACGCTGAGTCTGATTCCCACTCTGCTGCGGAGGGCGTTGGTTGCCATTCTGTGGCTGGAATGAGGGACGTTGCGGGAACTGATTGCGGAAAGGGACCTGACCACAATTCCACTGACTAGAATGAGGCCTCTGTTGATTACCTTGCTAGAAACCAGTACACGGACGAGTGTTACTACCGAAGGCCTGTCCCTGAAGCCTTTTCCTCTTGGCATCCATCTCCTTGCGCTTGTTATCCACCACGATAGCGCGGTTCACAAGCATCTAAAAATTGGGATAAGTATTGGACATCAGCTGCAATTGTAGTCCATCATACAATCCCTTCAGGAAGCGGCGCTGCTTATCACTGTCATTAGCCACCTCATGTGGAGCATATCGTGACAACTGGGCAAACCTGTCGCGATACTCAGCTACAAACAATGACCCTTGGGTCAAGTTCCTGAATTCCTCTGCCTTCAGTTCTATCATCCCTTCTGGTATATGGTAAGCCCTGAAGTTCTCTCTAAACTCCTGCCAAGTGATCGCGGGAGCATTGGCGGGGTGACCATACTCATACGATTCTCACCAATCCTGAGCTTCTCCCTGGAGTTGTCCAGAAGCAAACAACACCTTCTGTCGGTCATCACATTGTGCAATGTTGAGCTGCTTTTCCACGGCACAAAGCCAATCATCCACTTCCAATGGATCAGCGGCATGCGTGAACATTGGGAGATGACCCTTCAAAAACTCACCACGCTTATCATGTGGTTGTGCCCCAGCAACTGGCTGATTCTGTTGGTTCTGCACCAGTTGTTGCATAAGTCGTGTCTGCACTGCCAATAGTTACTCAATAGTTGGTGGCGGTGGTGGTGGTGGATTTGGGGGAACACCTCCACGACCCCTGCCTCTTCCTCTTCCGGCCATCTACCATCCATAAAAATGCAAACTTTGAGATTTCCATGTTATCAACCACTTAGAAGATAAAGAATGAGATCTGAAAGTTTTCTAGGCGAATATCTATATTAACAGTTCGGTAAATCAATCGTATCTCAAGCTACAGAAGTCCAATAGAGGCGTACTTTATATGGTTGGAAAGCTTATGAAGTTATCCACAAATTTTATTTGGACCATAAGACCAGATTCTGTCGTTAAGTTAATTAACAATAAGGCGCAACAGAAACTGTTCCAGATTCCAGACTGCAGAAACTTTAACTTGTGACAGTTATATCTCTTGAACCAGATCAGATAAAAAGGTGATTCCAGTGGCATTTGAAAGGTGCTTAAGCCTAGTTTCTCTCATAAAAATTTCATAAATGTTGCACGAACCGTTTTTGAACCATAGCAGAAACATTGCAGACTGCTCCAGAAAACAGCAAGGACAGAAACGTGACAATACCAAACCCAACTATTATTCCCTTGACTATTAAACTTATTATTCTTAAAAATGGAACTTGTAGACATGCCTATAAGCCCCAATACTCATAACAAAAATCCAACTCACACATAAGCATAATGATAAAGCAACTATCACACCAAAGTTCAAACCACACGACAGACTTGAAGACTCAACTGACGTTACTAGGAACATTCTTATTATATAAAGGACTCCTATTTTCTAAGGACGTGGCTCATGCTCTAATGTCTCATAAATCTTGGCCATGCCTTGGTTTGCTCGGAGTTCATCAATCGTTGCTTGACACCTCTTGATGGTCTTCCCCTGTGCCTTTACCATCTCCTCTAACTACAGCTTCCTCTCCATCATATCATAGACAAGGTTCACCATCACCTGAGGAAGTGGTTCCAACTGCACTAGATCCATCATGGCCCATCCAAGGTCGGGGTGTGCACGAGGGAAGTAATGGTGAACATCATGCTTCATGCTGTCAAAGCGAAGGTAGCGAAGGCCCATACATGCTTCAAAGGCGGCATCTTCAATGCTAGCCTCCATGGTAGCTCGACGACCCATGTGAGAATACATCCTGTCTAGCTAGTATGCCCCTTTTTCCTCATCCTTAGGAAAAATACTGACTCTTGCCTTCCAGTAAGTGTCCTCCAGCAGATAGGTATACTCCCAGCAGACGTACTCCATAGCTGGGTGCCAACCAACGAAGTAAGCAGAGAGCATTCCCACAAGTCGATGGTGAGAGACAGCATCTCCTCTAGCCTTGTGGTAGATCTTCACAGTCCACCCCATTGGAGGAGGTGGCACATCCTTAGCAGCTTCATCATGTGGTGGAGATGGGGGTTGCTCTCCTCCATTGGCTTCCTCCTCTTCATCATGTTCAATCTCAATGATCTCAGGATCTTCTTCAGGCTTGGGTTCTTCCTGGGGAGGTGCTGGTGCTTGGATTGATGCTTTAGGGGCCTGCTCCTGCTCCTGGGGTGCTTCCTCTTGTGGCTCTTCAGGTGCAAGCAAGGCACGAGGTGGGTAGTGTCCTCTAGTGGTGATGCGGGCAGTCTTGCGGCCACGAACCATCTACAGAGTTTTAGATGTAGTTAGAATAGAGGCAAAATTTTGTAATAGAATGAGACATAAGAAGCATAAAAATTTATCAAATATCAAGAGCAAGATAATAAGCATAAAAATTAGTGAAAACGAAGATACTAAATCGACCATTTCTAGTTAGGCTTGCGTCCTACAGTCAACAAAAGCTCTGATACCAATTTGTCACACCCATTTAAAGACCAAATAGAATGCATACTCTTATGTGTGCCCAGAGATCAATCATACATAAGTTAACAAATTATAAAGGAAGTGTCATCACAAATGTTATTACATCACAATTATTAACACATAGTCTTTACATAAATGTAGCAGAAGTAAAAACATAAATCTCTCGTGGTAGCTCCAATCACAGGCATATTGACTGGTTGACTGCAAGTCTAGTAATCTTTAGGAAAGTAGGAGTAGTAGTCACTATTTGCACCATCTGTTACCCATCCAGGATTTTTATCCAAGTAAGAAAAATAAACAAGCGTAAGTACATCTCGTACTCAACAAGTGTAACATGGGGTTCATGAGGCTCAAAGGCATGACATTGGTTTATCAGCATGTAGCTTTTAATTGGCATAATTTTAGCATATTAATAGTATCAAGATGTCTCAATATAAACAATAAACATATGATCCATGTGAAATGATTAACGAATAGCAAAAACTTATTCATTATTAATGATCAACTATTCCATAAGGGTCCAAGGCCACTCGTGACTGTGAGCACGGCTGTTATAGCAGTTTTACACTCTGCAGAGGTTGTACACTTTCACTATGAGTCGTGTCGCCCATATGCCTGGGTTAATTACTCCCAAAACACTTCCAAGGTGAGCAGGTAGGGGAACACTATGAAGTCTTTCGAAGGTTCGTCTAATAAGTTAGGGCCATTATATTCACTCGGCAAACAGATGTAGAGCCCCCCTTCCAAATGGCACAATGACACGTAGCCTATACATATAAGGACAGAGACCGCACTATACCCAATTCGTCAAGCCATTCTTACGCCAAAAAGGTTACCACTAACAAGCTAGAAAAGGTCCTTCTATATGACTAAAGCCAGAGCCATATAGCCCTCACAGTTGTACTATAAATCCCAGATGATCGCTTACAGATAAGTCCTTAAGGAGAGTAACTAGAGCACCAAAAATAACCCCATGCTCTAGTCCCCTTTAAACAGTAATAAAAAGTCATCTTTTAATTTTTATTACATATTCCATTAGTCAAATTACATGATCATAGTCCATGTTAAGCACTAGCAATACTACTCAATGCAATATAATAGGTATCAAGGAATAAGATCAACACTAAGTCATCCTTAATAAGGGAATATATGCATAATGATATTATTTGCTTATTGTAAATAGGACAACAAGGATAATCTCATGCTATACTTGCCTTGCTCAAACTGGTCCTGATGATCTTGCTCATAGAAAAGCTCCTGATCCCCAATGAATTGCTCACCGTCTATACTCGATCAACAATAGCAACAACATTCATCTAGAAACAATCATGCATAAACAAACAAGACTATAATTAGAACAGTACACCAACAGTAATAAAATAAGATAAAAAGTCTTTAAAACAAATCTACAACTCGCTAGGATCACACAGACGCGAAAATCACAAAAAACGGAGCTAAAACGACGAAGTTATGAATTTTCAAAGATTTCCTATAGAAAAATAATTACTTTAATTCAAACTCGAAAATCAAATGTCACAAACCTACTGTACATTACTACTATCATGTAGAGCTCGCAAATACGAACCTAACGCAATTTGAATAGGTCAAATCGGAGTTAAAATGGAGATTCTACGCATGAAATAACATAATGGCAAAACTATAAATAAGTGAAAACGTATTTCTGAATTACCGCGATCAAATACTCCTTCAAAAGAACAAAATGAATTCGGGTTTTACGTTATGGACTGCGGGTTCTATATATAAAAAGTACATGGGCTCTTTAACAAAATTGCCGGCCGAACCGGTATCTTCAATCCTCGGCCGTTGGATTCAAATCGGACGGATCAGATCTAATCAAGATAGAGAGAAAGAAAAACTCCGGCCGACTACAGTGGACCGACGGTGGCGCCATGGCCGGACTTGGCCCGAGCTCGCCAGAGTTCGACGAAACGGCATCTCCGACCACCATTCGACAAACGAGAAGTATAGGGAGGAAGAGCGGGACATGGCGAGCTCACCTAGGGCAAAAACGGAGCTTGAGGACGAACCAAAGGAGGTGCGCGACTCGGAGAGGCGGCGGCTAGGGCTCACGCTCGCGGTGACTGGTTTCTCGAGCACCACAATAGCTTCGAGAGGGCGGGATGGAGGCGGCGTGGTGCGCGACTCGGCTTATATAGCCCGGTGATGCTCTAAACATGGAAGGAAGGGATATGGGAGGAGGATTCGATCGGTGGAACAAGGAAAGGAATCTAGCCGGCGTAGGGAGGAAGAAGATGCTCTGACATGTGGGCCTGCGGCGTCAGCTAGAGAGAGAGAGGAAGGGAGGGCGTGGCGTGCACACTAGGCTAATGGCTGGGATTGGCCCAAAGCGGGAAGCGGGGGAGGGGGAAGCGAAGACGGGCCACGCGGTGAAGCTGGGCCGCGTGTGCGGTGGATGCTGAGTTGGGCCAAAAAGCCGAATAGAATAGGATTTCCTTCTCTTTTTCTTTTCCCAAAATTTCAAAGCATTTTCAAATGGAATTTTGAAATTCTATTTGAGTTTTCAAATAGAGCACACAATACAAAATATTATGCAGCAGCATGAATGCTCAATCATGTTTCTACCCTTATATTTGATTTTAAATTAATAAAAATTATTACTTTTCTAAGTTTGTATGCTTACAAAAATACATAAAAGCCATATTTACCTATTTTTAAATATTCCAAAATTTTAGGGTGTTACAATTCTACCCCCCTTAAGATGAATCTCGTCCCAAGATTCGGCTGGTGCTTACTCGAACAGTTGCGGGTAGGTTTTCCTCAGATCCTCTTCTCTTTCCCAGGTGGCCTCATCTGCAGTGTACCGATTCCACTGAACCTTACACATTTGGATAGTTTGACTCCTCGTGACTCTTTCAGCAGTCTCTAAAATTCTAACTAGAGACTCTTCATATGTGAGCTCCTCTAACAGGATCTGTTCTTCTGGTACTCACAAGCATTTCTTAAGTTGAGACACGTGAAACACATCATGTACACCTGCCAAACTCTCAGGTAATTCCAACTGATACGCCACCTCACCACATCTCTCTATGATCTTGAAAGGTCCAATATACCTTGGTGCCAATTTGCCCTTCATGTTGAACCTTTTCACACTCCTCATTGGTGATACTTTCAAGTAGACATAATCCCCTACTTCAAAAGTCAACTCTCTCCTCCGAGTATCAGCATAACTTTTCTGTCGGGACTGGGCTATTTTTAGATTATATCTAATCATTCTTACTTTCTTTTCAGCATCCTTGAGTACATCAGGCCCAAACACTTGACTTTCCCCTGTCTGATTCTAAAACAACGGGGTTCTATACTTTCGTCCATACAGAGCCTCAAACGGTGCCATCTGAAGACTCTTCTGATAACTATTGTTATAAGAGAACTATGCATAAGGCAAACTCTTATCCCAACTAGTACCATATTGTAAAGCACAAGCTCTCAACATATCTTCCAATATCTGATTAATTCTCTCCGTCTGTCCATCTGTCTGTGGATGGTAGGCTGTACTAAAGTTTAGCTTGGTTCCTAGTGATTCATGTATCTTTTGCCAATAATGAGATGTAAACTGGGCACCCCGATCAGACACAATTTTCTTAGGAACCCCATGTAGACTCACTATTCTTTCTATATACAATTCAGCCAACTTTGCACTGCTATATGTAGTCTTAACTGGCAGAAAATGAGCAACGTTTGTTAGATGATCTACTATTACCCAAATTGAATCATACCCTCTCTGAGTACGTGGCAACCCAACTATGAAATCCATACCAACTTCTTCCCATTTCCATTCGGGTATCTGCATAGGCTGTAACAATCCTACAGGTCTCTGATGTTTAGCTTTCACCCTTTGACAAGTGTCACATAAAGCAACATATTCAGCAACATCTCTTTATAAACCATACCACCAATATTTCTCTCTCAGATCCAAATACATCTTAGTACTCCCAGGATGTATGGAATAAGCTAACTCGTGAGCTTCACGCAGAATTACCTCTCTGATAGTCTTATCCTCAGGCACACACAGCCTTCTTCCAAACCATAACGTACCATTATCATCCTTATGGAATCCTGGTGATTTGCCCTTTGCTATATTCTCCGCTATCTCTCTCAATTTTGCATCTTTCAACTGACTCTTGTGTATTTCTTGCTCCAGAGTAGGTTCTAGTACCAATGCAATGTTGGTTCTCCTTCTTTCTAGAGGGTAGACATGAATTCCTTCTAGAATAATGGGCTCTTGTTCATCTGTGGCAACCATCTTGTGCTTGGATTTGGTGATGAGATAGGCTTTCTTCAGTTCTTGGGCGTGGCGGTCTTCAGCTTCCTTCAGGGCTTCAGCAATGGCGGTCTCGTGGCTTTCTACGGTAGCTACTCAGGCTTGTGCTTTTGCAAGTTCCACGTGGAGCTTCCTGGTGAAGATCTTGGCTTCTTCTGCTCGGCTGATGCACTTCTTCAACTCAGTGGTCCTCCTATCATGATGCTCGTCTAGGGCAAGCAAGTACTTGGTCAAGTAAACCATGGTGGAGTTGTCTTCTAGCAGGCGGTGTTCTTATAGGGCTTCCATGGGAGCAATCCAAATTGGTCGATTATTCTTTGGTGGTGGGAAAAATCTCATGGGTGTATGGGCAATGGGCTCTTCATAGATCTAGCATAGATATCGTAGGGCTTTGCAGGCTATAGCTTGGTAGGTGTCGGCAAAGAAAAATCCGGTCGTGGTGATGCTCCAGTCTTTAGTTATGTCAGGAATTAAGTCTTCACTCTTCTCAATGTAGATGGTGATTTCACATCGCTCGGTGCCATGCTCTTCATATTCACAGCCTTCATACTCGAGGCGCTCTTGAATACTAAGTCTCTACATGGTGGCGCACAGAATCTTGGGAAAACCTTCGGTGTGGAGGCAGTAGCTGTTGATCCAAACTCCTTCTGTCATTTTATGGACGGTGGAGGGATCAGTGGTGGTCGTTTGCCGATGGAAAAGCCAAGGGTGCAGCTTCTTTTGCCTTTGCTCAAGGGAGGAGAAATCTAGAAGTGGGATGCTTTAGAGAGCGTGGTGTGGTGTTGAAAGGTGGAGGGGTTCCTTCTTTTTGTAAGGGCCGGGGAAGCGTGCTTTGACCGGTCTTTACTGGGCTTGAAGTGTGTGGGAGAAGGAAGGGGAGTGGGATGGTGTAAGGTCCAAATAGGCTAGAGGGGGGTGAATAGCCTAATTAAAACTTTTATAAGATTTACTTAACCACAAGTGTTAGTACAAAAGGTGGCGAAGCAAAATGCACTAGCTCTAACTAATTAAGCAAGCCACCTACACAAGTCTAGTACAAGGCTATCCACTAAACACAACAACAACTACTACAAGCTAGAAACAAGGAGTAACGTGAGAGAAGAGCTTTGAGTGATTATACCGCCGTGTAGAGATGAGAAGAACCAATCAATCAATCACACAAGAGAAATCATCGGGAAGAGAACGACACAAAAATTTATCCTGAGGTTCACTTGCTTCCCGGCAAGCTACTCCCCGTTGTGGCGATACACCCACTTATCGGTTCATGAGCTAATCGACTATCAAGAGTCGAGCCCTCGGCGGACATCGCACAACCGCACACAAGATGGGGATCCTCCAAGCCACGAGCTCCACTAGAGTATCCAATTCATGAACTCCCACGGGAAAGGATTAAGAACCCCTTACAACACTTGATGAGGGCTCCAACAATCTCCAATTGCGAGCTCAATCACCTCCGCTGCTCCAAGCCGTCTACAGCGTCGGGAAACACAGAAGAGTAACAAGAAATCCGTAGCAACTCGAAGATCAAGTGCCTCTAGAATGCAACTCTCAAGTAATGCACTTGAATCTCACTCAATCTCACTCAAGATGTGCAACCAAGCAAAGAGATGAGTGAAGGGGTTGTTCTCTAGCTCAAAGGATGTCTCAAGGTCTCAAATGTGCAAGCTTTTTCCCCCCAAACCCGGCCACCGTCTATTTAAAGCGAAGGGGTAAGCAACTAGCCATTACCGGACAACGCAGTGAAAAATGTGATGACCAGACGCACCGGTCAGGGTGACCGGACGCGTCCGGTCACTACAGGACAAAAAGTAACAGTGCGAGTCAGTGAGAGCCGTTGCCATGACCGGACTCGCTTCACCGTTTGACTGGACGCGCTGCACCCAGCGTCTGATCGGAGTCCAGAGAGCTCCTCGCATGATTGGACACGTCTGATCGCATGTGACCGGACACGCCGCACGTTCGATCAGCTCCTCGCCACGCTCTGCTCCTCTAGGTGCCCGACAGGACACTCCGGTCCCGGGGACCCTCGGACGCGCTGGTCACCCACCTTTCCTCTGCGCCCAGGTGAACTGACCAGACGCGCTGGTTAGGCCAGACCAACGTCCGGTCACAAACCCTAGGCGCGCTACGCCTCAGCCCTCAACTTGAGCTGATCGGATGCGCAGGTCCACCCTGGACCGCGTCTGGTCCAGCGTCCGGTCACTGTTTTTTAGTGAGAAACACACCAGACTTACGCCTCTGTTTCTCCGCCTCCGGGGCAGTAGTAAATAGGCGTTTCACATCCCCCAAAAAGTGTCGAAACCCCTCTCTACCGCTCAAACAACACCGCCTTCGCACATGTGCTAACACCACCAAGTGTACTCCACCATGTGCATGTGTGTTAGCATTTCACAAATATTTTTCAAGGTGTTATGTTAACTCTCTACTAGATCCTAATGCATATGCTCAAGACATTGATCTAGTGGCACTTGATTCCCGAGCTAACCGTGATTGCCCCTCTTGATAGTCGGCTGTGTATCCTAATCCCGGTCAATCACTTCTCTACTCATCTTAGACCGGCAAAAGGAAAACCCTATGGTTATACCTTTGCCTTGCGCTCTTAGATCCTTCTTCTCCACTTGATCATCAAGTCCATCATTTTATGTGCATTACTTCATGATCTTGCTCATTATTTCATGCACCAAATCATGTGGTCTTGTGGCCATCTCTCCATGCCATTTCCACCTCCATCAGATGTTGCTTATGCCTTGCTTAATCACACTTGATCACATAACATTATCAACTTTGGTGTCACTCAATTTCCAAAACCAAACTTGGGCTTTCAATCTCCCCCTTTTTGGTAATTGATGATAACCACCACAAAGATATGAAATGAAATCAATTTTCAATTTTGATAGTATTAGCTCCCCCTACATATGTGCTTCCATGAGTTTGGTTCAATTGTGCACATATGTATGGATTTGAATTTTGGGAGAGTTACTACTATCAAATTGATGCTAAGGTATATAGAATGGACCTTTGAAGCATGATACCAATCGGAGTTGCCAAAATATACCATCCTTAGCACCAAAGTAGCTAGACACCACTTGTAATACATCACTTGCAAAGACCACAAACACTAAAATACCCCGTGAGATCAACATTATAAGCAAAGGTGTCTAGATACCACTTGTAAAGCTATTCTCAACAAATCATCATTCAAGTTCTATTTCTAGCATACATCATACAGTCATGAATATGAATTTAAGCTTTGCAATGCAACAATTCATCATGTTAATGCACATACAAATGTAACAAATAATTCATGAGCTTGCTCCCCCTACTTGTGTGCTTAATTTTAATTGATCCCTTTCCAATATCATATCTTTGCTTTCTCTCCCCCTTACTATACCTTTGTGACTTACTTCTCCCCCTTTGCAACTTAACTTTTTATCATTGTGACTTTTCTCTCCCCCTTTGTCAACAATCACCAAAAAGGTGCCAATTTTAGTGAGAATTAAGTCAATCAATATGAGGGAGTCCAAATTATGGTTCAATCTAGATCACTTGCCTAGAATATGTTATTCAGTTTGATCCAAGGACAAGCTTCTTCACACCTCATAAAGTATAAGGGTTATCTTGACCATGTTGAATTACACATCATGAGCTCATTTTCTAGATTCAACACTAGGTTTACAAGCCTACAAACATGTCATATGCTACCACTAGATAAAACAAACATAGAAGCAATAGTGGTACCATATATACATCAAAATCATTTTATTTTCATGAATGAGCCTATTTGTCATGCAAACATGCCTATATGTTCTAACCATGTCCTTGGCAAAGTATGAATGATATGTCAAACAACTTTGCCTTGCATTGTCGAAGGGTGCACTCATTTCAAGTTGGAGATGTCAAGTATGTTCAATTCATTCTTCAACTTATAAAATCTTTTCTCATCAAGTGGCTTTGTGAATATGTCAGCTAATTGATCTTCGGTGCCAATGCTTTCAATGCTAATATCACCCTTTTGTTGATGGTCTCTTATAAAGTGATGCCTTATGTCAATGTGCTTCATTCTTGAATGTTGAACCAGATTTTGTGTCATCTTGATAGCACTCTCATTGTCACAAAACAATGGCACATTCTTGAACTTGATTCCAAAATCATTTAAAGTGGCCTTCATCCAAAGCAATTGTGCACAACAACTACCGGCACTAATATATTCGGCCTTAGCGGTAGATAGTGCGACACTATTTTATTTCTTTGATGACCATGAAACAAGAGACCTTCCTAGTAATTGACAAGTGCCACTTGTGCTCATTCTATCAATCTTGCAACCACCATAGTCGGAATCTGAATATCCAATCAACTCAAAGTTTGATCCCTTGGGATACCATAGTCCAACATCATGAGTGCCCTTAAGATATCTCAATATTCTCTTGGTTGCTTTCAAGTGACTTTCTCTAGGTGAAGCTTGATATCTTGCACACTTGCACACACTAAACATCACATCCAGCCTAGAAGCGGTGACATAGAGCAAACTTCCATTCATAGACCGGTATTGCTTTTTGAAAGGATCAAGATGCCCAAGAGGGGGGGTGAATTGGGCTTTTCTAAAAATTAATTGCAAGAATTAAATCCTACAAGCCAAACTTCACCCCTAGTGCCTACTAGTGTTCCTTGTGATTCTATCGATAAAAGTTTTGCACCCTAAGTTCCAATCCTAGACTAGCATGGCAATTCTAGGAAATTAAACAAGCAATGAAAGTAATGCACGAAAGTAAATGCTTGAAAGTAAGGGTTAGGAACACGGCGATGTTTTGCCGAGGTATCGGAGAGTCGCCACTCCCCACTAGTCCTCGTTGGAGCACCCGCGCAAGGGTGTAGCTCCCCCCTTGATCCGCGCAAGGATCAAGTGCTCTCTACGGGTTGATTCTTCGACACTCCATCGTGGCGAATCACCCAAAACCGCTCACAACTTGAGTTGAGTCACCCACAATCTCATCGGGTGATCACCAAACTCCCAATCACCATCAAACCGTCTAGGTGATGGCGATCACCAAGAGTAACAAGTTAGAACTCTCACTTGACCACAACAAGCCTAATGAGAAGATGGATGCACACTTGCTATACTCTTGTCACTAGTGAGGAATCACAAACTTTGATTCTCAAATCACTATCCTCACTAGGGCTCTTGCACTCTAAAGGTGTTTCTCAGCTGAACAAATGAGCAAGAGACCTCTAAAAGAGGTGGAGGGGATGTATTTATACACCCCTCAGACAAATCCAACCGTTATCTGCCGAAACAGCAAAACGCGCACTGACCAGACGCGCCTGTCGACATGACCGGACGCGCCAGTCAAGTGTAACGGTCGAAAACCGAAAGCTACGCTGAGTGACCGGACGCGCCGATCTGTGATGACCGGACGCGCCAATCAGAGATGACCGGACGCGCCGATCAGGGATGACCGGACGCGTCCGATCATGCAAGAGCTTACTGGAAAAATGACCTGACGCACGACCGCGTCCGATCATAGGTGACTGGACGCGTCAGGTCACCACGGGACCTTACTGGAACGTGACCGGACGCGCCGATCACTTCACAGTCGCATCCGATTACACCGTTTACCCTCTGGAACACGTGTTAGACTAACCACCGCGTCCGGTCCTCTCAAGGACCACGTCCGGTCGATCAGCTAAAACCGTAGTGAAGTGTTAGTACTGACCGGACATGTCCGGTCATGACCAGGACCGCGTCCGGTCATAGGTAAACGGCTCAAACGTCTTCTAAACGTGACGCAACTTGAACCAAGTTGCTTCCAACTGAACTCTGAGCTTTTCTAGAGCTACCTAGTGCTAAGTTTGACAAGTGTGCACCACACCTAAATAGAAGACTCACCTAGGTCAAGCTACTCACTCATGCCCCCCTTTATAGTACGGTCAAAGGAAGCAACAAAGATCCTAACGACTATTCCAGATGTAATCTCAACACCTTGACATCCGAAACTAACAGTCCTTAATCTTATCGTTGATCCTTTGAAAACCGAAACGATTTCCATCAAGGGACATGAATACCATATTGCCCAAAGCAGTTGTCATCTCCATGACCTAACTTACCAATGTTTCTACAAAACACACGTTAGTCATGGTAATAATGTGTTGTCATCAATTGCCAAAACCAACATCGGGGCCTAGATGCTTTCAATCTCCCCCTTTTTGGTGATTGATGACAACACTTAGATTCAGAAGATATGAGTTGAGGTTTTTGATCATGCTTGGTTTACATAAGCATAAAGCTGTAAGCACAAGGGGTTAGTCATTGCTTATGTATTCCAAGCGAACTGAGTGTACTCATAAGATAAAACATGAAGAGTTAGTACACATAAAACATAGCTCATATGAAATCAGAGTAAGGCATGGAAGCACAACCTTATGAGCTAAACACCATTAAGTGACATAAATATAAAGACATAGTCTCACAAACTGATAGTCACACAATGCAGGGCGAGAAAAGTAAACATGATGTATGAATGTAGCACACACGAAAAACGAAACCCTCTATCACCACTCCCCCTGAATCTATGCTCTCTCTCCCCCTTTGGCATCAACCACCAAAAACTAAGCTAAGGATCTGACGGGGGAACTGAGGCTGTCGTGTCGGGTGCCGAGGAGCACGGAGTGATCACGAACTATGAAGTATCCTCCTCAGACTCTGAACTATCTAGCTGACCCTCTGTAGATGAACGTGGCAGTGAAGCAGTCTGGGTCTGTAGAGGAGGTGCAGCAACTGAAGGTGTAAAGGCAACTATCGGATCAGTCACTGTCGCCTGAGCCTGAAATACACCAAGAGTGGGAGGATGTGTAGAGGCAACTGAAGAAGGCAGAGTGTCTGTAGTGGCTACCCCTGTCACTGGAAACGCAGCAGTCTCTGATGTCGACATGTCTGAAGTAGTCACAAATGTAGAATATGACAGTGTCGGCTGTCCAGTCAGCTCACTGTAGGTAGCACTGAAATCAGGGAATGCAGTGCCTGAGAGGAGGTGTGGTCCCGGCTGAGCTGGTGGAGTAAATCCTGTCTAGATGGGCGTGTAGCTCGGAGACTAAAACGTCTGCGGTACCTGCTGCTGAGGGGAGGTGTACTGAAAGCTCGGCTGCCCCTGACTCTGAGGTCCACTGGACTGTAAGGCTGGAGTCAGGACAGACGGTGGTGGCGGTACTCCCACAGTGATAAGGTGGCGCAGGAGCTCTAAGTACTGCTGCTGAGTGGCTGCCTGCTGCCTCTGCATCTCAAACTGTTGGCTCTAAAACTCGAGCTGCTGCCTCTGGAGCTCGTCCTGGCGAGCCTGAATCTGTGCAAACGCTATAGCTGAGTCCTGTGCCTGTCACTACATCTGTATCTCCTGTCTCTCCTGGGCCAAGGTCAACCTCTCAAGTATAGCCCCCATGGCTGGATCTGAGCGCGAGGCTAAGCCAGAGCCACCGGCCTCATGGTCGTGAGGCCAAGGAGAGCGGTACCGGGGGATGGGCTGATAATCCTCATCAGTGCTGTCAGTGGCCACATCCTCGGCTTGATCAGCCGGCTGAGCATCTAAGTCTGCGAGCTTTGCCTCAGTAAGACCCTCAATGGTCTCGTCCTACTCAGCTGCTGTCTCTAGTACCTCTGGCCTCTATCGCTGTCCTGGGCCAGGTGCCTGCTCTCTGGTCACTGATGCCCATAGCTAGCGGATGTCATACTCTGGGAAGGCTATGGTAGTATCAGAAATTTCAGCTCTAATCTCTGCAGGCAACTCACAGGCAGTCCTAATAATGAAGCAAATCCAGTGTGCATATGGTAGCTGCCTATGACCCTTGAAGCCCTCTGCCAAGGTGTCCTCCATCTCACAAAGCATCAGATCCCAGAGGTCAAACGGGGTCTGTGAGACGAGGTGATGTACAACCCACAACTGCATGCGAGTTAGACCCTCTCTGTATCCAAGTCTCGAAAGAAGTGTCCTCCTCACTATAGCATCCAGTACTCTCGCTATGGGTGTCAGACTGGCTGGTGTGCGTCGAGACCCCTCGCCAAAAGGCTCATGGAAACAGGGTCGAATCATGTCAGTAGGGGGCACTGTCCCACCGTGAGGGCGTCTCGGAGGAGCAGTCTGTCCGAAGCACAGCTGATGGATCTTGGTCTCTAAAGCAGGGAGTCTGAGAATCTCTCGTACCCTGGTGCTGTATAACCTACGGTCACAACCTCTAAAGGCAAAGTGGATGAACTGATGTGCCGGTTCAATCCACAGTGAGGAGTAAAACTCTCTGACCCAGGTCCCGCAGTATGCGCCAGTCCGTCCAAGAAGATCTGATAGTCCAGGCAGAAAAGATAGATGTGGACGAAGCTGCTCACCAACCACCCCAACTAATGCCTCTAGTCGACAGACTCTCTATGGTCTGAAAGCTATCCCACTATCGACATAGGCCCTGTAGAAATCCTCGTGCAGAGGAGTGTAGAAGCTGTCTGACGCTCGGGGATCCCGCAGGGGTGGGAACCACCAAGTGACCTCAACAAACCGGAGGGCCTGGACCTGTCTGGCTATAGCACCCCTGAGGTCAAAGTGCTCAATAGGGGGGTGACCTCTAGCCCTGGGAGGTGGACGACCTCCACGACGCTAACCCTCTGGCCTAGGAGTGACCTGAGCTCGTGTACGTCCTGAGCGATGATGCTGTGGAGTCTGTACTGTCTGCTCCTCAGTCTCCTGTGGATCCTCTATAGGCTGCTCTGTAGGGGCATCCACTGTCTCCTCTGTGGCCTCCACTGTCTCCTCTGTGGCCTCTGTACCGAGTTGTCGACCTTCAAGATGAAAGCGACTCTCGCCAATGTGAATACCACTGCTCCTGCCACCCCTCTCTGCTGCCTCTGCTGCATCTGCCACTGCCTGAGCTATTTCTGCCTCTGTAAGAGTTCTCTTCCTTTTCTTAGCAGCAATCTTTACTCGCTTCCCGCGAGCTACCTCTATCCTCCTGGGGGGACTGTCATCCCCGTCACTAGGTGCCCCACCAGCGTTCTTGCAACGAACCATACTAACAAGCGGCTGTACTGAGACAAACTAAAAAAGCAGATGATGTACTGAACCTTGTGAGGCTTGGCCTCAATCCATATCCGCAGGCTTAGCCTCGGATTCACAACTGATCACTGACACACTCAGCACTGACAGGACAAACTGAAACGATAGAATAGATGGATCTACTATAAGCAACATATATTATCTAAAAGATAAGTGAGATCCTAATAAGAGCAAGCAGGTGAGGTAAGATGTGAGATGACCACGATAGCTACCTCGATGAGCGATGATCCGATGACCAGAAGATGATCTTGACGTGTTAGGGTTACCCGAAGACGGTGATCGAAACCCTGGAATACAATCGACGATCGATCGACAATTAAATTAGTAATTCATCGAAAAATCAACGGTAAACCCTAATCCAAGTAGAAGATGTCACCTTGCGGAGACGGAGACGATCGCGGAGACGGAGATGATCGTGGAGACGAAAAACTCGTGATCTAGGGTTAGGGTTTTCTGCGGTGAAGGACGAGGACCTCGGAGAAGGGCGCGCGCAGCAAGGAGAGAGCTCCGAGGAGAAGCTAGGGCATGGGCTGGCATGACTGCGGCGGCATAGCTCCGACGAGGTGTGCGGGCGCGGGCGCGGCGGCTCGGTGCGGGTCGCGGGCGCGGGCACGGCGGCTCGGTGCGGTGGTGCTGCGGCAGCGGTGGCACGGACGCGGGCGCGGTGGTGCTACAGCTCGGTGCGAGCGCGGCTGCGGCTGCTCGCGGTGGTGATGGCGCGGCGGCAGAGGCACAGCGAGTCGGTGAAACGGTGAATCGGCGAGCGGCGGATGAAAAACGAGAAAGAGATCGAGATCCAATCGTACGGTTAAAAAGGGTGAGATCCGCTTTTCGCGTGATGACCGGACGCGGTGGAGGCAGCGTCCGGTCACATTCTAGTAAGCTCCTGGAATGATCGGACGCGTCTGATTATCCACGATCGACGCTGACAGCGTCTGGTTAGACATTGCCCGGAAAGATAGAACGGATGACCGGACGCGGTGGTGGTTACCGAGACCGGACGCGGTGGTCGATAGGGGCGCGTCCGATGCAGCGTCCGGTTACAGGTTTCGAAGAAAAACTTCGGGAATGATCGGACGCGCTGGTGGACGCCGAGACCGGACACGGTGGTGAAGCTGAACCGCGTCCGATGCAGCGTTCGGTCCAGCGTCCGGTCGCTGTAAAAAGCTCTTTTTCAAACCATTTTTCGACGTGACTTCTCCCAATCAAGTTCCAATTCAAAGAGACTCAAATAAACACCAATTGGAACCTGATATGAGTGACCTCACTCAAACCCTCAAAATTTTCAAAATATTTTGCCTTAGGCTAGTATTATTTTTAAGAAAATATTCAATAAACACCCGAGGAGTAACGTATGGCCATGCAATAGAGTTTATGAACCCTTAGGAGCTTCAAATGCTCTCTCTATTCATGGACGAACACAGAGGTTACTCAAAGCTAAACCGAATAGAAACGACAAAGCAACAACCATGCATATGCAATGCAAAACAAGAAAGGAAGGCTAGGTTGCTTGTCAAGTTTGATCCATGGTTAGGCTTTTTCACTCCTCCAAAGAAGGGTTATCGTAACTGTGTTAGACAAGTCCTAGATGCATTGCGGAAAAATAAACATGTCATAAAATACAATGCAATGCAAGGGACAACACAAACTCATCTTTTAAAGTTACTAGAATCAAGCACATTTAGTTCACTTCTCAATCTACAAAAGGTAGCCTCATCTAAGGGTTTAGTGAATATTTCCGCTAATTGATTTTCACTTCTTACACCTTCAAGTGATATATCATTTTTAGCAACATGATCTCTTAGAAAGTGGTGGCGGATATCAATGTGCTTGGTGCGAGAGTGTTGTACCGGATTATTAGCAATTTTAACCGCACTTTCATTGTCACACAAAAGCGGTACCTTTTCAAGAACAACTCCATAGTCTAGGAGGGTTTGTTTCATGTATAGGATTTGTGCACAACAAGCCCCCGCGACAATGTATTCCGCCTCGGCGGTGGACAAAGCCACACTATTTTGCTTTTTAGATGACCAAGATACTAAGGATCTCCCAAGCAAATGGCATCCTCCGGATGTGCTTTTTCTATCAATTTTGCAACCGGCATAATCCAAATCAGAGTAGCCAACTAGTTGGAATCTAGCTCCTTTACCGTACCAAAGTCCGATGCTTGGGGTATACTTAAGATATCTTAGTATTCTTTTTATGGCACTTAGGTGAGGTTCTTTAGGGCATGCTTGAAAGCGAGCACACATGCACACACTAAACATGATGTCAGGCCTAGATGCGGTAAGGTACAACAAGCTACCAATCATAGAACGGTAAAGAGTTTGATCGATTGGTTTACCTCCCTCATCTAGGTCGAGATGTCCATTAGTTGGCATTGGGGTCTTGATTGGCTTGCATTCTTCCATCTTGAATCTTTTGAGAAGATCCTTGGTATACTTTTCTTGAGAGATAAAAATCCCTTCTCTCATTTGCTTGACTTGAAACCCAAGGAAGAATGTTAGCTCACCAATCATTGACATCTTGAACTCTTTTGACATCAATTCACCAAATTCTTTGCAATAATCTTCATTTGTTGACCCGAAGATAATATCATCAACATAGACTTGACAAATGAAGATCTCTTCATTAAACTTCTTAGTGAATAGTGTGGTGTCAACCTTCCCAATAGTGAAGCCCTTCTCAATGAGGAAGTCCCGGAGGCGCTCATACCACGCTCTAGGGGCTCGCTTGAGCCCATATAGCGCCTTGGACAACCTATAAACATGATTAGGATATCTAGGGTCTTCAAACCCGGGAGGTTGTTCAACATAGACTAGTTCATTTATGAAACCATTTAAAAATGCACTTTTCACATCCATTTGATATAGTTTCATTTCATGATGTGATGCATATGCAAGTAGGATACGAATGGCTTCAAGTCTTGCAACAGGTGCAAAAGTCTCTCCAAACTCAAGACCTTCAACTTGAGAGAACTCTTTTGCCACTAGTCTTGCCTTGTTTCTTACTACTACCCCTTGATCATCTTGCTTGTTGCGGAACACCCACTTGGTTCCAATGACTCTTGCACCTTTTGGATGCTCTTCAAGTGTCCAAACTTGATTGCGGGCAAACTTGTTCAATTCTTCATGCATGGCATTCACCCAATCTGGATCTTGAAGAGCTTCTTCTACATTCTTAGGTTCAAGACAAGAGACAAAACAGTGATGTTCAACAAAAGAATTGAACTTTTGAGATCGAGTCATTACACCCTTTGTAGGACTCCCTATGATGAGATCTTGTGGATGTGCTTGAAGTAGGGGTGAGTTTCTTCGATCAACCATTTGAGGAGTAGGATGAGGAGCATCAACATCTTGTGCTTGTGCCTCGACTTGTTGATGAGAGACATGAGTGTCTTCATTTTCAACTCTCTCATTCTTATCATCATCTTCAGGCACATATGATGATGATGGTGGATTGACAATTTGTACATCGTCTTCATCATCTTTAGGCTTGATGTCTCCCACTAGCATGTTCTTCATGGCCTCCCTCAATGGTTCATCACTTACATCATCACAATTCTCAATTGCTCCTTGGGAGCCGTTAGATTCATCAAATTCCACATCATATGTTTCTTCAACCAAACCGGTGGCATGGTTAAATACTCTATATGCTTTGGACTTTGATGAGTAACCAACAAGGAAACCGATATCACAACGTCTTTGGAACTTCCCTAGGTGTTGACGCTTCTTGTAGATGTAGCATTTGCAACCAAACACCCGAAAGAATGAGACGTTCAGCTTTTTCCCATTTAGCAACTCATAAGGGGTCTTGCAAAGGAACTTTTGTAGGAAGAGGCGATTTGAAGCATAGCATGCGGTGTTGATTGCCTCGGCCCACAATTTCTCCGGTGTGTTGTACTCATCTAGCATGGTTCTTGCAAGAGTGATCAAGGTCCAGTTCTTTCTCTCAACTACACCATTTTGTTGAGGAGTGTAGGTTGATGAAACTTCATGCTTGATTCCAATTTCATCACAATAAGCTTCAATGTTGGTGTTATCAAACTCTTTGCCATTATCACTTCTAATTTTCTTTATCTTGACTTCAAATTCATTTTGAGCCCTCTTTGCAAACTTATTGAAGCAATTAGCCACTTAGGATTTGTCATGAAGAAAGAAAGTCCAAGTGTATCTTGAGTAGTCATCCACAATTACTAGGCAATAGAGATTTCCACCCAAGCTCTTATAAGTTGTAGGACCAAACAAATCCATGTGTAGAAGTTCTAGTACTCTTGATGTTGACATGTAGGCTTTGGTTGGATGAGTGTTTGCAACTTGTTTGCCGGCTTGACATGCACTACAAGGTTTGTCCTTCTCAAACTTTACATCCTTCAAACCTCTCACTAATTCTTTCTTCAATAGCTTGTTGAGAGTGTTCATTCCAACATGAGCAAGCCTCCTATGCCAAAGCCATCCAAGTGTAGTTTTGGTGAATAAACATGTCATCAAGTTTGCATCTTCGGAGGTGAAGTCAACTAGATAGAGATTATTATATCTAAAGCCCTTGAAAATCACTTGCTTGTCATCTATCTTTGTAACAACCACTTCATTTGGACTAAACAAGCATTGGTAGCCAAGATCACAAAGTTGCCCAACGGATAGTAAGTTGAAACTCAATGAAGCAACATAGAGCACATTTGAGAGAGAGTGATCATTTGATATTGCAACCTTGCCTATACCCTTAACTTTGCTCTTTGAATTTTCCCCAAATGTGATCTTGTCTTGACATACCCCATTCTCTTCAAGTGAGGTGAACATACGAGGATCACCGGTCATGTGTTGTGTGCAACCACTATCAATCACCCAATGAGATCCACCGGTCTTGTAGTTCACCTACACACAAGAGATCAAGCCTTTTGTTTAGGGACCCAAACTTGAGAGGGACCCTTAACTTTCTCAACTAGTGACTTGGCAACCCATATTTTCTTAGGCCTATTCTTGTTAGGGGGACCTAAGAACATGACTTTCATCTTTCCACTTGAATCTTTTCTAAGCATGTAATGAGCATTGAAAGCGAAGGGTCTAGCATGCTTGGGCAAGGGTTGTGGTGGTGGAGTTTTGCACTCATGAGCAAAGTGACCTTCTTGTCCACACTCAACACATCTCTTTGGTTTGGGCTTTGACTTGCTTTGTTGTTGTTGAGCCTTGACCTTCTTCTCTTGATTTGCCAAGTAGCCAATGCCACTCCTATCCATCTTCATGACGGTGTTCATGAGTAGCTCACTTTGCAAATGTTGGCCTCTTGTGAACTTGCTTATGCCGGTCTTGAGATGCTCTTTTTCTTGCTTGAGCTTCTTGTTTTCTTCTATAAGTGACTCATTTGAAGTTTGCTTTTCAAGAGCCATCAACTTCTTGTTCTCAACTTTAAGCATCTCATTCTCACTCTTGAGCTTGACATACTCATCATAGTTATTGGCCTCAACCACACTCTTGCCTTTGCCGCTAGAGCCTTGCTCAAAGTTCTCAACAATCAAATCATCACATGATGTAGCTATATCAATCTTAACAATTTGGTTAGTAGCATCATGTGTCTCAAGGGCAAGCTCATTAGCAACAATAAGAGTATCATAATTGATTTTCAATGCGGTATATTCATCTTTTAGCAAGTTTAGCCTAGTGATGAGTTCACCATGTTTCTTCTCAATTTTATCATGTTTATCTCTAAGCTCCTTGTTAGAAGTTTTGAGCTCCTTGAGAGAAGAAGACATAGTTTCATTTTGATCTTTGAGCTCATCCCTAGTCTTATATGCACTTTCAAGCTTAGATGAGAGTGATTCATTTTCATGTTGAAGCTCATCATTTTCATTTCTAGTTCTTCTTATGATTTTAGAGTATTTGTTTAACAATTTTACTAGTTCATCATAAGAAGGTGCATCATATTCATCATCACTATCACTATCATCATCATCACTATCACTATTTTGTACCTTTCGATCACCCTTAGCCATGAGACATAGGTGGGAAGTAGATGATGATGGTGACGATGGCGGTGAAGGTGGTGATGAAGACATCGACGAAGATGATGATGGCCCAATCACAAGTGCGGCGATCTTCTCTTTTTCATCGTCGCTTTCATCGTCGGAGGACTCACATGATGATTCAATGTCGGTGAGCTAATCACCAACAATATAAGCCTTGCCTCCCTTCTTCTTCTTGTAGAACTCTCTTTTCTTGCCATCTTTCTTTTTGTATGGCTTGTTCTTTCTTTTCTCATCTTCTTCATCACTTGAATCATCTTTCTTGCCCTTGTACTTGTTCTTGTACTTGTCTTTTGGAGGCTTTGGGCATTGATGAGATAGATGGCCAAGTTCTCCACAATTGAAGCAATCCATTTTGGAGATTGGCTTCCTTTTGCTACTAGTGAAGAATTTCTTATTCTTGCCATCAAACTTGATGCCACTCTTGTTGAGCTTCTTTAGCATCTTGGTGGCCTTCCTCACCATTAGTGCAAGTGATGCATCATCAAAGTCACTTTCACTTGAGCTTTCTTGCACTATCATGGCTTGGCCCTTCTTCTTTTTCTTTTCATGGCTAGCTTTGAAGGCCAAGTCTTTTTCTTGGAAGATGATGAGCCCTCTTCCGGAGTGATGTGCATGTACATCTCATGTGCATTGATCTTTCCTAATACTTGAGTCGGGGTTGCGGCGGAGAGATCACTTTGGTGAAGTATGGTGACAATGTGTCCATACTTCTCAACGGGAAGAACACTCAAGATCCTCCTTGCAACATCCAATTGACTCATTTTAGTGAGTCCAAGAGCATTGAGATCTTCTACAAGAACATTTAAACGAGTGTACATTTCATTAGCACTTTCTTTGGGAAGCATCTCAAAAGAATTAATTTTCTTTAAAGCAATATGATAGCGTTCCTCACGCTCACTCTTAGTTCCCTCATGGAGAGCACAAAGATTTTCCCACAATTCATGAGCGTTTTTGGCATTACGCACACGATTGAAGATATCTTTGCCTAGGGCCCGGTAGATTGCATTTTTTTGCCTTTGCATTCCACCGGTCGTATTTCTCCTCGTCACCAGTTGGGTTGGCGGGATCCCTTATAGGAGGAAGCCCTTCGGTTGCGGCTCTAAGGCACCCAACATCTATGGCTTCGAGGTATGCCTCCATACGAATTTTCTAATATGGAAAATCGTCTCCCTCAAAAGTGGGAGGTGGTCCTTCCCCATTAGACATCTTGCTCTAGGCGGTGAAGCCTAAATAAAGACCAACACGGCTCCGATACCAATTGAAAGGATCAAGATGCCCAAGAGGGGGGTGAATTGGGCTTTTCTAAAAATTAATTGCAAGAATTAAATCCTACAAGCTAAACTTCACCCCTAGTGCCTACTAGTGTTCCTTGTGATTCTATCGATAAAAGTTTTGCACCCTAAGTTCCAATCCTTGACTAGCATGGCAATTCTAGGAAATTAAACAAGCAATGAAAGTAATGCATGAAAGTAAATGCTTGAAAGTAAGGGTTAGGAACACAGTGATGTTTTGCTGAGGTATCGGAGAGTCGCCACTCCCCACTAGTCCTCGTTGGAGCACCCGCGCAAGGGTGTAGCTCCCTCTTGATCCGCGCAAGGATCAAGTGCTCTCTACGGGTTGATTCTTCGACACTTCGTCGCGGCGAATCACCCAAAACCGCTCACAACTTGAGTTGAGTCACCCATAATCTCGTCGGGTGATCACCAAACTCCCAATCACCACCAAACCGTCTAGGTGATGGCGATCACCAAGAGTAACAAGCTAGAACTCTCACTTGACCACAACAAGCCTAATGAGAAGATGGATGCACACTTGCTATACTCTTGTTACTAGTGAGGAATCACAAACTTTGATTCTCAAATCACTATCCTCACTAGGGCTCTTGCACTCCCTTGCACTCTAAAGGTGTTTCTCAGCTGAACAAATGTGCAAGAGACCTCTAAAAGAGGTGGAGGGGATGTATTTATACACCCCTCAGACAAATCCAACCATTATCTGCCGAAACAGCAAAACGCGCACTGACCGGACGCGCCTGTCAACATGACCGGACGCACCGGTCAAGTGTAACGGTCGAAAATCGAAAGCTACACTGAGTGACCGGACGTGCCGATCTGTGATGACCGGACGCGCTGATTAGAGATGACCGGACACGCCGATCAGGGATGACCGGACGCGTCCGATCATGCAAGAGCTTACTGGAAAAATGACCTGACGCACAACCGCGTCCGATCATAGGTGACCGGACACGTCAGGTCACCACAGGACCTTACTGGAACGTGACCGGACGCGCCGATCACTTCACAGTCGTGTCCGATTACACCGTTTACCCTCTGGAACACGTGTTAGACTGACCACTGCGTCCGGTCCTCTCAAGGACCGCGTCCGGTCGATCAGTTAAAACTGCAGTGAAGTGTTAGTACTGATCGGATGCGTCCGGTCATGACCAGGACCGCATACGGTCATAGGTAAACGGCTCAAACGTCTTCTAAACGCGACGCAACTTGAACCAAGTTGCTTCCAACTGAACTCTGAGCTTTTCTAGAGCTACCTAGTGCTAAGTTTGACAAGTGTGCACCACACCTAAACAGAAGACTCACCTAGGTCAAGCTACTCGCTCATGCCCCCCTTTATAGTACGGTCAAAGGAAGCAACAAAGATCCTAACGACTATTCCAGATGTAATCTCAACACCTTGACATCCGGAACTAACCGTCCTTAATCTTGTCGTTGATCCTTTGAAAACCGAAACGATTTCCATCAAGGGACATGAATACCATATTGCCCAAAGCAGTTATCATCTCCATGACCTAACTTACCAACGTTTCTGCAAAACAAACGTTAGTCATGGTAATAATGCGTTGTCATCAATTGCCGAAACCAACACCGGAGCCTAGATGCTTTCACTTTTGATCTACCATGTTGCCACTAGCATCAACACCCAATTGATCATTTGTGCCCATTGGTGTACTCATTGGCTTAGCATCTTGCAATCCAAACTTCTTGATCATGTCCTTGATGTACTTGCCTTGACTTACAAAAGTGCCATTCTTCATTTGCTTGATTTGAAGTCTAAGGAAGTAACTAAGTTCTCCAACCATAGACATTTCAAACTCATTTGCCATCATTTTTCCAAACTCTTCACAAAAGTCTTGATTTGTTGATCTAAAAAATAATATCATCAACACAGATTTGTAACACAAATAAGTCATTTCCAAGCTTTTTGGTGAAGAGAGTGGTGTCAACCTTTCCCATCTTGAACCCTTTAGAGAGAAGAAAGTCCATCAATCTCTCATACCATACTCTAGGTGCTTGCTTCAAACCATACAATGTCTTCTTTAGCTTGTACACTTGGTCGGGTTTCTTGTCATCTTCAAAACCGGGAGGTTGCTCAACATAAACTTCTTCATTGATGTAGCCATTGAGAAATGCACTTTTGACATCCATTTGATAGAGCTTGATGTTGTGTGCACAAGAATTTGCTAATAAGATTCTAATTGCCTCCAATCTTGCAACCGGTGCATATGTCTCACCAAAGTCAAGACCTTCAACTTGTGTGTAACCTTGTGCTACCAATCTTGCTTTGTTTCTCATAACTACACCATCTTGATCTTGCTTGTTTCTAAAGACCCATTTAGTACCAATCACATTTTAATTCTTTGGCCTTTCAACAAGTTCCCAAACTTGATTTCTAGTGAAGTTGTTTAGCTCTTCATGCATGGCATTTACCCAATTAGAATCTTTCAATGCATCTTCTATTTTCTTAGGTTCTTCAAGTGACACAAATGAGTAGTGCTCACAAAAAGATGCTAGCCTTGATCTAGTTTGAACACCACTTTGAATTCCACCAATGATTTGATCCAATGGATGATCTCTTGCAATATTGGTAGGTTGGAGTATTGGGAATGGTTGCTTCCACTAGCTTGACCTTGATCTTGAGCTTCATTATGAGAACCACTAGAGCTTGCTTGATTTGTATCAATTTGCACACTTTAGTTGATCACATGAGTATCATCATCATCAACTTGCCTTGGCCTAACATCACCAATGTCCATGTTCTTCATTGCATTTGATAATTGATCTCCTCTCACATCATCAAGGTTTTGAGCTTCATTTTGAGACCCTTGGGTTTCATCAAACTCAACATCATGAACTTCTTCCAAGGTGACATTTGTGAGATTCCAAACTCTATATGCTTTGCTTGTGGTAGAATAACCAAGTAAGAATCTGTCGGGCCCCCAATTTAGGGTCCACTGTGCATCATGTATCAGTCCCTGGATCAGTAGCTGATACGCACAATTCGAACAAGATTGATATCAAAAACCATACTTTTATTGCTAAAGAAGAAATATATTACATGGTTCGGGTTACATAGCTTGGGCCACTGGCCTTACATTGTATATCAGAGATCTAAGACAGCGGTCCTATAACAACGTGGCTCCATTCCTACAGGCAACTTGGAGTGCGGACGTAACCCTAGACTTATTCCTTAAGCGTATTCCTATAACCCGGTCATCGTAGTCCTAGTGTAACTCCTTCGTGTAGTCGTACGGCTCTGTCTTCGAATGTGCTCCAGGCGTCCTATCCTTGTGTAGTCCTTGGTAGCTTCATCCTCGGATATACTCCTGCAGCTTTATTTCTAAAAACATAGAGTGGAGGAGGAGTGAGTACATACGTACTCAGCAAGCCCTAACTTTGGGTGGAGAGGTGGAGAAGGATATATATATAAAGAGAGAGGTGGTTAGTGGTAAAGATGGTAGAGTGAAGTAGTTATAAATATAGGTTGGGCCCTAGCAGGGTATTATCATCCTCACTAGTTCCCGAGTTGAGTATAGATTACCAAATTCATAAATACATCTTACCAAAGTATCACAGTTGTTGAAGTCTAATCATTTGGGGACCTCATCCCAGCGGTTGCCCATTCCAAGGACGTGGCTATTCGAATAGATTCAATAATCTCTGCAGAGGTGTACAAATTTCCCCACATGATAGGCGTAGTCGATACCATCGTCATGGCTTAGACAGGCCTAACGAGACCTCATACCCGAGAGGGCGCTACCTTAGATTTCCATATAATTCCACCACGGACTACTCAGGGACCGGAACCCACAAGCATCAGGATGATCACATAGCATCCTAGAATATCGAGTGGTTGGATGATCACACAGCATCCGGTGGATGATCACATAGCATCCAGATTAAATAATAAAAGGGTGCTCGCACACGGCACAACAATAAATTTTACATGGAAGACCACAAAGCAACCATGCCGATCAGACCACGGTAGATCACACAGCAGCCGTGTCCTCTCCTGTTAGTCCGTTGCCACTCCGGCCTCCTAGTGAAAATTATAATTCAATCTAACGGGGTGTGAGATCAAGTCTACCCATATAGACATGTGGCTGTACGGAATTCTGGCTAGGCGAGATGGCCAATGAACCGGTCCTTATGTGACAGAGGCGAGTATCTCCCACAGGATCCCACACAGGCTATCATGCCAAGGTAACCCATACCACATGAATTACCCCCACTCGCCCCCTGTCGAGGTTTAGTCCAATTTTACCAACTTAAGTTTCATAGTTATTATCCTCAAGTTCATATTTCTCATATCTCATCAAGGTACCAATACCTTCTCATAAATCACATAACAATATTAATCTATGAATGAGGATTTAATAAGTAGTATATGTTAAGATTAGCAGTTGGTAGGGTCGGGTATGGTGGGTTATGGTGGAGGCTAGCAAAAATGTAGAGGTGGTAGGAGGGGAGTAAACAAAGGAATGGAAATGTAGGAGACAGGTGGGGATTAGGACTTGCCTTTGCTCGCTGTCGAGTATATCCAAGGTTGTCGTTCCTTCATTGTTCCCGTGTTGGTGGTGCTTCTAGGGTCCCGTGGGTCATCTCTGCGTCTCTGATCCTACGCGGACTAACGTCGACAACAAGACACACAAACGAGAAAATAACAATCAATGCATGTCAAACCAGCACGGCAGCAATCGTTCCTAGACGGGTTGATCCTAGTTGGGCGATGAATCATTAACTAGCCTATCATTATTATGTCAATTTGAAGTAAGATTTGGGTAGAGGTATTTCATCCAATCAAGGTGGCTCCTACGGGTTAGGTTAGAGTGGGTGGTTGGTTAGCCATACATGGATGTATTCCCGGGTATCGGGCATAGCCATATATAGTGTGTAGGTGATACTATCGGTACACTACTATATCTCTGGGTTTATACATATTCTATCGCGTAACATTATATTTTATAATACTACCGAGAATATTTTATATTAGTAAAGCGCATATTTCATTTTATTATTATATGTATATTATTATTACTAGCATGCGGATACTTTAATTCTACCGCGCATATGTTATATTACTATTGCATTTATATATTAGTACTATCTATATATGTTGGTTATATCTAATCCTAGCGCGTCCATCTTATAATTCTAACGCGTGTTTTATAATTCTATCAGGTATATCTTATGTTCCCCTATATCACTACTACGGTTATATTTATACGGATGCAATTGTATCACTAAGTATACGTTATGTTTATTCGTGTAGTTATATTTAAGTGATCGTTTGCGGAGCGTTTAATCTAATATATGCGTCTACAGCGTGATTACTAATAAAGTAAATCAAGGCAAACAAATCTAGAATTTAAATGGGCACCATTATTTGATGATTTATGGTGAAAGAATTATGCAATTTGGAATTAAGACGTGCAAGATATAAAATATTTAAATTTACCGGTTAAACGCGTATGAAATAATGCATGCAAATTAATTCTACTATTTTTATCTATGCAATATGGGTGCAAACTATATAAATACGATCTAGAACTACTCTAGTTAATTTAGAAAATTTTTGGGAATTTTTATGTAATTAATAATCTTACCGTTTAACATACTGTGTACGTTTTCTGGGTACGCGTAGCAGTTTACCCATGAGGCTGACGTGTGGGCCACTGTGGGGCTCGGCCTAGCACTGTGCTCGTGCACCTGCTCCCGCCTGCCTGCGGTCCTTGTGGACCGAGTGTTCACAGAAGAAAGGAGGGGGAGGAATCATTGACAGGCAGGCCCCACCAGAGGGTGTGTCGCTCGGCCATTGGCCACGACGTGGCTGAAGCGCTGGCATTGGATGCCATCGTCGGTCATTCCTATCCCCGTCCCCATCGAACGGTCAGAGAGTGAGAAGGGAGAGCACAGAGGAGGCGGAGGGAGATGGTGAGCACGAGGACACAGGGCACCCGGCTCGGCGGCGGTGCTGCTCGACGGCGGCGTCATGGAGCAGAGGCTCGGTCCCCGCGGCTGGAGTAGCCCTGCGGTTCGGGGCTCCGGCGGCAGGCTGGAGCAGCACATCTCCGACGGCAGCGGCTCCGGAGAGCGCGGCGCGTCGGGGCGAGTCGAGAGCAGCGCGATGGCGACTCCCAGCGACGTCCGAGGCAGCTCGGAGAGCGCGGCTCCGGCGCAGCAGAGGCAGGGGCGCGATGCTCCCTTGCAGGCCTCGGCGTCGGCGGCTCCGAGCTCCGAGCTTCTTTGACGTGTCCTCCCGCTCGAGGTCGGCCTCCTCCACGGCGCCCACGGCGAGCTCGCTGGTGCCTTTTATAGGCGCGCGGCAAGGCGGTGGCGCCCCAAAATATCTCGGCCACCCTTGAAGGCGGTGGAGCCCGTGTCGTACGGTCGCGGGTGCGCTGTCGACGGGAAACACGGGAAGGAGATAAGATCGCCGGGAACACGACGAATGAGAAGGTCGGTTCGCGGAAAATATCTCCGACCATGGCTTTCACGTGCTCGGAACTGCAGCGCGGACACGGAGACGACGTGGTGCCGTGGCGCTGAGGGGCTGCTGCCCAAACTGGGCCGAGGGCGCTAGGCCGTTGGCCGCTGTGGGCTGGGCTGTGCCCGTTCGGCAGCGTACACAATTGGGGATTTTCTATTCTTTTTTCTCTAACTAACAATGCATGTATATATAACCAGAGCATGTATGTGTATATGTAAACCTACTCGGTGACGATGTATGCCTACTTAACCAAGTCATGTGTATATATATATATACTTGTACGGATGCATGATAAATATATGTATATGATGTATATATATCTAGGGCGTGTATGTATATTGACTAAAACATGTATATGTATATACGTCAATTAAATGTAAACTAATATTACAAAGAAATATAACCCATATATGTGAGGAGTATTATGATAAAGCAGAGCAGGTAAAGATGTACGTTATATTACCACTATCATATATAAAGTAGGTTTTAATTATTTAAAGGAAGTTGTTTTTGGTGCCGCATATAAATTCTAGAGCAAGCAAATCACACAAGCAATCAAGCATCCCAATCAAACAAGCATTCAATCAATCACGCAGGCAAACAATTCAAAGTTCTATACTAAATGCATATGGTGAATTTTTATGCAGAGTTTTGGAAAACATTTTAAAGTGTTTTGGCGGGAAATAAACTAATCAAGTTTTATTTTGTTGTAAAGTTTTAAAAAGTTCAAATTTTTAGTGATTTTTAAGATGATGCAAAAACACGGGTGTTACAGATCTACCCCACTTAGAAAAATCTCGTCCCCGAGATTCAAGTAAACTAGAGAGAGAAACTAGTGAGAGAGAAGAAACTAAAGAGAGAAAAGCCGCCTGTCTTTGTCCGGCTTACTGGCTACTCCTTCAGCGTTTCATAAATCCTCTTTCCATTTGGCAGTAGGTCGTCATTGTTGCAGAAAATATATTCTTTGTCTACCAAGGTAGCTAAGGCTGAGTAACATCCATTGCTGCATATATTTTCTAATATCCCACTCTTGTGGTATCCATAAAAATCTTCTGACTTTCTGATCTTGTAAGAAATTCTAATTTCCTAGGCTCGGGCTACCCCACTTAGAAGATTCGATCTTCTAAGTGTTCTTTTATGGTCTTCTAGTTGTAGAGCTGCTTGGGAGGTCTTGATCTTCAGGTATCTTCTAGTTGAGCATATCACCCTTGTTTTGAGTTGCAGAGCTTGTCTTCTGATGATCTACCCTATCACGTTGACTTCTTGCATTTCATCCTTCCGGGTTTGTGGTGCCATTCTTCTGGTTTTGCTTCTTTTGAGCAATAATCACAATGTTCTTAGGATTCCATTTCTCATCCCAAAAACTTGCATCTTTCTGCTTCATTTATTTCCACCATGTTCTTGTACTTTTCTTCATTTTCTTGTATTGAGGTCCGGATCTACCCCACTTAGAAGATTTATCCTTAAATCTTCGATTATTTTATTTCTTAGATCCGATTACCTTCCGTGTAGATTATTCTTTATCTTGTGATCACCCTTACTTGGCTTCTTAGCGCATGATGCTTTGATTGTGTACACTCTATTTATCTGATTTTTTTTATCCATACACCCTATTTAACATTTCTTGCTTTGGTAAGGTTCGGGGTCGCGAGCCAAACACACAGATTTTTATTACCACAGGAGGAATACAACAATGGGGAAAGAGGGAGGTGCTGACTACGAGTACATCTCCCTTGGGAGGACTAGTCTACTTCGTCGGACAAGGAGGCTTCATTCCGACGTGCTGGAGATTCTTCCACTGAGCTTGGTGCAGGTTCTTCTTCGTTTAGCGGTGGTTGAGTGAGCGGGAGGAGAGGCTCGGCGTCGAAGTCTCTCGATGGTGGTGGTGCTGGGGGTACCGCAGGGTCCGTCCTTCTTCTTCCTAGCAGGTGGATTGGGATTCCTTCCAAAATCACGGGCTCTTGCCTATCAGCGGCGACTCGGGCTTGTGCTTCTACATGAAGGCTCCTAGCGTAGATCACGGCCACTTGGGCACGGTGGATGCAGTCCATCAGTCCGGCGGCTTGCCTATCATACTGCTCGTTGAGGGAGAGCAGGTAGTCGGTCATGAACTTCATGGTGGGGTTGTCTTCTTGCTCTTGCAGGGCTTCCATGCGGGCGATCCAGGCAGGGCGGTTCTTCTCCCGTGGTGGGAAGAATCTCATGGGTGTACGAGTGATGGGCTCTTCGTAGAGCTGACACAGGTGTCGCAGGGCTTTACGGGCGACGGTTTGGTAGGTGTCGGTGAAGCAAAAACCGGTTGCAGTCATGCTCCAAGCTTCAGCTATGTCGGGGAAGTCTTCACTCTTTGCGACGTGGATGGTGACTTCACAGCGCTCGATGCCATGCTCTTCATACTCACGGCCTTCATACTCGGGACGCCTTTGTATTCCAAGTCTCTGCATGGTGGCATACAGGAGCTTGGGGAATCCTTCGGTGTGGAGGCAGTAGCTACTGACCCAAACACCTTCGGCCATTTGTGGGTGTGGGAGGAATCAACTGTGGTGGTTTGCGAGTGGAAAGCTGAGGGTGTGATTGCTTTGCTTTTGCTCAAGGTAAGGAAAAGCTGGCAGTGGGATTCTTCAGTGGGCGTGGGTGATGATGAGGGCAGAGGAGTTCCTTCTTTTATAAGGTGCCGGTGGTGAGGCTTGCAAGGGACGCTTTGACTGGTCCTGAGGTGTGTGGTGGAAGGAAGTGGAGTTGGAATGGGTTCCACTACACAGTGGTGCACTGTGACGGGGTGTAGTTTTGACAACTATGTAGTGGTCTTTGTCGGTTTGCGGCTTACTATAAATCCCAAAAATATGAGGTGGCTAGGGTCTGCTGGTGATGGTGGTATTGACTGCACCATTTTTTTTCTTCTTTTCCCTTTCAATGACTTGCGTCCAGAAATCTCAGAAATACATTTTAGCACCAACAAGATCTCTAGGATTTTTATTCCACTTTTCTGATTTCAATAATTAACTCAAGGCTTCTCATAAGGTAGTGGGCGCATCATAAGGATATACGATATGGTCGTCCTATCAGAGTTGGAACCAGGACAGCAAAAAGGGCTTTAGCGAGTTCATCTTCTTCTAAGCGCATCTTGAAGGCTTCAACTTCCAGCTTCTGACGACGTACTTCTTCTTGATATTTTTCTTCAGCTTGCAGCACACACTTCTGGCTTTTTTTTGAAACAAGTTGGCACTTGAATAGGAGATTTAGGTGGGTGATCAGTGTTGAGAGTGGGGTGTCTTGCTTCTGAAGGGCAGCACGGGCGTCTATTATAGATGGTTGACAGCAGGGTTAGGAGAGCGGGTGTGCGCCATTATCGGCGGCATTGAGCAGCACCGGTTGCCAAGGGAATCGGCGTCGTGGAGGACAGCAGCAGCAGCTTTCGACGGTGAGGTGACGGCATGAGCGGTGGCGTGGGGCGGTGGTGCACGGTGGTGCGGCATGCAGTGGGAGGACAGCGGCGTGACGCTGAGGGGATGGCACCAGCGTGCAGGAAGATTGAGCAGTGGTATGGATGGTGGAGGCATGCGCGAAATCTACGGCTTCGCCCGCAGCATGTTGTGTATATTTTCAGGCTGCTCTGGAGCGACAAGGAACAGACTATTGGTGCAATTAACTGGATCAACAATGCGTTGGCTGTGCTGGCACAAGTAATAATTAGGTAGCTGCTGATTCCTTATTTCTATCTTGTCTTCCCTTGTATGACTGCCAGAAAATATTCATAGAATGGGGGAGGGGGAAGAGCACAAGGTGAGGGGAGAGAGATCTAAATGGGTAGTTGTAACAAACAACAAAGGTCAATCAAGGTGTAACAAGCATAAACGGCGTACGTTCTACTTTCACGTTCCTATCGTGGAAGGTTACTCTAGACCTATGAAAGATCTAATCTCCAAGCTACCATGTATTATAGGTATGACCTAATCTACTCTAGTGATGCTACTTGTAATTTTGAAGGGGCTGAGAAGAGAGAAAAACTGTTTTTTGCAATAGAAGGTCAGGGTAGGGTAAGAGTCAGGGGTTATATGCAAAGATTTTTAAAAATAGTTTTTAGAAAAAGCATTCCTAACTAACGTCCATGCTAAAGGGTTCGTCCTACAGTCCAAGTATAGCTCTGATACCACCCTGTCGGGCCCCCAATTTAGGGTCCACTGTGCATCATGTATCAGTCCCTGGATCAGTAGCTGATACGCACAATTCGAACAAGATTGATATCAAAAACCATACTTTTATTGCTAAAGAAGAAATATATTACATGGTTCGGGTTACATAGCTTGGGCCACTGGCCTTACATTGTATATCAGAGATCTAAGACAGCGGTCCTATAACAACGTGGCTCCATTCCTACAGGCAACTTGGAGTGCGGACGTAACCCTAGACTTATTCCTTAAGCGTATTCCTATAACCCGGTCATCGTAGTCCCAGTGTAACTCCTTCGTGTAGTCGTACGGCTCCGTCTTCGAATGTGCTCCAGGCGTCCTATCCTTGTGTAGTCCTTGGTAGCTTCATCCTCGGATATACTCCTGCAGCTTTATTTCTAAAAACATAGAGTGGAGGAGGAGTGAGTACATACGTACTCAGCAAGCCCTAACTTTGGGTGGAGAGGTGGAGAAGGATATATATATAAAGAGAGAGGTGGTTAGTGGTAAAGATGGTAGAGTGAAGTAGTTATAAATATAGGTTGGGCCCTAGCAGGGTATTATCATCCTCACCAGTTCCCGAGTTGAGTATAGATTACCAAATTCATAAATACATCTTACCAAAGTATCACAGTTGTTGAAGTCTAATCATTTGGGGACCTCATCCCAGCGGTTGCCCATTCCAAGGACGTGGCTATTCGAATAGATTCAATAATCTCTGCAGAGGTGTACAAATTTCCCCACATGATAGGCGTAGTCGATACCATCGTCATGGCTTAGATAGGCCTAACGAGACCTCATACCCGAGAGGGCGCTACCTTAGATTTCCATATAATTCCACCACGGACTACTCAGGGACCGGAACCCACAAGCATTAGGATGATCACATAGCATCCTAGAATATCGAGTGGTTGGATGATCACACAGCATCCGGTGGATGATCACATAGCATCCAGATTAAATAATAAAAGGGTGCTCGCACATGGCACAACAATAAATTTTACATGGAAGACCACAAAGCAACCATGCCGATCAGACCACGGTAGATCACACAGCAGCCGTGTCCTCTCCTGTTAGTCCGTTGCCACTCCGGCCTCCTAGTGAAAATTATAATTCAATCTAACGGGGTGTGAGATCAAGTCTACCCATATAGACATGTGGCTGTACGGAATTCTGGCTAGGCGAGATGGCCAATGAACCGGTCCTTATGTGACCGAGGCGAGTATCTCCCACAGGATCCCACACAGGCTATCCTGCCAAGGTAACCCATACCACATGAATTACCCCCACTCGCCCCCTGTCGAGGTTTAGTCCAATTTTACCAACTTAAGTTTCATAGTTATTATCCTCAAGTTCATATTTCTCATATCTCATCAAGGTACCAATACCTTCTCATAAATCACATAACAATATTAATCTATGAATGAGGATTTAATAAGTAGTATATGTTAAGATTAGCAGTTGGTAGGGTCGGGTATGGTGGGTTATGGTGGAGGCTAGCAAAAATGTAGAGGTGGTAGGAGGGGAGTAAACAAAAGAATGGAAATGTAGGAGACAGGTGGGGATTAGGACTTGCCTTTGCTCGCTGTCGAGTATATCCAAGGTTGTCGTTCCTTCATTGTTCCCGTGTTGGTGGTGCTTCTAGGGTCCCGTGGGTCATCTCTGCGTCTCTGATCCTACGCGAACTAACGTCGACAACAAGACACACAAACGAGAAAATAACAATCAATGCATGTCAAACCAGCACGGCAGCAATCGTTCCTAGACGGGTTGATCCTAGTTGGGCGATGAATCATTAACTAGCCTATCATTATTATGTCAATTTGAAGTAAGATTTGGGTAGAGGTATTTCATCCAATCAAGGTGGCTCCTACGGGTTAGGTTAGAGTGGGTGGTTGGTTAGCCATACATGGATGTATTCCCGGGTATCGGGCATAGCCATATATAGTGTGTAGGTGATACTATCGGTACACTACTATATCTCTGGGTTTATACATATTCTATCGCGTAACATTATATTTTATAATACTACCGAGAATATTTTATATTAGTAAAGCGCATATTTCATTTTATTATTATATGTATATTATTATTACTAGCATGCGGATACTTTAATTCTACCGCGCATATGTTATATTACTATTGCATTTATATATTAGTACTATCTATATATGTTGGTTATATCTAATCCTAGCGCGTCCATCTTATAATTCTAACGCGTGTTTTATAATTCTATCAGGTATATCTTATGTTCCCCTATATCACTACTACGGTTATATTTATACGGATGCAATTGTATCACTAAGTATACGTTATGTTTATTCGTGTAGTTATATTTAAGTGATCGTTTGCGGAGCGTTTAATCTAATATATGCGTCTACAGCGTGATTACTAATAAAGTAAATCAAGGCAAACAAATCTAGAATTTAAATGGGCACCATTATTTGATGATTTATGGTGAAAGAATTATGCAATTTGGAATTAAGACGTGCAAGATATAAAATATTTAAATTTACCGGTTAAACGAGTATGAAATAATGCATGCAAATTAATTCTACTATTTTTATCTATGCAATATGGGTGCAAACTATATAAATACGATCTAGAACTACTCTAGTTAATTTAGAAAATTTTCGGGAATTTTTATGTAATTAATAATCTTACCGTTTAACATACTGTGTACGTTTTCTGGGTACGCGTAGCAGTTTACCCATGAGGCTGACGTGTGGGCCACTGTGGGGCTCGGCCTAGCACTGTGCTCGTGCACCTGCTCCCGCCTGCCTGCGGTCCTTTGTGGACCGAGTGTTCACAGAAGAAAGGAGGGGGAGGAATCATTGACAGGCAGGCCCCACCAGAGGGTGTGTCGCTCGGCCATTGGCCACAACGACGTGGCTGAAGCGCTGGCATTGGATGCCATCGTCGGTCATTCCTATCCCCGTCCCCATCGAACGGTCAGAGAGTGAGAAGGGAGAGCACAGAGGAGGCGGAGGGAGATGGTGAGCACGAGGACACAGGGCACCCAGCTCGGCGGCGGTGCTGCTCGACGGCGGCGTCATGAAGCAGAGGCTCGGTCCCCGCGGCTGGAGTAGCCCTGCGGTTCGGGGCTCCGGCGGCAGGCTGGAGCAGCACATCTCCGACGGCAGCGGCTCCGGAGAGCGCGGCGCGTCGGGGCGAGTCGAGAGCAGCGCGATGGCGACTCCCAGCGACGTCCGAGGCAGCTCGGAGAGCGCGCTCCGGCGCAGCAGAGGCAGGGGCGCGATGCTCCCTTGCAGGCCTCGGCGTCGGCGGCTCCGAGCTCCGAGCTTCTTTGACGTGTCCTCCCGCTCGAGGTCGGCCTCCTCCACGGCGCCCACGGCGAGCTCGCTGGTGCCTTTTATAGGCGCGCGGCAAGGCGGTGGCGCCCCAAAATATCTCGGCCACCCTTGAAGGCGGTGGAGCCCGTGTCGTACGGTCGCGGATGCGCTGTCGACGGGAAACACGGGAAGGAGATAAGATCGCCGGGAACACGACGAATGAGAAGGTCGGTTCGCGGAAAATATCTCCGACCATGGCTTTCACGTGCTCGGAACTGCAGCGCGGACACGGAGACGACGTGGTGCCGTGGCGCTGAGGGGCTGCTGCCCAAACTGGGCCGAGGGCGCTAGGCCGTTGGCCGCTGTGGGCTGGGCTGTGCCCGTTCGGCAGCGTACACAATTGGGGATTTTCTATTCTTTTTTCTCTAACTAACAATGCATGTATATATAACCAGAGCATGTATGTGTATATGTAAACCTACTCGGTGACGATGTATGCCTACTTAACCAAGTCATGTGTATATATATATATACTTGTACGGATGCATGATAAATATATGTATATGATGTATCTATATCTAGGGCGTGTATGTATATTGACTAAAACATGTATATGTATATACGTCAATTAAATGTAAACTAATATTACAAAGAAATATAACCCATATATGTGAGGAGTATTATGATAAAGCAGAGCAGGTAAAGATGTACGTTATATTACCACTATCATATATAAAGTAGGTTTTAATTATTTAAAGGAAGTTGTTTTTGGTGCCGCATATAAATTCTAGAGCAAGCAAATCACACAAGCAATCAAGCATCCCAATCAAACAAGCATTCAATCAATCACGCAGGCAAACAATTCAAAGTTCTATACTAAATGCATATGGTGAATTTTTATGCAGAGTTTTGGAAAACATTTTAAAGTGTTTTGGCGGGAAATAAACTAATCAAGTTTTATTTTGTTGTAAAGTTTTAAAAAGTTCAAATTTTTAGTGATTTTTAAGATGATGCAAAAACACGGGTGTTACAGAATCCTTCATCACATTTCTTTTCAAACTTGCTCAATCTAGTGCCTTTCTTGAGAATACAGCATTTGCAACCAAACACTCTAAAGTATGCAATGTTGGGCTTTCTTCCATTCAATAGCTCATATGGTGTCTTCCCAAGCTTCCCATGGCAATAGAGATGGTTGCTACAATAGCAAGCCATATTGATGGCTTCACTCCAAAATGAATGACTCACATTGTATTCACTAAGTATTGATCTAGCCATGTCAATCAAGGTTCTATTTTTCCTTTCAACTACACCATTGGATTGAGGAGTGTATGTTGGTGAGAATTGATGTCCAATACCAAGATCATCACACAAATCTTCAATTCTTGTGTTCTTGAACTCACTACCATTGTCACTTCTAATCTTCTTGATAATTGTCTCAAACTCATTTTGCACTCTCTTGACAAAAGACTTGAATAGATCATAAACATCACTCTTGTTATAGAGAAAGAACACCCAAGTGTATCTAGTGTAGTCATCCACTATCACAAAACCATACTTGTTCCCACCAATACTAGTGTATGTTGTTGGTCCAAACAAGTCCATGTGTAATAACTCAAATGCCTTAGAAGTGCTCATTTTACTCTTGCTAGGATGTGCATTTCCAACTTGTTTACTGGCTTGACAAGCACTACAAGGTTTATCTTTCTCAAAGGTGACATCCTTCAAGCCTCTAACTAAGTCATGCTTTAAAAGTTTGTTCAATTGTTTCATTCCAACATGACCAAGCCTTCTATGCCACAACCATCCCATACTAGATTTACTAAGCAAGTATGATGTCAATTGTGTCTCACTATCATTGAAGTCAACCAAGTATAAGCTACCATGTCTAAATCCTTTGAATATCAAATTTGATCCATCAACACTAATGACTTCAACATCATCACTAACAAATCGGCACTTGAAGCCAAGATCACAAAGTTGTGCTACCGATAAAAGATTAAAAACCAAGCTCTCAACTAGCAATATATTAGATATGCTCATGTCATTTGAGATAGCAATTTTACCAAGCCCCATGACCTTGCCTTTCTTATTGTTGCCGAAAGTGATAGCATCAAAACCACCATTTTGACTTGTGTCAATTGATTTAAACATACATGAATCCCCGGTCATATGTTGAGTGCACCCACTATCAAGCACCTAATGCCTTCCTTCGGCTTTGTAATTGACCTACAAGACAAGATCAATTCTTTTTAGGTACCCAAACTTGTTTGGGTCCTGCAAGGTTAGTGACCAAGCTCTTTAGTACCCAAATAGCTTTCTTCTTTGAGCCCATCCATGGTGTACCAATGAACTTAGCATGAACACCATTAGTACCCTTGGTAAGAACATAGAAAGAATCAAGCTTAATTGAGGATACATTAGTATTGAATTTCTTATTCATGCATTGTTGCTCTATGTGACCAACTTGCTTGCACACTTTGCAATAGCTACCATTGTTCTTCACAAAACGAGTCTTGTGAGGAGCAAAAGCGGCTTTGCCTTTCTTGGGGTTATAGCCCAATCCCTCTTTATAGAGAGATGCCCTTTGGCTACCCAAGCACATAAGCAAGCGGTCCTCACCACCATAAGCCTTAGCTAATGTGTGATTGAGCTCTTTTACCTCCTTCTTGAGATTTTCATTCTCAACTATTAGTGTGGAGTCACAAGTAAAACCGTCACTACTAGATGAGGATGATGTACATGAGCTACATGAAGGGTTAGTGGGAGCAACAAAAATATGCTTATAAAAAGATTCATCAATTATATTACAAGATATGCCTATGTTGCAAGTTTTAGCTTTCTCAACATTAGTTGGCATGTTTTCACATTTTTTAACTAGAGAGGAATGAGCTTCTTCAAGCTTAGTGTGAGACTTTTGAAGCTTCTTATGGTCTACCTTTAGACTCTCATAAGATGCCCTAAGCTCATCAAGTTCTTGCATAAGGTTTTTCTTATCCTTAAGCAAGTCCTTGCACTCCTTTCTAGATTCTTTAAAATATTGAGTGCAATCTTCTAGCATAGTGATTAGTTCATCTTTTGTTAGATCACCATCATCACTATCACTATCACTAGCACTATCATGATCACTCTCATCGTCGGATGATACCTTAGCGGCCTTAGCCATGAAGCACGATGGAGTGTCGAAGAGGGAGACCTTCTCTTGGATGGCAATGCTAGCATGTCCCTTCTTGCTCTTGTTGTCATCCTCATCATCACTTGAGGAATCATCACTATCCCATGTAGCAACATGAGAATCATTCTTCTTTTTATGAGAGCTCTCCTTCTTTTCTTGCCTCTTCTTTTGCTTCTTCCTCTCCTTCTTGATAGCATCTTCATCATCACTATCATAAGGACACTTTGTAATGAGATGGTCTTTGCTATGGCATCTAAAGCATCTCATGGTATGCTCATTCTTATTTGATGAGTTCTTCCTCCTCCTTGCATGATAGCCCTTCTTCTTCATGAATTTTCCAAATTACTTAACAAAAAGAGCCATCTTCTCATCAATGTCATCACTATCACAAGAGCTTGAGTCTTTATCACTTGATAATTCAATCTTGGACTTGCCCTTGGATGTGGTGGCTTTGAATGCCACACTCTTCTTCTTCTCATCATCCTTCTTCTCACTTTCCTTCTTCTTCTTTTTAACCAACTCCTCTTTCTCATCATCTTCTCTATATGAATCATCGGTCATCACTTCTTGAAATACTTGTTGAGGAGTTGAATCTTTCAATGTTGTCCTCACAAGTACGGTGATCAACATGTCAAACCTCTTGGGTAAGCTTCTCAAGAACTTCATGGAGAATTGATTGTTCTTGACCTCCTCACCAAGTGCCTTGAGTTCATTCACAATGACTTGCAATCTATGAAACATCTCCGACACACTCTCATCTTCTTGCATCTTGAAGCTAGAGAACTTTTCTTGTAAAATATATGCTTTGGCGGTCTTGGTGCCTTCGGTGCCCTCATAAGTCTCTTCTAGCTTTGCCCAAGCATCATGAGCAATTTCAATGTTCTTCACTTGCTCAAATGTCTTGTCATCTAGTGCCTCATGAAGAGCACTAATGGCAATGTCATTGCATTGGAGCTTCTTTTCTTCCACCGGTGTTGATGCTTCCGGATTAGCAACCTCAAATTTGGTTTCGGGGACCTTTCACACTTCTCTATTGATTGACTTGAGGTGTGCGGTCATCTTAACATTCCAATATGCATAATTTGTAACATCAAAGTGAGGTGCCATCTTGGTGTTGTTGATATGCAAACTTAATTGAGCCATTTCTTCTTCACCGTAGGTTGTTAAGCCTCAAATAAATGGTGCCTCGGCTCTGATACCACTTGTAAGGTCCAAATAGGCTAGAGAGGTGGTGAATAGCCTAATTAAAACTTCTACAAGACTTACTTAACCACAAGTGTCAGTACAAAAGGGGGCGAAGCAAAATGCACTAGCTCTAACTAATTAAGCAAGCCACCTACACAAGTCTAGTACAAGGCTATCCACTAAACACAACAACTACTACTACAAGCTAGAAACAAGGAGTAACACGAGAGAAGAGCTTTGAATGATTTTACCGCCATGTAGAGATGAGAAGAACCAATCAATCAATCAATCAATCAATCACACAAGAGAAATTCTCGGGAAGAGAACGACACAAGAATTTATCCCGAGGTTCACTTGCTTCCCGACAAGCTACTTCCTGTTGTGGCGATACACCCACTTGTCAGTTCATGAGCTAATCGACTATCAAGAGTCGAGCCCTCGGTGGGCGTCGCACAACCGCACACAAGATGGGGATCCTCCAAGCCACAAGCTCCACTAGAGTATTCAATTCGTGAACTCCCACGGGGAAGGATCAAGAACCCCTTACAACACTTGGTGATGGCTCCAACAATCTCCAATTGCGAGCTCAATCACCTCCGCTGCTCCAAGCCGTCTACCACGTCAGGAAACACGGAAGAGTAACAAGAAATCTGCAGCAACTCGAAGATCAAGTGCCTCTAGAATGTAACTCTCAAGTAATGCACTTGAATCTCACTCAATCTCACTCAAGATGTGCAACCAAGCAAAGAGATGAGTGAAAGGGTTGTTCTCTAGCTCAAAGGATGTCTCAAGGTCTCAAATGTGCAAGATTTTTCCCCCCAAACCCGGCCACCGTCTATTTAAAGCGAAGGGGTAAGCAACTAGACGTTACCGGACAACGCAGTGAAAAATTTGATGACCGGACGCACCGGTCAGGGTGACCGGACGCGTCCGGTCACTACAAGACAAAAAGTAACAGTGCGAGTCAGTGAGAACCGTTGCCATGACTAGACTCGCTTCACCGTTTGACCGGACACGCTGCACCTAGCGTCCGATCAGAGTGCAGAGAGCTCCTCGCGCGATCGGACGTGTCCGATCGCATGTGACCGGACACGCCACGCATCCGATCAGCTCCTCGCCATGCTCTACTCCTCTGGGTGCCCGACCGAACGCTCCGGTCCCAGGGACCCTCGGACGCGCTGGTCACGCGCCTTTCCTCTGCGCCTAGGTGAACTGACTGGACGCGCTGGTCAGGCCAGACCAGCGTCCGGTCACAAACCCTAGGCGCGCTGTGCCTCAGCCCTCGACTTGAGCTGACCAGATGCACAGGTCCACCTTGGACCACGTCTGGTCCAGCGTCCGATCACTATTTTTTAGTGAGAAACACACCGGACTTACGCCTCCGTTTCTCCGCCTCCGGCGCAGTAAAAAATAGGCGTTTCACTTCCCCAAAAAGTGCTGAAACCCGCCTCGCAAGTTCGGCGGGAGGGAGAGAGGGACTCAAACCCCTCTCTTCCGCTCAAACTCCACCACCTTCACAAATGTGCTAACACCAGTACACCACCATGTTCATGTGTGTTAGCATTTCACAAACATTTTTCAAGGCGTTATGTTAGCTCTCTACTAGATCCTAATGCATATGCTCAAGACATTGATCTAGTGGCACTTGATTCCCGAGCTAACCGTGATTGCCCCTCTTGATAGTCGGCTATGTATCATAAACCCGGTCAATCACTTCTCTACTCATCTTAGATCGGCAAAAGGAAAACCCTATGGTTATACCTTTGCCTTGCGCTCTTAGATCCATCTCCTCCACTTGATCATCAAGTTCATCATTTTATGTGCATTACTTCATGATCTTGCTCATTACTTCATGCACCAAATCATGTGGTCTTGTGGCCATCTCTCCATGTCATTTCCACCTCCATCACATGTTGCTTATGCCTTGCTTAATCACATTTGATCACATAACATTAGCAACTTTGGTGTCACTCAATTTCCAAAACCAAACTTGGGCTTTTCATATGGGTTTCACTATATAATGGGACACTGTGGTGGTGGTGTAGTCTTGATGACCGTCCGGGCAGTGGTCTTCGTCAGGTTGCGGTTTGAATCCCGGAAAATACGGCGACTTGAGGCTTCTTAGTTGATGATAGTGGTATTTACTATGCCATTTTTCTTCTCTTGTTTTCCTTTTTGATGATTTGAGCCCAAAATATTCAAAAATACATTTGGCACCAACAAAATTTCTAGGATTTTTATTCCACTCTCCTGATTTCAACAATTATCTCAGGGCTTCTCGTAGGGTAACGGGCACATTACAAGGATATACAATATGGTCATTGCTATCAGAGTAGGGATTAGGATAGCAAAGATGGCGACAGTGAACTCTTCTTCTTCCGAGCACATCTTGACGGCTTCAACTTCTTGCTTTTGGCAGTATATCCCTTTGGTTATCTTCAGCTCGCAGCACTTATCTCTGGCTTCTTCTTGAAATATTGCACTGGTTGGCACTTGAATGGGGAGCTTATGCGGGTGATTATCATTGAGTGTGGGGCATTTCTGGTGTGAAGGGGCAGCTGATAGGGCATTTTATAGGCGATGGATGGTGGGGATTAGGGAAGTGGGTGCTTGCCATTATCGGCGGCCTTGAGCAGCATCGGGTGTTGTGGGGGATAGCGGCAGCTTTCGACGTCTAGGTGATAGCACGAGCGGCGGTCGGTGTGCAATGGTGCAGTCATCGGGTGCAATGATGCTGAGGTGACGGTAGTGTGACGGCTACAACGAAGAACATTGGTGTGGGTTCAATGGCTACATACTCGGCGTCCATGGTGTTTGCGACCTGCTGTAGACTTTCTCGGGGTGAACGAGTGTAGTTGATTTCCATCTTGTCTTCATTCTCTGATGACTTCTATCTTCAAATTATCTCAGTGATCTTCCTTGTATTATCTCCTAATAATCTATTCTAGGTAGAAAGGGGATGAGAGGGAAGAGCACAAGATGAGAAAAAGGGTCTACTCTATAGAGGGTTAGGGAAAGAAAGCATAAGACGAGGAAGGAGACTTATTGGGGTATATGCAACAGTCATAATAAACAAGGCAAGGAATTAGGCAAAGACTATCAAGTGTAAACTAGGTATATTCTACTTTCGCATATCTACCGTGGAGGGTTAACCTATTTCTTACGTGAGTCCTAATCTTCATACTACCTTGTACCTATTCTACCATGTTGTTACTACTCATAATTTTGAAGGGGATGAGAAGAGAGAGAAGAACTATTTTTGAAATAGAAATTCAAGGTAAAGTAAGAGACAAGGGTTATAAGCATAGTTTGAAAATAGATTTTTAGAAAAAGCATTCCTATCTAACATTTACTCCTATTGAATCCTTAGCATGGCCATTCTAAGGGTTTCTCCTACAGTCCAAGTATAGCTCCGATACCACCCTATAAGGCCCCCCTTTTGAGGGTCCACAGTGCATCATGTATCAGTCCCTGGATCAGTAGCTGATACACACATTTGAACAAGATTGGTATCAAATACCATACTTTTATTTCTAATGGAGAAAACATGTTACATAGTTCGGGTTTACAAGGCTTGGGCCATAGGCCTTACATCATATATCAGAGTTCTAGACAGCAGTACTATATCCTCGTGGCTCCATTCCTACAGACAGCTTGGAGTGTGGACGAAACCCTAGACTTATCCCTTATGCGCATGCATATGTCTCGATCATCATAGTCCTAGCGTAGCTCCTTCGTATAGTCGAACGGCTCCGTCTTCAAGTGTAATCCTTCTGGTCCTATCCTTCTGTCATCTTCAGTAGCTCCATCCTCGGATATACTCCTGCAGCTTTATCCCTAAAAACATAGAGTGGAGGGGGTTGAGTACATACGTACTCAGCAAGTCCTATCTTTGGGTGTAGGTGAGGTGGAAGGGAAGGCTATATGTGGTGGTGATTATGGTGGTTTATGTGGTGGTATGGCGGAGTAGTTATAATTATAGTTTGGGCCCTAGCAGAATATTATCATTTCCACTATTTCCCGAGTTAAGTATAATTACCAAATTAGTATATTGCATCTTACCAGATTATCACAGTTGTAGAAGTCTAATCATAGGGGATCTCATCCCAGCATTTGCCTCATTCCAAGGACGTGGCTATTCGAATAGATTTAAGTAAACTCTGCAGAGGTGTACAAATTTTCCCACATTATAGGCACAATCCCTAACCATGTACGGTGGCAGGAATAGGCCCAACGAGACCCCATACCAGCTTGGGTGCTACCCTAGATTTCCATATACTTCCAACCATGGCTTCTCAAGGGTTGGAAAACAATGTGGAAGAACACTTAGCATCCACACATATCACATCATGGAAGATCACTTAGCATCCGTATAAACAATAATCATGGGCTCGAACAAGGCCAAAAACTCTTAAAGCTTAACGTGGAAGAACACTTAGCATCCATGCCAACTGGACCACAAAAGATCACCTAGCATCCGTGTCTGCTCCTGATAGACCGCTGCCAACACCGGCCTCCTAGTAGAAATCAAACTTCTATCTAATGGGGTGTGAGATTAAGTCTACCCATATAGACATGTGGTTGTACGAAATATCTCACTAGGCGAGATGGCCTACAAATCGGTCCTTATGTGACCAAGGCGAGTATCTCTCTGCAGGAACCCATTGCAGCGATTCCTGTATGGTAATCTACCTCTATAAATTACCACCACTCACCCTTTGTTGGGGTTCTGTCCAGTTTTACCTGTTTAAATTTCATAATCATTATCGTCAGGTTCATACAGCTCATAACGCATTAAGGTAACCATTACCTTATCATTGAACATATTATCATAATTTGTTTATAAAAGGTTTTCAAATATTATAGGCAGGGTTTATTATCTAGTGGAGATGGATGGTGGAGGGTTTATGGTGGAGACTTGCAAAATGTGGTGGTGGTAGAGGGAAGTGGTTAAGGGATGGTGAAATATGATGTAGATGGAAAAAGGGAGGTAGGAGTTAGGACTTGCCTCTTATTCGCTAGCGAGTATATCCTTGTCCGATTCCTGCGTCTCGTATATCTCCTGGGCTTCTGATTCCATCGGGTTCTCTTGACGTCTTCTATCCTACGCCGTCTAGCATCGACAGCCAAGAATCACAACAAGGAAACATGCATGTAAAACAAAGCATGAGCAATCAAAGAAGACAACGATCCTACGCGGGTTGGTCCTATTGGGTGATGGTATTACTATCTAACATTATCACTATTACGTCAACTTGAAGTAAGATTTGGATGAAGGGACTTCATCCATAGGGTAGGGTTCTACAGGTTAGGTTTGACGGTTACTACAAAGGTTAGTCATGCGTAGGTATAATCCGAGAGGTATATATATGTATATATCTATTTGCACATTTATAATTTATATATATACCTACTGCGTATGCCTATGCATGTGGGCTATCTAGGTGTGTGTATATTCAAGTATTCATGTACGTGATGTGATGCACATGCATACACGAATATACGGTGTTAAGTGGCAGCTAGCGGATAGGTGCAACTACGGTCTACTGCTAATATATAATCTTAAATGATTAAATAAAGAGCAATCAAACTAGAATTGAATTGGGCACCAAATAATAGAGAACATGGTATGAACATGTAGAGCATGATTTTAGAAGATTTATGGTGGAAGAAACAAGGGATCTGGAGTTAGGATGGTGGATATATGATTTATCAAAGATTTAATAGAGAAAGAATATGTGGATTATAAGTTGGGGAATTATTTCTGGAAATTGGAATAATGAAAATGGTATGTAAAGGCTTGGGTAGGATCTGGAGTGTACCTGTCTATTTAGAAATTTTCTGGGAATTTTTCTATGCACGGAAATTAGTTTTATACTCCTCCGTTTACATTCTCCCGTGTGCGCCTAGTGATTTCTCCCTGCAGCTGACGCGTGGGCCCGTGCTGTGGGCACTGCCTGCTGGCACTGTGCCATGGTCCAGACTTTTACTGTGCCGTAGGCTTCCTGTCCCGTCCCCTTGGCTCATGTGAGCCGGGTTCACACAAAGAAAAGAGGAGGATGGGGAGGTAGTGCTGCAGCTTCCGTGTGCGGCCCAAGGGCAATGTGGCCGGGAGCTCGGCCTTGGATGCCTGACGGCATCTGCCGTTTCTGTGTATTTGTCAACAGAGAGAAAACGAAGAGAGATGGAGAGGGAGAGAGTGAGAGAGGGACACTGAGGGGGTTCAGCGGGACGGTGCGCCGGCGGCGGCCTTGAGCGCGGGCTGGCGGAGGCGCGGGCCGGTGCGGCGGCGGTGCTTGGCGAGGGCGGAAGGAAGGGAGGAGCAGAGCAAGGCAAGGAAGAAGAATAGCAGGGCTCGGTGGAGGCGGCCTCATCGTTCGACTCCGGCGGCGCTTGGCGTCGATGGCGCCCTACGGAGTAGAGCAGAGGGGGGAGAGAAAGGGAGGGCGGCGCAAGGGAAGGGAAGGAGCAGAGCAGAAACAGCGGATGGCGAGCGGTTAGCAACAACACTCTGGTGGTGCTCGTCTCCAGTGGGGATGGCTTTGGCGCAGTGGCGTCTGCGGCGGTGTCCTTGGCACGGGAGCTACCAAGGTGAGGGCGGGCTTGAGGCATGAGCTGTAGGCAGTGCTCGCCCCGAGCAGAGCGGCGGAGTTGCTAAAAAGCATTTTTTATGTTTATTGCATAATTCATTAATCAAGTTACAAGATTATGGTTTTTAATTGAGCACTAGCATTACTGCCCAATGCAATAATCTTATAGGTGTCAAGATATGAGTACAAAGCTAGGAATCCCTTAGAGGTAATCGAGGTAGACACATGCGGTATGAATTAAATAAATTTAATGGTGAACAGGACAACAAGGATGATTTCATGCTCTACTTGCCTTTCACTTGCTTTACAACTAATGGTCAACTCCTCGTAGAACCTTTGATCTTTTATTCTTTCGGTCTCCGGCGTTTAAGGATAGCTCTTCTACTCGCAGATCGTAGCACACCAACAGACATACAAACAAACAAATAAAGACAACTAAGAGCAGTACACCACACGAGAGAAAACAAAGTACTTAAAGAAAGCTAGTGCTATGAGATCGCAAGAAACGCCGATAATGAAATTACGGTTGAAAAGAAACGACTACCGAGAGTTCTATATTATAAAAGAAAAGAACAGCTACAAGCTTGATTTATTTTAGTTAAACAAAATCATGAGAAACTATCAATTTAGATTAGTCAAATTATATTTTTATTTTAGAAAAGTCGAGTTAACTGATCATATTTTAAATATAAACATGCATGTATCATTTAATCAAAATAAACTTGAACTTTTCAAAATAAAAGAACATTTGAGAACATCTATTCAAATTATACATGATGCGTGTCGGAGCTTATCATATTTTATTCATACATAATTTGATATCCTTTATGCCAGCTAAACTTTAACTTGCAAAACAATGTAACATGTGAGCACTAAAACGAGTTATTGATATATATTGTGCTTGAGCTAAGCAAATTATAATTAAAACATATTAAAGTTGCTATTAGCTAAGTTCATGCTTAATTACACAGGTCCAACGTGACAAACCTATATTATTTTTTAATTATAAAACTAATTACAAGCATTTAATATTTAGCTATATATAGAAAATAACATGTGATATGAAAAACATTAGCACTACTGTGTAGAGCACCACAATACAAAACTAACGCAACTTGAACAAACCCAATCGAAATTAGGATGACTAAACAATGGAGATTACGAACCAGTGGTAAACTTGTAATTATCTCGTCTTCCACCTCTGCCCATCCTCTTCCTTGCTGTGCAGACCGTGTCCTCCATGGCCATGAAGAGGAGCTGCTGGACCGGTGCGCGTAGGGGAGTAGGGGCCTTGGCCTGGGGACCTTTGCCGGCCGACGGCCGCGGTGCCGTGGGGCGCACCCGGCCAGTGCACGCGGGGAGAGGGAGCAGGGCCGGTCGGGCGGCACTGCCGGCATGCAGCTGCTGCTGCTGCATCCCGCGGCCTTGCAGGCACGCGCGGGGCCAGGCGGCGCAGGTCGGCGGGAACGTGACCAGCGGAGTGGGGCACGGGGCTGGGCGCCGCTGGCCCGAGGGCACCGTGATGTGCCGGCCGAAGGAGATGAAGAACGAGCTCGTCCATGTCCATGGTGGAACTCGCCGGAAAGATGATCGGAAAAGAAAAACAAAGGGAAAACGGTCATAAGGCGGCGGATTGATACACATAAAGACACTACGGCGTTGAGAACGACGAGACGAACCTCATGGTGGTGTTGGTTCTCGCCGAAGCCGAACGTGACGGCCGGAAAAGCTCGCCGGAGTTTCATCGGACGTCGAACTTTGAGCTTAGATGTACCGAGTTAGGAGATGAGATTGGTAAAACAGAGACCTGATCTGCAACGAGCTCGCTAAGACGAACGCGGCGAATACATATATAGAGAGAGAGCGCACGCGCGAGGAAGGTTTGGGACGAGTTAGATTAAGGTTAGGATTTATTATTTTCGGAATTAATTAACTATTTAAGTTACGAAAAATACTCTAAAAGCTCCAAAAATTCAGAGAAAATTCTTAAATATATTTTAGAACATGAGGAACCCAAATAAAGTATTTGAAGCTCATAAAAAGATATTTTGGAGCATCTAAAAATTGCATTATACTCATAGAAAAGCAGGAAAAAGTTCCAGCAAAAGCTGAAAATTTACCGGGAAGTTTGTAGAGATAAGTTAATGGATCATGGGCACAAAGAGTGATTTTGGAGCAAATGAAAATGACTTTGGGAAGTTCCAATAAAAGAATTAAGCTGGGAAACAAGGAATTTGATTATAGGAAAAAGACAGAGACAAGCCAGAGACACATAAACGACTTACTAAATGCATTTTAAAAAATTTTACTCACTTATAACACCAAGTCAAGCAACAAACAAACATCACATCATCCAAATGCCCATGAAAATTAGAAAAATTTGAAAATTCATTTTTTTTCTACAACTAAATTTGCGCTAGCTCAAACTAAACTTAGTAAGTTTATCCAAATATTAAAACCTTTCATTTTAATTTAGTGTTTTCTATGCACAACCCAAAATCAAATATTTTTGGGTGTGACATCTTTCCTTTGGGAGGGCAGAGAACCATCCTAATATTGATTTCCAGATCAAAAAAAAACTCCACAGCATCTTGAGAAGGCACTTGGTTCCCACCAGTTACAACATCATATCTGAATTATCAATGCGACTGATGCAGTGGGGTCAACATTTGAATGCTTGACACTATTCCTCCTTTATGTTCCACAATTTAGGGGATTTCTATGCTGCAGTAATTTCTCTGACCTTTAGTATAATTGATCTAAGTTTATCCTAAGTCTTATTAACATATACCACATCAAAAGATAAATTATAAAACTACCACATCTCCATGAACTGATGATAAGATGAGACATGAAGCACACAACCTTGTACCAAAGCTACTTGTTGTGGATGGAGTGAATGTAAATCAAGATATACTTCGTTTGACGATGGTGAACCAGGTATGCATACAGTCTAATATTTTTAAAATAGACAATAGTCACAGAAGTAATAAGAATGCATAGCACCCAAAGAACTAGTTGGAGCCAACATCACTTAACAATGGTGTGGGCAATGACATAGGAATCCACTTCAGCAGTGGAGCAAAAGAGTGTTGTATAGCATTTCAAGACGAAGACACCAAATTGACACCGAGGAACACATGATGGTCTAACATGTGGCACCTACACTCTAGATAACCTGCCTAGTCTGCATCGGAGTACATAGCTATTGACTAAACAGGCAGTGTGCTAATGTGAACACTAGAGGAGAAGGTGCCATTTATGTAGCACAGGATATCTTGGCACGAGCTTTTACAGGTATCAGTGTAAAGTGACACAGGCATGGCAACACAATTTGTCCATGGCATACTGTCATTTTGATAGGAACATTCGAACATGCTATCGGAGGAGCATGTGATAGAGATGCCGAGGAAGTCATGGTAGATCACCAAGGTCTGTCAAGGTGATATCAGTGTGTAAATACTCAGTGATACAGACCAGAGTAGAGTCAGAGAAGAGGCTTTTAGATAATGCCATTGACATACAATAGCAAGGAGACAATACTATCTTCTCTTTGTAAAGAAAGATGGACATGCCGTACGTTGACAACCAAATGTCTTGTGGAAGAGGGTTTCAAATCAGGTTGTCTAGAATCTTTCAAACAGAAAGAGGTGGCTGATCCCTCCATATATTAAATTAGGCATATACAAGTCCGCTTTAACTAATAGGGGTGTATGTTTCCTACTTTCCTGGTAAGAATGAAGAAAATGCCTTCATGTTTGTGGAGCAAAGTAAAAAAAGTGGATATGATTGCCAATCCGAAAGTAAAACAAGGAGGAAGGGAAAATCCAAATGATAGAAACCCACAGATTGCTCAATCATAAAAGTAGTAGCTTCTTCCTTGTCTTCTTTCCCTATGATGATGCTGATGTTGCTAATAGCAAATCATTTGTGCCACTAATCTCGCTCTGACAAGATCATGAGCCGGTGCATATTAGCAAAATGCACCATCTAGGCAATATATAGCTCACTCAACTTCCCCTCACTTGGGTCACCATTACTTCTTGCCTTGCTTTGTCCATACAAGTCATCCATTTAAAAGAGTCGGCACATTTGTTTCAAGAACTACAAACTCACACATAAAATAGAAGGAAAGAAATCATCAATGCTATCAATACCATAGGTACAAATTGCAAAGGATCATGTGTTGTAAACATGTTATATATATCTTCAATTTGTCTGTAGTAGATGTTTTCCATTTATCTAGTGACATTTTCCAATTTAATGTTATCAACACACTAGTACATAAACAATTTCCATTAACGCATAGTATTTTTTCCACCAGTTGTATTTTTTCATATTTGATAAGCTACTTTTTCTCTCGAATACGAAGGAGAGCTTCGTATCTTTGTATTATATAGAGAAAGAACCGGCCCCTTAAAATCACCACCACCTCACTCCGAGCCGAGCCATGAGGAGTTGAATTTTACATGAATAGGACTTACTCTAAAGAAACACGGGAGAGATGAATCCTGACCTAGAAAGAGCGAGGAAACAAACTAAGACAGCCCCAGCTCGTCTCCCTGACCTTGACCTAGCGCTCTCAGACTTCGAGCTCCAACAAGACACCAGAGGTGTTGCTTTTCTCTGAACATCCGGAGGAGGTCGTTGATGCACGGCCACGTGCCGTCAAAAACACATGAATTACGGTGTTTCCAGATTACCCAGGCGCCCAAAATGATAATCGAGTTCAAACCTTTTCTTGTATCTTTCTGAATCTTTTTCACTACTTTTCTCCACCAATCTGCAAAAAGACAATTCATGATGACCTAGAATCCGATCTTGTAAGCCCAAAGGTGCAAGAACCCAGAACCAGAAATCCTAGGAGAACACACATGTGGTGAGCAGATGTTGAATGTCTTCTTCCTCCTGGTCACATAGCGGACACTTGGACGGATGCAGAAGCCCTCGCCTTGCAAGTCTGTCTGCTGTCCAACACCGGTTCCGGATGGCGAGCCAAAGAAAAACTTTGCATTTTGAAGGAGCCTACTGAAAGGGAATATTTATCTTAATTTAAGTGTCATTACTTGGTCTACATAATGGAACATAACATTACGCTTAATTTTAACTTAACAATGGTAGAAGTGTATATATAATATATATATAGCATATTTTATGGATATTAAATTATATTTAGTGATAGCTTATATTAGTATTTATATGTAGATTGGAGAAATATTTTTTATCTTTTATGACAACTTGAGTGGATAATTTAGATACAAATTAAAATGTGTTATGTTATATTTTATTTTATATTTTTGTTTATCTTTTATAAAGGTGGCCTGTAGCTTTGGCTTATCTGATATCGACATTGTTCATGAACTGTGTTCATCGAGGTATTTTTATGTCTCAAAACAAGTGGAATATGGTGAAGCTACTTCCAAGAGGCTTCACCAGCTTATGGAAGTCATTTGTAAAGTGCCAAAACAAGTGGAAAAACAAAGCCCCCACAAAGGTGTGCTAAAGAGACTCTTATCGATGTTTCACGTGGTTAAAAATAATTCACATGCTGCAGCGTAGGACCTAGTAGCTTGCAAGAGTAGGGCTTTCACTTCTGTCAGCCACATTGTTGTGGGTTTAGACCCTCTCCTGGCAGCTCTATCACAAGGTCAGCCAGCATCCCTGCTGTCACACGCCCAACGCGGGCTGCCCCCCACAGCGGAATAAACGGGCCAGCGAAGGCCCAAGAAGAGGCGCTAGGCGCCCCCGGTTCCGAGCCCTAAGGGGGCCGCGCGCCAAGGGGGGGCGGGTGCCGCCGCCGCCGTCATCGTCTTCGTTATCTTGTTACCATATCAAGTCCTAGGTGGTTCTGGAAAGAGATTGAGTAGTTAAGGAATTAGAGTAGGTTAGTTGGAAAGGAGAATCTAATCTTATAAGGATTTCCTAAGTTGCTTAGGGGTCAAGTCTCATTGAGACTATAAATACTAGGGGCGTGTAATCGTTGCAATCAAGAATGAAATAGCCGAAAGGCTTTATTCCCCTCCTCTCTCCCTCTTTGTGCGCCACCTCCTCCTCTCCTCCCCCTGTGCGTCGCCCTCTCCCTCCCCTACGCCCTAATCCTAGCCACCATCCACCATAGCCACCACCGCCCGGAGCTCCCCCGCCTGCCGCACTTGTTACACCTGCTAATGCATCTCTAAACCGAGTGATGAGAGCCATCTCCAGTGCCAATGGGTAATACCCAAGGCATGTTTTTGTTCCCAATACCTGTCAAACCCACAACAAATCCTCTAGTATAATAATGTCCTCCCATGCTCTGTCTTCTATGTAGAATATCAAACCATGGAAATTATCATTTGGCTGTTGTTTCACTTCCTATCCCACCTGTGTGAACAACAATGGCAGTCTCACATGCGCTATGCTACCCTTTATTTTGTTGTTCGCTTGGATGCATTTATACAACATTGAACTGAATGAGTGCAGTTACCTAACTGACCAGTCAGAAATGGTTCTAAAGCTCTAGATCATTTTTCTTTTATGAATCAAGAGGGGAGTCCCCCTACTGTATATTTTTATATTTTAGAAGTTTAGAAGTTACCAAGTGAACTCAAGATACCTAGGAAGAGACAAAGAAAAATGAACACAAAATTATGGACAAGAGTCTATACATTGCTCAACCAACAGGATGTAGAACTTCATTGCTCGATGGAAAACTAGTCTTGAACTAATGTTTGAAGGTATGCTTGCACGCATCTGTGAAAGCCCAAGTTTGGTTTTGGTAATTAATGACACCAAGTTGCTAATGCCATGTGTTAAGTGTTTTCAGTTAAGCATAAGCAACACATGTGATGAAGGTGTATGTGGCAAGGAGTGGTGGCCACAAGATCACAAACAGATGGTGCATGGACATGATGATCAAGTGGAGGAGAAGGATCTACGAGCTCAAGGCAAAGGTATAACCATAGGGTTTTCCTTTTGTCGGTCTAAGATGAGTAGAGAAGTGATTTACCGGGTTTAGGATACATAGCCGACTATCAAGAGGGGCAATCACGGTTAGCTCGGGAATCAAGTGCCACTAGATCAATGTCTTGAGCACATGCATTAGGATCTAGTTAAGAGCTAACATAACCCTTTGAAAATGTTTGTGAAATGCTAACACACATACACATGGTGATATACACATGGTGGTCTTAGCACATTTGCGAAGGAGGTAGAGTTTGAGCGGTAGAGAGGGGTTTGGGGTCCTCTCTCTCTCCCGCTGAGCTTGCGAGCGCGGGATTCAAGGTTTTTGAGGAAATGAAATGCCTATTTTCCATTGCGCCGGAGGCGAGAAAAAGTGGTGAAAGTCCAGAATGTTTCTCAGTGAAAACAGTGACCGGACGCGTGAAAGCCCAAGTTTGGTTTTGGTAATTAATGACACCAAGTTGCTAATGTCATGTGTTAAGTGTTTTGAGTTAGGCATAAGCAACACATATGATGAAGGTGTATGTGGCAAGGAGTGGTAGCCACAAGATCACAAAGAGATGGTGCATGGACATAAAATGACGATCATGGTGGAGATGCACCTAATATGATGGACATGATGATCAAGTGGAAGATAAGGATCTAAGAGCGCAAGGCAAAGGTATAACCATAGGGTTTTCCTTTTGTCGGTCTAAGACGAGTAGAGAAGTGATTGACCGGGTTTAGGATACATAGCCGACTATCAAGAGGGGCAATCACGGTTAGCTCGGGAATCAAGTGCCACTAGATCAATGTCTTGAGCATATGCATTAGGATCTAGTAGAGAGCTAACATATCGCCTTGAAAATGTTTGTGAAATGCTAACACACATGCACATGGTGGTGTACACTTGGTGGTGTTAGCACATTTGCTAAGTCAGAGAAGAAACGGAGGCGAACGGTGGTCACTGTGGTGATCGGACGCTCGCGCTGCACCCGGCGTCCAGTCAGAGTCCAGAGCAGGAGTCAGGCGCGCGGGTGCTAGGGTTTGCAACCGGCGTGTCCGGTCCCTCACGGAACCGACGTGTCCGGTTAGGCACCCATAGGGGCAGAGCTGGTCGTAGAGCCGACCGGGCGATCGGACACGCGGCGCGCCCGGTCACGTGTGATCGGACACGTCCGGTCGTGGTGGGAGCTCTCTGGACTCCGACCGGACGCTGGGTGCAGCGCGTCCGGTCAGACGGTGAAGCGCGTCCGGTCACGGCAACGGCTACTTCTGACACGCATTGTTTTTGTTTGTCCTGTAGTGACCGAACGCGTTCGGTCACCCTGACCCGTGCGTTCGATCAGCACGGTTTGCACTGCGTCGTTCGGTAATGGCTAGCTGCGTACCCCTTCGCTATAAATAGAAGATGGCCGGGGTTTGGGGGTAACTCTTGCACATTTTGAGACCTAGAGACATCCTTTGAGCTAGAGAACAACCCCTCCACTCATCTCTTTGCTTAGTTGCACATCTTGAATGAGATTGAGTGAGATTCAAGTGCATTGCTTGAGAGTTGCATTCTATAGGCACTTGATCTTTGAGTTGCTATGGATTTCTTGTTACTCTTCCGTGTTTCTCGACGCGGTAGACGGCTTGGAGCAGCGGAGGTGATTGAGCTCGCAATTGGAGATTGTTGGAGCCCTCACCAGATACTCTAGTGGAGCTCATGGCTTGGAGGATCCCCATCTTGTGTGCGGTTGTGCGGCACCCGCCGAGGCTCGACTCTTGGTAGTCGATTAGCTCGCGAACCGACAAGTGGGTGCATCGCCACAACAAGGAGTAGCTTGTCGGGAAGCAAGTGAACCTCAGTAAAAATCTTGTGTCATCTCTTTGCCGAGGATTTCTCTTATGGTTGATCATTGTGATTGATTTTTTGAGTGCATTACTTCTCTACATCGTTGGTATAAGAATCAAGTCACTTGCTCTTTACTTTCTTGTACTAGTCCTAGTGTAGTTTGCTTAGTGTAGCTTTTATCACATAAGAGTAAGTAGCTTAGTAACTTAGTCTTGTTGGTGTGTATTAGAGACCATAGCCTTACTTCACTAGAATTATATAGGTGGCTTGCATAGTGTAGTTGAGCTAGTGCTAGAATTAGCTTAGCCATCTTTTATACTAACGTAGTTGTTTAGTGAAGCTTGTAGATTTTTAAATAGGCTATTCACCCCCCTCTAGCCATTTGGACCTTACAAGTGGTATCAGAGCTGAGGCACCGTTTATTTGAGGCTTAACAACCTACGGTGAAAAAGAAATGGCTCAATTAAGCTTGCACATCAACAACAACAAGAAGGCACCTCACTTTGATGGCACAAATTATGCATATTGGAAGGTTAAGATGACCGCACACCTCAAGTCAATCAATAGATAAGTGTGGAAGGTCACTAAAACAAAATTTGAGGTTGCTAATCCGGAAGCACCTACACCGGTGGAAGAGAAGAAGCTCCAATGCAATGATATTGCCATTAGTGCTCTTCATGAGGCATTAGATGACAAGACATTTGAGCAAGTGAAGAACATAGAAGTTGCACATGATGCTTAGGCCAAGCTAAAAGAAACATTTGAGGGCACCGAAGGCACAAAGACCGCTAAAGCATATATCTTGCAAGAAAAGTTTTCTAGCTTCAAGATGCAAGAAGATGAAAGTGTACCAGAAATGTTTCATCAGTTGCAAATCATTGTCAATGAGCTCAAGGCACTTGGTGAGGAGGTCAAGGACAACCAATTCTCTATGAAATTCTTGAGAAGCTTGCCCAAGAGGTTTGATACATTGATCACCGTGCTAGTGAGGACTACATTGAAGGATTCAACTCCTCAACAAGTATTCCAAGAAGTGATGATCGATGATTCATATAGAGAAGATGATGAGAAAGAGGTGTTGGTCAAAAAGAAGAAGAAGGAAAGTGAGAAGAAGGATGATGAGAAAAAGAAGAGTATGGCATTCAAAGCCACCACATCCAAGGGCAAATCCAAGATTGAATCATCAAGTGATGAAGACTCAAGCTGTTGTAATAGTGATGACATTGATGAGAAGATGGCTCTCTTTGTCAAGCAATTTGGCAAATTCATGAAGAAGAAAGGCTTTCGTGCAAGGAGGAAGAACTCATCCAAGAAGAATGAGCATACCATGATATGCTTTAGATGCCATAGCAAGGACCATTTCATTGCAAAGTGTCCTTATGATAGTGATGATGAAGATGCTATCAAGAAGGAGAGGAAGAAGCAAAAGAAGAAGCAAGAAAAGAAGGAGAGCTCTCATAAGAAGAAGAATGATTCTCATATTGCTACATGTGATAGTGATGATTCCTCAAGTGATGATGAGGATGACAACAAGAGTAAGAAGAAGGGACATGCTAGCATTGCCATTCAAGAGAAGGTCTCCCTCTTCGACACTCCATCGTGCTTCATGGCTAAGGCCGCTAAGGTATCATCCGACGATGAGAATGGTCATGATAATGCTAGTGATAGTGATAGTGATGAAGAAGAATTCACTAAAGATGAACTAATCACTATGCTAGAAGATTGCACTCAACATTTTAAAGAATATAGAAAGGAGTGCAAGGGCTTGCTTAAGGATAAGAAAAACCTTATGCAAGAACTTGATGAGCTTAGGGAATCTTATGAGAGTCTAAAGGTAGACTATAAGAAGCTTCAAAATTCTCACACTAAGCTTGAAGAAGCTCATTCCTCTCTAGTTAAAAAATGTGAAAACATGCCAACTAATGTTGAGAAAGCTAAAACTTGCAACATAGGCATATCATGTGATATAATTGATGAATCTTTTCATAGGACTATTGTTGTTGCTCCCACTAACCCTTCATGTAGCTCATCTACATCATCCTCATCTAGTAGTGACGGTTTTACTTGTGATTCCACACTTATAGTTGAGAATGAAAATCTCAAGAAGGAGGTAAATGAGCTCAATCACACCTTAGCTAAGGCTTATGATGGTGAGGACCGCTTGCTTATGTGCTTGGGTAGCCAAAGAGCTCTCTCTATAAAGAGGGATTGGGCTATAACCCTAAGAAAGGCAAGGCCGCTTTTGCTCCTCACAAGACTCGTTTTGTGAAGAACAATGGTAGCTATTGCAAAAGTTGCAAGCAAGTTGGTCACATATAGCAACATTGCATGAACAAGAAATCCAATGCTAATGTATCCTCAATTAAGTTTGATTCCTTCTATATACTTACCAAGGGTACAAATGGTGTTCATGCTAAGTTCATTGGTGCACCATAGATTGGCTCAAAGAAGAAAGTCATTTGGGTACCAAAGAGCTTGGTCACTAACCTTGGAGGACCCAAACAAGTTTGGGTACCTAAAAAGAATTGATCTTGTCTTGTAGGTCAATTATAAAGCCAGAGGAAGGCATTAGGTGCTTGATAGTAGGTGCACTCAACATATGATCGAGGATTCATGTATGTTCAAATCAATTGACACAAGTCAAAATGGTGGTTTTGATGCTATCACTTTCGGCAACAATAAGAAAGGCAAGGTCAAGGGGCTTGGTAAAATTGCTATCTCAAATGACATAAGCATATCTAATGTATTGCTAGTTGAGAGCTTGGACTTCAATCTTTTATCGGTGGCATAACTTTGTGATTTTGGCTTCAAGTGCATATTTGGTAGTGATGATGTTGAAGTCATTAGTATTGATGGATCAAATTTGATATTCAAAGGACTTAGACATGGTAGCTTGTACTTGGTTGACTTCAATGATAGTGAGACACATTTGACATCATGCTTTCTAAGTAAATCTAGTATGTGATGGTTGTGGCATAGAAGGCTTGGTCATGTTGGAATGAAATAATTGAACAAACTTTTGAAGCATGACTTAGTTAGAGGCCTGAAGGATGTCACCTTTGAGAAAGATAAACCTTGTAGTGCTTGTCAAGTCGACAAACAAGTTGGAAATGCACATCCTAGTAAGAGTGAAATGAGCACATCAAAAGCATTTGAGCTATTGCACATGGACTTGTTTGGGCCAACAACATACACTAGCATTGGTGGCAACAAGTATGGTTTTATGATTGTTGATGATTACACTAGATACACTTGGGTGTTCTTTCTCTATGACAAAAGTGATGTTTATGATCTATTCAAGTCTTTTATCAAGAGAGTGCAAAATGAATATGAAACTAATATCAAGAAGATTAGAAGTGATAATGGTAGTGAGTTCAAAAACACAAGAATTGAAGATTTGTGTGATGATCTTGGTATTAGACATCAATTCTCTCCAGCATACACTCCTCAATCCAATGGTGTAGTTGAAAGGAGAAATAGAACCTTGATTGACATGGCTAGATCAATGCTTAGTGAATACAATGTGAGTCATTCATTTTGGAGTGAAGCCATCAACACGGATTGTTATTGTAGCAACCGTCTCTATTGCCATGAGAAGCTTGGGAAGACACCATATGAGCTATTGAATAGAAGAAAGCCCAACATTGCATACTTTAGAGTGTTTGGTTGCAAATGCTATATTCTCAAGAAAGGTACTAGATTGAGCAAGTTTGAAAAGAAATATGATGAAGGATTCTTACTTGATTATTCCACCACAAGCAAAGCATATAGAGTTTGGAATCTCACAAATGGCACCTTGGAAGAATTTCATGATGTTGAGTTTGATGAAACCCAAGGGTCTCAAAATGAAACTCAAAATCTTGATGATGTGAGAGAAGATCAATTGGCAAAAACAATGAAGAACATGGACATTGGTGATGTAATACCAAGGCAAGTTGATGATGATGATATTCATGTGATCAACCAAAGTGTACAAATTGATACAAATCAAGCAAGCTCTAGTGGTTCTCATGATGAAGTACAAGATCAAGGTCAAGCTAGTGGAAGCAATCAACTCCCAATACTCCAACCTACCAATATTGCAAGAGATCATCCATTGGATTAAATCATTGGTGGAATTCAAAGTGGTGTTCAAACTAGATCAAGATTAGCATCCTTTTGTGAGCACTACTCATTTGTGTCTCTTGAAGAACCTAAAAAATTAGAAGATGCTTTGAAGAATTCCGATTGGGTAAATGTCATGCATGAAGAACTAAACAACTTTGCTAGAAATAAAGTTTGGGAACTTGTGGAAAGACCAAAAAACTATAATGTAATTGGCACCAAATGGGTCTTTAGAAACAAGCAAGATCAAGATGGCATGGTTGTGAGGAACAAAGTAAGATTAGTAGCACAAGGATACACTCAAGTTGAGGGTCTTGACTTTGGAGAGACATATGCACCGGTTGCAAGATTAGAGACAATTAGAATTCTTTTAGCATATGCTTGTGCACACAACATCAAGCTCTATCAAATAGATACCAAGAGTGCATTTCTCAATGCACTACAAGAAGTGTGTGGTTTTTTGACATTTTATTTATGTCAAAATATATGGAAATAATGTCACAACTTGAGGTCTATGACAAACGGTTGACGAAAATTCGAACGTCAAAAAACCAGCGTCACAAATTGATTATGTGACATTTATAGATTTAGTGTCACAAGCTTATGACATTGGATTTTAGTGTCATATAGGTGTATGACATTAGTTTATTGTCACAAAATCCTAAGCCTTGCCACGTGGCGTTGACATGGCAAGAAGGAAAAAAACGTCATAAAATGAAATTTGGCCTACTAAAGCCCACATAGCAGCCTGCCTATAAATGGGCCTTAAATATTTTGGGCTGTTGCAGGCTTGTGCATTTTTTATTTTTGATGTTTTTTCAGCCCATAACGATTGCAGCCCATACGGTTTTTTTTCAAGACACACAATTCAGCCCATATATTTTTCTCAGCCCACACAATACAGCCCATACAAGAAAACCATATATGAGTTTTCTTGAACACAAATATACATGTGCATATAATTTCATTTGACAATTTAGGTCAAAACCATATGATGCAACTATGTTGGAACTCAAAGATGAGGGGAGAAGTAGGTCCCACCGAGCGTGCCAGAATCTGATGGCGGGGAAACGGGCGTCTATGACCCGCCTCCGCGTCAGCAGAGACAAATTTGGTTTTGGTTAAACTTAATTGGGACAAAAGTAAAAGAACAGGTATTGCGAGTCCATACTTCCATAATTCTTATATTTGCATAAAAATTATGTTAATTACATCTCCGAGGAGAACACCCCTGATTAAGAGTTCCAACATGAGTACATGAAAAAAAAAGATTACATCATATAGTGTGCTATTACAAACTACAAAAGAAAATAAAGTCTTCAGTCTTGTGGCTGCGGATGAATGAATTTGCATGCTTGGGCTTCATGAATGTCATTTTATTAACCATGACATAAGTTCACTTGTCGAGGAGTAACATATACTCCTTATGTGATTGGTTGACAGCTTGTCTAGTTTCTTAGCAGACCAAGATATACATGTATTTAATTTGTCCACTACGTGGTGCAACACATGTATATGTCGGCTAAGAGGAACTGATATGTTAGAATGATAAACATTTCTTTGGTGCATTATATCATATATGTATGCACGTAATTTACTTTGAAGACTACATTTGACATAGTCATTTTGGATTATTTAAGATCATGATTTGGCGTGTTTTGAGATACCCGTTCCTGGATGTATTCAGCATATGGTGCAATATTTTATTTGGGCTAAGCCGTATTTATTTTGCCTTGGCCTAGAAAGATATGTCGCATCATCGACTCGGCCGTGTATACTCATGGTACGGCATTTGGCCAGGATTTGCATGCACGGTGCTATATGATCCCATTCGATTTGGTTTGCCCTTTTTTAACAACTTAGCTAGGCATGAACATTCATGGATGCAATCGGGCTAGCTAAGATGCAATATTTAATTTACCCATTATGCATGGCACTTGGAAGATCTATGCTGAGCATGGATGACATGTTGATCCAAATTAATTGGGAATTATGATGAATATAGCCAAGCTTATATGACTAGGCTAAGCTCCTGTTAATGTCTTAACATTTTGGTTATTTTGACTATGGTGCCGCAGCAAGTTGATTATCATAGGCACGTAGTTTATCATGCAGAGACTAATTTTGTTTATAGTCTATTACTATGGTTTAACCGGATATGGGTTTGCATGAGTGCAGCATAACTAAGGTGCATGGTCCAATTTTATTTTAGTTAGTGCATAGGGGATATATGCCGGGACTTCACATGGCCTGACATATGGAATTTAGTTTAAACATGATGTCGGGTGCATTATTTTCACAAGCAGATTTTGAGGTAGGATTATTTAGTCCCTCCCATTAACGACATGCATGGCATAGACTGGAGTGACGCGTTGATGCGTGGAGCAATTTGTTCACCAATTTGGGTCAGGGGGATAACCACAACTATATTCTCTAAGAGTTTACTTTAACATGATGCCGCATATCAATGCATCATGCTTATCTTATATGCACAACAATTTAATATCTTTGATCTATTTTGCTCGCTGTTAGTTTGATCACAGCATATATGCAGGGCGGTATATGGAGTGCTAGTATGTCTCATGGCAATGCAAATTTTAATCTTTGTTGCAACTACCAGTGAGATGCACGGTACTGGATATGGCATGCAGATGGTAGCTACATCAGTTTTGTGCAGAAGACGCTAACAAGCCAGCGATGCTCGAGACAAATATATATGGACTGAATATGCAGCATGCAAATTTCTTTTTATACATGACAGCGTAGGCAAAGATAGCATTTGGCATGGAATTTGGGTTTCTCCCGTGCATCTCGCAGCAGGTGTTCTTGTTGATTTAAACACATGCGCGGGATGCAGCGATGAGTATTTCTTTTTTTAGCATGATAGTAGGTTTTAGCGCTTGTTCTTGATCTCGTATCAACAGACCGAGTCGAAGAACAAGGCTCTTCCCATAGTGATCTGTATCAACCGACCAGATCAACCATGAGGTCTTGATACATCCCATGGTGACTTGCTCAAGAGAACATGAGGGTCTTGAACATGGAGGCGGATGGATTTAGCACTTGTTCCTGATCTCGTATCAACTGACCGAGTCGAAGAACAAGGCTCTTCCCATGGTGATCTGTATCAACTGACCAGACCGACCATGAGGTCTTGATACATCTCATGGGGACTTGCTCTAGAGAACAAACCCACACATGAGGTCTTGCATGGCGATGCAGATATGGTTGTTGCCAAGCACTGTGAAGCCGTGAAGATGAAGAGAGGGAAGGAATCAGACGAGCGCCATGATGCGCTGCTCACCTTCTCCGGCACTCCGACTGGTGCAGCGACGGTGTTCACGACGAGCTCCTCTCCTGGCTTCTGGTGATGCGGCAGAGAGGCAGCCTGGCGGTTGTTTGGAAGATGAGTGCGGCAGCCTAGCAGCGTATATGAGCAGCGAGGCAGCCTGACGGCAGTATGGTGTATGGAGCGGGGGATCTGAACGATTGCTGTGGCCTGCTATTTATAGAGCAAGCGACCAGGCGGTTCTTATTATATTTTAAAATCTCGTCCAGCGCTGAAGCGGCGGGAATGGTTACCACGAGGTTTGGCGCTCTTCTGATTCGATCTGCCTTCGCTAAAGACCCTGGCGCGCTGTGATTTGAATGACCTCGCGCGCGACGGCTGGACAGGGCTCTTGCTGGACGTGGAGTTCGTGGAGGTTTGAATCCTCTTTTGGACTTGGACTTGGTCACCTGATGCGGTCAAAACTTGGAACGCATCGAGACCTGCTGCTCCCTCTCCATGGATTGTGGGCCACTTTATCTTTAGATTGAAGTAATTAATTTAATTAAGAAAAATGGGGAGGTTTATCTCCTGGCCGGCATACATAGCGCTACACGCTAGGTAATATATATACACCACCATACTATACGTTGCATGATCGTGTTTTAGTCCATGCGTATGCAAAGCGTGTTTGTATTCACGGCCGGGCGTTTTTATTGTGACATGTAATAGCCGTGCTTTCACTACCGGAATCCACTTCTTTGCCGAGCGCCGGAGGCTTTGCCGAGCGTTTTTTTTCGGGCGCTCGGCAAAGAAGGCTTTGCCGAGAGCCAAATAAAAAACACTCGGCAAAGCCTCTGCACTCGGCAAAGAAGCCTTTGCCGAGCGTCCGATAAACGGCTCTCGGCAAAGAAGTTTCTTTGCCGAGAGCCAAAAAAAAAACACTCGGCAAAGAAACTTCTTTGCCGAGAGCCAAAAAAAAAGCACTCGGCAAAGGCTTCTTTGCCGAGTGCCAAAGTAAAACGCTCGGCAAAGCAATTTTTCAAACCACATTTTGGTGCCCTAAACGAATTCAAATAAAAAAGTTTTCAACTACAAAGTTTCATAACTTTTCATGATCTACAAACTTTATATTGGTCATTTCTTTATTCGACAAAGTAATAATTACGTTATTCACAAAATCTATATGTCTCTCATGTAGTTCCATGAAACTACAAGAGAGATATATAAGATTTGTGAACAATGTTAGCACCACAATTTCGGATGGAAAAACTTCCTAAATGAAGTTTGTAGATCTCGAAAGGTATTGAAACATTGTAGTTGACCACTTTTTAATTTGAATTTATCTTGTCATGGAAAACTACGTTTGAAATTCAAAATTTTAAAATTTTAAAATTTGAATTTTTTAAAAGACCTCGGATGGAAAAACTTCCTAAATGAAATTTGTAGATCTCGAAAAGTTATGAAACATTGTAGTTGACCACTTTTTCATTTGAATTCATCTTGTCATGCAAAACTACGTTTGAAATTCAAAATTTTAAAATTTGAATTTTTCAAAAGACCTCGGATGGAAAAACTTTTTATATGAAAAATGTAGTGCTCGAAAAGTTATGAAACTTTGTGGTTGACAACTTTTTGATTTGAATTCGTTTAGGGGCTCAAACAATCAATTTTAAATTGGTTTAGTATAATATTTGAGTAACTGAAATGGCATATAGACGCATGTGAGTGTGTAGTGCAGGTGGCAGAGGAGGTATCGCGTGAGGGAGAGGTCACGAGTTCGAATCCCACCGACCGCGTAGCCGCGAATTTTGCACGAAAAATGCCGCGACTTGCGACTTCGACGGAGACGGGCGGGCGCTGGCCAGTGGGCCCCCTCCCCCGATTGAAAAATTTTTTTCCAGGTTTTTTTCGCATTTTTTTATTTCGCGCTTTGCCGAGCGTCGGGCTCTCGGCAAAGGCTTTGCCGAGTGCCCGATAAACGGCTCTCGGCAAAGAAGCCTTTGCCGATCGGATTTTTACCGAGGGCGCTTTGCCGAGAGCTGCGCTCGGCAAAGGCTTTGCCGAGGGTCTTAGAGGCTTTACCGATAGCCTGGGGCCCTCGGCAAAGCAGCCGGCTCCGGTTGTGTTTTGTCACTATATTTTGCCAAGTTATAGTCATGTTCATGCATATATGCGTATATGTCCTCCTTTCTTTGTTCCAGCTTTCTTTTCCTCTTCTTAATTTTCCACTAATCACCACATTATTATTTTTTTACATGGAAAATGATTGATTATTTTAGTCAATCAACAAAGTATTTTATTTTCATGTGTCCTCTTCGGATGATTTGCCAACCAGCCACGTATTCACATGAGCACATGGTATTTGATTTATACATATGAAATACACACGCGCACACCTTTGCTTGTCGTGCGCTCTTGGATGCACTACTTTCGTAGCCAATATCATTTCTCTTATTATTCATTTCTTATTTATATGGAATTAGGCCATATATATTATTTATATTTATTTAAAGCAAATATTGCACGTATTATAGGTGAGCCAAAAACCGTGTCAATAGATGCCCCCTCGAGGTCCGGATGCGTAAAATATATGTTTATGTATTCGGATCTCGAAATCTGAGGTATTTTATTATGCATATATATTTTTGTTTTAGACGGAGATATATTTGGTGGGCATAGCACCTGAGTAAATTATAATACCCCAGGTACATGCTGAATGCCAGGCATATATCCTTGTCATGTGCCATGTATGGTAGTTGCCGGTGAGTTACTCATCTACACTTTTCCTTCTTTTTTTATAGACATATTTCTTTAATCCAAACTCCGAACTTGCTGGGAAGCGGGGAAACAGTGGCCCAATAATAGGAGTCTGTTGCTCGCATTTGTTTATCAACCAGGGAAGCTCCTGCGACGGAACCCATCTGAAGGCTGCTCCGTCGACCTCCCTAGATCACGGTAGTTTTTTTTCTTTAATTCTTGTTTCATCCTCTTGTCATTTTTATTCCGCCCTTTCCATCATTGAAGTTTCCTTGCATTTATTTTTTGGTTCGTCAGAGATTGGTTGACCAAGAAACTTCAGTTTTGGTGCGCAGGCTTCTCTTTGCCGTCTCCACAGGCGACGGCGGAAAGGTACATTTTCCCTTGTCACCGCCTGGGTATCATCAGCATCCGCCTTACTTAACCACGTTTCGTGTACATGCTTGATTTATATCCCTACAGTAGATGACTAGGGTTGTGTTTGCACTTTACTTGTTGCACCGGTTGTAAGCTAGATTTTTTTTTTATATACATGTTTGTCATGAGGGGACAGATTTAGAACCTAAGTATCCCATACACATCTATCTGTTTTCTTGTAGATTGCACTCTAGGTTCTAGGGAGAGGCTGATTTATCGTATAGCCACGGAGATACAGATTCAACCGATTCAGACATCCCTGATATAGTACAACATTAAGATTGTTAAAATTCGTTTGCGCAACCGCAGCGGCGATTGCAGTCTTTTTTTTAGTACCATATTTCATCGTGATATCTATCTTTATACTGTATTTTGATGTAGATAGAAGCAAATGAGCCGCCTCTTTCATTTGAGAGGCTGCCGCTTTCTCATGTGGCTCAATTTCAAACATATGCCCCGACATCTGGTGATGAGGCTAATCCTGTGATTATAGAACGTGAGTTGACGATGGGTGAGAGAGATAATAGTGCTCGCGGGTGGAGATCAGCATCCACTTTACGCGGCCGCTGTTTTTACCCTCCTGTGCAGTCATCTCAACCTGTGCAAGCTTTCACTCTGGGCACTCGCATGATAGCACAGGGTTTTGGATGGGAATATCATGACATAGAGTATGTTCCAGTTCCCTCAGGATATGTGGAATGGGGTACTGCAGTCTTAAACCATCATTGTTTAAATCTGAAAGGGGATGGAGAAGGTACCGATTACATCTATGGGGCCATCTATTGTTCTTTAGGACGTTATTCCATCTCGCCTTCACTACTGAAGACTTTATTACAAACATGGAACCCAGACACGAACACTTTTATATTTGCTGATGGTGAACGCACAATAACTCTTTTGGATATGTGTCGGATCGGGGGTTTACCCATAGATGGGGAATTTTATGAGGAATTTGTCCCCCTCCACCGTGAACAAGATCCTTCTCTCCTATTCTATCCCAAAAGCCTATCCCAACTCTTAAAAGTGTGGGGCGATTTACAAGTGGGAGGCGAAGTTTCATTCCAAGAATGGTGTGATTATTTTCATAATACACCAGGTGGTTCTCCTCCGTCTGACAATATTGAGTCTTCACTTACATACAAAGCAGCTTTTTTGGCACTGTGGCTCTGTTGCTTTGTTGTTATTGGGGGAGGGCCACGGATTCGATATGCTCTAGCACAGCCGGCGCTATGTTCCTTATACTATTCTTTGAGGCTGATTAGCACAAATCCGGTTGGTCCCTCGTATATGAAGAGGTGTTGGCCTGTCCATTACGTCATTGGTTGGATGGGTGCTTATATCAGGAATATTTTTGGGGATAAAGTGCGGAGGCCAAAGATTCCACCTTACCATCACCTTCCTAGGAAACCAATGATGGCAAATACGATGTTCCGGATTCCAAAACATTTTAACCCGGTAGACGCATTCAATATACTATGCAAAGATATCAACATCCTTTGGTGGCTATAAGCCAAATTTTACGGATCAACCGAGGGCACCCCCGCCAGCATGGGCCAGCAGAATATTTGGTCTATCTCTCCATCGGGGCATACTTCCTTTGAGGCGTGCTAACCTGTGCATCGCCGAGCCCTACCACCCAGATCGCGTGGCTCGCCAATTCAGACTTGACCAGTGATCCCATATCCTCCATTAATAAGTTTGTATACTGAGGAAGAGTTCGGAATCGTCCATGCTTATTGGAGGCACCTTTTGCGTCCAGTGCAAAATAATTTGCATCTTCTTCCAGATGGTGCCCGCATTGGCAGTTGCACAGTATATTGGATCAAGTGGTATAAAAGATTTTCAGAGCCCTTTATCTCAATTTTGAGTGGCCTCAGTCGTGGCATTGTTTGGGGTAAAGTGCCATATGAAGATAGGAAAAGAAGGGCAGTTGACAGAGTCGTCGTTAACCGTCGACTTTCACGCCATGACTTGTTTGTGGTACATGTGGTGCTTGAGCGACACCGTGCCCAGCATGTTGAGTTTATTAAAGCGAAAACAGCGGAAACCGATGGTCCATGGAAGAAAATCCTTTGTGACTTCCTGCATGCGAGGGCTCTTCCTTCTACATACCCAACTAAGTCAGGCATGTTCCTTCTTTTTTTAAATAAATTCCATCTCTTCAATGTAATTTATTTACTTTTTTTTGAACCAGCTGCCTTTATCCTGCTTCGTGCATTCTTTTCTGCAGCAAAGAAGCAATTCTTATATGGATCCTGCTTCTGGCTCTTCATCTGAACCTATATTGGTTGAGAATATACCGGCTCAAGAGAACCTGGTGGACAATCAGGTTGCCCAGCTGCCTGAAGATAATCAGAGACAACAATCTTCCAGAATTATTGCTCCAAATGTCAATGCAGTGCCCCCGGCGAAGAGGAAGCTTGATTTCAGTAGACGGATGAGGATTGTGGCCCAGCCATTGCACCTGTCCCCAGCAGCACCATTGATGATGAAGATCTTAATCAGTCTCTTACTGGTGTTGAACATCTTGAAGATGAAGATGAAGATGATACAGCCATTACGGCTTTCGCTATAGTAGGGAGGGAAGGCAATATGCAGCCTCTTCCTTTTATTGAGAGTTACGTCACTACCACGGCGTCAGGTGGGGATTTTTCAAAGTCCCCATATAACATGACTCGTGTTGTCCTTCCTAAGATTGACTCGCCTGACATTTCTGCTTTATCATTGGTAGTTTTTTTTATTATTATTATCTTTAGACGTGTAGAAGTTGTCTTTGCACATAACATCCATATGCCATTTAAATATTATGAACCTGTTCAATATATTTATATATATAGGTTTTTCGCAGATTGTGGACAGCAGTTTGACCATCCATCCTCCAGCCAAGCATTATCTGAAGGTACGCAAAGCATGGACACGTCTGAGATCGAGAAGATTTTCTTGGCAACCACCTATCAGGTGTTACCACAAGTTCTCAACGGGCTGGATGTTACTACATTGAAAGAGCCGGAGCGATGTACCGCCCTGCAACTCACTTCAACTAGCCTCCCTGGGAATTTTGCTAGCATTTCGAAGATCAAAGCCATGCTGGACAAGCTGGTTGATATTTCCAAACAATTGCAGCTTGCCTACTCTGAGTTTGAAGCAAGCTCTGAACGAGTAGACCAAGCTGTTGGCGAAGTCAAGCAAGAGCTTTCAGTTAAGAAAAATGCTCTCCAGGTTTACCGCCCAGGAAATGGTTGCAGTTGAGAAGAGGAAAGCTGAGATTTTAGAAGAAGTTGCTAAGCTTAACCTTGGCTTGAAGGAACTGGAGGAGAAGAAGAAACAGCTACTGGAGATTCAGTCTGCCCAGGATTTAGAAGTGAAGAAGCAGGAACAGGCGCTACGTGATGCTACTACAAAGGCAAACAAGGGAGCTAATGTTGACCTCCAGGCAAAGACGATGGTTCCTGTCCAGGAAGCTGAGAAGCTTTTAACTGATCTGAACCAAATCCTCTCCGAAGTAAACTGATGGATCCAGTTAGTTCGATCAGCTTTGCCAATTCTTATGTTAGCCTCTAAACATTTTATCGTTCACAGCTAGTTCTGAGCATTTCATTTCCTTTAGTTTGTTGGACAGGTGTCATGTTTCATTCGGTTTTGTAATTATCAGTCGTTTGTTTCCGAACCACTTGTTTAATTCAGATATGCATCAGGACCTTTATTTGTTTCCCAAGTATCGGAAGGGCTCATTGGTCTGCCACATTTATCCACCTCTCTCTCTTTATATATATATATATATATATATATATATATATATATATATATATATATATATATATATATATATATATATATATATATATATATATATATATATATATATATATATATATATATATATATATATATAATTGGTAGATCAAAGTCTTGTAACTATATGCAGTGAAACCCATGGATTGCACGCTGCCCACAAATTAAACTTTGTTACCAGCAGCTTATGCTCGTGTCGCAATGGAGCATATACCTATATATTTTTTCTTACAGTTTAAGCTCATGAAAGGAGAGTCTCTCTCTCTTTTTTTAATACAGTTTAGGCTCACGAAGGAGCTATATTTTTTTTTGGTTTCAGTTTAGGCTCATGAAGGAGCACATTAGCTTCAGTTTAAACTCGTGAAGCGATGGAGCATTGTGATTTTTTTTATTCTTGACGCTACAATTTAAGCTCATGAAGCGATGGAGCATTGTGATTTTTTTTATTCTTGACACTACAGTTTATGCTCATGAAGCGATAGAGCATTGTGATTTTTTTTCTTGACGCTATATGACTGATTTTTTTTGCAGCTTCAGTTTAGGCTCGTGAAGCAATGGAGCATTGTGATTTTTTTTTTATTCTTGATGCTACAGTTTAAGCTCATGAAGCGATGGAGCATATGACTGATTTTTTTCAGCTTCAGTTTAGGCTCGTGAAGCAATGGAGCATTGTGATTTTTTTTTATTCTTGACGCTACAGTTTAAGCTCATGAAGCGATGGAGCATAATATGCATATTTTCTATGCATAGAAACGCTTTAGAAATTTTTCATTTATCGGCGGTGGGCAATATTCACCATCTGGGGATATGATTCTATAAGCGCCACTAGAGTAGACATCCTTCACAATATAAGGACCCTCCCATTTAGGCTCGAATTTGCTTTGCATTCGATGAGTAATATTCATAGGCCGAATGACCGCGAGAACCAAATCCCCTTCTTTGAACGACCTTCTTTTTACGCGCTTATCAAAAGCTCGAGACATTCTAGCTTGATATGCCTCCAAGTTTTGTAATGCACGAAGTCGCTTTTCTTCGAGATTGTCTAATTCCTCTAAGCGTGATTTTGTCAATTGATCTTCATTGAGTTTCTCTTGGATAGCGACTCTTAAGGAGGCAATTTGCACCTCCAGTGGCAGGACCGCCTCTCCTCCATACACAAGTGAGTAAGGAGTCATTTTCGTTGGCGTCCGAGTCGTGGTCCTATATGGCCGCAAGGATTCGAGTAACTTTTCATGCCAGTGTCTCTTATTTTGCGAGACCATCTTTTTAAGCAACTTGCATATAGCACTTTATTGAATGCTTCTGCTTGACCATTAGCAGCTGGATTATAACCCGTGGAGAAGTGATGCTTAATTTTGAATTTAGCACACATCTTCTCTATTTGTTTATTTTTAAAAGATGTTCCCTTATCAGATATCATTCGGGCTGGAACCCCAAATCGATATATATGGTTTGTTCTTATAAAATTTTCAACATTTTCCGCTTTGACTTCTTTTAGTGCTACGGCTTCTGCCCACTTAGAGAAGTAATCAGTAGCGGCAAGAATGAACTTGTGTCCCTTGGAAGACGGGGGATTTATTGGCCCAACTACATCCATTCCCCACATTTCAAAGGGCCAAGACATATTGGTTGGATGTAATGGTTCATGCGGCTTATGTATGAAATTACCATGTATTTGACATTCATGGCATTTCCTTGCAAATTTCATAGAATCATCAAACATTGTAGGCCAATAATAACCTAAATGTCTCAGTTGGTAATGCAGCTTGGGTCCAGATTGGTGTGTGCCACACACTCCGGAATGCACTTCATTCAAGGCTTCAATCACCTCATTGCCTGCAAGGCAGCGAAGTAAAATACCATCGCATGAATGCCGATAGAGCACATCATTTATACACGTATAATTTATTGACCTTTTTCGAATTCTAGACCTTTCACTATAATCCAAGGGTAAATATCCATGAAGCAAATAATCTAGAAAAGGTGTTCTCCAATCACCCATCTCAATTTCGCATGTATCTATAGTCATGGCTGAAGTAGACGGTATATTTTCTTCCTCAGCAAGTATAGGGAGGACTCTTCGTTCCTCTACATGAACATCCATTGTTTGATTTGGGTTTAGTGACATGCTGGCAGCTAAGCTTGCCAATGCATCTGCTTTCTCATTTTGGTTTCTTACAACATGCTGAATTTTGAGATCAACGAACATAGCCATTAGTTCTTTTGCCCTTTTGAAATATGGCAAAAGCCCTTGCTTTTTTACCGTATATGTTCCCAACAATTGATTGATTATCAATTGGGAGTCTCCGTATATAGAGACTGCGGTTAGGCCCATATTGTGGGCAATTTCTAGCCCAATAATTAGAGCCTCATACTCAGCAGCATTATTTGAGACCGCCGAAGTTAAAGTGAAAGAATATGGGAGTATTGCCTCATCGGGAGTGACAAACACGACTCCTGCACCTGCTCCTGACTTTCGGCAAGCACCATCAAAATACATTTGCCATGTCTATTTAGACACGGTAGTGGTGAGGACTACCTCATCTGGTAGATCATCATCAATGGGAAAATCATCAGGTATAGGATGTGCGGCTAGAAAATTAGCCAAAGCTTGGCCCTTAACGGCTTTTTGAGGTACAAACACAATATCAAACTGTGAGAGGAACATCGCCCACTTGGCCAATCTACCTGATAATGTCATTTTACTTAAAATATGTCGGAGTGGATCAGCTCTCGAGACAAGATGTACCGTATGTTCTAGCATGTAATGGCGAAGCTTTTGAGCTGCAAATACAAGCTCTAGGCATATTTTTTCTATATCTGGGTAATTGCATTCTGCCCCCAGTAGGGTGCGGCTTAAATAATATAGGGAGACTTCTTTCCCTTCATCATTGGTTTGTGCTAAAAGAGCGCCCAATGAAGTTGGCATGGCTGCTGTATAGAGGATTAGCGGCCGCCCCTTGATTGGCGCACATAAGACAGGAGGATTTGTTAGATACTTCTTTATATCATCAAATGTGTTTTTGCATGCTTGATCCCATTGGAATGGGACTCCTTTTTTCATGAGCCGGGAGAAAGGTTTGCATCTCCCGGACAGATTTGAGATGAACCTCCTTATGTATGCCAAATGACCTTGGAGGCTCTTTAATTCATGCAAGTTTGTTGGTTGAGGCATGTCGACTATTGTCTTTATTTTGGTAGGGTCAATTTCAATGCCATGTTTGATGACCACAAAACCAAGGAATTTCCCTGAGGATACCCTGAAGGCACACTTCATAGGATTCATTTTCAGTTTGTGCTTTCTAAGCAGCTCAAACACCATTTCCAAGTGTTTTAAGTGATCTTTCTCGTGCTTAGATTTTACGACAATATCATCTATATAGCACTCAACGATTTTGTACAATAACCTATCTAGAATAATGGTCATTGCACGTTGATATGTGGCACCCACATTTTTTAATCCAAAGGGCATCACTTTATAGCAATATATGCCCTTAGGTGTGCGGAATGCTGTTAACTCTTCATCTTCTGGCGACATTTTTATTTGGTTGTAGCCAGAAAAACCATCCATAAAGGAGAATATTTTGTATCACATAGTTGCGTCAATAAGGATTTCAGAGATCGGAATTGGAAAGTCATCTTTTGGACATGCTTTATTTAAATCTCTAAAATCAACACATACACGTATCTTCCCATTTTTCTTTTTAGTGGGTACAATACTAGACACCCATTTGGGGTATTTCACTTCTCGAATAAACCCAGCAGCTATGAGTTTATCAACTTCAGCTTCTATTTGTGGGAGAAGTTCTGGACGATATCTTCTTTGTCCCTGCTTCACCGGAGGAACATCTTTTCGGACGGCCAATTTATGTACAGCCACCGCAGGATCTAGACCTGGCATTTCTTCATAAGACCAAGCAAACACATCTCTATTTGCATAAAGAAATTTATGGAATTCTTCCTTACTTTCTTTAGATAGATGCTTGCTAATGAAGATTGGACGAGGATCATCATCCGTGCCAATATTAATTTCTTCCAACTCATCAATGGTTGGCTGATTTCCATCTTCCATTTGTGGAGATGCTTCGGCAGCATCAAGAGGTTCAGTTGAAGTCATATTAACTTCATAGCCTAATCCATATTTTTCTTCTTTCAATACTTCGTCTTGATGTAGAGCATCAAGTTGAGCCTGGGACAACAGCTTTTCGAAAGATGCGAGCTGCCCCCGGCCATCACAAAGAGATGGACCAGTAGATATATCATATCCCATATGTTGCATAATGTAAAGAACTTTGTCATCATATAAAGAGATAGGCAATGTTTGATCATCTCTATTTAACAAAGTAACATGTGCAGACATTTTTCTTTTATCATCCCTCTCAATTTGGGCTTGTTTTATTTTATATTGCACCAAAGGAGGTAAGGGAGTTGGAAACGAAATACCTCTATTTTGAGGGGCTTCTTATTTATGACGCGAAATATTGGATCGCCTTCCTTTCTTTGGTTGCTCAGGATATACCGATATACCTTTTGGCTTGATGTGGTCTCGCCAACTTCTATTTTCGGGATATTTTGTTCTAATGGTAATGTTGATTTTGGCTTTGAGACTTTATCAACAGGCTCAAAGTAGAACTTTGCATCAGCGTAGAAGGTTTCTGCTGTAGTGAACAGCTTTTTATCCGCAAAAATCCTTACTATGTCTCCTGAAGGATCTTTGTACTTGATGCATTTATGGAGGGTAGATGGAATAACCCCGTTTTCATGCATTCAAGGGCGACCAATGAGAGCATTATATGAGGTTACCGCATCGATCACATAAAACTTTACATATGTCATGAAGTTTTCAAACTTCAGAACTAGAGATATGGTACCCAACGCTTCTTGGCCTGATTGGTTGAAGCCGTGAATAACAACATTTGAGCGACATAAGTCTCCTTTAGAATACCCTATCCTTTTGAGAGTGCACATAGGCAGCAAGTTTATGGCTGAACCACCATCAATCATTATACGATTAACGAGAAGGTCATCAATCTCGCCGAACATAAAAAGCGGTCTGTTATGCTTCTTATTTCCTAATAACAGATCCTCATCATTGAATGTGATACTTTGAGTTTGAGATAATTTTGTTTCTGCTTGTGAAACCTCAACCCTATAATCTTCAAGGAACGAAAGTGCAGTAATAAATGCTTTTCGTGAATCAGAAGAGAGACACAAAGCATCATACACAGACAACATAGCTGGTATTTTCTTCAAGTGCGAGATTACATCATATTTGACCGACACATCAGGAACATGGTCAGTCACATCATTCGGAATTACATTTGGGGGATTTCTTTGTTGAGGAGATGGTCTAGGCAGTTGACGGCCCGATCTAAGCTGAACTTCATCAACTTCGGGTGCCTCTTCTTTAGGGAAGTGAAGAGACTCCTCATCATCCTCAAAAACTCTGATGCTTTTTGAGGGAGTCATCCTCACGCTTCTTTATATTTTGGTAGAAGCACGGGCCTTCACCCTTTTCCATCATTCGTCGGAGAGCAAATCGTCTTGAGAGTTGCTGTCGACGCTCTCCTAATCTTTGGGAACTTGATGGTCCGCATTTTGGGGTGTGGATCCACCGAAGGAAAGTCTTGCCTTCATGCTGGCACTTAGCTTGCTGTTGTGGATGCCCTGAGAAAGACATATTAACATGCTCAGGTTTTGATATCATATATTGATCATAAGTTGGCCACATTTTTGGAATTGCACAACTCACCGGATCACTTTGAAAGGTGGCAACATTTGATGTAGCCGTTTTCTTTCCATTTGTCATGCTTTTGAGTAGATCGGCATCTATGGTGCCTTCATTTATGAGCTTTTGTATCATGTTTTTTACCACAAAACAATCCTTGAGCGTATGACCCAAGATGCGATGAAAGTGACAGAAATTTGGCTCATCGAATTTAGAAGCTTCTTCTGGCCTTTTTGGTTTGGGGAGCTCGATGAGCTTCAACTCCTGTAGGCCCATGAAGAGATCCTCCACTTCTTCATCGGGGAAGGAGTACTTTTGATTTTGACGCTCGCTAAGAGTTGGCCTCCTAGGAGCTGGTGCACCCCCTTTGTTTGGTAATCTTGCAACTGTTCCCCCAGTTTGGGACTTTTGGGGAACCACCGTTGTAACACCCTAGGTGTTTGTCACTCACTAAGTAGTGGGTTTGAGCTCAAACATGATAAATTAAGTGGAGATGACGATGTCAAGGTCAACCTATGGAGAGGAGCCTAACCTAAAGTTGGATGTTGCACCATTGCTTTACATATAGGTCCCTTTTCAAGATATATGCTTGGGTAGTGTTATTACAATATATTTATGTGTCTCACCTTAGTACCTATCTATATTGATCCCTGGAAAAGTTTCATGAAGTTTGGAATCAAAAAGTCACATGAAATGATAAGTTATATGCTTGTTTGGATTATAACTGAAACACGCATCTGAAACAAGGAAACATGCCTTACATTCTATGTGAACTAGTGTTTATGCAACATACAAATGTAACAGGTGCCACACATCTTGGACACATGTGAAACAACCTAGTAAAACATATGTAGCATGTACCTTGAAGCGAACATATGGAACAATTCAAATAGAGCTTGGAAACAAGCATTTTAATTATAGTGATTTCTATGTTTCAATGCACGCGATGCCTACACCTTGGTGCAACCTATGTATGGTAGGTATCTTTGGCCTCTACAACACCTTAACTACACTTTGGACACTTAATGGAACAATGTTCATGTTGATCATTTTGCCTAAATGTGCTTCTAAGTGATGGTTGACCATGTAGGGACCCTAGAACACTTTTGTTTGACCATTTCAAAAGTGTGACCTAGAAGCTTTGCATGATTGTGCACCCTTTTACAAAGTTGTAGAGAATTTTATAAGGAACAAACTTTGTTTAAGAGTCAAGTCATGAAAATGTGGGAAACGTGCTCAAAAAGGGCCCACAAGTCAGAATTTGGACTGTTTCCAACACTTAGCAATTTTAAAACCCCGATTTCAGTGTCTTCGACATTGGCATTCCGCGTTCTCCAATTTTTATTAAGCAACTGGGTTGGACCCCTTAATAAAAGCTGGAGCTAACCTTATGGGGAAGGTCTAGGAAAAGGTTGGCATTGATTGGACCCCTCTTGACTAACTAAATGGAGCTCAAATGAAGGTCTGATTAGTCATTGACAGTCACAATTTAAGAGGTAATTATCTGCTAACCTATTGCCCTAATGACCATGACCATTAAATAGAAAATGTAGAGCGTGGTATGGGCTACAACTTTGCTTTTAGGCCCATAGCCCAGTTTGGCCCATAGCTAGCCCAAACACGGCCTCCAATTCAGATGGCTTCACGCACACCATGTGCTCGTGAAATTGCGCGAACGGCCGACACGTCCTCCCCTGCGTGGCGCTCATGCCCGCACCGCGCCCCCACTCCCTGGACGCGTGCTCGGTCTTTCTCTTCGCGAGGTGGAGAGCCAAGCTCGTCCACGGCCACTCACCTCTCTCTCTTCCTCGCTCTTCCTCGCACGACTCTGACTGGAGCGTGCCACCGGAGCAATGGCCGCCATGGCCAAGATTGCCGTCGGCGTCGTTCCCCACTCCGCATCCTTCTCCCATTCCACCACCTGTGCCACCATAGTCACCCTGTCGAGCCCTACACCGTGTGCGCGCTAGCCCAGGTCGGAAGTCACTGGGACCGTGCATCCGCCGCCGTCGAAGCCGACCGCCGCGGCCGCAAGCAGACGGTGCTCATGGTAGGGTCGCCATGGCCTATCTCCAGCCGCGTCAAGACGTTCCCCGATTGCGCCATCTCACGAGGAAGCTCCTGCACACCTTCCACGGTCGCCCAGCCACCGGAGCGCCGCCGCCGCTGGCACTGCCCCCACGGAGCCGCCCGTGCACGTGGTCAACAGGCCACGGGCCACCTCGGCCCGTGCCGCAAGCGCGTGCAGACGTGCCTCGCAGCCGCGAAGCCGGTCGGCCCTCCCACCGCCGCCGTCCGCCGTGCTAGCCCGAAGCCGGCAGCTCCGACCATCTCCTTTGTTTCCCCGGCACCGGAGGAAGAAGGAGGCCATCGCCTCTCTCTGTCTCTCCCTGTGTGGGTATGACAAGCGGGCCCGGTCGATCAGTGGGTCCCGCACGTCGGTTAAACGGTGGCTGTTTTGGGTGTGCTTTCGGGTGCGCCTAGCAAATTCAGTTAGGTGTGGATAATTCTGATTTTGAATTTTAAATCGGTGTTAAATCTTCTAAATTCCATATCTCTTGACGGGAAAGTCCAAAAATAGTAAATGTGGACTTTTTGGAAACCTTGAGAAGAGATCTATGCAGTAGAGTCATAAAATGTATATGTTTGTAGATGTTTTCTGATGTCTTTATTTAAGCTTTAAAAATGCTCTAAAAATACTTATAAACTTGACTAGAGCCATATCTTGAGTTTTAGAACTCTAAAAATAGTGATTCTTGTTTTGTTAATTTTATGATGACATTTAATTGCTAGGAAAAATATTAAACACACTAGTTATTTACTGTTTTCTTAAGGTTTTGATTTGACCTTGATAAATAAGGAAATCTACATTATATTGCTTGTCATTTTTATATATTGATTTTTGTTGCTCCAAATAATGTGAAATTTTTATGATAGTCTTATCATACTATGAATATACTGTGGTATAAATTTCATCGTCATTGCTTCCTGTATGATCAAGTTATTGATTTAACTTGTTTACGGCTTAATAAATAGCTTATAAATAATATATAAAGGATAAAATGGAAAATGTTGTTTCATTACCTTAGTATGATGTTTATCTATCATATTGATTCATACTATGGCCATGTGTTCATAGAAAATATGGAGTTTTAGGTTTAACTTGCTCTCACGTGATTTATTGTATTAGTCAATTGTCTTTTTCATAGAGGTTGATATACTTGTCCAAATGGCTTGAAAATTAGATAGTAGACTTTTGAGGGCATATTTATGCCACTGTATGTTTGGTAGAATTTATTGTGCAATTTTGGTAGGTGTTCATAATTCCACCTAATTATCTAAATAAATTAAGAAAATGTATTAAAAGAATTTATTTAGTAATGGACACTATGTTTTCTGGTGTTCATTAGTCATGTATGAAATGATGGTAAAGTTGGTTTTGTCCAATTATATGTTTGCAACATATGTTAATAATTATTTCTTGCGATTATTAGTTTCTGGACAGTTCTGGGGGCAATGTAGATTACCCCATGATAATGATGTTTTCTGAGCACCTTGTCTATAACAAAACTGTATATAATTCATGTATCTAGCTTGTGTTAAAATTTGGTGGTATTTAGCTAAGTAGTTTTTGAGTTAAAGATATTTAAATTCAGATCCCAGATTTAGTTGCTCTCTGTTTGGAGCAGACCTGAGTCTGTAGTTTCATCTCTTTGACATATTAAACTTAGGAATCAGGCTTAGGTGATATTAAATGAATTGTAGACAATTTCATAAGCTTTTTAGATTATTCTCTTGCATGTCAATTGGGATTGTGTAGCTCCTGGAATGATGTTATTTCTGGACTGTTCATGCTGATTGTAAATCTGAACCTTTTTGTCAAGCATAGTTTGAGTTACATAGTAGGTTGGTGTTGCTGCTTGGTACTTGGGTTGGTACCCTAGGATTTTATAAGACTTGTGTCTTGATTGATGTGCTTGCAATCATCTATGTTATGTCTTAATGAGGATTAAGTTAATTAGCTCTAGGTGTTTATGAGAACTTTGGTATGCTTGTTTGATTACTCTGTTGATTGCACTTCTATGCATTCATACATATGCATTATTGCACCTCATTTAGGTACGCTAGCTGAAGCACGTGAAGGACCTGATGTGGAGCCAAACCCGAAGATGGAGTTGGTAGATCCATCCCGAAGATAGAAGGATCAGACAAGTGCTGGATTGGAGGATGCTCGCCAAGCGGGTTTTATCTGACAAACTCTAACTTGAGTCGGATCCCAGGCAAGCCCCGGAGCATTATAAGCCTCCTACCTTCAAAGCAATTAATTATATATATGTTATAAGTATTGTTGCATTAAGTGGTATGAGTTGGTTAGAAACCCTTGCTGCATTATATCACTCCTTGTCCAATTATATGAATTCTTGAATCCTATATAGACTAGGATCGAGTAGCTGCTTAGCCCTGTTTTAAGCGGTAGAAGTCAGGTGATTTCCTGTCACCTGCGAGATGTAGGGATATTCATATATGGCACGGTTGGCTATATCTGCTATCGTGGAAAAGAACCATGTGTTAATAAAATAAAATGAGACCGGGCGGGATGATTATAGTGAAGCAACAAGGCATGGAGGTCTTGGGTGTTGATCTATCCCCGTCTGAGTCATTTAAGGACCGATTCGTTGTACGTCCTTGAGTCATGTTGAACGCAGTCTAACACTTAGTTGGCCGGATAAGTCGTTCCGACCGTAAAGCCGAGTAATACAATTCAGGACGGAAATCGAATGGTAGGTCGCATCTTAGAGGTAGTAAGGATGTGCTTGGGGATATTGGCGTGAGACCAAGGGGGGGTTAGAGTCCCTATCACCTGGCAGACTGTTACCCTTAGAGATGCGGCATCAGTCGAACCCGCGACTCCTGAATTGTACGAAAGGTGGCTTGTGCGACCCTGGCAGGGGCCTGCGCGGTGAGTGTAAGAAATACCCCTCCAGCTGGATAGGAATTCGATTCGAATCGCCGTCGCTCCCGGTTAGTGAGCACTTGACTTGAGCAGCGGCAACGTAGATTCAATTAAATTGAACGGATAGTTAATTGGATGACGATGTATATGTTGCCTCAATTTATATCTGCTATGGTTAATATTGTTTGCTCCTAATCAAGTGAGTGCTCTAATATAGGTGCTAATATAGATGACAAGTTAATTATAATTAACTTGATGCTTAAACATTAATGATTGATCATCTATATTAAGATTTTATGCAAAATGTTGTCAAGCTAGCCCCACTTTATATCAGCCTTGCATGATCCTTGGTGTCACTTTATTTCTGGTTTATGACGGGTAAGTCTAGCTGAGTACATTGTCGTACTCAGGGTTTTGTCCCACTTTGTTGCAGGTTGTGATGTATCATGGCGGCTGCAAGAGTTGGTTGGCTCCTGGCTTAGTGGCGGAGTGTGATCATGGGCATGATCCTTCTTATTTATGTTGTCTCTAATGCTTTTGTTGGAAGTCGACCTTGGTACTGGCATGTATTTGAAATCAGAGAAATGTTAGTTTCAAATTACTTTGCTTCCGCTACTTTTCAATTTAAGTTGTAATAACTATGTTGAACTCCGATATATATTGAATTACTTGTGAAATGGTTGTAACTTGTAAGGGAACGGTGCCGGTATGGCAAATTTTGGATCACTTTTCTCCTACAAATTTCAATAGTGCCTGAATTGTGATAATGAGTCCATCAGTGCTGCTGATATATATTGATTGTGCAAGTTTGAAATGTATGATGCTCCACAACTTGAGATTCCTTTGTTCATGCATTGCCAAGCATTGAAATCTTTTAAAGCATTCGTATCAAATGTACATGATGTCCAAATGTTTTCCAAATGTACAATGTGAAACATGCCCCTCATCATCCTAGCATCGCACTTGATCCATACTAATGCACATGATGTCAGGGCAGGACTTCGCCGGTGAAGAAAATGGGACTATATTCATCTCTCTCAAGCTCTACATGAGAAGTATTTTAAAAATGTCCTCAATCAGAACTAAATTTTCTGAGACACTGAAAGCAATGATGAAGGAAGCGCAATTTCCAATAAATAATTCCCATCTATTTGAGAAATAAAAAATGTAACGGTGAGGAGGAGGTGAAATTCGGGTCGTCCTTTTGTTTTAAACCGGTGATTTAATTTTCATGAAGTAGTGGGTGTCTGTGTGGGTTTGGGTCTATGTATGACTCTCTCTCTCTTCTTCTATTAATACAATGATACATAGCTCTCCTGTATGTTCGAAAAAAAGAGGTGAAATTTTTTAAGATAATGAAAAATTATGGCTTTAGTCCTCTTCAAAGAAGAGACATCAATCTAAAGTTAAACGAATCCACCTATTTTAAACACTTATAGAAGTTCCACAATATTATTGTAGGATTCGGCACGCGCTCAAGCATCCTATGTTTGCGATCATCCACGAGCTGCAATAGAGTCTAGAACCAGAGCCAGTATGCCCCTCTGAATCGAATCTGCAAAAATGTTTTCGGATGACATTTATGAAACACTATATCATTCCTTGTTAGCCAAATTGCTCAGCGGCGACATGACTCCTCACATGCCGGCGGCGAGCACCTACATTGGAGGAACAACAAAGCAGCTATAGGTGGTCGACGACAAAATGAGAGGGAATGAATGCAGTGCTTATAGAGGAATATGTGATCAAAGTTGGGCCGTGGCGACCGGTGGTACCGTAGCCACATCCGCCGTTGTCGGAGATCAGAGGCGGCAATGCAAACGCAATGGCCGCTGCTGTCAGCGGCACACCTTAGACGCCCCTACAGATGTCACGAGGACTCACCCAAAAGCCAAGCTTTTAGGAAGGGGAGGGGGGAGATGCTCAACGAAGCTCAGAGCTCCTCTAACGGCCAGTGACAACGGTAGCGAGGAGCCAGCGGTGATATCTAGCAGATCTCTGCCTGCTCCACTTCTGCTCCCCTTGATGTTTGTGATGTGTCTGCTGCCACCCCAATCGTTGATTTTAGGCGGTGTTTAGTTCCTTCAAAATTCTAAAAATTTTACAAGATTCCTCGTCACATCAAATCTTTAGACGCATGTATAGAGCATTAAATGTAGGTAAAAAAATAACTAATTGCACAGTTTGTTTGTAAATATCGAGACGAATCTTTTGAGCCTAGTTAGTCCATGATTGAATAAATTTTACCAAATAACAACAAAAAATGCTACAAAAACTTTACACATACTTTACAACCATCTAAACACACCCTTAATCCTCAGCCCAGTTCACGGCCCCACACCCGTGCAGCCTATCCCCATTTCAACCCCCATCGGCCCATTGCAACATGAGCGGTGGCACAACGTCAACGAGAACCCAGTTTGGAGATGCTGGCGGTGCTTTTACACCGTCGTGGATGTTCGGAGTCTCGACACACTTTGTGTTCGTGGCCCTGGGGAAACTGGAGCCGCCGCTGTGGTCTTGGGTGCCGATGGTGCACCACCGTCCATGAATGAGTACCTGGCTTGCCGTCTTTTCCTTCCAACGTGGAGTAAAACAAAGGGCCATTCCTCACGCCACCACGCGTAACAACACTGTGAAAACTGGGCAGCGGTGGGTCCATCTCGATCCTCAGGGCTGGGCTAGGCTAAGTATATCTTGTATAATGAATATTAGACTTTTCTCCGTTTTTCCAACTGAAATACAGCCATGAACAAGCCACTAAATCCCGCCTCCCTTCTCCTGACTCAGGACGGCCCACAAGGCCCACTTAGGCCACATGCCCGTCCTGGTTTTAAATAGCGGGCTATAGCCGCTATAGCTGTTGGAGAGATACGCTAAGACTGTCTCCGACAACCGTTACCCAAAATATAAGACTTATTCCACGTTTGAGTAGCGCTACAGATAAAGGGTTCCATAACCATTTTTAGTCCTCTCCAACAATAAGATCCAAAAGAAAACTCTTTCTGCAAATGAATCTTCAGGAGAGAAGATACTTAGATTTGGGTTATACCGCTCTGACACCCAAAATGGGTCTTCCATATAGGTACTCTATTGGAAGCTATAGGTATTCTGTTGGAAACCTATTTTAGGTTTGGGTCTTCTAATGGGTCTCCTGTTGGAGACAGCCTAAACTATTGTCACTTTTACCGCTATATCAACTATGACCACTATATTGCACTATAGCGCCGCTAAATTGCTTAGTTGTAGCTTTATAATAGCGCCGCTATTTCAATATCAGCTATAATAGTGACAATCTAATTATTACCTACTTATATTTTGTTTTAAAGTTGGTATTTAGCAAAATTGAACGCTTGAGTTTCATGAATCATGCTCTAATATCATAATAAGTATTGTTTCCTATATCCCTAGAACCTATGTTCATCAAATTTCATGATTGTTATGTTTTTATGAATCAATTACTCGTATTTTTTATGATTTTCTTATAAAACGCTATCTGACATAGCTCCGTCGTAGCCGCGCTATAGCTGTATAGCCTCTAAAAAAAGATGTCACTATTTGCTATAGCACGCTATTTAAAACTATGATGCCCGCACACTCCTTTAGCCTTCTTCCAACTAAAATACAGGCATGAATGAAGCAACTAAACCCCGCCTCACTTTTCAAGGTGTTCCTGTGGTGGGCTGGTGGGCGATGGTAGGGTTTTCTAAATAGTAATCCTCCAATTCTAAAATAAGAGATGTTTTATAGTGCTTGGGAGGAACCGTGGTTCCTTCTATGGAAATTTTTCTTAGCCGTCTAATGTAAAAGTAATTAGTTAAATATAATGAAGGATACCTTCGACCGACATGGTTATCTCTCTTTTGCACGGAACGCACATATGCATCAACGCCAGAGACGTTTCACCGGCTCGCTGCCGCCGCCGCCGCCCCCACTAGCCGGCACGAGGAGCACTAGCACCGGCTGTCTGTCCGCCCCCACTGTGGCTTGCCGGCTGCAAGAGATGGACATCGGCCAGCGCCCGCCTGCATGGGGCGCACCATGGCCGCCCACATGTGGAAATTCTGAGGAATGTATTTATTAGATGCTCAACGTGCGGACCGAGCAATAGCTCGGGTGGCAAGGCTTGCTCGGTGGGAGGCTGTCGACCGGAGTTCGATTCCCTCAGGGACGAATTTCTGGTCTCGCACCCAAAAAAAATCCCTATGCGGCGGTGCGGTTGCGTCTGAGTCACGGTGTTCTAGCGCCATACGGACTCCTTCTTAAAGCAGCCCCATAGGGGCAGTTCTTCCCCCGCCGGACCCAGTTTTTTTAGATGCTCAACGTCAACTATCTATGTGTTTGTTCTTGGATTATTCATTACCAATCAACGATTGAAGCCGAGGTGGCAATACTGAACTGGTGGATTCAGACATTTCGGAAGCCTGATGCAAGCTTTAATACATTCCGTAGAATGAAAAATTTTAATTTGTATATATTTTCAGTTTGTAACTTCTTAGCTTACTGTGAACCAAATCTGGCAACGAGTTCAATGTGCTTCCTGTAATGAACACAGCTACAGTGTGCTCCACTTTATGGGATTCTGAAAGAGAGAGTGCACAGACCTGAACTTGTTTTTATACTTGTGTTAGTTTATGGATTCTAGAGGAAGTGATTGATGCCAAGAAGGCAAGAACCTTTTGATTTTGGGTTTCCTCATTGAGCCTTTTTCATGCTGGTTGCCATAACTTCTTTGCATAACGCAAAGCTTGTCCTTTTTTATCTTTCCGTACAATTCCGTCTTGCTGGGCAACATGTGCTTTCATTCACTGCATTCGATAACTTGTTTCATTTTGTCAAATTATCTTCCACGTAGGAAGAAGTCGTCTGGGAGGTGGCAGCTGATGATAAAGCTGTGTTCGTAGCAGATTCATTCTTATTAGACAACATTAAGACGGCCCTACGCCCCTACCTCCTGAATGCTCCGCACCGGTGTCCACTCCCAATCCCAAGGACATCAGCAAGAAGAAGCGGCCAAGTTCTCTTCGCACTCAGCTCCGCCGCCTGCACCCCCAGCAGACTTGCCCAACATGGCCCTCACGGCCTCACCGACGCACCAGTGGTTGACGCCGCAGACAAGGCCGACTCCAAGAAAAACGGCGCAGCCTGCTCTTCTCCGGTGTGCACTGCAGTTCACGTGGTCCCATCCTCAGCTTCGCTAGGAGGAGATGCGTTAGCAACGACACGGTTTGCACCTTTGCGGCGACGACATTGATCGGTCGGGCCGGCACCGCCGCCGCTAAATAACTCGCGGGCTGCTTCATTGGTGCGACGAGTTCTAGCGAATGGAAATACCATTATACCCTTTTAATAAAAGTGAAAATCAGTTTCTGCGGCCCACGACTTAAGTTCCTCTCATTAGGTTCTCTGTATTTTTAACTATTATATCTAAACGAATGAAAGGCTCACATTATTTTCTGAGCATTGTAAAAAGAAAAAAATTATAATGATTGGAAAAAAAACATGAGTCATTCATTGGATGAGATCGGACGGTGGAAAAATAGTAGTTACCAATGTGAAAGTACCTAGAGGTACTAAATAAGTGGGGGTAGTACCAAAATATATTAGACCAGATTTCTTTTTTATTTTATTATTATTTTTTGTTATGGGTAAATTGGTAATTGCCCTGCCTTCTTAGGAGAATAACGGACAGCTCCTCCACCTCATTGCTGCTGCAGCTCGTCCTTGCGCTCACGCGGTTGTCTCCTTTGCCTTGCCGCCACACAGCATCCTCGTGGCGCGCAGTCCACGGTAGTCACCCTGGTGGGAACAGAATATGGTCCGCCGGTGGCGCTGCAACATCTGGTCGTCGTCGCCCGAGGATGCTCAGCGTCAGGGAACGGTGCCGGTATGGCGATCACCACTGTTGCGTGCTCCTGCTCAAACCGCTTGGATTCTGACATGGCAGCCTGCTTTAGGGGTGTTTGGTTTGCTCCGATAAAGTTTAACAGGTATTGTAGTACTTTCGTCTTTATTTAGTAATTAGTGTCCAATCATAGACTAATTAGAGCATCTTCAAGAGACTCCATATTCTTCCTAAATGCTAGTGATAGAGATTTTGGTGAAAAACTATCCCCCAATAGTTTTTGTAAATGGTCATCTAAATATAGACATCTTCTATTCCGGATTTTTCACTAGCAAAAATAGAAGACAAGAATGACTCTCTAGAGTGAGTATAGGATATAGAAAAACTGTTGAAAAGTGGAAAGATATAGAAAGCGATTTTTATGCAAATGACTCTCTAAATGTTTATTTAAAGAGTGAGATTTGAAAGGCTCTGGGAGATGCACTTAGACTTAATAGATTTGTCTCATAAATTACTCTTAATCTATACCAACATACATATAATTAATCTATATTTAGTATTTTTATACATGTGTTGTAACATTCGATATGATGTATGTTAAAAAATAGAGACAACCGACCGGGGCCTTAGTCCCACCGCCTGGTCCATGCTGAACGCTCTCGGCCGTGGCGCCATTCGATGCTCCAGCGAGCTGGGACCTCATCGCCAGCGACCTCGCGTCGCGCGGCATGCCTTGGGTGCCCCACTCCTCCGCTTGCGCGTGTCTAGCTCCCGCAGCAGCATCATGTTGTGCAGCACAACGAGGAGGCATGTGCCGACGTTGGCCAACATGGCCGCCCACAGCACACGGCCGCCACGCGACGGCTAGCACGAGGACGCTGGCCTTGGCGCCCACGGAGACGAGCACGTTGGCGGCTTTCCGGTTACAGTAGCCGTCTCAGGACATCAAATCAAAGATGCCGAACACTGGTCTTTCACAACCATTGGGCGAGCTTCGGGGCTTAACGTTGCAGAGGGGCCAGGTGAGAGGGTTACGTGAAGGGCATAACCTCAGTTACGTAAATACCCTCAAGAAGACAAATTATATTTAATAAATAATGTTTCTCAATTAGTTAGCTAAAAAATAGGAAAAATGAAAGTACCTAGAGGTACTTTTCCAACCATCGTAAAAGATCTCTTGTAAAAATCTCCTAAAATAAATGTATATATCTGGTTCTTTTAAGGAGCCATTTTAAAAAAACTAGAAATAAGAAAACAATATCAACATTTACATTTCAAAAAATAATTATGAAAATATATTCCATGCTCAATCTAATGATACTTACTACTTAGTATACATTACAAATTCGGTCAAACCTTTTAAAGTTTTGACTCATTAGAAAGCGAGATATGTGTTTTAATACTTTCAATGTGATTAGATTCCTAGATTTCTTAATATGTTCGTGTGAGCCACAAGCCACGTGCATCGCAAGCGTGGGCAAAAAATTCGAGGTCTCGGTGCAAGGCAAGGACTTATATCTGTCCCAACAAAAAAACCACCATCAAATCAAATCTCAAAAGAGACATCAGTAAAATACAGGAGAAGTTGGTGCTGATTGCCCATGCTTGATCCAAACACAGCACGGACCCTGGGTAATATATATCGAGTTAAATGCACCACAGCCCTCTGAACTTGTAAGCGTGTGTCACCTGAACTTTAAAAATGTATTTCTGGCCTCTCTAAACTTGTCACGTGGTGCACCGCAAGCCCCTGAACTTTAAAAATGCATTTCTGGCCCCTAAACTTGTCACGTGGTGCACTGCAGGCCTCTAAACAGTAGCATGTACGCCGGCACAGTAGCATGCACGTCGGCTAAGTAGTGTTCAGCAGCACATGTCTATCGGCCAGTGAGCTGCCGACAGGCCCCTATCGGCCGTTGAGCAGCCGACAGGCTTATATATGTTATTTTTTATAACAGCTTCTAAATTTATAATTAATCATAAAAAACTTTATTTTTAAAAAATCAGCGCAGACCACGAGCTTGCATTGGGTCCCGTCCCATTGGTCCTATGCACGTCTGCCGGCCCGTGCGGTGCTGCCGCCGCCACATGCGTGCATGTCCGGCGACGGGACACATAATACGGATATGGATGCCACGTACGAGCGCACCACACATTTCTCGAGCACCTGTCATACATATAGAATGTGTAGATAGTGCATGTCGCGGCCAGGGGTCCACCCTGGTTGAGCTGTTTCATCAAATTCAAATGTTGAATGCAGCTGCACGCACCAGCACCAGCACACAGATGCATGCACACGCGACACAGGCGTAGTGCACACGCACAGACGGCCGAACGAGAGGGGGCCGTTGCACTATGTGCGTGCTTGCCTGAGAGGAAAAGGCTAGACCAAAAAAGTGGCCGCAGGCCACAGCGCGGACGTGCATGGGACCAACGGGACGGGACCCAATACAAGCTCGTGGTCTGCGCCGATTTTTTTTAAAATATTTTTTATGATTAATTACAAATTTAGAAACTATTATAAAAAATAGACATATATAAGTCTGTCGGCTGCTCAATGGCCGATAGAGGCCCTGTCGGCACCTCACTGGCCGATAGACATGTGCTGCTGAACGCCACTTGGCCGACGTGCATGCTACTGTGCCGGCGTGCATGCTACTGTTTAGGGGCCTGCGGTGCACACAGGAATGTTTTTTCAAAGTTCAGGGGCCTGCGGTGCACCACGTGACAAGTTTATGGGGCCAGAAATATATTTTCAAAGTTCATAGGCCTATGTAACACACGCTTACAAGTTTAGGGGCTCGTGGTGCATTTAACTCATATATATCACTGCCGGACATGGCCAATTTGCCTAGTGCCAAACTGTTTGCCGAGTGTTTTATATCGGACACTAGGCAAAGAAACTATTTGCCAAGTGCCGAACCTAAAACACTAGGCAAAGGGCCCGACACTCGGCAAACATGGCCCTTTACCTAGTGCCGATGGAAAACACTCGGCAAATTGGTCTCTTTGTCTAGTGCCACCCAAAATACACTCGGAAAAGGTCTAACACTAGGTAAATGGGTGCCCGCTGGTAGTATTGTTTGGCGCCGTTAGGCGTTTGCCTAGTGTCAGACGTTGACACTAGGCAAAGATAATATTTGCCGAGTGTCATCCTAAGACACTAGGCAAGCCAATTTTTACCTAGTGTCAACTGCTGGCACTCAACAAGTTATAAAAAAATTGTCTTCTGCCCTTCAAAGTTTTTTGGCTCTCCACATACAACATGTGGTACTCCATGTTAAAGTTTGGTGTATTTTTTAATTTATTTGCTATATTTAACTAATTAATTGCTTTTTCAGCAATTTTTTGAATAAGTCAAATTTGAACTACAAGTGATTCAAATATATAAAAAAATGAGTAGAAAAATGATATTCATGTTATTTAACTCACATTAAGTCCTTACCTGTGAAATCAAAAGGATTTTTGAACATCTTGTTAAGGAAACACAACCACGAACGTGTAGCCGAAAGGTTTTAAAATTCTATAAAATGCAAACAAAGTCTAAAAATTATGAAATTTGTTGAGATGTCATGATATCATATGTGGAGCCTGTGGTAAAAAATTGAAAAGGTTTCGCACAAGTTGTCATGTACGTTGCTTACAAACCAAAGCATCTCCAAAGAAGATTTATATAATTGAGAAGGATCCGGTAAGATTTGGAGTGAAAATGACGGCCGAGTTGTGGTTTGACTCCGAAACTTTTTGTATAGGCAATAGACAACAGAGATTGTGTCATGTTAAATTTTGGTAATTTTCCGGATCTGTTTGATAATTTTTATTTTTTAACTGCAATTATAGAGTTTAAATTGATATAAATGGAATTTGAGGTATAATTACATGAAATAATGGTTTATTTTTCGTTGAAGCATCAAATATTCATTGTTGAGGGAATTTGACAAGGTATCTTCAAAAAAATTGTTTTAAAAGGGAAAGAGAGGAAAGAAATATGTATTTTTAAAAAATGGATTTGCCTAGTGCCACCCTAATACATTCGGCAAAGCGTTACTTTGCCTAGTGCCTAGAATGCAACACTCGGCAAAGATTAAATGATTTTTTAAAAACGAATTCCATACTTTGCCTAGTGCCCTAGGTTTAGCACTAGGCAAAATTGGTTCTTTGCCTAGTGTCAGATCGGCTGGGCAATAGGCAACGAGGAAAAAAATGTTTTTCTTAAATAACCACTTTGCCTAGTGCCCCCGATCTGGCACTGGGCAAAGAAGTTTTCTAGTGGACCCACACCTAGCATTGCTTTGCCTAGTGGCAGGAAGGCAGCACTAGGCAAAGATTAAAGGATTTTTAAAAATCTGTTACTTTGCCTAGTGCCCTAGGGTTAGCACTAGGCAATATTGATTCTTTGCCTAGTGTCAAATTGGCTGAGCACTAGACAAAGAGGAAAAGTGTTTTTTTTTAAAATAAACTCTTTGCCTAGTGCTCGCGATCTGGCACTAGGCAAAGAAGTTTTCATGTGAACCCTCACGCAACATAGCTTTGCCTAGTGACAGAAAGGCAACACTAGGCAAAGATTAAAGGATTTTTAAAAAATTCGCTACTTTGTCTAGTGCGCTAGGATTAGCACTAGGCAAAATGGGTTCTTTGCCTAGTGTCAGATCGGCTGGGCACTAGGCAAAGAGGAAAAATATTTTTAAAAAAAATTAAACTCTTTGCCTAGTGCCCGCGATTAGGCAAAGAAGTTTTCCAGAGACCAAACTGACCACTCGCTCTCACACACACGCACACACGCTCAGTCGGCCGCCGTCGCCGCCGGGGTCCGCTGCCCCCATCCACGCCGCGCGCTGCCCCGACCCTGCACCCCCGCGCCCGCCCCTGCCCCCGCCCCGTCCCCGTGTGCCGCGCCCGTGCGCCACCAGCCTCCATGCCGTCCCCGGCGGCCCCTCGGCGCTCCCTGGCGGCCAGACCTCCGGCACACCGTCCCTGGTGGCCCCAATGTCCCGAAGACCCGCTGCACCAGACGCAGCCATCGACGCCCTGAAGCCACCCCCGACGCCCCGAAGCCACCCTTGACGCCGCCCCCTTCGCTGTGAGCACCCACCCCTTCCTTTCATGTTGTAGTTGTAGCTGTAGTTGTAGTTGTAGTTGTAGTTGTAGTTGTTGTGGTGGTGGTGGTGGCGGCGGTGGCGGCAGCGGTTGGTGGTGGTTTGTGGTGGTGGTGGTGGTGCCGGCGGTGGTTGGCAATGAACCTTGATATATATGTGATTGTCGGCCATCGTGCCATACGTTTTTTAGCAAGTTTTGGAAACCTCACCGTATAGGGGAGGTTCTGCCAAAATTTTCAATTAAGCTCATACGTTCTTTCTTTTGCAGAGAAGAGCCCGTCGGAGCCGAGTCAAAGTACCTCAGTGACCCCGATCGTCTTCCTCGCCGCTGCATGTCTGCCTGCACCGCGTCGCCTCGCCACTACACCGACCCACCACGGCCCCGCTAGCCTGACTCCACCACCACCCAAGGTATAACCCCTTTTTCGTATCATAGTCTTGTATCGTGTAACCCAGTTAGCCGTCTCCCGTTCGAAAGAGATACGGTTAGAAATATACAGATCTTTGCATATATATATATAACCGTATCTATTTTGAATTGTCCATGTTTTTTGGACAGCCCGCGGATACATAGGTGAGTTAGTTTCCATGGTCTGCTCCAATCCGAGACAGATTTTTGACATCATCTTGCTGTTGTTCTCTGGATACATACTCTCCCTACCAGGACGTGTATCTGGAGAGCAGCGAGGAGGTGCTGCCGAAATTCTATCTCGGATAGGAGTAGAGCATGGAAACTAGCCTCATCTACGCATCCTCGGGTGGGATTATGGCCTATCCTCACCTATTAGATAGTAGGAACACTGTGTAGATGCAATTGATGGTTATATTAGTAGTTGATATATATGTTAGAGCATGGATGACCATGAGTGAATGTACATGGGCTACTCAAGTCAGAGTCAATTCTCCGATGAATGGATGAACAAGACTGATGCTTTCTTGGACCTAGCATTTGGCAAGGCTGCTAAAGGAGCGAGTCAAACTTTGTGTCCCTGTAGCAAATGTGCAAATAGGAAAAGACAAAACAAGGAGAACATGGGTAAACATCTTTTAAAGAATGGATTTATGCCAAACTATACCCAGTGGGTCCATCATGGTGAAGCCCATCGTATGAGAGAGGAGGTGGTGAGACCACGCGTCGAGGATTATGAGGGTGATGCCGGGGTAGGAGACTTGTTAGATGACTTTCACGAAGCACAGTTCGCTGAAGGTCATACAGAGGAGGAGATGGAGGCAATCGCAAAGGCATTCTATGACATGATGTCTTCGACACAAAAACCCCTTCACGGCCATACAACAGTTTCTCAACTGGATGCCATTGGACGTGTAATGGCTTTCAAGTTCCAGTTTAGCCTGAGTCGAGAGGCCTATGATGGTATGTTGGCCATCATTGCTAGCCTGCTTCCGGAGGGTCACATTCTGCCAAAGAGCATGTATGAGTCACAGAAACTCCTTCGTGCACTAAAGATGCCATATGAGCAGATACATGCTTGTCCTAAAGGGTGCATCCTACTTAGGAAAGAACACGTGGAAGCAAAATACTGTCCAAAGTGTGAATCCTCTAGGTCCCCATGAAAATCCTATGGTACCTTCCATTCCTACTAAGGATCCAACGGCTATAAATGACCGAGGAATCCGTGAAACAGATGACATGGCACAAAAAGGGCAAACGATATAATCCTAATAAGATGGTACATCCATCTGATGGTAAAGCATGGACCTACTTTGATGGCATTCATCATGACAAAGCTAAAGAGGCTCATAATGTACATGTTGCGCTGGCAACAGATGGGTTCAATCCTTATGGAATGATGGCTGCCCCATACACATGTTGGCCCGTGTTCATTATCCCCCTCAATCTCTCCCTCCCTGGCGTATGCTTTCAACGACAAAACGTATTCTTGTCGTTGATAATTCCTGGACACCCAGGGAATAATATGGGTGTGTTCATAGAGCCTGTGTTTGATGAATTGGTCCATGCTTGGGAGGAAGTGGTATGGACATACGATCGAGCTACAAAGACAAACTTCAGAATGCATGTTTGGTACCACTACTCCCTGCATGACTTCCTAGCATATGGGATATTCTGTGCCTGGTGTGTTCACGGGAAGTTCCCATGCTCAGTATGCAAGGAAGGTCTGAGGTTCATTTGGTTGTAGAAGGGTGGCAAGTATTTCGTCATTCGACAAACATCGATAATTCCTCCCTCTTGACCATGCATTCAGACAAGACATCAAGAACTTCATGAAGGTGTCATGGTGACAAACCCTGCACCGTAGATGATGACTGGTGTTGAGGTTCATGCTTAGATAGATGCTCTCGTGGTCAATCAAGAAGAAGGTGGTTTTGTGGGATATGGTGAGCAACATATGTGGACTCATAAGTCGGCCTTGATGAGGCTCTCCTATTTTGATGACCTTCTTCTACCACATAACATTGATGTAATACACACTAAAAAGAATATCGCTGAGGCACTTTGGGCAACAATCATGGACATTCCTGATAAGTCTAAGGACAACGTTAAGGCTAGAGTGGACCTGGCAACGCTATGTGATAGATCAAAGCAAGAGATGCAGCCTCCTAGAGGCGGCAAGAAATGGACTAGGCCTAAGGCCGAATTCGTCTTGACTAGGAAACAAAGGAGGGAAGTACTTGAATGGATCCAGACGTTAATGTTCTCAGATGGGTATGCATCGAATTTGAGGAGGGGAGTGAACTTATCTACTCTGCAAGTCTTAGGGTTGAAGAGTCATGACTACCACATATGGATTGAGCGGCTTCTTCTGGCTATGGTTCAAGGCTATGTCCCTAAGCATGTCTAGCTAGTGCTAGCAGAGTTGCGCTTTTTCTTCCGCCAGCTTTGTGCCACGGAGTTATCTCGGACCGTGATTGATGACTTGGAAAAAGTGGCACCTGTGTTGCTCCGTAAGTTAGAGAAGATCTTTCCACCCGGCTTCTTCAATCTGATGCAGCATTTGATTTTGCACCTTCCATATGGGCACGAATGGGGGGCCCGTGCAGGCCCATTGGTGCTATCCAATCTAGAGATGTCTAAAGGTTCTTTGAAAAAAATATAGAAATAAAGGAAAAATTGAGGCTTCTATTGCAGAGGCATTCATTCTGGAGGAGGTGTCAAACTTCACGATAACATACTACGCTGAGAACCTTCCTAGCGTGCATAATCCACCCCCTCGTTATAATGCTAGCGAAAATGAATCGAACCTTAGCCTTTTTCGAGGGCAACTCGGAAGCGCAAGTGCATCGACCACTAAGAACTTGAAACCTAAAGAGTGGCGTAGTATCATGATATATGTGTTGACCAACCTTGATGAAGTGGAGCTGTACAAGGGGTAAGTTCTTGATGAGCTTGTTCAATACGCTGTCACTATTCTGCATCCAACCCCATGTTTTTCCTTGGTACAGAGAATATCTTCATAAATTCTAGCATCAATCAAGGGATCCTACCCTGTAGGAACTTGATACCCTTCTTAGATAGGGTGTGGGAAATGGGAACCCTAATTTCATTTCTTTGTTCAAAAAGAAGGTACCGTCCAATTTAGCTCGTACTTAGTTTGACATTCCAAGTTGCTCGTACATGCAAATAATATAACAATCTATCATGCTCGAGCTTGCAGGGCCAAACCGATGTGTCCATGAGTGCTAAGTTGAGACAGGTTGTCAATGACTTTGTCTATAAGGTCAGGTCACTTACCGGTTATGACGTGAATGGATATCGCTTTCACACAGCAAGCTACGAGCAGAGCTGGCCCAATTGAAGAACCACAAGTACCGAAGTTTTTATGCCTAACCAAAATAGGGTCGAGTGGTATGGAATAATTGAAGAAATATACAAACTCAACTTCCATGGATGCAAACCTCTTAATCTTGTCATATTCAAATGCCATTGGTTTGATTCTGAAGTAACGAGACGGACTTGGGCTAGTCTTGGGATAGTCGAAATTCGACATGATTCCGTCTACGCAGGAGATGATGTCTATGTTGTGGCCCAATAGGCCACATAGGTTTATTATCTCTCATATGCGTGCCAAACCAAAGAGCATCTGTGCATAAGGTATCACCACACGGTAAACTACCTGTCCCAAACGATGAAGATTACAACTTCAACCCAAACACATATGACAGAGAGTTCTTTCAAGAAGAGGGGCTAGAAGGGAGGTTTGAGATAGACTTAACCAAAGCAATCGAAATAGAAGTAGACAATGAAAGGTTTGATGACGAGGACACTGGAGATGAGGTGCAAAATATGAAGGATTTACAAATGCTTGAGCGATTACGTTTAGGCAATGACAATGATGACAACATTGCTCTTTCGGATAGTGTTGATTATTTTGACATGGTTGATAGTAATGATGAGACTTATGATCCAGCTAATCCGATCATGAAGATTATTTCTAATACATGTAATACTATGTTATTCTGTAATTATGTTTTGTTTATTTTGTATCTATGTAATTATGTTATTTCTAATACAACATTGTTTATTCTTTTTTATTACAGGTGATTGAACAAAGATGGCGGGTGACCGTTAGAGGAGGGTGAATTCAGTTTACCAAAGAACATGCCCTGCAGCCCCCGCTGCAGATGAGGAGCCGTCTGAGAGGAGGAGCAACAACAGTAGCTGCAGGAGGGAGCCGTCGCCTACCCCCACGCCGCGTGAGGGGGACGAGGACAAGGAGGTTCGGCAGACACATGACGAGGTGCCGCCCGAGGACGACGAGGAGGCAGCGGCAGCAGCGGGTTCTGCTTCCTCTAGTTCATCGAGTGTCTACTTGCGAGGTCCCGCGAGCCTCCCTCAGCGACCGATACCTACTCACAGACGCTCGCTGATTTGACCCAATGGGAAAAGTAAGTAACTTAAGATGTTATCACTACTGTCACACCCGGTTTTCTAAAGAACAAAACCAGGCTAATCATATGTGTGCCCAGGAAGTCCACACATATGCCAGAATGAAAAAGTATCAGAAACAATGTTATTATATAACGTATACATAGCTATATTAACACTTACATCAGAGTATCGCGGAATGGTGACTAAACTTCGGGCTCCATTCTTCTCAGGGACGGCTGACTGGGGGTAACATATGACTAGCCTGGTTTTGTTCTTTAGGAAGTCCACACATATGCCAGAATGAAAAAGTATCATAAACAATGTTATTATATAACGTATACATAGCTATATTAACACTTACATCAGAGTATCGCGGAACGGTGACTAAACTTCGGGCTCCATTCTTCTCAGGGACGGCTGACTGGGGGTAACATATGCCTAGCACTTCTACTAGTCTTCTGGAAACTCCACTACACCTTTGTCCTTTTTCCGAGTAGCATCTTATTACACACTAGAGTGTGGGGGAAATAGCAAGAATGAGTCCATGTCGAACTCAACAAGTATAACATAGGGTTCATGAGGCTCAAAAAGGCTAGACACTGTTTAACTGTGTTTAGCTTTTAATCAACATATAATTAGCAATTGAGTAGCATCAAGGTAATCCAAATCCCATTAATGAATCAATGATCAATTGTAATAAGGATAATGAATAGCATTAACATGAGCATAATAATAATCAACAATAATTAAGCATGATATAACAATGGTGATCAACTATTCTGTAAGAATCTCCAAGGCCGCTCGTATCCGTGAGCACGGCTAGTATACCAGTTTTTAACTCTGCGCAGAGGTGTACACTTTCACTGTGAGTCATGATTTCCAAATGCATGGGTTTGCAAGGCCCAAAACATCAAAGACCATATAAAGCCATTCAAAAGTTCGTCTAACAAGTTAGGGCCATTAGATTCACTCGGCAGGCAGATGTAGAACCCCCCTTCCCGGTGGCACAACAACCGCAGCCTATACACACTAGGCCACGGGCTCGCACTACACCCAACGTGGCAAGCCATTCTTACGCCATTTAAGGTAACCTCTAACAAGCTAGAAAAGGTCTCTTGAACAACTAGAGCTAGAGCCATATAGCCCTCACAGCTGTACTGTATATCCCGGTTATCACTTACAGGTAAGTCCTTACGGAGAGTAACTAGAGCATCAAAATAACCCACATGCTCTAGCCCCCTTTCAACAGAAATAACATCATCTTAATTGGTTGATTGCATAATCCATTAGTCAAATTACAAGATCATTGTTCATAATTAAGCGCTAGCAGCAGCTACCCAAATGCATAACCCATAGGTGACAAGGAAACAAGATATCAATAGCTAAGTTATAATCTCTATGGTTGTCAAGGAGAACACATGCATATGTATGATAATTTCAGTGAATAGGACAACAAGGATGGTCCCATGTTATACTTGCCTTGATCAAAGCTTTCCTGTTGATACTGCTGGTCTGGCTCAAAATAATACTTCTGATCGTCAAGAAATTGCTCACCGTCTATACTCGATCATCAATCAACAACACACATGCATCCAATCAAACATACACGAAGCAAACAAAGAGATACAATTAGAACAGTACACCAACAATAACAAAACAGTAATAAAAGTTTATAAAACTCTTCTACACATTTCTACGATCACACAGACGCAAAGATCACCAAATTCGGAGTTAAAACGTGAAAATTATGAATTTTCTAAGATTTCCTATAGATAAATAAATACTCAATTATAAACTCGAAAAATAAATTATCAAAACCAACTGTACAACTACACTAACATGTAGAGCTCGCAAATACGAACCTAACGCAACTTGAACGGATCAAATCGGAGTTAAAACGAAGTTTTTATGACCAAAACAATTCTAGTGGCAAAACTGTAATTTCCTGAAAACGTATTTTTGAATAAACCGGAAGAAAATACGCTTTCAAAACACGAAAACACATTTCGGATAATACGTTAAGGACGGTGGGTTCTATTATGAAAAAGTCTAGGGACTCTTTAGAAAGATTACCCCGCGAAGGGGTATCTTCTAATCTCGGCCATTGATTCAAAATCGGACGGCTGCCATTCATCCTAAATCTTCGCAGTGAAGAACCCGACCCTCTTCTCCAAGTCCGGCCGGCGGCCACCATGGCCGGCGTGCTCCACCTCGCCGGAGATGGCGGTTCTCCCTAACTAGACCACCAATCGACCTGGAACTTGATCCAAACGGAAGAGAAACTCCATGCGAACTCATCTAGGCGGTAAAAACTAGCTACAATGGATTGAACACGACTCGCGACAAAAGAAGGGCGGTGGCGCCATTGCCGACCCATCGGTGAACTTCAAAAACACGATTCGAAGCATCTCCACCCAAAAGAAAAGCATAGAAAGGTAGAGAAGAAGAGTGCGGACTCACCAACACAAAGAATACGGCCTCAAATCCACCCGAAAACACCTCACCCGAACAACCGCCATGCTCCAACTACCTCAAGCCCTAGACCTCGTTTTCTCGTGGTGGAACTCACGGTTTAGATGAAAAACGGGAATAGGAGGGTCACGGCTTCCTATTTGTAGCTTCAAGTTGCCGTGTTCGGGTAAGAATCCCCGAAAATCGCGGCGGTGGGATTCGATGATGGAGTTCGTCTCGGTTACGACCGGAGGAAGAAGAAAACGCGGCTGACAGGAGGGCCCGACTCGTCAGCGACCGGAAGAAGAGAGGGGCGTGCGGCCACGGTACCTGGGCCGGCCCACACGCGCGGAAAGGGAAAGCGGCTTTGGCTTCTTCGGCCCAAGAGCAGGAGGAAGCAAAGCAGGCCGACCCGAGCGGGCCTTCGGGCCGCCAGGTGAGAAGGTAAGTCATTTCTTTTTTTTCTTCTTTCTTTTCTTTATTTACTTGTTTTCAAACTATTCCAAATAAAATTTTCCAAACCAAATCAAAATAAAATAAATCCACTCCACAAAATAAAATAAATGCAACAGCATGAATTGAACACCAAATATTTCTTAAATTTTAATTTCCCATTAAATGTTATTTAAATTATTTGGAACCCACTAATTCTAAAATTTGAAATTTTTGGGTGTTACAAATTCTACCCCCCTTAAAATAATCTCGTCCTCGAGATTGGGCTGCTACTCAAACAACTGCGGATATGACTTCCTTAATTCATCCTCTCTTTCCCAAGTTGCCTCTGCCTCTGAATATCGATTCCATTGTACTTTACACATCTTAATAATCTGACTTCGAGTAACTCTCTCAGCAGTCTCTAAAATCTTGATCGGAAACTCTTCATATGTAAGATCCTCCTTAACAGTCAATTCATCTAAAGGTATCTGCTCCTCGGGCCCCCGCAAACACTTCTTAAGTTGTGAAACATGAAACACATCATGCACTCCAGATAAATTTTCAGGCAACTCTAATTGATAAGCAACTTCCCCACGTCTAGTAATAACTTTAAATGGTCCAACATACCTTGGTGCTAGTTTACCTTTCATGTTAAACCTCTTCACACTTCTCATAGGTGACACCTTCAAATAGACATAATCACCTACCTAAAGAAAACTAAATCTCTTCTCCTATTATCAGCATAACTCTTCTGACGAGACTGCGCTACTCTCAAATTCTCACGAATCATTCGCACTTGATCTTCTGCGTTTCTAAGAACATCTGTACCAAACACCTGAGATTCACCTGTCTGATCCAAAAACAATGGAGTTCTACACTTACGTCCAAACAAAGCTTCAAACGGTGCCATCTTAAGACTCTGTTGATAACTATTATTGTAAGAAAATTCTGCATAAGGCAAACTCTTATCCCAACTAGTTCCATATTGCAATGCACAAGCTCTCAACATATCCTCTAATACCCGGTTGGTCCTTTCAGTCTGTCCATCTGTCTGTGGATGATATGCTGTACTAAAATTCAATTTTGTTCCCAATGATTCATGCACAGCTTTTTAAAAGTGCGACGTAAACTGCGATCCTCGATCAAATACAATCTTCTTTGGAACTCTATGCAAACATACTATTCTTTCTATATACAAGGTAGCTAATTGTACTCCCGTGTAATTTAGTCTTGACTGGTATAAAATGAGCAACTTTAGTCAATCTATCCACTATCACCCAAATAGAATCATAACTTCTCTGAGTACGCGGTAACCCTACTATAAAGTCCATATCAACTTCCTCCCACTTCCATTCAGGAATCTTCATTGGTTGCATAATCCAGCAGGTCTCTGATGCTCTGCTTTCACCCTCTGACAAGTGTCACACAATGCCACATACTCAGCCACATCTCGCTTTAATCCAACCCACCAATATTTCTGTTTTAGATCCAAATACATCTTAGTGCTACCAGGATGAATGGAATAAGCTGACTCATGAGCTTCGCTAAGAATTGCCTGTCGAACAGCTTGATCCTCAGATACACACAGCCTCTTTCCAAACCACAAAATCCCATTATCATCCATTCGAAAACCCTGGTGACTTATCAATCACTATATCTTCTGCTATCTTCTTCAGTTTCTCATTCTTCAACTGACCCTTGTAAATTTCTTACTCTAAAGTAGGCTCTATCACTAATTCCATTGTATTTGTAACACCCAAATTTTAGGAGTAATAAATTTTAAATAATTTAGAGAAAGGGAATTAAAATTTTGAAAACTATTTGGTGTTGCATTCATGCTGTTGCATTTATTTTATTTTGTGGTGTGGATATATTTGTTTTATTTGATTTGGTTTAGGAAAATTTGATTTGAAAATGTGTTTGGAAAATTAGAAAAGAAAAGAAACAAAAGAAAAAAAAAAGACAACTTACCTTCTTACCTGATTGGCCCGAAGGCCCGTCGGACGGCCTGCTTTTTCCCCGCGCCGGCGCTTGCGACCGAGTGGGCCGGCCCAGCTGCCGAGCCAGCCCAAGCCAGCAGCCGCGCGTTTTCTCTTTGTTTCGCTGACGGGTGGGGGCCACCTGTCGGTCTCGTCTTCTTCCTCTTGCCGTGACCGAGCCGGACTCAAGTGTTGCCGCCACCGATTCTTGCCGATTTACTCGGGATTTTCTACTCGAATACGTTGCTGTGGAGCTATAAATAAGAAGCCGTGACCCTCCTCTTTCCGTTTTTCATCTAAACCGCGAGTTCCACCACGTGAAATCGAGTTCTAGGGCTTGAGGTTGTTGAAGGCCGGCGGTAGATCGGTTAGGGAGTCTTCGGGTGGATTGGAGGTCAATTTCTTCACTTGGGTGAGTTTGTCACCTTCTCCTCTCCCTCCCAATGCTCTTCTTTTGAGTTTTTATGCTTTGAATCGCGGGTTTGGAGCTCACCGTGGCCAACAATGGCGCCGCCATTCATCCCCGAGCCGTGTTCTCTCCTCGGGTCGTCGTAGTGCTCCTAAACCGCCTAGATGAGTTCGGGTTTACCTCCTCTTTCGATTGGTGTTGGTTGCGGGTTGATTGGTGGTCGGGAACGGGAAAGCCGAGTTTTTCCGGCGAGCTCGGGTGGCCGGCCATGGTGACCGCCAGCCGGAACCGAGGAAGAAGGGTCGGGTTCTTCACTGTAGACTCGATGATGAACACGAGCCGTCCAAATCGAGATCAACGGCCCAGATTAGAACTTACCCCTTCGCGGGTAAATTTGTTAAAGATACCCTCAGCTTTTTAGTAATCAACCCGCGGTCCTTAGCGCAATATCCTGAATCCGTTTTCGTGTTTTGAAAGCGTATTTTCTCCCGGATAAGTCAAAAATACGTTTTCAGGTATTTACAGTTTTGCCACTAGGATTGTTTTGGTCATAAAATCTTCGTTTTAACTCCGATTTGATCCGTTCAAGTTGCGTTAGGTTCGTATTTGCGAGCTCTACATGTTAGTGTAGTTGTACAGTTAGTTTTGATAATTTATTTTTCGAGTTTATAATTAAGTATTTATTTATCTATAGGAAATCTTAGAAAATTCATAACTTTCACGTTTTAACTCCGAATTTGGTGATCTTTGCGTCTGTGTGATTGTAGAAATGTGTAGAAGAGTTTTATAAACTTTTATTACTGTTCTGCTACTGTTGGTGTACTGTTCTAATTGTATCTCTTTGTTTGCTTCGTGTTTATTTGATTGGATGCATGCGTGTTGTTGATTGATGATCGAGTATAGAAGGTGAGCAGTATCTGGACGATCAGAAGTATTACTTTGAGCCAAGTCAGCAGTATCACTTGGGAAGCTTTGATCAAGGCAAGTATAACACAAGACTATCCTTGTTACCTATACATTAAATTGTCATACATATGCATGTGCTTACCTTGACAACCTTAGAGATTATAACTTAGTGATTGTTATCTTGATTCCTTGTCAACCTTGGGAATGCATATGGGTAGCTACTGCTAGTGCTTAAACTAAGAACAATGATCTTGTAATTTGATTAATGGATTAAGCAATCAACTATTATGATGATTTTATTACTGTTAAAAGGGGGCTAGAGCGTGTGTATTATTTTGATGCTCTGGTTTCTCTCCATAAGGACTTATCTGTAAGTGATAACCGGGATATACAGTACAGCTGTGAGGGATATATGGCTCTGGCTTTAGTTGTTCAAGAGACCTTTTCTAGCTTGTTAGAGGTTACCTTAAATGGTGTAAGAATGGCTTGCCACGTTGGGTGTAGTGCGAGCCCCTGGCCTAGTGTGTATAGGCTGCGGTTGTTGTGCCACAGGGAAGGGGGGTTCTACATCTGCCTGCCGAGTGAATCTAATGGCCCTAACTTGTTAGACAAACTTTTAAGTGGCTTTATATGGTTCTCGGGTGTTTGGGCTTGATCTCCCCACTCATTTGGAAATCATGACTCACAGTGAAAGTGTACACCTCTGCGCAGAGTTAAAAACTGGTATACTAGCCGTGCTCACGGATACGAGCGGCCTTGGGGATTCTTATGGAATAGTTGATCATAACTGTTATATCATGCTTAATTATTGTTGATTATTATTTGCTCATGTTAATGCTATTCATTATCCTTATTACAATTGATCATTGGTTCTTTAATGGGAAGTGGTTTATCTTGATGCTACTCAATTGCTAATATATGATTAAAAGCTAAACGCAGTTAAACAATGTCTAGCCTTTTTGAGCCTCATGAACCCTGTGTTATATTTGTTGAGTTCGACATGGACTCACTCTTGCTATTTCCACCATAACAGATGAAGATATAGAGGAAGATTATCGGAATGAGTACTAGTCTTGGTGTCAACCAGTCAACCGTGTCCCTGTGTGGAGTTTCCGCTGAAGAATTACTAATAGTTATTATTACCTATCGTTCAAGACTATGTCTTAAATACTTATTCGTTATGTAATAAGCACTGTGATGATACTTTGTAATTTGTCAACTTATGTGTGCGACTGTTTCCTGGGGCGCACATGAGTCTTTTATGCATCCTATTTTTGTCCTTAAAAATGGGTGTGACAGATTGGTATCGGAGCCGTGTTGACTGTAGGACGCGAGCCTAGTTAGAATGGTCGTTAATAGCATCTATACTTCACTTAATTCATGCTTCCTCTTTTCACCTTGTTAATTACTAAAGTTTTATGCTTCCTCTACTTTATTCTATTGCGAAAATACATTGATTCTATCTAATCTATGTCTAAATCTTGTAGATGTCTCCTTATCCCCGTCTGTCAGCTGCACAGTACGTTGCACGTTTTAAACCTCAGGAGTTGTATGAAGATGGTAATCAAGAGCTATCTGATGCGGAATCAAGAGTTGGTGATACGCCAATGGAGAATGTAGTTATGGGGTGGACTACGAAGCTTCATATCATGGTTCCTAAAGCTGATGCTTTCTTCCATGACATGTTAACAAGAACCTTGGACAACTACTACTACGACTGGGAAGCTACGTTGGAGTATCGTAGTGCAGAGTATAGTCATTCATGGATGGATTCCTATTGGGAAACGGAGTTATGGGTTAAGAAAAGGGATCCTATCACTAAGGAGTCTAAGGTGGAGTCAAAGTTCATTACCAGAGTGAGCCGGGCAACCGTGGAGATAAGCATGGAGGATGTCGCTTTCAATGCATTTGTTTACTACCATGGTCTACGCTCGGACAAGACGTTAAAGGGTGCACTCCGGCATTTTCCTTGTTTCTTACATGACAAGGGTATTTGGACCGTGCCGCTTGCAGATGATTCCTCCTTGACTTTACAAGCTACGGTGGGATTAGCTCGTGAATTGGCTCTCCATGAGGTGGATTTGAAGGATGAGTTGCTGAAGGAAAAAGAACTTAAGGAGCAAGCTTATAAGGAGATTGACCAATTAAGGGCGGAGTTAGGTCATCCCAAGATTTATGAGAAGCTTAATTAGGCAATAGGAAAAATCCCTATGTAATAAGAACGATAGTAGTTGCGAGTTAATTTTAAGTTTGGATTGTTTTAAGAGTCAGTTTGTGGTATGAACAATTGTGTGATTGATGGATTGTTATTATGATAATGTGTGATTTGGATCTTTGTAATGTGTGCTGGAGTTTTGTAGACATGCCTACAAGTTCCATGGTTAAGAATATTAAGTTTGATCAAAATATATTAGTTGAACATGAGGTTAACTTAGTTCTGTCCTTTGCTGATTTTTGGATCAGTCTGGGATGTTTTAGAAATAACTTAAAATCCGTTCATGAGAAATTTAAAAAATTTTACTGGGAATAATTAGACTTCTATATCTTTCCAACCCCGCAAGAATTATTTTAATATCTATTAAGAGCTAAGAGATATATCTGTTCCAAGTTGGAGTTACTGCACAGTCTGGAATTCTGAAACAGTTTCGGTTAAGTTCAGTTTTTGGCCAATTTATTGACAGAATCAGAAAAAGTGTTGTGAATAAAAGTTGTAGATAATTTTGTAAGCTTTCCAACCATGTAAAGATCATCTGAATTGGACGTCTGTAGCTCGAGATATGACAGTTTTACTGAGTTGCTGAAATTGGAGTTCGCCCAGAAAAATCAGATTTTGCTTATCTATTGAATACATTATCTCGGATCGTACTGAATTTCAATTTCTGTGTTTTTGGAAACAGATGTCAGGCAGAGGTCGTGGCAGAGGTCGTGGAGGTGCTAACCTACCCATTACTATGGAGGAACTCATGCAAACTCAGAACCAGATGATGCATATGTTTATGCAGCACATGCAGAACAATCCCCCTGCAGGAGGACCACCGCCTGTGCAAGTGAGGGATAAGCGTGGGGAATTTTTGAAGGGACGCCCTCCAGTGTTTTCTCATAATGCTGATCCTTTAGAGGCAGATGATTGGGTGAGGGTAGTGGAGAAACAGCTGAATATAGTCCAATGCAATGATATGGAGAAGGTGTTATATGCATCTGGTCAGTTACAGGGGACAACTCAGACTTGGTGGGAGTCGTATCAAGCTGCACGCCCTGACAATGCTCCTCCTATCACTTGGAATGAGTTTGTTAGAGATTTTCGAGCTCGTCATATTCCTGAAGGTATAATTGAGCTGAAGCAGGAAGAATTCAGAAACCTTAGGATGGGACAGATGAGCGTTAGTGAATATCATGACAGGTTCACCCAGTTGGCTCGCTATGCTCCTAATGAAGTGAGGGAAGATGCAGACAGGCAGCGTCTTTTCTTGAAGGGAATTTATTATGATCTTCGCTTGCAGTTGAAGGGGAACAACTATGCTAGTTTTTAAGAGCTGGTAAATAAAGCTATTGTGCTTGATAATGAGCGCAGAGAGATGGACAGGAAGAGGAAGATGAAGGTACAAAGCTCAGGAAGCAACAACCGTCAACGCACGAATCCTCAGCATGGTTTCCATCAGAAGTTTCAGGGACCGGCTAGTCAATGGAATCGTAATCAGAATCAGAGGTGGTCCCAGAATTGGCAAAGTAATCAGTCACAACAGCGTTCATCATATCCACAGCGTCAACAGTATTAGCAGACTGGGCAACAGACTCCTCGCACTGGAAATTCCAATGTTACCCCCATGAAGAATAGTGCTCCCAGTACGCCTACTAGATGCTTTGTCTGTGGTAAAGAGGGGCATATGTCTTACCATTGTCCTGAGAAGCAGAACCAGCAGCCTCCTCAGAGCCAGAAGAGCAACCAGAGGCAATCTGGTACTGGAAGGGTGAATCATGTGTCTTCTGATACAGCTCATGATGCACCAGAAGTTATGATTGGTACGTTCAATGTACATTCCACTCCCGCAACTGTTCTTTTTGACTCTGGAGCATCTCATACATTCATATCCAACATTTTTGTTAAAATGCATAGTATACCCATGTTAGCTATGAAAGAACCTCTCTTAGTAAATTCACCTGGAGGTACCATGCAAACCAGTAATCGTTGTCTTCCAATTAGTATGGTATTAAGGGGGGTAGAGTTTAAGATAGCTCCTATAGTGTTGAGGACATCTGGTATTGATGTGATATTGGGTATGGACTGGATGAAGCAAAATCAGGCAGAGATTCAGTGTCAGCAGAAAGTGGTAGTTGTGACTGCACCTAATGGAGATAAAATCAATGTGGATGTAGCAGTGCAGAAGCAACCAACCGCTGTGGTGAATCAGCTTGAAGATACTATTAAGGAGAATTCAGTGATTGAGGAATTTCCGGATGTCTTCCCTGATGAATTGCCAGGTATGCCACATGACCGAGACATTGAATTTCTTATTGAATTACTTCCTGGAACTGCACCTATAGCCAAACGACCATATAGGATGGGAGTAGATGAATTAGAAGAACTTAAGAAACAAATTAAAGAATTACAAGATAAAGGTTTTTATTCGACCTAGTTCATCACCTTGGAGAGCACCAGTTATTTTTGTTGATAAGAAAGATGGCGGTCAGAGGATGTGTGTTGATTACCGGTCACTAAATGAGGTAACTATCAAGAATAAGTACCCTTTGCCCAGGATTGATGACTTGTTTGATCAGTTAAGAGGTGCTTGTGTGTTCTCTAAGATTGATTTACGTTCTGGTTATCATCAGTTGAAGATTCGAGTTTCTGATATTCCAAAGACAGCTTTTACTACAAGGTATGGATTGTATGAGTATACTGTTATGTCATTTGGATTGACCAATGCACCTGCATACTTTATGTACATGATGAATAAGGTGTTTATGGAATATTTGGATAAGTTTGTGGTAGTGTTTATTGATGATATACTGGTATTTTCCAAGACAGAGGAAGAGCATGCTGAACATTTGAGGTTGGTATTGCAGAAACTTAGAGAGCATAAACTGTATGCGAAGCGAAGTAAATGTGAGTTTTGGTTGAAGGAAGATTCTTTCCTTGGTCATATTGTTTCTAATGGAGGGATATCAGTGGATCCAGGTAAAGTAAAGGATGTATTAAATTGGAAACCACCTATTGATGTTAGCGAGATTCGTAGTTTCTTGGGATTAGCTGGATATTACAGACGGTTCATTGAAGGGTTTTCTAAACTTGCTAAACCTATGACATCTCTATTAGAGAAGAATGCCAAGTTTGTGTGGTCAGATAAATGTCAAGCTAGTTTTGAGGAATTGAAGAAGAGGTTGACTACAGCGCCTGTTTTGGTTTTGCCAGATTTGAGTAAGAAGTTTTCTATTTATTGTGATGCTTCTCATCAAGGTTTGGGATGTGTTCTTATGCAAGAAGGCGGAGTTGTGGCTTATGCATCTAGGCAGTTGAGAAAGCATGAGTTGAATTATCCTACACATGATTTGGAGTTAGCAGCTGTAGTTCATGCTTTAAAAATTTGGAGACATTATTTGATTGGACATAAGAGTGATATATACACTGATCATAAGAGTTTGAAGTATATTTTCACTCAGTCAGATCTGAATTTGAGGCAACGCAGATGGTTAGAGTTGATTAAGGATTATGATATTGAGATACACTATCATCCTGGTAAGGCTAATGTAGTAGCTGATGCTCTTAGTAGGAAAAGTTATGCCAATGAGATACGAACGTTGTCTATGACTAGTGAGTTATGTGCTGAATTTGAATATTTGAATTTGGGCATTGTTACTAATACAATGGAATTAGTGATAGAGCCTACTTTAGAGCAAGAAATCTACAAGGGTCAGTTGAAGGATGAGAAACTAAAGAAGATAGCGGAAGATATAGTGATTGGTAAGTCACCAGGCTTTCGGATGGATGATAATGGAATTTTGTGGTTTGGAAGGAGGCTGTGTGTACCTGAGGATCAAACTGTTAGACAGGCAATTCTTCGCGAAGCTCATGAGTCAGCTTATTCTATTCATCCTGGTAGTACTAAGATGTATTTGGATCTGAAACAGAAATATTGGTGGGTTGGATTAAAGCGAGATGTGGCTGAGTATGTGGCATTGTGTGACACTTGTCAGAGGGTGAAAGCAGAGCATCAGAGACCTGCTGGATTGTTGCAACCAATGAAGATTCCTGAATTGAAGTGGGAGGAAGTTGGTATGGACTTTATAGTGGGGTTACCTCGTACTCAGAAAGGTTATGACTCTATTTGGATGATAGTAGATCGGTTAACTAAAGTTGCTCATTTTATACCAGTTAAGACTACTTACCATGGACCAAAATTGGCAGAGTTGTATATGGAGAGAATAGTCTGTTTGCATGGAGTACCAAAGAAGATTGTATCTGATCGAGGATCGCAGTTTACGTCGCATTTTTGGAAAGCTGTGCATGAATCATTGGGAACAAAATTGAATTTTAGTACAGCATATCATCCACAAACAGATGGACAGACTGAAAGGACCAACCAGGTATTAGAGGATATGTTGAGAGCTTGTGCATTGCAATATGGAACTAGTTGGGATAAGAGTTTGCCTTATGCAGAATTTTCTTACAATAACAGTTATCAACAGAGTCTTAAGATGATACCGTTTGAAGCTTTGTATGGACGTAAGTGTAGAACTCCATTGTTTTGGGATCAGACAGGTGAATCTCAAGTGTTTGGTACAGATGTTCTTAGAAACGCAGAAGATCAAGTGCGAGTGATTCGTGAGAATTTGAGAGTAGCACAGTCTCGTCAGAAGAGTTATGCTGACAATAGAAGAAGAGATTTAGTTTTTGAGGTAGGTGATTATGTTTATTTGAAGGTGTCACCTATGAAAAGTGTGAAGAGGTTTAACATGAAAGGTAAACTAGCACTAAGGTATGTTGGACCATTTAAAGTTATTACTAGACGTGGGGAAGTTGCTTATCAATTAGAGTTGCCTGAGAATTTATCTGGAGTACATGATGTGTTCCATGTTTCACAACTTAAGAAGTTTTTACGGGTGCCTGAGGAGCAGATACCTTTAGAAGAGTTGATTGTTAAAGAGGATCTTACATATGAAGAGTTTCTGATTAAGATTTTAGAAACTGCTGAGAGAGTTACTCGAAGTCGAGTTATTAAAATGTGCAAGGTGCAGTGGAATCGATATTCAGAGGCAGAGGCAACTTGGGAAAGAGAGGATGAATTGAGGAAATCATATCCGCAGTTGTTTGAGTAAGCAGTTCAATCTCGAGGACGAGATTCTTTTAAGGGGGGTAGAATTTGTAACACCCAAATTTTAGGAGTAATAAATTTTAAATAATTTAGAGAAAGGGAATTAAAATTTTGAAAACTATTTGGTGTTGCATTCATGTTGTTTCATTTATTTTATTTTGTGGTGTGGATATATTTGTTTTATTTGATTTGGTTTAGGAAAATTTGATTTGAAAATGTGTTTGGAAAATTAGAAAAGAAAAGAAACAAAAGAAAAAAATAGACAACTTACCTTCTTACCTGATTGGCCCGAAGGCCCGTCGGACGGCCTGCTTTTTCCCCGCGCCAGCGCTTGCGACCGAGTGGGCCGGCCCAGCTGCCGAGCCAGCCCAAGCCAGCAGCCGCGCGTTTTCTCTTTGTTTCGCTGACGGGTGGGGGCCACCTGTCGGTCTCGTCTTCTTCCTCTTGCCGTGACCGAGCCGGACTCAAGTGTTGCCGCCACCGATTCTTGCCGATTTACTCGGGATTTTCTACTCGAATACGTTGCTGTGGAGCTATAAATAAGAAGCCGTGACCCTCCTCTTTCCGTTTTTCATCTAAACCGCGAGTTCCACCACGTGAAATCGAGTTCTAGGGCTTGAGGTTGTTGAAGGCCGGCGGTAGATCGGTTAGGGAGTCTTCGGGTGGATTGGAGGTCAATTTCTTCACTTGGGTGAGTTTGTCACCTTCTCCTCTCCCTCCCAATGCTCTTCTTTTGAGTTTTTGTGCTTTGAATCGCGGGTTTGGAGCTCACCGTGGCCAACAATGGCGCCGCCATTCATCCCCGAGCCGTGTTCTCTCCTCGGGTCGTCGTAGTGCTCCTAAACCGCCTAGATGAGTTCGGGTTTACCTCCTCTTTCGATTGGTGTTGGTTGCGGGTTGATTGGTGGTCGGGAACGGGAAAGCCGAGTTTTTCCGGCGAGCTCGGGTGGCCGGCCATGGTGACCGCCAGCCGGAACCGAGGAAGAAGGGTCGGGTTCTTCACTGTAGACTCGATGATGAACACGAGCCGTCCAAATCGAGATCAACGGCCCAGATTAGAACTTACCCCTTCGCGGGTAAATTTGTTAAAGATACCCTCAGCTTTTTAGTAATCAACCCGCGGTCCTTAGCGCAATATCCTGAATCCGTTTTCGTGTTTTGAAAGCGTATTTTCTCCCGGATAAGTCAAAAATACGTTTTCAGGTATTTACAGTTTTGCCACTAGGATTGTTTTGGTCATAAAATCTTCGTTTTAACTCCGATTTGATCCGTTCAAGTTGCGTTAGGTTCGTATTTGCGAGCTCTACATGTTAGTGTAGTTGTACAGTTAGTTTTGATAATTTATTTTTCGAGTTTATAATTAAGTATTTATTTATCTATAGGAAATCTTAGAAAATTCATAACTTTCACGTTTTAACTCCGAATTTGGTGATCTTTGCGTCTGTGTGATCGTAGAAATGTGTAGAAGAGTTTTATAAACTTTTATTACTGTTCTGCTACTGTTGGTGTACTGTTCTAATTGTATCTCTTTGTTTGCTTCGTGTTTATTTGATTGGATGCATGCGTGTTGTTGATTGATGATCGAGTATAGAAGGTGAGCAGTATCTGGACGATCAGAAGTATTACTTTGAGCCAAGTCAGCAGTATCACTTGGGAAGCTTTGATCAAGGCAAGTATAACACAAGACTATCCTTGTTACCTATACATTAAATTGTCATACATATGCATGTGCTTACCTTGACAACCTTAGAGATTATAACTTAGTGATTGTTATCTTGATTCCTTGTCAACCTTGGGAATGCATATGGGTAGCTACTGCTAGTGCTTAAACTAAGAACAATGATCTTGTAATTTGATTAATGGATTAAGCAATCAACTATTATGATGATTTTATTACTGTTAAAAGGGGGCTAGAGCGTGTGTATTATTTTGATGCTCTGGTTTCTCTCCATAAGGACTTATCTGTAAGTGATAACCGGGATATACAGTACAGCTGTGAGGGATATATGGCTCTGGCTTTAGTTGTTCAAGAGACCTTTTCTAGCTTGTTAGAGGTTACCTTAAATGGTGTAAGAATGGCTTGCCACGTTGGGTGTAGTGCGAGCCCCTGGCCTAGTGTGTATAGGCTGCGGTTGTTGTGCCACAGGGAAGGGGGGTTCTACATCTGCCTGCCGAGTGAATCTAATGGCCCTAACTTGTTAGACAAACTTTTAAGTGGCTTTATATGGTTCTCGGGTGTTTGGGCTTGATCTCCCCACTCATTTGGAAATCATGACTCACAGTGAAAGTGTACACCTCTGCGCAGAGTTAAAAACTGGTATACTAGCCGTGCTCACGGATACGAGCGGCCTTGGGGATTCTTATGGAATAGTTGATCATAACTGTTATATCATGCTTAATTATTGTTGATTATTATTTGCTCATGTTAATGCTATTCATTATCCTTATTACAATTGATCATTGGTTCTTTAATGGGAAGTGGTTTATCTTGATGCTACTCAATTGCTAATATATGATTAAAAGCTAAACGCAGTTAAACAATGTCTAGCCTTTTTGAGCCTCATGAACCCTGTGTTATATTTGTTGAGTTCGACATGGACTCACTCTTGCTATTTCCACCATAACAGATGAAGATATAGAGGAAGATTATCGGAATGAGTACTAGTCTTGGTGTCAACCAGTCAACCGTGTCCCTGTGTGGAGTTTCCGCTGAAGAATTACTAATAGTTATTATTACCTATCGTTCAAGACTATGTCTTAAATACTTATTCGTTATGTAATAACCACTGTGATGATACTTTGTAATTTGTCAACTTATGTGTGCGACTGTTTCCTGGGGCGCACATGAGTCTTTTATGCATCCTATTTTTGTCCTTAAAAATGGGTGTGACAGATTGGTATCGGAGCCGTGTTGACTGTAGGACGCGAGCCTAGTTAGAATGGTCGTTAATAGCATCTATACTTCACTTAATTCATGCTTCCTCTTTTCACCTTGTTAATTACTAAAGTTTTATGCTTCCTCTACTTTATTCTATTGCGAAAATACATTGATTCTATCTAATCTATGTCTAAATCTTGTAGATGTCTCCTTATCCCCGTCTGTCAGCTGCACAGTACGTTGCACGTTTTAAACCTCAGGAGTTGTATGAAGATGGTAATCAAGAGCTATCTGATGCGGAATCAAGAGTTGGTGATACGCCAATGGAGAATGTAGTTATGGGGTGGACTACGAAGCTTCATATCATGGTTCCTAAAGCTGATGCTTTCTTCCATGACATGTTAACAAGAACCTTGGACAACTACTACTACGACTGGGAAGCTACGTTGGAGTATCGTAGTGCAGAGTATAGTCATTCATGGATGGATTCCTATTGGGAAACGGAGTTATGGGTTAAGAAAAGGGATCCTATCACTAAGGAGTCTAAGGTGGAGTCAAAGTTCATTACCAGAGTGAGCCGGGCAACCGTGGAGATAAGCATGGAGGATGTCGCTTTCAATGCATTTGTTTACTACCATGGTCTACGCTCGGACAAGACGTTAAAGGGTGCACTCCGGCATTTTCCTTGTTTCTTACATGACAAGGGTATTTGGACCGTGCCGCTTGCAGATGATTCCTCCTTGACTTTACAAGCTACGGTGGGATTAGCTCGTGAATTGGCTCTCCATGAGGTGGATTTGAAGGATGAGTTGCTGAAGGAAAAAGAACTTAAGGAGCAAGCTTATAAGGAGATTGACCAATTAAGGGCGGAGTTAGGTCATCCCAAGATTTATGAGAAGCTTAATTAGGCAATAGGAAAAATCCCTATGTAATAAGAACGATAGTAGTTGCGAGTTAATTTTAAGTTTGGATTGTTTTAAGAGTCAGTTTGTGGTATGAACAATTGTGTGATTGATGGATTGTTATTATGATAATGTGTGATTTGGATCTTTGTAATGTGTGCTGGAGTTTTGTAGACATGCCTACAAGTTCCATGGTTAAGAATATTAAGTTTGATCAAAATATATTAGTTGAACATGAGGTTAACTTAGTTCTGTCCTTTGCTGATTTTTGGATCAGTCTGGGATGTTTTAGAAATAACTTAAAATCCGTTCATGAGAAATTTAAAAAATTTTACTGGGAATAATTAGACTTCTATATCTTTCCAACCCCGCAAGAATTATTTTAATATCTATTAAGAGCTAAGAGATATATCTGTTCCAAGTTGGAGTTACTGCACAGTCTGGAATTCTGAAACAGTTTCGGTTAAGTTCAGTTTTTGGCCAATTTATTGACAGAATCAGAAAAAGTGTTGTGAATAAAAGTTGTAGATAATTTTGTAAGCTTTCCAACCATGTAAAGATCATCTGAATTGGACGTCTGTAGCTCGAGATATGACAGTTTTACTGAGTTGCTGAAATTGGAGTTCGCCCAGAAAAATCAGATTTTGCTTATCTATTGAATACATTATCTCGGATCGTACTGAATTTCAATTTCTGTGTTTTTGGAAACAGATGTCAGGCAGAGGTCGTGGCAGAGGTCGTGGAGGTGCTAACCTACCCATTACTATGGAGGAACTCATGCAAACTCAGAACCAGATGATGCATATGTTTATGCAGCACATGCAGAACAATCCCCCTGCAGGAGGACCACCGCCTGTGCAAGTGAGGGATAAGCGTGGGGAATTTTTGAAGGGACGCCCTCCAGTGTTTTCTCATAATGCTGATCCTTTAGAGGCAGATGATTGGGTGAGGGTAGTGGAGAAACAGCTGAATATAGTCCAATGCAATGATATGGAGAAGGTGTTATATGCATCTGGTCAGTTACAGGGGACAACTCAGACTTGGTGGGAGTCGTATCAAGCTGCACGCCCTGACAATGCTCCTCCTATCACTTGGAATGAGTTTGTTAGAGATTTTCGAGCTCGTCATATTCCTGAAGGTATAATTGAGCTGAAGCAGGAAGAATTCAGAAACCTTAGGATGGGACAGATGAGCGTTAGTGAATATCATGACAGGTTCACCCAGTTGGCTCGCTATGCTCCTAATGAAGTGAGGGAAGATGCAGACAGGCAGCGTCTTTTCTTGAAGGGAATTTATTATGATCTTCGCTTGCAGTTGAAGGGGAACAACTATGCTAGTTTTTAAGAGCTGGTAAATAAAGCTATTGTGCTTGATAATGAGCGCAGAGAGATGGACAGGAAGAGGAAGATGAAGGTACAAAGCTCAGGAAGCAACAACCGTCAACGCACGAATCCTCAGCATGGTTTCCATCAGAAGTTTCAGGGACCGGCTAGTCAATGGAATCGTAATCAGAATCAGAGGTGGTCCCAGAATTGGCAAAGTAATCAGTCACAACAGCGTTCATCATATCCACAGCGTCAACAGTATCAGCAGACTGGGCAACAGACTCCTCGCACTGGAAATTCCAATGTTACCCCCATGAAGAATAGTGCTCCCAGTACGCCTACTAGATGCTTTGTCTGTGGTAAAGAGGGGCATATGTCTTACCATTGTCCTGAGAAGCAGAACCAGCAGCCTCCTCAGAGCCAGAAGAGCAACCAGAGGCAATCTGGTACTGGAAGGGTGAATCATGTGTCTTCTGATACAGCTCATGATGCACCAGAAGTTATGATTGGTACGTTCAATGTACATTCCACTCCCGCAACTGTTCTTTTTGACTCTGGAGCATCTCATACATTCATATCCAACATTTTTGTTAAAATGCATAGTATACCCATGTTAGCTATGAAAGAACCTCTCTTAGTAAATTCACCTGGAGGTACCATGCAAACCAGTAATCGTTGTCTTCCAATTAGTATGGTATTAAGGGGGGTAGAGTTTAAGATAGCTCCTATAGTGTTGAGGACATCTGGTATTGATGTGATATTGGGTATGGACTGGATGAAGCAAAATCAGGCAGAGATTCAGTGTCAGCAGAAAGTGGTAGTTGTGACTGCACCTAATGGAGATAAAATCAATGTGGATGTAGCAGTGCAGAAGCAACCAACCGCTGTGGTGAATCAGCTTGAAGATACTATTAAGGAGAATTCAGTGATTGAGGAATTTCCGGATGTCTTCCCTGATGAATTGCCAGGTATGCCACCTGACCGAGACATTGAATTTCTTATTGAATTACTTCCTGGAACTGCACCTATAGCCAAACGACCATATAGGATGGGAGTAGATGAATTAGAAGAACTTAAGAAACAAATTAAAGAATTACAAGATAAAGGTTTTTATTCGACCTAGTTCATCACCTTGGAGAGCATCAGTTATTTTTGTTGATAAGAAAGATGGCGGTCAGAGGATGTGTGTTGATTACCGGTCACTAAATGAGGTAACTATCAAGAATAAGTACCCTTTGCCCAGGATTGATGACTTGTTTGATCAGTTAAGAGGTGCTTGTGTGTTCTCTAAGATTGATTTACGTTCTGGTTATCATCAGTTGAAGATTCGAGTTTCTGATATTCCAAAGACAGCTTTTACTACAAGGTATGGATTGTATGAGTATACTGTTATGTCATTTGGATTGACCAATGCACCTGCATACTTTATGTACATGATGAATAAGGTGTTTATGGAATATTTGGATAAGTTTGTGGTAGTGTTTATTGATGATATACTGGTATTTTCCAAGACAGAGGAAGAGCATGCTGAACATTTGAGGTTGGTATTGCAGAAACTTAGAGAGCATAAACTGTATGCGAAGCGAAGTAAATGTGAGTTTTGGTTGAAGGAAGATTCTTTCCTTGGTCATATTGTTTCTAATGGAGGGATATCAGTGGATCCAGGTAAAGTAAAGGATGTATTAAATTGGAAACCACCTATTGATGTTAGCGAGATTCGTAGTTTCTTGGGATTAGCTGGATATTACAGACGGTTCATTGAAGGGTTTTCTAAACTTGCTAAACCTATGACATCTCTATTAGAGAAGAATGCCAAGTTTGTGTGGTCAGATAAATGTCAAGCTAGTTTTGAGGAATTGAAGAAGAGGTTGACTACAGCGCCTGTTTTGGTTTTGCCAGATTTGAGTAAGAAGTTTTCTATTTATTGTGATGCTTCTCATCAAGGTTTGGGATGTGTTCTTATGCAAGAAGGCGGAGTTGTGGCTTATGCATCTAGGCAGTTGAGAAAGCATGAGTTGAATTATCCTACACATGATTTGGAGTTAGCAGCTGTAGTTCATGCTTTAAAAATTTGGAGACATTATTTGATTGGACATAAGAGTGATATATACACTGATCATAAGAGTTTGAAGTATATTTTCACTCAATCAGATCTGAATTTGAGGCAACGCAGATGGTTAGAGTTGATTAAGGATTATGATATTGAGATACACTATCATCCTGGTAAGGCTAATGTAGTAGCTGATGCTCTTAGTAGGAAAAGTTATGCCAATGAGATACGAACGTTGTCTATGACTAGTGAGTTATGTGCTGAATTTGAATATTTGAATTTGGGCATTGTTACTAATACAATGGAATTAGTGATAGAGCCTACTTTAGAGCAAGAAATCTACAAGGGTCAGTTGAAGGATGAGAAACTAAAGAAGATAGCGGAAGATATAGTGATTGGTAAGTCACCAGGCTTTCGGATGGATGATAATGGAATTTTGTGGTTTGGAAGGAGGCTGTGTGTACCTGAGGATCAAACTGTTAGACAGGCAATTCTTCGCGAAGCTCATGAGTCAGCTTATTCTATTCATCCTGGTAGTACTAAGATGTATTTGGATCTGAAACAGAAATATTGGTGGGTTGGATTAAAGCGAGATGTGGCTGAGTATGTGGCATTGTGTGACACTTGTCAGAGGGTGAAAGCAGAGCATCAGAGACCTGCTGGATTGTTGCAACCAATGAAGATTCCTGAATTGAAGTGGGAGGAAGTTGGTATGGACTTTATAGTGGGGTTACCTCGTACTCAGAAAGGTTATGACTCTATTTGGATGATAGTAGATCGGTTAACTAAAGTTGCTCATTTTATACCAGTTAAGACTACTTACCATGGACCAAAATTGGCAGAGTTGTATATGGAGAGAATAGTCTGTTTGCATGGAGTACCAAAGAAGATTGTATCTGATCGAGGATCGCAGTTTACGTCGCATTTTTGGAAAGCTGTGCATGAATCATTGGGAACAAAATTGAATTTTAGTACAGCATATCATCCACAAACAGATGGACAGACTGAAAGGACCAACCAGGTATTAGAGGATATGTTGAGAGCTTGTGCATTGCAATATGGAACTAGTTGGGATAAGAGTTTGCCTTATGCAGAATTTTCTTACAATAACAGTTATCAACAGAGTCTTAAGATGATACCGTTTGAAGCTTTGTATGGACGTAAGTGTAGAACTCCATTGTTTTGGGATCAGACAGGTGAATCTCAAGTGTTTGGTACAGATGTTCTTAGAAACGCAGAAGATCAAGTGCGAGTGATTCGTGAGAATTTGAGAGTAGCACAGTCTCGTCAGAAGAGTTATGCTGACAATAGAAGAAGAGATTTAGTTTTTGAGGTAGGTGATTATGTTTATTTGAAGGTGTCACCTATGAAAAGTGTGAAGAGGTTTAACATGAAAGGTAAACTAGCACTAAGGTATGTTGGACCATTTAAAGTTATTACTAGACGTGGGGAAGTTGCTTATCAATTAGAGTTGCCTGAGAATTTATCTGGAGTACATGATGTGTTCCATGTTTCACAACTTAAGAAGTTTTTACGGGTGCCTGAGGAGCAGATACCTTTAGAAGAGTTGATTGTTAAAGAGGATCTTACATATGAAGAGTTTCTGATTAAGATTTTAGAAACTGCTGAGAGAGTTACTCGAAGTCGAGTTATTAAAATGTGCAAGGTGCAGTGGAATCGATATTCAGAGGCAGAGGCAACTTGGGAAAGAGAGGATGAATTGAGGAAATCATATCCGCAGTTGTTTGAGTAAGCAGTTCAATCTCGAGGACGAGATTCTTTTAAGGGGGGTAGAATTTGTAACACCCAAATTTTAGGAGTAATAAATTTTAAATAATTTAGAGAAAGGGAATTAAAATTTTGAAAACTATTTGGTGTTGCATTCATGTTGTTTCATTTATTTTATTTTGTGGTGTGGATATATTTGTTTTATTTGATTTGGTTTAGGAAAATTTGATTTGAAAATGTGTTTGGAAAATTAGAAAAGAAAAGAAACAAAAGAAAAAAATAGACAACTTACCTTCTTACCTGATTGGCCCGAAGGCCCGTCGGACGGCCTGCTTTTTCCCCACGCCAGCGCTTGCGACCGAGTGGGCCGGCCCAGCTGCCGAGCCAGCCCAAGCCAGCAGCCGCGCGTTTTCTCTTTGTTTCGCTGACGGGTGGGGGCCACCTGTCGGTCTCGTCTTCTTCCTCTTGCCGTGACCGAGCCGGACTCAAGTGTTGCCGCCACCGATTCTTGCCGATTTACTCGGGATTTTCTACTCGAATACGTTGCTGTGGAGCTATAAATAAGAAGCCGTGACCCTCCTCTTTCCGTTTTTCATCTAAACCGCGAGTTCCACCACGTGAAATCGAGTTCTAGGGCTTGAGGTTGTTGAAGGCCGGCGGTAGATCGGTTAGGGAGTCTTCGGGTGGATTGGAGGTCAATTTCTTCACTTGGGTGAGTTTGTCACCTTCTCCTCTCCCTCCCAATGCTCTTCTTTTGAGTTTTTGTGCTTTGAATCGCGGGTTTGGAGCTCACCGTGGCCAACAATGGCGCCGCCATTCATCCCCGAGCCGTGTTCTCTCCTCGGGTCGTCGTAGTGCTCCTAAACCGCCTAGATGAGTTCGGGTTTACCTCCTCTTTCGATTGGTGTTGGTTGCGGGTTGATTGGTGGTCGGGAACGGGAAAGCCGAGTTTTTCTGGCGAGCTCGGGTGGCCGGCCATGGTGACCGCCGGCCGGAACCGAGGAAGAAGGGTCGGGTTCTTCACTGTAGACTCGATGATGAACACGAGCCGTCCAAATCGAGATCAACGGCCCAGATTAGAACTTACCCCATCGCGGGTAAATTTGTTAAAGATACCCTCAGCTTTTTAGTAATCAGCCCGCGGTCCTTAGCGCAATATCCTGAATCCATTTTCGTGTTTTGAAAGCGTATTTTCTCCCGGATAAGTCAAAAATACGTTTTCAGGTATTTACAGTTTTGCCACTAGGATTGTTTTGGTCATAAAATCTTCGTTTTAACTCCGATTTGATCCGTTCAAGTTGCGTTAGGTTCGTATTTGCGAGCTCTACATGTTAGTGTAGTTGTACAGTTAGTTTTGATAATTTATTTTTCGAGTTTATAATTAAGTATTTATTTATCTATAGGAAATCTTAGAAAATTCATAACTTTCACGTTTTAACTCCGAATTTGGTGATCTTTGCGTCTGTGTGATCGTAGAAACGTGTAGAAGAGTTTTATAAACTTTTATTACTGTTCTGCTACTGTTGGTGTACTGTTCTAATTGTATCTCTTTGTTTGCTTCGTGTTTGTTTAATTGGATGCATATGTGTTGTTGATTGATGATCGAGTATAGAAGGTGAGCAGTATCTGGACGATCAGGAGTATTACTTTGAGCCAAGTCAGCAGTATCACTTGGGAAGCTTTGATCAATGCAAGTATAACACAGGACTATCCTTGTTACCTATACATTAAGTTGTCATACATATGCATGTGCTTACCTTGACAACCTTAGAGATTATAACTTAGTGATTGTTATCTTGATTCCTTGTCAACCTTGGGAATGCATATGGGTAGCTACTGCTAGTGCTTAAACTAAGAACAATGATCTTGTAATTTGATTAATGGATTAAGCAATCAACTATTAAGATGATTTTATTACTGTTAAAAGGGGGCTAGAGCGTGTTTATTATTTTGATGCTCTGGTTTCTCTCCATAAGGACTTATCTGTAAGTGATAACCGGGATATACAGTACAGCTATGAGGGCTATATGGCTCTGGCTTTAGTTGTTCAAGAGACCTTTTCTAGCTTGTTAGAGGTTACCTTAAATGGCGTAAGAATGGCTTGCCACGTTGGGTGTAGTGCGAGCCCCTGGCCTAGTGTGTATAGGCTGCGGTTGTTGTGCCACAGGGAAGGGGGGTTCTACATCTGCCTGCCGAGTGAATCTAATGGCCCTAACTTGTTAGACGAACTTTTGAGTGGCTTTATATGGTTCTCGGGTGTTTGGGCTTGATCTCCCCACTCATTTGGAAATCATGACTCACAGTGAAAGTGTACACCTCTGCGCAGAGTTAAAAACTGGTATACTAGCCGTGCTCACGGATACGAGCGGCCTTGGGGATTCTTATGGAATAGTTGATCATAACTGTTATATCATGCTTAATTATTGTTGATTATTATTTGCTCATGTTAATGCTATTCATTATCCTTATTACAATTGATCATTGGTTCTTTAATGGGAAGTGGTTTATCTTGATGCTACTCAATTGCTAATATATGATTAAAAGCTAAACGCAGTTAAACAATGTCTAGCCTTTTTGAGCCTCATGAACCCTGTGTTATATTTGTTGAGTTCGACATGGACTCACTCTTGCTATTTCCACCATAACAGATGAAGATATAGAGGAAGATTATCGGAATGAGTACTAGTCTTGGTGTCAACCAGTCAACCGTGTCCCTGTGTGGAGTTTTCGCTGAAGAATTACTAATAGTTATTATTACCTATCGTTCAAGACTATGTCTTAAATACTTATTCGTTATGTAATAAGCACTGTGATGATACTTTGTAATTTGTCAACTTATGTGTGCGACTATTTCCTGGGGCGCACATGAGTCTTTTATGCATCCTATTTTTGTCCTTAAAAATGGGTGTGACAGTATTAGTAACAATTCCTAAATTCAAAAATTCAAATTCAGCACATAACTCACTAGTCATAGACAACGTCCGTATCTCATTGGCATAACTTTTCCTACTAAGAGCATCAGCTACTTTATTAGCCTTACCAGGATGATAGTGCATCTCACTATCATAATCCTTAATCAACTCTAACCATCTGCGTTGCCTCAAATTCAGGTCTGACTGAGTAAAAATATACTTCAAACTCTTATGATCAGTGTATATATCACTCTTATGTCCAATCAAATAATGTCTCTAAATCTTTAAAGCATGAACCACAGCTGCTAACTCCAAATCATGTGTAGGATAATTCAACTCATGCTTTCTCAACTGCCTAGATAAATAAGCCACAACTCTGCCTTCTTGCATAAGAACACATCCCAAACCTTGACGAGAAGCATCACAATAAATAGAAAACTTCTTACTCAAATCTGGCAAAACCAAAACAGGCGCTGTAGTCAACCTCTTCTTCAATTCCTCAAAACTAGCTTGACATTTATCTGACCACACAAACTTGGCATACGTCCTACAGTCAACACCGCTCTGATACCACTCTGTCACACCCGGTTTTCTAAAGAACAAAACCAGGCTAATTATATGTGTGCCCAGGAAGTCCACACATATGCCAGAATGAAAAAGTATCAGAAACAATGTTATTATATAACGTATACATAGCTATATTAACACTTACATCAGAGTATCACGGAACGGTGACTAAACTTCAGGCTCCATTCTTCTCAGGGACGGCTGACTGGGGGTAACATATGCCTAGCACTTCTACTAGTCTTCTGGAAACTCCACTACACCTTTGTCCTTTTCCGAGTAGCATCTTACTACACACTGGAGTGTTGGGGAAATAGCAAGAGTGAGTCCATGTCGAACTCAACAAGTATAACACAGGGTTCATGAGGCTCAAAAAGGCTAGACACTGTTTGACTGCGTTTAGCTTTTAATCATCATATAATTAGCAATTGAGTAGCATCAAGGTAATCCAAATCCCATTAATGAATCAATGATCAATTGTAATAAGGATAATGAATAGCATTAACATGAGCATAATAATAATCAACAATAATTAAGCATGATATAACAATGGTGATCAACTATTCTGTAAGAATCTCCAAGGCCGCTCGTATCCGTGAGCATGGCTAGTATACCAGTTTTTAACTCTGCGCAGAGGTGTACACTTTCACTGTGAGTCATGATTTCCAAATGCATGGGTTTGCAAGGCCCAAAACATCAGAGACCATATAAAGCCATTCAAAAGTTCGTCTAACAAGTTAGGGCCATTAGATTCACTCGGCAGGCAGATGTAGAACCCCCCTTCCCGGTGGCACAACAACCGCAGCCTATACACACTAGGCCAGGGGCTCGCACTACACCCAACGTGGCAAGCCATTCTTATGCCATTTAAGGTAACCTCTAACAAGCTAGAAAAAGTCTCTTGAACAACTAGAGCCAGAGCCATATAGCCCTCACAGCTGTACTGTATGTCCCGGTTATCACTTACAGGTAAGTCCTTACGGAGAGTAACTAGAGCATCAAAATAACCCACATGCTCTAGCCCCCTTTCAACAGAAATAACATCATCTTAATTGGTTGATTGCATAATCCATTAGACAAATTACAAGATCATTGTTCATAATTAAGCGCTAGCAGTAGCTACCCAAATGCATAACCCATAGGTGACAAGGAAACAAGATATCAATAGCTAAGTTATAATCTCTATGGTTGTCAAGGAGGACACATGCATATGTATGATAATTTCAGTGAATAGGACAACACGGATGGTCCCATGTTATACTTGCCTTAATCAAAGCTTTCCTGATGATACTGCTGGTCTGGCTCAAAATAATACTCCTGATCGTCAAGAAACTGCTCACCGTCTATACTCGATCATCAAGCACCAACACACAATCATCCGAGCAACCATACAATAAGCAAACAAATAGACATAATTAGAACAGTACACCAACAATAACAAAACAGTAATAAAAGTTTATAAAACTCTTCTACACGTTTCTACGATCACACAGACGCAAAGATCACCAAATTCGGAGTTAAAACGTGAAAATTATGAATTTTCTAAGATTTCCTATATATAAATAAATACTCAATTATAAACTCGAAAAATAAATTATCAAAACCAACTTTACAACTACACTAACATGTAGAGCTCACAAATACGAACCTAACGCAACTTGAACGGATCAAATCGGAGTTAAAACGAAGTTTTTATGACCAAAACAATTCTAGTGGCAAAACTGTAATTTCCTGAAAACGTATTTTTGAATAAACCGGAAGAAAATACGCTTTCAAAACACGAAAACACATTTCGGATAATACGTTAAGTACGGTGGGTTCTATTATGAAAAAGTCTAGGGACTCTTTAGAAAGATTACCCCGCGAAGGGGTATCTTCTAATCTCGGCCATTGATTCAAAATCGGACGGCTGCCATTCATCCTAAATCTTCGCAGTGAAGAACCCGACCCTCTTCTCCAAGTCCGGCCGGCGGCCACCATGGCCGGCATGCTCCACCTCGCCGAAGATGGCGGTTCTCCCTAACTAGACCACCAATCGACCTGGAACTTGATCCAAACGGAAGAGAAACTCCATGCGTACTCATCTAGGCGGTAAAAACTAGCTACAATGGATTGAACACGACTCGCGACAAAAGAAGGGCGGTGGCGCCATTGCCGACCCATCGGTGAACTTCAAAAACACGATTCGAAGCATCTCCACCCAAAAGAAAAGCATAGAAAGGTAGAGAAGAAGAGTGCGGACTCACCAACACAAAGAATACGGCCTCAAATCCACCCGAAAACACCTCACCCGAACAACCGCCATGCTCCAACTACCTCAAGCCCTAGACCTTGTTTTCTCGTGGTGGAACTCACGGTTTAGATGAAAAACGGGAATAGGAGGGTCACGGCTTCCTATTTGTAGCTTCAAGTTGCCGTGTTCGGGTAAGAATCCCCGAAAATCGCGGCGGTGGGATTCGATGATGGAGTTCGTCTTGGTTACGACCGGAGGAAGAAGAAAACGCGGCTGACAGGAGGGCCCGACTCGTCAGCGACCGGAAGAAGAGAGGGGCGTGCGGCCACGGTACCTGGGCCGGCCCACACGCGCGGAAAGGGAAAGCGGCTTCGGCTTCTTTGGCCCAAGAGCAGGAGGAAGCAAAGCAGGCCGACCCGAGCGGGCCTTCGGGCCGCCAGGTGAGAAGGTAAGTCATTTCTTTTTTTTCTTTTCTTCTTTCTTTTCTTTATTTACTTGTTTTCAAACTATTCCAAATAAAATTTTCCAAACCAAATCAAAATAAAATAAAATAAAACCACTACTCAAAATAAAATAAATGCAACAGCATGAATGCATCACCAAATAATTTTTTTAAAAATTTTAATTCCCCATTAATCGCTATCTAAATTATTTGAAATTCCTTATTTCTAAAGTTTAGAATTTTTGGGTGTTACAAATTCTACCCCCCTTAAAATAATCTCGTCCTCGAGATTGGGCTGCTACTCAAACAACTGCGGATATGACTTCCTTAATTCATCCTCTCTTTCCCAAGTTGCCTCTGCCTCTGAATATCGATTCCACTGTACTTTACACATCTTAATAATCCGACTTCGAGTAACTCTCTCAGCAGTCTCTAAAATCTTGATCGGAAACTCTTCATATGTAAGATCCTCCTTAACAGTCAATTCATCTAAAGGTATCTGCTCCTCGAGCACCCGCAAACACTTCTTAAGTTGTGAAACATGAAACACATCATGCACTCCAGATAAATTTTCAGGCAACTCTAATTGATAAGCAACTTCCCCACGTCTAGTAATAACTTTAAATGGTCCAACATACCTTGGTGCTAGTTTACCTTTCATGTTAAACCTCTTCACACTTCTCATAGGTGACACCTTCAAATAGACATAATCACCTACCTAAAAAACTAGATCTCTTCTCCTATTATCAACATAACTCTTCTGACGAGACTGCGCTACTCTCAAATTCTCACGAATCACTCGCACTTGATCTTCTGCGTTTCTAAGAACATCTGTACCAAACACCTGAGATTCACCTGTCTGATCCAAAAACAAGGGAGTTCTACACTTACGTCCAAACAAAGCTTCAAACGGTGCCATCTTAAGACTCTGTTGATAACTATTATTATAAGAGAATTCTGCATAAAGCAAACTCTTATCCCAACTAGTTCCATATTGCAATGCACAAGCTCTCAACATATCCTCTAATACCCGGTTGGTCCTTTCAGTCTGTCCATCTGTCTGTGGATGATATGCTGTACTAAAATTCAATTTTGTTCCCAATGATTCATGCACAGCTTTTCAAAAGTGCGACGTAAACTGCGATCCTCGATCAGATACAATCTTCTTTGGAACTCCATGCAAACATACTATTCTTTCTATATACAAGGTAGCTAATTGTACTCCCATGTAATTTAGTCTTGACTGGTATAAAATGAGCAACTTTAGTCAATCTATCCACTATCACCCAAATAGAATCATAACCTCTCTGAGTACGCGGTAACCCTACTATAAAGTCCATACCAACTTTCTCCCACTTCCATTCAGGAATCTTCATTGGTTGCACAATCCAGCAGGTCTCTGATGCTCTACTTTCACCCTCTGATAAGTGTCACACAATGCCACATACTCAGCCACATCTCGCTTTAATCCAACCCACCAATATTTCTGTTTCAGATCCAAATACATCTTAGTGCTACCAGGATGAATGGAATAAGCTGACTCATGAGCTTCGCTAAGAATTGCCTGTCGAACAGCTTGATCCTCAGATACACACAGCCTCTTTCCAAACCACAAAATCCCATTATCATCCATTCGAAAACCCTGGTGACTTACCAATCACTATATCTTCTGCTATCTTCTTCAGTTTCTCATCCTTCAACTGACCCTTGTAAATTTCTTACTCTAAAGTAGGCTCTATCACTAATTCCATTGTATTAGTAACAATTCCTAACTTCAAATATTCAAATTTAGCACATAACTCACTAGTCATAGACAACATCCGTATCTCATTGGCATAACTTTTTCTACTAAGAGCATCAGCTACTTTATTAGCCTTACCAGGATGATAGTGCATCTCACTATCATAATCCTTAATCAACTCTAACCATCTTCGTTGCCTCAAATTCAGGTCTGACTGAGTGAAAATATACTTCAAACTCTTATGATCAGTGTATATATCACTCTTATGTCCAATCAAATAATGTCTCTAAATCTTTAAAGCATGAACCACAGCTGCTAACTCCAAATCATGTGTAGGATAATTCAACTCATGCTTTCTCAACTGCCTAGATGCATAAGCCACAACTCTGCCTTCTTGCATAAGAACACATCCCAAACCTTGATGAGAAGCATCACAATAAATAGAAAACTTCTTACTCAAATCTGGTAAAACCAAAGCAGGCGCTGTAGTCAACCTTTTCTTCAATTCCTCAAAACTAGCTTGACATTTATCCGACCACACAAACTTGGCATTCTTCTCTAATAGAGATGTCATAGGTTTAGCAAGTTTAGAAAACCCTTCAATGAACCGTCTGTAATATCCAGCTAATCCCAAGAAACTATGAATCTCGCTAACATCAATAGGTAGTTTCCAATTCAATAGATAAGCAAAATCTGATTTCTCTGTGCAAATTCCAATTTTAGTAACTCAGTAAAACTGTTATATCTCGAGCTACAGACGTCCAATTCAGATGATCTTTACATGGTTGGAAAGCTTACAAAATTATCTACAACTTTTATTCACAACACTTTTTCTGAATCTGTCAAATAATTGGTCAAAAACTGAAATTAACCGAAACTGTTTCAGAATTCCAGACTGTGCAGTAACCCCAACTTGAAATAGATATATCTCTTAGCTCTTAATAGATATTAGAGTGATTCTTGCGGGGTTGGAAAGATATAGAAGTCTAATTATTCCCAGTATAATTTCTTAAATTTCCCATTAATGGATTTTAAGTTATTTCTTAAACATCCCAGACTGACCTAAAAATCAGCAAAGGACAGAACTATGTTCACCTCATAACCAACTAATATATTTTGATCAAACTTAATATTCTTAACCATGGAACTTGTAGGCCTGTCTACAAAACTCCAGCACACATTACAAAGATCCAAATCACACATTATCACATTAACAATCCATCAATCACACAATTGTTCACACCACAAACTGACTCTCAAAACAATCCAACTTAAAATTGACTCGCAACTACTATCATTCTTATTACATAGGGATTTTTCCTATTTCCTAGTTAAGCTTTTAATAAATCTTGGGGACGACCTAACTCCGTCCTTAATTGGTCAATCTCCTTATAAGCTTGCTCCTTAAGTTCTTTTTCCTTCAGCAACTCTTATGCAATGATGATGCCACAAGCTCATAACCAACTTTATAAATGTCTCCTTTAGACCCTTATGATTCTTATAGATGTTCTAACAGGTTACCAACCCTAAAAAAATACCTGCGCTCGACAGTGACTTTACAACCATGTAGCTAGCTGATGCTTCCAGGTGACGAAATATAACATATAAACCTCCATCTTATATCGTCTTTTAGTTTGACAAACCCTCTTAAGAAGAGATCAACTAGAGTACACGAAAGGATAGCTTGCATTTGTTTCTGAGTGATAACTACTATCGTGTCCTTCTATCATGTCAAAGAGACTCATGAGCATATGCAAGAACAAGTAACCTGCACTTCCTCGCGAGCAGAAAAATAGCAGTGCAGAAATACAGTTATATCTCGAGTTCTACGAATCCAATGATATTGTAGCTTATACCGTTGGAAAGCTTATCAAATTTACTACAACTTCCTTATAGAATTCTTCTCCAGATTCTACAGTTAAGGTAGTCGAAAACTGTGCACAACAGAAACTATTCCAGATTGCTGACAGCACAGATGCGTCGCCTTGTGATTTTCATAAATCCCAAACCATAATAGATATCAGGGTGGTTCTTATGGTCAGAGAAAGATATTAAAGTCTACTATTGTCCAGAATTTATCCATGATTTTTGGGCATCCAAAAATAGAGATATAAGCTAAGGAAGACAGACTGCTATAAAAAAAACAGGATAAGGTAGAAACGAGATTCAAAGACACTAGAGAGATAGATAACACTAATCTTCAAGTCTTCATGCTTCTTTGCTTTGTGTTGATGAGATATAAGACATGGATCGAGGATAGCCAAAAGATGACAAGAAAGATAAGGTTTGATCTTGAGTTCTTTGTACCTCCTCATGGCTCGTCGCTTGAGATATTCAGGACTTGCTGTTGTTGATAGCAGATCCTACCCCACTTAACAAAGATCTTGTTCCACCTGGCAATGTCGTTAAAGGCAACACTTTCTCCAAGGTTTACTACTATTGATGAGTCATTCATGTGTTGATCCTCCCTTGGGTTAAGATAAAGAAGAAAGCATAGAAACCAAGAGTAAGCAAGGATGATATATGGAAAAGACAATAAGAATTAGGATTGATCGAAGGTTAGGTAGGTCAAGAGAGGATACTACCCCACTTTAACAAAGATTGAGCTAATTCTCAAGATGATTTCGGGCCTCCTTTGGAACACAAGAACAAAGACGACACACAGGCATTACATCAAACAATACAAGCACACATCAGGCAAAACAATGCACCAATCACATCATCGGTACTACACGTGCTTCTTCAACAATGGTGGTCATCCTAATGGCACATTGGAGATGATGAAAGGCCATCGAACTTTTGAACAAGGTAAGATTAGAAAACTTTTAGTAAAAACAACATAAAATAAAATCCAAGGGAGTAAGAAATATTAGCTCAAAGGAAAGCTATCAAGGAGAGGATACAACAAGACAAGGAAGAGGAATAGTCAAAATCAATGAGTCAAGGGATGACAAAACAGTTTTATCATAAAATAAGTTTTAGAATACGTCCAGTGCTACTTGGCATATGTCCTACAGTCAACACCGCTCTGATACCACTCTGTCACACCCGGTTTTCTAAAGAACAAAACCAGGCTAATCATATGTGTGCCCAGGAAGTCCACACATATGCCAGAATGAAAAAGTATCAGAAACAATGTTATTATATAACGTATACATAGCTATATTAACACTTACATCAGAGTATCGCGGAACGGTGACTAAACTTCGGGCTCCATTCTTCTCAGGGACGGCTGACTGGGGGTAACATATGCCTAGCACTTCTACTAGTCTTCTGGAAACTCCACTACACCTTTGTCCTTTTTCCGAGTAGCATCTTACTACACACTGGAGTGTTGGGGAAATAGCAAGAGTGAGTCCATGTCGAACTCAACAAGTATAACACAGGGTTCATGAGGCTCAAAAAGGCTAGACACTGTTTGACTGCGTTTAGCTTTTAATCATCATATAATTAGCAATTGAGTAGCATCAAGGTAATCCAAATCCCATTAATGAATCAATGATCAATTGTAATAAGGATAATGAATAGCATTAACATGAGCATAATAATAATAAACAATAATTAAGCATGATATAACAATGGTGATCAACTATTCTGTAAGAATCTCCAAGGCTGCTCGTATCCGTGAGCACGGCTAGTATACCAGTTTTTAACTCTGCGCAGAGGTGTACACTTTCACTGTGAGTCATGATTTCCAAATGCATGGGTTTGCAAGGCCCAAAACATCAGAGACCATATAAAGCCATTCAAAAGTTCGTCTAACAAGTTAGGGCCATTAGATTCACTCGGCAGGTAGATGTAGAACCCCCCTTCCCGGTGGCACAACAACCGCAGCCTATACACACTAGGCCAGGTGAAAGTCCTATGTTTGGTGTTGGTAATTAGTGACAATACCTAAGTACTAATCCTATGCCTAAGTTGTATGTAGCATATGAGGATTAGTACACTCCAAGGTTGGTGGCAAGATGGACATGGTGATCATGATGGCCACACTTGGATTTGGACGCAACCCTACGTGATCAAGGCAAAGGTATATGCTTAAGGGTTGTGTTTTAGTAACCAAGACACCTAGTGGGTGTGGTTACATTATAGGATAGATAGCCGTACTATAAAGAGGGGAATGACACGGCTATTGAACTCCTAAGTGCCTCTAGATGTGCATTTCATGATCATATGCATTTGGATAGAACTAATATCGCCTCGAAAAATGATTGTGAAAATGCTAACACACTCACACATGACGTGATCACTTGGTGGTGTTAGCACATTTGCGATGGCGTTGGAGTTTAAGCGGTAGAGAGGGTTTGGGGTCATCTCTCCCTCCCGCCGAGCGTGCGAGCGCGGGATTCAGGCAATTTTGGGGAAATGAAATGCCTATTTTTCCACTACGCCGGAAGTCGGAAAAAGAAACGGAGGCAAACGGGGGTCACAGTGGTGACCGGACGCTGGACCGGACGCGGTCACTGTTTGACCGGACGCGTCCGGTCAGTGTCCAGTATCTGCGCGTTTTTCAGTTGTTTGATCGGACGCGAGGCGCGTCCGGTCACAGGCGACCGGACACGTCCGGTCGTCCAGGGAGCTTACTGGACTCCAACCGGACGTGGGCACTGTGGCGTCCGGTCAGTTCTTCAGCGCGTCCGGTCGCTGGTTCGTTGTGCGCGGCTCAGGGTTGACCAGCGCGTCCGGTCAGTTACGGGACCGGTGCGTCCGGTCGTGACCGGCGCGTCCGGTCGTTGCGATCGGCGCGTCCGGTCGGTGCTTCGCGAAACTAGCCGTTGCGCGACCGGCGCGTCCGGTCAGTTGGACCAGCGCGTCCGGTCAACGCGACTTCGGCTGTTTCAAGTTTGTAACGGCTATATTCGAAGGGGTACGTCTATAAATACTCGTTGGCCGGCTCAAGGCTCTCTCTCTCGAACATTTGACATACTTGTGAGCACTTTGAGCTAAGCAACTCCCCTCCCACTCATCTCTCTTGCTTCTTTGCATATTCGAAGTGAGATTGAGTGATCCAAGTGCATTTGCATTGTGAGATAGCATCTAGTTGGCACTTGGTGGTTGATTTGCTGCGGGATTCTTGTTTCTCTTGGTGGTTGCCGCCACCTAGACGGCTTGGAGCAGCTTGGAGGCGTTGGCAAGAGTTGGTGTTTGTTCTTGGCCACCTCCGGTGATTGTGAGGGGTTTGTGCCTACCTCGGCGAAGCGCCAAAGGCAACATTAGTATATTGCTCGTGTCATTGCAACCTTTTGCCATTTGGTAGGTTCTTGTGGTGCCTTTTGAGAGGCTCGGTGTGTGACCGATTAGCCACCGAACCACGTGGTGAAGAGGGACACAACGGGGACTAGCGTGCCGGCAAGCACGTGAACCTCGGGATAAATCTTCGTGTCATCACTTTCATATTGTGATTGATTGATCCCGATGTTCGGTTATCTTGGTATTCATTGTTGATCATATTGGTTGGCTCAATACTTCGCCCCTCGGTGATACCCTCCTATCTCTCTTGTATTAATTTCTTAGTTATCTTTGCTAGCTAGTTAGCTTAGCTAGAGTAGTTCTTTTGTGTAGCTTGCTAGTTGTAGTTGTACTTACCTTCTCGGTTTGACTTGTGCGGTTGAGTGCAAATACTAGAATTGTGAATTGGATAGGTGGCTTGCAAACACCCATAGGCTAAGCAAAACTCGCATCTCGCTATTTGTTATATTGATAAACTTGTTTAGCTTGTCTTTGTAGAAATTTTTAATAGGCTATTCACCCCCCCTCTAGCCATCAAGACCTTTCAAGTGGTATCGGAGCCGTGGTCACCGTTTGTAAGGCTTAACAACCTCGGTGTAAGATGGCTCAAGTTATGTTCAATCATGTTAATGGCAAGCCTCCATTCTTTGATGGCGTCTCTTCCTTTGATCATTGGAAAAGGAAGATGAAGCAATATCTAGGCAATATACATGAGAAGGTTTGGGATGTGACCAAAGAAGGATACGTCATTCTTGATGAGGAAAACCTCACTCCCAATGACCGTATCAACAAACAATGCAATACGGCGGCACTTGACACAATCTATCGTGCCATTGATGATAAAGTATTTGAGCAAATTAAAGATCTTGAAAAGGCAAATGAGCTTTGGATAAGGCTTGAAGAAACATATGAAGGCACTTCAACGGTAAAAAGTGCCAAACTATATATGCTCAAGGACAAGTTCTCCACATTCAAGATGAAGGATGATGAATCCATCCCGGAGATGTTCTATAGGCTCCAAGTCATTGTCAATGATCTCAAGGGGCTTGGGGAGAAGGTTGAGGACAAGGACTTCTCACACAAGTTCTTGATGTGCTTACCCAAGAAGTTTGCCACCTTGAGAAGAATGATCTTTAGAGAGGGATTGGACAAGGTCAAACCAACCAATGTGCTTGGAGATATAATGACCGATGCTCAATACAATGATGATGAAGATGAGGTAGAAGAGAAGAAGGAAACCAAGGTCAAGCAAGAGAAGCCCATTGCATTCAAGGCTTCATCCTCTAAGGGCAAGAGCAAGGTTGATGATGATGATGATGATCCATTTGATGATGAGATCATGGCCCTTCTAGTGCAAAAGATGGGTCGGTTCATGAAGAAGAAAGGCTATGGTGCAAGAAAGAGAAGGGACTTCATGAAGGCAAAGGAGGTGCTTTGCTACAATTGCAATAGCCCCGATCATGTAGTGGCAAAGTGCCCCTATGAAGACAAAAGATATCATGATGGGGAGTTAAAGTTGAAGAAGAACAAGAAGGAGAAGAAAGCAAAGAAGAGCTTCACTTTCAACAAGAAGAAGAAGGGTGGTGGTTATGTAGTCACTTGGGATAGTGACAACTCCGATAGTGATGATGATGAAAGCTCTAGTGATGATGAGAGGATCACTCGACGAGCCACTGCAAACATCGCCCTCTCCAACAAGCCATCCATCTTCGACACTACATCAACATGCCTTATGGCCAAGCCTACCAAGGTAAAACATGATGATAGTGATGATGATTCTTGTGCTAGTGATGATTGTAGGAGTGATGATGAGGAGGATGAGGACTACTCCAAGGATGATCTATTAGGCATAATAGATCAAATGAGCAAGGGCTACAAGAGGACAACCAAGAAATACAAAATCTTGGAACAAGAGCTCATTGCCAAGAGCAATGAAAATGATGCCTTGATGGAGGAGCTTGTTGCTCTCAAAAAGAGTAAGGAGTGCAAAGGAATTGAACAAGAGCTCAAAGCTCTTAGGAAATCCTTTGATGAGCTAGAGGCTTCTCGTGAGTGTCTAAAGGAAGACCACGAGGATCTTGAAATTGCTCACACTAGGCTTAAGGAAGCCCACTCCACTCTACTTGAGCTCATCAAGGAAAAGGACCTTAAGTTGGAGAAGTTCATGAAGGAAGCTAAGGAGGAGCAAGTGATTGACACTTGTGATATTGGACTAACATGTGATATTATTGATGATTCTTTATTTGTTAGTCCTACTAATGCTTCATGTAGCTCATCATCATCCACCACAACCAACTCTACCTCTACTACTAGTGATTCATCACTTGTGGTTGAGACTCTCAAGAGAGAGGTGGATGATCTCACCCGCGCATTAGGCAACGCCTATGGTGGGGATGCCCGCTTGCTAAAATGCTTGGGTAGCCAAAGGTTCTCTCTTAACAAAGAGGGATTAGGCTATACTCCCAAGAAGGGCAAGGCGGCCTTTGCTACTCCAAAGCCTCGCTTTGTGAAGGGCAATGGTCGTTATTGCAATAGATGCAAGCAAGTTGGGCATCTAGAGATTAATTGCAATAAAATGAACAAGAACAAGAAAAATGCTAATGTACCTTACATTCCTTTTGATTCTTGTTATGTGCTTACCAAGGGAGAGAAAGGTGTGCATGCTAGGTTTGTTGGTACACCAATTGTGGGCCCAAAGAAGAAGGCCATTTGGGTACCAAAGAGCTTAGTGACTAATCTCCAAGGACCCAAACAAGTATGGGTACCTAAGAAACATTAATTTGTTTTGTAGGTTAATTACAAGGCCGGAGGAAGGCATTGGGTGCTTGATAGTGGGTGCTCTCAACATATGACCGGTGATTCAAGAATGTTCAACTCTCTCAAATCAAATGATAGTGGCATTGATAGCATCACATTTGGTGACAATAGCAAGGGTGATGTAAAGGCTCTTGGAAGGATTGCAATCTCAAATGATCATAGCATTTCTAATGTGCTCTTAGTTGAAAAGTTGAACTTCAATCTTCTCTCGGTTGCTCAATTGTGTGATCTCGGTTTCAAGTGCATATTTGGTGTTGATGATGTGGAGATAGTTAGTGTTGATGGCTCTAACTTGATCTTCAAAGGCTTTAGATATGAGAATCTATACTTGGTTGATTTCAATGCTAGTGACACTCAACTTTCAACATGCTTGCTCACCAAATCAAGTATGGGTTGGTTATGGCATAGAAGACTTGGTCATGTTGGCATGAAGCAATTGAACAAGTTAGTGAAGCATGACTTAGTTAGAGGCTTGAAGGATGTCACATTTGAGAAAGATAAGCTATGTAGTGCATGTCAAGCCGGAAAGCAAGTAGGCAACGCTCATCCATTGAAGAGCATTATGAGTACTTCCAAGGCATTTGAGTTGTTGCACATGGATCTATTTGGGCCAACTACATACACAAGCATTGGTGGCAACAAGTATGGTTTTGTGATTGTGGATGATTTCACTAGATACACATGGGTATTCTTTCTTGTGGACAAGAGTGATGTATTTGACATATTCAAGAAGTTCATCAAGAGAGTGCAAAATGAGTTTGAGACCACAATCAAGAAAGTAAGAAGTGACAATGGAAGTGAGTTTAGAAACACAAGAGTTGATGAGCTATGTGAGGAGCTTGGAATCAAACATCAATTCTCGGCCAAGTATACACCTCAATCAAATGGCCTAGTTGAGAGGAAAAATAGAACCTTAATTGATATGGCAAGATCAATGTTGAATGAGTATAATGTAAGTCATTCATTTTGGGCCGAGGCAATCAACACGGCTTGCTTCTATAGCAACCGCCTCTATTGCCACAAGTTTCTAGAGAAGACACCATATGAGATCTTAAATGGAAGAAAGCCCAACATTGCATACTTTCGGGTATTTGGTTGCAAATGCTACATCTTGAAGAAGGGCACTAGATTGAGCAAGTTTGAGAAGAAATGTGATGAAGGATTTCTACTTGGTTACTCAACTACTAGCAAAGCTTATAGAGTTTGGAATTTGGCTAGTGGTTTACTTGAAGAAGTGCATGATGTTGAGTTTGATGAAACAAATGGCTCTCAAGATGAAGAAGATAACTTGGATGATGTGAGAGGAACTCAATTGAGTAATGCTATGAAAGAAATGGATATTGGTGATATTAGACCAAAGCAAGTTATTAATGTAGATGACAACAAAGATCAAGTGCTCCAAAGTCCAATCACTCAAGCTAGTGGTTCTCCTATGCAAAATCAAGCTAGTACATCATCTCAAGTGCAACAAGATCAACAAGTGGCTAGTTCATCATCTCCAACTCATGATCAACATCAACATCCAAGCAATCAAGTCCAAGTGCTTCAACCAACTAACATTGCAAGAGACCATCCATTGGATTCCATCATTGGTGACATACAAAGAGGAGTTCAAACTAGATCAAGATTGGCATCATTTTGTGCTCACTCATCTTTTGTGTCAATGGAAGAACCCAAGGACATTGATAAAGCATTGAGAGATCCAGATTGGGTAAATGCAATGCATGAAGTGCTCAACAACTTCAAGAGAAATGAAGTATGGGAACTAGTTGAAAGGCCTAAGGATCACAATGTCATTGGAACAAGATGGGTCTTTCGCAACAAGCAAGATCAAGATGGGATAGTAATAAGGAACAAAGCAAGACTAGTGGCTCAAGGTTACACACAAATAGAGGGTCTTGATTTTGGTGAAACTTATGCCCCGGTTGCAAGATTGGAAGCAATTAGGATCTTACTTGCCTATGCTTGTGCTCACAATATCAAGCTATATCAAATGGATGTAAAGAGTGCATTTCTCAATGGGTACATTCAAGAGGAGGTGTATGTGGAGCAACCTCCCGGTTTTGAAGATGACAAGAAACCCAATCATGTATACAAGTTAAGGAAGGCTTTGTATGGATTAAAGCAAGCACCTAGAGCATGGTATGAAAGATTGAGGGACTTCTTGCTATCCAAAGGATTTGTTATGGGCAAAGTTGATACAACACTATTCACCAAGAAGATTGAGAAAGACTTGTTTGTGTTGCAAATATATGTTGATGATATCATATTCGGTTCAACCAATCAAGATTATTGTGATGAGTTTGGAAAAATGATGGCCAAGGAATTTGAAATGTCAATGATTGGTGAACTTAGTTTCTTTCTTGGACTTCAAATCAAACAAATGAAAGAAGGTACATTTATGAGCCAAACCAAGTACATCAAAGATATGCTCAAGAAGTTTGGCATGGAAGATGCAAAGGGCATTACAACTCCAATAAGCACTAGTGGAAGTTTGGATAGTGACAAGAGTGGCAACATGGTGGATCAAAAGCTATATAGATCAATGATTGGTAGCCTACTCTATGTGACGGCATCAAGGCCCGATGTGATGTTTAGTGTATGCATGTGTGCAAGATTTCAAGCCTCATCAAGAGAAAGTCATTTGAAGGCAACAAAGAGAATATTGAGGTACTTGAAGCATACACAAGATGTTGGATTGTGGTATCCCAAGGGTGCTAGTTTTGAGCTAGTTGGTTATTCGGATTCTGACTATGCCAGTGACAAAGTTGAGAGAAAGAGCACCTCAGGGACTTGTCAATTGTTGGGAAGATCACTTGTCTCATGGTCATCCAAGAAGCAAAATAGTATTGCACTATCTACCGCCGAGGCCGAATACATCGCCGCGGGTAGTTGTTGTGCACAAATCTTGTGGATGAAGGCAACATTGAAGGATTTTGGAATCAATTTCAAGAATGTGCCATTGCTATGTGATAATGAAAGTGCCGTGAAGCTAACCAACAATCCGGTTCAACATCAAAGAACAAAGCATATTGATGTTCGCCATCACTTTATTAGAGATCATCAACAAAAGGGTGACATCGCTATTGAGAGTGTAGGCACCGAAGATCAATTAGCCGATCTATTCACCAAGCCACTTGATGAGAAGAGATTTCACAAGCTAAAGAATGAGTTGAACATACTTGACTTCTCCAACATGAGTTGATGCACCCCATATATGACATGCCTCTCCTTTGAGCCCCAAGGTACAATTGGTTGACATGTCATACATTCTATGCTAAGGACTTGTTTAGTGCATCTAGTCATAATTTATATGTTCTAGGCTCATTCATGAAAATCAAATGAATTTGAAGTTTATATGGTACCACTATTGTTTCCATGACTTGTATGATCTAGTGGTAGCATATAACTTGTTTAAGTAGCTTGTGATCCTAAGTGTTTAATCTAGAAAACTTGTCTAAATATTTGCTTCAACATGGTGCATGATAACCCTTCTAGTGAGGTGTGAAGAAGCTTGCCCTTGGATCAAACCGAAGTATTTTATTTATGCAAGCAATCTAGGTTGATTCATGAACTTGATCCTCACCCCATATTTCAACATGATAATCTATCTAAAGTTTGCTCCTTGTGGTCAATTGGTGCCAAAGGGGGAGAAAATATTGTTCACAAAGATAGAACTCAAAGGGGAAGAAAATGTTGTGGGGGAGAAAATGTTGTTCACAAAGATAGATCCTAAAAGGGGAGAATTGATAAAAGAAGGGGATCAACTAAAATTTTGAGCACACAAGTAGGGGGAGCAAGCTCTTAAGCATGAATGTTGCATTTCCATGTGCACTTCATTTGTATGATGCATAGTTATGCATTCCATTTTCTCCGATACATTGCTTGTGTGGTGACTTGCTAGTATAATTTGAATGTTGCATTAAGGTACTAGCATGAATAGGAAGTAGTTAGATTTTTCTTGCTTCATGTTTTTCAAAGTGGTACTAGAGCCTTGCTTATAATGTTGATCTCACGAGGTTTCTAGTTATGTTTGTGTTTTTCCAAGTGGAATCTAACTACACAAGGTGCTAAGATGGTGTTTATCGCTACTCCGATGGTATCACGCTTCAAAGGTCTATAATCTTAAACACTTAGCACCTATTGGTAGTCAATACTCCTAATCTTTCCTATCTAACATGTATGCTTCCAAAATCCAAACATATAGCATACATGTAGGGGGAGTCATTGCTATCAATTTGAATTCATGATCACATGTCCATAATTCTTACACATGGTAATATACTTGGACAATGTGACATGGATTCAATCAAAATTTTATTATAACATCTTTATGAAAGGGTTGTCACCAATTACCAACAAGGGGGAGATTGAAAGTCCTATGTTTGGTGTTGGTAATTAGTGACAATACCTAAGTACTAATCCTATGCCTAAGTTGTATGTAGCATATGAGGATTAGTACACTCCAAGGTTGGTGGCAAGATGGACATGGTGATCATGATGGCCACACTTGGATTTGGACGCAACCCTACGTGATCAAGGCAAAGGTATATGCTTAAGGGTTGTGTTTTAGTAACCAAGACACCTAGTGGGTGTGGTTACATTATAGGATAGATAGCCGTACTATAAAGAGGGGAATGACGCGGCTATTGAACTCCTAAGTGCCTCTAGATGTGCATTTCATGATCATATGCATTTGGATAGAACTAATATCGCCTCGAAAAATGATTGTGAAAATGCTAACACACTCACACATGACGTGATCACTTGGTGGTGTTAGCACATTTGCGATGGCGTTGGAGTTTAAGCGGTAGAGAGGGTTTGGGGTCATCTCTCCCTCCCGTCGAGCGTGCGAGCGCGGGATTCAGGCAATTTTGGGGAAATGAAATGCCTATTTTTCCACTACGCCGGAAGTCAGAAAAAGAAACGGAGGCAAACGGGGGTCACAGTGGTGACCGGACGCTGGACCGGACGCGGTCACTGTTTGACCGGACGCGTCCGGTCAGTGTCCAGTATCTGCGCGTTTTTCAGTTGTTTGATCGGACGCGAGGCGCGTCCGGTCACAGGCGACCGGACACGTCCGGTCGTCCAGGGAGCTTACTGGACTCCAACCGGACGCGGGCACTGTGGCGTCCGGTCAGTTCTTCAGCGCGTCCGGTCGCTGGTTCGTTGTGCGCGGCTTAGGGTTGACCAGCGCGTCCGGTCAGTTACGGGACCGGTGCGTCCGGTCATGACCGGCGCGTCCGGTCGTTGCGATCGGCGCGTCCGGTCGGTGCTTCGCGAAACTAGCCGTTGCGCGACCGGCGCGTCCGGTCAGTTGGACCAGCGCGTCCGGTCAACGCGACTTCGGCTGTTTCAAGTTTGTAACGGCTATATTCGAAGGGGTACGTCTATAAATACTCGTTGGCCGGCTCAAGGCTCTCTCTCTCGAACATTTGACATACTTGTGAGCACTTTGAGCTAAGCAACTCCCCTCCCACTCATCTCTCTTGCTTCTTTGCATATTCGAAGTGAGATTGAGTGATCCAAGTGCATTTGCATTGTGAGATAGCATCTAGTTGGCACTTGGTGGTTGATTTGCTGCGGGATTCTTGTTTCTCTTGGTGGTTGCCGCCACCTAGACGGCTTGGAGCAGCTTGGAGGCATTGGCAAGAGTTGGTGTTTGTTCTTGGCCACCTCCGGTGATTGTGAGGGGTTTGTGCCTACCTCGGCGAAGCGCCAAAGGCAACATTAGTATATTGCTCGTGTCATTGCAACCTTTTGCCATTTGGTAGGTTCTTGTGGTGCCTTTTGAGAGGCTCGGTGTGTGACCGATTAGCCACCGAACCACGTGGTGAAGAGGGACACAACGGGGACTAGCGTGCCAGCAAGCACGTGAACCTCGGGATAAATCTTCGTGTCATCACTTTCATATTGTGATTGATTGATCCTGGTGTTCGGTTATCTTGGTATTCATTGTTGATCATATTGGTTGGCTCAATACTTCGCCCCTCGGTGATACCCTCCTATCTCTCTTGTATTAATTTCTTAGTTATCTTTGCTAGCTAGTTAGCTTAGCTAGAGTAGTTCTTTTGTGTAGCTTGCTAGTTGTAGTTGTACTTACCTTCTCGGTTTGACTTGTGCGGTTGAGTGCAAATACTAGAATTGTGAATTGGATAGGTGGCTTGCAAACACCCATAGGCTAAGCAAAACTCGCATCTTGCTATTTGTTATATTGATAAACTTGTTTAGCTTGTCTTTGTAGAAATTTTTAATAGGCTATTCACCCCCCCTCTAGCCATCAAGACCTTTCACCAGGGGCTCGCACTACACCCAACGTGGCAAGCCATTCTTACGCCATTTAAGGTAACCTCTAACAAGTTAGAAAAAGTCTCTTGAACAACTAGAGCCAGAGCCATATAGCCCTCGCAGCTGTATTGTATGTCCCGGTTATCACTTACAGGTAAGTCCTTACGGAGAGTAACTAGAGCATCAAAATAACCCACATGCTCTAGCCCCCTTTCAACAGAAATAACATCATCTTAATTGGTTGATTGCATAATCCATTAGTCAAATTACAAGATCATTGTTCATAATTAAGCGCTAGCAGTAGCTACCCAAATGCATAACCCATAGGTGACAAGAAAACAAGATATCAATAGCTAAGTTATAATCTCTATGGTTGTCAAGGAGGACACATGCATATGTATGATAATTTCAGTGAATAGGACAACAAGGATGGTCCCATGTTATACTTGCCTTAATCAAAGCTTTCCTGATGATACTATTGGTCTGGCTCAAAATAATACTCCTGATCGTCAAGAAACTGCTCACCGTCTATACTCGATCATCAAGCACCAACACACAATCATCCGAGCAACCATACACTAAGCAAACAAATAGACATAATTAGAACAGTACACCAACAATAACAAAACAGTAATAAAAGTTTATAAAACTCTTCTACACGTTTCTACGATCACACAGACGCAAAGATCACCAAATTCGGAGTTAAAACGTGAAAATTATGAATTTTCTAAGATTTCCTATAGATAAATAAATACTCAATTATAAACTCGAAAAATAAATTATCAAAACCAACTGTACAACTACACTAACATGTAGAGCTCGCAAATACAAACCTAACGCAACTTGAACGGATCAAATTGGAGTTAAAACGAAGTTTTTATGACCAAAACAATTCTAGTGGCAAAACTGTAATTTCCTGAAAACGTATTTTTGAATAAACCAGAAGAAAATACGCTTTCAAAACACGAAAACACATTTCGGATAATACGTTAAGGACGGTGGGTTCTATTATGAAAAAGTCTAGGGACTCTTTAGAAAGATTACCCCGCGAAGGGGTATCTTCTAATCTCGGCCATTGATTCAAAATCGGACGGCTGCCATTCATCCTAAATCTTCGCAGTGAAGAACCCGACCCTCTTCTCCAAGTCCGGCCGGCGGCCACCATGGCCGGCGTGCTCCACCTCGCCGGAGATGGCGGATCTCCCTAACTAGACCACCAATCGACCTGGAACTTGATCCAAACGGAAGAGAAACTCCATGCGAACTCATCTAGGCGGTAAAAACTAGCTACAATGGATTGAACACGACTCGCGACAAAAGAAGGGCGGTGGCGCCATTGCCGACCCATCGGTGAACTTCAAAAACACAATTCGAAGCATCTCCACCCAAAAGAAAAGCATAGAAAGGTAGAGAAGAAGAGTGCGGACTCACCAACACAAAGAATACGGCCTCAAATCCACCCGAAAACACCTCACCCGAACAACCACCATGCTCCAACTACCTCAAGCCCTAGACCTCGTTTTCTCGTGGTGGAACTCACGGTTTAGATGAAACACGGGAATAGGAGGGTCACGGCTTCCTATTTGTAGCTTCAAGTTGCCGTGTTCGGGTAAGAATCCCCAAAAATCGTGGCGGTGGGATTCGATGATGGAGTTCGTCTCGGTTACGACCGGAGGAAGAAGAAAACGCGGCTGACAGGAGGGCCCGACTCGTCAGTGACCGGAAGAAGAGAGGGGCGTGCGGCCACGGTACCTGGGCCGGCCCACACGCGCGGAAAGGGAAAGCGGCTTCGGCTTCTTCGGCCCAAGAGCAGGAGGAAGCAAAGCAGGCCGACCCGAGCGGGCCTTCGGGCCGCCAGGTGAGAAGGTAAGTCATTTCTTTTTTTTCTTTTCTTCTTTCTTTTCTTTATTTACTTGTTTTCAAACTATTCCAAATAAAATTTTCCAAACCAAATCAAAATAAAATAAAATAAAACCACTACTCAAAATAAAATAAATGCAACAGCATGAATGCATCACCAAATAATTTTTTTTAAAATTTTAATTCCCCATTAATCGCTATCTAAATTATTTGAAATTCCTTATTTCTAAAGTTTAGAATTTTTGGGTGTTACAACTACTTCATATGATATGTTGAAAATCACAATACAAACTAATAATTTTTCTTAATCACTTGGGCAGCAATTAGACAATTGTAGAGTCTGCAGGTTGTCACACATGTAGTGTCAATGGCATCCTGGGTCTTTTGTGCAAGGAACACTTCCCTGGCCTGGTTCAGTTTGCCTCCAAGACGGAGCCAGCCTACACGTTTGACCACTATGTCATCGCCGACGATGTTAGAGACCTTGTTGGCAGGCAATTCCCCAACAAGGCAGAGCGGGTGAAGGTCGAGCTGCGGGTAAGTCTTCCTCGCACTACATTGCTTAATGCATTGCATTCATTGGACATTCTTGAAATATTTAATGGATACATTGCGTCTATATGCAGGATTTCTTCAGATGCCAAGCGGGATTTGAGGACAGGGTGGTTGTGGTGGCTACCAAAGAATGTAAAAGACTCGTGAAGCACCTGCATTACAAGGCGCGCATCTAGGTTGTTGTAACATACAAAGCGGTGTTTGATGGAGAAAAGGTCACCAAGAAAGAGGCAAGAAATATGACGCTGACCAAGGAACAGTACATGCAGGTAAATATAGTCCAACATTAATACTGATTTCTTCTAAGCTTAGGTAGGCTTAATTTGATCTTCTTATATGTCATACTTGATGATTTGTAGGTGATTCCATGCTGGTGCGCCGCGCATCCCCAGTGCTAGGACATGATGGTGGACAAGTGGTGCTCCCCTGAGTGGCTGGAAACGCACAACGTTTGCCGGGAGCGGCGTTTGATGATGCCAGGTGTACCACACCATCAAGGCAGCCGTAGCCTCAATGGATACGCACAAACATAGGTATGTGAATTCATTTATTTATTCTAATGCTCAATTCTGCATGATTTCCAATCATCTTGTTGTTTTTCTCGCAGTCGTCATCACATGGTGGCCAGCCTTGCTCCAACTTCAAGGCATGGGCTTTGGCCCACAAGGGCAAGGCGACGTCCGACGTCGACTACAACCCAGAGGACCCACCTGAGGCATACAGCAACGCGACCATTAACAGTCGCCTCAGTCAGTACACTGAGATGGCAAGGATGGTTCATGGGCCAGAGTACGATCCGAGCACCGAGGACCTTGATGGAGAAGTCGTCATGAGGGTGGGAGGAGGCAAGAAGCATGGGCGGTACTGGCTTGGCGATGGCACAATCGACACGGCTGCTACTCCTACTCTCTCCTAGATCTGAGCAAGGAGCACGAGCGCAAGCTCGGCTATACGCCCACGGCTAGACACTGCACAACACCGGGTCGACGCACTCCAGGTTATTTCTATTTTATTCGTTGTTCATTGATTTTTACATACCTTAACTTTGCATTATTGTAACATTGGGATGAAATATTGTAGGCCCAACTGCAAGAAGAGAGGAGGATACGGGAGGAGATGCAGGCAACAATGCAGGCCGATCGGCAGAGGATGGAGGCTATGGCGGTCGAGCGGGAGGCCGAGCAGCAAAGGATGGCAAAGATTCTTCAGTACATGCAAAGTCTTGGTGCCGCTACGGGTGTAGCTCCGCCACCTACGCTATTCACTCTACCTCCACCTTCTCATGCAACTACTCCTGTGAGTATGAACGTTTTAGTTTGTATGTTCATGCTTAGGATCAAACCACAACACTACTTGGAACCTAGTGCAACATTGATGGTATATATTTATCTTGTCTCACACATGCAACTACTCATGCAACATTGATGGTATATATTTATCTTGTCTCTCACACATGCAATCCCTTCTCCTTTGTGTAGAATCAATCGTCGACATCGAATAGCGTGTCTCATCACCTCGGAGGGTTGCTGGGATCATATGTTGGGCCTCATCAACCTGGACCGTCGCCATGATTTACTTATAGTTGGTTTTTATGCACTTGTGGTTTATTTTGGACAACTATGCTGCACTTGTGGTTGGACTTGTGAGATGTGATATATGTGGTGTTTGTGATATATATGAGATGTTTGTGAAATGTGATATATATATATATATATATATATATATATATATATATATATATATATATATATATATATATATATATATATATATAGGTTGTTTTTTGTCACTTTGCCTAGGGTCACACCTGGAAACAGGGTTTGCCTAGTGTCATGGCCGCGACACTAGGCAAAGTACGCCGGTTTGCCTAGTGTCATGGCCGCGACAGTAGGCAAAGTGGGCCGATTTGCCTAGTGTCATGACCACGACACTAGACAAAGTGGGCCGGTTTGCCGAGTGCCGCTGACCCGTGACACTAGGCAAAGTGATCGAGTTTGTCGAGTGTCAAGCCTGTGACACTAAACCTGCCGTTCCTGTTCATCCTCCGTCACAGCGACTTTTCTTTACCGAGTGTCAAACCGGCACTATGCAAACTCTTTGTCGAATGCCCGATAAATGACACTAGTCAAAGGTCTTTTTGCCGACAATTTTTTTGTTGAGTGTGCTGTGCCGAGTGTGGCACTAGGCAAAGCCTTTGCCAAGTGTAATCTAGTCTTTGCCGAGTGCTCCAGGCACTAGGCAAATCGGCTGTTTCCAGTAGTGTATTAAGGTATATCAAAACAATTGAAACAAACACTCAACCAAACAATCAAATTACCGTCTTGATTTGGCTTGGTTTATACTAGTTCTCTCATTATTCGTAGAATCTTTTCAAAGCAAGGACAAAGTTGACACTCCAATATTTTAATACCATGAGAACAAACTGGCCAATTGTCACACCGCCCGCGGCTTCGTCTTAATTCTAGTATTTGCATATAACCCACGACAAAGTTGGCCCACCTGATGCGTGCCATTCCTGAAGCTTCTAGACGCTAAATATAGACCATTCTTAGAGCAAGTTGTTTCTTTTCACCTAATATTTTTTTACAGCCCAAAAAACTTTTTTTCTTTTTGGCTTCTTTCTTTTGGACACTCGGTATTTGACATCATCTTGTGGCTAAAGCCACTTTGTAGAGTTCACAGTGCTCCTCATATTTTTTTTCTCTCCTTTTCTTTATATCTAGATGTTAATACTCCTCATATTTTCTCTCTTTTTCTTTATATTACTAATGTAGATCATTATGCACTCCATCTATCCTAAAATAACTGCTCATCTCGTTTTTTGAGAAATCGAACATTTTTAAGTTTAATTCGATTTATATCAAATATTATCAACATTTGTATCTTCTAATATATTTATTATGACAAAACATTCCACTATTAATCTAATAACATGTATTACGTGTCATAAATATTAGTACAATTTTATATATGTTTGACTGGACTTGAAAAAGTTTGATTTAAAAAAGTGAGATGTTTATAAATATCAATATATTTATTATATTTGACTGACTTAAAAAGTTTGACTTTTAAAAAGCGAGACGTAAAGTTATTTTGGACCAAATGAGTAACTTATCATCGTATAGTCACTAAGAATCTTTTCTTGAGCTTCATTGCCATTAAATCTCATAATGTCATTGGGATGTCCTCGACCTTTCAATGATGGGCAGGGCTAGCGCCCGAATGTCCAGACGGATGTGCACGTCCGGACACCCGCGCAGCCCGCCTCTGTCTGCCTCTCTCCGACTCGCATGTGCACCCCCCTCGAGGTTGCGCTCGTCGCTCCTCGCGTCCGTATGGACAGCCGCGCAACCCACCCCCGTCCGCCTCGCCCCCGCCTCGCATGCACACCCTACCCCGTCGCTGTGCCCTCCTCCTTTCCCCTAACCCCCTCCTCTCTCTCCGCCTAGGCGGGACATGGGAGCTAGTCCCCAGCTCTGCCGCTGTAACGGATCAACGTAATTATACGAGATTAAGTCAGAAAAATCTTCCACCGAGGCGGTTAATTTACCAGACTTAAACCCGTATAACCCGAGATTCCGTGAAATCACGCGGGATTTCAAACCAACCAACGTCCAACCAAGATCGTAGTGATTTAGCAGCCCCAGTTCACATGATACATAGAGTTCACAATAAAAGTGGAGTACATCGGAGTTCTGAATAAAAGTTATTACAACATAGTTCAGAATAACATAGCGTAAGCAAGTAGTTTTACACACACTTAGTTCAAATACAGTGCCAGTAGATAGTCATGGTCCACAAAAGCAGTAGATAAGACGAACAGAGTGACCCTTGCCCAAGGTCCTAGTTGTCGCCCATCGCCGGATACAGACAGTTGGAGCAGTACCCAAAGTATATCTGACCATCTGCAACAACAATGGGAACAACGCCCTGAGTACGAGAATGTAATCAGCTAGACTTACCCGTCAAAAACCAGAAATAAAGGACACCAAGGATCATGCAAGGCTTTATAGATTGGACTGGCTTGACTCATTTGCGAAAAGCATGAGTTGTTATGAAAAACTATACCAGTACTTTTTGCATCACTTTTAGTACAACCTATTCCAGCTAGGTAAGCATCTATTCCTAAAACCAATCACTTGATTCATCATTAACAATCTAGATTACCATATCAGGTTTAGCATTTCCAACATCATTCACTTAACCATCAGTGTTTCTTTAATGTTACTACGATGCCATAGCTCGAGTCAAGTGCTCACTAACCGGGAGCGACGGCGATTCGAATCGAATTCCTATCCAGCTGGAGATTTATTCCTCACACAAACCCTGCTTCCCCCGTCAGGATCGCGTAGATCACCAATGGCACTTTCCAAGAAGCCGCGGGATAACAATCATGGATCGCACTACCCAGGGACCGCCCGACTGCCAGGACGCACCTTGGGCTCACTCTTCGCGTCCCCGTTACATCCACTTCAACACCAGTCTGCCAACCCGAGTTTATCCCGGCTCGAAAAGTGTCACTAGCTTCGTGGTCGAAAGGTACTTTATTCGGCTAGCTAAATGTGTGGCATGCGTTCAACATGACAAGAGGGACGAGCAACGATCGGTCCTTAATCGACACAGACGGAATCACTATAGTCCAAAACCCTATAAAACTCCGCCTGGTCTTCGTTTATCCATCAACACTTGGTTACTTTCCATGATCACAATTACAGCTAACCATAATCAGGTATCCACCTATAGCTTGCAGGTGACAGGAAATCACCCGACTTCTACCGGTCTAAGCATGGCTAAGCAATTAACTCATTCCTGACCTAACAGGGTAAAAGGTAATCCGGGGGCCAAGGTAATAATGCAATAACGGTTTCACTCAACTCCTATAACTTAATGCAACAATATATATATAACTATAGTTCATGTAGTAAGGAACAACTTTTATAAAATAGGAGACTTAAAATTCTCCAGGGCTTGCCTTTTTCGAATGAGCTAGGAAGGTGGTCAACGCACTCTGGCAGTTCCTCGCCTGACTCTTCTTCTTCGGGCACCTCCTGTGCCTGGGGTTCCTGCTGATCCGTCCAAACTTGCTCCTCCGGTACTGCTACCTGCGACTCCTCCTGCGATCCTGTATGATGCAAGTGCATAAGCAAACATGTGAAGAATGCATCGAATTGTGGTGGAGTGCTTTGATGACATGAGATGCAGATGAGCACATGGAATGAGCAGTTCGAATATAATTATTTCTTCTACAAGGTAGTCAACGTCATCCAAGAACATGTACCCTAAAACATGCACCTTATCCTTCTATTAGTTAGCCTATCATCTACACATACAAGTGAACCTAAGCTACCAAAGCTTACCAACCTAACTCATCCATAATATCAGCAAGGCATAATGATGCTTCAAAGATACACTAAACATATTTTATTTCTCTTAATTTCTCATAAAGAATAATATTTTATTTCCTATTTAACTAGGGTTACACACCAACACCTATTTTTGGTATAGATAAAAATCTACAAAAATTACAGTAGATTACTCTTACCCTAACTAACCTACTACTAAATTTTCATGAGAATTGCATATGTAAAACTGCCTGTACAAAATAAACAAGTTATAGCCTAAATATGAGCATGAAATTATTTTGTACTAGAAAAAGTATCAAACAATAGATTTCATATTTTTCCTATGTTACTAACAGTAAACTAACATACTACAAAAATTATCACATGTATGTTCTATACAAATTTAGCTCTCTACTAAAAATAACAAAGATTATCAATTAAAAGCATTTGAACTACACTTCAAAAATTTCTCACAGAACATGCTTCACTAATATTTTTCCTAGAAAGTACATCACAAATAAAGATTAAAGCAACAAGAATCACATTTTTCCCTTCATTATTTTATTTACTACACATTTTCTAAGATATCAGCATTTATAACAATTAAATAAAGCTACACAGAAAAGTGTCACAATTTTATCATGAAATATTTTTAAACTGTACATCTATTCAAGAGGAACATTTCAAAATTTGTTTCATCATTTTTGGAGCTATAAATCTTGAGATATGATTTTTCAAAGCTATTTCAAAATTCTGAGAAATTATTTTCCTTAATTCTTTTAAAAATTCGCCGGTGAAAACGTTGAATACACCCGGTGCAGTGCACCCACACACGCTGACACGCGGGACCCACGGGTCAACGGACCCCACCGACCAGCCAGAGCAGCGCGGGGGAGGCGCTGACCGGTGGCGTACTCGCCGCCGGTGAGGTCTCCGGCGACGGGGAGGGCACCAACATGCTCCCCGCACCGGGACGCACCCAGCGCACCAACTCCGAGCGGCGCGGGAGCTCCGGAGGAGGCTCGCCGGCAGAGATGGCGGCACGGCGGTGCGGGAGCTCGTCGGCCAGCCAATGCAGGCCACGGGGGCGGCCGAGAATGCGAGCGCGAGCACCGCTAGGCGAAGGGGAAGCGGATGCTCGAGACCGGAGGAGGCATGAAGGGCCAGGGAGCTCCGGCCATGCGCGCCGGCCAACGGCGGCCATGGCGGCAGTGGAGGAGGGGGCGGCCAATTGGCCCTCACCTGAGCTCGAGCGGCGGAGTGGAGGTGTGCACGCGGTGGAGGGAAGCAGGGCGGAGCTGAGGCCGGGAGGAATCGGCCGGAGAAGCAGCCACGAGCGCGAACGGCGGTGGCGGAGCTCCGGGAGCCGGTGATGGCGCGGCGGTGCGCTGCTGCTGCTGGCGGGGCGAGAGGAGGAATGGAGGGCGTGTAGCCGAGGGAGGAGCGGGCGCGGGTTCAAGGCGCGTGGCGCGGGGGACGCGGGGGCCACCCGGGGCGCGTGTCGCGCGGCGTCGCCGTCGCTCGGCCACGCGGCGGCCGAGTCCTGCCACGGCGCCACGGCGCTACGCGCGCGGGGAGGAAGCCGGTGCGGGGCGCGGGCCGGGCTGCCAGCGCTGCTGGGCCGAAAGGGTGGCTGCGGCCCACTAAAGAAGGAAAAGCATTTTTCTTTTTCTAAATAAATTTTTCAGATTTCTATATTTGTTTCAAATTTGAATTTGAAGATGAAAAAGAGGTTTTCAGAACTTTTGCTCAAAATAAAAGTTGTTCAAAATTTAATTCTCTACAACTTTCATGTAGGGTACTTTTCAAAATTCTAAATAGATTTTGAATTTGGGATTTAAAGCTAAATTTTTAAGTAAAAATTCATTTTTCTAGAATATTTTTAAAAACAAAATTTGAAGGAATTTGAATTCAAGAGTTGCTCCAAAAATCATGTTTATTTATTCTAGATTATCTAAAATTGTAGCTACATAAAATTTCACCACTCTTTAGCACTTAAATGCAGAATTTGGGGTTTTAAGTAATTGTTTTTTTTCAACTTTAAATTTAAAAAGGGTCTATATTGCATGCAATGATAACCATGTATGAGATGATTATGACTAGTGCCTTGGATGCTAATGCATGCTTAACACCCAGGGGTGTTACAGCCCTCCCCCCTTATAAGAATCTCGTCCCGAGATTTTGAGTTACGAACCATTTATCGTAAAAATCTTTATACGCGGTTTGAAGATATTCTCCCGTTTCCCATGAAGCATCACTCTCATCATGATGGCTCCACTGAACCTTGTAGGTTGTTACCACTTTATTCCGGGTGACTCGGTCCTTTGTATCCAGAACTCGAACCGGTTGTTCACGATATTCCAAGTCCGCCTTGATCCGAATACCCTGTGGTTCTATTCTCTCTTCCGGAACACACAGACATTTCTTCAACTGGGATACGTGAAAGACAGGAAAGATCGAACTCATCTCTTCTGGCAACTGCAACTTGTACGCCACGGGACCCTTTTTCTCTATGATCTGGTATGGTTCGATATATCTAGCAGACAGTTTCTGCTTGATTCCAAACCGTTTCTTCTTCATGGGGGTAACTTTCAAATAGACATAGTCACCCACTTGGAAATCCAATGGTCTCCTTCTCTTGTCTGCATAACTCTTCTGACGGGACTGTGCAGCTTGCATGTTTTGCCGGATAATACGGACCTTCTTCTATGCCTCATTTACAAAATCAATTCCATAAAACCTTCTTTCTCCAGGCTCTACCCAATTTAACGGTGTTCTGCACTTCCTGCCATATAAAGCTTCAAAAGGTGCCATCTTGATACTCTCTTGGTAACTGTTGTTGTAAGCGAATTTTGCCAATGGTAACCAGGATTCCCATGAGCCTCTGGATGATAGTACACAAGCTCTAAGCATATCTTCAAGTACAGCATTAACTCGTTTTGTCTGCCCATCTGTCTGCGGATGGTAAGCCGTACTACGAATCAAACTAGTACCCAAACCTTTATGAAGATGTTCCCAAAAATGAGAGGTAAATTGTGAACCATGATCAGACACGATCATTTTTGGTATACCATGTAATCGGACAATCTCAGCAATATACTTTTCTGCATATTGAGGTGGTCGGAATGTTGTCTTAACTGGCAGAAAGTGAGCTGTCTTGGTGAGACGATCTACTATTACCCAAATAGAATCGTGTCCCTTCTGTGTGGTGGGAAGACCAGTGATGAAATCCATACTTATATCATCCCATTTTCAATCGGGTACAGACAAGGGTTGCAGAAGTCCTGCGGGTCTCATGTGAAGAGCTTTAACTCTACAACACATGTCGCAACGAGCAACGTATGCTGCAATTTCCTTTTTCATCTTAGTCCACCAATAACGGGGTCGCAAATCTTGGTACATCTTACTACTTCCGGGGTGAATAGATAACTTGGAATGATGGGTCTCATTCATCAACTTGTTCTTAAGCTCTCTATCCTTAGGTACCACTAGGCGATCCTTAAACCATAACACTCCTTGGTCATCCAATCAAAAGTGTTTGGTGGGTTCTCCCTTCATCTTCTCCTTGATATGAAAGATTCCCTTATCTGTCCTCTGACTTTCAATGATCTGGTTTTCCAGAGTACAACTGATCTGAATATTATGCAACACAGCAGGATGCAACAATTTGAACCCTTCTTCAAACAACGGTTGCACACCAATAGCATGTGATTTTCTGCTCAGTGCATCAGCTACTACATTAGCCTTCCCGGGATGATAATGTACATTTAGATTATAGTCCTTTATCAGCTCTAACCATCGTCTCTGTCGCATGTTCAACTCAGATTGGGTAAAAATGTATTTGAGACTCTTATGATCTGTAAAGAGGTTACACACATTACCCATTAGGTAGTGTCTCCAAATCTTTAGAGCATGCACTACTGCTGTAAGCTCCAAATCATGTGTAGGATAGTTAACTTCATGCTTCCTCAATTGACGTGAGGCATAGGCAATGACCCTTCCATTTTGCATTAGTAGACATCCTAACCCATTCTTAGATGCGTCACAGAACACATCAAAAGACTTTTCTATATCCGGTTGGGCCAGAACAGGAGCAGTGGTCAACAACTTTCGCTGGGTGCAGAAAGCTGCCTCGCACTCCTCTATCCATACAAACTTATGATCCTTCTATAACAGGCTTGTCATTGGTTTGGCAATCTTCGAGAAATCCGGTATGAAGCGACGATAGTAACCGGCTAAACCAAGAAAACTGCGAACTTCATGCATCGAGATTGGTGACTTCCAGTCCATAACCTCTTGTACCTTACTAGGATCTACGGAAATGCCATTTTCGGACAGCACATGGCCGAGAAGAGGCACTATCTTAAGCCAGAACTCACACTTGCTAAACTTCGCATACAGTTGATGTTCCCTGAGTCTAGTCAAGACAATCCTGAGGTGCTCTGCATGATCTTTTTCATTCTCTGAATATATTAGAATGTCATCAATGAACACAATCACAAACTTGTCCAACTCTGGCATGAAAACAGAATTCATCAGATACATAAAGTATGCAGGAGCGTTTGTCAATCCGAAGGACATGACAAGGTACTCGTACAAGCCATATCTGGTAGAGAACGCAGTCTTAGGCATATCTTGTGGCCTAATCTTAATCTGGTGGTATCCTGATCTCAAATCTATCTTAGAGAACACTTTGGCTTTAGACAATTGGTCAAACAAGATATCAATTCGAGGAAGAGGATACTTGTTTTTAATTGTCACTGCATTCAGTGGTCGATAATCCACGCACATGCGTAAGGAGTTTTCTCAAATAGAGCGGGGCATCCCCATTTAGACGAGCTGGGACGAATCAAACCTCTCTTTAGTAAGTCCTGGAGTTGTTTCTTTAATTCGGCTAACTCATTGGGAGGCATCCGATAGGGCCTTCTCGAGATCGGTGTTGTTCCCGGAATTAACTCAATGTCAAACTCAACATCTCGGTCTGGTGGAAGTCCAGGTAACTCATCCGGAAACACATCTGGAAACTCACAGACCACTGGAATCTGGGCTAGCAAAGTAGTTTGGACCGCACAAGTCGTGCTAGCTAGGTCTACCTTCCGAGGTAGGACCACCCGAAAAGTGCCTTCTCCACTTGGTTCCTTAAGAGAGATACTCCTTCCTCCAACATCTATTACTACCCCCATCTTATTCATCCAGTTCATACCCATGATCACATCCAAAACTAACCTTGGCATGATGATCAGATTAAGCTTATATTGCCAGTTTGATATGTTTAGGGTCACTCCCTGAACTATCTGAGTAGTCAACAGATCAGCCCCAGCTGAACTGATTTTATATGCACATTCCAGTTCAATTATCTTTTGCTCATGCCTCTTAACAAAAGCTTGACTTACAAAGGAATGAGATGACCCAGAATCAAACAAGACTACTGCAGGATGATTGTTGATAGAAAACATACCAGCTGTTACCGGTTCTCCTTCAGGGATGTCATCCACGGTGGTGTGATGTACACGAGCTTGATACTGCGTCTGCTGTTTCTTAGGGTAGGGACAAAACTTCATAAAGTGTCCGGGTTGGTTGCAGTTGAAGCACGGTCCCTTCACTTGAGCCACAGTTCCAGATGAACTGCCTTGTCCTGTCTTCGCCTGAGGTAATGCCATCTTGAATGGTTTCTGATTCCTCTGGGGTTGCTGAGCATTCTGATTCTTTCTTTGCGGTGGCCTAAACCTTGCACCTGGGGCAGGCGATCGATAAGCTGGACGGTTGGCCACTGGGACTCGGGACTGGGACGAACCCGACTCGAAAGCTCTCTTACGGATCTTGGAAGCAGCATAAACATTGTTTTTCTTCTCTTGCTTCAGATAGTCGCTAACGAAATCATTGAAATCAGTCCTCATATTTGTACCCACATGTTTCATCATCTTGGGATTCAGGCCTCTCTTGAAGCTAGCGATCTTCTTGGCCTCCGTATTCACCATATCATGGGCATAACGGCTCAGGTTATTGAATGTATGTAGATATTGAGTTACAGTCTTCAAGCCTTGATTCAGTGCCAGGAATTCCCCAAGCTTCATCTCGGTCAGAACAGGTGGAATGTACGTTCCACGGAAAGCTTCGGTGAACTCATTCCAAGTGATGTGAGTGTGGGGAGGAAAAGTGGTGCGGTGATGTTTCCACCACATTCCTGCCGGACCTTGAAGCTGATGAGCTGCATACTCAGTCTTCAACACTTCAGTCATTCTCAAGACACGGAACTTGTCTTCCATAGTATTAATCCACTCTTCTGCATCCAAGGGTTCTGCAGCTTCCTTAAAGATCGGTGGACGAGTATCCATGAAGTCCTTGAAACTGCTGTACTGATTTGCTTCGTGACCACCCGGGTTTATTCCCCGACGGGTGTTGTCTACGATACTGCGCAACGCAGCTTCCATATTCTATTGCATGCTCTCCATATTACGTTGGCTTCCAAGAAATTGTGCGAAAAACTGTTCCGCAGTGTAGGGTGGAGGAGGCGGTGGTGGATCACGGTCATCACTAGCAGCTGCACTGCCACCAGCCTCAGCGGCACCATACACGGTACGACGAGTGTTCGGCATCTGCATGTTTCAGCAACAGTAACTATTAGGTGATGTTGTAGGAATTGCGACCGAATGAAAAATCATGCTGACTGAATTTACTGGAGAGAATAAATTCATACAATAAAACAGGGGCACAATAAGTCATTCCAATTAACACAACATCACTAATTAGATTACTTAAAGCGCACACATTGCGTCCATTACAACCAAGTTGCCAGCATACATACACTGGACTTTTTGACGTTCGGATACCGCCACAAACACATCCAAGCTTTCCAACATTACATCAAAGCCTTAGTCTTTCTACTCATTATTACATGCCCAACGTGCCAACAACGCAAAAGATCATGTAGATGGAACCTAGTAGCTAGCATAACAACTACTAGCCTACTTATCATGGTCGTTGTCTAAGTCCGAGACGTTGGCGTCGTCGCCATTAGCAGCATCGTGGTGCTCCCCAACTGGTGCTTTGGGCTCTTCAGGATCTTCGTCTTCATTCAAATCCATCTCTGCCACACCAGGAGGAACATAGGGGTTGAGTTGATTGTTCAGCCGATGAACCTCCTCATGCAGATTGTCATTATATTCCTCTGCATTTGCCAGCTGTTGCTCTAGCTCAAACTGTCTAGCCCTCAACACATTCTCTACGGACCAGGCCTTATTCCTCTGATGGAGCACATGAGTCAACATGCGCTCAGCGTTCCTGTTGGTGGTGGTTAGTCGCTCAACCTGCTCTCTCAGGGCACGCCTGATCTCTCTGGCGAGTCAACTGAGCCATCTCTGTGTTGAGCCTCTCAATCTCGGCGTCGTGATCTCTCTAAAGCTGACGGCGGTCATCACGAGACTGACCAAGAGCACTAGACACACGTCTCAGGCTACCTTCCACTCCATCAAAGGCCCTCATCACTGCGAACATGGCACTCATAGCGGGGTTGTCACTGTTCTGTGCTTCTGCGGCGTTAATCTCCAGAGATCTTCCTCTTGCCTGCTGCCATGAGTCAGTGGAGGGGTTGCCCCTTGGAAAGACTCCAACTAAAGCTGCTGCCAACTCCTGAGGAAAGCGATCCATGATATCCCTCAGGATCCCAAAGGCTGCCCTCTCAGCGGCTTCTTCAGGGGTCCTGCCAGTTGACTCAAAATGCCAACCGGTCCACTCAGAACCATCACCTCGAGGACGAACTACTGCTTCCACAGTCACCAAAAGTCCTTCCCCCAACCGCTCATTCGACCAAAAGTAGCGGGGCTCCATTCCATCAGGATAGCCTACATCGCTGAGTACTCTCCACAAGAGCGTAGGCATCCCAAACTCTCTAAGAAAAGTGTGGCGCTGACGAGTGTGTGGAGCTAGCTGATGACGGGGAGCTCTGCCGGTGGACTTGCGAGCTATCTGCTTGGTACGTGCCATCTGTAGCAAAATTTTATTACCGCGGTGAGAACAGATTTTTAAGTTGGCATTTTTATCGAAATGAGATAATCAACTTATAAGGGGAGGAACAATGACATGAATGAAATGCACAACATGATACATGCACGTTCCGTACGTCCTCACAAACTTAGAAAAATAATAACTACTAACGGAATAAACGGTGGCATACAACGATCTCTTGTAACGTAACTAATACGTACTACTCGAAAGCGTTGTTATGTACCTGCAGAAAGTCACTTCAGCCCAAACCTCACAGTATGAAAATATGCAAGAAAGCAGTAAAGTAAGTTACTCGCTCTACACGCATCCCCAGATACGAGTATAACGGTAACAACTACCCGAATCATCGTCCTATTGACGGCATCGTCACCGCATGATGGAAGTCCCCACCAATTGAATACCCTTATACGAACATGCGCATGGCACGTAAGTATTTCGGTATCACATAAGCACTCACCTAGATCGGCAGTGTATCCGACCATGCTCTCACAACTCTCACTTACCAAGGCGTAGAGGGAATTGATCCATACATTACCACTCAATTGAATGGCACTCATACAATAGCACGTCGTATGAGCGACGAAATTTCAAATATGATGCAAACCCCCAAGTTAGTACTTAATTAAGCCACCTAGAGTCCTTATTGGGCATAAAGGATATGACCACTGGCACACTCTTAAATTTAAAAACCTAGTTGAAAACATAGTTTTGTTTTTAAATACCCATGTGAACAGGAACATGCTAAACCATGCTCCGATGCCAGCTGTAACGGATCAACGTAATTATACGAGAATAAGTCAGAAAAATCTTCCACCGAGGCGGTTAATTTACCAGACTTAAACCCGTATAACCCGAGATTCCGTGAAATCACGCGGGATTTCAAACCAACCAACGTCCAACCAAGATCGTACTGATTTAGCAGCCCCAGTTCACATGATACATAGAGTTCACAATAAAAGTGGAGTACATCGGAGTTCTGAATAAAAGTTATTACAACATAGTTCAGAATAACATAGCGGAAGCAAGTAGTTTTACACACACTTAGTTCAAATACAGTGCCAGTAGATAGTCATGGTCCACAAAAGCAGTAGATAAGATGAACAGAGTGACCCTTGCCCAAGGTCCTAGTTGTCGCCCATCGTTGGATACAGATAGTTGGAGCAGTACCCAAAGTACATCTGACCATCTGCAACAACAATGGGAACAACGCTCTGAGTACGAGAATGTACTCAGCTAGACTTACCCATCAAAAACCAGAAATAAAGGACACCAAGGATCATGCAAGGCTTTATAGATTGGACTGGCTTGATTCATTTGCAAAAAGCATGAGTTGTTATGAAAAACTATACCAATACTTTTTGCATCACTTTTAGTACAACCTATTCCAGCTAGGTAAGCATCTATTACTAAAAACAATCACTTGATTCATCATTAACAATCTAGATTACCATATCAGGTTTAGCATTTCCAACATCATTCACTTAACCATCAGTGTTTCTTTAATGTTACTACGATGCCATAGCTCGAGTCAAGTGCTCACTAACCGGGAGCGACGGCGATTCGAATCGAATTCCTATCCAGCTGGAGATTTATTCCTCACACAAACCCTGCTTCCCCCGTCAGGGTCGCGTAGATCACCAATGGCACTTTCCAAGAAGCCGCGGGATAACAATCATGGATCGCACTACCCAGGGACCGCCCGACTGCCAGGACGCACCTTGGGCTCACTCTTCGCGTCCCCGTTACATCCACTTCAACACCAGTCTGCCAACCCAAGTTTATCCCGGCTCGAAAAGTGTCACTAGCTTTGCGGTCGAAAGGTACTTTATTCAGCCAGCTAAATGTGTGGCATGCGTCCAACATGACAAGAGGGACGAGCAACGATCGGTCCTTAATTGACACAGACAGAATCACTATAGTCCAAAACCCTATAAAACTCCGCCCGGTCTTCGTTTATCCATCAACACTTGGTTACTTTCCATGATCACAATTACAGCTAACCATAATCAGGTATCCACCTATAGCTTGCAGGTGACAGGAAATCACCCGACTTCTACCGGTCTAAGCATGGCTAAGCAATTAACTCATTCCTGACCTAACAGGGTAAAAGGTAATCCGGGGGCCAAGGTAATAATGCAACAACGGTTTCACTCAACTCCTATAACTTAATGCAACAATATATATATAACTATAGTTCATGTAGTAAGGAACAACTTTTATAAAATATGAGACTTAAAATGCTCCGGGGCTTGCCTTTTTCGAATGAGCTAGGAAGGTGGTCAACGCACTCTGGCAGTTCCTCGCCTGACTCTTCTTCTTCGGGCACCTCCTGTGCCTGGGGTTCCTGCTGATCTGTCCAAACTTGCTCCTCCGGTACTGCTACCTGCGACTCCTCCTGCGATCCTGTATGATGCAAGTGCATAAGCAAACATGCGAAGAATGCATCGAATTGTGGTGGAGTGCTTTGATGACATGAGATGCAGATGAGCACATGGAATGAGCAGTTCGAATATAATTATTTCTTCTACAAGGTAGTCAACGTCATCCAAGAACATGTACCCTAAAACATGCACCTTATCCTTCTATTAGTTAGCCTATCATCTACACATACAAGTGAACCTAAGCTATCAAAGCTTATCAACCTAACTCATCCATAATATCAGCAAGGCATAATGATGCTTCAAAGATACACCAAACATATTTTATTTCTCTTAATTTCTCATAAAGAATAATATTTTATTTCCTATTTAACTAGGGTTACACACCAACACCTATTTCTGGTATATATAAAAATCTACAAAAATTACAGTAGATTACTCTTACCCTAACTAACCTACTACTAAATTTTCATGAGAATTGCATATGTAAAACTGCCTGTACAAAATAAACAAGTTATAGCCTAAATATGAGCATGAAATTATTTTGTACTAGAAAAAGTATCAAACAATAGATTTCATATTTTTCCTATGTTACTAACAGTAAACTAACATACTATAAAAATTATCACATGTATGTTCTATACAAATTTAGCTCTCTACTAAAAATAACAAAGATTATCAATTAAAAGCATTTGAACTACACTTCAAAAATTTCTCACAGAACATGCTTCACTAATATTTTTCCTAGAAAGTACATCACTAATAAAGATTAAAGCAACAAGAATCACATTTTTTCCTTCATTATTTTATTTACTACACATTTTCTAAGATATCAGCATTTATAACAATTAAATAAAGCTACACAGAAAAGTGTCACAATTTTATCATGAAATATTTTTAAACTGTAGATCTATTCAAGAGGAACATTTCAAAATTTGTTTCATCATTTTTGGAGCTATAAATCTTGAGATATGATTTTTCAAAGCTGTTTCAAAATTTTGAGAAATTATTTTCCTTAATTCTTTTAAAAATTCACCGGTGAAAATGCTGAATACACCCGGTGCAGTGCACCCACACACGCTGACACGCGGGACCCACGGGTCAACGGACCACACCGACCAGCCAGAGCAGCGCGGGGGAGGCGCTGACCGGTGGCGTACTCGCCGCCGGTGAGGTCTCCGGCGACGGGGAGGGCACCAACGTGCTCCCCGCACCGGGACGCACCCAGCGCACCAACTCCGAGCGGCGCGGGAGCTCCGGAGGAGGCTCGCCGGCGGAGATGGCGGCACGGCGGCGCGGGTGCTCGTCGGCCGGCCAATGCAGGCCACGGGGGCGGCCGAGAATGCGAGCGCGAGCACCGCTAGGCGAAGGGGAAGCGGATGCTCAAGACCGGAGGAGGCATGAAGGGCCAGGGAGCTCCGGCCATGCGCGCCGGCCAACGGCGGCCATGGCGACAGTGGAGGAGGGGGCGGCCAATTGGCCCTCACCTGAGCTCGAGCGGCGGAGTGGAGATGCGCACACGGTGGAGGGAAGCGGGGCGGAGCTGAGGCCGGGAGGAATCGGCCGGAGAAGCAGCCACGAGCGCGAACGGCGGTGGCGGAGCTCCGGGAGCCGGTGATGGAGCGGCGGTGCGCTGCTGCTGCTGGCGGGGCGAGAGGAGGAATGGATGGCGTGCAGCCGAGGGAGGAGCGGGCGCGGGTTCAAGGCGCGTGGCGCGGGGGACGCGGGGGCCACCCGGGGTGCGTGTCGCGCAGCGTCGCCGTCGCTCGGCCACGCGGCGGCCGAGTCCTGCCGCGGCGCCACGGCGCTGCGCGCGGGCGCGCGCGCGCGTGTGGAGGAAGCCGGCGCGGGGCGCGGGCCGAGCTGCCAGCGCTGCTGGGCCGAAAGGGTGGCTGCGGCCCACTAAAGAAGGAAAAGCATTTTTCTTTTTCTAAATAAATTTTCAGATTTCTATATTTGTTTCAAATTTGAATTTGAAGATGAAAAAGAGGTTTTCAGAACTTTTGCCCAAAATAAAAGTTGTTCAAAATTTAATTCTCTACAACTTTCATGTATGGCACTTTTCAAAATTGTAGCTACACAAAATTTCACCACTCTTTAGCACTTAAGTGCAGAATTTGGGGTTTTAAGTAATTGTTTTTTTTCAACTTTAAATTTAAAAAGGGTCTATATTGCATGTAATGATAACCATGTATGAGATGATTATGACTAGTGCCTTGGATGCTAATGCATGCTTAACACCCAGGGGTGTTACAGCCGCGCCCCATCCCTGACGTCCGGGCCGTATGCCTATCACTCATTGTGCCCCCGTGAAACACTTAGAATATGAAACACTTGGATGCAACATACGTCGGACACAAATAAAACATTTGAAACAACTATTGCAACATATGTGTGAAACATATGCAACATTCAGATAAAAGATATGCAACATATGTGTGTAACATATACAACATTCAGATAAAACACTTGCAACCTGTGTGTGAAACATATGCAATATCCAGATAAAACACTTGCTGCAACGTACGTCTAAAACAGGTGAAACATTTTTTTTCAAAACGCTTGCAATATACCACTGAAAACACTTGCAAACATATACAACTTGTGCATCATCCCGATCTACTTTTGCAACGTCCACATGTAACAATCCCAACATACATTTAAAACATCTGATACACTTGAAACATACATTTGCAATATATGGACGGGGAAGACCGGGGTCGACCAATTTCGGACATCGAGGTGGGATCCGGCGGCAAGCGGCCTCGCGCGAGCACCACCAGCACCAGCCTTGGCTCAGCCGGGTGGGCAGCACGCTACAAGAGGGAGGGCCAGCGCGGCGCATGGCCAAAGCGAGGAGCGAGGTGCGCGTGGAGCACGCGACATGGGGAGAGGAGCGAGCAGCGAGCAGCGCAGCATCGGAGGCGCAGTGGGAGAAGACCGCAGCAGAGTGAGGCGCAGCGTCCGAATAGAACGGACGTCCATGGCCAAGCATTACTGTTTAATGATAGGGAAAAAATTCATTAGATTCTACTACAACACCACGTGTTTTAAAGTCATTTTTCTTTCACAGGAGACTACTTGTCCATCCCAATACAGTACACTATAGAACAAGAAAGAAAATGAGTTTTTTTAAATAAAAATACTAATAATCCCCTGCACGCATCAGCCACTTTAATAACCCGAAACGGCAACGGTAGAGTCAAACAGAAACAGCTGGCCGAACAAGAACGGAGAGTCGCATACACGTCGGCCGCCGGCCGCCCGCGCGTCCGTCCGCCCGCCCGCCCCAAGGAGCCAAGATTGCCTAGTCATTGTCATTTCCCCCAAATTCCTTTCCCCTCCGGCCCTCCACCTGCAAACCAACAAGTCTCTCGACGACCATGGCCGCCTCCGCCTGACTGCGGCCCACTGCCCCAGGCGACGTCGCCTAGATCCATGAGACTTCCCGATCTTCCTGCGGCCCGAGGATGTCCCAGCGCGACGTCGAGTACAGGTGATTTTTACCACCGCTCACTCGCTCGATTCCACCGTCAATTGATCCATTCTTTGGTTGGTCTGGTGGGAGGCGAGGAGTCTGGGTCCGGTTCTTGCCTGTGGTTACGGGTGAATCGGGGTGGGCCATGGATGGATGCTGTTGCCTGTTGGGTGATTGAATTATTATTCTTTGCTGAAAGCTGTCCTGGGGATGACACCTTGCTTTTGGAGTGGGAATCTTGGTGTCCCCTGTTCTAGTTTCTGAACCAAGAACCGGAAATACACAATCCATAACCCTTGTGCTTGGTTTGATTTGTGTGCGATTGCCGATTCGCACATACTGTATGCTGTATTCTACATGCCTGATCAGAAATTGGGTACGGTCTTGGCCTGATGGAGTAATCCTTAGTCTAACTGAGCTGATTTACCAACCAGGATACAGATTGTTTGGGTGATGCACCCACGATGTTTGTTACTTAGAATGTCTAACTTGATGGCCATCTATTTGTTGCCGAAAAAAGAGTCATGCTGCTGGAATTTGGGGGGCTACACTAATTTCCAGAAGCTGTAGTGAGCTCATCCATGCAACGGTTTCGTGCGATGTCTGAACTTGTTGGGATTCGCCTTGCAATATCCTTTCTTGTGGACAGCCCTGTGAGCACGCTACACGTAGGCTTGCTGCTGCAATGACCTTGTAAAACTTGGAGTTTGTGTTGTCGTGGCGCTGCTCCTTGTAACTGAACATAAAGCAACGTACATTTGCACGGTAGGTGTCATCCATTGTCGGATTACAGTTAGCCAATGGAAACTTGAAACATAGTAAAAGGACGTTACAAGAGTTTTGCGTTAGCGTCAGCTGTTTTGGTTCGATGCTCATCAACAATTGCAGTGATGTAGTTTGTTTACACAACTGACTGAAAATTTCTATATACATAGAAGTCTGGACCCTGGACAACACCTCATGTATTTATATACTGCCTCCGTCAAGTGTCATACTGGTTTTGTCCTAAGTCAAACAATCTATAAGTTTACTAATCTTATAAGAATAGATACCAATATTTATGATACCAGATAAATATCATTAAATTTATCATGAAATATATTTTCAAAGTTAATCTATTTGGTGTCATAAATGTTAATAATCTTCTCTATAAACTTGGTCAAACATAAGATAGTTTGACTTAGGACAACCAAAATGCCACTCTTTGCGGGATGGAGGTAGTACTTGTTAGGATTCAACCATTGATAATATTTGGAATCATAAATGTCATTACGGTTGCTATCTAATATATAAAGATGATAAAAGCATTCATTTCTCATTTCCTCATTAACAGCAAGGAAAATCTTCAAGTGGAATGATATTTCCTTAGATAGATAAATTGTTTGTTAATTTCTTTTCTCTATCATGGCATTAATGATACCATATTTTTCTCGTTGCTGTTTCCCTCAGCTGCCAAATGCAGTTTTTATTTTATTTGATACAGTTATCACTAATAGCAAGATGAGTTCAATGTAATACTATTAGCTTCTAAGTATCAGCTAGATTGATCAAACATCTCTTTAATGCAATGTCATCTTTTGGGTACCATATATTGTATCTATGTCCTGACAACAATTACATTTGTATTGACAGTTGTGGATCTTGTGGATACCCTCTAAACCTTTCATCTTCTAACCGAAGCTCATCTGAAGTAGGATCCTCATATAAGAAGTCTCTGAAGAAAGGACTGATTTCATTCATTTCTGTTGATCTCAGCCGATTTACTCAGGTGGACGAGGTATCTTGCTTTCCCCTCGCCTGGCGTAGTTACAGGCCAAAAACTAAGCTTCTCTGCCGAAAATGTGGAGCATCTATTGGCTACGGATATGGTGAGCCAGCTGTTTTGTGTAGTTTTGATCCAGCAAGTTCATCTTCCTCCAGTACATCCCAGAAGTATTTAATAAAGATCCAAGCACTCCAACCTTCAGATGGGACTCAGTAAGTCAAATATGGAAAGAGGGACAATAGATGTCAGCTTAGAGAACTCCATCAGTTACCTATCTGATGATTGCTTGCTTTCTATATTTAACAAGCTAGAAAGCGAGTCAGAGAGGAGTGCTTTTGGTTTAACTTGCAAGAATTGGTTCAAGGTTCGAAACCTTGGTCGGAAATCACTAACGTTCCATTGTTCTTTTAACCCTGCAATAGACAAGGAGCATGCCAAGTGCATCCCCAAGATATTGGCTCACTCACCTTGTCTTAACCGGATATCCCTTGCTGGACTCACAGAGCTACCTGACTCAGCTTTGAGCACACTGAGAATGTCTGGATCATCTCTAAAATCCCTTTCATTCTACTGCTGTTCTGGTATAACAGATGATGGTTTAGCACAGGTGGCAATTGGGTGCCCTAATTTGGTGGTAGTTGAACTTCAAAGCTGCTTTAATATTACAGATGTTGGTTTGGAAAGTCTTTCAAAAGGCTGCCGTGCTTTGAAGAGCGCAAATATTGGTTCTTGCATGAGCATTTCAGACCAAGGGGTTTCTGCAGTCTTTAGCAATTGTTCAAACATTTGCACACTAATCATTACAGGCTGCAGGCGTCTGTCTGGTGTTGGATTCAGACGTTGTTCAAGTTCATTTTGTTACCTTGAAGCTGAGTCTTGCATGCTTTCTCCAGACGGTTTTTTGGACGTAGTTACTGGCAGTGGACTCAAGTACCTGAACTTGCACAAGTTAGGAAGCTCAACTGGTTTGGATGGCCAGGGTAACCTTGCATTTGCTAAAAGCCTCTGCATCCTGAATCTCAGGATGTGTCGCTACCTCACAGATGATTCCGTGACAGCAATAGCCAGTGGGTGCCCATTGCTTGAGGAGTGGAACCTTGATGTCTGCCATGGGGTCCATTTACCTGGCTGGTCTGCAATCGGGTTGTACTGCAATAAGCTAAGAGTGCTGCATGTGAACCGCTGCCGACACATCTGTGACCAGAGTTTGCTGGCCCTCGGCAATGGCTGTCCGCGCCTTGAAGTTCTGCATATAAATGGCTGTGCCAAGATCACCAATAATGGCCTGGCTTTATTTACCATTTCCAGGCCCCATGTGAACCTAAGGGTGGATGAAGTTTTGTCCATTGGCCCTTCCATTGAGAATTTGTTCCGGCTGCATTGAGGAGAAATTGTAGTTAGATTTTCTAAGTTTGGGGCTAAAAGTTTAATAGCCCGTCCCATTACAGGGTGATTGGTTCTTCGGTCATTATGTGGATTCTGTTTGCTCTGGTGCATATTTATTGTAAGATAACAATAGTGGACCATAAATGTACAGATGAGTTGAACTTATGTAAGGTGTACTTTTGTTACAAATATGCTCTGGCTCCGGTTTACTGGTGCAGCAGATTGCTTCCAAATTTATAATTTTTTTTCAATTGGATTAGTACTGAGATCTGCTCTGTCCGTTGAGTCTGCTACGCTTTTTGTTTTTTGGCTGCTGCTGACGAAGCACAGTTTTGTGGAGAACTGTGCAAAACCTAGCGATAAGCAGGTTCCTGTAGCAGAACCTGCAAAAGATGAGCCTTGCTCAACCAGTCAACCTTCATCTTGACAGTAAAAGTGTCATCATCTCCAAATAGGTTCGATGTTCGTTAACTATTTGGTTCAAGGTCATATTTGCTATTCCTTCATTCACAGAGTTTGGTAGCATTGACAGAATTTTGCAAACATTTAATCTGCTGCCAAGATACTCTTTTGTGCTCAGAACACCAGTTTTTTTTCGATTGCAATGTTTTAGTCAATTGGTCACCAACTTGATCAGACAAACACCAGTTTGATCCTGCCAACGTCAAGGACTCGCGATCTTGATGACTGCCTCGCAGCCTTATTATTAGCATCTGAAAATGACCACCATTTTCGTCCTTTTGCTTATTTGGTACGTGTCACCACCGGCTGCGTCTGGTCAGATTAAACGAACTGCTCGTCCGCAGAGCGCAAACGTACCGGTGAACCAAAAAATATTTTACCAGCAACAAAAAAGAAAGGCAAATATATTTAGAGCTCGTTCGATTAGCTGAAAAGTCTTGGTTGAAAGTACTGCTCGCTGATTTATTGTGAAAGAAAAATACTGATCTAATTAAAAAACCAGCTAAAAAATATGAATTACAAGAAAAACGAACGGCGCCACAGTTGATTTGATCCCTCGACGCGTAATGAAAGCGCGGCTCCTCCGCACATCCACGCGTCCTACGTCGCCGCGGCCGTAATGTTTTGGCGATGAACCAGTGCCATGTTTAGTTTACTAAGTTTGCCACCAAAATCCACTATGCAAAAAGAAGATTTCGCATCACACCAAAATACCGGTATATGCATGGAGTACTAAATGTAGATGAAATCAAAAACTAATTGCACAGTTTTGTTATACTTTGCGAGACGAACATTTTGAACCTAATTAATCAATGTCTTAGATCCCTGTGGAGGAGAAGACCCAGGCAGCACAACAGGCGTAGGAGCGTACCAGCAGGCAGCAGTGGACAGTGATGACCGCCCCCGCACCACCTTTGAGGTGCTCTGATATTCTTTCTTTTCTAATTTCGTTTTACTCTCATTCCTCCCAAATTAACGTTCTTTTCTATTCTAGGGTTTCGGCTTTGATGCCTGCTGGTGCACTAATCATCTTCTCTGTCGATCTTTGGGACCGATTAGCGTTTCCTAGCTCACAGATAGGTGATCTCATCTCAAACCCCCAACATATACAGTTATGAAAATACATGCCGCTTTATCAGACGTTTCCTCTTTTAGTGGCAAAGGATTCTATTGCTTTGCCCGAAGGAGTCACAAGTAGCGACGTTAAATGACATTGTCTGTGTTAAGCGGAAAGTGGCTGCTGAAATTAGGTGTGCCTATTTTGTTCAGTGCTGCTTCGCCAGGTTGCATTTATATGGTGTACGTGTGTACCCATGTTGATATTGTGGTCACTGCCTTTCTAAACCGATTTATGCAGGTTGTCCTCTTCCTGCTGTCTGGTTACATCGCCTTTTTATGTGTTTCATTTATAGGCTTCAACTTCCTCTCCAATTTCAGTATGTATAGGTGTCATTCACAGCACAGTGCTATTTCTGGTGATCTTGGTTGCAGTATCATAATTGGTATACCATGCTGTAGAGTGCAGAATGCATTCCTAGCAATTGACATTGCCTCCACCAAGCACACCAATCGATCCGCAGGTATAATAGCACATTCTGTATTATGAAGTCACAGTGAAAACAGTTCTTTTTTGAAGCAAAGGACTGTAGGGGAGATCCCCACAGTAGATTTTATAAATACTTTAAGCAACAGTCAATATTCAAGATTACAAACCTGTTTTAACTGAAAGCATCTAGCCAAAAGCAAAAGGAAGACCTAAGTCCTCCCTGAATCTAACAGACTGCAAATTACATTGATGCTTAAAATTTACAAGCCATAGAGGAGTTGGGTCTCGACGCTGAAAAATCTTGTCGTTTCTAAGTTTCCAGAGCTCCCATGTTGCAATTAGGGATGCTTCCACGAAGAAGTCTAGAGCATGCACCTCATTGGCCCTCACCAATCTTTCGGCTAGTGGCAGGGAGACGTCCCATGAGAAATTAATTGAGTTCCAGCACTGACCCGCAAACGGACACGTAAAGAAAAGATGATCTATATCTTCATCAGCACCTTGGTTGCACATAACACAGAGTACATCATCTTGTGTGTTCAGGTGCCTTCTTCTTAACATCGTCTTCGTGTTTAGTCGGTCCATCAACACTAGCCACGCAAAAAACTTCACACGAGGTGTGCACTGAGATTTCCAGAGTACCTTGAAGTAAGGAGTCAAAGCCATGCCACTGAAGATATGATTGTAGAACCAGCGTGATGAATATTGGGGTCCCCATAGCATTGTCCAAGAATCTGCAGTGCTATCATCATATTCCAGGGCGACAAGGTGATTCTGCAGATCAATCATCTCATAAGCCTAGGCTGATAGTGGAAGCACAAAAATGTCATCAAGGTCTTCTTGCATCATTAATTCCTGTACCGAGATGGAGTTGTTCCTGGCATACGAGTGGAGCCTTGGATATTAAGCAGACATGATCAAGTCTGACCATAGATCATCCCAGAAAGAGACTGTTGAGTCATCTCCCAATGTACAGCGTGCCACACCTCTGTAGATGGTGTTTAGACGCATGATGTCGCGCCACCAGAAAGAACCAATTTCTCTGCATTCACGGGGCACTTTGCCAACATAATACTTATTCCAAACCAGCTTCACCCATGGAACATCCACTTTGTTATAAAATTTGTGGAGCTGTTTCAAGAGGAGGGCATCATTTTGCAAACGCAGGTTGATCACACTCAAACCACCCTTGTCTTTGGGCCTCATGACAGCTGGCCATGCCACAAGGTTGCCTCCTCGTGTTGTGTCATCATTTCCCCTCTAGAGACACTGTCTATGTTCTCGATGAAGCCCTTTGGAACCTTGATAGTACAAAGGGTGTTGGTGACTATCGGCGTAACAGCTGAGTTAACCATCTGCAATCTACCTGAATAAGAGAGCCACGTGGAGCATGCTGATTGTCTTCTCTCAACCCGGTCCATGATCGGTGTGAGGTCCTTAATGCATGGCTTGGTGGTGCCCATCGGTAGCCCTAAATATGTGAACGGTAGTGATCCAACCTGACAGCCAAATGTATTGGCAAGATGCTGCAATCTATCTTGGTTCACATTAATTGGTAGGATCTGCGACTTGTTGTAGTTGACCCTGAGACATGATGCAGTCTCGAAGCTGTTGAGTAATGTTTTCATGAAGAACAATTGGTGCGCATCAGCCTAAAGAATGAGGAGGGTGTCGTCGGTGTACTGGACTATGGGAAATTCACCATTTTCTCAAGGGATGGGTGCTTTTAGTAGTGCAAGTGCCGACGCCTTGTTCACTAGATACTGAAGAAGTTCAGCTGCAATGACAAATAACAAGGGGGATAGTGGATCTCCCTGCCTGACACCCCTCTTGCATTTGAAGAACTTGCCCAGGACACCATTTAGGAGCATTGTTGACGATCCTGACTATAAGATACAGTGGATCCAAGATATCCATCTATCTGGGAAACCCAAATGCTGCAACATCAGTAGGATAGTAGAGTGCTCAACTGTATCAAATGTCTTTTCGAAGTCCAATTTGAGAATTATAGCCTCCCTTCTTGAGTGATGACATTGGTGAATATATTCAGAGCTCCAGGCTAAACAATCTTGAATGGAACGCGAATGAATGAAACCATATTGGTTGCAATGAATGAGTTTGAGAATGACATTCTGTAATCTGTCTGCCAGGATTTTTGTCAACATCTTCAGACTAATATTCAGCAATGAGATTGGCCTAAAGTCATTGACTATCTCTGGGTTACTGGTCTTAGGCACAAGAGTGATGTAGGAGCTATTGATACACTCTAGGTTAATTGTGCCATTGTAGAACTCATCACAGAGGGAATGGAAATCTTGTTTAATGATTTGCCAGCACCTTTTCATGAACATGCCATTAAAACCATCAGGACCCGGGGCTTTATCGATTGGCATGCGTTTGACGACAGAATCAATCTCCTCATGTTCAAACGGTAACACCAACTCATCTAGACTAGGTACCGTAGTGATAAGCGACTGTAGATCAAAGATCATGACTAGGCTGGTGGTTACATCCATGTGCTTTCTGAAAGAATTCCAGAGCAGCCTCGCTTTGCCTTCATGGTCCTGGACCCAAAGACCTTGCTCATTGAGGAGTTGGGGAATGGAGTTTCGCCTATGCGAGATAGTTGCCATCGCGTGGAGAAATTTGGTGCATTCATCCTCAAACTTAACTCTATTCACTGTATATCTCTTTCTCCAATAGACATTCTTATAATGTAGCAGAGTAGCAAGCTGATTTTTTATCATGATCCGAAGGTTGAGTTCTGGATTATAGAGAGTCCTTCTATCTTCCAAAGCATCAAGGAAAAGAATGACCTTGTTACAGTTGTGATGTGAACTAGGGTTCCTGATCTTCCGAAAGGTTCTGATAACTCTCGATTTGGTGGAGTCACGACACAATTCGATCCGGCTTCCGAACAACTCGGTTCTAAACCCCGCAATCGCAGCACCACGACCCCTCTGGTTATCGACCAGCGTTGCACGGTCGACCTCGCCAAGAAGGCTAAGTCCTTGCCTGTGAATCGAGAACACACGCAAGAACACAAAGGAATGCAACCAAATTGCAGATGAATGATTAATCTCACAAAGTTGGGGTCTCACAAACCGACGGCGGCGGTGAAACTGTTATCAACAGAATAATCTAAGCAAAACCCAACCCTAATGTAGACGGTGACTACTGATTATATAGGCTAAGGAACGTCAAAGGACCCCTATTCGCGTCCCTGGGGAGCGCCGACACGTTACAAGGCCCAAACGGCCCAATAGACGGCGACATAGCACCCTGACAGATTCTGGATGGTGAATTGTTTCGACGATTCATGTTGATTCCGAATAGCTTTTGATATGGGACCACTTGGGTTGGTTTCCTTATCAAATAAGCTTTCCATCCATATATGGATCATCGAAAACGGAGTCCGTACACGTCCTGGGTGACCAGTTCAAGGCAGACTGGTCCTGAACTGCGAGGCAGACTCGAACTCAACTTGGTTTGATCCTCCATCTTTATCCGGGCGCCCTCGCTGGTCCTCCACGCCTCCAAGCCCTCCTCCATGTGTCTCCTGGACCTCTCCTTCATTCATAAACACAATATAATCATTAGGTAGCAATCTATTCTCAAAATCATATAAGAAGTTACTTAGGAACGAGCTCACCTCTAAATTTAATTGACGCGCGCGAGCTCTAGTGATTGGACCTTGAATATCCAGTAGTGGATCATTGTGTGTATGTGAAAGAGTGATGTCCTCATCATCCTCCCCCTCTTGAATTGGAGTCGTCCTCGACACCAACTCATCTTCGTCTCCCAAGTATGGCTTTAAATCTGAAATGTTAAAGGTGGGACTAACCCCAAATTCGAGGGTTAACTCAAACTTATATGCATTATCATTAATCTTCTCAACAATTTTAAATGGACCATCAGCTCTAGGCATCAACTTAGACTTTCTCAAATCTGGAAATCTATCCTTTCTCAAGTGCAACCAAACCAAATCACCCGGTTCAAGCTTAACTTCTTGTCTACCTTTACTACTAGCAATTCTATATTTTTCATTCATTTTTTCAATGTTGTGCTTAGTTGTTTTATGCATTTGCAAAATAAAATCAGCACGTTCCTTAGCATCAACATGAATTCTCTCACTAATAGGCAGATGCAAAATATCAATTGGAGCATGGGGATTGAATCCATACACTACCTGAAAAGGACTTACCTTGGTGGTAGAATGTGTTGCCCGATTGTAAGCAAACTCCACATGAGGCAAACATTCTTCCCACATCTTCAAATTTTTCTTCAGAATAGCTCTCAACATGGCACCCAAAGTGCGGTTAACGACCTCTGTTTGCCCATCGGTTTGTGGGTGATAAGTTGTAGAAAACAACAGTTTTGTACCCAACTTATTCCATAGAGTGCGCCAAAAGTGACTCAGAAATTTAGCGTCGCGATCTAAAACAATAGTAGAAGGCATACCATGCAAACGAACAATCTCTTTGAAAAAGAGGTCAGCAATATGAATAGCATCATCACTTTTATGACATGGTATAAAGTGTGCCATCTTAGAAAATCGATTCACCACAACAAAAATGCTATCCCTCCCCCTCTTAGTCTTAGGCAATCCCAAAACAAAGTCCATAGAAATATCTGCCCAAGGAATAGAAGGAACTGGAAGAGGCATATACAAACCATGTGGATTCAAACGAGACTTAGCTTTTTGACATGTGGTACAGCGTGCCACGAATCGCTCAACATCTCTCTTCATCTTTGGCCAAAAAGAAGTGTGTGGCCAAAACATCCTCCGTCTTCTTAGCACCAAAATGTCCCATCAGCCCTCCTCCATGCGCTTCCTGCATCAACAAAAGACGAATGGATCCTACTGGAATGCATAGGAGGTTAGCTCTAAACACAAATCCATCATTGACTACAAACTTGTTTCATGAACGTCCCCCTTTGCAATTCAGCAACACATCTTTAAAATCAGGATCAAGCGCATATTGTTCTTTTATTGTTTCAAGTCCAAAAATTCGACATTCAAGTTGGGACAGCAAAGTGTATCGCCTAGACAAAGCATCTGCAATCACATTATCCTTCCCTTTCTTGTGTTTGAAAACATAAGGAAAAGATTCAATAAATTCAACCCACTTAGCATGTCTACGATTCAGATTATGTTGTGAACGAAGATACTTAAGCGATTCATGATCTGAATGAATAACAAATTCTTTAGGCCACAAATAATGACGCCACGTCTCTAAAGAACGTACAAGAGCGTACAATTCCTTATCATACGTGGAGTAATTCAAAACAGGGCTATGCAATTTTTCGCTAAAGTATGCAATGGGCTTACCATCTTGCATCAAAACACCTCCAATGCCAACTCCACTAGCGTCACATTCTAGCTCAAAAGTCTTACCAAAATTTGGAAGTTGCAGTAATGGTGCGTGTGTAAGCTTGTCCTTCAAAGTGTCGAAGGACGCCTCTTGTGCCCTTCCCCAATGAAACACCACACTCTTCTTTGTCAACTCGTGTAAAGGGGCAGCAATGGTGCTGAAATCCTTAACGAAACGGCGGTAAAATCCTGCAAGACCAAGAAAACTCCTTACCTGTGTGATGGATTGGGGAACCGGCCAGCTCTTAATGGCTTCAATCTTTGCCTCATCCACCTCAATTCCCTGTGGAGTAACAACATAGCCAAGAAAAGAAACTCGATCCGTGCAAAAGATGCACTTCTCAAGGTTACCAAATAAACGTGCCTCGCGTAAGGCATTAAAAACAGCACATAAGTGATCCATATGTTCATCCAAAGACTTGCTATAAATTAAGATATCATCAAAGTAAACTACCACAAATCGACCAATGAAAGCTCTTAAAACCTCATTCATTAGGCGCATGAATGTACTAGGTGCATTAGTCAACCCAAAAGGCATTACTAACCATTCATACAATCCGAATTTAGTTTTGAAAGCTGTTTTCCATTCATCTACAAGTTTCATTCTAATTTGGTGGTAGCCACTACGCAAGTCAATCTTTGTGAAAATTACAGAGCCACATAATTCATCAAGCATGTCATCAAGCCTAGAAATAGGGTGACGATATCGAATGGTAATATTATTAATGGCTCTACAATCAACACACATACGCCAAGAACCATCTTTCTTAGGAACCAAAATTACAGGAACTGCACAAGGGCTAAGGCTTTCACGTACGTACCCATGATACAAAAGCTCTTGGACTTGCCGCTGAATTTCCTTAGTCTCCTCGGGGTTGGTTCGATAAGCAGCGCGGTTTGGCAATGATGCTCCCGGAATCAAATCAATTTGATGCTCTATCCCTCTCATAGGTGGCAGCCTCGGGGGTATCTCAGCTGGAAAAATGTCCTCATACTCCTGCAAAAGGTTAGTGACAGCAGACGGTACCGAGCTAACATCATCATCAAGTGAAAACAAAGCTCGTTTGCAAACTAAAGTATAGCATACATCGTCATCAGAAATTTCAGCAAGGTCACTTTTTCTTGCAAGCATAACAGCACCCTTCAATTTAATTCCTTGAGCCTTAACATTAGGTGCTAACTTCTCTTGTTTAGGTGGGTAAATAGAATTTGCTACTTGCTGATTTTTAGATTTAACCTCATGCAAACTAGCAGTTCGTGCTTTATCATGTTGTACAATTTCAGCTGGGGTCAAGGGAACCAAAGTAACTTTCTTTCCTTTATGCACAAAAGTGTATGTATTACTTCTACCATGATGTGTAGCATCTTTATCAAATTCCCAAGGATGACCCAATAAAAGTGAACAAGCTTCCATAGGTACTACATCACAATCAACAGAATCAACATAGGTACCAATGGAAAAAGAAACTCTGCAAGTTTGTGTTACCTTAGCTTTACCTGAATCATTCAACCACTGAATATGGTACGGATGGGGGTGTGGACGTGTGGTCAAGCCAAGCTTCTTGACCAAATCTATACTCACCAAGTTATTGCAGCTACCTCCATCAATGATGACACGTGCTCGTCGATTGTTGATAACGAAGAAAATCTGGAATAAATTGTGGCGTTGCAGCTTCTCAGGTTGTTGTACCTGTGCGCTAAGCACTTGCTGCACAATGATGTTCATGTAGGCGGCCGTGTCTTCGCTACCAAAGATTTCGCCGTCCTCTTGAACAGCTTGTTCTTGATCCTCATCATCTTCAATGTCAGAGGTGCTGATGTACCCATCGTCTGTAGCAATGTATGCTCACTGACTAGGGCACTCCCGCTGCATATGCCCAAATCCATGGCAGCGGTGGCACTGAACGCCAGGAGTGCGTCCCGTTGAGGCGACAGAGGATGCACTCTTTGAAGGTTCCTGCATAGAATTTTTAACTGAACCGGAAGGTCGTGGAGAAGACGATTTGACTCCAGACTTATCCTTGCTCGTTGGTGGGGGCACCCGATAGGAAGATGCCTTGGGAAGCCCCGAAGATCGCGGTGTGTATGTGGTGCCAACCTTGTTCTTGCCCTGCAAATCACGCCCCTGCAACTCCTTCTCTGCAAGCATAGCAAACTGAAACAACTGGTTGACAGTGTTAAATTCCTTATAATCAACTATGTCCTGAATTTCATGCCTCAAACCCGAATAAAAACGAACAATAGAATCATCGGGCCCCTCCACTATGCCACAACGCATCAATCCTTTCTGAAGGTCACCATAGTAATCCTGCACAGCTTTATCTCCCTGTTCTAATCGCATCAGTTTCTTACGGAGGTCTCTATGATATGATGGTGGCACAAATCTATCACGCATAGCAACCTTAAGCTCTTCCCAGGTACTAGGTGTCGTATTCTCTGCAGCTAAACCAGTCCACCAAATGATAGCAAAATCTTTAAACTCACTAGTGGCTTGTCTAACCCTATGTTCCTCATGCACTAGGTGGGAACTAAATTTTTGCTCGACTATCATCTCCCAATCAAGGTATCCCTCAGCATCATAATGGCCCGAAAAGGAGGGTATTTTAAATTTAACCTTAGCATAAGGATCATCGGGAGCACGATTACGATTACCTTGGTGGCGGTTGAAGTGTTGAGCGCCACCCATACCTGTGGCGTTTGTGCGTAGATGATGGCGTAATCTGTTTTGCCTTGTTGCTGCTCGATCAACATTACCATCGGTGTCATATACTGCATCCTCGAGTCCTCCGGTGTTGCTGTCATCATGGACTTCTTGGTCAGGTGGCGGCTGCACTTCCAAGGCAGCTACCCTGTTGGTTAGTGTAGACAAACGTTTGTCCAATCTCTCAAGGGTGTTGCCGAGCTTGAGGCCAATGAGCGCGTCGGTGACAGCCTTGGCTATTGCCTCAGTCATCTCCTTCTGAGCATTATCTACAACAGATTGTAGTTGGTCTTGGCTGACGCATTTCGACCAGTCTTTGGACGCTGTATCCTCACCGTTACCTGGCATTATAGACACAAAACAGGAACAAACAGTGAAAGTTATCCCTAATAATCTACTACGTAGCTGGAGTAGTGCCTCTCAAGATCGCAGCAAAAGGAGACCCCTTCTCAAGCTCTTACAAGGTTCTTACCAGCAAGGTCAAGGATACCTGGAAGGCATAGCACTGCGATTACAGGGGTCAAAACTTATATTGTCCAGAAGAAGTATGTGGAGTTAAGGCAAGCAGGCCAAATATGTGAGTGGAACACAATTCAAAAATAGAAAGTAATGCTGAATTATAGTCCCAAATACTTGCTCTCGTTGCTGGTCTAACGTGTTCCAAGTACCAGATGTGATAACAAAATGGAGAAATAAGTATGATGGATAGCAAGAGTAATAGGAAACAAACACAAGATAGTACACGCCCACAATTATAACAAACTGTCTTCTCTATGTGCTCCTCTAAATATTGTTCCTCTTTTGCCCCTCTCAATTTTTCTATTTTTTGGGGTGTCGTTGTTTTTTTGGGAACTTTCAATTTTTTTAAAAAAAAATTGATATTTTTTCTTGACTTAGGAGCACACAAGAAGTAACCACAAAAAATTTGAGCTTAAACCACTAAAAGGCGTGGCCTATGGAAATTTCAGAAGATGGGTCCAAAATTGAGGAAAAGCTTATGACCAGGAAAAGAGGATCTTGTGACCAGTTTTTGACCAAAATAAATTTTTCGAACCCCGACGAAGCTGGGGATGGACATATCCGAATTTTTTTTCTGATCGATTTTGATATCTGGAACGTCGAAATCCGAGTTCGTACGCGAAAACTGGACCAGTTTCAAGTTTGGACTCCGAATTAGAGGACAAAACAGGAACAATGCGCACAAAAGTGGTCACGGTGGCTAGGCTTTGATGGAAACGATGGGGAAAACACACAAACTGGACTCTAACACAACCTAACCAGCAACAAGCCCTTGATCAGGACACAAACTCAACACGACGGAATCTGAAAAGAATTATGCAAAAGGCTAAACATGGTTTCTGGGATAGGGAAAAACCTAACACTATTTTTTTGGCTTTTCTGTGGACTCTAGGACGAAGGCGAAATCAAACTAAACTAGGGTAAAATTGAACTTGACGGTATACCTGAAGCTCTGATACCAATTGATGTGAACTAGGATTCCCGATCTTCCGAAAGGTTCTGATAACTCTCGATTTGGTGGAGTCACGACACAATTCGATCCGGCTTCCGAACAACTCAGTTCTAAACCCCGCAATCGCAGCACCACGACCCCTCTGGTTATCGACCGGCGTTGCACGATCGACCTCGCCAAGAAGGCTAAGTCCTTGCCTGCGAATCGAGAACACACGCAAGAACACAAAGGAATGCAACTAAATTGTAGATGAATGATTAATCTCACAAAGTTGGGGTCTCACAAACCGACGGCGGCGGCGAAACTGTTATCAACCGAATAATCTAAGCAAAACCCAACCCTAATGTAGACGGTGACTACTGATTATATAGGCTAAGGAACGTCAAAGGACCCCTATTCGCGTCCCTGGGGAGCGCCGACACGTTACAAGGCCCAAACGGCCCAATAGACGGCGACATAGCACCCTGACAGATTCTGGATGGTGACTTGTTTCGACGTTTCCCGTTGATTCCGAACAGCTTTTGATATGGGATCACTTGGGTTGGTTTCCTTATCAAATAAGCTTTCTATCCATATATGGATCATCGAAAACGGAGTCCGTACGCGTCCTGGGTGACCAGTTCAAGGCAGACTGGTCCTGAACTGCGAGGCAGACTCGAACTCAACTTGGTTTGATCCTCCATCTTTATCCGGGCGCCCTCGCTGGTCCTCCACGCCTCCAAGCCCTCCTCCATATGTCTCCTGGACCTCTCCTTCATTCATAAGCATAATATAATCATTAGGTAGCAATCTATTCTCAAAATCATATAAGGAGTTACTTAGGAACGAGCTCACCTCTAAATTTAATTGACGCGCGCGAGCTCTAGTGATTGGACCTTGAATGTCCAGTAGTGGATCATTGTGTGTATGTGAAAGAGTGATGTCCTCATCAAGTTGGAGATCAAGAGGGATAGGTTAGATAGTCCTCGGCTCCAGATCCTCAAGGCACTGCGCAAAGCCCTTAATTTCGAGGAAATAGTTCTAGATGCCGATGATTGTTGTTGTGGAATAGTCCACTGGTTTTGAACTGTGTCAAGAAAACCTGCATGCTCCACCCAAAAATTTTCAAAACGAAAAATGTTGGAGTGAGGTATGTTGGTTCCAATTTCCACTTTGCAAGGGATGTGATCAGAGGTTATCTTGGCCATCAGTAGAACTTCAGTATTAGGATAGTCGAGTGTCTAGTTTGGCGAAGTAAAAAACCAGTCAAGCGGCTCTAGGAGAGGGTCTTGCTGCATATTACTCCAGGTGAAAGCCCTCCCTTTCAGTTGAAGCTCAATTAAGCCCAGATGTCCAATAGCATCATTGAAGATCAAGGTATCAGATAGGTTTACTCCCGGCTTGTTGCGGTTCTGGAGGGATCTATAGAAATTGAAGTCACCGAGAAAGAGCCAGTTATCCGAATCTGTGATAAGATGGCCCCTGAACCAGTTGATAAATTCTAACCTATCTGGTTCGGTGCAAGGTCCATAGACCGTGGTGAGATGCCAGGTGTCCATGTTATGTACTGAGGTGAAAGAGAGGGTGATGCCAAACTGCTTTTTGTCAAGGACCTGCCCTCTGAAAACGGAGCTATTCCAGCCCACTAGAATGCCACCCGAAGCCCCCATCGAAGGCACAAAATCAAAAGAATCAAAACGCTTGGGAGCAAGTTTTCTGATGAAAGCATGATCAAAATAATCTTTCTTCGTCTCTTGTAGACAAAAGATTGAGCATGCACTTTCTTCGATCTTATCGATCTTATCTCGTACTGCATCCCACTTACCAGTTGCATTGACACCTCTTATGTTCCAACATAGAATTTGCAAGCTTCTACTACTCATTGAAACAAGGATGATTGTATGACAGATCTACGACGGCTAGCGCACACAGATAACACATAGCTATGATGCAGCAGAATGATTGGGCATACGACAGAGAGCAATAACACAATCTAGTGGAGAGATTAAAGCGACTATTCATTGATAACGGTGCTAGAAGAAGCAGGCGCTTGCAACAGCGCATCTTCAGAAAGCTCCACAGGAGCTATTCCACAATCTATTCCCCAACTCTGGAGGATCTCCAGCGGGATTGGCCTAGCTTGCCCTGTAGCTTCATCAATTAGGACCACTGCAGGTTTCTTCCTCTTCTTTGATGGATCTCCATCGAGTCTGACTGTGCAGAAGTGGAATTCTTCCTTTACACTGTTAAAGCCTGGTGCTGCGTCTAACTGAGCTTTCAACCAAAGGCATGGATGAGTTGCCAGGGGCGGGCAGAGACCCGTCTTTTTTGTTTTTTAGCCCTTTTTGCGAAAGATTCTCTCAAATATGCCCCTGGCGGAAAGATTTCAAAAAAATGGACCCTTCTCACGGAGCCATAGTCGTTGGCGCCAAGATATAACTGCATGGCGCCAGGGTCACTGGCGCTATGACCCCGCCGCCGTGGCGGTGACGTGGCAGGGTGCATGGCGCCATGGATCTTGGCGCCATGCATGCACGTAAAAATCGTCCTTGAATTTTTTTTCCTTTCTTCTCTCTTTCTCTTCTCTTCGCCCGGCCACCGGTCCTCGCGTTCGCGCCGCCGCCCGCTCGCCGCGCCGCCGCCCACCCACCGCGCCGCCGCGCCGCCGCCGCCCGCGCGCCTCGCCGCGGCTTCGCGCGCTCGCCGCGCCCGCCCCCGCGCTGCGCCGAGATGAGCCGCCACCGAGCCGCGCCGCCACCGCGCCACGCCGAGCCGCGTGCCGTGCCCGCCCCCGCGCCGCGCCGCCACCGGCCCGCGCCGTGCCGAGCCACCGCCGCGCCGCCACCGCGCCGCGGCGAGCCGCCCCTGCGCCGAGCCGAGCCGCCGCCACGCCGCGCCGCCACCGCGCCGCCACGTGCCACGCCCGCCCCCGCACCGCGCCGCGCTGTGCCGCCACCGCCCGCGCGCCGCGCCGTCTCCTTGCCCGCCCCCGAGCTTGGCCGCATGCACGTCTGCCACCGCCCACGTGTGGCCGCGTCGCCGCCCGAGGCCGCGGTCTCAGCTCGCCCGGTCGTGCGTGCCCGGCCGGACGCCGGAGGCCCCTCGCGCGCCTCGGCCACTCGTCTTAGCGCCCGCGGCTCGACCGCCCGCCCGCGCACGAGCTTGGCAGCGCGCGCGCCCGCCAGTGCCCGCCCGCCGCTCGCATCTCAAGCGTCGGCATCTCCGCTTCTGCACAAGGTAAACTAGTTTGTTTTCTGTCACTAATAATAGTACATTAGTCATGAAGGTAGTTAATAAGTTTATTATAGATTAAGATTTATTGATACTTTATATAGTTACTTAGTTATTTAGTTAGTTATATAGTTAGTTACTGAGATAGTTACTTGACATCGTTAGTTAGTAGTACTGTGCTGTTAGTAGTTGTTATTAGTTATTAATACTTAGTAGTTAGTAGTATTTTTGTATTTACTTTTTGTGTAGATTGTAGTAAAGCAATTGTGTTTTGTTATGTTTGGGAACTAGATGGACAACCTAGTGAGCATATATCATGGAGGAACTATGGAACGAGATCGCTATGGAAATGTTGAGTTTGTTGACATGCAAAGTGTGCCTGTGTTATTAAATGAGAAGCCATCATTTAGTGAGTTGACTGCAAGGGCTCGTGAGGAGGTACATTGCTATAGAGATGATGGCATCATAGTTGAGGGTGTACTTCACCTAGGTTTTTCTCCTAACATGCTAAGGAAGATGATCCCAATAGGATGTGCAGATCAGTGGGACAACTATGTGAGATCGGCTATGAAAAGCCAATTCCAAAGTTTGGACGTGGTTGTGCATCATGTGCTCGTTGATCCCATCCCTCTTGGGTTGTCCCCGCCAATGGGTGAGCAGGCATTTTTTGAACCTCCCGTCTCGGAACGTGATGTGGATGCTGAGGTTCCGCCTACCGTTCCCGATGCGCAATCTGCCCCCAATGATGTGGCACATCCTCCTCAGGAGATCCCTTTGACACAGAATCATCCGAGTAAGTGTCAATTAGGCATTATTTTATCTTTGTAGCTTAAGTATCTTCTTCTCATCTACTTTTCTTATCATCTCCTCTTATTTGTGGCTATGTTGTAGGAGACGTTCCCGATAATGAGGGCGCTCCTCCTGCTGATGCCCAAGTCCAGATTGGCGATGGAATCCGTGCTTCCAATAGTGTTGAAATTATGAATGATAAAGAGCCATATGAGATCGCAAGGGCTGTTGATTCTGACGATGATCGTCCCGTTGGAGAGCTCACGGAGAGTGACATTGAGATGCTGAGGCGTATTTTTCCCGGCCGCCGTGATTCTGTGGTTCATGAGTTCACTGATCTTACTCATTCCGATCAGGCGTGTGCCGAAGGACGTGAAGATGAGCTGCAGGAAGCTCTAGAGGCTGGTCCTAGTATGGAGATAGAGAAGGGGAGGGTTTTCAATGACCTCCCTATATTGAAGAGGTGGTTGCAGGCGTTTGCAGTGATACGCAAGAGACCATACAAGGTCCTGCATTCCCATGTGGAGTGGCGTTACACGGTTAATTGTGACAAGGAACGCTGTTCATGGAGGGTTTGTGCAAGGAAGCAAAAGGTCTCCGGAAAGTGGAAGATCACAAGAGTTGTCAGGCCACACACTTGTTCTTCACATGACCTCAGCACGAAGCATCGACAGTTGACATCTACCCTCATTGCCAAGCGGTTGATGAAAGTATTACAGGGTGAGCCAAACATGAAGGTCAGGACAATTATCAAAATAGTTAATGAGGTGTATGGAGGATATGACATATCTTATGGCAAAGCCTAGAGGGCTAAGCAGCGAGCGTGGAAGATGATATATGGCGACTGGGAGGATAGCTACGAGCAGCTTCCAGTACTTCTCAATGCAATTAAAGCAGTGAATCCAGGAATGCATTATGAGTACATCCCTAGGCCAGACTCATGGAAGGATGAGAGACAGATATTCTTCTGTGCTTTTGTGGTGCTTCCCTCAGTGTGTCGAGGCATTTCGGCACTACCGTCCAGTCTTCTCCATTGATGGTATATTCTTGATTGGCAAATACCGTGGCACACTTCTCATAGCCATATCGTGTGACGCAAACAACAAGCTTGTTCCTTTGGCATTTTCTTTGGTTGAGAGGGAGAATAATGATAGCTGGGGATGGTTCTTGAGGCTAGTTCGGATACATGTGGTTGGGTCTGACAGGGAGGTCGGCGTCATATCAGATAGGCACCAGGGCATACTTAATGCTGTGCGAGAGGAGATAGAGGGGTATGCACCTTTGCACCATCGTTGGTGTACTCGGCACCTTGCTGAGAATCTACTCCAGAAGGATAGTGTGAAGGATAATTTTGATCTTTTCCAGGAGGCTGCTCGATAGCTTGAGGATAGGAATTTCCGGAGGAAGTTAGAGGAGGTCAGAACCGCATCTAATGCCAAAGGTAGACAATGGTTGACAGGTTTGATGAGAGATATGGACAAATGGACAAGAGCTCACGACGCAGGTGGCTGGAGGTACGAGTTTCAGTGCAGCAACATGGCCGAGTCTTTTAATAAGCTGCTGCTGGGGATTCATGGTATGCCCGTGAATGCTATCGTTCAATTCACATTCTACAAGCTTGTTGCCTGGTTCAATGATCGGCATGCACATGCATTGCAGTTGCAGAGTGAAGGTAAGATTTGGGCTCCCACACCACATGCACATCTAGACAAGGCGAAGGAAAGGGCTCGCACACATGAGGTCACATGTTTTGACCATGCCACAGGAAGATATGAGGTGAAGCATACCGGTGGTACTACATCTGATGGTGAGGTCCGAGAGTCGAGGATTCATGTGGTAGTCCTCCAAGATTTCTCATGCACTTGTGGGAAACCAAGGTAGTATCACTTTGTATGTTCTCACCTTGTAGCAGCTGCTAGGCATCGCAACTATGATATTGAGGCTAGGATACCTTGTGAGTTCAGTGTCGACACGCTTGTCCAAACATGGAGACCCCGCTTCGTTCCTTTTCGGGACCCAAGAGAATGGCCTCCATACGACGGTCCAACGTACGTTGCAGATCCAGCTTACCGTTGGGACAAGCGTGGCTCCAGAAAGAGGACGAGGCATAGGATGGTTATGGATCAGATACCCGGTAGAACACGATGTGGGAGAGTGACGCCATTTCTTAATGACCCAGAGCAGTACGAGTGTGGCAAGTGCGGTAGACTTGGCCACAATTCCCGCACTTGCTATTGGCAAATTAGTGAGGTGCGACTTGAAGTTGTTTGTATTATTTAATACCTATCATATTTAATGTACAATTCTTGCTTTATGTTTAAATGCATATTTATTTAATAACTAACTGACTATATTTTTTTGTAGGATGGTGCAATTCCACCTTCTAGACCTGGTGTATGACGAGAGCCACCGAGGACGTCTCGTAGCGTCGGGGCAGGTAAGATTTCACACTCCAATATCACATACTTTGAATTATAAGTGCATATGTGTGTGTCAAGTAACATTTGTATTTCGTTAAAATGCAGAACCTTCCGCTCCTTCGTTCTAGAGTACATGGAGGGTTCTTGGAAATGCAGTACGACGACAGGTACACACCTTACCTATCGAGAGCTGGCCTGGACGTCATATCTTTCCAGGTTCGTCGTGGCCTGCCTTTGTTCAACTCAGCGGGGTTGACTTCGTTGGTTGACAGGTATTTTATGAACACATAGGTTGTATTAATAATCATTTGTTCAGGCGGTTATGTTTCTGAGGAGCATTATTGGTTTGGTAAAATAATAGGTGGTGACCTGAGACTCACAGCTTTCACATGGCGTTTAGGGAGATGACAGTCACGCTACAGGACTGTCAGAAGTTGCTAGGTCTGAGGGTGAGGGGAAGGGCAGTGACAGGGCAGTGTAGGTTAGAGGGTTGGAGAGCTCGGGTGGATGCCTTCCTTGGACGTCTGGTGGGTGAGCAAGGAGAGCGCACTTCTGGTGTTCTCCTCTCATGGCTTCGGGCTGAGTTCGCACAGTGTCCTCCAGGGGTAGACGAGCGGACAGTCCAGTACTACTGTAGGGCGTGGATCCTACACTTGTTTGGCTCTGTTCTCTTCCCCGACGGAACGGGGGACACTGCGTCGTGGATGTGGATCCACTGCCTCACAGACTAGGATCAGGCGGGTCAGTACAGCTGGGGCTCTGCAGTGTTGGCTTTCCTTTACCGTCAGCTTTGTGAATCGTGTCGGCGGTCTTTATAGTCAGCCTCACTAGGTGGGTGTGCGTACCTACTCCAGCTGTGGATGTGGTCGCGGCTTCCAGTTGCTCGTCCCGTGGTGCTGGCTCCTCGCGACTGGTTCCCACTGCATAACGCACGTCTACACCCGACGTGGGCGTACCTGTGGGACCAGGTGATAGTTCCTCACGCGAGGATGGAGCGGGCATACAAAGAGTACATGGACGAGCTAGACAGGCTAATGGCCTCTAGTGTAAGTACAAATTATTATACATGTTGGTTCGAAAGAAATTATTTATTAAGCTATCTAACTTCTTGTTTGGACACGTTGCAGGTGACTTGGGAGCCGTACGCGGATGAGGCCGCACTTCCTTTTGCGGTGAGCAACGTGTGTGACAGCGACAGCGAGCTCTATAGGGTGAGGTGCCCTCTTATCTGCTTCTATGCTGTCGAGTACCACCTTCCACATCGAGTTGCACGCCAGTTTGGAGCAAGGCAGCGTTGTCCACCATCTCCAGTGTCGACTGGCGTTGACTTGCACAAGTAAGTGTTCTATTCTTTGTAGTTGGACATTTTCCCTGAATTTGCACGGTTATAATTACCACTTCATATATGTCGAATAAGATGGATGAAATAATTATTGGTATGTTAGTATGTCTATGGAATGCATATAGGTGTGGTTTGTATCAACAAACAAAGGAAACTCAGCCGAAATTTTTAAGTTTGGCATACATGCATGTTATGTTCACACCATGATGACTAACTATTATACGTGTTTTGCAGGCTCGATCGTAAGAAAAACAGGAAAATCTTTGATTGGGCCCATCACCACAGAGACTACATCGAAGAGTGGGAGATGTTCGACGAGAACGTGGATGACAACGACGAGCCGCACACAAACAGAGAGTACAGACGGTACCAAGCTTGGTACCACCAAGCGACTCGTCCGAGGCTTAAGCTACAGTGGACACACGATGACTACGCTGACATTGAGTCGTCCGAGGATGAGGACACGGCGTATGACCACTCTACTCGTGTAGGTCGCCAGGTGGAAGCAGGAACGATCTTGGACAGAGTGGTATGTCATTTGCTCTACTTTTATATATCCATTTGCGTAAAAAATGACTTACAACTTACAACTTTGTTGTAGAGCAACTCCCTCAGGATGTCGGTCAAAGAAATTGAATGCTTTCGTCCGAGGGTGAGGGACGACGACACACGTAGCTTCCTTGACGTAAGTATCTATAAATATTTAAATATTAGATTACTAACACGTTCAATACATTCAGTTGATATGATTTTGTGCACCAGAGACTGGCTCATCGTCTACACCGTACCGCTGCACGCTGTGGTTGTAGGACAGGCATGACGCAGGACGTGCACGTGCCTTCTGCACCCAGAGGTGGCGTAGGTTCATCTAGCCACGAACCTACAGGGTCGCGAGGGGTTTGCGACGACGACGACGAGGACGAGGACGACGACCACGAGGATGACGACCAGGGCCACGAGGAGATTGGACCGTCTCAGCTAGACGATGCTCCCTGGACTCAGCCTTCGCAGCAGGTCGGTACCAGACGACGTCGACCACCTGACCCTTACACTCCAGGCACCCACGCTCTTGGACACAAGGGCAAGGGTAGGTCTAGGAGACAGTGAGGGACTGTAGCCGAATTATGGACTATATGGACTGTATGGACTGTTATTATGTATTGTATGTACTACTATGGAGTTTATAGACTCCAGGCACTCACGATTTGAGTAAACTGATCTACATTGTTTAAGGTGATTGTCATATATAATTGTTGATGACATATGTTACTGTGATATTTGTGTTTGGGTTGAATCAAAAAAAGGGAAAACTCTGCCAGAATTTTCCCTAACATGTCAAGTTGTATCGTACAGCGAGAGCAAGTAGCCTTTTCAGTACACCGATAGCAAGTAGCATTTTCAGTGATTTATCATGTCACTATCCTATCGTACATCCTCTTTTACAGATGAATTGATTGATCAAGGAATCTAGCCTTTTCAGATGAGTTTTCAAATAGGCTTTTTAGGGATGGCGTCTAGCCTTTTGTAACACCCAAATTTTAGAGATAATGAATTTCAAATAGTTTAGATAACAATTAATGGCAAATTAAAATTTTAAAAATTATTTGGTGATGCATTCATGCTGTTGCATTTATTTTATTTTGAGTAGTGGTTTTATTTTATTTTATTTTGTTTTGGTTTGAAACTCTTATTTGAGATCGTTTATTAAATAAGCAAATAAAAAAAGAAAAGAAGAAGACAGTTTACTCACCTGGTCATTGCGGCCCGCTCTCCTTCTTGGCTTGGTGGGCCGATCGGCAGCATCATAGGCCGTCTCGGCAAAGCGGCCCAACTCGGCGTCTTGGCCCAGCTCGGCCCAGGGTCCAGCAGCCGCACCTCTCCTTTTCTCCTGCCGCTGACCGGTGGGGTCGGCCTGTCAGCCGTCTCTTCTAGCTCTCGCCGTAGCGGGGTAGGACTCGAGCTTCGGTGTCCAACCGAACCGATCTTCAATCCCCGATATACTAACCAAAATAGTAGAGGTGACCTTATAAAAGGATAGCCGGGTATCTCCCTTTTTCGTTTTTCAACTAAAACGCTAGGCTAGCCACGGGAAATCAAGCTCTAGGGTTAGGACATAGCCGACGGTTTCGGTTGGCGCGGGTGAGGCCTTCGGGTGGATTGGTGGTCGATTTCTTCGCTTGGGTGAGTTTGTTATCTTCTCCTCTTCCTCCCAATGCTTTTATTTTGAGCTTTTGTGTTTTGTATCGCGGAATTGAAGCTCATCGTAGTGTAGTAATGGCGCCGCCGTCTCCTTGTTGCCGCGCGTCGGATACGGGTAGTTGTAGCTAGTTTTTATTGCTTGGGGGAGTTCGTGCGAAGCATCTCGTTCGATTGGTGCAAGTCTCGAGTCAAACGGTGGTCTAGGTGAGGAGAGCCGCCATCTCCGGCCATGGAGGAGCCACCGGTCATGGGGGGCCGCCGGCCGAACCTGGGGAAGAAGGATCGGTTGATCACTGTAGCGTTACTGATGAACCCGAGCCGCCCGATCTCAGATCAACGGCTGAAATTAGAACATACCCCTTCGCGGGTAGTTTTTCTAAAGAACCCCTGGATTTGTTAGAAATCAACCCGTGGTCCATAGCGTATGTCAAAATGCGTTTTCGCGTTTTGAAAGCGTATTTTCTTCCGGTTTATTCAAAAATACGTTTTCAGAAAATTACAGTTTTGCCACTAGAATTGTTTTGGTCATAAAAACTTTGTTTTAACTCCGATTTGATCCGTTCAAGTTGCGTTAGGTTCGTATTTGTGAGCTCTACATGTTAGTGTAGTTGTACAGTTGGTTTTGATAATTTATTTTTCGAGTTTATAACTGAGTATTTATTTATCTATAGGAAATCTTAGAAAATTCATAATTTTCACGTTTTAACTCCGAATTTGGTGATCTTTGCGTCTGTGTGATCGTAGAAACGTGTAGAAGAGTTTTATAAACTTTTATTACTGTTTTGTTATTGTTAGTGTACTGTTCTAATTATGTCTATTTGTTTGCTTAGTGTATGGTTGCTTGGATGATTGTGTGTTGGTGCTTGATGATCGAGTATAGACGGTGAGCAGTTTCTTGACGATCAGGAGTATTATTTTGAGCCAGACCAGCAGTATCATCAGGAAAGCTTTGATTAAGGCAAGTATAACATGGGACCATCCTTGTTGTCCTATTCACTAAAATTATCATACATATGCATGTGTCTTCCTTGACAACCGTAGAGATTATAACTTAGCTATTGATATCTTGTTTCCTTGTCACCTATGGGTTATGCATTTGGGTAGCTACTGCTAGCGCTTAATTATGAACAATGATCTTGTAATTTGACTAATGGATTATACAATCAACCAATTAAGATGATGTTATTTCTGTTGAAAGGGGGCTAGAGCATGTGGGTTATTTTGATGCTCTAGTTACTCTCCGTAAGGACTTACCTGTAAGTGATAACCGGGACATACAGTACAGCTGTGAGGGCTATATGGCTCTGGCTCTAGTTGTTCAAGAGACCTTTTCTAGCTTGTTAGAGGTTACCTTAAATGGCGTAAGAATGGCTTGCCACGTTGGGTGTAGTGCGAGCCCTGGCCTAGTGTGTATAGGCTGCGATTGTTGTGCCACCGGGAAGGGGGGTTCTACATCTGTCTGCCGAGTGAATCTAATGGCCCTAACTTGTTAGACGAACTTTTGAATGGCTTTATATGGTCTCTGATGTTTTGGGCCTTGCAAACCCATGCATTTGGAAATCATGACTCACAGTGAAAGTGTACACCTCTGCGCAGAGTTAAAAACTGGTATACTAGCCGTGCTCACGGATACGAGCGGCCTTGGAGATTCTTACAGAATAGTTGATCACCATTGTTATATCATGCTTAATTATTGTTGATTATTGTTATGCTCATGTTAATGCTATTCATTATCCTTATTACAATTGATCATTGATTCATTAATGGGATTTGGATTACCTTGATGCTACTCAATTGCTAATTATATGATGATTAAAAGCTAAACGCAGTTAAACAGTGTCTAGCCTTTTTGAGCCTCATGAACCCTGTGTTATACTTGTTGAGTTCGACATGGACTCACTCTTGCTATTTCCCCAACACTCCAGTGTGTAATAAGATGCTACTCGGAAAAAGGACAAAGGTGTAGTGGAGTTTCCAGAAGACTAGTAGAAGTGCTAGGCATATGTTACCCCCAGTCAGCCGTCCCTGAGAAGAATGGAGCCTGAAGTTTAGTCACCGTTCCGCGATACTCTGATGTAAGTGTTAATATAGCTATGTATACGTTATATAATAACATTGTTTCTGATACTTTTTCATTCTAGCATATGTGTGGACTTCCTGGGCACACATATGATTAGCCTGGTTTTGTTCTTTAGAAAACCGGGTGTGACAGAGTGGTATCAGAGCGGTGTTGACTGTAGGACGTATGCCAAGTAGCACTGGACGTATTCTAAAACTTATTTTACTATAAAACTATTTTCTCATCCCTTGACTCATTGATTTTGACTATTTCCTGTTTCTTGTCCTGTTGTATCCTCTCCTTGATAGCTTTCTTTTGAGCTAATACTTCTTACTCCCTTGAATTTTGTTTCATGTTGTTTTTACTAAAAGTTTTCTGATCTTACCTTGTTCAAAAGTTCGATGACCTTTCATCATCTCCAATGTGCCAATAGGATGACCACCATTATTGAAGAAGCACGTGTAGTACCGATGATGTGATATGTGCTTGTTTTGTTTGATGTGTTGCTTGTGTGTTGTTCTTGTTCTCGTGTTTCAAAGGTAGGCCCGGAAGGTATAAGTCTTGAGAAGTAGTTCGATCTTTGTTAAGTGGGGTAGCATCTGCTATCAACAACAGCAAGTCCTGAATATCTCAAGCGACGAGGCATGAGGAGGTACAAAGAACTCAAGATCAAACCTTATCTTTCTTGTCATCTTTTGGCTATCCTCGATCCATGTCTTATATCTCATCAACACAAAGCAAAGAAGCATGAAGACTTGAAGATTAGTGTTATCTATCTCTCTAGTCTCTCTTAATCTCGTTTCTACCTTATCCTGTTTTTTTTAGAACAGTCTATCTTTCTTAGTTTATACCTATATTTTTGGATGCCCAAAAATCATGGATAAATTCTGGACAATAGTAGACTTTAATATCTTTCTCTGACCGTAAGAACCACCCTGATATCTATTATGGTTTGGGATTTATGAAAATCACAAGGCGACGCATCTGTGCTGTCAGCAATCTGGAATAGTTTCTGTTGTGCACAGTTTTCGACTACCTTAACTGCAGAATCTGGAGAAGAATTCTATAAGGAAGTTGTAGTAAATTTGATAAGCTTTCCAACGGTATAAGCTACAATATCATTGGATTCGTAGAACTCGAGATATAACTGTATTTCTGCACTGCTATTTTTCTGCTCGCGAGGAAGTGCAGGTTACTTGTACTTGCATATGCTCATGAGTCTCTTTGACATGATAGAAGGACACGATAGTAGTTATCACTCAGAAACAAATGCAAGCTATCCTTTGGTGTACTCTAGTTGATCTCTTCTTAAGAGGGTTTGTCGAACTAAAAGACGATACAAGATGGAGGTTTATATGTTCTATTTCGTCACCTGGAAGCATCAGCTAGCTACATGGTTGTAAAGTCACTATCGAGCGCAAGTATCTTTTCTTAGGGTTGGTAACCTGTTAGAACCATCTACAAGAATCGTAAGGGTCTAAAGGAGACATTTACAAAGTTGGTTTTGAGCTTGTGGCATCATCATTGCATAAGAGTTGCAGAAGGAAAAAGAACTTAAGGAGCAAGCTTATAAGGAGATTGACCAATTAAGGGCGGAGTTAGGTCGTCCCCAAGATTTATTAGAAGCTTAACTAGGAAATAGGAAAAATCCCTATGTAATAAGAACGATAGTAGTTGCGAGTCAATTTTAAGTTGGATTGTTTTGAGAGTCAGTTTGTGGTGTGAACAATTGTGTGATTGATGGATTGTTAATGTGATAATGTGTGATTTGGATCTTTGTAATGTGTGCTGGAGTTTTGTAGACAGACCTACAAGTTCCATGGTTAAGAATATTAAGTTTGATCAAAATATATTAGTTGGTTATGAGGTGAACATAGTTCTGTCATTTGCTGATTTTTAGGTCAGTCTGGGATGTTTAAGAAATAACTTAAAATCCATTAATGGGAAATTTAAGAAATTATACTGGGAATAATTAGACTTCTATATCTTTCCAACCCCGCAAGAATCACTCTAATATCTATTAAGAGCTAAGAGATATATCTATTTCAAGTTGGGGTTACTGCACAGTCTGGAATTCTGAAACAGTTTCGGTTAAGTTCAGTTTTTGGCCAACTATTTGACAGATTCAGAAAAAGTGTTGTGAATAAAAGTTGTAGATAATTTTGTAAGCTTTCCAACCATGTAAAGATCATCTGAATTGGACGTCTGTAGCTCGAGATATGACAGTTTTACTGAGTTACTGAAATTGGAATTTGCACAGAGAAATCAGATTTTGCTTATCTATTGAATTGGAAACCACCTATTGATGTTAGCGAGATTCGTAGTTTCTTGGGATTAGCTGGATATTACAGATGGTTCATTGAATGGTTTTCTAAACTTGCTAAACCTATGACATCTCTATTAGAGAAGAATGCCAAGTTTGTGTGGTCAGATAAATGTCAAGCTAGTTTTGAGGAATTGAAGAAGAGGTTGACTACAGCGCCTGCTTTGGTTTTACCAGATTTGAGTAAGAAGTTTTCTATTTATTGTGATGCTTCTCGTCAAGGTTTGGGATGTGTTCTTATGCAAGAAGGCAGAGTTGTGGCTTATGCATCTAGGCAGTTGAGAAAGCATGAGTTGAATTATCCTACACATGATTTGGAGTTAGCAGCTGTGGTTCATGCTTTAAAGATTTAGAGACATTATTTGATTCGACATAAGAGTGATATATACACTGATCATAAGAGTTTGAAGTATATTTTCACTCAGTCAGACCTGAATTTGAGGCAACGAAGATGGTTAGAGTTGATTAAGGATTATGATAGTGAGATGCACTATCATCCTGGTAAGGCTAATAAAGTAGCTGATGCTCTTAGTAGGAAAAGTTATGCCAATGAGATACGGATGTTGTCTATGACTAGTGAGTTATGTGCTGAATTTGAATATTTGAATTTAGGAATTGTTACTAATACAATGGAATTAGTGATAGAGCCTACTTTAGAGTAAGAAATTTACAAGGGTCAGTTGAAGGATGAGAAACTAAAGAAGATAGCGGAAGATATAGTGATTGCTAAGTCACCAGGGTTTTCGAATGGATGATAATGGGATTTTGTGGTTTGGAAAAAGGCTGTGTGTATCTGAGGATCAAGCTGTTCGACAGGCAATTCTTAGCGAAGCTCATGAGTCAACTTATTCCATTCATCCTGGTAGCACTAAGATGTATTTGGATCTGAAACAGAAATATTGGTGGGTTGGATTAAAGCGAGATGTGGCTGAGTATGTGGCATTGTGTGACACATGTCAGAGGGTGAAAGCAGAGCATCAGAGACCTGCTGGATTGTGCAACCAATGAAGATTCCTGAATGGAAGTGGGAGGAAGTTGGTATGGACTTTATAGTAGGGTTACCGCGTACTCAGAGAGGTTATGATTCTATTTGGGTGATAGTGGATAGATTGACTAAAGTTGCTCATTTTATACCCGTCAAGACTAAATTACACGGGAGTACAATTAGCTACCTTGTATATAGAAAGAATAGTATGTTTGCATGGAATTCCAAAGAAGATTGTATCTGATCGAGGATCGCAGTTTACGTCGCACTTTTGAAAAGTTGTACATGAATCTTTGGGAACAAAATTGAATTTTAGTACAGCATATCATCCACAGACAGATGGACAGACTGAAAGGACCAACCGGGTATTAGAGGATATGTTGAGAGCTTGTGCATTGCAATATGGAACTAGTTGGGATAAGAGTTTGCCTTATGCAGAATTCTCTTATAATAATAGTTATCAACAGAGTCTTAAGATGGCACCGTTTGAAGCTTTGTTTGGACGTAAGTGTAGAACTCCATTGTTTTGGGATCAGACAGGTGAATCTCAGGTGTTTGGTACAGATGTTCTTAGAAACGCAGAAGATCAAGTGCGAGTGATTCGTGAGAAGTTGAGAGTAGTGCAGTCTCGTCAGAAGAGTTATGCTGATAATAGGAGAAGAGATCTAGTTTTTTAGGTAGGTGATTATGTCTATTTGAAGGTGTCACCTATGAGAAGTGTGAAGAGGTTTAACATGAAAGGTAAACTAGCACCAAGGTATGTTGGACCATTTAAAGTTATTACTAGACGTGGGGAAGTTGCTTATCAATTAGAGTTGCCTGAAAATTTATCTGGAGTGCATAATGTGTTCCATGTTTCACAACTTAAGAAGTGTTTACAGGTGCCGAGGAGCAGATACCTTTAGATGAATTGACTGTTAAGGAGGATCTTACATATGAAGAGTTTCCGATCAAGATTTTAGAGACTGCTGAGAGAGTTACTCGAAGTCGGATTATTAAGATGTGTAAAGTACAGTGGAATCGATATTCAGAGGCAGAGGCAACTTGGGAAAGAGAGGATGAATTGAGGAAATCGTATCCGCAATTGTTTGAGTAAGCAGTTCAATCTCGAGGACAAGATTCTTTTAAGGGGGTAGAATTTGTAACACCCAAATTTTAGAGATAATGAATTTCAAATAGTTTAGATAACAATTAATGGCAAATTAAAATTTTAAAAATTATTTGGTGATGCATTCATGCTGTTGCATTTATTTTATTTTGAGTAGTGGTTTTATTTTATTTTATTTTGTTTTGGTTTGAAACTCTTATTTGAGATCGTTTATTAAATAAGCAAATAAAAAAAGAAAAGAAGAAGACAGTTTACTCACCTGGTCATTGCGGCCCGCTCTCCTTCTTGGCTTGGTGGGCCGATCGGCAGCATCATAGGCCGTCTCGGCAAAGCGGCCCAACTCGGCGTCTTGGCCCAGCTCGGCCCAGGGTCCAGCAGCCGCACCTCTCCTTTTCTCCTGCCGCTGACCGGTGGGGTCGGCCTGTCAGCCGTCTCTTCTAGCTCTCGCCGTAGCGGGGTAGGACTCGAGCTTCGGTGTCCAACCGAACCGATCTTCAATCCCCGATATACTAACCAAAATAGGAGAGGTGACCTTATAAAAGGATAGCCGGGTATCTCCCTTTTCCGTTTTTCAACTAAAACGCTAGGCTAGCCACGGGAAATCAAGCTCTAGGGTTAGGACATAGCCGACGGTTTCGGTTGGCGCGGGTGAGGCCTTCGGGTGGATTGGTGGTCGATTTCTTCGCTTGGGTGAGTTTGTTATCTTCTCCTCTTCCTCCCAATGCTTTTATTTTGAGCTTTTGTGTTTTGTATCGCGGAATTGAAGCTCATCGTAGTGTAGTAATGGCGCCGCCGTCTCCTTGTTGCCGCGCGTCGGATACGGGTAGTTGTAGCTAGTTTTTGTTGCTTGGGGTAGTTCGTGCGAAGCATCTCGTTCGATTGGTGCAAGTCTCGAGTCAAACGGTGGTCTAGGTGAGGAGAGCCGCCATCTCCGGCCATGGAGGAGCCGCCGGTCATGGGGGGCCGCCGGCCGAACCTGGGGAAGAAGGATCGGTTGATCACTGTAGCGTTGCTGATGAACCCGAGCCGCCCGATCTCAGATCAACGGCTGAAATTAGAACATACCCCTTCGCGGGTAGTTTTTCTAAAGAACCCCTGGATTTGTTAGAAATCAACCCGTGGTCCATAGCGTATGTCAGAAAATGCGTTTTCGCGTTTTGAAAGCGTATTTTCTTCCGGTTTATTCAAAAATACGTTTTCAGAAAATTACAGTTTTGCCACTAGAATTGTTTTGGTCATAAAAACTTCGTTTTAACTCCGATTTGATCCGTTCAAGTTGCGTTAGGTTCGTATTTGCGAGCTCTACATGTTAGTGTAGTTGTACAGTTAGTTTTGATAATTTATTTTTCGAGTTTATAATTGAGTATTTATTTATCTATAGGAAATCTTAGAAAATTCATAATTTTCACGTTTTAACTCCGAATTTGGTGATCTTTGCGTCTGTTTGATCGTAGAAACGTGTAGAAGAGTTTTATAAACTTTTATTACTGTTTTGTTATTGTTGGTGTACTGTTCTAATTATGTCTATTTGTTTGCTTAGTGTATGGTTGCTCGGATGATTGTGTGTTGGTGCTTGATGATCGAGTATAGACGGTGAGCAGTTTCTTGACGATCAGGAGTATTATTTTGAGCCAGACCAGCAGTATCATCAGGAAAGCTTTGATTAAGGCAAGTATAACATGGGACCATCCTTGTTGTCCTATTCACTGAAATTATCATACATATGCATGTGTCTTCCTTGACAACCGTAGAGATTATAACTTAGCTATTGATATCTTGTTTCCTTGTCACCTATGGGTTATGCATTTGGGTAGCTACTGCTAGCGCTTAATTATGAACAATGATCTTGTAATTTGACTAATGGATTATACAATCAACCAATTAAGATGATGTTATTTCTGTTGAAAGGGGGCTAGAGCATGTGGGTTATTTTGATGCTCTAGTTACTCTCTGTAAGGACTTACCTGTAAGTGATAACCGGGACATACAGTACAGCTGTGAGGGCTATATGGCTCTGGCTCTAGTTGTTCAAGAGACCTTTTCTAGCTTGTTAGAGGTTACCTTAAATGGCGTAAGAATGGCTTGCCACGTTGGGTGTAGTGCGAGCCCTGGCCTAGTGTGTATAGGCTGCGGTTGTTGTGCCACCGGGAAGGGGGGTTCTACATCTGCCTGCCGAGTGAATCTAATGGCCCTAACTTGTTAGACGAACTTTTGAATGGCTTTATATGGTCTCTGATGTTTTGGGCCTTGCAAACCCATGCATTTGGAAATCATGACTCACAGTGAAAGTGTACACCTCTGCGCAGAGTTAAAAACTGGTATACTAGCCGTGCTCACGGATACGAGCGGCCTTGGAGATTCTTACAGAATAGTTGATCACCATTGTTATATCATGCTTAATTATTGTTGATTATTGTTATGCTCATGTTAATGCTATTCATTATCCTTATTACAATTGATCATTGATTCATTAATGGGATTTGGATTACCTTGATGCTACTCAATTGCTAATTATATGATGATTAAAAGCTAAACGCAGTTAAACAGTGTATAGCCTTTTTGAGCCTCATGAACCCTGTGTTATACTTGTTGAGTTCGACATGGACTCACTCTTGCTATTTCCCCAACACTCCAGTGTGTAATAAGATGCTACTCGGAAAAAGGACAAAGGTGTAGTGGAGTTTCCAGAAGACTAGTAGAAGTGCTAGGCATATGTTACCCCCAGTCAGCCATCCCTGAGAAGAATGGAGCCCGAAGTTTAGTCACCGTTCCGCGATACTCTGATGTAAGTGTTAATATAGCTATGTATACGTTATATAATAACATTGTTTCTGATACTTTTTCATTCTGGCATATGTGTGGACTTCCTGGGCACACATATGATTAGCCTGGTTTTGTTCTTTAGAAAACCGGGTGTGACACCTTTTCAGGAGCATTAAAGCCACAATACAACTGCTCTCAACACCACTGCTGGCTATATATACACCTTCCTCAATGCAATGGTAGTCACTTGAAACTAGAAGTTAGTTATAAACGAGTAGTAATGTCTGGAGGGTCATCGAGAGGGAAGGGAACGGGGGGGACTAAGGGTACTTCAATTGTGTGGGAGGGGTCTCTGGGTCCGAAAGACTTTGATGAACCAGTGTATCATTTTCCTATCGAGACCAAGAGAGATTTCAACAAAGAGTGTCCACTCCGAGGATATGATAACCGGAAAGAAGATTGGCCAAAATATAGGCATGGTGAGGACTGCTTAGTGCAGATGTTCGTGGAGGGTTTGGATGGAGGTCGCCGATTCTTTAAATGTCCGCGAGCAGAGGTAATTGGTTTTAAAATTTATTACTCAAATTTTTTCTCCATTATTTTACATCTCAAAGGCGAAACTAACTGCATGTTCACTAAAATCTTTGAAATGCAGTGTTCAGAGTCCAAAGAAAACTGTGGCTTCACTAGGTGGGTCAATCCTAGACCAATCTATCCGCACGCATAGTACATCTACTACTTGCAAGACCGTATCTTCGAACTAGAAAGAGAAGTTAGCAACGGTTACAAAGACAACGAAGCAGACGATACCAGTAGTGGTGCCGTTTCACAGGACGGACCATGCCATGATCCATATTGCATCTGCCCTAACCACAAGAACAACAGGCCTCCGCCACCACCCCCGCCACCTCCACCATCAACAATGGGAGGGTACTATGGAGAAGGGGCTATACAGTTTGCTATGTGGCCGCACTACTAGATAGAACAAATCTATCATGTACACATGCCATGTAATGTGCTTGTTGTTCGCTCTAATTACCTAAGGTATGTTAGGTTTAGTCCAGGACAAATGTGCCCTAGTTTGGTACAAGTTCTGACATGTCATATCCTATGTTATGCGTGTTGAATTGTGAAATCTAGTACTTCCTTATGTTTTATGTGTACCTCGAGAACTAGTTTCAGTAACGAATTAACATTAAACCTGATATATGACAACACTATACAAGGTCCAAAAACTTAAAGTGCATATGAAGTACATGATGGACGCAATAGATAACAAAGAACATGCCCTAAGTACATGATTTACCTAAAGTACAATAGATTAAACACATTGCATACTAGATCGACCATATTATTTATGATTAAACCATACAACTAGCATACTACTGAGTACAACGAGGCCACTTTCCCTTTTTCTGGGCATCGGGATTCTCCATCGCTGCCTTCGCTCTGCGCACGCGCTCAAGCTTCTTCTCCCTCTCCTCCCTACACGCAGCAACACGCCTCATTTCCTCCTCTTCCTTGTGCTCCTTTGCTGCTGCCTCCTCTCTGCGTCTCTTCTCTAATATCTCCAGGCGCTCCGTATCTCACTCCTTCAGGCCTTGTAGAAGCCGCATGTCAGCCTCCTTGATCTCAGTGTCGATCCACTGCTCAAAATCACATAGCGGTGGAGGGGTCTGCAGTAAATAAAATTTTTCAAATCCAATTAATATGCAAAACTTCATATGACACGAATTAATTAAAAAACAAAAACAATTTCTCACAATAAATGTACTGCGGCGCTGACGCTCTGTAGGTTCCCATGCAAAATTAGAACACATCCAATATCTCTGCTTATATGTTGCCTCATCTTCTGAAATGTCTACCATGCAAGGATCACCACAGAAGCACATGGGTATTGGCACACCGCTAGGGAGCGGCTTTGGGACGTACGGACTTTCGGTCATCCGTGCATAGCTACCATTCAACAAATTCTAGTCTAATATAACAAACCAAATAACAATAAAACTAAAAACTAAGGGATTACTATATGAAGAAAAAGATCTACGCATACCTTTGTTTTCTAGCTTTTCCACGCCTAGACATCCTACGGTTCAAAAATACATACGATTTTTAAAAAGCACATGAACAAAGGATATGTGAAGTTCATAGGTTAAGAATATGATTTTATTTTACCAAATCGATTCAATAAAATAACGAAGGGTGAGAGAATACCTAGCTCTCGAAGATCGACGAATAAAATCCAACTTCTCACGGTCTAATAGCTCGATTGAAGAGGTTGGCCGAAGTGTACAAAGGAAAAACCCGAAGAGAAGGAGAAAGAAAACGAGAATGACTCGGGGAGGAAGAGGGGGCTGGCTAAAACGTGGGCTCTTGGCGCCAAGATCCATGGCGCCATGCATGGCGCCAAGATCCATGGCGCCATGTACCCTGCCACGTCACCGCCACGGCGGCAGGGTCATGCAGTTATATCTTGGCGCCAACGACTATGGCGTCATGAGAAGGGTCCATTTTTTGAAATCTTTCGGTCAGGGGCATATTTGAGAGAATCTTTCGCAAAAAGGGCTAAAAAACAAAAAAAAACGGGGCAGAGACAGCGTCTTCTTGTTGCGGCCACGCTTTGCCTTTTGGCCTGCACTGTCTGGTGGGCTCGGCTGAGCTTGAGTAGCTTGAAATTCAAAATTTCCTGGGCTAGAACTAGTTGGGCTTTGCTGAAGGCCCATGTTGCCATTCTTGGGCTTAGGACGCCTCTTGTAAACTCGAGTGATTGGGCTGGGCCGAGATGCCTGAGCTTCAGGTTCAAACCCATGATCAAAGGTGCTAGCCAAGCTCTGAAGGGATCCCTGCTGGTCTTGATCCTCTGTCCCTTGATATTCAACGCTCATAGCAAACAACTGCAGTGCCAGAGCTGCTCCAGTAGGCTTCCATGGCACAATTTCCATTCCATTGGGGATGTGAACCTTCTCTTGGTTTGCAAACAGAGTGGAGGTGTCAATGACAATTGGCTTGAAAAAGGTTGGGGCTTGCATCTGCCGCTGGCCTTGACTAGAGCTGCTAGCACTAGGAGCGAAAATGCCTGTGAGGGTGAAACCAGGGATGGGCCTAAGATGGCTAGAGCAACCCCTGTTTACAGCCCTGTGCTCTGACAATAGTGAGGTTGCATCGCTTGATGAGGAACTGTCATCTTCAGAGTTAACAGTGACGTCAATTGGGATGTCAGACCCTTCTCCACGCACATCGTGGCCTGTTGCCCCTGGGTTTGACAGCATCCATCTCACGTTCTTCTCGAAGTTGCAGATGCTGTGTAAGGACTTGGAGAGCAATGGAGCCAAAGACCGGGGACCATGGCACAATGTCTAGGCCATTAGGGACAAATGGCTCATCAGCTGCTACTGCATCCTGTTTGGTACACTCCAAATCAGTTCTGTCAATAGTTATACCAGCTGGAACAGAGGGAGGTAGAGGAGCAATGACGCCCGGGAAGAAGCCATCTTGCAAAGCTTTTCTGTTGAAGGCCAGTTGATCACTGATGTCTACACCAATCTCTTCGGCGGCGATAAAGGTGTTGGGGTTTTCTTGTTCTGAGTTGTTTGGGATTGGAGATGGTATAGATTGGAACTGATCGCTTGTTAGGGAAGGCGAAGAGTCCGGAGCTTCATCGCGGGAATCTAGGTGAGTTTCCTCGACCCGCAATTTGTTTCCCAATAAACTCTCACGGTCAGCACTTGGCCAAGATTTGGGCTTCCAGATCAACTTGGGCTGGGATCGGGTTACGAAAGTTTTTTATGTCGATTTAGGCAGCCAGACCAGTTGGACTTAGCCCGGACGAGACACCATCTTTTGGTATGCCCATAGTTGTGGCACTGCAGGCAGCGGATAGGTGACCGACAGGCTGAACTAGGATGGCCCCAGGCCAGGCAACGGACGCAACGTTGCTGGGCCAGTTTATGAGGCTGAACCAAAGTAGCGCTTTTCTCAGAATTTGAAACTTGAATGGTCTCCGGCTGCTGCGGCAGATTGGCCGATCCGAGATTCTCACGCTCAGGTTGAACACGAGTTGAACTGATTGGCTCTGATCGGTGATCGTGAGGAGAAGAGTAGCTGGAGTTGAAAAAAAAATAACTTCTTTGGTTCGACCAGATCCAACGTGGTTAAAAAGGAGCCAAAATAAATACAAGAGGGTGGTCTGAATTTGATTTTCGGAGGAGATTGCACAAGTTTATTGGCAAAATGAACCTTCTTGGGCAGTATGCTAGCGGATTTGGCCGCAGCTTTTGCCACTTTCTTGGACCATTCTTTTTCCTGCTCTAATTCCCAAGCACGCTTCTCCCTCTCCCAATGAGGAGTGTCGTTGTTCCAGAGATGGAAATAGACATCGAAACAGGATCTGATGACTCTTTTGAGATTGTAAACTTGAAAACCCACAGCTTTGAAGAAAACGGAGAAGCGGAAATGATTGTTGCTTAGAAACACCACGTGAAAATCCAAGGCACGGCCACCCAGGCAAGATTGAAGAGCAAGGCCGACCGAGTCCTTCGCGAGGCGAAAAAGGTGACGCCGGAATGTAGCCAGGAGCAAGGTTCACATTACCGGTAGCAAAAAAAAATACCGGAGGTCACTGATAAACAGGTTTATCGGATTTATCGGAAAATTTCTCGGTCAAAAATAAAACAAAAAATACCTAATTTCTCTAGAAAATTATATAAGTTGTCTCTAAAGCATTTAATAATAAGAACTAGCACATAATAGTATTGATATAAGAGAATACCACACTTTTATGTAGGTAGACTAGTGAAATTTGGAATCTTGGTGATAAATAAAATTTATCGGACCTCAGCGATAAACAGGATTATCGGGTTTATCGAAATTTTATCGCCGATAAATTTTTTCCCTGGCCAGGAGGAAGAATGAGCCATCGGGGGAGGGAGAGGGGTGGTGTACCGATGACTTGAAGTGGCGGCGAATTTCATCCGGGAACTCCAGACCAGGGTTGAAATCTAAACGGGACACCAGATCCGAACTGGATCCCATGGTGTCTAGGGGCGCAGCGGCAGATTACCGGCGATCAGCATGGCCGATGAGGTTGGTGGTGAGGGTCGCCAGCGTGTTGTAGGAGACGACGTCATGGGCGGAGGGCATTTCCTCGAACACCCTGCGCGCGTGCCTCGCGTAGAGAGAGATGAGCGTGTTGGCCCCGTGCAGGAACGGGAGGAGGTTCGAGGCGACCGCGACGGCGTGGAGGGAGAGCGACCCGCCGGCGAGGACGAGCTTGGAGGAGGCACGTTGGCGAGCTGCGAGCAGCGACCCCAGCAGCCCCGCGACCGCAAGCTTCGAGCAGCGGCCCGAGCGGCCCCACGAGGAAGGTGCGAGCAGCGGCCGAGCAGGCGTACCTGCGGGCGAGCGGCCCCGGCTGGCAGCGGCCCTAGCGGCGAGCGGCGGCCCCGGTGGGCGTACCTTACTTACTAACCTTTTACAGTGAAAACAGTTAGTAATACATTTCCATTTCCTCCCATCTCCCATGCCAATCATGATTTACTCAGGTTGCCAGTCCAACTGATAAGAAGATAATTAAAGTGTTCAGCGCAAGAATTACAAGGACAGGGAGACAACAACTTATCAAGGTAAGGCAATTATACTTCCTTTAAATAAACAAACAACCTACTATCTGTTGTCTCAGATTGCTCAACAACATGCCTCTGTACAACCAAAGCGAGCCTACAATGCTATACCTAACCTCCATTGTCCTAGGTTTAATACCTGCCCAGAACTTTACAACCTATTTGTTATGGCATATTTGAATGGTCAGGCAACTCATTTGACATGTTTATATGTCAACATAAGGCATCACATAATCTAGCCTGCTGTATATTGCTGAGTACACACCATTTCAAAATCTAGATCCTATCACAACTCCTAATGATCCAAACCACAAATGGTATGTTGAGTACAAATTGTGATTGTCTACTATAATATGTCCTCACATAGGCATACATCTGGAGTTAATAGAACAACTAAAGTGGACACACATAACAAACTGTGTAAATGAATTATTCTCACAGGTATTCATCACACCTTAGATTCATATTTGAAATACATAGTATGCACATGTTTTTCTATGCCAAATTACACTACATATACCTTCTTGCCGTGTAAAAATTTAGACATTGACTGAAGCAATGACATCGACTGGATATTTATGACCACACTAACACATCCTCATAGCGTTTAGAACCAGACATTACTTAACTGTCCTAAAAAGTAGCCTTTTTCATGTCTTCTGCAATTCCCTTAGAAAAAACTAAATGATGCCTTCATATGTCAGCAAGAGCCCTTCCAAAAAATAATATTTTCTTGCTTTTCTTCAATCACTGCACATGTGTAGCCTATACTTTTCTTAAGTGAATTTTGCATTTTCATATAGCCCTCCATACTCTACAATTTGATGTTTCACAGCATACGTCAACAAATACACTAATAACTTCATAGGCAGCCACAGACACAAAACCATTACTAGAGGCTGGTTTTCATAGAACCTACTGTTGTAAGCCCCTCTATGCCAGCGACCCCAGTGTTTAATTTCCCCTCTGGAATTTGTATGCTGTGCAACCTATAACCAGTGTTCGTTTTCCCCTCTGTAATTCACGTGATGTGCGATCTATCTAGAGAACTTTTTTGGTCGTGTATCATGTATCTTGCATAGTCAAATTCTATTTAATGTATTAAGGACAAAAATGCACCTTGACCTCACTGAATTGCCTCGCAAAGAACTAATACACACTGATACTACATATGTTTTATCTTTTTTTTTCCTCTCTTTTAACGTGTCTGAATGCAGGCTTGACACCATGCATAACGCAGCCTCCTCAAGAACCCTTCTCTTCAGAGGGTTCACCATTTTGCTCACTGTTGCTCTGAGTCAAATTGTTTAGCTATTTATAAGAGCCAGCTCTCTACAACTGACTGAATTGAAATATCACCATATTAACACCGCTTCTATTCATATGTGTTTATAGCACATTGAAGGAATAAGATTGTGGTTCTGCTCTTGTTTATGCAATCAGCATGGGTGCTCTTTCCTTTTTGATTGTGAAATACTTGAGCTGTTGTCCCCAGTATATGGCTAACGGACTGATCTCATACCTCTATGCCTGTAATTCCCACCAAGGGATGATGTCTGAATGCTTGTGCAACTATAAACTCCTTTACGGACTCCTGGTGCTTCGACAAATGTGTGATTTACCATTTTATGGACTACTTAGATGCTTCGGAATGTGTGTAATTTACCACCGGTGCCTATGCATACCAGAAACAGATGTTATCTCCTGTCATTAATAAACCATCTTATAGAAGTGTCATGAGGAAAGCCTTCCTTTTCCAAATGAACATTTCACGGTTCATAGCGGCACAAAGGACAGGTCAACAGCGGGCGCAGCGGAGCGCGCCTATCAACCTAGCCAATTGAATGCAGGAGCTATTCTGTGGTCGATCCAGCGCTGGCAGCTCTACTGCCTTCTAAAGCGTAACGCGCCACAGCAATACAGCATGCGGCGAATGCCAAACTTTGCAGCCCACAAGTATACAATATTACAAGAGTGGAAACAGAGCCGGTGCTGGAGATCCGCTGCTCTTCTTCCCCCGACTGTTCATGTGTGCAGACCTGCAAGTAGGGACGGATCGGATACGGACAGATATCATTGATATCGTATTTGTTTTCATATTTATGTCCGGATTCGGATTCGAATACGGATATTATAAAAAATGTCAGATAGGATTCGACATTATAAATATGTGATTTAAATATTCGGATACGAATACGGTATCAAATGTTAAATATCCGGACTCGGATACGGACGGATTAAAACCTCTCTAAACGGATTCGGTCTCGAATACGGTCGGAAAATATCCGTACCGTTTTCATCCCTACCTGCAAGCAAGAAAGGAGGAGGTCGTGAAGGCAAGAGACGGTGGGGGCAAGAGACTCAAGAATGGGCAATAACACAGGAGATCTAACCTGGTTATGTCCGTGCACTCGCAGATGGGTCATGGAACCACTGGCCTGGTCGTCGAGGTATCATCATGGACATGCTACGCAGGAAGAAGCAGCTGCGATGCAACTCGCCACACCGGGTGCTGGGCAACGGCTGCGCAGGAAACCCTTGACCGGACAATTGGTGAGCGGGCCGGTTGTGGGCGGCCGCAGGGAACCCCCCACCGCCACCGCATCCTAGCTTGGTGAGGACGGCGAAGGGGGGGAGGAGGATTGGACGTGAGGGCCGCGCACGCCGAGGGCTGGGAAGGGGGGGGGGGGGGGGGGGGGGGGGCGGAGGGCGCACACGACGGAGAGGCGGAGTACAGGACCGAAGAGAACATCCTCCTATTTCCTCAAAACACTAAAGAGAACATCCATTCCATGGTGTCAGTTTGATCTATTCAGTGTGCCAATTATACAGCTGTGCAGCGCAGTAAAGCTGCAAAGAGAATTCTCCATACGGGGGGGAATAACAGCACCAGTAGCTTCCTAAGAAGAGACCCCGATGGTAAATTACAGAGGATAAGATACATGTCGTCTGACCCGGTGGTAAATTACAGAGGATAAGATACATGTCATCCAACAAGGAAAAAGGCGAGGGACAAGTTCATTCTTGTACCACAAAACACAATAGGAGCTGATAGATGGTAGCAGGTGCTGGTAGGCTCTAATTCTTTCCGAGTATCTTTCTCAAAGATAACTGGATCAAGCAATAAGTGACAGGCACCCAGCTCGGACCGTTTTTTGTGGCTAATCCTGTGTAACTCTGGCTCTCCATTCCAGAATACGAACACTAAATCTAAGTGCTAATAAGGAATTACCACATATACGCCTATTATAACATGCTACAGCTACTTAACCTTTTTTCACAGCATTAAAGGGGGTAAAGAGTAGACAAACAATGTGACACATGGTGGAATTGCAACTCCCAGTAAAATCTACAAATGTTGTAAAACTGAGGGAGTAACACGCGAGGAGATAGCTAAACTGACAGTTACAGACTTACATGTACCAGCCGGGATGCTTGCTATCGCTTATGGTACCCTTTCATGGCAGCATTAATGCAAAAGCCCAAACACTATTGGGCCAAGGGGAGGTTATGGCACCATAAATGTGGATGATCCACACGCATTGCCAGCAAGGGCAGATGCATCATCACACTGAACTCTATGGTTTCTGGTCACTCTATTGTGAGGGTTTCCAGTCATATTGAATGTTATTGAAGCTGTTTGCTGATCTAAATCCGCCCAACAGCTGGTTTCCTATGTCATGCTGCTGCTGATGCTGCTGCTGTTGCTGGTGTAACTGACCCAATTGTGATAGGTCATGTGCACCATGATTCATTCCCATCCTTGCACCCATTGCCATCGGATTGTTTGCCATTGCCGTTCTCATCCCATGACTGAACCCACTCATGGCGCCAAATCCCATTCCTCCCATTCCTGAGTTATTCGTGACGGCATTGCCAACTAAGCAATTAACCCCATTAACACCATGGGTTAGTCCATTTGGTGTCTTCATATCATTCCCCGAGTGACCAACACCATTCATCTGTGATGACATCAGATCTTGCAAGATCTTCTGAACTGAGCTTTGCGAGTCACTTGGCTCAGCCTCCTGAGGTCGAGTAGCAGGTGGCTGCATCGGAGGTATGCTTGATGTAGTTGGGGAGCTTAGTTGATTTGTATTTTGAGGAGCAGGCATCATGCTGTTATTGGATGTCGTCGGTGCTGGGGAAGGGAAAGAGGTAGATGGATTTGACTGTAGGGAGCTTGTAGAGTTCACCTTCGGAATAGCCACATTGCCTCCATTATATGGGCCACCATTAGTGCTGCTCATTGGATGATCTTGTCTAGAATTCATTGAATTTTGCAAGAGCCCAACAACTGACGGTGAAGGCACAGATGTAGAAGGTGCACAACTGAGAGAATTATTTGATGTCACGTCACCATTGGCAGAGGCAGAAGGCTGCACAGCAGCCATAGGAGCAGAATTTTGACCACTCTGGTTTGAACTCTGGGGAATGGCCTGCTGCTCCTCAGTTTGCTGCTGCTGTGGTTGAAGGGTGCTGACCCCTGAAGGAGTCCTCCGCGGAAAGTTATGCAGGCTATCTGAATAAACAGAAACAGTGAATGTTAAAAAAAAAAAACAGGAAGCATACCAAATACCTAGAAACTACTCCTTCCATCCTAAATGATAGGTCATTTTGACATTTTTAGACACAGCTTTTGCTATGCACCTAGATATACGCTATCTACATACATAGTGAAGACCAAAGGTGAAATACACCATAATGTGGCCAGTTAATAGAAGTATTGTGAAGTGAAAGTATAGGATGAGATTGTCCTCACAAAAAAAAATGTATCATACCAATGGGTCCAGATCCAGTCTGCCTGCTGTGATCAATCAAATCCTTCATACAGTTTACGACCTCAGCAATCTGGAAGAACCAGCATTAAGATGACAAGAATAAAAGTCAGCATCCCAAAATGAGCTCAATAGGATCAAATAAGTTAACAGGCATCAAAATAGAAGAAAATGGAAATCATCATACGCAACAATAATTTGTCAGAATCATCATATGGACCAAATTCCAAATTTTGCATATAATGCGAATATTAACTTCAATTGGATAATCTAAGAACAAGAGCAAATAAAAACTGTTCTAGATAAGATTACCTGTAGGCAGCGAACATATCGTTTTGTGTATCCTAAATCATTTACTAAAGGAACCTCCAGTGCTTTGGCCAATTGTCGGGCACATGCAACAAACCTAAAACACAAGATTAGGTTAAGAGAATTTGTACTAACTCAAAAAGTTTGAAAATGGTGATGACTTGGTGCAAGCAAAAAGTCAGCAAGAGATGTATGCAGTTCATGAGCTACACTAAGAAGCATGGATACCTCTACCCAGATAAGACACAAGTTATGATTGTTGAAACAAAAGATAATGTGCCCAAATCAAATCATAATCAATTCAAAGCAGGATATACATAGTGCATATAAGTCCAATATTGTAACAAATGTTTATTAGCATACAGTAACTTCTTTTCTGTTGTATGTAATTACTAGTACCTCCATCCCAAATAAAAAACTTGACATTCTAGGTTTGTCCTATGTCAAACTATCTTAAGTTTGACCAAGTTTATCGAGAAGATTGTCAGCATTTGTGACACCAAATAGTCATTCTATTCCAGCAGACTAGTAAGGGCTATGGTAATCAGTAATCACTTTCTAGTGTGCATCAATATGGTACCAACTTAATAATGGAAGTCGACAATCATAAGAGTTAGCCTACCCCAACTTGCTTGGGACAAAAGGCTATGTTGTTGTTGTTGTTGTTGTTGTTGTTGACAATCATAAGAGTTATCGATGACACACTGTATGGTTTTTTTTAGAAAAAAAAACACTGTATGGTGAGCCCTTTGATCTTGGGTTGGGTTGAGAGTGCCCCGTCCTTTCTGAAGCACACGGTATATTACCCTAATGAAGAGTGAGACTTTTCTTGGAGATGCTCCTACAGCATAAAGTGGTGTGATGCCCAATTGCAAGTCAATGCCCCATTAATGGTTGGAAGGGTTGCACACTTTCAGCACACGTGCATTTACATACCAGGGCATCGGGTGGATCGCTGACAACCACCTAGGTAATGCACAGCTACCCTTCGTATTGCAGTATCTCTACAGCCACTTGACATTTCAAATGCTTTGCTAGTACCATAATAATCTAGAACCACTACAAATATTCTGTGCTAACTCCAGAAACAAAGATATTAGTATGATAATACCTGGGAATTGGGCTATCAGAGTTTCACAACAATGATAACAATATTCTGTTCCAGAAGCTGGTTTAATGTTTAGACATATGTAAATTTGATCCTACACATCAAAATCGAAATATACTATATTATGATACTCCAAGATGAACTTATAATTTCTGGGTACTGGAATAACAATCACTAACACCCGCCACAAAGACAAATTGCCTCACTAGCCCATTTGCTCCATGTCCTTGTGTTCCAAAGAGAAGGTGGAAGTTGAGGGTTTGAACAACCACAAACTCTATCACTTATCTATCCTAGAATCAAGCTGAATAGAATCTGAATCAATTGTTGTGTAAGCTAATACATCTAGAACTACACACAAATGAAGTCTAGAAGTATGTCCACCCTTAAATCGACTTCTTTACCAGGGCAGGTACTAAGTTTCAGAACCAAGATGTGGATGTTCAAAATGGTGGAAACAATTTGATGGTAGCAAAGAAGCGAGGATGGAATGAAGTATGCAGCATGGCAAGGGCCAATCTACTTACGAGTTGCAATTATTCTGCATGTCCTGGGCAGACAAACTCGTTGAGTTTTGTGCAGCAGCCTGGTACTTTTGTACAACCGCGCCAAGGTTACTAACCTACATATAAAGATCAGGATGCCAAAATCTGTGAAAACCCTTGTTACCAAAATCCAAAATTGTGAATAAGAACTATGACCTGAGCTGTCTATATTCTTGAAATACCTCCTACCTGTGGTATTATAGATCTCCGTGGAATAAGTTCTTCATGACGCCTAGCACAAAACTCCCAAGATGCAATCTTTAATAAAAAGAAGATAGGAAAGAAATGTGTTTTAGCTTAAAAGGTACTAATTTGAAATAATATAAAAAAAACTAGAAAGCTGAACCACAAACCTTAAGGTCTGGATTAAAAACTATCCTTAGATGCCCCTCTCGCACGACACGCAATTGCTCAAAGACACTTTCTTGGATTGCTTTCGTGTAGTCCAAAATAATCTGGCCTGACGTATTCTGGGACTCACGTGGCATGTCGATGTACAAAAGTTCTTCCAGTGTACCACTGGCGTATTTAATTTGGCATAATCGCGGTAGTACCTCAACCGTTGTTTCTGTGAAAAGCAATACAGGATCAAAATAAAGCATGAGTGAATCAAGGGACAGCTTTGCCAAAGGGAATGAAGCTTACCAAAACCACGGCCAGGTTTCCGATTACAAATCTCACAATGCCATACATCCTGAAAGATAAGAGCTGTATGAAAAAATCTAAAATAACTTCAAAGGCAAAGCTTGATGCTAGACCATTCCCAAGTTCAACAATGAATATTCAATTTTCTTTTTCTAAAAAAACCAATAGACCTGAGGGAAAACTCCAGTAGTTTGACGACCACTTCCATAAAGCGAGACACACCACCTCTTTTTAGCATTTGGAGCAAAATACTCATTGACAAAGTTTCTCCAGTACTCAATATTGTTATCCTGAATCAGAACAACAGGTGAGATATACTATGTTGTTAGTACCTGGCCTTCGCTTGGAGCACTAAATTACTCCTTCAAACAAGCCACAATAAAAAACTTACTTGTGGTCTGTTTTGTTGATGATACATGTAGTGAGTCAATCTCTTTGCACAGGTTCCTGGCTCATAAGGAGGCGACTTTCCTGGAGTTCTCATGTTTAGACTTTGTTGACGAAGTAACTGCTGCTGTTGCTGCTGTTGTTGATGCTGCTGTTGCTGTTGCTGCAACTGGTTTCTCTGCAAAGGCAAGTTCTTAAGAATCTGTTGTTGCTGCTGCTGCTGATGCTGCTGATGCATATGCAGGATCCGTTGCTGCTGCAAGAGGGTCAGTTGAGCAGCTGCAGCAGCTTGAGGGTTTGCAATTGTGTTTGGTCCACCCATTGATACAAGGTCTGGACAATTTCGAATCTGCTTTGTCAGCTGCAACAAATGATGTTGTTGTTGCTGCTGCTGCTGCTGTTGCTGCTGCTGCTGCAAGAAAGCTGATGAATCTGAAGTATGTTGCTCCATCTTGACTGAACTTAAACTCCTCATCATCTGGGCTTGCAGCTGTTGTGGCTCAAGTTTCACACTAGCACTTCGCATCATCTGGGCAGGACCATTCTGGTCAGGTTGCCCCATCTGCTGCTCTGACTTGATGCTAACCATGCTTCCTCCATTCTCCAACTTCACTGTAGCCTGTGGCTGCTGGAGCTGCTGCGAATGTTGTGGTGGCAACTGTTGCTGGTTATAAGACATTGGTACCTGTTGCTGCCGCTGCATATCCTGCACTGCATCCATCTGCTGCTGCTGCTGCGAAGACGCCTGCAGATTATCTGACCCCATCTGATTGCCCAAATTGACCTGTGAGGAAGATGGGAACGACAGAGGATCCGACCCTCCCGCACCAATGAAATCGCCGGCACCATCCAGCCCAGCTCTCTGCTGGAGCGTACTCATCTGCATCCCACCACCCTGCATCGATCCTGGACCTGGCATAGGTCCACCATTCCCGAACGGCGGCCGGTTCAGCAGCGAGGAGACATTCGAGGCGCCTCCAAGCAGACCATTGCCGCCAAACTGCGTGCGTGGGGAGACAAGGGAGGAGAAGGGCGACTGTGAAGAAAGCATGCCACCACCGCCACCAGCACCACCTCCGCCGCCCATCATCCCCGGCTGGCCACCGCCACTGAGCAGGGAGTTCGCCCGAAGCAGCGACGCCGCCGCGCCGCCCACCGGCTGCCCGGGCCCCATCGGGTTCGGCGGGCCCGACGGCATCATCTTGGTGGTCGCAGTCCACCACTCGCACCACCAACCACTAGGAGGAGATCGCGCGCGGCCTGTACTCACCTCCTGGGCATCGCTTCACCCCCCACCCAGCACGCCCGCGAGATCCGCGGGAATCTAGCAGGGACGGGGAAGCATCATCCCCTGCGAACGAACAAAGTAGAGATTTCAAGTCAGCGACGCAAGTGTGGGATCTACGCCATTACTACCCCACCGCGCAAATCTGCTAGTGGAGAACACGCTCGTCCCGCACCGCTCCCAGGAATAATCGAGCGCTGGCAGCTGGGAAGAAGAACAGCAGCGAGACGAGAGCGGAGTTGCCCTCCCCAAATAACACCCCCCCCCCCCCCCTTCCACCCCGGCAACCAAGCAAAGCAACACCGGCGGCGAAATCCACCCTCGAACTCGCCCCCGAGCACCAGAGAGCAACCAAATTGCAGCCACCCCGAGCCCACCAGCACCCCCCCGAGACGGCAAATTAAGCGGCAGCCACCCCCCCCCCCCCCCCCCCCCGCCTCGGCGCCTCCCACGCTGTCGTCCTCAACAGAAACACCACGCGACAGACAGAACGCCGCCGCAGCAGCTCCACTGCTAACACACACACACACTCACCTCCGCGGCGCCGGCCGCAGCACGGGCCCGTCTCCCCGTCGCACCGGAGCTCGAATCCGGCGAATCGAGCGGTCGGCGCGCGCACCTGGCCGAGACAGACGAGGTCAGCCGCGGGGCGCCCGCCTTAGCGGCTCCGGCTAGGGTTTAGGCCGCGGGACCTCGGCGGCGGCACAGCAACAGGGGCACCAACAGCACCACCGGGCACCACCGCCACCACCCGCAGCCAAAAGAATCCGTTGGCCTGGTTTTGTTATCTCGCGATGGGATTTGGTTTGGTGGGGAGGAAGCGAAGACGGGGGAGAGAAGCCGAAGAGCTAGCAGGCTAGCAGCGAGATGAGAGAGAAAGAGGAGAGAGAGAGAGAGGAGGGGAGAAAAACGCAGCGACTTTGTCCCCTCCCTGCGGACGTCAGAATTCCATTGGATTTGATTAAGAGCGGCGGCCGCCGCACCCGCCGGACACCCGCCTCCCGTTACTGACGCGTGGGGACAAGCGGCCTCTGGGGCCCGCGTGGAGGCGAGACGGGGCCGGACGTGGGTGCGGGCGCGTGCGGGAAGAAGGGGTCGATTAGGAGGGCTGGGTTTCTTTTCCGGTTTGTTTATTGTTTAGTTTATTATTCCTGTGTGCCGGGGTCGAAGAAGTCAGAAAGGAAGCAGGGAGGCCCCGACCCGACGTCTGCTGGGATGGCAATTGGCAAATGGGATGGTATGGTGTCCAGCAGGACTGCAGGAGTAGGAGTAGTCATCTTGCTCGCTCGCCTTCCGCGACAAGAGGGGCGGAACGGCGGCCTCCGGGTCTACTTCTGGTTGCGGATGTGCTTAGACGGGGGCGTAAAATTTTTAAGACAGTAACTTTTTTGTTTTTATTTGGCAATTAGTATCTAATTATGGTCTAATTATGTTTGAAAGATCCGTCTCGTGATTTACAACCAAACTGTGTAATTACTTATTTTTTTACATATATTTAATATTTTATGCATGCGTCTAAAGATTCGATGTGATGAGAAATCTTGTAAAATTTTTAGAACTTTGAAGCATCTAAACAGGGTCTGTGTTCAAGTGGTGTACTTTTTACGGGGTTTTATGCCAGTTGTGGTGGACTTCGTGTAGTGTACCACATGTTTGTTTGTTGGACAAGACTTACAACGAGGGTGTTCTCTTTTTTTAAAAAAAAATGGGTGTTCTTTTACACAAGAGGCAACTTACTCGAGCCTTGCATATTTGGTTATTACTAGGGCGTGGTTTTTTTTAAGTATAATTGGCGTCAATTTTTTTTCTCGGATCTAAGAGCCGGATACAGATCAATATCTTGTATTCTATCTCATATTTCTTTCTCGGATCTAAGAGCCGGGTACGGATCAATGTCAGACATTGATACTTATATCTCGCATTCATATTAGAAATCCTATTTTTGAGTAGATATAGAATGGATGCAAACGTGTTTAATTTGTTCGCTGAGTCTGGTTATATCTCTATGAAAATCTAAACAATATGGCAAGTATACAATAGAAGGATAGGTTGGTTCAATAGAGGATAGATGGTCAGACGTGAAAGCAAGGTTGTGCGGTGTGGCCAAGGTCAAACTTGACAAATAAGCGGATAGGTGGGCACATAGCTAGGTCTCAACAAGGCCCGCGTCGCGGAAGCCAGGAAGCTCGGTGACAGGTAGATACGGAAAGCTTACAAAATAACTATGAGTTGAGCAATGTTAATTGTTAGATTAGACATATATTACAAAACTAGCGGCAACATGTGGCTCCTCAACTTTTTTTTTGGTTTTACGTTTTTATGTATGCCAATAATATTGCTCTGTTTGTACATTCAAATCCTTGATTACTCTATCCCATGCACATATCACAAAAATCGGATTTTGAGTATATAAAGAATGAAAATGCAAACAAGTTTGTTCATGAGTCTGGTTATATATATCTCTACGAAAATCTAAACAATATAGCAAGCATACGATAGAAGGATAGGTTGGCTCAATAGAGAATAGATGGTCGGACACGAAACCAAGATCGTGTAGTAGTAGTGTGGCTAAGGTCAAGCGTGACAAGTAAGCGGATAGATAGGCATTGGCAACAAGATACGGATCCGGCCAGAGGTTGATGAGTGAGGGTTAGCCAAGAGGATGATATAGATAGAGGTGGGCACACGACAATATTTGAACAAGCTCCGTGTCGTGAAAGCCAGGAGCACGACAACACGTAGGCATGGAAAAGTAACGAAACAACTATGAGTCGAGCCATATTAATTAATTGATAGGTTCGCCACATATGACCTTGACAAAACTAGCGGCAATAGGTGGCTCCCTCTTTTGTATTTTTCGTTTTACGTTTTTATGCTAGTAATAATATTGCACTGTTTGTACCTTCGAATCCTTGATTTACTCTTAAAAAACGTATTCAACTAATTGAAGGGGGGAGAAAAATGGTTTTGGAGTACGTTTGAGCTAAAAAATAGTCGGCATACCTTTGAGCCGCAACGTGAACTTTACCCCCACCTCAAGATCAATTCCGTTCCGTGTGATGTGGGCATGTGGCAGCTTTATAATAATTAATTAATTAATTAAGGTAGAAACACGGCAAGACTTTTCTCGTCTCGAGGGCATAGTTATAAATTCCATTTCGGTACCGGGCGGAATGGCCGGAATGCCTCGTACCGGCCCCTAAATCGGTATAGAAGAGCCACAATCCCGTACAGGGTCAAATACCGGTCAATATCGGTCAATACAGGTTAAATACCGGTCAATACCGGCCAATATCGGTCGTGGCTGCATATATTATATTTTTCCATGTATGAAATTTAGAGTTTAAACTTTGAAATAAGGTCTTATGAACTTGTTGAATGATATTTTAGTTTGGTAAAAATGTTAATTACGCCATAAGTTAAGTCAATATATATATATATATAAGTTTATTCATATATTATTATTATTATAAAGTCCGGAATGGTATACCGGTATAGGCCGGTACCGGAATATTCCATTCCAATAACTAAAACGAAATGACTCCGGAATGAAATTTAGGCATCGTTTAGATGCCAAAAAATTTGCCAAAATTTTCAGATTTTCCGTCACATCGAATCTTTGAACACATGCATGAAGCATTAAATATAGATAAAAAATAAAACTAATTACACAGTTTAGATGAAATGGACGAGACAAATCTTTTAAGCCTAATTAGACCATGATTGAATAATATTTACCAAATAACAACGAAACTGCTACAGTAGCATTTCGCCAAAAATTTTGCCAACTAAACAGCCCCTTAGAAGTTAGCTCGAGGGGTAGTAAACGGAAGGCAGTACGTATACAGGAACGTGCGCAGGCAGAGTGAGCCACAAGCTGACACGACGCGCGAGGCCGGCGGCGGCGGTTCGGGTGTGCTCGGCTATGCCCAGCCGCTTTACTGGCGCTGGGCCCCACCTCCCTCGCGTGCGTACGTACGGTCTGTGTTTCATGAATCCCTTGCCCGGAGCAATGCAATTTGACCTGGGCCTTATTTAGTTCAGATGAAAAGTTGAAAACTTTTTAAGATTTTTTATCACATCGATTTTTTATATACATGTATGAAGTATTAAATTTGATAAAAAAATAACTAATTATATAGTTTATCTGTAATTTGGGAGACGAATCTTTTGAACCTACTTAAATCATGGTGGGGACTAGAGCTGGGACTTGGGCCGTGCCATTTGAGGACAGGTCATGGCACGGTCTTTTGGCATGACCCGAAGCACGGCACGGCACGAAATATTTTGGGCCGTGCCGGCACGACACGACACGAGGGTTGTGCCGTGCCCAGAATCTCGGCACGGCGGGCTACATGGCCCGACCCACATCTTGGGCCGTGCTTGGGCCGGCACGACACAAAAATGACACGTACACAATTCTACAACTATACAATACAATTTTCTAGTATTTACTATACTACTCTTATCTAATTCTTGAATAGATTATGAAAATCATTAAACTTTTATTAAAATAGTACACATAAGATATATATATATATATATATTTTATATCACGAGTGGAAAAAGAAAACTAGTAAAGATATTTTGAGGGCCGTGTTTAGGCCGGCACGACCCGAAGGCGTGCTAGCGTGCCATGGGCCGTGCTTGGGCCGAAGAAAAGATTTACCGTGCCATATCGGCACGGCCCGACGTACCTCCAGTGCCTAGAGGGCACGACCCGAAGCGGCACGAAGCACGAGAAGGCCGTGCCGTGTCCCACCTCTAATGGGAACAATAATTACCAAATACAAACGAAAATGATACAATGTTTTTCAGATAATTTTTTTTACCATCTAAACGAGGCCTCCACGGAGCCGGGGATGGACACAGGATGACATGATGCGGAGTTGGCCGCGGGTCATTTCAGCTAAGGGTGTGTTTAGTTCGTAAAATTTTTTGGCTTTGGCTATCGTAACACTTTTGTTTGTATTTGTCAATTAGTGTTTAATCATGGACTAATTAGGCTTAAAAGATTTGTCTCGTGGTTTTCTATCAAACTATGTAATTAGTTTTTTTCATCTACATTTAATACTCCATACATATATTAAACATTCGATGTGACGAAAAATCTTAAAAATTTTTAGGAACTAAACGTGGCCTCGTTTCCAAATCATATCACGTACAGGAGTACTCCTATATCATGGCGCCGTGCCGGGGCCGGTGCGGGTGCCGCGCAGCGTGGCGACACCCCGGCCGGGAATGGCCTGGTCCACGGATCCTGATATGGGAGGCGAGCAAGCACAGTCGGCACAGGCGCACACGGGTAGGAGTAGGTACGAGTATTCACGACTCACCAGAGCTCACGCCGCCGGCCGGGGGACGAGGCTACCTTCTCCGTGTCGTGCTAGTCGTGCTGATGGACTGGGGTCGCTGGGTCCCGGCCCAGCAGGCCCCAGGGCAGGCATGTGTGTGGCCGCTGCCACTAACAACAGAAAACAAGAGGCTCCAGTCCAGTCCGATCGACGGGTGTCAATCCGGACTGTTAAACGGAAATTTTTTTAGATCGTGATTTTTTTAAAAGAGCAGGAAGCACTTTTCGTTTGTATTCGATAAACTTTGTCCAATCATGGATTAACTAGGCTCAAAAGATTCGTCTCGACATTTACAGACAAAACTGTGTAATTAGTTATTTTTTTACCTACATTTAATGCTCCATATATATCCCGGCATATGTGATGTGACGGGAAATCTTAAAAACTTTTTGCATTTTGACGCGATCTAAATATGCCCAAGTTTGCTGGCTTCTGTTTTCCCTACTTTTCCGGGTTGGATTTTGGCCGCTCCTTTAATCTGAAGGATGAAGGAAACGTCACGAAAACTCACTTGAGTCATCCCTTCTGCCCTTGCTTGCTCGTCATTCCCAGCTGTGGACTTTTTTATCTTCTTATAACATGCCGTCCCTCCTGGAATAGTTCTACGTTAAAGTATGCTAGGTTTAATAAATTTAAATAAAAAGTGCTAATATTCATCGTACTAAATAGCTACTGCTAGATTTGGCTTAAAACATATTTTTTACAGTATAATAACTATTTCAAAAATGATTCATGTTGATACCGTTTCCTATAAACTCAGTCAAACTTAAAATAGTTTGATTTTGACCAGATATTTCAAAGTAGAAACCAATCAAACAATCTCTATGGTATTATGGGAATTTTCTAGATATTAAATGAGCACCTAAACAAATATAAAAATGGGAGTTTTCTATGGTATTATGGGAATTTTCTACACATCAAAATAGAAAAGGGACCAACCACAATTTCTATTGTAAATTAGAGTAATAAGGACCCACATACCTCTTTCTCTCTCTTGACTAGTCGATGAATTTGAAAAGTATCATCAAACTCTAGTGCCAGACGACGTACATTTTAACTTTCAAAACCAGATAAAATATCCCCCATCATCACTTTAAAGTGGTTTCTTGAGTGATTTTGCTAACGTGGCGATGTGTCCCACATTTCAAGTGGTCTCTCCCTTTATCTTATATAAAAACTCGTAACTTTTCATATAAAGTTGGTTGAATAGAAACTTTCTATCAAAACTATAGAGCTCAAATATTCGGTTTAAGTTATAATATTTTTGAATTCAAAGTTTTAATTTTTTCAAACAACATAGGGGTGTTGACATGGTCGATACCAAAGTTTGTAGCTCTTAAGTGTGATCTACAATTTGTAGCTAACAATATCTTTACGTAAATAGATGCCCCAATGTCCGTTTTAATTTCTCATATTTTAAAAAATATTTTGAATTTTCCAAATGACCTTGGATATTTACATGGTATATCCAAAGTTTTAGACAATCTTAGTGCAATCTATAACTTTTTGGTTGAAATCTTTTCGATCGTTTAGACGCCCAACTATTTATTTTATTTTTTAATTATGAAATTCATGTTTTGAATTTCTAAACAATCTTGCGTGGAGATCATTTAAAATATGGCATGACTAAAAAACTGGAAAAAAAAATTATGTGCATACTGTATCCATAGCTATCCCATGCATACATTACGTGGATGTCTGACACCTGTTGGACTTCAATGATCCAACGCTAGCCAAGGAGCGGTCCTCTGCTAAAAATAGACTAGACTCCGGCCAGCCTTATTCATGAGGCCACGCACATCCACCGCATGCCCGCATGTAAGGATGAAAACGGTCGGAAACGGTCGAAAACGGACTTACGATATAGAAAAACGAAAACGGTCGGTTCGGGATATTTCTACATTTAGCAATTAAAGAGTACAAAAAATGGTTGGAAATGGTTGTGAAACCGATTGAAACTGACAATTTTTCATGTTAAAAAACGGTTCATAATATAGAAAACGAAAACGGTCAATTCGGAATATTTCTGTTCTGTTTTCATCCCTACCCGCATGCACCATAAATAGCAACACGTGTCAGGCATGCAGGCATGTATGCATGGTGCAACTGTGGATACAACTTCCATAGAATTTTTTTTTCCAAAAAACCGAAGATGTGTGCGGACCAAATGCCACATCAGTCAAAGCAACCATCAAAACCACTCTAAGCTATTTTAGGGCTATTGTTTATCTGATTTCGAAAGTTAAGGGGTAAGTTGTCTTGTATTCGTGTTCGAGTGTGTTATTTTAATTCATCCAAAAGTTCATGGGCCAAATCAGACTTTACTCTATAAAAAAATTATTCCTTTGATTGATTCGTTATCTCTAACGCCTCTGTACCACTGCATTATCTCCGGATGGGTGTGGATGAGTTATGCCCACGTGGAACAGCCAAAAACAGAGGTTATGATATTCCAAAGATGCTGTGTGCCACGTCTTCCAGTACCAAGAATATAAATGTTTATTTCATAGTTAATTAATGCTACACGTACGCTAATGCCTCTGTGTACTAGGAACACTAATCACAGATACTTAAATCTCTCCCCCAACCAACCTCTTTCTTTAGATGGTATATATATGTATCCTTTAAATTTGAGGATTCCCATTTGGAACCCCCAAATAGTACAAGGTTCCATTTGATGTACCCCATCGGAGACCAGTGCCAAGGTCTTTGGATGTTTCACAATTCAACATTAGAATGTGTTAAAAAAGTCAATGTGTCAAAAGCAAAGGTCGTTACAAGGAGTTGTTTGGCACTTGCGGTTGGTGGAGTTGTATAAAACACTGAAACATTAGGCATTGGTGGTACTTCTGTGGGCTACCTGCACATGCCATCTCTCTTGTGTCTTGTCCCTTTCTAACCAAGTAAAGCAGCTGGCTGCTAGAGCCTAGAAGACTTCCAATCCAACTTAACTAGTTATGAGAAGCATTTGTTAATTTGTATATTATGTCAGATTCCACACGCAGTTGTTTGCGTCCTTGGAATGCCTATTCAAAAGGTTGTTTCTACCAATACGGCAAATACCTAATGGACCAGGATACCCCTTTCTCATAGATTTATTTGGAAGCTGGAAATTCCTCTCAATTTTTTTGGTATCTTGAGAGTGACAAAAAAAAAAGTCTAACTAAGGTGATCTAGTCCATAGAAATTGGCATGTCAATCAAAATTGTTGTTTCTGATTGCAACAAAACAATTAAGCATATTTTCTTTTGTTGTCAACATGTACTCGGAAAATTGTTCATATAGCTGTTAATCTGATAGAACCCCTAAGATCCATATCTCATATGCTAGGGATTTGTCTTGCTAGCATAGAAAAAAAAAGAAATGCGAGATCTTTTGTGGGTGTGACCGCTCTACGGTCAGTTAGTGTCGTCGCAGTATCATGCAATGATCCTATGTTTGAGAAAAAAATATATGATTTTTTATGCAGGTCATCTTTGGGGAACTTATTGGCTATGGTTTTGAGCGTTCCAACGTAGTGATGAAATAAGGGATATCATCCGTTAAACATCCTTACAATTGAACGTGCCACCTCGTGCTTACCGCGTGGCCCTTGCATGTGTTGCTCCATCGTGCTGCCCCCACCGTGATGCCTTGAAAGACTCCGCCCTACGGTGGCGCCCCAACACTCTACCCTACCACATCTTCTACTGGAGAGGAAGGGACCCAACAGTGCTGGGAAAGAGGAGTAGAGCCCTCTGTGGTCGGAGGCGCTCAACCACAATAGTGTTGCCTAAGCTCGTCGGCTAGCCCGTTCCGCTGGCTTGTGGTGCTCATCTGCACCCGCTCGAAGGAGATAAAGAAGGAAACAGACAAAGATGGCATGAACAAGGATGACATTGTTCCTTCGATTTCAAGGGCTCAGTTGGTCTCCCATCTTTGCGATATATACCTTCTAGGGACGACCATCCTATCCCCCCCCCCCCCCCCCAATCTCATCCTCAGTGATCCCCTAAACCAAAGACATACTTTAGTCTCTCGAACGTGCTTTATAGAGATAGGATATGCTCGCTTGAGTTCATAGGGATATATAGAACACAGGTGCAGTGTCCGTAAATAAGTTCATTCCGTTTAATGTGAGCTTATGCATGTTAGAAAAAAAAAGTGATAACCGGTACATAAAGGAAGCGTGCGGATGTGTAAAAGAAACAAAAAAAAATCATAGTCGCTCTTTTTCTAAAGCACAAATTTTTAGTCCTTGAGGAAGACCAATCAACAGCAGGTAGATTGGTCCATGCCTTTGTTATTGCATACATAATAACTCTACCTCAACACAAGTATCATATGACTGAAAATATTTTTGTACCACACACACATATTGGGTAACGTGCGTCGTTCACTAATAAAACAACAAATACAGGGAATGGACAAAAAGAAAGTTAGACAAATAATGGAAGCGTAGTGCGGTACTCCCTCCATCCCCAAATATAAGGCATGATTTAACTTGATGCGGTCTTCAAGAACATATTTTGACCTATAATTTCTCTTATATAGTTTATAATTTATCAAAACAAAAGTTTGATCATTAGAAAGTATTTATAAATACAAATCAAATGTAACTACTTTTGTAAACAAACTTTTGATATAATTAGGCTAGTTGTTAGTCAAAGATAAAAAAAAAAGTTTAAATTTTAAAATACGTGCATGACTTATATTCGGGGGACCGAGTGAGTACTAGCTAGGGATGCTGTCAATGCAAGAGGTCTTTTCATAATTTGTTCATACTTTGTCAAGGTATTACGAAGGTGTACCACAAGAACAGCGACCGGGCAACTGAGCGCAGGTGCTTTTGCTGCTTTCCTTTTCCAAACCAAACCGCTTACTCAACTCCGCAGACCAACAACGCCCAACGGCTGCTTCCGAAAGCAGTTTTCTATGCATCATTAGAACATGTCAAAGAACCTTTTTTAGACAGAAGAACCGGTCCATTTTCCAACTACCGTAGGTCAAAGCCTAGATTGACCCGGCCTGCACTACATATATTCGGTGTACAGTGTACTATATGGTTCGTTTGAATGGTTGAGACTTCTGTCCGTGGCTCAATCCTTGTTTGTGACAGGAAAACACAATTCTGAGACTACATGATTAGAAGGGGTTTCAAAGTTGATTTTTTTAATTGTTTTTCTGATTCCTACATTTTTTTCCAGAAATGCAATATGGATTTTACAGTTCTTTTGCAGATCCTTGCAATTTGCATGCAGAGAAGAAGATAATACCAAAAATTAAAGTCGGCTGTATTTTGCTTTCAGAAAGGACAAGGATATAACTAACAAAACCATATATAGGCTTTGATCTGTGGCAAGTTGGCAACCGGCAAGTCTAGCTACCTGGCGCATTATTCCTCATTTTCTCCCGCCTGCCCCAAAGTACGTTTCTTAGACTAGTGGGCCAAGTTGTTGGACCAAACAAAATTAAACTAGTTCACCTCACCTAATTGTTTTGGTTGGGGTTTTTCCTTCTTTCGACTCACCCCTCTAGCTTATCTTTACTACTCACTCCATCCATACAATAATGTAATTCTTGCTTTTCGAGAAATCAAACAGTTTGAACTTTGATTAAATTTATATAAAAAGTACAAATATTCATGATACAAGTGTTCAGCCACCCATGAACAGTACGCATGCTTAGTATGGTGCCTCTCCTGGGCACCACCTGACCAATCCGGTGTTGCACAACAACCTTCGTTTTGCTTCATTTCCTCTTGTGTCTTTTGTCTAGGCTTCTTTTATGTCATGTCTTGGAATTCTAGCATTAGTATTAGGTTTTCAACATGTTTTCTGATGTCTTACTTGAGGCGTTGATAATTCGGATCACCACTTTGCCTATGTCCAAGTCCACATTGCATCCATTTGAACTATACCTTGTATACGCAAACAATTAGTCCAAATAACTATGTTGTCCATCAAATACCAAAATCAAACTTAGGATGTGTTTAGTTGTGTAAAAAGGTGTAAAAAAGTACTGTAGCACGTTTTGGCTTTATTTGGCAAATAGTGTCCAACCGTTGACTAATTAGGTTCAAAACGTTCGTCTCGCAAAGTATAACCAAGCTGTACAATTAGTTTTTTATTTCATCTACATTTAGTACTCCATGCATGTATCGCAAGTTTGATGTGACGGGAATCTTTTGTTTGCACAATACTTTTTTTGAGGAAGTAAACACAGCCTTAATAACCCATAGGGTCCATTTTCTTATAGGAGGTGTTCTTTAGAGCACACACGGAGGGACCTCAAGGGTCGCCAACCAGTATTTATAGAAACCACTAGAAAACTAGAAGTTTTATGGGCTTTCTGGTGGGCTATTTTCTAGGTCACCGAAAAACTCCGGTGACCACTGGGAAAGACTTACCGGAGAAAGTGGCGTGAGATCCGACAGCTCAGACAATTTAGGATTTTATGTCCTAGCACTTTATTCAGTGCAAACTTAAACACACCCACCGGAGTTATTTGGCAGACCACTTTTGTAAAAGCTTTAAAACATTTTTTATGGTTAGCCTAGTGGTTACAACAGCCTCAATAGCACCTTAGGTCCTGGGTTCGACTCTCTGTTCCCGTCGACAACGAGACGTCTGTGGTAACTTCGTTAATCTCGAGAATTTACTAGCCCAATCTTCAAAGATGCTTATAGGGGTACGGTTTGTATGCACGTATTCATAGAAATAAGTGTGCATGCGTTGTGAGTGTTTGAGTTGTACTGTGTAATCATAAAAAAACTTATCAAGTATTTATCGAATTTTTTAACTAAAAATGACAAAACCGCTTCGAAGACCACTCTAAACGAGGATATACTGAGAAATAATTTGAACGAGTTTGAAAATTAAGGGGTAGAATTCCCGATTTTGATGTTTGATGATAAAAACCTAATGACATACTAGTTTGGACGTGGTTAGGGCGCGACACGTCGCGCAAATGGAAAGCGCGTGACCCCCCAGCCCGCGCACCCCACACGCAACTCAGCCCCACGGCACGACTTTTCTCATCTCAAGGGGGTAGTAAACGGAAGGCAGTACAGAACAGTAGCACATGAGCGTGCGCAGGCGGAGTGAGCACAAGCTGACGCGACGCGTGAGGCGGTTCAGGTGTGCTCGGCTCGTGCCCAGTCGCTGCCGCTGGGCCACCTCCTCACGACTGAGCACAATCACAAGCTACAGTGCAGGTCTGTGTTTCATTAAATGTAGATAAAAAAAATTATTGCACAGTTTGCATGGAAACCGCGAGACGAATCTTTAAAGCCTAATTAGTATATGATCCGTCATTATTGTTACAGTAACACACATGTGTTAATGGCGGATTAATTAGGCTTAATAAATTCGTCTCGCAGTTTCCAGACGAGTTATGTAATTAGTTTTTTTTATTAATATCCGAACACCCTTTAGACATCTTATGAAATATCAACGTGACATCTAAAAATTTGCCTTAGGCCATGTTTAGTTGTAAAAAATTTTGCAAAATTTTTCAAGATTCCCCGTCATATCGAATCTTTGGACACATATATGAAACATTAAATGTAGATAAAAAATAAAACAAATTACACAGTTTAGCCGAAATTCACGAGACGAATCTTTTAAGCCTAATTAGTTAACAATTGGACACTAATTATCAAATAACAACAAAAAAAACTACAATAGCATTTTACAAAAAAATTTACCAACTAAATAGGGCCTTAGCCACAGGCTGTATAAGAATACTGCCCAATCACATCGCGAATTCACTCAAGTTGCATGGTACGCTCGCTGTCGCTGGCGCCTAGTAGTAGTAGTACTCCTAGGTTGGAGGGCTATATGGAGCCAGAAGAGACGAGGCGAGGCCCCACGTGTACGCCATCCATGTCCTCCTCGGCTCCCCTGTTGCTAGCTTGCTACTGTACTACTACTAACAGTAAGTACTCCGTACTCCAGATGACGGACAGGGATGGCAGCGTGATGAGATTTTGTTTGTTTTCACAATCGCACGCAGCAGTACACACAGTTGCATGGCACACAAAGTTGGTTACAGTCACAAGATCCATGCAGCACGACCCTGTTACGTCACACAACAATGCGAATTGTTTCCACAGAACAGAGCATGCAGCACTGGCCGTGACCGTGAGAGGGCAATCCAGGTTGCACGGACACGACGATTCGACGAATGTAGCCGAACCAGCACAGTGCAACATGCGCATACGGAGTACTAGTACGTTATATTACACGGAGCACGTGTATAATAGTCACCAGGCAGAGGGCAGAGGATCAGATCGGATCGGACCAGCTAGCTGATGCATGCATGCAGATGAACACAGGATGATGACATGATGTGCCGCGGGTCATTTCATTTCATTTCCATATCGCATGGCGCCGTGCCGGGGCCGGTGCGATCGGGTGCCGCGCAGCGTGGCGACACCCGGGGCCGGGAATGGCCTGATCCACTGATCCTCATATGGGAGGCGACAGGCGAGCAAGCACGGTCGCCACAGCCGCACACAGGTAGGACTTGGAGTATTTCACGAATCACGAGCTCACGTCGCCGGCCGGAACGACGGGGGCTACCTTCTCCGTGTGACCGTGTCGTGCTCGTGCTGATGGACTGGGACGCTGGGTCCCGGACTCCCGGGCCCAGGCCCCAGGGCAAGGCATGTGTGGCCGCTGCCACTGCCAGGAGTCACACTCACGACTCACAACAGAAACAAGAGGCTCCGGTAGTCCAGTCGGATCGACGGGTGTCAATCCGGACTATTAAACGGAATTCTCTGTACAAGTTCCTGGCCTGTTTTTGCTACTCTCTTCGCCCACGGAAGAATATAAATATGGGATCTGTTTTATTCAAACTAACTCAAGTTTAACCAAATTTATAGTAAATAAAACATTAGCATTTATGCCTCCAAACAAATTTATTATGAAACTATATTTTATAACTTATCTAATGGTACTTATTTTGTATCATGAACGCTAGTACCTTTTCATATAAATTTAGTCAAAATTTAAACTATTTAACTTCTTAAAAAACGAGAATTGCATTCTTTCGTGGACACAAGTATATTCTTCTCTGGGTTTGATTTTGGCCACTCCTTCAATCTGACGGGAATGCCACGGAAATTCAAAATATGAGTGAGCCCTTGCTTGCTTGCTTTATTATTCGGACTTGCTAGTGCCGGGACGTCCGTCTAGGGCGCTAGCATCCAGACACTCCCCGCGCAGAGAGAGCAAACGAGCGTATAGCGTGTCGGGCTCGCGAGGGAGCGCACCTGCAGTGGGTCCACGCCGCCCCGGACTTCGTCCGCGCTGCCAGCAGCTTCCCACGCTCATCCCGTGTGCAACACCTGATTTATTTTTGAAACATCCAGTTGCAACATACAAAGAAGCCAAATGAAACACTTAAAACAAGCGTCTTAAGCACTTGGAAAAACGTCTAAAAAACATTTGAAACTCATGGAAACATATGCAACATCCAGATGAAACACTCGCAAACATACGTATGAACACACATGAAAACACTTGAAACATATACTTTCAACATGCATGTATATGCAACATCCAGATGTACTTTTGCAACATCCAGATAAACACTTGCAATATTCGTTTAGAACAGATGAAACATTTGGAACATACACTTGAAACATACGTGTACACAACATGGGCAACATCCCGATCTACTTTGCAACATCGATATATAACACTTGCAACATACCTCTGAAAAATATAAAACACTTGAAACATACTATTACAACACACACTTTCAGCTTAGCATTTGCTTGCTGCTTGGACGAATGGAGTCTCATCGACGTGGAGCTCGATGCCACGGAGTGGTGCGGAGGTCGCCAGTGTGGAGCTCATTGGCAGCACGGACCTCTGCAGTGGCAGGAGCAGGCGGATGGAGCTAACGCGGCCGCAACGGGCGCGAGTCCAGGCGTAGGCACGCGGCGCGAGCGGGGCCGCGCGGCGCGAGTGGAGGCGGTGCTGCTGAGGGCGGGGTCCGTCCCGGAGCAGAGGCGCGCAGCACGCTGAGAGAGCAAGCGATGCAGGCAGGGCTGGCACGGGCAAAGCAATCGGACGACTTATATGGGATCCGTCCAGACAGATAGACGACCTATAAGCAATGTTACTGTTCATTATTTCCCATCTGTGGTGGACTCTTGATCTTCTTATCACACACAAGGTTGGCGTCCCTGGTCAGGCTGTTCCCTGAAGGCTAGAAAAGTCGATTAGAGATCAAATGAACACCTATAAACAAGATAAAATGGAAGTTTTCATGTGGTATTATTATGGGAATTTCTACAGTCAAATTGCAAAGGGACCCACCACGGTTTCTTTTATAAAGTAGAGTAATGTTCGATATAACTCTCTAACTAGTTGCTGCTTTTTTTTTGAAAAAATAACCTCAAACTTCAATACCAGTCGGCGTACGCACCTTAACTTTCAAAAACTAGATAAAATGCCCTCGACCATTCAAAAGTGGTGTTCTTGAGTGTTTTTTTCTAATGTGATGATGTTGCCCACATATCAGGTCTACGATATAAAATCATAACTTTTTCATATGAAGTTAGATGAAATATCAAAATTGTAGACCTCCATGTGATCTACAACTTTTTAGTTGACAATCTTTTTTATTTAGGGGCTCAAATATTCATTTTAAGTTATCCGATTTTGAAATTCAGAATTTTTAACTTTTCAAACAACCTAGAGTGTTGACATGGTCAAAACCAAAATTGCAGCTCTACATGTGATCTACAACTTTATGGTTGACAATATTTTTATCTAGGTAAATGCCCTAATGTTCATTTTCACTTCTCATATTTTAAGAATCATTTTTTGATTGTTCCAAGAAACCTCGGATATTTACATGGTCTATCCCGTGTTATAGATCTCAGTGCGTTCTATAACATTTTGGTTGAAAATTTTTCTGTTTAAGATTGTTTAGAGGCCCGAGTATTCATTTTTAAGTTCTCTAATTATGAAATTCAATTTTTTAAAATTTTCAAACAATCTCTTATGAAGACACGCTCTACACCAAATTTGTAGTGCTTGAAGAGGTCTAAGACTTTCTAATTGATTTATTTTCCATTTGATATCATTTAGGGACACAAATAATCAATAAAAAATGACATGACTAGAAAAACAAAGTTACGTGAGGCCTGGATGCCACATCGACCAGAACCACCGTCAAAACCACTTTAAACTATTTTAGGGCTATAATTTCTCTGATTTTAAAAGTTATAAGGGGGTAAGTTGTCCGGTGTTTGTGTTCGGGTGTGTTATTTTAATTCAGCCAGAAGTTCAGGGGGCAATCAGACTTTACTCTTTAATTAAATTATTCCTTTAATGATTCCTTATCTCTAACCAGTCTGTGTACCTGCATGCATTATCTCCGGATCGGTGTGGATGAGTTATGCCCACATGGAACAGCCAAAAAAGAGGTTATGATATTCCAAAGATGCGGTGTGCCACGTCTTCCGGTACCAAGGATATAAATGTTTATTTCATAGTTAAAGCTACACGTACGCTAATGCCTCTTACTACTCTGTGTACTAGGAGCACTAATCACAGATCAGACGGGATTGCTTACGTGGAGCCCAGCCTCTACTTAAATCCCTCTCCCAACCAACCAACCTCTTTCTTTAGATGGTATACGTATCCTTTAAATTTGAGGATCCCCATTTGGAACCCGCAAATAGTACAAGGTTCCATTTGAATTGATGTACCCGCCGGAGACCAGTGCCAAGGTCTTTGGATACTTCACAATTCAACATTAGAATGTGTTAAAAAAGTCAATGCGTCAAAAGCAAAGGTCGTTATAAGGAGTTGTTTAGCCCTGCCTTGTGGTTGGTGGAGCTGTATAAAACACTGGAACATTGGACATTGGTGGTACTTCTGCGGGCTAGCTACCTGCACGGCTGCACATGCCATCTCTCTTGTGTCTTGTCCCTTTCTAAGAGCAAGTATTATGGGCGGCTGGAAGCAGGCTGAATCCCTGCGGGCGAAGAGAGAAAAGGTGTGGCAGAATCTCCTAATCTAATGCTCTCCCAAGAGTACTCGTCTTCCATTAGACCCTAAGTACCCAAGGGAGAACACTAAACTAAGTGATTCCGTCGAGCACACCGCAAGGGAGAACTCGAAGATCCACATTTTTACATCAGGATCACAAATGAGAGAGTAAAGCTTACAACATCCTTACCATTTCTTACATCACTTTTAGTACATCATCAGAGTAATTCGTTATGTAATTATAACAGCGGAAAGGAACATTTATCAGAGTTCAGCGGAAATGAAATTATTTTATGACAAGCTAAATATTAACATGAAGGACGTTTAAATGCATGAATGATAACAGATTACTAATATTTTCCTTGTAAAACTTTTAGTGAGAGTTTCAATAAATAAACTCTACTCCGCATCGCAAAGGAACTCCTCGCTGAGCCCACCAGGAGGTTTCCACACACAAGTGTCAGCTTATCAGCACCTGTCACCTGCAACAGGGTAGAACAAACCCTGAGTACTCAATTGTACTCCGCAAGACTTACCCGTCAGGAGGAGAGAAAAAGACTCCAAGGATTATGCAAGGCTTTCTGGCTTGTGGGTTCTTATTTGCGAGAAGCAGCACTAAGAGTGTGTCCTTAATTTCTTACTTTTAATAGCCGTATTTTATTTCTTATCCAACCTTCTATGTAAGCACCTAGTCTATAATCAAGCAGGGTTGAGCAAAAGGAACTATTTCTTCATCTTTCAACTGCCAGTTCTTACTACGATGCCAGAGCGTAGTCAAGCCATACCGTCACGCAGAAACGGCGATTCACGAATCAATGTGCCCAGCTGGGTACCCTGAAAAACACACGCCTCGCTTGTACCCCAGGCACAAGCAAGACCAACCCGTTCCCCTCCTGTCACGGGTTTCCAGGTCCCCGTCCGAACTTGGACTCCTAGCTCCCGTACTTGAGGCCCGACCTCAATACGGTGCTAAGACCTCCACCTATCCCCGCCTCCAATCAGTCGGTCCGGAAAGAGCCAGAGCCCATGACAAGAGAGTAACAAGTCTTCCTAGCCCCCATCCGCTAGTATATGCTCGGGATAAGAAGATCTGTGACTTGACCAGGGTCCAATGCAACGAACGGTCCTTAATTGACACAGGCGGAACAAATGCAACCAGAGCCTCGCTCCGTTGCCCAACCAGGTCCAAGTCCATCCAGCCAGTTCCGCCCGGTCTCCAATTATCCATATACATTTATATTCCATGAGATGGCAACATGATAATAGTAACAATAAGATATTCCTATCTCTCGCGAGCGACAGGAAATCACTCGACTTCTACCGGAATCCTGTAGCATAGCAATCTACACGATCCTGTCATACTAGTAAGACTCATGGGATCAGGATATATATATATGCAAGTGGGTTTCATTCAACTCCTTTAAACTTAATGCACAAGCATAAAATAAAGTGCAGAATAATAGGGGTTATGCACCGGGGCTTGCCTGGGTAAGAAAATAACCAAAGTTAGCATTCCATCGAGATGATACGATCATCAAGGCGCCATCTTTTTGCTGCCTCCGGGTGATTCCGCGATCCACCATCGCTCCTATAATGACATTCGTGAATGCAATGCAGAAAGACGTAAATACACACGACAATCGCAATTTAGAATAAGATTTTGTCTCTCCGGCTAATGAACTAGCATAGAGACTAACGTACTAAACCTTGTATCCCTACTACCCGCAACGCTCTATTTTCTGACAATGTTTTAGTTAAGCCCAAGTTGTTGCTTCAGCATTTTACCGCTTAACATATGTATTCCAATTAGGGTTTACCGGCCACCCTAACAAGTCTATTATTACGGAGCCAGTGAAACTACAGTGAGTGGATAATGATATTATAAAGCTACTGTAAAACTTTCAAGGCCTACCCTAACACCGCATTGACCCAAAATTACTACAAGTTTACATTTAAAAATTTCAAGTGTCTCAAACTAATTAGAGCAAGCCTAACCATATTGTGAAACTACACGAACCAATTACACCTTTAGATAGATCATGATTTTATGAGTCTAACCAAATTGGTTTCACCAATTTTGGACACCTACAACATTGTATATTAATTTCACAAGTTTTCTTTGGAACCTAATTAGAAAACATTTAGAAAACAGAAAAGGGCCGGTGGTGGCCAACTTGGCCCAGCAGCCCGGTGGCCCAGTGCGGAAGCATGGTTGCATTCGGCCCAAACGACCCAGCCACGGCCCAGAGGGAGGAGCCACCCGCCCGCGCGCGATTTTTCTAAAGAAACCCTGCTCTTCTACGCAATAGCAGAACCCCCAACACCACTATTCCTACAGCCGGCCACTATGCAGCAAAGCCCTCGGATACTTTAGTCTTCACCACGGGGAGATCCCTGGACGGCTCGCGCTCGCCGACGTGGCGGCCGTCGTTATAGGGCCACTACGCCGAGCAACCTAGGCTCGCTAAGACGAGGGGGAGGGGCCGACCACTACCTACGGCTAAACACGCACAGCTAGGCGGCGGCTAGGACTCGGGGACGCCGCAGTGCAATCTGCAGCAGCGAGCGGTGAGCCGCGGCGGCGACGCGGCCGTTCCTACGAGCCTACGCGCTCTCAGGAGGGTAGAGGTGGCGGAGAGGCATCAGCAGCTCACCGAGGATCTTGCTGCAGAGACGGTTCAAGCGAGGGGCGGCCGAGGCGGCCCGGCCACGCGTGCTCGCCCCGCGCGGCGGCGCTCCGAGTGCGGCATCGGTGCATCCCTGCATCACCGGCGAGGTCCCAGACCGAAACGCTGCGAGCAACAGGTGGAGAAGATCAAGACGAGCTCAGGGGCACAAGGAATTGAACCGCTACCCATTCTATGGCCTTACTGTCCTGACTTACTGGCACGGCGGCGCGACTCACACGACACGAGTGACCAGGTAGAGCGAGCACGCAGACGTCGGCTAGCGGGACACGCGAGCAGGGCGGCATGCAACGACGCTGTGCCCAAGTCAGCGGCCTGATAAGTCGACAGCAGCAAACACCGGGCTTAACGCGGTAAAAGGGATGGATCGAGTGATGGAGTGAGCGCCATGCTAGCCACAGCGGCTTGGCGCGGCCATGTGCGCGCCCAACAATGCGGCGTGGCACGGCAGTGGCATGGCTGACGCAGGTGCAGCGCACGCGAGCACAGCAAGGCGTGCCAGCAGCAGAATGCCCAACGGCGTGGAAGGCCACAGCGCCGGCAGTGACAGGGCGCGGTGCAAGCGCGGTAGAGCACGCTCAGTGGCCATGCCGCGACCCAAGACATGGTGATCGCGGCCACGGAGCCACCAGACCGAAACTCGTGCCCCGCACGCAACTTAAAGCGCCGACCAGAACCAAACTAGTACGACTGAGACCAAACCAACTCGATAGGGCTCAAGAGGGTACTACTGGCCATCACGAAGAGCCTCAAATGGAACCTGAGAAGGAATATCGAGAGAGATATAGATACGCCAAGATAGGTTCGTCAAGCAGTGTGCCTGCTCGCGAACTGAGCCCGAGACAAGGCCAACAGCACGTTCTAACGAAATTGGGCAATTTTTACGAGAGCAACACGACACCCAACATGACTATAACCTACACCACGCTCCATAACTCCCTTAGAAGCAACCAACTATGGAAAAACTTGGTAGTACTGCTTAGGCATTTAGGTTGGAGATTAAACGCCCAAAATGGCATTGCCATTACTTCTCTCCATCAAAGCCGAGATCTAGGGTTTAGTTAGAATTGAATTTCGAAATCGATTTTTGGAGCTTGCAAAATACTAGCTAACACTATTTATCTCCAAACATGAAAGTTGCACTTCCATCTACGCAACTTACGCATAACTTTTTTACTTACGTGCCATGCTCAAATTACATTTTTATTTTTGTTTAAAAAAATTGTTTTTCATGCCCAACAGTTAAAACGCCCTATTGTTCTATTTTCTTATTAAGGTCCCATTAGCATCTTTTTCCATAAAACCAATTAACCGACATTATCCGCTTATCATTTATGTGAAGTAAAAATCTTTAAAACTCGAGAACTAGCATACCTAATTTCTTTTAGCTTTTAAGCGAGGTGTTAAGCGGCTCGTAACACCAGGGGTGTTACAACCAACCCCCCTTAAAAAGAATCTTGTCCCGAGATTCTGAGCAAGAATCAGAAAAGGGGAGACGCGATTTCACTTCTTAGAAGAGATTACAAAAGGAGATTACACGACTTTGAAAACTAACACGCTCAGGGATCTAGAGGCATTACAGCTAAGAACAAACTGATACAACTCACAACCTCTCTAGAAAACGACGAAGACGGGGACAGTGGAAGAGCAAAAGGAAAACGATTATCCAGAACATGGCGTATACCCAGCAGATCCAGAAACAAGAGACTGAGAACTCGAACATCGCGAACCCTAAAACCTAACTTGCTCGAGAAGAACTTGAACTTATTCGATGGAAACCAGATCCCTTCTTCTCGAGTTACACCATCACCTCTGACTGTCGACCATAGATCTACAAGCAACGGCTGGATCTCGTAGCCTTGCCTCCAACCACTTCCTTCCCAACTGCTCCCGAGCTCCTCCCACCTGAGCACTGCCAGAGGAGAGCGATCCTACACGCTCTACTTCGGATCTGAGGGTGGGATGGAGGAGAGGCAAGCAAAGGGGCATTTAAAGCCTGATGGACGGAGGTGGCGGTGCAACGCACCGAGAACGGAGGCGACGTGGGGGGGGGTCACCAGTGGGACATGAGGTGGGGAACAACATCACCAAGGTGCGCTCCCCATGCTAGTTCGAGAAGAGAAAAGGAGAAAGGAGGGGATGGGGTTTGCTTGGCAAGGGGGCGTGCGAGCGACACACCAGCGAGAAGGGAAACGAGAGAGAGGGGGGGTCCGGTACAGGAACGAGAGCGAGAATCGAGAGCCGACAAGCGTGCCTGGGAAAGAGGGGCGTACAGTGCAAGGGGGCGAGGCGAGTGCGGCGCCATGCCACGGCCACACGAGCACAGCACACGTGGGTCCCACCACCGACGGCTTCCACAGGACACACAGTGACAGCGACCCGACAAGTGTAGAGCGGTCACCGGACACAGGGGCAACGTCCCATCGGTGTTCCAATTACTCCAGATCACTGGTGGCTATGCTTTCTTTGTCGCTGTTCTCCCTCTTTTCCTGTTGAATCCAACTTGCACAAGCCTTTCATACACACTGAGATCAGAACATACATGCTTCTTACAAACCCCGTTAACTCGGTCACAAACATGAGAGCACTACTCCATCAACCCGTCGTGGATTTCCCGTTAGAACACCAGGATATTTTTGCCAAGGAGAAAATCGGTAGCAAGAGTGGTACTGCGGTGTAACTTAGTAATAGTGCTTGGTCAACAACCTCGATACCAGCGCGCGCCGAGCGACAACCCTGTGGTCGCGATCCACAAGTGGCCCTCGGTTCCGTCGTGGCACCATAAGCTATTAACCAGGCAACTATTACCAACTTACTCACAGTAAAAGCAGTGGGGTCATAGACCACAAAATTAGAAAAAGAATTGCAAAGGAATTCAGGCAACAAAGGTTCCTTTTTAAAACAAGGAACAAGGAAAATAAATCCCAAGGCAGATTTAGATCAAGGGGATTCAAGTGTTCTACTAGGACATCCACAATTAGTTGATACAGTGTCCTCTGTCATTCAAACGCGGCTGATCTGCTGTATCTGAAACTATTCCTCTTGCAACCTGCTTGCGGTCGTCTCAAGAACCCTAAGCACGTCTATCATGGCCAAAAGGCAACTTGACGTAACCAACACAACAGATAAGCAAACACTCATTCCAACGGTCGTCAGGGTGCAACATACAGGCACTCACTCTCTCGTACTCGACACATCACTTGCATCTTACGACTAGATGGCCCTAACAACTCGAACGAAAGACAACGGAAGGATTACAACACTGGAGGACCACGATGAAAACACTACCAGCTACAGTTACATCTCCCCTAGGACGACTAATCCACTTCGTCGGGGCGAACGACTTCATTCCGGGGCTCTTGGGGCTCTTCTGCTGCACTGAGCTGTGGATCCGCTTCTTCTCCTGGCAGTGGCTGGGTGAGGGGAAAGAAAGGCTCTAACTTTGAGACTTCCGTGGGTGGAGGTGCTGGCGGTACAGCAACACCAGTCCTCCTTCTCTCCAGCGGATGGATAGGGATTCCCTCCAAGATTAAGGGTTCATGCCTTTCCGTGGCGAGTGTCCTCCGCTTGGCCCTTGTGGCAAGATAGGCGTCCTCTAGCTCCTGGGCATGACGGTCTTGATCCACCTGGACGGCTTCCGCCATGGCCGCCTCTCGACTCTCCGCGGCTGCTAGATTGGCATGGGCTTCAGCAAGCTGCACTTCGAGCATCCTGGAGAAGATCTCGGCTTCCTCAGCTCGGCGGAGACACTCCCTTAGCTCCGAGGCCTGCCGGTCGTACTGCTCATCCAGGGCTAACAAGTACGAGGTCAGGTGCACCAAGGTCGGGTTGTCCTCTTGCACGTCTGGACCTTGCAAAGCCTCCATGCGGGCCTTCCATACCCACCGATTCTTGTCCCAAGGGGGAAAGAACCGCATGGGGATACGAGCAATGGGCCCTTCATAGATCTGGCAGAGATGCCGCAGAGCCTTGCGGGCCGTAACTTGGTAGGTGTCGCCGAAGCGAAACCCGGTTGCGGTCACATTCCAGGCTTCAGTGATATCGGGGAACTCCTCACTCTTGCCAATGTAGACGGTGACTTTACATCTCTCAGTGCCATGCTTCATGTACTCACGGCCCTCATACTCGGGACGCTCCCGAACGCCGAGTTTTTGCAGGGTGGCATACAGGATTTTGGGAAAACCCTCGGTATTCAGGCAGTAGCTGCTAACCCAAACTCCTGCCATCCTTGGTGAGTGGTGGTTACAAGGAAAGCTTAAAGAGAAGTCGGCTCAAGGGAGAGGGCTAAGTGAGATGGGATGCACCGAATGGTGATACCTAGTGACAGGGTTTGGCTCCCTTTATAAAGGCAGAACGGTCAGTGGTCCTACGCAGTCCACCCTCGAGCCATGCACGGGGGCCAGTAAACCTGAACAGCAAGATCTTCACACGCGCATGACGCGCAGTGACTGAGGTCATAAAGAATTAGTATGACTGTAAGGCAGAGGTTCGACAAGGGCGCAGAAAGGGGGGGTACGACAACATATGGGCCAGGCAGGCGTGAACCAACAGGCGTGCATGACGCACGAGACTACAGTACCATCATGGCTACACTGACAAAGACTGGCTGACCTCAACACTATTGCACAACAGCGTATGCAAGAATGCACGTCCTATCCATCCTCACACTATTACCGACATATAGGGCAACCGTTCTCAGAGTTTTGGCACATCGTGCTCTCCCTATAGCTAGTCGATGCTATCGAACTAGGCTCGGGGTTAGGGTACCTGCAGAAACTTGATTAAGCCTAACTAGGTCAGCAGAGTGCCATCTATCCTAGATACATAACCATAGTAATAGGGCATACTTATTTAACTTCGCACGCAATGTCCTAACTTTTTGAAAAGAATTTGTTGTCAAATTTTACTTTGGAAAGGATTTCGAAGCTTTATTGTCTCATTTATGCTCCGATACCACCTGTGGCAGAATCTCCTAATCTAATGCCCTCCCAAGAGTACTCGTCTTCCATTAGACCCTAAGTACCCAAGGGAGAACACTAAACTAAGTGATTCCGTCGAGCACACCGCAAGGGAGAACTCAAAGATCCACATTTTTACATCAGGATCACAAATAAGAGAGTAAAGCTTACAACATCCTTACCATTTCTTACATCACTTTTAGTACATCATCAGAGTAATTCGTTATGTAATTATAACAGCGGAAATGAACATTTATCAGAGTTCAGCGGAAATGAAATTATTTTATGACAAGCTAAATATTAACATGAAGGACGTTTAAATGCATGAATGATAACAGATTACTAATATTTTCCTTGTAAAACTTTTAGTGAGAGTTTCAATAAATAAACTCTACTCCGCATCGCAAAGGAACTCCTCGCTGAGCCCACCAGGAGGTTTCCACACACAAATGTCAGCTTATCAGCACCTGTCACCTGCAACAGGGTAGAACAAACCCTGAGTACTCAATTGTACTCCGCAAGACTTACCCGTCAGGAGGAGAGAAAAAGACTCCAAGGATTATGCAAGGCTTTCTGGCTTGTGGGTTCTTGTTTGCGAGAAGCAGCACTAAGAGTGTGTCCTTAATTTCTTACTTTTAATAGCCGTATTTTATTTCTTATCCAACCTTCTATGTAAGCACCTAGTCTATAATCAAGCAGGGTTGAGCAAAAGAAATCATTTCTTCATCTTTCAACTGCCAGTTCTTACTACGATGCCAGAGCGTAGTCAAGCCATACCGTCACGCAGAAACGGTGATTCGCGAATCAATGTGCCCAGCTGGGTACCCCAAAAAACACACGCCTCGCTTGTACCCCAGGCACAAGCAAGACCAACCCGTTCCCCTCCTGTCACGGGTTTCCAGGTCCCCGTCCGAACTTGGACTCCTAGCTCCCGTACTTGAGGCCCGGCCTCAATACGGTGCTAAGACCTCCACCTATCCCCGCCTCCAATCAGTCGGTCTGGAAAGAGCCAGAGCCCATGACAAGAGAGTAACAAGTCTTCCTAGCCCCCATCCGCTAGTATATGCTCGGGATAAGAAGATCTGTGACTTGACCAGGGTCCAATGCAACGAACGGTCCTTAATTGACACAGGCGGAACAAATGCAACCAGAGCCCCGCTCCGTTGCCCAACCAGGTCCAAGTCCATCCAGCCAGTTCCGCCCGGTCTCCAATTATCCATATACATTTATATTCCATGAGATGGCAACATGATAATAGTAACAATAAGATATTCCTATCTCTCGCGAGCGACAGGAAATCACTCGACTTCTACCGGAATCCTGTAGCATAGCAATCTACACGATCCTGTCATACTAGTAAGACTCATGGGATCAGGATATATATATATATATATATATATATATATATATATATATATATATATATATATATATATATATATATATATATATATATATATATGCAAGTGGGTTTCATTCAACTCCTTTAAACTTAATGCACAAGCATAAAATAAAGTGCAGAATAATAGGGGTTATGCACCGGGGCTTGCCTGGGTAAGAAAATAACCAAAGTTAGCATTCCATCGTGATGATACGATCATCAAGGCGCCATCTTTTTGCTGCCTCCGGGTGATTCCGCGATCCACCATCGCTCCTATAATGACATTCGTGAATGCAATGTAGAAAGACGTAAATACACACGACAATCGCAATTTAGAATAAGATTTTGTCTCTCCGGCTAATGAACTAGCATAGAGACTAACGTACTAAACCTTGTATCCCTACTACCCACAACGCTCTATTTTCTGACAATGTTTTAGTTAAGCCCAAGTTGTTGCTTCAGCATTTTACCGCTTAACATATGTATTCCAATTAGGGTTTACCGGCCACCCTAACAAGTCTATTATTACGGAGCCAGTGAAACTACAGTGAGTGGATAATGATATTATAAAGCTACTGTAAAACTTTCAAGGCCTACCCTAACACCGCATTGACCCAAAATTACTACAAGTTTACATTTAAAAATTTCAAGTGTCTCAAACTAATTAGAGCAAGCCTAACCATATTGTGAAACTACACGAACCAATTACACCTTTAGATAGATCATGATTTTATGAGTCTAACCAAATTGGTTTCACCAATTTTGGACACCTACAACATTGTATATTAATTTCACAAGTTTTCTTTGGAACCTAATTAGAAAACATTTAGAAAACAGAAAAGGGCCGGTGGTGGCCAACTTGGCCCAGCAGCCCGCTGGCCTAGTGCGGAAGCATGGTTGCATTCGGCCCAAACGACCCAGCCACGGCCCAGAGGGAGGAGCCACCCGCCCGCGCGCGATTTTTCGAAAGAAACCCTGCTCTTCTACGCAATAGCAGAACCCCCAACACCACTATTCCTACAGCCGGCCACTATGCAGCAAAGCCCTCGGATACTTTAGTCTTCACCACGGGGAGATCCCTGGACGGCTCGCGCTCGCCGACGTGGCGGCCGTCGTTATAGGGCCACTACGCCGAGCAACCTAGGCTCGCTAAGACGAGGGGGAGGGGCCGACCACTACCTACGGCTAAACACGCACAGCTAGGCGGCGGCTAGGACTCGGGGACGCCACAGTGCAATCTGCAGCAGCGAGCGGTGAGCCGCGGCGGCGACGCGGCCGTTCCTACGAGCCTACGCGCTCTCAGGAGGGTAGAGGTGCCGGAGAGGCATCAGCAGCTCACCGAGGATCTTGCTGCAGAGACGGTTCAAGCGAGGGGCGACCGAGGCGGCCCGGCCACGCGTGCTCGCCCCGCGCGGCGGCGCTCGGAGTGCGGCATCGGTGCATCCCTGCATCACCGGCGAGGTCCCAGACCAAAACGCTACGAGCAACAGGTGGAGAAGATCAAGACGAGCTCAGGGGCACAAGGAATTGAACCGCTACCCATTCTATGGCCTTACCGTCCCGACCTACTGGCGCGGCGGCGTGACTCACACGACACGAGTGACCAGGTAGAGCGAGCACGCAGACGTCGGCTAGCGGGACACGCGAGCAGGGCGGCACGCAACGACGCTGTGCCCAAGTCAGCGGCCTGATAAGTCGACAGCAGCAAACACCGGGCTTAACGCGGTAAAAGGGATGGATCGAGTGATGGAGCGAGCGCCACGCTAGCCACAGCGGCTTGGCGCGGCCATGTGCGCGCCCAACAATGCGGCGTGGCACGGCAGTGGCATGGCTGACGCAGGCGCAGCGCACGCGAGCACAGCAAGGCGTGCCAGCAGTAGAATGCCCAACGGCGTGGAAGGCCACAGCGCCGGCAGTGACAGGGCGCGGCGCAAGCGCGGTAGAGCACGCTCAGTGGCCATGCTGCGACCCAAGACGCGGTGATCGTGGCCACGGAGCCACCAGACCGAAACCCGTGCCCCGCACGCAACTTAAAGCGCCGACCAGAACCAAACTAGTACGGCTGAGACCAAACCAACTCGATAGGGCTCAAGAGGGTACTACCGGCCATCACGAAGAGCCTCAAATGGAACCTGAGAAGGAATATCGAGAGAGATATAGATACGCCAAGATAGGTTCGTCAAGCAGCGTGCCTGCTCGCGAACTGAGCCCGAGACAAGGCCAACAGCATGTTCTAACGAAATTGGGCAATTTTTACGAGAGAACACGACACCCAACATGACTATAACCTACACCACGCTCCATAACTCCCTTAGAAGCAACCAACTATGGAAAAACTTGGTAGTACTGCTTAGGCATTTAGGTTGGAGATTAAACGCCCAAAATGGCATTGCCATTACTTCTCTCCATCAAAGCCGAGATCTAGGGTTTAGTTAGAATTGAATTTCGAAATCGATTTTTGGAGCTTGCAAAATACTAGCTAACACTATTTATCTCCAAACATGAAAGTTGCACTTCCATCTACGCAACTTACGCATAACTTTTTACTTACGTGCCATGCTCAAATTACATTTTTATTTTTGTTTAAAAAAAATTGTTTTTCATGCCCAACAGTTAAAACGCCCTATTGTTCTATTTTCTTATTAAGGTCCCATTAGCATCTTTTTCCATAAAACCAATTAACCGACATTATCCGCTTATCATTTATGTGAAGTAAAAATCTTTAAAACTCGAGAACTAGCATACCTAATTTCTTTTAGCTTTTAAGCGAGGTGTTAAGCGGCTCGTAACACCAGGGGTGTTACAAAAGGAGAGAGAGCGCGCAGTGGGCGTCTCGTGAAATGCCGGCTTCCAGCGGGCGGTATGCCCACGCCTCATCCTCATTTGCTACCCTACTGCCTGGCTTTCCTCTCATTGGTTGCATGTGGTCATGCATTGCTCTGGTTGCTGTTGCCGCATTAATTAAGTGCCACGTTGGACTTCTTTTCGCCGGCATGCGGGCGGTACTATTGCCCTCGCTCTAACCAAGCAAAGCAGCTGGCTGCTAGAAGACTCCCAACCTAACTAGGGTCTTGTTTAGTTACCTTTCAAATTTCAAATTTTTACACTCTCTCTTCATCACATCAATCTTTAGACGCATGCATGAAGTACTAAATGTAGGTAAAAAAACTAATTACACAGTTTGTCTGTAATTTGCAAGACGAATCTTTTGAATCTAATTAGTCCATGATTGGACACTAATGGTCAAATACAAACGAAAGTGCTACAGTAACCCAGATTAAAAAAATTACAATCTAAACGAGGCCTAGTTATGTGTGTTGGAATGTAATTGGGCTCGTGTGCCTGTCTATCATGACTCCCCACCTAGCCTATATATATACACTGACTATGCCTGAGTAATACATTGAATATTCCCTAATTACACTCTTCCAATGTGAAGCATTTGTTAGTTTGTATATTATTAATTAGATTCCACACGTAATTGTTTGCGTCCTAAGAATGCATATTCAAAAGGTTGTTTCTACCAATACGGCAGTACGTAATGGACCAGGATACCCCTTTTCTCATATATTTATTTGGAAGATGGAAATTCCTCTCAATTTTTTCCGTATCTTGAGAGTGACAAAATAAAGTCTAACTAAGGGTAACCTAGTCTAGAGAAATTGGCATGTCAATCGAAAGTGTTGTTTCCGATTGCAACAAAACGTTTAAGCACATTTTCTATTGTTTGTCAACATGGGCTTGGAAAATTGTTCGTATAGCTATTATTCTTATAGAACCCCTAAGGCTAAGATCCATATCTCATATGCTAGGGATTTGTCTTGCTAGCATAGAAAAAAACGAAATGCGAGATCTTTTGTGGGTGTGACCACTCTTTGTTAGGTCATTTAGTGTCAGTCACAATATCACGCAATGATACTATGTTTGAGAAAAAATATATGATTTTTATGCTGGTCATCTTTGGGGAACTTGGCTATGGTTTTGGGTGTTCCAACGTAGTGATGAAATAAGGGATATCATCCGTTCAACATTCTTACGATTGGGTGTGCTGCCTCGTGCTACCGCGTGGCCCTTGCGTGCGTCGCTCCGTCGTGTCGGCCCCGCCATGCTGCCTCGAAAGACTCTGCCCTACTGTGGCGCCCCAAACGCTCTACCCTACCGCGTCTGGTACTGGAGCGGAAGAGGAGGGGCCCAGCAATGCTAGGGAACGAAAAGCAGAGCCCTCCATGGCTTGAGGTGCTCAACCACACCAATGTTGCCTAAGATCCTCGACTAGCGCGTCCCGCCGGCCTAAGGTGCTCATCCACACCCGCTCAAAGGAGACAAAAAAGGAAACGGACAAAGACAGCGTGAACAAGGACGACATTGTCCCTTCGGTTTCAAGGGCTTGGTTGGTCTCCCATCTTTGCGGTATATGCCTTCTAGGGATGACCATTTGTAGGGTCGAGATGGCGGACTAGAGGAGGATGAATAGTCCTTTCTAAAATTAATCGCACCAGCTAATCAAAACAAATGCGGAATTAAAGCTATCGGTCTAGCTAAAACTACACCCCTCTATCTAAGTTATCAATCACCTTAAAAGGTCCTAAATAAGCAACTAAGTTGCCAGGCTAGCTAGAGCTCACCTTGCCAATTCTAGGAGCAAGGTCATACAAACATATGCCACTAGTACTTCAAGCACCGAGGAGCTCCTACACAAGCTAGTACCAAAAGCACAAAGCTCCTATGCTCACTAGCAATGCTCAATAACAAGACTACACAAGCCAAATTAGAGAGCACAAATAACTTAGCTACACAAACTAAGCAACGTAACTAACAAGGCTACTCAAGCCAAATTAGTTACGCAAATGAGCTACTTCTATGCTACACAACCAAGAAGGTAACTAGCAAGCTACACAAGCTAACTAATTACAAAGAGCAACTACATAAGCACAATATATGAAATATAAATACAAGTTTGTGTAAAGGGGAATGCAAACCAACAGGAAGACAAGTATGACACGATGATTTTTATCCCAAGGTTCACTTGGTTGCCACCAAGCTAGTCCCCGTTGTGTCGACCATTCACTTGGTGGTTCGGTGGCTAATTGCATCACTCGTCAAGCCCACACGTTGGGCGCCGCAAGAATCTACCCGCAAGTGAGGGTAGCTCAATGACACACTCTACTAGAGTTGCTCTTCGCGGCCCCCGTGGGGTGAGCACAATACCCCTCACAAAGCTCTTCTCTGGAGCACCGCACAATCACCACGCGGGCTTCACAATGGAGGCCGCAATCCACCAAGCCATCTAGGTGATGGCAATCACCAAGGGTAACAAGAAATCCTCCAATCACAAAGATTTCCTAGTACCACCAAATGCAATCCTCAAATGCACACACTAGGCTCTCAATCCCTTGCTCAAATTAGCACCAAGCTTGAGAGGGAGAGAAAGGGAGGAGGTGGATCTTCAACCTCTCATGCACACCCACAAAGGGCAATCAATCTCTTCTCAAGATATAGCATATAGCAATGGAGGAGAGAGAGGGGGAGAGGAAGAACCCTAGCACTTGTTCCCCAAACTCAACAAATGAGCCAAGGGGTGAGGAGAAGGAGGGAGGGAGCCCCCCTTATCCCCTGGTTGGCTAGCCACCCAAAGGAGTGGCCCACGTGCGCTTCCACGCTCTTCCAACGTCTCTTTCAAATCTGACCGTTAGTGCTAAAACGCCCAGAACCGGTGCTCCAGTCCAAACAGCAGTTCTGGTTTCTAGCCCTGAAGCAACATAGAACCAAACCTCTGGTTTCAACCGGACCTCCGGTTGAGGTTCTCAGCTTCTGAGAATAAATCAATTTTAGGGCAAAAACCGGACCTCTGGTAGAAGCACTCAAATTCTGAAAATACATTTTTAGAGGGAAAACCAGACCTCCGGTTTTGGCGACTAGACCTCCGGTAGGAGCACTCAGCCTGGAGCAATTATAAACCCGAATAATTATCGGATCTCCGGTCCAAGGCGGAGCTCTGGTATGGACTCTTAAATTTCGGCATACAAACTAAAAAGCCCATAACTTTTAGCTCCAAACTCCGTTCTTGATGATCTTGGACATTCCGGAAAGCTTATCCGGAGAGCTATCCATCCCAACAAAGGACAACCCCCAAGATCAACATGTGCAAGTGTTGTGACAAGTGTTTCTTTCATGTTAGCACTTTTCAAACATTTTGAAAGACTTTTCTCTTCCAGCTCACCACGTCACTAAGTGCAATGCATATGCACATGAGACTCACACTTGGTGGCACTAGATAACCATTGTAACTTAAAGATTTTCCCTCTTTATAGTACGATTATCTATCCTAAATCCGGCCTATTTCTTCTCTACTCAACCATAGACCGGTGAAATGAAATGCCCTACAAATATACATTTGCCTTGCGTATTTCATTCCATCTCCTCCAATGTCGATGCAACACATGCACCAACCAATCACAAATGATATGATCCACTTCATATCATCACATGACCGTATTGGTTTTTCGATCTTGACTTCACTTGCTCTTCACCGTTGCTTCGGTCCATCGGCGCCAAGTCATCACTCAACTTGCCCTTCACACTTACAACCGGTCTATCAAGCCAAGTCTTGTCTTGATCTTCTCCACCTTAGTCACATGACTCAATGTCATGTCTCATATGCAATGAGCTCCTTCATCTCATGTGTGAGTTTTGCAACATCTCAAGTCATCTTCACCTTCTTCATGGCATAGGTTGCTCACACAAGTATGCTTGTGGACTAATTACCTATGTATCTCACATTTAAACATATTAGTCCACCTAGATTGTCACTTAATTACCAAAACCAAACAATGGCCTTTCACCATCCTATCCCATGGACTATAAACTAAACGTAAAAAAACATACACTACGTTTTTAGGATGAAGCCGTCTCGTCCTCTCTATGATCCCATGAACCAAGGACATACTTAGTCTCTCAAACGTGCTTTATAGAGATAGGATATGCTCGCTTGAGTTTATAGGGATATATAGGACATAGGAGCACAGTAAGTTCATTCGTACGGGCAAGGGTGAGTGCGTTTAATGTGAGCTTATGCGTGTTTAGAATAAAGTGATTCAACTGGTGCATAAAGGAAGCGTGCGGATGTATATAAAAGAAAAGGGAAAAAATCATACCCTCGCTCTTTTTTTGTAAAGCGCAAATTATTAGTTCTTGAGGAAGACCAATCAACAGCAGGTGGATCTGTCCATGCCTTTGTTATTGCATACATAATACCTGAGCACAAGTATCATATGAAAATATTTTTGTACCACACATACATATTTGGTAACGTGCGTTATTCACTAAAACAACAAATATAGGGAATGGAAAAAATAAAGTTAGAACTTGTTTGGTAGGGCTCCTTCTCAGCTCCGGTTTTTTTTTTTGTTTTGAGGAGCCCTACCAAACATTTTGTAGGAGCCGTTTAATTGTAGCTCCTCCAAAACGACTCCAACTCCTTCAGAGGAGTTCCCTGGGAGGAGTCATGCCAAACACTGATGCCTTGTTTAGTTTCATAGTGTAAAGTTTTGGGGTGTCACATCGGATGTCACATGTGGGTGTTGCATGGGGTGTTCGGATACTAATAAAAAACAAATTACAGAATCCGTCAGTAAACCGTGAGACAAATTTATTAAACCTAATTAATCCGTCATTAGCACATGTGTTACTGTAGCACTTTATTGCCAAATCATGGACTAATTAGGCTTAAAAATTTCGTCTCGCAAACTATGCAATTAGTTATTTTTTTAGTTTATATTTAATACTTCATGCATGTGTTAAACATTCTATGGGATGAGGTGTAATCTTTTGGGAGGAAGCCCTAATAATAAAAGCAGCTCTGCAGTGCGGTACTAGCTTGGTATGCTGTCAATGCAAGAGGTCTTTTCATAATTTATTCGGATTTTGTCAAGGTATTGCGAACTGTGTACCACAAGAACAGCGACCGGGCAACTGAAGGCAGGTGCTTTTGCTGCTTTCCTTTTCCAAACCACCAAACCACTTACTCCGCAGACCAACGACAACGGCCAACGGCTGCTCCCGAAAGCAGTTTATGCATCATGTATTGTTAGAACATGTTCATGTTCAAAGAACCTTTTTTAGACAGAAGAACCAGTCCATTTTCCAACTACTAACGTTCAGAGGTCAAAGCCTAGATTGACCCTGCACTATATCTATTCGGTGTACTATATGGTTCATTCGAATGGTTGGGACTGACGACTTCTGTCCGTGGCTCAATCCTTGTTTGTGACAGGAAAACACAATTCTGAGACTACATGATTTTAAGGGGTTTCAAAGTTAAATTTTTTTATTGTTCTTTTGATCCCTGCAATTTTTTCGAGAAATGCTGTATGGATTTTAACACCAAGCAGAGAAGATAATACCAAAAATTAAAGTCAGCCGTATGGCTTTCAGAAAGGACAAGGACATAACTTACAAAACCATATATGGTTTGTTAAAAAAAAGAAAAAAAACCATATATGGGCTTTGATCTGTGGCAACTAGCAAGTCTGGCTGACATGCGCTCATTATTCCTCATTTTCTCCGGCCTGGCCGAAAGTGCATTTCTTAGACTGGTGGGCCAAGTTGGACCAAACAAAATTAGACTGGTTCACCTCGCCTAATTGTTTTGGGTTGGGTTCTTCCTTCTTTCAACTCACTCTTCTGGCTTTTCTTTACTACTCACTCGCTCCGTCCATAAAAGATTGCAGTTCCCGCTTTTTATTAGAAGTTAACTAGTCTAAACTTTGACTAAATTTATATAAAAAATACAAACATTCATGGTAGAAGATAAGTACCATTAGATTAGTTATAGAATATATTTTCATAATAAATTTATTTATAAAAGACATAAATGCTAATACTTAGTCCGGTGCCTTCACTTGCCCACCATCGGACCAATCTGGTGCTGCACAATAGCCTCCGCTTTGCTTCTTTTTTTTTCGCACGTTTTCGTCCGGGCTTCTTTTATGTTGTGCCTTGGACTTCTAGCATCAGTTTTAGGTCTTCAGCATGTCTTGTAAAATCTTGCTTGAGGTGCTGATCATATTGATCACCATTTTGCCTATGTATAAGTCTATATTGCATCCATTTGTACTATATACCTTGTATACCAGCAAACAACATTAGTCCAAATAGCCATGTTGTTCATCAAACCCAAAATCAAACTTAATGACCTATAAGCTCCATTTTTCCTTACGTGAGATGTTCTTTAGAGCTCACACAAGTGTTGAATCAGTTAGAATGCCAAGAGCTGACCAACCACTATTTATAGAAACCCATAAAAAACTAGCCGTTACGAGCTTTCTAGTGGTCTGTTTTTGGGTCACGAAAAACTCTCGTGACCACCAAGAAAGATCAATCGGAGAAATTGGCATGATATCTGATGACTCAGTTTCAATCTAGGATTTAAAATCCTAGCGCTTTATCTAGTGCAAACTTAAATGCACCCACCGGAGTCATTCGGTCGACCACTTTTTTAAAAGCTTCAAGACATTTTTTGTAGTTTTATCAAAAAATCTTATCAAGTATTTATCGATTTTTTTAACTAAAAAGTGGCAAAACCGCTTTGAAGAATACTCTAAACCAGGATATGTAGAGAAATATTTTGAATGATTTTGAAATTTAAGGGGTAGAATTCCCGATTTTGATGTTTGAAGAGAAAAATCTTAATGCCATAGTTTATAGAGAGGTAAAATTGACTTTTTCCAGCACCTCCGATATACTCTGTTGGTCGATTTCGGCCCATGGGCCAGATCCATAAAACCTCCTCCGACCTGCCGTTTCTCTTCCTCACCACCAAGAAAAAAAAGGAGACACACCCCGTTCCTCCCCTCGTCCGTCCCTTTTCTGCTCTCCTTCCCTTCCCGCAAGCCGCAAAGGCCTCCAGAAGCAACCAGGCGAGTTCGGGGGCTGGTTCTAGCCTTCTAGGGGTCCGCCGCCTCAGTTTCCCGTCCTTCGAGGGTTGTAGTGTTGGGGAGGGCGGAGTGAGATAGCTGCGGTTGCCTGGTTGGCTCTTAATCTTGGATTGGTTGTAGAACTTTGGTCGGATTTTTGGGGTTTCTTATTCTAATAGGGAATCGTAGGGTGGAGGAGGCGATGATTTTACTATTGTTGAAATTTGTCCGGATTCTTTAGATGCTCCACTGATGCGGGTGGTGGCCCGTTAGTCTGATACAGAGTATTGGAGGTTCCGGGTTGTGCGAGTTTTGGGTAATTTATTCTGTTCTGATGCAATTGCATGTCCCTGAATAAGTTTATTTGCCTTCCTTTTGATTGTAAGTGCGCAAATTTGGTGGGTGTTGTACTTGGGAATGTCGGAAGAGCAGCATTGCAGTAGTGGAGAATGGATGCTAATTTCTGAGATATGTGAATATAGTTTTTGGTGCATGTTTTTTCTGCCATCTCTTAGAAATCGGCTAGTGTCACCTTATTGTTTTGTGCTAGTAACTAGTAGTAACCATCCACTCCTGGAATTGTTCACGATTATGTTTATTTCCTTGCGCACAATTTCTGGATATGAGAGGAAATTACTTTAGACTAGTTGTTGAAGTTACCTTGACATCCATTCTTGTGATGCCGGAAAAGGGGATTGGACTAACAGTAGTAATTATTAGACTGAGGATAATTTATTAGTAAAACTGCTGATGTGCTTGATATCTTTGTAGGAGGGGAAGGGGCATGCTCCCAAATCGAAACACTTGAGTGCTAATTATTGTTTGAATTTCTGTTTTACTCTGATTGGTTTTCAGCAAGCATACTTCAAGTGCGCATATGATTGCTTTGACCGGCGTCGTACTCAGGAAGGGATCAACAGCTGTGTGGAGAATTGTAGTGCCTGTCCTTACCGCCAACAATGTTGTTGAGAATGAGATGGCCAAGTTTCAGGTACTTCTAATTTCCTGCAATACAATTATCATTTTTTTTGCCAAATAGAACAACATAGAATTCTCTGTTCATCCTTTTTTAGGTACTGAATTCCTTTCTGTTTTACTCTGATTGGTTTTCAGCAAGCATACTTCAAGTGTGCATATGATTGCTTTGACCGGCGTCGTACTCAGGAAGGGATCAACAGCTGTGTGGAGAATTGTAGTGTTTCTGTCCTTACCGCCAACAATGTTGTTGAGAATGAGATGGCCAAGTTTCAGGTACTTCTAATTTCCTGCAATACAATTATCATTTTTTTTTGCCAAATAGAACAACATAGAATTCTCTGTTCATCCTTTTTTAGGTACTGAATTCCTTTGTGTTTGTGTAGCACTGAAACTATGATTGGTTATTTTTCTGATGCAGTGAAGTTAATAGTTTCATACCTGTAACTTTTTACTATGAAATCTTTCTGAATATTAAGTTACTATTAATATTTGTTTTGTGTGCTCCATTTTGCTCTGATTTTGTTGATCATTGCAACCACTCGATAAATAAACTGTCATATTTTACAAGCTGCGTATGCATGATAATTTCAATGTTTTTTCAGTCATATATTAATGCCATTAAACATCATATGGTAAAGTCCTCTTCCTAGAAGATAGTTTAGGATTCACATGCAGTATATTTGTTGCTATAGTTATTTTGTTTAATGAATATGCTTTCATAATCTCAATGACACAATAGTACGAATTTTAGAAGGTTTCCCCCCTGCAGCATTATAGTTCTTATTTCGTCCCTATGCACATTGTACTTCTGACATGCAATCTTAGCACCTTTTGAGGATGCATGTCGACGGTTATCCACCTGGTTATTTTGTCATAAAAGATCTATTAGTGGGTGTCAGTGTTATTGAAGATGGTTGTCCCAAGTATCCGGAATCATGTACAGACACAGTGTTACACATCTTGTTACTTTGAACCAAAAACTATGTCCTTTCTAGGCAAACAACTACATGAATAATACCTAACTGTAATTCATCTTCCAGTAGGTTCATAGGAACCTTGTTTTGGCCTATTGCTATTTTAGGATTTAGATTATGCATGTATTTCTCTGCATAAGCTATCATGCCACCTATATCTTTGTTAATCATTTCCTCTTGCTTCAGGAACGGTTGAACCGGTCATTGATGGTCTGTCAAGACAAGTTTGAAGCAGCCAAACTCCAGAAGATGAAAACAGATGCAACTCAGGAACTGGAAACCTGTGTCAACAGATCTATCGATGACAGCATCAGGGTCCTCCCCCATGTGGTGGAGAAGATCAAGTCCACCCTCGTCCACCGCTACACCCGCCTCATCACTGCCTCTGCCTCCTCCCCAGTCTCCCTGTGCGCCCTCCTCCCCATCCATGCCCGCACCATCGTCCTTGGTGTATCCGCCAACCTAGCCTTAGCCACCAGCCTCCTCGCCGGTGTGGCGCCTGCCTCCCTCGCCTACGCATGCAGGGTGTTTGACGCCGCGCCTGTACGCGATGCCTACATGTGGAACACCCTCCACGCGCACGGCCACTCCCAGTCGTCGCACATTGACTGCAGTTCTAGCGGCATGTGGCCACTAAGGCCTTGTTAATGAAGGACTGAATCATTTCAACAGCATCCTTTCTGACTACCAAATGTCGCCTACACTGGAGCACTATGCCTGCATGGTTGACATGCTAGGGCGTGCTGGTAGACTTGTCGAAGCATATGAAATCATCAGGGGAATGTCGTTGCGCCCAGACAAGTGTGTGTGGGGTGCATTCCTTGGGGGTTGTAAGCTTCATGGTAATCTGGAGCTAGCTGAATTCGTTGCCAAGGACCTCTTCCAGTCAGGCTCCAATGATGTCACATTCTATGTTTTGACTGGAATGTTGAAAGATGCAGAAAGGATGAGGTGGGCCATGAAGGAGATGGAACTCAATAAGACAGCTGGGCGTAGCGCAGTAAACCAATAGGGAAAGAATAGCCATCATGAGGTAGCAGACTTGTGTAATTCTGATATTAGTTAGCTTTATTATTTCCCATTATATGTACTAACATGCAGTTTTGATGGTCAAATTGTTTCATCTGTAGTAATTTAGGGTATATGGTACACTAGTTATTATAAACTCAACACATGGGGCTCTTCCCTTCTCTCACTGGCCATTTTATCCAGGACGTCTAACTTGGCTTTCCATCCTTATACTAAATATCTGCTGATGTCCTTTTCAGGACCCATTTTGATTGGCCGGGACTGGCATGGATTGGGGGCCAGTGGATCAGATCCATGCCGTGGTGGCAACCCACGTATGTGCAAAATTCGCATTTGGGAAGACAGTGCACAGGGATGAATCCAACTCAATCTCCCTCAAACCGCGTGGGTCTTGCTTCGCTCCACCTCTGGCCGGGAATGACTCACGCTCGCGATCGCTCTGCTCCTGGTGATGCCGATACTGCCGCCATGGGTCCTGCACGGTCATCGAGTCCAACGACTACAGGTGGATTCAGGTGCACTTCATCCAGCCCCCATCTCCTTCTTCGTGTAACCCCCTCCCCTTTGACTTCTCATCAGCTCATATCCCTCTGCCGTCTTGCTAGATCTATGGGGGGAGGTGAACGAAAGATGGGCAGGTGCACAGAAGAGGGAGTATGATGACTAGGGGTTCAGCTGCGTGAATCCTCATATACCACATGAGTTCTTCCTTTCGTTCTTTATTCAATTGATCCGGGTTTTAGGATATTGATTTGGCCATTTGGGTTTGTGTGTCCAGGTCTCAACCAAGAAGGTAGCCACCAGGGGCGGCGACAAGATAATCAATGCCCAGATCTAGGACACTGCTAGGCAGGGGAGGTACTGAACCATGCTACCACCTATTCTCTACCTTTCCTTTCTCGATTTGATTTCTTGGTCCATCTGCAAGGTATATGAGGTCTAATTTGTTGGTTCATCCATGGGGTATACGACTTGCATTTGATTTCAGCATTTTTCACGACTTGCATTTGATTTCAGCACTTTTCTTTTGGTTTATGATGAAACAAGATGTGTTTGTCATTGTCCTGAAACCTGTGACACCGAGTTAAATCTTGTTACAGACTGACATTTTATTTGGTTATTATTTACATAAACAAACTCCGCCTATGTTGACTGGAAGACTTTCTTAAGTCATCTCAACGTAGCCGGTCCCAAGCCCGGGTAAAGGAGGAGGGTGTGTTAAGGTCTGGCAAACCAACAGTAAAAAACAACCACTCTCATGGATTTGAAACCCACAAGAGATTCGTTGGGGCGTAACCCTCTTAGCGACGCGCTACATCGGAACCCGGGTGTGGTGTTAAATGGGCAAGGGCCGGGTCGTAATCCCCTTAGTGGCGCGTCGTATCGTGACCCGGGTACGATGAAAAATGAGCAAGGGTCGGGACGTCGCAACCTTAGTGGCGCGCTACATCTACGCCCGGGTGTAGTGAAAAATGAGCAAGGGTCTTCGCACTTCCCTCGACGGGTGCGAAGGGTAAGGAAGCTAGCCGAGCCAACTAGGATTCGTCTAGGTAGCTGGAATGTAGGGTCCCTAACGGGTAAGCTAAGAGAGCTAGTCGATGCAGCAATTAGAAGGCGTGTAAATATTCTATGCGTTCAGGAGACTAAATGGAAGGGCCAGAAGGCGAAGGAGGTGGAGGATACTGGCTTCAAACTTTGGTACACGGGGACAACATCGGGTAGGAATGGTGTAGGCATCTTGATCGATAGGAGCTTTAAGGATGGAGTCGTTGATGTTAGGAGGCAAGGCGACCGGATTATCTTGGTCAAGCTGCTAGTTGGAGATTCGACTCTGAATGTGATCAATGCCTATGCCCCTCAGGTAGGTCTTAGCGAGGGCACCAAGAGGCAGTTTTGGGAAGATCTTGATAGCATGGTTAGTACCGTGCCTATCAGCGAGAAACTCTTTATAGGAGGAGACCTCAACGGCCATGTTGGTGCGACTAATGTAGGTTTCGAGCGGGTGCACGGGGGGTTCGGGTATGGTAGTAGGAATCAAGAGGGGGAGGATGTTTTGAACTTCGCGCTGGCCTATGACTTGTTGATAGCGAACACCCTCTTTAGGAAGAGGGAATCTCATCTAGTAACCTTTCGTAGTGGACAACACTCGAGCCAGATCGACTTTATCCTTGCAAGGAGGGAGGATAGACGTGCTTGCTTTGATTGTAAGGTGTTACCTGGAGAGTGTGTTGTCCCTCAACATAAGCTTGTGGTGGCGGACTTTCGCTTTCGGGTACGTGTCCACCGGGACAAACGGGCCAAGATTGCGAGAACGAAGTGGTGGAAGCTTAGAGGGGAAGCAGCGCAGACGTTTAAGGAGAGGATGCTAGACGAGGGACCTTGAGAAGAAGGAGAAGATGCCGACGACATGTGGCTAAAGATGGCAACATGTGTCCGGAAGGTGGCTTCGGAAGTGTTTGGCGTGAGTAGGGGAGGCAAACGGGAAGCGAAAGACACATGGTGGTGGAATGACGAGGTGCAAAGGGCTATTAGGGAGAAGAAGGAGTGTTTCAAGCGTCTCCACCATGACAAGAGTGTAGCCAACATCGAGGACTATAAAATAGCGAAGAGGGTTGCAAAACGAGCTGTGAGTGTAGCAAAAGGTCAGGCGTATGATGGCCTTTATCAGCGGCTAGGCACGAAGGAAGGGGAGAAGGACATTTATAGGATGGCTAGAATCCGCGAGAGGAAGACAAGGGACATCAACCAAATAAAATGCATCAAGGATGGGACAGATCGACTTCTGGTGAAGGATGAGGAGATCAAGGACAGATGGAGAGAGTACTTCGACAAGCTGTTTAATGGGGAGAATGAGGGTCCTGCCCTTGAGTTGGACGACTCATTTGACGATACCAACAGACGCTTTGTGAGGAGAATTCAGGAGGCAGAGATCGGAGAGGCTTTGAAGAGGATGAAGGGAGGTAAAGCGATGGGCCCTGATGGTATCCCCATTGAGGTGTGGAGATACCTAGGCGCCAGAGCGATAGTATGGTTAACTAAGCTTTTTAACCTTATTTTTCGGTCAAACAAGATGCCTGAAGAATGGAGGAGAAGTATATTAGTACCTATCTTCAAGAACAAGGGAGATGTTCAAATTTGTACTAACTACCGTGGGATTAAGTTGATGAGTCATACGATGAAGCTCTGGGAGAGGGTTATCGAGCATCGCCTAAGGAGAGTGACACATGTGACCCAAAATCAGTTTGGGTTCATGCCTGGTAGGTCGACCATGGAGGCGATTTTCTTATTACGACAATTGATGGAGAGATATAGGGAGCAGAAGAAGGACTTGCACATGGTCTTTATTGACCTCGAGAAGGCATATGACAAAGTACCGAGAAATATCATGTGGTGGGCCTTGGAAAAGCACAAAGTCCCAACTAAGTACGTTACCCTCATCACAGGGATGTGGTGACGTTTGTCCGAACATGTGATGGCGACACCAGTGACTTTCCAATTAAAATAGGACTGCATCAGGGGTCAGCTTCGAGCCCTTATTTATTTGCTTTGGTGATGGATGAGGTCACAAGGGACATACAAGGTGATATCCCTTGGTGTATGCTCTTTGCTGATGATGTGGTGCTAGTTGACGACAGTAGGGCGGGAGTTAATAGGAAGTTAGAACTATGGAGGCACACGTTAGAGTCGAAAGGGTTCATACTTAGTAGGACTAAGACCGAGTATATGAGGTGCGATTTCAGCGCGACTAGGCACGAGGAGGGAGACGTTAGCCTCGATGGGCAAGTGGTGGCCAAGAAGGATACTTTTCGGTATTTAGGGTCGATGCTACAAAAGGATGGAGACATTGATGAAGATGTTAGGCATAGAATTTCAGCCGGCTGGTTGAAATGGCGTCAAGCTTCTGGCGTTCTCTGTGACAAAAGGGTGCCTCAGAAGCTGAAAGGTAAGTTCTATAGGACGGCGATTCGTCCGGCGATGTTATATGGTGCTGAGTGTTGGCCTACAAAAAGGCGACATGTCCAGCAATTAAGTGTAGCGGAGATGCGTATGTTGCGTTGGTGTTGTGGGCACACAAGGAGGGATAGAGTACGGAACGACGATATTCGGGATAGGGTTGGGGTGGCACCAATTGAGGAGAAATTGATTCAACATCGGTTGAGATGGTTTGGACATGTCCAACGGAGGCCTCCTGAGGCGCCGGTGCGTAGTGGAGTTCTAAAGCGGGCCGATAATGTAAAGAGCGGTAGAGGTCGACCTAAACTAACTTGGGACGAGTCCGTTAAGAGAGATCTTAAGGAGTGGAATATCCCTAAGGATTTAGCTATGGACAGGAGCGCTTGGAGATTAGCAATCAACGTGCCTGAACCGTGACATCTTTTGTCTTGTGCCCTTTATGTCCCTTTATGTGTCTCCCTGTTTCTCGTCTCTTTTGGGTTTCATCTCTAGCCTACCCCAACTTGCTTGGGACAAAAGGCTATGTTGTTGTTGTTGTTGTATTATTTACATAAACAGTATAGGGACCATGTCAAGTAAAGATGTTTATGGCAATTGGAAAAGAGGGTCCATTTCAGTACTATTGCAAAATCTTATTAATTGTTATTCATGGCAATTGAAAAAGAAGATAAGATCCAGCACTATTTTTCAGTATTACTGTAAAATCTTATTCTATGTTGTTCATGGTAATAAGTTAAAACAGATCACTTTGCCTAGGAAAACATAAACTTATTGCGGTGATGCTGCATCGTATCTGATGATGAGTTGATGTGAGGATTTAGTATGTTACTTCTTGGTTTCTTTGTAATGTTCTTTGCTTGATCTTTTTTTTGGTGCAATAGTTGATAGAGTAAACCAAAACAACAATAATGTGAATTCTTGTTGACTAAGTAAACCAAAAGAACACTACGAAATGTAACAATGAATGAAGACGAGAGAGAAGTCAGATTAGTATTGACCAGGGATAAAATAACCAAGTGAAATGTAACCATAACACCCATCAAACTACCTCCGGGTACACCATTTTATGAAGACTTCACAGATTAGCCTATTGATGAATACAAGGATTGGCTTGCAGAACTGCATGAGAACGGCGTAGGCCGTGGTAAGTTAAGTTGCTGCACTCGTGTCCATAACTGCATCTTAATTCATTGGTAGCCAATTCACTAATATAAGCATGGTTCCAGAACTTAAGGATACGTTCAGGGAAGATACAGTTAAAACATACAACGAATGTTTACGTCTGGAAGGGCAAATGGAAGCCATCGGTAATATAATCTCTCTCCAAGTTGTCAATCAATTTAACAGTTCTTCATATACCAATTTTAACTTATGCTCTATTGTTGGCAGAGGCATATGAAAAGAACCCCAGCGTTCAGTCAAGTGAGACAGCAATCCAACACCACCAATGCAGTGGCCAAGTCATGCTCGGCGTGTATAAGAACAGCTCAACGATGGTAAGACATTTTTTGGAAAACATTATTATAAGGTGCAATTATATTCCACAACATTAACGAGAACATTTATTCTATTCCATTGTATGTCGTTTTGAAGGACGACGCGGCAGCGAAAAGAGGAAGTATAAAGGACGTGGGGCCATCAAAGGTTTAGCTGTAGTCAACAAAAGAGCTAAGCATGACACTCAGAAATTGACAGTTGAATTCTCTGTAGGTGGTAAACAACGGTCTTTTCTTGACGAAGTTGTAGTGTTTACAAGGAAAAGTGCTCCACTTATTGGAGTGATAAAGTGGAAAGATATCGACGATGAAGTTAAACAAAAGATAGCATCTAATGTAATGTTAAGCTTCGCATATTTTGGGTGCGTACCAATCTTAATTGTGAAATAGTGTAAGAATTGACCTGGTTTGTGTATCTGCTTTTGAACAGGAAAGGTGGGACCTTGAGGATACTAAGGATAACAAAGAAAAAAGATATGGAGCATCGCTAATGAGCATTACAAAGATTGGTGCACACCTAGAATATGCGAAGCTTACCATTACATCAGATGCTATCTTTTGTTTAACTTCATCGTCGATATCTTTTCACTTTCACTCCAATAAGTGGAGCATTTTTTCCTTGTAAACACTACAACTTCGCCAACAAAAGACCATTGGTTACCACCTACAGGTTCTCCTAGTCTACTTGAGAATTCAACCATCAATTTCTGAGTGCCATGCTTAGCTCTTTTGTTGGCTACAGCTAAACCTTTGATGGTCCCACATCCTTTATACTCTCTTTTCGCTGCCACGTCGTCCTTCAAAACGACATACAATAGAATATAATAAATGTTCCAGTTAATGTTGTGGAATATAATTGTATCTTATGATAATGTTTTCCAAAAAATGTCTTACCATCATTGAGCTGTTCTTTTACACGCCAAGCATGACTTGGCCGCTGCATTGGTGGTGTTGGATTGCTATCTCACTTGACTGAACGCTGGGGATCTCTTCATATGCCTCTGCCAACAATAGAGCAAAAGTTAAAATTGGTATATGAGGAACTGTTAAATTGATTGACAACTTGGAGAGAGATATATTATGAATGTCTTCCATTTGTCCTTCCAGACGTAACCATTCGCTATATGCTTTGACTGTATCTTCCTTGAACGTATCCTTAAGCTCTGGAACCATGCTTATATTAGTGAATTGGCTACCAATGAATTAAGATGAAGTTATGGACACGAGTGCAGCAACTTAACTTACCACGGCGTACGCCGCTCTCATGCAGTTCTGCAAGCCAATCCTTGTATTCATCAATTGGCTCATCTGTGAAGTCTTCATAAAATGGTATACCCGGAGTTAGTTTGATGGGTGTTATGGTTACATTTAGCTCGGTTATTTTATCCTTGGTCAATACTAATCTGACTTCTCTCTCGTCTTCTTGTAGATTCATTGTCCTCATTTTCTTGGTGCGAATTATTCCTTGCCCTTTTATGGCAACATGAAATCCTTAAAAAACATTAATGGAACAGAACTTTTAGAGTTTTCCTTTCTATTCTTCTAAACACACAAATGCAGGCTTTGGTATCTTCCTTTTCTTTTCACAGATCTTGTTGCTGGTAATGAATGGGTGGTACATCTTGCAATTATCTGGTTTAGTTTGTTTCCATTTCATTCTTAATTCTGATAAATTGTCTCTTACTTTTGTTACTGATGCTTTATTATGAACTGAGTTCGTAACGGTACTTCTGACAGTGCAATACTAATTCTGAACTTGTGAAGAATGCCCAGCTCAATTTTCCAATGTCCAGTGATGGATTTTCAAACATTTTCGTAAATTTTGAGTTTACACTGGTCGGTTGACAAGACCTGCATATGACAAGTGCTATCCTTTGGAAAATACTCTCGATTGCCATTATGCTAATACATACATATATATCAAGTCGATAGCCCTGTTTTGTTGAATTGGAAAATAGACAATTCTTCTTGGTCCTAATCTTTAGGGTGTTACTCAGATACTCTTGTGGATTCAGAGCGAGTGTAGAGTCATAATAAAAATTTATTGCTTTCTTTTGTGGCTAGACAATAATTTTTTGGGTTCATCATATTTAGTTCTAAATGATGTGCCAAGATTTGTTTTTCTAGTTAGTATATGTTTGAGCTCGAAAACATTTTAGTATACTATGGAGTTTAATCCTAACTCAATCTCACAAGCGTGCAAATAATTGGCAGTTTTATTATCACTAAATTGCGAGGGTAATGGAGCTTTGCCGCTCACACTAGATCGCGAGGTCAAGCCTGGTTGCCCTGGACGAATGGAATAGGGATAAGAAGGAAACTAACTTCTTTCTTCCTTTCCCAGATTATACATCGACTATGGAGAGCTCCCTTTAAATGCAGTCATACGCATAGGTTTTAATTTAGGGATATAGGCAAGGTTTTAAAAAACGTTAGACACTAGGCGTGCGCTAGCCTAAAGTTTAGAGTTTAGGAAGTTTAAACGAGATTAAACGTGATTAAACGTTATTGTTTTTTTATTTTTGTGATGCTGAGAGCAAAATCAGTACTAATAACACAACTTGAAGTAATAACAGTAATCATACCTCTTGCTGCACACTTGTTTTCGACATCAGTTCTTTTCCTCCTTGGTTTCTTACATTGAACAGCAGCTAACAATCAAAGAGAGACAAGTTAATAATCTGAAAACAGAAAAATCAAATAATAGGTAAAGAATAGAAACTCATCTATGAGGACAGCAGCACAAGGCAAAATTGATCTAGCAAACAACAGGGCAGCAGCACAAGAACAGAGCAGCAGCACAAGGCAGTACACATTCAATCAATCAATCTTAACCCTAAATCCCCAATCCAATTCATAAAAATTGAGTGATTCACATGCAGAAATCAAAATTACAGAGAATGAGCATGGAAAGATGGGGAGAGACCAAGGGAGCACCTGGAGTGAAGCTATGGCGAGGAGGGATGCGGGTGGTGAAGCAGGGTAGGATGACGCGAGAAGAAGTGAGGGGCTACGCTGGCGGCGGTGACCCCTGCGCCTGTGGCCATCTGCTCCAGCTGTCGAGGGCACTGCTCCTGTGATGGCTCCAGCTGGGGCTCCCCTTGCAACGGCGGCGACGAGCGACGAGGGCACGAGGCCAAGGACAAGGAAGCGGGAGGCATGGGCGAGCCGGCGAGAAACGCTGCACCTCTCTATGTTTTGGTGGAGCGACTCCCAATCTGCTCAGGCCCGCTGCTCTTTCACGTGTCTGCCCGCCCGCAGGCGCGCGCTTTCCCGCCTCCCGCTCGCAAAGCCGCGAGCATTCTCGCCCGCAGGCCGCACGCTTTTCCGCCCGTCTAAACGTGATTTCCTTCCATTCAGCGCCGATTAAACGCCGTCACACGATTAATTGAACGTTTACCCCCTAAACGAGACGCTGGGGCAAAGTTTAGCGTTTAATCTCGATTAATCGCTGATTAATGATGTTTTTTAAAACCTTGGATATAGGCCAAATGTGCTACTAAAGTTAATGTACAAATATTTCATGTATTGCCAAGGAAGCATTTTAGTTTTTCAGATTTTATTCCATTTTCTAGGGTTGATTTCTGATTTTTCATATTATGTTTAATAAATTTCTAGTTGGTTCTGATCTTATTTCCTATTTCCTCTCACATTTTGGATTTTTGTTACTTTATAGTTTTAATTTTTGTTTTACTTCATGTACGTATGGGAAAAAATTAGTGCTTTATTACTAGCTCAGTGACAGGAAAACCCAATTCTGAGATTACATGATTAAAAGGGATTTCAAAGTTGATTTTTGATTTTTTTTGCCCACTCCTGCAATTTTTTGAGAAATGCTATATGGATTTTACATTTTTTTTCGGATCAATGCAATTTGCAAGTGGAGAAGAAGATAATACCGAAGTAAAGGAGGTTGCATTGCTTTCAGAAAGGACAAACGGCATAACTAACAAAAACCATATGTGGGCTTTGATCTGTGGCAAGTGGCAAGTCTGGCTGACTGGTGCATACATTCCTCATTTTCTCCAGCCTGGCCCAAACCTCATTTCTTATCATGGTGGGCCAAGTCGTTGGACCAAACAAAATTGCCTAATGTTTTTTTTGATAATGATAGGCCTAGGATGGACGGACGTCCGGACGGACCTTGATCCCTGATCGGCCCGTCCCTTTATCTTATACCGTCCGCATGCGTGCCTTGAAAAATATCAGCCACCGTTTCTCTCTCGTCCGCGTACCTTGGAAAATATCAGCCATCGCTCCTCTCTCTCGTGCTTGACTGCCATCGCTTTCTCCCTTGGAAAATATCAGCCATCGCTCCTCTCTCTCGTGCTTGACTGCCATCGCTTTCTCTCTCGCGCTCGTGCCTCCAGCGCTACTCGCTCCATCTCTCTCGCTGCGGTGCGGGCAAGCATCCCGGTGTGGTGGCGTGGCCTCAGAATGAGCGGGCCACGATGCGGAGGCCCGAGCGGCCCTTGACACAACGGCGCAATGGCGTTGACGGTCCCAATCATGGGTAGACCAGCGCAGCAGGCCCGACACGAGTGGCTCCACGGCGGATCTGGCTCCCTCTCCTAGTCGTGCGGGCGTTGCCTCCTTGTCGCGCCGCGCAGCTGCCGCTGCCGGCCCGCCACCTACAAGCGCCATCGGGCCGCTGCCTCTGGTAAACTCCACACGCTGATGAGCCTCCATTCTCACAAAGCAGCAAGGAAATGTTGCGCTGCGCTGAAAGTGCATGTTTCAAGCGTATGTTCCAAGTATATCAGATGGTTCAGAGGTATGTTGCAAGTGCTTCATACGGATGTTAGAAAAGTAGATCAGGATGTTGCATGTTGCAAGTGTTTTTGATAAATGCTGCAAGCGTTTATTCAAAATATTTCATCTGTTTCCGACGTTTGTTGCAAGCTTTTTGATCCGGATATTTTATATGTTTCACACATGTTGCAAGAGTTTGTTCCAAATGTTTAGTCTTATATTGCAGCAAATGTTTTCATGTTCCAAATGTTTAGTCTTATATTGCAGCAAATGTTTTCATATTGCAGGTTGCAAGTGTTTTATCTAGATGTTGCATATGTTGCAGTGGCTGTACACATATGTGCAAGTGTATGTTCCAGCTGTTTCAGACGTATGTTGTAAGTGTTTTATCTGATGGTGCATATGTTGCAGTGGCTATACATAGGGATGAAAACGGACGGAATTTTTCCTGTACCGTCCCGTTTTGTTTTCTATATTTTCTCGTCCGTTTCCGTATTTGCGAGATCCCGCTTTCGTATTTGCGGAAGTAGAAAATGGTGTTTTCCGTCCGTTTCCGAGTAATCCCGTTTTAATATGGAATAGACCCGTATTTATTCCGTTTTTATTCCGTTTTCAATCTATACTCAACATGTTCAACAATTACATGTCCTTATGTTATGTTAATATAACTACGAATCACCAAATATGCCTGTTATGTTCACGTACATAGCATGTAAATGAATATTAAACTTTGTATATATTATTACATGACTTTATATGTGTATACTTTGAGAATATTATATTATGTAATCTTAATTTAATTTTCCGGCTCTCCATCCGTATTTGTTCGTTTCCGTATGTCCGCATATTCCGATTCTGTTTTCTAACCCGTATTTTCCGAACCCGATCCCGTTTCCGCTAAAAATTATAGAAACGGAAGTAGAAATAGGGTTTTTCCGTCCGTTTCCGTCCGTTTTCATCGCTAGCTATACACATATGTTGCAAACTTATGTTCAAATATTTCACCTGTTTTAGACGTATTTTGTAGCAAATGTTTTATGTTGAAGTGTTTTCATCAGCAGGTGAGGAAAACGAGAGCAGGCAGAGGAGGTCCCCGTGTGCGGGGGTGGTCCCCACATGCATGCGTAGTAGCAGGTGCAGGCGCTCAGCAGCAGCAGAGTAGCAGGCGTAGGCATGCAGCAGCATGTTAGCAGCATGCGAAGTATGTGGGCATGTGTTCGAACGCGAGTAGCATAGAGAGAGAGGGAGGAAGTAGGAGGCGCCAACATGAGTAGCATGTGGAGTAGGCGAGCCGTATGCGGGACAGATGGTGCTGGTACGGGCATCCAGACGTCAAGCGCTAGCCACACCTTTTTTTTTCTTCTTTCGATTCGACTCACTCCTCTAGCTTTTCTTTATACTACCATGAGTTGAACAGGGATTTCCTAAAAAAAAAGAGGGAAATATCTTTATATTCTCTGCCACTGTTAGGACCGACAGTTTTCTTCTGCCGTTCTGCGATCCGTCAAAAACAGAAATACCACAAGCGCCCCTGCATTCGTCCCCGACCTTGCCGATCGGTGGGTGGCTGTGCATGCAGTAGCAGGCCCAGCGTTCATCAACTCAAGCTGTCTGCAACTTGATCTTCATGCAGGTTCATTCTGTTTTTAGACAGATCAAAGTCATGTTCCTGTTCCTTGGACCTGGTGAGATCAGCGGAGCGTGAATAAAAATTAAGGGGGGCTAAATTATCAGGAAGTATTAAATTAGGCTGTGTTCAGATCTGAAATATTTAGGGGAAAATTCCTGTAGCACTTTCGTTGTTATTTGGCAAAATTTATCTAACCATGAATTAATTAGGCTCAAAAGATTCATCTCGACCTTTACAGACAAACTGTACAATTAGTTATTTTTTTTATCTACATTTAATGCTCCATATATACGTCCAAAGATTCGATGTGACGGGTGACGGAGGAAATATTTTGAGAAGTGAACGGGCCTCAGCGAGAAAGCAGCAGACTTGTAATGTAATCTCCGGTACACCACAGATTTATAAGAGGATTAGAAAATTCATCAATCACATCAATCATGTCATATCTGAGTACAAGCTGCATTTGAGCATTGAGGCTGTGTTTAGATCCTAATTTTGGAGTGTCAAAATACACTGTAGCATTTTGTTTGTATTTGGTAATAATTGTCCAACCATTGACTAATTAGGCTTAAAACGTTCGTCTCGCAAAGTACAACCAAACTGTGCAATTAGTTTTTAATTTTATCCATATTTAATACTCCGTATATGTATCACAAGTTTGATGTGACGAAAAATCTTTTTTTTTACATAGTGCACTTTTCAATGATCTAAACACTGAGTACTCCAGTGCGCAGTCGCTACAACTCCTGCAGTGCCCTGCCGCAATGAGGTGCAGACGTCACAAATGCTGTTGCTCCGGTGCTGCTTCAGTCTGTCTCATGCAACCCTTTCATTCAATCTTGCATGCTAGTACCACTAGTACACGGTAACTTATTTCTATTGATGTTTTTCAGCACCATCTGAGCTGGAGGCCAGTAGAAATGGGCCAATTTTACAGGCGGTTGCTTGTGAACCGCCTGTGAAAATGGATTTCCACATGTGCAAAAAATTCCTCAAAAAATCCGAAAATAAATAACAAAAAAAAGATTTTAATTAGGGAGAGGACCCCACTGCCTAGCGCGAAGTCGCAAGTCGCGTAAATATCACGCGCTACGCGCTCCGGGTGAGATTCGAATCCACGACCTCGGCCTCGCGCGGAGCCTCCTCTACCACTGCACCACACAGTCACATGTATCCATATACCCTTTCCGTTCCCCACATATTATACAAATCCGTGTGTAATTTGCTTGTTTGAGGTCCTAAACGATTTCAAATAAAAAAGTTGTCAACTACAAAGTTTCATAACCTTTCGAGATGAACAACTTTCGTATTGGTCATTTCTCCATCCGAGGTCGTTTACAAAATTTAAATTTAAAATTTGAGACCATTCAAACGTAGTTTTCGTTGACAAGATGATTTCAAATTAAAAAGTTGTAATTTACAAAGTTTCATAACTTTTCGAGACGAACAACTTTTATTTTGGGTGTTTTCTCATCCGAGATCGTTTGAAAAAAAATTGAATTTTAAAAAACACGGGTATTTCTAGTGGCAGATTTCTTAACGACCGGATTTCTTAACGAACCGCCTATAGAAATGAATTTCTACATGCGGTTTGTTAAGACAACCACCTATAGAAATGTCTTATTTTCACAGGCGGTTGTCTTAACAAACCGCCTGTAGAAATCTATTTCTACAGGTGGTTTTGGTCTTAGGGTCCACCGTTCCATTTCTACTGGCGCGTGATAACTAAAACCGTCAGTAAAAAAAAAGCGGGCGCTGAGAAAAATCATCTTCCTACTAGTGTACTACCGAGTTACTCGGACAGGGGTGTGTGTGTGGGGCAGGAGCCCTGTTTCGCCTCCACTGGGCTCTGCCCCTGGGTGAGATCATGCTAAAATTCACATGCTGTAGGCTCAATCAGTTCGTTCTAATTCTAAATACCACCGAAATAGAAGCCGTGTGGAATTTTAAAATGCTTGTTGACAATACGTGCTGGCCGTCAGTGTGTGTTTTGAAATCCTATAACCTGGAACAGTCAGTCATTCAGTTTTTCAGTGGAAACTGTATTGCATAGGGTGTTTTTTTTGTTTGTACTCTTAGAATTTCATAGGAGTCACATGTTTGCACTTGTGCCTACTAAATCATATGATGTCGTGGTATTTTGGTAGAAAACTTCACGGTTAACTATATTGTAATCGTGTGACATTGACAAATAGCTACCTAAAAGGAAAACAATGATAAAAGACCAGGGGTGCCTGTACTGCTTACCTGTGTGGACTGATGAAAGCCCAGCATCAAGACATACGCCGAGCGGCTAATTAATACTGTTGCTTTTACAATGTCAAAGTTCAGAACCTGCAGCCACACAAACCAGCAGCAGCAGGCCAGCCAGCCAGCATTTGGAAACTATACTCTGAACCTTTATCGTTTGACTAATGCCAATTTTCTCCTGCTGAAACATGCTGCATGAGATCTAAGATGACACCTAAAACCTGAAATTTAGTGGAACCAGCAGACATTCTTCTTCTTGCATGACACCTGATGTGTAGTGCACAAGCAATTTGATCCCCTTCACATAATTCCCTTATTTGTTGCCAGCAATTCATAGCTTTAGAGTACCAATAATTTGTGGTAATTAATCTCATTGTGTTAAAATTTTACTCAGCTTATCTTTCTTTTCTTGCACACGGTTATACAATTGTTGACGCCGATTCAAGTCACACACCAGCAAAGACTAGCACATCTGAGGCTGCACACGGCCTATCACGTAGCAAGGACACCCAAAATCACCGACCAGTCGGTCAGTAGAACCGATTCGATGTCCATTCTTCGTCCGAAAAGCTCGGGAGCACCTCTTGGGAAGATTCGTCGGGGAGAGGCACATCGAGGTTGCCTAGGGTCGGCAAGGCCACCTAGAATGCCGCCGATCTCATCGAGAGACATGGCGAACAACTAGGGCAGGAAAAGCTAGGTAAGGGGAAAAATGTAATATATGTATTTTTGATCAATCGGTCATTGGATTACTCAATCAGCCGTGGTCACGCAATATATATAGGGGTGGTCTTGTCCCAGCAGGAACATCTCCAAAATGAAATCCATAAGTTTTCCATAGAAAAATGAGTTTGAACCGAGATGGAATCTACCCGGTCTTGAGGAAAATCGGCTTGGCTGGATCCGATTTTGGAAATATTGGGAAACTGTTCCCAGCGGGGGGTTAGCGTGGTTGGATGGGACCTTCGCCGGGTGTGGGCGGAGGTTGAGGAAGAGTGGGCTTAGGGAAAACACAAGTGGGACCCAAGAAAGCTAGGGTTTCATTACTGTATTCACCTACTCTCTCTTTAGAGCATTTTCAACCCCCTATTTTATAGGGCACCGACTGACACAAATCACAATTACATTCCTGCCCCGTGACGGTGGCGGTATATTCTTCGTAGATACCTTCCCCAGGCCAGTCTTTCAAGGGTAGCCGATCATTCTCCAGTGATGAAGGCTGCTTCACGGTGGGCCGACACTTGCAGCCCATCAGGCTTCTGGGGGCCTAAGTGCTGATGCCAGAGGAGCATGGTTTAGACCTCCTCCCTTGGATGGTGGAGGTTTCACCTCCGCCTCAGATCCTGAACACCGCTCGCATGTTGGCCTTGCCCTGCACATTCCCGTGAGTGGCACTCCAGGGCGACGAGCAGCTCCCGGAACCTCCGCCCGTACAACACAGGTCTAACCTCCGCCCGTCAAAGGCAGAGGTAAGGCCTTTGCTCGAGCTCCACTCCCACACATCTTGCACATCAGCACAAACAAAAATATCCAAGTCAGGGTTAGCAGGCGGAACTCCTGCTGTATCTCCGCCTGATACCTCCGCCCAGGAATTGCCAAAGGCTCCATCAGCGGTGGTGCCATAACTCGACTGCGGTCTTGAGCACACACCCCGCTTTTGCGTTACCTCCGTCACCAGGGGGAGTTAGTCCCCCAACAGTCCCCCCTTTAGAGATCGCAGTCGGATTCGGCGGGCCGTGAATTCTAAACTGGTCTCCGCCACCTTGCGATGGAGGTTTCCATTCCGTGCCATTGTGCCTGCGTGGTGTCTGGGATGCGAAGGTTGTGTCTCCCCCTGACCCATATGGATTTGACTATTGTGATGGTGATTGATGGGACTTGTAGCCGTTGGTGCGTTGGGGATCGCAACCGTTCCCTTTGGAAGGCGAACGGTTGGGGTGCACACTATATAAGGGGGGATCCCCTCCTTGCGGGGTACCCCTATCGCATTCACTGATGTCGCTCTCAGCCTCCCCTGTTCGCTCTTCTGGGCCCATCGTGCACTCATTTTTTCACCCTAGGCTTTTGGTCTTCGGTGGTGGCTTCCACCTCGACCTCCGCTCCTCGCCGTGCCACTTTCTTTGGCCCATGTCGCCACCTTCTTGGCGTGAGGGCATCTGGGTGGAGCACGTGCTTTGAGGAGTGCTTGACCGAGAGCTTTCTTGCTCGAGAGTTGGAGGAGGAGTCCGAAGGCTTGGAAACCTCCGACGACGAGCTTTGCTGTTTGGAAGAGTTTGATGCTATGGCAGGCAAGACTTGGTACATTGGTTCTTCCTCTGTTACTGAGGCGACTCTTGCAGAGATGCATGAGGATGGATGGTTCAGAGCTGGTCGTGCTGTGCCTCCGCCTGATGGTGAGACTACTCCGAACCCTCCAGAAGGATACGCGGTGGTTTTCAAGGATTTTTTCATGCGGCCTTCGATTTCCCTGCACTAGTTTTCTTGGTGAGGTTTTGGAGGCTTTTCGTGTTTAGCTACATCATTTGACCCCCAATGCTTTTTTAACCTTGAGCAAGTTTTGCTAGGCGTGTGAGTCTTACGGGGCCGCCCCAAACATAGACACTTTCTACGCGTACTTTGAACTGTAGAGGCAACCGAAGAGGGTGACAGTGGATGGTGTGGAATTTGTAGCTCAATACGGGAGCTACACTTTCATGGCTAAGAGATTTCAAGGAGTCAACAACCTTGAGCTCTCTTTTTGCCGGAAGGAGAAGTGGGATCGTAGGTGGATGGAGGATTGGTTTTATGTGAGGACGACTGGCCAGACCCTCACTTACGATGATAGGTCAGAGGAGACCATCTACCCTCTGGGCTCTATCATGCCTGAGATGTCCCCGCTGTGCCGGGTCGCTCCTCCGGCATGGGTCTCTGCCGAGAGGCGGGCGTGCGACAAGGCCTTTGCCTTGGCATGCCGCTATTCTAGAGGTCGGGACCTGGTCGAAGAGATGGTTGCGATGAACTACTGGTCGCTTGGACGGAGGAACGAGCGTTTCCAAATTGAGATGGTCCAGGTCCCCGTGTTCAGCCCACTGGAGGGTGTCCCGTTCCCTCAATTTGGGCGGGTGCTTCCAGCTGATCGGGATCGTGACGCTCTTGTTGCGGGGGTTAAGGAGGTCATGCGGGCAATTGTTGGTGCCATGAGTGACAAGGAGCACCTTACCCGAAGGTTTGAGTCAGGCACTATGCCATGGCTTAATCAGGTGTTTGAAGAGCTAGGGATTCATCACGAGGAACTCGTTGTTCCTCCGAAGGTTCTGGCTTCAATTGAGAAGAAGAAGCAAAAGGCTACTGCCAAGAATGTGACTATTGCGGCAGAATCCAAGAAGGGGAAAGGCCAAGCTAGTTCGAAGGCTTTGTCCTAGAAGCAGAAGGTTGTGGCTACCTCTGTCGCATCTGCATCCCCCACCACAAGTTCCGCCTCCGCCTCGGAAGAGGGCTCAGTAGAGGACACTGGTGGAGCTCATGACGCATCTACTGGAGGTGAGGCTCAAGTGGATTTGGCATCTAGTGGAGGCGGTGGTGCGGAGGCTACAGATCTCACTACAGAGGGTACTTAGTCCTTGGTGGAGGCTACCATGGTCTCCGTAGAGGCTGCGGGGGCCTCTATGGAGGATCCATTCCCAGATGTGCTAGGTGGAGACTCAAGCCCTGATGCATCGAAGGTCTCCCCCATGGTGGTCAATCCCCAATTCTCGCTGTGGTGGTTCCTAGACCAGGCGCACATTGCATAGTGGCGCAGGTGTCAGAAGAAGAGGAGGATACGCCTGATGCTACGCGGCTTGCTGCGTCTGCGGCATTACCCCTTCACCTCAGTAAGGGTCTCATGCCTTTCGTTGTATTTGGTTTATGTTTTCTTCTTTCTAATGTTATTTTTGCCTGAGTGTTTGTTTGTTTCCATAGGTTCTGTGACTGGGAGTCTTGCGAGCAAAGAAGAGCTCGCCACAGGCTCAAGGATTGGATATGTCGGACTAGGTATGCCTCCGCCTCCTCCTCCAGCGGTTCAACCTTCACCGCAACCGATCGGGTTGAACTTGGAGGCTCCAACTTGTGAGTTCCAGGGTCTTTGAGTTTGTTTTTTGATTCCTTAAAACCTCTTTTGACTAGTTTTTTAATTCTTCAGCTGCCATCCCCGATGATGTTCTAGCCGATTGGATCGAGTCTCTTGGCAAAGTCCACACCATTATCGGAGGTTATCTTACTTCTATTTCTTTCGTCTCATTGCTTGTTTGCTCATGGGTCTCATGTTTTTGTGGTATTTTAAGATCATTTCTGAGAGGGCTTGAAGAAGGTGGATTACTAGAAGCTTCTCTGTGTGTAGCTAGAGCACTAGAGCCTGGTGAGTGTACATCTTTATTTTGCGGAGATTCCTTGGTTTGCTTTGCTGCTTCTTTGTTTCTTTTATCTGAGGAGGTGTTGTTTTCAGGGTCACCATATAGCCTTGGCTATGGAAGAGCGTACGTCAACGGAGATGCTGGATCGGAACAACGTTATCGAGACGCTGAAGTGTGATGTTGACGTCTTGGGTGACGAAAACACCAAGCTTTCTGCCAAGGTGACTAGGCTCTCCGCTGAGACGTCGGAGGTTGCGGACCTTCGACTAGAGGTGGCAAGCTTTCATGAAATAAAGAGAGAGCATAGGGCGAGGTAGCTTGTTTGAAGAGACAAGTGGAAGAGGCCCAAACGTCAGAGGTGCTAGTTGTGGACCGCTCAAGCAAAGCGAATGAGACTTGTGATAACCTCTGGAGTGCGCTTGATAAAGAGAGGCAGTCAAGCGCAGCTCTGCAGGAGCAGGTTTCTCTGCTGAGGAAGCGGATGGAGGCGCTGGAAGGGCTTGCCCTAATTACTGCCGAGACCTACAAGGCGGCAGTGGAGAAGTTTGGTGGTCAAACCTCCGCCCTTCCAGAAGAGGCTAGCGCGTTCAACCTATTTACGTGGTTAAAATCTCACGTGGAGAAGGTGCCCTCCTTTGTGGGTGGTGCGGTGGATTTTGCTCCTCTTGCTAGCGCCACCAACTTTGGCAAAATGTTAATGTGCAAAGGGTGCACCCATGCTACCGAGGTGGAACGTGAAGCTCTAGCTGATGCTTCCTCGCTTGGTGAGGCCTCCGACGCGTTGCGGAAGTCCGTGCGTAACTTTATTAGGTCATTTTGGACCCTTTTTGGGAGAGCGTCTGCTAGGCAAATGGCAGAGGAGCGTCGAGCTAAGGTATTTTAGTTTGGTTGTACTTTCCCTTGTGTACTCATTGGTTTTGATCTGCTCTTTTGATTGTGTTTGTGGTTTGTTTTTTTAGGAATTACAGGTTTCCTCTGGTCGGCTTTGGCTTATATCTTCGCCCGCTCCTGCTTCTCTGGCTCTTGGTGCTGTGCCTACGGCTATTGCGGCACCATTGCTCATCCTTGCCCGTGTTGCGGAGGCTTCCAAGGAGGAGATCGCCGGAGGCTCGACTAGTGCTGCGGAGGCTTCCAAGGAGAAGGAGACCACTAGAGGCTCGACTAGTGTTGCAGAGGCTTCCAAGGAGAAGGAGACCGCCGGTAGTTCCACTACTGCTGCCATGTCTGGAGATGATTCTTTTTTAGGTGGAGGTGGAGCCGTTCCAGGTGCCGGTACAACATAAACCCTAAGGTCTTTTGTGTATATTTGAATCCTGCGCAGGTTTCCGATCAAGGGCCTACGCAGGATGTTGCCCTGTTAACGTTCTATTTGAATGGTATTTTTGTGAGTGGCGAACTCTGGGGGTACTAGCGAAGGTCTTTCCTAGGCTCTACTGCTGCTGATATGTTTGAGGATGTGCAGTGGGATGTTGACGATGAAGGCGTCGAGTTTACCTGCTCTTTAGCTTGGCGGGGACCTATGCCTTCTTAGTTGCAATGTCGATTTGTTTATGCTCTATTTTATTAGATGATGTCGGAGGTCTATGCAATGTTACCGAATGCCTAAAAATGTTGAATGTTTTTTTATTGATGATTTCATCTTACAACTGTTTTTATGTCTCCGAAATATGTTCTTTATCTGGATGTCGTGGAGAGCTGGCTCATGTCTATTTTGAGAGTCGTGCCTCCACCTTATTCTCCCTTTGTAGCATGTGAAGATGAACTTGTGCACTGTGGCCAAGGAGGGTGGTTGTGCCTTGTTCTATGAGAGGTTTGCCTGCATCGGTGGCATCCGCTTGTTCCTCCGAAGGTTCTTGGTTTTGCATATCTCACGCGTGAGGGTGGTGTTGGTCAAGCCTCGTAGTCTGCTGTAGAGGTTTGTTTATGGCTGAAACCATCGTCTCTATGCTTTCTTGCAGTTGTTGGTTTCTGTGTGGTGGTGTGTGGAGAAGTCAAGGCGGTGCTCGTGTTCAATCTTGTAGGTGTTGCGGAGGCTTCGGTGCAACTTGAGCGATTGCCAGTTGCTTCTTGGAGGACCTCGGCACAGTCTAATCATTTATCAGAGATTGAAGAAGTCTTTCTTGCACACATCCTTCGCTTGTTGCTGAGCTCCATCTTTTTCGCGAGCATAGGTTGACGGTTGTGCGCACACCCATGGAACATGTGTGATGCCGGTCTGTGCCCGCTTGCTGACTTGGTTTGTGGGGGATCTTACGAGTCTTCATGTGATCCCCCTAATGGTGGTTGGCTCATGGCGCTGGTATCAGCTTGCGAAGGCAACCCGGATGCTTGTAATAGGTTTCGGGTTGTGATTGCTCTCTCTTTTATGAGTCTTCGCACAGTTCCTTTCATGCTTATGTTGGATAAGGATACACCTGCCTCCATGACCTTTGGGGGCGATGTTTAGGTGTAGCTGGTGCTAGGCTTTCTACTCTCCCCCCTTTCCTTTTCTCACTGAGTGAAGATTGTGGGGTGATGTCGGGTTTTAAAGTCTAGGATGCGTCGTATTGTTAAATGCTCTACTAAATGTCTACTGATTTGTCGTTGATATGATATAAATTTTTGGTGATTTTGCAAATCTGCATTAATGTTATTCGTATCTCTAGCAATTAATACTCCTGGTGCCTGAATCATGTCAGGACTTCTTCCAGGTTTGTTGACCTCCGACGCCTCGGGTGGAGATATGTGCGTTTGCACTTTGTAGTTTGCGTGGCTTTTTTTGCCAATTGGAATGTATCTCCATGATGCCTATGGCTTGGTAGGTCTTTTTTCACGGGCTAGGCCTTTTTTGGCCGCGAAGGTTGTCCGTTATCAGGGAGCCTCCGGCTCCCAGTGACGGAGGTCCTCTTTTGTTTCGTTTTTCTTTTGTTGAATTTTGTGGCTTCGTTGCTGGCCACTTTTGACTTGCATAAAATGAGAATATTTCTTTTACGGGAAACCTCTTCATAGATTTGGAGGGTTTTTACATGGGTTCTGCCTCGTTAAAAACCTCACCTCCGCAAGGAGTTCCCCTTGTGAGGAAAAGAGTGCAGGCCTAAAAAGTTGAAAGGAAAGAAACTTAAGGAAAACAAAGTCTAGACCTGGCTGAGAAAAGTAAAAAGGAAGGGAGATGTGAGCTAACCTTCGCTTATAACTTGCGCGGAGGTTGCTCTTACAATGCTTTAGATGTAAAATCTGCGAAGGTTGCTGATGTTCCACGTGTGAAGCATGGTTTTTCCTTCACCGTCGGTTAGGAAGAATGACCCTGGTCTGCCTGCTTTGTTGCTGTGTAGGGCCCCTCCCACTTGGCTGCAGCTTTTCGGCTATTGCTGCATTTGCTTTTCTTCAGAGGACCAGGTCTCCTTCTTTTATGTCCTTTCTTACTATTGATTTGTCCCTCCATTTCTTGGTTTGGTCTTGGTACTTGAGTATATTGTCAACGGCCTCTAGCCTGATACCTTCGATCATTTCCTTAGAATATTCCTCATCCCCCGCCATGGTCTGCTGGATTGCGCAGAGGCTTTCATGCTTGATCTCTTCTAGTAGCCTAGCTTCTTCTCCATAGAGTAGCTTGAAGAGGGTGAAGCCTGTTGTTCTGGAAGCTGTGGTGTTGTGCGACCAGACAACCTTCGGCAATTCTTCAACCCACTTGCCTTTGCGGAGGTTAAATAGAGTTTTGGATATGGTGGAGAATGCTGCCCTATTTGCCCGCTCTACTGCTCCATTGGACTCTGGATGGTAGACTGAGGCGAAGGCTAGCTTGGTCCCAATGCTGGTGCAAAACTCTTTGAACTTGTCATAATCGAACTGCTTGCCATTGTCAACTGTTAGTGTTCTTGGCACTCCAAATCTACATACTATGTTTTACCAGAAAAATTTCTTCACTGAATCAGAGGTGATTGATGCTAGTGGTTTTGCCTCAATCCATCTTGTGAAGTATTCAGCTGCAATGATTGCAAATTTGTTCCCCCCTTGCGAAGGTGGCAGGGGACCAACAAGGTCGATGCCCCATCTTTGGAGTGGCCATATCTGAGGTATCAATTGTATTTCTACCGAAGGTTTTGCTTGGTGAGGTGAAAAGTTTTGACAGGCTTCACATGTCTTGGTAACTTGCTCAGTGTCCTTGACATGTGTAGGCCAGTAGAATCCCTGTCTTATGGCTTTCGATGACAATGCTCTTGGGCCTATGTGTGAACCATAGACGCCGGAATGGATCTCTACCAATAATGCTTTGCCTTCTTCTTGAGATATGCATCTATGGAGAGGCTGGACAACCCCTTTCTTGTAGAGCTGACCTCCGACTATTGTGTAGCTTCTAGCCCTGGCGGCCATTCTGGCTACACTTGCTTCATCATCTGTAAGGTGAACATTGTTTAGCGAGTCAATGATTGGCTGCCTCTAGGCTTCGAACTCTGTGAGTAGTACTTCTAGAAATGCCTTCATTAGCCCTTTTGTCACTGGTGTGTGGAGGACTTGGTAGAAGATGTCTGCTGGTATTGGTAAGTTGTTGGTTGCGGCCTTCACCAGTTCATCTGCCTCTCTCTTCTCAGCTCGGGGTATGTACTTCAGGGTAAAACCTTTGAACCTCCACTCTATTCCCCTGACCACCTCCAGGTATTTACTGAGCTTCGGCTCCCTTGCAGTGAATTCTTTTTCTACTTGCCTAGCTATAATCTGGGAGTCTGTTTTAATGACAAGGTTTTTTGTAACGGAACCGTCCAAATTATAAGAGCACAAGTACAAAAAACAATCACCGAAATGATCAAATTCTCGCACTTGAGCCCATATAACTCCGGTAGTCCAATGAAATCACGAGGGATTTCAAACCAACCAACATACAAGCCAAGATCGTAGTGATTCAACATAACAAGTCACATGTTACCACCATTTCACCAGTAATTCAATATACATCGGAGTTTAACAAAGTTATTACAACTAAAGTTCAAAAGTAGCGGAAGCAAAGCAATTTGAAACTAATATTATTCTTATTTCAAATACATGTCAGTACCACGGTCGACTTCCAACAAAAGCATTAGAGAGAAGATAAATAAGAAGGATCATGCCCATGATCACACTCCGCCTCTACGGCAGGAGCCAACCAACTCTTGCAGCCACCATGATACATCATAACCTGCAACAAGTGGGGATAAAACCCTGAGTACGACAAAGTACTCAGCTAGACTTACCCGTCAGAAACCAGAAATAAGGTGACACCAAGGATCATGCAAGGCTGATATGAAGTGGGGCTAGCTTGACAACATTTTGCATAAAAGCTTAATATAGATGATCAAACAGTAATGCTTAAGCATCAAGTAAATTATCATTAACCTGTCATCTATATTAGCACCTGTACTAGAGCACTCACTTTATTAGTTGCAAACAATATTAACCATAGCAGGTATAAATTGAGGCAACCTTTCCATCGTGATCCAATTAACCATCCGTTCAATTTAATTGAATCTACGTTGCCGCTGCTCAAGTCAAGTGCTCACTAACCGGGAGCGACGACGATTCGAATCGAATTCCTATCCAGCTGAGGGGTATTTCTAACACTCACCGCGCAGGCCCCTGCCAGGGTCGCACAAGCCACCGTTTCATATGATTCAGGAATCGCGGGTCCGAATGATGTCGCGACCCCAAGGGCGACACTCTGCCAGGTGATAGGGACTCTAACCCCCCTTGGTCTCATGCCAATGTCCCCAAGCACATCCTTTCTCTCCTCCAAGAAGCAACCTACCATTCGATTCCTGGCCTGAACCACATTACTCGGCTTCGCGGTCGGAACGGGTTATCCGGCCAACTAAGTGTTAGACTGCGTTCAACATGACTCAAGGACGTACAGCGAATCGGTCCTTAAACGACTCAGACGGGGATAGATTCACACCCAAGACCTCCATGCCTTGTTGCTTCACTATCGTCATCCCGCCCGGTCTCATTTCATTTTATTAACACATGGTTCCATTCCACGATAGCAAATATAGCCAATCGTGCCATATATGAATATCCCTACATCTCGCAGGTGACAGGAAATCACCTGACTTCTACCGCTTAAAGCAGGGCTAAGCATCTACTCGATCCTAGTCTATGTAGGATTCAGGGATTCATATATCTGGACAAGGAATGATATAATGCAGCAAGGGTTTCCAACCAACTCCTATCACTTAATGCAGCAATACTTATAACATATATAGAATTAATTGCTTTAAAGATAGGAGGCTTATAATGCTCCGGGGCTTGCCTGGGATCCGACTCAAGTTAGAGTATGTCAGATGAAATCTGCTTGGCAAGCATCCTCCAATCTAGCACTCGTCCGATCCTTCTATCTTCGGGATGGATCCACCAAACACCGTCTTCGGGTTTGGCTCCAACGCCATTTACTTCACACGTTTCTGCTAGCGTACCTATATGAGATGCAAGATGCAAGTGCATGAATACATGGAAGTATAATGGACAATGCATCACATTCAGTAAATAAGACAACTACCAAATTACACTCCACATGCATAGACACTTCATGTTGCTTAAATAAACATCACCCAACCTAATATAAAAGATGACAAGCATATTAGGCATGGCACCCACGGTTTCACAAGATCTCAGGTGTAAGAACTTAACTACCCTCAAAGGCATAAGTCACACTTAATAATATACAAGCAAACAACTATAATTGGAATTTATCCCTTTTCTGGACAAGCAACAGTAGCTTCATAATTCAATCATATCTGGAGTTTCATAAGTCCAAATGCCTTGCAAGAAGACATTCTGGAAATCTTAGGAAATTATCTACATTTAATTTATAATCATCACAGCATGATTCCAAAGTTTAACATGTCGAATTTACACAAACACAGAAACTGGTCTAACAAAACAGAGAGCAAGCAATTCTGTACCCTAACTTTAAACAGCTATAACTCAAAAACTACTTGACCAAATGATACCAAATTTTAACAGCAGCTAGATACATAAATTATCTACAACTTTTGTATACATAAGTTTTACACAAGGCACATTATCATGAAGAACTTTGCTAAGTTTCCAGATCTGTCCAGAAACCTCATTTGCAAGAAATAATTATTAACTTATGTTGCAAACATATAATTAGACAAAACCAATCTTACCAGCATTTCATACATGATTAATGAACACCAGAAAACTTAGTGTCTATTTCTAAATAAATTCTTTTAATGCCTTTTCTTAATTTATTTAGATAATTAGGTGGAATTATGAACACATATCAAAAGTGCACAATAAATTATACCAAAATTACAGAGACCTACACATACTCCCAAAAGTCTACTGTCCAAATTTGAAACCATTTGGACATGTATAACAACCTCTATGAAAAAGACAAATGACTATAGCAATAAATCATGGGAGAGCAAGTTAAACCTAAAACTCAATATTTTCTGTGAACACATGGCCATAGAATGAACCAACATCATAGAGCAACATCATAATAAGGTTATGGGACAGCATTTTCTATTTTATCATTTATATATTATTTATAAGCTATTTATTAAGCCATAAACAAGTTAACTCAATAACTTGAGTATACAGTAAGCAATGGCCATGAAATTTATACCACAATACATCCATAGAATGACAAGCCTACCACAAAAATTTCACATCATTTGGAGCATCACAACTCAAGATATAAAAATAACAAGTAATCAAATGTATTTTTCCTTATTTAACAAGGTCAAATCAAAACCCTAAGAAAACAGTGAACAACTAGGGTGTTTAATATTTTTCCTAGCAATTACATGTCATCACAAAATTAACAAAACAAGAATCACTATTTTTGGAGTTCTAAAACTCCAGATCTTGCTCTGGTCAAGTTTAAAGGTATTTAAGAGCATTTTTAACACTTAAATAAAGACATCAGAAAACATCTACAAACATGTGACATTTTATGACTCTAATGCATAGATCTTTTCTCAAGGTTTCCAAAAAGTCCCCATTCACTATTTTCAGAATTACCTAATAGGAGATATAGATTTTAGAAGATTTACATCAAATCTGATATTCAAAAACGAAATTAGTGCTTAACTCGAGACAGGCTAGGCGCACCCGGTCGTGCACCCGGATCTACCACCGACTTAAACTGCCATGCGGGACCCACGCCTAGATGTCCCCACCGGTCATACCCAGAGACAGAAATGAGAGAGAGGGCCACTCTTCATCCTCCGGCCGTTGAGGAGCAGAGGAGGCGGCCGGAAAAATGGCCGGCCTCGGGCCAGAAGCGGCCGACGATGGCGATTGGAAGGTTGGCCGGCTTCGCGGTTGCTAGGCGCACCCGCACGCACTTGCGTCGTGGGTCGAGGTGGCCCGTGGCCTCTTGGCCACGTGCGCGGCAGCTCGGCGGTGGCCATGCCGGCGACGGCGGCCGTGGCCAGCGCCCCTGGCGGTGGGAGGTGGCGCTGAGGAATCCCGAGGACCAGGCGTGTCAGCGGGGTTACTCAGCTCAGCCGGAGATGCCCCGAGGCAGCCTGACCACGAGCGCCGACGGCGGTTCACCGGCCATGACCGCGCGGTGGTGAGGGACCGGCAGTTCCAGGCGGCTCAGAGTCCGGCGAGCATGAGCACGGCACACTAGAGATGGGGGCGAAGCTGATGACGGTGCTCGCGGAGAGTGAGGAGGCTCTGAACATCGGGAACACAGCGGCGGCCAGAGCTCGGCCATGGCGGCCATGGCAGCTCTGAGCTCGGGACTGGAAGAGCGAGGTGAGGAGCGCGGAGAGGTGAGTGAAGGGAGTGGGAAGACTAGCTGAGAGCTCGGGGATGACATCGAGGTTGCAAGGGCGCGGGGCGCGCGGCAACGCCAGACGATGGCCGACAAGGCGCCACGAGCAGGGTGCGTGGCCGTCATGCAGGCGTTCCACCGAACACGTGGTATGCGTGACTCAGCCCGACTTGGAGGCCGTGTTTGGGCTTGTTCTAGGCCGAACTAGGTCTTGGCCCCAACATGAAGTTCGAAGACCACATGATGCTCTACGATTTTTATTAATACACTTTACTCATTAGGGTTCTGGTTTAGGGGATACATGGCTCCAAAGTTGCCAATGTCAGTGATTTGAAAGCAACGAGCAACAACCCAAAATGGGGGTCAAAATGAATTTCAATTGGTGCCATCTTCTTGTATGCTCTTCCCCATCATGTAAGCTCCAACTTTCGTATTTGGACCAATTTAAGTTGCTTAGCAAAAATTGGAGAACGCGGAATGTCAATGTCGAAGACACTGAAATCGGGGCTTTAAAATTGTTAAGTGTTGGAAACAGTCCCAAATCTGACTTGTGGGCCCTTTTTGATCATGTTCCACACATTTTCATGACTTGACTCTTAAATAAAGTTTGTTCCTTATTAAATTCTCTAGAACTTTGTAAAAGGGTGCACAGTCATGCAAAGCTTCTAGGTCAGACTTTTGAAATGGTCAAACCACAGGGCTCTAGGGTCCATACATGGTCAACCACCAATTAGAAGCATATTTAGGCAAAATGATCAACATTAACATTGTTCCATTAAGTGTCCTAAGTGTAGTTAAGGTGTTGTAGAGTTCATCTAGAGTCATTTGGACAAGTTTGCAAGGTTTGGTTGATGATCTATAGTTCCATTAACTTAATGGGACAGATTCCAATAGGAATGGAACTTATCATTTCATGTGACTTTTTGATTCCAATCTTTACGAAACTTTCCCAGGGATCAATATAGATAGTTATTGATGTGAGACATGTGAATATACTTTGATAACAAACCCAAGCATATATCTTTTAATGGAGCCTATATGTAAGCAAGGGTGCAACATCCAAGTTTCGATTAGGGTTTACTTCCATAGGTTTGACTTGGCATTATCATCTCCACTTAATCTGTCATGTTTAAGCTCAAACCCACTACTTAGTGAATGATAAACACCTGGGGTGTTACAGCCCTCCCCCCTTAAAAGAATCGCGTCCCGAGATTCGGAATGGAAGATCTTTTAAGAAAGAGAGACACGTTATCTAGTTCCCAACATCTGCTATAGCATTCAGCTATAAAGCTTCAACATCGGCGAACAATTTGGCCACAGGCACTTTCTGTTACTTCCTCTTCATGGTAAAATTTGTCTGAAGAATTTCCTTCATTGACTTCCACGAAGCATCGTTACTTTGGAAGGAATCCAAGACAACGTAGTACTTCGTTCTCAATGTACAGAGATCAATTGGTCCATAAGCTAACCATACACAAGTATCTCTTCTTCTCTAGTGAACATAGTATGGGCCGTATGAACTCCACACTAGACCAGAATTATCAGAAGTATACTCGTTGAAATGACTCTATGTTCACAAAGTTTGAAAAGCAGTCCTCTACCAAAATGGATTGAGCACAACCTTCCAAAAGTGTGAGACCATAGACGATAAATATACTCTGAGGCTATAGGATACTGACTAACCAATAGACAGGGTCTATATTGGTCGTAAATATTCAATCCTTTCGATATCAACTAATGGAAAACTACTCAAGGTTCCATGTGTGCAGTTCTCTTTCTCTGATGACAACACTGTATTATCTGAGTCTATCGAGGGGTCAATGAATGTGATGGCTGACTCTGTCGGCTTCGTATTCCTGCCAACAGCTACCTAATAAGATTCTTTTATCCAAGACAACCGTTATCTGGGTTGAATCAGATGCAACCTCTTGGATAAAAACGTGTATAAGGTACCAAAGTATGTCATTATTGGAAAATAATTCCCAAAGAAAGATGTAACGAGGCCTTAAGGACAACAAAAGTTGTAATACTTACTAAACCGCGGGGAGTAGTCTACCACCAAGCGATTGAGTAAAATTTTCCTTGGTGACATAGTTGTACTGTAAGTTGAGTTGACTTGCAGCATAACAACTTTGTCAGGCCAACTTTCACCTTGAGGCTTCCTTTTTAGGATCAAACAACAGCTCTAAGACGGGAAATCTGTTGTTTGACACTTTTCAAATTGCTTTTGATTCGCGATGGCATACATTAATTTGCAGAAACCAAGGCTGCTCGTACATTAGGGATACGAGAAAGCAAAAGCAATTAAAAGAGTGTAAACTAGTATCTGTGAGACCTCAAAAGGGTCATCCAACAGCAGATCTCGACTATTAAATTACATATCAATTCGAGGATGCACACGCTTTGAACTTGCGGGTTACTTTTGCAAGGCAAAACACATACTTTCTATACTTCTTCACCTTAGCTGATAAAACACTTTGCACTATTTGTGTGATTGTCCAAGATGGAATTGACTTGGTCACAATGGCTGTGGAAGATAGGGTATCACTCAAGTTGTTGGCCAGTTGATTAACTTATTATTGGTTATTGCTTTGTAAGATATAGCCTTTATAGCTACCAAAGAGTCGTTACCTAGCTGGAGATTAACCTTCCTATTGGTAACTAATTAGTTGTCTCTCAACACTAAAAAGTTCCAATTCTTCATTCTCGACCACAACAACTATGGTTGATGCAGAACAGGTGGTTGCCATCGAAGTCAGTGGATAAGGAGTCACACCAAAGATGGTTGATTTCGACGGTATGGCCATTATGCATACAAAGGTTAAGATTTACATATTGTGACGATTGATTCTTATCCAACGAATGACTTGTCCAGTAGTAAGTGTTGCGTGTCCTTTTTATCCAACAGAGCTGAGATACGTGGCTCCCTAGATGCTGGTTGTCAATACTGGGCAACTATGTAGAGTCACTTGACTACCACATATTGCAGTCTGTTAAAGTTTATGTCGGTGACCTGTTCTTTAAAGGTTATCCTCTTAGCAACTTCAGAAGGAAGCTCCCCTACTTTCGGTCTAAGATATGGATCTTACGATATGATATGGAGAGATAACCCAAAAGGAACACAAGAAAATAGCACATCGTCTGTCGTTTGATAATGGATCATGACTAGAAACCGTGATACCAGCGTGTGCCAGGCAGCCAGCCATGTGTCTGCAGCCACAGGAGGCCCTTGGTTTCGTCGCGGCACCATCAGCGACTACTCATAACACCATTACTAAACGCACAACGAAGGTGAAATTTCAAGTGGCACCAATGGGCTGTAAGAGCAAGCGCCATACAAGGAGGGACAGCAAGCAAAGGTAGTCACAAGGTTTAGAATCAACACGAAAATGATCCGAAGATCAAAATATAGCACAAGAGAACGTCACACAAATGCCAAGGATAACTGAGCAAGAGACTCTTGCTTAAATTCTACGTACGACTTGCGTCCACCGAGGGGAGTACCAGATAAAAGATTAACAGGAGATTCATTCATGTTGGGCAACAACATGAGATCAAGACTGATAAACATCTCAAGACTTGAGAAGGTTGGGGACGGCTTAAGCAAACTTCATGGACAAATTGAGGTACCACTCAAAGATTGAGTTGATAAGGTAGATGTACGAATTTGTGAGCACACGATTTAGAGGCCATAGCAGAGATACATTGCGTCATACTAGCTAACCTTTGGGAGAGGTAACCGGAAGGTCCAACATGGATTTGGGTACGGTCTCCACAATTGACAACGTACAAACCATGGTCAAGGGCTAGCATTGATAAAAGTTAACTTGGTTGGTCAGTCGATAAAGGTCTTCACAAAAATAGTTGCAAAACACCCATGGCTTATGCAAACACATAGGAGAACTAAACTTTGGGCTTTTGGTCAAGCAAGGGTATGGATACAAACACTCAAGGCAAGCAACCACGGCTACATGCTTAGGTTCATAAGGGAAAGAACCTAATTGGAGATGATAGCCAAGAGATTGTTTCACGTAACACGAGTGTTGCCCTAAGATAAAGCTATTCGACACTCGCATGCTTACCGTGGACAAACGAGGTGACAACTAGGGCACTACCAAGATAACAAGCATACATACAACATCACAATCAAGCAATCATTTAAGAAAATTCAAACAATGGGCTTAAGCAAACACTTTAAAGCACAAGGCTCACCCAAACTAAGCATTTATCTCAAGCATGAACTAACTACTAGTTTAGCTCAAAACAAACGCTAGCTAAGGTGACTAACTTAACATATGCATAGAATCTAGATAGCAACACAGTAGTTACTTGTCTCAACCATTACTGAGGTTGTAGACATCCCCTAAAGGTGATCCTAGACTTTCTAGAAAGCTTAGGAAGATGACTACACTTTAGTTATTCATACCAACAGCTAATTCCTAGATTAACCTGACCAAAATTGCTAATGTTTCAGATCTGTACCAATATGGACAGAAAACTGACAAGAACTTTGAAAATGCATAACTGGAGTTCTAGAGGCACAACAAGGCTGAGCCTTAACTTTATGTAAAGCTTATTAAGTTGTCTATAACTTTCTTAATATCATATTAATATGATTCTATAGCTAACAAGGTTAATCAACACAAAGAAGACATTTCTGTCCAGGCTTAGACAGATTCTGTCATTCAACTTCACAAGCTCATAACTGGTGACTTACCCCATCAAAAGTAGTGATCCTTAGCATTTTGGAAAGCTTAGAAAAAGTACTACACTTCCTCTAATATTTCCAAAGCATGATTCTATAATCACATAGGTCAAATAAAGCAAACATTCAGATCTATTCAAAGCACAAACAAAACCTGTGGTAAACTTCTAAAATTCATAACTCCCAAACAATAAGGCCTAGTGTCATGAAATTTTAGGACAAACTAGATAAGTAAGTTAGCTACAACTTTGGTATTCTTCATAACTACAGAAAATACCATGATGGCCACGAAAACATCACTACAACAGAAAATGTTCTAGCAGCCAACACTCAACAAGCAAAACAAAGCTTGCCTTTGTTCTACTTAACAAGATAGCACACAAACATGTTATTCTAGCAGTTCTAACTTTTGTTACCTTAGACCAACATGAATTTAATTTATTCATGAGCATTCATAATTACTTAAGTGAGGTCTAAAGCATTGACAAACGCTTGGGTGGGCAACATAGAGTAAGACATTCTTGTTTAGCTTCACACAAGACAGATAGTGTACTATATTGATCACAAGTTACTTATCATTTGAACAAGGGTGAGAGGAGCATAGCCATGTATAACGCAACAATCATGATAATGCATGCTTCGTCCTATTCGTCCTCACAAGACAGCCAACCTAAGGTGGCGATCACGTTCTATGTCGGTGGCATAACACGCACTCTCTCAATATATAGCTAGTCGTCAGCTACCTTTAACTTACGCATTCGTGGTTAGCGTACCTGCAGAAAAGTTTCATTGCAGCCCAACATTCCCCAATAAAGCATATAATGAAAGCAGACAAGTAAATTTCTAAGTACTCCCATGTACATATACCCCCGTATATATACATGTAGCACCAAAACTACCCGAATCATCAATCTCCCACAATTAAGTACCTTCATATATACATGTGTGTAACATGTAAATAATCCAGTAACCACAACTAGCTCTCCCCTAGACCGCTGGTTGGACGGTCATGCTCTCACAACTCACACTTACCTGAGCGTAGGTGCGACGTTGCATAAAAGTAAACTAGCAACATATATGGCTATTTCATATATGAAGGCTACCTCTAATCTGACACACCGGGTAGCATAGTGTGGGAGAGTCATCACACATACATACCTTGGCCTGGGCGTAGATGCAAAATTAAAACCCCCCCAAGTTAGTACTTATATAAGCCACCTAATAATCCTTATATGGGCATAAGGAAATTGACCACTGACATACTTAAATTTAGAATTCAGTTTTCACAAACCTATATATAGCTATAAGTTGATAAAACTGATTTTATAAAACAAATCCTTTGTTTTAAATACACATATGACAAGTTTAATGTTGAATCTTGCTCCGATACCAGCTGTAACGGAACCGTCCAAATTATAAGAGCACAAGTACAAAAAACAATCACCGAAATGATCAAATTCTCGCACTTGAGCCCATATAACTCCGGTAGTCCAATGAAATCACGAGGGATTTCAAACCAACCAACATACAAGCCAAGATCGTAGTGATTCAACATAACAAGTCACATGTTACCACCATTTCACCAGTAATTCAATATACATCGGAGTTTAACAAAGTTATTACAACTGAAGTTCAAAAGTAGCGGAAGCAAAGCAATTTGAAACTAATATTATTCTTATTTCAAATACATGTCAGTACCACGGTCGACTTCCAACAAAAGCATTAGAGAGAAGATAAATAAGAAGGATCATGCCCATGATCACACTCCGCCTCTACGGCAGGAGCCAACCAACTCTTTCAGCCACCATGATACATCATAACCTGCAACAAGTGGGGATAAAACCCTGAGTACGACAAAGTACTCAGCTAGACTTACCCGTCAGAAACCAGAAATAAGGTGACACCAAGGATCATGCAAGGCTGATATGAAGTGGGGCTAGCTTGACAACATTTTGCATAAAAGCTTAATATAGATGATCAAACAGTAATGCTTAAGCATCAAGTAAATTATCATTAACCTGTCATCTATATTAGCACCTGTACTAGAGCACTCACTTTATTAGTTGCAAACAATATTAACCATAGCAGGTATAAATTGAGGCAACCTTTCCATCGTGATCCAATTAACCATCCGTTCAATTTAATTGAATCTACGTTGCCGCTGCTCAAGTCAAGTGCTCACTAACCGGGAGCGACGGCGATTCGAATCGAATTCCTATCCAGCTGAGGGGTATTTCTAACACTCACCGCGCAGGCCCCTGCCAGGGTCGCACAAGCCACCGTTTCATATGATTCAGGAATCGCGGGTCCGAATGATGTCGCGACCCCAAGGGCGACACTCTGCCAGGTGATAGGGACTCTAACCCCCCCTTGGTCTCACGCCAATGTCCCCAAGCACATCCTTTCTCTCCTCCAAGAAGCAACCTACCATTCGATTCCCGGCCTGAACCACATTACTCGGCTTCGCGGTCGGAACGGGTTATCCGGCCAACTAAGTGTTAGACTGCGTTCAACATGACTCAAGGACGTACAGCGAATCGGTCCTTAAACGACTCAGACGGGGATAGATTCACACCCAAGACCTCCATGCCTTGTTGCTTCACTATCGTCATCCCGCCCGGTCTCATTTCATTTTATTAACACATGGTTCCATTCCACGATAGCAAATATAGCCAATCGTGCCATATATGAATATCCCTACATCTCGCAGGTGACAGGAAATCACCTGACTTCTACCGCTTAAAGCAGGGCTAAGCATCTACTCGATCCTAGTCTATGTAGGATTCAGGGATTCATATATCTGGACAAGGAATGATATAATGCAGCAAGGGTTTCCAACCAACTCCTATCACTTAATGCAGCAATACTTATAACATATATAGAATTAATTGCTTTAAAGATAGGAGGCTTATAATGCTCCGGGGCTTGCCTGGGATCCGACTCAAGTTAGAGTATGTCAGATGAAATCTGCTTGGCGAGCATCCTCCAATCTAGCACTCGTCCGATCCTTCTATCTTCGGGATGGATCCACCAAACACCGTCTTCGGGTTTGGCTCCAACGCCATTTACTTCACACGTTTCTGCTAGCGTACCTATATGAGATGCAAGATGCAAGTGCATGAATACATGGAAGTATAATGGACAATGCATCACATTCAGTAAATAAGACAACTACCAAATTACACTCCACATGCATAGACACTTCATGTTGCTTAAATAAACATCACCCAACCTAATATAAAAGATGACAAGCATATTAGGCATGGCACCCACGGTTTCACAAGATCTCAGGTGTAAGAACTTAACTACCCTCAAAGGCATAAGTCACACTTAATAATATACAAGCAAACAACTATAATTGGAATTTATCCCTTTTCTGGACAAGCAACAGTAGCTTCATAATTCAATCATATCTGGAGTTTCATAAGTCCAAATGCCTTGCAAGAAGACATTCTGGAAATCTTAGGAAATTATCTACATTTAATTTATAATCATCACAGCATGATTCCAAAGTTTAACATGTCGAATTTACACAAACACAGAAACTGGTCTAACAAAACAGAGAGCAAGCAATTCTGTACCCTAACTTTAAACAGCTATAACTCAAAAACTACTTGACCAAATGATACCAAATTTTAACAGCAGCTAGATACATAAATTATCTACAACTTTTGTATACATAAGTTTTACACAAGGCACATTATCATGAAGAACTTTGCTAAGTTTCCAGATCTGTCCAGAAACCTCATTTGCAAGAAATAATTATTAACTTATGTTGCAAACATATAATTAGACAAAACCAATCTTACCAGCATTTCATACATGATTAATGAACACCAGAAAACTTAGTGTCTATTTCTAAATAAATTCTTTTAATGCCTTTTCTTAATTTATTTAGATAATTAGGTGGAATTATGAACACATATCAAAAGTGCACAATAAATTATACCAAAATTACAGAGACCTACACATACTCCCAAAAGTCTACTGTCCAAATTTGAAACCATTTGGACATGTATAACAACCTCTATGAAAAAGACAAATGACTATAGCAATAAATCATGGGAGAGCAAGTTAAACCTAAAACTCAATATTTTCTGTGAACACATGGCCATAGAATGAACCAACATCATAGAGCAACATCATAATAAGGTTATGGGACAGCATTTTCTATTTTATCATTTATATATTATTTATAAGCTATTTATTAAGCCATAAACAAGTTAACTCAATAACTTGAGTATACAGTAAGCAATGGCCATGAAATTTATACCACAATACATCCATAGAATGACAAGCCTACCACAAAAATTTCACATCATTTGGAGCATCACAACTCAAGATATAAAAATAACAAGTAATCAAATGTATTTTTCCTTATTTAACAAGGTCAAATCAAAACCCTAAGAAAACAGTGAACAACTAGGGTGTTTAATATTTTTCCTAGCAATTACATGTCATCACAAAATTAACAAAACAAGAATCACTATTTTTGGAGTTCTAAAACTCCAGATCTTGCTCTGGTCAAGTTTAAAGGTATTTAAGAGCATTTTTAACACTTAAATAAAGACATCAGAAAACATCTACAAACATGTGACATTTTATGACTCTAATGCATAGATCTTTTCTCAAGGTTTCCAAAAAGTCCCCATTCACTATTTTCAGAATTACCTAATAGGAGATATAGATTTTAGAAGATTTACATCAAATCTGATATTCAAAAACGAAATTAGTGCTTAACTCGAGACAGGCTAGGCGCACCCGGTCGTGCACCCGGATCTACCACCGACTTAAACTGCCATGCGGGACCCACGCCTAGATGTCCCCACCGGTCATACCCAGAGACAGAAATGAGAGAGAGGGCCACTCTTCATCCTCCGGCCGTTGAGGAGCAGAGGAGGCGGCCGGAAAAATGGCCGGCCTCGGGCCAGAAGCGGCCGGCGATGGCGATTGGAAGGTTGGCCGGCTTCGCGGTTGCTAGGCGCACCCGCACGCACTTGCGTCGTGGGCCGAGGTGGCCCGTGGCCTCTTGGCCACGTGCGCGGCAGCTCGGCGGTGGCCATGCCGGCGACGGCGGCCGTGGCCAGCGCCCCTGGCGGTGGGAGGTGGCGCTGAGGAATCCCGAGGACCAGGCGTGTCAGCGGGGTTACTCAGCTCAGCCGGAGATGCCCCGAGGCAGCCTGACCACGAGCGCCGGCGGCGGTTCACCGGCCATGACCGCGCGGTGGTGAGAGACCGGCAGTTCCAGGCGGCTCAGAGTCCGGCGAGCATGAGCACGGCACACTAGAGATGGGGGCGAAGCTGATGACGGTGCTCGCGGAGAGTGAGGAGGCTCTGAACATCGGGAACACAGCGGCGGCCAGAGCTCGGCCATGGCGGCCATGGCAGCTCTGAGCTCGGGACTAGAAGAGCGAGGTGAGGAGCGCGGAGAGGTGAGTGAAGGGAGTGGGAAGACTAGCTGAGAGCTCGGGGATGACATCGAGGTTGCAAGGGCGCGGGGCGCGCGGCAACGCCAGACGATGGCCGACAAGGCGCCACGAGCAGGGTGCGTGGCCATCATGCAGGCGTTCCACCGAACACGTGGTATGCGTGACTCAGCCCGACTTGGAGGCCGTGTTTGGGCTTGTTCTAGGCCGAACTAGGTCTTGGCCCCAACATGAAGTTCGAAGACCACATGATGCTCTATGATTTTTATTAATACACTTTACTCATTAGGGTTCTGGTTTAGGAGATACATGGCTCCAAAGTTGCCAATGTCAGTGATTTGAAAGCAACGAGCAACAACCCAAAATGGGGGTCAAAATGAATTTCAATTGGTGCCATCTTCTTGTATGCTCTTCCCCATCATGTAAGCTCCAACTTTCGTATTTGGACCAATTTAAGTTGCTTAGCAAAAATTGGAGAACGCGGAATGTCAATGTCGAAGACACTGAAATCGGGGCTTTTAAATTGTTAAGTGTTGGAAACAGTCCCAAATCTGACTTGTGGGCCCTTTTTGATCATGTTCCACACATTTTCATGACTTGACTCTTAAATAAAGTTTGTTCCTTATTAAATTCTCTAGAACTTTGTAAAAGGGTGCACAGTCATGCAAAGCTTCTAGGTCAGACTTTTGAAATGGTCAAACCACAGGGCTCTAGGGTCCATACATGGTCAACCACCAATTAGAAGCATATTTAGGCAAAATGATCAACATTAACATTGTTCCATTAAGTGTCCTAAGTGTAGTTAAGGTGTTGTAGAGTTCATCTAGAGTCATTTGGACAAGTTTGCAAGGTTTGGTTGATGATCTATAGTTCCATTAACTTAATGGGACAGATTCCAATAGGAATGGAACTTATCATTTCATGTGACTTTTTGATTCCAATCTTTACGAAACTTTCCCAGGGATCAATATAGATAGTTATTGATGTGAGACATGTGAATATACTTTGATAACAAACCCAAGCATATATCTTTTAATGGAGCCTATATGTAAGCAAGGGTGCAACATCCAAGTTTCGATTAGGGTTTACTTCCATAGGTTTGACTTGGCATTATCATCTCCACTTAATCTGTCATGTTTAAGCTCAAACCCACTACTTAGTGAATGATAAACACCTGGGGTGTTACATTTTTGGCCCCAAGAGCTTTTGCCTTGTTGAGCTCTAAGATGAGCCCCTCGTATTCTGCAATATTGTTGGTTGCTTGGAACTCTAGTCTTGCTGCATACTTGGATTGAAGGCCTGAGGGTGCATGGATTACTGCGGAGGCTCCTACATCCAAGGTTACCCCAGGCTTCGTTGGTGTACACTATACAAGTTGTGGTAGCGTGATCATGTTGTAGTACTGCTGGTGGTGCTGTCGGAGGTGTCCAATCTGCCATGAAGTCCAGTAGTGCTTGCGACTTGATTATTGTTCTTGGGACGTAGGCAATGGTGAACTGAGATAACTCTGTGGCCCATTTGCCTATTCTGTTGAAGGCTTCTTTGTTTCTCAGGATGTCTCCCAATGGCTAGGAAGTTGGAACAATAATCTCATGGGCTTGGAAGTAATGCTTCAACTTCCTGGAGGAGATCAGGACTGCATATGTAATTTTTTCCAACTCTGAGTAGTTTAGCTTGGTGCCGGCTAAGGCTTCTGAAATGTAGTAGACTGGCCGCTGGACAACCTCAGGACCTATTTGCTTTTCTTGGATCAAGGCGCTACTTACAGTGTGGTCGGAGGCTGCAACATACAGTAGGAGTGGGGCCTCTGGTTTTGGTGTTATTACCAACAATTCTTCCGTCAGATAATTCTTCAGTTGCTGGAAGGCCTCCGACTGCTCTTGGCCTTATTGCGTATTGCCTCCGCCCTTGAGTAGTACCTTGAAGAATGGTAGGTTGCGCTTTGCACGTTTGGAGATGAACCTATTGAGTGCCGCTATCCTGCCTGTTAACCTCTGGACCTCTTTCTTGGTCGAAGGTTCTACCATCGACATGATTGCCTTTGTTTTGTCTGGGTTGGCCCGTATGCCATCTGAGCTAATGATGTAGCCGAGCATTTTGCCTTTACTAACTCCAAATACACATTTGTTAGGGTTGAGTTTCAGCCTAGCTTGTCAGAGGTTAATGAAGGTCTCCTTTAGATCCTCAATGTGGTCTTCCTCTTTCCTACTCATGACCACTATGTCATCTACATAGGCTATGATGTTCCTGAGGAACTGTTTTCCCAGTACTGCTACTATCATCCTGGCGAAGGTTGAGCCTACATTCTTTAAACCTTCGAGCATCCTTATGTAGCAGTAGGTGCCGAAGGGTGTTATGAAACTTGTCTTCTCTTGATCTTCTTTCTTTAGCCAAATCTGATGGTAGCCGGAGAAGCAGTCAAGCAGTGAAAATCTTCTGCATGCTGCTGCCTTGCAACTGAGGCGTCTATCCTCGGTAGCAGAAAAGGATCCTTTTTGCAAGCTTTGTTGAGATATGTGAAGTCTATACACATTCTCATTTTGCCATTTTTCTTGGGCACAAGGACAACGTTGGCTAGCCATTCTGAGTATTTTACTTCTCTGATAACATTAGCGTCAAGGAGCCTTTGAACCTCCGCCTTGGCTGCGAGAATCCTATCCTCTAACATTTTCCTCTACCGTTGCTTCTTCGGCCTCATGTTCGGGTTGATGTCTAGGGCGTGCTCTATTATATCTCTGCTGACCCCTTGTAGGTCAGAGGTTGTACAGGCGAAGATGTCTTTGCTTTTGGCAAGAGTGTCAATGAGTTCCTTCTCCTCTCTGGCCAACATGTTTGTGCCTATTATCACCTGCCTGTCTGGTACTGCTTGCTCTAACGGTACCATCTTGGTGTCCTATTGATCCTTAAGACTAGTTGTGCCTTTGGGCATGTCTGGAGGTTCCGTGTTTACAGAGTGAATGTTCCTCTGAGACCTATAAATTGCTTTCTTGATGTTCCTTGCTTCCTTCTAACTACCATGTACTGTGATGATGCCATGAAGTGCGGGCATTTTCATGCATAGGTACCCCATATGGAGTGTCATGTTAAACTTGTTTGCAAAACCTCTTCCAAAGATTGCATTGTAGGGGTAGTACAAGTCTACAATGTCGAAGGTGACATATTCTGTTCTTGCATTCTCCTGATCACCGAAGGATACCGGTAGGGAGATTTTTCCCCAGGCATTGACTTGCTTGCCTCTGAACCCGATCAGTGGAGTGTTTGAAGGTTGCAACTGGCCTCTGCTGAGCTTCATCTTGTCAAAGGTGCTAACAAATATTATGTCTGCTGAGCTCCCATAATCGACTAGGACCCTGCTGATCCCCCAGCCTGCTATGTTTGCTTTGATTACCATTGCATCTGCATGGGGGTGGCTTTCTAGCTTGAGGTCTTGCTCTGAGAAGGTGATGGAGGTTTTGGACCAGTCTGTGCAGCGTATTGGACCCTGCACTGCAACATTGTTCACCAACCGGAGGTGATCTTTGTTTTGCCGCTTGGTCTGGAACTCCATAGATGAACCTCCGGCTATTCGTAGAATCATGCCAATTGTTGGTAGGGGGTGTGAGGGTTCACTTGGTTTTCTTGGTTGGGTTCATTTTTGGGTGCTAGGGGCTGCTGTGGTAGTGCTGGTGCTGGTGGTAGCATTTCGTGCGGTCTATTAAGAACCGGCGAAGGCTGGCTGCCCTCTATGTAAGTAAGCTGCGGGGGTCTTTGGTTGATGTATGTTAGGCCGGCCTTCGCCCTCTGTAGGTTTGGCTGAGCAGGCGGTTGGCTTGGTGACCTCCAAGCTGGTAGAAAGCTGGGGTAATAAGCAGAGGTTAAGATGGGAGAATTGGCTTGGTTGGGGTTATAGGTTGGGTAAGATGGGTAGTATTGTTGGTGTATGGGTGGAGTGAAGGTGTGGTTCACATCTCTTGCCAGAGGTTGCAGCAGAGGCTGCGCTGTTCTATTCTTGATTCTTTCTTGGGTTTCTTTGGCGTCTGGGTAGTCCCTGGTGACATGCCCATTCTCTTCCCCATGGAAAAAACAGTACTACTTCTGCTGCCTTTGTCTTGGGTTCTTGTTCCAGGTTCTACCTTGGTCATTGCTCTTGCCTTGGTACTGTCTCTGAGATGAGGCTTGTCCTCCAGACTGTTGGGGAGGCTGGCTTTGCTGGTTGGTGACTTGGTGTTCAATGTTGAACACTTGCTGGTCCTACCTCGACCTCTGCTGCTACTAGCCTTCTCCATTGCTATTCCTCTGCCCATTTCTACCTTTGTGTTGTCTGCCTTGGTTTTGCTCCTCCAATCTTTTATGGTAATCATCGTCTGATTTGCAGTATTTCTTGAATTATGAGTATAGTTGCTGCATTGTTGCTGGTTTCTCTTGGGCTAGGTGGGCAGCAAAGGGTCCGATGCGTAGGCCTTTGATAGCTGCTTCTATGGCTACGTCGTCTGAGACATTGGGTGCTCGAGCCTTGAGTTATAGATACCTTTGGAAGTAATCCTTCAGAGGCTCTCCCTGGCTTTGCTTGCATAGAAACAAGTCTGTGGAGGTCAAGGACTCGCTGGAGAAGCCTTTGAAGTTTTCAGGATTTTGTCCCGGAGGTTCTCCCATGAGTATATTGTGCTTGGCTTGAGCATTGAATACCAAGCTAGGGCATCGCCCTCAGCAGCGATAACGAATGACTTGGCCAAAACACTGTCATTGCCCCTGGCTGATGCTACCGCCGCCTCAAAACTCATGATGAACTGGCGAGGATCTGACTTGCCATTGTATTTTGGCAAAGTGATCGGCTTGTAGGTAACTGGCCAAGGTGAAGTTTGAATACCTTCGGATAATGGGGATTTGGGGTCTACTATTTTTGATGTGATGGAGGTAAGAGCCGGAGGTAACGACATTGCCGGGGCCGGTGTAGCTGGGGCATTGTTTGCCACATTTTGGTATGTCGAAGGCATATGGTTTGGATTGGTGACTTGAGCTTGCTGAGGCTGCATGCTCTAAATCTCTGCCTGTAGAAGGACGAGCTGCTGCCTAATCTCCGCGGCCTAGGCCGATGTTTGCATTGCTTGCTAGCTTGCAGCGTAGGCGGCGACAACTCTGTCTCTCTCTTGCTGTATGGTTTGTAGTTGGGCATGGAGCTGCTGTAGCTCTTGCTCAAGGGTGAGGCTAGGCGCCTGCTGAACCTCTGACGTTGGCTGCTGGTCTTGAGTCTCAGTGTCACCATCATCTTGTATTGGTGCGGCATAAATGCTGTCGGCGTTGCACTGGGGCCTTGTGTTTTCGGCAGAGGCTGCTAGTCACCTAGGTGGTGCCTTCCTTTTTCCTGCCATTGCGGGTTTGTGTTGGCCAAACCACGGTGGGCGCCAATGTTGGAAAACTGTTCCCAGCGGCGGGTTAGCATGGTTGGATGGGACCTCCGCCGGGGTGTGGGCGGAGGTTGAGGAAGAGTGGGCTTAGGGAAAACACAGGTGGGACCCAAGAAAGCTAGGGTTTCATTACTGTATTCACCTACTCTCTCTGTAGAGCATTTAACCCCCTATTTTATAGGGCACCGACTAACTCAAATCACAATTACATTCATGTCCCGTGATGGTGGCGATATATTCTTCATAGATACCTTTCCTAGGCTAGTCTCTCAAGGGTAGCCGGTCATTCTCCAGTGATGAAGGCTACTTCATGGTGGGCCAACACTTGCGGCCCATCAAGCTTCTAGGGGCATAAGTGCTTATGCCGGACGAGCATGGTTCAGACCTCCTCCCTTGGACGGCGGAGGTTTCACCTCCGCCTCAGATCTTGAACACCGCCCGGCTGTTTGCCTTGCCCTGCACATTCCCGCGAGTGGCACTCCAGGGCGACGAGCAGCTCTCGGAACCTCCGCCTGTACAACGCAGGTCTAACCTCCGCCCATCAAAGGCGAAGGTAAGGCCTCTGCTCAGGCTCCACTGCTGCGCATCCTGCACAGCGACACAAACAAAAATATCCAAGTCAGGGTTAGCGGGCGGAACTCTTGCTGTATCTCCGCCTGACACCTCTGCCCAGGAATTGCCGAAGGCTCCATCGGCGGTGGCGCCATAACTCAAGCGCGGTCTTGAGCGCACACCCCGTTTTGCGTTACCTCCATCACCAAGGAGAGTTAGTCCCCCAACAGGAAATACTTGGACGCGGGCGTCCGTCCATTGGTGTCGGCTCGAACGCGGCTTCCACTTTGCCTCGCTCGTCTCTCTATCTCCTCGCTCTGTCTTGCCCACCCCGTCTCCATCTCTCTCTCTCTCTCGTGTCCGCTAGCAGCAGCAGAGCCCCGCGCCGCCACCGTTGCTTCCTTCCTCCACCCAAGCCGACCATGCTGTCTTCTCCCTCAGTTCGCATAGTGCCTCCCCGGCCTCTTTGACGACCCAGTGCTGTTAGGATGTGTCGTGCACTACCCCTGCAGATGGTGGCTGTGGGCGCAGGTGCCGAGGCGCCTCAGGTCATCTCTAGCCGAGCTAAGGGGCAGCCACGAGCACGGTCGGTGCTGGTGGTGCTCGCACACCGCCGGTTTCCACCCTGACGGCTGGAATCAACCGACCTCGTTCTCCACCCATGTTGCAAACTATGTTTCAGTTGTTGCAGATATTTCAAATGTATGTTGCAAGTGTTTCGTATATATGTTGCAAAAGTAGATCGGGATATTGCTTTTTGTAAACGTCTATTTCAAATGTTTCATCTATTTTTTCAGATGTATGTTGCAAGTGTTTTTATTTGGATGTTGCGTATGTTTCACACATATGTTTGCAAATGTTTTTATCAGGATGTTGCATATGTGTTGCAATGGCTTTCCATACGTTGTTAGGTGTTTTCCGCAAGTGTTTCAAATGTATATTTTAAGTGTTCCATCTTTCTTCAGATGCATGTTACAAAAGTTTCATCTAGATGTTTTAAAAGTAGATCAGATATTGTACATGTTGTAATGTGACTCACTTGCCACTACCATCTGTTGCAGCTGCTGGGGACGCTATGCATGCGTGTGGGAGCGGTGGGATGGAGTGCCGGCTGCAGGCGCAGGAAGCTGCATGGGCTGTCCTTACCTGGCGCGAGCGTGCAACAGCCGCGGGCGTCCGTCCGGTGGTACTGCCCATCTGATTTTCACGAGGCCGAGACAGGCCGTGCTGAACATATTTAATAATAAAGTAAAGGATGAAATAAATTATCTTAGCTCTACGTGGCTACTTTTAGCACCACACATATTATTAATCAACTATGGTCCAGTCGGTACTTAATGTTACTATCTCTGTCTTAAAATATAACAAAATCTGAGTTTATCATAAGTTAAATTATCATCCATTTTAATCAATTTATGAGAAAATAACAATATTTTTTTATGATATTAAATTACATCTGTTATAAAATATATTTTTTTGATTTATTGCTTTGGTTTAGTACATGTTAATGTTTTGATCTATAAATTTGATCAAAGCTAAGATATTTTTAACTTAGAACAAATGTCCTTATATTCTAGAATGAAGGGAATATTATTGGTGTTATGTACAACTGTTACAGATACAAGACATCTAAACTGCAACTTGGACCCCAATCATTACTTAGATAATGGAAAATCTGATTAGCTTCACGTGGCTATTTGAGCGCCACGCGTATTTTTATGTCTTCCATTCGCTACTAAAAACATTTTGCACAGTCGGTTGGTGACCTATTTATAAGGACGTTTAGCCAACCGGTTTAGCCAACCAGTTCGAAGGTTCACGTGCTGTTGTACGTTTTTAGTTTACTAGTGAACTTGACTATATAGTACTATGTGAACACTTTGTACATATTGCTAAAAGTGGTTTCTAGCTAGAGGTGGCTATAGGAACCGTCTTTATCCATTTGCCTTCCCTACTACGAAAACACTTTGGCCCTGTTCAGCCGGCTTATAATCCGTACTTTTCAGCTTGTCTTTTAGCCGGAACAGTATTTTTCTCACACAAATCAGCCAAAACAGCGTTTCAGCTTGTTTTTTCAGCATAAGCGAACGAGCCTTTGCATAGGTGGCTAAAAGTGGTTTTCTAGAGACGGCTATACAAGAACCGTCTCTAGAGATGCAAGCTTTCTAGAAGTTGTATCTAACTATCCCTAGAAATTGATTTTTAAAAGCAATTAGGATTTGGACTGTCTCTAAAACTTAATTTCTAGAAGCAGATTAGTAGCTTGTTCATTGAATGAAAAAATAATAAAAAACCACACGTCCTGCCACTGGCCACGAGGCCGCGCTAGGGACAGTCGCCCGCCCGCTCACGCTGGACCATTGCGGGTGACGCAGGGCTAGTCGCGCCCGCGCCGCCAGGGACACCACGTGTGCCCACGCTGGCCTACCGCACCACCACCAGGGGCGCCATGCGCACCTGTGCTGGCCCATCACCATGTGTGCTCACGTTGGGCCAACCACACCACGATCGAGGACGCCAGGGACGACTGCACCAGAGGGCGGCCGCGCATGCTGGTGCTGGGCTAGCCCTGGTGGAGGTCGCACTGTAGCCAAGAATATCGTGGAGTTAGAGAGATGGAATACATAGAGGTGCAAGTGGAAATTAGAGGAGAGAAGATGAGAGGGGGGAGATGTCTCAGAGAAAAGGAATAGATAAAGACGAACGAGTGAACGATGGAAGGGATAAGGATGGGATGAAGTAACGACGGGCTTCAATCTTTCTCGCATCCCGTCATGGAGTAGTGGCGGGCTCTACACCTTCCTCGCTGCACGAGACAAATTTGGTTCTGCCGGCAATGCACACTTTTATAGGAAATATACATGTCTTTTTGGAGATACTTATTTCACCCGTCTCTATAAATTGATTTTTAGAGGTGTCTTTTATTCTAATCGTCTATACAGATCGATTTCTAGAGAGGTATGCTATTCCAACCATCTCTAGAAAATGGAAGCCATTTTTAGAAGCGGTTGGATCAGGGCAGCCGCCACTAAAATTAGTTTCCTGGAGTCAGTTTTTTTAGCTAGGTCCCTCTACAGATGTCCTGACCTGGACTTCTGGGTCAGTGACCTTAATTTGAATGAAAAGGTAGGGAAGCTCTCTCCCCATTTTAAATTAAAAAAAGGTCCACCTCTACCCTAAAATAGAGATGGCTCTAAAAATTATTTATGTAGTAGTGTAAAAATTTTTAGGAGGTTTATCTCACAAGTGGATCACATAAGTTCGCTTTGTACAAATAGTTCTCTATGTGAAGCGATTATAACAACCACAAAATTTCTAGAGTAGTTATTACATATATAAGGAACCGTTTGTGAAAATGTCACTCCATAATAAAATGTTCAATATCTATATATAGGACAGGTACATTGGCCCATCTAATTAATTACGTGGTTGACAAATTAATTAATTATTAAGCCGCAAGTCAAGTGGGTAGTGATTCGTGCATTGCGTATCGCGGCTATAAAAGGCCGCCCAAATGGTACGTGCTTGAGACAAGAAAAGAAATTTTAGTAATATAATATGGACTCGTTCCAACACGAGAATAAGGACGAGAAGCATGGTCGTCCGCAAGGCACGGAGGCGGACACCGGAAAGAAGGACAAGGAGATGAGCGAGCAGCGCAGCAGCCACGACCAGGGCAATAAGCACAACCACGGCCACGGCCACAGGGAGGAGCACGTCGGCGGCGGGAGGGAGCGTGCAGACCCGGCGGAATGCCTCGACATGGACGGCATGACTCCAGCGGCCTTTCTCGTAGGCATCTCGATATATAGTACCAGTTCAATTGCTTACTGATCTGTATATATATATATATACATACACAGGAAATCAGGTACAGGGCCTGTTAGAATTTTAGGATCATGAGTAGTAGATCAGTGGGGTACTTTTCTTTGGTATAGGATAACATGACCTAGTACTAGAACCAGAAGAAGGAGAAAGAGATGAGAGTGGTGATTGGTGAATGCACAGACTGGTGGGAGCTGTGGCAGCGATGATCGGGGAAGAAGGGTGTCGTAGTGGAGACCGGCGGTGAAGACCGTGGTGGCGCAGTGCAGTGGCGGCGGCTAGGTCTTTCCGTCACTGGCTGCGCCCCTCACAAGATCGGAGTTAGGGTTGTCGGTGGGGGGTGTGGCTGCGGTGAACCTCATTCCTCGAGCCGCCGACCCCCACCTCTTTATATATCACAGGGTGATGGGGGGCCGCCAACCAAGTAGGGTTGGACGCCCCCGATCAGGGCACAGATCAAAGGCCCAACAAACCGTTGGGTCTGTTGGTGGGGAGAACAATCCAACATTCTCCCCCTTGATCTCATCTTATACTATAACTTTAAATTTTGACTTTAATTCCTTTCACTTTTATTTGTTCTATCACAGATTAGTGCATAGAGCATGCTTCATCGTTACGGTCAATTGCCGATAGATTTAACAGCTACAATACACGTCTCTGTTCTGAAACAGATTCTTTAACTTTTGGGTCTTTTTAATTGTCCGGGAATCATAGGCTTTCCCTCAAATCAATACTAGCTACGTATTCTCTAAACACGTTAGGTGGTAAGCCTTTTGTAAGCGGATCCGCAAGCACTTGCTTGTTATTTATATGTTCAATACTTTTAGTATGATTCCGGACTTTCTTCTTTACAACGTATAATTTAATGTCAATGTGTTTGGCAGCACACTTGACGCGTTGTCATAGGAGTAAAACTACTTAAATGGTTATTGCTGTTATCAACCATTATCAACTCCGGGTATAAGTTCACTTAACCACTTCGCCTGTCCTTTAAGCCTTATAACAAACTATACTATAGGTATGCATCTTTGATGACACCATAACTGTTTCTTTGGAGTTTTTTCACAATAAAACTCCAACAGCGAGTGTTAGCTACTATGTGGGTTTACTAAGCATCTCGCCAAAATTTAATATTTGTACACACAATTATTTGAAAGTACTTATTCTTTCTTTCTTACCATGAGGCCTATAAATCTTTGCACAATTGCAAGACATTCTCAACTCCATTCCAGTTATCTATATCTGGACTGGACTTCTGCCAAAATATCCCGGATATATGAACTATGTCAGGGTAAGTTCTTACTTATAAGCACTCATTAAGCTTCTAACAGTTGAAGCATATAGGACGTCCATTTGATCAATCTCACATTGGTTCTTGAAACACTGAAAGTTTTCAAAACTATTACCCTTGATTATAGGAACAGTCGCAGGTTTACTCACATATATACTTTATCTCTTTAGAATCTTCTTTAAGTATACACTTGAGATAGTTCTAATACCCCTTTCCCTTTTTGTCTTAGTAAGTTTCAATTCCTAGAATGAATAACACTTTACCGAGATCATTCTCGTTGAAACTGGAAGACAAGAACTGCTTCTTCTCCAACAGTGGATTAACACCGCTACTAGCGAGCAAGGTGCCACCCACATGCAGGATTAGGAAAATAATTTTTTCATGTTTAAACTTTGCAAAAATGCAATTGTCATCTACACGCTCTTTAAAACCTAAACTTTCTTACTGTACTGTCAAACTTTAAGTACCACTGTCTTGAAACTTGCTTTAATCCATAAATAGATTTCTTCATGTGGCATCCCATACATTCTTTTCTTTCTACGACAAAACCTTTTGGGTTGTGTCATGTAAATTTTTCATAACTTTTCATAATTTTTCATACAAATCCCGTTAAGGAATGCCGTATTTTCATCTATTTCATGTAACTCTAAATCGTAATGTGCCACTCACGCCATTATGATTCTAAAGAATCTTTATATGCTCATTATAATCTATTCCTTCTCTTTGTGTAAATCCTTTCGCCACAAGTGGCGCTTTATAGCTTTTCATATTTCATTTGGAGTCATATTTATTTTGTAGACCCATTGATAGCCTATTGTTTTGGCCCTTAGAAATTTATTCTAGATCCCAAAATATTATTGGTGCTCATTGATATCTTTCTATATTCCCTTTGGAATCACATTTATTTTGTAGATCCATTGATAGCCTATTGTTTTGGCTCCATTAGGATTTTTTCTAAGTCCTAAACATCGTTGGAATTTATCGATTTCATTTTATCTTCCTTTGCTTCTTGCCATTTAGACGAGTGAACGCCTCTTATGGCTTCTTCAAATGAGGTGGAATCACCCTCTATTTGAATTTCCTTCTTAACATTGACTTCTTGGTCACCATAAATAACTGATTTTCTTATTCTTTGAGACCTATTGGGGCCTCATGGCACTTCTTTCATATGGGTCTATTGTTACTCTTCATTGCCAAAAGACAATTGTTCTATAGGCTCCTGTATTATAAGATTCTTGTTCACTTATTCATCTTCTTTAAGAGCTAACAACAGATGTTGTATATGTCATACAACATCAACATGTATTGAGCAATTTCTTGTTCTTAAAACACAGGAGTGGGCATGCAATCCCACTTCTATTCAAGTCTTAGGTATCTACATACCATGCTCCCCCAGATTACTCCATCTTCTATAATGGTGTATCTTTAAATTTCTTATTTGGGTTTAATCTATTATAACTTCTTACGACGCTTTGAGCACCGTTTTAGTATCTCTAACTACACTATCTTCCTATTGGAACTATAAAAGGTCCAATAATGTAGCTATTTCTTTACTTAGGGATATCATTATTCTGACCGTTGTATCATTATTCTGACCATTGTACTTTCTCAACGATCACATTCATCTTTTATAGATCACTCTTATTCATAATGCACATCATGCATCACATTATCTAAAATATTTGATGAGTATCTTTCTTAATTACCTTTCTTAAATAATCTCACAATTCTCCCCCTCGAAATGTGGCATTAACTTTACTGCCACAATTTTAAAAACTATTCAAAACTCTTGTGAACGAGAAAACTTTAATTACTTACTTCATCAACATGATTATGTCATGCAAAATAAAGTTGTTTCTTAAATTTTTTGGGAATACACTTTCCTCGTTCCACTTCAAGAACTCAACAGAGTTCTCTTATTATCAGTATTTCTACAAGTCATGCTTGCAAGTCATTCTTATCATGAGGTTTGTTTGCAACTTGCTTTTGTCCTTAAACTCATACTAGGATAGCATAAGGGCTACCCTAAACTTCTCTTCCTGTACTGGATACACTAAAAGCACATGAGTCATCACAACTTTCTCTCGCCATGCAGGATAAGTGCTATGCCAAAAATTTCGCCTGCCATGCGGGATAATTCCCTATAAGGGACACAATTCCATAATTACCTCTCCAGGACATAGGAGTCTTGCATATTCAATCATCAATTCAAAAATAAATCCGAATACTCTGTAGCACACATGCTTAATCCGACGTTGGTCAAATTAAACATGCATATTACTTATTACATCTCTTAAACAAACTCTTATTGCTCTATTTTCTTTTCTTTGATCAATATCCGTGAATTCTTTTCTTTTCATGCCATTCTTTAAAGAGAACATAGTCCCTTATGCAATGGTATTTTTTCATACATAACTTGCCCTTAGGCCTTTCATCATCTGAGTCACAAGTACCCAACTTATTTCTCTTACTGCCTTCAAGAACGAAAGCACATAGAGGTCTTTTGTCTAGAAAAATATTCAACAATAATCAACAATAATACTCATTAAACTTTGAAATCTTTATGTTCTATTCTATATCACCGTTGGGTAGAAATAGAATAAAATATCATTCTTCTAAATTAATTCCACATCACCGTTGGGCAGAAATAGAATTAACGTATAGAAACTCAATAATGTTGATAACATAGAACTACTCCTCAAAATTAAATTTTCGCATTGGTTCGAATTTAATTAGAAGATAATCAACTTCATTACAACAGAAACATGAAAATACATTTATCTAGTTTAAGAGCATTCCTTAGATCTTTATCTATTCTATGAAAAATTGGTCACTTTGATGCAAAATTTATCAGAGATTTAAACTTTAAACATAAAAAACTCATATAATTATAATATTGTTATCATCAACGTTGGTCAGAAACAGTACTATAATTTAACTTTAAACTTAAACTCATAAATAAACTTATAATATTGTTATCATCAAAGTTGGTCAGAAAATAACAATATCATAATTCAGCTTAAAACATATGACTATTCCTCCAAATTAAAATTTTCCGTTGGTTCCAATTTAATTGGAGGATAAACATAACCATAATCTGAATAACATATCCATTTTTCAAAATTAAATTCTCTCGTTGGTTCAAATTTAATAATAAAAATAAAACTTTAAATACACAACAGAAACATTAATAAATCTCATATTTCTATTTTCCATGACTCTTAAAATACTACACTGTTCTCTGACCAAAATTATTATTGGACAAAAATTGTACGGAGATTTAAAATTCTATTGAAATTCATCAAATATGCATCAAATCAGTTTCTGGAAAATAGAAAAAGTTGAATAAAAGCGTTCCTATTCTTTCTTTCAAACGGGCCCGAAGACGCACTTCAGTCTGTTTGCGGCCTAGCTCGCAGCAGTATTCCGCCACGGCCCACAACCGCGCCATGCGTGCGTCCACGCGCCCGCGCGCGGCCCAGCGACCAAGTTAGCCCACTGGCGCTCGCGCTGCTGGTTTCTGGCCCAATGAGGCCCAACAGCCGCGTGCCCTTCTCCCCCTGCCGCCCAGGCTGCAACCTAGGCCTGGCCCGGCAAAGCGGTGTCCCGCTTGGGCCGAATCCGGCCCAAAGCATTGCCGACTGATCTGAGTCGTTGAACTCCATCCGATGGTTAGGCGCCATTTACGTGGGATCAAAACCCCTGGACGACCGTAGATGCCCAAAACCCTAACTCATTTCCTCTCTTCCTCCCCATCTTTCTCATCTGCACAGCGGCAACAGCTAATGGCGGCGCTGGCCGCCGCCGAGATGGTGTGGGGCCACCGGAGTAAGCTCGCGTTCGGCTCCTTTTCCTCTTTCGGTTTCTTTCCTTGCTCTCTCACCGACCGCGCCTTGAGACAAAGCGACGGCGGCGGCGGCCATAGATGCGATCGGAAGACTGACACGGCGCCGTCGCGGACCCCCTTGACAGCCGGTGCGCTCCCCTCGGGTCGAGCACATCGCTGTCGAGCGGCTTCGCGGCGGTGCCTTAACCCTGCGCACATGTCCCTGTTGGAGACGACGGCTCAGGGACCTGTTCCTGCGCGCCGGCGAGCCGACGTCAGTGTGTCTCCAGTGAGGAAGACAGGTAGGAGTCCCCCTCCTCCGCACAAGATCCTTTCTTTGACCCACTTAGGGTTAGGGTTAGGATCCGAATTGAAATCGAATCCCTTCCTATTTTCTTTCAATTTTCATTCCCCATGGTTCAGATCTACAGTCTAAACCTCGGCTCCGATACCAATGTTAAAATTTTAGGATCATGAGTAGTAGATCAGTGGGGTACTTTTCTTTGGTATTGGATAACTTGACCTAGTACTAGAACTAGAAGAAGGAGAAAGGGATGAGAGTGGTGAATGCATAGACCGGTGGGAGCTGTGGTAGGCGCGGCGGCGGAGGAGCCGGAGGCGGCCATTGCGTTAGTGTGATCAGCGCTAGGGCAGTGATGGTCGGGGAAGAAGGGCGTCGCAGTGGAGACCGGCGGTGAAGACCGTGGTGGCACAGTGCAATGGCGACGGCTGGGTCTTCCCGTCACTGGCTACGCCCCTCACTAGATCAGAGTTAGGGTTGTTGGTGGTGGGTGTGGCTGCGGTGAACCTCATTCCTCGAGTCGCCAGCCCCCACCTCTTTATATATCGCAGGGTGACGGGGGTCCGCCAAACATGTAGGGCTGGGCGCTCCCGATCAGGGTGCGGATCAATGGCCCAACAGGGCGTTGGGTCTGTTGGTGGAGAGATCAATCCAACAGGGCCGTGACCGGGAGACCGTACGACAAAGTGGAACGGTTGATCAGCTTGGAGCAGATGGTCAAGCAGCAGAGCGAGGAGGAGGAAGCCGGCAGGGAGAAGAACGAGGGCGTCATCTACGAGTTCTGATAGTTAATCATAACGCACGGAGCCGGCCAGATGGTCAGATGTGCTCGTGTTTGCTTGTTTCTCCTATCTATATATGTTTTATATATTATATGCTTAAAATAATATGCATCGATCGTTCCGGCAAAAATTGTTGGCAAAAGATGTACCATATATATACATATTATTCCACAGTTAATTAGGGTATTTTTTTGCGAGGAAGTTAATTAGGGTATTTAACACCGCCCCACCAAAATTTGTTGGCAAAAGATGTATGTAGCTGACATCTACTGCATCTAAATAGGAGACGGCATTAGTAGTTTTCTCTGCGATTTTTATGAAGTCGTGTCGTCTCAAGAGTCCCATTGGTCACTGACCTCAGTGCAGCCAAAAGCATCTCCGGCCATCAGCCTTGACAACTCATGCAACTATTCGTTCCCAATTCCAAAAACTGATACACGAATTGAACACTTGTATTCTGAGTTTCTGACCGTTGGTCTCCCTCTATCTACCTACGAGTTGCCATTTTCCCTTTAAAGTTTAAACCTAAACCATCCTAGCGAGAGCAGTGGCCGCTGACCCGCTGTGGCAACAAGTGGAGCGGTGGCGGCATGCAACGGTACCTGACGCTGAGGGTACGGTCCTACCGTTGTCGAGCTGATCCTGCTCTTCGCGGCAACAAGCGCCGTCGTCACAACCACCGGTAGAGCGGTGGCGGGGGACACGCCCTCCCCATGCGCGAACTTGGACTGCGTGATACATGGGTGATATGCACGGCACCTCCGCTTCAACCAGGCGACAAGTGCCTCCAGATCGACCAAAGTGGAAGAAGCTAGCTAGCGTACGTGGGGCATCGTGTGTGTCCTGATCCGCCGAGATGGAAGAAGCTAGCTAGAGCCGGGGTGACTGATGGTTGCGCGGCAGAAATGGACGACTCTGGTAGCGCGGGGCAGCGGTGGACGACGAACGATGGAACGAAGCTGCAGCAATGCTGCGGAAAAAACGAGGCTACGCCGTCGTGCATCAGTTTTTTTATTTTTAGTTTCTATAGTTACGTGTCCGTGCGTTGCTACAGGACAACTAAACGTTTGTACTAAAAATATAAGGATCGCACGATAAGATAACAGTACTGTACAATTAAGGGCGTGTTTGGTTAGTTTCCACACTTCACCAGATTTCCAGCACATCCGACGCCGCACTTCCGGCTGCTGTTTGGTGGTTCCCATACGTTTGGTGTCGCCACATCTTCTGAACTGCACGTAAGTCAGGTAACGAAATCGAACGCCGCGCTTTTGGCGCTGCCACTGCTGCGGCTGGGCGCAGGCCAAACAGGGCCTAAATAACAAACGTTTAAAGTGACATTTAATCAAAAAGCAAAGTTCATAGAATTAACGCAGTCACAAAGAATGCGGTGTCGCATGCTCAACTTATAGACCTTTTCATAATGCGGCTAAAATAATGTTTTATATCAAGTTCGAATATATATGTAAATATTAGTACCTGTCACATTGGTAATACTGCGTGTCTTAAAAAAATATCTCATAAAACCTTAAAACAGAGTATGTTATACTCACTATATAAATATGTGTTGCTTTAGATCTATTCCACGTAAATATATATTGTAAAATAAGGAGTGAAACTTTATATAAAAAATAAAACAAAAATCAGATTCATTAAGATTGATGTCTTATATATTGTATAACCAAAAGCAGCTTTTAGCTTATTCAAATTTCACAGCACCATCAACCCTGCTTTTGGGTGCGTTTGGTTGAGAAGCTATGACTTCTATTAAAACTACTGCCACTCTCTCGGTTACGAGCGGACCCTAAATGTACTGCCCCTCATCCAAGGTAGGACCTTCTCATTGGACACCAGATGATCAGCAGTTTCGATGTCTCTTTGGCCAGGTTGAATAGTTCACAGAGCCCAGACCGCATTGATGGTACCTCTCTTTCCTTCATCTTCAACTACAGATGATATGCCAATAAAACACTAACAAAAACAAGCGTGTCAGCAGATTCCACAGATGATTCTAACTATTGAAGTATTGAGTAGATAACATATCCTCTCGTGCTGACTGAAATCACTGAACTGTACTATATTGAAGTGTTCTACACCTTTTGAAATGTACAACTATAGAAGCCAAGGATCCAGTACATGGATAAGAAAAGCACCTGCACAACCAAAATAGATAGAACTTCATGAGACGTTGGCAAACCAACAAAACATAACCCTTTCTTTCAAAAAAAAAGCATGCAAAATCACGATGAGGCTGTACACAAAGCATAAAGGCTCAATTAAAGTGGAGTAATGCAGGAAGGGTGTGCAGAACCATGGTCAAATAACCTTGGTCAGAGGAATGTGTGTATTCTTTTTTGTGAAAAAGAATCTATTTATTTTTCCCATTCACAACTAAGATTTTACAACCATATTAGGTGTATAAGCCCTGTGGCACTGTTGTCTAGGCTACGACGTACAGTTCATCCTCAAAATAGCATGTGCCAAAAAAAAGAGAGAGAGAACATGAAGGAGACCACATTTATCAAGTGGAAGAATAGTTGTAACAGGGGTTAAAAAATTATTAGACGGGTTGTACTTGCTCGAGTTAATCTCTATAGCTTGCTAGGACAGATGAGCCGAGAGCCCGAGACTGTCATTGATCATGCTGGAGCTGTTCCCTCTATATCAATCCATAAACAACCAAAATTTCAGTCATCTGCCCTTCGCATGCAGTTGATTGGGAAGTATAGAGGCATGGCCTTGTCGGCCATCTTAACATGGCTGCACTTATCAAATGAAAGAGTAAAGGATGAGGAGGTATAGTCATCAAACAATTCAAACAACTATCCCCTTTTTTTTATGGCCTACATTATATTCAGTAGAAAATAAAGTCAGTCGTGTACAGGAATCCTAAACTGATCACAACATCTTTGCAACTGACAAACTGATATCCCTTTTTTTTTACCACAGCTCTAGTAATTTACCAAAACTCTAGTAATAAACAAATGCATACTTGAAATCTAAAGAAAACGTTCTATACAACTTTGTGGAGATCACATATTTTAGTTGTCTTTAAGATGGTCTGAAACAGTTCATACGAAGGACCTCTGAATCCCCAAATGTTTAGATAGACCTTATGCATTTTTTCTAGAACTGTGTCAAACCTTCACTCCAGAAATTCTGAAAATTTGTTAGCATACTTTGGACTCCAAACCTACAACTTTGTAAGTTACTGGTTTCTGATTGGAAGAAAAGCCATTTAAAGGGGTTAAAAATCCTCTCGGTTTAGCTGAAATCACCGGACCACATATTTCCACCTATACAAACAGAAATTCATATCAGGAGTTCTAGACATCCTCTAATTAAATCTAGGCAGAACAGGGTGAACTATGGGGATATGATTTCCAAGGCAGAACATACTACTTCTGACTAACAAAGTCCTTGTGTTTCTTCTTTCATCAAGTGGTGACTGATCATTGCTATTTAAAAGGGGAAAAAGAGAACTATATGTATCAAACCATTATCTCATTGTTAATCTTTCACTCATTCTATATTTCGAAAAGCAAGCAAGAAACAAATATAAATTACTTAAGCTGATATATCTCGATACTGCTGTCAGTAGAAAGATTTCATGAACACGGTTGCAAGTTGAGTGAGATGAAAGATGCATAACTTTAAAAGGCAAAAAATGTTTCCACTGAAGATATCGGAGATGATCCAGAGTAACAATTCCTATAGGTATTTTCACAAACAGATGGTGAGCATGAGACAATGGCATTCAATGATTCAGTGGTATTGAAATATACAGGAATTCAATCTTGTCTGTGGAACATCAAGAGGGTCAGTCCTTCACAATCAGAAACATAAAGTAACTACATCTCAAAAGTTTTCTCTACAGCATAATCATGGAGAGAAAATTATCGATAACATAGATTTCCATTTACTTTAGTAAAATTCTGAGAAATCCAGAGAACCTTAGAAACTTTTTTTTAGAACAGAACCTTAGAAACATTGGAGCACACAAGTTACAACTCTTTTTACAATTTTACCAGTAACACGAAAAACAGATGTCACACCCAAAATTTCCTATTTTGGGTTGTGCATGAAAAATACTAAATAAAATAAATAATTTCAATATTTGAATAAATTTATTAGATAAGTTAAGTTGCTGCTAATTTAAATATAGAAAATTGTGGTTTAAAACTTTTTCATATTAATTTGATAATGTGATGTTTGTGTGATGCTTGTCTTTGGTGTTGGTGAGTGCTATCGTTTTCAAAATACCATAGGACGACGTTTACTTCTCACCGGAAATTTTTTTTGGCATTTTCTGGATTTAAAATTTCAATTTCCGTGAGCTTAATCTTTTTCCTTGATCTCTTCATCAATCTTTTCATGAGCTCAAACTCATTTAGTTGAGTTCCTTATCTCTCCAAGAGTCTCCAGGATTTTTCCCGTGATTTTTCTGAGCTCCGGGCTATTTTTCACGGCCAAAAAGGTAATTCTAGATTTTCTGGAATTATTTTATTCGCGGAATTAAAATAATCCCGAAATTAAGAAAATCCGAAAAGTTTCCAAACCCTACGACTATATATATGCCGGCGTAGCCCTCGACGCCCTGTTTTCAGAAGTACAACCCTTATCGCGAGCCGCCACTCGTAGCTCCCTCCACCTCTCGCTGAAGTTCTGCATCTACAGCTTGCGTTCCGGTGAACTTCCGACGAGCTTTTCCGGCCAAACCGTCGCGTTCCGACGCCAGCCACCACCACCAAGAGGCAGCCCTCGTCGTTCTCTACACCGTGGTATATCCGTTTGCACGAATCCATCGCTGTTTCATCGAGTTCCCATCTCATCTTGTTTTTCTCCGGCGAGGTAACACCATGGCTTACCGGAGCTCCTCCCAGCTCAAGGTAGAAGAGGATACTATTTACAGTTTTGCCACTAAACTTGTTTTGATCATAAAATCTTCGTTTTAACTCCGATTTGACCCGTTCAAGTTGCGTTAGGTTCGTATTTGCGAGCTCTACATGTTAGTATAGTTGTACATTAGGTTTGGAAAGTTTAATTTTCGAGTTTATATTAAAATAATTATTTATCTATAGGAAATCTTAGAAAATTCATAACTTTCACGTTTTAAATCCGAATTTGGTGATCTTTGCGTCTGTGTGATCGTAGTAATGTGTAGAAGAGTTTTACAAACTTTTTATATTATTTTGCTACTGTTGGTGTATTGTTTTAATTATGTCTCTTTGTTTGCTTTGTGTATGATTGCTCGGATAATTGTGTGTTGATGCTTGACGATCAAGTATAGACGGTGAGCAATTTCTTGACGATCAAAAGTATTATTTTGAGCCAGACCAGCAGTATCAACAGGAAAGCTTTGATCAAGGCAAGTATAACATGGGACTATCCTTGTTGTCCTATTCACTGAAATTATCATACATATGCATGTGTCTTCCTTGACAACCATAGAGATTATAACTTAGCTTTTGATATCTTGATTCCTTGTCAACCTTGGGTATGCATTTGGGTAGCTACTGCTAGCGCTTAATTATGAACAATGATCTTGTAATTTGACTAATGGATTATGCAATCAACCAATTAAGATGATTTTATTACTGTTGAAAAGGGGGCTAGAGCAAGGGGTTATATTGTTGCTCTGATTTCTCTCCATAAGGACTTACCTGTAAGTGATAACCGGGATATACAGTACAGCTGTGAGGGCTATATGGCTCTGGCTCTAGTTGTTCAAGAGACCTTTTCTAGCTTGTTAGAGGTTACCTTAAATGGCGTAAGAATGGCTTGCCACGTTGGGTGTAGGGCGAGCCCCTGTCCTTAGTGTGTATAGGCTGCGGTTGTTGTGCCACTGGGAAGGGGGTTCTACATCTGCCTGCCGAGTGAATCTAATGGCCCTAACTTGTTAGACGAACTTTTGAGTGGCTTTATATGGTTTTCAGTGTTTTGAGAGTAATTAACCCATGCATTTGGAAATCATGACTCACAGTGAAAGTGTACACCTCTGCGCAGAGTTTAAAAACTGGTATACTAGCCGTGCTCACGGATACGAGCGGCCTTGGGGATTCTTACAGAATAGATGATCACCATTGTTATATCATGCTTAATTACTGTTGTTATTATTATGCTCATGTTAATGCTATTCATTATCCTTATTACAATTGATCATTGATTCATTAATGGGATTGGAATATCTTGATGCTACTCAATTGCTAATTATATGATGATTAAAAGCTAAACGCAGTCAAACAGTGTCTAGCCTTTTTGAGCCTCATGAACCCTGTGTTATACTTGTTGAGTTCGACATGGACTCACTCTTGCTATTTCCCTAACACTCCAGTGTGTAGTAAGATGCTACTCGGAAGAAGGACAAAGGTGTAGTGGAGTTTCCAGAAGACTAGTAGAAGTGCTAGGCATATGTTACCCCCAGTCAGCCATCCCTGAGAAGAATGGAGCCTAAAGTTTAGTCACCGTTCCGCGATACTCTGATGTAAGTGTTAATATAGCTATGTATACGTTATATAATAACATTGTTTCTGATACTTTTTCATTCTGGCATATGTGTGGACTTCCTGGGCACACATATGATTAGCCTGGTTTTGTTCTTTAGAAAGCCGGGTGTGACAACAGAGGTAGCTGCACTTGGTCTTGCTACCCAGCTAGTTGAATCTAAAATAATGGTCAACAGTTGGCACATCGCCATTGCATGTACATCAACTGATCTATCATGATATTTGGCCCTGCATTAAAAAAAATGTTGACAAGAACAGTTTGTAGATGATTCTCATATCACAATTCTAAACCAGGCCAAGTAATTACAATATCAGTTCATACAAAACGTTTGCATTGAAGGTGCTAGAAAGGACATCTAATTGAATTCAAGAGTGGGTTCTATTTTTTAAAAAATAGTAAATCTAATCACACAATAGTACAAAACCATACTAAAAATGAATAATTTCGCAGCAGTTTAGCAACAATTTTCATAGTTATGACCTGTTAACTTATTAAGGTTTGATTGTTTAAAGTTGGTAACTGAATACCTAATCTTTTATTTGCTCGGCATACCATCTAAGACATGGAAACCAGGCAACAAATTTCAAACACATTCTGTAGGTAATCGCAAGAGGAAGCAGTAAATAGTACCGACCAAGTACCTGCAAACGCACGATTGAATCAAATGAAGAACCTTTCTGAATATGCATTTATCACACCGAGAACGAATCGGTCCAGGGATGGGACCGGATCGGAACCCCTGGCGCCGTTTATCTCCTTTGGCTCCTCCTCCGGTGAGGTGAGGAATAGATCGGAACCCCGGGGCGGACCGAGCCTGCGCACGGATCGATCCAGGGTTGGCGGACTAGGAGAGCAGATCGATCTGTGCACCCTGCGATGGACTGAGAAACAGGAGGCGAGTGCTCGGAGGTTTACTGGCACAGGAGTTGGCGACGTCGACGGAGCCGTGATGAAGGCTCGCCACACCTTAGTGGATCCGTGCCGCCACGTGATCGGCCACCATGGCCGCTGCCACGGCGGCTGAAGAGCACTCCACACGATGCCTTTAGGAAGCTGCTCGACGGGGTCTGTGGCCGGTGGCCCGGCGTCCTGGGTGGGCAGCCTCGTGTGGTGCCTTGCCCTGGGATTCGTCCATGTGGGAGATGAGAGGAGGAGTCCGTGTGTCAGCATGTGTGGGAGATATGGGTGAAAACGGTACGAATATTTTCTGGCCGTATTCGAGACCGAATTCGTTTAAAGCGGTTCAGATCCATCCGTATCTGAGTCTAGATATTCAATATCTGATACCATATCTGTATCCGAATACTCAAATCATATATTTATGATGTCGATATCTAATCGTATCCTATCCAGCATGGTTGACACTATTCGTATTCGAATCCAAATCTGAATAGAAATATGAAAACAAATGTAATATTGGTGATATCCATTCGTATCCGATCCGTTTTCTTCCCTAGTGGGAGAGGGGGAGGGGAAGACCAAGCACGCGAGGGAAGAGGTAGAGCGAGGACACCAGCAATTTTACAACAGGATTCCTTTCTTATTCTTTATTTTTTTCGCACCCTTTCACCTCTCCACGTTTATATATTCTTTCCTTCTTGTACATTTGCATCAGGAATCCTTGGTTATTCTTTATTTTTTTCGCATCCTTCCACCTCCTGTTGGGTCACGGGATCGCACGGGGTGAAGCGAAGATGAGACGAAGGAAATTGTCGCACTATTCCGTTGTCTTAGTTTTGTTGTTTTTAGTTGTAGGAGATATAAGAGGCCCGCATACTTGTTGGTCAGGAGTCAACTTCTCCGTTTTGGATGACGCATGCTGTTGTGGATAAGAAAGGCGCGTCACAGTTTCAACTCCTCCCGTTCTCTTTTAATTTTTCTCTATTTTTTTATTGCTAGCGACTGGACATCCGCGTCTACATCCTGTTTCTCGCGCCCACGCGGGGCCCATGCTGCCCGAACATCGCTCACACTGTCCGGCCACATGCGGGGATGTTTGTGCCCGCTCGGCGGCGCCCCAGCAACTGCAATAGGCGGTTGTGGCAGGTGGGTTCTATTGCAACATGTGCAACATCAGATCTACTTTACAACATCTAGATGAAACAATTGTAGCATACATCCAAAAACAGAACACTTGAAAATACTTGAAAGCCATTGCAAATATATGCTACATCCAGATCTACTTTTGTAACATCTAGATGAAACACTTGCAACATACATATGAAACACCTAAAACACTTGAAACATACACTTGCAACATGCATGTTATGCAATATCCAGATATACTTCTGCAACATCCAGATAAAACACTTGAAACATACGTCTGAAACACCTGAAATACTTGAAACATATGCTTGTAACATGCGTATATATATAGCTATTACAACATAAGCAACATCCAGATGAAACAATTGAATCACGGCATCGCCGATGCTCATGACCTACCTTGTGGGGGACTGCGGTACCGTCTAGAGAATGAGTGGTTGTCCATGGGGCACATGAGCCTGAAGTACGTCTTATATTTTCAGGAGCTTCGGACGCTTGGGTGTTGTGCATTTTTGTATTTTCTTTATTTCGAGATTATTTATATATGTAAAGTTAGTCGAGGTCATGCCAAATTGCCAATGGAAGGGAGCAATGCAAATATGCAGAGTTAGAAAAAAGCAGGGTAAATGTGAAGTTAGAAGTGAAAACCCCTTTGTTTCTTCTCCATGTCATGCGCTACCTGCTTGCACTTTTTTTTGTGACGTACCTGCTTGTACTTGACAAGCTCCAGAATACGTTTCTCTAGCTTCCACATGAGTGGTTTGTGGTTTTTCTTTGTCGTATACATCCATTTTCTTCGTCGTCAAAAGATATTATTCATTTTGTTGTATAATATATGATGTTATAAAATTTACACAGCAACATGTGCAGTATCATCTAGTTCAATAAAAGTGCTTAACCTTAGTCCTTTCTTCAAGTAGATTAGCATCTAATTTCAGTGATCCTAAGAAAGACAAATCAGCTGCCAAGATCTGAAGAGAACCAATGGATCTGACAAACCATGCTCTCATTGTCCCTTTGCCGACGCTAAATCAAACATCATCGAGGTAGGAAGAGGCCGGAGAGATCTTATTCTAACTCCATTATCGCCACCACCTCATCGATGACACCAAAAACCAAACCCTACGAGAAACAGAGAACAAACCTCGATCTACGAAGAAGTCAGGTGCCCACTCCTCTAACCACCGGAGAGATCGCCGGATGGGAGGAGGAGGACCGATGCAATGGCGGTAGAGCCCGGCGAGAGGATGCACATGTGTTTCAACTCTGTTCATATGCATTTTGCTTTACAAAAGCAGGTTTTCCTCCATAAAAAAATTAGTTTAATTTTGTTGTAGAAGCCAGCGTCCAATATAAGAGGACTTGGTAATCTTTGTGATGCATATCCAATCAGTGATTGGGGTCCTAGGCATGTAACTCGGTCAAGAACCGAGAACACCAATCCTAATTGGCTATATTTAATTCTGTTCTGCTTGTCTATATAGTGAAAGCCTCGCACCCTCAAAGGTTAAGCCATTACAATAGTCTTTAGGTGCATGGTATCACTAATTGCATCTCCCACCTATCATGGCTTCGTCGACCTCTTCGATGTTGATTTCTTTCTAGATTTTGGTTACCAATGACAACTTCCTGGTATTCTGAGCCCACGTCTTACTTGGTATTTGCGGTACTTGTTTAATTGGTATGATCAATGGATCTGCTGCTATGCCAGTGCCCACTATCCAGATTAAGAGGGCCAACAAATCCAAGGAAGAAGTGGACAATCTTGCATGTATCAATTGGGTGTCATAGGATCAACAAGCATGACCAAGAAAATCTTGGTTCTAGTTACCTCTCCCAAACATGCTTTTGAGGTTTGGACAGCAGTCATGCAAAGTCATGATATCTTCAGTCTCATATTTCTGGAGTCGGCCAAATTTACCTCTTCGACTCCGATGAAGAGGTGAAGCCCAACGTCATACGGCTCACGTTGCAAAGCCAAGGGCCCGGGGCCATCTACCGCCGCCATGGGGAGGGGCAAAGCCGAGGCCCCATGGCCATCGACTGCCGCCGCAGGGCTGGGCAAAGGCGAGTCGCTGCGACTGGCGCAGGTCAGGGCAAAGGCGCGGTGGCGTCACCCATCGCCCGACTAGGTGAAAGGTCCTAATATGGCTAGAGGGGGGTGAATAGCCTATTTAATAATCTACAAACTTACTAGAGCAAATGGGTTAGTATTACAAATGGTGAAATACAATTTACTCTACCTCTACGAGGGTTGCAAGCCACATATCCAACAATTCTAGTCACTATGATCGCTATGACAATCAATGGCTAAGACACTATGAGCTCTCAAAAGCTAGCTACACTAAAGAGCTCAACTAGGTGAGACGCTACACTAGCAATGATAAGACAAGCTCTCAAAACTAATTACACTAAAGAGCTTGTTGCAACTAGTTTGCAAAAATGTAAATGAGAAGAATGTGATCTTTATACCGCCGCATCGAGGGATGAACCAAACACAATAAGATGAAGACCAATCACCGGGAGAAATCAAATGAATCAATCATAATGGAGACACACGATTTTTCTTCCGAGGTTCACGTGCATGCTGGCACGCTACTCCCTGTTGTGTCAACCAATACTTGGTGGTTCGGCGGCTAAGAGGTGTAGCACTAACCTCATCCACACACTTGGACACCGCAAGAACCTACCCACAAGTGAGGTAGCTCAATAGCACGCGCAATGTATTAGAGTTGCCTTTGGCGCTCTGCCGGAGAAGGCACAAGAGCCCCTCACAATCACTGGGAGGTGGCCAAGAACGATTACCAACTCTTGCCACAACTCGTCCGTTGCTCCAACCCGTCTAGGTGGCGGCAACCGCCAAGAGTAACAAGAATCCCGCATCTCAAACGATCCTCAAGGGCCACTTGATGCAATTACTCAAGCAAAAGCACTTGGAATCACTCAATCTCACTTTGGATTCACAACCAAGCAAGGAGATGAGTGGGAGGAAGTATGCTCAGACCAAGAGGATGTCAAGATGACCAAAATATCAAGAGAAGTGCCCAAGAGCCGGCCATCAACTATTTATAAGTGTCCCCAAAGAATAGAGTCATTAGGCTCAACATTGTGCCTCCTGCGGGGCGACTGGGCACGCCAGTCAAGTGGACCGACGCAGCCCCAGCATCCGGTCGCTGGCGTCCAAGCACACCGATGGCCGCCATGCGTCCCCGTTCAAACGTCGATCGTCGATCTCCAATGGTCACGAAGAAAGTTAGCATCCTAGTCAAACAGTGACAGGACTCGACGTTGAAAACGACCTGACTTTGCCACGCAGAGTCCGGTCAATATCTGAGAGCTCCCAGGGCGTAGAAAACATGACCAGACACATTCGGTCAGGGTCCACCTGACACGCCCGGTGTTCAGCAAGTCCTTCGCTCCTTCCATGCGCGCGAGCCTCGCTGATGTCATCACACAACTAACGATGAACAGGAACCACACGACATCTGGTCAACAGTGTCAAGTCACCTCCAAAAAGTGACCGGACGCGCAGGTGAGTTACGGTCCCGTGTCTAATCGTTACGCCGCCTCCTCGGCCTCTTTGCGTGCCACAAAGACCACTGACCAGACACTGATGTCAGTGTCTGGTCAGTGTTTCTCAGCGAGAAACACTTCTGCGACGTTGCCACCTTCTCAACCCTTGCTCATATGTGCTAACCACCAAGTGTAGAACTTGTATGCACGTGTGTTAGCATTTTTCAAAGCATTTTACAAGGGTCACATGTTAGCTCACATTAGGTCCTAATGCATATGCTCATAAGAATTCACCTAGTGGCACTTGATAACCGTTTTAACTGAGAAATTCCCCTCTTCATAGTACGACTATGGATCCTAAGTCACTCACACCCTCTATGGTGTCTTGAGTGCAAAACAAAAATGGCCCTATCACATATACCTTTGCCTTGAGCCCATTTTTATTTTTTCTCTTTCTTCTTTTCCAAAAGTGAAGCACTTGATCATATTTTGGTCATCACCATCCACCATGATCATCCTCTAGCTCCACCACATGGCATGGGACTTATCATTTCATGTCTACACACTTAGCACAATGATTAGTCCCTAGGTTTCATCAATTATCCAAAACAAAACTAGGACTTTCAATCTCCCCCTTTTTGGTAATTGATGACAACCTATTTACAAAGATTTTCAATAAAATTCTTTTGGATTCATGTTGCTTGCCCATGCATTTTACCATGTGTAAAGGATATGGACAAGTTTCATAAACCCTAAATGGTAGCAATTGCTCCCCCTACATATGTGCTAAGAGTTTGGATTTAAAATCTTGCACATATGCTTAGATAGGAAATATAAGAGTCAATTTTTACCAAATGATGTTAAGGTGTAAAGAATGGACCTTTGAAGCTTGATACCAAACGGAGTTGCCAATATATACCATCCTTAGCACCATTAGTAACCAAACATTCACAAAAACTAGAAAACCCCATGAGATCAACATTATATGAAAGGGTCTAGTTTTTACAAGATAAGCACAAGTCTTGTTACTCTTCCTATGCATGTTAGTTTCCCAAATCATCATTCAAACCTATAGCTATCATACACCACACAAACATATATTGGAGAAAAAGAACTTGTGCCATGCAAGCAAACATATGTAATGCACACATAAATACAACATACAAGTTATGAGCTTGCTCCCCCTACTTGTGTGCTTCAAATTTTAATTGATCCTCTTACATTGTCATTTCATTTGTTTGCTCCCCCTATCACACTATCTTTGCAAATTAATTCTCCCCCTTTGGCATCAATGACCAAAAAAGGTGAGCTCATATTTTAGATAGGTTGGGGTAAAACCATGATAAGTGAGGATCATTTTCCCAATTTGGTTCAATCTAGATCACTTGCAAAAGATATTTAACTCGGTTTGATCCAAGGGCAAGCTTCTTCACACCACCAAGTGAGAGTTATCATGCATCATGTTGAGTTAAACACTTATAGCTCACTTTCTAGATCAAACACTAGGTTCACAAGCCCACAAACACGTCATATGCTACCACTAGATCATTTTAAGCATACAAGCAATAGTGGTACCATACAAGCATCAAATTCATTTGATTTTCATGAATGAGCTTAAGACATGATGGGAATGACTAGATGCACTAAATAAGTCCTTAGCAATGGATGAATGACATGTCAATCAACTTTACCTTGCTTAGCTCGAAGGAGAGGCATGTCATATAATGGGGGTGCATCAACACATATTTGAGAAGTCAAGTATGTTCAATTTATTCCTTAGCTTGTAAAACCTCTTCTCATCAAGTGGCTTGGTGAAGATATTGGCAAGTTGATCATTGGTGCCCACATTCTCAATTGATATGTCCCCTTTTTGTTAGTAATCTCTAATGAAATGATGGCGGACATCTATGTGCTTTGTTCTTGTATGTTGAACCAGATTGTTAGTGAGCTTCACGGCACTCTCATTGTCACATAGCAATGGCACTTTCTTGAACTTGATTTCAATGTCCTTCAAGGTGGCCTTCATCCAAAGTGTTTGTGCACAACAATTTCCGACGGCAATGTATTCGGCTTCGGCAGTTAAAAGTGCAACACTATTTTGCTTCTTGGATGACCATGAGACAAGTGATCTTCCCAATAGTTGACATGTGTCCGAAGTACTTCTTCTCTCAACCTTGCATCCCGCATAATCCGAATAGAAATATCCAATAAGCTCAAACTTAGCTCCTTTGGGATACCACAAACCAATATTTTGTTTATGCTTCAAGTACCTCAATATTCTCTTGGTTGCCTTCAAATGACTTTCTCTTGGTGAGGCTTGGAATCTTGCACACATGCATACACTAAACATGACGTCCAGCCTTGATGCGGTCACATAGAGCAGGCTTTCAATCATAGACCGATACATTGTTTGATCCACTATATTGCCACTTTTATCGCTATCCAAGTTTCCATTTATCCCCATTGGTGTACTAATTCCCTTTGCATCCTCCATGCCAAACTTCTTGTGCATGTCTTTGATTTACTTGCCTTGACTTACAAATGTGCCATTCTTCAATTGCTTGATTTGAAGACCAAGGAAGTAACTAAGCTCTCTAATCATGGATGTCTCAAACTCATTAGTCATCATCTTCCCAAACTCATCACAATAATCTTGATTGATTGAATAAGATGTCATCTACATATATTTGCAACACAAATAAGTCTTGGCCAATCTTCTTGGTGAAGAGAGTGGTGTAAACCTTTCCCATGATGAACCCTTTAGAGAGCAAGAAGTCTCTCAATCTCATACCATGCTCTAGGTGCTTGCTTTAAGCCATATAATGCCTTCTTCGAAGGTTGCTCAACATAAACTTCTTCATTGATGTAGCTATTGAGAAATGCACTCTTCACATCCATTTGATAGAGCTTGATGTTGTGGGCATAAGCATAGGCTAACAAGATCCTAATTGCTTCTAATCTAGCAACCGGGGCATATGTTTCACCAAAGTCAAGACCTTCAACTTGAGTGTAATATTGAGCCACTAATCTTGCTCTGTTTCTTACAACTATCCCATCTTGATCTTGCTTGTTGCGAAAGATCCATTTTGTTCCAATCACATTGTGTCCTTTAAGCCTCTCAACTAACTCCCATACTTGATTTCTCTTGAAGTTGTTTAGCTCTTCATGCATAGCATTGACCTAATCAACATCCTTCAAAGCTCCATCTATCTTCTTAGGTTCAATGGATGACATAATGAGAAGTGTTCACAAAATAATGCCAATCTTGATCTTATTTGCACACCTCTTGAGATATCACCAATTATGGTGTTCAATGGATGATCTCTTGCAACATTGGTAGGTTGGAGCACTTGCACTTGATTGCTTGCATTTGATTGGTCACTTGGTTGAGATGATGCACTAGCCACTTGTTGTTGATCTTGCTCTTGAGATGATGAACTAGTTTGACTTTGATCATGAGAACCACTAGCTTGCACATTTGAATTAGATAGCACTTGATCTTTATCATCTTCAACTTCAATCACTTCTCTAGGCCTTATGTCACCAACATCCATGTTCTTCATTGCCTTAATCAATTGAGTGCCTCTCACATCATCTAGATTTTCATCTTCCTCTTGGGAACCATTGGTTTTATCAAATTCCACATCATGCACCTCCTCAAGAGTACCACTAGCCAAATTTCAAACTCTATATGCCTTGCTAGTAGTTGAGTAACCAAGCAAGAAACCTTCATCATATTTCTTCTCAAACTTTCTTAATCTTGTGCCTTTCTTCAATATATAGCATTTGCAACCAAACACCATAAAGTATGCAATATTGGGCTTTCTACCGTTCAAGATCTCATATGGTGTCTTTTCTAGGAATTGATGGCAATAGAGGCGGTTGCTATAGAAGCAAGACGTGTTGATAGCTTCGGCCCAAAAGGAATGACTAACATTGTATTCACTCAACATTGATCTTGCCATGTCAATCAAAGTTCTATTCTTCCTTTCAACTAGCCCATTGGACTATGGTGTGTAATTGTTCGAGAATTGATGCCTAATGCCATACTCATCACAAAGCTCATCAATTCTTGTATTCTTGAATTCACTTCCATTATCACTTCTCACCTTCTTGATTGTGGTTTCAAACTCATTTTGCACTCTCTTGATGAATGTCTTGAATGTTGCAAACACATCACTCTTGTCAACAAGAAAGGCTACCCAAGTATATCTAGTGAGATCATCCGCAATCACAAAACCATACTTGTTGCCACCAATGCTTGTATAAGTTGTTGGTCTGAATAAATTCATATGCAAAAGCTCAAATGCCTTGGATGTGCTCATTGTACTCTTCTTTGGATGAGTGTTTCCCAATTGCTTTCTGGCTTGACATGCACTACACAGCTTATCTTTCTTAAATGTGACATCTTTCAAGCCTCTAACTAAGTCATGCTTCACTAACTTGTTCAATTGCTTCATCCCAACATGACCAAGTCTTCTATGCCATAGCCAACCCATGCTAGATTTGGTGAGCAAGCATGTTGACAATTTAGCTTCACTTGCATCAAAATCAACCAAGTATAGCTTCTCATATCTAAAGCCTTTGAAGATCAAGTTGGAGCCATTTGCACCTATGATCTCTACATCATCAACACCAAAGACGCACTTGAAACTAAGATCACAAAGTTGAGCTGCCGACAAAAGGTTGAAGTTCAAGCTCTCTACTAGTAGCACATTGGAAATGCTCAAATCGTTGGATATAGCAATTTTACCAAGCCCCTTGACTTTGCCTTTGCTATTATCACCAAATGTGATACTTTGAACACCACCGATCATTTGACTTGAACATTCTTTAATCACTGGTTATGTGTTGTGTGCACCCACTAGCAAGCACCCAATGCCTTCGTCTGGCTTTGTAATTGACCTACAAAAGAAAATTAATTCTTTTTAGGTACCCAAACTTGCTTGGATCCTTGAAGGTTAGTCACTGAGCTCTTTGGTACCCAAATGGCCTTCTTTTTTAGGCTCAATAAGGATGTACCAACAAACTTAGCATTCACACCATTGGTACCCTTGGTAAGTAAATAACAAGAATCAAACTGAATTAAGGATACATTAGCATGTGATTTCTTGTTCTTGCAATATTGTTCTATGTGACCAACTTGCTTACAACTAGTGCAATACCGGCCATTGTTCTTCATAAAACTAGTCTTGTGAGGAGCAAAGGCGGCCTTGCCTTTCTTGGGGGTATAGCCCAATCCCTCTTTGTTGAGAGATGCTCTTTGGCTACCCAAGCACATAAACAAGTGGTCCTCACCACCATAGGCTTGCCTAAAGCGCGAGTGAGATCATTGACCTCCTTCTTGAGGGTCTCATTCTCAATCATTAGTGAGGCATCACAAGTGAAACTATCACTAGTAGATGAGGTAGAAGTGGAAGTGTTACAAGAAGGGTTAGTAGAGGCAACAATAATAGGCTCAAAGAAAGATTCATTAATCAAATCACATGTAGAGCCCTTGTCACATGTCACAATTGCCTCCTTCTTGGTCTCCTCCATCTTGACTTGCTCTAGAAGAGAAGAGTGAGCTTTTTCAAGCTTTGTGTGAGCAATGCCAAGTTCCTCATGGTCTTCCTTTAGACACTCATAAGATGCTTGGAGCTCCCCAAAGGATTGCTTTAGAGCTTTGAGCTCTTTTTGTAATGCTTTGCACTCCTTTCTTTTCTTCTTAAAGCCGGAGCTAAGTTGATCACACATGTCGATGAGCTCCTCCTTAGAGTAGTCCTCCTCATCATCACTCCTACAATCATCACTTTTACATTCATCATCACTTTTATCATATTTTACCTTAGTGGGCTTTGCCATAAGGTATGTCGAAGGAGTGTCAAAGAGGGAAGGCTTGTTGTGGATGGTGATGCTTGCAAGTGCCTTCTTGATTGACTTCTTGTCATCATCACTTGAGCTATCATCATCACTCTCTTTGGTGCAATCACTATCCCAAGTGACCATATATCCACTTCCCTTCTTCTTGAATGTCATCTTCTTCTCCTTCTTCTCCTTCTTGTCCTTCTTCTTTTTCTTCTCATCCTCCTCATTCTCACTATTGTAGGGACAATCTGCTATAATGTGATTGGGGCTCTTGCACTTGTAGCATAATCTCACATTTGTCTTCATTTGATCTCTTCTTTTTCTTGCACCATAGCTTCTTTTCTTCATGAATTTGCCCATCTTGCGCACTAGAAGAGCCATGACCTCATCATCAATGTCACTTGCATCTTCATCTTCACTCGATGATTCTTTCTTTGCTTTGCCCTTGCTCTTGGATGAGGTGGATGCCTTAAAAGCCACACTTTTGTTCTTGTCATCATCCTTCTTATCAACTTCTTCATTGTCACTATCATTGTATTGAGCATCGGTCATAACATCTCCAAGTACCTCATTGGGAGATACACTGGTCAATCCTCCTCTAAAGATGATGGTTCTCAATATCTTGAACTTCTTTGGTAAGCACATCAAGAACTTGTGAGAGAAGTCCTCATCCTTCACCTTCTCACCCAAACTCTTGAGATCATTAATGATAACTTGAAGCCTATAGAACATCTCCGGAATAGACTCATCATCCTTCATCTTGAAGTTGGATAGCTTGTCCTTGAGCATATAGAGCTTGACACTTTTTACTGTTGTAGTATCTTCATATGTTTCCTCTAATCTTATCCACGCTTCACTAGCCTTCTCAAGATCCTTAACTTGCTCAAACACTTTTGCATCAATGCCATTGTAAATAGTGTTGAGTGCCATTGTGTTGCATTGTTTGTTTGCTCTCTCATTATTGGTGGGGTTAGCGGGATCAAGAACCACAAAATCATGCTTGGTCACTTCCCACACTCTATCATTGATTGAACCAAGATACATCTTCATCTTTCTCCTTCAATAGTGAAAGGAACTAGTGCCATCAAAGAAAGGTGGTTTGCCCCCAACATGGTTGAACACAATTTGAGCCATATCTTGTGGACCAAGGTTGTTAAGCCTTCAATAAATGGTGACCACGGCTCTGATATCACTTGAAAGGTTTTGATATGGCTAGAGGGGGGTGAATAGTCTATTTAACAACCTACAAACTTAATAGAGCAAATGGGTTAGTATAACAAATGGCAAAACACAATTTGCTCTAGCTCTAGGAGGGTTGCAAGCCACCTATTGTAAGGTCCTAAATGGCTAGAAGGGGGGGGTGAATAGCCTTTTTAAAATTCTACAAACTTCACTAAATCAAGATATTAGTAAAACAAATAGTGAAGCTTCTCTAGCACTAGCTCAACTATACTATGCAAGCCACCTAAACAATTCTAGTAGATATGAAGGCTATGATCTCTAATCCACAACAACAAAGATATGTCACTAGGCTAATTACTCCTAGGTGATATAGAAGCTACACAAGATAAACAAGAGATAGATCACACAGGAGATGAGCAAGTGAAAGATTCTTATACCAACGTTGATGAATAGATATATAGCAATGAATCAATCATAGTTACAAGAAAATCCTCGGCAAGGGATGACACAAGATTTTTACTGAGGTTCATTTACTTCCTGGCATGCTAGTCCTCGTTGTGGCGATACACCCACTTGATAGATCACGAGCTAATTGGCATTCAAAGTCAAACCCTTAGTGGGTGCCATACATCCAACACAAGATGGGGATCCTCCAAGCCATGACCAATCCACTAGAGTAGTCAATTGTGATCTCCCACGGGGAAGGCTCAAGAACCCCTCACAAATCCACCGGTGACGCTCGAAACAATCTCCAATCACGAGCTCAACACCACCGCTGCTCCAAACCGTCAGGGCGTCGGGAAACACCCAAGAGTAATAGGCAATCCATAGCCAACTCAATGGATCAAATGCCACTAGATTCAACTCTCAAAGCAATGCACTTGAATCTCACTCAATCTCACTAGAATGCACAATCAAGCAATGAGATGAGTAGGAGGGGATGTGCTCAGCTCAAGAGGATGTTATAGAGTCCAAATGTCCAAGAGCAAGCTCCCCAAACTAGCCAAACACATATTTATAGCCAACCCTCAGAGATAGAGCCATTAGGCTCAAGAAACTGCTCTGCGCGCGCTGACCGGACGCGGACACAGCGTCCGGTCACGTCTCGCACCACTGCTCGATGCTCGCCATGTGTCCCATTTTAAATTTCATTCGTTCGATCTCCAATTGTCACAAAATGTTATCTTCTCAATCATAGCATGACCAAACGTGACGCTAGAACTGACCGGACGCGTTACACACGGCGTCCGATTTGAGTACAAAAAGGGTCTAGTGAACAATTTCATCGATCGGACGTGTCCGATCATGACTGACCGGACGTGCCACAACGTCCGATCAAACCTTCCCTTTGTGCTGCTCTTCTAGGTGCATGACCGGACGCGCCGATCCCGTGGAGCCACGGACGCTCCGGTCATAATCCCTCGCACTTCGCACCGTGCGCCTGCTGGTTGAACTGATCGGACGCGCCAGCCGCGTCCGATCCAGCGTCCAGTCACAACTCCAGTTCAACGTCTGGTTACCCTAGTGACTTCCTTTCACCTCCGTTTATTCGCCTCTAGCGCAGTGGAAAATAGGCGTTTCACTTCCACAAAAGCGCCAAATGCGCTAAACCCAAACCCCTTTCTACCCCTCAAACTCCACCTCCTTCGTAAATGTGCTAACACCACCGAGTGTTCACCATCTTGTGCTTGTGTGTTAGCATTTTCGCAAATATTTTTCAAGGAGTTAGCATCTCACTAGATCCTAAATGCATATGCTCAAGAATATGGACCTAGTAGCACTTGATTCATGAGATGACCATGATTGCCTCTCTTGATAGTCAGCTATCAATCCTAAACCCAGTCAATCACTTCTCTACTCATCTTTAGACCGACAAAAGAAAATCCTATGATTATACCTTTGCTTGATCATCTCATTCCTTGTCCATCACCTATGTGCATGTTCACCATCATCTTTATCTTCATGCACTTGTGATCTTATGGCCATCACCATCATGCTCCTTGCTCCTTCATCACATGTGTTGCTACGCCTAACTCAATTCACTTGACACAATGACATTAGCAACTTGGTGTCATTAATTACCAAAACCAAACTTGGGCTTTCACCTATCCAATAATTCTAGTCACTATGATCACTATGACAATCAATGGCTAAGACACTACGAGCTCTCAAAAGCTAGCTACACTAAAGAGCTCAACTAGGTGAGACACTACACTAGCAACGATAAGACAAGCTCTCAAAACTAATTACACTAAAGAGCTTGTTGCAACTAGTTTGCAAAAATGTAAATGAGAAGAAAGTGATCTTTATACCGCCACATCGAGGGATGAACCAAACACAATAAGATGAAGACCAATCACCGGGAGAAATCCAATGAATCAATCACAATGGAAACACATGATTTTTTCTCCCGAGGTTCACGTGCATGCCGGTACGCTAGTCCCTGTTGTGTCAACCAACACTTGGTGGTTCAGCGGCTAAGAGGTGTAGCACTAACCTCATCCACATACTTGGACACCGTAAGAACCTACCCACAAGTGAGGTAACTCAATAACACGCGCAATGTATTAGAGTTGCCTTTGGCGCTCTGCCGGGGAAGGCACAAGAACCCCTCACAATCACTGGGAGGTGGCCAAGAACAATCACCAACTCTTGCCACAACTCGTCCATTGCTCCAAGCCATCTAGGTGGCGGCAATCACCAAGGGTAACAAGAATCCCACAGCTCAAACGATCCTCAAGGACCACTAGATGCAATTACTCAAGCAAAAGCACTTGGAATCACTCAATCTCACTTTGGATTCACAACCAAGCAAGGGAGATGAGTGGGAGGGAGTATGCTCAGCTCAAGAGGATGTCAAGATGATCAAAATGTCAAGAGAGGTCCCCAAGAGCCATCCACCAACTATTTATAAGTGTCCCCAAAGAATAGTGCCGTTAGGCTCAACATTGTGCCTCCTGCAGGGGGACCGGACACGCCGGTCAAGTGGACCGGACGCAGCCCCAGCGTCCGGTCGCTGGCATCCAAGTGCACCGATGGCCGCCACGCGTCCCCGTTTAAACGTTGATCATCGATCTCCAATGGTCACGAAGAAAGTCAGCATCCTAGTCAAATAGTGACCGAACTCGACATTGAAAACGACCTGACTCTGCCACGCAGAGGCTGATCAACATCAGAGAGCTCCCAGGGTGCAGAAAATGTGACTGGACGAGTTCGGTCAGGGTCGACCTGATGCGCCCGACGTCCGGTCAGTCCTTCGCTCCTTCCATGCATGCACGCCTCGCTAACGTGATCGCACACTTGACGATGAACAGGAACCATATGACATCCGGTCAACAGTGTTAGGTCACCTCCAAAAAGTGACAACACACGCAGGTGAGTTACGGTCCCGCGTCAGATCGTTACACCGTCTCCTTGGCCTCTTTGCGTGCCACAGAGACCACTGACCGGACACTGACGTCTGTGTCCGGTCACTGCGTGACCAGTGTCCGGTCAGTGTTTCTCGGCGAGAAACTCTTCCACGATGTTGTCACCTCCTCAACCCTTGCTCAAATGTGTTAACCACCAAGTGTAGAACTTGCGTGCACGTGTGTTAGCATTTTTTTAAAGCATTTTACAAGGGTCATATGTTAGCTCACACTAGGTTTTAATGCATATGCTCATATGAATTCACCTAGTGGCACTTGATAACCGTTTTAACCGAGAAATTCTCCTCTTCATATTACGGCTATCGATCCTAAGTCACTCACACCCTCTATGGTGTCTTGAGTGAAAAACAAAAATGACCCTATCACATATACCTTTGCCTTGAGCCCATTTTTATTTTTCTCTTTCTTCTTTTCCAAATGTGAAGAACTTGATCATCTTTTGGTCATCACCGTCCACCATGAACATCCTCTAGCTCCACCACTTGGCATGGGACTTATCATTTCATGTCTACACACTTAGCACAATGATTAGTCCCTAGGTTTCATCAATTATCCAAAACCAAACTAGGGCTTTCACCGGGCAAGGGCAACAACAATAAGGATTTTTTGTCATCCATCAAGAAGCAGGGTCCTTTGAGGACCACGAAGGGAGTCAAAAGGTCACCAGTGGTGACACCGGTGATGAAAGTGGTGGATGGTGCTTAGGCAAGAAGGTTAGCCTATTTTCCTCCTGTGAGTCAAAAGGTCGCTAGTGGTGTCACTGACGATGAAAGTGGTGGATGGTGGTTAGGCAAGAAGGTTAGCCTATTTCCCTCTTGTGGTAGGTTTAGGGTTATAGGGTTCTTCACATGTACATGTTTGCTTCGTTGCTCTTAGTTTGTTAGGGTTTTAGGGTTAGGCTTATCCATGCATGTTCTCTTCACTGCTCGTAGTTGTGTAGGACATAATTTGTGTGCTGCAGTAATAGAATGGTCACTGAGTTTGGTCACCACTCTTAGATGTGTAGGACCTAAGTCAGTAAGAGAATGTTATAACTTAACTGTAATTTGTTGATAACCTGTTATAACTTAACTGTAATTTGTTTATAACTTGCTATAACTTAACTAAAATTTGTTGATAACTTGCTATAACTTAACTATAATTTGTTTATAACTTACTATAACTTAATTGAAATTTGTTGGTAACTTGCTATAACTTAACTGAAATTTGATGATAACTTGCTATAACTTAACTAGAATTTGTTGGTAACTTGTTATAACTTAACTAGAATTAGTTCCTTAACTTGGTATGATTGTGTAGGACAAGTCAGTAATAGAATGGTATAATCACTGGTGTAATTTGTTGGTATTTTGTTAAAACATAACTGAAATTTGTTGATAACTTGTGAAAACTTAACTGTAATTTATTGATTACTTATTGTATCTTAACTGAAATTTGTTGAAAACTTGCTATAACTTAACTAAAACTTGTTGCTTCACTTACTATGATTGTGTAGGACAAGTTAAGAATAGAATATATGGTATAATCACCGGGGTAATTTGTTGATAACATGCAAAACTTAACTGTAATTTGTTGACAACTTGCTGTAACTTAACTGAAATTTGTTGAAAAACTTGCTATAATTTAACTGAAATTTATTGCTTAACATGCTATGATTGTGTAGGACAAGTTAACCGAAGAGGAAATGATGAAGTCGAAGATGGTGATCCGAAGGTCGAGACCTCACTTCGCATTATTATGAAGCCAAGGAGAATAAAATGAAGCCAACTTGTCTCAGGCTCACAAAGACTCATTCTGAAGATACATCTCACGAAGTTTTATGAATGAATTAGAAGTTGTTCCAGCTATGCAATGTCAGAATTGCCCTTTGATATAAGGAAGGCTTTGATTATTCATAGCAATCACTCTAGTGGTGTAATTTAGATTGTATTAGGATTTACAAAGGCTCTGGCCTCTATAAATACCTCCTGACATGTACTTTTTCTAGACATGAAATCTTTATCCAATAGATCAAAATCCTCTATTTGATACTTGAGTGATTCAACCAACAAACATGACACATCGATCCGACTTCAGATCAAATAAAAACCCGAATCCTGCAACTGTAGCACCACAACTCCATTGTGTATCAACCATCACAAATCTGGTTGACCTCGATGAGCAGGCTAATCTTTTCTCGCAAAACGAGAAACATAAGCAAGAACTTGAAAGAATGCATCTTAATGAAGTGACAAACCGCAAGAAACTGAAGACGGCGACTGTTTGATGATAGATTGATCTAAAGCAAAAACCCAAACCATAACATGTGTGGTGATGACTCAATATAAGGTCTAAGGATCGTCACACCCCCTGGACGTTCTCCCTAACAGGCTCTAAGACGATACATGAACCAACGTATCAAAAGACGGTGACACAACACCCTGACAGATTCTGGATGCTAATCTATTTTGACTATTCCCGTTGATTGTAGTAGAATTTGGACATCAAACCAAAGTCATTGGTTAGCTTATGAATTATCTTTGCATGTATAAGTGGATCGTCAAATATGAAGTCTGTGTACATCCTGGACGTCCATTTTACTGCAAGCTAGTCCTGAAGGCCGAGGTAGACTCGAACTCGAATTAGACTGGGCCTCCGGTTGGCATGGACATTCTTGTTGGTGTTCTCTGCCTCCACACCTCTCTGCAAGTATTTCATGACTCTATCAAATGTTCCTAAGCAAGATAACATCATTAGGTAGCAATCTATTCTTAAAACTATAAAAAGGTTCGCTTAAGAACAAGCCCACCCTAGATTTAATTATCGCATTCGAGCTCAGGTCATTGGACATTGCATAGCGGTTGGAGGATCAGCGGGTGTATCCGAACCAGTGATGTTCTCATCATCTTCGTTCTTTGCGCATCGCCATTGACGAACTCAGCCATCCACAAACTCAAGCTGATGGGGAGAGGAGGAGGTCATGGCAGAGGAGGCTTCGGGGGGGGGGGGGGGGGGGTCGAGGAGGGGCCGGTCAAGGCTGTGGAGGCATGGGTCGCCTTCATACGTCGGGATCTGCCCTTGCCGGCCTGGAGACGTTGTTGGTGGCGGGGGAGAAGGGTGGTGGCGGCAGCGTTGCAATGCTGGGAGACGCTCCTCTAGGGGCGGTGTCTGGCCGGCAGCGACCGTGGAGCCGTAAAATGTGCTCCACTACTCAAAAATAGAGAAGTGGCCCTGTTTACATAGCCTGCTGGCTGTAATACAATCACGTTAATCTAGGAGTATGTGTACAAGCCTACAAGGCATGGCCAAATCATGATTATCCTGATTACAATACATGTTTCTTTCCTGGCAATAACGTCAACCCGATGATCAACAATGGCTGACCACAGCACTCTTGAGTCGGCCCAGCAAATGCCGAAAAGTTGACCAGGCCGCCGTAGTATGGAAATTTCCAAGTGCCCATGTTTTAATATTGGAAGTTGAAACGCAAGCATGCATGCATGACCTCCACAGGATCACAAGCATGGATTGCATGCACGAAAAGATCGCAGGAATCGTTGGTTTGCTCCTGGTTTATCGTCGGGATAGAAAACCTTCCTACTGCGATCGCGCCTCTCATATATTTCATATATTTTTATATATATAGTTGTCTCCTCTCGATCACTCGTTCCTTTCCAGTGGCCCTAGCCGTCTTCCGCCGGCGTTTTGGCTAGGAGACTGGCCGGCATGGCGGCCATGGCCAGCGACGGCGAGGACCGCATCAGCACGCTCCCGGACGACGCCCTCCACCACATCCTCTCCTTCCTGCCCTCCGACGACGCCGTGCGGACGTGCGTGCTCGCCCGGCGGTGGCGCCACCTCTGGAGGTCAGCGCGCTCCCTGCGTGTGACTCCGCGCCCACACCGCCTCCGCGACTGGACGGCGTCGACGCTGACCAACTTCGTCAATCACTTCCTGCTTTTCCGCGGAGCCGCCGTCCCAGTGAACGAGTGCGACATCCTCTGCCTGTGTGGATCCGAGGCGGCTCCAAGGCGCAGGACAACGATCTGAACCGGGCGGCCTGCCTGTGGATCCGTCACGCCGTGGTGAATTTGCAGGCCCGGGTGCTCCGAGTCCGCTTCCAGTCGAGGCGGCGCTTGTGCCTCGACGGCGTGCCTTTGGTGTCGCCGCTACTGACGAGGGTGGAGCTCACAGAGGCGACTTTCATGGATTCCTCCAGAAGTATAGATTTCTCGAGATGCCCGGCACTGGAGGATCTGACTATGAGTGGATGCAAGATTTATAGTGACAGGATTTCTTCTGCGTCATTGGCACATCTCACCATTGTTCACTGTTATTTCTATGGTAAAACCCGCACTCGGATCTCCACTCCTCGCCTAGTTTCGCTCCGACTATCTGTCTCTGAGGGCTGGCCACCTCTTCTTGAGAAGATGCCACTGTTGGTGGCAGCAAGTGTCACGCTCAAGGGTTTGTGCTATGATACATGTGAGCATAATGTATGTAAACATGACGGTTTTGATGATGAAAGTTCTGATGGTTCTGATGGCGATAGTAGGGACAACTGCTATTGTATCGATGAGGACGGAGGCGGCATGTATCTTGAAAACTTGGCTAGCTGTGATAGCTGTTATGGTACCGATGATGGGAGCAGTGTTCTTCTCCAAGGCTTGTCAGAAGCCACAAATTTAGAGTTGATCAGTGACCCTCGCGTGGTATGTTTCCTCCTATATTTTTATTAAGTCCATGTCCCCTGGTGTAGCTTGCTGCCATCTCCTCTGTACCTCTGCATATCTTTTTCATCGATCAATCAAACTATCAAATCAAAGTAACTAGGTGAATTCCCCACGCGTTACTGCGGGAATACAAGAGTAATTTGAATTGAGTTAGGAGAAATAGAATGTAGAAGGAATCTCGTTGGTGTATAATACATAAGTATATATGCGATATAAGCAGAGAACAGATTTAGTTTTTTTTTGTTAAAGGTGTAACTAAAGACAACAAAAACCATATCAAAGAAAACACGATCACTAACCTATAGGAACGACCAGAACAGGAGACTAATCTCATTCACCCTCACCCCTCACCCCTACTATACCTGAGGGTCATCCCCCCTCTCAAAAGTTCTAGGAGTTTTCCTTCATAAAATCATGCATGTTTCGGAGAACCACATATAATCCATATGATATTTAGTTTTGCTAGTTTTTGCTTAGAAACAGTCTTTTACTTAGAAACAGTTATCAAAGAAAATACGGTCACTAACCTATAGGATCGGCCAGTACGGGAGGCTAATCTCATCCACCAGAACCCCTCACCCCTATTATACCTGAGGGTCATCCCCCTCCTAAAAGTTCTAGGAGTTTTTCTTCACAAAATCATGTATGTTTCGGAGGACCACATGTAATCCATGTGATATGTAGTTTTGCTAGGTTTTTCTTAGAAACGGGCTTTTGCTTAAAAACGGTTATCAAAGAAAACATGATCACTAACCTATAGGATCGGCCAATACGGGAGGCTAACCTCATCCACCCTCACCCCTCACCCCTACTATACCTGAGGGCCATCCCCCCTCCCAAAAGTTCTAGGAGTTTTCCTTCATAAAATCATGCATGTTTCGGAGGACCACATGTAATCCATGTGATATGCAGTTTTGCTAGGTTTTTGCTTAGAAACAACAGTTTTGCTAGGTTTTTCTTAGGAACGGCCGTTTACATGTTTGCAAAAAAGTTATCGAAATATATCCATGTGGGGTCTTATTTTGAAGAGTTTATTGCGAGCAACACCATAGTGCAATTGAATTTTAATTACGATACTTGGTTTAGGTGCTACGACTTTTTTTCTATTTCAAAAGAAATAGCTAGTGAAAGATAAATGAGGCTTAGTGGGCGGATGACATCACTTAGTGGGCGGATGACATCATTTTGCTGATGTGGCCCAATGAAAAGCCAGAGAAATAGGCTAGTGGGTCTTTGCTTTATAGGAGGTATAGATAAATATCTCATCAATATAAAAGTTCAGAGTCTTTGCTTTATAGGAGGTATAGATAAATATCTCATCAATATAAAAGTTCAGACCAACACCTTAAGTACTACTAGCAATTTAGCATCACCATCACAATTCCATTAGTAAATTCTTCCATATAATTTGTTCAATAAATGAATTTGGTGTGCACTGTGTTTCTTTAATGTCTTGTATATTGGCTGTGTTCAGATCCAAAATTTTTGGGGGAAAAATTCTTGTAGCACTTTCGTTGTTATTTGGCAAAATTTTTCCAACCATGGACTAACTAGGCTCGAAAGATTCGCCTCGACATTTACAGATAAACTATACAATTAGTTATTTTTTTACCTACATTTAATGCTCCATGCATGCGTCCCAAGATTCGATGTGATGGATGGAAGAGGAAAAATTTTGGGAAGTGAACGGGCCTGGTTTTTGTCATGCTTTCAATTTTCTTCTTTTGGGGTACCGACAATACTTTTAATATTGGGCCGGAATCTCTTCCATCAATGTAATGGACATAACTGTGCATCCATGTACAAAACAATATTAGGCCAGGATATCTTCTATCAATGTGCTGGACATAATGTGTGCATCCATGTATAGAACAGCACACTACCTATTTTAAGAATTGTTCGTTTGGTTAAGCTCAACTTCATTAGTGAAACTGTTGTTTAGTTTCCAGCTTCACAAGCAGCTTTTGGCTCCTGAAACTATTGGTGAAGTTATACCAAACTGGCCCTAATATTAAATCATGTGTGGACATTTTGTGCCTCTAGTGACCCCAAGGATTAGAATACTACCATTACCATAGCTCATCCTTTACGTGCTAATACATCATATTCAGTACATAATTATTGTGAAATGTAAGAAAATGAACAAGAAATTTATAAATCAGAACAAAAAAAATAATTATTGTAAAAATGGATTGGTGGGGCATGGGCAGGTGTGACACCTTTCTGTTGTTTTTTTTAACATTTGGTTGGTAGTATCAGTTGTAAAAATTAAGATCGGATTATCTAGCAAGTCATTGAGAACGTGACAGTTGGCTATTATAGCTTGTAAAAGTTAGGAAATTGTCAATGTATATCTTGGAACCACTACTGGACTCGCATGCTTTGCCGAGAGCAAGAGGCCCTCGGCAAAGGCCTAGAAACCCTCGGCAAAGGCTTTGCCGAGGGCTGCCCTCGGCAAAGACCCCTCGAGAAATTTTTAGACGGCGAAGGGGTCTTTGCCGAGGGCCCTTTATCGGGCACTCGGCAAAGCCTTTGCCGAAGGCCATGACGGCCCTCGGCAAAGTAAAGCAGCCGTCACGGCGCCGGCACCGTTGGCGGCTTCTTTGCCGAGGGCCAACCCTCGGCAAAGAAATATTTTTTTTAAAATTCTTTGCCGAGGGCTTCCCGCGACCCTCGACATAGAATTTTTTTTTATTTTTTAAAAAAAACTTTGCCGAGGGCCTCATCCCCGGCCCTCGGTAAAGAATTTTTTTTCTTTTTTGAAAAACCTTTGCCGAGGGCCTCGTTTCTAGCCCTCGGCAAAGAAATTTTCAGGATTTTTTCCAAAAATTCTTTGCCGAGGGCTATTGCCAGGGCCCTCGGCAAAGGACCGGACCCTTCTTTGCCGAGGGCCTTAGTCATTGCCCTCGGCAAAGAGGCAGATTTTTTTTTGTATTCCTTCGACACAGGCATTTCATATATATACATATATATCAACCATCAGATAATTATCAATAATCTAAAGATGCATCAGACAATCATCATTACAGTCTTCATATGTATATCGCTCAAACTGTTTGTAGATCTTGTTCCAGCCTCAAGTTACATTCTATGGTTCTAAATAAAATACCAACACAGATGCTACATTCCGGATGGGACAACCACGAACAAACACATATGCTACATTCTACATGCCGTCATAATGAACATAATTCTGTGCCTCTTATTGCGCTTTGTACCTCTTGCATTTTGTTCTTGATAGCATCGCCTGTGCAGTATGTTCCAAGGAAGGATGATGAGTTGTACCATCTCCCTTGGCACTTGTAGGCACTCCATTGACTATGCTGCAAACAAAATTCATACTGCATTGCTATTTTAAAAGTTGCAGTACCATTAAACCTAAGAGTGTGATGTGAATTGGTCGCAGTCAACAAATTATTAATAGGCCTATAGGCGAAAAGCATGAGGTCAGACTTCATTTGTGAAACCAAATGGGTGTAAGCTAAAGAAGCATCATCTAGTGAGCAGGGAGATACACTAACCTTCATGTACTGTAGACAATTTGGTTCTCCATGTAAATAGGTGAAGCATATAAATTCAATTTCGTAAGGTGATATGTTAACCACCTCGTTATATTATATAAGTTACATTGTAGGTGGACAGGTGATCAGTACATGCAGATTTTTCAAGTGTACAGCAAACTGAAATGTTTTCCTCCAATATACTTGTAGGAAGTCTGAATCATAGAATCTGAAATGGTTTGCTTGAGTATACGTGCCGGAAGTCGAAATCATAGAATCTTGAGTTATGGATGTAAATCATCCTTGCAGCAGAAAGTGATAGCAATTAAATGAAGGTTTGTTGGCTATCATAAAAATGAATGAACCTATGACCTCCTAATCATCTGATGAGGAAATATGTTATCATGGCATGGAACATGGATGTTACCTGTATTTGCTGCTACATTGAGAAAACGGAAAGCATTTTTGTATAGCATATTGGTTCTACTAAAAAGCAGGGATAAAATAAATTGACACATATGGTAACACTTATAATACATCACAAATTGACAATAGGTGAACACTTAGCTGGCATACCTTTGAAACTATGTCTGCGAAGTTTTGTCATTTGGCGCTTCGAACCTACATTGGTGTCCCCATTGTTCAACAAACCCTGGAAAATCAATAAATATTGTTGGCAGCATAACCTGACGAAGGTGGCATTTGGAAAAAAAATAGTAGTATGTAAAGTCTATATACATTGGTGTCCTCATCCTTGAACAAACCTTGGAAAAATCAATAAATATCTGTTGGCAGCATAACCTGTAAAAGGTGGCATTTGGGGAAAAAATCAGTAGCATGTAAAGTATATATACATTGTTAGGCAAAGGAGTGGATGACCAAAAATGGAAAAGGAAAAAGGTCATCTGCCGTTAACTTGCAGGCATTGAAGCCTGCTTACTACCAGGGAAATTCGAAATTGTTTTTGTAAACCATCTTCTTCTTGAAAGAAATGAAGGGATAATTTAGCACAATAATAGGATGGCATGGAACTAAACAGTATAAGAGAGTCAATAGACTGAACAGCACCTGCTAATTGAGAATGTGGCAGCAGTATATTCTTATCAGGTGGCATTCGTGCAGGTGAAGGCACCTCTTTAGATGTCATGAAGCAGACAAAAAAATGTTAAACAAAAATTCGGAAGGCTATGTAATTGATATTCAGATCTAATACTTTATGCATTCACAGGTCTATACATGAGCACATATAAGTGAATGTGATTTTATTTTTTCAAGCAAGGATGCACTGATTGAATCATGGCGCCTATGCTATACCTCTGCTCCTATGGGCAATGGCCTATGATTTATGCAAACATTAGCTGCTGTAGAGAATAAAAACACAGATTAAAAAAACGGTTTCCATGGTCTGCATGTGTCTAAGTTTCGATGCCAATTTATAATCTTAGAACCTAAAAGAACAGCAAGCTGCAAAAGTATTTTTAGGAATCTATAAACAGGTAAAAATACATTAACTGTAAATGATACGAAGCATCACCTCGTCCTCCGGCAGGGAAACAAAGGCAGAAGCTCCTCCTCCAGCAGGGAAATAGAGGCAGAAGTGGTCAGGAACAGCGTGGAGAATAGGGACTTGGCGACATCCCCTGAATCGGTTAACAGATCGGTAAACAGATAATAGTGCAACAGCATATAGATGTCAAATGGGCAGATGGTTGTGTGCTTTGAAGAAAAATGGAAGCACACTGCAAAAGAGATCGTGTAGACAAAAAAATGGAGCTGTACGTTCATCCTAGCATCATCGTTGGGGATTCTCGGTTGAGCAGACCTGGTTAATGGATCTGTAGAAGAATCATGAGCACACAAACAAAGAACACGGCATTGAGGGAAAGAGGACTTCTGAGAGGGGGACTGCGATGGGACGCCGGCGGTGCACCAAGCGCTGGGGCCTAGGGAGCGGATGGCGCGGCCACCCTGTGGCGTGGACGGCAGACCGGTCTGGCCGCGAGGCGCAGGGCCGGAGCACAGGCCGGTGGAGAGGACCGTGCCGGTGGCAGGCGCCCGCATCGGCCGGCCGGGGAGGTCCTGTATGCGAGGCCGTGGCGACCCTGGGCGGGAGCGCAGACGGCGCCGGGTAGAGCGTCCGTGCAGGGGGCAGCACCGGAGGGGATTGCCAGGGGGCGGCGCTGGAGGGGAGGGGCGATGGCCGAGGTAGGGGCGGCGATCGGTCGGGGACGGAGCGTGCGCGAGAGCGCTCGGCGCTCAGCCGCCGCCGCCGCTCTGTACGGGAGAGAAGGGGAGGAGGAAAGGAGTTAGGGTTGAGGGGGTGGCAGCCTGGCTTCTAAACGACATGGGCTATGATGGGCTGACTCAGTGATGGGCCGAATTCTTTGCCGAGCGTTTGCCCTCGGCAAAAGATCCCCTTTGCCGAGGGCCAGGCTGGGCCCTCGGCAAAGATTTTTTGTTTTTTTTGTTTTTTGAACTCAATTTTTTTTGGGTGCTATAATACATTGTTTTAAACTCAATTTTAAAATTAGGACCAATTTTGACTTTTTTAATATATTTTTTAATTTATTTTGTTTCGTTGATTTTTTTGAATATTTCAAATTTGAACTGCAGGTGCATCGAATAATGCAATGTAGTGTTTCAAAAAAATATTATTCATGGCATTTGGTGTATGTTGAGTCCCTATCCAGGAACTCGCATCAAATTTTGGACATCTTGTTCACGTAACATGACGAGCATCTTGCCAGAAAAGTGTTTTAAAATTATATAAAATCCATACAAAGTCCGAAAATCATGAAACTTGTCGAGGTGTCATGTTATCACATGTGTAGGCTGTGGTAAAAAATTGAGAAGGTTTCGAGCAAGTTGCGAAGTCGGATGTCTAAACCTCAGATGTCTTCACATGTGACCATGAGTGGAAATGTCTGAATTTTAGGCATTTGACGTCGCAACTCGCTCAAAATCTTCTCAATTTTTTTGCACATCCTACACGTGTGATAACATGACACCTCGATAAGTTTCATGATTTTCGAACTTCGTATGGATTTTATATAATTTTAAAACTCTTTTCTGGCAAGTGGCTCATCATGTGTACGCAAAGAAGATGTACGAAATTTGATGCGAGTTCATGGATAGGGAACATACACCGAATACGATGAATAACATTTTTCAAAAAACTACATTGCATTATTCCATACACCTGTAGTTCAAATTTAAAATATTCGAAAAAAATCAACAAGTCGAAATAAATTAAGAAAAAATATAAAAAAAATTCAAAATTGGTCCAAATTTTAAAATTGAGTTTAAAACAATGTATTATATCACCACAAAAAAACTGGACTCAAAAAACAAAAAAAAATAAAAAATCTTTGCCGAGGGCCTAGCCTGGCCCTCGGCAAAGGGGGTCTTTGCCGAGGGCCTGACCTCGGGCCCTCGGCAAAGACTATTCTTTTAAAAAAATTTGGTCTGAAAACTAGGTGAAAAAAATCTTTGCCGAGGGCCTGGCCCATGGCCCTCGGCAAAGACTATTTATAAAAAAAATTGGCCAAAAAACTAGGTCCAAAAAAAAGTTTGCCGAGGGCCAGCCGAACTTTGCCGAGGGCCTAACGGCTGGCCCTCGGCAAAGCCTGACGGGAGTGGCCGCCGTAACCCAACGGGCCTATTTTGCTGTGAGCATCTTTGCCGAGGGCCGCGGCCCAAAACAAATCTTTGCCGAGGGCCGCGGCCCTCGGCAAAGGCCTCTTTGCCGAGTGCTGTTCTTTGCCGAGGGCTCCTGGGACTGGCCCTCGGCAAAGAGTGTCTTTGCCGAGTGCCCAAGATTTGGCCCTCGGCAAAGCACGCGTTTCCAGTAGTGAACTATTTTCCATGGAATGTTTCCGGCTGTTCTTGAGACATCATGTCCAAATCTTAAGATCAGATTAGCTAGCACGTTGTTTTCTGCTGTCCAATGGCAGAGAATGTGAGAAACCTATAATTATATCTGCTTTCTCCTAATAAGTTCAGCTTATTATTACCTGGAGTACCATATTTGAAATATTGGATGTTCCTACTCAGTTCAATATTACTACTGAAACAAACACCTATTATTGCTCATTGTGTTCTGTCCAGTTTATCTTCAGAAAGGACTGCAACTCCCACACTACGTTCAGCAAACTAAGAACTTTGTTCCTCAACGAGTGGTGTTTCGCTGTTGACTTTGGTGCATTAATTTACTTTCTCCAATGCTCACCAGTTCTGGAGAAGCTCACTCTTCAACTTGGACATTGTGAGGTATGCATTTGCCATGTACCATAATTTTTGTTTTTTTTCAAGCCACCTTGTTTTAGTAACTATTTTGTTTTTTCAGACACGCTATCCTGTGATTAAGACAGATGAAAGCTACAACCCAAAGGAACAATTATTCCTTGTGTCAAAACAACTCATGATGGTTTAGATAAGATGTGCCAAGAAAAATAAGCTGGTTGAAAAACTTTTATTGTTACTGATGACAAATGGAGTACCCAGCGAGCAAATTCAGATAGAACAGGATTTTTATCGGGATTGTATGTTATTTATCTCGTTTCTCTTTCTCTAAGTCCATTACAAAAAAATACATAGATCTCTATTACTGTCGAATGCTTATTACTGCAATTTTCTTTTGTTTACAGTGACCTGGTACTCAACAGACGATTCAGATTATAGTGATGATGATGGATCCAGTATATCCTGATGACCGCAGTTTGGTAAAATGTAATGTCCATGATCATTAGTGCAATTTCATTTACAGAACTGAATGGAGGACTTCCGGAGGTGCACTGACGACATGGACGTCGAAGGCATTTCGTGATCGTCATTCAGTTTCCTATCATAGTCATGTCGCTTAGTTGGTTGTTGAACTTTGCTCTCTTGAGTTTCTTTTGTGCTGAACTGTAAGCTGGTTACGCCAGCAGGGTGTGGCGTGTGTTTCAACTCTGTTCTTATGCGTTTTTGCTATATAAAAGTAGGGTTTTCCTCCATGAAAAAATAGTGCAATTTCGTTGGCGAAGCCAGTGTAGAAATATACAATATAATATGACTCTAATCTCTATAATGTGTATCCAATCAGTACTTAGAGTCCTAGGCATGTAACTCGGTCAAGAACCTAGAGGACCAAGCCTAATTGGCTATGGTCATTTCTGTTCTGATTCACTATATAATGAAAGTCTCAAGCTGTTACAATAGCCTTTACATGCATGGTAGTGTCTAGAGACTACTACAATTATTCATCTACTAGTCGCCAATTATGTTTTTAATCTTTATACATGCATGGTATCTAAAGCCTACTCCAAATATTCATCTAGTCGCTAATTATGTGTTTCCATATCATAGCTTTGTCGAGCTCTTCGGTTTCATTTTTTTCTCAATTCCGATTACAGAGAAGCTTACCATGACAACTTTTGGGTATGGTGAGCCTAGGTCTTGCTTGCTGTTCGCGGTGCTTGTTTGGTGTGTATGCTCAATGGATCTGCTGCTATGCCAGGGCACCCACTATCCAGATTGAGGGTCTGTTTGGAATGCGGGAAATTGTTCTATTCTATGGTTTTCATGTGAAATTGAGTTAATTCCTGTGAAATTCTTGCGTTCCAAACAAGCCTTTAAAAGACTGATAAATCCAAGGAAGAAGTGAAAAATCTTGCCTACATCAATTGGGGGTCATATATAGGATCAACAAATGTTGTCCTTTCTCTTCTCCTCCACAACAAGGAAAATCTTTGGTCAAGTTGCTTCAAAGGTTTGGACGGAAGTGACAGAGGTGTTCTCCGGTCTCCGCTCAAGCGAAGTCATGAATTCTTTATCTTTGGTCTCAACTTTCTAGGGAGAAGAAAGAAAACGATTCAGCTTCAGTTTATTTACTCTTAGATGAAGAGCCTCCTTGGTAAGATGGCTGCGGCAAGAAAGAAAAATGAAGATGGGAATTTGCTATGGTTGTCCAAAATAACTGTGAACCTTTCATTTGGCTAGATCTATTACCTCATAAAAGGCAATATGGAACTAAATATATATTTATATACTTTGTATTTTACAAAATAGGGAAAATAATAAGGAAATTTAGGCAAGATATGTTGTGATCAAAACTAACATGCATCTGATCCAAGTTTGATTATTTCCTTTTACATGTTTGGAACATGTGACTTTTCTTGTAACTTTTTTATTTACGTACTCTCTTTGTCCTGAAATATAAAGGATCCAAGTTTTTTTTAAGTCAAACTATGTTAAATTTAACCAAATTCATAGAGGAAAAAGTATCAACACTTACCTACATATCTTTCATCTTTTCTATACACTTGATGAAAATTAGTATAATTTGACTTAGGGTAATATTGGATCTACTATATTTTAGGGCAGAGAGAGTAATAGTTGCGTGTATATCTATCTATCTATCTATCCACACTATAAAAGAGCCAAAAAATTGAAAAATATAACCGACCTTGAATTTTTCTACCCACCTAAGTTTTCCTCTTTGATTTTACATGCATCTGATTGATTGCCAAAGAGTAGCATGCCTCCGGCTCTGTTTTTTTTCTCTCATTGTGTTTCTTACCCCTTGATTGAGTCTGCACGTTTCTTTCCTAGTGTTTCATGAGTCCACTGTGCACATGTTTCTTTCTTTATTTCATAATTCCGCATGCTTCTTTCCTTCGTGTTTGAGTCTATGCATGTTTCTTTGCTTGCTTTCTATTCTACGCCCAAACATGGATGCCCTCGAGCTTTTTTTCACCGGTTTCTTTATTAAACCCTATCTGGCTATCTCAACCTTTTCTTCAGGGTCTAGGCGTCCAGCTGTGTCCACACATAGCAACCACTGCCCCCGATCCCTTCTGCTCACTGGCGCCACTTGTTCGCACGCGCGCATGGGGGCATGCAAGGGCTGCCGCTCTCACTCGAGGACTCCCTTGGGGGGCTTCAGGGGTGTTGCCACACAAAATTGATCCACATGACCCCACGATAACTATCGTTCTTTTATGACGATGAGCAACTAGTTTCTAGGACAAACTTGTAAAGGGGTTGCACGCTTTCGTGGAGGGGAGCCGATCGACTGTTTTTAGCGTAAATGGCAAAGTTTACCAATCACTAATGGAAATTAGAGTTCAGGATGTACTATTGTCTTAAGGTAGAAGCAAGAAGGATATAACAACAAAAAATAGTATATGTACTATATCGATTGGCTGAAGATCAAACAATCAGCCAGGATATTGATATACATAAAGTACGCTGGACTTTGTATATATATGCACAGGCTCTAGAGCTGAACCGAATAGGACATGACCATCTAAACTCGCTTACAGTTCAGAACTGCTACATATCAACGGTATGTGAACGCACTAATGTACAAATACTCGTTGGCTTAAGATAAGGTATAAAATATTCCGGCCACAATGCTAATCATACCAGATGATGGAAATTAACGGTTCAGCGCCATCCTTAATCGCTGTATGTTTTTTCTTCTGCCATTGATAGAAGGAAATGGCCACCAGAGGGAGGAGAGGAGTTAAATGGGAGCCGATTAAAATTCTTCGCAGAGAATAACTTGGCCTGTATCTCAATTATAATCCAACACACCTCTCTTCTAATTGCCATGGTCATACATGTCAACTAGTGACATGTTGACCGTAAGAATAACATTTAGAAATTTATCAAAGTGGTGCGGAAGCAAAACGACAAAGCACGTATTGAATTAGTCACTAAAAAGAATTTTAACAAAAGCTCTAATGAGCAAGCAGAATATTAAACTAAGAGCTAATTGGGAAGAACAACACAAGCTGCAGGTGAACTGAACTAACAAGGCGAAGATTATTTATCTCACAGAATAGCAGAATGTTTGTTCAGAGTACATGATATGCAACGCTGAAATAGGCCACCCGAGCTCAACGCCAACAGCTAGTGATGGTGCTTGAAAGATCTAATCAAATCATTGAGATGTTTCACAAGCTAGAAAATTCCAATCACTTTTATCTTGTGGACTGCCGTTGTAGCACGGCAATTGGAGCAATCACTTTTCTGCTGATGCTGATGCTGAAGCTGATTTGTTGTGAGAAAAAATACTGTTATTTCGCTGAAATGGTACGGCTGATAAGTTCAAGCGAAAAGCCACATGGGAAGGAACAGTGCGGAGAGCAGAGGACTTACCGCAAAAATCAGCACGGAGAGCAGCCAAATCGGGTGGAGTCGAAGGAATCACAGCTCGATGTCAAATTAAATCTACACGTGCTGAGATTTTAAGTTTTTAACCGAGGCACACAGCATCACGTGCAATCTCACTCAGCCAAAAAGATTGGGATTTGAAAGACCAATTTCAGCACATCGGGAAAATCCCAAAGAAGGAGAATTTTGGGAAAACCATTGGTTCCAGGAGCTCAAGCGAGAGATTTGATGGGGGTTCACCCGATGCTTGCTCGCATATGTCCTATCACCAAGATTCCTCAAAAATCTGCTTGAAAACATTTTAACGTAGCCAAACTGACAGAAAAAGAAAAACTTCAGACTTCGGAGGCATCAAGTAGAAGTCAAAATTTATCTTTGGATTATGATATAAGATCCGATTACAAGCCACTACTCCTAGCACATCAAAGCTTAGGATGACAAAAAGTCCAATCAAAAAACCACTTCTCTCTCTCCTCTTTCTAGTCCTAACCAAAACGAGAGTCTAATCCACGAGGCTTGCTCTCACAACCAGCCATCTCCTATATAGGCAGTTGTCTATATTTCAAGTTGCCGTTACATTTAGCACTCATCCAAATACCCAAGGGTAAAACATCCAAGTACGATCCAATGGATCCGGTGTATTGTCGACTATGCTTCACCTCGATGCAAGTCCCAAGATTTCACATGTGTCCACCAATTTGTCACACCTCAGTTTTAAGGCCCAAACTAGTCAAACCTGACGCCGATGATTTTAAGGCCCAAATCACCAAACTTCGCATCCTCATTTCTTGAGGACCAAACTAGCAAACCCCCTCGCTAGGCAGGACTAACTATTGTCGATGTGTGTCCGACCACCATGTCCTCAGTCTGGCGGTCCACCAAGTGCGATCTGGTTTCGAAGGCCTACTCTCCCTAATCCCGTGCGCGCAAGAATCGGACAAGGATTCTCATGTTGCAGTGCGAGAAAAACTCCTCCCATAACTCCTGTCATCATTGGCTCGGCTCGAATGCGGCGGGGTGTGTGCACGTGTGTGGCATGCCCTTGTCCTCTCTCAAATTTCTTAATAGATGCATATACAGTTTACCTATAAGTTAAGTTGAGTCAACAGCTAGTTAAAATTTCATATGGAACTAAAACTATATTGCACATATCATTTAATATGGGCCTTAGAATTTATTTAATTTAATCTATATCTATATCTAATAATAAAGAGGCAAAATTTCTGTAGATATTCGTCCAGCCTAATCATTGACCTAAACTTGCTCGGACCGGCACCTCTGCTGCTCCCCCGCCCCTCCTGAGCATACGTGAGCTTCTACCCTCCCCTGTGACCTTTTAGACTCCTGAATTGTGTTGGCTTCGATTTGGAGCTTTCCTCCAAAATCCTGTACGCCGTTGCACATGTCCTCACTGTCAGCTGCCTAGACGAGCTGTCTTGGGCAGTGCCAAGATGGACACAGGCGCTCCTTCACTACTCCCACATGCGCGCACAACATGCCGCACGGGCCAATTGCCGACCAAGCCACAGTGCCCATCGCGCCACCGTGCTTTGTTTTGCTCTGCCAAGCCTCACTCTTGGATTTGTTGTTAGCTTGATGACATCACCATGACATCATGCCTATGTGATATATGGTTGTTTTTCTTTAGAAAAATAATCTAGATATACCTCCTGAATACAATAGCCATCCATCACCATAAATTTAATCATCTCAATACCCCTTTATCATGGACTTGGTCCACGGTGGACCGCACACACATCCAACCGCCGATCCACGACCCATGGACCGAGTCCACAGCATGTGCACAGACAATTTGCAATCTTGCCCCTCCACTTCTGCCAAATAAAACCCCTTTTCGCTGAGTCACAGAGAACTCATCTACTATCCCTGTAATCTACAAATTAATTTTCTATGCAGACATCTCATGGAGGGGGAGAGAAGGAGACGATCGAGCGAGTAGAGAGGAGAGACAACTTGGGCTAGACGTGTGTATGCGAAGGACGCGTGAGATGAAGTCTGCTCCTAACTGAGATATGGGACCAAGAGAGATGAAGGCAAAAAAATAAAACAAAATACTACTGTCATACATAATTCCTTTAAGTGGTGGTTGCTTAATAATGCATTAATTATCATTATTATAATAGTGCTTCAATTTTAGTTGATACTAGCCTATAAAATTTTATGTCATGGATCCAGGATGAATCTTTATTAGGAATTATAGCCCTTTTTTACATTTATGATTGAATTTTGACTACAGTGGTTTACATAATAATGGATTTATAAAAATTTAAGTTTCTTCTCCCATTGCAGCACACTGGCACGTTTACTAGTTGAATTAAAATAGGCCAAGCCCATAATTTAGTCCAACAGTGTGTAAAGACTAAAAACGCAATTAGCGACTAAATGAATATTTGGAGTAGGCTCTAGATACCATGCATGTGAAGACTATTGTAATGGAGGGTGGGAGGCTTTCATTACATAGAGAATCAGTACACAATTGACCGTAGCCAATTAGGCATATGGTCCTCACAGTTCTTGAGTTACATGCCTAGGACTCTTAGTACTGATTGGATACACACATCATAGAGATTGTCAGGAATAAACCACGCCATTGGTGTTGTCCATGTGTGCGGGTTCTATTTTTGGGTTGCATGCTGGCATGAGAATGGTGGAGACTAAGTTGCCTAGGGAGTTAGGTGCACTAGTTTGACAGAGTGAGTGGTGTGCGTGGTTGCCGGTTCGCGTGGAGAAGCCGTGATGCCCGAACGAGCCAAAGGCTCTCGGACATCGCTGAGCGAGTCATGCAGATTTTGGCATGAAGGCCAGACGTGAATGTTAGCTCCTGGTGAGTCCATGACCTATATGTAGCCCCTGTGCTCCGCTGTATTAAGTTGCCAAGTCTAATGAATATGTAGCCAAGATACAGACGAGTTTGTTGTCGCGGCGTTCGTCGCCGAAAAATAGTGTCTATTGTGCTTCTTCTACCTCTGGCCAAGAGCATTGGCGTTTGAGTTTTTGAGTGGTTCTTGGGTGAAGCCATCAGAGATTACGGAGACCTATTATATTGTACATTTCTACACTGACTTCTCCGATGAAATTGAATTTTATTTTATTTTTATGCTGGAAAACCTGCTTGGTAAGCAAAAACGCATACGAACAGAGTTGAAACACACGTGCACGCCATATCCTGCTGGAGTAACCCGAACCAGCAGCTTAAAGTTTAGCACAAAAGAAGCTCGACAGAGTAGAGTTTACCAACCAACTAAGCAACACTACTATGACAGGAAACTAATCGACGATCACAAAATGCCTTTGACGTCTGCAGGAGTCCTCCAGCCAGTTCCACAGAACCTTTGCTCTTTCCATCCAAGTATTTGATATCACCCTCCTTCAATAATAAACACCACTTCTGTAAACGAAATTGCACTAACAACGATCATAGACATTCCATTTTATCAAAGTGGGGTCATCAGGATATACTGGATCCATCACCAATCACCATAATCTGAATTTGTTTCGTAACCGGACACTGTAAACAAAGACAATTACAGCAATAAGCATTCGACAGTAAGAAAGATGTGTATATTCTTTTGCAATGGATGCTAAATAAATGGAGAAAGGAGATAAATAACATACAATCAGGAGAAGAAAAATTCTGTTCAATCTGAATTTGCTCGATAGGTACTCCATTGGTCATTAGTAATAATAATAGTTTTTCAACCAGCTTGTTTTTCTTGGCACATCTTATCTCAACCATCTTGAGTTGTTTTGACAGAAAGAATAATTGCTCCTTTGGGTTGTAGCTTTCATCTGTCTTAATCACAGGATACCGTATCTGAAGAAAACATAAAAAAAGTTAAATAAACATGGTGGGTTGAAAAAGAACAAAAATTACAGTACTTGGCAAATGCATACCTCACAATGCCCAAGTTGAAGAGTGAGCTTCTCCAGAACTGGTGAGCATTGGAGAAAGTAAACTAATGCACCGAAGTCAACGGCCAAACACCACTCGTTGAGTAACAAAGTTCTTAGCTTGCTGAAGAATGTAGTGTGGGAGTTGCAGTCCTTTCTGAAGAGAAACTGGACAAACACAATCAGCAGTAATAAGTGTTTGTATCAGTAGTAATATTGAACTGAATAGGAGCATCCAAATATAGTAGGTAATAATAAGACAGATTTATTTGGAAAAAGCAGTTATAAATTCGTGGGTTTTAATATTGTCTGCCATTGGACAGCAGAATACAACTTGCTAGCTAATCTGATCTTAAGATTTGGACATGATGTCTCAATAACAGCAGAAAACATTCCCAGGAAAATAGTTCAAAGGTAAACATAGACAATGTGTATCATAGTAGCAAATTTCATGATAATAACCAACCAAATGCTAAAAGAAAAAACAATGGATTATAATACCTACCCGTCAAAAAAGAAACAAGCTATGATAATGGTACACGGGGGCTGAATTACCCACAATATTACCTCACTTAAAAGACAACAAGACTTAAAATAGTTAGGCTGCGTGTTCTCTATAAGGATGCACACATACTAAAGTGACATGTTTACTCTGCGTATAATATATTAAAATTCATTTATTGAACAAACTATGGGGAATTTACTAATCGAATTGTGATGGTGAGTGGTGATGCTAAATTGCTAGCAATAATTAAGGTGTTCGTCTGAACTTTTATATTGAGCTACTTACTTTGATAGTTTGATTGATCCATGATAAAGATATGAGAGGCATAGAGGAGATGGCAAGCTACAACAGGGGACATTGCACTTAAAAGACAAGAGGAAGAGGAAGAGGAAACGTACCACGCGAGGGTTACTGATCAACTCTAAATCTGTGGCTTCTGACAAGCCCTGGAGCACAACACTGCTTCCATCATCCCTACCATAGCAGCTATCACAGCTAGACAAGTTTTCAAGGTACACGCCTTCTCCGTCATCATCGATACAATAGCAACTGTCCCTATCGCCGTTAAACCCCAGCCAACCATGTTTACATACATTATGCTCACATGTATCATAGCACAAACCCTCGAGCGTGACACTTGCTGCTACCAACAGTGGCATCTTCTCAAGAAAAGGAGCCCTGCCATTTGAGACAGAGTTGTAGCGAAACTAGGCGAGGAGTGGAGATCCGAGTGCGGGTACTTTCACCATAGAAATAGCAGTCAGCAATGGTGAGATGTGCCAATGACGTAGAAGAAATCCGGTAGCTACATATTTGGCATCCACTCATAGTGAGATCCTCCAGTGCTGGGCATCTTGAGAAATCTATACTCTGGGAGGGATCGTTGAAAGTCGCATCTGTGAGCTCCACCCTCGTCAGAAGCGGCGACGCGAAAGGCACGTGATCGAGGCACAAGCGCCGCCTCGCCTGTAAGCAGACTCGGAGCACTAGGGCCTGCCAATTCGCCACGGCGTGGCGGATCCACAGGCAGGCCGCCTGGTTCAGCTCGTCGTCTAGCTTATGTTTGTATGCATCGGAGAGATCCTCCTTCTCCTCCTTGTAGTCGCCATGCAGCTGGCCGCAGAGGATGTCGCACTCATGCACCGGCACGGCGGCTCCGCGGATGAGCAGGAAGTGGTTCACGAAGTTGGTCAGCGTCGACGAGGTCCAGGGGTCCCTGTCGCCGCCGCCGTGTGGCGCTGGCGCGGGCACGGAGTAACACGCAGGGAGCGTGTGGACCTTCAGAGGTGGCATGGCACCAGCGCCGTGCAGGGCCGGCTCTATAATTTTAAGGGCCTTTGGACAAGCAAGAAGATAAGGGTCCGTTAAACTAATTTTTAATGTTAAAATTACAGTATATATAGTACAAATAATAAAAATTACTTTGCAATATATGTATAGCTCGTAAAACATAACAGTAGTGTAACAAAAAAAAACTAAAATCAGATCAACGTCCTTGCCGTTGCCAGTCGCTGGGTGAGGAGTGAATCGGATGTGCGTCGGCGTCTCCTCTCCTCAACCAGGATAACGCGTTGATGAGCAAGGTCACGGCGGCAGGAAACGATCAAACCAAACATCGCCTGCGCTTCGCTCGATGGATCCAGGTTACGTAGAATAGGACTAGAAGGAAGAGTTACCTATGGCTTGAGCTAGTTTGTGATTGGCCTTCAAATGCTTATTATGTCAAATAAAAATTATATGTACTAATTACCTATATGGTCTTGGTCCCCTAGCTCCGTGGGCCCTCGGCGGTCGCACTGCCTGCCCACCCCTTAGAGCCGGCCCTGGCGCCGGGCGAGAACGGACGTGCGCACTGCGTCGTCCGAGGGCAGCAAGGAGAGGATGTGGTGGTGGTGGAGGGCATCGTCCGGGAGCGCGCTGATGCGGTCCTCACTGTCGCTGGCCACGGCCGCCTTGTCGGCTAGTCCCCCAGCCATCGTGCCGCCGGCAGAACACGGCTAGGGCAAGTAGATAGTCGAGACGAAACAACTATACCGCTGTATATCAGAGGCGCTATCGAGCAGGAAGGCTTTCTATTCCGACGAGAAATCAAGGAGCAAATATGGATGGAAATGGATTGAATTCGTATGGAATTAAATCCGGATATCACCTTTTACTTTATTTTAGTTTGGATTCGAATGCGCATATAGATCTTGTCGAATATGAATACAAAACGAATGCCTCGGAGAATTATATTCGGAAATTTACTCAATTCAACTCAAAGTACATATTGTTAAAATTCAACATAGATGAATAGAATTTTATTACTAAGTTCATCGATAACCAAAGTGAAATAAAATCAAAGTACACTCCTAATGGTCTCCAATATTGAAGTGAACTAAATTATAAATGACAATAGGTTAAGTGAAGAAATTCAGATACATCCATTTAGTATCCACATTTAAAACGGACATGAATACGAATATCCATATTATACATTTTAGTTGATTAGATTAGAATTAAGATAATTCGGATTCTCGACATCAATTTTCCTAGGAGCAAACCAACTATCTGTGCGATCTTATTTGTGCACATGCGATCCATGCATCTGATCCTGTGGAGATCATGCATGCTTGCGTTTAGCTTCCAAAATTAAAACATGGGCACTTGGAAATTTCTATCTATGGAGGCCGTTGGATCAGCCATTGTTGATCATCATCGGGTTGACATTATTGTTAATTAACAAACATGTATTGTAATCACTGCTATAAAAAGCATTTGTAGCAACCCTTCTTTTTTTAGGGGCGCCTCAATCTAAAACCGCCTCTAAAAATAGTTTCCAAAACGAACCGTCTCTGTAAATGCATGTGTACCCACTGCCTCTACAAATGGCCCTAGTATAATATGAGAAAAAGAATATCTCATTTGGATACAAGTCAGTGTGGGGTGGAGTGGCTAGAGGAGCAACTTGTACTACAAGAAACCTCTTAATCCATGACTGATTCTTCATAACGTATTCAGAGAATGTCACTAAAATTTGCACCATCACTAATACACATCCACCCTGGTGGATATCCAACCTAGGGCCCAATACCTATTCGCATATATAAATGAGGTCCAAAACCCTAACCCCACCACCCCCGGCTACCTCCCTTCTCAATCACTGCCACTCCTATCCCAAGGACACCGACGACGGCTCCCCAACCTAGTCATCACCCTCACCCCCACCCAACCGGCAACAGCTCCGGAGGTTTCCTAGCGGGCACAAGGTCGTGGCGTTGGTGGAGAAATTCGGAGCCACGGGTGATGGGGCCACGTCCAACACGGTGGAATTTGGGAACGCAAGTGGTGGCTTCAGGTGTTGCTTGGGCTCCTTTGCCTCAGCACGCAAGCGATAGCGGTGGTTGGATCTCGCATGCAAGGGCGCTCAGGCAGCTGGATCCCGGGGCATGGTCCGCGACCAGGCGGCGGGATCTCAAAGTGCGGCGGCACCAAGACCAGTCTGCAGCAAGCAGGGGAGGGGCAAGGTCTAGATAAGGCACATCAAGAACACATTGAACTGAAAGGTCACCTTCTGCAAGCGCCGCAACGGCCTCCTCAGGAAGGCCTACGAACTCTTAGTGCTCTGCAATGCCGAAGTCGTGCTCATCATCTTCTCTAGCTGTGGCTGCCTCTACGAGTACGATAACAGCAGGTGATGAAAAAGGCCACTGGTCTCTTTAGGTTCTTAATCTTAGCACACGACACACATAGACAACTACATATTTAATAGAACACTTTATTAAAAAGGCTATGAATATGCATATATGTACATGTATGTATACCTTCGATCCTACACACTAAGCATCAATTGTTTGAATGACATCATCAACAATCATGAGTCTTCTGGGCGTATCGCAAAGTGGGGATTAGAGCTCATGGGCCTCAACTCACCACCATCAAGTCTTAGGTCCTCACTGACTTCATAGCAGAATGGACGGAGGAACAGACTCCTCCCGTTCCGATCAAGTAGGAATACTGGACCATGTACTTCGATGACTCCTCGATGCTTGGAGAGGGGAGCGGCTATGGTGATGCTCATATCCCCGAGTGGTGATAAACTAAGGTATGCTCTCCAGCTTCACTTTCGTGCGACTAACAATGTCACCGAGTCTGAAGTGCTCCTCAATGGATTCGAGCAGTGACGACCTCGGAGCACACCACGTCTACGTCTGGGGAGATTCCATGTTGGTGATCAACCAGGTGATGAAGGAATCAACCTGTTGAGATGAAAAGATGGAGGCCTATTGCAGGGAGGTTTGCAAGCTAGATGGAAACCAAAATAACACCATACTATGACACGTAGGGCCCAGAAGCTCGAACCAGGATAAACCGATCTATGTCCATTTCGAGTTTTTAGTGTCTGAATCACCGGAGACCCACATACTGAGCTTCGATGAACAATCCCGATGCTTGTCGTGGTTCCGATCCCACGACAGGTGGCAAGATAGATCCTCATGATAATTGTGCGTGCTCGAGTTATCAAGGCGAAGATGTTGCTGATTGTCTTCCATATCACTGCTGTTGGTTGTAGGGTAGGGACCTGCGCCAAGACATCCCTAGACATGGTCCATGGAATGACAGCAAGTAGCATAGGATCTATTGATCCCATGCCATCCATTCTTCATATGTTGGATTAAGCATCTTGGTGTCCTTCCCGTCAGCACCCTTTGACGCTGATCTCAGTTGCAGGAGCCGGACATGAGCCAATGAGGTGGCCTTCTAGTCATGCACCGCGTATTGCGGCAAGGACCTGTGCTTGCCATAGGGCATGGTTCGATTTTCCTAGCTTTTCTAAAACAGCAAAACCAATCGGGGGATTGATGGTGGAAGATGAACGAGGCAATGGCTGCATGGTAGATTGAATCTATTAATTGGAGAGTATAGGCTTGGATTACCATGTAGAAATCACTACTACAGAATTTAACTGTAGGGGCGGCTCTAGAGCCTCTATAGGGGCGGCTACGCCAACCGCCCTTCCCAGGGTGTTCCTACAGAGGGTGCCTCTGTAGGGGCGGTTTCCTGACCGCCCCTGCAGTTCCTCTGTAGGGGCGGCTGGTGTTTTCAGCCGCCCCTGCAGTGCACTCTGTAGGGGCGGCTGGTGTTTTCAGCCGCCCCTGCAGTTCCTCTATAGGGGCGGCTTGTGTTTTCAGCCGCCCCTACAGTAACCTCTGTAGGGGCGGCTGGTAATATCAGCCGCCCCTGCTGTGTGTATTTGTAAGGGCGGTTCAATCAAGAACCGCCCCTACAGTGGATTTTCAGGCAAAAAAAAAATAATTCAAATTCAAATCTGACCATATATATATATAATTCAAATTCGAATCTGACCGCCACAAATATACAGATATACATCCATAAACACAAGACCATTAATTAGAACATCATCACAAGTCATAATTCACAAAAGTCCATCATTACAACATAGTCCATTATGAAGTCAATCATTATAACATAGTCCATTAAGAAATCCATAAGTCCACGTGCAAAACAAAGTCCAAACCGTTCCAAAGTCTGATCCAAACCATACCATAAGTCCACATTGTCATCAACGGCCTAGGGCTAGCCTATCAGTCTCACGAAGGTGTTGGTATAGAGGATTACTACCTAAGTCGGAAAGAAGATGATGGTAAGTGCCTTTATGGTACACAATCTGGTCCATTATAAAGTTGCAAAGGTCGCCGACCATCTCTAAGAGCTCGTCATCCTTGTATGGGTTCCTTCTCGTGTCTTTATCTTTCTCCAACTACAAGAGAACAAGTTTAGGTTTGCTATATCACAACATATGCGAATTTTTCATACTACGAGCGAAGAGGTTCAAACTTACCAGATTGGGATTTCTATTGTAGCCACCGGTGGTACTCATCATAATACATGTGTAGTATCCACAATGTAGACTCCCAGGCTTCTGCTTGGGACACTGTGTGTTTTGCATATGGAGACGTTAAGTAATACTATTGACAGACACGTAATATATGGAGTACCAAAGTAAATGACACTTACCGCACATAGAGTTTTGACATACAACTTTTCCTTCCTATTTGGATGATGCCTCCCCTTATGTTCCTGGACATAGTGCCTGAATGCCCTGTTCCAATGGTTTTAGCAAATGCAACTTGTTAGTATCCCACATTGAACCTTACAAGTATGTATACAAACATAGTAGCTAAAATAAGGATTGTCGATATGTATACGTCTTGACAATCGCTATGAAGTCTTTGTATGTCTCGACTGGGGAATCCGCTGAATCAAAGACCCATGCCATGCTATGTGAGAGCCAGACGCCTATGCAAATCCAGTGATCGCTGCATGAATTTAGTCATAGAAAGAACACATAAGCTCTTTTGCATCGAACAAAGTATATTGAACAAAACTAAGTATACAGTCGAACTTACTTGAAGTGGTATGGTATCCATATATTATCGTGTTGTTGGAGATTTTTAAAACATAGGGCAATGTATGCCGCAACCTTGAGGGACTCTTCCAATATTTTCTTGTTCCTGATATCCTCTTTTTCCTTAAGTGTCTTTCCACCTCCTAGTTCTTTGCAATCTAGTTTCCACTCTTTAGGGTAATTAAAATTTGTTGATGCTATAGGTGAAGGGTCTATATACCCGTGTTTCAGAGCTGGCCTCTTTCTCACAAAGTCCGCTTGCATTCTATAAATCACGGCGCGGGTTAGTTACAACAAAATCAAAAGATTACATTCATATCATATAGAGAGGGCAAGGACTTACAGGCACCACATGCGAATTAGATTCATTTCCATTCGTCCGAGGTGAAAGCATGCCTGGATATCCTTAAACTCAACGGCAATTTGCCCACCTGGGGCTCCAAATGTGCCAGCAGGGATCCATGCTTGTAAGATTTCTAATTCTGTTATCTGAGCACGCAAGTACCAATCGTGGAACTTTCTCATTCCACGTGGCAAGCACTGTATGACTCGGTTTGGTAGGAAGTTCTTGCCTTTTTCATATTTATCTGGGCAATTATTTGACCATTTGAGGTTATCAACAGCTGGATACTTTTTAAACCCTTTGTGCAGTTTGCTAGTGGTGCCCTCCTCAGAAGCTGGTGCTCTGAATTCTTTTACTTGGTTCTTAGTCTTGAACTGGTCATGGGCCATCCACTTGTGCACCGACGAGACGTCATTAATGCCCACATACGATGGCCTTATCTTGATTGGGATTTTGTTTCGAGCTTCCCATTCGGGCACGTCCTTGTCAACTTGTGCATCACCTGCTCCAGGGGCCACTTGTTCTTCACGTATCGGCTGTTCACGAGGCAATTGTTGTTCATGAGACACTTGTTGTTCATGTATCGGCTGCGCTTGTTGAGAAGGATGTTGCATCTCATCATGCCTTTGCTCGGTACGAGCTGGAGAAGGACGTGGCATGTCATCATGCCCATGCTCGGTACGAGGTGGAGAAGGATGTGGCATGTCATCATGCCCTTGATCGGTACGAGGTGGAGAAGTATCTAGCGTGTGGTGGTCATGGTCATGGGTCGGTGAGTATACCTCCTCGTCCTCGACGGGTCGCTCCAGAGGATGAACTTCAGTCGGAGTTGGTGAAGACTCGGTCAATACAATGTCCCGTCTGTGCCAGAGGATGAACTGGTTCATGACGTCTCCGAGTAACACGAGCCCCTCGGGAGTAGGGTGTTCTATCTTCCAAGTCATGAACTCGGGCTTCACGGTATGCACCTCGACCCGAGTGTAGTCCTGCGGGATGTCCCTATTGTGCCACGTGCCGCCTGGAGGATGTGCCACGCCCGTTGCCACCTCAATGATCACGTTTTGCCTGCCCATCAGAACCACCAATTTGCAACTGGTTGGTGCCCGTATGCGATCGACGGGGGTTCCGGTTGCATTGGAACCTTGACTGCTGGGAACATCCGGAGGGCTGCCAACTACCGCCAGTTCTCCGAGCGGGCCCATTAGTGTCTGTGGCTCCATCGTAGACAGTCCTTTCTCCACCAACATCTTTTCAAATAGAGCCTTCACTTGGCGCTCAAGATTGGACTCTCGGTCTCTGCCATGTTTCTTGTACATGTGCCTCTCCTCTACGAATCCGTGCTTCCAGGACATCCTCTTCCCTAGCCCTCTGGTGCGTCCTGTGTGCTCGGGGTTTCCCAAGGCAACGGTAAGCTCGTCCCTCTCTCTGGAAGGGTTGAATGTGCCCTTCTCCTTGTCTTCAGCAAGTTTCAGTATCTTTGATACCACCTCTCCGGTCTCCGGCTTAGCAAACTGGAGGCTACTACCGGATGAATCCACACTCCTCGCGTATATCCACTGTTTGAGGCGTGGCTTCAACTTCGGCACTTCCGTATTCCCGGCAGCTTCGGCCTCTGCGTCCATCTTCCTAAAGACCTCTTGCTTGCCAGCGTAGCCACCGGGGCCTAGACGAGGGTAGTGTTGGTTCTTCTTCGCCTGCTCGCTGTTACGGGCACTGAGGGCCAATGATGCCTCTGAAGTCTTCTCAGCCACGAGCTCCTCCCATTGACTAGGAGTTATGTTGCCATACTCGTGGAAAGGAGTTAACTTCTGTTGGATAAAGTTCTTGTTCAGATCCGACCGCCAACGTCGGAAGCTCTGCCCCATTATCTTAAAAGCATTTTCTTGTACCAACTCGTGCGTTCTCTCCGGAAACCTAAAGTTCTGCTTCAGCTTCTCCCATAGGTCTACCTTTTGGCTCATAGGTACAAGATTCCAGCCACGAATAGCTGGGTTCAACTTATCTCTAACTACAAACCCGATGTGATTACGGAATTTCGCCCTGTATGTATATGGCTCAAGGATCTGCCCGTCTGGCCCGACCTCTGTTATCACATAGCATGCCTTGTCGTGATATTGGTTTGGCTTTCTAATCCCCCCTCGTTTCCTCTTTGGCTGGGTAGTCTCAGTCGTGGTTGTGTCCTGAGGTTGTGGAGCGGAGGCCTCATTGTGAGTATCTGTGGCTCCTTCCTCTGATCTCCTTTGCCCCGCTACATATTGTCCGGCAAGATGAGCCGGAGGCCGACGTCGTCTTTTCTGAGGTTGAGTAGGGACGACCTGTGTTTACGGCAGGTCAAAAGTGTTAGCAGAGGTAACATATAGCCATAGCATTAGCCAAATTTACAAGCTTGTAAGGCTTTATCCGTACCTCATCGTTCGGATCAAAATCCTTGTCCAACTCGTCCTCCGTTGGCCTCCGTCTGGGTTCTAGTGGGAAAGGATCCTCGGGACTTACATATCCCCCTGATGAGGTGTCATCATCCTCATCATCATCCCCTTCTTCGCGTTGGGCATCCTCTCCGCCTTCTCTTCCTTGGGCTCCCCCCACTAGATCATCATCATCGACAAGGTCCTCCTGAGTAAGCATCACTTCTAGACCCTTTTCTAACTCGTTATCGAACTGCTCCTGAGTAAGCTGATCATCTAGTTCTTGCTCTCCATGGGATGGCTGCTCATCATTCACGGGGCATCGAGATGCACTCTTTGATGTTCGCGACATTTCGTGCCTTGTTCTAAGAGATGCAAGAAAAAAAAGTAGTATAAGTAGTAGAAGTAGTAGTACTAGTGGTACAAGTAGTGGTACTAGTACTAGTAGTAGTAGTACTTGTAGTAGTACTGGTAGTAATAGTAGTACTTGTAGTAGTAGTAGTTGAAAGCAGTCTAAAGGAACCCACTGGATTACTTGTAGTAGTAGTACTTCTAGTAGTAGTACTACTAGTACTTGTAGTACTAGTAGTAGTAGTAGTACATGTAAAGTGTATAGTTTTTTTAATGAATCTCAGCACAAATACAGACACTCATATACATATATGTACAGCTTATCCCTATAAGCTGCAGACAGATCTAAGATTGACAGTCACCATAAACAACCCCTACTGTCAATACGTGTAGATGTCCGAAAAAAGAATAGAATGATTCTCCTACAGTCCAGGAACTGACAGTACAAGCCCAATGACAGAAGGTCACAGCCATCACCCGGCCAGTTACCAAGCCCATGTTTTCGTTGACTGTACAGATGAATATATACTAAAACTAATTGATAATTGTTGGAACTTGGAATCATCTGCAGGGGCTTAGCCAGTTGTTAAGGCTACAGAGGAGAATCTTTTGCAGCTAGCAGCTGAAATAAACACCACTAGGAAGAAAATGTAACTGCACAAATTTGAATTCCCATCATTGGATACATTAAGTGGCAGGTATCAACGCTCAAAACAATAACATGGTGACACCAGATATATGTGCTTGTGTTGATAAGATACTGACAGAGATAAGAAACTGATGAAAAATGTTATGCTTTCAAGCAGAAGCCATCTCCTCTTTGCACCCTTTCTTCAACCACACCAGAGCACTTGTTAAAAGCAACCTCCTTGCCAACCAATCCCCATAGGGCTGTTTGCTACCTCCCTCAAGTCTTGCAAATTTTGGCACATCACCTGTCTTGTCTCTGTTAGTTGGACTTTAAGGCCCCAGTTCTGAACTACTACTGTTTGAGCAATACATTTGCCATAACCCCTAAGAGACGTTCTGAAAACACAAGAGATTTCAGTTTCACCAAGACGCGTAGGGTAGCGATCAGTTAAAACATTTATAACTAGATATTTCTTATTACTAAGCGTCTAAGCCACATCTGTTCAGTAGAGAAATGATCAGATCACTACCACAGTCTACTGCAAGGACCTGAAATAAACCACTACCACAATTGCTTGGCCACTACACACTCAAAGAACAGGTGATGAACTGACTCCTTTTCACAACAAAACAAACAAGATGGGACATATGAAAGAAGTAATGTAAAATCGAAGTCATAGTTCTGGGTCTCCACCATGAATTCATGTAGGTCACTCAGCTCTTGCCTGTGAATCGTCTTCTGTGAGATCTTCGAAAAGAAGTAGCACATGCGGGTGATGGCCATCTTTAGGAACTCTGGCTTTATAGCCCTGATTGCAATTGGTAGGAACACTGTCAGCATCACATGACAATCGTGAGCCTTGCAGTATGTTAATGATAGGTCCTTCATCGACACTAGCTTCTTCGGGTTTGCCGAAAACCCAGTCGGCACTCTGACCCCCCTAAGGAAATTGCATATAGCTCTCCTCTCTTCTAGGGTTAGGTTGAAGCTAGCCGCGGGAAGACTGTACTTGCCATTATCCTGCTGTACCGGCCAAAGCTCCCGCATCACGTTCAGCTGCACCATGTCTTTCCGTGATCTGAGACCATCCTTTGACTTGCCCGTTTCCATCAAGGTAGCCATGAGACTCTCAAAGACATTCTTCTGCACGTGCATCGCATCAATGGCATGTGGAACCTCCAAGTCTGGCCAATAAGGTAGGTACTGAAAGAAGATCGATTGCTTCTTGAATGGTACACCTTCGATGGGAGGTGTGCTTCTATCTCTGATCGTTCCATTCGGATTCTTCTTTCCATAGACGACGTGTATGTTTTGGACCATTCTGAACACATGTTCTCCATTATGACGTCTCTTTGGAGGGGGTTCATCCTCCGGGATGTTGCCATAGTATCTTAGGTATAATTTGCTGCGGTACTTGTGACCTGTCTTTAAGAAGCGTCGGTTCCTTATGTAAACTATCTTCCTGGATCCATCTAGGAACACCCATTTAGTACCTTCCAAACAGACTAAGCATCCAGTCTTGCCTTTGAACTGTCCAGACAGGGCAAACAGCGCGGGGTAATCATTGGTAGTAACAAATATTATTGCTTTGCATATGAAGTCCTCCCGCCGGAACGCATCGTACATCGGCTCCCCATACCTCCATAGCTTCTCCATTTCTTGCATCAGAGGCTCCAAGAACACGTCTATATCAATGCCTGGTTGTTTGGGGCCGGAGATAAGAATGGTGAGGAGAAGGTACTTCCTCTTCTGACACAAATATGTTGGGAGGTTGTACATGGTCAAGATGACTGGCCATGTGCTGTGGTCGGTCATCCTCTCATTGAAGGGATTCATTCCATCGGTGCTCAAGCCGAACCGTACATTCCGTGGGTCATCACTAAATTCTGCTTTGTACTTGGCATCGAACGCTTGCCACTGGCTACAATCAGCCGGGTGTGCGATCGTATCATCATCCACCTTGCGCTCATCATCCCACCATGTCATCAGTGCGGCTTCCTTAGGGTTTAGGAACATACGCCTTAAGCGGTCGATCACTGGCAAGTACCACATAACCAAGGCAGGAATTCTTCTCTTGTTTGTATCGTTGCCTAATGGAGTTTCCTCTAGGGGCTGAGATTCTTGCACCACCTTCTTCCCACCCTTCTTCCTCTTTCCTGTGGAGGCTTCCACCCCACTTTGAAGGTCATTGTTCTTGTACCGACTAGCCCCACACCTAGGACATGTATCTAAAGTCTCGAACGATGTGCCACGTCGAAAAAGGATACAGTGGTTGGGGCATGCATGGATTTTTTCAACCCCCAATGTGAGTGGACTTATAACCTTCTTCGCTTGGTATGTGTTGGCGGGAACTGTGTTTGGCCTTGGGAGCAACCGTGACATGAGGCACAACAGATCATCGAAACTGCAGTCCGACCAGCCGTACTTAGCCTTCAGGATGAGTAGCTCAAGCACAAAACGTAGCAGTGTGAAGTATGTCGGACAACCCTTCTCAGCATCATACACAGTCTTCTTCGATGCTTTTGTCACCCTCTCAAGATTTTCTAGACCTCTCTTGCTCTTTTCTAATATTTCTGGTCCAAAGGCCCCAAGCATTTCGTCCAAGTTGTCACCGTCATCTGCATCCCCCTCACGTGCTTCGCCATCATTGCTGGCACCACCAGCATCATCACCACCTTGTTCATTGCCAAAGCCACCACCTTGTTCATTGCCAAAGCCACCACCTTGTTGATTACCATAGTCACGATCCATTTGTTGCTCAAGATCGTATGTGAATCGGGACAAGTATGCTTGGGTTTCAGCTTCATCAGCTAGATCATCGTCGCTGTCATCAACAACCACTGTTTCACCATGATGAATCCACACTGTGTAGTCCGGAACAAATCCTCTTCTAATAAGATGTTCTTTGATGGTACTCACATCTCGAAATGCAATAAGGTTCTTGCAATCTTTGCAGGGACAAATAATCGTGTCGCTATTCTCTTTCAACGTCGCTGCATGCTTCTCTGCGGCTTTGATGAATTTGTCCACCTCATCACGGAAAAGAGCGTCGTGTCTTAACGAACCATACATCCAAGAGTTCCTGTAGTCCATCTTATAGAAACAAAATAACCAAAGAAAGAATATTACTCGAGAATAATTGTATATACCTGAGACACGCACTATGGTAGTAGAGGATAGTTAATTAATTGACTATTAATGCATAAATATTTTAAAATATAAATGAATTGGTTCAAATAAACAATTTCACATAAAACAATTAGCAACATTTAATATTTCATCCACTACCTTTCATGCAAACTCCATTCCAATTTCATGGTAGAGGATAATTAATTAATGGCCTATTTATCCATAACTAATTAAAAACACACATTATATAAAGGAATCAAAATAAATATTAAATGATAATTAGTAGCCATGGTAGAGGATATTTTACACATTAGCAACAATTAAAATCTTACACATTCACCTACATGCAAACCCTAGTCACATAAAGGAAAAATTGAAAAAGAAAAAAAACAAAATCCTAGATCTAGATATAGGGTTTCATGACACATGCATAAACTTTACTAATACTACACTAAAATCAACAAAGATGTACTAATAAAGGGTGCAATCTTACTTTCCTACATAATTTATCCTAGTATAGTGAAAATTAGGGTCTAATTTCACTCATAACTAGCTCAAGCTCCATGGAAGAAAGAGAAAACCTCAAATCAAATTACTCACTAACCAACAAATTAAACTTAAATAAAGAGTTGGAGACGCATTTCCTTACCTTTTAGAGCCTCTCCACCAAAGGATTTGAGATCAAAACCTCCCCCCTTAGTAGAGCAATTTTTAGGAGGAGCCCAAGGCCTCCCAACCTTTTTTTTGTGTAGAAGAGTATGTCCCGAGGTGGAAGAAGAGGGTGGCTGCTATTTATTCGTGCGCCATCCGTAGGGGCGGCTGGTGATTGAGCCGCCCTTACAGTCATAACTGCAGGGGCGGCTGGTGATTGAGCCGCCCCTACAGATCAGCCCTAACTGTAGGGGCGGCTCAGGTTACCAGCCGCCCCTATAGTGACATCTTCTTCAGGGGCGGCTGGTGATTGAGCCGCCCCTACAGATCAACCCCAACTGTAGGGGCGGCTCAGGTTACCAGCCGCCCCTACAGTGACATCTGTAGGGGCAGCCAGGGCTGCTGGGGCCGGGGACGCCCACTGTAGGGGCGCCTCCAACCCCAGCCGCCCCTACAGTAAAAATGCCCCCGTTCCTACAGTACGAATCTGGCGTAGTGAATCAGAGGCGTTGTGGAAGCATTGAACCCTTGGCTAGGACCGCACCTTTTTTATATATAGTGCATCAAGAGCCAATGCAATGACTTACAGAATAGACACACGACAGGATGAACATGTGGTACAAGTTCTCTCCTTGCCATGCAAGTTATACAAAGAGATATACTTCCTTTGTAAGGTTTTACAAGAAACAAAACTATCCTGTGCATTTACCATAATCCTATCTCTAACAAAACATGGTAAGAGGAACATGACATCTCAAATTATTGGAATAACCAAAGTAAAATATCCCTTGCATATGATCTTTACTGATATTACGCCAAGAATTAATACTTGATGCGATGTTGACAAACCGAAATCAAATTGATGTACAGTGAGTCTAAACTGTCCATGAGTTTTGATGGGATGGTGTATTTATCTTCACCACCCATGTAAATGAAATATGTTGATTGTGCCAACGCCACCACCCTCTCCAAAAGTGCCAGGGGATAATGGTCCTGATAAAGGCATTCCTCGACAATGTCCATCCATGACTTCTCCATTATTACTCTGAGCTTTTCAATAGCTCCCTCTACCGTAACTCCATACTGCTTCATGCAAGTTTGCACTGATGATACCATATGTTCCGAAGCTTGTTCTCGCTTCAATAATATAAGCCATGCATGGGGAAGTTAGGACGAATATCTACAAATTAATTCTTAAGCTTAATGATATATGGAGAATCTGGTTTAGATATATACCTCCTGCGATGCGATATCGTTACTAATACGTGTGAGAACAGAGATACCTCTAGTAATTTTTGGATAGGTGAAAGCACACTCAACTGCCTCCCTAGTACTCACAGCTCCCAGTGAAATGAAGACAAAGTTCATGGTTTGCATAGCCATGAAATCTGCAGATGCTCTCCAACATCGCTTGGGACATAGTGCTCATCATGCCATTTGAGCTCAGCACGGTAGCATTTTGTGCCGTGAACCAAGCTTCATAGATAGATGCAAAGATGTTAAATATTACTATTTGATAAAAGGAATAAAATTGACAACTTATGACGGTATAGTAAAGGAAATATTGTCATAAATTAAAATTGTGAGGATTGTGTCCGCCTTGTTTAGAGAAAAAAGAAAGATAATACCTCTATCTCTTTATGAGCAAGGAAAGCAAAATCAAATATACTTACCACTTTCTTGACCAATTCAGCATTCTTATTATTCTGCATTTCCAACTCTTCCACGATCTCATTTATTGTGCAAACTAAGTAATCGTAGACTGTCCACAGGTTTGATAGGAGTTGTTCCGTGGCCTTTGCATCCCACCTACGTCGATTCCATGAAATGTTAAATTTAGTATGACGCCTAAATCTTAGTCGTCATCCGCCAATGATTATTGGAATTTAGATAGTGAGCTAGCTCTAGGCGAACCTTTCCATGGCCGTAGTAAAGATATTGCTCTCCTCTGTGCTCGTGTAATTGTCATAGACGTCATCCAGCAATGCCAGGGATATAACCAGTTTCGTAACCCATATCCGTGAATACGAGTAACAAGGCTCATAAATAATTGCCATCATCCAGAAATACATCTCCACAATTCTATCTCGTGCAAATGATAGATTTGTCTGTGACTGCAGATTCTTCCACCATCTGTGTGGTTTGACAAAATAAATATGTTTAATAAAGTGCATATCATTGTATAAATAATTCGTGTAAATTATATACTTGTACCAATGTGTCTCCTTACATTGTAAGTTCTTTCAACTCCTTGCAGTAGAAGATTTGCACGATATTGTAGTCCAGCTTTGCAAATTCCAGTAGGGCATCGTCTCATGCTAAAATCTTTTCCTACACCGAGATGAAATGCCTCACTTCCACTCTTTCGACCCTTCTGAATCGAGGTGTCTCCAATCTGCACTGCACCTCCTCTTGGATAGCTGGTTCCAAATTTGTTGCCAGCACTGATTGGAGGCAGCTCTTTTTTTTGACAGCAAAAACTGTGGGGGAGGTCCCCACAGTATCAAAAACTTTTTATACATTTTTAGGAAGTTCCAGGGGACTTACAGAGGGAATTAACTGAATGCATCTAGCCAAAAATAAAAGGTTGACCTAAGGTCAGACTTGAATCTAACCGACTGTACTAGGCATTAATTTTTAAATTACAAATCCATCTAGCTTGACTTGGCTCTCTTCTGTCAAACACTTTACCATTTCGCATTTTCCATATCTCCCACGCAGCTATCATTGAAGCTTCAGTGAAGAAACTGTGGCCATGTGCCTGCCTGGCCTGAACGAATCGATCCTGAAGGTTCAGTGAATGATCCCAAACAAAATTGAGTGTTGCCCAGCACTGGCTTGCAAATGGACAGGTGAAGAATAAGTGTTCAATGGTTTCCTCTTCCCTGGTCTCACACATAACACAGAGATCATCATCATGGACTGCAAGATGTCTTCTTGTAAGCATTGTTTTGGTGTTTAGTCGATCCACCAGAACAAGCCAGACAAAGAACTTGATTCTCGGAGTGCATCTGGATTTCCACATCAGCTGAAAAATTGGATGAGCATCAACTGCCCTGAAGACATATGAGTAGAATTTCTTCGAGGTGTACTCATTCCCCCAAATAGGCACCCAACAATCAGCAGAGTTCTCATCATATGGTGTATTCTGTAAATGTGTTTGCAGCTGCTCAAGCTCCTGAAGAGCTTGGTGTGACAGGGGTAGGAAGAATATAGAGTCGAGGTCTTTAGCTTGCATTACATCTAGAACAGAGATGGCATCTGATCTCGAGTAAGAAGCAAGCCTTGGATAGTCGAGTTTCAACACTGTGCCAGACCATTGATCTCCCCAGAAAGTGACCGTTGAACCATCCCCAACTGTGTAGCGACCTATGATGCGGTATAAGTTATTTAGCCTCAGAACATCTTTCCACCAGAATGAGCCAACCTCACAGGCAGCATGTGGTACTTTACTGGAGTAGTACCTAAACCATATTAACTGTACCCATGGTACATCAGCCTTATTGTAGAACTTATGGAGGTGCTTTAGGAGTAGTGCATCATTCTGAAGGCTCAAATTAATGACCCCCAAACCACCTTTTCCTTAGGCTGCTGCACTATTTGCCAAGCCACTAAATTACCTCCTCTTATCTGTTCTGAGTTTCCACGCCACAGACATTGTTTCCTTGCTCTATCAATGTTCTCAATCACTCCCTTGGGCAATTTGATAGTGCATGGAACATAGGTGGTAATGGGTGTTATTGCCGAATTCAACATTTGTAGCCTTCCAGAATATGACAACCAAGTGGAGAGCCCAGAAAGGCGCCTTTCGATCCTGTCCATCATCGGTGTTAGGTCCTCCATGCGTGATTTGATTTTTCCCATTGGCAACCCGAGATAGGTGAAGGGTAGTGTGCCAATGGAACATCCAAGAGTACTTGCCAAACATTGCATTCTTTTTGGGGGCACATTAATAGGCAACATACTTGACTTCCTATAATTGACTTTAAGCCCTGTTGACTCTGCAAAGCTGTTGAGCAATGACTTGAGGAAAAATAACTGACATGCATCTGCCTGCATGATCAGTAGCATATCATCCGCGTACTGAACTATTGGGAAGTCATTTATCGGCTGTGGGATTGGTGCCTTGAGCAGGTTGATGGCAGCAGCTCTGTTGATCAGCACTTGTAATAATTCAGCAGCTAATACAAAAAGTAACGGTGACAATGGATCACCCTGCCGCACCCCACGCTTACATCTGAAGAATTTGCCAGGCACACCGTTGAGAAGAACTGCAGATGATCCTGATCCTAGAATGTTGCGAATCCAATTTACCCATCTAACTGGGAAACCCAGATGTTCCATCATCAGAGTGATAACTGAATGCTCAATGGTGTCGAACGCCTTCTCAAAATCCAGCTTTAAGATGATTGCCTGTCTCCTAGACTGATGGCACTGATGTATGTACTCAAAACTCCATGCTAAACAATCTTGTTTGGTGCGTGTTCAGATGAAGCCATACTGGTTGCGGTGTATGAGCCCAACTATCACTGCTTGAAGATGATCTGCCAGTATTTTGGTGACCAATTTGAGGTTAATGTTCATGAGTGAGATTGGTCTATAGTCGCTTACTATTTCAGGACTATTGATCTTGGGAACCAAAGTGATATACGACGTGTTGGTGCTGTCCAAACTGACTGCTCCCAGATAGAAATCATTGCATAATCTGTAAAAGTCATTCTTGACAGTTTGCATTGGTGAAACTGTTGATGTTGTCAAGAATTTCCTCCTCACGAATCCTCAAATATGAGGCGTCGTACAACATCATCAAGCTTTTCACATCATCACTAGAAATATTTCCATGTTCATCTCTAAACTTCAGAAACACATCTGCGCATGAAATTGGATCTTTTATTTTTATGCAAATCAAAGTGTTGCCATGATAATTTAGCCAACTAGTCTATCAACACATGATTTAATATATGCAAGTAATCATATATAAGATTTTTAGGGCCATATACCTAATCAAATTTGCTAATATTTGTTCATCTTATTTTGTTCATATTTTGACACAGTTCTCTTATAAATACTTCATTTTTAACCCATTGTAGTAAACACTATTTAAAATTAGTCTATATACATTTCAATTTATATGAATAGTTTTCCCTGTGCATAATGGTATGTGTTTGACATGCGTTTATATTATTAGTAGATATTTTAGCATTTGCTATGTATTTGACATGTACTCCATTGTTATTTTTGTATAATTATGTGAGAAGTGGGTAACTAAAAGTATATAGAAGATCTTTGTGATATTTTTTGTAATGACAAATGAAGGTAGACTAAATTGTATAGGGTTTTACTTCATTTTATTTTGAAAACATGGAGAGGTGGATATAATTTAGGTATTGATTTGTGGGGTTACTTTATATTATTTTTTTATAATGGTATATAGATGTATAACTTTAGGTTATTTTTTATTTATAATAATTTTCATAATAGCATTGGCTGGAATTAAGATAAAAAATTGGGGATTGCTTTATATTAATTATTTTCTATAATACCTGAGTTTGCTAATGACATGACACGAAACTCTCTTGCATGTTCAAGAAAAAATGTTTTCATGTTGTAGTTGTCTACGTGCATGTCTCTGTGCCTTGTGTGGCGCAACGCAACGCGACGCGAGTGGGAGTGTTGTGTCCACACTCCAATGAGCGTAGGCACATATGCATACAGTGTTGACAGCACATCATAGGGAAAAGGATGCTGGATGTGACATTATTTATGCTTGCAACATTGAGACGGTAGGGTATTGATACTCCCTCGGTCTCAAATAAGTGTTACTATGGTATTTGTGTCGGTTAAACTTTTTAAAATTTGACAAAGTTTGTAAAAAATATTAGCAATATTTGTATCTCCAAATAATATAAGCTCGTTATGAAAATACATTCAACGACTAATCTAGTGATACTAATTATGTACTAAAAATATTAATATTTTCTTGTATATATATTCGGTCGAAGTTAAAAGTGTCTACTTCTCGAGAAGCTAGAATGACACTTATTTTTGGATGGAGGAGTACAACATTGCAATCGAACTACTACAACATGATGAAACCTCACTATATGTTGACGTGAAGGTTGCGCGAGGGTTGCTGTTGGTAGTGTGCGCTGCACGGCCATCGCAACTGGTGATGCTTGAGTGGGAAGCGTGCGGTAGGATGACCAATAATCTACACTATCCTATGACAGCTCCAAGAGAGTAAAGCTGCATGTAACAAAATTTCTTACCTGAAGATACAGCATATATAGCCATGCTTCCTGAGGAGATAGAACCTAAGCGATGCGATGTAGAGGTCATAAGAATCTCCATCGTCCTTGTCATTATAAATGGCACCCAGCAACTCGTTTATCTCGGTCTTGTAGTGATAGTCCACCCCGAGCCGCTCTAGCTCGTCGACAAGGCCCAGCTTACGTGCGAGGTCACCGGAGGCGCCGGCCTCCAGTAACATGCGCCCCACCTCCGTCTTCTTGGCCAGAGCCCTCTCCTCCATGGACTGGACCTCTTCCGGCGTGCATGGCTGATAGGTGAGGAAGAAGTCGCCCCAGACGCTTGGGGCGTACTGCCGGCGACACTCTGGCACGGCGTCGGCGATCAGAGTGGCAGTCGCCATGCAAACGTCTGGTGTGGCAAGTTGATCACACAGTTTATTTGCTAGAATGGTAGCACTTGATGATCAATCTTTGGCCGTATAGATGGCTCGTGGAATGTGGCTGCTGCCTTCTCTGGCTTTATATATACCGCGCCCAACTTTAGCGTGCACCACGTTTTTGTCAGCACGAGTGCCCAGTTTATTTTAAGTGTGGCGCCATCATCTTTAGCGCGTACCACCAGATTTTTATTCAGCAAGCGTGCACCACGAGAGCGAGTGACATGAGGTTTCTTTTTTAGCAGCTGCCTCTCCTTCCGTCGGGTACCTTCTCTGTTCCCGCCGCGTTTTTTGTCATGCTCGCTTTTTTCATTTGGAAACGTGTTGCACATCGTCGGTCATTTAAAAAAATTCAAACAGGCCGTCGTCCGTTTCTTTCCCCTTTCTCCCTAGTCTACATGTTCTTTTCGTCTCCTTCGACGCAGAGGTGGAAGCGCCGTTGATGCGGGCGCGGCCTTGATTTGGGGCGGACCAGCTAGCCTCCACGTGGGGGTAGAAGCTTCGTCAACGCCTAGGGGTGGAAATGGATATCTCGAAATCCAAATTATCCGAATTTGTATCAGTTAAAATTTGTAATATGGATATCTGTAGTCGTACCGGTTTCTAATGTGGATGCTAAATGGATGTACCTGAATTCGTTTTACAGTATTTTTCTCCACATGATTCTAGCTCCATATTCAACAAAAATATGAAATATCTGATATTTATCCGTATCCGTGAGGAACACCGAACACGGTATAATGAATCTATTTAAAAGTTTTCTCTGCATGACTAGTGCATAATTATTTTATTCCAATATTACTAATGATGCATTGAAACTATTTAGTAGTATATTTATAAATAAGTTTTAATATTAATTTAATACTATGAATGATACATAAATATTAAAATAATTTTAGTATTTTTTGGGTAAAGTAATTTTAGTAGTCTTCTATTAGTTTATACATTTTATATTGTTGTTGAAAATTATTTTAATACTTCAATTTATTTTTTTACCAATGTAAATTATTTTATGCAATTGATAATTTTATGATAAATATTATATAAATAATGAATGATTACTCGATATATTTAATTGTTAAATATTTATATATTGTTTTTATGAGCTATTCTTGTGTATGTTATATACCTACATACTTTATTCTCTACATTTGTAATAATCTTGTAATTACAAAAAAAAGATAAAGCAAAATGGATACTTGTTGCCTACCATTCTTATTTAAATTTCTTTACTTAACATACCATTTTATTTAATATTATCGATTATAATTTAGTTCACTTCAATATTAGAGATTATTACAAGTGTAATTTGATTTTATTTCACTTTGGTTATCAACAAACTTAGTAGTAAAATTATATTCATCTATGCTGAATTTAATAATATGCACTTTGAGTTGACTTAGGTAAACATCCTAATACAAATCTGAATCCGAGACATTTATTTTGTATTCATATTCCAAAGGATCCCTATTTGAATCTGAATTAAAATGAGGTAAAAGGTGACATTTGGATCCGATTCTATGCGAATCTGATGGGTTTCCATCCCTATGGACGCTGGTGTGGACCCATCGACATGGAGGCAGAAGATCCGTCGACACCGGCGTGGCCTCGCTCGGGCTCTACCGGTTTGCAGCTCACCGAGGGTATCGCCCGACCCAGAGATCGTGCAGGCATCCTGATGAGCCCACGGTTCATGTTCATCTAAAATATTTCTGCTGGTTTTTCATCGAGCCCATACAAGGATTTAATTATTTCATCTGGTAATAATCTAAAAGATCCTTATTTTATTAAGCTCGGCGCATTTTCTTTTGATGTGAAGCAACACTTGATGAAGGCTGGACATATAAATTGCGGTGCTATTTTGCCGTGCAAGATAATATTCAAAGGAGGTAATTTTCTTGAGCAAGGTGGAGGAAAGAAGCCAAGACAATATAACCAGATTGATATCCTACCAACGTACTCCCTCTGTCGAGTAATATAGTGTATTCTACGAATTGTAAGAGAAATTAAGAGATAACATAAAAAAACACATGTACTCTCATTTTATTTCCTAATCAGACACTATCATCAACGTAATTAGTAGTGAGTGGTTGATAAATAAAAAGTATTTAATGCAAAGCTGATTTTTTGTCCTTTAGAATGCTTATATTTGAGATAAATTTTGAATACTAAAATACACTATATTACAGGACGGAGTGAATAATTATATATATTTTTATTATGCTTTAGTTGTAAACATGGGAAGCACATCAATTAGCAAAAGTTGGTTTGTGTTGGCCACGTCAGTTTAGAGTTGGTTTGTGTAGTCACTATGTATAGTCACGGTAACTATGTATAGTCACGGTAACGTGCAGGTGAAGTTAAGAGTTGGTTTGTGTTGGCCACGTCAGTTTAGGCTTTGGTCCCGCAGGAGTCCATTTTGGAGTAATGGTGCCTGCGTGCACTTATATTTGGTAAGGTTGTCTGTCGAGATCATAACATCCAGGTATGTTAAACACTCAGTTTCAGGTGGTTTCCGATCATCCAAAGACCCCCCGGCCAATCCCTTCGGGATCGCCCGGGAGCTATGCCCATCGGACACGCTCACACGCACCCTCTGGCCAAGGGGTCCGGCCGAGCCTGACCCCGCGGCGCCTTTGGCCTAAGGCTTGGGGGCTACCCCAAACCCTAGGCACCTGATCTATGGCACCTCCGCGCCCAGCCTTTGGCTCTTGCCCGACGATGCCAGCTAAGGCCCAGGGGCAAGAACACAAGCACCCGGGCTACCGATGCCGGGGGGCTCCCTGGCGACGCTCCCGAGGCATGGCCCTGCCAGCTGCTCCTCTGACAGGGTCACGTCCGGAGCGTGACACAAGAAGACAAAGCTTCCCAGCGACCTCCAGGGGCTAGAGGGCTTCTGGGCCCGCGCGTCAGCCCCTAGAGCCAACCTCCCTCACTGCCAGGAAGACTCTAGAAGGTCTCACCCGGGGGAGGCCGGTCCAAGCCGACAAGACCTGACACTTAGGGTGTCAGAACTGAACAGTCGGACGATGTCCAGGCTTCTTTGGCTCCAAGACACCTCGACGGTCCACGATGCTCCGCTGCAAGACCTTCGTGGACTCCGGTGAACGTAGACCGTAGACTAGAACCTCAAACCACCTTGTAATGACCCATCCCATTATATATAAGGGATAGGGTTGGTCCTAGAGGGGGTGGCTGAAACAGAGATAATTCGCCATAACTCCATCTCGTCTTCTCTGCTCTGCAGCCTAGAGTAGAGCAACCCTCGGAGGCACTCCAGTAGTTCCTCCACTGCATTCCGCCGTCTCCTTCCTCTCCGACGAGGGGGAGATCCCACTAGCGGCGAGGCGAAACCACCATAGGATTAGCACCGAGCTAATCCCCTACCAAACCTCTTCCTTTACACTTTGCTGTAACTCGCCCTGGGCATTCGGTTAACGAAAACCGATCAGTTCGGTTCCTTGGTTCTTTATGAAATTCGGTTAGCAGAAAACTGGGAACCGATTGGTTAGCTAGAAAACTGGGAATCGAGGAATTTTGGTCTCGGTTAGTTCGGTTTGGTTTCGGTTAGATCCGAACTAACCAAACCATTCATTACAGTAGCGAAACAGAAAAGAAAAAAGGAAAAAAAAATAAAAAACATGGCAGCAGTTGCGCCTTCCTCCAGATTCGGGCCTCCTCAGCGTCGTCGGTAGCGCAGGCAACAGAGGAGTACTCTAGGCTGGTGCAGACAGCGGTCGAGCTGCGGTGTGGGGAGCCACCGACGCCATTGAGCAAGCTGGGGGGCCGACCGGCGATCGCCACTGCCGCCGCTCTCCTGCTTGGATCCGCTGACTACCGGCCGATGCGAGGTGTCGCGGCTGCGTGCACGCTGGTGGGGTGAGTCGCCACCGCCGCTCTCCTGCTTCAATCCGGCGCGCTAGGAGCCAACTGCCGCCGCCAAGCTCTCCTGATGGCCCATCGCGGAAGGAGCAGGGATGGGGCTAGGAGGGAAGGAGGAGGAGGGCGTGCGGAGAGGGAGTGCTAGGCGACGGGGGTGGCCGGGAGGGAGGAGTGGAGTGGAGTAAAGTTGATTAGGGTTTGGAGAGATTGTATATCTACTAAGGACTATTAGGCTGGGCCTTTATTGGGCCTCATTGGTTACTTCGGTTAACCGAGCCTGGGAACCAAATTAACCGAGTAAATTTTGGTTCTTGAGAAGTGGGAACCGAATAGGGAACCAAAAATTTTGGTTTTGGTTCCGGTTATTTCGGTTCGGTTTTAGGTTATTTTTGCCCAGGGTTAGCTGTAACCCCCAAACTTTGGGTGCTCTTGAGTACGAGAATCATCAGCTACTGGACGTAGGGACCAGCTTGCCCCGATCTAGGATAAACTGTGTGTCGCTCTGCGTGTTTCTCGTGTTCTTGAGTCCACCCGAGCCACCATATCCATCGTGTGATGACACCATCCCAAACAACAAGCTTGCCACGGTTTTGATCCCATGACAACTGGCGCGCCAGGTAGAGGGTAGCGTCAAGTGTGATTCTGGCTCTATGGTGGCAGGATCCACCTGCCTAGTCACTGGAGCAAGCGGTGTTGCCCCAGATGGCGGCGTCCGCTGCCCCAGCGAGCTGTCCGTTGCAACTGGCGCCTACGCTCTAGGCCAAGTTCTCCACTTTGGGAGCCTGGCCTACATCGCCGATTGCCGCGATGAACTCCATCTTCTCCATGGGGCCGCGCCGGCGGGTGATGGATTCCCGACATCGCCCCCTCCGCCAAGACCCTCAAGAGTAGATCTCGAGGTCTTGGCACAACAGAACCTGCACAGTTTGGGCCCAGATCCCACTGTGGTGGATCATTGTCGGATGTTCTACATGCTAGCTAGTGTGCATCAACGGGTTGCCACCGGCGAGGCGCTCCCGCCGCCTCATCATTTCTGGTACAATCTTCCTGATTTGCCTCCCGGAATCCAGAGCACAGCGGACTCTTTCTAGATCAAGCTAGAGCATCTCGTCATCCGCAAGGCTCCTCTAAGCCCTATGCTCTCTAGTGCAGCAGGGGACGACGTGCCCTCGCTGTGCGCTTTCCTCACTACCCTCCAGAGGGGTGACCGAGCTTCAGACACAGCGCCCCGCGACCGATGCTGTGCGGGCCGCGAGGCTCCCCACGAGGGAACTCACCATACCACGCCACCGGATTGGGGTACCGGCTGCCACCCGGACCACCCTGAGGTGGGGGCGGACCATCTACAAGAAGAGCAGGCATGCTTAGAAGTCTCCACGACCAGGCGTCAACCCTAAAGACAGAAGCTTGCACCGCAACACCACGTGCAGCCCCTGCGAGTGATGACAGCAACCGCTCCGAGGCCCCGACAGGCTCGTGCGGGTGAAAGGAGAAGAAGAGGAGGCGCTGGCACTCAGATCACCTAGCCCCCGTGGCACATTCGGCATACCCGACGGTAGCAATGGCTTGGCAGGTCCCTCCAACCGAGTGCCAGGTCCCCAAGAGGGGCCAGCCAGGACAAGGGGAGCCCTAGCCCATCCCCATCAGGGAAGATCTCCACCAAGCCAAACCCCCAAAGCGCCAATGTCGTGGCAAGGCTAGGATGCTCATGACCCACTCCCCGCCGAGTACATGGAAGAAGGGCAAGAAGCTACGTGACTCTCCCTCCCCGTCTCCTATGTTCTTTTCCTTTTTAATCGAATGTTAAGCTTACTTCCTATTTGCTGCTAATCCCACCTCCTTCTAGTAAGCACAAAGTGCCGCTAGTGCACCGCTTGCCAAAGTTGCTTGGTCCCCTCTCCAGGGTCTACCTGAGGCTCCTAGATCCCCATCCTAGTGCGGACGCAAGTGCGCCATCGAAAGGGGTCATGTGCCCTGGCCACTCTTGGCATAGCCAAGGATCTCGTGGGTAGTGGGGGTCCAGGTATCGACTGATGGGAGAATGGACCAGTCGCACCAAGAAGCAGAAACAACAGGGGTGGCAAAGAAACAACAAACAAACGAGCTTAATATTTACAAAAAAAACATTAAATTGTCTTGGGGACAACCCCCACTGTTTCACCACAGGGCACTTGCTAGTTGATCTCTCTCTTCTCTCGCAGGCATAAACAGGGAGGTATGGCACATAGTCATCACCCCTTGCGGTCTGGCGAGGGACCACGAAGGACCGCATCCAGCGGGGCAATCGACGGGATGGCATCAATGGCACCCTCTAGCTGCGGCATTAGGAGTGTCGTGGCCATGTCTTCGTTGTCCTCGGCCATCCCCCTCACCACGCAGACATCCACCAGGTCGGAGAAGTGGGAGTGCACCACGGCCAGCGCGGAAGCCACCCCTACCAGACGTCGTCCTCCATGGCCTCGCGGAAGCGTGCCGACATGGCTCGGAGGTATTCATTCACCTCCCTCGCATTGTCGCGCACACCATGCAGGAACAAGTTGGAAATGCACATCCTAGCAAGAGTGAAATGAGCACATTTAAGGCATTTGAGTTATTGCACATGGACTTGTTTGGGCCAACAACATACACTAGCATTGGTGGCAACAAGAATGGTTTTGTGATAGTGGATGACTACACAAGATACAATTGGGTGTTCTTTCTCTATGACAAGAGTGATGTTTATGATCTATTCAAGTCTTTTGTTAAGAGAGTGCAAAATGAGTTTGAAATCACCATCAAGAAGATTAGAAGTGACAATGGTAGTGAGTTCAAGAACACAAGAATTGAGAAATTATGTGATGATCTTGGTATTGGACATCAATTCTCTCCAACATACACTCCTCAATCCAATGGTGTAGTTGAAAGAAAGAATAGAACTTTGATTGACATGGCAAGATCAATGCTTAGTGAATACAATGTGAGTCATTCATTTTGGAGTGAAGCTATCAACACGGCTTGCTATTGTAGTAACCGTCTCTATTGCCATGGAAAGCTTGAGAAGACACCATATGAGCTATTAAATGGAAGAAAGCCCAACATTGCATACTTTAGAGTGTTTGGTTGCAAATGCTATATTCTCAAGAAAGGCACTAGATTGAGCAAGTTTGACAAGAAATGTGATGAAGGGTTCTTACTTGGTTATTCTACCACAAGCAAAGCATATAGAGTTTGGAATCTCACTAATGGCACCTTGGAAGAAGTTCATGATGTTGAGTTTGATGAAACCCAAGGATCCCAAAATGAAGCTCAAAATCTTGATGATGTGAGAGGAGATCAATTGTCAAATGCGATGAAGAACATGGACATTTGTGATATAAGGCCGCGACAAGACGATGATGGTGACATACAAATGATTAATCAAGATGTGCAAATTGGTACAAATCAAGCTAGCTCAAGTGGTACTCACAATGAAGCTCAAGATCAAGGTCAAGCAAGTGGAAGTAATCAACTCCCAATACTCCAACCTACCAACATTGCAAGAGATCATGCATTGGATCAAATCATTGGTGGAATTCAAAGTGGTGTTCAAACTAGATCAAGATTGGCATCTTTTTGTGAGCACTACTCATTTGTGTCACTTGAAGAACCTAAGAAAATAGAATATGCTTTGAAAGATTCCGATTGGGTTAATGCCATGCATGAAGAGCTAAACAACTTCACTAGAAATCAAGTTTGGGAGCTTGTTGAGAGGCCAAAGAACTATAATGTGATTGGTACTAAGTTGGTCTTTAGAAACACGCATGATCAAGATGGAATGGTTGTGAGGAACAAAGCAAGATTGGTAGCACAAGGTTATACTCAAGTTGAGGGTCCTGACTTTGGAGAGACATGCACTGGTTGCAAGATTGAAAGCAATTAGAATTCTTTTAGCCTATGCTTGTGCCCACGACATCAAGTTATATCAAATGGATGTGAAAAGTGTATTCCTTAATGGGTACATAAATGAGATGGTCTATGTTGAGCAACCTACCGGTTTTGAAGATGACAAGAAGCCCGACCATGTTTACAAGCTCAAGAAGACATTATATGGTTTGAAGAAAGCACCTAGGGCATGGTATGAGAGGTTGAGGGACTTTCTCCTCTCTAAAGGGTTCAAGATGGGAAAAGTTGACAGCACTCTCTTCACCAAAAAGATAGGCATTGACTTGTTTGTGTTGCAAATCTATGTGGATGATATCATTTTTGGATCAATAAATCAAGACTTTTGTGAAGAGTTTGGAAAAATGACGGCAAATGAGTTTGAGATGTCCATGATTGGAGAGCTTAGTTACTTCCTTGGACTACAAATCAAACAAATGAAGAATGACACCTTTGTTAGCCAAGGCAAGTATATCAAGGACATGATCAAGAAGTTTGGTTTGCAAGATGCTAAGCAAATGAGTACACCAATGGGCACAAATGATAAATTGGGTGTTGATGCTAGTGGCAACATGGTAGATCAAAAGCAATACCGGTCTATGATTGGAAGTTTGCTATATGTCACCGCTTCTAGGCCGGATGTGATGTTTAGTGTGTGCAAGTGTGCAAGATATCAAGCTTCACATAGAGAAAGTCACTTGAAAGCGACCAAGAGGATATGGAGATATCTTAAGGGCACTCATGATGTTGGACTATGGTATCCTAAGGGGTCTAATTTTGAGTTGATTGGATATTCAGACTCCGACTATGGTGGATGCAAGATTGATAGAATGAGCACAAGTGGTACTTGTCAATTGCTAGGAAGGTCTCTCATTTCATGGCCATCAAAGAAATAAAATAGTGTTGCACTATCTACCGCCGAGGCCGAATACATTAGTGCCGGTAGTTGTTGTGCACAATTTCTTTGGATGAAAGCCACCTTGAATGATTTTGGAATTAAGTTCAAGAATATGCCTTTATTTTGTGATAATGAGAGTGCTATCAAGATGACATAAAATCCGGTTCAACATTCAAGAACCAAGCACATTGATATTAGGCATCACTTCATAAGAGACCATCAACAAAAGGGTGATATTAGCATTGAGAGCATTGGCACCGAAGATCAACTAGCCGACATATTCACAAAGCCACTTGATAAAACGAGATTCTACAAGTTGAAGGATGAATTGAACATACTTGACTTCTCCAACTTGAAATGAGTGCACCCCCACATTCTTATATGACATGCCTTCACTTCGACAATGCAAGGTAAAGTTGTTTGGCATATCATTCATACTTTACTAAGGACTTGTTTAGAACATATAGACATATTTGCATGACAAATAGGCTCATTCATGAAAATCAAATGAATTTGATGTATATATGATACCACTATTGCTTCTATGATTGATTGATCTAGTGGTAGCATATGACATATTTGTGGGCTTGCAAACCTAGTGTTGAATCTAGAAAACGAGCTCATGATGTGTAATTCAACATGGTCAAGATAACCCTTATACTTTATGAGGTGTGAAGAAGCTTGTCCTTGGATCAAACTGAATTACATATTCTAGGCAAGTGATCTGGATTGAACCATAATATGACCCTCATATTCACCCCCTAATTGATTGACTTCACTAAAATTGGCACGTTTTTTGTGATTGTTGACAAAGGGGGAGAAGTAAGTCACACAGATATAGAAAGGGGGAGAGAAAGCAAAAGATATGACATTGAAAAGGGATCAATTAAAATTGAGCACACAAGTAGGGGGAGCAAGCTCATGAATCATGTGTTGCATTTGTATGTGCACTATCATGATGAATTGTTGCATTGCAAAGCTTAAATTCATATTCATGATTGTGTGGTGAATGCTAGAAATAGATCTTGAATGATGAATTGTTGAGAGTAGCTTTACAAGTGGTATCTAGACACTCGTTGCTATAATGTTGATCTCACGGGGTATTTTAGTGTTTGTGATCTTTACAAGTGATGTATTACAAGTGGTGTCTAGCTACATTGGTGCTAAGGATGGTATATATTGGCAACTCCGATTGGTATCACGCTTCAAAGGTCCATTCTATATACCTTAGCATCATTTTGGTAGTAGTAACTCTCCCAAAATTCTGATTCTTGCATATGTGCAAAATTAAACCAAACTCATGGAAGCACATATGTAGGGGGAGCTAATACTACCAAATCTAAAATATGATTTCATTTAATATCTTTGTGATGGTTGTCATCAATTACCAAAAAGGGGTAGAAGCTTCGTCAAAATCCAAATTATTCGAATTCATATCAGTTAAAATTTGTAATATGGATATCTGTAGTCGTACCCGTTTCTAATGTGGATGCTAAATGGATGTACCTGAATTCGTTTTCCAGTATTTTTCTCCACATGATTCTAGCTCCATATTCAACAAAAATATGAAATATCTGATATTTATCTGTATCCGTGAGGAACACGGTATAACGAATCTATTTAAAAGTTTTCTTTGCATGACTAGTGCATAATTATTTTATTCCAATATTACTAATGATGCATTGAAACTATTTAGTTGTATATTTATAAATAACTTTTAATATTAATTTAATACTATGAATGATACATAAATATTAAAATAATTTTAGTATTTTTTGGGTAAAATAATTTTAGTAGTTTTCTATTAGTTTATACATTTTATATTGTTGTTGAAAATTATTTTAATACTTCAATTTATTTTTTTACCGATGTAAATTATTTTATGCAATTGATAATTTCATGATAAATATTATATAAATAATGAATGATTACTCAATATATTTCATTGTTAAATATTTATATATTGTTTTTATGAGCTATTCTTGTGTATGTTATATACCTACATACTTTATTCTCTACATTTGTAATAATCTTGTAATTACAGAAAAAAAAAGATAAAGCAGAATGGATACTTGTTGCCTACCATTCTTATTTAAATTTCTTTACTTAACATACCATTTTATTTAATATTATCGATTATAATTTAGTTCACTTCAATATTAGAGATTATTACAAGTGTAATTTGATTTTATTTCACTTTGGTTATCGACAGACTTAGTAGTAATATTACATCCATCTATGCTGAATTTAATAATATGCACTTTGAGTTGACTTGGGTAAACATCCAAATACGAATCTGAATCCGAGACATTTATTTTGTATTCATATTCGAAAGGATCCCTATTCGAATCCGAATTAAAATAAGGTAAAAGGTGACATTCGGATCCGATTCCATGCGAATCTGACTTGTTTGCATCCCTATCGAGACTGGTGCGGACCCCATCGACATGGAGGCAGAAGATCCGTCGACACCGGCATGGCCTCGCTCGGGCTCTACCGGTTTGCAGCTCACCGAGGGTATCGCCCGACTCAGAGATCCTGCAGGCATCCTGATGAGCCCACGGTTCATGTTCATCTAAAATATTTCTGCTGGTTTTTCATCGAGCCCATACAAGGATTTAATTATTTCATCTGGTAATAATCTAAAAGATCCTTATTTTATTAAGCTCGGCGCATTTTCTTTTGATGTGAAGCAACACTTGATGAAGGCTGGACATATAAATTGTGGTGCTATTTTGCCGTGCAAGCTAATATTCAAAGGAGGTAATTTTCTTGAGCAAGGTGGAGGAAAGAAGCCAAAGCAATATAACCAGATTGATATCCTACCAACATACTTCCTCTGTCCAGTAATATAGTGCATTGTAAAAATTTTAAGACAAATTATGAGAGAACATAAAAAACGCATGTACTATCATTTTATTTTCTAATCAGACACTATCATCAACGTAATTAGTGGTGAGTGGTTGATAAATGAAAAGTATTCAATGCAAAACTGATTTTTATCTTTTAGAATACCTTATACTTGAGATATATTTTGAATACTAAAATACACTATGTTACAGGACGGAGTGAGTAGCTATATTTTTTTTTATTATGCTTTAGTTGTAACCATGGGAAGCACGTCAATTAGCGAAAGAGCCGCAATATTTTATTCGTTACTATGTATAGTCACGGTAACGTGCAGGTGAAGTTAAGAGTTGGTTTGTGTTGGCCACGTCAGTTTAGGCTTTGGTCCCGCAGGTGTCCATTTGGAGTAATGGTGCCTGCACTTATATTGGTAAGGCTGGCTGTCGAGATCATAACATCTAGGTATGTTAAACACTTAGTTTCAGATGGTTCCCGATCATCCAAAGACCCCCCGGTCGATCCCTTTGGGATCGCCCGAGGACTCGGGGGCTATGCCTATCGGACACGCTCGCGCGCACCCTCTGGCCAAAGGGTCCGGCCGAGCCTGATCCCGCAGCGCCTTCGGCCTAAGGCTCGGGGGCTACCCCGAACCCTGGGCACCCGATCTACGGCACCTCCGCACCCGACCTTTGGCTCCTGCCCGGCTACCGATGTCAGCTAATGCCCGGGCGCAAGAAGATAAGCACCTAGGCTACCAATGCCCGGGGGCTCCCCGGCGACGCTCCCGAGGCACGCCCCTGCCAGTTGCTCCTCCGACTGGGTCACGTCCAGGGCGTGACACAAGAAGATAAAGCTTCCTAGGGGCTTTCGAGGCCTGGAGGGCTTCTGGGCCCGCGTGTCAGCCCTTGGAGCCGACCTCCCTCACCGCTAGGAAGACTCCAGAAGGTCTCACCCGGGGGAGGCCGGTCCAAGCCGAACACTCAGGGTGTCAGAACAGAACAGTCAAACGACGCTGAGGCTTCTTCGGCTCCAAGACACCTCGATGGTCCATGATGCTCCGCTGCAAGACCTCCGTGGACTCCGGTGAACGTTGACCGTAGACTAGAAATTCGAACCACCTTGTACCGACCCATCCCATTATATATAAGGGATAGGGTCAGTCCTAGAGGGGGTGGCCGAAACAGAGATCATTCACCACGACTCCATCTCGTCTTCTCTGCTCTGCACCCTAGAGTAGAGCAACCCTCAGAGGCACTCCGGTAGTTCCTCCACCACATTCTGCCGTCTCCTTCCTCTCCGACGAGGGGGAGATCCCACCGGCGCTGAGGCGAAACCACCATAGGATTAGCACCAAGCTAACTCCCTACCAAACATCTTCCTTTACACTCTGCTGTAACCCCCCAAACTTGGGTGCTCTTGAGTATGAGGATCATCAGCTACTGGACGTAGGGACCGACTTGGCCCGAACCAGGATAAACCATGCGTCTCTCTGCTTGTTTCTCGTGTTCTTGAGTCCACCCGAGCCACCGTATCCATTATGCGACGACGCCATCCCGAACAACATGCTTGCCATGGTTTTGACCCCGTGACAGCTAGCACATTAGGTAGGGGGCAGCGTCAAGTGTGATTCTGGCTCTACGGTGGTAGGAGCCACCCGCCTCGTCGCTGGAGTAAGCAGCATCGCCCCAGACGCTAGCGTCCACTGCCCCAGTGAGCTATCCGTCACAACCGGTGCCTACGCTCCAGGCCAAGTTCTCCACTTTGGTAGCCTGGCCTACATCGCCGATTGCCACAGTGAACTCCATCTTCTCCACGGGGCCACGCCGGCTGGTGACGGACCCCGGCGTCGCCCCCTCCGCCAGGACCCTCAAGAGTAGATCTCAAAGTCTTGTCATGACAGATCCGGCATAGTCTGGGCTCAGATCCCACCATGGTGGATCGTTGCCGGATGTTCTACATGCTGGCTAGTGTGCATCAACGGGTTGCCACCGGCAAGGCGTTCCCGCCGCCTCATCATTTCTGGCACAATTTTTTTGATTTGCCTCTAGGAATCCGGAGTGCGGCGGAGTCTTTCCAGATCAAGCTGGAGCATCTCGTCATCTGCGAGGCTCCCCTAAGCCCTGTGCTCTCTGGTGTAGCGGGGGTTGACGCGCCCTTGCTGTGCGCTTTCTTCGCTACCCTACAGAGGGGTGACACGCTGCCAGACACGGCGCCTTGCGAGCGACGCTACGTGGGCCGCGAGGCTCCCCACGAGGGAACTCACCGTACCACGCCACCGGATTGGGGTACCGACTGCCCCTCGGACCACCCCGAGGTGGGGGCAGACCATCTAAAAGAAGAGTAGGCATGCCAGGAAGTCTCCGCGACCGGGCATCAACCCTAAAGACAGAAGCTTGTGTCGCAACACCGTGCGTAGCCCCCTGCGAGCGATGATAGCAACTGCTCCGAGGCCCTGACGGGCCCGTGCGGGCGAAAGGAGAAGAAGAGGAGGCGCCAGCACTAAGATCTCCCGGCCCTCGTGGCGCGTTCGGCATTCCCGACGGCAGCAGCGGCTTGGCAGGTCTTTCCAATCGAGCGCCAGGTCTCCAAGAGGGACTGGCCGGGACGAGAGGAGCCCTAGCCCTTCCCCATTAGGGAAGACCTCCACCAAGCCAAACCCAGGGCGCCAACGCCATGGCAGGGCCAGGATGCACATAGCTCACTCCCCACCGAGTACATGGAAGAAGGGTAAGAAGCTATGTGACTCCCTCCCCGTCTCCTACGTTCTTTTCCTTTTTAATCGAATGTTAAACTCGCTTCTTGTTCACTGCTAATCCCCCTCCTTCTGGTAAGCGCGAAGTGCCGCTAGCGCACCGCTCGCTGAAGTTGACTCGGTCCCCTCTCCAGGGTCTACCAACGGCTCCTGGATCCCCGACCTAGCGCTGACGCTAGTGCGCCATCGAAAGGGGTCATGCGCCCTGGCCACTCTTGGCACAGCCAAGGATCTCGTGGGTAGCAAGGGTCCAGGTACCGACAGATGGGAGAATGGGCCAGTCGCACGAAGAAGTAAAAACAACAGGGACGGCAAAGAAACAGCAAACAAACAAGCTTAATATTTACAAAAAACATTAAATTGTCTTGGGGACAACCCCCACTGTTTCACGAGAGGGCGCTTGTTGGATGATCTCTCTCTTCTCTCGCAAGCACAGGCTGGGAGCTATGGCGCGCAGTCGTCACCCATCGCGGTCCGATGAGGGACCACGGAGGACCGCATCCAGCGGGGCAATCGCTAGGATGGCATCAACGACACCCTCCAGTTGCGGCATCAGGAGTGCCGTGGTCGTGTCATCGTTGTTCTTGGCCATCCCCCTCACCACACGGACATCCACCAGGTCGAAGAAGTGGGAGTGCACCACGGCCAGCACGGAAGCCACCCCTGTCGGATGTTGTCCTCCATGCCCTCGCGGAAGCGCGCCGGCATGGCTCGGAGGTGTTCGTTCACCTCCCTCGTGTTGTCGTGCACACCTCACGAGAATAGGGCGCTGCAGGCCATCAGAGCCACGACACGGAGCTCCCTGGACTCGTCGCCCCAAGACACCCCCAGTAGGACGTTGTAGCTCCCGGTTTTAAGAATAAAAATAACCTATGTTTGGTGAGGTGTCATATAAGAAACCTACCCTAGTTGCACAAGTAGCACCTAGTCTAGTTAATTACATTTTGCATTTAATTATATATTCATGAGTTGCTTCTTATGATCTTTGTATTGATAATTAAAATTAGTCACATTTATTTAATGAATTGCTTAAATTAAATAAATATGTAATTATAACCTTGGCAAATAGTTGAAACCCTAAAGGACCTCTAGCGGGCCCCACTAGGGCATACGTGTGTTGGCAACACATGAGTATGCATGAAGGAGCTCTAATTTAGTCATAATGGAAGAAGTAATAAATAGAAAAGCTATATAGAATAACTACAAAAGGAAGAAAGCCTTTCAGCCTAGCTCCTGAGCCAGCCCGCTCACCCAAGCCGGCCTGCTCACTCATGCAGCCATGCCTGCAAGCCGCAAACCCAGCCGGCCCGTTCGCTTTAGCCAGCCCGTCTCCGCCGAGCCGACCTGCTTCCACCTCAGCCACGCCCTCGAAGTCGACGCGGCCCAGCGATGCCGAGACATCCTAGCAAGGAGCCCGCTCGTCGTTCGTGTCTCAACAGAAAGCCTCTCACCCTTCCTTCGGACACCGACGAACGGGACCCACCTCTCATCGTTCTCCTCTCGCCCCTTTTCCCTTTTCGCGGTCACAACAAAACAGAGGAGGGAGAATCTCCGTCGCCGACCGTCCAATCCAAGACGGTTAGCCGTGGATGCTGGGATGCGCGCCACGCTGCAGTACCTGTGCCCACACCTAAGCCACATGCCTTGCCTTGGCCATCAAGGAGCGTGCGTGACGTCACCATGGCCCGCAGAAGCTCTGCCACCACCGTACCGTCTCTAACCACCTTGGATTTGAAATTGGAGACGCCAATCCGTGCGCTACCTCTCGGCCACCCCAAAACCCTTCTCCAAATCACCCCGATCATCTCCACGTGTCCAACTTGTCACATCCACCGTCCGCCATAGCCATAGCCGAGCTCGGCTATAAAAACAGAGCCTCCCCGCCGCCCTAGCCTTCCACCCCCAGGTCGCCGCACTGGTCGCACCGTAGCCGCGCCACACCGCTAGGAGGAGGAGGAGGAGAAGAGGAGTAGGAAGGGGCCGGGAACCGAAGCTGATGCCGTCGCTCGAGTACGCCGGAGAAGAAAAGGACGCCGCCGTCTTCTTCTTCGCCGGGGACATCATGGCACTGCTACCTATCTTCATGGCCTCGAATCGACACCGCACCACCATCCTTTCGCCACCGCCACCTCTGGTGAGTCGCCGTGCCAAGCCCCTCTCACCCCGATCACCACTGTGACGCACACCGGCACCGCCACGGCTACTTCGTATCGGAGATGGCCATGGCGAGGCCGTGAACACCGCTGGACACGCGCACGCACATCGATAGGCCTAGCCACCGACTGTATTGCACACCAAGGGCCAGTGAATGCCAAAGGCGGCGCGTCATGGGACATGCCCGCCATGGCTAGAGCTCGCCATGGCGAGGTCATGTTCTCGCCGTGTTAACGCGGTAGAGGTGGGAGTAAGAGAGCTACCGGGTTCGCCTTGGCGGGGAACGCGCCACACGTTGCAAGTGGGAGAAGAAAGGGTAGGGGAAAGAGATTTGCGTGATCGCCATGCCAACACGGCCGCCATCGGAGCGCCGCCCGCCATCAGGGGAGACACCGCTGGAGATCCCAAAACCCCGTCTAGATTCCACCACTGGAATCCTGATGTCCATGCGCAGCCGTAGAGCTCGGAGCTGCCACCGTTGGACCACCGCAGGCCGAGAACGACCGCTCGCCGCCGACGGGAGCATGGTCGTGAGGCAAGAGAGAGGGAAGGTGAGCTGGGCATTGCTGGGTGCACTCGGTGCACCGTGCACCGAGAGAAGGAGAAAGAGGGTGGAGATGGTTCACCATGGACCGCGCGTAAGCCCATAGACCATGGTTGTTAGTCCACCATGAGCCAAACTTTGTGGACCTGAGCCCGTCTTCAAATCCGGAACGCGACGTGGCACAGTTAGGAGCCGACACGTGTCCGGGCCGGCCCGGCCCAGACCGGCCCAACCCGGCCCATATCCAGCCCTGACCCGGCCCACCGAGGCCCGGTCTCGTCCCGTTGAACGTTGACCAGTCAACGGGACCCACATGTTAGTGACTCACTCTATTCTAGCCAATCAGACGCCGCCATGTTTCACTGCCTGGAATTTTCCTTTTCTTTTTCTTTTTTAGAAAATCATTCAATCTTTAGAAATTCATAACTAATTCATTTTAACTCAGAAAAATACCTAAATTTTTCTAAAAATGAGCTCTATATCTTAGGCTTGTGTTTGAGTGCATTTGGATCTTTTGAATTTCTGTTGCATCTTTGTGCACCTCTATAGGAGTCGTTAATGTGACTCTACGTTACGTTCAACAGAGCCGGAGGACCTGCCGACTGAGGAATACGACCCCGACTACAGCGAGGACTTGGGTGATGACCTGCTAGGTGCCACGCCCTACCCACTTCCGTAGAACTTATTATGCATGCAAATATAGAATTGCTAGCGCTTTACTTTTTGTGCAATAATATGATGATAGGCTGCATGGTAGATGCTTTACTTTGAGCCCTTTACCTTGTTGCAACCTTACTCCTGCTCACCCTGCTGTTAGGCTAGATGCTCGCATGTTACATATTAATGCTTTTGCTCTTACTCACATTATATCTATGATGTGATACCGGTGAGTGAGAGGCATATATGTATAAGGCACGTAGTGCCGAGAACTTGGTAAACCTGATAAAAGAACTAGGGAGATCTTGGCGTGCGTCTTGGGTGAGTGGTGAGGGTTGAGTCGATCGGACAGGATCCTACGACGAGTCTTTGGGGCAAGTCTTGCTGGAGGGGTGTGACCTGGGCATCCCTCATGAGAGATACCTGTGGCGGGTATATTGTGAGGTGAACTAGGGTGTTGGTTATCCCTGGTGGAGGTGCTGTCGTGGCACGGGGAAGACGATGTTTCCCCTTTGAGAAGATATCCTGTCTAGTCCTCCTAAGGACTGGTATGTCTTGAGAACCGGAACCATGGGACCTTCGTGCACACCAATCGCTCCCGATGGGCGGGAGACGATTACCCGATTGACTAGGGCGGTACCACTACTACTAGGTTGGAAGGTGATAGTGTAGGGAGGTACGGGCATGGGGACCCACACCCTCCTAAGACAGTGTAGTGACCTTGGGGGCCCGGTACTACGTCTCATAGTCTCAGCATTTCGGTGGACACCAGGGTGGCCCAGGGCTGAGTGGTAGGGTGGTACTGTGCTGGTTGGGAGGCAGTCGGAATCAGCCTAGACGAGCCGGATCGTCGAGGGTGGCGATCTTGTGGATTACCATGTGTACACACTCTGCAGAGCTGATTGATCTATACATATAGCCGCGTCCGCGGATATGGACATTCCCATGACCTACGCTTCACTTGATTAGTGAGAGGAGTCCTTTCTACCTTTTCCTCGGGTTTCGTGTTGGATTCCGGCTTTGGCCGTTGAGGTGAGATATGAGCGGGAGTCAATCTCGTCGCCTAGAGATAGAGTGAGATGAGATGTGTGGTGTGTGATGGGATTCAGGTAAAAGGTGTGAATAAGATGGGTTAAAAACTGATGAATATCTTATTATTAAAATATTAACTACTTGCATAGGAAACCCATAGCCTAAATAGGTCTCTTTCTACCTCCCTTAATGCATTCCACTTTCCACAAAGCATTTCAAGCATAGGGTGGGTGATGTGTGGCCAGTACCAAGTGTACTGATAGATTTTTGACAGGTTCCGAGCCTGAGTACGACTATGAGTGCGATGATTGGGAGGACTAGAGGGTCTGTTCTACGCTCGAGCTAGTTCTAGGAGATCGTTTTCCGCTGCTATCTACGTCAGATGCTATTTCGGATGCTTGTGTGAGTGTGTTCCGCCCTGCGAGGCGAAGAGAATAATTTATGTAAAACTCTCTATTGTACTCTAATATTCATGCATGACTTTATGTATCACTGAGGATTGGGTAAATTGACGGAATGTTTCATCATTTTACACTTCGTTTCTGTGGATTTTCCATCGTGGAAATCAAGGACGTTTCAGTCATTGATCAACATTATATCATTATCATCGACATCATCATCATAATACCATCATAGTTCACCATGAACAACAACATCATAAGTAACCATTTATTCTGTGAGTTTTTCGGGCTGCTCGTGACGGTGAGCACGACTGTTATAATAGTTTACACTCTATAGAGGTTGTACATCTTTACCCGTGAGTCGTGTTGCCCATATGCCCGGATTAATTACTCCCATAACACTACCAAGGTGAGCGGGCAGGGTACACTATGAAACCTTTCATAGGTATCTTCTAACAAGTTTGGGCCACGAGGTTTCCTTGGCAGGCAGATATAGAGAACCCCCTTTCGATGGCACATTTCCCGCAGGCTATACACATCAGAACAGAGGTAGTTCTATACCCAAAGTGGCAAGCCCCTCTTGCGCCCTTTTCGGGTAACTTCTAACAAGCTAGAAAAGATCCTATTACTGAGAAAAAGCTAGAGCCATATGACTCTCATGGTTGCACTGTCAATCCCAGCTTTTGTGACAGATAAGTCCTTACAGAGGGTTTAGGGCAACATGATTAACATCATTTGCACCTTCACCCTATAGTTCATTTGTTACCATCATATTTACCTGTTTGTTCCATTAGTCCTAGTATTGATCATGTTTTAATAGAGCACTAGAATTCTACCCATATGCAAATAATCCCATAGAAATCAAGGTACAAGTCATCAATGGCTAGGATGTCCTTATAGTCGAGCAAAATTAGACACATGCATAATGAGTAGATTATATATTGAATAGGACATCAAGGTAAGCCCATGCTATACTTGCCTTAGTTAGCACACTCCTGCTGGTCTTCAAAGTTCTCCTAGTTCTCAACGTACTCCTCACCATCTGAACTCGACCAACACGGCAACATACACATTTCAGGAGCATTCATGCATAGCAAACAAACCTATAATTAGAACAGTACACCAACAGAATAAAAGCAAGATAAAAAGTTTATGAAAATATTCTACGCCTCGCTACGATCACATCAATGCGAAGTGCACGAAAAACGGAGCTACAACGCAAAAGTACGAGCTAAAAAAATTCCAAAAGCTAGCTATCAAACTAGAGTTAACCAATAAATTCAAAGGTTGCTAACAAGCCTAACAGCATCACTGGCGCATAGATTACGAAATTACGAACCTAATGCAAGTTGAACGGGTCGAATCGGAGCTAAAACGACGACTTTATAAGCGTTTTACTGCAGTGGCAATTCTATAAATAAGTCAAACTATTTTCGGATTTAAATAAATCAAAATTCAGGAATTTCCAAATGGCCGAGGACTGCGGGTTCTATTTCTAGAAAACCAAGGGTCTCTTTAGAAAAAAAAAGAACCGTGAAGGGGTATCGGCCATCCTAGGCCGTTGATCAAGCGATGGATGACCGAGAAAAGATGGGAGGGAGAGAGAAGAGGCTACCGCCGCCGGAACAGTGGCCGGCGCGGTGGTTCTCCATGGCCGGCAGCCGGAAGCTCGCCGGATAGCGCAAAACCGGCTCTATGGGCCACCAAATCAGCCACCAAGGCCACTAGGGTGACGCGGGGGCGATGGCGAAGCCATCGCGGGGCAAATCGCGGCCACGGAGTGGCCCATGCAGCGCTTGCCACGGCCGATGGCGAGCGTGCACGTCGGTGCGCACGAAAGACGACCCTAGCGGCCACGATTCGACAAATTGGAGGCGCAGGGAGGAACATGAGATGAAGGTGATCAATCCTAGACCCTAAACGTGGCCGGGGATGAGCCGGAGCGGCTCCTGCCATGGACGGCGACGAGAAGGTCGTCAGAGCGAGCGGGGACACGCCACAAACGTCCACAATTTGAGAAATTGAGAGCATAGAAAGGAAGAGGAGGTCAAGGTGGAGCTCACCGCGGCAAGAATGGAGCCGGAGAAGGAGTGAGGGCAGCGGTCCAAGGTCGTGCTCCTCGGCGGGTCGTAGCCGTGCGGTGAGTGTAGTTCCAAGAGCGAAAATGGAACGGGGAGGGGCAGCGGGGGAGTAGCGTCGGGTGTGGGTCTCCTCTTTATGGAGGCCGGGGCGCTGGGAACGCTCCCACGATGTGGAGCGTGGGCGCGGGCGGGTCAGTTGCCCATGACCGAGCGACCATGAGCGGAGGAGGGAGTTGAGGAAGAAGAGGGTGCCGACAGGTGGACCCGGCTGGTCAGCGAGGGGAAGGGAAGAACAGCGGTGGCCATTGCTAGCCATGGCTTGGGCCGGCCCAAGAAGGAATGAGGAGGGAGAGGAAAGAAAAGGGCGTGCGGGCCGGGGAAAAAGACAAGCGGGCCGGCGGGCTGACCAGGCCAGCAGGCCGAAGGTGAGTTAGGGAGTGGGGAAAAATGAAGTTTTCCTTTTTTTAAAAAAAACTTTTCTAGTCATTTCCAAAAGTATTTGAAATCATTTTAAATTTTGGACAAAGCCACGCACTGCAATAAATCCAATGCACCAACTTGTATGCAGAAACAATTTGCTAAACCTTATGATTAATTTTTAATTTAATGAAAATTTAATTTTCCTATGTTTTCATGAGCACAAAAATTCGAAATTAAATCAATTTAGCTATATTTCCAAAGAAGCAAATTTTAGGGTGTTACAATTCTACCCCCCTTAAGATGAATCTCGTCCTCGAGATTCGGATTGTGGTGATCAAAGAGATGTAGATGCTCTGCATTTGGATCTTTTCCACTTTCTCAAGTAGTTTGATTCTCTAATTTACCATTCCACGTTGCTTTGCCTGTCGTTACAACCTTACTCCAAATAACTTACTCATCTATTTCCAAAACTTTGATAGGGTACTTCGTATAGGCAAGATTCTTCTTTACACTTAACTCCTCATAGATGGTCAAACGAATTAACAATCCTGACCAAAGAATACCAGTCACTTGATGGTAACTCCTCATCTCTAGGATCAGCAGATACTTCTAAGGGAAGCATTTCATCATAAGAAACCTTCATCTTGCAACTTTCTTCAACTTGGCTACCCCCTTAAGAAGAGGTCAACTAGGGGACACCAAAGTGTAGGCTACACCTTCTTCTAGATAAAGTAACTAGCATAAAGGCTTTCTGACATCCCAAAGAAACTCAGGTGCAAGGGTATGATCAAATAACCTGAAACTTCTCACGAGCAGGAAAACAACAGTGCAGTAAAATGGCTATAACTCTGATTCTATAAATCCAATGAGGTTGTAGTTTACACCGTTAGAAAGGTTATCAAATTCCCTACAGCTTTCTTATAGAACAGGTTTCCAAATTCGGCAGCTAAGTTGGCCGAAAATAGGGCACAACACAAACTGTTCCAGGTTGCTGATAGCACAGTTGCTTCTTCTTGTGATTTTCATAATTCCAAAATCATGATAGCTATCTGGGTGATTCTTGTGGTAACAGAGAGCTATCGAGGTCTACTATTGTCCAGCATTTTTCTATAATTCATGGTTTGCCGAAAGCTGAGATATAAACTGATAAAGACAGGTTGCTCCGAAAGACAGACTGGAGGTAACAACAGAAAACCATGACCCACTATTTATTTTGTAAATCCTTATACCTTAGACATAAACTAAATGAAGTTGTGGACAACCCCACAAGATCATTACACTCATTACAAAATCCAACTCAAGCATAAACATAAGCACAAAGCAACTAAGCACTTAAAGTTCACAATCCACACATTAAGACTAACTGACTTCACTCAACTTCGCTACTAACGATTTTATTACATAAGGGACATAAACTTCTACTTCTTAAACACGGTGTGACTGCAACGGCATCCGGGGTAGCATCTCTTGCGTGGGGATGAATGGGACACGTCCTCCACTTCATTGATCTTGGGTAGACCAGCACGACTCCACCACTCATCAATCTCATCAAGGGCTTCCTCATAGTGTTGCCTTACTTCTGCCAACTCTAGTTGACTGTCTTCCAGCTTCTGATGCAGGGCTTGGATGGTCAAGGCCATCTCCTTTAGTTGTTCATTTCGCTCTGTACGAGGATCAGCCATCACACTTTGCAATCTTCCTGGTAGGCATCGAGGAAAATACTTTTGCATGTCATCCTTCATCTCTTCATAGTGTTTCCCACGATATACCAAAAGAGCTTGATGAGCAGCATCGGATATGCCAGCATGCATGTCGAAGCGCTCAGCAGGAGACGAGTGAATGGATTCCACCACACGTGAACCAGTAAACTCATTCAACCTTGTGATGTGTGCTTCTGTGCTCCAATGGCTCTCATACTTGGGATGAGTCCACTTAGTGCATTTATATTCCACCTTGGCCTGTTGATCAGGGTAGTAGTCTTGCAATATACGTGCCGACCGAGAATGGAAGAAAGTCTTGCCACTGAAGGGCGTGGTAAGGTACTCCTTGAGCCAACAAGTGTGTCTTGATGTGGTAGGAAGAGCTTCTCCATACTAGGGTTCTGTTAAGCCATACCCACTAGTCAAGCACGGTCTTGTAGAGCTGACGTGAGCGATCTTCTCGTTACGAACCATCTATTTATGATATAGGTGGAGAGGGAAGGGTTAGAATAGAGACAAAGTTTTTATAACAGAAAAGAGACAAAAGTGAGAACAACTTTAGCAAATAACAAGGTTAGAGAGAAAAGCAAGAAATAAGAGAAGGCACAAGCACTCTAAACGACCAATGCTATCTAGGCTCGCGTCCTACAGTCAGCATTGCTTTGATACCACTTTGTAGCACCCGGTTTTAAGAATAAAACCAGATACACACCATATGTGAGCCCAGGATTCAAATCTCATATATAGCTACAAATAAGGATAATATCAAATGTCTATGCTTAATATATAACGTACTTAGTATAAAAGATATAACCTTAGATAGCAAACAACGGAAAGACAACTCTAGTCTTCAGGTGAAGACTCCACTCCACAGGGACAAGTGACTGGTTGATCACAAGCCTAACTGCTCCAATCTCTGGCAATCTAGTACCCATCCGAGATTTTTCTAAAGTATTGAAAAATAAACAAGCGTGAGTACATTTTGTACTCCACAAGCATAACATGGGGATTCATGAGGCTCAAAAGGTAGACACGATTTACTGCATTTAGCATTTTAGTAAGTCAACATTTTGTCCTTGATCAATATCAAATTATGCTTAAGCTCCCAAATTAACCCACATGATCATATACAGGAATTAAATAGAGTCATTGATCAACATTATATCATTATCATCGACATCATCATCATCATAATACCATCATAGTTCACCATGACCAACAACATCATAAGTAACCATTTATTCTGTGAGTTTTTCGAGCCGCTCGTGACCGTGAGCACGGCTGTTATAACAGTTTTACACTCTACAGAGGTTGTGCATCTTTACCCGTGAGTCGTGTTGCCCATATGCCCAGGTTAATTACTCCCATAACACTACCAAGGTGAGCGGGCAAGGTACACTATGAAGCCTTCCATAGGTCTCTTCTAACAAGTTAGGGCCGCGGGTTTCCTCGGTAGGCAGATATAGAGAACCCCCTTTCGATGGCACATTTCCCGCAGGCTATACACATCAGAACAGAGGCAGTTCTATACCCAAAGTGGCAAGCCCCTCTTGCGCCCTTTTCAGGTAACCTCTAACAAGCTAGAAAAGATCATAATACTGAGCTAAAGCTAGAGCCATATGACTCTCACGATTGCACTATCAATCCCAGCTTTTGCGACAGATAAGTCCTTACGGAGGGTTTAGGGCAACATGATCAACATCATTTGCACCTTCACCCTATAGTTCATTTGTTACCATCATGTTTACCTATTTGTTCCATTAGTCCTAGTATTGATCATGTTTAAATAGAGCACTAGCATTCTACCCATATGCAAATAATCCCATAGGAATCATGGTACAAGTCATCAATGGCTAGGATGTCCTTATAGTCGAGCAAAATTAGACACATGCATAATGACTAGATTATATATTGAATAGGACATCAAGGTAAGCCCATGCTATACTTGCCTTAGTTAGCACACTTCTTCTGGTCCTGTTGGTCTTCGAAGTTCTCCTAGTTCCCAACGTACTCCTCACCGTCTGAACTCGACCAACACAGCAACATACACATTCCAGGAGCATTCATGCATAGCAAACAAACCTATAATTAGAACAGTACACCAACAGTATAAAAGCATGATAAAAAAGTTTACAAAAATATTCTACGCCTCGCTAAGATCACATCAACACGAAGTGCACGAAAAATGGAGCTACAACGCAAAAGTTATGAGCTAAAAAATTCCTAAAGCTAGCTATCAAACTAGAGTTAACCAATAAATTCAAAGGTTGCTAACATGCCTAACAGCAGCACTAATGCATAGATTATGAAATTATGAACCTAACGCAAGTTGAACGGGTCGAATTGGAGCTAAAACGACGATTTTATAAGCGTTTTACTGCAGTGGCAATTCTGTAAAAAAGTTGAACTATTTTTGGATTTAAATAAATCAAAATTTGGGAATTTCCAAATGGCTGAGGACTGCGGGTTCTATTTCTAGAAAACCGAGGGTCTCTTTAGAAAAAAAGACCAGCGAAGGGGTCTCGGCCATCCTGGGCCGTTGATCAAGCGATGGACAGCCGAGAAAAGATGGGAGGGAGAGAGAAGAGGCTACCGCCACCAGAACAGTGGCTGGCGCGGCGGTTCTCCATGGCCGACTGCCGGAAGCTCGCCAGAGAGCGCAAAACCGGCTCTATGGGCCACCAAATCAGCTACCGAGGCCACTAGGGTGACGCGGGGGCGACGGCGAAGCCATCCCGAGGCAAATCACGGCCGCGGAGTGGCCCACGCGTCGCTTGCCACGGCCGACGGCGAGCGAGCACGTCGGTGCACGCGAAAGATTACCCTAGCGGCCACGATTCGACAAATTGGAGGCGCGGGGAGGAACATGAGATGAAGGCGATCAATCCTAGACCCTAAACGCGGCCGAGGATGAGCCCGAGAGGCTCCCGCCTTGGACAGCGACGAGAAGGTCATCGGAGCGAGCGGGGACACGCCACAAACGTCCACAATTTGAGAAATTGAGAGCATAGAAAGGAAGAGAAGGTCAAGGCGGAGCTCACCGGGACAAGAATGGAGACGGCGAAGGAGTGAGGGCAGCGGTCCATGTCGTGCTCCTCGGTGGGTCGTAGCCACGCGGTGAGTGCAGTTCCGAGGGCGAAAATGGAACAGGGAGGGGCAGCGGGGGAGTAGCGTCGGGTGAGTACGGTTTCGAGCGACCGCGAGTGGAGAGGGAGTTGGGGAAGAAGAGAGCGCCGACAGGTGGACCCGACTAGTTAGCGAGGGGAAGGGAAGAATGGCGGTGGCTGTTGCCAGCCGTGGCTTGGGCCGGCCCAAGAAGGAATGAGGAGGGAGAGGAAAGAAAAGGGCATGCGGGCTGGCGAAAAAGACAAGCGGGCTAGCGGGCTGACTGGGCTAGCAGACCGAAGGTGAGTTAGGGAGTGGGGAAAATGAAGTTTTCCTTTTTAAAAAAAAACCTTTTCTAGTCATTTCCAAAAGTATTTGAAATCATTTTAAATTTTGGACAAAGCCACACACTGCAATAAATCCAATGCACCAACATGTATGTAGAAACAAGTTGCTAAACCTTATGATTAATTTTTAATTTAATGAAAAATTAATTTTCCTATGTTTTCATGAGCACAAAAATATGAAATTAAATCAATTTAGCTATATTTCCAAAGAAGCAAATTTTAGGGTGTTGTAGACGTCGTCCTCCATGGCCTCACGGAAGCGCGCTGGCATGGCTTGGAGGTGTTCGTTCACATCCCTCGTGTTGTCGTGCACACCCCTCGGGAATAGGGCGCGGCAGGCCCCTAGAGCCATGACACGGAGCTCCCTGGACTCATCGCCCCAAGACGCGAGGAGGGTGTGCAGTCGGCCCTCCTCCTTGGACCTCTAGAGCTGCTCCGTCAAGCGAAGGACCTTCGCCCTCGACCCTGCATCAACAAAGACTGGAGGACATCAAGGTTAGATGCCGCGCAGGCGGTGCCTCACGGGAAGCAAGAAGGGCGAGGGAATGACCCGAACCTTCGAGCACCTCCCTCAGGAATGCCGCCTCTGCCTGTGCTGCATCACACAAGTTCTTCGCTGTCGCCGCTGCCACCCTCTCTTCCTCAACCTCCCTCCGGGTGTCCTCGTGCTTCCTCTGCAGCGCCTCGACCATTGCTGCTAGGAGAGTGACCTCGGCGCCATGAGGAGACGCCCCTAGCGATGGCGTGTGCGAGCCCAACGTGGCCACCGAAGGCAATGGTGGCAGCAGGCAGGGCTAGCACCAGGGAGGCTCAACACTGCTCCCAGGGCCAACTTTGATGATCATCATGCCTGGAAACCCCCTGCGCATGGCGAGGACAAGCAATGTCAAGAACGACAACATGAAGGACCAAGGGAAGCAAATCTCCACTCTTACCTGCCCCTCCGGGGGGACGACAAACAAGGCGGACTCCACCCGCACCGAGTGGGACTCCTCCGACACCTCCATAAACCCCCATCGACTTCCACTGTGTGGGCCACGGGAGCCGGGGTGCCACTGAAGCTAGAGCCACGAGCACTGCCACTAGGGGCGGGCCAGATGCTAGTGCCAGCGCCTCCCACGTACCCATCGTGGGCACCACCATCCATTCCCACTCCTCCTCTGATAGTGGGGCCAGCGATGCCGACACCATCTGAGCGAACGGGTGGTCCATAGGACGGGGATGGTAAACGTCGAATGGGCGCGAGCCAACCCCCGCCCCAGGGTAGTTCAGGCCCACTGCCTCCAGCATCACAATCCTCAGCACCGTGTCCAGGATGGGGTACGAGAACTCCATCATCGGGTTGGTGAACCCCTCATATGCCTAGAGCGAGTGCACTCGCTCCCTCAGCGGGAGGATCCGGCGCTGCACGAACATGTGAATCACCATCGCTGTCATTAGTCCCTACCCTCTCAAGGCATCACAGCCCCCATTAGGGCAAGGACATCAGTCACTTTCACTGCCAAGGGGAACAGCTGCCATGACTCTGGGATGGCGCCACCTGACCGGGGCACCATGAAGGAAGGAAGCACTGGGACCATGTTTGGGAGGTAGAACCAGATCTACCGCCATGTCACCTGGCCATCGAAGCCCACGGACGCACGAGGGTGAGGTACTGGCTAGCAGCAGTGGACACACTTGGATCCGGGCACCACCCATCGCCAAAAATGTGCCGTTGGGGAATGATGGCACCTCCCAAAACAGCCACCTCCATAGTGCAAAGTGGGGAGTGATCCCCAGGATGGCCTCGCATAGCGTGATGAAGGTCGCATTATGGGGCATCCCCTCTAGTGTCAGGTCATGAAGACGAAGGCCATAGAAGAACGGTGAGGGGAAGCTTGAGCTCGAGATGGTGGAATGCCTGAAGGAGACAATCTCGTCGTCCTAGGGCGAGGGCGCTAGCTCCTCGACACTAGGTGGATGCTAGCCAATAGTGAAGACCTGCTCCAATGCTAGCCCCCTCTCCTCCATTGTCCTGATCTCTGCCTCCCTAACCTCAGATGGCCCCCATTCCGCCATGGAAGCGATGGGGAAAATGAGCAATGGCGGGCGAGGTGAGCAGGGGCGAGGAAGAAGAAGAGCGAGAGGATGGAAGGCTATGCTAGAAGTAGAAAGGTAACTCCTTTGCCCTGGCTTTTCATCTATGCTTTTATCCTTCACAGGGCGACAGCAGCCATGCCCCCCACAATCCCACGTGTGATCGTACGACGCGGATTGCCGGACTCGAGGCAGAGGCGAACCGCTGCCTCTCTACTAGCCCAACCTTCTCAAGTTGAGCCACACATGCCGCCCACCGTGCACACGCCTCTTCCTAGACTTGGGGAGATCTGCCTCCCCCTGGGCCCACCTGCAACCATCAATGGCCTGGATCCAAGCACTTCAAGTGTCCTGACTCCTCCATCGCTAGATCTGCTCTACGTGGCTCTTGGCGTCCTGTCCCTAGACAGGGTGAGACAGCGCGGGGGCTACGCGCCTTAACTCCTCCACCAGGCACGGTGGCCTAGACATCATCAACCGCCTACGCAAGCCATCAGCCGATGGGATGTGCTCAGACGGCGCCCCACCCACTGGCAAGGAGGCCCCATGACAACCTCAAGGGCTACGCCGACTCCCCAAATGGAGTAGCCCGACCCACCGATTGAATGGGTCTCGGGCGGTGCATCCCCTAAAAAGGCAACCAATTCCCTAGAGTTGGGTCAGGAGTCGCCAAGCAATGGGCCCAACATGGGCCCCCAGCCCAAGGCTCAGCACGCTCCCTGCTCCCCGATCAAGGGTTGGCCCTAGAGGCCAACTCGGGAGGATCGAGCCCTATTTTTATAGCCCTCAGAGGGACGTGCAGTGGTGCCCTGGTTGGTCAGTTGGCCCCAAGCTAGAGCCCAGCGCTCATGATCTCCCGACCCACGGTAGGGCCCAATTGAAAGGAGGGGTGCCCCCGGGGCCTCCAGTCGGCAACTCCCCCGACAAGCTCGCCAAACCCTCGCTCGAGCTGAAGACCCAAACACCGTAGACTCATGATGGGGCTAGTTTTTCTAACGCTTGCCGTCGGTGGCCGAGCTGTAACACCCCTGGTGTTTGTCACTCACTAAGCAGTGGGTTTGAGCTCAAACATGATAGATCAAGTGGAGATGACAATGTCAGGGTCAAACCTATGGAAATGAGCCCCAACCTAAACTTGGATGTTGCACCATTGCTTTACATATAGGCCATTTTCAAGATATATGCTTGGATGGTGTTATTGCAATATCTTCATGTGTGTCACCTTAGTATCTATCTATATTGATTCCTGGAAAAGTTTCATGACGTTTGGAATCAAAAAGTCACATGAAATGATAAGTTATATGCTTGTTTGGATTATGACTAAAACCTGCCTTACATCCCATGGGAACTAGTGTTTGTGCAACATACAATGCAACATGTGCAACACATCTTGGATACATGTGGAACAACCTAGTGGAACATGTGTAGCATGTATCTTGAAACAACCACATGAAATGACTATAACATTTCACTTGAGTTCTATGTTTCAAGGCATGTGAGGCCTACACTTTTGTGCAACCTATGCATGGTGGGTATGTTTGGCCTCTACAACACCTTAACTACACTTAGGACACTCCATGGAACAATGTTCATGTTGATCATTTTGCCTAAATGTGCTTCTAAGTGATGGTTGACCATGTATGGACCCGGGAACACTTTTGTTTGACCATTTCAAAAGTGTGACCTACAGGCTTTGCATGACTGTGCACCCTTTGACAAAGTCGTAGAAAATTTTATAAGGAATAAACTTTGTTTAAGAGTCAAGTCATGAAAATGTGTGGAACATGCTCAAACAGGGCCCACAAGTCAGTTGTAGGGCTGAAATCAGCACTTGGCCATTTTTAAGCCCTAATTCCGGTAACATCGACGTTGGCATCCCGCGTTCTCGTGATTTTGCTAACCAACATGATTTGACCCCTTAACAAAAGTTGGAGTTTATGTTATGGAGAACAACATGTAAAAAGTTGGGATCAATTTGACCAAGTTTGGCATTGCGAAATCCCAAAATCGAGCCCTAGCTTAACATGTTGACACTGGTGATTTGGGGACTGATTATCTCCTAATCTACAGCTCTAATGACTTTGCTCCCAAAAGGAAAATCATAGAGCTTTGAACGGGCTTCAAACTTCGTATTGGGCCCATGTCCAAAATCGACCCGGAGGTGGCCCAAACTCATGTCCCACTCTCGTTGCTTCACTGCACGCCGCGTGTTTGGTAGAATGCCGCTATGGCCGCCGCGTGCCCTGGGCGTGTCCGCCATGCAGAGCTGTCGTGCGCCCCCGCGACCGACAAGCGTCCAACCTTCACCGCCGTGTCACTATGCCTTGCCTCCTCCCGAGCAGACGCGCCCGAGCTTCCTCTCGGCCTCCCTCACTCCTCTCTGCCTCTTCCTCGCCTCGGCATGGGCGGCCGTTCGCCGTGGCCGCTTGCCGCCATGAGTGGCCGCCGTGGGCCACGCTGCTGTTCCGATTGCTAGCAGCAACCGCATGCCAAACCACCACTACCTGAGGTGCCTCCACCTTCCCGCGAGCTTAAAGTACCTTTGTCACCACCTATTTTCGTCACCAGAGGACGCCCCCGCCATGGCCGACCGGCCAACTCCAAGGCCGTCGTCGATCCATCGTCTCTGACTGCCCTCCACCGAATTGACCGCGCCATCGCGTTTCTAGCACCAAGCCGCACCTCCTGGACTGCTCACCTCACCGGCTCCGCCCCCGCGGCTTGCTGCCGCCGGAGCACTGGTCGACGGGCCGCCGGCGCACGTGGCCAAGCCGCTGCCGACCGCCTTTCGCCGCTCCTCGGCCACCCCCGGGTGCGGAATGGCACGGCGGTGCCCGCGCTGCCCCTCCCCGCCGCTAGCACCGACCTCACCGGCCGAAGGATGGCCGGCCAGCAAGCCTCCTCCACCTCCTCTGTTCTGAAATGAGGAGAGGGACCGCGGGGTTGAATTGGGAGAAGTACAGGGGGTTAAGTGAGGAGATGCAGACTCATTTGAATAGTGCCTAAAGGATCTTTCGGTGATGACTTATTTAGTGAAGAGTTCAAGGGCCCCGAAGTAAATGTGTTTTCCCTTTTCTGATATTCTTTTCTTTTATACATATAAATCAGCTGAATCTTTAGAAATTGATATCTCGGGCTAGGAAATTCCAAAAATAGTAAATGGGGACTTTTTGGAAACCTTGAGAAGAGATATTTGTAGTAGAGTCATAAAATTCTATATGGTTGTAGATATTTTCTGATGTCCTTATTTAAGTTTTAAAAGTGCTCTAAAAATGCCTCTAAACTTGACCAGAGCAAGATCTAGAGTTTTAGAACTCCAAAAATAGTGATTATTGTTTTGTTAATTTTGTGATGACATGTACTTACTAGGAAAAATATTAAACACACTAGTTGTTCACTGTTTTCTTAGGGTTTTGATTGGACCTTGTTAAATAAGGAAAACTACATTATTTTGCTTGTCATTTTTATATCTTGAGTTGTGATGCTCCAAATGATGTGAAAGTTTTATGGTAGTCTTGTCATGATAGGTATGTACTGTGGTATAAATTTCTTGGTCACTACTTATTGGATGATCTAGTTATTGATTTAACTTGTTTATAGCTTGATAAATAGCTTATAAATAATATATAAATGATAAAATGGAAAATGTTGTTCCATTACCTTAGTATGAGGTTGTTCTATCATTTTGATCCATACTATGGCCATGTGTTCACAGTAAATATTGTGTTTTAGGTTTAACTTGCTCTCACATGATTTATTTCAATAGCTATTTATCTTTTTCATAGAGGTTGATATACTTGTCTAAATGTATTGAAATTTTGATAGTATACTTTTGGGAGCATTTTTAGATCACTGTAATTTTTGTAGAATTTATTGTGCACTTTTGATAGGTGTTCATAATTCCACCTAATTATCTAAATAAATTAAGAAAATGCAATAAAAGAAATTATTTAGGAATGGACACTATGTTTTCTGGTGTTCATTAGTCATGTGTGACATGTTGGTAAAGTTGGTTTTTGTCTAATTATATGTTTGCAACATAAGTTAATAATTATTTCTTGCAAATGAGGTTTCTGGACAGATCTGGGAACTTAGCAAAGTTCTTCATGATAATATACTTTGTTGTGAAACTTATTTATACAAAAGTTGTAGATAATTTATGTATCTAGCTTCTATTAAAATTTGGTGGCATTTGGCCATATAGTTTAGAAACTACAGCTGTTCTAAGTTGGGTTCAGATTTATGTTGCTCTCTGTCCTTCCAGGACATATTCTGTACCTTCGGTATTTCGACCTGGTAAATGTTAGAATCAGGTTTAGATGTTTATAAATGAAATGTGGACAATTTCATAAGCTTTCTAGGATGTCTTCTTGTAAGTCATTTGGATTTGTAGATCTCCAGTTATGATTAAATTACTCAGCTGTTGGTCTGATGTCCAGAAGGTAGCAATTTCTAGTTCTAGTACTTTGATTAACTTTGTCATGCTTGGGTATTGAAGTGTGACTCATATCTTTGATGATACTTGGGTGGTACCCTGTGATCTTGTGAGACTTGTTTCTTGATTGATGTGCTTGCCCTCTTCTATGTTATGTCTTAATGAGGATTAAGTTAATTAGCTCTAGGTGTTTATGTGAACTTTGGTATGTTTGCATGATTACTTTGTTTATTGCACTTCTATGCATTCATACATATGCATTATTGCACCTCATTTAGGTACGCTAGCTGAAGCATGTGAAGGACCTGATGTGGAGCCAAACACAAAGATGGAGTTGGTGGATATATCCCGAAGATAGAAAGACCGGACAAGTGATAGATTGGGAGATGCTCGCCAAGCGAATTCATCTGACATACTCTAACTTGAGTCGGATCCCAGGCAAGCCCTGGAGCATTATAAGCCTCCTATCTTCAAAGCAATTAATTCTATATATGTTATAAGTATTGTTGCATTACGTGATAGGAGTTGGTTGGAAACTCTTGCTGCATTATATCATTCCTTGTCCAGATATATGAATCTCTGAATCCTACATAGACTAGGATCGAGTAGATGCTTAGCCCTGCTTTAAGCGGTAGAAGTCAGGTGATTTCCTGTCACCTGCGAGATGTAGGAATATTCATATATGGCACGGTTGGCTATATTGCTATCGTGGAATGGAACCATGTGTTAATAAAATGAAATGAGACCGGGCGGGATGACGATAGTGAAGCAACAAGGCATGGAGGTCTTGGGTGTGGATCTATCCCCATCTGAGTCGTTTAAGGACCGATTCGCTGTACGTCATTGGGTCATGTTGAACGCAGTCTAACACTTAGTTGGCCGGATAAGTCGTTTCGACCGCGAAGCTGAGTAATATGGTTCAGGCCAGGAATCGAATGGTAGGTTGCTTCTTGGAGAAGAGAAAGGATGTGCTTGGCGACATTGGCGTGAGACCAAGGGGGGTTAGAGTCCCCATCACCTGGCATAGTGTTGCCCTTGGGGTTGCGACATCATTCGGACCCGCGATTCCAGAATTGTACGAAAGGTGGCTTGTGCGACCCTGGCAGGGGCCTGCGCGGTGAGTGTTAGAAATATCCCTCTAGCTGGATAGGAATTCGATTCGAATCGCCGTCGCTCCCGGTTAGTGAGCACTTGACTTGAGCAGCGGCAACGTAGATTCCATTAAATTGAATGGATGGTTAATTGGATAACGATGGAAAGGTTGCCTCAATTTATGCCTGCTATGGTTAATATTGTTTGCTCTTAATAAAGTGAGTGCTCTAGTACAGGTTCTAATATAGAGGACAGGTTAATGATAATTAACTTGATGCTTAAGCATTAATGATTACTTATTCATAATAAGCTTTTATGCAAAATGTTGTCAAGCTAGCCCACTTTATATCAGCCTTGCATGATCCTTGGGGTCACCTTATTTCTGGTTTATGACGGGTAAGTCTAGCTGAGTACCTTCTCGTACTCAGGGTTTTATCCCCACTTGTTGCAGGTTGTGCTGTATCTTGGCTACTACAAGAGTTGGTTGGCCCTGCCGTAGTGGCGGAGTGTGGAGTGTGATCACGGGCATGATCCTCCTGAGTTAGCTTCTCTCTAATGCTTTTGTTGGAAGTCGACCTTGGTACTGGCATGTATTTGAAATAAGATAAATGTTAGTTTCAAATTACTTTGCTTCCACTACTTTTTAACTTAAGTTGTAATAATTATGTTGAACTCTAATGTATATTCAATTACTTGTGAAATGGTTGTAACATATGACTTGTTATGTTGAATCACTATGATCTTGGCCGGTATGTTCGTTGGTTTGAAATCCCTCATGATTTCATTGGACTACCGGAGTTATATGGGCTCAAGTGCGAGAATTTGATCACTTCGGTGATTGTTTTTGTACTTGTGCTCTTATAATTTGGACGGTTCTATTACAGCTGGCATCAGAGCAAGATTCAATATTAAACTTGTCGTATGTGTATTTAAAACAAAGGTTTTGTTTTATAAAATCAGTTTTATCAACTTATAACTATATATAGGTTTGTGAAATCTGAATTCTAAACCTAATATGCCAGTGGTCAATTTCCTTATGCCCATATAAGGATTATTAGGTGGCTTATATAAGTACTAATTTGGGGGTTTTTCATTTATGCATCTACACCCAGCCAAGGTATGTATGTGTGATAACTCTCCCACACTATGCTACCGGTGTGTTAGATTAGAGGTAGCCTTCATATATGAAATAGCCATATATGTTGTTAGTTTACTTTTATGAAATGTCGCACCTACGCTCAGGTAAGTGTGAGTTGTGAGAGCATGACCGTACAACCTGCGGTCGAGGGGAGAGGTAGTTTTGGTTACTGTTGACATTGTTTTTTAGCACGTGTCAAGATGGTCAGGAAGGGCTAATCAGCAGAGGAAAGATTATTGTGTAGATTGATAGCTGATGAAAATGAGTTTGCTTATGAGTGGTAGCAACGTATGGATTCAAATTGAAATGTTGCCAATAAGGTTAAGGGTATTATTGCCGATGCCGATGAAAGATGGTTTTAAGACTGCTGCCGATGAAACAGGGAATGTACCGATGGAAGGAACTTGAAGGCTGCTGCCGATGGAACAGGGATTGTGCCGATGGAACAGGGATTGTGCCGATAAAAAGGAGGTCGATGAGAATACCATCGTGACTGAGGCGGACTATGGAATAAGATAGGAGTTAATTTCCTTATATACGTTTATTAGAGTCTGAGTTGTATAAAAGTCATGTGTTTCCATATATTTGGATTTAGTGTCTTAGTCGTATTTGGTTATGTTTCTATAGATCAGGATATAAATATAGGGTGAAGGGCAATGTAAAAAGGAATCAATCAATACATTAAAAACAACTTTTATCTTATTTACATCTACTTTCGATGACTTCGTCAATTTGCATATTTTTCTTTTTTACGAGTTCTCATCGATTCGGCGAGTTGCATTGCTCTAGTGCAATCTTCGGTGATCCTCGAGTTCCGTGTGAGTACCTCTTGGCCGTGACTTCCAAGCGTATCGCTGTTGTCAGGACCAAAGTGCTCGTATCTTCATCCTTGTCGATTAACAGGTCAAATCGACTGGCACGCTTTGGATATCGATTTCGGGTATTAGCCCTTTATGTTTGCAGATCTACTTTTGCATCAACACATCTTTTGGCACGCCCGGTGGGACCGATCTAATCAAGATGCTTAATCCTAAGATCGATGCGGGGAACATCATCGCGGTAACAGAAGAAGATCTTAAGGATGATCAGAAGCAGGCTATGGAGAGGGCTATAGAAGAATACAGACAACTCTGCTTGAAGTCATTCAGTTTGAACAAAAGTGGACAAGTCATCCAGAAGCAAGACTTGCCGTTGCCTCGGCAAGTTACCTTTGATTCTAATCCGGGTAAAATTTAAGAGATGGTTAATTCTACAGTGAATCATGCTTTAATTAATCATTCCTATGTGCTATCCAATACTGTTCATAATGTTGTGATTCGAACTTTCAAAGAAGGGCAAGCGTCACCTCGTTACGTTGGGCCTGCTTATCATCAACCAGAATCAGCATCTGCTATAGCTCCATCGGCTCCCCCGGCCGTTGCGGGTATAGAGATTTCTTCTCTTCCAGTATCAGCAGGTTTATCTAATGTACAGTCTACACCGATGCGTCCGGATTTAGCACTATCAGGACGAGTTCAACTTAATACAGATCTATCAGCATCGGCTTTATCAGGTCCTGTACCACAGAATAATCAGACTCCTGCTAAGTGGTGGGGATATGGTATGCCTCCAGAGCCATCTGTTTTTAACCATGGATCACCTCAAGTATTTGATGCAACGGGAAAAGCTCCTATGCTATCGGCCGGTTCACCGATAGCTCAAGTACCCCAATATACTACAGCAACTACTGTACAACCAACTCTAGAAGGTTTTCAGGTGTCTTTGGGTCAAACATCTAGTTCAAGTCCATCGGCAAATTTGTTACCGATGCAACAGAAGGCTCCAATCGTGAGTCAACCTGGAGTCCAGGTTTTACCTCAAGTTAGTTGTAATTATCCGGCAATGCCAACAAGTTACTAACCATCGGCAAATTTTATACCGATGAACGCTAATAATTGGCCAGGGCAGTTTCCCACTGAACATTCAGTTCAGCCAAATCAACAAGCCACAGGTGTTCATCAAGGTCACATGCATGCTGGTTTTCAGAATCAAGCATCGGCAGCTCAGCCGATGAACCCTTTTCAGCAGGTTAATGGACCATAGATAGTGACAAATATGCCAATTGCTGGAGATCGTGGGCCACAAAGGTATGCAGAAGGGTATCAGCAAGTACCTCCAGTTGAGATTCAACCATATCGTCAACAAGATGTTGATGCTTTTTGGGCTGATAAAATAGCAGAAATTATGAAGGATCAGTTTGGGATCAAGCCCAAAGTTAATACCTATTCTTATTGGACTCCATATCCTCTGGCATATGATTTAATTCCTCTCCCAAATCGTTATAAGGTGCCAGATTTCACTAAGTTTTCTGGGCAAGACGATACATCAACCATGGAGCATGTTAATCGTTTTATTATTCAATGTGGAGAGGTAGCTGGTAGAGATGAATTGAGAGTTCGTTTGTTTTCATCATCTCTATCTGGATCAGCATTTACATGGTTTATCTCACTACCGCCAAATTCTATTATTACTTGGGCTGATCTGGAAAAGCAATTTCATAAGTATTTCTTTGCTGGAGTTCATGAAAAGAAGCTTACCGATTTGGTAAAGATGAAACAGCGCAATGATGAATCGGTAGAAGGCTTTGTGCAAAGGCTACGAGATGTAAAGAACAAATGTTATAGCCTGGTGTTGGATGATCGGCAGCTTACCGATTTAGCCTTTCAGGGATTGTTGCCACACCTTAAGGACAGATATGCTTCTCAGGAGTTCGAAAGCCTAAGTCATCTAGTGCAAAGGATTTCTGATCAAGACACTAGAGTTTTTGAACCTAAAAGGAATTGGAATAAGAAAGTTTCATTTGTCGAAGAAGTAGAAGATTCTGATTCGGATGAAGAGCCAGTTATCGGTTTGGCTGAGTGGGTTAAGAATAAAAAGCCGATATCTTGTCCCTTTGGTCACAAAGAGCCAGAGAAGTTTACTTTTGACGTCACCAAAGCCGATAAGATATTTGATCTTTTGCTTCAGGAGGGCCAGATTAAGTTGTCACCTAATCATGTGATCCCATCGGCAGAAGAGTTGAAGCATATGCTGTATTGCAAATGGCATAATGCAACTTCACACAGTACAAATGAGTGCAAAGTATTTAGACAACAATTACAGTTAGCTATTGAGTCTGGGAGAATAAAATTTGGCAATTCCAAGATTCAGAAGCCGATGAAAATTGATCAACATCCTTTTCCAGCAAATATGTTGGATACTGAAGGTAAAATTAAGGTGTTGACATCGAAAGCTGCTAAAAAGAATGCATCAGTAGATCCCCAACATCGGATAACTACCGATGATGCAAAGGGCAAGGGGCTATTGATAGAAGGTGGTAGTTTTGGAAAGCCTCCTCGATCTGGCATCATGATTACTCAACAAAGACAACAGGAAGGCTGGCGTCAGCGAAGGGACCGATATCGACAACAGCAAGAGGAAAGACGTCAAGAAGAGTGGAATCGACATAAGAATCATTGGAATTGTCCGTTTTTTATTCATTGTTGGGAGGAAGGTATTAAGTTACCTACTGTTGAAGATTGTCCAGAGTGCAATGGTTATTATGGAGTTAATCATCCTATAAGAAGGTTTCAATCTGGTAATCGAGGTTTTTCCATTAATGAGCCGATCAGAAGGAGAGCATCAATTTATGATCGGCTGGGGGGCAGGCTCAGTGTACATGAAAGGCTTGGTAAACGCGCTGCATATTTTCCGAGAAACCAAGAGGAACTTGAAGAGATGGCAAATGCAAGAGTTCCTGATGAAGAAATATTTTATAGGGATCCTAATATACGTCGTGTGGAGACAACCAGGACTTATCAGCCAGTGTGGAAAACTAAACTTCCTCAATGGTGTCCAGAGGGTTTGACAAAGACACAGAAGAGGAAAATGCAACGAGAGCGTCAAAAAGACTTTTACCAAGAAGGAAGTCCCTCCAATGAGAAATCTGGTAATCAGCAGTGGCAGATAAAGCACAAAAATAAAGGCCCATCGGCAGATGTCAATATGGTGTTTATGTTGCCGATGGAATTTTTGGCTCTATCTGATAGCGAAGAAGAAGCTTCCTTCTCTGACCAAATAGCTCAATTAACACTAGATCCAATGATGGCTATTTTTGAGAAGCCTGCCGATGATGAGAGACAACACCTCAAAGCTTTGTTTGTAAAAGGCAGAGTTGATGGGCAGCCTATATCTAAGATACTTATTGATGGAGGAGCTGCAATTAATATTATGCCTTATGTGATGTATCGGAAGCTTGGTAAGGGAGATCAAGACTTAACTAAGACTGATATGATGCTAAAGGACTTTGAAGGCAATGTATCACCAGCTAAAGGGGCAGTGTGTGTTGAATTGACCATCGGCAGTAAAACCTTACCGACAACTTTCTTTGTTATTAATGGCAAGGGTGCATATAATCTGCTTTTAGGAAGGGATTGGATTCATGCTAATTGTTGTGTTCCTTCTACAATGCATCAGTGTCTACAATGGGTTGGAGACAAAATTGAAGTTGTTCCTAGTGATTCTTCTTATATCATCGCATCGGCAGAATCAGACACTTATGAGCGAACCAGGTGCATATCAGGAGAAGCTTGGGAAAAAGAATTCCTCAAGGTTGCCGATTACGAAATTCTACCGATCCAAGCAGTCGGTTCTGAAGAAGAGTTTTAATGGATAGGTTTGCCGATGATGGAAAATTAGGTCAAGGATTTACATCGGCAGATGATTTAATAGAAATAGATATTGGTGAAGGCGATAGGCCAAGGCCCACTTTTATTAGCGCTAAGTTAAATTCCCAGTGTAAACAACAACTAGTTGATTTGTTAAAGGAATATAAAGATTGTTTTGCTTGGGATTATACTGAAATGCCTGGGTTAGACCGATCTATAGTTGAACATCGGTTGCCTATTAAATCTGGATTTCAGCCACATCAGCAGCCGGCACGTCGCTGCAATCCTAATATACTTCCTGATATTAAGGCCGAAATAACTAAATTAATTGAGGCAAAGTTTATTCGACAGTGTCGATATGCAGAGTGGATTTCTAATGTGGTTCCTGTATACAAGAAAAATGGAAAACTTCGTGTTTGTATTGATTTTAGGAATCTCAATAAGGCCACACCGATGGATGGTTACCCAATGCCGATTGCTGATTTATTGATTGATGCTGCAGCAGGGCATCAGATTATCAGTTTCATGCATGGTAATGCAGGTTATAATCAAATATTCATGGCTGAAGAAGATATTTGTAAGACTGCTTTTAGATGTCCAGGACATGTGGGATTATTTGAATGGATAGTTATGACATTTGGTTTGAAAAATGCCGGTGCTACTTATCAAAGAGCTATGAACTTTATTTTCCATGAATATATCGGCACGTTGGTAGAAATCTACATTAATGACATAGTGATTAAGTCTGGAGACATCACAAAGCATCTAACCGATCTACAGAAGATATTGGAGTGCACAAGAAAGCATGGATTAAAGATGAATCCTAATAAATGTGCATTTGGTGTATCGGCTGGACAATTCTTGGGTTTTTTGGTGCATCAGCGGGGTATTGAAATTATTAGAAAATCTATTGAGGCAATCAACAAGATTGTTGCTCCTGCTGATAAAACTGAATTACAATCCTTGATCGGTAAGATTAATTTTATTAGAAGATTCATATCTAATTTGTCGGGTAAGATCAAGGCTTTCAGTCCATTATTGAAATTGAAAGCCGATCAGGAATTTAAATGGGGGGATGAACAACAGTTAGCCTTAAATGAAATTAAGAGTTATTTAACAAATCCTCCAGTGTTAGTTCCACCCCAACATGGAAAACCTTTCAGATTGTATTTATCAACTGAAGATACTGTTATCGGTTCAGCTCTTATTCAAGAATTTGAAGGAAAGGAGCGTGTTATCTATTATTTGAGCAGACGGTTAATAGATGCTGAAACCAGGTATTCGGCCATTGAGAAATTATGTCTATGTTTATACTTTTCTTGTATTAAGCTGAGGCATTATTTACTATCGGCTGAATGTACTGTCATATGCAAAGATGACGTGGTTAAGTATATGCTGTCAATGCCGATACTGAATGGTAGAATTGGTAAATGGATTTTAGCATTATCAGAATTTGACCTATGTTATGAATCGGCTAAGGCAGTTAAAGGGCAGGTTATGGCCGATTTCGTTACTCAACATTGCAACACGGTGGATTCTCTGGAAATTACTCCGTGGACACTTTTCTTTGATGGGTCCACTTGTGATGAAGGGGCATGCATTGGTATCGTATTAATTTCCCCTCAGGGGAAGAAGTATGAGTTCTCATTACCGATTGTTGCTACATCGACAAACAATCAAGCTGAGTATCAAGCCCTAGTAAAAGGTTTAGAATTGCTTAAGGAAGTACATGCTGATGTTGTTGAGATCTTTGATGATTCTATGTTAGTTATAAATCAGTTGACTGGGAGTTATGAATGCCGAAGTGAAATTCTAATTTCATATCATGAAAAGTGTTTGAGATTATTAAAAGGGTTCAGGAGTTTTCATCTGGAACATATTTCTTGGATGCATAATGAAGAGGCTAACCGATTGGTTCAGCATGCTTCAGGATATCAACCTGTTCAAGAGGTATTAATATCAGCAGCTGATACCGATGACTAGAGGAAGGAAATTATTGATTATTTAAAGAATTCATCTAAAAAGGTTGAAAGACGTATAAGGTTCCAAGCTACCAAGTATGTACTCCTCGATGATGAATTGTATTACCGTACCATAGATGGAGTTTTACTCAGGTGTGTTAGCATAAAGGAATCAAAAGGCCTGATGGGTGAAATTCATGAAGGAGTATGTGGGGCTCATCAGTCAGCCTTCAAGATGAAATGGATGATCAGAAGAAATGGATATTATTGGCCAACTATTCTTGAAGATTGTTTTAAATATTTTAAAGGATGTCAGGAATGTCAGAAATTTGGTAATATTCAAAGGGCACCCGCATCGGCTATGAACCCTATAATTAAGCCTTGGCCGTTCCGAGGTTGGGCTATTGATCTCATCGGTCAAATTTATCCACCATCGAGTAAAGGGCATAAGTTTATTCTGGTTGCTACCGATTATTTCACAAAGTGGGTTGAAGCAATTCCTTTAAAAAAGGTGACATCGGCTAATATGATTGATTTTGTGAAGGAGCATATTGTTTACCGATTTGGTATCCCTCAAACTATCACTACCGATCAGGGTACTATGTTTACATCGGGTGAATTTGATGAGTTTGCTATAGGAATGGGGATTAAAGTTCTGAATTCTTCACCGTATTATGCCCAGGCTAATGGTCAGGCTGAAGCATCTAATAAAGGAATTATCAAGCTCATTAAGCGCAAGATTAAAGAGTATCCTAAGAAGTGGCATACAGTATTAAATGAAGCTTTGTGGTCATATCGGATGGCATGTCATGGTGCAACCAAGGTAACACGTTATCAGTTGGTGTATGGACACGATGCAGTCTTACCTTGGGAGATTAAAATTGGTTCTAGGCGAATACGCTCTCAAGATCAATTGACAGCCGATGATTATGATATCCCTATGAAGGATGGGTTGGAAGATATAGCAGGTCATCGGTTAAAAGCTTTAGTTAGCATTGAGGAGAATAAGAAAAGAGTAGCTAGATGGTATGACAAGAAGGTGAAGGTAAAGGAATTTGTCGATGGAGAATTGGTTTGGAAGTTGATTTTACCGATTGGGACTAAAAGTTCTAAGTTTGGCAAATGGTCGCCTAATTGGGAAGGTCCATATCGGATAAATCAATCTGTTCCTGGTAATGCATATATTCTTGAAACTCTCGAAGGAGTTGTATTTCCCAGAGCATTAAATGGAAAATATTTAAAGAAATATTACCCTAGTATCTGGATGGATGCATAAAAGAGTAATTGCCGATAACAATCCTATCAGCTAGAGGCAAAACAAAGTATCAATCATTGCCGATGCGCTAATTTAACAAAGCTTGGATAGCCGATATCGCACGCAGGCGAATTTCATCGGTTTCTTTTAATTCCTTGGCATCTTCATCGGCACTTCCTTCCACAGGCTTGAGTTTCTTCTTGAGAACCAAGGCCTTGCGAGCTTGGACGTCTCGTTCTTGCTGAAAGGCCTTGATAGCGTCAGGAAGCTAGTCTTCTTCTTGCTTGGCTTGAGTCAGGGCTGTTTCAACCTTTTCCAGTTCGGCTAGCAGAGCTGCCCTTTTTGCGGATAGGTCTAAGATTTTCTATTTAAGATCAGCACCGGAGGCTTGCAAGTTGCTGATGCTTTTGTGCTTCTCATCGGCAATTTGCTTCAGCTGTAGCATTTCTTCCTTAAGTTGAGCCTGAGCTGCTCTATCGGCAATACGATGAACAACCTTTTGATATTGAAGTTGTCTGCTCTCCAGATGGACTGCTGGAAAGATGGTTTCTTCAACATCGGCAGGGACTTGGCCACGGATTGTTTTGAAGATGGTCCTTGCAGGGTCTGAATCGATCACCAGTTGAGCAGTATCTTGTTGCAGCAGATTTAGGAGAGCTTCTAGTTTGCCATAGGTATCTGCCAATATTGTCCCCAATGCCAGGGAAGAACTCGCCTCTTCTCCGTCATCATCGGAGACGTCGATAGCAAAAGAAAACAAGCTATCGGGAGAATCTTGTTCCTGTGAAATAAAGAAAGTTAGGAATCCTATTTGTGGTGTCTGGGGATATTATAAACCAAACAGTTAATCGGTTTACCTGCTTCAGGGCAATTTCTTGAGCCTGGCTTGAGGGAGCGGCTTGAAAAGGATCAGGCGAAGGATCGACAGAGGATGCTGATGGAATGTCTTCTACGACTTCATCAGTAGTCGGCCCTTGGGGTATAATGGCTGATGGTGTATCTTATACAGGAGAAGCAGCTTGTTCAATTATATCAGTGGGTCGATTGACAGGTGTTAGAACGGATGCAGGGGCTGGTGTAGATTTCTGTCGCTTTTGTTGAGCTTCAGCATCGGTTAAAGCTTTGCGCTTTGTTTGGGCCTCAGCGACAATTAGCTGGGGGGCATCGACATGTGTTGATTGGGAAGCTTGCATGCTTGGCGTGCTTGCCGATGTGCCCATTTGTTGCTGCAAAAACGAGCATAAGATTGGATATTTAACAGAAAAAATATAAAAAAAATAAGAGAATACCTCTGAAGGAGGAGTAGAGATCGTGGTGCTTGATATTGGAAGAGTTGCCGATGACGATCCAGCTGCAGCTCTCACATCCTGATAATTATATGTTAATATAGTGTGTATCGGTAGAAAACAAAGTAAGCAAGGTTATTACCTTAAAAGCCTTGATTAGGCTTGAAGTAGCAGCCATTGGAGTGGCCCTGGATGTTGCTAGTCTTGGTCTGGAGGTGATAGTTTTGGTGCGAGTCCTCTGAAAGGTTAAGGCCTCTAAGGTAGGGGCGTTGTAGCCAATTATTGAGACTGGAGAAATAGGGTGGAGGTTAAAGGGTCTTCCACTTTTGCTTATTGATGGAACTGGATCATCGGCCTGTTTCAGGGAAGATTAGTTACCAATATACATATAAAAGGAGGGAGAGAGACGAAAGTTAAAAGGAACTTACTACATCATCAGGAATAGCATAGTCGGGATCGATCATGTGCCGATATGTATGAACGGATGTTGAAAACAACTGTTCTTTCCACTCTTGCCACCATTGCTTATATGACTCTGTGATGAAAGACGCTGATGACTAGGCGGAGAGATCAACATTTGAAATATCGGCATCGGGAGCAAGTCTTACTACTCTACTCCATTCAGTTCCAGTTGTAATAATTTCTCTGGGCTTAATCACATCGGCAAAGCATAGCTTGATTGGCAGTTGCCCAAAGGCTAATTGGCGAGACACTGCCGATGGATTGTAGAATTCATAAGTGATATGGGAATTCTTCCCGCTACCAAATGTGTTTACTGGGATTGCTCTGGGGGTAATAATAGCCATCATAAGATCATTATCTTGGTTCAGATCACTATCGACAAAATTGAAAAGAAGAGGGAACTTGTTATCCTCATCGATATAGGGTACCCAAGCCCTGAGATCACGAGGGAGACCATGGTAGAAATTCTGAAAAAACCTGCCGATTTGATCTTCATTGGACTCTGTTCCGGGAAGGACGATTATGGCTTCGCCAAAGTTGAGAGGAGGGCATGTTGCCGATTCATCATCTCCAAGGACGTAATCTTCGGCGATCTCTCGTGGGAATTCTTGGGCAAAGAAATCCCATTGTAGACCCTTATGCATGTGAGCATTTAACCACATATTGATGAACCACCACGGGCCTCCCAGATTGCCGATGGGTTCACCAAGTAGAAGCTTCTGAGATACTTGGTGGAGAAGGTGGTAGGTTGAGCTCAGGAGGTATCAGCCAAGTGGGAATCTGATACCGTTGGCCAAGAGTTATGCTGCTAGGAGGAAGGCATTAGTTGGTCCTACCGATCGACCACAGAAGATAAACTTCTCCAGCCACATGTTCAGGAATATGGCGTGTTCCCTTTGATTGACAGTACTAGTTTTTTGGTACTCTTGGATGTATCCTGTCCAGCCGCCGATGTTGTGTCTATTTACTCTATACTCAGTTTTTCTGCCAAAAATGTGGCCTTCATCGACAGTTGAGATATCCAAGCCGGTGAGCATATATACATCGGCAAGAGTAGGGGCACATGGGCCATGACCGAACATGAAGGTATTTGTGGTATCTGACCAAAAATGAGCAGCAGCTATCATCATGGATTCATTCCTTTGCATATCAACAATGGATAACCTGATACATTGATCTATCTTCCGTTCTGCCCAGAACACTTGCATTGATCTGTTGACCCTCAAGTATCAGTTTTTCCACCCTTTGGTAGGTTTGGGCCAAGATCGAAATGTATCTTTCCATAGATTCAAAGAGAAATTTTGAGCTTTGAAGGGAATACGATTAGCCTCTGCATTGATCAGGTCGGTTGGATCTGGATCACCCATTGGACCTAGGCAATGGAGGGGAGGTTGGTTGGTTGGAATAACCAGTGTGTTGCGTAGTTCCTGAGTTTGGAAGATCAAGAGAGAAAAAAACTGTAAGAACTCGCAAGGAGCCAGAAGGGTCAAAGTAAAAGTAATAAGAAAAGAATGAACCGCAGGGACGTCGAAGTTGACCGCCATTGTTGAGATATCGATGAGGGCCCGAGCTGGAGATTGAAAAATGACGATGGAAGGAGCTCTGGTGGGTTGAGGATGCGCAGTTAGGGTTGCCGCCGGAGAGAGAATGCCAAAGGTTGCAATTTGAAGGTAAAAGATGAGCAGTTCGGAGAAATCTATTTATAGGCCATTTGGGGTAGGGGTATTCTTGACTTATCTCTATGCCGTACGCGGATGGATCAAGGTGGTTCAGATAGATATGGTAACTGTTCGCACGACAATCAAGGGATTGTACAGAAGATTTGATGGCATGGCAAGTAATCATGACTTGAAGGATATTTCGATACAGGATCTTTCAGTTCTAAAATGGTGATATTGCTGTGATAAGATCTTGCTGATGGATTGTTATTTTGGTATCTCAACCGTAATTGAGGCAAAAAATAGTTGGAAAGTGTGCGATATTTACTGAGATGCATGGATTAAATCTGGATTTGATTAAATCTGGTAACAGATCGTGTTATGCCTGGAGAATGGGTTGAAAAATAGGTAATAGCAGGCATTATCTGGAGTAAATTTCGGAGCATCAATATCTTATACTCCGAAATTGGGGGGCATGTGTTGACATCGTTTTTTAGCACGTGTCAAGATGGTCAGGAAGGGCTAATCAGCAGAGGAAAGATTATTGTGTAGATTGATAGTTGATGAAAATGAGTTTGCTTATGAGTGGTAGCGACGTATGGATTCAAATTGAAATGTTGCCAATAAGGTTAAGGGTATTATTGCCGATGCCGATGAAAGATGGTTTGAAGACTGCTGCCGATGAAACAGGGAATGTACCGATGGAAGGAACTTGAAGGCTGCTGCCGATGGAACAGGGATTGTGCCGATGGAACAGGGATTGTGCCGATAAAAAGGAGGTCAATGAGAATACCATCGTGACTGAGGCGGACTATGGAATAAGATAGGAGTTAATTTCCTTATATACGTTTATTAGAGTCTGAGTTGTATAAAAGTCATGTGTTTCCATAGATTTGGATTTAGTGTCCTAGTCGTATTTGGTTACGTTTCTGTAGATCAGGATATAAATATAGGGTGAAGGGCAATGTAAAAAGGAATCAATCAATACATCAAAAACAACTTTTATCTTATTTACATCTACTTTCGACGACTTCGTCAATTTGCATATTTTTCTTTTTTACGAGTTCTCATCGATTCGGCGAGTTGCATTGCTCTAGTGCAATCTTCGGCGATCCTCGAGTTTCGTGTGAGTACCTCTTGGCCGTGACTTCCGGGCGTATCGCTGTTGTCAGGACCAAAGTGCTCGTATCTTCATCCTTGTCGATTAACAGGTCAAATCGACTGGCACGCTTTGGATATCGATTTCGGGTATTAGCCCTTTGTGTTTGCAGATCTACTTTTGCATCAACAGTTACTAGATTATTTACATGTTACACACATGTATATATGAAGGTACTTAATTGTGGGTGATTGATGATTCGGGTAGTTTTGGTGCTACATGTATATATACGGGGGTATATGTACATGGGAGTACTTAGAATTTTACTTCTCTGCTTTCATTGTGTGCTATATTGGGAAATATTGGGCTGCAATGAAATTTTTCTGCAGGTACGCTAACCACGAATGCGTAAGTTGAATGTAGCTAACGACTAGTATATATCGAGAGAGTGCGTGTTATGCCACCGACATAGAACGTGATTGCCACCTTAGGTTGGCAATCTTGTGAGGACGAATAGGACAAAGCATGCATTATCATGATTGTTGCTTTATGCATAGCTATGCTCCTCTCACCCTTGTTCGATAATAAGTAACTTGTGATCAATGTGTTGCACTATCTCCCTTGTGTGGAGTTAAACAAGAATGCCTTGTTCCATGTTGCTTGAATAAGAAGTGCTTAGAAAAGTGTGTGCTTAGCCTTGTTAGAAATGATTGTGGTTACATGCTTGAACCTATAGATGTCCTCTAGTTTAGCCAAGTGGTGAATATGTTGTTCATACAAGCGTTTGCTACTGATTTAGACCTCACGTAAGTAATTGTGGATTCTCATGAATGAATTAAATTAGTGTTGGTCTAAGGTAACAATGTTTAGAGCTACTAGAATAACATGTTTGTGTGCTCTCTTGTTAAGTAGAACAAAGGCAAGCTTTGTTTTGCTTGTTGGACGTTGGCTGCTAGAACGGTTTCTGTTGTAGTGATGCTTTCATGATCATAATGGTGTTTTCTGTAGTTATGGAGAATACCAAAGTTGTAGCTAACTTACTTATCTAGCTTGTCCAAAAATTTCATGACCCTAGGTATTATGGTTTGAGAGTTATGAATTTTAAAAGTTTACGGTCAGGTTTTGCTAATGCTCTGAATAGATCTGAATGTTTGGTTTGTTTGACCTATGTGCGTATGGAATCATGTCTTGTAGATAATAGAAGAAGTGTAGTACTTTTTCTAAGATTTCCAAAATGTCCTATAGCACTAATTGTGGTGGTCTAAATCTCTAGTTATGAGCTTGCAAAGTGGAATGACAGAATCTGTCCTAATCTGGGCAGAAATGTCTTCTTTGTGTTGATTAACCTTGTTAGCTATAGAATCATCTTAATATGATAATAATAAGGTTATAGACAACTTAATAAGCTTTACATAAAGTGAAGGCTCAGCCTTGTTGTGTCCCTAGAACTCCAGTTTTGCATTTTTGAAGTTCTTGTCAGTTTTCTGTCCATATTGGTACAGATCTGAAACATTAGCATTTTTGGCCATGTTAACCTATGATTTAGCTTTTGGTATGAATAAATAAAGTGTATTCATCTCCCTAAGCTTTATATAAAGTCTAGGATCACTTTTGTGGGATGTCTACAACCTCAGTTATGGTTGAAATTAGTAGCTACTATGCTGCTGTTCAGATTCTATGCACATGCTCAGTTGGTTTCCTTAGCTAGCGTTGTTTTGAGCTAAACTTGTAGTTAGTTCATGCTTGAGATAAATGCTTAGTTTGGGTGAGCCTTGTGCCTTGTATTGGTTGCTTAAGCCTATTCGTTTGAATTTTCTCAAATGACTGCTTGATTGAGATGTTGTATGTGTGTTTGTTATTTAGGTAGTGTCCTAGTTGTCACCTCGTTTGTCCTCGGCAAGCATACGAGGGTCACATAGCTTTATCCTAGAACAACGTTCACGTTACGTAATTATATGGTTGTTGTCTTCAATTAGGTTTTCTCCCTTAGGAGCCTGAGCCTGTAGACTTGGTGGTTAGTCCTTGAATGTTTGTATCCATGCCTTTGCTTGACCGAAAGCCCAAAGTTGAGTTCTCCTATATGTTTGCATAAGCCATGGATTTTTGCAATCCTTTTGTGAAGACCCTTATCTTCTGACCAACCAAGTTAACTCTCATCAACGTTAGCCTTTGACCATGGTTCATACATTGCTAGTTGTGGAGACCGTACCCAAATCCATGTTGGACCTTCCGGTTACCTCTCCTAAGGATTAGCTAGTGTGATGCAACGTCTCTTTGCTATGGCCTCTAAATCGTGTGCTTACAAATTCGTGCATCTACCTTATCAACTCAATCTATGACTACATATCGGTTTTTGCCTTGAAATTTGCTTAATTCGTCTCCAACCTTCCCAAGTCTCGGGATGTTTATCAGTCTTGATCTCATGTTGTTGCCCAACATGAGTAAATCTCCTATTAATCTTTTATCTGGAACTCACCTCGGTGGACGCAAGTCGTGCATAGAATTTAAGAAGAGTCCATTGCTCAGTTGTCTTTAGGAATTGGGCTATGTTCCCTTGTGGTGTGTGTTAATTTTTGGATCACCTCCTCGTTGATTCTAAACCTTGTGACTACCTTTACTTGCTATCCCTCCTTGGTATGGCGCTTGTTTGGACAACCCAATCTGTGCAATTTGAAATTCCTCATCCGGTGTATGTTCAGTAATGGTGTTATGAGTAGCAACTAATGGTGCCGCGATGAAACCGAGGGCCTCCTGTGGGTGCACACACAAGGTTGTGCTGCTCGGCACGCGCTGGTATCATGATTTCTAATCATAATGCATTGCAGAACAACCCTGATGTGATTTTCACGTGACCTTCTTCCTTGGTTATTTTTCCCATATCTTATCAAAAGACCCTTATATTGGACCAAAAGTAGTAGAGCTTCCTCCTGAAGTTGCTAAGAGGATAACCTTTGAAGAACAGGTCACCGACATAAACATTAATAGACTGCAATATGTGGTAGCCCAGTGACTCTATTTAGTTGTCCCCGTATTGACGAACGTCATCTAGTAAGCAAGTATCTCATCTCTATTGGATAGAAAGGACACACAACACTTACTGTTGGACAAGTTATCTGTGGGATGAGAATCGATTGTCGCATTGTGCATAATGACCATACAATCGAAATCAACCATCTCTAGAGTAACTTTGTATTTGCTAACTTCGATGGCAACCATCTGTTCTGCACCAACCACAGTTGTTGTGGTCAAGAGTGAAGATTTGGAACTTTTTAGTGTTGAGAGACAACTGATTAGTTACCAATAGGAAGGTTAATCTCCAGCTAGGTAACGACTCTTTGGTAGCTACGAAGGCTATGTCTTACAGAGCAATAACCAACAAGAAGTTAATCAACTAGCCAACAACTTGAGTGATACTCTATCTTCCATAGCTGTTGTGACCAAGCCAATTCCATCTTGGGCAATCACACAGATAGTGCAAGGTGTTCAATCAGCTGCGGTGAAGAATTAGAGAAATGCATGCCCTAGTTTCGATCAACATCCTTGTGCCCTTAGGTGCCACAAATGGTTTGTTCATAACTTTATTGGACAAAGTGTTGAGGAATATTCAAAAGCAATTTGAGAAGTGTCAAACAACAGATTTCCCATCTTAGAACTGTTATTTGACCCTAAAGAGGAAGCCTCTAGATGAAAGTTGGCCTGACAAAGTTGTTATGCTGCAAGTCAACTCAACTTATAGTACAACTAAGTCACCAAGGAAGATTTTACTCAATCGCTTGGTGGTAGACTACTCCCCGCGGTTAAGTGAATATTTACAACTTTTGTTGTCCATAAGGCCTCGCTACATCTTTCTTTGGGAATTATTTTCCAATGATGACATACTTTGGTACCTTATAAATGTTTTTACCCAAGAGATTGCATCTGATTCAACCCAGATAACTATTTTCTTTGGATAAAAGAATCTTCTTAGGTAACATTTGGCAGAAATACGAAGCCGACAGAGTCAGCTATCACATTCACTAATCCCTCGACCGACTCAGATAATACAGTGTTGTCATCAAAGAAAGAGAACTGCACACATGAAACCTTAAGTAGTGTTCTATTAGTTGATATCTGAAGGATTGAACCATTACGACCAGAATAGACCTTGTCTATTGGTTAGTTAGTACCATATAACCTCAGAGAATGTTTGTCGTCTATGATCTCACCCTTTTGGAAGGTTGTACTTAAGCCATTTTGGTAGAGAACTGCTTTTCAAAACCGTGTGAACATAGAGCCATTTCAACGAGTATACTTCTGAATATTTTGGTCTAGTGTCAAGTTCATATGGCCTATGTTGTGCTCATTAGAGAGTCAGATACTTGTGAGTGGTTCACTCATGGACCAAATGATCTCCGTACACTGAGAATGAAATACATGCTGTAACAGAACCGACCAAATTATAAGAGCACAAGTACGAAAACAAGCACCGAAGCGCTCAAATTTTCAAACTTGAGCCCATATAATCCCGGTAGTCAATCGAAATCACGAAGGATTTCAAACCAAACTGCTTACAACCAGGATCGCATCATTCAACATACACATTGTACGTTACATTTCACAAGTAGTTCCAAAATAAGTTTACACCACGGAGTAGCAAATATTACAAACCAAGTTTGAAAGTAGCGGAAGCATAACACACACACTCGTTAATTAAATACTGCCAGTCTGGATGATCGACATCCCGCAAAAGCATGAGGAAAGTACATAAAGACGATCACGCCCTTGTGATCTAGTCATCATCACCCGCAGGGTGGAGACACGTCTTGCAGAATCCCTGATAAAGCATGTCATCTGCAACAGGACGGAATAAACCCTGAGTACTGGAATGTACTCAGCTAGACTTACCCGTCATAAACCAGAAATAAAATAACACCAAGGATTATGCAAGGCTTACACAAGAGGCTAGCTGACACCACATTTTGCATAAAGGCATAAGTAGTTGAAACTCTTATAACCTGTACTAGCAGTTATTTTTAGCATTTACCTGTCATCTAGCTTAGCACCTGTACTAAACATGCACTTGATCATCATCAAACAATTATTCATCTTATTTCCATAATAGGTATAAATGGTGGCAACATTGTATCATTCACTTAACCATCTGTTCATTTAATGAGATCTACGTTGCCGCTGCTCAAGTCAAGTGCTCACTAACCGGGAGCGACGGCGATTCGAATCGAATTCCTATCCAGCTGGAGGGGTATTTCTAACACTCACCGTGCAGACCCCTGCCAGGGTCGCACAGGCCACCTTTTCATATGATTCAGGAATCGCGGGTCCGAATGATGTCGCGACCCCAAGGGCGACACTCTGCCAGGTGATAGGGACTTTAACCCCCCTTGGTCTCACGCCAATGTCCCCAAGCACATCCTTTCTCTCCTCCAAGAAGCAACCTACCATTCGATTCCCGGCCTGAATCACATTACTCGGCTTCGCGGTCGGAACGACTTATCCGGCCAACTAAGTGTTAGACTGCGTTCAACATGACTCAAGGACGTACAGCGAATCGGTCCTTAAACGACTCAGACGGGCATGGCTCCACACCCAAGACGTGAAGTGTCTTGCGGCTGTACCATCGAACTCCCGCCCGGTCTCAACTTCATTTTAAAGCATGGTTCCATCACGATAGCCATAAGCCACTCGCGACCCAGTCCTATATCTCGCGGATGACCGGAAATCACCCGACATCTACCGTACTAAGCAGGGCTAAGCATCGACACGTGCCTAAACCTAATATAGGATTTAAGTACGATATCTGGACAAGGACAGGTACAATGCAGCAAGTGTTTTCATATAACTCCTAGAACTTAATGCAATAAACAATTAAAAGTACTCAAGATATATTTATAAAACGATGGGTTCAGCATGCACCGGGGCTTGCCTTTGAGAAAGGTTGCGGGTCTGTGGTCCGGACACTCGGGTAGATCTTCTGACGGAGCTTCCCCGACGTTGGGTTCTTCTGCTAATTCCTCCGGTTGACTCAGCACCTCCTCCGGTATCGCTTGTTCGAATTCGAGGAGTGTCACCCCCTCCGGTACACCTATTGCATGAGTGCATAATAAATCCCATGAATGCATAATGAAAGATGCAATATGCTCGGAATGAAATGCATTACAACAATTTAACGCTCTATTCAAATCACTTCAAAAGAGTAGGTGCAAATTTCCTCTCCGGTAGAGAAGTACTCACCTAATCTACTTAACCTAAGATAAAGCTGCTCATCCTCAGTTAAGGCTCTAACACCTAACAATTACAAAAGTAGCATGTCTTAGGATATCACACCATATCAATCAGCAAAACACCACAGTAAGCATTCTGGACAGCAGCTACTTGTTTTTATCACAACTGGAGATTTACAATTCCAAAAGATATGATCTAAGACAATCTGGAAAGCCTAAGAAATACACTACAATTCATTTTTAGACCTCAACTCCAAACTCCTAAGTTTTCCATGTCAAACTTCACAAGTTCCAGAATCTGTCCTCTCAAAACAGAGAGTAGCAGATTTTGAACTGCCACTTTAAACAACAGTAACTCTCAAACTACTAAGCCAAATGCTTCCAAATTTTGACACAAGCTAGTTCATCAAGTTTACTCCAACTTTGGTATTTACAAGTTTTCCAGCAACCAATTTTATCAAAGCCAAATTTAGAATTACTACTAGCTGTCCAGAAAACCTAAAATTACAAAGGTTAAACATTTATTGATGTGGCCAAAGACCCTTAAAACCAAACTAAGATTTCCAAAAGTTCACATGGGGTATAACAACACCAGAAAGTAGGGTGTGACTACCTAGAACATTTATTTATACTCATTTCTTATTTTACTTAATTAATTAGGTGGAATTTTAAACATATATGTAAACTGCTCCTAAAATTCTACAAAAATTACAGGGGACTCTCTGACCCAAGAAGAGACCACAGTAAAAATTTCAACAAGTTTTATTCACATAAATTCTCTATACAAAATTCACCAATCAAAAAGGCTGATTTTTGTATAATTAATAAATCATATTGAAAAGTATCAAACAACAGATTTCATATTTTTCTTAGACACTCTAGGGTACCAAGACATTCTCCAAAACGTTACAAGAACATTGCACATGTAGAAAAATTACAAAAATTCCTTCAATTATCTCCTAGAATAAAATGATAGCCTTATAACTTGGAAATTACTTAAGCACTGATGCCCAAATTTTTACCAGAGCTAGGGCTAGCATAGAGTAACCTACCCACCAAATTTCATGATTTATGGAACAATACAGCTCAAGTTATAATTTTAACAAATTTGCATGCATTCCAAAACACATTTAAAGGATCTATTAAATTCTTACAGAATTTAAACATCTCATGCCAGATCCATATTTTTCTAAAATACTACACATCATGTAGACCCTAACAAAATTTATCTCATGATTTTTGGATCATTAAAACCCTAGATCTATATTTTTCCAACTTGTACAAAAATCAGTGACAAAATAATAAAAATGAATTTCATTTCGGATGAACTGGGCCGGCCCGGAAAACTCGGCCCACACACTCGCGCGCGCGCGGCCCGCTCAGCGCCCCCGCCCGCGCGCGACACTGACGGGCGGGCCCCCGCGGTCAGTGACCGGAGGCAGGGGAGGCGGAGACCCGCGAGCTCCGACGAGCTCGAGCTCATCGGAGAAGAGCTCGCTCGGCCAATCGAACACCGCCTCGTGTTCTCCGTCACCCGGTGCGTCGATTGGTGCTCGTGGAATGGATGGGGATGGGGTGGAAGGGGCTTGTCACCGCGAGCGGCGGCCGGTGATGTCCGGTGGCGGCGCACCGTCGCCGGTGAGGATGGAGAGATGGAGAGAGACCCGAAGCACCCCGACCACGGTGAGGTCCCATGGCGGGCTCCGGCGACCTCTCGGAGACGGGGAAGAAAGCAATGCGGCTCACCTTGAGTCAAATCGCGGGCTTCGGTGGGTCAAGGGGATGGAGGGTGGTGAGGCGGAGGGAGTGGCGAGGTCTGGCGGCCGGTGATGCGGTGTAGCTCGCGCTTGAGCTCGCCGGAGAAGAACGGCAATGGCGGCTCGGTTTCGGTGTTTTTGCAACTGGAAGAGAGGGGGCGGAGGAATGGAGGCCGGCTCGCGCGTCGTGGCGTCTTGAAGGCGTCGCGGCCTGACTGGTGGGGCTAGGGCCAGCGTACGGGCGCCACCACGCCTCCACACGTCGGCGTTGCCCTGTGGCCGGTCGGCCACTGATGAAACTAAATCACAGTTCATTGACGCCATCGGTAGTGACTGACAGAGTGATTTCGAACGTGATTAACTTCTAAACCAGCCTGTTTCAGTCCAAGGTGGCAACATCAAGTTTGTAGAGCTACGTTAGGTCAATAACTTTGTCAATTGGTGTTTGGGCTGGTTCAACCTATATTTCAAACTACATGGCCTCAAAGTAGTGCTTGATGAAACTGAAACCGGGGTTCAGTTAACGATGCCGACTGACAGCCTAAGTTCATGACACGATATCTCTTGAACCATTGAGAACCAGGCTTGGGTGATGTTGACAAAGTTGTAGGGTTACATGTGATCTACAAGTTTGTCAATATGAGTGAAAGCTGGTTTGGCCTGGTTTGCAAACTACAAGCTCCTAAAGTAGGCATCAGTAAAACTGTAGGGTCAGATTCCAGACTTAGAAAAATTCTAAGTCTTGGAGCTACCTCTCTAACTGACTTGTGGGCCACTTTTGAGCATGTTAGGGTCAATTTCATGAGATGGTCATATTGAGACTTTTGTTCCCCATGAATTTCTTTACAACTTTGCTTAAGGGTGCTCTTCCATGCAAGGTCTCTAAATTAGACTTTTTAATTGGTCAAACTAGAGCCTTCTAGGGTCAAATGGTGGTCAAACTTCTCTTGGAGGGCAAATTTGTAATTTTGGTCAACATGAACCTTGTTCCAAATGTTACACTAAGTATAACTAAGGTGTTGTAGGTCATGATTGGCTACCTTACCTTTTTGTTACACCAACTATCAAATACTTCATGAAATAAATCAAACAAACCCTAGAACAATCACATGTGTTGCATCACATAAAATAACAAACATGAATGATGCATGCTTATGCTTATGCAAATGCAAATGCAATGCAATTAAGGACTAAACACTTGAAGTATTACAGCCCTCCCCCTTATAAAAATCTCGTCTCGAGATTTGGAAAGCGTACCATTTTTCATAGAATTCTTTATAACCATCCCGCAAATAATCCTCCCGTTCCCACGTAGCATCACTCTCACTTCCCTGATTACTCCACATCACTTTGTACCACTTAACCACTTTACTTCTAGTTACTCGTTCCTGAGTATCGATCACTCGGACTGGCTTTTCTTCATAGGTTAGGTCGGATTCCAGCCTGATATCACCTAAAGGAACTTGTTCCTTAGGAACTCGAAGACACTTTTTAAGCTGAGATACATGGAAAACGTTGAATATGGCTCTCATCTCAGGAGGCAACTGGATTTTGTACGCAATAGCTCCACTCTTGCCTATGATCTGGAAAGGACCCACGTATCTTGGTGCAAGTTTCCGCTTAACACCAAAACGTTGGACACTCTTCATTGGAGAAACTTTCAAATAAACGAAGTCTCCAACTTCAAATTCGAGTGGTTTTCTACGACGATCCGCATAGCTTTTCTGTCTCGCTTGTGCTGCAGCCATGTGTTTCTGGATGGTACGGACTTGTTCCTCGGCTTCCTGGACAAAATCAATGCCATAATACCTTCTTTCCCCAGCTTCTACCCAGTTTAGTGGAGTTCGACACTTTCGACCGTACAAATCTTCGAATGGGGCCATCTTAATACTCTCTTGATAACTGTTATTGTACGAGAATTCGGCTAAAGGTAACCATTTTTCCTAAGAACCCTTGGATGAAATGACGCATGCTCGCAACAGATCTTCCAAGATTTGGTTAACTCGTTCTGTCTGACCCGATGTCTGGGGGTGATAAGCAGAGCTTCTCACTAACTTGGTTCCCAGAAGGTGATGCAAATGCTCCCAAAAGCGAGCAGTGAACTGGGGACCACGGTCAGAAACGATAGTACGAGGTATCCCATGAAGCCGGACTATCTGATTGAAGTACAACTCAGCATAGTCAGTGGGACGATAGTCCACTCTCACTGGGATGAAGTGAGCTGATTTGGTCAAACGATCAACAATTACCCAAATAGAGTTATGATTTTTGATAGTAGGAGGAAGTCCGACAATGAAATCCATACTTATCTCTTCCCATTTCCAGCCTGGAATGGAAAGTGGCTGAAGTAGCCCAGCTTTCATGTGCACAGCTTTAACTCTACAACAGGTGTCACATCTAGCAACATATGCAGCTATCTCTTTCCGCATCTTGGTCCACCAATAAAGTGGCTTCAAATCATAATACATCTTATTACTACCAGGATGGATGGACAACTTGGACGAATGTGCTTCGGACAGGATCTGATCTCTAAGCTCTCGGTCCTTAGGTACCACTAACCTATCCTTAAACCACAGCACACCTTCGTCATCTAACCTGAAATGCTTAGTCTCTCCTTCATTCATCTTCCGTTTTATGTGAAAGATACCCGGATCAGTCTTTTGGAGCTCAATGATTCTATTTCTGAGAGTACCACTGACAGTGATGTTGTACAAGACTGCCGGATGTAACAGGCGAGATCGGTAAAAATCAGTTTCAATTAAGGAATGGCAATGAGACTTATGGCTTAAAGCGTCCGCAACCACATTTGCCTTGCCTGGGTGATAGTGTACTTGAAGATTATAATCTTTAATCAACTCGAGCCATCTTCTCTGACGCATATTTAGCTCGGGTTGGGTGAAGATGTATTTGAGGCTTTTGTGGTCTGTATAGATATTGCAGACATTGCCCAGCAGATAATGCCGCCATACCTTCAAAGCATGAACAACTACGGCCAGTTCTAAGTCATGCGTTGGATAATTCACCTCATGCTTCCGAAGTTGTCGGGAAGTATATGCAATTACTCGGCCTTCCTGCATCAAAACACCTCCCAAACCTATGCCTGAGGCATCACAGTAAACATCAAAAGGTTTCTCGATATCCGGTTGTGCCAAAACCGGAGCCGAGGTTAGGAGGGTTCGTAGTTGGTGAAAAGCCGCATCACACTCAGGAGTCCAGACAAACCTGGTGTCTTTTTGCAGCAACCGAGTCATGGGTTTGGCTATTTTTGAGAAATCCGGGATGAAGCGACGATAATAGCCAGCCAACCCAAGGAAACTCCAGACCTCATGAACCGAAGTAGGAGCCTTCCAATTCAATACTTCTTGTACCTTAGTGGGATCCACCATAATTCCTCCATCGGACAACACATGCCCAAGGAAAGGTACTTCACAAAGCCAGAATTCATACTTACTGAACTTCGCATACAGTTTATGCTCGCGCAGTCTGCTGAGGACAATACGCAAATGTTCAGCGTGTTCTTCCTCATTTTCAGAATACACCAAGATGTCATCGATGAATACCACCACAAACTTGTCCAATTCGGGCATAAACACCGAATTCATCAAGCACATGAAGTGTGCTGGGGCATTGGTCAGGCCGAAGGACATAACAAGATACTCATAAAGGCCGTATCTTGTCGAGAAGGCTGTTTTTGGAACATCTTCAGGACGGATTTTAATCTGATGGTACCCAGACCTTAGATCAATCTTGGAAAAGACTTTAGCCTTGGACAACTGATCGAACAAGATGTCGATACGCGGTAGAGGATACTTATTCTTAACAGTGACCGCATTCAGAGGTCTATAGTCCACGCACATCCGCAAGGTTTGATCCTTCTTCTTTACAAAGATAGCAGGGCATCCCCACGGAGACGAGCTAGGACGAATTAACCCCTTCTTTAACAGATCATTCAACTGCACCTTAAGTTTAGCTAACTCATTTGGAGGCATCTTATAGGGTCTCCTAGAGATGGGTGCGGTGCCAGGCAACAACTCGATTTTAAACTCCACATCCCGATCCGGAGGGAGTCCCGGCAAATCATCGGGAAAAACGTCCGGAAATTCATTTACTACGGAAATTTCAGCCAACGCCTTTGCTTGCACAGCATGAATTTCCCCCGACAATTCAACCTTTCTGGGAAGTTGTACTAGAAAACCCTTTTGATCTGTAGGATCTCTGAGCATAACTACCCGAGCGGATGTGTCAATGAGTACCCCATTCTGACTCATCCAATTCATGCCCAAGATAACATCTATGTCTAAACCAGGTAAAACCAATAGGGCAAGTGAATAACTTCGCCCTTCTATCTCAAACTTAAGGTTCCCCACTACTTTGTTTGTGGAAATATTCCCACTTGCAGCACTAATACAATAACCCACACCTTCAACAGTATGCAACTTGTGTGCAAATTTGGATGCAAACTTAGGACTGATAAAGGAATGCGAAGCACCTGAATCAAAAAGTACCACTGCGGGGTGTTGGTCAACTAGAAACTTACCAGCGGTGACCACCTCACCAGATGGAATTTCCTCAATGCTGTTATAATGGGCGTGTCCCTGATGACTACCTTGGTTGACATTTTTCTTAGGGTACGGATAGTTCCGGGCCCAATGACCTGGCTTGTTGCAATTCCAGCAAGGCATATTGCTAGGAGGAACACTAGAGCTGCTATGTCCAGAAGTCCCCTTTGGCAGAGCGACGGTATAAGCCTTACGGAACCCCGTTTTTGCAGCAGGCTTCTTCTGCGGCGGACGGAACTTTGTATTCTGAGCAGGTGGGCGAGGGGAAGACCTCGGTGCCGCTGAGGCCCTTGACTGAGAAGCACTTGCCTCAAGGGCCCTTTTACGGCTCTTAGAGGCAGAATAAATAGTATTGTTGTTCTCCTGGGTCAAAGCATCGCTGATGAAATCATTGAAAGTAGTACATTTGCTAGTGCCCATAGTTTTCATCAGTTTTGGGCCGAGGCCCCTTTTGAAGCTAGCAATCTTTTTGGCATCGGTATCCACAAACTCTGTGGCATACCTTGCCAGGTTGTTGAAGGACTGCAAGTATTCAGTCAAGCTTTTGTTTCCTTGTGACAGCCTCATAAACTCTGTGTGCTTGATTGCCATAAGACCGAGAGGGATATAATTTCCCCGGAATGCCGCCTTAAACTGATCCCAAGCAATCGGGACATTGGCAGGCAGTGTGGAACGATAGTGGCTCCACCAAATGCCCGCCGGACCATGCAACTGATGGGAAGCATACTCAGTTTTCAGCTCATCAGTTAGGCGTAGCAGACGAAACTTTTGTTCAATGGTATTCAACCACTCGTCAGCCTGCAGTGGTTCTTCCGCTTCCTTGAAGAGCGGGGGCTTTGTATCCAGAAAGTCCTTGAAATCGCTGTACTGATTTGGCTCTGGGCCCTGGCGGCCATGACGAGCCTCTCGATTAGCCAGTTGGCGCATGGCGTCAGCCAACATACGCTGCCCCTCAACCACTGATTGCATCAACTCGGCCGGAGTAGGTGGTGGCGGAGGGGGCGGCTGTTCCTCCTCCTCATTTCCATGACCCCGGCGTAGATTGTACGACATCTGCAAAATGCATAGCCAATGAGCACTGACGATGTGGGAAATTTGTAGATGAATTATTGCGAAATGTCAATCTGACTGTATGAATAGATTTCTCATAATAATTAAGGCACAATAATTCATCACAACCGCACAATCCATTCTAGCGCATCATTTGACGAGATCATACTTGGTAATCCAACAAGATGCTCTTTGATAAAGGCTCACTCACAGGGAGCACAACGGTTACCGGACCGTTTACGTTGCTATCTACGTGATTTTTGACCTTTTGCACGGTACTTGGATTCGATCTCAAGATTTTTAGTTGACTGTGAAAGGCTACTTCAAACTGACCACAAAGAGACTCCTCAATGAAGAGTTCCATGGTGGATCATGACTAGCCACCTCGATACCTGCGCATGCCAAGCAGCATAGCCTTATGTCGCGCGCCATAGGAGGCCCTCGGTTTCGTCGCGGCACCGAAGGGTGCTAATCGTGACACCATCATCGAACGCAACATAATAAGACATCAAGTTGTGATCGAAATTAACAGGTTCAAACTACATTCAGGAAACATACGGTTCAACCTTACATCCCAAAGTCAAGTTATTACAAGGCCTCACTCCTTCACAGGGAGGGCACAAAAGACGATCCTAACATTATAGGCACGTGATGACTACTCTAAGCATCATCCTCCGAGTCAGTGTCAAGGATCTCCCCGCCATCCTCATCACTGACAGGCTCTAACTCCTCGTCTTCTTCTTCTTCTGGCTCTTCCTCTGGTGCTTCTGCAGGTGGGGCATCCTGTGGTCTATCAACCTCCACTTCATCATCATCCTCAGCCATGAAGATTCCTGATCCCATATCTTCATCTACATTGTTGTTTCTAGGTAGCAGGGGATTAAGCTGGTTATTCAGGCGGTGCACTTCTTCATGAAGGTTGTCATTGTATTCTTCAGCATTTTCTAACTGTTGCTCGAGCTCAAACTGGCGAGCCCTCAGAACATTCTCTTCGTGCCAGGCTTCATCCCTCTGTTCCATCACACGGACCAACATGCGTTGACAGTTGCGATTTGCCACTGTCAACCTCTGGACTGCAAGCGTTTCTTGATCACGATCATGAATCACTTGTTCCAGTTGTTGCCGTGCTGCATCCCTAGCAGCAGTCACCTCTGCCAGCTCATCCCATAACCTATCCACCTCAGAGGGCTCAGGACGGGGCTCGCGTGGAGCCAGCTGGTGGCGAGGGACCCTTCCACCAGTTGACTTACGGGCTGTCATCCTGGTACGTGCCATCTGTATCAACAAGATATGACTTAAAGTGAGGATCATTTAGGGGATACGAAATTTAATTTAGTCGGGACTATTGAAATTTTTAAGGAGGGAGTGAATGACATGTATGCTATAATTAAACATGATGCATGCACGTTCCGTACGTTCTCTCACCTTAGTAGAAAACTAAAGGGCTAACGCTAAGCGGTGGCATACATACGTTCTCTCATATAAGCGAAACTATCGGTCTACTCGTTACGCTGTTAGTGTACCTGCAGAAAATTTCATTGCAGCCCAACAATTCCCAAAATATCATACAAGAAAGCAGTAAACTAAATACTTCCCATATACACATCCCTGGATGTATATATTTCAGTATCAAAGCTACCCGATTGATAGATGCCCACAATTAAGTGCTTTTACATAGTTACATGGTTTAAACATGTAAAGATGTAAGTCACCAAAACTACTCTCCCCTAGACCGCCGGTTGGACGATCATGCTCTCACAACTCACACTTACCAGAGCGTCGAGGTAATTGATCCATACATTACCACCCAAGTGGATGGCATCCATACAATATCACGCCGTATGGACGACGAAACAGAAACAAACAAGGCCCCCAAGTTAGTCTTTATAATAAGCCACCTAAGAGTCCTTATTTGGGCTAAGGGATGTGATCACTGCATACCTATAAAATAACTTTTAGAGTTTAACCCTTTTCGCAAACAAATACTTTTGTTTTTAATTACTCGTAAGATGTGTTTAATGTTGAATTATGCTCCGGTACCAGCTGTAACAGAACCGACCAAATTATAAGAGCACAAGTACGAAAACAAGCACCGAAGCGCTCAAATTTTCAAACTTGAGCCCATATAATCCCGGTAGTCAATCGAAATCACGAAGGATTTCAAACCAAACTGCTTACAACCAGGATCGCATCATTCAACATACACATCGTACGTTACATTTCACAAGTAGTTCCGAAATAATTTTACACCACGGAGTAGCAAATATTACAAACCAAGTTTGAAAGTAGCGGAAGCATAACACACACACTCGTTAATTAAATACTGCCAGTCTGGATGATCGACATCCCGCAAAAGCATGAGGAAAGTACATAAAGACGATCACGCCCTTGTCATCTAGTCATCATCACCCGCAGGGTGGAGACACGTCTTGCAGAATCCCTGATAAAGCATGTCATCTACAACAGGAGGGAATAAACCCTGAGTACTGGAATGTACTCAGCTAGACTTACCCGTCATAAACCAGAAATAAAATAACACCAAGGATTATGCAAGGCTTACACAAGAGGCTAGCTGACACCACATTTTGCATAAAGGCATAAGTAGTTGAAACTCTTATAACCTGTACTAGCAGTTATTTTTAGCATTTACCTGTCATCTAGCTTAGCACCTGTACTAAACATGCACTTGATCATCATCAAACAATTATTCATCTTATTTCCATAATAGGTATAAATGGTGGCAACATTGTATCATTCACTTAACCATCTGTTCATTTAATGAGATCTACGTTGCCGCTGCTCAAGTCAAGTGCTCACTAACCGGGAGCGACGGCGATTCGAATCGAATTCCTATCCAGCTGGAGGGGTATTTCTAACACTCACCGTGCAGACCCCTGCCAGGGTCGCACAGGCCACCTTTTCATATGATTCAGGAATCGTGGGTCCGAATGATGTCGCGACCCCAAGGGCGACACTCTGCCAGGTGATAGGGACTTTAACCCCCCCTTGGTCTCACGCCAATGTCCCCAAGCACATCCTTTCTCTCCTCCAAGAAGCAACCTACCATTCGATTCCCGGCCTGAATCACATTACTCGGTTTCGCGGTCGGAACGACTTATCCGGCCAACTAAGTGTTAGACTGCGTTCAACATGACTCAAGGACGTACAACGAATCGGTCCTTAAACGACTCAGACGGGCATGGCTCCACACCCAAGACGTGAAGTGTCTTGCGGCTGTACCATCGAACTCCCGCCCGGTCTCAACTTCATTTTAAAGCATGGTTCCATCACGATAGCCATAAGCCACTCGCGACCCAGTCCTATATCTCGCGGATGACCGGAAATCACCCGACTTCTACCGTACTAAGCAGGGCTAAGCATCGACACGTGCCTAAACCTAATATAGGATTTAAGTACGATATCTGGACAAGGACAGGTACAATGCAGCAAGTGTTTTCATATAACTCCTAGAACTTAATGCAATAAACAATTAAAAGTACTCAAGATATATTTATAAAACGATGGGTTCAGCATGCACCGGGGCTTGCCTTTGAGAAAGGTTGCGGGTCTGTGGTCCGGACACTCGGGTAGATCTTCTGACGGAGCTTCCCCGACGTTGGGTTCTTCTGCTAATTCCTCCGGTTGACTCAGCACCTCCTCCGGTATCGCTTGTTCGAATTCGAGGAGTGTCACCCCCTCCGGTACACCTATTGCATGAGTGCATAATAAATCCCATGAATGCATACTGAAAGATGCAATATGCTCGGAATGAAATGCATTACAACAATTTAACGCTCTATTCAAATCACTTCAAAAGAGTAGGTGCAAATTTCCTCTCCGGTAGAGAAGTACTCACCTAATCTACTTAACCTAAGATAAAGCTGCTCATCCTCAGTTAAGGCCCTAACACCTAACAATTATAAAAGAAGCATGTCTTAGGATATCACACCATATCAATCAGCAAAACACCACAGTAAGCATTCTGGATAGCAGCTACTTGTTTTTATCACAACTGGAGATTTACAATTCCAAAAGATATGATCTAAGACAATCTGAAAAGCCTAAGAAATGCACTACAATTCATTTTCAGACCTCAACTCCAAACTCCTAAGTTTTCCCATGTCAAACTTCACAAGTTCCAGAATCTGTCCTCTCAAAACAGAGAGTAGCAGATTTTGAACTGCCACTTTAAACAACAGTAACTCTCAAACTACTAAGCCAAATGCTTCCAAATTTTGACACAAGCTAGTTCATCAAGTTTACTCCAACTTTGGTATTTACAAGTTTTCCAGCAACCAATTTTATCAAAGCCAAATTTAGAATTACTACTAGCTGTCCAGAAAACCTAAAATTACAAAGGTTAAACATTTATTGATGTGGCCAAAGACCCTTAAAACCAAACTAAGATTTCCAAAAGTTCACATGGGGTATAACAACACCAGAAAGTAGGGTGTGACTACCTAGAACATTTATTTATACACATTTCTTATTTTACTTAATTAATTAGGTGGAATTTTAAACATATATGTAAACTGCTCCTAAAATTCTACAAAAATTACAGGGGACTCTCTGACCCAAAAAGAGACCACAGTAAAAATTTGAACAAGTTTTATTCACAGAAATTCTCTATACAAAATTCACCAGTCAAAAAGGCTGATTTTTGTATAATTAATAAATCATACTGAAAAGTATCAAACAACAGATTTCATATTTTTCTTAGACACTCTAGGGTACCAAGACATTCTCCAAAAAGTTACAAGAACATTGCACATGTAGAAAAATTACAAAAATTCCTTCAATTATCTCCTAGAATAAAATGATAGCCTTATAACTTGGAAATTACTTAAGCACAGAATTTAAACATCTCATGCCAGATCCATATTTTTCTAAAATACTACACATCATGTAGACCCTAACAAAATTTATCTCATGATTTTTGGATCATTAAAACCCTAGATCTATATTTTTCCAACTTGTACAAAAATCAGTGACAAAATAATAAAAATGAATTTTATTTCGGATGAACTGGGCCGGCCCGGAAAACTCGGCCCACACACTCGCGCGCGCGCGGCCCGCTCAGCGCCCCCGCCCGCGCGTGACACTGACGGGCGGGCCCCCGCGGTCAGTGACCGGAGGCAGGGGAGGCGGAGACCCGCGAGCTCCGACGAGCTCGAGCTCGCCGGAGAAGAGCTCGCTTGGCCAATCGAACACCGCCTCGTGTTCTCCGTCACCCGGTGTGTCGATTGGTGCTCGTGGAATGGATGGGGATGGGGTGGAAGGGGCTTGTCACCGCGAGCGGCGGCCGGTGATGTCTGGTGGCGGCGCACCGTCGCCGGTGAGGATGTACGGTGCGGTCTAGGCTCGGTACGAGCTTCACCGAAGCTAGGCGGATCCATTTTGATAGGAAGGGAGGATGGAGAGAGACCCGAAGCACCCCGACCACGGTGAGGTCCCATGGCGGGCTCCGGCGACCTCTCGGAGACGGGGAAGAAAGCAATGCGGCTCACCTTGAGTCAAATCGCGGGCTTCGGTGGGTCAAGGGGATGGAGGGTGGTGAGGCGGAGGGAGTGGCGAGGTCTGGCGGCCGGTGATGCGGTGTAGCTCGCGCTTGAGCTCGCCGGAGAAGAATGGCAATGGCGGCTCGGTTTCGGTGTTTTTGCAACTGGAAGAGAGGGGGCGGAGGAATGGAGGCCGGCTCGCGCGTCGTGGTGTCTTGAAGGCGTCGCGGCCTGACTGGTGGGGCCAGGGCCAGCGTACGGGCGCCACCGCGCCTCCACACGTCGGCGTTGCCCTGTGGCCGGTCGGCCACTGACGAAACTGAATCGTAGTTCATTGACGCCATCGGTAGTGACTGACAGAGTGATTTCGAACGTGATTAACTTCTAAACCAGCCTGTTTCAGTCCAAGGTGGCAACATCAAGTTTGTAGAGCTACGTTAGGTCAACAACTTTGTCAATTGGTGTTTGGGCTGGTTCAGCCTATATTTCAAACTACATGGCCTCAAAGTAGTGCTTGATGAAACTAAAACCGGGGTTCAGTTAACGATGCCGACTGACAGCCTAAGTTCATGACACGATATCTCTTGAACCATTGAGAACCAGGCTTGGGTGATGTTGACAAAGTTGTAGGGTTACATGTGATCTACAAGTTTGTCAATATGAGTGAAAGCTGGTTTGGCCTGGTTTGCAAACTACAAGCTCCTAAAGTAGGCATCAGTAAAACTGTAGGGTCAGATTCCAGACTTAGAAAAATTCTAAGTCTTGGAGCTACCTCTCTAACTGACTTGTGGGTCACTTTTGAGCATGTTAGGGTCAATTTCATGAGATGGTCATATTGAGACTTTTGTTCCCCATGAATTTCTTTACAACTTTGCTTAAGGGTGCTCTTCCATGCAAGGTCTCTAAATTAGACTTTTTAATTGGTCAAACTAGAGCCTTCTAGGGTCAAATGGTGGTCAAACTTCTCTTGGAGGGCAAATTTGTAATTTTGGTCAATATGAACCTTGTTCCAAATGTTACCCTAAGTATAACTAAGGTGTTGTAGGTCATGATTGGCTACCTTACCTTTTTGTTACACCAACTATCAAATACTTCATGAAATAAATCAAACAAACCCTAGAACAATCACATGTGTTGCATCACATAAAATAACAAACATGAATGATGCATGCTTATGCTTATGCAAATGCAAATGCAATGCAATTAAGGACTAAACACTTGAAGTGTTACACATGCTATCTTGGATTCCTCCCAAAGTAACAATGCTTCATGGAAGTCAATGAAGGAAATTCTTTAGACAAATTTTACCATAAAGGGTAAGTATCAGAAAGTGCCTTTGACCAAATTGTTCACCGATGTTGAATCTTTTTAGCTGAATGCTATAGCAGATGTTGAGAACTAGATAATGTGCCTCTCTTCCTTAAAAGGTCTTCCATTCTGAATCTCGGGACGTGATTCTTTTAAGGGGGGAGGGCTGTAACACCCCTGGTGTTTGTCACTCACTAAGCAGTGGGTTTGAGCTCAAACATGATAGATCAAGTGGAGATGACAATGTCAAGGTCAAACCTATGGAAATGAGCCCCAACCTAAACTTGGATGTTGCACCATTGCTTTACATATAGGCCATTTTCAAGATATATGCTTGGATGGTGTTATTGCAATATCTTCATGTGTGTCACCTTAGTATCTATCTATATTGATTCCTGGAAAAGTTTCATGACGTTTGGAATCAAAAAGTCACATGAAATGATAAGTTATATGCTTGTTTGGATTATGACTAAAACCTGCCTTACATCCCATGGGAACTAGTGTTTGTGCAACATACAATGCAACATGTGCAACACATCTTGGACACATGTGGAACAACCTAGTGGAACATGTGTAGCATGTATCTTGAAACAACCACATGAAATGACTATAGCATTTCACTTGAGTTCTATGTTTCAAGGCATGTGAGGCCTACACTTTTGTGCAACCTATGCATGGTGGGTATGTTTGGCCTCTACAACACCTTAACTACACTTAGGACACTCCATGGAACAATGTTCATGTTGATCATTTTGCCTAAATGTGCTTCTAAGTGATGGTTGACCATGTATGGACCCGGGAACACTTTTGTTTGACTATTTCAAAAGTGTGACCTAGAAGCTTTGCATGACTGTGCACCCTTTGACAAAATCGTAGAAAATTTTATAAGGAATAAACTTTGTTTAAGAGTCAAGTCATGAAAATGTGTGGAACATGCTCAAATAGGGCCCACAAGTCAGTTGTAGGGCTGATTTCAGCACTTGGCCATTTTTAAGCCCTAATTCCGGTAACATCGACGTTGGCATCCTGCGTTCTCGTGATTTTGCTAACCAACATGATTTGACCCCTTAACAAAAGTTGGAGTTTATGTTATGGAGAACAACATGTAAAAAGTTGGGATCAATTTGACCAAGTTTGGCATTGCGAAATCCCAAAATCGAGCCCTAGCTTAACATGTTGACACTGGTGATTTGGGGACTGATTATCTCCTAATCTACAGCTCTAATGACTTTGCTCCCTAAAGGAAAATCATAGAGCTTTGAACGGGCTTCAAACTTCGTATTGGTTCCATGTCCAAAATTGACCCGGAGGTGGCCCAAACTCACGTCCCACTCTCGTTGCTTCACTGCACGCCGCGTGTTTGGTAGAATGCCGCTATGGCCGTTCGTCGTGGCCGCTTGCCGCCATGAGTGGCCGCCGTGGGCCACGCTGCTGTTCCGATTGCTAGCAGCCACCGCATGCCAAACCACCACTACCTGAGGTGCCTCCACCTTCCCGTGAGCTTAAAGTACCTTTGTCACCACCTATTTTCGTCACCAGAGGATGCCCCCGCCATGGCCGACCGGCCAACTCCAAGGCCGCCGTCGATCCATCGTCTCCGACTGCCCTCCATCGAATTGACCGCGCCATCGCGTTTCTAGCACCAAGCCGCACCTCCTGGACTGCTCACCTCACCGGCTCCGCCCCCGTGGCTTGCTGCCGCCGGAGCACCGGCCGACGGGCCGCCGGTGCACGTGGCCAAGCCGCTGCCGACCGCCTTCCGCCGCTCCTCGGCCACCCCCAGGTGCGGAATGGCACGGCGGTGCCCGCGCTGCCCCTCCCTGCCGCTGGCACCGACCTCACCGGCCGGAGGATGGACGGCCGGCATGCCTCCTCCACCTCCTCTGTTCTGAAATGAGGAGAGGGACCGCGGGGTTGAATTGGGAGAAGTACAGGGGGTTAAGTGAGGAGATGTAGACTCATTTGAATAGTGCCTAAAGGATCTTTCGGTGATGACTTATTTAGTGAAGAGTTCAAGGGCCCTGAAGTAAATGTGTTTTCCCTTTTCTGATATTCTTTTCTTTTATACATATAAATCGGCTGAATCTTTAGAAATTGATATCTCGGGCTAGGAATTTCCAAAAACAGTAAATGGGGACTTTTTGGAAACCTTGAGAAGAGATATTTGTAGTAGAGTCATAAAATTCTATATGTTTGTAGATATTTTCTGATGTCCTTATTTAAGTTTTAAAAGTGCTCTAAAATGCCTCTAAACTTGACCACAGCAAGATGTGGAGTTTTAGAACTCCAAAAATAGTGATTCTTGTTTTGTTAATTTTGTGATGACATGTACTTACTAGAAAAAATATTAAACACACTAGTTGTTCACTGTTTTCTTAGGGTTTTGATTGGACCTTGTTAAATAAGGAAAACTACATTATTTTGCTTGTCATTTTTATATCTTGAGTTGTGATGCTCCAAATGATGTGAAATTTTTATGGTAGTCTTGTCATGATAGGTATGTACTGTGGTATAAATTTCTTGGTCACTACTTATTGGATGATCTAGTTATTGATTTAACTTGTTTATAGCTTGATAAATAGCTTATAAATAATATATAAATGATAAAATGGAAAATGTTGTCCCATTACCTTAGTATGAGGTTGTACCCTGTGATCTTGTGAGACTTGTTTGTTGATTGATGTGCTTGCCCTCTTCTATGTTATGTCTTAATGAGGATTAAGTTAATTAGCTCTAGGTGTTTATGTGAACTTTGGTATGTTTGCATGATTACTTTGTTTATTGCACTTCTATGCATTCATACATATGCATTATTGCACCTCATTTAGGTACGCTAGCTGAAGCACGTGAAGGACCTGATGTGGAGCCAAACCCGAAGATGGAGTTGGTGGATCTATCCCGAAGATAGAAAGACCGGACAAGTGATAGATTGGGAGATGCTCGCCAAGCGAATTCATCTGACATACTCTAACTTGAGTCGGATCCTAGGCAAGCCCCGGAGCATTATAAGCCTCCTATCTTCAAAGCAATTAATTCTATATATGTTATAAGTATTGTTGCATTAGGTGATAGGAGTTGGTTGGAAACTCTTGCTGCATTATATCATTCCCTGTCCAGATATATGAATCCCTGAATCCTACATAGACTAGGATCAAGTAGATGCTTAGCCCTGCTTTAAGCGGTAGAAGTCAGGTGATTTCCTGTCACCTGCAAGATGTAGGGATATTCATATATGGCACGGTTGGCTATATTGCTATCGTGGAATGGAACCATGTGTTAATAAAATGAAATGAGACCGGGCGGGATGATGATAGTGAAGCAACAAGGCATGGAGGTCTTGGGTGTGGATCTATCCCCGTCTGAGTCATTTAAGGACCGATTCGTTGTACATCCTTGAGTCATGTTGAACGCAGTCTAACACTTAGTTGGTCGGATAAGTCGTTCCGACCGCGAAGCCGAGTAATATGGTTCAGGCCGGGAATCGAATGGTAGGTTGCTTCTTGGAGGAGAGAAAGGATGTGCTTGGGGACATTAGCGTGAGACCAAGGGGGGGTTAGAGTCCCTATCACCTGGCAGAGTGTCACCCTTGGGGTTGCGACATCATTCGGACCCACGATTCCTGAATTGTACGAAAGGTAGCTTGTGCGACCCTGGTAGGGGCCTGCGCGGTGAGTGTTAGAAATACCCCTCCAGCTGGATAGGAATTCGATTCGAATCACCGTTGCTCCTGGTTGGTGAGCACTTGACTTGAGCAGCGGCAACGTAGATTTCATTAAATTGAACGGATGGTTAATTGGATAATGATGGAAAGGTTGCCTCAATTTATACCTGCTATGGTTAATATTGTTTGCTCTTAATAAAGTGAGTGCTGTAGTACAGGTTCTAATATAGAGGACAGGTTAATGATAATTAACTTGATGCTTAAGCATTAATGATTACTTATTCATAATAAGCTTTTGTGCAAAATGTTGTCAAGCTAGCCCACTTTATATCAGCCTTGCATGATCCTTGGTGTCACCTTATTTCTGGTTTATGACGGGTAAGTCTAGCTGAGTACCTTCTCGTACTCAGGGTTTTATCCCCACTTGTTGCAGGTTGTGCTGTATCTTGGCTACTGCAAGAGTTGGTTGGCCCTGCCGTAGTGGCGGAGTGTGGAGTGTGATCACGGGCATGATCCTCCTGAGTTAGCTTCTCTCTAATGCTTTTGTTGGAAGTCGACCTTGGTACTGGCATGTATTTGAAATAAGATAAATGTTAGTTTCAAATTACTTTGCTTCCGCTACTTTTTAACTTAAGTTGTAATAACTATGTTGAACTCCGATGTATATTCAATTACTTGTGAAATGGTTGTAACATATGACTTGTTATGTTGAATCACTACGATCTTGGCCGGTATGTTGGTTGGTTTGAAATCCCTCGTGATTTCATTGGACTACCGGAGTTATATGGGCTCAAGTGTGAGAATTTGATCACTTCGGTGATTGTTTTTGTACTTGTGCTCTTATAATTTGGACGGTTCTGTTACACGATGTCACAACCAAAATTTCCTATTTTTGGTTGTGCATGAAAAACACTAAATAAAAAAATGATTTTAATATCTGAATAAAACTTATCCAATAAATTAAGTTGCTGCTAATTTAAATGTAGAAAGCTGTGGTTTAAAACTTTTTCATATTAATTTGATAGCCTTTTCATGATGTGATGTTTGCTTGTTGCTTAACTTTGTGTTATGAGCGAGTAAATTTTTTTTTAAAACGCGTTTAGTAAGTCATTTATCTTTTTCTGGCTTGTCTCTGCCTTTTTCTGTAACTAAATCTCTACTTTCTCAATCTTAATCTTTTCATATGGAGAATTCCTAGATCATCTTCTTCTACTCCGTATCACTCCTTTCAATTCACCGTCCGTTAATGAATCTCTACAAACCTCTCGGGAATTTTTCCGGAATTTATGGAGTTCTCAGAATATTTTTCGTGGCTTAAATATTAATTCTAGGTTTTGCTAGAATTATTTTATATCTGAAATTAATATATTTCGAAAATCACTAATCCTAACCCTAATCCAATTCAGCCTAAACACTTTCACTCTTTCTCTAACTGATCAAGGCCTGTACCATTGTCTCTATCCAATCCTTGTCCAATCTGTTTTTTTTGTTCTGTGGGCCAATATATGTTTTGGACCTGATTGCAATCCACTCCATGAGGCAAATAAACAAGGCCAACGCTACTGGCACAGGAAAATCATAGTGATGCACATGCACACGCACGACACCCAGGACACCAGGTTTATCATGCGTACGTGTCTCCAACTCTCCATCTATAAATAGCGAGCTGCTGCCCTGGTTCCTTTCTTTTTTTCACGAGCAAACTATCACCGCCCGTGCCCTAGTAGATGGCGTTAGAACTGTCTCCATCCCAAGCCCTAGACTCGCCCTACCCTGTTTCTGATCTCGCCGAGTTGGGAGCCGAAGTCTCCGTAGTCGTGCTCGCCATCTGCCGCCGTTGCCGAGCTCGGAGCTGATGCCTCCAGCTGTGTCCGTTTCCTCATCTACACCACTGCCTTGCCCTAGCCCTGCGCTGCCCCTGGTTTTGCATCTCGCCGAGCTCGGAAGCACAACCGCTACTGCTGTTGACGCCGTCTGCCGCCTCTCGGTACGTCCTCTGCAACTTGAATATGTTTTAAATTATGATTTGCTTACCTCAAGCTCGATATATATCATAAACTCGTCTTAGTGTTCACTGGGTACATTGTTTAGCAAGTTAAAGTTTAACTAGCATACGCGATGTTAAATTGTGTATGAATAAATGTGATCTGCTTCAACATGCATCATGTACAATTTGAATAGATGTTCTCACCTGTTCTTTTATTTTGATAAGTTAAAGTTTACTTTGATTGAATGATACATGCATGTTAATATTTAAAATATGATTAGTTTAACTCGACTCTTCTAAAATAAAACGATATGATAATGACTAATCTGAATTGTATTTTCTCATGATTTTATTTAACTAAAATATCCTCTAGTTGATTGTTTTCTTTTATAGTATAGAACTCCCGATAGTCGTTTCTTTTTAACGATAGTTTTGTTATTGGCGTGACTATAGTAGTTAGCTTTCTTTCAGTACGTTGTTTTCTCTTGTGTGGTGTATTGTTCTTAGTTGTCCCTATTTGTTTGCTTGTATGCTTGTTAGTGTGCTGGGTTGCTATGATCTACGAGTAGAAGAAAGACTATCCGTGAACGCCGATGTTCAGAAGGTGATGACCAAAAGCAACGTATGAGGAAGTTTGGGCAAGTGTTAAGGCAAGTATAACATGGGACCATCCTTGTTACCTATTCACTGAAAATATCATACATATGCATGTGTCCTCCTTGACAACCATAGAGATTATAACTTAGCTATTGATATCTTGATTCCTTGTCACCTATGGGTTGTGCATTTGGGTAGCTATTGCTAGTGCTTAATTATGAACAATGATCTTGTAATTTGATTAATGGATTAAGAAACTAACCATTAAGATGATTTTATTACTGTTGAAAAGGGGGCTAGAGCAAGGGGTTATATTGTTGCTCTAGTTTCTCTCCATAAGGACTTATCTGTACGTGATCATCCGGGACATACAGTACAACTGTGAGGGCTATATGGCTCTGGCTTTAGTTGCTTAAAGGACCTTTTCTAGCTTGTTAGTGGTTACCTTAAATGGCGTAAGAACAGCTTGCCACGTTGGGTGCAGTGCGAGCCCCTGGCCTAGTGTGTGTAGGCTGCGGTTGTTGTGCCACAGGGAAGGGGGGTTCTACATCTGCCTGCCGAGTGAATCTAATGGCCCTAACTTGTTAGACGAACCTTTAAGTGGCTTTATATGATTTCCAGTGTTTTGGGGAGTCGCGAACCCATGCATTTGGAAGTTATGACTCACAGTGAAAGTGTACACCTCTGCGCAGAGTTAAAAACTGGTATACTAGCCGTGCTCACGGATACAAGCGGCCTTGGAACATTTACAGATAGATGATCACCATTGTTATATCATGCTTAATTACTGTTGTTATTATTATGCTCATGTTAATGATATTCATTATCCTTATTACAATTGATCATTGGTTCATTAATGGGAATTGGAATACCTTGATGCTACTCAATTGCTAATTATATGATAAATAAAAGCTAAACGCAGTCAAACAGTGTCTAGCCTTTTTGAGCCTCATGAACCCTGTGTTATACTTGTTGAGTTCAACATGGACTCACTCTTGCTATTTCCCCAACACTCTAGTGTGTAGTAAGGTGTTGTTTAGAAGAAGGATAAAGAGGTAGTGGAGTTTCCAGAAGTCTTTCAGAAGTGTTTGGCATACGGAGCCACCAGTCAGCCGTCCCTGAGAAGAATGGAGCCCGAAGTTTAGTCACCGTTCCGCGATACTCTGATGTAAGTGTTAATATAGCTATGTATACGTTATATAATAACATTGTTTCTGATACTTTTTCATTCTGGCATATGTGTGGACTTCCTGGGCACATATATGATTAGCCTGGTTTTGTTCTTTAGAAAACCGGGTGTGACAGAGTGGTATCAGAGCGGTGTTGACTGTAGGACGTATGTCAAGTAGCACCAGACGTATTCTAAAACTCATTTCACTATAAAACTATTTTGTCATCTCTTGACTCATTGATTTTGACTATTTTCTCTTCCTTGTCTTGTTGTATCCCCTCCTTGATAGCTTCCTTTGAGCTATTATTTCTTACTCCCTTGGTTTTTGTTTTATGTTATTTTTAAAAAAGTTTTCTAATCTCATCTTGTTCTAAAAGTTCGATGGCCTTTCATCATCCATACTTTTTCTTAGGATGACCACCATTGTTGAAGAAGCACGTGTAGTACCGATGATGTGATGTGTGCTTGTTTTGCTTGATGTGTTGCTTGTGTGTTGCCTTGTTCTTGTGTTTCAAAGGTGGCTCGGAAGGTAAAAGTCTTGAGGAGTAGCTCAATCCATGTTAAGTGGGGTAGGTTTTACGTAATACTCCGCATGCTGATTTCTGTAGTAGTCTGCAATGTTTCTATTATATCTCAAGATATGGACATGAGAAATTTATGAAATTTTACTGCGAATAACTAGACTTCTGTATCTTTTCAAACCCACTGGACTTACCTAATTATCTATTATGAGCTAAGAGATATACCTGTTCCAAGTTGGGGTCACCGTGCAGTCTGGAATCCTGAAACAGTTTCGGTTAAGTTCAGCTTTTGACTAACTTATTGACAGAAACTGGAAAAGTGTTGTGAATAAAAGTCATAGATAATTTCGTAAGATTTCCAACCATATAAAGATCACCTTAATCGGATGTCTGTATCTCGAGATATGTCAGATTTACTGAACTGCTAAAATTGGAATTCGCCTAGAAATTTCTGCATTACTTCCTTATCTTGTATAAGTGAATATATCATTGGATATCTTTGAATCTCATTGATTTACCTTGGAATCTTACATTAGAGATGATTATGGTTATCTAGTAAAAAAAGGAGATGCAAGTTACTTTGGTGTCCCCTAGTTTCTTTTTCTTAAGGGGGATAGCAAAGTTGTGAGTGTTGTAAGATGAAGGTTTCGTATGTCCTAGTGCTTCACTTGGAAGAAGGGTTATCTCTGTGATTGGAAGTCTACTCATGTGCTAGTATTGTTTGCTTGGGATCAGTGCTTTGTTGGATCGTCTACAAGAAGCTCGGGTATTCATCAGGACTGGTCTTCACTTCAAGCTATCATCAGTTGGGAGTTCAACATTCAATTCAACATACTCTATACAAGTTAGCATGGATGACATAGGAAGGAGATGTTGGAAGTCTATAGTTAGTTTCATGAAAACTTAGATGACATCATCCCCATATCAAGTATGTTTAGTAAGTTTTAAGTGAAGGACTTATCATTAGCAGCAAGCCTTAAAGAGAGTGTTGCCTTCAATGACATTGCTAGGTAGAACAAAATCTTTGTTAAGTGGGGTAGTGTCCGCTACCATCATCAATCTCAAGCAACGAGGTACGAAGAACCGAAGATCAAACTTTATCTTTCTTGTCATCTTTTGGATATCCTTGATCCATGTCTTATATCTCATCAACACAAAGCAAAGAAGCAATAAGACTTAAAGATTAGTGTTATCTATCTCTCTAATCTCTCTGAACCTCATTTTTATCTTATCCTGTCTTTTTAGAGCAGTATGTCTTCCATAGCTTATATCTCTATTTTTGGAAACCTAAAAATCATGGATAAATTATGGACAATGGTAGACTTTAATATCTTTCTCTGACCGTAAGAACCACCCTGATAGCTATTATGGTTTGGGAGTTATGAAAATCACAAGGCGACGCATCTGTGCTGTCAGCAACCTGGAATAGTTTCTGTTGTGCACGGTTTTCGACTACCTTAAGTGCAGAATCTGGAGAAGTGTTCTATAAGAAAGTTGTAGTAAATTTAATAAGCTTTCCAATGGTATAAGCTACAACATCATTGGATTTGTAGAACTCGAGTTATAATTGTATTTCTGCACTGCCATTTTTCTGCTCGTGAGGAAGTGCAGGTTACTTGTTCTTGCATATGCTCATGAATCTCTTTGGGATGCTAGAAGGACATGATGATAGTCATCACTCAGAAACAAATGCGAGTTATCCTTTGGTGTTCTCTAGTTGATCTCTTCTTAAGGGGTTTGCCGAACTAAAAGACGATACAAGATGAAGGTTTATAGGTTATATTTCGTCACTTGGAAGCATCAGCTATCTACATGATTGCAAAGTCACTATCGAGCGCAGGTATTCTTTCTCAGAGTGGTAACCTGTTAGAACCATCTACAAGAATCGTAAGGGTCTAAAGGAGACATTTACAAAGTGGGTTTTGAGCTTGTGACATCATCATTGATAAGAGTTGATGAAGGAAAAGTGAAGAATTGCAAATCAATTTTATCTTTCTCCCTAGTCTCTCCAAATCTCGGGACAAGATTCCTATTAAGTGGGGTACAATTGTCACACCCAAAAATTCCTATTTTTGGTTGTGCATGAAAAACACTAAATAAAAAAAATGATTTTAATATTTGAATAAAACTTATCTAATAAATTAAGTTGCTGCTAATTTAAATGTAGAAAGCTGTGGTTTAAAACTTTTCCATATTAATTTGATAGCCTTTTCATGATGTGATGTTTGCTTGTTGCTTAACTTTGTGTTATGAGCGAGTAAATTTTTTTTTAAAACGCGTTTAGTAAGTCATTTATCTTTTTCTGGCTTGTCTCTGCCTTTTTCTGTAACTAAATCTCTACTTTCTCGATCTTAATCTTTTCATATGGAGAATTCCTAGATCATCTTCTACTACTCCGTATCACTCCTTTCAATTCACCGTCCGTTAATGAATCTCTACAAACCTCTCGAGAATTTTTCCGGAATTTATGGAGTTCTCAGAATATTTTTCGTGGCTTAAATATTAATTCTGGGTTTTGCTAGAATTATTTTATATCTGAAATTAATATATTTCGAAAATCACTAATCCTAACCCTAATCCAATTCAGCCTAAACACTTTCACTCTTTCTCTAACTGATCAAGGCCTGTACCATTGTCTCTATCCAATCCTTGTCCAATCTGTTTTTTTTTTGTTCTGTGGGCCAATATATGTTTTGGACCTGATTGCAATCCACTCCATGAGGCAAATAAACAAGGCCAACGCTACTGGCACAGGAAAATCATAGTGATGCACATGCACACGCACGACACCCAGGACACCAGGTTTATCATGCGTACGTGTCTCCAACTCTCCATCTATAAATAGCGAGCTGCTGCCCTGGTTCCTTTCTTTTTTTTCACGAGCAAACTATCGCCGCCCGTGCCCTAGTAGATGGCGTTAGAACTGTCTCCATCCCAAGCCCTAGACTCGCCCTACCCTGTTTCTGATCTCGCCGAGTTGGGAGCCGAAGTCTCCGTAGTCGTGCTCGCCATCTGCCGCCGTTGCCGAGCTCAGAGCTGATGCCTCCAGCTGCGTCCGTTTCCTCATCTACACCGCTGCCTTGCCCTAGCCCTGCGCTGCCCCTGGTTTTGCATCTCGCCGTGCTCGGAAGCACAACCGCTACTGCTGTTGACGCCGTCTGCCGCCTCTTGGTACGTCCTCTGCAACCGGCCGGCTACCAATCTACGGCAAGAAGAGCAGAGGAGTCCTTCTATGTGAAGCACCATCTATTTTCTTGTCCAACTCTAGCACGTCAGCGCTGTTCTTCACCGGCGGATGGATTGATGCACTTGCAGACCAACAGCTACGTCGTTCCCTGAAGCCGAGCATGCTACTGCAGTTCATGCAGGGCCGAGAAAGCAAGTACGTGTGATCGATCAAGTCAGCTGCATCTTGCAATGATAAACGGTATGCCACATTGTTTAATCGGCCAGATACTTTGCTGATGTGATGTATACATCATCCTTGCGTAGTAATTCCTCAATTAGTTTAGTCGTCATCATTTATTCGTTTTAGCTCCGGTTCGAGTGGTTCTCGTTACGTTAGTTTCGTGACGCCGCGCTCTATGCAGTAGTGATACCGTTTATCATGTCACACAATTATTAATTTATTGATTAAAATATAATTTAATTAATAATTAGTTAGTGGCTTTATAATTAAAAGCAACCTAGGGTTATAATTTCGCTCTTGTTGTGTTGCGACCATGTCAACATAAACTATGTGTTAGGAATGATGTTTACCCTGTTACATGTTTATGAAATTAATCCTATTAATTTGACTAATGATTACGCAAGTTTGTCTCTAGATGGAAGCAACATAGGATAATCTTGATCTTTTTATAATTACCTAAATATGTATTTGTTAATTTGTCTAGTTTAAACATGATTCATATAAAGTCGTATTACATGCAATTTGATTAATATTTATACAATGCCTTTTTAATTAAAAGTAATTTAGGTTTTATATCTTGTCTTTTATAAACAAATGTTAACTTGGTCGATAGCAATTTGAATATTCTTTACTAGTTATAACTTGGTTAGTACCAAAATCATTGTCTCTTTATTAATTATAATTTGTTTCTATAATTCTAAAACTAGTTTAGATGCTCACTTGTTTACTTTCTTTTCATAAAAGAAATGTGTTTCCTTATATGTTTATGAATAATATATGGCTAGATTTAACTTGGTACATTAATAATATAGGTTTATCGCGTAGGTCCTTTGTAATTAAGCATGAATGATGTATCTAATAGCAACTTGAATATGTTTTAAATTATGATTTGCTTACCTCAAGCTCGATATATATCATAAACTCGTCTTAGTGTTCACTGGGTACATTGTTTAGCAAGTTAAAGTTTAACTAGCATACGTGATGTCAAATTGTGTATGAATAAATGTGATCTGCTTCAACATGCATCATGTACAATTTGAATAGATGTTCTCACCTGTTCTTTTATTTTGATAAGTTAAAGTTTACTTTGATTGAATGATACATGCATGTTAATATTTAAAATATGATTAGTTTAACTCGACTCTTCTAAAATAAAACGATATGATAATGACTAATCTGAATTGTATTTTCTCATGATTTTATTTAACTAAAATATCCTCTAGTTGATTGTTTTCTTTTATAGTATAGAACTCCCGATAGTCGTTTCTTTTTAACGATAGTTTTGTTATTGGCGTGACTATAGTAGTTAGCTTTCTTTCAGTACGTTGTTTTCTCTTGTGTGGTGTATTGTTCTTAGTTGTCCCTATTTGTTTGCTTGTATGCTTGTTAGTGTGCTGGGTTGCTATGATCTACGAGTAGAAGAAAGACTATCCGTGAACGCCGATGTTCAGAAGGTGATGACCAAAAGCAACGTATGAGGAAGTTTGGGCAAGTGTTAAGGCAAGTATAACATGGGACCATCCTTGTTACCTATTCACTGAAAATATCATACATATGCATGTGTCCTCCTTGACAACCATAGAGATTATAACTTAGCTATTGATATCTTGATTCCTTGTCACCTATGGGTTGTGCATTTGGGTAGCTATTGCTAGTGCTTAATTATGAACAATAATCTTGTAATTTGATTAATGGATTAAGAAACTAACCATTAAGATGATTTTATTACTGTTGAAAAGGGGGCTAGAGCAAGGGGTTATATTGTTGCTCTAGTTTCTCTCCATAAGGACTTATCTGTACGTGATCATCCGGGACATACAGTACAACTGTGAGGGCTATATGGCTCTGGCTTTAGTTGCTTAAAGGACCTTTTCTAGCTTGTTAGTGGTTACCTTAAATGGCGTAAGAACATCTTGCCACGTTGGGTGTAGTGCGAGCCCCTGGCCTAGTGTGTATAGGCTGCGGTTGTTGTGCCACAGGGAAGGGGGTTCTACATCTGCCTGCCGAGTGAATCTAATGGCCCTAACTTGTTAGACGAACCTTTAAGTGGCTTTATATGATTTCCGGTGTTTTGGGGAGTCGCGAACCCATGCATTTGGAAGTTATGACTCACAGTGAAAGTGTACACCTCTGCGCAGAGTTAAAAACTGGTATACTAGCCGTGCTCACGGATACGAGCGGCCTTGGAACATTTACAGATAGATGATCACCATTGTTATATCATGCTTAATTACTGTTGTTATTATTATGCTCATGTTAATGATATTCATTATCCTTATTACAATTGATCATTGGTTCATTAATGGGAATTGGAATACCTTGATGCTACTCAATTGCTAATTATATGATAAATAAAAGCTAAACGCAGTCAAACAGTGTCTAGCCTTTTTGAGCCTCATGAACCCTGTGTTATACTTGTTGAGTTCGACATGGACTCACTCTTGCTATTTCCCCAACACTCTAGTGTGTAGTAAGGTGCTATTTAGAAGAAGGATAAAGAGGTAGTGGAGTTTCCAGAAGTCTTTCAGAAGTGTTTGGCATACGGAGCCACCAGTCAGCCGTCCCTGAGAAGAATGGAGCCCGAAGTTTAGTCACCGTTCCGCGATACTCTGATGTAAGTGTTAATATAGCTATGTATACGTTATATAATAACATTGTTTCTGATACTTTTTCATTCTGGCATATGTGTGGACTTCCTGGGCACACATATGATTAGCCTGGTTTTGTTCTTTAGAAAACCGGGTGTGACACACGAGCCACCTTCCTCATCTTTGTAGGGAAAGGCCTCAAGCAAGGCAGTACCTCCTCAATAAGCTGAAGTGTCCCTACCAAGGAGGATTCGGTCACTAAGATCGAATTTAGCCCTTCGTCGCCATCACGATAAGTGAGGCCATGAAGGCCTCGGGGGCTCCTATCGAGATCATAACATCCACGTATATTAAACTCTTAGTTTTAGGTGGTTCTCGATCATCCAAAGACCCCTCGGCCGTTCCCTCTGAGATCACTAGGGGGCTCGAGGGCTATGCCCATCGGGCATGCTCGCACGCACCCTCTAGCCAAGGGATCCGGCCGAGCCTGACCGCGCGGCACCTTCGTGCATGAGAGCAAGGCAGTGGCCACTGGGCTAGCCTAGGGTGTGGCCGCACCCATGGTGTGGGTGCACCACCCCAGCATCGCCTGGACCCACCTTGCTCTAGCGGTCCATTCAATGCACGTGGAGGCGGTTGCATGTGGTGTTTCCTAAAATAGCTAAGCAAACCGACCTCTTCCAAGCTATAAAAGGAGCCCCCTCCTCACATTCATGATGATCATACACACTTGAGAAGATGAGAAGGGCTACACACATTTCCAATAGCTTCTAGCTAGACTAGAGTAGGGAGTGAGAGGGGGAAAGAGTTAGAGGAATAGCGGAGTAGTGGTAGCTTCTACCTCAGGTGCTCGGCGAGCCTTGTACCTCGGGAGGACAGAGTGCTGGACTTGTCGGCTCCCTCTACGCTTGTACCTCTATGATCATCTTACTAATTGGAGTAAGAAGTTTGTGTTCATCTTTCGGTTCGACTCCCTAAGTTAAGTTATCTTTGTTACTACTCACTTGCGGGTTCGTCGTCCATCCTTGAGATGGGTGCTTTAGTAGAGGATTCCTGATAAAGATGGAAGTTCCTGGCCAACGCTAGAGTAGTAATGGTTAGCATAGACATGGTGTCTGAGCTACACGTTACCTTCATTTGTCTTGTATCCCATGGTTGAGGGGTAGGCGGCAGGTGGTGACAGCCCTATCCATCCTTCATAATCCCCCACATTCAGATATAACGTAGAGCCGTAGGTCGGATTTGCCTAGCAGACCAAGCGAAAGCCGGTGCCCGAAGTGAGTTTGTAGTAGCAAGGTTACCTTCGCTTAAGGTTTCCACCCTTAGACGAACCTCACTACCCAAGTTACCCTTCATCCTTTTCTCTAGGTAAACTAGCCAAGATACTACTTACAATACCGTTCCTTTGGGAAAATACGATGCCCTGAATACTTCTGGGTGAAGTGCTACAACGGTACTTCCGTGCATTTGCGGACCCTTTTTTGCTTACGCGAAGAAGCACCAACAAGCATTTCTGGCGTCGTTGCCGGGGAACGGTTGTCGTTTTAGTCTCCGAACCTAGTTTGCCCGTGTATCCTTTGTTTTTACCTTTCTTTTCTTTTTCTTTTCCAATGGAACAACCCACCATTCAAAACCTTTCTGCTCCCAAGGGCGAGTTCGTTGAACCTCCACAATCCTCGAAGCCAATCACAGCTTCAAGGTACGAACTTCACCCAGGCTTTATAGCCATGGTTCGAGAACAAGCCTTCTTAGGGTTAGACTATAGAAACCCTTATCATCACCTCCGGGAGTTTGAGCAGCTCTATGCTTGCCTGACCATCTCAGGCATGCCACAAGAAACATTGCGGTGGAAGTTGTTTCCTTTCTCACTTGAGAGGGCGAAGCAATGGTAAGCCCACGACATAGGGAAGGTAGCTGGTGATTATGAAGAATTAAGGAACATATTCTGTCTTGCATTCTTCCCAATATCTTGAATCACTGCCCAGCATCCAGAGATACTCAACTTCCAGCAAAAAGAGAAGGAGCCCATAGGCGCAGCCTGGGATAGATTCTCAATTTTAACGAGATCTAGTCCTGACTTGTCTGTACCCGACCACGTGATTTTGCAACATTTCTAGTTAGGGCTTAGCAAGGAATTTGTCCTATAGCTCGACATATCCACTAGAGGTTTGTTTACCCATAAAACGATAGCGGAAGGAGAAGCTTTCCTACACCACATTCTAGAGAACACTCCCCACTATAACCCCTCCATGTGGAACCCAAGCTAAGCCACGAGGAAGTCTCTTCAGCTGAGGTCAAACCCATAGAATCCATAGAGAGACCCTCACCCGAACTAGAAGATTCGGAGGAAGATTTTCAATCTTCGGATCTTCCGTATTTTGAGGGCGAGTTTTTCGAAGATTTTGGAAATACCTCAAATTATGCATGTCAAAAGTGGCCACCAGTCCCTGTCATTCCTTGCAAACCTTTAGATAACAAGTTCCTTAGGGAATCTATCAAGGAATTGACCACAATCATGAGCATTGAATGTGTAGAAGAGGGAGAGCGTTCTTTTGAAGAAATTCAGATTCGCATCCCTCCTTCAACCATCAGTTGCCAAGTTCTGAGGACAACGATGGATGTGCTTTACTCACCCACTGTCAAAGCAAATCTTATGTCTGCATCTTTTCTATCTACCTATTTTGGTAATGAACCCCTTGCTCTGACAAACAGATTCCTTAGAAATAACCCACGGTCAATCCTGAAGAGTCATGGAATTCTCCATAATACCACAAGTCATCACAATAAGGTTGTAATGGCCCTCGATTTCCATGTCTTTAACATTCAAGATTTTGACATTTTGACAGGGCATCCCCTAGAAAAGCTCTTTGTTGACCCACAAAAAATAGGGGAGTTGGATATAAAGCTAGGGAGAGATACTCTCACCATACTATTACTTGAGTCAAAAACTCGGTGGCAGAATCTCTCCCCTATCCTAACCTGCCCAAGGAGGTCATGTCAGTCTTACCCTTTGATTCCCTTGAGTCACCCTTGGAAAAGGATGTAAAACTCTTCATAGAAGAAGAGGACGACTTAGGAGAAACTATTGACCTTCCCACCGATGAAGTACCGACACCACCTCCAGTTGAGCTAAAACCCTTGCCTGTGGGTCTACGCTATGCTTTTCTAAATGGTGACAAGAACACTCCTATAATCATTAGCGACAAGCTTTCTGATGAGGAGACATCCAAACTCATCGCCATTTTAGAGAAACATAGGTCGGTCTTCGGGTATTCCTTGCAAGATCTCAAGGGAATTAGCCCAACACTATGTACCCATCGCATTCGTATTGACCCTGCAAGCACACCTTCACATGAACCCCAACGCTAGCTTAATAATATGATACGGGAAGTCATGAAGAAGGAAGTCCTCAAACTTCTTCACGCCGGAATCATTTATCCCATACCACATAGTGACTTGGTTAGTCCCGTCCAAGTGATTCCCTAGAAGGGAGGAATGACGGTAGTTGAAAACAATAAAAACAAGTTAATTCTGCAACGTACCGTCATGGGGTGGAGAATGTGCATTGATTACCGGAAGCTCAACATGGCAACAAAGAAAGACCACTTCCCACTGCCTTTCATTGATGAAATGTTAGAATGGTTGGCGAAGCATTCTTTCTTCTGTTTCCTCAATGTGTATCTGGGTATCATCAGATTCCCACGCACCTTGATGATCAGAGCAAGACGACTTTCACATGCCCGTATGGAACATACGCCTATCGTAGAATGTCGTTCGGGTTGTGTAATGCACCCGCATTATTCCAACAGTGCATGATGTCTATTTTCTTAGACATGATTGAAGAAATAATGGAGGTGTTCATGGATGACTTTTCTATCTATGGCAAAACCTTTGACCACTGTCTGGAGAACTTAGACAAATTCTTGCAGAGATGCCAAGAGAAGGACCTGTACTTAATTGGGAAAAGTGCCATTTCATGGTCCGTGAAGGCATCGTTCTAGGGCACCTTGTGTCCAAAGGGGGATAGAGGTAGACAAAGCTAAGATCGAGGTTGTCGAACAACTACCACCCCCCATGAATGTAAAAGGGATATGTAGCTTCCTAGGTCATGCAGGGTTCTACAGACATTTCATCAAAGACTTTTCACGAATCGCTAGACCCCTCACGAACCTGTTAGCTAAGGATGCACCTTTTGAGTTCACAGATGAGTGCTTAGCTACTTTCCACACTCTTAAGAAAGCACTCATCCCAGCACCAATCATCCAACCACCCAATTGGTCACTACCATTCGAGATCATGTGTGATGCTAGTGACTATGCTGTTGGTGCGGTCATTGGCCAAACCAAAGATAAGAAGCATCATGCGATCGCATATGCTAGCAAAACACTGACGGGAGCACAGTTAAACTACGCTACCACCGAAAAAGAGCTCTTAGTAGTTGTTTTTGCTATCAACAAGTTTAGGTCTTACTTAGTGGGCGCAAAAGTTATCATCTATACTGATCATGCTGCATTAAAATATTTGCTTACTAAGAAGGATGCTAAACCCCGGTTAATAAGATGGATTCTCTTTCTCCAAGAATGTGACCTTGAGATTAAAGATAAAAAGGGGGTAGAGAATACCGTTGCAGATCACCTTTTGCGTATGCAAGTCAGTAACATGCAGGAACTGCCAATAAATGACTTCTTACACGATGACAAGCTACTTAAGGTAACAGACACAAACCCGTAGTATGCAAATATTATGAATTACATGGTTTCAGGCTATGTACCACCAGGAGAAAACAAGAGAAAGCTGCAAGCAGAAAACAAATGTCACATTTGGGATGAGCCAAACCTATACCGGGTATGCTCTGACAACCTGTTGAGGAGATGTATACCAACGGCAGAAGGACTGCAAATCATCGAGAAATGCCATGCAGCACCGTACGGAGGCCACTACGGAGTGTTCTGCACACAAGCCAAAATCTGGCAGTGCAGGTTCTTCTGGCCGATGATGTACGAGGATACCAAGGAGTTCATCCAAAGGTGTCAAAAATGCCAACTGCAAGGTGGTATTATAGCTCGCAATGCAATGTCCCTCCACTACAAACTACAAGTGGAGATATTCGATGTCTAGGGCATTGACTTCATGGGGCCATTTCAAAAGTCCCATGATAGTGAATACATCCTTATCGCCGTCGACTACGTGGTGTGTGGAAGCTCTACCATGCAGAGCTGCTGACGCCAAGCACGCATGGAAGATGTTTTATGAAGTGAATTTCCCTCGCTTTGGAACACCAAGAATGGTGATAAGCGATGGAGGATCCCACTTCATTGACAAAACTTTCAGAGCTTTCCTGAAAGAACTTGGCACCAAGCACAACATCGCTACCCCGTACTATCCCTAAACAAGTGATCAGGCAGAAACGTCCAATAAACAAATCAAGAATATCCTACAAAAAACGGTCAATGCAATGGGAATAGATGGAAAAATAAGTTACCTGATGCACTCTGGGCATACAAGACAGCTTACAAGACACCTGTAGGCATGTCGCCATTCCAGCTAGTCTATGGAAAAAGTTGTCACTTGCCTGTTGAGCTTGAACACCGAGCTCACTGGGCCATAAAACGCTAGAACATGGATGTGAAGCTAGCCGAAGGAAATCACCAAAAGCAAATTGTCAAACTAGAAGAATGGTGAGAGAAGGCGTATCACAATGCCAAGCTCTACAAGGAAAGAACAAAGAGATGGCACGATCACTGAATCCAGTACAAGTAGTTCAAGGATGGAGATAAAGTTCTTCTTTTCAACTCCCGAGTCAAACTCTTGGTGAAGGAAAACTAAGAAGCAAGTGGCAAGGACCATACACCGTCATCAACACTTCGTCACATGCTGTGAACACCATCGAGGACGATGACGGTAAGATTTTCAAAGTCAATGGTCAACGTTTAAAAGTTTTCCTTGAGCCTTCTTATGACACTAACTTAGAAATAGATAAGATAGACTTAATTGCTTTTGATAAATTTGTTCAAAACCTATAAAAATTTAAAATATTAACCATGCTAACATATTCTTTCATTTACTTGAAAACATAAAAACATAAATATTTGTGTTCTTTCTAAGCAAGTCATCATGGTAAAAGGACCATTATGCCCTCACTAAACAAACCATGATCTTTGCTTGATTCTTGCTGATCACATGTATATTCACTCATTAATACAAGATCATGTGAAGTTTGAATTTTGAATTATGAATATTCTTTTGATTCACCATGATCATGTACAAATCCTACTCTATCACTCGCTAATCTGGTTGAATCACAAGCCAACACCAGCATCATTAAGATTCCCATACACGAAAATGAACATGGATGAAATTTTGTACTGAGGGGAGGAGCTGGGGGTGCGCCCGCGCCCCACCTGGCTCCGCTGGCCCTCTATCTTCTCCTGTATCTCCTTGATCCTTTGGGTATCATGTTTATGGCGGTGCTTGGTTTGTTTCCATCGTAGTAGAGGCCTAAGCAGTTATAAAAGCCACCCCTAGCCTCTCCTCTCCTCACACCAAGCACAAAGCTTTCTCTTCTCCCTCACACAAACATCTCTAGCCCTCAAGCTCTTAGTACAACAATGGCTAGCTATGCTCTCTCTTTGTACAAAGCTTCGACCTCCATCTATGACCTTGACATGGCCCCGTTGTCCGTTGACTACACTCCTGAGAGCTCATATGTGTGGGAGGAAGCTAGGCTCATCACCGAAGAGCCACTTGCCATCATGCCACCACCAAGCTACATGGGTGGTGGCTCAAGCATCAAGTCTACGGCGCGTTCCAACGCACCCAAAGGTGGTCACAAGGAGAAGAAGAAGGCGCCCGCTTGTCCAACCATCGGCACCATCAGCCTCAAGTGGAAGGCCCCTGATAGTAGCAAACCTAGCAAATGCTCTCTAGTAACGCCTTTGGGCACTCGTGCTAGTTCGTCTATACCATCCACTAGGTCGAGCCCTTCCTACGCCATGGTTGGTGTGCACAAGCCCAATGGTGGGTATGGGAAGGCACTCATGCGCAAGCCAGCCAAGAAGTCGGTGAGTGAGCCAACTCCCTCTGGGAAGGGGTCAGAGTCCTCAGGCACACCCCTTAGGATCAAAAGGGTTTAGAAACCCCAAATTAGAGTGCAGCCCGCTAGATTTTTCAGGGACAGTGAGGACGAAAAGCCACCCAAGGGCCCAACTCTCGCCTCACTTAGCGCTAGCAACAGAAGCTTGCACATGAGTGTTAGAAAGGCCAATGATCACATCTCCAAAAGTGTTCTGAAAATCAAAGAACTCAGCGATGAGATCAATGAGCTTCGCCGCGGCTTTAGAGAGAAGGTTGCTAGGGTCGCCAAGGCAGTGGGGGTTGAGCACGCTCTCAATCAACCCATTCAGGCCACTCCCGCTGCACAAATAAATAGGCACATCATTTTCCTTTTTAAATTTTCATTCTTATCATTTTGTAATCCACATGTAATGCGCTTACAATTTATGATTGAATAAAGTTTTTATTATTAGAAATATTTTGTTGCACTTGTTTTCTTTTTCTTTCTTTTGTATTCAAATAAGACAGGCAAGAAAAAAGTGTGGGGGAGAAACCACACTGACCTCCAACTCTATTGCACAAAAAGGACAAATTCAAAATTCAGTTTTGTGCAACTCTCTCTCTCTCTCTCGCTCCAAACTTTAATAAAAAAGCTTTAAAACTAAATAAAAGTTAAAATGAATTAAAAATAGAACATGCGCCATCTCCATATCTTCCTATGATTAAAAAAGTTTGCATACTTTTTATTTCTCACTAATACTCCTTATAACTTGTGAACACTACTTAATAGAGAACCCATTACATCTAAGTAATTGACGAATAAGATATAGTAGGATGACGTGACTCTTGCTCAATTCTTGCAAAGTACTTGAGATTTATTTTACAAAACAAAATTCAAATAGCATGTTCCTTGAATGAAATTCAAATACCTACCAAGGCCATATAAGTTTGTTTATGACAAAAACCTTCCACATATGTCGCTTGCTTTGTGTTGAGTTTTGTCAAGTTTTGTGACCCCTGTCGAGAGTCGTTTCATGCTCCCAAGATCAAAACTCACGTACACACCACAAATAATCACCTATTCCTACACTGGGAATACGCTACAACATGTTTTCCATCAACCAAAATAAAATACTCCATGTTTTCAAATACGATCTCTCTAGCTTATTTATAGAAAGAGACAGAAAGGCTATGCAAAAAGGATTGAAAAAAGAGAAAAATATGGGACACATGAAGGCCCCAAAGTATAGAAAAAAAGGAACACAATGACGGTCTCCAGAGTATTCAAAAAAAGAGATGAGCACATGAAGGCTCATGAAAAAAATATGATAGCCATGTCTCAAAATAAAAAGCTAGAAAAAGAGATCCTATCCAACAAAAGAGTTCAAATTCCACTAAAAATATTCCACACACTTGCATTGTTTTGATCTAAGAGTATGATGCTTCCCTCCGGTGCGGTCCGAGATTTGACTTGACAACATATGCAAGATAAGTGTGCTTCACAATGTTTATCCCTACCCAAAATTCCAGATAAGCTTCTAGGAGTAGGATGATCAAAAGAGAAGGCAAAATTCTTAAATATGCCTTGGTGCGGAACCACTTACAAATTCTGAGTGACTTGAGAGCATCATTAGGAACAAAAGCTATCTTTATGTTTTCAAAATCATACAAAACCCAAGTTTCTGAGCATGATTGTAGTAAGAAGATTTGAATCCAAGCTATTCCATTTTTCAATTACCTAAGATACTTTGGTAGACACATGGAAGTTCACAGGTTAAGGTGAAGCATGGAATAACCTGTATGCATATTTTCAAATCTAAGGAGATGAACCCAATTAAGTCCTAGAACTTTACTCGAGGACGAGCGAAGGACTAAGTGTGGGGGCACTAGTACAGAAAAAGTTAACTGTGGCGGGCATAAGCTATTAACCGAGGCAGTTTTTCAAACCACCTCGAACAAAAGGTCACGGTAAATGTGACCCTTTACCGAGGTGGTTTGTTGCCCACCACGGTAAATCATGAAAAAACAAAAAAAGAAAAAAAACCCATGGATAAGCCCAGCAAACCCATCCACGGGCCCGCCGAGCCTATCCACAGGGCGTCGCCACCGCCGTCGCTCGCTGGAGAGCCTGTTGCCCGCTGTGGGGATGGAGGAGCGCCGCCACCGCTTGGATCCATGCCGCCGCTGACCGGATCCATGCTGCCGCCGACGGGATCCATGAAGGAAGGGAGGAGGGAGGAACAGGAGGAGTCCGGTGCGCCGTGGGGATGGAGAAGGGCTGCCACCAACCGGATCCACGCCGCCCCACCAGATCCATGGAGGGAGGGACAGGGGGAGGCAGGGGCGCCGTGAGAATGGAGAGGCGCCGCCACCACCTGGATCCACACCGCCACTGCCTAGATCCACGCCAGAGAGAGCAGGAGCGGGGTGGTGGGGGAGGAGAGCGCTGGGGGAGGACCTGTGGCACGGAGAGGAGTTACAGACCGGGGGAAGAGCAGCGCTTGGCGCGGAGAGGAGTGGAGGCACTCGGCACCTGAGTGTGGTAGGTGCGGCTGTGGGTAGGGGAGTAGAATGAGCTAGGGTTCCAAATTCCTCAGGTTATATACTATGGAGTCCTTATCGGGCTAACATGGGCCGATCATTTCAGAGTGGGCTCGGCAGTGATTTACCGAGGCGGGGTGTTATAAGGAGCCCGCCACAGAAAATTGGGGTATTTTCTGAGGCGGGCTCTTTTATAGTAACCACCTCCGTTAATGGATTTTGTGAGGCGGATTCTGATAACCGCCTCGGTTAATAAAAAATGACCACCTCGGTTAATCGAGGCATTAACCAAGGCGGTTTTCAGTGCTGCCCGCCTCCGAAAAGAATTCCAAAATGCCTCGCAAAAGATTTTTTGTAGTAGTGGGGGAGTTTGTTGGCAGTTCTTAACGACATTTATACCGCCAATATTTCAACAAAATAAAGGAAATGTGACCACCAAAACTAAAAACAGGGTTTATCACTAACATTCTCCACAAGTTTTGGTACTTGTATGTTTTGCAGGCACAAACACAGAAATACATCAAAATGCGCTTTCTCGAAGACGTATTTAAGCAAAACAACAAGTAAGCCCAACCATACGTCGCAACTGGACCAAAGCACCGGTGGGAGAGGCATCTAGGCCTAGCCAGCAGCCCACCAGAGCAAGGCGGTGGCCACTGGGCTGGCCCAGGGTGTGGCCGCACCACACCTAGCGTCGCCTGGACCCACCTTGCTCTGGCAGTGCATTCAATGCACGTGGAGGCAGTTGCATGTGGTGTTTCCTAAAATACCTAAGCAAACCGACCTCCTCCAAGCTATAAAAGGAGCCCCCTCCTCTCATTCATGATGATCATACACACTTGAGAAGAAGAGAAGGGCTACACACATTTCAAATAGCTTCTAGCTAGACTAGAGTAGGGAGTGAGAGAGGAAAACAGTTAGAGGAATAGCGGAGTAGCGATAGCTTCTATCTCGAGTGCTCGGCAAGCCTTGTACCTCAGGAGGACAGAGTACCGGACTTGTCGGCTCCCTCTATGCTTGTACCTCTACGATCATCATACTAATTGGAGTAAGAAGTTTGTGTTCATCTTTTGGTTTGATTCCCTATGTTAAGTTATCTTGTTACTACTTACTTGTGGGTTCATCATCCATCCTCGAGACAGGTGCTCTGGTAGAGGACTCCTAATAAAGACGGAAGTTCTTGGCCAATGCTAGAATAGTAACGGTTAGCATAGACGTGGTGTCTGAGCTACATGTTACCTTCGTTTGCCTCGTATCCCACGGTTGAGGTGTAGGTGGCAAGTGGTGATAGCCCTATCCGTCCTTCGTAATCCCCCATGTTCGGATACGATGTGGAGCCGTAGGCCGGATTCGCCTGGCAAACCAAGTGAAAGCCGGTGCCCGAAGTGAGTTTGTAGTAGCAAGCTTACCTTTGCTTAAGGTTTCCACCCTTAGACGAACCTCACTACCCAAGTTACCCTTCATCTTTTCCTCTAAGTAAACTAGCCAAGAGACTACTTACAATACCGTTCCTTTGGGAAAATACGATACCCTGAATACTTCCGGGTGAAGTGCCACATCGGTACTTCCTTACGCTTGTGGACCCTTTTCTGCTTATGCTAAGAAGCACCAACACCATGGCACTGCCTGGCCTCTCCTCCCCAGAACTCCACTTGTAGGATGAGGTTCAGGGCACCTTGGGCCTGCTTGTCTCTTCGTCTCTCACTGACTCTTTCCGTCTGGTGGTTGCGTTTGGTCGGTGCAAGTTTAAGCTCTCTCCGGCTTCTGTTGGTCTGATTCTCTAGGTCACCATTGGTGGGAATCCTCTATTTTTCAAAGTCTCTGCTCTTGGGGACCATGTTTTCAAGTTCTCAATTGTGTCTAAGGAAGTTGGGTTTCTTTTGAATGTGACCTCTGCAAGCTGTTCTTCCATTTGTGCGGTGGAGGGGGCCCTAATTGGCATTGTGAGCTTGCCTCTTTTATGGATGAGGTGCGCCACTCTTGGAAGGTCCCTAAGCAAACCTCAAAGCCCTCCTGTGCCGAGGTGGTTCATCAATCTCCTAGCAATCCCATCTTATCGAGCGCCAACGCCATTCCTCTTAGGGGTGCTCGTGCTGTTCTAATAGGTGCCAACGATGTTCCTCGCTGGCACACTCCTCTGACCCATCCTCCGCTTACACGTGCCAATCGGTTCCTCGAGGGTGCACCCCTGGTTCATCGAGCTATTTTTAGTCGCTTCCCTTTACCAAGGGCTCTGCTTCTATTCATCCTCCTTTCATCCTTAGCTCTGGCGTGGAGGTTCAGCCATGGCTGCTATCTCTTGCCCCAGATGCCACTCCCTTGGCCACATCAGATGGAAATGCCGGTGGCCAATGAGATGCCATGCTTGCTACTCGTCGGGGCATGTCACTGCTTCATGTACCGTGTTTGCCATCAAGCCAAGACATGCAGAGGATGCAGGAAAAGAGAAGGCGGCGTCATTCAATTCAAAGAACTTGTTTGGTGTCTTGGCTAAACAGGGCTCTTCTTAGCCTCCTCATTTTAATTCCTTTGGGGAATTGGGAGTGGCCCTTTTGGGCTTAGTGGTCCAATTTGAAACATGTGCCTGAGTTAATTGTTCCTTGGCCAATTGAGCTTACGGCTCATACTCTGAGCCTTGAAAAGCCAAGCCCGTCACCTAGCCATCGTGTTGAGCCTTCTGAGTGGTCTCTAGCAGTCTGTTCATCTTCTCTTCTCCCCAATCCAAGCGAGACTCTGCCCGTACCTGTAGCAGAAAACCCCACCCCTTGCCTCGAGCTACACTGCACTTCTTTTTCGCCTGTCAGTGATCCTCTCGATGTCATGGCCTACTAGAGAGTTCATCTCGGCCGTTTGTGTCGTGCACCTTGGTGTGGCAAGACGTCATTAATCGGGCGACAATGGTGCATGCGGTGACTTCAAGAAGGGTGGTGCCAAGGAACGAGGACCTCACCATCATCACCATTGCACCTTTGCCGAGTAATGTCGTTGATTTCAACATGGTGGATGAGGTCCTTATAGAGTTCTTTACTTCTAGAAGAATTGCAATCTCAGATATTCAACCTTGTTGTTTGGGCCAAGCTTACGTTCGGTTTGAGAGGGCTCTAGATAGAGATATTGTCATCCAGCAGGGTCCCATCCCCTTTGACAATGTCACCTTCACCTTCGTCAGACACAACGAGGAGAGGAACTGGAGAAGGGTTCATTTTAATACTGAATGCTGGCTAATGCTCATGGGGTTCCCCCGGAATACCAGGAAGAAGACTATTATCAAGATGCTATTGGCTCCTTTGGAAAGTTCTTGTACTTGCAGCAAGAAGAGAGAAGGCTAACTAGAGTGATGATCAGGGCACGTGTGATTGACCTGCAGTCCATCCCTCACTTTATTGTCTTTTCTAAATCTGGTGGTTTTGAAAGTGACTCGTGGATAGTATAGTGTGAGATCCTTTAGCACAACCTTTTGGGTGGTGGGCCTCAAGATGAAGACCCAGTCCCTGAGCTTCCAGTTGGTGATGGGGCACCCTTTGCTTTTTTGGCCTGGGACAGCTAGGAGCTAGGCCTGACCAACCTGAGCAGGAGCAAGAGCTTGATGATTTTGTTGAGGAATAGCAGCCCAATCAGAATGCACCTTGGAATGGTCCCTGGGACCCCTGGCCCCAACCTCAGCAGCAAGCACATCAACAAGCTTTTGAGCAAGACCTAAACTTTATGCCAAAGCAACCCATGGAAGTGGATTTGAACATCCCTGCTCAGGATCAGAATGACAATCCCCAGGAGGTCATACTGAATCCTACTCAACCCTTGGGGGATTTCCTCAAGTTAATTGAACTCTTAGCATGAAATGATGTGGTGGAAGAAGTCATTTTGGCTCAAGAACTTCAGAACAATTTACCTCCACCTCTGGCTGAAGAGAAACAGTTGATGAATCTTAGTTGTTGAGATGCAGCAAGTCCCAATGCTTCCTGTTAATCATGTGGCTATGCAAGTTGAGGAGGCGCCACTAGATCAGTTAGTGGACTATGAGAATGATGTCAATTTACTAGAAGATTTGCTAGGAGATTAGATTGTCCCACCCGAGCTGCAGGAGGAGGGATTTGTGAATCAGAATCTGAATGTGGGGATGATGCTATTTAGAGATGAGGGACCAGATCTAGCTTTCCTTGATTGGGAGAGAAGAAAGAATGCAGATGCCACCAGAGCTTGGGCATAGTTTTTCTATCCAGGTAATTCTAGTTGCATCCAAGTTAGTATCCCAGCTGATTGGTCCAATTTTTTTACAGTCATGCTTATGTCACTAGAAACTTTCTGTTGGGCCAAAGACTTTCTATCATCTGGTGCTATGCATCATCTTTAGGGTAATTGGGGCCACATTGACTTTTCCTTGCCTAAGAGCTACCATTCTGACACTGGGTTAGCTTCTCTTTTAGCTTCAAAGCAGACTAAGGATAGTGTTGGCAAAACATCTGTGGTCGTTGAGGAGCTGCAAGAGAAGGAAGCACAAGGAGAGAGCTTGAGCTGTGAATTGCAACCAAGAAGAGGGTTGGCAAAAGAAAGCCACCATTGGTGGATAATGAGGTAAGACAAAGTCCTAGGCTTGAAAGGAATAACAAAGGTTCCAAACCTTCTGGTTGTTCTGAAAAGAAATGTCTAGCCTGCTCCCCATCTCCTCCCACATTGTCTACTAAAGCAATCAAAAAATTGGGTTTGCAGTTCTGTGAGATGGATCCTCAGAGCCCAGAGGACAAGGTGCTCAAGAAGAAGAAGAAGACTTCGTTGGTGGTCAAGAAGCAAGAGAAGAAGATACCTGGTGACCAGAAGAAGGATGATGATGGGAATGGACCAGGGATGCCTAAAAGGGAAGATGGGGCCGAGGAGAGCTGATGAGATGGGTCCCTTCTACTTTCGCTTTCTCTGACTTGAGGTCACTGAGATTTTGTAATAATGTGAACCTAGCTGTGCTCTGTTCACCTTTATTTTGCTTCTTTTAGTTTCATCATGAGTACAAACAATTGCAGAAAATGGATTGTGTTGTCCTGGAATGTCAGGAGCATTAATGCCAGCTAGAAGTGGAATGCCATTAGAGATAAAATTGTGCAATCTTCCTGTGATGTTGTTTGTTTGCAAGAGACAAAAAGGGAAGCTTTTGATAGGTAGTTCCTGAATAATTTCTGTCCTAGTTATCTTGATGCTTTTGTTTGTTTGCCCTCTGTGGGGGCCTTCGAGGGCATTCTTATTCTTTAGAAAAGCGCCCTCTTTTTTGGGCACAGGATTTTTAGCAATCAATTTGCGCTGTCTATGGAATTTAACTCTCTTCATAATGATGCTTCTTGGATTCTTACCTGTGTGTATGGGCCCAGTGTTGCTGATGGCAAAATTTCCTTTCTTAACTGGCTTAAAGGAATTGAAATGCCAGATACTATTGATTGGATGATTTTGGGTGACTTCAATTTGATCAGGAGGGAGGAGAATAGGAACATGCTAGGGGGTAATGTCAATGAAATGCTCCTTTTTATTGAAGCCATTAGTCTTTTGGGTCTTCATGAGATTCCTCTTCAGGGCAGAAAATTCACTTGGTCCAACATGCAGCCCTCACCTCTTCTTGAGAAGCTTGATTGGGTTTTCACTTCTGAATGTTGGACCCTCTCGTATCCAAATACTATTGTGAAGGATCTTGATATGGCTCCCTTTGATCATACTCCATGTTTAGTGAGTATTTCCACTTCTATCCCCAGGAGCAAAGTGTTTCGGTTTGAGAATTATTGGCTACTCAGTGATCAGTTTTCTGGCATTCTTTCTGACTGTTGGTCTATGCCTGTGCAAGAAAGTGATTGTGCTAAGATTATAACAGCTAAGTTCAAGAACTTGAGAAAGAAGATTAGAGAGTGGCAGACCTCCAAATCTGGGTTGAAAACTACAATTGAAAAATACAAGACTAATAGTTTATAGAAATTCTAGGAGAATATAGAGACCTAAGCATTGAGGAATGGAATTTCAAAGAACTACTGAAATCTCACCTTCTATCCTTGCTTGAGCAGCAAAGGATCTACCGGAAACAGCGAGGCTCAATCAAATGGGTAAAGTTTGGTGATGCAGGCACCAAATTTTTTCATGCTAATGCCACCATAAGACATAGAGGGAACTTAATCACAGAATTAACATTTAGAGAGGGAGTGGCAGTAACAGATCACAAAGACAAAAGAAGAAATTTTGTGGGAAGATTTCAAGGAGAGGCTGGGAACTTCTGAGTTTAATGATTTCTTTGTCAATCCAAGTTTCTTTTTGCAAAGAAGAGATAGCTTAGAGACTCTTGAGGCACCTTTCTCCCATGAGGAAATTGACAATGTTATTAAAGCCCTGCCAAATGATAAGTCACCTGGCCCAGATGGTTTTAATAATGATTTTTTAAAGAAAAGCTGGACAGTTGTTAAGCATGATTTCTATAACCTATGCAATGCCTTTCATAGCAATTCAGCATGTTTGAGTATCAACTCCTCCCACATCACTCTGATCCCTAAGATTGATGGTGCCAGATTGGTGTCTGAGTTCAGATCAATCTCTCTTCTAAATTGTTCAGTGAAACTTGTCACCAAATTGCTTGCTAATAGACTGTAGCCACTGATAACCTCTCTTATTCATAAGAATCAATATGGCTTCATCAGAAAGAGGACGATTCAGGACTGTCTGGCCTGGTCATATGAATATCTTCACCTCTGCCACTACTCTAGAATGGCGATTGTCATTATCAAGCTTGATTTTGAAAAGGTGTTTGATAAAATTGAACATTAGGCTATGCTTACTCTGATGGAGGCAATGGGCTTTGGACAGAAATGGTTATCCTGGATGCAGGACACCATCTCCTCTAGTACATCAGCTGTGCTCTTGAATGGGATCCCAGGAAAAACCTTTCATTGTAGAAGAGGCGTCAAGCAGGTTGATCTTCTTTCTCCTCTTCTTTTCGTGCTTGCAACAGATTCCCTGTGATCAATGATCAACAAGGCTAAGAGCAACTCCAACAGTTTGCCATCCCTCCTCCCCATCCTTCATTTTTTTGGAAAAATTGAGAAAAAACACACTCCAAAAGTTTGCCATCCTTGCTCCCCATATTTCCCAACTTCGCAAATCTCCCTGCCGAGCGTGCATATATCCGCACGAGTCATGAGCGCGCATCCAGACTCCGCACGCGCCGCCGGCTTCTTCCTGCGCCCGCGAAGGCCTTCTTCCCACGCGCGCGACACTACTACAGACAAGTCCTTTAGTCCTGGGTCCTAAGGACTTTTAGTCCCGATTCCAGAGCCGGGACTAAGAAATCTGGACTAAAGGTCCCAGCCTTTAGTCCTGGGTACACATAACCGGGACTAAAGCCCATCCTCGGGTGAAAAAAATGAAATTCTAGAGGCCTCTCTTGTGGTGCGTGAGAATCAAACTCAGGACCTCTCACCTCGTGCGTAGATTCCTTACCAACTCAACTGAACACAACATGTGACAAAGTCCTTTGCGCTCTTCCTTTTGATTTGACTAATGGGGGACCTTTAGTCCCGGATTGGAGACCTTTAGTCCCGGTTCGTAACACCAACCGGGACTAAAAGGTCACCCTTTAGTCCCGATTGGTAATACCAACCGGGACTAAAAGTTGGAGGACCTTTAGTCCCAGTTCGTAATACCAACCGGGACTAAAAGATGACTTTTAATCCCAGTTGGTCTTATGAACCGGGACTAAAAGTGGTCCGGCCGTTGGGCAGGGTACCAACCGGGACTAAAGTCATTTTTTGTCCTGGACATAAATTTCGCCGGGACTAATACCCATTTTGGATATCGACGAAAGGTCTGTTCTCTAGTAGTGCGAAGGGGTTCTTCCCGCGACGGCGATCCACCTCTCTTGTATGTGAACCTGAGTTGCGTTCTGCCGGCGGACACCATCAACGAGGGCGGCTGCTAGGGTTCAGTATGGTCGGTCCTTGTTTTTCGATTCCGCCGGATGGGTTTGGATAGGTTTAGGGTTCCAACATGGTGGATTGTAGACGTGCGTTCTGCTGAGGCGGCGCAGGTGTCGTCGGGAGGAGTAGTGGCGGCGGCAGGTGGCCATGGTCTGGTGGCACCATAGAGGTGGTACGCGGAGGCAGAGAATTGGAATGGCATGTGGTGGTGTCCGGCAGCGAGGGCGGCGGCAGCATGGAGGTGGTGGGTGCATGGGAAGGCGATGGTGTGGTGGCAGTGCTGGCCCTCGTAGGTGGTGATGATGACGGAGGGTCATCGGAGGGGCGCTCCACCCGATTCTTCACCGTGCACTTGCTGTTGGTGCACCGGTAGTAGCTCGTGCAGGTACATCCATAGATTAATTTTAGAGTTCAATTTTCAGAGCTTCATCGAACAGATGCAGATGCATGCATGTATCTTCAGATCTGTTGTCCCTTTTCATTTTTTTAGTTAGTTTAATCCACACATCAGTTGTATATTCATGAGGTACTATATGAAGAGTTAATTTTTAATTCTTCTTTATTTGCAGATTCGTTGAAATGGAAGGAGGCATATTTTGGACAGGCATGTTGATGGGAGATGATGATCATGTTGCTGGTTTGGATGACCTCTCGTTACCAATGACACAAGAAACTCAGTTAAATCATGATCTTCCTTTTGAAGTTGAACAACTTGACGTGCAAGTGCAACCATGTCAAGGTGTTGAGTGCCCTCGTAGAACAAAGGGATTGGCTAAGAGGACAAAGAATTTTGATCCAAAGGAGGATTTAAATGTCTACTCAGCTTGGTTGAACGTGAGCAAAGATCCCATTAACGGGGCCAATCAATCTCGTGGCACGTTTTGGAGTAGAGTTCATGCTTAGTTTGAGAAAAACAAAATAACAACAGCTGTCAGGACAGAGAGTTCCCTTATGCATAGGTGGCTGACAATTCAGTTTCAAGTGAACAAGTATTGTGCATGCTACAAGGCGATTGAGTGTAGGAATCAAAGTGGAAAAACTATCCAAGACAAGGTTTGTTTTGCATGTTTTTTTTATTTGGTTTATTTGAAAACATATATTCATTGACTATTTAACATGTGCAGATATCTGACGCATTGGAGTTGTACAAGGAATTAGACAAGGATAAGAAGTCATTTACACTTATACCTTGTTGGAACAAATTGAAGGAAGAAGACACGTGGAAAGCCAAGAGGGTGGAACTGGCCAAGCAAGAGAAGCTAGTAGCCAAGAAATAGCAGAAGGTGAACATAGACTCGACGCCAAGGAATGTAGAAGCCACAAACAATGAAGATGTCACAGAGATTGCAGCTCCAGAATCCGAGGAAAGAAAAAGGCCACAAGGTGTGAAGAAGGCAAAAGAAGCTCTTAAGCGAGGAGGTGGCGAAGCTTGCATGGAAGCTTTGGACAAAATGTGGGCTAAGAAGGAGGCATTTGACTTGGAGAGAGAGAAGAAGAAAGAGGAGAGGTTTCTCATTTCACTTGAGCTAGAGAAGAACCGATTGGCAATAGAAAAAAAAGAGCTGAAGCGGACTTGATCAAAGAGGAAAAAGAAATAATGCAAATGGACATGACCTCTCTCACCCCGCTGCAGCGACAGTACTACGAAACGATGCAGCAGAAGATCATCGCTCGACGTTTGGCAAATTAAATTTAGTTCATGTTATTTGATTTCAAGAATCAGTAAACATTTGGTTTTAGTTTGTGTTTGAGAGAACCTTTTATTTACATGTTTCAGAGAACCTTTATGTTTCAGAGAACCTTTCATTTACATGTGATTGAGACAACATTTTATTTATACATATATGCTTGCTCCTGATGTCTGCTCCTATCATCAGATTTTTTTTTTCCTTTGCTTGTGTGCTAGCTGCTGCTCCTGGCCGGCATGGCGTGCTTGTCTGCTAGCTGTAGTGCTTGGTAAAATGACGTGCAGGTACTGTACTACTCGCTACCTGCTGAAATTTTCCTTGGCCGGACATGTGCATGCTCCTGTACATGCTGACGTGCTGCTGGTCGTGGCCGGCAAAAGCTACTGGTGGCCGGCAGATGTGACCGGCAAGCATGCTACTGGTGGCCGGCAAAAGCTACTGGTGGTCGTGGCCGGCAAAAGCTACTGGTAGCATTCTAGGGAAACCATTTTTCTCACCAAGTGCTAGTAAGCATGCTGTGTCAGCCTCATTGGGGTGTCTTAGGTACCCATCTTCAAATAAATCAACAACTGCAACAACGAACCTATGTAGGCTCTCAAGTGCAGTACTTTCGCCAATACGAACATACTCATCTGTAGCGTCAGCAGGAACCCTATATGTGAGCATACGAAATGCAGCAGTGACTTTTTGGAAGCAACTTAATCCAAGTACGTTGGCCGCATTTCTTTTTGCACAAAGTAATCATCGTGTGACTCAACAACATTCATTATGTGTAGGAAAAGCTCCCTACTCATCCTGTACCTGAAGAAAATAAACAAAAGTTTAACAAAACATGTAATACTTAAGTGCATAGTACGGGGCTAATCAAAGGTGAATGAACACCAACCTCCGATGGAACAAATGTGGACCGTACGTCAAATTATCTGCCAAATAATCTTGAAACATCCTTTGATGGCAGCCTTCTCTATCTCGATAAATAACAACATGGCCAAGGACAAAACTACCAGGTCTTCGTTTATGACCCAAAAACGTTTGCACAATTCGAGCAGCTGTGATGATGAAATAATCATCGTCATCTGAAGATGAATCGTCATCCAACTCTCTTTGGAGATGTGATTTGAAACCACTCATGATGTCGACTAACCCACCTGCGAATGACAATTGGACAAGATCAGACAATTGATCCTGACCACCTGGAAGTTATTGATCAACGCAACACAAACCTGGGAGATGTGCCAGCTGCAAGCTTGTGGAGGCCACCTGGGACGTCCTGGTGGCCGACTGCCACATACTGGTGGACGGCTCCGATGTGCTGGTGGTCGGTCCTAATTGCCAGGCGTTGTTGGCTCTGATGTGCAAGGCACTAGGGACGGTGATGGCCGGCGGGAGGAGGAGAAGCCCGGCTGCTACGATCCACATGCCGTGAAGGAATGGCACGATGGAAAGGAACGAAGTGGCGGTGGCGTTCTGGCACGGACCAGTGAAAGGTTTCACGCGAAACCTTGTTCCCGCCGCAAAAAAAACAGGATGTGGGACCAAGTATTGATTTTGGCAAGTGAATTATGGCAAACTCTTGGAGATGGGCTCTTTTTTTCCTCATATTATTTTGAGAGTTGCCAAACAATAAGATATGGGAAACAAAAAATGTCAAATTGTTGGAGTTGCTCTAAAGACATGGGTTTGTTGCAACTTCCTATTCCAACTAATTCATCCAATGATTTCTCAGTTGTTCAGTATGCTGATGACACTCATTATAAGGGAGGGAGACACAAGGCAGCTATTCTTCCTCAAATCACTGCTCAACAGTTTTTCTATGAGTACTGGACTCAAGGTGAATTTCAACAAGTCAATGATGGTGCCCATCAATGTTTTTGATGCTAGGTTGGAAATCTTGGCAGGGACCTTTGGGTGCTCTAAAGGTAGTCTTCCATTTACTTACCTTGGTTTGCCCCTGAACATTTCTAGGCCAAGGGTTCAGGACTTTCTTCCAATTATCAATAGGTGTGAAAAAAGGTTGACTGGCCTCTCTTCTTTCCTGAACCAGGCTGGAAGGCTCCAGATGACAAATGCAGTCTTTTCCTCCCTCCCAACTTTCTTTATGTGCACTTTGGCTCTCCAAGTATAGGAAGCATTGTCTCTGGAGAGGATCTGATATTAATGCAAAAATGCCTCCTAAAGCTGCTTGGAAATTGGTCTGCAAGCCTAAAATTGAGGGAGGCTTAGGTATCATTGATATTGAATAACAGAATAAAGCTTTGCTTCTCAAGAACTTCCATAAGTTTTTCAACAGGCATGACACTCCTTGGGTTCATCTGGTTTGGGAAAAGCACTACAGAAATGGGAAGCTCCCTTCTCACATTAAAAAGGGTTCCTTTTGGTGGCGAAATATCCTGAAGCTATTGCCAGACTTCAAAAATTTTGCTATCCCTCAGGTGGAAAATGGAGAAAGTATCATCTTCTGGCATGATAAATGGGCCAACCAAGTGCTGGCTATTCAAGCTCCAGAGTTTTTTTCCTTTGCAAAAAATAAGATGATTTCTATCCGAAAGGCCTTTGATCATGATGACTTTGCAGACTTATTCCAGCTTCCTCTTTCTCAGTTTGCTTTTCAGCAAATGCAAGGCATTCAGCAGCTGATTGAAGACAGGTCTCTCTTTGACAGTTATGATAATTGGGGTTACATTTGGGGGTCCAATAATTTTGCTTCAACCAAAGTTTATAAATTGCTTCTTGGGCACCAAGAGGTGCATCCTGTTTTGAAATGGCTCTGGAGGAGCCGCTGTCAACCAAAGCATAGAGTGTTCTTCTGGCTCTTGATTAATGACAGGCTTAGCACCAGAAACATCCTGCGAAGAAAGCACATGCACCTTGACGCCTATGATTGTTCTCATTTGTGCTCTTTGTACCAGCCTGGTAGAAGAAACAGTAACCCATCTTTTTGTGGATTGTCCTTTTGCAAGGATGTGCTGGGACTTCATTCATATTGACATTCCCTTGAACAGTACCTTTCCAGAGCTGGCTTCTCTTCTGAAACACCAGTTGAACTCTCAATTCTTTATGGAAACCATAATTCTCCTTTGCTGGGCCATCTGGTTAGCAAGGAATGAACTCATTTTCAGAGGCATCAGGCTAAATTTGGAAGGAATCAAGCAGGTCTTTTTCAAAGAGCTCAAGCTTCTTCAGTATAGAGTCAAGGTTGGACAGGAAGATCATCTTTTTTCATGGATTCAAAATCTAGAATAGCCTGCTTGCTCAAGCTTATTTTCTTTCTCTTTTTATGTGTCTTAGGCTTGTACTTTCCTTCCTCCGCCCCCGCCCCCCCCCCCCCCCTGTTTTTCCTCTGTACTCGCTGAACTTTTTCCGCTTTTTGGTTTCAATAAATTATTGTAGGGCCCTTGGCCCCTCCAGATTCTTCAAAAAATGGACAGGTGGATGTTGATCATGGTGGCACTGATGGTCAGTCAGCTGATGTTCTGACAAAGGCACTGGGAAGAGTCAGATTCATTGAGCTGCATGAGAGGATCGGCATCATCAATGTGCGACAGGATTAAGGGGGTGATTTGTTCGAACGGTCACAATGTAATCCTGTCGATGTATCTGCATCTTAGGTAGTTGCATGTTTGGTTATAGTGCATTGATATCACAGGTGGACTAGAGATGTGCATAGGACATGCTGTGACCGCACACTGGTTTGACGAGTTCTCGCCACGACATCGTGCGTTGTGCATGTCGCACGGGCGATCCGAAAAATGAGGACGCACCGTGCAGTGCCGGCGTCATGGCGGGGACGGAGGGCTCCAAGCCCGTGTAATGCATTCGCATATATTGAATGAAAAACGATGCCATCTCCTTCCATGCTCGTGCCGATCCCTAGCCAATTATGTTCACCTTCATGAGCTCCGATGAAGAGCCATGCATGCATCTAGCCTAAGAAGAAACTAATTCACTGAACCTATGCACTCGGTGCGTGCAGGTGTGCGTGCAGGCGTGATAGAAACGACCCTCCACGTCGGCAAACGACAAGGTCGGCGAGCTTGCCGCCAACACCGCCACCGCCGTGTCCTGGGTCCGTGACAACGTGCAGGCCTACTACCTGGACGTGGACATCAGGTACGTCGTCGCCGTGCCTGTCGAGGAGGCATAGGCCATCATCGTCATCCACTGGAGGAGATCATCGTTGAGGAGCCGCAAGCCGTCATCGTGGAGGAGCAGGAACCTCAGGCCGTTGTCTTCCAGCCACACTCCATCGTCGTCTTGCCTGTCGAGGAGATTGTCGTCGCCGTGCCACTCGATGGAAGGAGTTTCCAAGTGGCAAAAGATTAGGAGATGAGTTTAGGAGTTGTTGAAGATGAATTTTTTTACTTCCCAAAATTCATGGATTGGGAAAGATTATTAGGTACTCTAGGAGATGCTCTAACCAACTATATATAATATAAAATTTATAATCTTGACCGAAGCGACCACCCGTCCAGTTGATCCTAATCGTCGACGACGATTTTCTGGACTGTCAATAGCTTTAGAGTACGAGTATGACCTACACACGAACCCCATCCTCTCCATGTTCTCTCCCTCCTGCGTGCCACCTCCCAAGTCGCCACCTACAGCTTGGCCAAGGATCAAGTCGGAGCCTAGATGACGCCAACCACCGCATTCATCCCGGCGTCGTCATAGATGTTATAGTTACGTGAGTTCATCATCAGCACCGTCAGCGCCTCTATGCCAGTCTGCATGCTCCAGTCCAGGTACGTGTTCTGCGTTTGCATGCACGTTGCCGTGAGCGAGATGTGTGCTGGCCAGTCAGGAAGGTGCCAAGTCCTGTGGGAAGAGAGGATCCATCGTAAAGTTTACGAGGTCACTTGAGCCTAAGGGATGTGCAGTAGAGAAGTTAGAAAGAAAAATAATGTTGCAACATTAATCGGGTAAATAAATAAGAATACTATTGTAGAACGGACAAATCCCTATGCGCTTGATGATATATGTGGAAAGAGATTTGTATTCTATTGTTGTGTCATTGTGTGTGTGTATATTAGATCATGCATGGAAGAACTCAAGCACTATTTTTCCACTTAACTAAATGGATTGATTTCATAAGGCTATTGTCTACAAAAAAAAAAACTATTGTCAAATTCACCTATTAATAAGAATTTTTAAGTTTCGTGTGCGACAAAAGCTTTCAAAGGCTTTTTAAGCCTGGACTCTTTTGGCTACTGCAATGCAAAAAAGAATCAATTGAAATTGGTATATATTCCCTAGTTTTCCAACTAATTGGACCTTATTTACATTATAGATATGAAACTTTGTTTTTTCACACATACTTTTCAAAAGAATTAGTAACATGCTAGATTCGATCAAGAACTATGAGCTCAAATGTAAGAATATTTCTTAAAACTTCTTTATTACATCTTTACTATAAACTATAATTTTTAAAAAATACATGTGTGTCGCACGTGTATTTCCGCTAGTTAATTTAAACTTGCGACTGACTTAACCAAACCACCAGGGAAATGTATTTCTAGTGGCAGTACCTGCCAGTGAAAATGCCCTATTTTCACTAGTCTTTCACACAGGTGGTCAAAAACTAGCGTCCGCAGAGATCAAGAATATGCACTTCCTTGGAGGTCTTAGAAGACCCTAAGGTAATGGTATATCCTTGGGGGTTCAATTTCACCCCTCAAGGAAATTGTTGGCTGCCCTGCCAAGGATTGTCCATTTTCTGGTAGTGGTAAAACATGAAGCTAATACATTGCCGTTGCAAAACTCAATCCCTCTGCCACCTGTGGATGGCATCCTACCTGTACATGAACACACCCAACTATTTCCACAATGAAGCAGATTGCTGAGGGGATGAAGATAGTGTCACAAATAAAATGATCAGACCTGCACAACAGATAGGATTGACAAAGAAAAAAATTGTTGAACGTGGAGACAAGAGATCGATCGAAGTAAGCAATGAGCCGCGCAACCCTGCTGTTTATGTAGGGGTGAGGTTTGGAGACAGACACCTTCCGTGGATTGCATGGCTAGGCCTGTGATAAACCAAATCATAGGTCAATTTCCTTAATTAGCTCCTCTACAATTTTTTAGATGCGGCAATGAACTATTGGGTATGCAAGGTACGGTGGCGAGGGAGATCGTGGATGATACGAGACTCTGGGATCAAACATGATTAGCTGATTCGGTGACATGTAGCTTCATGAGATTATGAGAATTGCACTTTATATATAGAAATTAATGATTGTTATGGCCTCTATCTTCACTTAACTTACCATTGAGACTCCAGCATTCAATTAAGCGGTTGAGCTTATTTGGTGATTGCTAGTGGACCTGACAGATATTTCAAAGCAGAACAGGATGCGAGGGGGTAAACAGGAGACGCATATATGTGGCTAGACAGATGATACTAAGACTCTGCAATCAAATGGGTTTTTTAAGCCCGAACAATTTAGTGCACCCCTTTTGATGATTAACTTTATAACCTAACTGCATTTGGCGCCATGATGAAGATTAAGAGTTGTCCCCCCTCTAAACAGTAGAGGCATCAACAAACATGTGCTGATAAAAGTCATTATTAACACTAACAAATAATCTAGTTATGCATTTCCAGGCTTATTCTCTTTCGCGAGCCCTAATAAGCATTTGGTAACCGCTGTCTTCCCCATCAAGATTGCACTAAGGATCATGGGCATTCCACTGAAAATTGGAACAAATCCTGTAATATTCCTTTGTATCAAATGGGGTCATCAGGATATACTGATCCATCACCAATAATCATCACCATAATCTGAATCTGTTAATTCACCGGACACTGTAATTAAACAAAAAAATCACAGTAAGCATTAGACAACAAGTACAAATCTTTGATTCTTTTTAGTAATAGAGAAATGGAGTAAATAACTTACAAATAGGAGGAGAAAAGTTCTGCTCAATCTGAATTTCCTCTCTAGGTACTCCATTGGTCATCAGTAACCATAGAAGTTTTTTAACCAGCTCATTTTCCTTGGGGCATCTTATCACAATTAAAAGTTGTTTTGGCACGGAGAATAATAGTTCCTTGAGGTTGTAGCTTTCTTCTGTTTTAATCACAGGATACCGTGTCTGAAGAAAACAAAATAGTTTACTAAAACATGGTGGGTTCAACAAGAACAAAATTATACGGTACATGGCAAATGCATACGTCACAATGTCCAAGTGGAAGAGTGAGCTTCTCCAGAACTGGTGAGCATTGGAGAAAGTTTTTAGCTTGCTGAATGTGGCGAGGGACTTGCAGTCCTTTCTAAAGATAAACTGGACAAAACACAATATGAGAACTGAAATCATTGTCTTATTAACTTTGACAGTAATTGACTCTCAATATAATATATTTTCATGCAAAGAACTAGCTATGATGATGGTAGGTAGACCATGGGACATTGACGTAAAATAGAGAAGAGCAAACGTACCACGCTAGGGTCACTGATCAACTCTAAATCATCAATACGATAGCAACTGTCCCTGCTATGTGTGTCATTATGGTCACATGTATCCTCGCACAAGTAATCGAGCGTGACATTTGCTGCTACCAACAGCGGCATCTTGTCAAGAAGAGGAGCCCTCCGTTTAAGACAGATAGTTGTAGTGAAACTAGGCGAGGAGTGGAGATCCGAGTGCGGCGGGGTTCGTCCCAATCGAAATAGCAGTTAGCAATGGTGAGATGTGCCAACGACCTAGAAGAAATCCCGTCGCCGCCGTAGATTTTGCACTCAGTCATAGTGAGATCCTGCAATGCTGGGCACCTTGAGAAATCTATACTTCCATAAAACTTGGCAGCTGTGAAGGGAAAAAAATATCGGCCGGTAGAATCCGAAATTTCCGAGATATCTCGTTTACCGGCTAGGTCCGAAAGTTTTCCTCTATCGTCCGAAATTTTTATATTTTAAAAATTTTATCATCCAAATAGATGTCAAAGTCCACCCAATACTCTAACCTTAATTCATGTTTAATTTTCTCTCCCCTTCTCTTCTAAGTTCAAGTTGCTACCGCCGCAACACACTTAGCACGCTCTAGCCATGTAACTGCCCTCCTCATTGAATAAGCAATTAATCATATGTTTTATTTAGTTTTTTTATGTTAGATTGTTTAAAAATGATCTATGTGCTTTCCTGAACAAAATGAGTCATTTTTGTCTAAATTTCTTCCGAAATTTTATTTCTATCGCCGATAAATTTTCGATATATCCGATATTTCCGTTTATCAGTGACCACCGAGATTTTTAAAATACCGGTAGAGAAAACCTTCGCTCCACCCTCGTCAGGAGCTGCGATTCGAAACGCGCGTAGTCGAGGCACAGGCGCGGCTTCGTCTGGAAGCAGACTCGGAGCACCCGGGCCTGCGAATTCGCTACGGCGTGGCGGATCCACAGGCAGGCCGCCCGGTTCAGCTCATCGTCTAGCTTACGGTGGTAAGCATGGGAGAAGTGCTCCTCGGAGTCACCATCCAACTCGCCACAGAGGATGTCGCACTCGTCCACCGGCACGGCGGCTCCGCGGAGGAGCAGGAAGTGGTTCACGAAGCTGGTCAGCTTCGACGGCGTCCAGGGCCTATACCAGAAGCCGCGTCGGCATGGGCGGGGTGTCACACGCAGGGAGCACTTGGACCTCCAGAGGTGGCGCCAGCGCCGGGCGAGCACGCACGTCTTCACGGCGTCGTCCGAGGGCAGGAAGGAGAGGATGGGGTGGAGGGCGTCGTCCGGGAGCGCGCTGATGCGGTCTTCGCCGCAGTCGCTGGCCACGGCAGCAGCCTTGTCCAGTCTCCGTCTCTTAGCCCTCCCCACCGGCCGAACAGCATGCTTGGTGGCGATTGGATTTGGGAGGACTGGAGGTAGGGGACGACGGAGGAGGAGATCTATGGCAAGGAGAACTAGCTATATACGAGACGCGTCGTAACCACAGCAGGATGGGTTTCTATATATCCAGGCGAGAAATCAGGAGCAAACCAACGATCCATACGATCTTTTTTTGGTGCATGCAATGGATGCATGGGAACGATCCTGTGTGGAGCCATGCATGCTTGCGTTACAACTTCCAATTCCAAAACGTGGGCACATGGAAATTTCCATGCACCGGTCATCTTTCCGGCATATGCTGTGTCATCAGACTCAGGATTCAAGAGGGCTGTGTGCACATCAGACTCAAGAGGGCTGTGCACAGCCGTTGTTGATCATCGGGTTCACATCACATCGGAGGGGATCGTCAAGTTCAGCAGCGAATGAAGTCCAGTTACACAAGGAAACTAATTAAGAGGACGCTCACCAGCACGCCACCCATAGTGGACGCCTCCTCCACTGTGCACCTCCTTTCCTCACCGTGAATAGCCATCGCAACACCTTCTCATCCATCGTCTTCTACATTCACAAGAATGAGGGAGAGAAGGTTAGAAAGAGGGATCTCCCTACCAATTGGACACCGTGCAGTGCTCCGTCAGCCCTTTTATGTAAGGAGTATAAAAGTTCCTAGCCATTGATTAACGGGGCCTATTAATTGGGCTTATAAATTTTGAATTTGCTATTTCCGATCACTAGATAGCACAGCAAGGTAAAAGTAACCCATCATGCACATTCTTAACATTCCCTAATCATGTGCATGCAGGCAACCGGGGGGAGTCAAGTGGAATCACCTACCAAAGAGAGGACCCGTTATCATTACATCAGAAATAATTTAATGAAATGAAAAGGAATTCACATTTCAGGCTAACATTTTTTTTTAGAAATTCAGGATAACATTTTGAACATGGAGTCTTTGCATCAGATCTTCCCATTACGGAAAGAAAAACATTGTCTGATCAGCAATGAAGAAAGCGAAATCCCTTAAAAAGTTAAAATAGGGGCCTAGATAAATCATTCAGCAAAAACATAAACTGAGACTGAGATGTCTTGTTTCGTGTTGCCATGTCTTCTGATAGACAAGCCTAATATACTATGATCTCCTTAGGCAATAGATGGAAAATCCTTGCACTGATTTTCGACATTAATACTACTGTTAATACCACCAGTAACTGTTGTCTGATGAATACCCCTCCTCGTGATAATATTCTGTAATAATAAAAAAAACATGCATGATATATAAGCATCAAAGAGCGAGTCAGATATGGCACGAATTTTCACCCTTCTTCAAGAAATAGAAAACTAGGTTAAATAGTGACAAATAACTTACCGTCAGGGAGATTAAAGACCTCTTCAACGATAATGTGCTCAGGCGGTACACCATAGGTACTTAGGATGATTGAAATTTTGGGAACCAGCTCATTGTTCTTATACCATTTTATTTTGACTGTCTTGAGTTGTTTCGATACCGAGAAATGTTTTGTTGGGCTGTCCTTTTCATCTGCTACAACCACATCATATTTTCTCTGTAGCAAACAAAATATTAACTGACAATATTTTACTAAAATCAATGAAAGTTCAAAAGGACAAAATTAACATACTTGAAAGTCGTTTTCAAGTAGAATGGTAAGCTTCTCCATAACTGGTGAGTACCGAAGAAAGTAAACTAGTGCACCAATATCAGGTTCCATACACCACTCATTCAGCAGCAATGATTTTAGCTTGCTAAACATAGTGCAGAACTTGAAATCCTTTCTGAGAATAAACTGGGCCAAGGATAACATTTGAAGTACTTGAAATTATAATAACATAAAGTTATTGGGAAGGAGCTTTGCAGAGGTAGCTAAAAGACAGAAGTAATCCTGAGAATAATGCAGGAGAGAGATTTCGTAGCTCATTATATTTATTTATTTACTATAGAACAAATAGATTTTGCATGTTAGTACAAGGAATTTAACTCTATGGACAGTATATATGATGTCAGACATCCAACTGCAAGTGACATCCCAGAGGCATATGCCAGGGTATAAGCACATAATGAATGTAGCATTCATCATTAATCCACAAATGTTACTGAAGCTATTGATGCTTTGTCATTTAGAGGTGGCACACACGTCTGTGGCAATTTAAGTGATGAACCGATGATACATGTGTTCCATGTATTAACAAAGTAAATCAATGCTAAGGTAACTTGATTGTAGCTAAGATGCCTTTTTTAAAACCGTGTCTCTCTTAATGCTATCTGAGATGCATAGGCCAATTACTTCCACGATAGTGAAAAGCAATTCGTGATCTGATTTCTCTTATACCGACAAAAATGAATTACTGCTAGTAGGAATCCAATTGTACCAAAGTTGAAGGCAACAAGCATGGATGCCCCCATCTGAGAAAGATGACATATATACTATGCAAGAAATATATTAGAATTCCTTTCATTAATCAAGTACAGGGGTATCTCCTAAGGATTGAGCGAGAAAAAAATATGCTATGTTTGGATACAAAGTATTTTTGGAGTTTTAGAAAAATACCATTGGTTTTTTGAAATACTTTGGTTCTAGAATATCATGAAGTGTTTGAATGAAACAAACTTTATGCTTTTGAATACCATGGTATTGTTAAAACTATAGTCTTTTTGGAGTTCTAAAACCTCCACTCTAGACCTCTTTCTTTCTAAACCACGGTTTAACACATCAATGTTTCTAAAACTACAATTTCTTGATACTATGGTTTCTTTACTACAAAATCTAAACAAGACCTATATCATCAAAGGCTTGCATAGATTTGGTTCATTAATCATTAGTATGTATTATATACACAACTTATAACATCAAATATGCATGCATATGCATGTAAAGATAAACAGCAGCATATGGAAATCAACATTCTAAGCAGAAAAGTTTGCACCCATGCATACCACATTAGGATAGCTTGTTAGCTCTAAGTCCGTGGCATCTGACAAGCCTTGAAGAAGGACGCTGCTGCTTCCATCACTGCCAATACCATAGCAACCACCACACTTGCCATCAACGCAATCCCCATAGTAGCTGTTATGCTGACAAATATCATCACAATCGTCCTGAAGCCTCACTTGTGCCGTGAACAACGTAGGCATGCTGTCAAGGACCGGAGTCCTGCCGTAATTGACAGCAAGTCGCATCGAGATGAGGCGAGGCGTCGAAATGCGACAGCGGAGGATCGATCGCGTCGAAGTTGCATCCATTGATGCCTAGGCGTCTCAACGACTGGGACAAGATCCTGTCAACACGGATCCTGCAGCGTACCATGTCCAGATCCTGCAATGCGGGGCAGCCTGAGAGATCCAGGGCGCGGAACTTGAGAGTCGCGTCCGTGAGGCGCAGCCTCGTCAGGAACTTGGAGACGAAGACATGGTCAATAATCTGAAGGCGGCGCCTGAAAGTGCAGACGGAGAACATGAGCGCCCGGGCCTGGCAGACCGCCAGGGCGTGGTGGGTCCACGGCCCCGCGGAGTGGGACAGCTCCTCGTCGCGTCTGATTCTCGATCCATTGCTTTCCATCTCGTAATCGTGTATCTCGGCATCGTGGATCTCGCCGCAGCTGATCTCGAACTCCTCCAGAGGCGCGCCGCCGCGGAGGAGCAGCAGGCGGTTGACGAAGTGGTTTAGCGTCCGGGGCGTCCAGGCCGCGTCCCACGGCCGGCCGCGGCGCCGGGTGACGCGCACGGCGCGCGTGGACCTCCAGAGGTGGCGCCAGCGGCGGGCAAGCACGCACGTCCGCACCGCGTCGTCGGAGGGCAGGAAGGAGAGGATGTGGTGGAGGGCGTCGTCGGGGAGCTCGCTGATGCGGTCCTCGACGTCGCTCGCCACGGCCGCCGCCGCCTTGTCCATGTTCTTGCGGTTCCTAGGCGGCCCGCCGAACAGATGAGAAGCGGATAAGATGCATTGTCTCCGGGCAAGAACCGATCGACCGCTGATCTCAGGATCTCCTTGGCATCACGGCGGCGGCTGGTGGCAGGCGGACTGCGGAGGTCGGGAGGACACGTACGTAGTAGTACGAGGGCAACGAGTCGAGAGAGAAAGGAATGAAATGTGGAGACTGAAAGTGGAAACGGCTGGCGAAAAATCAGGAGGCCACTTTGCAAATTAATTGGCGGATTCAACTGAGGATTAAAGCTGGTAGAAAATCACGTCAAGTTGTTTTTCCAGCGATCTATATATATATATAATAGAAAGACAAACCCCACTGAGTTAATTGTCTTTTGAACCTCCTTGCGCCACGTTATCCACTTATCTTTTGCAATTAACACACACTCCACTAAGCTATTATCTTGAACCTCCTTACGCCACGTCATCCACTTATCCCTTTCAATTAACACCGTCTGATCATGTGTATGCATACGTAGCAGTAGTTCGTCTTCCAAGTTTATACACGTAATATAGTAGTAGATATATTTAGTTGTCCACATCAGAATGCTAAAATATAGATTTTTCCTTCGTACTCACGGCAACGCGCGGAGAATCCTCCTACTACATGAAATACGCAATGCAAATAATGCCAATCATTTCGTATAGAAACCGCCTCGCCCATGACAACGCTGCGCTCAAATGTTTCATATAGAACACGATGAAAACTCATACAAAGTCATGACTTAAGGAGCACGACATGCAATTGCACATTTTTCTTACCTGAGCACCAAGTATAGCGTGGAATCGTGGTGAGCCGTCCTCGGTGGCCCTTACCCATACCTCGCCTCCCTCCATCTCCTGCACGTGTTTGCCGGGGTGGATATCTACTGTTGGTCTACTGCTGGTATGCGTGGCCGGCCCTACACTGGTCCTACACCACGTCGACAAGTCTCCATTTGTCCAAGCAGCAAGTAGATGTTGTGTTTGAAAACGAATGTTCCAAGCATATGTTTCTAAATGTTTTAGAGGTATGTTGCAAGTGTTTTCATATGGATGCTACAAAAGTAGATCGAAATATTTCATATGTTGCAATGGCTGTATACATATGTTGCAAGCGTATGTTCCAAATGTTTTATCTATTTTTTAAACGTATATTGAAAGTGTGTTTATCTGTATGTTGCATATGTTTCACAAATATATTGCAAGTATTTTATCTGGATGTTGCTTATGATTTTGTATGGATTTTAAAGTGTTTTCAGGTGTTTTTACAAGTGTTTCAAACGCATGTTTCAAGTTTTCGTATGCCTTCAAATGTCAATGCTTCATCTGGATGTTTCAAGTTTTCGTATGCCTTCAAATGTCAATGCTTCACCTGGTGTCCAAGCTGCCGACGACTAGAGTCAAAGCCGCCGACGCCAGCTGTTACCTCGGGTCGCCGTCCGCCAAGCGCCACCTGGAGTCGAAGTTGCCGGCGCCTGCTCTTGCCTAGGGTCGCCGTCCGTCACCAGGAGTCCAACTCGCTGGCGCCTGTGGCTACATGGGGTCGCCGTCCGACATCCGCCTCGATTGTGTCTGCCTAGAGGCCTATGATATGGAGCGAGGACAGAGAAGGGAAAGATTTGGACCAAGGGGCGATGGCCATCCATGGCCAAGATTTTTGCTTTTTTTTCCTTTTTTTCCTTATTCTTCTGTGTCGAATGTCGATGCTATGTGTCTCGGTTAGTTCGGTGGTAACAGAAACTAAACCGAACTAACTAAAACTGAAATTCCTCGGTTCCGAGTTTTGTAACTAACCGATCGGTTCCCACTTTACTGACCAAATTTCATAAATAACCGAGAAACCGATCCGATTGGTTTCGGTTAGCCGAATGCCCACACCTAGGAGCGCAGACGCCGCGTGGGGTCGCGTGGTACGCGGAGTGCAGCGTGGGAAGGGGGTACAGGCGCGGACGTTCAGGTGCAAGCACTGCCAAAAACATAAACCATTGGTCGACCATACATGGTATAAAATTAAAATTGTTCCACATACAATCATTTTACGTAGACGATGATACAAGTATAAAGGAAAAAGTCTAGATCACCCCCCAACTATGGGGGTGATCTACTTAACCCCTCAAACTATGAAACGGTCTAATTTACCCACTGAATTTTCTAAAATCGTCTACTTTACCCCCTGAGGCAGTTTTGGACGGCAGTTTGCTACAGTAACTATGGTTTTGCTACAGTAACCGAATTTTGTTGGACTCCACGTGAGTAGATCTATACAATGAACATATAATATAGTGTGCTTTAGTACAAAGTTTTTGCTGTAGCTTTAAATTTATTAGGATTTTTCTGCGATTTACTATGATTTTTTTAAATATTAGCAAGCCGCCGTCCAAAACTGCCCCATGAGGTAAAGTAGACGGTTTTAGAAAGTTCATTGGGTAAATTAGACCGTTTCATAGTTTGGGAGTTAACTAGACCACCTCTGGGCAGGTGATCTAGACTTTTTCCAAGTATAAATCATGCCACCCATCGTTGAGCTACTACGCCATCTCTGTGATTCTAACTACGGCACTCAGCATTATTATTTCTGCTCAAGCTCGCTTGGATGTTTCCTCCCCAGATCGGCGAAGAACTTGTGGAGCAGATGCTCGCCGCAGCGGCGATGCAGCGTCTCCACGGGGTCTTCATCCCTTGGTGAATGATCCACGACCACGAGTGCGTCTGCGTCGTCACCTGGCTGCATGCTCAGCATCGGTGACTTCGGCTTGAACTTCGACGACAAGCAATCTAGGTGCTTCATGACTGTCTCCATTATTTGTTTGGCCTTCTCATCCATCTCCTCGCTGCCGTGGCCACTGTCGCCTTCCTTGTGGTAATGGAGCTTGTACCCTTGGCTCTGGTAGTAACTCTGGTACCCGTGCTGGGGTATGTCGTCCGGGATGTCCTTGCCAATGGCGACCGCCGTCTGCATAAGACCATGGCGTAAAAAATAAAATGCACGTTACATATAATAGCTCTGATCATGGTTCATATATAGAGCCTAGCTATGATAGTACCTCGTAGCACCAGCAGGAGGCGACATGGTTGATGGTGTAGCCGCCGCCGCCCAGGAGGAGCAGAGGCAAGCCGTAGCCCTTGACGATGCTGACGCACTTGGCGTGGCCGCGCACGGACAGGCCCAGGCCCGCGAGCCGATCACCGGCGAGCGAGTCAGCACCACACTGCATCACGACGGCGTCCGGCTTGAACACGTCCATCAGCCTGTCCACGATCGGCCCGAACAGCTGGTGGTACACCCCGTCGCCCGTTCCCGCCTCCAGCGGCACGTTGATCAGAGTGGGGCACGTCCCGTCGCCTGGTAGTAATTCGCCGACGTCCACGGCGGCTCCGGTGCCCGGGAAGAACTCACCGTCGAACTGGTGGAACGACACCGTTAGCACCCGGCTGTCGTCCACGAACGCGGTCTCGATGCCGTCGCCGTGGTGCGCGTCGATGTCCAGGTACAGCACGCACCTGATGAAGCGGCGGCCGTGGTGGAGGAGCGCCTTGATGGCGACCACGATGTCGTTCACGTAGCAGAAGCCTTGGGCCTTGCCCTTGCACGCGTGGTGCATGCCGCCGGACCAGTTGATGGCGATCTTGTACTTGCCGCTGGCGAGGGCGCGCGCCGCCGCCAGCGACCCTCCGGCGTAGCGCTGGCAGTAGTCCCAGAGGTTCTCGATGACGGGGTTGTCGTTGGTGAAGGTGAAGCAGCCGTTGTGCTTGTCCCAGGTCCTGATCTCGCCGAGCTTGTATTTCTGGGCGGCGTCTCTTCGCTTCTTAGCGTCGGCGTTGTAGTCAGCTGGCGTGAGGCTGCGGAGGAATTTAATGTACTCTTTATCGTGAGTGCCGCCGAGCTCGAGGTCTTGCTCGGTGGCCGGTGCGATGCCGAGAAGGTCCATGTCGCCGAGCAGGCCGTAGGCGTTGATGAGGGCGTGCGTCATGGTGACGCGGTGGGGCACCATGGCGTGTGTCTCGCCATAGTCAACGTAGGAGATGCGCGGATCGTAGTAGTAGCACACGCTCTTCTGCTTGGTGCCGCCGTCGGCGGCGGCGCATGGCTGCTGTGGCGGCGGGTGCTCACTTCGCCTTTTCCCCATGGCCAATCCTACCTATCCTATGTCTCTGTTGGACTAGCTAGAAGCTTAATATAAATAGAAGATCCGGAACTGAGCCCCTGGTGGACTAGTAGTCGTCTCGGTCTCGAGACGGAACTCTGAGAGTTCAGACCGAGTAAGAAACGGCCAATCCTTTTTCAGACCGAGTTCAGACTTGAGACCTAGACTAGAGAGGACTTGTTTGGTACACCTCAACTTCGTTAGTGAATTAGTTTTTGTTAGTTTTAGCTCTTAAAGCAGCTTATTTATCGGTAGAGCTGATTCGATCAATTTTCATAAACGTTCGGTAACAACAACTTTTGAGGGAAGATAGTAGAGACAAAATTACGAGAAATTAGTATATTTCAGCTTCATCCTGTTTTACCTAGAGAACTGTGCACGTGATAGGAGCTAAAAAAAACTGCATTTAAGGAAAAACTGTTTTCTTCCGGACCCATTTAATAGGGAAAGCTGAAAACAGATTTTTCAGCTTTGTGAAGCTGTTTCGCCGAGTCAAAGGCTTCAACCTGGCAACCTTCGTTTTCTCATTTTATATACTTTACTAGCAAAAGTGCCTGTGCGTTACAACGGGAGATGTAACTTGCTGTGTAATTTATCTAGATGATTTGAAGGTTGAAAATTTATCTAACAAACGTGTGACGCTCTAACTCTTATATATGATCGAGCATCGGATTTTGAATAATATTTGAGATTGCATCATATATTTAAATTTGTCTTTGCATCGAACTCTATGCCTTGCCTATGTTTAGTTTTTCGGTTCCTTTTTTGTTGTATGTTTCCTTTTTATATTTCTATTTTGTTGTGTTCAGTCTAAGTTCTTGTCCGTTTCGACTTCTAAGAAATTTGTTTAATAAAAGCTTCATCATGCGTATTCGTCTTGAATCAGACCCCATACTATTGCTAAATATGCACTGTTCTAACTCATATATACATGGGAGACTAGGATATTTATCCAATAATTACATCAGGTGTTCTAATTCATTTTTGATTCATACTCTACTGATTATTTCATCCATTTCAATTCATTTTGGATTTAGACTTCACACCATTTATGGCACGGTGCTCTAACTCGTATAGAAAATATTTCTCTATTTTATATAGGGAAGGATTAACGGTTCAAACATCCATGACGGTTGAATTTAGTCCTTTTGTTTTCGATATTTATAGGAGAAACAAAAAATACAATTGCTTAGATGAATGTGTAACGTGTGAACGCCCCGTAAAATGCTCTCATGGATGCTCGGACGGCACACGCTTGCAAGGATGAAAAAAGAGAATATGTTAGGACAAAATAGAAAAAAAAGTAAGGTGGATAAAAAAGATAACATAACCATAGTATTTTTTTCCTTTTCTATTTTTCCGATTATATTGTTCGGCCTTCCACCATAAAAAACGCCGGGCTCTAGTGTATTATGAAAGTTCCCAACATTTTCTGGCGAAAAGAAAATTCCTAGCATTAAAAAAAGAAACCGGTCCTTATAATCTATCGTATATATCCCGTCAAAGAAAAAATAAATGCACAGCATTGTCATTAGACCTGAGGAATCTATTTAGATTAGGATTCCTACTCCATATCCGTCTAGACGCGAACTATTTTAACTCGTACATAAATAAAGAAAGCGGTGCAAAATAAAGAACATAACTCTTATCCTTTTCTATTTATTATTAAGAATTGTATTTAGAGTACTCAGGATCTGAGGAATCTATTTAAGTTAGGATTCCTATTTCATATTGGTCTAGACACTAGTTATTCTAACTCGTATGAGCACGGGTTATATATATAAGTCCGGACAAAAGAAACTCTCCATTTTCGGTAGTTAGAGGAAGACGGACCAAAAAAATGGATGGACGAAAAAAAGAGCCTAAAATTTTGCCTCTTTATTATTATATAGGTATAGATTATTACATTTTAATATAGGTTGATGTCTAATATTTCATATTTTAAAGCATCACATTTCACATAGATCTCACGGCCATTATACATCTTACAAAATTCGATAATAAATACATCGTAATTACAAAATCATAAGGCCAGTCGTAGACTCGTAGTAGAGAGTTGTATGACGTTATTTTTAAGACTACTGTGGCATAAAGAATGAAGTAAAACATGGATGAAATACCCATTCTCAACGGAAAGTTTTATTCTATAGTTTTATAGATATTTAATTTCATGATTCATAGATAGTTGGTAATCAGGCCAAGAGAGTTTCATCCCTATTAAACTCACTCTTCTCTCTCTTCTTAAAAATGTTGCCACATCATCAAAAGTGCTTATGTGGCAACTTATTAAATGCAAATAAAACTCTGATAAAACTCTCACTGAGACTGGCCTAATCAGAAAAACATGAAGTCATTACAAACCAAAATCTTATTACTAGAGTAGTAAGCATGTGGTTAAAGCTAGTCAAGATATCTCTGATCCGTTGACGTCCAAGCGGACAAACGTGCCCTTGATCGTCCCCTTTCTTTTGCCACTGGTTAAAATCATACAAAACTAGACATGGTCAAGTGCTTTCACTCCAACTAGCCCCCGCTTAATGCCTCTTCCTAGATCTTGTTGAACAAAGCAACACAAGATAACTAAAGTGACTCCATGCATTCACAATGTGTTTGGTTTGCATCATGATACATCCAAAATGATCTGTTCCTATAATCGAGCCTTAGTATTGTCCTTCGTTTTGCATTATAGATCCAGATCATTCCACTGGAGAGCTAAACCATCGAACTGGGTCATTCCTCGTGAAACTATAGGACGACCCGTTCTGGATCAAGTGATTCTACTTGGATCACTTCGCAAACCAAACACGCTATCAAAGGCTTGTTTGAGAGAGCTCTAGCTCTGAAACACAGATCTAGAGTATCATCTCCACTATGGAGAAGCTCTACCGTGAATCTAGACTCCCACTGTAGAGTTGAGAAACTTGTTTGGCTTGCAACGTAGCTCTAGATTCAGAAAAATGCAAACATTAGTGGGAACGGCCACTTATGCCCTTCGAAGGTTGCATGCTAGATTTTTTTTGACATATCTAGTACACGTGAGCGATTGTTATTGGTTTGAGTGGAGATCATAATTAGTTTTTATCTATTATTGTAATAAAAACAACACAAGTACAATATCTCAACACAGGTGTACATGAGCATCCAAGCAATGCTGATGCAATAAAAGAAAATCATGCCAATACATAAGATAGATAGAAAATCATATCAATAACTCAACAGAAATGCAAATGTCCATACATAGAAATTTAAAATGAAGGTTTAATATAAATTAAAAATTCAAGTCTTCCATCACATGTTAAGCAAGAGCATGAGCGGTGCCCAACATTAGGGTTTGTATCCTCACGAAATATGGTCCCTTAGAGAATATTCACATCAGCAATAATATCTTTGTAAATAGAGGAAAACTAAACGTTTGATGCATTCCCATCAAACTCTTGTACCTACATAATTTCATCACTACTAAAAAACATAAAAGAATAGAGTACCAATCAAAAGGCTAAAACCCTGCAAAATCCGTAACAGATACTGAAGTGGAGATGATTTTTATAGATCTAGAATGGTGGAACTCTTCCAAATAAACATTGATTCTTCTTAAATTCTCACGCTTTACTTAGGAAAATATATGGTGCAAACATGCAAACCATTTCAAAACATATACTTTTGTTATTAAAAAAATTGGAACTTGGTACATCCATAGGAAAGTTGAGATGTAAACTAAAACTAGAAACATTCATATGAAAATGACAATAATTTCATATGTATTTGCACAATAAGACAACAACCTAGGAATTTTATCTTGTACTCTCTCCTTCCCTTTTTAACTACTGTTGTGACTTTTCGATAAGTCAAAGTACTAAATTTTGACCAAATATATATATAAATATTAATATTTATATTACATAAGATCGTTGAATTTTTATAATAAATTTATTTGGAGATACAAGTATTGCTAATACTTTCTGTAAACTTAGTCAAACTAAAATAGTCAAACTTAAAAAATTTGACCAACACAAATACTATAGCACACTTAAAAAGGACAGAGGGAATAGCCCACATGCACATGACATTTATTATTTTTGTATGAATTTTTCTAGTTTATGTTTTTATCTCAACTTTAAAATGACTTGAGACTCGGCACATTTGGATCCTTTCAATTTAGAGGAATTGGAATCTACTTAACGGATTAGGGTATTTGGCTTAGAATTTAACATTCCACAACTTTCCTAAATTCACATATAAGCCTATCTCAAATTCATAGGATGGAAGATAGAAATTGATTATATAGATCACCATAATATGTTTCCACTCTTCAACTTATAGCACACTCTTCAACTCCTTTTTCTACGGTAAAAATGCAACGTATAAGTATCTTCCATATATCTCTACTGTACGAAGAAGGAAGTGTTTGTGCCGTCTGCCTAACGGTTTTCGTCCGCCCTTCCGTCGAACCTTCGTCTGCTTCACCTCCACGAACGGTTTTCTTCTGCCTCTTCTCCCACTTCCATCCAGCCCCCACGTGGCCACGTCGCCGCTCCACGCCAGCCTCTCCTCCGCACGGACCTTGAACTCTACATCGGGATCTCTTCCACACGGTTGTCGATCGCAGTGCGAGTCGAGGCAGTGTCGGATCAGCCGCGCCACGACCACCATGAGGTCACCCTCCGCCGGCGCCCTCCAGGATTGCGCGGCGGCACGGGAACGCGACGTGGCGGTTGGTCACGTCGGCCTTGGACCCGTGGTGTTGGTCTCCTTGCATCGAATCTCTGGTGCAGAGCCCGCAGACCTAGCAGCCCATGTAGTCGATCGACCTGCACACTCGATGTGCTCTGGCGAGTACTCGTCCGTGAACCCGCAGCACTCACACTACCCTCCACCTCATTGCCTTCCTTTACTTTCCTTGCAGCAGCAGCTTCAACGGATGATGTAGAGCTCTCTTATCGCTCCTTCTCCCAGACGGCGTAGGACGACGAGACGGACGGCGCCGCGCAGCTCTGCTCGCTCCGGACGCTTGCGACGACGAGGAGTTCAGCGGGGATGTGGCCAATGACATCAATCGCAGCTGACGTCTCATTCTCTCTCCTCTGGTCTCGAGAGTCCGGACCTCTTTTCTTTTCCATGCTATCTCCTGTTCCTAACACCGAGGGCAATCTCTTGTTTAACTCTGCTGACGCCTGACAGGAACCACTTGAGTATGCACTCCGGTATTCCCCACCCAAAAATAGAAGCCAAGGTTGGAAGCAGAGGATCAAGGCAGCAACAATGGCAAATAAATTACTCTTTTTTGCTTTCACATCCCTGTCCTGTACCATGCTCCTGCCGGTGCTCCTAGATTGGTGTCAGTCCAATTACTATTATTTTTCGTCAAAATTGTTTAGCGGCCGCCCAGAATAGCAGGTTTTTCTTCCTCGATTGATGAAATCTGATTTTGTTTTTGGAACTTTTCTAATTGGTCATCCCCATGTCTTTTTTTTGTGGAGGATTTGTCGTCCCTCATGTAGAGGCATTGAGATCCCAGAAGTAGCAATCTTGTGTGCCAGAATTGCATCACAATTTCAATTGTAGCCTAACATGCGGGGTCTAAACATAATTAACCTCAAACTCGACGTGAGAAGTAACACGGGAGAAATTTATGCATCCTTGAGGGCTTGAGGCATTTGTAGTTATCTCTATTGGGGGAGGTAGCAATGGCCGATTAATTTGGTGATCCATTAGCAATGCCAGAATTTGAGCAATGATAAAAATAAAAAATATCTTAGCTAAATCTGTTACATAAAACAGCCAAATAGGAAAAATAATCTATTAAATTAGAGTGATAATGATGAAAATAGTTATATTATAGTTGCAATAATATTATCACCATGTATATATTTTGCAGGTTGAGAAAGTGGAACAACTGATAATCGATCTTATAGATGTACCTGGAAGAACAACTCTAGGCCATGGATAGCAGCAGTGACGAGCAGAGTTGATATATGAATAGATGATGTGAGGAGCAGGTGCACTGTCAAAGCATATGGTTATTACTCTTTCTTTTATGATAAATTAATTGTTTAGTTTTTCGATATCCTCTTAACAGTGAGCTGACTATGACTGGGAAAGCATTTCAATGAGTTCATGTTTAGCGCACCAATGTGAACCATTATGGGTATTATTAATCATGAATTCATCACTTGATTTTGTGGCTTCGTAGGCCTAAGTTGTTACTATGTCCTGGTCTCATTTATCAAAGTTCAGTTGAAACAAGTTGTGCTTAGTTGTGTTGCTGATGTGCCTATGACTATGTCTGTGTTGTTAATGAGTCTTGATATTATTTTATATGTTGTGGTGTGTTCCCCCTCTATTCTGTTTTAGGGAACATCTGTCTCCTCTTACATTTCAAAATAGTGATTTCATGGCACATGATTCACAATTTTGTTCGTTTGGTTCTATGTAGAAGAGCTCTAGATATTGATGCAACTCGACAAAATTTTCCTCTTTTTCCCTCTTCATTTTGTGTATTAGTAAAAAAAATCACAATATTGCTCAATTTTGAACCTTATCAGGAACCACAAGGTTTTTGGGCAAAATATGGATTACATGTTTGGTTAGTAAGAACTTTTCTTGAAAAAAAAATGCAAACATCTAGCAACATAAAGACATAAACCCTCAGTATTGATTTTGGCTTGTGTTGATTCTCGGACAATACTAAATGTCTTCTGAAAATTTATGTTGCTCCCGTTGCGACGCACGGGCAGTTACCTAGTGAATAACAATAATATACAAATATATTCAATATAGAACCATATTAGCTTAATTAATTTATGTATAAATTATAATTATCATAATGAATTTAATTCAAGGATCCAGTGCTTACCTGTGGAGCTTGGAATTTGCATAACATTGGTGGGCCCAAGCTAATTACCACGCTGACCAAGGGAGGCAGAAATAGCCGGACGTGATGAACCGCCCACACAGCAAAGCAAATCGATGCGCTCCTCTTCCCCTTCCAAGGCGGTTCTCGCCTCGTCGTCTCCGGCACGGCACTCCGCGCTCGCCTGCTCTTCCCGGCAGCAGAGGCCAGCGGAGCGAAGGCCGGCGAGTGTATCTACGGAAGAGCAAGGTACGCTGACGCGTGGGAGCCGCTCATATCCCCCCTCCATTTCCTTGCTGTTCTCTGGCACCTCATTGGCTTCCCCTTCCGCAGCACCGGCGCCCACCGCCTGTTCGACGGAATGTCTCCGGGCCGCGAGGACAAGAGATTCAACCCGACGGCCGCGGTGAACGGCGGCGGGGACCTCCTCAGCAGCCTCCCGCTTCTGGCGCGATCTCTGGAGGTCGATGACCGCCCTGCGCATCTCCGACGACGGTAGGTGGTCGGTGGTCCTCTGCGGCGGATTTCAACACCTTCGTCAACAATCTGCTCCTCTTCCGCGATCGCTCCCTCCTGCGGGAGTTCGAGTTCTGTACCTCTTTCCATCCCCAAATGCAGTCCGATGAATACGAGGACAGCGATGAGGTTGCCCGATACGTCGACATGTGGATCCAGCACGCTTTCATGTGTGACGTTCGGGTGCTCAAAGTCATTGGCATGTCCTTACCCAGACCCATGGTGCTAGCCCATGTGCCTCTCATCGCCAAGCACTTGGAGACCCTGCAGCTTTGGTCTGTATTGCTGGATGGCTGCTCTATGGATTTCTCAAGATGTGAGAGTGAGAGGTTGGAGGATCTTATGATGGATGACTGCAGAATTTCGGCCCACAGAATGGTCTCCAAGTCGCTAAGGTGCCTGTGTGTCTGTTATTGTCACTTTTCTCATGATACCCATACTCGGATTTCTGTGCCGAGTCTTCTTTCGCTTCAACGGATGGAAACAGAGGCTTGACACCTTTCCTTGAAAGCATGCTGCTGCTAGTCACAGCACTTGTCAGACTTGGTCCAACTACGGCTCTCAAGGAACTTGATGGCAGCCAAACGTGTGTGCTTCTTGAAAATTTGTCCAATGCTACAGATTTGGAGTTGGTAGCTGAATCTAGAGTGGTACATTTATTTCTACCCTATCTTCTAGTATCTGTTCTGGCATTATTGGCATTGCATATATTTAGAAAAATTGTCTTCTCTAAGTTTTGCTTCAAATGGAACCATGAAGATTACAGTCCACGTTCTTGGGACTGCTTATCTTGGTTTTGGAATCTGAAAATAGTTAGACGCTCATACATGCTTATTTCTACAGGACATCCAAGAACATGTATATTTCTGTGCCAGTAAAGAGAACCCTGTAAAATGAGAAGTGATCAAGTGTTCCTCTTCGCTTAATGACTTTTATACAGAAGATTATATGCTTTCTTCTTCATTTTCTCTGGGTTTTTTGTAAGTTGTAATGTTTCAAGAAGCTGTCCCTGATGGGTATTCTGTGTCTCTGGGTGTTGTACGCAACTTTATAGTTTTTAAACTTCTGTAGATGAGTTGTTTCAAGAATCTGACTATGTTTAGAGATAATCAATATTTGTATAGGAGCAGGTTTCTGTGTGTGATGAATCTTATATCCCAGTTCATTATTGATTAATTCCACTTTTGAAAGTCTAAATAGATATGTTTTTAACCTTTGTTCAGACTATTTTCAAGCAAGATCTAAAATGGTGCCCTGCATTTAACAAGTTAAAGACTTTGATACTCAGTGATTGGGTGTTGGGCCATGACGTTCATGCACTAAAAGTTATCCTCCAGCGTGCTCCAATTCTCGAGAAGCTCTCCAGCGTGCTCCAATTCTCGAGAAGCTCATTCTTCAACTTTCTGACGTATGACCTAACTCTTTGTCTTTAGAATGTACTGCATATATGCAGTTTATGTTAGTTGATATCTTTCTGAACTTATCTTGCATGATTAATTTAGGTAAGATACTTTTATCTGATACAGGATCATAACTATGAAATTGAAATGGAAGAAAGTTGCAGTCTGGTGCAAAATTTCTTCCATCTGAGCACCTCAAAGTATTTGAAGTTAGATGTAGAAAGGATGATGAAATGGTTCGCAAGTTTGAGAAAATGTTGAAGGCCTGTGGCATAACTTCTATTACATTCAGTTTACAGGAGCCCAACAGTTGATTCACATGTAAGTTAGATACTAAAATCCACCACACTTCTTATGTTACTGTATGCGCTTATACATCAATTCATGTGCTATAATGCGAGCCGTGAAGTTCTTGGAGGAACTAAGTATTATGTTTAAATGTTAGAGTTGTTTTTTTTTTTTGAACCGAAGACAAAATGTTAGAGTTGGTTGAACATGTGAACATTTAAATTCTCACGTCTGCTAAGGAAAAGACTGAAATGGTCTTATGCATTTACTTGCTAGCACCTATTATCATGAATGACATCTACAGAGGTGTTTGGTTTTACAGAACTAGATTCTGCGCACTAGTTTTTGAGCTGAGTATTTGAACAACACTACTTAGTATTTAGCATTGGTTTATGGAGGTGGCAAGATATACATATTTTAACGAGATATGTAGAGTGCTGGAAATATCCATGTTGAATGACAAAATTATTCCACTTTAAACCAATTTAGTCTAGGGACAAGGGGAAATAAATTTGATTCATCTGAAGCAGCCGATATATACCTTTTACAGATTTTAACTTTACAGAGCTGTTATGTTATTGGTTTTTTAATTGGTAACTTGCACCTTCTATGCCATGAACATGAGCTTGCTGTCTAACAAAAACACAGCATTGTGGATGTACAATGGTTTGCAGTTACTTTTTTTCCTTCCTTTTTAATTTACATTTTCCAGAAATTACTATGGTCATGTATCTCCATAAACGAATTGAACTTGAACTTGAAATTTAGTGCTGGACTAGTTGTGGAATGTGGATACATCAATAACAGAATCAAATTTTAACTAACTTTCACATTGATTTTTTTCCTCTATAAACTATTCTAGGGCGTGTAGGGTTCCTATGGCTGTTGCCAAATGTGTATAAGATGTGATATAAAGTCTGGTGATAATTTTTTTGTGGTGGTTTCATAGTTTCTGTCCACTACAATAAACTTTTCGCTCCCTTTAGTACCATATCAGTAAGGCTTTGTTTGGATGCATGTGTATCCACCTCAATCCACATGTGTTGGAGTGGAATGGATGAAAGGATCAAGATGCCCAAGAGGGGGGGTGAATTGGGCTTTTCTAAAAATTAATTGCAAGAATTAAATCCTACAAGCCGGAATTCACCCCTAGTGTCTACTTGTGTTCCTGAAGAGTCTACCGACAAAGAGTTTTGCACCCTAGTTTCCAATCCTAGTCTAGCATGGCAATTCTAGGAAAGTAAATCAAGCAATGAATGTAAATACGAGAATGTAAATGCTTGAATGTAAAAGGGCAAGGAACACGGCGATGTTTTTCCGAGGTATCGGAGAGTCGCCACTCCCCACTAGTCCTCGTTGGAGCACCCGCGCAAGGGTGTAGCTCCCCCTTGATCCGCGCAAGGATCAAGTGCTCTCTACGGGTTGATTCTTCGACACTCCGTCGCGGTGAATCACCCAAAACCGCACACAAGATGAGTTGGGTCATCCACAAGCTCCACCGGATGATCACCGAACTCCCAATCACCACCAAGCCGTCTAGGTGATGGCGATCACCAAGAGTAACAAGCTAGAACTCTCACTTGACCACTACGAGCCCAAATGAGAAGGTGGATGCACACTTGCTACTCTCTAATCGCTAGTGAGGAACTCTCAAGCTTTGATTCTCAAATCTCTATCCTCACTAGTGCTCTTGCACTCCCTTACACTCCAAAGGTGTTTTTCAGCTGATCAAATGAGCAAGAGACCTCTAAAAGAGGTGGTGGGGTTGTATTTATACACCCCACAGACAAAACGAACCGTTACCCGCTGACTCAGCAAAAACGCGAGCTGACCGGACGCGCCGGTCGAACTGACCGGACGCGTCGGTCGCTCGTAACGGTCGAAATCCGAAAATCCACTGAATGACCGGACGCGCCGATCAGGGGTGACCAGACGCGTCCGATCGTGCAGGGAGCATACTGTACTCGCACCGGACGCGCTGACCGCGTCCGATCGTTGATGACCGGACGCGTCCGGTCGTCTCTGGACCTTACTGGACTATGACCGGACGCGCCGATCATACCCAGGTCGCGTCCGATCGGGTGTTTCCCAAAGTGACACGTGTCGACTACTGACCACCGCGTCCGGTCCTCGCGAGGACCGCGTCTGGTCGTCAGAGTCGAAACCTTAGCCGCGGAGCTGTACTGACCGGACGCGTCCGGTCATGCCGAGGACCGCGTCCAGTCATGGGAAAACGACCCGAAACTTTCCGAAACGCGTCGCAACTTGAATCAAGTTGCTTCCAACTGAACTTTGAGCTATTCTAGAGCTGTCTAGCGCCAAGTTTAACAAGTGTGCACCACACCTAAACATAGGACTCGCCTAGGTCAAGCTACCCGCTCATGCCCCCCTTTATAGTACGGCTAAAAGAGAAAAACGAAGATCCTAACGACTATTCCAAATGTATCTCAACACCTCAACATCCGGAACTAACCGTCCTTAATCTTGACGTCACTCTTTTGAAAACCGAAACGATTTCCATCAAGGGCATGAATACCATGGTGCCCAAAGCAGTTAAAACCTCCATGACCTAACTTACCAAAGTTTCTGCAAAACACACGTTAGTCATGGTAATAAAGCGTTGTCATCAATTGCCGAAACCAAACCTCGGGGCCTAGATGCTTTCAATCTCCCCCTTTTTGGTGATTGATGACAACACTAAGATATAAAAGATTTGAGTTGAGGTTTTCGAGCATGCTTGGTTCACATAAGCAGAAAGTAATAAGCACAAGGGATTAGGAATTGCTTATGTGCCCCAAGCCAAAAGAGTGTACTTCATAAGATAAGACAAAAAGCGTTAGTACACATAAAGATATAGCTCATAAGAAATCGGAGTAAGGCACGGAAGCACAACCTTAGAGCTATTATCAAAAACGGTGACAAGCGTTAGCACTGTGACTGGATAAAACATTAAGACTCAAGGTTTATCACACAACGACATGCCACACGAATGCAATGACTGAAAAGTAAACATGATGCATGAATGTAGCACACAAAGAAAAACGAAGAAACCTCTCTCAAAACTCTCCCTGAAACTACTCTCTCTCTCCCTTTGGCATCAAACGCCAAAAAACTAATCTAAGGATCTGACGGGGGGCAGACAGAGTCGTGTCGGGTGCCGAGGTGCGCGGAGTAATCACGAAGTGTAGAGAATCTCCCTCGGAATCTGAGCTATCTGGCTGACCCTCTGAAGAAACACGTGGCTGTGAAGCGGTCGGGGTCTGAGCGGCAGGAACAGGTACTGACGTAGTAGCAACAAGAGGATCCGTCTGTGTGACCTGAGCCTGTAGCGAGCCAATAGCAGGGGGATCTGTCGAGGCAACTGACGAAGGGATAGTCTCTGTAGCACCGGTCCCTGTCACTGGAGGAAAAGCTGCCTCTGAAGCTGACAACCCTGAAGTAGTAGCAAAAGTAGTGTGCGAGGGCGTCGGCTGACCAGTCAACTCACTGTAGGTAGCACTGTAATCACCGAAAGGTGTGCCTGTCAGGAGGTGAGGACGAGGCTGGTCTGAAGGTGTAAACCCCGTGTGAATAGGCGTGAAGCTCGGGGACTGGAACGACTGGGGAACCTGCTGCTGTGGTGATGTGAACTGGAAGCTCGGCTGTCCCTGACTTGATGGACCACTGGACTGTAAAGCAGAAGTCAGGACAGAAGCAGGCGGAGGAACCCCAACAGTGACTAGGTGGCGCAGGAGATCCAAGTACTGCTGCTGACTAGCTGCACTCTGTCGCTGAATCTCGTACTGCTGTCGCTGCATCTCAACCTGCTGCCTCTGGATCTCAAGCTGCTGATGCTGAAACTCGTCCTGACGAGCCTGTATCTGTGCAAGTGCTGCAGCTGTGTCCTGAGCCTGTCGCTGTATCTGTTGCTGCTGCTGCTCCTGTGCCTGGGTCAACCTCTCAAGTATAGCCACCATGGCTGGGTCTGTGCGGGAGGCTGAACCAGAGCCACCGGCCTCGTGGTCGTGAGACCGAGGAGAACGGTACCTGGGGATGGGCTGGTAGTCCTCATCAGTGCTGTCAGATGTCACATCCTCAGGAAGATCAGCAGGCTGAGCGTCAAGATCGGCAAGCTCTGCCTCTGCAAGCTCATCAACTGTGGCGTCCTGCTCAGCTGCTGTCTGAGGAAACTCAGGTCGCTCACGCTGTCCTGGCACTAGGGCCTGATCTCTAGTCACTGAAGCCCAAAGCTGACGGATATCATACTCAGGGAAAGCAGTAGTAGTATCTGATATCTCAGCTCGGATCTCTGCTGGTAGCTGAATGGATGATCTAATAATGAAGCAGATCCAGTGTGCATAGGGCAGCTGACGATTACCCTTGAAGCCCTCAGCTATGGTGTCCTCCATCTTACTAAGTATGAGATCCCAAATGTCAAACTGTGTCTGTGAGAGGAGGTGGTGAACAACCCATAGCTGCATCCGAGTCAGTCCCTCTCTGTAGCCAAGTCTGGGAAGAAGAGTGCGTCTGACTATAGCATCCAGAACTCTGGCAAGAGGTGTCAAACTGGCAGGCATGCGACGAGACCCTTCGCCAAAAGGCTCACGGAAACAGGGTCGAACCAAGTCTGTAGGTGGCACTGCCCCGCCGTGAGAGCGTCTCGGTGGAGGAGTCTGACCAAAGCACAGCTGATGTATCTTTGTGTCGGAAGCTAGGAGTCTGAGAATCTCCCGCACTCTGGTGCTGTATAGACGGTGATCGCGGCCACGGAATGCAAAGTGAATGAAATCATGGGCAGGATCAATCCACAGTGAAGCATAAAACTCTCTGACCCATGTGCCGCAGTATGCACCTGTCCGTCCAATAAGATCTGACAAGCCTGGCAGAAAGGACAGGTGCGGACGTAGCTGCTCTCCCACAACCTCAACCAGTGACTCAAGGCGACAGACCCTCTGTGGTCGGAAAGCAATACCGCTGTCAACTAGAGCCCTGTAGAAATCCTCCTGAAGTGGGGTATAGAAACCCTCTGAAGCTCTGTGATCCCTCACAGGTGGAAACCACCGACTGACCTCCACGAACCTCAACCCGTGCACCTGACGTGCTGTAGCACCCCTCAAGTCAAAGTGCTCGACCGGGGGTGAACCTCTAGCTCTGGGAGGAGGACGTGCTCCACGACGCTGGCCCTCTGGCCTAGGAGTCACCTGAGTATGTGCGCGTGTGGAGCGGCGACGTGGTGGAGACTGAGCTGGCTGCTCCTCTGTATCCTCTGTAGCCTCTGGAGCCTCTGTGGCTTCTGTAGCCTCTGTAGGTGGATCAACTGACATACCCTCTGTAGCTCCAGTATCCTCAGCACCCTCAGTGGTCTCTGTACCGAGCTGTCGACCTTCAAGATGAAAGCGACGCTCGCCTATGCGTATGCCACTGCTCCTGCCACCTCTCTCTGCCTGCTCTGCTGCATCTGCCACGGCCTGAGCAATCTTTGCCTCTGTAAGGGTCTTCTTCTTCTTTCTGGCCATGATCTTGATGCGTTTCCCATGCGCAATCTCAGACCGACGAGGAGAACTGTCGTCCCCGTCACCAGGAGCACCACCGGCGTTCTTGCAACGCACCATGCTGACACACTGACTGAGAACCTCTGTAAGATGGTGAACTGTCACTCGAGAGGCTTGGCCTCAATCCGTATCCGCAGGCTTGGCCTCGGATTCAGCAAACTGATCTCACCCTGACACACCGACAAACTCGCTGTAATGACGGAATAGAGAGATCTACTATAAGCACATATATAACTAAAAGGTACGAAAACCTAGAGATAGCAAGCATACGTGATACGATGTGAAACGAAACGCGAGGCTACCTCGGATCGATGAGACGACGGTGACAAGATGAGGTGACCTAGATCGCGAGATTCTCTGAATTCGACGAACGAGCTCTGAAAGGACCGAGTCGAGATGAACAACGGAATAATACGGTCAAGGTTAGCCCTAGCGACAAAATTGAATGAAAAAGATCGAGATCGAACAAGTTTGTCACCTTGAGATAGGGTTAGGGCGAAACCCTAGGCAGGGGAGAGGGCAAACCCTAGATGAAGCAAACAGCCGAAGGATGAATGACGAGCTCGGGTTGGCACGGGGGAGCTGCGGCTGCTGCTGGCGAGGTCCACGGCGAGGCTGGCGGCTTGCCGGCGGCGGTGGCGCGCGGCGCAGCAACGGCGGGCGCGGGTGCGGCTGCGGGTGGCGCGAGAGCGGCCGGTGCGGCAGCGAGCAGCGCGTGAGCGGCGAGCGCGTGCGGGCGAGGAAGGCGCGGCGCGGGCACGGCAAGGGGTCGCCGGCGGCAGGGAAGACGGCGAGTAGGCGGCGGAATCCGGCGAGACGGCGACTAGGGCAAGGCGGTGGCGGAAACGCGTGCGGGTGAAAGAAAACCGGCCGAGGACGAACGGTTTTATGAAGGGGTTAGATCCGCGTGACGCGTGATGACCGGACGCGGTGGTGCAGCGTCCGGTCACACTCCAGTAAGCTCCTGGAGTGACCGGACGCGTCCGGTGATGACTGACCGGACGCGGTCAGAGTCCGGTCGAGGGGAACTCGGGAATTCATCGCGGATGACCGGACGCGGTGGTGGTAACCGGGACCGGACGCGGTGGTCAACAGCGGCGCGTCCGGTGCAGCGTCCGGTCACTAGATCTGGAATTGGTCTTCTGGATGACCGGACGCGCTGGTGGACGCCGGGACCGGACGCGGTGGTGAAGCACCTCTGCGTCCGGTGCAGCGTCCGGTCCAGCGTCCGGTCACTGTTCTTCACCCTTCTTTGTTCCGAACTTCGACGCGACTTCTCCCAATCAAGTTCCAATTCAAAGAGACACAAATAAACACCAATTGGAACATGATATGAGTGACCTCACTCAAACCCTCAAATTTTTCAAAATAGATTGCCTTAGGCTAGTATTATTTTTAAGAAAATAGTCAATAAACACCCGAGGAGCAACGTATGGCCATGCAATAGAGTTTTTGAACCTTTAGGAGCGTCAAAATGCTCTTTCTATCCATGGACGAACACAGAGGTTGCTCAAAGCGAAACCGAAAAGAAACGCCAAACAAACAACCATGCATATGCAATGCAATACAAGAAGGTAAAGCTAGGGTGCTTGTCAAGTTTGATCCACGGTTAGGATTCTTCACTCCTCCAAAGAAGGGTTATCATAACCGTGTTAGCCAAGCGCTAAATGCATTGCAATAAAATAAACATGGCATATAATACAATGCAATGCAAGGGACAACACACGCTCATTTTTTAAAGTTGCTAGAATCAAGCACATTGAGTTCACTTCTTAACCTACAAAAGGTTGCCTCATCCAAAGGTTTAGTGAAGATATCCGCTAATTGATTTTCACTCCTTACACCTTCTAGTGATATGTCATTTTTAGCAACGTGATCTCTTAGAAAGTGATGGTGGATATCAATGTGCTTGGTGCGAGAGTGTTGTACCGGATTGTTAGCAATTTTGACGGCACTTTCATTATCACATAAAAGTGGCACATTTTCAAGAACAATTCCATAGTCTAGGAGGGTTTGTTTCATATATAAGATTTGTGCACAACAAGCCCCCGCGGCAATGTATTCCGCCTCGGCGGTGGACAAGGCCACACTATTTTGCTTTTTAGATGACCAAGATACTAAAGATCTCCCAAGCAAATGGCACCCTCCGGATGTGCTTTTTCTATCAATTTTGCAACCGGCATAATCCGAATCGGAATAGCCAACTAGTTGGAATCTAGCTCCTTTGGGATACCAAAGACCAATGCTTGGGGTGTGCTTAAGATATCTTAGGATTCTTTTTACGGCACTTAAGTGAGGTTCTTTAGGGCACGCTTGAAAGCGAGCACACATGCACACACTAAACATGATATCGGGCCTAGATGCGGTAAGGTACAACAAGCTACCAATCATAGAACGGTAGAGAGTTTGATCAACCGGTTTACCTCCCTCATCTAGGTCGAGATGTCCATTTGATGGCATTGGGGTCTTGATTGGTTTGCATTCTTCCATCTTGAATCTTTTGAGAAGATCCTTGGTATACTTTTTTTGAGAGATGAAAATCCCTTCTCTCATTTGCTTGACTTGAAAACCAAGGAAGAAAGTGAGCTCACCAATCATTGACATCTCGAACTCCTTCGACATCAATTCACCAAATTCCTTGCAATAATCTTCATTTGTTGATCCGAAGATGATATCATCAACATATACTTGACAAATAAAGATCTCCCCATTAAGCTTCTTGGTGAATAGTGTGGTGTCGACCTTCCCAATGGTGAAGCCCTTCTCAATGAGGAAGTCTCGGAGGCGCTCATACCACGCTCTAGGGGCTTGCTTGAGCCCATATAACGCCTTGGACAACCTATAAACATGATTAGGATATCTAGGGTCTTCAAACCCGGGAGGTTGATTAACATAGACTAGTTCATTTATAAAGCCATTTAAGAATGCACTTTTCACATCCATTTGATATAGTTTCATATCATGATGTGATGCATATGTAAGGAGGATACGAATGGCTTCAAGTCTTGCAACGGGTGCAAAGGTCTCTCCAAAATCAAGACCTTCAACTTGAGAGAATCCCTTTGCAACTAGTCTTGCCTTGTTCCTCACAACTATGTCTTGGTCATCTTGCTTGTTTCGGAACACCCACTTGGTTCCAATGACTCTTGCACCTTTAGGATGCTCTTCAAGTGTCCATACTTGATTGCGGGTGAAGTTGTTCAATTCTTCATGCATGGCATTCACCCAATCCGGATCTTGAAGAGCTTCTTCTACATTCTTAGGTTCAACGCAAGAGACAAAAGAGTGATGTTCAACAAAAGAAGCTAGCTTTTGAGATCGAGTCATTACTCCCTTTGTAGGACTCCCTATGATGAGATCTTGTGGATGTGCTTGAAGTAGTGGTGAGTTCCTTCTATCAACCACTTGAGGAGGTGGATGGGGAGCATCAACATCTTGAGCTTGTGCCTTGGCTTGTTCATGAGAGACATAAATGTCTTCATTTTCAATTCTCTCATTCTTGTCATCATCTTGAGGCACATGTGATGAAGATGGTTGATCAACAATTTGTACATCGTCATCATCATCTTTTGGCTTGATGTCTCCCACCGGCATGTTCTTCATGGCCTCCCTCAAGGGTTCATCACCTACATCATCACAATTCTCAATTGCTCCTTGGGAGCCGTTAGATTCATCAAATTTCACATCATATGTTTCTTCAACCAAACCGGTGGCATGGTTAAAAACTCTATATGCTTTGGACTTTGATGAGTAACCAACAAGAAAACCAATATCACAACGTCTTTGAAACTTCCCTAGGTGTTGACGCTTCTTGTAGATGTAGCATTTGCAACCAAACACCCGGAAGAATGAGACGTCCGGCTTCTTCCCATTAAGCAATTCATAGGGGGTCTTGCCAAGAAACTTTTGTAGGAAGAGGCGATTTGAAGCATAGCATGCGGTGTTGATTGCATCGGCCCACAACTTCTCCGGAGTGTTGTACTCATCTAGCATTGTTCTTGCAAGGGTGATCAAAGTCCGGTTCTTTCTCTCAACTACACCATTTTGTTGAGGAGTGTAGGTTGAAGAAACCTCATGCTTGATTCCAATTTCATCACAATAAGCTTCAATGTTGGTGTTGTCAAACTCTTTGCCATTGTCACTTCTAATCTTCTTTATCTTGACTTCAAATTCATTTTGAGCTCTCTTTGCAAACTTCTTGAAGCAATTTGCCACTTCGGATTTGTCATGAAGGAAGAAAGTCCATGTATACCTTGAGTAGTCATCTACTATCACAAGACAATAGAGATTACCACCCAAGCTCTTGTAGGTTGTAGGCCCAAACAAATCCATGTGTAGAAGTTCTAGCACTCTTGAAGTTGACATGAAAGCTTTGGTTGGATGAGTGTTTGCAACTTGTTTGCCCGCTTGACATGCACTACAAGGTTTGTCCTTTTCAAACTTTACATCCTTCAATCCTCTCACTAGTTCTTTCTTCAATAGCTTGTTGAGAGTGTTCATTCCAACATGAGCAAGCCTCCTATGCCAAAGCCAACCAAGTTAGGTCTTGGTGAACAAACATGTCATCAAATTTGCATCTTCGGAGGTGAAGTCAACAAGATAAAGATTATTGTATCTAAAGCCTTTGAATATTACTTGCTTGTCATCTATCTTGGAAACTTCCACTTCATTTGGTGTGAACAAGCATTGGAAGCCAAGATCACAAAGTTGCCCAACGGATAACAAGTTGAAACTCAATGAAGCAACATAGAGCACATTTGAGAGTGAGTGATCATTTGATATTGCAATCTTGCCTATACCCTTGACTTTGCTCTTTGAATTATCCCCAAATGTGATCTTCTCTTGACATATTCCATTCTCTTCAATGGAGGTGAACATACGAGGATCACCAGTCATATGTTGAGTGCAACCACTATCAATAACCCAATGAGATCCACCGGTCTTGTAGTTCACCTACACACAAGAGATCAAGCTTTTTATTTAGGGACCCAAACTTGAGAGGGACCCTTGACTTTCTCAACTAGTGACTTGGCAACCCATATTTTCTTTGGCCTATTCTTGTTTGGGGGACCCAAAAACATGACTTTCATCTTTCTATTTGAATCTTTTCTTAGCATATAATTAGCATTGAAGGCAAAAGGTCTAGCATGCTTGGGCAAGGGTTGTGGTGGTGGAGTTTTGTATTCATGAGCAAAGTGACCTTGACCACACTCAACACATCTCTTTGGTTTGGGCTTTGACTTGCTTTGTTGTTGTTGAGGTTTTGCTTTCTTCTCTTGATTTGTCAAGTACCCAATGCCACTTCTATCCATCTTCATTACGGTGTTCATGAGGAGCTCACTTTGCAAATATTGGCCTCTTGTGAACTTGCTTAGGCCGGTCTTGAGATGCTCTTTTTCTTGCTTGAGCTTTTTGTTTTCTTCAATGAGTGATTCATTTGTTGGTTGCTTCTCAAGAGCCATCAAACCTTTTAGCTTCTTGTTCTCATTTGCAAGCTTCTCATTCTCACACTTGATTTTGGCATAATCATCATAGTTGCTTGACTCAACCACACTCTTGCCTTTGCTACTAGAACCTTGCTCAATGCTTTCAATGATCAAATCATCACATGATGTAGCTATATCACACTTAACAACATTGTTAGTAGCATCATGTGTCTCAAGAGCAAGTTCATTAGCAACCACAAGACTATCATAGTCAATTTTTAATGTGGTGTATTTGTCCTTTAGAGAATTATGTCTAGTGATGAGCTCATCATGCTTCTTCTCAAGTTTATCATGTTGATCTTTAAGCTCTTTATTAGAGGTTTTGAGCTCCTTGAGAGTGGAAGACATAACTTCATTTTGATCTCTAAACTCATCACTAGTCTTTTGAATATATTCAAGCTTAGATGAGAGTGATTCATTTTCATTTTGAAGTTCATCATTTTCATTTCTAGTCCTTCTTATGATTTTAGAGTATTTGTTTAGCAATTTTACAAGTTCATCATAAGAAGGTGCGTCATACTCATCATCACTATTACTGTCATCATCATCACTATCGTGGTTTTGTACCTTTCGTTCACCCTTGGCCATAAGGCATAGGTGAGTAGTGGACGATGATGGTGAAGGAGGCGGTGAAGGTGGTGATGAAGATGTCGGTGAAGATGATGGCCCCATCACAAATGCGGCAACCTTCTCTTTCTCATCATCGCTCTCATCTTCGGAGGACTCACAAGATGATTCAATGTCGGTGAGCCAATCACCAACAATGTATGCCTTTCCTCCCTTCTTCTTCTTGTAGAACTCCTTCTTCTTGCCATCCTTCTTCTTGTATGGCTTGTTCTTCTTCTTCTCTTCTTCTTCATCACTTGAATCATTTTTCTTGCCCTTGTTCTTGTTCTTGTACTTGTCTTTTAGTGGTCTAGGGCATTGATGAGCTAGATGGCCAAGTTCACCACAATTGTAGCAATCCATCTCCGAGATTGGCTTTCTCTTGCTACTTGTGAAGAATTTCTTCTTCTTGCCATCGAACTTGATGCCACTCTTGTTGAGTTTCTTTAGCATCTTGGTGGTCTTTCTCACCATGAGTGCAAGTGATTCATCATCAACATCACTTTCACTTGAGCTTTCTTGCATCATCATGACTTGGCCCTTCTTCTTCTTCTTGTCATGACTAGCTTTGAAGGCCAAGTCTTTCTTCTTGGAAGATGATGAGCCCTCTTCCGGAGTGATATGCATGTACATCTCATGAGCATTGATCTTCCCCAATACTTGAGTTGGTGTTGCGGTGGAAAGATCACTTTGGTGAAGCACGGTTACAATGTGACCATACTTCTCAACGGGAAGCACACTCAAGATCTTCCTTGCAACATCTGATTGGCTCATTTGAGTGAGCCCAAGAGCATTGAGGTCCTCTACAAGAACATTCAAGCGAGTGTACATGTCATTAGCACTTTCTTTAGGAAGCATCTCAAAAGAATTAACTTTCCTTAAAGCTATGTGATAGCGTTCCTCACGCTCACTCTTAGTTCCCTCATGGAGAGCACAAAGATTTTCCCACAATTCATGAGCGTTCTTTGCATTACGCACACGATTGAAGATATCTTTGCCTAAGCCCCGGTAGAGTGCATTTTTGGCCTTTGCATTCCACCGGTCGTACTTCTCCTCGTCACCAATGGGGTTTGCGGCTCTAAGGCATCCAACATCTATGGCTTCGAGATACGTCTCCATGCGGATTTTCCAATATAGAAAATCATCCCCCTCAAAGGTGGGAGATGATCCTTCCCCGTTAGACATCTTGCTCTAGGCGGTCAAGCCTAAATTAGGAGCAACACGGCTCTGATACCAATTGAAAGGATCAAAATGCCCAAGAGGGGGGTGAATTGGGCTTTTCTAAAAATTAATTGCAAGAATTAAATCCTACAAGGCAGAATTCACCCCTAGTGTCTACTTATGTTCCTGGAGAGTCTACCGACAAAGAGTTTTGCACCCTAGTTTCCAATTCTAGTCTAGCATGGCAATTCTAGGAAAGTAAATCAAGCAATGAATGTAAATACAAGAATGTAAATGCTTGAATGTAAAAGGGCAAGGAACACGGCGATGTTTTTTCGAGGTATCGGAGAGTCGCCACTCCCCACTAGTCCTCGTTGGAGCACCCGCGCAAGGGTGTAGCTCCCCCTTGATCCGCGCAAGGATCAAGTGCTCTCTACGGGTTGATTCTTCGACACTCCATCGTGGTGAATCACCCAAAACCGCTCACAAGATGAGTTGGGTCATCCACAAGCTCCACCGGATGATCACCGAACTCCCAATCACCACCAAGCCGTCTAGGTGATGGCGATCACCAAGAGTAACAAGCTAGAACTCTCACTTGACCACTACGAGCCCAAATGAGAAGGTGGATGCACACTTGCTACTCTCTAATCGCTAGTGAGGAACTCTCAAGCTTTGATTCTCAAATCTCTATCCTCACTAGTGCTCTTGCACTCCCTTACACTCCAAAGGTGTTTTTCAGCTGATCAAATGAGCAAGAGACCTCTAAAAGAGGTGGTGGGGTTGTATTTATACACCCCACAGACAAAACGAACCGTTATCCGCTGACTCAGCAAAAACGCGAGCTGACCGGACGTGCCGGTCGAACTGACCGGACGCGCCGGTCGCTCGTAACGGTCAAAATCTGAAAATCCACTGAATGACCGGACGCGCCGGTCAGGGGTGACCGGACGCGTCCGATCGTGCAGGGAGCATACTGTACTCGCACCGGACGCGCTGACCGCGTCCGATCGTTGATGACCGGACGCGTCCGGTCGTCTCTGGACCTTACTGGACTATGACCGGACGCGCCGATCATACCCAGGTCGCGTCCGATCGGGTGTTTCCCAAAGTGACACGTGTCGACTACTGACCACCGCGTCCGGTCCTCGCGAGGACCGCGTCCGGTCGTCAGAGTCGAAACCTTAGCCGCGGAGCTGTACTGACCGGACGCGTCCGGTCATGCCGAGGACCGCGTCCGGTCATGGGAAAACGACCCGAAACTTTCCGAAACGCGTCGCAACTTGAACCAAGTTGCTTCCAACTAAACTTTGAGCTATTCTAGAGCTGCCTAGCGCCAAGTTTAACAAGTGTGCACCACACCTAAACATAGGACTCGCCTAGGTCAAGCTACCCGCTCATGCCCCCCTTTATAGTACGGCCAAAAGAGAAAAACGAAGATCCTAACGACTATTCCCAATGTATCTCAACACCTCAACATCCGGAACTAACCGTCCTTAATCTTGACGTCACTCTTTTGAAAACCGAAACGATTTCCATCAAGGGGCATGAATACCATGGTGCCCAAAGCAGTTAAAACCTCCATGACCTAACTTACCAAAGTTTCTACAAAACACACGTTAGTCATGGTAATAAAGCGTTGTCATCAATTGCCGAAACCAAACCTCGGGGCCTAGATGCTTTCAATGGAATTTAGTTTAATTCCACTCCAATCCACTTCAACACATGTGGATTGAAATGAATACATGCGCATCCAAACAAGACTTATGTCAAGTGCACTAGGGGATAGGGTAGTAGGACCCTGGCTACATAATTCGTAGCCGCGATCCGTGGTTGGGGCGAGGTTTTACCCCTCAGCGCCCTTGCTGTTTAGAGGAGGAAGAAGAGAGGAATTGGGTAAATTCTTGCTTGATTCTGATGAAGAGCCATGCGGCTTACATATAGGCAGTGGCCTGCCAGTCACTCCTTAAACCTCTCTAACAATTACTCCTCTGATTTCTCTCCACCACTCACTAATGAGTTACTAAATTTAGCACCAGCTAATAGTGCGTCAACTATCTGGAGCCAATTGCTCCTAATTCTAAGCCCTCCTTGATCTCCTCTCTATGTGCACCTAGCCACTTTCCTGGCCAGAGCGATCAGCTGCAGCTCTGCGCATGTCTCGGGCGCGCCTTCTCCTGGCATATGCGCAGCCCCACATGACATCTCTCCCCCCCCTCGACTAGCAGCTCGTCCTCGAGCTGGAACGCCAGGTACTTGTCGAGGAAGGAGTCCACATCTTCCCAAGTCACTGAGGCAGCCGTTTCACCCTTCCAGTGAATGAGCACCTGGTGGACACCGCGCACCAAGCGGGTACGCACCGCATGTTCCGGCTCTGGAACTGTTGTGCCGTTGTGGATGGCCAGAAGGGGTGGTGGGGCAGCTGGCGGATCGCCAACAAACTTCTTGAGGAGGCCGACATGGAAGACGTTGTGTAGCCTGGTGCGTTGGGGGAGGTCGAGGCGCATAGCGACCTCATTGATGAGCTCGGTGATGCGGTACGGCCCGAAGAAGCGAGGCTTGAGCTTCCCTTTCTGTGCCTGGGGCAGGGAGGCGACAGGGCGGTGTCGGAGGCGTAGGAGGACCCAGTCGCCTACTGCATAGGAGACCGGGCGGTGCAGCTTGTCGTAGTGCCTCTTCTGGACCGCTTGGGCCTGCTCCAGCCTATAGCGGACGTCTGCCAGAAACTCGTCGCGGTCTGCCATGTTCTTGGCAACAGCAGCCACGCGTGTCTCGCCCGGCTCGTAGGAGCGCAGTGTCGGTGGATCACGGCCATACACCACGCGAAATGGCGTGTCCTGTAGCGACGTCTGGTAGGCCGTGTTGTAGATATACTCAGCCCATGGAAGCCATCGGAGCCATTGGTGTGGATGGTCACTGGTGAAGCAGCGCAGGTACATGATAATGATGCGATTGGTCGCCTCTGATTGGCCATCTGATTGTGGGTGGAAGGCCGTCGTCATGTGCAGCTTGGCGCCCATGAGGCGCATCAGTTCGCGCCAGAACGTGGAGGCGAACACCGGGTCGCAGTCCGACACCATGGACTGCGGCACGCCGTGTAGGCGTGCAATATCGGCGAAGAAGGCCTGTGCCACCGACTCTGCAGTGTACAGGTGGGCTAACGGGAAGAAATGGCAGTACTTGCTGAAGCGGTCGACCACCGTTAGGATCACCGACTTAGACCCCATGCGTGGCAGCGCCTCCACAAAGTCCAGACCGATACGGTCCAAACAGCCTGCGGTATTGGGAGGGGCATGAGGAGGCCGGCTGGATGAAGATGCTCCGACTTGTATCGCTGGCAAGTTGTGCAAGCCCGGATGAAGTCCTGGACCAGCCGACGCATGTTGGGGAAGTGGAAGTCACGGCGGAGACGGTGCAAAGTGCGTTGCACGCCTTCATGGCCGTCGTCGTGCACAGTAGTCATGATCTCCTGCAGCAGCGGCGATGATGGTGGAACGTAGAGGCGCGAATCAAAGGCCACCATGCCGTCGATCAGCGACCACGGTGCTGCGCGTGCACCCGTGGTGATCTCATTGCGGATGGCGACGAGGGCCGGGTCAGTGGCCTGTGCGTGGCGAAGGCACTCGATGTAGTCGAACCGCGGGGCAGAGATGGCCGAGACAGCGCCCTCCTCGGTGTCACGGCGCAAGAGGGCATCTGCCACCGTGTTCGTGGCGCCCGGCTTGTATTCGACGGAGAAGTCGAAGCCGAGGAGCTTCCTGGCCCAATGATGTTGCAGGATTATTGCGAGGTGCTGGTCGAGGAGCAATTTGAGGCTGTAGTGGTTGGTGCACACCAGGAAGCGGCGACCCCACAGGTACGAACGCCAATGACGGATGGTGTGGACGAGCCCGATCAGCTCCCGTTCGTAGGCGGCGAGGGAGCGGTGGCGCGGCGCGATGGGACGGCTGAAGAAGGCGATGGGGTGCTTGTCTTGGATTAGCACCGCCCCGAACCCGTGCGTGGACGCGTCGCATACTCGCATTCGACGATGAAGGGCCTGGCGAAGTCCGGTAGCGCCAGTACCGGGGCCGAAGTGACCGCGAGCTTGAGGGCTTGGAATGCCGCTGCAGCCTCGTCATTCCAGCTGAACCCCTCCTTCAAGAGTGCCGTGAGAGGGGCTGCAATGGCGCCGTAGTCGTGGACGAACTTGCAGTAGTAGCCCGCTAAGCCAAGGAAGCCTCGCACCACACATGGCGAGCGGGGCTGGGGCCAATCGTGGACCGCATGCACCTTGGCTGGATCCATGGCGACGCCGGCCTCGCTGCTGACGTGCCCCAGGTAGGCTATGGAGCCGACCCCAAAAGCGCACTTAAAGCGCTTGACGAAGAGGCGGTGCTGCTGCAGTACGGTGAGGACAACGCGGAGGTGCCGGAGGTGACCCGCCCAGGCGGAGCTGTAGATGAGGATGTCATCAAAAAAACACAAGCACGAACCGGCGGAGGAAGAGGCGCAGAACGTCCTTCATCAGCGCCTGGAACGTCGCCGGAGCGTTGCACAGCCCGAACGGCATCACCAGGAACTCGTAGAGCCCGTCGTGTGTACGGAACGCCGTCTTAGCGATGTCGTCGGGGCTCATGCAGACCTAGTGGTAGTCAGAACACAGATCGAGCTTGGTGAAGAACTTGGCGTCGTGAAGTTCGTCCAGCAGCTCGTCGACTACCATGATGGGAAAGGCATCCTTGACTGTGATCGTGTTCAGTGCTCGATAGTCGACGCAGAAGCGCCATGAGCCGTCCGCCTTCTTGACGAGGACCGGGGAGGAGAACACCGAGGAACTCCGGCGAATGAGCCCCTGGTCCAGCATTGCAGCGCACTGCCGCTCCAGTGCCAGCAGACCTGGCGTTTGTGCCGCTGGAACGTCATGGTGTGAGCGCTGAAATCCCAGAGGATGGCGCCCAGCGTCGCAAGCCACTATGTGCCGAGGACGACATCATAACCTACAAGGGGCAGGACGAAGAAATCGGCGGAGAACACATCACCGTCGACGCTGAACGCGGCTCGGTGGATGACGCCGAGGCAGGAGACACGCTCGCCGTTGGCGACCGTGGCTGTCAGGCGGGGCCGGTGCTGTAATGGGAGCCCTGAACGCTACGCCGCTGCCTTGGAGATGAAGTTGTGGGTGGATCCCAAGTCGAGGAGCGCGACGAGGGATGTGTCGCCGAGCCTGATGTGGATCTGCATGGTGTCGCTGCGGTGGACGCCAGCGATCGCGTGGATGGATAAGTGGGGGATCTCCTCAGCAGCGCTGGCCTCGGAGGGCTCCAGAACGTCCTCCTCATCCTCCACAGCACTGTCCAGCAGGAACAAGCGCTTGCAGACGCGGTTGTGACCACGGCCGAATTTCTCGTCGCAGTTGTAGCAGAGGCTGAGGAATCGGCGTTCCTCCTGTTCAGCCTGGCTGAGACGCCAGACCGGCCGGCCCTCCACAGTGACTGTGGCCGGGGCGGTCGCAGCAGCCACAGGTGGCACCGGCAACGCGAGGCACGGTGCGGGTGCAGGAAGAAGAGCCCATGGTGCTGCACAGGGTGGAGGCGCCGCGTACTAGTCCCGCAGCTTGAGCTTGCGCGCCAGACTCATGGCTCCGGCAAGGGTCTGAGGATTGTGGACCTCGACGTCGAAGCTGAGCGGGGGTTGAAGGCTGGCGGTGAAGAGTTGGACCCGCTGTTCCTCATCCAGGCGGCCCACGTGAGGAAGGAGCGCTTGCATGCTTCCAACTCGCCGAGGGGGTTGGAACGAAGAGGTGGCCCGTAGCGGAGATGTAGCAGGTCCTTGAATCAGCACCATGAGGGAATGCCCTCGTCCTGCTGGATCATAATGTACCACATCTGGGCACCATCCTTCAGATTGTATGAGGCCATCCAGACCTTCTCCTCCATGATGCGCTGCTGGTGGAAGTAGGACTCACAGCGGTTAATGAAGATGAGGGGATCGGACTTGCCGTCATACCGCGGGAAGTCCAATTTCTGGAATCGTGGCGGCCGATCGTTGTGGTGTTCGCCGGAGCCTGATCCCTTGTTGAAGGAGGGAGCAGGTGCAACAGCCGGTGCTGCCTGCTAGAGGGCATCCACCTTGGCGGTCAGAGTCTCGACCGTCTTGGCGAGGTTGGCGACGATGGTGGTGAGATCAGCAGCAGCAGGCTCGGCCATGGTGGATGTCACTAATGGGGTTGGGGATGGTGGCATGGTGGGGTTGAGCGGCGGGGTGGTGGAGGATGATGAGGAACGCCTGAGCTTTGATACCAGGTTGTCAAGTGCACCAGGGGATAGGGTAGCAGGACCCTGGCTACGTAATTCGTAGCCGCAATCCGTGGTTGGGGCGAGGTTTTACTCCTCAGCGCCCTTGCTGTTCAGAGGAGGAAGAAGAGAGGAATTGGGTAAATTCTTGCTTGATTCTAATGAAGAGCCATGCAGCTTACATATAGGCATGCCAGTCACTCCTTAAACCTCTATAACAATTACTCCTCTGATTTCTCTCCACCACTCACTAATGAGTTACTAAATTTAGCACCAGCTAATAGTGTGTCAACTACCTGGAGCCAATTGCTCCTAATTCTAAGCCCTCCTTGATCTCCTCTCTATCTGCCCCTAGCCACTTTCCTGGCCAGAGCGACCAGCTGCAGCTCTGCGCATGTCTCGGGCGCGCCTTCTCCTGGCATATGCGCGGCCCCACATGACAGCCTAAATGGTTTTGCTTACTTCAGTGTCTAATTTAACTTCAACTTTTTCCAACTTACTAGTTCTCTATGTTCAACTTGTACTTTGCTGTTTCAAGTCATTACTTTCATGCAGATTCCAAGTGCCTCCTTTTTGTTTGATAAATGTTTTGTACTGCTTTTAGTCCATAATCGCTTATGTAACTCTCTGATACTTGTTTTGATTCGCTAATTTAGTGTTCTGAGTCAGTGCTTTGTTGCTACGATGCTGGTGATTTTTGTCATTCCGTAGTTTTCACTGGGCGCTACTTTTCAGTGATCAGTATTCTTCAGTAGAGGAAGGAATTATCTGGTAAGGTTTCAGTTAAAACAATAAGCTTGAAAATTATCTGATAAGGTATCACTGTAAATATGAATTAGGTGGGAAATGACAAAATGGTATTTTAGTGGCACAAGGCTATTCGTGCATTATGAAAATTTTGGTTGAAATTCTTGTTGATAGTAGTGCAGCCAGTTTCACTAAAATATGTCCAACTTGCATGCTAGCCTAGGTGAACTTATGTAGGAGTGGCACATAAAAGTTCCGATCTTTGTGCAAATTCTAGCTACAGAAAAATCTCGCAACCCAGACTGTACCATTACTTAGGGGGTGTTTAGTTCCCTTCAAAATTCTAAATTTTTACACTCTCTCTTCATCACATCAATCTTTAAACGCATGCATGGAGCACTTAATGTAGGTAAAAGAAATAACTAATTACACAGTTTGATTGTAAATCACGAGACGAATCTTTTGAGCCTAATTAGTCCATAATTGGACACTAATTGTCAAATACAAACGAAAGAGTTACAGTATCAAAATTCTAAATTTTTTGCATCTAAACACCCCCTTAGCCTGAAAATAATGGTTACCGACATTTTTCAGAATGCCTTTTAACATGCAAACTTAGAAATCGACCACTTACGTGGCTTGTTCCTGCACAGAAACCGTGGCTCCATCTGTACAATGCAAATTTCCTTTTCCACCAACTGAATATCCTCCTCCTATACAAATACTGAGTATCTCTAAACATCATCAGATTCTTCAAACAACTTGTCTACAGAAGTTTAAAAACTGTAAAGTTGCATCACAACACACAGACACAGAATACCCATCAGGGACAGCTTCTTGAAACATCACAGCTTAAGAAAAAAGCAGAACAAATGAAGAAGAAAGCATAAAATCTTTCTGTATAAAAGACATTAAGCGAAGAGGAACACTTGACAGGGCTAAAGATCACTTCTCATTTTACAGGGTTCTCTATACTGGCACAGAAATATACATGTTCTTGGAAGTCCTGTAGAAATAAGCATGCATGAGCATCTAACTATTTTCAGATTCCAAATCCAAGAAGAGCAGTTCCAAGAACATGGGCTGTAAACCTCTTTTTTTTAAAGATCTGGTTGCCCGGCATAACATTGATTAAGAAGAAAGAGTTTTCGGGGCCAGGAGACCCCCCTTACAAGATGGGCTGTAAACCTGTAACACTACACCCTGCAGACTAAGTAATCTTCATGGTTCCATTTGAAACAAATAATAACTTAGAGAAGACATTTTTTCTAAATATGCAATGCCAATAATGCTGCATGAGTTTGCAATTGACCAGAACTGATACTGGAAGATGGGGTAGAGATAAATATACCACTCTAGATTCAGCTACCAACTCCAAATCTGCAGCATTGGACAAACTTTCAAGAAGCACACACGTTTGGCTGCCATCAAGATCCTTGAGAGCCATAGTCGGACCAAGTCTGACAAGTGCTGTGACTAGCAGCGGCATTCTTTCAAGGAAAGGTGTCAAGCCTCTGTTTCGATCCAGTTGAAGCGAAACAAGACCCGGCACAGAAATCGGCACAGAAATCTGAGTACGGGTATCATGAGAAAAGTAACAGACACGCAGGCGCCTTAGTGACTTGGAGACCATTCTGTGGGCCGAAATTCTGCAGTCATCCATCATAAGATCCTCCAACCTCTCACATCTTGAGAAATCCATAGAGCAGCCATCCAGCAATACAGACCAAAGCTGCAGGGTCTCCAAGTGCTTGGCGATGAGAGGCACATGGGCTAGCACCATGGGTCTGGGTAAGGACATGCCAATGACTTTGAGCACTCGAACGCCACACATGAAAGCGTGCTGGATCCACATGTCGACGTATCGGACAACCTCATCACTATCCTTGTATTCATCAGATTGCATTTGGGGATGGAAATAGGTATAGAACTCGCACTCCCGCAGAGGGGGAGCGGTCACGGAAGAGGAGCTGATTGTTGACGAAGGAGTTGAAATCAGCCGCAGAGGACCACCTACCGTCGTCGGAGATGCGCGGGGCGGTCATCGACTTCCAGAGGTCGCGCCAGAAGCGGGAGAGCACGGACGTGCGCACCGCCTCGTGTGGCGGCAGAAAGTAGAGCACGTGGTGAAGGATCCCTTCCGGGAGACTGCTAAGGAGGCCCCCGCCGCCGTTCACAGCGGCCGTCGGGTTGAGTCTCTTGTCCTCGCGGCCCGGAGGCATTCCGTCGAATAGGCGGTGGGCGCCGGTGCTGCTGAAGGGGAAGCAAATGAGATGCCAGAGAACGGCATGGAAATGGAGGGGATATGAGCGGCTCCCACGCGTCAGCGTACCTCGCTCTTCCGTAGATACACTCGCCGGCCTCCGCTGGCCGCTGCTGCCGGGAAGAGCAGGCGAGAGCGGACTGCGGACTTGCGGAGTGCCGCGCCGGAGACGACGAGGCGAGAACCGCCTTGGAAGAGGAGCGCGACGGTTTGCTTGCAGCGTGGCCGGTTCGTCGCGTCCGACTATTAGCTGGGGCCCACCAATGTTATGCAAATTCCGAGCTCCTCCCGTGAAGCATAGTACTAGGTACATCCATATATGTATCCGTGTGCGTCACCAAAAAAAAAAAGGTATCCATGTGCAATAATTGAGATAAAAACTTAAATTCATACAAAAATAATAAAGTCGTCTCGGTCTCGAGACGGGACTCTGAGAGTTCAGACCGAGTAAGAAACGGCCAATCCTTTTTCAGACCGAGTTCAGACTTCAGACCTACTCCCTCCGTCCCTGAAAAAACGCCATTCTAGAGTTTGAATTTTTTCCAAAAAAAACGCCCACATTTGACCACTGCAGTACCTGCACAAAGTATCCATGCATTTGCAGCACAAAGTTTGTACACGTGGAGGCCTTTTCCTCCACTCGTTCCACCTCGCAGGATGCAACACAAGGGCTGTGTTTAGAACCATTAAAAAGTGCACTATACAAAAAAAAAAAAAAAAGATTCCCCATCACATCAAATTTGCGATACGTGTATGGAGTACTAAATGTGGATAAAATCAAAAACTAATTGCATAGTTTGGTTGTACTTTACGAGACGAACGTTTTGAGCCTAATTAGTCAATGGTTGAAAAATTATTACCAAATACAAATAAAATGCTACAGTATATTTTATCACTCTAAATTTTAGATCTAAACACACCCAAAGTTTCTCGAACTCTCCGTACAGGGTGCCGCACTAGTCACGGAGGGAAGGATCAGGAGACACTGACATTTAGAGAGGGGTATTTACGTAATTTTACACCGGTCATTGGTATGTGTGCCTAGTCCTATAATTGCAATTTTTGTGGGACGGAGGGAGTAGACTAGATAGGGCTTGTTTGGTACTCCCTTCGTTCCAGAAAAAGTATTGTTTTAGGTTTTTCAGACATCGTATTCGACTGTTCGTCTTATTCAAAAAAATTTTAATAAATATTATTTATTTTGTTATAACTTATTTTATCATTAGAGATACTTCAATAATGATTTATTTATTTTATAATTTACACAAAATTTTTGAATAAGATGAACGGTCAAACACGATATCTGAAAAACCTAAAACGACACTTTTTCTGGGACAGAGGGAGTACACCTCAACTTCACTAGTGAATTAGTTTTTGTTAGTTTTAGCTCTTAAAGCAGCTTATTTATCGGTAGAGCTGATTCGATCAATTTTCATAAACGTACGGTAACAACAACTTTTGAGGGAAGATAGTAGAGACAAAATTACGAGAAATTAGTATATTTCAGCTTCATCCTGTTTTACCTAGAGAACTGTGCACGTGATAGGAGCTAAAAAAACTGCTTTTAAGGAAAAACTGTTTTCTTCCGGACCCATTTAATAGGGAAAGCTGAAAACATGCAAACATGCAAACCATTTCAAAAATATATGGTGCAAACATGCAAACCATTTCAAAACATATACTTTTGTTATTAAAAAAATTGGAACTTGGTACATCCATAGGAAAGTTGAGATGTAAACTAAAACTAGAAACATTCATATGAAAATGACAATAATTTCATATGTATTTGCACAATAAGACAACAACCTAGGAATTTTATCTTGTACTCTCTCCTTCCCTTTTTAACTACTGTTGTGACTTTTCGATAAGTCAAAGTACTAAATTTTGACCAAATATATATATAAATATTAATATTTATATTACATAAGATCGTTGAATTTTTATAATAAATTTATTTGGAGATACAAGTATTGCTAATACTTTCCGTAAACTTAGTCAAACTAAAATAGTCAAACTTAAAAAATTTGACCAACACAAATACTATAGCACACTTAAAAAGGACATAGAGAATAGCCCACATGCACATGATATTTATTATTTTTGTATGAATTTTTCTAGTTTATGTTTTTATCTCAACTTTAAAATGACTTGAGACTCGACACATTTGGATTGCCATTTGGATCCTTTCAATTTAGAGGAATTGGAATCTACTTAACGGATTAGGGTATTTGGTTTAGAATTTGACATTCCACAACTTTCCTAAGTTCACATATAAGCCTATCTCAAATTCATAGGATGGAAGATAGAAATTGATTATATAGATCACCATAATATATTTCCACTCTTCAACTTATAGCACACTCTTCAACTCGTTTTTCTACAGTAAAATGCAACGTATAAGTACCTTCCTTGTATGAATAACAATAATTTATAGATATATTCAATATAGAACCATATTAGCTTAATTAATTTGTGCCTAAATTATAATTATCGGAATGAATTTAATTCCAGGATCCGGTGCTTACCTGTGGAGCTTGGAATTTGCATAACATTGGTGGGCCCAAGCTAATTACCACGCTGACCAAGGGAGGCAGAAATAGCCGGACGTGATGAACCGCCCACACAGCAAAGCAAATCGATGCGCTCCTCTTCCCCTTCCAAGGCGGTTCTCGCCTCGTCGTCTCCGGCACGGCACTCCGCGCTCGCCTGCTCTTCCCGGCAGCAGAGGCCAGCGGAGCGAAGGCCGGCGAGTGTATCTACGGAAGAGCAAGGTACGCTGACGCGTGGGAGCCGCTCATATCCCCCCTCCATTTCCTTGCTGTTCTCTGGCACCTCATTGGCTTCCCCTTCCGCAGCACCGGCGCCCACCGCCTGTTCGACGGAATGTCTCCGGGCCGCGAGGACAAGAGATTCAACCCGACGGCCGCGGTGAACGGCGGCGGGGACCTCCTCAGCAGCCTCCCGCTTCTGGCGCGATCTCTGGAGGTCGATGACCGCCCTGCGCATCTCCGACGACGGTAGGTGGTCGGTGGTCCTCTGCGGCGGATTTCAACACCTTCGTCAACAATCTGCTCCTCTTCCGCGATCGCTCCCTCCTGCGGGAGTTCGAGTTCTGTACCTCTTTCCATCCCCAAATGCAGTCCGATGAATACGAGGACAGCGATGAGGTTGCCCGATACGTCGACATGTGGATCCAGCACGCTTTCATGTGTGACGTTCGGGTGCTCAAAGTCATTGGCATGTCCTTACCCAGACCCATGGTGCTAGCCCATGTGCCTCTCATCGCCAAGCACTTGGAGACCCTGCAGCTTTGGTCTGTATTGCTGGATGGCTGCTCTATGGATTTCTCAAGATGTGAGAGTGAGAGGTTGGAGGATCTTATGATGGATGACTGCAGAATTTCGGCCCACAGAATGGTCTCCAAGTCGCTAAGGCGCCTGTGTGTCTGTTATTGTCACTTTTCTCATGATACCCATACTCGGATTTCTGTGCCGAGTCTTCTTTCGCTTCAACGGATGGAAACAGAGGCTTGACACCTTTCCTTGAAAGCATGCTGCTGCTAGTCACAGCACTTGTCATACTTGGTCCAACTACGGCTCTCAAGGAACTTGATGGCAGCCAAACGTGTGTGCTTCTTGAAAATTTGTCCAATGCTACAGATTTGGAGTTGGTAGCTGAATCTAGAGTGGTACATTTATTTCTACCCTATCTTCTAGTATCTGTTCTGGCATTATTGGCATTGCATATATTTAGAAAAATTGTCTTCTCTAAGTTTTGCTTCAAATGGAACCATGAAGATTACAGTCCACGTTCTTGGGACTGCTTATCTTGGTTTTGGAATCTGAAAATAGTTAGACGCTCATACATGCTTATTTCTACAGGACATCCAAGAACATGTATATTTCTGTGCCAGTAAAGAGAACCCTGTAAAATGAGAAGTGATCAAGTGTTCCTCTTCGCTTAATGACTTTTATACAGAAGATTATATGCTTTCTTCTTCATTTTCTCTGGGTTTTTTGTAAGTTGTAATGTTTCAAGAAGCTGTCCCTGATGGGTATTCTGTGTCTCTGGGTGTTGTACGCAACTTTATAGTTTTTAAACTTCTGTAGATGAGTTGTTTCAAGAATCTGACTATGTTTAGAGATAATCAATATTTGTATAGGAGCAGGTTTCTGTGTGTGATGAATCTTATATCCCAGTTCATTATTGATTAATTCCACTTTTGAAAGTCTAAATAGATATGTTTTTAACCTTTGTTCAGACTATTTTCAAGCAAGATCTAAAATGGTGCCCTGCATTTAACAAGTTAAAGACTTTGATACTCAGTGATTGGGTGTTGGGCCATGACGTTCATGCACTAAAAGTTATCCTCCAGCGTGCTCCAATTCTCGAGAAGCTCTCCAGCGTGCTCCAATTCTCGAGAAGCTCATTCTTCAACTTTCTGACGTATGACCTAACTCTTTGTCTTTAGAATGTACTGCATATATGCAGTTTATGTTAGTTGATATCTTTCTGAACTTATCTTGCATGATTAATTTAGGTAAGATACTTTTATCTGATACAGGATCATAACTATGAAATTGAAATGGAAGAAAGTTGCAGTCTGGTGCAAAATTTCTTCCATCTGAGCACCTCAAAGTATTTGAAGTTAGATGTAGAAAGGATGATGAAATGGTTCGCAAGTTTGAGAAAATGTTGAAGGCCTGTGGCATAACTTCTATTACATTCAGTTTACAGGAGCCCAACAGTTGATTCACATGTAAGTTAGATACTAAAATCCACCACACTTCTTATGTTACTGTATGCGCTTATACATCAATTCATGTGCTATAATGCGAGCCGTGAAGTTCTTGGAGGAACTAAGTATTATGTTTAAATGTTAGAGTTGTTTTTTTTTTTTGAACCGAAGACAAAATGTTAGAGTTGGTTGAACATGTGAACATTTAAATTCTCACGTCTGCTAAGGAAAAGACTGAAATGGTCTTATGCATTTACTTGCTAGCACCTATTATCATGAATGACATCTACAGAGGTGTTTGGTTTTACAGAACTAGATTCTGCGCACTAGTTTTTGAGCTGAGTATTTGAACAACACTACTTAGTATTTAGCATTGGTTTATGGAGGTGGCAAGATATACATATTTTAACGAGATATGTAGAGTGCTGGAAATATCCATGTTGAATGACAAAATTATTCCACTTTAAACCAATTTAGTCTAGGGACAAGGGGAAATAAATTTGATTCATCTGAAGCAGCCGATATATACCTTTTACAGTTTTTAACTTTACAGAGCTGTTATGTTATTGGTTTTTTAATTGGTAACTTGCACCTTCTATGCCATGAACATGAGCTTGCTGTCTAACAAAAACACAGCATTGTGGATGTACAATGGTTTGCAGTTACTTTTTTCCTTCCTTTTTAATTTACATTTTCCAGAAATTACTATGGTCATGTATCTCCATAAACGAATTGAACTTGAACTTGAAATTTAGTGCTGGACTAGTTGTGGAATGTGGATACATCAATAACAGAATCAAATTTTAACTAACTTTCACATTGATTTTTTTCCTCTATAAACTATTCTAGGGCGTGTAGGGTTCCTATGGCTGTTGCCAAATGTGTATAAGATGTGATATAAAGTCTGGTGATAAATTTTTTGTGGTGGTTTCATAGTTTCTGTCCACTACAATAAACTTTTCGCTCCCTTTAGTACCATATCAGTAAGGCCTTGTTTGGATGCATGTGTATCCACCTCAATCCACATGTGTTGGAGTGGAATGGAATGGAATTTAGTTTAATTCTACTCCAATCCACTTCAACACATGTGGATTGAAATGACTACATGCGCATCCAAACAAGACTTATGTCAAGTGCACTAGGGGATAGGGTAGTAGGACCCTGGCTACATAATTCGTAGCCGCGATCCGTGGTTGGGGCGAGGTTTTACCCCTCAGCGCCCTTGCTGTTTAGAGGAGGAAGAAGAGAGGAATTGGGTAAATTCTTGCTTGATTCTGATGAAGAGCCATGCGGCTTACATATAGGCAGTGGCCTGCCAGTCACTCCTTAAACCTCTCTAACAATTACTCCTCTGATTTCTCTCCACCACTCACTAATGAGTTACTAAATTTAGCACCAGCTAATAGTGCGTCAACTACCTGGAGCCAATTGCTCCTAATTCTAAGCCCTCCTTGATCTCCTCTCTATGTGCACCTAGCCACTTTCCTGGCCAGAGCGATCAGCTGCAGCTCTGCGCATGTCTCGGGCGCGCCTTCTCCTGGCATATGCGCGGCCCCACATGACATCTCTCCCCCCCTCGACTAGCAGCTCGTCTTCGAGCTGGAACGCCGGGTACTTGTCGAGGAAGGAGTCCACATCTTCCCAAGTCACTGAGGCAGCCGTTTCACCCTTCCAGTGAATGAGCACCTGGTGGACACCGCACACCAAGCGGGTACGCACCGCATGTTCCGGCTCTGGAACTGTTGTGCCGTTGTGGATGGCCAGAAGGGGTGGTGGGGCAGCTGGCGGATCGCCAACAAACTTCTTGAGGAGGCCGACATGGAAGACGTGTAGCCTAGTGCGTTGGGGGAGGTCGAGGCGCACAGCGACCTCATTGATGAGCTCGGTGATGCGGTACGGCCCGAAGAAGCGAGGCTTGAGCTTCCCTTTCTGCGCCTGGGGCAGGGAGGCGACAGGGCGGTGTCGGAGGCGTAGGAGGACCCAGTCGCCTACTGCATAGGAGACCGGGCGGTGCAGCTTGTTGTAGTGCCTCTTCTGGACCGCTTGGGCCTGCTCCAGCCTATAGCGGACGTCTGCCAGAAACTCGTCGCGGTCTGCCATGTTCTTGGCAACAGCAGCCACGCGTGTCTCGCCCGGCTCGTAGGAGCGTAGTGTGGGCGGATCACGGCCATACACCACGCGAAATGGCGTGTCCTGTAGTGACGTCTGGTAGGCCGTGTTGTAGATATACTCAGCCCATGGAAGCCACCGGAGCCATTGGTGCGGACGGTCACTGGTGAAGCAGCGCAGGTACATGATAATGACGCGATTGGCCGCCTCTGATTGGCCATCTGATTGTGGGTGGAAGGCCGTCGTCATGTGCAGCTTGGCGCCCATGAGGCGCATCAGTTCGCGCCAGAACGTGGAGGTGAACACCGGGTCGCAGTCCGACACCATGGACTGCGGCACGCCGTGTAGGCGTGCAATATCGGCGAAGAAGGCCTGTGCCACCGACTCTGCAGTGTACAGGTGGGCTAACGGGAAGAAATGGCAGTACTTGCTGAAGCGGTCGACCGCCGTTAGGATCACCGACTTGGACCCCACGCGCGGCAGCACCTCCACAAAGTCCAGACCGATACGGTCCAAACAGCCTGCGGTATTGGGAGGGGCATGAGGAGGCCGGCTGGATGAAGATGCTCCGACTTGTATCGCTGGCAAGTTGTGCAAGCCCGGATGAAGTCCTGGACCAGCCGACGCATGTTGGGGAAGTGGAAGTCACGGCGGAGACGGTGCAAAGTGCGCTGCACGCCTTCATGGCCATCGTCGTGCACAGTAGTCATGATCTCCTGCAGCAGCGGCGATGATGGTGGTACGTAGAGGCGCGAATCGAAGGCCACCATGCCGTCGATCAGTGACCACGGTGCTGCGCGTGCACCCGTGGTGATCTCATCGCGGATGGTGACGAGGGCTGGGTTAGTGGCCTGTGTGTGGCGAAGGCACTCGATGTAGTCGAACCGCGGGGCAGAGATGGCCGAGACAGCGCCCTCCTCGGTGTCACGGCGCAAGAGGGCATCTGCCACCGTGTTCGTGGCGCCCGGCTTGTATTCGACGGAGAAGTCGAAGCCGAGGAGCTTCCTAGCCCAATGATGTTGCGGGATTGTTGTGAGGTGCTGGTCGAGGAGCAATTTGAGGCTGTAGTGGTTGGTGCACACCAAGAAGCGGCGACCCCACAGGTACGAACGCCAATGACGGATGGTGTGGACGAGCCCGATCAGCTCCCGTTCGTAGGCGGCGAGGGAGCGGTGGCGCGGCGCGATGGGACGGCTGAAGAAGGCGATGGGGTGCTTGTCTTGGATTAGCACCGCCCCGAACCCGTGCGTGGACGCGTCGCATACTCGCATTCGACGATGAAGGGCCTGGCGAAGTCCGGTAGCGCCAGTACCGGGGCCGAAGTGACCGCGAGCTTGAGGGCTTGGAATGCCGCTGCAGCCTCGTCATTCCAGCTGAACCCCTCCTTCAAGAGTGCCGTGAGAGGGGCTGCAATGGCGCCGTAGTCGTGGACGAACTTGCAGTAGTAGCCCGCTAAGCCAAGGAAGCCTCGCACCGCACATGGCGAGCGGGGCTGGGGCCAATCGTGGACCGCATGCACCTTGGCTGGATCCATGGCGACGCCGGCCTCGCTGCTGACGTGCCCCATGTAGGCTATGGAGCCGACCCCAAAAGCGCACTTAGAGCGCTTGACGAAGAGGCGGTGCTGCTGCAGTACGGTGAGGACAGCGCGGAGGTGCCGGAGGTGACCCGCCCAGGCGGAGCTATAGATGAGGATGTCATCAAAAAAACACAAGCACGAACCGGCGGAGGAAGAGGCGCAGAACGTCCTTCATCAGCGCCTGGAACGTCACCGGAGCGTTGCACAGCCCGAACGGCATCACCAGGAACTCGTAGAGCCCGTCGTGTGTACGGAACGCCGTCTTAGCGATGTCGTCGGGGCTCATGCAGACCTGGTGGTAGTCAGAACACAGATCGAGCTTGGTGAAGAACTTGGCGCCGTGAAGTTCGTCCAGCAGCTCGTCGACTACCATGATGGGAAAGGCATCCTTGACTGTGATCGTGTTCAGTGCTCGATAGTCGACGCAGAAGCGCCATGAGCCGTCCGCCTTCTTGACGAGGACCGGGGAGGAGAACGCCGAGGAACTCCGGCGAATGAGCCCCTGGTCCAGCATTGCAGCGCACTGCCGCTCCAGTTCGTCCTTGTGCATCGCCGGGTAACGGTATGGCCGGACGGCCACAGGCTGTGACCCTAGAAGGAGGACGATGCTGTGGTCGTGACCTTGCTGTGGTGGCAGCCCATGTGGCTCGGCGAAGACGCCGGCGAAGGAGTGGAGGAGCTCCTCCAGCAGAGTGTCGCTGGTGGTGGTCGCGTGCAGCCCTGGAGCGTCTGGTCCTGCCATCCCGTGCCAGCAGACCTGGCGTTTGTGCCGCTGGAACGTCATGGTGTGAGCGCTGAAATCCCAGAGGATGGCGCCCAGCGTCGCAAGCCACTATGTGCCGAGGACGACATCATAACCTACAAGGGGCAGGACGAAGAAATCGGCGGAGAACACATCACCGTCGACGCTGAACGCGGCTCGGTGGATGACGCCGAGGCAGGAAACACGCTCGCCGTTGGCGACCGTGGCTGTCAGGCGGGGCCGGTGCTGTAATGGGAGCCCTGAACGCTACGCCGCTGCCTTGGAGATGAAGTTGTGGGTGGATCCCAAGTCGAGGAGCGCGACGAGGGATGTGTCGCCGAGCCTGATGTGGATCTGCATGGTGTCGCTGCGGTGGACGCCAGCGATCGCGTGGATGGATAAGTGGGGGATCTCCTCAGCAGCGCTGGCCTCGGAGGGCTCCAGAACGTCCTCCTCATCCTCCACAGCACTGTCCAGCAGGAACAAGCGCTTGCAGACGCGGTTGTGACCACGGCCGAATTTCTCGTCGCAGTTGTAGCAGAGGCTGAGGAATCGGCGTTCCTCCTGTTCAGCCTGGCTGAGACGCCAGACCGGCCGGCCCTCCACAGTGACTGTGGCCGGGGCGGTCGCAGCAGCCACAGGTGGCACCGGCAACGCGAGGCACGGTGCGGGTGCAGGAAGAAGAGCCCATGGTGCTGCACAGGGTGGAGGCGCCGCGTACTAGTCCCGCAGCTTGAGCTTGCGCGCCAGACTCATGGCTCCGGCAAGGGTCTGAGGATTGTGGACCTCGACGTCGAAGCTGAGCGGGGGTTGAAGGCTGGCGGTGAAGAGTTGGACCCGCTGTTCCTCATCCAGGCGGCCCACGTGAGGAAGGAGCGCTTGAAAGCGATCCTGGTACTCCTCGACAGTGCTTGTGCGCTTGCATGCTTCCAACTCGCCGAGGGGGTTGGAACGAAGAGGTGGCCCGTAGCGGAGATGTAGCAGGTCCTTGAATCAGCACCATGAGGGAATGCCCTCGTCCTGCTGGATCATAATGTACCACATCTGGGCACCATCCTTCAGATTGTATGAGGCCATCCAGACCTTCTCCTCCATGATGCGCTGCTGGTGGAAGTAGGACTCACAGCGGTTAATGAAGATGAGGGGATCGGACTTGCCGTCATACCGCGGGAAGTCCAATTTCTGGAATCGTGGCGGCCGATCGTTGTGGTGTTCGCCGGAGCCTGATCCCTTGTTGAAGGAGGGAGCAGGTGCAACAGCCGGTGCTGCCTGCTGGAGGGCATCCACCTTGGCGGTCAGAGTCTCGACCGTCTTGGCGAGGTTGGCGACGATGGTGGTGAGATCAGCAGCAGCAGGCTCGGCCATGGTGGATGTCACTAATGGGGTTGGGGATGGTGGCATGGTGGGGTTGAGCGGCGGGGTGGTGGAGGATGATGAGGAACGCCTGAGCTTTGATACCAGGTTGTCAAGTGCACCAGGGGATAGGGTAGCAGGACCCTGGCTACGTAATTCGTAGCCGCAATCCGTGGTTGGGGCGAGGTTTTACTCCTCAGCGCCCTTGCTGTTCAGAGGAGGAAGAAGAGAGGAATTGGGTAAATTCTTGCTTGATTCTAATGAAGAGCCATGCAGCTTACATATAGGCATGCCAGTCACTCCTTAAACCTCTATAACAATTACTCCTCTGATTTCTCTCCACCACTCACTAATGAGTTACTAAATTTAGCACCAGCTAATAGTGTGTCAACTACCTGGAGCCAATTGCTCCTAATTCTAAGCCCTCCTTGATCTCCTCTCTATCTGCCCCTAGCCACTTTCCTGGCCAGAGCGACCAGCTGCAGCTCTGCGCATGTCTCGGGCGCGCCTTCTCCTGGCATATGCGCGGCCCCACATGACAGCCTAAATGGTTTTGCTTACTTCAGTGTCTAATTTAACTTCAACTTTTTCCAACTTACTAGTTCTCTATGTTCAACTTGTACTTTGCTGTTTCAAGTCATTACTTTCATGCAGATTCCAAGTGCCTCCTTTTTGTTTGATAAATGTTTTGTACTGCTTTTAGTCCATAATCGCTTATGTAACTCTCTGATACTTGTTTTGATTCGCTAATTTAGTGTTCTGAGTCAGTGCTTTGTTGCTACGATGCTGGTGATTTTTGTCATTCCGTAGTTTTCACTGGGCGCTACTTTTCAGTGATCAGTATTCTTCAGTAGAGGAAGGAATTATCTGGTAAGGTTTCAGTTAAAACAATAAGCTTGAAAATTATCTGATAAGGTATCACTGTAAATATGAATTAGGTGGGAAATGACAAAATGGTATTTTAGTGGCACAAGGCTATTCGTGCATTATGAAAATTTTGGTTGAAATTCTTGTTGATAGTAGTGCAGCCAGTTTCACTAAAATATGTCCAACTTGCATGCTAGCCTAGGTGAACTTATGTAGGAGTGGCACATAAAAGTTCCGATCTTTGTGCAAATTCTAGCTACAGAAAAATCTCGCAACCCAGACTGTACCATTACTTAGGGGGTGTTTAGTTCCCTTCAAAATTCCAAATTTTTACACTCTCTCTTCATCACATCAATCTTTAAACGCATGCATGGAGCACTTAATGTAGGTAAAAGAAATAACTAATTACATAGTTTGATTGTAAATCACGAGACGAATCTTTTGAGCCTAATTCGTCCATAATTGGACACTAATTGTCAAATACAAACGAAAGAGTTACAGTATCAAAATTCCAAATTTTTTGCATCTAAACACCCCCTTAGCCTGAAAATAATGGTTACCGACATTTTTCAGAATGCCTTTTAACATGCAAACTTAGAAATCGACCACTTACGTGGCTTGTTCCTGCACAGAAACCGTGGCTCCATCTGTACAATGCAAATTTCCTTTTCCACCAACTGAATATCCTCCTCCTATACAAATACTGAGTATCTCTAAACATCATCAGATTCTTCAAACAACTTGTCTACAGAAGTTTAAAAACTGTAAAGTTGCATCACAACACACAGACACAGAATACCCATCAGGGACAGCTTCTTGAAACATCACAGCTTAAGAAAAAAGCAGAACAAATGAAGAAGAAAGCATAAAATCTTTCTGTATAAAAGACATTAAGCGAAGAGGAACACTTGACAGGGCTAAAGATCACTTCTCATTTTACAGGGTTCTCTATACTGGCACAGAAATATACATGTTCTTGGAAGTCCTGTAGAAATAAGCATGCATGAGCATCTAACTATTTTCAGATTCCAAATCCAAGAAGAGCAGTTCCAAGAACATGGGCTGTAAACCTCTTTTTTTTAAAGATCCGGTTGCCCGGCATAACATTGATTAAGAAGAAAGAGTTTTCGGGGCCAGGAGACCCCCCTTACAAGATGGGCTGTAAACCTGTAACACTACACCCTGCAGACTAAGTAATCTTCATGGTTCCATTTGAAACAAATAATAACTTAGAGAAGACAATTTTTCTAAATATGCAATGCCAATAATGCTGCATGAGTTTGCAATTGACCAGAACTGATACTGGAAGATGGGGTAGAGATAAATATACCACTCTAGATTCAGCTACGGCCAGAAGCGGGAGAGCACGGACGTGCGCACCGCCTCATGTGGCGGCAGAAAGTAGAGCACGTGGTGAAGGATCGCTTCCGGGAGACTGCTGAGGAAGTCCCCGCCGCCGTTCACAGCGGCCGTCGGGTTGAGTTTCTTCTCCTCGCGGCCCGGAGGCATTCCGTCGAATAGGCGGTGGGCGCCGGTGCTGCTGAAGGGGAAGCAAATGAGATGCCAGAGAACGGCATGGAAATGGAGGGGATATGAGCGGCTCCCACGCGTCAGCGTACCTCGCTCTTCCGTAGATACACTCGCCGGCCTCCGCTGGCCGTTGCTGCCGGGAAGAGCAGGCGAGTGCGGACTGCGGAGTGCCGCACCGGAGACGACGAGGCGAGAACCGCCTTGGAAGAGGAGCGCGACGGTTTGCTTGCAGCGTGGCCGGTTCGTCGCGTCCGACTATTAGCTGGGGCCCACCAATGTTATGCAAATTCCGAGCTCCTCCCGTGAAGCATAGTACTAGGTACATCCATATATGTATCCGTGTGCGTCACAAAAAAAAAGGTATCCATGTGCAATAATTGAGATAAAAACTTAAATTCAAAAAATTTTAGACTTGAACCTCCTGGGCACTAATCATACTGGTATCATAGACGGGTCTAGCCTTGAACCGATTGTAAAATATTTGAATCATTGCTGGGTGTTGCATCGGCAGTTATAAGCTATGCTCATCACTACGATTGCGCTCGGTCATATCCAATTCTGCCAATGATGCTGGGTTTTAGATCCGATAGTAATCTGTGAATCTATACCAATGATCGAGGCATCCATGTTATCATTATAAAATTTTAACTAATTATAATATCTAAATTACAATACGATGAACCCAAAAATTATATATTATGAAACTATTTTGGGTAATATACAAAGTAATGCTAATATTTTAGTGTCAATATATATTGAAGTTTTTTATATTCATAGCCATAAAGGGAAAATGTTACTTTAGGACAAGCTATATACAAATTTGGGTACTTACGAAACTTTGTCGTGGGCTTAGAACACGGGAACTCATCAAAAATAAATAAAAAGACAATTGTCTGCTTCCTAGTCGGGAGTCCTATCCCGAGGCATAATAAATAAATAAAAGAGTCCTATCCCGATCCGAACGTAGTAGTACTAGTCTACTACGTGCTGCAGGGGTCTTCCTTTTAAGCATCGTGCGTGCAACGCACCAGACGTTCTTTGCCAACAGAGAGACATTAGGATTAGCCATGGGGAAACGGAGAAGCGAGCACCCGCCGCCGTCCCCGCAACCATGCGACGACGACGGCGGTGGCACCAAGCAGAAGAGCGTGTGCTACTACTACGACCCGCGCATCTCCTACGTTGACTACGGCGAGACACACGAGATGGTGCCTCACTGTGTCTCCATGACGCACGCCCTCATCAAGGCCTACGGCTTGCTCGACGACATGGACCGTCTCCGCGTCGCACCGGCCACCGAGGAAGACCTCGTGCTCGCCCACGATCCAGAGTACATAAAATTCCTCCGCGACCTCACGCCAGCTGACTATCACGCTGATGCTAAGATGCAGAGAGAAGACGCCAAGAAATACAAGCTCGGCGAGGTCTGGAACGAGCGCACCCGCTGTGTCACCAATGACAACCCCGTCATCGAGAACCTCTGGGACTACTGCCGGTGCTACGCCGGCGGGTCGCTGGCGGCGGCGCGCGCCCTCGCCAGCGGCAGGTATAAGATCGCCATCAACTGGTCCGGCGGCATGCACCACGCGTGCGAGGGGGAGGCCGGCGGATTCTGCTACGTGAACGACATCGTGGTCGCCATCAAGGCGCTCCTCCACCACGGCCGCCGCTTCATCAGGCGCGTGCTGTACCTGGACATCGACGCGCACCACGGCGACGGCGTCGAGACCGCGTTCGTGGAAGACAGCCGGGTACTGACGGTGTCGTTCCACCAGTTCGGTGGCGAGTTCTTCCCACGCACTGGAGCCGCCGTGGACGTCGGCGAGTTACCTGCTGGCGACGACGGCGTGTGCCCTACTCTGATCAACGTGCCGCTGCAGGCGGGAACGCGCGACGGGCGGTACCACCAGCTGTTCGGGCCCATCGTGGACAGGGTGATGGCCGTGTTTGAGCCGGACGCCGTCGTGATGCAGTGCGGCGCCGACTCGCTCGCCGGCGACCGGCTCGCGGGTCTGGGCCTGTCCGTGCGCGGCCACGCCAAGTGCGTCAGCATCGTCAAGGGCTACGGCTTGCCGCTGCTCCTCCTGGGCGGCGGCGGCTACACCATCAACCATGTCGCCTCCTGCTGGTGCTACGAGGTACATAGTACTGTGTTTGTTAATTCTACATAAATCACGTTGCAAATGAGACACTACTTATGCTCTATAAACTTGCATGGATGCAGACGGCGGTCGCCATTGGCAAGGAGATCCCGGACGACATACCGCAGCACGGGTACCAGGACTACTACAAGAGCCAGGGGTACAAGCTCCATTACCACAAGGAAGATAGCAGCAGCAGCAGCAGGAACAGAGACATGAGGTCGAAGGACAAAATAACAATGGACAAAGTCATGAACCACCTGGATCTCCTGTCGTCGCAGCTCATGCCGAAGCCGAGGCCGAGCGAGCAGCTCGACGAGGAGCCGCCCCGTGCAACACCACATGCCGACGGTGACGACGCACTCGTAGATCGTTCGCCATGGGTTGAAGACGCCGTGGAGAGGCTGCATCGGCGCTGCGGTGAGAAGATGCTCGACGAGTTCTTCACCGGACTGGGGCAGAAACATCCCAAGCGAGCTTAAGCTGAAATAATGCTGAGCGACCCATGATATTCAGTACATAATTATTGTGAAAGGTAAGAAAATAAACAAGAAATTTATAAATCAGAACAAAAAATAATTATTGTAAAAATGGATTGGTGGGGCATGGGCAGGTGTGTGACACCTTTCCGTTGTTTTTTTAACATTTGGTTGGTAGTATCAGTTGTAAAAATTAAGATCGGATTAGCTAGCAAGTCATTGAGAATGTGACAGTTGGTTATTATAGCTTGTAAAAGTTAGTAAATTGTCAATGTATATCTCGAAACTATTTTCCATGGAATGTTTCCGGCTGTTCTTGAGACATCATGTCCAAATCTTAAGATCAGATTAGCTGGCACGTTGTTTTCTGCTGTCCAATGGTAGAGAATGTGAGAAACCTATAATTATATCTGCTTTCTCCTAATAAGTTCATCTTATTATTACCTGGAGTACCATATTTGAAATATTGGATGTTCCTACTCAGTTCAATATTACTACTGAAACAAACACCTATTATTGCTCATTGTGTTCTGTCCAGTTTATCTTCAGAAAGGACTGCAACTCCCACACTACGTTCAGCAAACTAAGAACTTTGTTCCTCAACGAGTGGTGTTTGGCTTTTGACTTTGGTGCATTAATTTACTTTCTCCAATGCTCACCAGTTCTGGAGAAGCTCACTCTTCAACTTGGACATTGTGAGGTATGCATTTGCCATGTACCATAATTTTTGTTTTTTTTTCAAGCCACCTTGTTTTAGTAACTATTTTGTTTTTTCAGACACGCTATACTGTGATTAAGACAGATGAAAGCTACAACCCAAAGGAACAATTATTCCTTGTGTCAAAACAACTCAAGATGGTTGAGATAAGATGTGCCAAGAAAAATAAGCTGGTTGAAAAACTTTTATTGTTACTGATGACAAATGGAGTACCCAGCGAGCAAATTCAGATAGAACAGGATTTTTATCGGGATTGTATGTTATTTATCTCGTTTCTCTTTTTCTAAGTCCATTACAAAAGAATACATAGATCTCTATTGCTGTCGAATGCTTATTACTGCAATTTTCTTTTGTTTACAGTGACCTGGTACTCAACAGACGATTCAGATTATAGTGATGATGATGGATCCAGTATATCCTGATGACCGCAGTTTGGTAAAATGTAATGCCCATGATCATTAGTGCAATTTCATTTACAGAACTGGATGGAGGACTTCCGGAGGTGCACTGACGACATGGACGTCGAAGGCATTTCGTGATCGTCATTCAGTTTCCTATCATAGTCATGTCGCTTAGTTGGTTGTTGATCTTTGCTCTCTTGAGTTTCTTTTGTGCTGAACTGTAAGCTGGTTACGCCAGCAGGGTGTGGCGTGTGTTTCAACTCTGTTCTTATGCGTTTTTGCTATATAAAAGTAGGGTTTTCCTCCATGAAAAAATAGTGCAATTTCGTTGGCGAAGCAAGTGTAGAAATATACAATATAATATGACTCATCTCTATAATGTGTATCCAATCAGTACTTAGGCATGTAACTCGGTCAAGAACCTAGAGGACCAAGCCTAATTGGCTATGGTCATTTCTGTTCTGATTCACTATATAATGAAAGTCTCAAGCTGTTACATGCGTGGTAGTGTCTAGAGCCTACTACAATTATTCACCTACTAGTCACCAATTATGTTTTTTAATCTTTACTAGCAAAAGTGTCCGTGCGTTGCAACGGAAGTAAAAATATGTAAAACTAATATATATTTATTTATGTTTTATCCTTTCTACAATTTTTTATAATTTATTTCATGGTAACAAGACACCCTTAGTACTAAGTCAATAGAGTTCTAGTTGCAACAATATGATAGTGTCTTATTAAGCATGTATCGAATGAAAATACAATATTTCTATATTGTTTTTCCTGTTGCAAAGCATAAAAATATTTAGATGTAAATATATCATAATTTTAATTTCATATTACGCATGTAATGCTAACATTAAACATTGAGTTTCGTGACTTCCTTTGACAACCTATAAAAATATACAATTTTAATATTTATTAAAGTCGGCAATGAGTACTTTCGGACGTGTCAAGAATTGGTCTATGTATCGATGATTATGATGGGAGATCTCTCTCGGTTTTTTTTGTATGTAGCTCTTGTTGGGATTGTAGACATATATTTATTTAGATCGGTTGCAACAAACTAAGTAAGATTTTAGTTTATAATTTAATTAGTTAGTCCATCGAATGATCTAGATTTTAGTAAGAATACGTTTTGTTACTAATTAGAACTATATCTTGTAAGAACCAAGCAGAGATCCAAGCCCAGAGTTACGACTGACGCCTGCAAGGTACTAATCTCCCACGAGCAACAAACCAACCTCAATGAAAGCAAGCCCATCCACTCTTATCATCGGCAAGAAGAAATCATAATGAAATAACAAACCAGTGGAAATCCGATTGCTCAATCTTGTTGTCTCCAATGCGCACTAAGCAGCGAGGGGAAAAGCTAATCTGGTAATAGTAAAATCATACTGCGACAAAATCTTACCATGAGATTTATATTTAGCACGTCCACCCCCTGATGCGTGCCCAGGCGCTGCGACTGAGATCCATCCCAAAGGCATCAACTCCAAGGCTACCACATATGAATTCCTATCTCTGCTCACATCGATTTTTACAACGGCTTACCTGGAGATCCTATCTCTGCTCACATCGATGGGGAGTGCTCACCTGAAGATCCTCTCCCCGCTGGCATGGATGGCCAGGTCCGATTTGAAGCTGCGACGTGGCCGAGACGGACCTTCTCCGGCGGTGCGTCGGTGGCGAAGGAAGGACACGATTATGATTTGGAGTTTGTGATATCATGGCCTCACGAGTCGTAGAGAAATTTGCGGCGCTCCCCAATGGCTCGAGAGCGTGGATGACGGAGCCGAGCCGGGTGACGGAGGTGTTGTGCATGAGTAGGCTGGGTGGGAGCCGATCCAGCAGGACTGCCTATGAGCCGAGCCGGGTGACGGAGCTGTTGTGCGTGAGTAGGCTGGGTGGGAGCCGATCCAGCAGGACTGCCTATTGGCCTGTTGTGTGGTGCCTTGTGCGCCATGGCACGCGCGTGTTGGACCTGGCTACAGAATATGTTATTCGGTAGCTGGCTACGTACATACATGCATGGTATCTAAAGCCTACTCCAAATATTCATCTAGTCGCTAATTGTGTGTTTCCATATCATAGCTTCGTCGAGCTCTTCGGTTTCATTTTTTTTCTCAATTCCGATTACAGAGAAGCTTACCATGACAACTTTTGGGTATCGTGAGCCCAGGTCTTGCTTGCTGTTCGCGGTGCTTGTTTGGTGTGTATGCTCAATGGATCTGCTGCTATGCCAGGGCACCCACTATCCAGATTGAGGGTCTATATGGAATGCGGGAAATTGTTCTATTCCTACGGTTTTCATGTGAAATTGAGTTAATTCCTGTGAAATTCCTGTGTTTCAAACAAGCTCTTAAAAGGCTGATAAATCCAAGGAAGAAGTGGAAAATCTTGCCTACATCAATTGGGGATCATATATAGGATCAACAAATGTTGTCCTTTCTCTTCTCCTCCACAACAAGGAAAATCTTTGGTCAAGTTGCTTCAAAGGTTTGGACGGAGGTGTTCTCCGGTCTCCGCTCAAGCGAAGTCATGAATTCTTTATCTTTGGTCTCAACTTTCTAGGGAGAAGAAAGAAGACAATTCAGCTTCAGTTCATTTACTCTTAGATGAAGAGCCTCCTTGATAAGATGGCTGCGGCAAGAAAGAAAAATGAAGATGGGAATTTGCTATGGTTGTCCAAAATAACTGTGAACCTTTCATTTGGATAGATCTATTACCTCATAAAAGGTAATATGGAACTAAATATATATTTATATATTTTGTATTTTACAAAATAGGGAAAATAATAAGGAAATTTAGGCAAGATATGTTGTAATCAAAACTAACATGCATCTGATCCAAGTTTGATTATTTCCTTTTACATGTTCGGAACATGTGACTTTTTCTTGTAACTTTTTTATTTACGTGCTCTCTTTGTCCTGAAATATAAAGGATCCAAGTTTTTTTAAGTCAAACTATGTTAAATTTAACCAAATTCATAGAGGAAAAAGTATCAACACTTACCTACATATCTTTCATCTTTTCTATACACTTGATGAAAATTAGTATAATTTGACTTAGGGTAAAATTGGATCTATTATATTTAGGGCAGAGAGAGTAATAGTTGTGTGTATATATATCTATCTATCTACCCACACTATAAAAGAGCCAAAAAATTGAAAAATATAACCGACCTTGAATTCTTCTACCCACCTAAGTTTTCCTCTTTGATTTTACATGCATCTGATTGATTGCCAAAGAGTAGCATGCCTCCAGCTCTGTTTTTTTCTCTCATTGTGTTTCTTACCCTTGATTCAGTCTGCACGTTTCTTTCCTAGTGTTTCATGAGTCCACTGTGCACATGTTTCTTTCTTTGTTTCATAATTCCGCATGCTTCTTTCCTTCGTGTTTGAGTCTATGCATGTTTCTTTGTTTGCTTTCTATTCTATGCCCAAACATGGATGCTCTCGAGCTTTTTTTCACCGGTGTCTTTATTAAACCCTATCTGGCTATCTCACTCGAGCATGGGGGCATGCAAGGGCTGCCGCTCTCACTCGAGGACTCCCTTGGGGGGCTTGAGGGGTGTTGCCACACAAAATTGATCCAGATGACCCCACGATAACTATCGTTCTTTTATGACGATGAGCAACTAGTTTCTAGGACAAACTTGTAAAGGGGTTGCACGCTTTCGTGGAGGGGAGCCGATCGACTTTTTTTAGCGTAAATGGCGAAGTTTACCAATCCCTAATGGAAATTAGAGTTCAAGATGTACTATTGTCTTAAGGTAGAAGCAAGAAGCATATAACAATAAAAAATAGTATATGTACTATATTGATTGGCTGAAGATCAGACAATCAGCCAGGATCTTAATATACATAAAGTACGCTGGACTTTGTATATATATGCACAGGCTCTAGAGCTGAACCGAATAGGACATGACCATCTAAACTCGCTTACAGTTCAGAACTGCTACATATCAACGGTATGTGAACGCACTAATGTACAAATACTCGTTGGCTTAAGATAAGCTATAAAATATTCCGACCACAATGCTAATCATACCAGATGATGGAAATTAACGGTTCAGCGCCATCCTTAATCACTGTATGTTTTTTCTTCTGCCATTGATAGAAGGAAATGGCCACCAGAGGGAGGAGAGGAGTTAAATGGGAGCTGATTAAAATTCTTCGCAGAGAATAACTTGACCTGTATCTCAATTATAATCCAACACACCTCTCTTCTAATTGCCATGGTCATACATGTCAACTAGTGACATGTTGACCGTAAGAATAACATTTAGAAATTTATCAAAGTGGTGCGGAAGCAAAACGACAAAGCACGTATTGAATTAGTCACTAAAAAGAATGCTAACAAAAGCTCTAATGAGCAAGCAGAATATTAAACTAAGAGCTAATTGGGAAGAACAACACAAGCTGCAGGTGAACTGAACTAACAAGGCGAAGATTATTTATCTCACAGAATAGCAGAATGTTTGTTCAGAGTACATGATATGCAACGCTGAAATAGGCCACCAGAGCTCAACGCCAACAGCTAGTGATGGTGCTTGAAAGATCTAATCAAATCATTGAGATGTTTCACAAGCTAGAAAATTCCAATCACTTTTATCTTGTGGACTGCCGTTGTAGCACGGCAATTGGAGCAATCACTTTTCTGCTGATGCTGATACTGAAGCTGATTTGTTGCGAGAAAAAATACTGTTATTTCGCTGAAATGGTACGACTGATAAGTTCAAGCGAAGGGCCGCATTGGAAGGAACAGTGCGGAGAGCAGAGGACTTACCGCAAAAATCAGCACGGAGAGCAGCCAAATCGGGTGGAGTCGAATGAATCACAGCTCGATGTCAAATTAAATCTACACGTGCTGAGATTTTAAGTTTTTAACCGAGGCTCACAGCATCACGTGCAATCTCACTCAGCCAAAAAGATTGAGATTTAAAAGACCAATTTCAGCACATCGGGAAAATCCCAAAGAAGGAGAATTTTGGGAAAACCATTGGTTCCAGGAGCTCAAGCGAGAGATTTGATGGGGGTTCACCCGATGCTTGCTCACATATGTCCTATCACCAAGATTCCTCAAAAATCTGCTTGAAAACATTTTAACGTAGCCAAACTGACAGAAAAAGAAAAACTTCAGACTTCGGAGGCATCAAGTAGAAGTCAAAATTTATCTTTGGATTATGATATAAGATCCGATTACAAGCCACTACTCCTAGCACATCAAAGCTTAGGATGACAAAAAGTCCAATAAAAAAACCACTTCTCTCTCTCCTCTTTCTAGCCCTAACCAAAACGAAAGTCTAATCCACGAGGCTTGCTCTCACAACCAGCCATCTCCTATATAGGCAGTTGTCTATATTTCAAGTTGCCGTTACATTTAGCACTCATCCAAATACCCAAGGGTAAAACATCCAAGTATTTCACAGTCGATCCAATGGATCCGGTGTCTTGTCGACTATGCTTCACCTCGATGCAAGTCCCGAGATTTCACATGTGTCCACCAATTTGTCACACCTCAGTTTTAAGGCCCAAACTAGTCAAACCTGACGCCGATGATTTTAAGGCCCAAATCACCAAACTTCGCATCCTCATTTCTTGAGGACCAAACTAGCAAACCCCCTCGCTAGGCAGGACTAACTATTGTCGATGTGTGTCCGACCACCATGTCCTCAGTCTGGCGGTCCACCAAGTGCGATCTGGTTTTGAAGGCATACTCTCCCTAATCCCGTGCGCGCAAGAATCGGACAAGGATTCTCATGTTGCAGTGCGAGAAAAACTCCTCCCATAACTCCTGTCATCATTGGCTCGGCTCGAATGCGGCGGGGTGTGTGCACGTGTGTGGCATGCCCTTGTCCTCTCTCAAATTTCTTAATAGATGCATATACAGTTCACCTATAAGTTAAGTTGAGTCAACAGCTAGTTAAAATTTCATATGGAACTAAAACTATATTGCACATATCATTTAATATGGGCCTTAGAATTTATTTAATTTAATCTATATCTATATCTAATAATAAAGAGGCAAAATTTCTGCCAACTCTAGATATTCGTCCAGCCTAATCATTGACCTAAACTTGCTCGGACCGGCACCTCTGCTGCTCCCCCGCCCCTCCTGAGCATACGTGAGCTTCTACCCTCCCCTGTGACCTTTTAGATTCCTGAATTGTGTTGGCTTCGATTTGGAGCTTTCCTCCAAAATCCTGTACGCCGTTGCACTGTCAGCTGCCTAGACGAGCTGTCTTGGGCAGTGCCAAGATGGACACAGGCGCTCCTTCACTACTCCCACATGCGCGCACAACATGCCGCACGGGCCAATTGCCGACCAAGCCACAGTGCCCATCGCGCCACCGTGCTTTGTTTTGCTCTGCCAAGCCTCACTCTTGGATTTGTTGTTAGCTTGATGACATCACCATGACATCATGCCTATGTGATATATGGTTGTTTTTCTTTAGAAAAATAATCTAGATATACCTCCTGAATACAATAGCCATCCATCACCATAAATTTAATCATCTCAATACCCCTTTATCATGGACTTGGTCCACGGTGGACCGCACACACATCCAACCGCCGATCCACGACCCATGGACCGAGTCCACAGCATGTGCACAGACAATTTGCAATCTTGCCCCTCCACTTCTGCCAAATAAAACCCCTTTTCGCTGAGTCACAGAGAACTCATCTGCTATCCCTGTAATCTACAAATTAATTTTCTATGCAGAGATCTCATGGAGGGGGAGAGAAGGAGACGATCGAGCGAGTAGAGAGGAGAGACAACTTGGGCTAGACGTGTGTATGCGAAGGACGCGTGAGATGAAGTCTGCTCCTAACTGAGATATGGGACCAAGAGAGATGAAGGCAAAAAAATAAAACAAAATACTACTGTCATACATAATTCCTTTAAGTGGTGGTTGCTTAATAATGCATTAATTATCATTATTATAATAGTGCTTCAATTTTAGTTGATACTAGCCTATAAAATTTTATGTCATGGATCCAGGATGAATCTTTATTAGGAATTATAGCCCTTTTTACATTTATGATTGAATTTTGACTACAGTGGTTTACATAATAATGGATTTATAAAAATTTAAGTTTCTTCTCCCATTGCAGCACACTGGCACGTTTACTAGTTGAATTAAAATAGGCCAAGCCCATAATTTAGTCCAACAGTGTGTAAAGACTAAAAACGCAATTAGCGACTAAATGAATATTTGGAGTAGGCTCTAGATACCATGCATGTGAAGACTATTGTAATGGAGGGTGGGAGGCTTTCATTACATAGAGAATCAGTACACAATTGACCGTAGCCAATTAGGCATATGGTCCTCACAGTTCTTGAGTTACATGCCTAGGACTCTTAGTACTGATTGGATACACACATCATAGAGATTGTCAGGAATAAACCACGCCATTGGTGTTGTCCATGTGTGCGGGTTCTATTTTTGGGTTGCATGCTGGCATGAGAATGGTGGAGACTAAGTTGCCTAGGGAGTTAGGTGCACTAGTTTGACAGAGTGAGTGGTGTGCGTGGTTGCCGGTTCACATGGAGAAGCCGTGATGCCCGAACGAGCCAAAGGCTCTCGGACATCGCTGAGCGAGTCATGCAGATTTTGGCATGAAGGCCGGACGTGAATGTTAGCTCCTGGTGAGTCCATGACCTATATGTAGCCCCTGTGCTCCGCTGTATTAAGTTGCCAAGTCTAATGAATATGTAGCCAAGATACAGACGAGTTTGTTGTCGCGGCGTTCGTCGCCGAAAAATAGTGTCTATTGTGCTTCTTCTACCTCTCGCCAAGAGCATTGGCGTTTGAGTTTTTGAGTGGTTCTTGGGTGAAGCCATCAGAGATTACGGAGACCTATTATATTGTACATTTCTACACTGACTTCTCCGATGAAATTGAATTTTATTTTATTTTTATGCTGGAAAACCTGCTTGGTAAGCAAAAACGCATACGAACAGAGTTGAAACACACGTGCACGCCATATCCTGCTGGAGTAACCCGAACCAGCAGCTTAAAGTTTAGCACAAAAGAAGCTCGACAGAGTAGAGTTTACCAACCAACTAAGCAACACTACTATGACAGGAAACTAATCGACGATCACAAAATGCCTTTGACGTCTGCAGGAGTCCTCCAGCCAGTTCCACAGAACCTTTGCTCTTTCCATCCAAGTATTTGATATCACCCTCCTTCAATAATAAACACCACTTCTGTAAACGAAATTGCACTAACAACGATCATAGACATTCCATTTTATCAAAGTGGGGTCATCAGGATATACTGGATCCATCACCAATCACCATAATCTGAATTTGTTTCGTAACCGGACACTGTAAACAAAGACAATTACAGCAATAAGCATTCGACAGTAAGAAAGATGTGTATATTCTTTTGCAATGGATGCTAAATAAATGGAGAAAGGAGATAAATAACATACAATCAGGAGAAGAAAAATTCTGTTCAATCTGAATTTGCTCGATAGGTACTCCATTGGTCATTAGTAATAATAATAGTTTTTCAACCAGCTTGTTTTTCTTGGCACATCTTATCTCAACCATCTTGAGTTGTTTTGACAGAAAGAATAATTGCTCCTTTGGGTTGTAGCTTTCATCTGTCTTAATCACAGGATACCGTATCTGAAGAAAACATAAAAAAAGTTAAATAAACATGGTGGGTTGAAAAAGAACAAAAATTACAGTACTTGGCAAATGCATACCTCACAATGCCCAAGTTGAAGAGTGAGCTTCTCCAGAACTGGTGAGCATTGGAGAAAGTAAACTAATGCACCGAAGTCAACGGCCAAACACCACTCGTTGAGTAACAAAGTTCTTAGCTTGCTGAAGAATGTAGTGTGGGAGTTGCAGTCCTTTCTGAAGAGAAACTGGACAAACACAATCAGCAGTAATAAGTGTTTGTATCAGTAGTAATATTGAACTGAATAGGAGCATCCAAATATAGTAGGTAATAATAAGACAGATTTATTTGGAAAAAGCAGTTATAAATTCGTGGGTTTTAATATTGTCTGCCATTGGACAGCAGAATACAACTTGCTAGCTAATCTGATCTTAAGATTTGGACATGATGTCTCAATAACAGCAGAAAACATTCCCAGGAAAATAGTTCAAAGGTAAACATAGACAATGTGTATGATAGTAGCAAATTTGATGATAATAACCAACCAAATGCTAAAAGAAAAAACAATGGATTATAATACCTACCCGTCAAAAAAGAAACAAGCTATGATAATGGTACACGGGGGCTGAATTACCCACAATATTACCTCACTTAAAAGACAACAAGACTTAAAATAGTTAGGCTGCGTGTTCTCTATAAGGATGCACACATACTAAAGTGACATGTTTACTCTGCGTATAATATATTAAAATTCATTTATTGAACAAACTATGGGGAATTTACTAATCGAATTGTGATGGTGAGTGGTGATGCTAAATTGCTAGCAATAATCAAGGTGTTCGTCTGAACTTTTATATTGAGCTACTTACTTTGATAGTTTGATTGATCCATGATAAAGATATGAGAGGCATAGAGGAGATGGCAAGCTACAACAGGGGACATTGCACTTAAAAGACAAGAGGAAGAGGAAGAGGAAACGTACCACGCGAGGGTTACTGATCAACTCTAAATCTGTGGCTTCTGACAAGCCCTGGAGCACAACACTGCTTCCATCATCCCTACCATAGCAGCTATCACAGCTAGACAAGTTTTCAAGGTACACGCCTTCTCCGTCATCATCGATACAATAGCAACTGTCCCTATCGCCGTTAAACCCCAGCCAACCATGTTTACATACATTATGCTCACATGTATCATAGCACAAACCCTCGAGCGTGACACTTGCTGCTACCAACAGTGGCATCTTCTCAAGAAAAGGAGCCCTGCCATTTGAGACAGAGTTGTAGCGAAACTAGGCGAGGAGTGGAGATCCGAGTGCGGGTACTTTCACCATAGAAATAGCAGTCAGCAATGGTGAGATGTGCCAATGACGTAGAAGAAATCCGGTAGCTACATATTTGGCATCCACTCATAGTGAGATCCTCCAGTGCTGGGCATCTTGAGAAATCTATACTCTGGGAGGGATCGTTGAAAGTCGCATCTGTGAGCTCCACCCTCGTCAGAAGCGGCGACGCGAAAGGCACGTGATCGAGGCACAAGCGCCGCCTCGCCTGTAAGCAGACTCGGAGCACTAGGGCCTGCCAATTCGCCACGGCGTGGCGGATCCACAGGCAGGCCGCCTGGTTCAGCTCGTCGTCTAGCTTATGTTTGTATGCATCGGAGAGATCCTCCTTCTCCTCCTTGTAGTCGCCATGCAGCTGGCCGCAGAGGATGTCGCACTCATGCACCGGCACGGCGGCTCCGCGGATGAGCAGGAAGTGGTTCACGAAGTTGGTCAGCGTCGACGAGGTCCAGGGGTCCCTGTCGCCGCCGCCGTGTGGCGCTGGCGCGGGCACGGAGTAACACGCAGGGAGCGTGTGGACCTTCAGAGGTGGCATGGCACCAGCGCCGTGCAGGGCCGGCTCTATAATTTTAAGGGCCTTTGGACAAGCAAGAAGATAAGGGTCCGTTAAACTAATTTTTAATGTTAAAATTACAGTATATATAGTACAAATAATAAAAATTACTTTGCAATATATGTATAGCTCGTAAAACATAACAGTAGTGTAACAAAAAAAAACTAAAATCAGATCAACGTCCTTGCCGTTGCCAGTCGCCGGGTGAGGAGTGAATCGGATGTGCATCGGCGTCTCCTCTCCTCAACCAGGATAACGCGTTGATGAGCAAGGTCACGGCGGCAGGAAACGATCAAACCAAACATCGCCTGCGCTTCGCTCGATGGATCCAGGTTACGTAGAATAGGACTAGAAGGAAGAATTACCTATGGCTTGAGCTAGTTTGTGATTGGCCTTCAAATGCTTATTATGTCAAATAAAAATTATATGTACTAATTACCTATATGGTCTTGGTCCCCTAGCTCCGTGGGCCCTCGGCGGTCGCACTGCCTGCCCACCCCTTAGAGCCGGCCCTGGCGCCGGGCGAGAACGGACGTGCGCACTGCGTCGTCCGAGGGCAGCAAGGAGAGGATGTGGTGGTGGTGGAGGGCATCGTCCGGGAGCGCGCTGATGCGGTCCTCACTGTCGCTGGCCACGGCCGCCTTGTCGGCTAGTCCCCCAGCCATCGTGCCGCCGGCAGAACACGGCTAGGGCAAGTAGATAGTCGAGACGAAACAACTATACCGCTGTATATCAGAGGCGCTATCGAGCAGGAAGGCTTTCTATTCCGACGAGAAATCAAGGAGCAAATATGGATGGAAATGGATTGAATTCGTATGGAATTAAATCCGGATATCACCTTTTACTTTATTTTAGTTTGGATTCGAATGCGCATATAGATCTTGTCGAATATGAATACAAAACGAATGCCTCGGAGAATTATATTCGGAAATTTACTCAATTCAACTCAAAGTACATATTGTTAAAATTCAACATAGATGAATAGAATTTTATTACTAAGTTCATCGATAACCAAAGTGAAATAAAATCAAAGTACACTCCTAATGGTCTCCAATATTGAAGTGAACTAAATTATAAATGACAATAGGTTAAGTGAAGAAATTCAGATACATCCATTTAGTATCCACATTTAAAACGGACATGAATACGAATATCCATATTATACATTTTAGTTGATTAGATTAGAATTAAGATAATTCGGATTCTCGACATCAATTTTCCTAGGAGCAAACCAACTATCTGTGCGATCTTATTTGTGCACATGCGATCCATGCATCTGATCCTGTGGAGATCATGCATGCTTGCGTTTAGCTTCCAAAATTAAAACATGGGCACTTGGAAATTTCTATCTATGGAGGCCGTTGGATCAGCCATTGTTGATCATCATCGGGTTGACATTATTGTTAATTAACAAACATGTATTGTAATCACTGCTATAAAAAGCATTTGTAGCAACCCTTCTTTTTTTTAGGGGCGCCTCAATCTAAAACCGCCTCTAAAAATAGTTTCCAAAACGAACCGTCTCTGTAAATGCATGTGTACCCACTGCCTCTACAAATGGCCCTAGTATAATATGAGAAAAATAATATCTCATTTGGATACAAGTCAGTGTGGGGTGGAGTGGCTAGAGGAGCAACTTGTACTACAAGAAACCTCTTAATCCATGACTGATTCTTCATAACGTATTCAGAGAACGTCACTAAAATTTGCACCATCACTAATACACATCCACCCTGGTGGATATCCAACCTAGGGCCCAATACCTATTCGCATATATAAATGAGGTCCAAAACCCTAACCCCACCACCCCCGGCTACCTCCCTTCTCAATCACTGCCACTCCTATCCCAAGGACACCGACGACGGCTCCCCAACCTAGTCATCGCCCTCACCCCCACCCAACCGGCAACAGCTCCGGAGGTTTCCTAGCGGGCACAAGGTCGTGGCGTTGGTGGAGAAATTCGGAGCCACGGGTGATGGGGCCACGTCCAACACGGTGGAATTTGGGAACGCAAGTGGTGGCTTCAGGTGTTGCTTGGGCTCCTTTTCCTCAGCACGCAAGCGATAGCGGTGGTTGGATCTCGCATGCAAGGGCGCTCAGGCAGCTGGATCCCGGGGCATGGTCCGCGACCAGGCGGCGGGATCTCAAAGTGCGGCGGCACCAAGACCAGTCTGCAGCAAGCAGGGGAGGGGCAAGGTCTAGATAAGGCACATCGAGAACACATTGAACTGAAAGGTCACCTTCTGCAAGCGCCGCAACGGCCTCCTCAGGAAGGCCTACGAACTCTTAGTGCTCTGCAATGCCGAAGTCGTGCTCATCATCTTCTCTAGCTGTGGCTGCCTCTACGAGTACGATAACAGCAGGTGATGAAAAAGGCCACTGGTCTCTTTAGGTTCTTAATCTTAGCACACGACACACATAGACAACTACATATTTAATAGAACACTTTATTAAAAAGGCTATGAATATGCATATATGTACATGTATGTATACCTTCGATCCTACACACTAAGCATCAATTGTTTGAATGACATCATCAACAATCATGAGTCTTCTGGGCGTATCGCAAAGTGGGGATTAGAGCTCATGGGCCTCAACTCACCACCATCAAGTCTTAGGTCCTCACTGACTTCATAGCAGAATGGACGGAGGAACAGACTCCTCCCGTTCCGATCAAGTAGGAATACTGGACCATGTACTTCGATGACTCCTCGATGCTTGGAGAGGGGAGCGGCTATGGTGATGCTCATATCCCCGAGTGGTGATAAACTAAGGTATGCTCTCCAGCTTCACTTTCGTGCGACTAACAATGTCACCGAGTCTGAAGTGCTCCTCAATGGATTCGAGCAGTGATGACCTCGGAGCACACCACGTCTACGTCTGGGGAGATTCCATGTTGGTGATCAACCAGGTGATGAAGGAATCAACCTGTTGAGATGAAAAGATGGAGGCCTATTGCAGGGAGGTTTGCAAGCTAGATGGAAACCAAAATAACACCATACTATGACACGTAGGGCCCAGAAGCTCGAACCAGGATAAACCGATCTATGTCCATTTCGAGTTTTTAGTGTCTGAATCACCGGAGACCCACATACTGAGCTTCGATGAACAATCCCGATGCTTGTCGTGGTTCCGATCCCACGACAGGTGGCAAGATAGATCCTCATGATAATTGTGCGTGCTCGAGTTATCAAGGCGAAGATGTTGCTGATTGTCTTCCATATCACTGCTGTTGGTTGTAGGGTAGGGACCTGCGCCAAGACATCCCTAGACATGGTCCATGGAATGACAGCAAGTAGCATAGGATCTATTGATCCCATGCCATCCATTCTTCATATGTTGGATTAAGCATCTTGGTGTCCTTCCCGTCAGCACCCTTTGACGCTGATCTCAGTTGCAGGAGCCGGACATGAGCCAATGAGGTGGCCTTCTAGTCATGCACCGCGTATTGCGGCAAGGACCTGTGCTTGCCATAGGGCATGGTTCGATTTTCCTAGCTTTTCTAAAACAGCAAAACCAATCGGGGGATTGATGGTGGAAGATGAACGAGGCAATGGCTGCATGGTAGATTGAATCTATTAATTGGAGAGTATAGGCTTGGATTACCATGTAGAAATCAGAGGCGTTGTGGAAGCATTGAACCCTTGGCTAGGACCGCACCTTTTTTTATATATAGTGCATCAAGAGCCAATGCAATGACTTACAGAATAGACACACGACAGGATGAACATGTGGTACAAGTTCTCTCCTTGCCATGCAAGTTATACAAAGAGATATACTTCCTTTGTAAGGTTTTACAAGAAACAAAACTATCCTGTGCATTTACCATAATCCTATCTCTAGCAAAACATGGTAAGAGGAACATGACATCTCAAATTATTGGAATAACCAAAGTAAAATATCCCTTGCATATGATCTTTACTGATATTACGCCAAGAATTAATACTTGATGCGATGTTGACAAACCGAAATCAAATTGATGTACAGTGAGTCTAAACTGTCCATGAGTTTTGATGGGATGGTGTATTTATCTTCACCACCCATGTAAATGAAATATGTTGATTGTGCCAACGCCACCACCCTCTCCAAAAGTGCCAGGGGATAATGGTCCTGATAAAGGCATTCCTCGACAATGTCCATCCATGACTTCTCCATTATTACTCTGAGCTTTTCAATAGCTCCCTCTACCGTAACTCCATACTGCTTCATGCAAGTTTGCACTGATGATACCATATGTTCCGAAGCTTGTTCTCGCTTCAATAATATAAGCCATGCATGGGGAAGTTAGGACGAATATCTACAAATTAATTCTTAAGCTTAATGATATATGGAGAGTCTGGTTTAGATATATACCTCCTGCGATGCGATATCGTTACTAATACGTGTGAGAACAGAGATACCTCTAGTAATTTTTGGATAGGTGAAAGCACACTCAACTGCCTCCCTAGTACTCACAGCTCCCAGTGAAATGAAGACAAAGTTCATGGTTTGCATAGCCATGAAATCTGCAGATGCTCTCCAACATCGCTTGGGACATAGTGCTCATCATGCCATTTGAGCTCAGCACGGTAGCATTTTGTGCCGTGAACCAAGCTTCATAGATAGATGCAAAGATGTTAAATATTACTATTTGATAAAAGGAATAAAATTGACAACTTATGACGGTATAGTAAAGGAAATATTGTCATAAATTAAAATTGTGAGGATTGTGTCCGCCTTGTTTAGAGAAAAAAGAAAGATAATACCTCTATCTCTTTATGAGCAAGGAAAGCAAAATCAAATATACTTACCACTTTCTTGACCAATTCAGCATTCTTATTATTCTGCATTTCCAACTCTTCCACGATCTCATTTATTGTGCAAACTAAGTAATCGTAGACTGTCCACAGGTTTGATAGGAGTTGTTCCGTGGCCTTTGCATCCCACCTACGTCGATTCCATGAAATGTTAAATTTAGTATGACGCCTAAATCTTAGTCGTCATCCGCCAATGATTATTGGAATTTAGATAGTGAGCTAGCTCTAGGCGAACCTTTCCATGGCCGTAGTAAAGATATTGCTCTCCTCTGTGCTCGTGTAATTGTCATAGACGTCATCCAGCAATGCCAGGGATATAACCAGTTTCGTAACCCATATCCGTGAATACGAGTAACAAGGCTCATAAATAATTGCCATCATCCAGAAATACATCTCCACAATTCTATCTCGTGCAAATGATAGATTTGTCTGTGACTGCAGATTCTTCCACCATCTGTGTGGTTTGACAAAATAAATATGTTTAATAAAGTGCATATCATTGTATAAATAATTCGTGTAAATTATATACTTGTACCAATGTGTCTCCTTACATTGTAAGTTCTTTCAACTCCTTGCAGTAGAAGATTTGCACGATATTGTAGTCCAGCTTTGCAAATTCCAGTAGGGCATCGTCTCATGCTAAAATCTTTTCCTACACCGAGATGAAATGCCTCGCTTCCACTCTTTCGACCCTTCTGAATCGAGGTGTCTCCAATCTGCACTGCACCTCCTCTTGGATAGCTGGTTCCAAATTTGTTGCCAGCACTGATTGGAGGCAGCTCTTTTTTTTGACAGCAAAAACTGTGGGGGAGGTCCCCACAGTATCAAAAACTTTTTATACATTTTTAGGAAGTTCCAGGGGACTTACAGAGGGAATTAACTGAATGCATCTAGCCAAAAATAAAAGGTTGACCTAAGGTCAGACTTGAATCTAACCGACTGTACTAGGCATTAATTTTTAAATTACAAATCCATCTAGCTTGACTTGGCTCTCTTCTGTCAAACACTTTACCATTTCGCATTTTCCATATCTCCCACGCAGCTATCATTGAAGCTTCAGTGAAGAAACTGTGGCCATGTGCCTGCCTGGCCTGAATGAATCGATCCTGAAGGTTCAGTGAATGATCCCAAACAAAATTGAGTGTTGCCCAGCACTGGCTTGCAAATGGACAGGTGAAGAATAAGTGTTCAATGGTTTCCTCTTCCCTGGTCTCACACATAACACAGAGATCATCATCATGGACTGCAAGATGTCTTCTTGTAAGCATTGTTTTGGTGTTTAGTCGATCCACCAGAACAAGCCAGACAAAGAACTTGATTCTCGGAGTGCATCTGGATTTCCACATCAGCTGAAAAATTGGATGAGCATCAACTGCCCTGAAGACATATGAGTAGAATTTCTTCGAGGTGTACTCATTCCCCCAAATAGGCACCCAACAATCAGCAGAGTTCTCATCATATGGTGTATTCTGTAAATGTGTTTGCAGCTGCTCAAGCTCCTGAAGAGCTTGGTGTGACAGGGGTAGGAAGAATATAGAGTCGAGGTCTTTAGCTTGCATTACATCTAGAACAGAGATGGCATCTGATCTCGAGTAAGAAGCAAGCCTTGGATAGTCGAGTTTCAACACTGTGCCAGACCATTGATCTCCCCAGAAAGTGACCGTTGAACCATCCCCAACTGTGTAGCGACCTATGATGCGGTATAAGTTATTTAGCCTCAGAACATCTTTCCACCAGAATGAGCCAACCTCACAGGCAGCATGTGGTACTTTACTGGAGTAGTACCTAAACCATATTAACTGTACCCATGGTACATCAGCCTTATTGTAGAACTTATGGAGGTGCTTTAGGAGTAGTGCATCATTCTGAAGGCTCAAATTAATGACCCCCAAACCACCTTTTTCCTTAGGCTGCTGCACTATTTGCCAAGCCACTAAATTACCTCCTCTTATCTGTTCTGAGTTTCCACGCCACAGACATTGTTTCCTTGCTCTATCAATGTTCTCAATCACTCCCTTGGGCAATTTGATAGTGCATGGAACATAGGTGGTAATGGGTGTTATTGCCGAATTCAACATTTGTAGCCTTCCAGAATATGACAACCAAGTGGAGAGCCCAGAAAGGCGCCTTTCGATCCTGTCCATCATCGGTGTTAGGTCCTCCATGCGTGATTTGGTTTTTCCCATTGGCAACCCGAGATAGGTGAAGGGTAGTGTGCCAATGGAACATCCAAGAGTACTTGCCAAACATTGCATTCTTTTTGGGGGCACATTAATAGGCAACATACTTGACTTCCTATAATTGACTTTAAGCCCTATTGACTCTGCAAAGCTGTTGAGCAATGACTTGAGGAAAAATAACTGACATGCATCTGCCTGCATGATCAGTAGCATATCATCCGCGTACTGAACTATTGGGAAGTCATTTATCGGCTGTGGGATTGGTGCCTTGAGCAGGTTGATGGCAGCAGCTCTGTTGATCAGCACTTGTAATAATTCAGCAGCTAATACAAAAAGTAACGGTGACAATGGATCACCCTGCCGCACCCCACGCTTACATCTGAAGAATTTGCCAGGCACACCGTTGAGAAGAACTGCAGATGATCCTGATCCTAGAATGTTGCGAATCCAATTTACCCATCTAACTGGGAAACCCAGATGTTCCATCATCAGAGTGATAACTGAATGCTCAATGGTGTCGAACGCCTTCTCAAAATCCAGCTTTAAGATGATTGCCTGTCTCCTAGACTGATGGCACTGATGTATGTACTCAAAACTCCATGCTAAACAATCTTGTTTGGTGCGTGTTCGGATGAAGCCATACTGGTTGCGGTGTATGAGCCCAACTATCACTGCTTGAAGATGATCTGCCAGTATTTTGGTGACCAATTTGAGGTTAATGTTCATGAGTGAGATTGGTCTATAGTCGCTTACTATTTCAGGACTATTGATCTTGGGAACCAAAGTGATATACGACGTGTTGGTGCTGTCCAAACTGACTGCCCCCAGATAGAAATCATTGCATAATCTGTAAAAGTCATTCTTGACAGTTTGCATTGGTGAAACTGTTGATGTTGTCAAGAATTTCCTCCTCACGAATCCTCAAATATGAGGCGTCGTACAACATCATCAAGCTTTTCACATCATCACTAGAAATATTTCCATGTTCATCTCTAAACTTCAGAAACACATCTGCGCATGAAATTGGATCTTTTATTTTTATGCAAATCAAAGTGTTGCCATGATAATTTAGCCAACTAGTCTATCAACACATGATTTAATATATGCAAGTAATCATATATAAGATTTTTAGGGCCATATACCTAATCAAATTTGCTAATATTTGTTCATCTTATTTTGTTCATATTTTGACACAGTTCTGTTATAAATACTTCATTTTTAACCCATTGTAGTAAACACTATTTAAAATTAGTCTATATACATTTCAATTTATATGAATAGTTTTCCCTGTGCATATTGGTATGTGTTTGACATGCGTTTATATTATTAGTAGATATTTTAGCATTTGCTATGTATTTGACATGTATTCCATTGTTATTTTTGTATAATTATGTGAGAAGTGGGTAACTAAAAGTATATAGAAGTTCTTTGTGATATTTTTTGTAATGACAAATGAAGGTAGACTAAATTGTATAGGGTTTTACTTCATTTTATTTTGAAAACATGGAGAGGTGGATATAATTTAGGTATTGATTTGTGGGGTTACTTTATATTATTTTTTTATAATGGTATATAGATGTATAACTTTAGGTTATTTTTTATTTATAATAATTTTCATAATAGCATTGGCTGGAATTAAGATAAAAAAATTGGGGATTGCTTTATATTAATTATTTTCTATAATACCTGAGTTTGCTAATGACATGACACGAAACTCTCTTGCATGTTCAAGAAAAAATGTTTTCATGTTGTAGTTGTCTACGTGCATGTCTCTGTGCCTTGTGTGGCGCAACGCAACGCGACGCGAGTGGGAGTGTTGTGTCCACACTCCAATGAGCGTAGGCACATATGCATACAGTGTTGACAGCACATCATAGGGAAAAGGATGCTGGATGTGACATTATTTATGCTTGCAACATTGAGACGGTAGGGTATTGATACTCCCTCGGCCCCAAATAAGTGTTACTATGGTATTTGTGTCGGTTAAACTTTTTAAAATTTGACAAAGTTTGTAAAAAATATTAGCAATATTTGTATCTCCAAATAATATAAGCTCGTTATGAAAATACATTCAACGACTAATCTAGTGATACTAATTATGTACTGAAAATATTAATATTTTCTTGTATATATATTCGGTCGAAGTTAAAAGCGTCTACTTCTCGAGAAGCTAGAATGACACTTATTTTTGGATGGAGGAGTACAACATTGCAATCGAACTACTACAACATGATGAAACCTCACTATATGTTGACGTGAAGGTTGCGCGAGGGTTGCTGTTGGTAGTGTGCGCTGACACGGCCATCGCAACTGGTGATGCTTGAGTGGGAAGCGTGCGGTAGGATGACCAATAATCTACACTATCCTATGACAGCTCCAAGAGAGTAAAGCTGCATGTAACAAAATTTCTTACCTGAAGATACAGCATAGCCATGCTTCCTGAGGAGATAGAACCTAAGCGATGTGATGTAGAGGTCATAAGAATCTCCATCGTCCTTGTCATTATAAATGGCACCCATCGTTGATCTCGGTCTTGTAGTGATAGTCCACCCCGAGCCGCTCTAGCTCGTCGACAAGGCCCAGCTTCCGTGCGAGGTCACCGGGGGCTCCGGCCTCCAGCAACATGCGCCCCACCTCCGTCTTCTTGGCCAGAGCCCTCTCCTCCATGGACTGGACCTCTTCCGGCGTGCATGGCTGATAGGTGAGGAAGAAGTCGCCCCAGACGCTTGGGGCGTACTGCCGGCGACACTCTGGCTCGGCGTCGGCGATCAGAGTGGCAGTCGCCATGCAAACGTCTGGTGTGGCAAGTTGATCACACAGTTTATTTGCTAGAATGGTAGCACTTGATGATCAATCTTTGGCCGTATAGATGGCTCGTGGAATGTGGCTGCTGCCTTCTCTGGCTTTATATATACCGCGCCCAACTTTAGCGTGCACCACGTTTTTGTCAGCACGAGTGCCCAGTTTATTTTAAGTGTGGCGCCATCATCTTTAGCGCCTACCACCAGATTTTTATTCAGCAAGCGTGCACCACGAGAGCGAGTGACATGAGGTTTCTTTTTTAGCAGCTGCCTCTCCTTCCGTCGGGTACCTTCTCTGTTCCCGCCGCGTTTTTTGTCATGCTCGCTTTTTTCATTTGGAAACGTGTTGCACATCGTCGGTCATTTAAAAAAATTCAAACAGGCCGTCGTTCGTTTCTTTCCCCTTTCTCCCTAGTCTACATGTTCTTTTCGTCTCCTTCGACGCAGAGGTGGAAGCGCCGTTGATGCGGGCGCGGCCTTGATTTGGGGCGGACCAGCTAGCCTCCACGTGGGGGTAGAAGCTTCGTCAACGCCTAGGGGTGGAAATGGATATCTCGAAATCCAAATTATCCGAATTTGTATCAGTTAAAATTTGTAATATGGATATCTGTAGTCGTACCGGTTTCTAATGTGGATGCTAAATGGATGTACCTGAATTCGTTTTACAGTATTTTTCTCCACATGATTCTAGCTCCATATTCAACAAAAATATGAAATATCTGATATTTATCCGTATCCGTGAGGAACACCGAACACGGTATAATGAATCTATTTAAAAGTTTTCTCTGCATGACTAGTGCATAATTATTTTATTCCAATATTACTAATGATGCATTGAAACTATTTAGTAGTATATTTATAAATAAGTTTTAATATTAATTTAATACTATGAATGATACATAAATATTAAAATAATTTTAGTATTTTTTGGGTAAAGTAATTTTAGTAGTCTTCTATTAGTTTATACATTTTATATTGTTGTTGAAAATTATTTTAATACTTCAATTTATTTTTTTACCAATGTAAATTATTTTATGCAATTGATAATTTCATGATAAATATTATATAAATAATGAATGATTACTCGATATATTTAATTGTTAAATATTTATATATTGTTTTTATGTGCTATTCTTGTGTATGTTATATACCTACATACTTTATTCTCTACATTTGTAATAATCTTGTAATTACAGAAAAAAAAAGATAAAGCAGAATGGATACTTGTTGCCTACCATTCTTATTTAAATTTCTTTACTTTACATACCATTTTATTTAATATTATCGATTATAATTTAGTTCACTTCAATATTAGAGATTATTACAAGTGTAATTTGATTTTATTTCACTTTGGTTATCGACAGACTTAGTAGTAAAATTATATCCATCTATGCTGAATTTAATAATACGCACTTTGAGTTGACTTGGGTAAACATCCAAATACAAATCTGAATCCGAGACATTTATTTTGTATTTATATTCGAAAGGATCCCTATTCGAATCCGAATTAAAATAAAGTAAAAGGTGACATTCGGATCTGATTCCATGCGAATCTAATTGGTTTCCATCCCTATCGAGACTGGTGCGGACCCCATCGACATGGAGCCAGAAGATCCGTCGACACCGGCATGGCCTCGCTCGGGCTCTACCGGTTTGCAGCTCACCGAGGGTATCGCCCGACCCAGAGATCCTGCAGGCATCCTGATGAGCCCACGGTTCATGTTCATCTAAAATATTTCTGCTGGTTTTTCATCGAGCCCATACAAGGATTTAATTATTTCATCTGGTAATAATCTAAAAGATCCTTATTTTATTAAGCTCGGCGCATTTTCTTTTGATGTGAAGCAACACTTGATGAAGGCTGGACATATAAATTGTGGTGCTATTTTGCCGTGCAAGCTAATATTCAAAGGAGGTAATTTTCTTGAGCAAGGTGGAGCAAAGAAGCCAAAGGAATATAACCAGATTGATATCCTACCAATATACTTCCTCTGTCCAGTAATATAGTGCATTGTAAAAATTTTAAGACAAATTATGAGAGAACATAAAAAACGCATATACTATCATTTTATTTTCTAATCAGACACTATCATCAACGTAATTAGTGGTGAGTGGTTGATAAATGAAAAGTATTCAATGCAAAACTGATTTTTGTCTTTTAGAATACCTTATACTTGAGATATATTTTGAATACTAAAATACACTATGTTACAGGACGGAGTGAGTAGCTATATTTTTTTTTATTATGCTTTAGTTGTAACCATGGGAAGCACGTCAATTAGCGAAAGAGCCGCAATATTTTATTCGTTACTATGTATAGTCACGGTAACGTGCAGGTGAAGTTAAGAGTTGGTTTGTGTTGGCCACGTCAGTTTAGGCTTTGGTCCCGCAGGTGTCCATTTGGAGTAATGGTGCCTGCACTTATATTGGTAAGGCTGGCTGTCGAGATCATAACATCTAGGTATGTTAAACACTTAGTTTCAGATGGTTCCCGATCATCCAAAGACCCCCCGGTCGATCCCTTTGGGATCGCTCGAGGACTCGGGGGCTATGCCCATCGGACACGCTCGCGCGCACCCTCTGGCCAAAGGGTCCGGCCGAGCCTGATCCCGCAGCGCCTTCGGCCTAAGGCTCGGGGGCTACCCCGAACCCTGGGCACCCGATCTACGGCACCTCCGCACCCGACCTTTGGCTCCTGCCCGGCTACCGATGTCAGCTAATGCCCGGGCGCAAGAAGATAAGCACCTAGGCTACCAATGCCCGGGGGCTCCCCGGCGACGCTCCCGAGGCACGCCCCTGCCAGTTGCTCCTCCGACTGGGTCACGTCCGGGGCGTGACACAAGAAGATAAAGCTTCCTAGGGGCTTTCGAGGCCTGGAGGGCTTCTGGGCCCGCGTGTCAGCCCTTGGAGCCGACCTCCCTCACCGCTAGGAAGACTCCAGAAGGTCTCACCCGGGGGAGGCCGGTCCAAGCCGAACACTCAGGGTGTCAGAACAGAACAGTCAGACGACGCTCAGGCTTCTTCGGCTCCAAGACACCTCGATGGTCCATGATGCTCCGCTGCAAGACCTCCGTGGACTCCGGTGAACGTTGACCGTAGACTAGAAATTCGAACCACCTTGTACCGACCCATCCCATTATATATAAGGGATAGGGTCAGTCCTAGAGGGGGTGGCCGAAACAGAGATCATTCACCACGACTCCATCTCGTCTTCTCTGCTCTGCACCCTAGAGTAGAGCAACCCTCAGAGGCACTCGGGTAGTTCCTCCACCACATTCTGCCGTCTCCTTCCTCTCCGACGAGGGGGAGATCCCACCGGCGCTGAGGCGAAACCACCATAGGATTAGCACCAAGCTAACTCCCTACCAAACATCTTCCTTTACACTCTGTTGTAACCCCCCAAACTTGGGTGCTCTTGAGTATGAGGATCATTAGCTACTGGACGTAGGGACCGACTTGGCCCGAACCAGGATAAACCATGCGTCTCTCTGCTTGTTTCTCGTGTTCTTGAGTCCACCCGAGCCACCGTATCCATTGTGCGACGACGCCATCCCGAACAACATGCTTGCCATGGTTTTGACCCCGTGACAGCTAGCACATTAGGTAGGGGGCAGCGTCAAGTGTGATTCTGGCTCTACGGTGGTAGGAGCCACCCGCCTCGTCGCTGGAGTAAGCAGCATCGCCCCAGACGCTAGCGTCCACTGCCCCAGTGAGCTATCCGTCACAACCGGTGCCTACGCTCCAGGCCAAGTTCTCCACTTTGGTAGCCTGGCCTACATCGCCGATTGCCACAGTGAACTCCATCTTCTCCACGGGGCCACGCCGGCTGGTGACGGACCCCGGCGTCGCCCCCTCCGCCAGGACCCTCAAGAGTAGATCTCAAAGTCTTGTCATGACAGATCCGGCATAGTCTGGGCTCAGATCCCACCATGGTGGATCGTTGCCGGATGTTCTACATGCTGGCTAGTGTGCATCAACGGGTTGCCACCGGCAAGGCGTTCCCGCCGCCTCATCATTTTTGGCACAATTTTTTTGATTTGCCTCTAGGAATCCGGAGTGCGGCGGAGTCTTTCCAGATCAAGCTGGAGCATCTCGTCATCTGCGAGGCTCCCCTAAGCCCTGTGCTCTCTGGTGTAGCAGGGGTCGACGCGCCCTTGTTGTGCGCTTTCTTCGCTACCCTACAGAGGGGTGACACGCTGCCAGACACGGCGCCTTGCGAGCGACGCTGCGTGGGCCGCAAGGCTCCCCACGAGGGAACTCACCGTACCACGCCACCGGATTGGGATACCGACTGCCCCTCGGACCACCCCGAGGTGGGGGCAGACCATCTAAAAGAAGAGTAGGCATGCCAGGAAGTCTCCGCGACCGGGCATCAACCCTAAAGACAGAAGCTTGCGCCGCAACACCGTGCGTAGCCCCCTGCGAGCGATGATAGCAACTGCTCCGAGGCCCTGACGGGCCCGTGCGGGCGAAAGGAGAAGAAGAGGAGGTGCCAGCACTAAGATCTCCCGGCCCCCGTGGCGCGTTCGGCATTCCCGACGGCAGCAGCGGCTTGGCAGGTCTTTCCAATCGAGCGCCAGGTCTCCAAGAGGGACTGGCCGGGACGAGAGGAGCCCTAGCCCTTCCCCATTAGGGAAGACCTCCACCAAGCCAAACCCAGGGCGCCAACGCCATGGCAGGGCCAGGATGCACATAGCTCACTCCCCACCGAGTACATGGAAGAAGGGTAAGAAGCTATGTGACTCCCTCCCCGTCTCCTACATTCTTTTCCTTTTTAATCGAATGTTAAACTCGCTTCTTGTTCACTGCTAATCCCCCTCCTTCTGGTAAGCGCGAAGTGCCGCTAACGCACCGCTCGCTGAAGTTGACTCGGTCCCCTCTCCAGGGTCTACCAACGGCTCCTGGATCCCCGACCTAGCGCTGACGCTAGTGCGCCATCGAAAGGGGTCATGCGCCCTGGCCACTCTTGGCACAGCCAAGGATCTCGTGGGTAGCAAGGGTCCAGGTACCGACAGATGGAGAATGGGCCAGTCACACGAAGAAGTAAAAACAACAGGGACGGCAAAGAAACAGCAAACAAACAAGCTTAATATTTACAAAAAACATTAAATTGTCTTGGGGACAACCCCCCACTGTTTCACGAGAGGGCGCTTGTTGGATGATCTCTCTCTTCTCTCGCAAGCACAGGCTGGGAGCTATGGCGCGCAGTCGTCACCCCTCGCGGTCCGATGAGGGACCACGGAGGACCGCATCCAGCGGGGCAATCGCTAGGATGGCATCAACGACACCCTCCAGTTGCGGCATCAGGAGTGCCGTGGTCGTGTCATCGTTGTTCTTGGCCATCCCCCTCACCACACGGACATCCACCAGGTCGAAGAAGTGGGAGTGCACCACGGCCAGCACGGAAGCCACCCCTGTCGGATGTTGTCCTCCATGCCCTCGCGGAAGCGCGCCGGCATGGCTCGGAGGTGTTCGTTCACCTCCCTCGTGTTGTCGTGCACACCTCACGAGAATAGGGCGCTGCAGGCCATCAGAGCCACGACACGGAGCTCCCTGGACTCGTCGCCCCAAGACACCCCCAGTCGGACGTTGTAGCTCCCGGTTTTAAGAATAAAACCAGATACACATCATATGTGAACCCAGGAAGTCAAATCTCACATATAGATACAAATAAGGATAATATCAAATGTCAATGCTTAATATATAACGTACTTAGTATAAAAGATATAAACTTAGATAGCAAACAACCGAAAAGACAACTCCGGTCTTTAGGTGAAGACTCTACTCCACAGGGACAACTGACTGGTTGATCATAAGCCTAATTGCTTCAATCTCTGGCAATCTAGTACCCATCTAGAATTTTTACAAAGTATTGAAAAATAAACAAGCATGAGTACATTTTGTACTCCACAAGCATAACATGGGGATTCATGAGGCTCAAAAGATAGACACATTTTACTACATTTAGCATTTTAGTAAGTCAACATTTTGTCATTGATCAATATCAAATTATGCTTAAGCTCCCAAATTAACCCACATGATCATATACTGGAATTAAATAGAGTCATTGTAACAACCCAGAAATTCCAGGAAACAAAAATCACAACTACAATTTTTTTTTCTAAAATAACCTATGTTTGGTGAGGTGTCATATAAGAAACCTACCCTAGTTGCACAAGTAGCACCTAGTCTAGTTAATTACATTTTGCATTTAATTATATATTCATGAGTTGCTTCTTATGATCTTTGTATTGATAATTAAAATTAGTCACATTTATTTAATGAATTGCTTAAATTAAATAAATATGTAATTATAACCTTGGCAAATAGTTGAAACCCTAAAGGACCTCTAGTGGGCCCCACTAGGGCATACGTGTGTTGGCAACACATGAGTATGCATGAAGGAGCTCTAATTTAGTCATAATGGAAGAAGTAATAAATAGAAAAGCTATATAGAATAACTACAAAAGGAAGAAAGCCTTTCAGCCCAGCTCCTGAGCCAGCCCGCTCACCCAAGCCGGCCTGCTCACTCATGCAGCCATGCTTGCAAGCCGCAAACCCAGCCGGCCCGTTCGCTTTAGCCAGCCCGTCTCCGCCGAGCCGACCTGCTTCCACCTCAGCCACGCCCTCGAAGTCGACGCGGCCCAGCGATGCCGAGACAGCCTAGCAAGGAGCCCGCTCGTCGTTCGTGTCTCAACAGAAAGCCTCTCACCCTTCCTTCGGACACCGACGAACGGGACCCACCTCTCATCGTTCTCCTCTCGCCCCTTTTCCCTTTTCGCGGTCACAACAAAACAGAGGAGGGAGAATCTCCATCGCCGACCGTCCAATCCAAGACGGTTAGCCGTGGATGCTGGGATGCGCGCCACGCTGCAGTACCTGTGCCCACACCTAAGCCACGCGCCTTGCCTTGGCCATCAAGGAGCGTGCGTGACGTCACCATGGCCCGCAGAAGCTCTGCCACCACCGTACCGTCTCTAACCACCTTGGATTTGAAATTGGAGACGCCAATCCGTGCGCTACCTCTCGGCCACCCCAAAACCCTTCTTCAAATCACCCCGATCATCTCCACGTGTCCAACTTGTCACATCCACCGTCCGCCATAGCCATAGCCGAGCTCGGCTATAAAAACAGAGCCTCCCCGCCGCCCTAGCCTTCCACCCCCAGGTCGCCGCACTGGTCGCACCGTAGCCGCGCCACACCGCTAGGAGGAGGAGGAGGAGAAGAGGAGTAGGAAGGGGCCGGGAACCGAAGCTGATGCCGCCGCTCGAGTACGCCGGAGAAGAAAAGGACGCCGCCGTCTTCTTCTTCGCCGGGGACATCATGGCACTGCTACCTATCTTCATGGCCTCGAATCGACACCGCACCACCATCCTTTCGCCACCGCCACCTCTGGTGAGTCGCCGTGCCAAGCCCCTCTCACTCCGATCACCACTGTGACGCACACCGGCACCGCCACGGCTACTTCGTATCGGAGATGGCCATGGCGAGGCCGTGAACACCGCTGGACACGCGCACGCACATCGATAGGCCTGCCACCGACTGTATTGCACACCAAGGGCCAGTGAATGCCAAAGGCGGCGCGTCATGGGACATGCCCACCATGGCTAGAGCTCGCCATGGCGAGGTCATGTTCTCGCCGTGTTAACGCGGTAGAGGTGGGAGTAAGAGAGCTACCGGGTTCGCCTTGGTGGGGAACGCGCCACACGCTGCAAGTGGGAGAAGAAAGGGTAGGGGAAAGAGATTTGCGTGATCGCCATGCCAACACGGCCGCCATCGGAGCGCCGCCCGCCATCAGGGGAGACACCGCTGGAGATCCCAAAACCCCGTCTAGATTCCACCACTGGAATCCTGATGTCCATGCGCAGCCGTAGAGCTCGGAGCTGCCACCGTTGGACCACCGCAGGCCGAGAACGACCGCTCGCCGCCGACGGGAGCATGGTCGTGAGGCAAGAGAGAGGGAAGGTGAGCTGGGCGTTGCTGGGTGCACTCGGTGCACCGTGCACCGAGAGAAGGAGAAAGAGGGTGGAGATGGTTCACCATGGACCGCGCGTAAGCCCATAGACCATGGTTGTTAGTCCACCATGAGCCAAACTTTGTGGACCCGAGCCCGTCTTCAAATCCGGAACGCGACGTGGCACAGCCAGGAGCCGACACGTGTCCGGGCTGGCCCGGCCCAGACCGGCCCAACCCGGCCCATATCCAGCCCTGACCCGGCCCACCGAGGCCCGGTCTCGTCCCGTTGAACGTTGACCAGTCAATGGGACCCACATGTTAGTGACTTACTCTATTCCAGCCAATCAGACGCCGCCATGTTTCACTGCCTGGAATTTTCCTTTTCTTTTTCTTTTTTAGAAAATCATTCAATCTTTAGAAATTCATAACTAATTCATTTTAACTCAGAAAAATACCAAACCAGTTTCTAAATTTTTCTAAAAATGAGCTCTATATCTTAGGCTTGTGTTTGAGTGCATTTGGATCTTTTGAATTTCTGTTGCATCTTTGTGCACCTCTATAGGAGTCGTTAATGCGACTCTACGTTACGTTCAACAGAGCCGGAGGACCTGCCGACTGAGGAATACGACCCCGACTACAGCGAGGACTTGGGTGACGACCTGCTAGGTGCCACGCCCCACCCACTTCCGTAGAACTTATTATGCATGCAAATATAGAATTGCTAGCGCTTTACTTTTTGTGCAATAATATGATGATAGGCTGCATGGTAGATGCTTTACTTTGAGCCCTTTACCTTGTTGCAACCTTACTCCTGCTCACCCTGCTGTTAGGCTAGATGCTCGCATGTTACATATTAATGCTTTTGCTCTTACTCACATTATATCTATGATGTGATACCGGTGAGTGAGAGGCATATATGTATAAGGCACGTAGTGCCGAGAACTTGGTAAACCTAATAAAAGAACTAGGGAGATCTTGGCGTGCGTCTTGGGTGAGTGGTGAGGGTTGAGTCGATCGGACAGGATCCTACGACGAGTCTTTGGGGCAAGTCTTGCTGGAGGGGTGTGACCTGGGCATCCCTCATGAGAGATACCTGTGGCGGGTATATTGTGAGGTGAACTAGGGTGTTGGTTATCCCTGGTGGAGGTGCTGTCGTGGCACGGGGAAGACGGTGTTTCCCCTTTGAGAAGATATCCTGTCTAGTCCTCCTAAGGACTGGTATGTCTTGAGAACCGGAACCATGGGACCTTCGTGCACACCAATCGCTCCCGATGGGCGGGAGACGATTACCCGATTGACTAGGGCGGTACCACTACTACTAGGTTGAAAGGTGATAGTGTAGGGAGGTACGGGCATGGGGACCCACACCCTCCTAAGACAGTGTAGTGACCTTGGGGGCCCGGTACTACGTCTCACAGTCTCAGCGTTTCGGTGGACACCAGGGTGGCCCAGGGCTGAGTGGTAGGGTGGTACTGTGCTGGTTGGGAGGCAGTCGGAATCAACCTAGACGAGCCGGATCGTCGAGGGTGGCGATCTTGTGGATTACCAGGTGTACACACTCTGCAGAGCTGATTGATCTATACATATAGCTGCGTCCGCGGATATGGACATTCCCATGACCTACGCTTCACTTGATTAGTGAGAGGAGTCCTTTCTACCTTTTCCTCGGGTTTCGTGTTGGATTCCGGCTTTGGCCGTTGAGGTGAGATATGAGCGGGAGTCAATCTCGTCGCCTAGAGATAGAGTGAGATGAGATGTGTGGTGTGTGATGGGATTATGGTAAAAGGTGTGAATAAGATGGGTTAAAAACTGATGAATATCTTATTATTAAAATATTAACTACTTGCATAGGAAACCCATAGCCTAAATAGGTCTCTTTCTACCTCCCTTAATGCATTCCACTTTCCACAAAGCATTTCAAGCATAGGGTGGGTGATGTGTGGCCAGTACCAAGTGTACTGATAGATTTTTGACAGGTTCCGAGCCTGAGTACGACTACGAGTGCGATGATTGGGAGGACTAGAGGGTCTGTTCTACGCTCGAGCTAGTTCTAGGAGATCGTTTTCCGCTGCTATCTACGTCAGATGCTATTCCGGATGCTTGTGTGAGTGTGTTCCGCCCTGCGAGGCGAAGAGAATAATTTATGTAAAACTCTCTATTGTACTCTAATATTCATGCATGACTTTATGTATCACTGAGGATTGGGTAAATTGACGGAATGTTTCGTCATTTTACACTTCGTTTCTGTGGATTTTCCATCGTGGAAATCAAGGACGTTTCAGTCATTGATCAACATTATATCATTATCATCGACATCATCATCATAATACCATCATAGTTCACCATGAACAACAACATCATAAGTAACCATTTATTCTGTGAGTTTTTCGGGCTGCTCGTGACGGTGAGCATGGCTGTTATAATAGTTTACACTCTATAGAGGTTGTACATCTTTACCCGTGAGTCGTGTTGCCCATATGCCCGGATTAATTACTCCCATAACACTACCAAGGTGAGCGGGCAGGGTACACTATGAAACCTTTCATAGGTATCTTCTAACAAGTTTGGGCCACGAGGTTTCCTTGGCAGGCAGATATAGAGAACCCCCTTTCGATGGCACATTTCCCGCAGGCTATACACATCAGAACAGAGGTAGTTCTATACCCAAAGTGGCAAGCCCCTCTTGCGCCCTTTTCGGGTAACTTCTAACAAGCTAGAAAAGATCCTATTACTGAGAAAAAGCTAGAGCCATATGACTCTCACGGTTGCACTGTCAATCCCAGCTTTTGTGACAGATAAGTCCTTACAGAGGGTTTAGGGCAACATGATTAACATCATTTGCACCTTCACCCTATAGTTCATTTGTTACCATCATATTTACCTGTTTGTTCCATTAGTCCTAGTATTGATCATGTTTTAATAGAGCACTAGAATTCTACCCATATGCAAATAATCCCATAGAAATCAAGGTACAAGTCATCAATGGCTAGGATGTCCTTATAGTCGAGCAAAATTAGACACATGCATAATGAGTAGATTATATATTGAATAGGACATCAAGGTAAGCCCATGCTATACTTGCCTTAGTTAGCACACTCCTGCTGGTCTTCAAAGTTCTCCTAGTTCTCAACGTACTCCTCACCATCTGAACTCGACCAACACGGCAACATACACATTTCAGGAGCATTCATGCATAGCAAATAAACCTATAATTAGAACAGTACACCAACAGTATAAAAGCAAGATAAAAAGTTTATGAAAATATTCTACGCCTCGCTACGATCACATCAATGCGAAGTGCACGAAAAACGGAGCTACAACGCAAAAGTACGAGCTAAAAAAATTCCAAAAGCTAGCTATCAAACTAGAGTTAACCAATAAATTCAAAGGTTGCTAACAAGCCTAACAGCATCACTGGCGCATAGATTACGAAATTACGAACCTAATGCAAGTTGAACGGGTCGAATCGGAGCTAAAACGATGACTTTATAAGTGTTTTACTGCAGTGGCAATTCTATAAATAAGTCAAACTATTTTCGGATTTAAATAAATCAAAATTCAGGAATTTCCAAATGGCCGAGGACTACGGGTTCTATTTCTAGAAAACCGAGGGTCTCTTTAGAAAAAAAAGAACCGTGAAGGGGTATCGGCCATCCTAGGCCGTTGATCAAGCGATGGATGACCGAGAAAAGATGGGAGGGAGAGAGAAGAGGCTACCGCCGCCGGAACAGTGGCCGGCGCGGTGGTTCTCCATGGCCGGCAGCCGGAAGCTCGCCGGATAGCGCAAAACCGGCTCTATGGGCCACCAAATCAGCCACCGAGGCCACTAGGGTGACGCGGGGGCGATGGCGAAGCCATCGCGGGGCAAATCGCGGCCACGGAGTGGCCCATGCAGCGCTTGCCACGGCCGATGGCGAGCGTGCGCGTCGGTGCGCACGAAAGACGACCCTAGCGGCCACGATTTGACAAATTGGAGGCGCAGGGAGGAACATGAGATGAAGGTGATCAATCCTAGACCCTAAACGTGGCCAGGGATGAGCCGGAGCGGCTCCCGCCATGGACGGCGACGAGAAGGTCGTCGGAGCGAGCGGGGACACGCCACAAACGTCCACAATTTGAGAAATTGAGAGCATAGAAAGGAAGAGGAGGTCAAGGCGGAGCTCACCGCGGCAAGAATGGAGCCGGAGAAGGAGTGAGGGCAGCGGTCCAAGGTCGTGCTCCTCGGCGGGTCGTAGCCGTGCGGTGAGTGTAGTTCCAAGAGCGAAAATGGAATGGGGAGGGGCAGCGGGGGAGTAGCGTCGGGTGTGGGTCTCCTCTTTATGGAGGCGGGGGCGCTGGGAACGCTCCCACGATGTGGAGCGTGGGCGCGGGCGGGTCAGTTGCCCATGACTGAGCGACCATGAGCGGAGGAGGGAGTTGAGGAAGAAGAGGGTGCCGACAGGTGGACCCGGCTGGTCAGCGAGGGGAAGGGAAGAACAGCGGTGGCCATTGCCAGCCATGGCTTGGGCCGGCCCAAGAAGGAATGAGGAGGGAGAGGAAAGAAAATGGCGTGCGGGCCGGGGAAAAAGACAAGCGGGCCGGCGGGCTGACCGGGCCAGCAGGCCGAAGGTGAGTTAGGGAGTGGGGAAAAATGAAGTTTTCCTTTTTTAAAAAAAAACTTTTCTAGTCATTTCCAAAAGTATTTGAAATCATTTTAAATTTTGGACAAAGCCACGCACTGCAATAAATCCAATGCACCAACTTGTATGCAGAAACAATTTGCTAAACCTTATGATTAATTTTTAATTTAATGAAAATTTAATTTTCCTATGTTTTCATGAGCACAAAAATTCGAAATTAAATCAATTTAGCTATATTTCCAAAGAAGCAAATTTTAGGGTGTTACAATTCTACCCCCCTTAAGATGAATCTCGTCCTCGAGATTCGGATTGTGGTGATCAAAGAGATGTAGATGCTCTGCGTTTGGATCTTTTCCACTTTCTCAAGTAGTTTGATTCTCTAATTTACCATTCCACGTTGCTTTGCCTGTCGTTACAACCTTACTCCAAATAACTTACTCATCTATTTCCAAAACTTTGATAGGGTACTTCGTATAGGCAAGATTCTTCTTTACACTTAACTCCTCATAGATGGTCAAACGAATTAACAATCCTGACCAAAGAATACCAGTCACTTGATGGTAACTCCTCATCTCTAGGATCAGCAGATACTTCTAAGGGAAGCATTTCATCATAAGAAACCTTCATCTTGCAACTTTCTTCAACTTGGCTACCCCCTTAAGAAGAGGTCAACTAGGGGACACCAAAGTGTAGGCTACACCTTCTTCTAGATAAAGTAACTAGCATAAAGGCTTTCTGACATCCCAAAGAAACTCAGGTGCAAGGGTATGATCAAATAACCTGAAACTTCTCACGAGCAGGAAAACAACAGTGCAGTAAAATGGCTATAACTCTGATTCTATAAATCCAATGAGGTTGTAGTTTACACCGTTAGAAAGGTTATCAAATTCCCTACAGCTTTCTTATAGAACAGGTTTCCAAATTCGGCAGCTAAGTTGGCCGAAAATAGGGCACAACACAAACTGTTCCAGGTTGCTGATAGCACAGTTGCTTCTTCTTGTGATTTTCATAATTCCAAAATCATGACAGCTATCTGGGTGATTCTTGTGGTAACAGAGAGCTATCGAGGTCTACTATTGTCCAGCATTTTTCTATAATTCATGGTTTGCCGAAAGCTGAGATATAAACTGATAAAGACAGGTTGCTCCGAAAGACAGACTGGAGGTAACAACAGAAAACCATGACCCACTATTTATTTTGTAAATCCTTATACCTTAGACATAAACTAAATGAAGTTGTGGACAACCCCACAAGATCATTACACTCATTACAAAATCCAACTCAAGCATAAACATAAGCACAAAGCAACTAAGCACTTAAAGTTCACAATCCACACATTAAGACTAACTGACTTCACTCAACTTTGCTACTAACGATTTTATTACACAAGGGACATAAACTTCTACTTCTTAAACACGGTGTGACTGCAACGGCATCCGGGGTAGCATCTCTTGCGTGGGGATGAATGGGACACGTCCTCCACTTCATTGATCTTGGGTAGACCAGCACGACTCCACCACTCATCAATCTCATCAAGGGCTTCCTCATAGTGTTGCCTTACTTCTGCCAACTCTAGTTGACTGTCTTCCAGCTTCTGATGCAGGGCTTGGATGGTCAAGGCCATCTCCTTTAGTTGTTCATTTCGCTCTGTACGAGGATCAGCCATCACACTTTGCAATCTTCCTGGTAGGCATCGAGGAAAATACTTTTGCATGTCATCCTTCATCTCTTCATAGTGTTTCCCACGATATACCAAAAGAGCTTGATGAGCAGCATCGGATATGCCAGCATGCATGTCGAAGCGCTCAGCAGGAGATGAGTGAATGGATTCCACCACACGTGAACCAGTAAACTCATTCAACCTTGTGATGTGTGCTTCTGTGCTCCAATGGCTCTCATACTTGGGATGAGTCCACTTAGTGCATTTATATTCCACCTTGGCCTGTTGATCAGGGTAGTAGTCTTGCAATATACGTGCCAACCGAGAATGGAAGAAAGTCTCGCCACTGAAGGGCGTGGTAAGGTACTCCTTGAGCCAACAAGTGTGTCTTGATGTGGTAGGAAGAGCTTCTCCATACTAGGGTTCTGTTAAGCCATACCCACTAGTCAAGCACGGTCTTGTAGAGCTGACGTGAGCGATCTTCTCGTTACGAACCATCTATTTATGATATAGGTGGAGAGGGAAGGGTTAGAATAGAGACAAAGTTTTTATAACAGAAAAGAGACAAAAGTGAGAACAACTTTAGCAAATAACAAGGTTAGAGAGAAAAGCAAGAAATAAGAGAAGGCACAAGCACTCTAAACGACCAATGCTATCTAGGCTCGCGTCCTACAGTCAGCATTGCTTTGATACCACTTTGTAGCACCCGGTTTTAAGAATAAAACCAGATACACACCATATGTGAGCCCAGGAAGTCAAATCTCATATATAGCTACAAATAAGGATAATATCAAATGTCAATGCTTAATATATAACGTACTTAGTATAAAAGATATAACCTTAGATAGCAAACAACGGAAAGACAACTCTAGTCTTTAGGTGAAGACTCCACTCCACAGGGACAACTGACTGGTTGATCACAAGCCTAACAGCTCCAATCTCTGGCAATCTAGTACCCATCCAAGATTTTTCCAAAGTATTGAAAAATAAACAAGCGTGAGTACATTTTGTACTCCACAAGCATAACATGGGGATTCATGAGGCTCAAAAGGTAGACACGGTTTACTGCATTTAGCATTTTAGTAAGTCAACATTTTGTCCTTGATCAATATCAAATTATGCTTAAGCTCCCAAATTAACCCACATGATCATATACAGGAATTAAATAGAGTCATTGATCAACATTATATCATTATCATCGACATCATCATCATCATAATACCATCATAGTTCACCATGACCAACAACATCATAAGTAACCATTTATTCTGTGAGTTTTTCGGGCCGCTCGTGACCGTGAGCACGGCTGTTATAACAGTTTTACACTCTACAGAGGTTGTGCATCTTTACCCGTGAGTCGTGTTGCCCATATGCCCAGGTTAATTACTCCCATAACACTACCAAGGTGAGCGGGCAAGGTACACTATGAAGCCTTCCATAGGTCTCTTCTAACAAGTTAGGGCCGCGGGTTTCCTCGGTAGGCAGATATAGAGAACCCCCTTTCGATGGCACATTTCCCTCAGGCTATACACATCAGAACAGAGGCAGTTCTATACCCAAAGTGGCAAGCCCCTCTTGCGCCCTTTTCAGGTAACCTCTAACAAGCTAGAAAAGATCATAATACTGAGCTAAAGCTAGAGCCATATGACTCTCACGATTGCACTATCAATCCCAGCTTTTGCGACAGATAAGTCCTTACGGAGGGTTTAGGGCAACATGATCAACATCATTTGCACCTTCACCCTATAGTTCATTTGTTACCATCATGTTTATCCATTTGTTCCATTAGTCCTAGTATTGATCATGTTTAAATAGAGCACTAGCATTCTACCCATATGCAAATAATCCCATAGGAATCATGGTACAAGTCATCAATGGCTAGGATGTCCTTATAGTCGAGCAAAATTAGACACATGCATAATGACTAGATTATATATTGAATAGGACATCAAGGTAAGCCCATGCTATACTTGCCTTAGTTAGCACACTTCTTCTGGTCCTGTTGGTCTTCGAAGTTCTCCTGGTTCCCAACGTACTCCTCACCGTCTGAACTCGACCAACACAGCAACATACACATTCCAGGAGCATTCATGCATAGCAAACAAACCTATAATTAGAACAGTACACCAACAGTATAAAAGCAAGATAAAAAAGTTTACGAAAATATTCTACGCCTCGCTAAGATCACATCAACACGAAGTGCACGAAAAACGGAGCTACAACGCAAAAGTTATGAGCTAAAAAATTCCTAAAGCTAGCTATCAAACTAGAGTTAACCAATAAATTCAAAGGTTGCTAACATGCCTAACAGCAGCACTAACGCATAGATTATGAAATTATGAACCTAACGCAAGTTGAACGGGTCGAATTGGAGCTAAAACGACGATTTTATAAGCGTTTTACTGCAGTGGCAATTCTGTAAAAAAGTTGAACTATTTTTGGATTTAAATAAATCAAAATTTGGGAATTTCCAAATGGCTGAGGACTGCGGGTTCTATTTCTAGAAAACCGAGGGTCTCTTTAGAAAAAAAGACCAGCGAAGGGGTCTCGGCCATCCTGGGCCGTTGATCAAGCGATGGACAGCCGAGAAAAGATGGGAGGGAGAGAGAAGAGGCTACCGCCACCGGAACAGTGGCTGGCGCGGCGGTTCTCCATGGCCGGCTGCCGGAAGCTCGCCAGAGAGCGCAAAACCGGCTCTATGGGCCACCAAATCAGCTACCGAGGCCACTAGGGTGACGCGGGGGCGACGGCGAAGCCATCCCGAGGCAAATCACGGCCGCGGAGTGGCCCACGCGTCGCTTGCCACGGCCGACGGCGAGCGAGCACGTCGGTGCACGCGAAAGATTACCCTAGCGGCCACGATTCGACAAATTGGAGGCGCGGGGAGGAACATGAGATGAAGGCGATCAATCCTAGACCCTAAACGCGGCCGGGGATGAGCCCGAGAGGCTCCCGCCATGGACAGCGACGAGAAGGTCGTCGGAGCGAGCGGGGACACGCCACAAATGTCCACAATTTGAGAAATTGAGAGCATAGAAAGGAAGAGAAGGTCAAGGCGGAGCTCACCGGGACAAGAATGGAGACGGCGAAGGAGTGAGGGCAGCGGTCCATGTCGTGCTCCTCGGTGGGTCGTAGCCGCGCGGTGAGTGCAGTTCCGAGGGCGAAAATGGAACAGGGAGGGGCAGCGGGGGAGTAGCGTCGGGTGAGTACGGTTTCGAGCGACCGCGAGTGGAGAGGGAGTTGGGGAAGAAGAGAGCACCGACAGGTGGACCCGACTAGTCAGCGAGGGGAAGGGAAGAATGGCGGTGGCTGTTGCCAGCCGTGGCTTGGGCCGGCCCAAGAAGGAATGAGGAGGGAGAGGAAAGAAAAGGGCATGCGGGCTGGCGAAAAAGACAAGCGGGCTAGCGGGCTGACTGGGCTAGCAGACCGAAGGTGAGTTAGGGAGTGGGGAAAATGAAGTTTTCCTTTTTAAAAAAACCTTTTCTAGTCATTTCCAAAAGTATTTGAAATCATTTTAAATTTTGGACAAAGCCACACACTGCAATAAATCCAATGCACCAACATGTATGTAGAAACAAGTTGCTAAACCTTATGATTAATTTTTAATTTAATGAAAAATTAATTTTCCTATGTTTTCATGAGCACAAAAATATGAAATTAAATCAATTTAGCTATATTTCCAAAGAAGCAAATTTTAGGGTGTTGTAGACGTCGTCCTCCATGGCCTCACGGAAGCGCGCTGGCATGGCTCGGAGGTGTTCGTTCACATCCCTCGTGTTGTCGTGCACACCCCTCGGGAATAGGGCGCGGCAGGCCCCTAGAGCCATGACACGGAGCTCCCTGGACTCATCACCCCAAGACGCGAGGAGGGTGTGCAGCCGGCCCTCCTCCTTGGACCTCTGGAGCTGCTCCGTCAAGCGAAGGACCTTCGCCCTCGACCCTGCATCAACAAAGACTGGAGGACATCAAGGTTAGATGCCGCGCAGGCGGTGCCTCACGGGAAGCAAGAAGGGCGAGGGAATGACCCGAACCTTCGAGCACCTCCCTCAGGAATGCCGCCTCTGCCTATGCTGCATCACACAAGTTCTTCGCTGTCGCCGCTGCCACCCTCTCTTCCTCAACCTCCCTCCGGGTGTCCTCGTGCTTCCTCTGCAGCGCCTCGACCATTGCTGCTAGGAGAGTGACCTCGGCGCCATGAGGAGACGCCCCTAGCGATGGCGTGTGCGAGCCCAACGTGGCCACCGAAGGCAATGGTGGCAGCAGGCAGGGCTAGCACCAGGGAGGCTCAACACTGCTCCCAGGGCCAACTTTGATGATCATCATGCCTGGAAACCCCCTGCGCATGGCGAGGACAAGCAATGTCAAGAACGACAACATGAAGGACCAAGGGAAGCAAATCTCCACTCTTACCTGCCCCTCCGAGGGGACGACAAACAAGGTGGACTCCACCCGCACCGAGTGGGACTCCTCCGACACCTCCATAAACCCCCATCGACTTCCACTATGTGGGCCACGGGAGCCGGGGTGCCACTGAAGCTAGAGCCACGAGCACTGCCACTGGGGGCGGGCCAGATGCTAGTGCCAGCGCCTCCCACGTACCCATCGTGGGCACCACCATCCATTCCCACTCCTCCTCTGATAGTGGGGCCAGCGATGCCGACACCATCTGAGCGAACAGGTGGTCCATAGGACGGGGATGGTAAACGTCGAATGGGCGCGAGCCAACCCCCGCCCCAGGGTAGTTCAGGCCCACTGCCTCCAGCATCACAATCCTCAGCACCGTGTCCAGGATGGGGTACGAGAACTCCATCATCGGGTTGGTGAACCCCTCATATGCCTAGAGCGAGTGCACTCGCTCCCTCAGCGGGAGGATCCGGCGCTGCACGAACATGTGAATCACCATCGCTGTCGTTAGTCCCTACCCTCTCAAGGCATCATAGCCCCCATTAGGGCAAGGACATCAGTCACTTTCACTGCCAAGGGGAACAGCTGCCATGACTCTAGGATGGCGCCACCTGACCGGGGCACCATGAAGGAAGGAAGCACTGGGACCATGTTTGGGAGGTAGAACCAGATCTACCGCCATGTCACCTGGCCATCGAAGCCCACGGACGCACGAGGGTGAGGTACTGGCTAGCAGCAGTGGACACACTTGGATCCGGGCACCACCCATCGCCAAAAATGTGCCGTTGGGGAACGATGGCACCTCCCAAAACAGCCACCTCCACAGTGCAAAGTGGGGAGTGATCCCTAGGATGGCCTCGCATAGCGTGATGAAGGTCGCATTGTGGGGCATCCCCTCTAGTGTCAGGTCATGAAGACGAAGGCCATAGAAGAACGGTGAGGGGAAGCTTGAGCTCGAGATGGTGGAATGCCTGAAGGAGACAATCTCGTCGTCCTAGGGCGAGGGCGCTAGCTCCTCGACACTAGGTGGATGCCAGCCAATAGTGAAGACCTGCTCCAATGCTAGCCCCCTCTCCTCCATTGTCCTGATCTCTGCCTCCCTAACCTCAGATGGCCCCCATTCCGCCATGGAAGCGATGGGGAAAATGAGCAATGGCGGGCGAGGTGAGCAGGGGCGAGGAAGAAGAAGAGCGAGAGGATGGAAGGCTATGCTAGAAGTAGAAAGGTAACTCCTTTGCCCTGGCTTTTCATCTCTGCTTTTATCCTTCACAGGGCGACAACAGCCATGCCCCCCACGATCCCACGTGTGATCGTACGACGCGGATTGCCGGACTCGAGGCAGAGGCGAACCGCTGCCTCTCTACTGGCCCAACCTTCTCAAGTTGAGCCACACATGCCGCCCACCGTGCACACGCCTCTTCCTAGACTTGGGGAGATCTGCCTCCCCCTGGGCCCACCTGCAACCATCAATGGCCTGGATCCAAGCACTTCAAGTGTCCTGGCTCCTCCATCGCTAGATCTGCTCTACGTGGCTCTTGGCGTCCTGTCCCTAGACAGGGTGAGACAGCGCGGGGGCTACGCGCCTTAACTCCTCCACCAGGCACGGTGGCCTAGACATCATCAACCGCCTACGCAAGCCATCAGCCGATGGGATGTGCTCAGACGGCGCCCCACCCACTGGCAAGGAGGCCCCATGACAACCTCAAGGGCTACGCTGGCTCCCCAAATGGAGTAGCCCGACCCACCGATTGAATGGGTCTCGGGCGGCGCATCCCCTGAAAAGGCAACCAATTCCCTAGAGTTGGGTCAGGAGTCGCCAAGCAATGGGCCCAACATGGGCCCCTAGCCCAAGGCTCAGCACGCTCCCTGCTCCCCGATCTATGGCAGTCAAGGGTTGGCCCTAGAGGCCAACTCGGGAGGATCGAGCCCTATTTTTACAGCCCTCAGAGGGACGTGCAGTGGTGCCCTGGTTGGTCAGTTGGCCCCAAGCTAGAGCCCAGCGCTCATGATCTCCTGACCCACGGTAGGGCCCAATTGAAAGGAGGGGTGCCCCCGGGGCCTCCAGTCGGCAACTCCCCCGACAAGCTCGCCAAACCCTCGCTCGAGCTGAAGACCCAAACACCGTAGACTCATGATGGGGCTAGTTTTTCTAACGCTTGCCGTCGGTGGCCGAGCTGTAACACCCCTGGTGTTTGTCACTCACTAAGCAGTGGGTTTGAGCTCAAACATGATAGATCAAGTGGAGATGACAATGTCAAGGTCAAACCTATGGAAATGAGCCCCAACCTAAACTTGGATGTTGCACCATTGCTTTACATATAGGCCATTTTCAAGATATATGCTTGGATGGTGTTATTGCAATATCTTCATGTGTGTCACCTTAGTATCTATCTATATTGATTCCTAGAAAAGTTTCATGACGTTTGGAATCAAAAAGTCACATGAAATGATAAGTTATATGCTTGTTTGGATTATGACTAAAACCTGCCTTACATCCCATGGGAACTAGTGTTTGTGCAACATACAATGCAACATGTGCAACACATCTTGGATACATGTGGAACAACCTAGTGGAACATGTGTAGCATGTATCTTGAAACAACCACATGAAATGACTATAGCATTTCACTTGAGTTCTATGTTTCAAGGCATGTGAGGCCTACACTTTTGTGCAACCTATGCATGGTGGGTATGTTTGGCCTCTACAACACCTTAACTACACTTAGGACACTCCATGGAACAATGTTCATGTTGATCATTTTGCCTAAATGTGCTTCTAAGTGATGGTTGACCATGTATGGACCCGGGAACACTTTTGTTTGACCATTTCAAAAGTGTGACCTACAGGCTTTGCATGACTGTGCACCCTTTGACAAAGTCGTAGAAAATTTTATAAGGAATAAACTTTGTTTAAGAGTCAAGTCATGAAAATGTGTGGAACATGCTCAAACAGGGCCCACAAGTCAGTTGTAGGGCTGAAATCAGCACTTGGCCATTTTTAAGCCCTAATTCCGATAACATCGACGTTGGCATCCCGCGTTCTCGTGATTTTGCTAACCAACATGATTTGACCCCTTAACAAAAGTTGGAGTTTATGTTATGGAGAACAACATGTAAAAAGTTGGGATCAATTTGACCAAGTTTGGCATTGCGAAATCCCAAAATCGAGCCCTAGCTTAACATGTTGACACTGGTGATTTGGGGACTGATTATCTCCTAATCTACAGCTCTAATGACTTTGCTCCCAAAAGGAAAATCATAGAGCTTTGAACGGGCTTCAAACTTCGTATTGGGCCCATGTCCAAAATCGACCCGGAGGTGGCCCAAACTCATGTCCCACTCTCGTTGCTTCACTGCACGCCGCATGTTTGGTAGAATGCCGCTATGGCCGCCGCGTGCCCTGGGCGTGTCCGCCATGCAGAGCTGTCGCGCGCCCCCGCGACCGACAAGCGTCCAACCTTCACCACCGTGTCACTATGCCTTGCCTCCTCCCGAGCAGACACGCCCGAGCTTCCTCTCGGCCTCCCTCACTCCTCTCTGCCTCTTCCTCGCCTCGGCATGGGCGGCCGTTCGCCATGGCCGCTTGCCGCCATGAGTGGCCGCCGTGGGCCATGCTGCTGTTCCGATTGCTAGCAGCAACCGCATGCCAAACCACCACTACCTGAGGTGCCTCCACCTTCCCGCGAGCTTAAAGTACCTTTGTCACCACCTATTTTCGTCACCAGAGGACGCCCCCGCCATGGCCGACCGGCCAACTCCAAGGCCACCGTCGATCCATCGTCTCCGACTGCCCTCCACCGAATTGACTGCGCCATCGCGTTTCTAGCACCAAGCCGCACCTCCTGGACTGCTCACCTCACCGGCTCCGCCCTCGCGGCTTGCTGCCGCCGGAGCACCGGCCGACGGGCCACCGGCGCACGTGGCCAAGCCGCTGCCGACCGCCTTTCGCCGCTCCTCGGCCACCCCCGGGTGCGGAATGGCACGGCGGTGCCTGCGCTGCCCCTCCCCGCCGCTGGCACCGACCTCACCGGTCGAAGGATGGCCGGCCAGCAAGCCTCCTCCACCTCCTCTGTTCTAAAATGAGGAGAGGGACCGCGGGGTTGAATTGGGAGAAGTACAGGGGGTTAAGTGAGGAGATGCAGACTCATTTGAATAGTGCCTAAAGGATCTTTCGGTGATGACTTATTTAGTGAAGAGTTCAAGGGCCCCGAAGTAAATGTGTTTTCCCTTTTCTGATATTCTTTTCTTTTATACATATAAATCGGCTGAATCTTTAGAAATTGATATCTCGGGCTAGGAAATTCCAAAAATAGTAAATGGGGACTTTTTGGAAACCTTGAGAAGAGATATTTGTAGTAGAGTCATAAAATTCTATATGGTTGTAGATATTTTCTGATGTCCTTATTTAAGTTTTAAAAGTGCTCTAAAAATGCCTCTAAACTTGACCAGAGCAAGATCTAGAGTTTTAGAACTCCAAAAATAGTGATTATTGTTTTGTTAATTTTGTGATGACATGTACTTACTAGGAAAAATATTAAACACACTAGTTGTTCACTGTTTTCTTAGGGTTTTGATTGGACCTTGTTAAATAAGGAAAACTACATTATTTTGCTTGTCATTTTTATATCTTGAGTTGTGATGCTCCAAATGATGTGAAAGTTTTATGGTAGTCTTGTCATGATAGGTATGTACTGTGGTATAAATTTCTTGGTCACTACTTATTGGATGATCTAGTTATTGATTTAACTTGTTTATAGCTTGATAAATAGCTTATAAATAATATATAAATGATAAAATGGAAAATGTTGTTCCATTACCTTAGTATGCGGTTGTTCTATCATTTTGATCCATACTATGGCCATGTGTTCACAGAAAATATTGAGTTTTAGGTTTAACTTGCACTCACATGATTTATTTCAATAGCTATTTGTCTTTTTCATAGAGGTTGATATACTTGTCCAAATGTATTGAAATTTTGATAGTATACTTTTGGGATCATTTTTAGATCACTGTAATTTTTGTAGAATTTATTGTGCACTTTTGATAGGTGTTCATAATTCCACCTAATTATCTAAATAAATTAAGAAAATGCAATAAAAGAAATTATTTAGGAATGGACACTATGTTTTCTGGTGTTCATTAGTCATGTGTGACATGTTGGTAAAGTTGGTTTTTGTCTAATTATATGTTTGCAACATAAGTTAATAATTATTTCTTGCAAATGAGGTTTCTGGACAGATCTGGGAACTTAGCAAAGTTCTTCATGATAATATACTTTGTTGTGAAACTTATTTATACAAAAGTTGTAGATAATTTATGTATCTAGCTTCTATTAAAATTTGGTGGCATTTGGCCATATAGTTTAGAAACTACAGCTGTTCTAAGTTGGGTTCAGATTTATGTTGCTCTCTGTCCTTCCAGGACATATTCTGTACCTTCGGTATTTCGACCTGGTAAATGTTAGAATCAGGTTTAGATGTTTATAAATTAAATGTGGAAAATTTCATAATCTTTCTAGGATGTCTTCTTGTAAGTCATTTGGATTTGTAGATCTCCAGTTATGATTAAATTACTCAGCTGTTGGTCTGATGTCCAGAAGGTAGCAATTTCTAGTTCTAGTACTTTGATTAACTTTGTCATGCTTGGGTATTGAAGTGTGACTCATATCTTTGATGATACTTGGGTGGTACCCTGTGATCTTGTGAGACTTGTTTCTTGATTGATGTGCTTGCCCTCTTCTATGTTATGTCTTAATGAGGATTAAGTTAATTAGCTCTAGGTGTTTATGTGAACTTTGGTATGTTTGCATGATTACTTTGTTTATTGCACTTCTATGCATTCATACATATGCATTATTGCACCTCATTTAGGTACGCTAGCTGAAGCATGTGAAGGACCTGATGTGGAGCCAAACACAAAGATGGAGTTGGTGGATATATCCCGAAGATAGAAAGACCGGACAAGTGATAGATTGGGAGATGCTCGCCAAGCGAATTCATCTGACATACTCTAACTTGAGTCGGATCCCAGGCAAGCCCTGGAGCATTATAAGCCTCCTATCTTCAAAGCAATTAATTCTATATATGTTATAAGTATTGTTGCATTAGGTGATAGGAGTTGGTTGGAAACTCTTGCTGCATTATATCATTCCTTGTCCAGATATATGAATCTCTGAATCCTACATAGACTAGGATCGAGTAGATGCTTAGCCCTGCTTTAAGCGGTAGAAGTCAGGTGATTTCCTATCACCTGCGAGATGTAGGAATATTCATATATGGCACGGTTGGCTATATTGCTATCGTGGAATGGAACCATGTGTTAATAAAATGAAATGAGACCGGGTGGGATGACGATAGTGAAGCAACAAGGCATGGAGGTCTTGGGTGTGGATCTATCCCCATCTGAGTCATTTAAGGACCGATTCGCTGTACGTCATTGGGTCATGTTGAACGCAGTCTAACACTTAGTTGGCCGGATAAGTCGTTTCGACCGCGAAGCTGAGTAATATGGTTCAGGCCAGGAATCGAATGGTAGGTTGCTTCTTGGAGAAGAGAAAGGATGTGCTTGGCGACATTGGTGTGAGACCAAGGGGGGTTAGAGTCCCCATCACCTGGCAGAGTGTTGCCCTTGGGGTTGCGACATCATTCGGACCCGCGATTCCAGAATTGTACGAAAGGTGGCTTGTGCGACCCTGGCAGGGGCCTGCGCGGTGAGTGTTAGAAATATCCCTCCAGCTGGATAGGAATTCGATTCGAATCGCCGTCGCTCCCGGTTAGTGAGCACTTGACTTGAGCAGCGGCAACGTAGATTCCATTAAATTGAATGGATGGTTAATTGGATAACGATGGAAAGGTTGCCTCAATTTATGCCTGCTATGGTTAATATTGTTTGCTCTTAATAAAGTGAGTGCTCTAGTACAGGTTCTAATATAGAGGACAGGTTAATGATAATTAACTTGATGCTTAAGCATTAATGATTACTTATTCATAATAAGCTTTTATGCAAAATGTTGTCAAGCTAGCCCACTTTATATCAGCCTTGCATGATCCTTGGTGTCACCTTATTTCTGGTTTATGACGGGTAAGTCTAGCTGAGTACCTTCTCGTACTCAGGGTTTTATCCCCACTTGTTGCAGGTTGTGCTGTATCTTGGCTACTACAAGAGTTGGTTGGCCCTGCCGTAGTGGCAGAGTGTGGAGTGTGATCACGGGCATGATCCTCCTGAGTTAGCTTCTCTCTAATGCTTTTGTTGGAAGTCGACCTTGGTACTGGCATGTATTTGAAATAAGATAAATGTTAGTTTCAAATTACTTTGCTTCCACTACTTTTTAACTTAAGTTGTAATAATTATGTTGAACTCTGATGTATATTCAATTACTTGTGAAATGGTTGTAACATATGACTTGTTATGTTGAATCACTATGATCTTGGCCGGTATGTTCGTTGGTTTGAAATCCCTCATGATTTCATTGGACTACCGGAGTTATATGGGCTCAAGTGCGAGAATTTGATCACTTCGGTGATTGTTTTTGTACTTGTGCTCTTATAATTTGGACGGTTCTGTTACAGCTGGCATCAGAGCAAGATTCAATATTAAACTTGTCGTATGTGTATTTAAAACAAAGGTTTTGTTTTATAAAATCAGTTTTATCAACTTATAACTATATATAGGTTTGTGAAATCTGAATTCTAAACCTAATATGCCAGTGGTCAATTTCCTTATGCCCATATAAGGATTATTAGGTGGCTTATATAAGTACTAATTTGGGGGTTTTTCATTTATGCATCTACGCCCAGCCAAGGTATGTATGTGTGATAACTCTCCCACACTATGCTACCGGTGTGTTAGATTCGAGGTAGCCTTCATATATGAAATAGCCATATATGTTGTTAGTTTACTTTTATGAAATGTCACACCTACGCTCAGGTAAGTGTGAGTTGTGAGAGCATGACCATACAACCTGCGGTCGAGGGGAGAGGTAGTTTTGGTTACTGTTGACATCGTTTTTTAGCACGTGTCATGATGGTCAGGAAGGGCTAATCAGCAGAGGAAAGATTATTGTGTAGATTGATAGCTGATGAAAATGAGTTTGCTTATGAGTGGTAGCAACGTATGGATTCAAATTGAAATGTTGCCAATAAGGTTAAGGGTATTATTGCCGATGCCAATGAAAGATGGTTTGAAGACTGCTGCCGATGAAACAGGGAATGTACCGATGGAAGGAACTTGAAGGCTGCTGCCGATGGAACAGGGATTGTGCCGATGGAACAGGGATTGTGCCGATAAAAAGGAGGTCGATGAGAATACCATCGTGACTGAGGCGGACTATGGAATAAGATAGGAGTTAATTTCCTTATATACGTTTATTAGAGTCTGAGTTGTATAAAAGTCATGTGTTTCCATATATTTGGATTTAGTGTCTTAGTCGTATTTGGTTATGTTTCTGTAGATCAGGATATAAATATAGGGTGAAGGGCAATGTAAAAAGGAATCAATCAATACATTAAAAACAACTTTTATCTTATTTACATCTACTTTCGACGACTTCGTCAATTTGCATATTTTTCTTTTTTACGAGTTCTCATCGATTCGGCGAGTTGCATTGCTCTAGTGCAATCTTCGGCGATCCTCGAGTTCCGTGTGAGTACCTCTTGGCCGTGACTTCTGGGCGTATCGCTGTTGTCAGGACCAAAGTGCTCGTATCTTCATCCTTGTTGATTAACAGGTCAAATCGACTGGCACGCTTTGGATATCGATTTCGGATATCGATTTCGGGTATTAGCCCTTTGTATTTGCAGATCTACTTTTGCATCAACACATCTTTTGGCACGCCCGGTGGGACCGATCTAATCAAGATGCTTAATCCTAAGATCGATGCGGGGAACATCATCGCGGTAACAGAAGAAGATCTTAAGGATGATCAGAAGCAGGCTATGGAGAGGGCTATAGAAGAATACAGACAGCTCTGCTTGAAGTCATTCAGTTTGAACAAAAGTGAACAAGTCATCCAGAAGCAAGACTTGCTGTTGCCTCGGCAAGTTACCTTTGATTCTAATCCGGGTAAACTTCAAGAGATGGTTAATTCTGCAGTGAATCATGCTTTAATTAATCATTCCAATGTGCTGTCCAATACTGTTCATAATGCTGTGATTCGAACTTTCAAAGAAGGGCAAGCGTCACCTCGTTACGTTGGGCCTGCTTATCATCAACCAGAATCAGCATCTGCTATAGCTCCATCAGCTCCCCCGGCCGTTGCGGGTATAGAGATTTCTTCTCTTCCAGTATCAGCAGGTTTATCTAATGTACAGTCTACACCGATGCGTCCGGATTCAGCACTATCAGGACGAGTTCAACTTAATACAGATCTATCAGCATCGGCTTTATCAGGTCCTGTACCACAGAATAATCAGACTCCTGCTAAGTGGTGGGGATATGGTATGCCTCCAGAGCCATCTGTTTTTAACCATGGATCACCTCAAGTATTTGATGCAACGGGAAAAGCTCCTATGCTATCGGCCGGTTCACCGATAGCTCAAGTACCCCAATATACTACAGCAACTACTGTACAACCAACTCTAGAAGGTTTTCAGGTGTCTTTGGGTCAAACATCTAGTTCAAGTCCATCGGCAAATTTGTTACCGATGCAACAGAAGGCTCCAATCGTGAGTCAACCTAGAGTCCAGGTTTTACCTCAAGTTAGTTGTAATTATCCGGCAATGCCAACAAGTTACTAACCATCGGCAAATTTTATACCGATGAACGCTAATAATTGGCCAGGGCAGTTTCCCACTCAACATTCAGTTCAGCCAAATCAACAAGCCACAGGTGTTCATCAAGGTCACATGCATGCTGGTTTTCAGAATCAAGCATCGGCAGCTCAGCCGATGAACCCTTTTCAGCTGGTTAATGGACCACAGATAGTGACAAATATGCCAATTGCTGGAGATCGTGGGCCACAAAGGTATGCAGAAGGGTATCAGCAAGTACCTCTAGTTGAGATTCAACCATATCGTCAACAAGATGTTGATGCTTTTTGGGCTGATAAAATAGCAGAAATTATGAAGGATCAGTTTGGGATCAAGCCCAAAGTTAATACCTATTCTTATCGGACTCCGTATCCTCCGGCATATGATTTAATTCCTCTCTCAAATCGTTACAAGGTGCCAGATTTCACTAAGTTTTCTGGGCAAGACGATACATCAACCATAGAGCATGTTAATCGTTTTATTATTCAATGTGGAGAGGCAGCTTGTAGAGATGAATTGAGAGTTCGTTTGTTTTCATCATCTCTATCTGGATCAGCATTTACATGGTTTATCTCACTACCGCCAAATTCTATTATTACTTGGGCTGATCTGGAAAAGCAATTTCATAAGTATTTCTTTGCTGGAGTTCATGAAAAGAAGCTTACCGATTTGGTAAAGATGAAACAGCGCAATGATGAATCGGTAGAAGGCTTTGTGCAAAGGCTATGAGATGTAAAGAACAAATGTTATAGCCTGGTGTTGGATGATCGGCAGCTTACCGATTTGGCCTTTCAGGGATTGTTGCCACACCTTAAGGACAGATATGCTTCTCAGGAGTTCGAAAGCCTAAGTCATCTAGTGCAAAGGATTTCTGATCAAGACACTAGAGTTTTTGAACCTAAAAGGAATAGGAATAAGAAAGTTTCATTTGTCGAAGAAGTAGAAGATTCTGATTCGGATGAAGAGCCAGTTATCGGTTTGGCTGAGTGGGTTAAGAATAAAAAGCCGATATCTTGTCCCTTTGGTCACAAAGAGCCAGAGAAGTTTACTTTTGACGTCACCAAAGCCGATAAGATATTTGATCTTTTGCTTCAGGAGGGCCAGATTAAGTTGTCACCTAATCATGTGATCCCATCGGCAGAAGAGTTGAAGCATATGCTGTATTGCAAATGGCATAATGCAACTTCACACAGTACAAATGAGTGCAATGTATTTAGACAACAATTACAGTTAGCTATTGAGTCTGGGAGAATAAAATTTGGCAATTCCAAGATTCAGAAGCCGATGAAAATTGATCAACATCCTTTTCCAGCAAATATGTTGGATACTGAAGGTAAAATTAAGGTGTTGACATCGGAAGCTGCTAAAAAGAATGCATCAGTAGATCCCCAACATCGGATAACTACCGATGATGCAAAGGGCAAGGGGCTATTGACAGAAGGTGGTAGTTTTGGAAAGCCTCCTCGATCTGGCATCATGATTACTCAACAAAGATAACAGGAAGGCTGGCGTCAGCGAAGGGATCGATATCGACAACAGCAAGAGGAAAGACGTCAAGAAGAGTGGAATCGACATAAGGATCATTGGAATTGTCCGTTTTTTATTCATTGTTGGGAGGAAGGTATTAAGTTACCTACTGTTGAAGATTGTCCAGAGTGCAATGGTTATTATGGAGTTAATCATCCTATAAGAAGGTTTCAATCTGGTAATCGAGGTTTTTCTATTAATGAGCCGATCAGAAGGAGAGCATCAATTTATGATCGGCTGGGGGGCAGGCTCAGTGTACATGAAAGGCTTGGTAAACGCGCTGCATATTTTTCGAGAAACCAAGAGGAACTTGAAGAGATGGCAAATGCAAGAGTTCCTGATGAAGAAATATTTTATAGGGATCCTAATATACGTCGTGCGGAGACAACCAGGACTTATCAGCCAGTGTAGAAAACTAAACTTCCTCAATGGTGTCCAGAGGGTTTGACAAAGACACAGAAGAGGAAAATGCAACGAGAGCGTCAAAAAGACTTTTACCAAGAAGGAAGTCCCTCCAATGAGAAATCTGGTAATCAGCAGTGGCAGATAAAGCACAAAAATAAAGGCCCATCGGCAGATGTCAATATGGTGTTTATGTTGCCGATGGAATTTTTGGCTCTATCTGATAGCGAAGAAGAAGCTTCCTTCTCTGACCAAATAGCTCAATTAACACTAGATACAATGATGGCTATTTTTGAGAAGCCTGCCGATGATGAGAGACAACACCTCAAAGCTTTGTTTGTAAAAGGCAGAGTTGATGGGCAGCCTATATCTAAGATACTTATTGATGGAGGAGCTGCAATTAATATTATGCCTTATGTGATGTATCGGAAGCTTGGTAAGGGAGATCAAGACTTAACTAAGACTGATATGATGCTAAAGGACTTTGAAGGCAATGTATCACCAGCTAAAGGGGCAGTGTGTGTTGAATTGACCATCGGCAGTAAAACCTTACCGACAACTTTCTTTGTTATTAATGGCAAGGGTGCATATAATCTGCTTTTAGGAAGGGATTGGATTCATGCTAATTGTTGTGTTCCTTCTACAATGCATTAGTGTCTTGTACAATGGGTTGGAGACAAAATTGAAGTTGTTCCTGGTGATTCTTCTTATATCATCGCATCGGCAGAATCAGACACTTATGAGCGAACCAGGTGCATATCAGGAGAAGCTTAGGAAAAAGAATTCCTCAAGGTTGCCGATTACGAAATTCTACCGATCCAAGCAGTCGGTTCTGAAGAAGAGTTTTAATGGATAGGTTTGCCGATGATGGAAAATTAGGTCAAGGATTTACATCGGCAGATGATTTAATAGAAATAGATATTGGTGAAGGCGATAGGCCAAGGCCCACTTTTATTAGCGCTAAGTTAAATTCCCAGTGTAAACAACAACTAGTTGATTTGTTAAAGGAATATAAAGATTGTTTTGCTTGGGATTATACTGAAATGCCTGGGTTAGACCGATCTATAGTTGAACATCGGTTGCCTATTAAATCTGGATTTCGGCCACATCAGCAGCCGGCACGTCGCTGCAATCCTAATATACTTCCTGATATTAAGGCCGAAATAACTAAATTAATTGAGGCAAAGTTTATTCGACAGTGTCGATATGCAGACTGGATTTCTAATGTGGTTCCTGTATACAAGAAAAATGGAAAACTTCGTGTTTGTATTGATTTCAGGAATCTCAATAAGGCCACACCGATGGATGGTTACCCAATGCCGATTGCTGATTTATTGATTGATGCTGCAGCAGGGCATCAGATTATCAGTTTCATGCATGGTAATGCAGGTTATAATCAAATATTCATGGCTGAAGAAGATATTTGTAAGACTGCTTTTAGATGTCCAGGACATGTGGGATTATTTGAATGGATAGTTATGACATTTGGTTTGAAAAATGCCGGTGCTACTTATCAAAGAGTTATGAACTTTATTTTCCATGAATATATCGGCACATTGGTAGAAATCTACATTAATGATATAGTGATTAAGTCTGGAGACATCACAAAGCATCTAACCGATCTACAGAAGATATTGGAGTGCACAAGAAAGCATGGATTAAAGATGAATCCTAATAAATGTGCATTTGGTGTATCAGCAGGACAATTCTTGGGTTTTTTGGTGCATCAGTGGGGTATTGAAATTAGTAGAAAATCTATTGAGGCAATCAACAAGATTGTTGCTCCTGCTGATAAAACTGAATTACAATCCTTGATCGGTAAGATTAATTTTATTAGAAGATTCATATCTAATTTGTCGGGTAAGATCAAGGCTTTCAGTCCATTATTGAAATTGAAAGTCGATCAGGAATTTAAATGGGGGGATGAAAAACAGTTAGCCTTAAATGAAATTAAGAGTTATTTAACAAATCCTCCAGTGTTAGTTCCACCCCAACATGGAAAACCTTTCAGATTGTATTTATCAACTGAAGATACTGTTATCGGTTCAGCTCTTATTCAAGAATTTGAAGGAAAGGAGCGTGTTATCTATTATTTGAGCAGATGGTTAATAGATGCTGAAACCAGGTATTCGGCCATTGAGAAATTATGTCTATGTTTATACTTTTCTTGTATTAAGCTGAGGCATTATTTACTATCGGCTGAATGTACTGTCATATGCAAAGATGACGTGGTTAAGTATATGCTGTCAATGCCGATACTGAATGGTAGAATTGGTAAATGGATTTTAGCATTATCAGAATTTGACCTATGTTATGAATCGGCTAAGGCAGTTAAAGGGCAGGTTATGGCCGATTTCGTTACTCAACATTGCAACACGGTGGATTCTCTGGAAATTGCTCCGTGGACACTTTTCTTTGATGGGTCCACTTGTGGTGAAGGGGCATGCATTGGTATCGTATTAATTTCCCCTCAGGGGAAGAAGTATGAGTTCTCATTACCGATTGTTGCTACATCGACAAACAATCAAGCTGAGTATCAAGCCCTAGTAAAAGGTTTAGAATTGCTCAAGGAAGTACATGCTGATGTTGTTGAGATCTTTGGTGATTCTATGTTAGTTATAAATCAGTTGACTGGGAGTTATGAATGCCGAAGTGAAATTCTAATTTCATATCATGAAAAGTGTTTGAGATTATTAAAAGGGTTCAGGAGTTTTCATCTGGAACATATTTCTCGGATGCATAATGAAGAGGCTAACCGATTGGTTCAGCATGCTTCAGGATATCAACCTGTTCAAGAGGTATTAATATCAGCAGCTGATACCGATGACTGGAGGAAGGAAATTATTGATTATTTAAAGAATCCATCTAAAAAGGTTGAAAGACGTATAAGGTTCCAAGCTACCAAGTATGTACTCCTCGATGATGAATTGTATTACCGTACCATAGATGGAGTTTTACTCAGGTGTGTTAGCATAAAGGAATCAAAAGGCCTGATGGGTGAAATTCATGAAGGAGTATGTGGGGCTCATCAGTCAGCCTTCAAGATGAAATGGATGATCAGAAGAAATGGATATTATTGGAAAAACTATTCTTGAAGATTGTTTTAAATATTTTAAAGGATGTCAGGAATGTCAGAAATTTGGTAATATTCAAAGGGCACCCGCATCGGCTATGAACCCTATAATTAAGCCTTGGCCGTTCCGGGGTTGGGCTATTGATCTCATCGGTCAAATTTATCCACCATCGAGTAAAGGGCATAAGTTTATTCTGGTTGCTACCGATTATTTCACAAAGTGGGTTGAAGCAATTCCTTTAAAAAAGGTGACATCGGCTAATATGATTGATTTTGTGAAGGAGCATATTGTTTACCGATTTGGTATCCCTCAAACTATCACTACCGATCAGGGTACTATGTTTACATCGGGTGAATTTGATGAGTTTGCTATAGGAATGGGGATTAAAGTTCTAAATTCTTCACCGTATTATGCCCAGGCTAATGGTCAGGCTGAAGCATCTAATAAAGGAATTATCAAGCTCATTAAGCGCAAGATTAAAGAGTATCCTAAGAAGTGGCATACAGTATTAAATGAAGCTTTGTGGTCATATCGGATGGCATGTCATGGTGCAACCAAGGAAACACCTTATCAGTTGGTGTATGGACACGATGCAGTCTTACCTTGGGAGATTAAAATTGGTTCTAGGCGAATACGCTCTCAAGATCAATTGACAGCCGATGATTATGATATCCCTATGAAGGATGGGTTGGAAGATATAGCAGGTCATCGGTTAAAAGCTTTAGTTAGCATTGAGGAGAATAAGAAAAGAGTAGCTAGATGGTATGACAAGAAGGTGAAGGTAAGGGAATTTGTCGATGGAGAATTGGTTTGGAAGTTGATTTTACCGATTGGGACTAAAAGTTCTAAGTTTGGCAAATGGTCACCTAATTGGGAAGGTCCATATCGGATAAATCAATCTGTTCCTGGTAATGCATATATTCTTGAAACTCTCGAAGGAGTTGTATTTCCCAGAGCATTAAATGGAAAATATTTAAAGAAATATTACCCTAGTATCTGGATGGATGCATAAAAGAGTAATTGCCGATAACAATCCTATCAGCTAGAGGCAAAACAAAGTATCAATCATTGCCGATGCGCTAATTTAACAAAGCTTGGATAGCCGATATCGCACGCAGGCGAATTTCATCGGTTTCTTTTAATTCCTTGGCATCTTCATTGGCACTTCCTTCCACAGGCTTGAGTTTCTTCTTGAGAACCAAGGCCTTGCGAGCTTGGACGTCTCGTTCTTGCTGAAAGGCCTTGATAGTGTCAGGAAGCTGGTCTTCTTCTTGCTTGGCTTGAGTCAAGGCTGTTTCAACCTTTTCCAGTTCGGCTAGCAGAGCTGCCCTTTTTGCCGATAGGTCTAAGATTTTCTATTTAAGATCAGCACCGGAGGCTTGCAAGTTGCTGATGCTTTTGTGCTTCTCATCGGCAATTTGCTTCAGCTGTAGCATTTCTTCCTTAAGTTGAGCCTGAGCTGCTCTGTCGGCAATACGATGAACAACCTTTTGATATTGAAGTTGTCTGCTCTCCAGATGGACTACTGGAAAGATGGTTTCTTCAACATCGGCAGGGACTTGGCCACGGATTGTTTTGAAGATGATCCTTGCAGGGTCTGAATCGATCACCAGTTGAGCAGTATCTTGTTGCAGCAGATTTAGGAGAGCTTCTAGTTTGCCATAGGTATCTGCCAATATTGTCCCCAATGCTAGGGAAGAACTCGCCTCTTCTCCGTCATCATCGGAGACGTCGATAGCAAAAGAAAACAAGCTATCGGGAGAATCTTGTTCCTGTGAAATAAAGAAAGTTAGGAATCCTATTTGTGGTGTCTGGGGATATTATAAACCAAACAGTTAATCGGTTTACCTGCTTCAGGGCAATTTCTTGAGCCTGGCTTGAGGGAGCGGCTTGAAAAGGATCAGGCGAAGAATCGACAGAGGATGCCGATGGAATGTCTTCTACGACTTCATCAGTAGTCAGCCCTTGGGGTATAATGGCTGATGGTGTATCTTATACAGGAGAAGCAGCTTGTTCAATTATATCAGTGGGTCAATTGACAGGTGTTAGAACGGATGCAGGGGCTGGTGTAGATTTCTGTCGCTTTTGTTGAGCTTCAGCATCGATTAAAGCTTTGCGCTTTGTTTGGGCCTCAGCGACAATTAGCTGGGGGACATCGACATGTGTTGATTGGGAAGCTTGCATGCTTGGCGTGCTTGCCGATGTGCCCATTTGTTGCTGCAAAAACGAGCATAAGATTGGATATTTAACAGAAAAAATGTAAAAAAAATAAGAGAATACCTCTGAAGGAGGAGTAGAGATCGTGGTGCTTGATATTGGAAGAGTTGCCGATGACGATCCAGCTGCAGCTCTCACATCCTGATAATTATATGTTAATATAGTGTGTATCGGTAGAAAACAAAGTAAGCAAGGTTATTACCTTAAAAGCCTTGATTAGGCTTGAAGTAGCAGCCATTGGAGTGGCCCTGGATGTTGCTAGTCTTGGTCTGGAGGTGATAGTTTTGGTGCGAGTCCTCTGGAAGGTTAAGACCTCTAAGGTAGGGGCGTTGTAGCCAATTATTGAGACTGGAGAAATAGGGTGGAGGTTAAAGGGTCTTTCACTTTTGCTTATTGATGGAACAGGATCATCGGCCTGTTTCAGGGAAGATTAGTTACCAATATACATATAAAAGGAGGGAGAGAGACGAAAGTTAAAAGGAACTTACTACATCATCAGGAATAGCATAGTCGGGATCGATCATGTGCCGATATGTATGAACGGATGTTGAAAACAACTGTTCTTTCCACTCTTGCCACCATTGCTTATATGACTCTATGATGAAAGACGCTGATGACTAGGCGGAGAGATCAACATTTGAAATATCGGCATCGGGAGCAAGTCTTACTACTCTACTCCATTTAGTTCCAGTTGTAATAATTTCTCTGGGCTTAATCACATCGGCAAAGCATAGCTTGATTGGCAGTTGCCCAAAGGCTAATTGGCGAGACACTGCCGATGGATTGTAGAATTCATAAGTGATATGGGAATTCTTCCCGCTACCAAATGTGTTTACTGGGATTGCTCTGGGGGTAATAATAGCCATCATAAGATCATTATCTTGGTTCAGATCACTATCGGCAAAATTGAAAAGAAGAGGGAACTTGTTATCCTCATCGATATAGGGTACCCAAGCCCTGAGATCACGAGGGAGACCATGGTAGAAATTCTGAAAAAACCTGCCGATTTGATCTTCATTGGACTCTATTCCCGGAAGGACGATTATGGCTTCGCCGAAGTTGAGAGGAGGGCGTGTTGCCGATTCATCATCTCCAAGGACGTAATCTTCGGCGATCTCTCGTGGGAATTCTTGGGCAAAGAAATCCCATTGTAGACCCTTATGCATGTGAGCATTTAACCACATATTGATGAACCACCACGGGCCTCCCAGATTGCCGATGGGTTCACCAAGTAGAAGCTTCTGAGATACTTGGTGGAGAAGGTGGTAGGTTGAGCTTAGGAGGTATCAGCCAAGTGGGAATCTGATACCATTGGCCAAGAGTTATGCTGCTAGGAGGAAGGCATTAGTTGGTCCTACCGATCGACCACAGAAGATAAACTTCTCTAGCCACATGTTCAGGAATATGGCGTGTTCCCTTTGATTGACAGTACCAGTTTTTTGGTACTCTTGGATGTATCCTGTCCAGCCAACGATGTTGCGTCTATTTACTCTATACTCAGTTTTTCTGCCAAAAATGTGGCCTTCATCGACAGTTGAGATATCCAAGCCGGTGAGCATATATACATCGGCAAGAGTAGGGGCACATGGGCCATGACCGAACATGAAGGTATTTGTGGTATCTGACCAAAAATGAGCAGCAGCTATCATCATGGATTCATTCCTTTGCATATCAACAATGGATAACCTGATACATTGATCTATCTTCCGTTCTGCCCAGAACACTTGCATTGATCTGTTGACCCTCAAGTATCAGTTTTTCCACCCTTTGGTAGGTTTGGGCCAAGATCGAAATGTATCTTTCCATAGATTCAAAGAGAAATTTTGAGCTTTGAAGGGAATACGATTAGCCTCTGCATTGATCAGGTCGGTTGGATCTGGATCACCCATTGGACCTAGGCAATGGAGGGGAGGTTGGTTAGTTGGAATAACCAGTGTGTTGCGTAGTTCCTGAGTTTGGAAGATCAAGAGAAAAAAAACTGTAAGAACTCGCAAGGAGCCAGAAGGGTCGAAGTAAAAGTAATAAGAAAAGAACGAACCGCAGGGACGTCGAAGTTGACCGCCATTGTTGAGATATCGATGAGGGCCCGAGCTGGAGATTGAAAAATGACGATGGAAGGAGCTCTGGTGGGTTGAGGATGCGCAGTTAGGGTTGCTGCCGGAGAGAGAATGCCAAAGGTTGCAATTTGAAGGTAAAAGATGAGCAGTTCGGAGAAATCTATTTATAGGCCATTTGGGGTAGGGGTATTCTTGACTTATCTCTATGCCGTACGCGGATGGATCAAGGTGGTTCAGATAGATATGGTAACTGTTCGCACGACAATCAAGGGATTGTACATAAGATTTGATGGCATGGCAAGTAATCATGACTTGAAGGATATTTCGATACAGGATCTTTCAGTTCTAAAATGGTGATATTGCTGTGATAAGATCTTGCTGATGGATTGTTATTTTGGTATCTCAACCGTAATTGAGGCAAAAAAACAGTTGGAAAGTGTGCGATATTTACTGAGATGCATGGATTAAATCTGGATTTGATTAAATCTGGTAACAGATCGTGTTATGCCTGGAGAATGGGTTGAAAAATAGGTAATAGCAGGCATTATCTGGAGTAAATTTCGGAGCATCAATATCTTATACTCCGAAATTGGGGGGCATGTGTTGACATCGTTTTTTAGCACGTGTCAAGATGGTCAGGAAGGGCTAATCAGCAGAGGAAAGATTATTGTGTAGATTGATAGCTGATGAAAATGAGTTTGCTTATGAGTGGTAGCGACGTATGGATTCAAATTGAAATGTTACCAATAAGGTTAAGGGTATTATTGCCGATGCCGATGAAAGATGGTTTGAAGACTGCTGCCGATGAAACAGGGAATGTACCGATGGAAGGAACTTGAAGGCTGCTGCCGATGGAACAGGGATTGTGCCGATGGAACAGGGATTGTGCCGATAAAAAGGAGGTCAATGAGAATACCATCGTGACTGAGGCGGACTATGGAATAAGATAGGAGTTAATTTCCTTATATACGTTTATTAGAGTCTGAGTTGTATAAAAGTCATGTGTTTCCATAGATTTGGATTTAGTGTCCTAGTCGTATTTGGTTACGTTTCTGTAGATCAGGATATAAATATAGGGTGAAGGGCAATGTAAAAAGGAATCAATCAATACATCAAAAACAACTTTTATCTTATTTACATCTACTTTCGACGACTTTGTCAATTTGCATATTTTTCTTTTTTACGAGTTCTCATCGATTCGGCGAGTTGCATTGCTCTAGTGCAATCTTCGGCGATCCTCGAGTTTCGTGTGAGTACCTCTTGGCCGTGACTTCTGGGCGTATCGCTGTTGTCAGGACCAAAGTGCTCGTATCTTCATCCTTGTCGATTAACAGGTCAAATCGACCGGCACGCTTTGGATATCGATTTCGGGTATTAGCCCTTTGTGTTTGCAGATCTACTTTTGCATCAACAGTTACTAGATTATTTACATGTTACACACATGTATATATGAAGGTACTTAATTGTGGGTGATTGATGATTCGGGTAGTTTTGGTGCTACATGTATATATACGGGGGTATATGTACATGGGAGTACTTAGAATTTTACTTCTCTGCTTTCATTGTGTGCTATATTGGGAAATATTGGGCTGCAATGAAATTTTTCTGCAGGTACGCTAACCACGAATGCGTAAGTTGAATGTAGCTAACGACTAGTATATATCGAGAGAGTGCGTGTTATGCCACCGACATAGAACGTGATCGCCACCTTAGGTTGGCAATCTTGTGAGGACGAATAGGACGAAGCATGCATTATCATGATTGTTGCTTTATGCATAGCTATGCTCCTCTCACCCTTGTTCGATAATAAGTAACTTGTGATCAATGTGTTGCACTATCTCCCTTGTGTGGAGTTAAACAAGAATGCCTTGTTCCATGTTGCTTGAATAAGAAGTGCTTAGAAAAGTGTGTGCTTAGCCTTGTTAGAAATGATTGTGGTTACATGCTTGAACCTATAGATGTCCTCTAGTTTAGCCAAGTGGTGAATATGTTGTTCATACAAGCGTTTGCTACTGATTTAGACCTCACGTAAGTAATTGTGGATTCTCATGAATGAATTAAATTAGTGTTGGTCTAAGGTAACAATGTTTAGAGCTACTAGAATAACATGTTTGTGTGCTCTCTTGTTAAGTAGAACAAAGGCAAGCTTTGTTTTGCTTGTTGGACGTTGGCTGCTAGAACGGTTTCTGTTGTAGTGATGCTTTCATGATCATAATGGTGTTTTCTGTAGTTATGGAGAATACCAAAGTTGTAGCTAACTTACTTATCTAGCTTGTCCAAAAATTTCATGACCCTAGGTATTATGGTTTGAGAGTTATGAATTTTAAAAGTTTACGGTCAGGTTTTGCTAATGCTCTGAATAGATCTGAATGTTTGGTTTGTTTGACCTATGTGCGTATGGAATCATGTCTTGTAGATAATAGAAGAAGTGTAGTACTTTTTCTAAGATTTTCAAAATGTCCTATAGCACTAATTGTGGTGGTCTAAATCTCTAGTTATGAGCTTGCAAAGTGGAATGACAGAATCTGTCCTAATCTGGGCAGAAATGTCTTCTTTGTGTTGATTAACCTTGTTAGCTATAGAATCATCTTAATATGATAATAATAAGGTTATAGACAACTTAATAAGCTTTACATAAAGTGAAGTCTCAGCCTTGTTGTGTCCCTAGAACTCCAGTTTTGCATTTTTGAAGTTCTTGTCAATTTTCTGTCCATATTGGTACAGATCTGAAACATTAGCATTTTTGGCCATGTTAACCTATGATTTAGCTTTTGGTATGAATAACTAAAGTGTATTCATCTCCCTAAGCTTTATATAAAGTCTAGGATCACTTTTGTGGGATGTCTACAACCTCAGTTATGGTTGAAATTAGTAGCTACTATGCTGCTGTTTAGATTCTATGCACATGCTCAGTTGGCTTCCTTAGCTAGCGTTGTTTTGAGCTAAACTTATAGTTAGTTCATGCTTGAGATAAATGCTTAGTTTGGGTGAGCCTTGTGCCTTGTATTGGTTTCTTAAGCCTATTCGTTTGAATTTTCTCAAATGACTGCTTGATTGAGATGTTGTATGTGTGTTTGTTATTTAGGTAGTGTCCTAGTTGTCACCTCGTTTGTCCTCGGCAAGCATACGAGGGTCACATAGCTTTATCCTAGAACAACGTTCACGTTACGTAATTATATGGTTGTTGTCTTCAATTAGGTTTTCTCCCTTAGGAGCCTGAGCTTGTAGACTTGGTGGTTAGTCCTTGAATGTTTGTATCCATGCCTTTGCTTGACCGAAAGCCCAAAGTTGAGTTCTCCTATATGTTTGCATAAGCCATGGATTTTTGCAATCCTTTTGTGAAGACCCTTATCTTCTGACTAACCAAGTTAACTCTCATCAACGTTAGCCTTTGACCATGGTTCATACATTGCTAGTTGTGGAGACCGTACCCAAATCCATGTTGGACCTTCCGGTTACCTCTCCTAAGGATTAGCTAGTGTGATGCAACGTCTCTTTGCTATGGCCTCTAAATCATGTGCTTACAAATTCGTGCATCTACCTTATCAACTCAATCTATGACTACATATCGGTTTTTGCCTTGAAATTTGCTTAATTCGTCTCCAACCTTCCCAAGTCTCGGGATGTTTATCAGTCTTGATCTCATGTTGTTGCCCAACATGAGTAAATCTCCTATTAATCTTTTATCTGGAACTCACCTCGGTGGACGCAAGTCGTGCATAGAATTTAAGAAGAGTCCATTGCTCAGTTGTCTTTAGGAATTGGGCTATGTTCCCTTGTGGTGTGTGTTAATTTTTGGATCACCTCCTCGTTGATTCTAAACCTTGTGACTACCTTTACTTGCTATCCCTCCTTGGTATGGCGCTTGTTTGGACAACCCAATCTGTGCAATTTGAAATTCCTCATCCGGTGTATGTTCAGTAATGGTGTTATGAGTAGCAACTAATGGTGCCGCGATGAAACCGAGGGCCTCCTGTGGGTGCACACACAAGGTTGTGCTGCTCGGCACGCGCTGGTATCATGATTTCTAATCATAATGCATTGCAGAACAACCCTGATGTGATTTTCACGTGACCTTCTTCCTTGGTTATTTTTCCCATATCTTATCAAAAGACCCTTATATTGGACCAAAAGTAGTAGAGCTTCCTCCTGAAGTTGCTAAGAGGATAACCTTTGAAGAACAGGTCACCGACATAAACATTAATAGACTGCAATATGTGGTAGCCCAGTGACTCTATTTAGTTGTCCCCGTATTGACGAACGTCATCTAGTAAGCAAGTATCTCATCTCTATTGGATAGAAAGGACACACAACACTTACTGTTGGACAAGTTATCTGTGGGATGAGAATCGATTGTCGCATTGTGCATATGACCGGAGCTATCCAAGTCACAATCTTGGGTGCATAATGACCATACAATCGAAATCAACCATCTCTAGAGTAACTTTGTATTTGCTAACTTCGATGGCAACCATCTGTTCTGCACCAACCACAGTTGTTGTGGTCAAGAGTGAAGATTTGGAACTTTTTAGTGTTGAGAGACAACTGATTAGTTACCAATAGGAAGGTTAATCTCCAGCTAGGTAACGACTCTTTGGTAGCTACGAAGGCTATGTCTTACAGAGCAATAACCAACAAGAAGTTAATCAACTAGCCAACAACTTGAGTGATACTCTATCTTCCATAGATGTTGTGACCAAGCCAATTCCATCTTGGGCAATCACACAGATAGTACAAGGTGTTCAATCAGCTGCGGTGAAGAATTAGAGAAATGCATGCCCTAGTTTCGATCAACATCCTTGTGCCCTTAGGTGCCACAAACGGTTTGTTCATAACTTTATTGGACAAAGTGTTGAGGAATATTCGAAAGCAATTTGAGAAGTGTCAAACAACAGATTTCCCATCTTAGAACTGTTATTTGACCCTAAAGAGGAAGCCTCTAGATGAAAGTTGGCCTAACAAAGTTGTTATGCTGCAAGTCAACTCAACTTATAGTACAACTAAGTCACCAAGGAAGATTTTACTCAATCGCTTGGTGGTAGACTACTCCCCACGGTTAAGTGAATATTTACAACTTTTGTTGTCCGTAAGGCCTCGCTACATCTTTCTTTGGGAATTATTTTCCAATGATGACATACTTTGGTACCTTATAAATGTTTTTACCCAAGAGATTACATCTGATTCAACCCAGATAACTATTTTCTTCGGATAAAAGAATCTTCTTAGGTAACATTTGGCAGAAATACGAAGCCGACAGAGTCAGCTATCACATTCACTAATCCCTCGACCGACTCAGATAATACAGTGTTGTCATCAAAGAAAGAGAACTGCACACATGAAACCTTAAGTAGTGTTCTATTAGTTGATATCTGAAGGATTGAACCATTACGACCAGAATAGACCTTGTCTATTGGTTAGTTAGTACCATATAACCTCAGAGAATGTTTGTCGTCTATGATCTCACCCTTTTGGAAGGTTGTACTTAAGCCATTTTGGTAGAGAACTGCTTTTTCAAAACCGTGTGAACATAGAGCCATTTCAACGAGTATACTTCTGAATATTTTGGTCTAGTGTCAAGTTCATATGGCCTATGTTGTGCTCATTAGAGAGTCAGATACTTGTGAGTGGTTCACTCATGGACCAAATGATCTCCGTACACTGAGAATGAAGTACATGCTGTAACAGAACCGACTAAATTATAAGAGCACAAGTACGAAAACAAGCACCGAAGCGCTCAAATTTTCAAACTTGAGCCCATATAATCCCGGTAGTCAATCGAAATCACGAAGGATTTCAAACCAAACTGCTTACAACCAGGATCGCATCATTCAACATACACATCGTACGTTACATTTCACAAGTAGTTCCAAAATAAGTTTACACCACGAAGTAGCAAATATTACAAACCAAGTTTGAAAGTAGCGGAAGCATAACACACACTCGTTAATTAAATACTGCCAGTCTGGATGATCGACATCCCGCAAAAGCATGAGGAAAGTACATAAAGACGATCACGCCCTTGTGATCTAGTCATCATCACCCGCAGGGTGGAGACACGTCTTGCAGAATCCCTGATAAAGCATGTCATCTGCAACAGGAGGGAATAAACCCTGAGTACTGGAATGTACTCAGCTAGACTTACCCATCATAAACCAGAAATAAAATAACACCAAGGATTATGCAAGGCTTACACAAGAGGCTAGCTGACACCACATTTTGCATAAAGGCATAAGTAGTTGAAACTCTTATAACCTGTACTAGCAGTTATTTTTAGCATTTACCTGTCATCTAGCTTAGCACCTGTACTAAACATGCACTTGATCATCATCAAACAATTATTCATCTTATTTCCATAATAGGTATAAATGGTGGCAACATTGTATCATTCACTTAACCATCTGTTCATTTAATGAGATCTACGTTGCCGCTGCTCAAGTCAAGTGCTCACTAACCGGGAGCGACGGCGATTCGAATCGAATTCCTATCCAGCTGGAGGGGTATTTCTAACACTCACCGTGCAGACCCCTGCCAGGGTCGCACAGGCCACCTTTTCATATGATTCAGGAATCGCGGGTCCGAATGATGTCGCGACCCCAAGGGCGACACTCTGCCAGGTGATAGGGACTTTAACCCCCCCTTGGTCTCACGCCAATGTCCCCAAGCACATCCTTTCTCTCCTCCAAGAAGCAACCTACCATTCGATTCTCGGCCTGAATCACATTACTCGGCTTCGCGGTCGGAACGACTTATCCGGCCAACTAAGTGTTAGACTGCGTTCAACATGACTCAAGGACGTACAGCGAATCGGTCCTTAAATGACTCAGACGGGCATGGCTCCACACCCAAGACGTGAAGTGTCTTGCGGCGGTACCATCGAACTCCCGCCCGGTCTCAACTTCATTTTAAAGCATGGTTCCATCACGATAGCCATAAGCCACTCGCGACCCAGTCCTATATCTCGCGGATGACCGGAAATCACCCGACTTCTACCGTACTAAGCAGGGCTAAGCATCGACACGTGCCTAAACCTAATATAGGATTTAAGTATGATATCTGGACAAGGACAGGTACAATGCAGCAAGTGTTTTCATATAACTCCTAGAATTTAATGCAATAAACAATTAAAAGTACTCAAGATATATTTATAAAACGATGGGTTCAGCATGCACCGGGGCTTGCCTTTGAGAAAGGTTGCGGGTCTGTGGTCCGGACACTCGGGTAGATCTTCTGACGGAGCTTCCCCGACGTTGGGTTCTTCTGCTAATTCCTCCGGTTGACTCAGCACCTCCTCCGGTATCGCTTGTTCGAATTCGAGGAGTGTCACCCCCTCCGGTACACCTATTGCATGAGTGCATAATAAATTCCATGAATGCATAATGAAAGATGCAATATGCTCGGAATGAAATGCATTACAACAATTTAACGCTCTATTCAAATCACTTCAAAAGAGTAGGTGCAAATTTCCTCTCCGGTAGAGAAGTACTCACCTAATCTACTTAACCTAAGATAAAGCTGCTCATCCTCAGTTAAGGCCCTAACACCTAACAATTACAAAAGTAGCATGTCTTAGGATATCACACCATATCAATCAGCAAAACACCACAGTAAGCATTCTGGATAGCAGCTACTTGTTTTTATCACAACTGGAGATTTACAATTCCAAAAGATATGATCTAAGAAAATCTGGAAAGCCTAAGAAATGCACTACAATTCACTTTCAGACCTCAACTCCAAACTCCTAAGTTTTCCCATGTCAAACTTCACAAGTTCCAGAATCTGTCCTCTCAAAACAGAGAGTAGCAGATTTTGAACTGCCACTTTAAACAACAGTAACTCTCAAACTAATAAGCCAAATGCTTCCAAATTTTGACACAAGCTAGTTCATCAAGTTTACTCCAACTTTGGTATTTACAAGTTTTCCAGCAACCAATTTTATCAAAGCCAAATTTAGAATTACTACTAGCTGTCCAGAAAACCTAAAATTACAAAGGTTAAACATTTATTGATGTGGCCAAAGACCCTTAAAACCAAACTAAGATTTCCAAAAGTTCACATGGGGTATAAAAATACCAGAAAGTAGGGTGTGACTACCTAGAACATTTATTTATACTCATTTCTTATTTTACTTAATTAATTTGGTGGAATTTTAAACATATGTGTAAACTGCTCCTAAAATTCTACAAAAATTACAGGGGACGCTCTGACCCAAAAAGAGACCACAGTAAAAATTTGAACAAGTTTTATTCAAAGAAATTCTCTATACAAAATTCACGAGTCAAAAAGGCTGATTTTTGTATAATTAATAAATCATACTGAAAAGTATCAAACAACAGATTTCATATTTTTCTTAGACACTCTAGGGTACCAAGACATTATCCAAAAAGTTACAAGAACATTTCACATGTAGAAAAATTACAAAAATTCCTTCAATTATCTCCTAGAATAAAATGATAGCCTTATAACTTGGAAATTACTTAAGCACTGATGCCCAAATTTTTACCAGAGCTAGGGCTAGCATAGAGTAACCTACCCACCAAATTTCATGATTTATGGAACAATACAGCTCAAGTTATAATTTTAACAAATTTGCATGCATTCCAAAACACATTTAAAGGATCTATTAAATTCTTACAGAATTTAAACATCTCATGCCAGATCCATATTTTTCTAAAATACTACACATCATGTAGACCCTAACAAAATTTATCTCATGATTTTTGGATCATTAAAACCCTAGATCTATATTTTTCCAACTTGTACAAAAATCAGTGACAAAATAATAAAAATGAATTTCATTTCGGATGAACTGGGCCGGCCCGGAAAACTCGGCCCACACACTCGCGCGCGCGCGGCCCGCTCAGCGCCCCCGCCCGCGCGTGACACTGACGGGCGGGCCCCCGCGGTCAGTGACCGGAGGCAGGGGAGGCGGAGACCCGCGAGCTCCGACGAGCTCGAGCTCGCCGGAGAAGAGCTCGCTCGGCTAATCGAACACCGCCTCGTGTTCTCCGTCACCCGGTGCGTCGATTGGTGCTCGTGGAATGGATGGGGATGGGGTGGAAGGGGCTTGTCACCGCGAGCGGCGGCCGGTGATGTCTGGTGGCGGCGCACCGTCGCCGGTGAGGATGTACGATGCGGTCTAGGCTCGGTACGAGCTTCACCGAAGCTAGGCGGATCCATTTTGATAGGAAGGGAGGATGGAGAGAGACCCGAAGCACCCCGACCACGGTGAGGTCCCATGGCGGGCTCCGGCGACCTCTCGGAGACGGGGAAGAAAGCAATGCGGCTCACCTTGAGTCAAATCGCGGGCTTCGGTGGGTCAAGGGGATGGAGGGTGGTGAGGCGGAGGGAGTGGCGAGGTCTGGCGGCCGGTGATGCGGTGTAGCTCGCGCTTGAGCTCGCCGGAGAAGAACGGCAATGGCGGCTCGGTTTCGGTGTTTTTGCAACTGGAAGAGAGGGGGCGGAGGAATGGAGGCCGGCTCGCGCGTCGTGGCGTCTTGAAGGCGTCGCGGCCTGACTGGTGGGGCCAGGGCCGGCGTACGGGCGCCACCGCGCCTCCACGCGTCGGCGTTGCCCTATGGCCGGTCGGCCACTGACGAAACTGAATCGCAGTTCATTGACGCCATCGGTAGTGACTTACAGAGTGATTTCGAACGTGATTAACTTCTAAACCAGCCTGTTTCAGTCCAAGGTGGCAACATCAAGTTTGTAGAGCTATGTTAGGTCAACAACTTTGTCAATTGGTGTTTGGGCTGGTTCAGCCTATATTTCAAACTACATGGCCTCAAAGTAGTGCTTGATGAAACTGAAACCGGGGTTCAGTTAACGATGCCGACTGACAGCCTAAGTTCATGACACGATATCTCTTGAACCATTGAGAACCAGGCTTGGGTGATGTTGACAAAGTTGTAGGGTTACATGTGATCTACAAGTTTGTCAATATGAGTGAAAGCTGGTTTGGCCTGGTTTGCAAACTACAAGCTCCTAAAGTAGGCATCAGTAAAACTGTAGGGTCAGATTCCAGACTTAGAAAAATTCTAAGTCTTGGAGCTACCTCTCTAACTGACTTGTGGGCCACTTTTGAGCATGTTAGGGTCAATTTCATGAGATGGTCATATTGAGACTTTTGTTCCCCATGAATTTCTTTATAACTTTGCTTAAGGGTGCTCTTCCATGCAAGGTCTCTAAATTAGACTTTTTAATTGGTCAAACTAGAGCCTTCTAGGGTCAAATGGTGGTCAAACTTCTCTTGGAGGGCAAATTTGTAATTTTGGTCAACATGAACCTTGTTCCAAATGTTACCCTAAGTATAACTAAGGTGTTGTAGGTCATGATTGGCTACCTTACCTTTTTGTTACACCAACTATCAAATACTTCATGAAATAAATCAAACAAACCCTAGAACAATCACATGTGTTGCATCACATAAAATAACAAACATGAATGATGCATGCTTATGCTTATGCAAATGCAAATGCAATGCAATTAAGGACTAAACACTTGAAGTGTTACACATGCTATCTTGGATTCCTCCCAAAGTAATAATGCTTCATGGAAGTCAATGAAGGAAATTCTTTAGACAAATTTTACCATAAAGGGTAAGTATCAGAAAGTGCCTTTGACCAAATTGTTCACCGATGTTGAATCTTTTTAGCTGAATGCTATAGCAGATGTTGAGAACTAGATAATGTGCCTCTCTTCCTTAAAAGGTCTTCCATTCCGAATCTCGGGACGTGATTCTTTTAAGGGGGGAGGGCTGTAACACCCCTGGTGTTTGTCACTCACTAAGCAGTGGGTTTGAGCTCAAACATGATAGATCAAGTGGAGATGACAATGTCAAGGTCAAACCTATAGAAATGAGCCCCAACCTAAACTTGGATGTTGCACCATTGCTTTACATATAGGCCATTTTCAAGATATATGCTTGGATGGTGTTATTGCAATATCTTCATGTGTGTCACCTTAGTATTTATCTATATTGATTCCTGGAAAAGTTTCATGACGTTTGGAATCAAAAAGTCACATGAAATGATAAGTTATATGCTTGTTTGGATTATGACTAAAACCTGCCTTACATCCCATGGGAACTAGTGTTTGTGCAACATACAATGCAACATGTGCAACACATCTTGGACACATGTGGAACAACCTAGTGGAACATGTGTAGCATGTATCTTGAAACAACCACATGAAATGACTATAGCATTTCACTTGAGTTCTATGTTTCAAGGCATGTGAGGCCTACACTTTTGTGCAACCTATGCATGGTGGGTATGTTTGGCCTCTACAACACCTTAACTACACTTAGGACACTCCATGGAACAATGTTCATGTTGATCATTTTGCCTAAATGTGCTTCTAAGTGATGGTTGACCATGTATGGACCCGGGAACACTTTTGTTTGACTATTTCAAAAGTGTGACCTAGAAGCTTTGCATGACTGTGCACCCTTTGACAAAATCGTAGAAAATTTTATAAGGAATAAACTTTGTTTAAGAGTCAAGTCATGAAAATGTGTGGAACATGCTCAAATAGGGCCCACAAGTCAGTTGTAGGGCTGATTTCAGCACTTGGCCATTTTTAAGCCCTAATTCCGGTAACATCGACGTTGGCATCCTGCGTTCTCGTGATTTTGCTAACCAACATGATTTGACCCCTTAACAAAAGTTGGAGTTTATGTTATGGAGAACAACATGTAAAAAGTTGGGATCAATTTGACCAAGTTTGCCATTACGAAATCCCAAAATCGAGCCCTAGCTTAACATGTTGACACTGGTGATTTGGGGACTGATTATCTCCTAATCTACAGCTCTAATGACTTTGCTCCCTAAAGGAAAATCATAGTGCTTTGAACGGGCTTCAAACTTCGTATTGGTTCCATGTCCAAAATTGACCCGGAGGTGGCCCAAACTCACGTCCCACTCTCGTTGCTTCACTGCACGCCGCGTGTTTGGTAGAATGCCGCTATGGCCGTTCGCCGTGGCCGCTTGCCGCCATGAGTGGCCGCCGTGGGCCACGCTGCTGTTCCGATTGCTAGCAGCCACCGCATGCCAAACCACCACTACATGAGGTGCCTCCACCTTCCCGTGAGCTTAAAGTACCTTTGTCACCACCTATTTTCGTCACCAGAGGATGCCCCCGCCATGGCCGACCGGCCAACTCCAAGGCCGCCATCGATCCATCGTCTCCGACTGCCCTCCATCGAATTGACCGCGCCATCGTGTTTCTAGCACCAAGCCGCACCTCCTGGACTGCTCACCTCACCGGCTTCGCCCCCGTGGCTTGCTGCCGCCGGAGCACCGGCCGACGGGCCGCCGGTGCACGTGGCCAAGCCGCTGCCGACCGCCTTCCGCCGCTCCTCGGCCACCCCGGGTGCGGAATGGCACGGCGGTGCCCGCGCTGCCCCTCCCTGCCGCTGGCACCGACCTCACCGGCCGGAGGATGGCCGGCCGGCATGCCTCCTCCACCTCCTCTGTTCTGAAATGAGGAGAGGGACCGCGGGGTTGAATTGGGAGAAGTACAGGGGGTTAAGTGAGGAGATGCAGACTCATTTGAATAGTGCCTAAAGGATCTTTCGGTGATGACTTATTTAGTGAAGAGTTCAAGGGCCCTGAAGTAAATGTGTTTTCCCTTTTCTGATATTCTTTTCTTTTATACATATAAATCGGCTGAATCTTTAGAAATTGATATCTCAGGCTAGGAATTTCCAAAAACAGTAAATGGGGACTTTTTGGAAACCTTGAGAAGAGATATTTGTAGTAGAGTCATAAAATTCTATATGTTTGTAGATATTTTCTGATGTCCTTATTTATGTTTTAAAAGTGCTCTAAAATGCCTCTAAACTTGACCACAGCAAGATGTGGAGTTAGAACTCCAAAAATAGTGATTCTTGTTTTATTAATTTTGTGATGACATGTACTTACTAGGAAAAATATTAAACACACTAGTTGTTCACTGTTTTCTTAGGGTTTTGATTGGACCTTGTTAAATAAGGAAAACTACATTATTTTGCTTGTCATTTTTATATCTTGAGTTGTGATGCTCCAAATGATGTGAAATTTTTATGGTAGTCTTGTCATGATAGGTATGTATTGTGGTATAAATTTCTTGGTCACTACTTATTGGATGATCTAGTTATTGATTTAACTTGTTTATAGCTTGATAAATAGCTTATAAATAATATATAAATGATAAAATGGAAAATGTTGTCCCATTACCTTAGTATGAGGTTGTACCCTGTGATCTTGTGAGACTTGTTTCTTGATTGATGTGCTTGCCCTCTTCTATGTTATGTCTTAATGAGGATTAAGTTAATTAGCTCTAGGTGTTTATGTGAACTTTGGTATGTTTGCATGATTACTTTGTTTATTGCACTTCTATGCATTCATACATATGCATTATTGCACCTCATTTAGGTACGCTAGCTGAAGCACGTGAAGGACCTGATGTGGAGCCAAACCCGAAGATGGAGTTGGTGGATCTATCCCGAAGATAGAAAGACCAGACAAGTGATAGATTGGGAGATGCTCGCCAAGCGAATTCATCTGACATACTCTAACTTGAGTCGGATCCTAGGCAAGCCCCGGAGCATTATAAGCCTCCTATCTTCAAAGCAATTAATTCTATATATGTTATAAGTATTGTTGCATTAGGTGATAGGAGTTGGTTGGAAACTCTTGCTGCATTATATCATTCCCTGTCCACATATATGAATCCCTGAATCCTACATAGACTAGGATCAAGTAGATGCTTAGCCCTGCTTTAAGCGGTAGAAGTCAGGTGATTTCCTGTCACCTGCAAGATGTAGGGATATTCATATATGGCACGGTTGGCTATATTGCTATCGTGGAATGGAACCATGTGTTAATAAAATGAAATGAGACCGGGCGGGATGACGATAGTGAAGCAACAAGGCATGGAGGTCTTGGGTGTGGATCTATCCCCGTCTGAGTCGTTTAAGGACCGATTCGTTGTACATCCTTGAGTCATGTTGAACGCAGTCTAACACTTAGTTGGCCGGATAAGTCGTTCCGACCGCGAAGCCGAGTAATATGGTTCAGGCCGGGAATCGAATGGTAGGTTGCTTCTTGGAGGAGAGAAAGGATGTGCTTGGGGACATTAGCGTGAGACCAAGGGGGGTTAGAGTCCCTATCACCTGGCAGAGTGTCACCCTTGGGGTTGCGACATCATTCGGACCCACGATTCCTGAATTGTACGAAAGGTAGCTTGTGCGACCCTGGTAGGGGCCTGCGCGGTGAGTGTTAGAAATACCCCTCCAGCTGGATAGGAATTCGATTCGAATCACCGTTGCTCCTGGTTGGTGAGCACTTGACTTGAGCAGCGGCAACATAGATTTCATTAAATTGAACGGATGGTTAATTGGATAATGATGGAAAGGTTGCCTCAATTTATACCTGCTATGGTTAATATTGTTTGCTCTTAATAAAGTGAGTGCTGTAGTACAGGTTCTAATATAGAGGACAGGTTAATGATAATTAACTTGATGCTTAAGCATTAATGATTACTTATTCATAATAAGCTTTTGTGTAAAATGTTGTCAAGCTAGCCCACTTTATATCAGCCTTGCATGATCCTTGGTGTCACCTTATTTCTGGTTTATGACGGGTAAGTCTAGCTGTGTACCTTCTCGTACTCAGGGTTTTATCCCCACTTGTTGCAGGTTGTGCTGTATCTTGGCTACTGCAAGAGTTGGTTGGCCCTGCCGTAGTGGCGGAGTGTGGAGTGTGATCACGGGCATGATCCTCCTGAGTTAGCTTCTCTCTAATGCTTTTGTTGGAAGTCGACCTTGGTACTGGCATGTATTTGAAATAAGATAAATGTTAGTTTCAAATTACTTTGCTTCCGCTACTTTTTAACTTAAGTTGTAATAACTATGTTGAACTCCGATGTATATTCAATTACTTGTGAAATGGTTATAACATATGACTTGTTATGTTGAATCACTACGATCTTGGCCGGTATGTTGGTTGGTTTGAAATCCCTCGTGATTTCATTGGACTACCGGAGTTATATGGGCTCAAGTGTGAGAATTTGATCACTTCGGTGGTTGTTTTTGTACTTGTGCTCTTATAATTTGGACGGTTCTGTTACACGATGTCACACCCAAAAATTCCTATTTTTGGTTGTGCATGAAAAACACTAAATAAAAAAAATGATTTTAATATCTGAATAAAACTTATCCAATAAATTAAGTTGCTGCTAATTTAAATGTAGAAAGCTGTGGTTTAAAACTTTTCCATATTAATTTGATAGCCTTTTCATGATGTGATGTTTGCTTGTTGCTTAACTTTGTGTTATGAGCGAGTAAATTTTTTTTTAAAACGCGTTTAGTAAGTCATTTATCTTTTTCTGGCTTGTCTCTGCCTTTTTCTGTAACTAAATCTCTACTTTCTCGATCTTAATCTTTTCATATGGAGAATTCCTAGATCATCTTCTTCTACTCCGTATCACTCCTTTCAATTCACCGTCCGTTAATGAATCTCTACAAACCTCTCGGGAATTTTTCCGGAATTTATGGAGTTCTCAGAATATTTTTCGTGGCTTAAATATTAATTCTGGGTTTTGCTAGAATTATTTTATATCTGAAATTAATATATTTCGAAAATCACTAATCCTAACCCTAATCCAATTCAGCCTAAACACTTTCACTCTTTCTCTAACTGATCAAGGCCTGTACCATTGTCTCTATCCAATCCTTGTCCAATCTATTTTTTTTGTTCTGTGGGCCAATATATGTTTTGGACCTGATTGCAATCCACTCCATGAGGCAAATAAACAAGGCCAACGCTACTGGCACAGGAAAATCATAGTGATGCACATGCACACGCACGACACCCAGGACACCAGGTTTATCATGCGTACGTGTCTCCAACTCTCCATCTATAAATAGCGAGCTGCTGCCCTGGTTCCTTTCTTTTTTTTTCACGAGCAAACTATCGCCGCCCGTGCCCTAGTAGATGGCGTTAGAACTGTCTCCATCCCAAGCCCTAGACTCGCCCTACCCTGTTTCTGATCTCGCCGAGTTGGGAGCCGAAGTCTCCGTAGTCGTGCTCGCCATCTGCCGCCGTTGCCGAGCTCGGAGCTGATGCCTCCAGCTGCGTCCGTTTCCTCATCTACACCGCTGCCTTGCCCTAGCCCTGCGCTGCCCCTAGTTTTGCATCTCGCCGAGCTCGGAAGCACAACCGCTACTGCTGTTGATGCCGTCTGCCGCCTCTCGGTACGTCCTCTGCAACTTGAATATGTTTTAAATTATGATTTGCTTACCTCAAGCTCGATATATATCATAAACTCGTCTTAGTGTTCACTGGGTACATTGTTTAGCAAGTTAAAGTTTAACTAGCCTACGTGATGTCAAATTGTGTATGAATAAATGTGATCTGCTTCAACATGCATCATGTACAATTTGAATAGATGTTCTCACCTGTTCTTTTATTTTGATAAGTTAAAGTTTACTTTGATTGAATGATACATGCATGTTAATATTTAAAATATGATTAGTTTAACTCGACTCTTCTAAAATAAAACAATATGATAATGACTAATCTGAATTGTATTTTCTCATGATTTTAGTTAACTAAAATATCCTCTAGTTGATTGTTTTCTTTTATAGTATAGAACTCCCGATAGTCGTTTCTTTTTAACGATAGTTTTGTTATTGGCGTGACTATAGTAGTTAGCTTTCTTTCAGTACGTTGTTTTCTCTTGTGTGGTGTATTGTTCTTAGTTGTCCCTATTTGTTTGCTTGTATGCTTGTTAGTGTGCTGGGTTGCTATGATCTACGAGTAGAAGAAAGACTATTTGTGAACGCCGATGTTCAGAAGGTGATGACCAAAAGCAACGTATGAGGAAGTTTGGGCAAGTGTTAAGGCAAGTATAACATGGGACCATCCTTGTTACCTATTCACTGAAAATATCATACATATGCATGTGTCCTCCTTGATAACCATAGAGATTATAACTTAGCTATTGATATCTTGATTCCTTGTCACCTATGGGTTGTGCATTTGGGTAGCTATTGCTAGTGCTTAATTATGAACAATGATCTTGTAATTTGATTAATGGATTAAGAAACTAACCATTAAGATGATTTTATTACTGTTGAAAAGGGGGCTAGAGCAAGGGGTTATATTGTTGCTCTAGTTTCTCTCCATAAGGACTTATCTGTACGTGATCATCCGGGACATACAGTACAACTGTGAGGGCTATATGGCTCTGGCTTTAGTTGCTTAAAGGACCTTTTCTAGCTTGTTAGTGGTTACCTTAAATGGCGTAAGAACAGCTTGCCACGTTGGGTGTAGTGCGAGCCCCTGGCCTAGTGTGTATAGGCTGCGGTTGTTGTGCCACAGGGAAGGGGGGTTCTACATCTGCCTGCCGAGTGAATCTAATGGCCCTAACTTGTTAGACGAACCTTTAAGTGGCTTTATATGATTTCCGGTGTTTTGGGGAGTCGCGAACCCATGCATTTGGAAGTTATGACTCACAGTGAAAGTGTACACCTCTGCGCAGAGTTAAAAACTGGTATACTAGCCGTGCTCACGGATACGAGCGGCCTTGGAACATTTACAGATAGATGATCACCATTGTTATATCATGCTTAATTACTGTTGTTATTATTATGCTCATGTTAATGATATTCATTATCCTTATTACAATTGATCATTGGTTCATTAATGGGAATTGGAATACCTTGATGCTACTCAATTGCTAATTATATGATAAATAAAAGCTAAACGCAGTCAAACAGTGTCTAGCCTTTTTGAGCCTCATGAACCCTGTGTTATACTTGTTGAGTTCAACATGGACTCACTCTTGCTATTTCTCCAACACTCTAGTGTGTAGTAAGGTGCTGTTTAGAAGAAGGATAAAGAGGTAGTGGAGTTTCCAGAAGTCTTTCAGAAGTGTTTGGCATACGGAGCCACCAGTCAGCCGTCCCTGAGAAGAATGGAGCCCGAAGTTTAGTCACCGTTCCGCGATACTCTGATGTAAGTGTTAATATAGCTATGTATACGTTATATAATAACATTGTTTCTGATACTTTTTCATTCTGGCATATGTGTGGACTTCATGGGCACACATATGATTAGCCTGGTTTTGTTCTTTAGAAAACCAGGTGTGACAGAGTGGTATCAGAGCGGTGTTGACTGTAGGACGTATGTCAAGTAGCACCGGACGTATTCTAAAACTCATTTCACTATAAAACTATTTTGTCATCCCTTGACTCATTGATTTTGACTATTTTCTCTTCCTTGTCTTGTTGTATCCCCTCCTTGATAGCTTCCTTTGAGCTATTATTTCTTACTCCCTTGGTTTTTGTTTTATGTTATTTTTAAAAAAGTTTTCTAATCTCATCTTGTTCTAAAAGTTCGATGGCCTTTCATCATCCATACTTTTTCTTAGGATGACCACCATTGTTGAAGAAGCACGTTTAGTACCGATGATGTGATGTGTGCTTGTTTTGCTTGATGTGTTGCTTGTGTGTTGCCTTGTTCTTGTGTTTCAAAGGTGGCTCGGAAGGTAAAAGTCTTGAGGAGTAGCTCAATCCATGTTAAGTGGGGTAGGTTTTACGTAATACTCCGCATGCTGATTTCTGTAGTAGTCTGCAATGTTTCTATTATATCTCAAGATATGGACATGAGAAATTTATGAAATTTTACTGCGAATAACTAGACTTCTGTATCTTTTCAAACCCACTGGACTTACCTAATTATCTATTATGAGCTAAGAGATATACCTGTTCCAAGTTGGGGTCACCGTGCAGTCTGGAATCCTGAAACAGTTTCGGTTGAGTTCAGCTTTTGACTAACTTATTGATAGAAACTGGAAAAGTGTTGTGAATAAAAGTCATAGATAATTTCGTAAGATTTCCAACCATATAAAGATCACCTTAATCGGATGTCTGTATCTTGAGATATGTTAGATTTACTGAACTGCTAAAATTGGAATTCGCCTAGAAATTTCTGCATTACTTCCTTATCTTGTATAAGTGAATATATCATTGGATATCTTTGAATCTCATTGATTTACCTTGGAATCTTACATTAGAGATGATTATGGTTATCTAGTAAAAAAGGAGATGCAAGTTACTTTGGTGTCCCCTAGTTTCTTTTTCTTAAGGGGGATAGCAAAGTTGTGAGTGTTGTAAGATGAAGGTTTCGTATGTCCTAGTGCTTCACTTGGAAGAAGGGTTATCTCTGTGATTGGAAGTCTACTCATGTGCTAGTATTGTTTGCTTGGGATCAGTGCTTTGTTGGATCGTCTACAAGAAGCTCGGGTATTCATCAGGACTGGTCTTCACTTCAAGCTATCATCAGTTGGGAGTTCAACATTCAATTCAACATACTCTATACAAGTTAGCATGGATGACATAGGAAGGAGATGTTGGAAGTCTATAGTTAGTTTCATGAAAACTTAGATGACATCATCCCCATATCAAGTATGTTTAGTAAGTTTTAAGTGAAGGACTTATCATTAGCAGCAAGCCTTAAAGAGAGTGTTGCCTTCAATGACATTGCTAGGTAGAACAAAATCTTTGTTAAGTGGGGTAGTGTCCGCTACCATCATCAATCTCAAGCAACGAGGTACGAAGAACCGAAGATCAAACTTTATCTTTCTTGTCATCTTTTGGCTATCCTTGATCCATGTCTTATATCTCATCAACACAAAGCAAAGAAGCATGAAGACTTAAAGATTAGTGTTATCTATCTCTCTAATCTCTCTGAACCCCATTTTTATCTTATCATGTCTTTTTAGAGCAGTATGTCTTCCATAGCTTATATCTCTATTTTTGGAAACCCAAAAATCATGGATAAATTATGGACAATGGTAGACTTTAATATCTTTCTCTGACCGTAAGAACCACCCTGATAGCTATTATGGTTTGGGAGTTATGAAAATCACAAGGCGACGCATCTGTGCTGTCAGCAACCTGGAATAGTTTCTGTTGTGCACGGTTTTCGACTACCTTAAGTGCAGAATCTGGAGAAGTGTTCTATAAGAAAGTTGTAGTAAATTTAATAAGCTTTCCAATGGTATAAGCTATAACATCATTGGATTTGTAGAACTTGAGTTATAATTGTATTTCTGCACTGCCATTTTTCTGCTCGTGAGGAAGTGCAGGTTACTTGTTCTTGCATATGCTCATGAATCTCTTTGGGATGCTAGAAGGACATGATGATAGTCATCACTCAGAAACAAATGCGAGTTATCCTTTGGTGTTCTCTAGTTGATCTCTTCTTAAGGGGTTTGCCGAACTAAAAGACGATACAAGATGAAGGTTTATAGGTTATATTTCGTCACTTGGAAGCATCAGCTATCTACATGATTGCAAAGTCACTATCGAGCGCAGGTATTCTTTCTCAGAGTGGTAACCTGTTAGAACCATCTACAAGAATCGTAAGGGTCTAAAGGAGACATTTACAAAGTGGGTTTTGAGCTTGTGACATCATCATTGATAAGAGTTGATGAAGGAAAAGTGAAGAATTGCAAATCAATTTTATATTTCTCCCTAGTCTCTCCAAATCTCGGGACGAGATTCCTATTAAGTGGAGTAGAATTGTCACACCCAAAATTTCCTATTTTTGGTTGTGCATGAAAAACACTAAATAAAAAAATGATTTTAATATTTGAATAAAACTTATCCAATAAATTAAGTTGCTGCTAATTTAAATGTAGAAAGCTGTGGTTTAAAACTTTTCCATATTAATTTGATAGCCTTTTCATGATGTGATGTTTGCTTGTTGCTTAACTTTGTGTTATGAGCGAGTAATTTTTTTTTAAAACGCGTTTAGTAAGTCATTTATCTTTTTCTGGCTTGTCTCTGCCTTTTTCTGTAACTAAATCTCTACTTTCTCGATCTTAATCTTTTCATATGGAGAATTCCTAGATCATCTTCTACTACTCCGTATCACTCCTTTCAATTCACCGTCCGTTAATGAATCTCTACAAACCTCTCGGGAATTTTTCCGGAATTTATGGAGTTCTCAGAATATTTTTCGTGGCTTAAATATTAATTCTGGGTTTTGCTAGAATTATTTTATATCTGAAATTAATATATTTCGAAAATCACTAATCCTAACCCTAATCCAATTCAGCCTAAACACTTTCACTCTTTCTCTAACTGATCAAGGCCTGTACCATTGTCTCTATCCAATCCTTGTCCAATCTGTTTTTTTTTGTTCTGTGGGCCAATATATGTTTTGGACCTGATTGCAATCCACTCCATGAGGCAAATAAACAAGGCCAACGCTACTGGCACAGGAAAATCATAGTGATGCACATGCACACGCACGACACCCAGGACACCAGGTTTATCATGCGTACGTGTCTCCAACTCTCCATCTATAAATAGCGAGCTGCTGCCCTGGTTCCTTTCTTTTTTTTCACGAGCAAACTATCGCCGCCCGTGCCCTAGTAGATGGCGTTAGAACTGTCTCCATCCCAAGCCCTAGACTCGCCCTACCCTGTTTCTGATCTCGCCGAGTTGGGAGCCGAAGTCTCCGTAGTTGTGCTCGCCATCTGCCGCCGTTGCCGAGCTCGGAGCTGATGCCTCCAGCTGCGTCCGTTTCCTCATCTACACCGCTGCCTTGCCCTAGCCCTGCGCTGCCCCTGGTTTTGCATCTCGCCGAGCTCGGAAGCACAACCGCTACTGCTGTTGACGCCATCTGCCGCCTCTCGGTACGTCCTCTGCAACCGGCCGGCTACCAATCTACGGCAAGAAGAGCAGAGGAGTCCTTCTATGTGAAGCACCATCTATTTTCTTGTCCAACTCTAGCACGTCAGCGCTGTTCTTCACCGGCGGATGGATTGATGCACTTGCAGACCAACAGCTACGTCGTTCCCTGAAGCCGAGCATGCTACTGCAGTTCATGCAGGGCCGAGAAAGCAAGTACGTGTGATCGATCAAGTCAGCTGCATCTTGCAATGATAAACGGTATGCCACATTGTTTAATCGGCCAGATACTTTGCTGATGTGATGTATACATCATCCTTGCGTAGTAATTCCTCAATTAGTTTAGTCGTCATCATTTATTCGTTTTAGCTCCGGTTCGAGTGGTTCTCGTTACGTTAGTTTCGTGACGCCGCGCTCTATGCAGTAGTAATACCGTTTATCATGTCACACAATTATTAATTTATTGATTAAAATATAATTTAATTAATAATTAGTTAGTGGCTTTATAATTAAAAGCAACCTAGGGTTATAATTTCGCGCTTGTTGTGTTGCGACCATGTCAACATAAACTATGTGTTAGGAATGATGTTTACCCTGTTACATGTTTATGAAATTAATCCTATTAATTTGACTAATGATTACGCAAGTTTGTCTCTAGATGGAAGCAACATAGGATAATCTTGATCTTTTTATAATTACCTAAATATGTATTTGTTAATTTGTCTAGTTTAAACATGATTCATATAAAGTCGTATTACATGCAATTTGATTAATATTTATACAATGCCTTTTTAATTAAAAGTAATTTAGGTTTTATATCTTGTCTTTTATAAACAAATGTTAACTTGGTCGATAGCAATTTGAATATTCTTTACTAGTTATAACTTGGTTAGTACCAAAATCATTGTCTCTTTATTAATTATAATTTGTTTCTATAATTCTAAAACTAGTTTAGATGCTCACTTGTTTACTTTTTTTTCATAAAAGAAATGTGTTTCCTTATATGTTTATGAATAATATATGGCTAGATTTAACTTGGTATATTAATAATATAGGTTTATCGCGTAGGTCCTTTGTAATTAAGCATGAATGATGTATCTAATAGCAACTTGAATATGTTTTAAATTATGATTTGCTTACCTCAAGCTCGATATATATCGTAAACTCGTCTTAGTGTTCACTGGGTACATTGTTTAGCAAGTTAAAGTTTAACTAGCATACGTGATGTCAAATTGTGTATGAATAAATGTGATCTGCTTCAACATGCATCATGTACAATTTGAATAGATGTTCTCACCTGTTCTTTTATTTTGATAAGTTAAAGTTTACTTTGATTGAATGATACATGCATGTTAACATTTAAAATATGATTAGTTTAACTCGACTCTTCTAAAATAAAACGATATGATAATGACTAATCTGAATTGTATTTTCTCATGATTTTATTTAACTAAAATATCCTCTAGTTGATTGTTTTCTTTTATAGTATAGAACTCCCGATAGTCGTTTCTTTTTAACGATAGTTTTGTTATTGGCGTGACTATAGTAGTTAGCTTTCTTTCAGTACGTTGTTTTCTCTTGTGTGGTGTATTGTTCTTAGTTGTCCCTATTTGTTTGCTTGTATGCTTGTTAGTGTGCTGGGTTGCTATGATCTACGAGTAGAAGAAAGACTATCCGTGAACGCCGATGTTTAGAAGGTGATGACCAAAAGCAACGTATGAGGAAGTTTGGGCAAGTGTTAAGGCAAGTATAACATGGGACCATCCTTGTTACCTATTCACTGAAAATATCATACATATGCATGTGTCCTCCTTGACAACCATAGAGATTATAACTTAGCTATTGATATCTTGATTCCTTGTCACCTATGGGTTGTGCATTTGGGTAGCTATTGCTAGTGCTTAATTATGAACAATGATCTTGTAATTTGATTAATGGATTAAGAAACTAACCATTAAGATGATTTTATTACTGTTGAAAAGGGGGCTAGAGCAAGGGGTTATATTGTTGCTCTAGTTTCTCTCCATAAGAACTTATCTGTACGTGATCATCCGGGACATACAGTACAACTGTGAGGGCTATATGGCTCTGGCTTTAGTTGCTTAAAGGACCTTTTCTAGCTTGTTAGTGGTTACCTTAAATGGCGTAAGAACAGCTTGCCACGTTGGGTGTAGTGCGAGCCCCTGGCCTAGTGTGTATAGGCTGCGGTTGTTGTGCCACAGGGAAGGGGGGTTCTACATCTGCCTGCCGAGTGAATCTAATGGCCCTAACTTGTTAGACGAACCTTTAAGTGGCTTTATATGATTTCCGGTGTTTTGGGGAGTCGTGAACCCATGCATTTGGAAGTTATGACTCACAGTGAAAGTGTACACCTCTGCGCAGAGTTAAAAACTGGTATACTAGCCGTGCTCACGGATACGAGCGGCCTTGGAACATTTATAGATAGATGATCACCATTGTTATATCATGCTTAATTACTGTTGTTATTATTATGCTCATGTTAATGATATTCATTATCCTTATTACAATTGATCATTGGTTCATTAATGGGAATTGGAATACCTTGATGCTACTCAATTGCTAATTATATGATAAATAAAAGCTAAACACAGTCAAACAGTGTCTAGCCTTTTTGAGCCTCATGAACCCTGTGTTATACTTGTTGAGTTCGACATGGACTCACTCTTGCTATTTCCCCAACACTCTAGTGTGTAGTAAGGTGCTGTTTAGAAGAAGGATAAAGAGGTAGTGGAGTTTCCAGAAGTCTTTCAGAAGTGTTTGGCATACGGAGCCACCAGTCAGCCGTCCCTGAGAAGAATGGAGCCCGAAGTTTAGTCACCGTTCCGCGATACTCTGATGTAAGTGTTAATATAGCTATGTATACGTTATATAATAATATTGTTTCTGATACTTTTTCATTCTGGCATATGTGTGGACTTCCTGGGCATACATATGATTAGCCTGGTTTTGTTCTTTAGAAAACCGGGTGTGACACACGAGCCACCTTCCTCATCTTTGTAGGGAAAGGCCTCAAGCAAGGCAGTACCTCCTCAATAAGCTGAAGTGTCCCTACCAAGGAGGATTTGGTCACTAAGATCGAATTCAGCCCTTCGTCGCCATCACGATAAGTGAGGCCACGAAGGCCTCGGGGGCTCCTATCGAGATCATAACATCCACGTATATTAAACTCTTAGTTTTAGGTGGTTCTCGATCATCCAAAGACCCCTCGGCCGTTCCCTCTGAGATCACTAGGGGGCTCGAGGGCTATGCCCATCGGGCATGCTCGCACGCACCCTCTAGCCAAGGGATCCGGCCGAGCCTGACCGCGCGGCACCTTCGTGCATGAGAGCAAGGCAGTGGCCACTGGGCTAGCCTAGGGTGTGGCCGCACCCATGGTGTGGGTGCACCACCCCAGCATCGCCTGGACCCACCTTGCTCTAGCGGTCCATTCAATGCACGTGGAGGCGGTTGCATGTGGTGTTTCCTAAAATAGCTAAGCAAACCGACCTCTTCCAAGCTATAAAAGGAGCCCCCTCCTCACATTCATGATGATCATACACACTTGAGAAGATGAGAAGGGCTACACACATTTCCAATAGCTTCTAGCTAGACTAGAGTAGGGAGTGAGAGGGGGAAAGAGTTAGAGGAATAGCGGAGTAGTGGTAGCTTCTACCTCAGGTGCTCGGCGAGCCTTGTACCTCGGGAGGACAGAGTGCTGGACTTGTCGGCTCCCTCTACGCTTGTACCTCTATGATCATCTTACTAATTGGAGTAAGAAGTTTGTGTTCATCTTTCGGTTCGACTCCCTAAGTTAAGTTATCTTTGTTACTACTCACTTGCGGGTTTGTCGTCCATCCTCGAGATGGGTGCTTTAGTAGAGGATTCCTGATAAAGATGGAAGTTCCTGGCCAACGCTAGAGTAGTAATGGTTAGCGTAGACATGGTGTCTGAGCTACACGTTACCTTCATTTGTCTTGTATCCCATGGTTGAGGGGTAGGCGGCAGGTGGTGACAGCCCTATCCATCCTTCATAATCCCCCACATTCGGATATGACGTAGAGCCGTAGGTCAGATTTGCCTAGCAGACCAAGCGAAAGCCGGTGCCCGAAGTGAGTTTGTAGTAGCAAGGTTACCTTCGCTTAAGGTTTCCACCCTTAGACGAACCTCACTACCCAAGTTACCCTTCATCCTTTTCTCTAGGTAAACTAGCCAAGATACTACTTACAATACCGTTCCTTTGGGAAAATACGATGCCCTGAATACTTCTGGGTGAAGTGCTACAACGGTACTTCCGTGCGTTTGCGGACCCTTTTTTGCTTACGCGAAGAAGCACCAACAAGCATTTCTGGCGTCGTTGCCGGGGAACGGTTGTCGTTTTAGTCTCCGAACCTAGTTTGCCCGTGTATCCTTTGTTTTTACCTTTCTTTTCTTTTTCTTTTCCAATGGAACAACCCACCATTCAAAACCTTTCTGCTCCCAAGGGCGAGTTCGTTGAACCTCCACAATCCTCAAAGCCAATCACAGCTTCAAGGTACGAACTTCGCCCAGGCTTTATAGCCATGGTTCGAGAACAAGCCTTCTTAGGGTTAGACTATAGAAACCCTTATCATCACCTCCGGGAGTTTGAGCAGCTCTATGCTTGCCTGACCATCTCAGGCATGCCACAAGAAACATTGCGGTGGAAGTTGTTTCCTTTCTCACTTGAGAGGGCGAAGCAATGGTAAGCCCACGACATAGGGAAGGTAGCTGGTGATTATGAAGAATTAAGGAACATATTCTGTCTTGCATTCTTCCCAATATCTTGAATCACTGCCCAGCATCCAGAGATACTCAACTTCCAGCAAAAAGAGAAGGAGCCCATAGGCGCAGCCTGGGATAGATTCTCAATTTTAACGAGATCTAGTCCTGACTTGTCTGTACCCAACCACGTGATTTTGCAGCATTTCTAGTTAGGGCTTAGCAAGGAATTTGTCCTATAGCTCGACATATCCACTAGAGGTTTGTTTACCCATAAAACGATAGCGGAAGGAGAAGCTTTCCTACACCACATTCTAGAGAACACTCCCCACTATAACCCCTCCATGTGGAACCCAAGCTAAGCCACGAGGAAGTCTCTTCAGCTGAGGTCGAACCCATAGAATCCATAGAGAGACCCTCACCCGAACTAGAAGATTCGGAGGAAGATTTTCAATCTTCGGATCTTCCGTATTTCGAGGGCGAGTTTTTCGAAGATTTTGGAAATACCTCAAATTATGCATGTCAAAAGTGGCCACCAGTCCCTGTCATTCCTTGCAAACCTTTAGATAACAAGTTCCTTAGGGAATCTATCAAGGAATTGACCACAATCATGAGCATTAAATGGGTAGAAGAGGGAGAGCGTTCTTTTGAAGAAATTCAGATTCGCATCCCTCCTTCAACCATCAGTTGCCAAGTTCTGAGGACAACGATGGATGTGCTTTACTCACCCACTGTCAAAGCAAATCTTATGTCTACATCTTTTCTATCTACCTATTTTGGTAATGAACCCCTTGCTCTGACAAACAGATTCCTTAGAAATAACCCACGGTCAATCCTGAAGAGTCATGGAATTCTCCATAATACCACAAGTCATCACAATAAGGCTGTAATGGCCCTCGATTTCCATGTCTTTAACATTCAAGATTTTGACATTTTGACAGGGCATCCCCTAGAAAAGCTCTTTGTTGACCCACAAAAAATAGGGGAGTTGGATATAAAGCTAGGGAGAGATACTCTCACCATACTATTACTTGAGTCAAAAACTCAGTGGCAGAATCTCTCCCCTATCCTAACCTGCCCAAGGAGGTCATGTCAGTCTTACCCTTTGATTCCCTTGAGTCACCCTTGGAAAAGGATGTAAAACTCTTCATAGAAGAAGAGGACGACTTAGGAGAAACTATTGACCTTCCCACCGATGAAGTACCGACACCACCTCCAGTTGAGCTAAAACCCTTGCCTGTGGGTCTACGCTATGCTTTTCTAAATGGTGACAAGAACACTCCTATAATCATTAGCGACAAGCTTTCTGATGAGGAGACATCCAAACTCATCGCCATTTTAGAGAAACATAGGTTGGTCTTCGGGTATTCCTTGCAAGATCTCAAGGGAATTAGCCCAACACTATGTACCCATCGCATTCGTATTGACCCTGCAAGCACACCTTCACATGAACCCCAACGCTAGCTTAATAATATGATACGGGAAGTCATGAAGAAGGAAGTCCTCAAACTTCTTCACGCCGGAATCATTTATCCCATACCACATAGTGACTTGGTTAGTCCCGTCCAAGTGATTCCCTAGAAGGGAGGAATGATGGTAGTTGAAAACAATAAAAACAAGTTAATTCTGCAACGTACCGTCATGGGGTGGAGAATGTGCATTGATTACCGGAAGCTCAACATGGCAACAAAGAAAGACCACTTCCCACTGCCTTTCATTGATGAAATGTTAGAATGGTTGGCGAAGCATTCTTTCTTCTGTTTCCTCAATGTGTATCTGGGTATCATCAGATTCCCACGCACCTTGATGATCAGAGCAAGACGACTTTCACATGCCCGTATGGAACATACGCCTATCGTAGAATGTCGTTCGGGTTGTGTAATGCACCCGCATTATTCCAACAGTGCATGATGTCTATTTTCTTAGACATGATTGAAGAAATAATGGAGGTGTTCATGGATGACTTTTCTATCTATGGCAAAACCTTTGACCACTGTCTGGAGAACTTAGACAAATTCTTGCAAAGATGCCAAGAGAAGGACCTGTACTTAATTGGGAAAAGTGCCATTTCATGGTCCGTGAAGGCATCGTTCTAGGGCACCTTGTGTCCAAAGGGGGATAGAGGTAGACAAAGCTAAGATCGAGGTTGTCGAACAACTACCACCCCCTGTGAATGTAAAAGGGATATGTAGCTTCCTAGGTCATGCAGGGTTCTACAGACATTTCATCAAAGACTTTTCACGAATCGCTAGACCCCTCATGAACCTGTTAGCTAAGGATGCACCTTTTGAGTTCACAGATGAGTGCTTAGCTACTTTCCACACTCTTAAGAAAGCACTCATCCCAGCACCAATCATCCAACCACCCAATTGGTCACTACCATTCGAGATCATGTGTGATGCTAGTGACTATGTTGTTGGTGCGGTCATTGGCCAAACCAAAGATAAGAAGCATCATGCGATCGCATATGCTAGCAAAACACTAACGGGAGCACAGTTAAACTACGCTACCACCGAAAAATAGCTCTTAGTAGTTGTTTTTGCTATCAACAAGTTTAGGTCTTACTTAGTGGGCGCAAAAGTTATCATCTATACTGATCATGCTGCATTAAAATATTTGCTTACTAAGAAGGATGCTAAACCCCGGTTAATAAGATGGATTCTCTTTCTCCAAGAATGTGACCTTGAGATTAAAGATAAAAAGGGGGTAGAGAATACCGTTGCAGATCACCTTTTGCGTATGCAAGTCAGTAACATGCAGGAACTGCCAATAAATGACTTCTTACACGATGACAAGCTACTTAAGGTAACAGACACAAACTCGTAGTATGCAAATATTATGAATTACATGGTTTCAGGCTATGTACCACCAGGCGAAAACAAGAGAAAGCTGCAAGCAGAAAACAAATGTCACATTTGGGATGAGCCAAACCTATACCGGGTATGCTCTGACAACCTGTTGAGGAGATGTGTACCAACGGTAGAAGGACTGCAAATCATCGAGAAATGCCATGCAGCACTGTACGGAGGCCACTACGGAGTGTTCTGCACACAAGCCAAAATCTGGCAGTGCAGGTTCTTCTGGCCGATGATGTACGAGGATACCAAGTAGTTCATCCAAAGGTGTCAAAAATGCCAACTGCAAGGTGGTATTATAGCTCGCAATGCAATGTCCCTCCACTACAAACTACAAGTGGAGATATTCGATGTCTAGGGCATTGACTTCATGGGGCCATTTCAAAAGTCCCATGATAGTGAATACATCCTTATCGCCGTCGACTACGTGGTGTGTGGAAGCTCTACCATGCAGAGCTGCTGACGCCAAGCACGCATGGAAGATGTTTTATGAAGTGAATTTCCCTCGCTTTGGAACACCAAGAATGGTGATAAGCGATGGAGGATCCCACTTCATTGACAAAACTTTCAGAGCTTTCCTGAAAGAACTTGGCACCAAGCACAACATCGCTACCCCGTACTATCCCTAAACAAGTGGTCAGGCAGAAACGTCCAATAAACAAATCAAGAATATCCTACAAAAAACGGTCAATGCAATGGGAATAGATGGAAAAATAAGTTACCTGATGCACTCTGGGCATACAAGACAGCTTACAAGACACCTGTAGGCATGTCACCATTCCAGCTAGTCTATGGAAAAAGTTGTCACTTGCCTGTTGAGCTTGAACACCGAGCTCACTGGGCCATAAAACGCTAGAACATGGATGTGAAGCTAGCCGAAGGAAATCACCAAAAGCAAATTGTCAAACTAGAAGAATGGTGAGAGAAGGCGTATCACAATGCCAAGCTCTACAAGGAAAGAACAAAGAGATGTCACGATCACTGAATCCAGTACAAGTAGTTCAAGGATGGAGATAAAGTTCTTCTTTTCAACTCCCGAGTCAAACTCTTGGTGAAGGAAAACTAAGAAGCAAGTGGCAAGGACCATACACCGTCATCAACACTTCGTCACATGCTGTGAACACCATCCAGGACGATGACGGTAAGATTTTCAAAGTCAATGGTCAACGTTTAAAAGTTTTCCTTGAGCCTTCTTATGACACTAACTTAGAAATAGATAAGATAGACTTAATTGCTTTTGATAAATTTGTTCAAAACCTATAAAAATTTAAAATATTAACCATGCTAACATATTCTTTCATTTACTTGAAAACATAAAAACATAAATATTTGTGTTCTTTCTAAGCAAGTCATCATGGTAAAAGGACCATTATGCCCTCACTAAACAAACCATGATCTTTGCTTGATTCTTGCTGATCACATGTATATTCACTCATTAATACAAGATCATGTGAAGTTTGAATTTTGAATTATGAATATTCTTTTGATTCACCATGATCATGTACAAATCCTACTCTATCACTCGCTAATCTGGTTGAATCACAAGCCAACACCAGCATCATTAAGATTCCCATACATGAAAATGAACATGGATGAAATTTTGTACTGAGGGGAGGAGCTGGGGGTGCGCCCGCGCCCCACCTGGCTCCGCTGGCCCTCTATCTTCTCCTGTATCTCCTTGATCCTTTGGGTATCATGTTTATGGCGGTGCTTGGTTTGTTTCCATCATAGTAGAGGCCTAAGCAGTTATAAAAGCCACCCCTAGCCTCTCCTCTCCTCACACCAAGCACAAAGCTTTCTCTTCTCCCTCACACAAACATCTCTAGCCCTCAAGCTCTTAGTACAACAATGGCTAGCTATGCTCTCTCTTTGTACAAAGCTTCGACCTCCATCTATGACCTTGACATGGCCCCGTTGTCCATTGACTACACTCCTGAGAGCTCATATGTGTGGGAGGAAGCTAGGCTCATCACCGAAGAGCCACTTGCCATCATGCCACCACCAAGCTACATGGGTGGTGGCTCAAGCATCAAGTCTACGGCGCGTTCCAACGCACCCAAAGGTGGTCACAAGGAGAAGAAGAAGGCGCCCGCTTGTCCAACCATCGGCACCATCAGCCTCAAGTGGAAGGCCCCTGATAGTAGCAAACCTAGCAAATGCTCTCTAGTAACGCCTTTGGGCACTCGTGCTAGTTCGTCTATACCATCCGCTAGGTCGAGCCCTTCCTACGCCATGGTTGGTGTGCGCAAGCCCAATGGTGGGTATGGGAAGGCACTCATGCGCAAGCCAGCCAAGAAGTCAGTGAGTGAGCCAACTCCCTCTGGGAAGGGGTCAGAGTCCTCAGGCACACCCCTTAGGATCAAAAGGGTTCAGAAACCCCAAATTAGAGTGCAGCCCGCTAGATTTTTCAGGGACAGTGAGGACGAAAAGCCACCCAAGGGCCCAACTCTCGCCTCACTTAGCGCTAGCAATAGAAGCTTGCACATGAGTGTTAGAAAGGCCAATGATCACATCTCCAAAAGTGTTCTGAAAATCAAAGAACTCAGCGATGAGATCAATGAGCTTCGCCGCGGCTTTAGAGAGAAGGTTGCTAGGGTCGCCAAGGCAGTGGGGGTTGAGCACGCTCTCAATCAACCCATTCAGGCCACTCCCGCTGCACAAATAAATAGGCACATCATTTTCCTTTTTAAATTTTCATTCTTATCATTTTGTAATCCACATGTAATGCGCTTACAATTTATGATTGAATAAAGTTTTTATTATTAGAAATATTTTGTTGCACTTGTTTTCTTTTTCTTTCTTTTGTATTCAAATAAGACAGGCAAGAAAAAAGTGTGGGGGAGAAACCACACTGACCTCCAACTCTATTGCACAAAAAGGACAAATTCAAAATTCAGTTTTGTGCAACTCTCTCTCTCTCTCTCGCTCCAAACTTTAATAAAAAAGCTTTAAAACTAAATAAAAGTTAAAATGAATTAAAAATAGAACATGCGCCATCTCCATATCTTCCTATGATTAAAAAAGTTTGCATACTTTTTATTTCTCACTAATACTCCTTATAACTTGTGAACACTACTTAATAGAGAACCCATTACATCTAAGTAATTGACGAATAAGATATAGTAGGATGACGTGACTCTTGCTCAATTCTTGCAAAGTACTTGAGATTTATTTTACAAAACAAAATTCAAATAGCATGTTCCTTGAATGAAATTCAAATACCTACCAAGGCCATATAAGTTTGTTTATGACAAAAACCTTCCACATATGTCGCTTGCTTTGTGTTGAGTTTTGTCAAGTTTTGTGACCCCTGTCGAGAGTCGTTTCATGCTCCCAAGATCAAAACTCACGTACACGCCACAAATAATCACCTATTCCTACACTGGGAATACGCTACAACATGTTTTCCATCAACCAAAATAAAATACTCCATGTTTTCAAATACAATCTCTCTAGCTTATTTATAGAAAGAGACAGAAAGGCTATGCAAAAAGGATTGAAAAAAAGAGAAAAATATGGGACACATGAAGGCCCCAAAGTATAGAAAAAAAGGAACACAATGACGGTCTCCAGAGTATTCAAAAAAAGAGATGAGCACATGAAGGCTCATGAAAAAAATATGATAGCCATGTCTCAAAATAAAAAGCTAGAAAAAGAGATCCTATCCAACAAAAGAGTTCAAATTCCACTAAAAATATTCCACACACTTGCACTGTTTTGATCTAAGAGTATGATGCTTCCCTCCGGTGCGGTCCGAGATTTGACTTGACAACATATGCAAGATAAGTGTGCTTCACAATGTTTATCCCTACCCAAAATTCCAGATAAGCTTCTAGGAGTAGGATGATCAAAAGAGAAGGCAAAATTCTTAAATATGCCTTGGTGCGGAACCACTTACAAATTCTGAGTGACTTGAGAGCATCATTAGGAACAAAAGCTATCTTTATGTTTTCAAAATCATACAAAACCCAAGTTTCTGAGCATGATTGCAGTAAGAAGATTTGAATCCAAGCTATTCCATTTTTCAATTACCTAAGATACTTTGGTAGACACATGGAAGTTCACAGGTTAAGGTGAAGCATGGAATAACCTGTATGCATATTTTCAAATCTAAGGAGATGAACCCAATTAAGTCCTAGAACTTTACTCGAGGACGAGCGAAGGACTAAGTGTGGGGGCACTAGTACAGAAAAAGTTAACTGTGGCGGGCATAAGCTATTAACCGAGGCAGTTTTTCAAACCACCTCGAACAAAAGGTCATGGTAAATGTGACCCTTTACCGAGGTGGTTTGTTGCCCACCACGGTAAATCATGAAAAAACAAAAAAAAAGAAAAAAAACCCATGGATAAGCCTAGCAAACCCATCCACGGGCCCGCCGAGCCTATCCACGGGGCGTCGCCACCGCCGTCGCTCGCTGGAGAGCCTGTTGCCCGCCGTGGGGATGGAGGAGCGCCGCCACCGCTCGGATCCATGCCGCCGCTGACCGGATCCATGCTGCCGCTGACGGGATCCATGGAGGAAGGGAGGAGGGAGGGACAGGAGGAGTCCGGTGCGCTGTGGGGATGGAGAAGGGCTGCCACCAACCGGATCCATGCCGCCCCACCAGATCCATGGAGGGAGGGACAGGGGGAGGCAGGGGCGCCGTGAGAATGGAGAGGCGCCGCCACCACCTGGATCCACACCGCCACTGCCTAGATCCACGCCAGAGAGAGCAGGAGAGGGGTGGTGGGGGAGGAGAGCGCTGGGGGAGGACCTGCGGCACGGAGAGGAGTTACAGACCGGGGGAAGAGCAGCGCTTGGCGCGGAGAGGAGTGGAGGCACTCGGCACCTGAGTGTGGTAGGTGCGGCTATGGGTAGGGGAGTAGAATGAGCCAGGGTTCCAAATTCCTCAGGTTATATACTATGGAGTCCTTATCGGGCTAACATGGGCCGATCATTTCAGAGTGGGCTCGGCAGTGATTTACCGAGGCGGGGTGTTATAAGGAGCCCGCCACAGAAAATTGGGGTATTTTCTGAGGCGGGCTCTTTTATAGTAACCACCTCCGTTAATGGATTTTGCGAGGCGGATTCTGATAACCGCCTCGGTTAATAAAAAATGACCACCTCGGTTAATCGAGGCATTAACCAAGGCGGTTTTCAGTGCTGCCCGCCTCCAAAAAGAATTCCAAAATGCCTCGCAAAAGATTTTTTGTAGTAGTGGGGGAGTTTGTTGGCAGTTCTTAACGACATTTATACCGCCAATATTTCAACAAAATAAAGGAAATGTGACCACCAAAACTAAAAACAGGGTTTATCACTAACATTCTCCACAAGTTTTGGTACTTGTATGTTTTGCAGGCACAAACACAGAAATACATCAAAATGCGCTTTCCCGAAGACGTATTTAAGCAAAACAACAAGTAAGCCCAACCATACGTCGCAACTGGACCAAAGCACCGGTGGGAGAGGCATCTAGGCCTAGCCAGCAGCCCACCAGAGCAAGGCAGTGGCCACTGGGCTGGCCCAGGGTGTGGCCGCACCACACCTAGCGTCGCCTGGACCCACCTTGCTCTGGCAGTGCATTCAATGCACGTGGAGGCAGTTGCATGTGGTGTTTCCTAAAATACCTAAGCAAACCGACCTCCTCCAAGCTATAAAAGGAGCCCCCTCCTCTCATTCATGATGATCATACACACTTGAGAAGAAGAGAAGGGCTACACACATTTCCAATAGCTTCTAGCTAGACTAGAGTAGGGAGTGAGAGAGGAAAACAGTTAGAGGAATAGCGGAGTAGCGATAGCTTCTATCTCGAGTGCTCGGCAAGCCTTGTACCTTAGGAGGACAGAGTACTGGACTTGTCGGCTCCCTCTATGCTTGTACCTCTACGATCATCATACTAATTGGAGTAAGAAGTTTGTGTTCATCTTTCGGTTTGATTCCCTATGTTAAGTTATCTTGTTACTACTTACTTGTGGGTTCATCATCCATCCTCGAGACAGGTGCTCTGGTAGAGGACTCCTAATAAAGACGGAAGTTCTTGGCCAATGCTAGAATAGTAACGGTTAGCATAGACGTGGTGTCTGAGCTACATGTTACCTTCGTTTGCCTCGTATCCCACGGTTGAGGTGTAGGTGGCAAGTGGTGATAGCCCTATCTGTCCTTCGTAATCCCCCATGTTCGGATACGATGTGGAGCCGTAGGCCGGATTCGCCTGGCAAACCAAGTGAAAGCCGGTGCCCGAAGTGAGTTTGTAGTAGCAAGCTTACCTTTGCTTAAGGTTTCCACCCTTAGACGAACCTCACTACCCAAGTTACCCTTCATCTTTTCCTCTAAGTAAACTAGCCAAGAGACTACTTACAATACCGTTCCTTTGGGAAAATACGATACCCTGAATACTTCCGGGTGAAGTGCCACATCGGTACTTCCTTACGCTTGTGGACCCTTTTCTGCTTACGCTAAGAAGCACCAACACCATGGCACTGCCTGGCCTCTCCTCCCCAGATCTCCACTTGTAGGATGAGGTTCAGGGCACCTTGGGCCTACTTGTCTCTTCATCTCTCACTGACTCTTTCCGTCTGGTGGTTGCGTTTGGTCGGTGCAAGTTTAAGCTCTCTCCGGCTTCTGTTGGTCTGATTCTCTAGGTCACCATTGGTGGGAATCCTCTATTTTTCAAAGTCTCTGCTCTTGGGGACCATGTTTTCAAGTTCTCAATTGTGTCTAAGGAAGTTGGGTTTCTTTTGAATGTGACCTCTGCAAGCTGTTCTTCCATTTGTGCGGTGGAGGGGGCCCTAATTGGCATTGTGAGCTTGCCTCTTTTATGGATGAGGTGCGCCACTCTTGGAAGGTCCCTAAGCAAGCCTCAAAGCCCTCCTGTGCCGAGGTGGTTCATCAATCTCCTAGCAATCCCATCTTATCGAGCGCCAACGCCATTCCTCTTAGGGGTGCTCGTGCTGTTCTAATAGGTGCCAACGATGTTCCTCGCCGGCACACTCCTCTGACCCATCCTCCGCTTACACGTGCCAATCGGTTCCTCGAGGGTGCACCCCCGGTTCATCGAGCTATTTTTAGTCGCTTCCCTTTACCAAGGGCTCTGCTTCTATTCATCCTCCTTTCATCCTTAGCTCTGGCGTGGAGGTTCAGCCATGGCTGCTATCTCTTGCCCCAGATGCCACTCCCTTGGCCACATCAGATGGAAATGCCGGTGGCCAATGAGATGCCATGCTTGCTACTCGTCGGGGCATGTCACTGCTTCATGTACCGTGTTTGCCATCAAGCCAAGACATGCAGAGGATGCAGGAAAAGAGAAGGCGGCGTCATTCAATTCAAAGAACTTGTTTGGTGTCTTGGCTAAACAGGGCTCTTCTTAGCCTCCTCATTTTAATTCCTTTGGGGAATTGGGAGTGGCCCTTTTGGGCTTAGTGGTCCAATTTGAAACATGTGCCTGAGTTAATTGTTCCTTGGCCAATTGAGCTTACGGCTCATACTCTGAGCCTTGAAAAGCCAAGCCCGTCACCTAGCCATCGTGTTGAGCCTTCTGAGTGGTCTCTAGCAGTCTGTTCATCTTCTCTTCTCCCCAATCCAAGCGAGACTCTGCCCGTCCCTGTAGCAGAAAACCCCACCCCTTGCCTCGAGCTACACTGCACTTCTTTTTCGCCTGCCGGTGATCCTCTCGATGTCATGGCCTACTAGAGAGTTCATCTCGGCCGTTTGTGTCGTGCACCTTGGTGTGGCAAGACGTCATTAATCGGGCGACAATGGTGCATGCGGTGACTTCAAGAAGGGTGGTGCCAAGGAACGAGGACCTCACCATCATCACCATTGCACCTTTGCCGAGTAATGTCGTTGATTTCAACATGGTGGATGAGGTCCTTATAGAGTTCTTTACTTCTAGAAGAATTGCAATCTCAGATATTCAACCTTGTTGTTTGGGCCAAGCTTACGTTCGGTTTGAGAGGGCTCTAGATAGAGATATTGTCATCCAGCAGGGTCCCATCCCCTTTGACAATGTCACCTTCACCTTCGTCAGACACAACGAGGAGAGGAACTGGAGAAGGGTTCATTTTAATACTGAATGCTGGCTAATGCTCATGGGGTTCCCCCGGAATACCAGGAAGAAGACTATTATCAAGATGCTATTGGCTCCTTTGGAAAGTTCTTGTACTTGCAGCAAGAAGAGAGAAGGCTAACTAGAGTGATGATCAGGGCACGTGTGATTGACCTGCAGTCCATCCCTCACTTTATTGTCTTTTCTAAATCTGGTGGTTTTGAAAGTGACTCGTGGATAGTATAGTGTGAGATCCTTTAGCACAACCTTTTGGGTGGTGGGCCTCAAGATGAAGACCCAGTCCCTGAGCTTCCAGTTGGTGATGGGGCACCCTTTGCTTTTTTGGCCTGGGACAGCTAGGAGCTAGGCCTGACCAACCTGAGCAGGAGCAAGAGCTTGATGATTTTGTTGAGGAATAGCAGCCCAATCAGAATGCACCTTGGAATGGTCCCTGGGACCCCTGGCCCCAACCTCAGCAGCAAGCACAGCAACAAGCTTTTGAGCAAGACCTGAACTTTATGCCAAAGCAACCCATGGAAGTGGATTTGAACATCCCTGCTCAGGATCAGAATGACAATCCCCAGGAGGTCATACTGAATCCTACTCAACCCTTGGGGGATTTCCTCGAGTTAATTGAACTCTTAGCATGAAATGATGTGGTGGAAGAAGTCATTTTGGCTCAAGAACTTCAGAACAATTTACCTCCACCTCTGGCTGAAGAGAAACAGTTGATGAATCTTAGTTGTTGAGATGCAGTAAGTCCCAATGCTTCCTGTTAATCATGTGGCTATGCAAGTTGAGGAGGCGCCACTAGATCAGTTAGTGGACTATGAGAATGATGTCAATTTACTAGAAGATTTGCTAGGAGATTAGATTGTCCCACCCGAGCTGCAGGAGGAGGGATTTGTGAATCAGAATCTGAATGTGGGGATGATGCTATTTAGAGATGAGGGACCAGATCCAGCTATCCTTGATTGGGAGAGAAGAAAGAATGCAGATGCCACCAGAGCTTGGGCATAGTTTTTCTATCCAGGTAATTCTAGTTGCATCCAAGTTAGTATCCCAGCTGATTGGTCCAATTTTTTTACAGTCATGCTTATGTCACTAGAAACTTTCTGTTGGGCCAAAGACTTTCTATCATCTGGTGCTATGCATCATCTTTAGGGTAATTAGGGCCACATTGACTTTTCCTTGCCTAAGAGCTACCATTCTGACACTGGGTTAGCTTCTCTTTTAGCTTCAAAGCAGACTAAGGATAGTGTTGGCAAAACATCTGTGGTCGTTGAGGAGCTGCAAGAGAAGGAAGCACAAGGAGAGAGCTTGAGCTGTGAATTGCAACCAAGAAGAGGGTTGGCAAAAGAAAGCCACCATTGGTGGATAATGAGGTAAGACAAAGTCCTAGGCTTGAAAGGAATAACAAAGGTTCCAAACCTTCTGGTTGTTCTGAAAAGAAATGTCTAGCCTGCTCCCCATCTCCTCCCACATTGTCTACTAAAGCAATCAAAAAATTGGGTTTGCAGTTCTGTGAGATGGATCCTCAGAGCCCAGAGGACAAGGTGCTCAAGAAGAAGAAGAAGACTTCGTTGGTGGTCAAGAAGCAAGAGAAGAAGATACCTGGTGACCAGAAGAAGGATGATGATGGGAATGGACCAGGGATGCCTAAAAGGGAAGATGGGGCCGAGGAGAGCTGATGAGATGGGTCCCTTCTACTTTCGCTTTCTCTGACTTGAGGTCACTGAGATTTTGTAATAATGTGAACCTAGCTGTGCTCTGTTCACCTTTATTTTGCTTCTTTTAGTTTCATCATGAGTACAAACAATTGCAGAAAATGGATTGTGTTGTCCTGGAATGTCAGGAGCATTAATGCCAGCTAGAAGTGGAATGCCATTAGAGATAAAATTGTGCAATCTTCCTGTGATGTTGTTTGTTTGCAAGAGACAAAAAGGGAAGCTTTTGATAGGCAGTTCCTGAATAATTTCTGTCCTAGTTATCTTGATGCTTTTGTTTGTTTGCCCTCTGTGGGGGCCTTCGAGGGCATTCTTATTCTTTAGAAAAGCGCCCTCTTTTTTGGGCACAGGATTTTTAGCAATCAATTTGCGCTGTCTATGGAATTTAACTCTCTTCATAATGATGCTTCTTGGATTCTTACCTGTGTGTATGGGCCCAGTGTTGCTGATGGCAAAATTTCCTTTCTTAACTGGCTTAAAGGAATTGAAATGCCAGATACTATTGATTGGATGATTTTGGGTGACTTCAATTTGATCAGGAGGGAGGAGAATAGGAACATGCTAGGGGGTAATGTCAATGAAATGCTCCCTTTTATTGAAGCCATTAGTCTTTTGGGTCTTCATGAGATTCCTCTTCAGGGCAGAAAATTCACTTGGTCCAACATGCAGCCCTCACCTCTTCTTGAGAAGCTTGATTGGGTTTTCACTTCTGAATGTTGGACCCTCTCGTATCCAAATACTATTGTGAAGGATCTTGATATGGCTCCCTTTGATCATACTCCATGTTTAGTGAGTATTTCCACTTCTATCCCCAGGAGCAAAGTGTTTCGGTTTGAGAATTATTGGCTACTCAGTGATCAGTTTTCTGGCATTCTTTCTGACTGTTGGTCTATGCCTGTGCAAGAAAGTGATTGTGCTAAGATTATAACAGCTAAGTTCAAGAACTTGAGAAAGAAGATTAGAGAGTGGCAGACCTCCAAATCTGGGTTGAAAACTACAATTGAAAAATACAAGACTAATAGTTTATAGAAATTCTAGGAAAATATAGAGACCTAAGCATTGAGGAATGGAATTTCAAAGAACTACTGAAATCTCACCTTCTATCCTTGCTTGAGCAGCAAAGGATCTACCGGAAACAGCGAGGCTCAATCAAATGGGTAAAGTTTGGTGATGCAGGCACCAAATTTTTTCATGCTAATGCCACCATAAGACATAGAGGGAACTTAATCACAGAATTAACATTTAGAGAGGGAGTGGCAGTAACAGATCACAAAGACAAAAGAAGAAATTTTGTGGGAAGATTTCAAGGAGAGGCTGGGAACTTCTGAGTTTAATGATTTCTTTGTCAATCCAAGTTTCTTTTTGCAAAGAAGAGATAGCTTAGAGACTCTTGAGGCACCTTTCTCCCATGAGGAAATTGACAATGTTATTAAAGCCCTGCCAAATGATAAGTCACCTGGCCCAGATGGTTTTAATAATGATTTTTTAAAGAAAAGCTGGACAGTTGTTAAGCATGATTTCTATAACCTATGCAATGCCTTTCATAGCAATTCAGCATGTTTGAGTATCAACTCCTCCCACATCACTCTAATCCCTAAGATTGATGGTGCCAGATTGGTGTCTGAGTTCAGATCAATCTCTCTTCTAAATTGTTCAGTGAAACTTGTCACCAAATTGCTTGCTAATAGACTGTAGCCACTGATAACCTCTCTTATTCATAAGAATCAATATGGCTTCATCAGAAAGAGGACGATTCAGGACTGTCTGGCCTGGTCATATGAATATCTTCACCTCTGCCACTACTCTAGAATGGCGATTGTCATTATCAAGCTTGATTTTGAAAAGGCGTTTGATAAAATTGAACATTAGGCTATGCTTACTCTGATGGAGGCAATGGGCTTTGGACAGAAATGGTTATCCTGGATGCAGGACACCATCTCCTCTAGTACATCAGCTGTGCTCTTGAATGGGATCCCAGGAAAAACCTTTCATTGTAGAAGAGGCGTCAAGCAGGTTGATCTTCTTTCTCCTCTTCTTTTCGTGCTTGCAACAGATTCCCTGTGATCAATGATCAACAAGGCTAAGAGCAACTCCAAAGTTTGCCATCCCTCCTCCCCATCCTTCATTTTTTTGGAAAAATTGAGAAAAAAACACACTCCAAAAGTTTGCCATCCTTGCTCCCCATATTTCCCAACTTCGCAAATCTCCCTGCCGAGCGTGCATATATCCGCACGAGTCATGAGCGCGCATCCAGACTCCGCACGCGCCGCCGGCTTCTTCCTGCGCCCGCGAAGGCCTTCTTCCCACGCGCGCGACACTACTACAGACAAGTCCTTTAGTCCTGGGTCCTAAGGACTTTTAGTCCCGGTTCCAGAGCCGGGACTAAGAAATCTGGACTAAAGGTCCCAGCCTTTAGTCCCGGGTACACATAACCAGGACTAAAGCCCATCCTCGGGTGAAAAAAAATGAAATTCTAGAGGCCTCTCTTGTGGTGCGTGAGAATCAAACTCAGGACCTCTCACCTCGTGCGTAGATTCCTTACCAACTCAACTGAACACAACATGTGACAAAGTCCTTTGCGCTCTTCCTTTTGATTTGACTCATGGGGGACCTTTAGTCCCGGATTGGAGACCTTTAGTCCCGGTTCGTAACACCAACCGGGACTAAAAGGTCACCCTTTAGTCCCGATTGGTAATACCAACCGGGACTAAAAGTTGGAGGATCTTTAGTCCCAGTTCGTAATACCAACCGGGACTAAAAGATGACTTTTAGTCCCAGTTGGTCTTATGAACCGGGACTAAAAGTGGTCCGGCCGTTGGGCAGGGTACCAACCGGGACTAAAGTCATTTTTTGTCCTGGACATAAATTTCGCCGGGACTAATACCCATTTTGGATATCGACGAAAGGTCTGTTCTCTAGTAGTGCGAAGGGGTTCTTCCCGCGACGGCGATCCACCTCTCTTGTATGTGAACCTGAGTTGCGTTCTGTCGGCGGACACCATCAACGAGGGCGGCTGCTAGGGTTCAGTATGGTTGGTCCTTGTTTTTTGATTCCGTCGGATGGGTTTGGATAGGTTTAGGGTTCCAACATGGTGGATTGTAGACGTGCGTTCTGCTGAGGCGGCGCAGGTGTCGTCGGGAGGAGTAGTGGCGGCGGCAGGTGGCCATGGTCTGGTGGCACCATAGAGGTGGTACGCGGAGGCAGAGAATTGGAATGGCATGTGGTGGTGTCCGGCAGCGAGGGCGGCGGCGGCATGGAGGTGGTGGGTGCATGGGAAGGCGATGGTGTGGTGGCAGTGCTGGCCCTCGTAGGTGGTGATGATGACGGAGGGTCATCGGAGGGGCGCTCCACCCGATTCTTCACCGTGCACTTGCTGTTGGTGCACCGGTAGTAGCTCGTGCAGGTACATCCATAGATTAATTTTAGAGTTCAATTTTCAGAGCTTCATCGAACAGATGCAGATGCATGCATGTATCTTCAGATCTGCTGTCCCTTTTCATTTTTTTTAGTTAGTTTAATCCACACATCAGTTGTATATTCATGAGGTACTATATGAAGAGTTAATTTTTAATTCTTCTTTATTTGCAGATTCGTTGAAATGGAAGGAGGCATATTTTGGACAGGCATGTTGATGGGAGATGATGATCATGTTGCTGGTTTGGATGACCTCTCGTTACCAATGACACAAGAAACTCAGTTAAATCATGATCTTCCTTTTGAAGTTGAACAACTTGACGTGCAAGTGCAACCATGTCAAGGTGTTGAGTGCCCTCGTAGAACAAAGGGATTGGCTAAGAGGACAAAGAATTTTGATCCAAAGGAGGATTTAAATGTCTACTCAGCTTGGTTGAACGTGAGCAAAGATCCCATTAACGGGGCCAATCAATCTCGTGGCACGTTTTGGAGTAGAGTTCATGCTTAGTTTGAGAAAAACAAAATAACAACAGCTGTCAGGACAGAGAGTTCCCTTATGCATAGGTGGCTGACAATTCAGTTTCAAGTGAACAAGTATTGTGCATGCTACAAGGCGATTGAGCGTAGGAATCAAAGTGGAAAAACTATCCAAGACAAGGTTTGTTTTGCATGTTTTTTTTATTTGGTTTATTTGAAAACATATATTCATTGACTATTTAACATGTGCACATATCTGACGCATTGGAGTTGTACAAGGAATTAGACAAGGATAAGAAGTCATTTACACTTATACCTTGTTGGAACAAATTGAAGGAAGAAGACACGTGGAAAGCCAAGAGGGTGGAACTGGCCGAGCAAGAGAAGCTAGTAGCCAAGAAATAGCAGAAGGTGAACATAGACTCGACGCCAAGGAATGTAGAAGCCACAAACAATGAAGATGTCACAGAGATTGTAGCTCCAGAATCCGAGGAAAGAAAAAGGCCACAAGGTGTGAAGAAGGCAAAAGAAGCTCTTAAGCGAGGAGGTGGCGAAGCTTGCATGGAAGCTTTGGACAAAATGTGGGCTAAGAAGGAGGCATTTGACTTGGAGAGAGAGAAGAAGAAAGAGGAGAGGTTCCTCATTTCACTTGAGCTAGAGAAGAACCGATTGGCAATAGAAAAAAAAGAGCTGAAGCGGACTTGATCAAAGAGGAAAAAGAAATAATGCAAATGGACATGACCTCTCTCACCCCGCTGCAGCGACAGTACTACGAAACGATGCAGCAGAAGATCATCGCTCGACGTTTGGCAAATTAAATTTAGTTCATGTTATTTGATTTCAAGAATCAGTAAACATTTGGTTTTAGTTTGTGTTTGAGAGAACCTTTTATTTACATGTTTCAGAGAACCTTTATGTTTCAGAGAACCTTTCATTTACATGTGATTGAGACAACATTTTATTTATACATATATGCTTGCTCCTGATGTCTGCTCCTATCATCAGATTTTTTTTTTCCTTTGCTTGTGTGCTAGCTGCTGCTCCTGGCCGGCATGGCGTGCTTGTCTGCTAGCTGTAGTGCTTGGTAAAATGACGTGCAGGTACTGTACTACTCGCTACCTGCTGAAATTTTCCTTGGCCGGACATGTGCATGCTCCTGTACATGCTGATGTGCTGCTGGTCGTGGCCGGCAAAAGCTACTGGTGGCCGGCAGATGTGACCGGCAAGCATGCTACTGGTGGCCGGCAAAAGCTACTGGTGGTCGTGGCCGGCAAAAGCTACTGGTAGCATTCTAGGGAAACCATTTTTCTCACCAAGTGCTAGTAAGCATACTGTGTCAGCCTCATTGGGTGTCTTAGGTACCCATCTTCAAATAAATCAACAACTGCAACAACGAACCTATGTAGGCTCTCAAGTGCAGTACTTTCGCCAATACGAACATACTCATCTGTAGCGTCAGCAGGAACCCTATATGTGAGCATACGAAATGCAGCAGTGACTTTTTTGGAAGCAACTTAATCCAAGTACGTTGGCCGCATTTCTTTTTGCACAAAGTAATCATCGTGTGACTCAACAACATTCATTATGTGTAGAAAAAGCTCCCTACTCATCCTGTACCTGAAGAAAATAAACAAAAGTTTAACAAAACATGTAATACTTAAGTGCATAGTACGGGGCTAATCAAAGGTGAATGAACACCAACCTCCGACGGAACAAATGTGGACCGTACGTCAAATTATCTGCCAAATAATCTTGAAACATCCTTTGATGGCAGCCTTCTCTATCTCGATAAATAACAACATGGCCAAGGACAAAACTACCAGGTCTTCGTTTATGACCCAAAAACGTTTGCACAATTCGAGCAGCTGTGATGATGAAATAATCATCGTCATCTGAAGATGAATCGTCATCCAACTCTCTTTGGAGATGTGATTTGAAACCACTCATGATGTCGACTAACCCACCTGCGAATGACAATTGGACAAGATCAGACAATTGATCCTGACCACCTGGAAGTTATTGATCAACGCAACACAAACCTGGGAGATGTGCCGGCGGGAGGAGGAGAAGCCCGGCTGCTACGATCCACATGCCGTGAAGGAATGGCACGATGGAAAGGAACGAAGTGGCGGTGGCGTTCTGGCACGGACCAGTGAAAGGTTTCACGCGAAACCTTGTTCCCGCCGCAAAAAAAACAGGATGTGGGACCAAGTATTGATTTTGGCAAGTGAATTATGGCAAACTCTTGGAGATGGGCTCTTTTTTTCCTCATATTATTTTGAGAGTTGCCAAACAATAAGATATGGGAAACAAAAAATGCCAAATTGTTGGAGTTGCTCTAAAGACATGGGTTTGTTGCAACTTCCTATTCCAACTAATTCATCCAATGATTTCTCAGTTGTTCAGTATGCTGATGACACTCATTATAAGGGAGGGAGACACAAGGCAGCTATTCTTCCTCAAATCACTGCTCAACAGTTTTTCTATGAGTACTGGACTCAAGGTGAATTTCAACAAGTCAATGATGGTGCCCATCAATGTTTTTGATGCTAGGTTGGAAATCTTGGCAGGGACCTTTGGGTGCTCTAAAGGTAGTCTTCCATTTACTTACCTTGGTTTGCCCCTGAACATTTCTAGGCCAAGGGTTCAGGACTTTCTTCCAATTATCAATAGGTGTGAAAAAAGGTTGACTGGCCTCTCTTCTTTCCTGAACCAGGCTGGAAGGCTCCAGATGACAAATGCAGTCTTTTCCTCCCTCCCAACTTTCTTTATGTGCACTTTGGCTCTCCAAGTATAGGAAGCATTGTCTCTGGAGAGGATCTGATATTAATGCAAAAATGCCTCCTAAAGCTGCTTGGAAATTGGTCTGCAAGCCTAAAATTGAGGGAGGCTTAGGTATCATTGATATTGAATAACAGAATAAAGCTTTGCTTCTCAAGAACTTCCATAAGTTTTTCAACAGGCATGACACTCCTTGGGTTCATCTGGTTTGGGAAAAGCACTACAGAAATGGGAAGCTCCCTTCTCACATTAAAAAGGGTTCCTTTTGGTGGCGAAATATCCTGAAGCTATTGCCAGACTTCAAAAATTTTGCTATCCCTCAGGTGGAAAATGGAGAAAGTATCATCTTCTGGCATGATAAATGGGCCAACCAAGTGCTGGCTATTCAAGCTCCAGAGTTTTTTTCCTTTGCAAAAAATAAGATGATTTCTATCCGAAAGGCCTTTGATCATGATGACTTTGCAGACTTATTCCAGCTTCCTCTTTCTCAGTTTGCTTTTCAGCAAATGCAAGGCATTCAGCAGCTGATTGAAGACAGGTCTCTCTTTGACAGTTATGATAATTGGGGTTACATTTGGGGGTCCAATAATTTTGCTTCAACCAAAGTTTATAAATTGCTTCTTGGGCACCAAGAGGTGCATCCTGTTTTGAAATGGCTCTGGAGGAGCCGCTGTCAACCAAAGCATAGAGTGTTCTTCTGGCTCTTGATTAATGACAGGCTTAGCACCAGAAACATCCTGCGAAGAAAGCACATGCACCTTGATGCCTATGATTGTTCTCATTTGTGCTCTTTGTACCAGCCTGGTAGAAGAAACAGTAACCCATCTTTTTGTGGATTGTCCTTTTGCAAGGATGTGCTGGGACTTCATTCATATTGACATTCCCTTGAACAGTACCTTTCCAGAGCTGGCTTCTCTTCTGAAACACCAGTTGAACTCTCAATTCTTTATGGAAACCATAATTCTCCTTTGCTGGGCCATCTGGTTAGCAAGGAATGAACTCATTTTCAGAGGCATCAGGCTAAATTTGGAAGGAATCAAGGAGGTCTTTTTCAAAGAGCTCAAGCTTCTTCAGTATAGAGTCAAGGCTGGACAGGAAGATCATCTTTTTTCATGGATTCAAAATCTAGAATAGCCTGCTTGCTCAAGCTTATTTTCTTTCTCTTTTTATGTGTCTTAGGCTTGTACTTTCCTTCCTCCGCCCCTGCCCCCCCCCTGTTTTTCCTCTGTACTCGCTGAACTTTTTCTGCTTTTTGGTTTCAATAAATTATTGTAGGGCCCTTGGCCCCTCCAGATTCTTCAAAAAATGGACAGGTGGATGTTGATCATGGTGGCACTGATGGTCAGTCAGCTGATGTTCTGACAAAGGCACTGGGAAGAGTCAGATTCATTGAGCTGCATGAGAGGATCGGCATCATCAATGTGCGACAGGATTAAGGGGGTGATTTGTTCGAACGGTCACAATGTAATCCTGTCGATGTATCTGCATCTTAGGTAGTTGCATGTTTGGTTATAGTGCATTGATATCACAGGTGGACTAGAGATGTGCATAGGACATGCTGTGACCGCACACTGGTTTGACGAGTTCTCGCCACGACATCGTGCGTTGTGCATGTCGCACGGGCGATCCGAAAAATGAGGACGCACCGTGCAGTGCCGGCGTCATGGCGGGGACGGAGGGCTCCAAGCCCGTGTAATGCATTCGCATATATTGAATGAAAAACGATGCCATCTCCTTCCATGCTCGTGCCGATCCCTAGCCAATTATGTTCACCTTCATGAGCTCCGATGAAGAGCCATGCATGCATCTAGCCTAAGAAGAAACTAATTCACTGAACCTATGCACTCGGTGCGTGCAGGTGTGCGCGCAGGCGTGATAGAAACGACCCTCCACGTCGGCAAACGACAAGGTCGGCGAGCTTGCCGCCAACACCGCCACCGCCGTGTCCTGGGTCCGTGACAACGTGCAGGCCTACTACCCGGACGTGGACATCAGGTACGTCGTCGCCGTGCCTGTCGAGGAGGCATAGGCCATCATCGTCATCCACTGGAGGAGATCATCGTCGAGGAGCCGCAAGCCGTCATCGTGGAGGAGCAGGAACCTCAGGCCGTTGTCTTCCAGCCACACTCCATCGTCGTCTTGCCTGTCGAGGAGATTGTCGTCGCCGTGCCACTCGACGGAAGGAGTTTCCAAGTGGCAAAAGATTAGGAGATGAGTTTAGGAGTTGTTGAAGATGAATTTTTTTACTTCCCAAAATTCATGGATTGGGAAAGATTATTAGGTACTCTAGGAGATGCTCTAACCAACTATATATAATATAAAATTTATAATCTTGACCGAAGCGACCACCCGTCCAGTTGATCCTAATCGTCGACGACGATTTTCTGGACTGTCAATAGCTTTAGAGTACGAGTATGACCTACACACGAACCCCATCCTCTCCATGTTCTCTCCCTCCTGCGTGCCACCTCCCAAGTCGCCACCTACAGCTTGGCCAAGGATCAAGTCGGAGCCTAGATGACGCCAACCACCGCATTTATCCCGGCGTCGTCATAGATGTTATAGTTACGTGAGTTCATCATCAGCACCGTCAGCTCCTCTATGGCAGTCTGCATGCTCCAGTCCAGGTACGTGTTCTGCGTTTGCATGCACGTTGCCGTGAGCGAGATGTGTGCTGGCCAGTCAGGAAGGTGCCAAGTCCTGTGGGAAGAGAGGATCCATCGTAAAGTTTACGAGGTCACTTGAGCCTAAGGGATGTGCAGTAGAGAAGTTAGAAAGAAAAATAATGTTGCAACATTAATCGGGTAAATAAATAAGAATACTATTGTAGAACGGACAAATCCCTATGCGCTTGATGATATATGTGGAAAGAGATTTGTATTCTATTGTTGTGTCATTGTGTGTGTGTATATTAGATCATGCATGGAAGAACTCAAGCACTATTTTTCCACTTAACTAAATGGATTGATTTCATAAGGCTATTGTCTACAAAAAAAAACTATTGTCAAATTCACCTATTAATAAGAATTTTTAAGTTTCGTGTGCGACAAAAGCTTTCAAAGGCTTTTTAAGCCTGGACTCTTTTGGCTACTGCAATGCAAAAAAGAATCAATTGAAATTGGTATATATTCCCTAGTTTTCCAACTAATTGGACCTTATTTACATTATAGATATGAAACTTTGTTTTTTCACACATACTTTTCAAAAGAATTAGTAACATGCTAGATTCGATCAAGAACTATGAGCTCAAATGTAAGAATATTTCTTAAAACTTCTTTATTACATCTTTACTATAAACTATAATTTTTAAAAAATACATGTGTGTCGCACGTGCATTTCCGCTAGTTAATTTAAACTTGCGACTGACTTAACCAAACCACCAGGGAAATGTATTTCTAGTGGCAGTACCTGCCAGTGAAAATGCCCTATTTTCACTAGTCTTTCACACAGGTGGTCAAAAACTAGCGTCCGCAGAGATCAAGAATATGCACTTCCTTGGAGGTCTTAGAAGACCCTAAGGTAATGGTATATCCTTGGGGGTTCAATTTCACCCCTCAAGGAAATTGTTGGCTGCCCTGCCAAGGATTGTCCATTTTCTGGTAGTGGTAAAACATGAAGCTAATACATTGCCGTTGCAAAACTCAATCCCTCTGCCACCTGTGGATGGCATCCTACCTGTACATGAACACACCCAACTATTTCCACAATGAAGCAGATTGCTGAGGGGATGAAGATAGTGTCACAAATAAAATGATCAGACCTGCACAACAGATAGGATTGACAAAGAAAAAAATTGTTGAACGTGGAGACAAGAGATCGATCGAAGTAAGCAATGAGCCGCGCAACCCTGCTGTTTATGTAGGGGTGAGGTTTGGAGACAGACACCTTCCGTGGATTGCATGGCTAGGCCTGTGATAAACCAAATCATAGGTCAATTTCCTTAATTAGCTCCTCTACAATTTTTTAGATGCGGCAATGAACTATTGGGTATGCAAGGTACGGTGGCGAGGGAGATCGTGGATGATACGAGACTCTGGGATCAAACATGATTAGCTGATTCGGTGACATGTAGCTTCATGAGATTATGAGAATTGCACTTTATATATAGAAATTAATGATTGTTATGGCCTCTATCTTCACTTAACTTACCATTGAGACTCCAGCATTCAATTAAGCGGTTGAGCTTATTTGGTGATTGCTAGTGGACCTGACAGATATTTCAAAGCAGAACAGGATGCGAGGGGGTAAACAGGAGACGCATATATGTGGCTAGACAGATGATACTAAGACTCTGCAATCAAATGGGTTTTTTAAGCCCGAACAATTTAGTGCACCCCTTTTGATGATTAACTTTATAACCTAACTGCATTTGGCGCCATGATGAAGATTAAGAGTTGTCCCCCCTCTAAACAGTAGAGGCATCAACAAACATGTGCTGATAAAAGTCATTATTAACACTAACAAATAATCTAGTTATGCATTTCCAGGCTTATTCTCTTTCGCGAGCCCTAATAAGCATTTGGTAACCGCTGTCTTCCCCATCAAGATTGCACTAAGGATCATGGGCATTCCACTGAAAATTGGAACAAATCCTGTAATATTCCTTTGTATCAAATGGGGTCATCAGGATATACTGATCCATCACCAATAATCATCACCATAATCTGAATCTGTTAATTCACCGGACACTGTAATTAAACAAAAAAATCACAGTAAGCATTAGACAACAAGTAGAAATCTTTGATTCTTTTTAGTAATAGAGAAATGGAGTAAATAACTTACAAATAGGAGGAGAAAAGTTCTGCTCAATCTGAATTTCCTCTCTAGGTACTCCATTGGTCATCAGTAACCATAGAAGTTTTTTAACCAGCTCATTTTCCTTGGGGCATCTTATCACAATTAAAAGTTGTTTTGGCACGGAGAATAATAGTTCCTTGAGGTTGTAGCTTTCTTCTGTTTTAATCACAGGATACCGTGTCTGAAGAAAACAAAATAGTTTACTAAAACATGGTGGGTTCAACAAGAACAAAATTATACGGTACATGGCAAATGCATACGTCACAATGTCCAAGTGGAAGAGTGAGCTTCTCCAGAACTGGTGAGCATTGGAGAAAGTTTTTAGCTTGCTGAATGTGGCGAGGGACTTGCAGTCCTTTCTAAAGATAAACTGGACAAAACACAATATGAGAACTGAAATCATTGTCTTATTAACTTTGACAGTAATTGACTCTCAATATAATATATTTTCATGCAAAGAACTAGCTATGATGATGGTAGGTAGACCATGGGACATTGACGTAAAATAGAGAAGAGCAAACGTACCACGCTAGGGTCACTGATCAACTCTAAATCATCAATACGATAGCAACTGTCCCTGCTATGTGTGTCATTATGGTCACATGTATCCTCGCACAAGTAATCGAGCGTGACATTTGCTGCTACCAACAGCGGCATCTTGTCAAGAAGAGGAGCCCTCCGTTTAAGACAGATAGTTGTAGTGAAACTAGGCGAGGAGTGGAGATCCGAGTGCGGCGGGGTTCGTCCCAATCGAAATAGCAGTTAGCAATGGTGAGATGTGCCAACGACCTAGAAGAAATCCCGTCGCCGCCGTAGATTTTGCACTCAGTCATAGTGAGATCCTGCAATGCTGGGCACCTTGAGAAATCTATACTTCCATAAAACTTGGCAGCTGTGAAGGGAAAAAAATATCGGCCGGTAGAATCCGAAATTTCCGAGATATCTCGTTTACCGGCTAGGTCCGAAAGTTTTCCTCTATCGTCCGAAATTTTTATATTTTAAAAATTTTATCATCCAAATAGATGTCAAAGTCCACCCAATACTCTAACCTTAATTCATGTTTAATTTTCTCTCCCCTTCTCTTCTAAGTTCAAATTGCTACCGCCGCAACACACTTAGCACGCTCTAGCCATGTAACTGCCCTCCTCATTGAATAAGCAATTAATCATATGTTTTATTTAGTTTTTTTATGTTAGATTGTTTAAAAATGATCTATGTGCTTTCCTGAACAAAATGAGTCATTTTTGTCTAAATTTCTTCCGAAATTTTATTTCTATCGCCGATAAATTTTCGATATATCCGATATTTCCGTTTATCAGTGACCACCAAGATTTTTAAAATACCGGTAGAGAAAACCTTCGCTCCACCCTCGTCAGGAGCTGCGATTCGAAACGCGCGTAGTCGAGGCACAGGCGCGGCTTCGTCTGGAAGCAGACTCGGAGCACCCGGGCCTGCGAATTCGCTACGGCGTGGCGGATCCACAGGCAGGCCGCCCGGTTCAGCTCATCGTCTAGCTTACGGTGGTAAGCATGGGAGAAGTGCTCCTCGGAGTCACCATCCAACTCGCCACAGAGGATGTCGCACTCGTCCACCGGCACGGCGGCTCCGCGGAGGAGCAGGAAGTGGTTCACGAAGCTGGTCAGCTTCGACGGCGTCCAGGGCCTATACCAGAAGCCGCGTCGGCATGGGCGGGGTGTCACACGCAGGGAGCACTTGGACCTCCAGAGGTGGCGCCAGCGCCGGGCGAGCACGCACGTCTTCACGGCGTCGTCCGAGGGCAGGAAGGAGAGGATGGGGTGGAGGGCGTCGTCCGGGAGCGCGCTGATGCGGTCTTCGCCGCAGTCGCTGGCCACGGCAGCCGCCTTGTCCAGTCTCCGTCTCTTAGCCCTCCCCACCGGCCGAACAGCATGCTTGGTGGCGATTGGATTTGGGAGGACTGGAGGTAGGGGACGACGGAGGAGGAGATCTATGGCAAGGAGAACTAGCTATATACGAGACGCGTCGTAACCACAGCAGGATGGGTTTCTATATATCCAGGCGAGAAATCAGGAGCAAACCAACGATCCATACGATCTTTTTTTGGTGCATGCAATGGATGCATGGGACCGATCCTGTGTGGAGACATGCATGCTTGTGTTACAACTTCCAATTCCAAAACGTGGGCACATGGAAATTTCCATGCACCGGTCATCTTTCCGGCATATGCTGTGTCATCAGACTCAGGAATCAGGATTCAAGAGGGCTGTGTGCACATCAGACTCAAGAGGGCTGTGCACAGCCGTTGTTGATCATCGGGTTCACATCACATCGGAGGGGATCGTCAAGTTTAGCAGCGAATGAAGTCGAGTTACGCAAGAAAACTAATTAAGAGGACCCTCACCAGCACGCCACCCATCGTGGACGCCTCCTCCACTGTGCACCTCCTCTCCTCACCGTGAATAGCCATCGCAACACCCTTCTCATCCATCGTCTTCTACATTCACAAGAATGAGGGAGAGAAGGTTAGAGAGAGGGATCTCCCTACCAATTGGACACCAATGACCTCCCTACCAATTGGCATATGCCTAGGCTGCTCTTCCTATCAACCTTGCACCGCGCATAATCCGAATATGAGTATCCACATACCAACATTAGGTGTATGCTTTAAGTACCTCAAAATCTTCTTAACTGCGGTCAAGTGACATTCTTTGAGAGTGGCTTGGAACCTTTGCACACACATGCAAACACTAAACATGATATTCAGTCTTAACACAGTCAAATAGAGTAAGTTTACAATCATTAACCTATATTTCTTTTGATCAACCTAGCCGCGACCACCTCCTCTCTCCCTCCCTAGCCTCAAGTGTGGTGCTAGCACACCATGGCATTCCATCCCCACACATTTGGGTACTATAGAGAAGCAATTGTTGTCACTTAGTGTTGGTCGGTGACAAATGTGGGGTGGACGGACAAATTAAAAGAGGGTGCACGAAGGGTTTCAACTGGGATGAAAGGACAAATATCTACTTCCACTATATCAACGCCCATGACACTAGAGTGGGCTGCTCCAACTCCTATTTCGTTGCTCTGCTCATCTAGTGGTAACGATCTATGATCTTCTACTGGAATGATATCTTTGTTGAATGTGGTAGGTTAATTTTATGCAAGCATAGCATACCCTTTCTCTTATGGCGTCACTGAAAGATTATGTATTGGCCGGGATGGGGTCAATGGATAGTGCATTTGGTGTGCAGTGCTCCGTCAGCCCTTTTATGTAAGGAGTATAAAAGTTCCTAGCCATTGATTAACGGGACCTATTAATTTGGCTTATAAATTTTGAATTTTTTTTAGAAAAGGATAAATTTTGAATTTGCTATTTCCGATCACTAGATAGCACATCAAGGTAAAAGTAACCCATCATGCACATTCTTAACATTCCCTAATCATGTGCATGCAGGCAACCGGGGGGAGTCAAGTGGAATCACCTACCAAAGAGAGGACTCGTTATCATTACATCAGAAATAATTTAATGAAATGAAAAGGAATTCACATTTCAGGCTAACATTTTTTTTGAGAAATTCAGGATAACATTTTGAACATGGAGTCTTTGCATCAGATCTTCCCATTACGGAAAGAAAAACATTGTCTGATCAGCAATGAAGAAAGCGAAATCCCTTAAAAAGTTAAAATAGGGGCCTAGATAAATCATTCAGCAAAAACATAAACTGAGACTGAGATGTCTTGTTTCGTGTTGCCATGTCTTCTGATAGACAAGCCTAATATAATAAGATCTCCTTAGGCAATAGATGGAAAATCCTTGCACTGATTTTCGACATTAATTTCCTTATATAGTAAGCAGGGCATACTACTGTTAATACCACCAGTAGCTGTTGTCTGATGAATACTCCTCCTCGTGATAATATTATGTAATAATAAAAAAAAACATGCATGATATATAAGCATCAAAGAGCGAGTCAGATATGGCACGAATTTTCACCCTTCGTCAAGAAATAGAAAACTAGGTTAAATAGTGACAAATAACTTACCATCAGGGAGATTAAAGATCTCTTCAACCGATGATGTGCTCAGGCGGTACACCATAGGTACTTAGGATGATTGAAATTTTGGGAACCAGCTCATCGTTCTTATACCATTTTATTTTGACTGTCTTGAGTTGTTTCGATACCAAGAATTGTTTTGTTGGGCTGTCCTTTTCATCTGCTACAACCACATCATGTTTTCTCTGTAGCAAACAAAATATTAACTGACAATATTTTACTAAAAATCAATGAAAGTTCAAAAGGACAAAATTAACATACTTGAAAGTCGTTTTCAAGTAGAATGGTAAGCTTCTCCATAACTGGTGAGTACCCAAGAAAGTAAACTAGTGCACCAATATCAGGTTCCATGCACCACTCATTCAGAAGCAATGATTTTAGCTTGCTAAACATAGTGCAGAAATTGAAATCCTTTCTGAGAATAAACTGGGCCAAGGATAACATTTGAAGTACTTGAAATTATAATAACATAAAGTTATTGAGAAGGAACTTTGCAGAGGTAGCTAAAAGACAGAAGTAATCCTGAGAATAATGAAGGAGAGAGATTTCGTAGCTCATTATATTTATTTATTTGCTATAGAACAAATAGATTTTGCATGTTAGTACAAGGAATTTAACTCTATGGACAGTATATATGATGTCAGACATCCAACTGCAAGTGACATCCAGAGGCATATGCCAGGGTATAAGCACATAGTGAATGTAGCATTCATCATTAATCCACAAATGTTACTGAAGCTATTGATGCTTTGTCATTTAGAAGTGGCACACACTTCTGTGGCAATTTCAGTGATGAACCGATGATACATGCCATGTATTAACAAAGTAAATCAATGCTAAGGTAACTTGAGCCACTGAGTGAAAATACGATTTTAGTACATTAAAGGTAACTTGATTGTAGCTAAGATGCCTTTTTTAAAACCGTGTCTCTCTTAATGCTATCTGAGATGCATAGGCCCATTACTTCCACGATAGTGAAAAGCAATTCGTGATCTGATTTCTCTTATACCGACAAAAATAAATTACTGCTAGTAGGAATCCAATTGTACCAAAGTTGAAGGCAACAAGCATGTATGCCCCCATCTGAGAAAGATGACATATATACTATGCAAGAAATATATTAGAATTCCTTTCATTAATCAAGTACAGGGGTATCTCCTAAGGATTGAGCGAGAAAAAAATATGCTATGTTTGGATACAAAGTATTTTTGGAGTTTTAGGAAAATACCATGGTTTTGTGAAATAGTTTGGTTCTAGAATATCATGAAGTGTTTGAATGCAATAAATTTTATGCTTTTGAATACCATGGTATTGTTAAAACTATAGTCTTTTTTGGAATTCTAAAACCTTCACTCTAGACTTTTTTTTTCTAAACCATGGTTTAACACATCAATATTTCTAAAACTACAATTTCTTGATACTATGGTTTCTTTACTACAAAATCTAAACAAGACCTATATCATAAAAGGCTTGCATAGATTTGGTTCATTAATCATTAGTATGTATTATATACACAACTGATAACGTCAAATATGCATGCATGTAAAGATAAACAGCAGCATATGGAAATCAACATTCTAAGCAGAAAAGTTTGCACCCATGCATACCATATTAGGATAGCTTGATAGCTCTAAGTCCGTGGCATCTGACAAGCCTTGAAGAAGGACGCTGCTGCTTCCATCACTGCCAATACCATAGCAACCACCACACTTGCCATCAACGCAATCCCCATAGTAGCTGTTATGCTGACAAATATCCTCACAATCGTCCTGAAGCCTCACTTGTGCCGCGAACAACGTAGGCATGCTGTCAAGGACCGGAGCCCTGCCGTAATTGACAGCAAGTCGCATCGAGATGAGGCGAGGCGTCGAAATGCGACAGCGGAGGATCTCGCTATCGAAGTCGCATCCATTGATGCCTAGGCGTCTCAACGACTGGGACAAGATCCTGTCAACACGGATCCTGCAGCGTACCATGTCCAGATCCTGCAATGCGGGGCAGCCTGAGAGATCCAGGGCGCGGAACTTGAGAGTCGCGTCCGTGAGGTGCGCCCTCGTCAGGAACCGGGAGACGAAGACATGGGAGACCTGGAAGCGGCGCCTGAAAGTGCGGACGGAGAACGTGAGCGCCCGGGCCTGGCAGACCGCCAGGGCGTGGTGGATCCACGGCCCCGCGGAGTGGGACAGCTCCTCGTCGCGTCTGATCCTCGATCCATTGCTCTCCATCTCGTAGTCGTGCGTTTCGGCGTCGTGGATCTCGCCGCAGCTGATCTCGAACTCCTTCAGAGGCAGCGCGCCGCCGCGGAGGAGCAGCAGGCGGTTGACGAAGTGGTTCAGCGTCCGGGGCGTCCAGGCCGCGTCCCGCGGCCGGCCGCGGCGGGTGACGCGCACGGCGCGCGTGGACCTCCAGAGGTGGCGCCAGCGGCGGGCGAGCACGCACGTCCGCACCGCGTCGTCGGAGGGCAGGAAGGAGAGGATGTGGTGGAGGGCGTCGTCGGGGAGCTCGCTGATGCGGTCCTCGACGTCGCTCGCCACGGCCGCCGCCGCCTTGTCCATGTTCTTGCGGTTCCTAGGCGGCTCGCCGAACAGGTGAGAAGCGGATAAGATGCATGGTCTCTGGGCCAGAACCGATCGACCGCTGATCTCAGGATCTCCTTGGCATCACGGCGGCGGCTGGTGGCGGGCGGACTGCGGAGGTCGGGATAAGACGTACGTAGTAGTAGTACGAGGGCAACGAGTCGAGGGAGAAATGTGGAGACTGAGAAAGTGAAAACGGCTGGCGAAAAATCAGGAGGCCGCTTTGCAAATTAATTCAGGTTAGGCGGATTCAACCGAGGATTAAAGCGGGAAGAAAATCACATCAAGTTGTTTTTCCAGCAATACATGAAATACGCAATGCAAATAATGCCAATCATTTCGAATGGAAACCGCCTCGCCCATGCATGACAACGCTGTGCTCAAAAGTTTCATATAGAACACAATGAAAACTCATACAAAGTCATGACTTAAGGAACACGACACGCCAATGCACATTTTCCTTACCTGAGCACCAAGTATAGCGTGGAACCATGGTGAGCCATCCTTGGTGGCCCTTACCCAGCCGGCCATGCTACCTCCGCGTCTACCTTGCCCCCCTCCATCTCCAGCACTCGTTTGCCAGGGTGGATATCTGTCGGCACATCGCCGCCGCTAGTGCCGCCTCCGGCATGCTGCTGGTATGCGCAGCCAGCCCTATGCTGGTCCTACACCACGTCGATGAGCCTCTATTCGTCCAAGCAGTAAGTAAATGTTGTATTTGAAAGCGAATGTTTTAAGCGTATGTTTCTAAGTGTTTCAGAGGTATGTTGCAAGTGTTTTCATATGGATATTGCAAAAGTGGATCGGAATATTTTATATGTTGCAATGGCTATACACGTATGTTGCAAGCGTATGTTCCAAATGTTTCATCTATTTTTCAAACGTATGTTGAAATTGTATTTATCTAGATGTTGCATATGTTTCACAAATATGTTGCAAGTGTTTTATCTAGATGTTGCATATGTTTTTCTATGGATTTTAAAGTGTTTGCATGTATTTTTTTCAAGTGTTTTAGACGCATGTTTCAAATGTTTTGTATGCCTTCAAACATATATTGCAAATGTTTTATCTGGATGTTTCAAAAACAGATCGGATGTCGCCGCTGGGGTACCCACCTGCCGCAGCAGGCCCTGGTCTAGACGAGGCAAGTAGAGGGGGGCGCGAGCGGTCTCCATGTGAGGTCCGGAGGCGCGGGCGACGTTCGGACGACACGGGTCCCCACGTGGGTGTGTGGAACAATGGGCCTAGCACTGGACAAGTCCATATATTATTGTATTATTATAAGAAATTAAATAACTGAAAATATATCAACATGGCCTTTGCCCCCTGGCATTGTACTCATTTTGCCTAGTGAAAGACATGAAAGAGATGATGAATCAAAATGCTAGTGGGATAATGTGTGACAACAGCTACCGACGTGGGCGTTGGGCCCTAGCAAGAAATTGCAAGCGGCACGAAGACAAAGACAAGAGGACCGATAGATCGAGATTTTTGTGATTTAAAAACATAAACCATTGGACATTGGTATTAAATTAAAAAAATATTCAACATACAACCATTTTATGTAGACGATGACACCAAGTATAAATCATGCCACTCATCGTTGAGCTATACTACGCCATCTCTGTGATTCTGACTCATAGTTTTAAATCTCCCGCTATAGCTGCCGCTATAGCCCGCTATAACCTTTTGAGGCAGGATGCCGCTATTTGTGTTCATGTACAATTTAGCCGCTATATCCCGCTATAGCCCGATATAGCTCCGCTATTAGCTATTTTAGAGATATACCACTAAACACCTTAGCCCGCTATTTAAAACATTGTTCTGACTACGGCGCTCAGCATTATCATTTCAGCTCAAGCTCGCTTGGGATGTTTCCTCCCCAGATCGGTGAAGAACTGGCGGAGCATCTTCTCGCCGCAGCGCCGATGCAGCCTGTCCACGGGGTCTTCATCCCTGGGTGAACGATCCACGATTGCTTCGTCACCATCGGCGTGTGGCGGTGGAGCGCGGGGCGGGTCCTCGTCTAGCTGCTCGCTCGGCCTTGGCTTTGGAATGAGCTCCAACGACAGGCGATCCAGGTGGTTCATGACTTTGTCCATTGTTACTGTGTCCTTGGTCCTCATCTTCTTCCCGTTGTTGCTGCTATCTTCCTTGTGGTAATGGAGCTTGTACCCCTGGATCTTGTAGTAGTTCTGGTACCCGTGTTGCGGTATGTCGTCCGAGGTCTCCTTGCCAATGGCAACCGCCGTCTGCATCGATCCAAGTTTATAGAGCGTAAGTAGTGTCTCATTTGCGACGTGATTATGTAGAATTAACAAACACAGTACTATGTACCTCGTAGCACCAACAGGACGCGACATGGTTGATGGTGTAGCCGCCGCCGCCCAGGAGGAGCAGCGGCAAGCCGTAGCCCTTGACGATGCTGACGCACTTGGCGTGGCCGCGCACGGACAGGCCCAGGCCCGCGAGTCGGTCGCCGGCGAGCGAGTCGGCCCCGCACTGCATCACGACGGCGTCCGGCTCGAATACGGCAATCACCCTGTCCACGATCGGCCCGAACAGCTGGTGGTACACCCCGTCGCCCGTTCCCGCCTCTAGTGGCATGTTGATCAGAGTGGGGCACGTCCCGTCGCCTGGTAGTAGTAATTCGCCGACGTCCACGGCGGCTCCGGTGCCCGGGAAGAACTCGCCGTCGAACTGGTGGAACGACACCGTCAGCACCCGGCTGTCTTCCACGAACGCGGTCTCGACGCCGTCGCCGTGGTGCGCGTCGATGTCCAGGTACAGCACGCGCCTGATGAAGCGGCGTCCGTGGTGGAGGAGGGCCTTGATGGCGACCACGATGTCGTTCACGTAGCAGAAGACTTGGGCCTTGCCCTTGCACGCGTGGTGCATGCCGCCGGACCAGTTGATGGCGATCTTGTACTTGCCGCTGGCGAAGGCGCGCGCCGCCGCCAGCGACCCTCCGGTGTAGCGCTGGCAGTAGTCCCAGAGGTTCTCGATGACGGGGTTGTCGTTGGTGAAGGTGAAGCAGCGGTTGTACTTGTCTCTGGTCCAGATCTCGCCGAGCTTGTATTTCTCTCTGCGTCTTAGCGTCGGCGTTGTAGTCAGCTGGCGTGAGGCTGCTGAGGAATTTGATGTACTCTTTATCGTGAGTGCCGCCGAGCTCGAGGTCTTGCTCGGTGGCCGGTGCGATGCCGAGAAGGTCCATGTCGCCGAGCAGGCCGTAGGCGTTGATGAGGGCGTGCGTCATGGTGAGTTGGTGACGCGGTGGGGCACCATGGCGTGCGTCTCGCCGTAGTCAACGTAGGAGATGCGCGGATCGTAGTAGTAGCACACGCTCTTCTGCTTGGTGCCACCGTCGTCGGCGGCGCATGGCTGCTGTGGCGGCGGGTGCCCACTTCGCCTTTTCCCCATGGCCAATCCTACCTATCCTATGTCTCTGTTGGACTAGCTAGAAGCTTAAATAGAAGATCCGGAACTGAACCCCTGGGGGTGGACTAGTAGTCGTCTCGGTCTCGAGACGGGACTCTCAGAGTTCAGACCGAGTAAGAAACGGCCAATCCTTTTTCAGACCGAGTTCAGACTTCAGACCTAGACTAGATAGTGCTTGTTATGTACACCTCAACTTCACTAGTGAATTAGTTTTTGTTATCGGTAGAGCTGATTCGATCAATTTTCATAAACGTTCGGTAAAAAAAAAGACTTTTGAGGGAAGATAGTAGAGACAAAACTAAGAGAAATTAGTATTTTTCAGGTTCATCCAATTTTACCTAGAGAACTGTGCACGTGATAGGAGCTAAAAAACAGCTTTTAAGGAAAAACTGTTTCGTCCAGACCCATTTAGGTGTTTAGATGCAAAAACTTTTGGAATTTGGCTACTGTAGCACTTTCGTTTGTATTTGGCAATTAGTGTCCAATCATGGACTAATTTGGCTCAAAAGATTCGTCTCGTGATTTACAACTAAATTGTGCAATTAGTTATTTTTATTGGCCATCCATGCGCAAGGACATCTTGCTCTTCGTTTAATCCTGTTCTATCTGTGCTCAAGCCAAGCCAGACCGAGCTCGATATCCCAGACTGTTACAGCCCCTGCCAATGCCAAAGTCATCTTGGGAGGTCATCTCCATGGACTTCGTCAAAGGCTTGCCGTCGTTAGGTTCAGCCAATGCTATTCTTGTAGTTGTTGACAAATTCTCGAAGTTTGCTCATTTTATACCATTGCGCCACCCATTTACGGCTGAATCTGTGGCCAAGTTATTTCTGGACAATGTCTACCGTCTGCATGGCATGCCCCTGTCCATCATCTCAGACCGTGATAGGGTCTTTACAAGCAAATTCTGGCAGACATTGTTTCGGCTGGCTGGTGTGCAACTACACGTGAGCTCCGCGTACCATCCACAGACGGACGGCCAGACTGAGCGTGTTAATCAATGCTTGGAGACTTATCTGTGTTGCTTCGTGCACACGTGCCTGCAGCGTTGGTCTTCCTAGTTGTCATCTGCGGAGTTTTGGTACAACTCCAGCCATCACTCTGCCCTGGGCCATTCCCCGTTTGAGGTGCTTTATGGATGTCCTCCGCGTCACTTGGGTTTGGATATCACAGCGGCTTCTGAGGTGCCATCTCTGTCTGACTGGTTACATGAAAGGGATGTGATGCATAATCTCATTCAACAACATTTGCTGCGGGCTCAAGAGCACATGAAGCGCCAGTCGGTCAAACACCGATCTGAGCGCACATTTGAGGTTGGCGATTGGGTTTTCTTGAAACTGCAGCCTTATGTTCAGAGTTCCTTGGCTGCACGTTCGCATCAGAAGCTGTCCTTCAGGTTTTTCGGGCCCTTCAAGATCCAGAAGCGGGTAGGCCATGTTGCCTATTGCCTGGAATTGCTGGCGACTTCTTCGGTTCATCCTGTGTTTCATGTTTTCCAACTGAAGAAATCGCCTGGCTCCAACACATCAACACCTACCTTACCTGATGATCTTGTGGAGTTTCAGGTACCGGTTGCTATTTTGCAGCGACGGCGGACTGACGGCGACAACCCAGTGGAGCAAGGCTTAGTCCGCTGGTCTCACATGCTGGCTTCACAATCTACCTGGGAGCCGTTGGAATCTCTGCGACAGGACCGACATGGATTGTCTAGCTAGTAATATATAGACATAGTCTGGAGAGACGAGGGAATTATGCAATTGTAATCCCTACACTATCACTGTTAAACTGAAGAACTCGTCTTCCCTGCCCTCTGTTCTTCCACTTGCCCAAGTTTCCCCTTCCTTCCCCTGGCTGTTGTTAACAGGACATGCCAATGACTTTGAGCACTCGAACGCCACACATGAAAGCGTGCTGGATCCACATGTCGACGTATTCATCAGATTGCATTTGGGGATGGAAATAGGTATAGAACTCGAACTCCCGCAGAGGGGAGCGGTCGCGGAAGAGGAGCAGATTGTTGACGAAGGTGTTGAAATCCGCCGCAGAGGACCACCTACCGTCGTCGGAGATGCGCAGGGCGGTCATCGACCTCCAGAGGTCGCGCCAGAAGCGGGAGAGCACGGACGTGCGCACCGCCTCGTGTGGCGGCAGAAAGTAGAGCACGTGGTGAAGGATCCCTTCCGGGAGACTGCTGAGGAAGTCCCCTCCGCCGTTCACCGCGGCCGTCGGGTTGAGTCTCTTGTCCTCGCGGCCCGGAGGCATTCCGTCGAACAGGCGGTGGGCGCCGGTGCTGCTGAAGGGGAAGCAAATGAGATGCCAGAGAACAGCATGGAAATGGAGGGGATATGAGCGGCTCCCACGCGTCAGCGTACCTCGCTCTTCTGTAGATACACTCGCCGGCCTCCGCTGGCCGCTGCTGCCGGGAAGAGCAGGCGAGGGCGACTGCGGAGTGCCGTGCCGGAGACGACGAGGCGAGAACCGCCTTGGAAGAGGAGCGCGCCGGTTCGTCGCATCGACTATTAGCTGGGGCCCACCAATGTTATGCAAATTCCGAGCTCCTCCAGTGAAGCACGGTGCTAGCTACTCCCTCAGTTTACGCTTTCCGAAAAACAATTTTTGGCATGATCGTTTCGCTGGTTTATTGTGCTGAAAGCACTGTTCGCTAGTTTGTTGTGAGAGAAAAACACTGCTGGATGACTACTGATTCTGCTGATAAGTCAAAACGAACAGGGTGTTTGACTAAATATGTATTAAAATATATTAATATTTATAATACATAATTAGTATCATTGGAAAGATATTTGAATCTAGTTTTTTAATAAATTTATTTGGAGATACAAATATTGCACGTATTTTCTATAAATCGAGTCAAACTTGTGGCACGTACACCAACGGTGACAAATATAAAAGGACAGAGGGAGTACATCCATATATGTATCCGTGTGCATCGCAAAAAAAATGTATCCGTGTGCAATAATTGAGATAAAAACTTAAATTAGAAAAAATTCATACAAAGATAATAACGGTAGTGCTAGCGTTCGAACGTCCGACAAACGCAGGCGTCCGGACGCGCCCGCGCTGCACTCTGTTTTCTCCCGCGTGCGGCTCCATTTCATGCCCACGCTTGAGCCAACACGCCCCGCTCACGCCACCCGGACATCGCCTGCGGGGCCAGATCACGCGCGCCTCCTCCACTTCTCACGCGCGTTGCAACATGTGCAACACCTGATCTACTTTTATAATATCTTAATGAAACACTTGTAACATATATCCAAAACAGCTAAAATATTTGCAACATACGTCTGAAACACTTGCAAAACACCTAAAAAACTTGAAAACACATGTATAGCCATTGCAAACATATTCAAATATCAAGATGAAACACTTATAACATACGTACGAGAACACCTAAAACACTTGCATACATATGGGAAATTGAGTTTTGCAACATCCAAATGAAACATTTGTAACATAAATCTGAAATAGATGAAACATTTAGAACATGCACTTGAAACGTACGTGTATAGCCATTGCAATATGTGCAATATCTCAATCTACTTTTGCAACATCGATATAAAATATTTGCAACATACCTCTAAAACATCTGAAACACTTGAAACATAGGCTTGCAACATGCGCTTTCAATGCAATGTCACCTAATTGCTTGGAGGAATGGAGGCTTGTCGTTGCGGAGCTCAACGCCAGCATGGAGGTCAGCTGCGGCACGAAAGCCGGTGCGACAGCGGTGTGGGCAACTTGCCTGCAGGGCAACATCACAGCTCTTTCCCTTGCCTGCTTGCTGGAGGATACATCGTGGAGGCTCACCGGCTTAGTGGAGCGGCCGTGATGGGCGGATGGCGTGGTGCGGGTAGGAGAAGGAAGTGGGATGAGTAGGCGGAGCTGGGTGGACACGGGCGGTTGACGGTGGGCATCGTTGCCAGAGGCAAGACCGCGCAGGAGGCCTCTGAGTACGAGTCTGGACGCAGGGAGGCTAGGAGCTTGTGACTGCAAGACTGTGAGGGAGGAGCGGTGTGCGGTGGAGACAGGGCCACTTGTGCCACAGGCAAGTTACTTGGGCCGGTTCGTAGGCCCAGCAAGCAAAGCGTCCGGCAGAGGGAATCCCTGACCCACGAATTACCGAAATAATAAATGACATGTGTATGTGGACTAGTACATGATAAAATTCCTAGGTTGTTGTCTTATTGTGCAAATACATATGAAATTTGTTATTTTCGTATAATTGTTTCTAGTTTTATTAGTTTGCATCTCCACTTTTTTATATGAGTAAATACTTGATATATTATGGATGTACAAGTTTTGATTTTTTTTAATATCCAAAATATATTTTTTGAAATAGTTTGCATGTTTGCACCATATATTTTGCTAAGTGTGAGAATTTAAGAAGTGTCGAAGCTTATTTGGGAGAGCTCCACGGGTTCTAGATCTATACATAAAAATTAGCTCCACTTCGGTATCTGTTTTGGATTCTTATGAGGTTTTAGCCCTTTTATTGGTACTCTATTGTTTTCTGTTTAGTGGTGAAATTATGTAGGTACAAGTATGAGTTTGATGGGAACTTCAGACTCTGAAATGTCCATTAGGTTTGCAGTAATAATTGCAACAACCGTTTACTTCTCCTCTATTTATAGAGATATTATTGTTGATGTGAATATACTCTAAGGGACCATATTTCATGAGGATACGAATGCTAATGTTACCGCTCTTGCTCTTTCTTAAATAACCGTATATGGAAGTCTTGAATTTTTAGTTTATATTAAACCTTTAGTTTAAATTTCTATGTATCGACATTTGCATTTCTGTTGAGTTATTGACATGGATAGGTGAATTATATATCTTATGTATTGCCATGATTTTCTTTTATTGCGTCAGCATTGGATGCTCATGTACATTTGTGTTGAGATATTGTATTTGTGTTGTTTTCATTATAATAATAAATAAAAAATGATTATGATATCCATTCAAACCAATATCAATCGCTCATGTGTGCTAGATATGTCAAAAAATCTAGCATGCAGCCTTTTAAGGGCATAAGTGGTCACTCCCTCCAAAACCTGCACTTTCTGGATCTAGAGTTGCGCTGCAAGCCAAACTGATTTCTTAGCTCTATGGTGGGAGTCCATATTCACGGTGGAGCTTCTCCATGGTGTAGATGGTGCTTTGGATCTCTGTTTCAGAGCTAGAGAGGTCTCCGAAACAAGCCTTTGATAGTGTGTTTGGTTTGTGAAGTGATCCCAAGCAGAATCACTTGATCCAGCACATGTTGTCTTATAGTTTCGCGAGGAATGACCCTGTCCGATTGTTTAGCTTACTAGTGGAATGATGCTGATCTATGGTGTAAACCAAAGGACATACTAAGGCTCGAATATAGGATCGGCTCATTTTGGATGGTATCATGATGCAAACCAAACACATTGTAAAATGCAAGGAGTGACTTGAGTTATCTTTGTGTTGCTTTGTTCAACAAGATCCAGGAAGAAGCATGAACGCGGGGGCTAGTTGGAGTGAAAGCACTTGACTTTGTTGTTTTGAAGGGTGTAGTTTCTTTACCATGTCTACTTTTTGTATGATTTTAACCCGTGGCGAAGGAAAGGGGACGAGAGAGGCCAAGCACCCTCCCCTCCCCCTCACTCAAGGGCACGTTTGTTAGCTCGGACGTTGCCCGGACATTGCTGGATTAGAAATATCTTGACCAACTTCAATCACATGCTTACTACTCTAATGAGATTTTGGTTTGTAATGACTTCATGATTTCTAATTATGCATCTATGATTTTGTAATTATGTGTATTTATTATTGAATTTTGTGAGATATCTGATGGCTCTGAGATATATGTGATGTATTAATAATATGAAATATTAGACGTCAACCTATATTTAAATATGTGATAATAAAGTATATAAAATGACAAAAATGAAGGTCACTGCCATCTACCAGATTGAAGCCTTTGACCCAGCAGCGGCCCATTGCTACCCACTGTCAAGTAAATTTTAGACTCGACACTAATCATACTGGTATCATAGACGGGTCTAGCCTTGAACCGATTGTAAAATATTTGAATCATTGCTGGGTGTTGCATCGGCAGTGATAAGCTATGCTCATCACTATGATTGCACTCGGTCATATCCAATTCTGACAGTGATGCTGGGTTTTAGATCCGATAGTAATCTATGAATCTATACCAGTGATCGAGGCATCCATGTTATCACTATTAAATTTTAGCTAATAATAATATCTAAATTACAATACGATAAACCCAAAAATTATACATTATGAAATTATTTTGGGTAATATATACAAAGTAATGCTAATATTTTAGTGTCAATATATATTGAAGTTTTTTATATTCATAGCCATAAAGGAAAAATGTTACTTTAGGACAAGCTATATACAAATTTGGGTGCTTACGAAAATTTGTCGTGGGCTTAGAACACGGGAACTCATCAAAAATAAATAAAAAGAGAATTGGCAGCTTCCTAGTCGGACTGAGAGTCCTATCCCGAGTCATAAAAAAAAGAGTCCTATCCCGACCCGGACGTAGCAGTACTAGTCTACTACGTGCTGCAGGTCTTCTTTTTAAGCATCGTGCGTGCAACGCACCAGACGTTTTTTGCCAACAGAGAGACATTAGGATTAGCCATGGGGAAACGGAGAAGCGAGCACCCCCCGCCGTCCCCGCAACCATGCGACGACGACGGCGGTGGCACCAAGCAGAAGAGCGTGTGCTACTACTACGACCCGCGCATCTCCTACGTTGACTACGGCGAGACACACGAGATGGTGCCTCACCGTGTCTCCATGACGCACGCCCTCATCAAGGCCTACGGCCTGCTCGACGACATGGACCGTCTCCGCGTCGCACCGGCCACCGAGGAAGACCTCGTGCTCGCCCACGATCCAGAGTACATCAAATTCCTCCGTGACCTCACGCCAGCTGACTACAACGCCGATGCTAAGATGCAGAGAGAAGACGCCAAGAAATACAAGCTCGGCGAGGTCTGGAACGAGCGCACCCGCTGTGTCACCAACGACAACCCCGTCATCGAGAACCTCTGGGACTACTGCCGGTGCTACTCCGGCGGGTCGCTGGCGGCGGCGCGCGCCCTCGCCAGCAGCAAGTACAAGATCGCCATCAACTAGTCCGGCGGCATGCACCACGCGTGCGAGGGGGAGGCCGGCGGATTCTGCTACGTGAACGACATCGTGGTCGCCATCAAGGCGCTCCTCCACCACGGCCGCCGCTTCATCAGGCGCGTGCTGTACCTCGACATCGACGCGCACCACGGCGACGGCGTCGAGACCGCGTTCGTGGAAGACAGCCGGGTGCTGACGGTGTCGTTCCACCAGTTCGGTGGCGAGTTCTTCCCGCGCACTGGAGCCGCCGTGGACGTCGGCGAGTTACCTGCTGGCGACGACGGCGTGTGCCCTACTCTGATCAACGTGCCGCTGCAGGCGGGAACGCGCGACGGGCGGTACCACCAGCTGTTCGGGCCCATCGTGGACAGGGTGATGGCCGTGTTCCAGCCGGACGCCGTCGTGATGCAGTGCGGCGCCGACTCGCTCGCCGGCGACCGGCTCGCGGGCCTGGGCCTGTCCGTGCGCGGCCACGCCAAGTGCGTCAGCATCGTCAAGGGCTACGGCTTGCCGCTGCTCCTCCTGGGCGGCGGCGGCTACACCATCAACCATGTCGCCTCCTGCTGGTGCTACGAGGTACATAGTACTGTGTTTGTTAATTCTACATAAATCACGTTGCAAATGAGACACTACTTACGCTCTATAAACTTGGATGGATGCAGACGGCGGTCGCCATTGGCAAGGAGATCCCGGACGACATACCGCAGCACGGGTACTAGGACTACTACAAGAGTCAGGGGTACAAGCTCCATTACCACAAGGAAGATAGCAGCAGCAGCAGGAACAGAGACATGAGGTCCAAGGACAAAATAACAATGGACAAAGTCATGAACCACCTGGATCTCCTGTCGTCGCAGCTCATGCCGAAGCCGAGGCCGAGCGAGCAGCTCGACGAGGAGGCGCCCCCACATGCCGACGGTGACGACGCACTCGTAGATCGTTCGCCATGGGTTGAAGACGCCGTGGAGAGGCTGCATCGGCGCTGCGGTGAGAAGATGCTCGACGAGTTCTTCACCGGACTGGGGCAGAAACATCCCAAGCGAGCTTGAGCTGAAATAATGTCGACCGACGGCTTTGCTTCATCTGTTAATCCAGTTCTCCGGTATTCGTCCTGTTTATTCTCTGTTGACTGCGTATCCGGTCACTGCTATATGTGACATCATGTGTGGCATTTCCATGTGAAATAAAACACGGAAATGTTCGGCCACGGGCGTCCATCGTTAGCAGCTCACTATCTAGAGGATGAACTCAAACACCCCAACTCCGATTTAATCAGCACAAACAATAATATCCAATACAATATGAGATGGAATTCGGGAAGGAGTAGCAAGGAGGGGGAATAGGAGCTAGGAGGAAGATGCTAGAAGATCCGGGTACAGATAGATAGAGGCTTGAGGAAGAAGAAGAACAGTAGCAAGGGAGGCAGAGGAATTCTGTTCGAATATTCTTCCCCCTTCGCTTGGCCTCCACCGAAGCATTTTGTAGCCAGGGCTGCCGTTGCCAGCCTGTCCCGGGCCCATATGACAGTCACTCCTAACATTCCCCACCGCTTGAAATGCGGCTTGCCCCCAGGCCGCGGTAGTGGTCAACGACGAGCATGCATCGACCTCCTGGGCCGCGAACTCGATGTAGCGCACCACCGTGCCCTTCGTAGGCAGCCACTCCAGCCCACAGCATGGCATCGCCTGCAGCAACACATAGAACCTTCCTGCAGCAGTACGGCTCCATCTGCAGCAGTACGGCACCCCTGTGCTTTGGGTCGCCCACCTGTGCCCAGCTCGCCATGTCCAGTGGTCCGCGTCCATCCTTCCGTCTGCCGGGAACTCCAGTATGACAACCGGATCGGTAGTCAAACACTTAGGTGCATGCATGTGTAAGGTTCTCTGAACTTTTGCACGGGCATGTTTCAGTGCTTGCTCAAATGTATCCATCACTTCCTTGCAGTCCTTCAGTTTGCTTCTCAGAGCTACACATTCCAACCGAGCACTGCAAACAAGTTCTGATCCTCCTGGACATTCCCATGGAAAATAATGTGCCTTGGAGGACAATATCACATTCGTTAGTTTAGTGGTCACCAACATATCAGAGTTGAGATTTGTGTCTGCAGCTATGTGAGTGACCAATTTCATATGTGCAGCAACAGCAAGTAAGCCCAAGGTGTATGCTGACATTCCCCCCTTCTTTAGCTTTGGCTTGCCCCCAAGCCAATGGAAAAGCTTGGCACCACCGGGATCCCAATAAAATGATAAACTCATGTCTGGCAGATCAAGTCCGCTGCATAATCCACTATGTAAAGCGATCTGGTCGCTGAAGCTCTGGAGTAGCATCACTTCCAGCACGGCTCTCAAGCCATGATCAAAATGTGGGTCTCTGAAACAATCAACCAAGCATGCTACCATAAATCTCCACATGCAGCCCTGTATGCACCCCAAGGACTCCGTTGACTGTGATATAGTCAAGTGCACTGGAACTGTATAACCAGAGAACGATGGACAAGGGATTGGTCTGCATTGGACGCTATCGAGTATCACAAGCTGCACTAGATTTTGAACGAACAGTCCCTCAAAGGCCCACTGAACACCATGTGTCACAGATGCAGAGCATGGCATCACAACACCAATGAAGTAGGCATGGGTGAAGTTGGTGATGTACCTATTTATCATTTCGTCCAATACCCCATGAGCGCCCATGGCGATGATGATGATGGAGATGGATTGGGCACTGGAGGTGACTGCATCCTTCGTCAATAGCATAGGCGGTGGCCATGGAATTTGCCGAAGATCAACACTGATTAGTTGCCGAAGTGAAGGGAACCATGGGGGCTTCCAGAGTTGACTAGAGTGACACATGGCAGAATATCTTGTGACCATGTAGAACGATGGCCATGGTAGAGGACTCAGCCCAGCATCACAGCTCTCCAACCGGAGTTCCGTAGGTGGTGGCCATGGCCTATGCTGCCTGTATAGCACCGCATCCCAGCTGCAACTGAATGGAAGCGAGAAACAACGTTGTCTGAGGACGATGCAATTCATCAAACACCTGGTGTGCATGGTGCTAGGAACCTCGTCCGCCTCCTTGGGCACCACCAACAGCAGCAGTCGCAGCCTATCCAATGGAGGATCCGAAGCCACCTGGTTGTTCCCGTGCGGCGGCCAGAGCCCGGCACGGACATAGTGGTCCGCAGTGGCGACGCGACGGAGTACGCTAACGAGGAGGTCAGCGACATCGACAGAGAAGATCTCGCCCGCGCCAGTGACGACGATGTCACGTCGCGAGCACGGGGCGAGGTCGATGTGGACTACTCTAGCGGCCGTGGTGATGACGCAACCGAGGGAAGGAACGGCGTCCAGGAAGGCGGCGTTGACAAGGATGGCGCTGTTGGCCCCCACGAGCGCGTCGCGCGGGTCCTCGCCCGTCACAACGGTGGCGGAGAGCGGGAGCCCGTCGAGGCTGTGGTAGCGCTCGCCTATCGGGCTGATCTTGCGGAGGCGCTCGGGGTGGAGGGCGTCGCCGGCGTTCGGGTCCGGGCAGAGCTCCGCGTGCTCCATCCTCAGCTCGCTGTGGCGCCTGCGGGCGCGAGCGTACAACGCCCGCGCGCGTGTGCGCAGCGCGGCGCTGCCGGTGGCGAGGACAAACCGCGCGGCGAGGGTGCAGAAGAGCGTCGCGATTAAATCCACGAGCACGCCCTTGACGTCGGCGAGGAGGTGCACGTACGCGATGGTGTACCGCGCCGGGCTGCGGCAGCAGCGCGCGAGATCGAAGTCAAGGACGGCGACCGCAAACCAGGAGCCGTGGCGGCCGTCTTCGGCAACGCGGGCCACGACCGTGGCGCTGGACGGCAGGTGCGATGGCGGAGCCGATGGCGTCACGCTCGAACATCTCGCGCTCGACAGTGCGTTTCCCCTCCTGGGTGGTGAAGCGGAAGAGCTCGTCCGCAGCGGCGTCCACACAGGTGCCGTCGATGTCGAAGATCTCGCCCTTGGGAAACAGCATCGGGAAGATGGGGTCGGAGCGGACCAGAGACCCGGAGGGGGCAGTGCAGAGAGGCTTCCAGCGGCGGGAAAGCACCGCCGCGCGCGCGGCATCCTTGAGGGGGAGGCGGGAGACGATGTTGTGGAGGAGCGCATCGGGAAGGAGGCTGAGGCGGTCGAGGTTGATGATGACGTCGAGCGCGGGAGCGGACTCGTGGACGACGTCGAGCAGCACGACGGGGACACTTGAGGTGAGGCCGGGCTCGTTGCGGATCTGGGCGGAGCCGAGGACGTCGATGGCGGAGAGGTCGAGGTCGCGCTTGTTGGCGTCGGCGTCGGCGTCATCGGAGACGTCGTCCCCGCCGAAGAGACCGCCCCAATTGTCAGCCACCACTGGTGTGTCGGTATCTGCGGCGATGGAGTCGTCGTCTTCACCGAAGAGACCACCCCAGTTGTCGGCTACAACGGCGGCTCCGACGGCCACAGCTTGGGTCGGAACGGAAACGACCTGAGAGGTCTCCCGGGCAGCACGGGTCTCAGAGAAGCGGCGCTCCCACCGAGCGTCGAAGTCGTCGAACAGCTTGGCCAAAGCGTCGAGAATAAGCTTGGCGTCGAGGGGACTCATGCTGATGCCGAGAATCAACTCTCTCCGATACCAATTGTTAGCAGCTCACTATCTAGAGATGAACTCAAACACCCTAACTCTGATTCAATCAGCACAGACAATAGTATCCGATATAATATGAGATGGAATTCAGGAAGGAGTAGCAAGGAGGGGGAATAGGAGCTAGGAGGAAGATGCTAGAAGATCTGGGTACAGATAGATAGAGGCTTGAGGAAGAAGAAGAACAGTAGCAAAGGAGGCAGAGGAATTCTGTTCGAATATTCTCCCCCCTTCGCTTGGCCTCCACCGAAGCCTTTTGTAGCTAGGGCTGCCGTTGCCAGCCTGTCCCGGACCCATATGGCAGCCACTCCTAACATCCATCTACCTGGACACGGCTTCTAGGCTTGTGCAGCGGACCGGGCCCTCACTACTACCGCTCTAAAAAAAACGCTCCGCCTTACAACACATATGCCAAGCCCAAAATGCATTCCTAAGTCTCAAACAACAACTCCACCGCCAGCGTATGACTTGCAACTCGCGTCGGCTGGGCTAATCTCCGCCGACTGCTGCTAACCTCCCTCTTCTCCGTACGAACCAGCGACCAACATCCCTCCTCCACCAGTAGCCACGCCCCCATCTCCAGCGAGCAGACAATGCTGGACGACTGTGGCCAAGCAAGCAGCGAGGCCACACCGACATGCACGAGCCTAGGCCGCGAGTAGGCACGGGAGAATCGCAGGAGCTGCGATGGGCCACGCAGATGGGCGCGGCGCATGTCCTTGCTGGCTACCATGGTTCCTCACCAAGTAGGTCGTGGGCGCTAGCGACGCCATGTTTGAAGGAGTGTTTTAGGCCTTTTGGATTTCTGTTTTAAGTGTTTCGTCTTGATGTTTCAAAAGTAGGTTTGGGGTGTTACATACGTTATAATGACAATATATGCATATTACAAACCTATCTTTCAAGCACTACTACCAAAAAAAATTAATGGAGGCGGTTGTTTTTCATTTTCGGAGGCGGGCAAAGGCAACCACCTCCAAGCAAAGGTCATGGTTAATCCGTGAATAACGGAGGTGATTGGCTTGCCCGCCTCCGTTAATGAATTAAAAAATTAAAAAAGCCCGAAGCCCGCTGGTGAGCCCGTTTTAGAGCCCACTGGCGAGCTCACCTGCTCCACGCCACCGTCATCGGGTGCGAGGTCCATGCCGCCGTAGAGGCTGGATCCGCCACCGGTGAGGCTGGATCCGTCGCGTCGACAAGGGAGGAGGGAGACCTGCGCTGTCGTCCGCGCCGAGGAGGCTGGATCCGCCACCGGGGAGGCCGGATCCACCGCCGGGGACCCACATCGCGTCGTGGAGGAAGGAGGGAGACCCGCGCCGCCGTCTGCGCCGAGGAGGGAGGAGGGAGACCCGCGCCACTGTTCACACCGAGGAGGGAGAGGGAGACCCACGCTGCCGTCCGCGCCGAGGAGGAGGAGGGAGACCCGCGCGTCAACATCCGTGCCGAGGAGGAAGACCCGCGCCACTCTGCCCTCACAAGCCTGCACCCACACCCGCACCGGCACGAGGCGGCGCCGCCACCACCACTGCCTTGTGCGCCGACGACCGCCTCTACCCCATGAGAACGCCACCAAAGACAAAGGGAGAGGGAATGAGAGAGAGGGCTGCAGGAGTGGGAGCAGAGGGGAGTGGGCGCGAGGGAGGAGCTAAGGAGGCAGCTGCCGGTTAGGAGAGGGAGTGAGAGGATGAGGAGTGAAAACCCTAGCTCTCTTATTTATATAAGCCCAGGAGGAGGGGGTGTTATGGGCTTCAAAATAGTAACGGGTTGGGCCAAATTTTAGGAGGCAGGCCGTATAAAATATTCGCCTCGGTTAATGGATTTTTGGAGGTTAACCGCCTCGGTTAATAAAAAATAATCGCCTCAGTTACTCCAGACATTAACCGGAGCGGTTGAAAGTGTTGCCTGCCTCCGAAAAAAATTACAAAATGCCTCGCAAAAGATTTTTTGTAGCAGTGAAGTGTTTCAGATGTATATTTCAAGTGCTTCATCTCAATGTTTCAAAAGTAGATCTTAGGGGGAGTACATGTTGCAATAGTGTGGTGCTGTTGCTGCATGGGTCACCATATGTTTTGAGTGTTTCATATGTTTTCAAACTTATGTTGCAAGTGTTTCTTCTGAATATTGCAAAAGTAGATATGGATGTTGCATATGTGTAAGGTCCAAATAGGCTAGAGGGGGGGTGAATAGCCTAATTAAAACTTCTACAAGAATTACTTAACCACGAGTTAGTACGAAAGGTGGCGAAGCAAAAGCACTAGCTTCTAACTAATTAAGCAAGCCACCTACACAAGTCTAGTACAAGGCTATTCACTAAACACAATAACAACTATAAGCTAGAAACGATAAGTAATACGAGAGAAGAGCTTCGAGTGATTATACCGCCGTGAAGAGAAATACCAATCAATCAATCATACAAGAGAAATCCTCGGGAAGAGAATGACACAAGAATTTATCCCGAGGTTCACTTGCTTCCCGGCAAGCTACTCCCCGTTGTGGCGATACACCCACTTGTCGGTTCGCGAGCTAATCGACTATCAAGAGTCGAGCCCTCGGCGGGCGCCGCACAACCGCACACAAGATGGGGATCCTCCAAGCCACGAGCTCCACTAGAGTATCCAATTTGCGAACTCCCGCGGGGAAGGATCAAGAACCCCTTACAACACTTGGTGAAGGCTCCAACAATCTCCAATTGTGAGCTCAATCACCTCCGCTGCTCCAAGCCGTCTACCATGTCGGGAAACACGGAAGAGTAACAAGAAATCCGCAGCAACTCAAAGATCAAGTGCCTCTGGAATGCAACTCTTAAGCAATGCACTTGAATCTCACTCAATCTCACTCAAGATGTGCAACTATGCAAAGAGATGAGTGGAGGGGTTGTTCTCTAGCTCAAAGTATGTCTCTAGTTCTCAAAATGTGCAAGAGTTACCCTCAAACCCCGGCCAACGTCTATTTATAACGAAGGGGTACGCAGCTAGCCGTTACAGACGACGCAGCGAAAAACGCGCTGACCGGACGCTCCGGTCAGGGTGACCGGACGCGTCCGGTCACTACGCGACAGCAAGAAATAGTGCGCGTCAGAACTATCCGTTGCCCTGACCGGACGTGCTCAACCGAGTGACCGGACGCGACAGTGCCAGCGTCCGGTCGCGTTCCAGTAAGCTCCAGCTGCGACCAGACGCGTCCGATCGCACGTGACCGGACGCGCCGCGCGTCCGATCGTCACTCCGCTTCGCTCTGCCCCTCTGGACGCCTGACCGGACGCTCCGGCTACGTGAGGGACCGGACGCGCCGGTCGCGCGCTCTGGTTCGCTCAGGAGAACTGACCGGACGCGCTATTGAACTGACCGGACGCCACAGTGCCAGCGTCCGGTTAGAGTCCAGTAAGCTCCCTGGATGACCGGACACGTCCGATCGTCAGTGACCGGACGCGCCGGTTGCAAACCCTAGCACCCGCGCCTACGCTGTACTGACCGGACGCGTCCGGTCATACCATGACCGCGTCCGGTGCAGCGTCCGGTCACCTCTGTGATCTCCGTTCGCCTCCGTTTCTTTTCTGACTTCTGGCGTAGTGGAAAATAGGCATTTCAACTTCACAAAAACGCCTGAATCCCACGCTCGCAAAGCTCGGCGGGAGGGAGAGAGGAACCCAAACCCCTCTCTACCGCTTGAACTCCACCGCCTTCGCAAATGTGCTAACACCACCAAGTGTACACCACCATGTGCATGTGTGTTAGCTTTTCACAATCATTTTCCAAGGCATTATGTTAGCTCTTTACTAGATCCTAATGCATATGCTCAAGACATTGATCTAGTGGCACTTGATTTCCGAGCTAACCGTGATTGCTCTCTTGATAGTCGGCTATGTATCCTAAACCCGGTCAATCACTTCTCTACTCATCTTAGACCGGCAAAAGGAAAACCCTATGGTTATACCTTTGCCTTGCGCTCTTAGATCCTTCTCTTCACTTGATCATCATATACACCATATTATGTGCATCTCCACCACTTGTGATCTTATGGCTATCACTCCATGCCACATGCTCCTTCATCACATGTGTTGCTTGTGCCTAACTCAAAACACTTAACACATGGCATTAGCAACTTGGTGTCATTAATTACCAAAACCAAACTTGGGCTTTCAATCTCCCCCTTTTTGGTAATTGATGACAACCATCACAAAGATATGAAATGAAATCAATTTTCAATTTCGATAGTATTAGCTCCCCCTACATATGTGCTTCTATGAGTTTGGTTCAATTGTGCACATATGTATGGATTTGAATTTTGGGAAAGTTACTACTATCAAATTGATGCTAAGGTATATAGAATGGACCTTTGAAGCGTGATACCAATCGGAGTTGCCTTTATATACCATCCTTAGCATCGAAGTAGCTAGACACTACTTGTAATACAACACTTGTAAAGATCATAAACACTAAAGTACTTCATGAGATCAACATTAAAAGCAAAGGTGTCTAGATACCACATGTAAAGCTACTCTAATCAAAACATCATTCAAGTTCTATATCTAGCATGCACCATTCAATCATGAATATCAAAATTAAACTTTGCAATGCAACATTTCATCATGTTAATGCACATACAAATGCAACAAATAATCCATGAGCTTGCTCCCCCTACTTATGTGCTCAAATTTAATTTCTCTCTTTGTGACTTTTCTTTTTATCTTTGTGACTTTTCTCTCCCCTGTGACTTTTCTCTCCCTCTTATTATATCTTTCTTGCTCTTTGCAATATCTTTGTGACTTTTCTCTCCCCCTTTGTCAACAATCACCAAAAAGGTGCCAATTTTAGTGAGAGATAAGTCAATCAATTATGAAGGAGTCCAAATTATGGTTCAATCTAGATCACTTGCCTAGAATATGTAATTCGGTTTGATCCAAGGACAAGCTTTTTCACACCTCATAAAGTATAAGGGTTATCTTGACCATGTTGAATTACACATCATGAGCTTATTTTCTAGATTCAACACTAGGTTTGCAAGCCCACAAACATGTCATATGCTACCACTAGATCAATCAAACATAGAAGCAATAGTGGTACCATATATACATCAAAATCATTTAATTTTCATGAATGAGCCTATTTGTCATGCAAATATGTCTATATGTTCTAAACATGTCCTTAGCAAAGTATGAATGATATGCCAAACAACTTTACCTTGCTATGTTGGAGGAGAGGCATGTCATATAAGAATGTGGGGGTGCACTCATTTCAAGTTGGAGAAGTCAAGTATGTTCAATTCATTCTTCAACTTGTAAAATCTCTTTTCATCAAGTGGCTTTGTAAAGATGTCGGCTAGTTGATCTTCGGTGCCAATGCTCTCAATGCTAATATCACCCTTTTGTTGATGGTCTCTTATGAAGTGGTGCCTTATGTCAATGTGCTTTGTTCTTGAATGTTGAACCGGATTTTGTGTCATCTTTATAGCACTCTCATTATCACAAAACAAAGGCACATTCTTGAATTTAATTCCAAAGTCATTCAAGGTGGCTTTCATCCAAAGCAATTGTGCACAACAACTACAGGCACTAATGTATTCGGCCTCAGCGGTAGATAGTGCAACACTATTTTGTTTCTTTGATGACCATGAAATAAGAGACCTTCCAAGCAATTGACAAGTGCCACTTGTGCTCATTCTATCAATCTTGCAACCACCATAGTCGGAATCCGAATATCCAATCAACTCAAAGTTAGATCCCTTAGGATACCATAATCCAACATCATGAGTGCCCTTAAGATATCTCAATATCCTCTTGGTTGCTTTCAAGTGACTTTCTCTAGGTGAAGCTTGATATCTTGCACACTTGCACACACTAAACATCACATCCGGCCTAGAAGCGGTGACATAGAGCAAACTTCCAATCATGGACCGGTATTGCTTTTGATCTACCATATTTCCACTATTATCAATACCCAATTGATCATTAGAGCCCATTGGTGTGCTCATTGGCTTAGCGTCTTGCAATCCAAACTTCTTGATCATGTCCTTGATGTACTTACCTTGACTTACAAAAGTGCCATTCTTCATTTGCTTGATTTGAAGTCCAAGGAAGTAACTAAGCTCTCCAATCATAGACATCTCAAACTCATTATCCATCATATTTCCAAACTCTTCACAAAAATATTGATTGGTTGATCCAAAAATGATATCATCCACATAGATTTGCAACACAAACAAGTCATTTCCAAGCTTCTTGGTGAAGAGAGTGGTGTCAACCTTTCCCATCTTGAACCCTTTAGAGAGAAGAAAATCCCTCAATCTCTCATACCATGCTCTAGGTGCTTGCTTTAAACCATACAATGCCTTCTTTAGCTTGTAAACATGGTCGGGCTTCTTGTCATCTTCAAAACCGGGAGGTTGCTCAACATAAACTTCTTCATTGATGTAGCCATTTAGAAATGCACTCTTGACATCCATTTGATAGAGCTTGATGTTGTGTGCATAAGCATATGCTAATAAGATTCTAATAGCCTCCAATCTTGCAACCGGTGCATATGTCTCTCCAAAGTCAAGACCCTCAACTTGAGTGTATCCTTGTGCTACTAATCTTGCTTTGTTCCTCACAACCATGTCATCTTGATCTTGCTTGTTTCTAAAGACCCACTTAGTACCAATCACATTGTAGTTCTTTGGCCTCTCAACAAGTTTCCAAACTTGATTTCTAGCAAAGTTGTTTAGTTCTTCATGCATGGCATTTACCCAATCGGAATCCTTCAAAGCATCTCCTAATTTCTTAGGTTCTTCAAGTGACACAAATGAGTAATGCTCACAAAATGATGCTAATCTTGATCTAGTTTGAACACCACTTTGAATTCCACCAATGATTTGGTCCAATGGATGATCTCTTGCAATACTAGTAGGTTGGAGTATTGGGAGTTGATTGCTTCCACTTGTTTGACCTTGAACTTGAGCTTCATCATGAGAACCACTAGAGCTTGCTTGATTTGTATCAATTTGCACACTTTGGTTGATCACATGAATATTATCATCATCAACTTGCATCGGCCTTATATCACCAATGTCCATGTTCTTCATTGCATTTGACAATTGATCTCCTCTCACATCATCAAGGTTTTGAGCTTCATTTTGAGACCCTTGGGTTTCATCAAACTCAACATCATGAACTTCTTCCAAGGTGCCATTTGTGAGATTCCAAACTCTATATGATTTGCTTGTGGTAGAATAACCAAGTAAGAACCCTTCATCATATTTCTTTTCAAACTTGCTCAACCTAGTTCCTTTCTTGAGAATATAACATTTGCAACCAAACACTCTAAAGTATGCAATGTTGGGCTTTCTTCCATTCAATAGTTCATATGGTGTCTTTCCAAGCTTCCTATGGCAATAGAGACGGTTGCTACAATAGCAAGCCGTGTTGATAGCTTCACTCCAAAATGAATGACTCACATTGTATTCACTAAGCATTGATCTAGCCATATCAATCAAAGTTCTATTTTTCCTTTCAACTACACCATTTGATTGAGGAGTGTATGTTGGTGAGAATTGATGCCCAATACCATAATCATCACACAAATCTTCAATTCTTGTGTTCTTGAACTCACTACCATTGTCACTTCTAATCTTCTTGATGGTAGTCTCAAACTTATTTTGCACCCTCTTGACAAAAGACTTGAATAGATCATAAACATCACTCTTGTCATAGAGAAAGAGCACCCAAGTGTATCTAGTGTAGTCATCCACAATCACAAAACCATACTTGTTGCCACCAATGCTAGTGTATGTTGTTGGCCTAAACAAGTCCATGTGCAATAGCTCAAATGCTTTTGATGTGCTCATTTCACTTTTACTAGGATGTGAATTTCCAACTTGTTTGCCGGCTTGACAAGCACTACATAGTTTATCCTTCTCAAAGGTGACATCCTTTAATCCTTTAACTAAGTCATGCTTCAAAAGTTTGTTCAATTGTTTCATTCCAACATGACCAAGCCTTCTATGCCATAACCAACCCATACTAGATTTACTAAGCAAGCATGATGTCAATTGTGTCTCACTATCATTGAAGTCAACCAAGTATAAGCTACCATGTCTAAATCCTTTGAATATCAAGTTTGATTCATCAACACTTATGACTTCAACATCATCACTACCGAATATGCACTTGAAGCCAAGATCACAAAGTTGTGCCACTGATAAAAGATTGAAATCTAAGCTCTCAACTAGCAACACATTAGATATGCTCATGTCATTTGAGATAGCAATTTTACCAAGCCCCTTGACCTTGCCTTTCTTGTTGTTACCGAAAGTGATAGCATCAAAACCACCATTTTGACTTCTATCAATAGATTTGAACATACAAGAATCCCCGGTCATATGTTGAGTGCACCCACTATCAAGCACCCAATGCCTTCCTCCGGCTTTGTAATTGACCTACAAGACAAGATCAATTTTTTTTAGGTACCCAAACTTGTTTGGGTCCTCCAAGGTTAGAGACTAAGCTCTTTGGTACCCAAATGGCTTTCTTCTTTGAGCCCATCCATGGTGTACCAATAAACTTAGCATGAACACCATTTGTACCCTTGGTAAGCATATAGAAAGAATTAAACTTGATTGAGGATACATTTGCATTGGATTTCTTGTTCATGCAATGTTGCTCTATGTGACCAACTTGCTTGCAACTTTTGCAATAGCTACCATTGTTCTTCACAAAACGAGTCTTGTGAGGAGCAAAAGCGGCCTTGCCTTTCTTGGGGTTATAGCCCAATCCCTCTTTATAGAGAGAAGCTCTTTGGCTACCCAAGCACATAAGCAAGCGGTCCTCACCACCATAAGCCTTAGCTAATGTGTGATTGAGCTCTTTTACCTCCTTCTTGAGATTTTCATTCTCAACTATAAGTGTGGAGTCACAAGTGAAACCATCACTACTAGATGAGGATGATGTAGATGAGCTACATGAAGGGTTAGTAGGAGCAACAATAATAGGCTTATGAAAAGTTTCATCAATTATATCACATGATATGCCTATGTTACAAGTTTTAGCTTTCTCAACATTAGTTGGCATGTTTTCACATTTTTCAACTAGAGAGGAATGAGCTTCTTCAAGCTTAGTGTGAGACTTTTGAAGCTTCTTATGGTCTACCTTTAGACTCTCATAAGATGCCCTAATCTCATCAAGTTCTTGCATAAGGTTTTTCTTTTCCTTAAGCAAGCCCTTGCACTCCTTTCTAGATTCTTTAAAATGTTGAGTGCAATCTTCTAGCATAGTGATTAGTTCATCTTTAGTGAATTCTTCTTCATCACTATCACTATCGCTAGCATTATCATGATCACTCTCATCATCGGATGATACCTTAGTGGCCTTAGCCATGAAGCACGATGGAGTGTCGAAGAGAGAGACCTTCTCTTGGATGGCAATGCTAGCATGTCCCTTCTTGCTCTTGTTGTCATCCTCATCATCACTTGAGGAGTCATCACTATCCCATGTAGCAACATGAGAATCATTCTTCTTCTTATAAGAGCTCTCTTTCTTTTCTTGCTTCTTCTTTTGCTTCTTCCTTTCCTTCTTGATAGCATCTTCATCATCACTATCATAAGGACACTTTGCAATGAGATGGTCCTTGCTATGGCATCTAAAGCATCTCATGGTATGCTCATTCTTCTTGTAAGAGTTCTTCCTCCTTCTTGCATGAAAGCCCTTCTTCTTCATGAATTTGCCAAATTGTTTGACAAAGAGAGCCATCTTCTCATCAATGTCATCACTATCACAAGAGCTTGAGTCTTCATCACTTGATGATTCAATCTTGGATTTTCTCTTGGATGTGGTGGCTTTGAATGCCACACTCTTCTTCTTCTCATCATCCTTCTTCTCATTTTCCTTCTTCTTCTTTTTTACCAACTCATCCTTCTCATCATCTTCTCTATATGAATCATCGGTCATCACTTCTTGAAATATTTGTTGAGGAGTTGAATCCTTCAATGTAGTCCTCACTAGCACGGTGATCAATGTATCAAATCTCTTGGGCAAGCTTCTCAAGAACTTCATAGAGAATTGGTTGTCCTTGACCTCCTCACCAAGTGCCTTGAGCTCATTGACAATGACTTGCAACCTATGAAACATCTCCGGTACACTTTCATTATCTTGCATCTTGAAGCTTGAAAATTTTTCTTGCAAGATGTATGCTTTAGCGGTCTTTGTACCCTCGGTGTCCTCAAAAGTTTCTTCTAGCTTGGCCCAAGCATCATGAGCAATCTCAATGTTCTTCACTTGCTCAAAGGTCTTGTCATCTAGTGTCTCATGAAGAGCACTAATGGCAATATCATTGCATTGGAGCTTCTTCTCTTCTACCGGTGTAGGTGCTTCCGGATTAGCAACCTCAAATTTTGTTTCGGTGACCTTCCATACTTCTCTATTTATTGACTTTAGGTGTGCGGTCATCTTAACCTTCCAATAAGCATAATTTGTGCCATCAAAGTGAGGTGCCTTCTTGGTGTTGTTGATGTGCAAGCTTAATTGAGCCATTTCTTTTTCACCGTAGGTTGTTAAGCCTCAAATAAACGGTGCCTCGGCTCTGATACCACTTGTAAGGTCCAAATAGGCTAGAGGGGGGGTGAATAGCCTAATTAAAACTTCTACAAGAATTACTTAACCACGAGTTAGTACGAAAGGTGGCGAAGCAAAAGCACTAGCTTCTAACTAATTAAGCAAGCCACCTACACAAGTCTAGTACAAGGCTATTCACTAAACACAATAACAACTATAAGCTAGAAACGATAAGTAATACGAGAGAAGAGCTTCGAGTGATTATACCGCCGTGAAGAGAAATACCAATCAATCAATCATACAAGAGAAATCCTCGGGAAGAGAATGACACAAGAATTTATCCCGAGGTTCACTTGCTTCCCGGCAAGCTACTCCCCGTTGTGGCGATACACCCACTTGTCGGTTCGCGAGCTAATCGACTATCAAGAGTCGAGCCCTCGGCGGGCGCCGCACAACCGCACACAAGATGGGGATCCTCCAAGCCACGAGCTTCACTAGAGTATCCAATTTGCGAACTCCCGCGGGGAAGGATCAAGAACCCCTTACAACACTTGATGAAGGCTCCAACAATCTCCAATTGTGAGCTCAATCACCTCCGCTGCTCCAAGCCGTCTACCGTGTCGGGAAACACGGAAGAGTAACAAGAAATCCGTAGCAACTCAAAGATCAAGTGCCTCTAGAATGCAACTCTTAAGCAATGCACTTGAATCTCACTCAATCTCACTCAAGATGTGCAACTATGCAAAGATATGAGTGGAGGGGTTGTTCTCTAGCTCAAAGTATGTCTCTAGTTCTCAAAATGTGCAAGAGTTACCCTCAAACCCCGGCCAATGTCTATTTATAACGAAGGGGTACGCAGCTAGCCATTACAGACGACGCAGCGAAAAACGCGCTGACCGGACGCTCCGGTCAGGGTGACCGGACGCGTCCGGTCACTACGCGACAGCAAGAAACAGTGCGCGTCAGAACTATCCGTTGCCCTGACCGGACGTGCTCAACCGAGTGACCGGACGCGACAGTGCCAGCGTCCGGTCGCGTTCCAGTAAGCTCCAGCTGCGACCGGACGCGTCCGATCGCACGTGACCGGACGCGCCGCGCGTCCGATCGTCACTCCGCTTCGCTCTGCCCCTCTGGACGCCTGACCGGACGCTCCGGCTACGTGAGGGACCGGACGCACCGGTCGCGCGCTCTGGTTCGCTCAGGAGAACTGACCGGACGCGCTATTGAACTGACCGGACGCCACAGTGCCAGCGTCCGGTTAGAGTCCAGTAAGCTCCCTGGATGACCGGACGCGTCCGATCGTCAGTGACCGGACGCGCCGGTTGCAAACCCTAGCACCCGCGCCTGCGCTGTACTGACCGGACGCGTCCGGTCATACCATGACCGCGTCCGGTGCAGCGTCCAGTCACCTCTGTGATCTCCGTTCGCCTCCGTTTCTTTTCCGACTTCTGGCGTAGTGGAAAATAGGCATTTCAACTTCACAAAAACGCCTGAATCCCGCGCTCGCAAAGCTCGGCGGGAGGGAGAGAGGAACCCAAACCCCTCTCTACCGCTTGAACTCCACCGCCTTCGCAAATGTGCTAACACCACCAAGTGTACACCACCATGTGCATGTGTGTTAGCTTTTCACAATCATTTTCCAAGGCATTATGTTAGCTCTTTACTAGATCCTAATGCATATGCTCAAGACATTGATCTAGTGGCACTTGATTTCCGAGCTAACCGTGATTGCTCTCTTGATAGTCGGCTATGTATCCTAAACCCGGTCAATCACTTCTCTACTCATCTTAGACCGGCAAAAGGAAAACCCTATGGTTATACCTTTGCCTTGCGCTCTTAGATCCTTCTCTTCACTTGATCATCATATACACCATATTATGTGCATCTCCACCACTTGTGATCTTATGGCTATCACTCCATGCCACATGCTCCTTCATCACATGTGTTGCTTGTGCCTAACTCAAAACACTTAACACATGGCATTAGCAACTTGGTGTCATTAATTACCAAAACCAAACTTGGGCTTTCAATATGTTGATATGGTTATACATGCATGTTTCAAGTGTTTCATCTATTTCAAACATAAATTCCAAGTGTTTCATTTGGATGTTCCATATGTTGCAATGATTGAAATGGTCAGAAATGATCAAAAAAAAACTTTCAACCGTTTTCTACTTTCAATTTGAATACGAAAACGAAAGTGAATGCAGTAAAGCCGGACACGAAAAGGAACACGAACTTACATAATATCGAGAATTTCAAAAATAAACTAATTCTAGCGGAATTATGTTGAATATGGTAAAAAAAAACAATATGGAATATTGACATGTAGGACCAAGTGTATAACAATTAACAAGTGTACGACCAAGTAAATAACAATTTACAAGTCCTACAACTTTCATAAAAAGTATATACATTTGACACCATATAAAAAATATGATTTTTCTAAGGCAATAAGCACTTGTACGTGATTAATATACTGCTAAAATTTTGTTTAATTTTTTGAACATCTTACAGACCTCAAATGAAAAAAAAACTAAAAACTTGAAAGTTGTAGATCTCGTCGAAAGCTACAATTTTCATATAAAAATCATCTTCATCCGAGGTTGTATGAAAAAAGATACAATTTTTTTAAGGGTGGACTTATAGCACGGCCAAATTCATTTAAACCAAATTTTGAATTCGAGATATTCTCAATTAAAAATAGAAAGTAGAAAACATTCAGAAAACGTCTAAACCATTTTCTTTCCGATTTTAAATTGGTGTTCCGTATTTCGAACTGAATTCGAATTTATCTGAAAATACGATTTCGATCGGATCAAATATAGAAAATGATCGAATATTTCCATACCGTTTTCATCCCTACTGCTACAGCAGGTTGAAGGTGCCATATGACCAAGTTGAGCCGACCATCAAGAAGAGGTGCGCCTGATTGGAGGCTTGGAGCCCAGGACCATATTTTTTCTACTTTTTTTGTCTCCTGAGTTTTGTTTGGCTTTTGATACTCTCCCTTTGTAGTTGGAGCTAGTATGGTCTCTTGGTGTAGCGGGCAACCCGTATGGGGTGTTTGGATCGTTGGCTAAAGTTTAGCCCATGTCGCATCGGATGTTCGGATGCTAATTAAGAGGACTAAATATGAATTAATTATAAAACTAATTGCAGAAGCTGTGGCTAATTTGTGAGATGAATCTATTAAGCCTAATCAATCCATAATTAGCAATGTTTACTGTAGAATCATATTGTCAAATCATAGACTAATTAAGCTAAATAGATTCGTGGGTTACGGAAAGTAAATCACCGTTGGTGGCGATGAAAAAGATAGATGAAGTATTTGGGAAGATAACATTTGATATTTCCCATGTATAGTTTGGGAAAAAGAATTGCATTGTTCTCTGTTATAAAATAAGTGCACATCTTGTTTTTTTCAAGGAGTCTAAGTTTTTAAGATTAACTAATTATATAAGAAATAATGATGTTTATGATGTGTAATAAGTATTATTAGACTAACAGTGAAATATATTTTCAAAATAAACATGTTAGGACATACAAATGTTGATAATATTTTTCATAAATCTAAGTGAGCTAGGTGTACAATTATTTCGAGATGGAAAGAGAGTAGCTAGTTGATAATATTTTCGATACATGTATTTTCATAACAAACATATCACAAAGATTGATCCCGTGATGGTTTATTGTGATATTTTTGTACTCTCTCCGTTCCAAATTATGAGTCATTTTGGTTTTTTTGAGTATTTGTTTTGCTTTTGGTTCATAAATCTGCTGTTGAGGTAGGATTGTCATGTTCGAAGCTGTAGCCTCAGCTTCCCTGATAGGATGGAAACAAAAGGGGGCAAACGGTTCTATGAATCATGGGAGAAATGGAAATTGCCTTTGGATGAGGTCGTTGCTCAAGGATCAATGTTGGTTGTTGTGATAACAACCTAGAAAGCGCTTTATGCTTATTTTGAGTGAAAGAATCAAAATTTTAGTGGTCATTGGAGCTAAGTGCATCATGTCTATAGATTTTGCATTTCATGTAATGCAAGTTTTATGGGTATACCATACACAGACTGGAAAATAAACACTAAGGGGGTGTTTGGTAGGAGGCCTCCAACCAGTCAGGCCCTGTGTCTAGGCCCCAGCCAGCCAGAGGCAGGTCGAAACCGGGCAGGGCGCCGTGTTTGGCTGGCAGCACCAAATGGAGCAGGCCTGAGTGTGTAGCTATTTGGTTTCACTTGAGCAGCCCGGCCCAAAGGCCAACCACCAGCAACTACCAGTTTTAGGCTGTGTTTGTTTTCCAGCGAGGCCTCCAACCAACAGCAGAGTAGAATGAACACAAGTGAAGAATGAATCAGCAGAGTAGAATGAACATAAGTGCCTCAGACTAATTAATTTAAGTAATCATGAAATCACAGTTGACTACTTAACAACAAAAGCACCAGAGGGAACATAATTAACAGAAAAGTACCGGAGGAAACATAATTAACAACAACATCAACATATTAAGTGCTCAGGTGTCCACAAATTACCAGACAGTCTGGATAGATTATAGTACACAACACCAGCAGCTCATCCAAGGTGTTAGTCATCACATGCATTACTTCCAAACCAAAATAAGCACCAATAGAAGCACGACGATCAGATAAGACAGCACAATACAAGCAGTAGATGTCCATTTAGGTTTGTTAACCACAGCTGGAGGAGTCTGCACCAACAGTGGATGTTTCTCAGAGGAAATGAACTCTAGGTATGATGCTTCTGCCTCTTCTTTAGTTACAAAACCCCTGAAATAGTTGTTTGAAAAACCACTGACCTAGGCATTGCATTTTGCCCAGCATTGATACACTCCTGGAACCTTGCCATAGTAGACAACATACCAAGACATGTGTTCCTTTACAAATCATATTAGGGTATAAGATAGTGCCAAACTAAGTAAGAACATGAATGATTTGCCTCAGATATTAGTGCCAAACTAAGTAAAAACATGGTTGTCATCTTGAACTTAGAGCATAAGGACCTAATAAAGGCAGCAACATCAGACAGATATTTAAAAATAGTTCATGAAGGCCATGAAAGCATGGGAGGCGTCCAGCCCAACCATCAGGTAATCCTAGGTGGATTACAGTTGCTTGGGCATGGACGTCTCCCACGGTTCGATGACAACCATGACAAATTATGTGTCCAGTTCCTCACAAGATCAAGTTCATCACTAATGTATAACATGGCACTGTTATCATCATAGGCATAAAGCAAAATGGCCTCAGTAATAAGAAATGCTTGATCATGTTTTGAGATAGTGGCCTCAGCTTTTAGATGAGTTAGTGATCATCAGATTACTATCATTGGTGGCTCCTTTGGCAAAACCAAATAGAAAAATGCTCATGGCTGCCATGGAATCGTGTGTGATGACATGCCACCTCGGATTGCTTTGATTACATGTTCCATGGTCACATGTCATCATCACACGATTTGATGACAATCATGAAGAAATGCAATACCAGAACAAGAACAGGCAAGGTCATGGGTGACATGATATCCATGAGCACATCCATGCTTTGCCATCAGCACAAGAAAGAAGGGGTTGTTGCAGCAGGGTATGTATGTGTCTCACTGGTACAATAGCACACATGTCAATAGTTGGCAGTAGTCAAGACAAAACCAAATGAAAAAAGGAGCCACCTCTAATGTTTTATGTTTGCATCATTGGCCAATTCAAGTATGCCCACAAGTATCCTTCCAAACATCACATGTAAAAATCAGTAACATCCATGATCAAATGGAGATTAATTTGAAGAACCAACATTATATGAAAGCATAACTAGTACCAAATATTTGCAGCCAATAGAAGCCAGCAATAGTGCATTACAAAATCATGTTTGCCTCAACCATGTGGGCACAAATAACAGCCAACTCTCCACTATAGTTAGTCACCATCCAACTAGACTAACCCAAAAGTTAAGTTGTCAACCAGCCAAGGGCACTACACAAAAGCTACACCTAAGTGTCATCAAAAGGTGAGAGAGTGGGTGAGGGAGGTGGAGGAACTATACATCTCTACAGTCAACCCCCTCTAGGCCTTGTTGTCCTAGGTGGACAGAACTACATGAAGTAGTTCTTAGCAAGGTAGTTCCTCAGCCAAATATCCCTATGGCTAGTCTCCATCTTCACAAAGCCTATGGAAAGGGCCTTGTTCTCAAGCAAATAGGTGTAGGCACAAATAAGGGCCTCAGTGGTGAACCCAAGCATGTCCAAGATAGCAAGGTAGAGGTTAGGGTCAACATGGCCAGCCCTAGTCTCCCTAAATGCACTGGCAACATCCCTAACAGCATCAAACATGTTGGTGATCATGATCATCTCATCCTCAGTAAAGGTCCCCCTCTTCCTCTTATTGCCAACTGCATCTTGTGACTGATGTTGTGTGGCCTTGCTACCTTCCCATCTTTCAGTAGGACTCTTCTCAGCATTAGAATCCCCCTCTACCTTAGCAGCTTGGCTGTCAGCCTGGTTAACCCCAAGGGGCTCATCAGAACCAATAGCATACCTACCAGTGGCCATGGAGTGCCCAAATATGGCCTCCATCTCACCATAGAACCTTATGGGGCAGTTTAGGAATTCAACATCCTTAGGGTGGTCCTGTAGGTTTATAGACAGTGAAAGATGAGGATAGACAAGTGAGGTTAGGATAGACAAGGGAGGGATGACAATGAACCATTGTTCTACCTTGCAGTGGCCTAGGTAGTGATCTTGGTCTAGAATAATTGCTTGTGTCTCACTGTCCCATAGGGCACCACTAAGCTCCTTAAGCTTACTGACCCTAGACCACTTCTACCTCCATTTCCTCAAGTGGTTGTACACTTGAGTGGGGCTTACTACATCACCACTTTAGTCTTTCAAGCACTTTGCCACATAGTTAACATCCTTGTCCTTAAAGACCTTATCAGGCCTTGTACCATCAGTCAACAGTTGTGCCATCCTCCTTAGCACAAGCCTGAGGTGTTGTTGTTCCACCTCATGGGACCAGCTACTGCTGCTGCTGGGGCTAGTGTAGGGGGTACAGCGGGGGCTGGTGTAGGGGCTACCTCAACATCAGCACCAACCACTTCAGCAGTAGCCACAAACCCATACTCAACTGGGGATGACATCCTAACTGGGAACCATTACAGAATAACAAGGAGATAGTGGCCTCAGTTAAATGACATAACAGTTAGGTGTAGTAGGACATAGTGGCCTCAGTTTTAGCACATAAAACATCTTGTGACAAAAAATGCTTCATCATTGGTGGCTGCCTATCAAATGAACAAACAAATACAACAAGCACATGACAGGCATGAAATTTTCCATTCCATCCATAGTTTGCCATCACATTGAGTTACACCCAAATGTTGCAAACTATGGATGATGCTAGAACACTTGATGACTGACATGAAAAAATAGTAAGATCTCAGCAGCCACCTCAGTTAATTAAGTTACATCATAGGCCAGAATAAACCCTCAGAGATAACAAATGATACATTAACAATTGGTCTCAGCTTATCCATCAATTATTACATAACAAGCACAGTTCACAAACCAAATGTTCCAAACTAGGGTCCACAAACAAAGTTCATCATGAAAAGACATGCAAGTTTTAGGTCCTATGGCTGCCCCTACCCTGCCACATGGCATTACAAATCTCATCCCTCCTAGCAGTCATGGCTACTGTATCTTGGGCCAACAAATTCTCCACAGGCTCAGGGTTTGGGTGGTTAGGTGGAAGCCAATTCTCATCTGGCACACAGTGGTCAATACCAAATCCTAGAATCCAATTATGGAGGATGCAGCAGGCAATGACCAGCTTGACCTGGCTCTTGTAAGGGTGAAATGGCTTGTTATCTAGAATACGAAACCTATTCTTCAAAGCCCCAAAAGCCCTCTCAACTGTGACCCTAAGTGGGGAGTGTCTCAGGTTGAACAATTCTCTTGCATTGGTTGGCCTGTTGGTGCTGCTATACTTAGACAAATGGTACCTAACCCCCTGTAGGGAGGTAGGAAGCCATTGCAGCATGCATAGCGTGCATCTACAAGGTACATTTTACCTACAAGTGGATCATGGAAGGGCATGAGGAGTGTGTAATGGCTGGTATGGACTCAAGTGCAATAGGCATGTGGTTTGTGTTACCTTTAGGCACAGTGAACCTATCCTCTCTCTCAATGGCATCATGAAGTATGTGGGAATCATGTGCAGACCCCTCCCAGCCAGCCAACACATAGGTGAACTTCAGGTCCAGTTAACAACAACCATGATGTTCTGTGTTGGTTCTTTCTTCCTACCCCTGAAAGCCTGCTACATTCTCCTAGGCACCCTAGCCATGTAATGGGTGCCATCAATGGCAGCAATGCAGTCCTAAAAATGTGCAAATGTGTTAAGCCAATTGTGTGGACAAACATTATGGAACACTAAGCACTACATAGTCACATTTACCTTGAAATAAGGGTTCCATCTAGGGCTGCCAAGGATCTTTGAATGAGTGACAGATGAGGGGGGCTTGATCAACTCATTTCTAAGCTCACCAACAGCATACAAAACCTGATGAAAGTGCATGTGGACTGTCTCAATGGACCTCCTAAATGCTTGGTGACCACTCTAAACCTTTGGTTGTGTCCAACAATAAGGAGGAACATAGCAACCTGCTCCTCAATAGAGCAACCATGGTTCTCTGGTACAAGCCCTCTAGTTCTAAAAAGGTCACACAATGCAAAAAAAAAGGGGGCTCTGGTCATCCTAATCATGGATAGACATTCTCTATCAGTCGACCTATAGATGGCCATCAGGGTACGCTGTCTATGCTGGTCAGCATCACATCTCAAACTATAAAGTTGTGGGTCTAGTTTAGGAATAGGCCTCCTAATCCTACTGGCAACATAGGACACCATGACAACTACCAAAGAAGTAGCTTGCTTGGCCAACTCATCTCTTTTCTGGGCAGGATCCATCTACATGCATGACCAAATATAGACAAACAATATTTAAAATGACCCTAGTAGGCATCAACTTGACTGTGAAATGCAAGATCAAAAAAATGCCACGACTGCATAAATGAAATGCCTCCATGTGACAGTATGGACATCATCATCGACCAAATAACTTAAAACAACCCACTATCCTTAAAACATAGCATGAAGCAGCATAAAAATGTCACAGCTACATAAATGAAATGTCTCCATGTGACAGTATGGACATCATCATCGATCAAATTACTTAGAATAGCCCGCTATCCATAAAACATAGCATGAATCACGGCTGCATAAATGATAGGCCTCCCAGTGACAACACCTCAACAAAAGACGACCATAAAGCAGCATAGTAACCAACAGTACAAACCCTAATCAAGAAACATGTGCATCGACCATGTCATCGACCAGCAAAACACAAAGTGCCATGGGGGTGGATTTCACCTCGGGGTGGTCGACGGAGGAAGCAAGAACCGAAGAACGGCGAAGAGGAAGGCGAGTCGACGTAGAGGAAGCAGATCCAGTCCACGGCACCACCGCGCACCGCTGGAGTCGAGGAAGATGAGGAAGAAGACCACCGCCTCCTAGACTCCCAGCAGCGATGGAGGAGTGCCGCCGCGTTGTACTAGATCTGAACGGTGACGGACGATATCCCGACGGAGAAGAAGCAGATCCGGTCCATGGCACCACCGTGCAACGCCGGAGTCGAGGAAGATAAGGAACAAGACCGCCGCCTCCCGGAGTCCTAGCAACGATGGAGGAGCGGCGCTGCGTCCTACCAGATTCGGGCCTAGGGACCCGAGGGGAAGCACGCTGTGTTGCCGGACACCGACCTCTGCACGCCGCTGGTATCTCACGGGATCAGGGTGGAAGTGGAGAGGAAGCGAAGAGAGGAGCTCAGGGAGGGGGAGGCCGGCTTATAAAGCCGACGGAAATCACCGGAGGAAAGCGCGCGCAGAGGTTTCAGGGTTCCCGCACAAGCCCGCACGAGCCAAGAAGACGGCGGGACAGCGGCCGAAATCGCCCGCGAGAGCGGCGCCCCGAGCCATGCCCTAGAAACACGGAGGGGGCAAGCTTCGCTCGGGAGCCTAGCTTCGAGGGGGGAAAAGCACGGGTAGGGCCAGGCCGGATCATGGGCCAAGGGAACCAAACACAGGGGGTGCAGCATTTGGGCTCGGGCCACCCTCCAGACCTCCTACCAAACACCCCCTAAGTATCTTTGGCTTGACTCTTTTGGTACATGAAAACAAACATGAGCAGCTGCACTCGGTTAGAATGTCCCAATTCTCTGGTCAAGGGTGTGCAGAGCATTATAGTCATGGGCCCACAGTGCTACACCGGCAGGGTGACCAGGGTCGCTGAGAGGAGCTGTTGTCGAACGAGCTAGGAGCCTAGGACCTGAACTGAAACCATGGTTGGGACCCACCGTCAGTGGGGATGATTTCAGAGCCGCAACCACTCGCTGGACAAGCTGAAAATAAAAATCCCCTCGAGTGCTTAAAAGCCCGCCTAACCAAAACCCTAAATATGCTAAAAACTAATGAATATTTCTAGTTATGCCCTGGACTCGTTTGCATTAAACAGAATCAGGGCTAAACATGAGGTACAAATTGAAAACGTTTGGATTCGAATAGAATCGATTGATTGACTGGTTCAACCAGTTTTTGGTGGTTCAATTGCGCAAACAGTCTTTTACCTGATCAGAGTATCAGACCGTTGAGGCCTTTGGTTCTCTGTTTTAGGGGTCTGATCTCTCTGTTCTCATCCTAATAACTATTAATATATTTTCTCCGTCTTAGAATAAGTACACACCTCCTACTTCAACGAGTCGCATTCTCAAGTTTGACTAAATTTTTAAAACATAATATTGATATTTATTTTTAAATAGGTTTACAATGAAAATATATGATTTTTATCTAAGGATGTTTGTTTGAGATCATAAATATTATATTTTTTATATACTTGATGAAATTTAGAATTTGTTGGCTTCTTCAAGTGCACTAGGACATGTTTGGATCCACTAGCTAAACTTTAGCCCGGCTAAATTTAGCTACTATGGATAACCCAAACAGTCTAACTAAAAGAACACTTTAGTTGAAGGTCAAAAATGTACACGATCGTTTAGCCGTTTAAACCTAGCTAATGGGAATATTTTTTTATTTTTAACACATTTTGAAAATTATTTTTAAATCTAACATTCTTTGACAACTTTTTTTTAAAAAAACTAACGCCTTTAGTCGTGCCTCTATACATGACGCGGCCAATGAATACTGCCGCGCCATGTATAATGACACAGCAAGACTGGTGACGTGGCAGAGGAAGGACCACTGACCAGCTGACGTGGCGTCGCCGCTGCGTCGCAGATCGGGCGCGACACTGCCGCGCCACAGGCCATGGCGCGGCAGGCCAAGTAGGCGTGGCAGTGCCGCGCCACATGCCATGGCGCGGCAAGCCAAGTACAGGCCACAGCGCACTGCACCCGGCAGGTCGACTGGTCGAGGCCTTATTTAGATTGTAAATTTTTTTTAACTTCAACTACTGTAGCACTTTTGTTTGTATTTGACAATTACTGTCCAATCATGGACTAATTAGGCTCAAAAGATTCGTCTCGTGATTCACAACTAATCTGTGTAATTAGTTATTTATTTTACCAACATTTAATGCTCTATGCACGCGTTCAAAAATTGATGCGATGAAGAGGGTGAAAATACTTGAAATTTGGAAGGAAAGAGAATAAGGCTGTCTGCACTCATCGTCCTCTATTTTTATCCTCTAAAATGAATATTCTTGTCTGGTCATTTAGATTCTCTCCTCTATACCCGTTCATATTCTATATTCATCCTCTATACCAACTTTCAGCCATGGGACCCACTTACCAAATTTTTTGGCAAATTTGGCTGTGAAACATTTGAAAAACATGTAATTGGCTGCAACACACCGCTAGCTGCGATATTGGTTGCGGCACACTCCAATATCAGGTTTGTTTGTTGCAACTCATGGCCCCCATTAAAATATAATTTTCACTGGTTTTGAGAGAGAAGGCAGGGGAAATGATGTGTTTGCCCTTGTCTTCTTCCTCGAGCTGCGGCGCCGCGCCTCCACCTTCCCACTGCCGTGCTCCGGTGAGGATACCCATTGTTGACAACTCTATTCATCTTCTCCGACATCACCGCATCTCATGTACGACTACTAGAGGCGCTGCTGCCATGCCCATCTTGCGCAGCCGCCGCCACCGCGCACCCATCCTGCCGTCGCCGGTCGCCGCCTCCCTGCGCTACTACACAGCGCCACCGCCGGCAATGCAGTGCGCTACTGCCATAGCCAACCATCGCACAGCCGTATCTGGGCCACTGCCGGAGCCTCCGGCTCCCTGCTGTCTTCCACCTCCAGCCGACAGTCTTTCTCTCTTCTTCCTCCATTAATCGAAAAACCGAAATCCATTAACGCCTTCTCCTTTAACAGAGCTCTCTGCCGGCCCCGGTCCTTCCCCTCGCCTCCTCTATAAAACCCACCTGAGCACCACGCATGCACACCGCTCCCTGACCATTGCTCTGCCCTCCTCCACACTGCTCCATAGGGCTGCATCGCTGATGCCATCGCCAGGGTCGAAGCTTCACCCGAACTCCCGATCTCCCGATTCCGGCCATCTCCCTCCGTATCCTCTCCACCCTCAGCACCGCAAGAGCATCATGAAGCGTCCTCGCTACTTCACGCCAAGCCTCCACATCTGGAACGCCAGCTCCCATGTACTCCGTGTCTCCATCACCGCCGAGCTTTGCTCCTCTTGGGCCGCGCCCCGTCACCTGGCCCCTTCGCATACCTAGAGCGCTCGCGCGCTGCTCCTGTGAGCAGCTGCAGCGGCTGTCCCGCGCGGGTGCGGCCAGGCGCTACCGCAGGCTGCCACTGCACGAGGAGAGGAAGAAGAAGGACCTGTTCGTGCAGCAAGGAAGAAGACGAGGGCAAACACGTCATTTTTCCTGCTTTCTCTCACTCAAAACCAGCGAAAAATGTATTTTAATAGGGGCGGTGTGTTGCAGAAAACGAACCTGATTTTAGAGTGTGTCGTAGCTAATATCGTAGTTGGCGGTGTGCTACAGCGAATTACTTGTTTCTCGAATGTCCCACAGCCAAATTTGCCAATTTTTTTAACCCTCCAGGACGCGCAAGCGGCGAGCGGTGCGAGGACGCGTGGGCCCGCGAGACACGTACCGGACGATCTGTTCGTTCACCAGGAGTACCGGATGTCCGTCCTTCCACTTGCATAGCGCCCCTGCAGCCATTTTCTCCTATAAAGTCCTCGAGGATCATTTAGCCCTGGCCTCCCTATTCTCTCCCAAATTTTACTATGCAAAAAGAAGATTCTATATCACATCAAAATATCGGCAAATGCATGGAGTACTAAATATTGATGAAATCAAAAACTAATTGCACAGTTTTGTTGTACTTTGCGAGATGAACATTTTAAGCCTAGTTAGTCAAAATTTGGATAATTTTTACCAAATACAAACGAAATACTACAGGAATTCTGATACAGTGTTTTTCTCCCCAATTCACCGAACTAAACGAGGCCCTCGTTTAGATTCCAGAATTCACCCCAAATTCCACTATAAAAAAGAAGATTCTCCATCACATTAAAATGTCGGCAAATGCATGAAGTACTAAATGTAGATGAAATCATAAACTAATTACACAGTTTTGTTGTACTTTGCAAGACGAACATTTTGAGTCTAATTAATCAATTTTTGAACAATTTTTTTACTAAAAAACAAAAGTGCTACAATATTCATAGGTGACACTGTGCAAATTCGGTCACCCCGGATCAGGTAACTAAACACGGCCTTAAAAGATACGGTGTACTGGTCAGTGGCAGGCCTGAGTCGCGCTCCTGTCAAATCAAATCAATCACCGGTCGCCAGGATTACATGTCCGCCGAGGCTGCACGCAGGACAGGCGCGCTGCGTGCATGCGCATGCGTGGCCAAATAAGGCACCGTTTGGATGCCGAAATTTTTGGCAAAACGCTACTGTAGCGTTTTCGTTGTTATTTGATAAATATTGTCTAATCATGGTCTAATTAGGTTTAAAAGATTCATCTCGTCTATTTCGTTTAAACTGTGTAATTACGTTTGTTTTTTATCTATATTTAATGCTTCATGCATGCGTCCAAAGATTCGATGTGACGGAAAATCTTAAAAAATTTATCATTTTGGGTGCAACCGAACAGGCCCTAAATGCTGCGTGCATGCAGGCAGGTGCTCTCGTAGTCTCATGTTCCTGTGTGCAGGACTAAGGCCTCGTTTAGACGAGAGAATTATGAAGAAAAAACACTGTATTAGAATTTCTGTAGCATTTCGTTTGTATTTGGTAAAAATTATCTAAATTTTAACTAACTAGGTTTAAAATGTCCGTCTCGCAAAGTACAACAAAACTGTACAATTAGTTTTTGATTTTATTAACATTTAGTACTCCATGCATTTGCCGACATTTTAATGTGATGGGAAATCTTCTTTTTGCATAGTAAAATTTGAGAGAGAATTGGACAAACTAAACAAGGGATGAGGCCAAAGGCTTGCAGTATTTATTCAGGGGTTGTTTGCTTTTTACTCCCTTCGTCTTAAGGCCTTATTTAGTTTTAAAAAAAATTTAAATTTTTTTACACAGTATCCATCACATTGAATCTTTGGACGTATACATGAAACATTAAATATAGGTAAAAAAATAATTATTTGCACAATTTATTTGTAAATATTCAGACGAATCTTTTGAGTTTAGTTAGTCTATGCCAGACAAATTTTATCAAATAACAACAAAAGTGCTATAGGAATTTTTTCCAAAAAAATTTGGGATCTAATCAAGGCATAAAATAACTATATTTCTCGCTTCTCAAAAAATAAATTTGACTAAATATATATTAAAAAATATTAATACTTATGATATATAATTAGTACCATCGAAAGACCTTTAAATATAGTTTTTTAACAAATTTATTTAGAGATATAAATGTTGCACATATTTTCTATAAATCTAGTTATATTTTTGACACGAAAACTAAAACCGATAGTTATTTTGGAACAGGGGGAGTATTCTAGTATTTGATATTTATCCGTCCGTCCGTCCGAAGGCCTCAAATCCTGATACGGACATGTTCGTCGGACATCCGGACGCTTCCGCGGATATCGGATACGAATCCGAATACCTTACACGGATGACGGATACAAATACAATATGTTCAATATCCACCGGATACCGGATATCCGATATTTTATTCGGATATATCCGAATTATTATACGAATAAATATTCAAATTTTATAAATTTTAATTTGTATTGTATTAATAGGTTGAATTGAATGAATACAATATATTATCCATTATTATCTATCCTTCTTTTTCAACAACAATTATTATCCATCCTTTGAACTCAAAGGATGTCGATCAGTATGGCTGTGGCGTTGTGCCCAGTGTGGTTCACAGGTGCCCAGCAGCTGTGGCGTCATAGTCTCATATAGGCCACTTGCTCCTTCGTTGCTGGATGGAGCATCGAGGTAGGATTAAAACCAGCATACTGGCAGTCTGTCACACCGCACACGAGTAGCAGCCTGTGCAGGAGCTAGGAAGGCAGCCAGAAACCGTCCGTGGGCTGCAGCCCGCAAACTCAAGGCCCACTCATGGGCTGTTCGTACTGGGCCGGTGGAGTTGGAGTGTAGGTACTAGGTAGGGATGAAAACGGTACAGATATTTATTCGACCGTCCGTTCGACCGAACAAATATGAACTATCTCAAATGGAAAGTTGACCAAAACAACAATTGTAGATCTTGATGAGTTGAACAAACTTTGTATTCAAAACTTTTCAATTTGAAGTCATTTAGAGTTCATAATACTAGAATCAAAGTGTTGTTTTTTCATTTGACCAAATTTGACTTGGTCAAACTTGCTCAAATGAGACACTAAATGACCTCAGATGAAAAAACTCTGAATACCAAGTTTGATCATCTCAGCAAGATCTACAATTGTTACATAGCTCATTTTCCCATTTGAGAAAGTTTTATCAAACACTAGTCATAAATTCCTGAATCTCACATATACTTTCTAAAACTAATTCACACACTTGTGAATTTTGAACTACATTTTGTTCAAACTTTCTCAAATGAAAAAATGGCCTATATAAGGATTGCAGATCTTGACGAGCTGAACAAACTTGGTATTCAAAACTTTTCAATTCAAGACAATCTAGGGTTCCGAAAACTAGTTTGTAGGCATCGAAATTTAAAAATCATAAATTTGAACCATCCAAACTATCTCAAATGAAAAGTTGACCAAAACAACAATTGTAGATCTTGATGAGTTGAACAAACTTTGTATTCAAAACTTTTCAATTTAAAGTCATTTAGAGTTCATAATACTAGAGTCAAAGTGTTGTTTTTTTATTTGACCAAATTTGACTTGGTCAAACTTGCTCAAATGAGACACTAAATGACCTCAGATGAAAAAACTCTGAATACCAAGTTTGATCATCTCAGCAAGATCTATAATTGTTACATAGCTTATTTTCCCATTTGAGAAAGTTTTATAAAACACTAGTCACAAATTCTTGAATCTCATATAGACTTTCTAAAACTATGTCACACACTTGTGAAATTTGAACTACATTTTGTTCAAACTTTCTCAAATGAAAAAATAGCATATATAAGGATTGTAGATCTTGATGAGCTGAACAAACTTGGTGTTCAAACGTTTGAGACAATCTGTATCTTTATCTTATTTGTTGCTTTACTCTTTAGTCTTTTGGCTTAATCTAGATGGATTATGGACTCATAGAGTGGTGTAATGGTTTGCGTACGTGTATATATATATATACTGATTTTACTCAATATCCGAATAAATATTTGTATCCGACCTTCTCCGAATCCGATTCATACCGTATTCGATACTCATTATTCGTATCCGTAACCGAGTCAATCCGTATTCGTATATGTATCCGAACGCTATCCGTGTCCGAATCCGAATCCGAACAGAAATATGAAAACAAATATAATATGAGTGATATCCGTTCGTATCCGATCCGTTTTCATCCCTAGTCCTAGCACTCGAGTGTGGCAAGGCAAAAAAAAATACACTCGAAAATTGTCGGACTACAAAATCGAGTCTTTCAAGTCTAGGAATCACTCATTCTAATATCCACAGGATCTAGATCAAATGATGGAAATTAATACTTTAAATCTGTACTTTCTCTGTCTCAATTATTTGTCAATTATCTGTCGCTTTAAATATAGTTTTCGTACTACAAATTTGATTCGATTTGTAGAAAATACGTGCAACATTTGACTGATAAAAATATTAAATAAAACAAAAAAATAACCAGATTATTTCAATGAAAGCCAAATTAGAAAATTTCAAAAGGGAACTAAATAAAACATATAAAGAATCAGAAAAAAAAAACAAAAAATATCAGATAATAGTTTGATTAATTCTGATAATTCTCATTTACGAATAATTAATTTACATTAATTTATCTATAATTTATCAAAACTTAAGGTACTAAAACACAAACATGGTACTGCGATAAAATTGCATTTTTTTATGCATGGAGGGAAGCACGAATGGAGGAGGTGGCGAGATGATGGCCGCGCGCGCAGCGAGGACGGACAAGACGGGTGCCGAGGCTACAGTAGGCTGGCTGGCTTGAGCAGCGGAGAAGAACTGGCACTGCAGGCACAGCCTCTGCCCCGTCTCGGCCCCGGATTGACAGCAGCACTGGGGCCTGGTTCTAAAATATTTCGTGAAAAAATAGTAGATTTTTCGTCACATTGAATCTTTAGACACATACATGTAGTATTAAATATAGATAAAAAATAAAACTAATTACACAGTTTAGACGAAATGGACGAGACGAATCTTTTAAGCCTAATTAAGCTATGATTAAACATTAATTACCAAATAATAACGAAAAGTGCTACAATAACATTTCACAAAATATTTCAGGAACTAAACATGGCTGGTGCTCACTCATTATCGCCGTGGCCCTTGTTTAGTTTACTATGAAAAAAAAATTCCCTGTCACATCAAAATGTCGGCAAATGCATGGAGTACTAAATGTTGATGAAATCAAAAACTAATTGCACAGTTTTGTTGTACTTTGCGAGATGAACATTTTAAGCCTAGTTAGTCAAAATTTGGATAATTTTTACCAAATACAAACGAAATGCTACAGAAATTCTGATACAGCGTTTTTCTCCCCAATTCACCGAACTAATCGAGGCCGTGAATCCATTTGCTGTCTGACTCATTCACTAGTACTTGGCCCTCGTTTAGATGGAAGAAAATTTCAATCCGATGAATAGTACCACTTTCGTCTTATTTAGTAAATATTGTCCAATCATGGACCAACTAGGCTCAAAAGATTCATCTCGTGATTTCCAACTAAACTGTGTAATTAGTTATTTTTTTTACCTACATTTAATACTCCATGTAAGCGGTTAAAAATTGATGTGATAGAGAGAGAGTGAAAAAACTTAGAACTTTGAGGCAAACTAAACAAGGCGTTGTTTTGTTTTTTCTAGCCGGTACTGTGCATTTGACGTACACCCTCCGTCCCAAACATGTAATTTTAGATTCAAATCTTATCTCTAAAAACTTGTAATCCTGGCTTGTGATCAGCTGTCTCGAGTGGACCCCACCAAATAAAAAAAAACACGTCAGGAAAACAACCCCGCATGCCAGTGTATCGCCCGCCCGGCATTGACGGAAAAGTACTCCAGGCCCAGAGCCATCTCTCGGTTATTCTCGTCCATACAATCCCATTCCGGCCTCCTGCGACGGAAAAGCGCGAGAAACGCTCGCTCACCACCGCACCTGGCCCCTTCACCCTCCAGAATATTCGTTTGAGGTCTGACGTGGGGACCAAGGGTGCAAGAGGGGCATAATCGTAATTTCATATGCCGGCTAATTTGGCCTCGAAAAAACAAGATTCATACGTTTTTGTAAGACGGAGGGAGCAAGAGTAGCCATCATGATCCGGATGATAATCAAACACACGAAAAGCTGGTACCCTGAGGCCTCGTTTAAATGCCAAAGTTTGGGGGCAAACTTTGCATAGTAAACGGCACGTCACACTGTAGCAATTTTGTTTTTATTTGGTAATAATTGTCCAAACATTGATTAATTAGACTTAAAATGTTTGTCTCGCAAAGTACAACAAAACTGTGCAATTAGATTTTTATTTCATCTATATTTAGTACTTTATATATTTACCAGTATTTTGATGTGACGAGAAATAAGAATTCTGTATAGAGAATTTGGTGGCCAAAAACTTTAGGGGTTGTTTAGTTGGCGAAAAAGTTTGGGTTCGGCTACTGTAGCACTTTTCGTTTTATTTGACAATTTATGTCCAATCATGGACTTATTAGGCTCAAAAGATTTGTCTCGTGATTTACAACTAAACTGTGTAATTAGTTTTTTCTTTCGTCTACATTTAGTACTCCATGCATATACTGCAAGATTCGATGTGACAAATACTGTGCAAACTTTTTTAGGTTGCATGGGCAACTAAACAGGCCCTAAACATGGTCAGCTAAGCTCAGCACTGTAGCGATGCTACCTCTAGGCAGCAGTGATCACATCTCCGTAGCGTTTCGCCTTTTCAGCCACATATTATCACATCACATTTTCCAGCATGCAAGGTGGCGCGACAGGGCTCGCCACATCACCTGTCAACTCGCTGGCCACTGTCACGTCACCGGTCTTGCCGCGCCACCATAACAGTATTTATTGGTCGCACCATACATGAAGGTGCGGCCAAAGATGTTAGTTTTTTAAAAGTTTTTAAAGAGTGTTAGTTTTAAAAATAGTTTTTAAAAAATATTAGGACTAAAGGTCAGCTAAAAATGGTTAAAGACCAAATTGCCCTCGCATATTTTTTCTCATTTGCGTGCTTAGTCCGCATCCTCTGTCGCGGTCATGTGCCACGACTCCCAGTACCTCCTCTCCGTCGCACCTCCTCCTAGCTCCGTCTTGCTGCGCCTCCTCTCAACTCCGCCTCGCCACGTGCCTCCTCCTTTGCCGCACTTGTCGTGGCGGTAACCTCCTCTTGCCCGATTGGGACTCGAGAGGAAGAAGCAGATCCTGCAGGAGTTGTGCGCTCCATGGCTCCCACTGTGAGGGCGAGCGCCCAGAGCCGGGTTCGCAGTGGCTCCCTAGCAGCGGGAACGAGGGCCGAACCAGTGGGGGCCACGCGGAGGTATGGGAGCGAGCGCCGAGGCCTGGACGCGGTGGGGATGGAGGGAGGAAGAAAGGGCAATATGACATATAAGATCCAAACAACTCTGGTTAAACTTTAGCCAGCTAATTTGATGAGAGTGGATCCAAGGCTTTATGGAGATGTAGTAACGGTTGGTGGATATAAGGGGGTGTCTGGTTTGAGGAGTTAAAGTTTAACAAACACTGTAGCACTTTTGTCTTATTTGACAAAAAGTTTCCAATCTTGGATTAATTTGGCTTAATAGATTCGTCTCGTAAATTACTCCTAATCTGTGCTGACATGCATGCAATTAGTCTATATTTAGTACTTTATACATTTAAGAGAACATTGATGTGATGGAAGTTAAACTTTAACAAGTTAAAACCAAACACGCCCTAATAAACGTGGACTAGTTGTTTTAAAGTCATTATTCTGGCTGTGCTCTAATGAAATCTGATGTCAGTACGTATATGACAGGACGGACCATACGTCGTCACGTGGGCGATGAGCCTTGGAGATGCAGACTTGCAGGGTGCCAACCTCCTGCTCCATCCATCCCACCAATATTTACTCATCTCGTTTGTCGACTAAGCCCTTGTTTAGATTGAAGATTTTTTCAACTTAATGAATAGTACCACTTTCGTCTTATTTGACAAATATTGTTCAATCGTATACCAACTAGGCTCAAAAGATTCATCTCGTGATTTTGAACTAAACTGTGTAATTAGATTTTTTTTTACCTACATTTAGTACTCCATGCAAGCGGCTAAAAATTGATGTGATGGAGAGAGAGTGAAAAAACTTGGAATTTTGAGGTGATCTAAACATGGGCCAAAACATTTTTAAGTTTAATTAAATATATATAAAAATATACTAATATTTATCATATGTAATATGTATTATTAGATTGAGCATGAAATATACTTTTATAATATACTTATTTGCAAATACAAATATTGATATTATTTGATATATTTTTGGTTTGAAAAAGGATACCTCATCAAAGCAGCATCGAAGTCTGTCGTCCACAATTGGAGCAGCACAGCGCCACCGGCACCCACTCTGTTCTTGGATTTCTCTGAGAATGGGGGCGACTAGACGATGGTCCTGTTCATCTGACTTATAATTCGTCTTATTTAGCTTGTTTTTTTAGCCGAAACAGTATTTTTCTCTCACAAAAAATCAGTCAACAGTGTTTTTCAGCCGGCTTATAATTCCAGCGGAACGGCTCCCATGCCTTTGGCCGGAGCCCGGAGGGATGACTGAAGCAAGAACGCCGTGAAGGTGGGTTACTTTGGACCGGGAAATTCTAGCATCTCTATCTCCTTTCCGCTTGCCATAGCTCATGTTCTTGCGTACGTTCCTGCAGCCTCCGGCGCCCACAACCTGTTGGACGGAATGGCTCGCAGGAGCAGGGCCAAGAAAGCACCGGGGCCCGGCGGCGAGGACCGGATCAGCGCGCTGCCGGACGGCATCCTCCAGCACGTGCTTGGCTTCCTGCCGGCCGACGAGGCGGTGCGGACGTGCGTGCTCGCCTCGCGCTGGCGCCACATCTGGAGGTCTTTGGGCCGCCTGCGCATCGTCTCCTCCGACTCCGAGCAGTGGAAAAGCGTCGACCATTTTAATGAGTTCGTGAACTGCCTCCTCCTGCGCCGAGAACCCAGCCTGGCCTTGGATGAGGTTGAGTTTTCAGGTGACCGGTTCTTGTGCCGCGATTACACGCACATCAATATTTGGATCCGGCATGCTCTGCTGTGCCGAGCCTCTGTGCTCTCTGCTAGTCTAGCTACTGCTGCCCTTTATCCAGTACACGGATTGGACGGTGGTGTTACCATGCTTAATCTTGATAACCCTGTTACTCTAGACGGTCCAGCTCTGCGCTCCCAACATTTGGCAAAATTGGAGCTGGCTAATGTGCTTTTGGACAGCAACTTTCTTGATTTTTCTGCCTGCCCTGCATTGGTGGATCTAACCATAACAAAGTCCCAGATCAACACTCATAAGATCATTTCCCTGTCCGTGAAGCGCCTGACCATCAGTCAATGTCATATGGATGGTAGTACCCGGATCCATATTTCTGTTCCTAACTTGGTTTGGCTGCACCTCCATTGTTCTGGTGTTCATGCTCCTATGCTTGAAAGCATGCCTTCACTAGATACTGCCTTTGTCAAGCTCCCCTACTTCTTAGCAGAAAAGTGTACTAATGGATATTGGGGAGAATGTTGTGGTGCCTGCAATAATTGTCTTGGTAATGATGAATATAGCGGTCGATCTCTACTTCTTGGAAGTTTATCAAGTGCTAAGAACTTAGAGTTGATTGCTCGACGTGGAATGGTATTACACATTTTCCCATCCTCATTCCTAACCGAATCTGTGTTCTTTGTCACTCAGCGTCTACAACCTTCTTTGTATGTTGATAATTAGACACATACATTTCACACGCAGTGCAATAAGATTTTCTTATTGTTATGCTCTTTGCTCAACCTGGATGGTATTCACAATCTTCTATCTTGATTCTTTTTGTACATTTGTTTTCTATTGTTCTCTTCATTCAGAATCTATGCACTCATCTTTCTATGTTGGTGACTGGACATTTAGAACTTCACATGCAATACAATCAGATTTCCTTTTGACAATTACATTCAACAGACACAAATGTGAAAATTTACTTACTTGGATATTTTTCCTTTTAAAATTTGTATATGTTAGTTAGGCTCATTCTCTAACATAATTCTAGTAAAGGATGAATGTGGCATTGGTACAACTATTTTTTAGCATACCCATTGTATGAATCATGTAGTAATTTAGTTTGCATTGTCAGTATGTGGACATTTCAATGTGAATTCAGATAAAGTTATTGAGCATGCCATGTGCTATATGCCTGTGACTTTTAAACTGGATCTTCAATTATCTTACTATTTTTGCTATTTGCTTAGCCTATTTTCTACAGAGACTTGAAATGGTGCCAGAACCCTGCATTTAGTAAGTTAAAGACATTACTACTGAATGAGTGGTGTGCTGCTATTGACCTACATGCACTTGCTTGCATTCTTGAGCATTCACCTGTTCTTGAGAAGCTGACCCTTCAACTAGCTCAGGTATACCTTTTTTTTTGTCTTAAGGTATGTCACATGATTAATTGATCACCGTGGGTGCCTCTGTATGCATGATAGTCTGATGTGTGGTACATATTTTGTTTCCTACAGGGACCTGGCACATTAATAGAATTAGAAGCAGTATATATTCCAACAGAGCAATTACCTGCAATATCTGAACACCTTACTGTAGTTGAAATCAAGTTTGGAGAGGTTGATGGGAGGGTTTACATGATTCTAATGTTCCTGAGTAGACTTGGTAGACAAATTAAGATCACACCAGACAGCAGACCTTCAACATGTAAGCTTACTGGCCTTTTCCGTAAGTCTAAATATAAGTTTAGGCAGTTGTGTTCTTTACTATGAGCAGGGGGGGATGGATCTGGCGTTATTTCATAGCTTGAAACTAATTACCAAATTTTCTAAACACATTTTTTACTCAGTTTCATGTTTATAGAACATCTACACAGATTTGGAGGAACCGAATTAGACTGTGTCAGCCTATTTTGACATGTTACTGAACTAGACCACCTCACTTGCTTTGTTCAATTTTGTGCAGCTTTCAGTTTCGAGTAGGGGGTAAGAGACTCTGCGACATTTAGTGGACCTACTGTCAGTAATTGACAATTCGAGCTAAAATTTGGCCCAACCTGTTACTATTTTGAAGCCCATAACACTCCCTCCTCCTGGGCTTATACAAATAAGAGAGCTAGGGTTTTCACTCCTCATCCTCTCACTCCCTCTCCTAACCGGCAGCCGCCTCCTCGGCTCCTCCCTCGTGCCCACTCCCACTCTTGCAACCCTCTCTCTCATTCCCTCTCCCTTTGTCTTCGGTGGCGTTCTCATGGGGCAGAGGCGGTCGCCGGCGCACAAGGCAGTGGCGGCGGCGCTGCCGCCTCGCGCGGGTGCGGGTGTGGGTGCGGGCTTGCGAGGGCGGCGTGGCGCGGGTCTTCCTTCTCCCTCCTCGGCATGGACGTCGGCACACAGGTCTCCCTCCTCCTCAGCGTGGACGGCCGCACGGGTCTCCCTCTCCCTCCTCGGCGCGAACGCCGGCGCAGGTCTCCCTCCTCCCTCCTCGGCGTGGACGGCGGCGCGGGTCTCCCTCCTCCCTCCTCGACGCAACGCGGGTCCCCGGCGGTGGATCCAGCCTCCCCGGTGGCGGATCCGGCCTCCTCGGCGCGTACGACGGCGCAAGTCTCCCTCCTCCCTTTTTGGCGCGGACGGCGGCGCGGGTCTCCCTCCTCCCTCGTCGACACGGCGGATCCAGCCTCACCGGTGGCGGATCTAGCCTCTACGGCGGTGTGGACCTCGCACTTAACGGCGGCGGCGTGGAGCAGGTGAGCTCGCCGGTGGGCTCTGAAACGGGCTCACCAGTGGGTTTCGGGCTTTTTTATTTTTTTAATTCATTAACAGAGGCGGGCAAGCCAACCGCCTCCGTTATTCACGGATTAACCGTGACCTTTGCTTGGAGGCGGTTGCCTTCACGGATTAACCGTGGCATTTGCTTGGAGGCGGTTGGCTTGCCCGCCTCCGAAAATGAAAAGCAACCGCCTCCGTTAATTTTTTTTGGTAGTAGTGCTTGAAAGATATGTTTGCAATATGCATATACTGTCATTACAACGTATGTAACATCACAGACCTACTTTTGAAATATGAAGACGAAACACTTAAAACAGAAGTCTGAAAGGCCTAAAACACTCCTTCAAACATGGCGTCGCTGGCGCCCACGGCCTACTTGGTGAGGAACCACAGTAGCCAGCAAGGACATGCGCTCGCGCCCATCTGTGTGGCTCGTCGTAGCTCCTGTGATTCTCCGGTGCCTACTCGTGACCTAGGCTCGTGCATGTCGGCGTAGCCTCGTTGCTCGCTTGGCCACAACCATCCAGCATTGTCTGCTCGCTGCAGATGGGGGCGTGGCTGCTGGTGGAGGAGGGATGTCGGTCGCTGGTTCAAATGGAGAAGAGGGAGGTTAGCAGCAGTCGGCGGAGATTAGCCCAGCCGACGCAAGCTGCAAGTCATACGCTGGCGGCGGAGTTGTTGTTTGAGACTTAGGAATGCATTTTCGGTTTGGCATATGTGTTGTAACTTGTAAGGCAGAGCGGGGGGTTTTTTTAGTGGTATTAGTGAGGGCCCGGTCCGCTGCACAAGCCTAGTAGCCGTGTCCAGGTAGATGGACGCCCGTGGCCGAACATTTCCGTGTTTTATTTCACATGGAAATGCCACACACGATGTCACATATAGCAGTGACCGGATACGCAGTCAACAGAGAATGAACAGGACGAATACCGGAGAAGTCGATTAACAGATGAAGCAAAGCCGTCGCTCGACATTATTTCAGCTCAAGTTCGCTTGGGATGTTTCTGCCCCAGTCCGGTGAAGAACTCGTCGAGCATCTTCTCACCGCAGCGCCGATGCAGCCTCTCCACGGCGTCTTCAACCCATGGCGAACCATCTACGAGTGCGTCGTCACCGTTGGCATGTGGTGTTACACGGGGCAGCTCCTCGTCGAGCTGCTCGCTCGGCCTCGGCTTCGGCATGAGCTACGACGACAGGAGATCCAAGTGGTTCATGACTTTGTCCATTGTTATTTTGTCCTTCGACCTCATGTCTCTGTTCCTGCTGCTGCTATCTTCCTTGTGGTAATGGAGCTTGTACCCCTGGCTCTTGTAGTAGTCCTGGTACCCGTGCTGCGGTATGTCGTCCGGGATCTCCTTGCCAATGGCGACTGCCGTCTGCATCCAAGTTTATAGAGCGTCAATAGTATCTAATTTGCAACGTGACTATATATAATTAGCAAATATACGTAGTACGTACGTCGTAGCACCAGCAGGAGGCGACATAGTTGATGGTGTAGCCGCTGCCACCCAGGAGGAGCAGTGGCAAGCCGTAGCCCTTGACGATGCTGACGCACTTGGCGTGGCCGCGCACGGACAGGCCCAGGCTCGCCAGTCGGTCGCCGGCGAGCGAGTCGGCGCCGCACTGCATCACGACGGCGTCCGGCTCGAACACGGCCATCACCCTGTCCACGATCGGCCCGAACAGCTGGTGGTACCGCCCGTCGCGTGTTCCTGCCTGCAGCGGCACATTGATCAGAGTAGGGCACACACCGTCGTCGCCAGCAGGTAACTCGCTGACGTCCACAACGTCTCCAGTGCGCGGGAAGAACTCACCACCGAACTGGTGGAACGACACCGTCAGCACCCGGCTGTCTTCCACGAACGCGGTCTCGACGTCGTCGCCGTGGTGCGCGTCGATGTCCAGGTACAGCACGCGCCTGATGAAGCGGCAGCCGTGGTGGAGGAGGGCCTTGATGGCGACCACGATGTCGTTCACGTAGCAGAATCCGCCGGCCTCCCCCTCGCACGCGTGGTGCATGCCGCCGGACCAGTTGATGGCGATCTTGTACTTGCCGCTGGCGAGGGCGCGCGCCGCCGCCAGCGACCCGCCAGCGTAGCACCGGCAGTAGTCCCAGAGGTTCTCGATGATGGGGTTGTCGTTGGTGACACAGTGGGTGAGCTCGTTCCAGACCTCGCCGAGCTTGTATTTCTCGGCTGCTTCCCTCTTCGTCTCAGCGTCGGCGTTGTAGTTAGCTGGCGTGAGGTCGCGGAGGAATCTGATGTACTCTGGATTGTGGGCGAGCACGAGGTCTTCCTCGGTGGCCGGTGCGACACGAAGACGGTCCATGTTGTCGAGCAAGCCGTAGGCCTTGATGAGGGTGTGCGTCATGGAGACACGGTGAGGCACCATCTCGTGTGTCTCGCCGTAGTCAACGTAGGAGATGCGCGGGTCGTAGTAGTAGCACACGCTCTTCTGCTTGGTGCCACCGCCGTTGTCGTCGCATGGTTGCGGGGACGGCGGCGGGTGCTCGCTTCTCCGTTTCCCAATGACTAATCCTAATGTCTCTCGATCTGGTGGCAAAGAATGTATGGTTGCACGCGTGATGCTTAGAAAAGAAGACCTGCAGCACATAGTAGACTAGGATCGGAGTACTATACTATAGTACTACGTTCGAGAGAGGACTCTTCGTCCGACTGGGAAGCTACCAATTCACGTGAGCAACTCCAGCAGGTCACTGCTTGAGCCCCATAGGTCAAAAATCCAACTCTAGCAGGGCCTGATTACGGACCCCAAATTTATTGGACCAACAAAATCCTCCCACCAGCCCTAATTCCTGTTGGGTCACCCCCCGGCCCCCATCCTGCTGTTGACTCCGTTGTTTACCCCACGTTCACACAGAGCTCCGCCCGACTCCTTCTCCTTGACGCTCTGCCTTCGTCTTCCTCCCCCGCGGATGCCCTTCTCCCTCCCCTTCTCACCGGGCGGCGCAGTTGCCCCGCTCCCACCCCTTCGGCGAGTGAGCTCCACCCTTCTCTCTGACGTGGCAGCTCCGGTGGTGAGCTCCGGCACCGGCGGCACGCCGGTGCGGCTCCCCAGTGCCGCAGCGAGCTCCGACAGACGGCGGTGTGGCTCCCTCTCTCCTTTCCCACCCGGACGCCGCGAGCTCCTTCTTCCCTAGCGGATCTCCTTCCACGTGGCCGGTCGTCGAGCTTCCTCTTCCGCATAGCCGCGACGAGCTCCATCCTCTTCCACACGGCCGGCCATCGAGCTTCCTCTTCCCCATAGCCGTCTGCCTCTTCCGCCCAGCAGGAGGAAGAAGAAGACAGAGAGAGAATGACGAGTGGGCCCTATTTGTCATGGTCTGCTGGGATAAATTTGGGTGCTGCCGCTGGAGCAGAAGTAAAAAAACAAGGCCTCGAAAAGTAGGGGGAGCACCCAAATAAAAATTAGAGGCTCTATTTTCGGGGCTACTGTTGGAGTTGCTCTAAGGCCAGGAGCCCCAAATTCTGGTACTTGCTCAAATCTATCTAGCTTTGTCCTAAAAAGTAACACATTTTTCCTCATATGGATATCAACATAAACTATTTTGTGTAATATACAAAGTAATGCTAATATTTTATGTTGATATCCATATGAGGAAAAATGTGTTACTTTTTAGGACAAAGCTAGATAGATTTGAGCAAGTACCAGAATTTGGGGCTCCTGGCCTTAGAGCAACTCCAGCAGTAGCCCCGAAAACAGAGCCTCTAATTTTTAAATATACAAAGTAATGCTAATATTTTATGTTGATATCCATATGAGGAAAAATGTGTTACTTTTTAGGACAAAGCTAGATAGATTTGAGCAAGTACCAGAATTTGGGGCTCCTGGCCTTAGAGCAACTCCAGCAGTAGCCCCGAAAACAAAGCCTCTAATTTTTATTTGGGTGCTCCCACTACTTTTCGAGGCCTTGTTTTTTTACTTCTGCTCCAGCGGCAGCACCCAAATTTGAGCCTCAAATTTATCCCAGTAGACCATGACAAATAGGGCCCACTCGTCATTCTCTCTCTGTCTTCCTCCTGCTGGGCGGAAGAGGCAGACGGCTATGGGGAAGAGGAAGCTCGATGGCCGGCCGTGTGGAAGAGGATGGAGCTCGTCGCGGCTATGCGGAGGACCGGCCGCGTGGAAGAAGGAGATCCGCTGGGGAAGAAGGAGCTTGCGGCGTCCGGGTGGGAAAGGAGGGAGGGAGCCACACCGCCGTCTGTCGGAGCTCGCTGCGGCCCTGGGGAGCCGTACCGGCGTGCCGCCGGTGCCGGAGCTCACCACCGGAGCTGCCACGACAGAGAGAAGGGTGGAGCTCACTCGCCGAAGGGGTGGGAGCGGGGCAACTGCGCCGGCCGGTGAGAAGGGGAGGGAGAAGGGCATCCGCGGAGGAGGAAGACGAAGGCAGAGCGTCAAGGAGACAGAGTTGGGCGGAGCTCTGTGCGAACGTGGGGTAAACAACGGAGCCAACAACAGGATGGGGGCCGGGGGGTGACCCAACAGGAATTAGGGCTGGTGGGAGGATTTTGTTGGTCCAATAAATTTGGGGTCCGTAATCGGACCCAGCTAGAGTTGGATTTTTGATCTATGGGGCTCAAGCAGTGACCTGCTGGAGTTGCTCACGTGAATTGGCAGCTTCCCAGTCGGACGAAGAGTCCTCTCCCGAACGTAGTACTATAGTATAGTACTCCGATCCTAGTCTACTACGTGCTGCAGGTCTTCTTTTCTAAGCATCACGCGTGCAACCAGACATTCTTTGCCACCAGATCGAGAGACATTAGGATTAGCCATTGGGAAACGGAGAAGCGAGCACCCGCCGCCGTCCCCGCAACCATGCGACGACGACGGCGGTGGCACCAAGCAGAAGAGCATGTGCTACTACTACGACCCGCGCATCTCCTACGTTGACTACGGCGAGACACACGAGATGGTGCCTCACCGTGTCTCATGACGCACGCCCTCATCAAGGCATACGGCTTGCTCGACGACATGGACCGTCTCCGCGTCGCACCGGCCACCGAGGAAGACCTCGTGCTCGCCAACGATCCAGAGTACATCAGATTCCTCCGCGACCTCACGCCAGCTGACTACGACGCCGACGCTGAGACGAAGAGGGAAGCAGCCGAGAAATACAAGCTCGGCGAGGTCTAGAACGAGCTCACCCACTGTGTCACCAACGACAACCCCGTCATCGAGAACCTCTAGGACTACTGCCGGTGCTACGCCGGCGGGTAGCTAGCGGCGGCGCGCGCCCTCGCTAGCGGCAAGTACAAGATCGCCATCAACTGGTCCGGCGACATGCACCACGCGTGCGAGGGGGAGGCCGGCGGATTCTGCTACGTGAATGACATCGTGGTCGCCAACAAGGCCCTCCTCCACCACGGCCGCCGCTTCATCAGGCGCGTGTTGTACCTGGACATCGACGCGCACCACGGCGACGGCGTCGAGATCGCATTCGTGGAAGACAGCCGGGTGCTGACGGTGTCGTTCCACCAGTTCGGTGGTGAGTTCTTCCTGCACACTGGAGACGCTGTGGACGTCAGCGAGTTACCTGCTGGCGACGACGGTGTGTGCCCTACTCTGATCAACGTGCCGCTGCAGGCGGGAACACGCGACGGGCGGTACCACCAGCTGTTCGGGCCGATCGTGGATAGGGTGATGGCCGTGTTTGAGCCGGACGCCGTCGTGATGCAGTGCGGCGCCGACTCGCTCGCCGGCGACCGGCTGGCGAGCCTAGGCCTGTCCGTGCGCGGCCACGCCAAGTGCGTCAGCATCGTCAAGGGCTACGGCTTGCCGCTGCTCCTCCTGGGTGGCGGCGGCTACACCATCAACCATGTCGCCTCCTGCTGGTGCTACGAGGTACGTACTACGTATATTTGCTAATTATACATAGTCACGTTACAAATTAGACACTACTGACGCTCTATAAACTTGGATGTAGACGGCGAGTGCGTCGCAGCTCATGCCGAAGCCGAGGCCGAGCGAGCAGCTCGACGAGGAGCTGCCCCGTGCAACACCACATGCCGACGGTGACGACGCACTCGTAGATCGTTCGCCATGGGTTGAAGACGCCGTGGAGAGGCTGCATCGGCGCTGTGGTGAGAAGATGCTCGACGAGTTCTTCACCGGACTGGGGCAGAAACATCCCAAGCGAGCTTGAGCTGAAATAATGTCGAGCGATGGCTTTGCTTCATCTGTTAATCCACTTCTCCGGTATTCGTCCTATTCATTCTCTGTTGAATGCGTATCCGGTCACTGCTATATGTGACATCGTGTGTGGCATTTCCATGTGAAATAAAACACGGAAATGTTCGGCCACGGGCGTCCATCTACCTGGACACGGCTACTAGGCTTGTGCAGCGGACCGGGCCCTCACTACTACCACTCAAAAAAAACCCCGCTCTGCCTTACAAGTTACAACACATATGCCAAGCCGAAAATGCATTCCTAAGTCTCAAACAACAACTCCGCCGCCAGCGTATAACTTGCGGCTTGCGTCGGCTGGGCTAATCTCCGCCGACTGCTGCTAACCTCCCTCTTCTCCGTTTGAACCAGCGACCGACATCCCTCCTCCACCAGCAGCCATGCCCCCATCTCCAGCGCGCAGACAATGCTGGACGGCTGTGGCCAAGCGAGCAACGAGGCTCTGCCGACATGCACGAGCCTAGATCACGAGTAGGCACCGGAGAATCACAGGAGCTGCGACGAGCCACGTAGATGGGCGCGAGCGCATGTCCTTGCTGGCTACTGTGGTTCCTCACCAAGTAGGCCGTGGGCGCCAGCGACGCCATGTTTGAAGGAGTGTTTTAGGCCTTTCAGACTTCTGTTTTAAGTGTTTCGTCTTGATGTTTCAAAAGTAGGTCTGTGATGTTACATACGTTGTAATGACAGTATATGCATATTGCAAACATATCTTTCAAGCACTACTACCAAAAAAATTAACGGAGGCGGTTGCTTTTCATTTTCGGAGGCGGGCAAGCCAACCGCCTCCAAGCAAATGTCATGGTTAATCCGTGAAGGCAACCGCCTCCAAGCAAAGGTCACGGTTAATCTATGAATAACGGAGGTGGTTGGCTTACCTGCCTCTGTTAATGAATTAAAAAAAATAAAAAAAGCCCGAAGCCCACTGGTGAGCCCGTTTCAGAGCCCACCGGCGAGCTCACCTGCTCCATGCCGCCGCCGTCAGGTGCGAGGTCCACACTGCCGTAGAGGCCAGATCCGCCACCGGTGAGGCTGGATCCGCCGCGTCGACGAGGGAGGAGGGAGACCCGCGCCGCCGTCCGCGCCGAAAAGGGAGGAGGGAGACTTGCGCCGTCATACGTGCCGAGGAGGCCGGATCCACCACCGGGGAGGCTGGATCCACCGCCGGGGACCCGCGTTGCGTCGAGGAGGGAGGAGGGAGACGTGCGCTGCCGTCCGCGCCGAGGAGGGAGACCCGCGCCGCCGTTCGCGCCGAGGAGGGAGAGGGAGACCCGTGCGGCCGTCCACGCCGAGGAGGGAGACCCGTGCGCCGACGTCTGTGCCGAGGAGGGAGGAGGAAGACCCGTGCCACGCCGCCCTCGCAAGCCCGCACCCACACCCGCACCCGCGCGAGGCGGCAGCGCCGCCGCCACTACCTTGTGCGCCGGCGACCGCCTCTGCCCCATGAGAACGCCACCAAAGACAAAGGGAGAGGGAATGAGAGAGAGGGTTGCAAGAGTGGGAGTGGAGGGGAGTGGGCACGAGGGAGGAGCCGAGGAGGCGGCTGCCGGTTAGGAGAGGGAGTGAGAGGATGAGGAGTGAAAACCCTAGCTCTCTTATTTATATAAGCCCAGGAGGAGGGGGTGTTATGGGCTTCAAAATAGTAATAGGTTGGACCAAATTTTAGGAGGCGGGCCATATAAAATAACCGCCTCGGTTAAAGGATTTTAGGAGGCGGCCTCAGTTAATAAAAAATGACCGTCTCAGTTAATCAGCGGTTGAAAGTGTTGCCTGCCTCTGAAAAAAATTCCAAAACGCCTCGCAAAAGATTTTTTTAGTAGCAAAGTGTTTCAGATGTATATTTCACGTGCTTCATCTGGATGTTTCAAAAGTAGATCTTAGGGGGAGCACATGTTGCAATAGTGTGGTGCTGTTGCTGCATGGGTCACCATATGTTTTGAGTGTTTTCAGATGTTTTCAAACTTATTTTGCAAGTGTTTCATCTGAATGTTGCAAAAGTAGATATGAATGTTGCATATGTTGATATGGTTATACATGCATGTTTCAAGTGTTTCATCTATTTCAAACATAAGTTGCAAGTGTTTTATTTAGATGTTCCATATGTTGCAATGATTGAAATGGTCAGAAATAGTCAAAAAAAACTTTCAACCGTTTTCTACTTTCAATTTGAATACGGAAAGGAAAGTGAATGCAGTAAAGCCGGATACGAAAAGGAACACAAACTCACATAATATAGAGAATTTTGAAAATGAACTAATTCTAGTGGAATTATGTCGAACATGGTAAAAAAACAATACGGAATATTGACCTGTAGGACCAAGTGCATAACAATTAACAAGTGCATGACCAAGTAAATAACAATTTATAAGTCCTACAACTTTCATAAAAAATATATTCATTTGACACCATATAGAAAATATGATTTTTCTAAGGCAACAAGCACTTCTACGCGATTAATATACTGCTAAAAATTTGTTTAATTTTTTTAACATCTTAAAGACCTCAAATGAAAAAACTAAAAACTTGAAAGTTGTAGATCTCGTCGAGAGCTACAAATTTCATATAAAAATCATCTTCATCCGAGGGTTGTATGAAAAAAAGATACAATTATTTTAAGGGTGGACTTATAGCACGGCCAAATTCATTTAAACCAAATTTTGAATTCGAGATATCCCGAATTAAAAATAGAAAGTAGAAAACAGTCAGAAAACGTCTAAACCATTTTCTTTCCGATTTTAAATTGGTGTTCCGTATTTCGAACTGAATTCGAATTTATCTGAAAATATGATTTGGATCGGATCGAATCTAGAAAATGGTGATACGGAATATTTCCATACCGTTTTCATCCCTACTGCTACAGCAGGTTGAAGGTGCCATATGACCAAGTTGAGCCGACCATCAAGAAGAGGTGCGCCTGATTGGAGGCTTGGAGCCCAGGACCATATTTTTTTTTCTACTTTTTTTGTCTCCTGAGTTTTGTTTGGCTTTTGATACTCTCCCTTTGTAGTTGGAGCTACTATGGTCTCTTGGTGTAGCGGGCAAAGTACAGGGCGTTTGGATCGTTGGCTAAAGTTTAGCCCATGTCGCATCGGATGTTTGGATGCTAATTAGGAGGACTAAACATGAATGAATTATAAAACTAATTGCAGAAGTCGTGGCTAATTCGCGAGATGAATCTATTAAGCCTAATCAATCCATAATTAGCAATATTTACTGTAGAACCATATTGTCAAATCATAGACTAATTAAGCTAAATAGATTCGTGGGTTGCGGAAAGTAAATCACCGTTGGTGGCGATGAAAAAGATAGATGAAGTATTTGGGAAGATAACATTTGATATTGCCCACGTATAGTTTGGGAAAAAGAATTGCATTGTTCTCTGTTATAAAATAAGTGCACATCTTGTTTTTTTCAAGGAGTAAGTTTTTAAGATTAACTAATTATATAAGAAATAATGATGTTTATAATGCGTAATAAGTATTATTAGACTAACAGTGAAATATATTTTCAAAATAAACATGTTAGGAGATACAAATGTTGATAATATTTTTCATAAATCTAAGTGAGCTAGGTGTACAATTATTTCGAGATGGAAAGAGAGTAGCTAGTTGATAATATTTTCGATACATGTATTTTCATAACAAATATATCACAAAGATTGATCCTGTGATGGTTTATTGTGATGCTTTTGTACTCTCTCCGTTCCAAATTATAAGTTATTTTGGTTTTGTTTAGTATTTGTTTTGCTTTTGGTTCATAAAATCTGCTGTTGAGGTAGGATTGTCATGTTCGAAGCTGTAGCCTCAGTTTCCCTGATAGGATGGAAACAGAAGGGGGCAAACGGTTCTATGAATCAGGGGAGAAATGGAAATTGCCTTTGGATGAGGTCGTTGCTCAAGGATCAATGTTGGTTGCTGTGATAACAACCTAGAAAGCGCTTTATGTTTATTTTGAGTGAAAGAATCAGAATTTTAGTGGTCATTGGAGCTAAGTGCATCATGTCTATAGATTTTGCATTTCATGTAATGCACGTTTTATGGGTATACCGTATACAGACTGGAAAATAAACACTAAGTATCTTTGGCTTGCACCCGGTTAGAATGTCCCAATTCTCTGGTCATGGGTGTGCAGAGCATTATGGTCATAGGCCTACAGTGCTACACCGGCAGGGTGACCAGGGTCGCTGAGAGGAGCTGTTGTCGAACGAGCTAGGAGCCTAGGACCTGAACTGAAACCATGGTTGGGACCCACCGTCAGTGGGGATGTTCAGAGCCGCAACCACTCGCTGGACAAGTTGAAAATAAAAATCCCCTCAAGTGCTTAACCGCCCGCCTGACCAAAACCCTAAATATGCTAAAAACTAATAAATATTTCTAGTTATGCCCTGGACTCGCTTGCATTAATAGAGGGAACTTTGTTGAAATATTAAAACTTCTTACTGAATTTAATCCTGAAATTGCAAGTGTTGTGTTAGAGAATGCTCCACAATTTGCAAAGTACACATCACCTGATATCCAAAAGGAAATCTTGAGTATTTTTGCAATGAAAGTCAGAAAGCATATACGTGAGGAAATCAGGGATGCAAAGTTCTCTATTCTTGTGGATGAAACATGTGATGTTGCAAAAAGAGAGCAAATGGCAATTGTTTTCAGATTTGTGGATAATGATGGTATTGTACAAGAACGGTTCTTTGACTTGATACATGTGAAGAACACCAAAGCACTAACATTGAAGAAAGAATTATCTTCTCTGTTGTCCAGCTATGCCTTTGTTGTGCAGAACCTTCGAGGTCAAGGTTATGATGGCGCTAGCAACATGAAGGGAGAGTTAAATGGGTTGCAAGCACTTTTTCTCAAAGAATGCCCGTATGCATATTATGTTCACTGCTATGCCCATCGCCTACAACTTGCTCTTGTTGCTGCATCAAAGGATGTGGTTCCTGTTACCCAATTTTTCCAGAAATTGGTTTTTATTGTAAACACTGTTGACTCATCATCTAAGCGTCACGATGAGCTCCATGACGCCCAAATGGATGAACTTGCACGCTTGCTAGCTATTGATGAGCTTGAGACAGGACAAGGAGCAAATCAAATCTGCTCTCTGAAACGTCCAGGAGATACAAGGTGGGGTTCACACTTAGGTTCTATTGCTAGCCTTATGGATTTGTTCAATCCTGTGAGTTCAGTTCTACAAAATTTAGCTTCTGACTCATCAGCTGGTGCAAACCGTGCCGATGGTGATACTGCTTTCAACTACTTGACATCTTTCGAGTTTATATTTATCCTACTGATGATGAGAGAAATGATGGAGATCACAGAACAACTAGGTCAGGCTTTACAAAAGAAAACACAAGACATAGTGAATGCTATTCGACTTGTGCAATCCACAAAAGTTCTACTTGAAGAAATGAGATCAGATGATGGATGGGAAAATTTTATTTGTGGGGTTGTTGAGTTCTGTTTGGGTCATGAAATTGACATTCCAGATATGGAAGCAACATACATTATGCGTGGTGGTCGTGCTCGTCGTCAACCAGATAATTTTACCAATGACCGTTACTTTCGAGTGGAGATATTTCGGGCAACAATTGATACTCAGCTAGCTGAATTGAACCTGAAGTTCAATGAGAAGGTGATGGACCTTTTGTCCATTAGCACTACATTAATACCAAAAAAATGGATTTCCATCTTTCAATGCTAGTGAGATATGCAAAGTGGTTGAGAAGTACTACCCAGCAGATTTCAACCAACAAGAGAGGCTTAGATTAGAGTATCAGTTGAAGCATTTTGTTGTTGATGCTTCCAACAGTGAAGATCTGAAAAATATTGCAACCATAGCTGAGCTATGTCGATGCCTTGTTGCCACGGGACGCCATAGGACTTCTAACATGATCGATAGATTGCTTCGGTTGCTGCTTACTCTTCCAGTTTCAACAGCTAGTGCTGAGCGTGTTTTTTCTATCTTGAAGATCACTAAGACAAGACTACGAAACAAGATGGAAGACAAATTTCTTGCCAATAACTTGGTAGTACACATAGAAGGCGAGATCGCAAGAGAATACAGCTATGAAGATATAATTGCTGATTTTCGGAATTTGAAGAAAAGAAAAGTGGACTTTTAACAACTGCTAGTTCTATGGGTAATCCGGCAATGGGTTACTCGTCTTTTGGTACATATATACAACACTGCATATATATGCTGATATGATACTGTAATGGGTATCCTATGGACAATAGACCATGGTCACCTGTGTTTTGTTAATTGTGACCTAATTATAGTAGTATAGAGCTAAAACTTATTTCTATGGAACTTACTCTCTCCGTCCCATTAAAAGTGTCGTCCGGAAAACGTGTTTGTGAGGGGGCACGCTTTTCCAACGACACTTTCAATAGGACGGAGGGAGTACGTAAGTCTATATGGTCTGGTTTTGAAAAATAGCCCCCGAGTATTTGGCTTCAAGCTCCGCCACTGAGGCCAAGTACAGGCCACAGCACACTGCACCCCGCAGGTCGACTGGTGAAGGACTCGTTTAGATTGCAAATTTTTTAACTTCGGCTACTGTAGTATTTTTGTTTGTATTTGACAATTAATGTTTAATCATGGATTAATTAGACTCAAAAGATTCATCTCATAATTTACCACTAATCTGTACAATTAGTTATTTATTTTATCAATATTTAATGCTTCATACATGTGTTTAAAAATTAATGCGAAGGAGAGACTTAAAAAACTTGCAATTTGAAAGGAAAGAGAACCAGGCCCGAGTAGCGCTCCAGTCAAGTCAAATCAAATCAATCACCGGTCGCCAGGATTACATGTCCGCCGAGGCTGCATGCAGGGCAGGCGCGCTGCGTGCATTCGCATGCGTGGCCAAATAAATGCTGCGTGCATGCATTCGCATGCGTGGCCAAAGGCTTGCAGTATTTATTCAGGGCTTGTTTGCTTTTTACTCCCTTCGGTCCTAAGGCCCCGTTTAGTTTAAAAAAAATCTAAAAATTTTTGGACAGTATTTATCACATCGAATCTTTAGATATATGTATGGAATATTAAATGTAGATAAAAAAATAATTAATTGCATAGTTTGTCTATAAATATCCAGACGAATCTTTTGAGCCTACTTAATCCATGTTGGACAAATTTTGCCAAATAATAACGAAAGTGCTACAGGAATTTTTCTAAAAAATTTTGGGATCTAATCAAGGCCTAAAATAACTATATTTCTCGTTTCTCAAGAAATAACTTTGACTAAATATATATTAAAAAATATTAATACTTATGATATATAATTAGTACCATCAAAAGACCTTTAAATATAGTTTTTTAACAAATTTATTTAGAGGTATAAATGTTGCACATATTTTCTATAAATCTAGTTAAACTTTTGACACGAAAACTAAAAACGATAGTTATTTTAGAACAGGGGAGTATTCTATTTATAACGTCCTAGCACTCGAGTGTGGCAAGGCTAAAATACACTCGAAAATTGTCGGACTACAAAATCGAGTCTTTCAAGTCTACGAATCACTCATTCTAATATCCACAGGATCTAGATCAAATGATGGAAATTAATACTTTAAATCTATACTTTCTCAGTCTCAATTATCTAGCGCTTTAAATATAGTTTTCGTACTACAAATTTGACTCGATTTATAGAAAATACGTGCAAACATTTAGGTGATAAAAATATTAAATAAAATAAAAAAATAACCAGATTATTTCTATAAAAGCAAAATTATAAAATTTCAAAAGGGAACCAAATAAAACATATAGAGAATCAGAAAAAACAAAAAAAAAGATCAGATAATAGTTCGATTAATTCTGACTATTCTCATTTACGAATAATTAATTTACATCAATTTATCCATAATTTGTCAAACTTAAGGTAACTAAACATAAACACGGTACTATAATAAAATTGTATTTTTTATGCACGGAGGGAAGCATGAAGGGAGCTAAGGGTGGGCAAAATACCTGATACCCAATTCCCGTACCCGAATTACCCAAACCCAAACCCGAAGTACCCGAACCCGAAATACCCGATCACAATTTCGGATAGTGATTGTAAAAACCCGAAATTAGTTCGGGTAATTCGGGTAATGTTTCCCGGTACCCGAACTACCCAAATTACCCGAAATATCTCAAATATTTGCTCTTCTATTCCTAATATGAAGACATGAAGTATTTCAATGTCATATAAATATATTATTTGGTATGAATTAATGTAGATTTATGCTAACTTGATAATTTATTTGTTGGTAATTGATATGAAGACATGATGTGATTTATATGACTATTGTTTATTGCTTTAAAATGGTACTTGAATTCTTCCAAAATGGTTGGTTTTGTCAATTTCGGGTATATCGGGTAAAACCCGAACCCGAACCCGAATTATCGGGTACCTGAAATTTCGGGTAATACTTTTTCGGAGCAAAAATCGGGTAATAATTTTTAATACCCGAATTTCCAACTACCCAAATTACCCGACCCGAATTTTTCGGGTAAACCGAATGCCCACCCTTAAAGGGAGCAGGTGGGGAGATGATGGCCGCGCGCGCAGCGAGGACGGACAAGACGGGTGCCGAGGCTACAGTAGGCTGGCTGGCTTGACCAGCGGAGAACTGGCACTGCAGGCACAGCCTCTGCCTCGTCTCCATCCGCCTATATATATTGGGCTTGTTTAGATATCTAAATTCATTCTCAAATTTTACTATAAAAAAGAAAATTCTCTATTATATTAAAATAACGATATATGTATAGAGTATTAAATGTAGATGAAATCAAAAACTAATTGCACAATTTTATTGTATTTTATGAGACGAACATTTCGAGCCTAATTAGTCAAAAAGTAGACAATTTTTACCACATAAAAACAAAATTGCTACGGTGCATATTTATTGTGCACTGTAACAATTCGGTGCCCCGAATCGGGTATCTAAGACTACCCGCACTCTTTGACCTCTATATTCATCCTTTAAAAGGAATATTTCATTCCAGTCACCATAAAATATACAGTTTCTCCGCACTTATCCATTCTCTATATCATACTCTATCCACTGTGGGCCTACTTGTCACTTTATCTAAATATATCCATGTGAGATCTTAATTTAAAGAATTTATTGAAACGAATTTAATGGTGCAATCAGAATTTAATTTGACTTTTTGGTTTGTAAGTTATAATATATTTTTTGTTAGTGAAATAGTGGGACCCACAGCTGGCACACGCGCTCTCTCTCCGCTCGTGCAGCATCCTCTCTCCCAGTCATCAGTCATGGGTCCCGCGCATACCGGAAGCCCGCAACTCCGCTCAAAATAGCGTCGTCCGCTTGCTTCGCGTGCCATTTACAGGCTGCGCTGCAGCTCTTTCAACCGCCATGTACTCCTGCTGCCTGCAGGGCACTTTTGGCGTATGCCATGCAGATGGTCTAAACGAGGCCTTGGTTCGCGTGCTGTGCGGCCAGCGCCGTGTCGTGTCGGCCCTGGATTGACAGCAGCACTGGGTGGTGCTCACTTACAGTGTGTTTAGTTCGCGAATTTTTTTGGCTTTTCTTACTGTAGTACTTTCGTTTGTATTTGTCAATTAGTGTTTAATCATAGACTAATTAAAAGATTCGTCTCGTGGTTTTCTATCAAACTGTATAATTAATTTTTTTCGTCTACATTTAATGCTCCATACATATATCCAGATATTTGATATGACGGAGAATTTTAAAATTTTTTAGGAACTAAACGTGGCCTTATCGGCGTGATTCCATTAGGCTCAAAAGTATCCTTGTTTTGTTTTTTCTAGCCGGTATTGTGTATTTTATGTACACCCTCCGTCTCAAACATGTAATTTTAGGATTCAAATCTTATCTCTAAAAACTTGTAATCCTGGCCTGTGATCAGCTGTCTCGAGTGGACCCCACCAAATAAAAAACACGTCAGGAAAACATCCACCGCATGCCTGACGGAAAAGTACTCCAGGCCCAGAGCCATCTCTTGGTTATTCTGGTCCACACAATCCCATTCCGGCCTCCTGCGACGGAAAAGCGCGAGAAGCGCTCGCTCACCACCGCACCTGGCCCCTTCCACCCTCTAGAATATTCGTTTGAGGTCTGACGTGGAGACCAAGGGTGCAAGAGGGGCATAATTGTAATTTCATATGTCTCCTAATTTGGCCTCTAAAAATGAGATTCACATGTTTTGCGAGATGGAGGGAGCAGGAGTAGCCATCATGATCCGGATGAAAAACAAACACACGAAAAGCTGGTACCCTGAATATATGCGTTTCCAAGCTAAGCTCAGCACTGTAGCGATGCTACCTCTAGGCAGCAGTGATCACATCTCCGTAGCGTTTCGCCTTTTCAGCCACATATTGTCACATCATATTTTCCAGCATGCAAGGTGGCGTGACAGGGCTCTGCCACGTCACCTGTCAACTCCCGGGCCCCTGTCACGTCACCGGTCTTGCCGCCACCATGACAGTATTTATTGGTGGCGCCACACATGGAGGTGCAGTCAAAGATGTTAGTTTTAAAAAAGTTTTCAAAGAAGGTTAGATTTAAAAATAGTTTTTAAAAAGTATTAGGACTAAAGGTTAGCTAAAAGTGGTTAAAGACCAAATTGCCCTCGCATATTTTTCCTCATTTGCGTGTTTAGTCCGCATCCTCTGTCGCGGTCATGTGCCACCTCTCCGCCGCACCTCCTCCTAGCTCCGTCCTGCTGCGCCTCCTCTCAACTCTGCCTTGCCACGTGCCTCCTCCTTCGCCGCACTTGTCGTGGCGGTAACCTCCTCCTGCCCGGTTGGGACTCGAGAGGAAGAAGCAGATCCTGCTGGAGTTGTGCGCTCCATGGCTCCCACCGTGAGGGCGAGCGCCCAGAGCCGGGTTCGCAGTGGCTCCCTAGCAGCGGGGACGAGGGCCGAACCAGTGGCGGCCTCGCGGGGGTTTGGGAGCGAGCGTCGAGGCCTGGACGCGGTGAGGATGGAGGGAGGAAGAAAGGGCAATATGACATATAGGATCCAAACAACTCTGATTAAACTTTAGCCAGCTAATTTGACGAGAGTGGATCCAAGGCTTTATGGAGATGTACTAACGGTTGGTAGATATAGGCCTTGTTTAGATGGCTAAAAAGTGCCAAATTTTTTTGTATAGTAATTGTCACATTGAATTTGTGGACGTATGCATGAAGCATTAAATGTAGGTAAAAAAAACTAATTACATAGTTTGTCTGTAAAATGTCGAGACGAATCTATTGAGACACCATGATTAAACAAATTTTACCAAATAACAACGAAAAGTGCTACAGAAAATTTTCCCCAAAAATTTTCACAACTACCATAATCACCCTGTTCGGCTGAGCTTATCAGCACGGCTTATCAGCCGTGGAACAGTGTTTTTCTCTCACAGCAAAACAGCCACAGCCGGCTTATAAGCCGTAGAAACAGCCTGCCGAACAGGGTAAATAAACGTGGACTAGTTGTTTTAAAGTCATTATTCTCGCTGTGCTCTAATGAAATCTGATGTCAGTACGTATACTAGGCCTTGTTCAGATACCAAAGTTTGGGGCAAATTTTGCATAGTAAATGTCACATCACACTGAATTAAATTTGTTTTTATTTGGTAATAATTGTCCCAACATTGATTAATTATGCTTAAAATGTTCGTCTCGCAAAGTACAACAAAATTGTACAATTAGATTTTTATTTCATCTATATTTAGTACTCCATATATGTACCGGTATTTTGATGTGACGGGGAATATGAATTTTGCACAGTGAATTTTATGGCCAAATTTAGGTACCGTTTGGTTACCGCTGGATTTTAAGAATCTGGATAAAAAAAATCTCGGAATTCTAAAATCCCATCCAAACATACTAAAAGTTTACAGGATTTTAACTTACATGCACAGAATCCAAGAAACACCAAAAATTATTTTTATCCTAAATCTGGATTTTAGAATCTCATCCAAACGGGAGCTTAGGCCTTGTTTAGTTTCCCAATTCTCCCCCAAATTCCACTATAAAAAAGAAGATTCACCGTCACATCAAAATGTCGGCAAATGCATGGAGTACTAAATGTTGATGAAATCAAAAACTAATTGTACAGTTTTGTTGTACTTTGCTAGACGAACATTTTAAGCCTAGTTAGTCAAAATTTAGATAATTTTTATCAAATACAAACGAAATGCTACAGGAATTCTAATACAGCGTTTTTCTTCCCAATTTCTCGTCTAAACGAGGCCTTAGTATCTAAACATGGCCTGACAGGACGGACCATACGTCGTCACGTGGGCGATGAGCCTTGCAGTTGCAGACTTGCAGGGTGCCAACCGCGTAGGAGTGAAGATACCTCATCAAAGCAGCATTGAAGTCTGTCGTCCACAATTGGAGCAGCACAGCGCCACCGGCACCCACTCTGTTCTTGGCTTTCTCTGAGAAAGGGAGCGACCTGACCATGCCTTTGGCCGGAGCCCGGAGGGATGACTGAAGCAAGAACGCCGTGAAGGTGGGTTACTTTGGACCGGGAAATTCTAGCATCTCTATCTCCTTTCCGCTTGCCATGGCTCATGTTCTTGCGTACGTTCCTGCAGCCTCCGGCGCCCACAACCTGTTGGACGGAATGGCTCGCAGGAGCAGGGTCAAGAAAGCACCGGGGCCCGGCGGCGAGGACCGGATCAGCGCGCTGCCGGACGGCATCCTTCAGCACGTGCTTGGCTTCCTGCTGGCCGACGAGGCGGTGCGGACGTGCGTGCTCGCCTCGCGCTGGCGCCACATCTGGAGGTCTTTGGGCCGCCTGCGCATCGTCTCCTCCGACTCCGAGCAGTGGAAAAGCGTCGACCATTTTAATGAGTTCGTGAACTGCCTCCTCCTGCGCCGAGAACCCAGCCTGGTCTTAGATGAGGTTGAGTTTTCAGGTGACCGGTTCTTGTGCCGCGATGACACGCACATCAATATTTGGATCCGGCATGCTCTGCTATGCCGAGCTTCTGTGCTCTTTGCTAGTCTGCCTACTACTGCCCTTTATTCAGTACACGGATGGGACGGTAGTGTTATCATTTTTGGTAACCCCGTTACTCTAGACGGTCCAGCTCTGCGCTCCCAACATTTGGCAAAATTGGAGCTGGCTAATGTGCTTTTGGACAGCAACTTTCTTGATTTTTCTGCCTGCCCTGCATTGGAGGATCTAACCATAACAAAGTCCCAGATCAAAACTCATAAGATCATTTCCCTGTCCGTGAAGCGCCTGACCATCAGTCAATGTCATATGGATGGTAGTACCGGGATCCATATTTCTGTTCCGAACTTGGTTTGGCTGCACCTCCATTGTGCTGGTGTTCATGCTCCTATGCTTGAAAGCATGCCTTCACTAGATACTGCCTTTGTCAAGCTCCCCTACTTCTTAGCAGAAAAGTGTACTAATGGATATTGGGGAGAATGTTGTGGTGCCTGCAATAATTGTCTTGGTAATGATGAATATAGCGGTCGATCTCTACTTCTTGGAAGTTTATCAAGTGCTAAGAGCTTAGAGTTGATTGCTCGACATGGAATGGTATTATTTCCCATCCTCATTCCTAACCCAATCTGTGTTCTTTGCCACTCAGCGTCTACAACCTTCTTTGTATGTTGATAATTAGACACATACATTTCACACGCAGTGCAATAAGATTTTCTTATTGTTATGCTCTTTGCTCAACCTGGATGGTATTCACAATCTTCTATCTTGATTCTTTTTGTACATTTTTTTTCTATTGTTCTCTTCATTCAGAATCTATGCACTCATCTTTCTATGCTGGTGACTGGACATTTAGAACTTCACATTCAATACAATCAGATTTCCTTTTGACAATTACATTCAACAGACACAAATGTGAAAATTTACTTACTTGGATATTTTTCCTTTTAAAATTTGTATATGTTAGTTAGGCTCATTCTCTAACATAATTCTAGTAAAGGATGAATGTGGCATTGGTACAACTATTTTTTAGCATACCCATTGTATGAATCATGTAGTAATTTAGTTTGCATTGTCAGTATGTGGACATTTCAATGTGAATTCAGATAAAGTTATTGAGCATGCCATGTGCTATATGCCTGTGACTTTTAAACTGGATCTTCAATTATCTTACTATTTTTGCTATTTGCTTAGCCTATTTTCTACAGAGACTTGAAATGGTGCCAGAACCCTGCATTTAGTAAGTTAAAGACATTACTACTGAATGAGTGGTGTGCTGCTATTGACCTACATGCACTTGCTTGCATTCTTGAGCATTCACCTGTTCTTGAGAAGCTGACCCTTCAACTAGCTCAGGTATACCTTTTTTTTTGTCTTAAGGTATGTCACATGATTAATTGATCACCGTGGGTGCCTCTGTATGCATGATAGTCTGATGTGTGGTACATATTTTGTTTCCTACAGGGACCTGGCACATTAATAGAATTAGAAGCAGTATATATTCCAACAGAGCAATTACCTGCAATATCTGAACACCTTACTGTAGTTGAAATCAAGTTTGGAGAGGTTGATGGGAGGGTTTACATGATTCTAATGTTCCTGAGTAGACTTGGTAGACAAATTAAGATCACACCAGACAGCAGACCTTCAACATGTAAGCTTACTGGCCTTTTCCGTAAGTCTAAATATAAGTTTAGGCAGTTGTGTTCTTTACTATGAGCAGGGGGGGGATGGATCTGGCGTTATTTCATAGCTTGAAACTAATTACCAAATTTTCTAAACACATTTTTTACTCAGTTTCATGTTTATAGAACATCTACACAGATTTGGAGGAACCGAATTAGACTGTGTCAGCCTATTTTGACATGTTACTGAACTAGACCACCTCACTTGCTTTGTTCAATTTTGTGCAGCTTTCAGTTTCGAGTAGGGGGTAAGAGACTCTGCGACATTTAGTGGACCTACTGTCAGTAATTGACAATTCGAGCTAAAATTTGGTTCAACCTGTTACTATTTTGAAGCCCATAACACTCCCTCCTCCTGGGCTTATATAAAATAAGAGAGCTAGGGTTTTCACTCCTCATCCTCTCACTCCCTCTCCTAACCGGCAGCCGCCTCCTCGGCTCCTCCCTCGTGCCCACTCCCCTCCACTCCCACTCTTGCAACCCTCTCTCTCATTCCCTCTCCCTTTGTCTTCGGTGGCGTTCTCATGGGGCAGAGGCGGTCGCCGGCGCACAAGGCAGTGGCGGCTGTGGCTGATTTGCAAGTATCAACAGCATATAATCGACAATAGTACCTGTTTAAGCCATCTAGCTGGACCTAGTTTGTAGCATTATTAATCGTGTTACTCTTTGACTCTCTGCTACTGTGATGTTCTTAGCTTCCTGGACTTTTCAGTCTACTTTGCTGTAATGACTGGAACTGGTGCATGATCTTGCCCGTGTGGTATATTTATTTGGACCTAGTTTGTAGCATTATTAATTCTATCATGTGACCATGCTGAAAAATATTTTCAATATCGCCCAAATCGTCACATCGACATCCTGTCTGAACTGTGTGAGATGCCATGCACATGTTCCTGAACAGACCTGACCATGTGGGGTCGAATGCGGCTTAGTTTCAGCCTGAGACGTCCAAATGAAATTAAAGAAGAGAGCTGATAGTAATTTCCGTTGATATGGTATTCTCCTAAAAAGCTTATTAGCCATACCAGGGTGTCATTGCCGTGTGAATCAGGACATGTGGAGAATGGAGCCAAGAACACGATGCATGCTCCGGCCTGCAACAAAAAGTGGAGGATCATTATTATTAGCAGATCCTATGTCTATGTGTTGTGCTGATATTGTGCCATGGGCCACACGTATAGCCCAAGGCGAACAAACAAACACTAGAAAGGAAGGCAGCCCACTGGGAAGCCCAAGAACCGCACTTGCACCGCCGCCGCCTCCCTCGTCCCAATTCCCAAACGCCCTCCGCCCCGCTCGCCGCATCGCATCCGCCCGCGTCCCTCCATTTCCAGCCTTCTCGTGTCCTGCAGGTGCAGGCCATATCTCCCTGTCGACGGGAATGCCTCGCGACAAGAGAGCCAAGAAAGTGGCGGCGGCGCGTGACCTGGAGCCGCTAGAGGACCGGATCAGCGCCCTGCCGGACGGCATCCTCCAGCACGTGCTGGGTTTCCTGCCGGCGGACGAGGCGGTGAAGACGTGTGTGCTCGCGCGACACTGGCGCCACAAATGGAGGTACGTGCATCGCCTGCTCATCATCCCCTCCGAGCAAGGGCCACGGAGCGCCGAAGACTTTGTCAAGTTCGTGAACCGCCTGCTGCTCCTCCGAGAGCCAGGCATGGATTTAGATGAGTTCGAGGTCTCAAACGATGAATTCAACTTGGATCCGGAAATCGAGGCAGAGACACATATTTGGATACAACATGCCTTGCTGTGCAAACTAAGGGTACTAATCATCAAGGTGTCGATCACGCTACACCCTCCTCTGATCTCCCAACACCTGAGAAGACTGGAGCTTGACTCTGTTTATTTTCACGCCGACTGCCTTGATTTTGCGACCTGTCCAGGATTGGAGGTTCTCGACATAACACACCGCTGTCTGTCCTGTTTAAGGATTCTATCCCGGTCCGTAAAACATCTGCGAATCATAAGCACCTATTTTGCCAATAGTATCCGGGCCTGCATTTCTATGCCTGGCCGGTCTAATTTCTCTGCAGCTCAACAATATCCGTGGCAAAATAACACCTCTGCTTGAATTCATGCCATCACTACAAACTGCATTTGTCAAGCCTGCCGACTGGGTGGATGCTTGCTTGAAGAAGGTTGATTATGGGAGTGATTGTTGTGGCATCTGTGCATATTGTTGTGGCGAGGATGACCATAGAGGTCGCTGCGTACTTCTTGGGGGTCTGTCGAATGCAATGTATTTGGAATTGATAGCCTACCGTGGAACGGTATGCACACGTTCATCTTCTTCTGAGTTCTAATTGTTCAGTTTGTTGCTTGCCACACTTTTTTCAGGTTCAGCATCCGACCAACATATCGCTGTTAGCACATCGTTCACAGGCACTCCCACATTTGAGTTTATGGTCCTATTAGTGTTTTTCTGACATTCCTCATATCACATGGTTCAAAAAGGCGGCACTAGGCGGACGCCTAGGCGTGACTAGGCACTAGGCAAGGGGATCCCGCCTTGCCTAGGGGGTAAGCAGACCCCTAGGCGGCGCCAACTCGTCGGCGGCGCTGGTGTGGGGAGGAGGAGCGTCTGGTGGAGGTCGCCGGTGGGGGAGGAGCTTCGGATGTGGGTGGCAGGCGCGTGCAGCAGAAGGGAGGATGCTGGCCGCGCTGGAGAAGGAAGGTATAGAGTTGGGCGGCGACGGAGAAGGGCGGAGTCGGGCGTTTTGCGGCTACGGAGTGCGGAGGGTGTGTGTGCGGCTGGAAGGAGATGTGGATGGATAAGGATAGCTGGTTCATGCGGATGGATGGCCTTTTTCTTTTCTTTTCTTTTCTTTTTGAGAAAAGGATGGAAGGGGTTGGGAGGAGTATGGATAAGATGGGCTGGGCTGTTTTGATGGGCCTTTCTTCCAACTTTAGATCCACAGGTCTCCCATTTCTTCTTTTATTTAAGATAATCTAAGGTAATATATGTATGTGTATTAATTAAAAATTAAAACGCCTAGAAAAACATCTTAAAACGCCTAGGCTAGCCTAGGCTCGCTTAGGCTCTAAGCCGTGGGTCATCGCATAGATATCGCCTAGCGCCTTCTTGAACATTGACATATCATATACCCACACTTGACATAACAAGGGCAATATTTGATTTTCAGAATGCATGTTACAGTTGATTACATCACCTACATGGCTATATCCATAGTCATTTTCTTAGCTCTTTTTTGCACGTTACTCAGTTCATTTTCAAAAGGGATCTGAGATGGTGCCCAGCATTTTCTAAGTTAAAGACACTGTTGCTGAATGAATGGTGTGTAGCTATTGACCTCAGTGCACTTGTTTGCATTCTCGAACATTCACCTGTTCTCGAGAAGCTCATTCTTCAGATTTCCCAGGTATTTTTTTGTTTCAATCAAGAGTAACTGCTTTATTTAATTTGTTATGTATACATAATACATTAGCGATAACTCTAGAGATTTTTTTAAGTATCATCCATTATTGACCCTGTTGAATATACATTGTTTTGTTTCAATAGGACGCAGAGTGTAAAACAGAAGCAGAAGGAAGAAATCATCATCAAATGGAGCGAGTACCTATACATTCTATTAGTGGTCCAATTCAGTCAATGTGATGCATGTTAACCAGACATGTATACTATTACTTTCGAAATAAAAAAAACTGGTGTGTTATTCTTTGGCAAGAAACTTAACAGATTCATTACTAGCTAGTTGATTTCCACATAACTGTGCCTCTTTAATCTCTTGTACAGTATTCAGTTTCGAGAACTGAAGGTGCGAAAAGCTTAATTTCAACAATTTGGATGGCTCAACTATCTCTTGAGGTCGTACTCCGGATTGCCAAGACTAAAGTTTTGTCCTTGTGTGTTTCTTCTGGCTGGGTGATATTATGAGATTCAGTTCCATGTTTCAATGGTATGGGAGAAAAAAACGTGCAATGTAATTGGCAATATAACATGTTTAGGACTTCTTATTGGACTTGGATCCATGTCTTGTGATGACATAAGTAGTAGTTGAGTTCTATTGAGTTTATTTTACCTGTGATGGCAATATTAATAATGGAGTTATCATAGTGGTAATTTTCTCAGTCATCATGCACAATATATTCTGTACTACAGGTTGTTCCCAATTGACCGCCTAATGACTTGAACTCAGTGATTTCATATAATTAAATGGTGACTCACCTGGTTGTTGGACATACCTTTTTCTTAGCTTTTGTTAGCTTTCCCTTTTAGGATTCTACTAGACAATAGGGTGTATCATAGGCGGACCCAAGGCCCAGCGACCCTTGGGCACCTGCCCAGGCTCGTCGTGAGGTACTGTACTTGGAAATTACCATGGGGTGTGGGCGACTATGCGTGCAAAGAGCAGAGGCAAACATGCAGGTTCCGCAGTCGCAGCAACCGAGCAACCACCAAAGGCGCCACGTCCCCAATTTCAGAAATCCTTTCGGCCTGCCCGCATCTGCATGACGGGGCGCTCCATTTTGCTCGCCTTCCTCTGGCCACTAGCGACTAGCGGGTACATGTACATACATGTATAAATTCCAATTTGAGATCAATGTACACAGCAGGGTTGCAACAATCATCTGCTTCCTATTTACTTGTTCATGATTCTTTTAGGAATAATGCATTTCTTAGTTAACACAAGATACCAATGGTAGTTTCCATGACTTGATTTTTTACATTGATTGGGAACTATTTAGATCACTCAATGAAACAGCCTTTATATATCGACTTGTTCAATTCATGTTTTCTATACATTGACTACATATATATCTTCTTTGGAAGACTTTTAGTGGTAAATTAGTAACTGTAATGCGCAGCGTGGGGTGGGGAGGTAGCGGCTATGGAGGATGGGGCTGGCTGTGGGCGGCAATGGAGAAGGAGGAGGTGGCGGCTAGGGTTTGGGAGAGGGAGAAAGGCGCAGGAGAGGGAGGAGGGATAAGCCCAAGGGCTATTTTCTTCTTAATTTGCAATGAGTATAATAACCCTATATTTATAGTCCCTATAATGGACTTGTCTCTCAAGTAACTACGGGGAATATCCTTATAGATTGGATCCCCTTTCCAAAATAACCCAAACTCTAATATCCTAATTTATTTCTATTTCTATTTCTTATTTTCTAATTCCTTCCGAGGGAAGCAAACATCGAGTCGCCCGTTGTTGCGTCGGCGCTGGCCATGAGCGCGCCCCCTCCTGGGTCGCGCGCTCCCTCCTGGGCCGTGGCTGGCCCATTGGCTAGGACTGGGGAGGCGCCCCATTATGCGCGTGACATCACTCCCCCATTTCGCGAGGCAGCGCATCCTCGTGCTACAACCTCGCTTGATCTTTGATGTTGCTCGGGAAGGAAGGCTCCTCCTGAACATGAAGCACTTCAGCTTGATCTGCGCGTTGGACGTCTCCGGGGTTCTGGTGTGTGTTGATGTAGCTGTTTTCTGCAGAGAGGAGCATCGAGGTTGCTGTAGCGTGGAAGCTCTTGGCAATGAGGTGCTGGTTTGTTGTTCGTCCGCTGCTACGAAGGGAGTCTAGTAGGTGCGGCCACAACAGTGATGGTACGTGTAGGTAGAAGTACCTGTCTGAGTCGACGATGATCACTTGGTCAAAGGACCAAGTTAGTGTTGCAGGGCCGCCTATGTTGGTCGATAGCCCAAGCTCTTCCTTGAGTGCTTGAGGGATGTGGACGCTCCCGACACGAAGTAGCTGGCGTTCGAGTGCATCGAGGAAGAAGACCATGGTCGGCGAGGTGATGGTCTGCGGTCCTGGGCACCCCAGGAGGATGGCTGATGGAGGGGTGTTGTCGTCCGGTGCTGTTGACGGTTGGTGTAGATAGAGCGCCAGGAGCCTCATGTTTGCTGGTTTGACGAGTAGTAGTGCGTTCGGCAGGTCCACTTGGAGTGGCGAAGTTGCTGGTGTGTAGAGGCGCCCATTGAGGAAGAGTAGGCCTTGATCAATGGACCAGGTCGGTGCTGCAGTCTCGTTGGTGACATCAACAGGTAACACATTCACGGCGAAGTTGTCGTTGTAGTTGTTCGCAGTGCCGGTATGTCGAGGCGGAGTGAGGGCGATGTGGTGTAGTTCCCGATTTGTGATGCGGCAAGGTGGCAATGATGGTGCCTGTGATGGTGCTAGCTGCTCCCATGGTGCTGGCGCTTGTAGGGCGAGGACAAGCTGTGGAGCATGTTGAGGAAGGACGGTGGTGAAGGAGATAGGGCGCCTGTCGTGGTAGTACTAAAGCTCCATGGCAGAGAAGTCCCACGTGGGACGGCTAAGGTTTGCCAACCACAGTGTTCCCAGGATGATGTTGATGTCATTGTATGTGGTGGCCGTGTTGATCAGTATGAGGGTGTCGGTGCCCAACACTGCTCCTGCAAGGTACATCGGGTGGCAGCTGCGAATAGCGGGTTGTGTCGTACCTATCATCGTGAGGAGGCTGTCGTCGATGTCGTTGGCCATGATGTCAAAGAAGACATCCGTTGTCGATGATAGTATGCAATGGGGGCCATCCTCTATCAGTAGGATGCTCGGGGAAGTGCTTGAATCGTTGGAGCAGATGCTGCAGCTCGAAGGCCGGTTGCTAGAAGATGAGGGCTTGTCGTTCCCCGATATTCTAGCAGGTCCTGCAGCAAAGGCGATGTCGCTGGATGGACTGGGAGCTGTCTTGGGGTGCTGGGGCATGGCAGCAAGGGCGGCTGCAGTGCTGTTGGTGCCGCGAACAAAGTGTTCGACCCCTCTCTGACGATCTCTGGGGTGTTGGGGGGTGGGGATCCTTCATCTTGATGTTGAGGAAGGATTTGTCGGTGGAGATCATGACATGCTCTATCTCTGCTGCAAGGCTGTTGATGGCGTGGAGACAAGCATCATTGTAGATGTTGCCAACGGTGGCGTGGCTGGCTGTATCTTTGCTGCGAGGTGCAGCAGGCGGCGAGGGCATGGCGGCGTCGGTGCTACTGCTGCTGTTGGCGGCAATGGTAGCCCCGACGTTGGTGATCGGAGCATCCTCGTTGTCGACGATGTTGTAGAAGCCGTTCCTCTGAGGAGTTGCCATGCGTGGTTGCCTCGGCGGGGATCTCGTTTGTGGAGTTGGCGTCGTGCTTGGTGACTGAGGAGGTTCCATCTGAAGACCCCTTAGATGCATCTATAAGAGCAAGATTGGGGCTGATTTCCATGTCGACCCTGTTGATTGTTGGAGTGATTGTCGCCGGTTGAATTGGAGTTGACGGAGGAATTTGGAGGCGTTCCAACAAGCGTTCGGTGGCGTGAAGGAGCTTGTCTTGTTCGGCGAGCTCATCGTTGAGGTTCTGGGGCAGCTGGTGCATGTTGGTGGTGGTGGCAACCATGGATCGTCTGGTCTCTGATACCAGATGTAATGCACAGCCTGGGGTGGGGAGGTAGCGGCTATGGAGGATGGGGCTAGCTGTGGGCGGCAATGGAGAAGGAGGAGGTGGCGGCTAGGGTTTGGGAGAGGGAGAGAGGCGCAGGAGAGGGAGGAGGGATAAACCCAAGGGCTATTTTCTTCTTAATTTGCAATGAGTACAATACCCCTATATTTATATTTTATAGTCCCTAGTGGACTTGTCTCTCAAGTAACTACGGGGAATATGCTTATAGATTGGATCCCCTTTCCTAAATAATCCAAACTCTAATCTTCTAATTTATTTCTATTTCTATTCCTTATTTTCTAATTCCTTCCGAGGGAAGCAAACATCGAGTCACCGCCATTGTTGCATCGGTGCTGGCCATGAGCGCACCCCCTCCTGGGCTGCGGCTGGCCCATTGGCTAGGGCTGGGGAGGTGCCCCATTAGGCGCGTGACAGTAACCCACAATTAATTTAAGTGTCATATAAGAATAAGATAATTTTTAAGATATCTTATTTCCTTAATATGTGCATATGCAGACGTGTACTGGATGACGATTTTAGTTCTATTGAGGCAATTAGGTGCCAACTTTTACTTATGTTAGTAATATATATTGTCGGTGTAAGAAACGGCAGCTCTAGCACCAACGAGTAATGTGTGTCTGCGCGTCGAGGATCCGGATGGTGTGCAAGAAGAACACAAGAGATTTATACTGCTTCAGGCCGAAGAATGCCCTATGTCCAGTGGGGGAAGTGAGAGTTGTATTATCTTGCACCAAAGTGCTTGTAGTAGGGGTTATAAGCGGGTGAGAGAGGGAGGAGCTCCCAAGTCTCAAGGTGTGAGTGGAGAGTGTGTATGTGACTCAGCTGGTGCCCTCATAAGGTCTAGGAGAGTTATCTATTCGTCTGTCTTGTGTCCCATAGAACGGTCCCTACATGCTCCTTTTATAGTCTCAAGGAGGTGCAGGGTTACAAAATGTTGGTACGTGGTGTGACCCTTGTTGGAGAAGGAGCCCAGAGGCCTCGGGAGGGCCTTATCCGGTGGCGACATGGTCCGCACTATGGAGGTATGGCGTTGGTACTTCTGGCACTGCTGCTACATGTCCAGGTATATGTGCTACTGTTGAGGGAGTGGTTTCTGTACTTTGGTGTTGTAGCGATGCGCCCTGTCATACCTGGTCCTGTGGCTGGCGTGGCATGCTCGTCCTTGTAGTTTGACTGGCGTAGAGAATTGAGGCCTCAGAGGCGAGAATTACGGTGCGATCTCACCCCGATCATGGGAATAGTGGCCTAGAGCGGTGTTTCGTACGCCGCGCAGGCACGAATCATGCGTATAGTGCCAGATGGGTGGCATAGTGGTCAGCAGCTCTTTCCCATGCCTGTTATGGGCGATGGTGTGGTGATTTGACCCCGGTCATTCCTGACTTATCCGGTTTGGCAAACGCAAGAACGTGGGTGATGTCACAGGGGGGTCTCGAGCGCGCCAATGGAGGAGCAGCGTCAGAGGCTGATCTCGGGCGAGGCAGAGACGGATAATGCCGTTTCTAGGGCTCGGACGAGGCGGCGATGATGTTGTTGGTTAGCTTGTGCCCGAGACCCAGTGCTGAGGTCTCGGGCGAGTCGGAGGCGTTCCGAGACCCCTTGTGGGAGGCCTCGGATGAAGTGGAGAGATGGGTCGGTATGCTCATGCGGCTTGCTGGAGGCCCAGCAAGGGGAGAGTTAGCCCGTGGGTTTAGTTGATTTTTCCCTTTGACAGGGCAGATTAATGTTTGGTTTTAGGAGGCCGAGTGGATTTTCCACCCTAATTTGGGTACCCCTAATTATGGTACCCAATAGTAGCCCCCGAGACTCTGGAGGAGTAGGGATACTCCTCTAGAGGCTATACATCGGGTTGACTCTTTGCCGGGCTTTAACCAGGTCATTGCCGGGGCCTCGGTTTGCCTTTGTATTGCTTTTTCCGAGGGGTGCACGTGAGCGCATCCGCCGGGTGTAGCCCCCGAGGCCTTGGAAGCATAGCATATGCTTCCAAGGTCTTGACTTTATGCGGGGTGTGAATCTGAGGTCTCAGCCTTAGTGCAAGGGTAACCCCCGAGCCTCTGCTCATGGCGAGAGGTCGGCCAAGGGCACCTCGTCTTTTTTCATGTCCTTCACGCATCTCCTTCATCGAGAGGAGGGGAGGAATATGCCATGCTATCCTTGGTGGGTGGTCGATAGCATTTCCGGCAAGCATTTTAACGGGTAAGTCCGGGTGGAGGTCCGAGCCCTCTTTGCTTAGGGTCAGCTAGTGATCCTGAGACTCGTTCCAAGTCACCCGAGGGTCGTCCAGTGGACCTTAGATCTGTTTGATAGGCTCTGAGGGCTCGGCGCCTCCCTCTGATGGGATCCCACTGGTCAATGCCTGCGGGGTCCTAGAAGCGGCTTAGGGTGCCCCCAGCATTATTGCTCGGGCTTGGCCGCAGAGGGGCTCAGAGCGGAGTAAGAGTGCAAGGGGTCGAGGGCGATTTCGGTCTTTCGCTATACTGGCATGGTAGGACTAGCCCCCGAGCCCTATGCCTTACGATAGTTCAAGGGGTCTCGGGGAGACGGTCCCTTTGACCATCCCTCTGGTGGGGTTAGCCACCAGGCCCGTTTACTTTGCAATGGCTTTGTCTGCTAATGTCCTACGGCTTCCGCTTTTGGGCCTCTTAGTTTTGACCAGAAGTCGATGGACCGTGCTAGTCATTACCATGTGGTTTTTGACATGGGTTGTAGTTGAGTGCGGGGGAAGCCCTTCTGGGTCAAACCTAGTTTGGAGAATGCTTTTCTCTTGTGTGGCCCATCGTCAGCCCGGGAGCCCACGGTTTTGGGAGTTAAACGAGTGCATTGCAGTGAGTGGGAACATCGAGATTTAATCGAGGGAAGTGGAGGGAATGGTTCCATTACTCGGTTTTAGCGGGAAGTGGGAACATTGGCTCGAGTCCTAAGATCGCATTGATGGTGCCATGCAGCCGTGCGGCCGAACAGTCGTTTGGATCCTATTTATACTCAGCTCGACACTTGTTCTTTCCACACCTATCGCCACTTTCCACTTCCACCACCTCCTAGCACAATCCCACGATCTCGATGGCGCGTGGCAACTCTCCGCACGGGTCCGAGGAGGTGGATGGCCCCCCGGCGGCACAACGTCGCTGGACGAGCGATCGGGCTTTCACGGGGAGCGGCCGTCAGCTGCGTACTGGCGGCATCTCAATGGGGAGCCTCCACCCTCGCCATGTCCTCCCTAGGGCTCAGGCCGGCCCGTCGGGGCCGAGGGTGGAGCAGGCGGAGGAGCAGGCGCTCGTTCGCGCGGTGGCAACATACGTCGAGGGGAGGGTGAATGTTCTCCTCCATCAGCTAGACGACACCGACCATTGTGGCATTGGTGAGTTTTCTTCCTTCTTCGTCTACATCTCCTTTCTAATCATGAATGGAATCGTGTGTGTCAGAGGTGACCATGGAGCTGGAGGGTCTCCGCACCGCGGTAGATGCCTTCCAGATTACTTGGGGGTTGCCCCGGGTATTAGGGAGGACCGGCTCTAGGCTACGCGCCGTCATTTCGAGTGAGGTCCCAGATCCCGTTCGCTGAGGATCCGACGTAGGTATCTAGTGACCGACCTCATACCCTCGACGACCGATTCAGGGTAACCAGGGTCGTTTCAGCATGACCCTGGCGGCTCGTCGCTTTTCTCCGATGAAAACCCTTAAATCGGTGTCCGTCAAGGCTTGAACATGGTTCGGGGAGTCCCATACGGTGCTTCGAGGCACCCGGGTGTTGGCCTCTATTATGCCACTCCCCGCATACCATCCCTTACTCTGTTGGGTCGGAGCGGCTGTCGAAACCCTTTCGCAGGGCCAGCCTACGAACTCCGGGCCCGGATTCGGACCGTGTGCAGATGATGCGGCATGACATATGTATGACGCATGTCTAAGACATGTATGATGCATGCACGTGATGCAATTATACATGCGGTATTACAAGGGAGTTAAAAAACAGTTCATAGAGAATTTTAAGAATGATTCAGGGGTGATATTAACAATGAAGATAACGGGGGGCGGCTTGGCAAACCGAATTCTGCGTTGGGACCTAGTTGTCCCTTTCATGGCCATGAGAGCTCATAGCCGTCGAAGCGATCGAGGAAGTCATCGTTGAACGGCTCATCGTTGAAGAGATAGTCGTTGATGCGTAAAAAGCGTTGCATCTTCTAAAGCTTGGCGAAGTCGGTGCTGCCTTGGTAGTCGTCGTCGTAGTCGTTGTTGTAGTCGAAGTTGTGGAAGTCGAAGTTGGAGCTCGTCTCTGTTGATGCCAGAGTGTCGGCGATGGCGTGCCTGAGCTGTTGTGGCAGATCCTCCGGCACCTCACCTGCCTTGGGGCTGAGATGGTAAGTATTAGTCAATGGCCTGCAAACCTTTTTGTCACAGTAGGACTAAGTAGCACGTGGTAGATCAGGCAGGCTGAACTCGTTGGGCCATGTGTTCTTCAACTCGTCGGAACAGCGTCGCAGGTCGACCACGGGCTCAGGGAAGTTGGCAGGCTTGTCGATCGGTGGGATGAGGTCGAGGTTGTCACCTTCCTCGGTGATGATGAACTCGAAACTCCCAAACAAGATGTGGGAGCCCGGGGTGAGGCTGGCGTTGCCTCTGGCCTCCGAGGACATGCTCGTTGGGTGGGGGTGAGACGATGTAGCCATCCTGGACCCTGCAGAAATTGTTAGTTGTGATGCGCAAACGGCCCCTACCTGGTGTGCCAACTGTCGGTGAAAGAAATGGCGGCTCTAGCACCAACGAGTAATGTGTGCCTGCGCGTCAGGGATCCGGATGGTGTGCAAGAAGAACACATGCGATTTATATTGGTTCGGGCCGAACAATGCCCTACGTCCAGTGGGGGAAGTGAGAGTTGTATTATCTTACACCAAAGTGCTTGTAGTAGGGGTTACAAGCGGGTGAGAGAGGGAGGAGGTCCCAAGTCTCAAGGTGTGAGTGGAGTGTGTGTGTGACTCTGCTGGTGCCCTCACAAGGTCCAGGAGAGTTATCTGTTCGTCTGCCTCGTGTCCCGTGGAACGGTCCCTGCATGCTCCTTTTATAGTCTCAAGGAGGTGCAGGGTTACAAAAATGTTGGTATGTGGTGTGACCCTTGTTGGAGAAGGAGCCCAGAGGCCTCGGGAGGGCCTTATCCGGTGGCGACGTGGTCCGCACTATGGAGGCATGGCGTTGGTACTTCTGACACTGCTGCTACATGTCTAGGCATATGCGCCACTGTTGAGGGAGTGGTTTTTGTCCTTTGGTGTTGTAGCGATGCGCCCTGTCATACTTGGTCCTATGACTGGCGTTGGTGTGCTCGTCCTTGTAGTTTGACTAGCGTAGAGAACTGAGGCCTCGAAGGCGAGAATTACGGTGCGATCTCACCCCGATCGTGGGAATAGTGGCCTAGAGCGGCGTTTCGTACGCCGCGTAGGCACGAATCATGCGTATAGTGCCAGTATGGGTGGCATAGTGGCCAGCAGCTCTTTCCCCATGCCTGTTATGGGCGACGGCATGGTGATTTGACCCTGGTCATTCGTGACTTGTCCGGTTGGGCAGATGTAAGAATGTGGGTGACGTCACAGGGGGGTCTCGAGTGCGCCAATGGGGGAGCGGCGTCAGAGGCCGGTCTCGGGCGAGGCGGAGACGGATAATGCCATTTCTGGGGCTCGGACGAGGCGGCGATGATGTTGTTGGTTAGCTTGTGCCCGAGACCCCTTGTGGGAGGCCTCGGATGAAGTGAAGAGATGGGCCGGTATGCTCACGCGGCTTGCTGGAGCCCCAGCAAGGGGAGAGTTAGCCCGTGGGTTTAGTTATTTTTTTCCTTTGACAGGGCAGATTAATGTTTGGTTTTAGGAGGCCGAGTGGATTTTTCACCATAATTTGGGTACCCCTAATTATGGTACCCGACAGATATATTTGTTTGAACTTGTTATCAACCGTTATGTTCGCCCAGGCTCTAGAAAATTTCTAGATCCTCCACTGGTGTACAGGATGCAACTTACATGGTATCACATATTGGTATTTACCCCTGCCAAAATAGCGGTACCCAGGACCAGGAACACCCTAAGGCTTGGTGTTATGACCGGCGCCACATATGTTAGGTGCAAACGCGCTAGTGGCTAGGTGGCCATTAACCATTAGGGGGCAATGGGCCCAATTATTCCCTTGATTACGTTACTTACTATTTAGTCACAAAGGAAATAGGGGATGAGATCATAGATTTGGTTTATTAGGAAGGGATAAATATTCACAAACATTGGTTGAGATAATTAAGCAAAGCAATAATTTTGTTGGTGGGCATCTCCCCAGCGTCTCTCTCTCTCTGTGCACGCGCGCGCCCTCACAGCGCCCCCTCGTCGCCGAGGGTTCAAGCCCCGGCCACCGATCACTCACCGCTAGGCCTTCTGCAACCTTCTAGGGTCATCAATCGTATCAATCTAGTATCGGAGATGCCAGGCTCTGATGACGGCGACAACCTGCCCCTGCTAACGCCATGGCGAAGGTGTTGATGGCCATCTCAGCGCGCCTGGCCACCTTCTCCAAAAATTTCTCCATAAAGGTGATGAGGCTATCCGTCTCTGGAGGTGTTCTTTCAACATTTTGAATGTTAGCGGTATTCGGACCACATGTGATTTTTACAAAAGTGTTCCATCCGCAGCCTAAAGGCGAATTTTTCTTCCCTACTATTGATGTGTAGCTAGATTTCTCCAGCTCCGACATCATTGTGTGCATTTGCCGTGCGTAAAAATGGCCTATGAGGGATGAGAGGTGTTTTCGTGTCTATGTCCATGTCTAAAACTACAATCTACGGGGATGAAGAAATCCGAACTTTCGTTAGAATATCTTCAGCGATCCTTGCTAGATAGCGCACTGATCGGCAAGTTGCAAGCATATTTGTTTAGGGGATAGAGATGTAAAATTTAGTCTATTGAAGACGATGGCCTTAGGCATGACACTAACATTGGCTCCTAAATCATAAAGTGCATGGTCAAAGCGTTGTGTCCCAATGGAACACGTGATTGTGGGGCATCTTGAATCCCTTTTCTTGAGTATAGCTAGCCCTTGGCGTCTATAACTGCATCGAGATTGGGCTTGAGCTTCTTGTGCTTTTTATATCGGTTTGCGTTGGCTGGGAACCCTTCTTTCCAGCTCATTTTGCTTGAGACGCCCCAGATGCGACCACGATGCACCGGGTTGCCCAATCCCGTACTTAGCACGTCTTTCTCTCTGGACAGCTTGAACTTTTTAGACCAAAGGCCTTGGCCCTACTTATATTGAAAGTAAATAGTATCCGCTGTGGCTACCAGCTTACAAGATAGAGCATAGAAACATCCAGACAAGAGATTTTAAACGGCATACAGGTGCAACAAGGTAAACAAGCTACTTAACAGAAAAAAGATAAACGACGAAAGATAGCTTGAGGCTTCAAATCCTTCCCAAAACCTCTAACTTGTCCATGCCAAAACATCAATCACCTATGCTAAGCAAACCAATTGCAGAAAAGGACGGCTTGAACTCTTGCCAGACTTCAGCTTCTCAGCAACTTAATCTTCTAGACGGCTTGTTCAGTCTGTGGTTCTTTGAATCGACCACCTTCGGTTTTCTGCCCATGACCCAGTTCCTTGTACAGTGGTCCAAGCCCTCCAGCGGGTCCGGCATCCCAGCCTGCCTCATCTCCTCTTCTTGCCTCCATTCTGAGATCTTTGGGGGCGTAACGAGCCGTCCCAAGGTGATGGGGGCACAGGTTCTTTTTCGCCAGCGTGGAGTACATTTCTCTGAGAGCCAGGGCGTCCGGTGACATCTTCTGTGCAGCCAGTAAGAATGCATTCGGCATAAATATATTCAACATTGTGTTTATATATAGATTAGAATATTGTGTTTATATATAGATTAGAATATTGTGGTAGTTTTTCAGTTTTTTTATTTTTATAGAGTTAAATCTAATTTTTGGAAGCTCTAGAGATATTTTCACGATATACAAAAATGTTAGTTGGATTTCTGGTGTCCCAATCCATCTCTAAGATTTTTTTTCTAGAATTTTTTAAAGCTTAAAGACATTTTCATGGCTTAAAGACTTTATATGGTGTTTGCTGGATTTGTTTTTAAACTAAAAATATAAAACCACCTTTGGAAACTGCTTACAACCAGGGCAAGGAGGTAAAATGAATCGTTTTGAAAGTTGAGGGAGGTGGGTTACCTGGTTTTGAAGTTCAAAGAGGAATCTCAGGATGGATGTTCCTAACTAAAACACCGCAGTGAACATTAGCAATGGTTTAAAGCAGCCCTGAGGAATCCAGGAGATTAACTGGAACACCAGATATATATAGTCAGAAAGAAAAACGATACAACCGCCGAGCATTTTAGCAAGGGTATCTATGATCTATATACTCGACACAAGATCACAACTCACAACCTGCTAATCCCCATGAATTCTCAACAAAACTCATGTCCGCTGCAGTTTCTGTGAAGGACATGGGCCACCTTGCTTCATGATCTGTAATCCTTAGGACTTAGCTAGCTAGTCCCTGCACGAGAGACTCATTGATTCCATGCAGTTCCCTGACAACGTTACCAGTCGCCATCCTACTCAATGGCATCTTGTGAGAGCAGGACACTCCGAGCCTCAGCGGTGAAACCACGCAGTCGGTCTGGAGCTCATCCATCGGTGGGCCTCTTCCCGGTTACCAGTTCCAGCACAAGGATTCCGTAGCTGTAAACGTCTCCATGTGTTGATACCATGTTTCCGGCACCATACTCTGCTCCATGAGACATTTGGAAATGTTTAGACTAGCTTTGTCATGACAAGTACATAGTTCAAACTTTGGTGTGAGGTCATATATTAATAGAAACACAGCTATTTGATAAAGAACTAGGGAGCAATAAAGACAAACAATTAAAACATGGCGCAGGATAGCTGTCAGATGGACTAACCTGGGGCAGCATAACCAATTGTGCCTCTAACTCCCAACGAACTCATTGAGCTTTCCTCGCAGAGAATCTTAGCTAATCCAAAATCTCCAACATGGGCTACCATATCAGCATCCAAGAGCACATTGCTTGACTTGATATCACAATGTACAACAGGAGCAGGACCATTGCAGTGAAGGTAATCTAACGCAAAAGCGACATCGAGTAGTATGCTTACTCTTTCAAGCAGACTCAAGAACTTATGCTCTGTTTGCCGATCAGTATCAGCATGTAGCCAACCATCCAAACTGCCGTTGGGCATGAAATCGTAGACAATTGCTTTAAAGTCATTGCCATTATTATCGATGCTCGAGCAAGCCGTAACTATCTTGACAAGGCTCCGGTGTCGCAGGTTTCACAGTGCTTCGTATCCAGCTACAAAGCTATTTGCTGCCCCAGGAGTTTGGAGTTTTAGTACCTTCACAGCAACAGGATTTCTACTTTCATCAGCTTGGCCATCTAGCTCTCCTTTGTACACAGACCCAAATGATCCAGAGCCCAACAAATTGGTCGCCGAGAAACCATCCGTTGCTTTTACCAACTGTGAGTAAGAGATCAGTGGGTGACCCTCAATGAATGTTGGTGGTGGGGCTGTTATTTTTCTTCTCTTGTGCCGGGTGAGAAGAACAAAGAGTAATGCAATGATGAAAATTGTTGCAACAAGAGAGAGAACAATAGCAATAATGACAAACTCATGCCTTTTGTTTTCTAGGTGTGAAGAACATGCAGGTAAATGCAGATCAGGTATGCCTCCACAGAGTTTGCTATTGCCTTGGATTGAGATGGCAGAAGAATTTGAAAAGACACCAATTATTGGCAGTTCACCAGAAAAGCTATTGAATGATATGCTTAGGTAATCGAGTGTTTTAAACGTACCAAAGAATGCTGGTATTTGGCCGGATAAGTTGTTGCTTGAGAGGTCTACAATTTGCAGACCTTTCATTTGACCCAGGAGTGACGGGATACCTCCACTGAACATGTTATTCTGTAGATAGAGATCCTGGAGAAGCTGGCATTCACCAAGGCTGCTAGGGATTTCGCCTGACAATTTGTTAGATGCTGCACGGAATTCAACAAGATTGATCAAATTTTCCAATTTCTTGTGGTATTGATCCCTCCAAGTTATTGTAGGATACATCAATTTGAGAGAGTGTGTGAATGTTGAATATTTCAGTAGGAATGGGGCCTGTAAAATTATTACTTGAAAGACCTAGTTCCACCAACTTCGTCAGGTTTCCAATTGTGCCTGGTATCCTGCCACTGAAGCTATTCTGTACAAGTTCCAAGTGAGTTAATTCTGTAAGGTTTCCAATGGCCAATGGGACCAACCCACTTAATTTGTTGCTTAATACAGAGAAAGAGCGCATGTTTTTAAGCATAGTGAAGGAAGATGGAAGAGCACCTGTCAGGGAGTTGTAAGCAAGATCGAGAAATTGTAAATTCAGGAGGCTACCTATAGCTCTTGGAATGCTACCCACAATTTCATTGTGAGAAAGGGAGATAAATTCTAGAGAATTGGAAAGATTGGAGAGCGCGTCAGGAAGTGCTCCACCAAACTTGCAGCTACCCAATAGCAAAAATTGTAACTGGGAGGAATTCGCTAATGCTGTCAGGAATTCCCAGTCTTTTGGCTCTTTAGCTTCAAGCAAATTTCCAGAGAGCTGCAACCAGTAGACATTTCCTAAAGTTCCAACCTCCAAAGGAACAGTGCACTGAAAAAGTTATCACTGAACTGAAGCATCTGTATCTTGAAAGCATTAGATATTGAAGCAGGAATATAGCCATGAAGCTGGTTATTGTTCAGTATTATAGTCTCGAGGCGGCGAAGAGCATTGAACGCACCTGGAGGTATTGCTCCACTCAGAGAATTGTTTTGGACAGAGAATGCTGTTAGAGACGAAATGTTCCAAATTGAATCCGGGATTGACCCACTTAAGTTGTTATTCTCCAAGTTGACGAAGGATAAACTGGGCAACAAGCCCAATGATGAAGGGATGGCTCCTGACATGTTTCCCTCAAGATCAAGATGCCGGAGGCTGGTGCGATTGCCAAAACTAGGGGGTATCGCACCTGATAATCTGTTCTCATGCAATGACAAGAATCTGAGTGACGCACCTATCTCTGCTGGAATCTCACCTTGGAGTCTGTTACTGCTCAGGTCCAGAACCTTGAGGCTGGTGCATCCTCCCATGGCCGCAGGAATGATTCCATGGAGAAAATTTGCTCTCAAGTTCAGGCCCTTGAGTCTGCCAAGACAACCGATCTCCGGAGGCACCTGCCCGACAAGCTGGTTGTCGCTTAGGCCCAGCTTCTGGAGGAATGACAGGTTTCCCAGGAACGGAGAGATGCGGCCTGACAGGTTGGAGCCCAAGCTTAGGGCGACGACCCTGTCGGGGTGCTGACGGGCGCAAACAACTCCAGGCCAGCTGCAGTAGTGGCCGGACTTGTTCCAGGAAGCCAGCAAGCTGGGCTGGCCAGAAGACAGCATGGCCTTGAAGGAGAGAAGTGCCGCCTCGTCGCCAGCCGTGGCATTGCTGCTGCTGCTGCTGCTGCCTGAAAGCACACGAGCATGGGAGCAGAGGCAGAAAAAGTAGAAGCAGAAGAACAAGAATGATGTTACAGCTGCTCCTTCCATGAGGTGAACTGGCCACAAGACCTGAACTGAATACAGCTAGTGTGTTCGCAGATGTGGGAGGAGCAATGTCACGTACTCACATGTACTACTTATGAACACACGGTTCCTGTACCTTGAAAAACAAAAGATTGCAAGTTGAGTATGAAACCGAATTCCCTAGTTTGACCTGCCTTTTATCAATGACGGATGCTTCCTCACATTAGCAACCATGCTGAAATCAGGAAGTTGCCCATTGCCATGGATGCATCCAAGAACCCTCGTCGTCTTCTAGCTACTCCCTCCGTCCCAGAACAGATGACGCTATGGGATACGTATAGATCAATCTTTCTCAACTTATGTTTATAAAAAATACATGCAACATTTATATCTTGAAATAAATTTATTATGAAGTATATTTAACAATTTATCTAATGATACTAATTATGTATTATAAATATTAATATTCTTTTATATATAATTGATCAAAGTTAAAAAATATTGACTTCTCGGGAAACGAGAACATCTTCTATTTTAGGACAGAGAGAGTAAGCTGCAAGACATACTATATGGCAAATTGGCATGTGGACGGAGGCATCCTGACAGCCACTTGCTAAAGATGTCACTTTTCTGTACGGCAAAATTCGGCCTGTTTGGATTGGTTAGAACTAATTTTTAGCCAGCTAAAAGTAGAGCTAATAAATAGCTGGCTAATAATTAGCTAGTCCAAATTAGCCCATCCAAACAGGCAGCTATTTATTAGCTGAAATCTTCCCAAAAAAAAAAGTGCTGCTGCTGGCCGCTCACTGCGCTGCTGCTACCTTCGTGGCTGCTGCTGCTGCTACCTTCGTGGCTGCTGTTATGCTGCTAGCTGCTGCTTGCTGCACTGCTCCACTTCACATACAAATTTATATTGAACCGATAAATATATATAAGTGCAGAAATAAAACTAAAAAATTACAGTGCATACAAATTTTGTTATTTTCATTAAAAAATCCACTCCTCTCCCAATCACTCTCTTCTAGCTAGTTAGCAATACTATCACGAAAGGCATTCATATTTTGATCCTCATCTCCCAAATTGGTATTTTCAGCAACTTCTTGAGATGTAGATGACAACGAGAATGGCATGTAGTTTTCATCAGTATCACATATATCAAAGTCAGCATCTTCCATTGCACTTTCTCGAATAAAATTATGGAGAGCCATACATGTTCAAGCACATGTTCATAGTAATCAACAGTCAACCATCCAAGTTCAACCTAAAATCCCATCCAACTCTGCATCAGTGGTTACCTAGCAGCACAGCTTCCAAAGCATCCTAACAGAAAGAAGAATTTGCAATACTGCTAACTACCAGATTTTGACCTGGGAACCCCTGCCTAACCACTGGTCCCACATAATGGAATTCCAAGTAAAGAGTAAAAAGTAGGCTAAAGAAACAGTATCCTGATGCATAGAGTAAAATTATCCATAGTCAAGAAAAAAATGTGCAGCAAAAACATCTGCTATTCTATGCAATTAGCTAATTAAGTCCTGCAGTTTAAGAACACACTGCTAATTAAGGGGCTGGGCTAGCCTAGTTGAAGCAGCAGGCAGCAGCACAAAACTGTACTAGTCATGTAAGGCTGTAACAGTACACTACTGGATGGGTCGATGATCCCTGTGTGTACATGTAAATTCGTGGTCCATCAAATCAAACTCCAAACCACAAACTTATTACTATGAACATTTTTATTTCTGTGATATATAAATAAAATGGTAGCTAATTATTACTATGACACTCCAGCACATAAACAGGGGGGCTAATTATTAGATCCATGATCCAACTGAAATAATCTGTCCTAGGGTCAAGTATGCCTTAATGATCCTAAACAAAGAAGCAGTACAACTTTACTATCATAATCCAGCAAGTGGCACAAGTTTTTTATAAGAAATACAGTCAAGCCAGCATGCTAGAACATTATTAGCAAAAATTATGGATCCACGACCTGATTTACCAGATTGACGACCGCCAGTACCACTGCCACTGGCTATGTGCCCATTGATCATATCCATAGTCGGTGGCATCATCTGCTCTGCCTAAATAATGTCTTGGTAGGTTGATAGGTGTGGGTAATCAGGAGCTTCTGAGTTCAGGTCAAGGTCCACCATGAAGTTGTTCCCATGCCCCACCAAGGAGCTATGCACTTGAGACTGAGCGAAAAACTCCATGCCACCTGGATTGAAAAGCAGAAGAAAACATTAGCACAGTGGTTAGCCATCCAAAAGAAATTCAGAAAATTCTAAGGATGACTTAACAGAAAAGCATACAGTCATAACAGAAAAGCAATAATACATTCCAGATAATAAGGAACATTTTGTGATGCACTGCTAGATAGTACATACAGTACATAATATAATATATACGTACGCGGCACATGAATGAAGTATACACGTGCTCACGCTAAGAGTCCATCAGGCTGGCATCTTACGCACTACCACTACCAGCATACTCCTATATATACACTCCTGGTCATAACAAATCGGAGAACCATGATCATCAGTTGGCCTCATCTTTTTATTTATTTATTGCGAATTCATCAGTTGGTCTCATCAGTAACTCACACTTGGGAAGAAACCAATTGAATCTTATTTGACCTCTGACACGGCTTGCATTGGAAATTTGACAGTCCAAGAATTCTAGTCAAACCAAAATCCTCACAGGCTATAAAGCAAGCCTGTCAAAATCTGTCAAAGCTGTTGTACAAGTCTGAAGCAACACACATGAACTCGCTCAACTTGACGGGTTACAACAATCACAAAACCTGAAAATCTACCACAGCAACACTCAATCAAATCATACCATCTGTTATTCACCAAACCTGAAATTCCTCAACTTCTCAGGAAACTACATTGAATATACTGAACATCGCATCATATCAACAACGCAGAATTAACTTCGGTCAAATAATTTCCATCCATCAAAACTGAATAACTCCAGTGACCGCATTTGAATCCAAAAAATTCATTAGTTCGACATTCAGAAGAAGTTCAGGGTCACTATTCACCTTCAGCTGAGCTCCAGCCATGTACACAGGAAACGTATTCTGTCAGAGTCAAGAAAAGTACCAGCGGCATTAGAAGGCGGAGGCATGGAATCCGGCTGCGAGAAGAAATCGAAGGCGATGGCGTTGGTGTTGTCCTCCTCTGGATCCACGAATCCTAGGACCCCAAACCCACTCGACGACGACGGATCCATGGCCAGGGCGTGGTGGCGGCACACCGGGAGAAGGAGGCAGGGGCGGACCGGGAGGTAGCGAGGCAGGGGCGGATCGGGAGCCGCCAGCCGCCAGGTGCGGGTTCTGGCGACGTGGTCGCCCTCCTCCCGCCGGCAAGCTCTATGAGATGTGGGGCGGGATCAGGCACGAGGGAGGTCCCTGCATGTGTTCTGAGCACCGATCGAGCAGGCACAAGGGAGCTACCTAGGCTGGGCGCCGGCGAGCGAGTCAAGCAGCAGGGCGTGGCAGCCTGGCGCGACGGGGAGGTTGGGCGTCGACGGGGCAAGGCGTGGCAGCGGCGGGCGGGATGTGGCGCGGCGCGGGCGGGACGTGGCTGCGGCGGAGGCCGAGATGTGGCGGCAGGGGGCAGGATGTGGTGCGCCGCGGTCGTGCCTGGCGATGGACCTGGCGCCGAATCTTTACAAGACGAATCCTGCGGACAAAACTCGAGCCCTCATTTGGCCACGTCACCCGCTATTCCCGGCCGTCCGATCGGGCGCGCGGACGGTCCAGATCGTACCATCCTCGGTCTTTTTACAAAAAGTCCTCGTATTTTATGAAAATCAACCCTCAGTTCAACCTACTCTCACATTTTGTCATTTTGTAAAAAAATCCTTGTAATTTCTCAAAATCAACCCGCCGTCCAACATCCTCTCACAGTTTCATTTGCAGAAAAGACCTCAAACTTTGTCGAAAACAACCCGCAGTCCATGCCTTTTAATGGGCCACGCTGCCACCCACTAGCTGGGCCTTAGTGGGCCGAATTCAGCCCAAAGATGTTTTCCCTTATACATTAATCTTTTTCTTTTACGAATAAATTGGCTCAAACTTCGAAATTGTGTAGCAAATCACAGAAAAAGGTAAAATATAAAATCAAATTGTTTCAGAAAACTCATGAATAAATCTATGCAGTAGAACCAAAATACAACATATTTTACTACAAAGTTTTAACTATACATTTTTACCCTATGTTTTTTATGGGTAAATATGAAAACCAAATAAAAAATGCAAAATAAAAAAAAAGGTTTAATTCTAAATCTGATTTCCCACCTAAACAAAAAGTTACTACCACTCTTTAGCCACAACAAACATAGCCAACAAAAAATACATATATCTCATTGTTCAAAAAAAAACTTGGGTAAATTATAATTACGAATTACCATGACAAACACCATTAATGTATTATATAAAGAACAATTCAGTTACCATTATTCGTACTCATCTATCTAACTACAAAGAAAAAAAAAATGATGGCCATGCGCGGCAACGCCGCGCAATTTTTTTAGTCTGGTGAAGGAGAGGGGCGGACAGGACCGAGGAGGAAGTCTTTTTTTTCCCGTTTTAGCACAAAATAGCTGGGGCTTCTCAACCAGTGGCTAGTCAATAGTTGAGAGTTGTAAAAATTAGCCCAAATTAGCTCTAGCACAGGAGACGGATCTTCACGTGCAGGAAATCAGCAAGTTAGCCAAATGAAATGCACTAATAAGGCATTGGCTTGCATTTCGGGTGCTCACCGTCACATTCGATGCCACCGTCTTCGCTGGAACCGCGAGATCCGGAGCCCCCCCCTCTCAGTCGCTTCTAGGTGGTGGATGGCGGACACTACCCAGCGGTGCGCTGCGGTGCTGCATCGACCACCCTCCCAACGCATCCGAGGAGGAGGCGCCTGATACCCCACATGGCCAGCTCACCTGCCTTGCCCGCCCACCGTGTCCATGTCCTCACCGGTGCCTTGCCCACCATCCGCGTCACACGTCGCACTGGCTCCGCCTTCCTCTCCTGCCGCACGCACGTGCTCCCGACGGGCGCCCGAGGGCTCCTTGCTGCAGTGACATGCCCGTGGGGAGCGGCTGTTGCGGTGTGGTGTCTCGCGGTGTGGGGGCGTGGAGGAGGAGGAGATGTGGAATAGAGAGAGGGCAGCTAAGAGGAACAGAAGTTTGGATGCCTGAATCCCCACCCCCCGCTGCAAAATGGTACATCAGGGGCTACTGATAAATTTCCAAGACACAGTAAACAGTAAATCTAATTACCGACAAACAGAGGGACCTAATCGAAAAATTTACATTATCCGGGGATTTAGTTAAATCTAAAATATTTATTGCGTCAGCATGACATCATAAACAAAAAAATTATAAAATAAACAAAATAATTAAATAAAAGGGAAAATCCTAGATCTAATCTAGGCCGTCGGTTTTGGATCTAACAACTTGGGCGCTTGGGGATTTGAGTCCTAGTGACGGTCGGCCGAAACGGAGGCAGTGGCGATGTCGCTTCACCAGCACTTCACCGGAGTTGGCCGAAATCCGGCTCCCGGGTAGTGGCCCGCACCGGCGAGTGGCGGAGTAGAGGCTACGCGTCACGGCGAACTCAGCTGCGGCTTTATCCCGCACGGTGGAGGGCCGAGGGTGGTCGACGGCGATGAGTTGGAGGTGAGGAGGTCCAACGGCGGACAGAGGCAGCTGTGGTTTATCAGCCGCCTCTGTAAAACTTATTTGTAGAGGTGTCTCTAGAGTCTAGCCGCCTTTGAAAATAGATTTGTAGAGGCAGCTAGGCACCCGCCTCCTGTAATGGCCAGTTTGTAGAAGCGGAAGAGCATCCTAGCTGCCTCTAGAGTTAAAAACTATAGTAGTGTATGGTAAGTTTAGAAGCATAGGAAATTGGATTTGCATTTTTTATGAATGAGATGCTTACTTCCACACTCTGTGCGCTGATTAAGAGCATGTTTGGATGAGCTAGGTCTAGTTATTAGTTAGGCTAAAAATTTGCTAAAATTAACTAAGGTTGGATAGCTAGTTGGCTAACAACCAGTGAAGGCTTGGCCAAAAAAAATTATCAGAGATAATTTTAGCTAATTTTTCCTTGCTACCAATCAGCTCTTATATCAAACATGCCATAAGACTACTTGATCCTTGAGTTATGCAGCGCATTGACAGATTTCTCGCTGTTCTGCCGTTCCTCACCGTCGCGTCTCGTTACCTGCTCTTTCAGCACCCGCGCACGCCTCCTGCTCGACGTAATGGCTCACCCACGCAGAGTGCGGCAGAGACCCGTTCCGTGGCCGCGTGGTCCGGACACTGTCGTGCACCCACGTGCTGGGCTTCCTCCTAGCGCGAGAGACGCCGTGCGGGCATGCATGCCCGTCTACCGCTGGCGCATACTCCGGAGGTCTGTCCCTCTCCTGCGCATCGCGGACGTCGTGGCACTCCGAAATGTCTTGACGAGCGCGATATCGATCTTCGTCTCCGTGGGTTCCCACAGCTAGATGGTACATGTGTCGACCTCTGGATCCTGTATTGTTTGACGTGCCGCGCATAAAGGCGCTGCAACCCCGCTTCTATTCTGATTCTGAAGGGCGTGTTTAAGTAGCTGTCTGGCCTCTCTCTTCTCTCAACTCCTTGTCAGATTAGAGCTTCATGGTCTCGCTTTGGGAGAAATCTTTCTTGATTATTCAAGCCGCCTGGTGTTGAAGGATCTGAAGATTACCAATTGCCAACTCGCTGCTGATAAGGTCTTATCTTATCCAGATCCTTGAAACATCTTAAAATCACAGGCTGTGAACTCTGTTGGCAATTTGTCCCAACTCAAATATCTGCTCAGAGTTTGATTTCACTATAACTGGATGACTATCTTGGTGAAACTCCTATTCTTGAAAGCATGCCGCCGTTGGAAACAACATCTATCAAGCTTGGCCAAAACAATGACGTCTGTTTTCTTCTTTGAGGCTTGTTAAGTGTGACATATTTGGAACTGAATACGTCCTCTGAAATGGTATGCTTACACAGCTACACTTCATTTCATACTCAAATTCATGATCATCCCATCTTGTTATGCTGAACTAAATCTTTAACTGCAGTTACTATGTTGCTCTTTGCACAGGTTACGTTCAAAAGGGATCTGAGATGTTGCCCTACATTTATTAATCGAAAAACTTTGCTACTCAAGGACTTTTGTTTGGTAGCCAACCTGCATACTACACACCAATTCTTGAGAAACACGTTCTTCAACTCTATAAGGTAAACATGCCTTTTGAGTATTGGTGTTGCCTTTCTTGAGCCACGATGCACGATTAATTTCTCAAAGCATTTTATTTGCTGTAGAGACCCAAAGCATCAGTCTAAATGGGAGGCAACCATCTTATGGAATAGTTCTCTCAAAAAAAAATTCTCATGGAACAGTCGCTTAAACTCACACAACTTAAGTCTAATAATCAGTGATAGTGCTTGTTAGAGTAAAGCATCTAAATCTATTCCAAGGGCCCGAATCGCCAAATATATAGCATTCAGGCAAATATACAGTGGTGTAAATATGCAAATAAGCCCCTATTGTTGGGCTAATTATGTCTGACTATATATACATCTAACAACACCACTACAAATTCATGGCTGGTCAAAACACTAAGTTTGGAATGATATAACAAATGACGCGCCTCGGTGTGCAGCTTTGTGAAGAAATCAGCCAACTACAAGTCTATGAGTGATAACATGCTCTTGAACTTGAGGGCATGTATAAGAAGCATCAGATCCAATGTGTTTTGTAAGCTCATGCTTCACTGGATCGAGAAATGCTAATAGCTCTGGTGTTGTCAGATAATAGGGGAGTATGTCTCAAATCATAGACTCCAAAGTCAACTAGGAGTCACCTCAGCCAAGTTATCTCAGCTGTCATCGATGCCAGAGATCTTAACATAGCCTTAGTGCTCGAGCGGGATACCCTTGTTTACTTCTTAGTCTTCTAGGCAATGAGAGTGGAGCGAAGGAAAACACAATAGGCAGAAATAGACTAGCGATCAGAGGGATCACTGGCCAAGGTGGAAAGAAACGGCAACATGAGATGGTTCCTTATACATAGCAAAGAACATGGTGAAGATGACTATAGTGAATCTAAGATGGAGAACACACACAACTGACTAAGAATAGGAATAACATGAGAAACATCAGGTCAAGTAATACCGAGGTAAACGAGGCTCCCAATAATATGAAGATAGCGAGTCGGAACCTCAAGAGGCTCACCATTAGTAGCATGAAGCTAATTGTTGAGCTCCATAGGAGTCCCAACAATATACGTGATCTTTGAGCCTAAAATGATCGAGGATATCTTGAATGTGCTTCTGCTCATATCAGGCATGGAAGTAACCTCAATTCCCAAGAAGTATCAAAGTGGTCCTAGATCAGACATCATGGACTTCTGACTACAACACTTCTTCGCAAAGGAGATGCGCATAGGATCATCACCAGTAATGAGCATGTCATCAACTTAAAGGACAAGAATTATTCTTCCAAAAGTATGTGAATGAAGAGTGATTGATCATGAGTGCTAACATAAATTCCAACAAAAGTGATGACAGAAGTGAAGTGCTCAAACCAAGCACGTGGTGCTTGTTTGAGACATACAGGGCATGTTTGAGATGATTAACATACCTAGATGGAGCAGAAGAAACTGAAGGTGCATGCACATATACCTCCACATGTAAATCTCCATTAATAAAAGTATTTTCACATCAAACTGAGATAGGCTCAAACATAAGGAGTGTGCATATCTTGATCTGGTAGACCTACTTGCAAGTGATAGACTCAGGCATAAGGAGGCAAGGGAGCAAGATCCCAAGTATTAGTGCGCTGAAGGACCATGAGTTTGTGCCATAGTGAAAGCCCAAGTTTGGTTTTGGTAATTAATGACACCAAGTTGCTAATGCCATGTGTTAAGTGTTTTGAGTTAGGCATAAGCAACACATGTGATGAAGGTGTATGTGGCAAGGAGTATGGCCACAAGATCACAAAGAGATGGTGTATGGACATGAAATGATGATCATGGTGGAGATGCACATTAAAGGATGGACATGATGATCAAGTGGAGGAGAAGGATCGAAGAGCGCAAGGCAAAGGTATAACCATATGGTTTTATTTTTTGCCGGTCTAAGATGAGTAGAGAAGTGATTGATCGATTTTAGGATACATAGCCGAATATCAAGAGGGGCAATCACGGTTAGCTCAGAAATCAAGTGCCACTAGATCAATGTCTTGAGCATATGCATTAGGATCTAGTTGAGAGCTAATATAACGCCTTGAAAAATGTTTGTGAAAAGCTAACACACATGCACATCATGGTGTACACTTGGTGGTGTTAGCACATTTACGAAGGCGGTGGAGTTTAAGCGGTAGAGAGGGGTTTGGGTTCCTCTCTCCCTGCCGCCGAGCTTGCGAGGCGGGATTCGGCGCTTTTTGGGGAAGTGAAACGCCTATTTTCCATTACGCCGGAAGTCGGGAAAGAAACGGAGGTGAACGGCGGTCACTGTGGTGACCGGACGCTGAACCGGACGCGGTCCCGGTTTTGACCGGACGCGTCCGGTCAGTTCAACTCGGTGCTGCTAGCTAGGGTTTCTGACCGGACGCTGGTCTGGCCTGACCAGCGCGTCCGGTCAGTTCACCTGTGCGCAGAAGAAGTGCGCGCGATCGGCGCGTCTGGTCCCTCACGGAACCAGAGCGTCCAGTCAGGCGTCCATAGGGGCAGAGTGCAGCAGAGTGCTGATCGGACGCACGGCGCGTCCGGTCACGTGCGATCGGACGCGTCCGGTCGCGGTGGGAGCTTACTGGACTCCGACCGAACGCTAGCACTATCGCGTCCGGTCAAACGCTAGAGTGCGTCCGGTCACGGCAACAGTAACTTCTGACGCGCACTATTCACACTTGTCCTGTAGTGACCGGACACGTCCGGTCACCCTGACCGGAGCGTCCGGTCAGCACGATTTGAACTGCGTCGTCCGGTAACGGCTACCTGCGTACCCCTTCGCTATAAATAGACGTTGGTCGGGGTTTGAGGGCAACTCTTGCACATTTTAAGACCTAGAGACATCCTTTGAGCTAGAGAACAATCCCTCCACTCATCTCTTTGCATAGTTGCACATCTTGAGTGAGATTGAGTGAGATTCAAGTGCATTGCTTGAGAGTTGCATTCTAGAGGCACTTGATCTTCGAGTTGCTGCGGATTTCTTGTTACTCTTCCGTGTTTCCTGACACGGTAGACGGCTTGGAGCAGCGGAGGTGATTGAGCTCGCAATTGAAGATTGTTGGAGCCCTCACCGAGTGTTGTAAGGGGTTCTTGATCCTTTCCCGCGGGAGTTCAAAAATTGGATACTCTAGTGGAGCTCGTGTCTTGGAGGATCCCCATCTTGTGTGCGGTTGTGCGACTCCCGCCGAGGGCTCGACTCTTGATAGTCGATAAGCTCGCGAACCGACAAGTGGGTGTATCGCTACAACGAGGAGTAGCTTGCCGGGAAGCAAGTGAACCTCGGTAAAAAATCTTGTGTCATCTCTTTGCCGAGGATTTCTCTTATGGTTGATCATTGTGATTGATTCTTCGAGTGCATTACTTCTCTACATCATTGGTATAAGAATCAAGTCACTTGCTCTTCACTTTGTTGTACTATTCTTAGTGTAGCCTTTTTCATATAGGAGTAAGTAGCTTAGTGACTTAGCCTTGTTGATGTGTATTAGAGATCATAGCCTTGCTTCACTAGTATTATATAGGTGGCTTGCATAGTGTAGTTGTGTTAGTGCTAGAATTAGCTTAGCCATCTTTTATACTAACGTGGTTGTTTAGTGAATCTTGTAGATTTTTAAATAGGCTATTCACCCCCCTCTAGCCATTCGGACCTTACAAGTGGTATCAGAGCCGAGGCACCGTTTATTTGAGGCTTAACAACCTACGGTGAAGAAGAAATGACTCAATTAAGTTTGCACATCAACAACACCAAGAAGGCACCTCACTTTGATGGCACAAATTATGCATATTGGAAGGTTAAGATGACCGCACACCTCAAGTCAATCAATAGAGAAGTGTGGAAGGTCACCGAAATAAAATTTGAGGTTGCTAATCCGGAAGCACCTACACCGGTGGAAGAGAAGAAGCTCCAATGCAATGACATTGCCATTAGTGCTCTTCATGAGGCACTAGATGACAAGATATTTGAGCAAGTGAAGAACATTGAAATTGCTCATGATGCTTGGGCCAAGCTAGAAGAAACTTTTGAGGGCACCGAAGGCACAAAGACCGCTAAAGCATATATCTTGCAAGAAAAGTTTTCTAGCTTCAGGATGCAAGAAGATGAGAGTGTACCGAAAATGTTTCATCGGTTGTAAGTCATTGTCAATGAGCTCAAGGCACTTGGTGAGGAGGTCAAGGACAACTAATTCTCTATGAAGTTCTTGAGAAGCTTGCCCAAGAGATTTGATACATTGATCACCGTGCTAGTGAGGACTACATTGAAGGATTCAACTCCTCAACAAATATTTCAAGAAGTGATGACCGATGATTCATATAGAGAAGATGATGAGAAGGATGAGTTGGTCAAGAAGAAGAAGGAAAATGAGAAGAAGGATGATGAGAAGAAGAAGAGTGTGGCATTCAATGCCACCACATCCAAGGGTAAATCCAAGATTGAATCATCAAGTGATGAAGACTCAAGCTCTTGTGATAGTGATGACATTGATGAGAAGATGGCTCTTTATGTCAAGCAATTTAGGAAATTCATGAAGAAGAAGGGCTTTCGTGCAAGAAGGAGAAAGAACTCATCTAAGAAGAATGAGCATACCATGAGATGTTTTAGATGCCATAGTAAGGACCATCTCATTGCAAAGTGTCCTTATGATAGTGATGATGAAGATGCTATCAAGAAGGAGAGGAAGAAGTAAAAGAAGAAGCAAGAAAAGAAGGAGAGCTCTCATAAAAAGAAGAATGATTCTCATGTTGCTACATGGGATAGTGATGACTCCTCAAGTGATGATGAGGATGACAACAAGAACAAGAAGGGACATGCTAGCATTGCCATCCAAGAGAAGGTCTCCCTCTTCGACACTCCATCGTGCTTCATGGCTAAGGCCGCTAAGGTATCATCCGACGATGAGAGTGATCATGATAATGCTAGTGATAGTGATAGTGATAGTGATGAAGAAGAATTCACTAAAGATGAACTAATCACTATGCTAGAAGATTGCACTCAATATTTTAAAGAATCTAGAAAGGAGTGCAAGGGCTTGCTTAAGGAAAAGAAAAACCTTATGCAAGAACTTGATGAGCTTAGGGCATCTTATGAGAGTCTAAAGGTAGACCATAAGAAGCTTCAAAAGTCTCACACTAAGCTTGAAGAAGCTCATTTCTCTCTAGTTGAAAAATGTGAAAACATGTCAACTAATGTTGAGAAAGCTAAAACTTGCAACATAGGCATATCTTGTGATATAATTGATGAATCTTGTCATAAGCCTATTGTTGTTGCTCCCACTAACCCTTCATGTAGCTCATCTATATCATCCTCATCTAGTAGTGATGGTTTCACTTGTGACTCCACACTAATAGTTGAGAATGAAAATCTCAAGAAGGAGGTAAAAGAGCTCAATCACACCTTAGCTAAGGCTTATGGTGGTGAGGACCGCTTGCTTATATGCTTAGGTAGCCAAAGAGCTTCTCTCTATAAAGAGGGATTGGGCTATAACCCGAAGAAAGGCAATGCCGCTTTTGCTCCTCACAAGACTCGTTTTGTGAAGAACAATGGTAGCTATTGCAAAAGTTGCAAGCAAGTTGGTCACATAGAGCAACATTGCATGAACAAAAAATCCAATGCTAATGTATCCTCAATTAAGTTTGATTCTTTCTATATACTTACCAAGGGTACAAATGGTGTTCATGCTAAGTTCATTGGTGCACCATGGATGGGCTCAAAGAAGAAAGCCATTTGGGTACCAAAGAGCTTGGTCACTAACCTTGGAGGACCCAAATAAGTTTAGGTACCTAAAAAGAATTGATCTTATCTTGTAGGTCAATTACAAAGCCGTAGGAAGGCATTGGGTGCTTGATAGTGGGTGCACTCAACATATGACCGGGGATTCTTGTATGTTCAAATCAATTGATACAAGTCAAAATGGTGGTTTTGATGCTATCACTTTTGGCAACAACAAGAAAGGCAAAGTCAAGGGGCTTGGTAAAATTGCTATCTCAAATGACATGAGCATATCTAATGTGTTGCTAGTTGAGAGCTTGGATTTTAATCTTTTGTTGGTGGCACAACTTTATGATCTTGGCTTCAAGTGCATATTTGATAGTGATGATGTTGAAGTCATAAGTGTTGATGGATCAAATTTGATATTCAAAGGATTTAGACATGGTAGCTTATACTTGGTTGACTTCAATGATAGTGAGACACAATTGACATCATGCTTGCTTAGCAAATCTAGTATGGGATGGTTGTGGTATAGAAGGCTTGGCCATGTTGGAATGAAACAATTGAACAAACTTTTGAGGCATGACTTAGTTAGAGGCTTGAAAGATGTGACTTTTGAAAAGGATAAACCATGTAGTGCTTGTCAAGCCGGCAAACAAGTTGGAAATATACATCCTAGTAAGAGCGAAATGAGCACATCAAAGGCATTTGAGCTATTGCACATGGACTTGTTTGGGCCAACAACATACACTAGCATTGGTGGCAACAAGTATGGTTTTATGATAGTGGACGACTACACAAGATACACTTGGGTGTTCTTTCTTTATGACAAGAGTGATGTTTATGATCTATTCAAGTCTTTTGTCAAGAGAGTGCAAAATAAGTTTGAAATCACCATCAAGAAGATTAGAAGTAACAATGGTAGTGAGTTCAAGAACACAAGAATTGAGGAATTGTGTGATGATCTTGGTATTGGACATCAATTCTCTCCAACATACACTCCTCAATCCAATGGTGTAGTTGAAAGAAAGAATAGAACTTTGATTGACATGGCTAGATCAATGCTTAGTGAATACAATGTGAGTCATTCTTTTTGGAGTGAAGCTATCAACATGGCTTGCTATTGTAGCAACCGTCTCTATTACCATGGAAAGCTTGGGAAGACACCATATGAGCTATTGAATGGAAGAAAGCCCAATATTGCTTACTTTAGAGTGTTTGGTTGCAAATGCTATATTCTCAAGAAAGGCACTAGATTGAGCAAGTTTGAAAAGAAATGTGATGAAGAGTTCTTACTTGGTTATTCTACCACAAGCAAAGCATATAGAGTTTGGAATCTCACAAATGGCACCTTGGAAGAAGTTCATGATGTTGAGTTTGATGAAACACAAGGATCTCAAAATGAAGCTCAAAACCTTGATGATGTGAGAGAAGACAAATTGGCAAATGCAATGAGAAACATGGACATTGGTGATGTTAGGCCAAGGCAAGTTGATAATGATGATGATATTCATGTGATCAACCAAAGTGTGCAAATTGATACAAATCAAGCAAGCTCTAGTGGTTCTCATGATGAATTGCAAGATCAAGGTCAAGCTAGTGGAAGCAACCAACTCCCAATACTCCAACCTATGAGCATTGCAAGAGATCATCCATTGGATCAAATCATTGGTGGAATTCAAAGTGGTGTTCAAACTAGATCAAGGCTAGCATCCTTTTGTGAGCACTACTCTTTTGTGTCACTTGAAGAACCAAAGAAGATAGAAGATACATTGAAGGATTCCGATTGGGTAAATGCCATGCATGAAGAACTAAACAACTTTGCTAGAAATCAAGTTTGGGAACTTGTGGAAAGGCCGAAGAACTACAATGTGATTGGTACTAAGTGGGTCTTTAGAAACAAGCAAGACCAAGATGGTGTAGTTGTGAGAAACAAAGCAAGATTAGTAGCACAAGGATACACTCAAGTTGAGGGTCTTGACTTTGGAGAGACATATGGACCGGTTGCAAGATTGGAGGCTATTAGAATCTTATTAGCATATGTTTGTGCACACAACATCAAGCTTTATCAAATGGATGTCAAGAGTGCATTTCTCAATGGCTACATCAATGAAGAAGTTTATGTTGAGCAACCTTCTGGTTTTGAAAATGACAAGAAACACGACCATGTGTACAAGCTAAAGAAGGCATTGTATGGTTTGAAGCAAGCACCTAGAGCATGGTATGAGAGATTGAGGGACTTTCTTCTCTCTAAAGGGTTCAAGATGGGAAAGGTTGACACCACTCTATTCACCAAGAAAATTAGAAATGACTTGTTTGTGTTACAAATCTTTGTGGATGACATTATCTTTGGATCAACTAACCAAGACTTTTGTGAAGAGTTTGGAAATATGATGGCAAAAGAGTTTGAGATGTCTATGATTAGAGAGCTTAGTTACTTTCTTGGACTTCAAATCAAGCAAATGAAGAATGACACTTTTGTAAGTCAAGGGAAGTACATCAAGGACATGATCAAGAAGTTTGGATTGAAAGATGCTAAGCCAATGAGTACACCAATGGGCACAAATGATCAATTGGGTGTTGATGCTAGTGGCAACATGATAGATCAAAAGCAATACCGGTCTATGATTGGAAGTTTGCTCTATGTCACCGCTTTTAGGCCGGATGTGATGTTTAGTGTGTGCAAATGTGCAAGATATCAAGCTTCACCTAGAGAGAGTCACTTGAAAGCAACCAAGAGGATATTGAGATATCTTAAGGGCACTCATGATGTTGGACTATGGTATCCTAAGGGTTCTAATTTTAAGTTGATTGGATATTCGGACTCCGACTATGGTGGATGCAAGATTGATAGAATGAGCACAAGTGGCACTTATCAATTGCTTGGAAGGTCTCTTGTTTCATGGTCATCAAAGAAACAAAATAGTGTTGCACTATCTACCGCCGAGGCCGAATATATTAGTGCCGGTAGTTGTTGTGCACAATTGCTTTGGATGAAAGCAACCTTGAATGACTTTGGAATCAAATTCAAAAATGTGCCTTTGTTTTGTGACAACGAAAGTGCTATCAAGATGACTCAAAATCCGGTTCAACATTCAAGAACCAAGCACATTGACATAAGGCATCACTTCATAAGAGACCATCAACAAAAGGGTGATATTTGTATACAAGGCATTGGCACCGAAGATCAACTAGCCGATATCTTTAGAAAGCCACTTGATGAGAAAAGATTTTACAAGTTGAAGAATGAATTGAACATACTTGACTTCTCTAACTTGAAATGAGTGCACCCCCATATTCTTATATGACATGCCTCTCCTCCGACATAGCAAGGTAAAGTTGTTTGACACATCATCCATACTTTGCTAAGGACATGTTTAGAACATATAGATATATTTGCATGACAAATAGGCTCATTCATGAAAATCAAATGAGTTTAATGTATATATGGTACCACTATTGCTTCTATGTTTGATTGATCTAGTGGTAGCATATGACATGTTTGTGAGCTTGCAAACCTAGTGTTGAATCTAGAAAATGAGCTCATGATGTGTAATTCAACATGGTCAAGATAACCCTTATACTTTATGAGGTGTGAAGAAGCTTGTCCTTGGATCAAACCGAATTACATATTCTAGGCAAGTGATCTAGATTGAACCTTAATTTGGACTCCCTCATATTGATTGACTTGACTCTCACTAAAATTGGCACCTTTTTGGTGATTGTTGACAAAGGGGGAGAGAAAAGTCACAAAGATAGAAAAGTCACAAAGATAAAAAGTTAAGTTGCAAAAGGGGAGAAAGATATAGTAAGGGGGAGAGAAATTAAAATTGAGCACACAAGTAGGGGGAGCAAGCTCACGAATGATTTGTTGCATTTGTATGTGCATTAACATGATGAATTGTTGCATTGCAAAGCTTAAATTCATATTCATGATTGTTTGATGTATGCTAGAAATAGAACTTGAATGATGATTTGTTGAGAGTAGCTTTATAAGTGGTATCTAGACACCTTTTGCTTATAATGTTGATCTCACAGGGTACTTTAGTGTTTGTGATCTTTACAAGTGATGTATTACAAGTGGTGTCTAGCTACATCGATGCTAAGGATGGTATATAAAGGTAACTCCGATTGGTATCACGCTTCAAAGGTCCATTCTATATACCTTAGCATCAATTTGATAGTAGTAACTCTCTCAAAATTCAAATCCATACATATGTGCAAAATTGAACCAAACTCATGGAAGCACATATGTAGGGGGAGCTAATATTATCGAAATTAAAAATTGATTTCATTTCATATCTTTGTGATGGTTGTCATCAATTACCAAAAAGGAGGAGATTGAAAGCCCAAGTTTGGTTTTGATAATTAATGATACCAAGTTGCTAATGCCATGTGTTAAGTGTTTTGAGTTAGGCATATGCAACACATGTGATGAAGGTGTATGTGGCAAGGAGTATGGCCACAAGATCACAAAGAGATGCTGCATGGACATGAAATGATGATCATGGTGGAGATGCACATTAAATGATGGACATGATGATCAAGTGGAGGAGAAGGATCGAAGAGCGCAAAGCAAAGGTATAACCATAGGGTTTTAATTTTTGCCGGTCTAAGATGAGTAGAGAAGTGATTGACCGGTTTTAGGATACATAGCCGACTATCAAGAGAGGCAATCACGGTTAGCTCGGAAATCAAGTGCCACTAGATCAATATCTTGAGCATATGCATTAGGATCTAGTTGAGAGCTAACATAATGCCTTGAAAAATGTTTGTGAAAAGCTAACACACATGCACATGATGGTGTACACTTGGTGGTGTTAGCACATTTACGAAAGCGGTGGAGTTTAAGCGGTAGAGAGGGGTTTGGGTTCCTCTCTCCCTCCCGCCGAGCTTGCGAGGCGGGATTCGGCGTTTTTTGGGGAAGTGAAACGCCTATTTTCCATTGCGCCGGAAGTCGGAGAAGAAACGGAGGCGAACGGCGGTCACTGTGGTGACCGGACGCTGAACCGGACGCGGTCCCGGTTTTGACCGGACGCGTCCGGTCAGTTCAACTCGGTGGTGCTAGCTAGGGTTTCTGACCGGACACTGGTCTGGCCTGACCAGCGCGTCTAGTCAGTTCACCTGTGCGCAGAAGAAGTGCGCGCGATCGGCGCGTCCGGTCCTCACGGAACTGGAGCGTCCGGTCAGGCGTCCAGAGGGACAGAGTGTAGCAGAGTGCTGATCGGACGCGCGGCGCGTCCGGTCACGTGCGATCGGATGCGTCCGGTCGTGGTGGGAGCTTACTGGACTCCGATCGGACGCTGGCACTGTCGCGTCCAGTCAAATGCTAGAGCGCGTCCGGTCACGGCAACGGTAACTTCTGACGCGCACTATTAACACTTGTCCTGTAGTGACCGGACGCGTCCGGTCACCCTGACCGGAGCGTCGGGTCAGTACGATTTGAACTGCGTCGTCCGGTAACGGCTAGTTGCGTACCCCTTCGCTATAAATAGACGTTGGCCGAGGTTTGAGGGCAACTCTTGCACATTTTGAGACCTAGAGACATCCTTTGAGCTAGACAACAACCCCTCCACTCATCTCTTTGCATAGTTACACATCTTGAGTGAGATTCAAGTGCATTGCTTGAGAGTTGCATTCTAGAGGCACTTGATCTTCGAGTTGCTGTGGATTTCTTGTTACTCTTCCGTGTTTCCTGACACGGTAGACGGCTTGGAGCAGCGGAGGTGATTAAGCTCGCAATTGGAGATTGTTGGAGCCCTCACCGGGTGTTGTAAGGGGTTCTTGATCCTTCCCCGCGGGAGTTCGCAAATTGGATACTTTAGTGGAGCTCGTGGCTTGGAGAATCCCCATCTTGTGTGCGGTTGTGCGGCACCCGCCGAGGGCTCGACTCTTGATAGTCGATTAGCTCGCGAACTGACAAGTGGGTGTATCGCCACAACGAGGAGTAGCTTGCCGGGAAGCAAGTGAACCTCGGTATAAAATCTTGTGTCATCTCTTTGCCGAGGATTTCTCTTGTGGTTGATCATTGTGATTGATTCTTTGAGTGCATTACTTCTCTACATCGTTGGTATAAGAATCAAGTCACTTGCTCCTCACTTTGTTGTACTATTCTTAGTGTAGCCTTTTTCATATAGGAGTAAGTAGCTTAGTGACTTAGCCTTGTTGGTGTGTATTAGAGATCATAGCCTTGTTTCACTAGTATTGTATAGGTGGCTTGCATAGTTAGTTAAGCTAGTGCTAGAATTAGCTTAGCCATCTTTTATACTGACGTGATTGTTTAGTGAAGCTTGTAGATTTTTAAATAGGCTATTTACCCCCTCTCTAGCCATTCGGACCTTACACATAGCATGCTGCTACTCAGGGTAATATTATGGTTAAGTGGTGTTCTGCCTAACATGGCTATTGTCTTACTCCTCGTTGTCAAGTATGTGTATCTTGTGACTACAAAATGGTTTCACAATGTTTGACATTTTCTTACTCGTGAGCTAAATTATGCAACATGGTCATACAAATCTACACTTAGTGGGTGGATATCGAGCTAGCTTGGTTCAGCTCGTTATCTTAACAAGTTAGAAATCTGACTTGGCTTGACTCATTTGCTAGCTCAAGTTGGCTCGATTAGCTCGCGAGCTAGCTTAGAAGGAGCCTAAGGGACCTGGATCAAATGCAATGTGCGTTGAGGAGTTCCTCTAAGGTGGAGGCTTCATGGTGCCCCCAGCATCATTGCCTTGCTGTGCTCTAGACCGCTAAGGAGCTCGGCATCGAAACAGTGAGCAGCTGAGCACATGGTGCTCTCACGCACACGGAGCTCAAATCCTTGCCAAGATCTAGTGAGATCGTGACAGAATCCTTAGGCAATCTTGATTCATGGATCTATGTGGACAGAGCTTGACATTGTGACCGTGCCACCATGGGCTACTTCTCGAGATCTCACAAGGGAAGCTTGGGGGAGAGGGAAGGGAATGAGATGAGATGAGAGCACTGTTACCGCTTGCTTGTGTTTGTATTGTGTGCGTGACTGCACGACATATGAGTGCGGATGGGGCCATGAGTTGGGTAGCTGGAGACTGTAACTAGGCTATGTGTTGGACGTATCATAATTGGATTTGAGTTGCTATTGTGCTGGGCTGCCTAGATGGATGTTGGGCTGCAATCTACTGATTGCTCATGACTAGCCTGTTGTGTTCTGAACTATCACATGCCTACTACTTTCCTGGCTCGTTTGGCTCATGAGTTAGCTTGTGAGCCAGTTTGAGCTGGCTCGTTATCATAACAAGCTAAAATGCTAGCTCGCTCATTAAAAAATCTAAACGTGAAAACTGAGTCGAGCCGGTAATGAGCCAAGTGAGCAAGCTAGCAAGCCATGAGTTCGTTCAGCCCTATTTAGACTTTTCCTACTTTACGACCTTGCAATTTTTGCTAACCATATTATTTGAGGACATTTTGGCCAAAAGCTGACTAGCTTGAAATCCATGTTTTTCCTGAAAAGTAGCAAATATTGTCATCTTTTAAAGTCTTATTAGAATCGTCAGTACAATTGGACAGTCTTGAATCTAAAATTGGCTAGTTTGAAATGTGTTAGCCCCCTTCTTTTGCTACTGAATTTCCCATTATGTGGTTATTCACAATACTTGTGTCCATATCTTTGTTATTTTTGCACTTCTGTATGATATATGTACCAACTTTTGTAGGAGTATCTGCTAACTGCTGTCGAGGCTCTTATTTTTGTCCTTTGGAACCTTAATTAGCTCTTGAATCTATTATGTGAAAGTAGCACCAATTTACCCAGTTTCTCTAATTTTTAACCCAGCTAAACCCTCAAAACCAAACCACTTTACACCTTGGACATATTTAAAGTTATTTTCATGTTCCATGATTAGGGCATTTTGGCTAAAACATGACTACATATAAATGCATGTTTTGGTGAAAAATCTCATGTATGTATTAACAAATTTCCAAGGCTTATGAGATATATAATGTACAAAAATGTTCCCTGCTCTGGAATTCTCTGTCACCCTATTTAATCTAGTGATTTCCCCTTTTTTTGCAGTAACTCAATATGGCACACAATCCTCCCCCTGGGTATTTGCATTAGTGCACCAAGCTGGTTATTAATTGATCAGGTATGTAAATCCCACATCCATTGCGAAAAAGAAGGCAAATCAAGCAAGTAATTTGCAGCTTTGTTAATCATGTCAACATAGCAAATACACACCATGATAATTAATGGGTGACAAGTACATTGTATTACAGTCATCACGCAGAAGCACACAAGGTTCAGAAATACACAGAATAAAATACATGGAGACATATATAAAAATACACTGCAATCAGAAGCATGCCTAAAAGCACATCAGCTCACATTCAATCTTCAGGCATTGGAATTGCCCCCATTGTTGTTTTCCACTTGGACTTGTCTCGTTATGACATCCGTAATCTTAAAAAGTTCTTCATCCTCAGCTTCGATTTGTTGCATAAGCTTGGAATAATGACCATGGATCTCAACACGGAACTCACTGCTATGGATGAAAATATCCAGATCTTCAAGCTCGGGAAGTGCTGGCTCATGTATCTCCAACCTGTTGATTGTCTCATCATGCACCGTCAATTCCTTGAGGCTGTGAAATCCATCCTTGAAGATAAGGTTCCTATCTTTGAAAGAATTGCTGCTTAGTTCAACGGTGAAAAGGAACTGTAGGTCTCCAAGTTGGTTGATGAATTCCTGTGACACCTCCGTCCCCAAAAGCCTCAGCTTCTTGAGGTTTGGGAGGTGAGTGCGGACTTCCATCTTGGGGAGGGCATTTTGAGGAAGATCAAGCTTCCCGACCAGTTCCATTGCCTTGAGACGTGGGAGGTTGGACCTGGTGAACACTTCTGAGGGAATGACAGGAGCTTTTATGATGAGCACAACAAGGTACTTGAGCATGGATACTGCTTTTACCAAGGCAGCCTTGTTCTTGCGGTTGGCGAAGATGTCCTGGCTGCCCTGACTCTCACCGCGCCGGATGTGTAAGTACAAGAGGCGGATCATGTGGGTGAAGGTCTTGTTGCTCCAGGCATGGGCGTCATCATAGTCAGGCTTTATGCTGTTGAGTGTCTGCAGATTCCTCAAGTCACCGACACGTTTAGGCAAGATGAGACGGTCACCCAGCACATGACGGAGCGTCTGAATCCTCCAGAACCCATCTGGAAGGCTTCGGACCATGGTGCCTCGGACATCAAGAGTTTGGAGGTTGCACAGCCTGCCAATTGATGATGGGATCTTCTCCAAGGAGCAGGAGGTGACTCGGATGTACTGCAGGTTCACAACATTGCCGATTTCGGCGGGAAGCTCCTTGTCCACCTCAAGGCCGTCGAAATGGATGACACGGAGGAACCTTGAATTCTGTAGCAGGTTCTGCACACAAGACTTGGCTTGCTTTTTCTTTTTGTTGCCCCCTCTAATTGAGGAACCAGAGCAGTACCTGACTGGGTACAGGCATGGCCCATCTCTATTTCCACCTTGTTCTCCTCCAGCTTCATTTGGTGGCTTCTCGCCAACTTGTGCAGCCTCTTGTTCTGCCTCAAAGTTTGACAGGATGGCTCGCAGCTTTGGTAGAGGGTGTGACAGAGCCGCATACTTGTCTTTGTGATTCTGGAGCGACAAGCGTCGAACATCCGACAAAGCTGGGATGTCATCACCACTGTGGATCTCCACGAAGCATTGCTCTTGTGCTTCAAGCTGCAGGAAAGCGTGTACTTTGCTCTGAACAGCTACACGCTCATACCCAGGAACATTATAGCCCACTGGCGCCAAGTTGACAAGGCGCCTATCTATCAGCTCCTTCAGGTACTGCTCTCCTCTGTTTCCCCTCTCCCTATTCTTCCTGGCCCGAGACCACAGCCCGCCTCTGCCTCCTCCATTTCTTTCGCATTGGGCCGCTGCCACCAGCCCAGCCCGAGTGAGCGCGCCTTCCTCCTCTCTTCTGTTTGGGCCATCCCGGTCGCGCAGCCCAATGGGGCACAAGCCGCTCCCTCCTCTCCCACTCATGGACAGGCGGAGCCTGGTCGTCATCTTCGTCTTCCTCCCTTAGAACGGCGATGCGAATACCGCGTCGACGTACACAGCTCGAGTTCGCTACCACCGCCTCGCCCCAACCAGAGTGGATAAGATATTGGACACCGCTGCAGACCCACCAAAGCTTCGCGACGTCCTTATCTCCTCCTACCCTCGCCACGCGGCTGCTCCTAGGCAAATAGCCATTGCGAATGCCATGGCTGCACCTTGGTTCGTGCCCCTCTCTGGCCAAGTTTGGATGAGCACGAGCTGTAGCAGCAGGCCATCTCATTGCCAGGCGGACCAGAGCACGTGCGCAGCGAGAAAAATATCTGCCGCCGATGAAAAGATCTGCCACCGTGAACCGCAACTGGCGACCTATAAATAGGCCCCACTTGAGCCCCTCCTCTTCAACCATCACCTCCACAAGCTTCGCATAGGTATAGAACATGCCATCTCCCCTCTGTTTCCCCTCCTCCCTTTTTCTTCTGAGCGCTAGCTCAAGTTCCCCAATTCGGCCGCCATGGTCGACATGGGAGCCGAGCTCCCTGCTCTCTCCTTGGCATGTCTTAGGTGAATTAGGCTAACAGGCTAGCTCCTAGGTAGATCCTCTACCATCTTCACCATCGCTAGCTGTTGACATTCTTAATGTCGCTAGCAAAAATAGAATAAATTCTATCCCTGGCAACTGCGGCAAAAATGCTTGTTGGTATTTCTTAGCGTGTCACTTGGTTGAAATACTTAGCCACCTATACTAAACCTATATCTCCTAGAATAGCTAGGTTGTCCTCCCTAGTATCAATATAAGAGATATGTTTGGATACTACCTAGAATAATACTAAGCAGTTATTACTAATGCAAGTGACTAGAGAGAAAAAATATATAAATATGAATACTAGATATCTGCAAGCGCACAGATAATTATACCATTGTAGCATTTTACCCAAGAGTATTCTAGGGTTGTCGATTTTTATTTTACCACTGGGAAAGGATGGCTTATATAGATAGGAATACGATGATTCACTTGCATATGCAATGGAGAATTAACCATGTATGATCAATTTACTCATAACAGGATAAGTCACAAGATAAATAATAATAAATAATAAACACCGAGTCATATATAATATAATTCACTTATAGCACTCCCCATCTAGGCTTTAGCATGGACTTGGTAGAAATAGAGAAATATTCCCAAGTCATTCTAAATCATATGTCAAAATATACTAAGATTAGTGCAACTACACCTACCAATCATGACAAGAAGACTCTATATCTATACACAAGGGACATTACTAAGCAAGATCAGGAACAGTAAGAATTTCTTTGTAACTAGGTCTTACTAGACCTATATTCTGGGAGTGAACTACAAAGAAATCAACGGGAGTGTCACATCTGCGATCTACCACATGGCCCGGAATATAGGGTGTATCCACAGGCAAACAATGTATAAGCACCATGCTTACACAATGTCGACCACCCACCCATGATATCAAAGAGTGAACGCTATACGATCTTATGCTTGAATATAAAGGCATTCTAACTATACTAAGCATATAATCAAAGTAAATAATGAGTAGCATAATTTACACATAATAAATATATAGAACAATGTCAAATCTATTGTATCTAGCAAAGTAAATACAGAAAGATACAAAAGAGAGCTTACAGAAGGCTCTGCCAAGCCACGCTCGTGACAAATCCGAAATCCAAGCGAAGCTTGCCTCTCTAATTCTAGCCAATGTACCCATGCCCAAGAATATGGTGGAGCTCTAAGGAAAACTAGGGTTTCTAGCTCTGATGACTTGATCATATGACTGATGATGGAATTGGATTATGCCTAAACCCTAGGGGTGGAACTATGGTTATATAGGCCTCTAGGATGCACCGGATCCCTCGGATCAAACCGACCTTCATCAACGGTGAAGATGCAAACCCTAAGGCGGTGGAGGAACCAACGTAGAAGCGTGTGGCTAACAGGTGGGGCCCAGGGTCAGCCGACATAGGGTGGGGCCGGCCAACCTGGGTCACTGCTAGGTGGGCCCTCCTTCGGTGGGTCGCCTTCTCGTGTCTTCTAGAATCTTCTCAACTTGGTTTCACGGTGGAATATGCTTTTTAGCCCGACGTCCTTAATATCTTTTCTTCTTTTCCTAATAACCCCTTTTAGAAATACGGATTTACCAAAACCTATGGAATTCTATCAGTTTACACACTAATTCTATGTTGGAGATTGATTGATGCCCTTTTTCATGTTTAGTTGACGGTTTAAAATGAACAATAAGTACTATCAACAAGTTCCCCAAGCTTAACCTTTGCTAGTTCCTTAGCAAAGCCAAACTTAGCAGTGGATATAGGAGTTTTAGAATTATGACAATATTGTAGCAAACTCCTCAAAAGCACACATGTATTCAAACAAGAATTTTCCCTCTAGTCTAGACTAAACTATTCTAACTTTCAAACTTACCTCTATTACCTTTGACTATGGAACTTGTAGCCTTCTCTTGGGTCTTCAGCAATTAAAAAATAGAATGGTTAAGCCAATCATTATGCATCAATCTCTTTTGTTCAACCCTTATTCAGGAGTTTTTCTAAGTTTTCAAAATAAAACTCAAAGATTCCTTTATATGACCCTCTCAAGTCTCTCAATATGTGATATTTATGGATCCTCACCAAGGCAATAGTAATGTTATGCCTTCTCTCTCCCTACAACTAAGGCTTATGTGGAGCTCACGGGTATGGAGATAGCACATACATACTTGCAAAGCATATATTGTAAAGTCAAGCAATGGATCCAGAGAAATGAGTCATACGATCAAATCAAGATGTGCGTGTGTGTGGATATGTGGTGGTAGGTATATATGGTGGCTAACCTAATTCTACTTCTGCTCCTTGAAATCACACCTTTTTTAGGCGAGCATCTAAGTAACCATTGTTTCAGATATTTTGGACACTTGTCCATTTTTTCAATACTCTCTTTTCTTTTTCTTTTCTTTTTTTTCTTTCTTTTTCATGAATAACTTTTGCATAGCCCCATGTCTCTTTTCACAATAAACTTTTGAGAGATAGCAACAAGAACTTGGAGTATTTATTTGGGGATATCCTATAGGGAATATTTTTGGTGTTTTTCTCCTAGTGTAGGAGTCAAACATTTTTGGATGGATATGGATGGAATGGCATGTACTTGCACCTATCCCTAGTGTAGGAGTAGTGCATATGTGGATGGTGTGTACGTGATCTTGATTTAAAAGCATGACAAGTATCTAAGGTATCAACAAAGCTTGACAGCACTCAATGCAAAGCAAGAAACACACACACACACACACACACACACACACACATAAGTGAAGATCATGTGGTATGTATGTTATAGATGGTTAACACTAGGAGGGGCGCCTCAGGAGGGGGAGATCCACCACCACCGCCTGTCTCAATTGAACAACTTCTCATGATGCAAACTCAACTCATGCAACAGATGGCACAGACGATACAAAATAATCAGAACAATCTCCCACAACAATTCCATCAAGTCTGTGACAAGTGGGGCGAGTTTTTGAAGGGCCATCCACCTACCTTCACTCAATCCCCTGACCCATTGTACACCGATGACTGGCTCCATGCTGTGGAGAGACAGCTTGAGATAGCTCAATGTGATGATCATGAAAAGGTGTTGTATGCTTCGGGACAACTCCAAGGGGCAGCCCTTGATTGGTGGGAATCGTTCCGCAATGGTTACCTAGATGCCAATTAAATTACTTGGCAAATGTTTAGAGAAAACTTCCATTCACACCATGTGCCAGCAGGGCTCATGAGGCTCAAGAGAAAGGAATTTCTTACACTAAAGCAAGGAAGTATGTTACTGAGTGAATATAGAGATAAGTTCACTCAACTCTCTCGCTATGCACCAAATGATGTAGAGGCTGATCAAGACAAGCAGGAGCTTTTTATGGAGGGTTCAAATGATGGGCTGCAGTATCAGCTACTTTCTCATACTTTTGCTAATTACCAGCAGCTTGTTGATAAAGCTCTTGTTATTGAGAGTAAGAAGCGTGACATGGAAGCTAAGAACAGGAAGTTCTAGAACCAACAGCTTGGCATTAGTAGTTGACCTCGTTTCTCTCAGGGTCAGAACAATCAGTAGAGATTTCAAGGACAGTCTAATGATGGGAATCACACTCAGTTCCAGCAGAACGCACCACAGCAGCAGTAGCAGGGTCAGTACCATGCTTAGGCTCCATGCTAGATTCAAGTGGGGAACACCCCGATGAAGAATAACACACCCAACACCTCTAATACATCCAACAGCAATAGATGCTAAGTATGTGGTGAGCTAGGGCACCTTTCTTATAGTTGTCCTAAGAAGGTGGTTGAAGGCCCTCTGGGGTAGGCTAGTAATCAGAAGATGAATGTTCACACCCCGAGAAAGTAGGGGCAGCAAAACTATGCTAGAGGAAAAGTGAAGCATGTATCCATAGAATTACTCAGGAAGTGCTAGATGTTGTGACCGATACATTTCTAGTCAACTCTCATTCCGCTTTAGTCTTATTTGATTCTGGAGCATCACATTCTTTTATATCTGCACATTTCATGAAGAAACACACTATGCTCATGCACACCTTGAAGAATACCATGCTTGTTAGTTCACCTAGAGGGGAAATGAGAGCGACTTTACTTTGTCCTAGAGTTAAACTTATTATAAGGGGGCAGAGTTCATAGCTGATCTTATGGTTCTGAACATGTCCAAAATTGATGTCATCTTGGGGATGAATTGGTTGATGGTACATGAGGCTATGATTCAGTGTGCAACCAGAACTATACTTCTAAAAACTGATATAGAGGAAAGAATTGAGTTTCAGGCAAGGGCACCTATTTTGGGAGATAGTCAAGTTAATCAGATGAAGGGTATAGTTGTCACTAATATTCTAATAGTGAATGAATTTCTAGATGTATTCCCCGATGATTTGCCAAGTATGTCACCTGAACGAGAAGTTGAATTTATAATACAACTTTTGCCTGGCACTGCACCAATAGCAAAGAGACCTTATAGAATGGGGGTAAATGAGTTAGAAGAACTTAAGAAACAGATAAAAGAGTTGCAAGATAAGGGTTATATATGTCTTAGTTCCTCACCTTGGGGAGCACCCATTTTTTTGTTGAGAAGATGGATGGGTCGCAGAGAATGTGCATAGACTACAGTTCGCTCAATGAAGTGACCATAAAGAATTAATACCTATTGCCAAGAATTGATGATCTGTTTGATCAGCTAAGGGGGTGCTTGTATGTTTTCCAAGATTGATCTTCGGTTAGGGTATCAACAACTGAGGATCCACTCATCTGATATTTCAAAGACTACATTCACAACTTGATATGGGCTCTATGAATTCATAGTGATGTCTTTTGGACTGACAAATGCACCAGCATACTTCATGTATTTGATGAACCATGTCTTTATGGAGTACATTGATAAGTTTGTGGTGGTATTTATAGATGATATTTTGGTATATTCCAAGAATGAGGGGGAACATGAGGAACACTTGAGGTTGGTGCTATAGAAACTCAGAGAACATCAGCAGCAAATGCGAGTTTTGGCTGAAAGAAGTGTCTTTCCTTGGGCATATTGTTTTGAATGGTGGAGTGGCAGTTGATCCAAAGAAAGTCAAAGATGTGTTGAGTTGGAACCCACCTAAAGATGTGAGTGAGATACGAAGTTTCCTTGGTATGGCTGGTTATTACCATAGGTTTATTGAAGGGTTATCTAAGCTTGCTAAACCAATGACAACTTTGCTTGAAAAGAATGCCAAATTTGTATGGTCAGAAAAATGTCATGCCAGTTTTGAGGAGTTGAAAAAGAGGTTAACCATAGCCCTAGTGCTAGTTCTACCAGACATCTCTAAATGTTTTTCAATATACTATGATGCATCTAGACAAGGTTTGGGTTGTGTACTTATGCAAGAGGGTAGAGTGGTTGCTTATGCGTCAAGGCAGTTAAGAAAGAACGAGTTGAACTATCCAACACATGACCTAGAATTGGCAACTATAGTACATGACCTAAAGCCCGATTTGAATTTGAGACAGCGCAGATGGTTAGAGCTGATCAAAGATTATGATCTTGAGGTACATTATCATCTAGGGAAAGCAAATGTGGTGGCAGATGCTCTCAGTCGTAGGAGTTATGCTAACGTGGCGTGTATGTCTCAACTACCAAAGGAGTTATGCAAAGATTTTTCATTATTAAATTTATGCATAGTGGCTAACACCATGGAATTGGAAGTGGAACCCATCTTAGAGCACGAAATCCGCAAGGGCAGTTGAAGGATGAGAAAATCTAGGAAATTGTAGAAAACCTTGTAATTGGGAAGGCTCCTAGGTTTTGGCTAGATGATCATGGAACTATATGGTGTGGAAAAAGGATTTGTGTACCTGATATTAAGTCTATTAAAGATATGATACTAAGAGAGGCTCACAATTCAGCCTACTCTATACACCTGGGGAGCACTAAAATGTATCTCGACCTTAAAGAGAGATATTGGTGGTATGGAATGAAACGAGACATAGCAGAATATGTTACTATATGTGACACCTGTCAGAGAGTCAAGGCTGAACACCAAAGACTTATGGGACTACTTCAACCCATGAAAATACCAGAGTGAAAATGGGAAGAAGTGGGTATGGATTTTATAGTGGGATTACCCCGTACACAAAAAGGGTATAATTCAATATGGGTAGTCGTGGATCGACTAATCAAAGTGGCATATTTCATTCTTATCAAGACCAAATACACAGGGGCAAAGCTAGCAGATCTATATATGGAAAGAGGGTATAATTTAATATGGGTAGTCGTGGATCGACTAATCAAAGTGGCATATTTCATTCTTATCAAGACCAAATACACAGGGGCAAAGCTAGCAGATCTATATATGGAAAGAATAGTGTGCTTACATGGTGTTCCAAGGAAGATAGTTTTTAACAGAGGGACATAGTTCACCCCACACTTTTAGCAGATACTTCATGAATCTATGGACATAAAGTTAAATTTTAGTTCAACTTCTCATCCTCAAATAGATGCACAGACAGAAAGAACAAACCAAATCCTAGAGGACATGTTGAGGGCATGAGCATTACAACATGGTACTAGTTGGGACAAAAGCTTGCCATATGTAGAATTTTCTTATAACAATAGTCATCAAAATAGCTTGAAAATGTCACCTTCTAAGGCATTATATGGAAGAAAGTGCAGGACACCACTATTCTAGAACCAGGCAGGTGAGCGGCAAGTGTTTGGCCCAGAGATCCTAAAAGAGGTAGAAAAACAGGTGCAAACAATTAGGGAGAATTTAAAAGCGGCGCAGTCGAGACAGAAAAGTTATGCAGATACTAGGAGAAGAGATTTGGAGTTTAAAATAGGTGATTATGTGTATCTTAAAGTGTCTCCCATGAGGGAAATTAAGAGGTTTAATGTGAAAGGGAAGCTATCACCTAGGTATGTGGGAACTTTTAAAATCATGGATAAAAGAGGAGAGGTAGCCTACCAACTTGAACTGCCAGAGAATCTATCAGGAGTGCACAATGTGTTTCATGTGTCACAACTCAAAAAGTGTTTACGTGTACCTGAGGAACAGTTACCCTTAGAAGAACTTGATCTTAATGAATATCTCACATATACCGAGTATCCTATCAAGATCTTGGAAGTAGTAGAGAGAATCACCAGGAGTAAAATTATCAGAATGTGTAAGTTCAGTGGAATAGGCATTCCGAGGATGAGGCAACTTGAGAAAGAGAAGAGGATTTGAAATCAGAACATCCCCGTCTCTTTGAATCATCCAAGTCTAGAGGATGAGATTCATCCTAAGGGGGTAGGTTTGTAACACCCTAAAATTTATTTTCAAAAATTAGTAATTAATTTGATTTCTTTTATTTAATTTCCCATGATTTATCTAGGTCAAACAATATTTTTTATGAATATTAAAATGAAATATAAGGTTTAGAAACAATTTTGTTGCATTCATGCTGGAGCACAATTTTTGGTTGACTACAGGGCTAGAGTTGTGTGGCTTGGATTCAAGCGTTGTTTGAATTTGAGTTTGAATTGCAAAAATAGAAAATAGAAAAGCTTTTTCTTTTTCTTTTTTCTTTCCTCCATTTCAGCCCAGCAGCTAAGGCAGCATAGCCCTTCTCCCTCCCTGTTTTCTCCTTTCCCCCACGCGCGCTGTAGCCCACTGGAACCCGCAACCTTGGTATGCTCCGCTTCCCCACTCGGCCTTCTCCCCGCGCCACTCGCCTTGGGCCGCTCGGCCCAATAGATCCGCGCTCACTTCTCAGCCTGCCTAGCCCCATAGCCCAGCCAGGCACACACCCATGCCACGTCAAACCACTGCCACTGCCGCCCCAGCCCAACCCTTCAACGGCTCGCAACCCTTCCCCTACCTCCAGCCGAAGGGCCGCCGCCACCGTTACTCGCTCCCCGCTGTAACTACCGCCATAGTGGTGGCCATAATGGCCACCTAGCTGCCTCCCGATTGTAGTGGTGCACCAGCACCCCATCGCTACCTTCCCAGGGCTATAAAGCCCAGCCATAGCCCCCTTCTCTCCCCTTTTCCCACCTCACCGTGCCACCGCCCACCCCACCTCTTGGTTGCCATCCCGGCAACCCTTCGCCACCGCTGCTACGTCGACGGACATCGCCAGGTGATGCCGCACCCCCTTGTGACCATCCAACGCCTTTTCTCATTGTTTTGCACTAGAAATAGCTCACCGAAGCACTTTCTCTCTCTCCACAGGTCCCACCGCCATCGCCCTCATCATGGTGAGCCCCTCCTGACCATGTGGAGCCCCTTTCCGAGCTCACCGTTGTCCCCGCATGCCCTCGGTGTTCTCCATGTCATGAACTGAGCCTAAGAGCGCCATACCAGCCGCTCTTTGGTGTGTTACAGGCCGCTCCAATGGCGCGTCGCTGTGGGATGCACCGCCCCACCGGCTGGCTCCCTCCCAACTTCCCTATGCCATCAGATCTCCCACGAATGATTGAGATTAGAGAATATCCTTTTGGGGTATGGCCGATCCACGGTGGACTGGTGGACTAGAGCCCTATGCGTGGTCCATGGACGTGCCTGCAGACCTGCCCAACCGACGCCCACCACGTGGTGTCACATTAGTGCCACCACAGCAGCCGCGCCCTGGCATTTTTACAAGAAAGCCCCCGTGTTTTTGGAGATTCAACCCACGGTCCACTGCAGTTCCAAATAATTAGGTTTAGGTCCTAGTTTTAGCGATTTAGCCCCTAGTGTCTCTAGTTTTTGAACACGTGGTCTAGAGCTTGTAATTTTGAGTGTTAGTGTCACACCCCAAAATTTTTGATTTTGGGTTGTGCATAGAAAATACAAATAAAAATAAATGTTTTGATATTTGGATAAAATTTTCAAAGTTTAGTTTGAGTTAGCGTCAATTAGTTATAGAAAAAAATTGAATCTTCAAACTTTTCCAAATTAATTTGATAGGATATTGCTTGATGTGAAGCTTGCTTTTGGTGTTTGTGAGTGCAAATGGTTTCAAAGTACGATAGGACGACTTTCTTTCGCTCCAGAGAAATTTTTCAACCTTTTCTAGAATTAAATTCCTCTTTCTTTGAGCTTTATCTGTTTCCCCAATCATCTCAATAATCTATTCATTAGCCCAAACCCATTTAGTTAAGTTCCTTAACCCTCCAAGAGTCTCCAGGATTTTTCCGGTGATTTTTCTGAGCTCCAGGCTATTTTTCACCGTCAAAAAGGTAATTTTAGATTTTCTGAAATTATTTTATTCACGGAATTAAAATAATCCTGAAATTAAGAAATTCCGAAAAGTTTCCAAGCTTGCGTCATGTAAAGCTTGCGTTCCGGTGAAGGTTCGGCGAACTTTTTCGGACACCTCGGACATCTCTAGCGAATTCCGCTTCCACTTCGAGGTTTCTCTAGTTGTTCTCTACACCGTAGTGCCCTTGTTTTCATCAATCCATCAACATTTGACCGTGTTCTTAGAGTTTTATTGTTTCAAGGCCATCTCCGCTCGTGGTTGCGAACCTCCCGGTCAGGTGCTCTGGCCCAGCGCCGCCACCACCTGGGCCCCATAACCCTGCACCAGCGTGCCTGGCCTCAGCCCCTGCACACGGTTCCTCGTGCGAGCAGGAGTTGCCCCGTGCGGCCCTATCCCAGTCGACCCCGTCGAGGGCCCCACAGGCCTGGCGCACAGCTCCGCCGGTCTGGCCGTCCGGTCTTCCTGTCACACCCGGTTTTAAAGAACTAAACCAGGTCAGCCATATGTGTGCCCAGAAAGTTCACACATACGTCAGAATGAAAAAGTATCAGAAACAATGTTATTTATTTAACGTATACATAACTATAATAACACTTACATCAGAGTATCGTGGAACGGTGACTGAACTTCAGGCTCTATTCTTCTCAGGGACAGCTGACTAGTGGCTCCGTATGCCCAACACTTCTGAAAGACTTCTGGAAACTCCACTACCTCTTTATCCTTCTTCTGAGCAGCACCTTACTACTCACTGGAGTGTTGAGGAAATAGCAAGAGTGAGTCCATATCGAACTCAACAAATATATCATAGGGTTCATGAGGCTTAAAAAGGCTAGACACTGTTTGACTGCATTTAGCTTTTAATCATCATATAATTAGCAATTGAGTAGCATCAAGGTATTCCAATTCTCATTAATGAACCAATGATCAATTGTAATAAGGATAATGAATAGCATTAACATGAGCATAATAATAATCAACAGTAATTAAGCATGATATAACAATGGTGATCATCTATCTGTAAATGTTCCAAGGCCGCCCGTATCCGTGGGCACGGCTAGTATACCAGTTTTTAACTCTGCGCAGAGGTGTACACTTTCACTGTGAGTCATGACTTCCAAATGCATGGGTTCGCGACTCCCCAAAACACCGAAAATCATATAAAGCCACTTAAAGGTTCGTCTAACAAGTTAGGGCCATTAGATTCACTCGGCAAGCAGATATAGAAACCCCCCTTTTCAAATGGAACAATTCCTTCTCGGCTATACTCATAGACTAGAGGCTGTCCTACACCCAACGTGTCAAGTCATTCTTACGCCATTTAAGGTAACCACTAACAAGCTAGAAAAGATCCTTTAAACAACTAGAGCCAGAGCCATATAGCCCTCACAGCTGTACTGTATGTCCCAGATGATCACGTACAGATAAGTCCTTATGGAGAGAAACCAGAGCAACAATATAACCCTAGTCTTCAGCGCTATCTTTTAGTAAATAGGACAATAAGGATGGTCCCATGTTATACTTGCCTTTTTCCAAGGTTAGACTGCTCAGAATGTTCAGCTGCTATCTTTCGGTCTCCAACTTTTGCTTCAACTGTCGGTCCTCAGCCCCTAGTCTTCAGCGCTGACGAACCACACTTCCTCAACTCACAGCAACCAAGCATAGCAAATAAACAACAAACACATCTAAGAATAATACACCAATCAAAAGAGAAACTTAAGAAAGAACGGTCTAAATGGCACGGCTTGGTGCTACGGTCGCGAGGGCATAAGAATGACAGAAAACGGAGCTATCTTTGAAAAGGAAAAGTATATCGTTGTACTTGCAACATAACTATAAAGACCAAGTTTACACTGATCTATTTTTATTTAATGAAATAAGGTGATGGACATTTTAGAAAACTATCCTAAGTCGAATTAACCAATTTACAATGAATTATAAAGATGAAGTTTACCTTATTCATATTTTATTTATAAATGCCCCAATATTATTTAAAGTCACTTAACTATTCTGCTCAATAAATAAACTTGTGAGAGCACCTATTTCAGTCATATATTCTAGTTTAAAATAAGCAAATTATATTTATAGAAAACATAGGTAAATTGGTATTAATAAAATTAACATTTATTTGTAAAAGAACCATTCACCTAACTTGTATTCTTTTTAATTTAAAACTAGTTGCATAAACATTAATCATAGCTGACGTTTATTTTATAGAATTTGTAAACATGTTATGTGGTAAACATCGTTACGAACACTTAGACAACGTTGGATCTACCGCAGAAGAATGGATTGAAATAATGCTAAAATGACAGGACGATAGATGTTCGAAGCAAGTAACTAAGAAACATAGGCAATAAAGTGGTCTGGATAAAGCATGGATAGTTCGATGTTAAAAAAAACAAGATTTGCTTTGAATAAGAAAACTGGGTATATATATAGTATATATCGGAGGGATTATACTAGGCATATAAGGCACTGATTCTGATGGCTCGTATGCACAGAGGCATCCGTATGGTACTTGATTGCTTGTGTGCTATACGTAGACTGATACATGACAGGTTTTGGTAACAAGGCAACTGAGCGCGCTCAAACCGATCGAAACAGATGGCGATGGACAATGGCAAGGTTCAATATACTCGACCAGCAGAATGATGCAACGATCATTAGCATGGAACACAGGACCTACGGCGATATGATCAGGTTTGGATGCAGGCTTGCAAAGCAGCAGGCCTGGCTACGTTGCAGGGACATCTGGGTTTCAGATAACCAGAAGGCAGCAGCTGCTCTTGTTGAACGCCGGTTGGCAGGGCAACAAGCAGCACAACAGCGGCGGTAATGTGCAGGGCACAACGAGATCAGCGACGATGTGGTGGCGCTTCAGTGAGGGTAGCTTGGAATTGTGGTAATAAAATGAAAAGAGAAAGAGAGACAACGCTGAGATACTCACCACATGCAGAGAGCCATGATTCTAGAGTCAAGCAGGCAGCCAGGCAGCAAGACGCAGAGCCAGTTCGGCTGTGGAGTTGGCCAGAGCCGAGGCTGACAAAGGCTGCTGCAGTCCGCACGGCAAGAGCAGCCCACGCCAGGATTTCTTGAGGACACAGACGACACAGATGAGGTGATGCGCGATTTTGACGAGGCGGCAGCGGCATAGGGCTGCGTGGAATTTGATCAAATAGATTAAGGGTTGCAAGGGTTTGGAAAAGGATACGATGGGAGGCCCTATTTATAGACGAACACGGCACTGTGGATGTTGAGTCCCCAGCATTTACACATAAAGCACATGGCCTGGTTGCTTCCTTCTTTGGATTATGTGTCATCACGTCACGTCAAAGCGAAATTGCCCATGGAACCAAAACAAAAAGAACAGACGCACCAGATTCAACGAGAAAGAGAGTGGCACGGGCCTTGATCCATCCATAGGTGCAAGATCGAGAAGGTTTGGCCACGTAAGGTTTAGGGTTAAGATTAATTATTTTCGGAAATTACTAAATTCCGTGTATAAAAATAATTGCAGAAAAGTCTAAAATTACCTTTTAAGCCACGAAAAATAGCCCGAATCTCAGGAAAATCACTGGAAAAATCCTGAAGACACTTGGAGGGATAAGGAACTCAACTAAATGAGTTTGAGCTCATGAAAAGATTAATGAAAAGATCAATAGAAAAGATTAAGCTAATGGAAATTGAAATTTTAAATCCAAAAAATGCCAAAAAGTTTTCCGATGAGAAGTAAACGTCGTCCTATGATATTTTGAAAATAATAGCACTCACCAACACCAGAGGCAAGCATCAAACCAACACCACATTATTAAATTAATATGAAAAAGTTTAAAACCACAATTTTCTATATTTAAATTAGCAGCCACTTAACTTATCTAATAAATTTATTCAAATATTGAAATCATTTATTTTATTTAGTGTTTTCTAAGCATAACCCCAAATTGAAAATTTGGGGGTGTGACAATTCTACCCCACTTAACAGGAATCTCGTCCCGAGATTTGGAGAGGCTTGGGAGAAAGATAAAGTTGATTTCCAAGTCTTCACTTTTCCTTCATCAACTCTTATCCAATGATGATGCCACAAGCTCATAACCAACTTTGTAAAGGTGTCCTTTAGACCCTTACGATCCTTGTAGATGGTTCCAATATGTTAACAACCCTGAGAAAAGATACTTGCGCTCGATAGTGACTTTGCAACCATGTAAATAGCTGATGCTTTCAGATGACGAAATAGAACGTATAAAACCGCCATCTTGTATCGTCTTTAGTTTGACAACCCCCCTTAAGAAGAGATCAACTAGAGAACACCAAAGGATAGCTTACATTTATTTCTGAGTGATAACTACCATCATGCCCTTCTACCATCTCAAAGAGATTCATGAGCATATGCAAGAACAAGTAACCTGCATTTCCTCGCGAGCAGAAAAATGGCAGTGTAGTGATATAGTTATAACTCGAGTTCTGGGAATCTGATGATGTTATAGCTTATACCGTTGGAAAGTTTATCAAATTTACCACAACTTTATTATAGAACACTTCTCTAGATTCTATAGTCAAGGTAGTCGAAAACTGTGCACAACAGAAACTATTCCAGGTTGCTGATAGCACAGATGCATCGCCTTGTGATTTTCATAACTCCCAAACCATAATATCTATCAGGGCGGTTCTTATGATCAGAGAAAGGTATCGAAGTCTACTATTGTCCAGAATTTATCCATGATTTTTGGACATCCAAAAATAGAGATATAAGCTAAGGAGGACAGATTATTCTGAAAAGACAGGATAAGGTAGGAACGAGATTCAGAGAGACTAGAGAGATAGATGACACTAATCTTCAAATCTTCATTCTTCTTTTATTTGTGTTGATGAGATATAAGACATAGATCGAGGATAGCCAAAAGATGACAAGAAAGATAAAGTATGATCTTTAGTTCTTCGTACCTTGTCGCTTGAGATATTCAGCAATTGTTGTTGTTAACAGCAGATGCTACCCCACTTAACAAAGATCTTGTTTCACCTGACGACGTCATTGAAGGCAACACTTTCTCTATGGCTTGCTGCTATTGATAAGTCCTTCATGTGTTGATCCTCCATTAAGATGAGATAAAGAAGGTAGCATGACAACCAAGGGTAGACAAGGATGGTGTAAGAGAAAAATGGCAAGAATTAGGATCGATTGAAAGATAAGTAGGATAGAAGATGACACTACCACACTTAACTTGGATTGAGCTACTCCTCAAGACTTATACCTTCCGAGCCACCTTTGAAACATGAGAACAAGGATAACACACAAGCAACACATCAAGCACAACAAGCACACATCACATCATCGATACTACACGTGCTTCTTCAACAATGGTGGTCATCCTAAGGGAAGATTATGGATGATGAAAGGCCATCGAACTTTTAAAAAAGGTGAGATCAGAAAACTTTTAGTAAAAATAACATAAAACAAAATCCAAGGGAGTAAGAAATAATAGCTCAAAGAAAGCTATCAAGGAGGGAATACAATAGGACAAGGAAGAGGAAATAGTCAAAATCAATGAGTCAAGGGATGACAAAAATAGTTTTACAGTAAAATGAGTTTTAGAATATATCAGGTGCTACTTGGCATACGTCCTACAGTCAACACCGCTATGATACCACTCTATCACACCCGGTTTTAAAGAACTAAACCAGGTCAGCCGTATGTGTGCCCAGGAAGTCCACACATACGTTAGAATGAAAAAGTATCAGAAACAATGTTATTTATTTAATGTACACATAGCTATAATAACACTTACATCAGAGTATCGCGGAACGGTGACTAAACTTCAGGCTCCATTCTTCTCAGGGATGGCTGACTGGTGGCTCCGTATGCCAAACACTTCTGAAAGACTTCTGGAAACTCGACTACCTCTTTATCCTTCTTCTGAGCAGCACCTTACTACTCGCTGGAGTGTTGGGGAAATAGCAAGAGTGAGTCCATGTCGAACTCAGCAAATATATCATAGGGTTCATGAGGCTCAAAAAGGCTAGACACTGTTTGACTGCATTTAGCTTTTAATCATCATATAATTAGCAATTGAGTAGCATCAAGGTATTCCAATTCTTATTAATGAACCAATGATCAATTGTAATAAGGATAATGAATAGCATTAACATGAGCATAATAATAATCAACAGTAATTAAGCATGATATAACAATGGTGATCATCTATCTGTAAATGTTCCAAGGCCGCCCGTATCCATGGGCACGGCTAGTATACCAGTTTTTAACTCTACGCAGAGGTGTACACTTTCACTGTGAGTCATGACTTCCAAATGCATGGGTTCGCAACTCCCTAAAACACCGAAAATCATATAAAGTCACTTAAAGGTTCGTCTAACAAGTTAGGGCCATTAGATTCACTCGGCAAGCAGATGTAGGAACCCCTTTTCAAATGGCACAATTCCTTTTCGGCTATACTCATAGACTAGAGGCTGTCCTACACCCAACGTGTCAAGCCATTCTTACGCCATTTAAGGTAACCACTAACAAGCTAGAAAAGATCCTTTAAACAACTAGAGCCAGAGCCATATAGCCCTCACAGCTGTACTGTATGTCCCGAATGATCACGTACAGATAAGTCCTTATGGAGAGAAACCAGAGCAACAATATAACCCACATGCTCTAGTCCCCTTTTCAGTAGCAAATAAAATCATCATTAAAGGTTGATTGCTTAATCCATTAATCAAATTACAAGATCCTTGTTCATAATTAAGCACTGGCAATAGCTACCCAAATGCATTCCCAAGGTTGACAAGGAATCAAGGTAACAATAGCTAAGTTATAATCTCTAAGGTTGTCAAGGAGGACACATGCATATGTATGATAATTTTAGTAAATAGGACAATAAGGATGGTCCCATGTTATACTTGCCTTTTTCCAAGGTTAGACTGCTCAGAATGTTCAGCTGCTATCTTTCGGTCTCCAACTTTTGCTTCAACTATCAGTCCTCAGCTCCTAGTCTTCAGCGCCGACGAACCACACTTCCTCTACTCACAGCAACCAAGCACATCAAACAGACAACAAACACATCTAAGAATAATACACCAATCAAAAGAGAAACTTAAGAAAGAACGGTCTAAACGACATGGCTCGGTGCTACGGTCGCGAGGGCATAAGAACAACAGAAAACGGAGCTATCTTTGAAAAGGAAAAGTGTATCGTTGTACTTGCAACGTAACTATAAAGACCAAATTTACACTGATCTATTTTTATTTAATGAAATAAGGTGATGAACATTTTAGAAAACTATCCTAAGTCGAATTAACCAATTTACATTGAATTATAAAGATGAAGTTGACCTTATTCATATTTTATTTATAAATGCCCCAATATTATTTAAAGTCACTTAACTATTCTGCTCAATAAATAAACTTGTGAGAGCACCTATTTCAGTCATATATTCGAGTTTAAAATAAGGAAATTATATTTATAGAAAACATAGGTAAATTGGTATTAATAAAATTAACATTTATTTGTAAAAGAACCATTCACCTAACATGTATTGTTTTTAATTTAAAACTAGTTGCATAAACATTAATCATAGCTGACGTTTATTTTATAGAATTTGTAAACATGTTATGTGGTAAACATCGTTACGAACACTTAGACAACGTTGAATCTACCACAGAAGAATGGATTGAAATAATGCTAAAATGACAGGATGATTGATGTTCGAAGAAAGTAACTAAGAAACATAGGCAATAAAGTGGTCTGGATAAAGCATGGATAGTTCAATGTTAAAAAAACAAGATTTGCTTTGAATAAGAAAACTAGGTATATATATATATAGTATATATAGGAGGGATTATACTAGGCATATAAGGCACTGATTCTGATGGCTCATATGCACAGAGGCATCCATATGGCACTTGATTGCTTGTGTGCTATACGTAGACTGATACATGACAGGTTTTGGTAACAAGACAACTGAGCGCGCTCAAACCGATCGAAACAGATGGCAATGGACAATGGCAAGGTTCAATATACTCGACCAACAGAATAATGCAACGATCATTAGCATGCAACACAGGACCTACGGCGATATGACAAGGTTTGGATGCAGGCTTGCAAAGCAGCAGGCCTGACTACGTTGCAGGGACTTTTGGGTTTCAGATAACCAGAAGGCAGCAGCTTCTCTTGTTGAACGCCGGTCGGCAGGGCAACAAGCAGCACAACAGCGGCGGTAATGTGCAGGGCACAACGAGATCAGCGACGATGTGGTGGCGCTTCAGCTTGGGTAGCTTAGAATTGTGGAAATAAAATGAAAAGAGAAAGAGAGGCAACGCTGAGATACTCACCATATGCAGAGAGCCATGATTCTAGAGTCAAGCAGGCAGCCAGGCAGCAAGACGTAGAGCCAGTTCGGCTGTGGAGCTGGCCAGAGCCAAGGCTGACAAAGGCTGCTGCAGTCCGCACGGCAAGAGCAGCCCACGCCAGGATTTCGTGAGGACACAGACGACACAGATGAGGTGATGCGCGATTTTGACGAGGCGACAGCGGCATAGGGCTGCGTGGAATTTGATCAAATAGATTAAGGGTTGCAAGGGTTTGGAAAAGGATACGATGGGAGGCCTTGCTATTTATAGACGAACACGTCACGGTGGATGTTGAGTCCCCAGCGTTTACGCATAAAGCACATGGCCTGGTTGCTTCCTTCTTTGGATTATGTGTCATCACGTCACGTCAAAGCAAAATTGCCCATGGAACCAAAACAAAAAGAACAGACGCACCAGATTCAACGAGAAAGAGAGTGGCACGGGCCTTGATCCATCCATAGGTGCAAGAGCGAGAAGGTTTGGCCACGTAAGGTTTAGGGTTAAGATAAATTATTTTCAGAAATTACTAAATTCCGTGTATAAAAATAATTTCAGAAAAATCTAAAATTACCTTTTAAGCCACGAAAAATAGCCCGAATCTCAGGAAAATAACTGAAAAAATCCTGAAGACACTTGGAGGGATAAGGAACTCAACTAAATGAGTTTGAGCTCATGAAAAGATTAATGAAAAGATCAATAGAAAAGATTAAGCTCACGAAAATTGAAATTTTAAATCCAGAAAATACCAAAAAGTTTTCTGATGAGAAGTAAACGTCATCCTATGGTATTTTGAAAATAATAGCACTCACCAACACCAAAGACAAACATCAAACCAACACCACATTATTAAATTAATATGAAAAAGTTTAAAACCATATTTTTCTATATTTAAATTAACAGCAACTTAACTTATCTAATAAATTTATTCAAATATTGAAATCATTTATTTCATTTAGTGTTTTCTAAGCGTAACCCAAAATTGAAAATTTGGGGGTGTGACACTTCCCTCCTCCCACAGTTGGACAAGGCCACGAGCGAAGCTCCATCTGCTGGCACCACGTTCTGTACGTACAGGTATCCCAAGGAAGAAGATAAGGTAATTACAAGTTTGCCACTAGTGAGTATAATCTCCGTCGTTTAATCGTTTGACCTCCGATTTGAGTAGTTCTTGTCGCGTTAGGTTCGTGTAGTCACGATGGTCATGCCTCACAGTTATAAATTTATTGATTTAAAAACTTTTTGATCAATGTAACATCCTAAATTTTGATTTGTTTCAAAATAGATAAAATTGATTTAATTATGTAATTATGTGTGCATTTCACCTATAGGAAACAATAATTTTTGTGAAAATAAAATCAATCATAAGGTTAGAAAATGTTCATGCATGCATGCTGTTGCACAAATATTTTTGTGATGATTGGTTTGAGTCAAAGTTCAAAAGATATTCAAAAACATTTGAATATTGGATTTGAAAAATCAAATTAGAAAAATAAAATTTCTTTTCCATTCCCCTCTCCCCTTCCGGCCCGAGTAGCCCGTTCGGCCGGCTACTCTTCCAGCCGAGACGGCCTGCACGCGCGTGCCTTCCTCCCCCTCCGTTTGCTGGGCCGGCCCGAACCAGCCCAGCAAGACAACCACCGCCGCGCCCCTTCCTCTGAGTCGCTGACTGCCTGGGCCCGCATGTCGGCGCCATCTTCTTCCCCAACCGCCTCCTCCGCTCGCTCGCTCGGTCTTGAGCAACCGCACCGCCCCGCGCCCACGTCTCGCATCGTGGGAGCGTCCTCCCCTCACCTGGCCTTCAAAAAATGGAGCCGGACCCCTTCACCGCCTCCCCCTGCTACCCTTCCCGCTCCAGTCCCGCTCATGATGCCGCAACCACATCACCGCCGCTCGTCGGGATCTGCCAAGCGCGAGCCGTCGTCCCCGAGCCACCTCCGCCCCGTTGATTTCGCTCGGTGAGCTCGCCTTCATCCCCGCTTCCTCCCATGCCTTCACATTCTCCAATCGTGGTCTGTTTGGACGTTTTCCCGTGCTCCGGCGAGGTCCCCGCCACCGGCCATGGCAGCCACCGCGTCGGTCACCTTCCCCGTCCGCATAAAGCGCATGGTCGGACTCGCCATCTCCCCCGCTCTCTTCTGGTGCTCTCGGCTTGGCGAGATGAGAACCGTAGCGCCCTAGCCGCCTTCTCCGACGAGCTGCACACCACCGGCCATGGAGCACCGCCGTGGGCTCATCTTCTCCGGCGGGCTACGCCGCCCTCCTCTCCTCCATTCAATCCGAGCCGCTCATCACAAGATCAACGGCTCAGAGAGCTCAATACCCCTTCGGGGTCCATTTTTGTTAAAGAGACCCCCCGCTTTCATCTATTTGAACCCGCCGTCCTTGGCGTACTCCCGGAGTGCGCGTTCTTTTTTCGGAAAGCGTAGTTTCTTCGGTATATATGAAAAATACGCTTTCAGATTAATTACAGAATTGCCACTGTAGTAAAACGTTTATAAATTCGTCGTTTTAGCTCCGATTCGACCCGTTCAACTTGCGTTAGGTTCGTAATTTCATAATCTACACATTAGTGCTACTGTTAGACCTGTTAAAAGTTTTTGAATTTCTCAATTAAGTCTAGTTTAATAGCTAGCTTTTGGAACCCTAAATAATTCGCAACTTTTGCGTTTTAGCTCCGATTTTTGTGATCTTCGCGTTGACGTGACCGTAGCAAGGCGTAGAATACGTTCATAAACTTTTTATCTTGTTTTTATACTGCTGGTGTACTATTCTAATTATAGGTTATTTGCTATGCATGAATGCTCCTGAAATGTGTATGTTGCCGTGTTGGTCGAGTCAGACGGTGAGGAGTACGTTGGGAGCCAGGAGTACTTCGAAGACCAGCAGGACCAGCAGGAGTGTGCAAACTAAGGCAAGTATAGTTTGGGTATTCTTTCCGTGACCATGATCTTGTGACTTAATTAATGTAAGAGCTATGATGGTTGAGAAATGACTTTTTAGTAACATAAGATCTTGTCTGTACGTGAACCTCCAGGATTTACAGTACAACTATGAGGGCTATATGGCTCGTGCTTTAGCTCGGTATGAGGACCTTTTCTAGCTTGTTAGAGGTTACCCTTATGGCGCAAATGGGGAAAAGCAGACTGTGGATCCCTGGGACTGGTTGTATTACACAGACTGACTTTAGAAACCTAGCGGCCCTAACTTGTTAGACGAACCTTTGAAAGGCTTCATAGTGAACCCTGCCGACCTTCCTTGGAAGTGGGTCAAGAGGTTAGCTACCTCGGGCGAAAGGGTAAATCACGACTCACAGTGAAAGTATACACCTCTGCGCAGAGTTTAATAAACTGGTATACTAGCCGTGCTCACGGACACGAGCGGCCTTGGAGACATCTACATTAAAGATGATGATTCTTGTTTTGTTAAGATGCTCATTTACTTATCGATTATACTTTATATTGATTATGTTACATTGATCATGAGTTTATGGGATCTATACTTGATATGCTTGCGGAGTTTGACATGGACTCACTCTTGTTATTTCCCACACCTCAGGATAGTCTCTGGAGTTTTAGACTTGTGATCAACCAGTCAGTTTGTTCCTGTGGAGCAAAGTCTACACCCGAAGATCAGAGTTGTTTTTTTCCGTTGTTTGCACTCTGAGGTTATGTTTATATACTAAGTACGTTATTTATTAAGCATTTGTCTCTTGGTATTACACTTATCTACGACTATATGTGAGATTTGACTGCTTTATTTCACATATAGTGCATATCTGGTTTCGTCCTTAAAATCGGGTGTGACAAAGTGGTATCAGAGCAATGCTGACTGTAGAACGTAAGCCTAGTTAGAAATGGGTCGTGTTAAGGTTTTGAAACTGCTATAACAATCCTTGTTCTATAAACCTTGGTATTTTTTCCATACTGTATCCTTGCCCTTGATATTATCCCTGCCTTGTTGCTTATTTTAAAAGTCTTTGTTCTCATCTTCACTCCTTGAATTGGTATGCTTTTAGAACCTCATCTTACCATCTTCTTGCGATATCGAAAGAGAAGCATTAGGATCTTTTCCCTTTATACGAAGAAAACGATAGCATCGCAAGTGGAGTCATTGTTGAGTTGTGCTCCTATATTGCCTTGTTGGATTGTCTTTATGTCTATGCTTGTATTGGATCTTTGTAATGATTGCAATGAATTTGTGGATCCCACAATTTCATTTAGATATAGGCTTAAGATATAAGGATTAGTGAATAGGTAGATGGGTTGGTTTATTTTGACTCTCTACATCCTATCCTTTTAGAGCAGTCTGTCTCATTTGTCTTATACATCTGTCTTTCAACAACCATAAATTATGAGAAAATTCTGGACAACATTAGGCTTCGAGATCTTTACCTAGCCGCAAGAATCACCCTCATAGCTATTTTGGTTTTGGAGATACAAAAATCACAAGACGATGCAACTGTGCTGTCTGAAAATTAGAACAGAATCTGTTATGTGCTGTTTTCGACCAAGTCATCTACAGAATTTGGAAAAGTGTTCTATAAGAAAGTTGCAGGAAATTTTAGAAGCTTTCCAACGGTATAAGGTGGAACTTCATTGGAATTACAAAACGAGAGTTGTAGCAGTTTTACCGCGTTGCTGATTTTCTGCTCTCGAGGAACTTCAGATTTCTTGTTTCTACCTATGCACAAAAGAATCATTAGGATAATAGAATGTATGGATGCTAGTTAGCTCATCTAGCAAAATGTTCAAGCTACCTTATTTGGTGTCCCTTATTTTAAGGGGGTAGCCAATGTAAATAAGATTTATTAAGATTTAATTCTTTATTTGGAAGTATTGGTTAGTCTCCATGATTGAGTTGCCACTCTCAAGCAAAAATGTCCTGTGTACAAGGTTGATAATTTTGGATCCATGGAGGCGAGAGTTGTCCCTTTAGATAGCTCATGATTATGATCATCTATGCTTGCTCGTGTTGCTGATGTTGGTCACTTGATAACAGGAAGTGTAGTATCCCATGACTCAGGAGCCCTATATGACGTCTCGCACTGATATGTGGGAAAAGGCTGATGTTTTTGCCATTGAAGGATGTTATGGGTATGATGAAGCTAAGCACTATCAAAACAACAATGTTGAAGAGCAAGTTGGGAGGGAACTGAGTCAGAATCCACAACGACGAAAGCGAAAAAGGAAAGCCCATAAGAAGCCTGCTCAAGGAAGCAAAGCGCAGCGAAACTATGTCAATGGAAGACTGAGCAACGTGAATATGGATAACATTCATGGAGCTACCAAAGCAGTGGGTGGTTATATTCAAGTAAGCTCAGTACAAGTTTTTGCTCTATTTGACCCTAGTGCTTCGCATTCTTTCATTTCCGCCGACATGGTAGAGACGTGCAAGATGGTGAAGTGTCCAACGAGGAGGCCTTTGCTAGTTCAAACTCCAGTTGGAGAAATACAGACAGATCAGATATGCTCGAACGTCAGTCTTGTCATAAACAAGGAAAACTTCACCGTAACCCTCATTGTGTTAGAGTCACTTAATATCCCCGTGGTTCTTGGTAATGGATGGTTGTGTGCGCAGAAAGGAGTGATTCATGGTACTCGGTGCACAATGCTCTTAACAACACCGTCAGGGAAAAGAATTGAGTATCAAGGTGGTCGACTCTCACCTAAGGAAGACGAGAATGACCAATTAGAAGATAGGTACACCGAGGATAGCAAAGTGGACCATGAGTTTACAGAAGTTAGAGTAGAGGAACAAACGACTTTGGAGGAGCTCAATAGGAGAGTTGATCATGTTTAGGCAGATTGGTCAGTTAGGATCTGAGAAACTGCCTCATGACTCTCAACGAAAGATGTAATTTAGAAAATGAGGATCAAATAAAGACAGAGTGTCATTATCTCTATGATCATAGTCATCCGAATCTCGAGGACGAGATTCCTCTTAAGGGGGTAGAATTGTAACATCCTAAATTTTACTTTGTTTCAAAATAGATAAAATTGATTTAATTATGTAATTATGTGTGCATTTCACCTATAGGAAACAATAATTTTTGTGAAAATAAAATCAATCATAAGGTTAGAAAATATTCATGCATGCATGCTGTTGCACAAATATTTTTGTGATGATTGGTTTGAGTCAAAGTTCAAAAGATATTCAAAAACATTTGAATATTGGATTTGAAAAATCAAATTAGAAAAATAAAATTTCTTTTCCTTTCCCCTCTCCCCTTCCGGCCCGAGCGGCCCGTTCGGCGGCTGCTCTTGCAGCCGAGACGGCCTGCACGCGCGCGCCTTCCTCCCCCTCCGTTTGCTGGGCCGGCCCGAACTAGCCCAGCAAGACAACCACCGCCGCGCCCCTTCCTCTGAGACGCTGACTGCCTGGGACCGCATGTCGGCGCCATCTTCTTCCCCAACCGCCTCCTCCGCTCGCTCGCTCGGTCTTGAGCAACCGCACCGCCCCGCGCCCACGTCTCGCATCGTGGGAGCGTCCTCCCGTCACCTGGCCTTCAAAAAATGGAGCCGGACCCCTTCACCGCCTCCCCCTGCTACCCTTCCCGCTCTAGTCCCGCTCACGATGCCGCAACCACATCACTGCCACTCGTTGGGATCCGCCAAGCGCGAGCCGTCGTCCTCGAGCCACCTCCGCCCCGTTGATTTCACTCGGTGAGCTCGCCTTCATCCCCGCTTCCTCCCACGCCTTCACATTCTCCAATCGTGGTCTGTTTGGACGTTTTCCCGTGCTCCGGCGAGGTCCTCGCCACCGGCCATGGTAGCCACCGCGTCGGTCACCTTCCCCGCCCGCGTAAAGCGCATGGTCGGACTCGCCATCTCCCCCGCTCTCTTCCGGTGCTCTCGGCTTGGTGAGATGAGAACCGTAGCGCCCTAGCCGCCTTCTCCGACGAGCTGCACACCGCCGGCCATGGAGCACCGCCGCGGGCTCATCTTCTCCGGCGGGCTGCGCCGCCCTCCTCTCCTCCATTCAATCCGAGCCGCTCATCGCAAGATCAACGGCTTAGAGAGCTCAATACCCCTTCGGGGTCCATTTTTGTTAAAGAGACCCCCCGCTTTCATCTATTTGAACCCGCCGTCCTTGGCGTACTCCCGGAGTGCGCGTTCTTTTTTCGGAAAGTGTAGTTTCTTCAGTATATATGAAAAATACGCTTTCAGATTAATTATAGAATTGCCACTGCAGTAAAACGTTTATAAAATCGTTGTTTTAGCTCTGATTCGACCCGTTCAACTTGTGTTAGGTTCGTAATTTCATAATCTTCGCATTAGTGCTACTGTTAGACCTGTTAAAAGTTTTTAAATTTCTCGATTAAGTCTAGTTTAATAGCTAGCTTTTGGAACCCTAAATAATTCGCAACTTTTGCGTTTTAGCTCCGATTTTTGTGATCTTCGCGTTGACGTGACCGTAGCAAGGCGTAGAATACGTTCATAAACTTTTTATCTTGTTTTTATACTGCTGGTGTACTGTTCTAATTATAGGTTATTTGCTATGCATGAATGCTCCTGAAATGTGTATGTTGCCGTGTTGGTCGAGTCAGACGGTGAGGAGTACGTTGGGAGCCAGGAGTACTTCGAAGACCAGCAGGACCAGTATGAGTGTGCAAACTAAGGCAAGTATAGTTTGGGTATTCTTTCTGTGACCATGATCTTGTGACTTTATTAATGTAAGAGCTATGATGGTTGAGAAATGACTTTTTAGCAGGGATGAAAACGGTATGGATATTTTCCGACCGTATTCGAGACCGAATCCGTTTAGAGGGGTTTTAATCCGTCCATATCCGAGTCTGGATATTTAACATCCGATACCATATTCGTATCTGAATATTTAAATCACATATTTATGATGTCGATATCCAATCGTATTCTATCTGGCATTTTTTATACTATCCGTATTCGAATCCGAATCCGGACATAAATATGAAAACAAATACGATATCAGTGATATCCGTCCGTATCCGATCCGTTTTCATCCCTACTTTTTAGCAACATAAGATCTTGTCTGTACGTGAACCTCCGGGATTTACAGTACAACTGTGAGGGCTATATGGCTCTGGCTTTAGCTCGGTATGAGGACCTTTTCTAGCTTGTTAGAGGTTACCCTTGTGGCGCAAATGGGGAAAAGCAGACTATGGATCCCTTGGACTGGTTGTATCACACAGACTGACTTTGGAAACCTAGCGGCCCTAACTTGTTAGACGAACCTTTGAAAGGCTTCATAGTGAACCCTTCCGACCTTTCTTGGAAGTGGGTCAAGAGGTTAGCTACCTCGGGCGAAAGGGTAAATCATGACTCACAGTGAAAGTGTACACCTCTACGCAGAGTTTAATAAACTGGTATACTAGCCGTGCTCACGGACACGAGTGGCCTTGGAGACATCTACATTAAAGATGATGGTTCTTGTTTTGTTAAGATGCTCATTTACTTATCGATTATACTTTATATTGATTATGTTACATTGACCATGAGTTTATGGGATCTATACTTGCTATGCTTGCGGAGTTCGACATGGACTCACTCTTGCTATTTCCCACACCTCATGATAGTCTCTGGAGTTTTAGACTTGTGATCAACCAGTCAGTTTGTTCCTGTGGAGCAAAGTCTACACCTGAAGATCGGAGTTGTTTTTCCATTGTTTGCACTCTGAGGTTATGTCTATATACTAAGTACGTTATTTATTAAGCATTTGTCTCTTGGTATTACACTTATCTGCGACTATATGTGAGATTTGACTCCTTTATTTCACATATAGTGCATATCTGGTTTCGTCCTTAAAATCGGGTTTGACAATCAATAATTATTTAATCGCTGTTAATTAGAAAATAACTAAGGGTTGCAACTCTATTTGCGTCATGTCGTGTTTGTGTCGACGTAAACTATGTATTAGTAACGATGTTTATCATGTCACTTGATTATGAATTTGTTAAATTAAATAGTAATTAGATAAATATATTTATTAAATGGTTTCCTAATTAATTAACAATAGTTAATTCGTTTTAACTCCGATTTGGTTCGTTTGAGTTGTGGTCGTGCCGACCAAAGCTACATGATAGTAGGAACGTTTAACCTATCCCACCTCATTGAATTTTATAAGTTAGATATTAATTAGATTTATGCTTGTGCAATTGAGTTTCTAATTAAAAGCAACACGGGTTTAAACTTCAGTCTGTCCTAAATTAATGTTAATCTAATTAATATTATACTAAATGTCTTTTGAATTATAAGATTCTTAGTTCAACCTTGAAACATAAGTGTTTTCATTCAGTGCCACAAATTCTTCTATATATATCGTTAAATATTAAATTGATTAATGTTTATGTCATGCTCTTTTAAATTAGAAGCGACTTAGATTCATACTTGGACCATTCTTAAATAAATGTTAACTTGATTAATATTAACTTAAATGTTTCTTAATTATAATTAGTTTAGTTAAACATGAAGCTTGTAGTGAATTTAACTAATATTTGTCTAATGTCTTTTCAAATTAAAAGTAACTTTAGTTTATAATTTGTCTTTTATAAATAATCAACTGCTATCATGATTAATAAGAACTTAAGTGTTTTCTTAAATAGAACTTGTTTAGTTTATGCAAGAAACATATAATGATCCTATTAGTTGTTATCACTTTCTTTATGCTTTCTAATTTATAAATATTTAAATGATTTCTAATTTATAAATGTTTAAATGACTTAAATACTATAAAATATATAAAAATAAAATATAACTAAGGTTTAACTTTGGTTTTTATAATTTGATTAATTCAACTTCAGCATACTTCTTTAAAAAGTCTATCGCCTTACTTTATTAAGAAAATTGAAATCATGCTTACAGTATGTATTCTCCGTTTTATTGCAAACCTCTCAATAGTCGCGAGTCCTCTTTGATGGTAGCTCCGTTCTTCGTCGTTCTTGGGTTTTCGCGATTGTAGCATCGTACCATATCATTTAGTGCGCTCTCTTTCGAAGTGTCTCTTTTGTTTGGTGTGTTGTTCTTAGTTGTCCCTATATGTTTGCTTGTATGTTTGTTAGTGTGCTGGGTTGCTATGATCTACGAGTAGAAGAAAGACTATCCGTGAGCGCCGAAGATCCGAAGGTGAAGACCAAAAGCTGAGTGCCAGAAATTGCAAATGAAAGATTAAGTTGAGGTTTTTCAGAGCAAGTTACTTTCGGCATAAAGCAAGTAAAAGGCAAGTATAGTTTGGGTATTCTTTTTTGTGACCATGATCTTGTGACTTGATTAATGTTTAAGCAACAGACGATAAAAATAACTTTTTAGCAACTTGAGGATTTATCTATAAGAGAATCTCCGGGATTTATAGGACAACTGTGAGGGCTATATGGCTCTGGCTTTAGCTCAGTATGAGGACCTTTTCTAGCTTGTTAGAGGTTACCCTTGTGGCGTAAATGGGAAAAGCTGACTGTGGATCCCTGGGACTGGTTGTATCACACAGACTGACTGATGAAACCTAGCGGCCCTAACTTGTTAGACAAACCTTTGAAAGGCTTCATAGTGAACCCTGCCGACCTTTCTTGGAAGTGGGTCAAGAGATTAACTATCTCGGGTGAAAGGGTAAATCACGACTCACAGTGAAAGTGTATACCTCTGCGCAGAGTTTATTAAACTGGTATACTAGCCTTACTCAAGGACACGAGCGGCCTTGGAATCCTTACATTTAAGATGATGACTTTTGATTGCTAACATGCTCATTGTTTACCGTTTTATGCTCTACATTATTTATGTTACATTGATCATGAGTTTATGGGATCTATACTACCTTGTTGCTATACTTGCGGAGTTCAACATGGACTCACTCTTGCTATTCCCCACACTCTAGACTTTAGTAAAGTTGCCTCAAAGATCGATGGTGTTATGGCCGAGTTCCTAGAAGACTGATAGAAGTGCTAGGCATATGTTACCCCCAGTCAGCCGTCCCTGAGAAGAATGGAGCCTGAAGTTCACTCACCGTTCCGCGATACTCTGATGTAAGTGTTTAATATAGCTATGTCTATGTTATATAATAACATTGTTTCTGATACTTTTTCATTCTTGCATATGTGTGGACTTCCTGGGCACACATATGATGAGCCTGGTTTTGTTCTTTAGAAAACTGGGTGTGACAGTTAGCCCCTCGGTTTTAGGTTTAATTTCGTTCTTAGCCTCAGTTTTAGTGTCTAGGCCCTTAGAAAAATGTTTTTAATTGCATAAATGTCCCTAAAAATGGTTTTATTCATAACTTTCTCATTTTTGGTCCAATTAGAGTGATTTTCATGCTCATGTGTTCAAAGTAGCGAGTAGAATAGTTTTATAATTATTTCTCTTTATGTTTCCACTATATGATGTATTGTTCTAATAGATTTACTTATTTTCTTGCATGTGATGCTTATCTAGAATCTTGCTTGGTGTTGGAATCACATCAAGAAGGCGAGGTTTTCGAGGAGCAGGTCTTCGAGGGGCAATTCTAGGAGCAAGCTTTTGAGGAAGGCAAGTATAGCCTATGGTTCCCTTGCTACCTAGCAATTTAATCATTTATGTACATATGCATGTGTCAAATTGATAAACCCTAAGGATATGCCTAGAAATATTGGATCTATATTCCTTGTTAGCCATGGGGGAATTTGCATATTAAGAGGTTAGGTTTTGCTAGGCGTAATAAAAGCTTAATTATAAATTAGATTAATGGATTTGTATCACAATTGGTAAAAGATGATCTAGCAACTTAAAGAGGGCTGGAGTATCGGCTATTTTTGATGCTCCAGTTGCTCTATGTAACAACTTATACCTAAAGCGGCCACCCAGGAGGTCCGTACAACCTTGAGAATCAAAGTGGGCACGATCTTAGTCATATAACTCGTTTTCTCTAGTTTGTTAGTGGTTACTGAAGGGCACAAGAGGGGGGACTAGGTTGCAGAATTGCTTCTTGCTTGTCAAGGTGTGTATTGGGTTGTGGTCATGGTATGCCACTCTTGAAGGGGGCCTCCATTCGCCTAGACGCTGAAACCTCGCAGCTACTAACTTGTTAGGGTAATTAGTGAAGGGCTTCATAGTGAAACCCTATCTACTCACCTTGGGAGTGTTAGGGGGTTGATGGGCCCTAGGCAAAGGGGAATCATGACTCAAGGTGAAAGTCTACACACTCTACAGAGTCTTGTTAATCTGACATATCAACCATGCTCACGGACACGAGCAGCCTGGATCCTTTATGTATAGCCAGATATGTGGATGGATGGGAAGAATGTTAATAATGATGATTATAATAACTTTTCACTAGGGATGGGGTTGTTGGCATTTCTTAGCATCACTACTAAGAACAGGCTTAGGACCCATCCCTAGCAATGGCGCCAAAAATGCTTGTTGGCATTTCTTAGTGTCGCTAGTAAGAATAGGCTTAAGACCCATCCCTAGTAACCACGCAAGAAACACCGACTGATAGGTCATAATGTTTATAGACGAATCCGCAAGCACACGGATCTATCATTGTAGCATTTCACCCGGAAGTATTTAGGGTATCGTTATTTATATTTTCCCAAAGGAAGGCAGTGATAACAAATGTTCTAACATGTATACAATATTACAAACATACATGCATGATAGACTACCTAACTTTACAGGGGTAAATGATAATAGTGTTTAGATAGTGGACACACACATAACACTTCTACACCACACTTGTGGGTGTGGAGGAAATATGAATAAAGAATAAAGAAATAATCTAACAGGAGTAGAGTCATCTATACGGCTATGAGCGAGAATTGTAGCAATCATACATGGTCATGAGCTAGAACTAGGTCAATGCAGAATGGATCGAGAGACCATCGAGTACTGGTCTGCCAGCAACCTCAAGTGGCATATTTACGAACTCCTACACCCTAACCGAACATGGGGGAATACAAGGGATGGACAGGGCTGTCACCACCTGCCCACCTACCCCTCGACTATGGATTAGGCATGCAATCACCCACCACTATATACCCAGACACCTCGCCCGCATATATACTGACCACCCAAATCCCCCGCGGTCCCCGGCCCTACAGATCGACAGGTAAAGGACTTGGACGTACCCGAAGGCATGAGGAACCACCACCCCAACACCAATCTATTTCTATCCATGAACATAATATGAACCTCAAAGCATAACATCATAAGTAACATAAACATAACATGTGAACTATATGCTAGTTCATATGCTATGATCATATTACTATGATTATCATTAGTCAAATATAACATAACCAAGGCATAAGAATTATATACCACCATGATTATATCAAAATGACTATGCTCTAATTCTAGGCACAAACCATATGTATGAGATAAGAACATGACTGATTGGATCAAAATGGTAACCTCTATTAGCTCACCAATCCTTTCCAAGGAGCCAAACCCTCCAAGATAGCTCTCCTCCTCTACTAGTTTCCTACTCCTACTCCTAAAGAAAGTAGAAGGAGGAAGAAGAAGAAGAAAAGAGGAGCTCAAGTGTAGAGTGAGAGGTGTAGTGGTGTGTGTGTGAGAGAGCTCCTCCTCCTCTTCTTATATAGGGTCTTAGGGGGTCACTCCAGGTGCCAGGTTCACTAAACCCAGCAACGCACCCCTACACCGCCAGCCTTTGGAGTAAATGCACCACCACGACAAAGTTGGGCTAGGGAGGCGGCCTAGCTAGCGCGCCCGTGCCACTGGCACACTCACGCTAGGGCTAGGCCCCTCGGCCTAGGCTTCGCGTGGTGGGTTGCTCACTGGGCCTATGAGTTCATGGTGATGTGGGTTTGCTTCGGTTTGGTTCCAAGTTTTGGTCCATCACTTGGTTTGCTTGATTACATGTTCCTGGAAAGCGCCTTTTCTTTGTATTCCACATGTATTCTATATGATTTCCTGCAAGGCAATGAATACTAGGGTACAAGTGGAAATACGTTAGTAGTAATGCATATGTGTGTAGAAACATGTAGTTCTTCTCCTTTTTGGATGAATGTTGGTGGTATAAATGTGTCGATAACGACCGCCAACAGGGGTTATTCCACTAAGTTAGTTACTTAGGTGTTAAAATAAAATGTGATCAACTAAAATGCTAACCGCTTAACCATATTAACCCTTTGAGCCTTGCATCCCCATATTTATACTTGGTGAGCTAGATGAGCTGACACTTGTTGTCAACAAATAAAAATCCCAGATGGGTACCAGATGGAGAAGGTTTTGTGGAGTTCCCTGAGGATGTTCAGGACTTCTAAGGAGAGCATGCTACCAGTCGATGTCCCCATGGGATGGAGTTCTTTTTAGCTTTTCTACGTATCCGCTGTAATAAAGCCGTCGGCAATGATTTGTAAGACTTGTTAATGAGTTGTAATAAAGTTTAATCGTGGTTTGTGCTATGATATCTCTCAATTTGTATGTATATGTGGTTTGGGACTTCCTGGGCCCACATATATTCACTCTGTGGTTTTATTTACAAAACTGTGTGTTACAAGAAGGGATTCTTCTAACCATCTTTTCTTTACTTCTCAGAATGCTCTCATGCCCTCTATTGACAACCAAAATTGTCCATTTTATGAAGTTTTCAAAATGTCGAATAGACCTCACCATCACATTCCTCTCATCGAGATGGTCAAAAAACATATATGAAACATCTAATTCAGAGTCCGGATGAGGGAGTTATGCCCCCAAAAAGATGCTCCATTGTTGGATGTTCCGGCTCAAGTCAGAAGTTCCGGCAGCCAAAAGTTCTAGGAATTGTGCCAGGAGTTCTAGGAATTAGAGTCAGAACTTCTAGGAAACCTAAAAAACCTATTTGGGTGCCTATATGTTAGAACTTCTGGCTAATGTCAGAAGTTCTGGCTGTCCAAACTTTTGGCTTGAGCCGGAACTTCCGGTAGACCTAATAAAAAGCCCAGATCAGATTTGGCCTTTTGATTTTCATTCCAAACTATTCCAAACTCATGGGAAACTTGGAAAATAAGCCTTAGAGAGGTTTCCTACTAGGATAAGACCAACCCCCACTATATATATGAGAGGATCATGGTCGATTGAGTTCCCATCTATCCAATCGGCAAAAAAATCAATCTAATATCTCTCTCTTTTACCTCTCTTTTATCCTCTCTTCCTCTTTACTTTCTCCTCATTCTTCGTTAGCAGCATGGATGGTGGATCGACAACGGCGAAGCTCTAGAGCAGACTAGGTCGGCTAGAGTAGCCCATAGCAGCTGCATGCCCCAATGGGGTCCCTCCTAGGCGTGTAGGGTTTTGTGTCTCTAGAGACCTCGCCAGCGTGTCTTACATATCATGCTCCCTTCAAGGCTCCTCTAGTGATGTGTCTTGCATATCGCACTCATCGTTGGAGGCACATGGTCCAGCTATGGATATCCCCTAGGCGTCGGGCGATCCCTAAATCGGCTGGGCCCTACATTGAGTGATCTAGCTCCTTGTCGAGTGTGTGACCTAATTTAGTGTCAACACACTTTTTGGTGACTCCACTAGGGATGATTGGTTTGGCTATCTCCTATAGTTGATCTTTCTGACCTAGCCTATTCATTGGTTCCAATATATTTTTTTGTATTCTCATTACCGTTGCTTAATCTGGCCCAAAAGGCTGAAAACATCTGGTCTTGATTTCCTTTTATCAAGATGTGGAACAATGGTCACAGTGGCGAGTTCACCAGTTCAAGGGGTTAGGCAAGCATCATTAAGTCTACAACCATACCTGAGGTAAAGGCACATGAGTCTACCGAAGATTCTTTTTTTCATGTTATGAAAAAGATTACGTTTAAATTTGATGACGTAGAGGAAAAAGATGTTTGGTGCTTCTATTGCTACTCATGTTGCACATACTAGTGAATCGGCCTCGGCTTTTAGTCAACCTCAATATGAGAGGCCATTTCCCTGCTATCTTGATCAATTTGGCAGATTTGATCAACATGGCAGGGTGATTGTAAAGAGTCTATCCAAATTAGCCTCTTCGGCGCCTAAAACCGGTAGGGCTAATTTAGGAGGGGCTAGCACTATACCTCCTAGTAAGACGCTGTCTTACTGCTATTTTGATCAAGATGGCAAGCTTACTTTTAGGAACAAATCCGGATTGGTCTCTTCGGCGCCTAAAACTGATAGGACCAATTCAGAAGGGGTTAGCACTATTCTTCATACTGCTACATACACACCTAATTCAGTTAGTACTTCTCAAACTGATGACGGGGCAGCAGCACCACATGCTTCATTGCCTCTTATTACGGTATTGTCTAACTCTCCAAAGTCATCAAGCATGATTCCAATGCCTAAGATTTCATGGATACCTCCCAAACTGATTCATATAAATTTATAAATCAGTTTTGGAAATCAAAAGTGGCAAAATTGGACATGCAAGCTACGCATGATGGAGATGCACATCCTTTACCTTACAATAAGACACTTTCCATGGCTAAAACATTGGAGATAAATAATCCAGCCATCTTCATACGACTGGAGCAAGCTGATTCCACTATTGGAAAGAATGTGATAATCGGCGAGCCTAGAGAATCTAAGAAGATAAAGAAAGTCTTAAATCGTGAGGTGGTGCTAGAAAAGTCCAATGGTAATTGGGAGAGCCTTAAGATCATTATCAAATCCTTTGGGCTCGAGGGGCAACCCCAAAGTCCCGTGGACAAGTAAAAATCAGCCACTAACACTATTGTTCAAAAAGGGTCAATTAGGCTGACTTTAAAGTCGGTCAAAATGGTTTTAATATTGATGGATAGAAAAAAAATCAGCAAGACTGATTTCCCAAATTGGTCAAGCTAGTGGTGAACAAAAATTGCAGCATACATGTAAAGATGGAGTGTTGATTCCTTACCCATTAATACATCAAAATCCTCACCGGTGCAGGGTGTGTGCTGGTTTATCTCATAATGAGCAATGGAGTGTCCTTCAGAGCTGATTGAGCTATGGCCAATCGAGCTCCAGCAAGGCAAGACCAATTAAGCCAGTTTTGGTTAAACTAGCTAATTAGGTCCAACAAAAGGATGCTCCAATCAAATGAAGTAAAGGACTGATTGTCATTGATAATCTGGACCCATCTGATATGGAGGAAATACCAGGGGGCACTGCTGCCAATGATCGTAATGCCCAAAGTAGCATATCAGCTCCTGAGAACTTCCAACCGATGTGGTCCCTTTGGGTTTGTCGAGAATGCAATAGCGCAAACTCCAGTGTGCTCATTACAATAAGCTTAAGCAAGAAGGGCTACCAAATATGGGAAAACAAAATTTTGACAAGATGGATCCAATTCTCCCTCAATCAAGCGAGAAAGAGCTGGTTGCCTACTCAAAGTCGGCTGAGCTGATTTCCCAGTTGACTAAGTTGACTTCCCCTACCTCTTGCCAAGTTGATCAAGAAAACTCTACGTTGGCTAAGCTAACATCTTCTATTGCAGCTCCTTTGGCCACTGTGCAAGTCGGCCTAGCTGATTTCAAGTCGGCTAACCCAACTCTTATGATACCAGCAGCCGATATGCCTCCGGTTGATTTGGCGCCTGATTTTATTCCTGTAGGTGTTGGGGGGCCTTCTGGAAATCAAGATGGTTTTGCCCCCTCAGAGTGCTATTTTCCAAAAGGCAGCAGATCATATGAATCACTCAAGCCACTACATGTGAAGGGCTACATTAATGGCAAATCGGTCGACAACATGTTGGTAGATAATAGAGTCGTGGTAAATCTAACGTCATATTCACTTTATAAGAAGCTTGGTGAATCTGATGAGGAGTTGATTAAGCCTAAGAGGATGGTTAAAGGTGTTGGAGGAAATTCTATTTCAGCCAAGAGATTTGCCTTGATGAAGCTTACTATCGGGAGCAAAACATTGGCCACCGTCTTCTTCATTGCAGAGGTGCAAGGGAGCTACACTTTGATTCTTGGGCATGAATGGATTCATGGAAATCGATGTGTGCCATCTAGCTTGCACCAGTTCCTCATTCAGTGGGTAAATAATGAAGTTGAGATCGTCCATACAAACTCATCGGTTTATACCACGGTCGATGCCCCTTTGCTTGGGGGCATGATGATATGATTTGCTTGTCAGGGAGAGACCTTGCTGGTTTTGACTCATTAGAGGAGGCTTTGTTCATGTTTCTCTAGAGCCAATTAATGATCGGCTCCATATCATCATGTAGTATAAATTATGTTTGATAAGGAATTGCATCAGGCAACCCATGTGAGCAAATTGTTGTTAGGTTTGGCATTAGACCACGACCATTGTTGCTGGACAAAATCTAGAAACTGATTAGAAATTAAGTTAAGTTAATCGTACTTCTCAAGAACTCTCTATCAACACCACTGGTTCTTCATGCATTTAGGAGTGAAGCTCCATTCGCATTATATATTATTGCTGAAGGTGTATCGGTGTTGTTTTGACTCAAGAAGACAAAGGTAAAGAATATGCGATTGCTTATCTTGGTCACCGTCTTCTTGATCCTGAGACAAGGTACAAAATAGTTGGCTAAGCTGATTGACCAAGTCAGCTTAGCCAACAATTCTTCTATTGTGACCAAGTCAGCTAAGCCGATCACCCTTATTGGCTCAGCCGACCTCCCCATGACCAACCCGGTCAATTCATCCGAGAAGCTATCTAATCAGCCTGACTTAACTTCTAGTGATGTTGGAGCTGATTTAGAAGATTGGAGGACACCCTTGTTGAGATATCTATGTGATCCAAGTGCCAAGGTTGATAAAAAATGTTCGGCGGAGCACTTTCAAATATGTATTGCATAATGATGAGCTCTATCGAAGAACCACGGAAGATTTGCTACTTAAGTGCTTGGGATCAGATTAGGCAAGAGTAGCTATAGGAGAGGTCCATGAAGGCATCTATGGTATGCATCAATCGGCCCTCAAGATGAAGTGATTATTGCGTAGAGCCGATTTCTATTGGCCTACTATGATGGCCGATTATTTTCGCTACTACAAAGGCTGCAAAAAGTGCTAGAAGTTTAAAAATATTTAGCTTGTTCCTGCTGCAATGCCTCATCCTATCATCAAACCATGACCTTCTCAAGGTTGAGGGTTAGATTTCGTTGGCCAAATACATCCTCCATCTTTGAAGGGACACCGATTTGTGTTGCTTGCTACGGATTACTTTACTAAGTGGACCGAAGTAGTTCTTTTGAAGAATATGACACACAAGGACATAATTGAGTTCATTACTGAGCATATCGTTTATAGATTCAGCATCCCTCAGACATTAACTATAGGTCAAGGGGCATCATTTGTGTCTAAAGAGGTGAGGGAATTTGCCAAATTATATAAGATTAAGTTGCTCAATTCGTCTCCATACTATGCTCAAGCTAATGGCCAAGCTGAGTCTAGTAATAAGACTTTGATCAAGCTCATCAAGAAGAAGATTGAGTAGAATCCAAGTAGGTGGCATGAAGTTTTGTCTAAAGCTCTATGGGCACATCGCATTTCAAGGCATGGTGCTACAAAAGTTACTCCTTTTGAGTTGGTATATGGTCAAGAGGCCGTGTTGCCTATCGAGGTAAATTTGGATGCATACAGGCTTGCTAAACAAAATGATCTATTAGCTATTGTGTATCATGATTTAATGATGGATAACATCGATGAGGTGACTAATGTGAGACTAAAAGCTCTCAAGGAGATAGAGAAAGATAAAGCTCGAGTTGACAGGCATATAACAAGAAAGTCAAGAGCAAATCTTTCTAAGTGGGAGAATTAGTGTGAAAAACCATACTACCAATTGGATCGAAGAGCAATCAGTTTGGCAAGTGGTCAGCAAATTAGGAGGGTCCTTACAAAGTGATGTAAATCATATTTGGAAATTATTATATACTAGAGACATTGCAAAGTGAACGTCTCACAAGAGCAATCAATGGGAGGTATTTGAAAAAAATACTTTCTAAGTGTTTGGCAAGAAGCTTAAGTGCTCTACGAGCAATGACCGATACATGTATCGCCCTTAGAATAAAACTGGCTGATGTATACATCGCCCTTAGTTACTAAGCCGCTGATGAGATGGGTATCATTGTTGTTTGGTTTTATTTTGACAGGTGTTTTTAGGTTCGTGCATTATTCACCTGAAAACAAGGGGGCAAATGTTGACAAAGGTTCTGGGATTTCGCCCGAATGGGCCAAATTTCGATGAAATTCGTCAAATTCGGTCTGGCCTAAGATAAGATCGAACCAGACAAAATATTTGGGCCCAACATAAATTGAAAGCCCATTCTAGGATTCCACAACAGCCCACCGAGCTAAGGAAACCCTCCTTCACGAACTAGCAGCATCCGCTCCCTGTGTCGCCGCCAGGAGCGTTCCCTGCTGCTTGCTCTAGCACCATTGCCGCTGCCCGTCGCCACACCTCGTGCCATGGTCGCTCATCTCCCCTCCTAATGCCTGTGCCCATGCCAGTGTAGCTTCTCGACACCCTTGCTTGCACAGTCGTAGCTGCTCTCCGCGCCATCGCCGCTCGCTGCAGCCGTAGATGCGCCATCGCTGCTCCTCGCCACCATTGTTGCCCCATAGCCGGTCCTCGACGCCTGCTCGTTCCAAGAAGGACACCGCGCATGCCCCCTCCATGCCCACTGCCATGTATTGTTGTTTGGGATAAATTTTGTTTAAATTTACTCAAATTTCATTCAAATTTGATTTGTTTGACTAGTCAACTCGAGTGAATTTCGGTCCGAGTTGTCCGAATTTCGTCTATTTCGGTGGCCTCCGAAATTTTTGCATAAATGAATCCCAGAACCTTGATGTTGACAACCAATATTGTCTATTTTATGAAGTTGTCAAAATGTGAAATAGACTTTGTCATTGCATTCCTCTCATCGAGATGATCAAAATATATAAATATAACGTCCAATTCGGAGTCCGGATGAGGGAGTTATGCCCCCACAAAGATGCTCCATTGTTGAAAGTTCCGGTAGCCGAAAGTTCTGGGAATTGGAGCTGAAACTTCCAGGAAACCTGAAAAAAAAAACCTATTTGGGTGCCTATATGTCGGAACTTCCGGCAAATGTCGGAAGTTTCGGCCGTTGGAACTTTTGGCTTGAGCCAGAACTTTCGGTAGACCTAATAAAAAGCCCATATAGGATTTGACCTTTTGGGTGCCGATCCAAACTGTTGTAAACTCATGGGAAACTTGGAAAATAAGCCTTGGACGGTGGGTTCCCATCTATCCAATCGACAAACAAATTAATCTACTATCTCTCTTTACCTCTCTTTTACCCTCTCTTCCCCTCTACTTTCTCCTCGTTCTTCGTCGGTGGCATGGACAGTGGGTCGACGACGGCGAAGCTCTAGAGCGGACCAGGTCAGCTAGAGCAGCCCATAGCCGCTGCATGCCCTAACGGGGTCCCTCCCGGGCGTGTAGGGTTTCGGGTCTCAAGAGACCTCGCCGGCGTGTCTTGCGTATCGTGCTCCTGGCGAGGTTCCTCCAACGACGTGTCTTGTGTATCACGCTCATCGCTAGAGGCATGGTCCTGGTGTGGATATCCCCTAGGCGCCGGCCAATCCCTAAATCGGCTAGGCCATACATCGAGCGATCTAGCTCCTTATCGAGTGTGTGACCTAATTTAGCGTCAACACCCTCCAATACTATATGTAATCTGGACCCATGACCTGAGCAACGTGAGTCCAATGGCGGTACAAAGTATGATTTCAAGATGCGTCGAGTGATGATACGGAGATCAACTCACGACGTATTGGAACAGATGACGATCGTTGAATAAATCTCCAAGCCGCAAATCATCCACATGACTACTAGTAAAAGGAGTAGAGATAGATAGGTAGATATTCTTCCCTATGAATTAGACAAAATAGTAATCGCTAATCACCCGATAAAAAGTCCTTCCTACTCGTATTAATGTTCCTTGTGCTTTCATCATTCTCTTAGTCATTAGACTTTGGAGAGAAAAAAAAATATTTGTACGTATATCATCAACCAAGGTTCATTGTTAGTTATGGATGATATGCAGTCAACAATGCAACAAAAGGGGCATCGAGCCATGGAATAACAGGAGATGTGGATTGGCCCGTACAACAAAAGGTGCAATACCTTATATTATTCTGTTTTCCTTCGAATAAAAGAAAATTCATGCTTCACTTGCAACTATACAAATGCAGGACTCAATTTGACAAAAAGTATCAAGCTTCACTCACACTGATAATGAAACAACGGAAACAAAACAAGAAAAACACTCATAATGACGGAGCAGAACATCGAGCCGTCTTATTGCAACAACACTCCAACAGAACTGTGGATGTCTGGAAAAGGAACCCAATACGAGCCTCTCGATCCATTCTTATTCAGGGATGAATATAGATGCCAATTGCATCGATAAGCCAACCTGAACGCCCATAGAAACCCACAATTTGGCCGCTGTTTTCAACTGGGATACTGAAAGTATTTCCTTGTGCTTTTCCAAATGAATAGCTAGCAACGTTGGTGACAATATTAAGTGACGTCACCAGATTCAGAACATTATCGTAAGGGCCGTAAGTGCCAGAAATTTCCCTCACATACTCATCGTCACCTAATTCAATCTGCCAAAACACCAAAGTTGCATAATTACATATTATCAGAAACATCGATGGATATGCAAATGAGGAAAAGAAAACAGAAAAATATTCATTCAAACAACAACAAATGCTTTCCGTTTTAATTATATATTTTTTTCATCACAAGATACTTTTCACATTTCTTTATTCGTATTTAGGAAAGAAAAGTTAAATATTAGTCTTCAATTATACTGTACTCCCTACACAAAGGAGGGTTATTTTTTCACTTGATTGACAATTTATAACAATTGACGATTTTTTTTGTAAAGGCGTATCAGCGAAATTGCTGAGATTATCTTTCAATTTCCCGCTGCTTTCGAGGATTTCTTTATTTTCAGTTTAATAAATCTACACTGAGTACAATATAATAATAATTGACTGGACGACAGCTACATCTACACTCGATGAGAGTCACGTACCTTAGTAAAACTCCCGTTTCCACCACCCCAAAGATCTGTTGTGTAGTCATTCCCAGCAGTGTCAACATAAGTGAACATAATTGCTTCAATGACGTCTCCGCTGCGGATCGTCATGCTTGTTAGGCGTTCAGGCAGCACGTCGATGTCTTGAGGATTACCACCTTGGCCACCCCACGGTCCAACCTTTACAAGAGTTGAGCTCTGCATATATATGAACCAATGAATTAAATTTAGATAAGTTCCATGATCAATGTTAACTTCACAATGCTGATACAAAACTTTGTCAAATTGTATTTTCACAATGCTCTCATAAAAAGATTGAAGCGCAATACCATTTTGTATGAACCTGCTTCCTGATGTTGAAGCTGTTGGTGATGTGGTGCTTCTGCTACAAACTTGAACATACAAGCGCCCACTTATATAGATGTAGAAGGCATGCAGCATTTGTCTTATATGATTGTTTCAATCCTCTTTCTTACCGCTAGGCTGCACAAAAAGTTGTACGGCAAACAACTGAATTGTGTTATTTTTCGTGGGCACATGTGCACACGGGAAGCCTCAAGTAGTTCCGCCCATGGTTCCATTTCATCTGTTTGTTGGTTACTCAAACCCGTACATGTCAGATAGTTTACTGTCACACCCCAAAATTTCTAATTTTGGGTTGTGCATAGAAATCACTAAATAAAATAAATGATTTCAATATTTAAATAAATTTATTAGATAAGTTAAGTTGCTGCTAATTTAAATATAGAAAATTGTGGTTTTAAACTTTTTCATATTAATTTGATAATGTGGTGTTTGTGTGATGCTTGTCTTTGGTGTTGGTGAGTGCTATTATTTTCAAAATACCATAGGACGACGTTTACTTCTCATGGGAAAACTTTTTGGTATTTTCTGGATTTAAAATTTCAATTTCCGTGAGCTTAATCATTTTTCTTGATATCTTCATCAATCTTTTCATGAGCTCCAAATACTTTATTTGGGTTCGTCTCATTCTAAAATATCTCTGAGAATTTTCCCTAAATTTTCGGAGCCTTCGAGGTATTTTTCGTGGCTTAAAATTCAATTCTGGACTTTTCTAGAATTATTTTATCCATGAAATTAATTAATTCCGAAAATAATAAAATATCTCAGATTTCCTCATGCCCAAAGGCCCATGTCTTTATTTACTAATGGGCTTTTATAATTAATTAGGCCTATTAGTAAAGGTGGATGGTGCAACGTCAATTAGCACCATATCGCTAATTGACATGGAGATGGAGAGTTTTCCTCCCTATATATACGTACCTATCCCTTGGGTAAAAGCACACCAAAACTACCGTGGAGGAGCCCCTAGTTTGGGAAATCTCTGGTGTAGTAAAATATAATTTTCTCTCTTCTTGTCGCCGTCGGCTAGGCCGTATCTCTCGCTCTCTGTTCTGCGTTCGGCTTCGCCAAAGCGGCGCCGTGATCCCGGGCCGCTGAGCCTCGTCGTCTTCAGCAAGCAGCCTCAGCCCAGCGTCGCCTACCTCCGTCCGTGCGAAGTGCCGACGTGAGATCGTGTTCCCTCAATATTCCAGTGTTTTTCCCGTTTCCCCTCTGCGCTACAATCACCGCAGTCACCGATCACCACCGCAATCGCTGTCGCCCGCAAATCCACACGTCATCTTCCCTCCACAGATCACGCCTCCTCTGCCGGCATCGACCCGAGTACTCCCCATATCAACTCTGAGCATCGCGTGCAGAATCTACTGAGCGATCATCTCAATTTCCTGCAGTGATTGATCGGATCAAATAATTTGAGTCGCAGGTGATCCTAGGAAACAGGCACCTGAAGGCGCTGGACGGTGGCCAGGAGAGGTTGCGGCTGTTCAAGGGCGATCTGTTGGACCGTGGCAGCATCGCCGCCGCAGGTGCTGCCTGCGATGGATTCTTCCACGCCGTCGCCGCTCCGGCCGGCCAAGGTCCTGGCCGAGGCCTTTTCTTTCACGACGAGCAGCAGCAGCACCCCGATTTCCTCCCTGGCTAGCTGTACAGGATTGCAAGGAAGAAAACGAGGTACCGAACTAGTTCACCATCGATCTTTTGATCTCCACCGTTTTATCGTTTTAACTCCGATTTGATCCGTTCAAATTTCGTTAGGTTCGTAATTACGAGATCTTCATGTTGGTACTACTGTTCAGTATATTTTCAAATTTTGAATTTCGATGGTTAGAATTAATTTATTATTTTACTATAGAAAATCTTGTTTAATTTGTATCTTTTCCGTTTTAGCTCCGATTTGCGTGTAGTTCGCGTCTGTGTGATCGTAGCGACACGTAGAATCATTTCACAAACTTTTCATCTTGTTTTGCTATTGTTGGTGTCATGGATAAGTTTGCGGCCGTTTTTCTTTAGAAAAATAAAACTTGAAATACAATAGAAATATATATATATACATACATACATAGGATGATCATGAAATGTCTGTCACTGCACCCACATGCAAGCATCTAGAGCGAGTTCAGAATGCAAGTGCAGTCTTGCCAGGCTTGGAGAGCAGAGCGTATACGTATACGTATACGTCCATGATTAACGAGCCCATTCAAATTGTGTTAGACTCGATCCATTCTTTCTGCTATGTATTTTTTTTAAGGTGAGATGTATATTAGCAACTTGAATACGTTCTAATTATAATACGCTTAGACAAGCACGATATATATTATAAACTTGTTTTAGGGCTCACACGTTATATTGTTTTGCAAGTTAAAGTTTAACTGGCATAAACGATATCAAATTATGTATGAATAAATTATGATCAGCTCCAACACGCATCATGTATAATTTGAATAGATGTTCTCAAATTTTATTTTATTTTCTATTTGAAAAGTTAAAGTTTACTTTGATACATGCATGTTTATATTTAAAATATGATTATTGATTAAATAATATGAGACATTTTCATAAATAAAATATGACTAGTTTTAACTTGTTTCTAATATTAAAATATAATTTGACTAATATGAATTAGTATGTTCCGCATGATTTTTCTTAATTAAAATTAATCAAGCTGGTAGTTGTTTCCTTTATAATATAAAAAAACTCTCGATAGTATTATTGTTTAGCATGTTTTAATTTATGCGTTCAAATAAAATATTAATCTATATGCAATTAGTTTTCTTTTTCTCATATAAACTCTCGGTAGTCGTTTCTTTTCCATCGTAATTTCGTTATTGGCGTTTCTTATGTTCTTGTGACCGTAGCCGGTAGCTCTCTTTTAGTACGTTGTTTTCTTTTGTGTGGTGTATTGTTCTTAGTTGTCCCTATTTGTTTGCTTGTATGTCTGTTAGTGTGCTGGGTTGTTATGATCTACGAGTAGAAGAAAAGGCTATCTGTGAGCTTCGAAGATCCAAAGATGAAGACCAGAAGCTGAGTGCCAGAAGTTGCAAATGAAAGATTAAGTTGAGGTTTTTCAGAGCAAGTTGCTTTGGGCATAAAGCAAGTTCTAAGGCAAGTATAGCATGTGATTATCCTTGTTGTCCTATTCATATTAAGCAAATAATATCATTATGCATATATTCCTTGATAAGGATGACTTAGTATTGATCTTATTCCTTGATACCTATTATAATGCATGGATTAGTATTGCTAGTGCTCAACATGAACTATGATCATGTAATTTGACTAATGGAATATGCAATAAACATTAAAAGATGATTTTATTACTGTTTAAGGGTACTAGAGCATGGGGTTACTTTGGTGCTCTTGTTACTCTCCATAAGGACTCATCTATAAGCGAAAATCCGAGATTTACAGTACAACTGTGAGGGCTAAAATGGCTCTGGCTTTAGTCATATAGAATGACCTTTTCTAACTTGTTAGAGGTATTCCTTTATAGCGTAAGAATAGCTTGACGAATTGGGTATAGTGCGGCCTCTATCCTCATGTGTATAGGCTGCGTGTTATTGTGCCATCAGGAAGGGGGGCTCTACATCTGTTTGCCGAGTGAAATCTAATGGCCCTAACTTGTTAGACGAACCTTCGAAAGACTTCATAGTGAACCCTGCCGACCTTCCTTGGAAGTGGGTCAAGAGATTAGCTACCTCGGGCGAAAGGGTAAATCACGACTCACAGTGAAAGTGTACAACCTCTGCAGAGTGTAAAACTGTTATAACAGCCGTGCTCACGGTCACGAGTGGCCTTGGACCCTTATGGAATAGTTGATCATTAATAATGGATATGTTTTTGCTATTCATTAATCATTTCACATGGATCATATGTTTATTGTTTATATTGAGACACTTTGATATCATTGATATACTGAATTAATGCTAAATAAAAGCTACATGCTGATAAACCTATGTTATGCCTTTGAGCCTCATGAACCCCGTGTTATATTTGTTGAGTTCGACATGGACTCACTCTTGCTATTTCCACCACACTCCAGTGTGTTGAAAGGTGCTGCTTAGAAGAAGGATGAAAGTGTAGTGGAGTTTTCAGAAGTCTTTTCAGAAGTGTTTGGCATATGGAACCCCCAGTCAGCCGTCCCTGTGATGTTGGAGCATGAAGAAAAGATTAGTGACCGTTCCGCGACACTCTGTTAGTTGTAAGTATTAATATAGTATGTTTTCCGCTTTATATAAACATTGTTTTGATACTTTTTCATTCTGACATATGTGTGGACTTCCTGGGCACACATGATTAGCCTGGTTTTGTTCTTTAGAAAACCGGATGTGACAGAGTGGTATCAGAGCGGTGTTGACTGTAGGACGTATGCCAAGTAGCACTGGACGTATTCTAAAACTCATTTTACTATAAAACTATTTTTGTCATCCTTTGACTCATTGATTTTGACTATTTCCTGTTCCTTGTCTTGTTGTATCCCTTCCTTGATAGCTTCCTTTGAGCTATTATTTCTTACTCTCTTGGTTTTTGATTTGTATTGTTTTTACCAAAAGGTTTCTGATCTTACCCTGTTCAAAAATTTGATGGCCTTTTCATCATCTATAATCTGCCATGTAGGATGACCCCCATTGTTGAAAAAGCACGTGTAGTATCAGTGATGTGTTGTGTGCTTGTCTGGTTTGGTGTGATGCTTGGGTGTCGTCTCTGTTCTTGTTTGTCAAAGGAGGCCTAGAAATCGTGTTGAGAATTAACTCAATCTATGTTAAAGTGGGGTAGTATCCTCTCTTGATCTACTTAACCTTCGATCAATCCTAATTCTTATAGTCTTTTCCATAAATCATCCTTGCTTACTCTTGGTTTCTATGCTTTCTCCTTTATCTTAACCCAAGGGAGGATCAACACATGAAGGACTCATCAATAGCAGCAAGCCTTAAAGAAAGTGTTGCCTTCAATGACATCGCCAGGTGGAACAAGATCTTTGTTAAGTGGGGTAGTGTCCGCCACCATCACCAATCTCAAGTCATGAGACAGGAAGACCCAAAGACCAATCGCTATCATAATATCATCTTTTACTACTCCTTGCCTCTTAACTAGTCTCACCTTCTTGCCATCAATCTTTACTTTTTCTCATCAACATTTGACAACTTTTGACCCTTGTCCTTACATCTTATAAATCCTAATTCAAGGACCTACAAAGACTTGAAGATCAATTTATCCTTCCCACTGGTCTTCCCAAATGATGAAATGGAAAACTAGTCTTTACCTTTCTTCAACCAGTGCTAGTCCGTTACTTTTTTCGTGATGTTTCATAAATCTTGAATCCAGGAGTTTTGAGTACATTAAGATCTATCTTTATCTCTTATGTCATCTCTTGCTAATCTCCACCCTTGTTTTTACACCTTATAAAGTGAAGACTCGATGATCAACCTTGATATATCTTTTCAATCTCCTTTGATCTTCCTTTTCACTTATGCTGACCTTCAATCCTTTGACCTTCTTTCATTAACTTGAATCAATCTTAACGATCAATCCAATGTTCTTTTGTTATCCTTTGATAATCCTTGACGCTTATATCCGAACTTGTCAAAAAGTCTCGAAACAACCTTATTGGTCTGTTTTATCTTTCTCCCTAGTCTCTTCGAATCTCGGGACGAGATTCCTGTTAAGTGGGGTAGAATTGTCACACCCCAAAATTTCTAATTTTGGGTTGTGCATAGAAATCACTAAATAAAATAAATGATTTCAATATTTGAATAAATTTATTAGATAAGTTAAGTTGCTGCTAATTTAAATATAGAAAATTGTGGTTTTAAACTTTTTCATATTAATTTGATAATGTGGTGTTTGTGTGATGCTTGTCTTTGGTGTTGGTGAGTGCTATTATTTTCAAAATACCATAGGACGACGTTTACTTCTCATGGGAAAACTTTTTGGTATTTTCTAGATTTAAAATTTCAATTTCCGTGAGCTTAATCATTTTTCTTGATATCTTCATCAATCTTTTCATGAGCTCCAAATACTTTATTTGGGTTCGTCTCATTCTAAAATATCTCTGAGAATTTTCCCTAAATTTTCGGAGCCTTCGAGGTATTTTTCGTGGCTTAAAATTCAATTCTGGACTTTTCTAGAATTATTTTATCCATGAAATTAATTAATTCCGAAAATAATAAAATATCTCAGATTTCCTCATGCCAAAGGCCCATGTCTTTATTTACTAATGGGCTTTTATAATTAATTAGGCCTATTAGTAAAGGTGGATGGTGCAACGTTAATTAACACCATATCGCTAATTGACATGAAGATGGAGAGTTTTCCTCCCTATATATACGTACCTATCCCTTGGGTAAAAGCACACCAAAACTACCGTGGAGGAGCCCCTAGTTTGGGAAATCTTTGGTGTAGTAAAATATAATTTTCTCTCTTCTTGTCGCCGTCGGCTAAGCCGTATCTCTCGCTCTCTGTTCTGCGTTCGGCTTCGCCAAAGCGGCGCCGTGATCCCGGGCCGCTGAGCCTCGTCGTCTTCAGCAAGCAGCCTCAGCCCAGCGTCGCCTCCCTCCGTCCGTGCGAAGTGCCGAGGTGAGATCGTGTTCCCTCAATATTCCAGTGTTTTTCCCGTTTCCCCTCTGCGCTACAATCACCACAGTCACCGATCACCACTGCAATCGCTGTCGCCCGCAAATCCACACGTCATCTTCCCTCCACAGATCACGCCTCCTCTGCCGGCATCGACCCGAGTACTCCCCATATCAACTCTGAGCATCGCGTGCAGAATCTACTGAGCGATCATCTCAATTTCCTGCAGTGATTGATCGGATCAAATAATTTGAGTCGCAGGTGATCCTAGGAAACAGGCACCTGAAGGCGCTGGACGGTGGCCAGGAGAGGTTGCGGCTGTTCAAGGGCGATCTGTTGGACCGTGGCAGCATCGCCGCCGCAGGTGCTGCCTGCGATGGATTCTTCCACGCCGTCGCCGCTCCGGCCGGCCAAGGTCCTGGCCGAGGCCTTTTCTTTCACGACGAGCAGCAGCAGCACCCCGATTTCCTCCCTGGCTAGCTGTACAGGATTGCAAGGAAGAAAACGAGGTACCGAACTAGTTCACTATCGATCTTTTGATCTCCACCGTTTTATCGTTTTAACTCCGATTTGATCTGTTCAAATTTCGTTAGGTTCGTAATTACGAGATCTTCATGTTGGTACTACTGTTCAGTATATTTTCAAATTTTGAATTTCGATGGTTAGAATTAATTTATTATTTTACTATAGAAAATCTTGTTTAATTCGTATCTTTTCCGTTTTAGCTCCGATTTGCGTGTAGTTCGCGTCTGTGTGATCGTAGCGACACGTAGAATCATTTCACAAACTTTTCATCTTGTTTTGCTATTGTTGGTGTCATGGATAAGTTTGCAGCCGTTTTTCTTTAGAAAAATAAAACTTGAAATACAATAGATATATATATATATACATACATACATAGGATGATCATGAAATGTCTGTCACTGCACCCACATGCAAGCATCTAGAGCGAGTTCAGAATGCAAGTGCAGTCTTGCCAGGCTTGGAGAGCAGAGCGTATACGTATACGTATACGTCCATGATTAACGAGCCCATTCAAATTGTGTTAGACTCGATCCATTCTTTCTGCTATGTATTTTTTTTAAGGTGAGATGTATATTAGCAACTTGAATACGTTCTAATTATAATACGCTTAGACAAGCACGATATATATTATAAACTTGTTTTAGGGCTCACACGTTATATTGTTTTGCAAGTTAAAGTTTAACTGGCATAAACGATATCAAATTATGTATGAATAAATTATGATCAGCTCCAACACGCATCATGTATAATTTGAATAGATGTTCTCAAATTTTATTTTATTTTCTATTTGAAAAGTTAAAGTTTACTTTGATACATGCATGTTTATATTTAAAATATGATTATTGATTAAATAATATGAGACATTTTCATAAATAAAATATGACTAGTTTTAACTTGTTTCTAATATTAAAATATAATTTGACTAATATGAATTAGTATGTTCCACATGATTTTTCTTAATTAAAATTAATCAAGCTGGTAGTTGTTTCCTTTATAATATAAAAAAACTCTCGATAGTATTATTGTTTAGCATGTTTTAATTTATGCGTTCAAATAAAATATTAATCTATATGCAATTAGTTTTCTTTTTCTCATATAAACTCTCGGTAGTCGTTTCTTTTCCATCGTAATTTCGTTATTGGCGTTTCTTATGTTCTCGTGACCGTAGCCGGTACCTCTCTTTTAGTACGTTGTTTTCTGTTGTGTGGTGTATTGTTCTTAGTTGTCCTTATTTGTTTGCTTGTATGTCTGTTAGTGTGCTGGGTTGTTATGATCTACGAGTAGAAGAAAAGGCTATCTGTGAGCTTCGAAGATCCGAAGATGAAGACCAGAAGCTGAGTGCCAGAAGTTGCAAATGAAAGATTAAGTTGAGGTTTTTCAGAGCAAGTTGCTTTGGGCATAAAGCAAGTTCTAAGGCAAGTATAGCATGTGATTATCCTTGTTGTCCTATTCATATTAAGCAAATAATATCATTATGCATATATTCCTTGATAAGGATGACTTAGTATTGATCTTATTCCTTGATACCTATTATACTGCATGGATTAGTATTGCTAGTGCTCAACATGAACTATGATCATGTAATTTGACTAATGGAATATGCAATAAACATTAAAAGATGATTTTATTACTGTTTAAGGGTACTAGAGCATGGGGTTACTTTGGTGCTCTTGTTACTCTCCATAAGGACTCATCTATAAGCGAAAATCCGGGATTTACAGTACAACTGTGAGGGCTAAAATGGCTCTGGCTTTAGTCATATAGAAGGACCTTTTCTAGCTTGTTAGAGGTATTCCTTTATGGCGTAAGAATGGCTTGACGAATCGGGTATAGTGCGGCCTCTATCCTCATGTGTATAGGTTGCGTGTTATTGTACCATCAGGAAGGGGGGGCTCTACATCTGTTTGCCAAGTGAAATCTAATGGACCTAACTTGTTAGACGAACCTTCGAAAGACTTCATAGTGAACTCTGCCGACCTTCCTTGGAAGTGGGTCAAGAGATTAGCTACCTCGGGCGAAAGGGTAAATCACGACTCACAGTGAAAGTGTACAACCTCTGTAGAGTGTAAAACTGTTATAACAGCCGTGCTCACGGTCACGAGTGGCCTTGGACCCTTATGGAATAGTTGATCATTAATAATGGATATGTTTTTGCTATTCATTAATCATTTCACATGGATCATATGTTTATTGTTTATATTGAGACACTTTGATATCATTGATATACTGAATTAATGCTAAATAAAAGCTACATGCTGATAAACCTATGTTATGCCTTTGAGCCTCATGAACCCCGTGTTATATTTGTTGAGTTCGACATGGACTCACTCTTGCTATTTCCACCACACTCCAGTGTGTTGAAAGGTGCTGCTTAGAAGAAGGATGAAAGTGTAGTGGAGTTTTCAGAAGTCTTTTTAGAAGTGTTTGGCATATGGAACCCCCAGTCAGCCGTCCCTGTGATGTTGGAGCATGAAGAAAAGATTAGTGACCGTTCCGCGACACTCTGATAGTTGTAAGTGTTAATATAGTATGTTTTCCGCTTTATATAAACATTGTTTTGATACTTTTTCATTCTGACATATGTGTGGACTTCCTGGGCACACATATGATTAGCCTGGTTTTGTTCTTTAGAAAACCGGGTGTGAAGTAGCATTTTCAACCTCCAACCATCAGATAAGTTCGATCTTCAGCTTTATATCTCTAAAATGAAACACCGGGGAACCTCTACTTCCCAACAAAAAAAAAGCCTACAACAATTCTGCGCTTGTGTACACACGTAAGCTGTGAGTTTTGAAGTTGAAGATTCAAAATAACACTTCTGTGATAGTCGTAGTCTGAAATATGAACTTCACAGTTCAATGAATCGTTTTTACATTAGAAAAATATTTTTCAATGTCACACAATTCTTTTTCTTTAATTCTTTTTCTGAAGGCCTAATGTACTCCCACCAATTCGTTTGAAATTACAAGGCATGTTTTCTTTCCTTAAGGCATGACTTTGATTATTAAAATGTCATTTATGTTGATAAAAATCATAGTATTTGTCAATATGGATCTGATAACACCAACTATTTATTACATAAAATAAAGAAATTGTTGTCAATCTCTATAAAATTTTAGACATTCTTTGCCAAAAATAAAAGGGTTTGACTTATGATAAGGACCTACAAAATAGATTTTGCATCAGAAGACATTTCTAAGATGCAAAAAGAATTCTATTCATGTGCACAGAAGTTCGATTCTCAACCTTCAACATTGAAACCAGCAGCTGTAGTGTCAAAAGCACTTCAAAAAAGCTGCCACACATGGGATCAAAACTAGGCGGAATTGCTGTGGGGATATATTTTTTTTTCTGGACTAACTAGTTGAAGGTTGCGTACTATCAAGTTTTGGAGGTTGAAAATCAGACACTACCTTAACCATTATTAAATTTTAGAGAGTTATTCCATGCAGTAATTTCTAGGATCCATATTCGTTTTCATTTGTTTGGATTTTGCATGCTGGACACTTCTTGTACCACAAACATATAGAAAAAGTTGAAAATAGCATTTAATTTGACAAATCACTGCAACAAACAGCAGGATGGTAAGGCGGTGGCTTACGAGGCTCTTTTTGCAATTTTTTTCACATTACTTTAACCACAAGAGAGAAGACACTATGTCACAGCCCACGCAGAGATCATGAAGCAAAAGCATTCTATGTTTTTGACGCAGAGAAATATTAATACGGATTTAAAATTTTCTCATAAATAGAAGTTGGAGTCAGATAGTTGCACAGTAGGATATACCTATTATAGGGTGTTTACTAGAATCTGTTTTCCGGTGGGTACCTGAGAATTTTACATTAGAAAAATATTTTTTTGATGTAACACAATTCTTTCTTTAATTATTAGTCTGAAGGCCTGATGTACTCCCAGCAATTCGAGGCGTCATTAAATCGAGGGAATTTTATAAATGTCTTTTTTTTTGCTTTTCAATAAAAAAATCAACTCAAAGTTAGTTTTTGGTCCCATGAATGTTCTATTTAAAACTCCTGATATATGTTGTTTTCTGCCAACTCATCACATATCCGATCTGCATCCATGAGCGGGGATGTTCAAAGCTGCATAGCACATAGTTAGGGGGTGTTTTGTTCGAGGAGTTAAAGTTTAACAAACACTGTAGCACTTTCGTCTTATTTGACAAAAAGTTTCCAATCTTGGACTAATTAGGCTTAATAGATTCGTCTCGTAAATTACTCCTAATCTGTACCGACATGCATGCAATTAGTCTACATTTAGTACTCCATGCATTTGAGAGAACATTGATGTGATGGGAGTTAAACTTTAACAAAACGTAACCAAACAGACCCTTATTTTAATTCAATCCATGCTTATCTTCCACGTTGGAATAACCCTAGGAATATCCTGTTTTTATCGAGAATCGAGATAGAGTTCAAATAAAGTTCAGCACTCGTTTGCCTTTGGTATTGCCTGCCTTGCCCCTAGCATTACCTGTTGGCCTGTTGTTTTCCTGCATGCTGCCACCCAAAAGATCGAGTTTGGCAGCAATCATGAACTATCCACCAGGCTTTGATGGTGCGCTGACCTACCAATGGACGGAGCAGTTGGTTGTTGGTCATTAGCACAACGTTTTATCCGTGCTTCGCTTCAAAAAATTGCAGATCAATAAAAAAAAGAATTGGATCAGGGTACATGAACATGATAGGATATTACATCCGTTACAGAGTTTGTCCATTTAGTTTATTCAATTGATTTTGGCACTAGAAATCATGCAACCAACACTACTAGAAAGACGGATGAAATAGATTTACGGAGACAAGAGAGCCAATTAACTCTGTCAAATGGTCTCTGTAAATGAGCCATTTTGCAGAGGCAGCGGCCAAAGCATCTGCCTAATCAATTTTGAGAGGCGGGAATCTTAAAAGAATCAGCTATGTAAACCATTTTCTAGAAATAAAAAATGGCTAAAAAGATAGCAAAATATTTTTAATTCCTGAGAGAAGCCCACTAGCTGAATGACAAGTTAAGTGATTTTTTTGTGTGAAATACGCGCGCATGCATTCCCAAAGAATCAAATTCTCGACCTAAAGCCTCAAGCGGACCCCTCCTTATTATTACACTTGTGACAAATTATAAGATGCTATTTGTTGTATTAACTTTCACAAATCTTCTATTGAATATTTGAGCCCTAAACGATCTCTAATGAACAATATCCCTGTGGCGGTGGCACCGCCACCCCAGGGCGGTGCATTGCCCCTCCTTGTCCGGTGCCAGGTCTGCAAAAGCTAGTTGAAATAGCCGTTGGAATTCAACCTTTGGGGGCACCGCCACCCCATGTCCGGTGACCGCACCGCCACGTCCGGTGCACTCGCAGAAAGTGCAGCTTTGCTCCAATAGCTCTATTTAGCTTGTCAGCTACAAATAGAGGTGGAGCTCGTGCATTTGGCTGGTTGAGAACCTTGGGAATGTGTTGCCCTTGTGTGTCCTTGGTTTGAGAGGCCTGTAACACACTTGTGCTGTCAAGAGTGCTATCCAATTGCGAAGTGAGCGATTTCTAGTGCATTGCGTTGAGTGATTGCATCGAGTGGCACTAGGTGATCGAGTTGCAAGCTGATGGTGCTTATTACTCTTGGTGGTTGCCACCTCCTAGATGACTTGGTGGTGGCCTCCGTCGAAGCATGCAAAGAAGATTGTGCGGTGCTCCGAAGAAGTGATTGTGAGGGGGATTGTGCTCAACCCACGGTAGCCACGAAGAGCAACTCTAGTAGAGCGAGATGTGCGAAGGGCGACGTACAAGTGGTCTGGCCGGGTCAAGTGCTAGAGCTTGTGGTAAGCACTCCACGTGGGAGAGTGTGACTTGTGGGTCACCACTAGCAAGAGGACTGGCGGCAACCTTGAAGCTTGTCTCAATAGGGACTAGCGTGTTGGCAAGCACGTGAACCTTGGGATAAAATCACCGTGTCATCCTTGACTTCCCGTTGGTTTGCAATTTGCTTACACAAGCTTGTAGTTACTTGATCACATCCAGGTCATCGCTCGGCTAGCGTGTTGGCAAGCACGTGAACCTTGGGATAAAATCACCTTGTTATCCTTGTCTTCCTGTTGGTTTGCAATTTCCTTACACCAAGTCGTCACTCGGCTAGCCAAAAACAAGGAACAGGAGAGCAAAGTTGTAAAATGGCGAAGTGACAATGACAATCGCGAAAAGAAAATTAGGATTTCATTCCTCTCTGTCCTTGCGTTGCTCATTAGGAGCTCTATTTATACATGCCTGTAGGGTTTTGATAGACCAAAATGCCCCCTCAACTACTACATATTCCTGGGCATATTCCCATTTTCCTAGGATGGGATGTCTAACCGCGGTTGCCGCCTCCCCTGGGTGTGGCTGCTTCTGCCTCCAGTCTGGTCCCCCAGCCCCTCTTCTCATCCGGAGCGCCTAGCTTCGCTTGGGCGAAGTCGTCCCAGCTATTTGATGGCTGGGAGCCGTTTACCCTTTTTCGCAAATCTGGGCAAAACCTGACAACCCAACTGCGACCAAGGCCATACATAAAAAGAAACTATAGTGACGAAAAGGCGTTTTCTTTGCACCATCGCCTCATCTATTTGCCCGCGTGAAATGGCACCATCGATCGGCTTGCCATTTTGCTGGTGTGAAGTGAAGACGAGTTGGTGCTTCATTTTGTCGTTGCGAAATGATGACATGGGTTTGCTTAATGGTGTTGTCGATAGACGGCTGCTTGGGATGCCAAGGGTTCAGTACATCCTCCAACACCCCTAGTATCAGCGACGCACATGATCCAACCCCTTCAATGGTGGCGGCTGCTTCCCAAAGTGGAGCTTGGGATCCAGCTCCTGTCAGGGTCATCCACGCTGGCGGCAATGTGCTGGTCATCAGATTCGTACATCATGATGCCGATCTAGTGGAAAGAATAACTACGCGATCCTCAATATGTAGCTGTCGTGACCCCCTGCCCCTTCCAGATCAATGCCGAGGCTATCGACTCGCCAACCCCGCTCGAGTATGTACTCATCTCCTCTATCTCTCTCTATCTATCTTTATCTCCCTCACTCGCCCCCCTTGCAGACAGTGACAACGGGTTGGCAAGGACTAGGTCATGAAGCCACATAGACAACACAGACGGGGTCAGCAAGGAGGGGCCCACTAGGGCAGTGTAGTTAGGCGCTCATGGCTGATGCAGATGGGATCTAGGTCATCAAGCCATTAGAGGTGGACATCGCGGGACTGGCAGCAACGGTGATGAATTGCTGCTTTTTTTAATTTATTTCTAGAGATGGGCGTTGTAACGCATTTGTCTCTGGAAATTTCATTTCCACAGCCGGCAACAACTACCACATCTGCAAATAAATGTTTTTTGATAGTCTCGAGAACCAGCTGGTGGCTGGTTGGTCAGCTGAGTGTACGCTCAGGCTGCCCACCCGAGTTCGAGTGCTGATACTCGCTCAGGTGCCTCATCCAGAGGATTTATTTCCTATTATTTTCAGCTGTCTCGCACGGATGAGCCACCATTGTCATATCTCTCAGCCGTGTATGCTTAGACTTAGATATAGGTTGTAGGTCTAGCTCACACACTAGGGGTGTGAGTGTGTTAGTGTGTGTATGTATGTGGTGTGAGTTGGTGCGTGAGTTCAAATACTACAACTTGTACTCGAAGGTTGAGACAATCAAAAAAATGTTTTTGATAGTCTCTATAAACCCTTTTCATAGTAGTGCAGGCTGGGGCACTCACACCGAGTGGTAGGATGATGGGGTCCACACGCCCCGCGACATGAGGCACTCTAGAAAACACTAGCGATGCAGGTCCCAGTGATACCCCTGTTCGTGCTTGGCATCTGATGCACCGCCCATTGCTCTTGTTCGGATCAGTGTTTGGATGGGTCCCACATATCCGTGTGTGACAAAAAAAAATGCGACGGAGGCAAGGTGATGAATTATAGAAACCTCAGCCATTGTAGTAATCTATGCATATCTATATCTATACCTAATAATAAAGCGAGAAGGGATCCTTCCAACAGTCTTTTTTTTATTTCTCATAATACCCTCATGCCCCTCTCTATCCCATATGTGATATGGACTTACAACCCATGCTCATATGAGTTAAAACAACACACGTCCAGCCAGCGACGATACAGAGTACAATTTCAAGATGCTTCAAGCGACGGCAGGGAGTTTGACTCCAAGACGTAGATCACTCAATAAATCTCTAAGCCGCAAATCATCCTAGTGACCACACGACAAGCTATACGTTCCGTTGCAACATATGGGCTCATTTGCTAATAAAAAAAGAGTAGAGATACATACGTAGTTATTCTTCCCTAGGTATTCAAAAAAATAGTTATCACTGATCACCCGATAAAAAGTCCATCCTACTCGTACTAATGTTCCTTGTACCTTCATCATGATCTCTTAGTCATTAGCCTTTGGAGAGAAAAAAATATATGCACGTATATCATCAACCAAGGTCCATTGTTAGTTACGGATGTTTTTTAAGAGACCTTTTCTAGCTTGTTAGTGGTTATCGAAAGACGCAAGTGGGGTCATGTCTAGTATGGTCTTGGCCTGTCAAGGTGGGTACAGTCTTTTGTAAGTCGCCCCTTGGAGGGAGGTTCATGCTTTTCAATTGAGAATCCTTAGCGGTGCTAACTTGTTAGACGAACTCTTGAATGACTTTATATGATTCTCCGGTGTTTGGGTTTGATCTCCCCACACATTTGGAAATCATGACTCATAGTGAAAGTGTACACCTCTGTGCAGAGTTAAAAACGGGTATACTAGCCGTGCCCACGGATACGGGCGGCCTTGAAACATCTACAGATAGATGATCACCATTGTTATATTATGTTCTAATTACTGTTGATTATTATTATGCTCATGTTAATGCTATTCATTATCTTTATTACAATTGATCATTGATTCATTAATGGGAAGTGGAATATCTTGATGCTACTCAATTGCTAAATATATGATGATTAAAAGCTAAACGTAGTCAAACAGTGTCTAGCCTTTTGTGCCCCATGAACCCTGTGTTATACTTGTTGAGTTTGACATGGACTCACTCTTGCTATTCCCCCACACCTCAGTGTGTAGTAAGGTGCTACTCATAAGAAGGATAAAGATGTAGTGGAGTTTCAGAAGTCTTTCAGAAGTGTTTGGCATACGGAGCCACCAGTCAGCCGTCTCTGAGAGGAATGGAGCCTGAAGTTTAGTCGTTGTTCCGCGATACTCTGATGTAAGTGTTAATATAGCTATGTATATGTTATATAATAACATTGTTTCTGATATTTTTTCATTCTGACATATGTGTGGATTTCCTAGGCACACATATAATTAGCCTAGTTTTGTTCTTTAGAAAACCGAGTGTGACAGAAGACAACATCGGTGACTGGGATACTGAAACCGACAATTATTTGGTTGCTATTTTCCACTGGGATATATACGTACTGAAAGTATTTCCTTGTGCTTTTCCAAATGAAAAGCTAGCAACGTTGGTGACAATATTAAGTGACGTCACCAGATTCAGTACATTATCTTATGGGCTGTAAGTGCCAGAAATTTCCCTCACACATACTCATCGTCATTTAATTCAATCTGCCAAAACATCAAAGTTGCATAATGACGTATTATAAGAAACATCGATGGATCCTAATGAGGAAAAGAAAACATTCATTCAAACAACAACAGATGCTTTCCATTTTAATTATATAATTTTTTATCTCAAGATACCGTTCACATTTCTTTGTTTTTATTCAGGAAACAAAAATTAAATATTAGTCTTCAATTACACTGTACTCCCTTAAACAAAGGTGGGTTTTTTCACTTGATTGATAAGATGTAACTATTAGTGAATTTTTTTTCGTAAAGGCGTATCAGCGAAATTGCTGAGATTATATTTCAATTTCTCGCTGCCTTCTAGAATTTCTTTATTTTCAGTTTAATAATTCTACACTATGTACAATATAATAATAGTCGTTGCGCTGAGATTATCTTTCAATTTCTCGCTGCCTTCTAGGATTTCTTTATTTTCAGTTTAATAATTCTACACTATGTACAATATAATAATAGTCGTTGCGCTGAGATTATCTTTCAATTTTTCGCTGCCTTCTAGGATTTCTTTATTTTCAGTTTAATAATTTGTGGTGGCTTCACTCTACCTCTGAACCTTCACTGCAGGACAGCGGGGTGGAGGCAGAGGGTGTCCCACAGGAGAGAGGAAAAATGAGGGTGGACAATAGCGAAGATAACACAAACAGATCGCAATAAATTCATGAATAAATGGCCATTAATTCACCATCACTATAGTTATGTCCGCCGGGTATGGTGCACGGTAAAATTCTAATTACCCTAGGGTCGGCTGGGGGAACTCTTTCATACACGCAAGGATATCATGGACATTTGACACCCCATTTCCAACTACCCACTTAACGTTGTAAGGGCCTCCACTTGGGGGGGGGGGGGGGGGTGGGGCACCCTTCGCCGTCCTCTTGTGGCGGCATCCATGGGATGGCTTCAAGGGTTCTCCTTCATGGGCCAAGCTCGTGAATGGCCTCAACTCCTACAAGACAGAAGGTCGAGGTACCTTTCCACGGGAGGGTCAGTGAGATTGTACGAAGCCAGCCCGTTGAAGGTGCCTCGATGACTACACTTGTCAGCAATATGATGGTGGCGAAGATCCTGACGGTGGCCTAACAGGGCCGTGAGGGTCCCTATCTGCGAAGGTAGAGCCTCATAATCGAAGGTCCCAAAGGCAGGAAACGGCGGCGAGGGAGCGAAGCAAAGGTGGGGTGGCACATCAAGGCTGTTCCCCCAACATAAATCTACACTTAGTACAATATAATAATAATCGATAGGACAACAACTACATCTAGGGATGGAAAATGGAAATGGATATCTGAATTATCTGATATCTGTATCCGCTAAAACTTGCTATATGGACATTCGTATTCGTATCTATTTCTAATATCGATACTAAATGGATATAACCAAATTCGTTTTTCAATGTTTTTCTGTATTCGATTCCCCATCCATATTCGATAATATCTAACAGTATCTGTATCCGCAAAGCAAACAAGATATCGTGAACCTACTTAATTTTATTATTACTAATAATGCATTGAACCCATTTAATAGTATGTCTATGAGTAACTTTTAATATTAATTTAAAATTAAAATGATACATAAAGATTAAATTAATTTTAGTATTTTTCTGATTTAGCTTAATCCTAATATACTTGTTATTTTAAATTATTTTATTTGAATACTTTAGTTTATTTATTTATTGATTTAATTTATTTTATATAAATTTATAATTTCATGATAAATATTTATATAAATATAATATTGATTGATTAATTGATATATTTAGTTATTAAATATTTATTAAGAACTATATTATTTTTATGTGCTATAATTGTCTATGTTATATGCACAAATGCTTTAATCTCTACTTGTGTGATAATTTTGTAATTCCAATACTATTGATAAAGTAAAATGACTAATTGTTTTGTACCATTTTTATTTGAATTTCTTCACTTGATGTATTATTTTATTCAATATCGTCCGTTATAATTTAGTTTACATCGATATCGGAGATTATTAGAAGTGTACTTTCATTTAGTTCACTTTGGTTAACGATGCAATTGGTAAATTTAAAAATATATATTTTGAGTTGACTTGAGTAAATATCGGAATAAAAACCCGAATCCGAGACATCCATTTTGTATTCACATTCAAATTAAAATATGGTAAAACGTGATATCCGGAGCCAATTCCATGTGAATCCGATCCGTTTTCATCCCTAGCTACATCAACCCTCGATGAAAGTCACATCTCTCTCCTATGCATTCGTCTCTCTCGCGGCTATGCGTTTCTCGTTCGTCTCCCTCACTGGTCTGCTAGACGTGTATTACATCATTGTGTGCATTGATGATACCAGCATTTACGTATATTTGGGGATATATTTTGATTTAGTTTTAATGTGATACTCTTCCATTTTAAGAAAAGAATTTAGTGGCCGATCATTTCGACTTATTATTGCCTGCATCTGGATGCAAATGGAGCCGGTACTTGGATACGATGCACTTCAATGTGTTGAATTTAGAGGAAGTGTATAAGGATATTAAACGGTTGCACTGGCAAAAAAAAATAACTAGGGTGCAACTAGGCATGGTGGAACTAGACATCATGATTAAGTAGGGTTATGTTTCGTGACGATGATGTCATCGAAACCAACCGACTAGGCATATTTGGATCCAGGTCGCTAGTAGTTAGCAACCAATAAGAATTAAGAAAAGTAGATCTAAACAGGACGGCACTAGGGCATCTTCTTGTTTCCATACATGGGCTCATCATGGAGCCGCCGACGTTTGCGCCCTGCTGTCATCACACGGAAGCTGCCACTGGCCACGCGCTGCAGCTGCCTGCACTGTGCGCAGCCTACCGTGCCACTGCCGCGTGTCACCGTGTTGCTCCACCGCCGGTGGTGGGGGGGGGGGGGGGGGGGGGGGGGGGTAACATCAGCTACTGCTCCACCCCTTGTGCGCCCTCCATCGCCACCGACAGGCTGTGCATGTCTAGGATTGTTGGCCACCTACGATGCCGATGAATCTCGTGGAGAGACACAACGAGTAGCAAGAGATTGGAAAAGGCAAAAACTTAGGTAATCCTACTATAAAAGAGCGAGTTTTTTTTGAGAGGATCTCTCTGCGTAATAACCGTTAGATCTGAACTTCGTGCTATATGAGCCCTTCGCCATACATGATCTTACATCTAATCGTGCAGAACTCAATCTCACGTAAGACTCATGCTCTATTTTTTCTTGGACTCTTGGGTCATCCGAACAGTAGGCCAACCCAAGACTTTGTCACATGGATCGTGGGCTGTGGGCCTCAGCGCAAAGGAATCGCAAGCTACAAGGCCGCTCGCGCCGCAGCATCGCCACTGACAGAAAAGATACCTCCAATGACACACAAGCACGCAACGTGCACAGCATTGCACCAATCTCCAACGCACACAGCCGCCTGCCGGCCGGCACCGGACACGGATGGAGATGACAGTCCATGGCATTGCGTATCTGCCTGGTGGTCCTGCTGTGGCCACGACTCCACGAGAGCTCTCCGCCTCTCTCGCGATCTCGGCCCCATGGCATGGCCTCCATGTATGATGTACGGTAGGACGGTAGGCCTATCACCTCTTGCACAAAACTTCTAGCATGCATGCATGCTGAATTTCTTTCTGTGTTTTTTGTTTCTCTGGTATAAATGTTGATTTGTATGTTGTGTTGGATGCAATTGAATTTTCTTAAAAATACTGCTACTACATCTGACCTGTGGCATATATGCATCAAAAGGCTGGGAAGGCTAACGCTAAATTTGCTAGCACTTGCCATGTATCTTTATTGTATATTGACAATTCAACTAATATTTCCATTCCATTTGAAATAATTTTCAGAAACACGTGCGTGACGCACGTGCATATTTGCTAGTAAATTTAAAAAAAGACGACTGTGCGTTGGATCCTTTAATCGGTCATGGTCCTCTGATATATAGAGGGAGGTGGTCTTATCCTAATAGGAAACAAATCCAGATCGTGATATCCACGTTTTCTATACCAAAACGCGTTCAAAAACCAATTTAGAAAGTAATCGATTCGGACTCAAACAGGAAAACAGGCCTAGCTGGGTGCCAAACCGGCCAGTTTCATCAAGCTTGGGTGGCCAGCCATAGCAGGACAAGGAGGGGAACCAGCCCGGTTGTGTCCCAAACCGGCCATGGCAGGGCGCCGCGCAGGAGGGCCGGCCTGGCCGGGTCCCAAACCGGCTGTTTCGTCGGGGCCAGCCAGATAGCCTAGCCAGCTCGTTGATCAGCCAGGCCGATTTGGCGGAGCCGAGCGCCGTTCTTTCATTCTTTTACTCCCGGACTTCGATGCAATGTTCCAAATATATTTCTATGACTATTCCATCACTAGGAACATTGTCCAAAAGTCCTTTTCACGCTTTCGGACACTTTTGGTCGTGAACAAAAAGATAATCGATAGGCACCGAGCACAGGCAATGGTAATATAAGAGCAACTCCAACAAATTATCTTTCCTCCATTCATTAAAAGTGTGTACGTATAGGTAATTCCCTACTATTGGTAGTCTATTTTTTTTATTTCTTCCCCAATAGACTACCAAAACGAGGTCATGTTCAGCCGGCTTATCAGACGTACTTTTCAGCCAGTTTTTTCAGCAAGAACAGTATTTTTCTCTCACAATAAATCAGTCAATAGTACTTTCAATCATGGCTTATTAGACCAGCGAACGGGCCTCCTGTATCCTTCTTGTCAGCACCACATTTATTTATTTCCTATTTTCTCCCTCTCGTCTTCTCTCTCGTCTCTCTCTTCTATCTTCTCAACCCCCACCCTCACAGCTAGTACGATGTAGGCAGTGCCTACATATTCCATGAGTTGCTTCCGTCACTCCAAGAACACCTGTAAGAACATAAGAGCAGCAATTGCAAATTACTGGTGGGGTGGCTCTGCTGACAACCGTCATATTCAGTGGCTCAGTTGGGATCGCATGACACAGCACAAAACAGCTGGTGGTATGGGGTTTAGGGACCAACACCTGTTCAATAAAGCAATGCTTGGTAAGCAGGGATGGTGGCTAGTCACTCTGTGCTCGGGTCCTATAACACCCTGTGTGTTTGCATCATAATAAAAATCACTAAAAAATTAAACTTTTAAAAACTTTACAACCAATTAAAACTTGATTAGTAGATTTATTTACACAAAAACCCTTTTCAAAAACCATTTTAAAAAACCTTGCATCAAAATACATCATATGGTTGTCTGCCCTAGAATTTATTTTGGCACCAAATGAATACCCTTGGCATATTTTCCAAAAATTCCCCATGATACTTTCCATTTCAAATAATTCCTTTAAAATCATCCTAAATTACACCAACCCATCCACCAACAAATTTCTTTGAAATTCAAATATGGAATCAATCCAAATGTACCTAGTTTATATTCTCGAAAAAAGTAAAGCAGGTCTACAAATAGAAAAGCCTTTCGGACTCAATTCTCCCCTCTCCCTCTTCTTCCTGGCCCGCGACCACAGCCCGCCTCTGCCTCCTTCATTTCTTCTGCATTGGGGCGCTGCCACCAGCCCAGTCCGAGTGAGCGCGCCTTCCTCCTCTCTTCCGTTTGGGCCGTCCCGGTCGCGCAGCCCAATGGGGGCACAAGCCGCTCCCTCCTCTCCCACTCATGGACAGGCGGAGCCTGGTCGTCATCTTTGTCTTCCTCCCATAGAACGGCGATGCGAATACCATGTCGACGTACATAGCTCAAGTTCACTACCACCACCTCGCCCCAACCAGAGTGGATAAGATATTGGACACTGCTGCAGACCCACCAAAGCTTCGCGACGTCCTTATCTCCTCCTATCCTCGCCATGCGGCTGCTCCTAGGCAAATAGCCATTGTGAATGCCATGGCTGCACCTTGGTTTGTGCCCCTTTCTATTACACCATAGGTGTTTGTCACTCATTAAGCAGTGAGTTTGAGCTCAAACATGGCAGATTAAGTGGTGATAAAGATGTCAAGGTCAAACCTAGGGAAGTGAGCCCTAACCTAAACTTGGATGTTGCACACTTGCTTTACATATAGGCCGTTTTCAAGATATATGTATGGGTGGTGTTATTGTAATATCTTCATGTGTCTCACCTTAGTACCTATCTATATTGGTCACTAGAAAAGTTTCATGACATTTGGAATCAAAAGTCACATGAAATGATGAGTTATATCCTTGTTGGAATGGTTTTACTAAGTGCTTGAATTGCACTATTAAGTGAATGGAAATATAGGTCATCAACCAAACCTTGAAACCTTGCCCAAAAGACTCTAGATGGACTCTACAACAAAAGTCATGAAAGGTTTGTGTTGAGCAAATGCCCCGAAAATGCTCCAATGGATCAAAAAGGATAATTTTAGTTTATCGTGATCCTACTTTGGTCAAAGTATAACAGTAGGTTCTATACCAGTTTTGAGGTTAGACCTTAAATGAAAGTTGTAGTTCATATTATGTAGAAGAAACGTTGTCTTGTTGCATGGCTATTGGATTTGTATAACTCCAGTTATGATCCAAACATGCAGCTGTTGTTTGCCGTCTAGAAATTGTCGGATGCTAGTTATGGTTGTTTACTCCTTGTGTTGCTAAGTGTGGCTTATGCCCTTGATGATGGTCAAGTCATGATACTTGTGATCTTGTTAAATTTGTGTTATGCTTGACGTGCTTACCCTCTTTAATTGGTTGTGTGATGTTAGTTAAATAGCTTTTGGTGTCTATGTCTTGATCGTGTGTTTACTTGAATGATTATGTGATGCATCTTGTGTTACCATTCATCATATTCATACACATGAATCTTGCATCTCATCTGGGTACGCTAGATGCACCACGTGAAGGATGAGATGTTGGAGCCAAACCCGGAGACGGTGTTTGGTGGACCTATCCCGGAGATGAAAGGATTAAGCAAGTGTCGGGATGGGAGATGCTCACCAAGCGAGTGTCATCTGTCAAACACTAACCTAAGTGTTCGATCCCAGGCAAGCCCCGAAGCATCATAAGTCTCCTACTTTATAAAAGCAATTAAATTTATATGTTATATATATTGTTGCATTAAGTTGTAGGAGTTGAGTGAAGCCATTGATGCATTTATTACTATCCTTGCCTACCTGATTACCTTCTTACCCTGTTAGGTTTAGGATCGAATAACTGCTTAGCCCTGCTTAGACCGGTAGCGATCGGTGATTTCCTGTCACCTGAAATTATAGGTGGTTACGGGAATACTTTAGCTATGGAATGGATGATATCCTGAAAATAACCAAGTGTTGATGGTTAATTGGAGACTGGGTGGAATAAGTATTGGGCAACCAGACAGGGTTCTAGGGTGCTTATAGTTTTTGTCTGTGTCAATTAAGGACCGACCGTTGTTGGGCCTCGGGTCATGTTGAACGCATGTCTCACATTTAGCTGGCTGGATAAAGTACCTTCCGATCGCGAAGCTGGGAGATTATTTGGGCCGAGTAGATTGCCCACAGCGCACTGTACCGGAGAAGGTGTGGTAGGACACGGGGGCCCGATGATAACGATGATAAGACCAAAGGGCAGTCGGTCGACCCCCGGGTACTTGTGGCTCCTGGTAAACTCGAGACTTTACCTGGATAGTTGACTCGGTGACCAATATCTCACTTTAGCGGGTGAGTGAGGTTTGTGTGAGGAATAAATTACCAGCTAGTTAATAATCGATTCGAATCGCCATCGCTCCTGGATAGTGAGCACTTGACTCGAGTTACAGCATCGTAGTAATGATGATGGAACACGGATGGTTATGTGGATGATGTTGGAAATGCTAAACCTGAAATGGTAACCTTTGATGTTAATAGTTAATCAAGTGGTTGCTTTAGCATAGGTGCTTCCCTAGATTGAACAGGTTATAATAAAGATGATGCAAAAGGACTTAAATTGGTTCATTCATGATAACTTATGCTTTCGCAAATGAGTCAAGTTAGCCCACTGAAAGAAAGCCTTGCATACTCCTTGGTGTTATATTATTTCTGGTGTTTGACGGGTAAGTCTAGTTGAGTACCTTCTCGTACTCAGGGTTTATTCCCACTTGTTGCAGATTGTGATGTATCGTGGCTCCTGCTGTAGTGGCAGAGTGTGATCATGGGCATGATCCTTCTGAGTTATCTCACTTCTAATGCTTTTATTGGAAATTGACCTTGGTACTAGCATGTAATTGAATTAAGGTGATATTAGTTTCAAACTACTTTGCTTCCGCTACTTTTGAACTTGAGTTGTAATAACTCTATGGAACTCTGATCTATGTTGAATTACTTGTAATAATAGATGTAACATGTGACTTGTTATGTTGAATCACTACGATCTTGGCTTGTACGTTGGTTGGTTTAAAATCCCTCATGATTTCATTGGACTACCGGAGTTATAGGAGCTTAAGTACAGAATTTAATTGCTCTGGCGATTGTTTTTATACTTTTGTTCTTATAATTTGGGCGGTTCCATGACAGCTGACATCGGAGCAAGGTTCAACACTAAACATGTCATATGTGTATTGAAAACAAAGGTTTTTGTTTGCAAAAATCCATTTTTGACAACTTATAGCTACTACATATATAGGTTTGTTCAAATCTGAATTTTAAATTTAAGTATGCTAGAGGTCATTTCCTTTATGCCCAATTAAGGACCCTTAGGTGGCTTAATTAAGTACTAACTTGGAAGTTTTTTATTTTTGCATCTACGCCCAAGCCAAGGTATGTATGAGTGATAACTTGACCGCACTGTTACCCTGTGGTCGAATGGTAGAGGTAACTTTCATATATGAAATAGCCATATATGTCACTAGAGTTACATTCTTGCAACATTGCACCTACGCCAAGGTAAGTGTGAGCTAGGAGAGCATGACCGTTCAACCATCGGTCTAGGGGAGAGTTAGCTATGGTTACTGGCATAATTACATGTTTAACCATGTAATTATGAAAGTACTTAATTGTGGGTACATTTGTTGGGTAGCTATGATACCGAAGTATATGCATCAGGGGATGTATATATGGAGAGTATTTAGTTTACTGCTTTCATTGTGTGCTATATTAGGAATTGTTGGGTTGCAATGAAATTTTTTGCAGGTACGCTAACCACAAATGCGTAAGTTGAATGTAGCTAATGACTAGCTCTATATCAAGATAATGCGTGTTATGCCACCGACATAGAACGTGATTGCCACCTTAGGCTTGCAATCTTGTGAGGATGAATAGGACGAAGCATGCATCATCATGATTGTTGCTTTGTGCATATAACTATGCTCCTCTCACCTTGTCCTAATAAATAAGTAACTTATGATTGACGTGATACACTATCTTTCTTGTATGGAGCTAGTTAAGAATGCCTTGTTCCTTGTTGCTTGAATAGGACGTGCTTGAGTATAGGATGTGCTTAGCCTTAATAGGTAATTGAGGTTACATGCTTAAATTTATAGATGTCCTCTAAATTAGTCAAGTGGTGGATATGTTGCTCATGCCAGCTCTTGCAAATGCTTTAGATCTCACTTAAGTTATTGCGACTCTAGTGACTAAACTAAGTTATTGATTAGTCTAAAGTAATAATGTTTGGGGCTACTAGAATAATGTGGTTGTGTGCTCTCTTGTTAACACAACAAGGTTAAACATTGTTTTGCACGTAATGAACTTTAGCTACTAGAATAGTTTCTGTTGCAGTAATGTTTTCGTGGTCATAATAGTGTTTCCTGTGAATTTGGTAAATACCAAAGTTGTAGCTGACTTCTTTATCTTGTCTGTCCTAAAATTTTTTGTCGATAGGCTAGATGGTTTAGGAGCTATTGATGTTAGAGTTTTTATTGTCAGGTTTTACTTATGCTCTGAATGGGTCTAAATAATTGATTTGTTTGACCTATGTACTTATGAAATCATGTCTAGGACATAATAGAAGAAGTGTCGTGCTCTTGTAATCTTTCCAAAATGTTAAAGATCACTATCTTTGGTGGTCTAAATCTCTAGTTATGAGCTCGGAAAGTGGAATGACAGGATCTGTCCCAAATCGAGACAGGGATGTCTTCTTTGTATTGTTTTGCCTTGTTACCTGTAGAATCATCTTAGTATGATAATAAGAAAGTTATAGATGACTTAATAAGCTTTCCAACAAGTCTAGGATCAACTTTGTTTGATGCTTACAACTTATGTTTTGTTTGAAACATGTGCCTGCTATGTTGCTGTCTATGCTCTGTGCATGCACTAAGTTGGTTACTTTAGCATGTCTTTGTTTTAGCTAAACTTGTGGTTAATTCTTATTTGATAAATGCTTGTTATCTAGGTAGTGTCATAGTTATCACCTCTTTTGTCTTCGGTGAGCATATGAGTGTTGAAGATGCTTTATCCTAGAACAATGCTCACGTTACGTAATCGCATGGTTGTCGTCTCTAATTAGGTTCTCTTAGGAGCCTGAACTTGTAGATGTGGTTGTTAGCCCTTGAATGTTTGCGTATCTCTGCCTTTGCTGGATCGAAAGCCCAAGCTTGTTCCCTTATATGTTTGCTTAAGCCTTGGACGTCTAATACCTTGTTGTGAATGCCCTTGTTTGATCGACCAACCGAGTTAAGTTCTAGTTAACGCTAGCCTTTGAATTTAGTTGTTCTCTGCCTAGTTGTGGAGACCTTACCCAATTCCATGTTGGACCTCCCGATTGTCCCTCCTATAGATGATTCAGGCACGCTAATCTCTCGTTGTCTAATCTTGAAATCTTTGCTTGCAATCAGGTGGCTACCTTATCGACCCAATCTCTAATCGGTGTATTGGTTTTGTTTTAGAAGTTTGCTAAACTCATCTCACTTCACATATCTCTCAACGTTTATCAGTCCTAATCTCATGTTGTTGCCCAACATGACTGGATCTCATGTTAATCTTTCATCTAGTAATCATCTGGGTGTTCACAAGGCGTGCATGAAATTTATGCAAGAGTCTCCTGCTCAGTTGTCTTTGATAATTAAGCTATGTTCTCTTATGCTGTGTTTTGATCTTCGAATCGCCTCTTTGTTGATTCTAAACCTTGTGACTACCTTTGCTTGCTATCCCTCCCTTGTTTGGTGCTTGTTCTTACCACCCAATCGGTGCCACCCGAAATTCTACTTTGTTTGTGTGTTTAATAAATGGTGTTACGATTAGCATTCTATGGTGCCGCGATGGAACTGAGAGCCTCCTATGGGCGCACACACAGAGATTCATATCAGGGTTGCTAGTCATGATCCATTATGGGCGCACACACAGAGATTCATATCAGGGTTGCCCACAGTGCACTGTACCCAATCGGTTACAGTGCACTGTACCCAATCGGTTACAGTGCACTGTACCCAATCGGTTACACTGCACACACAGAGATTCATATCATGATCCATTATAGTGCACTGTACCGAAATTCTGCTTGGCACGCGCTGGTATCAGGGTTGCTAGTCATGATCCATTATGAAATGACAACCGATGTGTTATTTCTTATGACCCTTTTTCCTTGGTTATCTCCCTATATTTTATCTAGAGATTCATATCTCTGACCAAAAGCAGTAGAGTCTCCTTTCGAAGTTGCAAAGAGGATAACCTTTGAAGAACAGTCACTGACATAAACATTGATAGACTGCAAGAGGTGGTAGACAAGTGACCCTCCCTACGTGTACTCGTATAACATCTGTCATCGAGTGAGCAATGTATGTCATCCCTGTTGGATAAAAAGGGCAAATAACACTTAACTTTGGATACGAATCTTTCGTCGCGTTGTGCATATGACCGGGTTAATCAAGTCTTAATCTTTGTATGCATAATGATCATACGGACGAAATCAACCATCTCTGGTGTGACTCCTTATCTACAAACATTGATGACGACCACCTGTTTGTGCCTCGACTGCAATTATTGTTGTGGTCAAGAGTAAAGGTTTGGAACTTTGAGTGTTGATTAGTTACCAGCAGGAAGGTTAATCTCTAGTCAAGTAACGATTCTTCGATAGCCATGATGGTTATGTCTCAATGAACAATAGTAAGCGAAGAAGTCATGAAGCCGGTCAGCAATGCAAGTGCTACTTCTTCTACAAATGTACTATCAAGTCAATTCTGTCTTGGACAATCACATATATAGTGCAAGATGTTATATTAGCTAAGTGAAGAACTAGAGAAAGCATGTCCATAGTTTCGATCTGCATCATTATGCCCCTAAGTACCACAAACAATTTTGGTTCAAGGTTTTATTGGATGAAGTGCTAAAGAATATTCAGAAATGGTTCCTTATCTACATAGGGATGCCCTCCATGTGGAATAATGCTTTGTGCTCTATGAAAACAGCCCATAAGTCCAATGCTTGTGCATCATCAAGTTGGTGTCTAGATCAACAGCGGAAATTGTTCCCTGAGAAACATGTCAGGAAGACTATAGCCTCCATCCTTAGGGAGAAAGGTTGCTGCTGCTATGAGAAGATTAGAGAGTGCAAAACACACACCTCAATGTGTGAAGCAAAGAAAAGGAAGAACTCAAAATCCATTCAGATTTTGTGGCACTAAACTGGTTATCTTCAAGCTGACGGTTAGTGACTCAAACGAAGTTGGATTAACCCCAAACCTGGTAACCTCATTCCTTGCTTAGGACCCTTTAATGTCTTAAGTTGGTAGGAGTATTGGTTGACTAAAACATTGGATTGAGAGATGACTTGTCAGCTCAGTTTGCTACCATTTCAAAACAGAGCTATTTTGGTGGATGGATTGTCTGGATAGTCAAACGGTGTCCATTTGAGCTGAATTTTGGCGAGCAATTAGAAGACCCATGGATCTATATGCCCACCAAAATTTGTGCATATTAGAGCAGTAATTTGTGTGATATGAACAGAAAATAAAAGGGTACCAAATCGGTAATTTCCCTATGATTGCGGTCATCCTTTGCATTGGAAGGTCATGTTTGTAATGCAGGCCAAGAACTTACAATTGATAGGTATCTTGTTGTTAGATAACCCTTAGATACCATTGAGAGGACTCCTTGCACCCCCTATGTGCCTTACTTTTAACCTCTGAGATCAACAATGCGGGAGCAGTCAAGGTGTTCTACAAGTCAAATTGTGCCATTGTGAGTTGAAAGCATTTGGGAAGGTGTCAAACCATAGGTTTTTGGATTATAGTTTTGAGGTATTGATTAGCATTAGAATGGAAGCCTCAATGTCAAATATAGTGCAAGTCAACCCAACTTATTACACAACTGCACCACGAAGGAAAATTGTGTGCAACCTGCTTAGTGGTGAACTAGTTCCCTAGTTTGGTGGATACTTGCAACTTTTGTTGCCTTTCAAACCTAGCTATCATCCTTTTGTGGTAATGGTTCTCTAGTGCTGACATGCCTCTGGTACTTTATATGTGTTTTTACCCAAGAGATTGCATCTGATTCAACCCAGATAACTATTGCCTTTGTATAAGAGAATCTTAGGTAACATTTGGCAGAAGTCGAGAACCGATAGAGTTAGCTATCACATTCACTGTTCCCTCAACAGACTCAGATAATATAGTGTTGACATCAGAGAAAGAGAACTGCACATGTGGAACAATATGTAGTTTTCCATCAGTTGGCATCTGAGTGAGTGAATAGTCTATGACCGGTATAGACATTGTCTATTGGTTAGACGGTTTCTGATAGCCTCAAAGAATGTTTACCTCATATATGGATCCAACCCTTATCTGAAGTTGTACATACTATGACACTAGAGAAGTAGGTGCTACGAGTAGTTAGTCTATGCTTGTGGCACTCTTCGTACATTGTGAACGAAGTACCGTATTGTTTTGGATTCCTCCCAAAGTAGCAATGCTTCATGGAAGTCAGTGAAGGAAATTCTTTAGACAAAAGTTTCTATGTAGAGTGAGTATCAAAAAGTTGTCTTAACCAACTAGCCTCTCTGATGCTTGAAGCTAAGTAGCCTAATGAGTTTACAGACGTTGCAAAATGGATAACATGTTTCTCTTCCCCTAAAAAGTTCTTCGCACCGAATCTCGGGACGCGATTCTTTTAAGGGGGGAGGGCTGTAACACCCCAGGTGTTTGTCACTCATTAAGCAGTGAGTTTGAGCTCAAACATGGAAGATTAAGTGGTGATGAAGATGTCAAGGTCAAACCTAGGGAAGTGAGCCCCAACCTAAACTTGGATGTTGCACCCTTGCTTTACATATAGGCCGTTTTTAAGATATATGCCTGGGTGGTGTTATTGTAATATCTTCATGTGTCTCACCTTAGTACCTATCTATGTTAGTCACTGGAAAAGTTTCATGACGTTTGGAATCAAAAAGTCACATGAAATGATGAGTTATATCCTTGTTGGAATGGTATTACTAAGTGCTTGAATTGCACTATTAAGTGAATGGAAATATAGGTCATCAACCAAACCTTGAAACCTTTCCCAAAAGACTCTAGATGGACTCTACAACAAAAGTCGTGAAAGGTTTGTGTTGAGCAAATGCCCCAAAAATGCTCCAATGGATCAAAAAGGATAATTTTAGTTTTATCGTGATCCTACTTTGGTCAAAGTATAACAGTACGTTCTATACCAGTTTGAGGTTAGAACTTAAATGAAAGTTGTAGTTCATATTATGGAGAAGAAACTTTGTTTAATGGTCAAGAGCTAGTTTGGTCTCTAACCTAGTCAAATAGAGGCTCGAAATTTGAATCAGCTGCTGTTTTCAGCCCTAGAAATAATTCTAAGTCCTGGATTGACAGCAGTGAGTTGCTATGTTCATGACCTTTTATCTTCTAAATTCATATGGAAGCTCAATTGGATTCCTTAATACGAGTTGGAGTACGCCTTGTGAAGGAAACAATAGATCAAGTCTCACCAGATTTGGAGCTTGTTTGGACCTTCAAAATCAATTCCCAAAACTGCTATTCGTGGATTAGACCGACAACGACAAGACGGTTGGCACGTCATGTTCTCATGTTTTTGCTAAGCAACTTAAGTTGAGCCAAATATAAAAGTTGGATTTTACATGTTGATGAAGAGCATACAAAAAGTTGAGTTCAGTTTGACGAAGTTTTGACCATCGAAAGTGAGTTTTCGTGACTACCATCAAGGTGTTGACACTACTGTTTTGGCAACTAGTTAACTGTTAATCTGTTGCTCTAATGACCTTGGCCCCTTAACAAAACTTGTAGAGCAACTCGTGGGCCACAACTTTGCCTTTTGGCCCAAGGTCCAAGTCAGCCTGCTGCTGGCCCTAATCAGCCTCCCACCTCGCCCGGTTTGCTGCCTGCCACGTGTTCGACTGATGTCCCCAAAGGCATGGGTGTGGCACCCATGCACAGAGCTCAACTCGCCATGGCTGCCGCACGTCCCACTCCCTCTACTGGCCGCTGCCACATGCCCCGCGCCCCTGCCATCAAGATGTGGACGCCTGAGCACCCCCTGCCTCGCCCTCCCTCACTTCCCGCACCTCCTGGCTCTCCTCCTCACTCCCGAGCTGATCCAGCGTAGAGCCACCAGGGCCGCCGGTGCTCCGCTCCATGGCAACACCGCCCGGCTCATCCCCGCCCCAAGCTAAGCTCACCACCATCTCCGCCTCACCTCCCTCCATCCCTCGCGCACGCTCGCCCAAGCTGTTGGCCACCGAAGCGCCGCCGCCATCGAAGGGCCATCGCCGGTGCCGCCTGCTCGTGTGGCCTCGCCTCCTTAGGTCTCCCCAAGGCAAGCCGTGGCCACCATCGAGTGTGCGTGAGCCCCTAGACCTCCGCCGCATTTCCCCCGCCGCCGGCGTCCACCCTACAGACCTCCCCGACGAGCTCCAGTGCTTCCTCTGTTCTCAATCGCGCCAAGGACCTCGCGTGGAATTTGACAAAATCCAGGGGCCCAACTGCATAGTTTGTGACTCATATGAATAGTGTCGCATAGTGCTGTTTTTCTTTTTCTTTTATGAATAAATGGCTGAAACTTTGAAAAGGCATAGTAAATCATAGAAAAATCGTAAAATAGCAAATGTGGACTTTTTGGAATCCTTGTAAAATTTTCTATGCATTAGATCTATAATATGGCATGTTTTAGTTAAAGTTTTCTCTGTAAAAATAGATTTGTGCAGTAGGGTTGTAATGATAGTTGAATTTGTTATTTTTCATAACTGAAGATCTATGATTCCAAATGAGGTGAAATTTTTGTGGCATGCTACTCATGTGATGTTTGATGTGTGGTAAAAATTTCATGAATTTTGGTTTCCTTATGAGTGAGTTATTAGTGTATCTTGCTCTCACATGATTTCTTGCAATAACAATTTATCTTTTTCATAGAGGTTAATATGCATGTCTAAATGGCTTGAAATTTGTACAGTATACTATTGTGATGATATTCTAGCTACTATAATTTTTATAGAATTTATGGTGCACTTTTGGTATATGTTCATTAAATCACCTAGGCATCTAAATAAATTAAGAAATGCATTAAAAGAATTTATTTAGTGATGAGCACTATGCTTTTTAGTGATCATTTAACATGTACTTTATGATGGTTACATTGGCTATGGCCAAATGTATGTTTGGAATATAAGTTAATATTTATTCTTGCAATTGATGCTTTCCTGGATAGTTTTTGGGACTTTGGTAATTGCACCATGAAAATGATGTTTGCTGAGAAACATGCTTATAACAAAGTTGTAGACAACTCATTAATATAGCTTGTGTTATATTTTGGTGGTATTTGGCCTTGTAGTTTGTGAGTTATTACTGCTCCAAGTTGGGTTCTAGAAATAGTTATTCTATGGAATCTCTGGACCGAATTCTGTAATTATGCATGTTTGACTTGGTTAACTTGAGAATCATGCTGAGCTGATTAAAGATGAATTATAGACAATTTCATAATCTTTCCAGAATATCTTGATTCATGGCTATTAGATTTGTATAACTCCAGTTATGATCCAAACATGCAGTTGTTGTTTGCCATCCAGAAATTGTCAGATGCTAGTTATGGTTGTCTACTCCATGTGTTGCTAAGTGTGGCTTATGCCCTCGATGATGGTCAAGTTATGATACTTGTGATCTTGTTAAATTTGTGTTATGCTTGATGTGCTTGCCCTCTTTCATTGGTTGTGTGATGTTAGTTAAATAGGTTTTGGTGTCTATGTCTTGATCGTGTGTTTACTTGAATGATTATGTGATGCATCTTGTGTTACCATTCATCATATTCATACACATGCATCTTGCAACTCATCTAGGTACGCTAGATGCACCACATGAATGATGAGATGTTGGAGCCAAACCCGAAGACGGTGTTTGGTGGACCTATCCCGGAGATGAAAGGATTAAGCAAGTGTCGGGATGGGAGATGCTCACCAAGCAAGTGTCATCTGTCAAACACTAACCTAAGTGTTCGATCCCGGGCAAACCCCGGAGCATCATAAGTCTCCTACTTTATAAAAGCAATTAAATTTATATGTTATATATATTGTTGCATTAAGTTGTAGGAGTTGAGTGAAACCGTTGATGCATTTATTACTATCCTTGCCTACCTGATTACCTTCTTACCCTGTTAGGATTAGGATCGAATAATTGCTTAGTCATGCTTAGACCGGTAGCGATCGGTGATTTCCTATCACCTGAAATTATAGGTGGTTACGGGAATACTTTAGCTATGAAATTATAGGTGGTTATGGGAATACTTTACCTGAAATTATAACCAAGTGTTGATGGTTAATTGGAGAACGATCGGAATAAGTATTGGGCAACCAGATAGGGTTTTAGGGTGCTTGTAGTTTCCATCTGTGTCGATTAAGGACCGACAGTTGTTGGGCCTTGGGTCATGTTGAACGCATGTCTCACATTTAGCTAGCCGGATAAAGTACCTTCCGACCGCGAAGCTGGCAGATTATTTGGGCCGAGTAGATTGCCCACAGTGCACTGTACCGAAGAAGGTGTGATAGGACACGGGGGCGCGATGATAAGACCAAAGGGCAGTCGGTCGGCCCCGGGTACTTGTGGCTCCTGGTAAACTCGAGACTTTACCTGGATAGTTGACTCGATGACCAATATCTCACTTTAGCGGGTGAGTGAGGTTTGTGTGAGGAATAAATTACCAGCTAGTTAATAATCGATTCGAATCACCATCGCTCCTGGATAGTGAGCACTTGACTCGAGTTACGGCATCGTAGTAATGATGATGGAACACGGATGGTTATGTGGATGATGTTGGAAATGCTAAACCTAAAATGGTAACCTTTGATGTTAATAGTTAATCAAGTGATTGCTTTAGCATAGGTGCTTCCCTAGATTGAACAGGTTATAATAAAGATGATGCAAAAGGACTTAAATTGGTTCATTCATAATAACTTATGCTTTTGCAAATGAGTCAAACTAGCCCACTGAAAGAAAGCCTTGCATACTCCTTGGTGTTATATTATTTCTGGTTTTTGATGGGTAAGTCTAGCTGAGTACCTTCTCGTACTTAGGGTTTATTCCCATTTGTTGCAGGTTGTGATGTATCGTGGCTCCTGTTGTAGTGGCGGAGTGTGATCATGGGCATGATCCTTCTGAGTTATCTCGCTTCTAATGCTTTTATTGGAAATTGACCTTGGTACTGGCATGTATTTGAATTAAGGTGATATTAGTTTCAAACTACTTTGCTTCCGCTACTTTTGTACTTGAGTTGTAATAACTCTATGGAACTCTGATCTATGTTGAATTACTTGTAATAATAGATGTAACATGTGACTTGTTATCTTGAATCACTATGATCTTGGCTTGTACGTTGGTTGGTTTGAAATCCCTCATGATTTCATTGGACTACCAGAGTTATAGGAGCTTAATTACGGAATTTAATTGCTTTGGCGATTGTTTTTTGTACTTTTATTCTTATAATTTGGGTGGTTCCATGACACTCTCCGGCCAAGTTTGGATGAGCACGAGCTGTAGTTGCAGGCCAGCTCATCACCAGATGGACCAGAGCACGTGCGCGGCGAGAAAAATATCTGCCGCCGATGAAAAGATTTGCCACCGTCAATCACAACTGGCGACCTATAAATAGGCCCGACTAGAGCCCCTCCTCATCAACTATCACCTCCACAAGATTTGCATAGGTATCGAACATGTCATCTCCCCTCTATTTCCCCTCCTCCCCTTTTCTTCTGAGCGCTAGCTCAAGTTCCCCAATTCGGCTGCCATGGTCGACACGGGAGCCGAGCTCCCTGCTCTCTCCTTGGCATGTCTTAGGTGAATTAGGCTAGCAGGCTAGCTCCTAGGCAAATCCTCTACCATCTTCACCATCGCTAGCTGTTGACATTCTTAATGTCGCTACCAAGAAAAGAATAAATTCTATCCCTGGCAATGCGGCAAAAATGCTTGTTGGTATTTGTAAGTGCATTCGCCCCTGATGTGGGTTTTGGATAATTAATGACAATCAAATTAGGGACTAACATATTTATCAAGTGTAATCTACAGGTGTTAGTCCATTGATGGAATTGAAAAAGAATATTTGGTGAATTATAGCACCCTAAATTTTTATGGACAAAAGGCGCTTCGATTCAAGGGCTTCAACACCATTTATTCTGATTTGAGTCGTAGGAAACGCCGCACTATCAAGAGGGATACAAATCTAGTTGGCAAAATGGGGATAATTAAAAAGTGCTCTTGTCGAAGCTTAGTAGGCTGGAGAGACATGCACCGGAAGTTCCGGTGAGCTGCACCAGAAGTTCCGGTCGCTGGCGCCCGCTCGCGTGCGCGTGTGAGTATTTTGTTCCGGTCTCCATCCGAAAGTTCCGGTATGTACCAGAAGTTCCGGTCAGGCACCGGAAGTTCTGGTTGGTGCAGTTTGCGCATGCGTTCACGTGTGAGAGAATTGTTCCGGGTTTCGTCCGGATGTTCCGGTATAGACCGGAAGTTCTGGTCCTAGCACCAAAAGTTCGGGTGGACCCGAGTTGACTGACAAGCCCAACAGTCTAATCTCGTTTGACCGGAAGTTCCTGTGGCTTCCACCATAACTTCCAGTGGCTCATCTAAGCCCAAGTATATAAGCTTCTAACCTCATTTCTAACCATTGCCGGAGCTTTGCAATATTCATTTCTGCTCTCCCAACTCTCTCTAAGCTATGACTCGCCCACTCTCTCTCCCCCCTTGCCTCTAAGCTTCAATCTTTGATTGTTTGAGCTAGGGACGTGAGATTTGAGAGCGGGAGCATCGATCTTCGACTTGAGCACTTGGATTCCTCATTTTGCCGGCTTGGTTTGTGTTTGTTACTCTTGGGTTCTTGGAACCCTAGCCGGCTAGGCGTTCTTCGTGGTTGCCTATGTTGGTTCATTTGTGAGGACGCCCTGAAGTGTTTGTATCATCCTTTGATCCTTAGTGGAAATCTCAAGCTAGCCTTCATGGTTGCTTGAGAGAGGAGACCATCATGGTCGGACCTTCGTGGTCACCTCAACAACGAGGATGTAGGAACTTCTTTGTGGGGATTGCCGAACCTCGGTAGAAAATAGCTTGTCTTGTTGTGGCAGTAGCATTGACTACCCTTTGTTTGTTTGTTCTTGTTGTTCTTCCTCTCTATCCCCAACTTCCTAGGTGGGAGATCCTGATCTACGGTTTGGTGTGGTGCCAAGCCTTGAGGAGTTCAACATCGTCATCAACAACCTCTAGGAGGGTGTGGTAACACTTGGATCTGAAATCCCAACTCGATTCACTTTGATTTCATAGCTCATTTAGGGCACCAGAAGTTCTGAAGGTCTGCACCGAAAGTTCTGGTCCCCTGACTAGAACTTCCGATCCAAACCACCGAAACTTCTGGCCTGGTATTTAACTTCCACAAATTCGAGTTTGTGAGTTTTAGGTTTTGCAAAAAGGCCTATTCACCCCCCCCAGGCCAATTAGGTCCTTTCAATTGGTATCAGAGCGAGGTTCCTCGAATTAACGCTTCACCGCGTGAGGAGTAACATTGGCCAAGATGGATTCAGAAGCACAAAAGCAAATTGTTGATCAAATCGCAGCTCAAATCACAGCATCCCTGCAGCTACAACAACAAGAGCAAATGACCAAGATGCAAGAGCAACTAGACAAGATGCAAGAGCTTCTAGACAAGAAAATTCAAGAGTCAACTAGTGAAGGTGGTGATGGTGATGCAAGCAAGACACCAAAGAGCTACAACAAAACCAGTTATGATTATGGTGGATCAAGCAAGAACAACAATCCTACCTTGCCCATGATCAATCCTAGAAAGCCACCTCCATTTCATGGTATAAGGTACACCGATTGGGCTCATAGGACGAAGTTGCATCTTATAGCCACTAGATGTTGGGAAGTAGTGGATGTTAGTGTCAATCTGCCTCAAAATCCTAATGAGTGGTCACCCGAAGATGAAAGAGACTTTCACCTCAATGCAACGGTGGCAACCTTGATCTTGCAATGCCTCACTCCGGGAGACAACAACAAGGTTAATGGAATGGTCAATGCAAAGCAAATTTGGGATACTTTGAAGGTATCATTTTAAGGATACAAGAGTGTAAGAATTAAAAACATTGAGCTCTTGCAAGGAAAGACTAAGAACTTTACCATGATTGAAGGAGAAACTACTCAAGCAATGTTTGATAGGTTCATGACCTTGATCAACAAAATTAGAGCACTTGGGGATACAAGATGGGATGACAACTCCACTACAAGGAAGATATGTAGAGTGTATAGACAAAAGAACAACATGCTTGCTTCGGTCATAATGGAGAGAGACAACTATACCACAATGACACCACAAGAGATGCTAGCCAAGTTGATGCATCATGAGGTACTTGATGATGAAGCTAAGGAAGCAAGTGTGCTAAAGAAGAGCATTACCCTCACAACATCACATGGAAGTGAGTCAAGTCATTGCCACAAAGGGTGTTGTAAGCATAGGCATAACAATGATGATGATGACCTTGATGAAGAGCAAGCTTTGCTAGTGGGAAATTACGAGAAGTATTTGAGAATGAAGAAAGAAAAGATGATGAGATATGGAGGAAACAAGCCATACAAGAAGAGGTTTTGCTATGAGTGTGGTGACACCAGCCATCTTGCTGCCGATTGTCCTAACAAGGGGAAGAAGTCAAGATATAACAAGCAAGGTGACAAGAAGTACAAGAACAAGAAGAGAGGTGAAGCACATCTAGGTCAAGAATGGCAATCGAATAGTGATAGTGATGACGACAATGATAATGAGAAGAAGAGTGTAGCTGCAATTGCTATACAAGAAACTTCTTCCTCAACAAAGGTCTTCACCGATAATGCTTCATCAATATCTCTCTTCACCAACACTTCTTCATCACCTAGACTCTTCGCCAACCTCTCCGACAACGACTATGATGCTCCTACTTGCCTTATGGCATTAGGTAATCAGGTACAACTTGATCCTCTTACACATACCACTAGTGAATGTGATAGTGATGATGAAAATGATGAAAACTATGCTTTTAATCTCATCAAAAGATATGGTAAAGCTGCTGCAACTAAAATCTTGAAGCTAATATATGCCAAAGATAAGCTTGAGTCATGCATTGAGTCGCAAGGGGAATTTCTCCTAGAGGAAAGGGAGAAAACCCAAGGACTTGAGGCATGTCTCTCCAAGGAGAAGGAGAAGATTGAGAAGTTGAGTGTAGAATTGTCTTTAGCCAAGGATGCTAATGAGCGCTTCACTATGGAACATTATTCACTCAATGACTCTTTGGCAAGTCTAAAGAATGATCATAGTTTGGCTCAAGAAAGCCTTACAAGCTTGACAAATAAATATCATGAGCTTGAACTAAACTATGACAAACTTTGGACTAGCACTTCTACCATTTCCAAGGATGCCAAAGCTACAACTAGTAAAGGTTGTGAAAGATGCTCTAATGTTGATATACATGCTTGTGCTACTAACCTTGATGAGCTAGCCAAGAAGGATAAGGAGATCCAAAGGTTGAACACAATTGTCAAGATTGGTTGCAAGTGCAAGGATAAGCAACCGACAAATGTGTTCAAGGCATCAAGGCACCCCATGATTAAGGATGGCATTGGTTACAATAGGTATGATGGCAAAGCCAATGGAAGGAAAATGATTAATGGGGTGGCTTGTGTGAAGTTCAACAAGAGTGTGCCACTTGTTGACCTTATCAACAAGGTGAACAATGTTGCTACACCTACAACTCCACTTCTCAACAACAAGAACAACAAGAAGAAGCAAGTGGAGGTGTCCAAACAGCAAGTGCCTATTTCACGCAATCACATTTGTGATTATATGTGTTGTTGGGACAATGATGGCAAGATTGTAGTGAAGTATGTGGGCGCCCTCAAGAAGAGACAAATCTTGAGGAGTGTTTGGGTGCCCAAGTCTTATGTTTCTAACCCCCTAGGTTCCATATCGGGACCTAAACCAAAATCTTAATCTTGTTTTATAGGAATATTCCTCCGGTGGACCGAAATGGGTGCTTGATAGTGGATGCACCAATCATATGACTAGAGAGAAGAACATGTTCACCTCCTTTCAACCAAATCAAGTTGCATGTGAAAGGATTGTCTTTGGTGACAATAGTAAAGGAGATATCCTTGGTTTGGGTAAAATTGATATCTCAAATGATAATTCAATTTCAAATGTATTACTTGTGGATTCGTTGGGATACAATTTGTTGTCTGTCTCACAACTTTGTGAGAAGGGCTACAATTGTCTCTTTACGGATAAGGGTGTGGAAGTCTCTAAAAGATAGGATTCCTCTATTGTCTTTACGGGTGAATTGAAGGGCAAGCTCTATTTAGTTGATATTTCATCTAATAGAGTAGGGTCCAAAACTTGTTTTGTGGCAAAATCTAGCATGGGCTGGTTATGGCATCACCGACTAGCTCGTGTTGGCATGAGGAACTTGGCTAATCTTCAAAGAGGCGAACGCATCCTTGGACTAACAAATGTTTCTTTTGAGAAAGAATTTGCAGTGCATGTCAAGCAGGTAAGCAAGTTGGAGCCAAGCATCCCGCCAAGAACATCGTCACTACTACAAGGCCACTTGAGTTACTTCACATGGATCTATTCGTACCCAATGCTTACATAAGCATTGGAGGTAACAAATATGCTTTTGTAATTATTGATGATTTTTCTCACTTCACTTGGGTGTTCTTTTTGAAAGATAAAAGTGAAACCCAAGGAATCTTCAAGAAGTTTGCAAGAAGAGCACAAAATGAGTTTGAAGTGAAGATCAAGAAAGTGAGAAGTGACAATGGGACGGAGTTTAGGAACACCAACATTGAAGCATTTCTTGATGAAGAAGGCATCAAGCATGAGTTTTCAGTTCCATACACTCCACAACAAAATGGTGTTATGGAGAGGAAGAATCGAATGCTCATTGAAGCCGCAAAAGCAATGTTGGATGAGTACAAGATTTCAGAGAAAGATTATTGGGTGGAAGCGGTCAACACGACATGTCATGCCATCAACCGCTTGTACCTCCACAAGATAAGGAACAAGACCGCCTACGAGGTCCTAACCGGTAAAAATCCTAAGGTGGATTACTTTAGAGTTTTTGGATGCAAGTGTTTCATACTTAATAAGAAATTCAAAAGCTCTAAGTTTGCACCAAAGTTTGATGAAGGGTTCTTACTTGGTTATGGTACTAACAAACATGGCTACCGTGTTTTCAATGAGGCCACCAGCCAAATTGAAATAGCGGTAGATGTGACTTTTGATGAAAGCGACAGCTCTCAAAAGGAGCAAGTCAATGCTGAAATTTTAGGCAAAGAAGAATGATCTCATCAAGTGATCAAGAAGATTGCCACCGGTGAAGTGAGACCCATTGAAGATGAAGATGATGATGTGCATGTGCAAATTCCTCATGATCCAAACATGCATCATGGGTCAACCAATGCCCATGGTGATGCTTCCATCTCAAGAAGGGGTCATGACTCAAGAGAACAAGCTAGTCAAGATCCACCACAAGCTCAAGGAGACAACCAAGGTGGTGATCAAGACAATCAAGATCTTGATCCTCCAATCAATCAAGACAATGAAGATGAAGATGATGGTCCAATCCAAACAAGAACAACCATCCCTCACCCAAGAGTTCATCAATCTATTCAATAGGACCATCCCATTGATAGCATATTGGGAGACATATAATGAGGGGTAACAACACGCTCTCGTTTAGTAGCTTTTTGTGAGCATTACTCTTTTGTCTCTTCAAAATTGCCAGAAAAGCTGGAGGATGCTTTGAAGGACCCGGATTGGGTGATGGCTATGCAAGAGGAGTTGAACAACTTCACTAGGAATGAACTCTAGTCCTTGGTGGAAAGGCCTAAGCAAAATGTGATAGGTACCAAGTGGGTCTTCCGCAACAAAGAAGATGAGTATGGTGTGGTCACAAGGAACAGGGCACGATTGGTAGCCAAAGGTTTCACTCAAATTGAAGGTTTGGATTTTGGGGAGACCTATGCACCTGTAGCTAGGCTTGAATCTATTCGCATATTACTTGCCTTTGCTGCTCACCATGATTTCAAGTTGTTTCAAATGGATGTGAAAAGTGCATTCCTCAATGGCCCCCTTTCCGAAACCGTGTATGTGGAGCAACCACCGGGTTCTGAAGATCTACATCATCCTGACCACGTCTACAAGCTTGATAAGGCGCTCCATTGGCTTAAGCAAGCCCCTAGAGCTTGGTATGATTGTCTCAAACACTTCCTACTCAAACAAGGGTTTGATATTGGGAAGGCCGATCCTACTTTATTTACTCGCAAAGTTAATAATGATATCTTTATCTGCCAAATATATGTCGATGATATTATATTTGGTAGTTCTAATGTGGCTTTTTGTGAGCAATTTAGTAGGATCATGACAAAAAGGTTTCAGATGTCCATGATGGGGGAGTTGACATACTTTCTTGGATTTCAAATCAAGCAACCCAAGGATGGCACGTTCATAAGTCAAACCAAGTACACCACTGTCACACCCATTTTTAAGGATAAAAATAGTATGCATAAAAGACTCATGTGTGCCCCAGGAAATGATCGCACATATAAGTAGACAAATTGCATAGTATCATCACAGTGCTTATTACATAGCGAATAAATATTTAACGCATAGTCTTATACAATAAATTGTAGCAACTAATAGTAGATCTCCAGCGGAAACTCCAAACACAGGGACATGGTTGACTGGTTGACACCAAGACTAGTACTCATTACGATAATCTTCTTCATAATCTTCATCTGTTATGATGGAAATAGCAAGGGTGAGTCCATGTCGAACTCAACAAGTATAACACAGGGTTCATGAGGCACAAAAGGCTAGACACTGTTTGACTGCGTTTAGCTTTTTATCATCATATATTTAGCAATTGAGTAGCATCAAGATAAACCAATTTCCATTAATGAACCAATGATCAATTGTAATAAGGATAATGAATAGCATTAACATGAGCATAATAATAACAACAGTAATTAAGCATGATATAACAATAGTGATCAACTATTATGTAAGAATCCCTAAGGCCGCTCGTATCCGTGAGCATGGCTAGTATACCAGTTTATTAAACTCTGCGCAGAGGTGTACACTTTCACTATGAGTCATGATTTCCATATGCTAAGGGGTCATGAATCCCTAAGCACAAGAAACCATATAAATCCATTCAAGAGTTCGTCTAACAAGTTATGGCCATTAGATTCACTCGGCAGGCAGATGTAGGAACCCCCCTTTTCAAATGGCACAATTCCATCTCGGCTATACTCATAGACTAGAGGTTGTCCTACACCCAACGTTGCAAGCCATTCTTACGCCATTTAAGGTAACCACTAACAAGCTAGAAAAGGTCTCTTGAACAACTAGAGCCAGAGCCATATAGCCCTCACAGCTATACTGTATGTCCCGGTTATCATTTACAGGTAAGTCCTTATGGAGAGTAACTAGAGCGACAAACAAACAACACAACACAATGCTCTAGTCCCCGTTTTCAATAGTAATAAAATCATCTTAATGGTTGGTTGCTCAATCCATTAATCAAATTACAAGATCATTGTTCATAATTAAGCACTAGAAAATAGCTACCCAAATGCATATCCCATAGGTGACAAGGAAACAGGAAATCAATAGCTAAGTTATAATCTCTATGGTTGTCAAGGAAGACACATGCATATGTATGATAATTTTAGTGAATAGGACAACAAGGATAGTCCCATGTTATACTTGCCTTGATCAAAGCTTTCCTGATGATACTGCTGGTCTGGCTCAAAATAATACTTCTGATCGTCTAGAAACTGCTCACCGTCTATACTCGATCACCAAGCATCAACACACAATCATCCGAGCAATCATACACAAAGCAAACAAAGAAACATAGTTATAATAGTACACCAACAGTAGCAAAACCATATAAAAAGTTTGTAAAACTATTCTACATGTTACTACGATCACATAGACGTAAAGATCATGAAATTCGGATTTAAAACATAAAAGTTATGAATTTTCTAAGATTTCCTATAGATAAATAATTACTTAAATATAAACTCGAAAATTAAATTTCCCAAACCTTCTGTACAGCTATACTAACATGTAGAGCTCACAAATATAAACCTAATGCAACTTGAACAAGTCAAATCGGAGTTAAAACGAAGATTTTATGCTCAAAACAAGTTTAGTGGCAAAACTGTAAATATCAGAAAACGTATTTTTGAATTACCGAGAAGAAATACATCTTCAAAATAGAGAAACGTACTTTGGGAATTATGCCAAGGACCATGGGTTCTATTTCATAAAAACGCAGGGGCTCTTTATGAATTTTACCCCGCGAAGGGGTATCTTCAAATCTAAGCCGTTGATTTGAGAACGGACGGCGGACATCGCTTCCAGACGAAGGAGAGAGAGAGCGCGGCCATCCTCCTCAACACCGGTCGGTGGCCGCCATGGCCGACATGCATGGCTCGTCGGAGAGCTTCGACACCAAAGTTTTCAACCACCATTCGGCCCGCAACCGGTACCAATCGGTTGAGGAGCTCAATGCGAACTCATCTACGTAGGTTAGGGAGGCAAGAACGGATCGAGGACGAGATGCGGCTCAGGAAGGCGGCGGCGCCATTGCCGGCTTTGGCAAACTCACCGAAGCTCTATGTTCTCACGATTCAAGGCATCTGAAAGGTCTAGATGGCTAGAGGGGGGGTGAATAGCCTTTTAAAAACTTTCTACAAAGACAAGCTAAACAAGTTTATCAATATAACAACTAGCGAGATGCGAGTTTTGCTTAGCCTATGGGGTGTTTGCAAGCCACCTATCCAAATCACAATACTAGTATATGCACTCAACCGCACAAGTCAAACCGAAAAGGTAACTATAAAAAACAACTAGTAAGCTACACAAAGGAGCTACTAAAGCAAAGCTAACTAGCTAGCAAAGATAACTAAGAAAGTAATGCGGAGTTGAGTTAGGAGGATATCACCGAGGGGCGAAGAATTGAGCCAATCAATTAATATGATCAAGAGATGAATACCAAGATAACCGAACACCGGGATCAATCAATCACAATATGAAAGTGATGACACAAAGATTTATCCCGAGGTTCACGTGCTTGCCGGCACGCTAGTCCCCGTTGTGTCCCTCTTCACCACGTGGTTCGGTGGCTAATCGGTCACACACCGAGCCTCTCAAAAGGCGCCACAAGAACCTACCAAATGGAAAAAGGTTGCAATGACACGAGCAATTCACTAGCGTTGCCTTTGGCGCTTTACCGAGGTAGGCACAAACCCCTTACAATCACCGGAGGTGGCCAAGAACAATCACCAACTCTTGCCAACGCCTCCAAGCTGCTCCAAGCCGTCTAGGTGGCGGCAACCACCAAGAGAAACAAGAATCCCGCAGCAAATCAACCACCAAGTGCCAACTAGATGCAATCTCACAATGCAAATGCACTTGGATCACTCAATCTCACTTCGAATATGCAAAGAAGCAAGAGAGATGAGTGGGAGGGGAGTTGCTTAGCTCAAAGTGCTCACAAGTATGTCAAATGTTCGAGAGAGAGAGCCTTGAGCCGGCCAACGAGTATTTATAGACGTACCCCTTCGAATATAGCCGTTAGAAACTTAAACAGCCGAAATCGGGGTGACCGGACGCGCTGGTCCAACTGACCGGACGCGCCGGTCGCCCAACGGCTAACACGTGAAACACTGACCAGACGCGCTGGTCCAAACGACCGGACGCGCTGGTCGCCCAACGGCTAACTGCGAAGCAACGACCGGACGCGCTGGTCCAACTGACCGGACGCGCCGGGAACGACCGGACGCGCTGGTCCCGTGCAGGACCGGACGCGCTGGTCGCCTGAGCAGCGCTCAACGAAACAGTGACCGGACGCGCTTAAGAAGATGACCGGACGCGACAGTGCCAGCGTCCGGTTAGAGTCCAGTAAGCTCCCTGGACGACCGGACGCGTCCGGTCGCTTGTGACCGGACGCGCCTCGCGTCCGATCAAACAACTGAAAAACGCGCAGATACTGGACACTGACCGGACGCGTCCGGTCAAACAGTGACCGCGTCCGGTCCAGCGTCCGGTCACCACTGTGACCCCCGTTTGCCTCCGTTTCTTTTTCCGACTTCCGGCGTAGTGGAAAATAGGCATTTCATATCCCCGAAATCGCCTGAATCCCGCGCTCGCACGCTCGGCGGGAGGGAGAGATGACCCCAAACCCTCTCTACCGCTTAAACTCCACTGCCGTCGCAAACGTGCTAACATCACCAAGTGATCTCGTCATGTGTGAGTGTGTTAGCATTTTCACAATCATTTTTCGAGGCGATATTAGTTCTATCCAAATGCATATGATCATGAAATGCACATCTAGAGGCACTTAGGAGTTCAATACCCGCGTCATTCCCCTCTTTATAGTACGACTATCTATCCTATAATGTAACCACACCCACTAGGTGTCTTGGTTACTAAAACACAACCCTTAAGCATATACCTTTGCCTTGATCACGTAGGGTTGCGTCCAAATCCAAGTGTGGCCATCATGATCACCATTTCCATCTTGCCACCAACCTTGGAATGTACTAATCCTCATATGCTACATACAACTTAGGCATAGGATTAGTACTTAGGCATTGTCACTAATTACCAACACCAAACATAGGACTTTCAATCTCCCCCTTGTTGGTAATTGGTGACAACCCTTTCACAAAGATGTTATAATAAAATTTTGATTGAACCCATGTCATATTGTCCAAGTATATTACCATGTGTAAGAATTATGGACATGTGATCATGAATTCAAATTGATAGCAATGGCTCCCCCTACATGTATGCTATATGTTTGGATTTTGGAAGCATACATGTTAGATAGGAAAGATTAGGAGCATTGACTACCAATAGGTGCTAAGTGTTTAAGATTATAGACCTTTGAAGCGTGATACCATCGGAGTTGCGATAAACACCATCTTAGCACCTTGTGTAGTTAGATTCCACTTGGAAAAGCACAAATATAACTAGAAACCTCGTGAGATCAACATTATAAGCAAGGTTCTAGTACCACTTTAAAAAAAAACATGAAGCAACAAAAATCTAACTACTTCCTATTCATGCTAGTACCACAATGCATCATTCAAATTATACTAGCAAGTCACCACACAAGCAATATATCGGAGAAAACGAAATGCATAACTATGCATCATACATATGAAGTGCACATAGAAATGCAACATTCATGCTTAAGAGCTTGCTCCCCCTACTTGTGTGCTCAAAATTTTAGTTGATCCCCTTCTTTTATCAATTCTCCCCCTTTAGGATCTATCTTTGTGAACAACAATTTCTCCCCCACAACATTTTCTTCCTCTTTGAGTTCTATCTTTGTGAACAATATTTTCTCCCCCTTTGGCACCAATTGACCACAAGGAGCAAACTTTAGATAGATTATCATGTTGAAATATGGGGTGAGGATCAAGTTTATGATTCAACCTAGATTGCTTGCATAAATAAAATACTTCGGTTTGATCCAAGGGCAAGCTTCTTCACACCTCACTAGAAGGGTTATCATGCACCATGTTGAAGCAAATATTTAGACAAGTTTTCTAGATTAAATACTTAGGATCACAAGCTACTTAAACAAGTTATATGCTACCACTAGATCATACAAGTCATGGAAACAATAGTGGCACCATATAAACTTCAAATTCATTTAATTTTCATGAATGATCCTAGAACATAAGAAATCATGACTAGATGCACTAAACATGTCCTTAGTATAGAATGTATGACATGTCAACCAATTGTACCTTGGGGCTCGAAGGAGAGGCATGTCATATCATGGGAGTGCATCAACTCATGTTGGAGAAATCAAGTATGTTCAACTCATTCTTTAGCTTGTGAAATCTCTTCTCATCAAGTGGCTTGGTGAATAGATCGGCTAATTGATCTTCGGTGCCCACACTTTCAATAGCAATGTCACCCTTTTGTTGATGATCTCTAATAAAGTGATGGCGAACATCAATATGCTTTGTTCTTTGATGTTGAACCGGATTGTTGGTTAGCTTCACGGCACTTTCATTGTCACATAGCAATGGCACATTCTTGAAATTGATTCCAAAGTCTTTCAATGTTGCCTTCATCCACAAGATTTGTGCACAACAACTACCCGCGGCGATGTATTCGGCTTCGGCGGTAGATAGTGCAATACTATTTTGCTTCTTGGATGACCATGAGACAAGTGATCTTCCCAACAATTGACATGTCCCGGAAGTGCTCTTTCTCTCCACTTTGTCACCGGCATAGTCGGAATCCGAATATCCAACTAGCTCAAAGCTTGCACCTTTGGGATACCACAATCCAACATCTTGTGTATGCTTTAAGTACCTCAATATTCTCTTTGTTGCCTTCAAATGACTTTCTCTTGGTGAGGCTTGAAATCTTGCACACATGCATACACTAAACATTACATCGGGCCTTGATGCCGTCACATAGAGTAGGCTACCAATCATTGATCTATATAGCTTTTGATCCACCATGTTGCCACTCTTGTCACTATCCAAACTCCCACTAGTGCTCATTGGAGTTGTAATACTCTTTGCATCTTCCATGCTAAACTTCTTGAGCATATCTTTGATGTACTTGGTTTGACTCACAAATGTTCCTTCCTTCATTTGTTTGATTTGAAGTCCAAGAAAGAAACTAAGTTCACCAATCATTGACATTTCAAATTCCTTGGCCATCATTTTTCCAAACTCATCACAATAATTTTGATTGGTTGAACCGAATATGATATCATCAACATATATTTGCAACACAAACAAGTCTTTCTCAATCTTCTTGGTGAATAGTGTTGTATCAACTTTGCCCATGACAAATCCTTTGGATAGCAAGAAGTCCCTCAATCTTTCATACCATGCTCTAGGTGCTTGCTTCAATCCATACAAAGCTTTTCTCAACTTATAGACATGATTGGGTTTCTTGTCATCTTCAAAACCGGGAGGTTGCTCCACATACACCTCCTCTTGAATGTACCCATTGAGAAATGCACTCTTCACATCCATTTGATATAGCTTGATATTGTGAGCACAAGCATAGGCAAGTAAGATCCTAATTGCTTCCAATCTTGCAACCGGGGCATATGTTTCACCAAAGTCAAGACCCTCTATTTGTGTGTAACCTTGAGCCACTAGTCTTGCTTTGTTCCTTACTACTATCCCATCTTGATCTTGCTTGTTGCGAAAGACCCATCTTGTTCCAATGACATTGTGATCCTTAGGCCTCTCAACTAATTCCCATACTTCATTTCTCTTGAAATTGTTGAGCTCTTCATGCATTGCATTTACCCAATCCGGATCTCTCAATGCTCTATCAATGTCCTTGGGTTCTTCCATTGACACAAAAGAAGAGTGAGCACAAAATGATGCCAATCTTGATCTAGTTTGAACTCCCCTTTGTATGTCACCAATGATGGAATTCAATGGATGGTCTCTTGCAATGTTAGTTGGTTGAAGCACTTGGATTTGATTGCTTGGATGTTGATGTTGATCATGAGTTGGAGATGATGAACTAGCCACTTGTTGATCTTGTTGCACTTGAGATGATGTACTAGCTTGATTTTGCATTAGAGAACCACTAGCTTGAGTGATTGGACTTTGGAGCACTTGATCTTTGTTGTCATCCACATCAATCACTTGCTTTGGCCTAATATCACCAATATCCATTTCTTTCATAGCATTACTCAATTGAGTTCCTCTCACATCATCCAAGTTATTTTCTTCATCTTGAGAGCCATTTGTTTCATCAAACTCAACATCATGCACTTCTTCAAGTAAACCACTAGCCAAATTCCAAACTCTATAAGCATTGCTAGTAGTTGAGTAGCCAAGTAGGAAGCCTTCATCACACTTCTTCTCAAACTTGCTCAATCTAGTGCCTTTCTTCAAGATATAGCATTTGCAACCAAATACCCGAAAGTATGCAATGTTGGGCTTTCTTCCATTTAAGATCTCATATGGTGTCTTCTCTAGAAACTTGTGGCAATAGAGGCGGTTGCTATAGAAGCAAGCCGTGTTGATTGCTTTGGCCCAAAATGAATGACTCACATTATACTCATTCAACATTGATCTTGCCATATCAATTAAAGTTCTATTTTTCCTCTCAACTAAGCCATTAGATTGAGGTGTATACTTGGCCGAGAATTGATGTTTGATTCCAAGCTCATCACATAGCTCATCAACTCTTGTGTTTCTAAACTCACTTCCATTGTCACTTCTTACTTTCTTGATTGTGGTCTCAAACTCATTTTGCACTCTCTTGATGAACTTCTTGAATATGTCAAATACATCACTCTTGTCCACAAGAAAGAATACCCATGTATATCTAGTGAAATCATCCACAATCACAAAGCCATACTTGTTGCCACCAATGCTTGTGTATGTAGTTGGCCCAAATAGATCCATGTGCAACAACTCAAATGCCTTGGAAGTACTCATGATGCTTTTCAATGGATGAGTGTTGCCTACTTGCTTTCCGGCTTGACATGCACTACATAGCTTATCTTTCTCAAATGTGACATCCTTCAAGCCTCTAACTAAGTCATGCTTTACTAACTTGTTCAATTGCTTCATGCCAACATGACCAAGTCTTCTATGCCATAACCAACCCATACTTGATTTGGTGAGCAAACATGTTGAAAGTTGAGTGTCACTAGCATTGAAATCAACCAAGTATAGATTCTCAAATCTAAAGCCTTTGAAGATCAAGTTAGAGCCATCAACACTAACTATCTCCACATCATCAACACCAAATATGCACTTGAAACCGAGATCACACAATTGAGCAACCGACAACAAGTTGAAATTGAGCTTTTCAACTAGTAGCACATTGGAAATGTTATGATCATTTGAGATTGCAATCCTTCCAAGAGCCTTTACATTACCCTTGCTATTGTCACCAAATGTGATGCTATCAATGCCACTATCATTTGATTTGAGAGAGTTGAACATTCTTGAATCACCGGTCATATGTTGAGAGCATCCACTATCAAGCACCCAATGCCTTCCTCCGGCCTTGTAATTTACCTACAAAACAAATTAATATTTCTTAGGTACCCATACTTGCTTGGGTCCTTGGAGGTTAGTCACTAAGCTCTTTGGTACCCAAATGGCCTTCTTCTTTGGGCCCATAATTGGTGTACCAACAAACCTAGCACGCACACCTTTCTCACCCTTGGTAAGCACATAACAAGAATCAAAAGGAATGTAAGGTACATTAGCATTTTTCTTGTTCTTGTTCATTTTATTGCAATTAATCTCTAGATGCCCAACTTGCTTGCATCTATTGCAATAACGACCATTGCTCTTCACAAAGCTAGGCTTGTGAGTTGCAAAGGCCGCCTTGCCCTTCTTAGGAGTATAGCCCAAACCCTCTTTGTTAAGAGAGAACCTTTGGCTACCCAAGCATTTTAGCAAGCGAGCATCCCCACCATAGGCATTGCCTAATGCACGGGTGAGATCATCCACCTCTCTCTTGAGAGTCTTATTCTCAACCATAAGTGATGAATCACTAGTAGTAGAGGTAGAGTTGGTTGTGGTGGATGATGATGAGCTACATGAAGCATTAGTCGGACCAATAAATAAAGAGTCATCAATAATATCACATGTTAGTCCAATATCACAAGTGACAATCACTTGCTCCTCCTTAGCTTCCTTCATGAGCTTCTCCAACTTGAGGTCCTTCTCCTTGATGAGCTCAAGTAGAGAGGAGTGGGCTTCCTCAAGCCTAGTGTGAGCAACTTCAAGGTCCTCGTGGTCTTCCTTTAGACACTCACGAGAGGCCTCTAGCTCATCAAAGGATTTCCTAAGAGCTTTGAGCTCTTGTTCAATTCCTTTGCACTCCTTACTCTTTTTGAGAGCAAGAAGCTCCTCCATCAAGGCATCATTTTCATTGCACTTAGCAATGAACTCTTGTTCCAAGATTTTGTATTTCTTGGTTGTTCTCTTGTAGCCCTTGCTCATTTGATCTATTACGCCTAATAGATCATCCTTGGAGTAGTCCTCATCCTCCTCATCATCATTCCTACAATTATCACTAGCACAAGAATCATCATCACTATCATCATATTTTACCTTGGTAGGCTTGGCCATAAGGCATGTCGATGTAGTGTCGAAGATGGATAGCTTGTTGGAGAGGGCGATGTTTGCAATGGCTCGCCGAGTGATCCTCTCATCATCACTAGAGCTTGCATAATCATCACTATCGGAGTTGTCACTATCCCAAGTGACTACATAACCACCACCCTTCTTCTTCTTGTTGAAGGTGAAGCTCTTCTTTGTTTTCTTCTCATTCTCTTTCTTGTTCTTCTTGAGCTTCAAGTCCCCATTATGAAGTCTCTTATCTTCATAGGGGCAATCCCCCACTATGTGATTGGGGTTATTGCAATTGTAGCAAAGGGTCTTTGCCTTTATAGTGTCTCTCCTCTTTCTTGCCCCATATCCTTTCTTCTTCATGAACCTTCCCATCTTGTGCACAAGGAGGGCCATGGTCTCATCATCGAATGGATCATCATCATCACTCTCCACCTTGCTCTTGCCCTTAGAGGATGAAGCCTTGAATGCAATGGGCTTCTCTTGCTTGACCTTGGTCTCCTTCTTCTCTTCTACCTCATCTTCATCATCATTGTATTGGGCATCGGTCATTATATCTCCAAGCACATTGGTTGGTTTGACCTTGTCCAATCCCTCTCTAAAGATCATTCTTCTCAAGGTGGCAAACTTCTTGGGTAAGCACATCAAGAACTTGTGTGAGAAGTCCTTGTCCTCAATCTTCTCCCCAAGCCCCTTGAGATCATTGACAATGACTTGGAGCCTATAGAACATCTCCGGTATGGACTCATCATCCTTCATCTTGAAGCTTGCAAACTTATCCTTGAGCATATAGAGCTTGGCACTCTTTACCGTTGAAGTGCCCTCATATGTTTCCTCTAATCTTGTCCAAAGCTCATTTGCCTTTTCAAGATCTTTGATTTGCTCAAATACTTTATCATCAACGGCATTATAGATTGTGTAAAGTGCCGCCGTGTTGCATTGTTTGTTGATGCGGTCATTGGGAGTGAGGTTTTCCTCATCAAGAATGATATATCCTTCTTTGGTCACATCCCAAACCTTCTCATGTATATTGCCTAGATATTGCTTCATCTTTCTTTTCCAATGATCAAAGGAAGAGACGCCATCAAAGAATGGAGGCTTGCCATTAACATGATTGAACATAACTTGAGCCATCTTACACCAAGGTTGTTAAGCCTTACAAACGGTGACCACGGCTCCGATACCACTTGAAAGGTCTAGATGGCTAGAGGGGGGGTGAATAGCCTTTTAAAAACTTTCTACAAAGACAAGCTAAACAAGTTTATCAATATAACAACTAGCGAGATGCGAGTTTTGCTTAGCCTATGGGGTGTTTGCAAGCCACCTATCCAAATCACAATACTAGTATATGCACTCAACCGCACAAGTCAAACCGAAAAGGTAACTATAAAAAACAACTAGTAAGCTACACAAAGGAGCTACTAAAGCAAAGCTAACTAGCTAGCAAAGATAACTAAGAAAGTAATGCGGAGTTGAGTTAGGAGGATATCACCGAGGGGCGAAGAATTGAGCCAATCAATTAATATGATCAAGAGATGAATACCAAGATAACCGAACACCGGGATCAATCAATCACAATATGAAAGTGATGACACAAAGATTTATCCCGAGGTTCACGTGCTTGCCGGCACGCTAGTCCCCGTTGTGTCCCTCTTCACCACGTGGTTCGGTGGCTAATCGGTCACACACCGAGCCTCTCAAAAGGCGCCACAAGAACCTACCAAATGGAAAAAGGTTGCAATGACACGAGCAATTCACTAGCGTTGCCTTTGGCGCTTTGCCGAGGTAGGCACAAACCCCTTACAATCACCGGAGGTGGCCAAGAACAATCACCAACTCTTGCCAACGCCTCCAAGCTGCTCCAAGCCGTCTAGGTGGCGGCAACCACCAAGAGAAACAAGAATCCCGCAGCAAATCAACCACCAAGTGCCAACTAGATGCAATCTCACAATGCAAATGCACTTGGATCACTCAATCTCACTTCGAATATGCAAAGAAGCAAGAGAGATGAGTGGGAGGGGAGTTGCTTAGCTCAAAGTGCTCACAAGTATGTCAAATGTTCGAGAGAGAGAGCCTTGAGCCGGCCAACGAGTATTTATAGACGTACCCCTTCGAATATAGCCGTTAGAAACTTAAACAGCCGAAATCGGGGTGACCGGACGCGCTGGTCCAACTGACCGGACGCGCCGGTCGCCCAACGGCTAACACGTGAAACACTGACCAGACGCGCTGGTCCAAACGACCGGACGCGCTGGTCGCCCAACGGCTAACTGCGAAGCAACGACCGGACGCGCTGGTCCAACTGACCGGACGCGCCGGGAACGACCGGACGCGCTGGTCCCGTGCAGGACCGAACGCGCTGGTCGCCTGAGCAGCGCTCAACGAAACAGTGACCGGACGCGCTTAAGAAGATGACCGGACGCGACAGTGCCAGCGTCCGGTTAGAGTCCAGTAAGCTCCCTGGACGACCGGACGCGTCCGGTCGCTTGTGACCGGACGCGCCTCGCGTCCGATCAAACAACTGAAAAACGCGCAGATACTGGACACTGACCGGACGCGTCCGGTCAAACAGTGACCGCGTCCGGTCCAGCGTCCGGTCACCACTGTGACCCCCGTTTGCCTCCGTTTCTTTTTCCGACTTCCGGCGTAGTGGAAAATAGGCATTTCATATCCCCGAAATCGCCTGAATCCCGCGCTCGCACGCTCGGCGGGAGGGAGAGATGACCCCAAACCCTCTCTACCGCTTAAACTCCACCGCCGTCGCAAACGTGCTAACATCACCAAGTGATCTCGTCATGTGTGAGTGTGTTAGCATTTTCACAATCATTTTTCGAGGCGATATTAGTTCTATCCAAATGCATATGATCATGAAATGCACATCTAGAGGCACTTAGGAGTTCAATACCCGCGTCATTCCCCTCTTTATAGTACGACTATCTATCCTATAATGTAACCACACCCACTAGGTGTCTTGGTTACTAAAACACAACCCTTAAGCATATACCTTTGCCTTGATCACGTAGGGTTGCGTCCAAATCCAAGTGTGGCCATCATGATCACCATTTCCATCTTGCCACCAACCTTGGAATGTACTAATCCTCATATGCTACATACAACTTAGGCATAGGATTAGTACTTAGGCATTGTCACTAATTACCAACACCAAACATAGGACTTTCAGCATCACAGACCAAAAGAAAGGCATAGGGAGGGAGATAAGGAGATGATGAGCTCACCAATGCAGAGAAGGAGGGCGTGGGCTCACCGGCAAGCTCCAACGACGGACGATAGTAAAGCCTAGGGTTTCCAACCTCCTAAGCTCAAGTTCACGTGGTTTGGCTCAGAGTTAAGATGGAAAAAGGGACAAGGGGGAACACGGCTACACCTTTATAGCCTCCAACCCGACGTTAAAGGATAGGAAATCCCGGTTGTTCGGGTTTGATTCGGTGAAGATTGTGTTTGTCTCCAGCTCGGTTACGATGGAAGGAGGAAGACGCGGCTGACCTGTAGGTCCCGCTTGTCAGCGAAACAAAGGAGGGAGGGCGCGCGCAGCTGCGGTTCCTGGGCCGGCCCACGCGGGCGCGAGAAGGAGCGGGGGAAATTCAGGCTCGGCTCGGCGGCCCAACAGCGAGGAGAAGTAGGCCGGCTCGGCAGTTTTCCAGGCCACCAGTAGCAGGTAAGCTCTTTCTTTTTTATGTACATTTGTTTTCCAAACCATTTAAATATATTTTTAAATCCAAAATAAATAAAACCAAAACTACACCACTCAATAAAACAAATGCATCAGCATGAATGCATCACCAAACATCCCACCTAATATTTTAAATTTTAATCCCCATTAAATATTCTCTAAATTATTTAAGCTCAAAATTAAATCTCTTTTAACTCAAAAAAAATTTCTAATTCAAAATTTTTAAAATTTCTGGGTGTTACAAATTCTACCCCCCTTAAAAGAATCTCGTCCTCGAGATTGGACTGCTTACTCAAATAACTGTGGATATGATTTCCTCAATTCATCCTCTCTTTCCCAAGTTGCCTCTGCCTCTGAATACTGATTCCACTAAACTTTGCACATCTTAATAACCCGACTTCGAGTAACTCTTTCAGCAGTTTCTAAAATCTTAATTGGAAACTCTTCATATGTAAGATCCTCCTTAACAATCAATTCATCCAAAGGTATTTGCTCCTCAGGCACACATAAACACTTCTTGAGTTGAGAAACATTAAACACATCATGTACCCCAGACAAATTCTTAGGCAACTCTAATTGATAAGCAACTTCACCACGTCTATCAATAACTTTAAATGGCCCAACATACCTTGGTGCTAACTTGCCTTTCATGTTGAACCTCCTCACACTTCTCATTGGTGACACCTTCAAGTAGACATAATCACCTACTTCAAAAACTAAATCCCTTCTCCTGTTGTCAGCATAACTCTTTTGACGAGATTGTGCCACTCTCAAATTCTCATGAATCACTTGCACTTGATCCTCTGCATTTCTAAGAACATCTATACCAAACACCTAAGACTCACCTGTCTGATCCCAAAACAATGAAGTTCTACACTTGCGTCCATACAAAGCTTCAAACGGTGTCATCTTAAGACTCTATTGATAACTGTTGTTGTAAGAGAATTCTGCGTAAGGCAAACTCTTATCCCAACTAGTTCCATATTGCAATGCAAAAGCTCTCAACATGTCTTCTAGTATCTGGTTGGTTCTTTCAGTCTACCCATCTGTCTGTGGATAATATGTTGTACTAAAATTCAACTTTGTCCCCAAAGATTCATGTACATCCTTCCAAAAGTGTGACGTAAACTGCAAACCTCGATCAGATACAATCTTCTTTGGAACTCCATGCAAACACACTATCCTCTCCATATACAACTCTGCCAATCTTGGTCCATGGTAGGTAGTCTTGACTGATATGAAATGAGCAACATTAGTTAACCGATCAACTATCACTCAAATAGAGTCATAACCTCTCTGAGTACGAGGTAATCTCACTATAAAATCCATACCAACTTCCTCCCACTTCCATTCAGGAATCTTCATTGGTTGCAACAATCCAGCAGGTCTCTGATGCTCAGCTTTCACTCTCTAACAAGTGTCACACACTGCCACATACTCAGCTACATCTCGTTTTAATCCAACCCACCAATACTTCTGTTTGAGATCTAGATACATCTTAGTACTTCCAGGATGAATAGAATAAGTTGACTCATGAGCTTCACAAAGGATTGCCTGCCTAATAACCTGATCCTCAGGTACACACAGCATCTTTCCAAACCACAAAATCCCATTATCATCTAGTAGAAACCCTGGTGACTTACCAATCACTATATCCTCCGCTATCTTCTTTAGTTTCTCATCCTTCAACTGACCCTTGTATATTTATTGCTCTAATGTAGGTTCTATCACCAACTCCATTGTATTAGTAACAATTCCCAAATCCAGATGTTCAAATTCAGCACACAACTCACTTGTCATGGACAACATTTGCATCTCATTGGCATAACTCTTCCTGCTAAGGACATCAGCTACAACATTGGCTTTACCAGGATGATAGTGTATCTCTATATCATAATCCTTGATCAATTCTAACCATCTGTGTTGTCTCAAGTTCAGATCAGACTGAGTGAAAATATACTTCAAACTCTTATGATCGGTGTATATATCACTCTTATGCCCAATCAAATAGTGTATCCAAATCTTCAAAGCATGAACTACAGCTGCTAACTCCAGGTCATGAGTAGGATAATTCAGCTCATGCTTTCTCAATTGTCTAGATGCATAAGCAACAACTCTACCTTCTTGCATAAGAACACACCCCAAACCTTGACGAGAAGCATCACAATAAATAGAGAACTTCTTACTCAAATCTGGCAATACCAAGACAGGTGCTGTAGTTAATCTCTTCTTCAATTTTTCAAAACTAGCTTGATATTTATCAGACCATACAAACTTAGCATTCTTCTCTAACAGAGATGTCATAGGTTTAGCAAGTTTAGAAAACCCTTCAATGAACCGTCTGTAATATCCAGCTAAACCCAAGAAACTACAAATCTCACCCACATCAGTAGGTGGCTTCCAATTCAATACATCCTTTACCTTGCCTGGATCCACTGATATTCCACCATTAGAGACAATATGACCAAGAAAAGAGACTTTCTTCAACCAAAACTCACACTTACTTCGCTTAGCATACAGTTTATGCTCTCTAAGTTTCTGCAATACCAACCTCAGATATTCAGCATGCTCTTTCTCTATCCTGGAAAATACCAGTATATCATCAATAAATACCACCACAAACTTATCAAGGTACTCCATAAACACCTTATTCATCATGTACATAAAGTAGGCAGGTGCATTGGTCAAACCAAATGACATAATAGTATACTCATACAAACCATACCTCATAGTAAAAGATGTCTTTGGAATATCAGAGGCACGAATCTTCAATTGATGATAACTAGAATGCAAATCAATCTTAGAGAACACACAAGCACCTCTCAACTGATCAAACAAGTCATCAATTCTAGGTAAAGGATACTTGTTCTTGATAGTTACTTCATTAAGTGACCGATAATCAACACACATTCTCTGACCACCATCTTTCTTATCAACAAAGATAACTGGTGCACCCCAAGGTGACGAACTAGGACGAATAAAACCTTTATCTTGTAATTCCTTAATTTGTTTCTTAAGTTCTTCTAATTCATCTACTCCCATTCTATATGGTCGTTTAGCTATGGATGCAGTTCTAGTTAATAATTCAATAAGAAATTCAATGTCGCGGTCAGGTGGCATACCTGGCAAATCATCTGGAAAGACATCCAGAAATTCATTGATAACTGGATTCTCTTTACTAGCATCATCATCAAGTTGATTCACTAAGGCGGTTGGCTGCTTCTGCACTACTACATCCACACTGATCTTCTCCCCATTAGGTGCATTCACAACTACTACCTTCTGCTAACACTGAATCACTGCCTGATTTTGTTTCATCCAATCCATACCCAAAATCACATCAATACCAGATGTCCTCAACACTATAGGAGTTATCTTAAACTCTACCCCCTTAAAACCATACTAACTGGAAGACACCGATTAGTGGTTTGCATAGTACCCTAGGTGAGTTTACTAAGAGAGGTTCTTTCATGGCAAGCATGGGTACGCTATGCATTCTAACAAAAATATTGGAAATAAAGGTATGTGAAGCTCTAGAATCAAAAAGAATGGTCGCAGGAGTAGAATGAACATTGAACGTACCAAGCATTACTTCAGGCTCCGTCTATGCTATTTCAGTAGACACATGATTCACCTTTCCAGTATTAGATGACCTCTGCCCCTATGGTGTCTGCTGATTCTGCTTCTTGGGATAATGATTAGCATAGTGTCCAAACTCTCCACAGTGATAACATAGATTGGGGGTACTAGGTGCACTGGTCTTCATTGGGGTAGAGTTGGAATTATCCTGGCAGGGAGTTTGCTGACCACTCTGCTGTTGGAACTGTCTGTTCTGCTGATACTAGGGTCGTTGCTAAAACTGATTATTCTGCCAATTCTGAGACCACTATTGATTTGAATTACGGTTCCATTGACTGACTGGTCCATGGAATCTTGAATGAAAACCATGCTAAGAATTTGTATGTTGGTGAATATTGTTCCCAACACCTTGCCCTTTCATCTTCATTTTCCTGTCCATCTCCCGACGTTCATTATCCAGCACAATAGCCTTATTCACAAGTTCCTGGAAGCTATCATAATTATTACCCTTCAGCTGCAAACAAAGATCATAATAAATTCCCTTGAGGAAGAGACGGTGCTTATCTGCATCTTCCCTCACTTCATTGGGAGCATAGCGAGCCAAGTGCGAGAACTTATCATGATACTCGCTGACACTCATCTGTCCCATCCTGAGGTTTCTGAATTTCTCCTGTTTCAGCTCGATTACACCCTCAAAAATATGGCGAGCTCTAAAATCTCTAACAAATTCATTCCAAGTGACAGGAGGAGCATTGTCAGGACGTGCAGCTTGGTATGACTCCCACCAAGTCTGAGTTGTCCCCTGTAACTGGCTAGATGCATATAACACCTTTTCCAGATCATTACATTGGGCGATGTTCAAATGTTTCTCTACCGATCACACCCAATCATCCGCCTCCAATGGATCAGTAGTATGAGATAACACTGGAGGGCGTCCTTTCAAAAATTCACCACGTTTGTCTCTCACATGAACAGGTGGCGGTCCTCCTGCAGGGGGGGTTGTTCTGCATGTGCTGCATGAATATCTGCATCATCTAATTCTGTGTATTCATAAGTTCCTCTATAGTAATGGGTGCGTTAGGACCTCCATGGCCCCTGCCATGGCCTCTGCCTCCTCTGGCTGCCATCTGTTTTCAAAGCACAGAAAACGAAGCTCAGTACTATCCAGGATGATGTATACAATAGATAAGTAAATCTGGATTCTCTGGACGAATTCCATTTTCAGTGGCTCAGTAAAACTGCCATATCTCGAGCTACAGATGTCCAATTAAGGTGATATTTACATGGTTGGAAATCTTATGAAATTATCTATGACTTTTATTAATAACATTTTTCCAGATTCTGGCAATAAATTAGTCAAAAACTGAGCTTAACCAAAACTGTTTCAGAATTCCAGACTGCATAGTGACCCCAACTTGGAACAGGTATATCTCTTAGCTCATAATAGATAAAAAGATGATTCTTATGGGGTTGGAAAGATACAGAAGCCTAATTATTCCCAGTAAAATTTCATAAATTTCTCACAAACAGATTTTGAGTTATTCTAGAAACATCCCAGACTGATCCAGAAATCAGCAAAAGACAGAACCAATTTTACCCCAAACCCAACTTAATATTCATGATCAATCTTAATATTCTTAACCATGGAACTTATAGACATGCCCACAAAGCTCCAGCACACATTACAAAGATCCAAATCACACATTATCATAATAACAATTCATCAAGCACACAATTGTTCACACCACATACTAATACTCGACACTACCAAACTCAAATTGACTCGCAAACTAATATCGTTCTTATTACATAGGGACCTCCTAATTTTAATTGAGCTTCTCATAAATCTTGGGATGGCCTAGCTCAGCCCTTAGTTCATCGATCTCCTTATAGGCATGTTCCTTAAGTTTCTTTTCCTTTGAAAACTCATCCTTCAGATCCACTTCATGAAGATCCAACTCACGAACCAGTCCCACTGTGGCTTGTAAAGTCAAGGATGAATCATCAGCAAGCGGCACGGTCCAAACACCCTTGTCATGTAAGAAACAGGGAAAGTGCCGGAGTGCACCCTGCAACGTCTTGTCCGAGCGAAGACCATGGTAGTAGACAAACGCATTGTAGGCGACATCTTCCATGCTTGTTTCTACAGTTGCCTGACATATTCCATTGTCTTGACCCATAACTCAGTCTCCTAGTAAGAGTCCATCAATGGAGGACTGTACTCCTTGCAGCGATACTCCAACGTAGCTTCCCAATCATAGTAATAAGTATCCAACGTTCTTGTTAGCATGTCATGGAAGAAAGCATCTGCTTTAGGAACCATGATGTGAAGCTTCTTGGTCCATCCCATGACTGAATTCTCCATTGAAGTGTCTCCCACTCTTGATTTAGCACCTGATATCTCTTGATCACCATCTACATGGGGCTCCTAGGGTTTGAAGCGACCAATGTACTGAGCAGCGGACATGCGGGGATGAGGAGGTATCTACAAGAATTAGACATAGATTAGACGGAATCAATATATTTTTCACAATAGAATAAGATAGAAGAAGCATTAAAATTTAGCAATTAACAAGGTGAAAGAAGTAAGCATGAAATAAGTGAAGCATAGAAGCTAATAACGACCATTCTAACTAGGCTTGTGTCCTACAGTCAACATGGCTCTGATACCAATTTGTCACACCTATTTTTAAGGACAAAAATAGGATGCATAAAAGACTCATGTGTGCCCCAGGAAATGATCGCACACATAAGTAGACAAATTACATAGTATCATCATAGTGCTTATTACATAGAGAATAAATATTTAACACATAGTCTTATATAATAAATTGTAGCAACTAATAGTAGATCTCCAGCGGAAACTCCAAACACAGGGACACGGTTGACTGGTTGACACCAATACTAGTACTCATTATGATAATCTTCTTCATAATCTTCATCTATTATGGTGGAAATAGCAAGGGTGAGTCCATGTCAAACTCAACAAGTATAACACAGGGTTCATGAGGCACAAAAGGCTAGACACTGTTTGATTGTATTTAGCTTTTTATCATCATATATTTAGCAATTGAGTAGCATCAAGATAAACCAATTCCCATTAATGAACCAATGATCAATTGTAATAAGGATAATGAATAGCATTAACATGAGCATAATAATAACAATAGTAATTAAGCATGATATAACAATGGTGATCAACTATTATGTAAGAATCCCTAAGGCCGCTCGTATCCGTGAGCATGGCTAGTATACCAGTTTATTAAACTCTGCTCAGAGGTGTACACTTTCACTGTGAGTCATGATTTCCATATGCTATGGGGTCATGAATCCCTAAGCACAAGAAACCGTATAAAGCCATTCAAGAGTTCGTCTAACAAGTTAGGGCCATTAGATTCACTCGGCAGGTAGATGTAGGAACCCCCTTTTCAAATGGCATAATTCCTTCTCGGCTATACTCATAGACTAGAGGTTGTCCTACACCCAACGTGGCAAGCTATTCTTACTCCATTTAAGGTAACCACTAACAAGCTAGAAAAGGTCTCTTGAACAACTAGAGCCAGAGCCATATAGCCCTCATAGCTATATTGTATGTCCCGGTTATCACTTACAGGTAAGTCCTTATGGAGAGTAACTAGAGCGACAAACAAACAACACAACACAACGCTCTAGTCCCCTTTTTCAACAGTAATAAAATCATCTTAATGGTTGGTTGCTCAATCCATTAATTAAATTATAAGATCATTGTTCATAATTAAGCACTAGCAAATAGCTACCGAAATACATATCCCATAGGTGACAAGGAAACAGGAAATCAATAGCTAAGTTATAATCTCTATGGTTGTCAAGGAAGACACATGCATATGTATGATAATTTCAGTGAATAGGACAACAAGGATAGTCCCATGTTATACTTGCCTTGATCAAAGATTTCCTGATGATACTGCTGGTCTGGCTCAAAATAATACTCCTGATCGTCCAGAAACTGCTCATCGTCTATACTCGATCACCAAGCATCAACACACAATCATCCGAGCAATCATACACGAAGCAAACAAAGAAACATAGTTAGAACAGTACACCAACAGTAGCAAAACTGTATAAAAAGTTTGTAAAACTCTTCTACACGTTACTACGATCACACAGACGTAAAGATCACGAAATTCGGATTTAAAACGTAAAAGTTATGAATTTTCTAAAATTTCCTATAGATAAATAATTACTTAAATATAAACTCATAAATTAAATTTCCCAAACCTACTGTACAGCTATTCTAACATGTAGAGCTCGCAAATACGAACCTAACGCAACTTGAACGGGTCAAATCGGAGTTAAAACGAAGATTTTATGCTCAAAACAAGTTTAGTGGTAAAACTGTAAATATCAGAAAACGTATTTTTGAATTACCGAGAAGAAATACATCTTCAAAACAGAGAAACGTACTTCGGGAATTACGCCAAGGACCGTGGGTTCTATTTCATAAAAACACAGGGGCTCTTTATGAATTTTACCCCGCGAAGGGGTATCTTCTAATCTAAGCCGTTGATCTGAGAACGGACGGCGGACATCGCTTCCATACGAAGGAGAGAGAGAGCGCGGCCATCCTCCTCAATGTCGGGCGGTGGCCGCCATGGCTGACACACATGGCTCGCCGGAGAGCTTCGGCACCAAAGTTTTCGACCACCATTCGGCCCGCAGCCGGTACCAATCGGTTGAGGAGCTCAACGCGAACTCATCTACGCAGGTTAGGGAGGCAAGAACGGATCGAGGACGAGATGCGGCTCGGGAAGGCGGCGGCGCCATTGCCGGCTTTAGTAAACTCACCGGAGCTCTATGTTCTCGTGATTCAAGGCATCACAGACCAAAAGAAAGGCATGGGGAAGGAGAGAAGAAGATGACGAGCTCACCAATGCAGAGAAGGAGGGCGCGGGCTCACCGGCAAGCTCCAACGATGGACAACATTAAAGCCTAGGGTTTCCAACCCCCTAAGCTTGAGTTCACATGGTTTGGCTTAGAGTTAAGATGGAAAAAGGGACGAGGGGGAACACGGCTACACCTTTATAGCATCCAACCTGACGTTAAAGGATAGGAAATCCCGGTTGTTCGGGTTTGATTCGGTGAAGATTGTGTTTGTCTCCGGCTCAGTTACGATGGAAGGAGGAAGACGCGACTGACCTACGGGTCCCGCTCGTCAGCGAAACAAAGGAGGGAGGGCGCGCGCGGCTGTGGTTCCTGGGCCGGCCCACGCGGGCGCGATAAGGAGCGGGGGAAATTCAGGCTTAGCGGCGGCCCAACAGCGAGGAGAAGCAGGCTGGCTCGGCAGTTTTCCAGGCCGCCAGCATTAGGTAAGCTCTTTCTTTTTTTATGTACATTTGTTTTCCAAACCATTTAAATAGATTTTTAAATCCAAAACAAATAAAACCAAAACTATACCACTCAATAAAACAAATGCATCAGCATGAATGCATCACCAAACATCCCACCTAATATTTTAAATTTTAATCCCCATTAAATATTCTCTAAATTATTTAAGCTCAAAACTAAATCTCTTTTAACTCAAAAAAAATTCTAATTCAAAAATTTTAAAATTTTTGGGTGTTACAATCACCGACATGCTAAAGAAGTTTGACATGGACAAGACCAAGCCCTTTAAGACCCCAATGCCTACAACCAGACAACTCGACCTTGATGGAGACGGCAAGGCCATACATCAAAAGGTATATCGCTCCATGATTGGATCCTTGCTTTACCTTTGTGCATCTAGGCCTGGTATTATGCTTAGCGTGTGCATGTGTGCAAGATTTCAAGCCAATCTGAAAGAATGTCATCTCATGGCTGTTAAGAGAATTTTTTGGTATCTTGTGCTCACTCCTAATCTTGGCTTGTGGTATCCTAAGGGCTCCACTTTCACTCTACTTGGTTATTCTGATTCGGATTATACCGGTTGCAGGGTCGAGCGAAAGAGTACATCTGGGACATGCCAATTTCTTGGTAGGTCCTTGGTGTCATGGAGTTCTAAGAAGCAAAACTCTATTGCCTTATCCACTGCTGAGGCCAAGTATGTGGCGGCCAGCGCTTGCTGTGCCCAACTGCTTTGGATGAAGCAAAGTTTGAGAGATTTTGGTTGTGAGCAAAGTAAGATTCCTCTCTTGTGTGACAATGAGGGAGCAATCAAGCTAGCTGACAATCATGTAAACCACTCAAGAACAAAGCACATAGACATTTGCCATCACTTCTTGAGAGACCACCAAGCCAAAGGAGATATCGATGTGCAACATATGAGAACCGAATTTTAGCTAGCCGATATCTTCACAAAGCCTCTAGATGAGTCAAGATTTTGTGCTTTGAGGCGTGAGCTAAATATCATTAATTCTCGTAACATGGCTTGACATCTTGTGCACACTTGTATAATTTAGAATTGGATAAAATTCTTGTGAAAAGTTGTGAGAAACTTTCAAAACCTATTTTTCATAGCTCTAATGTGTCCATAGTTATATACTGATTTCATGAAATCTAGACATATTTGAGTTGGTTTGAGTATATCATATTGTTCACCACTTCTAGGACTGCTTCTCGCTAGATTTTGGCCTATCAGAACTTCCGATGGCCCCTACCGAAACTTCCGATTGTGGCATGGGAAGACAGTTGGTCTGAAGCCCTATTTCTATGTGCTCAACAATTTGCTCCATGCTACTATTGATCCCACCTATGGTGCTGGTATTCTTGAAGGCTACACTGTGGAGGACACCGAGGTGGGCTTTGCCCCTTGGAGCCTCTCGGAGCCTACCCTTTTTGGTATTTGATGCCAAAGGGGGAGTGTTAGGCTTTTATCTTGATGTAATAGGGGTAGTTAAAAATTTCGTTATGTAATAACTTTATCTCGTGTGGTGAAACTTGTGGTAAACTTGAACTATGTGTGTGATGGTTGAGTGTAGGCTAAAACATTTATGCTTAATGCTATCTTAGCTTGTTTGGCCTTTTGTGTTGATGCTTATGATGGTTATTTATTTAGAATGGTTATGATGAGTTTAAGTCATTTTCTTTCTTGCATAACCATTCAAGTTCTCTTGATTTATTCTTGTGATATAACCTGTCATATGCATCACGGTTTTATTGTTTCACACACACTTAGGCACCCCACGGATTGTAAAATTTAGGGGGAGCTTATTCTTAATGTATTCAATCTTGATTTGAATCAAGATTTGAAATTCCAAATCCTATGCATACATTAAGGGAGAGCTCAACTTGAATTTTGGAATTCAAAAGCTTCAATTCTTTCTATCTATTGTAAGCCTAAATTGGTTGTCATCAATTACCAAAAAGGGAGATTTTGTAAGTGCATTCACCCCCGATGTGGGTTTTGGATAATTAATGACAAGCAAATTAGGGACTAACATATTTATCAAGTGTAATCTACAGGTGTTAATCCATTAATGGAATTGAAAAGGAATATTTAGTGAATTGTAGCACCCTAAATTTTGATGGACAAAAGGCGCGTCGACTTAAGGGCTTCAACACCTTTTATTTTGATTTGAGTCGTAGAAAACGCCGAACTATCAAGAGGGATACAAATCTAGTTGGCAAAATGGGGATAAAAAGTGCTCTTGTCGAATCTTAGTAGGCTGGAAAGACGTGCACTGGAAGTTTCAGTGAGTTGCACCGAAAGTTCTGGCCGCTGGCGCCCGCTCGCATGCGTGTGCAAGTATTTTGTTCTGGTCTCCGTCCGGAAGTTCCGGTTGGTGCAGTTTGCATGCACGTTCGTGTGTGAGAGAATTGTTCCAGATTCTGTCTAGAGGTTCCGGTACGGACCGGAAGTTCCGGTGGACTCGAGTTGACTGACAAGCCCAACGGTCTGATCTTGTTTGACCGGAAGTTCCGGTGGCTTCCACCAGAACTTCTGGTGGCTCATCTGAGCCCGAGTATATAAGCTTCTCACCTCATTTCTAACTGTTGTCGGAGCTTTGCAATATTCATTTCTGCTCTCCCAACTCTCTCTAAGCTGTGACTCACTCACTCTCTCTCCCTCCTTGCCTCCAAGCTTCAATCTTCGATTGTTTGAGCTAGGGACGTGAGATTTGAGAGTGAGAGCATCGATCTTCGACTTGAGCACTTGAATTCCTCATTTTGCCAGCTTGATTTGTGTTTATTACTCTTGGGTTCTTGGAACCCTAGCCGGCTAGGCGTTCTTCGTGGTTGCCCGTGTTGATTCATTGTGAGGGCGCCCCGAAGTGTTTGTATCATCCTTTGATCCTTAGTGGAAATCTCAAGCTAGCCTTCGTGGTTGCTTGAGGGAGGAGACCTTCGTGGTCGGACCTTCGTGGTCACCTCAACAATAAGGACGTAGGAACTCCTTCGTGGGGATTGTCGAACCTCGGTAAAAATAGCTTGTCTTGCTGTGGCGGTAGCATCGACTACCCTTTGTTCGTGTGTTCTTGTTGTTCTTCCTCTCTACCCCCAACTTCCTAGGTGGGAGGTCCTGATCTATAGTTTGGTGTGGTGCCAAGCCTTGAGGAGTTCAACATCATCATCAACAACCTCTAGGAGGGTGTGGTAACACTTGGATATGAAATCCCAACTCGATTCACTTTGATTTCGTAGCTCATTTAGGGCACCAGAAGTTCTGAAGGTCTGCACCGGAAGTTCTGGTCCCCCTGACCGGAACTTCCGATCTAGACCACCGAAACTTCTGGCCTTGTATTTAACCTAATGTAGTATTATCCTAAACCGAGTCTAAATTGACTGTTGAAGGCCCCAAACAAATTCAAATGAAAAAGTTATCAACTATAAAAGTGTATAACTTTTCGAGATTTGTAACTTTCATTTTGGAAGTTTCTTCATCCGAAGTCATTTATAAAATTTGAATTTTAAATTTAAGAAATTCAAACATAGTTTTCCTTCACAAGATGATTTCAAATCAAAAAGTTATCAACTATAAAGTTTCATAACTTTTTGAGATCTACAATTTTTATATTGATCATTTATTTATTCGACATAGTGGTAGTAACATTGTTCACAAATGTTACGTATCTCTCTCGTAGATTATTGAAACGGTAAGACAGATGTAAATTTTGTGAACAAAGTTATTACCACTCTATCGGATGAAGAAATTATCAAAATAAAAGTTATAGATCTTGATGAGTTGTACAACGTTAATGTTCATGACTTATTTAACTGAAATCATTTAGTATTCGAAAACGACGTTTGAAGTTACCATTAGTTGAAATTCAAAATTCAAATTGATAAAACATAGTCACATGAATTATTGGATAAAATAATAGCAGTAAGAACATAATAAATTGATAGAGCATGATTTTAGAAAATTTTAGAAGAAAAAATCATCAAATTTGAAGTTAGTATGAGGGAAAAAGACTAGTTACAAGTTTTAGCCAAAGATTAAAAAGAGAAATCAGAGTTCTTTCACGATTTCGAAATTGAATTTCAAAAAATATTTTGAAGCAGTAAATCATTTCAAACGAAAAAGTTGTAAACAACAAAGTTTCATACCTTTTTAAGATCTACAACTTTTATTTTGGTCATTTATCCATCCGAGATTGTTTTAAAAAATTCAAATTTTGGTGCTTAACTTTAGCTAAATATTAATTGAGCTTATATAGTGAGCCGTTGAGGATACTGATTATTTATGACTACTGATTATACTTAGATTTCTATTAATGTTGGGTACAATCTCATATAATGTTGATTTTTTGTAAAAATATGGTCCATGGGACAGATTCCGTGTGTTTCAAATATATATTAACGTTAAGTGCACGACAGCTCTAAACACAAGGTTAGCGCAGTGGTGCGTCCACTTTTTTTTATCCTAGCTGTCTTTGGTTCCAACACTTCGTTCATCTAGTGTATTTGGTTAAAATTTCCGTGGTCTGCTGGCTCTCGATGGTTTCTTTGCGCTGGAAAATTTCAATCTTAGGCGCGGGAATTGCGAGTGAGCGGGGTTTCAAACTTCCCATGTGCGGCTTCGAAACGGAAAGGCGCGGGGCATTCTCCGCGCGCGCGCGTCTAGGTGATGGCTGCTGCCCGAGGTCTCCCCGCTCTAGGGTTTCCAGGTGGGAGCGGGAGATGGAGAGCTGGGCCTGCGGTGTGGGATGGGCCAGAGGAAGGGAGGAGGTCGGCCTGTTTGCTGGAGAAAAAAGATCCCCCTTTATCTTTTTCTAGTGTTTTTAAGAGGAGATCAGAACCAAGAAAACCACATGAAGATCGAGCACATTTATGCATTGAAAACTTATATGAGTGCATAAAATTATTTAGAAATTCATTTTGAAGAGGAAGAGGGGAGTTAGGACTTATATGTTACTTAGTCTAGAAGTATACTTAAATAATATTGAAAAATAAATAACCAAGGTTACTTAGCTCTAGATATTAACAAATATGAATGCTAATATGCATTACTAACTTGGAGAGGCGACAGGTTGACCGACCTCCAGCAGGTAAATTAAAAAAGAAAAGAAAACTGCAGCATATGTAGGGTGTGTTCACTTCGCGAAAAGTAGGTGAAAAGTTACTGTAGCATCTTTCGTTGTTATTTGGCAAAATTTGTCCAATCATGAACTAACTAGGCTCAAAAAATTCGTCCCGACATTTATAGACAAACTATGCAATTAGTTATCTTTTTTACCTACATTTAATGCTCCATGTATGCGTCGAAAGATTTGATGTGATGGGTGAAAGGGAAAATATTTTGGGTTGGGATGGGGAAGTGAACAAGGCAGTAGTGGAATAGCTTTATCTGCAGGTGCACAGGCTCCCAGGTTCGAATCATTCAATACACAATTTTTTAAATATAATATATGGGCTGGGAGGGAGCACTTGCTCGTCAAGATGGCAACGGGTACATACCCGACGGGTAGTGCCCACCCGTACCTGTACCCGCACCCGTAAAATTTTACCCGTCGGGTTACCTGTACCCGCATGCGGGTAAAAAAATAGTTCCATACCCGTACCCGCCGGGTAATTCTCACCCGACGGGTAACCCGTACCCGATAGCATACCCGAAAATTACCTAAAAATATCAAATAGTCACATACAAAAATAAATCATTCTAAGCTTCCAACAAGTTACAAATATGCTAACAAACATTATTAGCATCATTACAACAAAGGCAATCTACTAGAAATATAGTAGATGTCTCAATGGGCCAAATTCATAACTTATATGCGCTAAAATAACTGAGGTTGACTAGTTATTTTACGGGTATGTCTTACCCACGGGTATGCGGGTATGGGTAGTATACACCCGCACCCATACCCGCATACCCGATGGGTATAGGATTTTGTCCAATAACGTACCCACGGGTAGAAAATTCATTCCATACCCATCTCTTTATCGGGTAATACCCGTCGAGTACTCGGGTTTTGGGTACCCGTTGCCATCTCTACTTGCTCGGCCAGACTTCAGAGTTGTGCTGGGCCGAGGGAGGACGCTATGCCCTATTGTTATATTAAACTAGCCACTGCTGCTCGTGCTTCGCTGCGGTTGATGTACTTAGTATAGGAATCAGTATAAAAATGTCTAATATGTTTTCTCATCGTGTTTGTACGAAAGATTGGTCTATTTTATACATTAACTGTTGGAAAAATATGGGAAGAAAAGGTAATATGGCTTTTTTCATTAGAATGCTTTTGTACGAAAGATTGGTCTATTTTGTACATTAACTGTTGGAAAAAGGAAAAAAGTCTAATTGACCCCCCAACTATTGGGGGTGGTCTAGTTTACCCCCATCAACTATGAAACGGTTTAATTTACCACCTGAACTTTGCAAAACCAGCCAAATCACCCCCTTGAGCGGTTTTGGATGGTGGTTTTGCTACAGTAACAACGGTTTTGCTACAGTAACAGTGGTTTTGTCCTTTTCTTTTTTATTTATTTCGTCTGAATCTTTGAAAAATCATAGTAAATCACAAAATGAAAAATTCAATTTTGTTGGACTCCACATGAGTAGATCTACACAGTGCACATATAATATAGTATGCTTTAGTACAAAGTTTTTACTGTAAATTTTGATCTATTTTTTTCTGTAATTAATTTGAATAATTCATACAACAAAAACTTTGTACTAAAGCATACTATATTATATATTTACTGTGTAGATATACTAATGTGGAGTCCAACAAAATTGGATTTTCTATTTTATGATTTTTTGTGATTTACTATGATTTTTTAAAGATTCAGACGAAATAAATAAAAAAGAAAAGGACAAAACCACTGTTACTGTAGCAAAACCGTTGTTACTGTAGCAAAACCACAGTCCAAAACCGCTCGAGGGGGTGATTTGACCGGTTTTGCACAGTTCAGAGGGTAAATTAGACCGTTTCATAGTTGAGGGGGTAAAGTAGACCACCCCCAATAGTTGGGGGGTCCATTAGACTTTTTCCGTTGGAAAAATATGGGAAGAAAAGGTAATATGGCTTTTTTCATTAGAATGCTTGAAAGGAATGGGAAGATGCGACGAAGGGATGATATGAACTATAGGGAGGGCACTTGCAAGCAATGGGAGAAGGCGATGATACACCAGGCAACACACCACAGGCTTATATAGGCAAGAGCTGGACGCTTGGAGGAGGCATGGGTGCCTAGGTGCAAGCACCCCATCGATATAGTGGGGGCCATCTTAGGAAACGCAAATGTTGATGTATGTTCCTCGAAGGAGTTATTCTTCACGTACAGATAGCAAGGAGGTCAATCACTAGATGGGCCCAACTACTCTTGGCATATGTTATCAATGGTTTTTTTACCAAAGCCACATAAGGCTTAGCATGCATGGTGTAAAAGTTGTGCTATTTAACCTTCAGCAAAATATAAAAGATGCACTATTAGGTATATACGGTGCACGTTAAGATATCTAGACTTTTTATATAGCCTAGGAAACACTTATGCATGCATGAAATTTACTGTATTGTCTTTAGCAACCTGTAAATCTTGAACCACATGTGACGAAAATTTACCACACTGGCTTTAGCTACCCATACATTTTTGAACCACAGGTGACGAGAATTTACCACACTGGCTTTGAACCAGAGGTGATGCAAATCCTTGCTGGAGAGTACATTTTCTGCAGGTAAAGAGATCCCATCTGGATTGCTACTACGGTGCACATGTCCATGGTAAATCTGGATGGCTAGAGCACCTACAGTTTTTATATAGCCTAGAGAGCATACGTGCATGCACGAAAATTTACCGCATTGGCTAAAAGGACCACAGGCGATTCTAATTCGTGCTGGCCAACAACTTTTTTGCTAGCAATAAAGAGGTCCTTGCTATGGTCTCACAAGTTGCTTCCTTCCATGTAAAAACTGGTAGCGGTAAAAGCTCCTCTGTGTAAAAGGAGAAGGCACAATGATGTAAATCCCCATGGTAACTTCTTGCATGCAAAGCACACATACATTTTTGGACGGTGCTTGCATGCATGTCCATCCAAATTTTCATCTGCTCCGTTTAATGCATCCACTTGCTTGAGGATGACAATTGCATGCATGGAGGTATTACATGTGGGTCATGGAGGTACTACAAAGCACATGTATAATTTTGGTCGGTATTTGCATGCATGCCCATCCAAATTTCCATCTGTTCCGTTTAATGCATCCACTTACTTGAGGATAACAATGACATGCATGGAGGTACTACATGTGAGTCATGGATGTACTACAAAGCACATGTACAATTTTGGTCGGTGCTTGCATGCATGCCCATCCAAATTTCCATCTGCTCCGTTTAATACATCCACTTGCTTAAGGATAATAATGGCATGCATGGAGATGGCATGCATGGAGGTACTACATGTGGATCATGGATGTACTACAAAGCACATGTACAATTTTGGACGGTGCTTGCATGCATGTCCATCTAAATTTTCATCTGCTCTATTTTATGCATCCACTTACTTGAGGCTAACCATGACATGCATGGAGGTACTACATGTGGGTCATGGAGGTACTACTTCATCTGATCCGTGGAATTTCTATCTAACGCACCACCTAAATGAAGCATACGTGGACATCCTGGGAGGCCGCCTAGGCAGCGCGGCCTCATATTTCTAATACGTCAAAAAACCACGCATATCTTGTAATGTGTGCTGCAGATTTTTTTTCCAAACCACACCACATATATAGAGAATACTTTTAGTTTTGCCATATGCATCATATACATGTAACAAAGTAATGTTCAAATAATTTAACAAATTGTCTTTTGGGGTTTTTTTTGAACTTAATTGTCTTTTAGGTTTGATACTTTCTGTAATCACATTTTCTATTTTTCTTTGCACTAAATATTGATAGCGGACCTACTGTTTTGGGCTAACTAGAGTATGACAAATTCAAAATCATACACAGTGACGATCCTGATAAAATCGTCACGAGTTAGCGGGCTGGGAATATCCAGTGAGCTCATCCATGACGAAAAAATGAATATCGTCACGGATTGCGTCTGTCAGTGACGGCTTGTAAATGCGTTACTGAGAAATCGTCACGGATTAACAAGTTTCTTGTAGTGAACACAGAGGCTACGAAGCCCGACACAAATGAAGTCTGGAACAAGCAAAGATATAAGGTGGTTTCAGTTGGATTAAGTATAGAGCAAAAAGACTAAATTGCCCCTTGGCATATGTAAAGAATGTGTTAAGCTATAGTTTATTTTTTTGAGAAAAACTAAGGGGAGGAGAGGATCCCCACCTGAAAATTTTATTAACCCAAGATCAGCGAGTCGTTACAGAATACGTTGTTACAGAGGGCGTAGGGGGTACATGAGCGGATTTTTACATTCTTTCAGGTACAGTTGCCAGGCACGAACGCTATCAGCAGTGCCGGCTTTCTTCAGAACAAAGCGCACTTTCCATACAGCGAGGTCTTCAATCACCCGTGTGATAATCTTCGTTGGAGTCGTCTGTTCACCCCGAAACACTTCTCCATTTCGAGCATCCTAGAGATGCCACAAAAGAGTAAGCAAAATAGAGGGCTACAGTTTATCAGGGTGAAAAGGGAATTACAGCTTGCAAACTCACAGTTTCCCTCCCTATAAATACAATGAATTAGCCGGACATAATGCCGAAATGTATTCACATAGCTTCATTCCGATCATTGTGAGAAATCAGCCCAACAGTCATACATTAGGTAGTTCCCTAGCTTAGTCAAGCAACACGTGCCGACCTAAGTCATACATGAAGCAACTGCCTAAGTTGCAGCAGGGAACCAAAGTTGCTAGAAAATAAGTAATACATCTCGTGATATCAATGCAAGCTACTAGCATTCCAAGTCATATATCGGTGCAAGCAACATATGAAGCTACTACTTATTAAGAGGCCTTTTGCACTAGCATTGCGTAGTCACTGACTACACAAAATGGATCGGTTGTTGTTGCAAAACAAACATAGGCTAAATTCTAGATGCTAGATAATTTCTCTAATAATCTATGCTGCTGCACAACCAACACAACCACATGGCGGTAGCTAGAGAATTTCTCCAATAAAATCTATGTTGCTGCACAACCAACACGACCACACCAACTAGATTCCTTGGTGTCAAAATTACTCACGTAGTAGCTCGGTCCTTGCTAGATGTTTTTCAGTGCACTTCTGCACCACAAGGCAACCGATCAATGCTTGGTGCCTACTTGTTGCTACCACAGATGTGGGAATTGCAAACACTCTAAAGTTAGCTCAAATAACATATATCAAGGTAAAAATCATAATGCCATTAGTGGAGATGGAGGAGGTCCCTGCATATCTACGCAATAGAATGAAGTATCTTTATATGTTTAGACTTGCAACCTTTATGTCAATTAAGAACCAGATTAGGCCATCCTAGAGCACAACTCATTTTTGTTCTGGTGGTTTGAGTCCATTACACATAAGGTTTGGAGAAAACCATAGATAAACAACTAGATTTAAAAATAAAGTTAGGAGAAAACCATAGTTTATTCATATTGTTTGGCAAGTGTTATCTGAAATTTAGAGATCTCGTCGGTCCTGACCCAATTCCATCGTGAACTACTATATATATACTAGACGAGACAGTGTTGGACGGTAACAACTAGTACCAGAGCTACGATCCTAGTGCCTCACCACTACCTCACACGTTGGCAGAAGATGATGACTCCAGAGGAGTAGTACAGGCAAATTCTGATGTTGCTGAGAGCGAGAACTCAAGTGGGTCTCGGAATTGAAGGCTCGATGATGTAGATGAATGCAGGCGGATCTTTATGCCTGGAAGCCTATGGTCGACCACCGCATCATGAATTTGGAGCATGTCGTGACCAACGTCGACGTACCTGTCAAGCAGCTCTTGGGCGCACATGCCAAGAGCACCGTTGTTCCTGAAGGGGAGGAAGTCCACATGGAACACCCCAAAGCCTAATCAAGGTCTACATCCAAGAGGAGACAGGTCCTGCTCACCATCCTGTCGGCTGTCACTCTTTAGATGTTGGGATGATTTCGGTTTTTGTTAGTTTCTCCCCAAAAGTTTACGCCCTATCCGATGTTTGATAAATGCATGGAGTATTAAAAATAGATTAAAAAATAACTAATTATACATATTGCGACTACTTTGCGAGATGAATCTTTTAAGCCTAATTAGTCTATAATTTGATAATAAAGTGCTACAGTAACATATGTGCTAATGATAGATTAATTAAGCTTAATAAATTCGTCTCGTGGTTTACTAACTAATTCTACAATTTGTTTTTTTTATTAGTATCTGAACCCTCTATATGACACCCAAAAACTTTACACTCTGGAACTAAATAAGGCCTTCGTATACAAGTTGTTGTTGACAAGGATGAGCACAATCATTTGATTAGACAGCGTATTATCTTGTATGTAGCTACTGTGGGACTAGTAGCATGCATTTCTACAAATAACAAGAACAGGGAAGGACCAGTCACATGTCAATCACATGTGACTGCTGACAGGCCCAAATTAATCTAGATGCACTGGTTCGTACGGGTGAGCAAGGGTCTTGTTTAGTTTCCCAAGTCAGGAGCGCTAAATTTACTTAAGCGTCGCTGTAGCATTTTGTTTGTATTTAGTAATAATTGTTCAACCGTTGACTAATTAGGCTCAAAACGTTCGCCTCGCAAAGTACAACCAAACTGTGCAATTAGTTTTTGATTTTATCTACATTTAGTACTCCATGCATGTATCGCAAGTTTAATGTGATGAGAAATCTTCTTTTTACATAGTGCATTTTTTAGAGTTTTGGAGGAACAAGGCCTAGGTAAGGTTTGGTTACTCCTATTTTTAGATGTGCAACATGCGGTTGTTAACAAACCTATCACTATGTGCTGAGTGCCTTTTACGGTTCATATGCTTTGTAACTTCTGTGTAAAAATTTCCTGCTGAGAAGACAACAAAACCGATGTGTGGGGGAGTACGTGTTGGCAGTAGGCACGGATGGGTGGATAAGGTTTGCTTATTCCTTCCAATCAGAAGAGCTGCACACATGTGGTTTTTAATAAACCTGTCATTATATGTTAAGTTCTTTCTATTATATTATTAATATGCTTTGTAATTCTGTGGAAAAAACTCCTAAGTTCGGAACGCCTCTTCCTCTTCCTTTCATTCCTAAATTTTCCATTGTCTATATATGTTTTACTACTACACCCTCATGCCTCATCCTTCCATATATATGTGCACTTTCTTATTCTTATATGTTTTTCATTTTTTGTTACAAACAAGTTAATATTTTTTAGGAAGCAAGCACTTAACTAATTGAGTTATATATTTGGCTCTCGCTATATATATGTACTCGCTCCACCTCTTGGTCCTCAGATCATTTACAGCTGAGAAGGAGCACTGCCAATAGACGCTCTGATTCTCTTCCCTCCGATTAAGAACGGTAAGTCCACCAACACCCCCCACCCCGTTTCAAACTGAAGCATTCTATTGACTGTAGATGCTGTTCTATCTCTTGGTGATGTTTATGTTTTTATTTTTTTAGCTTTTGTTAGGGTCGTCTGTGACAACAAAAAGCATACTGTATGCATATTGTTTTGAGTTTGTTGTCTAATAAGGAACGGCACGTACTAGCTACCTACGTACGTACATTCCTGGGCACGGCTCGAATTCACTCGAAGACCACCAGATCCACAGAACTAATAACACAAGATGTAAGTTCACAACGTTCTGTCCTGCAGGCAGCTCGTTTAAGCATCCAACCAACATCAAAACAATTAGCGCGCGCGCCCAGCCGCCCACACACACAGTGTGTGTGTGTGTGTGTGTGTGTGTGTGTGTGTGTGTGTGTGTGTGTGTGTGTGTGTGTGTGTGTGTGTGTGTGTGTGTGTGTGTGTGTAAAGACAAGTTTTAGCATCATCCTGTATATATTCTTTACCTGATCTACCTTACTTTTCAGTACAAACGACGTTGCTATGTGCCCACAGTTCTCTATCAGTGACACACCACACTACTTAGTGTAGTGGCGTTGTCTCTCTCAGATGCCAACTGCCTCTCGATCTATAGAAGATTTCACTCCTAACCAGCTAGGGGCGGACCCAACCAGGCCAGTACGTGTCTGCCCGGCGAGGTCATCGATCACACCTTCTTCTTAATTTCTGAGCTCCGAGTTTGAGCAGATGTCCAGAGATGACTCCACATAAGCACCAGCCGATCGACGAGGCGTAGATGCTAGACTTGGACTTGGGCGATTGGAGAAGAAAGCAGGCCAAAGCCTGACAAAGAGTCGCTTGGCCGCCCCTTCCCTTCCTCTCTCTCATGAATCCTTAGGCCATGTGGCCACATAAATTAGCCGCAGAACACTCTTCAACGATGCTATTTATTGTTGAACACTACTCAATGTTGTCTTTGCTAGAAGACTCTCTTAACATTATCTAAAAGTAGATGGGAGAACGAAAGAAGTTAAAAGTTACGAACCTTAATAGTTACCAGAAAAAGAATTAAAGCGTTTGCATAAGAAATCAGATAAAGACGGCCTTTATATCAAAATTACAGTGTTCAGTGAAATCTACGACTTTGTATTTGACAAGTTTTTTTATTAAAAATTATTTATAGTATAAAGTCATTTAGAATCCAAAACATTCATTTTATTATTTATATTTTCAAATTCAAATTTAAAATTTTCAAATGTATGTGGTATAGAAAGTGTTGAAGTTCGTAATCATTTGAAATTCCTAAATTTTGAATTTTGAAATCTAAAAAAAATAAAATGGATATTTAGGAGTCTAATTGACTCTAGATGAAAAAAATTATCAACTATAAAGTTATAGATTGTATTGATAAATTCAACTTTTGTATATTCCATGTAATCATCTGAGCTCGTTCGAAATTTTTAAATTTTGAATTTCAAAATCTAAGTTCAAACAGAAATTTTGATAATCAAAATAGTTTCAAATAAAAAACTTGTCAACAACAAATTTACAGATTTAATTGAGCTCTACCGTTTTCATATAAAGTTTTCTTTATCCGACGTTCATATGCAAAAGCTATGAAAGTTTTAGCTAACTATTAGGAGTTATTGTACTACTTCTTTTCCTAAAAGAATGCAACTAAGGGTTACGTGCCACTTTAATTAAGTGCTACATTTGATCAAGTTTCTAGTAAATAATATTCACACTTATGGCTCTAAATTAATTTATTATGAAAATATATTTCATAATTAATCTAATGATATTTATTTTATATTATTAATATTTATATTTTTTACCTATAATTGGTCAAAGGTGATATACTAAAACATGATGTTGTTCCAGAATTGCATTCTTTTAGGGACCGAGGGAGTACTAAAATAGTCAGGGATATTTTGATCGCTTTTAACTTCACTCTCCCATCTACTCGTAGATAATATAATTTCAATAACCACAGTGTCTAGGAGCCAATTATGACAATTAAAGACTGTCTTCTAACAAAGACAACATTAAATAGTGTCTATCAGCAAATACCACCATTGGAGTGTCCCACGGCAAATACCCATCTATGGCCAGGCACACAGCCAACTCAAATTAGGCTGGACATGCCAGGGGGCCATAGCGGCAGATCCAGCAGTCTTGACGAGTTAATTGTCTTGTTGCCAGCTCTGTGTGCCAATCTTGATTTTTGACAACATTGAAAAAAAACCGCTCTCCAACAATTCCCTATCTCAACTCCCAATCTTTCTATCCAATTGCACAGAAATATACACGCACTTATCAATCGGCCAATCTGGAGGCAAAAGGACGTGGGGAAGAATAAAATTAAGGAAAGGATTTCGCAAATGCTTAAGACAGAAAGAAAACATAAAAGTGATTAAGATGATTTAGAAATAATAGTTCGGTATTCCTGATGCAAAATTGTCCTCTATCTTTTAGGAGCGAGTTTTGGAAACGGTCGAAGAAACCCAACAAATATACTTCGATCCTAACTTTTTTAGCCACATGGAAAACTCATTGCTTTATGAGCTCCCGCTACTCTTTGCCTCATCTAGGAACAGAGTCTGATATATGTATCGACAGCATATATAGTGAAATAGAAAAACAAGACCCATGGACTTATTATGGTATCCTATGGATAGCTCACTGACTTAGAACCTAATTTCTTATCGTTGTTAGGACATTACTTTTGTCTTGCTCAGGTTTCCTCGGTATTTGTATTCCTTTTACTTATCTAGCCCACATCAGTTTTGGCTATAAATGAGTAAGATCGGCAAAATTTTAGGGTCAAATATTCATCGATCAGCATTAGCCAGAATGACAACCATAGGCCATATTTAAATCTCTAAAAACAAGCTCTATTGAAGTAGTCCAATCAAATTTGACTAGAATGCATGAACTAGAGCAACAAAAAACTTGGTGGACTTTGTATCTACTAATCAACGTTGGTCAGGATAGTAAAGACAAACCACAATTCAATTAGAGACAAATATTGGGCAAATATGAATAGTACCTCTCCTACAAATCTAAAGTAGTATTGATTATCATGAAGAAAAAATATAATGGAAGATATTACCTTGTTTGTGGTTTTTTTATTTCTCCTGTTTGGGAGACGTTTTTGCAGCGACTGTAGTAACTGTGGCAGCAACTCCATCTCACAAATCACTGTAGAAATAACGGTTGCATTTGCTACAGTAGCTGCAGTGAACACGTCCGATATTCTTCGTGTATTTACTATTTTCCATCAAGATCTGTTTCTTTTTCCCCTTGTTCATCACACCCTTCTTAACCGCTAGCACGACCAAGATTCTAATGCTAGACCTTCTTGTGGCTTTAGATAATGCTACCTACAATTAGCCATTTGAGAACATTGGTTCCGACAAATAAACCATGACATTAGGAATAATTTACCCCTATGCTAGCGATGGAAGGGTCAATATTACTTTAGCTATATGTCGACGTATAAGATGATGTTTGTCAATAGTTGCTATATGTCGATGGTGCAAATGAGATGATGAGGAGATGGGGAGTTAATGGAGGCCATCAGACTAGCTCTGCCCAAAGTAGCCAGTTGTGTATGCCTGCGTTCACATAGTGGACTAGGCCAAACACAGGAGGAAAAAAAAAGAAATGGTTGTATTTGCACGGATTAAGGAAGAAAGGTCAAACTTTGGATTTCTTTGATACTTATACACTGCCATTATTGGAACAGTGTTCAATTTCAAAATTCATTCAAGGAACCAATCAATCAGATTAATCTAAAAATAACTTGACAAACATGATGCAACTGTATAATGTTTGAAATATTTTGAACTCAAGTTTGTTTTTAAGATGGTTAACTTACAGTTATCATCAGATTTTTTTTGCTAAGAGCACTTTCATTTTAATTTGTGCATTGTACAATAAGATATGTATGATTATTTGATTACCTTTTCTTTGAAACTCTATATGGATAATAAGGTAACCTTTCGTTCGCATGTGATCCATGTGTTCCATACAGAAGAAAAGGTGTCATGGGAGACCAGGACCCTAAACGGCCGTCAATAAGGACACTGGAGGAAAGTAAATGGACTGGATACTTCATTCAGCATAGTCCTTTACCTTGCTCTAGCCAGGTAGAAAAAACGTAAATCTATACATACAATTTTCTTTATGTTTATCTTCTCACAAAATTCCAATGGCTGTTTCTTTTGTTTAATTGTTAATTATCACCTGTCAAAAGCCCAATCATAGGATTATGGATAGGCGGGATGAACTTGTGTGGAAGGTTCGATGCTTGATCCAAGGGTTTATAAGGAACAAAGAAGATTTGCTTCTAGGAATGAAGACTGTTGATGCCTTGCAACGCCTTGGCCTTGGCTACCATTTTGAGGAGGACATTTCGAAATTCATGCATATTCTTAGTACAGCTCCAGTGGGGGGAGATGACTTGTTTGCACTCGCCCTCCAGTTCCGTCTTCTGAGACAGCATCACTACGACGTTTCTTCTGGTAGTTATGATATATATCATGAACATTATTACTTACATTAATTTCTGCAAATGGATAAGCAATAAGTTTACTTGTTCTAGGTACTAGAGATCTCTAATGAAGTACCTATAACAAGTAAAATATTTACTTATCATTTAGATTCCTGCAGGTATCTCTATATTATATATTAAGGCTTCCCGTTCTATTGGAAAAAAATAATTAATGTATGCAATAAAAGCTATTACCAAATGTTAGTACATCAACTATATGGACACCTACAAAATAGGTTTATACAAGCAAAACATTCCAAATTCATTTAATTAATTTGTAATAATATTGATGTATGTAGAAATTTTCAACAACTTCATGGATGAGAATGGAGGCTTCAAAGACGCTCTGCGATCTAATGTTGATGCTTTGCTCAGTCTGTACGAGGCAGCTCACCTTGGTAAAAGTGATGAGGATTTGCTCAGGAAGGCAATAATCTTTACCAAGGACTGCCTATCATCCCCAGTAAATGGTGGCCAACTGCCCAAGCCCGTCCTGCAGGAAGTGTTGCATGCACTAGATTTACCAACTCAGTGGAGAATAAAGAGGCTTGAGGCCAAGCTCTACATCTCCATCTACGAGGATGGTGATGAAAGTAATCAGGATATAGTTGAGCTTGCTAAGCTTAACTTTCACATTTTGCAGCAAATGCACCGTGATGAAGTCAGGACCATCTCACTGTGAGTAGAGAAAATATTTTATCCATCAATAACAATCTTACATAGGCAGCCAAGGGATCAATCAAAAAGCAAAAAATATGAACTGCGTAGCCCTATTTGACACTTTGATGATGGAAGATGCATTTATGTTAGAGATTACATAGATTAATTAATTGCACAATATGGTGACTTTTAATTCAACTTCTTATTGAAGGTGGTGGTACAAGGACCTAAATCCTAGTAGCCTTGGTCCGTATATACGAAAACGCCCAGTTGAGTGCTACTATTGGGCTTTGGGTGTTTTCTACGAACCCCAGTATGCTAAGGCACGGATGGTGTTAGCAAAACTGTTGATATTATTGACGATCTTTGATGACATAATCGATTCATATGGAACAATGGAAGAGGTCCATCTGTTTAACCAAGCAGTCCAAAGGTGTGTTCTTGGAACTTCATCACCCTATATTATGACTAGTCAAATTGTTTATGCATCATAGCAGAACTAAAAGACGAAGGAAAGTCAAAAATGTTTTTTTCATGCAATGATGGTTTGATTGAATCATCAATACCAACTAAGCTTTCAAGCTTGGCATTTTTTATAATTCAACGATTCGATCCAAACAACATGTTTAGTAATATTTTTATTTGTCTTGTCTAACAAGGTGCCAAGTCTAGGAATGCCATTCAATAAATCAACAAAAGAGGTTTCTACCTCATTATTATTCTTGCTTCCAAAATCATCATAGTTGATGGAAACCTTGCTACATGCTATTAGATGCAACTGTTGGTGTCTGGTATGGACACCATTGTTAGACCACAAGCCCATGGTCACATTATAGATTTTCCACAAGAGTATTCTAGGTGTTTCTATGGTATCCATAAGGATCAACAACGAACTGATCTGTGGCTTTCTAGTTAACCCAACAGATCATGAAGTACAGATTTTCTTGGGCATGAAGATGAAGTAGTGAGATTGCCGTTGTCTACGGAGGCATTGCTAAAGCTGGGCCAAGAAAAAACTTGTCAAGTCCCTTCATCACATATATATATATATATATATATATATATATATATATATATATATATATATATATATATATATATATATATATAGCAAAGTCAATCCGTATATAGAAACTCATCAACTAAACTAAAAGGCTACATGTAAACAGAGATCCCCTTATGTCCAGAGTAAAAACCAGCACTTGTAAACCTCCTTGCAAAATGTGATACAATGTACCACCTTCAAAAGTGCATTTAACTAATGTTCAATCACTATTTAAATTAATGCTTGGTCACGTGACATCGCTGGCATGGAAAACATTTCTACATAGGTACGACACTAGCAAAAATTGCCAAGTCATGGAAACAGTAGATCCTGGCCATTGTGAATTGAGCAATAAATAACGTGCATGAAAATCTTTGCCCCTAGGGTGATTATTAGTTTATTATTTAATGTAATATCATTTTCACATAACCATATGGCCCAAAAGAGAGCAGCCACCCTCACTAAGGCTACATTGAGCATGGTCTATGGCAATTATAACTAGATGACAAATAGAATTACTAGCAAATAACATATAAGTAAGAAATACATGGTGAACATTATGATTACAAAAGTAACAATATGGACATCCATTCCAATTTCTTTTGACTAGTCTATCTTTAGTCAAGATGGTGCCTCTTCCCATATACAACAGAAGACCTTAATTTGAGTGAGTGCGAGTCTTAACTTCCTAACCATTAGAGCAAGGTCAATAATAGAGCCAAGTTGCTTGGCTATAAGGCAAGCTATAAGAGCCAAGTTATACAATAAGTGTCTCCTATTTGTCTTCAAAAAGTTTCTCTCTCCTATTTCTCCTCACAACACTTGCTATTTGGGCCCAATAATACCTATGCTTCCATACCTAGCTTGGTGCTTGTATAGGAGCCAAGCTCTCATCTCTCTCCTCTTTTCTCTCCTCCACGTCAGCATTAGTTTGTCTATAAGCCCATTATTGTACCTGCTCTTATGTTTTAATAAGAGCTGGATTGCATTGAATGCTACAGTCTTTCAGATTTAATTGCGGCTACATTACTTACTATTGTTGTGGTTTTCAACAAATAGTTGGAACGAAGAAACTGCTAAACAGATTGGGGACTGCTACTGGTATTTAATTTTCCATATTTCCAAGACTCTCGAAGAATTTGTGTCAAAGGATGGTGCTTCATCCGTGGGAATTGATTGTTTCAAGGAAACTGTAAGTACAAAGTTCATGGCCATATGCATACAAAACATCCAATTTGTTTTTGTATTCAGGGTAGGCACTCCAAATTAACAGTAACTGAGTAGCTAACGTAAGTAATTTTCCTACTTTGATTTATTTGAAATGTATCTTAAGATGATATGCTCTTTTGGAAAATGTCTTTCTCTAAACCTCATATACAGTATTAAAAATTTGAATGTATATGTTATCATAAATTATTAGTACATTTTGATTTCTCACATGCTACCTGGTCATTAATTTCATTTTGACTGTAGAAGTCTTCACTTATTCCAATTTCACTAATTAAAAACGTTGTTTAAACACACATGGTTTTCTGAAACCCATTTGTGATGAAGCATATTGTTTATAATTGTGGGGTTTTAATTATGTATAGAAATTTATGATTTATGCCCTTTTGTTACAACCTTGTTATGTTGTATAACACATCGGTGTATAATTAAGATATTTTGGTCAAACACTACTATATGAAACATTTTTGGATTCAGGCACTTTGTATTAACAGAGATAGGTAGTGAGGCGAGCCTGGTTTCCTGAAAACTCCAAAACAAAAAAATTAGGGTGTTTGAGGAATAGAATCAACACCTCTCTACCACTACACCACACACTCATTTATGATTATACATATATAGGATGGTATCTTTTTATTTCAAGATTTGTAATCTTATATTAAATATTTTGGCTGCTAAATAAAATCAAATAAAAAAGTTTCAACACTACTACAACAGGCCTGTCATAGTCAATTCATAACCCCCATCGCAGCCGGGTTTTCGACCTCAGTGGTAAATGGTCGACAGTGATAGTCCAAGTCATCATGGTCAGGTAACAACCGACCGTGATGGACCATCAATACCGTCGCTTTGGTCAATCATCCATCTGTGTCGAGGCAAACATCACCATCGATTGGACGTATGAACCGTCTGTGTAGTGGTCACGATCACTGTCGCCTTGCACAATGACCAGACAATCTGTAGTGTGGGTTCACCGTCACTTTGATGGCCAATATGTTTGTGTCGAGGTGAACATTACCTTTGCTTGGGCGTATGAACCATCTGTTCAAAGGTCATGATCACCGTCGCCTTGCAGCACAATCCGCCTTTGATGATCCTTTAGTCGGGTGTTGGGTTACTAAAAGATTCGGCGGTAATACACTTTTGATCCTTGCTGCATCATACATGTAGCAATGGTGTTGGGTCTTCGCTTCACCAATGGTGAGTGGTATGCGGCAGTAGTGATGACAAAACAATCAACGGTGCTTATATCTGACGGTGACAGAATTGCATCCAGTTTCACAATATTTACTAATTTAATTGGGCCCTTAATAGCTTGTTGAATACTCAACATACAGACATAATCATTACGTCCATAGTTTTTTGTCTACAAACAAGAGTACTTTTTACAATAACAATGGACGCTAACTTAACATCTTTGTGAACTGATGTCCTATCATAACTAGTACATAGATTGCATAAACAAAAGCGGTACATAGATTGCATAATAAAGGTACTGATCTCTACATACTTACATAATGATACCATATAGTTATGCTCCTCCTATGTGGCACTCCTGCTTGCAAGGCAAAATAAATGTAATTAGTGCATCCTTCGGATTGGTAGCCAATGCACCATGGAACACCCCCTTCTCCATCTTTTATCCATTATAGAAAAATTGTTGAAAAGCACTTAGACTCCACAACTTGAACAAAGCAACATAATTAATAATATTCAACATACCATTCCTCTAGTTACCAAGCCAAAATTAGCCTATATATAGAATAAAAAACTCCCTACCTGAACAAAGACATGTAGTAACAATGAAATATAACAAATGCACCTTTACTACTTTGCTAATGAATCCATAAACAAGGGAACATAAGGAAGATAGTAAGGCTAACACATATGTAGACACCTTCTTGGTCTATGAAAGTGGATGACACGGACATGGATGACATGAACATTTCTATGGTCCATGTCATATGCAATCAGTGTTCTATCCTCCCCAACAAAGAAAATCAAATTCTAGTTTGTATGAACTATAATCACTTCGTAGTCCGCGTCACAAAGCTTAGAACCAACTTCAACATTGATCTGTCCAAACAGCTCTTACGTGTTCACAACATGCTTCAATCTCCACTTATTAGTACCATAGTCTTCAAGTATCCACACTAATAGCTCGAACATATTATGAAAATCATCACAACACAAACATAGGTGGCCCTAAGCTTGATGGATGAACATTTCAGCACCACATGGTTTAGGAATTGTAGTCCATGTCTTTCCCTCCACAGCAACTATCACAAATTACTCAAACATGTGCATAAAACCATTAAGAAAAACACTCCTCGGTTTTGAACATAGTACAACACCCTCACCCCATTCAGATTCCTTAAAGTCCATGCTACAGTTTTGGATGAGTAGATCTCCACACCTACGCACGCACCCTCCTCGTCCACGAATTCAATCACATGGAAGTGCGAGGACACTGTCGAATCAAAACTCAAGCGAGCCTAACCAACAAAATGGATGCTACGCGGTAGTACAAGCCACTTCTCGATCACTGGATTGCAAACAACATAGCGACGTAATCCATCAAACCCAGCACACCAGCAGAGGATGAGGCCGCTGCAGCAATCTAAGACCATGACTTTGTTAAGGGGAAGGGCAAGAAGGACAAGGAGGGCCGTTCACTGGTGATGCTAGTGAAGTGTCAATTGTCATTCCGCTAACTGCCATAGAAGAAGCCGACGACAATCTGGAAAAGGTCCTAATGGTGGTAGGAATCGGAGATGACGTGGTTATAAGAAAAATAGACACACTTGCAGCAACATAAAGATCGGGCAAGGAGGCAACGAAGGATGTTGACAAGCACATCGTCTATGAAGCTGCTCACTACATTCCTCTTGCTAGGGGCCTCCTTCATCTAGAAGAGCCATGACACCACCCGCTGAAGAGACGAGGCTGCCCTGCCGTGGAATTGCATCAATAAACTTTAGTAAGGAGATGAGTTTCGAGGAGAATGGACGGCCATGGAAGTATAAGGCATTATTACACTTAGCCTTTGAATCTGGCAGCGGTGAGCACAAGGGGCAATGCCGATGACAACAGCAGTTCGATCGTTGGTGCGTGGATCTGTGCAGGCGAGCCAGCAATGTGCACCGGCGTGGAGCAAGATCTATCTCGTCGGTGAGTGGCGGCTTGCACAGAGGTGGGTACGGCCTGTGTCGCCACTGAGTAGTGGTGACCAGGAGCGGCACTGAGGAACAACAGCAATGAGGAAGAGAAAAGTCTTGTGTGTGGGGGAGGCGGGAGTTGCGTGCTCGCTGTGTAATTTTTACGAGATGTGGGAATCAAATTTTCATCAGAACATTCTAATTCCACACAGGAGGGCTCAAACGTAGGATTGGAAATTTTGCAACTTAGCGGCGGTGAATGCACGGTACGATCATTGGCGGCTAGGTCCTATTACCACCAGGAGACCACTGTATGATACGGTGCTAAACAATAAGGCACATAGATTTAATGTTTAGCATATACATTGGAATAAAGCCAAACTGCACACTTAGAAAACTAACAAAAGCACAATGCCAATATTTGGATTGAAAGGAATCCAACTTGAGTATGGTGTTGAACAATAAGGCACACAGATTTAACGTTTAGCATGCCATGTACATTGAAACAATGCTAGTACTCAAATTGAAAGGAATCCACTTGAGTTTCATACATTCATACCTAGGTCGACACTACCAAGCTAACAAGCATGCCGAAAGCTAAAATGCAGACACTTATTTGTTGTAAACATAAGAATTAGGCCGACACTAGGAAAAAGCTGAAAGGACTTGATACGTATATCATTACTTGCATAATTAATCATTTTCCATATAGATCCTAGTCAACCTCCATGGGATCGTTGTGAATCTCCATAAGATCCTACAGATCCTAATTGACCTCCATGAGATCGTTGTCAATCTCCATGTCATCATGAGCCTTCTCCATGACAACTAAGTCCACATCCAATGGTACACTTTCATCTAGCTCATCGTCTTTGTCCATAGAGCACTGATTCGGTGAACCCATGCTGAGGACAATAAGGCTCACAAGCTATACTTTATGGAGATAAAAGGCTAGAAACTCTAAAACAAGAAGTTGCATTTTCATCTGCAAATCAAAGAAAAGTACTGTAGCTAGGTTGATAAAGGTCCAATTCGCTACAAAGGAAGATGGAATCGAGTGAAGTTATCTTACATCTAGATGGAGCAGAGAAGTGGCGATAGTGCACTGAAGATTTGTGCATTGGCGAGGTTGGAGGTGATGGAGCAGAGAGCACAAGAGAGGTTGTCTTCTGTCTGTCACTGGTAGGATGAAGCAGAGCAAGGGAATAGAGTGGGGAATGGAGGGGAGGGAGGTGTGGTAGGACCATAAGAGTGTATATACAGTTCAATAAATTGGTTGCCCCTTACAAGGGCCTAGTGTCCAGGGAAGTATGAGGCCAGTCTCAAAGGGAGGTTTCATCCCACTGTTTCCAAGACGTGAGAGTGTTGGTAACCGTGAATGAAACAAGCTCTCTCAATGGGATAGTTTCATTTCACTGTTTCATAGACTTGTTGTAGCATTTAACTCTTGGTTTTTGTTGTGATCAAATATGCTAGATGACTTTGTAGCCGCTTGTGTTCAACTATCCTGTACGGCTGGATCAACCAAAAACGCACACGCATAGTCTATCTCGGGCAAAATAAACATAGTATAATATATTAATTAATTACAATACTCATGAACACACTCAGCATATATAAAAACGCTACACATATATAAAAACAATTACATATATTGTATCTCAAACTCCAGAGTTATTTCGAGTGCGACCAAACTTATTCCAAATATGTTCCACCAAATCCTTCTTAAGCCGGAAATGAGTCAATCGATCTCGAATATCACTATCTTTTTCTAAAACTCTGTCAAACGATGTAACATACTGATCAGGATTGAATTCCGGTTCTTCAATAGTCGCTGAACTAGGAGCTACATTCAGATCTAGATTTTCTTCAATGTCCTCTTCCTTTTCATCTTCAACTATCATATTGTGAAGTATGATGCAAGCTAGCACAACATCATTGAGTTGATCTCAGTCATATAGACAAGCAGGTGTTTTAAAATGGAAAATCGACGGTGCAATACACCAAAGGCTCTTTCGATATCCTTTCTTGCCCCTTCTTGGTGCTCTGCATACAACTTGTCCTTCTCAATGATGGGCATACGTATTGACTTCACAAATACAGTCCAGGGTATATTCCATCAGCAAGATAGTACCCTATGTTGTGTTGATTCCCATTGACCATGTATTAGACTCTAGGAGCTTGTCCTTTCAGCTCATTAAGAAATAGAGTAGATTGGTTCAAAACATTAATATCATTGTCAGAACCCGCAACTCCAAAGAACGCATGCCAAATCCAAAGATCATGTGATGCCACAGCCGCAAGAATCATCGTCGGCACTTTCTGATCACCACGACTGAACTGGCCCTTCCATGCAGTTGGGCATCTTTCCCATTGCCAATGCATGCAGTCAATGCTGCCGAACATACCAGGAAAACCTCATCTCTCACCAAGTTTGAGTAGACACTCAGTATCCTCCATAGTGGCGTGCCTCAAATACCGATCACCAAATACATCTCTAACATCTTTGACAAAATTCTTCATTGCCTCCATTGCAATAGTCTCTCCAATCTTCAAGTATTCATCTAGTTCATCTGCAGCACTACCAGTAGCCAATTGGCGAATAGCTGCAGTACACTTCTGCAGTGGACTAAGCCCTTGCCGATTAATGGCATCCACCTTTGGAGTAAAGTAATCAGACCATTGGCCTAAGGCCTCAACAATGCGGAGGAAAAGTGGCCTAGACATACGAAATCTTCGACGAAAAATTTTGGAATGATAGAGAGGACTTTCTGAGAAATAATCATTTACTAGTTTCTGATTAGACTCCTCTCGTGGCCTCTTGATGTGCTTCCTTAGATGGAATTGATGATCAGACGCCTCTTTCTGAAGACCTTCGACGCTAGACTGTATAACCACTATGGCTTCACTGATTACATCATCTATGATCTCATCCTCTGCAATGAACTCATCTAACGAGTACAGAGGATTTTGACTTCCATCAGTTGAGGTAGGATTCTCATGTTCCTCAGACATCTCTGTGGATCGGCAAAATAGTGAAGAAAAAGGTGAGGACAAGAGTCTATGCAGAATAAGAAAAAGAAATATAGAAAGTTTAAAGAAATTAAGATACCTCAAAGCTGTGCACCAGGGATGAAAATGGTACGGATATTTTTCGACCTTATTCGAGACTAAATCCGTTTAGAGGGGTTCAGATCTGTTCGTATCCGAGTCCGAATATTCAACATCCGATACCATATCTGTATCCGAATACTTAAATCGCATATTTATAATGTCGACATCTAATCGTATCCTATCTAGCATGGCTGACACTATCCGTATTCGAATCCGAATCTGACCAGAAATATGAAAACAAATGTAATATCAGCCATATCCATCCGTATCCGATCCGTTTTCATCCCTGCTGTGCACAACAATGCAGCACGAGATAGCAAAAGAATGAGGAAGAGAAGGCCTTCGTGTGAGAGGTAAAGAGAAGGCCTCCATGTGCATATATATATAGGTGCACACGCAGCAATGTTCACAATTAATAAATGTGAAACTGACATTCAGTTTTCACACGCAACACTACACATTCACATTCAGTTTTCACACGCACTAGTTGTCAAACAGCAGCAGTTTTCACACACAGTAGAAACTGACATGATAAATAATATAGCAGTTTTCACATGCAGTGCGCATTCACATTCACAAACTGCAGTAGATACTGCATTCACATATAGCAGTTCAGATAACTGGTACAGATAGATAACTAAGATGAATTCTCACTGGAACTAAGATAACTAAGATGAATTCTCACTGGAACACATAGATAACTAAGATGAATTCTCACTGGAACCAAGATAGATTACTGCACCCATGGCAAAAGATGACAAATAACTGGAACAGATAAATTCTCACTGCTGCAAATACTCAGAACTAACCTTAGTTAGCAAACAACTTTTCCTCAATCTTATGTATTACTCTGTCTCGGTTAGCCTTTTGATTTTCAGACATTTGACTTGTATCTTGATTAAAGGAATTATAAACCTCAAATATCTTTGCTTCCTTTTGCTCCTTTGCAGCCTTCAAATTTGCATTTGATGTCTGAATCTGTGCTTCTATCACCTTTTCACGCTCCAACTTGTGATCTTGCTGCACCTTGACTATTTTCTCAATGTTGTCACCAAGGATGACAATTCCTTCCATAATATTTTCCTTCTTGCGCTTTCCATTGCGCTCGGCCTTTGCTGCTTCCCTACCAATGGGACATGATTGTTCATCAAGAACATCAACTATTTCATTCTTGTTTTTCTCCGTCTCTTGAATCTGTGCACACCATTTTGGCTCATCTTTTAGTATCCTCCACCAATGCACCAACGAGAAAGGCTTTCCAAACCTTTTTTCATACATCTTCTGTGCCTCATCCTCCAGCATGTCGTCGAAGTATCCGCTTGTATTCACATTAGTTACCGTAGTCCAATAGCCATTGAAATCACGGATTGATGACTTCAGGTGTGACCAGTGAACCTTCAATTGGTTTATTTCCCTTCTATGCTTCTCATTCCCTTTATTGTTAAACTCATCAGTGACTTCCTTCCAGAATATATCACCTTTCCTGTCATTTCCCTTAGTCTTTAGAAGCATTCAACCAAGAACTGGCCTACAAAATACAAAATAAGGAAATATGAACAAATCAAGTATTGTGTCAAGCACTGGCCTACAAAATGCAAAATAAAAATACTGATAAGTGATTACCCTCTTCCTCTTTGTGACTCCAATATCTTTTCTTTGCTGGCCTATTTACCTCACTGTTGTCCTTTTCATCAATGTCAATATTCATCGTCTCCTTTGTTGAAGTGCCTTGTTTCACAGCTTGGGATGTTGCTGTTCCATAGGCATTTGGTGGTGGTGGTGAAGATATTGGGTTGAAGCCCATAGCCTGACCAACTAAATGAAAAATTTTCTCCTTGCAGTTGCATTTGCGGCGGATAGTGTGGTCGTTGCAGAAAATTTAGAAAACCACCTGGTGGATAAACCCTGACATTTTCACACAATTAAAAAATCAGAATCTGGTGGATAAATGTAGCAGTTTCATATAAATTTTCACTGTATTAGTTCAAAAAACTTAAAAAACTTTAAAAAATCACTTGCAGGCATCAAAATTAACTATTTGCAGGCATCTGTACACATCATTTGAACTAATTGCAGGAATCAAAATCAACAACTTGCAGAGAAACTATTTCTTGGCCATTAGCATAAATTTAGCAGATAAGAATGAGGATAACATCACTTGTAGCCAGCTATCAACACCAGTATTGGAGAAGGCAAAGGCTACTGAAGGACATGATTTTGTTTTTCAATCTAGGAGATATGGAACAAACACATTCAGAGCTTTAAATTTGATTGTTGTTCACTGAGATCATCTTTAAATTCAGAGTTGCACTTGCGGTTCAAGCACAGACCGAAATCAACTACCTGTATTCAGAGCCAAAACAAATCAACTACTTGCAGTTCAAGCACAGATCGAAATTCAGAGATGATACAAATCACTTGTATTCAGTTCAACCACTTGCAAGCATCAAAATCAACTACTTCAAGGGATCTGTAAACATCATTTGAACTAATTGCACAGATCGAAATCAACACCTACCATGGATTTGGGGCTTGCTAGTTTCCAGGTTGAGATGGAAAATTTGGGGGTATGCCCCCCCATCCTGCTCTTTTCGGTGGCCGTGGTGGCACAGTCAGCGCAGCGGGAGAAGAAGTCGGCACACCAGGGGAAGAACTCGGCGGCGGCGGAACCAGTGGTGGTGTTGGGGTGGAAATCGGCGGCGGCGGTGTCGGTGTCGGCACCAGTGACGAAGATGGACGCTGCAAGGGCGCAAGAGAGGACACTGTCTTCATGGCTAGCCGGCTGCCCCCGCATCCTTTCCTTCCCACTGCTGGATGTGCGCCGCCCAGAGCTCTCTTGGGGCACTGGATCCATCGCCTCTGCTCGATAGAATCGGAACCAGTCGGCGCTACTTGGGGGTAGGAGGCGCGGAGGAATGGGCGGAGGTGGATGGGGGCGAGAAGGATTGGGCAGGAGAGCGCGGGAGGAGGCGGGGAGGATAGAAGCCGGGGCAGAGTGGCGCGCGTCTGGAGCCCAGCCGCATGGGATCGATGGGATGAAACTCGCCCCCCTCAACGCGAATGTCATGCGCTTTCCAATGACTTGGTTACGGTGCCCAAACGTTTCGTGGCCATGAAACGTTTTCATTCTCTCTCCTCCTCAAATCATGCAAAGATTCCTTTTTTGCTGATGTGTCACCCTATTTAATGTGCATAAAACCCCATAAAATAGCCATTGAGACTGGCCTGATGCCTCTGACACATCAATTGATGCTTGCATTTGTAGTTCAATAAATTGAACACCTAGTTAATCACCTTGCATTTAGTTCAACAATAGTTGTACAAAAGTAACTAATGCAATCATGATTGAAAATCATGGCACATACAAAATAAAATCCTAAAATACAATTAAGACATATGCCATACAAATATATTCTAAATTTTTATGAGTGTTACATGATGCACCATTAAACAAAAAAAATTGAGCCATAAGTCATACCTTCATTTAAGTCATAATACACCCTTTACAATTCTCTGACTAGGCCCTACCTAGACAACTAACACTTACCACTATATATGTTGACTATATAAGTACATCACCACTCTAAAATACAGGGGCAACTTGTGCTGGTTACAAAATCTTGTGTGGTAGCCATAATCTTGCTTGGAGTGTCTCACAAGGTAAAACACTACCAATGGTATCTTGCATTGTGCATTTACTTGAACCAATTCTAGGCTAAAACCAATCAATATGCACACAAGCAGGCATAAACTAACACTAATGAAGTCTTCAATCTTGTGCAAATTCCTACGATCTTCTATATCTTATTTTTTGCCACATAGAACATCAAATATGTGTACAAACCTTGCCTTGAGAACTTGCACCTTCAAGGAAGGTTGAAGTGGTATCTATAGACCCCACTCAAAAACTAGACACGTCGGAGTGTTAAAACTAGTAGTTACACATGAATTGATTGTTTTGGTTGTTCCACCACTATTTCCGGTGGAGACTGTCAGTTGCACCACTAGTACCCATGAGTAATAGGAACAAAAATAGCATGGCCAAATAGAAATATGAGCTAGCTATTTCCATACAATACTTACATACTGCTGCTATCATATCTTCATGAAATCTGATCTTGGCCCTTGTTTTATTAATGGTACAGTGTTTTGGTACCTCAACTTTGCCATGAGACAAATACCTTATATCCAAATTAATCAAATTAGTCCAATTGACTATGATGACATTGGTCACAAAAATGATATGCATCAAATGAAATAGGGCCATTGAGGTACAGTATCTAAAATGTTCTCCACAAAAACAAGATTCCAGGTCTATCAAATCAAATCACAATGCAGTTAACTCCTTACATTTGAATATCCATATGCATATGTCAATTGTTTGAGGACAAATGTATCTAGTCATGTTCACTGAAAGAAATGAGAATCACATTGTTTCTCTAGAGCTAAAAACATTCATCGAAACAAATTGGTAAAATCATTCAAATCAAGGAAGCATAAGGAAATCATCTAGTAATCTGTAAACTGTATATGTCTGGATGTCCATAGTTAACACTACATCAAGCCATATGTTTGTTCACTTATTATGAGGACAGTTAAATTATGTGTAGACTGTTCAGCATGTAGTGTTTTGAAAATTACTAGTTTCATTAGATCATTAACTAGACCCAAAATTGAATTGGGTCATGCAAAGAATAGGTTTAGTCTACACTTTTTTTAAGAAAAACTTTATGCCAAACCTTTTGTGTTTCCAACTGATGTGTTTATATTCATTCCATTTTACTCAAATTTAGTTGAAGGAGGGAAGCAAGGCTATGCTACAAGAGCTGGTATGGCGAGCAGAGGGACAAGTGCCAACAGTGCATGAATATCTCAAGCAGGCTGCTGCAGTGAGTACGTTGTACTGGCCATTGGCTATCATATCCTTCGCTGGAATGTTCCCAAGCGATGATGAAATTTTCACCTGGGCTCGCTCGTATCCTAAAATTATAGAAAGTGCATCAATCTTGTGTCGCTTGATGGACGATGTTGCTGGACACGAGGTAACAACACACAACCAAGAACACGCTTATCACACCGACACCCACAAGCGCACACACACACACACACACACACACACACACACACACACACACACACACACACACACACACACACACACACACAATCCATATGCTTATATTATATATACCCTCCTCAAGGCTCAAGTGTATATATATTTTGACAGAATGAGAAAGAAGAAAGAAGCAAGTGTGTTACTGCAGTCGAGTGCTATGTAAGGGAGCACGGTGTCACAGTTCAAGAAGCAAAACAAGCATTGACCTGCCTTGTAGAGGAGCACTGGAGGTGCATCAATCAGGAATTACTCAAAAGGGATCAAGGGGTGCCAGTTGCACTGCTAGATCGGGTGTTAGACCTTGAGCGTGTGATGGAGGGGATGTACAAAGGAGTTGACATGTACACCAAGTGCTCCGGAGTGGCAGACCCAATACATAAGCTGCTCAACGAGTGTGTCGAACATTAAGGATGGTTGCTGGCTACTGGAACAATGCATGTACAGGCATGCTTTCCATATATTGCAGTGTGGTCTATCCTACATGTGTAATGCATATTGTGTACGTATGCAAGTTCTGTCTATTCAGGCGTATACATGACAAACCGTGGCACGCTATATACATAATGCTTTTGTGTGGAGTGCTATATAAGACATGTATGTTTGTAATTACAAACCTTTGTGTATGGAGTGCTATATAAGACATGTATGTTTGTAATTACAAACCTTTGTGTATGCCATGTTTTCTTCATGATAGCGTTTGATAATAAATGGTTTTGCTTGAGTTTGTGGAGATGTGTGTAGATGATTTAAAAGTGCACATGTCCCCACCGCCCTCTCACCCCCCCCCCCCCCCCCCCCCCCCCCCCCCCACACACACCCCACCACCATATGCATCCCACTACATAGTGGTTGCTGATGACAACTGGAAAACCTTTCCACTTGAATTATATGTGAAAGGGTTTTCATAGGCGCTTAACCGCTTGCATGGACATGGCATTTTCAAAGGACATTCCTTTTATATCTCTAAAAGCTATTCCATTTTTTATTTTTAATTAAGTTGAGTTTGTCATTGAAATTTATGGAGGGTATATATAGTGTCTATATCCATTTCTAGTAAAATTTTGTAAAATGTCAGCAAACTTTTTGGTATACACATTTAGAATCTAAACAATTATAGTTTTTTGTGGAGTATAAGTGAAAAAGATGTCCCATGATTTATCACAAACCTGATTGTTCGTTCTTGTAGAATTTTGGAGAAACAACATGTTGCATTTATATATTAACTTGGGTGAACTCCTCTGCTCTGTAATGATGTGGCTTGGGTACACGTCGGATATATATTTTGTTCAGAGGGTCAAGCAGATAAGTGGATCACTTGGAGTGAAGTGAGAAGGGGCAACAAAGCATAGAACTGACTTGACTTCAACTGAAAGTAGGAACTTCCAATTCCATAAGAAGGAGCATAACCTGGGGTATTGAGATGAACCTTTTCTGTTGTTTTATTAGGTATGGTATAGTTCAAAACTATTTCGCACTAAGCATAATTATTAGCAAAAAATCATTAAAAATGTTTTGAAATCCTAATGCATTCTAGAAAAATGGAGGCAGTACAACATATACTAGCCTCGCCATAACTTAAATTGTTCGTCAAAATTTTTGAAGGGATGTTAAATGTTACCTCAGCTATAGCTACCATTCCTTGTTTACCATTTTCATACAAGTTTGCATATATGAATCATAACAATTTGCACTACTTTTAATATTCAGTTCATGTAGTCGTTTAGCTTGAGTGCACCAAGAATAATATCTCTGGAGTGAAATGCACTTTTTGATGGCTAGTGTTCCGATCCCTTTCTTTTATTTTGAGATAAATCTCGCACTAGCAATGCAAGCATGGTGACTGCACATGAACAATGCATGGATGTAACTCAATGAAAATCCGATGTGGAAACAAGCTAATTAATAAGAAGGCTTCCATTGGTGCCCTAAGATTGCGAAGAATTAACACTATCCCTTAGTTTTTTGTTTTCCTATGCTGTGTTTTGCTAACTTGCATTTGGCTAGGATTAGTGTTGTGTGATGGCATTGCCGTGCTTTAACATAACTTTTAAAAAAAACTCTGCTTAAACACATAATAAGTACAGTATAGGTACTACATTATATGGATGGTTGACAACCGTTCTCTCATTGAAGGTAGGTGAAGTCCAACTTATTGTGACATTGCTGATGCACTTCAACTCTGTGCCTAATATATAAGACTATTCCACAATTTTCTCCATCTTGAAGCAACAGAAGGAGATACCACATCTGTTTATTATGAGGATTTGGTTGGTTACCCTTGTTGTAGAGAAGGAGGCTTGGTAACGGATTCGCCAGAGGCCATCTGACGATCAAGTGCAATGCAATTAAACAGGGCTGCAATAAAACCAATGTAAATGGAATTCAAACAATTAAAACCTTGGCATATATCCCTCTATGGAAAGACCATCACACATTGATTTCAAGAGAAATAAGACCCATATGGGTTACATACTTACATTATAGTAGTACTGCTCACTATTGTTGTAAACCCATAGAATCTGTGTTTCCTGGACCTTCACAACTTTTTCCTCTATTAGGATCACCTCCCTATGGATCGGTAATGGAATCAGACTACACATGTAAGATTCATGTCTGCACCCTTGCATGTAACAAGATCACACGTCATTTTGGGTGCTAGTGCGCAGGTGTAGTAACAATAACATCACTGCTAGTGTGCAGTTGGCATTCAATATACTTCCCTTTCTTCTGTGGAATGAAGGCAACACAAATTTATGTAAAGAAATAGAAACATATTCAAGGTCTAACTTTAATTCGAACCAGATTGATCGAGTTATCAGGTTAGGTTATGCGAGATTGAGCTCCGATAATATACATTGATTGTGAATGCTGAGTAAGTCCACAAAAAGTGCACTAGAAGTAAAATGACAATGAAGGTTCAGCAAGAACAACGCAAGTTATAAAAAAAATTACATTGTCATGTCTACACAATCCATTGACTGGAATCAGCAGGAGATATCCATAGACGACACTGTATCTTCTTCTGAATTATAGGGACCCTAGACAGCAGCTGCAACCTAGTGAAACTTTATCTGACTTAATCTTCTGAATTATAGGGACCCTAGATCCACCAGCAGCCCATTTTTTGCACGTCCACATGAAAATGAAACCTGTACAAGGTACAACAACATCAGAAAGAGATGTTATATGCAGGAGTAAAAACATTCAGCTACTTGACAAAGAAACCTAAAATGTTGGCACATGTAATCTACAAATGATGAATTTGACTTAAAGCTTGTACTTCAAATTATCTCAGACTCACACTCTAATAACATAAAAGTCTGCTAAAATACTAATAATTATTTCATAAATAGTAATAATCATCAGAACACATCTGCCGTTACACTTGAGCTATGACAACTGTGCATCTACATATATTTCCTCCTGATGAAAATCCATGTTCTTTTTGTGATATCAGAAGTTTAAAATAAAACAATCCATTAAACAATTTGGTTTGCATCAAAGGAAAATAGCCAACTGGTGGGCAAAGGGAATAAAAATAAAAAAAAGGGCAAGCAGACAACAACATTTGTGGGCAAAGGATTGGTAAAGAACATGAGACATCTGGGTTCTCAAGGAGAGGTTCATGCTGGAAGTAGAATCAGAGAACTTTGGATGGGACATACTAAGATTTTCTTTCTAGCTTGATTTAGTGAGTAAAATCTGGAACCTTACAAATAATCAATATCTAAACTGGGGAAAGTTATATCTAATGCATCAACACACCAAAACAAAATAAACTTGATTGGAATTACAAAAAAAAATCTCTGGTTTCAAACTTCTGCACTGGCAGGTCAGAAATGAACAATAAGATGGTACATCATGAATAGACGAGGTGAACAGGTCAAAAAATCGCTAGACCTAAAGAGTTCAAAGGGGTGGTAACTACATTTTTCTTTCAAAAATATGCAAGTGATATACAGAAGGAAAATAAAACAAAATATCTGGGAATAAGGACTACAGCTTTCTAACCCTGTCCAGGTACTGAATTCAACAAAATGATTGAACAAGTTACGTCTTTTGAATTGCTCTGAAGACTTCTATTAAAAAATGTGTAAATGTTCAGAAATAGTTAACAAGTATTCTGAACTATTAACACGTGATGATGTTAAGGGTAATAAAAAGGAAAACAAGTTAAACACTGCTTGTATAACTTTCATAGAGAACACTACCCAACAAAATGGATTAGATTGTGTCTCCTTTTGTCCCCACTGCAAACATGGCCACCAAATGCAGCAGTGGGTTCCAATTTCTAATAAAGTACTGATTTGGTCCAATGCTTGTTTCCAAACCAGTATATACTAAAGCAAATTTCAGCAACATGGATAGCATCAAGAGTGCCTATAGTTCACTTACAAAAGTTAAACGTACATAGGAACTGCAAAACATTGTGAACTTTCTCATCAACCACTTCACATTTAACTTCTATTGCCTTGAGGTGCTCTGGCATTGTAGTTGATCTGTCCATTGGATAGTACATTCCAATTATTTCCACTTTATGATTGGGCCCCTATAAGAAACAAAAGCATTTCCCGAATAATAAAGAAGTGAAATATTACTTCAAAAAAGGCACAAGTAATCCATTTAGAAACATACATACCTTGGAATAAAGTGCTTCTCCAGAACTGGTGAGTGCTTGAGAATGCAAGTTAGTGCAAGGAAATCAGGAGCCACACACCAATGATCATCAAGTAGCAGAGTCTTTAAGTAGCTAAATGGAGGACAATGTCTCAAATCCCTTTCAAAAATAAACTGGACGAAATGCAGACAAAAAATAAGGATGAAGTAATAATTAGTCTCAGTGTGAATATGATGAAGTCAATTTCTGAGCAACTTTGTGATTGTCCATAAGTGGATACAGATAGTACAGGAGGAATAACATGTCTCTAAATGGGGAAGATACAAAAGTGTAACATACCATTACCGATTCAGAGAGCAGTGCCAAATTCTCAGCATTTGATAGACCATCCAGAAGAAAACACTTGTTGTCATCTACCATATTATGACAAGAATAACAGTCATCGTCCTCACAATCTGATGAGTAATTAGTCTCGATTGGGAATCTCACAAATGCCCTTTTCAATGATGGCATTCTCCCAAGAAGTGGAGTCCTCCACAAATGGCTATCTAGGTTTAGGTACACTAAACATGGGACAAATATGAAAGTGTGGAACTCTGAGTTAAAATCACAAATTGTCAAGCTTAGGTGCTTCAGGGACTCTGATGAGAGTTTCTTAGCATTCCACAAATAGCAGTTGGTAATCTCAAGATGCTCTAGTGATGGACAACTCGAGAAATCACAAAAATCATTTTTCAACACAATGCCAACGAGCTCTAGCTTAGTCAAGCGCCGTGATACGAGAGGCAGGTCGTCCAGCTCAAAGGGCTGACCATAGTAAATGTTCTCAAACCTGAGCCTCTGAACTCGGCACATCACAACATGCCGGAGCCAACGATTGAGGCAGAGCACACAGTCGTCGCCATCAATGTCACCAAAAGTGATCTCGCATGCTTCAAGAGGTGCATGTCCGCGGAGGCTCAGCATGTCATCAACAATCTTCCGCCGCTCCATCACGTACGCCGGATTCATCCAATACTCCCTGATGCACGTGGTGCGCAAGGGTGTAGCTGAATTCCACAGGTGGCGCCAGCGTTGGGCAAGCATGGATGTCCGGTCGGTCTCCTCTGCTGGCAGGAAGCCAAGTATCTGCTCGAGGACACCGTCCGGGAGCGCATCTATGCCGTCTCTGCCGCTAGCCACAGGCACGTTCTTACCCTTTTTCCCCTGAGGCATTCGGTCGAGCAAGTGGCAAGCGTCCATACTGCGGGAGAAGAAACGACAAGACGACGTAGGGGCGCAGGTAAACCAACGAAAGAGACGCGAACAACGGAAGCGTCGCTACGCGCGCCGGGCGACCGCCGCCTCACCTCTCCGCCGGCGGCGGCGTCAGATGTGGTCTGCAGCAAGAACACGGACTGACACGTGGCTCGCTAGTCAGAGCAAACTGGGCCATGAGAAGACTCGATTTTTGTTGCCCATTGTGGATTTGAAAGAACAAAACAGGGGGGAGGGGGTGGAAGGATCTGCACGAATTTCAGGTTGCGAGGAGTACTGTACGAGCGGAGGGGGGGGAGGCAAGAGCGGGGTGAAGGAGAAGATGAAGAGGCCATTTTCGGAAGAAAAAAAAACTTTTGAGAGAGACTTGTGTAAATGGCAGTGAACCTGATTTTTTTAAAGGAAAATGATTTCCATTAAGAGCCTGTTAGTTTCACTAGTGAAGCAGTTTTTTTTTTTCTTCCATTCCATAAATCAGTTTCCCTAGTAAAGCTAAAATTATTTTCATAATAAATTAATGAGGAACACTCTACATGATGGTTTTTGCTAACTTAATTGTCGTCTAAATGGCCATTTAGCTCTTTTAAACACCGTGACCGTGTAACTTGTACACAGTGGTATGGTATTTTCGTTTAATAGATCATTTATCCCGTATTCCCGTTTAAATGCATGTTTAGTCGACTAATGGCTAAATAGTAGGTGATTGACAATTTAACTTTTAGTGTTTAAGAAAACACTTAACAGAACTTTTAAAAAATATCCATATTATTTAGCACAAGTGTGTAATAAGGATGTTTGGCAATCGTTCTATCATTGAAGGAACGTCAAGTCCAACTTATTGTGATAGAGGCTCTATTGAAAGTCCAAGTTATTGTTTTTAGGGAATAACCAACGCCCGGACGTCCGCGCCAGACCCGTGTTCGAATGCAGCTCCGCCGCACCCTATCCCGTCCCTCGTGTAACAAAGTGTCCGTCGCGCCCATGTAACAGGGGAGCCTATCCTCTCGCTGTGCCCGCGTCACATCCACAGCCAGGGTCTGCATCTCTGTCACACAGGGAGATGCCACAAGCTTCTGCTCCAGAACCTCTGCGCGGGGCCAGTGGAGGCAACATGTCGTACGGGGATGGGCCACGTGCGCCAACAACGACGCCTATGCGTCCTCCGATGGAGCGCTGCCACTAGCTTACAACCGACGCCGCCATGGCTCCCACACTAGCTCTCTCTTCCTCGCTAAACAGTCGTACATTGAGATATACTTTTACAACATTCAGATGAAATAATTGCAATATACAATTGAAACAGAAGAAACATTTGAAACATACACTTGCATCATAGTCATTGTAACATATCCAACATCCAGATTTGAACGCTTGCAACATACGTCTGAAATAGATGAAACATATGGAACATGTTGTTGCAACATATGTGAAACATGTGCAAACATCCAGATCAAAATGCTTGCAACATACGTCTGGAATAGATTAAACATTTTGAACAAATGCTTACAACATGCCTCTGAAACACTTGCAACATGTGCAACATCTCCGAACTACTTTTGCAATATCCATAAGAAATAATTGTAACCTTTCAAACGACTAAAGTCTGGGCCGATCGATTCCAGCCATCGGGGTCGGAGCCAGCGGCAAGCGGCGGCACACGAGCACCACCAACACCCAGCACCAGTGGCGCGCGTGAGCACCACCACCAGCCAGCGCCACCAACATTGGCCTTGGCTCAGCCTGACGAGCAGCGTGACACACGACCAAAGCGAGGAGCGAGGTGCAGGTGGGGCATGCGACGGGCGAGGGAGAGCAGCCAGGAGAGAGCGGCGCAGGTGGGGCGCGCGACGGCGTAGGAGCGAGCGAGCGAGCGGCGCAAGGTCTGGGCACGGTGGGTGTAGGCCGAGCGGAGTGAGCGAGTGGTGTCCGGATGATAATAAGAGACGGAGGGAGTCAAAGTTGTGGTGCACATCACGCCACGCGTCCATCCGGAGAGAGTCGCTGTGTCGGACGTCCTGTTTGTAGCATTATCATTGTTTTTATGTCCAACTCATTGTTTTAAAACGTAAAAAGATTTTAAAAGTTCTATCATCATAGAGCTGGTGCACTTCAAGTGAGTGAATAGGAGACTATTCAACATTTGTCTCCTCGAAGGAACACGAGGGCCAGGTACATCTCTTTTGAGGATTTGGTTGTTACCCTTGATGTTAAGAAGGCGGCTTGGCAAGGGATTTGCCACTGGTGAGGCAGCAGTGCTGCAACAAATGTAATGTAAATGGAATCCAACAATTAATTAGAAACCAGACATATAATGAACTAATAATTAATCAAGTCTATGGAGAGAAAATCACACATTTACTAGAGGAATGAAACTATGTGTTACTGTATAGTGTTACCCACTGGTGCCATAAGCCCGTAATCAGAATTTTATTCTGCGTGTGTCGGCCATTCACTCTCTGTTCCCTCTAGTAGGATCACCTCCCTACGGCACGGACGATGATGGAACCGGGACTGCAAGAGTAATTAAGGTTCATGTATATATGCACCCATGGATGTAACAAAAACATGATTTTAAGCACACTAGATTGTTTTTGATATACATGTACATGTACATGATTGCTTTTGCTAGAATATAAGTTTTCAGCTGACATGTACAGAAGTAATAAAATGACACAATGAAGGTTCGACTCAACAAGAATAAGTTATAAAAGAAAATAATATTGTCATGTCCACGCAATCCAATGACTGGAATCAGCAGGACGACAGCTGCTGGCAACCTACTGAAACTTTATCAGTCTTAAATCCTCTGAATTTCGAGGGACCCTAGCTAGATCCACCAGTAGACCATTTTTTGCAAGTCTACTTGAAAATGAAACCTGTATACAATAATCAAAAGGTACAATAAGGTTAGATAGAAATGCTATACATGCAGAGTAAAAACATTCAGCTAGTTGACAAAGAAACTTAAAATGCTGGCACATGCAATGAAATAAGTGATGAAATCAGAGTTACTCTCTAATAACATAAAAGTATGCAAAAGTATACAAACAATAATATCTAAACTAGGGAAAGTTATCTAATAAATATTTCTCTCTGGTTTCAAACTAATCAGGCACTGACAGGTTATACATGAACAATGAGATGGTGCTACATGCATCATGAATAGTACAGGGTGAACAGGTCAAAATTACAAGACTAGAAGGGTTCAAAATAGTGGTAAATACATTTTCCTTTCAGAAAAATATGCAAGTGGTATGCAGAAGGAAAATCAAACAAAGTATCTAAGAATGAGGAAAAAGCAGGTAATAAATTCAAAAAAAAAATTATTGAACATGACAGCTACATCTTTCAAATTGCTCTAAGGACTTCTATTAAAATATGTGTTATACTGTTCTAAAATAGTTAAAAATATTCTGAACTATCAACACATGATGACATTATGTTTAGTTTAATACAAAGGAAAAAATTAAACACCTGTTTGTATAACTTTCATAGATAACACTACCCAACAAAATGGATTGGATTCCTTCTGTCCGATCTGCAAATCATTGTCACCAAATGTAGCATTGGGTTACAATTTCTCAATCCATCTGTGTAATCAATTCATTCTATGTTTTTGTAACAAAGGATTGATTTGGTCCAATTCTTGTTTCCACATCTATAGTAAAGCAAATTTCAACGATATGGATACAATCAAGAGTGTCTGCAGTTCACTTACAAAAGTTAAATGTACATAGGAATTGCAAAACTTTGTGAACGTTCTCATCAATCACTTCACATTTGACTTCGATTGCCTTGAGGTGCTCTAGCTTTGTAGTTGATCCGTCCATTGGATGGTACCCTCCAATTATTTCCACTTTTTGTTTGGGCCCCTGTACGGAAACAAAAGAATTTCACAAATTGTAATGAACAAATGCATAATTAATTACTTCCACAAGAAAAAAAAGAAATCCATTTAGAAACACTTACATACCCTGGAATTAAGTTCAAGTGTGAGCTTCTCTAGAACTGGGGAGTGCTTGAGAATGCAAGTTAGGGCAAGGAAATGAGGAGCCACACACCAGTGATCATTGAGTAGCAGAGTCTTTAAGTTGCTAAATGTAGGACACCGTTTCAAATCCTTTTCAAAAATAAACTGGATGAAATACAGACAAAAAAAGATGAAATAATACTCAGTCTCAGTGTGAATATGATGAAGAAGCCAATTGCTGAGCAACTTTATGAATGTCCACAAGGGAACACAAATACTAGGACAGAGGAACAACTGGGAAATATGAAAGTGTAACTTTACCATTTTCGTTTCAGATAGCAATGCCAAATTCTCAGCATTTGATAGGCCATCCAGAAGAAAACACTGGTTGTGCTCTATCATAATATGACAAGAGTAACAATCGAACGCATCACTACCGTCACAACAATACTCTTCAACGGGAACTCTCACAAATGCCTTCTTCAATGATGGCAGGCTCCCAAGGACAGGAGGCCTGTACATATGGCTATCTAGGTTTAGTGACACAAGACTTGGGCCATGAATAAGAAGAGTGTTGAACTCCGTGGTGAAATCACAACTCGTGATGCTTAGGCTTATCATGGACTGCGACGAGAGCTTCTTGGCATGCCACAGATAGCAATGGGCAATATCGAGATGTCGTAGCGACGGGCAGCTCGAGAAGTCACAGAATTGGTTCACTAACTCTATGCCAACGAGCTCTAGCCTTGTCAAGTGCCGTGACACGAGAGGCAGGTCATCCAGCATCAAGTACTCACCGTAGTAAAAGTTCTCGAGCCTGAACCTCTGAACTTGACACATCACGACATGCCGGACCCAGCGATTCAGGCAGAGCACCTGTGGCGTCCTTGTCGAAGCTACCAAACGTGAGGTGACATGCTTCAAGAGGCGCGCTCCCGCGGAGGCGCAGCATATCGTCCACAGTCTTCGGGCATTCCTGCAAGCCGTGTTTGGGCCAGTAGGTCGACTCGATGATGCACGTGACGTTCAGGGCCGTGGCGAACTTCCACCGGTTGCGCCAGCGCCGTGCTAGCACGGACGTCCGTCCGGCCACCTCTGCTCTGCAGGCAGGAAGCCGAGTATGTGCTCGAGGATGACGTCTGGAAGCATATCTATGCCGCCGCCGCCGCCGCCGTCGCTCGCCACGGGCACGTGCTTGCCCTTTTTCTCTGGACGCATGCCGTCGAACAGGTTATGAGCGCCGACGCTACAGGGACGGAAAAAACGATCAGACGGTGGTACGACGATCTGGATCGGATCGGATCGGATCGGAAGAAGATTGATGAGTCCCAAACCTGCCACGAGGGGCGCCCGGGCGAGCTCCTCACCTTGATTGCTTGAGCGAAGCAATAGGGGCAGCCGGGCAGGCAGATGAGGATATATCCTTCCTATACGGCTGTGTGCGGAGGTTCTCAGGCGCTGTTCTCATGTAAGGCATTGGCCCATACGGTGGGAATATGTTTATATATGTTATTACATAGACAAATCCAATTAAATTCTATGAGAAACAAATCCAAAGTCCAATCTTACCACGATAGATACAAATTACTTATATCCAATGGAGTTGTTTTTAAGTTCGAATCTATTCAATATGATTTGGTAATAACAGAACTACTATAGGTAACTAACTCACTATATTTAAGTTTGCCCTAAAATTAAAAATCACATGTTCATTTCATGTTTACACCTAATAATTTGGGGAAATTAAGCGAATTCATTTTTTGACTTATTATGATTGTCCACTACTTTGTAATAATGGAGGGTGTTTTGTGCTCCATGGCGATAATGGCACTTCGCTAGCCACCCCGATTTGTAGGGGCGGCTCAAGACCATTTTCCAGAAATCACGAATCCGGACAAAAAATCATTTTAACACTGTCATTTTGTATTTTTTTAATATTTTGTAAGTTTTAACATTAATGTAAATTTCATATTGGCACTGCCATTATGAATTTTTTTAACTTTCCATTTTATTTTTGCTCGTTTTCTGAATCCCTTTTTTATGCTTATCTACCCTTATTTTGTATAATATGATATTTAATAAAAATAAATTTGAATTAAGATGACTTTTTTAGGAAAGTTTTTTTTATTTGAGGGGAAGAGGAAAGAATTAAGATGACTGGATATCCCAGAGATCTTTTTAGGCCCATACGAAGGCCCATTCCCAAAAGTGAATCCTGCTTTCTCGTCTCTCACCTTCGAGTCACTTAGTGGGTGGAGCTTGACCTATGGCCGCCGCTTCGCCCCATTGATCGCCGCACGCAACAGTGTCTGCCTCGCTGCGCCGCCAGCGCCTGAGGCCCCAACACGCCACCTGGTGCCACTGGCAGCCACCTGATGTCCTCCGCTGCTCCGCGCGCAGGGCTGCAGGCACCGCTCCGTCCCCTGGGATGCCGTGCTGCCCTCCGCCGCTGCGTAGCCCATTGCGACGGCTGCCTGCCGCCCTCCGACTCCGACTCTCCAAGGCCGGTGAGGTCCCTTATGGCTGCTGCTGATTTGCTGGTTGCTCTTCGTACCTGTTTTTTCGTATGAATTCTACAACTGTTTGTCCTAGTTGTATTCTATCTATTTTGTATGGTCGGCGAGTCGAACTCGGCCGGACTTGCAACGGTGTTGTTCGGGGAAGCAAACCTTCCGCATGTTCGGTCGAACTACTTTACAGCCAACGAACAGTATTTTCCTCTCACAACAAATCAGCAGAAGTATTAGCATCGGCCAAATTTTAGTATAAGCGAACAGAGGACTCATGTGCTAGTTGTATTCTAATTTCTGCTGGCGAGTCCGACTCTGGTCAAATCACTGCGTGCTCCGATGATATCATTGCTCGTACCTGATAATGCAAGCTTTCGCTTTGATTTTTTTTTGTGCAGGAGAGATCGAGCGGGAAGGGAGAGATGGGAGAATTCTGCATGGAGTGAGCGTGCGATCACAGTGGGATTGGGCCTGTTGGACCAAAGGAATGGGCCGGACCAAAATCAGAATGGAGAGAAATTTTATCTTTTTATTTAACTAGTAAACATGCCCGTGTGTTGCAACGGGAAAAAAATCAAGTTTGAACGTGTCTCTTCTCCATTATGCTGGCATAACTGCCACCGGTTCACTGAAACTTATTTGATTATATCTGCTTTTGATGCATCAGATTGCTAATGTATCTCCTGGCAACCGCGACTCTTTTTACTGATGATCAACAACAATTGTATTTCATTATTGATAATATTGACAGCCATTACAAAACTGAAAAAATATTCAGAATGTAACACAACTTAGCTTCTCAACAATGATTTCTCAACAAATAAAATGTAGCCTAATGGTTCACACATCACGTAAATATTGCCTAATGGTTCAGATCACGTAAATATAATGACCAGTGCTCCTCCAAAACATAAAAAGAATGTAGCCGCTGAAGCTGTTTCGTATCATATATATGCTACTGAATTCTGCTCTAGTACTGTAATAACAAACTGTGAAGCTCTAATGTGTCTGATGCTGATACCAATAGATAGATAATGGCAGTTCACTGCTACTACTGACCATCCAATATGAAACCCATTCATCCTCGCCGCAGAAAACAAAAAGGTACAAAGATGTCAACTCACTGAATTCAAAGATTTACTCATTCACATCCACACTTAACTTCGTTCAGAGGAAACTAAAGTAACAATGGAAGGAAATCCACAAGCTATGTGACCAGAGGAAAGGAGTCATAACCGAAGGAAAATTTAGCCTTTCATAAACCTAATGCCTGGAAACATAAGGCCGTCGACAAACCTCACGTCAATGAATCCATAAACAGAACTGGAATGCATGGTGGCAGCCAGTGGCCGGCATAAACTAAGACTGAAATTGTAAGTAGATAGATAAGGTCATGAGACAGAAATTGTGTAAATTGCAATGATGTATTGTTCGGTCTTTTGCGCAAGTTAAAAGACACCTCATTTACGAGGACTCCATGCTGAAAGGACACTTGCATAGCCAACAATCTGATTCTCAAACACAGCTGCTAAGGCCTAGGCCACATGAATCTCAGATGGCCTAAATGACAAGAATGTAGAGTCTGTTAATCCATAGGATACAGATGATTAGTTGGTACTGGTACACCCAAACATAGATAAACTTTTGAAAACTTATTCCCAGCTTCAAGTCCCAGAGTTAGATCATTTTCTAAAAATGGTTTTATTCCCATCGCCATGGAAATAACTGGCACTATTTGTGAAATACCATTCAATAAGAGCAATTTTAGTAGTTACTAATTTTGGGCGTCACGTTTAGTCCTAGCTCAAATTTTGGGGCAAGGCCATATCTTAAGCTCAACCAAACATAAAGTGTGCATCCAGTCTTGGCAACAAGTAGACTAAATAGATATTTTGAATACCTTGTTTGGTGCAACATCATGGAACCTGAATATCGGTTCTGCTATCTTAACATTCAATTTATTCTATGCTACCTGCTTAGGGGGGGAGTGCTTATGTTACAATTAAATAGTAGCCCCTCACAGCTGATAGTACTCACAGGTGTTAGATAATGATAGCCATGGTGCAGTCAAGTAACTCGCATCTGAGTAATAATGAAAATGAAATAGTTCAGAGCTTCGCAAAAAAGAAATAGTACAGAGAAGACAATAACAGACAAGACAATAACAGTGTATCCAAGTGTTGTTTAGGGACACCAACCATCTCAAGCTGCTCCTCAGAATCTCTAATCTTAACCATCAGCTAGCACAGAGGCAATAAATATCATATAGTAAGATTATGGTTTTCCTTTGAGGATTAAACGTGACAAGCTAACAAGAGGATTAAACTGGAGCAATACCCTTGCAGCTATGCGATCACCCTGCCTTGCACCTTGTCTAGCTCACCTAGACTGGCTTTTATTTCTGTGTCACTAAATGTAGAAGCGAAATGTTAAGAAATTATCTAAAAGGATTCCAGTTGCATGACAATGCAGGTTTGCACAATACCTCCCTCTAATCAGGAATCCCTCCTAATTTGCTTGCATCATGAATCTAGCTAGGCAATTCATCAGACAACTTGTAGGCAACTGGAAACACATACTTGTTATCAGTATTGGACACCGGTGGTTGAAACTTATGTGTACAACTGTGATCTCTAAAAATAGCTAGCCAGATCTCATAACGAAAAAACAACTGAAAACATATTGGAGTTCAAAGAAACGTATGCTAGTGGGCACATGCCATTGTTGACTCCTCGCTCAAGGAACACCCCACTATTACAACCCCCGAACGAAGTAAAAGTGCCCCCTTCGGCTTGATTTGGGAGCAAAGGGTAGGTAACCCAGGGCCATAATCCCTGACGGGGGATTTTGAGGGCACTTCGTTTCCCCGTGGAGGCAATCCTCGAAGTGCTGTTCTCCCCTGTCGCTCTTTGGGAACCAGGGGTACATCACGAGGGAGCTGGAGGAAGTCGTCACAAGCAATGAGACAAAGGCGACGCAAGACCGGATGACTGGAAGAAGAGAAACGGAGGCGTCGGCGCAAGATGGAGGCGGCAACGGGCGACGTGAGGAAGAGAAACAGAAGCGGCGGTGAGCGAGGGGAGCGCTTCCCGGCCTATTGGGTCGTGGATTTCTCCCCCGTGGAAAGTAAAGGGAATTGGGCTCCAAAACTATGTCACTCGGGCTTCCAAATGCTACGGCAATCTGCCATGGGGGAGGATGGCCCGTGGACTCCCGGCCCTGGGAAAAGGGCGGGATCCCGGCGGGAAACTTGACTGCCAAAGTAGCCCTTCATGACCGTGGGGTGAAGGGGATCGGGTTACCTGTGGCCTGTGGGGCAGGGTGGCTGAGCTCGCAGAAATTGTAGCAGTCAGCGGCGGCAGCGTGGACTAGGATTGGAATTGGAAGCTGGCGGTAGAAGGAGGGGGCGGGGGCAGTCGTGGCTCTGATGAAGAAGTTCTTGGCGTCCCGGCACTCCTGCAGGTGCTCGTCGAGGCCCTGCGCGGCCTATGCGTGGACCATAGTTTTAAATCTCCCGCTATAGCTGCCGCTATAGCCCGCTATAGCCTTTTGAGGCAGGGTGCCGCTATTTGTGTTTATGTACAATTTAGCCGCTATATCCCGCTATAGCCCGATATAGCTCCGCTATTAGCTGTTTTAGAGATATACCGCTAAACACCTTAGCCCGCTATTTAAAACATTGGCGTGGACGAGCCTGATGGTGAGGCCAGGTGCTCTGGGGTCCGTGTCGCGGATGTGCTGGTCGTCATCGAGGTGGCTCGTCCATCCTGCCGAAGCCCGTCGTGGCGGCGCGTCCTGGATATGGCACGGTGTCGGGGCGGGGGGGGACCTTGGCGCGTCGCGGACGTCGGTGCCTCCACGACTCGGTGCAGCGTGGGAGGCGGGTCGGGGCAAGCACAGCGTGGACATCGTCGGAGATGAGCAGATGGCGGTGGTGCTGGCAACACCGACAGTGGCACGCGCGCGGAGGCACGCGAGGGCGGTGCGAGGGATTTGGCGAGGGCGGTGTGAGGGATTTTGAGCGTCTCCACGGGGAACTCCGCGCACGCCTTCTCATCCGCCACCGCGCGGCGCTTTGTGGCATCGCAACTGGCCCGGACGTGAGTGAGTGGGCAGGACAGTTGAGCCAAATTAGAATCGGCTGGACGAAAAAATGAGCATGAAATTTTGTCTCTTTATTATTAGTTATAAATATAGATATAATTAGGTTTGTTTTAGGGGAGGTGACAAAGTACTCCTGTGCCTGCTTCACGTGGGGGCCCGTGCCCACTCAGTGTCTCGCGTCGCTCCGTCTCGATCTGCGCCCACACGGTTTTCCACGCCTGCCACTCATGCCCCCTCCACACCTACGCACATGCAGGTGGGCACAACAGCTGCAACAGGTGGCTGCTGCAAATGGGGTCGCCTGCATCATGGGCAAAACCAGATCTACTTTTGCAACATACGCCCGAAAACAATTAGAACACTTGCAACATACGTCTGAAACATGAGAGAAACACGTGTCTTACCATTGCAAAACATATGCAACATTTAGATGAAACACTTAACATATATGTGAAACATATGCAACATCCAGATGAAACAATTGCAACATAAGTGTGAAACATATGCAACACCCAGATAAAACACAAGCAACATACGTCTGAAGTAGCTGAAACATTTGGAACATATGCTTGCAACATACGTGTATAGCCATTGCAATATATGCAACATCCTAATATACTTTTGCAACATCCACGTGAAACACTTGCAACATGCATATGAAATACCTGAAACACTTGAAATATACGCTTGTAACATGTCAGATGCAATACTCTAGTCGACGGTGACCACCATGTCTGGCAAGACTCGAGGCAGTCGCAAAGTACAGCATGGCCATGGTGCCCTTGCCATCTCTAGCCGTGGGAAGAGGTGATGAGGAGGACGCCGGTGTTGGCAATGAGGCGGCAGATGTGCGGGAGAGGGACCTTGTACTGGTACACATAGCGGAAGCCATCCGCGGATATGAACAACACCATGGGCTTGGGGGAGCTTGGAGAGCAACCGCGTGGCAGCGGACGCCACGGTCACGACGGTGAGGGGCGGACGGAGTAGGATGAAGGTTGTGGTGGCGTCGAGGGCCACGGTGAGGAGTAGGAGGCAGGGGGCGAATGAGGGCCGGGTTGCGGCCACGGAGGAAGAGAGGAGAGCCGTGGTGGGCCATGGCGAGTCGCTGGGGGTCTGGACCTCGACTAAGTGGGCGGAGACACCATCAATGGGCGGTGCTTTGACTGCAGGACTTGGGGAGAGTGGGAGTAGACCGGATCAGGGAGAAGCAGAATGTGTTTGCGGCTGGCAGCTTGTGCAGTGGCTATAGTAAACAACTTATAAGCAGCGGCAGATAACCTCTAAGATAGATGATGCTTTGAGCGACTTTGATTGTGTTTCGCATAGTCCTGCTTAATTAATTCCCTCAAAAATAATCCTGCTTAATGTAACCACCTGTGCGAATGAACTATCTATTTTCATCGTCATCAAGGGTGTTCGGTTGTGCTAAAGGCGTCGGCTGCGGCCACAGTGCTCTCAGCATTTCACTGTGCTAGCAGCGCAGCTGCGTTCAGCTTCAGCAGAAGTGAATGAGCCACTATATAAGAAAGAGGAATGGTATACATGCTTTAAAATAGTGTACCAGCTGTTTATTTTTGGAGAACTTTCCTAGACATGCATTTCTCTAATAATTTAAGAAGCAAAAAGAGTGGACAAACCCACCCACACGATTTGCTTGACAGTGAGTGGCACACCGGGTGTGCCTTGCTCCGGAACACCCGTGTTGTTGGGTACCGGCCAGAACTTCCACCGTGACCATTATCACCGGCCAGAGCTTCCGACACCTAAGCCTCCATTCCACTAACTCATCCCCTGTCACCAGGGTTCAAAAACACAAAATAATGAAAACAATTAGCAACCTGTGCCAACCTCCAACGTCTCCACAAGACCACAACCATAACTCACTGTTCCAGAATATAAGGTGTAGTATATGGCATGGTTCGGTATTCAAAACTAGCCTCTTACTCTTAATACCTAATATACTACAATTTCTGCATCAAAAAGTCAATTCAATCATATTATTTTCAGTAAAAAATCATTACATGATACTAATTGTTGGTCAAAGACTGCAATTTTTTTATCTAAAATTGTGCACACATTATTTTTAAGGGTGCAGAGAATACCAACCTTTCGGTTATTAAAAAGATATGCTGAAACTATATCACTCGTTGAATGTAGCTCAGTAAATCCATATAACAGGAACATATATAAGTGACACAATGTAAGCAACATAGCAAAATACATCAGGTCCAAGTACAACAAACGATATTGCTATGTCTATTCACCAACCCTACTTGACTTAGAACATCTAGAGACAATTGATAAACACCTCGTCAGATACTTTAGCCAACTTTAGCCTTACATTTCCAAACTGCCAAGATGGTAATTCCTTCAAAAGCAAAATTTTCCCCACCTAATTGAAAATGAAACCTGTACAATAGTGAAAAGAAACAATGGTTCAGAGACAGATTTTATGTTTAGAAAATAAGATGGTTAATTACTTAACAAAAAGACATGAAATGCTGGATTACACTTAGCATATAGAAAATGTACAGATAGGTTTCATAGTCGTTTTATCTGGCTCTATTCCTGCCTGACAAGAAACAAGAACCCCCTCTCAAGGACTTAAGAGTTTCATGTTCAAAACAAGCAATATGTTAATGTTTCAGTTTGCATGGAAGCCAACTAGTTGGAATGGAGAGCCAAAACAAACTGGACAACCAAATGACAGCATGTTATGAACCTTGGTCCACATCAGGGCAGCAAATGTGATGAGGATTGCGAGGCAACGCAGCATTAAGGAGATTAGGGTTTAAGTAGAGATGGATATGTACAGTTGCTAGCTTCCACAAAGGATAACCCTTTAGAGGGACAACTCGATAATTGTCCATTACAAATAATCTCTAAAGTTTGGAAAGTTAATGCAATGAATATATATTTCAAGAAATAAATATCAAGGACACCGTTAACCCTGCTCCACCAATCATCAAGGACACTTCGTTGATTGAAGGACAAAGAGCTTGAAACCCAACTGAAGAAGACTGGACAAGAATGGAAATACACAGTTGGTGAGCAGATGATCAATACGGTCTCCTCAGACTCATCACATAGGGGATAACTCTAGATGTGGTAAGCCTCAAGGAGCAAGCTGATCAGCGGTCCAGCACCACTTGTGCACCACAAACCAAACAATGAACTGCCACTTTCCATGCGTCCAGGTCTTCAAGATGTGTTCACATGACCAAAATTGGATGGAACCTTGAAAGAATCCCTCATATGATGATTTTGCTGAATATTGTTCCAAGGGGGTAAGCCTCCATCAGTGTATGTCATCAACAACCGGCTGCAATATAATGTCAGACAAGACACCCCATAAGTCCAACTCTTCAGCAAGAACTTCAACAGAATGTACCCCTTGAATATCCCTGATCCAGTTGTGATTAGTTAGTGCTTCAAGCCTATACCATAATTAGCTTTTCTTGTGGGAACAGCATCTACCAATTGAGGTGCCAGATCAACTAATTGCTGCCCATGAAGCCACCTATCCTCCACTGCCAATCTCAGTCTTGACCACCTATTCCTCCAGAACAAGGTGTTTGGTCCACTACCAATTTCGGTCTTGACCGCCATAGAAAACAAAGACCTGGGGACACATTTATGCACTTGGACTGAGAATGTCAACTAGGGCCTATTAGGCTCAGTTTTTTGGAGTGACAGCCACTGCAACTTGAGAACTAATCAAAGGCTTTAAGATAAGAAATGCCTATACCACCAAGTTCATGAGGTTTCGGACCTGGTCGCAAGCAATAACATAATGGACACCCTTGTGGTCCTTCCTTTCCAAAGGAAACTTTGTCATATTTTATCCACACCCTTGATGGCCCATGGTGACAAGTCGATGGTCGCGGTGACATAGATAAGCATAGACATGAGGTCATATTGAACCTGAACTTCCTGGCCAGCTCTCTTTCCAGCCAGATAACTGGTACGCAATGCAGTCGATGATAGGTTAGATTTGAGCCTTTGCCAATTTCTGTAATGAGATGGGTATCTCAAGATACTTGCAAGGAAAATCATGCAGCCTACAAGGTAAACGATCTTGGATCATACTTCCTATGTACACTGGATAGGATACACATTGCTCTTCTGAACATTAGTTTTGAGACTCGAAGTATCTTCAAAAAGCTTAAGGATATCAAGCACCATACTGAATATTCCTAGAGAAGAGAGGTTGCAGCAACACCTCCTAAGAGGCCTTGGGCACCATGTGACCAAGAATATCCATAACCAAAAAACATCAGGGATAGAGGGTCACATTGCCTTAGCCCTCGCCAATGTCCAATAACTTCACTAGGGATACCATTTAGCAAGATCCGAGTTGAAGCTGAACAGATCACACCAAATCTATTCAAACCCCCAATTTTTCATGTCCTGTAATACGAAGGACCAGGAAACCAACTCGAAGGATTTTGTGATGTCCAACTTGAAGAGGAGTTCCTTTTGTTGGTGAAAAAATATTGCAGTTTTTTGCACAAGCATGAAATTATATCTAAGACAAAATGGCTCTTGATAAATGCACTTCGATTATGGGAAGACCATCTGTTGGATCCTGTTAGCCAATCTGTTGGCCAGTTTTGTGAGGTCATGATTAATTCGAAGTTCTCATACGCAGGTTCTACTGGACAAAGGTTCCAAGCAGAGGTCTCAAGCAAGGCTTACAGAGAATAAATGTGCTAAGCTTTGAGCCAAAGTTTTGACTAATTTTCCAAAATGAATGTCATGCACGGAGTGCCACAGGTTCCAACAGAGATTTAGGTCCCATTTGGATGGGTTAAACATTTCTAACTCTGGCTGGATTCTCCTAAATCTCTACCAGATGCTGAAAAAGATAGAAATTTCACCACCTTGAAATATTTGTCGTTTTCACCCAAAAAGGTGTTTCTCATTGATTCAAGTTCATATATGTTTTCAAGGAAAATCTGGATCTTAAACAACTGGCAGCCAAATGATCTCAGTAAGTGATTCTATTTGCATAGAGAAATGGTTCTAGGAGAACCCGGATTCCTACCAAACAAACCCTGAGCGTGCAACTTTAAGCAAAGCTTCTAGTAATTAGTTAAGGTTCCGAGAAAAGGTCCGGCATGGAGCTTCAAATGAAGGTTCAAGTGACGGACTGATATGGAGTGGCTGAGCAAGGGTCTAAGAAAAGAAGGGAAGCGAAGCATGAATAGGGATGTGGCTGTTAGCCACAAGTCACAACTTTTAAGGCATTGGTCTCTTGTAACAAGATGGAAATAGGGGCAATTTTTATGTAATGACTACCTTGCCCTTGAATATTCGAAAGTGTGTCAAGGGAGTCAAGGGACAGGGTAGGAGGACCCGGCTACGTAGTTCGTAGCCACGATCTATGGTTGGGGCGAGGTTTTACCACTCAGCGCCCGATTGTTGCAGCAAAGGAAGACTAAGGAATTTGGGTAATTGTTCTTGCTTGATTCTGATGAAGGGCCATTCGGCTTACATATAGGCAGTAGGCTGCCAGTCACTCCCCAAATCTCTCTCAATCACTCACTATTATTCCTCTGATTTCTCTCAATCACTCACTAATGAGTTACTAAATTAGCACCAGCTAATGGTGCGCCTCTAATAGCAGCAATTTAGCCACTTTCCTGGCCAGCTGCACCTGCCTTCTTAGCCCTGCGGCTAAACTGCTTTCCCCACATGACAGAGTGTAGTGGTTGATTTGGATAAATTGTAAAGCCATCAAGCATTGATTCGCTTTCCTATAAATAGGGTGTGCCTGTTACAGATGGAAGAAGCTGTTTTGGCCTAGGAGATCTTCAGTAAAGGTTATCCTCATTCTTTGCATTGACCTTCATACTTCATTAGTAACTAGTCTATTCTCAAAATTTTCCTTAGGGCTTGGTATCCTGTTGGATTTCAAGCTCCAAGGGAGCAAAATTAATACTATTAAAAACTAGTATCAATTGCATAGATAAATAAATTAAGATATTTGTGTTATTTTTCAGTCAAACTTATCAACAAGTACAAATTTCAGGAGTAACAAGAACTGAAAATATTGTGTTTCTACTAATACAAAGGAAATCAATTTAAACACCTCCACACAATTTTGTGGAAAATAATTTTTGTAAAGGAATTTGTGGAAAATACTTGTCCATTGGACTGAGTTTACTTTTGTTCCCCACGCCAGACCAGCACCACTAAATACAGTGTAGAGTTTTCATTCCTCAATATGCACTTGAAACATTCAATGCTTTTTGAACACATATCGAAGTTTATTCGATGCTTCTGTTCCCACATTTGAAACAAAGATTTCAGAAATATAGAGAGCATCAAGAATGTCATTAGTTCACTTACATATGCTAAATGTACAGAGGAATTTCAGAACTTCCTGAACTTTCTCATCAACCACTTGGCATTTGACTTCAACCACCTTAAGGCATTCTGAAACTGCAACTGAACCATCAATTGGATGATATCTTCCAAGCATTTCCACCTTATGTTTAGGTCCCTGTAGTAAGCAAAAACAGTTCACCAGGAATAATCTACAAATGTATAATAACTTCAAAAAGACAGAGGTTGTCCATCTAGAGAACGAATATATACCTTGGAAAAAAGATGAAGTGTGAGCTTCTCTAGGACTGGTGAGTGCTTGAGAATGCAAGTTAGCGCAGGGAAGTCAGGTGCCACACACCATCGGTCATCAAGTAACAAAGTCTTTAACTTGCTAAATGTAGGACACTGTTTCAGATCCTTGTCAAAAATAAACTGCACACAGTGGAGTTACAAAAAAATTAAAATAATACTCACTGTGACTACAATGATTACAGGATCCATTTGCTGAGCTTTATTATGAATGTCCAGAATTGATATAGATACTGCAACAAAAGTAACCCAAAGAATGGAGTTAAACGAAAGTACACATACCGCTATGGATTCTGGTATCAATGCCATGTTCTCAGCATTCGATAAACCTTCCAGAAGCACACACTTATTGTCATTATCACCTACCACACCTTTACAAGAGTAACAATCCTCAAAATCACAATCCGCAGAGTAATCACCCCATTCCCCAGTGTATGCATTCCAATGGGTAACTCTAACAAAAGCCTCTTTAAGTAAGGGCATGCTCACTAGAACAGGAGCCATGGACAAATGGCAATCTAGCCTTAGTGAAACAAGACTCGGGGTAGAAATAAGAATGTGGAATTCTCCTGTTACTTCACAACATTTTATGCTTAGGTGTTTCAGGGACTCCGATGAAATCTTCTCAACAGTCCACCAATAGCAGTTGTCAACCTCAAGATGTTCCAGTACTGGACAACTTGAGAAGTCACAAAAACTGTTGTGTAGTGTTATCCCAATGAGCTCTAGCTTGGTCAAGTGTTGTGAGACGAGATGCAGGTTGCCTAGCTCAAAGCCATCACGGTAAACATTATCTAGAATGAGCATCTGAATGCGGCACTTTACAGCGTGCTGGATCCAGTGGATTAGGCAAAAGGTGTCGTCGTCTTCATACATGCCACCGAAGCTGACCTCGAACTTTTAAAGAGGCATGAAGCCACGAAGGCGTAGCAGATGGTCCACAGATTTCTGTCGCTCCTTCACCAAGGCTGGATCCTCATTGCCGACACAAGAGACACTCAAGGCTGTGGCTGACTTCCAGAGGTTGTGGCAGCGCCGAGCCAGCACACGTGTCTTCACGGCATCCTTCGCGGGCACAAAACCAAGGATGTGCTCGAGGATGCCATCTGGAAGGGCATCTATGCCGTTACTGCTGTTCACCACAGGCCCGTTTCTGTTCTTTTTCCCTGGAGGCATTCTATCAAACAGGTGGCGGGCGCTCGCGCTGCAGGGGCACGAAGCGATAAGATGATGACGCAATGGCAGGGAAAACCAATCAGGAGATGCCGCATCGTGCGCGGGAGAAAAACCACCATACCTTGTCGCCAATGGCTTCAGCGGTGGTTAGTGGTTTGCAACAAGAACGCCGACGACGCGTGCGTAGCTTGTCCGGGCAACTAGGACTCAGGGAGCAGAGAAACCCAGTGTGGAAATTTTTCCGTTTTGATGGAGACGAGTGTGGAGATGGAGGAGGGGGGATTGGTGTTGGAGCGTGGAAGAACTTCGCACAAATTTATTTCAGGTTGGGGAGGAGTGAGGTCGGAGGGGAAAAAAAAAGAGGAGCGGAGCTGCGGCCGCCGCCGCCGTCGCGGAAGGAGGAATTTTTTACTAGGGTCGACGAGCAACGGCCTTCATATCCATTTTGGTCTGCGGCGTAAATGTGGCCCAATGAAACTTTGAGTTTGAGTGTAGGGCAGCCGATACTTCTGCCAAGCCAAATTTTGGTCATATAAAATTTAGAGTCTATTTGACGGCTGCGAAGCAGCCGTACCAGACACTTTAAAGGAAAAAAAAACTCTTTTGTTGAACAGTAGACAGGTACAAGTCATTTTTAAATCTAGAGCCGAAGCTGTAAAAAGTGACTCCTGCTCAAGCGTTCTGGCTCCTCCACAAGAGTACTTGACAAGGAGTCACACTAAACAGACCTTAAATTAGAGCAAGATCAAAATTTAAACACATTAAAGCAACTTCAATAGGCCCTTACATAGAACCGCTAAACCTAATTTTAGGACTTAGAAAAAAAAAACAAAGCTCCAATATTGTATTTAGAGAACCTCTAAAATAGGGAGAATCCCAAATCGTCCATATCGGTCCTCATTCTCATGGGTCTGTCCTTGAGCTCCTCCTGCTTACCGACTGTGGATGTTCCACTCCTTCCTCTCCCCACCACCACCAAGTCACGTGCATGCACAACAGCTACCCTCACACTCGACGATCTTCGTTGCGTCGCCAACTACCCACGCCACCACTAGCCATCATGCTTTACTCCTAGGACCAGTACATCCACCTCGTGCTTCTCCTTACGGTCCTCCTTGCTAGTGGCTACTTGCTCAGCGGCCCGCTAGCACTCTCTTGCTTGGCGACGCCCTACACCATCTCTTGGGTCTCGGGCGCGGTGACCGCCATTAAATTTGGTGGGAAGGGGCCAAATAATCTACCCCTGCAGGAGGTCATCGTTCCCGCATCAAAGCTCGCCCTCTTGCGCCATAGGTTGTCATCCCCAAGGTCAGCCACAATTTGCCATCCCCTAACCTGGCTTGGCCTACCTGCATTGGAAGTTTTCTTCCCCACTCTCGAGAACTCGTGCGGGGGCATGTGTGAGCATTAGAGCTGGCATGAGGATAAGCGCGACAGTGATTGTGTGTGAGCACCAGAGCTAGCAATGCTGTGGTGTGCTTGCTGCACGAAGTGTCGGTGAGGAGAGGGCAAGAGAAAAGAAAAATGGCAAACCTATTGGACCCACTGACAGGTGAGTCTCACATGTCAGTGTTTATTGGAATGAATTATAGGTTGGATTGCTGCTATTGGAGTTGATGATAGAATTTGGATCCAAAAGTTTTGGGGGCTCAAACACCAAATAGGGGTCTTGATTTAGAGGCACTTGCTAGAGTTGCTTTTAGAAATGTTTGGATAGTGGCCAAGCTAAAATCCCCAAATCCGCTATTGTTTTTACAGGGGCATGACATGCAGGATCCATATATCACTAATATTTAAAACATCAAAATATAGTCAACATATGCCTTATATATTTATAGAATAAAAACATAAGAAACAGCATGGTGTATATTAGCTACATGGATTAGAAAATAATGCCATTCAAAGCTTCTAAACCAAAAATCGATGAGCTTGGCACAAGCATTCTCGCAGCTGCCACTCACCATCTCTTGCTTCGGCCGGCGACAAAAAACTCAGGGAGCCAATTCGGCCAGCCGTTATCTGCCCTGTTTACCTTTTGTGCTCAAATAGGCAGGTGTCATTTTTTTTCTCATCAAATGTTGGCTAAATTTTTTGGCAAGCCAAATACACTTTGGTTGGCTTTCCTAGGTATATATGAACCAAACATATGCCTTGCGAAGCCCACGCCCCTTCAGCCCTTGCACTGATCCTTTTCCCTTTTACTAAATTTCAAACTAGCGACTATATACTGCGAAAAGACTCCAGAATGGAGCAAAACAAATTATGGCGTTTCTTAGCCCACATGGCCAAGGCTAAAAAGGATATTGCACTTAACAAATTAGAAGATATAATTTATTTGAATAAGGAATAATTTGTATATATGTTGTTCGGCTGATGGTTTCTGTAGTTGATAAGCCGGGTGCAGCTGATTTGTTGTGAGAGAAAAACACTATACAATGGCTGATAAGTTCAAGCGAAAGGTCACATAAAACAGTTAATGTGTTCTAATTTTTTTTGCAGAATAATGTGTTCTAATTAAAATCAACTCTCTTCAGAAAATTGAATTTCAATACTTGTACATGCATTTGACATTTTCAAAGTCTTTTTACATCAAAATACTAATCTTTCCCGGCATTGTTTTGGTAATTTGGTACTTCCTCCGCTCTAAATTTTAAGTCGTTCTAGATTTTATAGATACATAATTTCCACTATATACATACATATACACTTTGTCTAGATACATAGGAAAAGTTATATATATCTTAAAAAGTTAGAATGACTTATCACTTGGAATGTAGGGATTAGGGAGTACTAGTTTATAAATATTTCAACCTGGTAGAAAAAAAACAGTTATGAATAGGATTATTAGAACATAAATCAATTTGGAATGGAGTTTTGTTGGATCGGCATAATAAAATGGGTTTAGCTTAGTTTTAAACTTGTGTATTAATGTTAAATTCTTTTTTACTTCCAAAAGGTTAGGGAAATTTGACCATGGGTCATGTCACCACCTAATCTAGCTCAAGTTCTCTCGGTGAGGGACCTGGTGGAAGCGGTTCTGAATATGCAGAACGATGAACAGCGCCAAGTGATCACTTTGCTATATTTATGGTGCTCTGAGCGCTGCGGAGTTCATCAGGAAGGGGAGAAGAAGCGCGATGGCGCACTGCTAGCAGCACTGATCAGATCCTATGCTGAAGAATGGTCCTTTATTGGGCGCTGTGAAAAAGGCTTCACGCCAACTCTGAAATATCAGTGGAAACCACCAGAAGGAGAATGGATGAAACTGAATTGTGATGGAGCATATAAGCAAAGCGACAAATCAGGGGGATGGGGTTTTGTGATAAGAGGTGCTGACGGAGGTGTCACTAGCTCGGGGTACGGAATGCTGTCGAACGTAGGAGAGGCTTTCCATGCTGAACTTTGTGCTTGTTTGCAAGCCGTGCAGAGGGCAGCTGATCTAGGGATCCAAAGGGTGATTCTGGCAACAAATGCTTCTATGGTGGTGCAGGCCGTCACCTCCCCAGAAATTGATCGATCTTCAGCGAGTGGTCTCATATGGGAATTAAAGAACCTTTCTATATAGTAACTTTGCTGCCTTTGATGTAATTCATAATCACCGTTCCTATAATTTGGTACCCATAATTTAGCTGCCCTTGGGGCAAATTTGAGTCAGGGTACTGATCCGGTGCTGGACAATATTCCGTTTTGTATCAGGTCTTTTGTAGCCAAAAATTTGGCACTTGTTTATGATATCTTCCATGTTCAAAAAAAAAAACACCGCGTCACCCAAAACATACTAAATTTTACCCCAAGGTTGGTAAGTGAACGTTTTGATGTTTGAGGGTTAAAAACTAAATATTTTAGGATTGAAAACTAGATGATTCAGCCCATAGATGGATGAGGGTTGTAAACGGCCTTTTTCTATTTATTTTTTTTTAAGGCTCACCATTCCCAAAAGAAGTAAAGAACTCTTAGAATGTCCTTTACTCCCCTACTTCAAATAGTTGATTAAAAATCAAGAAAAATTTACTACGAGCAATAGGTCATTTCAATCTTGCTATGTGAGGACCATCGGAATCGGGGCACACAATAAAACAGGTAACTCAACTGATTGCAGTGAACATCAATCGGAAGCCCAAATGGCCCTCAAATGAGGTCACATGGCAGCTCCCAGCTCGGCTCAACGTTGATCAATATGCTAAAAGCACACTATTTGGATCCTATTGTCAAACAAATCATCGTGAACTGATAGCAAAATGATTAAGGTCACATGGTGTGGCACATCATTGTGTCATTTGAAGTACTGAACGATATATGAAGCCAGTTTACACGTTCGTGGGACTGCATATCTAAAACTGACATAGCATACCCAATTACCCATATACAAAAGATGGCAACCTTGCCGCAGCGAACTATAGCCCTGCATTCCCTAACAGTGAACAGCAGAAGATCAAACGGCAGCCCAAATTTTCTTGCACCTGTGATTAAAAACTGAAACCTGTACAAAAAAAAAAGTGAAAGTTAAAATAAGTTCATAGTGATTGTCATGTATAGAAACATAAATTCAATTACTTGACACAGGCTAAAAAAATGCAGAAACAGGTTTCCTCGAATACAAAAAAAGAATAGGGAATTCACTTGATAATCATTCAGCCTAATCTGATTAACATGTTCAATTAACTTGACCGTAAACCAAAACATTGACCAACTGTTTGTCAGGCAGTTTCTTAGCCATACACACTATAACTGTTTCTACTTCGAACTAGTGTACATTGCGGTAAACTATCCATATACATATTTTCTGAACACAGAATTTGAACCTTCAAAACGAGGACAATGGGAGCAAAAAGAAGGGGGCACAGACTATTTTTCAGAAATGTGCAACCCGTAGAAACAAGAAAATTCAGATCAACATAGAAAACATATGCGAGCACATGTTTCTACCATCTTAAGCAAGGCTAGGTTAGTGCCATAAGCAGTTGAAGAGCAGAGGATACTTCAAAATAAAAAAAAAACAGAAAAAAGGTAAAAAAAATTTAAATCAGACATGCAACTATATTATACTGATTAATAAGATGATTACTGAAAAGGGTGAGTAAATGCAGCTACACCATGTGAGGCTATAGTGTAAGAATACCATGCTTATGTTTGTGACACACATACATATAAGATATTACTGAAAAGGGTGAGTAAATGTATCCGCAATCAATTAAATGGAGGAGCAATCATTGGGGACTATAAGAAAAAGGGGAGGCAGGTCAACATGCTGTGCTATTGCTTAGAACAACTAAACAATGGTATTGGTGCTATTGTTCACTAGTACTAACCAGAAAGCTATAATATAGTCAGAACAAGTCAATTGAGTAATTTGTGTCCATTCCAAATTCATTAAGTAAAGGTTTAGAACTATTATAGAAATCAATATACCATCTTAATGTCTATGCAATGCAACTTAATTTAGACAACACACATAACTCCATTATATCTAAAAAAAAGACTCGACTAGGGAGAGAGACGTCCCCCTGATTTTCGTCTTAAGAAGATGGTGCCGTGACTCGAACCCGGGCTGGCTCAGCCAACCGCTTCTTTGGCGTGTTGTGCTGACCAGTTGCACCGTGAGAGTGTTGGCATAACTCCATTATATCTTGGTGAACAGTTTTGTATCTTTGCTTCTAGCATTCCTGATTTTTCTAGTGAACATATGGACAGAAGCACGAGAGGTTAGCTTACGTATGTTAAAGGTACACAGGAACTTTAAAACTTTGAGAACTCTCTTATCAACATCTTGACACTTGACTTCAACAATGTTAAGGTGTTCTGAAATTGTAGTTGGTCGCTCCACACTAAATCTTCCTTCCATTTCCACTTCATACTCAGAACTCTGCAATGAAATGAAACATTCTCTTTTCAAGAACAATCAGCAGTGTAACTATTCGGATAGGCAGCAATTGTTCATTAATAAAGCATGTACCTCACAAAAGAGCTCAAGTGTGAGCTCCTCTAGAACTGGTGAGTTTTCAAGGATACAAGCTAACGGAGTGAAGTCATCAGGCATACACCAGTACTCATTGAGAAACAGAGTCTTTAACTTGCTAAATGTAGGGCACAGTCTCAAATCCATTTTGAAGATAAACTGGACAAATTGCAAGCAAATAAGACGAAATGATCTGAAATAAGCCTAGTTTGTGGGAATGCATCTAAAATTCAAAACCTGTCTAGTTGACGTTTATCTATGTTCAACAATGGTGCAGACATTGCAGCGGAAAAAAGGGGGTGACTGGTCATAAATAATTGAGGGGAAAATGTAGGTGTACCATTTCTGGTGAAGAAATCAACTCCAAATCCTTAGCTTCGGATAAACCTTTTAGAAGCACACAATGGTTATCATCACCGCCATTACCAGAAGTGGTACAATACTCACAACCACACTCTGAATTATCCAGTAGTTTGTCACAAGTATCCTCACAATCATCAATTATTCGGACAAATGCCTGCACTAATGATGGCATGCTGCCAAGAACGGGAGTTCTCCCCTCAATATCATCTATGTGAAGATAAACCAAATGTGGGGCATAAATTTGAAGGCGGGAATGCTCGGATGCGGATGCTGTGATTTCGCAGCTAATGATGGCTAGATCTTTCAGTGACTTGGATGAGATCTTGGTGGCAGACCAGAACTCACAGTATCGCAGCACTAGATTCTCCAACGACGGGCAGCTCGAGAAGTTGAGGAAACTGTTGCGGGCCTGTACATAAGAGAGATCTAGCCTTGTCAAGTGCTGGGAAGCGAGCGGCTGATCATCTAGCTCGAGGTATGGAGTTGGAGCCTCCCCTGGAGACATATTGAGACTGAACACACGCACTTTGCGCATCACAGCGTGCCGGAGCCAGTGGTTGACCCGGGGCACGTCCTCGTGCTGGAACTCGCCGAGCTTGAACTCGCACGTGTCGAGGGGCGATTCTCCACCGAGGAGGACGTGGTCCATGAACTCCCGGCGCTCCGTCACCGGAGTCAGGAAATCATCGTCACTGCCGCACCCGACACGCATTCCCGTGGCGAACCTCCAGAGATGGCGCCAGCGCCGAGCAAGCACGCATGTCCGCACGGACTCCGGAGCCGGCAGGAAGCCGAGGATGTGCTCGAGGATGCCGTCCGGCATGGCTTCAATGCTGCATCCGCTGCCATCCGCCGGAGGCACCGCTCTCTTGCTGTTTCTTCCCCGATGCATTCTGTCGAGCAGGTGGTGGGCGCCGACTGACGCTGTGGAACCAAGAAAGAAGATCAGATCAGAAGCGGTGCAAAGCGAGCAGAGAAGGAAGGCGGATTCGGCTGGCGGCCACCTCACCTCGCCGGCGGCTGCTTTAGTTGTGATCTCACCCGAGACGTGTGGAGCTCCGGAGAGGCAGAAGAAATTTCAGGCCGGTGGACGGTGGTCTACACTGGAGTCCGAGTCGGGAGTCTGAGAGAGGGGTGGTGGGGAAACGGAAGAGTCGAGGCGAAGCAGTGCACAACCCACGAGGCAGTGGGACTCTGACTCTGAGTCGAGTCGCCGCAGTGACTAGCGGGCTCCACATGTCATATTCCGAAAGGACGCTTCTAGCGCCCGGACGTCCGGATGCACGGGCGTCCGGATGCGTCTAGATGGTGCGCGTGCTCCGCACAGAGCGGCTCCCCCCCACAAGAAAAAAAACAGCCCCCGTTCCGCCTGCAACACGCGCGGGATCCGCTTCATCGTCGACCTCGCCCGCCGTAGCATCTCTACACGTCCGCCAGCTCGTTCTCCAGATCCCCCAGCTTGCACGGGTCCGCCCATCGCCATCTTCACCCGCCGTAGCACCTCCGCACGCTCGCCAGCTCGTTCTCTAGATCCCAACCCCCAGCTTGCACAGGGTCCGTCCACCGGCGACCTCGCCCGACCCCCAGCACCTCCGCACAGCCGCCATCTCGTTCTCCAGAGGCCACCCCCTTCCCTTGACGCTGCAACGGCAGGTGAAGAAACTAAAACAACTGAGCAACACTAGTGAAACATCAGCTGAAACCCTATTGCAACATCAACTGAATATTTGTTGCAACAAAGAAAATTGCTTGTTGAAACACCAAATCAGAGCAAGTGCAACAAACAGAACAATGCTACTAAGGTTGGATAACGAGTCAGCTCGGCTCGGCTCGGCTCGGCTCATTATGGCTCGTTAGGATAACGAGCTAGCTCGGCTCGGCTCGTTATCTTAACGAGCCAGAAAGCCAGCTCGGCTCGGCTCGTTAAAAGCTCGAGCTGGCTCGTTAGGCTCGCGAGCCAGTTATAAAAAATATACAAAATTTAATATTTACATTTATCAAAAGCTTGAAAATAGTAATAATACAAAAATAATATATCCAATAGTCTTAAATTAAATAAAATATTCGTATGAGCTAATAGATTAACCATTTGCAGAGTGCAAGACATGAAGTAATACAAACATAATATAAGTTTTGATGACTTTTTCCCTAAAACTATGGCTCGTTTGGCTCGCGAGCCGCTCGCGAGCTAGCTCGAGTTGGCTCGTTATAGCTAACGAGCTAAAATCTTGGCTCGGCTCGGCTCGTTACGGTAACGAGCCGAGCCAAGCTGTGCCGAGCTAGCCACGAGCCGAGCGAGCTAACGAGCTTCGAGTTTTCGTCCAGCCTTAAATGCTACTGAAACTTCCAAAAAATAGTAATGTATATATGTTGAAACAAAAGGGACTTACTCGTTGAAACAGCAAATCAAAATAACTGAAACAAACGAAACAAAACTACTGTAACATCCGGAAAAGTGCTAATGCATACGTGTGCAACAGCAACCCAAAGCTAATGCAACAAACTACAATGCAAGAATAAAACATTAGCAAAAAACTAGTGAAACAAAAAGAAGAAAAAGCTTGTGCAACAGCAAAAAGACACTACTGCAACAACATAAACATGCCTGGTGCAACAAAAAATCGCAACAAATTCTAGCCCTACCACTATGTCTCAGATCCAGTGGAGGAGTGAAGAAGCAGAAGGAGGAAGGCCAGATCCAGAGGAGGAGGAGGGAGGAGACCTCAGATCCAGAGGAGAATGGGGGAGGAGGAGAGGATGGCTCAGATCCACGAAAGATCCACCTACCTCGTCGGAAAACAACTGCTGTAGAGCTTCTCTGGAGCTGGAGGTCGCGAGATTGAGGGAGGGAGGCAGGGGATGGGAGAGGTGGGAGCAAGGAGGAAGGAAGGGGGAGGGGAGGGGAGGGGAGGGAGGAGGGAGAGGGAGGAGGGCGGCTTGCCGGCGAGTGCTCCTCCTCACCACGGCGCCGCTGTCGCGCCTGACACCAGTGCCATGGAGGTCGCGAGCGAAAGCAGCAGCGATGCACGGCGAGTGGAAAGCAGACGTGCGACACGAGCAGGGCGGAGCGAGCGAGGAAAAATAATCACCACGCACTCGAGGAGGAAGGCAGGTGGGCGAGTGGATAAAAGGATGGGGAGCTGGGTCAGCACGGTCGAGACGAGACACAGCTGGGTCCGCGCGGTCAAGTCGAGATGAGGCGTCGAGTCCGTCCGATGCAGACGGACGCCCGTGAAGCAGCTTTACCGATTCCGAAAGCTTAGTTGTAGCACCTTTTTTAATGAAGCATTAAAGTTCATTTTAGCTCCTCCTTTTAAGTTGTTCGGATGATGTTTTATTACGAGAGAAAAATACTATACTATAGCTGATAAGTCGGACTGATAAGTTTAAGGAAACAAGGTTTTTGTCTAAACAAATCAGCATTAGTCGTAGAAACCATCAACCGAACAGCTCCATTTATCCTCAACTACAACACCGTCTAATTTTAACAGCTCAACTGTCAAAGCCTTTTTAATTTTGATCCCAGGTCAAAATTAAACGGTTTTAGTATTTGAGGGTGCCAAAATTAGACAAAAGCAACCGTTGTGTAAAAAATTAGACCTAATCAAGTACTTTAGTTTTTCTAGATATTTATGAAAAATTTTACTCCTTTAGCTTTACTTATTTATAAATATTTATATGTATTAAAATTAGACAAATGCAAGAGTTGAAGGAACAAAAATAGAGTTAAACTTTTTTTAAAATAATCATCAAAAGAAAATACTCCCTCTATTGCTGAATAAGTCCTAGAGTTGTCTTAAGTCAAATTTTTTTATATTTGAATGAATTTATACAAGGAAGTATAAATATTTATGACACCAAATAAACACATTATGAAAATATACTTTATGATATATCTAATGATACTAATTTGGTATCATAAATCATGGTGCTCTTTTCTATAAATCCGGTCAAACTTTTTAAAAAAATTGACTTAAGACAACTCTAGAAATTTATTTATTCAAGAACAAAGCGAGTACATAAAAACTGAACTTACCTATTTTACCAAGGATAAAATGTAATTTTAGCCCCCCACTTAACACCGTTAGAGGTATAATCTGACAAAATGGCCATATGAGGAATCAAAGTGGGATTCCAAGCTAAGGGCCTCTTTGGGACACATGATATTCAAAACATAGGAATAAGAAAAACATAAGATTGGAGTTGCATGTCAATTGCAAGCCTACATGAATTGAAAATGCAAAAAAATCTAAAATAGGTAACTTTGAATCCATAAATGGGCTAAGACTATACCCAACGACAACACCTAAAATACAAGACCTATTCGATATTTGGATAGCGCTACAGGGAAAGGGTTCGATACCCATTCAATATCTTCTCCAATAATAGGACCAAAAGAAAATTCTTTCTGTAAATGGGTTTTCCGGAGAGAGATGCTCATATTCATATCGTGCCTCTGAGGCAACCCAAAATGGGTCACCTGTATAGGTACTCTGTTGGAGACTGATTTTGGGTCTCTTGCTACCCATTTTAGATTTAGGTGCCCATATAAATTATTTGTTGGAGACTGTCTAAGAAAGGAAGCCCACTTTTTGAGGGCAAAGGAAGGAATTTTCTCTTCTGGAAGCTAAACCAGGTACTAAAATATAGCGTTGGGGGGGTTTAGATGAAAAAAAAATTAGAATTTTGATATTGTAGCACTTTCGTTTGTATTTGGCAATTAGTGTCCAATCATGGATTAATTAGGCTCAAAAGATTCGTCTTGTGATTTACAACCAAACTGTGTAATTAGTTATTTCTTTTACTTACATTAAGTATTCTATGCATATGTTTAAAGATTAATGTGACGGAGAGAGTGAGTAAAAATTTAAAATTTGGAAGAGAAGTAAACACTCCCTAGTTGTGTGGAGGTGAGAGGAAGGTCATCGAACCCACGGAGGCACACAATGGGCAGAGCCACAGAAGTAGAATAAGGTTGTGTTTAGTCGAGAAAAATGGGGTGAAAAGTTACGGTAGCACTTTTCGTTGTTATTTGGTAAAATTTGTTTAACTATGAATTAATTAGACTTAAAAGATTTATCTCGAACTTTACAGACAAACTATGCAATTAGTTATTTTTTTACATACATTTAATGCTCCATGCATGCGTTTAAAGATTCGATGTGATGGGTGGAACAGAAAATATTTTGGGTTTGCATGGGAAGTTGTTAGAAGAGTCAAGGGCCTATTGGGCCTTAGCCCGTTAGGGTTAATTAGTCGCTTGCTTAGGGATTAAGTAAGACCTCTTCTCTATATAAGGAGAGGAGATGTATCAATCTAATCAAGCAAGAGATTAGAAGGAAAAACCTTCTCTCTTGCCGGCCGTGGGCGAAGCCCCGCGGCCGGCGTTCCCAGCGCATCTCACAGCCCTAGCCGCCGGGCCTCTGCTCTCTCACGTGAACAGTACCCGCGGGCACTGTAGCGCCGCCACCGCTCCCCTCGATTCTCTCCTCCTAATCCCAACGACATCCATAACAATCTGGTATCAGAGATGCCAGGTTTCGATGAGTCGCTATGGGATCAGCTCGCCAAGGCGCTGGCCGACATCAACGCATGGGTGACCACCATAGAGAGCCGTCAGGCGGCGTTTGCGCGCCAGGTGTCGGCAGCGGTGCGGCTGCAGGCGGCGGCACGTGGCCTCCTGGCGCGCCGGCGAGTGCGGCAGCTGTGCGATCTGCAGCTGATTCAGCCCTGCACCCCGTCGCAGTTCCTCCAAGCTGTGCTTCGCCGCGCGAAAGCAGACACCGCACAGCAGATCAAGCAGCGAAAGGACATCACAGCGCAGCCGATGCTTATTCACCAAGTGTCGGCTGTGGTGCGGCTGCAGGCTGCTGCGCGCGGTCTCCGAGCACGACAGCGGCTGCAGGAGATGCGCTAGAAGATGCGGGAGGCGGTCCTGGTGGCGGTGCGGTTACAGGCTGCAGCACGCGGACTCTTGGCGTGATGGCAGGCGCGGAAGATGCGTGGGTTGCAGCTGGTGCCTGTGCCCCGTGCCTCTTTGCTTCGCCACCAGGCTGCGCTTCGCCACATGGAGGGCCCCGATCTCGTCCGCTGCGTCATGGAGATCGGGCGTGGCATCGCCACCTCGGGTGGCGAACTCGGCGTCTACAGCGCCGGTGTTTGGGGACACGGGTGTGTGGCCACCCATAGGCAGACCTTAATTAGCGCTGTCGTGCTCCGGCACCGGCCGCCGCGAGGACGTCTCCGCTGGTCGCTATCGCGACTAATTTCTGGTGGCTATACCCGTGCACCCCTCTCGTTCCGGTGGGCTCCATGGGATCCAGGTGGCTACAGACGTGCAGGTTCATCACGCGGAGGGTGTCCGCCGTATCTCCAAAAATCAAAAATAAAGAGTCGTGTCTATTTCAGGTCAATAAAATAAGCCGAGATGTAAAAGACTTGTTTTTTTAAGTGATAAGTTTGTGTCGAGTCGAGTTAGGTTGCAGCTCGAGGACGAGCTGCATGTCCAGGTGGGGTGTAGTGTTAGAAGAGTCAAGGGCCTATTGGGCCTTAGCCCGTCAGGGTTAATTAGTCGCTTGCTTAGGGATTAAGTAAGACCTCTTCTCTATATAAGGAGAGGAGATGTATCAATCTAATCAAGCAAGAGATTAGAAGGAAAAACCTTCTCTCTTGCCGGCCGTGGGCGAAGCCCCGCGGCCGGCGTTCCCAGCGCATCTCACAGCCCTAGCCACCGGCCCTATGCTCTCTCACGTGAACAGTACCCGCGGGCACTGTAGCGCCGCGGGTACTGTAGCGCGCCGCCGCTCCCCTCGATTCTCTCCTTCCAATCCCAACGACGTCCATAACAGAAGTAAACAGGGCCTAAAGTTTTCTAACCGCCAGGTGGCTGCACGCCAATACATGCCACTACAACGCACGACGCTCTTCCGGGGCGTGCGCGCGCCAGGAGCACTAGCGACGCACGCACGCTCGGTACAGTAGCATCACGGCACCTATTCCGATTCGTCAGTGCGGTCCATTGTTTTAGGGCCCGTTTGGTTTGGATGTTAAAGTTTAATAAACACTGTAGCACTTTTGTCTTATTTGATAAAAAGTTTTCAATCTTGGACTAATTAGGCTTAATAGATTCGTCTCGTAGATTACTCCTAATCTATGCCGACATGTATACAATTAGTCTACATTTAATACTCCATACATTTGAGAGAACATTGATGTGATGGGAGTTAAATTTTAACACACCCAAACCAAACGGGACCTTAGTCCGATTCCCTGTCAGCCTTTTCCTAGGTACATTTAGCTCCTCAAGTCTAGTTATCTTTTATCCTATGTGCTATTTTTGTTTTCAATCTAGTTTATTTGCGAGCCATTATTTTACTCGAGCTTATTTATTTTTCTTTTTCGGGATAACGGACGTGTGGGCAGTGAAAGGGCGTGGGGATAGTTTCACTTACATAAGTAATAAATTAGAACACAAAATGGCACAAATCAAGTTTGAGAAAATAGTAGAGAGAAAATGTTTAATATGTAATCATTCATTGGAATAAAAAAGCTTTTCCATTGAATGAGCAAACTTTGAAATTCAAAACTTTATATTAACACATTTAAAACTTTGTACTTTGAATTTAGAACTTTGTAATTTGAAACATTATTTTCAAAATTCAGAAACTTTATAATAGCACATTAAAACTTTATATTTCAAGATTTTAAACTTTGTAATTTCAAACTTTGCATTTTAAATTTAGAAACTTTATACTAGCCCATTTAAAACTTTATAATTTAAGATTTAAATTTTTTTAATTTAAAACTTTTTTAAACAATTCAGGAACTTTATACTAGCACATTTAAAACTTTGTATTTCAAGGTTTAAAACTTTACATTTTAAAATCAGGAACCATATACTAGCACATTTAAAACTTTATACTCTAAGATCTAAAACTTTATTTTTACAATTAAGGAACTTTATAGTAGCACATTTAAAACTTCGTATTTTAAGGTTTAAAACTTTGTAATTCCAAACTTTACATTTTAAATTCAGAAACATTATATTGGCCCATTTAAAACTTTGTACTTTAAGATTTAAATTTTGTAATTTAAAACTTTACTTTTAAAATTCAGAAACTTTATACTAGCACATCTAAAACTTTGTATTTCAGGATTTAAAACTTTACATTTTAAATTTAAAAACTATATATTAGAACATTAAAACTTTATACTCTAAGACTTAAAACTTTATAATTTTAAACTTTATTTTTAAAATTAAAGAACTTTATACTAGCACGTTTAAAACTTTGTATTTCAAGGTTTAAAACATTGTAATTTCAGACTTTACACATTAAATTCAGGAAATTTATAGTGGCACATTTAAAATTTTGTACTTTAAGATTTAAACTTTGTAATTTAAAACTTTATTTTAAAATTCAAGAACTTTATACTAGCCCATTTAAAACTTTGTATTTCAAGATTTAAAACTTTACATTTTAAATTTATGAACTATTTACTAGCACATTTAAACTTTATACTCGAAGACTTAAAACTTTATAATTTTAAGCTTTATTTTAAAATTGAGGAACTTTATACTAGCACATTTAAAACATTGTAATTTCAAACTTTATATTTTAAATTCAGGAACTTTATACTAGCATATTTAAAATGTTATAAACTTTATACTGCTAGGTTTATAACTCTGAGATTTCGAAACTCTACACCTAAATTTAGGAACTTTATTTTAGCTCATTTCAAACTTTGTACTGATATGCTATGCAATTTATACACCTAAAAATAGAACTTTGTAATTTGAAACTTTGCACTCCATGTTTCGGAACTTTATATTATAACATTTGAAACTTTATACTCCTAGGCGCAAAACTTTATCATTACAAAAATTGTTTTGAAACATATTCAACATGGATTTACTTTTATAGATCTCGTCATAATGAATGTAATGGTGAAAACGGAATTAAAAATAGATGCTTAACAAAAAAAATTATCATATTTTAAAGTTTGTATACTGTTTGCAATTGCTAAAAAGGCAAATCCGATACACAGCATGTGGTCCTCCCCCCTCCCCGCATCTCCATCCACGCTCGATCCCTGCTCCCCCCATACGCCATATGTCTATATATATGGTGGATTCTCCATGCGCCACGCGTCCGTGCGCTGCTATATGCCATAGCTCACGCGTGCCGACTAGTGATTGGGCTACAACGTAGCATCTACTGCCACTTACATTATATATTGCTAAAGAGCATGCATGATATATAACCGTGGTCTTTTACTTTTATCCAATTAACCACTAACAGTAAAAAGAGTAAAGCCCTGGCGTGTAGGGGTAGTCTTTTCGGGATATAAAAATTTGCCAATGCCGAGTGTCTGTGGAACTCGGCAAAGACCTTTTTGCACTCGGTAAAGGCTTTGTCGAGTGCCACACTCGGCAAAGAACACATGGTAAAATTTACGTCGGCAAATGCTCTTTGCCGAGTGTTTTTTATCGGGCACTCGGCAAAGACTTTGCCGAGTGCTAAAAAAACACTCGGCAAAGACTGAGCACTCGGCAAAGTCACGAATCGAAAAAATCCAAAAAAACAGGAATTTTTTTTATCGGAGGAGGGCCCCACTGGCTAGCGCCCACCGGTCTCTTCAAACACGCATTTTTCGCGGTATTTTTTTGGCAAGCCATGGCTAACGCGGCTGACGGGATTCGAACCCGCGACCTCTCCCTCATGCGTAACCCTCTCTACCACTGCACCACACTATCACTTGTGTCTCTATCTCATTCTCGTTCTATACATATTATACTAAATCGAGTGTAAATTACTTATTTGAGGCTCTAAACGAATTCAAATCAAAAAGTTGTCTACTACAAAGTTTCATAACTTTTCGAGATCTACAACTTTCATTTTAATTGTTTCTCCATCCGAGGTCGTTTACAAAAATTTGAATTTTAAATTTAAGAAATTCAAACGTACTTTTCGTTGACAAGATGATTTTAAATCAAAAAGTTTTCTACTACATAGTTTCATAACTTTTCGAGATCTACAACTTTTGTTTTGGCCGTTTCTCCATCCGAGGTCGTTTGAAAAATTCAAATTTTAATTTTTTTGAAATTCAGACGTACTTTTCACTAGCAAAATTAATTCAGATTAAAAAGTGTTCAACTATAAAGTTGTATAACTTTTCAAGATCTACAACTTTTATTTTTGTCATTTCTTCGTTCAACAAAGCGATACTAACATTGTTTACAAAACTTAAAGATCTGTCTTCTAGTTTTTCTGAAACTATATACAAGAGATGTAGATTTTATAAAGAACGTTAATATCACTTTGTCAAATGAAGAAATTATCAATACAAAAGTTGTAGATCTTGAGAAGTTATACAACTTTGTAGTTGAACACTTTTTAATTTGAAGTCATTTAGGGCCTCAAAATATGCTTTTAAGATCTTCTTTGTCGAGTGTAATAAAAAAACACTCGGCAAAGACCCTCTTTGCCGAGTGTCAAAAAAAACACTCGGCAAAGAGCGTCTTTGCCGAGTGTAAAAAAACACTCGGCAAAAGAGAGTCTTTGCCGAGTGTCAAAAAAAACACTCGGCAAAGGCCCTCTTTGCCGAGTGTCAAAAAAAAAACACTCGGCAAAGATCCTCTTTGCCGAGTGTTTTTTTTCGCCGAGTGTTTTTGTTTTGGCACTCGGCAAAGAGGGTCTTTGCCGAGTGCCCGAAAAATTACACTCGGCAAAGCAAAAACCCTCGGCAAAGATCTATTTTCCGGTAGTAAAATGTCCAATGGGACATGTCATCTCTTCTTTTGCAGTCTTGCTACCTGAATGTTCTTTTGAACCTTTGCACGCAATAACACGGTGAGATATGGAACTGACCGTGCTACAAGAAAACAGGTCACTTAATTACCTGCTCAACCGTAAAGGCCTAAGCCAAAGTATCCCTCCATATAGGAAAAAAAATGACGTTTAGGACAGCGTTTAGCATACCAAGGAGTGATTAATTAGGGTAGAGTTTTCCCTGTTTGCCCCTATTAAATACTGCTTGACGTGCGTTCCATACGGGAAAGTTTCCTAGATCAACCGTTTAGCGCATCGAGGTATGAGGCTAGCGAGCTGAGTTCGACTCTTGCCGCCGACAGATTTTTTGCTACTGTTTTTTTGCCGTGGAGATGCATGGCGTGCGCACTATTCGCTATTTTCGGCTGGGAGCGAGGAGGAGGCTGCATGGCGCCTTTTTTTCGGCTGGGAGCCAGGAGGAGGTTGAATGGCGCCTTTGTGCACCGCTCGTTTTCAAATTTTTCGGCCTGGAGTGCGTTTGTGCTTGCTCGGCGCGTTTGGAGAGCAGCGAGGGCGATAGGTGAGCGGCCACGGCGCGGATGGGAATCGAGGAGAATTGGCTGCGGCGTGGACCGGTCCCATCATCAATGCGCGGTGCATGCATCGAAGGGGCAGGGGCTTAGGCGTCCAGATTAGCGTCGTTGGGGCCAGAACGTCGTTCTTTACAATCTTACGTCTAGGGGCTAGGACGTCATTTTTTTTGTTATACGGAGGGACATTAATGGACAAGATTATCAAACAACCCTCATGATCTCTGTGCCATATACAAACTAGATATTTAAAGTTTCTGAAATAAATTCATGCTGCCATTTCTCACACATTCGTGCAACTAGAAGCTTATAAGCGACATGACACACCCAATTACACGTAATACAAGAGGTGGCAACCTTGTAGCGGCGTACTTTAGCCTTGCATTTCCTAAAGTGAAAGATGGTAGATCCCTTGAAAACCCAAGTTCTAGAGCCTTATTTCAGAAATCAAAACCTGCACAAAAATGAAAGGCAGCACTTAGAGTTAATTGTTATCTATAAGATCAGAAATTCAGTTACTAGACGGAATCTTAAAACTGCAGGAATGGCTTTCTTGAATAGGAAATTCAATCGACCAACAGTCAGCCTAGCTTGATAGAAATGTTCAAATAACCTGACAATAAATGAAAAACAGGATCAATTGTTTGACACATAGTTTCTGTTCTAACCATGATACACTCAACAGTATCAACTCCAAACTAGAATCCATTTAGGCAAACTACCCTTTCAGAAGAATGCAGAACACAGATGTTTTCTGATTATGAAAACAGAAAGTTTGCATTTTCAGAGGAGAACATTTGATAGCTTGCTTTCAGGTCTAGTGGGTAGTGAGGACAGAGGTTATTCTCAGATTAGTGCAACCTGCCATCTGTGGAAATAAACAAGACAAATTGAAACCGGAAACATGTGGATTTCTACGCTCTTAAAGCCAGGTAAAAGTGCCAGAGGAAAAAAAACATAAAAAAGCAAAAATAGATCTGGTACATTACTATAAGCTACGAACAAACTTCTAGCCACAGCAAGGACTGAAGAAAAGCTGCAATAATGTGAAGATACCACAGAAATGATTGTGACACATGAATAAGATGATATATCTGAAAGAGGCGAGTAACAAATGTATGCTGAATCAACAAAAGTATGGAGAAGCGATAATAGTTCCTTGGATAATCAAATGCATGAACAGGCTTGTGTAAAGGATTGAGTGAAAGCTGATTTAATCAATAGTGGCAGTGCATATAACCGATGAAAATCTGTAATAACTAAGTAGCCTTCAAGAAAAAGGGGAAGCTTGCCTTCAAAAGAAAAAGGGGAAGCCGCAGAACAATAGTGTGTGATAATGTTACTACTTAGAACAATTAAAAACTGATACAACATAAATGTCTCAATATCTATGCAATACGTTCAACTGGATAACTCCATGTATAACTATGAGATTTTATTTGCCAACTAAATGTCTATGCAGTGGCAGCAGTGCAGGGTGTTCATTTGTGAATAATTTTGCAGTGAACTTTCAGATAGAAGCTTGAGGAAAGTTGCTAATTAGCTTACGAATGTTGAAGGTGCACAGGAGCTTCAAAATTTTGAGAACTATCTCATCAACAGCCTGACACTTGACTTTGACTATGTTAAGGTGTTCTGAAATTGTAGTTGATCGCTCCATTCAACTGATGCTTCCTATCATATCCACTTCATACTTAGGCCCCTGTAGTGAACAAAAACAAATGTCCAAGATCAATCAGCAGTGTAAATGTTCTAATACTATATAGCAACTCTCCATTTATAGAGTATGTACCTCAGAAAAAAGTTCAAGAGTAAGCTCCTCAAGAACAGGTGAGTGTTGAAGAATACAGACTAATGGGCCAAAGTCATAAGGCATACACCAATATTCATTGAGCACCAAGGTCTTTAACTTGCTAAACACAGGGCACCATCTTAAATCTGATTTGAAAAGAACCTGGAAAAACAGCATGAAAAGAGGATGGAATGATGTTCACTGTGAGCATATGGTTTGAGTTTAATAAACATGGTTGGTAGCAATGCACTCAGAAGGAAACCCATGTCTAACTGACATCTATCAATGTGCATCAACCGTGTAGATAATGCTTTGGAAATGAGGTTATGACTCAGCAATCACTTATCAATATAAAAAGGCAAAGTGTATGTATACCATACCGAGTCAGATGTAGGACACATTAACACCAAACTCTTAGCTTCTGATAAACCTTTGAAAAGCACACAACTGTTTCCAATGGCATCACGAGCACTTTTACACGACTCGCAAAGACAATCCAAAAGGTCTGGTGCCGATGAATTGTCACAGAAGTTCCAATAATCCTCGGTTATCCGGACAAATACCTCCACTAATAATGGCATGCTGTCGAGCATGGGACTTGAGTACTGAAGGCCATCTAGGCACAGTGAAACCAGATTAGGTGCATAAATGCAAGTGCGAAAATCACCATGGAATTGGGAGTTCGCGATGCTTAGATGCTTTAGAGAGTCGGACAAGATATTCTTGCCCAATAGACCACATGTAAGCAGCTTAGATATTCCAAGGTCGGGCAGCTGGAGAAGTCAAGAAAGCTGCTGCGGAGCCATATACAGCGCAGCTCTAGCCTGGTCAGGTGCTCGGAGACAAGAGGCAGATCGTGTAGCATGAGATAGTAAGCCCAATGATTACGGAGCGTGACTTTGCACGATATAGGGCGTGTTTGGAATGCATGAACGAAAAACAAAGGAACGATAGAAAACGTAGGAACAACAAAGGAATGAGGATGCAAAACAGAGGAATGAGAAACAGAGGAAAGTTGAAGGAGCTGTTTGGAACGCAGGAATTAGAATAGAAGAAGTGGAGTATTATTTATTTATTGTTAAAAGGAGATGGTAAATATGCATAATTAATTAGTCTAAATAACAAGGGAAACCAACATAAAATATAATATTAAGCATTTTCATTTAAATATTTTTCTATCCATGGTCCTTATCTACTCACCATACAGTAAAAAGTCATACCCTAACACTTTGTAGTATTCTACTCGACTCTTGCTTTCGGCTCTTTGTAGTGATTCTCCATTTTTAATCATTAACCTGTACCGCTCCATCTCCTATTTGTACACACTCAGCCTGTTCGTTTGGACTGATCTGGCTGGCTGAAAGTACCGCTGGCTGTTTTTTTATGAGAAAAAAACACTACTAGCTGGCTAGCTGATTTGACTGATAATCTCAAGCGAACATGCTGACTGTCTCGGACATCAGCAAAGAAAAAGAAAACCAGAGATCAGAGTGGATGTTCGGATTCCTGTGTGAAATGAACATCTACCTATAGTATTCCAAAAGGAAGGAATTTGCTTTTCCTGTGTTCCAAACACACACACTGAGTTCCTTTCCTCAATTCTCTACAAAATTCTTTTGGAATTCCCTCAATCCAAACGGGGCCATAATGTGCTAGACCCAGGCATTTAGGGGGTGTTTAGTTTTCACCCAAAAAATTTTTACCCCATTACATCAAATGTTTGACACATGCATGAAGTACTAAATATAGACAAAAAAAACTAATTGCATAGTTTGGTTGAAAACCACGAGACGAATCTTTTAATCCTAATTAGTCCATAATTAACCTTAAGTGCTACAGTACACATATGCTAATGACGGATTAATTAGGTTTAATAAATTCATCTCGCGGTTTTCAATCGAGTTATGTAATTAGTTTTTTTATTACTATCCGAAAATCATTTCTGACATCTCATAAAATATCTAATGTGATATAAAAACTTTTCGCCTTCCAACTGAACACCCCTTGACAGTGCCATGTCATCGTACTTACATGCCCAACCTGATGTCGCACGTGTCCAGCGGTGAACCTCTGCGGAGGAGGAGCAGGCGGTCCACCAACTCCCGGTACTCCTCCACCGGCGACGGGTCGTGTACATCGTCGCCGAGGCACCCGACGCGCAGGCCTGGGGCGGACATCCAGGGGTGGCCCCAACGGCGGGCGAGCACGCACGTCCGCACGGCCTCCGGCGCCAGCCGAGGATGTGCTCGAGGACGCCGTCCGGCAGGGCGTCGATGCTGCCTCCGCTGCCGAGCGCTGGAGGCACCACTCTCTTGCTACTTTCCCCTGGAAGCATTCTGCCGAGCAGGTGGCGGGCGTCGACCAAGAAACGATCAGCAGACGCGTGGGGAGGGGAGGGGAGGGGTGCGAACCGGAACCAGCAGGAGGAGGGGCTTTGACCAGTGGCCACCTCAACTTGGCGGCGGCAACCCAGGACGCGTAGCTTGGACGAATCAGCAGAAATTTCAGGCGAAGATGCTGCGGAACCAAGAAACGATATCATCGGACGCGAGACGGCGAAGGAGACGCGAGACTGAGGAGAGGGTGCGAACTGACCAGAGGACAGAGGAGGAACACGGAGCAAGGGCGCACGGATTGGATGGCCGGCCAACTCACCTGATGGCCTGATTCCCTGACCGGCGGCAGCTTGGGCTGCGATCTTGCGGCAAGGAAACCCGAGGCCTGGAGAACTGTGGAGCGTACTGGGGTGGGGAAAAGAGTAAGATTATATTCATCCTCTATATTACTAGTCAGCAAGATTTACTCCTCTATGCTTAATTCTTCCGTACCCATTCATCCTCTATATCATCATCTATCCACTCTATCCACTATAGGACCCACTTGTCACTTTATCTAAATATATCCATGTGTGATCTCGTTTTGAAGGATTTATTGAGACGAATTTAATGGTGCAATCGAAATTTAATTTGAATTTTTGGTTTGTGAGTTATAACATTTTTCCCTTTGTTTAGCTAGTGGGTCCGCCACTGTAGAGTATAGAGTAAGCACCGTACTACTCTAAATATAGAGTGAGAGAAAGGATAGAGTATCGTTTTAGAGTACCCAGTGCAACAGTTTTTACTCTATATTCATACTCTAAAGCTTTAGAGTATCGTTTTAGAGTACCCACTGTGGGTAGTCTAAAGAAAGACGCGGGAGGGCATGAAGCCACGATTGCGGGAGACCAGAAACCGAGGCCCTGCACGTCAGTGAACGAAAGAAGGGGGGGCAAACCACCGATCGCTAGCCCTGGGCATTCGGTATTACCGAACCGATCGGTTCGGTACTTCGGTTCCTCGGTAAATTCGGTTCCTCGAAAACAGGTACCGATCGGTTCCGTAGAAAAATCGGTACCGAGGAAATTTGGTTTCGGTAAATTCGGTTCGGTTTCGGTATTTACCGAAAATACCGAACTGATTGCAGAGACATATAATTGCAATTTCAAAAGCCATTTTGACATAATTTTTCATGATTCCATAGAGAATTATAGTGTCAAATACACACAGATAAAAGTCCATAGAACTATAAGAGTAAAGTACCACAATTACATAATATAATAGTCTACAATAGTACAACTATTAACATAACAACACTCACAATCAACACAATTCGGTAAATTCGGTAAACCGAGGTAAAGAACCGAATATACCTCGGTAAATTCGGTTCCTGAGAATTGGGAACCGAATAGGGTACCGAAAATTTCAGTTTCGGTACTTTCAGTTCGGTTTTCGATACTTTCGGTTTGGTATTCGGTTTTCGGTATTTTGTGCCAAGACTGACCGATCGCTGCATCATTAGGATGGTCAGCTCATCTCAGTCCGTTTAATTACATCTCAGATTTCGAAGACATGCGACAAGCTTCCATTACCGAGCACCGAGGACCTTGGTTCCCAAGAGACGGTGTTTCAGATGTTTATCACCTGTTCATTTGGCTGATAATACTATTTATGGATTTGTTTTGAGAGAAAAATACTGTTTATTAGCCGACAAAATATGGCTTATAAGTCAAGGGAATAGGGCGTATGTTGCAAGTATTTCGTATCGGTGTTATAAAAGTAGATCGAGATGTTGCAGAAGTAGATTAGGATGTTACACATGTTGCAATGGCTATACACGTATATTTTAAGTGTATGTTCTAAATATTTTATCTATATTAAACGTATGTTGCAGTATTTTTATCTGGACGTTGAAAAGTAAATCTGGATGTTACATATACATACATGTTGCAAGCATATATTTCAAATGGTTATAGGTGTTTTGCAAGTGTTTTATCTGGATGTTGCATATTTTTGCAATAGTTTTTAAGTGTTTTAATTGTTTCAGATTCATGTTTCAAGTGTTTCAGCTGTCTTTTTTTTTGTATATTGCAACAATTGCATCCGGATGTTTTAAAAGTAGATTAGGGTTACACATGGGATGTGCATGGGAAGCGGCTAGTGGCGCGAGTGACGACTGAGGCGGTGCGGGCCTGCTGTTGGGGCGCTCGCAAGCCTGACATGTTGGGGGGTGCGCGCTCACTTGCTGAGCGGGTACCGTCCGACGCTAGCATCTCAAATCAAATGTCCGGACATTAGCAAGTCCGTTTACTAAGCGACCCCCACGCATTTAAATATGTACTAGTAAAGGGCGCGCGGCAAAGGATCACAGTTCGTTTTATCCATGGATGGCTTAGGGGCTGTTTAGTTGGCAAAATTTTTGGCGAAACGGTACTGTAGCAATTTCGTTGTTATTTGATAAATATTGTCCAATCATGGTCTAATTAGGCTTAAAAGATTTGTCTCGTCCATTTCGTCTAAACTGTGTAATTAGTTTTATTTTTTATCTATATTTAATACTTCATGCATGTGTTCAAAGATTCGATGTGACGGGAAATCTGAAAATTTTGGCAAAATTTTTGGCATCTAAACGGTGCCTTATACGGTATAGGTGGCTGGTATTCATATAAATTAGATACATTGATGCATGGGTATTTACAATGCATGCAAAGTAGGTTGCTGGTCATTTACATAGTTAAGGTAAGATAACTGCTGGATATGTATAATGTACATATATTACGTAGGTCTGGGCAGATGCTAGCGATATGTATAATAATATTCATATGCTACATAAGTATGGGCAGATGTTAGAGGCAGCGGTGTTTTAGCAGGTAGCATAGGTGGGTGTGGTCATCCATTGTCGATGGCTGGAACTGTATGGGAGGAGGTCATGTGCAATTGGTGGAGGAACCTGGAGAGAAAATGGAATTATGTTAGGTTAATGAGTTGAGGAGAAGAATGTTCTTGGTTTGTGGGATTCTGGAGTCTGACCTTTGTTTGGGCACATGATTAGGGTGACCATGACTCTTGAGTTTGATGATGCTGCAGCTGTAGCAAGAAATTATTAGACACAAGTAAAAAGAAGCATTATGTTGATTTTATATGTATACTGGAAGCAGTGTTGGTCAAATTGTAAGGTCGTGCTAACGAACATACCATGATGGACGAATTCTGCTCTGGCGCTACAAGTACAAACACTGAAAATTAGCAGGAGGCAGTTCAGTTCCTGTGCTTTCAATTTGGACTATGCAAACCACCAACCAACATAAACAGTAGAGGAGAAAATATACTAATTTAGATTGTCTTAGATTATTAATATGGAACCTGCAGTAGCAGAATCTTGGAAGCAGCATATGAAGCTAGGCAAAAAGGCATGGAAATTACAGAGTTTAGCAAAGGAATGGCATACTAAACAATAGCTAGAATAAACCCTATCAAGTTTGCGTTAGTTTAAAAAAAAGCAAGTGTGAAAGTAAAGCCGATAAAGAAAGGCAAGATTGAGAATCAAGAAAACCACGAAAGATGTACTTCATTAGGTGTGGTGTACACGACATCTTAGCTCTCCAAATTTGTTAAAAAACTAAAATGATTGATGTGTTGATCAGCTGACCTCTATCTAATGGTACATACATCAATCTAAAAGATCTGGTGGCTGCTTATACCAATTAGCTAACCCCAAAACCAAAAAGCCAAACTGCTTGGAAAGGTTGGCAAATCAAATATACCTGAGCACCTTAAGACCCATACTTTTTTTTTTCTGTCAATTCATCAATTTAACTTCTGGTGTGGCTGAAATATGCTTCAAACTGACAATTTTGACATGAATATACAAGCACAAGATAGCGAGCAGGTCATGTAACAACGGTTACCTCACAGTTATGATTGTAGTAATGTGATAGTGATATGGTAGCAGTGTAAAAAAAGGTACATATCAGACTGAAGGTTGACTAAGAATGAACGACAAGGATATCTAACATGTACAAAATAAACATGCTCACCCATAGTAAATAGGAAGGGGTGTTCCAACAGATTGAAGGCTGATATGAACTGTACAAATAGCATAGCTAGATCTGAAAAGAACCTGCGTGTACCAGAGAAAGCAACAACAATTGGCAAATGGGAAACCTACCTGCATACGATGAATCACTGAACATGTATGGAAAACAACCTCACATGGAATTGAAGCATCACAACCAAATCTAGTCACAAGAACTCTTATTGATGCTCCTATGCGGACAGAGAAAAAATAGGAAATTGAAGGGCCATGTGGAGAGGGAGAAACCGTGACCAGAGCCTATGTAGTGCCCATCCTCCATCCTATGATAACAAACACAAAGATGCAGTTCAGAAGAAGACGTAAAGTTTGTTTGCAGGTGGTTGATATCATTGTGGACTGTAAACCTGCTGTTAAAAAAAAAGAGGGTGAACTGTACCATGAAATCATATGGGTCTATGCTATTGAGCTCAGTGAGCTATTTGCGCTGGAGTGGAGCAGAGCAGCCTGCATCAGTTTAGAAGGTTCCTGTTCAGACATCGGAGGCCGTTCTATGTAAACAAGCTTGTCTTTGAACCTGTTTCATGAGAGCGTGATAGCTAAATAAATATGGATCTCATAGGGCCTGTTCGGCTGGACTGAAAATTGGCTCATTTCGGCTGGACCAGAAAGTCCGTCCAGCCCAGTCGCCCCAAGGCCCCTTCCAGCCGTTCAGCTGGACTGAAAATCAGCTCGCGCCGTCATCACTCTCCCTCTCCCTCTTCCTCCCACAGATGTGCGCGCTTAGGGTTAGGCCGCACCTGCCGTCACCGAGATTTGTCCGCTCCCTCATCCCGCTTCACCGCCGGCCACGCTCTGTTGTGTCCCCTCTGAACCCGCCGGCCAGAGATGGACTGCGCCATCATTCGTGGCGAAGCTTGCCGGATTGGGCTCGGCGTAGGCAATGCAGATCCGCCCTGTCGTCTTCTTCGTTGTGCCGCCATCCACATCGAGGCCCTTCGTCTCCTTCGAACTCCCGTCCTCCTGATTCGGTACGTTCTCCAGGTCCCCATTCCCTCACCTTCATCGTGCTTACGGTTAGGGTTCACAAGGTGATTCCATGCGTCATTGGTTTTTTGCTCAATCCGCCTCCTACCTCCTACACGTCAGGTTCCTGCAGCATTTCCCTGAGTCGTCCGCCTCCTTATCATCTGGAACCTGCCGACGCCGCCATCCAAGCCCCCTGAGATAGTAACCTTCCCTTCTATCCGTACTGCGCCAGATCCGGTCCGTATCCGAGTTCCTTATCCCCTTTTCTCGTGTATCCGAGTTCTCCATTAAGTGTTTGAATGGTTGGTACCATATAGCTATAACTATACTGCTATGAAAGAATGAGATGGTGATTCAACTCATCTTATTTCTCATTTTTTGGTTTGTCCCGGTTAGCAATTTTATTAATCCTATACGGTGTTTAGGATGAAATGCCGAAAGTAGAATCGATGCAAAATGAAGGTAAAAATAGTGTAAATTCTATTCAGTATTAAGTGTCTTGTTATGTAAGAGCATGTATTTATAGAGGCGGCAGACCACCTTAAGGTTTATTGGCTATTTTGTCATCGCCACTAACTAGGTTTTTGAAAATATTCCCAAATACTATAGGAAAATAACCATGCTTCATTTAGCGTGTGTTTGGTTCGAAGACAAGGTGGAATGAGATGATGATTCTATCTCTGTTTTTTTGGACGAGATCGTCCCATCTCCTGTTTGGTTAAGAGGGATAGATCCTTCTCAAATTTTGGTTTGGTTTGAAGGACCGACGAAGAGGATGCATATGACAATATGGTACAATGTGAAAAATGCAAATATAACAGTGTGCAGTAATTTTCCATGAGCACTTAGCGCCTATAGTCCCAACGCTTTTTTCTTGTTCTTCTACCCCTGCAGTTAGTTTCTTACAGTAATTCCGAGGTATTGAACGCAGTGACCATTTTTCCTCGCAAATTTGTGTTTTTCTGTTAGCTACATTTCATTAGAATGAATATGTTAGAAGAGTCAAGGGCCTATTGGGCCTTAGCCCGTTAGGGTTAATTAGTCGTTTGCTTAGGGATTAAGTAAGACCTCTTCTCTATATAAGGAGAGGAGATGTATCAATCTAATCAAGCAAGAGATTAGAAGGAAAAACCTTCTCTCTTGCCGGCCGTGGGCGAAGCCCCGCGGCCGGCGTTCCCAGCGCATCTCACAGCCCTAGCCGCCGGACCTATGCTCTCTCACGTGAACAGTACCCGCGGGCACTGTAGCGCCGCGGGTACTGTAGCGCGCCGCCGCTAGCCTATTGGGCCTTAGCCCGTTAGGGTTAAGGCCCAATAGGCCCTTGACTCTTCTAACAGAATATTGCTCAAGTTTCTACCATTGCAGTTCATAGTCAGGGTGAAGAGTAAGCTGACACTTCCTTTAGTTGTTTAAGTGGCATATAATTGCTATTTGGAGTAACTTATGTTTCACCCCAGCTATTCCAACCTGAGTTGCAGAAACATCTGGCAGACTTAGATAGTAATACCTGTGCCAAAATGCAATTTACTCATTTGTCTTTTGCATGTTATATGATGGTTTTCCCTTATAGCACGACGTATAAAGTTGCAAGTCATATGCCTCAAAAGTAACTCAAGTTAATTACTCCCTGTTTAATTCTTAGACATAACTTTATCAATGATTGATTCTTGGATTTGAAGGTTCACATATAAGGATATAGTGAGTCAACTGTTGAATTGATGATTTATGTTGGAATGTAAAGTCCTACTTAAAGTAGTTATGCCATATGTGGTGTTCAGAATTTGCTGCACTATCTGTGATAGCTTTTTTTATACTCCCCCCATTCCAAATTATAAGACGTTTTGGCTTTTCTAGATACATAGCTTTTGCTATACACTTAGATATACACTATGTCTAGATACATGGTAAAACAATATATCTAGAAAAGCCAAAATGTCTTATAGTTTGGAATGGAGGGAGTATATAATTTATTTCTATACCTTTTCATTTTCTATATCCTCATTGTGGGGTGTGATCTCTAGTTTACTCCAAGTTGCTTAGGACTAAAAGTCTGTTGTTGTTACAGGTTGACTGTAAACTTTGGAAAAGAACCATTCTGTTTTGATATTGAGGTGAGACAAGATGTTTATTCTAGATATTTTTGTTCATCTACCATTACCTCACTGAGCTACATCAAAATGTTCTAATTATTCCTGTCGCAACTGAAAACCCTTACTGATGGCACTAGCTGTATATCAATAATACTCTTCTGCATCTATTGCACATGCTTCACTTTCCATTATGAATTACTCATCAGTTTTTTTTTGATAAATTTGGCTGCATTATCACATATTACTGGCTTTATCCCATTTACTGAACACTAGTTCACAAATGTTCCATGTCTCAGCACATGCATGATGGCATTTATGAACATGTTGTGAATGTAACTAGTTAGCTATGCACCATTATCTCCTGCAACCACTTACTGCTTCGTTAAAATTACTCCAGTCCTGACAAGTAACCACTAAGTCGGACACATTCATTCTTTTAGATTTACATGTTCATATCTGTTGATTTTCTTGAAATCCTCAAATCAGTCAATGTAACACCCAAAAATTTCAATAATTAGAATTAGTGGGTTTAAAATAATTTAGATAATAATTAATGGGGAACTAGGATTTAAAATTTTAAATAGAATATTTGATGATGCATTCATGCTGTTGCATTTATTTTATTTTGAGGTGTGGAATTTATTTTATTTGGATTGGATTTGAATTTTCTCTTTGAAAAGGGTTTTGAAAAAAAAACAAATAAAAAAAGAAAGGGAAAGGAAATCTACCTGCTAGTGGCCTGGTTAACCGGCCGGCCTGCTTCTTCCCTCCCCGCGCTGGGCCGTGAAGACGGGCCACTGCCGCTCCCTCTCTCGCGTCGGTGGGCCGGCCCAGGAGGCTAAAGCCCCGCGCGCCTCATCCTCTTTCAGCCGCTGACGGGTGGGCCCCAGGTGGCAGTCGCATCTTCTACCTCCATCGTAACCGGGACGGACACGAACACAAAGTTTCAACCATAATCGACGAAGTGAACATATAAAAGGGTAGCCGTGGCTCTCCTCTTTCCGTTTTCCATCTAAAACCTTAGTCCAACCACGTGAAACCGAGCGCTAGGTATTGGGGGGAGTTGGAGATTTCGGTTGCTTGTAGGGGGAGCTTGCGGGTGGATTTGAGGCCGTGTTCTTCACGTTGGTGAGTCTGCACTCTTCTTCTCTACCTTCCCATGCTTTTCTTTTGGGTGGAGATGCTTCGAATCGTGCTTTTGAAGGTCACCGACGAGTCGGCAATGGCGCCGCCGCTCTCCTCACGTCGAGTGTCGTTTTCAATCCACCGTAGCTAGCTTGTACCGCATAGATGGATTCGCATTGAGCTCCTCGTTCGGTTGGTGTTGGTTGTGGAGAAAACGGTGGTCGAAAATGGGAAAACCGATTGATGCCGGCGAGCTTGGGTGGCCGGCCATGGAGGCCGCCGGCCGGACTTGGAGAAGAGGGCCGAGCTCTTCTCTGTGAAGTTGAGGATGAATGGCAGCCGTTAGATTTCGAATCGATGGCCGAGATTAGAAGATACCCCTTCGCGGGGTAATCTTTCTAAAGAGTCCCTGGACTTTTTCTTAATAGAACCCGCCGTCCTTTAGCGTAAACCCTGAAAACATTTTCGTGTTTTGAAAGTGTATTTTCTCTCGGTAAATCAAAAATACGTTTTCAAATATTTATAGTTTTGCCACTAAGATTGTTTTGGTCATAAAATCTTCGTTTTAACTCCGATTTGAACCGTTCAAGTTGCGTTAGATTCGTATTTGCGAGCTCTACATGTTAGTATAGTTGTACAGTCAGTTTGGGAAAATTTATTTTCACGTTTATATTTAAGTAATTATTTATCTATAGGAAATCTTAGAAAATTCATAACTCTCACGTTTTAACTCTGAATTTGGTGATCTTTACGTCTGTGTGATCGTAGAAACGTGTAGAAGAGTTTTATAAACTTTTATTACTGTTTTCTTATTGTTGGTGTACTGTTCTAATCATATCTCTTTGTTGCTTTGTATATGTTTGCTTGGTTGCATGTATGTTGTTGATTGATGATCGAGTATAGAAGGTGAGCAGTTTCTGGACGATCAGGAGTATTATTTTGAGCCAAATCAGCAGTATCATCCGGAAAGCTTTGATCAAGGCAAGTATAACATGGGACTATCCTGGTTACCTATTCACCAAAATTATCATACATATGCATGTGTTATTCCTTGACAACCTTAGAGATTATAACTTAGTGATTGATATCCTGATTCCTTGTTATCTATGGGCTATGCATTTGGATAGTTGTTGCTAGTGCTTAATTATGAACAATGATCTTGTAATTTGACTAATGGGTTAAGCAATCAACCATTAAGATGATTTTATTACTTTTGACAAAGGGGACTAGAGCATTGTTTTGTGTTGATTGTTGTTGCTCTAGTTACTCTCCATAAGGACTTATCTGTAAGTGATAACCGGGATATACAGTACAGCTGTGAGGCTATATGGCTCTGGCTTTAGTTGCTTAAAGGACCTTTTCTAGCTTGTTAGTGGTTACCTTAAATGGCGTAAGAACGGCTTGCCACGTTGGGTGTAGGACAGCCTCTAGTCAATTAGTATAGCCGAGAAGAAAGTGTGCCATTTGAAAATGGGGTTCCTACATCTGCCTGCCGAGTGAATCTAATGACCCTAACTTGTTAGATGAACCTTTAAGTGGCTTTATATGATTTCCGGTGTTTTGGGAATGGCCTCCCCATGCATTTGGAATTCATGACTCACAGTGAAAGTGTACATCTCTACGCAGAGTTAAAAACTGATATACTAGCCGTGCTCACGGATACGAGCGGCCTTGGGGATTCTCACAGAATAGTTGATCATAATTGTTATATCATGTTTAATTACTGTTGTTATTATTATGCTCATGTTAATGCTATTCATTATCCTTATTACAATTGATCATTGATTCTTTAATGGAAATTGGATTACCTTGATGCTACTCAAATTGCTAGTTACATGATGAATAAAAGCTAAACGCAGTTAAACAGTGTCTAGCCTTTTGTGCCTCATGAACCCTGAGTTGTACTTGTTGAGTTCGACATGGACTCACCCTTGCTACTTCCACCATAACAGATGAAGATGATGAGGAAGATTGTCGTAATGAGTACTAGTCTTGGTGTCAACCAGTCAACCGTGTCCCTGTGTTTGGAGTTTCCGCTGGAGATTTACTATTAGTCATTATTATTTATCGTTCAAGACTATGTGTTAAATACTTATTCGCTATGTAATAAGCACTGTGATGATACTATGTAATTTGTCTACTTGTGTGTGCGATCATATCCTGGGGCGCACATGAGTCTTTTATGCATCCTATTTTTGTCCTTAAAAATGGGTGTGACAGTCAAGGTATACCTCCCAGAGAAATGTCATCAGTACTCATTGTGTTATGTTGCTTTGCCATGTTGTCGCAGCAATTTGCGGCCATTAGTTGCTGCCTCTTTGGTGTTCCTGGATGTTCTATTCGTTTCTCTACCTAGGGGATTCCTAAGGTAATTCCTTCCACCCCCTCCCCCCCAACAATGTTCCATGTTGTCTGCATTAAGGATTCCATTCTTTACGGTACTTACTTGGGTACTCACATTTTACATGCACATTCTTCTGCCTGATCTAACACCTCAACTTCTGTCCTTTTTTCTGGTCATCCACTGCTGCTGAATGTTTGAACCCCTATGAGTTGTGAATATAACTAGTTAGCTATGCACCAGTGGTCTCCTGCAACCACTTAATGCTTTGTCTGATGCACAGAACTCAGAGTTTCAGTTCGAAAGCATAAACTTTCCTATCTCGTGTCTTTATTCATTCCTGAGTATGAAACTACATATGTAGCTGTACTATAGGTACCACATAATCCTTGTTTTAGCTTTCATCCTTTTTGTTATAGTGAAAGCAGTTCTTATGTTTCCTTTATTACTTACTAATTGCTAAGGTACAGGGTGCATGCGTATCTAACACTAGTGAATGTACCCCTCTTATGGACTTGGCTTTCCATTTCAAGCAATTAGGTTTTGTCCACCTTTGCTCTTCATTCCATATTTATATCTCTCACATCTCAGGTGTTATAACATGTAGGTGTCATCTTCGATTTGTTTATTCTGGCACTGTCTTCAACAGGATCCTGCTCTCCGCAGGCAGCACATCGCTACAACTTGCGCGCCAAACGCGTCAAGCGAAGCACCAAGGCAAGTATATTTTGTGTCATACATTCATGTCTTTTCATACTTGCCTATTGTCTGCCTTTCCTAGTTTGCGCTACCATTTCTATGTGAACCCACAAATGACATTAGCCATTCCACATGCTAACAGATGACAAAAGACCGCGCACATTGGGCCGACGATGAAACCAGGCTTTTGCTGACTTTGGCGCTGCAAGAGAAGGAAAAGTTCAACTTCAACCACCAAGGTCTCACTAACGTCGGCTGGTCCAACGTTTACACCTACTTCCCCATTATGATAAGAAACAATGCAACAACAAACTGGGCTCCCTAAAACAGTCATACCTCAAATGGAAAGATGCACAAACAACCACTGGTTTAGGCAGGGACCCCCATACAGGCGACATTGATGCTGACCGTGAGTACTGGGACACCTAGGATGCTACCCAGCCGGACGAGGTGGTAAGTGCACTTGTTGCCCCCTATTTTGCATTGGTTGTTCATCATGTCCGCAATACCCTCTTGCCTTTGTTTGCAGTCTACCTTTCATAGGGAACATATGCTACATGTGTGACAGATTACTTTGTTTGTTTATCCAGGAAACAAGTTTGTCTAGTGGTAGACGTGGAAGGCCTCCACGCCATCTAGACCTTCTTGAGGCACTATACGGGGACCACAACTGGAACACGGGTTGTTTCATGTCCGCCGGTGGTATTCGTGAATCAACGCCTCCTCTTGTTTCCCCCTAGTAGATTTCAGTGAACCGTCTAGTTACCACTCGGGTTCAAAGAGGGGCAGCAGGGACCAAGTTGTGACTAGCCCAGAGAAAAAGAAGAGTTTTGGCGTGGGCGAGTACTTTGCACGTTTGTCCAAAAGCATTGCTGCTAGGAGCACTTCCCATGAGCGAGAACGGACTCGTGAACAGGTCGAGGTTGACAAAGCAATGGCAATCTTAAGATCAGATGGAGTGCCAAAGCTTTCACCCTTGTTCTTTGAAGCAATGGATCTGTTTAAGAACTCGGTGTCCCGTCAGTTGTATAAGAATCTGGAGGACGCAGAAGAGTGTATTGCTTGGCTGCAGTGGCATGTGGACAGGAACAAGAATTAGTCATGCTTGCTGTTGACAGGTACCTATGCGACACTCGATTCGATGCCGCTTGATGGCCGTCTTGTTTCCTTTACATTCACGCATGTTGTGGTTGCGGAACTTGTGTCTATTGGGTTGAGCTGCTGTGATGTAATGTGGCCAGTGGCCACATCTATTTCTTGTTTTGTTTCCCGAACTCATCATACTCTTTGTTCGTCAGTTGTGTTTGAAGTGGTCGTATAATAAGCTGTTTGTTGTGATGTACATGTATTAACCCCCCTACACCTAATCTGTCTATTTATGTGTTCTATGATGTATAAGATTACTATGGTTGGCAGTTAAATGATGGACAACCTAAATATGCCTGTGAATGCTAACTATTCTTTTGTGCAGGTGATCATGTGGGTGACCTCTATAAAAAAGTGAAGGCTATCAGGAGGCTTAGGGAACTCTTGACCACCAAACTTCCTACAATCACATTTGCAGTCAAGGTACACTATCTGGCATCTTGATTACATTACCTGTGCCATTTATTCCAATCAAATTGCATACCTATTATTTCTCAATCATCTCCATGGGCAACTATGTTTCTTTGCTACTTAAGATATTCTGTCATATCTAAATCAAGTTTCTTACCACATCTAACAGTTATTTGGTTCCTGTAGGGGTAGCAAGTTAGTCTAATACTGCATGCTTGTTTGGATCTCTACTGTGAACACTTCCTTCCCCAATTCCTACATTGATTTTTGGTTAGTCATGTTTCCTTTTTCTTGGGACAATTTTTTAAAAAGAACCCAACTTGCTTGGGACAAAAGGCTCTGTTTTTGTTGTTGTATTTTTTAAAAAGAAACATTGTGTTTGTTTGAACTTTAAGAAAGCATACTTCATGTTATAGAACTAGTGCATCTTATGTGGTGTCTTCCTGGTAATCAATTATTTGCACTAACAAGGACACAATCATAAGATGTGGTGCCTACTTGTTCACTAACATGGATACAGTCATAAGAAAATATATAATGTCACTTTACCATATGTTCTTTGGTCGCAAAGGATCCATAGATAGTTAAGAAGCAAAACTTTGCTTATAAGCTACTAATACTATTGGCCATGATTCCTTCTGGAATAAGTGGAAATTGACAATTTGTATGTGTTAAAATGGACATGATAAAAGTTAAATTTGGAAAGTACCATCGCAGAGTTCAACCAACTTGGAAAAAAGCCATCAGTGTCTCTTTGACGCATGGCTTCAGTGCCCACATGCCATACCCACATGTAATGGTGTTAGTTTTCTCTCTTATGCCGATTTACAGAGACTATTATCTGTCTTCTTCTAGTACAGTGACTACGCCGGCTTATTTTTGCAATTTCCTGCAAACATGGACTGGGGTGACGAAGAAAGTGAAAATTCAAGTGACAACAGCTTCAATGAGTGTGCAACAGCAGCATTGCAGCAGCATATGCATATGAAGAAATGCACACGCCGGAGGTACCGCTACAAGTGACCGGGGGGTACCGTGTGCAGGACATCAGCGGTCGACAATGGGTACATAACCTAATGTCTAATCCTAGTAGGTGCTTTAAGAGCTTTCGATGCGGCCTGAAAATTTCATTAGGTTGCATACCATATTAACCTCAAAGTACGGTCTAGAATCCCGTAAGAAGATTGATTCTGTTGAAGCCTTAGACATGTTTCTTTGGGCATGTGGGACAAATCAGTGTCAGAGGCAAATGGAGGAGAGCTTTCGCAGGGGTTTGGGCACATGTAGCAAGATATTTGGCTTTGTTCTTACCGCCATAGTTCGGTTTGCCAATAAATTGATTAGGCCATTAGACTACACTTATGCAGTACTGCCGGAGGAGTTGTTAGAGTATGCACCTTTCTTTGATGGCTGCATAGGCACTGTGGATAATACGCACATAGATGTCATTGTTGATGAAGAAGTGCGTGGTGACCACATTAATAGGCACGGGGATACAACCCTAAATGTTCTAGCTGTGTGTGACTTCAGTATGTGGTTTGTGTATATTGCCACGGGGGCAGAGGGTTCCACACATGACATGTGGGTCAAGAAGAAGGTAGAGTTGGATCCATATTTCCCCCACCCACCACCAGGTTAGTTTACCACATTTGGTATGGTTGTTGTGGTGATGTGAAGGGTGTGTGGTGCTGCATACTATGTGACTGTGACCTGTTGTGGTGTGTTGTCTTTATGCAAGCCGCTATTATTTGGTGGACTCCGGGTTTGCTATGCGTCCGGGATTTCTGACGCCATATCCAAGGAAGAGATATTGGGTGAAGGAGTTCTAGAAGAAGGGACCTAGTGATGAGCAGGAGGTCAAAATGGGGGTGGTTCAACCTTGGATCGAACTACAGCCGATCCACCAACCCATTTGCTGTCAACAGGAGCACTGCACACTCCATTTAAATAACTTTCTGCCCCATGGTACACCAATGGATACCGTGGTTCGACCCACCCCACGTGTACATACAAAGCAACTGCGATGTGTACGTACAACAACTCCCTAAGCAAATTTGAAGAAATCATATGGCTCTATCCCATTGCCAGACCAAGCAACAGCTCTCTAAGCAAGTGTACATACAGACTAAGCAAGTGCACCTGCCGGAGTTAATCAACAATCATTATAGACGAGATAGCTCTTGCAAGTGTACGTACAAAAGAAAGAATAAAAAGCAAGAAACAGACCAATCATTCTAGACTAAAGTAACATTAATGCTCCCATGCTCACTTGCATCGAAAATTTACAAGGAAGGTTCAACAACAGTGAAAGGACTTAATTGGCCTAGAGGAGGGGGGTGAATAGACCTTTTTGCAAAACCTGAAACTCACAAACTCGAATTTGCGGAAGTGAAATACCAGACCGAAAGTTCCGTGGTCTGGATCGGAAGTTCTGGTAAGGGGGACCAGAACTTCCGGTGCAGACCTTCAGAACTTCTAGTGCCCTAAATGAGCTACGAAATCAAAGTGAATCGAGTTGGGATTTCAGATCCAAGTGTTACCGCACCCTCCTAGAGGTTGTTGATGAGTATGTTGAACTCCTCAAGGCTTGGCACCACACCAAATCGTAGATCGGGACCTTTCACCTAAGAAGATGGGGGTAGAGAGGAAGAACAACAAGAACACAAGAACAAAGGGTAGTCGATGCTACCGCCATAGCAAGACAAGCTATTTTTACTGAGGTTCGACAATCCCCACTAAGGAGTTCCTACTTCCTCGTTGTTGATGTGACCACGAAGGTTCGACCACTAAGGTCTCCTCCCTCAAGCAACCACGAAGGCTAGCTTGAGATTTTCACTAAGGATCAAAGAGTGATACAAACACTTTGGGGTGCCCTCACAAATGAATCAATACGGGCAACCACGAAGAACGCCTAGCTGGCTAGGGTTCCAAGAACCCAAGAGAAACAAACACAAATCAAGCCGACAAAACAAGGAATCCAAGTGTTCTAGTCGAAGATCGATGCTCCCGCTCTCAAATCTCACGGCCCTAGCTCAAACAATCGAAGATTGAAGCTTGGAGACAAAGGGGAAGAGAGAGTGGGCGAGTCACAGCTTGGAGAGAGGTGGGAGAGAAGAAATGAATGTGCAAAGTTCGGGCAACGGTTAGAAATGAGGTGAGTAGCTTATATACTCGGGCTCGGATGAGCCACCGGAAGTTCTGGTGGAAGCCACCGGAACTTTCGGTCAAACGAGATCAGACCATTGGGCTTGTCAGTCAACTCGGGTCCACCGGAACTTCCGGTCCGTATCGGAACCTCCGGATGGAACCAGAACAATTCTCTCGCACGCGAACGCGCGCGCAAACTGCACCAACCGAAACTTCTGGTAAGTACCGGAACTTCCAGACGGAGACCAGAACAAAATACTCGCACGCGGACGCACGCGGGCGTCAGCGACCAAAACTTCCGGTGCAGCACACCGGAACTTCCAGTCCAGCTCACCAGAACTTCTGGTCCATAGCCTACTAAGCTTCGACAAGAGCACTTTTTATCCCCATTTTGCCAACTAGATTTGTATCCCTCTTAATAGTGCGGCATTGCCTACGACTCAAATCAAAATAAACGGTGTTGAAGCCCTTGAGTCGAAGCGCCTTTTGTCCATCAAAATTTAGAGTGCTATAATTCACCAAATATTGTTTTTCAATTCCATCAATGGACTAACACCTGTAGATTACACTTGATAAATATGTTAGGCCCTAATTTGATTGTCATTAATTATCCAAAACCCACATCGGGGACGAATGCACTTACAAACAGGTAGGAAATTTTGACAAGCAGTTTCTTAGGAATGGTACTGCTTTGCCGCTTTAGATAAGTATTCCAGCATGAACTTAAACTAGATAGAACTTATATATATATTAGAAAGTACACTAAAACTGGTAAGATGCTAATAAAGGCTTGATTCAACTAATGCACCGCACTTGGACTAATCACTTTCGCACAGTGTTTCAAGCCTGTTTGAAAGCCAGCATCTTCTTTGGCCTCCTCTAAAAAAAGGGAAAATGTTGGAAATAAGACATCCTGTGAAGAATGAAGAGAAATTTAGGACAACATGCATGAGTTGCCAGCAATTGAGATTCATTCAGTACAAATCTGAATTCGACTGCTAAGCTCTATCAATATCTCAACTGATGCAAAACAAACCTAGATATAACACAGTGAAGCCGACTTATGAGAACTCCTGACGAAGGCCAACAGATCATGAACAATGGTATGATCGATGATAAAAGACAAGGACATGGAAATTAAGATAAAAGCAGGAGCAAGATCCTGAACAACAATTTGCGACAATCATACATAGCACTACAATTTGCTACAGTCATACATAGCACTACAATTCCGAAAGAACGTATTTGTTGCAGAGCTTTGTCCTTCCGTTCATGATTCAGAGGAGCATGCAGGAGCAGATGAATACACAACAGCAATCGACACTCAAAATAAGGCATAATTGACTTATCTAAGCAGTCATAAGTGATACTAACATCAACCTAACACAGGAAGTAGCAGTAAGCCAGTAATTAGCAGCTCCAATAACGATGGCATTAAGAGCAACACTGAACATATGCAGTCTTAAAAGACTAGTAAACAGCCATGAGCTCCAATAGCTGGATGCTTGACTCTAATATTCTACCAAGTATAAGCAGGCCACAGACTCAAAGAAATAAGTTTGTCAACTCAGTTGAGAAAGAGCAAAATGCAGCAGGTTAGTGAGAACTCTATAAAATGTAATTAGAATAAAATATCAAGGAATGACATCATTTGTTCAACAATGAAGATGTGATGAAATATTTTATCGACTCAAATACAGCTACGACAAGCTAAAACCCACCCAACAACAGTGCTTTCTATATTGCACTCTTTTTTTTCCCACAACATGGATCTATTAGTAAGAAACAACTAGTTGATTATTGGCTGGCTGAAGGTTTGCTACTAAATGATTGTCTAAAGGGTGATCAGATTAAGCTTAGAGTCATTAATCTCTTTCGCAGCCAGTATGGGATTCATGATGTCGACCACCTGAATCTGGATTCCCTGAAGGCACCAATGTTCCTCGGTATCACTATTTGTGTACAGCTATGCTAAATAAACTGAACAAGACTAATCCTTTGGCAAAGTCAACAAATCGCCTGAATCTAAAGTTCTGTAGAGAAATGCAGTCGATCAAAATCTCTGATCTCAACCACCAGGTGCACTTGGTCAACATGTCGAATCCTGCTAACCGGTCTGACATACACAGCTAGCTCGAATTACTGGGGCCATCAATCCTCACAGCCTGCAGAACCCTTGTAAGCCCCGATCTGGAGGCTAGGCACCAGCAGCACATATGGGTCGGCGGACACAGTCACCAAACGAGGCCGCACGAGGAAAGGGGCTGGGAGAAACGACATCATACCTTGGGCCGACCTCGCAGATTGCGGGTTGGCGTATCTGGATGGCGCCGGTCGTCCTGTGCCCCTCTCCACGGTGGCCTTCTTCTTGGCTGCTGGTGCGGATGCCGCGGGCGGGAGCGGGTTCAGTGGATGTGCGGAGCTACGCTCGATATTGGGGATGCGGCAGGACGGACGGGAGATGGGGCAGGACGGACGGGTAGGACGATGTCATGCGGTGGTCCAGATGGCGCCGCCGCCGCCCTGGACGGACGGGAGGCAGGGAGTGGGTTGAACCTATGGATCGACTGATTCCAACCCACTGACCCTAGCTGACTTAATGGATCAGAAATGGAGCCCATTTGAGTCATTTTTTTGGGCCGGTTCGAAGAATCTGTGGACCAAACCGAACCACCCTCATTTTGAGCAGGAGGTGTTCAACCGACATCATTTGAAGCTGCGTAATGTCATAGAAAGAACATTTGGTGCTGCAAAAGCAAAGTGAAAGATGCTGAAAGACGTGCCTCACTATCCGGGAACCAAGCAAACATAGATAATCATAGCTCTGCATGCACTGCACAACTACGTGCATGACTTGGAGGGAGAGAAGCAACCAGGGAGGTCCAGGGCAGCAGCAGACCTTGGGCCTTTGGGTTCTATAGCAGCTATGGCAAAGGGTGACCCCAACGATATGGAACACCAACGAGAGTGGATCACTTATGGACTTCTACTCCTTGGGAAGACAACGTAAGTGGAAGTGTAATGCTTGTACATATCATCATCTTAAGATGTGCATCCTTGTCTTGACTGCCAACAATGGTGCTCATCACGGTGTGTACACATGCAGGTGATTGGTAGAGGAGCACCGGTTGAACTGAGGGAGAGGGTGGCCGGTGGTAAGTGGATTTTCTAATCTGATGGAATTCTTAACGGAGTTTCTAATGTTCTATACAGCTGGCCTTCAGGTGTATTCTTAACGGAAGGTAGATATATTGTTGTTAACTCTTAGAGACCATATGTTGAGGTGACCTCATCTTGCTGTCCTTAGCAAGAATTTAGTTTTTAAGTAATCATTATATTAACTACGAAGTTAAGTAATCACAAGGACAAAGCTCCTGGAGTAAAAATTTATGTTGATCACATGTCAAGCATAGAATATTTGAAGTGACACCAAAGGGGCTGGCATAGATGTTGCATAACTTCATGTTGCTGCAAACATTTAGAGAACGAGATGACACAGTTTGGTAGTAGTGTGTTAGTTGAGTTGTTGTTCACTGCATACATGCAAGGCATCTTGGAAGCCTAATCTGGGACTGCTGTGCCTGTGCAAACATGCAGGTGACTGCATTATGTTTGAGAGAGGGTGTGCGGGGACCTGAGGATGGCAGGACTAAGAAAGATGGTAAGATATATGCATTTTGGTGAAGTGGGGTTGGCCTTCTTGTGGTCTACTATGTGCCTCGAAACGGGTAGAAGTTTTGTAAATTTGGTCCACGTATGCAACCATTAGATCAGAGGATTGTAGTTACTATGACCACATTATTGTTGTGGAACACTAAGACTACCCGCAGTGGGTACTCTAAAACGATACTCTAAAGCTTTAGAGTATGAATATAGAGTAAAAACTGCTGCACTGGATACTCTAAAACGATACTCTATCCTTTCTCTCACTCTATATTTAGAGTAGTACTGTGCTTACTCTATACTCTATAGTGGCGGACCCCACTAGCTAAACAAAGGAAAAAATGCTATAACTCACAAACCAAAAATCCAAATTAAATTCTGATTTTGCCATTAAATTTGTCTCAATAAATCCTTCAAAACTAGATGACACATGGATATATTTAGATAAAGTGACAAGTGGGTCCCACAGTAGATATAGTGGATAGAGGATGATATAGAGGATGGATGGGTGCGGGAGAATTGAGTATAGAGGAGAGAATCTTGCTGACTAGGACGTATAGAGGATGCATATAGAGGTCCATGAGTGCGGATAGCCTAATGACATGATTTACTGGGTGACTGTGGAAGAAGGGTGATATGTAGCGCTTCTTCTAGCAGTTTTGTGGCTCCTAGGGGCTACATGTGTTTTGTAAATGTGCCCGCTGATGCCATTTGAATGATTTAAGGACTTGTATTGAACTAAGAACTACTAATCCTAGCGTTGTAATGAACTGGTTGTATTTATCTGGTGCTTGTGATATGTATATTCCAATGATGTAAGGCGGTTATTGTGAATAGGCAAGTGTTTGGTCCCTGGTGTTTCAATTGATTTGAATGTTGTAAGGGATGGCATGTGGTGCTGCCTAGTGTTTGAATTGCAATAAATGTTTACTTTGGCACCATTTTTTGAATTCAAATTGGGTGCTGTTGCTGCTCGGCTGATGCTGGGCTGATCCTACTGCTTCGGCTGATTCTGGTAACTATTCCAGCATCAGCCATCAGCCGAAATGTGACCAGCCGAACAGCCCCATAGTGTGCGGCTAATGGTGTCAAAGTGACTATGTGAATGCAACAAACCGTAGACTCATATGGTATACTCGTGTGGTCCCTAGGGGGTTGATCAGTGTGGGTTAATCGCATGATGTGTATGTGATACTTGGAATAGAATGGGAGAGGGGATCAGACGGCTGAAACATTTCGGGGTGACATTGCGGCTTGTCCGAGAAGCTGCTGCTCTTTATAGAGTCAGGCAGTGTCTCCTGCACCATCACACTTGCAGCAGCCTGCCACACTCAACCACAACAGACATAGCCTGTACAGACAGAATGATCCACACAGTTAGCTGAACCTTTCCTAGAAAGGAGTAGAACGTCAGAGAAAGGGCCTTGGTACATAAAACTGAATTTTTGAAACTAAAATGATCAAATAACTTGTCGGTAAAGCATAACAGCTGCCTAGTTGTGACATCTTTATGATGATATGGTAAATGATGTATGAGATTCTCTAAAGATCGATACCTAAACCAAATAAAACTCGTAATTAAAGTGATCTATTCCAAATATACTATTTGGTAATATCCACAAATAAAAGAGCAGAACATGTACAGAAAGATCACCAGTCAATCAGAATCTAGTATGGTTAGCAAATCTATTTTAAGAAAAGGACAAAATTAAAGGTGATCATTGCTAGAATTTAAAACTGCAAAGTATGTTGTGACCCTTGAAAAGAACCAATATCTAATTAGTCTTGTGTAGCACTAAACAGATAGGTTTCAGGTAATCGCATTATTAAGGCAAATTCACCAATGATAAAAAAAGCAGTACAATAAGCCACTCAAATTAGCATTCATGTTTCTGCAAAAATCAATTTGTGACAAAATAAGGATAACAACCGAATCTACAAGAAGACAAAACTTGGAAAGAAGTTTGTTCTAAGTATGTTAGAGCTAGCAGCATTTAACTTAGATAGTGACCTTAAGCTGAGTTGTCTTCTCCTCGTTACTTCTTTGTTCAAGTAAATTTTGTCTACCTTTACAAAATCATAGTATAAATCTGAAGCTAAAGACTGCATACAGGTTACCTGGTTTGTTCAGTGTTGATATCGGAAGCACATTGGACAGCCTATGCAGACCTGCAAAAATGTAATTAACCAATCATCTTTACATGCTATTCTCATCCGTTAAGTTTTAAGAAAAATATGGAGGAAAGTTTATATTGCAAATTCACTGAACTTGTTCATAATAGAGGAACATAAATATTTTGCCACAACAGCTCGCTGCACCTACTGATCAGCATGCACTAATTAGGCATAGATAGATAAAACTGTAAAATTAGGTCGGCAATGGACAATGTAGCTAGTTTATTTTGGTAAAAACAAATCATAATACTAAAATAAATTAGGCACCGACAATTCTACACTCACAAAAGAGAATTATCTAGTTTGACATCCTAGAAGAGCAAGCAATACAGGGAACACATTGGAAAAAGCGAAGATGAAGATGCGTTGAACTTATTGTAAGATGGAAAGGAAAGGAAAGGAAAGGAAAGGAGGGCAACTGACTGTGGTACTAAGACAAGAGCATGCCTTTTTTTTCTAATTGCTACGCAAATTAATCTACCAAAGGCCAATGCCTTTTAGGTCTGTCCACACCACCTCAAATTTAATTAGTGTTTGTGCTCAACAAAGATGCTACAACAACCTTATAGGAACTACTTACCAAGTCAAGATCATACTGCTTCAGCAATTCCAGATCTAAAAAATATATGCAAAAAGATGATTGTTAGATTTGTCATAAAAAATCCAACATACAGGACAGCAACAGTAGGTGTCCAAATTTTGAAAGAGATAGTGACAGAAGAACAATAGAGTGCAGCAATAGGGACAAAATCCCCATCGCTACTCACTCCAACAGAAGCCAACAAAGAGGAGCACACAGGGGCGATGAGCGAACTCCCCAGATCCACAACATGCGCACAGGGACCCGACGTTGCAGGGTGTCGGGTGCTAGAGCTGCCGCCCTGAAGAGAGAGAGAAAGAGAGAAAGAGAGCGAGAGAGAGAACCAGACCGGATCTAGCCAGCGGTGGTGTCAGTAGGGGACGGGCAGCCACGGCCGTGGGAACTGACGGGTCCTACCCACGCTGTGCTGCGTCGCAGTGCGCCGTTCGCCGTGGGTCTGCTGCTGCCGCCGCCCTGCTTGGCCGCAGCGCTAGGGTTTCACGGAGCACAGCAGCAGGCGTGAAATGGTGGGAGGATGCAGCGACGGGGGGCAGCAACGTCGGCGGCCACCGGCGGGGCCCGCTTGCTCGGCACAGTGGCCGGTGGCGGCCACCGCTGGGGCACGCGTGCGGCGCCGCGCCGAATTCCGGGGGCGTCGTTGCTCCCCGCCAGCACCTGTCGCAGTGAGCCAACAGTGGGGGGCCGCTCGGGTTGACACGAGGGGGGGAGCAGGAGGAGGGCGGTCGTAGCCACCGTCGGCGTGGGAGCGGGAGAAGAGGTGGAAGCGGCAGAGGCGACGCCTGCGGGCAAAGGGCGTCGGGGTCGGGGTCGGGAAGAAACGTCGGGAAGGGGAAGAAGCGTCACAAGGAGAAGCAGAAGTTGGTATATATTTAGGCCCTCTTTGGTGCAGCTTCTGCCGGCTCCGGCTCCCTCACACGCGCTACTGTGCAGGTACTGTTCACGAGAGCTGATTTTCTCTTTCTTTCTTCCCTCTCTCACAGAGCCGTTTGGGATCGGAGGAGCTTCTTTTCCTAGCTTCCCCGGCTCCGTGCTACAGTTCAACTACAGGGAAGGAGCCGGCGCCGGTCGAAGCTGCACCAAAGAAGGCCTTAGTCGTCTGGATTCGGACGAGAAGCTGTGAAAGCTTAAGACTGTCTCCAACCGTCTACCTATACAGTGACCCAAACCCAAAATGCATCGCGAACATGAGAAAAATGGCCTCCAACAGAGTAGCCATACCAAATACCCATTTTGCCTAGACGGAGAGAGAGCACCCAAATATGCGTCCTCCCTCTTACTTCTCTCTCCTCTCCTCGACCCAAATCCGCATCGTCCTCGACGGCGGCAGAGGCCTCTACGGCATCCTCCTCCTCTAGTGCGAAGGCCTCCTCCTCTTTCTCCGACTTGGTGGGTTCTGCGTAATCAACCCCGACGGAGGACTCGAAGGTGGAGTTGGAGGCGGCGAGCGGGGGTGGGCGGAGGCAGGAGCAGCGGGACGCACGGGGCCATGGTCGCGGCCACCGCGGGCGACACCACCGGCAGCGCGGGCGCTGGGAGCAGGGGCCTGTGGCGGGGGCGGGGGGCCTCCACCGGCGGCACGGGCGCTGGGAGCAGGGGCTGGTGGCGGGGGCGGGGGCCTCCACCAGCGGCGCGGGTGCCGGGAGCAGGGGCTGGTGGCGGGGGCGGGGGCCTCCACCAGCGGCGCGGGTGCTGGGAGCAGGAGCCGGTGGCGGGCGGGACCACCGGCGGCGCGTGCGCCGGGAGCCGGAGCCGGTGGCGGGGCCGGGCGGCACCACCGGCGGTGCGGCACCGAGAGCAGGAGTCGGTGGAGCTCGCGTCCATCTCCTCCAAGACGGGCTCCTCCACGGGTTGTGCTGTTGGAGAAGTGATATTTTGGGTTTGAGACCCTTCTCCTGTAGGCGACCTAAAGCATGGAAATGGGTCTCATATTTGGGTTGTGCTGTTGGAGATAGTCTAAGGAAAGTGGAGGAAGAAGGAGAATCGTGAGAGGAGTCAATGAAGTTGTCCTTGGGTTGAAGCCGCTGCAGTAAATCGTGGCAGTTGATTTCAACATCCAACGGATGGTACATTTGGTTTAAATGTATGTGAGACCGCCCAAGAAAAATCACAACATTTTCACCAAACAACACGTGGACACTAGACTTGATCAAACATCGGGTTGGGTTGGGCCATCAAAATCTTTGGTTCGAGTTGACCCAATGCACTAGCAGGTTGTAACGGGTTATTTCTCAGGTTTTTATATTTCAGGGTAGGTCATGGATCGAAAATCATGATCTAACCTAGGCCCAACGCACTGTTGGGTCATATTGTTTTTAGACGGATCATGTAGGGTCGAATGATCTATGATTAGGTCTAGCGCACACACCACTCTCATACACAAGCTCGGTCCACTCTAGTCTCTAGAGAAACCCCCCTGATACGACAACCAGACTAAGAATTGAACCCAGGCAAGAGCCCTCCATGATGGGAGGGCGCTACCACCACACTGTGAGCATGTTCCCGGTTGAAGCTTCACTATTCGAAATTCTTTCATAAATTATTCCGAAACCTTTTTCATAAATTATTTGGAATTTCTTAAGAATATGTAGCTATAGCGTCAATGAAGAAAAGTCAACATGACTCCACAATAGTCTACTCAATCCTGCAAATTTTACTGGAACAATAACCCTCGGTCCTATGACAAAATCCCACTAAACCATCTTTGCTGAAACAGAAGTACCAGTCTTTTAACTAGAGTTTGCATGGTTTTTGAGCTTTAGAACCATCGCATGTGAGGTTTCTTCATTCAGAACTCAAAATGGGGGTGGTTCAACCGCGGATCGAACCGCAGCCGATCCACCGACCCATTTGCTGTCAACAGGAGCACCGCACACTCCATTTAAATAACTTTATGCCCTGCGGTGCACCAATGGATACCGTGGTTCGACCCACCCCACGTGTATATTCAAAGCAAGTGCAGAAAATCAAGTGCGATGTGTACGTACAACAGCTCCCTAAGCAAATTTGAAGAAATCATACGGCCCTATCCCATTGCCAGTCCAAGCAACAACTCTCTAAGCAAGTGTACATACAGACTAAGCAAGTGACCTGCCGGAGTTAATCAACAATCATTATAGACGAGATAGCTCTCGCAAGTGTACGTACAAAAAAGAGAATAAAAAGCAAGAAACAGACCAATCATTCTAGACCAAAGTAACATTAATGCTCTCATGTTCACTTGCATCGAAAATTTACAAGGAAGGTTCAACAACAGGTAGGAAATTTTGACAAGCAGTTTCTTAGGAATGGTACTGCTCCGTTGCTTCATATAAGTATTCCAGCATGAACTTAAACTAGATAGAACTTATATATATATATTAGAAAGTACACTAAAACTGGTAAGATGCTAATAAAGACTTGATCCAACTGATGAACCACACTTGGACTAATCTCTTTCCTGCAGTGTTTCAGGCCTGTTTGAAAGCCATCATCTTCTTTGGCCTCCTCTGAAAAAAGAGAAAATGTTGGAAATAAGACATCCGGTGAAGAATGAAGAGAAATTCAGGACAACATGCATGAGTTGCCAGCAATTGAGATTCATTTAGTACATTTATGGAAGGTTGATGCAAAAACAACTCTAGAATGGAAGTATCAGTTACTATACTATGTACAAATCTGAATCGCAGAAGACGAGATTAAAAATTCAACAGTGCTAAGCTAAGCTCTATCAATATCTCAACTGATGCAAAGCAAACCTAGATATAACACAGTGTAGCCGACTTATGAGAACTCCTAAGGAAGGCCAACAGATCATGAACAATGGTGTGATCGATGATAAAAGCCAAGGACATGAAAATTAAGATAAAAGCAGGATGATCAAATCCCTGCTTCTCTCACACAAAGGAGCACAATCCACCTTTATCTGACTAAAAGGCATCTGAATAGATACTACAGACATAAAGAAATTTTGCAAGCTCAAAGTTTTCATAAAACTATAGCCACCTTGTGTGAGGAAGCAATGCCAAGCGTTGCACTTGCAGAGTGACAGAACAAGTAATTTACAAGTGACAGAACAAGTACTTACTTCTTGTAGCACATATCAATAAGCACAGTCATGCAATGCACAAAGGAAGGACAATTACAAACTATGCTATCAGCTTGTCAACAAAGCAAGGAACACTTGGTAGGGTGCATTCAACAACAATTCTGATCAATGAAAGACCAAAGACAGTGTGAAATAGAGCAACAGTTTTGTTCAAGAACACCTATGAACCTAACTGTAACTAGTCCAAAGATTGCAAATCAGATTATACTACTAACATATTCTCAGCTAACAAAACACAGAGAAAAGGGAACTCTGAACCAGTTGTAGGTAAACAACACATATACTACAGAGGTTCAGTTGCAGGAAATGCTAGAAGAAAATGCTATTGTATTCATATGAATTTGCAGGAAATCCATCTTCACAAAAAGTTCAGTTGTAGGTAAACTACTGTTGTGTATCAGGTTCAGTAAGCAAGGAATCAACCTTCTTCACAGGAATTGTAAGGGGACTGCACTAGGATATGTAACACATTAAATATTTCACTACATACTGCTACTGATGGTTTTAACCTAGTGAAATATTTCACTACATACTGCTACTGATGGTTTTAACCAAAAGCACACAACAGACAGATAAGAAAATAAATTCCACTCATGCTGATTCTAAGAAAAAAAATGGTATTGAATCTCACCTTCACTGAATTTCATCAAGAAGACAACAATCAATCGACTCCATACTGAATTTGGTTGAACCAGAAGCACGGAACCAGTCTTGTAAGCACATAATTCTTCCACAGTCTTGGGAGTCAAGCGGCTTCGAAAGTCTGAGATAAGTCTTCTCGCAAGGCTGAAAGCAGATTCGGATGGAACTGATGAGGCAGACGCCACCAACACATCTCGAGCCATACGGGAAAGAGTTGGATACTCCAGACTGTTATTCTTCCACCAACCAAGAATATCAAAGTCATCACTTCGAGGTATGGCTTGCTTTGAAAGGTACGCTTCAAGCTCCGTAGGTACCTCATTGGTAGGTTGGCTATTGAGATTCACGTGGTTGTCCCAATCAGCGTATCTTCCACTTGCATTTGTCCGTACACTAGCACAAGGAGCTTGTGCTATTTCTTGACCATATGAGTAATCTTTGAATAGCTCCACTAAGGTCTTCTTTACTATTTCAATTTTTTGACTCAGCCTCACTCCCAAACGCTTGTTTCAAACGGAAGTCAACAAATGCAATTTTAAACCGCGGATCAAAGATGACTGGAAATATAATTTGCAGCCATGTTAACTTCCAGTACCTTTTAAACTTCCTTTGCATGTACTGAATTATCTGTGTAAGTTCTCCATCTGCCTCAGGAACTTGGTTCTCCAAAACCAACTTGATTTCCCAAATCTCATGAAAATGCAAATTTGCCGTTGGATAGAATGATCCTGAGACAACTACAGTTGCATCAAAGAAGACCTTCAACTATCCACATACTTTTCTTGCTTTTTTCCCACTCTTCAGATATGGGTGCAAAGGTATATTCTTGATCTTGTTGTGTTAATGACTCAAAAGCTCTCTTCAACTCAAAAGAAGTCTTCAACATAAGATACGTTGAATTCCAACGAGTACATGTATCAACCTTTGGGAGCTTTGGTGAATGATCTGCTGTTGGATAGAGCTGTTGAATGATCTCTTGAAATTTCTGTTTCCGTGAAGTAGACCCTTGAATATACTTCATGCTTTCTCTGACCTTGTGCACAATTGGATTGATAATTTCAAATCCTGCTTTGCATATCAAGTTGAGCACATGTGCTGCACATCGCTGATGAAGCAACTTTCCTTTTCCCAATAACATTTTCTTCTCTAACAAATTAGCCTTCAAGAGCTTCATCATCGCATTGTTGTTGCTTGCATTATCCAAAGTGATTGCAAACAACTTATCTTCAATGTTCCATTCCTGGAGAAACTTCAGAACAACATTGAACATTGCAACACCCGTGTGTGGGGTCTTCATGAAAGAGAACTTCAAAATTCGCTTGTGCATCTTCCAATCATCATCAGTGAAGTGACATGTGATGCATATGTAACCCAAGGTCTGGTTGGATGTCCACATATCCATTGTCAATGAAACTCTACTCTTGGCATTTTTTAAAACATCTAGCAAAACTTGCCTTTCCTCTTGATATTTCTTCAAGCAATCATCAGTGATTATCCTCCTTGAGACCATCTTGAACACGGGGTTTAAGCTAGACACAAACCTTAGAAAACCATCATAATCTACAATAGATAGAGGGAATCCATGAACAGATATCATTCGAGCCAGCTCTTTCCTAGACACATCTTGGTTGAATCTCCAATCTTTCAAAGCGATTCCCTCTGGAGACATGACGGTTGATTTTAGTTGATTCACAACTTGTGTCACATTTAACCTTGCTTTACACCGCTTCAAGTGTGTAGACATAGCACTTGTTCCCGCTCCACGCTTAGCACTAATCTCTATATTGTAGTGCACACATTGCCCTTTGGTAACTACACCACCAACACGGATTTTGGTGAACTCTTCCCAAACCTTTGATCTGAATTGTCTATTTTCTTCACCATGTAGGAAGCCATCAATCATATGTGGCTCGATTCGCCCCTCAACAATGTACCCTCTATCAAATTCATCTGAATCTTCACCTCCATAACCCTGTCCTGACCAACCATCACCCATTTCACCATCTAGACCAGCACCGACATCATCCTCAGCCCCATCACCAACAAACATTTGTTCTGCTCTTTCAACTTCAGGCATACTTTGTTCTCCTCTTTCAGCTTCAGGCATACTAGTTGGACGGGGAGTTCTTTTTCGCTTCGATTCACTGCTGAAATCAATGGCAAACATTTGGTTTAGAATCAAGAGGTTATGTCTAGTCTGCAGAATTGAAGTAAAAGAAAGACAAGTAAAATGAGCAAGCAACAGAACATGGGAAAATTAGGAATATCTGGCATTCTGTCATTGGGCTTGATCACCAAGCTCTAAGGTGACTGCAGATGAAGTATAATAATGCTGGACACAGTAAGGATGATCGATGCAATTAAATTAATACTTTGCAACAAGTTATCACCTCGATAGAAATTGCGACAAGGGCGTTGAAGTGACATCTTCATGACTTTGCACAGTTGCAGATCTGGTGGCAGCTTCCTTAGCAATGCTAAGCCTTTGAGTGACCTCGGCCTGTACGACATAAGAACTACCATGAACAAATGGCATAGAACTACCATGAACAGTCTTAGGTACAAGAAATCAGCAAGACACACTACATATATAACAGTGTAATCCCGATTCCAAAAAAGCTAGCAACGAAGAAAAATAACAATGCTGGGGCCCATAAAATTGGAGTTGAAGCAAAGAGCTAACGGTATAAAACAAAAATTGAAGCAGAGTAATTCAAATCAATGTAAGAATAAAGAAATTATGAGTAACAATCGAGTAGCAGAACCTACCATGCATCTATCACAAACTCTGACAAGTGGAGCATTATCTTCAGCTGTCAGAACAATTCTTCCCTGACTGCATTTGTCACAAAAGATTTCACCACAGTCCCGACAATGATGCTGCGAGAAAGGAACCCATCTCAAGGCATTAGAATTTAACCATAAGAGATAATGAATACGTGGACAAATTGCTATTTAGATTACCCTGCGATTGAAATGGCTAAAATCAACGACACATAAGCAGCACTTCTTGGCAACCTCATCTGGGACCTATAAGGTACAAAATTAAATGTATTGCAGAAACTTAACAAAATTACAAGTGAAGAAAAATAATCATAAGATTGGAAAGGGTGATACATTGATACAATATAATGTCAAGAACTTGGTAATTTCTTTCCCAGGTGCACGCAAGTCGTCCTACTGCACCTAGCAAGCATGCCAAGCAAGAGCACCGAACCAATCAACGACTGCTATTGCTGAGAAAATTGCCGATTCCAGCAATGACGCAAAGGCAAAGAAAAAAAATGATCTTTCGCACTAAAAATGCCGATTGAAAGGGCTATTGTTGGGATTTCTTTGTCGATGTGATTTTGTGGAGTAATGTTACTCGGATAAGGACAGAACATTATAGTAGGATACAACCATACAGGGTTGACAGAGGAAGAGGATCAAGCATGGCAGTAAGCTCGAAGACAAACTGCAGAACTGTGGGTTTTACTTGCAAATTACCAGTTTATCATTTTGGAAAGCTAGCTCCATTTTGTATCTTTGGGAATAGAGAATGGGATATTTGGAGAAATAGTTGAACAAGTTGTTGGAGGATTTTTTTTCACAAAAATCTTTATTTATATCAATAAGGAAGGCTATAAAGAAGCTTTTAGAGCTGCTCTTATGAATACAAATGTCTTGCAACTACTGCAGATTTGTCCCTTTGTCATGCTATGGTGTGACTACGAAACATAGTTGACGACATGTTAGGACTTGGGAGATAGGCATCATGCAAAGGATATAGGAACTTCTTTTGCTTTAGAATATGTGTATTTTTTATGGGGCATTTACTCTAGCATATCGATGAAGCCTAGAGACGTATCCCGTAGGGTCGTTGGGAGGTCACTTCAGTATGCGTGGTTGCCTAGACGCAAGTGATATCGGTCGGCTTATATTGATCTAGCCGGCCTGTTGAAAACTTGAAAAATACCGATGAGTGTTTAAGGGAGCTAGATTCTTCACTCCATTTCCTGGCAACTGGCATCCAGTATTCGTACAGGTTCAGGAAGGTTAACTTTTATGTTAAAAAAAAGGAAGGCTACTTTCACTCCTGCGGTGAGTTGCCGTGGAGAAATTGAAGTTGAGAAAGAAATAGTTGGTGTTTGCTAAAATTGCATAGGTGTAGTACTAGTCCATTGTCTGTGCATTTTCACTCTTGTGGACATCATGACAAAAGCTTATGGTTAACAACTTAACAGGATGGGTTGTGAAATGTTCATATTAGACATTCAGATTCAGACGATGCGTGCTGAAGCCTAACATTTCCAGCACGGCTGGTTTCGTGCGCTGGTCGGCAACACTTGCAATCCGTTGTTTTTCTCAAAAAAAATCCTCCTAAAGCAACCCGTTTTGTGCGCTAGCTAGGGTCTGAGAAAGAGGGGAAGGTGAGGGATGGTACCTTGGGAGGAGGAGGAAGGGGAGTAGCGGATGGCGTCGGTCGTCCTGTGCTCGTGTCCGCTGTGGCCTTCTTCTTGGCTGCTGGTGCGGATGGCGCCGGCGAGCGGGAGCAGCGGACGTCGCGGACGGAAGTCGCAGACGGGAGCGGGATGTCGCGGGCAGGCGGGATCAGCGGACATGGTTTAGATGCCACCGCGGCGGCGGCCGCCGCTGCCAGCGCCGGACGGACAGGAAGCATGGAGATGTGGACGATCCCTCGCTGCCGCCGCCGCCGGACGGACGGGGTCGAACCTCCCGAACCTCTGGTTCGACTGATTCCGACCCAGAGAACCTAGGCACTTAATGGATCACAAATGGGCTCCATTTGGTTCGTTTTTTTGGCCGGTTCGAAGAACCTTTGGGCCGAACCGACCCACCCCCATTTTGATTCAGAACTAATCATTTGTGATAAATTTTATATCAGCTAAACCTTATGCATCATTCTCTGTTTCATTTTAATCGGATTTCTCACACAAGGGCACAAGGCCAAGTCTGAAAATATTTTAGAACAGAAAAATTCCGCTTGACAATAAGACATGGGCACAAGTCAACACAATTTATTAATGTAGATAGCATGATCTACTCAGCTATTCAGCAACAAGATTGAAGATATTTCAAGCATCCACATTACTGCTTAGATTAAGCACACCATCGTCAGCACACTCTCTTCAAGGCTAAATATACAACCAGGCATGGAATCAACAAGGTTGTTACTAATAGCAAGAGAGATCTGCAATTCCACATATATCAAGGCCCAGTTTAGTTACACAAAAATTTTGCAAAATTTTTCAGATTCCCCATCACATCGAATCTTTAGACACATGCATGAAGCATTAAATATAGATAAAAAATAAAACTAATTACACATTTTAGACGAAATTCACGAGACGAATCTTTTAAACCTAATTAGTCCATGATTGAATAATATTTGTCAAATAACAACGAATTTGCTATAGTAGCGTTTTCCAAAAAATTTCAGAAACTAAACAGGCCCCAAGTCAAATAAAACTGGACATAGATGATGAAGCCTGAAGGCCTAATATGAATTGAACAATCTTCCTTTATCAGCTTAGAATGAGACAAGTAACCTGCAACAGAGCATACATGAACAAAAGCAAGATTGATAAGATGGCGCCTGACTTCCAGGTAGATTTTCTAAGCAAGTGACTAGAAATTCCAAGTTCATCCTTTGTGAACTACATTAGAAGACAATATCCTTGTGACTCCAATTTCTACTGCTCCAAAACCTCCGCTTCATCTAAACTGAAACCTGTTCAATAAATAAAAATAAGAATAAGATCCAGGGGGCTTCATTTGAGAAATAAGAAAAAATTCAGCCGTGGGCATGGATGAGGATACCATAGACCCAGTTTCGTTTAAATCAATAAGAAAAAAGAATTCAGTTCAGTGTATTAGCTTTTCATTTCACCAAACAGCAGCAGAATGCAGCTATGCTAAGGTTGGACAAATCTTTTATGAAAATGAATTTAGAGTTTGCTTCCACTACAAACACTAGCATCAAGAATAACAGTCTGTCCAACTCATTATGAGAATCAAATGGACTTTAATACAGAATTCTAGCCGAATTTGTAGACATAGAAGCAAACAAACTGCATGACAGTATTGGCGATTTACATCGAATAACAGGAGCTTAACACATAGAGATGAGAAAATAAACATTTGACTGAACATGCAGTACTAAAGTTTGTTAATATGAACCAAAAAAATTTCACAGATATAGTTGCCACAGCAAGGAAAACTAAAATAAGAATAGAACTCATGGCAGTCATATGAACAATAGTTACGAACAGATAAATGAAATTCCATATCGTGAATCCTTTATTCTTGCCTCCAAGGAACACAGAGAGGATTGAAGAACAAATGGAGCAAGGACACTGCAGTACTTATATGTAAAACTACATACATATATGGCCATCTAATTGCTCACATCTAGTCAGTGCTAGATCCAGGAATTTTTGTTTTGGTGGGATGAGACTTAGGACAAGCTAAGCCAAAATAATAACTAAAAAAAGGACGAACTTAAAGAGCGACGGGTCACGCATTTGAGGAGAACGACCTCGCCCCCACACCTACCCCCGGTTTCCACCACATGCAACACGCCTCTGACCCTCAACCCCGCCATCCCCTAATCACCGCAACGTGACGCCGCCGCCACCAGCGCCTAGATGTGGTTGCTCCACCTCTCCCTCCTCCATCAGGCGCTGTGCTGCGTGGGGCTCAGATTCGAGATGCTGGAGCTATGATTTGAGATGCTGCTAGCCTGGGAGCCGTGCCATCGCCATAGGCAGCAATAGACGAAGGCAAGGAGAGTCGAGTGACATGCATCTCCATTGCTTCCTGTTTCATTCCTGGCCTGCTAGCCAGCTGGGCTCTAGTGTGGTTTTTGGCCCATATTTGCCTAATTCCCATTGGTCCAGTAAAACCCATTGCTCCCCCACATGTCCACACAAACCCAGTAGCCGGTTTTCTTCTCCAATCACCCCTTTCCGTCGCTAACTCCAGTTCTCTGTCCATGCACCAAGGTACACAGCTCGTTCATGGAGATGATGGGAAAAACAGAGGATCGCTGTCCGGTAGCCGGGGCAGCTGCCCCACCTCGCCTACAGGGTAGATCCACCTCTGCATCTAGTGAACTCACCATCTCTCCGACTACACAAAAACTGTCACACACTACTCATTGTTTTCGTGATGAATTAGTCACAGTTTTTTAACTTACAAGTATAGAAAAACTATGACCTCAAGGCTTTACAAATATGTAACTCGTCATACACTAATAATCGCTTTTCTAATAATTTTAGATTTTCTTCATTACTTTATTCCTGTTCCACTTCCACATATGAGAAACTGATGAAAAGGATTAGGATGTTGCCAGTTAACTTACTTATGTAAAAAGAGCTCATGAACTTCATGACTTTGATAACTTTATCATCAATGACCTCACACTTGACTTCAACTATCTTTAAGTGGCCTGATATTGCAGCTGCAGTCTCTGGTGGATTCCAGCTTCCTTCAATTCTCAACTTAGGTTTAGATCTCTGCAGTTTACAAAAGCATTTCTCGAGGATCAATAATAATGTAATTTACAAGGCAGCATGTTTCCATTCAGAAAATGCACATACCTTGGAAAAAAGTTGAAGAGTGAGCTTTTCTAGAACTGGTGAGTGCTTCAAAATGCAATTTAGTTCATGGAAGTCAGGTGCCACACACCAGTAATCATTGAGGAACAATGTCCTTAACTTGCTAAATGTAGGGCACATCTTCAAATCCCTTTTGAAAATAAACTGGATAAAAATATAGACAGAAAAGGGTAAACTAATACTCATTGTGAATATAACTAGGAAGATAAAAACTAGTAGCTGTCGATGCATGCAAAAAGTCCATACAGGTGCCTTTATGAATGTGCCGAAGAGAATATAGATAGAGTTACAGACGAAATTGTATGCATACCGTCTTGGATTCTGCTATCAGTGACAAATTCTCGGCTTCCGACAAGCCTTCCAGAAGCACGCTACTGTCATGTTCAATACCATAGCAAGCGTTACAATTATCATGACCACAGTTCCCAGAGTCAGCATGAGCACAACTGTCTGCATTCATATGAGTGAGCCTGACAAATGCATTCTTTAGCATCGGCATCCTGTCAAGAACAGGAGTCCTGAACAAACTGGAATCTAGGTAGCCCTGGTCATCTAGCTTTAGTGAAACAAGACTCGGAGCATAAATAAGAGTGCGGAATCTTTGCTCTCCGAAATCACAACTTGTGAAGCTTACATGTTTCAGTGATTTGGACGAAATCTTCTGGACACAAGATAAGGAGCAGTCGGTAATGTGTAGATGTTCCAGTGATGGACAGCTCACGAAATCACAGGTCCTGTTCTGCAACACTACACCAAAAGGCTTTAGGATCCTCATGTGCTGGGAGACTAGATGCAGGTCGTCAAGCTGAAAAGCAGGATACAAATAGCAGCTGAGCTTGAGCACACGAGCTTTGCACAACAAAGCATAACGGACCCAGAGGTGCACACGCTGGTTGTCACTGTCCTCAAATGCATCAAACATGAGCTCAAATGTGTCAAGTGGTGAGGCTGCACGGAGGAGCAGAGCATGTTCCAGGAAGGAACTAACTGTTGGAAAGTAATTCTCTCAATTAGGGCTAACCCTAGAAGGGTAGCTATATAGGTTCCATACATGGGCCACATGGGCCTTAGCCACATGGGCCTAAACACATACTCCAACACCCCCCCGCAGTCTGAACTACCGGCGCAGCGGAGTTCGAGGCTGAACAAGAAAGAACACACACAACCCCCCACAGACGCAACTAGCCACCAGTGATGTTGAGGCTGGAGCGAAACTCGGCGAAGGTCGAGGACGGGAGGCCTTTGGTGAAGATGTCCGCGAACTGGGAGGTCGTCGGAACATGAAGAACCCGCACCTCGCCCATGGCCACCCGATCACGGACAAAATGGAGGTCGATCTCCACATGCTTCGTCCGCTGGTGCTGGATGGGGTTGGTGGAGAGGTAGACCGCACTGACGTTGTCGCAGTAGATCAGTGTGCTCCGGGAGGGTGGAGTGTGTAACTCAGTCAGCAGCTGCCGGAGCCAGGCGGCCTCCGCCACGCCGTTTGCAACGGCGCGGTATTCCGCCTCTGCGCTGGACCGGGAGACCACCGGCTGGCACTTGGACGACCAAGACACCAGGTTGCCGCCCAGGAAGACGGCGTAGCCGGAGGTGGAGCGGCGAGTATCCGGGCATCCGGCCCAGTCAGCGTCGGTGTAGACGACGAGGTCGGTGGCGGAGGCCCGGTGGAGGAGGAGACCGTAGTCGAGTGTGCCCCGGAGGTAGCGGAGGAGGCGCTTGAGAGCCACGAGATGAGGCTCCCGGGGATCATGCATGTGGAGGCAGACCTGCTGAACTGCATAGGTGATGTCCGGCCGGGTGAAGGTGAGGTACTGAAGGGCCCCGGCGAGACTCCTGTACGCAGTGGGATCGGCCACCGGTGGCCCCTCAGCCTCAGACAGCTTGCCCTGAGTGTCAACCGGAGTGGAGCAGGGGTTGCAGTCAGTTATCCCAGCCCGCTCCAGAATGTCCCGAGTGTACTGTCGCTGGTGAAGGAGGAGCCCGGCAGGACGGTGCTCAACAGTGACACCGAGGAAGTGGTGGAGCTGACCCAGATCCTTCATCGCGAACTCTTGCTGGAGAGCGGTGATGATCCGGCGGAGAAGTGGGTCGCTGGAGGCGGTGAGGACAATGTCATCAACATAGAGCAGCAAGTATGCAGTATCGGCGCCATGGTGGTAGACGAACAGGGACGTATCAGACTTGGCCTCCATGAACCCCAGGGTCAGCAAGAAGGCGGCGAACCGGTGGTTCCACGCCCGAGGTGCCTGCTTGAGGCCGTAGAGGGACCTGTTGAGCCGGCAGACCATGTCAGGACGGGTGGTGTCGACGAACCCTGCCGGCTGACTGCAGTACACCGTCTCGGTGAGAAGGCCGTGGAGGAAGGCATTCTTGACGTCCAGCTGGTGGACAGGCCAAGACCGAGCAAGTGCCAGCGATAGCACGGTACGGACGGTGGTCGGCTTGACCACCGGGCTGAAAGTCTCATCGTAGTCGACGCCAGGGCGCTGAGTGAAACCCCGGAGGACCCAGCGAGCCTTGTAGCGCTCGAGAGAGCCGTCAGCCCGGCGCTTGTGGGTCCAAATCCACTTGCCGGTGACGACGTTGGAGCCCGGCGGCCGGGGCACCAACTCCCACGTCTGGTTGGCGAGTAGCGCGGCGTACTCCTCTTCCATCGCATGGCGCCAGTGAGGGTCCAACAGGGCGTCGCGGACGGAGGAGGGTACCGGAGAGACCACCGCATCGCCGGTCGAAGCCTCGAGGGCACGAGGCGGCAGGGTGCCAGCCGCGTGTCGTGTCACCATCGGGTGAACATGCCGCGGGTGTCGGTGCAGTAGCGGTGGATGGTAGACCGGCGGGGCACCACGAGCCGGCGGAGACAGCGGCGGTGGTGTCAGTGTCCCCGGTGGAGAAGGGAGCGCGAGCGGCGGCGGCCGCGGCCTGCGCTGGTACACCCGTACCGGCGCGGCGAACCTCGACGGAGGTGCCGGGGCAGGTGCCGGGATGGGATCTGGCGTCGTCGACCGACACGACCCCCCCGGGGCAGCAGCGGGGGACGAAGGCCCCGGGTCTGCACCAACCGGAGAGGACGGGGCCGCGCCCGAGGACGACGGGCACGGACCTGGTGGGGAACCGGGACAGGAGGCCGGCCCGGCACGCGGCGAAGCGGTACCTGCAGGAGACCACGAAAAAGGTGGCTGGACCACCGGGTCAGTGGAAAACAGGGAGGGTGGGTCAGGTACCGGAGGGGTGGTGGTGCTGGAGAAGGGAAAGACGGACTCATCGAATACCACATGGCGAGATATGAGAACCCGTCGGGAGGTAAGGTCAAAGCACCGGTACCCCTTGTGATCCGGAGAGTACCCGAGGAAGACACAGAGCGTGGAGCGGGGGTCCAGCTTATGGGAAGAAGTGGCAGCGGTGTTGGGATAACACGCACACCCAAACACGCGGAGGTGATCGTACCTCGGCGGGGTACCGAAGAGGGCGTGGTGAGGAGTGGGAGCGGGGCAGGCCGCGGAAGGAAGGCGGTTAAGAAGGTAGGTGGAGGTGTGTAGGCCCTCAGCCCAGAAGCGAGCGGGAAGGGAGGCCTGAAACAGAAGGGTACGCACGGTGTCGTTGGTGGTGCGAATCATCCGCTCTGCCTTGCCATTTTGCGAAGAGGTGTATGGGCAAGACCTGCGCAACTGAACACCGTGAGAGAGGAAGAAAGCGCGGGAGGTGGAGTTATCAAACTCGCGACCATTGTCACACTGGACGGCCTTGATGGTGAGGCCGAACTATGTAGACACCCACGTGAAGAAGTGAAGGAGCGTGGTAAACGTGTCTGACTTCGCACGGAGAGGAAATGTCCACGAATAATGCGAAAAAACATCAACAACCACAAGATAATACTTATAACCAGAAATACTTAGAACAGGAGATGTCCATAGGTCGCAATGTACAAGATCAAAAATGCGGGCCGCATGAGAAGAAGAACTAGAAAAAGGAAGACGAACATATCGGCCCAATTGGCACGCATGACACAGTTGTTCATCAGGAGCTCGAGTACATGGAACACCAGAGCTACGACTGAGCTGTATCAGGGCATCACGTCCAGGATGGCCGAGGCGCCGGTGCCAGGTAGTAGAGGAAGTAGAAGCGGCGAAGGCAGCTGACAAAAAGGACGGCGAAGAGGACGAAGGCGCTGCCGGGAAGCGAAGGGTGTAAAGGGGCCCGGTGCTGTCACATCGGAGTAGAGGACGCCGGGAAGCCAAATCCTTTACAGTAAGACCAGAAGAGTCAAATTCCACAGAACAAGAATTGTCAGCTGTAAAACGACGAATAGAAAGAAGGTTATGAACCATAGAAGGAGCAACAAGAACATCAGGAAGACAAAAGGAGCCATGAGCACCGGCGGTACCCACAGACGTGACAGGAAGACAAGAACCATTGGCGACCATAATGGACGAAGGAAGAGAGGAAGAAGGAGAGTGGAGCGATGAAAGTATACCGGGGTCAGGAGTGGTGTGGTAGGTGGCACCCGAATCAGCAATCCACTCCGGTTCGACCGGAGGTGTCAGGCCCATGGTGCTGAACGAGCGGGCCAAGGCCGCCGGGTCCCATCCCGTGACCCCCGGAAGAGTCCCAGAGGGTGGAGTCCACGCCGTAGCAGGGAAGGCACCAGGTGTGGGGCCAGCAGGAGGAGTTCCGGTGAGCATGGCCACCGGGGGACGCGAGTCGGCCCCGATGGCGTGGTAGGGCCACATGGAGATGCGCCCTGACCATGGGTGCTGGAAGGAGGGCCATGGTGCCCCCCCGGCGACCCACCATGAGCCGGAGGCTGGGTGTGGCCGCCCCGACCACCCCCGCGACCCCCTCCACGTCGACGGCGACCGCCACGGCCCCCCCCCCCACCTCCGCTCGGGCCGGAGGGAGGGGGACCCAGAAGAGACGGCGGCGGTGGAGCAGTCGGGCGTGTCGAAGTAGCAGCCAGGGCCGTCGAGGGGGACGAGGAGCCCGTGGAGGTGGTGGATCCCGGCTGGAGGCCCTGAGTGAGCTCCTCCATGACGAGATCGTCACGAACCTCCAGGAAGGTGGGGAAGGGCCTCTGGCGGGTGATCCACGTCCGGAGGTGGGCGTAGCGGTCGCTGAGCCCCCGGAGGACGTTGAGGACCAAGATGCGATCCTCCACGGGCCACCCAAGGTCCCCCAGGGAGTCCGCCATGCCCTTCATCCGACGGCAGAACTCACCGACGGAGAGGTCACCCTGGACGAAGGTCCTGAAACTCGCGTCGAGGCGCAGAGCCCGGGCCTCCGCGTTGCCCAGGAACTGGCCCACAAGGGCTAGCCAAGCCCGGCGCGCGTCAGGAGAGGTGCGGACGAGGTCGTGGAGGTCCAGAGAGATCGTCCCCAGGATCCAGGAGAGGACGATGCTGTCCAGACGAAGCCACGACGAGGTCTGAACGGCGACCGAGGCGTCAACGAGGACGTGGTCGTCGAGGGCGTAGCGGCGAAGAGTGAGAAGCACCAGATCCCGCCAGCGGGCGTAGGAGGGCGACTCCGGCTCAAGGACGACCGGGACGAGGAGGCGGATGTTCTGTACCCCCCGGCCTGGTAGTGAAGCTGAGCCACGAGCGGGTCGGCCGGGTCGTGCCACAGGACGGTAGTATGTGACACGCGGCGTCTCGGCGAGGCAGAGGAGGTAGCTCCGGTGTCCGGGACCATGGGAGAGGTGAGGAGATGCTCGGCCTCGGCGATCTGGCGAGCCAGGGCGTCAGCCGCGTCGCGCTCACGCTCCCAGATGGCGGCGGCCGCCCGCACACGAGCCTGCCCCTCCGCGGCGGCCGCGCGGGCAGCGACAAGGGCGGCAGCGAGGGCGGAGTCGGAACGCGGTCCCTGAAGCGTAGGTGTGCCGGCACCAGGAGTTAGGGCCGCCCGATGGAGGACGGCGGCATCGGTCCCGGCGGCGCGCAGGAGGGCGGCCAGGGCGGCTGGAAGGTGGTCAGCGCCCCCTGCCCCGGCAGCTGCATCCAGAAGTGCGGCAAGGGTGGTCTGGAGGGTGTCAGCGCCGATCCCTGCATGGACCAGAGGAGATGGGACCGGCGGGGGCAGGGGATGCTCAACGCCGGCGGCCGCAGGAGCAGAGTCTTCCCCGCCGCCCGTGCCTGCCGCGTCCACCCCGGCAGTGAGGGCTGCTGCCGTGTGGGTAGGGAGGGGGAAGGTCGCGGCAGGGAGGTGGGGTGGTCCGCGCGCGTCCAGGCGGCGGACGGGCGTAGGGGCGGGCGCGGCGCCAGGCGGCGCAGTAGCGGGCGGAGCGGGCGCGGTGCCAGGCGGCGCCCCAGGAGCGGCGGCGGCAACCTGCGCCCAGGAAAGGGTGGAAGGGAAGAGGGAGAAGGGGGAGGGAGAAGAGGGAGGCCGGTCAGCCATGCCGGCGTCGGTGGCAGGAGCAGCGCCGGCGGTAGGAGGCTGAGCGGCGGCGGCGGCGGCTCAGGGTGGGGAAAGAGGAAGGAACCGGCTTGATACCATGTTGGAAAGTAATTCTCTCAATTAGGGCTAACCCTAGAAGGGTAGCTATATAGGTTCCATACATGGGCCACATGGGCCTTAGCCACATGGGCCTAAACACATACTCCAACACTAACGTCCGCCAAACTCCGGCACCCAATCCGCAGGCTCGAAGCCGACCGCCAGAGGTGACGACAGCGGTGTGCCTGCACACATGTCTGCACGCCCTCCTTTGCATCCAGGAAGCCGAGGATATGGTGAATGACTCTGTCCGGTAGGGCGTTTATTCCTCCGCCACCACCAGACGCTGGAGGCACTACTCCCTTGCCCTTTTTCCGTGGTGGCATTCCGTCAAACAGGTGGCGTGCGTCGACGCTGCGGGGCGAGAAAGTGTCAGTAGCAGCGAGTCTTGGGCCCATGAGTAGTAGATCCAGCGAAGGAAGAATAAGACTATCCGCAGTGGGTACTAAAGACATATTCTAAAGCTTTAGAGTATGAATATAAAGTAAAAACTGTTGTATTGGGTACTCTAAAACGATACTCTATCTTTTCTTTTACTCTATATTTAGAGTGATACAGTGGTTACTCTATGGTAGGCAGTGGCGGGTCCCACTAGCTAAACAAAGGAAAAAAATACTATAACTCATAAATCAAAAATCCAAATTAAATTTTGATTGCACCATTAAATTTGTCTCAATAAATCCTTCAAAACTAGATCACACATGAATATATTTAGATAAAGTGATAAGTGGGTCCCATAGTGGATATAGTAGATAGATGATGATATAGAGGATGGATGAGTGCGGAAGAATTAAGTATAGAGGAGAGAATCTTAAGGATGAATATAGAGGTCATAGCCTAAAGAAGGACGCCTGCGGGGTTACCACCCTCACCTGACTTCCACCGGCGTCACCCGCTGCGGCAGCAAGGATGATAACGACGAAACTTGGTAGCCCAAACAAGCAAATGGAGGCCATGTTTAGTTGCCATGCAAACCTAAAATATTTCCTTTTTCACCCATCACATCGAATCTTTCGACGCATGCATGAAGCATTAAATGTAGGTAAAAAAGATAACTAATTGCATAGTTTGTCCGTAAATGTCAGGACGAATCTTTTGAGCCTAGTTAGTCCATGATTAGACAAATTTTGCCAAATAACAACAAAAGATGCTACAGTAACTTTTCACATACTTTTCGCGAACTGAACACGCCCGGAGTGGATAAGAGAACCCGACGGTGATGTGTCAGAGTCGCAGAGAAGGAGTGGGACATGGAAGTAGGGGCTCGTTGTCTTCCTTTCCAAATTCAAGTTTTTTCACTTTCCCGTCACATTAATTTTTAGATCTATATATGGAGCATTAAATGTTAGTAAAATAAATAACTAATTATACAAATTAGTTGTAAATCATGAGACGAATCTTTTGAGCCTAGTTAACCTATGATTGAACAATATTTATTTAATACAAACGAAAATGCTATAGTTAGAAAAATTCTAACTTCTCACGATCTAAATAAGGCATAGTAATAGAAGCTTCAGGTCACGGAGCGCGGTGGCATTCCTCGAGGCTCAGAGCATCTTATACATTTTGTCATCTGACTTTATCATCCTTAATTTTTTAGCAAAATAAAAAACCCCTCAATTTGGCATCCTTCCCCCTATTTTCTCTAAGGCCCAGTTTAGTTCCCCAAGAATTTTGTAAAATTTTTCACATTCCTCGTCACATCGAATCTTTAGACGCATGCATGAAGCATTAAATATAAATAAAAAATAAAACTAATTACACAGTTTAGACGAAAATCCACGAGACGAATCTTTTAAGCCTAATTAGACTATGATTGGACACTAATTACTAAATAACAATAAAACGCTACAGTATCCATTTTACCAAAATTTTTGCATCTAAAGAAGGCCTAACTTCGCGAAAATCGCGCGTGGGTCACGAGCTGGCATCCAATCCCTTCTGCCCCGCTCGCTGAAAAGACCTGCTGGTCGCTGTCCGGTTTGATTTGTGAATCATTCAGTTTAACTCTCATCCCATCAATGTTGCAGTAAATGCATGGAGTACTAAATATAGACTAATTACATGTATGTCGGCACAGATTAGGAGTAATTTACGAGACGAATCTATTAATCCTAATTAGTCTAAAATTAAAAACTTTTTGTTAAATAAGACGAAAATGCTACCGTATTTGTTAAATAACAGCTCTAACAAACAAGCCCTTCGAGAAGCAGCATGCCGTGATGATCTGCTGCTCGCTGTTGTGATTCAGAAGCAAGCAGCATGCTGTGAGCCTGTTTAGTTCACAAAAAGTGAACCCAAAAAGTGTTACAGTACCTGTCACATCAAATCTTGTGGCACATGCATGGAGTACTAAATGTAGATGAAAGAAAAAACTAATTACGCAGTTTAGTTATAAATCACGAGACAAATCTTTTGAGCCTAATTAGTCCATGATTGGATATAAATTACCAAATAAAACGAAAAGTGCTACAATAGCCGAACCCAAACTTTTTTCACAACTAAACAAGCCCTGTGTATGCCGTGATGACACTGCTCGCTGTGGAAGCGTGTAGTCATGGCCTGTCTTGTCTGCTCTGCAGAATGATCGCTGGCTTGTCTTGTCTGCTAGTTCCTGCGTGTCTTGTCTGCTCGCTGTGCTTGAAGATTGCCTACAGAACCTCGCTGTGCTTGAAGATTGCGGCAAAACGACGAAGGAAAGGATGCAGCCGCGGCGTTCTGGCGCGCGTCTGTGAAGGGTTTCGTGTGAAAACCAGTACCCACGAAAAAAACCGGCACGTGGGATCAACTTTGGATTTTCAAAAGTCAATTATATCAAACTCTTAGAGATGAACTCTTTTTTCCTTCCTATATTACTTTATGAGTTGGCAAACCCCATGATTTGAAAAACAAAAAATGTCAAACTGTTGGATATGCTCTTAGGTGAGGTGATGGGACAGGAAAGCTCGACAATGGAGATGAACAAGCGGAGGTGGAAGAATGGATAGGTGGCCGGTCGCCCGGCCTGGCGGATACAAAGGTTGGTCCCACTTCATATTCGAGACCCGCCTGCAGCGAAGAGGATCCTTTACTTGATTTTTTATTTTTAAATACCACTTTTTAAATTACAAAAATATAACATATAGAATTTTTAAATAATATTCTCTCCATCCTTAATTATAAGATATTTTGGTTTTCTAGATATATATATAGCTTTTGATATACACTTATATAATATAATGTACAGTATGTCTAGATAAGTATCTACAAAGGGATGTGTTGGCGCCTGGACATCCGATGGTATAAGATTTTGTCGGACAGTCATTTCCCGCGCGCCTGCACAGCCTGCCCCCCATTCGCTAATGCATCCTGTCATATGTGCATCGCGCCGTTGTCACGTCCATACGACTCGCTCGCAATCCGCCCCGTCCACCTCGATTCGACCTGCCCCCTTCCGCGCACTCCTCGTGCCCCCGACCGCCGACCCTAGCATGCAGCCGGCCATCGGCTCACCGGGCCCCATTCCCCAGCGTCTGTGCCGTGCCACCATCACTCCCTGCGCCTCCTGACTCTTCGAACAGCATGAAACACGTATAACATGAAACACTTAATGCAACATACGTCTGAAACAGATGAAATATCTGAAACATACACTTGCAGTATATGTGTGAAAACATATGCAACATTCAGATAGAACACTTACAACTTACAATGTGAAAACACTTGCTACAACGAAAGACTGGAATAGGTGAAACATTTGGAATATACTGTTGCAACATATGTGTGAAACATATGCAACATCCAGATCAAAACGTTTGCAATAAACGTCTAGAACAGATGAAACATTTTGAATAAACCTTGCAATATGTCTCCGAAACACTTGCAACATGTGCAACATCTCTGATATATTTTTGCAACATCCATATAAAACAACCGCAACATACCTCTAAAACGTCTGAAACACTTAAAACATATATTTGCAATATAGGGGAGGGCCTATGCTAGTCAATTTCGGATGTCGAGGTGGGAGCCGGTGACAAGTGATGGCGTGTAAGTTCCACTAGCATCTAGCACCAGCGGCGCACGCGAGCACCACCACCACTAGCACCGTGCTTTGGTTCGACTGGGCAGACAGCGCATGCAATAGGTGAAGCGAGCACCACCAGTAGCATCGTGTGTGACTAGTGGGGGCGAGAGGCACGCGTGACGGGGCATGACCAAGCGGCGGTGGATGGGGCACGCGGCAGCAGCGAGGGGAGTGCGCGCCCGCGTCCATGATGGGGCAGCCGCAAAGGCACCACGACAGAGGACGTGGTAGTGGTATTTTCTCAGTCGTATGAAAAGTCGAGCCAACTGGAATACGTGTTATGGCCACCGGCCCTCCACAACTATTTGGTCTTTCGGCGGTAAAGTCAACGTGAGTTATTTTCCAACTATCCACAACACAGTTGCATCGTCATTACTTGCACTTCTCCGTCTTCAAGGTTGGCCTATTTAACCAGGGTCTGGATGCACCTCTTGGGCTCAATCCATACACTCTTGAATCCACACACTCGTGAGCAACTGTATCTTTCCTCATCGCCAAGAATTTTTGTCTTCATCCTTGGACCTCTCATGGCCTCCTCCTGGCTGTGAGAGGTGCAAGATAGAGGTAGAGCACCTCAAAGGGTGTTTGGAGAAGGCCTTCAAGATTGGGTGCTTTAGATTCCATAACCTTGCTGCCCCTTAGCATCGAGATGCAAATCTGCATCCCTCGATGCTAAGAGGTAGCAAGATTATGGATTATAAAGAACCTCATTGAGATACATGTGCAAGTTTTGCGAGGTGCTCCTTCTCCATCCTTGGTGTGGTGCTGCCACTGAACATGAGCTTGACCTTGATGATTGTAGATCTTCTTACAGATCTTGTGTTAACAGAAGATCTGTAATCATCTGGTTCTCTCCTATTTAGGGGCACCAAGTCTTGTAATGTCCATCCATAGAGATCAGGGTCAGTTGTGTCTATGTATTGCTGATATTTTGACTCAGTTCCGAGGCTACCAATGTGGACTATAGAGTGATTACAGTTTACCTAGAATGAAATTTGATTTTTCTTGTTGGGGAGGATAGAACACTGATGGCATATGACATGAGCCACAGAAAAGTTCATGTCCTCCCTACCCGTGTCGTTCACTATACTAGAAGTACCTGGAGTATTTATTTGAACGGATCTTACTATCTGCCTTATGTCCCCTTGTTTATGGAGTCATTAGCAGAGCGGTGAAGGTGCATATGCTGTATTTTGTTTTTAGGACATGTCTTTGTTTAGGTAGGGAGTTGTTTTAAGTCTATATATATAGTCCAATTTTGTTCAGAGCAGTAAAACTTTGTATTGTGCAAGTTCTGGAGTGTCAGTGCTTTTGAACGATTTTCCTGCAATGGCTGTGGGAAGAAGAAAAAGGGTTCCATGCTGCATTAACTGCCAAGCTGATCAAGGAGTGCCAATCTGAAGGAGCAGAACACATCTACCTCATTTTAGTTACGTAAGTCTGTAGGAAGCAGAACCTTTAGTATACTACTGCTTGTGTTAATTCATCAGTTGACATAGTTGTTATGTTATTATCGAGCATTGTTATTATAACAAGTACTCTTCATTATGGACATGATGAATAATGTGTAATGATTAAATCTGTATGGTGTGTGTTTAGTAAGTTATTAAGGCCCAGCTGAATTAGTAAATATATTGTGAAAACCATATGCATATCCACCGTTGGTGAAGCAGATGTTCATCATCACCACTACTCATCTGATGCGGCAAGGATCAATAGTGTATCACCACCAAATCGTTTAGTAACCTGACACTGACTAAAGGATCATCATGGGCGGATCGTACTACAATGCAACGGTGACCATGCCCTATGACCAGACGGTTCATATGCTGAAGCGATGGTGATGTTCGCCTCGACACAGGTGGGTCGTGCTCCAATGCGACGGAATAAGGATCTGATCATGGATAGATTATAAGCCTTGCGGCAGTGTTAGTGCATGTCCACACAGACGGGTCGTGCTCCAATGCGACGGAAGTAAGGACCTTAGCACAGACGGATCATAAGTCAATGTGACGGTGTTAGTATACATCGCAGACGGTCTCAGATAGCAACGGTGAAGGTTATGATCATCACTGCCGATAGCTTACTACCGAGGCCAAAATTGGAATGCGATAGGGGTTACGACGTGGCTATGAAAGATCTGAGTGTAGTAGTGAGAGCACATATATTTTGATGGGAGTGAGCTAGATTGTAGCTTTATCACTGCTGCTTTTTGAAATCATCATGTATACTGCCATGGTAAATATGTTTGGCACATTCTCTATGTATTTGACTGGTCCAACAAGAAAACAAACGGTGATCTAATATTTATGGTGTAGCATTTAGAATAACATCGCTGCACGTGGGTACTCATGCAAGATTCAATTGGAACCAACGTCTAATGAATTGAATGACTTGTGCGAGCTGTATTTCTTGTTCTTGTTCGACTAAATAATGCAGTGCTACATCAAAGAGAAAGCAAGCTCGCAATGAGTAAGACTCCTACAGTATCTTACTGCAAGACAACTATAGGTCTACACAGTGGCGGACCCAGGATTTGAAACAAGGATAGTCCTAAATTTTTTTTTCATCCGCAATACAAAAAATTTCAAAGACAAAGTTCGATAAAATAGCTATAAATTAACCAAATTGCGACGATACAAATAAAAGGTTCGACACTTACAAAAATAGGTCCAAAACTTGCACAAATAAGATAATGTCTTACATAAATAAGGTCTTACATAAATAAGAGACTACACTACAAGTTCTAGACTTCTAGTTCAAGGCTCCTACTTTGCGCTTTCTCATTGCCATGAAAGCATGAACTATGTCATCCTCGCTTACAGTGGAGAATATATCACGCTCAATAAAGGTAACCAAGCAATCATTCAATAATCTATCACTCATACTATTTCTCACCTTATTCTTCACTAAACACAAGGCAGAGAATACTCTTTCAACACTTGCCATCGCCACCGGTAAGATCAATGCCAATTTAAGGACTAAGTACACCAAACCATAATATTCATGTTTCTTAGTGTCAACAAGCTTGTTAGAGAGCTCACCGAGGGTGTTCAGTCCTTCAAATCTAACATCCATCTTCACATCTTCAATATATGTGCCAAGTTGAATTTCAAGTGTCCTCAACTCCGAACTTGAAATATCTTTGGGATAAAAAGTTGCAAGCTTAAGGAATTTCTGAGCATCAAATGAGGAAAATGAATTGGAGGGACTCAATGCTGACATACAAATAAGCAACTCCCTACTAACCTCATCAAACCGATTCTCAAGCTCTTGATGAATTCTATCAATAATACCAATAAACACCTCTCTTCTATAATGATCATCAATTGTTTGTACAGGATAAAAGCGATGGGATCTTCCATGAGGCTCATATTTGCTATCCATTGCAGGAATATCAATAGAATATTTGATGCAAAATGATTTAACCTTTTCTAAGAAATCTTCCCACCCATCAGACTTCAATTGTTGGAATCTTCTTTTTGCCACACCAACGAGTGTCATTGCATTAACAATATCTTGGTCTCTCTTTTGCAAAGATTGAGACAACTCATTTGTGTACCCAAGAATCACAAACATCAAGTGGGCATTAAAAACAAACTCAAATGACTCTAAAGTCAGAACCATAGCATGTATGTTTGGCCAATCATCTCTTTGTGTGGGATCCTTTCCAAGAGTTTTGAGTACTTCCCGAATGGTAGGATACATGTCAATGATATGCAAAACAGTCCTATAATGAGAACCCCACCTAGTGTCACCAGGCCTAGCCAATCCCATCTCTTGATTCAACCCACTTCCGCTTTCTATTTCACCCAATTCAAGTGCTTTCTTCAACTTTCGTGCTCTAACATCTCTTAGCATATCATGGCGTTTGCAAGAAACTCCAATAATATTCAGCAAGCGTGAAACATGAGCAAAAAAATTACTAGCCCCAACATCTCCCTTGGCAACAGCAACCAACACTAATTGGAGTTGATGTGCAAAACAATGGACATAATAAGCAGAAGGAGACTCTTTCATTATTAGTGTTTTTAGCCCCTTAACCTCTCCTTTCATGTTACTAGCCCCATCATATCCTTGCCCACGACAAGAACTAAGAGTCAAGTGATGACTGGTGAGTAAAGATACAATATCTGTTTTAAGTTCCAAAGAAGTGGTGCCAGGAACATGAACTACTCCAAGGAACCTTTCACAAACACTTCCACGTTTATCAACATAACGCAAACAAACTGCTAGTTGTTCTTTATGTGATATGTCACTACATTCATCAGCTAGAATTGCATAGTAATCATCCCCAAGCTCTTCAAGTATGGATCTAGTGGTTTCTTCAGAGCAGCATCTAATAATTTGCTTTTGTATGCGAGGGGAGGTCAAAATGCAATTACCTGGGGCATTTTTTAGAACCACTTTGTTCACCTCTTCATTATTTCCAGCAAGCCAATTCAAGAGTTCAAGGAAGTTCCCTCTGTTGTTAGATTGTTCGGTTTCATCATGCCCACGAGAAGCCAATCCTTGATGCAAAAGGAACCTCAAACATCTCAATGAATAAATCAACCTAGCCCTGTAATCAGCTCGATCCTTTTCTAACACCTTCACAATGACACCATCAATTTTTGTACCCTTTTGCACAAACAAGTTGTATTTCTCTTGAGCAAACTTGTGTAAAGTTGAGGACTCATGTTTGTCAAGTGCTTTAGATCCCACATTCCAATTATTCCAGCCTTCTGTAATAAATTTTCCATTTTCTTTGCCAAATAAATAACATAAGAAACAATATGCTGCATCCTTCTCTACACTATATTCAATCCAATGGTACTTTTGAAACCAAAGAAAACTGAAGCGGCGATCTTTACCATAGATTTTTCTGGATGGATAATTATAGGCATAAAGATGACATGGGCCTTTTAAAATATACCTTCTTCTAATAGAATCTTGTTCATTCACATCAAAGGTTGAAATAGAACTCCTTAGGCCCGGGTCATGCTCAAGAGAATCAACATCATCAGCTGCAGCTAGAGGCGATTCTTCTTCCTCTTCTTCTTCAACTTCATCTGTTGTAGCTATAGTTGTACCTGTAGCTACCACTGTAGGTGTTTCTGTCCCTTCATCCACGGCCAGTGCTACAATACCACTTTCAACACTCACAATTAGAGGATATTCTACAATAGGAATAGACAACTCTTCATCAGCATCTGGAATTGGTGGAGCAGTCTGAGTTGCAACTTTTTTTGCCTCATGCTTCTGAAAAAGAAATGCTATATTTGATTTCTTCATGCCTCAAATTCCTGAAAAATCAAATGAGATTTCATTCAATTCTAGGCTCACAGATGATAGATCTACAATCCCTAAGCCTTTACATTCCAATCCAATATCCAAAGTCAAAACCCTAAGTCTTAATTGCATAAATCCCTAAACCATTTGAGAGAAAAAACAGTGAACTCACAGTCTCACAGACACAGAGGAGGGAAGGAGGACTGGAGGAGCCGAGCAGGAGCGGGCGCCCCGGCCGAGCAGGAGCGGGCGCCCCGGCCGCTGGCGGGATGGGGCGGGCTGCCGGGCTACCGAGCTGCTGCGGTGCTGGCCGTCTTGCAGGCTGCAGCAGCGGCTGGCTCCTCGCCCGGCGCCGCAGGGCCGCAGCCCGCAGGGCAGGGCCGCAGGGGAGGCCAGCGCCTAGCGGGATGGGGCGGCGCCGCAGCGGCTGGCTCCTTGCCACTGCCTTGGTGCTCTGCTCAGTCGCGCGCGCCAGGAGGGAAGGACTGGAAGGAGGCGGTGCTCGGCGTCGCCTTTGGGAGAAAGAGGGAAGGAGGCGGTGCTCGGCACCAGGAGGGAAGGACCGAACCGAAGGACTGAAGGAGACTGCTTTTGGGAGAAAGAGGAGCATTGGGCCAAGTTTGGTGGGCTGCGCGAAGTACTAAAAAATTTTGGGCCAAATTCCAGGGTAGTCCTGGGCCTACCTGGACTACCCTTTGGGCCCGCCACTGGGTCTACAATAATATACTGCATGGCATTGAACCCAACCAGACGACTCCACCAAATCAATGTACCTCCCCTATCTAACTATTGAGTATCATGCTAGTGAACGGATAACATGTGACATTTTTAGCTGTAACATTGACATCTCTATCGAAGGACAAGACAAGCTAACATGTGGTAATAAATGGTCATCGTCTGTTAAGTCGGGCTTTTCCATTATGGTCTTGCTTCGTGTTTTTAGTTAACTCTGATCGATTCATCCACTTGTCTCATCTTAAGATTCACTTGATCATGTGAGAAAGCATATATATTTTAATGGGAGCTGTGGGGGTATAACCCTGGGTACCCATGGTGTAAGATATGGGCCGCACCATCAGGGACAGTCCAACCCATAAGATCAAGGCTTGCGGCGTACGACACTGGTCGCCGTGCACCATAAGGTTTCCGGAAGATATCCTGAAGATAGAAATTGATCTATTAATGTAACACTCTAGAGGAAAACACAACAATACTCTAGAGAATTATCACACTGCACTACAACAATAGAGTACGTGGAAGCAAAAAAACGTCATCTAAGTTGAACATTAAATTAAGTCTTCTACAATGACATAAACAATGATATCTTCAAAGACAACTAGCAAAACTAAGGTGTTTAATACAATGCACAAGAAAAACCTCTGACAAGCAACTAATTTGTTATAACAAATGTGTTTGTTTAACCTTTAGGCCAACAAGTGTGCACTCGTGCATCTACTCCCATCCCGCCAAGCATCCTTGAAGCTCATGTACCTGAGATGGGGAAACAAGCGTATGAGATTTATGAAAAATCTCAGCAAGCAAACTGTTTTAACCAAGTTATTCAAATCATAGTTCGATTAAGCATCAGGTTTAAATAGCATAATAATAGAGACATCTACTGCTTCATAGTACTATAAATTTAACTTCCAAGCACAATGCAAATGCTGCAATGCAATACATGACTTCACTTCTACCCACATATCCCAAGAAGAGGGAGTGAGTGATGCAACCACATTGCTCATCAACGTGCATTGCTGCAACCACATTGCTTATCAATGTGCATTACTGTATCGGTACTTACTGCACCAATTTGCCTACAGTTTCTTCATATGCATATCAACGGAAAAAGTACAAATGCGAATGTTGCAACGCATGCACTTCATATATCATATACTTCATAATTCAAAAGTAATACCGTAAGATGTGAAATCATATGCTTCAAAGTAAAGCAAATAACTTTAAATTTCAGATTATATTGCTAGTGTGAGATACTGAAAATTTAGTGGAGGCAATTTAAACAACGAAGCTAAAGCATGTGGATCTCAATGCCATATTTACTTGCCTTCACCGAAGCTCAACGGTGAGAGCTAAGCATGATCTAAATGTTCACCACCCGATCACAAGCAAGTCTTAGCACCAACACCATTGTACAAACAATGGGTAACAAACTGGATTGTCCCAGACCCGCCATTCAAGCACCTACCACTGTGCTACCGTTCATGAGAGCAGCACTGTCTATTTTCTTTTCCATAAACATATAATCATTCATTCAAAAATTCTCAAAATCTACCATATGATAGGAAACTCATTGTGTACTACTTTGTTATAATAGGATTTGGCACAAGAGATCTTCAAAAATAACATAAATATCCTCTTAACTTAATTGAACTTTTTTGACAGTCAAACTGGACAACAATCTTATAAAATTCATAACTGAAGATATACTCATCCAACAAATATGTTCTTTAACAATCTGGAAAGCATAAGAAAACTCCTACAACTTTTGTTCAGATCACAAGTTCAAATTCATCCATTAAGAGAGCCAAAAATTGGATAGATCTGAAACTGTGCAGATTCTCGCCACTGCAAAGCAGCCTTTCAAGAAAACCATATCTCCAAAAATATAGATGCTATGAGGGTGATCGAGGTGTCAAACAAAAGGTATTAAAGTCCTCTACATCTTTGTCCGTAGTGATAAAATTTATTAAGGCCATAAAATACCCTAACATGGCGATGAACTGACTGCTCAGTCTGACGGAAATTTAGAACGTGAACGAAAATTAATTTCGACAATTTCGGAAATTACTCCAACTATACCCCCCTTCTAATTCAACAATTCGATCCACTAAACTTGATCCAAATAAGTGGATTAGGATTTGGCATCTCACCTAGTGCAATCACAGTGAGAACGACGATAAACCCCCAATGATCCACACCTTCCTTTCTCGTCTCCTCCTCACGACAATCTACGCCGGTGCGACTATCTTGCCTTTCCGATCTACGACGAATGTGTTGTGACCTTCATGAGCAACGAGGGGAACAAGAAATTGAGGGTAAAAACAGGGGAGAGAAGATGCCTCCTAGCCAAAAATCCAAGGAAGGACGACACCACGAATGACGATGGAGGCGGACGACCAAAGGCGATGGACGACGGCGGCGGCGACAAACCCTAAACCCTCTCTTCTTCTCGCTTCTCCTTTCTTCCTCTTTCCGTCCTCTTCTCCCGTGCGACAGAAACAAAGAGCGGCCAGAAGTTCGGCCAGGAGACGGAAAGATCACGAGCCAAGGCATAGAGTTCGTGTCGCTGGCTCATAAGGATTAGGTATGATGGTTTTTTTTTTATTTTTTCTTCCCAAAACTAACAATTAACATGAGTCCATCATTTGCTGATTAAAATGTATTGGTAGTCAATCGGAAAGCATTCGACGAACTCTACGCATTGGTGGTCTCCATTCATCCATGTGAGCAACGAATCAAAAATTAAAAATTCTAGCCTCCTTTTAAAGCCGGTCAAGCTTCGTCATTACTTAATCTATACCTAATAATAATAAAGAGGTAAAATTTCTCACCCCTTATTTTGGTTTGGTCCGGCCCATTCTATTCATCCCAACTTCCCGGTCCATTCGCTCACATCTGCTCATGTTCCGTCACTATCGGCCCACTCGCTCGCCCGCTCCCGAACTATCGCTCCTCTTCTCGACATAAAAAAGCCCTCGTCGCCCTGCACCGCCGGCGCCGTCCCTCCTGTCGTTCTCGTTCCGTGAGCTGTATGTGGTGGGATGCAATTGAGAGGTTAAGGTCGCACGTATGGAGGAATCTTACCGTGGTAGTGGATTTGGCCAGAAAGCTATGGCGGTGGCCGGTCGCGGCAACCAGCAACGGCGGCGGCGACGCTGCTCGCGAGAGCGTGGCGCTTGGACTAAGTGAAGCTTGGTGTGTGTGGTAGCGAGCGCAGAGCTGCTAGGCTCCCTTTACTGATGGGGGCATGAAGGGAGAGGGAAGCTGCTGCTGGCTCCAAGTCCATGGACGGCACGCGCGCCGGAAGCGAAGCAAAGGAAAGGAGTTAGGGAGGGAGAGAGGAGAGATTCTCGAGTGCGTGCTGGCCATGTGGGTGGTGCTTGAGTGCGCTACAAGTCAACTTCCGGGAACACGGTTCGGCCATATCCCTGCCTGCCGACACAGGCACACCAAGCCGCGGCGCAAGCTACTACTAAAGGAAAAGGTGGCGTCCATTGTACAAGGGCAAGGAGGCGCGGCTATGAGATGGAGTGTGCGGCGGTATGATGGGCAGCCGTGGAGAATTGCTTTGGCACGGCATGTGCAGCTGCTAAGGTGGCTGTGCGCACAGGCTTCTCATCGCGAGAGCGGAGGGCGGCGGCGGCTTCAGCCGTTGGGAAGATGAAGGAGAGAAGGGAGGACCGAAGGAAAGAGAGGAGGAGGTCAGGTAGGCACTTGGCAATTTGGCCCAGGTGAGAGAGAGAGGTGGGCCAGCGGTGGGCTCCAACCAGGCTGGATAAAGAAAAGGTAGATAGAGGAGTTTTGGGCTAGGAGGGAAGATTGAGTCCAAGAGAGTTTTATTCCTTTAAGCATTTTAAAATTAGATTAGATTAGACTTTGAAACAAATTTTAAACATATCGTACTAAGCAGCAGCAACAATAAAATAGCCTTTTGTCCCAAGCAAGTTGGGGTAGGCTAGAGATAAAACCCAAAAGAGACAAGAAACAGGGAGACACATAAAGGGCACAAGACAAAAAGAGGTCACAGTTCAGGCACGTTGATTGCCAATCTCCAAGCGCTCCTTTCCATAGCTAAATCCTTAGAGATATTTCACTCCTTAAGATCTCTCTTAACGGACTCGTCCCAAGTTAGTTTAGGTCGACCTCTACCGCTCTTTACATTATCGGCCCGCTTTAGAACTCCACTACGCACCGACGCCTCAGAAGGCCTCCGTTGGACATGTCCAAACCATCTTAACCGATGTTGAATCAATTTCTCCTCAATTAGTGCCACCCCAACCCTATCCCGAATATCGTCGTTCCGGACTCTATCCATCCTTGTGTGTCCACAACACCAACGCAACATACGCATCTCTGCTACACTCAATTGCTGGACATGTCGCCTTTTTGTAGGCCAACACTCAGCACCGTATAACATCGCCGGACGAATCGCCATCCTATAGAACTTACCTTTTAGCTTCTGAGGCACCCTTTTGTCACAGAGGACGCTAGAAGCTTGATGCCATTGCAACTAGCCGGCTGAAATTCTATGCCTAACATCTTCATCAATGTCTCCATCCTTTTGTAGCATCGACCCTAAATACCAAAAAGTATCCTTCTTGGCCACCACTTGCCCATCGAGGCTAACGTATCTCTCCTCATGCCTAGTCACGCTGAAATCTCACCTCATGTACTCGGTCTTAGTCCTACTAAGTCTGAACCCTTTCAACTCTAATGTGTGCATCTATAGTTCTAACTTCCTATTAACCCCTGCCCTACTGTCGTCAACTAGCACCACATCATCAGCAAAGAGCATATACCAAGGGATACCACCTTGTATGTCCCTTGTGACCTCATCCATCACCAAAGCAAATAAATAAGGGCTCAAAGCTGACCCTGATGTAGTCCTATTTTAATTGGAAAGTCACTGGTGTCGCCATCATATATTCGGACAAACGTCACCACATCCCTGTACATATCCTTGATGAGGGTAATATACTTAGTTGGGACTTTGTGCTTTTCCAAGGCCCACCACATGACATTTCTCGGTACTTTGTCATATGCCTTCTCGAGGTCAATAAAGACCATGTGCAAGTCCTTCTTCTGCTCCCTATATCTCTCCATCAATTGTCATAATAAAAAAATAGCCTCCATAGTCGACCTACTAGGCATGAACCCAAACTGATTTTAGGTCACATGTGTCACTCTCCTTAGGCGATGCTCGATAACCCTCTCCCAGAGCTTCATCGTATGGCTCATCAACTTAATCCCACGGTAGTTAGTACAACTTTGAACATCTCCCTTGTTCTTGAAGATATGTACTAATATACTTCTCCTCCATTCTTCAGGCATCTTGTTAGACCAAAAAATAAGGTTAAAAAGCTTAGTTAACCATACTATCGCTCTGGCGCCTAGGTATCTCCACACCTCAATGGGGATACCATCAGGGCCCATCGCTTTACCTCCCTTCATCCTCTTCAAAGCTTCTCCGATCTCTGCCTCCTGAATTCTCCTCACAAAGCGTCTATTGGTATCGTCAAATGAGTCGTCCAACTCAAGGGTAGGACCCTCAGTCTCCCCATTAAACAGCTTGTCAAAGTACTCTCTCCATTTGTCCTTGATCTCCTCATCCTTCACCAGAAGTCGATCTGTCCTATCCTTGATACATTTTATTTGGTTGATGTCCCTTGTCTTCCTCTCACAGATTCTAGCCATCCTATAAATGTCCTTCTCTCCTTCCTTCATGCCTAGCCACTGATAAAGGCTATCATACGCCTAACCTTTTGCTACACTCACAGCTCGCTTTGCAACCCTCTTTGCTATTTTATAGCCCTCGATGTTGGCTGCACTCTTATCATGGTGGAGACACTTGAAACACTGCTTCTCCCTAATAGCCCTTTGCACCTTGTTATTCCACCACCATGTGTCTTTCGCTTCCCGTTTGCCTCCCCTACTCACGCCAAACACTTTTAAAGCCACCTTCTAGACACATGTTGCCATCTTTAGCCACATGTCGTCGGCATCTTCTCCTTCTTCCCAAGGCCCCTCGTCTAGCATCCTCTCCTTAAACGTTTGCGCTGCTTTCCCTCTAAGCTTCCACCACTTCGTTCTCGCAATCTTGGCCCGTTTGTCCCGGGGGACACGTATCCGAAAGCGAAAGTCCGCCACCACAAGCTTATGTTGAGGGACAACACACTCCCCAGGTAACACCTTACAATCAAAGCAAGCACGTCTATCCTCCCTCCTTGCAAGGATAAAGTCGATCTGGCTCGAGTGTTGTCCACTACGAAAGGTTACTAGATGAGATTCCCTCTTCCTAAAGAGGATGTTCGCTATCAATAAGTCATAGGCTAACACGAAGTTCAAAACATCCTCCCCCTCTTGATTCTACTATCATACCCGAACCCCCCGTGCACCCGCTTGAAACCTACATTAGTCGAACCAACATGGTCGTTGAGGTCTCCTCCTATAAAGAGTTTCTCGCTGATAGGCACAGTACTAACCATGCTATCAAGATTTTCCCAAAACTACCTCTTGATGCCCTCGCTAAGACCTACCTGAGGGGCATAGGCACTGATCATATTCAGAGCCGAATCTCCAACTACCAGCTTGACCAAGATAATCCGGTCGCCTTGCCTCCTAACATCAACGACTCCATCCTTAAGGCTCCTATCGATCAAGATGTCTACACCATTCCTACCCAATGTTGTCCCCATGTACCAAAGTTTGAAGCCAGTATCCTCCACCTCCTTCGCCTTCTGGCCCTTCCATTTAGTCTCCTGAACGTATAGAATATTTACACACCTTCTAATTGCTGCATCGACTAGCTCTCTTAGCTTACCCGTTAGGGACCCTACGTTCTAGCTACCTAGATGAATCCTAGTTGGCTCGGCTAGCTTCCTTACCCTTCGCACCCGTCAAGGGAAGTGCGAAGACCCTTGCTCATTTTTCACTACACCTGGGCGTAGATGTAGCGCGCCACTAAGGTTGCGACGACCCGACCCTTGCTCATTTTTCATCGTATCCGGGTCATGATACGACGCGCCACTAAGGGGATGACGACCCGGCCCTTGCCCATTTAACACCACACTCGGGTTCCGATGTAGCGCGTCGCTAAGAGGGTTACGCCCCAACGAATCTTTTGTGGGTTTCAAATCCATGAGAGTGGCTGTTTTTTTTACTGTTGGTTCGCCAGACCTTAACACACCCTCCTCCTTTACCCGGGCTTAGGACTGGCTATGTTGAGACGACTTAAGAAAGTCTTCCAGTCAACATAGGCGGAGTTACTAAGCGTATTTATAAATGATTTTACACACAAGAAAAAAATATATGCATACGCATGAATGTAACAAAGTTTTATATACCCTATGTCATGTTTATTTTATTTTAGCAAAAATGTTTTCTTCCAATAACAAATTAGGTCTTAGCACTAATTAATTCTAAAAAAACTAAATTGTTGTAAATGTGAATTAGGATGTTACAAGCATATACTAAACAAATATACATCTGATAGGATCTAAGAAGTTCATCCATGTGTATCTATTTTTTGTTAATATGGAACCAGTAAACTTATGATATTAGATCCACAAATATTTTTTTCCCGTTGCAACGCACGGCATATATACTAGTCCATATTAAAAAACCAAACTTATTCAATGCATTATGGGGTATTACAGTTAGGATATGCAGAATATTTGATTTCTTGCAGTTTTCTGATTAGACTTAGATCTAACCGACCTATAACCCTACCCCCTGCTATATAAGGCGGGTAGGGGACCCCCTCAAAACTCATCTCATCAATACAAACCAACAGGACACAGGACATAGGTTTTACGTCGTGTTGATGGCCTGAACTTGTCTAAATCTTGTGTCTCTGTTGCTATCTAGTTCTTGATCACGCGCACCTCACTACACAATCTACCATCGCGGGTATACCCCTCGGTGGACTAACAGTTAACGCGCCAGATAGGGGTGTACGTGCTGGTTCACATGGCGAACCAAATGGTGCGAGTTCCAAGCTCTCCGTTGTCCCCCAAGCCAGGCCAGACCTTCACGGTTGGATCCATCTCCTGGGTGATCAATGCCAACGGTGAAGGGGAGATCGTGGAGGTGGTGCAGTTTAATCCTGCGCTTGGGGTCATCTTCCTTGCTGAGAGCTCGCTGTCCAGCGCCTCGTCGGCCAAGGAGATCCATTGAAGAAGACGATCTGATCAATCTCGATTGATCGGGTCGGCAAAGGCTTAGCCGATTGCTTATCGCTTACGGAGTCGGTCTTAGATCGATCTACCGAAAGCGACGAGTTTTCACCACTCCAACACCACCAGGCTGTTCAAGCCGGCACAGGACGCAAGGAATTAGTAGCCATGTGTGTATGTTTTTTAATTTGTTTTTATTTTATTATTTTTAATATACGGGAACTTTAGACTTAAGTTTAGGACATAAATGATCTTAAATGAAAAAGTCATCAATAACAAAGTTGTAGACATCATTGAGATGTATAACTTTGGTTTTGATCATTTGTCCATCCGACTCTGTTTGTACAATTAGAAATTTGAATATTAAAATATGAGAATTTCAAACAAAATTTTGGGATATTAAATAATTTCAAATGAAAAGTTGTCAATAACAAAGTTGAAGAACTCATCAACATCTACAACTTTTGTTTTGGTCATTTCTCCATGTGACGTGATTCAAATAAAGTGGTAGTATACATGTTCTCAATTGGATACATCTTCATATTGTTCTCATATAATTATGCTAGAGATGTATCAATTGTTAACAATGTATATTAGCATTTTGTTAAAATCATTTGAGTTTTTATGTAAAGGTGATGTAATAAAAACATGTGACCATGCAAACTTGTAGAATTTTCTGACCAAATTTAGAATTATTACAATTATTTTGTGGTAATATAGGAATAGAAGGATGATTTATTCCTAGCAAACAAAATATTTTTCTCCAACAACTCTGGGACATGGGATATAGTGTATGACCACAAATATGTTCTCTATATTTTTTTTGACTCCTATTGAAAGTATGCACAGTTCTATTTGGAACTACTTTTGGTAAGCACGCAGGAATTCATTTAAATGATAGAAAATATCAAATGAGTTCCAAATTTTATGACACTCCTACACAGCAAAATATACTTAGGCTATTGCTTGTTAAAAATTTTTCGTGGTATGAAAGGCATTTTTCGTAGGGTAGCATCACAACGATCGTTCTCTATTTGCTTGATAAATAAAATGATCAATAAACAACAATAAAATAGTAGTAAGAACGCCATGAATTGATATAGCATGATTTTAAAAACTTTTAGGAAAAAGAACTATCACATTTAAAGCCAGTACAACAGAGAAAGACTAGTTACAAGTTTTAGTCAATGATTAAAAAGAGTTCAACAATTCAAAAATTTGAATGTCAATCAAATGACCAAAAAACATAAATAAAAGAGCAGCATAACACCATGAATTGATAGAGCATAATTTTAGAAACTTTTAGAAAAAAAAATCATCAGCACATTTCAAGTTAGTATGAGGCAGGAAAACTAGTTACAAAATTAAATTGTAGACTAAAACACAAAATTGCAATGCCTTTATAGATTGACGGATGAGCATGGCCAGTGGCGAGTTGCCACGTGGACGCGTGGCTCCAGCGTCCAGCGGCAGCGCGGAAGCACCCTAAAAAATAGAAAAAGGCTGACCTTATTTGGAATTTTATGACACAATTGACACTAAATTTTAAGGGAAAAAATCTACTTCACCCCCTCAACTATAGGGGTGGACTACTTAACCACCTCAACTATGAAATGGTCTACATTACCTCTTAAACTTTCCAAAACTGGTCAAATAACCTCCAGGCGGTTTTGAAATGACGAATTTGCTACAGTAACCACGAGTTTGCTACAGTCCCGACGGTTTTGCCTTTTCTTTTTATTTATGTTGTAACACCCCAGGTGTTTATCACCAATTAAGTAGTGGGTTTGAGCTCAAACATGATAGATTAGGGGAGATGACGATGTCAAAGTCAAACCTATTGGGATAAGCCCTAACCTAAACTTGGATATGCACCCTTGCTTACATATAGGCTCAATTACAAGATATATGCTTGGGTGTTGCTATCAAAGTATCTTCACATGTCTCATCTCAATAACTATCTATATTAAGCCCTGGAAAAGTTTCATGGAGTTGGAATCAAAAAGTCACATGAAATGATAAGTTCCATTCCTATTGGAACTTGCATCATTAAGTGAATGGAATTGTAGATCATCAGCCAAACCTTGCAAACTTGTCCAAATGACTCTAGATGAACTCTACAAGACCTTAACTACACTTAGGACACTTAACGGAACAATGTTCATGTTGAACATTTTGCCTAAATATGCTTCTAATTGGTGGTTGACCATGTATGGACCCTGGAGCCCTTTGGTTTGACCATTTCAAAAGTGTGACCTAGAAGCTTTGCATGACTGTGCACCCTTTGACAAAGTTGTAGAGAATTTTATAAGGAACAAACTTTGTTTAAGAGCCAAGTCATGAAAATGTGTGTAACATGCTCAAACCGGGCCCACAAGTCAGTTTTAGGGCTGATTTCAGCACTTAGCCATTTTAATCCCTGATTTTGGTGTCGTCGACGTTGGCATCGCGCGTTCTCCAAAAAATTGCTAAGCAACTCAAGTTTGTCCAAATACAAAAGTTGAAGAGTATATTGTGGAGAGGATAATGCCCGAAAATGGCACTTATTCGACTACTTTTCACCTAGCAAATTGGAGTTTTGTTAATCGCTTGGAATGCTTTGACAATGTCATTTTGGCACTTAGTTATCTCCTAATCCAGAGCACTAATGGTCATGAACCCTAAATAGATATTGTAGAGGGTTACGTGGGCAACAACTTTGGTTCTTGGCCCAAGGTCCAGTTCGACCAGTATCTAGCCCAAATCGTCATCCAACCGGCCCACGTTGTAACCCGACACGTGTTCGGCAGAATGCCAAGACGGCCGCCGCGTGCTCCGTGGCGTGGCGGCCATGCCCGTGCCGTGTCCCCACTGCATTGCCGTGTGTCCTCGTTCCCTCTCGTGTTGGTAAAGCCTGAGCTGCAATCGAGCGCCTCTCCACTTCTCTCTCGCCTCTTCTCCGCTCTGGGTGCGCGAGAGCAAGCGCCGCAGCCATGGCCACCGCGGGCAGGGCCGTTCGGCACCCCCATGGCTTCACGCGTTGCGGCCAAGCCAAGCCGTCATCGGCCCTGGAAACTCCCCTTACGCCTTGTACACGCTCGATAGGAGCCGTTGCCGCTGCCTTCATCCGGCTGTTGCTCACCGAGCGCCACCATCGCCATGGTCGCCATGGCCGAGCTCCATGGCCACCGGTGTTCCTCCAACCCCGAGCCTCCTTGTCCTTAACCATGCTTAGCACCACCCTGACCTCGTCGCACCGCCCGCGAAGCACCCCTTCCTCGGCCCCGTTGGCCGCCGGCAAGCTCCAGCGATGGAGCCGCCGCGGCAGCACCGCCGGCCACCGTGGTCAGGCGGTCATGAGCCACCCCAGGCTGTGGCAAGGCCACCTGCGGGTGCGCCCGAGCACCGCGGTCCTTCCTCGCCGCTTCCGCGACGCCGGTGAGGCCCTCATCTCCCGGAGCAGCGAGCTCCGGCAACTTCCCTCTGCTTTCCCGGCGTCCAGAGGAAGGGGGCGGTTCCCTCTCTTTCTGTCTTCCTCTGTGTGAGTGACATGTGGGTCCAACCGGGCAGTAGGCCCCGCATGTCAGTTAAGGCGGTGGCTGTTTGGGTATGTTTTCGGGTGCGCCTAGCAGATGCGGTTAGGGGTGGATAATTCTGATTTTGAACTTCAAATCGGTGTAAATCTTCTAAAATTCATATCTCTTGCTAGGTAATTTCAAAAATAGCAAAAGTGGACTTTTTGGAAACCTTGAGAAAAGATCTATGCATTAGAGTCATAAAATGTTATATGTTTGTAGATTCTTTCTGATGTCTTTATTTAAGTGTTAAAAATGCTCTTAAATACCTTTAAACTTGACCAGAGCAAGATCTGAAGTTTTAGAACTCCAAAAATGATGATTCTTATTTTGTTAATTTTGTGATGACATATACTTGCTAAGAAAAATATAAAACTTATAGGTTGTTTCTGGGTGTCAGGATGTTTTACCTAGATCTTGTTAAATGGAAAATAGATGCTTGTTTTCCTTGTTATTTTTATATCTTGAGTGTTGATGCTCCAATTGATGTGAAAATTTTATGGTAGGATCTTCATTCTATGGATGTACTGTGGTATAAAATTCATGGTCATTACTTACTATATGCTTAAGTTATTGATTTAACTTGTTTATAGCTTGATAAATAGCTTATAAATAATATATAAATGATAAAATAGAAAATGTTGTTCCATTGCCTTAGTATGATGTTCTCTATCATATTGATTCTTAAAATGGCTGTGTGTTCACACAAAATATGGAGTTTTAGGTTTAACTTGCTCTCACATGATTTATTGCATTAGCCATTTGTCTTTTTCATAGAGGTTGTTATACATGTCCAAATGGTATCAAATTTGGATAGTAGACTTTTGGGAGCATGTGTAGGCCTCTGTAATTTTGGTAGAATTTATTATGCACTTTTGATATGTGTTCATAATTCCACCTAATTATCTAAATAAATTAAGAAAATGCATTAAAAGAATTTATTTAGGAATGGACACTATGTTTTCTGGTGTTCATTAGTCATGTGTGACATGTTGGTAAAGTTGGTTTTGTCTAATTATATGTTTGCAACATAAGTTAATAATTATTTCTTGCAAATGAGGTTTGTGGACAGATCTGGGAACTTAGCAAAGTTCTTCATGATAATGTGCTTTGTTGTGAAACTTATTTATCACAAAGTTGTTGTGAATTTCATGATCTATCTGCTGTTAAATTTTGGTGGCATTTGGCCATATGGTTTAGAAACTACAGCTGTTCTAAGTTGAGTTCAGATTTATGTTGCTCTCTGTCCTTCCAGGATAGATTCTGTACCTTCTGTATTTCGACCTGGTAAATGTTAGAATCAGGTTTAGACGATATTAAATGAAATGTAGAGAATTTCATAAGCCTTTCATAATGTTGTCTTGCAAGTCATTTGGATTTAGGGATCTCCAGTTATGATTAATTTACTGAGCTACTGTATGTATGTCCAGAAAGTGACATATTTTAGTTGTAGTGCTTTGATTAACTTTGCCATGCTTGTGTATTGAAGTGTGACACATGTCTTTGTTGGTACTTGGTTTGGTACCCTAGGATCTTATAAGACTTGTGTCTTGATTGATGTGTTTGCAATCTTCTATGTTATGCCTTAGTGAGAATTAAGTTAATTAGCTCTAGGTGTTTATGAGAACTTGGTATGCTTGTTTGATTACTCTGTTTATTGCACTTCTATGCATTCACATATGTGCATGGTTGTATCTCATATAGGTACGTTAGCTAAAGCACGTGAAGGACCTAAGGTGGAGCCAAACCCGAAGATGGAGTTGGTGGATCCATCCCGAAGATCGAAGGACCGGACAAGTGGTAGATTGGAAGATGCTCGCCAAGCGAACTCATCTGACATACTCTAACTTGAGTCGGATCCCAGGCAAGCCCCGGAGCATTATAAGCCTCCTATCTTTAAAGCAATTAATTCTATATATGTTATAAGTATTGTTGCATTAAGTGATAGGAGTTGGTTGGAAACCTTGCTGCATTATATCATTCCTTGTCCAGATCTATGAATCCTTGAATCCTACATAGACTAGGATCGAATAGATGCTTAGCCCTGCTTTAAGCGGTAGAAGTCAGGTGATTTCCTGTCATCTGCGAGATATAGGGATATTTATATATGGCACGGTTGGCTATATTTGCTATCGTGGAAAGGAATCATGTGTTAATAAAATAAAATGAGACCGGGCGGGATGATGATAGTGAAGCAACAAGGCATGGAGGTCTTGGGTGTGAATCTATCTCCGTTTGAGTCATTTAAGGACCGATTCGCTGTACGTCCTTGAGTCATGTTGAACGCAGTCTAACACTTAGTTGGCCGGATAAGTCATTCCGACCGCGAAGCCGAGTAATGTGATTCAGGCCGGGAATCGAATGGTAGGTTGCTTCTTGGAGGAGAGAAAGGATGTGCTTGGGGACATTGGCGTGAGACCAAGGGGGGGTTAGAGTCCCTATCACCTGGCAGAGTGTCGCCCTTGGGGTCGCGACATTATTTGGACCCGCGATTCCTGAATCATATGAAAAGGTGGCCTGTGCGACCCTGGCAGGGGTCTGCACGGTGAGTGTTAGAAATACCCCTCCAGCTGGATAGAAATTCGATTCGAATCGCCATCGCTCCCGGTTAGTGAGCACTTGACTTGAGCAGCGGCAACGTAGATTCCATTAAATTGAACGGATGGTTAATTGGATCACGATGGAAAGGTTGCCTCAATTTATACCTGCTATGGTTAATATTGTTTGCTCCTAATAAAGTGAGTGCTCTAGTACAGGTTCTAATATAGATGATAGGTTAATGATAATTAACTTGATGCTTAAGCATTAATGATTGATCATCTATATTAAGCTTTTATGCAAAATGTTGTCAAGCTAGCCCCACTTTATATCAGCCTTGCATGATCCTTGGTGTCACCTTATTTCTGGTTTCTGACGGGTAAGTCTAGCTGAGTATTTTGTCGTACTCAGGGTTTTATCCCCACTTGTTGCAGGTTGTGATGTATCATGGCGACTGCAAGAGTTGGTTGACTCCTGCCGTAGTGGCGGAGTGTGATCGCGGGCATGATCCTTCTTATTTACCTTATCTCTAATATTTTTGTTGGAAGTCGACCGTGGTACTGGCATGTATTTGAAATAAGAATAATGTTAGTTTCAAATTACTTTGCTTCCGCTACTTTTCAATGTAAGTTCTAATAACTATGTTGAACTCCGTTGTATATTGAATTACTTGTGAAATGGTTGTAACATATGACTTGTTATGTTGAATCACTACGATCTTAGCTTGTAAGTTGGTTGGTTTGAAATCCCTCGTGATTTCATTGGACTACCGGAGTTATATGGGCTCAAGTGTGAGAATTTGATCACTTCGGTGATTGTTTTTATACTTGTGCTCTTATAATTTGGACGGTTCTGTTACAGCTGGCATCGGAGCAAGATTCAACATTAAACTTGTCATATGTGTATTTAAAACAATGGTTTTGTTTTATAAAATCAGTTTTATCAACTTATAGTTATATATAGGTTTGTCAAATCTAAATTTTAAACCTAAGTATGCCAGTGGTCAATTTCCTTATGCCCATATAAGGATTATTAGGTGGCTTATATAAGTACTAACTTGGGGGTTTTTCATTATGCATCTACGCCCAGGCCAAGGTATGTATGTGTGATAACTCTCCCACACTATGCTACCCAGTGTGTCAGATTAGAGGTAGCCTTCATATATGAAATAGCCATATATGTTGTTAGTTTACTTTTATGCAACATCGCACCTACGCTCAGGTAAGTGTGAGTTGTGAGAGCATGACCGTCCAACCGCGGTCTAGGGGAGAGCTAGTTTTGGTTACTAGATTATTTACATGTTACACACATGTTTATATGAAGGTATTTAATTGTGGGTGATCGAATGATTCGGGTAGTTTTGGTACTACATGTACGTATACAGGGGTATATGTATATGGGAGTACTTAGAATTTCACCTTTCTGTTTTCATTGTGTGCTATATTAGGAAATGTTGGGCTGCAATGAAAAATTTCTGCAGGTACGCTAACCACGAATGCGTAAGTCGAATGTAGCTGTCGACTAGCTATATATCGAGAGAGTGCGTGTTATGCCACCGACATAGAACGTGATCGCCACCTTAGGTTGGCAATCTTGTGAGGATGAATAGAACGAAGCATGCATTATCATGATTGTTGCTTTTATGCACGACTATGCTCCTCTCGCCCTTATTCTATATTAAGTAACTTGTGATCGATGTAGTACACTACCTTCCTTGTGAGAAGCTAACAAGAATGCCTTACTCCGTGTTGTTCATACAAGCAATTGTAAATGCTTTAGACTTTATTTCAGTAATTATGGATTCTCATAAATGAATTAAATTGATGTTGATCTAAGGTAACAATGTTTAGAGCAAATAGACTAACATGTTTGTGTGCTCTCTTGTTAAGTATAACAAAGGTAAGCTTTGCTTGTTAAATGTTGGCTGCTAGAACGGTTTCAGTTGTAGTGATGCTTTTGTGCTCATAATGGTGTTTTCTATAGTTATGGAGAATACCAAAGATTTAGCTAACTTAATTATCTAGCTTGTCCTAAAAACTCATGACCCTAGGTCTTAAAGTTTGAGAGTTATGAAATTTAGAAGTTTACTGTCAGGTTTTGCTTATGCTCTGATTAGATCTGAATGTTTGGCTTGTTTGACCTGTGTGCATAGGGAATCATGTCTTGGAGATAATAGAAGAAGTGTAGTACTTTTTCTAAGCTTTCCAAAATGTCCTATAGCACCAATTGTGGTGGTCTAAATCTCTAGTTATGAGCTTGCAAAGTGGAATGACAGAATCTGTCTAAATCTAGGCAGAGATGTCTTTTTGTCTTGTTTGGCCTTGTTAGCTGTAGAATCATCTTACGATGATAATAAAAAAGTTATAGACAACTTAATAAGCTTTACATAAAGTTAAGGCTAAGCCTTGTTGTGTACCTAGAACTCCAGTTTTGCATTTTTGAAGTTCTTGTTAGTTTTCTGTCCATATTGGTACAGATCTGAAAGATTAGCATTTTTGGTCATGTTAATCTATGAATTAGCTTTTGGTATGAATAACTAAAGTGTAGAAATCTTCCTAAGCTTTCTAGAAAGTCTAGGATCACCTTTGTAGGATGTCTACAACCTTAGTTATGGTTGAAACAAGTAACTATTGTGCTGCTGTCCAGATTCTGTGCACATGCTAAGTTGGCTCCCTTAGCTAGTGTTGTTTAGAGCTAAACTTGTAGTTAGTTCATGCTTGAGATGAATGCTTATTTTTGGGTGAGCCTTGTGCCTTGCATTGGTTGCTTAAGCCCATTTATTTGAATTTTCTCCAATGTCTGCTTGACTATAATGTTGTATGTATGCTTGTTATCTAGGTAGTGCCCTAGTTGTCACCTCGTTTGTCCTCGGTGAGCATACGAGGGCCACATAACTTTATCCTAAAACAATGTTCACGTATGTAATTGTATGGTTGTTGTCTTCCATTAGGTTCTCTATCTTAGGAGCCTGAGCCTGTAGACTTGGTGGTTAGCCCTTGAATATTTGTATCCATGCCTTTGCTTGGCCAAAAACCCAAAGTTTAGTTTTCCTATATGTTTGCCTAAGCCGTGGATGTTTTCCAATCCTTTTTGTGAAGACCCTTATCGACTGACCAACCAGGTTAACTTTTATCAACGCTAGCCTTTGACCATGGTTCGTACATTGCCAGTTGTGGAGACCATACCCAAATCCATGTTGGACCTTCCGGTTACCTCTCCCAAAGGTTAGCTAGTGTGACGCAACGTCTCTCTGCTATGGCCTCTAAATCGGGTGCTTGCAAATTCGTGCATCTACCTTATCAACCCAATCTGTGTCATTGAAATTTCTCATCGGGTGCATGTTCAGTAATGGTGTTATGAGTAGCAACTAATGGTGCCGTGACGAAACCGAGAGCCTCCTGTGGGTGCACACACGAGGTTGTGCTGCTCGGCACGCGCTGGTATCATGGTTTCTAATCATAATCCATTGCAGAACAACATTGATGTGATTTTCACGTGACCTTCTTCCTTGATTGTTTTCCCATATCTTATCGAAAGACCCTTATATTGAACCAAAAGTAGTAAAACTTCCTCCTGAAGTTGCTAAGAGGATAACCTTTGAAGAACAGGTCACCGACATAAACATTAACAGACTGCAATAGGTGGTAGACATGTGACTCTACTTAGTTGTCCCAATACTGATGACCATCATTGAGTGAGCAACGTATCTCATTCCTGTTGGATAAAAAGGACACACAACACTTAAGTGGACAAGTCATCCGTTGGATAAGACTCGATCGTTACAATATGCAAGTTTTAACTGTTGTATGCATAATAGCCATACCGTCGAAATCAACCATCTCTGGTGTGACTTCTTATCTGCTGACTTCAATGGCAACCATCTGCTTTGTATCAACCACAATTATTGTGATCAAGAATGAAGATTTGGAACTTTTTAGTGTTGAGAGACAACTAATTAGTTACCAATAGGAAGGTTAATCTCTAGCTAGGTAACGATTCTTTGGTAGCTACGAAGGCTAGGTCTTATAGAGCAATAACCAACAAGAAGTTAATCAACTAGCCAATAACTAGAGTGATACTCTATCGTCCAGAGTCATTGCGACCAAGTCAATTCCATCTTGGACAATCACACAGATAGTGCAAAGTGTTCTATAAACTAAAGTGAAGAATTAGAGAAAATATGCCCTAGTTTCGATCAACATCCTTGTGCCCATAGGTGCCACAAACGGTTTGTTCGTAACTTTATTGGACAAAGTGTTGAGGAATATTCGAAAGCAATTTGAGAAGTGTCAAACAACAGATTCCTATCTTAGAGCTGCTGTTTGATCCTAAAAGGGAAGCTTCAAGGTGAAAGTTGGCCTGACAAAGTTGCTACATTGCAAGTCAACTCAACTTACAGTGCAACTAAGTCACAAAGGAAAATTTTACTCAATCGCTTGGTGGTAGATTACTCCCTGCGGTTTAGTGAATATTTACAACTTTTGTTGTCCTTAAGGCCTTGCTACATCTTTCCTTGACAATAATTGATAATACTCACTGATATTTGTTATCTTAAAAGTGTTCTTACCCATGACGTTGCATCTTCTTCAACCTAGATGACTGTTGTCTTTGGATAAAAGAATCTTTTAGATAGCTGTTGGTAGAAATAGAAAGCCGACAGAGTCAGCTATCACATTCACTAACCCCTTGATAGACTCACATAATACAGTGTTGTCATCAGAGAAAGAGAACTGCACACATGGAACCTTAAGTAGTTTTCCATTAGTTGATATCGGAAGGATTGAACATTTACGGCCAACATAGACCCTGTCTAGTGTCTAGTCAGTATCCTATAACCTCAGAGTATATTTGTCGTCTATGATCTCACCCTTTTGGAAGGTTGTACTCAAGCCATTTTGGTATAGAACTGCTTTTCAAAACCGTGTGAACATAGAGTCATTTCAACGAGCATACTTCTGAATATTTCGATCTAGTGTCAAGTTCATACGGACTATGTTGTGTTCACTAAAGAATCAGATACTTGTGAGTGGTTCACTCATGAACCAAATGATCTCCGTACACTGAGAATGCAGTACATGCTATCTTGGATTCCTCCCAAAGTAACAATGATTCATGGAAGTCAATGAAGGAAATTCTTCAGACAAATTTTACCATGAAGAGTAAGTATCAGAAAGTGCCTTTGGCCAAATTGTTCACCGATGTTGAAGCTTTATAGCTGAATGCTATAGCAGATGTTGGGAGCTAGATAACGTGTCTCTCTTCCTTAAAAGATCTTCCATTCTGAATCTCGGGACGCGATTCTTTTAAGGGGGGAGGGCTGTAACACCCCAGGTGTTTATCACCAATTAAGTAGTGGGTTTGAGCTCAAACATGATAGATTAGGGGAGATGACGATGTCAAAGTCAAACCTATTAGGATAAGCCCTAACCTAAACTTGGATATTGCACCCTTGCTTACATATAGGCTCAATTACAAGATATATGCTTGGGTGTTGCTATCAAAGTATCTTCACATGTCTCATCTCAATAACTATCTATATTAAGCCCTGGAAAAGTTTCATGGAGTTGGAATCAAAAAGTCACATGAAATGATAAGTTCCATTCCTATTGGAACTTGCATCATTAAGTGAATGGAATTGTAGATCATCAGCCAAACCTTGCAAACTTGTCCAAATGACTCTAGATGAACTCTACAAGACCTTAACTACACTTAGGACACTTAACAGAACAATGTTCATGTTGAACATTTTGCCTAAATATGCTTCTAATTGGTGGTTGACCATGTATGGACCCTGGAGCCCTTTGGTTTGACCATTTCAAAAGTGTGACCTAGAAGCTTTGCATGACTGTGCACCCTTTGACAAAGTTGTAGAGAATTTTATAAGGAACAAACTTTGTTTAAGAGCCAAGTCATGAAAATGTGTGTAACATGCTCAAACCGGGCCCACAAGTCAGTTTTAGGGCTGATTTCAGCACTTAGCCATTTTAATCCCTGATTTCGGTGTCGTCGACGTTGGCATCGCGCGCTCTCCAAAAAATTGCTAAGCAACTCAAGTTTGTCCAAATACAAAAGTTGAAGAGTATATTGTGGAGAGGATAATGCCCGAAAATGGCACTTGTTCGACTACTTTTCACCTAGCAAATTGGAGTTTTGTTAATCGCTTGGAATGCTTTGACAATGTCATTTTGGCACTTAGTTATCTCCTAATCCAGAGCACTAATGGTCATGAACCCTAAATAGATATTGTAGAGGGTTACGTGGGCAACAACTTTGGTTCTTGGCCCAAGGTTCAGTTCGACCAGTATCTAGCCCAAATCGTCGTCCAACCGGCCCACGTTGTAACCCGACACGTGTTCGGCAGAATGCCAAGACGGCCGACGCGTGCTCCGTGGCGTGGCGGCCATGCCCGTGCCGTGTCCCCACTGCATTGCCACGCGTCCTCGTTCCCTCTCGTGTTGGTAAAGCCTGAGCTGCAACCGAGCGCCTCTCCACTTCTCTCTCGCCTCTTCTCCGCTCTGGGTGCGCGAGAGCAAGCGCCGCAGCCATGGCCACCGCGGGCAGGGCCGTTCGGCACCCCCATGGCTTCACGCGTTGTGGCAAAGCCAAGCCGTCATCAGCCCTAGAAACTCCCCTTACGCCTTGTACACGCTCGATAGGAGCCGTTGCCGCTGCCTTCATCCGGCTGTTGCTCACCGAGCGCCACCATCGCCATGGTCGCCATGGCTGAGCTCCATGGCCACCGGTGTTCCTCCAACCCCGAGCCTCCTTGTCCTTAACCGTGCTTAGCACCACCCTGACCTCGTCGCACCGCCCGCGAAGCACCCCTTCCTCGGCCCCGTTGGCCGCCGGCAAGCTCCAGCGACGGAGCCGCCGCGGCAGCACCGCCGGCCACCGTGGTCAGGCGGTCATGAGCCACCCCAGGCTGTGGCAAGGCCACCTGCGGGTGCGCCCGAGCACCGCGGTCCTTCCCCGCCGCTTCCGCGACGCCGGTGAGGCCCTCATCGCCCGGAGCAGCGAGCTCCGGCGACTTCCCTCTGCTTTCCCGGCGTCCAGAGGAAGGGGGCGGTTCCCTCTCTCTCTGTCTTCCTCTGTGTGAGTGACATGTGGGTCCAACTGGGCAGTAGGCCCCGCATGTCAGTTAAGGCGGTGGCTGTTTGGGTATGTTTTCGGGTGCGCCTAGCAGATGCGGTTAGGGGTGGATAATTCTGATTTTGAACTTCAAATCGGTGTAAATCTTCTAAAATTCATATCTCTTGCTAGGTAATTTCAAAAATAGCAAAAGTGGACTTTTTGGAAACCTTGAGAAAAGATCTATGCATTAGAGTCATAAAATGTTATATGTTTGTAGATTCTTTCTGATGTCTTTATTTAAGTGTTAAAAATGCTCTTAAATACCTTTAAACTTGACCAGAGCAAGATCTGAAGTTTTAGAACTCCAAAAATGATGATTCTTATTTTGTTAATTTTGTGATGACATATACTTGCTAAGAAAAATATAAAACTTATAGGTTGTTTCTGGGTGTCAGGATGTTTTACCTAGATCTTGTTAAATAGAAAATAGATGCTTGTTTTCCTTGTTATTTTTATATCTTGAGTGTTGATGCTCCAATTGATGTGAAAATTTTATGGTAGGATCTTCATGCTATGTATGTACTGTGGTATAAAATTCATGGTCATTACTTACTATATGCTTAAGTTATTGATTTAACTTGTTTATAGCTTGATAAATAGCTTATAAATAATATATAAATGATAAAATAGAAAATGTTATTCCATTACCTTAGTATGATGTTCTCTATCATATTGATTCATAAAATGGCTGTGTGTTCACACAAAATATGGAGTTTTAGGTTTAACTTGCTCTCACATGATTTATTGCATTAGCCATTTGTCTTTTTCATAGAGGTTGTTATACATGTCCAAATGGTTTCAAATTTGGATAGTCGACTTTTGGGAGCATGTGTAGGCCTCTGTAATTTTGGTAGAATTTATTATGCACTTTTGATATGTTTTCATAATTCCACCTAATTATCTAAATAAATTAAGAAAATGCATTAAAAGAATTTATTTAGGAATGGACACTATGTTTTCTGGTGTTCACTAGTCATGTGTGACATGTTGGTAAAGTTGGTTTTGTCTAATTATATGTTTGCAACATAAGTTAATAATTATTTCTTGCAAATGAGGTTTCTGGACAGATCTGGGAACTTAGCAAAGTTCTTCATGATAATGTGTTTTGTTGTGAAACTTATTTATCACAAAGTTGTTGTGAATTTCATGATCTAGCTGCTGTTAAATTTTAGTGGCATTTGGCCATATGGTTTAGAAACTACAGCTGTTCTAAGTTGAGTTCAGATTTATGTTGCTCTCTGTCCTTCCAGGACAGATTCTGTACCTTCTGTATTTCGACCTGGTAAATGTTAGAATCAGGTTTAGATGATATTAAATGAAATGTAGAGAATTTCATAAGCTTTCCAGAATGTTATCTTGCAAGTCATTTGGATTTAGGGATCTCCAGTTATGATTAATTTACTGAGCTACTGTATGTATGTCCAGAAAGTGACATATTTTAGTTGTAGTGCTTTGATTAACTTTGCCATGCTTGTGTATTGAAGTGTGACACATGTCTTTGTTGGTACTTGGTTTGGTACCCTAGGATCTTATAAGACTTGTGTCTTGATTGATGTGTTTGCAATCTTCTATGTTATGCCTTAGTGAGAATTAAGTTAATTAGCTCTAGGTGTTTATGAGAACTTTGGTATGCTTGTTTGATTACTCTGTTTATTGCACTTCTATGCATTCACATATGTGTATGGTTGCATCTCATATAGGTACGTTAGCTAAAGCACGTGAAGGACCTAAGGTGGAGCCAAACCCGAAGATGGAGTTGGTGGATCCATCCCGAAGATCGAAGGACCGGACAAGTGGTAGATTGGAAGATGCTCGCCAAGCGAACTCATCTGACATACTCTAACTTGAGTCGGATCCCAGGCAAGCCCCGGAGCATTATAAGCCTCCTATCTTTAAAGCAATTAATTCTATATATGTTATAAGTATTGTTGCATTAAGTGATAGGAGTTGGTTGGAAACCTTGCTGCATTATATCATTCCTTGTCCAGATCTATGAATCCTTGAATCCTACATAGACTAGGATCGAATAGATGCTTAGCCCTGCTTTAAGCGGTAGAAGTCAGGTGATTTCCTGTCATCTGCGAGATATAGGGATATTTATATATGGCACGGTTTGCTATATTTGCTATCGTGGAAAGGAATCATGTGTTAATAAAATAAAATGAGACCGGGCGGGATGACGATAGTGAAGCAACAAGGCATAGAGGTCTTGGGTGTGAATCTATCTCCGTTTGAGTCGTTTAAGGACCGATTCGCTGTACGTCCTTGAGTCATGTTGAACGCAGTCTAACACTTAGTTGGCCGGATAAGTCGTTCCGACCGCGAAGCCGAGTAATGTGATTCAGGCCGGGAATCGAATGGTAGGTTGCTTCTTGGAGGAGAGAAAGGATGTGCTTGGGGACATTGGCGTGAGACCAAGGGGGGGGGTTAGAGTCCCTATCACCTGGCAGAGTGTCGCCCTTGGGGTCGCGACATTATTCGGACCCGCGATTCCTGAATCATATGAAAAGGTGGCCTGTGCGACCCTGGCAGGGGTCTGCACGGTGAGTGTTAGAAATACCCCTCCAGCTGGATAGAAATTCGATTCGAATCGCCGTCGCTCCCGGTTAGTGAGCACTTGACTTGAGCAGCGGCAACGTAGATTCCATTAAATTGAACGGATGGTTAATTGGATCACGATGGAAAGGTTGCCTCAATTTATACCTGCTATGGTTAATATTGTTTGCTCCTAATAAAGTGAGTGCTCTAGTACAGGTTCTAATATAGATGATAGGTTAATGATAATTAACTTGATGCTTAAGCATTAATGATTGATCATCTATATTAAGCTTTTATGCAAAATGTTGTCAAGTTAGCCCCACTTTATATCAGCCTTGCATGATCCTTGGTGTCACCTTATTTCTGGTTTCTGACGGGTAAGTCTAGCTGAGTATTTTGTCGTACTCAGGGTTTTATCCCCACTTGTTGCAGGTTGTGATGTATCATGGCGACTGCAAGAGTTGGTTGACTCCTGCCGTAGTGGCGGAGTGTGATCGCGGGCATGATCCTTCTTATTTACCTTATCTCTAATATTTTTGTTGGAAGTCGACCGTGGTACTGGCATGTATTTGAAATAAGAATAATGTTAGTTTCAAATTACTTTACTTCCGCTACTTTTCAATGTAAGTTCTAATAACTATGTTGAACTCCGTTGTATATTGAATTACTTGTGAAATGGTTGTAACATATGACTTGTTATGTTGAATCACTACGATCTTAGCTTGTATGTTGGTTGGTTTGAAATCCCTCGTGATTTTATTGGACTACCGGAGTTATATGGGCTCAAGTGTGAGAATTTGATCACTTCGGTGATTGTTTTTATACTTGTGCTCTTATAATTTGGACGGTTCTGTTACATATGTCGGCTGAATTTTTGAAAAATCATAGTAAATCACAGAAAAATCATAAAATAAAAAATCTAATTTTGTTGGATTCCACATAAGTAGATCTATACAGTGAACATATAATATGATATGCTTTAGTATAAAGTTTTTGTTGTAGATTTTGATCTATTTTTTCTGTAATTTGGACTCCAATTTTGTTGTACTAAAGCATACCATATTATATATTCACTGTATAGATCTACTCATGTGGAGTCCAACAAAATTAAATTTTTTATTTTATGATTTTTCTATGATTTACTATGATTTTTCAAAGATGCAGCCGAAATAAATAAAAAAGAAAAAGATAAAACTGTTGGTACTGTAGCAAGACCAATCTTATTATTATAGTAAAAAAGTTCTCCTTTTAATTGCTCAATGCTTCCTTATTTTAGGCAAATAGTTAATTGTAGTGAACAGGAGCGCTTGGAGACTGACAATCAACGTGTCTGAACCGTGACCTCTTTCTGTCTTGTGCCTTTTATGTCCCTTTATGTGTCTCTCTATTTCTCGTCTCTTTTGTGTTTCATCTCTAGCCTACCCCAACTTGCTTGGGACAAAAGACTATGTTGTTATTGTAGTAGTTAATTGTAGTGAACATCAGACTAAGGTATGTTACAATTGTTATGAATTCTTTTTACTGCTTAGTTATGATCCAATTTCTGATGGAGTGGGGAGGATTTTTTTTGGAAAGAATCAATCTTTAGTTAGGATTTTTGGGAAAAATATACATATGAGTGCCTCTAAATTATAGTGTTAAAAAGCTGAAAATTGGTTCTTAGTTCATAGTGCAGTGACTGTTCAAACTGCAATAAATTTTTTTACAATTTATCTTGGTTAAGAACTTGTTTGATGTTCAGAGTTAAACATGAATGTACACTGGCTTTTGGTTGCCAATGTTCTTTTTCATATAGTCGTATGGATTTGTTGCTATAAATGTTGAAAGTGAAAAAAAAACAGTGCTGCTTGATAGGTTCCTTCAGCAGCAGCACTGGGCCTGGAGCCTGGATCGACTCGGGGCGCGGCCCCTCCGGCAGTGGCATGGCTATATCCCCTGTCGGCGACTTCGGCGGCCAGGGAGCTCTTCCGGTGGTGGCACTCATCTCTGGAGCTTGTGACGGAGGCGACTAACGGTGGGTCCAGACTTCATTATAGAGAAGTATGTTAAGCTCTGATTCCATTTACTCCATATCCAAACTGACGGTGACGTCTTAGTGCAGCAATAGTTAAAAGTAATAGATTTGTAGTTACATGATAGTAGCTAGCTGTAATGCGCAGCGGGGTTTGGCCCTCTTGGGGAGGGCGGCTATGGTGGAGGGGGCTGCCTGGGGCACGGCAATGGAGAAGGAGAGGTGGCGGCTAGGGTTTAGGAGAGGGAGAGAGGCGCCAAGAGCTTGAGAGCTGAGGGATAAGCCAAAAGGCTCTTTTCTTTCTTAATTCACAATGAGTACAATACCCCTATATTTATAGTCCCTAATGGACTTGCCTCTCAAGTAACTAGGGGAATATCCTTATAGAATGGATTTCCCTTTCCTAAACAAACTAGACTCAATCTCCTAATTTATTCCCTTATTCTTTATTCTCTAATTCCTTCCGGAGCAAGGAATTGTCGTGCGCCGCCGCTGCTGTAGCTAGCGCCGAATATCACCGTAGCGTTAGCATGGGCATATAGTACTATAAAATAAAGCATCTGAATAAGTTTAAGTCTGGCTTTACATTGCACTATTTTATAAATATTACATTGTATGCATGGACTAATAGTGTTTTTTCTCTTCATCTAACTGCAGGGCTGAAATATGGTCTGGCCTGCTGAGGGATAGATTGTATCGGAGTTATGCCTAGACAGTTGCTAGTACTCTCCCTTATGTAGTAAGGGCCTGTTTGCTTCCCACCTGAAACGCAGACGTCGCAGCTGAAAATGAACTAGCTGCTGTGGGCGCCGCTGAACCTTTGGCGATGTGCGGTGTCGGTGTTTGGCGAGTGCGGCGTGCTGCGAGTCCAGCGCGGTGGTGATCTGCGGCATGCGTTGGACACCATCCAAACGTGCCCTAAGATTAATGTAATATGTAGTTTTGTCGTAAATCTAGACTATTGTATAGATTGGGTTGTTTAACACATTCATCTGAAGCCAATGATGATGGCCGGCTTTCTGTAAGATCGAAGTTCATCTGTTTGCTTACCCTGTGAGATGAAACGAAGATCTTAATCGGCCGGTTCTGCCAGAATGGAGTACAAACTAGCTAAAGGCGTTATAGCAGTACATGGACGTCTCAAATTTTTGAAATTCCTAGAAATACATAAAAATTTTAAAAATGAAAATGTTATCAGTACGTGTCGTATATGAATCTCCCTTAGCTGAGCATTATATGGAACAAGTCATGTATGAATCTCCGAATCTCTCTTAACTGAGCCTTATTTACAATGAACAAAGATGTACATCATCTCTGTTACTTTACTGAGCCTTATGTACAATGAAGAAAGATGTACATCATCTCAGTTACTTTGGACATTATGCAAAAAACATTGATCAGCTTCCTTTCATAAGAATCACCAACTATATAGGCAACGCTCCTGAATCCTGATTCTCCACTGGTGTTCCCATTCAGGTTCCACCAAAATTGTGCAGAGTCCACATATCACTGAATGTTAGAATGGGGTTCTGCTAAGAATTGATTTAAGATATACAGACATTTGATATCACTGAATTCGGTTTCCTCATCAGCTTCCGTGTCCCGACTGATAGTTGCAGGCTTGCAGGTATTGCATGTCGTAACGGCCTTAAATTCTGTTAAGTCTGTCATCCCGCTGGCTGACCTAAGCAAACTGTCAGCAGAGAGGGCGGGTTGAAGGAGTGACGGATGGTTTCTGCATGCCTTTCTGTTCCGCAGGTGCTCATTTGATGAAGAGAAATGGAACTCGCTGTTTGACGAAGAGAAGGTGTTGTGATTGTCGAAATCCGAGAACACCACCTCGTCTTCTAGGCCATCATTGTCCAAACCGATGCCACCCCAGTTCTCGGACAGACTCCTGTTATCTTGGCGAATGTAGTTCATTCCACCCAAGGGCTCTTCATCATAGATCTGGGCCTCTGGGGATTCATCAAAGCAAGCAGCAAGGTTTATGTTACAATACGGACTGGAACTGAAACTACAGCAGCATGAAGCAAAACATGCATGATCCAACGGAAAATGTTGTACCAGCAGGCAACACATTTAACACAACCATTTAATATTTCATAATTTCAGTGGAAACATGATACTACCATACGACTGGTTAATTGATTCTTCATGTTTGCGAGTGTCAGTCAGTACTCTTTTGTATGATGGCACCCGAAGCCAGTTCTGGGCCCTTGTGGCCATACTCTCATGCAGTACGCTTTCTTAAAAACAGGGTTCTACCTATCTATACCTCCTATAAAGCAAAGACCCACTAGCCTATTTCTCTGGCTTCTCATTGCGCCACATCAGCAAAATGATGTCATCCGTCCACTAAGTGACGTCATCCACCCACTAAGCCTCATTTATCTCCCCACTAGCTATTTATCAGCATGAAGCCACGGCACCACCACCGGAGCCTTCAATCCCTCCTCTGCCTCGCTCGATACGTTATGGTCCATTTACTCGAGTTGATTGATGCAACAGAGGAAATAAAGAGGCAGCGACGCTCATGTGAAACTGACCATCTCCACCAAGCGGGCGACTGTGTGTCTTCCCGTTCCAATCACCAGAACTATAAATCCAAGCTTTTCATGACCTCCGCATCCGAGCGCGACGAATTGCTTCCACCTCTTCCAGCATCCGACGTGAGGAATTGTCTTTGCCTCCTCCGGCATCCAGGCCCTTTTCGTGACGAGCAGGACGCCAGGAACTCACTCCCTGCCTCCTCCGGCATCCAGCACCTCCGCCTCCACGACATCTCCGCATCTGAGCACCACGCGAGGAACTGCCTGCACCTCCTACAACATCTAGCTTCTACGTTGAATTTAGTATTGAGGAAATTTTGTCTCCGTACAAGCCAACTGAACCAGGTAAATTTAGTCTCTTCCTCTGTGCTTTCACTATAATCCTTTTGAAAAACCATGGAGAAAGTTGTCATCCCCTCCGCTCATGTGTTCCATCTGTAGGGATACATGGTTTCCTAATACTACTGTTAAGAAACATTAAAACCGCAGGGGAACTAGAGATTTCCAGTATTGTCCGGACCACGCGGAATGTCTTCACCGCCTGATATGTCCTCTTCAAACTGCACAGTGCGTGCAGATTAGAACCTCCAGGTAAACACAAATAAGCATGAGAATTTCAAGTAGGCAGATCGATCTGCACTCATCAGATGGGATGACTACTGTGTTCACGGAGCAGGGTGGCGCTCGCGAGTTGGTATTGGTCGTGCACTTATCTCACTGAAGAATCAGTCGGTGGACGAGGCGAAGAGCTCAACGGCTGCGGATTTGTGCGTGTTGGAGACCAGGGGAATGATGGAGGAGATGTTTGCCAAGGTTGCTGTGAGGATATGAGGAGGAGTTCGGTCAAGAGGATATGAGGAGGGCAGCCGGCAGGCTGCTCGGTCCATTCTATTCTATCAGCCTCTCTGTCGCTTGCTGTTATATTTTTAATTGTTTGTGATCTTTATGTACTACAGCTTATATTTATACTGTGATTATCCAAATTTCTAACAGACATCTATTTTCTTATATTGTGTGATATATGTCGGTATAGTTAAATCATGTTGCTTTGTGAGTTATTTCCTGTAGTTTCATGTCATTTACTTACATCTCAAGTTCATAATGTACCTGCATTACCAACATCATAGATATGTATAGTCCTAATTTTCAGTTGTTAACATCCAAATCCATCCTAATTCCTCTTGACTACCCGCAGCAACGCGCGGGGAATCCTACTGGTTTCTAAAAGTAAAAAACCTCCATCTATTGAACTGGAATCTACGCCTAGAAATACAAGCTAACCTCTGAAAAGAACATTGTCGCAACAAGAAGATCAATCGACTCCAGCACTGACTTAGCATCAAACAGCCACAAAATTTTCGAAAACATTAGCAAGGAAAGGCAGGGCACGCGAATCCAGCAGCAAAAAGGAGGCACCTTTCACACACAGAAACACTGCTTGTTTGCTTGCTCCTGGTACCAAGAAACAAACAAACGCGGCCGCAAGAAGTTTAAGAGGTTCGCCGGTCCACTTACCGGGGCAAACACGGGGTAGTCCTCGGCAGCGGCGGGCAGGAGGCCCATCCTGGTGAGCGTCGGCGACACGGCCAGCGGCAGGCGGATGACGGCAGGGCTCCGGCTGGCGCAGGCGTAGGTCCCTGCATTGGAGGCACCGCTGCCGCCCTAGAGGAGCGCGGCGTGGAGGGCGCGCAGCTCGGCGGCCTTGGCGACGGCGGCCTGGATGTCCTGGCGTGAGGTCTCGGGAGCGCCGGCGGGAGGCAGGCGGTGGCGGTGGCCTGAATAACCCTAGTAGAAATAAAATGTTTATTTAACTATACTATTTGAATTATTCATCCTAAACTATAGTACTTAAGAAAATATTCATCTAACTATAGTACTTAAATCATACACTTTAACTATACTACTCCAAACATTATTTTTATAATTATGGATTTACCGTTTTACCCTTGATTAAAAAAACCACGAAAAAGAAATTGCCACTCTTTATTTGAAGTCCTAATCCTCTTAACTTTGAAGGCGTTGGGAGGCGTTATGGCCACATGGGCCCACCGCCATAGACACATCTAATGCCTCCTGACGCCTTCCTCATTGACGCCTCTCAACGCCTTCCCTCTTATAGGCCCACCAAGCATAGACACGGCCAATGCTTCATGACGCCTCCTCAATCATAGTAAAAAAGTTATTATTATTATTGAAAACTTCTAATAACTGAAAAGTGATTTTTTTATTATTTTATTTTCATTATATACTATATTTTTTATAACTTTATCATGGTGAGCAGGCATAAAGATAAAACAAGGTAGAGACAACCAAGAAGAAATCAATGAATGAAGCATGTCATGAGGTGTTTTTTTAGAGAAGTTCACCCCCACACTTGAATTTTTGTAATATGCAAAATTAAATTTGGATGGTAGCATTCTCCATTGAAGGTGCTTCATTGTTGAAATGATGTTTGATTCGATTTATCTTGCATTGCAACCTTCGTTCATTTTGCTCAAACCTGAAAGGTTAGTGATAAAAATACCTGAAGGAGCAATTTCACAAATATGTCCTTATGCTCATTTTCAAAAGTCATATTATTATTATTATTATTATTATTATTATTATTATTATTATTATTATTATTATTATTATTATTATTATTATTATTATTATTATTATTATTATTATTATTATTATTATTATTATTATTATTATTATTATTATTATTATTATTATTATTATTATTATTGTTGTTGTTATTTTGAAAGTAAAGGGAAATTATTATTGTTATTTTTAAATATTGATGCATTTGCAAATATTGAGATTTGTAATTAAGAATGCATTGAATGTGTGATAACTATCGATTTACCTTCGATAAGGGCTCATCGTTTTAAGTTCGTTGAGCAGGACTTCGCCATTGAATCTAGCTTGCATTTCTGTTATCCAATCCCAGAGATGAGGATATGGATAATGCACCTCTTCTTTCTGCCATGCCATCATGATCTTCATGTGGTTTTGGCTTGGCATGAGCGTGTTTCGTCTTTCTTTCGATCAAGGTTTCATCCTTGCATCAGGTTAGTGGACCCTACGTACCCGAGAGATTTTACAAAGGTGTTGAAATAATAGTGGTTGATGTTATGAGCTAAAGGCTTTCCTCTATGCTAATGAAAAGGTGATGTTCACGTTCACTTAGCAAAGAGAGCCCATTTTTTTGATTGGAATCTATACTTCTAATAAAGCAAACTCCCATTAACCTATTCTCTAGCTTCTTGGTCTAATCCTGAAAAGTGATATCATCAGCCCACTGAGTGACATCATGCGCCCACTAAGCCCCATTTATCTCCCCACTAGCTATTTCTTTTGAAATAGAAAAAAAGTCATAGCACCTAAACCAAGTATCGTAAAAAGTCATAGCACCTAAACCAAGTATCGTAATTAAAATCCAATTGCACCATGGTGTTCCTCACAATAAACTCTTCAAAAGAAGATCTCACATGGATATATTTCGATAACTTTTTTGCAAACATTTAAACCGCTTCTAAGCAAAGCCTAGCAAAACTGCCGTTTCTAAGCAAAAAACTAGCAAAACTGTAAATCATATGGATTACATGTGGTCCTCCGAAACATATATGATTTTGTGAAGGAAAACTCCTAGAACTTTTGGAATGGGGGGATGACCCTCAAGTATAGTAGGGGTGAGGGGTTCGGGTGGATGATATTTGGGCGATCTATATTTGATTTGTGGACAGATCCAAAGTCTAACAAGAGAATCACAAATCTTGCAAGGACAAGTTAAGCAAAAGCTAAGAGAATGAGAAAAATAATGTGCTATAGTAGCAACAAGTATTTTTTTTGAAAAGTAACACAAAATCTTCTGATGAAACCTATATGTCAATCGATACAATATGCATAATTGTGCTAATGCATCTATACATATACATCTTCTAATCATTAGTCTAACTTCTTTATATTTCTACTTCAGACCTGCAACAATGCGCGGGGCATTCCTACTAGTCCTTTATTCATTTAAAGTTCACCAAATAAGTCTTGATTAATCTCCGTTATGAATTCATCTCAAGGACTTACCAGCATGAATTTGATGATTTCTTGCAGGGGTTAGTCCATGCATATAGCCAAAGTCTACACTAGCAGCTTCAATTCAAAAAATAAAACTAGACACCATGCCTAATTTGATTAAGGTAGGCTAATTAATCTAAGCACCATGCTTAATTTAAAGAGCCTATGGAAGTATGATTATTACATCCAAACTAAGCCCCATGCCTAATTTAAAAGATGTACGACCAACATCCAAACCAAAACATACTAGAATAGAAAAAAGAAGCATGAAAGTAACATGAAATTCACTTAAATGGAGGTGAGAACTTTTAACGATGAACCAGAGAACCATTTTTTATAGGCAAACAATGCAAATGGGGCGGATGAATGTGATTAAACAAATATACCTTGTTTTTAAAAAAAGAAAATTAAATGAGCAAATACATGAAAATCTAGGCTTTAGCTTTTTCTCATAGCGCGGACCATATGGCAATATTAATACTGAAAGGCAAAGCCAACATATGATTCCAATGGTCTCGTTTAAATCCGTTTACTACGAAGCTAGACTAAGAGCATCGAATTGATAGATAACAAAGAAATTTGCCATCTACCTAGACTAAGCATAGCCCTCGAATACAGCTCAAAGTTTAGAAGCCACCCAAAGAAAGCACTAGATATTTTGATGAATCAAGCAAACATGCAATGGTAAATTTTTTTTGGGAAAGATAACATATTTTTTTACAGTGTAGTTGTTCTGTCATATATGATGGTCTTGTTTTTTTATGGCGATCTTCTCATCATCTACACATGATTAGTATGTATATACCTTTCTATGAGATGGAAGGGTGGATGTGTTGATTGTTCATGAATGATTGGGCACCCTGGGCTCGTGATGATTCTTTTTTTGTGGAAATGTGCCGGAAGGTCGAACGGCTGGTGTTGCCCTATTTATTCCACATTCAATAGGACTAGGACAATCCCACAAAAGCTAGTGGTAAACTAGATTAGTAGATATCAAGGTCAAAATCAAAATCTTTACGCCAATTACTTCCTCAGCAATAGCGCCAGAAAGATTGCTGATATTTGTTAATGCAAACAGAGAAATCCGTAAGCACATGGATGCCATTGTAGTTTTCACCTAGGAGTATTTCAGGGTATCGTGTTTATCCTCAGGGAAGCAGTGGTTGAAGATGTTGATAAATAACCATCATGTATCTACTAGCTAGCATACCGACTATACTAATGTGAGAGTAAGTGATAAATATAGGAGTTTTTTTTATAACAGCACACATAGGAGAACTCCATGGTACATAGGAGTAGACAAGCTAAGCTAGGAGGACAACAGGTGAGTTGAAGGTTCCTTTATACTTTTCTATTACTGTAGTTCTATTCTAGAGCAGACCAAAGGGGTTAACTAAACAATGGGTAAGACATAGCGATCACACCACAACACTTTGGAGCAGCAATACCTTTTCGACCCATAAGGGGGGCGAGAAGACGTGGTCAGGGGAAGGCTAGCAAAAGCTCAATGAAAAACACCAAACAAAACATGGTTTACAAAGGCCTGGTTAGAGCTCTCACCTCTGGGGCTACCTGTTGGTATTTCTTAATGTTTACATAAGTTAATCCACAAGCGTATAGAATTACCGTTGTAGCTTTCACCCGAAAGTATTCAGGGTATCATATTTCCACAGGGAATTAATGTATTCCTCTAGCTGATTCGTCCAAGGACAACACAAGGGTGAAGTTGGAGAGGGTAGGGATGGATTCCTATGGCTTTTGGGTCTATGAGAAGATAAACTCTACTTTCACTTGCTTATTTCGGGCACTGGAGCGCACCTGGTCTGCCAAGCGATATTGACCTATAGTTCTATGCCGTATCCGAACATGGGGGATTACGAAGGACAAACAGGGCTGTCACCACCTACCGTCTACCCTTCAATCGGGGGATACGAGGCAAACAAATGTAGCCTCTAGCCTAGACACCACGCCTATGCTATCGACTACTACTCAAGCATTGCGCAGGGTTATCGGTCTTTATCAGGGACCTGTACTAGAGCATCCACTACGAGAGAGGACGACGAACCCAGAAACAAGTATACATAAAGCTTAACTAATCGAAAGACTTTATACCATAAACCCGAACACTTACTTAGCGAATATTGTGTTGAGGTACAAGTGTTCACCGAGGTACAAGTTCGGGGAGACACCGACAAGTCCATCTCTTCCCCATACTCTCTGTCACATCTCTCCCAAACCAAGTCTACTAGCTAGCTAGGGTCTAGACCCTTTGGAGTGATGCTCTTGTGGTGTTGCTCTTGCTTTGGTGTGTTGTTGTGATCAAATGTGGAGCTCTAGCCCTCTCTTTATAGTAGCTAGAGGTCGGTTTCGGTGGAGATAAACATGGCAACCTCCCGAACCGACCTCTAGGGGCATTGATTGCATAGCCTATGCAAGGTGGGGTCGAGTGGAACTGGGGGTGGTGCGCCCGCACCCTTTTTGTGACCGCACCAGGCCTGGCTTGCCTCAACACCGCCTTCGTGTTGTGGGTTGCTGGCTGGGCCTAGATTGTTCCTATGTCGATGCATGGCGTAGTTTTGATGTGTAGGGAGGCCTTCTTTCTTTATTCCATTGCGCATTTTTGCTTTACGCTTTTTGGATTGCGCCTTTTGATGTGTTTTCCTATGTATTCCATGTATATATCCTGAAAATGATCAACTCCCCAAAACTAATGGAATATGTTAGTGTAAAACCTATTTACCAAGTTTTGATGTTTGTTTGTATGGATTTTGTGTAAAATTGGTGTGTAAAAATATGAGTTAAAGATCGCTAACAAACTCCCCCACACTTAGCCCTTTGCTCGTCCTCGAGTAAAGTTAAGGACTAAGATGGGTCATCTCCTTGATATGACATCTCCATACAAGTTATTCCAAGCTTCACCTGCACTTGTGAACTTTGAAGTGTCTACCACATTATCTTGGGTAATTGAATTATTGAATAGCATGGATTCAAATCCCCTTGCATTAATCAGTTCAGAAACTTGGGTTTTTCATTTGAAAAAAGTGTAAACATAGCTTAGCTCCTCGAATGATTCGCTTAGATCACTCATATTTGTGTTTGGTTCCTCAGCAAGGCCTATCGTAGTGTTGCCTTCTTTCTTTCCTACTTCTAGAAAACTTATATGGATCTTTGGGTAGAGAAAGATATGAGCATATTTACTCTGTATATTTTGTTAAGTCAAAGCTCAGATATAAGGAGAAAGATGTCATACCCTTAGATCAAGAAATGCAAGTGTGTGGATAAAACAAATTTAAACCTATGCTATACTCCTTGATATGAGTGATCTCTCTCATAAACTTATATTCAGAGAACATGGCTATCATTTTATATGAGCCTTCATGTGCTCATCATTGTTTTTCATATATATAATTGAACCTTCATGTGTCCATATATCTCTCTCTTTTTTTCTTGGACCTTCATGTGTCCATATTTTTTTATATTTTTGCATAGCCCATGTCCCTTAAACAACATATTGAGAGAGATCATTATTTTGTAGAATATGGAGTATTTATTTTAAGACATATTTTTTGTCTACTCCTAGTGTAGAAGTAGAATATTTTTTTGGTGGATGGAGGCATGTTTTAGCGTATTCCAGGTGTAGGAATAGCTTATATATGTGGCGTGTACGTGATCTTGATCTTGGAGGCATGACAACTTTCTCAACAAGGGTCAACAAGACTTGACAAAGCTCAATACAGAAATAAGTAGCATATTTATGAAGGTTATAAGCTCAAAAGCATTAGATATGGCTCTGGTAGGAATTTGCATATTATTGAGGAGCATGCTATTTGAGTTTTGATTTTATAAGATAAATACCAAGTTCTTCATATGAGAGAGCAAGGTTCATTTCTATCCTACTATATCACATATTCCAATTACTTAGATAACATGGGGTCCCTATCATAGTTTGTTCACAAGTTATAGGAATATTAGTGAGAAATAAAGAGTCTGCAAATTTAATCAAAGGATTGCATGAAGAAGGAGCGTCAAAAGTTTTGTATATTTTTAATTTGTTCAATTTTAAACTTTCAAAATTTGGGAGAGTTGAGGATCGAGCTGCACAAACCACCTTTGAAGAGGAAGGAGTTTAAAGGATTCATATGTGGTTTGGCTAAACCAAAGCTTCAACCAATCCTCTCTGAAACTATCTGCCTCGTCTTTCTGCATGATGGATCGTCTGATGTTTATGCAACGTGTTGGTGAGAGATCTCGAATGTGTGAGATCTCCCCCTCACACTTATTTTGTACCTACTTTATTTTCAACAAAGAAACAAAAACAAAAGAAACATGAACAAGCAAGGGCTCTACCGGCTTGAACACCGAGAAGCCTAAATTTATTTATTAATAATAATAATAATAATAATAATAATAATAATAATAATAATAATAATAATAATAATTATTATTATTATTATTATTATTTTATGTGTTCACTCAACTTTTTATCATTTAGCATAAACAAGGCTAAGGTAAAGTTTGCAAAAATAAACATAGCCTTGATTTATCTCCATAGTAGATTGCTTCTATTGCTTATGAAAGTAATACTAAAAGTTCATTAATCAAAATTCAACACCATATCAAGTTTTAATTAAAGAAGGCTCTTTTAACCTAAGCATCATGCTTGATTTAAAAACTATGAATGTATCATATATGAATACACCCAACTAGAGCATAATAAATAAATAAATAAATAAATAAATAAAGGGAGCATGAACTTGTATGAGCAATTTTTATTTTCACATGGAGATAAATATGAGTAAAGGTGTTGGTGAACATTTTTATTTACGTTTACATACCTGAGTATACTTATCGGCCGCATATATGGATGGAATGTAACACCCAAAAATTCTAAATTTTAGAATTAATGAGTTTCAAATAATTTAGATAACAATTAATGGGAAATTGAAATTTTGAAAACTATTTGGTGTTGCATTCATGCTGTTGCATTTATTTTCTTTTGTGTAGTGGATTTATTTTATTTTGAATTGGTTTGAAGAATTTTATTTGGAATAGTTTGAAAACAAGTAAATAAAGAAAAGTAGGAAAAAAAGAAAAGGAAACACTTACCTTTTTACCTGGCAGCCGCCGGCCTGCTTTCCCCCCCGCCTGGGCCGCACGGTGGGCCGCTGCCGCCTTCCCTCCTCCCGCTTGCGACCGCGTGGGCCGGCCCAGCAGACGAGTAGCCCGAGCCAGCCGAGCCAGCAGTCGCGCCTTCCCTTTCTTCTTGGTCGCTGACTGGTGGGGTCGGCTTGTCAGCCATGTTTTCTTCTTCCTCCGGTCGTAACCGAGACGAACACCGGTTCCAACCGAATCAAATCTTCTAGTTTGGATTTCCTAACCGAAATCGATGAAGTGAACCTATAAAAGGGTAGCCGGGGTTCTCTTCTTTCCGTTTTCCATCTAAAAACTCTAGTCCAACCACGTGAAACCGAGCGCTAGGGATTGGGGGGAGTTGGAGGTTTCGGTTGCTCGTAGGAGGAGCTCGTGGGTGGATTTGAGGCCGTGTTCTTCGCGTTGGTGAGTCCGCACTCTCCTTCTCTACCTTCCCATGTTTTTTCTTTTGGGTGGAGATGCTTCGAATTGTGTTTTTGAAGGTCACCGATGAGTCGGCAATGGCGCCACCGCCCTCCTCTTGTCCCGTGCCTTGCTCAATCTACCGTAGCTGGTATTTACTGCTTAGTTGAGTACGCACGGAGCTTCTCTACCGTTTGGATCAAGTTTCGGGTCAAACGGTGGTCTAGATGGGGAGAGCCGCCATCTCCGGCGAGATGGAGCCCGCCGGCCATGGGGAGCCGCCGGCCGGACTTGAGGGAGGTGACCGGTATGAGCACTGTAGACTTGATGATGAACACGAGCCGTCCGATTTCAGATCAACGGCTGAGATTAGAACTTACCCCTTCGCGGGTAAATTTGTTAAAGAGACCCTCAGCTTTTTAGTTATCAACCCGCGGTCCATAGCGTATGTCGGAAAATGCGTCTTCGCGTTTTGGAAGCGTATTTTCTTCCGGTTTATTCAAAAATACGTTTTCAGACATTTACAGTTTTGCCACTAGAATTGTTTTGGTCATAAAATCTTTATTTTAACTCCGATTTGACCCGTTCAAATTGCGTTAGGTTCGTATTTGCGAGCTCTATATGTTGGTAGTATTGTACAGTAGGTTTGTGATAATTTATTTTCGAATTTATATTAAAGTAATTATTTATCTATAGGAAATCTTAGAAAATTCATAACTTATACGTTTTAACTCCGAATTTGGTGATCTTTGCGTCTGTGTGATCGTAGAAACGTGTAGAAGAGTTTTATAAACTTTTATTACTGTTTTGCTACTGTTGGTGTACTGTTCTAATTGTATCTCTTTGTTTGCTTCGTGTTTGTTTGATTGGATGCATGTGTGTTGTTGATTGATGATCGAGTATAGAAGGTGAGCAGTATCTGAACGATTCGGAGTATTACTTTGAGCCAAGTCAGCAGTATCACTTGGAAAGCTTTGATCAAGGCAAGTATAACACAGGACTATCCTTGTTACCTATACATTGAATTGTCATACATATGCATGTGCTTACCTTGACAACCTTAGAGATTATAACTTAGTGATTGTTATCTTGATTCCTTGTCAACTTTGGGAATGCATATGGGTAGCTACTGCTAGTAATTAAACTAAGAACAATGATCTTGTAATTTGATTAATGGATTAAGCAATCAACTATTAAGATGATTTTATTACTGCTAAAAGGGGGCTAGAGCATGTGTATTATTTTGATGCTCTGGTTTCTCTCCATAAGGACTTATCTGTAAGTGATAACCGGGATATACAGTACAGCTGTGAGGGCTATATGGCTCTGGCTTTAGTTGTTCAAGAGACCTTTTCTAGCTTGTTAGTGGTTACCTTAAATGGCGTAAGAATGGCTTGCCACGTTGGGTGTAGTGCGAGCCCCTGGCCTAGTGTGTATAGGCTGCGGTTGTTGTGCCACAGGGAAGGGGGGTTCTACATCTGCCTGCCGAGTGAATCTAATGGCCCTAACTTGTTAGACGAACTTTTGAGTGGCTTTATATGGTTCTCGGGTGTTTGGGCTTGATCTCCCCACTCATTTGGAAATCATGACTCACAGTGAAAGTGTACACCTCTGCGCAGAGTTAAAAACTGGTATATTAGCCGTGCTCACGGATACGAGCGGCCTTGGGGATTCTTATGGAATAGTTGATCATAACTGTTATATCATGCTTAATTATTGTTGATTATTATTTGCTCATGTTAATGCTATTCATTATCATTATTACAATTGATCATTGGTTCTTTAATGGGAAGCGGTTTATCTTGATGCTACTCAATTGTTAATATATGATTAAAAGCTAAACGCAGTTAAACAATGTCTAGCCTTTTTGAGCCTCATGAACCCTGTGTTATATTTGTTGAGTTCGACATGGACTCACCCTTGCTATTTCCACCATAACAGATGAAGATATTGAGGAAGATTATCGTAATGAGTACTAGTCTTGGTGTCAACCAGTCAACCGTGTCCCTGTATGGAGTTTCCGCTGAAGAATTACTATTAGTTATTATTGCAAGACTATGTCTTAAATACTTATTCGTTATGTAATAAGCACTGTGATGATACTTTGTAATTTGTCAACTTATGTGTGCGACTGTTTCCTGGGGCGCACATGAGTCTTTTATGCATCCTATTTTTGTCCTTAAAAATAGGTGTGACATGGAAGCTTGTGAAAGCTCTATGTTTGGTGTTGGTAATTAGTGACAATGCCTAAGTGCTAATCACATGCTTGAGATTGTATGTAGCAAAGGGTGATTAGCACATAGCATGGTAAAGCATGATGATCTAGTGTGGATGATGAAATACTTACCATGGTGATGATAATGGAAGTACATGCAATCCTATGTTGATCAAGGCAAAGGTATATGCTAGGGTTCATGTTTTGGTAACAAAGACACCTAGTGGGTGTGGTTACATTGTAGGATAGATAGTCGTACTATAAAGAGGGGAATGACGCAGCTATTGAACTCCTAAGTGCCTCTAGGTGTGCATTTCATAATCATATGCATTTGGATAGAACTAATAATGCCTCGAAAAATGATTGTGAAAATGCTAACACACTCACACATGACGATGATCACTTGGTGGTGTTAGCACATTTACGATGGCGATGGAGTTTGAGCGGTAGAGAGGGTTTGGGGTCCTCTCTCCCTCCCACCGAGTTTGCGAGGTGGGATTCAGGCGTTTTCGAGGAGTTGAAACGCCTATTTTCCTTTACACCAATGTTGAGATTTGGAGGCGATGTCACATGGTGTTTCACGAGCTAAAACTTATGCTAAAGTGTAACACATACTTAGTCTAGCTCATAAGTGAAAGGGCGAAACAAGCGGAGCGAGAAAACATTGCATAATCGCTAAATTATGGGCGACAGATGCTGCTGCCCTGAGAGTCAGACGCTACTGTGCAGCGTCTGTCGCCATACCCTAGTTAGGATTTCTGGCACTCAGGCGTCAGACGCGGGGACGTGACCACGACAGACGCCTTGCATGTCACTGTTGCCACGTTTGTTGTGTGATGTAGCTCGGGCGATTTCAGCGCAGCAGTGAGCGTGCGTCAGACGTGTCCCACGGTCTAGCACCGGATGCGTCTGTCGGCTGGGCTCATGTTTTGGGCTTTCTGGACTGCGTCTGTCGCGTCAGCAGACGCACGGCCTTCGAGCGTCAGACGCGTCTGACCATGGCAAGGCTACGTCTGTCGGTCGCGACAGACGCGTCTGTCGCGTGGGTGTGAATTGCTCTAAGTTCAAACGGTCGAGACACGTGGCAACCTCTTGTGGCGTCAGACACGGTCAGTGTGTCTGTCGCTTGAGTGACAGACGCGTCTGTCGCTTGAGTGACAGACGCGTCTGTCGCCTTCGTGGGGAGAGCAACGGCTCTTTTGAGTGAGCCACCTCTATAAATACTTGTTAGCCGGCTCAAGGCTCATCTCTTGCACTCTTTGACATACTTGTGAGCACTTTGAGCTAAGCAACTCCCCTCCCACCCATCTCTCTTGCTTCTTTGCATATTCGAAGTGAGATTGAGTGATCCAAGTGCATTTGCATTGTGAGATTACATCTAGTTGGCACTTGGTGGTTGATTTGCTGCGGGATTCTTGTTTCTCTTGGTGGTTGCCGCCATCTAGATGGCTTGGAGCAGCTTGGAGGCGTTGGTAAGAGTTGGTGATTGTTCTTGGCCACCTCCGGTGATTGTGAGGAGTTTGTGCCTTCCTCAGCGAAGCGCCAAAGGCAACATTAGTAAATTGCTCGTGTCATTGCAACCTCTTGCCATTTGGTAGGTTATTGTGGCGCCTTTTGAGAGGCTCGGTGTGTGACCGATTAGCCACCGAACCATGTGGTGAAGAGGGACACAATGGGGACTAGCGTGCCGGCAAGCACATGAACCTCGAGATAAATCTTGTGTCATCACTTTCATATTGTGATTGATTGATCCCGGTGTTCGGTTGTTTTGGTATTTATTGTTTATCATATTGGTTGGCTCAATACTTCACCCCTCGGTGAAACCCTCCTAACTCAACTCCGCATTACCTTCTTTGTTACTTTTGCTAGCTAGATAGTTTTGCTAGAGTAGCTCTTTTGTGTAGCTTGCCAGTTTAAGTTGTAGTTTTCTTCTCGGTTTGAATTGTACGGTTGAGTGCATATATATTAGAATTGTGAATTGGATAGGTGGCTTTCAAACACCCTATAGGCTAAGCAAAACTCGCATCTTGCTATTTGTTATATTGATAAACTTGTTTAGCACACTTTGTAGGAAATTTTAATAAACTATTCACCCACCTCTAGCCATCAAGACCCTTCAGCTTGCTATAGTGACATCTTGTATATGGTTCATCTTTAGGTTATCACTAAGGCTAGTCCGCACACACAACTAGTGTGTTTGGACCATGAGCCATAGTGATAGCTAGAAGAGGATAATCCTCCTTATCTCTCTTATATTTATATATATTTTGTATATATTTTTTCTCTCTATTTTTATCATCATTTTTTCATAATGTATATATTTTATAGCAAGGTAGAGCTGACATTATTTTTTCTCTTTTTAACCAAGATGGACTTTGGTGAGACATCCTCTCCCACACTTGGACTTTTGCGTAAAAGTCTAGTGTATAGTGTCAGGGTCTTCTTTTGAGTGTATTCCATCACTAAAGGGTATCATGGCATTTAGTTTGATGTAGCTCTCATATTCTCTAGAATCATATGTCCCTTGTCCTTCTTAGTCTCAACCTGTCAGCAACCAAGAATACCCGAAGGTGCATACTAACTTGAAAATATGTTCTTACTTTTATTGACAAGAAAGGATTTTTGTTATTATTATATTTTTTATGATAATCTCCTGGTAGTGCTTAATTTATGGTCTTAAGTTTGACCACATGAACTTCATCTTGCAACTATCATTGGTGGTGTAGTTCTCAACTTCACCACCAAGCATTGAGCATTATCGTTAAGGCTGCAAGGTTAGTACCACAATTACAATATTTACAAAATTTGTGGTAAATAAAGGCATCCACAACAATCCTCCTAAACAGTTTGTGAACAAGGATTAGAAGGAGGTTGATATCCTCATAGGGGCACATGGTTTTTAGCCGAACGAACTCTAGAGATTCCAATAGTGAGCATGAAACATGAAGGGTCTCAAAAGAGAAGCTTTCATGCTTGTCTATGGAGTTCATTTCCTTGGTGTCCAGACTTGATGCTGCAGGGATATCCATGGCACAGAAGTTTTCATGTAGGATCAATATTGAATCTCGACCACTATCGAGTACATCGTTTGGATGGCCAGAGGGACAGGACTTGCGTTCGAGTGAGGGTGATAGTGGACGTTTTGTTTCATAAGAATGTGAAACGAAGGGGGAAATTAATTTCACCTCCTCGAATGGGTCATGGTTGGGGTGCTGATTCACCATTAGGACTTCTGGTGAGTGGCGGAAGCAATTTTCCCAAACTTTTCACTAAGTCTCCCGTGGGGATATTTTTGTCCAACAGGTAGCCTATGAGAAGATCGAACTCAAGGATGACAAAGGTGTGGAAATCTATGAAAACCTCGATTTCATCCATTTTGATTAGTACGGCCCTGGCAATCCCACAACACTCAAAGATTAGTCCCGAGGGACTTTTGAAGAGCTTGTTGGTCGAGCCTAGCGGAATTTTTCCCAGAAGGGTTTTCGCAAGGAATTCAGACATGATATTAGTCTTGATCGTGGGGTTATGCAGAGCTTCTACAATAGTTCCCCTTAACGAACGAGGCATGGTCGTTGAAGGTGAAAGAATCCAAATTACTTCAGAAGAACGTTTCACTTCCATTAACCATTCCTTTGATGGATTTACCCTGGAGGAATCTTCCTCAGAAGGAAGTGTAAGCTTTTCATGCCCAAGGTATTTCGAGGTATTGCCATAATCCTCGAATTCAATAGGAACTCCGAAGGATGAATTACTCGTTCCTTCGGTGTTCATGGTTCGAGTGAGGGGTCATGAGTCAAACCTAGCAATGGTATGTGTTTGGTTTTGACCGATGAGGACTCCTCAACACTCGACATGACTTTCGCCTAGAGGGGTTTGGTTCTTATGACGGAAGAAGTGTGTCTATCTATGAAGTTTTCTAGGAATTCTACTTGTTCCGTCATAGGTTTGTGTGTGAAACGACCTCTGGTAGTCACGTCTAGGCATAGGTCAGCATCTTTATCAAGACCCAAACAAAAGAGACATAAAATCACGCCATGGGGTAAATCTGAGCCGGTTTGTATTAATGTTGAAAACCGAGCCCAGGCTACACCTATAGACTCCTCGCGCTGCTCAAAGTTGAGGATTGCCCTTGGTAGAGAGCCGATACAGGACATAGGAAAAAAATACAAGACAAAACTTGTCTTTAAGTTTATCCCAGTCCCCATTCGTACTTTCTACAGCAAATGTATATCATTGCTTCGCCTTTCTCGAGAGAGAGAAGGGAAACAATGTCCACTTTAGATTTTCTTGTGTCATGCCAGAGATGCTTAGACATGAACACATTTCCTCAAACTCGTGCAGGTGATGGCAGGGGTTTTCATTGTCCTACCGTGAGAAGGGTTGCACCTAAACCATGGCTATCATGCAAGGGTGAAGTTCATAGCCAGATGATCAGATTGGTTTTGGTGGAAGTGGTGGCTCATGGAACCCGCCCTTTGAAGCGGGAAGCTTTTGAAAAGGCGTTGAAGTTGGCTTCATGATAGAAAAGGTAAAAGAAAATATTTTATTTTTATAAAAATAAAAAGATACAGATATGAGGACAAACTAGGTTCGAAGAAAATAACAATCGTTCTCTAGCAACGGTGCCAGAAAGCTTGTTGATATTTCTTAACGTTTACAGAAGTTAATCCATAAGTGTACGAAATTACCGTTGTAGCTTTCACCCGAAAGTATTTAGGGTATCATATTTCCACAGAGGACGGAGGTATTCTTCTAGCTAATTCATCCAAGGACAACACATGGGTAAAGTTGGAGAGGGTAGAGATGGATTCCTATGGCTTTTGGGTCTATGAGAAGATAAACTCTACTTTCAGTTGCTTATTTCGGGCACTAGAGCGCACCTAGTCTGTCAAGCGATACCGGCCTGTAGCTCTACGCTGTCACACCCTAAAATTTCCAATTTTGGATTGTGCATAGAATTTGTACCACTCAATTTGCATGATTTTAAAATAGATTAAATTAATTTATTATGTAATTGTTTGTGCATTTAAACATAGGGAATTATCACTTTGCCGAATTAAAAATTTATCGTAAGGCTAGACACACGTTTTCCATTCATGCTGGAGCATATGTATTTTTGGTTCTATGTGGTTTACTGAAATTTAGGTCTGTCTAAACTGATATTTAAAATGATTTTGAAAAGATTTCGGTTTCAGTTTTTCCAGGCCGAAAGGCCTTAGCTGGCCTGTTTTTTTTTTATCCAACTAGTAGCCAGCCACGGACGGTTGCTCCAGCCCAATGCCGTGGCCTAGCTGGAAACTGTTGCGTTTCTTCTCTGTCTCTCAATTTGCATCGCTGACACCGTGGCCATTGAGCACCGTAGCCACGTACCTTGCATCGTCTAGGAGCCGGACTCTGCTCCGACTCGAATCACCGGCCAAAGGAAATCCTGAGAAGCACGTCCGGGTGAACTACAAAAGAGATCGAGACCCTGCGCCACCGCCGTCTCGCACAAAGCTATAGCCCTGATCCAATCTTGCCGAGGAGTACACGGAGTGAAGCTGAGGTTATCTGATAAGTTGACAGAGGGACCGGGAGGTAAGAAGGGTAGTTGGTTTAGCCTGTTGAGTTTGGGAACGTCTTTTTAAAGGGTTAACTGAGATTTGAACTGGTAAGGTGCTACACACCTGAATGCTGTATCTAGATGTTGATGTCTTTGATTAATGCTAAAAAAAAATTGTATCTGGATGTTCATGTCTTTGCTTATAATTGCTAAAAAAAGATTGAGAAGTTAGGGTTTTGTTAGGGTTTTGCAGAGGATTTTGGAACAGGCGGCGGCTGGGAGCTGTCACTCACCCGATTTTATGCTGATGCTGGCCGATATCACCGTCTTCCTCGTCTCCGGCCGGTTACGGGGTTCTGGGTTTGGATTCGGTGGGGACTGATCTATCACCTGCAGAAGGGAGGATCGGCGGCGGTGGCGGGCGCGTGGAGGGAGGCGAGGCGACGGTGGTGCCGCCGCCGAGAGGTGGAGGGGTAGGGTTTAGGGGCGACGGCGGCCGGTCGCTGCTCCGTCATCTCTCCGTCGTCTGTAACTCGTGGCCGAGATTCTTCCCCGTTGTTTTTCGAGCCGCCGCCGAGTCTTGTGTCATCTTCGAGCCATCTCTGCCGACGTAATCTCCCTGGGTGAGCTCGCAGTTTTCCCCTCTATCTTCCCATATTCTTCCTGTTCTGAACGTGGTCGCCGGCAGCCTGTGCGGTGCAGGTGTGGGCGTGCGTGCTGCTGCCCTACTCCGGCCCGAGCGAGTCTGGCCTAGCGCTGCGCCGCTGTCGGTCGGCCAGCAGGCCCGCGCCCGAGTCCCTGCCCTGCTTGCAGCAGCAGCCCCGATGGCCATGAGCTCGTACGTACGGACATGCCAAGGTAGAAGATGGAGTAATTACAGTTTTGCCATTAGTTCATTAAATCTCCGTTGTTTATTCATTTTAACTCCGCTTTAGTTCGTTCTCGTTGCATTGGATCCGTGTCGATATAATCTACGTGCTAGCAGTGACGTTTAACATGTCACATGACATATGTTTGTAATCAAAATATTAATTTGATTAATGTTAACTTATATGTTTACAATTATAATCTAACTAGTTTTATAACTTAAATTAATATAGGTTTATTTGTTCGACATTTTATATAAAAGAATTAATATGATTAATTGTTAACTTAAATATGCTTTTAATTATACTTGCTTAGTTTTAATACATTGCATATGTGATGAACTGGTTTTGTTGCGTTAGTTTCATATCGCTCTGATCTACGTCCTAGCAGCGACGCTTATCATCTCACGTGTTTATTTGTTTATTATATAGTTAAATATTAATTTGATTAATATGTATGTAATTAGTTTTCTAATCTATAAGCAATATAGGTGTTACACTATGCTATCTGATATATAGATGTTAAATATGATTAACTGCTACATGAATATATTTTCTTTACTTATAACTTGATTAGATAAACCACGTTGCATATATTAAACTCAAAAATAGGTGTTCTCGCATGTCATTTTATTTTGCTAAGTCAAAGTTTAACATGATTTAACTTCTGTCATCAATGTATTTTTTTAAATTATAATTCATTAGTTTGAACACATGTCATATCTAGTTCGAGTAGAAGTTCTCACATGTTTAATTATTTTCTTTACACAGATAAAGTTTAACTTGCTTAATATATAAATTATGTGACAATACTTTATCAAATAAAATATGATTAGCTTTAACTCAATTTATTACTGGTTGTTGATTATAATTTGTTTAGTTTAAATATAAAACATGAGATGGTTTGGTGAGTGCTCGTATATGTGTCAGATTATATAAATTATAAATATTTGATTAGAATAATTAATGTTTATGTCATGTTCCTTTAAATTTAAAATGACATAGGTTCATGCATCGGCATTTTCTTAAAATGTTAACTCGATTAATATTCACATTAATACGTTTTATTTATAAATTGTTTAGTAGATGCAAATTATGGCTATCCAGTTTGTACAACAGTAGAGCAGCCATGCGTGTCCATTGAACTCTTGTTAGCATGATGACATCATCCCGACATGACCCACACTTTATTACCATTTTCCTTTAAAAAAACAAATCCCGAAATATAATAGAAATACATATACACATACAATTTTGTTTAGGCCATATCTTCCACGTTTTAACTCCGATTTGACCCGTTCAAGTTGCGTTAGATTCGTATTTGTGAGCTCTACATGTTAGTGTAGCTGTACAGTAGGTTTGGAAAGTTTAATTTTTGAGTTTATATTAAAATAATTATTTATCTATAGAAAATCTTAGAAAATTCATAACTTTCACGTTTTAAATCCGAATTTCGTGATCTTTACGTCTATGTGATCGTAGTAACGTGTAGAAGAGTTTTACAAACTTTTTATACTGTTTTGCTACTTTTGGTGTACTGTTTTAATTATGTCTCTTTGTTTGCTTCGTGTATGATTGCTCGGATGATTGTGTGTTGATGCTTGGTGATCGAGTATAGACGGTGAGCAGTTTCTTGACGATTAGGAGTATTATTTTGAGCCAGACCAGTAGTATCATCAGGAAATCTTTGATCAAGGCAAGTATAATATGGGACCATCCTTGTTGTCCTATTCACAGAAAATATTATTCATATGCATGTGTCTTCCTTGACAACCTTAGAGATTATAACGTAGCTATTGATGTCTTGTTCCCTTGTTACCTATGGGTTATGCATTTGGGTAGCTATTGCTAGTGCTTAATTATGAACAATGATCGTGTAATTTGGTTAATGGATTAAGCAATCAACCGTTAAGATGATTTTATTACTGTTGAAAGGGGGCTAGAGCAAGGGGTTATATTGTTGCTCTAGTTACTCGCCGTAAGGACTTACCTGTAAGTGATAACCGGGATTGACAGTACAGCTGTGAGGGCTATATGGCTCTGGCTCTAGTTGTTCAAGAGACCTTTTCTAGCTTGTTAGTGGTTAGCTTAAATGGCGTAAGAATAGCTTGCCACGTTGGGTATAGGACAACCTCTAGTCTATGAGTATACCGAGAAGGAATTGTGCCATTTGAAAAGGGGTTCCTACATCTGCCTGCCGAGTAAATCTAATGGCCCTAACTTGTTAGACGAACTCTTGAATGACTTTATATGGTTCTCTGGTGTTTGGGTTTGATCTCCCCACACATTTAGAAATCATGACTCATAGTGAAAGTGTACACCTCTGTGCAGAGTTTAAAAATTGGTATACTAGCCGTGCTCACGGACACGAGCGGCCTTGGGGATTCTTACAGAATAGTTTATCACCATTATTATATAATGCTTAATTACTGTTGTTATTATTATGCTCTTGTTAATGCTATTCCTTATTCTTATTACAATTGATCATTGGTTCATTAATGGGAATTGGAATATCTTGATGCTACTCAGTTGCTAATTATATGATGATTAAAAGCTAAACGCAGTCAAACAGTGTCTAGCCTTTTGTGCCTCATGAACCCTGAGTTATACTTGTTGAGTTTGACATGGACTCACTCTTGCTATTTTCCCCACACCTCAGTTGTAGTAAGGTGTTGCTCAGAAGAAGAATAAAGAGATAGTGGAGTTTCTAGAAGTCTTTCGAAGTGTTTGGCATATGGAGCCACCAGTCAGCCGTCCCCGAGAAGAATGAAGCCTGAAGTTTAGTCACCGTTCCGCAATACTCTGATGTAAGTGTTAATATAGCTATGTATACGTTATATCATAACATTGTTTCTGATACTTTTTCATTCTGGCATATGTGTGGACTTCCTGGGCACACATATGATTAGCCTGGTTTTGTTCTTTAGAAAACCGGGTGTGACATATGCCATATCCGAACATGGGGGATTACGAAGGACGGACAAGGTTGTCATCACCTGCCACCTACCCCTCCACTCGGGGATACAAGGCAAACAAAGGTAGCCTCTAGCCTAGACACCACGTCTAGTCTTTATCAAGGCCCTCTACTAGAGCATCCGCTACGAGAGCGAATGATGAACCCACAAAAAAGTATAAATAAAGCTTAACTAATCGAAAGACTATACCATAAGAAACCCGAACACTTACTTTGCGAACATTCTGTTGAGGTACAAGTGTTCGCTGAGGTATAAGTTCAGGGAGACACCGACAAGTCCGGCTCTTCCTATACTCTCCCTCACATCTCTTCCAAACCAAGTCTACTAGCTAACTAGGGTCTAGACCCTTTGGAGTGATGCTCTTGCGGTGTTGCTCTTGCCTTGGTGTGTTGTTGTGATCAAATGTGGAGCGCTAGCCCTCTCTTTATAGTAGCTAGAGGTTGGTTTTGGTGGAGATAAACATGGCAACCTCCCGAACCGACCTCTAGGGGCATTGATTGCACAACCTATGCAAGGTGGGGTCGAGTGGAACTAGGGGCGGTGCGCCCGCACCCTTTTTATGACCGCACCAGGCCTGGCTTGCCTCGACACCGCCTTCATGCTGTGGGTTGCTGGCTAGGCCTAGATCGTTCCTATGTCGATGCTTGGCGCATTTTTGATGTGTAGGGAGGCCTTCTTTCTTTATTCCATTGCGCATTTTTGCTTTACGCTTTTTGGATTGTGCCTTTTTATGTGTTTTCCTATGTATTCCATGTATATGTCCTAAAAATGATCAACTCACCAAAACTGATGGAATATGTTAGTGTAAAACCTATTTACCAAGTTTTGATGTTTGTTTGTCTGGATTTTGTGTGAAGTTGGCGGGTAAAAATATGAGTTAAGGACCACCAACACTACCACAACTATCCATGGGTTTGGGCGCAAAAACTACTCTAGTCTCATGTAAAAACTAGAGCACTCAGTCAAGCGGAGATCCTATGCTAAGGTGTGATACGACTACACTAACCACGCTTAGCTAAACTACTAAGGCATGAACTAGACAACCATGAAGGATATTTCAATAATTAGAGAAGATAAATATGAAATAATTTAGTCTTATAAAGGATAGATATAAGAATATACCGGACCTTCGAGGGCTCTCCCAGAACTTGAGCATCTCTCCCTAACTCCCTAACTACTACTACATCTTGGAATAGTGTAAAGAGTTGCTCATTGAGGGTGTGTCCTTTGGAGTGAGAGGGAGGCCTTCTTTTATAGGTGGGGAGGAGGAGGTTAATCCTAGAATATTCCCCTCATAAGTGAGCAAACCGACCTTTGTTAGTACATTGAACCTGGACCAAACCCCAACAATTGCCTTTGCAACGTCGGTAAGAGGCAACCTGCGAAAGATGGGCCCAAAGCGTGACCATTGGGGTGCGGGCACACCAGGGGTGCAGCCGCACCCTAGCGGAGCCGCCCCGGCCCAATCTTTGTCTGGTGGGCCTCTGGGGATGTATGGGCCATGCCTGCAAAGTTTGGTGCCATTTGGAGATGATTTGCTTTGGGTTTGGGATTGTTTTCCGCCTAGTTTGGGCCCTGATTTGCATGGTAGTGGCCTTTCTCCCCCTTGGGCTCTTTTGCTTTGCGCAAGATGGTGTTAGGCTTTGTCTCCTTGTGTATTTAGGTTGTGTTTTCCATAGTGTCCGGAAATGTCCTTCTGCAAATGGTAAACTACCAAAACTCGTGGAATCTGTTAGTTATAAACCCTAATTCTGAGTTTGGCGTTCACTTGAGAAAATTTTATTTGAATGTTGATGGTTAAATTTAGGCATTAAGGACCGTCAACAACCTCCTTGCCTCTGGCAAAAAGATTAGTGAAGGCTCAGGAGGTACATGCACTGGAATTCTTCGCGGAAGCTTCCCTAATCGCAGCCTGGGAACTCTGGAACGACAAGATCTTTCAGCATCGAGATCCAACTCCCTCCATGTGGCTTGTAAATTTTAAAAACCAAAGTATTTTGCAGTCGGTTAGATTCAAGGAGGACCTTAAGTCATCCTTTTGCTTTTGGTTAGGTTGTAAACATGGCTCCTTCTTAATATATTTATTAAATTTACTGTGGGGATCTCCCCACGGTCCTTTGCGTCAAAAAAATAATACTATATGGCATTGATCCCAACCAGACAACTCCAACTAATTAATGTACCTCTGGTCTGTTTAACTATTGAGTATCACACAGTGAACGAATAACCTGTGACAGTATTAGCTGTAACATTTGCATCTCGATCGAAGGACGCTGACAAGCTAATATATGTTAATAAATGGTCGTCGTCTGCTTAGTTGGCCTTTCCTATTATGGTCTTGCTTAGTTTTTTTAGTTAACTGTGATCGATCCATCCACTTGCCTCGTCGTAAGTTTCGCTTGTTCATGTGAGAAAGCATATAAATTTTAATGGGAGCGAGCTAGATGGTTTGCTCGATCATAGGCCATGTTTAGTTACCCCAAACTTCTAAATTTGACACTATGCAAAAAGAAGATTCCCCGTCACATCAAGCTTGCGGTACATGCATGAAGTACTAAATGTAGACGAAATCAAAAACTAATTGCACAGTTTGGTTGTACTTTGCGAGACGAACGTTGTGAGCCTAATTAGTCAATGGTTGGACAATTATTACCAAATACAAATGGAATGCTATCGTATGCTACAGTGCCCCACAGTAAATTTGGCGGCACCAACTTCGCCCAAGTAAACAAGGCCATATTCGTTTTTTAAGTTATTCGTGTATACTGAAGAGGTATCATATGTATGGCTCGTTCTCTGCCTATTGGGCTGTGGCCTAGCCCCTGAGCCCCAAGCGATGGCTAGCCTGGCTCACTTGTGCTCACCCTTCTGAAGCCATTGTGCTAGTTTATCAGGTAATCTGAAAGGAGTGACGGCCCCGTAACATTGAGCCCTGTCAGCATCAACACGTCGGCTAATGTGATGGTATCGGCTCATGAGCAAAGCGAAAAACATTCAAGGCATCTGACCAAAAGTGTGTAGCAGCTATTGTCAAGGGTTCGTTCCTCTCCATATCGGCTAAAGAAAGTGTGATGCATTGATCTATGTTATGTTCATCCTAGTTAACTTTCTTAGAAGCCGATACGCGGCGATACTAGTTCCTCCAGCCTGCAACTTGGTTAGGCCACAATCTGAAACTATTCAACTAATCTGATAACTGCATTTGGGAGTTCTTAAAGGGAAGTCTTTGGGTTTCCAAGTTGATGAACTCTATGGGGTCAACGTTTCCCATAGGACCTAAATAATACATGTCTGAGTAGTTCTCGAGTGGAATCAGTACATTGTTCCTCAACTCCTAGAAGGAAACGATGGATGGAGAAATCAAATCTATGTGAAGCCCATGTTGCATGTACTCCTGTTAATATCCATATTAAGTGCATTAAGTGCGTCTGCGTTAAGTGCATGTGGCTTAGCATAGATTCACGGGTGGATGAGAGACGTCATTGGTCCACACCGTGACTGCTAATTCAGGAAGCACCTTCCCGCCATGACGCGCTAGCCATGCATGTCGCACGGACGTCCAATGAAAGAATGGCGTATCGTGTAGCTTGGGCGTCCTGGTGTAGTGTAGGGCTCCTGTGTATGCATGTTTCCTATATAAGCATGAAACAAAGACAGAAAAGCTGCGGTTCTTGCAGCTCCAAAAGTCTCTCCATTTTTCGTGTGTCTATGTGCATTTGTGGTGTTTGCATTCTGCATTCACCTATGTTCATTGCAAAGAAGATCAGGAGCTCAGTGGACACCATCGGTTCCAACAATTGGTATCAAAGCTCTGGGTTAAGCGGTGGCGACCCGACATACCGAAGAAGATGGGTGATGATGCTTCGGCGAGCGCTAGCTCCCGTGTCCGGGAGAGCTCGCTCATGTGGCCGATGCTCACCCGTACCAACTACTCTGAGTGGGCAATGTTGATGCAAGTCAATTTTGAGACCTTAGAGATTTGGGAGGTGATCGATCCCGGCACCAACGTGAAGTGCTCACAAGACCGCCAGGCGATGGGTGCGCCACTTCGATATGTCCCCAAGGAAATGTGGATGACACTGGGGAGCAAGAAGACCATCAAGGAGGCATGGGAGGTGGTCATGACGATGCGACTCGGTGCTGACCGCGTCAAGGATGTCAATGCCCAGAAGCTATTTAAGGAGTTCGAGAACATTGGCTTCAAGGAGGGCGAGACAATCGATGACTTTGTCATGAGGATCACTAACCTTGTGGCCAACCTCAAGTCTCTTGAGGAGACGGTGGAAGATACCCGTGTCATGAAGAAGTTCCTCCGTGTCGTGCCCCCTCGCTTTAATCAGGTAGTCATCTCAATTGAGATGTTTTGTGACCTGAAGACCTTGACCATCGAGGAGTTGGTGGGGAGGCTGCGTGCGGCAGAAGAACGGTTGGATGACAAGGTAGACCAGATCGTCGACAAGGCCAGATGATTGTTGCTGGTGGAAGAGGACTGGCTTGCGAAGCACAAGCATCGCTTCCAATCTAGTTCATCAAAGGAAGGTAATTTCGCTAGCGGCAGTGGCGGTCAAGGGAAGAACAAGGCACCGAATCGATCCAATGTTCGGGGATCCACCAAGTCCAACATTGTCAAGCTCATGTCAGAAGGGACCCCTCGGCGCAAGGGTCAATGTCAAAATTGTGGCATCTACGGCCACTGGGCAGAAGATTGCAAATGTCCCAAGAAGGAGAAAAAAGACGAAAAGAAGGAGGAGGCGAATGTTGCAGCGGTAGACGTTGATCAACCGGCGACGCTATTTTTGGCATCGGCATGCGCCGTTGTGCATGCGCCATTTAAGACTGTGCACTTAGCAAAGAAGGATGTCTTCCTGATTCACTGTCCCGATAACATCTGGGTCTTGGACACCAGGGCCAGCAATCATATGATAGGCATGCGATCTGCCCTCACACAGCTCGACGAAGTAGTTACCGGCACCGTCCGTTTCGGTGATGGATCATGCGTTGAGATCCAGGGTCTTGGCTCCATTGTGATGGAGGGTTATCATCAAGAACACAAAGTACTCACAAATGTCTATTACATTCCCAAGTTAAAGAGCAATATCATCAGCCTAGGACAACTCGAGGAAGGCGGATGTGAAGTGAGACTAAAGAATGGGTATTTGAAAGTGTTCGATTGTGAAGGCAAATTGGTGATCAATGTACCACGAACCGGCAACAGGTTGTACACACTCAAGCTCAATGTGGTGCCACCTGTCTGTTTGCATATGAACATGATCAATGAGGCATGGATATGGCATGCTAGGTATGGCCATCTAAATTTCAGAGCTCTACGTGATCTTGGCAGGAAGCAGATGGTGCAGGGTATGCCGATGGTAGACAGAGTGGAGTAAGTGTGTGATGGTTGCACTCTTGGAAAGCAACATCGCACACCCTTCCCTCAAACATCATCATTTAGAGCTAAGAAGGGTCTCAAGTTGATCCATGCAGATCTATGTGGCTAGATAAGTCCACCAATACCAAGTGGAAATTCATATTTTCTATTGGTTGTAGATGACTTTAGTAGATACATGTGGGTAGAAATGCTAAAAACAAAGTATGAGGCATTGGTCTATCTGAAGAAGATTAAGACAAGGGCAGAAGTGGAGAAAGGCAGCAAGGTAAAAGCATTAAGAACAGATCGAGGAGGGGAATTCAATTCCAATCTGTTCACAATATTCTGTAATGAGTCAGGGATCAAGCGCTACACAACTACTCCATACTCACCCCAACAAATGGAGTAGTTGAGCGTCAAAATCAAACTATGGTGGAGATGGCTAGGTGCATGATGAAGAGCAAGTCAGTGCCAGCAAGGTTTTGGGGAGAAGCAATTTCAACTGCAGTTTATGTCCTGAATCGTGCTCCGACAAAGAGTGTGAAGGACAAGACCCTATTTGAAGCATGGCATGGCAAGAAACCTCGAGTTGATCACCTGAGAACTTTTGGCTGTGTTGCTCATGTGAAGAACATAGGCCCTGGAATAAACAAGTTGTCTGACAGATCAAAGAAGATGATGTTTCTAGGTTATGAAGCAGGAACTAAGGGCTATCGATTGTTGGATCCATCTACTAATCGTCTACATGTTAGTCGTGATGTGGTGTTTGAGGAGGACTAAAGTTGGGATTGGAGTAATTTGAGTAGTGGCTCTAAAGTACCCGAGACTTTTACAGTCGAGTTTCAATCCTCTATTTACAGTCCGACAATAGCTAAAGCTGAAGAAACTACAAGAACTGAGGGAAGCTCCAGTTGATCAGGCTCATGGCTTGTCACCACCTCATAGTCCTCAGCCTGCTGCCATAGCTAGTTCACCACAAAACCCACCAGCACCACAGGCACCTGAGATTCACTGGGCTACACCACCCACAAATGCTGGTGTAGATTCAGAAGGTGTATGTCTCAGGTTTAGAACACTGTCAGACCTGCTTGATAGCACATAAGAAGTTCGTGACTTCGAGTATAGTGGTATGTGCTTATTGGTAGCTAATGAACCATCAAGTGTTGCTGAGGCACTTGGAGAGAAATGCTGGAGGGAAGCAATGCAAGTCGAGCTACAATCAATTCATGAGAACAAGACTTGGGTTCTATCTGATCTCCAAAGGTACAGAAAGCTATTGGGCTCAAGTGGGTTTTCAAGGTAAAAAGAGGACCATCAGGCAACATTGTCAAGCACAAAGCAAGGCTGGTGGCTAAAGGATATGCTCAGACACGGGGGTGGATTTTGATGAGGTCTTTTCTCCCGTAGCAAGATTGGAATCAGTAAGGCTATTGCTAGCACTTGCTGCACATGGGAACTGGGAGGTACATCATATGGATTTCAAATTGGCATTCTTGAATGGAGATCTCCTAGAAGAAGTGTTTGTCCACCAACCACATGGGTTATGTGACACAAAACATGAGGGCAAGGTACTGAAACTAAACAAAGCTCTATATGGATTAAAATAGGCACCAAGGGCCTGGAATGCTAAGTTGGACCATGAGCTGAAAGGTCTAGGTTTCAGGAGAAGCAATGTTGAGCATGCTGTTTACAGGAGAAGTGAGGGTGACTCATTTCTATTAATTGGAGTTTATGTTGATGATCTCATCATCTGTGGGCCTGACCGTAGAAGCATTGAAAGGTTTAAGCAACAGATGAAGAAATTGTTCAGTATGAGTGACCTTGGGCTACTGAGTTACTATTTGGGGATGGAGGTGAAGCAAAAACCTAGAGAAATCACACTATGCCAGAGTGCCTATGCATCCAAGATAATTGAGCTTTGTGGCATGAAGGGTTGTAATGTTGTTGATACTCCAATGGAGCAGCATGTAAAACTGTTGGCAGGGATAGCAGGAAATGAGATGGATGTAAGTAGGTACAGAAGCATCATTGGAAGCTTAAGGTACCTAGTTAATACCAGACCAGACATAGCTTACTGTGTGGGTGTTGCAGGTCTCTTTATGGAAGCACCAACCAAAGAACATTGGGCAGTGGTCAAAAGGATTGTTAGATACATCTCTGGAACAATTAACTATGGTTGCAAATATGTGAAGGGAGGAAACTCAGAGCTAGAACTGTTGGGGTTCACTGACAGTGACTTGGCTGGAGATCTTGTCCAACGCAAGAGCACCACAGGGATTGTGTTCTTCCTTGGACCAAACCTAGTGACTTGGACATCTCAAAAACAAAGAGTGGTTGCATTATCCTCGTGTGAAGCTGAATACATAGCTGCTGTATCAGGTGCTTGTCAAGGTGTGTGGTTGAGTAGACTGGTCGCTGAATTGACTGGAAGAAAAGTTCAGAAATTCAGGCTACTGATAGGTAACAAATCTACAATTGAGCTTAGTAAAAATCCTGTCTGTCATGAGAGGAGTAAACATATTGACACAGGTTCCATTTCATCCATGAGTGTGTCAGTGATGGAATTGTTGATGTCGATCACATAAGCACTGATGGACAACTGGCTGATATACTGACCAAGGCGCTTGGCAGGGTCAGGTTTGTTGAGATGAGGCAGAAGCTAGGTGTCATCAAAGTTTAACAGGATTACGGGGTGATTTGTTGCATGTAATAATCTTGTTAATATCCATATTAGGTGCATTAAGTGTGTGTGCATTAAGTGCATGTGCCTTAGCATAGATTCATGGGTGGATGAGAGACATCATTGGTCCACACCGTGACTGCTAATTCAGGAAGCACCTTCCCGCCATGACGGGCTAGCCATGCATGTCGCACGGACGTCCAACGAAAGAATGGCGTACCGTGTAGCTTGGCATAGGGCTCCTGTGTATGCATGTTTCCTATATAAGCATGAAACGAAGACAGAAAAGCTGTGGTTCTTGCAGTGCCAAAAGTCTCTCCATTTTTCGTGTGTGTCTATGTGCGTTTGTGGTGTTTGCGTTCTACATTCACCTGTGTTCATTGCAAAGAAGATCGGGAGCTCGGTGAACACCATCGGTTCCAACAGTCCAGAAAATAAAAGAAAATTGCAACCTAAGGTTCTTGGGCTAGAAATGATATGATGATAAAGAAGAATCAGAGCATACCTTTGGGACGCTGGTCGATGTCACCATTGATTAGGAAGAGCATAGATGAAGAGAAATCCAAGATTAGATCTAGCCGAGAGTGAGTCTTGCATGATAATGATGATCCTCCCAGGATGCGGCTGTCAATAAGCCTGATCAAAGGAGAAGAAGCTATTCTTCGTCGAGGGTTTTGGCTAGAGATGAAGGTTGCTGTAGCCGGGTTGTGCTCGGAGGATGAAAGGAAATGGCTAGAGGTAGATGGAGATGATGATGGAGTCTATATATAAGAAACCTTCGGCATGGCCTGAGATTCAAGGCGACACACGTATGCCGAGGAAGTGGGAGTAATAATTGCCTGGGAGAATTTGGAACAAACTTATTTTATTCCAAAATTGAGGGCATGTGTTAACATTCAGAATTTGGAAAGGACAGTGAAAGCAACAACGTCAACGGCATTGGCTCGAGCGTGATAGAGTCGGACTCTACCAGAATAGAAATTGTGGATTCCTAATTGTGTAGAATTAGATTAGTTTCTTTTTACTCAAGAATTGTCTAGTCGTATTCGTTTAGGACTCTGTATCGGCCCAGGGAATAAATCTAAACCCCGACTATTGTAATACGGATATCTCTCGATCAATAAAACCTATTTTTGGCTTCACACCATCGCATTAGGAGTAAGGGTAGCATAGTTCTTGGCGAGTTCTTCAATAAGTAGGGTTGCATCGATTTTGATCTCTGGTTTGCTTGTAAGTACAGTCTTATCGGCTTGTATCTAATCTGCTTGTAAGGATACATCGTTTGATCTCTTGGTAGATTTGATATTAGTCAAAAGTTATCGATTCTATCAAATTTAGTAAGGCTGCATCTTATGATCCCTTGCTAGATTTAGTGGAATCACAAGTTATCCAACTAAGATTAAAACGCATCGGCGCTTATATCATCATATGAATCTGTCATCTTATCGTCTGTCATGATTATCTCTTTCCTAACGTCAGATTATGTTATCGGCTGGTTGTATCTTAATCCTGGTTCTTTATAGTGCGTTTTTAATATTTTGTTCAACTATAAATAGATCTATCGGCTTGCAAACTCACTTATCGCCCTGCTGCCAACATTGTCTTGGTCGGATCCAATTGGTGGTGACGTTTTATCTTGGGCCATAAGTTATATCCATCGGTCTCTTTGCTAGTAATCTTACTTTGCTTATACGTGGTTATATGTTACTGTCATCGGATCACCAGCCAATGGAATTTGATTTAATTTGTTTAAATTATCAAATTACTGAGTATCGACTTTATAGCTAATGAATTGGTGCACTCCACTGGCTTCCTAGCCGACGCTCCCATGGAACTCTCTGGATTGCCAACCGTCATGTTTTTTTTCATTCGTCAATTATAGGTCAAATTGATTGGCACGCTTAGCTCTCCAAAATCTCCAGGATCTGCACTGGAGTAAAACAAATCTCCCATGCCGTCATGTGTCGTGCGCATCAGCCAAATTTCTGCGTCAACAATATAACAGATGATATGTATCATTATTTAAAATTATCTACGGCTAATGTACTTTTAATATTACTGACTATACATAAGTCTTAAGTTTAATTAATTTTAATAGGGTAATCATATTAATTAGTATTTTATTTTATTTATATACCTCAAGAATTTATTTTTTATTTGAATTGGGTAACTAATATATATTATATATAATTTTCGTATATTTTTTAGATTTAATTGTTAAAATATTGATTAAAATATTTTATTTTTTGGTAGTTGTTTTTATTTCACATGTCGAGTCCACATCAAATGTACAGTCAGCATGCCATAACAATGTATTATAGTGAGTTAGGCCTTGTTTGACTTAGATGAGACTTAAAACCAGGTTTAGGGACCGACGGTGATCATCTTGAAAGCTCCTAGATTTAGATGACACTGTTGGCCAAGTTTAAGGACACATAGTTATCACTTTAAAAGTTTAGGGATCGGGACTGACGGTCAAGTCTAGGGAACAGGGACCAACCGTGAATTTCACTCTTTCGGTTATTTAGTGCTGACGTAGATACTTCAGAAAATGGAGAGCGTGATTTATAGACTTTGTTGTCGGACACTGAACTATTTTGAGTGTGTAAACAGGTTTTAAGACCCATTTTAGAGATCCAAATTTAAATGTGCTTGTAGATGCTCTAATAAAAGAAAAATCTTGCATTACATTAGATTACCGTGGTACATATATAGATAGAGTGATTAAACTAACACAATGCGCGCTTATTGGATTACATAATGCAAGGAGACATCAAGGACATCACGGATGGCATGAGTAGCGACAAAGGAAATTAAAAGAGAGAAAGTAAAGGGAACTTGCACATGCGCGTCTGGGACTGGGATCGTAAATTGGAATTGGGCCCGAACCCCGAAATAGTTTCAAATTGTGGTGGCGGCGATGATCTTCTGGATGGCCTGCAGTGCCTGGATGGCGTTGTCCAGGTAGAAGCCGAGCGGGGCGGAGATGGCGGCGAGTGGGTTGGCTGCCATCTCCTGCTTGACATCCTCGTTGGCGGTGGGCACCGGCGCTTCCGGGTTCTCCTCGAACTTCTTGGCCTGCTTGACGTAGGCGATCATGCGCGGCGTGACGTAGAGGGAGGTGACCTGCTCGTCGCCCCTTCCAGCGGCACGCTGGCGGCCATGGGAGACGATGGTGGCGAGCGCGTAGGGGTGGCCCAGCTTGTCGTAGAGCGTCTGCGTCTCCATGTATTCCTTCAGCTGACGCAGCTCAGCTCGGAGCACGTTCACCATCCTGTCGCCGTCGTCCAGCAGGATGTCCTCCACCGCGTTCTGGGCCTCCATGATTTTGCCGCGCGCGTCGCCCAGCTTCCCGCCTTCCGCCAGCTCGCTGGCCTTGCTGATCAGGTCGGCGTGCAGCCGGCGCACCATCTCGGCCTGCACGGACCTCTCCTCGATGCCGTCGCTGCCGGAAGGGCTCGGCTCCGGTTTGCGCTGCCGCAGGATGTTCTTGGGAGACTGCAGCGTCTCCTGGGCAGCGTAGCTGAGTCTCGCCACCGCTAAGGTCGCGAAGTACTCCTCGGTTTCGGGGCTTTCCTTGACGGTGAAGTTGATGGCGACCTTGCGCGTCTCTCCGCTGAAGATGTTGCCGAATTTGATGGTGATCACGCCGTTGGCGTCGGTGGTCTGCTTGTAGTCCGTTCCGGCGGCCACCGCCATCGTGTCCAGGTCGCCGTCGGCCGTCTTGGGGGTGAGCGTCACCCGCACGTCCTGCGCTACCACGGTGAGGAGGCCACCCAGCAGCTGCGCGAAGGGCGCGCTCAGGTTGGTCCCGTCGGGCACCGTGCTGTACGTTCCGCCGGTGGATTTCTTGGCGATGTCCGTGAGCAGCTAGTAGTAGCAATAGCATGCGTCCAATTCCAAGGAGGCAGGTTAGTTAGCAATAGCATTAGCATGGAATGGATCGCAATAGCAATATTGTTGCTTTCCATTGCATTGCATGGAGCATGGTGTATGTGCATACATACCTTGTGGTCGGTTCCCTGTCCGAAACCAAAGGTGTAGAGGGTCACGTCGCCGGGGTCGACGTCCCTTGGGTCACCGGAGGTCGCCCCCTCGGGCTTCCCGTCGGACATGAGGAAGATGTTGGAGGTCCGGAATTGCTTGAACGTGCGGTCGGCGAGGACGGCTAGCCCCATGTCAAGGCCGGCCTTGATGTCGGTCCCGCCGTCAGCAACGAGGGATTTGACGATTGCGTCGAACTCGCCCTGGACGGCCTGGGTCATGGGACGCAGCTTGGTGAGCCTCTTGGCTCTGCTTTCGAAGGTGACGATGGAGAGGCGATCCTCAGGGGTAAGCTTCTTGATGACGAACTGTAAGGCCTTCTTGACGCTCTCGATCTTGTCCCCTCGCATGCTGCCACTCACGTCCACCACGGCCACCAGGTCGAGGCCGTCCCTCACGACGGTGGAGGACGTCGCCTTGATCTCCACCACAGCCGTCACCGAGTCCGCCGTCAGGGCCAAGTCTTTCTTGCTGTACGTCGGAATGTCCATCGTCACGAGGCCGTCTCTGCTCCCTGCAACTTTAATTCCGTTCATAATAAAAAGCATGCACATCAATGAATGAATTGACACACATACTCCAGTATGCATGCATCAATGAAGGAAGGCTGATGGAAGACGAACGATACCTCCATTCGGATTAGGAGTAGTAGCAGGCTTCTCATCGTCGTTGAACGCCATCCTGCACCTGCCTGCTAAGATATGGAGCAGGACTATGCGCACAAGCGAGCGAGTGCAATAACACAGTGGTAACACAGTGCCAATTAGCTACACACCTTCTGCTGTTTCAATCATGGTGTAAATGGGTAGGCATACCTCCCTTTATATACTGATAGATAGGCTCTAGCCTGTGCTAGGGGAAAAAAATTTATGTGACACCGTCGCATGGGTCGCTCTGTGCAACATCCTCCGCATGTTTGACGCAGGACCCACCTGCAGCAACGCCCGCCCAGCAGTTAGAGATAGGCCCCCACCTGCAGGAACGTTATTAGGCCGTGTCGCAAAGCGCCTTCCATGCCACACCGTCGCATATAAATTTTTTCCACTCACTACCTCAAAAGGACACAGTAAGAGTCAGGACCATTTTACTGTAAGGGCGGCTGGTGATTGAGCCACCCTTACAGTGGGTTGGCCATGCATCGGATCACCAGCCGTCCTTACAGTGACCACAGTAAGGGCGGTTGGATCACCAGCCGCTCTTACAGTGCCCTTATAGGGTGCTGATTAGTAAGAGCACTGTAAGAGTGGCTGGTGATCTAGCCGCCCTTACAGTGGTCACTGTAAGGGCGGCTGGTGATCTAGCCGCCCTTACAGTGGACAGCTGTATAAGTGGCTGCACCACATCTTCTTCCTCCTCGAGCCACTCATTCCATCTTGCAAAAAAAGGTTGAGAGGCCTTGGACTCCTCCTAAAAATTGCTCTACTAAGGGGGAAGGTTTTGATCTCAATTCCTTTGGTGAAGAGCTTGTTGAAGGTAAGAAAATACTATTCCAAACCCCAAATTTAAGTTTCAATGGTTAGTTAGTTAGTAAATTAGAGTTTTGTTTTCTCTCTCTTCCATGGTACTTGAGCTTTGGATGGAGGTAATAGACCCTATTTTTGAAGCTATTAGTGTGGATTAGCTAGAGAAACGAGCTCACAACCTTTATTTAGTGGCTCTTGCTTGATTTTAGTAGAGATTAAACCCTAGTTTCATGTATATTTCATGTAGATCTATTTCTAGATCTAGGATTTTTTTAATTTTTGCTTCATGAAATTGAAATGGGGTTGGTATGAAAGGTAGTGGTTAAAATAATAATTGGTGCTAATTGTTCTCTTTGAAATATTTTTACTATTAGATATATATATTGTCTTTATAAATATTTATATGTATTAATAGACACTTAATTAATTAATTATCCCATACCATCTATTTTTATAATTGTTCTTAAGTTATTAATTATTAATTAGCTCTATTTTTACTTTTAATTGAAGTGTTAATGGTTTATTAGTAAGTAAATTAGAGCTTTACTTTCTCTCTCTTCCATGGTGTGGATTCATCATGGTGAAACAGTGGTTGTTGATGACGATAACAATCAACCAGAAGAAGACGCGCTTCTGTACCAATACACAAATGAGTTTGATGAAGACATGGGCTATGACCCTGACAATGAACAAGGTGCTGGCTTTGGCAATCAACAATGTGCTGATGACGCTAGTGGTGCCGGCGTTGATGCCGGAGCATGTGAGGGGAATAAAGATGACGGTGACCATTTGGAGGACATGCTTCGGGCCATTGGACCAGAGATATTACTACAAAAGAGAGGTCTACAAAATCTAGAGAGGGTGAAAATAGCATCGAAGGAGACTGTGTATGGTGTTGACAAGGGTTGTCCGGCACACCGGACACTACTCCGCTTTATGAAACTACATGAGAGACTTGTCAATTTAGAACTAAACTTTCCTGACACTTTCTCAAATGCAAAAATGGCCTATATAACAATTGTAGATCTCAATGAGTTGGTCAAACTTGGTATTCATGACTTTTCTAGTTGAGACCATCTAGGGTCCCGAAAACTAGTTTGGAGCTCTCAAAATTTAAAAATCCAAAATTTGAACCATTCAAACTTTGTCAAATGAAAAGTTGACCAAAACAAGAAATGTAGATCTTGATGAGTTTGACAAACTTCGTATTCATGACTTTTTGAGTTGGGTCCGTCTAGGGTCTCGAAAACCTGCGTGTAGCCATGAAAATTTGAAAATTTAAAATTTGAGTGGTCCAAACCCTCTCAGATGAAAAGTTGACCATTACACCAAATGTGTATCTTGATAAGGTGGACAAACTTTGTACTCACCACTTTTGTTTCTGAGACCATCTAGGGTCCGATCAAAGTGTCTTTTCTAAAAAATCTAATGTTTGACTTGGTCAAACTAGGTCAAACGAGGCACTAAATGACCTCAAATGAAAAACTTTTGAATGCATGGGTATTAGAGATCCTCAAGGTCTACCTTTGGTACATAGGACATTTTTGCATTTGGAAAAGTTTCAGTAAACTCTAGTCACAGGTTTTAAAAATCCAAGGCGTGACTTGGTCAAACCTGGTCAAACGAGGCACTAGATGACCTCAAATGAAAAACTTTTGAATTCAAGAGAGTTAGAGCTCATCAATATACACATTCCATACATAGGACTTTTTTGCATTTGAGAAAGTGTTTTGTAAACTATGGTCACAATATCTTGAATCCCACACATACTTTATGAAACTATATGCGGGACCTGTGGATTTAGAACTGCACTTTCATAACGCTTTGTCAAATGCAAAAATGTTCTATGTATCAAATGTAGATCTTGATGAGTGGAACAAACTTACTATTCATGACTTTTCGAGTTGGGGCCGTCTAGGGTGCCGAAAACCTGCGTGTAGCTGTGGAAATTTGAAATTTCAAAATTTGAGTCGTCGAAACCCTCTCAGATGAAAAGTTGACCATTACACCAAATATGTATCTTGATGAGCTGGACAAACTTTGTATTCATCACTTTTGTATCTGAGACCATCTAGGGTCCAGTCAAAGTGTCTTTTTCTAAAAAACCAAGGTTTGACTTAGTCAAACTAGGTCAAATGAGGCACTAAATGACCTCAAATGAAAAACTTTTGAATACATGGGTGTTATAAATCATCAAGTTCTACCTTTTATACATAGGGCATTTTCGCAGTTGGAAAAGTTTCAGTAAACTCTAGTCACATGTTTTAAAAATCCAAGGCGTGACTTGCTCAAACCAAGTCAAACGAGGCACTAGATGACCTCAAATGAAAAACTTTTGAATACAAGGGAGTTAGAGCTCATCAAGATACACATTCCATACATAGGACATTTTTGTATTTGAGAAAGTGGTTGTAAACTATGGTCACAATGTCTTGAATCCCACACATACTTTATGAAACTATATGCGGGACCTGTGGATATAGAACTGCACTTTCGTAACGCTTTGTCAAATGCAAAAATGTCCTATGTATCAAATGTAGATCTCGATGAGTGAAACAAACTTACTATTCATGACTTTTCGAGTTGGGGCCGTCTAGGGTGCCGAAAACCTGCGTGTAGCTGTGGAAATTTGAAATTTCAAAATTTGAGTGGTCGAAACCCTCTCAGATGAAAAGTTGACCATTACACCAAATGTGTATCTTGATGAGCTGGACAAACTTTGTATTCATCACTTTTGTAGCTGAGACCATCTAGGGTCCGGTCAAAGTGTCTTTTCTAAAAAACCAAGGTTTGACTTAGTCAAACTAGGTCAAACGAGGCACTAAATGACTTCAAATAAAAAACTTTTGAACACATGGGTGTTATAAATCATCAAGTTCTACCTTTTATACATAGGGCATTTTTGCAGTTGGAAAAGTTTCAGTAAACTCTAGTCACATGTTTTAAAAATCCAAGGCGTGACTAGGTCAAACCTGGTCAAACGAGGCACTAGATGACCTCAAATGAAAAACTTTTGAATACAAGGGAGTTAGAGCTCATCAAGATACACATTCCATACATAAGACATTTTTGTTTTTGAGAAAGTGGTTGTAAACTATGGTCACAATGTCTTGAATCCCACACATACTTTATGAAACTATATGCGTGACCTGTGGATTTAGAACTGCACTTTCATAACGCTTTGTCAAATGCAAAAATGTCCTATGTATCAAATGTAGATCTCGATGAGTGAAACAAACTTACTATTCATGACTTTTCGAGTTGGGGCCGTCTAGGGTGCCGAAAACCTGCGTGTAGCTGTGGAAATTTGAAATTTTAAAATTTGAGTGGTCGAAACCCTCTCAGATGAAAAGTTGACCATTACACCAAATGTGTATCTTGATGAGCTGGACAAACTTTGTATTCATCACTTTTGTAGCTGAGACCATCTAGGGTCCGGTCAAAGTGTCTTTTCTAAAAAAACCAAGGTTTGACTTAGTCAAACTAGGTCAAACGAGGCACTAAATGACCTCAAATGAAAAACTTTTGAACACATGAGTGTTATAAATCATCAAGTTCTACCTTTTATACATAGGGCATTTTCGCAGTTGGAAAAGTTTCAGTAAACTCTAGTCACATGTTTTAAAAATCCAAGGCGTGACTTGGTCAAACCTGGTCAAACGAGGCACTAAATGACCTCAAATGAAAAACTTTTGAATACAAGGGAGTTAGAGCTCATCAAGATACACATTCCATACATAGGACATTTTTGTTTTTGAGAAAGTGGTTGTAAACTATGGTCACAATGTCTTGAATCCCACACATACTTTATGAAACTATATGCGTGACCTGTGGATTTAGAACTGCACTTTCGTAACGCTTTGTCAAATGCAAAAATGTCTTATGTATCAAATGTAGATCTCGATGAGTGAAACAAACTTACTATTCATGACTTTTCGAGTTGGGGCCGTCTAGGGTGCCAAAAACCTGCGTGTAGCTATGGAAATTTGAAATTTCAAAATTTGAGTGGTCGAAACCCTCTCAGATGAAAAGTTGACCATTACACCAAATGTGTATCTTGATGAGCTGGACAAACTTTGTATTCATCACTTTTGTAGCTGAGACCATCTAGGGTCCGGTCAAAGTGTCTTTTCTAAAAAAACCAAGGTTTGACTTAGTCAAACTAGGTCAAACGAGGCACTAAATGACCTCAAATGAAAAACTTTTGAACACATGGGTGTTATAAATCATCAAGTTCTACCTTTTATACATAGGGCGTTTTCGCAGTTGGAAAAGTTTCAGTAAACTCTAGTCACATGTTTTAAAAATCCAAGGCGTGACTTGGTCAAACCTGGTCAAACGAGGCACTAGATGACCTCAAATGAAAAACTTTTGAATACAAGGGAGTTAGAGCTCATTAAGATACACATTCCATACATAGGGCATTTTTTGTTTTTGAGAAAGTGGTTGTAAACTATGGTCATAATGTCTTGAATCCCACGCATACTTTATGAAACTATATGCGTGACCTGTGGATTTAGAACTGCACTTTCGTAACGCTTTGTCAAATGCAAAAATGTCCTATGTATCAAATGTAGATCTCGATGAGTGAAACAAACTTACTATTCATGACTTTTCGAGTTGGGGCCGTCTAGGGTGCCGAAAACCTGCGTGTAGTTGTGGAAATTTGAAATTTCAAAATTTGAGTGGTCGAAACCCTCTCAGATGAAAAGTTGACCATTACACCAAATATGTATCTTGATGAGCTGGACAAACTTTGTATTCATCACTTTTGTAGCTGAGACCATCTAGGGTCCGGTCAAAGTGTCTTTTCTAAAAAAACCAAGGTTTGACTTGGTGTCAAACTAAGTCTATTAAAGTTTTATTCAAAATGTTCAAATGAAAAATGTTTGAAATAAATGAAAATTATTACATAAATGGATTTGGATTTTCAAATTTACATAAATCTATTTTTTATTTCTAAAAACATTTGATTTTGGATTTTCAAAAAAAACATGGAATAGTTTAAAATTATATACTTCATATAGATAAATCAATCATTAAAAAAATGTAATAGTTTAAAATTATTTTATAAATATATTTTACATAAATGGATTTGGATTTTCAAATTTACATAATTCTTTTTCTATTCTAAAAACATTTGATTTTGAATTTTTTTAAAAAAAACATAGAATAGTTTAAAATTATATACTTCATATAGATAAATCAATCATTAAAAAATATAATAGTTTAAAATTATTTTATAAATATATTTTACATAACTATATACAAAATCTATTTTTAAAATATTTTGTTTAAAAAGGAAAAACCACTATAAGGGAACCGCCCTTACAGTGGAGCCCCAGTATATATTGGCCGGCGGCGCTGAAGCGGTAAGTCTGGGCGAAATTCTCCTGACCGACGCCGTGAGGTTGCCGAAATTTCTCACCGCCGCCGCCGCCTCCCCTAGCTCCTCCGTCGCCGGTCCCGCGCCCCACCTCTCTGTCCCCCACGCCAAGGAGCCTGCACGGTGACTAGGGTTTCCACCACCGCCACCACCGCGCGCGCGGGGAACCCCGGCCCCTACCTCCTTCGCCGCCGCCAGCGGCCGACGAGAAACCCTAGGGTTCCTGCTGCCGGTCCCATGCCCGCCGTCTTCGTGCTATCGCCCTCACCTCTCCGTCCCCCGCGCCAAGGAGAGCTCCCCATCTCCATCACGACAGCTGTGGTCGTGTCACCAAGCTTTAGATCAGCAATCAAGGTGTGTGTGCCCTGTAACCCTATCAAATACGAATACTAGAAATGATTGTGGTACTGTTCCTTGCTCCTCTCTACTGACATCTCACTACCTGACAAACATGTGAAAAAGCGGTCGATGAAAAACCCAGAAAACCGTTTCTAGGGTGGCAAACATGGCGTACCTAAGGCAAAAAAGCAAGAGCTATGGGATGAGTGGCTGATGAACACTTTCAGGCTACCGGCGGGGACCCATGAACTGGTAAAGCAACATGCTTATAAGATAATGGGAAACGTCTTCCAACGTTGGAGGGCAGATCTGAACAAGAGGTTTATCCAGCGGGGGCTAACTCCCTTCCACGAGTTTGGCAACATAACTCATAATCAATGGGTGCAGCTCGTGGCTGAGAAGACTTCACCCGAAGCATTGACCCTCAGTGCCCGTAATAGGGAGCAGGCGAAGAAGAATAAACATCCCCCATGCTTAGGCCCCGGTGACTACCACGCCAAGCAAGGCGTGTTTAGGAAGCTGGACGAAGCGGCCGAAGTTTCTGGGGATCCAAAGAAACAGAAAGTGAAGAATTTGATGCGACGTTTGAAGCAATGGATATATGCAAGGAGTGTGGATTCCTTTGACCTCAAGTTTGCTGAGACGGAGACAGAAGAGACAGTATCAAGGATATTGAAATTGGCTGAAGACACGGAGAAGGGCACATTCACTCCTTCTAGAGAGAGGGACGAGTTGAGCGTTGGCTTGGGCAACCCTGAGCACACAAGCCGCACCAGGGGGCTAGGGAAGCTGGTAACCTAGAAGAAAGGATTCACAGAGGACAACAACATGTACAAGAAACATAACAGAGACCTAGAGGCCAATCTCGAGCTCACTGTGAAGGCTCTAGTTGCGAAGGCACTTTCGGAGCAAGGTGTGAATACGGAGACACGGACGTTCATGGAGCCGATGGGAGAACTGGCTATAGTTTGCAGCCCTCAGGAAGTTCCCAGTAGCCAAGGTTCCACTGCAACCATAACCGACGTCGATCGCATACGGGTGCCAACTGGTTGCACCCTATTGGTTCCCATGGGCAGGGGAAATAAGATGGTAATGGTTGAGGTGGCAATAGGTGTGGCACATCCTCCGGGAGGTGAATGGCACTGTCGCCCAATCCCGCAGGACTACACTAGGGTCGAGGTGCATACCGTGAAGCCCAACTTCATGACATGGGAGATAGAACATGCAACTCCCGAGGGGCTTGGTCATCTTGGAGAAGTCATGAAGCAGTTCATCCTCTGGCACAAAAAGGACATTGTATTGAATGTTTGTTCGCCAACTCCGAGTGATGTACATCTAGAGCCAGTTGTTGAGGACGGGGAGGCATATTCACCGGCTCATGATGACCACATGCCTAACATGCCACATTCTTCCCCGACTCCTAGCGAGCACGTGACTGACAAGCCACAGACTTCTCCAGCTTGTCTTATTGAGCAAGGGCATGACAAGGTGCCACAACGTTCTCCAGCTCGTCATATCGAGCAAGGGCATGATGAGATGCCGCATCCTTGTCCAACCGAGCAAAGGCCTAATGACCCACCTGAGCCTTCTCAACAGACGCGGCCGATACACAAACAAGGACTGCCTTCTGAAAAAGGAGATGAGGGGCGCATGAATCGGAGGCCCGAATGAAGATTCCCTACCATACAAGGCCAATGTTTACTCCGATGAAAGACGTCTCGACGATTTCCAAGTGGTTTGCTCATGACCAGTTCAAGCCTGAGAACCAAGTGAAACATGTCTACGCACGTGCTTCTGAGCCGCCTGACACTAGCGAACTCCACCAAGAGGCAAAGAAGTATCCAAATGTTGATGAGATCAACCGGACAAAGGATGTCCTAAAAAAATATGAAAGAGGCAAGAACTTCCTACCAAACCGAATCATGCAGCGCATGCCAATTGGAATGAGAAAGTTCCATGATTGGTACTTGCGTGCTCATCCGACGAGACTAAACGAGATAAAAGCCATCTTCCCTGAAGGCACATTTGGCGGCGCAGCTGGCCATGTAATGTTTGACTTTGAGGACATGCAGGAATGCTTTCACCTCGGAATGATGGAAATAATCTAGTTCGCGTGTGGTGCCTGTAAGTACTTGCCCTCTCGATATGATATGAATGAAATATTGGATTTTATTGTAACTAACCACATCGTGTTTTGTAGAATGCAAACACATATTGTGAAGAAGGTGCCAACTCTAAGAGCCGGGTACATAGACCCTTGGTTGATATGTGGATCAATATTCCAATACCCCAAGGACTAGAAAATGGATTACGAAGAACTAGCTGCCGGAAAGACCATTGAGGAGAAAGAGGCCATCCGGAAAGATAAGATGTACAGAGAAGGCCTTAAGGTTGCGGCACGGATTGCCAAATTTCTTAAGAATCTCCAAGATAACGAAATGATATGGTTACCATACCACTTCGGGTAAGTTCGATTCTATACTGAAATAAAGCATTGTTCGATATATTTAGTTCGATGTAAAAGAGCTTGTTTGTTTCTTTAATGATTAAATTCATGCAGGAAACATTGGATTCTTGTAGGGGTCAATGTTGGGCTGAGCATGGCAATTGTCTATGACTCAGCAGATTATACGCCGGAGACATACATGGATTTCATAGCGATTGTCAAGACGTATAATCCTCATTAGCTTATATATGTTTGTATATATACTTGTAAACTTCACTTTTGGATACTAACAAGTTGCATTTGCTAAAACCATTCGAACAGGGCATTCATGCACTATGTCAAATATCATAAAGGAAGGCATCATCCAGAAAGGAAAGAGAATTTGGCTATCAAAACTCTATGTCCGGTACGTGTAACTTATATCGGTACACTCCAGTACGTGGTTTGTCAATAGCATTATTTAATATTTTCATATGCGAAACACAGTGTCTCAAGCAGAGGCCTGGGAGTCTACACTGTGGATATTACGTATGTTGTATGATGAGTAACACTAGTGCCTACAGGAGACACCCCAATCTGGTTAGTTTGACACTTTTTCGCTCGTAGTATGAAAGCTTAGCTTATCTTATGAAATCCTAGACCTAAACTTGGTCTCTTGTAGTGGAAGGAAGAGAGAGACAGGACAAGGGATGTATACAAGGATGATGAACTCTTGGGGCTCATTGGCGACCTTTGCGGCTTCATCATTGATGAGATTATTTCTTCCAGAGGCACTTACCATGATCCAAGTTCTGACTTAGGTAGAAATCCAATGTACCAACACCTTCGTGAGACTCACAGGCTCGCTCTAGGCCGTTGAATGGTTTGGACTTGTGGAACTATTTGAACTTGTAAATTCTGGCTATGTAATGATGGACTTTGTGAATTAGACTTGTGAAACTTTTGAATCATGGATTATAATGATGGTTTATATCATTCTGGTGTGTTTGTGGATGTATATTTATATATATATGGTGGTCAGATTTGAATTTGAATTTGAATTATATATTACATGATGTGGTCAGATTTAAATTTAAATTTAAATTTTTTTTCTAGAAAATCCACTGTAGGGGCGGTTATAGATTGAATCGCTCTTACAGTGACCCACTGTAACGGAGGCTGTATCACCAGCCGCCCTTAGAGTGACCCACTGTAAGGGCGGCCGGTGATGCAGCTGCCCTTACAGTGACACACTGTAAGGGCGGCTGCACCACCAGCTGCCCTTACAGAGACCCACTGTAAGGGCGGTTTGCCCAGCCGCCCTTATAGTGCCGAGCACTGTAAGAGCCAGCCCGAAAGAGCGGCTGGGCTAGCCGCCCTTACAGTGCCCTGGGAGCCGCCCTTACTGTGCCCAACTGTAGTAGTGCCTGCTAGGTATATATCTTGTTCTAGGGACGGGTACCTTTCATCCAAAATTCCATTTTTTTGTAAGAGAACTACTCCGGTACTCCTCCTAAAAGTTGCACACGTCTCAAAGCAGCCTATTAAATGATTAAAACATTTTCTTTATCTGGATCACGTTTAGGCCCAGCCCATCTAACCCAGTCCTGAGTCCATACCTCTACCCAAACCTAAAAGTTGGGTCTCCCATCCCCTCTGTTCTGTACTGCTCCGCTTACATGGATCCGTCAAAGGAGACTGTGCCAATTATTCCAGAGCAGCAACAACCGGCGAACCGAGTGAAAGGCTTAAGCCTGGGCAAAATACCCGATACCCATTACCTGTACCCAAAATACCCGAACCCAGACCCGAATTACCCGAACCCAAGGTACCCGATCCTAAATTCGGATAGCAATTATGATTACCCGAAATAAGTTCGGGTAATATCTCGCGGTACCCGAACTACCTAAACTATCCGAATATGTGTTTATGTCTTTGTGTTTGTGATGTGTTGTCAGTGGAGCACTTGAACTTATCACTTTATTAGTATATGATTCTCTTTGTTTGAACAAGTGACTGTAATATATTATTCTCTGTAAATTGCTCTTAAAATTTTATACAAATCATTGCTGAAATTATGTACAAAATTGCTATAAAAGTTTTGTGCAGTTTGCTCTTTTCTGTGAATTCGGATATATTGGGTATACCCGAACCCGAACCCGAATTATCGGGTACCCGAAATTTCAGGTAGTGTTTTTTCGAGATGAATATCAGGTAGCAATTTTCATTACCCGAATTTTAAATTACCCGATCCGAAAAAATCGGGTAACCCGAACGCCCAGGCCTAGAAAGGCTCCTCCTCCAATCTAGTTTCGGTGTGTGATGGCAGCCGGCAAGGAGCGCTGAAGGTGCCGTTCGATTTGGCGTGAGGAGGTCCGATGCTTCCATCCACGTTGTCCTTGACCGGGGTGCCGTCCTCTAACTGGCAGCGCCTGAGAGTTTAGGCTTCCACTAGTAGAAAGATCATTTTTCTCCGTGCCTGATTTTTTTACTGGCGGTTTTAGTTATCACGCGCCAGTAGAAATGGAACGGTGGACCCCAAGACCAAAACCGCCTGTAGAAATAAATTTCTACAGGCAGTTTGTTAAGACAACCGCCTGTGAAAATAAGACATTTCTACAGGCGGTTGTCTTAACAAACCGCCTGTAGAAATCCATTTCTATAGGCGGTTCGTTAAGAAATCCGCCACTAGAAATACCCGTGTTTTTTAAAATTCGATTTTTTTCAAACGATCTCGGATGAGAAAACACCCAAAATAAAAGTTGTTCGTCTCGAAAAGTTATGAAACTTTGTAAATTATAACTTTTTAATTTGAAATCATCTTGTCAACGACGTTTGAATGGTCTCTAATTTTAAATTCAAATTTTGTAAACGACCTTGGATGGAGAAATGATCAATACGAAAGTTGTTCGTCTCGAAAAGTTACGAAACTTTGTAGTTGACAACTTTTTGATTTGAAATCGTTTAGGACCTCAAACAAGCAAATTACACACGGATTTGTATAATATGTGGGAAACTGAAAGGGTATATGGACACATGTTAGTGTGTGGTGTAGTGGTAGAGGAGGCTCCGTGCGAGGCCGAGGTCGTGGGTTCGAATCCCACCCGGAGTGCGTAGCCCGCGATTTTTACGCGAAAAAATGTTCGACGGAGACGGGCGGGCGCTAGGCGGTGGGGTCCTCTCCCTAATTAAAATCTTTTTTTTGCTATTGATTTTCGGGGTTTTTCGGGAATTTTTTGCACAGGAGGTTCGCTAAGTAAACCGCCTGCGAAAATTCATTTCCACAGGTGGTTCGCTAAGTGAACCGTCTGTAGAAATCCATTTCCATAGGCGGTTCATAAGCAACCGCCTATAGAAGTGACCCATTTCTACTGGCCTCCAGCGCAGGCGGTACTGAAAAACGCCAGTAGAAATAGGTTACCAACCGCCTGTATAGTATGCCCGTGTACTAGTGTTCCAAAACTACATTTGAATTTTTGGTCTCCCCTTTAAACATTATTTTAAGTATTAACACTAAATCGAATCTCTAATAGTGTCAGGTTACACTTATTCAGTTTGGTACACAACTAGAAGTGTTAAAGGATTGCGTATATTTGACAGTTTGTATGCACTACCGGATAACCCTTATTTGCCGAGTGCCAACTTCTTTGCCGAGTGTAATTGTTGGGGCACTCGGCAAAGAAGTTTTTTGCCGAATGCAAAAAAAAGCACTCGGCGAAAAAAAACACTCGCAAACAGGCTCTTTGCCGAGTGTTAAAAAAACACTCAGCAAACAAGCTATTTGCCGAGTGTTTTTTTGACACTCGGCAAAGTGCCTATTTGTCGAGTGTTTTTTTTGACACTCGGCAAAGAGCTTGTTTGCCGAGTGTTTTTTGTTTTACAATCGGCAAACAAGAATTACAAAGCACATTTTGAGGCCCTAAACGACTTTAAAAAAATGTTCAACTACAAAGTTGTATAACTTCTCAAGATCTACAACTTTTGTATTGATCATTTCTTCATTCGACAAAGCGATATTAACGATGTTCATAAAATCTACATCTCTATATATAGTTTCATGCAAACTAGAAAAGAGATCTCTAAGTTTTATAAACAATGTTGCTACCACTATGTCGGATGAACAAATGACCAAAATAAAAGTTGTAGATCTTGAGAAGTTATACAAGTTTGTAGTTGAACACTTTTTAATCTGAATTAATTTTGCCAGCGAAAAGTACGTCCGAATTTTAAAAAATTTGAAATTTAAAATTTTTAAACAATCTCAGATGGAGAAACGACCAAAATAAAAGTTGTAGATCTCGAAAAGTTATGAAACTTTGTAGTTGACAACTTTTTGATTTGAAATCATTTTGTCAACGAAAACTACGTTTGAATTTCTCAAATTTACAATTCAAATTTTTATAAACGACCTCGAATAGAGAAATTATCAAAACAAAAGTTGTAGATCTCAAAATGTTATGAAACTTTATAGTTGACAACTTTTTTATTTGAATTCGTTTAGGGCCTCAAACAAGTAATTTACACTCGGTTTAGTATTAAATGTATAGAACCAAACAAGATATAGACATAAGTGACAGTGTGGTGCAGTGGTAGAGGAGGTTACGCGAGAGGGAGAGGTCATGGGTTCGAATCTCGCTGGCCGCGTAGCCGCAAAAAATGCCGTGACCCTCGACTTCGACGGAAACGAGCTACTAGCGGGTGCTGGCCGGTGGGATTAGGTAAAATTTTTTTTTGCTATTTTTTCTGGATTTTTCAATTCGTTCTTTTCCAAGTGTTCAGTCTTTGCCGATTTTAGCACTCGGTAAAGCCTTTGCTGAATGCCTCTAGCACACGGCAAAGTAGCTGAATCTGGTAGTGATGCCTCTTTCAGGCAATTGGATTGCATTAAGATTTTTTATGCCTAACGAACGAACATGAACATGCACTGGCAATTCTGATTTGGGGATCATCTGCGTGGGGCCAAATCTCGCTCACTTCCTGAACATGCAAATAAGTTGCCTCTTAGGATCTGTACACCAGTTGCGAGGACCACAGATGGAGGAATTGGAGGAGTTTGATGTTCAACAATGGAGGAGGCATGGAGGCGTCGTGCTCACGCACCGCAGGTAAGAATGGAACCTCCATCGAGTCCGCTCATCATAGTCGTCTCGAATCCACGTGTGAACGGAGCACGGAACAGACGGGATGAGGACCTGAGTACCTGACTTTAGCTTTGGATCAGGCTGGACTGGCCAAGCGTTACCCGAACAAAAAGTATTAAGAAAAGATATTTAATTAGTTTAATAGACTACTTTGAGATGCGTACAATTTTTAGAAAGAGGTGTACTGGAGCATATGCCTTTTTTTAATACTTTGTAAGAGCGACTATCACACTAGTGACTGAACTGGTCACACTCACATGATATTAGCTTTAGCTGTAACGTTGATATCATGACCGGAAGAACAATGACAGGCTTACATATGATAGTAGTCTCTCGTACGTCGTTTACTCTGGTTTCTTAATTATAAAATATGGCATAACACGGTTTGCTTCAACATCTTCTTTCATTTGGATTTTATATTATGGTCTTGCTTAGTCTTTTCACATGATTTCTGTAATTTTAAGAAGGCTTATATGTTTGAAAGGGAGGGAGATAGATGGTCGCTAATCGGCCTTGTTTTTTCTCCATTATTCCTTGTGTGCTGCCATTATTCTCATTGATATATAGTAGTGAAAATCCTTGAAATGCACCTAACTTTCATTCACTACTACAAAACTAAGGACTATTGTTGGTCCCAAAAACATATTTCGCTGCCGGGTTTGGGAACCCGTAGTATTTTATAGACGGCAAAATATAGAAGTAATGTTTTTACGTCCTAACCTTGACCTGGCAGTGGTGCATGTTTTCAAAAGAGTCACTAGTACACAAGATTTTTACTCACAGTCATCTTCATAGCCAATTTAAAAAATCCTACTATGCCATCGATTGTAAAAAGAAGTCATTCTAGGGGTGGTTTTAAAACCGTCCTTCGGAACTGATTGTCAGGGATGGTTTTCTTAAGACAACAGACCTTAAAAATCTATTTTTAGGGTAAGTCAACCGTTTCTAAAATTATTTTTAGATTTTTTTTAAAACCATATAGAAGCCGTAAAAATAAGGAAAGAAATTAGTGTGGCCAAAAGCCCATGAGGACCAACCATTTATACGGAACATGTCTCCATCCAAGGTCATTTGAAAAAATCAAAAAATTAAAATTCAAAATCTTAATATATATATTTGGGCCCCTAAACAATCTAATAAAAATTTCATCGATCAAGGGCAAATGTTCGGCGGTCCAACTCGCATTACTAATTACTCATTACTACAGGCGTGTGTTTCGGACATGCGTCTGTAAATGATCAGAGACACATTTGTTAACACACGTCTGTAGATAAATAACAAATCAAAGACGCGTGTTGTATGACATGTGCCTCGGGTAATAGGATGATTAATTAGAGAAATGTCCTCTGTTGACACGTCTGTAGTTAGACGCAATATTACAGACGCGTTTACTCCCACAGATCCTTGTTGTGAAGACGCGTCTGCAATATTCGTAAATAGAGCAGACGTGTGCTTGACTATGCGCGTCTGTAACATCTGGCAGACATGTTTTGTCAAAGAGAAAGCGAGCTCGCAATAAGTACGTCGGTACCAAAAGTACGGGGTACCCACACCCATCGCTAGTAAAAAACTAAAACGACTGACACCGCAATAAAAGGCAGCCCGCCTCGACCGCGCATCCTGTCCGCCTCGTACGAGGCCCGCTCGACGGGGCGCCTCGACCGCGCTCCGGCTCCGACTCGTACGAGGCCCGCTCGACGGGGCGCCTCGACCGCGCCCCATCCCGTACGGCAAGATACCTCGATGGCGCTCCGACCCGCGCGAAGCTCGTCCGCCCACTGGGAAAAACTCCGACTCGCGTGAGCCTGGGTCGAGCGCCTCGACTCCTTCTCTTTACCTACCCCAGGACAAAAGCCATAGCATTTAATGCGGTTACCTACTATCACCTACCGGCATGGCTGCGACCAGGATCGACGTGGGAACAATGCCCGTGTCAGGTCTCACTGTTTTACCACCCATCCCATGATGGGAGGTGAAACCCGTCACTATACACAACTTACCGCGCACTGTTTACCATCGATCACCCTCGAGGGAGGATAAGACAAGGCCCGTTCTCCGCAATCTCGGGGATTCGGCCTTATCCATCCGGTCTCGACCCGGCCTGGACCCAACCTCGACGCTCGGCACAGTTCAACGGCAAGGGAAGGACGGTATGGCACGGCGCTCCGGGTCATTTCGCCGTCTCGTCTCCCACGACGCCATGGTGTCCAGGGATGGCCGGCCATTCCCAGGGCACGTCGCTATAGTGAACTCAACAGGAATCGACCAAACATCACCTCAAGGCTCCCCGTCGTCCTGGCCTCCTCTCGCCCTATAAAAGGGCAGGCCAGGGTTCTACGAGGAGGGGAGAAACGAAGCATCTGACCGGACAACAACAGACAACGAAGAAAAACGAGAGATCGATACCTCAAGCAACCACCCTTGTCCTTTTTTCCTCTCTTTGAGACTTGGGCTCGGCGCCCTCTCTCGCATGCTTGTAACCCCTACACGAGCACTTCGGTGCAAGGAAATACAAACTTCTTCCCCCCCGCTGGACGTAGGGCCTTCTTTTGCCCGAACCAGGATAAACCCCCGTGTGTTCTCCTTGCATCACCATCCAGGAAAGAGACACGCAGCATTTACTCATTGGTTTAGGACCCCCTCGGGTCTGAACACCGACAGTTGGCGCGCTAGGTAGGGGATCGCTGCGTGCCAAACGTCGCTTTCTTGCCTTTTTTCCTGGATGGCTGACCCCGAACGCCCTATTCCGTTGGCCACAGTGATCTGGTTCGGGAGTTTGGAGTTCATGTCGCTTGGCCATGGCTACGATATGGTCCTACTTCCCCCTAGGCACCCATCTGACGAGGACTACGAGCTCTCCCAGCCCGGGGGAGCAATCCGCCGGCACCGTCGCTCTAGGCGGGCGCGGGCCGCCCGACGACGACGAGCTCGGCACAACCACCGTCTTCACCTCGCGGAGGGCGACGGGGTCCCCCGGTCCGGCACCCCCCAGCCAGGCGCCAGCCTAGACCTCCTTGTGGAAGTTTGGGAAGGACGAGCTAGACTGAGGGTAACATGCCAACGGGGAATCCCGCCGCTCCCCCGTCCGGTGAGACACCACTGTCCGGAGCATCCATTTGGGCACAGACAGCAACATCTCCATCACCATTCCCGTTTGGGCTAGACTCGGCTGCCTGGGTGTACGCATCTTTTGTGAGCACTCGCATCAGTGCTTATGAGGAACTCCCCGGGCACCATCTACGCTCCACTCTGGACCTCGTTGCATCCACACCGGCCTCTGATTATCTGGACTATACGGAGACATCGGACATAGAGCCCCATGTGACTACTTCTCAACGTCGCAACCCCAGTGACGATTTGCAACGACCACACATTCCCCCGTCATACTACTACTTTGGCGCTCCTGACTCCAACTCGGCTGACGACACCTATGATCCGACCCGCGAATGCTTCAACATCGACATTGAAAGCACTTCGGAATCAGAGGACGAAGAGCCAGTCGAAGGAAGGTACACGCCACCCCATGTCGAGCTTCCTACTGAGCGAGACGATCCTCAGTTCCTTGCGGATCAAGGAGCGCAGCTCGAGCAGTTTCGTGAGTTGCAGGACAGGCTTGATGAGGAACGGGAAAACCTGGGCCTACTCCAACAAACCCTCGAGCGCGAGCGTGCGGAACACGCACTTGGCGGGAGAGCTCGCGACGTCAACCGTCGCATCGACGAGGACCGGATGGTCGACCCCCCGGTTTTCGCTCGAGCCAGCCAGAACGTCGTCGCCGCCGCCATGCTTCTCTGCAACATGCCCGAGCCGTCAAACCCCGATGCCCGTCGGGCTCGGGATGAAATCCGAGAACTCCTCGAGACCGCCGCCATGCAGCAGGCCGAGAGCTCCGCCTCGAGGCGACGCGAGGCAGCCTCGGAGCGGATCATCGAGCCCTCCCGACAGGAGAGAGAGGCCTCGGTTCACCTCGAGCCTGCCTGGCGAAACCAGGTAGCTCCGGCCCCTGAGCTCACCAGCAACGACCACGAGCCTCGAGACACCCGTGGCAACATCGTCGAGCGCCGCACGCGCATGCACGGTGATGGCGTGGCTCGAGGCTACCATGTCCACAGGGGCAGACGCTATGACAGTTCGGAAGATCGAAGCCCTTCACCCGAGCCTCCGAGTCCTCAGGTCTTCAGTAAGGCTATCCGTGAGACGGTGCTCTCGGCTCGGTTTCGCTCCCCCACGACTCTCACCAAGTACAACGGCGAAACCAAACCCGAACTTTGGCTCGCCGATTTCCGCTTGGCGTGTCAGCTGGGCGGGGCCACCGACGACCGGGTCATCATTCGACAACTCCCCCTATTCCTCTCCGACTGGGACGATCTCGTGAGGGTGTTTGAGGGAAATTTCAAGGGGACCTACATGCGCCCCGGCAACTCGTGGGACCTCCGAAGCTGCAAGCAGAAACCAGGTGAATCCCTCCGGGATTACATCCGGCGCTTCTCCTGGCAGCGTACCGAACTCCCCAACGTCACTGACTCCGACGTAATTATGGCCTTCCTCTCTGGCACCACCTGTAAAGAGTTGGTCCGAGAATTGGGCCGTAACACTCCGCTCACTACCAACGGGTTAATGGACATTGTCACCAACTTCGCCGCCGGCGAGGAGGCGGTTGGTGCAATCTTTGGTGGCGACCCGGAGAGGGGGGAGCAGAAGGTCGACGATCCCACGAGCTCCACCCGGGGCTCCAAGAGGAACAACCACAAGAAGAAGAAAGGCCAGCAGGGCAAGCTCGAGGCCCCGGCCGACGAGCTCGTCGCTGCTACCGAGCACAAAAAGCCTCGAGGCCCCCCCCGGCGGGGGCGTCTTCGACAAAATGCTCAAAGAACCGTGTCCCTACCACAAGGGACTTACTAACCATAACCTCGAGGACTGTCATATGCTTCGCAGGTACTTTGGGGGTGCCGGCGTCAAGAAGGACGACAAGAAGGAGGACCCTAGAAGTGACGACAAGGATGGGGAATTCCCCGAGATCCACGACTGCTTCATGATCTACGGAGGGCCCTCGACCCGCCTCTCATCGCGCCAGCGCAAGCGAGAACAGCGCGAGGTTTTCTCCGTACAAACGATAGTCCCCCGCTTCCTTGATTGGTCTACGGTGGCCATCACTTTCGACCGTGACGACCACCCAGACCACGTCCCCAACCTAGGAGTCTGTCCGCTCGTTGTTGACCCCGTCATCGCCAACACATGCCTCACCAAGGTGCTCATGGACGGCGGAAGCAGCCTCAACATCATCTACTCCCAGACCCTCGACCTTTTGGGGGTCGGGAGAGCGCGCCTCCAACCTAGCGTCGGGGGCTTCCACGGAGTCGTGCCAGGGAAACGGGCGGAACCCCTCGGACGGGTCCATCTGCCCGTTTGTTTTGGCACACCGGCCAACTTCCGAAAGGAGACTCTCACTTTTGAAGTGGTCGGATTCCGTGGAACGTACCATGCTATCCTGGGACGCCCATGCTACGCCCGGTTCATGGCGATCCCGAACTACACCTACCTCAAGCTCAAAATGCCGGGTCCAAACGGTGTCATCACTGTAGGGCCCTCGTATGAACATGCCTACGAGTGCGACGTCGAGTGCGTCGAGCACGGCGAGGCTGTTTTGGAGTCGGTGATCTTGGCTGCAGACCTCAACGGTCTTGCCAATGCGATTCCCGACCCAAAACGCCATGCCGGCAGCTTCGAGCCCGCCGAAGATGTCAAACTCGTACCCCTCGACCCTGCTGATCCCAAGGGAAAGGCACTGAGCATCAGTGCCACCCTCGATCCTAAATAGGAAGCAGTGCTCGTCGACTTTCTCCGCGCAAACGTCGACATCTTTCCGTGGAGTCCCTCGGATATGCCAGGCATACCCAGGGAAGTCGCCGAGCATGCCTTGGAGATCCGGGCCGGATCCAAACCGGTGAAGCAACGCCTGCGTCGCTTCGATGAGGAGAAGCGCAGGTCATCGGTGAGGAGATACACAAGCTATTGGAGGCCGGATTCATCAAGGAGGTTCATCATCCCGAGTGGCTAGCTAATCCCGTATTAGTTAGGAAAAAGAGTGGGAAATGGAGGATGTGTGTAGACTACACCGGTTTAAATAAAGCATGTCCAAAAGTTCCATTTCCTTTGCCACGCATTTACCAAATCATTGATTCCACTGCGGGATGTGAAACTCTCTCATTCTTAGATGCATACTCTGGCTACCACCAAATCAAAATGAAGGAGTCCGACCAGCTTGCAACTTCATTCATCACCCCGTTCGGCATGTATTGCTACGTTACGATGCCCTTCAGTCTCCGAAACGCGGGGGCTATGTACCAGCGGTGCATGCAGCATGTTTTCGGAAAGCACATTGGGTCGACCATCGAGGCTTATGTCGACGACATCGTTGTCAAAACCAAACAAGCCGACGACCTGGTCAGCGACCTCGACGTCGCGTTCAAATGCCTTTGGGCAAAAAACATCAGACTCAACCCAGAGAAATGCGTCTTTGGCGTCCCACGAGGTATGCTTTTAGGGTTCATCGTATCCAAACGTGGCATCGAGGCCAACCCTGAAAAATCTCTGCAATAACCAAGATGGGCCCCATCCGAGATCTGAAGGGCGTACAGAGGGTCACAGGTTGCTTGGCGGCACTCAGCCGTTTCATTTCGCGCCTCGGCGAAAAAGCACTCCCTCTGTACCGTCTCTTGAAGAAATCGGAGCACTTTTCCTGGACCCTTGAGGCTGAGGAGGCTCTCACAAAACTCAAGGCCACACTCTCTAACTCACCAATCCTCATCCCTCCGACCTCGGGTGAACCACTCCTACTCTATGTCGCCGCGACATCACAAGTAGTCAGTGCTGCCCTGGTTGTCGAACGGGCCGAGGAGGCACATACCTTGCTCATCCAGAGGCCGGTCTATTTCATTAGCGAAGTGCTCTCTGAAACCAAGAGTCGATACCCACAGATCCAGAAACTGCTATATGCCATCATCCTGACATGGCGCAAGATCCGACACTACTTTGAGGGTCACCCGATTACTGTGGTTTCTTCTTTCCCCTTGGGAGAGATAGCCCAGAACCGGGAAGCCTCGGGTAGGGTTGCCAAATGGGCAGTCGAACTCATGGGCGAGACCTTGTCCTATGCGCCGCGAAAAGCTATCAAGTCATAGGTGTTAGCAGATTTCCTAGCTGAGTGGACCGACACCCAACTCCCCCCTGCACAGCTTCAGGCAGAGCTGTGGACCATGTACTTCGATGGGTCGCTGATGAAAACGGGAGCAGGTGCGGGCTTGCTCTTCGTCTCACCCCTCAGGGTTCACATGCGCTACGTCATCTAGCTTCATTTTCCTGCGTCTAACAACGTCGCCGAATACGAGGCGCTCGTCATGGGATTAAGAATCGCTGTCGAACTCGGGGTCCGACACCTTGACGTTCGAGGCGACTCCCAACTCGTGATCGATCAGGTCATGAAGAGCTCGAGCTGCCGTGACCCCAAGATGGAAGCCTACTGTCAAGAAGTACGGCGCCTCGAGGACAACTTTCATGGCCTCGAGCTCAACCACATCGCGCGCAGGTACAATGAGGCCGCAGATGAACTAGCAAAAATCGCATCCAGTCGAGCTACGGTTCCACCAGACGTTTTCGCAAAAGACCTTCAGCAGCCGTCCGTTGACCTCAGGCCAGATGGAGGGGTTGACGGGACGTCACTCGACCCTCCACCTGAGGCAGAAGCCCCCTCGACCGGGGCAGAAGCCATGCAGGTGGAAGACTCAACCCCGCCGTCTGACCTCGAGCCTGACTGGCGCGTCCCATACCTCGACTACCTTATCCGAGGGGACCTCCCCTCGGGTAAGACCGAGGCTCGACGGATCGCGCGCCGGGCCAAAACCTTTGTGATCATGGGCGACAGCGGAGAGCTCTACCACCGTAGCCCTACTGGTATCCTCCAATGATGCATCTTAAATGAGCAAGGTAGGAACCTGCTCGGCGATCTCCACTCGGGGGCTTGCGGTCACCACGCAGCACCTCGAACCCTCGTCGGAAACGCCTTTCGACAAGGATTCTATTGGCCGACCGCAGTCTCCGACACTGTCAAGCTAGTACGCTCCTGCAAGGGTTGTCAGTACTATGCGAGATGAACCCATCTTCCGGCACATGCCCTGCAAACTATCCCCATCACATGGCCGTTTGCCGTTTGGGGGCTCGACCTTGTCGGACCATTGAAAAGGGCAGCTGGCGGCTTCACCCACTTGTTCGTCGCAATCGACAAATTCTCCAAGTGGATCGAGGCCCGCCCTATCACCAGCATCAGATCCGAGCAAGCTGTGCTCTTCTTCACCGGCATTATTCATCGCTTCGGGGTCCCTAACTGTATCATCACAGACAATGGCACCCAGTTCACTGGCAAAAAGTTTTTGGATTTCTGCGATAGCCACCACATCCGAGTGCTCTGGTCAGCCGTGGCCCATCCAAAAACAAACGGTCAGGTGGAACGTGCCAATGGTATGGTCCTACAAGGCCTGAAACCCAGAATCTTTGACAAACTAAATAAACATGGCAAAAGATGGGCTACCGAGCTACCCTCGGTCCTGTGGAGCCTAAGAACAATGCCGAGTCGAGCCACGGGGTTCACTCTGTTCTTCTTAGTCTACGGGTCTGAGGCTATGCTCCCAACTGATATAGAATACGGATCCCCAAGGTTGAAGGCCTACAACAAAAGAAATAACGACGCCACAAGACGGGACGCCCTCGACCAGCTCGAGGAAGCCCGAGATGTGGCTCTGTTGCATTCTGCCAGATACCAGCAGGATCTCCGACTCTACCACGACAGACACGTCCGCAAGCGTGACCTCAACGTCGGTGACTTGGTGCTACGACGGAACCAGAACACCAAGGGACGGCACAAGCTCACGCCACCATGGGAAGGGCCGTACATCATCGCAGAAGTACTAAAGTCGGGCACCTACAAGCTATCCAATGAGAAGGGCGAAATCCTCACCAACGCTTGGAACATTGAACAGCTACGTCGCTTCTTTCCTTAACAAGCCTCGAGGCTCTGTATTTTCTTTTTCGTCAATAAAGAATACATCGACGTTCAAACTTTCATTTTACAGTGAGGAAGGATCAACTCTGCACTCCTAGAATCGACCCTCCCTTGGGGGCTACAAGGGGGGAACCCCGTAGTCCCCGAAAAAACTTATGCTCTTTTTTAAATTTAAGAACCGCTTCTTAGATCGACTTCGCTGTAAGAGCACCCTAAGGTTCGAAAGGGCTCCCGAGTCAGGAGTATCACCTATGCCTCCGAGGCTACGGTACCTCCACTCACCCCTTACGCCTTTTAGAGGTGCGACTTCACGCTAAGGAGATCTAAATAACGGTCCCTCATCGTCATTAAGCAGAACCACCTCGGCTTCAAAAAGCGAGGCCAGACGGCTTCCAGGCTTTTCGGCGGCTTCAATCAGCTCCACATAGGCATCCTCGTTCTCCTCGTCTGTCCAGTCCGGGTCTGTGATAAAGCCCTCAGCGACGAGCTTCATGTCGAACACAAACCCTGAACGGACGACGGCCAGCGCCCTCTTCACGCCGTGATGGAGGCCGTCCCGTATCTTCTCCCGGGCAAGGTGGCCCAGCGCCACCATCCGACGGACGAAGGAGTTTCCCGGAACATCTTCCCCGGTGTCGGCGTCGGGCTCGACCCCCAGGCCGTCACACACGGTGGTGATCGCGCCCTGGAGCAGTTGGGTCCTCCGGATCTCGGCTTCGAGGAGGCTCTGGAAGGAGTTGGCAGAGGATTGGGCCTCTCGGTTCTCCCTCTCCAGCTCTGAAACACGACGAATAGATTAATACCCAACGCAAGGCCCTCCGCATCATGGCCGTAACAATCACACTTACCCTCGATATGGGTCTGCAGGCCCACAACCTCGTCACGAAGCCCCCCGCAAGTCCGCTCGAGCCCAAGGAAGGCGTTGTCTTTGTCACCAATGGTTGCCTTTAGCGCCTCGATCTCTTGCCGAGCAGACTCGAGAGCTGCGTCCTTCTCTTGGACGGCTCCCTTTAGCGTCGTGACCTCATCCTTCAGAGCATCAGAACGAGCGGTGGCCTGCTCGACCTCAACGTTGAGGGTGTCGCGTTGACGACTAACCTGTGAGACATTCTCCTCGAGCTCCTTCACCCATCTCGATAGGGGCTCGAGATCCCTGTGGGCCTAGGCAGCCTCCTCTCGAGCCTTGTCCATGCCAGTGCGCATCACGGCCTCGGCCGCCCATGCCTGCATCGCTTCCTCTTTCAGCGCCGCGTAGGCGACGCGCAACTCAACCATTTCGGCCTTCCGATCGGAAAGCCATTTCTGGGCCTCCTCGGCCAAGATCCGTTGCTGAGACAGCGCGGCCCACACGCCACTCTCATCCCGGATGAAGAGTGACTTGCGGCGGGAGTGCTCCTTCAGCTCCTGAACGCAATCCAAAAAAAAACCAAAAAGGTTAAAAAGCCAAGGGAAAAAGACACCAAGAAAACCACAAAAAAGCAGATGGGTCGATCGTACCTCGGTGGCATCCCCCATGCTCCGCACGGCACCAGACGCCACTCGGAGCAACCGATCAAGGTGCCGGCGGACGCCCTCGAGGTACTCCCATCGGTGCACTTCATCTTTGTCGTTCAGGACGAAGATGGGCTCGGTGTCGGGGTTCGCGGCGTCCCTAAACTAGAGCGACGCCCCCCACCTTGGTATCTCCGCCTCTGCCCGCGCTATCGCCAGTGCGGCGATGTCGGGCCATGACGACAACGACCCAGCCGGGGCGTCTCCCGGTCCCACGGAAGGACCGGCCTCGCCCGCGGTTTCCGCCTCTCTGATGGCCGTCGAGGCACCGGCCTGATCCGCGGCTTCGCCCCCCTCGACCCCCATCACTTGTTTCCCTCTGTCCAGGAGGGTGTCGTCGGGGGGAAGGTCCACGGCCATGGGTGCCCGCCCCCCTAGGGGAACTGGCCCCTCAACCGCCGGCGCCTCCGGAGCCGGTGCCTTGACTGAAAACGGCTCCGGTACCCACGCCTCGACCGTAGGCACCCCCGGAGCCGGCACCTCTTCTTTCGACGCTCCGGTCAGGGGTTCGATCGCCCTGCCCTCCACCATACCCGCTGGCTCGGCCAACGGGTCTTGTTGCGACGGTGACCCGCCTGCCAGGGCCGCCTCCTGCCCCGACACCGACGCGACCTTCTCCATGATCACGTCAGCCCCCGCCCGCTCCGTGCCGTGGATGGGTGCCTCGCCCGTCGCGACCTCGACGGCAGCCTCGGCTGACGCTAACGACCTGGGCCCCGCCTCGACCGCGACGGGCGCCACCATCTCCGCCGGTTCGAACCCCTCCACGGCAGGGTCCGTGTCAGTAACCACCGTGGCGTCCGCTGGTTCCTGCCGTTGTCGCAGGCGCCCCTTCGCGGCCTCGACCTGCCGGACCTAGGTCGCATCCTGCTCCGCCGTCCGGTTAAGGACAACGGCGCTGGCCCGCAGCGACTTCACGGGGGTAAGCCCCATTGGCTCCGCCTTCCGCTTTAACCTGCAAAGCGAAGAAACGTCAGCCAACGGACCCCGAGAAAGGCAGGACAACCGAGCAGAGACGCTTACCCAGAAATTGGCACCAAGGGCCTCGACCCCGTGCGACCCGAGCCTCCCGGGGCGACCGATTGTGGCCTCGCAGCGGCCTCACTAGCAGGCCGGGCACTCCTGGGGGCCCTGACCGATGCACCGCCCTGTGCCTTTTGTGCCTCCGAGGCCAGCTGGCCTCGGGTTCTCACGCCTGCCGACGCCGCCGCCGATGACGACGTTGGTACTGCCGTCCCAGCCCCTGCCCGAGCTTGCGGGGCCTGGGCTGGTGCGGACGTCCCCGTCGACCCCTCTTGATGGGTCCGGGGTAAAGCGGCCCCTCCCGTCAAGGGGCCCGTCTCCTTCTCCATCTTCTCCTCCTCCTCGGACTCCTCGACCACGACGACCGAGGAGGACGCCCCCCTGATGGGTTCCACCAGGGGGCGAACGTCGGGAAGATCCCCCAGCCCGGTCGCGGTCTCATACCACGACAGGGCGTCATCGTCCTCACCGCTGCTGTCGTCGTCCTCCCCCGAGATCGTCTCGGAAGGCGACGGTGCCAGGGGGACCCCATCGATAGTCTGCTGGCGCCGGAGCTTCTTCAACGCCACCGCCTCTTTGGCCTTGCGGATTGCCCGCTTCTTGGCCATCTCCTTGGTTTGCTTCTTCTTGGAAGCATGCTGGCATCGAGCCTCCCGGGCGGGCCGGTCCTCTAGGACTGGCGGACGCGTCTCTCGCAGCGTCGACAAATCCTACGCGCCGGCCTTGACCAAATTAGCGAAATCCAAAAATAAATGAAACTGGCAAACCTACTAATCCTAAGATACGTACCACTGGATCGAACCCTTCGGTAGGTCTCATGGGAACCCGGTTAGCCTCCTCCACCTTGAAGTTCCCGACCATCCGACGCGCTCGCCGGAGGACCTCCTCGAGGGAAAGGGATTCGTGGGACATCCGGGTCCCCTCCAGCGATGCCTCCAGAGTCATCTGGTCGAGGCGGAGACGACGCTGGCACAGCGGCATCACCCTACGGCGATGGAAGGCCACGGCCACCGCCGCAGCCGTCAAGCCCCGAAGGCGAAGCTGCTGCAGCGCCGCCAGCAGCGGGTCCAGGCGCGGCTTCTCGGCTTCCGGCACTCCGTATGTCCAGCGATCTTCTTGAGCGGTTAGCACGCGGCCGGTGTACCTCGGCAACTGATTTTCATCGTTGCGGAGGTAGAACCAACCCTCGTGCCACCCACTGTTTGAAGAGATGAGGCGAGCCGAGATGTACAGATCCGCCCGGCTCGACCTCACCTGCAGGACGCAGCTCCCTACTCGGGCCGCGCACAAGACGCCCTTCTCCCCCGCCTTCTTGGCGAAGAGCTCGGCCTTGAAAAGGTGAAGCCACAGGTTCCACTGTGGCTCCACCCCAAGGTAGCCCTCGCAGACTACCACGAAGATAGCGGCCTGCGCGACGGCGTTGGGGGAAAGGTGGTGAAGCTCCACCTGGTAGTAGTGGAGGAGCGCGCGCATGAAGACGGACGCCGGCACGCCAAACCCCCACTCGTGGAAGCAGACAAAGCTCACCATGTACCCCTCCGGGGGCGCCGGCTCCCGGTGGGCAGGGGGCGGCGTGATCCACTCCGGTTGCGACCGGCTCGTCCTCGGCCGCAGCAGCCCGTCCTCGACCAATTCTTCCAACCTCCTCTCCGTCACCGAGGAGGCGGCCCAGTCGTCGGCGGGGCGGATCTGGCTCTTTCCTGCCATCGGTGTTGTCGAAAGGGGGGGTGGACGAAGAGGACGCGGTGGCGATAGCGATGCGGGCGCAGAGCGCGATAAGGCAAGGGTTGTCTGAGGCAGAAGAATGCAGGAGCGCAAGGGAACGGAGGGGAACACAGACCCCTAGGCCTTGATTTTATATGCCCAGGCGGAAGCCCAACAGCCATGTGAAAAGGTAGGAACAGTTTCCCGCATTAAATGCGCCCACCTAACCATTTCCTTACATCTCGCAGGAGTCGGGCACGTGGCCGTCCCCCACGTCGTAACCGTACGCCACGTCGCCCACTACCGCGCCGATCTCGCCTCCCCCAAAAGACGCGCCCGGCTAACGGGCGGGGGAGGGATCCGCGGATGGATATTCCCAGATATCTGGGAAACGAGCCCCGGCCCGGTATAAGCCTCGAGGGAGCGAAAGCTGGCCCTCGACCAGGGTTCGACAGCTGCCCTCGAGCAACAGAGTTAGGGACGACCCAGGGTGCGCCCGTACATGGCCAAGGGCTTGAGCCACGCTCTCGAGGCACCCCAGGACGTATTCGAGGCCGAAAGAGGAGGTCGTCGTAGGAATCCCCCCGGTGGAGGCATCGAGCCCTCGAATCCTGTCGCAGGGAATCGAGATCCACACGACCACTCCTTGGCATCTTTGAGAGCGCCTTCGGGCCACTAGCCGACCCCTAACGAACGGGGCACGGGCTCTCACTCGAATTCCCCCGCTAGCAGCTCACCGGAGATCGTCGGAACTCGCGCCCAAACGAGGGTAGTATGGCATTCTCCACCCCTCCTCCTTTTTTCGAAAAGGAGCGTGAGGGTCGCACAAAAGACGATCGGGACTCTGATCGACCTCGTGCGCGTGAGGCTTGGGGGCTCGACCGCAGAAACCTAAGCCTCGAGGGAACGAAAGCTAGCCCTCGACCAGGGTTCGACAGCTGCCCTCGAGCAACAGAGTTAGGGACGACCCAGGGTGCGCCCGTACATGGCCAAGGGCTCGAGCCATGCTCTCGAGGCACCCCAGGATGTATTCGAGGCCGAAGGAGGAGGTTGTCGTAGGAATCCCTCGGGGGAGGCATTGAGCCCTCGAATCCTGTCACAGGGAATCGAGATCCACACGACCACTCCTTGGCATCTTTGAGAGCGCCTCCGGGCCACTAGCCGACCCCTAACGAACGGGGCACGGGCTCTCACTCGAATTCCCCTGCTAGCAGCTCACCGGAGATCATCAGAACTCACACCCAAACGAGGGTAGTACGGCGTTCTCCACCCCTCCTCCTTTTTTCGAAAAGGAGCATGAGGGTCGCACAAAAGACGGTCGGGACTCTGATCGACCTCGTGCGCGCGAGGCTCGGGGGCTCGACCGCAGAAACCTAAGCCTCGAGGGAACAAAAGCTGGCCCTCGACCTGGGTTCGACAGCTGCCCTCGAGCAACAGAGTTAGGGACGACCCAGGGTGCTCCCGTACATGGCCAAGGGCTCGAGCCACGCTCTCGAGGCACCCCAGGACGTATTTGAGGCTGAAAGAGGAGGTCATCGTAGGAATCCCCCCGGGGGAGGCATCGAGCCCTCGAATCCTGTCGCAGGGAATCAAGATCTACACGACCACTCCTTGACATCTTTGAGAGCACCTCCGGGCCACTAGCCGACCCCTAACGAACGGGGCACGGGCTCTCAATCGAATTCCCCCGCTAGCAGCTCACCGGAGATCGTCGGAACTTGCGCCCAAACGAGGGTAGTACGGCGTTCTCCACCCCTCCACCTTTTTTCAAAAAGGAGCGTGAGGGTCGCACAAAAGATGGTCGGGACTCTGATCGACCTCGTGCGCGTGAGGCTTGGGGGCTCGACCGCAGAAACCTAAGCCTCGAGAGAACAAAAGCTGGCCCTCGACCAGGGTTCGACAGCTGCCCTCGAGCAACAGAGTTAGGGATGACCCAGGGTGCGCCAGTACATGGCCAAGGGCTCAAGCCACGCTCTCGAGGCACCCCAGGACGTATTTGAGGCCGAAAGAGGAGGTCGTCGTAGGAATCCCCCCGGGGGAGGCATCGAGCCCTCGAATCCTATCGCAGGGAATCGAGATCCACACGACCACTCCTTGGCATCTTTGAGAGCGCCTCCGGGCCACTAGCTGACCCCTAACGAACGGGGCACGGGCTCTCACTCGAATTCCCCCGCTAGCAGCTCACCGGAGATCGTCGGAACTCGCGCCCAAATGAGGGTAGTACGGCGTTCTCCACCCCTCCTCCTTTTTTCGAAAAGGAGCGTGAGGGTCGCACAAAAGACGGTCGGGACTCTGATCGACCTCGTGCGCGTGAGGCTCAGGGGCTCGGCCGCAACGAATCATCCCCCAATAAAACGAAAACAAGACCTCGGAGAAATCCCAGCACTCCACCGAGGCCTCGGGGGCTACACCGGGCGGGTGCGCTCGCGCGCCCCCACCGGAAAAAATCATGACGCTACGACTCCAGTTCGAACCAACCTCTGGGAGAGTGATCACACACTCACCCAAAGGCTCGGGGCTACTGTCGGTACCAAAAGTACGAGGGTACCCACACCCATCGCTAGTAAAAAACTAAAATGACTGACACCGCAATAAAAGGCAGCCCGCCTCGACCGCGCATCCTGTCCGCCTCGTACGAGGCCCGCTCGATGGGGCGCCTCGACCGCGCTCCGGCTCCGACTCGTACGAGGCCCGCTCGACGGGGTGCCTCGACCGCGCCCCATCCCGTACGGCAAGCTACCTCGATGGCGCTCCGACCCGCGCGAAGCTCGTCCGCCCACTGGGAAAAACTCCGACTCGCGTGAGCCTGGGTCGAGTGCCTCGACTCCTTCTCTTTACCTACCCCAGGACAAAAGCCATAGCATTTAATGCGGTTACCTACTATCACCTACCGGCATGGCTGTGACCAGGATCGACGTGGGAACAATGCCTGTGTCAGGTCTCACTGTTTTACCACCCATCCCATGATGGGAGGTGAAACCCATCACTATACCCACCTTACCGCGCACTGTTTACCATCGATCACCCTCGAGGGAGGATAAGACAAGGCCCGTTCTCCGCAATCTCGGGGATTCGGCCTTATCCATCCGGTCTCGACCCGGCCTCGACCCAACCTCGACGCACGACACAGTTCAACGGCACGGGAAGGACGGTATGGCACGGCGCTCCGGGTCATTTCGCCGTCTCGTCTCCCATGACGCCATGGTGTCCAGGGATGGCCGGCCATTCCCAGGACACGTTGCTACAGTCAACTCAACAGGAATCGACCAAACATCACCTCAAGGCTCCCCGTCGTCCTGGCCTCCTCTCGCCCTATAAAAGGGCAGGCCAGGGTTCTACGAGGAGGGGAGAAACGAAGCATCCGACCGGACAACAACAGACAACGAAGAAAAACAAGAGATCGATACCTCAAGCAACCACCCTTGTCCTTTTTTCCTCTCTTTGAGACTTGGGCTCGGCGCTCTCTCTCGCATGCTTGTAACCCCTACACGAGCACTTCGGTGCAAGGAAATACAAACTTCTTCCCCCCGCTGGATGTAGGGCCTTCTTTTGCCCGAACCAGGATAAACCCCCGTGTGTTCTCCTTGCATCACCATCCAGGAAAGAGACACGCAACATTTACTCGTTGGTTTAGGACCCCCTCGGGTCCGAACACCGACAAAGTAAGACTTCTACAGTATCTTATTGCAAGACAACTGTAGGTCTACAATAATGCTACATAGCACTGATCCCAACCAGATGACTCCACCTAATCAATGTACCTCCCCTATTTGACTATTGAGTATCATGCTAGCGAACGAATTACATGTGACATTTTTAGCTGTAACATGGGCATTTCGATCGAAGGACACAGACAAGCTAACATGTGGCAATAAATGGCCATCGTCTGTTAAGTGGGCTTTTCTATTATGGTCTTTCTTAGTCTTTTTAGTTAACTGTGATCGATCCATCCACTTGCCTCGTCGTAAGATTCGCTCGATCATGTGAGAAAGCATATATATTTTAATGGGAGCTAGCTAGATGGTTTGCTCGATTATAGTTGTTTTCTTTTTGAGTTATTCATGTATACTGTAGAGATATCATATGTATGGCTTGCTCTCTGCCTATTGGAATTCAGGTCATGAAATCTAGCATACCTATGTTTAAAGTTAGAGGCAGAGTGTATTCTTAAATTCAACATGTGGAGTGTTTTACATCCCGTAATACCTTTATGTGCCACTCCATGAGTCTGACTTTCTATCATCTTGACAAGGACATATGGTTGTGGTCTGTTAAGTCACTAGTACACGTTTGCTTTTGCGTGGCGTTGGCCTTTTGAGATTGGAGGCAGGCACCTCTTTTGCCTGCCTCCTTTGTTGGTGGCATGGCCAGCCCCGGCCGGCCACCCAAAGGCCCGCCTCGGGTAGCAATTAATGGTGGTGGTCGTCTTAACAGGGCCGCCTCCGTTAATGCGTATTAACGGAGGTGGTTGCCTTAGGCCGACTGCCTCCATTAAAGGCTTAACGGAGGCGGTCAACTTATGGTAACTGCCTCCATTGTTCGTGCACTATATATAAATACTGCAGCCACCGCCTCCTTTCTTCTTCCTCGTGACTCCTCTTCCAATTTTCAAGGGGTTTGAGATAAAAAAACCCTAAAAATTGAGCAAAATTTAGGGGAAGAAGTTTTGCTCTTGGTTTGTTGGACGAGGACAGCGCAAAAGGTGAAATTAAACACTCTCTCCAAACCTCATTATTCCTCTATCTCTTCTTCATCATTGGGGCTCTCTAGATCTAGATCTAGATCTAGATTAATCTTTTCATGGAGGAGAGAGAAAATTGCTATTTCTTTAGCTCTAGAGAATGGAACCACAGTACCTAGTTCATGTCATGAAGTTTATTGCAGTTGCGAAAGCTCATCGTCAAAGTCTAGATCAGACAAAAACCATATGTTTATGTTCTCACTGTAAGAACATGAAAGCCCACACAAACAGTGATGTGCAATCTCACATGATCAGGTTCGGTTGTCAAGGATTACACGGTATGGACTTTTCATGGCGAAAAGGTAGTAGATGCAACTTTGGGTGATGCATCTGGAGGGAACTCGACGTCGCTGGCGACGGTCAATGTAGAGCATGTAGGACGACAACCTGTGTCCTCATTGGCAGTAGCAGCCAGCGATGACAATGCTCGTGATTACATCACGATGGAGGACTTATTCCAAGACATGGCTGTTGACAACGATGGTGGTAGGGATGGTGATGAGGACGCTGCTGTGAAGGACCCAGAGTGTGTGGAGCTTATGGAGGAAATAGCTAACCACCTTAATGAAGATGACATTCTGTTTGGAAGCCCGAGCTGGCTGGAGAATTTCAGAGAGATGAAGTAGGCTGCAATTGACCCTCTCTATAAGGGATGTCCGAAGCATTAGACGGCGCTATGTTTTGACCTACAGATGCTGATGTTGAAGGCTCGGCATGGCTGGTCTGACACTAGCTTCAATGACCTCACGACTATCCTTGCTGACACATACCCAGATAATAACAAGGTGCCCGCCAATACCTATTGGGTGAAGAAGCTGATCCGGCCAGTGGCGATGAAACTTAGAAAGTTTGACGCCTACCCTAACCACCATAGCCTTTATTGGGGAGAGCAGTATTAGAAGTTGGAGAGCTTTCGCACTGCGACGCGAATCGATATAAGAGGAACGCCGGTTGTCGAGTGGATGTGAATGACGAAGGACCCGTGGGTGGGCCAAAGTAGAAGAATAAGGTGGCGAAGAAGAAGCAGTTATCGGCTCAACTGGACGAGGAAGAAGTGGGGTTACATGCAGAGGAAAAGTCCTACACTGTCGATGTGGTACCTGCCTATCATTGATCATCTACGGGCTATATTCAAGAATCCCAAGGATGCTAAGCTGATGTCCTGGCATGCATCTGGTGATCACACGAAAGATGATGGCAAGCTGCGGCACCCTTCTGATGGAAAGCAGTGGAAGGATTTCAATGACATGTTCCCAGAGTTTGGCAAAGAGGCACGGAACGTTAGGTTCGCGTTGAGTACCGACAGAATGGACCCGTTCAGTGACCTTAGCAGCTCACACAACACTTGGCTAGTCATCCTACCTCCTTCGATATGTCAAATGCGCAAGTACCTTCTGCTGACCATGCTTATTTCCGAACCGAAGCAGCCCAGCAATGGCATAGATGTGTTCCTGGAGCCGCTCATAGAAGACTTGAAGAAACTATGGGAAGAAGGGGTCGAGATGATGGATGTGTCCCTAAGGAAGAAGTTCACTCTAAAAGCCATAATCTTTGTGACCATCACCGATTAACCTGGCCTCTTTTCGCTGTCTGGGTAGATCAAAGGGGAGATCAGCTGCATAGTTTGCATCGACAGTACCTGCTACACTTACCTTAAGGGATCCAACAAGATGGTGTACATGAGGCATAGGCGATTCCTTGTCAAGAAGCATAGGCACCGAAAGGATACAATGATTAAATACTTTGACAACCAGCTAGAGCCAGAATTTGACGAACCGAAATGGACCAGTTATGGGGAAAAGGTGTTTGGCATGGTCAAGGATATGGATCAAGTCGAGTTTGGAAAAAAGAAGAAAGAGACAGAGGGGACAACAACATGGAAGAGAAAGCAGGATAAGAAGGAGGAACCATCTATCACTGTTCCTTTCAAGAAGAAGTCAATTTTCTTTAAGTACCTATCGTTTTGGAAAACAATTGATACACCCCATGCCATCGATTGCATGCACCTAGAGAAGAGTGTCTTCGAAAGCACGATCGGTGTCCTGCTAGACATAAAAAAAAGACGAAGGATGGTCTGAAGTCACGGACGGATCTTGTCAACCTAGGCATTAGGGATGACCTTCACCCACAATCATCCATGCAGAACGAGAAAGTCGATCTCCCGAGTGCGGGCTACTACCAATTTTACCAATTTTAAAAAGCATTAGGAAAACTTAAAAACCTATGAAAATTAATTAAACCAAGGATTTTTTTAAAAAAATAGAAAAATCTTAACGGAGGTGGGCAAACTAGGAGGCCCGCCTCGGTTAATATTAACCACGGCGGGCATTTGAACCTGCCTGCCTCAGTTAAGATTAACTAAGGCGGGCCACCTAATTTGCCCACCTTGGTTGTTCCTGCCCTATATAAACTCCACCGCCACTGCCGCCGCATTCCAATTCTTCGCCCGCGTTCGATTTTGTCCCCAAAGGGCTGCCAAAATTTCGAATCGCACGCGCCGTCGCTACCGCCATCGCCAGTGTGCTCTCCCCACCCTGCCCCCCCGCACCCTGCACCATCTTCCCCACCTCCATCAGAGCCCTAGCAGTGGTCCGCGGTCTCCTCCGCCATTCGTCGGAACCCTAGCGATGGTCCACCTTCTTCACTGCCTCCGTCTCCGTCTCCGCGCCATCCGCTGTGCCGTACGTTCACCGTCTCATGCACGCGCTGTGCTCTCTCTCGCTCGTGGCCTCATGGGGACAACTGCGCGACCGTCGCCGCCCTACGATGCTAGGCGCCTAGGTCCTCGCTGGTCCCTTTGCCGGCAACGAACGAGCACCCAAAGGTATGTGCACCTCTTCTCCTCCCTTCCTACTATCTCGGTATGCAATCAGTAATCATATAAGGTACCAGATCCAATGAAGATTCCACATCTTGATTTTTCTAACTCATTCATGAATTCTTCAGTGGTTCCAGCATTCTCCAATGCTTTTGTGGATTTAATACCCACTCAGGTTGTGTTGATTAATTTAGCCCTCCATCACTACAATTTTTGTTTGGAATGCTTCCATTATGTTTCAAGAATGTGATATAATTTTGGATGGAATTCTAGATGTGTGATGCTTTTATCTGCCAAGTTTTTATACGTTTCCTTTGCACTGATTGGCCATATCTTTATTCTTCGTTCTACGTTTTTGTTTCTTTCCTTATTGCTATAATTGGTTATCTGTTGACATTACATTATTTCATACTAGTATAGTATTCATACACTCTGCCAAAGACCTCACCTCTTTGAACTATGCCCCCCATTTTTTGTTATTGTTGTCATGGTTGTGGTTGACCAATCATTTGCCAATGAGAAGTTCAGATTTGCTTCACTCCTATTCAATGTTGTGAACAGAATAAGCTTCCAAATGCTATATCCCTTAGCATATGTACTCAAAACTTTCAAATTTGACTCAAACTGTTTGATCAGGGTTGCGGGCGTCGAGCTTGTGCCCCTGGTTCCCTAAGACCACCGTCAACCCTGAGCTCATCACCGGCAGCCTGTAGGCTGTCTTGTTGTGCACATTCAGATTTTGGCTCTCCAATGGTCTCTCATTCAGGTTTTAGCTGTCGATGATGCCTGTGATGATCCGTAGCATATATGTCACTGCCTATGATGCCTCTATTTTGTTTGAGCTGAGCATATGTCATTTTTCTGAGATTAACACTGCCTATGATGCCTCTATTTTGTTTAAACTGAGCATATGTCATTTTTCTGAGATTAACACTGCCTATGATGCCTCTATTTTGTTTGAACTGAGCATATGTCATTTTTATGTGATTAAACTAAGCATATGCCTCTATTTTGTACAATTGAGCATATATCATTTTGTGAGCAGCAGCAAATTGAGCACTACTTTCTACTACAACTGTCCTACTACTACTGTTGCTATCCTACTACTACTTACTTCTACTATTACTTAACTACTACATACTACTCTTCTTCTACTTACTCCTACTACTACTTAAGTACTACTTAGTCTTATACTACTAATACTTAGTCCTATACTACTACTACTTTCTCTAATGATTGTGTATTCTCGTGTGGTGCGCCAAACAACCCTATGGCTCACTTGTTTGTGGATTCTATGTTTTTGAGTACTTGAGGACATGCACCAGATTTAGCAACAGCTGGTGACAGCTCAAGAAAGCACAAAATTGGTGGCAAAAGGAGAATGTTGACCAAGAATTCAAACAAACAGTCGTAGACATATGTAAGTTTGTCACAGAGTGCGCACATGAAGGGCGACCGTTCTTCAACCCACAAAGCGAGCTAGCTAAGAATCCAAAGTTTGAGAATATCATAAACTGGAGCAAGGGGGATAAAACTCACTGATTACATGTGTTGCCGGACCTCTTTTCCTTGAAGAAATGATAGCGGGGTGTTGGCGTTGTAGATCTTAGTTTCACAAGTGTAAACATTTGACATATGCTTGTGTAATCTAACTTCAAATGATGTTGCATGCTTATGAAACATGGACAACATCAATGAACGTGTTATATGTTTGTGTTGTGTTTATATGTCTTTCTGCTTATATATATATGTGCTTGTTGTTTGTCACACCCATTTATCGACCAAATGGAATGCATACCCTTATGTGCGCCCAGAGATCAATCACACATAAGTTCACAAATTATAACAAAAGTATCATCACAAATGTTATTACATCACGATATTTAAACACATAGTCTTAACACAAATGTAGCGGAAGTATAAATAAAAATCTCTCGTGGTAGCTCCAGTCACAGGTACATTGACTGGTTGACAGCAAGACTAGTAATCTTCAGGGAAGTAGGCGTAGTAGTCACTATTACCTCCATCTGTTACCCATCCGGGATTTTTATCCAAATAAAAGAAATAAACAAGCGTAAGTACATCTCGTACTCAACAAGTGTAACATGGGGTTCATGAGGCTCAAAAAGGCATATTCATTGGTTTATCAGCATGTAGCTTTTAGTTAACATGATTTTAGCATAACAATAGCATCAAAATGTCTCAATATAAACATTAAACATATGATCCATGTGAAATGATTAATGAATAGCAAAAACATAATCATAAACAATTATTCAACTATTCCATAAGGGTCCAAGGCCACTCGTGACCGTGAGCACGGCTGTTATAACAGTTTTACACTCTGCAGAGGTTGTACACTTTCACTGTGAGTCGTGTTACCCAAATGCCCGGGTTAATTACTCCCAAAACACTACCAAGGTGAGCAGGCAGGGTAAACACTATGAAGTCTTTCGAAGGTTCGTCTAACAAGTTAGGGTCATTAGATTTCACTCGGCAAACAGATGTAGAGCCCCCCTTCCTGATGGCACAATAACACGCAGCCTATACACATGAGGACAGAGGCCGCACTATACCCGATTCGTCAAGCCATTCTTACGCCATAAAGGAATACCTCTAACAAGCTAGAAAAGGTCCTTCTATATGACTAAAGCCAGAGCCATATAGCCCCCACAGTTGTACTGTAAATCCCGGATTGTCGCTTATAGATGAGTCCTTATGGAGAGCAATTAGAGCATCAAAAGTAACCCCCATGCTCTAATCCCCTTTAAACATTAATCGAAATCATCTTTTAATGTTTGTTGCATATTCCTCTAATCAATTTACATGATCATAGTCCATGTTTAAGCACTAGCCACACTACTCAATGCAATATAATAGGTACCAAGGTAAAGGATCAATCGCTAAGTCATCCTTAACAAGGAATAAATGCATAATGATATTAATTGCATAAGGTGAATAGGACAACAAGGATAATCCCATGCTATACTTGCCTTGCTCAAACTGGTCCTGAAGATCTTGCTCGTAATAAGGCTCTTGATCTCCAACGAATTTCTCACCGTCTAAACTCGATCAACCATTATCAACAACACACATCCAGAGGCAATCATGCATAAACAAACAAGACTATAATTAGAACAATACACCAACAGTAAGAAAATAAAATAAAAAGTCTTTAAAATGAATCTACAACTCGCTAGGATCACACAGACGCGAAGATCACGAAAATCGGATCTAAAACGACAAAGTTATGAATTTCCAAAGATTTCCTATAGAAGAATAAATACTTTAATAAAAACTCGTAAATAAATTAATCCAAACCTACTGTACAGTTGTATAATTACATAGAGTTCGCAAATATGAATCTAACGAAATTTGAATGGACCAAATCGGAGTTAAAACGAAAATTCTACAACTAAAACAATCTGAATGGCAAAACTGTAAATATCAGAAAGCGTATTTTTCTTTTTCTGAAACGAATTACGTTTTCATTTAATCAAAGCGTACTCTGAGCTTTACGTTTTAGGACTGCAGGTTAAGAACTTAAAAACTTCAGGGTTTCTTTTACAATTTTACAAACGAACCGGTAACTTCTATTTGCATCCGTTGGATTCAAATCGGACGGTCCAAATCGGATCAGGGAGGAAACCGGCGGCGCTCCGGTCGGAATCGGCCGACGGTGAGCTTCCCGCGGCGGCGCCATGGCCGGAATAACCTATCTCGCTCTACGGTGCACGAAAACGCGAACGGAGAGTACCTGCGGGTAGACAACTCGAACGCGAACTCACCTAGGGCAGAATCGTGGCCGGGGATGAAGCAAGGAGCGCGTGCGGCTTGGAGGGGCGGACGGTGGAGCTCGTGCTCGCGGTGACCTAGCTCCCGAGCACCAAAGCGGCTACCGATAAGACGGGATGAGAGCGGAGAGGTGAGGGTCTCGTTTTATAGCCCGTGGGCATCTCCGGTTATGGAAAGGAGGGAGATTTGGAGATCGATTCGGATCGGGGAAGAGAGGGAAGGCGGCGTTCGTCGATGGAAAACGCCAGAGGAAGAAGGAAAGGTGAGAAGAGACACTGACAATCGGGACCCACATGTCAGCGGCTCAGGGCGGAAAGAACGCGGCCGCTGCGGGACGCGAGCGCGCGCGCGCGGAGACGGGCCGTCGGCCGTGAATTGGGCTCGGCCCAGGAAGAGAAGACCGGCCGGGAGGGAGGGAAAAACGGGCCGCGCATGTTGGGCTGCGGGGAGAAACGGCCCGAGAGCAGAGAGAATAAGAAATCTTTTTCCAATTTTTTTCAAATTCCTTTTTCAAATGATTTTCAAATCAAATTTGAATTTGATTGAAACCACTCAATACAAAACTTCAAATGCAACAGCATGAATGCTCAATCATGTTTCTACCCTTATATTTGATTTTAAATTTATAAAAATTATTCTTATTCTAAATTTTGCATGCTTCACAAAAATAAATATAAAAATCATGTTTTTCCTATTTTTATTCTTTTCAAATTTTTAGGGTGTTACAATTCTACCCCCCTTAAGATAAATCTCGTCCCGAGATTCGACCGATGCTTACTCAAACAATTGCGGGTAGGTTTTTCTCAGATCCTCTTCTCGTTCCCAAGTAGCCTCTTCTGCTGTGTACCGATTCCATTGTACTTTACACATTTTAATTGTTCTACTTCTTGTGACTCTGTCCGCAGTCTCTAAAATTTTAACCGGAAACTCTTCATATGTAAGATCTTCCTTAACAGTAAGTTCCTCTAATGAAATCTGCTCCTCTGGTACTCGTAAACATTTCTTCAATTGAGACACATGGAACACATCATGTACACCTGCCAAACTTTCAGGTAATTCCAACTGATATGCCACTTCACCACGTCTCTCTATAATCTTGAAAGGTCCTATATATCTTGGTGCCAATTTACCTTTCATGTTGAACCTCTTCACACTCCTCATTGGCGATACTTTCAAATATACATAATCCCCTATCTCAAATGTCAACTCCCTTCTGCGAGTATCGGCATAGCTTTTCTGTCTGGACTGTGCTATTTTTAAATTATCTCTAATCATTCTCACTTTCTTTTCCGCATCCTTTAATACATCAGGCCCATACACTTGACTCTCCCCTGTCTGATTCCAGAATAACGGGGTTCTACACTTTCGTCCATACAGAGCCTCAAACGGTGCCATTTGAAGACTCTTCTGATAACTATTGTTATAAGAGAACTCTGCGTAAGGCAAACTCTTATCCCAGCTAGTACCATATTGTAAAGCACAAGCTCTCAACATATCTTCCAATATCTGATTAATTCTCTCCGTTTGACCATCTGTCTGAGGATGATAAGCTGTACTAAAATTTAGTTTGGTTCCCAATGATTCATGTATCTTTTGCCAATAATGAGATGTAAACTGAGTACCTCGATCAGACACAATCTTTTTAGGTACTCCGTGTAGACTCACTATTCTTTCCATATACAATTCTGCCAACTTCGCACTGCTGTATGTAGTCTTCACAGGCAGAAAATGAGCAACCTTAGTCAGACGATCCACTATCACCCAAATTGAATCATATCCTCTTTGAGTCCGTGGCAACCCAACTATAAAGTCCATACCAACCTCTTCCCATTTCCACTCGGGTATCTGCATAGGCTGTAACAATCCTGCAGGTCTCTGATGTTCCGCTTTCACCCTTTGACAAGTGTCACACAAAGCAACATATTCAGCAACATCTCTCTTTAAACCATACCACCAATATTTCTCTCTCAGATCCAAGTACATCTTAGTACTCCCCGGATGTATGGAATAAGCTGACTCATGAGCTTCACGCAGAATTGCCATTCTGATATCCTTATCTTCGGGCACACACAGCCTTTTTCCAAACCATAGCGTACCATTATCATCCTTACGGAATCCTAGAGATTTACCTTTCGCTATGTTTTCAGCTATCTCTCTCAACTTTTCATCCTTCTGCTGACCTTTACGGATCTCTTGCTCTAGAGTAGGCTCTAATACTAATTCCACTGCATTGATAGTAAATCCTAAGTTCAGATGCTTGCACTCAGCACACAATTCCTTTGGCATAGACATTACTTGTACTTCATTTGCATAACTTTTCCTACTAAGAGCATCAGCAACAACGTTGGCCTTTCCTGGATGATAATGCACCTCTAGATCATAGTCTTTTATCAACTCCAACCATCTACGCTGCCTCAAGTTCAGATCCGTTTGAGTGAAGATATACCTTAGACTCTTGTGATCAGTGTATATATCACTCTTGTGTCCAATCAAATAATGTCTCCATATCTTTAATGCATGAACTACTGCAGCTAATTCCAAATCATGAGTAGGGTAATTTAACTCATGCTTCCTCAACTGCCTTGATGCATATGCCACAACTCTACCTTCTTGCATCAGTACACATCCCAAACCCAATCGAGATGCATCACAATAGATAGAGAAAGGTTTACTCAGATCTGGCAAAACTAAGACGGGTGCAGTCGTCAATCTTTTCTTTAGCTCCTCAAAATTGGCCTGACACTTCTCGGACCACACAAACTTGGCATTCTTCTCCAATAATGCAGTCATTGGTTTTGCAAGCTTTGAAAATCCCTCTATAAATCTTCTATAATAACCAGCTAATCCCAAGAAGCTACGGATCTCACTCACATTGATGGGTGGTTTCCAATTCAATACATCTTTCACCTTACCAGGATCTACTGATATTCCTCCATTAGAGACAATGTGACCCAGAAAAGAAACTTCCTTCAACCAAAACTCACATTTACTCCTCTTTGCATATAGTTGATGTTCTCTGAGCTTTTGCAAGACCAACCTCAAATGTTCAGCATGTTCTTCCTCAGTCTTGGAAAATACTAGAATATCATCAATGAATACCACTACAAACCTGTCCAGATATTCCATGAATACCTTATTCATCAAATACATAAAGTATGCAGGGGCATTAGTCAGACCAAAAGACATCACTGTATACTCATACAACCCATACCGTGTAGTAAAAGCTGTCTTTGGTACATCACTAGCACGAATCTTCAATTGATGATATCCAGAACGAAGATCAACCTTGGAAAATACACAAGCTCCTCTCAACTGATCGAACAGGTCATCAATCCTAGGTAATGGGTACTTGTTCTTAATAGTAACCTCATTAAGAGACCGATAATCTACACACATCCTCTGAGTTCCATCTTTCTTATCCACAAAAATCACTGGTGCTCCCCAAGGTGAAGAACTAGGACGAATAAAACCCTTATCCTGCAATTCCTTGATTTGTTTCTTAAGTTCTTCTAATTCATTTACTCCCATTCTATATGGACGCTTAGCTATAGGTGCAGTTCCAGGTAATAATTCAATAATAAATTCAATGTCACGGTCTGGTGGCATACCTGGCAATTCCTCTGGAAACACATCTGGAAACTCCTCCACAACTGGATCTTCCTGGTTGGCACCATCATTAAGCTGGTTCACTGTAGCAGTCTCTTGTTTTTGCACTTTTACTTCAACCTTGATTCTATCACCCTTTGGTGTTGTCAGTACAACTGATTTATCCTTACACTGAATCTCTGCTTGTTGTTGCATCATCCAATCCATTCCCAATATAAGATCAATCCCAGCTGTTCTCAATACTATAGGGCTAACTGTAAACTCTACCCCCCTTAAGTTGAGACTAATCGGAAGACAGCGATAAGATGCTGGCATGCTTCCACCAGGTGAGTTTACTAAGATAGGATTCTTCATGGCACACAAATGGATTCTATGTATTCTAACAAATGATTGCGATATGAAAGAATGTGATGCTCCAGAATCAAAAAGAACAGTGGCGGGAGTAGAGTGAACATCGAACGTACCAAGCATAACTTCTGGCTCCTCCACTGCAGTTTCCTGGGACAAGTGATTCACCCTTCCTGAGTTAGGTGCGGTCTTCTGGTGGCTGCTCTGTCTCTGGGGAGTCTGCTGGTTAAGCTTCTCCGGGCAATTGTAAGACAAGTGACCTTCTTTTCCACATCGGAAACACTTGTTGGGAGTATTGGGAGCACTAGTCTTCATAGGAGTGTTATTGGAGGGACCCTGACGCTGTGCTTGATTTCCTTGCTGCTGCGGTGGACGTTGGTTGCTATTCTGTGGCTGGAATGGGGGACGTTGCGGAAACTGTCCACGGAATGGGGCCTGACCACGATTCCACTGTCCAGAGGGAGGCCTCTGCTGAGTATTCTGCTGAAAACCAGTACGCAAACGGGTGTTGCTATTAGAGGCTTGTCCCTGTAACCTCTTCCTCTTTGCATCCATTTCCTTGCGCTTGCTATCCACCACAATAGCGCGGTTTACAAGCGTCTGAAAATTAGGGTAGGTATTGGACATCAACTGCAACTGTAGTCCATCATATAATCCCTTCAAGAAGCGGCGCTGCTTATCATTGTCATTGGCCACCTCATGTGGAGCATATCGTGACAATTGAGCAAACTTGTCACGGTACTCAGCTACAGTCATTGACCCTTGGGTCAGGTTCCTGAATTCCTCCGCCTTCAACTCTATCATTCCTTCAGGTATATGGTAAGCCCTGAAGTTCTCCCTAAACTCCTGCAGGTGACTGCAGGAGCATTGGCAGGACGACCATACTCATATGACTCCCACCAATCCTGAGCTTCTCCCTGAAGTTGCCTAGAAGCAAACAACACCTTCTGTCGGTCATCACATTGGGCAATAATGAGTTGTTTCTCCACAGCACGAAGCCAATCATCGGCCTCCAAAGGATCAGCAGCATGTGTGAACACTGGGGGACGACCCTTCAAAAACTCACCACGCTTATCACGTGGTTGAGTCCCAATAACTGGCTGATTTTGCTGATTTTGCACTAGTTGCTGCATCAACTGCGTCTGTACCGCCAACAGTTGCTCAATAGTTGGTGGCGGTGGTGGTGGTGGATTTGGGGGAATGTTCCCACGACCTCTGCCTCTTCCTCTTCCGGCCATCTGCCACCCATAAACATGCAAACTTTAAGAATTCCATGATTTCAACCACTTATAAGATTAAGAAGGAGATCTGAAAGTTTTCTGGACGAGTAGCAATGTTGACAGTTCAGTATTTCAATCATATCTCGAGTTACAGAAATCCAAAAGAGGCGTGCCTTATATGGTTGGAAAGCTTATGAAATTATCCACAATTTCTATTCAGACCTCAAGATCAGATTCTGTCGTTAATTCTATGAAAAATAAGGCGTAATAGAAACTGTTCCAGATTCCAGTCTGTGCAGAAGCTTTAACTTGTAAAAATTATATCTCTCGAACCAGATCAGATAAAAAGGTGATTCCAGTGGCATTTGAAAGATGCTTGAGTCTAGTTTCTCTCATAAAAATTTCATAAATGTTGCACGAACCGTTTTTAAACTATAGCAGAAACATTGAAGACTGCTCCAGAGAACAGTAAGGACAGAAACGTGATATTATCAAACCCAACTATTATTCCTTGACTATTAAACTTATTATTCTTAAGAATGGAACTTGTAGACATGCCTACAAGTCCCGACACTCAAACAAAGATCCAACTCACACATAAGCATAATAATAAAGCAACTAGCACACCAAGGTTCAAACCACACGACAGACTCGACTGACTCGACTGACTCAACTGACGTTACTAAGAACGTTCTTATTACATAAAGGACTCCTACTTCCTAAGGAAGTGGCTCATGCTCTAATGTCTCATAAATCTTGGGCATGCCTTGGTTTGCTCGGAGCTCATCAATGGTTGCTTGGCACCTCTTGATAGTCTTCCCTTGTGCCTTCACCATCTCTTCTAACTGCAGCTTCCTATCCATCATATCATAGACAAAGTTCACCATCACCCGAGGTAGTGGCTCTAGCTGCACTGGATCTGTCATAGCCCATCCAAGTTCGGGGTGTGCACGAGGGAAGAAGCGATGAATGTCATGCTTCATAAGGTTAAAGCGAAGATAGCGGAGACCCATACATGCTTCAAAAGCAGCATCTTCAATGCTATCCTCTATAGTAGCTCGATGCCCCACGTGAGAGAACATCCTGTCCAGCTGATATGCTCCCTTGTCTTCCTTATGAGCAAAGATGCTTGCCCTTGCCTTCCAGTACGTGTCCTCCAGTGGATGAGTGTACTCCCAGCAGACGTACTCCACAGCTGGATGCCAATCAGCGAAGTAAGCAGTGAGCATCCCCACCAGGCGAAGATGAGAGACAGCATTCCCTCCATTTCTGTGGTAGATCCTCACAGTCCACCCCATTGGAGCAGATGGCATATCTTCAGGAGCTTCATGTGATGGAGGCGGGGGTTGTACTCCTCCATTAGCTTCCTCTTCATCATCTTCAATCTCGACGATTTCTGGATCTTCTTCAGACTCAGGCTCTTCCTGGAGAGGTGCTGGTGCTTGGACTGGTGTTACAGGAGTCTGCTCCTGTTCCTGAGGTTCTGGCTCTTGTGGCTCTTCAGTTGCATGCAGGGCACGAGGTGGGTAGTATCCTCCAGAGCTAATGCGGGCAGTCTTACGGTCACGGGCCATCTACAGAATTTTTAGATGAAGTTAGAATAGAGGCAAAATTTCATAATAGAATGTGACATAAGAAGCATAAAAATTTATCAAATAACAAGAGCAAGATAGTGAGCATAAAAATAGTGTAAAGATGATATTAAATCGACCATTCCTAGCTAGGCTTGCGTCCTACAGTCAACAAGAGCTCTGATACCAATTTGTCACACCCATTTATCGACCAAATAGAATGCATACCCTTATGTGCGCCCAGAGATCAATCACACATAAGTTCACAAATTATAACAAAAGTATCATCACAAATGTTATTACATCACGATATTTAAACACATAGTCTTAACACAAATGTAGCGGAAGTATAAATAAAAATCTCTCGTGGTAGCTCCAGTCACAGGTACATTGACTGGTTGACAGCAAGACTAGTAATCTTCAGGGAAGTAGGCGTAGTAGTCACTATTACCTCCATCTGTTACCCATCCGGGATTTTTATCCAAATAAAAGAAATAAACAAGCGTAAGTACATCTCGTACTCAACAAGTGTAACATAGGGTTCATGAGGCTCAAAAAGGCATATTCATTGGTTTATTAGCATGTAGCTTTTAGTTAACATGATTTTAGCATAACAATAGCATCAAAATGTCTCAATATAAACATTAAACATATGATCCATGTGAAATGATTAATGAATAGCAAAAACATAATCATAAACAATTATTCAACTATTCCATAAGGGTCCAAGGCCACTCGTGACCGTGAGCACGGCTGTTATAACAGTTTTACACTCTGCAGAGGTTGTACACTTTCACTGTGAGTCGTGTTACCCAAATGCCCGGGTTAATTACTCCCAAAACACTACCAAGGTGAGCAGGCAGGGTAAACACTATGAAGTCTTTCGAAGGTTCGTCTAACAAGTTAGGGTCATTAGATTTCACTCGGCAAACAGATGTAGAGCCCCCCTTCCTGATGGCACAATAACACGCAGCCTATACACATGAGGACAGAGGCCGCACTATACCCGATTCGTCAAGCCATTCTTACGCCATAAAGGAATACCTCTAACAAGCTAGAAAAGGTCCTTCTATATGACTAAAGCCAGAGCCATATAGCCCCCACAGTTGTACTGTAAATCCCGGATTGTCGCTTATAGATGAGTCCTTATGGAGAGCAATTAGAGCATCAAAAGTAACCCCCATGCTCTAATCCCCTTTAAACATTAATCGAAATCATCTTTTAATGTTTGTTGCATATTCCTCTAATCAATTTACATGATCATAGTCCATGTTTAAGCACTAGCCACACTACTCAATGCAATATAATAGGTACCAAGGTAAAGGATCAATCGCTAAGTCATCCTTAACAAGGAATAAATGCATAATGATATTAATTGCATAAGGTGAATAGGACAACAAGGATAATCCCATGCTATACTTGCCTTGCTCAAACTGGTCCTGAAGATCTTGCTCGTAATAAGGCTCTTGATCTCCAATGAATTTCTCACCGTCTAAACTCGATCAACCATTATCAACAACACACATCCAGAGGCAATCATGCATAAACAAACAAGTCTATAATTAGAACAATACACCAACAGTAAGAAAATAAAATAAAAAGTCTTTAAAATGAATCTACAACTCGCTAGGATCACACAGACGCGAAGATCACGAAAATCGGATCTAAAACGACAAAGTTATGAATTTCCAAAGATTTCCTATAGAAGAATAAATACTTTAATAAAAACTCGTAAATAAATTAATCCAAACCTACTGTACAGTTGTATAATTACATAGAGTTCGCAAATATGAATCTAACGAAATTTGAATGGACCAAATCGGAGTTAAAACGAAAATTCTACAACTAAAACAATCTGAATGGCAAAACTGTAAATATCAGAAAGCGTATTTTTCTTTTTCCGAAACGAATTACGTTTTCATTTAATCAAAGCGTACTCTGAGCTTTACGTTTTAGGACTGCGGGTTAAGAACTTAAAAACTTCAGGGTTTCTTTTACAATTTTACAAACGAACCGGTAACTTCTATTTGCATCCGTTGGATTCAAATCGGACGGTCCAAATCGGATCAGGGAGGAAACCGGCGGCGCTCCGGTCGGAATCGGCCGACGGTGAGCTTCCCGCGGCGGCGCCATGGCCGGAATAACCTATCTCGCTCTACGGTGCACGAAAACGCGAACGGAGAGTACCTGCGGGTAGACAACTCGAACGCGAACTCACCTAGGGCAGAATCGTGGCCGGGGATGAAGCAAGGAGCGCGTGCGGCTTGGAGGGGCGGACGGTGGAGCTCGTGCTCGCGGTGACCTAGCTCCCGAGCACCAAAGCGGCTACCGATAAGACGGGATGAGAGCGGAGAGGTGAGGGTCTCGTTTTATAGCCCGTGGGCATCTCCGGTTATGGAAAGGAGGGAGATTTGGAGATCGATTCGGATCGGGGAAGAGAGGGAAGGCGGCGTTCGTCGATGGAAAACGCCGGAGGAAGAAGAAGGAAAGGTGAGAAGAGACACTGACAATCGGGACCCACATGTCAGCGGCTCAGGGCGGAAAGAACGCGGCCGCTGCGGGACGCGAGCGCGCGCGCGGAGACGGGCCGTCGGCCGTGAATTGGGCTCGGCCCAGGAAGAGAAGACCGGCCGGGAGGGAGGGAAAAACGGGCCGCGCATGTTGGGCTGCGGGGAGAAACGGCCCGAGAGCAGAGAGAATAAGAAATCTTTTTCCAATTTTTTTCAAATTCCTTTTTCAAATGATTTTCAAATCAAATTTGAATTTGATTGAAACCACTCAATACAAAACTTCAAATGCAACAGCATGAATGCTCAATCATGTTTCTACCCTTATATTTGATTTTAAATTTATAAAAATTATTCTTATTCTAAATTTTGCATGCTTCACAAAAATAAATATAAAAATCATGTTTTTCCTATTTTTATTCTTTTCAAATTTTTAGGGTGTTACATTGTTCGAAAATATAATTCAAATTCAAATCAAACTACAGAAGCTATTTTTTTAAATGCTAAAAATGTAATGGAGGCGGATAAATAATAACTACATCCATTAAAGGCTTAACGGAGGCGGGCAGGGCAACTGCCTCCATTAAGTCATGATTAACCGTGACCTATGGTTGGAGACGGTTGCAAAGCCCGCCTCCTTTAAGAAAAACGTCCGCCTCCAATAAGTTTTCTGTACTAGTGAGTTGGGCTTTTAATTAATATATGGTACATGGTAGTTAGGTTCAACAAATTCTTTTATTTGGGATTTTCTATTGTGGTCTTGCATAGTCTTTTTAATCAACTCTGATGGATCCATCCACATGCCTCCTGACAAGATAGGCTTAAACTTGTAAGAAATCATATATTTTGACGGGAGTGAGCCAGATTGAAGCTTGACCTGGGTTGTTTATTGAAGTTACCATGTATACTGCCATGGTATCCTATGTTTGGCACGTCCTCTGTCTATTTGACAGGTCTAGCAAGAATGCAAATGGTAATCTAATATTTGTTGACTGAATATCAATGGTTACACGAGGGTACTCACGCATGATTCAGTTAGAAGCAACGTCCAATGAATTGAGTGACTTGGGCGAGCAGTTTGACTAAACAATGCAATGCAACATCGTAGAGCACTACCGGAAAATAGATCTTTGCCGAGTGTTTTTTGCTTTGCCGAGTGTAATTTTTCGGGCACTCGGCAAAGAGGGTCTTCGCCGAGTGCCAAAACAAAAACACTCGGCGAAAAAAAACACTCGGCAAAGAGAGCCTTTGCCGAGTGTTTTTTTGACACTCGGCAAAGAGCGTCTTTGCCGAGTGTTTTTTTGACACTTGGCAAAGAGGGTCTTTGCCGAGTGTTTTTTTATTACACTCGGCAAAGAAGATCTTAAAAGCATATTTTGAGGCCCTAAATGACTTCAAATTAAAAAGTGTTCAACTACAAAGTTGTATAACTTCTCAAGATCTACAACTTTTGTATTGATAATTTCTTCATTTGACAAAGTGATATTAACGTTCTTTATAAAATCTATATCTCTTGTATGGGAGCGTATGCTATGGAAACTAGCTTCTTGTGGAAACTATGGAAACTTCAATCAAGTCCATAGGATTCTAATCCGATGGCATCAGCTGAAGGTGGGTTGTGCTTTATCTGAGATCATCAGATTAGAATCTTGGTGGGAGGGTTTAAGTGAATAAATGACCCACCTTCAGCTGAGGCCATCGGATTAGAATCCTGTGGACTTAGATTAAAGTTTCCATAGTTTCCACAAGAAGCTAATTTCCATAGCATACGCTCCCCTCTTGTATATAGTTTCAGGAAAACTAGAAGACAAATCTCTAAGTTTTGTAAACAATGTTAGTATCGCTTTATCGAATGAAAAATGACCAAAATAAAAGTTGTAGATCTTGAGAAGTAATACAACTTTATAGTTGAACACTTTTTAATCTGAATTAATTTTGCTAGTGAAAAGTACGTCTAAATTTCAAAAAAATTTAAATTTGAATTTTTCAAACGACCTCGGATGGAGAAACGACCAAAACGAAAGTTGTAGATCTTGAAAAGTTATGAAACTATGTAGTAGAAAACTTTTTGATTTAAAATCATCTTGTCAACGAAAAGTACGTTTGAATTTTTCAAATTTAAAATTCAATTTTTTGTAAACAACTTCGGATGGAGAAACAATCAAAATGAAAGTTGTAGATCTCGAAAAGTTATGAAACTTTGTAGTAGACAACTTTTTGATTTGAATTCGTTTAGAGCCTCAAATAAGCAATTTACACTCGATTTAGTATAATATGTATAGAACGTGAATGAGATATAGACACAAGTGACAGTGTGGTGCAGTGGTAGAGAGGGTTACGCATGAGGGAGATGTCACGGGTTCGAATCCCGTCGGCCGCGTTAGCCGTGGCTTGCCGAAAAATACCGCGAAAAATGCGTGTTTGAAGAGACCGGTGGGCGCTAGCCGGTGGGGCCCTCCTCCGATTAATTTTTTTTCCTATTTTTTAGGATTTTTTCGATTCGCGACTTTGCCGAGTGCTCAGTCTTTGCCGAGTGCCCGATAAAAAACACTCGGCAAAGAGCCTTTGCCGACGTAAATTTTACCGTGTGTTCTTTACCGAGTGTGGCACTCGGCAAAGCCTTTGCTGAGTGCAAAAAGGTCTTAGCACTGGATTCCAGTAGTGGAGAAAGCAAGCTCGCAATGACTAAGACTCCTACAGTATCTTTTTGCAAGAAAATTGTGGGTCTACAATAATACTGCATGGCATTGATCCAACCAAATGATTCCAACCAATCAATGTACCTCCTCTCTTTAACTATTGAGGATCAGAACGAATAGCCTGTGACATTATTAGCCGTAATGTGGACATCTCGATCGAAGGACACTGACAAGCTAATATATGGAAATAAATTGTCGTTCTGTTAAGTCGGGCTTTTCTATTATGGTCATGCTTAGTATTTTTAGTTAACTTTGATCGATCCATCCACTTGTCTCGTCATAAGATTCGCTTGATCTTGTGAGAAAGCATATATGTTTTAATGGGAGCGAGCTAGATGGTTGCTCCATCATAGTTGTTTTTTTTTGAGTTATTCGTGTATACTGAAGATGTATCATATGTAATCTAGCATATCTATCCTTAAAGTTAGAGGCACAATTTATTCTTAAATTCATGATAGGAGTGTTTTATATCCCATAAAACATTTATGGGCCACTCCTCCATGACTCCAACTTTCTATCATCTTGACTTGAAGGACACATGATTGTGGTCTGTTAAGTTGGGCTTTTAATTAATATATGGCACATGGTAGTTAGGCTCAATGTATTCTTTTGTTTGGATTTTCTATTATGCTCTTGCTTAGTCTTTTTAGTTAACTCTGATGGACCCATCCACCTGCCTCCTGATAAGATAGGCTTAAACTTGTAAGAACGCATATACTTTGCCGGGAGTGAGCTAGATTGTTTTCTTGATCATGGTTGTTTTTTTTAAATTATCATGTACACTGCCATGGTATCCTATGTTTGGCCCATTCTCTGTCTATTTGACAGGTCTAAGAACAAAAAAAAATGGTGATCTAATATTTATGGTTGCACATGGGTACTTCATGCATGATTCAATAACATGGTTGCACATGGGTACTTCATGCATGATTCAATAACATGGTTGCACATGGGTACTTCATGCATGATTCAATAACATGGTTGCACATGGGTACTTCATGCATGATTCAATCGGAAGCAACGGCTAATGAATTGAATGACTTGGGCGAGCAGTATTTCTTGTTCTTGACTAAACAATGTAGTGCTACACCAAAAGAGAAAGCAAGCTCGCAATGAGTAAGACTTCTACAGTATCTTATTGCAAGACAACTGTGGATCTACAATAATACTGCATGGCATCGATCCGAACGAGACGACTCCGTCTAATCAATGTACCTGCCCTATTTAACTATTGACTATCATGCTAGTGAACGAATAACATCTGACATTTTTAGCTGTAACATGGACATCTCGATCGAAGGAGACTGACAAGCTAACATGTGGTAATAAATGGTAGTCGTCTGTTAAGTCAGGCTTTTCTATTATGGTCTTGCTTAGTCTTTTTAGTTAACTCCGATCGATCCATCCACCTACCTCGTCATAAGATTCTCTTAATCACGTGGGAAAGCATATATATTTTAATGGCAGCGAGATAGATGGTGTTGACAACTAAAATTAGCACTTCATAGATAAAGCTAGCCGAGTTGTATTTAATTCGGTTTTGAAGTAAAGGATACCCTGGTGTTTAAACGAAATATTAGTCGATGAATATTCGGTCAGGCTAGCTGGTTGACTAGCACAAAATGAATGGAACTACTGATTTTGTTAGACAGCTTATCCATCAGGAAGTGAGCACAGGTGCTGTACAGAAGGAGGAAGTTGGCGTGTCACGTGTGTACACGCGAGTTGCGCTACTGCATGAGTCTGCATACTGGGCTTGATCAAGTGCAGGGACGTGATGCTCACATGGTTGTCTTTGCCTTCGGAAGGAGAAAGGAAGGCGGACACATCTGCCGTAATCAAGGGTGAGAAGGAGCCGGACAACTCCCCCTTCGTAAGAGTACAGCACGGGGATGCATGCCGAGATTAGATATAAATTTCTATAACTGAAACATATATTGCATTAGTATTGGAGATGGGCTCTCGATGGTCCTGGATAGGTCCAAGCGCCCTATATTATATATTTAAAGGGTCATGGCCGATTGGAAAAAACACAATCGACACAAAAAACAAATCTATTATTATCGTTCTTTTACTTTCTTCTATTTTTTTTGCATCTAGGTTAGTAGCCATGCTTTGCTAGTTTCCCGCAAACAAGCCGCGTGCTCCGGCGTCATTGGAGTATCATCCTTTGCTGTTCTTGCTCGTAAAACATCCAGTTCTATTCTTCGCCGTAATCGAAGAATTTATCTCTTTACTAGTTTTCTTGAAAACTAGTCGTGACGCTTCTACGAAAGTGAAGCAATTTCTCATTGGCAACTCCTGTATTGATTTTCGGCGTCAACACAATTTGGCGACTCCGCTGGGGACTCGATCGATTCGGCTATCTACCGCCGAATTATTTCTCCTAGCCATTGATCTATCGACGAATCAGGAAGGCCGGTCGTGTGTTCTTATCTATCATCGCCGCCAGGAATTGCTAGGGAATTCAGCCGGCAAAGTAAAATTGGCGCCGTTCTATCCTGATTGATCGGTGGCTTGCATACGTGGTTTGGCAAAAGGCTGTTTTGATTCACTTAGTTCCTGTGCTAATCCAACTCGGAAGCTGCGCCAGAGTGAATCTACGCTACGACTTCATGGCCCAACGTGAAGACAAGCAGCGTGATAGATTGATTTCAGGTGAAAGTGCTACGTGACTGCACCAGAGGAAACATCAACTAGTACACGTACGTCATCAATTTTCCTACCTTGCTTTAAGATGGATATATCTAACCATGCTAGGCCTACATTTAATGAACGTACTGTATTGGCTGGTAATTATTCAGATAATTGTTTTAGATATGCAAATTATGGATCTGAAGATTATAAGCAAAATCCTATATCAGATAATATGCATGTTTTTAATATTAATAATGTCCCTAGCGATACAAATCATGCATATATGTTTTCTCATACATCGGCACTGCCGCAATCCCAAATGCCAATGTATAGTCAGCGAGGCCAAATTAACGTGATGAATTCGGCCAATTTTTATGAAGCGTCATGTCATAATAATTTTGCTAATTTGCAACAAGATATTTCATATCCTATTCCTAGTAGTTCATCAGTAATAAACTGTCAATATAGCTTACCACAAATTAGCATGCCGATGACTGACCAACACGGCCAAATTAGTGGGATAGATTCGGCCAATTATTTTAGCCACTCAAATAGAGAAAATTTACCACATAATTCATCGGCAATGTTTCCAGCACCTTTTGTTATAGAACAAGTCATGCCAATGCATAATAATATTTATGGCCGAAATAATGATGTTTCTGTCAATTATTTTGATTCATCGTTTGGTACACCAAATACTAATAGGCTAGAGGATGTGTCGTTTGGATTTTTGTTCTCATGCACAATACCGAATGCACATGATTCGGCTACATTTGCAAAACATGGCTGGGTCAATGAGTTTTCAACAAGCATAAGTACACCTCCATATAACACTGTAGCACATAGTGTGTATCCGACACCACCCCAAATTGACGAAATTCCCTATGGTTCATTTTCGGAAACTCATCTTAATGATCAACGGGTGTTACAAGTTGGTTCCACATCTAGTCAGTCTATGGCAGAGCAACATTTAGAGCATAACAGCAGTAGGCAACTTGATGAAAATGTAAGAGCTGCCATGGAAACTATTATAGCTCAAGAACGTGCGGATGTTAGGAAAAATTTAGATGCTTGCCTTGTAAGTATGGGAAGAAAACCTGTTTTTTCACAAGAACTAAGGCCGGCTGTTATTAAATTGTCGGCTAATAGTGAGAAAGAGGAAGAAGCTTTGCTAGTTAATGAAATTAGCAAAGGAAAAATAATAGCGACAGATGTGGACAATAGTTCGGTTATTACTAAAGCCGAACACAATCATACTTGTTTTGAATCCATCATATTAAAAGAATCATGCTTAGCTTTGCAAAAACGTTCCAAGCGCAACGAGGTAGCGATGTTTGATTTCTCAGGAATCAATGGACCTTTTGTTTTGCCATCTGAATTCTGTGCCCTAGAGGATGATTTTGATGAAGCACAACATAAAGCCGAACAAAATTCAGCCGACAAGATGCATCGAGATGATGGAGCACGGGACCTTGAAGTTAAGGAAATATTGTTGGAGAGCTATCAAAAGGCAAGGCAAGATATCATTCAAGTGCAACCATCATGCTTCTCAAACTTATCTCAGAAGGTACTATCCACAAGTGATCTGCCTATTTTTCAATCTGATCATAGATTTGCAATTGAGGATTATATTAGTGATTCTATGCTAAATGATTATAAGAGATCGGTTGAGAATGGTAGTTTATTTACTAGCAATATTTTAAAACATATCGGCCAGTGTATTGAGCAATCTGGAGAGGCCGACAGTAGCATTTTATTAGAGTTAGAGCTTTGCCCATTGTTTCCTCCAAATTTAATATTTGCATGGGTAGCTTTACTTGTTTTACACTCGGTTTACACTCAGTCTCAAATGAGATACATGTGCTGTAATTATTTTGGATTCAAATATGCAAAGCTGAGGTTGAAAAATATTGAAGAAGCCGATAATAAGGAAATAGAATATCGTTCTAAATTATCGGACATTAGAAATACAAGTAAATGTGTAGCTGAATGGGTCGATATCAAATCTGAACCATTTGTTTGTTTAGCATTAAAGCTGTCTCCACAAAAGAATCGGCTAAATAAAATGAAGTACACTTTTGATATGACTTTGTGTGATCACATATTTGATATTTTGTTAGAAAATCAATATATTAGAATAATTGATCACCAACTCATGCCATTGGTTAGAAATTTAGAAGAAGGAATGTATTGCAAGTGGCATAATTCGTTTGATCATAGCACCAATGCTTGCAATGTATTTCGTCGTAGAGTACAATCGGCCATTGATAAAGGTCGATCGATGTTCTCAAGTTCTCAGGAAATTAGGGGGCATGAGTTAGTTCATAAATCTAGCCTAGAGCATATAACTAATGTGGTGGATGAATCGGTCACAGGAGATATCACTAATAAAATATCCGGACATGTTTTGGAGAAGGAAAGGCCGATTCCTGATTTTGTTAATAGTAATGAGGGGCTAGCTGTCAGCTTGCTGCTACATGAAAGAAACCGATGTAGCAATTTTACTTTTGGCATAGCCGAACATCGAGTTGGTTCGGATCATGAAACAAACCAGGCATTAAAAGCTGCTGCAATGAGTCCACTAGATAATAAAGTTGGTCCTTACGTTAAGATTAGTAGTAGTCCTGTACAAGAAAACAGTACAGCCGAAGGCAACAATGCTTCGGCTAGTGTACAGATTGACCGAGAGGGAAATTCCATAAATAGTGTTGCAAAGGATATAGCCGAACGAGTGCTGTCTGGTTCGGATTCAAGTACTGGCTCGCTCGCTCATGCGTCAGTTGAACAAAGCCATGTTATTTCAGATATGAGTATTAGTGCTTCAAGAACAGCAGCTACATATGACCACAATGACAGTTCGGTTATTTATTTGACCAAGGCAGAAACAGTAGTTATGGCCGAACTTAATAATTCAGACATGTCTAAAATGAGAGGGAATTCAATTGCTGCAAATTGTAAACATTCAGATACTATTGATGAGCGCCCAAAGAGTTTTGTGGAAAGCACCAAGATTGCATCAAGCACTGGGGGGCATATTGAAGTTAAACGGAAGACGCTTAAAAGGCCGAAGCTTTCTTTCAAGGAGCTTCTGGCTAAGTATAAAAAACAGGCGGATGCAAAGAGTGCTAGTCAGTCAGATAATTTCAAGCAGTCAAGATCATATCCGAGACGAGATTCTAATGGTTTGAATCGGCAGCAGGAGAATTTTCATATCTCGACGCCGTTTCAACCTTATGAACAACCTATGCATATGCTATGGGGGTATCCTCCGGGTATGTCTTCTCCTTATCCATCTTGGAGTTATTATAATACATGGATGTCATATCCTCCTATGCACGGTGATTATTTTTGTCCGGATTGGGCTGCTCCAAGAAGATCCACACACGGAACATATTCTAATAATAACGACCGTTTTAATCAAAAAAATCGGTCTGATCCAAAGAGAAGAGGCAAAGTGGTTAAACAGGTTTATCAAATCAAAAAGGGACAAAAGGATGTGGTGTTCAATGATACTGTTGCTGGCAAGAGTGGAGAAATAACTAAGTCTGAGCAGTTTGTTCCATTTGGGAACAAGAACAATGGCAGGGCAGCTGCAAGAGCAAACAACAACAATGAAGCAACGGTACATGGTGTGTTTAGTACATTGGCTATGTTTCCGTCCGCTCTTGCTACGAAGCATGCATATATCAGGCAACCAAAATTATCCTTGCATAATTTTGACCGAATCGACCAATGATTTCAGTATAAAAGAGATTGTCCCGAAATTATCCTTGTTGTCTGATACAAAACCACAGCCGAGATGGTGTCCACTCAGGCTTTCGCATTCACAAAAGTGAAGGTTGCAAAAGCTTAGTGAACAAGAGTTAAAGGAGATGAGCATGGCGTGGGTTCCAAAAGGAATAATTCAAATTCGAAATATGGATGATGGTCGAGCATCTATTCCAATGGAAGCAACAAGAGCCAAGATCAAGAAAGAATTGCCACTTAAATCAAAATCACAACCGAGATGCCCACTCGGCTTATCGAGTTGGCAAGAGAAGAAATTGCGAAGGCTTAGTGCAGAGGAGCTGAAAAAGAGGAATATGGCATGGGTTGTCAAAGGGACAGATCAAATTCGTGACAAGGATGATGGCCGAGCGTCCGTTCCGATGGAAGCAGTGAGATTGAAGAAGAAAGGAGTCAAGAAACAATTACTTAGCCAAAGGCTTGCATTGGATCATTATTATCTTGGGCCATCCTATCACCCATATTCTTTAGCCATGCCATTAGGACCAATGTCATGGAGTCCATTCTCAGGTATGTCTGGTTATCCCTCATGGTCCTATTATAACCCTTGGATGCGGTCGTCATATCATGGAGGGATATCACCAAATTATTACACTTGATTGATTAAAATTGTTTTTGTCGATCTACAAACCGAAACATTTATGGGTCAAACTCTGTTTTGTTCATGCATATATTTATTTCGGTTATACATGAGGATGGTCATATATAGCCGATGTTTTATTTACATTGCCTTAAGATTGAGTTAGCTGAACAGCATAGTGCGGTTCTTTTCTTATAGGTTCAGATACTAGTTCTTCAAACTACATGTCAGTTAATATGGCCAAGTAATTAGTGTTGGTTTATTTATATTAGGTAATTCGGCTGTTTAGTTTCTTTTGGGCTATTTACGAAATAATTGGTATGGCCGATCAGTGACTTCATTAATAGAGCAAATAAAAATTCGGCCGCATAATGATTCATTGTGAGCAAATTTATTCATTATATATAGTATAAGTTAAACAAGATATATTGGACAGTAAATATGGCCGATAATTGATTATCATCGTCCTTAGAAAAATATATGACCGGCGTTGTTTTAATTACTGTGTTAGTATAAGACATATGGCTATATGGCCGATGCTTTCTTTACCATCGTCCTGGAATTGGCCGAGCATTTTAGTACTGTTCATTTGCTGGGCTCGGCTGTTAGTTCTTTAATTATCATGCACAATCCATGTGGCCGAGTAATTGATGTAGATTTATTTATTAGATAATTTGGCCGATTATTGCTGTTTTTGGCTGTTTGCAAAACGGTTGGTATGGCAGATTAGTGATTTGATTTACAGAGAAAATAACAAATATTCGGTTATCAATGTTGCATTGATTAAATTATTACGACCGAATCTATGGAAAAATTCGAAACTAGTATAATGTTTTCGGTAAATGCAATTGTACCGAAAACAGGGGGCATGTGTTGACAACTAAAATTAGCACTTCATAGATAAAGCTAGCCGAGTTGTATTTAATTCGGTTTTGAAGTAAAGGATACCCTGGTGTTTAAACGAAATATTAGTTGATGAATATTCGGTCAGTCTAGCTAGTTGACTAGCACAAAATGAATGGAACTACTGATTTTGTTAGACAGCTTATCCATCAGGAAGTGAGCACAGGTGCTGTACAGAAGGAGGAAGTTGGCGTGTCACGTGTGTACACGCGAGTTGCGCTACTGCATGAGTCTGCATACTGGGCTTGATCAAGTGCAGGGACGTGATGCTCACATGGTTGTCTTTGTCTTCGGAAGGAGAAAGGAAGGCGGACACATCTGCCGTAATCAAGGGTGAGAAGGAGCCGGACAACTGCCCCTTCGTAAGAGTACAGCACGGGGATGCATGCCGAGATTAGATGTAAATTTCTATAACTGAAACATATTGCATTAGTATTGGAGATGGGCTCTCGATGGTCCTGGCTAGGTCCAAGCGCCCTATAATATATATTTAAAGGGTCAAGGCCGATTGGAAAAAACACAATCGACACAAAAACAAATCTATTATTATCGTTCTTTTACTTTCTTCTATTTTTTGCATCTAGGTTAGTAGCCATGCTTTGCTAGTTTCCCGCAAACAAGCCGCGTGCTCCGGCGTCATTGGAGTATCATCCTTTGCTGTTCTTGCTCGTAAAACAGCCAGTTCTATTCTTCGCCGTAATCGAAGAATTTATCTCTTTACTAGTTTGCTCGAAAACTAGTCATGACGCTTCTACGAAAGTGAAGCAATTTCTCATTGGTGACTCCTGTATTGATTTTCGGCGTCAACAGAGGGTTGCTCCATCATAGTTGTTTTTTTAGTTATTCGTGTATAATGAAGACGTATCATATGAATAGCTCAATATGTAAAAAGCTCAAATAGCAAACAGGTCGACCTAGTGACGCCAGCTGAACCCGCGTCTGTACTATTTCGTCGACCAAAGGCAAAGGTTCGCCGGGATCAACTTGCATCTGTAATTACTCGTTACTACTACAGACGCGTCTGTAGTTAGACACAATATTACAGATTCGTTTTCTCCCACAGACGCACGTTGTGAAGACGCGTTTGTAAGATTTGTAAATAGAGCAAATGCACGCTTGACTGTACACGTCTCTAATATCTGGCATCCGTGTTTTTTCAAAGAGAAAACAAAGGTTGCAATGATTGAGACTTTACAGTATCTTATTGCAAGATAATTGTAGGTCTACAATTATAGTACGTGGCATTGATCCCAACCAGACGACTCCAACTAATTAATGTACCTCCCTGTTTAACTATTCAGCATCACGCTAGTGAACGAATAATAACCTGTGACATTATTAGCTATAACACGGACATCTCGATCGAAGGACACTGACAAGCTAAGATATGGTAAAAAATGGTCATGATCTGTTAAGTCGGGGTTTTCTATTATGGTCTTGATTAGTCTTTTTAGTTAACTTTTAGTTAACTCTGATCGATCCGTCCACTAGCCTCGTCATATAAGCTTCACTTGATCATATGGAAAAGGAAGTATATTTTAGTGGCAGCGAGCTAGATGGTTTGCTCCATCATAGTTGTTTTTTAGTTATTCATGAATACTGAAGAGGTATCATATGTATGGCATGTTCTCTGCCTATTGGAATTCGGGTCATTAGTGGTCATTTTTTTTGAAAACTGTCATTAGTGGTCATGAAATCTAGTATATCTGTCCCTAAAGTTATAGGTAGAGTGTATTCTTAACTTCATCATAGGAGCGTTTTACTTCCCACAATACCTTTATGCACGACTCCTCCATGACTCTGACTTTCTATCATCTTGACAAGGACACATGATTATGGTCTGTTAAGTTGGGCTTTGAATTTATATATGGCACATGGTAGTTAGGGTCAACATATTCTTTGATTTGGATTTTGTATTGTGGTCCTGCTTAGTCTTTTTAATCAACTCTGATGGATCCATCCACCTGCCTCCTGACAAGATAGGCTTAAACTTGTAAGAAAGCATATATTTTGACGGGAGTGAGCTAGATTGAAGCTTGACCAGTTTTTTTTTTGAAATTATCATGTATACTGCCATGGTATCCTATGTTTGGCACGCCCTCTGTCTATTTGACAGGTCTAACAAGAAAACAAATGGTAATCTAATATTTATTGTCTTCCGTTTAGAATATCATTGGTTACACGAGGGTACTATGCATGATTCAATTGGAAGCAAACGTCTAATGAATTGGGTGACCTGGGCGACCGTCTTTTTTTTTAGCCCCCTTTTTTGAAAGATTCTCTGAAATATGCTCCTGACAGTAAGATTTTAAAAAATGGACCATAGGCTTGGCGTCGTCGATGTTAGCGCCAAGGTCACACGGCACGACGCTAGCGCTATTGGCATTGTAAGTCGCCCCTTGGAGGGAGGTTCATGCTTTCCAATTGAGAATCCTTAGCGGCCCTAACTTGTTAGACGAACCTTTGAAAGACTTCATAGTGAACCCTGCTGACCTTCCTTGGAAGTGGGTCAAGAGATTAGCTACCTCGGGCGAAAGGGTACATCACGACTCACAGTGAAAGTGTACACCTCTGCGCAGAGTTTAATAAACTGGTATACTAGCTGTGCTCACGGACACGAGCGGCCTTGGAGACATCTACATTAAAGATGATGATTCTTGTATTGTTAAGATGCTCATTTACTTATCGATTATGCTTTATATTGATTATGTTACATTGATCATGAGTTTATGGGATCTATACTACCTTGTTGCTATGCTTGCGAAGTTCGACATGGACTCACTCTTGCTTTTTTTCCCACACCTCAGGAGAAGTTTAGACTTGTGATCAACCAGTCAGTTTATTCCTGGAGTGAAGTATACTCTCGGTGTTTGGAGTTGTCTTTTCGCTGTGTTGCTCTCTAAGGTATATTTTATACTATTGAGTTATGTATATTAAGCATTTGTCTCTTGGTATTACACTTATCTGCGGCTATGTGTGAGATTTGACTCCTTTATTTCATATATAGTGTATATCTGGTTTTGTTCTTAAAACTGGATATGACAGAGTGGTATCAGAGCAATGCTGACTGTAGGACGCAAGCCTAGTTAGAAAATGATCGTCTTAAGGTTTTGAAATTGCTATAAAATCCTTATTCTAAAAACCTTGACATTTTTCTTCTCAACTATATATCTACTTTTGACATTCGTCTCCTCCTTGATGCTTGTTATAAAGCCTTTGTTCCCATCTACTCTCTGCTTTGATATGCTATTAGAATCTTTTCTTACCACCTTCTTGCGTAATCAGAAGAGCTTTAGGAATCTCTGCCTTTAATATAAAGAAAACGATAGCATCGCAAGTTAAGTCAATGTTGAGTTGTGCTCCTATATTGCCTCGTTGGATTGTCATTATGGCTATGCTTGTTTTGGATCTTTGTAATGATTGCAATGAATTTGTGGATCCTATAATTTCATTTAGATATCGGCTTAAGATATAAGGATTAGTGAATAGGTAGATGGGTTGGTTTATATTGACTCTCTACATCCTATCCTTTTAGAGCAGTCTGTCTCATTTAACTTATACATCTGTCTTTGGACGACCATAAATCATGAGAAAATTCTGGACAACATTAGGCTTCGACATCTTTACCTAGCCGCAAGAACCACCCTCATAGCTATTTTGGATTGGGAGTTACAAAAATCACAAAATGATGCAACTGTGCTGTCTGAAACCTAGAATAGAATCTGTTATATGCTGTTTTCAACCAAGTTAACTGCAGAATCTGGAAACGTGTTCTGCATGAAAGATGTGGGGAATTTGATAAGCTTTCCAATGGTATCAGGTGCAACATAATTGGGTTAACAGAACTGGATATATGGATGTTTTACTGTGCTTCTATTTTTCTGCTCATGAGAAATTCCAGATTACCTGTCCATACCTACGTAGATGAGTTTCTTTGGATAATAGAAGGAGTTTATGATAGTTAGCTTACCCGGAAGACGGTGCAAGTTACTTTGGTGTCCCCTACTTTAATTATTTTTAAGGGGGGTAGCCATATAAAAGGAGTGCAAGATGATGGTTTCATATGTGTTGGAGCGTCACTTGGAAGAAGCGGTTATCTCTATGGTTAGAAGATTACCCATGTGCAAGAGTCCTTAGCTTGGGATCAGTGTCTAGTTGAATCATCTACGAGAAGCTCAGGAGTTCAACACTCAACATACTCTATACAAGTTGGCATGGACGACTTAGGAAGGAGATGTGGAAGCCTATAGTTGGTTTCATGAAAACTTAGATGACATCACTCCCACATCAAGTATGTTTAGTAAGTTTTAAGTGAGGGGAGTTTTCTACTTGGATAGGTATTCTCTAGTGGAGTTATTACGAAGAAGAGCTCAAGAGAGTTGAATGTGGAAAGTTCTTAAGGCTGTAAGTGTGGCATATATATGGATTATAAGAGTGCCATCTACGTGGACCACAAGAATCTGAACAGCGCCCTCACTAAGTTGGTTTGAGTTGCAGTATCATTGTCGGTTTGATCCTGATCAAGATATTTATGACTTGCAAAAGTGCATTACATGGAGAAGCAAAGGTCGTTGTCAATGCTTGTAGCAGTGAGAGTATGCTAGGAATGTTCGGACGACACCAAGGTTTGAGGAGATGTGTGTGAAACTTGAGTGATGTCACTAATGCTGCAAGGATATTTAGTTGGTAACTAGTATAGCTCATTTGGAACTGCACGAGGAAGAAAAGATTTAATGACAGAGCATCCCAATCTCTTTGATCAACTTCTTCCGAATCTCGGGACGAGATTCATCTTAAGGGGGTAGAATTGTAACACCCTAAAATTTGCCCCTTTTGAAATAGAGATAAATTGAGTTAATTATGTATTTTGTGCTCATCAAACATAGGAAAATAAAAATTTTCATTAAATTAAAATTTATATTAAGGTAGCAACTTGTTTGAGCATACATGCCTCTGCATTGGTTTTAATGTGCTGAGTGGTTTTGGTTCAAAATTTAAAATGAATTCAAATTGTTTTCAAAATGATTGAAAATGGCTTTGAAAAAAAATAAAATAAAAAGGGAGACTTTTTGCAATCGGCCATGACCTTTAAATAGGTGGCTGGACTTTGTCGTGGAATTTTAGGACTCTATAACAGATACGTATACTAGTAGTGCACATATACATATACATCTTTCCAAAACCTCCTTGCTTCTTTTGGCTCGGCACAGTTGAACCTGGGACATATGACACATCATTGTCCAATACGAATAAAACTCCTTTGGCCAGATAATTAATCTGTGCAAAATACGTGCACTCTAGGATGCTGCGCCAATCTGGCGTCCGGCCTGCATATGGATAATTGGACACATTCTTGACCATGTCGACTAATTTTGATTAATTAAAATCAACAACCTATATAATTTGGCTAATCAAGTTCTCCAGCCCAATTACACCATCAACACTGCCCACGCTGGGCACCTCTATATAAGCCATGACCATGTGACGCACCCCTTCTTTCACATCTACGCACCGCCGCCGCCATCTCATTCAGAACTCGCAGCCCTTGCTTCCCATCTCGCCAAGAAGAACGTGGAGCCGCCGCTGCCAAGTACGAGCCGCCGTTCCGCCGACTCGACGTTGCTGAACTCGTCGTCCGTTGCTAGCCCTAGCTCGCTGCCGTCGATGTCGCCCCGCCGTTCCGGTGTTTCTCCGTCGCCTGAAGCTTGTTGACAGGGTCGGTGACGTGGTGAGGAAGCCGAGCTTGTCCGTCGAAGCCGCGGCAGCGATGTGGATCCGTGTCGTCGTTCGCAGCCTGTTGCCGAGCTCCCATGACTAAGTCTGCCGGGGTACATCCACCATCTCGGTCGGAGGAAGCCAGAATTAGCACCGCGAGTTTCATCTTGCCTTGGCTGATCGAGTGCATGTGTCAAGCAAGTTGCTCATCACGTTGTTCTGCAAGGCACACCTGCATGCACCTATCTTAAGCGCCATGCATGCCTGATTCACTATGGTACGTGCACCAACAGCACATCCAGTACATCTATCCTTCACGTTTTGCTTATAATCCATTCTATCAACCGTATGGTCTTTTCTTTAAATAATCGGCTACAGCTTTAGAACTCACTATCCTAGCTTTGACTTGGCGTTAGTTTTGGGATCGATATAATTTAAGAGTTTGAAGCGGCCACGTTAAATATTTATGAATTAAAATATTACTAATGTTTATGTTTATGAGCAGGGATGAAAACGGATCGGATACGGACAGATATTACTGATATCATATTTGTTTTCATATTTCTGGTCGGATTCGGATTCGAATACGGATAATGTCAGCCATGCCGGATATGATACGATTAGATGTCGACATCATAAATATGCGATTTAAGTATTCGGATACGGATACGGTATCGGATGTTGAATATCCGGACTCGTATACAGACAGATCTGAATCCCTCTAAACGGATTCGGTCTCGAATGCGGTCAGAAAATATCCGTACCATTTTCATCCCTATTTATGAGCAATGAGTTTTCTAATTTAAAAGCCATATAGGTTTTATACCTTGGTAATTTATACACCAAATATTATTGTCGTTAGTTGGTTAATTACATGTGTTTTTAAATTCTAACTTCCTTAAACATGTGGTATATTTTCTAAAGAGCTTTATTAGAATATAATTAATTAGGCTACGGTTTAGTTTTAACTTATAAATAAATTTCTGCTATTTTTAAAAGCTTGTATTCTATTCTGAATTCGTTTCACTGACATGTGACGCTTATAAACATGCTTTTAAATTATAAATTTGTATAGTTTAAACATGTATAGTGAATTCGTATAGTGTGTGTACTCACATGTCTTCCTTCCTTTTTGGCAAAGTAAAGTTTAAATAACAAATATTATGAGACGTGTTTTATGATTAGTAGCATTAACTCAACTTTTTAATTACAATGTAAGTTGACTAAATTAATATCCTTCACATGGTTTCTGTAAACAAAATAAACCAAGCATATAGCTCTTATAAAGTAAATTTTTGGTAATTGTTTCTCTTTTACCGTAGCTCCGATGATTATGCGTGCATTTCGCGTCTATGTGTTCATAGTAACGCTTAGATTAGTTTTCAAATCTCTTTAATTGTTTGGTGTACTGTTCTAATTTAGCTCTATCGTTTGCTTCGTGTATGATTGCTCAATGCGTGTGTGGTGATTTATTGATAAGTCCAGTCGGTAAGATTTACGTGAAGATTCAAGAAGCTATTAATTGAAGATTTGGATCAGAGAAAAGATTTTGATTTAAGGCAAGTATAGCTTGGGTATTCTTTTTTGTGACCATGATCTAGTGACTTAATTAATGTAAGAGCTATGATAGTTGAGAAATGACTTTTTAGCAACATAAGATCTTGTCTGTACGTGAACCTCTGGGATTTACAGTACAACTGTGAGGGCTATATGGCTCTGGCTTTAGTCAAGTATGAGGACATTTTTTAGCTTGTTAGTGGTTACCGAAAGGCGCAAGAGGGGTCATGTCTAGTATGGTCTTGGCCTGCCAAGGTGGGTACAGTCTTTTGTAAGTCGCCCCTTGGAGGGAGGTTCATGCTTTCCAATTGAGAATCCTTAGCGGCCCTAATTTATTAGACGAACCTTTGAAAGACTTCATAGTGAACCCTGCCAACCTTCCTTGGAAGTGGGTCAAGAGATTAGCTACCTCGGGTGAAAGGGTAAATCACGACTCACAGTGAAAGTGTACACCTCTGCGCAGAGTTTAATAAATGGGTATACTAGCCGTGCTCACGGACACGAGCGGCCTTGGAGACATCTACATTAAAGATGATGATTCTTGTATTGTTAAGATGCTCATTTACTTATCGATTATGCTTTATATTGATTATGTTACATTGATCATGAGTTTATGGGATCTATACTATCTTGTTGCTATGCTTGCGGAGTTCGACATGGACTCACTCTTGCTATTTTCCCCCACACCTCAGGAGAAGTTTAGACTTGTGATCAACTAGTCAGTTTGTTCCTGGAGTGAAGTCTACACCCGGTGTTTAGAGTTGTTTTTCGCTGTGTTGCTCTCTAAGGTATATTTTATACTATTGAGTTAGGTATATTAAGCATTTGTCTCTTGGTATTACACTTATCTGCGGCTATATGTGAGATTTGACTCCTTTATTTCACATATAGTGTATATCTGGTTTTGTTCTTAAAAGTGGGTGTGACAGGCGTCGAGATCCGTGATGTGGCATCGGCGGCGGGCTTACGTGGTAGGCAGCATGGCGCCAAGCTTGGCGTCGTAGATCTTGGTGCCAAGCTTGGCCTCAAAGATCTTGGCGTCAAGCGTGCGTTACAGGTGGGGCCACCCGTTTTCTCTCTTCTTCCTCTCTCCTTTCTCTCCTAGTCACGTTCGCCTACCCGCACACTGTGAGCTGCCGCGCGCTGCCTTTCGCCTAGCGGCTCCTCGCCGGCACCGCCCCAGTCGGCCCGCCGCCGCCCCACCATGGCCACCCACGCAGCCAGGAGCCGCCTTGCTCGGCCACCCTGGTGCGCCTACCCACCTGCATCGCCGCGTGCCCACACGCCGTGCACCGTGGCACGCCTCTGTTTCACCTGTGGCTCCATGCCAGGAGCTGCCCCCAGTGGCCCGCCGCTGCCACACCGCAGACGCCCGCACGGCCAGGAGCCGCCGTGCCCCACCAACCCTGGCGTGGCCGCCCGCCCGCACCGCCCCCACCGCCCTGCCGTAGCCCCCGCGTGGCTAGGAGCCGCCACGCCCCGCCCACCTCGGCACGGCTACCCGCCCGGAGCCACTGCGCGGCCAGCCGGTGGCGCCCACCGATTCACGGCCAAGCGCCGTGACGCTCCCGCACTGGCCAGCCCCTGCCCCGCCGCGGCCTCCCTGCTGTCTCGGCCACCTGCCCCTCAGTTTGCTGCCGGCGAGGCGGTCCGCCCTGACCTGCCACACCCCGCGGCGCCTGCCCACCACTTGCCCAGCCCCTCCCCGCGACGCTTTCCTGTAGTAAGGTAAATTTTTTTCAAGTAAATTGGTAATTTAGTTGTTAGTTAATAATATTTAGTTTGTAATACTTAGATAATTAGATAATAGTTAGATAGATATATAGGTATATATAGTTAGATAGTTAGATAATTAGATAGATAGATACGAATATATAGATACTTAATTAGTTTATGTATATAGTTATTACATAATTCGATAGATACATAGGTATATGTTTAGTACCTAGTATCTATATGTAGTTGCTAGTCAATAGTATATATTTATTTATCTTAATAGTAGAGACATTCACCCTAGTAGTTAGCGTATATTTTGGACTAAATGGAATGTTTTTCGTTGTATGTCTAAATTAGATGGACAACCTAGTGAGGATATATTATGGAGGCACTATGGAGAGAGATCGCTATGGATATATTGAATTTGTTGGCATGCAAAGTGTGTCTGTGTTATTCGATGAGAAGCCATCATTTAGTGAGTTGGTCACAAGGACTCAGGAGGAGGTACATTGCCATGGAGATGATGACATCGCAGTTGAGGGTGTACTTCACCTAGGTTCCCCTCCTAACCTCCTAAGGAAGATGATCCCAATTTGGTGTGCAGATCAGTGGGAGAAGTATGTGAGAATGGCTATGAAGAGCTAGTTCCAAAGTTTGGACGTGGTTGTGCGGCGGGTGTTAGTTGATGTGATCCCTCTTGGGTTTTCTGCGCCAATGGCACACAGGCATACTTTGACCCTCTAGCCCTTGCTATGGATGTGGAGGTTCCGCGTATGGTTCCCGATGCTTTCTCTGCCCTCAATGTGGTCTGTATTACTGAGGCAGTTGGGGATGCTAGTCGGTCTCATGATGTTGTGGTAGAACCTCCTCAGGAGGTCCCTTTGACACAGAGTCATCCGAGTAAGTGTCTTTTCCACATCGTTCTTTGGAGCTTACCCCCTCTTTTCATCCATTTATCTCATTCTTTCCTTGTATTTCATAGTATGTTGCGGGAGACATTCCCGTAAATGTGGATGTTCCTCCTCTTGATGCTCAAGTGCCCCTTAGAGATGGATTTCATGCCTCCAATAGTGTTGATTCAGAGCCATATGAGATCGTAAGGGCAGTTGATTCTAATGATGATCGTCCAGTTGGAGAGCTAATGGAGAGTGATGTTGAGATGCTGAGGCGTATCTTCCCTGGCTGACATGAACCTAGAGTTCATGAGTTTAGTGATCTTACTCATTCTGATCAAGCATGTGTAGAAGGACATGATGATGAGCCACAAGAAGCTCTAGAGGCTGGTTCGGAAATGACAATTGAGAAGGGGAGGGTTTTCAAGGACCTCCCTGCATTAAAGAGGTGGCTACAGGCATTTGCAGTGATACGCAAGAGACCTTACAAGGTCCAGCATTCCTATGTGGAGTGGGGTTACATAGTTGTGTGTGACAAAGAGGGCTACCCATGGAGGGTTTGTGCAAGGAAGAAAAAGGTCAACGAAAAGTGGAAGATCACAAAAGTTGTCAGGCCACATACTTGTGCTTCACATGACCTCAACATGAAGCATCGACAGTTGACATCTACCCTCATTGCAAAGCGGTTGATGAGAATATTGCAGGGAGAGCCCAACATGAAGGTCAGGACAATTATTGAAACAATGAAGCAGGTGTATGAGGGTAATGTGATAACTTATGGTAAAGCTTGGAGGGCTAAACAGCGTGCATGGAAGATGATATATGGGGACTGAGAGGGTGGGTACAAGCAACTACCAGTGCTTTTTAATGCAATCAAAGCAGTGAATCTAGGCATGCATTAGCCTTTAGGCACTACCATCCGGTTTTCTCCATTGATGGTACATTCTTGATTGGCAAGTATCGGGGCACACTTCTTATAGCCATATCATGTGATGCAAACAACAAGCTTGTTCCTTTAGCATTTGCTTTGGTTGAGAGGGAGAACAATGATAGTTGGGGATGGTTCTTGAGGCTAGTCTGAATACATGTTGTTGAGCCTGGTAGGGAGGTTGGTGCAATATTTGATAGGCACTAGGGCATACTTAATGTCGTGTGAGAGGAGATAGAGGGGTATGCACCTTTGCACCATCCTTGGTGTACTCGGCACCTTGCTGAGAATCTACTTTGAAAGGATAGTGTGAAGGATAACTTTGATCTTTTCTAGGAGGCAGCTCAACAACTTGAGGATAGGTACTTTCAGAAAAAGTTGGAGCAGGTCAGGACCACTTCAAATGCTAAGGGTAGATAATGGCTCACAAGGTTGATGAGAGATTTGGACAAATGGACAAGAGCTCATGACTGTGGTGGATGGAGGTACGAATTTCAATGTAGCAACATGGCTGAGTCATTCAATAAGTTGCTATTGGGGTCCATCAATGCTATTGTGCAATTCACCTTCTACAAGCTTGTTGTCTGGTTCAACAATAGACACGCCCATGTAATGCAATTGCAGAGTGATGGAAAGAGATGGGTTCCAAAAGCAGAGGCACACTTAGAGAAGGCCAATGAAAGGGCTGCCACACATGAGGTTTATTGTTTTGACCACGCCAAAGGGAGGTATGAGGTCAAGCATACCGGTGGTACCACGTCCGACGGTGAGGTTCGAGAGACGAGGATTCATGTGGTAGTCCTCCAAGATTTCTCATGCACTTGTGGCAGACCGAGGCAGTACCACTTTGTATGTTCTCATCTTGTGGCAGCGCTAGGCATCACAACTATGATATCGAGGGCAGGATATCTCACAAGTTCACGCTTGTGCAAACATGGAGCCCCCGCTTTGAGCCTTTCCAGGACCCTAGAGAGTGGCCTCCATATGATGGTCCAAAGTACGTTGCGGATCCAGCTTACCGTTGGGAGAAGTGTGGATCTAGGAAGAGGATGAGGCACAAGATGGTTATGGATCAGACCCCATTTCTTACTAACCTTGAGCAGTATGAGTATGGCAAGTGAGGTGTGACTTGTATTGTTTCCATTATTTCATACATATCGTATTGCTTCAATTAATTATGCATGCAGCTAATTTTGTAACTTACTGACTATCTTCATTTTGTAGGATGGCGCAATTCCACCTTCTAGACCTGGTGCACGATGAGACCCACCAAGGGCGTCTTATCATGGAGGAGCATGTATTAATCTATGTCTTGTTCAAATTCTTGCAATTAGAAGCATATATGAGTATGTGAAGTCACAGGAGAGTATGTTTTTTCCATGCAGGACCTTCTACTCCTTCATCCTTGATCCCACGATGGGTTCTTGGAGATGTAGTACGACGATAGGTATACTCCTTTCCTGTAAAGAGCTAGCCTAGATGTCATCTCTTTTGGTTCATCATGGGTTGCCCATGTTCAACTCAATGGCATTAACTACGCTGGTTGACAGGTATATCTTCAACCTTTTGCTCCATTCGTAGCCATTTGTTCATGCGCTTTCTTTGACAAGCCAAATTGCTTTACCTAAAATGTAGGTGGCGTCCTGAGACTCATAGCTTTCACTTGCCTTTCGGGGAGATGACAGTCATGCTCAGGGACTCTCAGAAGTTCCTAGGTCTATTTATTCGTGGGAGGGCAGTGATAGGGCGATGCAAGTTAGAAGGGTGGAGAGCATGAGTTGAGGCATTCCTCGGGCGTGAGGTGGTTGACACTAGGGCTTGCACTATTGGAGTTCTAACTCCTAGCTCCGAACACAGTTTGAACATTGCCCTAAGCATGCAGACGACTAGACAGTTGGGCACTACTGCAGGGTGTGGATCCTGCACTTGTTTGCCTACGTTCTCTTCCCCGACGCAATAGGGGACATTGCATCATGGATGTGGATCCACTGCCTCACTGAGTGGGACCAGGCGGGTCAGTACAGCTGGGGCTCTGCAATGTTGGCTTTCCTTTACCGCTAGCTTTGTGAGGCATGTCATCGGTCTTCGGCCTCAGCCTCACTTGGTGGATGCGTGTACCAACTCTAGTTGTGGATGTGGGAGCATCTTCTAGTTGGCCATCCTTAGGTGATGGCTCCGCGTGACTGGTTCCCATGTCACACGCACGTCGGCAGCCGACGTGGGCGTACCGTTGGGACTAGGTTCGAGTTCTGCACACAAGGATGGACCGGACATACAAAGAGTTCACTAACGAGCTCGACAGGCTCACGACCTCTAGTATAAGTAACAATTATTTTCCATGGTTGTTTCAAAAGGTTTACTATTGCATCTAACATCTTGTTTCTATATTTTGCAGGTGATGTGGGACCCATACAATGAGGGGGCACTTCCTTTTTAGTTGAGCAACATGTGTGGGGTGGATATTGACATCTATAGGATGAGGTGGCCTCTAATCTACTTCTATGCTGTCGAGTGGCACCTACCACATAGAGTTGCCCGCCAATTTGGAGTAAGGCAGCTGTGGCCAATGGATCCACACCCGACTAGAGTTGACTTGCACAAGTGTTGTCATGTTTCAATTTTCCGTTATAAGTCCACTTCTAGTTGTGCCTATTTAAGATGAATTAATATCGTCACATGTTTATGGAATGAGATGAATGAAGTACTTTTTTTTGTATGTATCCATGTTTATGGAATGCTTTTATTCATGTCATCTATTTGTTTGAGTTGAATCAAATAACAAAGAAAACTCTGCTGAAATTTACTGTTGCAATATCTATTACATAGCATGAAGACTTAACTAACTTTGGTATACATGACTTGTAGGTTGGATCATAAGAAGAACAGGAAGTTGTTCAATTGGCATGTGCACCACAACAACTACATTGATCAATGGGAGGTGTTCGATGAAAATGTGAATGAGAACGACGAGCCGCACACGAACAAGGAGTATAGGCAGTACCAAGCTTGGTACCAAGCAGTGACACGTTCGAGGCTTAGGCTACAGTGGACAAAAGCTGACTATGCCGACATCAAGTCGTTCGAGGATGAAGATAGGCGTATGACCACAATACTCGTGTTGGCACGCAGGTGGAGGCAGGACCAGTCTTGGACAGAGTGGTATGTCATTTGCCTCACTTGTTATCTCATTTGCCTCAGTTGAGTTCCATACCAATACATTCTTAATGTAAGGTTTTTTGTAGGGTAAAACCCTCAGAGTCTTGGTCGAAGACATTGAGCGCTTTCATCCGAGAGTCAGGGATGACGACACGCGTAACTTCCTAGACGTAAGATTCTAAACATTATTTGAAGTATGATACAAATACCTAGAATTGTTTCACTTAACATAATTTTGCACAATAGAGACTGGCACGTCGGCTACGCCATGTGGCTGCTCGTTGTGGTTGCAGGACAACGACGGTGCAAGACATGCATGTTCCTTTGTCAACCATAGGAGGCGTAGGCTCATCTAGGCAAACACCTACAAGGTCCACAGGCACTGCGGACGAGAGTGAGGACGACAAGGAAGATGAGGACATAGACCAGAGGCAGGAGGAGCTCAGACCGTCTCAGCTATAGGATGCCCCCTCGACTCAACCTACATAGCAACTGGGGACTAGGCGACGACGGCCACCCAACCCTTACACTCTAGGCACCGGCGCTCTTGGCCCCAAGGGTAAGGGTAAGGGTAAGGGTAAGACTAAGAGGCAATGAGGGCTGTGGCAGAGGTTGTGGTAGTTGTTATTATAGACTATTGTGGACTTTCATTATGCACTAGTATGGACTCTATGGACTACTATGGACTACATGGACTATTATGAACTCTATGGACTTTTAGTATGCACTTGTATATGGTTTGAAATGAATGTGGTATCTATTTGTTCATGTTAAATATTCTTGTCATAATTGTGTAAGGATTGAATAAAAAAAACAAGGGAAACTCTGTCAAATTTTTCTAGCTCAAGTACATTTGTGCAATACAACTATAGCATATAGCCTTTGCAGTGATTCATCATGTCATCGTCTATCGTACATAGATGAATTAATTGATTGGCACCGTCCTGTCTTGAACAGGCTTTTTAGTCGGTGAATCTAGCCTTTTCAGTGTCTTTCCAAATAGGCTTTTTAGTTATATGTAGTAGGCTTTTCAGAAGCACTTATTCCCCATTACAACGGCTACTATTTCTCGGGCTGACTATATATACACAGTAGTGGATGTGTTGCTAGTCACTTCAAACAAGTGTTTAGTTCCGTTGGAGTAGAAATGTTTGGAGGGTCGTCCAGAGGGAAGGGTTTCGAAAGTGGGAAAGGAAAGGGGGGAAGAAGGGAGATCCCATTGAATGGGGGTGGGAGGGGCCTCTTGGTCCTGATTTCTTTGAGGAGGCGCTGTATGAGAGGTTCCCACTTGAGATCAAGAGTGATTTCACCAAAGAGGCACCACTAAGAGGATACGATAACCAGAATGAAGATTGGCCAAAATGCATGCATGGTGAGGACTGCTTAGTGCAGATGTTCACCGAGGGAATAGATGGAGGTCGTAGTTTCTTCAAATGCCCGAGAGCATTGGTAATTGCTATTACTCTTTGTGGCTTCAATATATTACTCTTCTACACTACAACTAACGAGCCCGATAACTTATTGCAGTCTTCTTTGTCTGAAGGAAACTATGGGTTCACTAGGTGGGTCGATCCTCTACCTATTTATCCGCATGTGCAGTACATCTACTACCTGTAGGAACGTATCATGGATCTTGAGACGGAGATTAGCAACAGTTACAAGGACGATGAACAAGACAACACCAATAGTGGTGCCAGTTCATAGGAGGCACTCTGCAATGATCCATATTGCACATGCCCTAATCACAAGAACAAGGGGCCTCCGCCGCCACAACCGCCGCCACCACCACTAACAATGGGAGGATACTATGGAGAAGGTGCAACACAATTTGCTATGTGGCCACACTACTAGATAGGACTATCTAATTCACATGCCACATCCATGTTAAGTTTGTTATCTAGTTTAATTACCTAAGGCATGTTAGGGATAGTCCAAACAACTATGCACCCTTGTTTGGTACATGTTCTCACATGCCATTTCATGTGCTTGTTGTTCGCTTCAATTACCTAAGGCATGTTAGGTTTAGTCTAGGACCTCTGCCCTAGTTTGGTACATGTTCTCACATGCCATTTGATGTGTTATGTGGGGCAAATTATGCAATCTGCTACTTCATTAATTTTTATTTGCACTACTTCAACTAATTGCACTACGTGTGCATTATGACCACAAAATAATGAAACAAAAAATAGAAATCAAATGTCCAATAATAGGGCACATTAAACAACACAATAACATTTGAAGTATGTGACAACACAGTAAATAACGCCGAACATGTACACCCATACTAAAAGCGCATTACATAACAACACATTGCAAAATCCGACACTAGACAACGTTGTTCATGAAAAAACCAAAGAACTATTGAGTGTAGCGAGGCCACTTTCCCTTCCACTAGGCATCAGGATTCTCCTCCATCGCTGCCTTTGCTCGGTGCACACGTTCAAGCTTATGCTCCCTCTTCTCCCTGTACACAGCAACACGTGTCCTTTCCTCCTCTTCCTTGTGCTCCTTTTATAGAGCCTCTTCTCTGCATCGCTTCTCCAATATCTCCGCACGCTCCGCATCCCACTCCTTCAGGCCTTGCAGATGCTGCTTGTCTGACTCCTTGACCTCAGTGTCGATCCACTGCTCAAAATCACAAAGCGAAAGAGGGGTCTGCAACAAAGGTAATTGTTACAAAATAAATAAATATGCAAGACTTCATTTAACACAAAATAATTAATAAACAACAACAATTTCTCACAATCCATGTACTGCAGCGTTGTTGCTTTGTAGGCTCCCATACAAAATTGGGACACATCCAGTACCTCTGCCTATATGTTTCCTCATCTTCAGAAATGTCTACCTTGCAAGGATCACCGCACAAGCACATGGGTCTTGGAACACCGCTAGGGATAGGCTTTGGGTTGTAGGGACTTTAGGTGGTCTGACCATAACTACAATTGAAACAATTTTGTTCTAATAACCGAAAGCAAATACCATTAAACCCTAAACCTAGGGTTTACCATGTAATACACAACAATGAATGCATACCTTGGTTTCCTATCCTTTCCACGCCTTGGCATCTTACAGATGTATAATACATACAAATTTTAAAAAGTGCATGAAACCCTAAGTAAGGACAATTCTTTGGTTTAAAAATAGACTAATATATAATGTATCAAGGTGAAAAAAAACTAGCAGGGGAGAGAGAGGATACCTTGCTCTCGAAGATCTATGGATCAAATCTAAGTTTCCATAGTCAAAAATGCCGATTCGTGAGGTAGAGAGAAATTGTGAGACAAAAAACCCGAGAGGAAGGAGAAAGAAAAGGAAGAAGCCTCGGGGAGGAAGAGGGCTGGTAGTTTAAATGGGATCTTGGCGTCATGCTTGGTGCCAATGAACCCGGCACAAAGCTTGGCATCAGTCTCGTTGGCGCCATGCCGCCTGCCGCATAAGCACGCCGCCGATGCCATGTCACGGATCTTGATACCAATAGCCCTAGAGCCATGCCATGTGACCTTGGCGCTAACGTCGACAGCGCCAAGCCTAGGGTCCATTCTTTGAAATCTTACTGTCAGGGGCATATTTGAGAGAATCTTTCAAAAAAAGGGCTAAAAAACAAAAAAGACGGCCTCAGTGAGCAGTACTACTGGTTCTTGACTAAACAATGCAATGCAACATCGTAGAGAAAGCAAGCTCGCAATGACTAAGACTCCTACAGTATCTTTTTGCAAGAAAATTGTGGGTCTACAATAATACTGCATGGCATTGATCCAACCAAATGATTCCAACCAATCAATGTACCTCCTCTCTTTAACTATTGAGGATCAGAACGAATAGCCTGTGGCATTATTAGCCGTAATGTGGACATCTCGATCGAAGGGCACTGACAAGCTAATATATGGAAATAAATTGTCGTTCTGTTAAGTCGGGCTTTTCTATTATGGTCATGCTTAGTATTTTTAGTTAACTTTGATCGATCCATCCACTTGTCTCGTCATAAGATTCGCTTGATCTTGTGAGAAAGCATATATGTTTTAATGGGAGCGAGCTAGATGGTTGCTCCATCATAGTTGTTTTTTTTTGAGTTATTCGTGTATACTGAAGATGTATCATATGTATGACTTATTCTCTGCCATTTGGAATTCATATCTTTACTTGTCATGAAATCTAGCATATCTATCCTTAAAGTTAGAGGCACAATTTATTCTTAAATTCATGATAGGAGTGCTTTATATCCCATAATACATTTATGGGCCACTCCTCCATGACTCCAACTTTCTATCATCTTGACTTGAAGGACACATGATTGTGGTCTGTTAAGTTGGGCTTTTAATTAATATATGGCACATGGTAGTTAGGCTCAACGTATTCTTTTGTTTGGATTTTCTATTATGGTCTTGCTTAGTCTTTTTAGTTAACTCTGATGGACCCATCCACCTGCCTCCTGATAAGATAGGCTTAAACTTGTAAGAACGCATATACTTTGCCGGGAGTGAGCTAGATTGTTTTCTTGATCAGGGTTGTTTTTTGAAATTATCATGTACACTGCCATGGTATCCTATGTTTGGCCCATTGTCTGTCTATTTGACAGGTCTAAGAACAAAAAAATGGTGATCTAATATTTATGGTTGCACATGGGTACTTCATGCATGATTCAATAACATGGTTGCACATGGGTACTTCATGCATGATTCAATCGGAAGCAACGGCTAATGAATTGAATGACTTGGGCGAGCAGTATTTCTTGTTCTTGACTAAACAATGTAGTGCTACACCAAAGAGAAAGCAAGCTCGCAATGAGTAAGACTTCTACAGTATCTTATTGCAAGACAACTGTGGATCTACAATAATACTGCATGGCATCGATCCGAACGAGACGACTCCGTCTAATCAATGTACCTGCCCTATTTAACTATTGACTATCATGCTAGTGAACGAAAAACATCTGACATTTTTAGCTGTAACATGGACATCTCGATCGAAGGAGACTGACAAGCTAACATGTGGTAATAAATGGTAGTCGTCTGTTAAGTCAGGCTTTTCTATTATGGTCTTGCTTAGTCTTTGTAGTTAACTCCGATCGATCCATTGAGTATCATGCTAGTGAACGAATAATATCTGACATTTTTAGCTGTAACATGGACATCTGATCATCCAGAGCTCTACGCCCTTCTGAGGGCTGCGATAACTGGTCCTGATCCTCTCAAGCTAGCCTTCTGGGGCCAACCTCTTGCAGCCATAGATCAGGGAAGTGGGAGCGCGACGAGGCTCGGATAGGGGCCCTCGTTGGGCCCACTATTCTGCGGCTCCCGACCCAACTCCGGGGAGTTGGTTGGTTTTTAGGGGATTCACCACCCGAGCGCCCATTGATCAGGGGGTTGGGCTGCTCTGTCTGGGAAGCCAGCATAGCCCCCGAGGCCATTGTGGGGCCTCCTTGCCAGCGAAGGGGGTGGCTTATGGGCGTGTCCCATCCGCTGACGCCTTGTGCAGGCGCTTGATGGCGTCTAGGCCGTCATGCCTGGTGGAGGAGTTATGATGTGCACGCCCGCGCCATCTTGTCTCGTCTAGGAGATGGGTTGTCGGGGCCACGTGGAGCAGATCTGGTGGGGGAGGAGCCATGGCACTTGGTGCGAATGGATCTAGGCCTTCGATGATAGCCGGTGGGCCCGAGGGAGGCGGATCCGCCCAAGTCCCGTGAGGAGGCGTGCGCAGAGTGGGCGGCGCGCGCGGCGGAAAGTGGAGTGGGGACTTGACTCGTTGCCAGCGGTTCCCTACCTCCGCCTTTACTATGCGGCTGTCATCACGCAACCACCCAGAGGCGCACTGTGGGGATCGAAGGGACGCCTAGCCGGTTCCCCAAGGTCCTTTGTAGCCGCTAATGGCTGATCAGAGGGCCTGGAGCCGCTCACAGCGCATCGCCTTTGGCTATAAAGGGAGGCCCCAGGGGATGCAACGTCTTCAATCCCTCCCTCCAGCCCCCTCTCTTCTTCTTCTTCTTCTTCTTCTTCTTCTTCTTCTTCAAATCCAACTTCTTCGGCAGTGATGGCGGTATCAATCAAGTGTGAAGCTTCCCTCCGAGCGAGCTTGGTCTTGTCCACCGGGCGACTGTGTCTTCGAGGGTGGAAGGGCTCCAGTGAGGGCAAGGCCACTACGGCATGCATAGGGGGATGAGGGTCGGCGCCGAGGGACACTGTCCTTTCCTAGTGCGCTGCCCCCCTCGGCACTTCCCTATCCATGTGTGTCACTGCGCCTCTTCCCTGCCATCTTCTTCTAGAGGGTCGAAGAAGCCCAGCGACATAGACCACTAGGCCCCCTCTTTTATCTGTAGAAGAGCACCTTCTTCGCCATGGGGGTTGCCGCCCGACACAGAGCTAGGGCCCGGAGAGGGGGAGGACATGGCCATGGCCCTGCTCTCCTCCTCTGACCCTTTCTTTGTTGTTGCTGCTACTACAGAGACGTTCCCGACTTCTAGGTCAGGAGAGTGGCACCTGGGCTTCTCCATGCTTATCTTCGAACTGCACGGCCCTGACCAGGATCTAGTCCATGGTCAGGGCAGCGATTCTTGCTGCCATATACTATAATCGGGTCATTCCCAATTGATGAAATGAAATGACATTCGTGTGTGGTCCCATTTTGCTCTTCAATCATGCTTAGACTTTGATCCGTCATTGGGCTGGGCTGTTACGATGATGGCCTTGTTAGCCAAGATCGCCACACCTATGCTACTATCGGGTAAGTCCATGAGAACCCTCGTTTATGGTCGTTCCATGCCCTGGTCATGTCCCCTAGAGGGGAGATTTGCAACTTCCTAACCAAGCCACTCGTATAGTTCCCAAGCCCATCTATCGGTACTCAGGGGCTCGCTGCCTCCCTCGTTGGGTCACCATGAGTGGCTCAAGTCAGTACTCAGACATCATTCGTCACAATGGTCAGGGCGCTTCTGGGCGCCCCGGCTACAGCCACGTGGGCTCACTTCCTAAACATCTCAGGTGACCTTGAAGCCTAGTGGGTCAGCCTTGAACCCTCGGCGATGCCCCTTCTGGGGGCCCTTAGACCAGCATGTAGTGCGGTGGAACGATCTGATGAAGGATCAGAATATAGGTAGAAAACTGCAAAGAAAAGCGAAATGGACACAAGAGAGGAGAAAGAGGACATAGCTGGTAATGCGATGGCCAGGGCCGCTTCATTAGCGCCTTGCCAATCTTTTGCCCACTCCTCTTGCTCCGTTCGCCTGTCGTTGCCTCGCTCAAGGGCTTTCTACAGTGATCCTCCTTCAAAAAAGGTTAGCAAGCGGTTAGCTTCGTCGATTCTCTGGTGTGGCCGAGCCATAGTTAGGATGGCTCGGGTCAAGGAAGATAGCAAATGCAGCAAATAGAGGTAAGCAAAGTAAGAGGGTCGGGAGAACGAGACTTATCTTGGTTTTTGTTGTTAGAGAGGTAGGACGGTGAGGGAGGTCAGCAAGCAGGCCTTGGCTCAGGAGGCATCACTTCTAGGAGAATGGCTTGGCGATGGCCTTCGCTCATGGGGAAAGGTCAAAACTCACCTCAGTTGGTTCAGCTCCTTCTGAGGAGCCGAGCATCTAGATGGAGGGGCTAACCGAGCCATTGCTGCCGCCAGAGGTCTTGACCGTCTTGCCGATGCTCGGTTGGCTAAGCACAGCCGCCGTCTTGGTTGCCTCCTCCATCGGCGCACTGTCTCGCGGCGAGGGCTATCGGGAGCACAGGGGGTGACAAGCACAGCCACTTGGGCGACACAGTCTTGCTTGTAGTAGTAGGCTTGCTCGAAGCTGCCCTTGATGATGACTCCTTTGGGCCGGGCATCTTGAGCTTAAGGTAGGTGTAGTTGGAGACAGCCATGAACTTGGCGAAGCATGGTTGACCAAGGAGGGTGTGGTAGACACCGGGGAAGTCAATGATCTCAGAGGTGAGTGGCTCCTTATGGAAGTTGATCGGCTGGCTAAAGGTAACATTGAGCCGGATGAGCCCGAGGGGTATGGCTTCCTTCCCTGGCACAATCCTGTAGAACAGTGCCTTGCTAGGGCACAGGCTGCTCCGAGGGATGCTCATCTTGTCGAGGGTGCTAGCATAGAGTATGTTAAGGCCACTGCCCCATCCATCAGCACCTTGGGGAGGCGTGCGGTGCCCACGATTGGGCTGACCATGAGCAGGTAGCACCCTGGATAGGGGACGTGGTCGGGATAGTCTTCTTGGTTGAAGGTGATGGCCGTCTAGGACCACTGGAAACATATCAGGACAGCGAGGGTGTGGATGGTGCTCACCTCCTGCTAGGTGATGCGGCGCTGCCGGCGGGATTCATATGCCTGGGAGCCTGAAGATCATGAGGCAGCGCTCCGCCTCGGGGAACTCACTGTCTTCTTCCTAGGCATAGTCTGCCGGGTCGCTGGCCTTCATGGCAGGCTTCCAGGCCTTTCCCTATTGGCCGAGGGTGGTATAGATGTAGCCCTTCATGGTGGCATAGTCCTTGAGAAGATGTTTCGCCTATCCCCTATAGAATGGGCAGGGGAACTCGAGCGCCTTCTCAAAGTGTTTCGAGCATGTAGCGCGCCTATCCCCTATAGGTCTGGTGGCGTAGTCGGCCATGGTGACCATCTCCTCCCCGCAGCGCTTTCATTCCTTGTTCCACCTGTCGTGGTGTCGCTAGGATGAGGCGGGATCATTAGCGCCATCACCATCAGTGAGGTGGCCAGCGGCCTTAGCTTTCCTGTTAAAGTTGGCCTGGATGGCCTCCTCTCCGGTGGCGTATTGGGTGGCTATGTCCAGGAGCTCCTGCATCATTCGTGGGGTCTTACGGGCAAGTGCATGGATGAGCACCTCACAAGTCATGCCACAGATGAAGGCATTTATCACGTTAGCATCGGTGATGCTTGGGAGCTCATTGTGCTTCTTGGAGAAGCACTGAATGTACTCCTGGAGGGTCTCGTCGGCCCTCTATTTCTAGTTGTGGAGATCCAAGGAGTTTCCTAGGCGGGTGTAGGTACCCTAGAAGTGACTGATAAAGATCGCCCAAGTAGCGGATGCTGTCGGGCTCAAGCTGTTTGAGCCAAGCTCTGGTTGAGCTTGATAGAAGTAGAGGAAGGTACTGGACAGTGAAGTCATCGTCTGACCCTCTAGCCTTCATGGCGAGGTGGTAGTCCTCTAGCCAATGGTCCAGTTGGTCTCACTATCGTACTTGGAGATGTGCGTCAGTGATTGAAAATGCCTGGGGTAGGGGGCCACCCGAATCGCTGCCTCAAACGCTATGGGGCCAAAGTGATCTAGGACGAGGCCCCCACCCCATCACTCAGGGGTATAGGACTATGCCTGAGTGTGGTGCCTAGCCTCGATGGTGTCATGGACGTCGTGGTTGTCACCAATTCGGTGCCTCACGGGGGGGGGGACGCTAGGGAGAAAGGTCACGCCTTCACTCCTACCGAGGCTTGGTGCCATAGGTCCATAACCGGTCAGAGCTATTGCTAGAGGTGTCACCACTGCTCCCCACCGCCTGCCGAGTGTGAGTGTCGGAATGCCCCCCGTTGGCAGTGGCCATTATCTAGGACAGTCGGGAGAGCGTAGCGTGGCGCTGAGAGGCCAAACTCTCGGCTTGCTACACGAGGGCAACGCAGAGGTGCTACCTCATCTCATTCAGCTGCTCATTGGTCTTTGGGTCCAATGTGTCAGAGATGTCCTCTAGGTAGCAAGCAGTGATCGCCAAGTTGTACACCGCACAGGGGAAGCAGAGGCTGCTAGGAGCCCTCGTGCGGGCGTTATCGTCGTTGGTTCGCTGTCGTGCAAAGTCCTACCTTTAGCACTCAAGCTCTACCTCGGTGGACTCCATGTCCACCTTCTCCTGAAGGTTGGCCACACGACTACAGGGACTCTAGTCCGGTGGCCTGAGCCTGGGCGCCACCTCAGGCTGAGCCTCATCATTGATGTGGTAGTACATGCACAGTGGGGTGTCATAGTCAATGTCTTCAGAGTTGTACTCCAAGCTGTTTTGTGAGAGGACCTAGAGGAAGGTGCAGAGAGAGGGGACGTCAATCCTTGCTACATCAGAGAGGATGATGCTCCGTGGCACCTCATGATTGATGAGGTGCTCCAAATCCAGCTAGGAGGATGCCGCCGCATTCTATATCCCGTAAGGCAGGTCCAGGAGGTAGTACCAGAAGCGATCAGGAGGCGAGAGCACTTCACCGATGGTGATCTAATGGTGGATGTTGGCCAGCATGTAGAACATCTGGTGATGGTCTGACACAGTGGGGTTTGAACCTAGGCCATGCCAGATCTGAGGGCCAGAACCTCGAGATCTGCTCCCAAGAGTCCTAGCGGAGGAAGCAACATCGGGGGCGCATTGCCCGCTAGTGTAGCCCCGTGGAGTGGACAAAGCTTGTCGTAGCAATCAGCAATGTAGGCCAAGCTTCCAAAGTTGAGGACCTAGCCTAGAGCGAAGATTCCGGCCACAATGGAGAACTCGCTATGGAAGCGTACACCACCATCTGGGGTGGCCCACTTTCTTCAGCATTGAGGCAGTTGGCTATGGCCACCGTAGAGCTAGAATCACACTTGATGTTGCACCCTACCTGATGCACCAGCTATCGCGGGGCCAAAACCACGACAAGCATGTTGTTCGAGTCAGCGTCAGAGTATGGGGTCTCCAGTGGCTCGGGTGGACTCAGAAACATAAGAATCACACAAAGAAGACACATCGGTTTATCCTAGTTTAGGCCAATTCAGTTCCTACATCCAGTAGCTCATGATCCTTATACTTAAGAGGACCCAAAATCTAGGGGGTTACAATAGAGTGTAAAGGAAGAAGATTTGGTAGGAGGGTTAGCTCAATGTTGATCCTAAGGTTACCTCACCATCGGTGGAGTCTCCCCCTTGTTGGAGAGGAAGGAGATTGCGGGATGCGGTGGAGGAGGGGCTCTTAGTGCCCTCTCTAGGTTGCCTTGATCTTGGTGGAGAGAGGAGACAGGTGGAATGGAATGGATTGTTTGGTGAACTAACTAGGATCCTCCCCCTCTAGGTCCAACCTTATCCCTTATATAATGAGATAGGTTGGGTACAAGGTTGTTTGAGGGTTTTAGTCTATGGTCTACATGCGCCAGAGTCTAAGAGGGGCTTGCTGTAGTGCACCATGGACCATCAAGGTGTCTTGGAGCCACAGAAGCCTGGGCGTCATCCGACTGCTCTGTTTTGACACTCTACGTGTCAGGGGGTGTCGGCTTGGACCGGCCTCCCTAGGGTGAGGTATTCTGGAGTCTTTTTGGTGGTGAAGGAGGTCGGCTCCAGGGACGCACAGGCCTAGAATCCCCTGAGCCCTCAGAGGTTATGGGAAGCTTTTGTCCTCTTGTGTCATGCCCCAGACATGACCCTGTCGGAGGAGCAGTTGGTAGGGGGACACCTAGGGAGCGACGCTTGGGAGCTCCTGGGCATCGGTAGCCTGGGGCTTGTCTTTTTGTGCCTGGGCCTTGGCTAGCATTGTTAGCCAAGCAAGAGCCAAGGGCCAGGCCCGGAGGTGTCGTTGATTGGGAGCCCAAGGCTCAGGGAAGGCCCTGAGCCCTAGGAAGAAGCTGCAGTCGAGTCAGGCTTGGCTAGGTCTCTTTGCCAGAGGGTGCGCGCGAGCATGCCAGATGGGCATAGCCCCTAAGCCCCCGGGTGATCCTAAAGGGGCCAGTTGGGGGTCTTCTTCGTTCAGGAACCATCGGACCTGAGGCTTAACATACCTATATGTTAGGATCTCATTAGCAAGCATGGTGCTTGGGTATGGATAGATAGGTGAATACATTTTCCTTTCCACGGTTGAGGTGGTAGGCAGCAAGTGGTGACAACCCTGTCTCTCCCTTGTAATCCTCCACATTCGTTTAGGGTGTAGGAGTCTAAAATGCTACATGAGGATGCTAGTAGACCAGTACTCAGTAGTCTCCCGACCTGCTTCACACTTAGCCCTAAAACTAATTATGTAATTTGTGTGATCATTTACTAATCTTTGTATGACTATACTAGACCAATGTCTACTCACCTTAGGATTATTCCTTTACTCTTTCTCTTTATTTTATCCTTTGAGGAATGCTCATGTGTGTGTCCACTATGCTGAAATCACCATTCTTACCCCTGTTATAAACATTGGTGTACTTGCAAGTATATTATCCAAGTTCATATCCATACTAGATTCTTAATCAATTAATGCCTTCCTTTGGGAAAATATAAATAATGATACCCCGAATACTTTCGGGTGCAATGCTACAATGATACATGCACTTGCCGACAAATATCTAAAATCGTTAAGGAACTATCAAAGCCTTACCTAGTGGCATTGCTATTTATTGTAATGTTGCTAAGTATTGCCAATCAGTATTTCTGGTGCCATTGCTGAGGATGGATTCTAATCCATTCTTAGTGGTGATGCTGAGAAATACCAATAAGCATTTCTAGCGCCATTATCGGGGACACAAACCTGGTAGCGACGTTAAGAAGTATCAACAAGCATTTTTGACGTTGTTGCCAGGGAAGGCATAATTGATTAAAGAATCTAGTAGGACATTTCATGATAATATGCATGTAAGGTAGCCATTGTTTATGCAGGCTAACTTTGCATGTTTTCTCATGTTGTGGATGAAAACAGGATAATGTATGATCGATTTCAATCTACCGAACAACTACACCAAAGATCCGAAGGCACTCCTAAGGAAGAAATGGTCCCATGTCACTTCTTCTTCTGCCACTCTACCGACAGACGAACTAGTAACCCCTGCACAATCCGCTACTCGAATCATGGCCAAAACACTCTGTGACTACTCCGTCATCGCTGTTGCCAACATGCCCGTTGGGCCAGCTGTCAACACTAGGAACAGGAACTTCGAGCTCTGCACTGGCCTCATCATGATGGTGCAAGCAAGCTAGTTCTCTAGTTTGCCAAGTGAGGACACGAACGTGCATCTCCAACACTTCCTCGAGCTGTGCAACACCATCGTCATCAAGGACATCACACCTGTGAGCATCAGGCTCCACTTGTTTCCCTTCATCCTCTCGGGGGAGGGTGAAACAATGGTTCTACAAGGAACAGAAAGTCATCAACACATGGGACAAATGTTCCACGACATTCCTCGCCAAATTCTTCTCCATAGGCAAATCCAAATGCCCTGAGGGAAAAATATCCAACTGTTAGTAGAACGCCACAGAATCCATTCCCGAGGCGTGGGAAAGGCTGTAGGACTACATCCAAGCATGCCCACATGATGGGATTGAAAACTGGTTAGTGCTTCAATATTTTTATGATGGGTTAACACTCATGTCTGGGGGGCACATCGACGCGGCTGCTATTGGCGCTTTCCTTTCCTTCACCATTAATGGAGCCACGGCTCTCATCAATAAAATGGTGTCAAATCAAAGCTGGGGGTGTAACACCCTGGTGTTAAGCTTGCATTAGCATTTGTAGATCATGAGAATAAGCATCATTATGCATACATAAGCATCACATGAAATATAAGAGTGAAACATGCTAATGAAACATGTAATGCAGTGTTTCGTTTCAATAGATTTAATGCTATGTAGATGCTTGTTATGCTTTGTGTGTACTTGTTTGATCACTTAAACAACTTAGAATTATTTGGGATGCCATTTGGATCAAAGTTTATATTAACTATTTTCTCAAATTTTGCTTTTAAAAATAATCTTCCAAAATTAGGGTTTTGATTTAAAGTGACTTTAAATCTTTAACTAAAAAAACTATTTGGAATTTGACTTTGCTTCTTTTGGCAAAGTTGAAGAGCATAAAAATTTGAGCAACTTTTATTTTTGGATCACTTCTTGAAAATGTCTTTTTATTGCTCAAAATGGGGCTTGTGTGGCTATTCATTTGAAAAGTAAAAAGAAAATGATTTTTTCTCTCCTCTTAGTGGGCCGCGCGCCCCACTTCTCGGCCCAACTGTGAGGCGGCCTGGCCTGCCTCCACGTGCCCGCTCCTGTGTGCCCATGCCCGTCCCGACCGGGGACAGGGGACGGCCGCCGTGTGGCCACCGCTTGCCGGCGATGGGGTACGGGAGGCACACCGCGGGCCCCGTCGCCATCGCCTTGCCTTAACCAGCCGGCCAAGGACCTCGCTCCTCACCTCTATCACCTTTCCATCCGCTCCCTTCTCTATTTCACTAGCCACAGCACAAGCAGCCGCAGTGCCACCATGACGTGCCGCCTCCACCAGCACTATACGCCGTCGGTGCTGCTCCCTCGCTCGATTGCTCGTGCACCGTGCTCTGCCTGGCTCCACCCCAACCCCTGCGCTTGCTCTCGCTATCCATCGAGTCTAGGTAATAAAGCTCAATCAGAGCTTCTTCTCCATCGTTGTCCCGGTCATCGGCACCGCCGCGCTCAGTTTCCCATGAACCACACCATTCCGGTCGCCATCTCCTTCTCATTCCTTGCGCAGCCAGTCCGCCATGGCTCAAGGGGGCTTGCATGCCCCTTCTAGCATCTCGCCGTGGCCGGTTTCGCTCCCCATCGACGAGCAGCGCCGCCATGCCCCCATAGCTGCTAGCAAGCATGCACCGGTGTGCTATGAGCTCCGTTTTCTAGCTAGGATGGTTTGGCTCGACGAGAGGAACTCACCGGTGGTGACCCTGCCGCCGGCGACTTCACCGCCGGCGAGATCCGTGCGGCCAGCGCCACCTCTACCAAGGGGTGGCTGACCGGTGGGTCTGGTTGACCATGGGTCCCACCTGTCGGTGCTTCTACGAGGGTTTGGGGTGCAGATCCAGGGGTGCATAGCATTTTGGCAGCCAGTTTTTCAAAAGGATTTAAGAAAATGAATTTCCAGATTTTGTATAAGTGTTCCAAAATTCATATCTTGGTGTGTATTGCTCCAAATTGAATGAAACCAATTTTGTTAGGTCTCTAGTGAGTAGATCTACTATGTAAAAATTTTGCATGTCAAATTTGAGATACTTTTATATAGAGCTTTATTTAATTCTTGATAAATGATGTTATCTTGTAAAATGCAAAGTAAATCATGTATGTGGTTCCAATTTTGTTGATCTATTCATGTGATGCACTTTTTGTGAAAAATATATAACATGCATGTTCTGTGAAAAAATGTAGCTAAGGAATTTAAGTGTGTTAATTGTTGTTTTCTTGTGAAATTGCTAAGGCTAAAAATATGAATAATACATATATGTGAAACTTTTATACAGTGATTCTATATTATGTAGATCATGAGAAAAATATTGATATGTTGTTTGATACTTTTCATAGTACAAAGTATTTTCATGTGCAATTATGTCATGCTTTTTGCCATTTTTGTGTAGGCTACTATACTCATCCAAATGCAATGAAAATTTTATGGTAGACTATCGATTGATTGATGAAGCTACTTTAATTTTCTCATAATTTTCTGTGCACCAAAAATATGTGTTGCTGTTATAATCTCATAATTAACATTCTTGATGCATGTTTAGTTATAGTATGTTGTTTTGGTGTATCTTTGAAGCACTAAATAGCTTGCTGGTATGAATCAATAGGTTAGTGAGGTGTGATATGTAGGCATGGTGGTAGGTGGTGTAATCTTCTCTACTAGAGAGGAGATATGCACCTACTTGGTAATTTAGAAGTTGAGATGTTCATCTACATGCTTGCACACTTGCTCATCATGTATCATTCCATCTTATGCACAACTTTCATAATCACACATACCTATGCATCATATAGGATCGCAGGAGGAAGTTCTGGCAGTGGTGCCAGAAGAGCAGGCGGGAGCAGATCCGTTGGAGATCCAAGCATAGGAGGCGCCCGAGGCCGAGGAGCCAGGCGAGGAACTCCCTGAGTGCGTGGACCACCAGCCTAGCTTATTCAAAAGAGGCAAGCCTCGAGCATTCTAAGTCTCCTACTTGATAAGCAATTAATTATATAAGTTCTATATATTGTTGCATTAAGTTATAGGAGTTGAGTGAAACCATTTATGCATATATTATACCCTTGTCTACCTTGTTATATCTGTTATCCTGCTAGGTCTAGGATCAAAGAAATGCTTAGCCCTACTTAGACCGGTAGCAGTTGATGATTTCCTGTCACCAGGCAACTATAGGTGGTTACCTAAATACCTTAGCTATGAATGGTATCAAGGAAATATCATGTGTTGATGGATAATTAGAGACCGGACGGAATAAATGTTTGGGCAACCAGACACGGTTCTAAGGTGCTTATAGTTTTCGTCTATGTCGGTTAAGGACCGATCGTTGCTCGTCCTTCTTGTCACGTTGAACGCATGCCAAATAAAGTACCTTTTGACCACGAAGCCAGTGGCACTATTTAGGCCGGGATCTACATGTGCTGGTAGACTAGTGCTGAAGGAAGTAAGATGGGGGTACGAAGAGTGAGCCCAAGGGCAGGTTGGGCCTGATTCCTAGCAGTTGGGAGGCCCCTAGGTAGTGCGGTCCTAGTGTGTCCCGCAACATTTACCGAAATAGTGTCATTAGTGATCTAAGCGACCCTAACGGGGGAAGCGTGGTTTGTGTGAGGAATAAATCACTAGCTAGTTAGGAATCAATTCGAATCGCCATCGCTCCTAGATAGTGATCACTTAACTCGAACTCTGGCATCGTAGTAATGATGATGAAACTCGGAAGCTTATATTGATGACATCGGAAATGCTAAACCTAAGATGGTAACTTGATGTTAATGGTTAATCAAGTGCTTGCTATAGCATAGGTGCTTACCTAGAGTGACAGATTATAATAAAGATGATGCTAATACTTAAAATGGTTTATTCATGATAACTTATGCTTTTTGCAAATGAGTCAGCTAGCCCACTAAAAGAAAGCCTTGCATACTCCTTGATGTCATTTTATTTCCATTTAAGACGGGTAAGTCTAGCTGAGTATCTTCTCGTACTCAGGGCTTTGTTCCCATTGTTGTTGCAGATGGCCACATGTACTATGGGTATTGCATCAACTTTCTATATCCCGCGATGGTAGACAACTAGGACCATGGGTGTGGTCAGTACATATGTCTCATCTACTGCTTTTGTGGGACTTGATCGTTATTTGACACTGTATCTGAACTAAGTGCGTGTGTGTGGTTTTGAAACTATTTCCTTTCGCTACTTTATTATGAACTTGGTTTGTAATAACTTTATATTTTAAATTCTGATGTATTTCAATAATATTGTGAACTTTATGTAATATGTGACTATGGCTGCTAAACTTGTACGATCTTGGCTTGTATGTTGGTTGGTTTGAAATCCTTCGTGATTTCACGGACTACTGGGTTTGTATGAGCTCTAGTACAAGGATTTATCTACTTCGGCATGTGATTTTCTTACTTAAGCTTGTATAAATTGGTTGGTTCTGTTATAGGGGTAGAATGCGAAACATAAAAAAGCATGCATACTGTGAAGAAGACGGATATGCTTTCTACAAAATAGATTTATTGATGAAAAGATTGGAGGAACGGGTCTAAGAAAAAGAAGCAATGAATGGCACCGTCCAGGCCATAAACTCACACATGACGTGTGAGGTCTATGATAATGTTGGCCACTCAGGGAACGACTACCCCGAAACTCGCGAAGAAGCTGCCTACATCAACAACGGGTTTCACCAACCACAAGGTAATAATGGGTGGAACAACTACGGGCACCTGCAAGGTAACTCGAACTACAATTCCAATTACAATTCGAATCAACCTTCCTTTAAAGACTTGGTATTAGGCCAAGCAAAAACAAATGAAAGTTTGACTAAAAGGCTTTCAACGAATGGCAACATTCTTGAAAATATAAATTCTCAAATTGAAGGTTTAACTTATGTCGTTAAGAATCAAATGACCTTTAATAAAATGGTAGAAATTCAACTTGCTAAAATCACTGCTGCCATTCCTATTAGTAATGATGGAAAAATTCTGGCCCAACCTGAAAAGTCTCTTGAGAAAATAAATGCAGTGACCATGAGGGGTGGTAAGACCACTCGTGATCCACCAAATCCTAACCAATCTTCAGGGAAAGCAAAAGGGCACCAGGAGGCTAAACCTTCAACAACACAAAAAGAAAAAGAAGAGGAGACAAGACTGAAGGACTTCATCGACACCAACTACCTGTCGTTTCCCACAAGGAACCGCAGGTAGGCCGTGGATGAGCAATTCGCTCATTTTGTGGAGATGATCAAGAAGATACATGTAAGCATCCCATTAATGGACATCTTGCATGTGCCTTCCTATGCCAAGCACATCAAGGACATCATCAATACCAAGTGGCCACTACCGTCCACAAAGGTCATCAAATTGATGAAAGAGTGTAGCGCCGCTATACTCAACTTTCCTAAGAAGAAGAAGAATCATGGGTGCCCCACAATCAATGCTCCATCGGCATCCAACATTTTGACCATGCCTTGTGCGACCTTGGGGCTAGCATAAGTGTTATGCCCAAGGGCATCTTTGACAAGTTGAACCTCACACACCTTGCGCCAACACTGATGATGCCCCAGTTGGTGGATTCAACAGTCCGCTACCTGGTAGGATAGCCGTAGGTATTCTAGGGAAAATCTAGGGTTGCTTCGTCCCTATCAACTTTATGGAGTTCGACAAGGAAGTTGTCAAAGAATCATCCCTCATCCTTGGGAAACCCTTCTTGAGCAATGCAGGAGCTCAAATTGATGTTGGAGCTAGAGAAATCCGCTTCAATATCAATGGCAATGAAGAGAAGTTCACCTTCAGGCCCAAGCAGGAGTAATGCTCCATGATCTGTATCAAGTACGGGCCAAACCCACAAGGCCTAAAGGAGGTTCAAATCCAACCTTAATTGGTGGACAACCTTATGAAAAAGAACAAAGAAATCAAAAAGAAGCCAAAGCAGAAGAAAATCAAACAAATGACAAAAGAAAAGACACTAAAAGTTGTTTCCACACCACCAAAGAAAAACAAATTGGTGTGGAAACCAAAAGAAGAAGCCCCAAAGTCCACCCCTACACTACCAAGAACAAACAAGATGATGTAGAGACCAAAGAAAGAGCAGCCTTCCGCATCCACTTCTCTGGATCGGGCACTCCATCGACAAGCAAGAAATGAACGGAGAAGAGTCCTACTCATTGGACTTTAAAAGGTGAGTGCTTTCCAAAGGTAAATTGGTAGTTATCTTTTATAATTATGCTAAAACTTAGAATTCATGGTTCAAAAATAAAATAAAGCTTATATATAAAGATTTGCCTTTGAATTACCTTTGTTGTTGAAACATAATTATCTTACCATGTTTACACAAAGTATGTTTTGGTTTGGGTATGATTTTTGTACAATCATACTTTCATAGGCTTTTTAAATTAAGCATGGTGCTTAGGTTGTTCAACCTACCTTGACTTCTAAGTATAGACATTGGTTGAATAAATAACATAAATATTGGCAAACCATATATATGTATAATAAAACAAAGAATCCACCTAAAAGTTTACCTTTCATCTCTGTTAAATAAATCTTAGTTATCTTCTGATGTTGTGCAAGAAGTATAGTTTAGTTTGGGGGTATGATTATTAGTCGATCATGCTTCCATAGACTCTTTAAATTAAGTGTGGGGCTTATGTTAATTAGGCTACCTTGATCAAACAGAATATAGTGTCCAGTTTGATCATCGTACCAAAATTACTAAGTGTAAACATTAGTTGATATACTAAACGAATAACTTACCTCAAAATCATCACTTGGATTCGAGCTAGCTTGGGGGAGGTCCCCTACAGAGGTAAGTTGTATCTTTTACCTTTTCTCACATAAAATTCCAAAAAAATTAAAATATGATAAAAACAACAAAAATATTTATTCCACTCTCATATGTGATTTAAGAATGTTTAGTTTCTCCTATGTTGAAATGATGAATAGTTGTTGTCTATAATTCATTTGTGCCTAGGCTGTAACTTAGTATTCCCTAAGATTTAAGTTTGTTGGCTAAAAATATCTCATCCTAAAAACTTGAAACTTGTGGGTTGCAAAAGCATGATCCATTTCTAAGCTGTTGCAAGTTATGAGATGGTAAATAGAATATGATATGATTTTATTCCAAGATAAACTTGACATCCAGACTTTTTCATTTAATGCTAAAATCAAAAGTTCCATAATGATTATGAATCCTACCACGGCCGTATGACACCTTCAAATTATAAACCTTAGTCATGTGCTATTTATATTTACATTAAGTTTTGTCAAATTATCTGTGACCCTTGTTGAGATTCTTGTCATGCACCTATGATCAAGATTCATGTACACCCACAAATAAAATGCTAGCTCTTACACTAAGAGTTATGCAAAAATATGTTTTTTGTCCACCAAAATAAATACTCCATTCATTTGTCATGAGTCTTTCTCTCTAAAAAAGGAGGGGTTGTGCTAAAAAAGGGAAAAGAAAAAAGAGAGACACATGAAGCTCTCAAAATAGCAAAAGAAAAGAAGAAAAAGAATGGAACACATGAAGGTTCCAAAGTGTTAAAAATAAAGATAGCCCATACTTCTAAGGAAATTATTAAAAAAGAGAAAGTCATGATCAAAGGAGTACAAAAAATATTTAGAATTAGGAATCACTTTTAAAATTCTTCACACTTGCACATCTTGATCAAAGTGTATGCCTTACATCTCCTTGGATCAGGTTTTTAACTTAACAATATATGTGATGCAAGTATGCCTCTCATTCATACCTACCCAAAACTCCACTCAAAGCCTTTTAGGGATACGATGAAATAAAGGCAAAATGCCTTGGTAAGGATCATATACATTGAGCGATTGAGTGAATCATTTGAGGAACTTACCTTTTATTCTGCAAAACTTATGAAACCTCTGGATAGAAGGTCAATCAAAGAATGAATGATTGGTAATTCTGTTAAACTGTTCTATCTTCCAACCACCCAAGAATTTGAGAAAGCAATAAGCCCCATAGGGATTAAGTTAAAATGGGTGGATAGAATGTTGAACTTATTTAAATTAAGGAAGAACACTTTATTATAGGCATGGCACTTATGAATTTTATTCGACATATTAGCATCTCCTGATCAACAACCAATAACTTAGCTATTTGCTCGAGACAAGCAAAGGTTAAACTTAGGGGATCTTGTTGGGTCTTTAAAATCAAATCCATCCACCAATTAAGACACAAAAAAGAGGAGAAATTAACAATCTTAAACACATATGCATTTACTATTGACCAAGTTCCACATGTATTTGGAGATGATTGTTTTGCAGGTCATAAATACAAATACATGGGAAAAGCTACACCAAAAGGTGCTTTCTGACGCTGAATTGTGCAAAGAATAAATAGAAAGGCCCATCAACTTAAGTCATCTAGGAAGAATACCACCCAAGGAGCGGCCCAAGAGCACTCACCGACCCACCATGCGAAGGCGGTGGTGAGAGGGCTAGGTCGGGGGCGGCCGCACCCCATGTGGAGCCTCTCTGCCACCCCTTCGGATGGCAGTTGCATGAAGCCATGCAGAGGCAGTGGAGACTCAGATTCCACACCACACCACAGATATCCACTACACCACTTCACACCTTGTATAAATAGGGGGTAGAGTCCCCTCTCCAATACACACTCAACTTGAGCAACACATCACTCTATCTAGTTCTCTTTACCTTTTAGTAGTGTTTAGAGCAAGGCAAAGCTACCCTAGAGGGCTTGGCTCCTTGAAAGAACAGATTCTTGGGTATGAATAGAGATATGAGTTCTTCCAAAGTCATGCTCATATCTTATATTTATAGTCATACTTATGAACTAGAGTATAGTTATTGTGTTATAATCTTGATATATGAACTAGTCTACAGTTTGTATGTCATGAGAGTAGCATACATGACTTTATGCTTAACCACTCATATAACTTATATAATTGGAATTAGAGCTAAGTTGAGGTGGTAGTTCATCATGTTGTTAGGTGTGCCCAAGTCCTTTACTTGTCGACACGTAGGGTTGGAGTCCCAAGGGATTTGGGTAGTTTCTGTGTATGTAAGCATGGTGCTTGGGTATGGAGACACAGGTGAATACATTTCCCTCTCCATGGTTGAGGTGGTAGGCGGTAGGTTGTTGGTATTTATTAAGTGCAAATAAAATATGAAGGATTATGCAAGCGCACAGAATATACTATTGTAGCATTTTACCAGGAGTATTCTGGGTATCGTTGTTTATATTTTATCATAGGGAAACAATGGAGTAAAGACTTAATGGATGTAACACCCTAAAATTTGGTATGATTTAAAAATAGGTGAATATGATTTATTATGCAATTTTATGAGCATACAAACTTAGAAGAATAATAATTTTTATTAATTTAAAATCAAATATAAGGATAGAAACATGAATGTGCACTCATGCTGCTGCATTGGATTTTTGTATTGAGTGGTTTGAATTCAAATACAAAAGAGAATTTCAAAATCCATTTGGAAATTCCTTGGAAAATTTGGAAAAAGAAAAATAAAATGTTTTCTTCTTCCTCCCTGGCTTTTGGCCCACTAGCCCTGCGGGCAGTCCTTTTCCTCCCCGCCTCCTCTTGCTTGGCCCGCTCGGCCTCCTAAGCCTATGGCTAGCGCGCATGGCCCATTCATTTCATTCCCCGCCCCCGCTCTCTTGGGCCAAGCCAACCGTAGGCCCGTTATCGTGCGCGCGGCCACGTCAACCTTTCGAGCCCAACACCACATACGCCCGCATTCCTTCTTCCTTTGTCTCGCTGACTCCCCGATCCCATAGGTCAGTGACCTCATTCCCCTCCATCTTCTACCTCTGGCACCTTCCAAAAATAGAAGTCGGCGTTTTCCTTCCTCTACCGAGCTAGACCAAGCCGAATCCCACGTTCAATCTCCAATTTCCTACCTTGGAGCACTACCTGGGCATTATAAGCTGAGCCCACGCACCCCACCGCTCCATCTTGCTCCGTAACAGCGGTCACTGTCATCCCGAGGCGGCCACACCATGACGCAGCCCTAGCCGCCCGCCTTCTCAAGCCACGAGTCGCTCTAGGACTACTCTCGACTCCATTTTTGCCCTAGGTGAGCTTGCCATGTTCTACTCTTCCTCCCTGTATCTTCCGTTTGTCGAATGATGCCTGGAGATGCCGTATCAACGAACTCCGGTGAGCTCGGGCCGAGTCCAGCCATGGCACCACCGTAGGGCCACTATAGACGGTCGGCGGTGCCTTTTCTCTCTCGCTGGTTAAGATTTGAGCCGTCCATCTTGAATCCAACGACCGAAGTTCATGGACACCCCTTCGCCTGTAAATTTTGCTAAAGAGTCCCTACAGTTTCGTGTAATATAACCTACAGTCCAAAAAACGTAAAACCCAAATACGTTTTATTCTTTTGAAAGCGTATTTGATCTCGGTATTTCAAAAATATGTTTTCTGATATTTACAGTTTTGCCACTAATCTTGTTTTATTCATAAAATCTCCGTTTTAACTCCGATTTGACCCGTTCAAATTGCGTTAGGTTCGTATTCATGAGCTCTACATGATAATGCTACTGTACAGTAGGTTTGTAATATTTTAATTTCGAGTTGGTAGTAAAGTAAGTATTTATCTACATGAAATCTTAGTAAATTCATAACTTTGTCGTTTTAGCTCCGTTTTTTGTGATCTTCGCGTCTGTGTGATCCTAGGGAGTTGTAGATTTGTTTGAAAAACTTTTTTATTTTATTTTATTATTATTGGTGTACTATTCTAATGATAGTCTTGTTTGTTTTGCATCATTGCTTTTGGATGAATGTTGTTGCTTTGTTGATCGAGTATAGACGATGAGCAATACGTTGGTAACCAAGAGTTTTTCTTTGAACAAGATCTTCAGGACCAGTTTGATCAAGGAAAGTATAGCACGGGATTTTCCTTGTTGTCCTATTCACAATAAGCAATTGTAATCATTATGCATGTATTACCTTGATAAGGATGAATTAGTTTTGATCAATTACCTTGGCACCTATTATATTGCATTGAGTAGCTTTGCTAGTGCTTAACATGAACTATGATCATGTAATTTGACTAATGGAATATGTAATAAACATTAAAAGATGACTTTTTAGTAACATGCTAAAAGGGGGCTAGAGCATTGGACTATCTTTTGGTGCTCTAGTTGCTCTCCATAAGGACTTATCAGTAAGCGAACATTCGGGACTTATAGTACAACTGTGAGGGCTATATGGCTCTAGCTTTAGTCATATAGAAGGACCTTTTCTAGCTTGTTAGTGGTTACCTTTATGGCATAAGAATGACTTGCCACGATGGGTGTAGGACAACCTCTAGTCTTATGAGTATAGTCGGGATGGAATTGTGCCATTTGAAAAGGGGGGGTTCCTACATATGTTTGCCGAGTGAATCTAATGGCCCTAACTTGTTACATTAACCTTTGAAAGACTTCAAAGTTGTTGATGCAAAAGTGGATCTGCAAACACAAAGGGCTAATATCTGAAGTCGATATCCAAAGCGTGCTAGTTGATTTGACCTGTTAATCGACAAGGATGAAGATACGAACACTTTGGTCCTGACAACAGCGATACGCCCGGAAGTCATGGCCAAGAGGTACTCACACGGAACTCGAGGATCGTTGAAGGTCGCACTGAAGCGATGCAGCTTGCCGAATAGATGAGAACTCATGAAAAAGGAAAAATATGCAAATTGACGAAGTCGCCGAAAAGTAAATAGATGCAAATAAGAGTAAAAGCTAGTTTTTGATATTGATTGATTGATTCTCATTACATTGCCCTTCAATCTATATTTAAACATAACCAAATACGACTAGGACACTAAGTCCAAATCTAAGGAAACACATGACTCTTATACAAATCAGACTCTAATAAACATAGAAAAGGAAATCAACTCCTGTCTATTTCCTTGTCCGCCTTAATTACGATGGAATTCCCATCGACCTCCTTTCCATCAGCACACTTCCTATTTCATTGGCAGCGGTCTTCAATCCTCCCTTCATCGGCATCAGCAATAACATCCTTAACCTTATTGGCAACGCCTCAATCTAAATCAACTTCTCCATATATAGCCACCATTCATCGGCAGCCTTCTTTACAAGCTGATTTTCATTGGCTATCAGCGTACATAGTAACTTTTCTCCTGCTAATTAGCCCACTCTGACCATCTTGACATGTGCCAAAAAAGGTGTCAACACATGCCCCCCAATTTCGGAGTATAAAACATTGATGCTCCAAAATTTACTCCAGATAATGCTTGCCTTCACCTATTTTTCTCAACCCATTCTCCAAGCATAACATAATCTGTTACTAAATCTAATCAAATCTAGTTCTGATTCATGCATCTCAGTAAATATCGCACAACTTCCAACTATTCTTGCCCCAATTATGGTTAAGATACCGAAATAACAATCCATCGGCAAGATCTTAACATAATAATGCCACCATTTTTAGAACTAACAGATCCTATACTGAGATCTCTTCCAAGTCATGATTACTTGCCATCAAATCTTCTGTACAATCCCTTGATTATCGTGCGAACAGTTACCATATCCATCTGAACCACCTCGACCCACACACGCGTGGCATAGCGATAAGTCCAGAATACCCCTACTCCAAGCGGCCTATAAATAGATTTCTCCGGAACGCTCATGTTCTACCCTCAGACTCCAACCTTTGGCATTCTCTCTTTCCGACGGCGACCCCGACGAACAACCGCGCGACTTCAAGAACTCCTTACAGCGTCAACCTCAAGTCCCCAGCCTGCGCCCTCATCCTTCTCAGAGCAATGGCGATCAACTTCGACGTCCCTGCGGTTCGTTCTACTTCCGTTACTTTTACCTTGATTCCTTTGGTCTTTGCGAGTCCATACAGTTGGTAATTTTTTCCTCTTTTCCATTCTTTTGATCCTCCGAACTTAGGAACTACACAACAAATTAGTTATTCCAACCGATCAACCACACTTCCAATGCCTAGGTCCAACGGGTGACCCAGATCCAACTGATTTAATCAATGTAGAAGTTAACAGAATCCCTTTCAAAGCCCAGAATTTTTCTTTGAATCTATGGAAAGACACATTCTGATCCTGGCCCAAAACCACCAAAGGGTGGAAAGATTGGTATTTGAGGGTCAACAGGTCGATGCAGGTGTACTGGGCAGAACGGAAGATAGACCAATGCATTAGGCTATCTATTGCCGATATGCAGAAAAATGAATCAATGATGATTGCTGCTGCTTATTTCTGGTCAGATACAACAAACACTTTTATGTTTGGACATGGTCCAGCCACCCCCACTCTTGCCGATGTATACATGCTTACTGGCTTGGATATCTCAACTATCGATGAGGGTTCCATCTATGGTAGAAGAGCCGAACATAGAGTGAATACACGCAACATCGACGGCTGGACAGGATATATCCAAGAATACCAAAGGACTAGGACCGTTAACCAGAGGGAACACGCCATATTCTTGAACATGTGGTTAGAAAAATTTATCTTCTATGGTCGATCGGTAGGACCAACCAACGCCTTCCTTCCTGCGGCTGAACTCTTGGCCAATGGTGTAAGGTTCCCACTTGGTCGATACCTTATGAGCTCCACCTATCACCTCCTTCACCAAGTGTCTCACAAACTTTTGCTTGGCGAACCCATCGCCAATCTAGGAGGCCCATGGTGGTTTATCAACATGTGGCTAAATGCCCATATGCACAAACGTCTGCAGTGGGATTTCTTCGCCCAAGAGTTCCCACGAGAAATCATCGAAGATTACGTCCTTGGAGATGAGGAATCGGCAACACACCCCCCTCTCAATTTTGGTGAAGCCATAATTGTCCTCCCTGGAATAGAAACCAATGAAGACCAGATCGGTAGATTCTTCCAAAACTTCTATAATGGTCTTCCTCGTGATCATAGGGCTTGGGTACCCTATATCGATGAAGAGAACAAGTTCCCCCTTCTCTTCAACTTTGCTGATGACGAGCTGAATCAAGATAATGAGCTTATGATGGCCATCATTACTCCTAGGGCAATCCCAGTGAACACATTTGGTAGCGGGAAGAATACCAATACTACCTATGAATTTTACAATCCATCGGCAGTATCCCATCAATTGGCTTTTGGGCAACTGCTAATCAAACTCTGCTTTGCCGATGTGATCAAGCCTAGAGAAACAATCACCAGTGGAACAGAATGGAGCAGGGTAGTGAGACTTGCCCCCGATGCCGATATCTCAGATGTTGATCTTTCCATCTAGTCACCAGCATCTTTTATCACCGAATCATATAAGCAATGGTGGCGAGAATGGAAGGAACAACTATTTGCAACATCCGCCCACACATATCGGCACATGATTGACCCTGAATACGCCATTCCCGATGATGCAGTAAGTTTCTTTTAACTCACTTCTATTTTTTTCTCTCTCATATATCGGCAGCTAATCTTTCTTGTGATAGGTCAACGACCCAGTATCATCCATGAGCAAGAGTGGGAAACCCTTCAACCTTTGACCCATTTCCCCAATATCACCGATCGGCTACAACGCCCCCACCCTAGCTGCTTTAACATTCCAGAGGACCCGTACCAAGACTATCACCTCTAGATCAAAACTGGCAATAGCTAGGGCTACTCCATTGGCTGCCGCTACAAGCCTAATTAAGGCTTTCAAGGTAATAACCTCGTTTATTTATACTCATGCCGATACAAACTATATTAACATGTAACCATCAGGGTGTAAGAGCCGCTGTTGGATCATCATTGACAACTCCTCCAACATCAAGCACCACTACCTCCAACCAGCCTTCAGAGGTATTCTTTTAACTTTACATTTTATCTATTAAACATCCAATCTTACACTTGTTTTGCAGCAACAAATGGGTACATCGGCAAGCATACTAGGCGCTCAAGCTCCACAATCAACAAGTGCCGATGCCCCCCAGCCAACCGTTGCTGAGACCCAAGTAAAGCGCAAACCTTTAACAGATACCGAGGCTCAGCAAAAATGACAGAAGTCCATGCTAGTCCCCTCATCTTCCCCAACATCTGCAAGCCAGCCAATCGACGTGGCTGAGCAAGTTGACCCTTCGACACAGAATGTACCATCGGTCATCATACCCCAAGGGCCAACCACTGATGAAGTCATAGAAGACATCCCATCGGCAAGCTCTATCAATCCTTCGCATGGCACCCTTCAAGCTGCTCCCTCCAGCCAAGCCTAGGAAATCGCCTTGAAGCAGGTAAGCCGATTGACCTAGTCGATTTTAATATTCATATCTATCCTTCGATAGGATCTCTGACTTCCTCTTCTTTCCCCAGGAACAAGACTCTCCTGATAGCTTATTTTCTTTTGCTATCGACGTTTCTGATGATGATGCAGAAGAAGCAAGTTCTTCCTTGGCACTAGGAACAATATCGACAGAAGTCTATGCCAAGTTGGAAGCCCAGCTCAAGGAAGAAATGCTGTAGCTAAAACAAACTGCCGATGAGAAGCACAAGAGTATCATCAACTTACACACCTCAGGTGCCAATCTTAAGCAGAAAATTCTAGATCTATCGGCAAAGAGGACAACTCTTCTAGCTGAATTGGAAGAAGTTGAAACAGCCCTAGCTCACGCTAGGCAAGAAGAAAATCAGCTCCCTGATGTCATCAAGGCCCTTTAGCAAGAAAGGGACGTCCAAGCTCGCAAAGCCTTGGCCTTGAAGAAAAAACTTAAGCCTGTGGAGGGTGTTGCCGATGAAGATATCAAAGAAATGAAGGAAGCCGACCAGATTCGCCTACGCGCAATATCGGCTATCCAATCCTTATTAAACTTGTAATTCTTAATTACTGCATCGGCAATTTATGAGACATAGACATCTTGTATAGTTCTAGCCGATAGGACTGTTATCGGCACTTATACTTTTATGCATCTATCCAGATACTAGGGTAATATTTCTTTAAATATTTTCCATTTAATGCTCTGGGAAACACAACCCCTTTGAGGGTTTCGAGAATATATGCATTACCAGGAACAGATTGACTTATCCGATATAGACCCTCCCAATTAGGAGACAATTTTCTAAACTTTGAACTTTTAGTCCCAATCGGTAAAATCAACTTCCAGACCATATCCCCATCGACACACTCCTTTATCTTCACCTTCTTGTCATACCATCTGGCTGCTCTTTTCTTATTCTCTTTGATGCTAACTAAAGCCCTTAACCGATGACCTGCCACATCTTCCAACTCATCCTTCATAAGAGTATCATAGTCATCGGCTGTCAATTGATCTTGAGAATGTATTTGCCTAGAACCAATTTTAATCTCCCAAGGCAACACTACGTCGTGTCCATATACTAACTGATAAGGTGTTACCTTGGTTGCACCATGACACGACATCCGATATGACCACAAGGCTTCATTTAATACCGTATGCCACCTCTTAGGATTTTCTTTAATTTTGCGCTTAATGAGCTTGATAATCCCTTTGTTAGAAGCCTCAACCTGACCATTAGCTTGCGCATAATATGGAGAAGAATTTAAAACTTTAATTCCCATACTTACAGCAAACTCATCAAATTCTCCCGATGTAAACATAGTACCCTGATCGGTAGTGATAGCTTGAGGAATACCAAATCGGTAAACAATATGCTCTTTCACAAAATCAATCATATTAGCCGATGTCACCTTTTTCAAAGGAATTGCTTCAACCCATTTTGTGAAATAATTGGTAGCAACCAGAATAAATTTATGCCCCTTGCTTGATGGCGGATAAATCTGATCGATGATATCGATAGCCCAACCCCGGAACGGCCAAGACTTAATTATAGGGTTCATAGCCGATGCGGGCGCTCTTTGAATATTACCAAATTTTTGACACTCCTGACATCCTTTAAAATATTTAAAACAATCTTCGAGAATAGTCGACCAATAGTATCCATTTCTTCTGATCATCCACTTCATCTTGAAGGCCGATTGATGTGGTCCACACACTCCTTCATGGATTTCACCCATCAAGCTTTTTAATTCATCACTGCTAACACATCTGAGTAAAACTCCATCTATGGTTTGATAATATAATTCATCATCAAGGAGCACATACTTGGTAGCTTGGAATCTTATACGTCTTTCAACCTTTTTAGATGGATCCTTTAAATAATCGACAATTTCCTTTCTCTAGTCATCGGTATCAACTTCCGATGTTAGTACTTCTTGAATAGGCTGATACCCTGAGGCATGCTGAGCTAGTCGATTAGCCTCTTCATTATGCAATCGAGAAACATGTTCCAGACGAAAATTTCTAAACCCTTTCAATAATTGCAGACATTTCTCATAATATGAAATTAAAATAGCACTTTGGCATTCATAAATTCCAGCCAACTGATTTATAACTAGCATAGAATCACCAAAGATTTCAACAACATCGGCACGTATCTCCTTAAGCAATTCTAACCCTTTTATCAAAGCTTGGTATTCAGCCTGATTGTTTGTCGATGTAGCAACAATCGGCAATGAAAACTCATACTTCCTTCCCTGAGGTGAAATCAACACAATGCCTGCTCTTTCACCACATGTAGACCCATCGAAGAAAAGTATCCAAGGAGCAACCTCCAGAGAATCTACTGTATTGCAATGTTGAGTGACAAAATTAGCCATAACATGTCCCTTAACTGCCTTAGTTGATTCATAACATAGGTCAAATTCTGGTAACGCTAAAATCCACTTGCCGATTCTACCACTTAATATCGGCATCGACATCATATATTTGACCATGTCGTCTTTGCATACGACAGTACACTCGGTCGATAGCAAATAATGCCTCAATTTGATACAAGAAAAGTATAGACACAGACATAATTTCTCGATAGCCGAATACCTTGTTTCAGCATCCACTAACCTTCTGCTCAAATAATAAATAACACGTTCTTTCCCCTCAAATTCTTAAATAAGAGCTGAGCCGATAACAGTATCATCAGTTGACAAATACAATCTGAAAGGTTTCCAGTGTTGAGGTGGAACTAGCACTGGAGGATTTGTTAAGTATCTCTTAATTTCATCTAAAGCTAACTGCTGCTCATCTCCCTATCTAAATTCCTGATCGGCTTTCAATTTAAGTAATGGACTGAAAGCCTTGATCTTACCCGATAGATTAGATATGAATCTTCTAATGAAATTAATCTTACCGATCAAAGATTGCAATTCAGTTTTATTGGCAGGAGCAACCACCTTGTTGATTGCCTCAATAGACTTCCTACTAATTTCAATAACCCGCTGATGCACCATAAAATCCAAGAATTGACCTATCGATACACCAAATGCACATTTATTAGGATTCATCTTCAATCCATGTTTTCTTGTGCACTCCAGTATCTTTTGTAGATTGGCTAGATGCTTTGTGATATCTCCAGACTTAATCACTATTTCATCGATGTAGATTTCTACTAATGTGCCAATGTATTCATGAAAAATAAAGTTCATAGCTCTTTGATAAGTAGCACTGGCATTTTTCAAACCAAACATCATAACTATCCATTCAAATAATGCCACACGATCTGGACATCTAAAAGCAGTCTTGGGAATATCTTCTTCAGCCATGAATATTTGATTGTAACCTGTATTACCATCCATGAAGCTGATAATTTGATGTCCGGCTGCAGCATCAATCAACAAATCAGCAATCGGCATTGGATAACCATCCATCGGTGTGGCTTTATTGAGATTCCTGAAATCAATACAAACATGAAGTTTCCTATTTTTCTTATAAACAGGAACCACATTAGAAATCCACTCCGCATATCGACATTGCCGAATAAATTTTGCCTCAATTAATTTAGTTATTTCAGCCTTAATATCAGGAAGTATATTAGGATTGCATCGGCGCGCTGGCTGCTGATGTGGCCAAAATCCAGACTTAATAGGTAACTGATGTTCAACTATCGATCGGTCTAATCCAGGCATTTCAGTATAATCCCAAGCAAAACAATCTTTATACTCTTTTAATAAATTGACTATTTGCTGTTTACACTTGGAATCTAACTTAGCACTAATAAAAGTAGGTCTTGGCCTATCACCATCACCAATATCTACTTCTACTAAATTATCAGCCGATGTGAACCCTTGACCTAATTTTCCATCATCGGCAAACCTATCCATTAAAATTCTTCTTCAGAACCGATTGCTTGGATCGGTGGAATTTCATAATCGGCAACCTTGAGGAACTCTTTTTCCCAAACTTCTCCTGATATGCATTTGGTTCGTTCATAAGTATCTGATTCTGCCGATGTGATGATATAAGAAGAATCACCAGGAACAACTTTAATTTTATCCCCAATCCATTGTACGAGGCACTGATGCATTGTAGAAGGAACACAACAATTAGCATGAATCCAGTCCCTCCCTAGAAGCAGATTATATGCACCCTTGCCATTAATAACAAAGAATGTCGTCGGTAAGGTTTTGTTGCCGATGGTCAACTCAACGCACACTGCCTCTTTAGCCGGTGACACATTGCCTTCAAAATCCTTTAGCATCATATCGGTTTTGGTTAGGTCTTGATCTCCCTTACCAAGTTTTTGATACATCACATAAGGCATAATATTAATTGCAGCTCCTCCAGCAATAAGTATCTTGGATACGGGCTGCCCATCAACTCTGTCTTTCACAAATAAAGCCTTAAGATGTTGTCTCTCATCATCGGTAGATTTCTCAAAAACAACCATCATTGGATCTAGCGTCAATTGAGCTACTTGGTCAGAGAAAACGACTTCTTCCTCATTATCAGATAGTGCCAAAAAATCCATCGGCAACATAAATACCACATTAACATCTGCCGATGGGCCCTTATTTTTGTGTTTCACTTGCCACTACTGATTGTCAGATCTCTCATTGGAGGAATTTTCCTCTCGGTATAAGTCCTCTTGACGCTCCCGCTGCATCCTCCTTTTCTGTGTCTTTATCAAACCTTCTGGGCACCATTAAGGGAGCTTAGTTTTCCAAACCGGCTGATAATAGGTCCCAGTTGATTCTACGTGATGTATATTAGGATCCCTGTAAAATATTTCTTCATCGGGAACTCTTGTGTTTGCCATCTCTTCAAGCTCCTCTTGATTCTTTGGAAAATATCCAGCGTGTTTACCAAGCCTCTCATGTACACTAAGTCTGCCCCCCTAGCCGATCATGTACTGATGCCCTACCTCTGATCGGCTCATTGATAAACAAACCCTGATTGCCAGGTTGAAGCCTTCTTTCTGACCGATTAACTTTATAATAACCATTGCACTTTAGGCAATTTTCAACAGTAGGTAATTTAATACCTTCTTCCCAACAATGAATAAAAAATGGACACCTCCAATGATCCTTATGCTGATTCCACTCTTCTCGACGTCTCTCCTCTTGCTGCTGTCGATATCGGTTCCTTCGCTGACGCCAACCCTCCTGCTGCCTTCGATGGGTAATTACAATGCCAGATCGAGGAGGTTTTCCAGAACTACTACTTTCTCCCAGTAGCCCCTTGCTTTTTGCATCATCGGTAGTTATCCGATGTTGGGGATCAACTGATGCGTTTTTCTCAGCAGCTTCTGATGTCAACACCTTGGTCTTACCTTTAGCATCCAACATATTTGTTGGAAAAAGGATGTTGATCAATTTTCATCGGCTTCTGGATCTTAGAATTACCAAACTTAATTCTCCCAGATTCAATAGCTAATTGTAACTGTTGCCTGAACACTTTGCACTCATTTGTACTGTGTGAAGTTGCATTGTGCCATTTGTAGTACAGAATTTTCTTCAACTCTTCTGCCGATGGGATCACATGATTAGGTGACAGCTTAATCTGGCCCTCTTGAAGCAGAAGATCAAATATCTTGTCAGCCTTGGTGATATCAAAAGTAAACTTCTCTGGGTCTTTTTGACCAAAGGGACAAGATATCAGCTTTTTATTTTTAACCCACTCAGCTAAACCGATAACTGGCTCTTCATCTGAATCTGAATCTTCTACCTCTTTGACAAATGAAACCTTCTTGCTCCAATTCTTTTTAGGTTCAAAAACCCTAGTATCCTAATCAGAGATCCTTTGCACGAGATGACTCAGGCTTTCAAACTCTTGAGAAGCATATCTGTCCTTAAGGTGTGGCAATAATCCTTGGAAAGCTAAATCGGCAAGTTGCCGATCATCCAGTACCAGGCTATAGCACTTATTTTTCACATCTCATAGCCTTTACACAAAGCCTTCCACCGATTCATCATTACGCTGTCTCAATTTTACCAAATCGGTAAGCTTCTTTTCATGAATTCCAGCAAAGAAATATTTATGAAATTGCTTTTCCAGATCAGCCCAAGTAATAATAGAATTTGGTGGTAATGAAATAAACCATGTGAATGCTGATCCAGACAAAGATGATGAAAAATAGACTCTTAATTTATCTCTGCTAGTTGCCTCTCCACATTGAATAATGAAGCGATTAACATGTTCCATGGTTGATGTATCATCTTGCCTAGAGAACTTAGTAAAATCTGGTACCTTGTACCGATTTGGGAGAGGAATTAAATCATATGCCGGAGGGTATGGAGTCCGATAAGAATAAGTGTTGACCTTGGGTTTTATCCCAAACTGATCCTTCATAATTGTTGCTATCTTATCGGCCCAAAAAGCATCAGCCTCTTGTTGATGATATGACTGAATTTCTACAGGAGGTACTTGCTGATATCCCTCTGCGTATCTTTGTGGCCCATGATCTCTAGCAATCAGCATATTTGCCGTTACTTGTGGTACATTAACCTGCTGGAAAGGATTTATCGGCTGAGCTGCCGATGCTTGATTTTGAAAGCCAGCTTGCATATGACCTTGATGAATCCCCACAACCTGCTAATTTTGCTGAACTGTATGTTGAACAGGCAACTGTCCTGACCAACCATTATTAGAATTCATCGGTACAAAATTTGCCGATGGCTGGTAATTTACTGATATTGTTGGATAATTATAACTAGCTTGAGGTATGAACTAGACTCCAGGTTGACTCATAGCAGGAGCCTTCTACTGCATCGGTAGTAAGCTTGCCGATGGACTTGAATTAGATGTTTGAACCAAAGGCATCTGAAAACTTCCTGGAGTTGGTTGCACAGTAGTTGCTGTAGCATATTGAGGCACTTGAGCCATCGGCGAAACAGCCGATGGCATAGGAGTTTTTCCTGCTGCATCAAACACTTGAGGTAACCCAGGGTTGAAAGCAGATGATTCTGGAGGCATACCATATCCCCACCAATTAGCAGGAATCTGGTTATTCTGTGACACAGGGGCTGATAAAGCCGATGCCGATAGATCTGTATTAAGCTGAACTCGTCCTCCTAGTAATACCGAGTCTGATCGCATCGGTGTAGATTGCACATTAGGTAATCCTGCTGATACTGGAGGAGAAGAAACTTCTGTACCCACAACGACCGAGGGAGCCGATGGAGTATTAATAGATGCTGGCTCTGGTTGATGATAGGCAGGCCCAACATAATGCGGTGACGCTTGCCCTTCTTTAAAAGTCTGAACCACAGCATTATGAATAGTATTGGATAGCACATTGGAGTGATTAATGAAAGCATGATTTACTGTAGAATTAACCATCTCTTGAAGTTTACCCGGATTGGAGTCAAAGGTAACTTGCCGAGGCAACGACAAATCTTGCTTTTGGATGACTTGTCCACTCTTGTTCAAGCTGAATGATTTCAAGCAAAGCTGTCTGTATTCTTCTATAGCCTTTTCCATAGCCTGCTTCTATTCTTCCTTAAGATCTTCTTCTGATACCGCAATGATGTTCCCCGCATTGATTTCAAGATTAAACATATTGATCAGATTTGTCCCACCGGGCGTGCCAAAAGATGTGTTGATGCAAAAGTGGATCTGCAAACACAAAGGGCTAATACCCGAAGTCAATATCCAAAGTGTGCTAGTCGATTTGACCTGTTAATCGACAAGGATGAAGATACGAGCACTTTGGTCCTGACAACAGCGATACGCCCGGAAGTCATGGTCAAGAGGTACTCACGCGGAACTCGAGGATCGTCGAAGGTCGCACTGAAGCGATGCAGCTCGCCGAATCGATGAGAACTCATGAAAAAGGAAAAATATGCAAATTGACAAAGTCACCAAAAAGTAAATAGATGCAAATAAGAGTAAAAGCTGGTTTTTGATATTGATTGATTGATTCTCATTACATTGCCCTTCAATCTATATTTATACTCTGATCTACTGAAACATAACCAAATACGACTAGGACACTAAGTCCAAATCTAAGGAAACACATGACTCTTATACAAATCAGACTCTAATAAACATAGAAAAGGAAATCAACTCTTGTCTATTTCCTTGTCCGCCTTAATTATGATGGAATTCCCATCGACCTCCTTTCCATCGGCACACTTCCTGTTTCATCAGCAGCAGTCTTCAAGCCTCCCTTCATCGGCATCGGCAATAACATCCTTAACCTTATCGGCAACGCCTCAATCTAAATCAACTTCTCCATATATCGTCACCATTCATCGGCAGCCTTCTTTACAAGCTGATTTTCATCGGCTATCAGCGTACATAGAAACTTTTCTCCTGCTAATTAGCCCACTCTGACCATCTTGACACGTGCCAAAAAACGGTGTCAACAAAAGTGTTTTTGTGCCTCCTCACCTTGGAAGTGTTTTGGAAGTAATTAACCTGGGCATATGGGCTACATGACTCACAATAAAAGTGTACCACCTCTGCAGAGTGTAAAACTGTTATAATAGTCGTGCTCACGGTCACGAGTGGCCTTGGACCCTTATGGAATAGTTGATCACTAATGTTGAATAAGTTTCTGCAATTTGTTATTCATTTTACATTGATCATATGTTTATTGCAAGTTGAGACACATTGACGCTATAGATATGCTAAAATTGTGTCCAGTAAAAGCTACATGTTGATAAACCAATGTCATGCCTTTGAGCCTCATGAACCCCATGATACACTTATTGAGTACGATATGTACTTATGCTTGTTTATTCTCTTATTTGGATAAAAATCCTAGGTGGGTAACAGATGGTGCAAATAGTGACTACTACTCCTACTTCCCTGAGGATTACTAGACTTGCAGTCAACCAGTCAATGTGCCTGTGCATGGAGCTACCACGAGAGATTCATATTTTTATTTTCCGCTATATTTGTGTAAAGACTATGTGGTAATAATCATGATGTAATAACATTTGTGATGATACTTCCTTTTAAATTTGTCAGCTTATGTGTGATTGATCTCTGAGCGCACATAAGATTATGCATTCCATTTGGTCTTAAAATGGGTGTGACAAATTGGTATCAAAGCTTTGTTGACTGTAGGACACAAGCCTAGCTAGAAATAGTTGATTTCGTATCTTCTTGTTCACTTATTTTATGTTTATCATCTTGCTCTTGTTATTTGATAAATTTTATGCTTCTTATGTCTCATTCTATTATAAAATTCTGCCTCTATTCTAACTACTAAAAAAACTCTGTAGATGGTTTATGCACACAAGACCGCCCGTATCACCACTAGAGGCCACTATGCACCTCGTGCCCTGCTTGCACTGGAGGATCCACAAGAGGAAGCACCCTAGGAACAGGAGCAGGCCCCTGAAGCACCAATTCAAGCGCCAACACCTTCCCAGGAAGAACCCGAGCTGGAAGAAGATTCTAAAATCATTGTGATTGAAGATGATGAAGAGGAGGAAGCTAATGGAGGAGATCAACCCCCGTCTCCACCACATGATGAAGCTGCTGATGATGTGCCACCTCCTCCGATGGGGTGGACTATGAAGATCTACCATAAGGCTGGGGGAGACTCTGCCTCTCACCATCGACTGGTGGGGATGCTCGCTGCCTACTTCGATGATTGGCACCTAGCTGTGGAGTATGTCTGCTAGGAGTATACGCATCCACTGAAGGACACCTACTGGAAGTTCCTAAAGATGAGGAAAAAGGGGCGTACCAGCTGGATAGGATGTATTCTCACACGGGTCGTCGGGCTACCATGGAAGCTAGCATTGAAGATGCCGCCTTTGAAGCATGTATGGGTCTCCGCTACCTTCGCTTTGATAGTATGAAGCATGATGTCCACCGTTACTTCCCTCGTGCACACCCCATCCTTGGATGGGCCATGATGGACCTAGTGCAGTTGGAACCACTTCCTCGGGTGATGGTGAACCTTGTCTATGATATGATGGAGAGGAAGCTGCAGTTAGAGGAGATGGTGAAAGCACAGGGAAAGACCATCAAGAGATGCTAGGAGATGATTGATGAACTCAAAGAAAATCAAGGCATGGCCAAGATTTACGAGACATTTGAGCATGAACCACGTCCTTAGAGAATAGGAGTCCTTTATGTAATAAGAACGTTCCTAGTAACGTCAGTTGAGTCTTTGAGTCTGTCGTGTGGTTGGAACTTTGGTGTGATAGTTGCTTTGTCATTATGTTTATGTGTGAGTTGGATTTTGTCATGAGTGCTGGGACTTGTAGGCATGTCTGCAAGTTCTATTTTTAAAGAATTATAAGTTTAAGAGTCAAGAATTAATAGTTGGGTTTGGTACATCCTGTTTCTGTCCATGCTGTTTTCTAGAGCGGTCTGTAATGTTTCTGCTATGGATCAAAAATTGTTCGTGCAACATTTATTAAATTTTTATGAGAGAAACTAGACTTAAGCACCTTCCAAATGCCACTAGAATCACCTTTTTATCTGATTTGGTTCGAGGCATATAACTGTTATAAGTTAAAGTTTCTGCACAGTCTAGAATCTGGAACAGTTTCTGTTGCGCCCTATTTTTCATTAATTTAGCGACAGAATCTGGGCTTGTGATCTAAATAAAAGTTGTAGATAACTTCATAAGCTTTCCAAACATGTAAAGAATGCCTCTATTGGATTTCCGTAGCTTGAGATATGAATGCTTTACCGAACTGCTAATGATGATACTCGCACAGAGAATTTTCAGATTTCATTCTTTATCTTTATAAATGGTTGATAACTTAGAAATCTCAAAGTTTGCATGTTTGTGATGGATGGCAGATGGCTAGAAGAGGAAGAGCCAGGGGTCATGGAGGTGTTCCCCCAAATCCACCACCACCACCGCCACCAACTATTGACCAACTCTTGGCAATACAGACACAGCTTATGCAACAACTGGTGCAGAACCAACAGAATCAGCTAGTTGCTGGGGCACCACCGCGTGATAAGCGTGGTGAATTTTTGAAGGGTTGTCCCCTAGTGTTCATGCATGTCATTGATCCATTAGAAGCCGATGATTGGCTTCGTGCCATGGAGAAGCAGCTCAACATTGCACAATGTGATGACCGGCAGAAAGTGTTGTTTGCTTCTGGATAACTCCATGGAGAAGCTCAGGACTGGTGGGAGTCGTATGAGTACGGATGTCTTGTCAATGCTCCTGCCATTACTTGGCAGGAGTTTAGAGAGAGTTTTAGGTCCTACCACATACCTGAGGGAATGATAGCGCTGAAGGCGAAGGAATTCCAAAATTTGACGCAAGGATCTATGACTGTAGCCGAGTATCATGACAAGTTTGCTCAATTGTCGCGTTATGCTTTGAATGAGGTGGCTAATGATGCTGATAAGTACCGTCTCTTCCGGAAGGGTCTGTATGATGGTCTACAATTGCAGCTGATGTCCAATACTTACCCCAATTTCAGACGCTTGTGAATCGCGCAATTGTGGTGGACAACAAGCGCAAGGAGATGGATGCCAAGAGGAAAAGGCTTCAGGGACAGGCCTCTGGTAGCAATACTCGTTAGCGTACTGGTTTCCAGCAAGATAATTAGCAGAGGTATCCACCTAGTCAATGGAATCGTGGTCAGTTCCCTTCTCGCAATCAGTTTTCGCAACATCCCCCATTTCTGCCACAGAATGGCAACCAATGCCCACAACAGCAGAATGGAAGCCAGACTCAGTGTTAGGGCACCCCCAACAACACTCCTATGAAGAACAGTGCGCCTAGCACCCCCAACACATGCTATCACTGTGGAGAAGTTGGACATTATGCTTATCATTGTCCCAAGAAGCAGAATCAGCATCCACCGCATAGTCAAAATAATAGCAACCAGAAGGTGTACCCACGGCCAACCCACACTAGGAAGGTGAACCATGTGTCTCAAGAGATAGCAATGGAGGAACCAGAAGTAATGCTTGGTACGTTTGATGTCCATTCCACTCCTGCCACTGTTCTTTTCGATTCTAGGGCTTCACATTCATTCATATCACAAATATTTGTTAAGACACATAGCATACCTTTATGTGCCATGAAAAACCCCATACTAGTAAACTCACTAGGGGAAGTATGCAAGCTTCTTATCAATGCCTCCCTACTAGTCTAATTTTAAGGGGGTAGAGTTCAAAGTGAGCCCTATAGTGTTGAGAACAGTTGAGATTGATCTTATTCTGGGAATGGATTGGATGAAGCAAAATCAGGCAGTAATTCAGTGTAAGGAAAAGGCAGCAACTCTGATGACACCAATGGGAGACTGGATCAGTGTTGAGGTGATAGTGTAGAAGCAACAGACTGCTACAGTGAACCAACTTAATGATGGTGCCAATAAGGAGGACCCAGTTGTGGAAGAGTTTCTCAATGTGTTTCCCGATGAGTTGCCAGGTATGCCACCTGACCGTGACATTGAATTTATTATTGAATTATTACCTGAGACTGCACCCATAGCTAAGTGTCCATATAGAATGGGGGTAGATGAATTAGAGGAACTTAAGAAACAAATTAAGGAGTTGTAGGATAAAGGTTTCATTCGTCCTAGTTCTTCACCTTGGGGAGCACTAGTGATTTTTGTAGACAAGAAATATGGAACCCAGAGGATGTGTATGGATTATCGATCTCTCAATGAGGTTACTATCAAGAATAAGTATTCGTTGCCTATAATTGATGACTTGTTTGATCAGTTGAGAGGTGCTTGTGTATTCTCTAAGATTGATCTTCGTTCTGGTTATCACTAGTTGAAGATTTGTGCTAGTGATATACCAAACACAGCCTTTACCACATGATATGGTTTATATGAGTACACAGTGATGTCTTTTGGTCTGACTAATGCCCCCACATACTTTATGTACTTGATGAATAAGGTGTTCATAGAATATCTGGACAAGTTTGTAGTGGTATTCATTGATGATGTCCTAGTATTCTCTAAGACTGAGGAAGAACATGCTGAACATTTGAGGTTGGTCTAGCAGAAGCTTAGAGAACATAAGTTATATGCCAAGCAGAGCAAGTGTGAGTTTTGGTTTAAGGAAGTTTCTTTCCTAGGCCATGTTGTCTCGAATGGAGGAATATCAGTAGATCCTAGCAAAGTGAGGGATGTGTTGAACTGGAAGCCACCAACTAATGTGAGTGAGATCCGTAGTTTCTTGGGATTAGCTGGATATTATAAGAGATTCATAGAAGGGTTCTCTAAGATTGCTAAGCCAATGACCGCCCTATTGGAGAAGAATGCCAAGTTTGTGTGGTCTAAAAAGTGTCAGGCTAACTTTGAGGAGTTGAAGAAAAGGGTGACCACTGCACCCATGTTGATCTTGCCTGATCTGAGTAAGAACTTTTCTATCTATTGTGATGCATCTCGTTTGAGTTTGGCGTGTGTTCTTATGCAAGAGGGTGGAGTGGTGGCATATGCATCGAGACAATTGAGAAAGCATGAATTAAATTATCCTACTCATGATTTGGAGTTAGCTGTAGTGGTTCATGCACTAAAAATATGGAGACATTATTTGATTGGTCATAAGAGTGATATATACACTGATCACAAGAGTCTAAAGTATATTTTCACTCAATCTGATCTGAAATTGAGACAGTGTAGATGGTTGGAGTTGATAAAGAACTATGATTTGGAGGTGCATTATTACCCAGGAAAGGCCAACATCGTTGCTGACGCTCTTAGTAGGAAAAGCTATGCTAATGAGGTGCAGATAATGCCTATGTCAAGGGAGTTGTGTGCTGAATGTGAGCATCTAAACTTGGGTTTTACCACCAATGCAGTAGAATTGGTATTAGAACCTACTATGGAGCAAGAAATACGCAAGTGCCAGTTGAAAGATGAAAAATTGAGAGAGATAGCGGAGAATATAGCGAAGGGCAAATCACCAGGATTCCGTAAGGATGATAATGGTACTCTATGGTTTGGAAAAAGGTTGTGTATGCCTAAGGATAGGACTATAAGAGAGGCAATTCTATGTGAAGCCCATGAGTTAGCTTATTCCATACATCCTAGGAGTACTAAGATGTATCCGGACCTAAAAGAGAAATATTGGTGATATGGTTTAAAGAGAGATGTTGTTGAATATGTTGCTTTGTGTGACACTTGTCAAAGGGTGAAAGCTGAGCATCAGAGACCTATAGGATTGTTATAGCCTATGCAGATACCTGAATGGAAATAGGAAGAGGCTGGTATGGATTTCATTGTTGGTTTGCCACGTACTCAGAGAGGGTATGATTCGATTTGGATAATAGTGGATCGTCTAACAAAGGTTGCTCATTTTCTGCCAGTTAAGACTACATATAGCAGTGCAAAGATGGTTGAATTGTATATGGAAAGAATAGTGAGTCTACATGGAGTTCCTAAGAAAATTATGTCTGATCAGGGTACTCAATTTACATCTCATTATTGGCAGAAGATACATGAATCACTAGGAACCAAGCTAAACTTTAGTACAGCCTACCATCTGCAGACAGATGGATAGACGGAGAGAATTAACCTGATATTGGAAGATATGTTGAGAGCTTGTGCATTACAATATGGTACCAGTTGGGATAAGAGTTTGCCGTATGCGGAGTTCTCTTATAACAATAGTTATCAGAAGAGTCTTCAGATGGCACCGTTTGAGGCTCTGTATGGATGAAAGTGTAGAACCCCATTGTTCTGGAATTAGGCAGGGGAAAGTCAAGTGTTTGGACCTGATGTACTCAAGGATGCTGAAAAGAATGTAAGGATGATTAGGGATAATCTAAAAATAGCACGGTCCTGACAGAAATGTTATGCTGATACTCGAGGAGAGAGTTGACTTTTGAGGTAGGGGATTATGTCTATTTAAAAGTGTCACCAATGAGGAGTGTGAGAAGGTTTAATATGAAAGGAAAGTTAGCACCAAGGTATATTGGGCCTTTCAAGATTTTAGAGAGGCGTGGTGAAGTGGCTTACTAGTTGGAATTGCCTGAGAGTTTGTCAGGTGTACATGATGCATTCCAAGTGTCTCAACTTAAGAAATGTTTGCGAGTACCAGAGCAACAGATCCCGTTAGAGGAGCTCACTGTTAAGGAGGATCTCACATATGAAGAGTTTCTGGTTAAAATTTTAGAGACTACTGAAAGAGTTACAAGGAGTAAGGTTATAAAGATGTGTAAGGTTCAGTGGAATCGGTATACTGCAGATGAGACCACCTAGGAAAGAGAAGAGGATCTGAGAAAAACCAACTATTCGAGTAAGCACCAATCGAATCTCGGGACGAGATTTATCTTAAGGGGGGTAGAATTGTAATACCCTAAAATTTGGCATGATTTAAAAATAGGTGAATATGATTTATTATGCAATTTTGTGAGCATACAAACTTAGAAGAATAATAATTTTTATTAATTTAAAATCAAATATAAGGATAGGAACATGAATGTGCACTCATGCTGCTGCATTGGATTTTTGTATTGAGTGGTTTGAATTCAAATACAAAAGAGAATTTCAAAATCTATTTGGAAATTCCTTGGAAAATTTGGCAAAATAAAAAGAAAATGTTTTCTTCTTCCTCCCTGGCTTTTGGCCCACTAGCCTAGCGGGCAGTCCTTTTCCTCCTCGCCTCCTCTTGCTTGGCTTTCTCGGCCTCCTGAGCCTATGGCTAGTGTGCGCGGCCCATTCATTTCATACCCCACCCCGCTCTCTTGGGCCGAGCCAGCCGCAGGCCCGTTATCGCGTGCGCGCGGCCGCGTCAACCTTTCAAGCCCAACACCACACGTGCTTGCATTCCTTCTTCCTCTGTCTCATTGACTCCCCGGTCCCATAGGTCAATGATCTCATTCCCTTCCATCTTCTAGCTCCGGCGCCTTCCAAAAATAGAAGCCAGCATTTTCCTTCCTCTACTGAGCTCGACCAAGCCAAATCCTGCGTCCAATCTCCACTTTCCTACCTTGGAGCATTACCGGGGCTTTATAAGCTGAGCCTATGCACCCCTTCGCTCCATCTTGCTCCGTAACAGCGGTCACTATCGTCCCGAGGTGGCCACACCGTGATGTAGCCCTAGCTGCCTACCTTCTCAAGCCACGAGTTGCTTTGAGACTACTCTCGGCTCCACTTTTGCCCTAGGTGAGCTCGGCATGTTCTACTCTTCCTCCCTGTATCTTCCATTTGTCGAATGATGCCTAGAGACACCGTATCAACGAACCTGGTGAACTCAGGCCGAGTCCAGCCATGGCGTCACCGTAGGGCCACTATAGACGGGCGGCGGTGCCTTTTCTCTCTCGCTAGTTAAGATCTGAGTTGTCCATCTTGAATCCAATGGCCAAAGTTCATGGATACCCCTTCGCCTGTAAATTTTGCTAAAAGTCCCTACGGTTTCGTGTAATATAACCCGCAGTCCAAAAAACGTAAAACCCGAATATGTTTTATTCTTTTGAAAGCGTATTTGATCTCGGTAATTCAAAAATACGTTTTCTGATATTTACAGTTTTACCACTAATCTTGTTTTAGTCATAAAATCTCCGTTTTAACTCTGATTTGACCCGTTCAAATTATGTTAGGTTGGTATTCACGAGATCTACATGACAGTGCTATTGTATAGTAGGTTTGTAATATTTTAATTTTGAGTTGGTATTAAAGTAATTATTTATCTACATGAAATCTTAGTAAATTCATAACTTCGTCATTTTAGCTCTGTTTTTCTTGATCTTCGCGTATGTGTGATCCAATGAGTTGTAGATTTATTTTAAAAACTTTTTATTCTAATGATAGTCTTGTTTGTTTTGTATGATTGCTTTTGGATGAATGTTGTTGCTTTGTTGTTCGAGTATAGACGGTGAGCAATACGTTGGTGACCAAGAGTTTTTCTTCGAGCAGGATCATCAGGACCAGTTTGATCAAGGAAAGTATAGCATGGGATTGTCCTTGTTGTCCTATTAACAATAAGTAATTGTAATCATTATGCATGTATTACCTTGATAAGGATGAATTAGTTTTGATCCATTACCTTGGCACCTATTATATTGCATTGAGTAGCTTTGCTAGTGCTTAACATGAACTATGATCATGTAATTTGACTAATGGAATATGCAATAAACATTAAAAGATGACTTTTTAGTAACATGCTAAAAGGTAAGGGTGGGCAAAATACCCGATACCTAATTCCCGAACCCGAATTACCCGAACCCAGACCCGAACCCGAAATACCCGATCACAATTTCGGATAGTGATCGTAAAAACCCAAAATTAGTTTGGGTAATTCGGGTAATGTTTCCCGGTACCCGAACTACCCAAATTACCCGAAATATCTCAAATATTTGCTCTTTTATTACTAATATGAAGACATGAAGTATTTCAATGCCATATAAATATATTATTTGGTCTGAATTAATGTAGATTTATGCTAACTTGATAATTGATTTGTTGGTAATTGATATGAAGACATGATGTGATTTATATGACTATTGTTTATTACTTTAAAATGGTACATGAATTCTTCTAAAATGGTTGGTTTTGTCAATTTCGGGTATATCGGGTAAAACCCGAACCCGAATTATTGGGTACCCAAAATTTCGGGTAATGCTTTTTTGGGGCAAAAATCAGGTAACAATTTTTAATACCCGAACTTCCAACTACCCGAATTACCCGACCCGACTTTTTCGGGTAACCTGAATGCCCACCCTTACTAAAAGGAGGCTAGAGCATTGGACTATCTTTTGGTGCTCTAGTTGCTCTCCATATGGACTCATCTGTAAGCGAACATCCGGGACTTACAATACAACTATGAGGGCTATACGGCTATGGATTTAGTCATATAGAAGGACTTTTTCTAGCTTGTTAGTGGTTACCTTTATGGCATAAGAATGGCTTACCACGATGGGTGTAGGATAACCTCTAGTCTTATAAGTATAGCTAGGATGGAATTTTGCCATTTGAAAAGGGGGGTTCCTACATCGGCTTGCTGAGTGAATCTAATGGCCCTAACTTGGTAGATGAACCTTTGAAAGACTTCATAGTGTTTCCCTGCCTGCTCATCTTGGAAGTGTTTTGAGAGTAATTAACCCGGGTGTCACACCCGGTTTTCTAAAGAACAAAACCAGGCTAATCATATGTGTGCCCAGGAAGTCCACACATATGCCAGAATGAAAAAGTATCAGAAACAATGTTATTATATAACGTATACATAGCTATATTAACACTTACATCAGAGTATCGCGGAATGGTGACTAAACTTTAGGCTCCATTCTTCTCAGGGACGGCTGACTGGGGGTAACATATGCCTAGCACTTCTACTAGTCTTCTGGAAACTCCACTACACCTTTGTCCTTTTTCCGAGTAGCATCTTACTACACACTGGAGTGTTGGGGAAATAGCAAGAGTGAGTCCATGTCGAACTCAACAAGTATAACACAGGGTTCATGAGGCTCAAAAAGGCTAGACACTGTTTAACTGCGTTTAGCTTTTAATCATCATATAATTAGCAATTGAGTAGCATCAAGGTAATCCAAATCCCATTAATGAATCAATGATCAATTGTAATAAGGATAATGAATAGCATTAACATGAGCATAATAATAATCAACAATAATTAAGCATGATATAACAATGGTGATCAACTATTCTGTAAGAATCCCCAAGGCCGCTCGTATCCGTGAGCACGGCTAGTATACCAGTTTTTAACTCTGCGCAGAGGTGTACACTTTCACTGTGAGTCATGATTTCCAAATGCATGGGTTTGCAAGGCCCAAAACATCAAAGACCATATAAAGCCATTCAAAAATTCGTCTAACAAGTTAGGGCCATTAGATTCACTCGGCAGACAGATGTAGAACCCCCCTTCCCTGTGGCACAACAACCGCAGCCTATACACACTAGGCCAGGGGCTCGCACTACACCCAACGTGGCAAGCCATTCTTACGCCATTTAAGGTAACCTCTAACAAGCTAGAAAAGGTCTCTTGAACAACTAGAGCCAGAGCCATATAGCCCTCACAGCTGTACTGTATCTCCTGGTTATCACTTACAGGTAAGTCCTTACGGAGAGTAACTAGAGCATCAAAATAACCCACATGCTCTAGCCCCCTTTCAACAGAAATAACATCATCTTAATTGGTTGATTGCATAATCCATTAGTCAAATTACAAGATCATTGTTCATAATTAAGCACTAGCAGTAGCTACCCAAATGCATAACCCATAGGTGACAAGGAAACAAGATATCAATAGCTAAGTTATAATCTCTATGGTTGTCAAGGAAGACACATGCATATGTATAATAATTTCAGTGAATAGGTAACAAGGATGGTCCCATGTTATACTTGCCTTGATCAAAGCTTTCCAAGTGATACTGCTGACTTGGCTCAAAGTAATACTCTGAATCGTCCAGATACTGCTCACCTTCTATACTCGATCATCAATCAACAACACACATGCATCCAATCAAACAAACACGAAGCAAACAAAGAGATACAATTAGAACAGTACACCAACAGTAACAAAACAGTAATAAAAATTTATAAAACTCTTCTACACGTTTCTACGATCACACAGACGCAAAGATCACCAAATTCGGAGTTAAAACGTGAAAGTTATGAATTTTCTAAGATTTCCTATATATAAATAATTACTTTAATATAAACTCGAAAATAAATTGTCACAAACCTACTGTACAATACTACCAACATGTAGAGCTCGCAAATACGAACCTAACGCAACTTGAACGGATCAAATCGGAGTTAAAACGAAGTTTTTATGACCAAAATAATTCTAGTGGCAAAACTGTAATTTCCTAAAAACGTATTTTTGAATAAACCGGAGGAAAATACGCTTTCAAAACACGAAAACACATTTTGGATAATACGTTAAGGACGGTGGGTTCAATTATTAAAAAGTCCAGGGGCTCTTTAAGAAGTTTACCCCGCGAAGGGGTATCTTCTAATCTTGACCGTTGACACAAGATCGGACGGCTGACGTTCGATCCAATCAAAGAAGAGAGAAAAGGCCGGCCCTCTACAGTGTATCCGGCCGGTGGCCACCATGGCCACCGCCATGAGCTCGCCGGAGCTCCCAGGTAACGGGATTTCGGCCACCTCCGACCAAGGAAAAAGCACAAGAGAGAAACAGCGATCTGCGCGAGCTCACCTAGACCCCCAACCCGAGCCAAAACCCCTCGACGGCAACAGCACGTGACCCCGCTCCCAATAGGGTTTCCTGGAGATTCGGCCTAGTTAAGCGAAGCACAGGAACACGCAAAAATAAAAAAGAAACACTAGACAGCATCAATACCTCGTTAAGAACCTCAGAAATCAAGCGCGGAAGGTGGAGGCGCGACGAGAAACTCCTACCCCCGCGGCGGTTCTACCCCGGGCAGCAAGAAGCGGCCAAGTTAGCTAAAGCTCAGGGCTTAGGGCATCTACTAAAAAAAACAATTACCGACCGAGTCATCTACTTCTTATAAGGGAAAACTCGGCTCGTGGCACAATCGGAATCGATACCGTGATCACAACGAAGATTCACAAGAGACGGGCTCGATTACGTGAGAAAGGAGAAAGAGCTGACACCCAGGACCCACTCGTCAGTGAAACAAGGAGGAAGACACTGCTACTGTGGCGCTGGGCCGCTGCGCTGAGCTGGGCCTAGGCGCGGAGATGGGCTGCGGCGGTGCTGGCCAGCCCTCCCAGCAACAATCAAGGAGGAGAGCAGGCCCCTAGCCCCATCGACCATCGGGCCGCCAGGTAAGAAAGGTAAACTATTTTTCTTTTTTTTATTTGCTTATTTAATAAACGATCTCAAATAAGAGTTTCAAACCAAAACAAAATAAAATAAAATAAAACCACTACTCAAAATAAAATAAATGCAACAGCATGAATGCATCACCAAATAAATTTTTTTAAAATTTTAATTCCCCATTAATCGCTATCTAAATTATTTGAAATTCCTTATTTCTAAAGTTTAGAATTTTTGGGTGTTACAAATTCTACCCCCCTTAAAAGAATCTCGTCCTCGAGATTGAACTGCTTACTCAAACAACTGCAGATATGATTTCCTCAATTCATCCTCTCTTTCCCAAGTTGCATCTGCCTCTGAATATCGATTCCACTGCACCTTGCACATTTTAATAACCCGACTTCGAGTAACTCTCTCAGCAGTCTCTAAAATCTTAATTGGAAACTCTTCATATGTAAGATCCTCCTTAACAGTCAATTCATCTAAAGGTATCTGCTCCTCGGGCACCCGTAAACACTTCTTAAGTTGTGAAACATGGAACACATTATGCACTCCAGATAAATTTTCAGGCAACTCTAATTGATAAGCAACTTCCCCACGTCTAGTAATAACTTTAAATGGTCCCACATACCTTGGTGCTAATTTGCCTTTCATGTTAAACCTCTTCACACTTCTCATAGGTGACACCTTCAAATAGACATAATCACCTACCTAAAAAAACTAGATCTCTTCTCCTATTATCAGCATAACTCTTCTGACGAGACTGCGCTACTCTCAAATTCTCACGAATCACTCGCACTTGATCTTCTGCGTTTCTAAGAACATCTGTACCAAACACCTGAGATTCACCTGTCTGATCCAAAAACAATGGAGTTCTACACTTACGTCCAAACAAAGCTTCAAACGGTGCCATCTTAAAACTCTGTTGATAACTATTATTGTAAGAAAATTCCGCATAAGGCAAACTCTTATCCCAACTTATTCCATATTGCAATGCACAAGCTCTCAACATATCCTCTAATACCTGGTTGGTCCTTTCAGTCTATCCATCTGTCTGTGGATGATATGCTGTACTAAAATTCAATTTTGTTCCCAATGATTCATGTACAGCTTTTCAAAAGTGCGACGTAAACTGCGATCCTCGATCAGATACAATCTTCTTTGGAACTCCATGCAAACATACTATTCTTTCTATATACAAGGTAGCTAATTATACTCCCGTGTAATTTAGTCTTGACTGGTATAAAATGAGCAACTTTAGTCAATCTATCCACTATCACCCAAATAGAATCATAACCTCTCTGAGTACGCGGTAACCCTACTATAAAGTCCATACCAACTTCCTCCCACTTCCATTCAGGAATCTTCATTGGTTGCACAATCCAGCAGGTCTTTGATGCTCTGCTTTCACCCTCTGACAAGTGTCACACAATGCCACATACTCAGCCACATCCCGCTTTAATCCAACCCACCAATATTTCTGTTTAAGATCCAAATACATCTTAGTACTACCAGGATGAATAGAATAAGCTGACTCATGAGCTTCGCGAAGAATTGCCTGTCTAACAGTTTGATCCTCAGGTACACACAGCCTCTTTCCAAACCACAAAATCCCATTATCATCCATTCAAAAACCCTGGTGACTTACCAATCACTATATCTTCTGCTATCTTCTTCAGTTTCTCATCCTTCAACTGACCCTTGTAAATTTCTTACTCTAAAGTAGGCTCTATCACTAATTCCATTGTATTAGTAACAATTCCTAAATTTAAATATTCAAATTCAGCACATAACTCACTAGTCATAGACAACGTCTGTATCTCATTGGCATAACTTTTCCTACTAAGAGCATCAGCTACTTTATTAGCCTTACCAGGATGATAGTGTATCTCAATATCATAATCCTTAATCAACTCTAACCATCTGCGTTGCCTCAAATTCAGGTCTGACTGAGTGAAAATATACTTCAAACTCTTATGATCAGTGTATATATCACTCTTATGTCCAATCAAATAATGTCTCTAAATCTTTAAAGCATGAACCACAAGCTGCTAACTCCAAATCATGTGTAGGATAATTCAACTCATGCTTTCTCAACTGCCTAGATGCATAAGCCACAACTCTGCCTTCTTGCATAAGAACACATCCCAAATCTTGACAAGAAGCATCACAATAAATAGAAAACTTCTTACTCAAATCTGGTAAAACCAAAACAGGCGCTGTAGTCAACCTCTTCTTCAATTCCTCAAAACTAGCTTGACATTTATCTGACCACACATACTTGGCATTCTTCTCTAATAGAGATGTCATAGGTTTAGCAAGTTTAGAAAACCCTTCAATGAACCATCTGTAATATCCAGCTAATCCCAAGAAACTACGAATCTCGCTAACATCAAAAGGTGGTTTCCAATTCAATAGATAAGCAAAATCTGATTTCTCTGTGTAAATTCCAATTTCAGTAACTCAGTAAAACTGTTATATCTCGAGTTACAGACGTCCAATTCAGATGATCTTTACATAGTTGGAAAGCTTACAAAATTATCTACAACTTTTATTCACAACACTTTTTCTGAATCTGTCAAATAATTGGCCAAAAACTGAACTTAACCGAAACTGTTTCAGAATTCCAGACTGTGCAGTAACCCCAACTTGAAATAGATATATCTCTTAGCTCTTAATAGATATTAAAATAATTCTTGCGGGGTTGGAAAGATATAGAAGTCTAATTATTCCCAGTATAATTTCTTAAATTTCCCATTAATGGATTTTAAGTTATTTCTTAAACATCCCAGACTGACCTAAAAATCAGCAAAGGACAGAACTATGTTCACCTCATAACCAACTAATATATTTTGATCAAACTTAATATTCTTAACCATGGAACTTGTAGGCCTGTCTACAAAACTCCAGCATATATTACAAAGATCCAAATCACACATTATCATAATAACAATCCATCAATCACACAATTGTTCACACCATAAACTGACTCTCAAAACAATCCAACTTAAAATTGACTCGCAACTACTATCGTTCTTATTACATAGGGATTTTTCCTATTTCCTAGTTAAGCTTCTAATAAATATTGGGGAGGACCTAACTCCGCCCTTAATTGGTCAATCTCCTTATAAGCTTGCTCCTTAAGTTCTTTTTCCTTCAGCAACTCTTATGCAATGATGATGCCACAAGCTCATAACCAACTTTATAAATGTCTCCTTTAGACCCTTATGATTCTTATAGATGTTCTAACAGGTTACCAACCCTAAAAAAAATACCTGCGCTCGATAGTGACTTTACAACCATGTAGCTAGCTGATGCTTCCAGGTGACGAAATATAACGTATAATTCCTCCATCTTGTATCGTTTTTTTAGTTTAGCAAACCCCCTTAAGAAGAGATCAATTGGAGAACACCAATTGTTAGATTGCATGTTTCTGAGTGATAACTACCATCATGTCCTTCTATCATCTCAAAGAGACTCATGAGCATATCCAAGATCAAGTAACCTGCACTTCCTTGCGAGCAGAAAAATAGCAGTGCAGAAATACAGTTATATCTCGAGTTCTACGAATCCAATGATATTGTAGCTTATACCGTTGGAAAGCTTATCAAATTTACTACAACTTCCTTATAGAATTCTTCTCCAGATTCTGCAGTTAAGGTAGTCGAAAACTGTGCACAATAGAAACTATTCCAGATTACTGACAGCACAGATGCACCGCCTTGTGATTTTCATAACTCCCAAACCATAGTAGCTATCAGGACGGTTCTTACGGTCAGAGAAAGATATTGAAGTCTACTATTGTCCAGAATTTATCCATGATTTTTGGGCATCCAAAAATAGAGATATAAGCTAAGGTAGACAGACTGCTATAAAAAAAATAGGATAAGGCAGAAACGAGATTCAAAGACACTAGAGAGATAGATAACACTAATCTTCAAGTCTTCATGCTTCTTTGCTTTGTGTTGATGAGATATAAGACATGGATCGAGGATAGCCAAAAGATGACAAGAAAGATAAAGTTTGATCTTGAGTTCTTTGTACCTCCTCATGCCTCGTCGCTTGAGATATTCAGGACTTGCTGTTGTTGATAGCAGATGCTACCCCACTTAACAAAGATCGAGCTACTTCTCAAGACTTATACCTTCCGGGCCTACCTTTGATACACGAGAACAAGAACAACACACAAGCAACACATCAAGCAAAACAAGCACACATCACATCATCGGTACTACACGTGCTTCTTCAATAACGGTGGTCATCCTAAGAAAAAAAATATGGATGATGAAAAGCCATCGAATCTTTGAACCAGGTAAGATCAGAAAACTTTTAGTAAAAACAATATAAAACAAAATCCAAGGGAGTAAGAAATAATAGCTCAAAGGAAGCTATCAAGGAAGGGATACAACAAGACAAGGAAGAGAAAATAGTCAAAATCAATGAGTCAAGGGATGACAAAATAGTTTTATAGTAAAATGAGTTTTAGAATACGTCCAGTGCTACTTGGCATACGTCCTACAGTCAACACCGCTCTGATACCACTCTGTCACACCCGGTTTTCTAAAGAACAAAACCAGGCTAATCATATGTGTGCCCAGGAAGTCCACACATATGCCAGAATGAAAAAGTATCAGAAACAATGTTATTATATAACGTATACATAGCTATATTAACACTTACATCAGAGTATCGCGGAACGGTGACTAAACTTCAGGCTCCATTCTTCTCAGGGACGGCTGACTGGGGGTAACATATGCCTAGCACTTCTACTAGTCTTCTGGAAACTCCACTACACCTTTGTCCTTTTTCCGAGTAGCATCTTACTACACACTGGAGTGTTGGAGAAATAGCAAGAGTGAGTCCATGTCGAACTCAACAAGTATAACACAGGGTTCATGAGGCTCAAAAAGGCTAGACACTGTTTAACTGCGTTTAGCTTTTAATCATCATATAATTAGCAATTGAGTAGCATCAAGGTAATCCAAATCCCATTAATGAATCAATGATCAATTGTAATAAGGATAATGAATAGCATTAACATGAGCATAATAATAATCAACAATAATTAAGCATGATATAACAATGGTGATCAACTATTCTGTAAGAATCCCCAAGGCCGCTCGTATCCGTGAGCACGGCTAGTATACCAGTTTTTAACTCTGCGCAGAGGTGTACACTTTCACTGTGAGTCATGATTTCCAAATGCATGGGTTTGCAAGGCCCAAAACATCAAAGACCATATAAAGCCATTCAAAAGTTCGTCTAACAAGTTAGGGCCATTAGATTCACTCGGCAGGCAGATGTAGAACCCCCCTTCCCTGTGGCACAACAACCGCAGCCTATACACACTAGGCCAGGGGCTCGCACTACACCCAACGTGGCAAGCCATTCTTACGCCATTTAAGGTAACCTCTAACAAGCTAGAAAAGGTCTCTTGAACAACTAGAGCCAGAGCCATATAGCCCTCACAGCTATACTGTATGTCCCGGTTATCACTTACAGGTAAGTCCTTACGGAGAGTAACTAGAGCATCAAAATAACCCACATGCTCTAGCCCCCTTTCAACAGAAATAACATCATCTTAATTGGTTGATTGCATAATCCATTAGTCAAATTACAAGATCATTGTTCATAATTAAGCACTAGCAGTAGCTACCCAAATGCATAACCCATAGGTGACAAGGAAACAAGATATCAATAGCTAAGTTATAATCTCTATGGTTGTCAAGGAAGACACATGCATATGTATAATAATTTCAGTGAATAGGTAACAAGGATGGTCCCATGTTATACTTGCCTTGATCAAAGCTTTCCAAGTGATACTGCTGACTTGGCTCAAAGTAATACTCCGAATCGTCCAGATACTGCTCACCTTCTATACTCGATCATCAATCAACAACACACATGCATCCAATCAAACAAACACGAAGCAAACAAAGAGATACAATTAGAACAGTACACCAACAGTAACAAAACAGTAATAAAAATTTATAAAACTCTTCTACATGTTTCTACGATCACACAGACGCAAAGATCACCAAATTCGGAGTTAAAACGTGAAAGTTATGAATTTTCTAAGATTTCCTATATATAAATAATTACTTTAATATAAACTCGAAAATAAATTGTCACAAACCTACTGTACAATACTACCAACATGTAGAGCTCGCAAATACGAACCTAACGCAACTTGAACGGATTAAATCGGAGTTAAAACGAAGTTTTTATGACCAAAACAATTCTAGTGGCAAAACTGTAATTTCCTGAAAACGTATTTTTGAATAAACCGGAGGAAAATACGCTTTCAAAACACGAAAACACATTTCGGATAATACGTTAAGGACGGTGGGTTCAATTATTAAAAAGTCCAGGGGCTCTTTAAGAAGTTTACCCCGCGAAGGGGTATCTTCTAATCTTGACCGTTGACACAAGATCGGACGGCTGACGTTCGATCCAATCAAAGAAGAGAGAAAAGGCCGGCCCTCTATAGTGTATCCGGCCGGTGGCCACCATGGCCGCCGCCATGAGCTCGCCGGAGCTCCCAGGTAACGGGATTTCGGCCACCTCCAACCAAGGAAAAAGCACAAGAGAGAAACAGCGATCTGCGCGAGCTCACCTAGACCCCCAACCCGAGCCAAAACCCCTCGACGGCAACAGCACGTGACCCCGCTCCCAATAGGGTTTCCTGGAGATTCGGCCTAGTTAAGCGAAGCACAGGAACACGCAAAAATAAAAAAGAAACACTAGACAGCATCAATACCTCGTTAAGAACCTCGGAAATCAAGCGCGGAAGGTGGAGGCGCGACGAGAAACTCCTACCCCCGCGGCGGTTCTACCCCGGGCAGCAAGAAGCGGCCAAGTTAGCTAAAGCTCAGGGCTTAGGGCATCTACTAAAAAAAACAATTACCGACCGAGTCATCTACTTCTTATAAGGGAAAACTCGGCTCGTGGCACAATCGGAATCGATCCCGTGATCACAACGAAGATTCACAAGAGACCGGCTCGATTACGTGAGAAAGGAGAAAGAGCTGACACCCAGGACCCACTCGTCAGTGAAACAAGGAGGAAGACACTGCTACTGTGGCGCTGGGCCGCTGCGCTGAGCTGGGCCTAGGCGCGGAGATGGGTTGCGGCGGTGCTGGCCAGCCCTCCCAGCAACAATCAAGGAGGAGAGCAGGCCCCTAGCCCCATCGACCATCGGGCCGCCAGGTAAGAAAGGTAAACTATTTTTCTTTTTTTTATTTGCTTATTTAATAAATGATCTCAAATAAGAGTTTCAAACCAAAACAAAATAAAATAAAATAAAACCACTACTCAAAATAAAATAAATGCAACAGCATGAATGCATCACCAAATAATTTTTTTTAAATTTTAATTCCCCATTAATCGCTATCTAAATTATTTGAAATTCCTTATTTCTAAAGTTTAGAATTTTTGGGTGTTACACCGGGCATATGGGCTACATGACACATAGTGAAAGTGTAGCACCTCTGTAGAGTGTAAAATTGTTATAACAACCGTGCTCATGGTCACGAGTGGCCTTGGACCCTTACAGAATAGTGGATCACTAATGTTGAATAAGTTTCTGCTATTTGTTATTCATTTTACATTGATCATATGTTTATTGTAAGTTGAGACACATTGATGCTATAGATATGCTAAAATTGTGTCCACTAAAAGCTACATGCTGATAAACCAATGTGATGCCTTTGAGCCTCATGAACCCCATGTTACACTTGTTGAGTACGAGATGTACTTATGCTTGTTTATTCTCTTATTTGGATAAAAATCCCAGATGGGTAACAGATGGTGCAAATAGTGACTACTACTCCTACTTCCCTGAGGATTACTAGACTTATAGTCAACTAGTCAATGTGTCTGTGCATGGAGCTACCAGGAGAGATTCATCTTTTTATTTTCTGCTATATTTGTGTAAAGACTATGTGGTAATAATCATGATGTAATAACATTTATGATGATACTTCCTTTTTAATTTGTCAGCTTATGTGTGATTGATCTCAGGGCGCACATAAGATTATGCATTCCATTTGGCCTTAAAATGGGTGTGACAATGGATAGCAATGGAAGGACTACTAACCAACATACCAGCACAGCTAGAGCAGGGGATAAAATTAATAATAGGAGTTATGCAATAAGACACACAGGGGATAGATCATCAAGGATAAGCTAGTTAACTTGAGAGGTCAATAGGTGAGGTAGATTCCTATGATACTCTAATCACATGGTTAAAGTAAACCCAACTATGTTAAGAATTACCTTACTCTTGTGCACTTCGGGATGCCACTAGACAGGAAAGAGTACCATAAAGGACACCTCTACTGACATGACTACGGTCCTATAATTTAAGAACCTGCTCAATTTGATATGGACCGGGCTGTCACCTCCTGTAACTACCATACAACCAGGGAAGAGGGTGTATTCATAGGTAGAGCATCATGTAAGCACCACGGTTACAAAAGCTCAGCTACCTAGCCTAGTCGGCAAACTAGAAGGCTAAGCGCTCTATGAACTAGCACACAAAAGCATTGATAAACTCAACTAGCAAGATATATTCAAAGTAAGCATAGCCATGTAAACAAGAGAATAAGTATAAGTCATACAGAATGTTGAAGTGAAGATACAAGGCTTTACCAAGCCTCCAAGACTAGATCCGGAACCTTGAGCAAGAGCCCAACTTGACCCCCTCTCTCTCTCTAGCTACTACATTGGAGAGTCTAGACCTAATCCTCCTGGTGTATGAAGGAGAGGTTATCCTTTCAAGGGACACCTCTCAATCAACTGAATGAATTGATCAATGAATAATGAATGAAACCCTGGGGTCTAGGGCTGTTTATATAGCCTCCTCAAATGCACCATGGCCGTCAGATCAAACCAACCTTGATACACAGTGTAGATTTATCCTCAAAGGCGGTCGGGGTAGGATCCGTGAGACTGGACCTGGTTGATCCACGTAGGTGGGCGGGCACCCAAGAAGGTAGGGCAAGCGCCCTGCCACCGTGGTAGATTGGCCTCCCATTCGTTCTGGTGCCTTCTCATGTCTTCTAGAGTCTTCTTTCACATGCGTGGGTCTTTTCTCTCTATGTAAACATGACATGTGGGCCTTTCTTGGTTCTTTTCAGCTGACACCCTGCAGAAATAGACATTCACCAAAACTCATGGAATTCTGTTAGTGTACCCCCTATATCTATGTGGTATTTATCTTTAGGTCCTTTTTCATGTTTCGTTGATGGTTAAAAATGAGACTTATCTCCCATCAACAACTCCCCCAAGCTTACCTTTTGCTTGTCCCTAAGCAAAGATAAACTCAGTGACGGATCAGGAATTGCTACAATGCTTTCACGCCTCAAATGTACACATGCGTTCAAACAAGAACTCTCCTCCAGATTAGAGTGAACTATTCTGACTCTCAAACTTACCCATATTACCTTCCACCATGGGGCTTGTAGCCTTCACTTGGGTCTTGAGTAGTTGAAAGACAAAACGGTTAAGTCAAGCACCGTGTTTCGAGTTCTTCGATCAACCTTCATTCCGGAGCTTTTGTATATTTTCAAAATAAAACTCAGAGTTTCCTTTGTATGACCCTCTCAAGTCTCTCATTTGTGTTACCAAGGCATTTATGATGTATGCCTTTTCTCTTCACTCAAGATATGTGGTATTTTTGGCATTAGGCATAGTAGCATTTTGCCTTCTCTCTCTCACCCTATAACTAATAGGCTTATGTGGAGCTCATAGGTGGGGAGACAACTCATACATACTTGCAAACATATATTGTAAAGTCAAACCACTGATCCAAATAAATGAGTCATACAATCAAATTAAGATGTGCATGTGTGTGGACATATAAATAGGTAGAAGTGGTTACGAAAGGGGATATATGATGGCAATGGTGAAAGCCTAATTCTACTTTTGCTCCTTGAAGAAACACAAACCTCTCTTTTGAACTTGAAGACTTTGAGGAGAACCTAGGGTGCTCAGACAGTAGTTTTTTATTGGAACATTTGTCCTCTTTCTTTTATTTTTTTAGAGCACCCAAGCCTCTTTTTGGATATATTAATGGGAGGTAGCAATAAAAATATTTGGAGCTTTATTGAATAGGAGGGGTTGAAATGAATGGGAAACATATTTTGATGCTCACTCCTAGTGTAGGAGTAGAACAATTATGGGTTGGATCTAGATGAAAAATATGTGGATGCGTACTTCTAGGGTAGAAGCGGCATATAAGGGTGGAGTGTACGTGATCTTGATTTTAACCGCATGACCAATTCCTAAGGGTCAACACAGCTTGACCATACTCAGTGCTCACAAGCAGTAAATATCAGTGTAAGCATGTATATATGGCTGTGGTAGGAATTTAAGCTCTCGTCATACAGGAACTCATCATGCAGCAATTTTAATTTTCAAAAGATAAATTCTCTAGAACTCTAGTATCTCTAGGAACAAGATAAACAACAGCTCAAACCTTCCCATATCATATCCGTTAACTACCTAGACTTAGATCAAGCATTCGCTACACACGAGTTCAGGTTTAGAGCAAATCTTAAATCAAAACCATTATATCCAAAACTTGGAAGAATTCAAGGTTGAAAACTAGGTACTTGAAAGGAATTATGGCAGAGCAATTATTCATCATTTCTAGAGTTTATTTTCAAAGTTCATTTTAGCAAGCAAACATTTGTACACTCTCACTTTTTATTTTATTCTAAACTTAAAGATAGCACAAGACTATAGCTATGAAAGGAAATCTTTATTTAGTTTTAAGATTATGCATCTATTTATTTATTTAGGTGCTTAGTAAAGCCAAATTAATTTTAAAATTGTAAAAAGGGAAAAGAGATACTTAGCTAGATACATGAGGGTTGCTCTCCCCCAAGTTGCAAGTTGACATAGTCGTTTGATCTTGTAGGGTAGCAGACTGGTAGTTGAGATGTTCTTCCTCTAGTGATGCATTAATTGATGTTGATGACTACGAAAGCAGTGCTCCAAAAGTGGATATTACCTCCACTTGCTTGTCAGCTCTTCTTGATCCTTCAAATCCTGTGGAGCTCAAATAGATAACAAAACTTGTGGAACTGATTAGGTGTAGTGATTAACCAACTAAGTCTTGGTTGCCTAGAGCTTTATGATTCTTCTTCTAAGAAGAATTTCAACAGGATCTCTTTCTCAATATTTTTGTATTTTTATATTTTATATGAAGCAAGAGAAAATGCAACAAGATGAATGCATATTTATTTTTATTTTTATGCCACCACGGTGATTATCCCTATAGGTTGTTACACGCCACAAAATTATCCACGTGGGGCTTCACATTTTTAGGATGCAATACAATAATATTTTATTTTCTTTTTTAATATAGGTGTAATAAAGTAAATATGCAGCAGGAATTGATTATGTGAATATAGAAAAGTAAATATGCTAAAGGAAAATAATTAATGCAATATTGAAAAGGAAAATATGGATAACTACCAAGTTTACCTCCCTAGCGAGGGTTCGATGATTTAAGTCTCCCAAAACAAGACTTCTCGGCATGTTCACTCCTTAGATGCATCATCTAACCCCAATGATGGAGATATTAATGACAGCGCTTCTTCAGATGGTGGTTTCGAGGATGCTGTCACCCATGTTCTTTGCTCGTCTAGCAATTCTAAATGAAGCATTAGTAGTGGAAGCTGGCAGCATCTTGCTCAATGTGCATGTTACAGGTTCAGAATGTTCACTTGTAGGATTTGGGAAATCAACAATTCCCCTAAATTTTACTCAAAGTGTGTCCTGCTTGCAAAGCAAGGTAGAGATCAAGTGCATGGGTCCTATTGGTGGAAAAACACCAATAGAACCAAAACCTTATTCATTCTAACCTTAGGCACATTGACCATGATAAGATATTGCATGCATTATTTATTTTATGGGTGTCAAGATCAGAAGGATGAGCATGGATGTAGCCTTCAAATACTATTGATAAAAAGAGTGGAATTGCTTAATCAATGAAAGGATAGTCAAAGTGTATCAAACTTTTTAGGATTAAGACAATCATCTCCCAAGCTCTTTTAATTATGCCTATGACATCTAGAGAGTGGTGTTATGAACAAGCTTAAGAAACAAGACATGTTGAGTTAGTCAGGTTGAATCAATCAAGTTGTAACACAAACATGTTTGTTACTTTCTTTGTATGTATACTAGAGTCAAGGTAAAGCTTTTTAAATAATGACCACTTACCTTAAGATGTTACCTTTATCACTGGGGCATGATGACACCATGTGATGTAGGGTAGATGTCTTTTGGTGGTCCTTTCCTTCTGCTTGAAGCTTGCCTTCCTCAGATCACTTGTTCATAAGCAGCTCCTTCTTTCTCCTTCCTCTTCTTTTCTTTTTGAATTGTGTTCAGACCTTTTGCTCCACTCATTATTTCTTCTCAGCATGTCAGAGCAACGGGAGCTTGAGAGGAGGAAGAGCATTATTGGATCATCTTTAGAGGAGTCATTGGCCTTTCTCCCCCAAGCTTGAACCTTGCTGTCGCTCGACACTTGAAGTCAAGTCTGAATGTTGAAGCATCCCTCAGAGTGTGTTGTAACTCCACATCCTCAGACATTGTTCTTCCTATTGGTGAGGGCTCATGATTTTAGGTCTATTGAGCAAGACTTCTCCCTTGCATTCAGCTTTTCTTTGGATTATCCGATCCAGGAGATGATGATGTGGATAGTTGCATGCTCTTCTTTCTTCATCACCCATTGTTGATTTTTGTTAAGTCTTGGTCAATGAATTGGTGTTCATTAGAGATGTAGACTCGAGTTCCCCTTGATGGTCTTCTAGAAGCATGGTGAAGAATTATTCAATTAATGATACGCCATCCTTCTTGATGGTCGAGAAAGGAACTTCATTGGTATTTGCATGTAGGCTTTATCTCCAATGGCTTTGAGGACATCATCTTGCAACCGTAGTTGTTTATGGTCTTTTAGAACTTAGTCAGCAGTTTACCCTTGATTGATGTTTTGTTGACACAAGGATGCATGCCATGCTTATAATACTGAGATTTGTTTTCTGTGCTTTGAAAACAGATGGCAGCTAGAGGAGGCAGAGGCCATGGTAGGGGCCGTGGAGGTCCTAACCCACCCATTACTATGGAGGAACTTATGAACACGCAGAACCAGATGATGCAGATGTTCATGCAGCACATGCAGAACAACCCCCCTGCAGGAGGACCGCCACCTGTTCATGTGAGGGACAAACGTGGTGAATTTTTGAAAGGACGCCCTCCAGTGTTCTCTCATGCTGTTGATCCATTAGAGGCGGAAGATTGGGTGCGAGCGGTGGAGAAATAGTTGAACATCGCTCAGTGTAATGATTTGGAAAAGGTGCTATATGCATCTGGCCAGTTACAGGAGACAGCTCAGACCTGGTGGGAGTCATATCAGGCTGCACGACTGATATCCGCAGTTTCCTTGGGTTAGCTTGTTACTATCGCAGATTCATCGAGAACTTCTCTAAGATAGCCAAGCCCATGACCAACCTCCTAAAGAAGACCAATGAGTTCGAGTGGACACCTGAGTGTGAGCTCAGCTTCTAGACTCTAAAATAGAAGCTTACCACAACTCCTGTTCCTGCCTTGCCTGATATCCGATAGGACTTCGTGGTCTATTGTGATGCATCCAGACAGGGACTTGGTTACGTTTTGATGCAGAATGGGAAAGTCATTGCCTATGCATCTCACCAGTTGAAGGACCATGAACAGTGTTACCCGACTCATGATCTCGAGCTAGCTGCTGTTGTGCACGCTCTGAAGATTTGGAGGCACTAATTGATTGGGAACAAGTGCGACATCTATACCGGTCATAAGAGCCTCAAGTACTTCTTCACCCAAGAGGATCTGAATATGAGACAATGTCGATGGCTGGAGTTAATCAAGGACTATGACCTGGAAATTCACTATCATCCGGGGAAAGCCAACGTTGTTGCTGATGCCTTGAGCCATAAGAGTTATTGCCACAGTCTATCCATGGAAGTCGTACCATCCGAGCTACGTCAAAAGATGGGTGAACTTCACCTCGAGATCATACCCAAGGGCATGTTGAACGAGTTGCGAGTGCAATATGACATAATGGACTGCATTCATAAAGCTCAAAAGAAATGCCCTGAGATCTCATAGCTTCGTGAATGGATGGAACCTGGTAAGTACCCTGAGTTCTAAGTAGATGAACGGGGAGTGTGTTGGTGCAACGATAGAATCTGTGTACCGTCTAATAAGGCCATCCGTAAGGAAATCCTGACAGAAGCACATGACTCTAAGTATTGCATCCATCCTGGCAGTACAAAGATGTATGCCGACATGAGGAAGATGTTCTGGTGGAAGGACATGATGAAGGATATTGCAGGTCATGTAGCTAGATGTGATATATGCAACCGGGTTAAGGCCGAACATCGGAGACCAGCTAGATTGTTGAAACCCCTAGATGTACCATGTGGAAGTGGGAATGCATATCTATGGACTTCATCGTGGGATTGCCTCGATCCCCAAAAGGAAATGACTCCATTTGGGTTATAGTGGACAGATTGACCAAGGTAGCTCGCTTTGTACCTGTCAAGGTTGACTACCGTGTAGAGAAGCTGGCAGATCTATATATCGAGCACATTCTCTGACTTCATGGGGCACCTGTTAGCATCGTATCTGATAGAGGAACACAGTGGACATCTAGGTTCTGGCAGAGTTTGGACAAGTCAATTGGCACTCGTCTCGACTATAGCACCGCTTATCACCCTCAAACAGATGGGCAAATAGAGAGAGTAAATCAGATTCTCGAGGACATGCTACGAGCCTGTGTACTAAAGTATGGGACAGATTGGGAGAAGAGTTTACCACATGCAGAGTTCTCGTACAACAACAACTATCAGGCTAGTCTTCAGATGTCACCATTTGAGGCCTTATACGGGAGGAAGTGCAGAACCCTGTTGATGTGGTCCGAGGTAGGAGAGCGAATGTTCTTTGGCCCTGCTAAGATCAAGGAGGCCGAGGAGGGAGTAGCTCAGGTGCGAGAAAATTTGAGGATTGCCCAAAGTCGACAAAAAAGCTATGCAGATAACCGTCGGAGAGACCTCGAGTTCCAGGTTGGAGACCATGTCTATCTCAAAGTCTCGCCTCTTCGTGGCACCTTCTGGTTCCATGTGAAATGGAAGTTGGCCCCTCATTACGTTGGTCCCTACCGTATCTGCAAAAGGATTGGGAAGCTAGCGTACAAGCTTGAGTTGCCCGAGGAACTAGCAGGCGTACATCCTATGTTCCATGTGTCACAGCCCCGCAAGTGTCTAAAGCTACCAGAGGAACAAGTTCACACAGATGCACTCGACATTCAGGACACACTTGAGTACCGAGAGTACCCAGTTCAGATTCTTGATAGAGCAACCAAAGACACCCGCAGCACTATGATATCGATGTGCAAAGTTTTATGGAGTAATCACACTGAGAGGGAGGCAACATGGGAGAAAGAGTCCGAGTTATAGATCCGTTACCCCTACTTGTTCGAGAGGTATGTCACACTTTAAATCTCGGGATGAGATTCCAATGAGGGGGGAGGACTGTAACATCCCAGTTTTCTGAAACCCAAAAATCACAACTAAATTTTTTTTCGCAAACATGCCCATGTTTGGTGAGTGTCATATAGGAAAAGCAACCATGTATATGCACAAGTAGCACCCAATTAGTTGTTTAGCATTTTGCATTTAAATAAACATTACGTGAGTTGGCTCTTTTGTTTTTATGTGATGCTTAATAAAATCAACAACTTGATTTGCTTTCAAATTAATCTTGCTAATTAATTAATTAACCTTCTTGTGCCATCCCTTGGATGTGGACCCTACCACCCTAGACCTGTAGTGGACTACCCCTAAGGGTGTATACATACATGGCACACATGTATACACATATAGAAACCCTTGGCTTAGCATATAAATGAAGGGAGGAGGTAGAAAGGAATTAGATTAGGTGCAGAAATGGAAAGAAGCAAGGAAAGCAGCTTGAGTAGTCGTCCAGCCCAGCTCGCGGCCCAGCCACTCGCATAAGAAGGCCAGCTCCGGCCTAGCTCCGCTTGCCTGTAGCCGCACCGTTGGCGACAGTGTGCACCGCAGCCGCTGCCAGGTGGGCCTCCAACGTCATCCCCTTCCCCCGCCGGCTCTCTGCTTTTGCCGAAGCAGAGCATGAAGCCGGGCGACGGCATCCGAGGCCACCGCACCCCCCGCGCAAGCCCCACCATCTGCACCCCCCTGACGTTTTCAAATCAACGCATGGATGGGAGCCACGCGAGCAATCCGATGCTCGCCACCCCTTCTCAATCCCATGCTTGACCGTGGTGACGCACTGGAATGGCCCGCTGAGCTGACGCCATGGGTGAAGCCCCTCTTTTGACCGGAGTTCGAAGTTCACAGGTGCTCTCACCATCACTCCGTGCCAAGGCAGCCAACCACTCTGCTTGGCCCCCTACCCGAGCCCCGACCTCCTTGATTAGCCTCCACGTACCCTCTCCGCTCCTATCCACCGTCCGTGCCTGCCATCGCCGAGGCCGTGCTATAAAGGGAAGCCGCCTGAAGCCCTAGCACCCTCTCCACCGCCGCTGTCTTGTGGCAACCCAACCACCCTCACCCATTCGTTGAACCGTAGAGAAGTGAAGGGGAGAAGAGCAAGGCGCCAAAGAGGAAGCCGTCCGGGACAAGAGGCACGCCGGAGCCGGTGAAGAGGGAGACGCCACCGTCTTCTTCCTAGAGCCAGCGAGGAGCTGCACGGCACTGCGTACATCCTGCATGGCCCCAAGTCTTCACCGCTTTGCTATCCTAGCCACCCTGCCACCACGATGAGCTGCCATCTCCTACCCATCCTTCCTCTGTTCACCACCTCGGAGCACGACGGCCACCATGGCGTTCCCATACCGGGAACGGTCTAGGCAGGCCATGAGCCACCTCACTGCGTGCCCATGTTGCACATATGCACACGAGGCCCATCACTACCCTGCCAAGCCTCGAGGAGCTCGGTAGCGCAATTCGCGCCGCCGCATGGCGCATGCCCGCCATGGCCAAACTCCACCGCGGCAAGGCTCCGTTCCCGCCGCTATGGCCCGGTAGAGATAGGGGGAGATGCCCTGCGCGTTTTGCCTCGGGGAGGAACACACGACGCGTAAGAACTATGGGAGAAAGGGGAGCTCGAGGGTCAGAGGGCGCCTCCATCCGCTGGAGTCGCCACGACGCCTTGCCGCCGTGAGACTCGCCGCTTCCACTACTTCTGGCCACCTCGCGGGACGGGGAAAGGCCGAGGACATCCGCTGTACCCCCACGCAAACCCAGCCCTTCTGCACCTTGCCAAGGTCGCTGCGCTGATCCCTAGCCGAGCTTGCCGTCGGCAAGCGTCACCACTGTGAGAAAACAGAGGTGGAAGGGACGTAGGGGGGGAAATTGGAACCGTGGGTGCTCCCAGCCCACCGTGAGCCAAGAGTAGGAGGGGAAGGGTGAACCCGGTCCACCGTGGACCACGTGAGGGGTCTATAGACCCCAACCACACATCCACCATGAACCGCCCATGTGTAGACCAAGCCCAGTAGAGATCCAGTTGTGCAACGTGGCCGCTCACCCAGCTGACACATGTCCGGGGCCAGGCCGGCCCAAGTTCGGCCCTGACCCGGCCCGCTAGAGCCCAGACCCAGCCTGGTCAGCATTGACCGTTGACCGTTGACCTGGTCAACATTGACCGGTCCCACCTGTCAAGCCCCTGGATATTTGATCTTTTTCTTTTTATTTTCTAAAAATATTTAAACCTTTGAAAATTCATAATTAATTAACCGTAGCTCAGAAAAATGCCAAACCAGGAGCTCTACGCCATAGGCTTATGCTTGAGTGTATTTGGGTCTTTTGGTTTTCAGTTGCTTCTTTGTGCACCTCTATAGGAGCCCTAACGCGTCTATTTATGTTACGTTTAACAGACCCGGAGGAGCCACCGACTAAGGAGCTCGACCCTGACTACACCGACGACTTGGGTGATGACCTGCCAGGTGCCACACCCCACCCACTCGTAGATCCTATTACGCATTGCAAATGATTAGAATTGCTAGTGCTTTATTTATCTCCGCAAGTAATGTTGATAGGTTGCATGGTAGGCACTGCTTTGAGCCATTTACCTTGATGCAACCTTACTCCTGCTCATCCCACTATTAGGCTAGACGCTGCTATATTACTTGTTACTACTGCTTTACTCTTACTCGCATTATATCTGTGATGTGATCCTGGCGAGTGAGAGGTGTTTGAGGTAAGGCACGAGGTGCTGTAAACCTGTTAATAACATGGTAATGAACCTGGGGAGATCTTGGTGTGAGTCTTGGGTGCGTATGGTGAGGGTCGAGTCGACCGAGCAGGATCTACGACGAGTCGTGAGGACTAGTCTTGCCAGAGGATGCTACCTGGGCGTTCGCCATGTGAAGTGCCTGTGGCGGGTACATGTGACAGGGAGAGGTCCCGGAGTGGAGTGTCTTCATGGGATGAAGCCCCGAGATGGGAGGTGCTGTGATGGCACGGGGTGCCGGGTGTTCTGTTGAGTGGAAAACGGTTTTTCCCCTTGTGAAGATATCCTTCTTAGTCACCCTAAGGACTGATACGTCCGTGGACCAGGTCTTAGGAATCCTTGCACATCCCCTCGCTTCTGTGGGGCGGAGACGGACGCTCGACTTGCTAGTGTGGTGCCACTACTATTGAGAGGTTAGCAGATAGTGTAGGAAGGTACGGGCCAGAGGACCCACACCCTTCCAAGACAGTGTAGTACCCAGGGGCCTAGTACTACATCTCATAGTCTCAGCGTGTCGGTGGTACTCCGACACGGCCCCAGTTCTGAGTAATAGGGTGGTACCGATTCTAGTCAGAAGACGGCCCGGAATCAGCTTAGACGGGGCATCGTCGAGGATAGCTATCTTGAGGGATGTGTAAACCTCTGCAGAGTTTTTGGTTGATCGATCGATACATATGCCGACTTGTCGGCTATGGACCTTTCCTAAGTACAACTTCACTTGACTAGAGAGGGGAGTCCTTCTACCTTCCCCGGGATTTCAGTGTGTGATCCGGCTTTGGCCGTTGAGACGTGGACGAGAGGGAGTTGTCCATGCCGATGAGAGAGTGAGATGAGATGTGATGTGGAGATGTGAGCTAGGATGGGATATCGTGTGTGAATGAGATGGGTTAATATTTGATAAACTTATATTATTAAAATATTGGTTACTCGCATAGGAAACCACAGCCAAAGATAGGTTCCTCTTCTCAACCCCAATTGCATCCAGTTCCACAAAGCAAATGCACCATAGGGTGGGCGATGCGTGGCTAGTACCAAGTGTACTGATGGATTTTTGGCAGGCTCAGAGCTCGAGTATGACGAGGAGGACGACTAGGAGGAGTAGGGGTTCGCCCTACGCTCAAGCTTGGTGCGAGGAGTCCTAGTTTCCGCTGCTATCTACGAGAAGCTGTTCCAGATGTTGTGTGTGAGCATGTTCCGCCCTGCGTGGCGATGATAATAATTAATGTAAACCTTCTATTTGTACTCTGATATTCGTGTATGACTCTGTTATTCGACTGAGATTTGGGTAATGGCATGAACTTGTTCATCTATTACATGTCGAATCTGTGGCATTCCCTTCGCGGAATGCAGGATTGTTTCAATGCTCCTCCTATCACTTGGAATGAATTTGTTAGAGATTTCAAGGCTCGCCATATTCCTGAGGGTGTAATCGAGCTGAAATAGGAGGAATTCAAAAACCTCAGAATGGGACAGATGAGTGTCAGCGAGTATTTCAAGGCTCCCAATGAAGTGAGGGAAGATGCAGATAAGTAGCGTCTCTTCCTTAAGGGAATTTATTAGGACCTCTGTTTGCAGCTGAAGGGTAATAATTATGCAAGTTTCCAGGAACTTGTGAACAAGGCTATTGTGCTGGATAATGAGCGTCGGGAGGTGGACAGAAAAAGGAAGATGAAAGGACAAGGCTCCGGGAACAATACTCATCAACGTACAAATTCTTAGCATGGCTTTCATCAAAGATTCCAAGGACCAGTCAGTCAGTGGAACTGTAATTCCAATCAACAGTGGTCTCAGAATCGGCAGAATAATCAGTTTCAGCAACAACCCTAGTATCAGCAGAATAGACAATTCCAACAGCAAGGTGGTCAGCAAACCCCATGCCAGGGTAATCCCAACTCTATCCCGATGAAGACTAGTGCACCTAGTACTCCCAATCTGTGTTATCACTGTTGAGTGCCTAGACACTATGCTAATCATTGTCCCAAGAAGCAGAACCAACCGACACCGCAGGGACAGAGGTCATCCAACACTAGAAAGGTGAATCATGTGTCTACTAAAATGGCACAGACAGAGCCTAAAGTAATGCTTGGTACATTTAATGTTCATTCTACTCCTGCAACCATTCTTTTTTATTCTAGAGCTTCGCATACCTTTATTTCCAACATTTTTGTTAAAATGCATAGTGTACCCATGCTTGCCATAAAAGAACCTCTCTTACTAAACTCACCTGGAGGTACCATGCAAACCACTAATCGGTGTTTTCTAGTCAGTATGGTTTTAAGGGGTAGAGTTTAAGATAACTCCTATAGTGTTGAGGACATTTGGTATTGATGTGATCTTGGGTATGGACTGGATGATGCAAAATCAGGCAGTGATTCAGTGTCAGCAAAAGGTAGTAGATGTAAATGCACCTAATGGTGAGAAGATCAGTGTGGATGTAGCAGTGCAGAAGCAGCCAACAGCCTTAGTGAATCAGGTTGATGATGATGCTAGTAAAGAGAGTCCAGTTATCAATGAATTCCCTGATGTCTTTCCAGATGATTTGCCAGGTATGCCACCTGACCGAGATATTGAATTTCTTATTGAATTATTACCTAGAACTGCACCCATAGCTAAACGACCATATAGAACGGGAGTAGATGAATTAGAAGAACTTAAGAAACAAATCAAGGAATTACAAGATAAATGTTTTATTTGTCCTAGTTCATCACCTTGGGGTGCACTAGTTACCTTTGTTGATAAGAAAGATGGTGGTCAGAGAATGTGTGTTGATTATTGGTCACTTAATGAAGTAACTATCAAGAACAAGTATCCTTTGCCCAGAATTAATGACCTGTTTGATCAATTGAGAGGTGCTTGTGTGTTCTCTAAGATTGATTTGCATTCTAGTTATCATCAATTGAAGATTCGTGCTTCTGATATTCCAAAGATAGCTTTCACTACAAGGTATGGCTTGTATGAGTATACTGTTATGTCATTTGGTTTGACCAATGCACCTGCCTACTTTATGTACATGATGAATAAGGTGTTTATGGAGTATCTGTAACACCCAAAAATTTCAATAATTAGAATTTGTGGGATTAAAATAATTTAGATAATAATTAATGGGGAATTAGGATTTAAAATTTTAGATAGAGTATTGGATGATGCATTCATGCTGTTGCATTTATTATATTTTGAGATGTGGTATTTATTTTATTTGGATTGGATTTGAATTTCTCTTTGAAAAGGGTTTTGAAAAACAAATAAAAAAAGGAAAGGAAATTTACCTGCTAGCGGCCCGGTTAACCGGCCGGCCTGCTTCTTCCTTCCCCACGCTGGGCCACGAAGACGGGCCACTGCCGCGCTCTCCATCACGTCGGTGGGCCGACCTAGGAGGCTAGAGCCGCGCGCCTCATCCTCTTCAGCCGCTGACGGGCGGGGCCCATGTGATAGTCGCATCCCCTACCTCCGTCGTGACCGGGACGGATACGAACACCGGTTCCAACCGAATCAATTCTTCTAGTTTGGATTTCCTAACCGAAATCGATGAAGTGAACCTATAAAAGGGTAGCCAGGGTTCTCTTCTTTCCGTTTTCCATCTAAAACTCTAGTCCAACCACGTGAAACTGAGCGCTAGGGATTGGGGGGAGTTGGAGGTTTCGGTTGCTCGTAGGAGGAGCTCGCGGGTGGATTTGAGGTCGTGTTCTTCGCGTTGGTGAGTCCGCACTCTCCTTCTCTACCTTCCCATGCTTTTCATTTGGGTGGAGATGCTTCGAATCGTGTTTTTGAAGGTCACCGACGGGTCCGCAATGGCGCCACCGCCCTCCTCTCGTCGCGTGCTGATTTCAATCCACTGTAGCTAGCTTGTACCGCATAGATGGATTCGCATTGAGCTCCTCATTCGGTTGGAGTTGGTTGCGGGGAAAATTGTGGCCGAAAACAGGAAAACCGTTTGATTTCAGCGAGCTCGGGTGTCCGGCCATGGAGGCCGCCGGCCGGATTTGGAGGAGAAGGCCGAGTTTCTCTCTGAGAAGCCGGGGGTGATCTCAGTTGTCTGATTTTGAATAGATGGCCGAGATTAGAAGATACCCCTTCACGGGGTAATCTTTCTAAAGAGTCACTGGACTTTTTCTTAATAGAACCCGTCGTCCTTTAGCGTAAACCTTGAAAACGTTTTCGTGTTTTGAAAGCGTATTTTCTCTCGGTAAATCAAAAATACGTTTTTGGATATTTACAGTTTTACCACTAAGATTGTTTTGGTCATAAAATCTTCGTTTTAGCTCCGATTTGATCCGTTCAAGTTGCGTTAGGTTTGTATTTGCGAGCTCTACATGTTAGTATAGTTGTACAGTCAGTTTGGAAAATTTAATTTTCGAGTTTATATTTAAGTAATTATTTATCTATAGGAAATCTTAGAAAATTCATAACTTTCATGTTTTAATTCTGAATTTGGTGATATTTACGTCTGTGTGATCGTAGGAACATGTAGAAGAGTTTTATAAGCTTTTATTACTGTTTTGTTACTGTTGATGTACTGTTCTAATTATATCTCTTTGTTTGCTTCGTGTATGTTTGCCTGATTGTGTGTATGATGTTGATTGATGATCGAGTATAGAGGGTGAGCAGTTTCTGGACGATCAGGAGTATTATTTTGAGCTAGATCAGCAGTATCATCCGGAGAGTTTTGATCAAGGCAAGTATAACATGGGACTATCCTTGTTACCTATTCACTGAAATTATCATACATATGTATGTGCTTTCCTTGACAACCTTAGAGATTATAATCTAGTGATTGGTACCCTGATTCCTTGTTACCTATGGGCTATGCATTTGGGTAGTTGTTGCTAGTGCTTAATTATGAACAATGATCTTATAATTTGACTAATGAGTTAAGGAATCAACCATTAAGATGATTTTATTACTGTTGACAAAAGGGGACTAGAGCATTGTTTTGTGTTGATTGTTGTTGCTCTAGTTACTCTCCATAAGGACTTATCTATCAGTGATAACTGGGATATACAGTATAACTGTGAGGGCTATATGGATCTGGCTTTAGTTGCTTAAAGGACCATTTCTAGCTTGTTAGTGGTTACCTTAAATGGCGTAAGAACGGCTTGCCACGTTGGGTGTAGGACAGCCTCTAGTCAATGAGTATAGCCGAGAAGGAAGTGTGCCATTTGAAAAGGGGGGTTCCTACATCTGTCTGCCGAGTGAATCTAATTTCCCTAACTTGTTAGACGAACCTTTAAGTGGCTTTATATGATTTCCGATGTTTTGGGAATGGCCTCCCCATGCATTTGGAAGTTATGACTCACAGTGAAAGTGTACACCTCTGCGCAGAGTTAAAAACTGGTATACTAGCCGTGCTCACGGATACGAGCGGCCTTGGGGATTCTTACAGAATAGTTGATCATAATTGTTATATCATGTTTAATTACTATTGTTATTATTATGCTCATGTTAATGCTATTCATTATCCTTATTACAATTGATCATTGGCACATTAATGGGAATTGGATTACCTTGATGCTACTCAAATTGCTAGTTACATGATGATTAAAAGCTAAACACAGTTAAATAGTGTCTAGCCTTTTGTGCCACATGAACCATGTGTTGTACTTGTTGAGTTCGACATGAACTCACCCTTGCTATTTCTACCATAACAGATGAAGATGATGAGGAAGATTATTGTAATGAGTACTAGTCTTGGTGTCAACCAGTCAACCGTGTCCCTGTGTTTGGAGTTTCCGATGGAGATCTACTATTAGTCATTATTATTTATCGTTCAAGACTATGTGTTAAATACTTATTCGCTATGTAATAAGTATTGTGACGATACTGTGTAATTTGCCTACTTGTGTGTGCGATCATATCCTGGGGCGCACATGAGTCTTTTATGCATCCTATTTTTGTCCTTAAAATGAGTGTGACAGTATCTTGATAAGTTTGTGGTGGTATTTATTGATGATATACTGGTATTTTCCAAGACAAAGAAAGAGCATGGTGAACATCTGAGGTTGGTATTGCAGAAACTTAGAGAGCATAAACTGTATGTTAAGCAAAGTAAGTGAGTTTTGGTTAAAGGAAATACCTTTTCTTGGTCATGTTGTCTCTAATGGTGGAATATCAGTGGATCTAGGAAAAGTAAAGGATGTATTAAATTGGAAGCCACCTACTGATGTGGGCGAGATTCGTAGTTTCTTGGGTTTAGCTGGATATTACAGATGGTTCATTGAAGGGTTTTCTAAACTTGCTAAACCGATGACAGCTCTGTTAGAGAAGAATGCTAAGTTTGTATGGTCAGATAAATGTCAAGCTAGTTTTGAAGAATTGAAGAAGAGATTCACTACAACACCTGTCTTGGTATTGCTAGATTTGAGTAAGAAGTTCTCTATTTATTGTGATGCTTCTTGTCAAGGTTTGGGTGTGTTCTTATGCAAGAAGGCAGAGTTGTTGCTTATGCATCTAGGCAGTTGAGAAAGCATGAGCTGGATTATCCTACTCATGACCTAGAGTTAGCAGCTGTGGTTCATGCTCTGAAGATTTGGAGACACTATTTGATTGGGCATAAGAGCAATATATACACCGATCATAAAAGTTTGAAGTATATTTTCACTCAGTCTGATATGAACTTGAGGCAATATAGATGGTTGGAGTTGATCAAGGATTATGATCTGGAGATACACTATCATCCTGGTAAAGCCAATGTAGTAGCCGATGCCCTTAGCAAGAAGAGTTATGCCAATGAGATGCAAATGTTGTCCATGACAAGTGAGTTATGTGCTGAATTTGAACATCTAAATTTGGGAATTATTACCAATGCAATGGAGTTGGTGATAGAACCTACATTAGAGCAAGAAATATACAAGGGTCAGTTGTAGGATGAGAAACTAAAGAAGATAGCGGAGGATATAGTGATTGGTAAGTCACCAGGTTTTCGAATGGATGAAAATGGAATTCTATGGTTTGGAAGGAGATTGTGTGTACCTGAGGATCAGGTTATTAGGCAGGCAATTCTTCGTGAAGCTCATGAGTCAGCTTATTCTATTCATCCTAACAGCACTAAGATGTATCTAGATCTCAAACAGAAGTATTGGTGGGTTGGACTAAAACGGGATGTGGCTGAGTATGTGGTAGTATGTGACATATGTCAGAGAGTGAAAGCTGAGCACCAGAGACCTGCAGGATTGTTGCAACCAATAAAGATTCCTGAATGAAAGTGGGAGGAAGTTGGTATGGACTTTATAGTGGGGTTACCTCATACTCAGAGAGGTTATGACTCTATTTGGGTGATAGTAGATTGGTTAACTAAAGTTGCTCATTTCATACCAGTCAAGACTACTTACCATGGACCAAGATTGGCAGAGCTATATATGGAGAAGATAGTGTGTTTACATGGAGTACCAAAGAAGATTATATCTGATCGAGGTTCGCAACTTACATCACGCTTTTGGATGGCTGTACATGAATCTTTGGGGACAAAGCTGAATTTTAGTACAGCATATCATCCATAGACCGATGGGTAGACTGAAAGAACCAACCAGATACTAGAAGACATGTTGAGAGCTTGTGCATTGTAGTATGGAACTAGTTGGGATAAGAGTTTGCCTTATGCAAAATTCTCTTACAACAACAGTTATCAACAGAGTCTTAAGATGGCACCGTTTGAAGCTTTGTATGGACGTAGGTGTAGAACTCCATTATTTTGGAATCAGACAGGTGAGTCTTAGGTGTTTGGTACAGATGTTCTTAGAAATGCAGAGGATCAAGTGCAAGTGATTCGTGAGAATTTGAGGGTGGCACAATCTCGTCAGAAGAGTTATGCTGACAACCGGAGAAGGGGTTTAGCTTTTGAAGTAGGTGATTATGTCTACTTGAAGGTGTCACCAATGAGAAGTGTGAAGAGGTTCAACATGAAAGGTAAGTTAGCACCAAGGTATGTTGGGCCATTTAAAGTTGTCGCCAGACGTGGTGAAGTTGCTTATCAGTTAGAGTTACCTGAGAATTTGTCTGGGGTTCATGATGTATTCTATGTTTCTCAACTTAAGAAGTGTTTACATGTGCCTGAGGAGCAAATATCTTTGGATGAATTGACTGTTAAAGAGGATCTTACGTATGATGAGTTTCCAGTTAAGATTATAGAGACTACTAAAAGAGTTACTAGAAGTCAGGTTATTAAGATGTGCAACGTTCAGTGGAATCGGTATTCAGAAGCAGAGGCAACTTGGAAAAGAGAGGATGGATTGAGGAAATCATACCCGCAGTTGTTTGCGTAAGCAGTCCAATCTCGAGGATGAGATTCTTTTAAGGGGGTAGAATTTGTAACACCCAGAATTTTTAAGTTTTTGAAATAGATAAAATTTGATTTAAATAAGCCTTAGTTTTGAGCCTAAATAATTTGGAGAATATGTTAATTGGGATTAAAATTTAAAATACTAGGTGGGACATTTGATGATGCATTCATGTTATCGCATTTGTTTTATTGTGTGGTGTGGTTTTGATTTTATTTGATTTGGTTTCAAAATTCATTTTGGAAATGGTATTGAAAATAAGTTTATAAGAAAAAAAGAAGGAATCACTCACCCTCCTTACCTTTGCGGCCTGGTTGGCCTGCTCTGCTAGCTTGGGACGCCCGAGGCTGCCGCGCAGCCCACTTTCCTACAGGCCTGCTCTTCCCACCCCGCTCTCTCTCACATTCGCATGGGCCGGCCTAGGAGGCCATAGCGGCCACACGCCCCCCTTCCCTGTTTCGCTGACGGATGGGGCCCGCTGTCAGCGCATCTCCTACCTCTGTGTCGTAACCGAGCCGGAGTCGAGCTCGTCTTCAACCGAATCCACCCGAGAAATCTAGGATTTCCACCCAAAACCGTCATGTCATGGGACTATAAAAGTGTAGCCGCATCCCCCATCTTCTCTTTTTCCATCTTAACTCCGAGCCGAATGACTTCAACTCGAGTTTAGGGCATTGAAAACCCTAAGCTTCGCTGCCTTCCGTCGACGGAGCTTGCCGTTCATCTCGCGCCCTCCTTCTCTGCATTGGTGAGCTTGCCATCTCCTTCTCTCCCTCCCCATGCTTTTATTTTGGTCTATGGTGTCTTAAATCCTTAGAATGAAGAGCTCCAGCGAGTTTTGCCGAAGCCGGCAATGGCGCCGCCGTGCGGATGATTTTTTCGGTGACCCCACCGCTGGGCTTCCTCCTCTAGATATCACAACCGTCCAAGATTAGATCAATGGCTAAGATTAGAAGATACCATTTCGGCTAAAATTTGATAAAGAGCCCTTGACTTTCATTAATATGGAACCCACAGTCCCTTGTCGTATTTCTAGAATACGTTTTCCCATTTTGAAAAATGTAATCTTCATCGGTTTAGGTGAATCATATGTTTTAAACTTTAAATGCTTATAACTTGCTCATTTTAACTCTGATTTGACCCGTTCAAGTTGTGTTAGGTTCGTATTTGCGAGCTCTGATTTAACTCTAATTTGTGTTACTATATAGTAGGTTTATAGCATTTAAATTTCGAGCTTATATTAAAGTAATTATTTATCTATAGGAAATCTTAGAAAATTCATAATTTTCACGTTTTAACTCCATTTTTTGTGATTTTATGTCTGTGTGATCGTAGTGATGTGTAGAAGAGTTTTACAAACTTTTTATACTGTTTTGATACTGTTGATGTACTGTTCTAACTATGTCTCTTTGTTTGCTTCATGTATGATTGTTCGGATGATTGTGTGTTGATGCTTGGTGATCGAGTATAGACGGTGAGCAGTTTCTTGACGATCAGGAGTATTATTTTGAGCCAGACTAGCAGTATCAATAGGAAAGCTTTGATCAAGGTAAGTATAACATGGGACCATCCTTGTTGTCCTAATCACTGAAATTATCAAACATATGCATGTGTCCTCCTTGACAACCATAGAGATTATAACTTAGCTATTGATATCTTGTTTCCTTGTCACCTATGGGTTGTGTATTTGGGTAGCTATTGCTAGCGCTTAATTATGAACGATGATCTTGTAATTGGATTAATGAATTATGCGACCAACCTTTAACGATTATTTTACTACTTTTAAAAGGGGGCTAGAGCAAGGGGTTATATTGTTGCTCTAGTTACTCTCCATATGGATTTACCGGTAAGTGACAACCGGGATTGACAGTATAGCTGTGAGGGCTATATGGCTCTGGCTTTAGTTGTTCAAGAGACCTTTTCTAGCTTGTTAGTGGTTACCTTAAATGACGTAAGAATGGCTTGACACGTTGGGTGTAGGACATCCTCTAGTCTATGTGTATAGCTGAGAAGGAATTATGCCATTTGAAAAGGGGAGTTCCTACATCTGCCTGTCGAGTGAATCTAATGGCCCTAACTTGTTAGACGAACTTTTGAATGGCTTTATATGGTTTTTAGTGTTTTGGAATTAATTACCCCAATGCAACTGAAAACCATGACTCACAGTGAAAGTGTACACCTCTGCGCAGAGTTTAATAAACTGGTATACTAGCCGTGCTCACAGATACGAGTGGCCTTAGGGATTCTTACAGAGTAGTTGATCACCATTGTTATACCATTGTTGTTATTATTATGCTCATGTTAATGTTATTCATTATCTTTATTACAAATGATCATTGGTTCATTAATGGGAATTGGTTCATCTTGATGCTACTTAATCGCTAATAATATGGTGAATAAAAGCTTAACGCAGTCAACCAGTGTCTAGCCCTTTGAGCCTCATGAACCCTGTGTTATATTTGTGGAGTACGACATGTGCTCACCTTTGCTATTTCCACCACAACAGATGAAGATTATGAAGATGATTATCGTAATGAGTACTAGTCTTGGTGTCAACCAGTCAACCATGTCCCTATGATTGGAGCTTCCGCTGGAGAACTACTATTAGTTGCTACAATTATTGTATAAGACTATGTGATAAATACTTATTCGCTATGTAACAAGCACTGTGATGAAACTATGTAATTTGTCAACTTATGTGTGTGATCGTCTCCTGGGGCGCACATGAGTCTTTTATGCATCCTATTTTTGTCCTTAAAAATGGGTGTGACACTTACCCAAATTGTATTTATGAATTTTCTACAGGGGTTAGTCTAACAAAATAACCAATGTCTACACTAGTAATTTTTAGTTCAATAACCAAACTAGACTCAATGTCTAATTTAATTAAGGAAGGCTATTTAACCTAAGCACCACGCTTAATTTAAAAGCCTCTAGAAGTATAGCTAGTACTTCTAAACCAAAGCATTCCATAGCAGATAAAGGTAGCAAGAAAGCATTGTAGAGATTTACTCAAATTGAGAGTCAAAGCATGATCATGGTGAGGATTTTTTATTTTTCTTTTTAGATGCAAATGATATGGATGCATGCAAGGGACTAAACATGCAGTGAATGAGAAAACATATTAAACTAAACAGAGTGGATGCATGGATTGTTAAAAGTAAACATGCAATGGAATGCAAAAATTAAAGAGATAACTACTCATCAAGTTTAAAGTCCATGAGCAAGACTATCTCACATTTCTTGATCATACTTACCATGACTCGCAAGATGGAATTTATGAGTGGTGCAGCATTTATGCCCATCACTTGAGATGTAATTTAAATTCTTGTGACGACGACCTTTTCTCCAATCTACACATGGTTCGAATAATATATATGTGTATTCACAAACCTGTGAGATGGCAGGGTTCTTGTGTTGATGAATCATGAATGTTCATGCACCTTGTGTTCTTCAATGTCTCTTTTGTGGAATCTTTTCTTTTCCTGTGGAATCTTGTCAAAAGGTCGAAACGGCATCTGATGTCCTGTCTATTCCACACTCAACAGAACAAGGGGTAATCCTACTAAAGCTAGTGGTATGTTGATCATCTAAATCTTTATGCTAATTGTTTCCCCGACAACGGAGCCAGAAATGCTTGTTGGTATTTATTAAGTTCAAATAAAATATGAAGGATTCTGCAAGTGCACAAAATATACCAATGTAGCATTTTACCGAGAGTATTCCGGGTATCATTATTTATATTTTACCACAGGGAAATAATGGAGTAAAGACTTAATGGATAGCAATGGAAAGACTACTAACCAACATACCAGCATAGCTAGAGCAGGGGATAAAAGTAATAATAGGAGTTATGCAATAAGACACACAGGGGATAGGTCATCAAGGATAAGCTAGTTAACTTGGGAGGTCAACAAGTGAGGTAGATTCCTATGATACTCTTGTCATATGGTTAAAGTAAACCCAACTATGTTAAGAATTACCATACTCAACTAGCAAGATATATTCAAAGTAAGCATAGCCATGTAAATAAGAGAATAAGTATAAGTCTTATAGAATGTTGAAGTGAAGATACAAGGCTTTACCAAGCCTCCAAGACTAGATCCAGAACCTTGAGCAAGAGCCCAACTTGACCCCCTCTCTCTCTAGCTACTACATTAGAGAGTCTAGACCTAATCCTCCTAGTGTATGAAGGAGAGGTTATCCTTTCAAGGGACACCTCTCAATCAACTGAATGAATTGATCAATGAATAATGAATGAAACCCTAGGGTCTAGGGCTATCTATATAGCCTCCTCAAATGCACCACGGCCGTCAAATCAAACCAACCTTGATACATGGTGTAGATTTATCCTCAAAGGTGGTGGGGGCAGGATCCGTGAGACTGTACCTGATTGGTCCACGTAGGTGGGCGGGTGCCCAAGAAGGTAAGGCAGGCGCCCTGCCACCATGGCAGATTGGTCTCCCATTCGTTCTGATGCCTTCTCGTGTCTTCTAGAGTCTTCCTTCACATGTGTGGGTCTTTTCTCTCTATATAAACATGACATGTGGGCCTTTCTTGGTTTTTTAAGCTAACACTCTATAGAAATAGACATTTACCAAAACTCGTGGAATTCTATTAGTGTACCGCCTATATCTATGTGCTATTTATCTTTAGGTCCTTGTTCATGTTTCGTTGACAGTTAAAAATGAGACTTATCTCCCATCAACACATGTGGTGATAGCCCTGTTCGTCCCTTGTAATCTCCCATGTTCGTTTCGGGTGTAGGAGTCTAAAATGCTACATGAGGATGCTGGCAAACCAGTACCTGGTAGTCTCCCAACCCGCTTCACACTTAGCCCTAAAACTAATTATGTAATTTTTATGATCATTAACTAATCTTTGTATGACTATACTAGACCAATGTCTACTCACCTTAGGATTATTCCTTTACTCTTTCTCTTTATTTTATCATTTGAGGAATGCTCACGTGTGTGTCCACTATCCTAAAATCACCGTTCTTACCCCTGTTATAAACATTGGTGTACTTGCAAGTATATTATCCAAGTTCATATCCATACTAGACTCTTAATCAATTAATGCCTTCCTTTGGGAAAATATAAATAACGATACCCTGAATACTTCCAAGTGAAATGCTAGAATGATAGGTCCGTGAGCTTGTGGGCAAATATCTAAAATTGTTAAGGAACTATCAAAGCCTTACCTAGTGGCATTGCTATTTATTAGTGATGTTGCTAGGTATTGCCAACCAGTATTTCTGGGGCCATCGCCAGGGATGGATTCTAACTCCATTCTTAGTGGTGGTGCTAAAAAATACCAACAAGCATTTCTAGCACCGTTGCCGAGGACACAAACCTAGTAGCGATGTTAAGAATTGTCAACATTGTGCCTACGCTTATCCCACTACAGGTTCAGCCACAGTCGTCTCCCTATTGGCTGCGGCGAGTGCCGTCTCCACAGCGGAGAGGCACGACCCTAGCTGCTCCACTTCTTGGCTCTCCGCGTGGAGAGCCTGCCTAGTCATGTCCAGGTCCTGCACCATGGTGCAGATGTCCCCCTTCCTCGTCGCTCGATGAGCTAGAAGAGGAGGAGCCTGCCGATTGCGAGTACTAGGCCACTGGCCGCTGGGACGATGATGGTCTGTCCCCACCAATGAGAGGTCATGGCGCTAGGTGAACCATGGAGATGGCTAGTGGAGATGGCACTACACCAAGAAAGAACAACAAAATCTTCCCAAATAGATCGAGGGTAAGATCTGTACTCATAAGGCTTCCACCAGTTTGACATGGAGGCACAGAGGGCCCCTGAACAGCCTCTCCTCGGCTGGTCCCCCATCATCTCCTCCCTTGGATGCTTCTTCGCTGCCATGGTTCAAGCTTGAAGAATGAGGTGCTAGGGAGGAGGCGGCGAGCAGGAAAGGTGAGTTGCAAGGTTACAAGGCAATTGTACTGACTCCCCTATTTTTCTCTAATTTTATGGCAGGGGACGCGCACGACTGATGGAATTCTAGCAGATGTGAGGTGATAGCGAGAGGTAAGGCGAGCCCACATCTCCACGATCTCTGAGGAGCATGCCTTCCGAGAAATACACATCGAGAAACGAGCCACCGAAACATAGCAGCCAGATGGCTATTCATATTTTACTAGACTCGAAAGAAAGTCTGAATGTGGCACATTTGATCTCATCAGACATATACAGTATAGAGCTGCAAGTAAAACTATTGCGATCACAACATTTATATCAGTAGTAGTAGTCATGAGTGGCTTTGATCTGTGTTGACCCTAACTTGTCTTATTTTCATGTATTTGATAAGATTTGATGAACTTCCGAGAACTATGCATCAAAGATAATTTTATTCAGAATTCAGATTTTATAATCTGATGTGTGCCTCTACAAACTAAGATAATTTGACGCAAGTCCCCAGTCTGCCCCTCGACTGTCATGATTGCTTGGATTAGACCACACTGTATACTTCATAGGATCACACAACGTCTGGCCGTCTGAAATCTTAACTACCCAAATGGTATAATTGATGAATGATGTGCTCCTGCATTCTTGCGTAGGCACGCTGTTGGTATAGATTAATGCACATAGAATAATCCACAAGCGCATAGATATTATACCGTTGTAGCACATCACCGAGAGTAATGCAATTTTATATTGAACCCAAAGGAACGGGGGTGAGGATAACTAAGTCTCAACTTAACCCAACTTCACAATCAAAGCTAGATAATAGGAGTGTAGAAGAGACTACTAAGGTCTTCTAGTACTAACTTCAATAAGATTTGTCTTCTATTGTTCAATTCTGGAGATATTACTAGAGAAAACACAGGTAGAGTATATTTTCTATAGTAACAAACTAGGGGCCGGCGGCCTGGCAGTGGGGCCGAGCGGCCCCACATATCAGTGGCTCAAGCCTTACCTTCGTGAAGAGTGTCCTGGAGTCTTCTAGAACCTTCCAACATGGTTCCCGCGGTGGAATTCCATAATTTCTTTTGACGAATAGGTCCCCCTTGGCGGTTTTCTGATTAAATCCTGCTAGAAACACAGATTCACCAAAACCATGGAATTTATTAGTTTAAACCCCTAAGTCTATGTTGTTGATCCATTTTAGTCATTTATGCAAGGTAGGTTGATAGTTTGTGATAAATGTTAACTACCATCAACAAGCTCTCCCCCACACTTAGGCTTTTACTTATCCTCGATAAAAGGATAGATTACTCAAAACATAACCTTAGGACAAGACATCAACATAAAACCATTTCCAGTCATACATGCTCTATAGGATTCAAAGTGTCTACCATGAAACTTTGTGCGGTTGAAGAATGGAACAACTTAAAACATATCACCCTCTTCCTTCAGTCAAGTCAATTAAAGAAACGGTTTAAGATTTTTGAAAATAAAACATATCTTACCTTCTCCTTTTGTAGTACTATCACACCCCCAAAATTTTTGATTTTGGGTTGTGAATAGAAAACACTAAATAAAACAAATGGTTTAAATATTTGTTTAATACTTGACAAGACTAATTTAAGTTTTAGCAAATTTAGTTATAGAAAATTGTGGTATTTCAAATTTTCTAAATTAATTTGGTGGGCACTTGCCTAATGTAATGTTTGCTTGTTTCATGACTATGTGTTGTGATTGTGAAAAGTTTTAAAGCGTGTTTAGTATGTCTTTTATTAGTTATCCGTCTTGTTTCTGTCTTTTTCTATAATTAAATTTGCACTTTCTTGTCACACCCGGTTTTAAGGACAAAACCAGACATACACTATATATGAAATAAAGAAGTCAAATCTCACATATAGCCGTAGATAAGTGTAATATCAAGAGACAAATGCTTATTAAACATAACGCAATAGTATAAGAAATAACCCTCGAGAGCAACATAGCGGAAAGACAACTCCGAACACCGGGTGTAGACTTCACTCTAGGAACAAACTGACTAGTTGATCACAAGCCTAACAATTCTAGAATCTAGCAATATGGTACCCTTCCTAAGATGTGGGGGAAATAGCAAGGGTGAGCACATGTCGTACTCAGCAAATATAACATGAGGTTCATGAGGCTCAAAAGTTGACACTAGTTTACTACGATTAGCTTTTAGTGAGTCATCTTTTTAGCAATTGAGTAGCAACAAGTTTACCATAAGCCCAAATAACCTCATGATCATGTAAACGTGAATAACGTATAGCAAGAAACAATAATCATTAGTGAGCATCAATATCATCAGTATTATCATTATCATCAGTGTTCATCATTTATTCTGTAAGGGTCCAAGGCTACTCGTGACCGTGAGCACGGCTGTTATAACAGTTTTACACTCTGCAGAGGTTGTACACTTTCACTGAGTCGTGATTTACCCTTTCGCCCGAGGTAGCTAATCTCTTGACCCACTTCCAAGGAAGGTTGGCAGGGATCACTATGAAGTCTCTCAAAGGTTCGTTTAATAAGTTAGGGCCATTAGATTCACTCGGCAAACAGATGTAGAGCCCCCCCTTCTAAATGGCACAATGACGCGCAACCTATACACATAAGGACAGAGGCCGCACTATACCTGATTCGTCAAGTCATTCTTATGCCATAAAGGTTACCACTAACAAGCTAAAAAATGTCCTCATACTTGACTAAAGCTAGAGCCATATAGCCCTCACAGTTATACTATAAGTCCCGGATGTTCGCTCACAGATGAGTCCTTATGGAGAGAAACTAGAGCACCATAAAAACAGCCCAATGCACTAGCCCCTTAAGCCATATTGCTATAAAGCATCTTTTAAATGTTTATTGCATATACCGTTAGTCAAGTTACAGATCATGGTTATTTATCTTGAGCACTAGCATAAATACTACCCAATGCAATGTCCCACGGTGTCAAGGTACAAGATGTAAAAGCTAGGATATCCTTAGGGGTAACAAGATAGACACATGTATATGAATTAAGTGTATTAAAGATGAATAGGAAACAAGGATGATCCCATGCTATACTTGCCTTAAATTTAGATCATTCTTCTGTAGATTCGTAACCTCCAAAGAACCGCTTCTTGATCACAACGTAAATCTCACCGACTAGATAGGATTATAAAGCACCACACAAGCATCCATGCAATCATACATGAAGCAAACAATAGAACTAAATTAGAACGGTACACCAAACATGAAATAATCAAGTCAAAAGGTTTTAAAGAGATTCTACACGTTGCTACGAACACACAGACGCGAAAAGCACGCTAATCGAAGCTATGGTTGAAAAGATACATCTACCAAAAGATTTTATTGTATAAAACGGAAAATTATAGGTCTCATTTGTTTTAACTATATAAAATCATATATATATATAGGATAAAATACTTTTTATAGATATTCAAAAGTGACTTAGGCTAAATTACATTTAAATTTAGAAAACTAAAGGAGAAATCAATAATATTTTATTTATAAATCTAGTTGCACAGTTATTAATCAAGTTAGATCTAAACTATGAAATTCCAGAGATTTTGATAAAGAAAACATTAATACTAATACGTAGTTCATGTTGTTATAAATTCATTACAATTTGAACGGACTAATTCGAAATTAAAACAAATAAGTTATGAATTAAACGAGATTTTGTTTAGTATAATATAGATTAAATCTAACATCGAATCTTAAAGGTGGAAAACCTAACCAACAGTAGCACTAATATGTAGATTATGAAATTACAAATCTTACGCAATTTGAACGGGTCGAAACGGAGTTAAAACGTAGAAGATATGGCCTAAACAAGATAGTGGCAGTTTTGTAAATACCTAGAATTTTAATTTCAAAAATAAATCAAAATCTGGTTTTTAATGTGATCTAGACGGTGGAATTCAAGTAAATACCTCTTCTTCTTGGAGTAGAACGTATGCTCACAAGCAACCATGGTAGAAGTTTCGGCTTGTGCTAGGCAGCCTGGTGGCTTCGTCGGACGGCGACAAGAGAATAAGGAGAAAAAATAATTTACTACACGAGAGATTTCCCAAACTAGGGGCTCCTCTACGGTAGTTTTGATGTGCTTTTACCCAAGGGATAGGTACGTATATATAGGGAGGAAAACTCCCTACCCCTACGTCAACTAGCGATACGGTACTAATTGATGTTGCACCCTCCACCTCTACTGATGGGCCTAATTAATCATCAAAGCCCATTAGTAAATGAATGGGCATTTATGATTATTGCACATAGGCTTTGAGCGTTGAAAAAAAATGAGAAATTTATTATTTTCGAAATTAATTAATTTTATGGATAAAATAATTTCAGAAAAGTCTAAAATTATTATTTAAGCCACGAAAAATACTCCGAAAGCTCCGAAAATTCGGGGAAAAATCTCATAGACATTATGAAACATGAGGAACCCAAATAAAGTATTTGGACCTCATGATAAGATATTTAGGAGCATCTAAAAATTAGACTATGCTCACAAACAAGTGGAAACAAGCTACAGAAAAAATCTCAAAAAGTTTGTAGAGGTTGATTGACGGACGAGGAATTGAAATGAGTGATTTGGGTTACAAAGAAAATATTTTAGAAAACTCTCAATGAAACTTGAGCTAAGAGACCAGGAATTTGATGGTAGAAAAAGGATAAAGGTATAGCAGAGAAGGAAAATTGACCTACTAAACGCATTTTAATAAAAACAGTTTGAATTGATTTTGTACCTGGGTCAAAACCAAATAATACAAAAACATAATGCATCAGCATGTATGCACAACAATATTGCTAAACCTTCTGATAGATTTTAATTTAATGAAAAATATTATTTTTCGATGTTTTCATGAGCACAAAAATACATAATTAAATCATTTTAACTCTATTTCCAAAGAAGCAAATTTTAGGGTGTTACATTTCTCGGTCCTAATCTTTTCATTCTGAGTTTTCCCAAAATCCTTTTCTTCTACTCGAAATCACTCAATTCATTTCATCATCCATCAGGGTATCTCTAAAATATTCACGGGAATTATTCGGGCTTTGTCAGGAACCTTTTCCTATTTTTTTAGGAGAATAATCTAATTTTTAGATGCTCTAAAATATTCTTTCATGAGCTCCAAATACTTTATTTGGGTTCCTCGTGTTTCAAAATGTCTTTGAGAATTTTCCCCAAATTATCAGAGTTTTTGGAGTATTTTTCACGGCTTAAATATCAATTCTAGACTTTTCTAGAATTACTTATACCCAAAAATAAAACAATTCGAAAATAATTAATTATAAAGCTAGTCCATCTCAGCCCAAACTCTTTCCCTCTCTCTTTCACGTATGACATGAGACTTGTTTCTATCGTTTTTCATCAGGCTTGCATCGAATCAAACTAATCCAAAAATGGATCATATCATCCTTTGAAGGCAGCCCAATAGAAATCCAGCTTGGCTTGGCAGCCGTACATCTCCTTCCTGCAATATACGCCTATACGTCTCCAACTCGGCTTGGCTATAAAATATGATGTCCCGGCCTACCTGCTAGCCCTGTTCTCCAAGCCCTAACCAACCACCATCACCGTCGTCGCGAAGTCAAGTGCCGCCACCACCAGAGAGCTGCATGTGGCGCCTAGGGCTGCTGCACCCCCCACGCCGAGGAATCAAAGCGCGTGGATCATGGGAAAGTTCGGTCAATCTCTTCACAATTTCATGGAGTCGTTCTGCACTTTGTCATCGCCTCGGTCAAGTTATTATCGCCAAGATCGATGCCAACGTAAAGTCCTCATCGTTGTTGCCATCTACGTCCAGCACTGCTCTTCTAGTTGTCTTCACCTTGGGACGTCATTGGTGAGTCTATCTGCCAATCTGTTTCCCCATCTCTCAGATGTCAGTGCTCATGTTCGTCTATCCTTGTTCTCTCAGCACAAGTTCATCTCTTTGCTGTCGCAGGCATGTTACGTTCGCCTAATCCGCCTGCCTATACAACTCCGCGTGCCATGACCATGAGTTCCACTCACCTACGTGTTGAGCATGTCGCCAATAGCTCTCCTCCTCGCTTCCATGCTGAAACGAAGCCCAAAAGCAGGTGCCATGCACGCTATACGTACCCGCACGGACAGGCACGAGATCAAGCAAAAGCCAGGCATATGGGTATATGCATGCACGAACAAGCCATGCACTCCATCGAGCCGAGCGTACATCCTCATCTGTGGGCACATGACACGTCCAGCCCTTGTTAGCAACCGAGAGGCCTGACGCTCGGTTTCCAAATTCCAATCCATCATGCGTCGATTCATCAGATGGAGATTTGGCCATGACCAATGCTGCCATTGAGTCTCGCTGCCGCCGTGCGCTGTATCGACTCTCTCAGATCGACTAATCTGCACAGGCATCCCGCTGCAAGTCGAGGACTTCATGACTAATGATGGAGATCGTCAGATCGAGATTCGCCTAAGCATTTGCGCCTCCACGAGACCACGACTAAAGTGTAGAGCTGACATCACCAAGTCATTCGCCACACAACGAGATCGGGGTTTCGCTCAACACCGGAGACAATCAAGATTGTAACAGTTTAGTATATATCATGTGAGGATTTATGTAATCGGCGGCTGCTGCTACTACCGCCGTAAATCCTCCAAAGAAGCGCTGCCTGTTGCCAATCCCGGCGAGCTGCCATGGTGACCATCATCACCAGTGATTGAAAGTCTGAACCGCTATCAGCTCTGTAACACCCAAATTTTCGGAGTAATAAATTTTAAATAATTTAGAGAAAGGGAATTAAAATTTTAAAACTATTTGGTGATGCATTCATGCTGTTACATTTATTTTATTTTGTGGTGTGGATATATTTGTTTTATTTGATTTGGTTTAGGAAAATTTGATTTGAAAATGTGTCTGGAAAATTAGAAAAGAAAAGAAACAAAAGAAAAAAAAATAAAAACAACTTACCTTCTTACCTGGTGGCCCGATGGCCCGACGGCCTGCTTTCTTCCCCTGCGCTGGCGCCTGTGATCGCGTGGGCCGGCCCAGCAGCCGCGTCAGCCTGAGCCAGCGCTGCATCGGCCCAGTACCGCAGCAGCAGCGTTTCCCTCTCTCCTTGGTCGCTGACGGGTGGGGGCCACATGTCAGTCGTCTTCTTCATCGCGTCGTAACCGAGCCGGATTCAAGCTCGCAATCACCGAATCTTCACCGCCTCTATACCGAGATTTCCTACCCGAACACGATGTGGTAAAGCTTTAAAAGTGAAGCCGCGACCCCCTTACCCCTTTTTCCATCTAAAAGCCGAGTTTAGCCCCGTGAAATCGAGCCTTGTGAGCTTGGAACCCTAGGCGAGTTTGGTCGCACACCGCCGTCACTTACGGGTGGTTTTGCGCCTTCTTTCTTCGCTTGGGTGAGTTTGTCATCTTCTCTCCCTCCCTATGCTTTTCTTTTGAGTTTTTGTGCTTTGTATCGTGGGATTGGAGCTCACCGTGGCCGACAATGGCGCCGCCGTTCATCCCCGAGCCGTGTTCTCTCCTCGGGTCGTCGTAGTGCTCCTAAACCGCCTAGATGAGTTCGGGTTTACTTCCTCTTTCGATTGGTGTTGGTTGCGGGTTGATTGGTGGTCGGGAACGGGGAAGCCGAGTTTTTTCCGGCGAGCTCGGGTGGCCGGCCATGGTGACCGCCGGTCGGAACCGAGGAAGAAGGGTCGGGTTCTTCACTGTAGACTTGCTGATGAACACGATCCGTCCAAATCGAGATCAACGGCCCAGATTAGAACTTACCCCTTCGCGGGTAAATTTGTTAAAGAGACCCTCAGCTTTTTAGTTATCAACCCGCGGTCCATAGCGTATGTCGGAAAATGCGTTTTCGCGTTTTGGAAGCGTATTTTCTCCCGGATAATTCAAAAATACGTTTTCAGATATTTACAGTTTTGCCACTAGAATTGTTTTGGTCATAAAATTTTTATTTTAACTCCGATTTGACCCGTTCAAATTGCGTTAGGTTCGTATTTGCGAGCTCTACATGTTGGTAGTATTGTACAGTAGGTTTGTGACAATTTATTTTCGAATTTATATTAAAGTAATTATTTATCTATAGGAAATCTTAGAAAATTCATAACTTTCACGTTTTAACTCCGAATTTGGTGATCTTTGCGTCTGTGTGATCGTAGAAACGTGTAGAAGAGTTTTATACACTTTTATTACTGTTTTGCTACTGTTGGTGTACTGTTCTAATTGTATCTCTTTGTTTGCTTCGTGTTTGTTTGATTGGATGCATGTGTGTTGTTGATTGATGATCGAGTATAGAAGGTGAGCAGTATCTGGATGATTCAGAGTATTACTTTGAGCCAAGTCAGCAGTATCACTTGGAAAGCTTTGATCAAGGCAAGTATAACACAGGACTATCCTTGTTACCTATACATTGAATTGTCATACATATGCATGTGCTTACCTTGACAACCTTAGAGATTATAACTTAGTGATTGTTATCTTGATTCCTTGTCAACCTTGGGAATGCATATGGATAACTACTGCTAGTGCTTAAACTAAGAACAATGATCTTGTAATTTGATTAATGGATTAAGCAATCAACTATTAAGATGATTTTATTACTGTTAAAAGGGGGCTAGAGCATGTGTATTATTTTGATGCTCTGGTTTCTCTCCATAAGGACTTATCTGTAAGTGATAACCGGGATATACAGTACAGCTGTGAGGGCTATATGGCTCTGGCTTTAGTTGTTCAAGAGACCTTTTCTAGCTTGTTAGAGGTTACCTTAAATGGCGTAAGAATGGCTTGCCACGTTGGGTGTAGTGCGAGCCCCTGGCCTAGTGTGTATAGGCTGCGATTGTTGTGCCACAGGGAAGGGGGGTTCTACATCTGCCTGCCGAGTGAATCTAATGGCCCTAACTTGTTAGACGAACTTTTGAGTTGCTTTATATGGTTCTCGGGTGTTTGGGCTTGATCTCCCCACTCATTTGGAAATCATGACTCACAGTGAAAGTGTACACCTCTGCGCAGAGTTAAAAACTGGTATACTAGCCGTGTTCACGGATACGAGCGGCCTTGGGGATTCTTATGGAATAGTTGATCATAACTGTTATATCACGCTTAATTATTGTTGATTATTATTTGCTCATGTTAATGCTATTCATTATCCTTATTACAATTAATCATTGGTTCTTTAATGGGAAGCGGTTTATCTTGATGCTACTCAATTGCTAATATATGATTAAAAGCTAAACGCAGTTAAACAATGTCTAGCCTTTTTGAGCCTCATGAACCCTGTGTTATATTTGTTGAGTTCGACATGGACTCACCCTTGCTATTTCCACCATAACAGATGAAGATATAGAGGAAGATTATCGGAATGAGTACTAGTCTTGGTGTCAACCAGTCAACCGTGTCCCTGTGTGGAGTTTCCGCTGAAGAATTACTATTAGTTATTATTACCTATCGTTCAAGACTATGTCTTAAATACTTATTCGTTATGTAATAAGCACTGTGATGATACTTTGTAATTTGTCAACTTATGTGTGCGACTGTTTTCTGGGGCGCACATGAGTCTTTTATGCATCCTATTTTTGTCCTTAAAAATGGGTGTGACAAGCTCGGTGCTCAAGTTATACAAGTAAATAGCATCAACATTAGTATGTGAGTGGCCAAAGGACAACAATTTCACATTACAGTACGTATCTGCTCTTCATAGTTATGCGTATGGATGAAAACGGATCGGATACGGACGGATATCACTGATATCGTATTTGTTTTCATATTTATGTCCGGATTCGGATTCGAATACGGATAGTATAAAAAATGCCGGATAGGATATGATTAGATATCGACATCATAAATATGTGATTTAAATATTCGGATACGAATACGGTATCGGATGTTAAATATCCAGACTCGGATACGGACGGATTAAAACCCCTCTAAACGAATTCGGTCTCGAATACGGTCGGAAAATATCCGTACCGTTTTCATCCCTAGTTATGCGGCTTTAATCCTCGAGTATTTATTCATTTGAAATCTGTTTTGCTCCAATTAAGTTGCGTTAGATTCGCATCGACGTTCTCTACGCAGTAGCGCTAATGTTTTTCATGTCATATGTTTTTCCATATATAGCTGAATATTATATTAATTAATATGTTTGTTATTAGTTTTATAATTAAAAATAATCTTGTCACGTCAATCCTTTGTAACTAAGCATGAACTTAGCTAATGGAAACTTAAATATGTTTAAATTATAATTTACTTAGCCCAAGCACATGTCTCATATAATTGGAATAGTTGTTCTCACGTGTTTTTTTTATCTCTGCAAAGTCGGCAATACTTATAAATAAAATATGACTAGATTCGACTTGGTTTTTAAGCAAACTATAATTTAGCTAATCTAAATCAACATTTTTACATGGTTTTTTTCTCAATTAAAATAATTCAATCTTGTAGTTGTTTCTTTTAAATTTGAATCTTTCTGTAGTTGTTTCTTTTTAATGATAGTTTTGTTATCTGCGTTTCCTGTGATCTCGTGACCATAGCATCTAGCTCTCTTTTAGTACGTTGTTTTCTCTTGTGTGGTGTATTTTTCTTAGTTGTCCCTATTTGTTTGCTTGTATGTTTGTTAGTGTGCTAGGTTGCTGTGATCTACGAGTAGAAGAAAGACTATCCGTGAGCACCGAAGATCCGAAGGTGAAGACTAGAAGCTAAGTGCCAGAAATTGCAAATGAAAGATTAAGTTGAAGCTTTTCAGAGCAAGTTGCTTTGGGCATAAAGCAAGTTTTAAGGCAAGTATAATATGGGATCATCCTTGTTGTCCTATTCACAGAAATTATCATACATATGCATGTGTCATCCTTGACAACCGTAGAGATTTATCATAGCAATTGATACCTGAATTCCTTGTCAACCTTCGAGATGCATTTGGGTAGCTATTGCTAGTGCTTAATTATGAACAATGATCTTGTAATTTGACTAATGGATTAAGCAACCAACCAATAAGATGATTTTATTACTATTGAAAAGGGGGCTAGAGCATGTGGGTTATTTTGATGCTCTAGTTTCTCTCCATAAGGACTTATCTGTACGTGATCATCCGGGACATACAGTATAGCTATGAGGGTTATATGGCTCTGGCTTTAGTTGATCAAGAGACCTTTTCTAGCTTGTTAGTGGTTACTTTAAATGGTGTAAGAATGGCTTGCCACGTTAGGTATAGGATAGCCTCTAGTCTATGAGTATAGCTGAGAAGGAATTGTGCCATTTGAAAAGGGGGTTACTACATCTGCCTGCCGAGTGAATCTAATGGCCCTAACTTGTTAGACGAACCTTTTAGTGACTTTATATGGTTCTCCGGTGTTTGGGTTTGATCTCCCCACACATTTGGAAATCATAACTCACAGTGAAAGTGTACACCTCTACGCAGAGTTAGAAACCGGTATACTAGCCGTGCCCACAGATATGGGCGGCCTTGGAACATCTATAGATAGTTGATCACCATTATTATATCATGCTTAATTCTGTTGTTACTTTTATGATTATGTTAACTACTATTTCATTATTCTTATTACAAATGATCATTGATTCATTAATGGGATTTGGTTTACCTTGATGCTACTCAATTGCCAATTATATAATGAATAAAAGCTAAATGCAGTCAAACAGTGTCTAGCCTTTTTGAGCCTCATGAACCCTATGTTATACTTGTTGAGTTCGACATGGACTCACCCTTGCTATTTCCCCCACACCTCAGTGTGTAGTGAGGTGCTGCTCAAAAGAAGGATAAAGAGGTAGTGAAGTTTCTAGAAGTCTTTTAGAAGTGTTTGGCATACGGAGCCCCCAGTCAGCCATCCTTGAGAAGAATGGAGCCTAAAGTTCAGTCATCATTCCACGATACTCTGATGTAAGTGTTAATTTATAGCTATGTACACGCTATATAATAACATTGTTTCTGATACTTTTTTATTCTGACATATGTGTGGACTTCCTGGGCACACATATGGCTTACCTGGTTTAGTTCTTTAAATCCGGGTGTGACAAGTACTCTCGAATCACTCTATATATGTGGTATTTTTGGATCCTCACCAAGGCATTGATGACTCTTCCTTCTTTTTGCCTATTTTTCTAAAAGCTAACGTGGAGCTCAAATAGGGATGAATATGCAAACATACTTGCACTGCATATATTGTAAAGTCAAAACAAGGATCCGAGAAGAAAAATACCATACTCCTAGATCAAGATGTGCATGTGCGTGGAATATGTATATGGTGGCTAACCTAATTCTACTATGCTCCTTGAAATATGCCTCGCTTGTTTGAAACATGGAAACACTTTCGTAAGAAAACATGGGCTATCCTATTCATTATTTTCTCTCTTTTTTCAGGCGGACATCTAAGTACATATTGTTTTAGATATCTTAGACACTTGTCCATTTTTTCAATATTTTTTTATGAATAATTTTTGCATAGCCCATGCCTCTCCTTCTGCAATTAAAACTTTTCAAGAGAGTCATTTACAAGAACATGGAGCATTTATTCTTAACAAACATATTTTTGTATCTATTTCTAGTATAGGAGTAGAACATTTTTATGTGGATGGAAAACATGTTTTTGCAAACTCCCAGTGTAGGAGCAGTAGATATATGTGTAGTGTACGTGATCTTGATCTTAAGAGCATGATAAGTTTCTCAACAAGGGTCACAAGGTTTGACCAAACTCAACACAATGACAAATAGTATATTTAGAAGGTTTCCTAGTCTATCATATTTGGCTCTAGTAGGACATTGCTTTTACCACAAAGGAGAGGTGTAGCTATTCCTTTAACTTTTGAAATAAAATCCCCCAATAATAAGACATCAAGAATCAAGTTCTCATTATTCTACTATATCTCATTCCACAACAACTTAAGTAACATGGGGTCCCTAATAATAAGTTCCCAATAGTGCAAGACTTTCAATAAAAGCATTATGTGAGTCTATCCTTAAGTCACGACTGAAATAATCTTTCCTCAGGTTTTAAAGTTGTTTATCTTAGGATTTTCAATTCGATTCGAAATGAAAAGCATAATATATGAAAATAGAGTGTGTGGGACCACAAACCTGACCATGGACGAAGCGCGAGGCGAGAGGGCACCATGATGGGCTGGCTAGCCCATGGTGGAGGCGGGGCGGCCTTCTCCGAGGACTGTTTGGGTCTAACTTTGGCGAGCATGGTTGTTGGTCCATTATTTCCCAAATTTCATGATTTTCGCAATCGAATTCTGTCTTGATGTCGCGGTGTGTCTCCCCCACACTTGTTTTCCTATATACCTTTATGCACAACATGTGGAGACAAACACATATGTACAAAAGAAATAGAGAGCAGGAAATAATAATAATAAGACTTCATTAATATATAAGGCACTTTATTACATAAACTAACCTAAACATAAACTTTTGACTAACACAAACTTCAACCACTCTAACAATTTGAGCTAAGTGACAAACCTAAACATATGATATCACACACTTTAACCTAACACTCGTGCCTTATCAAAATCACTACCTAATTCTCCTTCCTAGACTTGACAGCGAAGTGATTTAAAGCATTTGGGTCTTCTTTTAGGCTCTTGCGATGAACACGCTCTTCATCAAGCCTCTACACTAGGGTACAAACTACATCAGAGAGGTCTTCAAGCTTCTTCTCTAGGAGGGCAATGGTCATCCTTGGACGTTCAGGTGGTGATGGCGCCTTCCTCTTTATTGGAGGAACAACCTTGATTCGCTCTGGCATAGCCTGGACTCCATCAATGATTGTACAAGGGGTGACTGACCAGTACTTCGCACATGTGACATCTCCAAACTTGTTGGTCTTTAGTTCGGTCAGCACCTCATGACCCTTTAGCGAAAGACGGTTGATCTCCTTCGTCATCTTGAAAAGCTTCTGGGCGACCAGCTTTGGCTCTTGTTGGAGAGGCTTTCCTTCAAGGCGTAGCAGCGGTGGTGGCGGAGTGATTAGTGGGCGACGAATGACTTGGGCATAGTAGGATTGATTTGAGCAAATGGGGGTAACTTTTGGAGGAATGGTGATCAGTGCTAGTGCGTCAGGCTTCTTGCTAAGATCAGCTCCATAGGGGGATGATCTCTCTACTGGCCATTGGATCTAGAGAGGAGGAGAGCTTTGTTGTTGTTCAAGAGGGGAGGCTTTGATGGGATGGCTATGAGGCAAGCAGAGGCTCATTTATAAAGGGGGTTCAACTTGTGGCAGGGATCAAGATCTATCCAAAAGGGGTCTCATAACGAGGAAAAACTGAATGCGTCGAAAAACTGCAGGAATGCGGAGAGGAACGATGTAGAAGACATGAGAGAATTGAGCAGTCATGAGGAGATAGACAGGTGGGCTGGGTGACCTCATGGTGAGGCCAGGTGGCCCCACACTTCCCCCTCTCATGGAGATTTTTCTCACATCGGTTTCTATGTCCTATCTAATCCTGAAAAATATATTCTCACGTTATGAAACACTAAGGAGGATGGCAGTGGTGTAATTTATGGTAAAATCAGAAAATCTACTTCATCCAAATCCTCAGGTGCTTTTTTACGTTCTAGAAAGATCTTGAGATGGTGGCCATTTACCTTGAATAATGTACCTTCGTCGTTTTGAAGTGTTACCGCTCCATACGACGAGGTGCTTATCACCGTGAATGGCCCTTTCCATTTACTCTGAAGTTTTCCATGCCCAAATAATTTAACCCTAGAATTAAAAAGTAATACCTTATCTTCGGGGATAATCTCCTTCTTGATCCTCTTGTTATGCCATCTTTTTTTCTCTCCTTGTAAATCATGGAGTTGTGATATGCTTTTTCACGCCATTCATCAAGCTTAGAGAGTTGTATCTTCCTCTTGTTCCTGGGCCTCAAAGTCCATGTTCCATCGCTTGATGGCCCAATGAGCCTTGAATTCTAGCTCAACAGGTAGATGGCAAGTCTTTCCATAGACCAATTGATATGGTGATATCCCAAGAGGTGTTTTATAGGCCGTTCTGTAAGCCCATAGTACATCGAGTAGTCGATCTTTCCATGCAGTACCCATCTCGTTGACCGTCTTCTATAGAATATTCTTAATTTTTTTTATTTGATGTTTCTGCCTGGCCACTTGTGTGAGGGGGTATGGAGTAGCAACATTGTGATGGATCCCAAGCTTCAAAAATTAATTGTGAAAGTTCTTGTTAATGAAGTGAGTTCCTCCATCACTAATCACCATCTTTGGAACTCCGAATCGTGGAAATATTATTTTTTCAAATGCCTTCTTGGAGTTCTTAGCATTAGTAGCTCCACATGGCATGGCTTCCACCCACTTGGAGACATAGTCAACTGCCACCAAGATGTACTCATAGCCCTTTTGATTTTGGAAATGGTCCTATATAGTCGATTCCCTATACATTGAAAAGTTTAATCTAGAGATTGTTGCTGAGTGGCATGGCATCTCTTGAATTGATATTTCCATGCCTCTGACAAGCTCTACATCTCTGAATGAAATCCTTTGTGTCTTCATACATGGTTGGCCAAAAGAATTCACTTTGCCAGATCTTCGCATGAGTGCGGAATGCTCTATAATGTCCTCCATACGGTGACGAGTGGCATCATTCAATGATCTTGATGCCCTCTTCTGTTGGTACACATCTTCTAAGCAAGCTATTAGAGCAGACTCTGAATAGATATGGCGCATCGCATATGTGGAGATGACTTTCGTAGATGAGTTTTCTTTTGTTTTCCCCAAGCAATACATAACCTGTAACCATAAAATTGATAATTTTCGCGTTCCAGGGGTCTAATTTCATGACCTTGAAAAGTATGTCGCCCCTCAGTGAATCATTGATGGGCACCACCTGTGAATTCTCAAACCGCATTCTAGATAAGTGATCGGCAACAGAATTTTCTACTCCCTTTTTTATCTTTTATTTCTAAGTTAAATTATTGGAGTAGTAAAATCCATCTTATAAGTCTTGGTTTAGCATCTTTCTTAGTAAGCAAGTATTTTAAAGCAGCATGATCAGTATAAACAATCACCTTAGCTCCTACTAAGTAAGATCTAAACTTATCAATAGCAAAAACAATAGCCAGGAGTTTTTTTAGTTGTTTCATAATTAAGTTGAGCTCATGTCAAAGTTTTGCTAGCATAAGCAATTGCATGATGCTTTTTATCTTTAGTTTGTCCCAAAACTGTCCCCACAACATAATCACTAGCATCACACATAATTTTAAAAGGTAGTGACCAATCAGGGGGTTAAATGATTGGTGCAGAGATGAGAGTTTTCTTAAGAATGTTAAAAGATTTTAAGCATGCATCATCAAATTCAAAGGGAATATCCTTAGCCAAAAGATTTGTAAGTGGTCTAGCAATATATGAAAAATCTTTTATAAAGCGGTGGTAAAAACCAACATGACCAAGGAAACCGCGGATCCCTCTTATATTTATAGGAGGAGATAATTGTTTAATTACTTCAACTTTAGCTCAGTCTACCTCAATTCCTCGTTCAAACACCAAATGGCCAAGCACTATGCCCTCTCTAACCATGAAATGACATTTTTCCTAATTAAGGACTAAGTGATTTTCTTCACATCTTTGCAAAACCTTGTCTAAATTTTCAAGATAATCATCAAAAGTTTTTTCATAAACAGAAAAGTCATCCATGAAAACTTTCATGATTTCTTCAATCATATCAGAAAGTATAGACATCATGCATCTTTGAAAAGAAGCTAGAGCATTACATAATCCAAAACACATTCTATGAAAGCAAGAGTTCTATATGGACATGTAAAGGTGGTTTCGCTTTGATCATCTAGGTGGATCAGAATCTGGTGATAGCCTAAATACCCATCAAGAAAAGAGAAGAAAGAGTGGTTTGCTAGTCGCTCCAACATTTCATAAATGAAGGACAACGGAAAGTAATCCTTCTTTGTTGCCTTGATAAGTTTTCGGCAATCAATGCACATCCGCCATCTAGTGACGGTTCTTTGGAGGATTAATTCATTCTTTTCATTTTTACTACAATCATACCTCCCTTTTTAGGCACAACTTGAACTAGGCTTACTTACTCACTGTGCAATACGAGATAGATGATCCTAGCATGCAAGAGTTTCAAGACTTCTTTCATAATAACCTCTCTCGTCGCATTGTTAAGCCTACATTATGGCTCCCTAGAAGGTATAGAGTCAAGATCCATAGGGATGCGATAGGTGCAAAGAGCAAGGCTAATTCCCTTAAGGTCTTGAAGCGAGTAGCCAAAGGCAGAACGATGCTTTTCTAAGACAATTAGCAAGCAAAGGGATTCTTCCTGAGAGAGTTTATCACTTATGATCACAGGAGAATTCTGATCATTATTAAGAAAAGCATATCTAAGACTAGAAGGCAGGGGTTTAAGTTCAATGGAGGACTTAGGTGGTTCTAGTAATTCATCTAAAGGTTTAGGGTCTATGGGATTTTTGTCTTCTTCTTTGATGAAAAACTGGGCATCATCTTCAAGGTTGGGTTCAATCAAGTCATCAAGAGATGCAACCTTAATCTCTTCCATTGGGTCTTGCTTAGGAATTGGCTCAGTCTCAGCATTTAGAGAATGAGTAGTGGGTATAGAGAGCTTAAAATGTTTCCCAAGTCTTATATTCAACTTCCTCGTTTGTCCTTCTTGGATATGTCTTTTCAATTGGTTGTCCTATCAACAAGCCGAACTCCATAATATCAAAGATATAGAAGCTCAAATGAACCCTGGTTCCATTTACATGGATAGGGAGGACATATAGAATCCCCAAACTTGAGAGAATGTATCCTAAAAGACTTTTCAATAACCTTGTTGTCGGGGTTAATGGCATGGGTTTCAATAAATCATGAGCAAAAGATGCAGAAATGATATTAACACCCACAATTAGATTATAAAGAGTATCAAAAGGAGCTTTGTTAATTTGGCAACATATGGATATAGAAGGTGAATCTAAGCGAATCACATCATAGAAAAGCTCTGATTCTTCTAGCCATTCATTGCTTATAATGAAAACTAGCTCTTTTGTAGTCTTTTTAAGGAAAGCTTCCTCAGAAGGGTCTAAAGGTTCTACATGAGATGATGATTTCCTAGACTTTTGGGGTTTCCTCATAATATGGTAATTCGAGGTATTTTCATATTTAGTAAAAAGTTCATCCTCGAATTCAAACATGAAATCTAAAATTGGAGTTTCCTCCTTTCCCGGTGGTTCGGGATCTGGGATAGCTGAAATTGGTGATGAGGTACAGATTCGGGTTCAGCTATCTAGGATTCCTCCTCAAGTGACTTCTCTTCTACTTCTTTAGGGATGTCCTCTAAGATTTTCATGAGAATGCTTCTCCCTGAACTGGCGAAGACATGCAAGAACGAGCCTCCTGAGGCTGTATTAAGAAGTTTTGAGGTTTCTCTATTAATACCCATATAAAAACGTTGAAGAAGAATGGGGACTTGAATGGCAAGGTCAGGGCCAGTATTAATAAGAGTATTAAAGTGTTCCCATGCCATGCCCAGAGATTCTTTCTTCTTTTGTTTAAAAGATAGAATCTCCAAACAAAGTCTCACTACCCTCGAGATGGAAAAGAAATGTAGGCAAAAGCTAGAACACAAGGCTTCCCAATCTCCTTGTCTACTATTGATGGTAGATAAGTGCCAATTTTAACCGTCAACAAAGCATGGAAAAGGACCTAAAACATAATTACCACATAGATATAGGGGGTCTACTAATAGAATTCCATGACTTTTGGTGAATGCCTGTTTCTGCAGGGTGTCTGCTGAAAAGTACCAAGGAAGGCCCACATGTCAGGTTTACATGTAATCTAGCAGGTACGAGAAGGCTCTGGACCAAACGGGAGGCGAATCTGGCTGGGAAGCCAGGCGGCCGCCCAGCCCTGTTAGCCAATCAGGCTCTGTCTCGTGGATCGCCCCTTCATCACCTTTGAGGATGAATAATAATCGTAGATCAAGGTTGGTTTGATCCGATGGCTGTGGTGCTTTCTAGAGAGCTATATAAGCAAGGCCCCTGGCCCCTAGAGGAGGCATCCTTTAAACCCTAATTCATTTTCTCTAGTTGGGATCAGCTAAGAGGGGTCCCTCGAATGGATCTCCTCTCCATAGCTAGCTATCAAGAGAAGATTAGTAATCATTAGGATCTAGTCTTAGCAAAATAGAGAGATAGAGAGCAAGGGAAGAGTTGGAGGTGGTGCTGGCATGTTGGTGCTCCCTCTCTGGCTTGTACTTCGATGGATTCAGGCTTCTCCGAGTCTGCATCTAGGATACTTCTGGTAATTGATCTTTATTCAAGTATTTATCTTACTCTTTTGTTCATTGGTTCACAGTTCTTATGATTGCTCTAGTTCTTGTTAGCGCTCTGAATTAGAGTAGTCATTGTTAGCATAAGCGTGGTGCTTAGGCTGTCAGTTACCTGTGTTTGCGCTCTATTCTCTGGTTGTGTGGTAGTTATGGGAGGTGACAGCCCCGTCCACACCGAATTGAGTAGGTTATTAAATTAGTAGGACCATAGTCACGTCGGTAGAGTAATCCTTAGTGGTGCTTTCCCATCTAGGGGCGTCCCGAAGTGAACATTAGAAGGACATTTGAATCATAACCTTGCCTTGCATAGGATCATTACCATAGGAATCCTCTCTACCCATCATATCTTAAACATTGATTGCTACCCTTGGATAAACTAGTTGTATGGTGATCCACACATGTTTCCCTATGGATACGATATTTAAAACCCTCTGGGTGAAAGAAACAATGGTATCCATGCGCTTGTGGATTTATCTGTATGCGTTAAAAATACCAACAAGCTTTCTAGTGCCGTTGCCGGGAGAACGATTATTGTGATTCAGCAAACCAAATCTGTCCTTGTATCTTTCCTTTTCAAGCATGGATAACATCACTCCTATCAATCAATATGCTGCTCCCATGGGTGCCCAACTAGAGCCACCAGAATCTTCCAAACCTATCCTCACACCTGGCTATGAGTTGGATCCGTGCTTAATAAATATGGTCCAGGACCATTCATTCTTAGGAGAAGACGATAAAAACCCATACACACACCTACGGGAATTTGAGCTAATTTGTGCATGCTTGTAAATTGAAGGCATGTCACATGAAACATTAAGGTGGAAGTTATTTCCGTTCTCTTTAACGGGAAAAGCTAGACACTGGTATTCCCAAATCGTAGGGAGTGTACAAGGAGATTGGGGAACTTTACACTCTAGCTTTTGCTTACATTTCTTTCCCATTCTCTGTGGTTAAACTTCAAACAAAGGTTCTAACTTTTAAACAAGAAGAAAAAGAATCTCTTGGCATGGCTTGGGCACGTTTTAATGACCTACTCAATTCTGGCCCTGACCTTTCTATTCAAGACCAAATGCTCTTGCAACACATTTATGTGGGTCTTAGTGGAGAAACCACACAACTTCTTGATACATACTTTGGAGGCTCTTTCTTGCATCTCTCTGTTAGTGAAGGGAGAGAAATCCTTACAAAAATCCTTAAAAAAACTCCTTACACTAGCATTCCTGATGATCCCTAAGAAGACGTAGTTGAGATAGCTCCTAAGGAAGAACCTATGATAGTTAAGCCTAAACCTTTAGTTACTCCACTTGAAGCCTCAACTATTCTCCAAGTTCTTGAACCGCTGAAGGAGGAAGAAATTCCACTTTCGGAAGATATGTTTAAGTTCGAGGAGTATCTTTTCTCCAATTTTGGAAACATCTCAAATTATTCTGCAATTAGGAAGTCTTCGGCACCGTCTACACCTAACCAGCACCTTTCTGATACAACCAAAGATAAGTTCCTTAAAGAAAATGTGAAGGAGTTAACAACAATTATAAGTAATAATTGGTTGAGAGAATCTGAGCTTTCCATGAAGTCATTCGTCTAGATTCTCCTTCTACCTCTATTAGTTGTTAGATTCATCAAACCTCCTTTGATGCTACTTACAATCCAGTTATAGGAGTAAATATCATGTCTAAGTATTTTGCACATACACTTTTTGAAGACATGAAATTAACTCCAACAACCAAGCTTCTAAAAAGTCTCTCAGGCCAAATCCTTCCTAGTAAAGGAATCTTCCATTTCATTCTATCAAAGTAGACAAAACCAAGGTGTACCTTAGTTTCTATATTTTTGATACTTGGGAATTTGACCTTTTGATTGGACATCCACAAGAGAGACTTATCCATGAAGGAAGAAAGGGGAGTGTAAATGTACATCTCGGAAAAAGACTAAACCTTTCCATTCCCATCACCCAATCACTCCACACCAAGATGGAGTTAAGTCCCGAGCAAGAACCAATGGAGGGGATAATGGCAATGTCTTTCCTAGAATCGTCCGACAAAGATCTCGAAGAAGTCACCAAAGATTTCCTCAAAGAAATAGAACAACCACAAAATCCTTTACCTTTGGATGAAACTCAGGAACCTCCAAAATCCCCCATTGAACTGAAACCCCTTCCGTCAGGATTGAAATACGCTTTTCTAAATGACGACAAGGAGTCTCCTGTGATAATTAGTGATAAACTTTCTGAATATGAGACCATCCGACTCCTTACTATTTTAGAAAAGCATCATTCTGCTTTCGGCTACTCACTCTAAGACCTCAAGGGGATTAGTCCTGCCCTTTGCACTCATCGCATTCCTATAGACCCAGCTTATACACCATCTAGGGAGCCCCAACGTAGGCTCCACAATGCGATGAGGGATGTTGTTAAAAAAGAGGTTTTGAAACTCTTGCATGCTAGGATAATATATCATGTACCACATAGTGAGTGGGTGAGCCCGGTGCAAGTTGTACCCAAGAAAGAGGGTATGACTATGGTAAAAAAATGAGAGAAATGAATTAATCCCACAACGAATCGTCACTGGATGGCAGATGTGCATCGATTACCAAAAACTTAACAAGGCAACAAAGAAAGATCACTTCCCGTTACCCTTCATTGACGAGATGTTAGAACGGCTTGCAAAGCACTCTTTCTTTTGTTTCCTTGATGGGTATTCTGGTTACCATCAAATTCCGATCCATCCTGATGACCAAAGCAAAACCACTTTCACTTGTCCCTATGGAACTTATGCATATCGTAGGATGTCTTTTGGTCTATGCAATGCTCTAGCCTCGTTCCAAAGGTGCATGATGTCTATATGTTATGATATGATAGAGAAAATCATGGAAGTTTTTATGGATGACTTTTCTATTTATGGAAAAACTTTTGATGATTGCTTAGAAAACTTAGACAAGATTTTGCAAAGATATGTGGAAAAGCACTTAGTCCTTAATTGAGAAAAAAATCATTTCATGGTTATAGAGGGTATAGTGCTTGGACACTTGGTGTCCGAACATGGGATCGAGGTAGATCGTGCAAAGATAGAAGTGATAGAGAATTTGCCTCCTCCCACAAACATCAAAGGGGTACAAAGTTTTCTTGGTCATGCGGAGTTCTATAAATGTTTTATAAAAGACTTTTCTCACATTGCTAGACCCCTCACAAATTTGCTAGCCAAGGATGCTCCCTTTGAGTTTGATGTTAAGTGTTTAGATGCTTTTCATATTCTTAAGAAAGCACTCATCTCTACACCAATCATTCAACCCCTGATTAGTCGCTACCTTTTGAAATCATGTGTGATGCTAGTGACTATGCTGTGGGGGCAGTTTTGGGTCAAACAAAGGATAGAAAGCATCATGCAATTGCTTATGCTAGTAAAACTCTATCAGGACCTCAACTTAATTATGCAACAACTGAAAAAGAGCTTCTGGCTATTGTTTTTGCTGTTGACAAGTTTAGATCTTACTTAGTAGGAGTTAAGGTGATTGTTCATACTGATCATGCTGCTTTGAAATACTTGCTCACTAAGAAAGATGCTAAACCACAACTTATAAGATGGATTTTGTTACTCCAAGAATTTGATTTAGAAATAAAAGATAAAAAGGGAGTAGAAAATTCTGTAGTCGATCACCTATCCAGGATGCAGTTTGAAAATCCACAGGAATTGCCCATCAACGACTACCTATGAGACGACATGCTCTACAAGGTCACGAGCATCAACCCCTGGTACACAGATATTGTTAATTTTATGGTTGCGGTTATGTACCACCAGGAGAGAACAAACGTAAGCTCATTCAAGAAAGTCGTCTCCACATATGGGATGAACCAAATCTCTTCCGAGTCTGCTCTGATGGTCGGAAGAAGGAATCAAGATCATTGAAAGATGTCATTTATCACCATATGGAGGACATTATGGGGCATTCCGCACTCATGCAAAAATCTGTCAATGTGGATTTTTCTGGCCAACCATGTATGAAGACACAAAAGATTTCATCCAAAGATGTGGAGCACGTTAGAGGCATGGGAACATAAATACACGAGATGCCATACCACTCACCAACAATCTCCAGATAGAACTCTTTGATGTCTGGGGAATCGACTACATGGGACCATTTCCAAAGTCCAAGCAGTGTGAATACATCTTAGTGGTGGTTGACTATGTTTCAAAGTGGGTTGAAGCTCTACCATGTTGAGCTGTAGATTCCAATCACGGCAAGAGGATGTTTGTAGAAACCATCTTTTCCATGCTTTGGAGTTCCACGCATGGTGCTTAGTGATGGAGGTTCTTACTTCATTGATAGGAAGTTTCAACGCTTCTTACACAATCATGGGTTCCATCACAATATTGTGACACCATACCATCCTCAAACAAATGGGCAAGCAGAAACATCAAACAAGCAGATCAAAAACATTCTGCAAAAGACTGTCAACAAGATCGGGATAGGCTAGAAGGACAAGCTTCATGGAGAACTATGGGCTTACAAAACAGCCTACAAAACACCTCTTGGAATGTCACCATACCAGCTGGTCTACGGGAAAACATGCCACTTACCTGTCGAGCTGGAATTCAAGGCACACTAGGCCATAAAGAGATGGAACATGGATTTTGAAGAAGATGGGGAGAAAAGAAAGATGAAACTCTCTGAGCTTGAGGAATGACGAGAAAAGCCATATCATAATGCAAAGATCTACAAAGAGAGGATAAAGAGGTGGCATGACAAAATATTGAAGAAGAAGAAATTCAAACTAGGTGACAAGGCGTTACTATTCAACTCTAGAGTGAAGCTGTTCGAACATGGGAAACTATGAAGTAAATGAGAAGGACCATTCAAGGTAATTAAAGTAGCATCACATGGAGCGGTCACGCTTCAAAACGATGAAGGTAAGCTTTTTAAGGTAAAAGGCCAACGTCTAAAAGTCTTCCTTGATGCACAATTACTAGAAGAAGAATTAGACATAGTTAATTATATAGAATTTAAAATTACTAAAAGAAAGAAATGGATACCTTGCTAAATTCTGCATAGAAATCATGGGAAACACTCCAGACAATTAATGCTTAATTTCCTAACCATTAATCTATTCCATGAGTTTTATTGTCTATTTGAATTGTGCAGGAGTTATTAAGAAGAGCTGACAAGTAAGTGGATCTTCTATCCACTAGTGGAGCACTGTCTCAACAATCATCATCAATCGATGCTCCACTAGAGGAAGTACATCTTCACTACCAGTCTGCTACACTATAAGATCGAATGACTACGTCAACATCTAGCTTGGGGAGAGCACCCCCATGTATCTAGCTAAGTATTTTCTTCCCTTAGCTTTACTTTATTCCTTACAAGTTTTCTTAATTAGTAATAATAATGGTCTAAACCAACTAAAGCAAAATAAAAAGGGTGTGTCTAGTTTACTTGTTTTTGTTCTTAAAAAAGTTGTTAATAAAAGAGGACTATCTAAGTAATCTCTTGCATAGAAATGATGAATAGTTGATCCGCTATAATTCTTTTTAAGTACCTAGTTTTTAACCTCGAACTCTCTCAAGTTTTAGACACAACTATTTTGATCTAAGATTTGTTCTAAACCTGAAACTTGTGGGTAGCAAATGCTTGATCTAAGTCTAGGTAGTTGGCGGATATGATATGGGAAGGTTTGAGCTGTTGTTTATCTTGTTCCTAGAGATACTAGAGTTCTGCAGATTTTATCTTTTGAAAACATAAAAATGTTGCATGATGAGTTCCTATATGACGAGAGTTTGAATTCCTACCACAGCCATATATACATGCTTGTTAGACTAGGAAAACTTTCACTCATATTTACTGCTTATAAGCATTGAGTGTGGTCAAGCTGTGTCGACCCTTAGGGATTGGTCTTGCGGTTAAAATTAAGATCACGCACACTCCACCCATATATGCTGCTTCTACCATAGAAGTACGTATCCACATGCTTTCCATTGTAGACACATCCCAAAATTGTTCTACTCCTACACTGGGAGTGAGCATCAAAAAATTTTCCTTCATCCATTGCTAGCCCCTTTTGTTATGCAATAAAGCTCCAAGTATCCCTTTTACTACTACCTCTATCCATATATCCAAAAAAGAGGCTTGGGTGCTCTGAAAAAAAGAAAGAAAAAAAGAGGAAAAGGAAAAATAAAAGAAAGAAGACAAATGTCCCAACATAGAGAGATTTTGAGCAGCCCAAGTTTTTCCCAAAAATTCTTTAAAGATCAAGAGAGGTGTGTATTTCTTCAAAGGAGCAAAAGTAAAATTAGGTATTCACCATTATCATCCCTTTACCCCTTCATTTCTACATACATCTATCATCATCACCATTTGCCACTATCACCATATATCCACTCAAACCATATACGTAGGACCACACACATGCACATCTTGATTTGACTATATGGCTAGACACATTCCTCTAGATCTATGGTTTGACTGTGCAATAGATGTTTGCAAGTATGTATTAGTTGTCTCCCCACCTATGAGCTCCACATAAGCCTGTTAATTGTAGGACGAGAGAGAGAAGGCATACACCATTAATGTCTTGGTAAGGATCCACAAATACCACAAATGAGGTACTTGAGAGGGTCATACAAGGGAATCTCTGAGTTTTATTTGAAAATCTTGTGAAACTCCGAAATAATAGTTGATCAAAGAGCTTGAAACATGATGCTTGACTTAACCGTTCTGTCTTTCAACTACTCAAGACCCAAGTGACGGCTACAAGCCCCATGGTGAAAGGTAATATGGGTAAGTTTGAAAGTCAGAATAGTTCACTCTAATCCGGATGAAAGTTCTTGTTTGAACGTATGTGTACTTTTGAGGCGTGAAAGCATTGTAGCAATTCCTGATCCGTTAATGAGTTTATCTTTGCTCAGGGACGAGCAAAGGGTAAGCTTGGGCGAGTTTTGTTGACGGTAGATAAGTGTCAATTTTAACCATCAACGAAGCATGGAAAAGGACCTAAAATATAATTACCACATAGATATAGGGGATCTACTAATAGAATTCCATGACTTTTGGTGAATGCCTGTTTCTACAGGGTGTCTGCTAAAAAGAACCAAGGAAGGCCCACATGTCAGGTTTACATAGAGATAAAAGGGCCACGAATAACTTTTCTATAATCTGGAAGGTACAAGAAGGCTCTGGACCAAACAGGAGGCGAAACCGGCTCGGAAGCCGAGCGGGCACCAAGCCCCTAGGCGACCACCCAGCCCTCTTAGCCAATCAGGCTTCGTCTCATGAATCGCCCCTCCACCGCCTTTGAGGATGAATAATAATCATAGATCAAGGTCGGTTTGATCCGACAGTTATGGTGCTTCCGAGAAGGCTATATAAGCAAGGCTCCTGGCCCCTAGAGGAGGCATCCTTTAAACCCTAATTCATTTTCTCTAGTTGGGATCAGCTGAGAGGGGTCCCTCAAATGGATCTCCTCTCCATAGCTAGCCATCAAGAGAAGATTAGTAATCATTAGGATCTAGTCTTAGCAAAATAGAGAGATAGAGAGCGAGGGAAGAGTTGGAGGTGGTGCCGGCATGTCGGTGCTCCCTCTCTAGCTTGTACTTCGACGGATTCAGGCTTCTCTAAGTCTGCATCCGGGATACTTCTGGTAATTGATCTTTATTTAAGTATTTATCTTACTCTTTTGTTCATTGGTTCACAGTTCTTATGATTGCTCTAGTTCTTGTTAGCGCTCTGAATTAGAGTAGTAATTGTTAGCATAAGCGTGGTGCTTAGGCTGTCGGTTACCTGTGTTTGTGCCCTATTCTCTGGTTGTGTGGTAGTTACGGGAGGTGATAGCCCCTTCTACACTGAATTGAGTAGGTTATTAAATTAGTAGGACCATAGTCGTATCGGTAGAGTTATCCTTAGTGGTGCTTTCCCGTCTAGCGGCGTCCTGAAGTGAACATTAGAAGGATATTTGAATCATAACCTTACCTTGCATAGGATCATTACCATAGGAATCCTCTCTACCCATCATATCTTAAACCTTGATTGCTACCCTTGGATAAACTAGTTGTTTAGCGATCCACACACGTTTCCCTATTGATACGATATTTAAAACCCTCCAGGTGAAAGCTACAATGGTATTTGTGCGCTTACGGATTTATCTATGTGCGTTAAAAATACCAACATCTACTCCCTATGGTGAGGTTGTACCAACATTTAACTTTTTCCATCAAAGAAAAAGGAAAAAGCTTCCATCGTATGGTTTTGCCTGAAAGGCTTGCTATGTGTAGGCATGCACAAGTTTGCTCAAACTCATTTAGGTGGGAACAGGGGTTTTCATCATCCTCGCCCGAAAAGGTTTGATCCTGAACCATGTTAATTAAACATGGATGCAGCTCATAGCTAGATATTAGGATAGGCTTTCAAGATTCTGCTAGCTATAGGTGCGCGCTCGTGGGTGCATCATTTTGGTAGATAGGGGTGGATTCTAGATCCATGGTAAAGATAAAAGATAAAAGAATAATGATACAAGGTTAAGCTAGACTCAAAGTTAACTCGACAACCGTTCCTCAGCAACGGCGCCAGAAATGCTTGTTGGTATAGATTAATGCACACAGAATAATCCACAACGCACAAATATTATACCTTTATAGCACTTCACCGAGAGTAACCCAGTTTTATATCGAACCCAAAGGAATGGGGGTGAGGATAACTAAGTCTCAACTTAACCCAACTTCACAATCAAGGCTAGATAATAGGAGTGTAGAGGAGACTACTAAGATCTTCTAGTTCTAACTTTAGTAAGTTTTGTCCTCTATTGTTCAATTCTAGGGATATTACTAGAGAAAACACAGGCAGAATATGTTTTCTATAGTAACTAAGTCCTGCTAAACCTACTAACGGGAGGTGGACTATAGAGGATTCAACGAGGCTATAAGAGTCACCCTCGCGAGCTACCATCGATCTAGAAAATAGGGTTCATCCATGAGTAATTGAGTCTAAGCACCATGCTTACACTACGAATACTACTTTAACTCAGGAGCTACAAAGATTAAAGTACTCAAAAGAGAGTCGCAAACCTGAAGAACAATATGAACAAGATGCTTACTTGAATTACAAGTCGATTACCAGAGAAATCTCAGAACCAAGCTCAAGATGAACTTGATTCCGCCAAGTACAAGCTGTAGAGAGAGCACCGATAGGCCGGAGCTTCTCCAAACTTTCCCTCTCACACTATCTCACTATCTCTAATACAAGACTAGATCCTATCGAGGACTAATCTTCTCTTGATTGCTAGCTCTTATCCTGGTGGATATATGGATTAGGGTTTCTGGTTTTTCAGCTCTTAGGATCTAACCTGGCCTCTTCCCTGGGGGCTACAGACAGGTATATATAGCCTGGAGCATCAATCCTCAGCCCTTGAATCAAATCAACTTTAAATAAGGGCTAAGATGCAATCTTTAAGGCGGTGGAGAACCGACGTAGGAAGGTGCCTGATAGGTGGGCCCACCAGGGGCCGGGTGGCCTGGGAGTGGGGTCGGGTGGCCCCACATGTTAGTGGCTCGAGCCCCGTCTTAGTGGAGAGTCTCCTGGAGTCTTCTGGAACCTTCCCACGCAGTTCCTGTGGCAGAATTCCTTAATTTCTTCTGACAAATAAGTCCCCCTTGGCGGTTTTTCTGATTAAATCCTGCTGGAAACACAGATTCACCAAAATTTATAGAATTTATCAGTTCAAACCCCTAAGTCTGTGTTCGTGATCTATTTCAGTCATTTATGCAAAGTAGGTTGACAGTTTGTGATGAATGTTAACTACCGTCAACACGCGCGCGCGTGGTTGGCATTAGCAGCATCTTACAGCAGGGGACGTCGTCTCCTAGCCCGTCGCATTGACGTGACAGGGCGAAGCCCCACCGCACACCCACGCAAATGTCTCGGTCGTGGGGTGGTCGACGGCCCCAAAACTATAGCAGCAGAACAATGGGTGAGAGGAAAGGTTATACCTGCTGCCTTCTCTCTCTAAAGCTCCTGATTCCATCCCAAAGCTTATACCTGCTATCGCGGGGTCGAAACAACGGCAAGCATTATTGTTCGAGATGGTGTCAGAGTATGTGTCTCTGGTAGCTCGGGTGGACTCAAGAACACAAAAATCACAGAGGGGACACAACGGTTTATCCTAGTTCGGGGCGATCGATGCCCTACGTCTAGCAGCTGATGATCATTATATACTCAAGAGCACCCAAAATTTGAGGGTTACAACAGAGTGTACAGGAGAAAGAGAGAGATTTGGTTGGGGGATAGCTCGATGCTAATCCTGAGTTTGCCTTGCCGTCAGTGGAGCCTTCCCCTCGTCACAGAGGAGGAAGATGATGGGTGCAGTGGAAGAGCTCTCGGTGATCCTCTCTGGGTTGCTCTGCTCTTGGTGCTGAGCAGGAGCGTATCGGTGAGGAATGGAATGATGTGTCTCAGATCGTCACCCCCCCTCTAGGATCCGACCTATCCTTATATATCGACATAGGTCAGAGTAACACCCTAGCCTGTTATTTAGAGCATCTCCAAGAGACTCTCTATATATGTCCTAATTTATAGGAATACAGAGTTTGTTTAAAAACACCCACCAACAACCCCTTCAATTGGATATGAAAATACAGATATCCTCTATTCCGGATATCTCGCTAGCCATAGATGAAGAGCGAGAATGGCTCTCTAGACTGCACACAAGATATAAAAAAGTTGTTGGAGAGTATAAAGATATAGAAAACGATTTTTAACGAGTCTCTAAAGGATGATTTGGAGAGTATATTTTAGAAAGGCTCTTGGAGATGCTCTTATCAACTGGGACCGTATAAGCCCTTCTCTATTTTTTCTCTTTAGTTATTTATTAAGTGGAACCGTATGTCCTAACGAGAATTGGTTTAACATTTTTTAATAGTTGTATGATTTATTATAGTGCATTTTACAATCTAAGCTGATTTGATCATTTTCAGAAAAAAAAAATTTATTAGAAATCCTAAACTATTTCCATATCTAATCTGCCTTTTCCTATTATTTATCTTTAGTTATTTATTATCAACTGGAATCATATTCTCTTTCTATTTACTCCCTCACATCCTTATCCTCTTTTAACAATAAGTTTGAAAAGTTTAACTTAAGACAACGCTAGAAATCTCTTTATTCAGAAACAGAGTGAGTAAACAAATAAACTATTTTTCTGGCCAACGACCAAGGCATATATAAGGAACAAATAAACTGTTTTGTAGTTTTTCTTCTGTTCGAATACTGAACAAGCTAAGGAACGAACAAATAAACTGTTTTGTAGTTTTTTCTCTGTTTAAATACTGAACAAGCTTAAGGAACGGCAGTGCCTCCATTGGCATATACATCGTTTGTCAAGACGCAAGCTTTGAAAGTCAGGAGATCAATCCACAGCTACTATAGTTAAAAAAATAAAGAAAAAATGCACAGATACTCTATAAATGAGGCATCCCATCTCCTCGTCTAAGCACACAAACACAAACCGACCGATCATTGAGTGAAGAACATCTCTTTGTTCTCTCTTTCGATAGATCGGAATGGGGAAGAGCCGCGGCAGCATTGCTTTCTTCGGCACCTACAGGCCCCCCGTGCCCCTGGATATCTTCTCCTGTCCAGCTAATCCGCCGCCGCTGACCGCCAAGGACGAGCTGCTCCTCACCGACGGCGAGTCGTACAACCAGAACGGGCAGCCCATCCCAGCAGCGGCGCTCAGAGAGCTCCTGACGTTCATGGCCAAGAAGAACCCGAAGCTGGCCTCGGAGTGCGGCGCCACCCCGGAGGACGCGGAGAATGGCCGCGTCACCGGCCTGGTGTTCGTCTCCGAGAGGGACAGGGGCCTGGAGACACTGCACGTGGCTCTGCGCTTCGTCGCCGGCGGCAAGGTCAAGGTGCTGAGCCTGGGCGACATCTACGGTGCCGACACCTTCGGCGGCGTGCGCATGGAGGACAGCGGCTGCATCGCTGGGGGCTTCAAAGTTGGGCGTTCCACCGTCGGCCACTCACTGGTGTACGTGTCCACCAAGCAGCCGGTGAAAGCACGGCGCGCCCCGTGGACCGTCGTGTACAAAACCAACCTCGCCGACGGCAAGACCGAGGGCCTGACACCGCCGGGCCAGTACGATCTGAGCCCGGCGGTGTCGCCGTCTGGGAAGATGGTGGCGGTTGCCAACTTCCAGGAGAGCAAGTGGAACGGAGAGATCGAGAACCTCAAGACGGACATTGTGGTCATGAACGTGGACCGGCGAGCGCAGGGCGGCCTGGGCCGCAGGGTGCTCATCAAGGACGGCGGCTGGCCGACGTGGGGCAGCGACAACGTCGTCTTCTTCCACCGAGGGTTCGACACCACGCCGCCCTCCAACACCGCCAGGTGGGGCGTCTTCCGGTACGACATCGCCGCTCGCAAGGAAGAACGCGTGACGCCGGAGAGCATCGACGCCATGACTCCGGCGGCCATCAGCGAGACCGCGGTGGCCGTGGCGACCATCCGCGAGAAATCCAAGCAGGTCCTCATGAAGGTGGAGCGCGTGGTGACACAGTACAGGCACATCGAGATCTTCGACACGGCCTCGCCGGGGCAGCCGCCGGTGCCCATCACCCAGAAGACGAGGCCTGAAGGGGACCACTACAACCCCTTCGTGCTCGACGGAGGAAGCCGCGTGGGCTACCACCGCTGCAGAACCGACAAGCTGCTCAAGGTCCAGAGGAGTACGACAAGCATCCAGAGGAGGTTCGACAAGGTGCAGACCCCGGAGTCGCACGCGGACGTTGGGCTCTTCAGGGTCACCGGCGTGTTCCCGTCCGTCTCCAAGAACGGCAAGAAGCTGGCCTTCGTGGACAACGAGTTCAAGGCCGTGTGGCTCGCCGACAGCAGTGGCCTCCGCGTGGTGTACAAGGTGAGGGCCTCCAAGAGCGTCTTCTCCACGTCGTGGAACCAGAACGACGACCTGGACACGCTCTACGTCTGCGAAGGCCCGGCCTTCTCCATCGACAAGCCTGTGCAGATCATGAGGATCCCCGACGTGTCCAGGGAGGACAACGAGAACCTGGAGACGTTCCCGCTCACCGACGAGGAGTACAATTGCGCCTTCCCGTCCACCAACGCCGAGGGCACCAAGCTCGTGTTCCGGTCCAGCAGGAATAGGGTCCCTGGAGGGGAGAGGCAGCACAAGAACCTCTACATCATAGACGCGAAGAAGGGGGAGGCCGCCGGTGTGGTCCCGCTCACCGACGGGGCATGGACCGACACCCACTGCAGCTGGTCGCCCCGGGAGGGCTGCGACTGGATCGTCTTCTCCTCCTCCGGCAGGCCGGAGAAAGACATAGTCAAGGACAAGGACGAGCCGGAGAAGGACCACGGCCTGGACCCAGGCTACTTCGCCGTGTACCTGGTGAACGCCAAAGACATCAAGAAGGGCGAGGTGCCGGTGCCCGTGCGGGTGATCCACAGCGCGCCCACCATCGCCGGCCACATCAACCACCCCGTGTTCAGCCCGGACATGGCGAGCATCGTCTTCGCCGCCGACCTCGCCGCGGTCTCCGCCGACCCCATCTCCATGCCGCACTTCACGCACTCGGTCCGGCCCTACGGCGACATCTTCTCCGTCAACCTGCGTGACACCACGGACATGGCCAAGAACAGGGACATCCAGGAGTTCCACCGCATCACGCACAGCCGCTACGAGTACTCCACGCCGACGTGGTCTGGCATCGCCCACGACGACGAGGACCCCAACGCCAAGTGGAGGATGCTGGAGAGCTTGCCCAACTTCACGCCGTGGTGCCCGTACGCGCGCGGCGAATCCCTCGAGAAGGAGGGCTGGCACATGACCGGACACCTCACCATCCAAAAGCGCTGCTGCTGAATTCTGATCATGTGTCAGCATTGTGTGTCTGCATCAAAGCTTCCCGTCTCCGTTTCGTTTCCATTTCGGTTTTGGTTTCCATTTTGATTTCCGTTTCTATTTCCTTGAAGAAATTTATGTCACCGCTCACTGCTCTCTCCGTTCGTGAATAAATCAATTCCTAGAGTTGTGTTAAGTCAATTGTTTTTAAAAAGTTTGACCGAATTTAGAGAAATGAGCACTAAGATTTAGTGCATCAAATTAGTACCATTAAGTACACTATGAAATATATTTCCATATTTTGATTCTTTGGCGTAAAAAATATGGATTTGCTATATTTCAGGTGCCTGAAATATATACTTTTTTCAGGCGACGCTACAAACCCATGGATGTGCATCCAACGGTCAGATCTATGATATGTTCTTTCTGTTACCCAGGCAGCTATAACGGGTCCGCAAATCCACGAATGAACCCGCAAATCAGGCAACTACCGAGCTCACCAAACCTTAACGGGCGCATGATCCAGGACCCGTTAGCTGAAGTTGGTGCTCATTTGGGCCAAAATGCAACTATTGGCCACTGCATGTTGAGAAATTAACAAATCTGCCATCTGCCACTGCATATGCAACTGTTATCAATTTTATTTGTTGAACTCATAACACCCAACTATTTTAAATGCTGCTAGCTTTATATAGTATTACAAAACACAAGTATGGAAATTGCTCATTACAAATAGTGCAAATACTACTTGTCGTTAATGCAATTATACTATCTATGTAACACATGTCACATTTTTTGAAATTGTACATTTCAAATAGTCACATAGGTACAACTCCAACCAAGACAAATGACAACTCGACAGAATAAGAACAACAACTATCTATCTAACCACCTTAGATGACAATGCAACTAACACGAGAAACCTAACAGGATACATAATCCCCTTAGACTGCACCCTTCTGCAACCATGGCAGTTTACTCCCTTGGGGTGACACCATTAGCAGCTACTGTCACTACACCATTCTCGACCACAGCATTTTGTTCTGCTATGGCCTCAAGTTTCTGCAGACTGCTTCCGATTAGTAGCTTGATTTTGAGCATTGTTGGTGGCAACCAACTTTCTATTCATGACCTGGAGAGTGGAAAATGGCAGTTCAAATAGTTTATCAACCAATCTACATGAGGTTATAGTAGGAAAAATGCTCAAACCAACCCTACAGTACCTACATTGCTGCAACTTGTACATGTTCAAAGGAAATCTTAGGGTTAACAAGTGAAACTGCAAGTGCTAACATTCATACAAGCGCATACAGATATGAGAGACATCGACTTCTCTGCTAGCACAAATCACAATTAACAAATTACAATTTTTATATAGTATGACAAAGACAAATAACTAAAATGTGTTAGCACAAATCACAAAGAACATTTTTTTTCTATGGACAGACAAGGAGACAAAATGTTGGTTGTACTGTCACAAATCACAAATTACAATTTTTTTCTATAGTATGACAAAGAAAAACAACTGAAATTTGTTGGCACAAATAACAAATAACAATTTTTTTTCTATGGAAAGACAAGGTCAAAATGTTATCCGTGCTGGCACAAATCACAATCTTAAACAATCAGTGTAGATTAGCCCACACAATTAGACATTCAAACAGTAGGCATTAATTTGGAAGCACTGACCAACCAAATGTGATTCACTCAAACCAGCAACAATTCCTATGGAAATACTATATAACAGAAGAAAATCCTTACAAGTTATAATATTCTTCAGTTTTGGCTCAAAAATGATAGGTTGTGAAACTGTTATCTACCTAATTTGCAAGTCTCGTTGCACATGCACATCCATTTCCACCTCGGTTAATTTGGGTTTCCAAAGCTGAAACACTACTACCAGTCTGGAAACTAAATTGCAATGAGAAAGTGAAGTTTTGCTAGTTAAATTGCCATTTCTTCAGACATTTAGCAAGACCAACTTGCTTGGGACAAAAGGCTATGTTGTTGTTGTTGTAAACTTTACAAAAGGGAAATGATGTTTTAAGTAAAGAATGACCAACCTCTCCACATATAGACTCGAAGAACAATTTCGTATCTGCCTAAGTGACATGCAGTAAGTGCATATATTAGAATGAGTACCTAGTGGTAGTATAAGTGTACATACGTAGCAAACCTTCTTGTCAATGTTTCTGCAGTAAATAGTCATTGCACACATTTCACGTTCATCATCAGACCGCGGATCACAACAAAGTGTCAAATTTTTTAGAGATCATACGCAGATACAAGCATGAACCTTGAGTAGAAACAATAGCAATAGATGCTCTTGCTAGAAGTCCTGTGGAGGATCATAGTTAGAAAACAAGTATCAATATCATCGTCCACAAAGACAGAAAAAAATGCCTAGGTGAACAAAGTTGCCTAGTTAGAAAAAAATGGCTTCAACAAATACAAAGCCTCAAATGGATCACCCTTTTTTTAAATATACTTAGACAATCAAATAATTGTTATCTTTTCTATGCTATGTGTTAATAATTTTATACTTAGACAAAAAAATGAAGTTCAATGCACTGTGCAAAAATAGAATGGTTGATACAGGTGCTGCTACAAGACTGAACCACATGGCAAATTCATCAGAAATCGTTGCCAGGCTAGGGATGCATTCCACATCTCAGTCCAATGTACTAATGAAAACCATTACCATAATGACAGACACTCAATGTTCAGAAGGAAAGATGCAACTAAAAATTGATCTATACAATCTTACCAAAGGATAATATGGCCACTAAAAAATGCTTACAATGAAGGCCTAAAAGCAGCCATGTCATAGATGATGGCAACCTGGAGAATGTAAACATGGACAAAGATTACAGTTCTAACAATAAGCACAGAAAAGTCCATAACAAAATTAGGTTTGGGTACTGCAAATCATTCATACAAGGAAACAAACACTAAGAATTAATAAGAACAAATCATCATGCCATTACAACATCACCGATCTCAGAAGCAAGGCAAGGGTCTGAAATATAATCTGGCAAAGATGAAATATAATCTAGGATAAACTCTAAAACTGCCACAGTTCAGTGGAACTCAACCTTCAGCCCTGTACTATTTGTTGTATTTAGCAGCAAGCATTACCTTAGCCCAATGATTCATGCTTGGATTACTAACTTTCTGATTGACAAGCAGAAAATCAATGACAGGACTAGGTTTCACTGTCATTCTGGTGGATACATCTGCACAACATATTTAACACATGCAGACATTACCAACTGACTAGAGAGAAATGATCATTGTATTGTATATAGATTATAACAAGGCATATGTATTGATAAGAACAGACTGATATGGAGTGAAAGTCCACTCTAGGTTGCACGAAAACTAGAATGAAACCCTCCTACACCACCACCTAGGAAAACAAAGTTGGAAGTGTTAGCACAAATCACAAAAGACAACCTTTTTTATGAAAGGACAAGGACAAAAACTTGTGGGCAGCACAGACCAAAATAGATAAAGGAAAAGGTGAGTTAGCACAAATCACAAGAGACAATTTTTTTTCTATGAAAGGACAAGGATAAAAATGTGTGCCAACACAAATCACAATTAACATATTACAATTTTTCTATAGAAAGACAAGGACAAAAATGTGATCTGTGTTGGCACAAATCACAATTAACATACTACAATTTTTATCTATAGAAGAACAAAGACAAATAACTAAAATGTGTTGGCACAAATCACAATTAACATACTATAATTTTTATCTATAGAAGGACAAAGACAAATAACTAAAATGTGTTGGCACAAATCACAATTAACAGATTACAAATCACAACTAACATTTTTTCTATAGAAAGACAAGAACAAAAATATGGCCTGTGCTAGCACAAATCACAATTAACATATTGCAATTTTTTTGCTGTAGAAGGACAAAGACAAATATCTGAAATGTGTTGCCAAAAATCACCGAAAACATTTTTTTTCTATAGAAATACAATGACAAAAATGTGATGTGTGCTAACATAAATCACAATCACAACTAACAGACTAGGACTATTAAAGTAGGGAGTCTTTTTAGTAAATCTTTGGAGTGCTGGCTGGTTCCTCTTTCTGAATCTTTGGAGTGCCCACGAGAAACCAATAAAAAAGGCACCATGTTCAGTTTATATAACACAACAATGAAAACCAAATGAAATGGTGAAACAGTTGTGTATCAACATCAGCATATTGTGTATGCTCAGAACTATAATTGCGGTGCCCAACAGTTGCAATTTACATTATTAGTGATTGCAATTATGTAAATAAGAGAAAGTGAGAGAGAACTAGAGAGAGATAGAGAATCGACAAAGAGAATAAAAATGATATCACAAATTTTGGAAAAACAGACACTAGACATAAGCAGTCACCTAAATAGTTACTGGATACTATGCCTGTAACAACAATGCAACATTGTCTGATTTTGATAGCAAAATACTGTAATTCCAAGCAGCTAATGCCTAATGTTTATAATATAAACACATCTAGTTGGCTGAAATTTACTATAAATGAGTTAGGATGTCGAGTCACACTAGTTCAGATGCCTTGCACTTCCAATTCAATGCTAGCCTGTACTAAGATAAGAAATAAATTAACAGGTAATAGCACTAGCAAATACATGTTCAAATCCGATTGACCAAACAAGCAAATCAAATTCCATGCTAGTTTGTTATCACTTCATTCATACTAAGATGGCATGAATACAAACCACTGTTTGCTCTCCATTCAGTAAACAAAAAGATACCACATAATATGACATGACAGAGGCTTCTTTTAGCATTTGTATGAAGGCTAGAATATGACAAGACTCTATATGTGAAGTATTAATTAATTTGAGACTTGCTCACCTAGTCACCTTGCAGTTACAGGCATGCATGTTGCACTGTTGCAGCCATGCAACTAGCAGGCGTGCTCAGCTGCGTGCAGGGGGTGCGGGTGCCCCTTGCGGCCATGCCCACTGGCCCCTGGCCAGGCGGCCAGCAGCCAGCAGGGGGAAGGCCGCAGGCCAGCAGGCCGGGACCAATCGGCAGCGCATTCTTCTTGATAGTCCGGAACCAATCGGCAACACATTCCACGGCAACCAGAAATCTGCCACTGCAACAACATCTTCTACCGGTCATTCTTGCAGAGAGAGAATTGTCCTCGAGTCATCCAAGTACAGAACCAAAAGGTAACAACATCATCATCATTCTAGTTAACAAGAACATCATCATCATTCCTGTTAGCGAGAACAAATAAAATCATCTGTATACAAACTACAACTGGAATGCACAATCTACTGATACACGCATGCATACATGTGGATGTAATCAAGTGCATGCTTATCCGTCAGATCACGAGTTGGAGAATATATGTGCAGAAATTCAAAAATTCACAATATAAGTAAACTTTGATTAATGATTTATTTGTCAATCACAAAAGAATATGTGCTGCCCAGCTTTAAACAATACGAGGTGGATCCAAGACTTAATTAGCTCAAGCTGCAACAGTATATCCAGATTAATTCATGGTTCTTCGGATTTGCAGAACAGATTAAAAAAATTGGAGAGATACGTTTGTCCTCAACAGATGAAAAATGGGGATTAAAAATATAGAGATACTTTATCAAGTGCCTCAACAAACTGACAACACATATTCTAGCGTGTGGTTACTAGAAAGTTTTCGCTGACCTCTGCCATCGCCTCCGGTGGTTAGCAAAAATGTAACTAAATAACACAGCTCTATCTAGCTCGTGATGCATTAGTACTTGCAACAACTCAGAGTTACAGATCCTGAACAACTGCAACAAAAAGACAACGAACGAGATCGAACTCACCAGACCAGTTCCACTGCTAGTCCCTGCCGCCACATTTGGCATATGGATACCACAGCCTGCTCATGTTGAGGCACATGACGTGGAATAGCCCTGCAGAGAAGGGGTTATCGGTGAAAACACATACAAAAAAATCAAAGAAAATCACGCATCTGAGATGGGTTGAAATTTTGACTTCCAGATCTGACCTTCAGGCATGTACAATATTACCTGAGCTCGAACTGAGACGCACGCTAGGGTGGATGTGCCCGAGCTCTAGCTTGATAGATATACAGGATGATACGCCGAGGGCGAGTGACAGGACGAGGGGAGATTGTGGCGCCGAGATTGGGGCAACACGCCGCTGTCGCCACACTCGCGAGAAATTGAGTCGCGAGCGGTGAGACAGAGGGGCAGGGGCTCGCATCGCCGGACACCTCCCTCAAGCACAACACAAAATCTCGCCCCAAAAATCACCGCGCACAACGGAAAACTCGCTCATCCCTACACCACAGCACACCCCTACGAAGATGAGAACCAAAACACCACCAATCTCTAACCCTATCGCCTCCTCGAGCTGCAAGATAACACCAATCGAGCTAATCAATAACGTGTCCGAAAAGGGGATCCGTTACATGGAGCAACAGAGAGCAGTGCTGGTATAGAGACGAAGAACAGAGAGCGACCACGCACCAGAGGATGTCCCCAGGGTTGCTCGGAGACCTCCGACAGCGTCTGCAACGAGGATCTGCGATTCCGGCGGAGCAATCTCCGACAACGTCCCACAGGCAGACGATGGTGGCAGCGGGCTTGCCGTAGCTGACGAATCGGTGAGGGGGAGGCGACGCGTCGAGACGGGGCAGGCTGGAGTGCCAAGGTCGCCGCTTGCCGCTGAGAAATCGCTAGGTCACTGACTCACTGGGAGAGAGAGAGTGGGAGGGAGAGCCAGAGAGTAGCGGGTGGGCAGCGGCCAGGCTGGTGTTAGTGGGTGCGGTCTCCAGTGTTCGGGCCCGATAAGAAATATCAGACCCAAAAACAACATAGCTGGCGCACTGATCTTCAGGCTCATCCAACAGAGGATGTGTCGCCTGAACCGGAAACAAATTTCCAGGCGACTGTAGTATAGGAAAAGCGTAAAAAATATGCTTATATTTTTCTACAAACTTTGATCAAACATAAAAAATGGACTTAAAATAATTCTACAAATGAATTTATTTAGTGACAAAGAAAGTGGCAGGTATTTATTTCCGGTTATTAGGACCCTACGGTCCTGAACTAGTAGTTTGTGTTAGAAAATAGAGAACGAGAGAGATCGATTGATACAAATGATTCTCTATTATATTCCCAATGTACATATATATATACAAGGCCCATGTGGGCAATTACAAGTGTGAAAGAGAGAGAATGATGAAAATACACCCCTTGCAGTAATCCCTAATTGATCACTAAATACTAATTCTCAACACTCTCCCTTGATCATTTAGCTTCGTGTAGTCTTCATTTTTCATCTATTATGCATCATTATGAATCTTTGGAAAACCTGTGGGAAAAACCAAAATCATACCAGTATACCAAGCAAAACTCCTTAAAACCCAGTGGACAAAATAAGGAGAAACACCATAATATACAATCACTAATGTAATTAGACCCTTTGTGATAAATGCAAAGCCTTAGTCTAAAAACACCTTGACCATAGAGTCAATATGCTTCAATTATCATCTTCCAAAAATCTCAGTGGGGAAAAATAGATGATATAGCATATACCTTTGTGTTGATATTGCCTCATTAAAAACTTTATATGAGAAACCATAAATGAAAAACTCACACAAAGAAAATAGTATAATGCATCTTATGTCCCGATATCGTCCATCAAAAACCCCTGTGGGGAAAATGGATGATATGACATAACCTTGTGTTAATATTGCCTCATTAAAAACTTTATATAAAAAACCTCAAGGGAAAACTCGTACAAAGAAAAGATACAATATGATATTTGCAACAAGTTATTAATCAGATAGACTCTCCCCCTGATACTAGCAAACCTTGAAGTAAATTCATACCAATGACTTAATAAATACGAAATGTGGAGTATGCACTCAACACATACAAAATGTGGAGTATGATAGATTCTGTGAAGTAAACTCATCCATCATTAATTAATTATCTAATTAAGAGGATCCAATTTTGTTACAAATAAAATCAATTGCCAAAAGCAAAATCGACAAACTATGTATGTTTAGACATGAACAATTTTTTGGTCTAAGAACAAAATAATATATAGGAGTAAAAACTCTACCATACTAATACTGCTAGAGTCCATGACTAAATAGAATATCATCTGCAATATAATAATATATCATGATGCAATTTCTAAGAACTTAGGTCTCAAAAAATTACCTATTTAGACAAGGTATAAATATTGTGCACCATAATTGTTTAAACCAGAGTTCTAAATCGAGTATTTATATAAGGTATAAATGCAATATATATTGCAGTGATATATGGAGGGCTAAACATAAAACCAAAAATACATCAATAATCATTTATGACTATTATGCAATTCACAGAAACCGAAAGGGTTTATGAGCAAAAAGGCACAATCTTATCCCTTACCCACGGATTCACACAGCCACAGGACGGTTGCACTGTCTTTCGGCCTTAGGACAGCTGCCGCCGGGTCTAGCCCTGGCCCCTGGGTCCGGCCAGTGCCGCCAGGCTAAGCCGACGCCGCCTCTGTTAGCGCAAGGCTCGGGGCCGGCCACTACCGCAGGCGCACCGGACCGCCGGCCGCCGGCACGGGGCCGTGCGGGGTTGGCCGCCACCCGCCACCCGCTGACAGGCACGAAGACAAGGCCACGCGGGAGGCCGTCTCCGGGCCGGTGCAGGGTCGCTAGCCGCGGCTCGAGACCACGACGCGGAGTCGCCAGCCGCGGGCGCTACTGGCCAGACGTGGGCACTCGGGCACACACGAGCGCGGGAACCGTCGCCGGTTGGCAGGTACGTGGCCACCGCGGCACCGCCGATGGGGAGGCTGCCGTCCACCGTCGGTCAGGATCGACCACAGCAGCCTCCGTGCGTGCGTCTCCCCCTCGCCAACACCTTGACGATGTCGGTGTGCCCGTTCAGCTCAGCGACTCTATTGGTAGCCGTGCCGTTGGGACGACTCCAGGAAATAGAGATTTCTGTGAAAAACTATTCTCCAACAATTTCTCTAAATAATCATCTAAACATTGCCATTTTTTATTCTGAATTTTTCACTAGCCAAATATAGAATATGAGAATGGCTCTCTAGAGTGAGCATGAGATATAAAAAAAACTATTAAAAATGAAAAGATATACAAAGCGATTTTTATGCAAATTACTCTCCAAATGATGATTTAGAGAGCAAGATTTAAAAAGTCTCTTGGAGATACTCTAAGGTCCTCCGAAGAAGATGGCTTAAAAGACGTTTTTTGAGCCGGTCCAAAAAAAATACTCACAAATTTTTGGTTTGAAGGTGCCCACTAGCCATGGGCATTTTTGGGTTCGGTAATTCTTGTAATAGGGCATTCGTTCGTCCAGACAAATTCGTTGGTAGGTCACGACGCCAGCCCAAATGACCCCTCCTATCCGCTCGACACCGCAGTTTCTAAAGAAATAAAAAAAAAATCACCCATGGAGCTTGCGGAGGCCGCCCTTGCTCATCCCGTGCTCACCACGGCTACCCACGCTCATCTCGCTCAGGGCGAAGGCTGCCTAGCTCACCGCAGCCGGGGTGGAGCTCGCCCGCGTATAGCTCACGGCAGCTCGGGTGGAGCCCGGTTGCACACATCTCGTGTTTCGCCTGCCCAACTCGCCGTGGCTGGGACGAAACTCACCCACGCGCAAGTCACGACGGCTGCGATGGAGCTCACCCAGGCACAGCTCGCAGCGGACCTCACCCCGCGCATAGCTCGCGCTCCACCCACACAAAAGATTGTCGCGGCCTTCTCCACCGGAACCTGCGTGGCTTCCTCTACCAGAGCAACGAAGTCCGAGCCATCGGCAATCTCAACAGCAGTGAACTTACACGTCGACGAACCTCCATTCTCCCAAGCAACAACGAGATGCTGCGTTGAAATCGCATGTTACAAACGTATATTTTAAGTGTTTCATATATTTCAGAGGTATATTGCAAGGATTTCATATGGATGTTGCAAAAGTAGATTGGGATATTGCACATGTTGTAATAGTTGTACACCTATGTTGCAAGCGTCTGTTCCAAATGTTTTATCTGTTTTTTCACACGTATATTGCAAGTGTGTTTATTTAGATGTTATATGTTTCACAGATGTCTTGTAAATGTTTTATCTGGATATTGCGTATGTTTTGCAGTGGCTTTTTCAAGTGTTTTGGCAAGTGTCTCAAACGCATGTTTCAAGTGTTTCATCTTTCTTTAGATGCATGTTGCAAATATTTGATCTGTATGTTTCAAAAATAGATCAGATATTACTGCTGAAGACCCACCTGCCGCAGTCTGCTGTAGCAGATGGGCGCCGCCGAGCGGGCGCAGCCATCTAGGCAGGGGAAGCGGAGGGGCACGAGCAGTCCCCGCGTGGGGTCAGGCGGCGCGGGCCTCACATGGGCATGCAAAACGGAGTGCAGGAGCGGGCATCTAGATGTGCGTGGCCGTTTGGATGTTCGGGCACTGACACTGCCATTTTGGTAAGACCCGGACCTGAACGGAAGCGTCTGGAAAAAAAATTCTACAAACGGTACGAGGTTGGTCCGAGCCTAGCTCATTTCTCTTTGCCTCATTTCTATCATCGAGGACCAGCTTTTTTTTTTTTTTGCAGAGTATGCATGCCGCACACAGATGAACCACAGCAACTTAGGCTAGGTAATTAAGGTGTGCTTGCAAGAGGAGCAAGAGAACTAGCTTTTAAAGGACAAACTTTATTCTTTCTCTCTAAACTATTACAGAAATATATTTTTTTCTCCTCAAACTCTAAAATCAGATATCTTACCCCTCAAAATTCTTAGACACGTTCAAATTACCTCAGTGTCTAGTTTTAAAGTGGTTTTGAAGGCAGATTTGTAGTTTTTTCATTGAAAAATACTTAATAAGGTTTTAGAGTCACATAAAATGTCTGTAAGATTTTAGAAATTTCAAAAATATTCTAGATCCCGTGAAAGTATCTTTAGAAGCTTCAAAAAGTTAGATTTAGCTCTAGGAAACTGGAAAAAATATCCAAAAAAATCTAGAAAGAACACAAAACATTCTAATCAATGTATAAACATGTTTTAAAAACTTTGCATGGAAAAGTATGAGATGCCACTGGCTTGAATGCAACACACAATAATGTTGAACGCATTCATGCTATGCATTCGAGCTAGTGGTGTATTATGCTTTTTGTTGCAAACAGTTTTCAAAATACATTTAGACATCAATTGTGATGTTTTAGGAATTTTTTAGATTTTTCTAGTTACTTTTTCTATTATTATATCTATTTTGAAGCATCTAGAGATATATTCATAAGGTATAAATACTTTATTTGGATTCTTCACATCCCAATATATCTTTTTGAGAAATTATAAAAATTAGAGAATTTTTATATGGGTTAAAGACTTTAACAAGTATTTACTGGCGAACTGATCATCGATCAGTTGGTTAGGTTCCTTATTATGGAACCTGCCCACCCAGGTTTAAATCATCGACTTGACACAGGTGCTCGTATTTTCTTGGATTTTTTTCTAGATTTATTCCAGAATTTAACGGTGCTGTGCTTTTAGTGGTAGGCGACGTCCCCGTCGATAACGAAAAGCCTGTGGTGACTTCGTGAATCTCGAGATCTGCCGGCTTAGTCCTTCGAAGGTGCTCATAGAGGTAGAGTTTACGTACGTGTGTTCATAGGGGTGATTGTGCCTTCGGAGTTTGCGTACGTGTATTCATAGGGATAAGTGTGTGTACGTGTTGTGGGTGTCTGTGTTGTACCATGTAATTCTAAAAAAACAAGTATTTACTGTATATTTTAACTAAAAAAGAATAGAATCGCCTTCATAACCATTTCCACCTAGGGCAGGGAGGTAATTGGAATGGTTCGAAGAGTTCAAGCGGTAAAATGTCAGTTTGAAGTTAGAGGAGAAAAATCAGACTAAAATCATAATTTATGAGGGGGGTTTAAAATCATGGCCCGAATACATTATTAGTCGAGTAGTTTTGTTTGGTTGGTCATGTCGAGTAGTTTTGTTTGGTTGGTCATGTCGGGTAGCCCATAAGTTTGAAAAAATGGTGTAAGAAATTTTTTTTTTGAGTTCAAGGGCATATCACCCTGGTCTTTCAATTAAAATCAAAAGACCATTCAAGGTTTACAGCACTAAAAGATCCCAGAACCACAAAACCTGTTCCAGCTGGCAACAGGTCGAGCAACAAAACAACCGAACCAGAACTTCAACTCTGCATACCCGTAAAACTGAAAAGAAAACTACTAGAACCAGCCCATTACATAGCATTCAGCTCCTCATTCAGCGCCCCCACCAGGACTGGGGTTTGTCTTTTTTCATCAGCATCGGTACATCTTCACGAGCGTAGACAGATCTTGGTTCACCAGAAGACTCATGACGTAGAGATTTCAGTCGACTCCCCTTGGAATGTCTAGGAGCGCCTTGCCACCATTTTGATATCCTCCAGGTAACCAACCAGTTGCTCTTTTTTATCCCCAGGGCACTACACTTGCCAGCAGGTGACCATGAACTTTGAACAAGAGAACCTCCATACTTTTCCAGCCTATTCTCTGAAAACAAATCTCATTCCTGAGTTTCCAAATAGACTACAGCACTGCAGAAGTAATAATGTTAACTAAAACATATTTCTTTGGACTAAGCCAAAATTTTCCAATCTCAGTGATATCTGATCCCACTCTAGTACCTAGCAACTCAGAGAAAAGGGCACAACACTGCTTAGCTACAGCGCAATCAAAAAATAGATGTTGACTAGTATCTTTTTTAGAACACAAAAGACAGCTTTCATCTTCTAGCTTTCTCCTCTTTGCTAGGTTATCCCTAGTAAGGACTCTATTATTAATAAGTAACCAAAGGAACATGTGAACTCTAGGGGGATCTTGATATTCCAGACTGAGGATACATGCACTTTGGCTTTAAATGTTTTTAATGTTTTTCTACACTTTGGCTTTAAATGTTTGCAATTTTGGTTTTATCGCCTTAAGGATTCTCTGGATCAATATACGTGCCTGAAATCAACCAGAAAAGGGTTCTACCTGCTGCGTGATTTCCATAATTTTCTAGAGTAGTAGTTTGTGCATAGCAAACATCAGATGCCCGCGGTTGTACTTTTCAAGATTGATTCAGTGCACTATTTCAGTGAAGGTTTAGGACTCACGCATCTACTACCTGTTAGAAAATGATCACTTTATCGTTATAGTCCATGGTTGTGCATTTGTAACTACTCCCTCCGTCCCCAAATAAATAAATTTCTAGAATCCATGCAAGTCAAACTATCTCAAGTTTGACTAACTTTACGAGAAAAGTAACAACATCTATGACATAAAATGAGCATATTATGAAAATATGTTTTATGGTATATCTAGTGCTACTAATTTGATGTTATAAATCTTGAGAGAATTTTCTAGAAGTTTGGTCAAAGTTTTAAAAAAAGTTGACTTAAGACAACTTTAGGAATCTATTTATTTAAAAACAGAGGGAGTAGTTTGGAAATTGGACTTCCCGCCAATCCATGCCACTACACCGTACTTCTGCCAAGTACAATGCTATCTTTTTTATATATTCCAAATCTTTTTATCAAGTTTTTCTGGCAATTTTAGAATACACTCCTAAAAGGCAGTGTTCCATTGTTGGCTTCGAAGATCAAGATCCTACTCTAACCATTGTAGTCTTCTAGTCTGCCTGGAGGCTACCAGCCCACAACCACAGACCACCGCTGTCCACTGCTCTTTTTCTTTGATCGAATTAACCAATAACAGTAAAAAGAGTAAAGCCCTGGCGTGCAGTGCATTCTTTTCAACCTTGCTACCTGAATGTCCAATGAGACATGTCATCACTTCTTTTCCAATCTTGCTACCTGAATGTTCTTTTGAACCTTTGCACGCAATAACACGGAGAGATATGGAACTGACTGTGCTACAAGAAAATAGGTCACCTTAATTACCTTCTCGACCAGTCAACCGTAAAGGCCTAAACCAAAATATGTATATGCTGAAGGGACATTAATGGTCCAGATTATCAAACAAACCCTCATGATCTCTGTGCAGAAGAAATGAAAGTGAGATGATGTCCCAGATACAAACTAGATATTTAAAGTTTCCGAATAAATTTTTGCTGCCATTTCTCACACATTAGTGCAACTAGAAGCTTATAAGTGACATGACACACCCAATTACACATAATACAAGAGGTGGCAACCTTGTTGGCAGCGAACTTTAGCCTTGCATTTCCTAAAAGTGAAAGATGGTAGATCCCTTGAAAGCCCAAAATTTCTAGCGCCTCATTTCAGAAATCAAAACCTGCACAAAAGGAAAGGTGGTACTTAAAGTTAATTGTTATCTATAAGATCAGAAATTCAGTTACTTGACAGAATCTTAAAACTGCAGGAAATGGCTTCCTTGAATAGGAAATTCAATCGACCAACAGTCAGCCTAGTCTGATAGAAATGTTCAAATAACCTGACAATGAATGAAAAAACATGATCAATTGTTTGACACATAGTTTTCGATCTAACCATGATACACTCAACAATTTCAACTCCGAACTAGAATCCATCTAAGCATACCCGTTCAGAAGAATGCAGAATACACATGTTTTCTGAAAACAGAAAGGTTAATTTTCAGAAGAAGGGAACATTTAATAGCTTGCTTTCAGGTCTAGCTATCTGTGGACACAGGTCATTCTCAGATTAGTGCAACCTGCTATCTGTGGAAATAAAAAATACAAATTGAAACCGAAAACATGTGGATTTCTACGCTTTTAAAACCTGGTAAAAGTGCCAAAGGGGAAAAAAACATAAAAAGCAAAAATAGATCTGGCACATACTATAAGCTATGAACAAACTTCTAGCCACAGCGAGGACTGAAGAAAATCAGCAATGTAAAGATACCATAGAAATCATTGTGACACATACGAATAAGATGGTATATCTAAAAGAGGTAACAAATGTATGCTGAATCAAAAAAAGTATACAGAAGTAATAATAGTTCCTTGGATAATCAAATGCATGAACAGGCTTGTGTAAAGGATTGAGTGAAAGCTGATTTAATCAATAGTGGTAGCGGATATAACCGATGAAAAGCTGTAATAACTTGGTAGCCTTCAAGAAAAAGGGGAGGCCGCAGAACAATAGTGTGTGATAATGTTACTACTTAGAACAATTAAAAACTGATATTTGTTCTGTTGTTCAGCACTAACAAGCGAGCCAAATATGGTAAGAACAAAGTCGAACAGTCAGAACTATTCTAGAAGTCAACATAAATGTCTCAATATTTATGCAATACGTTCAACTGGATAACTCCATGTATAACTTCGAGATTTTATTTGCCAACTAAATGTCTATGCAGTGGCAGCAGTGCAGGGTGTTCATTTGTCAATAATTTTGCAGTGAACTTTCAGATAGAAGCATGAGGTAAGTTGCTAATTAGCTTACGTATGTTGAAGGTACACAAGAGCTTCAAAATTTCGAGAACTCTCTCGTCAACAGCTTGACACTTGACTTTGACTATGTTAAGGTGTTCTGAAATTGTAGCTGATCGCTCCATTGGACTGATGCTTCCTTTCATATCCACTTCATACTTAGGCCCCTGTAGTGAACGAAAACAAATGTCCAAAATCAATCAGCAGTGTAAATGTTCTAATACTATATAGCAACTTTCCATTTATAGAGTATGCACCTCAGAAAAAGTTCAAAAGTAAGTTCCTCAAGAACAGGTGAGAGTTGAAGAATACAGATTAATGGGCCAAAGTCATCAGGCATACACCAATATTCATTGAGCACCAAGGTCTTTAACTTGCTGAAAGCAGGGCAGCATCTTAAATCCCATTTGAAAAGAACCTGGAAAAACAACATGAAAAGAGGACAGAATGATGTTCACTGTGCACATATGGTTTGAGTTTAATATGCATGGTTGGTAGCAATGCACGCAAAGTGTAAGTATACCATACCGAGTCATATGCAGTACACGTTAACACCAAACTCTTAGCTTCTGATAAACCTTTGAAAAGCACACAACTGTTTCCAGTGGCACCACGAGCACTATCACATGACTCGCAACGAGAATCCAAAATGTCTGGTGCCGATGAATTTTCACAGAAGTTCTCATAATCCTCAGTTGTCCGGACAAATGCCTCCACTAATGATGGCATGCTGTCGAGCATGGGACTTGAGTAATGAGTACTGAAGGCAATCTAGGGGCAGTGAAACCAGATTAGGCGCATAAATGCAAGTGCGGAAAACACTATGGAATTCGAAGTCCGTGATGCTTAGATGCTTTAGAGAGTCGGACAAGATATTCTTGCCCAATAGACTACATGTAAGCAGCTCTAGATATTCCAAGGCCGGGCAGAGGGAGAAGTCAAGAAAGCTGCTGTGGAGCCATACACCGCGCAGCTCTAGCCTGGTCAGGTGCTTCGATGCAAGAGGCAGATCGTGTAGCACAAGATATTAAGCCCAATGGTTACAGAGCGTGAGCAGCCTGACTTTGCACGATATAATGTGCCAGACCCAGGCATTTAACCGTGGCATGTCGTCGTACTGCAACATGCCCAACCTGATGTCGCACGTGTCCAGCGCTGAACCTCTGCGGAGGAGGAGCAGGCGGTCCACCAACTCCCGGTACTCCTCCACCGGCGGCGGGCCATGTACGTCGTCGCCGAGGCACCCAACGAGCAGGCCTGGGGTGGACATCCAGAGGTGGCGCCAGCGGCGGGCGAGCATGCACGTCCGCACGGCCTCCGGCGCCAGAAGGAAGCCGAGGATGTGTTCCAGGACGCCGTCCGGCAGGGCGTCGATGCTGCCTCCGCTGCTGAGCGCTGCAGGCACCGCTCTCTCTTGCTACTTTCCCCTAGATGCATTCTGCCGAGCAGGTGGCGGGCATCGGCCAAGAAACTATCAGCAGACGCCAGGAGAGGGTGAGGAGGGGCTTTGACCTGTGCCCACCTCAACTTGGCGGCGGCAAACCCGGGACGTGTAGCTTGGACGAATCAGCAGAAATTTCAGGCGAAGATGCTGCGGAACCAAGAAACGATATCATCAGACGACTGCGAGAGGATAGGGTTGCAAACCAACCAGAGGAGGAAGACGGAGCAAGGGCGCATGGACTGGATGGGCGGCCACCTCACCTGATGACCTGACCGGCGGTAGCTTGGTCTGCGATCCGGCAAGGAAACCCGAGGCCTGGCCGCCTGGAGAACTGTGGAGCGTAGTGGGTTGGGGGAAAAAAAGGTACAAGTAATAATGGGAGACAACCGTTATTCATCCGGTGGAAGGGCGAAGCCACGATTGCGGCAAACCAGACAGGTGGGGCCCATATTTTGTGGCCCCGCACGTCAGGGACCGACCTCATTAGGATGGTCAGCACTTTCGATGAAACCACAATTCTCTTCGAATCACTAGCACTGTATTCTTTTAGCCATCGATTCATCTGTCACTTATATCATTAAAAAAATACATGAAATCCATGCCAAATCAAGGGATTTGAACTTAGGCAGCTTCGACAACAAGAAAACGAAAAAAAACGAGCTACATTCAATTTGCATATACTGTATAACTTTTGTTTCACTGTAAAGCGACCAAGTATATAAAAAATTAGAAGAGGGTTTGACATGATTCTCAAAAGCAGTAATGGAGGGGTAGATAGAGGCAAGATCTATCTAGTGGAGATTTGGGATCTGATGAGACTCTAAAGTTGTGTTTGGTTTGAAAACCAAGATGGAAAGACGTAGTTCCATACTAATTTTATGGAAAGAGATGTCAAATCTCTTTGTTCCGTTAAGCGTATGAGGTCATTTATCGTAAAAAAAAATAAATGGGTACGAGGTCATCTATGTTTTCTATTTGGTTGGAGGGACACAAATAGATGATGGACGGGTTGTTCCGCATCTGTCATCCACCCTCAGCAAGTGACTCGACTGTCAGCCACAGCAAGGGGAGCAGAGAGGTCTGTGGACTCGCTCATGGACCGAGCACAAAGGCCACTGGGCTCCATGGACAGCCGCCATTGGGCCAAGAGTGTTGAGCTCACCTCGCCCATCGATGACCGCCACCGCACCGAAAGAAGCAAGATCTAGCTTGTAGGTAGGGTATGACACCAAAGCACAAGGACGAGGACACATCCGTTCCACCAGCAGGGTTGCCATCGTTCAAAGGGGCCCGAGCACACCCATGGACAGGACATCCATCGATCGGTCGCAACCTAGACCTCACCCTGGCCACAAGCTCCACATTGCAACTCCAGAAGTTTAGGGAGCCGAATATGCAATTTACATACCAGAACCGAGATGAGAACTAGAGGCAAGTTTAGAGAGTGGAATGTGCAATTTGCAAGCATAGGGACTCGGATGAGAATTTGAGACAAATTTAAGGACCGCTAGTGAAATTTATTCTTATTGTGCTTAAATTTTCTTCTCCATGGCAATACACATGCACAAACCTAGTTGAATTAAAAAAAACATGACGAAGCTTAAGTAAATAAAAGGGTAGCTCACGCAGTAACACCGAGTTTCAATATTACATTACAAAGTTTTCAAATGGTTCTTATCCATGTAAATGGACAATAGTGCCTTGCTATTTTCACCAATGGTTTGCAGCAGCATTCGTAATTTGCAAGAGAAGTGATGTTCCACGCTTTGGACTCATGAGGAAAAAAATGATAAAAACAACACATAATTAATACGATGAATACATAAAAATCAAAATAGCAATAAGAATAGCATGACACAATAAATCAGGTCCCAGAATCTAGATATCTAATAAAAAAAGGCTTGAGCGAATGCCAATCATACATTGTTCCTGTGAATAGAACCCACATGAGAACTCTTTGTAGACAAAAGATTGCAGCCTTGTCACAACATCTTTCGTGCCCAAGATTTACATTTCTGAAATTCAGGAGCCATCTGCATAGCCAGCCTTGTCACAACATTCACTCTTAAATCTTAATCCATATTTGCTCACCCCTACTCAAAACAGAAATCTGCACGAGGCATAATAATGTATGATTTTAGTTACAGGAGAAATAAAATGCTCAGTTGACAGTGCAAATGAAATAATAGGATGGATTTCAGTGCATGGTGTCGGTACCAACAGCATGGGGTATTCACAACCAACGATAATAAAAAACAAAATGATTAAACCACAGCAAAAGGCAATCCGCCTCAACCGCGAACCGGGTCCATCTCGTACGAGGCCAGCTCGACGGAGTGCCTCGACCGCGCTCCAACTCCGACTCGTACGAGGCACCCCCGACGGGAACGCCTCGACCGCGCCCAGTCCCGTACAACATGGCATCTCGACCGCGCTCCGACTCGCACGAGGCTCGTTCGGCCACCGAAAAAACTCCAACTCGCATGACCCCGGGTCGGAGCGCTCGACCCACTCTATCCACCTACCCCGAGACAAAGGTCAGAGCATTTAATGCGATTACCTGCTACCACCTACCGACATGGCCACAACCATGATCGACGTGGGAGCAACGCCGGTGTCAGTCCTCATTGTTTTACCGCCCATCCCGTGATGGGGGGTGAAACCTATCACTGTACACACCTTACCATGCACTGTTTATCGCCAGTCACCCTCGAGGGAGGATACGACAAGGCCCGTATTCCGCAATCTCAAGGATTTGGCCATATCCGTCCGGCCTCGACCCGACCTCGACCCAGCCTCGACGTCCAGCGCAGTTCGACAGGGAAGAAAGGCCGACGTAGCACAGGGCTCCGGATCATTTCGCCGTCTCATCTCCGACGTCACCATGGTGTCCTGGGATGGCCGGCCATTCCTGGAGCACGCCGCTATAGCCACTCCTACAGGGACCGACAAAACATCACCTCAAGGCTCCTCGGTGTCCTGGCCTCCTCTTACCCTATAAAAGGGCAGGCCAGGACCCTACTACAGGGGAGGAAGGAACGAACGGGCAAGACACAAGTCCAAAGTCAAGTGCCAGCAAGCAAAGGCTCCCAATTCAGAGATCAACATCTCAAGCAATCATCCTTGTACTCTTTTTTCTCTCCTTGAGACTTGGGCTCGCCGCCCTCTCTCACAAGCTTGTAACCCCTACGCAAGCACCTCGGTGCAAGGAAATACAAAACTCTCCCCCCCCCCCCCGCTGGACGTAGGGCATCCTTCTGTCCGAACCAGGATAAACCCCCGTATGTTCTCCTTGCATCACCATCCAGGTTAGGAACACGCAGCAATCACTCGTCGGTTTAGGACCCCCACGGGACCGAACACCGACAGTTGGCACGCCAGGTAGGTGCCGCTGCGTGCCAACATTATTTTCCTGCCATTTTTTCCTGGATGGCTGACCCCGAACGTCATCTCCCGTTGGCCACGGTGATCTGGTTCGGGAGTTTGGAGTTCATGTCGCTTGGCCACGGCTACGATATGGTCCTCCACCCGCCTAGCCACCCGACCGGCGAGGATTACGAGCTCTCCCAGCCCGGGGGAGCACTGCGCCGGTATCGTCGCTCTCGACAGGCGCGAGCCGCCAGACGACGACAAGCCCGGCGCAACCGCCGTCATCACCTCACGGAGGGTGGTGGAACTCCCCGATCCGGCACCTCTCAGCCAGACGCCAACCCAGATTTCCTCATTGAGGGTCTGTGTAGGATGGGCTTGGCTAAGGGTAAGATGCCGACGAAGAAGTCCGCCGCTCCCCCGTCCGGTGAGACACCGCCGCTACCCGGTCCAACCACTCCGGCACGAGCAACGACGTCTCCATCAGCGTTCCCGTTTGGGCTAGATCCGGTTGCCCGGGCATACGCTTCCTCCGTGAGCACTAGTATGAGTGCTTACGATGAACTCCCCGGACACCATCTACGCTCCACTCTGGACCTTGTTGCATCCACGTCGGCTTCTGAGTATCTGGACTCTACGGAGACCCCAGAAACAGAGCCCCGTGTGACTGCTTCTCGACGTTACAACCCCAGAGATGATTAGCAACGGCCTCACATTCCTCCATCATACTACTACTTCAGCGCTCCTGAGTCCGACTCTGCTGACGACACCTACGATCCGACCCGCGAGGGCTTCAACATCGACGGGGCGAGCACGTCGGATTCAGAGGACGAGGAGCCAGTTGAAGGAAGGAACACGCCACCTCATGTCGAGCTCCCTGCCGAGCGAGATGAGGATCAATTCCTTGCGGATCAAGGAATGCAGCTAGAGCAAATTCACGAGTTGCAGGACAGGCTCGACGAGGAATGAGAAAACCTGCGCCTACTCCAGCAAACCCTCGAGCATGAGCGTGCGGCACACGCACATGGCGGGAGAGCTCGCGAGACAGCTCGTGACGTCAATCGTCGCATCGACGAGGATCGGGTGATCGACCCCCCGGTTTTCGCTCGAGCCAGCCAGAACGTTGTCGTCGCCGCCATGCTCCTCTGCAACATGCCCGAGCCGTCGAACCTCGACGCTCGTCGGGCTCGAGATGAAATCAGAGAACTCCTCGAGACCGCTGCTATGCAGCAGGCCGAGAGCTCCGCCTCGAGGCGACGTGAGCCAGCCTCAGGGCGGCTCATTGAGCCCTCCCGACAGGAAAGAGAGGCCTCGGTTCATCCCGAGCCTGCCCGGCAAAACCGGGCGATGCCTGTCCATGAGCACACCGCCAACGACCATGAACCTCGAGACACCCGTGGCAACATCGTCGAGCGCCGCACGCGCAAACACGGTGACGGCGTGGCTCGAGGTTACCGTGTACACAGGGGCGGGCGCTACGACAGCTCAGAAGATCAAAGCCCGTCGCCCGAGCCACCGGGTCCCAGGGTCTTTAGCAAGGCCATACGAGAAACGATACTCCTGGCGCGGTTCCGCCCTCCCACGACTCTCACCAAGTACAACGGCGACACCAAACCTGAACTTTGGCTCGCTGATTTCCGCTTGGTGTGTCAGTTGGGCGGGGCCACCGACGACCGAGTCATCATCCGACAACTCCCCCTATTCCTGTCCGACACCGCTCGAGCCTGGCTCGAGGATCTTCCGCCTCGGCAGATCCACGACTAGGACGATCTCGTAAGGGTGTTCGAGGGAAACTTCAAGGGGACCTACATGCGCCCTGTCAACTCATAGGACCTCTGGAGTTGTAAGCAGAAGTCAGGCGAATCTCTCCGGGACTACATCCGACGTTTCTCCAGGCAACGCACCGAGCTCCCCAACGTCACCGACTCCGATGTAATCATGGCCTTCCTCTCTGGCACCACCTGCAAAGAGTTGGTCCGAGAGTTGGGCCGTAACACCCCACTCACTGCAAACGGATTGATGAACATCATCACCAACTTTGCCACCGGCGAGAAGGCAGTTGACGCTATCTTTGGCGATGACCAGGACAAGGGGAAGCAGAAAGTCGACGATCCCGCGGGCTCTAGCCGGGGCTTTAAGAGGAACAACCGGAAAAAGAAGAAAAACCAGCAGGGCAAGCTTGAGGCCTCGGCCGACGAGCTTGTTGCTGCCACTGAATGCAAGAAACCTCGAGGGCCCCCCGGCGGGGGCATCTTCGACAAAATGCTCAAAGAGCCGTACCCCTACCACAAGGGGCCCACGAATCATAACCTCGAGGACTGTCACATGCTCCGTAGGTGCTTTGAAGGTGTAGGTGTCAAGAAGGACGATAAGGAGGACCCCAAGGGCGACGACAAGGATGGGGGGTTCCCCGAGATCCACGACTGCTTCATGATCTACGGAGGACCCTCGACCCGCCTCTCGACACGCCAGCGCAAACGAGAGCGGCGTGAGGTTTTCTCCATACAGCCAGCGATCCCCCACTTCCTTAACTGGTCTGAGGTGGCCATCACTTTCGACCATGATGACCATCCCGACTATGTCCCCAATCCAGGGGTCTACCCGCTTGTCGTTGATCCCATCATCGCCAACACGCGTCTCACGAAGGTACTCATGGACGGCGGAAGCAGCCTCAACATCATCTACGCTCAGACCCTCAACCTCCTAGGGATCGAGAGGACGCGCCTCCAACCCAGTGTCGGGGGTTTCCATGGAGTAGTGCTAGGGAAACGAGCAGAACCTGTCGGCCGGGTCGATCTGCCTGTTTGCTTTGGCACTCCTTCCAACTTCAGAAAGGAAACTCTCACTTTCGAAGTGGTCGGATTCCGTGGAATGTACCATGCCATCCTTGGGCGCCCATGCTATGCCAGGTTCATGGCGGTCCCGAACTACACCTACCTCAAGCTCAAGATGCCAGGCCCAAACGGTGTCATAACCGTCGGGCCCTCGTACGAGCATGCCTACGAGTGCGACGTCGAGTGCGTCGAGCACGGCGAGGTTGTTTTGGAGTCAGCAACATTGGTGGCAGACCTCGATGGTCTAGCCAACGAGATCCCCGACCCCAAACGCCATGCCGGCAGCTTCGAGCCTGCGGAGGACGTCAAGCTCGTGCCCCTCGACCCTGCCGATCCCAAGGGAAGGGCGTTGAGCATCAGCGCCACCCTCGATCCCAAATAGGAAGCAGTGCTCGTCGACTTTCTCCGCGCAAACATCGACATCTTTGCGTGGAGTCCCTCGGATATGTCGGGCGTACCCAAGGAAGTTGCCGAGCACGCCTTGGAAATCCGAGCTAGCTCCAAACCGGTGAAGCAACGCTTGCGCCGCTTCGACGAGGAGAAGCGCAAGGTCATCGGTGAGGAGATACACAAACTGCTGGAGGCCGGGTTGATCAAGGAGGTTCATCATCCCGAGTGGCTAGCTAATCCTGTATTAGTTAAGAAAAAGAGTGGGAAGTGAAGGATGTGTGTAGACTACACTAGCTTAAATAAAGCATGTCCGAAAGTTCCTTTCCCTTTACCACATATTGATCAAATTGTTGATTCCACTGCGGGATGTGAAACCCTTTCATTCTTAGATGCATACTCCGGCTACCACCAGATCAAAATGAAAGAGTCCGACCAGCTCGCGACTTCGTTCATTACCCCATTCGGCATGTATTGCTACGTCACTATGCCTTTCGGTCTCCGGAACACAGGGGCTACGTACAGCGATGCATGCAACACGTTTTTGGGGAATACATCGGACCAACCATTGAGGCTTACGTCGATGACATCGTTGTCAAAACCAAACAAGCCGATGATTTGGTAAATGACCTCGATGTTGCGTTCAGATGCCTCCGGGCAAAGAACATCAAGCTCAATCCTGAGAAATGTGTTTTTGGCGTTCCTCGAGGTATGCTTTTGGGGTTCATCGTGTCTAAGCGTAGCATCGAGGCCAACCCAGAAAAAATCACTGCGATAACCAAGATGGACCCCATCCGAGATCTGAAGGGCGTACAGAGGGTCACGGGCTGCTTGGCGGCACTCAGTCGTTTCATTTCGCGCCTCGGCGAAAAAGCACTCCCTCTGTACCGCCTCCTGAAGAAATCGGAGCACTTTTCATGGACCCTCGAGGCCAAAAAAACTCTTGCAAACCTCAAAGCTATACTCTCTAGTTCACCGATCCTCGTCCCACCGACCCCAGGAGAGCCGCTCCTACTTTATGTCGCTGCGACAACAAGTAGTCAGCACAGTCTTGGTTGTCGAGAGGGCTGAGGAGGCATATACCTTGCTCGTCCAGAGGCCGGTCTACTTCATTAGCGAGGTGCTCTCGGAAACCAAGGTACGATGCCCGCAAATCCAGAAGCTGCTATATACCATCGTCTTAACATGGCGCAAACTCCGTCACTACTTCGAGGGCCACCCGGTGACTGTGGTTTCTTCTTTCCCCCTGGGAGAGATAGCCCAAAACCGGGAAGCCTCAGGTAGAATCGCCAAATGGGATGTCGAGCTCATGGGCGAGACCCTCTCTTATGCGCCGCGTAAAGCTATTAAATCACAGGTGTTAGCAGATTTTCTGGCAGAGTGGACCGACACTCAACTCCCCCCGGTTCAGCTCTAGGCTGAGCTGTGGACCATGTACTTCGATGGGTCGTTGATGAAAACGAGAGCAAACGCGGGTTTGCTCTTCATCTCCCCCCCTCGGGGTTCACATGCGTTATGCCATCCGGCTTTATTTTCCTGCGTCGAATAACGTCGCCGAATACGAGGCACTCGTCATGGGTCTGAGAATTGCCATCGAACTCGGGGTCCGACACCTTGACGTTCAAGGCGACTCCCAGCTCGTGATCGACCAGGTCATGAAGAACTCAAGCTGCCGTGATCCCAAGATGGAAGCCTACTACGAAGAAGTGTGGCGCCTTGAGAACAAGTTTCATGGCCTCGACCTCAACCACATCGCACGCAGGTATAATGAGGCCACCGATGAACTAGCGAAAATCGCGTCCAATCGAGCTATGGTTCCACCAGACGTTTTCGCAAAAGATCTCCAGCAACCATCCGTCGACCTTGGGTCAGACGGAGGGGTTGACGGGCGGTCACTCGACCCTCCACCTGTGGCAGAAGCCCCCTCGACAGGGGCCGAAGCCATGCAGGTGGAAGGCTCGACCCCACCATCTGACCTCGGGCCTGACTAGCGCGTTCCGTACCTCGACCATCTCATCCGAGGGGACCTCCCCTCGGATAGGACCGAGGCTCGACGGATCGCTCGTCGGGCCAAAACCTTTGTGATCTTTGGCGATAGTAGGGAGCTGTACCGCCGCAGCCCTACTGACGTCCTCCAACGCTGCATCACAAATGAGGAAGGCAGAAGGGCGTAAGGGGCACGGAGAGCGATCTAGGGCAAGGGAGGCAAGAATGCAAAGGGCCTGTGGGGGGAAACGGACCCCTAGACCTTGCTCTTATAGCCCCGACGGAAGCCCAACGGTCGCGCGAGAAGGTAGGATCGGTTTTTGCATTTAATGCCCTTACCTAATCGTTTCCCCAAATCTCGCAAGAATAGGGCACGTGGTCGCTGTCCACGTCGTAACCGTACACCACGTCGCCCACTATCGCACCGATCTCGCCCCCCCCTCCTAAAAAGGCGTGCCCGGCTAACGGGCAGGATAGGGATCCGCGGACGGATATTCCCAGATACCTGGGAAACGGGCTCCGAGCCCGGTATAAGTCTCAAGGGAGCGGAAGCTGGTCCTCGACCAGGGTTCAACAGCTGCCCTTGAGCGACAGAGTTAGGGACGACCAGGGATGCGCCCGTACATGGCCAGGGCTCGAGCCACGCTCTCGAGGTACCCTAAGACGTATTCGAGGCTGTAGGAGAAGGTCGACGTAGGAATCCCCCGGAGGGAGGCACCGAGCCCTCGAATCCCGTCGCAGGGAATCGAGATCCACACGACCACTCCTTGGCATTCTTGAGAGCGCCCCTGGGCCGCTAGCCGACTCCTATCGAATGGAGCACGGGCTCACACTCGAATCCCCCCGCTAGTAGCTCGTCGGAGATCGTCGGAACTCGCCTAAATAGGGGTAGTACGGCGTTCCCCACCCCTCCTCCTCCTTAAAGGAGGAGCGTGAGGGTCGAACAACAAAAGACGATCGAGACTCTGATCGACCTCGTGCGTACGAGGCTCGGGGGCTCAACCGCAACAAACCGAACTCTAAACAAAAAGGCACGGATCACGCCACAACTAGAAACTATTCTCCAATAGAACGCATAAAAGACCTTGGAGGAGTCCCAACACTCCACCGAGGCCTCGGGGGCTACACCCGGCGGGTGCGCTCGCGCGCCTCCGCCGGAAAAAACCGCGACGCTACGACTCCAGTTCATTAACTGGTAAAGCCTCTGAGAGAGTGATCACACACTCACCCAAAGGCTTGGGGGCTACTATCGGTACCAACAGCATGGGGGTACCCACAACCAACGATAATAAAAAAACAAAACGATTAAACCACAGCAAAAGGCAATCCGCCTCAACCGCGTACCGGGTCTGTCTCGTACGAGGCCAGCTCGACGGAGTGCCTCGACCACGCTCCAACTCCGACTCGTACGAGGCATCCCCGACGGGAACGCCTCGACCGCGCCCCGTCCCGTACAACAAGGCATCTCGACCGCGCTCCGACTCGCACGAGGCTCGTTCGGCCACCGGAAAAACTCCGACTCGCATGACCCCGGGTCGGAGCGCTCGACCCACTCTATCCACCTACCCCGAGACAAAGGTTAGAGCATTTAATGCGATTACCTGCTACCACCTACCGACATGGCCACAACCATGATCGACGTGGGAGCAACGTTGGTGTCAGTCCTCACTGTTTTACCGCCCATCCCGTGATGGGGGGTGAAACCTGTCACTGTACACACCTTACCATGCACTGTTTATTGCTAGTCACCCTCGAGGGAGGATACGACAAGGCCCGTATTCCGCAATCTCGAGGATTCGGCCTTATCCGTCCGGCCTCGACCCGGCCTCGACCCGGCCTCGACGCCCAGCGCAGTTCGACAGGGAAGAAAGGCCGACGTAGCACAGGGTTCCGGGTCATTTCGCTGTCTCATCTCCGATGTCACCATGGTGTCCCGGGATGGTCGGCCATTCCTGGAGCACGCCGCTACAGCCACTCCTACAGGGACCGACAAAACATCACCTCAAGGCTCCTCGGTGTCCTGGCCTCCTCTTACCCTATAAAAGGGCAGGCTAGGATCCTACTAGAGAGGAGGAAGGAACGAAACGGGCAAGACACAAGTCCAAAGTCAAGTGCCAGCAAGCAAAGGCTCCCAATTCAGAGATCAACATCTCAAGCAATCACCCTTGTACTCTTTTTTCTCTCCTTGAGACTTGGGCTCGCCGCCCTCTCTCACAAGCTTGTAACCCCTACGCAAGCACCTCGGTGCAAGGAAATACAAAACTCTCCCCCCCGCTGGACGTAGGGCATCCTTCTGCCCGAACCAGGATAAACCCCCGTGTGTTCTCCTTGCATCACCATCCAGGTTAGGAACACGCAGCAATCACTCGTCGGTTTAGGACCCCCGCGGGACCGAACACCGACACATGGAAAGAGCATCTCCAACACTGCTACCTAAAACAGCCTACCTATTTCTTTGTTTAGGTAGCCAGCCATTTTAATACTACTTTTTTTTTTTTGCTTCCAACTCTAACAGCACTACCTAAACCGTGACTCCCAAATTCATTCTACCGGTCCATGACATGTGGAGCCCACATGTCATCCTTTTCCTCTCCTTCTGCCATCGACGAACTCGGCAGCCGCACCACGCCAGGGAGGAAGCCGCGCGCAGGGAGCTCCGCCCACCGCCCGCTCGTGCCGGGAAGCTCCGCCCGCACGTGCCGCCACCCGCGCAGGGAGGCTCCGCTCGCCCGCCGCTGCCCACACCGGGCTCCGCCCGCCGCCGCCCACGTCAGGAGGCTCTGCCCATAGATGCCTGTCCATTCCGGCAGGTCGCGCCGGAGGGGCTCGCCTCGAGACGGCGGGCATGGCCGGCCGCGCCTCCTTCCCTGCCGCGCTGGAGCTCCGCCGGCGGGGATGGCCGCCCGCTCCATCTTCCTCGCCACTGGGCCGCCGGGGAGAAGCGTCGCCAGGGAGGAGCCGAAGGAGCCGCGCGACGGGGACGGGCGCTGTGCGAGCCGCGCCATCTTCCACACCGCTGGACCGCCGAGGAGAAGCACCGCCGTGGAGATGCGCTGCTGGGGAAGAGCCAGAGGAGCCGCGCAACGGGGACGGGAGTCGGCGTGGGGAGGAGAGAGAGGAAGGAAAATAGGTAGGACGGTTTATTGGCCCAATAAATGTAGGCAGTGGGAAGAGAAATTTGTTGGGCCAACAAAAGTAGGTAGTCAAGTAGGTAGCCTGTTGTATTGTGTTTTTTTTTTTTGCCTCTACTACCTAAATATAGGATAGGCAGTGGGTTTAGATAGTCTGTTGGAGATGCTCTTGTGTATGCAGCTTAATCTGAATGCTTCAAGTCTAACTGATTCTAGTAACATGAAGCTTAGCCAGAAGCCCAGAAGATTGATTATATTTTATAATAACCATTTCTTAGACTTATTTTCTGACCTTTTCTAGCTTAATCCAAACAATATCAAGAATGCATCTTGCTAGTAAATTGCTCCCTGAAAAAGCTGCAGAGAATGCTTTTTTCCCCTCATCACATCAGAGTTTAATGTTTTAAAGTTCATCACAAAACAAAAAAACTGAAACAACAGGAGGACAAGTAAAAAGATATTACTACCAGATGCTCACAGACAATTACATAGAGTCATACAGATTCGGGATGAACAAAGAGAAGAATCACAAATAAAGCTATAGTGCATGGAACTAAAAAAGGTCATGTTTGTGTTATACTGAACTAAGCAGCACGCTAGCATAATCTATTTCTGCTAAGAACTAATCATGTCAGATTTTTTTGTGTCAACATAATCAGCAGTATTAAGCTTTATGCAATGTATATAAAATGCAATTAAATTTAAATAACTATCAGTACAGCAGTCTATATCAGTGCAGCTGTCTAATTGTGTTTATATTTTGGGCGTCAGCAAATCCAGGGCACCTATTTCATTTCTCACTAATTTGTGATCCTAACATATGAAGTTCATTATTCCTTCCTTTCTTTTATGTGTACGAGAGCAAAATTCAGATTTAGAAACAAATGAAAAAAAATCACTAGTTGTCTTACATATGCCAAATGTGCAAAGGAACTTCAAAACTTTGACTACATTCAGGCCGACTGCTTTACATTTGACTTCAACAGTCTTAAGGTGTTCTGATATTGCTGCTGATTTCTGCATTGAAATGTATCTTCCTTTCATTTCCACCTCATGTTTATGTCCCTGTGGCAAAGGGAACAATTAAACAAGAATGGTAATTAATAATAATTTTAATGTCGCTAAAGTAAAAAATAAGGTGTCAACCTTCAAAAAAGTTGAAGAGTGAGCTTCTCTAGAACTGGTGTGTGCTTGAGGATGCAAGTTAGTGCACTGAAGCCAGGAGCCAAACACCAGTACTCATTAAGTAGTAAAGTCTTTAACTTGCTAAATGTGGGGCACCTTTTCAAATCCCTTGTGAAAATGACCTGAACAAAATACATAAAAGATCAAGCAATCCTTCATGGTGAAAATGCAAAAATGATGATACGAGAAACCCAGTCAGTTGAAAGGCATATGAAAAGACTGTACAAGTGTCTACGGGTGCCCACAAATTTATGTGCATAGTGCAGTCAAGTTACACGGGTTAACATAGATGAATGAAAGAGGAAAAGGGTTTGAAGCACACCGTATTTGTTTCAGCTACCAATGCCAAACTCTTAGCTTCTGATAAACCTTCCAGCAACACGCAATTGTCATTATCATGTGTGTCACCGTAACAATCTTCACAATCCCAATAGTTTGAATAAGTGCAGCAATCTGCAGAGTCATGGATGACTCTGACAATTGCATCCACTAATGATGGCATGCCTTCAAGCACAGGAGTCTTGTACCAGTGATCCTCGAGACGGAGTGAAATGAGACTTGGGGCGCAAACATGAGTGCGGAACTTGCGGCTGAAATGGCACTCGGTGATGCTCAGATACTTTAAGGACTCAGACGAGATCTTGGTACACTCGATGGAGCAGTTGGTAAGAGTCGGATTCTGCAGTGCTGGACAAGAGCTTGAAAAGTTAAGGAGCTTGTCCTTCAAGAGCATGTCTTCAAGATCTAGCTTTGTCAAATGCTGGGAGCTGAAAGGCCATCCATCACTACAAATATTTTTAAGACGGAGCATCTGTACTTCAGGGGTCAGCTTTGAGTCCTTATTTATTTGCTTTGGTGATGAATGAGGTCACAAGGGACATACAAGGTGGTATCCCTTGGTGTATGCTCTTTGCTGATGATGTGGTGCTAGTTGACGACAGTAGGGCAGGGGTTAATAGGAAGTTAGAACTATGAAGGCAAACGTTAGAGTCGAAAGGGTTCAGACTTAGTAGGACTAAGACCGAGTACATGATGTGCGATTTCAGCGCGACTAGGCATGAGGAGGGAGACGTTAGCCTCGATGGGCAAGTGGTTGCCAAGAAGGATACCTTTCGGTATTTATGGTCGATGCTACAAAAGGACGGAAACATTGATGAAGATGTTAGGCATAGAATTTCAGTCGGCTGATTGAAATGGCGTCAAGCTTCTGACGTCCTCTGTGACAAAAGGGTGCCTCAGAAGCTGAAAGGTAAGTTCTATAGGACGGCGATTCATCCGGCGATGTTATACGGTGCTGAGTGTTGGCCTACAAAAAGGCGACATGTCCAGCAATTGAGTGTAGTAGAGATGCGTATGTTGTATTGGTGTTATGGGCACACAAGGAGGGATAGAGTCCGGAACGACGATATTCAGGATAGGGTTGGGGTGGCAACAATTGAGGAGAAATTGATTCAACATCGGTTGAGATGGTTTGGACATGTCCTACGGAGGCCTCCTGAGGCGCCGGTGCGTAGTGGAGTTCTAAAGCGGGCCGATAATGTAAAGAGCGGTAGAGGTCGACCTAAACTAACTTGGGACGAGTCCGTTAAGAGAGATCTTAAGGAGTGAAATATCCCCAAAGATTTAGCTATGGATAGGAGCGCTTGGAGATTGGCAATCAACGTGCCTGAACCGTGACCTCTTTTTGTCTTGTGCTCTTTTTGTCCCTTTATGTGTCTCCATGTTTTCTCGTCTCTTTTGGGTTTCATCTCTAGCCTACCCCAATTTGCTTGGGACAAAAGGCTATGCTGTTGTTGTATCTGTACTTCACACTGTATGGCGTGCTTGATCCAGAGCATCACGCGGGGCACGTCCTCATCGCGGTACTCATCAAACGAGAACTCGCACTTGACGAGAGGTGTGAGCCCACGGAGCAGAAACAGGTTGTCAACAAACTCACGGAGCTCATGCACGACATCCCAATCGTCCTCGCGGCACCCGATGCGAAGTCCAGTGGCAAACCTCCATAGGTGGCGCCAGCGCCGGGCGAGCACGCACGTCCGCACGGCATCCTGAGCCCGGAGGAAGGAGAGCACGTGGTGGAGCACCTCGTCCGGGAGCGCGCCAAGTCGGTCGATGCCGTCAGCCATCGCCAGTGCCGGGTCCTTGGCATTCTTCTTCCTTGGACGCATTCTGTCGAACAGGCCGCAGGTATTTGTCGGCGCCCAGCCTCTACAGGATACGGAAACACATAAAATCGTTGTTTGAGGCGCATTGCAAAAGGGCGAGCGTGCAATGAAAATATGGCGGAGAGGCTGGCAGGCACGCCGGATTACTGTCGCACCTCACTTAGCCGGAGGTCGCCGCAGCTTCAGTTCACGGCTTCACGCGGAGCAGAGCAAAGACGCCGACGCTAGCAGCATTACGTACGCGAGCTCACAGATCTGAGCAGTGGAACACTGCACTGAGAAGAGCAGAGACAAGTGAATCCGGAGTGAGGAGCTTGAGGAACAGTCGAACAGGTGTGCTGGGGGCTGGGGACATGGAAGAGGAAAGAAACGAATCGGGAGGAGATGCAGCGACGGGGTACACTCACCGTTCTCCTTCGGCCCCTTTATGTTCTTGTTTGTGATATGCTACTGGTGCGTGTGCACCTCTCAATCTGGAGCCTGCGCCGGCGTGCAGCTGCGGGGGGAGCTCAGCGCGCGGGCATGCGGCGGCCGGCGGGCGGGACGCGCCCTGCTCTTGCCGCGCGCCGGTTTTCCTGTGCTCGTGGTCTGTGGAGTGTGGCGGCTCTGCAACTGAGGGCTTGGACTATGGGTGTTGTGGGCGCTGGCCCGGCTGGGTGGCAGATGAGGCCCAGGTGCTAGGGTGGGGTTGTGGGGAATGGGGATGCTGCCCACTGTGTTTTGGACTGGGGATGTGGACCAGACCGGGGACGATCTGTGTTTGATTTCCTTAGACGAGCTGCATCGGGAACGGCGGAGACAGATCAGCATATAGCGTGGAGAAAGCGTCGCAGCGGGTACGCAAAAACGAGCGGTAAACGCGGGACGCACGCTATTCCTGGCGCGGTAGCGGGCGCCCTGCATGTGCGAGCGCGGGGCCCGCGCCTCCCGCCGCTAGCCGCTCGCCGGAGCTCGCGCGGCCGCCCGCTGGAGCTCGCGCGGCCACCCGCCGGAGCTCGCGCTGCCGCGTGCGCCCGCTTGCCGTCGCGCTCGGGGAGGGGCGGCCCGGAGGGAGCGCGCCCGCCCGCTGGAGCTCGCGCGGCCGCCCACCGGAGCTCGCGCTGCCGCGTGCGCCCGCCTGCCGTCGCGCTCGGGGAGGGGCGGCCCGCACCCGCGCCGTCGCCTCGTCCTCCTTGCTCCTCCTCCTCCTCGCCCGCCGGACGGAGCAGGGCCTCGGGAGGGAGGAGGGTGCGCCGCCAGCCCGCCACTGTGGAGCACCGCTGCCGGGGAAGAGGGTGGCCGACGCCCGCCATCTTCTTCTTCGCCGGCGTGGCGGAGCAGGATCTCGTGAGGACACCGGCGGACGGGGACGGCGAGGCCCGCCTCCACATCTACTCCCTGCCACGCGCCCACCGTCGAGGTCGCCCGCTTGTGCCGGCAGCGCTCGGCCGCGGCGGCGCTGCTCGGCGGATGGACGGAGGACGGCAGGCGCTCGCGGACGGAGGAGCCCTCGCCCTCGCGCTCGCGGACAGACGGAGGAGGGCCGGGGCTCGCCGGCGCGAGGAGGGCCACCGCCGGTGCTGCTCCTCGTGGGCCAGGGCTCACCGGCGCGGGGAGGGAGATGCCGGGGCGCCGGGCCGGTGGGCGGAGGACGCGAGGAAGCGATGGGGAGAGAGAGAGAATGGGACGGGGGAGGGAGGAGGGATAATATTAAAAAAACTGACAATGGGCCCGTAGTAAATAAAGGTTGATATAGAGTATGAATGATTGCGGGGAAACTGTATATTTTGTGATGACCAGGATGGAATATTTCTTATAGAGGATGGAAATAGAGTACCATGAGTGCGGGTAGTCTTATAAGGCCTGGTTCGTTTAGTGGGGATTGAGGACCGGAAACAATCTAGCTGATCATTGCTACTATAAATAGACTTGTCCATCCAGAACTAGGGCCGGACAAAATACTCGCAGCTTGCCAACTCGCTCGACTCATGGCCGGCTCGGCTCGGCTCGTTTTAATTTTTTCATGAGCTGAGCTAGAAGTCTAGCTCGCTGTTTTAACGAGCTAGCTCGTGAGCTGCTCACGAGCTGAAACGAGTTGAGGCCTATCAGTCCACGACCATGAATCCAGGGTTCATGAGGGACGCCCAACCAACCCCACACCACTGAGACAACCGGTCAATCCTAGATTGCATTGATAAAGGCAAAGAAATCAAATGATGCATATTTGCGAAATATGGCAGCTGTAATGTTAGATAAATTTGATAAATAGTGGGAGGTGAGGAACAATCTCATGGTTGATACTTTCGATGAACCTGATATGTATTAATCATGTATGGTTGCATAATGGTGGACGTCACCTTCTGGAATTGATGTAGCATCAACGTTATAAACATTTCTGTCCTATATTTTTTAGTAGCTCGTGAGCTAAACGAACCAGCTCAAGCTCGCGAACGAACCGAGCTGAGCTGCCCCTCTAGCTTGTAATATTAACGAGCCCAGCCGAGTTGGTGAAGGGTCGAGATGGCGGACTAGAGGGGGGGTGAATAGTCCTTTCTAAAATAAACGTGTCGGCAAACCGAAACAAATGCGGAATTAAAACTATCGGTCTAGCCAAGACTACACCCCTCTATCTAAGTTCACAAGCACCTCACAAAGATCCTAAAAATGTAACTAAGGTGCTTTCCTTAGCAAAAGCTCTCCTAAACAATTCTAGAGCAAGGTCACACAAACCTATGCACTAGTATTTTAGCAAAGCCGGGGAGCTCCTACACAATTCTAGTAAGCAAAAGCACGAAGCCACCTATGCTCACTAGCAATGCTCAATAGCAAGGCAACTAATGCCAAACTAGAGAGCGCAAATTACTTAGCTACACAAACTAAGCAATATGACTAACAAGGTTACACAAACCAAATTAGCCACGCAACGGGAGCTACTTCTATGCTACACAAGCAAGAAGGTAACTAGCTAACTACACAAACAAACTAGTTACAAGAGCAACTACACAAGCACAAATATATGAAAGTAAATACAGGCTTGTGAATCGAAAGCAAACCACCGAGAAGATGTACACAATGTTGACACGGTGGTTTTTCACCGAGGTTCACTTGGTTGCCACCAAGCTAGTCCCCGTTGTGGCGATACACCCACTTGATGGATCACGAGCTAATTGACTATCAAGAGTCAAACCCTCAGCGGGTGCCGCACATCCACTCTCAAGATGGGGATCCTCCAAGCCACGAGCTTTACTAGAGTTGCTCTTCGCGATCCCCGCGGGGTGAGCACAATCCCCCTCACAAATCCTCCTCCGGAGCCACGCACAATCTCCACGCGTGCTTCAACGGAGTCGCAAGCCACCAAGCCGTCTAGGAGGTGGCAACCTCCAAGAGTAACAAGCACCACCGGCTTGCAACACGATCACCTAGTGCCACTCGATGCAATCCTCTCGATGCAACGCACTAGAATCGCTCTCTCACTCGATCCGATGAACACTATCAAGCATGAGTGAGTTAGAGGGCTTCCAAGCACTACCACATAAGCCACCAAGGCCAAAGTGTGCTCAGCTCCCGGCCAAGGCCGGCCACAAGGTCTATTTATAACCCCACAGTCAAATAGAGCCGTTGCACTCCACTTGTCCGTTTTTCGCGGGAGCACCGGACGCGCCGGTCGTAACAGACCGGACGCGCTCAACCGCGTCCGGTGCCCCAGCGATTTCAAATTCGTCCGTTAGAACCTCCAACGGTTACTGCGCGCCAACGGTCAAACGACACACCGGACGCGCTGTTGCGAACCACCGGACGCACCGGTGCGCACAGTTCCCGCGCGCGCGAAGACATCACCGGACGCGCTCCTCGCAACCACCGGACGCCACAGTGCCCGCGTCCGGTGCGAGTCCAGTAAGCGCCCGAGACCACCGGACGCGTCCGATGGTGTGTCACCGGACGCGCACCGCGTCCGATGACTTCGTGACCCGCTGTTCGCCAGACCAGACGCGCCGGTCCCGTGGGTCACCGGACGCGCCGGTGTCAAACCCTAGCCCGCGCGCCTGACGCCCGCGCTGCACTGACCGGACGCGCTGGTCCACAGAGACCGCGTCCGGTGCAGCGTCCGGTGCAGCGTCCGGTGCTGCGTCCGGTGCTGCGTCCGGTCACCTCTGTGACCGCGTTCGCCTCCGTTTCTCTTCCGACTTCCGGCGTAGTAGAAAATAGGCGTTTCACTTCTCCAAAAAGCGCCGAATCCCGCCTCGCAAGCTCGGCGGGAGGGAGAGAGGAACCCAAACCCTCTCTACCGCTCAAACTCCACCGCCTTCGCAAATGTGCCAACACCAACAAGTGATCACCACCTTGTGCACGTGTGTTAGCATTTTCACAAACATTTTCTTCGAAGGAATTAGGCACTCAACTTGCCTCGCCACTCGATCCTAACACGTATGCAAAGTTAGATAGCTCAAGTGGCACTAGATGACCGATATGCAAACAAGTTTGCCCCTCTTAATAGTACGGCCATCTATCCTAAACCCGGTCATAAACTTCTCTACACACCTATGACCGGTGAAATGGAAATGCCCTAGGTTATACCTTTGCCTTGCGCATTCCACTCTATCTCCTCCGATGTTGATGCAACACATGCACCAACCAATCACCAAATGATATGATCCACTTCATATCATCATGTGACCTTGGTCCATCGATCCTGACCTCACTTGCTCTTCACCGTTGCGTCGGTCCATCGGCGCCAAGTTTTGCTCAAGCTTCACCGCCTCACGGTCCATCGCTCCAAAGCCTCCGACTTGCCCTTCACACTTGCAACCGGTCCATCAAGCCAAGCCTCATCTTGATCTTTGCCACCTTGGTCACATGACTCCATGTCATGTCTCATATGCAATGAGCTCCTTCATAACACAATCATCTGTGGACTAATTCCCTGTGTATCTCACATAAACACAATTAGTCCACCTAAGGTTGTCACTCAATTACCAAAACCAAACAAGGACCTTTCAATCTCCCCCTTTTTGGTAATTGATGACAACTCTACAAAGATATGGAAATTAAGTTCTTTTGGACTTTATGCCACTTATCCAACATTTAAGCTCTATGTTAGAATTTGGATAAGCACCATAAAATCCAACTTGGTAGTGATAACTCCCCCTACATATGTGCTCAAATGGTTTGGTTTCAAGCTTGCACATATGCATAAATATGAAATTTGTGGGAGGATTAGCACTACTAAGTGATGCTAAGGTGTATAGAATAAACCTTTGTAGTTCGATACCATTTGACAGCTTGATACCATTTGAAAATCACAAGTTTGCCATCATCCTTAGCATCATGAGTAGCTAGACATCAAAGACACTAGAAACCCCGTGAGATCAACATTATAAGCAAGGTTCTAGTTTTTGCATGATAAACATAAGTCTAGCTAACATCCTATGCATGCTAGTTATCAAAGCATCAATCAAATTCTATAACTAGCATACACCACACAAGCATGCATGTTAAATAAAAACTTATGCAATGCTAGCAAGCACATGAATATGCACAAGTCAAATGCAACCAATCAATGTTCATGAGCTTGCTCCCCCTACTTGTGTGCTTCTCTTGTCCAAGAATTTTGATCCTTCTCTTTTCTTCATTGTTGCTCCCTCTTTGTCCATTTCCATGTCCAAACCCCATCTTCTCATGATGTCCCCAAACCCCTCTCTTGGTGCATTGACATATCTTTGTTCCAACTTCTCCCCCTTTGTCATCAATTTCCATAAAGGGTGTATTTCTCATTGATACAAAGGCTTGCATTGGGGTAGATGGTTGAGACTTGAATATTGCGTTGTTGATGGACATCACCGCACATGTTGGAATGGCATTACTTGTATGTTGCTCTTGAGATACCACTTAGGATCTTTGACCTTGATACCATTAGGTGGGGCTCCTCCCCCTATGTCATAGCATGGGTCATTCACTTGATAATCTTGAGCTCTTGTGTGTGAGGGAACTTTTTTCATTTGATGATCACTTAAAATTGAGGATCACTTGTGGAACCACCGTCTTGTATAAATGATATCATGTGTAGAAATACCACGAATAAGTGTGTGATACCAATTTGAAGAATCCTCTATCATGGAACCACTTGTAGGATTTTGTCAATATGATCTTTTCTTGAACATTTGCTATCTTTATGAGTACCACTTGTAGGATATCACTTGTAAATCATGATCTAGACACCACTTGTAAATACCAATTGAAGAAATATTTTGAGTCTAGATACCATTTGAAACACCCTAGATATCCATTTGCATTGTTGTCTTGTGCTTGTACCCATATCATTGTCATGAGCTTCTAGTATGACTTGAACTAAGTTGATTTGCCTAAGATTCTAAGTCCGGTTTGGTCCAATGGCAAGCTTCTTCACTCCTCATACTAAGGGTTATCTTGCCAATGTTGTACTTGTCACTTGTTAGCAATCCAAACTAGATCAAGTACTTGGGTTCACTAGCTCATGAACAAATTCATACACATACCACTAGATCATTTAAACAATTCAAGCAATAGTGGTAGGCTATGAATTTAAACATTTCATTTGTTATGCATGATCCTAGTAAGCATGTACTATATGCACTAATCGCATACTAGTAAGGGATGAAATGATCATGCACATTGCAATGATACCTTTGTTATGTTGGAGTAGAGGATAGTCACATAGATTCCAATTCATTACTCCAATAGAAATGTGAAGTCCAATTTATAAGCTTGGTGAAGACCAATCATTATAGAGAAATTCATTCTTCACCCATATGAAATGAGAACCACTAATAATCAAGTGCATTATCTCTTGTTGTGGTTGGCTTGCTTTTTCTCTTTGATCAATGCTTGCATGAGAGAAGTACTTATGATACCAATTTTATAACCATGACTAGCTCTCTTTTGGGTGTTGCTTGCTTTTCTTGATCAATCCTATTGATTGCTTCAATTTAGCATCTCAAATGTCCCTTGAATTCATCACTTCCATGTTAGCCTTCCAAGCCGGTGCTCGGTTTACCCACCCATGGGCGGCAAGCCCCCTCAGCAGGGAGAAGTGACCTCTCTCCAAAGAACCATCCTTGACACTTACTTGAATTGCCTTTGATTGATTGATCTATGAACTTAACTTGATGAGTAACCTTGAATTATTCTTTAAGTCATTTTCTTTCTACCAAATGATCTCCAATCATTACTAATCCTCATCTTCAACTTCAGTTTGATCTTCATTTTCAAATTTGAGTACCGAATTTGTACACTAAGTACATTCCACAATCAATGCCCTTGTACTCATTTCTTGTCATGCTTCTAGATCAATTCAAAACCAAACTTAGGTACCTCAAACACTTATAAATATGTTTCCAACTTGAGAACCTTTCACTTAAAGTGACTCTAGATTAATCCAATGATTGTCACTTTTCTGGCAGATTCTATACCCTTCAAAGAATAATCCATATCTCCCAATGTACAGATCCAAATGCCATAAAATTTGGTGGAGATGTGACACACTAAGTCATCTAGCAGCTGTAAAAATTTAAGATTCATTTGACATCTAGATTGCTACCAGATTTCAAATCTTCCACCACTGCTACATGCTGAAAACTGCTGCACTATAGCTGACAAGATGTGCTCTAAAACCATAGCATTTCTCATCCAATTATCATGAAATTTATACAGCATCTCATATCATAAGTCTAGAGCATGCATACCAAATTTCAAGCCAATCCAATATGATTTGGTCACTCAAACTCAGACTTGATCTCAGATAGCTCAGATTTTCAATAATGGACAGATTTCAATACATTGAGCTATACTTCACCAAATTGAATCAAACTTGAAACTAACTTGTTTGAACACTTTCATAAGACATATATCCATTCAATCCACTCATAGCAAGCAACATTGCATATATATCCAATTCAATCAACTCATATGCACCCAAATAAAATGATCAACTAGAGATATACCTTGGTTATCACATGATCATCCTTTTAGCAAGCTTCAACTTAAATATTTGCAAGCCATCAAATATATCCAATAAATCACCACAATCTTGAATGTTGCACTTGTATGTTGTAGTATTTGGACTCCACTTATTTTGACTTGGCATTGGGATTGGATATGCATTAAGCTTTAAAACTTGATTCAACATATGATGACCAATATGAATCCAAATGAATCAAGTCTCCAATGCCGATGGTACCTACAAACAATCATCCACTTTTTGATGGTACCCAAACAAGTTTGGGTCCTCTCAAGTTAGGAGCAACATACTTAGGCAAAGCCTTAGTATGGGTAGCGGGATGTTTTGCAATAGCAACAATAGAGGTACCATTTACATCCTTTCTAAGCACATTAGTATTATCAATTGAAATATGCTTAGAAATATTACCTAGGGGACATGAATGTGCCATGTGTCCCCTTTCCCGGCATGAATAGCATCTTCTCTTTGATTGAGCCTTTTCTTCATTGCTCATGTGATGCTTTTCATTGCCTTGCCTCTCATGAGTTACTTGAGCCTTCCTCTCAAGCTTGGTAGGACACCCCGAGGCGAAGTGTCCTATATCTTCACACTTGAAGCACTTGATGTGAGCCAAATTTCTTTTCTCAATTTGATTCTTGCTCATCATCTTGATATCTTGGATTTGCATTGGATGCCTTCCTCTTCCACCCCTTCTTGTTTTCTTCTTCATGATCATCAAGTCACCAACATCTTCATCATTGATCTTTACTTGAGCTTGGGGTATCTTCTTTTCATCTTGTGGCCTCATCTTTGGCTTCTTGGTTGGGCAAGACTTGGCAAGGTGACCCATCTCATGGCATTTAAAGCACACGAAATGAGATAGCTTCTTTTGTTCTTGCTTCTTCATTTTCTTGCCCTTGTTCTTGTTGAAGCCAATGCCACTCTTGTCACCATAGCTTCTTTGAGTCTTTATCATGTGCTCAAAGGTGACTTTTGAGTTGTAGCACCTCTCTAACTTGTTGCTCAATTTCTTTACTTCACTTTTGAGCTCATTGTTCTCCTTCAAAATGTTAGTCTCACAAGACGTAGAAGTAGAACAAGCATATATATGTGAAGAACATGGCATATCTAATAAGTCATCACAAGAGGTGGATACATGCTTTCTCCCTACATCACATGGGTTAGTCACATTTTGCAATTGATCATTTGATCCATGTGATGAGCTCTCATTATTTTTAATTTTCTTTAAAAACATCTTAATGAGAGAAGCATGTTTTTCTAACAATTCCTCATGAGATGCAAGTACTTTCTCATGAGTCAACATTAGCTTCTCATGTGAAGATTTAAGATCATCAAGTAAGCTCTTATGTTCTTCATATGAGTTCTTTAGAAAAGAGTTTTCATTTTCTAATTTCATTGTTTTAGCTTTCTCATTTTCTAAAGACGTGTCCATGCTAGCAAGTCTACTAACAAGCTCATCATATGAATCAACATGATCAATCACATTATCATTTGATACCTTTGTGTCACCTAGTGACATGAAGCAATGTGATGTAGTGGATGGGCTTGTAGTAGCATCATCAAGGCCCGAGCATGAACCAACGTTGTCACCATCAAGTGTGCTTGGGGTAGAAACATCACTTGCAACACTTGATGCATCATCACCATTCTTGTCAAGTGAACTTGTGGTAGATTGATTATCATCATCACTTGACCATGAGGTGGAGCAATCCTCCACAACCATCGTGTTGTGGTCATGCTCAACATCATCATGTGCAACCTCCTTGGGCTTGACATCATCGTCATCATCGGTGATAGCTCCATACTTTTCATTGAGATAGGCCCATATCTCATGAGCGGATTTGAGGTCCATGATCTTACTAAAGATGCTATCATCCAAAGATCTATACATGATGTTAGTAGCTTGGATGTCAAGATCTAGGCATTTCTCTTGTGCTTGAGTTAGATTATCTTCATCCAACACATGAGAAAAGCCTACATCTACCATCCACCACATTTGAGGGCAAATAAACTTAAAATTGCATATCATCCAATTTTTCCACCGTGCAAAGTGTGTGCCATCAAACATGTGAGGACAATCAACATCTAGTCCGTATTCCGCCATCCTCTCGGGTCGGTGAAGACCACAAAAGAGAGACCAGGCTCCGATACCAATTGAAGGGTCGAGATGGCGGACTAGAGGGGGGGTGAATAGTCCTTTCTAAAATAAACGTGTCGGCAAACCGAAACAAATGCGGAATTAAAACTATCGGTCTAGCCAAGACTACACCCCTCTATCTAAGTTCACAAGCACCTCACAAAGATCCTAAAAATGTAACTAAGGTGCTTTCCTTAGCAAAAGCTCTCCTAAACAATTCTAGAGCAAGGTCACACAAACCTATGCACTAGTATTTTAGCAAAGCCGGGGAGCTCCTACACAATTCTAGTAAGCAAAAGCACGAAGCCACCTATGCTCACTAGCAATGCTCAATAGCAAGGCAACTAATGCCAAACTAGAGAGCGCAAATTACTTAGCTACACAAACTAAGCAATATGACTAACAAGGTTACACAAACCAAATTAGCCACGCAACGGGAGCTACTTCTATGCTACACAAGCAAGAAGGTAACTAGCTAACTACACAAACAAACTAGTTACAAGAGCAACTACACAAGCACAAATATATGAAAGTAAATACAGGCTTGTGAATCGAAAGCAAACCACCGAGAAGATGTACACAATGTTGACACGGTGGTTTTTCACCGAGGTTCACTTGGTTGCCACCAAGCTAGTCCCCGTTGTGGCGATACACCCACTTGATGGATCACGAGCTAATTGACTATCAAGAGTCAAACCCTCAGCGGGTGCCGCACATCCACTCTCAAGATGGGGATCCTCCAAGCCACGAGCTTTACTAGAGTTGCTCTTCGCGATCCCCGCGGGGTGAGCACAATCCCCCTCACAAATCCTCCTCCGGAGCCACGCACAATCTCCACGCGTGCTTCAATGGAGTCGCAAGCCACCAAGCCGTCTAGGAGGTGGCAACCTCCAAGAGTAACAAGCACCACCGGCTTGCAACACGATCACCTAGTGCCACTCGATGCAATCCTCTCGATGCAACGCACTAGAATCGCTCTCTCACTCGATCCGATGAACACTATCAAGCATGAGTGAGTTAGAGGGCTTCCAAGCACTACCACATAAGCCACCAAGGCCAAAGTGTGCTCAGCTCCCGGCCAAGGCCGGCCACAAGGTCTATTTATAACCCCACAGTCAAATAGAGCCGTTGCACTCCACTTGTCCGTTTTTCGCGGGAGCACCGGACGCGCCGGTCGTAACAGACCGGACGCGCTCAACCGCGTCCGGTGCCCCAGCGATTTCAAATTCGTCCGTTAGAACCTCCAACGGTTACTGCGCGCCAACGGTCAAACGACACACCGGACGCGCTGTTGCGAACCACCGGACGCACCGGTGCGCACAGTTCCCGCGCGCGCGAAGACATCACCGGACGCGCTCCTCGCAACCACCGGACGCCACAGTGCCCGCGTCCGGTGCGAGTCCAGTAAGCGCCCGAGACCACCGGACGCGTCCGATGGTGTGTCACCGGACGCGCACCGCGTCCGATGACTTCGTGACCCGCTGTTCGCCAGACCGGACGCGCCGGTCCCGTGGGTCACCGGACGCGCCGGTGTCAAACCCTAGCCCGCGCGCCTGACGCCCGCGCTGCACTGACCGGACGCGCTGGTCCACAGAGACCGCGTCCGGTGCAGCGTCCGGTGCAGCGTCCGGTGCTGCGTCCGGTCACCTCTGTGACCGCGTTCGCCTCCGTTTCTCTTCCGACTTCCGGCGTAGTAGAAAATAGGCGTTTCACTTCTCCAAAAAGCGCCGAATCCCGCCTCGCAAGCTCGGCGGGAGGGAGAGAGGAACCCAAACCCTCTCTACCGCTCAAACTCCACCGCCTTCGCAAATGTGCCAACACCAACAAGTGATCACCACCTTGTGCACGTGTGTTAGCATTTTCACAAACATTTTCTTCGAAGGAATTAGGCACTCAACTTGCCTCGCCACTCGATCCTAACACGTATGCAAAGTTAGATAGCTCAAGTGGCACTAGATGACCGATATGCAAACAAGTTTGCCCCTCTTAATAGTACGGCCATCTATCCTAAACCCGGTCATAAACTTCTCTACACACCTATGACCGGTGAAATGGAAATGCCCTAGGTTATACCTTTGCCTTGCGCATTCCACTCTATCTCCTCCGATGTTGATGCAACACATGCACCAACCAATCACCAAATGATATGATCCACTTCATATCATCATGTGACCTTGGTCCATCGATCCTGACCTCACTTGCTCTTCACCGTTGCGTCGGTCCATCGGCGCCAAGTCTTGCTCAAGCTTCACCGCCTCACGGTCCATCGCTCCAAAGCCTCCGACTTGCCCTTCACACTTGCAACCGGTCCATCAAGCCAAGCCTCATCTTGATCTTTGCCACCTTGGTCACATGACTCCATGTCATGTCTCATATGCAATGAGCTCCTTCATAACACAATCATCTGTGGACTAATTCCCTGTGTATCTCACATAAACACAATTAGTCCACCTAAGGTTGTCACTCAATTACCAAAACCAAACAAGGACCTTTCAGTTGGCTCGTTAGCCTAACGAGCTAGCTCAAACTGGACCGAGTCGAACCAAGCTCGCTCGATATCCAGCCCTATCCGAAACTGTTCCCGGCCTCCGTTCCCCATTAAACGAACGGCCCTAAGTCTGCGTTGGGTCAAATGGACCTGTGCAAGCTCAACGTGTTTTGTTCCTGGTGCTGTTACTCACTGTCTGTTGGGCTCTGTCGAGCATACCGCAGAGTGGCCAGCAATCCTGAAAACAGCCAAGTCCAATAGAATGATGACAATCTCCTCCAAAAAAAAAAGAATGAATGATGGCAAGAACAGTTATTATTTATAAACTCATATAAGATCAGCAAATTAAACAACACTTAGTTGTGATTTGACAGTTCATGCTTGATAATGATCGTGCAATATCCATTAATACTTAGGGTATAAACAATAATACTAATTCATTTTGTAGACAAGGGACATCTTTGCAGGAGAACAGTTTTAGCGCCTTTTCATTGATCACTTGAGAAGATCCAACAATATTGTCAACTTTTCCGCCATTGAGACAAGAACTGTTGGCAGCAATTGCCTCAACTTCAGTCTAAAAATGGTCGTGGCAGCTAAAACTCTTCCCACCCATTGCACAAGCCGCCTTCCCGGCTGAGCCAAGGCCACTTCTAGTGGTGCTAGCGATGGTGGTGCTCGCGCGCCGCCACTTGTCGCCGGCTCCCACAATGACGCCTAGAATCAACCGGCCCTGGCCTTCCCTATATTGCAAAACACATGTTTGAAGTGTTTTGGATGTTTTATATGGATGTTTTTCAATGGTAGTTTTTGGATGTTGCACATGTTGCAATGGTTATACACGTATGTTGCAAGAATTTGTTCAAAATGTTTCATTTGTTTCAGACGCATGTTGCAAGTGTTTTAGCTGGATGTTGCATATGTTGCAATGGCTATGTTGCAAATGTATGTTCCAAATGTTTCATCTGTTTCAGACGTATGTTGCAATTATTTTATCTGCGTATTGCAAAGTAGATTTGGATGTAGGGTTGTTGAGCGAGGAAGAGAGCTAGCGCAGGAGCCATGGCCGCATCGATGTGAGGAGGCGCAGGGCATGCGACGCCATTTTGTGGAAGAGGTGGGGGAGTCATCCGAGCGGCGTGGAAGAGGTGGGTGCGAAGCGGTGTGAAAGAGACGGGAGAGGCGCCTGTGTGGAAGAGACGGGGCCGAGTCATCCAGGCGGCATGGACAGTAGAGCAAAAGGGAGCGGTCCAAATACAGGCGCGGGAAACAGAGATGGCGTGGGCAGCACGCGAATCCGAGAGACCAGGGCGTAGCAGGCGTGGGCTTCCGGGCGCTAGTCTTTCCGATTAATTAACCGTGAAAGTTTCTTGTGCCACGACAAGTGCTTTGACTGCTCAGCATAATATAGAAGACAGTGGTTTTACACCACCCGAAAAGATGGGAAGCGAGTTTATCGAGATCTTAGAGATGATGTCTTTTTTTTGTTTGTGATCACAAGCCAATTCTGGTTCTAGAATGGTTTAATGGCACTTCTTGGAGTTGCTTTTAGTTTTAAGCATCCCAATGATCCCATCATGGTTCAAGATGGATAGCGATGAGAAGAACACAATGGATCAACCTCATAGCACCATCTTGTTCATCATGATCATGCCACTCGATGTTCTCAGTGAATCTCACGACGCTTTGAATCGTGACACACAATAATAACATAGAGATAACTGAACGGCCAGATTTGGACAAATGAAGAAGAAACGGTCCAGGCTGACAAAAAACCGACAAGAATTAGGAGCAGGGATAAAACCAGATCAGATACGAACGGGCATTAATACTTAATATGAGTAGTTGTTTCTTTCATACTTAAAATACGATCGGATATAAAAATTCTAACTTGAAGTATTTTGATTCGGACACTGTACAGATATTAAGTCTCCCAAAATACTTCACCTTTTCTAGTTCATGTTTAAAGGAGCTGGAGCCGATTTTCTTCCTTCTACATTTTGCTGTAGTACCCAACAGTGCTACATAGTGTTTTGAGAGCCGGAGCTAGATTAGTCATTTTAAAATTGCTTATGTAATTTATTAGTTCAGTTTGCAGTATGTGCTTCTACATTAGTCATGAGATTATTTGGAAAACATGAAGCTACATATACACACACAAAACTCCAAACTGTGGCGTTTCAAAAAAAAAAACCTCCAAACTATTAAGTCAGAACTCAGAACATCATTGAACGCCATTTTACACATCAAAGTTACAATCCATGGGCATTAAGTACCGGTCCACATATGTCTCATCTAGGAAGAACAAGGCAATAGACATGCACATAGCAAGAAGATATACGCAACTGGGTTGATCTGGCATACTAACAGGAAATGAGCAGCTAGGCACCTTGAGTAAGCTTAACGTACAGGAAAGGTTGCAAGAAACAGCATAGCACGGTAAACCAGGTCCAGCACAGCTGGCAGTACACAGGCAGAACTGGGAAACAATCCTAGAGACAAAAGGCAGCATGCTTACTCAACTGGCAGATAAGTGCTAGGTCCAAGTAGATAATCTTAACTTGGTACAACAAGTGGAGGAACCAAAAACAAATCCCACAGGAAGAAGGCATCATTCTTAGTGATATCAGTTGTCCGTGGCTCTTAGTTTCCTAATCTAATAAGTGGCAGAAGTTCCGTCTTCAGCTTTAAGCTTCTATCGGGGGAAACTAAAACCTATACAGATCGAAAAGCATAGTCAGTGCCAAGGGGTATTATCTTACAAATGATTGAGAGGTAAAAATAAGGCAAGTAAACATGAGATACACGAAAAGACTAGCATATAAAATTTCACTTGACTAGACTATACTGAACTGGAATATTTGAAAGCTGGAATTGTGAACAGCTAAAATTGAGGTACAGTAGAAACCTTAATCAATTACTTCCCATGTTCAAGGACATGACATCTTCAGGACATGGAAGTCTTTGACATGCAGCTTTGAATTTTACATAAATAAGTATCATGGTATATTATTGTGTTTTTGTTTTCGACATGCAATTTTGATTGCCACCTTTTAAATAAAACATGTTTGCACAGAATTGTAAAATGACTTACCAATCTAAACATTATTATATATATCTATAGATGGAGGCAGTATTTCATTAGTTTTAAAGTAATAACTTCACTACAAACACTACTACCATGAAAATCAAGATATTCATTAGAGGTGGATAGCCCATAATGCAGAATCTTACATGACCAGGTGGATAGCAAAGCTGAGAAATTAAAGTAGCCAAATGGAAATAGATTTGGGTATCGCATTATTGTCTATTTGCATCCTTGCATAGAACTCTTCTACTCTCATAACTGTTCTAACAGCACCTGGATACAACTTTCTAAGATTGTGAAAACAGATTCAAGGGTTCCAAAGTATGATAATGGTTAACTCAACAATAAAAAGAAATGAAACAAGAAGGGAAACAGAAAAGAATATTCTACTAAGACACTCATACCTCAGTACGTATGAGGGAGGGAGGGAGGGGGGAGAGACTCCCAATGAACAAAGAGGGGATTATAAACTGAACTTCTGAAAGTAACTGTTAGCATAACTTAGAAATTACATATACAGCAGAACTTATTAAAAACTTAACATATGGACATATTTGTGTTATGAAAAGAAATAATTAACACATTATACTACTGCTTTGCCACAAAAAAAAGTAGTGCACATGTTTTCTTTCTCTCTATCTGAGTTCATTCACTTTCCTAAATAAGTTTGGAGTTTCTTTGTTGCTTTCTCTCGCACACAGAGGCAAACAATTATAATATGAAAGCATGACGAGTGAGTCTATGTGTACAAATACTTGTGAATAAAATCGATCAGATGGTATTTTCCACTTCCCATCACAAAAATGTGGTGGGAGATTTTCATTTCCACAATAACTTGGTATACCCAAATCACTGCTTTAGTAACTAATATAGAGTTTCTTCATTGCTTGCCAATTTAATTTACCCATACTCAAATGGTACTTTCTGCTTCCCATCACCAGAATGGCAGAATGCAGTGCAAGATTTTCATTCCCAGAATAACCTGGCATACCCAAATCACTGCTTTAGTAATTAACATGGAGTTTCCTCATTGCTTGCCACTTTGATTTTCCCCATATTTTAAGCCAAGCGACAAAAAAACAAAAAGGATGAGAGTGCTGCTAGGCACTAGCAAACTTACTGATGTTAAATTCACTCAGGAACTTCAAAACTTGAACAACTCTTTCGTCAAATGCTCCACATCTGACTTCCACTTTCTTAAGGTGTGGAGATATGGTGCCTGGTAGCTCCTTTGGATTGAACCTTCCTTTCATTACCACATTAAATCCCAGCAGCTGCAGTATCATAAAGAGTTCACCAAGCTCAACAAACAATCTACATAAAGTTCTACGATTCAACAGTTGCCCATTTAGAAATTGTTTACCTTGCAAAATAGAATAAGATAAAGCTCTTCTAAAACTGGTGAATGTTCAAGATTACGTGCTAGCACATGTATATCAGGCACACAGCAGGTTTCATTGAGCATCAGAGACTTTAATCGACTAAAAGTAGGGCAGCATTTCAAATCCCTTCTGAAAATATGCTGGACAGATAGCATCAAATAGATCATTAGATTAGATCTTCAATATAAACATGACGTCTAAAACAAGGTGAACTTGAACATGATGATTTGAGGTGTAAGCATACCGTATCATCTCTAGCTCCCAACTCTAAATTCTTTGCTTGTGATAGAGCATGCAAAAGCACGGGGGAAGTGTCGTTAGGTATGCAATTGTTACAGCTCTCGTCACCAGTCCCCATAGTTAGAACGGCTGCAACAGTCAAACTTCCCCAAGATCATAACAAATGCTTTAATCAACAAGGGCATGCTCTCAAGTACAGGAGTTTTGCCATAACTGACTTGTTGATGCAGCTTAGTGAGATTGGGGGCATGAATACGGGTTCGGGAACGCCAGTTGAATACGGCTCTTGTGATTCTTAGACGATTCATGGACTGGGATAAGATTCTCCCCGCAAGCACGAAGGAGCAGCCTTCAATCTCTAGATCTTGCAACGCGGGACACCTGGAGAAGTCAAGGAAGTCACCGTTGAACGCTACGCCGCGAAGCTCTAGCTTGGTCAGGTGCATGGAGGCGAGGGGCGGGTCCTCAGGCCGGAGCGAGAGCGAAGCATGAGCATTCCCGTGGAAGCTGAGCAGCAGCTCCTGGACTTGCGCTGCACGGCGTAACTGACCCAGAGCCTCACGCGGCGAACGTCAATGGCAGCGCCGTCCACCCTGAGCTCAAATGTCTCCAGAGGCGAGTTTCCACGGAGGAGCAAGAGGCTGTCCACAAACTCCCAGACCTCCTCGAAGGACACCGGCGCCTCTCCATCGGCGCCGACGATGCGCAGGCAAGTGGTGGACTTCCAGAGGTGTCGCCAGAGCCGAGCGAGCACGCAGGTCCGCACCGCCTGCTGCGCGGGGAGGAAGGATAGAACGCGGCGGAGGATTTTTGTCCGGCAGTGCGCCGATGAGGTCGCGGCCGCTCGCTGGAGCTGCTTGCCGCGCTCTCTTGCGCGCTTTACCGGCAGGCATTCCAGCTGCCGCGGGGAGGATGCGTAGCTCCGCAGGGCAGGAGGCAACGGGGGCGAGCTCCAAGATTTGGGGACGGGGCGGATTGGGGTTTTGCGGGTGGCGGCGCGGACGAACTGGGGCAGCGGTGCTGTGGGGGAAGTGCTGCTTTCGTGGCTACTGTAGCTAGGGTGCAGCCATATCTGCGGCGGCGGCGGCGGCAGAGGTCGTCGGAACTGGGAGGCTTTTTTTTAGAAACCAGGAATGTATTTCATAAATATTTCTGATAGTTTACATCCTCCAACGCCTACGAAGACACCCTCGAAAGAAAGGAAAAAAAACATTTAGATCCTTGCGAGCTTCTCCCGGTCATCCTCATCGCCGGCGGCCAGAACAGACGCGTTGAAGCCGACCACCCTCCCGACGAAGAATCTTCAAAGGTTTTAAATGGCACCAAGAGCAGCATACCGGCAGCACCAACATGCTTTTTACCCGTTGAACGCACAAGCCTAACAAGATGGCCAGCAGCCATCACATCGCCAGACAACTGGGGGCCTGGTGCCTCAACCACCGACAACCCCACCACGCCGGCCAACAGACCACCCCGGAGGGGAAGCAAACCACCAGAAAACAGTGGGAGCAAAAGACCAATCTGATTTCACAAGTTGAAAGACATACCTCCCAAGGATTCCACCGGAGAATCCAGCAATAGTGTCGGTGCCGACGAAAAAGAGGGAGGGATCGAAGAGACTCTCATCAAGAACTAGAGCACTTAATAGGACTCCAGATCCGACAAGAGCACGCTTTTATTCTCCATGGATCGACACGGAAGGAAGGAGCTTCAGTTTCTCCGGCACCGCCACCGGATCCATCGCAAACACCCCTTCCGACGCCGATCAAGAGGAGCAAAAGAGCTAGCAGCCATCTGACAAGCACCACCAAAAACCCTAACCCTAACCTATGCAAACCTAGACTAATAGGAGAAGGTATGACACCGGACATTGATTCCCCGTCTCCCCTCCACCTTCGACGCCGAAACGGCCACCGGAGGCGGAAACGACGCCAGAATCGGAATCACCCTTCTGTCGCCCTTTTTTTACTGTAGCAAGAAGAGAGGTGAAGGGTCGAGAGAAGTCTCGGCTCAACTGGGAGGCTTCTTTGCATTCGTAGAGCGGCGTAGTACATTACAAGTCCGTGGGCTGCCATCCACTCGGCTGGCATCCATGAGTCCGTGGGCTGGGCTAGGCTGCGGGGAAAATCAGACTAGGCCAGGGGTTGTGAACTGGACTAGGAACAGAGGCTATCTTCTCGATCTTTCTTTTCCCTCGCTACAATACACAAGGGCGAAGAAGAGGCGATTTCGAATCCAGCGTCGATCTCGCCGGCTTCTCTTTGCGTCTGGCGACCATCCTGGCGCCGGAGGTGGAGAGGAGCCACGGGATCAATGGTCGTTGTACATACCCACATATAGTCTAGTTAGATTAGGGTTAGTTTTATTCACATCGAGGTCGTTCATGTGGAGTCCAGTTGATCTCAATGGCTCACGGTTGTGGCTTCCAGTTCTTTTGTCCCTCCACAACATCTCCGGTGGCTACGGCAGTGATGGCGCGTCTTCCAGAGATGGTGTTGCGAGGTATGCTTACTCCTATATGGAGAAATCGAGTTGGATTATCCCTTTTGGGGTTGCTTCGTCGTTGTGTGATTTGGGATCGCCAACCGTGCTTGTGGTGTCTAATTCCGTATCTCTCGACGATGATATGGCCAGTGGCCATCATAGTTTGCTCGGGCATTCAGTGCTCCATGTGTACATCGGCAAGTTTGAAAGCCCAAGTTTGGTTTTGGTAATTAATGACACCAAGTTGCTAATGCCATGTGTTAAGTGTTTTGAGTTAGTGAAAGTCCTATGTTTGGTGTTGGTAATTAGTGACAATGCCTAAGTACTAATCCTATGCCTAAGTTATATGTAGCATATGAGGATTAGTACATTCCAAGGTTGGTGGCAAGATGGACATGGTGATCATGATGGCCACACTTGGATTTGGACGCAACCCTACGTGATCAAGGCAAAGGTATATGCTTAAGGGTTGTGTTTTAGTAACCAAGACACCTAGTGGGTGTGGTTACATTATAGGATAGATAGCCGTACTATAAAGAGGGGAATGACGCGGCTATTGAACTCCTAAGTGCCTCTAGATGTGCATTTCATGATCATATGCATTTGGATAGAACTAATATCGCCTCGAAAAATGATTGTGAAAATGCTAACACACTCACACATGACGAGATCACTTGGTGATGTTAGCATGTTTGCGACGGCGGTGGAGTTTGAGCGGTAGAGAGGGTTTGGGTTCCTCTCTCCCTCCCGCCGAGCTTGCGAGGCGGGATTCAGGCGTTTTTGAGAAGTTGAAACGATTATTTTCCACTACGCCGGAAGTCCGGAAAAGAAACGGAGGCGAACGGAGGTCACAGAGGTGACCGGACGCTGAACCGGACGCGGTCCTTGCATGACCGGACGCGTCCGGTCAGTGTTCAGTGTCTGCGCGTTTTGCAGTTCGATGATCGGACGCGAGGCGCGTCCGGTCACTGATGATCGGACGCGTCCGGTCGTTCAGGGAGCTTACTGGACTGTAACCGGACGCTGGCACTGTCGTGTCCGGTCATTTTCTTCAGCGCGTCCGGTCACTATTTCGTTGAGCGCTGCTCAGGCGACCAGCACGTCCGGTCCTTCACGGGACCAGCGCGTCCGGTCGTTCCCGGCGCGTCCGGTCAGTTGGACCAGCGCGTCCGGTCGTTGCTTCGCAGTTAGCCGTTGGGCGACCAGCGCGTCCGGTCGTTTGGACCAACGCGTCCGGTCAGTACTTCACGAGTTAGCCGTTGGGCGACCGGCGCGTCCGGTCAGTTGGACCAGCGCGTCCGGTCAGCCCGATTTCGGCTGTTTAAGTTTCTAACGGCTATATTCGAAGGGGTACGTCTATAAATACTCGTTGGCCGGCTCAAGGCTCTCTCTCTCGAACATTTGACATACTTGTGAGCACTTTGAGCTAAGCAACTCCCCTCCCACTCATCTCTCTTGCTTCTTTGCATATTCGAAGTGAGATTGAGTGATCCAAGTGCATTTGCATTGTGAGATTGCATCTAGTTGGCACTTGGTGGTTGATTTGCTGCGGAATTCTTGTTTCTCTTGGTGGTTGCCGCCACCTAGATGGCTTGGAGCAGCTTGGAGACGTTGGCAAGAGTTGGTGATTGTTCTTGGCCACCTTCGGTGATTGTGAGAGGTTTGTGCCTACCTCGGCGAAGCGCCAAAGGCAATATTAGTAAATTGCTTCGTGTCATTGCAACCTTTTGCCATTTGGTAGGTTCTTGTGGCGCCTTTTGAGAGGCTCGGTGTATGACCGATTAGCCACCGAACCACGTGGTGAAGAGGGACACAACGGGGACTAGCGTGCCGGCAAGCACGTGAACCTCGGGATAAATCTTCGTGCCATCATTCTTATTGTGTTTGATCGATCCCGGTGGTTGTATATTGTGGTATTCATCTCTTGATCATATTGATTGGTTGGCTCAATACTTTGCCCCTCGGTGATACCCTCCTAACTCTCTCTTGTATTAATTTCTTAGTTACCTTGCTAGCTTGTTAGTGTAACTCTTAGCTTGAGTAGCTAGCTAGCTTTAGTTGTAGTTAAATTGTGCGGTTTGACTTGTGCGGTTGAGTGCAAATATACTAGAATTGTGAATTGGTTAGGTGGCTTGCAAACACCCCGTAGGCTAAGCAAAACTCGCATCTCGCTATTTGTTTTATTGATAAACTTGTTTAGCTTATCTTTGTAGAAAATTTTAATAGGCTATTCACCCCCCCTCTAGCCATCAAGACCTTTCAAGTGGTATCAGAGCCGTGGTCACCGTTTGTAAGGTTTAACAACCTCGGTGTAAGATGGCTCAAGTTATGTTCAATCATGTTAATGGCAAGCCTCCATTCTTTGATGGCGTCTCTTCCTTTGATCATTGGAAAAGGAAGATGAAGCAATATCTAGGCAATATACATGAGAAGGTTTGGGATGTGACCAAAGAAGGATACGTCATTCTTGATGAGGAAAACCTCACTCCTAATGACCGCATCAACAAACAATGCAATATGGCGGCACTTGACACAATCTATCGTGCCATTGATGATAAAGTATTTGAGCAAATCAAAGATCTTGAAAAGGCAAATGAGCTTTGGATAAGGCTTGAAGAAACATATGAAGGCACTTCAACAGTAAAAAGTGCCAAACTATATATGCTCAAGGACAAGTTCTCCACATTCAAGATGAAGGATGATGAATCCATCCCGGAGATGTTCTATAGGCTCCAAGTCATTGTCAATGATCTCAAGGGGCTTGGGGAGAAGGTTGAGGACAAGGACTTCTCACACAAGTTCTTGATGTGCTTACCCAAGAAGTTTGCCACCTTGAGAAGAATGATCTTTAGAGAGGGATTGGACAAGGTCAAACCAACCAATGTGCTTGGAGATATAATGACCGATGCCCAATACAATGATGATGAAGATGAGGTAGAAGAGAAGAAGGAGACCAAGGTCAAGCAAGAGAAGCCCATTGCATTCAAGGCTTCATCCTCTAAGGGCAAGAGCAAGGTAGAAAGTGATGATGATGATCCATTCAATGATGAGACCATGGCCCTCCTTGTGCACAAGATGGGAAGGTTCATGAAGAAGAAAGGATATGGGTCAAGGAAGAGGAGAGACACTATAAAGGCAAAGACCCTTTGCTACAATTGCAATAGCCCCGATCACATAGTGGCGGATTGCCCCTATGAAGATAAGAGATTTCATAATGGGGACTTGAAGCTCAAGAAGAACAAGAAGGATAATAAAGTGAATGAGAAGAAAGCAAAGAAGAGCTTCACTTTCAACAACAAGAAGAAGGGTGGTGGTTATGTAGTCACTTGGGATAGTGACAACTCCGATAGTGATGATGATAAAAGCTCTAGTGATGATGAGAGGATCACTCGACGAGCCACTGCAAACATCGCCCTCTCCAACAAGCCATCTATCTTCGACACTACATCAACATGCCTTATGGCCAAGCCTACCAAGGTAAAACATGATGATAGTGATGATGATTCTTGTGCTAGTGATGATTGTAGGAGTGATGATGAGGAGGATGAGGACTACTCCAAGGATGATCTATTAGGCATAATAGATCAAATGAGCAAGGGCTACAAGAGGACAATCAAGAAATACAAAATCTTGGAACAAGAGCTCATCGCCAAGAGCAATGAAAATGATGCCTTGATGGAGGAGCTTGTTGCTCTCAAAAAGAGTAAGGAGTGCAAAGGAATTGAACAAAAGCTCAAAGCTCTTAGGAAATCCTTTGATGAGCTAGAGGCTTCTCGTGAGTGTCTAAAGGAAGACCACGAGGATCTTGAAATTGCTCACACTAGGCTTAAGGAAGCCCACTCCACTCTACTTGAGCTCATCAAGGAAAAGGACCTTAAGTTGAAGAAGTTCATGAAGGAAGCTAAGGAGGAGCAAGTGATTGTCACTTGTGATATTGGACTAACATATGATATTATTGATGATTCTTTATTTGTTAGTCCTTCTAATGCTTCATGTAGCTCATCATCATCCACCACAACCAACTCTGCCTCTACTGCTAGTGATTCATCACTTGTGGTTGAGACTCTCAAGAGAGAGGTGAATGATCTCACCCGCGCATTAGGCAACGCCTATGGTGGGGATGCCCGCTTGCTAAAATGCTTGGGTAGCCAAAGGTTCTCTCTTAATAAAGAGGGATTGGGCTATACTCCCAAGAAGGGCAAGGCGGCCTTTGCTACTCCAAAGTCTCGCTTTGTGAAGGGCAATGGTCGTTATTGCAATAGATGCAAGCAAGTTGGACATCTAGAGATTAATTATAATAAAATGAACAAGAACAAGAAAAATGCTAATATACCTTATATTCCTTTTGATTCTTGTTATGTGCTTACCAAGGGTGATAAAGGTGTGCATGCTAGGTTTGTTGGTACACCAATTATGGGCCCAAAGAAGAAGGTCATTTGGGTACCAAAGAGCTTAGTGACTAACCTCCAAGGACCCAAGCAAGTATGGGTACCTAAAAGACATTAAATTGTTTTGTAGGTAAATTACAAGGCCGGAGGAAGGCATTGGGTGCTTGATAGTGGGTGCTCTCAACATATGACCGGTGATTCAAGAATGTTCAACTCTCTCAAATCAAATGACAGTGGCATTGATAGTATCACATTTGGTGACAATAGCAAGGGTGATGTAAAGGCTCTTGGAAGGATTGCAATCTCTAATGATCATAGCATTTCCAATGTGCTCTTAGTTGAAAAGTTGAACTTCAATCTTCTCTTGGTTGCTCAATTGTGTGATCTCGGTTTCAAGTGCATATTTGGTGTTGATGATGTGGAGATAGTTAGTGTTGATGGCTCTAACTTGATCTTCAAAGGCTTTAGAAGACTAGGTCATGTTGGCATGAAGCAATTGAACAAGTTAGTGAAGCATGACTTAGTTAGAGGCTTGAAGGATGTCACATTTGAGAAGGATAAGCTATGTAGTGCATGTCAAGCCGGAAAGCAAGTAGGCAACACTCATCCATTGAAGAGCATTATGAGTACTTCCAAGGCATTTGAGTTGTTGCACATGGATCTATTTGGGCCAACTACATACACAAGCATTGGTGGCAACAAGTATGGTTTTGTGATTGTGGATGATTTTACTAGATACACATGGGTATTCTTTCTTGTGGACAAGAGTGATGTATTTGACATATTCAAGAAGTTCATCAAGAGAGTGCAAAATGAGTTTGAGACCACAATCAAGAAAGTAAGAAGTGACAATGGAAGTGAGTTTAGAAACACAAGAGTTGATGAGCTATGTGAGGAGCTTGGAATCAAGCATCAATTCTCGGCCAAGTATACACCTCAATCAAATGGCCTAGTTGAGAGGAAGAATAGAACCTTAATTGATATGGCAAGATCAATGTTGAATGAGTATAATGTGAGTCATTCATTTTGGGCCGAAGCAATCAACACGGCTTGCTTCTATAGCAACCGCCTCTATTGCCACAAGTTTCTAGAGAAGACACCATATGAGATCTTAAATGGAAGAAAGCCCAACATTGCATACTTTCGGGTATTTGGTTGTAAATGCTATATCTTGAAGAAAGGCACTAGATTGAGCAAGTTTGAGAAGAAATGTGATGAAGGCTTCCTACTTGGTTACTCAACTACTAGCAAAGCTTATAGAGTATGGAACCTAGCTAGTGGACAACTTGAAGAAGTGCATGATATTGAATTTGATGAAACAAATGGCTCTCAAGATGAGGAAGATAACTTGGATGATGTGAGAGGAACTCAATTGACCAATGCTATGAAAGAAATGGACATTGGTGATATTAGGCCAAAGCAAGTGATTGATGTGGATGACAACAAAGATCAAGTGCTCCAAAGTCCAATTACACAAGCTAGTGGTTCTCTAATGCAAAATCAAGCTAGTACATCATCTCAAGTGCAACAAGATCAACAAGTGGCTAGTTCATCATCTCCAACTCATGATCAACATCAACATCCAAGCAATCAAGTCCAAGTGCTTCAACCAACTAATATTGCAAGAGACCATCCATTGGATTCCATCATTGGTGACATACAAAGAGGAGTTCAAACTAGATCAAGATTGGCATCATTTTGTGCTCACTCATCTTTTGTGTCAATGGAAGAACCCAAGGACATTGATAAAGCATTGAGAGATCCGGATTGGGTAAATGCAATGCATGAAGAGCTCAACAACTTCAAGAGAAATGAAGTATGGGAACTAGTTGAAAGGCCTAAGGATCACAATGTCATTGGAACAAGATGGGTCTTTTGCAACAAGCAAGATCAAGATGGGATAGTAGTAAGGAACAAAGCAAGACTAGTAGCTCAAGGTTACACACAAATTGAGGGTCTTGACTTTGGTGAAACATATGCCCCGGTTGCAAGATTGGAAGCAATTAGGATCTTACTTGCCTATGCTTGTGCTCACAATATCAAGCTATATCAAATGGATGTAAAGAGTGCATTTCTCAATGGGTATATTCAAGAGGAGGTGTATGTGGAGCAACCTCCCGGTTTTGAAGATGACAAGAAACCCAATCATGTATACAAGTTAAGGAAGGCTTTGTATGGATTAAAGCAAGCACCTAGAGTATGGTATGAAAGATTGAGGGACTTCTTGCTATCCAAAGGATTTGTCATGGGCAAAGTTGATACAACACTATTCACCAAGAAGATTGAGAAAGACTTGTTTGTGTTGTAAATATATGTTGATGATATCATATTCGGTTCAACCAATCAAGATTATTGTGATGAGTTTGGGAAAATGATGGCAAAGGAATTTGAAATGTCAATGATTGGTGAACTTAGTTTCTTTCTTGGACTTCAAATCAAACAAATGAAAGAAGGTACATTTGTGAGCTAAACTAAGTACATCAAAGATATGCTCAAGAAGTTTGGCATGGAAGATGCAAAGAGTATTACAACTTCAATGGGCACTAGTGGAAGTTTGGATAGTGACAAGAGTGGCAACATGGTGAATCAAAAGCTATATAGATCAATGATTGGTAGCCTACTCTATGTGACGGCATCAAGGCCCGATGTGATGTTTAGTGTATGTATGTGTGCAAGATTTCAAGCCTCACCAAGAGAAAGTCATTTGAAGGCAACAAAGAGAATATTGAGGTACTTAAAGCATACACAAGATGTTGGATTATGGTATCCCAAAGGTGCAAGTTTTGAGCTAGTTGGATATTCGGATTCCGACTATGCCGGTGATAAAGTGGAGAGAAAGAGCACTTCCGGGACATGTCAATTGTTGGGAAGATCACTTGTCTCATGGTCATCCAAGAAGCAAAATAATATTGCACTATCTACCGCCGAAGCCGAATACATTGCCGCGGGTAGTTGTTGTGCACAAATCTTGTGGATGAAGGCAACATTGAAGGATTTTGGAATCAATTTCAAGAATGTACCATTGCTATGTGACAATGAAAGTGCCGTGAAGATAACTAACAATCCGATTCAACATCAAAGAACAAAGCATATTGATGTTCGCCATCACTTTATTAGAGATCATCAACAAAAGTGTGACATTGCTATTGAGAGTGTGGGCACCGAAGATCAATTAGCCGATCTATTCACCAAGCCACTTGATGAGAAGAGATTTCACAAGCTAAAGAATGAGTTGAACATACTTGATTTCTCCAACATGAGTTGATGCACTCCCATGATATGACATGCCTCTCCTTCGAGCCCCAAGGTACAATTGGTTGACATGTCATACATTCTATACTAAGGACATGTTTAGTGCATCTAGTCATGATTTCTTATGTTCTAGGATCATTCATGAAAATTAAATGAATTTGAAGTTTATATGGTGCCACTATTGTTTCCATGACTTGTATGATCTAGTGGTAGCATATAACTTGTTTAAGTAGCTTGTGATCCTAAGTGTTTTAATCTAGAAAACTTGTCTAAATATTTGCTTCAACATGGTGCATGATAACCCTTCTAGTGAGGTGTGAAGAAGCTTGCCCTTGGATCAAACCGAGGTATTTTATTTATGCAAGCAATCTAGGTTGATTCATAAACTTGATCCTCACCCCATATTTCAACATGATAATCTATATAAAGTTTGCTCCTTGTGGTCAATTGGTGCCAAAGGGGGAGAAAATATTGTTCACAAAGATAGAACTCAAAGGGGAAGAAAATGTTGTGGGGGAGAATTGATAAAAGAAGGGGATCAACTAAAATTTTGAGCACATAAGTAGGGGGAGCAAGCTCTTAAGCATGAATGTTGCATTTCCATGTGCACTTTATTTGTATGATGCATAGTTATGCATTCCGTTTTCTCCGATACTTTGCTTGTGTGGTGACTTGCTAGTATAATTTGAATGTTGCATTAAGGTACTAGTATGAATAGGAAGTAGTTAGATTTTTCTTGCTTCATATTTTTCAAAGTGGTACTAGAGCCTTGCTTATAATATTGATCTCACGAGGTTTGTAGTTATGTTTGTGCTTTTTCAAGTGGAATCTAACTACACAAGGTGCTAAGATGGTGTTTATCGCTACTCCGATGGTATCACGCTTCAAAGGTCTATAATCTAAAACACTTAGAACCTATTGGTATACAATGCTCCTAATCTTTCCTATCTAACATGTATGCTTCCAAAATCCAAACATATAGCATACATGTAGGGGAGCCATTGCTATCAATTTGAATTCATGATCACATGTCCATAATTCTTACACATGGTAATATACTTGGACAATGTGACATGGGTTCAATCAAAATTTTATCATAATATCTTTGTGAAAGGTTTGTCACCAATTACCAACAAGGGGGAGATTGAAAGTCCTATGTTTGGTGTTGGTAATTAGTGACAATGCCTAAGTACTAATCCTATGCCTAAGTTATATGTAGCATATGAGGATTAGTACATTCCAAGGTTGGTGGCAAGATGGACATGGTGATCATGATGGCCACACTTGGATTTGGACGCAACCCTACGTGATCAAGGCAAAGGTATATGCTTAAGGGTTGTGTTTTAGTAACCAAGACACCTAGTGGGTGTGGTTACATTATAGGATAGATAGCCGTACTATAAAGAGGGGAATGACGCGGCTATTGAACTCCTAAGTGCCTCTAGATGTGCATTTCATGATCATATGCATTTGGATATAACTAATATCGCCTCGAAAAATGATTGTGAAAATGCTAACACACTCACACATGACGAGATCACTTGGTGATGTTAGCATGTTTGCGACGGCGGTGGAGTTTGAGCGGTAGAGAGGGTTTGGGTTCCTCTCTCCCTCCCGCCGAGCTTGCGAGGCGGGATTCAGGCGTTTTTGAGAAGTTGAAACGATTATTTTCCACTACGCCGGAAGTCCGGAAAAGAAACGGAGGCGAACGGAGGTCACAGAGGTGACCGGACGCTGAACCGGACGCGGTCCTTGCATGACCGGACGCGTCCGGTCAGTGTTCAGTGTCTGCGCGTTTTGCAGTTCGATGATCGGACGCGAGGCGCGTCCGGTTACTGATGATCGGACGCGTCCGGTCGTTCAGGGAGCTTACTGGACTGTAACCGGACGCTGGCACTGTCGCGTCCGGTCATTTTCTTCAGCGCGTCCGGTCACTATTTCGTTGAGCGCTGCTCAGGCGACCAGCACGTCCGGTCCTTCACGGGACCAGCGCGTCCGGTCGTTCCCGGCGCGTCCGGTCAGTTGGACCAGCGCGTCCGGTCGTTGCTTCGCAGTTAGCCGTTGGGCGACCAGCGCGTCTGGTCGTTTGGACCAACGCGTCCGGTCAGTACTTCACGAGTTAGCCGTTGGGCGACCGACGCGTCCGGTCAGTTGGACCAGCGCGTCCGGTCAGCCCGATTTTGGCTGTTTAAGTTTCTAACGGCTATATTCGAAGGGGTACGTCTATAAATACTCGTTGGCCGGCTCAAGGCTCTCTCTCTCGAACATTTGACATACTTGTGAGCACTTTGAGCTAAGCAACTCCCCTCCCACTCATCTCTCTTGCTTCTTTGCATATTCAAAGTGAGATTGAGTGATCCAAGTGCATTTGCATTGTGAGATTGCATCTAGTTGGCACTTGGTGGTTGATTTGCTACGGGATTCTTGTTTCTCTTGGTGGTTGCCGCCACCTAGACGGCTTGGAGCAGCTTGGAGGCGTTGGCAAGAGTTGGTGATTGTTCTTGGCCACCTTCGGTGATTGTGAGAGGTTTGTGCCTACCTCGGCGAAGCGCCAAAGGCAACATTAGTAAATTGCTTCGTGTCATTGCAACCTTTTGCCATTTGGTAGGTTCTTGTGGCGCCTTTTGAGAGGCTCGGTGTGTGACCGATTAGCCACCGAACCACGTGGTGAAGAGGGACACAATGGGGACTAGCATGCCGGCAAGCACGTGAACCTCGGGATAAATCTTCGTGCCATCATTCTTATTGTGTTTGATCGATCCCGGTGGTTGTATATTGTGGTATTCATCTCTTGATCATATTGATTGGTTGGCTCAATACTTCGCCCCTCGGTGATACCCTCCTAACTCTCTCTTGTATTAATTTCTTAGTTACCTTGCTAGCTTGTTAGTGTAACTCTTAGCTTGAGTAGCTAGCTAGCTTTAGTTGTAGTTAAATTGTGCGGTTTGACTTGTGCGGTTGAGTGCAAATATACTAGAATTGTGAATTGGTTAGGCGGCTTGCAAACACCCCGTAGGCTAAGCAAAACTCGCATCTCGCTATTTGTTTTATTGATAAACTTGTTTAGCTTATCTTTATAGAAAATTTTAATAGGCTATTCACCCCCCCTCTAGCCATCAAGACCTTTCAGTTAGGCACAAGCAACACACGTGATGAAGGAGCATGTGGCATGGAGTGATGGCCACAAGATCACAAGTGGTGGAGATGCACATAATATGGTGTACATGATGATCAAGTGGAAGAGAAGGAACTAAGAGCGCAAGGCAAAGGTATAACCATAGGGTTTTCCTTTTGCCGGTCTAAGATGAGTAGAGAAGTGATTGACCGGATTTAGGATACATAGCCGACTATCAAGAGGGGCAATCACGGTTAGCTCGGAAATCAAGTGCCACTAGATCAATGTCTTGAGCATATGCATTAGGATCTAGTAAAGAGCTAACATAACGCCTTGGAAAATGATTGTGAAATGCTAACACACATGCACATGGTGGTGTACACTTGGTGGTGTTAGCATATTTGCGAAGGCGGTGGAGTTCAAGCGGTAGAGAGGGGTTTGGAGTTCAGGCGTTTTTGTGAAGTTGAAATGCCTATTTTCCACTACGCCGGAAGTCGGAAAAGAAACGGAGGCGAACGGAGGTCACAGAGGTGACCGGACGCTGCACCGGACACGGTCATGGTATGACCGGACGCGTCCGGTCAGTACAGCGCAGGCGCGGGTGCTCGGGTTTGCAACCGGCGCGTCCGGTCACTGACGACCAGACGCGTCCGGTCATCCAGGGAGCTTACTGGACTCTAACCGGACGCTGGCACTATGGCATCCGGTCAGTTCAACAGCGCGTCCGGTCAGTTCTCCTGAGCGAACCAGAGCGCGCGACCGGCGCGTCCGGTCCCTCACGTAGTCGGAGCGTCCGGTCAGGCGTCCAGAGGGGCAGAGCGAAGCGGAGTGACGATCGGACGCGCGGCGCGTCCGGTCACGTGCGATCGGACGCGTCCGGTCTCAACGGGAGCATACTGGAACACGACCGGACGCGGGCACTGTCGCGTCCGGTCAATCGGTTCAGCGCGTCCGGTCAGGGCAACGGCTAGTTCTGACGCGCACTGTTCACGTTTGTCGTGTAGTGACCGGACGCGTCCGGTCACCCTGACCGGAGCGTCCGGTCAGCGCGTTTTTCGCTGCGTCGTCTGTAACGGCTAGCTGCGTACCCCTTCGCTATAAATAGAGGTTGGCCGGGGTTTGAGGGTAACTCTTGCACATTTTGAGATATAGAGACATACTTTGAGCTAGAGAACAACCCCTCCACTCATCTATTTGCATAGTTGCACATCTTGAGTGAGATTGAGTGAGATTCAAGTGCATTGCTTGAGAGTTGCATTCTAGAGGCACTTGATCTTCGAGTTGCTGCGGATTTCTTGTTACTCTTCCGTGTTTCCCGACACGGTAGACAGCTTGGAGCAGCGGAGGTGATTGAGCTCGCAATTGGAGATTGTTGGAGCCTTCACCAAGTGTTGTAAGGGGTTCTTGATCCTTCCCCGCGGGAGTTCGTGAATTGGATACTCTAGTGGAGCTCGTGGCTTGGAGGATCCCCATCTTGTGTGCGGTTGTGCGGCGCCCGCCGAGGGCTCGACTCTTGATAGTCGATTAGCTCGCGAACCGACAAGTGGCTGTATCGCCACAACGGGGAGTAGCTTGCCGGGAAGCAAGTGAACCTCGGGATAAATTCTTGTGTCATTCTCTTCCCGAGGATTTCTCTTGTGTGATTGATTGATTGGTACATCTCATCTCTACACGGCGGTATAATCAATCAAAGCTCTTCTCTCGTATTACTTATTGTTTCTAGATTGTAGTTGTTGTTGTGTTTAGTGAATAGCCTTGTACTAGACTTGTGTAGGTGGCTTGCTTAATTAGTTAGAGCTAGTGCTTTTGCTTCGCCACCTTTCGTACTAACTCGTGGTTAAGTAATTCTTGTAGAAGTTTTAATTAGGCTATTCACCCCCCCTCTAGCCTATTTGGACCTTACAAAGTTCGGTGTGCCAATCGTTGCAGCATTAAAATTGTATGTGGCTTCTTTGGAAGCTTCTTCGTTGAGGTGGGAACCGGCTTCAAGTTGCAAGCTCGGCGTTTCTCTCTTCCGGGGGCAGCGTTTCGAGTGGTGGCTCCGGTTGCTGGCGACGAAGACGACCGGGAGACCTTTGCAAGGACTTGGATGTAATTTTCTTTTTTTTTATCAGTGTTGTCTTTGTAAGGGTGTTTGTGTAATCCATGTTATGAATAAATGAAATGCAACCCGGTTTTCTCAAAAAAAAAAAGGAACATTCGACTTTGAGCACGAATTCAACCAGCGATGCACGACAGCGGAACGGTGCTGCACAAAGGCCGCTGAACATCACAAGTGTATCCTTTAGAAAAGTGGCTCGCAAGTAGCACGGCTAGCTTACTTTTTATTGTAATTTTTTTTTCATTTGATATTCCTAATTATAATTCATATATGGATATTTATTTATGTTTTTCTTCAAATAATTTTTCATAGTTTTTGCTCATTTTTTTATTATTTGTATTTTATATGAACTTTTGTTTTCATATTTTTTCAACACTTATGAAATTAAATTGTTATTTTTCCTTAATTTCTTATTCAAATTTACGAATTAACGTTTGAGGCAACTTTTTTGTTTAATTTGATCCATTAGATCATACAATCTTTTTTTGTGAAAAAAGAAACTTTATTGAAGATTAAATAGTATCATTACAAACGAGAGCCGCGACAAACTCAGGAAAGGAAGAAAAAAAAAGACCTCACTACGACCTGACCTAATAGCAAAATGAGCAAGTTCATGCGCTACATTATTTTGACATACAATCTAACCGTGTAAGCTATTTTTTTTCTCAATTAATGTGGTGATATCAAGGTTCTCCCGGTGGATATGGTGGTGAACATGGAGACTTCATTAGCACTGTTGTACCTAGGGTGTGTTCACTTCGCGAAAAGTAGTTAAAAAGTTACTATGAGCCTGTTTAGTTGCCAACTTTACCCAAAAAAGTTTGCATAGTAACTGTCACATCGAATCTTTGGACGTATGCATGGAGCATTAAATGTAGATAAAAAAATAACTAATTGCACAGTTTGTCTGTAAATGTCGAGACGAATCTTTTGAGCCTAGTTAGTCTATGATTGGATAAATTTTGTCAAATAACAACGAAAAGTGTTACAGGAACTTTACCCAAACTTTTTCACCATCTAAACAGGCCCTATAGCATCTTTCGTTGTTATTTGACAAAATTTGTCCAATTATGAACTAACTAGGCTCAAAAGATTCGTCCCGACATTTACAGACAAACTATACAATTAATTATCTTTTTTACCTATATTTAATGCTCCATGCATGCGTCGAAAGATTTGATGTGATGGGTGGAAGATGAAATATTTTAGATTGGGAGGGGAAGTGAACAAGGCCCTAGTAAGGAACTTTGGAAGACCACGGCACCTTCGAAGATTAAATTTTTCTTCTGGTTAGCCATCCACAATAGGTGCTGGACAGCAAGAAGGAAAAAGAGGCCTGCAAGACTGACATGTGCGCGCTATGCCATCAGGAGAAGGAAACAATGGACCACTTGCTCGTCCATTGTGTCTACACGCGGTAAGTTTGGGCTAGGCTGGCAACTGCGCTTTCACTTCAAACAGCGATCACGGGACGCTGAGACCACTGTCGAGCAGTGGCTTTCATAGAGGAAGCATTCTTCGATAAGTTTGCAACCATGCCAGCTTGGTTGCTGCTGACCCACTAAGACCATGTTTAGATGCATGTGTATCTACTTTAATCCATATATGTTAGAGTAGATTGGAATATAACTTAGTTTAATTTCACCCCAATCTACTTCAACATACGTAGGTTGAGAAAGATTGTGCATCCAAACATGGCCTAAGCTGGAGGCCAATCATTGGGTAGCAGCGGGTTTCAGGGGCATTTCTCCGCTGCTAGTGCGCTGGTTACTGACTATTTTTTCTTGTAATTTCGGCTTGAGCTTGTTGCCTGTATCTCTTTCCTTTTCTTTATTCAGTGCCGCAATCCGTGGCTTGCATTGTGTTTGTGGTGGCGTAGTCGTGAAAAAAAAGTCACTGGTTTTCGTTTCCAATCTTGTTACCTCACGACTCACGTCATTATGAATCGTGGCACACCAATAATAACAAAGAGATAACTGAACTACTGGATTAGGCCAAATGAACAAGAATCGGCTCAGATTGCCCCCCAAAAAACACCACATTAAGGGCCTGTTTGGAATGGAGAAATATAAAACAGAGGAATGGAAAAAACAAAGGAAAGTGATATGTGCATTCTAGCAAAACAGAGGAAAGGAAAAACATAGGAATATAACAAGAAAGAGTGTTTGGAACACAGGAAATCAAAACGAAGGAAAAAACAGCTAAGGCAATGCACTTAGTGCAACCATGCAAGCTAGTACACCCACGGTTACAACGACCCCACCATTCCAGCTCGTTAAACAATCGTGCCGTACAGATAATCTACCCCATCCGATGAGTTAAATGTTGTAGTCACCTCGGGCTTCCGCGCAGGAATCAAAAACCAGAGATCAGAGTACATTTTTCCTTTCCCGTGAAATCCTGAAGAAGCTACAGCATTCCAGAGGATATCACTTTCCTTTCTTCCAAACGCTTCTGACGTCAGCAAAATGGAGGAAGAGCAATCCTTTGAAATTCCCGTGAGAAAACTCCATTCCAAACAGCCCTAAGTAGTAGGAATGCAACCGAACTGAAGTAGATAGCCTGATTTTGAGCCGGCTATACCTCCCTCACCCACATCCCCGCCGTAGAAGGCATCACCGGCTCGACTGCTGTACAGCATTATTTCATTTTTTTTTCTTAATTTGGGAGAGGAAATTGCTTAATCATTTCTTAAAATCAGTAGAAGTGAAGAAGGTGCAAGCAATTTGTGCAATAATATAAGATCAGTTTGCAATATGTGTATCCGAATCATGCTCATTCATTAATCGAACAAGGCAACCAGAAAAGTCGGGAGATTACTTGGAAAACAGGAACCTACAGAAACTCCAAATTTTTAAGTCAGAACTTAGAACACCATTGGACGCCATTTTACACATCATAGTTACGAGGCCACATATCTGTCTCATTTAGGAAGAACAAGACAATAGGCATGCACATAACAAGAAGATAAATACAACAGGGTTGATCTGGCATACTACCAGGAAATGAACAGCTTGAGCAAGCTTTTTTTTTTTTTTGACACCAACAGCTTGAGCAAGCTGCTCAGGAAAGGTTGCAAGAAACAACATATCACGGTAAACAAGGTCAAGCTAGATAATAGGAACAGCTACTGACTCTAAAGTTGGCATTACAAATATGTTGAAAACGAGTAGCTATTTCTTCCTAGAATTTAGAGTCCGATATAGATAGTGCCGAATACATCGAATATTAATATGTATTTCATATACAAATTAGAAATCTAACTTTGAGTATTCATATTCGGATATGATACAAACACTAAATTCATATACAAATTACCACGCATTCTTTAAACCTTTTCAGAACGGACAGATATCCGTTTATCCCTAAGAGTGCAAACAACATGTCATCAACTCATGATGTATCCAGTCCAACTCCCAAAGTTTCTAATTAAAAAAAAAGACATCACTCCCAACGTTTCACCTCGGTCGCCGATCCAGCTACCTCCCCCACGATGTGCTACACTAGCTACCACCACCTCGCCATGGAAGGAATAGCTGCAGTGTCAGGGCGCCGTGGAAGGCAGCGGGTCTCGGCAACGGCCTCCTGTTCGAAGTTCGATACATGCCATCACCAGCCAATCTAGATTCTCTGACTTCCTTCACAAAAGTCACAGGTGACGTTCTCCATGCCTGATGCCATCCATTTGTGATCCAACAGTGGCTGCACATCTCAGCTTTCCCACTCCCAACCTCCCAGGCCAAACGTGAATCCCAGCCCAAGCAAAGCCCACTTCAGAGTTACAATCCATGGGCATTAAGTACAAGGTCACATATCTGCCTCATTTAGGAAGAACAAGACAATAGGCATGCACATAACAAGAAGATGCATACAACTGGGTTGATCTGACATACTACCCGGAAATGAACAGCTACACACCTTGAGCAAGCTGCTCAGGAAAGATTGCAAGAAACAACATAGCACAGTAAATCAGGTCCAGCAAGATAATAGGAACATCTAATCATAGTTTTTAAGGCGGTAAGGCGAGGCGTGGCGACCCACCCCCTTCCAGACGCCTAGGCGAGTAAGGCGCGCGGCGAGGCGACGCCATACACATACCCTCAGCTACATTAAAGCAGGACAAACACACATTGATATGCACCTTTTTGTTGCCAATTTTAGACTCTATGCAAGCAGCCACCACCCACTAGCCAGAGCAGTTTATATCCTATCCAATTATCCAAGCACAAGAAACATACCACATCATAGGAGTATATCATCCAAGTCCAAGATCCAAAGCATAAGCAAATAAGCAATATAATCCAGACTTCTGAACAGAGGAAGGACAGAACAGGAAAAGCAGAGAAAAGCGGAGGGGAAAAGAGGTACACGTAAGCCTTCGTGAAGGGTGATGGGCCTAGCCTGCTGGCAGGGAAGCGAGCAGGGGAAGGAGATGCAGAGCCCACGTAGAAGCGGAAGCAGGCAGTCCTCGACAGGGCACATGTCGAAGGCGCGGACGGAGGATCTGCGAGCGAGGACACAAGCTGACGGACCAGAGCCGGAGTCAGTTGCGGGGCTGCTCGCGGGTCGCGGTTGGGGACGAGGCCAGAAGCGGAGTCGCGCTCGTGCGGGCAGGTCGCGGACGAGCCGGACTCGCGCGGGGCAGTCGCCTACGCCGGCGCCGACGCCAGATTTCAGGTGCGCCGCCACCCTCCTCTCTCTTCCTCTCTCCTTCCTTTCCCTCTCCCTCTCCCTCTCCCAACTGACGCGATGGGGATTGGGGGCAATCTTTGGCGGGAGATGTAAGCGCGCAGCTGCATCTTTTCCAGCACGCGCATTGCTCCGCTATTTTCCCACGCGAGCGAGCGGCGCTGCTCTTTTCGGCGCGCTTTTCCATTCCACGGCGTCCACCTCAGCGAAATCGACGCCTAGGCGATGCCTTCGGCCGCGAGGCAACGCCATACGCGACGAGGGCGCGGCGACCACGACGCCCCATTTCAAATCCCGCTCGGACGACTAGTCGTCGCCTAGGCGATGCCTTAAAAACTATGCATCTAATTACTGACTCTTAAGTTGGCATTACATAGGTTAGAACTGGGAAACAATCCCAGAGACAAAAGGCAGCATGCTTACTCAATTCGCAGATAAGTGCTTCCCCGGATGAAACTTGTCAGGTCTAAGTAGATAATCTTAACTTGGTACAAGTGCAGGAACTTATTAAAACAATCCCAATTCTTAATGTAATTAAGTGGCAGAAGATTGGTCTTCATCTTTAAGCTTCTATTCCATGAAACTAAAACCTGTACAAAAGTGAAAAGCATAGTAAGTGCCAAGGCATATCACCTGACAAATGATTGAGGGGTAAAAAAAGGCAAGTAAAGATGAGATACAGGAAAAAAAACTAGCATATGAAAATTTCACTTGACTAAACTGTAGCGAACTGGAATATTCTGAGATATAAACAACTAAAATGTAGGTAAAATAAAAACATTAATAAATTACTTCCTGCATTCAAGGGCATGACAATTGACATCTTCAAGACACTGGAAGTCTTTGACATGCAACTTTGAATTTCACATAAATATCTTGGTATACTATTGTGTTTTTAACATGCAACTTTGAATTTTACCTAAATAAATATTATCGTACATTGTTGTGTTTTTGACATGCAACTTCGAGTGCCACCTTTTAAATAAAACATGTTTGCGCAGAATTGTAAAATAGCGACCAATATAATTAAAAATTATTTTTTATATTTTTAGATGGAGGCAGTATTTCATTAGTTTTGAACATCTTCACTATAACACTACTAGCATGAAAATCAAGATACTCATTAGAGACAGAAAGCCCTTAATGCAGAATCCTAGAAGATAAGGTGGACAGAAAAGCTAAGAAATTAAAATAGCCAAATGGAAATGGATTTGGTATCGCATCATTGTCTATTTGTATCCTTGCATAGAACTCTTCTATTCTCATAACTGTTCAAACAACACAAGGATACAGCTTTTTAAGATTGTGAAAACATACTCAAGGGTTCCCAAGTATGATAATGGTTAACCCAACAATAAAAAATAAATGGAGGGGAAAAACTCCGCCTATGTTGACTGGAAGACTTTTTTAAGTCGTCTCAACATAGCCGGTCCCAAGCCCGGGTAAAGGAGGAGGGTGTGTTAAGGTCTGGCAAACCAACAGTAAAAAAACAGCCACTCTCATGGATTTGAAACCCACAAGAGATTCGTTGGGGCGTAACCCTCTTAGCGACGCGCTACATCGGAACCCGGGTGTGGTGTTAAATGGGCAAGGGCCGGGTCGTCATCCCCTTAGTGGCGCGTCGTATCGTGACCCGGGTACGATGAAAAATGAGCAAGGGTCGGGCCGTCGCAACCTTAGTGGCGCGCTACATCTACGCCCGGGTGTAGTGAAAAATGAGCAAGGGTCTTCGCACTTCCCTCGACGGGTGCGAAGGGTAAGGAAGCTAGCCGAGCCAACTAGGATTCGTCTAGGTAGCTGGAATGTAGGGTCCCTAATGGGTAAGCTAAGAGAGCTAGTCGATGCAGCAATTAGAAGGCGTGTAAATATTCTATGCGTTCAGGAGACTAAATGGAAGGGCCAGAAGGCGAAGGAGGTGGAGGATACTGGCTTCAAACTTTGGTACACGGGGACAACATCGGGTAGGAATGGTGTAGGCATCTTGATCGATAGGAGCCTTAAGGATGGAGTCGTTGATGTTAGGAGGCAAGGCGACCGGATTATCTTGGTCAAGCTGCTAGTTGGAGATTCGGCTCTGAATGTGATCAGTGCCTATGCCCCTCAGGTAGGTCTTAGCGAGGGCACCAAGAGGCAGTTTTGGGAAGATCTTGATAGCATGGTTAGTACCGTGCCTATCAGCGAGAAACTCTTTATAGGAGGAGACCTCAACGGCCATGTTGGTGCGACTAATGTAGGTTTCGAGCGGGTGCACGGGGGGTTCGGGTATGGTAGTAGGAATCAAGAGGGGGAGGATGTTTTGAACTTCGCGCTGGCCTATGACTTGTTGATAGCGAACACCCTCTTTAGGAAGAGGGAATCTCATCTAGTAACCTTTCGTAGTGGACAACACTCGAGCCAGATCGATTTTATCCTTGCAAGGAGGGAGGATAGACGTGCTTGCTTTGATTGTAAGGTGTTACCTGGGGAGTGTGTTGTCCCTCAACATAAGCTTGTGGTGGCGGACTTTCGCTTTCGGGTACGTGTCCACCGGGACAAACGGGCCAAGATTGCGAGAACGAAGTGGTGGAAGCTTAGAGGGGAAGCAGCGCAGACGTTTAAGGAGAGGATGCTAGACGAGGGACCTTGGGAAGAAGGAGAAGATGCCGACGACATGTGGCTAAAGATGGCAACATGTGTCCGGAAGGTGGCTTCGGAAGTGTTTGGCGTGAGTAGGGGAGGCAAACGGGAAGCGAAAGACACATGGTGGTGGAATGACGAGGTGCAAAGGGCTATTAGGGAGAAGAAGGAGTGTTTCAAGCGTCTCCACCATGACAAGAGTGTAGCCAACATCGAGGGCTATAAAATAGCGAAGAGGGTTGCAAAGCGAGCTGTGAGTGTAGCAAAAGGTCAGGCGTATGATGGTCTTTATCAGCGGCTAGGCACGAAGGAAGGGGAGAAGGACATTTATAGGATGGCTAGAATCCGCGAGAGGAAGACAAGGGACATCAACCAAATAAAATGCATCAAGGATGGGACAGATCGACTTCTGGTGAAGGATGAGGAGATCAAGGACAGATGGAGAGAGTACTTCGACAAGCTGTTTAATGGGGAGAATGAGGGTCCTGCCCTTGAGTTGGACGACTCATTTGACGATACCAACAGACGCTTTGTGAGGAGAATTCAGGAGGCAGAGATCGGAGAGGCTTTGAAGAGGATGAAGGGAGGTAAAGCGATGGGCCCTGATGGTATCCCCATTGAGGTGTGGAGATACCTAGGCGCCAGAGCGATAGTATGGTTAACTAAGCTTTTTAACCTTATTTTTCGGTCAAACAAGATGCCTGAAGAATGGAGGAGAAGTATATTAGTACCTATCTTCAAGAACAAGGGAGATGTTCAAAGTTGTACTAACTACCGTGGGATTAAGTTGATGAGTCATACGATGAAGCTCTGGGAGAGGGTTATCGAGCATCGCCTAAGGAGAGTGACACATGTGACCCAAAATCAGTTTGGGTTCATGCCTGGTAGGTCGACCATGGAGGCGATTTTCCTATTACGACAATTGATGGAGAGATATAGAGAGCAGAAGAAGGACTTGCACATGGTCTTTATTGACCTCGAGAAGGCATATGACAAAGTACCGAGAAATGTCATGTGGTGGGCCTTGGAAAAGCACAAAGTCCCAACTAAGTACGTTACCCTCATCAAGGATATGTACAGGGATGTGGTGACGTTTGTCCGAACATGTGATGGCGACACCAGTGACTTTCCAATTAAAATAGGACTGCATCAGGGGTCAGCTTTGAGCCCTTATTTATTTGCTTTGGTGATGGATGAGGTCACAAGGGACATACAAGGTGATATCCCTTGGTGTATGCTCTTTGCTGATGATGTGGTGCTAGTTGACGACAGTAGGGCGGGAGTTAATAGGAAGTTAGAACTATGGAGGCACACGTTAGAGTCGAAAGGGTTCAGACTTAGTAGGACTAAGACCGAGTATATAAGGTGCGATTTCAGCGCGACTAGGCACGAGGAGGGAGACGTTAGCCTCGATGGGCAAGTGGTGGCCAAGAAGGATACTTTTCGGTATTTAGGGTCGATGCTACAAAAGGATGGAGACATTGATGAAGATGTTAGGCATAGAATTTCAGCCGGCTGGTTGAAATGGCGTCAAGCTTCTGGCGTTCTCTGTGACAAAAGGGTGCCTCAGAAGCTGAAAGGTAAGTTCTATAGGACGGCGATTCGTCCGGCGATGTTATATGGTGCTGAGTGTTGGCCTACAAAAAGGCGACATGTCCAGCAATTGAGTGTAGCGGAGATGCGTATGTTGCGTTGGTGTTGTGGGCACACAAGGAGAGATAGAGTACGGAACGACGATATTCGGGATAGGGTTGGGGTGGCACCAATTGAGGAGAAATTGATTCAACATCGGTTGAGATGGTTTGGACATGTCCAACGGAGGCCTCCTGAGGCGCCGGTGCGTAGTGGAGTTCTAAAGCGGGCCGATAATGTAAAGAGCGGTAGAGGTCGACCTAAATTAACTTGGGACGAGTCCGTTAAGAGAGATCTTAAGGAGTGGAATATCCCCAAGGATTTAGCTATGGACAGGAGCGCTTGGAGATTAGCAATCAACGTGCCTGAACCGTGACATCTTTTGTCTTGTGCCCTTTATGTCCCTTTATGTGTCTCCCTGTTTCTCGTCTCTTTTGGGTTTCATCTCTAGCCTACCCCAACTTGCTTGGGACAAAAGGCTATGTTGTTGTTGTTGTTGTGTTGTTGTTGAAAAAAGACAAGAATATTCTACAAAGACACTCATACCCTAGTGAGTGTGAGCGAGCGAGCGAGTAAGGGAGGGAAGGGGGAGAGTCTCCCAATGAACAAAGAGGGGATTATCAACTGAACATCTATTAAAAAACTGACATACGGACATATTTGTGTCATGGTACAGAAATAATTAACACATTATATGACCGCTCTGCCACAAAAAAAGTAGTGCACATGTTTTCTTTCTCTAGCTGAGTTCATTCACTTTCCTATAGAAGTTAGGAGTTACTTTGTTGCTTTCTCTTTCCCACATACAGAGGCAAACAATTGTAATACTGAAGCATGGAGAATGAGTCTATGTGTACAAACACATGTTAATAAAATGGATCTGGTATTTTCCACTTCTCATCACCAAAATGTGGTGCAAGATTTTCATTTCCACAATAACATGGTATACCCAAATCACTGCTTTAGTAACTAATATAGAGTTTCTTCATTCTCTACCACTTTAATTTACCCATATGTTAAGCCAAACAAAAAAAATATAGAAAGAGTGAGAGTGTTGCTAGCTAAATTACTGATGTTAAGTTTGCTCAGGAACTTCAGAACTTTAAGAACGGTTCCATCAACCCTTCCACAAATGATTTCAACTTCCTTAAGGTGTGATGATATGGTTGGTGGTAGCTCCTTTGGATTGAACCTTCCTTTCATGTCCATTTCAACTTCCTCCATCTGCATCATCATAAAGATTTCACCAAGATCAACCAACAATGTACATTAAGTTCTACGATGCAACGGTTGCCAATTTAGAAATTGTTTACCTCGAAATATAGACCAAGAAAAAGCCCCTCTAAAACTGGTGAATGTTCAAGAATACATGCTAGTGGATGCTCATCAGGCACACACCAGTTTTCATTGAGAGTCAAAGACTTCAATTGATTAAAAGTAGGGCAAAGTTTCAAATCCCTTCTGAAAATGAACTGAACATATAGCAACCACATAAATCAATAGATAAATCTTTAATATAAACATGATGTTTGAAAAAAAAGATGAATAAGAACATGATGATTTGAGGTCTCAGCACACCTTGTCAGGGTAAGCCAGCAACAGCAAAGACTTTGCTTGAGACATACCATGCAAAATCACAGAGGCACTGTCATCCGGTATGCAACCTCCGCAGGTCTCATCACCACAGTCCCCATAGTTAGAACGGCTGCAACAGTCTTTACAATCCTCGCAGATTATAACAGAAGACTTAACCAACAAGGGCATTTTCTCAAGTGCAGGAGTCCTGCCAGCAGTGACTTCGAGCACCAATGAAGCAAGGTTCGGGGCAAGAATTCGAGCTCGGGAACTCCGGTTGAATGTGGCTCTTTTGATACTTAGATGCCTTAAGGACTGGGATGAGATCCTTTCAGCATGCTTGAATCCGCAGTCTTCAATCCGTAGATCTTGCAACTCAGGACATCTCGAGAAGTCAAGAAAATTATTATTGAACGCAAGGCCGCGAATCTCTAGCTTGGTCAGATGCCTAGAGGCGAGGGATGGGTCCTCCAGCCGAAGCTTGGTCAGGCGCGTGGAGGCGGGGGGTAACCTATGGAAGCCGAGTCGCAGGACCTGGAGTTTGCACTGCAGGGCGTAAATGATCCAGAGCCTCACGTGGCGAACGTCAATACCGACTCCGGCAGCGGCGACGACGCTGAGCTCAAATGTCTCCAGCGGCGAGCTTCCACGGAGGAGCAAAAGGCTGTCCACAAACTCCCGGACCTCCCAGAAGGGCACCGGCGCCTCCCCGTCGGCGCCGACGATGCGCAGGCCAGCGGCGGACTTCCAGAGGTGTCGCCAGCGCCGGGCGAGCACGCATGTCTGCACGGCCTGCTGCGCGGGGAGGAAGGAGAGGACGTGGTGCAGGGTATCGTCCGGTACGGCGCCGATGCGGTCGCCGCCGCTCGCCGGAGATGCTTGCCCCGCTCCCTTGGGCGCTTTACTGTCAGGCATTCCGGCGGCCGCGGGGAAGACGCCTAGCTCCCCAGGGCAAGAGGCGACGGGGTCGAGCTGCGAGATTTGGGGACGGGGCGGATTGGGGTTTGCGGGTGGCGGGCGGCGGCCTGTGGGGGAAGGTGCTGGTTCGCGGTTACTGTAGCTAGGGTGGAGCCATATCTGCGGCGGTGGAGGCGGCGAGGCGGAAGCGGAAGCGGAAGCGGCGGGGCCCTACAGGTCGTCGGCACTGTGGGCTTTGCACTCGCATCCGTCCAGCACCACTCGACTGCCATATGCCCATACATGTGTTCGTGGGCTAGGCTGGGCTGGTCTGGGCTGTGTGGAAAATTGGTAGGCACAAGTCCAAAGTATACAAATTTGTCAAAGAAAAAGTCTTTTTCTCCCCCAATTTTCACGAAAGTCCATTTTTCCTCCCTCAACTTCAAAACCGGACGAACCACCTCCCTCAACTTTTCAAACCGTGCATTTTACCTCCCTGGAACGGTTTTAAAGGCGGTTTTACAACAGTAAACAGCGATATGCTACAGTAAACGGTGGTTTGCTACGATGTCCATGTTTTTGTCTTTTCCTTTTTTTATTTATTTATTTCGGCTGAATCTTTGAAAAATCATAGTAAATCACAGAAAAAATCATAAAATAAAAAATCCATTTTTTTTGCACTCCACATGAGTAGATGTACATAGTGAACATATAATATAGTATGTTTTAGTACAAAGTTTTTGCTATGAAGGTTTTGTCTTTTTCTTTTTTATTTATTTCGGCTGAATCTTTGAAAAATCATAGTAAATTACAGAAAAATCATAAAATAGAAAATCTAATTTTGTTAGACTCCACATGAGCATATCTATACAGTGAACATATAATATGGTATGCTTTAGTACAAAATTTTTGTTGTAGCTTTAGATCTATGCTTTTTTGTAATTAATTGCAATAATTCATAGTTGCAGCTTCTATAATTATTTTGTTGGACTAAAGCATACCATATTATATGTTCACTGTGTAGATCTACCGAATAGTGCGCAGGTTATTTGATTAGTATATGCCCAGTTAACTGAAATACCAGAAGAAACCGAAGTTACAATATGTGAAGGTTGTGCTGTAGATGGGCAAGGAGGGCTCGGGTGTTGATTTTTGTGATTTTGGTTGTTGATTTCTATGACTCTGGTTGTTGATTTGAGGGGGGTTTAGTTGTGTGAATAACCGAAACTCAACCTAGAAGGCTAGAACTGAAGATCGAATTTGAATTTGGTCCTGATAAGTCCTAGAAACCAATCAGTCCTTAAGCTATTTTTAGGTAACCAAATTTTAACAAAAACCATTGCCGGCCCCTAATTACTCAACTCCAATATCTTCATATCCTTCTGTATTGATAGAATGGAGTTTTTTTTTTTTTGGAAAAAATGCTCTCCAATTGCTTTACTTGTATCTTCAAAATATTTTTCATACTCCATTCCTAATTTCTCGCTAGTCAAAGATAAAGAGTGGAGCTGGCTCTCTAGAGTGTGTACGGAGAAACCGTTGGAGGGTAAAAAGATTTAGAGTGCAATTTTTATTAAAATGGCTCTCTAAACGAGGATTTAGAGAATGGGTTTAAGAAAGACTCTTGGAAATACTCTACAACTGACATGGATAATGTTGTATGCAACAACTTGCCTTTATTATTGACATTGCTCTAACAATAACTTATGACCCGGAGGAGATTTTAAAACGTTGCAACCCTTCAGCGAAGTTTGTGCCACGGCAAAGAGATCAAAATAGGGTGGCTCATGTTAATCCTTTTTTTGGACAACAAAAACTGTCAGACTGAGGATTGGCGATTTGTTTGCCAAACGTCGAATGCATGCTTTGAATCTTGGCACATAGACACAGTAACAAAGAGATCATAGTTACTACAAGAGAACTGGTCCAGAGAGATGAATTAATTCACTAGATAAAGCTACCTTACTAGTCTAATGTTGGTCAAAGTATGCTGGAAGCATACTAATTGGAAACATGACCTAATGTGACAGCTCTATCTAGGGTAATTCAAAGTTCTGCCAATACATGTTCCAGTGACTACAGGTCTAGAACTGACCTCCAGGAATACCCAATTACCCATTATCTTAGTGAAGCCTAAGACTTGTGCCTCGTAAGAGTAAGACAGTAGATCCATCAACACTTGGTGGCCAAACTTTTTTATGCTTCTTTACTCAAAGCTGAAACCTGTACAAAATGAGAAGACACAATTAGTTTATGTAAATAGATGATATAAAACACATTGCTAGAAAAAGGAACTTTAAATGTTGGAAAAGACTTCTGTGAATTCAACACATCTAAACTAGCTCTTGAGAAGAATTCAGCTAAATAATCAGATTTTGTGCGACCAAATTCATTTCTTGTTCAGGACATTACTAGATCACTAACCAGGCAACAAATCGTTTGTTTTAGTCAGATTCAAAATAAATGCAATTATTTGCAATTGTCTGAGAAGAATGACCATTTACATTGGCAGTGTCCATCTTCATTTAGTTCTAAAATTAGACCATTATTAAAAAAAATTGTATGCTAGGCTGAAAAAGAACATGAAAATGTTGACAAAACCAAAGCTATCTTTGAAAATCCAGCTCTTCCTTTAGTTAATAAGTAAAACTATATTCCTTGCAGAGATAGTTTAATTAGCCATGCATGGGAAGGAAGAAAAACTTGATCTATATGTGACAAGTGGGAATCAGTTCATTTGCTTCTCTATGTCTCTTAATTACTAAGACACTGAACGTGAGGGAAAAATTGATACATAATTTCTGATTGTTTTGGAATGTGCCGTTTTGATTCATAACTTCTGAACAAATCAAAACACTGATCATGTGCTGTTCTGGAGATCAATATGCAAAGTTTTGAAGTTCTCTGCGCCTATGAGATCAAGGTCAGATTAGTGTCACAAGAAACTGCAAAGGCGCAGAGTAAAGGATAACTGAAATAAAAACAAAAACAAAAGAAATCTGATACATAGGTGATAAAGAAGTTATGTACAAATTCCCTACAAATAGAAAGATAACTGAAGCTCACAAGTCTGTTTAGAATAATAAACATGCAGATATTCAAAAACTAATCAGCAACTGAAAATGTAGCCAGAGCATCCCATTTCAGTCGTTTGTGTCCATACCAAACCAATCAACACATCAAACATTCAGAACTACTATAGATGACAGCATACTGTCTTACTACCTATATCATGCAATTCAATGTTTAGATACATTGATGCTATCTGTCAACAAAATGTCCATACAACAAAAAGTTTAAATTTATCTCCTAACTTGGCATCCTAGGTCCTGTCATTCATAATTTTCTAACAAACTTAGAGAATACTTTCTTTCACACAAATGAATGTTATGGTAAATGTTAGAAATGTAGAAGCACAAGAAGCATTGCCAGTTAGCTTACATATGTTATATGTAGACAGGAACTTCAAAACTTTGAGAACGCTATCATCAACTACTTCACACATGAGCTCCACTTTCTTAAGGTATTCTGAAATTGCAGCTGATCTCTTTGTCGAACTGACACATAGTTTCATCTCCACTTTAGGTTGCGGTCTCTGCACAGAACAAAAACATTTCAGGAGGATCAACTGATATGTAATAATTCTACAATGCAGGCATTGAGCAATTATAAAGTGTGAACCTCTGGGCAAAGTTGAAGAGTGAGCTTCTCTAGAACGGGTGAGTGTTCAAGGATACAAGCCAATGCACGGAAGTCATCGGGCACACACCAATAGTCATTCAGCAGCAAGGTTTTTAACTTTTGAAACATAGGGCACCATCTCAAATCCCTTTTGAAAATAAACTGCATAAAGAGCAAGGAAAAAGGACACAATGGTTGTCATTATGAACATGACAGATTCAGGATTAGCCATTGGTGATGGTAATGCATGAAAAAAAACAAAGGCTGCCTGGTGATATCTATCAAATCACAAGAATGATACAGATAATTCAGAGTTCCAAAGATGATATGGATAGTGCAGCAGAAGCTGAATGACTTAATAGTGCATTAGAGGTAAGGTATGAAATTGTAGGTATACCATTTCAGATCTGGAAATCAGCGCCAGATTCTTAGCCTCTGAAACACCTTTCAGGAGAACACTGTTGCCACTGCCATTATCCATGTTATCAGAATTATCACAGTCCTCACAAGCACAAGTCTCATAGTTTGCACCATTGCAGCGATCTGTACACTCCTCATCTATTCTGACATATGCCTCCACTAGTGATGGCATGCTATAAAGCATGGGAGTCCTCTCACGAGGGTAATCAAGGCGCAGTGAAGCCAGATTTGGGGCATAAATGTGAATGCGGGAATCACTGTTGAGCACAGAATAATTGATACGCAGATCTTTGACAGAGTCAGACGAGATCTTCGTGACCAAAGATAAATTGCAGCTGTCAATTTCTAGATATTCCAATGTCGGACATCTTGAGAAATTAAGCAAGCTGTTGTGCACCCTCACACCATCAAGCTGCAGCCTCGTCAGGTGCTCAGACACAAGAGGTAGGTTGTCTAGTTCAAGCCACGGATCCATTGAAAAACAATCACCAAGTATACAGATCCTTAGCCTCCTAGCTCTGCACATCACAGCCTGCCGGAACCAGAGGTTCACGTGACGCACGTCGTCCCCGCCGCTGAAGTCTCCAAGTGTGAACTCGCATGTTTCGAGAGGCGAGCCTTGGCGGAGGACCAACAGATGATTCACTAGGCTCCGAAGCTCCTCGACAGACATTGGATCGACGAGGGGGCACCCGATGCGCAGGCTTGTGGCGGATTTCCAGAGGCGGCGCCAGCGCCGGGCGAGGACAGACGTCTGCACGGCCTCAGCAGACGGAAGAAAGCCGAGTATGTGCTCGAGGACGCCGTCCGGCAGAGCGTCTATGCTGCCGCCGCCCCCGGCCACCGGAGGTACCGCCCTCTTGGCTGGTTGCCCCGGAGGCATTCCGTCGAGCAGGCGGCGGGCGTCCATACTCTGTGGAACAAGAGACGATTAGAAGTCGTGACGGTCAGTGCAACCGGGGCGAACCGAGAAGACATGAGGAGGACGGAAAGCCCTGCAGGGTGCCGCGTGGCAGCCTCACCTCGCCGGCGCCGGCTGCAACGGTGGTGTCGCGGCAACGCGCGGCGGCTTCACGTTGCGACGAGCTAGAGAGCCTAGGGCAGCGGCAGGACAGGAATGGGGAAGGGTTAGGGAGGATTTTACCGGCAACTGCTGGACACGACAAATCGGAAAAAGTCTTTTTATTTATTTTCGCTACACTAACAGTGGGTTTGCTATAATAATATTGATTTTGTCTTTTTATTTATTTTTGCTGAATATTTGAAATATCATAGTAAATCACAGAAAAATCATAAAATAGAAAATCTAATTTTGTTGGACTCCACATGAGTAGATTTACACAGTGAACATATAATATAGTACGCTTTAGTACAAAGTTTTTGTTGTAGCTTTAACTATAGCAAAACCGCCGTTGAAAACCGCCCAAAGGGTAAAATAGACGGTTTTGATAGTTCAGGGGGTAAATTAGACCGTTTCATAGTTCAGGGAGTTACGTGTTCCAGGGTCAATACTTCAGGGGGTGATTTAGACTTTTTCCCCGACAAACTAGCCCCATCCAATCCCACATCTGCCGGATTCCAATAAATTTAAAATTTAAATATAGATATTCGTATTCACTTTTCATTTCAATTGATATTAAATATAGATACTCATATTAGATGTCATGTCTGCTTTTCATAACATTTTTCTATCCAACTCCAAATATGTATTCAACTATCATCTATACTCGTGAAGAATATCCACATGATAAAAAATTTAAAAGTTAACTTTACAATGAATAATGATATTAGTTTTAGCATTATTAATGTGTTTAGTGAAACTATTTAAAAGCTCTCTCTAACGAATGATTAATGACTAAGGATAAAATATTTAATATGCATATAGCAATAGTAACATTAATTTAGTATTGTTATAACTTAATTTTAATCCTACTCCCTCTGTCCCGTATTATATGTCGTTCTAGCGCTAGTACCGTGTCCCGAATTATCTGTCGTCTAGGCAACTGTACATGGATCACATACCTACCATCAAGCAGCCTTATCCTGTCACCCCATCCCACCGACCCCCTCTTCTTATCCCCTCGTCACCGTATCGCTCCTAGTACTAGTCGCTGCAACACCATCGCCTGCCCTCGCACGGAAATCGAGCAAACAGCATAGGAGACAGATGGCTATCATGTGTACTCTTCGCAGGGGCATCTTGGTCTTCGTGCATGACTCCGAACGACAGATAATTCGGGACGGAGGAAGTATATTTGTTGCTATAAATTATATTTCAATATATTCTTTTTTTTGTCAATATTATTTTATATACTTTAACTTGTTTATTTTCTAATATATTTTTATATGATTGCATATTTATTTATTTATTTATAGATTTTTATTTTTATTTTTATATATTTAATGATTAGATTATTTTTTTGAGGTTTTGTTATTTTCAATGTACTACCTGTGCTATATTCTTCTAGCTTAATCTCTACTTGCATAATGATATTGTTCTTTTACTAAAAAAATGATATTGTTCTTCCAAAACTACAGGGAAGTGTTAGTTTACGTGTTTGGTCAAGCCAATTACATACGTGACCACCAATATTCGAGTAAATAAGAGTACCACGATCATTTGAGTCACGTGCTGTTTGAAAATTGCAAGTTTTTTTCAGATCGATGGAGACAGTAATATTTTAGTTGGAAGATTCAAAACTTCAGATGATGCTTATTTTTAGCTGGAGGGCGTAAAGTGTTTTTTTATGCTAGAGGATGAAAATCGAATTTATGGCGCCATGACGTACTTCGTCCTTCCTATTAATTAAAGATAATGTTACGCCACGAACGTCCGTCCGGACGGACCGACCCACCCACGTCGTTCGTCCGCGTCACGTGCCGTGCGCACCCGCCCACTCCGTGTTCACTGCTGCCGCCCCACTCCCTCTCCTCCCGTTGCACATGCAGCCTCCTCCCACCCTTCGCGCATGTCGCCTGCCTCGCTGAGCCAAGGCCGCTGCTAGTGATGCTGACGATGGTGGTGCTCGCGCGCCGCCGCTGGTGCTGGTGCTGGTGACGCTCGCCGCTGGCTCCCACCACGACGCATGGAATCGATCGGCCCTAGCCTTCCCTATGTTGCAAAACGTATGTTTGAAGTGTTTCAGATGTTTTATATGGATGTTGCAATGGTAGTTTTCAAATGTTGCACATGTTGCAATGGTTATGCATGTATGTTGCAAGAGTTTATTCAAAATGTTTCATTTGTTTCAGACACATGTTGCGAGTGTTTTAGCTGGATGTTGCATATGTTATAATGACTATGTTGCAAATGTACGTTCCAAATGTTTAATCTGTTTCAGACATATGTTGCAGTTATTTCGCGTGTTGCAAAAGTAGATCTGAATATAGGGTTGTTGAGCGAGGAATAGAGAGTTAGCGCGGGAGCCCTGGTGGCGTTGATGTGAGGAGGCGCATGCCATGCAACGCCGGTGTGGAAGAGGCGAGAGAGTCATCCGAGCGGCGTGGAAGAGGTGGGCGCGAAGCGGTGTGGAAGAGGAGGGCAAGGCGCTGGGTGTGGAAGAGACGGGGTTGAGTCATCCGGGCGGCGTGGACAGCGGAGTGGAAGTGAGCGATCCGAATGCAGGCGTGAGAATCGGAGCTGGCAAGGATAGCACGCAAATCCAAGAGACTAGGGCGGAGCAGACGCGGACGTCCGAACGCTAGTCTTTCTGATTAATTAACCGTGAAAGCTTCTTGTGCCACCGACAAAGTGCTTTTTTTTTGGACAACAACTGACAAGTGCTTTGACTGCTCAGCATAATGTAGAAGACGTGGTTGTACACCACCCGAAAAAGATGGGACGAGTTTATCGAGTTCGTAGAGATGATGTCCTTTTTTTTTTTTTTGTCTGTGATCACAGCCAATTCTGGTTCTAGATTGGTTTAATGGCACTTCTTGGAGTTGCTTTTAGTTTTAAACATTCCAATGATCCCATCATGGTTCAAGATGGATGGCGATGAGAAAAACGCACACTACTAGAGAACATGCCTTTCGTCGATGTCCAAAATTTGCAATAGTCTCGGCGAAATCTACGCCCGGGACAAAAAGATATTTAGTCCCGGTTGGTAACCCAGACCGGGACTAAAAAGATGACTAGACCTTTAGTCCCGGTTTACCAAGGCATGTCAGTGCGAGAAACTTTTAGTCCTGGTTTGAGACACGAATCCGGACTAAAGGTGTCCTCAGAGTGAATTTAAAAGGAGAGCATATCTTATCTAAGTCAGATGTGTGGTGGGAGTTGAGATGACAACGCGCGCGTGCAAGGACTGAAGTGGGAGGTCTTGAGTTCGAATCTCTACAGATGCATTTTTTTTACCCAATAAACACCTAGGACTAAAAATCGAGACCTTTAGTCCTGATTCCGTAGTCCCAGTTCCAAAACCGGGACTAAAGGGGGTTAGGAACCGGGACTAAAGGTAGGTTCTCTACCGGTGCCAATGGATCAGCCTCCTCGTAGCACCACCTTGTTCATCATGACCATGCCACTCGATGTTCTCAGTGGATCTCACGACGCTTTGAATCGTGACACACAATAATAACAAAGAGATAACTGAACGGCCAGATTTGGATAAATGAAGAAGAAATGGTCCAGGCTGCCAAAAAAAACCCCACAAGAATTAGGAGCAGGGATAAAACCAGATCAGATATGAACGGATATTATTAATACTTAATACGAGTAATGAGTAGTTGTTTCTTTAATACTTAAAATACGAACTATATAAAAAATCTAACTTGAAGTATTTAGATTCGGACACTGTACAGATATTAAGTATTTCTAGTTCATGATTAAAGGAGCCGGAGCCGATTTGCTTCCTTAGTACCCAAATTTTGAGAGCCGGAGCTGGAGCACCCTCCAAACGGGCCCTTAGATTAGTCATTTTTAAATTGCTTGTGTAATTTATCAGTTCAGTTTGCAGTATGTGCATCTAGATTAGTCATGACATTATTTGGAAAACATGAACCTACATATATACACACACAAAACTCCAAACTGTCACATTTCAAAAACAAAAAAAAACTCCAAACTATTAAGTCAGAACTCAGAACATCATTGAACGCCATTTTACACATCAAAGTCACAATCCATGTGCATGGGTGTTCAGATCCAGGGGCCAAACTTCAGTCCGTGTCACATCGGACATTCGGATACTAACTAGGAGGACTAAACATGAGCTAATTATAAAACTAATTGCACAAGAGTAGACTAATTAGGGAGACAAATCTACTGAGCCTAATTAATTCATCATTAGCACATGTTTACTGTAGCAATACATTGTCAAATCATGGACTAATTAGGCTTAATAGATTCGTCTCGCAAATTAGTCTCAAACTATACAATTAGTTTTATAATTAGTCTATATTTAATACTTCAAGTTAGTTTCCAAACATCCGATGTAACATGGACTAAAGTTTAGTCCGTGGAACATCTAGGAAGAACACGGCATATTGCACATAATAAGAAGATATACGCAACTGGGTTGATCTGGCATACTAACAGAAAATGAACAGCTAGGCACCTTGAGTAAGCTGCACAGGAAAGGTTGCAAGAAACAGCATAGCACGGTAAACCAGGTCCAGCAAAGTTGGCAGTACATAGGTAACTGGGAAACAATACCTAGACAAAAGGCAGCATGCTTTACTCAACTGGCAGATAAGTGCTTCCCCGGATGAAACTTATCAGATCCAAGTAGATAATCTTAACTTGGTACAACAAGTGGAGGAACTTAAAACAATCCCACAGGAAGAAGGGAGCATTCTTAGTGATAGCAGTTGTCCGTGGCTCTTAGTTTCCTAATGTAATTAAGTGGCAGAAGATGCGTCTTCAACTTTAAGCTTCTATGGGGGGAACTAAAACCTATACAGATGAAAAAGCATAGTCAGTGCCAAGGGGTATCACCTTACAAATGATTGAGAGGTAGAAAAAAGGCAAGTAAACATGAGATACAGGAAAAGACTAACATATGAAATTTCACTTGACTAAACTGTACTGAACTGGAATATTCGAAAGCTGGAGGTGAAATTTGAGCTACAGTAGAAACCTTAATCAATTACTTCCCATGTTCAAGGGCATGACATCTTCAGGACATGGAAGTTTTCGACAGGCAGCATTCAATTTTACATAAGTATCATGGTATTGTGTTTTTGTTTTTGACGTGCAATTGTGATTGTCACATTATAAATAAAACATGTTTGCACAGAATTGTAAAATGAGTGACCAATCTAAACATTATTTTATAGGAAAAAGTCTAAATAACCCCCTGAACTATGGACCCTGGAACACATAACCCCTGAACTATGAAACGGTCTAATTTACCCCTGAACTATCCAAAACCGTCTATCTTACCCTCTGGGCGGTTTTCGACGGCGGGTTTGCTACAGTAACATTGGTTTTGGTACAGTAATAACAGTTTTGTCATTTTTATTTATTTTCGCTAAGTATTTAAAAAATCATAGTAAATCACAGAAAAATCATAAAATAGAAAATCTAATTTTGTTGGACTCCACATGAGTAGATCTACACAATGAGAAGATCACCTGACACGTCTGGTGCTTCCAAGCCCAGCGTCCGATGCTCGTGACAAGCAAAATTTTCAAGTTTTGTTTTCAATTCTTGTTTGCCTTATCCACATATGAGCTAGTCCAAGTATGTGAAACATCTTAGTACATATTTTAGCTCATTTTTAAGTTAAGAACGTAGGGCGAAGATGGTGCGCTCTATCCAAATGCATATGCTCAATGAAATGTCACCTAGAGGCACATGTAGGACTTGAATCGATACGACAATTCCCCTCTTCATAGTACGGCTGCGTATCCTAAGCCATCCACACCCTCTATGGTGTCTTGGATGCAAAATGAAAATCCCTACATGATACCTTTGCCTTGAGCATCACTTGTTGCACCTTGTTCCAACTCCACATCATGGTAAGCACTTTATCATCACATCACTTGATCACCATGCTTCACCATGTCTCGTGCCAATCATCATTGCTACACACATTCTTATGCATATGATTAGCACTTAGGCATTGTCACTAATTACCAACACCAAACATAGAGCTTTCAATCTCCCCCTTGTTGGTAATTGATGATAACCCTTTCACAAAGATGTTATGATAAAATTTTGATTTGAACTCATATCACATTGCCCAAATTTGTTACTATGTGTAAGAAATATGGACAAGTGATCATGAATTCAAGTTGATAGCAATGGCTCCCCCTACATGTATGCTATATGTTTGGATTTAGGAAGCATACATGTTTAGATAGGCAAGCATAGGAGCATTGACTACCAATAGGTGCTAAGTGTTATGATTATAGACCTTTGAAGCGTGATACCATCGGAGTAGCGATAAACAACATCTTAGTACCTTGTGTAGCTAGATACCACTTGGAGAGCACCAATGTCAATTACATGCAAACACTAGATACCCGGCGAGGTCACTATTATAAGAAGGGTTCTAGTGAGGCTATGAAACCAAGAATAAGCACATATCTAGCTAACACCTATGCATGCTAGTACTTCAATACATCATTCAATTTTATACTAGCAAATCACCACACAAGTAATGTATTGAGAAAAGAATGCATTACAATGCATCACACATATGAATTGCATATAGAAATGCAACAAGCATGTTTAAGAGCCTGCTCCTGTAAGGTCCAAATAGGCTAGAGGGGGGATGAATAGCCTAATTAAAACTTCTATAAGATTTACTTAACCACAAGTGTTAGTACAAAAGGTGGCTAAGCAAAATACACTAGCTCTAACTAATTAAGCAAGCCACCTACACAAGTCTAGTACAAGGCTATCCACTAAACACAACAACAATAACAAGCTAGAAACAAGGAGTAACGCAAGAGAAGAGCTTTGAGTGATTATACTGTCGTGTAGAGATAAGAAGAACCAATCAATCAATCACACAAGAGAAATCCTCGGGAAGAGAACGACATAAGAATTTATCTCGAGGTTCACTTGCTTCCCGGTAAGCTACTCCCCGTTGTGGTGTTACACCCACTTGTCGGTTCGCGAGCTAATTGACTATCAAGAGTCGAGCCCTCGGCGGGCGCCGCACAACCGCACACAAGATGGGGATTCTCCAAGCAATGAGCTCCCGTAGAGTATCCAATTCATAAACTCCCATGGGGAAGGATTAAGAACCCCTTATAACACTTGGTGAGGGCTCCAACAATCTCCAATTGCGAGCTCAATCACCTCCGCTGCTCCAAGCCATCTACCGCGTCGGGAAACACGGAAGAGTAACAAGAAATCCGCAGCAACTCAAAGATCAAGTGCCTCTAGAATGCAACTCTCAAGAAATGCACTTGAATCTCACTCAATCTCACTCAAGATGTGCAACCAAGCAAAGAGATGAGTGGAGGGGTTGTTCTCTAGCTCAAAGGATGTCTCAAGGTCAGCAAGAATGCAAGAGATGCCCCCAAACCCCGACCATCTTCTATTTATAGCGAAGGGGTACGCAGTAGCCATTTTGGCTCTGAGTCGGGCTGACCGAACGCTCTGGTTGACACCGACCGGACGCGCAAGTCACTAGCGTGCTCTAATGGCTAGTTTTTGTGTGCAAAAACTTGTATTGACTGGACGCGCAGGTCACAGCGAAACAGCGAACAGAGAGGTTCCAGTAAGCTCCCGACGTGACCGGACACGTCCGGTCATCACTGACCGGACTCGCAGCAGCGTCCGGTCACTTTTGCCTGCGAAAAACACTGACCGTACGCATTGACCGGACGCGCAGGTGCTGACCGGACACATTCGGTCACGAGTCCGGTCACAGACCACTCTCCGGTAAAACGGCGAAAACTCTTAGCTTCGAACTCCGATTTCAATGATCTTGGACATTTTGGAAAGCTTACTTAGAGGGATACACAACCCATATGGACACTTTATCCAAGTCACAATGGATCAAAGTAATATTTCACTCCAAGAGCCATCCTAGTGTCCGGAGAACACCGAAAAACCTTTCTCCCTTCACCAAGTTGATCAAAATCAACTCCAACACCTTCTCCTTTGCAAATGTGCCAACACCACCAAGTGTACACCACCATATGCATGTGTGTTAGCATTTCACAAACATTTTCAAAGGGTTATGTTGGCTCTCAACTAGATCCTAATGCATATGCTCAAGACATTGATCTAGTGGCACTTGATTCCCAAGCTAACCGTGATTGCCCCTCTTGATAGTCGGCTATGTATCATAAACCCGGTCAATCACTTCTCTACTCATCTTAGACCGGCAAAAGGAAAACCCTATGGTTATACCTTTGCCTTGCGCTCTTAGATCCTTCTCCTCCACTTGATCATCATGTCCATCATTTTATGTGCATTCCTTCATGATCTTGCTCATCATTTCATGCACCAAATCATGTGGTCTTGTGGCCATCTCTCCATGCCATTTCCAACTCCATCACATGTTGCTTATGCCTAGCTTAATCATACTTGATCACATAACATTAGCAACTTTGGTGTCACTCAATTTTCAAAACCAAACTTGGGTTTTCAATCTCCCCCTTTTTGGTAATTGATGACAACCACCACAAAGATATGAAATGAAATCAATTTTCAATTTTGATAGTATTAGCTCCCCCTACATACGTGCTTCCATAAGTTTGGTTCAATTGTGCACATATGTATGGATTTGAATTTTGGGAGAGTTACTACTATCAAATTGATGCTAAGGTATATAGAATGGACCTTTGAAGCGTGATATCAATCGGAGTTGCCTTTATATACCATCCTTAGCATCGATGTAGCTAGACACCACTTGTAATACATCACTTGTGAACATCACAAACACTAAAATACCCCGTGAGATCAACATTATAAGCAAAGAGTGTCTAGATACCACTTGTAAAGCTACTCTCAATAATTCATCATTCAAGTTCTATTTCTAGCAATCACCATACAATCATGAATATGAATTTAGGCTTTGCAATGCAACAATTCATCATGTTAGTGCCCATACAAATGCAACAAGTGATTCATGAGCTTGCTCCCCCTACTTGTGTGCTCAATTTTAATTGATCCCTTTCCAACGTCATATCTTTTGCTTTCTTTCCTCCTTACTATGTCTTTCTCCCCCTTTCTATATCTTTGTGACTTACTTCTCCCCCTTTGTCAACAATCACCAAAAAGGTGCTAATTTTAGTGAGAGTCAAGTCAATCAATATGAGGGAGTCCAAATCATGGTTCAATCTAGATCACTTGCCTAGAATATGTAATTCGGTTTGATCCAAGGACAAGCTTCTTCACACCTCATAAAGTATAAGGGTTATCTTGACCATGTTGAATTACACATCATGAGCTTATTTTCTAGATTCAACACTAGGTTTGCAAGCTCACAAACATGTCATATGCTACCACTAGATCAATCAAACATAGAAGCAATAGTGGTACCATATATACATCAAAATCATTTGATTTTCATGAATGAGCCTATTATCATGCAAACATGTCTATATGTTCTAACAATGTCCTTAGCAAAGTATGAATGATATACCAAACAACTTTACCTTGCATTGTCGAAGGAAAGACATGTCATATAAGAATGTGGGCTTGCACTCATTTTAAGTTGGAGAAGTCAAGTATGTTCAATTCATTCTTCAACTTGTAAAACCTTTTCTCATCAAGTGGCTTTGTAAAGATATCGGCTAGTTGATCTTCGGTGCCAATGCCTTGTATACAAATATCACCCTTTTGTTGATGGTCTCTTATGAAGTGATGCCTTATGTCAATGTGCTTGGTTCTTGAATGTTGAACCGGATTTTGTGTCATCTTGATAGCACTCTTATTATCACAAAACAAAGGCACATTCTTGAATTTGATTCCAAAGTCACTCAAAGTTGCCTTCATCCAAAGCAATTGTGCACAACAACTACCGGCACTAATATATTCGGCCTCGACGGTAGATAATGCAACACTATTTTATTTCTTTGATGACCATGAAACAAGAGACCTTCCTAGTAATTGACAAGTGCCACATGTGCTCATTCTATTAATCTTGCAACCACCATAGTCGAAATCCGAATATCCAATCAACTCAAAGTTTGATCCCTTGGGATACCATAGTCCGACATCATGAGTGCCCTTAAGATATCTCAATATTCTCTTGGTTGCTTTCAAGTGACTTTCTCTAGGTGAAGCTTGATATGTTGCACACTTGCACACGCTAAACATCACATCCGACCTAGAAGCGGTGACATAGAGCAAACTTCCAATCATAGACCGGTATAGCTTTTGATCTACCATGTTTTCACTAGCATCAATACCTAATTGATCATTTGTTCCCATTGGTGTACTCATTGTCTTAGCATCTTTCAATCCAAACTTCTTGATCATGTCCTTGATGTACTTCCCTTGACTTACAAAAGTGTCATTCTTCGTTTGCTTGATTTGAAGTCCAAGGAAGTAACTAAGCTCTCAAATCATGGACATCTCAAACTCATTTGCCATCATTTTTCTAAACTCTTCACAAAAGTCTTGATTGGTTGATCCAAAAATGTTATCATCCACATAGATTTGCAACACAAACAAGTCAATGCCTATCTTCTTGGTGAAGAGAGTGGTGTCAACCATTCCCATCTTGAACCCTTTACAGAGAAGAAAGTCCCTCAACCTCTCATACCATGCTCTAGGTGCTTGCTTCAAACCATACAATGCCTTCTTGAGCTTATAAACATGGTCGGGCTTCTTGCCATCTTCAAAACCGAGAGGTTGCTCAACATAAACTTCTTCATTGATGTAGCCATTAAGAAATGCACTCTTGACATCCATTTGATAGAGCTTGATGTTGTGTGCACAAGTATAGCCTAATAAGATTCTAATTGCCTCCAATCTTGCAACCGGTGCATATGTTTCTCTAAAGTCAAGACCTTCAACTTGAGTGTAACCTTGAGCTACCAATCTTGCTTTGTTTCTCACAACTACACCATCTTGGTCTTGCTTGTTTCTAAAGACCCTCTTGGTACCAATCATATTGTAGTTCTTCGGCCTTTCAACAAGCTCCCAAACTTGATTTCTAATGAAGTTGTTTAGCTCTTCATGCATGGTATTTACCCAATCGGAATTCTTCAATTAATCTTCTATCTTCTTTGGTTCTTCTAATGAGATAAATGAGTAATGCTCACAAAATGATGCTAGTATTGATCTAGTTTGCACACCACTTTGAATTCCACCAATGATTTGGTCCAATGGATGATCTCTTGCAATGCTAGTAGGTTAGAGTATTGGGAGTTGGTTGCTTCCACTAGCTTGACCTTGATCTTGCACTTCATCATGAGAACCACTAGAGCTTGCTTGATTTGTATCAATTTGCACGCTTTGGTTGATCATATGTATGTCACTATCATCATCAACTTGCATCGGCCTTATATCACCAATGTCCATGTTCTTCATTGCATTTGACAATTGATCTCCTCTCACATCATCAAGGTTTTGAGCTTCATTTTGAGACCCTTGGGTTTCATCAAACTCAACATCATGAACTTCTTCCAAGGTGCCATTAGTGAGATTCCAAACTCTATATGCCTTGCTTGTGGTGGAATAACCAAGTAAGAATCATTCATCACATTTCTTTTCAAACTTGCTCAATCTAGTGCCTTTCTTGAGAATATAGCATTTGCATCCAAACACTCTAAAGTATGCAATGTTGGGCTTTCTTCCATTCAATAGCTCATATGGTGTCTTCCCAAGTTTCCCATGGCAATAGAGACGGTTGCTACAATAGCAAGCCATGCTGATGGCTTCACTCCAAAATAAATGACTCACATTGTATTCACTAAGCATTGATCTAGCCATATCAATCAAGGTTCTATTTTTCCTTTCAACTACACTATTGGATTGAGGAGTGTATGTTGGTGAGAATTGATGTCCAATACCAAGATCATCACATAAATCTTTAATTCTTGTGTTCTTGAACTCACTACCATTATCACTTCTAATCTTCTTGATGGTAGTCTCAAACTCATTTTGCACCCTCTTGACAAAAGATTTGAATAGATCATAAACGTCACTCTTGTCATAGAGAAAGAACACTCAAGTGTATCTAGTGTAATCATCAACAATCACAAAACCATACTTGTTCCCACCAATGCTAGTGTATGTTGTTGGCCTAAACAAGTCCATGTGCAATAGCTCAAATGTCTTTGATGTGCTCATTTCACTCTTATTAGGATGTGCATTTCCAACTTGCTTGCCGGGTTGACAAGCACTACATGGTTTATTCTTTTCAAAAGTCACATCTTTCAAAGCTCTAACTAAGTCATGCTTTACCATTCAATTGTTTCATTCCAATATGACCAAGCCTTCTATGCCACAACCAACCCATACTAGATTTGCTAAGCAAGCATGATGACAATTGTATCTCACTATCATTGAAGTCAACCAAGTATAAGCTACTATGTCTAAATCCTTTGAATATCAAATTTGATCCATCAACACTAATGACTTCAACATTATCACTACCAAATATGCACTTGAAGCCAAGATCACAAAGTTGTGCCACCGACAAAAGATTGAAATCCAAGCTCTCAACTAGCAATACATTAGATATGCTCATGTCATTTGAGATAGCAATTTTACCAAGCCCCTTGACTTTGTCTTTCTTGTTGTTGCCAAAAGTGATAGCATCAAAACCACCATTTTGACTTGTGTCAATTGATTTGAACATACAAGAATCCTGTCACACCCGGTTTTAAGGACAAAACCAGACATACACTATATGTGAAATAAAGAAAACAAATCTCACATATAGCCACAGATAAGTGTAATATCAAAAGACAAATGCTTATTTAACATAACACAATAGTATAAAATATACCTTAAAGAACAACACAGCGGAAAGACAACTTCGAACACCGGGTGTAACCTTCACTCCAGGATCAAACTAACTGGTTGATCACAAGCCTAACAATTCCAGAATCTAACAGTCTGGCACCCTTCCTGAGATGTGGGGAAATAGCAAGAGTGAGTCCATGTCGAACTCAGCAAATATATCATGGGGTTCATGAGGCTCAAAAAGGTTTGACACAGGTTTACTGCGATAGCTTTTATTATGTCATCTTTTAGCAATTGAGTAGCAACAAGTTTACCATAAACCCAAATAACCTCATGATCATGTAAACGAGAATAATGTATAGCAAGAAACAATAATCATTAGTGAACATCAATATCATCAGTGTTATCATTATCATCAGCGTTCATCATTTATTCTGTAAGGGTCCAAGGCTACTCGTGACCGTGAGCACGGCTGTTATAACAGTTTTACACTCTGCAGAGGTTGTACACTTTCACTGTGAGTCGTGATTTACCCTTTCGCCCGAGGTAGCTAATCTCTTGACCCACTTCCAAGGAAGGTCGGCAGGGTTCACTATGAAGTCTTTCAAAGGTTCGTCTAACAAGTTAGGGCCATTAGATTCACTCGGCAAACAGATGTAGAGCCCCCCTTCCAAATGGCACAATAACGCGCAGCCTATACACATAAGGACAGAGGCCGCACTATACCCGATTTGTCAAGCCGTTCTTACGCCATGAAGGAATACCTCTAACAAGCTAGAAAAGGTCCTCATACTTGACTAAAGCCAGAGCCATATAGCCCTCACAGTTGTACTGTAAGTCCCGGATGTTCGCTTACAGATAAGTCCTTAAGGAGAGAAACTAGAGCACCAAAAATACCCCATGCTCTAGCCCCCTTGAGCCATGTTGCTATAAAGCATCTTTTAAACGTTTATTGCATATACCATTAGTCAAGTTACAGATCATAGTTATTTATCTTGAGCACTAGCATAAATACTACCCAATGCAATGTCCCACGGGTGTCAAGGTACAAGATACAAAAACTAGGATATCCTTAGTGGTAACAAGATAGACACATGCATATGAATTCAGTATATTAAAGATGAATAGGAAACAAGGATAATCCCATGCTATACTTGCCTTAAACACCGATCCTTCGGTAAGCTTTAATCTTCAACGTTCTTCTTCTTCTTCTTGATAACCTCGTATATCTCACCGACTGGACTTGATCAATAAATCATCACACACACATCGAGCAATCATACACAAAGCAAACAATAGATCTAAATTAGAACAGTACACCAAACATAAAATTAAGATGAAAAGTTTGTAGAACGAATCTACGTCTCTCTACGAATACACAGACGCGAAAAGCACACTATTCAGAGCTACGGTTGAAAAGATACATCTACCGAAAGATTTGCTCATAGAAGAAAATATAAAACTATTAGCTTCATGAATTTTAATTATATAATAACATATATAAAATATTTTATAAATACTATATACGGAATTAAATCAAATTTAGATTCAAATTATAAAACTAAAGTAAAACAAATCATATTTTATTTACAAAACCCAGTTGCATAATTATTAATCAAGATATGATTTAAACTATAAAATTTCAGAATTAGTAATATGGTAAACACTGTCACTAACGCGTAGATCTCGTTGCTATGAATCTAACGCAACTCGAATGAGCTAAAACGGATCTAAAACGTAGAAGATATGATTTAAACAAGATCTACTTTATTAAAGTAATAGATTAAATCTCACATCGGAACTTAAAAATAGAAAACCTAACCAACAGTAACACTAACAGTATAACAAGTTTGTAAAACTCTTCTTCACGTTACTATGATCACATAGATATAAAGATCACTAAATTTGGATTTAAAACGTAAAAGTTATGAATTTTCTAAGATTTCCTATAGATAAATAATTACTTTAATATAAACTCGAAAATAAATTATCTCAAACCTACTGTACAGTTCTATAATCATGTAGAGCTCGCAAATACGAATCTAACGCAATTTGAATGGATCAAATCGGAGTTAAAACGCAAAAGTTACGCATGAAATAAGGTTCAGTGGCATTTCTGTGAATATTTGAACTCAAATTTGAATTAAAACAGTTTAAAATCTGAATTTAAATGTACTTTGGATTGGGCACACTAATTCAGGAAAATATAGGGTTTAAAATCAGAAGAAAATAGGACCTAAAAGAAATTAGTTTGAACTAATTTGGATCGCGGGTTGATTCATTGGAAACCGAGGGGCTATTTTGTAAAATAGGCACGGCTGACTGCTGGGTTGACTCGGCTGCTGACCAGGCAGCCACGTGGCAGCACGCTGTTGGCGCGGTGTGCCACGCGTGCGGTGGACGCGGTGCGCTGGCGCCGTAGGCAGTGTCTACGGGTCCATGGTGGACCGGTTACTTAAAGCCGAAGAGGTACGCGATCTCGTCCATCCAGCGTGGATCTAACGGCTGTGGCGAGTTAAGGGCAGCAGGCCGCCGGGGAAGAGGCTCATGACGGCGGCGCCATGGCCGGATGGAGCCCGAGCTCGCCGGAGCTTGAGAAGAGGACCATCCCGAGCACCAATCGCCAAACCGAAAGTACCAAAAGAAAGAGCGCATCATCGCGACCTTACCCCGCGCGAGAACGAAGCTGGAGAGCAACCGGAGGGCGGCGACTAGCTCGGCAAGGCGGCGGTGGAGGCGGAGCTTCGACGGTGGCTCTCCCGGGACGTCGAGGCTAGGGTTTTAGGGGCTCAATGAGGAGCGGGGAGGCACGGGGTTCTGTTTTTATAGCCCGGTGGCGCAAGGAAACAAAGGGAAGGAAAGATTGGAGATCGATTCGGATCGGGGAAGAGAGGGAAGGCGGCGTTCGGCCGGAGGAAGAAGAAAGGAAGGTGGAAGGAGACGCTGACAGGCGGGTCCCACATGTCGGCGACTCGGAGAGGGAAAACGGGGCGGCGGCTGGGTGCGAGACGCGGGCGCGCGCGAGTTGGGCCGGCTGGCCGCGGCTGGGCTCGGCCCATGCGGGAGCGGGGCGCTGGAGTGAGCGGGCCACGCGCGGGGAGGCAGGCCGAGCTGTGGGCTGCGGTAAGAAGCGGCCCGAGAAGAAAAGAAATTCATTTCCTTTTCTTTTTCTAATTTTTCAAAGCAAATTTTCAAATGATTTTCAAATCCAAATTTAAATTTGATCAAACCACTCATCTCAAAAATTTAGATGCAATAGCATGAGTGCACAAACATGTTTCTACTCTTACATTTGATTTTAAATTTGTAAAAATTATTCTTATCCTAAATTTGCATGCTCACAAAATTATATAAAAATCATATTTTTCCTATTTTTCATTTCTTCAAAATTTCAGGGTGTTACAATTCTACCCCCCTTAAGATGAATCTCGTCCCGAGATTCGGAAGATGATGACAAAAGAGATAGGGATAGTTCGTCTCTAGATTGTTCTTTACTTCGTCGTATAGTTCCATCGTCTTGATAAGAATTCCGTCTTACTTTGCATACATGTAACTAATTTCAAGATTTTTGACAAATGCTCCAAACAATACTCTGGTATCTCCAATCACTAGGCACCTTTCCTATAATATGAATTTTCTTCCTTAAAATACTTATCTTCCAATAGAGCCTGACGAATCTCTTAGTCAGAAGGAATTTCTACTACCAACCTTCAAAACATTAATGATTCTGGTCAAGTTGCTCAAATTTGGAATACGATTCTTAATCCTTGGTGTCACCCGAACCTTCTTAGCATTATTCTCCATTGCTAAGGGCATCGGCTGCGACTTTTACTTCTCCAAGTAATAGCACTTTTTCCAAGTCCTAATCCATTTCATTCCAACGAGGATATCACAAATTCAAGACCAACTTAGCGAAGATGTCCTGTAGATTCTTGTGACCCTCCTATATGTCACTTTTCTTCCAAAAGACAGTACTCCATAGTGGAAAACTCCAGATAACACGTTAGGTAATTCAACCTACACTTCCTTAGTTGACTTAATGAACAAGGTACTATATTTTTCTTCTTGCATAAGGACACATCCCACACCTTGATAAGGTGCATCATTGTAGATATGAAGCTCTTGTCTGGATCTGACAAAGCTAATACTTGGGTTTTACTTCAACCTTTTCTTAGACTCCTTCAAACATTTGCCTGAGGTCTCTTGATCTAAACGAACTTAAAAGCTTCTCCAAAGTTATTTGTTCCTCTGCTATGACTCCAGTAAACTCATGGTCCACTTTACTATCCTTGGTGTACCTATCTTCTAATTGGTCATTCTCATCTCCCTCAGGTAAAAGTCGACCACCTTGATACTCAATTCTTTTCCTTGACAGTGTTGTTAAGAGCATGGTGCACCGAGTACCATAAATCACTCCTTTGTGTGCACAGAGCCATCCATTACCAAGAACCACGCGAATTTTAAATGACTCCAACACAATGAGTGTTGCGGTGAAGTTTTCCTTGTTTATGACAAGACTGACATTCGGGCATATCTGATCTGCCTGCATTTCTCCCACTGGGGTTTGAACTAGCAAAAGCCTCCTCATTGGACACTTCACCATCTTGCACGTCTCTACCATGTCGGCGGAAATGAAAGAATGCGAAGCACTAGGGTCAAATAAAGCAAAAACTTGTACTGAGCTTACTTGAATATAACCTCCCACTACTTTGGTAACTCCATGAATTTTATCCATATCCACATTGCTCAGTCTTCCATTGACATAGTTTTGCTGCGCTTTGCTTCCTTGAACAGGCTTCTTATGGGCTTTCCTTTTTCGCTTTCGTTATTGTGGATTCTGACTTAGTTCACTCCCAACTTGCTCTTCAACATTGTTGTTTTGATAGTGCTCGGCTTCATCATACCCATAACATCCTTCAATAGCAGAAACATCAATCTTTTCCCACATATTAGTGAGAGACGTCATATAGGGCTCCTGAGTCATGAGATACTACACTTCCTATCATTAAGTGACCAACATCAGCAACACGAGCAAGTATAGATGATCATTATCATGAACTATCCAAAAGGACAACTCTTGTCTCCATGGATCCAAAATTATCAACCTTGTTCACAGAACATTTTTGCTCAAGAGTGGCAACTCAATCATGGAGACTAACCAATACTTCCAACTAAAGAGTTCAATCTTAATAATCCTTCTTTACATTGGCTACCCCCCTTAAAATAAGAGACACTAAATAGGGTAGCTTGAACCTTTTTCTTCTAGATGAGCTACTTAGCATAAAAGTGTTCTGACATCCCAATGATACTCTTGTGTATGGGTAAGAACAAGAAATCTGAAATTTCTCACGAGCAGAAATCAGCAGTGCAGTAAAACAGTTGTAACTCTCATTCTGTTAATCCAATGAAGCTGTAGTTTACACCGATGGAAAGCTTATAAAATTCTCTGCAACTTTCTTATAGAACACACTTCCAGATTCTGCAGCTAACTTGACCGAAAACAACACATAACAGATTCTGTTCCAGGTTTCAGACAGCACAGTTGCATCGTCTTGTGATTTTTGTATCTCCCAATCCAAAATAGCTATGAGGGTAGTTCTTGCATTTAGAGATAGATGTTGAAGTCCACTCTTGTCCAGAATTTTCTCATGATTTGTGGTCATCCAAGAACAAAGATATAAGTTGATAAAGACAGGCTGCTCCGAAAGACAAGATATAGAAAGCAGGAGATAACCAAAACCCAGCTATTTATTTCATTAATCCTTATACCTTATACATATAAACTAAATGAAATCATGGTCAAAACCCACGAGATCATTCCACTCATTACAAAATTCCAACTCAAGCATAAACATAAGCACAAAGCAACTAAACACTTAAATGTTCATTAGCCACACATTAAGACGACTCAACTTGGCTACTAACGGTTTTATTACACGGGACATAACTCCTATTCCTTAAACATGGTGTGATTGTAGCAGTATCCAGAGTAGATAACGTCTCTTACATTCCTTATTGCTTTATATGGACATCTAAATCTCTGCATCTCTCTTTACCATTCTTATAACTCATACCTTAAGATGGGTCAACCTGGTATCCCTCAGGTATAGATTTAATACCCTCATACTTAATCCTTTCTCCTGAAAGTGTAGTTAGAAACACTGAACATTGGGCATACTCAATCACTCCTTTACAAGTAGATAACCAGTCTATTCCAAGGATAACATCAATGCCCATTAATTCCAAAACAATGAGGTTTACCTTAAAATTTACCCCCTTTATGTCTAGACTAACTTTTGGGCATATGCGGTCTGCCTTTATTTCACCTCTTGGAGTTTTAATCATCACTGTTTTCCCCCTTGGAAGCATAAGTATGTTATGATCTTTTACATATTGTCTAGATATGAACGAATGTGAGGCACTGGGGTCAAACAAAACCTTGACATTTCCTGAACTTACTGGAATTGATCCAAACACGACCTCCTTAGCTCCAGGAATGGTGGAAATATCCACATGTTTCAACCTTCTATGGATGTAATTTCTCTTTAATTTATTTCCCTGCACATGCTCCTTTTTGGACATCCTGTCCTGGGTCTTGCTGTTGTTGATTCTTCTGTGGGCAAGATTTGATATAATGTCCTTCCTGCTGGCAATGATAACACTTTCTCTTAGCTGGATCTTTTATGATGTCATACTCCAAGGAACTGTTGTTTGGTATGCTGCTATCTTGCTGGCCATAAAAGTTCACCTTCGTCCCTTTGGCTTGTTTCCTAGCTTGTTTGGCCTTTCGAGGTTGATACTCCTTATAGGTAATTGTCCATCCATCTATGACTACTTCATGGGGAGTAGTTTTAGCGGGAGGGGCTTCTAACTCTTCAGGGTTTGGATTTGTTTGACAGGGGATCAGGGCTGCATGTGATAATGTAGTATAACTCGCTTACTGATTGCTTTCCACAAGTGGTTCTAATGAGATTGCCTTTCTCTTCTTGTCCATGTTGTTCTCAAAATTTGGATCCACCTTGACTTTTCCCTTATTAGACTCGTTTCGAAGGCAGGGAAAACCATAATGCTTACAGCAGTGACATTGTTCCTGCTCTCCAAATGCCTTATTATCAACATCTTTATTGGATTTCATATTCTTCCAAACTTCTGCTACTTGTATCTTCTCTGACCCCTTGGATATGTTGGCTTGACCTTGAGATAAGCATCGTTGAGAATTCCCATGTTGTGCCATTTCTTCTAGTAATTGGTTTTGCATCGCTAATGGTTTCTTGTCAAAAGTGAGCAAGAGCGACACAATTCAGTCCTCTTAACCTCTGAAATCCATAGTCTTCTCGTCACGAGCCGTCTAATAGACAAGGAGAAAAGGTTCAAAATAGAGACAAGGTTTTTATAACAGAACGGGAATAGAATTAAGCATAACTTTGAGAAAATAACAAAGTTAAAGAGAAGCAAGAAATAGGCAACAATGAGAACATGCTAAACGTCCAGTTCTAACTAGGCTTGCGTCCTACAGTCAGCATTGCTCTGATACCAATCTGTCACACCCGGTTTTAAGGACAAAACCAGACATACACTATATGTGAAATAAAGAAAACAAATCTCACATATAGCCACAGATAAGTGTAATATCAAAAGACAAATGCTTATTTAACATAACACAATAGTATAAAATATACCTTAAAGAACAACACAGCGGAAAGACAACTCCGAACACCGGGTGTAACCTTCACTCCAGGATCAAACTAACTGGTTGATCACAAGCCTAACAATTCCAGAATCTAACAGTCTGGCACCCTTCCTGAGATGTGGGGAAATAGCAAGAGTGAGTCCATGTCGAACTCAGCAAATATATCATGGGGTTCATGAGGCTCAAAAAGGTTTGACACAGGTTTACTGCGATAGCTTTTATTATGTCATCTTTTAGCAATTGAGTAGCAACAAGTTTACCATAAACCCAAATAACCTCATGATCATGTAAACGAGAATAATGTATAGCAAGAAACAATAATCATTAGTGAACATCAATATCATCAGTGTTATCATTATCATCAGCGTTCATCATTTATTCTGTAAGGGTCCAAGGCCACTCGTGACCGTGAGCACGGCTGTTATAACAATTTTACACTCTGCAGAGGTTGTACACTTTCACTGTGAGTCGTGATTTACCCTTTCGCCCGAGGTAGCTAATCTCTTGACCCACTTCCAAGGAAGGTCGGCAGGGTTCACTATGAAGTCTTTCAAAGGTTCGTCTAACAAGTTAGGGCCATTAGATTCACTCGGCAAACAGATGTAGAGCCCCCCTTCCAAATGGCACAATAACGCGCAGCCTATACACATAAGGACAGAGGCCGCACTATACCCGATTCGTCAAGCCGTTCTTACGCCATGAAGGAATACCTCTAACAAGCTAGAAAAGGTCCTCATACTTGACTAAAGCCAGAGCCATATAGCCCTCACAGTTGTACTGTAAGTCCCGGATGTTCGCTTACAGATAAGTCCTTAAGGAGAGAAACTAGAGCACCAAAAATACCCCATGCTCTAGCCCCCTTGAGCCATGTTGCTATAAAGCATCTTTTAAACGTTTATTGCATATACCATTAGTCAAGTTACAGATCATAGTTATTTATCTTGAGCACTAGCATAAATACTACCCAATGCAATGTCCCACGGGTGTCAAGGTACAAGATACAAAAACTAGGATATCCTTAGTGGTAACAAGATAGACACATGCATATGAATTCAGTATATTAAAGATGAATAGGAAACAAGGATAATCCCATGCTATACTTGCCTTAAACACCGATCCTTCGGTAAGCTTTAATCTTCAACGTTCTTCTTCTTCTTCTTGATAACCTCGTATATCTCACCGACTGGACTTGATCAATAAATCATCACACACACATCGAGCAATCATACACAAAGCAAACAATAGATCTAAATTAGAACAGTACACCAAACATAAAATTAAGATGAAAAGTTTGTAGAACGAATCTACGTCTCTCTACGAATACACAGACGCGAAAAGCACACTATTCAGAGCTACGGTTGAAAAGATACATCTACCGAAAGATTTGCTCATAGAAGAAAATATAAAACTATTAGCTTCATGAATTTTAATTATATAATAACATATATAAAATATTTTATAAATACTATATACGGAATTAAATCAAATTTAGATTCAAATTATAAAACTAAAGTAAAACAAATCATATTTTATTTACAAAACCCAGTTGCATAATTATTAATCAAGATATGATTTAAACTATAAAATTTCAGAATTAGTAATATGGTAAACACTGTCACTAACGCGTAGATCTCGTTGCTATGAATCTAACGCAACTCGAATGAGCTAAAACGGATCTAAAACGTAGAAGATATGATTTAAACAAGATCTACTTTATTAAAGTAATAGATTAAATCTCACATCGGAACTTAAAAATAGAAAACCTAACCAACAGTAACACTAACAGTATAACAAGTTTGTAAAACTCTTCTTCACGTTACTATGATCACATAGATATAAAGATCACTAAATTTGGATTTAAAACGTAAAAGTTATGAATTTTCTAAGATTTCCTATAGATAAATAATTACTTTAATATAAACTCGAAAATAAATTATCTCAAACCTACTGTACAGTTCTATAATCATGTAGAGCTCGCAAATACGAATCTAACGCAATTTGAATGGATCAAATCGGAGTTAAAACGCAAAAGTTACGCATGAAATAAGGTTCAGTGGCATTTCTGTGAATATTTGAACTCAAATTTGAATTAAAACAGTTTAAAATCTGAATTTAAATGTACTTTGGACTGGGCACACTAATTCAGGAAAATATAGGGTTTAAAATCAGAAGAAAATAGGACCTAAAAGAAATTAGTTTGAACTAATTTGGATCGCGGGTTGATTCATTGGAAACCGAGGGGCTATTTTGTAAAATAGGCACGGCTGACTGCTGGGTTGACTCGGCTGCTGACCAGGCAGCCACGTGGCAGCACGCTGTTGGCGCGGTGTGCCACGCGTGCGGTGGACGCGGTGCGCTGGCGCCGTAGGCAGTGTCTACGGGTCCATGGTGGACCGGTTACTTAAAGCCGAAGAGGTACGCGATCTCGTCCATCCAGCGTGGATCTAACGGCTGTGGCGAGTTAAGGGCAGCAGGCCGCCGGGGAAGAGGCTCATGACGGCGGCGCCATGGCCGGATGGAGCCCGAGCTCGCCAGAGCTTGAGAAGAGGACCATCCCGAGCACCAATCGCCAAACCGAAAGTACCAAAAGAAAGAGCGCATCATCGCGACCTTACCCCGCGCGAGAACGAAGCTGGAGAGCAACCGGAGGGCGGCGACTAGCTCGGCAAGGCGGCGGTGGAGGCGGAGCTTCGACGGTGGCTCTCCCGGGACGTCGAGGCTAGGGTTTTAGGGGCTCAATGAGGAGCGGGGAGGCACGGGGTTCTGTTTTTATAGCCCGGTGGCGCAAGGAAACAAAGGGAAGGAAAGATTGGAGATCGATTCGGATCGGGGAAGAGAGGGAAGGCGGCGTTCGGCCGGAGGAAGAAGAAAGGAAGGTGGAAGGAGACGCTGACAGGCGGGTCCCACATGTCGGCGACTCGGAGAGGGAAAACGGGGCGGCGGCTGGGTGCGAGACGCGGGCGCGCGCGAGTTGGGCCGGCTGGCCGCGGCTGGGCTCGGCCCATGCGGGAGCGGGGCGCTGGAGTGAGCGGGCCGCGCGCGGGGAGGCAGGCCGAGCTGTGGGCTGCGGTAAGAAGCGGCCCGAGAAGAAAAGAAATTTATTTCCTTTTCTTTTTCTAATTTTTCAAAGCAAATTTTCAAATGATTTTCAAATCCAAATTTAAATTTGATCAAACCACTCATCTCAAAAATTTAGATGCAACAGCATGAGTGCACAAACATGTTTCTACTCTTACATTTGATTTTAAATTTATAAAAATTATTCTTATCCTAAATTTGCATGCTCACAAAATTATATAAAAATTATATTTTTCCTATTTTTCATTTCTTCAAAATTTCAGGGTGTTACAAATCCCCGGTCATATGTTGAGTGCACCCACTATCAAGCACCCAATGCCTTCCTCCGACTTTATAATTGACCTACAAAATAAGATCAATTCTTTTTAGGTACCCAAACTTGTTTGGGTCCTCCAAGGTTAGTGACCAAGCTCTTTGGTACCCAAATGAATTTATTCTTTGAGCCCATCCATGATGTACCAATGAACTTAGCATGAACACCATTAGTACCCTTGGTAAGCATATAGAAAGAATTAAGCTTAATTGAGGATACATTAGCATTGGATTTCTTGTTTATGCAATGTTGCTCTATGTGACCAACTTGCTTGTAACTTTTACAATAGCTATCATTGTTCTTCACAAAATGAGTCTTGTGAGGAGCAAAAGCGGTCTTGCCTTTCTTAGGGTTATAGCCCAATCCCTCTTTGTAGAGAGAAGCTCTTTGGCTACCAAAGCACATAAGCAAGCGGTCCTCACCACCATAAGCCTTGGCTAAGGTGTGATTGAGCTCTTTTACCTCCTTCTTGAGATTTTCATTCTTAACTATTAGTGTGGAGTCACAAGTAAAACCATCACTACTAGATGAGGATGATGTAGATGAGCTACATGAAGGGTTAGTAGGAGCAACAACAATAGGCTTTTGAAAAGATTCATCAATTATATTACAAGATATGTCTATGTTGCAAGTTTTAGCTTTCTCAACATTAGTTGCATGTTTTCACATTTTTCAACTAGAGAGGAATGAGCTTCTTCAAGCTTAGTGTGAGACTTTTGAAGCTTCTTATGGTCTATCTTTAGACTCTCATAAGATGCCCTAATCTCATCAAGTTCTTGCATAAGGTTTTTCTTATCCTTAAGCAAGCCATTGCACTCTTTTCTAGATTCTTTAAAATGTTAAGTGCAATCTTCTAGCATAGTGATTAGTTCATCTTTAGTTAGATCATTATCATCACTATCACTATCACTAGCACTATCATGATCACTCTCATCTTCGGATGATACCTTAGCGGCCTTAGCCATAAAGCATGGAGTGTCAAATATGGAGCTCTTCTCTTGAATAGCAATGCTAGCATGCCCCTTCTTTTTGTAGTCCTCATCATCACTTGAGGAATCATCACTATCCCATGTAGCAACATGAGAATCATTCTTCTTCTTATGAGAGCTCTTCTTCTTTTCTTGCTTCTTCTTTTGCTTCTTCCGCTCCTTCTTGATAGCATCTTCATCATCACTATCATAAGGACATTTGGCGATGAGATGGTCCTTACTATGACATGTAAAGCATCTCATAGTTTGCTCATTCTTCTTAGATGAGGTCTTCCTCCTCCTTGCACGATAGCCCTTCTTCTTCATGAATTTGCCAAATTGCTTGACAAAGAGAGCCATCTTCTCATCAATGTCATCACTATCACAAGAGCTTGAGTCTTCATCACTTGATAATTCAATCTTGGACTTGCCCTTGGATGTGGTGGCTTTGAATGCCACACTATTCTTCTTCTCATCATCCTTCTTCTCACTTTCCTTCTTCTTCTTTTTGACCAACTCCTCTTTCTCATCATCTTCTCTATATGAATCATCGGTCATCACTTCTTGGAATACTTGTTGAGGTGTTGAATCTTTCAATATTGTCCTCAAAAGTACGATGATCAATATGTCAAACCTCTTGGGTAAGCTTCTCAAGAACTTCATGGAGAATTGATTGTCCTTGACCTCCTCACCAAGTGTCTTGAGTTCATTTACAATGACTTGCAATCTATGAAACATCTTCAGCACACTCTCATCTTCTTGCATCTTGAAGCTAGAGAACTTTTCTTGGAGAATATAAGCTTTGGCGGTCTTGGTGCCTTCGGTGCCTTCAAATGTTTCTTCAAGCTTTGCCCAAGCATCATGAGCAACTTCTATGTTCTTCACTTGCGCAAAGGTCTTGTCATCAAGCACTTCATGAAGAACACTAATTGCAATGTCATTGCATTGAAGCTTCTCTTCAACCAGAGTTGGTGCTTCCGGATTAGCAACCTTAAACTTTGTTTCGGTCACCTTCCACACTTCTCTATTGATTGACTTGAGATGTGCGGTCATTTTGACCTTCCAATATGCATAATTTATGCCATCAAATTGTGGTGCCTTCTTAGTGTTGTTGATGTGCAATCTTAATTGAGCCATTTCTTCACCGAAGGTTGTTAAGCCTTAATCAAATGGTGCCTCGGCTCCGATACCACTTGTAAGGTCCAAATAGGCTAGAGGGGGGGTGAATAGCCTAATTAAAACTTCTACAAGATTTACTTAACCACAAGTGTTAGTACAAAAGGTGGCGAAGCAAAATGCACTAGCTCTAACTAATTAAGCAAGCCACCTACACAAGTCTAGCACAAGGCTATCCACTAAACACAACAACAACTACAAGCTAGAAACAAGGAGTAACGCGAGAGAAGAGCTTTGAGTGATTATACCGTTGTGTAGAGATGAGAAAAACCAATCAATCAATCACATAAGAGAAATCCTCGGGAAGAGAACGACACAAGAATTTATCCCGAGGTTCACTTGCTTCCCGGCAAGCTACTCCACGTTGTGGCGATACACCCACTTATCGGTTCGCGAGCTAATCGACTATCAAGAGTCGAGCCCTCGATGGACGCCGCACAACCACACACAAGATGGGGATCCTCTAAGCCACGAGCTCCACTAGAGTATCTAATTCATGAACTCCCATGGAGAAGGATCAAGAACCCCTTACAACACTTGGTGAGGGCTCCAACAATCTCCAATTGTGAGCTCAATCACCTCCGCTGCTCCAAGCCGTCTACCGCATCGAGAAACACAGAAGAGTAACAAGAAATCCGTAGCAACTCAAAGATCAAGTGCCTCTAGAATACATCTCTCAATAAATGCACTTGAATCTCACTCAATCTCACTCAAGATGTGCAACCAAGCAAAGAGATGAGTGGAGGGGTTGTTCTCTAGCTCAAAGGATGTCTCAAGGTCAGCAAGAATGCAAGAGATGTCCCCAAACCCCGACCATCTTTTATTTATAGCGAAGGGGTACGCAGTAGCCATTTTGGCTCTGAGTCGGGCTGACCGGACGCTCTGGTTGACACTGACCGGACGCGCAAGTCACTAGTGTGCTCTAACGCCTAGTTTTTGCGTGCAAAAACTTGTATTGACCGGACGCGTAGGTCACTAACGAGACCAGACGTGCAGGTCACAGTGAAACAGCGAACAGAGAGGTTCCAGTAAGTTCTCGACACGACCGGACGCGTCCGGTCATCACTGACCGGACTCGCAGCAGCGTCCGGTCACTTTTGCACGTGAAAAACACTGACCGGACGCGCTGACTGGACGCGCAGGTGCTGACCGGAGTCCGGTCACAGACCACTCTCCGGTAAAACAGCAAAAACTCTTAGCTCCGAACTCCTATTTCGATGATCTTAGACATTTTGGAAAGCTTACTGAGAGGGCTACACAACCCATATGGACACTTTATCCAAGTCACAATGGATCAAAGTAGTATTCCACTCCAAGAGTCATCCTAGTGTCCGGAGAACACCGAAAAACCTTTCTCCCTTCACCTAGTTGATCAAAATCAACTCCAACACCTTCTCCTTTGCAAATGTGCCAACACCACCAAGTGTACACCACCATGTGCATGTGTGTTAGCATTTCGCAAATATTTTCAAAGGTTTATGTTAGCTCTCAACTAGATCCTAATGCATATGCTCAAGACATTGATCTAGTGGCACTTGATTTCCGAGCTAACCGTGATTGCCCCTCTTGATAGTCGGCTATGTATCCTAAACCTGGTCAATCACTTCTCTACTCATCTTAGACCGGCAAAAGGAAAACCCTATGGTTATACCTTTGCCTTGTGCTCTTAGATCCTTCTCCTCCACTTGATCATCATGTCCATCATTTTATGTGCATTCCTTCATGATCTTGCTCATCATTTCATGCACCAAATCATGTGGTCTTGTGGCCATCTCTCCATGCCATTTCCAACTCCATCACATGTTGCTTATGCCTAGCTTAATCACACTTGATCACATAACATTAGCAACTTTGGTGTCACTCAATTTCCAAAACCAAACTTGGGCTTTCAGCTCCCCCTATTTGTGTGCTCAAAGTTTTAGTTGATTTTGATCTCTCTCTTTTGTTATTTTTCCTCCTTTGTGCTTCTTTCCCTTTGAGTTCTATCTTTGTGAACAACATTTTCTCCCTCTTTTGGCACCAATGACCACAAGGGACAAATTTTAGATAGATTAACATGTTGTGTTATGGGGTGAGAATCAAGTTTGTGGTTCAACCTAGATTGCTTGCATAGTGAAATGCTTTGGTTTGAACCAAGGGCAAGCTTCTTCACACCTCACTAGAAGGGTTATCATGCACCATGTTGAAGCAAATACTTAGACAAGTTCTCTAGATTAACCACTTAGGGTCACAAGCTTCTCAAACAAGTTATATGCTACCACTAGATCATACATGACAAAGAAACAATAGTGGCACCATATAAACTTCAAGATCATTTGATTTTCATGAATGAGCCTAGAACATGTATATCATGACTAGATGCACTAAACAAGTCCTTAGCATAGAATGTATGACATGTCAACCAATTGTACCTTGCCTTGTCTTGGAGGAGAGGCATGCCATATATGGGGTGCATGAACTCATGTTGGAGAAGTCAAGTATGTTTAACTCATTCTTGAGCTTGTGAAATCTTTTCTCATCAAGTGGCTTGGTGAATAGATCGGCTAGTTGATCTTCGGTGCCCACACTCTAAATAACAATGTCACCCTTTTGTTGATGATCTCTAATGAAATGATGACAGACATCAATATGCTTTGTTCTTTGATGTTGAACCGGGTTGTTGGTTAGCTTCATGACACTTTTATTATCACATAGCAATGGCATATTCTTGAAATTGATTCCAAAATCCTTCAATGTTGCCTTCATCCATAAGATTTATGCACAACAACTACCTGCGACGATGTATTCGGCCTCGACGGTAGATAGTGCAATACTATTTTGCTTCTTGGATGATCATGATACTAGTGACCTACCCAATAATTGATAAGTACCGGAGGTTCTCTTTCTTTCAACTTTTTCACTGGCATAGTCGGAATCTAAATATCCAACTAGCTCAAAGCTTGCACCATTGGGATACCACAATCCAACATTTTGTGTATGCTTCAAGTACCTCAATATTCTCTTTGTTGCCTTCAAATGACTTTCTCTTGGTGAGGGTTGAAATCTTGCACACATGCATACACTAAACATCACATCGGGCCTTGATGTCGTCACATAGAGTAGGCTACCAATCATTGATCTATATAGCTTTTGATCCACCATGTTGCCACTCTTGTCACTATCCAAGCTTCCATTAGTGCTCATTGGAGTTGTAATGCCCTTTGCATCTTCCATGCCAAACTTCTTTAGCATATCCTTGATGTATTTGGTTTGGCTCACAAATGTACTTTCTTTTATTTGCTTGATTTGAAGTCTAAGGAAGAAGCTAAGCTCACCAATCATTGACATTTCAAACTCTTTTTCCATCATGCTTCCAAACTCATCACAAAAATCTTTATTGGTTGAACCAAAGATGATATCATCAACATAGATTTGCAACACAAACAAGTCCTTGCCAATTTTCTTAGTGAAAAGAGTAGTATCTACTTTACCCATGATAAATCCTTTAGATAGCAAGAAATCTCTTAATCTTTCATACTATGCTCTAGGTGCTTGCTTCAATCCATACAAAGCTTTCCTCAACTTGTAGACATGGTTGGGTTTCTTATCATCTTCAAAACCGGGAGGTTGCTCCACATACACCTCCTCTTGAATGTACCCATTGAGAAATGCATTTTTCACATCTATTTGGTATAGCTTGATATTGTGAGCACAAGCATAGGCAAGTAAGATCCTAATTGCTTCCAATCTTGCAACCGGGGCATATGTTTCACCAAAGTCAAGACCCTCTATTTGTGTGTAACCTTGAGCCACTAGTCTTGCTTTGTTCCTTACTACTATCCCATCTTGATCTTGCTTGTTGCAAAAGACCCATTTTGTTCCAATGACATTGTGATCACTAGGTCTCTCAACTAGTTCTCATACTTCATTTCTCTTGAAGTTGTTGAGCTCTTCATGCATTGCATTTACCCAATCCGAATCTCTCAATGCTTTATCAATGTCCTTGGGTTCTTCCATTGACACAAAAGAAGAGTGCACAAAATGATGTCAATCTTGATCTAGTTTGAGCTCCTCTTTGAATGTCACCAATGATAGAATCTAATGGATGGTCTCTTGCAATGTTAGTTGGTTGAAGCACTTGGACTTGATTGCTTGGATGTTGATGTTGATCATGAGTTGGAGATGATGAACTAGCCACTTGTTGATCTTGTTGCACTTGAGATGATGTTCTAGCTTGATTTTGCACAAGAGAACCACTAGCTTGTGTAATTGGACTTTGGAGCACTTGATCTTTGTTGTCATCCACATCAATCACTTGCTTTGGCCTAATATCACGAATATCCATTTCTTTCATAGCATTGGTCAATTGAGTTCCTCTCACATCATCCAAGTTTTCTTCTTCATCTTGAGAGCCATTTGTTTTATCAAACTCAACATCATGCACTTCTTCAAGTTGTCCACTAGCCAAGTTCCATACTCTTTAAGCTTTGCTTGTAGTAGAGTAGCCAAGTAGGAAGCCTTCATCACATTTCTTTTCAAACTTTCTCAATCTAGTGCCTTTCTTCAAGATATAGCATTTGCAACCAAAAATCCAAAAGTATGCAATGTTGGGCTTTCTTTCATTCAATAGCTCATATGGTGTTTTCTCTAGAAACTTATGGCAATAGAGGCGGTTGCTATAAAAGCAAGTTGTGTTGATTGCTTCGGTCCAAAATGAATGACTCACATTATACTCATTCAACATTAATCTTGCCATATCAATCAAGGTACTATTATTTCTCTCAACTAAGCCATTGGATTGAGGTGTATACTTGGCCAAAAATTGATGCTTGATCTCAAGCTCATCACATAGATCTTCAACTCTAGTGTTTCTAAACTCACTTTCATTGTCACTTCTCACTTTCTTGATTGTGGTCTCAAACTCATTTTGCACTCTCTTGATGAACTTCTTGAATATGTCAAATACATCACTCTTGTCCACAAGAAATAATACCCAAGTGTATCTAGTGAAATCATCCACAATCATAGAGCCATACTTGTTGCCACTAATGCTTGTGTATGTAGTTGGCTCAAATAGATCCATGTGCAACAACTCAAATGCCATGGAAGTACTTATAATGCTTTTCAATGGATGAGTGTTGCCCACTTGCTTTCTGGCTTGACATGCACTACATAGCTTATCCTTCTCAAATGTGACATCCTTCAAGCCTCTAACTAAGTCATGCTTCACTAACTTGTTCAATTGCTTCATGCCAACATGACCAAGTCTTCTATGCCATAACCAACCCATACTTAATTTGGTGAGCAAGCATGTTGAAAGTTGAGTGTCACTAGCATTGAAATCAACTAAGTATAGATTCTCATATCTAAAGCCCTTAAAGATCAAGTTAGAGCCATCAACACTAACTATCTCCACATCATCAACACCAAAGATGCACTTGAAACCAAGATCACACAACTGAGTAACCAAGAGAAGATTAAAGTTTAACTTTTCAACTAGGAGCACATTGGAAATGCTATGATCATTTGAGATTGCAATCCTTCCAAGCCCTTTCACATCACCCTTACTATTGTCACCAAATGTTAAACTTTCAATGCCACTATCATTTGATTTGAGAGAGTTGAACATCTGTAACACCCTAAATTTTGCTTTGTTTTAAAATAGCTAAATATGATTTAATTATGTATGTATGTGTGCATTTCACATATAGGAAATAATAATATTTTTGTGAAAATAAAATCAATCATAAGATTAGCAACTTGTTTATGCATACATGCTGCTGCACTTTATTTTATGCAATGTCTGGTTTTATCTAAATGCCAAAAGGGAATTGAAAATCATTTGAAAATGTATTTTGAAAAGTCATTTTAGAAAATGAAAAGGGAATTCTCCTTCTCCCTCTCCCCTCCCTCCTTCCGGCCCGAGCGGCCCGTTCGGCCTGCTGCCTTCTCCCGCCGAGTCGGCCCGCGCGCGTGCCCTTCCTTTCTCCTCCCTCCTGGGCCGGCCCATCTCGGCCGCAACTATGCCGCCCGCGCCGTTCCCTCCCTCTTTGCACAGACACCGAGGGCCCACACGTCAGCGCTGCCTCTCACCTCCCCTCACCATCCCGCCCAGCATGCACACTCGAACAATCGCCTTCCCCGCGCCCACTAACTCCGTGTCGTGGGAGCGCCTTGTTCCTCGCTCTTCGGATAGAAGAGTGCAGACGTCGCCTCCGCACTCCCTCCCCGCTATCCTTGCCTGAGTCCACCCTTCTTGCGAGCACAGAAACCACAGCGGTGACCCAACGGAGCCGCCATCGTGGTGACGCCACTCCATCGACTCATTGCCGAAATTCGTCCGATTTCGAGCTCCTCCACTCGGTATAGAACCTTTCCGACCCATCGTTCTCCTCAATTTCGCTCTTCGTTGCTCATGTTCTTGATTCGAACCTCACAGAGCACTGTCGTCCGCCACTCTCCGCGGTTCATCGTCTTTGCCTCGTTTCCGTCCAATTATTCACCGCGGTGAGCTTTCCCATTCACTGCGGTGAGCTTTCCCATGATCTCCTCTCCCTCCCCGTGCAATTAATTCGGAAACCGTGGCCTCTAGGGCTCTATTGATGGACTCCGGTGAGCTCTCTTCCGTCTCCGGTCATGGCGAGCGCCGTGCGGGATATTCCCCGACCGCGAAAATGGCACGGTCGAGGTCGCCTTTCTCTCCGCTTCATCCCCATGCCATCGGACTTGAATATCATGCACCGTAGAGCTCGATTGGGCAACTCCGGCGAGCCCTCCGCCGCGGCAATGGCGGCGCCGCCGTGTACTCCCCCAACTCCGGTGGCCACGCCTTCTCTCCCTCCCTCCCATCATTTCTCCTCCGTCCGATTTGAGATCAATGGCCCAGGATGGCTGATACCCCTTCGTGGGTTTTCTTTCTAAAGAGCCCCTCAGGTTCCTTATTTTTCCGCCCGCGGTCCTCGGCCAGATTGGAAATTCCCGAATTTGATTTATTTTAAATCGAAATTGAATTCCATCTATTTACAGTTTTGCCACTGCAGTAAAACACTTATAAAATCATTGTTTTAGCTCCGATTCGACCCGTTCAACTTGCATTAGGTTCGTAATTTCATTTCCTATGCAGTAATGCCACTGCTAGTTAGGTTTGCAACATTTAAAACTCTTGATTTGGTTAAGTTAATTAACTTGCTACAGGAACCTTGTCTAGTTCGTAACTTTTGCGTTATAGCTCTGAATTTCATGAACTTTGCGTTGATGTGATCGTAGCGAGACGTAGAATATTTTTGTAAACTTTTTATCTTGTTTTTATACTGCTGGTGTACTGTTCTAATTATAGGTTTGTTTGCTATGCATGAATGCTCCTGAAATATGTGTGTTGCCGTGTTGGTCGAGTTCAGACGGTGAAGAGTACGTTGGGAACCAGGAGTACTTCGAACACCAGCAGGACCAGCAGGAGTTTGTTAACCAAGGCAAGTATAGCATGGCCCTACCTTGATTCCTATTCATTATATAATCTACTCATTATGCATGTGTCTAATAATGCTCGACTATAAGGACATCCTAGCCATTGATGACTTATACCTCGATGCCTATGGGTTTTATTGCATATGGGTAGAATGCTAGTGCTCTATTCAAACATGATCAATACTATGATTAATGGAACAAACGGATAAACATGATGGTAATAATTGAATTATGGGGTGATGGTGCAAATGATGTCGATCATGTTGCCCTAAACCTTCCATAAGGACTTATCTGTTGGGCAAAAGCTAGGACATACAGTGCAACCGTGAGAGTTATATGGCTCTGACTTTAGCTCAGTAATAGGATCTTTTCTAGCTTGTTAGAGGTTACCCGAAAGGGCGCAAGAGGGGCTTGCCACTTTGGGTATAGAACTGCCTCTGTTCTTGTGTGTATAGCCTGCGGGAATTGTGCCACAGAAAGGGGGTTCTCTATATCTGCCTGCCGAGGAAACCTCGCGGCCCTAACTTGTTTGACGAGACCTATGGAAGGCTTCATAGTGTACCCTGCCCGCTCACCTTGGAAGTGTTATGAGAGTAATTAACCCAGGCATATGGGCAACACGACTCACGGGTAAAGATGCACAACCTCTGCAGAGTGTTAAAACTGTTATAACAGCCGTGCTCACGGTCACGAGCGACCCGAAAAACTCACAGAATAAATGGTCACTTGTGAAGATGTTGTTCATGGTGAACTATGATGGTATTATGATGATGACGATGATAATGATATAATGTTGATCAATGACTCTATTTAATTCTAGTATATGATCATGTGGGTTAATTTGGGAGCTTAAGCATAATTTGATATTGATCAATAACAAAATGTTGACTTACTAAAATGCTAAATGCAGTAAACCGTGTCTGCCTTTTGAGCCTCATGAATCCCCATGTTATGCTTGTGGAGTACGAAATGTACTCACGCTTGTTTATTTTCAATATTTTGGAAAAATCCTGGATGGGTACCAGATTTCTAGAGATTGGAGCAGATAGGCTTGTGATCAACCAGTTAGTTGTCCCTGTGGGGTGGAGTCTTCACCTGAAGACCGGAGTTGTCTTTCTGTTGTTTGCTTTATAAGGTTATATCTTTTATAATAAGTACGTTAAATATTAAGCATTGTCATTTGATAATACCTTTATTTGTTGCTATATGTGAAATTTGACTTCCTGGGCTCACATATGGTGTGTATCTGGTTTTGTTCTTAAAACCGAGTGCTACAAAGTGGTATCGGAGTAATGCTGACTGTAGGACACAAGCCTAGTTAGGAATTGGCTATCTTAAGGTTTAGGAATTGCTATAAGACCCTTGTTCTATAAACCTTGATATTCCTCCCCTATTATTTCTCTACTCTTGATATTCATCTCCTCCTTGATACTTGTTTAAGCCTTTATTCTCATCTTCACTCCTTGCTTTGATATGCTCTTAGAATCTTCTCTCTTACCATCTTCCTGCGACATCAGAAGCGAAGCTTTAGGATATTTGCCCTTAATATGAATAGAACGATAGTATCGCAAGCTGAGTCAATGATTGAAGTATGCCCTTAATTGCTTATTGAATTGTTATTATGCATGAGCTTGTTTTGGATCTTTGTAATGATTGTAATGATCTTGTGTGGATTGTGCACAATTTCATTTAGTCTATAGGCCTAAGGCATAAGGATTAATGAAGTAAATATGCGAGTTTTAGTTTTCTCCTGTTTTATCCATCCTGTTTTCCAGAGCAGTCTGTGTTCATCATGATATATCTCCAAATCTGGACATCCAAAAGTTATGAAACTTTTATAGATAAAGAATACTCTTGTATGTTTCATCTGCCGCTGGAATCAATTCCATAGCTGTTTTGGTTTGGGATTTAAGAAAATCACAAGACGATATAGCTATGCTGTCTGAAACCTGGAGTAGTTTTTGTGGTGCACAGTTTTCGACCAAATTATGTTTGGAATCAGGAAAAGTGTTCTATACAAAATTTGTAGAGGATTTCAACAGCTTTCCAACAGTATAAACTACAACTTCATTGGATTAACAGAATAGGAGTTACAGCTGTTTTCCTGCGCTGCTATTTTTCTACTCATGAGGAATTTCAGACTTGTTGTTCTTACTTATACACATGAGTTTCCGTGGGATATCAGAAGGTCATTATGATGGTTAACTCACTTGGAAGAAGATGCAAGCTACCCTTTGTTGTCCCCTAGTTGATCTCTCTTAAGGGGGGTAGCCGAGTGAAGAAGTAACAAGATGAAGGTTTCTTACATTCAAGTACTCCACCTGGAAGAATTAGTTATCCCTATGGTTGAGAAGTCACCATCAAGCATAGTTGGGTGTTTGAACTTCACCATACCCAAGACAAGTCAGCAACAATGACAAGGCAAGGAGATATGGTTCATCTACAGTTGGTTCTATGGAGACTCAAAAAACTCGTTGCGACATCAATTATGGCAAGAAATGTTTGATTCAAGGAAGATCTCTACTTGGATAAGTTATCTCAAATGGTGAAAATATGGTGAAGAACTCGAGAAAGTTAATGATGTGTTGAGTTGGAACCCATCAAGGGCATAGAGGTGACTTGGAGTTACCTTGGAGTAGTGAGATTTTATTAGAGATTCATTGGAGGCATTATAATCTTGGACATAAGGAGGACATCGTCTACAAGGACCGTAAGAATCTAAAGGATACCTTCACTAAGTTGGTTTTGATCTTGTGAGATCATCGATGAATTAGAGCGGTCAAGGATTATGACATGGAAGTGTGTTATTGTCCGGAGAAGCAAAAAAATGTTGCCGATGCTCCTAGCATAAATAGTGTGCTAGGGAGGTTCGGCGACACCAAGGTTGAGTTGTGTGAGAAACTTGAGTGATGTCACCTATACTACAGAGTTGGTAATAATAGTGTTCACCTTGGAACAAAAGGAATTGCAAAGGTCAATTGGAGGAATGGCATAAAAGACTAAGGGATTGTGCTTAAGAGTTGATCAAGCTATTAGGAGCAAGGTTGTAACAACGCGCAAGCTACAGCGTGATCGTTGTGAGAAAATGAAGAAGATCCAAAGGCAGAGCATCTACATCTCTTTGACACCCATCTCCCGAATCTCGAGGACGAGATTCCTCTTAAGGGGGGTAGAATTGTAACACCCTAAATTTTGCTTTGTTTTAAAATAGCTAAATATGATTTAATTATGTATGTATGTGTGCATTTCACATATAGGAAATAATAATATTTTTGTGAAAATAAAATCAATCATAAGATTAGCAACTTGTTTATGCATACATGCTGCTGCACTTTATTTTATGCAATGTCTGGTTTTATCTAAATGCCAAAAGGGAATTGAAAATCATTTGAAAATGTATTTGGAAAAGTCATTTTAGAAAATGAAAAGGGAATTCTCCTTCTCCCTCTCCCCTCCCTCCTTCCGTCCCGAGCGGCCCGTTCGGCCTGCTGCCTTCTCCCACCGAGCCAGCCCGCGCGCGTGCCCTTCCTTTCTCCTCCCTCCTGGGCCGGCCCATCTCGGCCGCAACTGTGCCGCCCGCGCCGTTCCCTCCCTCTTTGCCACAGACACCGAGGGCCCGCACGTCAGCGCTGCCTCTCACCTCCTCTCGCCATCCCGCCTAGCACGCACACTCGAACAACCGCCTTCCCCGCGCCCACTAACTCCGCGTCGTGGGAGCGCCTTGTTCCTCGCTCTTCAGATAGAAGAGTGCAGACGTCGCCTCCGCACTCCCTCCCCGCTATCCTTGCCTGAGTCCACCCTTCTCGCGAGCACAGAAACCGCAGCGGTGACCCACCGGAGCCGCCATCGTGGTGACGCCACTCCACCGACTCATTGTCGAAATTCGTCCGATTTCGAGCTCCTCCACTCGGTATAGAACCTTTCCGACCCATCGTTCTCCTCAATTTCGCTCTTCGTTGCTCATGTTCTTGATTCGAACCTCACAGAGCACCGCCGTCCGCCACTCTCCGCGGTTCGTCGTCTTCGCCTCATTTCCGTCCAATTATTCACCGCGGTGAGCTTTCCCATGATCTCCTCTCCCTCCCCGTGCAATTAATTCAGAAACCGTGGCCTCTAGGGCTCTATTGATGGACTCCGGTGAGCTCTCTTCCATCGCCGGTCATGGCGAGCACCGTGTGGGATTTTCCCCAACCGCGAAAATGGCACGTTCGAGCTCGCCTTTCTCTCCGCTTCATTCCCATGCCATCGGACTTGAATATCGTGCACCGTAGAGCTCGATTGGGCAACTCCGGCGAGCCCTCCGTCGCGGCAATGGTGGCACCGCCGTGTACTCCCCCAACTCTGGCGGCCACGCCTTCTCTCTCTCCCTCCCATCATTTCTCCTCCGTCTGCTTTGAGATCAATGGCCCAGGATGGCTGATACCCCTTCGCGGGTTTTCTTTCTAAAGAGCCCCTCAGGTTCCTTATTTTTTCACCCGCGGTCCTCGGCCAGATTGGAAATTCCCGAATTTGATTTATTTTAAATCGAAATTGAATTCCATCTATTTACAGTTTTGCCACTGCAGTAAAACACTTATAAAATCATCGTTTTAGCTCCGATTCGACCTGTTCAACTTGTGTTAGGTTCGTAATTTCATTTCCTATGCAGTAATGCCACTGTTAGTTAGGTTTGCAACATTTAAAACTCTTGATTTGGTTAAGTTAATTAACTTGCTACAGGAACCTTGTCTAGTTCGTAACTTTTGCGTTATAGCTCCGAATTTCGTGAACTTCGCGTTGATGTGATCGTAGCGAGACGTAGAATATTTTTTGTAAACTTTTTATCTTGTTTTTATACTACTGGTGTACTGTTCTAATTATAGGTTTGTTTGCTATGCATGAATGCTCCTGAAATGTGTATGTTGCCGTGTTGGTCGAGTTCAGACGGTGAAGAGTACATTGGGAACCAGGAGTACTTCGAAGACCAGCAGGACCAGCAGGAGTTTGTTAACCAAGGCAAGTATAGCATGGGCCTACCTTGATTCCTATTCATTATATAATCTACTCATTATGCATGTGTCTAATAATGCTCGACTATAAGGACATCCTAGCCATTGATGACTTATACCTCGATGCCTATATGTTTTATTGCATATGGGTAGAATTCTAGTGCTCTATTCAAACATGATTAATACTATGATTAATGGAACAAACGAATAAACATGATGTTAATAATTGAATTATGGGGTGATGGTGCAAATGATGTCGATCATGTTGCCCTAAACCTTCCATAAGAACTTATCTGTAGGGCAAAAGCTGGGACATACAGTGCAACCGTGAGAGTTATATGGCTCTGACTTTAGCTCAGTAATAGGATCTTTTCTAGCTTGTTAGAGGTTACCCGAAAGGGCGCAAGAGGGGCTTGCCACTTTGGGTATAGAACTGTCTCTATTCTTGTGTGTATAGCCTGCGGGAATTGTGCCACAGAAAGGGGGGGTTCTCTATATCTGCCTGCCGAGGAAACCTCGCGGCCCTAACTTGTTAGACGAGACCTATGGAAGGCTTCATAGTGTACCCTGCCCGCTCACCTTGGAAGTGTTATGGGAGTAATTAACCTGGGCATATGGGCAACACGACTCACGAGTAAAGATGCACAACCTCTACAGAGTGTTAAAACTGTTATAACAGTCGTGCTCATGGTCACGAGCGGCCCAGAAAACTCACAGAATAAATGGTCACTTGTGAAGATGTTGTTCATGGTGAACTATGATGGTATTATGATGATGACGACGATAATGATATAATGTTGATCAATGACTCTATTTAATTCTAGTATATGATCATGTGGGTTAATTTGGGAGCTTAAGCATAATTTGATATTGATCAATAACAAAATGTTGACTTACTAAAATGCTAAATGCAGTAAACCGTGTCTGCCTTTTGAGCCTCATGAATCCCCATGTTATGCTTGTGGAGTATGAAATGTACTCACGCTTGTTTATTTTCAATATTTTGGAAAAATCCTGGATGGGTACCAGATTTCCAGAGATTGGAGCAGATAGGCTTGTGATCAACCAGTCAGTTGTCCCTATGGGGTGGAGTCTTCACCTGAAGACCGGAGTTGTCTTTCCGTTGTTTGCTTTATAAGGTTATATCTTTTATAATAAGTACGTTAAATATTAAGCATTGTCATTTGATAATACCTTTATTTGTTGCTATATATGAGATTTGACTTCCTAGGCTCACATATGGTGTGTATCTGGTTTTGTTCTTAAAATCGGGTGCTACAACATCCTTGAATCACCAGTCATATATTGAGAGCACCCACTATCAAGCACCCAATGCCTTCCTCCGGCCTTATAATTTACCTATAAAAGAAAATCAATTCTTTTAGATACCCATTTTTGTTTGGGTCCTTGGAGGTTAGTCACTAAGTTATTTGGCACCCAAATAGCCTTCTTCTTTGTGCTCATCCATGGTGCACCAATGAACTTAGCCTTCACACCACTAGTACCTTTAACAAGAACATAGAATGGATCAACTTTAATTGAGGATACTAGAGCTTGGGCCTTCTTCTTAGTACAAGCATGCTCTAAGTGACCAACTTGCTTGCAACTAGAGCAATAGCAACCATTGTTCTTCACAAAACAAGTCTTATGAGGAGCAAAGGCGACCTTGCCTTTCTTAGGGGTATAGCCAAGTCTCTCTTTATAGAGAGAAGCTCTTTGTCTACCCAAGGCCATAAGCAAGCGGTCCTCGCCACCATAGGCTTTGCCTAAGGCATAGTTGAGCTCATTGACCTCCTTCTTGAGGTTCTCATTTTCAACTATAAGTGAGGCATCATAAGTGAGACCATCACTAATAGTGGAGGTAGAGGTGGATGCGCTACAAGAAGGATTAGTGGACTCAACAATAATAGATTCATCAATAAGATCACATGTTAGTCCAATATCACAAGTCACAATGACTTGCTCCTCCACGGGCTTCTTCTTGAGCTTCTCTAGCATGATGTCCTTCTCCTTGACAAGCTCAAGGCTTCTTTAAGCCTAGTGTGTGCGATCTCAAGATCCTCGTGGTCTTCCTTTAGACACTCATGAGAAGCTTCGAGCTCATCAAAGGATTTTCTAAGAGCTTTGAGCTCTTAGTCAAGTCCTTTGCACTCCTTACTCTTCTTGAGGGCCTCAAGCTCCTCCACTAAAGCCTTGTTCTCATTGCTCTTTGCAATGAGTTCTTGCTCTAGTATCTTGCTCTTCTTGCTCACCTTCTTGTAGCTCTTGCTCATTTGGCCAATGATGTCCATGAGATCATCCTTGGAGTAGTACTCATCCTTATCATCATCACTCCTACAACCATCACTATCACAAGAATCATTATCACTATCATCATATTTTACCGTAGTGGGTTTGGCCATAAGGCATGTCGATTTAGTGTTGAAGAGCGATGGCTTGCTAGAGAGGGCGATGCTTGCAATAGCTCTCCGAATGGGCGTCTCATCATCACTTGAGCTCTCTTCATCATCATCATTGGAGTCATCACTATCCCAAGTGACCACATAGCCATCACCCTTCTTCTTGTTATTGATAGTGAAGCTCTTCTTCTCTTTCTTCTCCTTCTTATCCTTCTTGTTCTTCTTCAACTTCAACTCTCCATCATGAAACCTCTTGTCTTCATAAGGGCAGTCGACTACCACATGATCGGGGCTCTTGTAATTGTAGCATAGCATCTCTCTAGACTTCATGTGGTCTCTTCTCTTTCTTGCACCATAGCATCTCTTCTTCATAAAGCGACCCATCCTTTGCACTAGAAGGGCCATGGTCTCATCATCAAATAGATCATCATCATCATCAACCTTGCTCTTGCCCTTTGAGGATGAAGTCTTGAATGCGGTAGTCTTCTCTTGCTTGACCTTGCACTCCTTATTCTCATCCTCATCTTCATCATCATATTGAGCATCGGTCATGACATCACCAAGCACTTAGTTTGGAGTCACCTTATCCAAATCTTCTCTTTGGATCATCTTTCTCAAGATAGCAAACTTCTTGGGTAGGTTCATCAAGAACTTGTGTGAGAAGTCCTTGTCCTTAACATCCTCTCCTAGGCTCTTGAGATCGTTGACTATGACTTGGAGCCTATAGAACATCTTCGGTATGGATTCATCATCCTTCATCTTGAAGCTTGCAAACTTGTCCTTGAGCATGTAGAGTTTGGCACTCTTTACCGTTGAAGTGCCCTCATAAGTTTCTTCTAGCCTAGTCCACACTTCACTTGCTTTCTCAAGATCCTTGATTTGCTCAAACACCTTGGCATCAATGGCATTGTATATTGTGTTGAGTGCCATTGTGTTGCATTAGTTGTTGTTGCGGTCATTTGGTGTGAGGTTGTCAGGATCAATGATTGCATAATCGTGATATGTCACTTCCCAAACCTTCTCATGAATAGAACCAAGATATTGCTTTATTTTCCTCTTCTAGTGATCAAATGAGGAACTGCCATCAAAGAACGGAGGCTTACCCCCAACATGGTTGAACACAACTTGAGCCATCTTGCACCGAGGTTGTTAAGCCTTGCAAACGGTGACCACGGCTCTGATATCACTTGAAATGTCTTGATGGCTAGATGGGAGGTGAATAGCCTAATAAAACCTTCTACAAAGAGTGCTAGATAAGTTGATTAGTAACAACAATTAGCGAGATGCAAGTTTTGCCTAGCCTAAGGGGTGTTGCAAGCTACCTATCCAGTTAGCAAATCTAGTTTGGTTCACACAACCGCACAAGTCAAACCGCGAGAACAACTATCAACTACAACACACTAGAAAGCTAAACAAAGCTAAGAGCTACACAAGCTACTAGCAAGAGAAACATTAAGTACTTGAATTATAATGCAAGATAGAGATAGAATAGATTTCACCGAAGGGCGATGAATTGAGCCAACCAAAGTGAATACTAAGATTGCTAATGAAGTGACCAATCATCGGATGAAATCCAATTAATCAAACACAATTGTGACACAAGATTTATCCCGAGGTTCACGTGCTTGCCGGCACGCTAGTCCCTGTTGTGTCCCCATACACCACATGGTTCGGTGGCTAATCGGTATCACACACCGAGCCTCTCAAAGGCACCACAAGAACCTACCAAATGGTTAGGAGTTGCAATGACACGAGCAATCCACTAGAGTTGAAATTTAGCGCTCCGCTAGGGAACCACAAGAACCCCTCGTAAGACAATCATTGGAGCTGGCCACGAACAATCACCAACACGTGCCAGACCTCCACCGCTGCTCCAAGCTATCTGGGTGGTGGTAACCACCAAGAGTAACAAGAAATCTCGCAGCAAAACAATCCCCCAAGTGCCTCTAAATGCAAAGCAATGATCAATGCACTTGAATCACTCAATCTCACTCAAGAATCACAATCGAATGCAAGGAGATGAGTGGGGAGAGGGGTGAGGGCGTTGGCTCAGCTCAAGATGCTCACAAGAATGTCAAAGTGCCAAGAGATATACCCTAGAACCGACCAACACATATATAGAGGTACCCCTTCGAATAGAGCCGTTGGGCTAAAGTCGGGGTCAACAGATGCGGTGACGCACATGCACCAGACGCAGCACTCCGTGTCCGACGTTCACGATCAAGCCACGTGTCCTGCATGTCCAAAAACTCAACGGTCGATTTATAACCATCTGATGTGTAACACCCCAGGTGTTTGGCTTCCACATTTGCACTTGCTTTTCATAAGCATGAGCATCATTCATATCATTTATGCATTTGTTGAACTGCAACATGAGTATGCAACATACTCAAATGTACTTGTTTTATAATTGATTGCTTATGAAATGTGGTTGGTGCAACATGTAGATGTAACATGAGTTTCTCGTACATTGAAACATGACAATGTTGTTAGTATAGCATGACAAGTTTAATTGTTGCAACAAAGGCTTGAAACATATGCAACATGGTAGTGAAACAAATAAAAGGAATTGCTTATTTTGCTTGTTTCAACCTATGTAACACTTGGAAATGTGTGTAGCCAATGTGTAGAGTGGTTAGCTAGGTCCTATAACACCTTAACTACACTTAGGGTAATTAGTGGAACAATGTTCATGTTAACCAAAATGACCAAATTGCCCTCCTAAGTGATGTTGACTAAGTGTTGACCTCTACAGTGCTTGTGTTTGACTGTTTAAAAAGTCCAACCTAGAAATCTTACATGGATGTGTCACCTTAAACAAAGTTGTAGTACTTTTGTTTGGGAACAAAAGTTGTTTTAGGGCCATCTCATGAAAATAACCAGAACACCCTCAAAAGTGGCCCACAAGTCAGTCATGGGGCTGTTTTGGGACTTAGTAATTTTTGGTTAAGTCAAATGCAGTAACAGTTTCAAGGTACCCATCTTTAGAGCACTATATCTTCCAAACAAAGCCGAAGCAGCTCGAGCTGCAATTGACAAAGCTATAGGCCTTACATAGGTCTACATTTTTGCTAATTACGCCTTTCACGGAAACGAGTTGGTTTGGGAGATAATGGACGCACAAAACGTCGTGTCAGTCGCTGCCCTAACTGAATCGGGCATCATCGATTCAGAGGAGCCGGCTTCAGTGGCCGACCAGCCTCAGGCCGTGACCACCGTGTGGGCACACCGTGGCATCCGTACACCGGCCGTAGCCCCACCGGTCAGGTCACGAGGGCCTCAAGAGCGCCACGACACTGTCGATTGCCTCCACCTCGCTCTGCTTCCCCTCTCGCTCTCTTCACGTGGAGGACCGAGATGCCACCGCCGCCATTGCTCCATTGAGCTCACGCGCGTGTGTCACAGTGTCACAACCCACTACACCACACCCACAACTCTGCTACCACCTCACGAACCTCGTCGACCACTCCGTTGGAGCAGCCGAGCTTAGGGTAAGCGACATTACCGGCTTCTCCCCACTCGGATTTCACCGGAGCACCGCCGCCCTCATGGTCCTCCATGGCTAGCACTACACAGCGCTTCTCCCTCTCGTCTGGTCCTTGTCTCGTCTTCCCTATCCCGCCTAGATGCTCTCGTGAAGACGTCACCAAGCGAGTCGGTCCGGTCATGCCAGAACACGGCTGCGCACCGCCGCGACATGGCTGCCACTAGTGCTCGCACGTGGCCATGCTTCTCCACTCTACCCTAGCCCTTAGCAGGAGCCTAGTTAGGTTCGCCATGGCTCCAGTGAGCTGATGCGCACCTCAGATGGTCGTCTAGCGCTCGGATTTCACCGACGCACCACCGTGCGCCACCACCAAGCCACCACCGCCATGACTGTCATAGCTAGGGCTTGGTAGCATTCATAGTTGGGGGGTCAGTAGATGCAGGAGGTCATGAGGAACATGGTGGTACCCTTTCCTTCGCCGGAGAAGCCGTCGCTGGCGAGCTAGAGCTCACCGGAGTTCGGCGGCTCCCTTCCCCTATCTCTGTGCCGCTGACCGTGGGCCCCCTGTGTCAGCACAGGCACGGGAGGGAGCATTCGCGGGCCACGCGGTTAAACGGGCCGGCCCAGTAGCTGTTTAGGTTTTCGATTTTTGGTTTTTCTTTTATTATTTTCATAGTTTTGATTGCTAGTTTGTAAAATCCATATCTCTAGAATCATAGATCCAAATGCGGTGATTCCAATTTTGTTAGGTTCAGTATAAAGTGTAGTAATTACGAAAAATATAATATGCACACTTTATGTATAAAAATTGGGAAGCCTAAATAGAAACTTGAAAGGTGTTTTAAAATGGATTCAAACTTGTTAATTTTATAACTTGAGTTCTAGTGCTCCAAAAATTATGAAATTTGGTGAGTATGCTGTTCTAGGTATATGTTAGCTCTGGTCAAAATTTGTATGTCAGTGCTTGAGTAGTTTTAAAGTTATGCCTTTATCATTTTATAATTGGTGATACTTGAATGAATTTTCATAATTTTTCTATATGTACAATAATCATGAAATTTTGTGGATAGTGTCCTGGTACTTTAGGATTGCTAAGAAAAATATTATGTCTCTTGTTTGATACATTTCAATAGGATTGCTTAATTATGCTAGAATTAGCCTTGTTGGCTTGATAATTTTGTGCAGAGAGTTTCTATTGGAAGCCTTGGCTCAAATGTTTACAGTAGTCTCCTGGTAGTGTATAGGATTAACTGTAATTTCTGTAGAATTTTCTGAATAGTTTGCATCTAGGTTTTTTTTCCCACTTAATTAACTAATTAAATTAAGAAAGGGATAAAAATAAATGATTTGTGTTGGCACACCTTACTTTTTAGTGGTTTTGTGTCATATGTGAACTATTGGTGTCATTGGTTTGGCTAAAATATTGGTTTGGCATATAAGTAAATATTTAATTTTAGCATTTTAGGCCTTCTGGACAGTTGGTAGCATTTCTGGGATTAGGCTTTGATAAAATTGTTTGCTGGGAATCTTCTGAATACCAAAGTTGTAGTAAACTTCTTAAACTAGTGGGTGTCAAAATTTGGTGGCATTTGACCTAGTAGTTTAAGAGTTCTAGTAGCTGGGAATCTCTATTTGAAGAGGATAGATTTCTGGAACTTTAAGAATTCGACTGGGTAAATTTGGGAATCAGGTCTTGAGGTCTGAAAATAATTTGTAGAGCATTTTATGAGATTTCCAAATTGTCTTATGTCATGTAATTTGGATTTGTAGATCTCCAGTTATGGTTAAAAGACTAAGCTGCTATCCAGATTTGAGTTTTGCTGAATTGTGTATGTGTTTGTGAGAGCCTATGTAATGTTGCTCTTGTTGGTTGTTTGGGTGATAGGTCCTTAACTGAGAAAGATCAATTATACATTAGATTGTGTAGACGTGGTAAGTACTTCTCTACCGGAGAAGACATTTGCATGTTTTGTTAAAGTGATTTTAATAGTGTTAAGTTGTTACTACAGTCTGCATACACATTCACCGAGCATGTGCATTCATTCTTATGCATCCATGAAATTTATCTTGTGCATCCATGCAATAGGTGTACCGGAGGGAGTGACACGTCTAGAGTTCGAGGGAGCACATCAAGAGGAGGAGCAGGAGCAATCGGAGGAGCCTGAGGTGCCAGCCGGCGAAGGAGTTCCCGAAGAAGAGCTGCCTGAGTGCCCTGATCACCGCCCCTTGTCTTTTCTGAAAGGCAAGCCTCGGTGCATGCTAATCTAGTATATTTATAAATAGCATTTGAGTATTTTTACATGTTTGATGCATTAAGTGGTAGGAATTGGTTGGAGACACTTGTTGCACATATCCTTCCTTATCCAGAAATTATCCTGCAAATCCTATTTACAGTTCGAGAACATGGTATATGCTTAGCAATGCTTAGTACGGTAGAAGTCGGGTGATTTACTGTCATCTGCGAGCTTTAGGATGAAATGGGTCATGGTTGGCTATATTTGCTTTCGTGGAAGGAACCATGCTTGAATATGAAATTAAGACCGGGCGGGAGTTCGATAGTGCAGCTGCAAGACACTTCATGTCTTGGGTGCGAAGTTATGCCTGTCTGAATCGTTTAAAGACCAATTTGCTGTACGTCCTTGAGTCATGTTGAACGCAGTCCAACACTTAGTTGGCCGAATAAGCCGTTTCGACCGTGAAACCGAGTAATACAGTTCAGGCCAGGAATTAGGGGGTCAAGTGCGCATTCTGGAGGAAGTAAGGATGTGCCTGGGGATATTGGCGTAAGACCAAGGGGGGTTAAAGTCCCTATCACCTGGCAGAGTGTTGCCCTTAGGGATGCAGTATCAGTCGAACCCACGATTCCTGAACTGTACCAAAGGTGACTTGTGTGACCCTGGCGCGGGGTCTGCGCAGTTTATGTTAGAAATACCCCTCCAGCTGGATAGGAATTCGATTCGAATCACCGTCGCTCCCGGTTAGTGAGCACTTGACTTGAGCAGTAGCAATGTAGATTCAATTTAATTGAACGGATGGTTGATCGGATGATGATTTAAATGCTGCCTCAATTTATACCTGCTATGGTTAATAATGTTTGTTTAATAATCAAGTGATTGTTTAGCAGAGGTGCTAAGATAGATGACAGGTTAATGCTAAAAATCACTGCTAGCATAGGTTAAAAATGGTTACTACTACTTATGCTTTTCTGCAAATGAAATGTCAGCCAGCTCCACTTAAAGAAACCCTTGCATGATCCTTGGTGTCTTTTATTTCTGTTTCGACGAGTAAGTCTAGCTGAGTACATTCTCGTACTTAGGGTTTATTCACTCCTGTTGTAGATGACATGCTTTACTAGGGCTTCTGCAAGCACTGCCTCCACCTGGCACATGACGAGGACTAGATCACTTGGGCGTGATCGTCTTTTAGTCTACTTTCCTTAATGCTTTTATGGGAACGTGATCTGTAAGACTAGTAGTCATATTTGAACTAAGTGTGTGTACAACTTATGCTTCCGCTACTTTCTAAATCTAGTTTGTAATAATTGCGACTCCGATGTGTTGTAAGCTTCTCTTAAGTACTTGTGAAATGTAACGTGTGATGTGTTATGTTGAATGATGTGATCTTGGTTGTAATCGAGTTGGTTTGAAATCCTTCGTGATTTCGATTGACTACCGGGATTATATGAGCTTAGGTTCAAAACTTTAGGCATTTCGGCGCTTATTTTTGTACTTGTGCTCTTATAATTTGGATGGTTCTGTTACATGACGCGTCCGACATTCCATTAGCTTCCATGTTCGACGTTCATCAGACGCAGTCCAGTAAGGTCCAAACGTCGGTTTTTTGCCACCTGACACGTCCGACGGTGAGACAGCGGATGCACTCCGTGTCAGGCACGACCAAATCCATCGAAGCTACTGGTGTTGCTGCCGGCAGATGCTGACGCACTGTGTCAGATGCAGCAGCACCAGTGCGTCCGATGCCACTTCTTTAGCACACTACAGCGACAAGAAGATCATCTGACACGTCTGGTGCTTCCAAGCCCAGCGTCCGATGCTCGTGACAAGCAAGATTTTCAAGTTTTGTTTTCAATTCTTGTTTGCCCTATCCACATATGAGCTAGTCCAAGTATGTGAAATATCTTAGCACATATTTTAGCTCATTTTTAAGTTAAGAACGTAGGCTGAAGATGGTGCGCTCTATCCAAATGCATATGCTCAATGAAATGTCACCTAGAGGCACATGTAGGACTTGAATCGATATGATAATTCCCCTCTTCATAGTATGGCTACATATCCTAAGCCATCCACACCCTCTATGGTGTCTTGGATGCAAAATAAAAATCCCTACATGATACCTTTGCGTTGAGTATCACTTGTTGCACCCTGTTCCAACTCCACATCATGGTAAGCACTTCATCATCACATCACTTGATCACCATACTTCACCATGTCTCGTGCCAATCATCATTGCTACACACATTCTTATGCATATGATTAGCACTTAGGCATTGTCACCAATTACCAACATCAAACATAGAGCTTTCATACCTGCAATGCATATATTGTAAAGTCAAACAATGGATCCAAAGCGAGTTAAGTCATACAATCAAATCAAAATGTGCATGTGTATGGATATATGGTGGATATATATGGTGGCTAATCCAAATTCTACTTTGCTCCTTGCAAATATCTCTCTCTTTTGAAACATAGAAACATTTGCTAGAGAACAGGAGCTATCTTATTCATCTCTTTTTTTCTGCGGGCATCTAAGTACCCATTGTTTTAGATATCTTGGACACTTGTCCATTTTTTAACTCCCTTTTTTTCATGAATAACTTTTGCATAGCCCCATGTCTCTTTCTGCAAGAAAACTTTGAGAGATAGTAACAAGAACTTGGCATATTTATTTGGTGGATGGGAAACCTAACAAACATATTTTTGTGTTCACTCCTAGTGTAGGAGTAAAACGTTTTTGGGTGGGTCTAGATGGAAGGCATGCTTTTGCGCCTACCCCCAATGTAGGAGTAGTGCATATGTAGATGGTGTGTTCATGATCTTGATTTTAAGAGCATGACAAACCTCTCATAAGGCATCAACAAAGTTTGACAAAACCCAATGCAAAAGAAAGCAGCATATATGTGAAAGTTTTTCTAGCCTAAATAACATGTATAGCTTTGGTGGGAATTCAAGCTTTGTCATACAGGAACTCATCATGTAATATTTTTATGTTCTCAAAAAGAAAATCTCCAAAACTCTAGTATTACTTGGAACAAGATAAATAGCAGCGCAGACCTTTTCATATCATATCCGTCAATTACCTAGACTTAGTGTAAGTGCAATCAAGCCCTATTGTGGGTTTTGGCGTTGATGACCACTTAATTAGAGAACTAATGAGCATTACTAAGATTGACAAGCAGAAAACTCATGTAAGAGGTTGTTTAAATGGAAAGGAGGAACCCTGTGAAAATCAGAAGTTCTAGTCCCCTATTAGAAGTTCTGATGTTGGATGCAACCCTGGGAAACTTAGAGGTTCTGGTCCCATATCAGAAGTTCTGGTATTTGCAGCAATGGTTAGAGTTGAGCTGGACCTTTGCATACTCATCTCCTCTCAATCAAACCGTTATCCTAAATTACTTTCTTGGACAGCATCGTGCTCAATTGAGGTTTAATTTCATTTTATGTTTTAAAATTGAGTATAGAAAAGCTTTACTATCAAGGGGGACACACCTCCTAGTTCAAAATATGCAACCAAGTGCTCATATCTTATCAAAAGCATCCTCATCCATCCACCAAATAGCCAGCAGAATAGTTTTCCAATCCTTGCTGTTTGGTGCCACACTTGGAGGGTGGCAGTGCCACACTTAAGTGACTGTTGCGGAGTGAGGGGGTATTTATACCTTTCTCTGACCTCCCCAACGTTCACTTCTTCCTCTCCAACAGTTCACTCGTGCTCAGACAGACCAAAAGCTCTCTTTCTCTTCCTCCATTGGCACACCTTGAGCTCCCAAGCAACTCTATTGATTTCCCCATCAATCCTTGAGAGAAAAGGTGCCAAAACTTGATTAGAGAGCAGCTCCACTGATTCTCAATCTCAAAATAGCATTTGGTTCATATTTTGGCTGACGGTTGTGTTTGTTACTCTTGGAGCTTTGCTCCTAGCCGGCTAGAGCGTCATCCGGTGAGCTTGCCAACCTTGTGGCAGCCCTGGGAGGTTTATAACCACCTCTTGCAGTGAGTAAAATTACCCCTCACCTCAAGAGCTCACCCTCTTGACTTGAGAATGAGGTAGGGTTAAAATAGACCCATTGCCTTTGTGGCAAAAAACTCAACAACGTGGACTTAGGCAAGCCTTAGCGGTGAGCTGAACCACGGGATAAATCATTATGTCACTTGTGCTTGTCTACTTTACTTGTATTGTGGTGATTTCTAGAGTTTGAGCCCAATCTACTTATGTGTGGACTTCGAGCCACTTCTAGCTATTGATCTGTTATCTACACCCCTGTAGGAAACTAAAAAATTTACCCGATCTAAATTTTGTTGGATAGATTTTGAACTATGAGCTAACCTTTTCTACAGGTGCGACAATGTCGCTCTCTAAGTGTGATAGTGATGCAGTGTCAGGGCGGCAGTGCCACGGTCAGGACTAACACTTTTGTGAGATAATTTTTTTATAGGCCTATTCACCCCCCTCTAGGCACTCCAGGGATCCTACAAGTGGTATCAGAGCCTTGTTTACTTCAGATCGCTTCACTGTGAGAAGTATGGGGATCGGGGGAGGAGCTGCTAGCACCAAGCCCATGGAGGTCACTCCAAAGCGTGTTGGGCTAAACGACACCGACACCAACAGCAGCCAGCTAAGCATGTCAACAACAAGCAACACAACACTCCCACATCTTGAGCCCACCGACGCTGTAGAAAGAGGAAAGAAGGAGGCACGGAAGCTCAAGACGGCAGCAAGAGAAAAGTAGAAAGAGCAACAGCGGCTTGATGAAAAGAAAGTAAGAAAAGAAGCTAGAAGGCTCAAGAGAGAAGAAAGGAGAAAGAGAAGAGAAGAAAGGAAGAAGAAGAAGAAGCCAAAAATCCCAACACATCATCTAGTGAGCTCTCTAGTAGCTCCGAAGATGGTGACGATGATGAGTCCTATCAAGTTCATAGAAAGAAGGACAAGAAGAAGGAAAAGGGCAGCAAGATCAACAACAATAAATATGTAGTCGTATCCTTCAATTATTCTTCTATGTCTAACCATGATCGCAAGTCTTTTATCAACGTGCCCGCGGGCAAGTTGCCTCATTTTGATGGGACCAACTTTGTCAAGTGGAAGCACTTGATGAGGGCTTATCTTATAGTCTTCATCCCGACATTTGGGAGGTGGTGTGCAATGGATTCAATCCTCTGGTGGACCCCAAGAATACAACCATGGAAGAAATGAGAATCATTCACCTCAACAGTCAAGCCACAATTGTGCTACTTAGTGCCTTGGATGGTGATGAGTACAATAGAGTGATCGGTGTGGATGTTGCGAAGCAAATTTAGGACACTTTGCACCTTGCACATGAAGGGGTTGACAAAGTGAGAAAGGCAAGAATTGATTTGATGATGGCCAGGCTCAACCGGTTTGTTATCTTGGATGAAAAGGGCCACAAGAGATGTTTGATAGATTGATGGCCATGGTAGGCAAGATTAGAGGCTATAGTTGTGAGGAGCTAGATGATCACAAGGTTGTTAAAATTATGCTAGAGGCTTACTCACCAAGGAATGAGACCGTAGTGACTCTAATTAGAGACAAGAAGAAGTTTGAATACTTCACTCCAAATAATGTACTTGGAAGGATCTTGACATTTTACATGCAAAGAGAGGAAGCAAATAAAAGAAGAAAGCTTGGTGAATTGCAAGCAAAGCTAGATGGTGTCAAGATCACAAAAGATGTAGCTCTTAAGGCCAACAAATCAAGCAAGCAAGGCTCTACTAGCAAGACCAAGACCAACAAGCAAGCTTCAACTAGCAAGCCCAAGGCACCTAAGCAAGAGCAAGAAGTAGTAGAGACCACATCATCAAGTGAGAGTGATAATTGTGATGAATCTTATGAGAAAGTGGATGATGTTGCTCTCTTTATGAGAAGATATCACAAGGGTTTGAAGAAGCAAGGGTACAAGGTAGTGAAGAGGAAGTTTCCTAATAAGAAGAAGAGAACATGCTACAATTGTGGGAGCACCAATCACTTCATTACCAAGTGCCCAAATGAGATCAAGGACCATCAACACAAGAAAGAAAGGAAGGAGGACAAGGCTGACTGCAAGAAGGGCAAGAAAAATACGGGAGAGGCCCACATAGGGCATGCATGGGACTCCACCATTGAAAGCTCAAGTAAAAAAGATGAGAAGGTTGCAACCATTGCCATCAACAAGTCATCTTCTCCACCATGGCTCTTCACCAACATGCCCGATGATGACTACTACTCCCCACATATTTATCTCATGGCAAAGGGTGAGAAGGTACAATCAAAATCTAAAGCCAAAGCTCCTCCTCCTCCACCTTCTATTGACATCTCTAGTAGTGATCTTAGTGATAGTTCTAGTTGTCACACCCATTTTTAAGGACAAAAATAGGATGCATAAAAGACTCATGTGCGCCCCAGGAAACAGTCGCACACATAAGTTGACAAATTACAAAGTATCATCACAGTGCTTATTACATAACGAATAAGTATTTAAGACATAGTTTTGAACGATAGATAATAATAACTAATAATAAATCTTCAGCGGAAACTCCACACAGGGACACGGTTGACTGGTTGACACCAAGACTAGTACTCATTCCGATAATCTTCCTCTATATCTTCATCTGTTATGGTGGAAATAGCAAGGGTGAGTCCATGTCGAACTCAACAAATATAACACAGGGTTCATGAGGCTCAAAAAGGCTAGACATTGTTTAACACTGTTTAGCTTTTAATCATATATTTGCAATTGAGTAGCATCAAGATAAACCACTTCCCATTAAAGAACCAATGATCAATTGTAATAATGATAACGAATAGCATTAACATGAGCATAATAATAATCAACAATAATTAAACATGATATAGCAATGGTGATCATCTATCTGTAAATGTTCCAAGGCCGCTCGTATCCGTGAGCACGGCTAGTATACCAGTTTTTAACTCTGCGCAGAGGTGTACACTTTCACTGTGAGTCATGATTTCCAAATGAGTGGGGAGATCAAGCCCAAACACCCGAGAACCATATAAAGCCACTCAAAAGTTCGTCTAACAAGTTAGGGCCATTAGATTCACTCGGCAGGCAGATGTAGAACCCCCTTCCCTGTGGCACAACAACCGCAACCTATACACACTAGGCCAGGGGCTCGCACTACACCCAAAGTGGCAAGCCATTCTTACGCCATTTAAGATAACCACTAACAAGCTAGAAAAGGTCTCTTGAACAACTAAAGCCAGAGCCATATAGCCCTCACAGCTGTACTGTATATCCCGGATAATCACGTACAGATAAGTCCTTATGGAGAGAAACCAGAGCATCAAAATAATACACATGCTCTAGCCCCCTTTTAACAGTAATAAAATCATCTTAAAGGTTGATTGCTTAATCCATTAATCAAATTACAAGATCATTGTTCTTGGTTTAAGCACTAGCAGTAGCTACCCATATGCATTCCCAAGGTTGACAAGGAATCAAGATAACAATCACTAAGTTATAATCTCTAAGGTTATCAAGGTAAGCACATGCATATGTATGATAATTCAATGTATAGGTAGCAAGGATAGTCCTGTGTTATACTTGCCTTGATCAAAGTTTTCCAAGTGATACTGCTGACTTGGTTCAAAGTAATACTCCGAATCGTCCAGATACTGCTCACCTTCTATATTCGATCATCAATCAACAACATACATGCATCCAATCAAACATACACGAAGCAAACAAAGAGATATAATTAGAACAGTACACCAACAGTAGCAAAACAGTAATAAAAGTTTATAAAACTCTTCTACACGTTTCTACGATCACACAGACGCAAAGATCACCAAATTCGGAGTTAAAACGTGAAAGTTATGTATTTTCTAAGATTTTCTATAGATAAATAAATACTTAATTATAACCTCGAAAAATAAATTATCAAAACTAACTGTACAACTACACTAACATGTAGAGCTCGCAAATATGAACCTAACGCAACTTGAACGGATCAATTCAGAGTTAAAACGAAGATTTTATGACCAAAACAATTCTAGTGGCAAAACTGTAAATACCTGAAAACGTATTTTTGACTTAACCGGAAGAGAATACGCTTTCAAAACACGAAAACGTACTTTCAGCAATACGCTATGGATGGCGGGTTTATTATTAAAAAGCTAAGGGGCTCTTTAAGAAGTTTACCCCGCGAAGGGGTAAGTTCTAATCTGGGCCCTTGATTTCAAATCGGACGGCTGTCATCGTCTCCGGCTTACAGAGATAGAGGGCGCGGCTTCCTTCCCCAACTCCGGCCGGTGGCCACCATGGCCGGCCACTCCACCTCGCCAGAAAACTCCGGATTCGCCTTTCTAGACCACAACTCGCCCCGCCACCAACACCAATCGGAAGAGAAGCTTCCCCCGAACTCGTCTACCTAGTTTAGGAAGACTACCATAGCACGGAAACGAGATGCAGCTAGGTTAGGGCGGCGGCGCCATTGCCGGCTCACTGGAGCTTCGCAAACATGCGATTCAAAGCACTACAACTCAAAAGAAAAACATGGGGAGGTAGAGAAGGAGATGGCGAACTCACCAAAGCAAAGAAGAAGGGCTCAAACCAACCCGCAAGCTCCGACGACGAGCAACCGAAACCTCCAATTTCCCCCAATCCCAAGAGCTCGGTTTCACGTGGTTGGACTAGAGTTTTAGATGAAAAACGGAAACTAGAGGACCTAGGCGTCATATTTATAGCTTCGATTTGCCGTGTTCGATTAGGAAATCCCGAGATTCTCGATGGATTCGGTTGGAGTCGACGTCGGTCTCCGGCTCGGCCACGATGAGAGGAAGAAGGCGACTGACAGCAGGGTCCCACCGGTCAGCGACAAAAGAACGAAGGAAAGGCGCAGCTGCTGGACATCGGGTGACTCGGCCGAGCTGGGCCGCTGCGGCACGGTCCAGCCCACGCGGCAGGCGCGGGGAAAGCAGCCTCGACCCGATGGCCCAAGGAGAGAAGGAGGCCGAGCGATCGGGCTTCCAGGCCACTTTGCTCAGGTAAGTTGTTTTATTTTTTTTCTTCTTTCTTTTCTTTATTTGTTTGTTTTCAAACTATTTCAAACAAAAATTTTCTAAACCAAATCAAAATAAAATAAATCCACACCACAAAAGAAAACAAATGCAGCAGCATGAATGCATCACCAAATATATTTTTTTTAAAATTTTAATTTGCCATTAATTGTTATCTAATTTATTCAAAATTCATTATCTCTAAAATTTGGAATTTTTGGGTGTTACAAATTCTACCCCCCTTAAAAGAATCTCGTCCTCGAGATTGGACTGCTTACTCAAATAACTGCGGATATGATTTTCTCAATTCATCCTCTCTTTCCCAAGTTGCCTCTGCCTCTGAATATCGATTCCACTGCACCTTGCACATCTTAATAACCCGACTTCGAGTAACTCTCTCGGCAGTTTCTAAAATCTTGTAATTCTTTAATTTATTTCTTAAGTTCTTCTAATTCATCTACTCCCATCCTATATGGTCGTTTGGCTATAGGTGCAGTTGCAGGAAGTAATTCAATAAGAAATTCAATGTCTCGGTCAGGTGGCATACCTGGCAATTCATCAGGGAAGACATCCGGAAATTCCTCAATCACTGAATTCTCCTTAATAGTATCTTCAAGCTGATTCACCACAGCGGTTGGTTGCTTCTGCACTGCTACATCCACATTGATTTTATCTCCATTAGGTGCAGTCACAACTACCACTTTCTGCTGACACTGAATCTCTGCCTGATTTTGCTTCATCCAATCCATACCCAATATCACATCAATACCAGATGTCCTCAACACTATAGGAGTTATCTTAAACTCTACCCCCCTTAATACCATACTAATTGGAAGACAACGATTACTGGTTTGCATGGTACCTCCAGGTGAATTTACTAAGAGAGGTTCTTTCATAGCTAGCATGGGTATACTATGCATTTTAACAAAAATGTTGGATATAAATGTATGAGATGCTCCAGAGTCAAAAAGAACAGTTGCGGGAATAGAATGTACATTGAACGTACCAATCATAACTTCTGGTGCATCATGAACTGTATCAGAAGACACGTGATTCACCCTTCCAGTACCAGATTGCCTCTGGCTGCTCTTCTGGCTCTGAGGAGTCTGCTGGTTCTGCTTCTCAGGACAATGATAAGACATATGCCTCTCTTTACCACATACAAAGCATCTAGTGGGCGTGCTGGGAGCACTATTCTTCATGGGGGTAACATTGGAATTTCCAGTGCGAGGAGTCTGTTGCCCAGTCTGCTGATACTGTTGACGCTGTGGATATGATGAACGCTGTTGTGACTGATTACTTTGCCAATTCTGGGACCACCTCTGGTTCGGATTACGATTCCACTGGCTAACCGGTCCCTGAAACTTCTGATGAAAACCATGCTGAGAATTAGTGCGCTGACGGTTGTTGCTTCCTGAGCCTTGTACCTTCATTTTCCTCTTCCTGTCCATCTCTCTGCGCTCATTATCAAGCACAATAGCTTTATTTACCAGCTCTTGAAAACTAGCATAGTTGTTCCCCTTCAACTGCAAGCGAAGATCATAATAAATTCCCTTCAAGAAAAGACGCTGTCTGTCTGCATCTTCCCTCACTTCAATAGGAGCATAGCGAGCCAACTGGGTAAATCTATCATGATATTCACTAACGCTCATCTGTCCCATCCTAAGGTTTCTGAATTCTTCCTGCTTCAGCTCAATTATACCTTCAGGAATATGACGAGCTCGAAAATCTCTAACAAACTCATTCCAAGTGATAGGAGGAGCATTGTCAGGGCGTGCAGCTTGATACGACTCCCACCAAGTCTGAGCTGTCCCCTGTAACTGACCAGATGCATATAACACCTTCTCCATATCATTGCATTGGGCTATATTCAGCTGTTTCTCCACTGCCCTCACCCAATCATCTGCCTCTAAAGGATCAGCAGCATGAGAAAACACTGGAGGGCGTCCCTTCAAAAATTCTCCACGCTTATCCCTCACTTGCACAGGCGGTGGTCCTCCCGCAGGGGGATTGTTCTGCATGTGCTGCATAAACATCTGCATCATCTGATTCTGAGTTTGCATGAGTTCCTCCATAGTAATGGGTGGGTTAACACCTCCACGACCTCTGCCACGTCCTCTGCCTGACATCTGTTTCCAAAAACACAGAAGATGAAATTCAGTACAATCCGAGATGATGTATTCAATAGATAAGCAAAATCTGATTTTTCTGGGCGAACTCTAATTTCAGCAACTCAGTAAAACTGTCATATCTCGAGCTACAGATGTCCAATTCAGATGATCTTTACATGGTCAGAAAGCTTACAAAATTATCTACAACTTTTATTCACAACACTTTTTCTGATTCTGTCAATAAATTGGCCAAAAACTGAACTTAACCGAAATTGTTTCAGAATTCCAGACTGTGCAGTAACTCCAACTTGGAACAGGTATATCTCTTAGCTCTCAATAGATATTAAAATAATTCTTGCGGGGTTGGAAAGATATAGAAGTATAATTATTCCCAGTAAAATTTCTTAAATTTCTCATGAACGGATTTTAAGTTATTTCTAAAACATCCCAGACTGATCTAAAAATCAGCAAAGGACAGAACTAAGTTAACCTCATATTCAACTAATATATTTTGATCAAACTTAATATTCTTAACCATGGAACTTGTAGGCATGTCTACAAAACTCCAGCACACATTACAAAGATCCAAATCACACATTATCATAATAACAATCCATCAATCACACAATTGTTCACACCACAAACTGACTCTTAAAACAATCCAAACTTAAAATTAACTCGCAACTACTATCGTTCCTATTACATAGGGATTTTTCCTATTTCCTAATTAAGCTTCTCATAAATCTTGGGATGACCTAACTCCGCCCTTAATTGGTCAATCTCCTTATAAGCTTGCTCCTTAAGTTCTTTTTCCTTCAGCAACTCATCCTTCAAATCCACCTCATGGAGAGCCAATTCACGAGCTAATCCCACCGTAGCTTGTAAAGTCAAGGAGGAATCATCTGCAGGTGGCACGGTCCAAATACCCTTGTCATGTAAGAAACAAGGAAAATGCCGGAGTGCACCCTTTAACGTCTTGTCCGAGCGTAGACCATGGTAGCAAACAAATGCATTGAAAGCGACATCCTCCATGCTTGTCTCCACGGTTGCCCGGCTCACTCTGGTAATGAACTTTGACTCCACCTTAGACTCCTTAGTGGTAGGATCCCTTTTCTTAACCCATAACTTCGTTTCCCAATAGGAATCCATCCATGGATGACTATACTCTGCACTACGATACTCCAACGTAGCTTTCCAGTCGTAGTAGTAGTTGTCCAAGGTTCTTGTCAACATGTCATGGAAGAAAGCATCAGCTTTAGGAACCATGATATGAAACTTCGTAGTCCACCCCATAACTACATTCTCCATTGGTGTATCACCAACTCTTGATTCAGCATCAGATAGCTCTTGATCACCATCTTCATACGACTCCTGAGGTTTAAAACGGACAACGTTCTGTGCAGCTGACAGACGGGGATAAGGAGACATCTACAAGATTTAGACATAGATTAGATAGAATCAATGTATTTTCACAATAGAATAAAGTAGAGGAAGCATAAAACTTTAGTAATTAACAAGGTGAAAAGAGGAAGCATGAATTAAGTGAAGTATGGATGCTATTAATGACCATTCTAACTAGGCTCACGTCCTACAGTCAACACGGCTCTGATACCAATCTGTCACACCCATTTTTAAGGACAAAAATAGGATGCATAAAAGACTCATGTGCGCCCCAGGAAACAGTCGCACACATAAGTTGACAAATTACAAAGTATCATCACAGTGCTTATTACATAACGAATAAGTATTTAAGACATAGTTTTGAACGATAGATAATAATAACTAATAATAAATCTTCAGCGGAAACTCCACACAGGGACACGGTTGACTGGTTGACACCAAGACTAGTACTCATTCCGATAATCTTCCTCTATATCTTCATCTGTTATGGTGGAAATAGCAAGGGTGAGTCCATCTCGAACTCAACAAATATAACACAGGGTTCATGAGGCTCAAAAAGGCTAGACATTGTTTAACTGCGTTTAGCTTTTAATCATATATTTGCAATTGAGTAGCATCAAGATAAACCACTTCCCATTAAAGAACCAATGATCAATTGTAATAATGATAACGAATAGCATTAACATGAGCATAATAATAATCAACAATAATTAAACATGATATAGCAATGGTGATCATCTATCTGTAAATGTTCCAAGGCCGCTCGTATCCGTGAGCACGGCTAGTATACCAGTTTTTAACTCTGCGCAGAGGTGTACACTTTCACTGTGAGTCATGATTTCCAAATGAGTGGGGAGATCAAGCCCAAACACCCGAGAACCATATAAAGCCACTCAAAAGTTCGTCTAACAAGTTAGGGCCATTAGATTCACTCGGCAGGCAGATGTAGAACCCCCCTTCCCTGTGGCACAACAACCGCAGCCTATACACACTAGGCCAGGGGCTCGCACTACACCCAAAGTGGCAAGCCATTCTTACGCCATTTAAGGTAACCACTAACAAGCTAGAAAAGGTCTCTTGAACAACTAAAGCCAGAGCCATATAGCCCTCACAGCTGTACTGTATATCCCGGATAATCACGTACAGATAAGTCCTTATGGAGAGAAACCAGAGCATCAAAATAATACACATGCTCTAGCCCCCTTTTAACAGTAATAAAATCATCTTAAAGGTTGATTGCTTAATCCATTAATCAAATTACAAGATCATTGTTCTTGGTTTAAGCACTAGCAGTAGCTACCCATATGCATTCCCAAGGTTGACAAGGAATCAAGATAACAATCACTAAGTTATAATCTCTAAGGTTGTCAAGGTAAGCACATGCATATGTATGATAATTCAATGTATAGGTAGCAAGGATAGTCCTGTGTTATACTTGCCTTGATCAAAGCTTTCCAAGTGATACTGCTGACTTGGTTCAAAGTAATACTCTGAATCGTCCAGATACTGCTCACCTTCTATATTCGATCATCAATCAACAACATACATGCATCCAATCAAACATACACGAAGCAAACAAAAAGATATAATTAGAACAGTACACCAACAGTAGCAAAACAGTAATAAAAGTTTATAAAACTCTTCTACACGTTTCTACGATCACACAGACGCAAAGATCACCAAATTCGGAGTTAAAACGTGAAAGTTATGTATTTTCTAAGATTTCCTATAGATAAATAAATACTTAATTATAACCTCGAAAAATAAATTATCAAAACTAACTGTACAACTACACTAACATGTAGAGCTCGCAAATACGAACCTAACGCAACTTGAACGGATCAATTCAGAGTTAAAACGAAGATTTTATGACCAAAACAATTCTAGTGGCAAAACTGTAAATACCTGAAAACGTATTTTTGACTTAACCGGAAGAGAATACGCTTTCAAAACATGAAAACGTACTTTCAGCAATACGCTATGGACGGCGGGTTTATTATTAAAAAGCTAAGGGGCTCTTTAAGAAGTTTACCCCGCGAAGGGGTAAGTTCTAATCTGGGCCCTTGATTTCAAATCGGACGGCTGTCATCGTCTCCGGCTTACAGAGATAGAGGGCGCGGCTTCCTTCCCCAACTCCGGCCGGTGGCCACCATGGCCGGCCACTCCACCTCGCCGGAAAACTCCGGATTCGCCTTTCTAGACCACAACTCGCCTCGCCACCAACACCAATCGGAAGAGAAGCTTCCCCCGAACTCGTCTACCTAGTTTAGGAAGACTACCATAGCACGGAAACGAGACGCAGCTAGGTTAGGGCGGCGGTGCCATTGCCGGCTCACTGGAGCTTCGCAAACATGCGATTCAAAGGACTACAACTCAAAAGAAAAACATGGGGAGGTAGAGAAGGAGATGGCGAACTCACCAAAGCAAAGAAGAAGGGCTCAAACCAACCCGCAAGCTCCGACGACGAGCAACCGAAACCTCCAATTTCCCCCAATCCCAAGAGCTCGGTTTCACGTGGTTAGACTAGAGTTTTAGATGAAAAACGGAAACTAGAGGACCTAGGCGTCATATTTATAGCTTCGATTTGCCGTGTTCGATTAGGAAATCCTGAGATTCTCGATGGATTCGGTTGGAGTCGACGTCGGTCTCCGGCTCGGCCACGATGAGAGGAAGAAGGCGACTGACAGCAGGGTCCCACCGGTCAACGACAAAAGAACGAAGGAAAGGCGCAGCTGCTGGACATCGGGTGACTCGGCCGAGCTGGGCCGCTGCGGCGCGGTCCGGCCCACGCGGCAGGCGCGGGGAAAGCAGCCTCGACCCGATGGCCTAAGGAGAGAAGGAGGCCGAGCGATCGGGCTTCCAGGCCACTTTGCTCAGGTAAGTTGTTTTATTTTTTTTCTTCTTTCTTTTCTTTATTTGTTTGTTTTCAAACTATTTCAAACAAAAATTTTCTAAACCAAATCAAAATAAAATAAATCCACACCACAAAAGAAAACAAATGCAGCAGCATGAATGCATCACCAAATATATTTTTTTAAAATTTTTAATTTGCCATTAATTGTTATCTAATTTATTCAAAATTCATTATCTCTAAAATTTGGAATTTTTGGGTGTTACATAGTGATGATGAATCTAGTGATGAAGAAATTGATCAAATAACTAAAAATTTGGATCCTAAGACCAAATTATTCATCACTAAATTAATGGAGGACTTAGAGAGTGTTTAAGCCGAGCTAGAATCTAGAGAAGAAACTCTTACTCAACAAGAGGACCTCTATATTGCTAGTAAGGAAGCTCTTGCATTAGAGAGAAGTGAGGTGGAATCCTTGCACATGGCCTTGACCAAAGAGCAAGGGGACCATGCCATCACAAAGAAAGAGAATATTGCTCTCAAGAAAAAGTATTGTGACTTAGATGAAAAGCACAAAGAGCTTGAGCTGCAATATAATGTTCATTAGGATAGCAACTCACATCCTTCTAAGGCAAAGAATGCCTCTACTCCCTCAACTAGTCAAGGTTGTGGAAAATGTTATAATCTTAATTTGAATGTTTATTCCACTAACCTTGCAAACATGGAGGCAATGAGAAAGGAGATTGCTAGGCTCAATGAGATCATTGGCAAGGGCTGCTTGAGTGGTAAGGCTCAAGCTAGTGACAAGAAGGAAAATGATTCAAAAGTGCCTAAATTCAAGCAAGGGAGACATCCCTCAATCAAACATGGGCTTGGGCACACTGCAAGAGCCAAAACAAATGAAAGAAAGATTATAAATGGCTATGAGTGTGTCAAGTTTGAAAGAAAGGGAAAATTTGGTATAGATCGGCCTGCACAGATAGCGGTAGTGCCACACCCTAGAGTGGCAGTGCTGCACAACGGCAGTGCCACGGTGAAGGGAAGCAGTGCCGCTCCCCGCAAAAATGGGAAGGCCACCAATTTTGTTCCTAATCAGACTAAGCCTAAGAAGAAGGTGTCCCAATAGAAACAGGCTCAGTAGAAGCCAAAAGAATTAGTATGGGACACTATGAACAAGTATGCCTACCAACCAAAGGCTCAACAACTTTGGCAAAGTTTGACTTCATGCTTTGTTTTGAGAAGCAATAGTAGTGGAAAAGTGGTTACCAAATATGTTGGAAAGGAAACCAATGTTTATAAGAATACTTCTATTTGGGTTTCTAAAATTCTTGTGACTAACATGCAAGACCCCAAGTCTAGTTGGGGACCTAAATCTAGCAACTAAACTTATTTTGCAAGCATACTCCTCCAGTGGATCAAGTTGGGTGCTTGACAGTGGATGCACAAATTATATGACCGGAGAAAGGAGTATGTTTCAATCATATACCCGGAGGTTGGACTCAAATAAAAATATTGTCTTTGGAGATAATTCTAGGGGGGACGTGCTTGGTCTCGGTAAAGTTACTATAACCCTTGAGCATTTAATTACAAATGTCTTACATGTTGATTCGTTGAGTTATAATTTGTTGTCCATTTCTCAACTTTGTGAGATGGGCTACAATTATCTCTTTACGGATAAGGGTGTGGAAGTCTTTAGAAGGGATGATTTTTCTATTGTCTTTACGGGTCGATTAAAGAATAAGCTCTACCTAGTTTAGTGGCAAAATCTAGCATGGGTTGGCTATGGCATTGCCGACTAGCTCATGTTGGGATGAGGATCTTGGCCAAACTTCAAAAAGATGAACACATCCTTGGACTAACAAATGTTCACTTTAAAAAAGATAGGATATGTAGGGCTTGTCACGCCAGAAAGCAAGTTGGCGTACCTCACCCACCAAAGAGTATCATGTACACCACTCAACCATTAGAGCTCATCCATATGGACCTCTTTGGACCGGTCGCCTACCTAAGTATCGAGGGTAACAAATATGGTCTTGTTATTGTTGATGACTATTCCTGTTTCACTTGGGTATTTTTCTTGTTTGATAAGTGTCAAGTTAGAGACAAAGTGAAGACATTTGTTAGAAGAGCTCAAAAGGAGTTCGGCCTCCCCATCAAGAAAATGAGAAGCGACAATGGGACCGAATTCCAGAACACTCAAGTTGAGGAGTTTCTCGATGAAGAGGGCATCAAGCATGAGTTTTCAACTCCATACACCCCTCAATAAAATAGTGTAGTAGAGAGGAAGAACCGGATACTCATTGATATGGCAAGGACAATGCTAGATGAGTACAAGACTTCAAATTTATTTAGGTGTGAAGCTGTCAACACCGCTTGTCATGCCATCAACCGCCTCTACCTATACAAGAAGTTGAAGAAAACGTCATATGAGCTTCTAACCGAAAACAAACCAAAGGTGTCTTACTTTAGAGTATTTAGGTGCAAGTGTTTCATACTTAACAAGAGACATAAAACCTCTAAGTTTGCACCTAAAGTTGATGAAGGTTTTATTCTTGGTTATGGATCAAATGAGCATGCCTATCGTGTTTTCAACAAAACTTTCGGGAGAGTTGAGATAGCGGTAGACGTGACATTTGATGAATCTAATGGCTCTCAAATAGAGAAAATTGATTCAAGTGTTGTAGGAAAGGAGGATCCACCATGTGAAGCAATCAAGCAATTGGCAATCGGCGATATAATGCCACAAGAAGATGAAGCCACTGATCTGGTGGGTCCCCTAGCTGCTGATGAAGAAGTTTTCCCTAACGTACCTGACACTGAGGGGGAGCATACCCCTACTGCAGTCCAGCAGTTTGGCAATGCCACACCTAGGAGCGGCAGTGCCGCACCCCCTCCTGAAGCAGCAACAAGTTCGACTCCAATTCAAGGACAGAAACTGCAACCAATATTTGAAGAAGATGAAGCTGAAGATCCAGAAGATGATTAAGAAGCCATCGAGCACCTAGGACTCAAGCAAACCATTCAAAGAAATCATCCCACCGACAACATTCTAGGGAGACTTCAAAAGGGGGTATTGACACGTTCACATTTAGCAAATTTTTATCAATATTACTCTTTTGTCTCTTCTATGGAACCAGTTAAGGTGGATAAGGCACTTGAGGATGAAGATTGGGTGATGGCTATGCAAGAAGAGTTGAACAACTTCGAGAGAAACCAAGTGTGGACATTGGTAGAAAGACCCAAGATGAACATGATTGGCACCAAGTGGGTCTTCCATAACAAGCAAGATGAAAATGGTTTGGTGACAAGAAACAATGCAAGATTGGTCACTCAAGGTTTCACTCAAGTAGAGGGCTTGAACTTTGAAGAAACATATGCACCGGTGGCAAGACTTGAAGCAATCCGAATGCTTGTAGCATTTGCTTCCCATCATGACTTCAAGCTATATCAAATGGATATCAAGAGTGCATTCCTTAATGGCCCTATACAAGAACTTGTTTGTGTTAAGTAACCACCGGGTTTTGAAGATCCCAAGTTCCCCAACCATGTCTACAAACTCCAAAAGGCGCTCTATGGGCTTAAGCAAGCACCAAGAGCATGGTATGAATGCCTTAAGGAATTCTTGCTCAAGTAAGGCTTTGAAATAGGCAAAGCCGATCCTACCCTTTATACTTGCAAAGTCAATAAAGATATATTTGTGTGCCGAATATATTTTGATGACATAATATTTGGTAGTACTAACAATGATTTTTGTGAGGAGTTTAGTAGGATCATGACCAAGAGATTTGAGATGTCTATGATGGGTGAATTGAAATTCTTCCTCGGTTTTTAAATCAAGCAATTGAAGAAAGAGACTTTTTTAGCCAAATGAAGTACACCCATGATATGCTAAAGAAGTTTGACATGGCGAATGCAAAGCCTATCAACCCTCCCATGCCAACCAATGGACATCTTGATCTCAATGAGAAAGGGAAAGCCGTCGATACCAAGGTATATCGTTCCATGATCGGCTCTCTACTTTATTTGTCTGCATCTAGGCCGTTATTATGCTTAATTTGTGCATGTGTGCTAGATTTCAAGCTAACCCAAATGAGTGTCACCTGGTAGCCGTTAAGAGAATCTTGAGATACTTAGTACACACTCCTAATCTTGGCTTGTGGTATCCTAAGGGCTCTAAGTTCGATATACTTGGGTATTCAGATTCCAATTACGTCGGTTGCAAAGTAGATCGAAAAAGCACTTCGGGGACATGTCAATTCCTTGGATGATCCCTAGTGTCTTGGAGTTCTAAAAAGAAAAATTGTGTAGCCCTTTCCATCGCTGAGGCCGAGTATGTTGCAGCCGGTGCATGTTGTGCTCAACTACTTTGGATGAGGCAAACCCTTCATGATTTTGGATGTCGCTTTACCAAAATCCTATGATTGTGTGACAATGAAAGTGCCATAAAGCTTGCAAACAATCCTGTAAGTCACTAAAAAACTAAGCACATAGACGTCCGATATCACTTCTTAAGAGACCACGAAGCCAAAGGAGATATCAAAATTTGCCATGTGAGCACCGAAAAACAACTAGCCGATATCTTCACTAAGCCCCTCGATGAGTCAAGTTTTGTGCTTTGCGTAGTGAGCTAAATATACTTGATTCTCGTAACGTGGTTTGAATTTTAGCATGCTTCTATTTGATCAACTAGTATCTAGGCAAAAGAATTTGAAAATTTAATATTATGCTTCAAAATGATTTCCTAAAAGTGACCTATGAGTCATGATCATGGTCTATATTGATTAATTATTTCTGGTCATGATTTATAGGTGATATGTGTCCATATCCTATATAGAGAGAGTTATATAAGTTATAGCTAAATATGTGTTGTCTGGGGGGTGCGGTAGTGCCACACTTTGAATCCATAACAGATTTGGCCCAACAAGTCCTCTGCAGGGCCCATTTACTTCTCCTTCATATCCCTAGACCCATAGCCTCTCTCCCTCTCTCCCGGACGCGCCCAACGCCTGCACGCTCTCTCCCTCCATGCCCACACCGACGTCGTCGCCCCCTGCTGCGTGCTGCCACCTCCGGTAGTGCTGCACCTACTAGGGTTTCTCTTCTGCATCACCAGCAGCTGATGTAGTCCTTGGTTGGGCTGCATTCACCCCTTTCCTCCTCAATCCACGATTTGGAGTCAAGGTATAACCCTAACCTTCTCGATCTATGCAATGGAGTTCGTTTTCTATTGGATTCAGGTTTTTGGCAATTGCATGGTTAAAGTAGAGGTTGATTTGATGATTGAAATCAGTCACAATGAGGATTTATGAGTGGAATGCCACCCATGTATGCGGTAGTGCCGCACTTTGTAGTATCTTTCTACAGTTTGAGTTGACATTCTCTTCATAGCTTCTCATTGCGATTGATTTTGGTTATCAGATAAATCTCTATACTGATTGTGTAGATGCTTTACCTATCTGTGTAGCAAACTCCATACTTGTTTAGGTCTACTTCTTTCTGAGATTGTATAGTGGCTTAGGAAAATCTATGGGATGTGATCTGAGTGGATGAGAAGAGACAAATCATAGGGGAGGTGAAGCACTGGGTGCGGCAGTGCCACACTCTCTGACCAGCAGTGGTTCAGGGTGCTTTCCTCACTCAAGATTTGACTCATCTCATTTATTCAGATTACTTTCCACATGTTTTTCTACTCCCCATTTGTATAGTTTCTCATTTGGATCAATGACTATGCATAGATGGAGCCCGAAGACTGAGGGAAGAGGAAGATGGTAGAGAAGGATATGCCTCGCTGTGGTCGTGGCAGGTCTACAACAGCTGGCGGTAGTGGTGTAGCACCTCGTGGTCGTGGTGATAGGGGGAGGCATGATCAGTACATCGAGGATGAGGAAAGGCTGGAGATGCTTGGTCACACCACTAATGCCATTCCTGACACCCTTCTGCACATCACTAAGTTTGAAAGCAGCTATATCAGAGATTTTAAAGGTGAGATGATCAAGAGACCTCCAGACGACACCTGCCAGCATGCTGTTGTCAACTATTCCAAGAGCTAGAAGTTGGTGGAAGAGGCAAGAGGGCTCAATCCTTATGCAGTGCACAAGGATTTGGGCATTGACTACAGGTTTTGGAATGAGTTTCATTCCAACTTCTATGTCTCTGCTATTCTTGGTGCTTGAAAGAGCAAGATTGTCAAGATATAGTATGTTGACTGGGATGAGCTACATGACAAAGAAGAGGAAGAATTTGACAAAGTCATTAAGATTTGTGATAAATTTCAGTTGTCAGACATCAAGGGATTTTAGTACCACTGGAATGAGGAGATGCTTGCTCAGTTTCATGCAACATATTTCTATGACCAGTCCACTAATGATATCCACTGGATGATAGACCATTGACACTATCATGTTGACTACACTACCTTTAGTCGGATTTTGGGTTTTGGAGAGGAGCACCGGACCTATTCCTTTATTCATGATGAGCCTCGAGCAGAGATCAGAGACATCAGGTATATGTGGAGGTACAGCTAGATTGCAGGGTGTAAGAGAAGTGGTTTGCATAGCGACTACTACATTCTGAATAATATCATCTAGAGCACTATCAATCCCAAGGATGGAGTAGCCTCGGACATTAATGGATATGTGAGGAATGTGCTAGCTTGCTTTGCTCTAGGTGGGGACAAATTCAATGTCCCTCAATTTATTTGGCATGAGTAGAGGCTTGCTATGGAGGATGGGAGGAGGGGGCTACCCTATGCTCCCTATCTCATGTTTATGATTGAGAGGGTCATAGGACTTCGATTTCTGAAGGGCGGGATGCACACCGTCTACAAGATAGAGAAGACCCAACCAGCAGCAGAAACTACTCAGGCAATGGGGAGCTCTTATGCTCATGAGGATATTCCCGAGGCTTCCCACTCTAGGTCCCGCAGGAGTGGTAAGTGGAAGAAGCTTGGATCTTGGATGAAGGCCATCTTTGGAAAGTGCACCTATGCTGCAGAGCATGCGTATGAGACTTAGTTAGAGTAGAGACAGTAGCGTGGAGAGCACCTTCCACCTCTTCCACCCATTTCTCCACCTCCACAGTTCGACCTTCTGAGCTTCTTAGACACCGAGTCCGATGATGATGATGGTAATGATAGTGAGTCTGAGGAGTGACCCTGTGCACCTTCAGCTGACTACCAGCAGAGGACCGAGCCAAGGCGTTCCACCCGTTCTACTCGCTTCACCGCCACTACTCACCATCAGGGACGTGCTCGCATCGACTCTGATGATGACGACGATGGTGGCGTAGGGGCTGCTATGGGTACTAGCATGACTGCTGGTACTAGTAGAGCTGGTGGTGGCGACGACATTGACTAGGAGGATATCTAGGAGGAGTGAGTTTGTTGACTCCTTTCTTCTTTTTCTCGCTTTTTGGTGCTTGTTGCCAAAGGGGGAGAAAATTAGAGTCAACAACTCTTCAAGTAGCTGCAGGAGTTCTATGCCACATCTGATGAGTGTTAATCGTCGCTAGGTTGAGAGTTTGAGAGTCGCTCAAAACTCTATTTTGTGTAATAATGTTACTTTATGACTCTGTGTGTATCAGATATGGACATGTATCACTTGTGTGGTCTAGATGTTATCTATTTGTGTTAGGTTGCTTATCCTTTTATGCTTAATATATCTATGTGGTGGCTAAGCCTGACTTGTTGCATAGCTAGGTGCGGCAGTGCCGCACTCTCAATGTGGCAGTGCCACACTCAGCTGCAACAGCAAGTGTTTGTTGTGAGTACTCTGTCATATGCATCACAAATATTGATTTTTTGACACTATGAGCAGCACCCCACAGGAAGCATGGATATGGGGGGAGTCCCAATTTTTCTTCACCAAAATGTGAATCTTGGCCTCTTATGCCAATTTGAGAATTCAATTCTACATTCACATATTTAGGGGGAGGCTCCACATCCATGACTCAAAAAGCTCAGTTCTTTATTTCATATATTTTGAAGCTCTAATTGGGTTGTCATCAATCACCAAAAAGGGGGAGATTGTAAGTGCAATCAAGCCCTATTGTGGGTTTTGGTGTTGATGACCACTTAATTAGAGAACTAATGAGATTTACTAAGATTGACAAGCATGGAACTCATGTAAGTGGTTGTTTAAATGGAAAGGAGGAACCCTACGAAGATCAGAAGTTCTGGTCCCCTATTAGATGTTCTGATGTTGGGTGCAACCCTAGAAAACTCAGAGGTTCTGGTCCCGTATCAGAAGTTCTGGTATTCGTAGCAACGGTCAGAGTTGAGCTGGACCTTTGCATACTCGTCTCCTCTCAATCTAACCGTTATCCTAAATTACTTTCTTGGACGGCATCGTGCTCAATTGAGGTTTAATTTCATTTTATGTTTTAAAATTGAGTATAGGAAAGCCATACTATAAAGCGGGACACATCTCTTGGTTCAAAATATGCAACCAAGTGCTCATATCTTGTCAAAAGCATGCTCATCCATCCACCAAATAGCCAGCAGAACAGTTTTCCAATCCTTGCTGTTTGGTGAGTGCCGCAGTGCCACACTTGGAGGGCGGCAGTGCCGTACTTAAGTGACCGTTGTGGAGTGAGGGGTATTTATACCTTTCTCCGACCTCCCCAACATTCACTCCTTCCTCTCCAATGGTTCACTTGTGCTTAGATAGACCAAAAGCTCTCTCTCACTGTTCCTCCATTGGCACACCTTGAGCTTCCAAGCAACTCCCTTGATTTCCCCATCAATCCTTGAGAGAAAAGGTGTCAAAATTCGATTAGAGAGCAGCTCCACTTATTCCCAATCCTTGAGAGTAAATCCTTATATCAAAACAGGTTTATCCAAAACTCAGGAGAATTCGAGGCTAAAAACTAGGTACTAGAAAGGAATTACGACAGAGCAACTATTTATCATTTCTATTTAAGAGATTACTCTAAGTCCTCTTATTTATTCAACTCCTAAAAATTAACTAGACACACCTTTTTATTTTATTTGCAGAGTTTTAAGATCACACCTTACTAATATATATAGCTAACTAAGATAAATTTTTATTTTATTTTGTTTGTTATGCATCTTTTTATTTCTTTAGCAAATATATAGCAAACTTTAAAATAGCAAAACTGAAAGGAGAAAGAAATACTTAGCTAGATACACGGGGTTGCCTTTCTCCCAAGCTGGATTTTGACGTAGTCGTTCGATCTTATAGAGTAGCAGACTGACAGCGGGGATGTACTTCCTATATCGGAGCATTGATTGACGTTGATGATTGTTGAGACAGTGCTTCAACAGTGGATAGAACATCCACTTGCTTGTAAGCTCTTATTGGTCCTTCAAATCCTATGAAACTCAAAATAGACAATAAAACTTGTGGAACAGATTAAACGTTAGTGGTTGGCCACTTAAGCCTTAGTTGTCCAAAGCCTTTGAGATTGTTTCTAATTTTTCTTCTAAGCAGAGTTTTAGCAGGATCTCTTTCTTAATATTTTTTATATTTTTGTATTTTCTATGATGCAGGAAAAATATAATAAGATAAATGCATATTTATTTTTATTTTTATGCCACCATGGTGAATATTCCTGCAGGTTTTTACACGCCACAAAATTATTCACATGGGGCTCAAGATTTATGATGCAGTGCAGCAAACAAATATATATTTTTTCTTTTCTAATGCGATGCTAATGCAAATATGCTAAAGGAGAATTAATCCATGCAATACGAAAGAGTAAATATGGATAACTACCGATTTTACCTCCCGGCAAGGGTTCAGTGGTTTAAGTCCTCTGAACAGGACTTCTTACCATGTTCATTCCTTAGGTGCATCATTTGATCCCAAAGGTGGAGATCTTTGTTGACGGTAATTAACTATCATTTTAAACCGTCAACATAAGAGGAATAAATGATAAAAAGGATCACCACAGTAGGTTTAGAGGTTTAAACTAACAAATTCCACGAGTTTTGGTGATTCTGTGTTTTTCAGGGGCTAAGCTGCATAATACAGAACTATCCTCCTTTCAAAGGAAGAAACCGAAGCAATCGGCCTAATCTCCACGTTACGGATGCGGATAGGGATTCTAGAAGACCTAAACCGACTCCATGAGGCGACATGAGCCAACAAGCCGCCAGGTGGGGCCGACCGGCCCTAAGGCTAGGCCGACCGGCCCTCCCCTACGCCGCCTCGGCTCCTTCTCTTGCAAGCTACATATACCACCTCTAAGGATGCATCTAAACCCTACGCCAAGGTCGGTTTGATCCAAGGGCCGCGGTTCCATGCCCTGGGCTATATAAACAGCCCCCAGGATCTCCTTTCAAGGAATCAGTTGAAGAATTAGATCATCTCTTCCTCTTTTGTGAAGGCAAGGCCAGAAGCTAGGGTTTCCAGAGAGAAAGAGAGTTAGAGTTCTAGTTCAAGTTTAGAGTTTAGTCTAGATTGATTCAAGTAGAGGTAAGCAACTGCTTGGGATCAGGATCGTTCGTCGGAGACTTGGTAATTTTGTTGTAATCATCATTCGACTTTATGCTACTTCAATATATTTCTATATTTCAACTTCATTCTGTTCTTAAGATTGTTCTTGTTCTACATCTTGATATGAATATGATTAGTAGAGAGTTTATGAATATGTTCGTAGAAAGCTTGATCCAATTCTAGATAGGATTGAGTGGCTGGCATATTGTAGGCGTGGAGCTTAGATTATGCTTGTCTATGAATGCACTCTATGCTTCGGGCCATGTGGTAGATCGCGGGTGTGACATTCCTGTTGAGTCCTTTATAGTCCACTCCTCGAGTATAGAACTTAGTAGAACATGGTTACAGGGAAGAGATCATTACTCTGTTCTTGACTTTTCTCTCAGTAATGTTCCTTATTCATAGATGACATGTTGATTATATCATAGATGATTGTGTATAGCTAGATTGATTAACAGACTGATTGAATAAGAAATACTTATGATTTACATCTCTAAATTAATCTCCATGACTACTTAACTTGAATAATATTAACTCCCTCTTGTCTCTGGAATACCCATGATTATCATTTACCATTTATCTTATTTGTCTTACCCCTTTCATGACAAGTGATTAGTTGTTTTGATATTTATTATTGAGTAAGTGCAAATGATTATCTCTACTGCCATTGTAACTATTTATATAGTCCTGTTTCGATTTTCCTTTCCTTGGTAAAATTATAAATAATGATACTTAGGAAAACCTGGGTGAAATGCTACAATGGGTGTATTTATCTGTGCGCTTGTGGATATATACTATAATATCTTTATTTAGTTAAATGGCATAAGTATAATACAACCACACTCTTGGTGTCATGTTGGGGATGACAACCTAACACGAGTGACGTTAAGAAGTGCCAACAATCTTGATAACTACGCCTCTTGAGATGGTGATTATGAGGATGATGTCACCCATGTTCTTCACTCGTCCAGCAGTTTAAAATGAAGCATTAATAGTGGAAGCTGGCAGCATCTTGCTCAGTGTGCATGCATATTCGCAGGTTCGGAATTTTCACTTGTAGAATTTGGGGAATTGACAAACTCCTCCACACTTTGCTCGAAGTGTGTCCTACTTGCAAAGACAAGGTAGAGATCTAGTGCATCAACTCTGCTGGTGGGAAAACATCAACAGAACCAAAATTTGATTTATCCTTCTCTAACCTTGGGCACATAGAACAAGATGAATTCAATGTTATACATTTTGTTCCATTATAACATGGGTGGTAAGATCAGAAGATTGAGTATGAATGTAGCATTTAAACACATTTGGCAAAAAAAAGGATTAAATTGCTTAACCTATGGAAGGATTGTCTATTTGTGCATAATGTATCAATGATTTCATGATTATGACTATCATCTTCTAGAAATGAGATGTGTACTTTTTAGCCCATTTGATTAAGACCGTAGGATTAAGAAAGTGATGTTAGGAACAAGTTTTAAAGAACTAAACATGTTGAGTTAATTAGATTGGGTTAAGTGAAATCGTAACTCAAACATGTTTGTTTCTTCATTTATGTGCGTATCAAGATTAAAAAGGAAAATGATGACCACTTACCTTAAGATGTTACCTTCATCATTGGAGTATGATGACACCATGTGATGAAGGACAGACGACTTCCGATGGTCCTTTTCTTCCTTGAATCTTGAATTGTTCATGAACATCTTGTCTCATAGAGTGCACCTATCTTTCTCATCTTTTTGTCATGCCATCGTTTTGCTCTTTGATCTTTTGACACCTCGTGTTAGATCTTTTTGCCTCACTCATTCTTGTGCCTACAACGGATTAGTGGACAACACATACCCAAAGGAATATATAGTTTTAAAACATGGGTTGTTTATCTAGAATTTTATTATGTTCCTTCTATGCTAATGAAAAGATGGCGTTGAGATTATTTTAGCATAAATTTTGTTTATCATGTTCTATACAAGCATGGCTCAAGGCAAAGGTAATTTGCAGCAGAAGACAGTGAATGAACTTTGGTACTTACAGTTCTTTTATCCATGTTGAATAAGGTATGTAGTTCTTACATCTATGATGAATGAGCTGTGTCTTCTTGAAGTTCGTCATGTGCCTTGCTTCATCTCTGATTTGAATTCATCTCATGACTTACCCAAATTGAATTGAAAATTTCTTGCAGGGATTAGTCCAACAAAATATCCAATGTCTACACAAGCAATTTTTAGTTCAATAACCAAACTAGACTCCATATCTAATTTGATTAAGGGAGGCTATTTAACCTAAGCATCATGCTTAATTTAAATGTCTATGGAAGTATGATCAGTACTTCCAAACCAAAATTTTACTATGGCAGATAAAGGTAACATGAAAGCGCTATAGAGATTTATTCAACTAGAGATGAAAGAGCATGATTGTAGTTTAGCAAATTGAGCATGGCTAGGAGATAGAGACAACCAATAATTAGCAACATAGCATAAGATTTTTAAGAGAAGTCCATCCCCCAAGCTTGAATTTTTCAAGGTAGAATTAAACTTGATGGATATGATTCAATGTTGGATGATGATTGGTTGGATATATCTTGCATTGTTATCCTTCATCCTTTTGCTCCAAGCCTAGAATGGTTAGTGACAAAAATACCTGAAGGAATATTTTCGCAACTATATTTCTATGCTCACTTCACAAGGACAAAAAGGTGAAAGCTCAGGTTATCTCTTGAAAGTGCTTGCCTTAGGACACAAGCTTGTCCTTAGGAAACCTTGAATTGTGCTTCTAATTGGTGAAGTGGTTCCCCTCCATCACCAATCTTTGGATACCTATCTCAAGGTTCACACAACAAGATCTGTAATATTTATGATAAACATACGTATCTACAACCACCCTTTCAAAGTTTTTATGAGTAGGGAGTATGAGGGGGTTGAAGATCTCGTCTGTGGTAATGTTGGAGAGACTAATTGAATCAAGAGATTTCTCATATGAGTATGGATTCAATGAGGTGCTCATGAAGTAACTTCCATGCTCATTGATGTCATCTTTCTTTTCAAACCCCAAGGGTGTTTCTTTATGGATGTCTATAGACAACAAGTTTGTCTCTATCATTCTATGCCTATGACATTCATTGGACATTTTATTATCTAAGATTTTCTATGGATTGGTGTCTCTAGGGTTCGTCTCATCTAAGGCTTTTTCCAAACTTAGATGAGTCATGTTCATTGAAGAGATTGATTTAAGCTCACCATTTGGATCTAAGCCAAGTTTGGATCCTATCCATAAGGGTTCATCCTTGTCCATCCATTCTTTGATAATGGCATATGTTTCTTCGTATATTCTAGGCAATTCTTAATACATTCCTGCCATTGTCATTGCTCTTCTTGGTCATCCTTGTAGTCTTTATGATTTCTATGATTTGGTTGTCTTAATGAATTTCTAGGGCCATCATGAGACTTCGAAGAGAGAGCATAAAAGGGATCATCGGGGTCAAGTGTAGGCATCTAGTGTAGGCATAGAAGGAGAGAATCCTTCGATGGCATCACTAGACATGTCATCCTTGAATTCTTCCTGATGTCCTATATGGGAATAAGGACGCTTCCTAAGAGACTCTTCCTTAAGAGGAGTTGGATTATATTCACTTAGAGGTCTCTTATGTGGACGAGGTTAAATCAATGAGATTTTCCTTAAATTTAAAAGGGTTTTCCAAAGGTGGAATTTCTTCTTCCCTTGGAGGATTTTGGGATATTGATGATTCGGGACTGATAGCTAAATCTTGAAATTAGAATGGTCATGATTTGGCTATCAAAACTTCCTCTTTTTGTTCGAGGGATGATTCCTTCTCTTTCTCTAGGAGTTCATCATGAATGCTAGTGCAGGTGGTGCGCCTTAGGTTTTTGTCAAGGACAAGCCTTGCTTCACTAACAGACAAAGAAAGGAAAGATCCTCCAGAGGTTGCATTAAGGTCTTGTGCATCATCCTTGCTAAGACCCAAATAAAAATGTTGAAGAAGAATCAGGTCTAGAATAGCAAGGTCTGGGCCAGTGGTGATGAGGTCATTAAAACGATCCTAGGATGCATCAAGAGGCTCTTCCTCGTGTTGTTTAAAAGTTAGAACTTCTATTTGAAGGCAGGCTACTCTAGAGATGGGAAAGAATTTCAAGCAAAATTTAGAGCATTACATCTTTCAGTCCCCTTACATACTTTCTACGATTAGTTTGTACCACTATTTAGCTATTCCCGTCAAAGAAAATGGAAAAAGCTTCCATCTTAAGGTATTGTCTGACATGCCAGCGATATGCAAGCATGCACAGGTCTGTTCAAACTCTTGTAGGTGCGAGTATGGGTTTGCATCGCCTTCTCCCGAGAAGGATTGCTCCCGAATCATGTTTATAAAATACGAGCATAGCTCATAGCTAGGTGTTATGATAGGCTCTGAAGATTCTAGTGGCTTAGAGCTCACGCTCATGGGTTTAGCAGATTGATAGATAGGAGTGGAATTCATAATAGAAAAGAAAAGAATGAAGGGATAAAAATCTAAAAGAATAAAAGTATAATACAAGGTTAAACTAGGTTCAAAGTTAACTCAGCAATCGTTTCCCCGATAATGGTGCTAGAAAGCTTGTTGGTATATTTTAATGCACACAGATAAATCCATAAGTCCATGGATACTGTTGTAGCTTTCACCCAGAGGGTTTTAAATATCGTATCCATCGGAAAACATGGGAGGTTAACTACGGTCCAACTTAATCTGGAGTAGCAACAAGACTTAAGAAGGTCAAGAGTGTAGAGAAAATTGCCAAGATCTTATCATTCTAATCTCAGTAAGCTATGTCTTCTACTATTCTATCTGGAGGCATTACTTAAGAAAAGACACCAGCAGAAGATGCTTTCCTTAGCAATCAGGTCCTACTTGGCCTATAGACGGGAGGTGGACAACAGAGGATTCAATGAACTAAATATATATATAGTAGTTATCACAATCATGAATCTACCATCGATCCGAAAAGTAGGGTGCATCTACGAGTTATCCGAGCCTAAGCGCCACGCTTACACTACAAATAATACTTCAACCTAAGTCGGATAGATTAAAGTACTCAAAAGACTCGCAAACCAGGAGAACAATATGAACAATATTGCTTACTGAAATAAGAAGTTGATTACCAGAGAAATCTTAGACGTAGGTTGACTTCCGCCAAGGTACAAGCCGTAAAGAGAGCACCGACAGGTCGGCATCTCCTCCAAACTCTTCTCTCTCTCTACCTCTCTATTTCTAAAGACTAGATCCTACTGAGGACTAATCTCTCTTGAATGCTGGCTCTTGAGAGGTTGATCCTTTCATGGGACCCCTCTCTTGGTCCTCAGTAGAAAATATGAATTAGGGTTTCTGGATGTCTTTACCTCAGGGGATACAGGACTACTTATATAGGCCAGTGGGGTGAACCAGAGCCCTCGGATCAAACCAACTTAAGCAACGGCGGAGATTGGACCTCAATGGTGATGAGAAGCCAATGTGCGAAGACGGTTGACAGGTGGGACTAGGCCAAGTTAGCTGACCTGAGGGTGGGTCGCCGACCCCCCCTCTATGGCAGGTGGGCCCCTCTTTTGGTGGGTCGCCTTCTTGTATCTTCTAGATCCTTTCTGCGTTGGTGCCCACGTAGAATATGCTTTTTAGCCCAACGTGTGGTGTCCTCTTTGTCTCTTTTCCTGAGTAACCCCTGCAGAAACACAGATTCACCAAAACCTGTGGAATTCTGTTAGTTTAACCCCTAATTATATGTTGGGGATTGATTTGTGCCATTATTCTGGTTTCATTGATGATTTATAATTATAGTTCATGACCATCAACTCCCGTCACGAGCGCTTCTCGTCCCCTCCCATCACGGATGCTGATGGTGCTCGCTCCGCCCATCGCGCGCGCCACCCGCCAGGCTGAGCCAAGACCGGTGCTGGTGGCGGTGGTGCGCGCACGCTCCAACCCCGGCGGCTAGAATCGACCGGCCCCAACCTTCCCCTCCATAATGTTGTATATATATTTGAATTATTTCTGACATTTTAGATATATGTTGCAATTGTTCTATTTTGATGTTGCAAAAGTAGATCGGAGGATGTTGCAAGTGTTTCAGATGCATGTTGTAAGCGTTTATTCAAAATGTTTTATCTGTTTCTAGACATATGTTGCAATCGTTTTTATCTGGATGTTGCATATGTTTCACACATATGTTGCAATAGTATGTTCCAAAATGTTTTAGCCGTTTCAGTCTTATGTTGCAGCAAGTGGTTTATGTTGCAAGTTGCAAGTGTTAGTTTTTTTGATGTTTCATGTGTTCCACACACATGTTGTAAGTGTATGTTCTAAGTGTTTCATCTGTTTTTGAGACGTATGTTGCATTCAATTTTTTATGCTACAAGTGTTTTATGTTGTTTGGCCAAGAGTGAGTCGGGGGGCAGGAGGACGGTGCACGCGGCGCACCCCGGGTGCTGGGGGCGGGCGGACAGGTGGTCTGGTCAGGGGCACACCGAGTCCCGGCTCTCGAGTGTCGCCCGCAGTGGTAGACCTAGGATTTTACCATATGGTATGCGATACAAAAATTTCCTTATGCAATTTGATAAAATCATTTCTAATTTGTAAAAAACTATATTTTAATTCGGTAAAAACCACATGCATTAAATAACATGATAAGTCTTAAATTCAAGAATTAAGCTAGAAACTATAGACGTATCGCCTACCACTTAAAAGAAAGAAAGTAAGAGCACCATTCCCTACAACGATCGTCGCTCCGTCAGTCCGCCACTCACGTGCGACGATTGTAAAAGGAAAGAAACAAACTTCGCTCTCGTGCGACGTTCGTCTGCCTCGCGTGCGATGCTTGCTCCCTCCCTTCCGCTCCGCTAATCACGCGCTGTGACCATCTCCCTGCCCTCCCCCAATCACGTGCTACGACAATCCATCAATCACGTCGCCGCACACGCCATCCCCATACCAGGGCCACGTTTAGATTGCAAAAAATTTCAACTTGATGAATAGTGCCACTTTCATCTTATTTGGCAAATATTGTCTAATCGTAGACCAACTAGGCTCAAAAGATTCATCTCGTGATTTCCAACTAAACTGTGTAATTAGTTATTTTTTATCTACATTTACTACTTCATGCATGGGTCCGAAGATTGATGTGATAGAGAGAGTGAAAAAATTTCAAAATTTGGGGTGCATCTAAACATGGCGCAGTTCACGCATCCGCTCCCTGAGCTCCCTGTCCTTGCGACAATCCGTGAGCTCCCCGTCCCCGCTCCCTGCGGCCGCATACGCAGCCGCTCCCCATCCCCGCGGTCACTCGCTCGCTCGCCTACGTCGCCGCTCCACATCCCTGCTCTCTGCGGCCGCCTGTAGACATGCCGGGGCTGCCCAGATCCGTCGTGCCGCCGGCATCCAGCGTGAGGACATGCAGCAGATCACGGGTAGGAGATCGACGGCTTTGACTACGCCTCCATCCTCAGCCAGTGCTGCGAGCTGCCGGCCGGGTACGTGCAGCTGCCTGTGGGCATCGCCAGGCCGCTCCTGCTCAATGGCTGGATGTTCTAGGTCCCCATGGCCAGCACCGAGGGATGCCTCGTCGCCATCACCAACCAATCTCCAGGCTCCTCAGCCCTCTCTTCTGTCCTTGTGTGCCCAGTCACCCTCACAGTTGTGCACGAGATCCCCAACCAAACCCTAGGTGTGGGTTGGCAGAAAAATCTCGCGTGCTACTGTTGGCCACGACCTTGCAATCGAGAAGATGTGAGATGGAGAGGGGAGGGAAGGTCGGAGGAGCGGATGAGTTGGTGCAGCTCCGGGTGAGGTCGAGCATCAACGCAGGTATAGATACTTGACTGAGCTTTCAGCTTTGCGCATCATCACTAGATATAATTTCAATCTTTGTTCAATTGTTCCACAATGAGTCTCAAAAGTCCCTTTCTGAAAAAATTGCTGAATTATTAGATTTGATGGAGGAACACATCTAGGGTATATACAAAATCTATATAATGAAAGTACAATATTTAGTTAGCTGAAATCGAATGCTTTACTTTCCTGACTGAAATGTGCTCATGTTGATAGTCTGAAACTATTTATGCCTTTATAGGTTCACTACTGTACATTTGTTTAGAGGAAGGTGTTTTCACTCTGATTGCGGTTGGTATTGGCACTCCAGTTAAAGTCATGTATTTTTGCTAAGTGAGTATGTCTAATTTTGTAACATAGTGGCTTTAAATTTTGAAACACAGTGAATGAACTATTTGCCATCATGTATAGCACCTGCCTGATGTGATGTCAGGCTCTGAGTTTTGACCAAGTAATTTATTTTTGTTTGCTGTCTTGCTAGACAACAAATTTTTATGGGAAGGAGAGAAACCTGCCGATCTGTTTTAGTTTGTTTTCTGGCAACTTGTAAAAAATTTACCTCCCTTATTAGTTGTCTTCTTTAAATTTTATTTGATGGCTTGTCCTTTCGGTTGGAATCTTGTGCATGTCAACTTTTGAACATACCGAATGTTGCCTAATTCTGAAATCTAAAATGTAAGAATTTATTAAAATTATAGATGTCTCCTTATCATTTAACTGTTGTATGTTGTCATACATTCAAATGACCAGTTAGAATCACAAAAATTTGTGGTGTTTGTGTTTTTCAGATCTTATATCCACTGAACTTATTTGTTTAATCTGCAGGGTAATGGAAGCATGTCAAGAAAATCTACCAAAATAAGAAACAAAGAATGAGATGGTACTTCTTTTTATTTGGCCGTGGATATATGTTTGGGCACAAGAAGGATCTGATTGGTTACCAACCCTGGTTATTCTGAAGTTAAATCGTGCAGCTTTATGAGTTTGGTGGAGCCCAAAAGGTTTGTTGACCCCCTTTCTATTTCTGTCACATCCGTACGTTTAGAGGATAGATGCAGTTGTGCATTGGACCATTGGTTATAAACTTTTGGTGTTCACATTGCTGTGAGTCTCCTAAAGGGATGGGAGATGGGGAATAGTAGGGCCTTGCAGAATTAGGGATCAGGATCCCTTCTCACTCAGCGCTGCCTTTGTGCAACCAAGACGGGGAGACATCGCGAGTCACCGAGGCAGGTTCGTCGAGATCCACCACCTCTATTCTCCCATGGGGGATCACTTTCGTTCTCTGCCATCGCAGACTGCCATCGCAGAATGAATGGATGCCTGCCATCGCAGACTGCATCATCATATTCGACCTCTAACTGTCTGATAGTTACATTACCGGCCAAAAACAACACACAACAATGTTTTTAATATTAAATGGATCATAATTGTTGTTAGTTATTTTCTTAGAACTCAAATGCAATCATCAAGTACGAACAGATTCAGATTTCACAATACTTTTTGCAGGGTTTGATGGAGTACAAAATGGAGGTAGAGGTGGACGCCAGGAATCAGTGATACCACCACGAGAAAGCACGCCTATTGGAAGAGGTAACTGATCAATATATGATGATTTGGCTTTCATAAACACGAAAAGCACAGAACTGCACAGCATAGGCAAAGCTCGTGCTCTTGTTTGTTTCGCTCCATCAATCTGTGTTGTAGTTTGGGCAAGGGTGGCTGATAGGAGTCTGGTTGTAGAAACTCAGTTAATTTCATTGTTGGTCAATTGATGCTTGATTCATTGCAATAGCTCCGATCTAAGGTAATACATTTACATTTTCCTATTCTGAATGTACTTTTTTTTGCTTCACCTTTTCCTATTCTGAATGTTAAATACAGTCAATTGATTAGTGTTGCCATGAACCTTTTCCTTCACCTCTTACAGTCCTAGCTAATTTTGCATGCCAAGTAAATAAAAAAAATATTTCGTCAATCCTGCTGAGATTCTTAATTCCTGAATTTTAATCTAAAATATATGCATAACAACAGTACTCTTTGATTATGACCTGCGTTCTCAATTTGTTACAACAACAACATAGCCTTTTGTCCCAAGCAAGTTGGGGTAGGCTAGAGATGAAACCCAAAAGAGACGAGAAACAGGGAGACACGTAAAGTGACATAAAGGACACAAGACAAAAAGAGGTTACGGTTCAGGCATGTTGATTGTCAATCTCCAAGCGCTCCTGTCCATAGCTAAATCCTTGGAGATATTCCACTCCTTAAGATCTCTCTTAACGGACTCGTCCCAAGTTAGTTTAGGTCGACCTCTACCGCTCTTTACATTATCGGTCCGCTTTAGAACTCCACTACGCACCGACGCCTTAGGAGGCCTCCGTTGGACATGTCCAAACCATCTCAACCGATGTTGAATCAATTTCTCCTCGATTGGTGCCACCCCAACCCTATCCCGAATATGATCGTTCCGGACTCTATCCCTCCTTGTGTGCCCACAACACCAATGCAACATACGCATCTCTGCTACACTCAATTGCTGGATATGTCGCCTTTTTGTAGGCCAACACTCAGCACCGTATAACATCGCCGGACGAATCGCCGTCCTATAGAACTTACCTTTCAGCTTCTGAGGCACCCTTTTGTCATAGAGAACGCTAGAAGCTTGACGCCATTTCAACCAGCCAGCTGAAATTCTATGCCTAACATCTTCATCAATGTCTCCATCCTTTTGTAGCATCGACCATAAATACCGAAAAGTATCCTTCTTGGCCACCACTTGCCCATCGAGGCTAACGTCTCTCTCCTCGTGCCTAGTCGCGCTGAAATCGCACCTCATGTACTCGGTCTTAGTCCTACTAAGTCTGAACCCTTTCGACTCTAACGTGTGTCTCCATAGTTCTAACTTCCTATTAACCCCTGCCCTAGTGTCGTCAACTAGCACCACATCATCAGCAAAGAGCATACACCAAGGGATATCACCTTGTATGTCCCTTGTGACCTCATCCATCACCAAAGCAAATAAATAAGGGCTCAAAGCTGACCCCTGATGCAGTCCTATTTTAATTGGAAAGTCACTGGTGTCGCCATCACATGTTCGGACAAACGTCACCACATCCCTGTACATATCCTTGATGAGGGTAACGTACTTAGTTGGGACTTTGTGCTTTTCCAAGGCCCACCACATGACATTTCTCGGTACTTTGTCATATGCCTTCTCGAGGTCAATAAAGACTATGTGCAAGTCCTTCTTCTGCTCCCTATATCTCTCCATCAATTGTCGTAATAAGAAAATCGCCTCCATGGTCGACCTACCAGGCATGAACACAAACTGATTTTGGGTCACATGTGTCACTCTACTTAGGCGATGCTCGATAACCCTCTCCCAGAGCTTCATCGTTTGGCTCATCAACTTAATCCCACGGTAGTTAGTACAACTTTGAACATCTCCCTTGTTCTTGAAGATAGGTACTAATATACTTCTCCATTCTTCAGGCATCTTGTTAGACCGAAAAATAAGGTTAAAAAGCTTAGTTAACCATACTATCGCTCTGGCGCCTAGGTATCTTCACACCTCAATGGGGATACCATCAGGGCCCATCGCTTTACCTCCCTTCATCCTCTTCAAAGCCTCTCCGATCTCTACCTCCTGAATTCTCCTCACAAAGCGTCTGTTGGTATCGTCAAATGAGTCATCCAACTTAAGGGCAGGACCCTTATTCTCCCTATTAAATAGCTTGTCGAAGTACTCTCTTCATCTGTCCTTGATCTCCTCATCCTTCACCAGAAGTCGATCTGTCCCATCCTTGATGCATTTTATTTGGTTGACGTCTCTTGTCTTCCTCTCGCGGATTCTAGCCATCCTATAAATGTCCTTCTCCCCTTCCTTCGTGCCTAGCCGCTAATAAAGGCCATCATACGCCTGACCTTTTGCTACACTCACAGCTCGCTTTGCAACCCTCTTCGCTATTTTATAGCCCTTTGCGTTCTCGATTTGTTCTACACTATAAATGCCCAGATCTTTATAATATAGTGTAGTAGATGCAGCTACGCTATAATAATAAAATATAGTATGAACAACCAGTGCAAAGCACTAACAAAGCTCTTGCCTTTCATATATATCTGAATATGATAGCAATAATAACCTAGGTACGTGATTTGTAAGTAATCTGAGAAACTTGAGATGACAGGGACCAAATATGCTTGTGCCATTTGTATGTCTAAAATATGCTAGCAAATAGCCTCCATGGTTTGTAAGTTTTTGATGGAGAAGCTTTTGCCCTTGGTACATCAGAGAAGCTTTGACAGGAATCAAAAAAGTTTTTCATCTAAAAACGTTCATTTTTCATTTTTCCACAAACATATTGTTTGTGAATCTCGAAAGTTATTGTATGTTTCATTCCCTGTTTCAGGTAGCCCTGGGTGTGATCTATACTGTACCTAATGAGGACATGGGGAACCATTCAAGGTTGGAGGAGAATGAGGATAGCTGCTCGAGGACAACTACCCTGAGTTCATTGCCAAGAAGGTAACGGCTCGATTCATATCGACAATTGAATTTGGAACTGTATAGCTGCATGATTAGGATTCAACATTGCCATAGTAATTTGAAATTTTCTTTGGTAGACTGAAAAGTTTCAGTTTCATGCTAGCGCCATCGCCATTGATCGCGGGGGGGGGGGGGGGGGGGCACTCTCCGCCATCAGACGGGCCTAGCATCCGCACAGCGAGGCAGGGCCATGCATCTGCACCTCATCCCACTTGTAGATCATTTTTGGATGATGAATGGAGAGAGCAGTTTGCTTCGTCATGCCACATTAGCATTAGCACTCTTATTTTAGCCTGCTCAATTCTGTAGAGATCGTTTTTGGATGCTTAATACTGAAACATGTGTGAAAACATGGTCGTATGAACCACAAAACTTTAGTCATTTAAATATTTAATTATTTATATTTTTTTTCTTTTGTTCAACTTGAGTCATTGCACGTACATCGTCTCGAATGCATGTTGAAATACCTTTGTTCTATTGTTATCGAATATTGATATTCCTATCTATTTAGATTTATTTATCTGAACTTATGTGTTGCATTGCTGCTTTGTGTTTTCTTTGGTCTATATGGAAATAGACTTTTGTATCTCATTCCTGTTTTCAACTGTGTCTTAATATATGTAAGGCTTTTAAATACAAGAGTTCTACAAATCATGTAATCTGATCTCCTTTTTTTTGTTCAGGCCATCTGAACCAACAGGAATTCTGGAGCCACCTCCAAACATGAATTCTGAATGCTAATTTGAACTTCTAGCAGATGAAGAATGATGTACTGGAGCATTTTGCATTATGAGTTCTACCTTCGGCTCTGGACCAGCAAGAGGAAGCTCATTATCCAAGAGGCAGGGATACTTATTTTGTGAGCTGTTTAAGGAAGCATTCACATACATCTATTTCTATTTTTTCTCTACCAAAATTATTTGGTCTAATTTGAAATTTTTTGGATGCTTTCATCATAGCTGTTGATTTAAGACTAATATCGTACCAAGTTATTTGTTAGTCTTCTAAATCATGGGCTGGTGCTAAATGGTTTGAGTCGTGCAAGAGCTGTGTTGTCTGTATATGCATATATATGTCAATCAAGCAAAAAGACAAGTTTGTACTAAATTATTTATCTATTGATTTCGACTCACTCTTTTTCTTATTCTTATTGAGTTGAAAATTTTGAGGCTCCTAGCCCATGATTATTTTTTATACTCTTATTACTCTATTCAAAATTTTGAGACTTCCGTAGCAACGCATGGGCATCTGCTATAAGGACAAAATCAGTAACTCTCCATTTGTATACCCCTCACCCCGATATGTAACGTATTCTTGGCATGTTGATACCAGTGTATAGAAAGAACCTCACTAGGAGCCTAGATTTAGCCATTCAGCAAGTAGTGCCAATTTATTGGTTTCTCCATAGTTAAATATCTCCTATGAAATTCTTACACATTTCATGTGATTACTTTGTAACTTACTATACAGTAATGTCATGCGGGGCCCATGGTAACATTTACTAATCTTAACAAGTTCACAGAACAACTTTATGCACATATTGTTCAGTTCTAAATTAGAATTGATTAAATCAGCTAAATCATGGTGGCTATTTTTATTTGGTAATTCTATTCTACAAAACAAGACTAATTGATTTGATCAGTGCTATAAAAATAAAACAAAGCTGAGTATAACATACTTTTTAGAAAAAAAAAGGTACTCCTCCATTCCAATTTTTAAAGCTACTAATTGTATATGAGCCACTTTCTAATTTCATATTTGACTTTGCATGAGGATGGCTACAGGATACGAAATGATTCTGTGATAGTGTGATGTAGCTATTGGCTTACAGTGGAAATTTTAGGGGAACTTTAATTCCTAAAGACAAAAGAAGTGCAAGGCTATCTCAAGCTTGCGTTGGAAATTCTAGGAGAATTTAAATTCCTAAAGGAGTGCTAGACCCATCATAAACTAGAAGTCGTAAGAAACTAGAGTGTATCAATTTCACATGAAAATTTGATTTATATTTTAATTGTCCATCCTTCATGTAGACATATAATATTGATATTCTGAACATCATGTTCGAAATATTGTTTTTGGTAACAGTATACCCGCGTTCATAGTAATATTATCATAGTATTATTTTTTCCATTGCAACGCACGGGCATTTTACATATATACTCGAACCTATGTACATGATGACATGGAGATGCAGTAGAACTTATTCGTGGATTTAATGGCACACGAAATGAATTGATATCAGAGACTTCTTCCTGCTGATATAAAACATTATCTTATCCGCATCACAGAAAGGTTTATACAGTAGAGTTTGTGAGCCTACGACGCCACGTTCTCCATGACTGTGTTATTTTTACGAACTATGATTTTTAGATTAAATATCATTTTAACATCAGTATTTAATTTCACTGTATTGTTATCTTATTGTGTGATCCGTATGTTTTTTATACAAAAGTATAACTGTCCCGTAGCAACGCACGAGCATGCTACCTAGTTATGATATAAATAGTTCAAATGAAATACAAAAATATAGCCATAAAAGAGATTTATAATATTACATGTCTGACTTGTTTACCCACCACTTTTTGATGACATGAATGTCTCGATTATATTATCTTCATCCACTTAGAAGAAAAATATTCCGCTTAATGAATGTGACTAGACAACTAAATGTTGGAGTGCAGACTTTGTAAAGAGAACATGACACTATACATAGCTACGATTTCCATCTCATTTCAGGGCGTATCACACATGGCACAACAAGATGTGATGAAAAAAATTGCAAAATAAAGGACAAAACATATTATTTATAGTTATAATATCTAGAGGGGATAAAAAATTGGAAAAAAAACAAAGAAACATTTGAGGTCTCATGGGACAAATCAAGATGGGATGAAAATAGAAAACTAAAGGATGAAGTATATTATATATAGTTAATTTTAAAGGAGACAAAATTAAATAGAAATTATATTTAAAAGGACATTGTACATAGCTATTGATAAGTATAATGAAATGATGCCGAAGTGATATCACTTTCATTTGTCAGTCCATTTCATGACATGTCTCACGGGCCACAATAATATGGGTCAAAAAATAGAAAATAAAGGAAGAAATATATCATATATAGATATGGTTATTAATATAGAGAGGGGATAAAAGATCAGAAATTAAGAACTGCTCGCAACCAAGGTTTCACGAGACAACAAGATGGGATAAAATAGCAAGACTAAAGACAGAATTATATTATCTATAGGTAATTTTTAAAAGGGACACAAAAATGGAAAATAAAAACAAAAATGAGGCTACAAAGGATTGAATCAGCTACCCTTGTTTACGCACTTTGAAAAAATAGCAGTAGATTAGATGGTTTTTTATGGTTTTGCTAATTTTATAAGAATAGCAGGTTGAAATACCAAGTTGTTGGAGATGCTCTAAGTAGTAAAGTGCAATCGAACTAACATGTCAACTCGTCACTCGTGACATCCAGTTCAAGATGGCAACGGGTACGTACCCGACGGGTAGTGCTCACCCGTACCCGTACCCGCACCCGTAAAATTTTACCCGTCGGGTTACCCGTACCCGCATGCGGGTAAAAAAATAGTTCCATACCCGTACCCGCCGGGTAATTCTCACCCGACGGGTAACCCGTACCCGATAGCATACCCGAAAATTACCTAAAAATATCAAATAGTCACATGCAAAAATAAATCATTCTAAGCTTCCAACAAGTTACAAACATGCTAACAAATATTATTAGCATCATTACAACAAAGACAATCTATTAGAAATATAGTGGATTTCTCAATGGGCCAAATTCATGACTTATATGCGCTAAAATAACTGAGGTTTGCTAGTTATTTTTGCGGGTATGTCTTACCCGCGGGTATGCGGGTATGGGTAGTATACACCCGCACCCGTACCCGCATACCCGATGGGTACAGGATTTTGCCCAATAACATACCCACGGGTAGAAAATTCATTCCATACCCGTCTCTTTATCGGGTAATACCCGTCGGGTACTCGGGTTTCGGGTACCCGTTGCCATCTCTACATCCAGTCCAACTATAACTAAAGTAGATAGCCAGATTTTGAGCCGGCAGCACCGACTCGAACGCTTTATAGCTTTATTTCATTTTTTTTCTTAATTTGGGAGAGGAAATTGCTTGATCATTTCTTAAAATCAGTACAAGTGAAGGTGCAAGCAATTTGTGCAATAATATAAGATCAGTTTGCAATATGTGCATCCGAATCATGCTCATTTCATTAATCGAACATGGCAACCAGAGAAGTCAGGAGATTATTTGGAAACCAGGAGGAACATCATTGGACGCCATTTTACACATCAAAGTTACAATTCATGGGCATTAAGTACCAGGCCACATATCTGTCTCATTTAGGAAGAACAAGGGCAGGTTTAGATCCAAAATTTTTGGCAAAATGGCACTGTAGCGCTTTTCGTTGTTATTTGGCAAATATTGTCCAATCATGGTCTAATTAGGCTTAAAAGATTCGTTTCGTCCATTTCATCTAAACTGTGTAATTAGTTTTATTTTTTATCTATATTTAATGTTTCATGCATGTGTCCAAAGATTCGATGTGACGGTGAATCTAAAAAATTTTGCAAAATTTTCTGGGAACTAAACAGGGCCCAAGACAATAGGCATGCACATAACAACAAGATACATGCAACAGGGTTGATCTGGCATACTTCCAGGAAAAAGAGCAGCTAGGCACCTTGAGCAAGCTACTCAGGAAAGGTTGCAAGAAACAGCATGGAACGGTAAACAAGGTCCAGCTTGATAATAGGAACAACTAATCACTGACTCTTAAGTTGGCATTACATAGGTAGAACTGGGAAACAATCCCAGAGACAAAAGGCAGCATATATGCTTACTCAATTGGCAGATAAGTGCTTCCCCGGATCAAACTCATCAGGTCCAAGTAGATAATCTTAACTTGGTACAACTAGTGGAGGAACTTAAAGCAATCCGAAAGGAAGAAGGCAGCATTCTTAGTGATACCAGTTGAAAGTGGCTCTTAGTTTCCTAATGTGATTAAGTGGCAAAAGATCGCTCTTCAGCTTTAAGCTTCTATTCGATGAAACTAAAACCTGTACAAATGGAAAAGCATAATAAGTGCCAAGGGGTTTCATCTGACAAATTATTGAGAGGTAAAAATGGCAAGTAAAAATGAGATACAGGAAAAGACTACCATATGAAATATGGACATATTTGTGTTATGGTGCAGAATAATTAATTAACACATTATACTATCGCTCTGCCCCAAAAATTAGTGCAAATGTTTTATTTCTTTCCAGCTGAGTTCATTCACTTTCCTAAAGTTAGGAGTTTCATTGTTGCTTTATCTTTCCAACATACAGAGGCAAACAATTGTAACATGGAAGCATGGAGAGTGAGTCTATGTGTACAAACACTTGTGAATATAAAATGGATCAGATGGTTCCAGTTCCCATCGCCAAAACGTGGTGCTAGATTTTCATTTCCACAATAACTTGGTATGCCCAAATATTGTTTAGTAACTAATATAGAGTTTCTTCATTGCTTGCCACTTTAATTTACCCATGTGTTAAGCCAAACAAAAGAAATATAGAAAGCGTGAGAGTGTTGCTAGCTATCTTACTGATATTAAGTTTGCTCAGGAACTTCAAAGCTTTAAGAGCGGTTCCATCAACCCCTCCACAAATGATTTTAACTCTCTTAAGGTGTGATGATATGGTTGGTGGTAACTCCTTTGGATTGAACCTTCCTTTCATTTGCACATCAACTTCAGCTGGCTACATTTGCATTATCATAAAGAATTAAAGATTTCACAAAGATCAACCAACTATCTACATAAAGTTCTACATGCAACAGTTGCCAATTGAGAAATTGTTTACCTTGAAATATATACAAAGAATAAGGTCCTCTAAAACTGGTGAATGTTCAAGAATACATGCTAGTGGATGCTCATCAGGCACACACCAGTTTTCATTGAGAGTCAATGACTTCAATTGACTAAAAGTAGGGCAAAGTTTCAAATCCCTTCTGAAAATGAACTGGGACAGATAGCAACCAGATAAATCAATAAATCTTTAATATAAACATGGTGTTTGTAAAAAGATGAACATGAACATGATTATTTGAGGTCTAAGCATACCTTTTCAGAGTAAGCTATCAACACCAAAGACTTTGCTTGAGATATACCATGCAAAATCACAGAGGCACTGTCATCCCGTATGCAACCTCCGCAGCTCACATCACCACAGTCCCCATTGTTAGAATGGCTGCAGCAGTCATTACAAACCTTATACATTCCAACAGAAGCCTTAACCAACAAGGGCATTTTCTCAAATACAGGAGTCCGGCCAGCAGTGACTTCTAGCACCAATGAAGCAAGATTCGGGAAGAGAATTCGAGCTCGGAAACTAGGGTTGAATGTGCCTTTCTTGATAATTAGATGCCTTAAGGACTGGGATGAGATCCTCTCGGCATGCTCGAAGCTGCACTCTTGAATCTGTAGATCTTGCAACTCAGGACATCTCGAGAAGTCAAGAAAATCATCATTGAACACTAGGCCGCGGAGCTCTATGTTGGTCAGGTGCCTGGAGGTGAGGGGTGGGTCCTCCGGCCGCATCCGAGCATGGGTTTTCCCAAGGAAGCTGACCCGCAGGACCTGGACTTTGCACTGCAATGCGTAACTGACCCAGAGCCCCAGTTTTGAAAATCGACGACTACGACGCGCCTAGTCGCTAGGCTAGGCCCCGGCGCCTGGACTAGGGGGGTAATCGCCCCTCAAGTCGACGGGAGCGCCTAGGCGGCGCTAGGCGGCGCCTCAGCGCGACTCGGCGGCGCCCAGAAGCCCTAGGCGGCGCGTAATCGACGCGAATCGGCCCGCGATTCCCAGCGCGCGCGAAATATTACGCAGCGGCGGGCGAGCGCGCGCGTAGGAAAGGTTAACGCCGCGTAGGGGTACCGAAGCCACGCGCGACGCTATTCTGCTGCCAAGCGATGCTCCTCTCCGCCGGGAAGCAGCTTCCGCCGGCGCCGACGCTCCTCCCCGCCCGCCAGTCCGCTCCGACCTTGTCCTCCTCCACTCCTCCCCGGTCTCCGCCCAGTCCGTCCTCCTCCCCGCATTGAAGCCTCGAAGGGCCTCCCCGCCGCCCAGCTCCCACCGCCCAGTACCCTCCCCGGCAGTCATCTCCCTCAGGCGGAGCCCCAGCCCCCAAGGCCGACGCCCGAAGCCGAAGGTATGTCCTCAGTCCTCCCCTGCTCTGCTCTGCCCCCTTGAACTGACTGCTTTGCTCTGTTTCTTTCTCTGTTTCCTGCTTGAAGCCTTGAACTAACTGAACTGACATGCATGCTCAGATGATCTGTTTCCTCTCCTCTGTTTCTGAAATCTGAAGTATGAATCTGTGAATTGCTGTAGTAGTGCATGTATATATCATTATATCTGAATATCTGATTGCTTGTTCTGAAATCTGATTGCATGCATGTTCTGAAACTCAGATTGGCTGATTGCTACAACCTACAGGCATACTGATTGCTTTGATTTCTGAAATCTGAAATCTGATTGCATACTGCATGTGTATGTTTGTAATTTGTTGATTGTTCAGATGACGGAAGCAGAGGGTCAACCTGACTCTGGAAGTGTAACAGCAGGAGCAAATGTCTTGAGAAGGAACTCAGATGATGTGGGATGGGAGTTTGGGGTTCTGGAAGTGTAACAGTAGGACCAGGTGAAGTGCATACTCTGTGACAAGGTCATGTTTGGAGGGATTTATCGGTTGAAGCAGCATATCGCCTAAGAAGGTATGTCTATCTAAATTATTCATGATTTATGCTATATAAATATATATATTATGCTATATATATATATATATATATATATATATATATATATATATATATATATATATATATATATATATATATATATATTATACTAAATTGGCAAAACGCCTAGCATCGCCTAGGCTAGCCTAGGCTGGACTAGTCGCTAGGCTAGGGGTTATCGCCTAGCGCCTAGAAAAACTTAGCCCAGAGCCTCACGTGGCGAACATCAACAGTTGCTCCGGCGAGCCTGAGCTCAAATGTCTCCAGAGGTGAGCTTCCACGGAGGAGTAAGAGACTGTCCACAAACTCCTGGACCTCCTCGAAGGGCACCGGCGCCCCCCGTCGGTGCCGACGATGCGAAGGACAGTGGCAGACTTTCCAGAGGTGTCGCCAGCGCTGGGCGAGCACGCAAGTCCGCACCGCCTGTTGCGCGGTGAGGAAGGAGAGTATGTGGTGTAGGGTTTCGTCCGGGAGGGCGCCGATGCGGTCGCCGCTGCTCGCCGGAGCTGCTTGCCGCGCTTTACCGGCAGCCATTCCGGCCGCCGCGGGAGGGTGCCTAGATCCGCAGAGCAGGAGGCAACGGGGGCGAGCTGCGAGATCTGGGAACGGAGCAGCTTGCGGCTTTTGCTGGTGGCGGCGCGGATGAATTGGGGCGGTGGTGCTGCGGGGGCCGGGGAGTGCTGGTTCGCGGCTACAGGGGCTAGGGTGGAGCCATATCTGCGGCGGCGGTCAGGCGGTGGCGGGCTGGCAATGGCGGCGGCGGAGGTCGCCGGGCTTGCACTCGTCACAACTTCACAACGTTAGAGCAGCGTCCGGCCAGCACGTCTGCCATCCTTGTGTCCGTGGGCTGTGCTGGGCTGGGCTACGCGGAAAATCAGGCTGGCTTGATGGACCATGGCCCCGTTCGGCTAGGCTGATAAGCCGGCTGAAAAACACTGTTGGCTGATTTGTTGTGAGAGAAAAATACTGTTTCGGTTGAAAAAATAAGCTGAAAAAAACGGATTATAAGCCAGGTGAACATGCTCCATGGGTTCTAACGACTACGAACATTGATCACGCTGCATCAACACATGAAGGGCGCTGTACATCACAAGTAGCCCTGGGCAAATTTAACCGAGAATTGAAAGAACCAAAACCAGAAGAACCAGAATCGAAAAATTTGATTCCTTATTCGGTTTCTGATATTGAGGAACCGAAATAACCGATGAAAATTCGGTTCCTACTCTCGGTTAATCGAATTAACTGAAAAAACCGAATTAGATGAATTATACTTCACTTACTTATATTTTATAAGATTATGTTTGGTTTTATGTGTAGTGTTTTATATTTAAACTGCTATATATTTGTGTTACTATATTGCTATTATTTTCTTATACATTATTATTATTAAATTAAAAATAAATATAGTGTTACATAAATTTGCCTTAGAACACATATATTTATTGTTGTCTTGAGGTCTTCTAAAAAAATTCGGTTAGAATCGAAATAACCGAGAACCGAAATGATCGGTTCCTAAATTTTTTTTTGAATCAATCGGTTCCTATTTTCTAGAAACCAAATTTTATCGATAACTGAGGGAACCGAACCGAGAACCGAATGCGCATCCTAAATCACAAGTGGTCAAGTGCATACAACTAGGAAGGTCGATGCCCAAACAGCACGCGCTTAGCTAGCTTTTTTTATAATAATAAAATAAAATTTGATTTTTCTACAAAAATATTTTTAAATAGTTCTTTGAGTTCACCCGTTGCAGCTTGGGGTCACCTTCTGTCTGAGGGCCTCGGTTGGACAAGTTGATCGAGTTGACCGAAGATTCTCGTGGGGTCTTCTAGTTTGCTTCCGAGGATTCCATCGTCGAGAATAGAGTTGAGGGATTCTCACTGCGTTAACGAGGTTAACCTTGCAGAAGGAGAGCGGAAAGAAAGTGATCTCGTAACAAGGATGAGTCGAAACTCAAAGCCAGAAGTGATTTCTGGTGATTAGCTTTTAGCTAGGTGTACTTCAAGGATCAAGGAGGTGAAAATTAGGAGTTAGGGCTTCTAAGGGTGTTTTTGCAAACTTTGAATTTGAAACGACTATCGAGTCGTGACAATTAGAAGCCAGAAAAGTCTTATAGTGGGGATATATTATTTAGGTATAGAAGATATGCATATACAATTAAATGAGCCAATTACATATGTGACAACTAATATTTCTATAAGAGATGTCTAGTAATTAATAAACAGGACTACCATGGTCATTTGAGTTCCATACTAATATATCCAAAAATATCTAGAACGATAGGTTCTTTTCAAGAGAGAGAGAGAGAGAGAGAGAGAGTATAATTTTAGTTGGAGGCTTCAAACCTTCAGAGAGGGTGTAAAGTGAGTCTTGTCCCGTTCCAATGTTTAAGGATGAAAACAGAACTTATAGGGGTACACTGTACTTCGTTCTTGTGATTAACCGTGAAAGCTTCTTGCGCCACCTGAGGCGATTTCGACTCTCAGCGCCAAAGAAAAATTGGTAGGCACGTCGAAATCATATTTTAAGGATACAATTTGCCAAACGCCCAAGGCAACGTGTAGCTAGTTTTTGTTTCCAATCTTGCTACCTCACGTCGTTTTGAATCGTGGGACACAATAACAAAGAGGTAATTGAACCGGCTGGATTAGGCCAACCGTAATGCTGGGTATAAGGCATCTGTTAGCCTAGACGATGCTGATGGTGGCCTGTGGCGTAGCCCAACGACCGCTCATCCACTCGCCCTTGCCCTCAACCGTTCTACAAAAAAAGAAAAACATTCTTATCCCTTCCGCTCCTTCCTCTCCACCACATCGCCTTGCGGCTGCCACTCCGTCTGTCACATCCTGAACGCGGATGCCACTCTACCTCACTGCTGCCGCGCACCCCATCCGACACTACTCGCTCGCCCCCGTTGCGAGCGCTTCTCGCCCCTCCCGTCGTGCGCGCTGGTGCTGATGGAGCTCACTCCGCCCGTCGCGCGCGCCGGCCACCCGGCCGAGGCAAGACCGGTGCTGGTGGCGGTGCTGCGTGTGTGTCAATGGTGCTAGTGCGCCCGCTGCTGGAGGTGGTGGTGCTCGCTCGCTGCCGGCTCCAACCTCGACGGTTGGAATCGACGGGCCCTGGCCTTTCCCTCCCCTATATTGCATATGTATGTTTTAACTGTTTCAAATGTTTTCGGATGTATGTTGCAATTGTTCTATTTTAATGTTGTAAAAGTAGATCGGGGATGTTACACATGATGCATATATTGCAAGTGTTGCAGATGCATGTTGTAAACGTTTGTTCAAAATGTTTCATCTGTTTCCAGACATATGTTGCAATCGTTTTTATCTAGATGTTGCATACGGTTTCACACATATATTGCAACAATATGTTCCAAAATATTTCAGCTGTTTCAGTCTTATGTTACAGTAAGTAGTTTCATGTTGCAAGTTGCAAGTGTTATTTTTGGATGTTTCATGTGTTCCACACACATGCTGCAAGTGCACATTCTAAGTGTTTCATTTGTTTTCATACGTATGTTGCATTTAATTTTTTTTCATGTTGCAAATGTTTTATGTTGTTTGACCGGAGGCCACCGGGGGGAGGGGCAGCAGGACGGTGCGCGCGGCGCATCGGGGGGCGGGGAGCGCTAGGGGCCGGTGGATGGGTGCTTCGGTCGAGGGCACGCCGAGTTCCAGCTCTCGAGTGCCACCCGCGCGGAGAGAGAGGAGTGAGTTTGGGGAATGACCAGCGGGCGCTAATACGAGGACGGAGTGCGCGTGTCAGGCGGGGCGAATCCAGATGTGGGTGGGGCGATGGCGGATTGGGATGAGCTGTTCAGGCTGTCCGAACGTCTGGGCGCACACGTCCGAACGTCCTGGTGCTAGCCTAGCCGTTAGGCCAAATGAACAGAAATCGGCTCAGATTGCCTAAAAACCCACATTAAGTAGTAGAGTGCAATCGAACTAACATGCCAACTCGTCACTCGTGACATCCAGTCCAACTATAAGTAAAGTAGATAGCCAGATTTTGAGCCGGCAGCACCGGCTCGAACGCTGTATAGCTTTATTTAATTTTTTTCTTAATTTGGGAGAGGAAATTGCTTGATCATTTCTTAAAATCAGTAGAAGTAAAGAAGGCGCAAGCAATTTGTGCAATAATATAAAAATCAGTTTGCGATATGTGTATCCGAATCATGCTCATTTCATTAATCGAACATGATTTCATTAATCGAACATGGCAACCAGAGAAGTCAGGAGATTATTTGGAAACCAGGAGGAACATCATTGGACGCCATTTTACACATCAAAGTTGCAATCCATGGGCATTAAGTACCAGGCCACATATCTGTCTCATTTAGGAAGAACAAGACAATAGGCATGCACATAACAAGATACATGCAACAGGGTTGATCTGGCATACTTCCAGGAAAAAGAGCAGCTAGGCACCTTGAGCAAGCTACTCAGGAAAGGTTGCAAGAAACAGCATGGCACGGTAAACAAGGTCCAGCTAGATAATAGGAACAACTAATCACTGACTCTTAAGTTGGCATTACATAGGTAGAACTGGGAAACAATCCCAGAGACAAAAGGCAGCATATATGCTTACTCAATTGGCAGATAAGTGCTTCCCCGGATCAAACTCATCAGGTCCAAGTAGATAATCTTAACTTGGTACAACTTGTGGAGGAACTTAAAGCAATCCCAAAGGAAGAATGCAGCATTCTTAGTGATATCAGTTGTCAGTGGCTCTTAGTTTCCTAATGTAATTAAGTGGCAGAAGATCCATCTTCAGCTTTAAGCTTATATTCTGTGAAACTAAAACCTGTACAAATTGAAAAGCATAGTAAGTGCCAAGGGGTATCATCTGACAAATTATTGATTAGTAAAAAAGGAAAGAAAAGATGAGATACAGGAAAAGACTAGCTTATGAAAATTTCACTTGACTAAACTGTAACTATTCCAAAGCTGGAGTTATGAACAACTAAAATGTAGCTATAGTAGAATCCTTAACAAATACTTCAGCATTCAAGGGCAATGTTTTCAAGGCGGTAAGGCAAGGCGAGGCGACTAACTACCGCCTTACGCTTAAGCGACTAAGCGTGAGGCGAGGCGACGCCTTAAGAAATTAATTAAAAAAATACAAACAACAGCTTAGAGCAGTAGTTGAAGAAAAAAAAAGGAAAAAAAGAAAAAGAAAGGAGCCGAGTAAGAAGTGGGCTCACCCAGACCACTAGGCAGCCCATGTGCTCAAAAAAAGGAAAAAAAGAAAAAGAAAGGAGCCGAGTAAGAAGTGGGCTCACCCAGACCACTAGGCAGCCCATGTGCTCCTTCCCCTCCTAGCGTGTGGCTTCATCGAAGTCCCCATCCCGAGTTCCCGACCCCCATCAGCGCCGCCGCTCCCCACTGCTATTCCGCCTCCGCACGACGGCGCGACCGCACGAGTGGCTGCTCAGCTTCCCTCCGCCCCTCTCCGGATGCCTTGCTCTGCTTCCCTCTCCTCCTAATGCGCTGCTCTGCTCTTCCCTCTGCCCCTCTGCTTCCCCTTCCTCTCTCTCCTCTGCTTCCCCTTCCTCTCTGGGCAGTGCTCTCAGATCGATAGCCGTTGCCGTCTCCCCTTCAAGATCTCCCGCGTGCTCCTCTCTGCGCTGTATTTCTCCCGCGCGTCTCTCTGCGCGCGTGCCAATTTCTCCCGCACACCAGCTCTCTCTGCGCACTCCTGTTTGCCGCCCAGAATCGGACCCGTGTATGGCGTCCGCCATGCACGATTTGGTGCGAATCGGACGCCAAAGCAACGATTTCTGGATGCCATGGTCGTAAGGCGGACGCCATACGAATCTAAGGCGAGTCGTCTGCTGTGGCATCCCGCGTGGAGCGTCTTGGCGATTAAGCGACGACAAAGCAACGCCTTGAAAACATTGTTCAAGGGCATACATCTTCTAGACATTGGAAGCCTTTGACATGCAACTTTGAATTTCAACTAAATAAGTATCACGGTATATTATTGTTTTTTTGCAGAGCATAAACATGCTTCTGTATATTAGATTAATTGATAACAGCAGAGAGGTTGCAAGGATATATAGGAGAAACTAAGCTAGTAATTAAGAAGGAAGGGGAGATCCCAGGCAACACGAGCTAGTAATTAAGAAAGGGGGAGAATCCCATGCAACATGCCAGGGCAGAAACCGAGGCAACAGCCAGCAGGTCATTAAACAGAATATTAAGCATGATAACATTTTTGACACGCAACTTTGAGTGTCACCTTTTAAATAAAATATATTTGCACATAATTGTAGAAATACTGACCAATCTAAACATTATATTTATATATATTTATAGATGGAGGCAGTATTTCATTAGTTTCGTAGTAACAAATTCACTACAAACACTACTACCATGAAAATCAAGATATTCATGGATAGCCCTCAATGCAGAATTCTAGATGATCAGGTGGATAGCAAAGCTGAGAAATTAAGTAGCCAATTCGAAATGGATTTGGGTATCGCATTATTGTCTATTTGCATCCTTGCAAAGAACTCTTCTACTCTCATAACTGTTGAAACAGCACCAGGATACAACTTTCTAAGATTGTGAAAACAGATTCAAGGGTTCCAAAGTATGGTACTGGTTAACCCAACAATAAAAAGAAATTAAACAAGAAGGGAAACAGATAAGAATATTCTACTAAGACACTCATACCCTAGTAAGTATGAGTGAGAGGCAGGCAGGCAGGCAGGGAGGGAGGGAGGGAGGGGGGAGAGACTTCCATGAACAAGGAGGGGATTATAAACTGAACTTTCTGAAAGTAACAGTTAGCATAACATAGAAATTACATATACAGCAGGACTTATTAAAAATTTGACATACGGACATATTTGTGTTATGATAAGAAATAATTAACACATTATACTACTGCTTTGCCACAAAAAAGTAGTGCACATGTTTTCTTTCTCTCTAGCGGAGTGCATTCACTTTCCTAAAGAAGTTTGGAGTTTCTTTGTTACTTTCTCTCTCCCACATACAGAAGCAAACAATTGTAGTATGGAAGCATGGCGAGTGAGTCTATGTGTACAGATACTTGTGAATAAAATGGATCAAATGGTATTTTCCACTTCCCATCACAAAAATGTGGCGCACAATTTTCATTTCCACAATAACTTGGTATACCCAAATCACTGCTTGAGTAACTATAGAGTTTCTTCATTGCTTGCCAATTTAATTTACCCATACTCAAATGATACTTTCTGCTTCCCATCACCAGAATGGCAGAATGCAGTGCAAGATTTTCATTCCCAGAATAACTTGGCGTACCCAAATCACTGCTTTAGTAATTAACATGGAGTTTCCTCGTTGCTTCCACTTTGATTTTCCCCATAATATTAAGCCAAACAACAACAAAAAAAAGCAAGAATGTTGCTAGGCACTAGCTAACTTACTGATGTTAAGTTCACTCAAGAACTTCAAAACTTGAATAACTCTTTCATCAACCGCTCCACATCTGACTACCACGGTCTTAAGGTGTGCAGATATTGTGGGTGGTAGCTCCTTTGGACTGAACCTTCCTTTCATTATCACATTAAGTTCCTGCATCTGCATCTGCAGTATCACAAAGAGTTCACCAAGATCAACAAACAATCTATATAAAGTTCCACAATCCAACAGTTTCCCATTTAGAAATTATTTACCTTGTAAATTAGAATAAGATAAAGCTCCTCTAAAACTGGTGAATGTTCAAGAATACGTGCTAGCACTTGTATATCAGGCACACAGCAGGTTTCATTGAGCAGCAGAGACTTCAATCGAGTAAAAGTAGGGCAGCACTTCAAATCCCTTCTAAAAATATACTGGACAGACAACATCAAGTTGATCATTAGATCCTTAATACAATCTTGATATGTGTGAAACAAGGTGAACATGAACATGATAATATGAGGTGTAAGCATACCGTAACATCTTTAGCTCCCAACTCTAAATTCTTTGCTTGTGATAGACCATGCAAAAGCACGGGGGAAGTGTAGTTTGGTATGCAATTTTCACAGCTCTCGTCACCACAATCCCCATAGTTAGAACGGCTGCAACAGTCAGACTTCCCCAAGATCGCAACAAGTGCTGAAATCAACAAGGGCATGACCTCAAGTACAGGAGTTTTGCCACAACTGACTTGTAGATGCAGCGTAGTGAGATTGGGGGCATGAATACGGGTTCGGGAACTCCGGTTGAATACGGCTCTTGTGATTCTTAGACGCTTCAAGGACTGGGATGAGATTCTTCCCGCAAGCACGAAGGAACAGCCTTCAATTTCTAGATCTTGCAACGTGGGACACCTCGAGAGGTCAAGGAAGTCACCATTAAACGCGACGCCGCGGAGCTCTAGTTTGGTCAGGTACTTGGAGGTGAGGGGTGGGTCCTCCGGCCGCATCCGAGCATAGGTATTCCCAAGGAAGCTGAGCCGCAGGACCTGGACTTTGCACTCCACGGCGTACCTGACCCAGAGCCTCACGCGGCGAACGTCAACAGCGGATCCGGCGACCCTGAGCTCAAATGTCTCCAGAGGCGAGCTTCCACGGAGGAGCAAGAGGCTATCCACAAACTCCCGAGCCTTCTTCTTGAAGGGTACCGGTGCTTCCCCGTCGGCGCCGACGATGCGCAGGCCAGTGGCGGACTTCCAGAGGTGTCGCCAGCGCCGGGCGAGCACGCATGTCTGCACGGCCTGCTGCGCGGGGAGGAAGGAGAGGACGTGGCGCAGGATTTCGTCCGGGAGGGCACCGATGCGGTCGCCGCCGCTCTCCGGACCTTCTTGCCGCGCTCGCTTGGGCGCTTTACCGACAGGCATTCCGGCGGCCGCGGGGAGGGTGCGCAGCGCCGCAGGGCAGGAGGCAACGGGGGCGAGCTTCAAGATTTGGGGACGGGGCGGATTGGGGGTTCTGTGGGTGGCGGCGCGGACGAACTGGGGCGGCGGTGCTGTCGGGGAAGGTGCTGGTTTCGCTGCTACTGTAGATAGGGCGGAGCAATGTCTTTCTGAACGCTAAACGGTAAACAGTCGAGTCGCAAAAAAAAAAAAAAAAAAAAAAACGGTAAATAGTCGGTCACTCTTTGTTTAGCGTTTAGACCATTTAAATGGTGTTTAAACGGAGTTAAACGGCCTAAACGGTTTTGTACAATAACAATAAAATATACATATTTATGTAGGTAAAAATAAAATTTGCTAGAACCCATACATATTTACACATGTAAAAATCAAATATTCTACCAAATAATCTTGTTAGAAGAAATCTAAATCGCACAACACTTCATATTTTTACAATGTTAATTAGTTTCATGTTGATTGTGATAGACATAGTCCTTTAATTCACTTAATTATGGATTAAATGTTTGTTTAGCTCATTTAATCACGTTTAATCTGATTTTGTTTAGACCGTTTAGACGGGATTGAACGGTTTAAACGGGTTTAAACGGTCCAACCGTTTAATTTACCGTTTAGGGCCTAAACAACACGACTGACTTTTATTTACCGTTTAAACGGTGTTTAAACGGACTAAACGACCGTTTAGGCGAACGGTGGGGCGGAGGCATATCTGCGTCGGCGGCGGCAGAGGCGGAGGTCGGAGGAAAATAGGCGGAGGCGGAGGCTTCTTTGTATTCGTAGAGCGGCGTCAGTCCAGCACTACTCGGCTGCCACCCATGAGTCCGTGGGCCGTGCTGGGCTGCGGCCTGCGGGGAAACTCGGGCTGGCTTGACGGGCCAGGGACACAGGACTAGGATGATGATCGATCGCCGAATTCACGTGGTGATTGCGAGGTTTTAGTAACACTACTAGAAAAAATAATCTTAGGAGACACTGTCAAATCATTTCGGAGGCGGGCACCGCCAGTGACTGCCTCTGTAAATGCCTACTGTTCGACTCAAAATCATTTATGGAGGCAGGCGTTGTTGCGGGGTCGGAACCGTGGCAAGCATTGTTGTTCGTGGTAGTGTCACAATGCGTGTCTCTGATGGCTCGGGTGAACTTAAGAACACAAGAATCACAGAGGGGACGCAACGGTTTATCTTGGTTCAGGTCATTCGATACCCTACGTCTAGCAGCTGATGATCCTTATACTCAAAAGCACAAAAAAATCTAGGGGTTATAGCAGAGTCACTACTACAATAATTTTAACCGAGGTGGGCATTTTGGATTAACCGAGGCGGGTATCCAGAGCGCCTCGGACTAAAGGTCACGGTAAATCGGACCCTTTTCCAAGGCGTTTTGGATGTCCACCTCGGTTAATAAAATAAAAAAACAAAAAAAGAAGAAAGCCCGCAGCCCAGACCCAACTGGGCCTAGATCTAGGCCTCACGTCGCCACCCCTACATGTCGCCGTTGCAGCCGTCGGGGGAGCCCCGCCGCCACACGAGACTGCCGGATTCGGCCTCGTCCTCGACGGATCCGGGCTCCTCCTAGCCGGATTTGGTGGTGGCCGCTCGCTGTAACACCCCTGGGTGTTAAGCATACATTAGCATCCAAAGCATTAGTCATAATCATCTCATACATGGTTATCATTGCATGCAATATAGACCCTTTTAAATTTAAAGTTGAAAAACAATTACTCAAAACCCAAATTTTGCATTTAAGTGCTAAAGAGTGGTGAAATTTTGTGTAGCTACAATTTTAAATAATCTAGAATAAATAAACATGATTTTTAGAGCAACTCTTGAATTCAAATTCCTTCAAATTTTGCTTTAAAAAATATTCTAGAGAAATGAATTTTTACTTAAAAATTTAGCTTTAAATCCCAAATTCAAAATCTATTTAGAATTTTGAAAAGTGCCCTACATGAAAGTTGTAGAGAATTAAATTTTGAACAACTTTTATTTTGGGCAAAAGTTCTGAAAACCTCTTTTTCATCTTCCAACTCGAATTTGAAACAATTAGAAAAATTTGTAAATTATTTAGAAAAAGAAAAATATTTTTCCTTCCTTAACGGGCCGCGGCTTTCCTTTCGGCCCACGAGCAGACGCCGGCCTGGCCCGCTTGCCCCGCTCCCCTCCCCCCGCGCGCGCCCGCGCCAGCGCGACACCCGCGTCAGGGCTCGCCCGCCGCGTGGTCGCCGCTCGCCGCCTCCGGCGTACGGGTGGCGAGCCGTGGGCTCCACCGGCCGCGCCACGCGCCTTGAACCCGCGCCCGCTCCTCCCTCCTCAGCACGCCCTCCATTTCGCCTCTCTCGGCCTCGCGCGAGCAGCAGCCGCAGCCGCTCTCACCTCCGCACGCTCGTCGCCGCCGCCGCGTGCTTCCGCCCCTCGTTCCGTCGCCGGCCGGCCGCCTCCGAGCAATTGCTCGCGCGAACAACTCCGCCTCACCCTTCTCTTCTCCGAACGCGCCTCCACGCTCCGTCTCTGCCCCGCGGTAAGGCACCGTCTCGCGCGCCCCGCCGCGGCGCCATTCCGGCCACCGCGCGCTCGCCCCCGCCGTTCCGGCGTTTTCTCCCCGCCTAGCCGTTCGCGCACCGCCCCGCGATGTTCGCCACCCCCACAGGGATTCCGTGTGCCCCTCCATCGGTGCCCGCACGACCGGAGCCGGTCGCTAGCCACCGGCGGGCTTCACCGCCGCCGCGACGTCGCAGTCGCGCGGCCGCTCCCCGCGCCCCGCGTTCCAAACCCCCTACCTGCTGGGCCACCGGCTCTAGGCCGAGCCGCCAAGCCGGGCCGCCACCCCGTTTTTCCCCGCACGGCGCCCCAGCCGTTATCGGCAGTGGGCCAGTATTACCGAGTGGGCCGGCCCGTTCAGCGATTTCCAAATTTCGTTTTTAAATTTCTATTTTGTTTTGGGAAAAGAAAATACTTGGAAAATGTTTATGTACCCTTTTTAGCTCCAAAAATGATGAAACAAATTTTAAAATGTTCCTCTTGAATAGATTTACAGTTTAAAAATAGCTCATGTTAATTTTGTGACACTTTGCTGTGCAAATTTATTTAATTGTTATAAATGCTGATATCTTAGAAAATATGTAGTAAATAAAATAATGAAGGGAAAAATGTGATTCTTGTTACTTTAATCTTTATGAGTGATGTACTTTCTAGGAAAAATATTAGTGAAGCATGTTCTGTGAGAAATTTTTGAGGTGTAGTTCAAATGCTTTTAATTGATAATCTTTGTTATTTTTAGTAGAGAGCTAAATTTGTATAGAACCTACATGTGATAATTTTTGTAGTATGTTAGTTTACTGTTAGTAACATAGGAAAAATATGAAATCTGTTGTTTGATACTTTTTCTAGTACAAAATAATTTCATGCTCATATTTAGGCTATAACTTGTTTATTTTGTATAGGCAGTTTTACATATGCAATTCTCATGAAAATTTAGTAGTAGGTTAGTTAGGGTAAGAGTAATCTACTGTCAATTTTGTAGATTTTTATCTACACCAGAAATAGGTGTTGCTGTGTAACCCTAGTTAAATAGGGAATAAAAGATTATTCTTTATGATAAATTAAGAGAAATAAAATATGTTTGGTGTATCTTTGAAGCATCATTATGTCTTGCTGATGTTATGGATGAGTTAGGTTGGTAAGCTTTGGTAGCTTAGGTTCACTTGTATGTGTAAATAATAGGCTAGCTAATAGAAAAATAAGGTGCATGTTTTAGGGTATATTTTCTTGGATGACGTTGACTACCTTGTAGAAGAAATAGTTATATTTAAACTGCTTATTCCATGTGCTCATCTGTATTTCATGTCATCAAAGCACTCCACCACAATCCGATGCATCATTCGCATGATTACTTATGCACTTGCATCATACAGGATCGCAGGAAGAGTCGCAGGTAGCAGTACAGGAGGAGCAAGTTTGGACGGATCAGCAGGAACCCCAGGCACATGAGGTGCCCGAGGAGGAAGAGTCAGGCGAGGAGCTGCCAGAGTGCGTCGACCACCATCCTAGCTCGTTCGAAAAAGGCAAGCCCCAGAGCATTTTAAGTCTCCTATTTTATAAAAGATGTTCCTTACTACATGAACTATAGTTATATATAAAGTTGCATTAAGTTATAGGAGTTGAGTGAAACCGTTGTTGCATTATTACCTTGGCCACCGGATTATCTTTCACCCTGTTAGGTCAGGATCGAGTGAATTGCTTAGCCATGCTTAGACCGGTAGAAGTCAGGTGATTTCCTGTCACCTGCGAGTTATAGGTGGATACCGGGTTATGGTTAGCTGTAATTGTGATCATAAAAAGTAACCAAGTGTTGATGGATAAATGAAGACCGGACGGAGTCTTATAGGGTTTTGGACTATAGTGATTCCATCTGTGTCGATTAAGAACTGATCGTTGCTCGTCCCTCTTGTCATGTTAAACGCATGCCTCACATTTAGCTGGCCGAATAAAGTACCTTTCGACCGCGAAGCTAGTGACACTTTTCGAGCCGGGATAAACTCGGGTTGGCAGACTGGTGTTGAAGTGGGTGTAACGGGGACGCGAAGAGTGAGCCCAAGGTGCGTCCTGGCAGTCGGGCGGTCCCTGGGTAGTGCGATCCATGATTGTTATCCCGCGGCTCTTGGAAAGTGTTATTGGTGATCTAAGCGACCCTGACGGGGAAGCAGGGTTTGTGTGAGGAATAAATCTCCAGTTGGATAGGAATTCGATTCGAATCGCCGTCGCTCCCGGTTAGTGAGCACTTGACTCGAGCTATGGCATCGTAGTAACATTAATGGAACACTGATGGTTAAATGAATGATGTTGGAAATGCTAAATCTGATATGGTAATCTAGATTGTTAATGATGAATCAAGTGATTGTTCTAGAAATAGATGCTTACCTAGCTTGAATAGGTTATACTAAAAGTGATGCAAAAAGTACTGGTATAGTTTTTCATAATCACTTATGCTTTTCGCAAATGAGTCAAGCCAGTCCAATCTATAAAGCCTTGCATGATCCTTGGTGTCCTTTATTTCTGGTTTATGACGGGTAAGTTTAGCTGAATACATTCTCGTACTCAGGGCGTTGTTCCCATTGTTGTTGCAGATGGTCAGATGTACTATGGGTACTGCTCCAACTGTCTGTATCCGGCGATGGGCGACAACTAGGACCTTGGGCAAGGGTCACTCTGTTCGTCTTATCTACTGCTTTTGTGGACCATGACTATCTACTGGCACTGTAATTGAACTAAGTGTGGGTGTAAAACTACTAGCTTCTGCTATGTTATTTTGAACTGTGTTGTAATAACTTTTATTCCGAACTCCGATGTACTCCATTTTTATTGTGAACTCTATGTATCATGTGAACTGTGGCTGCTAAATCAGTACGATCTTGGTTGTATGTTGGTTGGTTTGAAATCCCTCGTGATTTCACGGAATCTCGGGTTATACGGGTTTAAGTTCGATAAATTAACCGCCTCGGTGGAAGATTTTCTTACTTAATCTCGTATAATTACGTTGATCCGTTACAGCTGGCATCGGAGCATGGTTTAGCATGTTACTGTTCATATGGGTATTTAAAAAAACAAAACTGTGTTTTCAACGAAGCTTTCAAATTTAAGAGTGTGCTAGTGGTCATATCCTTTATGCCCAATAAGGACTCTAGGTGGCTTAATTAAGTACTAACTTGGGGGTTTGCATCATATTTTAAATTTCGTCGCTCATACGGCGTGCTATTGTATGAGTGCCATTCAATTGAGTGGTAATGTATGGATCAATTCCCTCTACGCCCTGGTAAGTGAGAGTTGTGAGAGCATGGTCGGATACACTGCCGATCTAGGGGAGTGCTTATGTGATACCGAAATACTTACGTGCCATGCGTATGTTCGTATGAGGGTATTCAAATGGTGGGGACTTCCGTCATGCAGTGACGATGCCGTCAATAGGACGATGATTCGGGTAGTTGTTACCGTTATACTCGTATCTGGGGATGCGTGTAGAGCGAGTAACATACTTTACTGCTTTCTTGCATATTTTCATACTGTGAGGGTTGGGCTGAAGTGACTTTTTGTAGGTACATAACAACGCTTTCGAGTAGTACGTATTAGTTACGTTACAAGAGATCGTTGTATGCCACCGTTCATTCCGTTGGTAGTTATTAGTTCTCTAAGTTTGTGAGGACGTACGGAACGTGCATGTATCATGTTGTGCATTTCATTCATGGCATTGTTCCTCCCCTTATAAGTTGATTATCTCATTTCGATAAAAATACCAACTTAAAAATCTGTTCTCATCACGGTAATAAAATTTTGCTACAGATGGCACGTACCAAGCAGACAGCCCGCAAGTCCACCGGCAGAGCTCCCCATCATCAGCTTGCTCCACGCACTCGTCAGCGCCACACTTTTCTTGGAGAGTTTGGGATGCCTACGCTCTTGTGGAGAGTACTCAGCTATGTAGGCTATCCTGATTGGATGGAGCCTCGCTACTTTTGGTCGAATGAGCGGTTGGGGGAAGGACTTTTGGTGACTGTGGCAGCAGTAGTTCGTCCTCGAGGTGATGGTTCTGAGTGGACCGGTTGGCATTTTGAGTCAACTAGCAGGACCCCTGAAGAAGCCGCTGAGAGGGCAGCCTTTGGGATCCTAAGGGATATCATGGATCGCTTTCCTCAGGAGTTGGCAGCAGCTATAGTTGGAGTCTTTCCGAGGGGCAACCCCTCCATTGACTCGTGGCAGCAGGCAAGAGGAAGATCTCTGGAGATTAGCGTCGCAGAAGCACAGAACAGTGACAACCCCGCTATGAGTGCCATGTTCGTAGTGATGAGGGCCTTTGATGGAGTGGAAGGTAGCCTGAGACGTGTGTCTAGTGCTCTTGGTCAGGCTCATGATGACCGCCGTCAGCTTCAGAGAGATCACGATGCCGAGATTGAGAGGCTCAACACCGAGATGGCTCAGTTGACTCGTCAGAGAGATCAGGCGACCCAGAGGACTATGGCTTTCGAAGGAGATGTGCGTGCCCTGAGAGAGCAGGTTGGGCGACTGACCATCGCCAACAGGAACGCTGAGCGCATGTTGACTCATGTGCTCCATTAGAGGAATGAAGCCTGGTCCGTAGAGAATGTGTTGAGGGCTAGACAGTTTGAGCTAGAGCAACAGATGGCATATGCAGAGGAATATAATGACAATCTGCATGAGAAGGTTCATCGGCTGAACAATCAACTCAACCCCTATGTTCCTCCTGGTGCGGCAGAGATGGATTTGAATGAAGACGAAGATCCTGAAGAGCCCGAAGCACCAGTTGGGGAGCACCACGACGTTGCTAATGGCGACAACGCTAACGTCTTGGACTTAGACAGCGACCACGATGAGTTGGCTAGTAGTTGTTACGCTAGCTACTAGGTTCCATCTACATGATCTTTTGCTTTGTTGGCACGTTGGGCATGTAATAATGAGTAGAAAGACTAAGGCTTTGATGTAATGTGGAAAGCTTGGATGTGTTTGTGGCGGTATCCGAACGTCAAAAAGTCCAGTGTATGTATGCTGGCAACTTGATTGTAATGGACGCGATGTGTGCGCTTTAAGTAATCTAATTAGTGATGTTGTGTTAATTGGAATGACTTATTGTGCCCCTATTTTATTGTATGAATTTATTCTCTCCAGTAAATTCAGTCATCATGATTTTTCATTTGGTCGCAATTCCTACAACATCACCTAATAATTACTGTTGCTGAAACATGCAGATGCCGAACACTCGTCGTACCGTGTATGGTGCCGCTGAGGCTGGTGGCAGTGCAGCTGCTAGTGATGACCGTGATCCACCACCGCCTCCTACACCCTACACTGCGGAACAGTTTTTTCGCACAATTTCTTGGAAGCCAACGTAATATGGAGGGCATGCAACAGAATATGGAAGCTGCGTTGCGCAGTATCGCAGACAACACCCGTCGGGGAATAAACCCGGGTGGGCACGAAGCAAATCAGTACAGCAGTTTCAAGGACTTCATGGATACTCGTCCACCGATCTTCAAGGAAGCCGCAGAACCCTTGGATGCAGAAGAGTGGATTAATACTATGGAAGACAAGTTCCGTGTCTTAAGAATGACTGAAGTGTTGAAGACTGAGTATGCAGCTCATTAGCTTCAAGGTCCGGCAGGAATGTGGTGGAAACATCACCGCACCACTTTTCCTCCTCACGCTCACATCACTTGGAGGGAGTTCACCGAAGCCTTCCGTGGAACGTACATTCCACCTGGTCTGACCGAGATGAAGCTTGGGGAATTCCTGGCACTGAATCAAGGCACGAAGACTGTAACTCAATATCTACATGCATTCAATAACCTGAGCCGTTATGCTCCTGATATGGTGAATACTGAGGCCAAGAAGATCGCTAGCTTCAAGAGAGGCCTAAATCCTAAGATGATGAAACATGTGGGTACAAATATGAGGACTGGTTTCAATGATTTCGTTAGTGACTGTCTGAAGCAAGAGAAGAACAACAATGTTTATGCTGCTTCCAAGATCCGTAAGAGAGCTTTCGAGTCAGGTTTGTCCCAGTCCAGAGCCCCAGTGGCCAACCGTCTAGCTTATCGGTCGCCTGCCCCAGGTGCAAGGTTTAGGACACCGCAAAGGAAGAATCAGAATGCTCAGCAACCCCAGAGGAACCAGAAACCATTCAAGATGGCATTGCCTCAGGCGAAGATAGGACAAGGCAGTTCATCTGGAACTGTGACTCAAGTGAAGGGACCATGCTTCAACTGCAACCAACCCAGACACTTTGCAAAGTTTTGTCCCTACCCAAAGAAACAACAGACGCAGTATCAAGCTCGTGTGCATCACACCACCGTGGATGACATCCCTGAAGGAGAACCGGTAACAGCTGGTATGTTTTCTATCAACAATCATCCCGCAGTAGTCTTGTTTGATTCCGGATCATCTCATTCCTTTGTAAGTCAAGCATTTGTTAAGAGGCATGAGCAAAAGATAGTTGAATTGGAATGTGCTTATAAAATCAGTTCAGCTGGGGCTGATCTGTTGACTAATCAGATAGTTCAGGGAGTAACCCTAAGCATATCCAACCGACAATATAAGCTTAATCTGATAGTCATGCCAGGGTTAGTTTTGGATGTGATCATGGGTATAAACTGGATGAATAAGATGGGGGTAGTAATCGATGTTGGAGGAAGGAGTATCTCTCTTAAGGAACCAAGTGGAGAAGGTACCTTTCGGGTGGTCCTACCTCGGAAAGTAGACCTAGCTAGCACGACTTGTGCGGTCCAAACTACTCTGCTAGCCCAGGTTCCAGTGGTCTGTGAGTTTCTAGATGTGTTTCTGGATGAGTTACCTGGACTTCCACCAGACCGAGATGTTGAGTTTGGCATTGAGTTAATTCCGAGAACAACACCGATCTCGAGAAGGCCCTATCGGATGCCTCCCAATGAGTTAGCCGAATTGAAGAAGCAACTCCAGGACTTACTAAAGAAAGGTTTGATTCGTCCCAGCTCGTCTGAATGGGGATGCCCCGCTCTATTTGTGAAAAAGAGGAAGGATAACTCCTTATGCATGTGCGTGGATTATCGACCACTGAATGCAGTGACAATTAAAAACAAGTATCCTCTTCCTCGGATTGATATCTTGTTTGACCAATTGTCTAAGGCCAAAGTGTTCTCTAAGATAGATTTGTGATCAGGATACCATCAGATAAAGATTAGGCCGCAGGATGTGCCTAAGACTGCGTTCTCTACCAGATATGGCTTGTACGAGTATCTTGTCATGTCCTTCGGATTGACCAACGCTCCTGCATACTTTATGTATCTGATGAATTCTGTTTTCATGCCAGAGTTGGACAAGTTTGTGATTGTGTTCATTGATGACATTCTAATATATTCAGAGAATGAAGAAGATCACGCAGAGCACCTCAGGATTGTCTTGACTAGACTCAGAGAACATCAACTGTATGTGAAGTTCAGCAAGTGTGAGTTCTGGCTTAAGACAGTTCCTTTTCTCGGCCACTTGTTGTCTGAAGATGACATTTCCGTATACCCTAGTAAGGTGCAAGAGGTTATGGACTGGAAGTCACCAACCTCAGTGCATGAAGTTCGCAGTTTTCTTGGTTTGGCCGGTTACTATCGTCGCTTCATACCGGATTTCTCGAAGATTGCCAAACCAATGACAAGCCTGTTACAGAAGGATCATAAGTTTGTATGGACAGAGGAGTGCGAGGCAGCTTTCTGCACCTTGCGAAAGTTGTTGACCACTGCTCCTGTTCTGGCCCAACCGGATATAGAAAAGTCTTTTGATGTGTTCTGTGACGCATCTAAGAATGGGTTAGGATGTGTACTAATGCAAAATGGAAGGGTCATTGCCTACGCCTCACGTCAATTGAGGAAGCATGAAGTTAACTATCCTACACATGATTTGGAGCTTGCAGCAGTAGTGCATGCTCTAAAGATTTGGAGACACTACCTGCTGGGTAATGTGTGTAATCTCTTTACAGATCATATGAGTCTCAAATACATTTTTACCCAATCTGAGTTGAACATGCGACAGAGAAGATGGTTAGAGCTGATAAAGGACTATAATCTAAACGTGCATTATCATCCCGGGAAGGCTAATGTAGTAGCAGATGCACTGAGCAGAAAATCACATGCTATCGATGTGCAACCGTTGTTTGAAGAAGGGTTCAATTTGTTACATCCTGCTGTGTTGCATAATATTCAGATCAGTTGTACTCTGGAAAACCAGATCATTGAAGGTCAGAAGACAGATAAGGGAATCTTTCATATCAAAGAGAAGATGAAGAGGGAACCCATCAAACACTTTTGATTGGATGACCAAGGAGTGTTATGGTTTAAGGATCGCCTAGTGGTACCTAAGGATAGAGAGCTTAAGAACAAGTTGATGAATGAGACCCATCATTCCAAGCTATCTATTCACCCCGAAAGTAGTAAGATGTACCAAGAGTTGCGACCCCGTTATTGGTGGACTAAGATGAAAAAGGAAATTGCAGCATACGTTGCTCGTTGCGACATGTGTTGTAGAGTTAAAGCTCTTCACATGAGACCCGCGGGACTTCTGCAACGCTTGTCTGTACCCGATTGGAAATGGGATGATACAAGTATGGATTTCATCACTGGTCTTCCCACCACACAGAAGGGACACGATTCTATTTGGGTAATAGTAGATCGTCTCACCAAGACAGCTCACTTTCTGCCAGTTAAGACAACATTCTGACCACCTCAATATGCAGAAAAGTATAATGTTGAGATTGTCCGACTACATGGTATACCAAAAATGATCGTATCTGATCATGGTTCACAGTTTACCTCTCATTTTTAGGAACATCTTCATAAAGGTTTGGGTACTAGTTTGATTCGTAGTACGGCTTACCATCCACAGACAGATGGGCAGACAGAACGAGTTAATGCTGTACTTGAAGATATGCTTAGAGCTTGTGTACTGTCATCCAGAGGCTCATGGGAATCCTGGTTACCATTGGCAGAATTCGCTTACAACAACAGTTACCAAGAGAGTATCAAGATGGCACCTTTTGAAGCTTTATATGGCAGGAAGTGCAGAACACCGTTAAATTGGGTAGAGCCTGGAGAAAGAAGGTTTTATGGAATTGATTTTGTAAATGAGGCAGAGAAGAAGGTCCATATTATCCAACAAAACATGCAAGCTGCATAGTCTCGTCAGAAGAGTTATGCAGATAAGAGAAGGAGACCATTGGATTTCCAAGTGGGTGACTATGTCTATTTAAAGGTTACCCCAATGAAAAAGAAACGGTTTGGAATCAAGCTGAAACTGTCTGCTAGATATATCGGACCATACCGGATCATAGAGAAAAAGGGTCTCGTGGCATACAAATTGCAATTGCCAGAAGGGATGAGTTCGATCTTTCCCGTCTTTCACGTATCCCAGTTGAAGAAATGTCTACGTGTTCCGGAAGAGAGAATAGAACCGCAGGGTATTCGGATCAAGGCGGACTTGGAATATCGTGAACAACCAGTTCGAGTTCTGGATGCAAAGGACCGAGTCACTCGAAATAAAGTGGTAACAACCTACAAGATTCAGTGGAGCCATCATGATGAGAGTGATGCCTCATGGGAAACGGGAGAATATCTTCAAACCGCGTATAAAGATTTTTATGATAATTGGTTCGTAACTCAAAAAAAAATCTCAGGACGAGATTCTTATAAGGGGGAGGGCTGTAACACCCCTGGGTGTTAAGCATACATTAGCATCCAAAGCATTAGTCATAATCATCTCATACATAGTTATCATTGCATGTAATATAGACCCTTTTAAATTTAAAGTTGAAAAATAATTACTCAAAACCCAAATTCTGCATTTAAGTGCTAAAGAGTGGTGAAATTTTGTGTAGCTACAATTTTAAATAATCTAGAATAAATAAACATGATTTTTAGAGCAACTCTTGAATTCAAATTCCTTCAAATTTTGCTTTAAAAAAATTCTAGAGAAATGAATTTTTACTTAAAAATTTAGCTTTAAATCCGAAATTCAAAATCTATTATGAATTTTGAAAAGTGCCCTACATGAAAGTTGTAGAGAATTAAATTTTGAACAACTTTTATTTTGGGCAAAAGTTCTGAAAACCTCTTTTTCATCTTCCAACTCGAATTTGAAACAATTAGAAAAATTTGTAAATTATTTAGAAAAAGAAAAATACTTTTCCTTCCTTAACGGGCCGCGGCTTTCCTTTCGGCCCACGAGCAGACGCCGGCCTGGCCCGCTTGCCCCGCTCCCCTCCCCCCGCGCGCGCGCGCCAGCGCCAGCGCGACGCCCGCGTCAGGGCTCGCCCGCCGCGTGGCCGCCGCTCGCCGCCTCCGGCGTACGGGTGACGAGCCGTGGGCTCCACCGGCTGCGCCACGCGCCTTGAACCCGCGCCCGCTCCTCCCTCCTCAGCACGCCCTCCATTTTGCCTCTCTCGGCCTCGCGCGAGCAGCAGCCATAGCCGCTCTCACCTCCGCACGCTCGTCGCCGCCGCCGCGTGCTTCCGCTCCTCGTTCCGCCGCCGGCCGGCCGCCTCCGAGCAATTGCTCGCGCGAACAACTCCGCCTCACCCTTCTCTTCTCCGAACGTGCCTCCACGCTCCGTCTCTGCTCCGCGGTAAGGCACCGTCTCGCACGCCCCGCCGCGGCGCCATTCCGGCCACCGCGCGCTCGCCCCCGCCGTTCCGGCGTTTTCTCCCCGCCTAGCCGTTCGCGCACCGCCCCGCGGTGTTCGCCACCCCCACAGGGATTCCGTGTGCCCCTCCATCGGTGCCCGCACGACCGGAGCCGGTCGCTAGCCGCCGGCGGGCTTCACCGCCGCCGCGACGTCGCAGTCGCGCGGCTGCTCCCCGCGCCCCGCGTTCCAAACCCCCCTACCTGCTGGGCCACCGGCTCTGGGCCGAGCCGCCAAGCCGGGCCGCCACCCCGTTTTTCCCCGCACGGCGCCCCAGCCGTTATCGGCAGTGGGCCAGTATTACCGAGTGGGCCGGCCCGTTCAGCGATTTCCAAATTTCGTTTTTAAATTTCTATTTTGTTTTGGGAAAAGAAAATACTTGGAAAATATTTGTGTACCCTTTTTAGCTCCAAAAATGATGAAACAAATTTTAAAATGTTCCTCTTGAATAGATCTACAGTTTAAAAATAGCTCATGTTAATTTTGTGACACTTTGCTGTGCAAATTTATTTAATTGCTATAAATGCTGATATCTTAGAAAATATGTAGTAAATAAAATAATGAAGGGAAAAATGTGATTCTTGTTACTTTAATCTTTATGAGTGATGTACTTTCTAGGAAAAATATTAGTGAAGCATGTTCTGTGAGAAATTTTTGAGGTGTAGTTCAAATGCTTTTAATTGATAATCTTTGTTATTTTTAGTAGAGAGCTAAATTTGTATAGAACCTACATGTGATAATTTTTGTAGTATATTAGTTTACTGTTAGTAACATAGGAAAAATGTGAAATCTGTTGTTTGATACTTTTTCTAGTACAAAATAATTTCATGCTCATATTTAGGCTATAACTTGTTTATTTTGTACAAGCAGTTTTACATATGCAATTCTCATGAAAATTTAGTAGTAGGTTAGTTAGGGTAAGAGTAATCTACTGTCAATTTTGTAGATTTTTATCTACACCAGAAATAGGTGTTGCTGTGTAACCCTAGTTAAATAGGGAATAAAAGATTATTCTTTATGATAAATTAAGAGAAATGAAATATGTTTGGTGTATCTTTGAAGCATCATTATGTCTTACTGATGTTATGGATGAGTTAGGTTGGTAAGCTTTGGTAGCTTAGGTTCACTTGTATGTGTAAATAATAGGCTAGCTAATAGAAGAATAAGGTGCATGTTTTAGGGTATATGTTCTTAGATGACGTTGACTACCTTGTAGAAGAAATAGTTATATTCAAACTGCTCATTCCATGTGCTCATCTGCATTTCATGTCATCAAAGCACTCCACCACAATCCAATGCATCATTCGCATGATTACTTATGCACTTGCATCATACAGGATCGCAGGAAGAGTCGCAGGTAGCAGTACAGGAGGAGCAAGTTTGGACGGATCAGCAGGAACCCCAGGCATAGGAGGTGCCCGAGGAGGAAGAGTCAGGCGAGGAGCTGCCAGAGTGCGTCGACCACTATCCTAGCTCGTTCGAAAAAGGCAAGCCCCGGAGCATTTTAAGTCTCCTATTTTATAAAAGTTGTTCCTTACTACATGAACTATAGTTATATATATAGTTGCATTAAGTTATAGGAGTTGAGTGAAACCGTTGTTGCATTATTACCTTGGCCACCGGATTATCTTTCACCCTGTTAGGTCAGGATCGAGTGAATTGCTTAGCCATGCTTAGACCGGTAGAAGTCGGATGATTTCCTGTCACCTGCGAGTTATAGGTGGATACCGGGTCATGGTTAGCTGTAATTGTGATAATAAAAAGTAACCAAGTGTTGATGGATAAATGAAGACCGGGCGGAGTCTTATAGGGTTTTGGACTATGGTGATTCCGTCTGTGTCGATTAAGGACCGATCGTTGCTCGTCCCTCTTGTCATGTTGAACGCATACCTCACATTTAGCTGGCCGAATAAAGTACCTTTCGACCGCGAAGCTAGTGACACTTTTCGAGCCGGGATAAACTCGGGTTGGCAGACTGGTGTTGAAGTGGGTGTAACGGGGACGCGAAGAGTGAGCCTAAGGTGCGTCCTGGCAGTCGGGCGGTCCCTGGGTAGTGCAATCCATGATTGTTATCCCGCGGCTCTTGGAAAGTGTTATTGGTGATCTAAGCGACCCTGACGGGGGAAGCAGGGTTTGTGTGAGGAATAAATCTCCAGCTGGATAGGAATTCGATTCGAATCGTCGTCGCTCCCGGTTAGTGAGCACTTGACTCGAGCTATGGCATCGTAATAACATTAATGAAACACTGATGGTTAAATGAATGATGTTGGAAATGCTAAACCTGATATGGTAATCTAGATTGTTAATGATGAATCAAGTGATTGTTCTAGCAATAGATGCTTACCTAGCTTGAATAGGTTATACTAAAAGTGATGCAAAAAGTACTGGTATAGTTTTTCATAATCACTTATGCTTTTCGCAAATGAGTCAAGCCAGTCCAATCTATAAAGCCTTGCATGATCCTTGGTGTCCTTTATTTCTGGTTTATGACGGATAAGTCTAGCTGAGTACATTCTCGTACTCAGGGCGTTGTTCCCATTGTTGTTGCAGATGGTCAGATGTACTATGGGTACTGCTCCAACTGTCTGTATCCGGCGATGGGCGACAACTAGGACCTTGGGCAAGGGTCACTCTGTTCGTCTTATCTACTGCTTTTGTGGACCATGACTATCTACTGGCACTGTAATTGAACTAAGTGTGGGTGTAAAACTACTAGCTTCCGCTATGTTATTTTGAACTGTGTTGTAATAACTTTTATTCCGAACTCCGATGTACTCTACTTTTATTGTGAACTCTATGTATCATGTGAACTGTGGCTGCTAAATCAGTACGATCTTGGTTGTATGTTGGTTGGTTTGAAATCCCTCGTGATTTCACGGAATCTCGGGTTATACGGGTTTAAGTTCGATAAATTAACCGCCTCGGTGGAAGATTTTCTTACTTAATCTCGTATAATTACGTTGATCCGTTACACTCGCCCCCTCGGTCGTCATCGTCCTCGCATCACCAGATCTGGAGGAGAGCCGGGCCACCGTCGGAGTGGAGCCGGAGGAGAGCCGAGCCACCGCCGCAGCACCGACGGACCCGCAAGCTCTAGCCGCCATGCCTTCCACTGCCGTAGACGTCATCATCGATCTGTGAGGGAAGGAGGGAGGGAGGTGGTGAGGGATGGATCTAAGAGGAGAGAGAGAGTGAGGGCCTAAGGGGCATACCTTCCACTGTCGCCGGTCAACGCCGACACCCTTGATGTATGACGAGCCCTCCACGTCGCTGCGCCTTGGCCCCCGTGCACGCAACCGCTGCCATGGCCGCCCCGTGCGTCCGCACCTGGCCATGCCGCCACCACCTCCGCCCCGCTTGGAGCTTGGGAAGGGGCTCCACCGCCGGATAGGAAGGAAGGAGGAGGGGCGTCGGATGGAAAGGGGAGGAGATGGGAAGGAAGGGGAGAGGAGAGGGCGGCGGATGGGAAGAGGAGGAGGAGAGGCATCAAATGGGAAGGGAAGGGGAGGGGAGGGGAGGAGAGAGGGCGGTGGATGGGAAGGGGAGGAGGAGGGGCATCGGATGGGAAGGGGAGGGGAGGGGCGCTCGGGTGGGTGAGAGGAGGGGCGTTCGGGCTGGGATTGGTGGGAGCCGAGAGAGTGAGGGAGTTAGGGTTTCCTGATGATTTGCTTATATATTGGAGATGGTAGTGGGCTAGTGTGGGCTGATGGGCTGGGCCTGATTTACCGAGACGGTTGGAGTTAAAATGCCCGCCTCGGTTAATGATTTATCGAGGCGGTTACGTTAGGATGCCCGCCTTGGTTAATATGTATTAACCACAGCGGGCATTTTAAGTGTGCCCGCCTCGGTTAATCAATTTTGCGAGGCGGTTTTTGTAACCGCCTCAGTTAACAAAAAATGATTGCCTTGGTTAATGCCAGGCATTAACCAAAGCGATTGAAATTCCTGTCCGTCTCGAAGGGTGTTTTCAAAAGGTCACGGTAAATATTTTTTGTAGTAGCAAGTGTACAGGAGAAAGAGAGAGATTTAGCAAGGGATCGCTCGGTGCTGATCCTAGGGATGCCTCGCCGCCGGTGGAGCCTTCCCCTCGTTAGAGGGGGGAAGACGATGGATGCAGTGGAGGAGCTCTCGGTGCCCCTCTCTGGGTTGCTTTGCTCTCGGTGCAAGCTCGAGTGGAACGGTGAGGACGTGAATCATCTGTGTGGAATCGTCCTCCCCTCTTAGGATCCGACCTCCCCCTTATATTTTGAGGTAGGTCAGGTACATGGCGGTTTGAGAGAGTTGAGCCTATGGTCTACATGCGCCGGAGTCCAAGAGGGTCTTGCGGCGGCATTGTGTGGACTGTAACGATGTCGTGGAGCCGAAAAAGCTCTAGGCGTCATCCGGCTACTCTGTTCTAACACGCTAGGTGTCAGGCTGTGTCGGCTTGGACCAGCCTCCCTAGGTGAGCCTTCTGGAAGCTTCTTGGTGGCGAAGGAGGACGGCTCGAGGGGCTGACGCGCAGACCCGGAAGCCCTTGAGCCCCTGGAGGCCGCAGAGGAGTTTGTCTTCTTGCGTCACGCCCCATGCGTAACCCTGTCGGAGAAGTGGTTTGATAGAGCTGTGCCTACAGGGCAGCACCAGGGAGCCCCCGAGCCTTGGTGGCTCGGGGCATACCTTCTCGTGCCCGGGCCTTGGTTGGTGCTGAAGGGCGGGAGGGAGCCAAGGAGCGGGTCCAAGCTTCCGTCGCTCGGAAGCCTAAGGCTCGGGCAAGCCCTTGAACCCTGCGCGAAAGCGTGGTCGCGCTTGGGCTCGGCCTGATTTCTTGGCCTAAGGGTACGCACGAGCGTACCTGATGGGTATAGCCCCGAGCCCCCCGGCGATCCTGGAAGGGTCGGTCAGGGGGTCTCTCGGTTGGGAACTTTTGATCCTAAGGTTTAACATACCCATATGTTAGATCTCGTCAGGCCTCCTAAGACGATCGCCTCTAAAAATCATCAATTAACGGAGGTAGACCCCGTAGGACGTCTGTCTCGCTAAATCGATTTTTGGAAGGGGCATCTTAAGATTACCGCCTTCATTAATCGATGATTTTTTTGATGCAGTCGTTCTAAGTGTCCGTCTACTAAAATTGATTTAGGAGGCGGACGTCTTAAAATGTATGTCTTCATAAGTAGTTGCATCAGAAAATAATTCATAATTTTATCATATAAACTCGGATGAAGACAAACTTTATATCAAAATTGTAGCTCTCGACGCGATCTATAACTTTATCTTTGAAAAGTTTTTGAATTGAATTTGTTTAGGGTCTAAAAATATTGTTGTAAGTTCACAGACTTTGAAATTTGAAATTTAAAATTGCTCCCTCCGTCCAAGAAAGAATGCAACTATGTGTTGTTTGCCAGTTAGAGTGGTTCATGTTCGACCAAGTTTCTAGTAAATAATATTCACATTTATGACTCCAAATTAATTTATTATAAAAATACATTTCACAATTAATCTAATAATATTTATTTGATGTCATAAATATCAATATTTTTTAATCTATAATTAGTTAAATTAAATATATAAAACACGACACTGTGCTAGAATTGCATTCTTTTTGGGCGAAAGGAGTATCAAACAATCTCGGATGTTGACACGGTCTATAAGAAAGTTATATTCTCAATACAATCTATAACTTTATAGTTGAAAAATTTTTTATTTGAAATCATTTAGTGTCCAAAATATGTGCTTTAAGTTTATAGATTTTGAAATTTAAAATTTAGAATTCCTAAATGATCTCGAATGTTTTTCATATAGTAAATGCCAAAGTTGCCGTGGCTACCCTAAGCTGCATGTTTGTTTTAAATTCACATATTTTGAGATTCAATTTTCTGAAATTTTCAAACAATCTCGGATGGAGATACGTCCTATACCAAAGTTGTAGTACTCCCTTCCTCCCAAAATAAGTGTCGTTCTAGTTTTCCGAGAAGTCAAACGGTTTTAACTTTGACTAAATATACACAAAAATATTAATATTTATAGTACATAATTAGTATCGTTAGACAAATCATTGAATATATTTTTGTAATAAACTTATTTGAATATATAGATATTGTTAATTTTTTCTATAAACCTTGTTAAACTTAAAAAAGTTTAACCCGCACGACCATAGCAACATTTATTTTTGGACGGAGGGAGTACTTAACAAAATTTAAAACTTGTAGTTAAAAGTTTTTCATTTGAGTTCATTTAGTAGCTAAAGTATCCAATATAAGATTATGAAATTTTGATATAACATAATAGGATATTATATATAAACATAAATGAGTGTGTGGTGCAGTGGTATGGAGAAAGTACCACAGGTTGGTAGGATTAACGGAGGTGGGCACGATTGTCCACCTCCCGGAACCTGGTTAACAGAGGTGTTTTGTTAGAGGCGGACGCTGTGCCCACCTCCGTTAATAAAAAAACAACCATCTCCCAAAAATGATTTTAGGAGTAGTGTAAGGTGATTCACATAAATAGTGCGGCTAGACCTAATACCATTATATTTGTGAGTCTTGTGGTTTTATATTTTGTATTTTTGTCTCTGTGTAGCCCAACTAGCTAGAATCTTTGTGGTAGAGCCTATCACCTGAGTTTAAGTTCTCGACTTAATGAACAAAAGCACCCAAAAGGAACGAGTATAGTTTTGAGTTTGGAGGCAACATTTTAGAGCATATTTTATAAAGCTGACCCAAGCTTTTTTGCCTTCAAAAGTCGAGAGAACTTAATTTAAGAAATTAACTAGCTTATTGCATTACATAAACCAGGTAGCATCCCACCCCATCACCATAAACTCTCTCACTGAAGACGAGCCAACAATAGCTTGCCAACCACCACAGCAAACGCAGAGCTACCTAGCACACATCTGTTCTGCCTCCGCAGCAGGACGCTCGACTAGCTAGCCGAACTTGTTCTCAATGTCGGTGCCCTCGAGCTCGCCTTCCAGGTGCAGCAGCTTCGCCATGGCCGTGAGCAGCTCGGGCCACTCGCAGTACAGGGCCTCCTCGATGCCGCCGCCGTCGTCGTTGTACTCGTGCAGGTGGCTCCTCACGTTCCTGTTGAGCCGCAGCAGGTCGGACTGGGTCCTCCTGTACTCGTGGTGCTGCACGTTCACCACCCACTGGTTGATCCGCGCGTTCGCCCTGGCCGTGTCCAGCCAGTCGCTCTCGTAGGGCAGCCCCGAGAGGATCCTCCTCTTCTTCGCCCGGTCCGTCCGGCCAAGGTGCTTCACGATCCTGTCGTGCAGCATCAGGAACGCCTCCGTGCTGCAGACACGATCACACAAGTAGCTGAAATGAGTCTGTTTCTTTGTTTTTCCAAAAAAATGTTCAAAATGACAGTCGTCGGAAACAAAAGTTTCACCGGTTTTTCATGGGCAGCAGGGCGGCGTTGTTGACGATCAGGAACTCATCGTCCATGGCGAGGGTGTCGCTCCCCAGGAGCGCGAGGAATTCCCGGTAGTCTGGCGGCAGCCTGGCGATGGCGGCGTCACCACCGGAGATTCTGATGATCGCCTGCAGGAGCCTGGACAGCTGCTTGTAGTCGTCTCTCACGCGCTCGATGCCGAAGCCTTTGGGGGTGAAACTGACCCCGCGTAGCTTGACGCTTCCGCCGGTGTTCCCGATCCAGATGTTGGACACCTGCAGGGGAGTGGCAAGGTGCTTGCCGACGGCGTGGTGGTTCCTCAGGATCAGCGCCAGTTTACGGGTGATTCGTGTTGCCTTGTCGGATAGCCGCCAGAACTTCTTGGTGGTTCCCAGCACGGTGACCTGGATCAGCAGCGGGTTCGCCTTGGCGTAGCTCTTGGCGCTGCACAGGCCCTCGGCAGACGACTCGTCGATGTCCTCGGTGCTGTGATGTGGACATGGATAGGCAGCAAAATGAGCTACTCTGAAGGCTGAAACAATCGATGGAGCAGGAAGCAACAAAGAGCAGGGCAGAGCAGCATCTCACTTGGATTGATATTGAGAAGCCACCACTCTGCTGTCATGAACCCCACTGCTCCTCTGCTGGTGTCCGGTGTTTGGACCAGCAGTCTGCCAAAAATCACCCAATCACACAAACATTCAAGTACACTTGGATTGATCGTGGAGCTCCAAACATATTTTCAAGGATTTGAGATTCTACAAGTAAGGGGGTGTTTAGTTCCCAAAAATTTTCACCCCAAAACATCACATCGAATCTTGCGGCACATGCATGGAGCCTTAAATGTAGACGAAACAAAAAACTAATTGCACAGTTTACCGTGAAATCGCGAGACGAATCTTTTAAGCCTAATTAGTCCATGATTAAACAGTAATTGTCAAATAAAACAAAAAAAAAAGCTACAGTGTCCGAATCCAAAAATTTTTTTGCCAACTAAACACCCCCTAATAAAATGGTGACACTGTCACACTGATGGCCTGCAGCCGGCAGTGTCAGAAAACAAGAACATACACCCTCCGTCCTTAAATGTTTGTCTCTAAAAAACCATGTTTCCCTCACAAACACGTTTCCCGGTCTACTAACAAAAAGGGACAGACTAGTACACAGTAGGACACAAGCAAAGGGGAAAGAAATAAAGGAACAGCACTGTATCTGTATGTATGTTACTGGATGTGGAATTGTGGATTGGATTGATTGGAACCTGCGTGAGGGGGATGAAGGTTACGAAGTCATGGGGGCCTGCTGCTAGACCTTGCTGATGAGGCCGAGGAGCGGCGGAGGGTGGATGTGGATCACCACCGCCGTAGCTGTAGTACTGCGGCTGGTAGTAGGGGTAGCGGTCTCTGCGCCCGTGGAAGTGGCCGTCTTCCTCTTCTTCTCCCCTGAAGCACTTGAGGGTGTTCCCCATGGAGGACGAGGACGATCACTACCTACCTGTTGTTGCTGCTTTTTGCTTGTTCAGCAACCGAGCTTGCTAGCCGCCGGAGGTGAGGGAAGAAGAGAGAAGAGAAAGGCTGAAAGGGGGTGTGGTGCTGGACAAGAAAGAAAGGCGGAAAAAAAAAACAAAAACAAAGGAGACTTGACCTGAGACCTTGCACTGTTGATGATGGATTGATGGGATTGGGGCTTGGCCAGGATGCTCGATTGAGAGGCTGTTTAGTTGTGAAAAAGTTTGGGTTCGGCTACTGTAGCACTTTTCGTTTTATTTGGTAATTTGTGTTCAATCATGGACTAATTAGGCTTAAAAGATTTGTCTCGTGATTTACAACTAAACTGTGTAATTAGTTTTTTCTTTGATCTACATTTAATACTCCATGCATATGCCGCAAGATTTGATGTGACAGATACTGTAGCACTTTTTGGGTTCACTTTTTTGAACCAAACAGACCCTGAGACGACCATTCCGTGTGCTTTTAGGACGGCCCGCCTACTGTAGGTTTTCTTTTCCGTGGAGGTATCGTCCGTACCTACAGTGGGACCGTGGGAGTGAGGGCGTGAGGCTTCGGGGCCATGCGCACATTTTATATTTATCGTCGTGCCATTTATATATTTTCTCGTACAGGCTCAACAACCGTCGAGCACGGCCTGGCAAAAGGGTTATCAAAATATCATTCTTAGCAATAAGAGCATCGTTTATAATTTCCTGATATCGATTATAGTGTCCTCGCTCAATCACCTACAATGCATCGATATCATTCTTAACGATAAGAGCAGAGGAATAAACACCAAAAGACGATACACGTTAAAACTAGTTTGCCTAAGACGCGTTTCACCAGGGAAAAAATAGACCCATCCGACCCCGTATCGCTCCCCCACGTGGGGCGACTCGGGCGGCCCCGCCGCGCCGCCTCCCTCCCACCCTTCTCCTCCTCTCCTGCCGTGCCGACGCCGGAGCTAGCCGCTGGCATGGCTGCTCGGCCAGCCGTGATGGTGGCGGCGGGGCTCTCATCGTGTTGGCGGCACAGCTGCAGCAGGCCGGCGGTCCGGCCCCGCGCGACCGGCGTGGTGGTTGATGGGGTGGCTACCGCAGCTGTAGTAGCGCCGGCCGGTGTCCGTGCAGGTGCAAGGGGCGGTGGCGAGGTCTTCTTCTTTCTCCGCGTGTTTCCCTTCTCTCTTGATGGTGGTGAAGGCGCTGGCTGGGGCCACCGGCCCGGGGCACAGACAGCAGGATCCAGTGCCTGGGAGGCCGGATCCGGTCCCCAGGCGGCTGGATCTGTCTTTGTGGCCGGCGGCAGCTACGACAGCTTTGGTGGGAGCGGCGGTGCTTCTTCTCTGCTGTCCCTCCCCTCACGGCCTTAGCTACTACAGTTCAGGCGACGGGCCGACCCAGGACGGCGTCTGCATCTATGGTCAAGATGGAGACGGCAGCGTGAGCGGGGGATGCCGGGTCTAGTGCCCTTTAGGCCAGATTAGGCGCCCCTAGGGCAGGGGGCGGTGCCCGTGGTGGAGCATGCGCCTATCGGTGTCTGGCGAAGGTCAGCAGCGTCGACGGCGGGTGCTCAACCGGCGGTGGCAGCCGGTGATGGCTTCGGCGTTCGGTAGGGGGACGCGCGTGGCAGAGTGAGGCTGATCTTCGGCACATTGTTTGGTCGGAGGGGGTGGCTGACACAGCTGCGCGGCTGCTGCGCGTAGCCGGCGCGTCGATGCCCCTCTAGCAAGGTTTCTGCAGGACGACTGGCAGTGACGACGGTGGCGACAGGCTGGGGTCCAGCATCTGGGCCGACGTCTCTGCTGGGGCCACCTTGGGCGAAAGCCTGGTGACGGCGACGCCTGTGGGCGCCGCCGCTTTCGCTGCTGGGGGCATCGTGTCCCCTAGCAATATCTTCCGCGGGTGAAAACGTGGTCCATCCCTGGATGAGCGATGGCGGCGCTTTGGACGTCGTAACCTTCCTGAAGGCGTCGCCGTGGAATCTCGACTCAGTCACGATGTCTTGTGTGGCGGATGCCCTTCGTTTTCGGTGCCCGGTCAACCTCTTCTTCGACGGCTGGGTTTGCTTCGGACGCACAACATTCGCCACGGGCAGGGCATGAGGTCACGGCTAGAAGTCGGAGCTGCTCTTGCGACGGGCTTGAGCTTGGCAACGATGACCGGCTATGGCCTCTTGCTTTGGGATCTTGGTCTCATCTTACTTGGGTCGTCTATGGTACTATGTTGCGTTTGCGTGGTTGGGCTAGCCTTTCGTGATATTTTACGCGACGTTTGGCTGCCTTTCTTGTACATAATTTGCTCTCTTCTTATCAATGAAAGCCGGTAACAGATCTTTCGAGAAAAAAAACTAGTTTGCTTGGCTGTTGCAGCTTCAGTTGCAATTTTGCAAAGTAGAAGAGGTATCGACAAAGATATTATCTGGTTTATATTTTCTTTATGTAAAGTGTTACGAGTAGAACGGATGTTTTTTGTGTCCTTATTGTTTTTTTTTAAAAAAGAGATACTTCTTATGTTTATAAACACCAGCTCAAATGCCGGGGACATATAAATAGAATAGTGGAACAAAACGGATGTCTTGGATTCGAAGGTACAAGTATCTTCTCTGAATGGTGAGTGTCATGATTTTTCTTCCCGGAGAACAACTAGATACACACATGCTTATAAACGTGTTTTGATTAATAGGACGACCTGTGCACTAAAATGCGTTTAGCCACCTCTGATCCAAGGCCAGTGGAAGTAGGTGATTTTCTGGTGCACAAAAGACCTGCGCCGTGGAAAAGCTTTCCACATGAGGTTACTTAAGTAGCTACTACATGTGGTTTGCTTATGTTAACCATTATTGAAATATTTCAAGCACCATACGCCAACTATTATATATAGCTGCTTCAAAACCGGCTTTCACTGCCAGATTTTGATGTAGCAGTTAGCAATCCGCAGTAAAGCAACGGAGCCGTGCAAGAAGATTCTTGAGTTGGATGCTTGATTTTTGGTCGGGCCCAAGAGCAATAGAATACTACTAGTTTTCACGCACGTTGGCATGCAGAAGAGGGAGCAGGTGAGCTCTCTCTCTACTTGTTTGTTGTTTGATCCGTGTCCTACTACTGAGACAAAAGCGAAGCACATGCATACTAGAACAGTGCTCCGTTGTTGGCTTGCAAACAGTGGCGAACGCAGGATTGGGGACAAGGGGCTAAAATAATAGAGATGGTGATTTGTATAAAGATTTAATGATGATTTGATGCTCTTACTATAGTAATTCAATGGTGATTAGCTCCTCCTATGGGGGCTGCAGCCTCAAACGAATGGAATCGTTGCCTGACAGACAAAGCTCAGGTTGACACGATGGGACAGGAGTCTCCATGGTTTCTAAGGCGGATAAGACGGCTGAGGGGGTGTTTAGTTTCTGAGTGAAAAATTTTGAGGTGTCACGTCAGATGTTTTGTGGATGTTGAAAGGGGTATTTGGATACTAATAAAAAAACTAATTACATAAACCGCGAGACGAATTTATTAAACCTAATTAATCCGTCATTAACACATGTTTACTGTAGCACAACATTGTCAAATTATGGATTAATTAGGCTAAAAAAATTCGTCTCGCAAATTTATCGCGATTTGTGTAATTAGTTATTTTTTCGTCTACATTTAATACTCCATACATATGTCCAAACATCCGATGTGATGGGGTGAAAAATTTTAGAGAAGGAACTAAACACCTCCTGAAGATGTTTTGTTTTGAGAAAAAAATACTATTCTATAACTGATAAGTCATGATGATAAATTCAAATTAACGTAGCCATATCACTAGTGCTAGGTCAGCAAGGAGCAGAGTAGCAGCAGTAGCAGTAGCAGGGTGGTGTCCTGTCTTCGAAGGCTTGAACGCAAGAGAAAGAGACGAGATGCCACGACAACAGGGGATATGGCCATATGGGTGTGGGGATGGCAGGCAGCTTCGAGACAACGCTGCTAGAAACTGCATAGCATGGTAATTAAAACAGGTCCAGCTAGATTATCAGAACAACTAATTAAACTTTGCCATTGCAGGTTCTTCAACTGAAAAACAAATAATCCTTGAGACAAAGGCAACTAATCAAACTCTTAAGCTGCCATTACATAAATGAAACAGCTAATTACCACGAGTAACTTTTTAACTTTGGCCCAACAAGTGCAACTGTAAATAGTAAATAGTGATGTCCGTCGTCAGCACTTCCGCTGATGCAACTTAGTTTCCTCACCGAATGAGGTCGGTCCAAGATCCGTCTTCAGCTGGCTTCCATTCCTAGAAACTAAAACCTGTACAGATTGAATATCAGAGTAAGTGCCAAGGGGTGTTGTCATCTGATCGAGAAATGGTTGAGAGGTGAAAAGGGAAAGTAAACATCAGACACAGGAAAAGACTAAACTAAAATCTAAAATGCAGCATCAATAGAAGCTTTACTCAATTACTTCCTCTGTTCAAGAACATGGCATATCTTCAGTACATTACCTGTTCTTAACATTCAACTCTAGAGATTTCACCTAAATGCTACATTATTGTGTTTTTGACATGCAACATGACTGTCGCCTTTTAAATAAAATATATGTTGGTACAGAATTGTAAAACTACCGACCAATCTGAAAGTACTTTTATATTTCTACTAGGCAGAGGCAGTATTCCATTAATCTAATCTTGAAGTAACTCCTAGTATTTCCACTACAAACAATGCTAGCAGGAACATCAAGATATTCATGAGAAGCAGAAAGTCCCTAATGTAGAATTCTAGCTGATAAGGTGGATATCAACAGGGGCGAAGCCAGCTCAAAACTAACTCTGGTGCATTCTCTATCAAATATCAAGGAATATACACAATTATAAAGGAAATACAGGAAAAAATTGAGGTAGATATTAGTAATTTTTGGTTTTACCATGGTGCACATGCACCAGGGAAAGCCAATGTGGCTTCGCCCCTGGATATCAAAGCCGATAAATAAGTTAAAGTATCCAAACAAAAACTGATTTGGACGTCACATTATTGTCAATTTGCATCCGTGCATACAACTTGGCTGCTTTCATAACTGTTCAACCAGCACATGGGTCCTAAAGCTTTCTAAGATGGTGAAAACATATTCAGTTGCTCCAAAGTGTCATCATGATTAGCCCAGCAATAAAAAAATGAAATGAGGAGAACAAATAAGAATATTCTATAGAAGACACTATACACTAGTTATTATATACAGATTGCCAGTGAACAAAGAGAAGGTTATCGACTGAACTTCTGAAAACAATACTTAGCACATCTCAGAATTACATATGCAGGGAGCTATTCAACGAAATCCGACATATTGACATATTTGTTTTACAGCACACAACTAATCAGCAAGCAGCACATTGTGCTGCAGCTCTGCAACGCCAAAAAAGGTGCAACATGTTGCATTCTCTTTCCCACATACAGAGGCAAACAATTTTTATCGAAAGCTTGGAGAGTAGTACTAGTGTACAAACACTTCTGATTCGTGAACAAAATGGATCAAATGGTACTTTCTGCTTCCCATCACCAGAATGCCAGAATGCAGTGCAAGATTTTCATTCCCAGAATAACTTGGCATACCCAAATCACTTCTTTAGTAATTAACATGGAGTTTCCACATATATTAAGCCAAACAGCAACAAAAAAAAGCATAGAAATAATAGTGTTGCTAGACACTAGCTAACTTACTGATGTTTAATTCACTCAGGGACTTCAAAACTTGAACAACTCTTTCGTCAACTGCTCCACATCTGACTACCACTTTCTTAAGGTGTGCAGATATTGTGGGTGGTAGCTCCTTAGGACTGAACCTTCCTTTCATTATCACATTAAGTTCCCGCATCTGCAGTATCATAAAGAGTTCACCAAGATCAACAAACAATCGATATAAAGTTCCACAATCCAACAGTTTCCCATTTAGAAATTATTTACCTTGTAAATTAGAATAAGATAAAGCTCCTCTAAAACTGGTGAATGTTCAAGAATACGTGCTAGCACTTGTATATCAGGCACACACCAGTGTTCATTGACCATCAGAGACTTCAATCGACTAAAAGTAGGGCAGCATTTCAAATCCCTTCTGAAAATATACTGGACAGACAACATCAAGTTGATCATTAGATCCTTACTACAATCTTGATATGTTTGAAACAAGATGAACATGAACATGATGCTATGAGGTGTAAGATTACCGTATCATCTTTAGCTCCCAACTCTAAATTCTTTGCTTGTGATAGACTATGCAAAAGCACGGAGGAAGTGTCGTTTGGTATGCAATTTTCGCAGCTCTCGTCACCACAGTCCCCATAGATGGAACGGCTGCAACAGTCAAACTTCCCCCAGAACACAACAAGTGCTGAAATCAACAAGGGCATGCTCTCAAGTACAGGAGTTTTGCCATAGCTGATGTGTAGCTCCAGCGTAGCGAGATTGGGGGCATGAATACGGGTTCGGGAGCTCCGATTGAATACGGCACTTGTGATTTTTAGACGCTTCAAGGACTGGGATGAGATTCTTCCCGTAAGCACGAACGAGCAGCCTTCAATCTCTAGATCTTGCAACGCTGGACACCTTGAGAGGTCAAGGAAGTCACCATTGAACGCGACGCCCCGAAGCTCCAGCTTGGTCAAGTGCATGGAGGCGAGGGGAGGGTCCTGTTGCCGGAGCGAGAGCGAAGCATGTTGATTCCCGTGGAAGCTGAGCCGGAGCACCTGGACTTTGCACTGCTGGGCGTAACTGACCCAGAGCCTGACGCGTGGAACGTCAATGGCAGTGCTGGCGACCCTGAGCTCAAATATCTCGAGAGGCTGATTTTCACGGAGGCTGTGTTTAGTTGGGAAAGTTTGGGCTATGGATTAATTAGACTTAAAAGATTCGTCTCGAACTTTACAGACAAACTATGCAATTAGTTATTTTTTTACCTACATTTAATACTCCATGCATGCGTTTAAAGATTCGATGTGATGGGTGGAAGAGAAAATATTTTGGGTTTGCATGGCAACTAAATAGGGCCGGAGGAGCAAAAGGCTGTCCACGAACTCCCGGACCTCCTCAAAGGGCACCGACGTGTTTCCGTTGGTGCCGACGATGCGCAGGGCAGTGGTGGATTTCCAGAGGCGGAACCAACGCCGGCCGAGCACGCAGGTCCGCACGGTCTGCTGCGCTGGGAGGAAGGAGAGGATCCGGTACAGAAGCTCATCCGGGAGGGTGCCGATGCGGTCGCCGCCGCTCCCCTGAGCTGCTTGCGGCGCCCCCTTGGGCACTTTGCCCGCAGGCATTCCGCCAGGGTAGATTTGGGTTCGGTGCCAGGCGGCACAGATGAAGTGGGTTGGGGCCGCAGCTTCGCTACTATGTGACGTACCTGGCAATTTATCACGGGCGGCTATTTACTCCACCCGTATCTAACTCGCTGCCATCTCTACTGGTTGGTGTTTAACGTGATGGGCTCAGAGCATATGCGTGACTGCAGACATTGATGGTGAAGCGCATGAGGCTGCTTTACGTTGCTGGAGGGGGCTGGCCCGTGCGCCACCGTGGGAGAGAGGGAGAGGGAGTGGGAGGGGCGCCGCCGTCTGTGAGGGAGACGGAGAGGAAGGGGCGCTGCCGCCTGTGGTGGAGAGGGAGAGGAGGGGAAGACGGAGGGGGGCGTTGTGGGGAGAGGGAGGAGCGCCGCCGCTGTGAGGGAGGAAGGAGAGGGAGTGAACTTGGCGGTAGGGAATTAATGAATTAAGAAAAACCCTAGAGCCTGGTTTATATATGAGCCTAGTATGGGCTTTGCCTAGGCTCCTAGCGGGCCACTATTTTTGGAGGCGGGCCTTATAGTGTGTCCGCCTCCGAAAATAAATTAACGGAGGCGGATAGCATAAAGCGCTCGTCTCAGTTAATATCGATTAACCAAGGGGGTTGTTTTGAGGCGACCGCCTTGGTTAATGTATTAACGGGGGACCGCCTCGGTTAATCATCATTAATAAAGGCGAGAGTGTTAGGTTGCCCACCTCCGTTAAGCATTAACTGAGACGGTTGTAGAGCCGGCTGCCCGGCCACCGAATAATAGAGGCGAGCAGCCGGCCCGCTCGCCTCCAAGCCCCAAAACCAAACGCCTCGGTTAAGTTTTAGTGTAGTATTGACGTTTCAATCAGCCAATGCACACCACTGGCGCGGCCTCGGATGCTTGACAGCTTTTTTAGACCTCGCGGAAAAGGCAAATGATCAATGACCTTGAGGGTGGTGCCAATGGAGCTAACATTCCATAGTGGTTTCACCCAAAAGAGGTCATATTCACGGAGAAAGCATGTGAGGCAGATAATCTTACAACATGAGCTCCCTGTGATGAGCTATTTGTGGGGTGAGTTATTGCTTTACCTTTTGCAGGCCTCGACTAGACATGGTCCCAAGAGTAGACATCACAGTCCCTCTATCACCCAATGCATGCTCTAGCGGTGTCCTTTGATTTTGATTAGACGAGACCATTATTACTTCTATGGGTCACTTTACACCCCTATGAAATGATCATTTGGTTTGATATGGATGCTTAGAGTCAATATGGAGACTGAAACAAGAACAACACATCACGTTGTTGCATTGTGAAAGCCTTGATGAACCGCTACAATATGCACCGTGCGTCTCACGATTACAATTAGCCATTGTTCTCCTTTTTTGTATGTGCAAGTGGTGACCTATGTATAAGCAATGTATATATGTTTAGTTTTTTGGTATACAAGTACGTTTAGTACCTATTCTTCTTTTGTTATGTGTAAGTGGTTACCTATGTATAAGCAATGTAGGTTTAGTTTTTCTTTGACATGTAAGCAATGTTTGTTACTAAAAATTCTGACATATACATGTGATGTATGTTTAGTCGTTACCTATGTATAAGCAATGTAAGCTTGTTTGTTCCTAAAACTTGTGACATTTAGATGTGTGTTGACGGTCTCTACCGCCAAAATAAACCGATAATTTTACCTGCTCAAATCATTAAAATCAAACATCATCATAGGTTTAGAGGCTTTAAACTAACGAATTCTACAAGTCTTAGTGAATATTTGCATATAGGTGAATTTAGCCATTCTACGGGCTGAAATGAGACATAACACGTGAAGTAATTTTGATGATCAGTGACAGACTCAACCGAAAAGGGCTTCAAGATAATTATCCAAGACTTACCTCCAAAGATCAGCGCAAAAGGTTGACATGGGGGGCTAGCCAGCCTCACCCCTAGGCCAGCCGGCCTATGGGGGGCCTGTAGGGTTGAGATGGCGGACTAGAGGGGGGTGAATAGTCCTTTCTAAAACTTAATTGCACCGGCTAATCAAAACTTATGCGGAATTAAAACTATCAGTCTAGCCAAGACTACACCCTCTATCTATGTTCTCAAGCACTTTACAAAGATCCTAATTAAGCAACTAAGGTGCCGGACTAGCAAGATCTCACCTAACCGATTCTAGGAGCAAAGTCACACAAACCTATGCAACTAGTACTTTACACACCGGGGAGCTCCTACATAACTAGTAAGCAAAAGCACAAAGCTCCTAGGCTCACTAGCAATGCTTAATAACAAGACAACCAATGCCAAATTAGAAAGCGCAAATTACTTAGCTACACAAACTAAGCAATGTGACTAACAAGGTTACACAAACCAAATTAGTCATGCAAGAGCTACTTCTATGCTATACAAGCAAGAAGGTAACTAGCAAGCTACAGAAGCTAACTAATTACAAGAGCAGCTACACAAGCACAATATAAGTGAATGTAAATACAAGCTTGTGTTGAGGAATTGCAAACTAACGGGATGACAAGGTTGACTTGATGATTTTTATCCTAAGGTTCACTTGGTTGCCACCAAGCTAGTCCCCGTTGAGACAAGCTCCAAGGTTGCCGCAGTCCTCTTGCTAGTGGTGACCCGCAAGTCACACTCTCCCACGTGGAGTGCTTACCACAAGCTCTAGCACTTCACCTGGTCGGATCACTTGTCGCCCTTCGTGTCTCGCTTTACTAGAGTTGCTCTTCGCGGCTCCCACGGGGTGAGCACAATACCCCTCACAATCGCTTCTCCGGAGCACCGCACAATCTTCTTGCGGGCTTCCATGGAGACCACCACCAAGCCGTCTAGGAGGTGGCAACCTCCAAGAGTAACAAGCACCACCGGCTTGCAACTCAAACACCTAGTGTCACTCGATGCAACCTCATGATGCAATTGAACTAGAATAGCTCACTCACACAATTGGATGATCACTTTCAAGCATATGTGAGTTAGAGGGCTCCCAAGCACTCCCTAAGCATGGATGCTAAGTCCCAAGGGTGCTTAGCAATAGCCAAGGTCAGCCACCACTTCTATTTATATCTCCAAGGGCTAAACTAGTCGTTGCCCCTTCACTGGACCAAACTTGACATCACCAGACGTAGGCAGCCAGCGTCTGGTGCACCATCAGTCCATGTGCCCTCGCGCGTTCAACCTCGGCCGTAGATCTCCAATGGTCATTGCACACGCCAACGGTTAAGAGAATGACTGGATGCAGCACAGTGCCACTCCGGACGCACCACGCCTCAGCGTCTGGTGCACAACAGAGAGCTCCTAGAGCCTCCATTTCATGATCGGACGCATCCGGTGCACTATGACTGGACGTAGGCCAGCATCCGGTCCTCCCTGTCCTCACTACGCACCGCCATGTTAGCGTGACTGGATGCTAAACAGTGTTTAGCTAGAGGCTGGTACGCAGCATCCGCTCCTCCGCAGAAACTGATCGGACACGCAGGTGCTCCCTGGCCAGCGTCCGCTCGCTCAGCTCCTTCACACGCGCCTCTACCTAAACTGACTGGATGCGCATGTGCCCCTGAGGCCAGCGTCCGGTCACTTCTAGGGAGTCTCCACTTTTATTTTTCTCTCAAAACCCTTACAAATGTGCCAACACCACCAAGTGTACATCACCACGTGCATGTGTGTTAGCATTTTCACAATCATTTTAAAGGAGTTAACCACTCAATTTGCCACGCCACTTGATCCTAGCAACGATGCAAAGTTAGATCACTCGAGTGGAACTAGATGACCACTATGCAAACAAGTTTGCCCTCTTAATGGTACAATCATCTATCCTAAACCCGGTTATCAACTTCTCTACACACCTATGACCAGTGAAATGGAAATGCCCTGGGTTATACCTTTGCCTTATGCATTCCATTCCTCCATCTCCTCTAATGTCGATGCAACACATGCATCAACCAATCACCAAATGATATGATCCACTTCATATCATCACGTGATCGTATTGGTTCATTGATCTTGACCTCATTCGCTCTTCACCGTTGCCTCGATCCATCGGCGCCAAGTCTTGCTCAAGCTTCATCGTCACACGCGGTCCCTTGCTTCAAAGCCTCTAACTTGCCCTTCACACTTGCAACTGGTCCGTCGAGCCGAGCCTCATCTTGATCTTCTCCACCTTGGTCACATGACTCTATGTCATGTCTCATATGCAATGAGCTCCTCCATCATCATATGTGTGAGCCTTTTACCAAGTTCAAGCCATCTTCACTGTCATGGCATATGTTGCTCACACACATGTATTTGTGGACTAATCATCTGTGTATCTCACATAAACACAATTAATCCACCTAATTTTGTCACTCAATTACCAAAACCAAACAAGGACCTTTGAGGGCCCTATCAGGCTCCCCTTTGACGTGGAGTCTCCACCACCTATGAGGATTGATCTCCATCGTGCTTCCAAGTCAGTTTGAATCAAGGGACGAGATGATGTCATGACACAGATCGATCACGTGGCAATTGCTTGCCCTCTTCTCCATCTCCCCTACAAAAGGACCCCTTGACCCTCTCTAGAGAGGCATCATTCCACTCATTCCATTCAATCCAAGAGAGGAATCGATCTATCAAGAGAAGAGAAGCTCTAGGAATTAGATACTAAAGTTTAGTTAAAGTAAGATTCAAGTAGAGTTGGGCTACTGCTCAAGATTCTGGATTTGTCTCTAGAGAATTGGTATAGCCATTGTACTCTTTATATTTCATATCTATCATGACTTTGCTCTTATTTTATATTATGTTTCTAGTGATTATGTTATTAGTTTACTCTAAGTATGTGTTTGATATTGTTATGATTGGCTTGAAGTTTATGCATAGGATCATAGAGTGCTCAAATCAGTACTCGAGTGAGTTAGGTAGCCAAATAGTGTGTAAGCGTGGTGCTTATACATTGTTTTGCCTATGGATGCACCCTACATGCGAGAACATGTGGTAGACCAAGTAGAGTGACACTACGAGGTTCTCTTTAATCCACCTCCCGTATGTAGGATTAGTAGGACCCTGTCACGAGGGAGATAGTATATTTATTGGCCATGTTACTCTTTAGAGATGTGTCCCTTATGCATAGATAGATAGTTATAATTATAAAGAGTATGTACATTGTAAATTATGACATGTGAAGTAGAAATAACTTAGGAATCTTACTCTCTCACTTGATACTTTAACTGGCTACATTATATTTATGAGCATCTATCTTTATCTTTGAATTATCACATTATTATCATATACATATCTTTTGGCTTACCCCTGTTTAGAGTAAGTGTTAGTTAGTGACTGCATCATAAGTATATATTTTGTCAATCGATCCTTTGCCAATCATTCCTCCCTGTGGTAAAAATATAAATAACGATACCTACAATACTCCCAGGAAAATGCTACAATGGTAATCTATGCGCTTGCAGAATCCTTAATATTAAATTTGCACTCACAACCACCAACAAATGTGCATGTTTTTATGTTGGTTTGTCTCTATAGTGAGTTTAAGTTTGGAAATACATCACTCAAGGATATATGGGCATGATTGGTTCAGAGAAAAGATTGAGCCTGGCTTGTACCAGCCAGCCAGACCCCTGCCCACCAGGTTCCTCTCATGCAAGAGCAACTTTGTTCGGTTGATCATCTGGGTAGGGACAGGTTAGAGAGATGTATTGTTTAGCTGGACAGGTGAACTAGCTTTACAGAGAGAAAAGTGCCTGCAAGAACATGCGCAGCGTGCACCGCAAGCTAGGCTCGCCGGAAACGAAATTAGATGTCGTTTCTCGGCAGCCAGGCTGGGTGGGCTGGTTTGCACCCATCGGCCCAGGCTGAAGCCTCCATCCAGCTAACAATCAGCGCAGTCATGCATCCTAGGGGCCAGGTTGGGGCTCCTTCTCTCAACCAATCACGCCCTATATGAACAAGAAAATTGATTGATTTGATCACTATAACAATGATACTTGATCTCTTCTGCATGTTGTGGCTTTTTTAACCTGTTGGTTATTGCTTTTGCTACATAGGTTTACTGATGTTGCCAAACATGTAGGTAGGATTGAAACCTCTGAACACTGTGAAGATGGACAATATTAACAATATGAGATTATATTGTTGCATCTTGAATTGATCATCATTCTTTTGGAGTAACAGATCAAGAAAATGGTGGATGATGCCTTGGTTGACGGACAGACAGCGATACATGAGGTAGTTGTGAGTCCAAAAAATGTGATTCATCACCCCTCCGTGTCCTAACAAATTATCTTGAAGTTCCCTTACATAGTTTGTTCTTTGTTCAGTGAACAAATTTCAGAACAAGCTACACAATGTTTTTCTTCCCTTTGTCTCAACAGTCACAATTCAGAATATTAGAATTTCAATTGCGGTTGGTGTTTCCAGCCACCCATAGAAATGTCATCACTTTTTTTAGATGCGGTTTGGAACACAGCTGCCTCTATAAACATAATTTTATAGAGGTGGATGACTACCCAACTGCAGGCATTTTTAGAAGCGCGGTTGGCTTCCTAACCGTCACTAGAAATCAATTTCTAGAGGGGTTGGAAATACGGCTCACCTCTAAAATTGGTGCAGCACAAAAAAATTCATACCAAATCAACTCAAATGAAGACAACCTTTATATCAAGTTGTAGAGAGAACAAAAAGATGTACTCCCTCTATTTCAAATCATAAGACATTTTAGCTTTTCTGGATATGTAGCTTTTGCTATGCATTTAGCTATCACTACGGCAGACAGTGCCTTTGCCTAGCGCCTGGGTCTTTGCCGAGCGCTATTTATCGGGCGCTCGGCAAAGGCCACCTTTGCCTAGCGCCGGGCTCTCGGCAAAGAATACGCTCGGCAATGACTCCTTTGCCTAGCGCCATGCCCTCGGCAAAGAGAAACACTCGGCAAAGAATGTCTTTGCCAAGCGCCAGGCGCTCGACAAAGGATAGCACTCGGCAAAGAGCCACCGCGGAATATACCATCGTTCTTTGCCAAGCGCCCTCCGTTAGGCGCTCGGCAAAGGTGGCTCTTTGCCGAGCGCCCTGCGTTAGGCGCTCGGCAAAGGTGGCTCTTTGCCGAGTGCCAACCTTGGCGCTCGGCAAAGAATTTTTTTTTTGTTTTTTTGTTTCAAACTTTTTTGTCATGCATTACACATTATTTAAAAGTATATGTTAAGTTTTGGTACTTTTTTAAATCTTTTTACTATTTATCGTTACTTTATTTGATTTAATTGAATTTCTCCGATAAACGCGTGTTTGAACTGTAGGTGCATCGAATCTCCGAATTGGACGGTTCGAAAATTGATATTCGCATTACTTAGCGTATGTTAAGGCCGTATCCTGGAGCACGCATGAAATATCGAACATCTAGCGCACGGAACACGGCGACCAAGTTGTGTGTGAAGTGCTATTAAATTAAAAAAAAAGCAAACAAAGTTCGAAAATCACGAAACTTAGCGAAACGTCTTTGGAGCACATGTGGAGGCTATGGTCGAAATTTGGTAAAGTTTCGTGCACGTTGTCACGTAAGTTAGTTTGTCACGTAAGTTAGTTAGAAACCTAGACATCTCACATGTGATCATCTGCTGTGTTCATAACCAGTTGTGTGTGCTCATTAGCCATGGCTTGTGCTTTGTTTTTTTGTGACCTTTACCTTCCTAGATTAGCTAGTTTAGTTGATAGGATTTTTTCTACGATACAAGACTCTCAAGTTAGCACTACTACACAAATGATTTTAGGAGGCAGTGCCCAAATATTAATTGAGGCGGTCACAAAATCCAACCGCCTCCTAAATTGTCTAAGGATTTACGAAGGTGGTCGTCTTCATTTACGGAGGTGGTCGCAATTAACCGCCTCACAAAATGCATTTACCGAGGCGGGCATTTTATTTACAGAGACGGTTAAAAATGTCCGCCTCGTTAAATCGATTTAAAGAGGAGGTTAAAAATGTCTGCTTCGGTAAATCGATTTACGGAGACGGTCAAAAATATCCACCTCGGTAAATCATTTACTGAGGGGGGCATTTATAAGGCGTCCGCCTCCATAAATCAGGCCTAGCCCACTAATCTACGGCAGCCCACTACTATGCTAGCGTGTATATATGTGAGTGTTAGGGTATGGTTTTCCAACTAGTGGTTTTATTTGATCCCTACGATTTGATTTTAGTTAGCCACCCCCCCTTGGGTGCTCATGGGAACCTTTCACAAGGTCTACAGTAGGCTATGGATAGTAGTCTAATACACATCACATTGATTGGTGTTCATGTAATTAGGCTAGAGGTCCTATGGTTGAACTCTCTATTTTCTAACAAACATGCCCTAAGATACTTCTTCCATTTAGAAATGATAAGTATATTTTGATTTTGATTAGGGTAAAGTTGAAGTTTTACAAAGTTTATCAAGAATTAGTCAAATTATATGCAAGTTTAGGACTTAAAACTTGCATCAATAGATTTGTGTTCATAGTGTCTATAAGATGATATTGATTTTTAAGCAATTGAATACATATTGTAAGAGAAATTAAGGGTCAAAATCTACTTTGTTTGAGCTTTCCCTGATCAAATTACACTTATCATTTCTAAATGGAGAGAGTACTTTATAGACAAGTGTAAAATCATTTAACATAATCTTTTTCCAAGAAAATTCTTTGCATCTAGCATTATTCCTGCAATTGTTGGCAATACAATCTCTCCAAATACTGATTACAAGAAATGGTGCCTGTTAGAATACATGTCGTGGAGGTTATAACAATATACATGACTTCTCACATATATTTTAAAAATATCGTAGGTAGTGAGCATATACAGTTCATCAATGAACCATACATGTCCAAGATGCAAAAACTTTACTTTCAGTAAACACTACTCCAAATCACATAATGGAAGTTACAATATAGAACTTATTGTCAAGTCAAGTTATCAAAATCATAAGACACCCTATATAGATTGAATTCATACTAGTTCAAATTTCATTAGGCATTGACTTTCCTTTGGGGATAACTGGCACTTGGAAGTCCAGTGACAAGTTTCCATGCTAGACCTTCGAACTTAACTAGCTGTTCAGGTTTCCAATTTATATGCTTTGGGAGATCAATGCCATTCTATCCTTTATCTAACCATATCCATGGGAAGAAAATAACCATTCCACACACATAAGCTGGGGTTTAAGGAAGTAAACCCTAGGGAAATAACCATAACCTCGAGATTTCTAGAACACCCTCCCTCTCCCAAACAGGCCCTGACATGTGGTGTGAGCCTATCTTTCTCCCGGACACCAAACCGAGTGCATCTTGCCTTCTTCGGTATGAGCATCCAACAAATGCAATGTAAGTACACAACCAATTTCAAAGTATTAGTCCATATATATGTGAATCATAACAAATGCCATGTTAGACTTCATTTAAATCGATGCTAAAAAAAGACTTCATTTAAATCAAACTGGGCATAAGTCATGTAAAAAATTTCTTGGATTATCATCTCTAAAAAGTTTGTTCAAGAGGTCAAAGTCTTCTTTTGGTTTCCTAGTTGAAACTAATAAGGTTGAAGTCCCCAAAATTCTCCACAAATCTTTATTGTCAAGTTACAAATTACAACTTCAAACTTATGGAAATGAAATGTCAAACTACATTTTCTAATAATAAACAAATTACTTTTAGGGAGAAGATCTAAGGAGAGTACATTAGATCATTAGGAGAACAATCAACAAGTTTAATGTACCAAAGAAAGGTAGAACACTGTCCTTGGCACATAAACAGGAGACAAATACAAAACCGAATATAGCACAGTATACAAGGCCTATCTTAATGGCCTAAACAGCTCATACTAATTCCGATTAAGTTGTAGTCCTAGATTACTACAAGCAGAAGCAGCATGAAAAGTTCACATACAAAAAACAGAATCCTTGCCAGAGCAAATTCAACCTTCCATTTCTTGATGCAATTAAGAGGTAGTAGATACATCTTCTACCAAAGTCTCCTCTTCTTCGTCAAAATTGAAATCTATGCAAATATGAAAAGCACAATAAGTTCATACACAAGTAACAGGGGTGACATATGAGAAACAAGGGATTTGAGTCACTTGGCAAGAAAACTTGAAATGAATATGTAGAGCTTGAGGCATAACAATTTAACTTATCGAAAGTGCAGCGTGACGTAAGGGAAAAAAAACTGATTTAGGCAAACAATTTATATTGACCAAGATCTCAATATGTTGGGATGAACATGTCGCCGATTGAGAACTAGGCAACACATCAGTAATTCAGAAATACACAAGTTGTAATTTTGTGCTCACTTTTTTTTAAGCTACACTATTAGTACACGTGCATGCACAGATTTGTAGATAATATTTGTAGAAACATTAAAAGCATTTTTAGACAATTTTTTATTTCTTATTTGATAATTTCCTAACAAACTCAGGATATTCTTCTTTAGCTTGTTTTAGTTTCAAATATGATCACAGACTGCAGGACTGTAGGAAGCAAAACCTATGTTAAGTGTTTGCAGGAAGTTATAAACTTTCAGAACTCCCTCGTCAGCCACTTCAAATTTGACTTCAACAATCTTAAGGTTTTCTGATATTGCAGCAGATCCCTCCATCTGACTGTAGCTTCCAATAATTTCAAACTTATGTTCAGGTCCCTATGGTAAAATCATTTCATCAAGATAAATAGATGAAACAAAATACTGTAAGCAGCAGTTGCCATGTAGAAAATATATGTACCTTGGAAAAAATTTGAAGAGTGAGCTTCTCTAGAACTGGTGAATGTTCAAGAAGACAAGCTAGTTCACGGAAGTCAGGAGGCACACACCAATATTCATTTAGTAACAAAGTCTTTAGCATTCTGAACATGGGGCACCATTTCACGTCTCGTTTGAAAATGAACTGGACAAAGTACAAACAAAATAAGATGTCAGGCAATCTTTAAAGTGAACATAATGATTTAAGAATCATTTTTTAAAAAAAGGGCAGACCCAGTGCCAGAGGCTCCTACACGAGTGGGGTCTGGGGAAGGGAATAACCGAAACAAAGTCTTACCTCCGCAGAAATTCTGCAGAGAGACGGTTTCGAACCCAGGACCTGGTGACTCGGCGAGCTAGCACTCACCAACTGCACCAGGCCTGCCCTTCGATTTAAGAATCGTTTATAAAAAAAAAGATTTAAGAATCCAGCTAGTGCAAAACACAAATGTCATCAGTGTCCTACAACGGATATAGCTGTTACAACAGAATTGAGTCATTGACATGTAATATAAAGGAGTTAAACACTAAAATTTAAGTATACCATTTGGGATTCATCTGTCAAGACCAAACTCTTAGCTTCTGATAAACCATTCAGAAGCACAGATTTGTTCTTTTTGGCGACATTGGCAGTGCTACCATTGAAATTATCAACTTCCAGGCCATAACACCCTTGACAGTGCTCATCATCACAATCCCCAGATTCAGAATTATAGCACTGGTCCGAAGACATACAATCAGTGCCAAATCTGACAACTGCCACTGCTAACAATGGCATGCTTCTAAGCACAGGAGTCCTGAACCATGGGTCCTCCAGTCGCAGTGAAACAGTACTTGGGACATCAATTATAGTGCGGATCTGCTTATTGAAGTTGGAATCGATGATAGTCAGGTGCTTCACAGACTTAGACGAGATCCTCTTAGCATGGACAAAGTTACCATTGTCGATATATAGATCTTCCAGTGCCGGACAGCCTGATAAATCAAGAAAGCTGTCATTCAATCCTGTGTCGTTCAGCTCTAGCCTTCGAAGGTGCCTGGAGACAAGAGGCAGGTTGTCGACATGAAAATGAAGGCCCCTGGGATCCTCCTCCCGGGTGATACTGAGCTCGAGCCGCCGGACTTGACACCGGATGACATGCCGGATCCAGAGGTTGACGTGGGGCACGTCCGCGTCGTCGCGCACATCGAACATGAACTCGCAACTGTCGAGCGGTGCGCCGCCACGGAGGAGGAGCAGGTGGTCCACGAACTCCCGGAGCTCCCCCGAGGACACCAGGTCTTCCGGTAAGTGTATCGGCTCGGGTGCGTTGGCGGCGGTGATGCGCAGGCCCGCCGTGCCCTCCCAGAGTCGGCGCCAGCGCCGAGCCAGGAGACACGTCCGCACGGCCGGCTGCGCCGGGAGGAAGGAGAGGATGTGCTGCAGTACCTCGTCCGGGAGGGCGGCGAAGGCGTCACCCGCGGCGGCGCCGGCCGTACTGGTCGGTTTCTTGGCCGCTGGCCCCTCAGACATTCCGTCGAACAGGCGGTGGGCGGCGGCGCTCTGTGGGACAAAGAACCGACAGTGTACAAGATAAGGCGTGAACAGGCGGCGGCGATGCGGAGGAAACAATGGAGATCTCGCGGAGGGTACCACCTCACCTTCCTTTGGAAGCCGGCAACAGGTTCACCAGCGGCGAGGAGTCGCGGAGACAGGACGCCGCAAGAGCCAGGAGGCCGAGGGAGGCGAAGGAGCCGAAGAGGTTGGAATGGAATCTGTCGGGAGCAGACAAATTTTAACAAAGTTCGAGACAAATCTTTTGAGTCTAATTAATCTATACTTGATAAATTTTAACAAATAACAACGAAAAGTGCTACAGTGACTTTCACCCAAACTTTTTCAACTAAACACAGCCTGTATTTGACAAACTTTGTTCAATCATGAATTAACTAGACTCAAAAGATTTATTTTGACATTTACAGACAAACTGTAAAATTAGTTATTTTTTTACCTGTATTTAATGCTCCATACATGTGCCGACATATGCGATGTGACGGAAAATCTTGAAAACTTTTTGCATTTTGAACCAAACTAAACACGGCCCAAGTTCAATCCAACGGTGCACAGGAATATTCAGTCCACTTCTGTAGCAACGAATAATGTTACTGATCCCAGCGGCTATTCGCTTAAAAAAATGTTACTATGAGATTCGTGCTATCAAAATTTCTTACATTTACCTAGGGTATATAAAATATTAGCAACATTTATATCTTCAAATAAATTTATTACGAAAAATATATCTAATGGTTTATCTAATGATATTAATTATATATCATAAATATTCATATAAAAACATTTTGACTTCCAAGACGTGAGAAGATACTCTTTGTCAAACAGTGGGAGCAGAGTTTTGCACACGTTTAATTTTTTAAAGTTCGGCTAACTTTGTATTCCCTTCGCGTTCTTGATTATGAGTCATTCTAGGTTTTTTTAGATACATGCATTTTGGTACCTATCTAAACATAATACTATGTATGAAGATGTGTAGCAATAGCTATGCAAAAATGTCAAAACAATTTATTATTTGGAACAGAGAGAGTACAAAATATTAGCAATATTTGTATATCTAAATAAATTTATTTTGAAAATATATTCAACGACTAATCTAATGGTATTAATTATGCATTATTTATTTCACTAGAACCGTATATGTTTCAATGATATATATAGCTGAAACCACTAATTAATGGCAGCTAGCCACAAATTACATAGGAATAATTCAATAAAGATTTTGGTGAAAAATGCTCTTCAACATCCTCTATTCTGGATTTCAAGCTAGCCGAAGGTGGAGAGCAGAGCTAGCTCTTTAGAATGCGCATAAGATATAGATAAATGTTGAAGGGCGAAAATATAGAGAATGATTTTTTTTTTCAAATGACTCTTCAAATAAGAATTTGGAGAGTGAATTTAAAAAAAGGTCTCTTAGAAATGCTATTATCACAAAATTGTGGCATAGCAGCTGGGTAAAGGGCCGTGGCTGCTCCTTATAGGACCCTTGCGTCACATCTCTATAGCCTGGTCAAGAGAAAAAATAGATTAGTCCACCAAGAGTTGCAAAATGGTACATGGATGATGGATCAAATCTTTAATAGAAGAAATTATCTTCTTTATAGATTGGTCTACAGGAAGTTCATCTTCAGCTCAAGGTTGAGGGACATCATCAGATGGCGTTGGCTACCCAATGGCAGTGGCAGAGCGTGAATCAAAACACATAGAGGGGGCCAATTTTCTAACTGTGAACCGAAGTTTATGAATGAGTGGTAGAGAAATACAAATAAGCCTTAAGAAATACTAATAGCCAATGGTGGTGGTTTATTTCCTTCACCAGTCTAGTTCTCATTCTAGTTGAAAGAAGACGACATTCAGGAAGGGTCATACATTATATATGACTTGTTTGTTGGCAAAATCGATTACAATGTTTGTGGAAAGAGGGGCCGGGTCCTCTATGGCCCCAACATGGCACCGCCACAGAGGAGTATTTCACCAAATCATCAGATGGAATCCAAGCCGACTCCTTCGAGCATTTCAGATGTAACTTGATTTGGATGGCAGAAGTAGAGAACAAGTGCAAACTCTTTGCATGGACTTCAATTCAAGACAAGATTTTAATGGTGGACACTGGACAGTTAGAGAGGCTGGCCGCGTCAAAACTTCTTTTGTTATTCCTCAAAAGAAAAAAAAATGTGCTCCGTGTCACTGGTAGCAGGAAACTGAGCTGCATCTATTTCTTCCTTGCTCCTTTGCAGTGGATGACTCAAAGCGTGTCCTACAATAGAAATTTTAAGCATATAGCAAACACTAAGCCTTCTTCTTGTAAGTCCATTGTAGAATGGTGGGAGACCGCAACAAAGCAAGTTTTCAAAGAGCAACATCAGGATTTCAATGGGGTTTCCATGTACAAAGACAAACAATATCCTGGACTACAAGAAATGAGGGAGATTAGAGCAACTCCACTAGATTGAGAAAAATAATTCTCTTTTCCTAAAAACTGTCATATAGAGAAATAAGGTTAAAAAAAATACTCGCAATCCTCTTTCTCTATATTTTTCTCAATCACTTAAAACCTACCCCCAATTCCTCGAAGAAAGGGGAAGTGACATAGATTTTTCTCAATCCCCTTTCCTTCTTCTTTCACTGACGTGCCGGGACCACTGCCATCGTTGCTTTGTGCGAGCTTGCGGTTAGCCACCATGTCGTCGCCACCAACAGGCAACCCGTGCTAGCCACCGCGCATGTCCCCTATATCTTAGAACGATATTTTCTCAGTCCCCTGATCCCCTCTCCCCTGATATAGGGAGTTGAGTTTTCTCATTCTACTAGTGGAGTCAGTGACGAGCGCAACGCTTCCCACGACGAGGATCGATCTATTCGATGGCGCCTCTGAAGAGCCGCCCCAAGGAAGACGAAGGCGGCTCCGGTGATCGCCCCCGCGGACCGGCTCAGCGCGCTTCCCAGCGACGTCCTCCCGCAGATCCTCTCCTTCCTGCCTGCGCACGAGGCTGTGCGCACGTGCGTGCTCGCCCGGACCTGGCGCAACCTCTGGAAGGAGAAGCGCATCTTCCCTAGACGCCTGCTCATCACGGCCGCCGCCCAAGACCCGGCCGTGCAGGAGGACGTCCAGGGCTTCGTGGACCGCCTGCTTGACCTCCGCCTCCGCGAGATCAAGGACGCACCCCTGGAGAGCTGCGAGATCAAGTTCGGTTGGTACTTTGACGGGGAGATTATTCCCAGCTTGAGCCGCTGGATCCGCCGCGCCCTCGAATGCCAAATCCAGGTGCTCCGGGTGCACATGTGGCATGACCTCTACAATGGCTACCGCTACTTCCCCTATGATTTTTTGACAAGCAGCAAGCCCTTGGCATCCCAGAACCTGACAAGGCTTGAGCTCGCCGGCATACTGTTCAACGAAATGGATGGCGGCAAGCTCGACTTCTCAAGCTGCCCTGCTCTCAAAGACATGGAGTTGGTCGATTGCCTATCGAATGCGGTGATGACCTCCCCATCGCTTAAACGCCTGACCTTCAGACGCTGCAAGTTCTTCGACAGCTGTCGTATTCGTGTTCCACGCCTCGTGTCCCTGTGGCTAGAGGCCCTGACCGGGAGAGGCCCCCAGCTTGAGAGCATGCCGGAGTTGGTACTGGCATATGTCTACATTAGTCATTATTATGATGGTTCTGATAATGAGTACAGCTCCTCAGATCCTGGTGTTACCGATGATGATTCTGCATTGGATTCGGGTGATGACGCTGGAGCAGATACAGAAAACGGTGTGTTTCTTGCCTCAGATACTGGGGATGACGTTGAAGAGGATACAGAAAAGAGTGTTCTTCTTGGAGGTTTATCGGAAGCAAGGAATTTGACATTGATATCAGAGGACAATACGGTACAACTTCTCTGCTTGTTTCCCATATTCATATTGTTGACTGTATTCAGAGAAACATATGCGTGTTTGGTTTCCTGGTTCCAAACGAACCTGGCTCGTGGGGTGCAGACTCATTGCGTTTGGTTGGCCGGAGGAGCACTAGAGCTTGGCTGGCCGCATGCAAGAAGGGTCACCGGGCCTAGCTCGGGGGAAACCAATCTCGTTTCTGTTTCTGGTCAGGCTCGCACAAGCGTCTAAGTGCGCGTCTCGTGGTTCGATCGAGAGAGAGTTAGCGTATCTATGTGTGTGTGAGCAGCCAACCAAACAAAAACCGCATGCGGCTAGGCTCTGCTCAACCAGGCGTCCAAACGAACTGCAAGTGTGTCACCATAGCCGGAGCGAAAGGAGCCCGGCCGCACCCTTATATGCGAGCCAGCCGTGTTGGTACCCAAACCAAACACGCCCATAGTAGTGGGGCGCCTTAGGTGGCGCCCAAAGCCGCATCACCACCACCCCCTCCCTCTCCAATCTCTGCCTTGCTGCGTGTGGCTTGCTAGAAAGGTGGCGCTCAAGCTTGGAGTTTGGTCGGCCAACACAGGATCTGTGCATGGAAGTCGGGTTCTTGCGACCAAAGCTGTGCCCAGCGGAAGTTGGTGGTTCGGAGGCAGTTGCGTGCAATGGCACAACGGCACCTGGTTTTGCTGCCATCAAGGAGGTGCTCGCCTGTATTCTCCTCGGCGATGACGGCGACACTTCCATGTAGGCTGCACAAGTGGAGGTGGCGACATGTGCGAGCTAGGGAGATAGATCCGAGTGGCCTGCGGCTAGATCTATGCTGTTGTCACCTAATCTGCGCTTGAGTCCAAAATGCAGAGGCTTGGCGCTGACACAAGTGAAGGAGAGGGTGCGGCAGCTTGTAGTTGCACTAGGCTAGATCTGGCAGCGGCGAGTGGGGCATACCGCGGAGCGACGCTTGTGGGCTGAGCACGGGCGGGCATGCTGACGATGGAGAGGCTCACGGAGGGTGAGCTGCGGCAATGACACTCACAGGCGCGGCAACAGAGAGACATGTTGCCGACGTCCATGGAGCGAGGCGACATGTTGGGGATGTACCTTTGTGTGCATCCTTGTGAGAGTTAAGCCTAGTGCGTCTCTCTAAGTTATCTAGTTATCTAGCTAATTACGTTTTTATTGAAGCTGTACTCAGCTTCTATCTTAGCTGTTACAATATGTCTAGCATCTGCTTTATGCAGTTAGAATATGTTATAGTGGTTGAGGTTCTATCTTGTGAACCAAGTTTGCCTTTTGCTATATAATGGAGCTAAGGCAGCCATGGTTATTGTTGCCGCCTAGATCCAGAATTGTACTTGTGTTACCTGGCCAACACCTTGGGTCTGCTTGGTGGTGTGGAGGGCTGCATAAAGTGGCGGAGTGGAAACCTGGCGTCACAGTAAAGCCATCCTCTTTCACGTTGGTGCCACAGTATGGAGGATTTATGGCAGCAACGCTCAGCCGGCTGGTGTGGCGGCTGCCGGTAGATCATGGCGTGGTGGGCGGAAACCAAGTTGGGAACTGAAGATGCATGTGTCCTTTGTGGAGAATGAGAAAGGAGGCCAAACAGAGGTGTTGGTGTAGTGCTGGGAGAGCATGGCTCCAGGTTGGTGGTCGGAGTGTGACGGTTTGGTGGGCCACGTGCTAATGGTGTCCGTGAAGTTGGTGAGGATACCGGCGCGGAAGGAGGTGCTCAGTGGAAGCGCGTTGCCACAATGACCTACATGATGTTGTGGCAGGTGGTCCTGCTTAGCTGTGGCCATTCCGGTGCAAAGAGGCTTTATGATGGCTGTTGGAGGACCCGACTAATACCTTTGGTATCTTCGACGAGGTGGCTTGGTTCAGTGGCGGAGCTCGACCTGAATTTTAGTTGGGGCAGACCACAAACACATACTAATATACTACTAATACTCTATAGTTCTCCAGTTCTCTGCATTACGAAAAACATTAGAGACCATCATAGAGTACTACGGAAACTTCGTGAACCTGCAGGCAAGCAATTTGCTGTGGTGACACCATGGATGACCTTAAGGCCGTCACGGCACAAGCAATCAGTACTGGTGCTGTACCTGTGCTTTTATTCACTGCTCTTTGACCCGACGTGCAGTGCAGAGCTAGAGAGCCGGCAGGCTGCGGCAGCGTTGCAGTGAGGGCTGGGTGACGTCTAGGCCTCTAGGGGCGCCGGGCGGCAACCAGGGGTGGTGCCATGGCGAGATGCGCTAGGAGGGGGCTGCAGCTAGTGGAGTTGCCATGGTTAGAGGTGGTGGTTAGCGGCAGCGATGGCGGCGGCGTGGCACCATGACGCGGAACGAGCAAGAGACGAAGAGGGAGTCAGATTTAGAGGGCCGGCTGGTTGGGAGTTAACATGATGGGCCACTCGGGTTGATGGGCTATTGGGATCGCTAGAGTTGGGCCATGGCTTGGGCGCTCGATGCTACGTCTTCTTCCCGACGCTGTCACGCAGGTCACGCCGGACGCTGCTCTGCCGTAGTCGTGTGTCTGGAAGACACCAGGATCGAGGAAGAAGAGAGGGATGGGGTTCCTCCATGACGGCGGTAGGTGGGGCAGCTGCCCCACCGTGCCACATGGGGAGCTCCGCCTCTGGCTTGGTTGGCAAGTGCTACGATGCACGCAGCTGGATCTCGGTGGACATGGGCGGCCTGGCGAAGACTTGCGGCAATTGCTCACATTTTTGGCTTGACGGCTTGTGTGGCAGAACCACCTAATCTAATGCCCTCCCAAGAGTACTCGCCTTCCATTAGACACTAAGTACCCTGGGGAGAACACTAAACTACGCGATTCCGTCGAGCACACCGCAAGGAAGAACTCGAAGATCTACATTTTTACATCAGGATCACAAATGAGAGAGTAAAGCTTACAACATCCTTACCATTTCTTACATCACTTTTAGTACAATATCAGAGTAATTCATTATGGAGTTATAACAGCAGAATATAAAACATTATCAGAGTTCAGCGGAATTGAAACCATCTAATGATAGTTAAACATTAACGTGAACAACGCTTATATGCATGGAATAATAACAGTTTATAAGTGATTTTTCCTTGCAAAACTATTGGTGAGAGTTTCATAAAATAAACTCTACTCCGTATCGTAAAGGAAATCCTCGCTGAGCCCACCAGGAGGTTTCCACACATAAGTGTCAGCTCATCAGCACCTGTCACCTACAACAGGGTAGAACAAACCATGAGTACTCAATTGTACTCCGCAAAACTTAACCGTCAGGAGGAAAGAAAAAGACTCCAAGGATTATGCAAGGCTTTCAGGCTTGTAGGTTTCTTGTTTGCAAGAAGCAGCGCTAAAGGTGTATCCTTAATTTGTTACTTTTAATAGCCGTATTTTGTTCTTATCCTATCTTCTATGTAAGCACCTAGTTTATAATCAAGTAGGGTTGAGCAATCAGAAACCATTTCTTCATCTTTCCACTGCCAGTTCTTACTACGATGCCAGAGCGTAGTCAAACCGTACGATCACGCAGAAATGACGATTCGCGAATTAATGTGCCCAGCTGGGTGCCCCGAAAACACACGCCTCGCTTGTACTCCGGGCACAAGCAAGACCAACCCGTTTCACTCCTGTCAAGGGGTCCAGGTCCCCGTCCAAGCTTGGACTCTAAGCCCCCAACACTGCAGGCCCGGCCTCAGTATGGTGCTTAGACCTCCTCAACCCAATATATATAACCACCCTAAGAAGCCGGTCCGGAAAGAGCCGGAACCCATGACAAGAGAGAAACAAGTCTTCCTAGCCCCCATCCGCTAGTATAAGCTCGGGACAATAAATCTGTGACTTGACCAGGGTCCATGCAACGAACGGTCCTTAATTGACATAGGCAGAACAAATGCAACCAGAGCCCCGCTCTGTTGGCCAACCAGGTCCAAGTCCATCCAACCCGTCCCGCCCGGTCTCCAATTATCCATATACATTTATATTTCATGTGATAATAACATGATAATAGTAACAATAATATATTTTTCTATCTCTCGCGAGTGACAGACAATCACTCGACTTCTACCGAAGTCCTGTAGCATAGCCTTCTACACGATCCTGTTATACTAGTAAAACTCATGGGATCAAGATATATATGCAAGTGGGTTTCATTCAAGTCCTTTAAACTTAATGCACAAGCATAATTTAAAGTGCAGAATAATAGGGATTATGCACCGGGGCTTACCTGGGTAGAAAATAATGAAGTTAGCATTTCATCATGATGACACGATCATCAAGGTTCCATCTTTTCTGCCACCTCCGGGTGACGCCGTGATCCACCATCGCTCCCATTATGACAATCGTGGAATGCAACGCAAAGATGTAAATAGACAATGATACTACAGTTAGGAGACATGTTGCGCTTCGCAAGCTAATGAGCTAATTCTACGCACTAGGCCACATGCCCACGTTGTCGAGTATAGCGTCATTTCCTGACACGCGTTTTAGTTACTCGGACCCAAAACGTCGCTTTATTCATTTTATCGATTTAATAGATATTTAAACTAGGATCATTAGCTATCCTAGCAAACTAAGTATTTTGGAGCTAGAAAAATTACGGAGAGCAGATAATGACATTAAGAGTCTACTGTAATTTTTTTTGAGTCAACACTTTTTATCATTTTCTTACAAAAATTCTCACAAGTTCATTCTTAGCGAAATTAAGCATGTGAAAATAATTAACGAACTCCTAAGGGTAATATACAACTACGTGGATAAGGTACACTAACAGTTAGATCATGATTTTAGGAAGCTAACAAAATTGGTTTCAAGATTTTTGGACTTCTACGCATTTAGATTTTTGATTTTCAAGTTTATCTAAGAAATGAAATTAAGAATTACTTTAAACCAGAGAAGGCGGGCGGCCACCCAGACAGCCCAGCGGCCCAGCCTGGGACGCGGCCGCGCGTGACGCAGCCAGCCCAGCAACGGCCCAGCTGGCCCGCCCCGCACGCGCGCGCGGACAACTTGCAAAAGAGCCCCTGTCCTAAGCACGAATTCATCCGCCCTCCGACCCACTATTCCCCTCTCTCACAGACGTTCGCAACTAACACCCCGGATTAAGTTCAATTCAAGCATGTGCGTCCTAGGCGTGCTGGTGCGCGACGGCATGGCGCCCGCCGGCACACCCCGGATAGGCCGGCGCACCGGGGCCCGTGGTGGTTCTACCGAGAGGCCGACCACAACCTACACCTCGCACCGCGCCTACGGATAACGGTGGGGCACTGGACGGTGCCCAGGGGTAGGCTGCGACAACAGGCGGCGGCTCACGAGGCTGGCGCAGCCATTCCGGCGAACGCGGAGGGCGGGGACGGGGAAGAAATGGTGCGCGAGCACCACAGGCATACTGCGCGGCCAGCCACAGTGCTGGTGCAGACGGGGAGGTCCCAGGTGGTGCTGCCCACGCGTGCGGTGAAGGGGACAGCGGCGCACCGAGCTGGCACCCGCGCGCCACACCACCACCGGCCATGCCTCCGGCCAAACTACGACGAGCATCAACACTGGAAGGTCACAGACAGTCCAAGAGTGCGAGCAATTGAACTAAGAACGACCATGGAAGCTTACCCCACTAACGGCGGTGAACTGGCCGGCGGCAGGCAGCTCGTCGAATTTACGGTCGGTGGCGCTCCTCATCGCCCAGGTGGGGGGTCGGGCTGCTAGCTAGCTCCCTTGCCTAGCAGCCGGAGCACTGAATCGGGTTAGAGTACTCCAGCTCACGCGTATTACCAGAGCGAAACAGCGCGGCTCCTATGGTGCCAAAAGCAGACGCGCGGCGGTGGTGGCTGCGGTGGCGGTGCTGCAGGGTGCGGGGTGGGGGCAGCGTGGGCACTGCACGGCACTGGGTTTTCAAAAGAGTACCTGCGAAAGGCACTGCCTATACCGAAGCAGGAGACAGCAGCCAGACCACGCGTGCGTGCGGCGGCGGCCCGAGCAGAGGCTGCGTTGGCTCCTAACAACGCGGCTATGGCGAGCGCGCGAGACATGACAGGGACCAAGACGGTCATGCTGGAGCCGAAAGCTGAGCGCGGAGAGAAGCAAGGTCAAGGAACTGCGGTGGCCGAGCTCGAGCTAGAGCACGGCGCGGCCGGGCGGAAGCCGCGCGAGCAGAGAAATGAGAGAGAGAGAGGGCGCGACACGAGAAGCCGTGCATGCTGGCCTGCTAAAAAAAACAGACGCAGTCGACCGTGAGACAGAGCAACACGCGAGCGCACGATGGCACGGTCGAGCCACAGCGGAGCGAGGACAACCACGATTGACAAGGTGCAGCAGCGAACAGGAGGCAACGGGCAACCAAGCGTGGTTGCGTTGGCGTGCAAGCCGGAGTGTGCTGTGGCGTGTGTTTTGGTTTTCCAATTTTTTTATTTTTACCAGCACATATAGATAATTATGTTATTATTTCTTTGTCACTGATCTACACACATGCATATATGTTTATATATATTTATACGCTAAGATACCAAAAAGAAATAAATTTGTACACTACTTTAATTAATATAGCAGCATGCTTTATCAAAACAAAACACGTGCGTGCGCTATTTGTGTGTATATACATATGTTACTTTATTAAATATAAAGTTATTTTATAGTCATGTTTTAAAAGCCTCTAAAAACATTATCATTTCCTGCAAGAATTTAAAGCTCAAGCGTACTAAAATATATTATCATGTTTGTTAAGTCTTAACTTATTTGCCGTGGGTGTTACAATCTACCCCTTAAAAGAATCTCGTCCCGAGATTTAGGGCAAGAATCAGAAAAAGGGGAAACACGATTTCACTTCTTAGCAGAGATTACAAAAGGAGATTACATGGCTTCGAAGACTACGACACTCGGGGGTCTAGAGGTATCACGGCTAAGAGCAAACTGATACAACTCACAACCTCTCTAGAAAAAGACAAAAACGAGGACAGTGGAGGAGCAATAGGAAAACGATTATCCAGAACATGGCGTATGCCGAGCAGATCCAGAAACAAGAGACTGAGAACTCGAACATCGCGAACCCTAAACCTAATTAACCTGAGAAGAACTTGAACACCTTCGATGGAAATCAGATCCCTTCCGCTGAGCTACACCAACACCTTTGGCTGATGTCCCTAGATCTGCGAGCGACGGCGGGATCACGTATCTCTGCCTCCAACTACTTCCTTCCCAAGTGCTTCCCGAGCTGCTCCCACCTGAGCACAGATGGAGAGGATCGATTCTATGAGCTCTACTTCAGATCTGAGGGTGGGATGAAGGAGAGGCAAACAAGGTGGCATTTATAGACCGGTGGACGGAGGTGGTGGCGCAGCGCACCGAAAATGGAGGCGGCGTGGGGGGGATCACCAGTGGAACACGAGGTGGGGAACAATATCGCCATGGTGCACTCCCCATGCGAGCTTTAAGTGGGGAAAAGGAGAAAGGACGGGATGGGTTCGCTCGGCAAGGAGGCGTGCGAGCGACACACCAGCAAGAAGAGAAATGAGAGAGAGGGGGTTCGGTACGGGAACGAGGGTGAAAAATCGAGAGCCGACACAAGTGCTGGGGAAAAGAGGAGCGTACAATGCAAGGGGGCGAGGCGAGTGCGGCGCCATGCCGCGGCCATGCGAGCATGACTCACGTGGGTCCGGCCACCGATGGCTCCTGCAGGACACACAGTGACAGCGACCCGGCAAGTGTAGAGCGGTCATCGGGCACAGGGGCAACGTCCCATCGGTGTTCCAATTACTCCAGATCACTGGTGGCTATTCTCTCTTTGTCGCTCTTCTCCCTCTTTTCCTATTGAATCCAACTTACACAAACCTTTCATACACACTGAGATCAGGACTTACGTGCTCCTTCCAAAAACCCCGTTATCTCAGTCGTAATTATGAAAGCACTACTCCATCAACCCGTTGTGGATTTCCCGTTAGAACACAAAGATATTTTTACCAAAGAAAATATAGTAGCAAGAGCGGTACTACGGGGTAACTTAGTAAAAGTGCTCGGTCAACAACCTCGATACCAGCGCGCGCCGAGCGGCACAACCATGTGGCCGCGATCCACATGCGACCCTCGGTTCTGTCATGGCACCATAAGCTATTAGCCGACAACTATTACCAACTTACTCACAGTAAAAATAGTGGGTCATAGGTAGACCACAAATTAGAAAAGTACTGCAAGGAAATTAAGACAAGGGTTCCTTTTCAAATCAAGGAACAAGGAACTTAAATCCCAAGGCGGATTTGGGTCAAGGGAATTCAAGTGTTCTGCTGGGACATCCACAGTTAGTTGATATGTCCTTTGTCATTCAATCACGGCTGACCTGCTGAATCTGGATAACGTTCCCCTTGAAACCTGCATGTTGTCGTCTCAAGAACTCTAATCACGTCTATCATGGCTCAAAGGCAGCTCGACGTAATCAACACAACGGATAAGCAAACACTCATTCCAACGGTCGTACAGGGGCAACATACAGACACTCACTCTCTCATACTCGACACATCACTTACACCCTACGACCAGATGACCTCAACGACTACGGACGAAGGACAAGGGAAAGGTTACAACACTGGAGGACAACGAGGAAAACACTACCGACTATGGTTACACCTCCCCTAGGACGACTAATCCACTTCGTCGAGGCGAACGACTTCATTCCTGGGCTCTTGGGGCTCTTCTGCTGCACGTAGATCCACTTCTTCTCCTGGCAGTGGCTGGGTGAGGGGAAGGAAAGGCTCTATCTCTGAGGCTTCCGTGGGTGGAGGTGCTGGCGGTACAGTGACACCAGTCCTCCTCTCCAGCGGATGGACAGGGATTCCCTCCAAGATTAAGGGTTCCTGCCTTTCCGTGGTGAGCGTCCTCCGCTTGGCCCTTGTGGCGAGATAGGCGTCCTCTAGCTCCTGGGCATGACGGTCTTGATCCACCTTGATAGCTTCCGCCATGGCAGCCTTTCGACTCTCAGCAGCTGCTAGGTGGGCATGGGCTTCAGCAAGCTGCACTTCGAGCATCCTGGAGAAAATCTCAGCTTCCTCAGCACGGTGGAGACACTCCTTCAGCTCCGAGGCCTGCTAGTCGTACTGTTCATCCAGGGCCAGCAAGTACGAGGTCAGGTGCACCAAGGTCGGGTTGTCTTCTTGCACGTCTGGACCTTGCAAAGCCTCCATGCGGGCCTTCCATACCCGCCGATTCTTGTCCCAAGGGGGAAAGAACCGCATGGGGGTACGAGCAATGGGCCCTTCATAGATCTGGCAAAGATGCCGCAAGGCTTTGCGGGCCGTAATTTGGTAGGTGTCACCGAAGCAAAACCCGGTTGCAGTCACATTTCAGGCTTCAGTGACGTCGGGAAACTCCTCACTCTTGCCAATGTAGACGGTGACCTTGCATCGCTCAGTGCCACGCTTCAAGTACTCACGGCCCTCATACTCGGGACGCTCCCGAACACCAAGTCTTTGGAGGGTGGCATACAGGATTTTGGGAAAACCCTCGGTGTTTCGGCAGTAGCTGCTAACCCAAACTCCTGCCATCCTTGGTGGGTGGTGAGTGGTGGTTACAAGAAAGGCTTGAAGAGAAGTCAGCTCAAGGGAGAAGGGCTGAGTGAGCTGGGATGCACCAAAGGGTGATACCCAGTGACAGGTCTTGGTTCCCTTTTAAAAGGCAGAGCGGCCAGTGGTCTTGTCGCAGTCCACCCTCGAGCCATGCACGGGGGCCAGTAAACCTGAACAGCAAGATCTTCACACGCGCACGACGCACAGTGACCGAGGTCATAAAGAATTAGTATGACTATAAGGCAGAGGTTCGACAAGGGCGCAGAAGGGGGGGTACGACAACATATGGGCTAGACAGGCGTGAACCACAAGCGTGCGCGGCGCGAGACTGCAGCACCATCGTGGCTACACTGACAAAGACTGGTCGACCTCAACAACTATTGCACAACAGGGTATACATGAATGCACGTCCTATCCGTCCTCACACTGTTACCGACATATCGAGCAACCATTCGTAGAGTTTTGGCACATCGTGCTCTCCCTGAAGCTAGTCGGTGCTAGCGAACTAGACACGGGGTTAGGGTACCTGCATAAAACTTGATTAGGCCTAACTAAGTCAGCAGAGTGCCATCTATCCTAGATACATAACCATAGTAATAGGGCTACTTTTATAACATCGCAAGTAAACGCCCTAACTTTTTGAAAAGAATTTGTTGTCAAATTTTAATTTAGAAAAGGTTTTGAAGCTTTATTGTCTCATTTATGCTCTGATACCACCTGTGGCAGAACCGCCTAATCTAATGCCCTCCCAAGAGTACTCGCCTTCCATTAGACACTAAGTACCCTAGGGAGAACACTAAACTACGCGATTCCATCGAGCACACCGCAAGGGAGAACTCAAAGATCCATATTTTTACATCAGGATCACAAATGAAAGAGTAAAGCTTACAACAACCTTACCATTTCTTACATCACTTTTAGTACAACATCAGAGTAATTCATTATGGAGTTATAACAGCAGAATATAAAACATTATTAGAGTTCAGCGGAATTGAAACCATCTAATGATAGTTAAGCATTAACGTGAAGAACGCTTATATGCATGGAATAATAATAGTTTATAAGTGATTTTTCCTTGCAAAACTATTGGTGAGAGTTTCATAAAATAAACTCTACTCCGCATCATAAAGGAAATCCTCGCTGAGCCCACCAGGAGGTTTTCACACACAAGTGTTAGCTCATCAGCACCTGTCACCTGCAACAGGGTAGAACAAACCCTGAGTACTCAATTGTACTCCGCAAGACTTACCCGTCAGGAGGAAAGAAAAAAACTCCAATGATTATGCAAGACTTTCTGGCTTATGGGTTTCTTGTTTGCAAGAAGCAGCGCTAAAGGTGTATCCTTAATTTGTTACTTTTAATAGTCGTATTTTGTTCTTATCCAATCTTCTATGTAAGCACCTAGTCTATAATCAAGTAGGGTTGAGCAATCAGAAACCATTTCTTTATCTTTCCACTGTCAGTTCTTACTACGATGCTAGAGCGTAGTCAAGCCGTACCGTCACGCAGAAACGGCGATTCGCGAATCAATGTGCCCAGCTGGGTGCCCCGAAAACACACGCCTCGCTTGTACCCCGGGCACAAGCAAGACCAACCCGTTTCACTCCTGTCAAGGGGTCCAGGTCCCCGTCCAAGCTCGGACTCTAAGCCCCCAACACTGCAGGCCCGACCTCAGTATGGTGCTTAGACCTCCTCAACCCAATATATATAACCACCCTAAGAAGCCGGTCCAGAAAGAGTCGGAACCCATGACAAGAGAGAAACAAGTCTTCCTAGCCCCCATCCGCTTGTATATGCTCGGGACAATAAATCTGTGACTTGACCAGGGTCCATGCAACGAACGGTCCTTAATTGACACAGGCGAAACAAATGCAACCAGAGCCCCGCTCTGTTGCCCAACCAGGTCCAAGTCCATCCAACCCGTCCCGCCCGGTCTCCAATTATCCATATACATTTATATTCCATGTGATAATAACATGATAATAGTAACAATAATATATTTTCCTATCTCTCGCGAGTGACAGACAATCACTCGACTTCTACCGGAGTCCTGTAGCATAGCCTTCTACACGATCCTGTCATACTAGTAAAACTCAAGGGATCAAGATATATATGCAAGTGGGTTTCATTCAACTCCTTTAAACTTAATGCACAAGCATAATTTAAAGTGTAGAATAATTGGGGTTATGCACCGGGGCTTGTCTGAGTAGAAAATAACCAAGTTAGCATTTCATCATGATGACACGATCATCAAGGTTCCATCTTTTCTGCCACCTCCGGGTGACGCCGTGATCCACCATCGCTCCTATTATGACAATCGTGGAATGCAACGCAAAGATGTAAATAGACAATGATACTGCAATTAGGAGACATGTTGCGCTTCGCAAGCCAACGAGCTAATTCTACGCACTAGGCCACATGCCCACGTCGTCGAGTATAGCGTCATTTCCTGACACGCGTTTTAGTTACTCGGACCCAAAACGTCGCTTTATTCATTTTATCGATTTAATAGATATTTAAACTAGGCTCATTAGCTATCCTAGCAAACTAAGTATTTTGGAGCTAGAAAAATTACGGAGAGCAGATAATGACATTAAGAGTCTACTATAAATTTTTTTTGAGTCAACACTTTTATCATTTTCTTACAAAAATTCTCACAAGTTCATTCTTTGCGAAATTAAGCATCTGAAAATAATTAACGAACTCCTAAGGGTAATATACAACTATATGGATAAGGTACACTAACAGTTAGATCATGATTTTAGGAAGCTAACAAAATTGGTTTCATGATTTTTGGACTTCTACGCATTTAGATTTTTGATTTTCAAGTTTATCTAAGAAATGAAATTAAGAATTACTTTAAACCAGAGAAGGCCGGCGGCCACCCAGACAGCCCAGCGGCCCAGCCCGGGATGCGGCCGCGCGTGACGCAGCCAGTCCAGCAACGGCCCAGCTGGCCCGCCCCGCACGCGCGCACGCACAACTTGCAAAAGAGCCCCTGTCCTAAGCACTAATTCATCCGCCCTCCGACCCACTATTCCCCTCTCTCACAGACGTTCGCAACTAACACCCCGGATTAAGTTCAATTCAAGCATGTGCGTCCTAGGCGTGCCGGTGCGCGACGGCATGGCGCCCGCCGGCACACCCCGGATAGGCCGGCGCACCGGGGCCCGTGGTGGTTCTACCGAGAGGCTGACCACAACCTACACCTCGCACCGCGCCTACGGATAACGGTGGGGCACTGGACGGTGCCCAGGGGTAGGCTGCGACAACAGGCGGCGGCTCACGAGGCTGGCGCAGCCGTTCCGGCGAACGCGGAGGGCGGGGACGGGGAAGAAATGGTGCGCGAGCACCACAGGCATACTGCGCGGCCAGCCACAGTGCTGGTGCAGACGGGGAGGTCCCAGGTGGTGCTGCCCACGCGTGCGGTGAAGGGGACAGCGGCGCACCGAGCTGGCACCCGCGCGCCACACCACCACCGGCCATGCCTCCGGCCAAACTACGACGAGCATCAACACTGGAAGGTCACAGACAGTCCAAGAGTGCGAGCAATTGAACTAAGAACGACCATGGAAGCTTACCCCACTAACGGCGGTGAACTGGCCGGCGGCAGGCAGCTCGTCGAATTTACGGTCGGTGGCTTTCTTCATCGCCCAGGTGGGGGGTCAGGCTGCTAGCTAGCTCCCTTGCCTAGCAGCCGGAGCACTGAATCGGGTTAGAGTACTCCAGCTCACGCGTATTACCATAGCGAAACAGCGCGGCTCCTATGGTGCCAAAAGCAGACGCGCGGCGGTGGTGGCTGCGGTGGCGGTGCTGCAGGGTGCGGGGTGGGGGCAGCGTGGGCACTGCACGGCACTGGGTTTTCAAAAGAGTACCTGCGAAAGGCACCGCCTATACCGAAGCAGGAGACAGCAGCCAGACCACGCGTGCGTGCGGCGGCGGCCCGAGCAGAGGCTGCGTTGGCTCCTAACAACGCGGCTATGGCGAGCGCGCGAGACATGACAGGGACCAAGACGGTCATGCTGGAGCCGAAAGCCGAGCGCGGAGAGAAGCAAGGTCAAGGAACTGCGGTGGCCGAGCTCGAGCTAGAGCACGGCACGGCCGGGCGGAAGCCGCGCGAGCAGAGAAATGAGAGAGAGAGGGCGCGACACGAGAAGCCGTGCATGCTGGCCTGCTAAAAAAACAGACGCAGTCGACCGTGAGACAGAGCAACACGCGAGCGCACGATGGCACGGTCGAGCCACAGCGGAGCGAGGACAACCACGATTGACAAGGTGCAGCAGCGAACAGGAGGCAACGGGCAACCAAGCGTGGTTGCGTTGGCGTGCAAGCCGGAGTGTGCTGTGGCGTGTGTTTTGGTTTTCCAATTTTTTTTATTTTTACCAGCACATATAGATAATTATGTTATTATTTCTTTGTCACTGATCTACACACATGCATATATGTTTATATATATTTATACGCTAAGATACCAAAAAGAAATAAATTTGTACACTACTTTAATTAATATAGCAGCATGCTTTATCAAAACAAAACACGTGCGTGCGCTATTTGTGTGTATATACATATGTTACTTTATTAAATATAAAGTTATTTTATAGTCATGTTTTAAAAGCCTCTAAAAACATTATCATTTCCTGCAAGAATTTAAAGCTCAAGCGTACTAAAATATATTATCATGTTTGTTAAGTCTTAACTTATTTGCTAATCAGGTACGTAACACCGTGGGTGTTACAGCTTGCATCGGACTATGGCGGCTAGCCCAGTGGCTAGTTCGGTGTAGGTCAACGCCATGGGGTGGTGCAAGCGGATTCGACGGTGTGGTGGCTACATGGCTTGCATCGGACTGCAGCAACTAGTTTCTGCTTAGCAAGGCTAGCTTGGGGCAGGATTTCATCGGTGACTACGGTGCAAGCAATGGCTATGGTGTTTGGTCTTGACGGTTTTGTCATTCGATTTCTGGTGGTGTAGTATGGTGCCTAGCTGGTGGTATGAGTTTTAGTTTGTGGAGTGGTAGATTAATGGTGTGTTGTAGGCGAGCCATATGCAGTATCATGCGGCGCGTGTTGAGGTCCCATTCCGGCTAGTCGTGGTGGTTAGGTTTCTCTTTATATTGTTGTTGTAGCTATTATATCATTGTTGTGCCTAGTTCAGGCTTATTTTTTTTTTCTAAAAAACAATCAGCAGCTCTCCTACCTGATTCATTTCAAAAAAAAATATTGTTTCTTGTATATGCTGTTAGATTTATTTTTCTTGTTCTAGTTCTCGGTGGACCTGATCAGCGTGGCAAAGACTTGAGGTAGCAGCTCATAGTTTTGTCTTGGCGGCTTGTAGCGGACTATGGTAGCTAGCCCAGTGGCTAGTCCCGTGTGGGACAGCACCATGAGGTGGTGCAAGCAGATCTGATGGCATGGTGGCTACACGGCTTGCATCGGCAGCTCTCCTACCTAATTCGTTTCAAAAATATATATATTGTTGCCTGTATATCCTGTTACCTTTATTTTTCTTGTTCTAGTTCATAGTTGGCAATCATGCATGACTCCCAACTAGATGATGTTTGGGGAGTCACCATCTTCTTGTCTGATTTGCTGTTTTAATATAAAAGATGACTTCTCATGTCTACAGTGTTTTTTTAATCTTTGCAATCTGTGCAGTATGCGATCAGAAGTGATTTGAGATGGTGCCCCACATTTCACAAATTGAAAACCCTGGTACTCAATGATCACTGGTGCAAACCTGTTGACTGCACTCCACTAGCATGCATTCTTGAACATGCACCAGTACTAGAGAAGCTCACTATTGAATTTTCTCAGCAGGTACGTAGAGATTTTCCAAGTGGAAAACCAATATTGCGTTGCACAGTTATATAGTACACTATTTTGGGTTAATCTAATCTGTGGCCTCATTTCATTCACCCCAGGTTAAATGCAATTACAAAATGGAAATGAAAGGACACCGTCATGCAACAGAGGAATCGACTAAGATATCGCAACACCTTAAGATAGTCGAGATCAAATGTGAAACGGTCAATGAAACAGTTCTCAATGTTCTCAATTTTATGGGTACACTTAACATATGTAAGATAACAACCAACACTGGTTTTGCCTTCTACATTTCTATATGGTTCATAGTAGCACGTGGTAGCAACACTATTCTTGCCTTCTATATATATGGAGCAAAATAGGGTAGATAAAATGCAAATAAGGAAAACAATAGCAAATGAATTTTGAGTACAATGCTTTATACATATATAAGCTTTTCATGTTTTCTCCATATATTAATTTTTGCCCTCCATTACAAAATAAGGTATGGTCATTAGTAAACCAGTTATAAAGGTATCAAGATACTATACAGTTCTGCAAAATAGAAAGGACAATCTAATTCATTTTGTTTCAAGGGTTACCTACATATAGATTTATTGGTTTTAAAATAAACTGCACTGCATTACATGCATGTACTACATATATATATGTTAGCTGGTTGCATTGCATGTCTACAACTTAGTGGTTAATTCTGGACTGGAAACTGATGTTATGAATGAAAGTAGTTATAAATTAGACACTGTTAGAGTCCCTTCATGATCATTTCTATTTGAATCTTATTTAAGTGTTCTGTTTTCTCTTGGTCGGTTGCAATACTTTTTGTGATATTTTCGTACCAGTTTATCTTGTTGTTGCCATCTTAGAAAGTTCTAGTGTACCACGATAAATTGTGTTTATTTTATTTTTCTTATTCTCACAATTAGAATACAGGAACACTTTAAAAGATGGTCGTTGCTTTTGATATCAGGATGTAAATACCAATAGCATCATACCATGTTTTCATGCATAAACACACATATGCATGGATATTCATGTTTTGTTCACTTTGTGTTTACAACTGGTTCTATCAAACTTTTTATCAATAAGTAATTAGTTCCAATCTTCTTTTTATAGAAGTTCAACAGCTTAGAACTTTTGATTTCAAATTTGTCAGTATTGACTGCCATATATGTATATGTACATATTGGCTTGATTTTTTTCAAAAAGAATACCTTTTCAGTTTGTTCTAAGAAATATATTCATTTAAAAGAGGATAGCCAATTTTACATGTATAGAACACTGCAATCCCTAAAGCATCATGTATACTGTTGAAAAATATTGTGTAATTATCTTAATTGGAACTCCATTTAATACAACATCTGAGTAATTGGCTTATGATGAATTTTCATTATATAAATTCTTTTGCACTGAATTCCATTCTTTTAACAATCCTTGCCATGTTTTCCATGTCATTGCCAATGCACTCCAAACTTAACGTGCTCCTCATGTTTGAGCAGCATTTCAATTCAGCGTCAGACAAGGCTCCAACTGAAGGAACAGATATCACTTCACTAGGATATATATACCAATCAATCAAGGAACTCCAAGCTTCGCCAAATTAAAGGAAGTACCATGCTACTATCAAGGATCATGTTGTTTGCATGTTCAGTCCCACTCCTAAGGAACAAGATTTCAAGAATCGTTTATTATCTAGCCCTACAATTCCATGCTCTAGATATCGATTTTGCAAACCCTGTTGCCATTTTCTGTCGATGTGTCAAGAATCTAGCATATAATTATTTTACTGTCAGACCTGTGCTTTTTATGTGACACTTTCTTCTTTAATTGAGTCATTTCATGTTATTTTTTCTCGTAATATAGACGTGGAAAAGGTCAGATGCCAGTGCAGTTTTCAAGTGAAACTATGCATTACAAATTTTCTTTCTCAAGTAAAACTATGCATTAGGAATTTCCTGTGAGGTTGAATGCCTCATCATTCATCAGATGGAGTGGAGTTGGTTATAGGGTTTCAAATTATTTACGTTAGGAATTTCCTGTGGCAGAATGTGTCTCGCAGGTATGGCACTTACTCTGGTCCTACACTAGCACTCTGCTTCTTGGCAAATTCTTTTGCTGTTTCAGAATAGTCTTTTCTTCCTAAGCCAAATTCCATTGTTGGTTCAGATGCTACCAACCTACGATAGACCACTAGTGAGAGAAGCCCTCTGCTCTGTTTTCCTTGTTCCAAACTTCCAGTTAACCTGTAGTAGTATTGTAGTAGTGAGAGAAGCCCTCATTTCCTTTTCCAAACTTGCTACCAGGTGTTCTTCTGACGCTTTGCACGCCATAACACAGAAAAATCCACGGATTATGCTACTAGAGAACAGACCACATTACCGGCTCAACACTGTATCAAAATATATATATGCGGAGGCACATTGATTGGTTCAGATTGTCAAACAAACACACATAGTCTTGTGCAAAGCACATTACAATGACATGATATTCCAGATCCAAATAGATTTTTTTTGAAAGATCTGAGAACATATTGTTCCAACATATATTAATAAGAAGAGATTTGACCTATTTTATAAGGAAAACTGGGCCTAAAAACCATACGACCACTACTTACAAATTACACCCTGCAGTAATACCAACAATGACTAACAAGTGACAAAGCTCCTCAAGTGCTCACAACGAGGAACCTCAGCTGTGTCCCAAGCTACGAGACAAAGCCTTGTCAAAACACCAAGTTATCACCCAAGAACAAACGAGGCTAAAGAAGGCTAAGTCTACAAGGTTTTCCTTACCGACTACTGCCACAACCAAACATGGCTTCAAGTCATCGTTGTCGAGCTCATCAACACCTTGACACAACTACTCTAACTTCCCAAAGGCCACAAACGATTGCCATCATCGGTTGAAAGGGTGCATGACGCCAGATTCCCACAACAATACCTTCAAGAAGGTCAAGACTGAAAGGATCAAGATGCCCAAGAGGGGGGGTGAATTGGGCTTTTCTAAAAATTAATTGCAAGAATTAAATCCTACAAGCCAAACTTCACCCCTAGTGCCTACTTGTGTTCCTTGTGATTCTACCGACAAAAGTTTTGCACCCTAAGTTCCAATCCTAGACTAACAAGGCAATTCTAGTAAAGTAAACAAGCAATGAAAGTAATGCAAGAAAGTAAATGCTTGAAAGTAGGGAATAGGAACACGGCGATGTTTTGCCGAGGTATCGGAGAGTCACCACTCCCCACTAGTCCTCATTGGAGCACCCGCGCAAGGGTGTAGCTCCCCCTTGATCCGCCCAAGGATCAAGTGCTCTCTACGGGTTGATTCTTCGATACTCCGTCGCGGCGAATCACTCAAAACCGCTCACAACTTGAGTTGGGTCACCCACAATCTCGTTGGATGATCACCGAACTCCCAATCACCACCAAACCGTCTAGGTGATGGCGATCACCAAGAGTAACAAGCTAGAACTCTCACTTGACCACAACAAGTCTAATGAGAAGATGAATGCACACTTGCTTGACTCTTGTCACTAGAGAGGATTCTCAAACTTTGATTCGCAAATCACTATCCTCACTAGGGCTCTTGCACTCCCTTGCACTTCAAAGATGTTTCTCAGCTAAATAAATGAGCAAGAGACCTCTAAAAGAGGTGGAGGGGTTGTATTTATAGACCCCTCAAACAAATCCAACCGTTACCTTTCGAAACAGCCAGACGCGTACTGACCGGACGCGCCTGTCGATATGACCGGACGCGCTGGTCAGTTGTAACGGTCGAATAACGGAAACCTGTGCTGAATGACCGGACGCGTCGATCTGTGATGACCGGACGCGCCGGTCTGAGATGACCGGACGCGCCGATCAGGGATGATCGGACGCGTCCGATCATGCAAGAGCTCTCTAGAAATCTGACCTGACGCATCACCGTGTCCGATCATTGGTGACCGGACGCGTCAGGTCACCATGGGACCTTACTGGAACATGACCGGACGCGCCGGTCTTTTTCACAGTCGTGTCCGATCTTGCTGTTTACCCTCTGGAACACGTGTCAGCCTGACCACCGCGTCCGGTCCTCTCAAGGACCGCGTCCGGTCAGTCAGCTGAAAAACGCAGTGAAGATTTAGTACTGACCGGACGCGTCCGGTCATGACCAGGACCGCATCCGGTCATAGGTAAACGGCTCAAACGTCTTCTAAACGCGATGCAACTTGAACCAAGTTGCTTCTAACTGAACTCTGAGCTTTTCTCGAGCTACCTAGTGCTAAGTTTGACAAGTGTGCACCACACCTAAACACAAGACTCACCTAGGTCAAGCTACTCGCTCATGCCCCTCTTTATAGTACGGTCAAAGGAAGAAACAAAGATCCTAACGACTATTCCAGATGTATCTCAACACCTTGACATCCGGAACTAACCGTCCTTAATCTTATCGTTGATCCTTTGAAAACCGAAACGATTTCCATCAAGGGACATGAATACCATATTTCCCAAAGCAGTTATCATCTCCATGACCTAACTTACCAACGTTTCTGCAAAACACACGTTAGTCATGGTAATTATGTGTTGTCATTAATTGCCGAAACCAACACCGGGGCCTAGATGCTTTCAATCTCCCCCTTTTTGGTGATTGATGACAACACTTAGATTCAGAAGATATGAGTTGAGGTTTTCGATCATGCTTGATTCACATAAGCATAAAGCTGTAAGCACAAGGGGTTAGTCAATGCTTATGTGTTCCAAGCCAACTGAGTGTACTCATAAGATAAAACATGAAGAGTTAGTACACATAAAACATAGCTCATATGAAATCGGAGTAAGGCACAAAAGCACAACCTTATGAGCTAAAAACAAACAAGTGACATGATTTAGAACTGTGATTAGATAAACCATAGAGACTCAAGGTATCTCATAAGACCACATGTCACACGAATGCAATTACTGTAAAGTAAACATGATGCATGAGTGTAGTACACAAGAAAAGAACAAAAACCCTCTAACAAAAGCTCCCCCTGAATCTACTTTCTCTCCCCCTTTGGCATCAACCGCTAAAAAACTAATCTAAGGATCTGACGGGGGAACAGACGGAGTCGAGTCGGGTGCCGAGGAGCGCGTAGTAAACACGAACTGAGAAGTGTCTCCCTCGGACTCGGAGCTATCTGGCTGACCCTCTGAAGAAGCACGTAGCTATGAAGCGGTCTAGGTCTGATCAGCAGGAACAGGTACTGTCGAAGTAGCAACAAGTGGAGCAGTCTCTGTGACCTAAGCCCGAAGAGAGCCAAAAGCTGGGGGATCTGTCGAGGCAACAGATGAAGGAACTGTCTCTGTAGTGCCTATCCCTGTCACTGGAGGAAAAGCTGCCTCTGAAGCTGACAACCTTGATGAAGTAGCAAATGTGGTGTTCGAGGGCGTCGGCTGACCAGTCAACTCGCTATATGTGGCACTCAGATCAATGAAAGGTGTGCCGGTCAACATGTGAGGGCGAGGCTAGTCTGAAGGAGTAAACCCCGTCTGAATGGACGTGTAGCTCGGGACTAGAACGACTGAGGAACCTGCAGGTGTGGAGAGGTGAACTGAAAGCTCGGCTGATCCTGACTTGAAGGACCACTGAAAGGTAAAGCTGAAGTCAGGACAGATGCAGGTGGAGGAACCCCAACTGTGACTAGGTGACGCAGGAGATCCAAGTACTGCTGCTGGCTAGCTGCACTCTGTCGCTGCATCTCATACTGCTGATGCTGCATCTCGACTTGTTGGCGCTGTATCTCAAGCTACTGTTTCTGGAACTCGTCCTATCGAGCCTGTATATGTGCAAACGCAGCAGCTGTATCCTGAGCTTGTCTCTGCAGCTGAAGCTCTTGTTGCTCCTATGCCTGGGTCAGCCTCTCAAGAATAGCCACCATGGCTGGGTCTGAGCGGGAGGCTGAACCAGAGCCACCGGCCTCGTGGTCGTGAGGCCGAGGAGACCGATACCTGGGGATGGGCTGATAATCCTCGTCGGTGCTGTCAGAGGCCTCATCCTCAGCTATATCAGCGGGCTGAGCATCTAGATCTGCAAGCTGTGCCTCAGCAAGACCCTGTATGTTTGCATCCTGCTCAGCCGCTGTCTTAGGCACCTCAGGTCTCTCTCTATCCTAGCACAGGGACCTGCTCTCTCGTAACTGAAGCCCATAACTGACGAATATCATACTCAGGAAAAACAGTAGTGGTTTTAGTTATCTCAGCACTAATCTCTGAAGGCAGCTCAAGTGCAGATCTGATGATGAAGCAAATCCAATGAGCATAAGGCAGCTGACGGTGTCCCTTGAAGCCTTCTGCCAGGGTGTCCTTCATCTCACTAACCATAAGATCCCAAATGTCAAAAGGTGTCTGTGAGAGAAGGTGGTGAACTACCCATAGCTGCATCCTAGTCAATCCCTCTCTGTAACCAAGCATGGGAAGAAGTGTACGCCTGACAATAGCATCCAAGACTTGGGCAAGCGATGTCAAACTGGCAGGTGTGCGATGAGACCCTTCGCCAATAGGCTCACGGAAGTAGGGTCGGATTAGATCTGTAGGTGGCACAGTACCGCCATGAGGGCGTCTAGGTGGAGCTGTCTGACCGAAACAGAGCTGGTGAATCTTCGTGTCTGAAGCTGGGAGTCTGAGAATCTCCCGCACTCTTGTGCTATACAGTCTGCGGTCGCGGCCTCTGAATGCAAAGTGTATGAACTCATGGGCTGGATCAATCCATAATGAAGCATAGAACTCCCTAACCCAAGTGCCGCAGTATGCACCCGTCCGTCCAAGAAAATCTGACAAGCCTGGTAGATAGGACAGGTGCGGACGAAGCTGCTCACCCACTACCTCAACAAGTGACTCAATGCGACAGACCCTCTGTGGTCGAAAAGCAATGCCACTGTCAACAAGAGCTCTGTAAAAATCCTCCTATAGAGGAGTACAGAAACCCTCTGAAAGATGATGTACTGACACTCGAGAGGCTTGGCCTCAATCCGTATCCGCAGGCTTGGCCTCGGATTCAACAGCTGAACAGCAGTCACCCCGACACACAACAAACTCGCTGAAAAGACGGAATAGATGGATCTACTATAAGCAACATATATGATCTAAAAGATATGAAACCCTAGAGATAGCAAGCATATAAGATAAGATGTGAAACGAAACGCGATAGCTACCTCGGATCGACGAGAAAGCGGTGACGAGATGAGATGACCTAGGTCTCGAGACTTCCCGATGTACCGGACGAGCGCTGATTTGCCAAAACAGAAGACGATTAGGATAAACGATAACAAAATTTCGGCAAACCCTAACACGAAGATCAAGGATGAGCGAAACAACCTCGGAGAGAAGACGTCGCGTGAAGAACTTTTCGACGATGAATGAAGGAGACGCCGCAGTGCGAACCCTAGGGTTAGGGCGACGCGCGGTGGCCGAAAATTGAGGATGAACGCGAGGGCAGGGGCTGGCCGGAGGTCGTGCAGGGTGAAGGAGAACGCGAAAGTTTATATGAGGGGTTAGATCTGCTCGTTACGCGATGACCGGGCGCGGTGGTTGATATGACCGGACACAGAGAGGCAACGTACGGTCACATTCCAGTAAGCTCCTGGAATGACCGGACGCGTCCGATTATCCACGATCGGACGCTGACAGCGTCCGGTTTTGATTTGCCCGGAAAGCTGAGATAGATGACCGGACGCGGTGATGGTTACCGGGACCAGACGCGGTGGTCAACAGGGGCGCGTCCGGTGCAGCATCCGGTCACTAGATCAGGAGATGGTCTTCAGGATGACCGGACACGCTGGTGGTCGCTGGGACCAGACGCGGTGGTGAAGCATCACTGCGTCTGGTGCAGCGTCCAGTCCAGCGTCCGGTCACTGTTTTTCGCCCTTCTTCATTCCGAACTTCGACGTGACTTCTCCCAATCAAGTTCCAATTCAAAGAGACACAAATAAACACCAATTGGAACATGATATGAGTGACCTCACTCAAACCCTCAAGTTTCTCAAAATAGTTTGCCTTAGGCTAATATTAATTTTAGGAAAATAGGCAACAAACACCCGAGGAGCAACGTATGGCCATGCAATAGAGTTTTTTTGAACCTTTGGGAGCGTCAAAATGCTCTCTCTATCCATGGACGAACACAGAGGTTGCTCAAAGCTTAACCGAAAAGAAACGACAAAGTAACAACCATGCATATGCAATGCAAAACAAGTAAGTAAAGCTAGGTTGCTTGTCAAGTTTGATCCACGGTTAGGCTTTTTCACTCCTCCAAAGGAGAGTTATCGTAACCGTGTTAGCCAAGGCCTAGATGCATTGCGGGTAATTAAGCATGACATATAATACAATGCAATGCAAGGGACAACACAAGCTCATTTTTTAAAGTTACTAGAGTCAAGCACATTGAGTTCACTTCTCAACCTACAAAAGGTAGCTTCATCCAAAGGTTTAGTGAAGATATCCGCTAATTGATTTTCACTTCTTACACCTTCTAGTGATATGTCATTTTTAGCAATGTGATCTCTTAGAAAGTGGTGGCGGATATCAATGTGCTTGGTGCGAGAGTGTTGTACCGGATTATTAGCAATTTTAACCGCACTTTCATTGTCACATAAAAGTGGCACCTTTTCAAGAAAAACTCCATAGTCTAGGAGGGTTTATTTCATGTATAAAATTTGTGCACAACAAGCCCCCGCGGCAATGTATTCCGCCTTGGCGGTGGACAAAGCCACACTATTTTGCCTTTTAGATGACCATGATACTAAGGATCTCCCAAGCAAATGGCACCCTTCGGATGCACTTTTTCTATCAATTTTGCAACCGACATAATCTGAATCGGAGTAGCCAACTAGTTAGAATCTAGCTCCTTTGGAATACCATAGTCCAATGCTTGGGGTATACTTAAGATATCTTAGGACTCTTTTTACGACACTTAGGTGAGGTTCTTTAGGGCACGCTTGAAAGCGGGCACACATGCACACACTAAACATGATGTCAGGCCTAGATGCGGTAAGGTATAACAAGCTACCAATCATAGAATGGTAAAGAGTTTGATCGATTGGTTTACCTCCCTCATCTAGGTCGAGATGTCCATTAGTTGGCATTGGGTCTTGATTGGCTTGCATTCTTCCATCTTGAATCTTTTGAGAAGATCCTTGGTATACTTTTCTTGAGAGATAAAGATCCCTTCTCTCATTTGCTTGACTTGAAACCCAAGGAAGAATGTTAGCTCACCAATCATTGACATCTCAAACTCTTTTGACATCAATTCACCAAATTCTTTGCAATAGTCTTCATTTGTTGACCCGAAGATGATATCATCAACATACACTTGACAAATGAAGATCTCTTCTTTGAATTTCTTGGTGAATAGTGTGGTGTCAACCTTCCCAATAGTGAAGCCCTTCTCTATGAGGAAGTCCCGGAGGCGCTCATACCACGCTCTAGGGGCTTGCTTGAGCCCATATAGCGCCTTGGACAACCTATAAACATGATTAGGATTTCTAGGGTCTTCAAACCCGGGAGGTTGTTCAACATAGACTAGTTCATTTATGAAGCCATTTAAGAATGCACTTTTCACATCCATTTGATATAGTTTCATATCATGATATGATGCATATGCAAGAAGGATACTGATGGCTTCAAGTCTTGCAACGGGTGCAAAAGTCTCTCCAAAATCAAGACCTTCAACTTGAGAGAACCCTTTTGACACTAGTCTTGCCTTGTTTCTTACTACAACTCCTTGATCATCTTGCTTGTTGCGGAACACCCACTTGGTTCCAATGACTCTTGCACCTTTTGGATGCTCTTCAAGTGTCCATACTTGATTGTGGGCGAAGTTGTTCAATTCTTCATGCATGGCATTCACCCAATCTGGATCTTGAAGAGCTTCTTCTACATTCTTAGGTTCAAGACAAGAGACAAAAAGAGTGATGTTCAATAAAAGAATTAAATTTTTGAGATCGAGTCATACACCCTTTGTAGGACTCCCTATGATGAGATCTTGTGGATGTGCTTGAAGTAGAGGTGAGTTTCTTCGATCAACCATTTGTGGAGTGGGATGGGGAGCATCAACATCTTGTGCTTGTGCCTTGGCTTGATGATGAGAGACATGGGTGTCTTCATTTTCAACTCTCTCATTCTTGTCATCATCTTGAGGCACATATGATGAAGATGGTGGATTGACAATTTGTACATCGTCTTCATCATCTTTAGGCTTGATGTCACCCACGGGCATGTTCTTCATGGCCTCCCTCAATGGTTCATCACCTACATCATTACAATTCTCAATTGCTCCTTGGGAGCCGTTAGATTCATTAAATTCCACATCATATGTTTCTTTAACCAAACCGGTGGTATGGTTAAATACTCTATATGCTTTGGACTTTGATGAGTAGCCAACAAGAAAACCAATATCACAATGTCTTTGGAACTTCCCTAGGTGTTGACGCTTCTTGTAGATGTAGCATTTGCAACCAAACACCCGGAAGAATGAGATGTCCGGCTTCTTCCCATTTAGCAACTCATAAGAGGTCTTGCAAAGGAACTTTTGTAGGAATAGGCGATTTGAAGCATAGCATGTGGTGTTGATTGCCTCGGCCCACAATTTCTCCGGTGTGTTGTACTCATCTAGCATTGTTCTTGCAAGAGTGATTAAGGTCCGGTTCTTTCTCTCAACTACACCATTTTGTTGAGGAGTGTAGGTTGATGACACTTCATGCTTGATTCCAATTTCATCACAATAGGCTTCAATGTTGGTGTCGTCAAACTCTTTTCCATTGTCACTTCTAATCTTCTTTATCTTGACTTCAAATTCATTTTGAGCTCTCTTTGTAAACTTCTTGAAGCAACTTGCCACTTCGGATTTGTCATGAAGGAAGAAGGTCCAAGTGTATCTTGAGAAGTCATCCACAATCACAAGACAATAAAGATTTCCACCCAAACTCTTGTAAGTTGTAGGACCAAACAAATCCATGTGTAGAAGTTCTAGTACTCTTGATGTTGACATGTAGGCTTTGGTTGGATGAGTGTTTGCAACTTGTTTGCCGGCTTGACATGCACTACAAGTTTTGTCCTTCTCAAATTTTACATCCTTTAAACCTCTCACTAATTCTTTCTTCAATAGCTTGTTGAGAGTGTTCATTCCAACATGAGCAAGCCTCCTATGCCAAAGCCATCCAAGTGAAGTCTTGGTGAACAAACATGTCATCAAGTTTGCATCTTCGGAGGTAAAGTCAACAAGATAAAGATTGTTGTATCTAAAGCCCTTGAAAATCACTTGCTTGTCATCTATCTTGGTAACAACCACTTCATTTGGACCAAATAAGCATTGGTAGCTAAGATCACAAAGTTGCCTAACGGATAGTAAGTTGAAGCTCAATGAAGCAACATAGAGCACATTTGAGAGAGAATGATCATTTGATATTGCAATCTTGCCTATACCCTTGACTTTGCTCTTTGAATTATCCCCAAATGTGATCTTATCTTGACATACCCCATCTTCTTCAAGTGAGGTGAACATACGAGGATCACCGGTCATATGTTGTGTGCAACCACTATCAATCACCCAATGAGATCCACTGGTCTTGTAGTTCACCTACACATAAGAGATCAAGCCTTATGTTTAGGGACCCAAACTTGAGAGGGACCCTTAACTTTTTCAACTAGTGACTTGGCAACCCAAATTTTCTTTGGCCTATTCTTGTTAGGAGGACCCAAGAACATGACTTTCATCTTTCCACTAGAGTCCTTTCTAAGCATGTAGTGAGCATTGAAAGCAAAGGGTCTAGCATGCTTGGGCAAGGGTTGTGGTGGTGGGGTTTTGCACTCATGAGCAAAGTGACCTTCTTGTTCACACTCAACACATCTCTTTGGCTTGGGCTTTGTCTTGCTTTGTTGTTGTTTGGCCTTTACCTTCTTTTCTTGATTTGCCAAATACCCAATGCCACTCCTATCCAACTTCATGACGGTGTTCATGAGTAGCTCACTTTGCAAATGTTGGCCTCTTGTGAACTTACTTAGGCCGGTCTTGAGATGCTCTTTCTCTTGCTTGAGCTTTTTGTTTTCTTCAATGAGTGTCTCATTTGAAGCTTGCTTTTCAAGAGCCAACAACTTCTTGTTCTCATCTTTAAGCATCTCATTTTCACTCTTGAGCTTGACATACTCATCATAGTCATTGGCCTCAACCACACTCTTGCCTTTGCCGCTAGAGCCTTGCTCAAAGTTCTCAACATTCAAGTCATCACATGAAGTAGCTATATCAATCTTAATAATTTGGTTAGTAGCATCATGTGTCTCAAGAGCAAGCTCATTAGCAACAATAAGAGTATCATAATTAATTTTCAAGGTGGTACACTCTTCCTTTAGCAAGTTTAATCTAGTGATGAGTTCACCATGCTTCTTCTTAATTTTATCATGTTTATCTCTAAGCTCCTTGTTAGAAGTTTTAAGCTCTTTGAGAGAAGAAGACATAGTTTCATTTTGATCTATGAGCTCATCCCTAGTATTATGTGCACTTTCAAGCTTAGATGAGAGTAATTCATTTTCATGTTGAAGCTCATCATTTTCATTTCTAGTCCTCCTTATGATTTTAGAATATTTATTTAACAATTTTACTAGTTCATCATAAGAGGGAGCATCATATTCATCATTACTATCACTATCATCATCATCATCACTATCACTATTTTGTACCTTTCGATCACCCTTTGCCATAAGGCATAGATGAGTAGTAGAAGATGATGGTGAAGATGGCGGTGAAGGTGGTGATGAAGATGTCGGTGAAGATGGTGATGGCCCAATCACAAGTGCGGCGATCTTTTCTTTGTCATTGTCACTTTCATCGCCGGAGGACTCACATGATGATTCAATGTCGGTGAGCCAATCACCAACAATATAGGCCTTGCCTCCCTTCTTCTTCTTGTGGAATTCTCTTTTCTTGCCATCTTTCTTCTTGTATGGCTTGTTCTTTCTTTTGTCATCTTCTTCATCACTTGAATCATCTTTCTAGCCCTTGTACTTGTTCTTGTACTTGTCTTTTGGAGGCTTTGGGCATTGATGAGCTAGATGGCCAAGTTCTCCACAATTGAAGCAATCCATTTCGGAGATTGGCTTCCTTTTGCTACTTGTGAAGAATTTCTTCTTCTTGCCATCGAACTTGATGCCACTCTTGTTGAGCTTCTTTAGCATCTTAGTGGTCTTCCTTACCATGAGTGCAAGTGATTCATCATCAATGTCTCTTTCACTAGAGCTTTCTTGCACAATCATGGCTTGGGCCTTCTTCTTTTCTTTTCATGACTAGCTTTGAAGGCCAAGTCTTTCTTCTTGGAAGATGACGAGCCCTCTTCCGGAGTGATGTGCATGTACATCTCATGTGCGTTGATCTTCCCCAATACTTGAGTTGGTGTTGCGGTGGAGAGATCATTTTGGTGAAGTACGGTGACAATGTGTCCATACTTCTCAACGGGAAGAACACTTAAGATCCTCCTTGCAACATCCGATTGACTCATTTTAGTGAGTCCAAGAGCATTTAGATCTTCTACAGGAACATTCAAACGAGTGTACATGTCATTAGCACTTTCTTTAGGAAGCATCTCAAAATAATTAATTTTCTTTAAAGCAATATGATAGCGTTCCTCACACTCACTCTTAGTTCCCTCATGGAGAGCACAAAGATTTTTCCACAATTCGTGAGCATTTTTGGTATTTCGCACACGATTAAAAATATCTTTGCCTAGCGTCCGGTAGATTGCATTTTTTGCTTTTGCATTCCACCGGTCGTATTTCTCCTCGTCACCACTTGGGTTAGCGGGATCCCTTATGGGAGGGAGCCCTTCGGTTGCGGCTCTAAGGCACCCCACATCTATGGCTTCGAGGTACGCCTCCATACGAATTTTCCAATATGGAAAATCGTCTCCCTCAAAAGTAGGAGGTGGTCCTTCCCCATTAGACATCTTGCTCTAGGCGGTAAAGCCAAAATTAAGAGCAACACGGCTCCGATACCAATTGAAAGGATCAAGATGCCTAAGAGGGGGTGAATTGGGCTTTTCTAAAAAATAATTGCAAGAATTAAATCCTACAAGCCAAACTTCACCCCTAGTGCCTACTTGTGTTCCTTGTGATTCTACCGACAAAAGTTTTATACCCTAAGTTTCAATCCTAGACTAACAAGGCAATTCTAGGAAAGTAAACAAGCAATGAAAGTAATGCAAGAAAGTAAATGCTTGAAAGTAGGGAATAGAAACACGACGATGTTTTGCCGAGGTATCGGAGAGTCGCCACTCCCCACTAGTCCTCGTTGGAGCACCCGCGCAAGGGTGTAGCTCCCCCTTGATCCGCGCAAGGATCAAGTGCTCTCTACGGGTTGATTTTTCGACACTCCGTCGCGGCGAATCACCCAAAACCGCTCACAACTTGAGTTGGGTCACCCACAATCTCGTTGGATGGTCACCGAACTCCCAATCACCACCAAACCGTCTAGGTGATGGCGATCACCAAGAGTAACACGCTAGAAATCTCACTTGACCACAACAAGCCTAATGAGAAGATGGATGCACACTTGCTTGACTCTTGTCACTAGAGAGGATTCTCAAACTTTGATTCGCAAATCACTATCCTCACTAGGGCTCTTGCACTCCCTTGCACTTCAAAGATATTTCTCAGCTAAACAAATGAGCAAGAGACCTCTAAAAGAGATGGGGGTTGTATTTATAGACCCCTCAAACAAATCCAACCGTTACCTTTCGAAACAGCCAGACGCGTACTGATCGGACACGCCTGTCGATATGACCGGACGCGCCAGTCAGTTGTAACAGTCGAATAACGAAAACCTGTGCTGAATGACCGAACGCGCCGATCTGTGATGACCGGACGCGCCGGTCTGAGATGACCGGACGCGCCGATCTGGGATGATCGGACGCGTCCGATCATGCAAGAGCTCTCTGGAAATCTGACCTGACGCATCACCGCGTCCGATCATAGGTGACCGGACGCGTCAGGTCACCACGGGACCTTACTGGAACATGACCGGACGCACGACCGCGTCCGATCATAGGTGACCGGACGCGTCAGGTCTCCACGGGACCTTACTGGAACATGACCGGACGCGCCGGTCTTTTTCACAGTCGCGTCCGATCTTGCTGTTTACCCTCTGGAACACGTGTCAGCCTGACCACCGCGTCCGGTCCTCTCAAAGACCGCGTCCGGTCAGTCAGCTGAAAAACGCAGTGAAGATTTAGTACTGACCGGACGCGTCCTGTCATGACCAGGACCGCGTCCGGTCATAGGTAAACGGCTCAAACGATGCAACTTAAACCAAGTTGCTTCTAACTGAACTCTGAACTTTTCTCGAGCTACCTAGTGCTAAGTTTGACAAGTGTGCACCACACCTAAACACAAGACTCACCTAGGTCAAGCTACTCACTCATGCCCCTCTTTATAGTACGGTCAAAGGAAGAAACAAAGATCCTAACGACTATTCCAGATGTATCTCAACACCTTGACATCCGGAACTAACCGTCCTTAATCTTATCGTTGATCCTTTGAAAACCGAAACGATTTCCATCAAGGGACATGAATACCATATTTCCCAAAGCAGTTATCATCTCCATGACCTAACTTACCAACGTTTCTGCAAAACACACGTTAGTCATGGTAATTATATGTTGTCATTAATTGCCGAAACCAACACCGGGGCCTAGATGCTTTCAAAGACACCAATGACGCCTCTCGCTGACCCACAAATAGGCAGTGTTTTCACCCAAAGAAAACTAGCAGGGTAGGACTTAGTTGACGCCTCCAAGAAAGAAGCACCGCTAGCAGGAGTTATCGTCAAGGCTTTTGCCCTGACCTCAGCAGTCCTACCCCCGTTGGCCAAGATAGCGCATCTGACACAGGAAGCACAATTGCCTTCGCAAGAGCACTGCAAAGAAATGAGAAGAAGGCCTGCTTCCAGCATCCAGCTAGAGCGGCAGCAAAATGCAGGGAGGAGCATGTGGGGAGCAGCAGCGCCTGTAACACCCAAAAATTTGCTTCTTTGGAAATAGAGCTAAAATAATTTAATTATAAATGTTTTGTGCTCATGAAATATAGTAAAACAAAATTTTCATTGAATTAAAATTCATCTTATGATGTAGCAACATTGTTGTGCATACATGATGATGCATTTGTGTTTTTGTATTGCTTGGTTTTGACCAAAGATCAAATGAATTCAAGTTGTTCTTTCAAAATGCGTTTAGGTCGATTTTCCTTCTCCGATATACATATATCATTTTTCTACAATCAAATTCCTTGTTTCTCATCCGTCAATCAACCTCTACAAACTTCTCAGGAATTTTTCCGACTTTTTATGTAGCTTGTTTTCACTTATCTGTGAGCATAATCTAATTTTTAGATGCTCCAAAATATCTTATCATGAGCTCCAAATACTTTATTTGGGTTCCTCATGTTCCATAATGTCTCTGAAAAATTTTCCCGACTTTTCGGAGCTTTCAGAGTATTTTTCGCGGCTTAAATAATAATTCTGAACTTTTCTAGAATTATTTTATCCACGAAATTAATTAATTCCGAAAATAGGAAATATCTCATATTCCACCAAAGTCCGTGTGCAATAATCTTAAAGGCCCATACATTTATTTACTAATAGGCTTTAATAATTAATTAGGTCTATTAGTAAACACGGAGGGTGCAACATCAATTAGTATCATATTGCTAGTTGATGTAAAGGTGGAGAGTTTTCTCTCAATAAATATGTACCTACCCTATGGGCAAAGCACACCAAAACTACCGTATGAGGAGCCCCTAATTTGGGAAATCTCTCATGTAGTAAAATATAATTTTCTCTCGTGTCACCGCCGGCCAACTCCGACGACTCCTCTGCCGAGCCCGCGTCGCTTTCGTTCCGTCGGTGAGAACCTCCGTGCGCCTCCTTTTAATTTCTCCTCCCTGACCTGCACCCTGCTGGCTCTGCTGAGCCAATACGATCATCAGCTGTTGCCGTCCATGCAGTTGCCCTACAGTTGGCCATGAAGGAAGTAACGCCTGGTATTTTTCACGATCAGTTCATCCATTGCTGGCCAGGCGGCAATGTCACCATGAGTTGCAGTTGCAGTCACTCAAACCCTGTTGTACGTGAGCATCTGAGATCACGTGAAGAAGCTGAGTAACTTTCCATCTATCTCCTACGTTTCTCCGGCAAGCGTCCCTGTCTGGCGCTTCTTTCTGTCCAACAGCCACAAGTTACGCTATGTATTCGCATGCCCCTGTACATCAGTACATGCCAACCATGTTCTATGCTGCATACACAAGCAAGCACGGCCGCCTGCCACGTTCCTGCCTGCCTGCCCTGTTCTCCAAACTCTAGCATAACTCCAAGTCGCCTGATCTCATGGCCGCCGCCGCAGATTGCCCAGCGAGCGTCGTCGCCTTTGCTCTTTGCTGCCTCACCATCGTGTAGAACCTGTTGCAACCCTTCCGATCTTGCCGAGAAGGACGTGGAGCCGCCGCAGCTCGGTCGCTGCTTCGTCATCTCTCCGTCGTCTGCAACTCGTGGTCGAGTTAGCGTCCAGAGATTCACCCCGTTCGTTTTCCGGCCGGCTGCCCGTCACCGTCAGAACTCTGGTGGTAGCCATCGCTGCGTCCATGGACCAGGGCATAGATGCATCGCGGCCGATCAAGCAAAGGCATGCATGTGTGTGCTTAGCAGGGACTGCAGGTGTTGGATAGCATGTAAGTCTGCCTGGAGCCTGCACCTTCTGCCGATGTTCTTCTAACCATATCTCCAGCCAATGGTGATTTAGCCATTTAATTAATCAATCTATATTCATTCAGTTCGTTTGGTCTCCAACTCAATGCCCACCCGTAGGGGTGCACGTGATGGCTATTGACTGGCATGCAAGCAAGGTTTGGCTAGGGAGAAAGCAGAATTTCCACCGTACGTACTCGCTATTTGATCGTTTTAACTCTGTTTTTGCTCAGATTTAGTTGCGTTAGTTTTGTGTCAATGTGATCTATGTGCTAGCAGCATTGTTTATTCCGTTACATGTTTATCTATTTATAATTAAAATATTAACTTGGTTAATTTGTATATGAAACTAGTTTTCTGATTAGAAGAAACATATCCTCTATGTATAACTGGTAATTTGATTAATAGCGGCATAAATACGGTTTGCCACACTAGATGAGATTAGCGATAGTTTAACCGTTTTAATTTCGATTCACTTCGTTCAAGTTGCGTTAGGTTCATGTCGACACGATCTACATATTAGTGCTAATGTTTTCATGACACATGTTTTTCCATATATAGCTAAATATCACACTGATTAATACAGATATAATACTTTTATATAAATTAAAATCAATTAAGGTTTACACTTTGATCTTTTATTTTCAAATCTTAACTTGATCCATACTAACTTAGATATTTGTTAATTATAAATAAAATAATTTTCTTAATTTTAAATGTGGGTCATATACTGGTTATAATAGTTGTTCTCACATGTTTTATGTTTCCAAACTATAAATATTTAAATGAATAAATAATAGATACTCATTTACTTATAAATAAAAAATGATTTAAGTTTAACTCTAGCCTTTATAGTTTAATATAATTTGATTAGTTCAACTTTAGGATAATTCTTTGAAAAGTGAATCACCTTATTTTTCAATAACTACCATCTAACAAACTTTTAGTCAGTATTTTCTGTTATGATTGTGAACCTCGATAGTTGTGTCCTCTTTGACGGTAGCTTTATTCCCTGTTGTTCTTGCGTTTTCGTGATCGTAGCAACGAGCCATGCCGTTTAGTGCGCTCTCCTTTAAAGTGTCTCTTTTGATTGGTGTATTGTTCTTAGTTGTTTGATTGGTTGTCCATTTGTGTTGCTTGGTTGCTGTGAGTAGAGGAAGCGTGGTTCGTTAGCAATGAAGACCAGGAAGTGAGGACCGACAAGTATAACAGAAGCTGAAGATCAGAGACAGAGGTTGAAGATTCTGAGCAGCTTAACTTTGGGAATAAGGCAAGTATAGCATGGGATCATCCTTGTTACCTAATCACTTTTAAAGCACTTAAATCACTATGCATGTGTCTCCTTGTTAAGGATGCCTTAGAAATTGATCTTGTACCTTGTCGCCTATGGTTTTGCATTGGGTAGCTATTGCTAGTGCTCAACATAAACTATGATCTTGTAATTTGACTAATGGAATATGCAATAACATTAAAAGATGACTTTTTAGCAACATAATTAAAGAGGGCTAGAGCCTTGGGCTATCTTTTGGTGCTCTAGTTTCTCTCCATAAGGACTTATCTGTAAGCGAACATCCGGGACTTACAGTACAGCTGTGAGGGCTACATGGCTCTGGCTTTAGTCATATAAGAGGACCTTTTCTATCTTGTTAGTGGTTACCTTTAAGGCGCAAGAGGGGGTTGTGTTCCGGGTTGGGTGTAGTGCGGCTCCTGTCCTTATGAGTATAGGCTGCGTGTCATTGTGTCATAAGGAAGGGGGGCTCTACATTTGCAGGCCACATAAACCTAGCGGCCCTAACTTGTTAGACGAACCTTAGAAAGACTTCATAGTGAAACCTGTCTGCCTATTGAGTGTAACGGAACCGTCCAAATTATAAGAGCACAAGTACAAAAACAATCACCGAAATGATCAAATTCTCGCACTTGAGCCCATATAACTCCGGTAGTCCAATGAAATCACGAGAGATTTCAAACCAACCAACATACAAGCCAAGATCGTAGTGATTCAACATAACAAGTCACATGTTACATTCATTTCATAAGTAATTCAATTTACATCGGAGTTCAACATAGTTATTACAACTTAAGTTCAAAAGTAGCGGAAGCAAAGTAATTTAAAACTAACATAAATCTTATTTCAAATACATGCCAGTACAACGGTCGACTTCCAACAAAAGCATTAGAGATAAGGTAAATAAGAAGGATCATGCCCATGATCACACTCCGCCACTAAGGCAGGAGTCAACCAACTCTTGCAGTCGCCATGATACATCACAACCTGCAACAAGTGGGGATAAAACCCTGAGTACAAGAAGGTACTCAGCTAGACTTACCCGTCAGAAACCATAAATAAAGTGACACCAAGGATCATGCAAGGCTGATACAAAGTGGGGCTAGCTTGACAACATTTTGCATAAAAGCTTAATATAGATGAGTAATTATTTATGCTTAAGCATCAAGTTAATTATCATTAACCTATCATCTATATTAGGACCTGTACTAGAGCACTCACTTTATTAGGAGCAAACAATATTAACCATAGCAGGTATAAATTGAGGCAACCTTTCCATCGTTATCCAGTTAACCATCCGTTCAATTTAATGGAATCTACGTTGCCGCTGCTCAAGTCAAGTGCTCACTAACCAGGAGCGACGACGATTCGAATCGAATTCCTATCCAGCTGGAGGGGTATTTCTAACACTCACCGCGCAGGCCCCTGCCAGGGTCGCACAAGCCACCTTTTCATATGATTCAGGAATCGCGGGTCCGAATGATGTCGCGACCCCAAGGGCGACACTCTGCCAGGTGATAGGGACTCTAACCCCCCCTTGGTCTCACGCCAATGTCCCCAAGCACATCCTTTCTCTCCTCCAAGAAGCAACCTACCATTCGATTCCCGGCCTGAACCATATTACTCGGCTTCGCGGTCGGAACGACTTATCCGGCCAACTAAGTGTTAGACTGCGTTCAACATGACTCAAGGACGTACAGCGAATCGGTCCTTAAACGACTCAGACGGGGATAGATCCACACCCAAGACCTCCATGCCTTGTTGTTTCACTATCGTCATCCCGCCCGGTCTCATTTCATTTTATTATCACATGGTTCCATTCCATGATAGCAATTATAGCCAACCGTGCTATATATGAATATCCCTACATCTCGCAGGTGACAGGAAATCACCTGACTTCTACCGCTTAAAGCAGGGCTAAGCATCTACTCGATCCTAGTCTATGTAGGATTCAAGGATTCATATAACTAGACAAGGAATGATATAATGCAGCAAGGGTTTCCAACCAACTCCTACCACTTAATGCAACAATACTTATAACATATATATATAATTAATTGCTTTGAAGATAGGAGGCTTATAATGCTCCGGGGCTTGCCTGGGATCTGACTCAAGTTAGAGTATGTCAGAAGAAACTCGCTTGGCGAGCATCTCCCAATCTATCACTTGTCCGGTCCTTCTATCTTCGGGATGGATCCACCAAACACCGTCTTCGGGTTTGGCTCCAACGCCACATCCTTCCCACGTTTCTGCTAGCGTACCTATATGAGATGCAAGATGCAAGTGTATGAATATGGAATACATGGAAATGCAATAGATGATGCATCACATATAGTAAACAAGGCAAGCATCATGTCACTCTACACATACACATGCACTTCACTTTGCTTAACTGAATTATTACACAAACCATCATGCTAAAGCAAGGAGATACACTAAGCATGACTCAAGTTTCACAAGACATCTGGGATAATAACTTGACCATAAAATAGGTATAATCCTACTTAGCAATACATGAAGCAAAGCAAAGTGAAACCTAAACTAAACTTAGAACTTATCAATTTCAGGACTGCAAACATCAGCTGACAAACAAATGCATAACTGGAGATCTATAAATCCAAATGACTTGCAAGAAGACATTATGGAAAGCTTATGAAATTCTCTACATTTCATTTAATATCATCTCAACATGATTCCCAAGTTATCATGACCAAACATGCCAATCTTTAAAGTCTGCACAGAAGGTAATTAAAATCTGACAGTAGACTTATTAAGCATGCAACTCTTAAACTATCAGACCTGGGATCATGAAAATTTAACACAAGCAAGATAAGATAATTATCTACAACTTTTGTATTTACCAAAACCACAGTAAACATCATTTACACCATGAAACTAGTTGCACGAGTAACACCACACATGCAGCCCAACAGCAGTGGTACATTATAGACAGAAAACTGATAGAAACTTCAGAGAAGCATAAATGGAGTTCTAGACCTCCAACAAACATGATTCTCAACTTTATGGAAAGCTTATAAAGTTACCTACTACTTTCTTGTAATCATCTTAAGATGATTCTACAGTTAACATGGTCAATTAATTAAATAATTGCATCTCTGTCCAAAATATGGACAGAATCTGATATGCCACTTTAAACCGCTATAACTTGATTTTTATAAATCCAATAATTATGGTTCTAGACTTTTTAGAAAGATTAACAAATTGTGAACAACTTTTCTATAAACATTTAGAACTAATTCTGCTACTAACTAGGTCACACATTATAAACAAAGCAACCCTGTCTGGGTTTGGACAGAAACAGCTACAGCACTTTAGACTACTATAGTTAAACATATACTTAACCAAAAATTGTGCTCTTTAGCTTTTTGAAAAGCTTAAGAAAATTACTACAAATCATTTATTGTCATCAAGGCATAATTCATAACTTAACTAAGCCAAACAATGCATATATGCAGAACTGTCCAGAATAGAAGCAAAGCAGCATATAGCATTTGTTATTTTTATAGCTCCTAAACTATCAAGCCTAAAATCTTGAAATTTTTACTAGACATCATACATCACAAGAGTAACACGTCACAAAAATTTCACTTCATTTGGAGTTATATATTTACAGTTATTAAAAATAACAGATCCAACTAGCATTCAAAACCTAGTTGCATAAATCTATTTTTACAGCTAAAACTTTAAACTAAAACATGCCATATTATAGATCCAATGCATAGAAAATTTCACAAGGATTCCAAAAAGTCCTCATTTGCTATTTTACGATTTTTCTATCATTTACTATGTATTTTCAAAGTTCAGCCATTTGAATGCAATACTAATTCCGAAAAAGAAAAAAAAGAAAACATTATGCAGAGTGAACACAAAACTTTCCACAGATCACGTAAGCCCCTATATGTAAATCCTTTGTCTCTAGGCATTTTGCAAAGTGAACACAAGAAAGAGTTTCTATTTCTATCTTAACCCTTCTCCTTCGTCTTCACGGAGCAGAGGACGACGCCGGAGTCGTTTCCGGCCGGCAAGGTCACCGTCGGCGGTGGGGAAGAGGCGCTGCGGCCTCGCAGCAGTCAAAACAGGCCACGCCTGGCCCTAACCTTGGTCGGTGGTGGCCTCCAGCCGCTCGACCGCGACGGTCGGAGGTGGGCGCGTGCCTGTGCGTGGCGCTCGACGGTCAGGCTCGGTCGACCGGTAGCGAGTGGGAGAAGGCACCGTGGGGCAACGCAACATGGGAAGGAGCAGGTAGGGGCAAGCTGACATGGAGGCGGGAGGAGGATGTAGCGGCTGTGGCGCTCTCTGCTTGGTCGGGCGACCATGGCGACATGAGAGAGCAGTACAGAGAGCAAGATAGAGGAAGAGAGTGGAGAGGGCAGGGCCGCAGGAGAAGGGCTCGGCCTCGGTCTTTTCTAAGCGACGAGCCGGGGCGAGGTGGCGGTCATGCGGGGTAGTACGAGGGCCACGCGGCGGTGGCTCCTCCTATTGTCAGCCACGACGTTTCCCTGTACAGTCCCGATTCAAGAATCTGAATCAACAAAACTACCTCAAACATACGACTGAACATCAATCTTCCACCTTTCTTAACTCTCAAAAGAATTTGCTATTTACTCCACCGATTGTATTGTTGCGTAGAACTACAAGAGTACTCCAACTTTGATTAAAGGATCCAAGTCTAATTTGGTATGGTTAGAGAGACACAAGGCTCCAAAGTAGGGTACCCAAAACTGAGTTCTGCAGTTCCGTTTCAAATTGACTGAAATTGCATTCTTTGAGCCCCTTGATCTCTCAAAGTGTGGTGTGATTTGGTCAACCAATTTCACCAATGTGTAGAGCTACACAAGTACAACAAGTTTGCTCAAAGAACTTTCATCTAATTCTCAACGGTTTTCAAAAGAAAATGCGCCAAAGTAAGGTACACGCAAACTGAAACTGAAAAGTTCAGTCACCCAGACTTAGCCGATTTTCAAAGCTTCAAAACAGCATGAACTTCCAGACCTTGTAGCTCATGAACTAGGCCGAATTAGCCAAAGTGCCAATTGACAAACTTGTAGCTCAGGAAATTCTCTACAACTTTGCTTTAAGGAGTCAAGCTTGAATTAGCATAGTTTGCGAGATACAGATCAAGGAATAGAATCTGTTTTTGGGAACTAACAGAATTCCAGAACAGTAGTAAACTGCAGTTTTGACAGGCTTAAGAGCTGAATCATGAGATGGGTCAATTGACAAAGTTGAAGCTTATAAAATTTACTACAACTTTGATATAATTGACTTGGACTGATTCAAACTCTAAGATGGAGATTCTGAGAGGTCAGCTAGCACACTATACTAACAAAGCATGGAAAACAACACTTTAGGAGCTAAGTTAGCATAAGCTATTAACATGAGAAATGCTCCAAATGCATAGTTAAGCAATCCTAACATGTTTACAAACATTCAAAGCAATAACTTACATTTGCACACATGATCATAGCATTACAAGACAAAGAAACATAATGGCACAAGCATGTTTCACTTACTTAAACTTAGGCAACAAGATGAGATGCTTATGATAAGGCTATACTCATGTGAAGCAAGTGCATTAGGAGGTAAGATAACACCCGGGGTGTTACAGCCCTCCCCCCTTAAAAGAATCGCGTCCCGAGATTCGAAATGGAAGACCCTTTTAAGGAGGAGAGGCACGTTATCTAGTTCCCAACATCTGCTATAGCATTCAGCTACAAAGCTTCAACATCGGTGAACAATTTGGCCAAAGGCACTTTCTGATACTTACTCTTCATGGTAAAATTTGTCTGAAGAATTTCCTTCATTGACTTCCATGAAGCATTGTTACTTTGGGAGGAATCCAAGACAACGCAGTACTTCGTTCTCATTATACAGAGATTAATTGGTCCATAAGCTAACCATACACAAGTATCTCTTCTTCTCTAGTGAACATAGTATGGGTCGTATGGACCCCACACTAGACCAGAATTATCAGAAGTATACTCGTTGAAATGACTCTATGTTCACAAAGTTTGAAAAGCAGTCCTCTACCAAAATGGCTTGAGCACAACCTTCCAAAAGTGTGAGACCATAGACGACAAATATACTCTGAGGCTATAGGATACTGACTAACCAATAGACAAGGTCTCTGTTGGTCGTAAATGTTCATTCATTTAGGCATCAACTAATGGAAAACTACTTAAGGTTCCATGTGTGCAGTTCTCTTTCTCTGATGACAACACTGTATTATCTGAGTTTAATGAGGGATTAGTGAATGTGATGGCTGACTCTGTCGGCTTCGTATTTCTGTCAAATGTTACCTAAGAAGATTCTTCTATCCAAGACAACAGTTATCTGGGTTGAATCAGATGCAACCTCTTGGGTAAAACATTTATAAGGTACCAAAGAAAGATGTAGCGAGGCCTTAAGGACAATAAAAGTTGTAATATTTACTAAACCGCGGGAAGTAGTCTACCACCAAGCGATTAAGTAAAATTTTCCTTAGTGACTTAGTTGTATTGTAAGTTGAGTTGACTTGCAGCATAACAACTTTATCAGGCCAACTTTCACGTTGAGGCTTCCTTTTTAGGATCAAACAGCAGCTCTAAGATGGGAAATCTGTTGTTTGACACTTTTCAAATTGCTTTTGATTCGCGATGGTATAAATTGATTTGCAGAAACCAAGGCTGCTCGTACATTAGGGATATGAGAAAGCAAAAGCAATTGAAAGAGTGTAAACTAGTATCTGTGAGACCTCAAAAGGGCCATCCAACAGCAGATCTCGCCTATTAATTTACATAACAATCCGAGGATGCACACGCTTTGAACTTGCAGGTTACTTTTGCAGGGCAAAACGCATACTCTGCCTGGAGAACATTCCTACAAGGATAAGGAACCGCTTCTGAATATTCCTCGACACTTCGTCCAATAAAGTTATGGACAAACCGTTTGTGGTACCTATGGGCACAAAGATACAGATCAGAACTAGGGCATACTTTCTCTAATTCTTCACCTCAGCTGATTGAACACTTTGCACTATCTGTGTGATTGTCCAAGATGGAATTGACTTGGTCACAATGGCTGTGGAAGATAGAATATCAGAATATCACTCAAGTTGTTGGCTAGTTGATTAACTTCTTGTTGGTTATTGCTCTGTAAGACATAGCCTTCGTAGCTACCAAAGAGTCGTTACCTAGCTGGAGATTAACCTTCCTATTGGTAACCAATCAGTTGTCTCTCAACACTAAAAAGTTTCAAATCTTCACTCTTGACCACAACAACTGTGGTTGATGCAGAATAGGTGGTTGCCATCGAAGTTGATAAATACGAAGTTATTCTAGAGATGGTTGATTTTGATTGTATGGTCATTATGCACCCAAGATTGCGACTTGGATAGCTCTGGTCATATGCACAATGCGACAATCGATTCTCATCCCACAGATATGAGATACGTTGCTCACTAGATGACGTTCGTCAATAGTCTGACAACTAAGTAGAGTCACTTGTCTACCACCTATTGTAGTATGTTAATGTTTATGTCGGTGGCCTGTTCTTCAAAGGTTATCCTATTAGCAACTTCAGAAGGAAGTTTTACTACTTTTGGTTCAATATAAGGGTCTTTCAATAAGATATGAGAAAACAATCAAGGAAGAAGGTCACGTAAAAATCACATCAGTGTTGTTCTGCAATGGATTACGATTAGAAACCATGATACCAGCGCGTGCCGAGCAGCACGACCTTGTGTGTGCACCCACAGGAGGCTCTCGGTTTCGTCGCGGCACCATTAGTTGCTACTCACAACACCGTTACTGAATATACACCCGATGAGGAATTTCAAATGGCATAGATTGGGTTGATAAGGTAGATGCATGAATTTGTAAGCACACGATTTAGAGGCCATAGCATGGATACATTGCGTCACACTAGCTAACCTTTAGGAGAGGTAACCGAAAGGTCCAACAAGGATTCAGTTAAGGGTCTTACAACTTGGCATCAAACAACTATAGCCAAAAGGAAGAGTTGAAGAGAAACTATCTTGGCTAGTAGATCAAACAAAGGTATTCACGTGCGGTTGCAGGACAATCATGGTATACACAAATATTTAATGGTCCAGACTTGGGCTCATAAGGAAAAGAACCTAATTGGGGATGACGCCAAGAGATCGTTTCGTGTAACTCGAGTATTGCTCTAAGATAAAGCTACTCGACACTCGTATACTTACCGAAGACAATCGAAGTGACAACTATGACACTAATTAACTAACAAGCATACATACAAACATCATAGTCAAGCATTGGAGAGATCCAATCCAATTAGCTTAAGCAACCACTACTAAGCATCAGGCTCACCCACAACAAACATTCATCTAAAGCAAGAACTAACTATGAGTTTAGCCTAAGACAAACGCTAGCTAAGGTGGCTACTTAGCATGGGCACAGAACATGGACAGCAACATAGTAGTTAATTGTTTCGACCATAGCTGAGGTTGTAGACATCCCATAAAGGTGATCCTAGACTTTCTAGAAAGCTTAGAAAGTTGGCTACACATTAGTTATTCATACCAAAAGCTAAATCATAGGTTAGCATGGTCAAACATGCTGATGTTTCAGATCTGTACCAATATGGACAGAAAACTGACAAGAACTTCAAAATTGCAAAACTAGAGTTTTAGGGACACAACAAGGCTAAGCCTTAACTTTGTGTAAAGCTTATTAAGTTGTCTATAACTTTCTTATTATCATATTAAGATTATTCTATATCTAACAAGGCCAGACAAGACAAAGAAGACATCTCTGCCCAGATTTGGACAGATTCTGTCATTCCACTTTACAAGCTCATAAGTAGAGATTTAGACCACCCCAATTGGTGCTATAGGACAATTTGGAAAGCTTAGAAAAAGTACTACACTTCTTCTATTATCTCCAAGACATGATTCCATATGCACACAGGTCAAATAAAGCAAACATTCAGATTTGTTCTGAACATGAGCAGATTCTGACAACAAACTTCTAAAATTTATAACTCTTAAACCATAAGATCTAGGGTCATAAATTTTTTGGACAAGCTAGATAAGTAAGTTAGCTACAACTTTGGTATTCTCTATAACTACAGAAAACACCATTATGATCATAAAAGCATCACTACAACAGAAACCGCTCTAGCAGCCAACGTTTAATAAGCAAAACAAAGTTTGCCTTTGTTCTACTTAACAAGAGAGCACACAAACATATCATCCTAGTGGCTCTAAACATTGTTACCCTAGACCAACACCAATTTAATTCATTCACGAGAATCCAATTTACTTAAGTGAGGTCTAAAACATTTTCAAAAACATGTATGACAGCATATCCACCACTTGGCTAAACTAGAGGGCATCTATAGGTTCAAGCATGTAACCACAATTATTTCTAGCAAGGCTAAACACACACTTTTCTCAAGCACTTTCTATTCAAGTAATATTGAACAAGGCATTCATGTCTAACTCCACACAAGGAAGATACTACATAACATCAATCACAAGTCACTTAATATCGAACAAGGCTGAGAGGAGCATAGCTATGTATAAAGCAACAATCATGAAGATGCATGCTTCGTCCTATTCGTCCTCACAAGATTGCCAACCTAAGGTGGCGATCACGTTCTATGTCGGTGGCATAACACACACTCTCTCGATATATAGCTAGTCGTCAACTACATTCGACTTACGCATTCGTGGTTAGCGTACCTACAGAAAAGTTTCATTGCAGCCCAACATTTCCCAATATAGCACACAATGAAAGTAGAGAAGTAAAATTCTAAGTACTCCCATGTACATATACCCCCATATATATACATGTAGCACCAAAACTACCCGAATCATCAATCACCCACAATTAAGTACCTTCATATATACATGTGTGTAACATGTAAATAATCCAGTAACCAAAACTAGCTCTCCCCTAGACCGCAGTTTGTACGGTCATGCTCTCACAACTCACACTTACCTGAGCGTAGGTGCGATGTTACATAAAAGTAAACTAGCGACATATATGGCTATTTCATATATGAAGGCTACCTCTAATCTGACACACCGGGTAGCATAGTGTGGGAGAGTCATCACACATACATACCTTGGCCTGGGCGGAGATGCATAAATGAAAACCCCCCAAGTTAGTACTTATATAAGCCACCTAATAATCCTTATATGGGCATAAGGAAGTTGACCACTGGCATACTAAGTTTAGAATTTAGATTTCACAAACCTATATATAGCTATAAGTTGATAAACTGATTTTATAAAACAAAACCTTTGTTTTAAATACACATACGACAAGTTTAATGTTGAATCTTGCTCCGATGCCAGCTATAACGGAACCGTCCAAATTATAAGAGCACAAGTACAAAAACAATCACCGAAATGATCAAATTCTCGCACTTGAGCCCATATAACTCCGGTAGTCCAATGAAATCACGAGAGATTTCAAACCAACCAACATACAAGCCAAGATCGTAGTGATTCAACATAACAAGTCACATGTTACATTCATTTCATAAGTAATTCAATTTACATCGGAGTTCAACATAGTTATTACAACTTAAGTTCAAAAGTAGCGGAAGCAAAGTAATTTAAAACTAACATAAATCTTATTTCAAATACATGCCAGTACAACGGTCGACTTCCAACAAAAGCATTAGAGATAAGGTAAATAAGAAGGATCATGCCCATGATCACACTCCGCCACTAAGGCAGGAGTCAACCAACTCTTGCAGCCGCCATGATACATCACAACCTGCAACAAGTGGGGATAAAACTCTGAGTACAAGAAGGTACTCAGCTAGACTTACCCGTTAGAAACCATAAATAAAGTGACACCAAGGATCATGCAAGGCTGATACAAAGTGGGGCTAGCTTGACAACATTTTGCATAAAAGCTTAATATAGATGAGTAATTATTTATGCTTAAGCATCAAGTTAATTATCATTAACCTATCATCTATATTAGGACCTGTACTAGAGCACTCACTTTATTAGGAGCAAACAATATTAACCATAGCAGGTATAAATTGAGGCAACCTTTCCATCGTTATCCAGTTAACCATCCGTTCAATTTAATGGAATCTACGTTGCCGCTGCTCAAGTCAAGTGCTCACTAACCGGGAGCGACGGCGATTCGAATCGAATTCCTATCCAGCTGGAGGGGTATTTCTAACACTCACCGCGCAGGCCCCTGCCAGGGTCGCACAAGCCACCTTTTCATATGATTCAGGAATCGCGGGTCCGAATGATGTCGCGACCCCAAGGGCGACACTCTGCCAGGTGATAGGGACTCTAACCCCCCCTTGGTCTCACGCCAATGTCCCCAAGCACATCCTTTCTCTCCTCCAAGAAGCAACCTACCATTCGATTCCCGGCCTGAACCATATTACTCGGCTTCGCGGTCGGAACGACTTATCCGGCCAACTAAGTGTTAGACTGCGTTCAACATGACTCAAGGACGTACAGCGAATCGGTCCTTAAACGACTCAGACGGGGATAGATCCACACCCAAGACCTCCATGCCTTGTTGTTTCACTATCGTCATCCCGCCCGGTCTCATTTCATTTTATTATCACATGGTTCCATTCCACGATAGCAATTATAGCCAACCGTGCTATATATGAATATCCCTACATCTCGCAGGTGACAGGAAATCACCTGACTTCTACCGCTTAAAGCAGGGCTAAGCATCTACTCGATCCTAGTCTATGTAGGATTCAAGGATTCATATAACTAGACAAGGAATGATATAATGCAGCAAGGGTTTCCAACCAACTCCTACCACTTAATGCAACAATACTTATAACATATATATATAATTAATTGCTTTGAAGATAGGAGGCTTATAATGCTCCGGGGCTTGCCTGGGATCTGACTCAAGTTAGAGTATGTCAGAAGAAACTCGCTTGGCGAGCATCTCCCAATCTATCACTTGTCCGGTCCTTCTATCTTCGGGATGGATCCACCAAACACCGTCTTCGGGTTTGGCTCCAACGCCACATCCTTCTCACGTTTCTGCTAGCGTACCTATATGAGATGCAAGATGCAAGTGTATGAATATGGAATACATGGAAATGCAATAGATGATGCATCACATATAGTAAACAAGGCAAGCATCATGTCACTCTACACATACACATGCACTTCACTTTGCTTAACTGAATTATTACACAAACCATCATGCTAAAGCAAGGAGATACACTAAGCATGACTCAAGTTTCACAAGACATCTGGGATAATAACTTGACCATAAAATAGGTATAATCCTACTTAGCAATACATGAAGCAAAGCAAAGTGAAACCTAAACTAAACTTAGAACTTATCAATTTCAGGACTGCAAACATCAGCTGACAAACAAATGCATAACTGGAGATCTATAAATCCAAATGACTTGCAAGAAGACATTATGGAAAGCTTATGAAATTCTCTACATTTCATTTAATATCATCTCAACATGATTCCCAAGTTATCATGACCAAACATGCCAATCTTTAAAGTCTGCACAGAAGGTAATTAAAATCTGACAGTAGACTTATTAAGCATGCAACTCTTAAACTATCAGACCTGGGATCATGAAAATTTAACACAAGCAAGATAAGATAATTATCTACAACTTTTGTATTTACCAAAACCACAGTAAACATCATTTACACCATGAAACTAGTTGCACGAGTAACACCACACATGCAGCCCAACAGCAGTGGTACAATTATAGACAGAAAACTGATAGAAACTTCAGAGAAGCATAAATGGAGTTCTAGACCTCCAACAAACATGATTCTCAACTTTATGGAAAGCTTATAAAGTTACCTACTACTTTCTTGTAATCATCTTAAGATGATTCTACAGTTAACATGGTCAATTAATTAAATAATTGCATCTCTGTCCAAAATATGGACAGAATCTGATACGCCACTTTAAACCGCTATAACTTGAGTTTTATAAATCCAATAATTATGGTTCTAGACTTTTTAGAAAGATTAACAAATTGTGAACAACTTTTCTATAAACATTTAGAACTAATTCTGCTACTAACTAGGTCACACATTATAAACAAGGCAACCCTGTCTGGGTTTGGACAGAAACAGCTACAGCACTTTAGACTACTATAGTTAAACATATACTTAACCAAAAATTGTGCTCTTTAGCTTTTTAAAAAGCTTAAGAAAATTACTACAAATCATTTATTGTCATCAAGGCATAATTCATAACTTAACTAAGCCAAACAATGCATATATGCAGAACTGTCCAGAATAGAAGCAAAGCAGCATATAGCATTTGTTATTTTTATAGCTCCTAAACTATCAAGCCTAAAATCTTGAAATTTTTACTAGACATCATACATCACAAGAGTAACACGTCACAAAAATTTCACTTCATTTGGAGTTATATATTTACAGTTATTAAAAATAACAGATCCAACTAGCATTCAAAACCTAGTTGCATAAATCTATTTTTACAGCTAAAACTTTAAACTAAAACATGCCATATTATAGATCCAATGCATAGAAAATTTCACAAGGATTCCAAAAAGTCCTCATTTGCTATTTTACGATTTTTCTATCATTTACTATGTATTTTCAAAGTTCAGCCATTTGAATGCAATACTAATTCCGAAAAAGAAAAAAAAGAAAATATTATGCAGAGTGAACACAAAACTTTCCACAGATCACGTAAGCCCCTATATGTAAATCCTTTGTCTCTAGGCATTTTGCAAAGTGAACACAAGAAAGAGTTTCTATTTCTATCTTAACCCTTCTCCTTCGTCTTCACGGAGCAGAGGACGACGCCGGAGTCGTTTCCGGCCGGCAAGGTCACCGTCGGCGGTGGGGAAGAGGCGCTGCGGCCTCGCAGCAGTCAAAACAGGCCACACCTGGCCCTAACCTTGGTCGGTGGTGGCCTCCAGCCGCTCGACCGCGACGGTCGGAGGTGGGCGCGTGCCTGTGCGTGGCGCTCGACGGTCAGGCTCGGTCGACCGGTAGCGAGTGGGAGAAGGCACCGTGGGGCAACGCAACATGGGAAGGAGCAGGTAGGGGCAAGCTGACATGGAGGCGGGAGGAGGATGTAGCGGCTGTGGCGCTCTTTGCTTGGTCGGGCGACCATGGCGACATGAGAGAGCAGTACAGAGAGCAAGATAGAGGAAGAGAGTGGAGAGGGCAGGGCCGCAGGAGAAGGGCTCGGCCTCGGTCTTTTCTAAGCGACGAGCCGGGGCGAGGTGGCGGTCATGCGGGGTAGTACGAGGGCCACGCGGCGGCGGCTCCTCCTATTGTCAGCCACGACGTTTCCCTGTACAGTCCCGATTCAAGAATCTGAATCAACAAAACTACCTCAAACATACGACTGAACATCAATCTTCCACCTTTCTTAACTCTCAAAAGAATTTGCTATTTACTCCACCGATTGTATTGTTGCGTAGAACTACAAGAGTACTCCAACTTTGATTAAAGGATCCAAGTCTAATTTGGTATGGTTAGAGAGACACAAGGCTCCAAAGTAGGGTACCCAAAACTGAGTTCTGCAGTTCCGTTTCAAATTGACTGAAATTGCATTCTTTGAGCCCCTTGATCTCTCAAAGTGTGGTGTGATTTGGTCAACCAATTTCACCAATGTGTAGAGCTACACAAGTACAACAAGTTTGCTCAAAGAACTTTCATCTAATTCTCAACGGTTTTCAAAAGAAAATGCGCCAAAGTAAGGTACACGCAAACTGAAACTGAAAAGTTCAGTCACCCAGACTTAGCCGATTTTCAAAGCTTCAAAACAGCATGAACTTCCAGACCTTGTAGCTCATGAACTAGGCCGAATTAGCCAAAGTGCCAATTGACAAACTTGTAGCTCAGGAAATTCTCTACAACTTTGCTTTAAGGAGTCAAGCTTGAATTAGCATAGTTTGCGAGATACAGATCAAGGAATAAAATCTGTTTTTGGGAACTAACAGAATTCCAGAACAGTAGTAAACTGCAGTTTTGACAGGCTTAAGAGCTGAATCATGAGATGGGTCAATTGATAAAGTTGAAGCTTATAAAATTTACTACAACTTTGATATAATTGACTTGGACTGATTCAAACTCTAAGATGGAGATTCTGAGAGGTCAGCTAGCACACTATACTAACAAAGCATGGAAAACAACACTTTAGGAGCTAAGTTAGCATAAGCTATTAACATGAGAAATGCTCCAAATGCATATTTAAGCAATCCTAACATGTTTACAAACATTCAAAGCAATAACTTACATTTGCACACATGATCATAGCATTACAAGACAAAGAAACATAATGGCACAAGCATGTTTCACTTACTTAAACTTAGGCAACAAGATGAGATGCTTATGATAAGGCTATACTCATGTGAAGCAAGTGCATTAGGAGGTAAGATAACACCCGGGGTGTTACATTGAGGCCCTGCAAACCTCGGGCTTATGGGGATCACGACTCACAGTGAAAGTGTACAACCTCTGCAGAGTGTAAAACTGGTATATCAGCCGTGCTCACGGACACGAGCGGCCTTGGACCCTTACGGAATAGAGATCACTATTAATTTACTTGTTCTTGCTATTCATTATTCTCTTTACATGATCATGTGTTTATTATGGGAACATTACCAATTTGTTGCTACTCAATTGCTTAAAATATGATCAACTAAAAGCTACATGCAGTTAAACCCGTGTCATGCCTCTTGAGCCTCATGAACCCCATGTAATGCTTGTTGAGTTCGACATGGACTCACCCTTGCTATTTCCCCCACATCTCAGGAAGGGTACCAGACTGCTAGATTCTGGAATTATTAGGCTTGTGATCAACTAGTCAGTTTGATCCTGGAGTGAAGGTTACACCCGGTGTTCGGAGTTGTCTTGCCGCTGTGTTACTCTGTAAGGTTATATCTTATACTATTGCGTTATGTTTAATAAGCATTTGTCTTTTGATATTACACTTATCTGCAGCTATATGTGAGATTTGACATCTTTATTTCACATATAGTGTATATCTGGTTTTGTCCTTAAAACGGGGTGTGACAGCGCCGAAGGTTGGTTTTGAGTCGCCCATGGGGCGACAAGAGCGTTGGTTTTCCTCGGTTGTTTGTAGGTGGCTGTTTGTGGTTTTCCTCAATCCAAATAGATATAAGGTCCCCATATACACTATACAATTGCTACTTTAAACTAGAAAACATCTACTACTTCAAGAACAACGCATAGAACAATGTTTTCTGAACAAATCAGGGTTTGGATTTTTGAAAGAAGAGAACATAAAGATTTTGGTTCAGATGCAAGACAACTAATGGGTAAAGGGAGCAAGAAACAACATGAATGTACTTCATAACTATGCAACCTATATAAATGAGAAAATCAAATAAAAATATGAACAAAGTTTTGGTACTTTTTTTAAGACCACTTAAAGAATGGTCACATAAGCGTCATAAGTAATTACAAAGCAAATAGGGAGTGAAATGAAAATATAATAATAAAACAAAAAGAAATATGAACAAGATAGTGGCAAGTAATCACCGGGATGGTGAGGCGGCAGAGGCGCCATCCACCGTGGTGAAGAATGATTTGTTGATGATCAAGGTTTGAGGTTGCATGAGGCACTAATGGTGGCTGTAGTGGGAGGGTGGTGATGCGGTGGGGCGTCTAGTAGTGGGAGCCCAACAAGAAGTTAGCCCAACAAAAAAGAGAGTGACAAGGAGTCAAAGATCGTGGCCCATGCAAACTCAGTGTAGCTTAGATGATTTATGTTGCATGGGTTGAAACCTTGTCTATTAAGTCTTTGACTTGATATATGTATTTACCTTTATATTTTTCTTATCTACTCAAGATTTTATCAATATACACAACAAAATAACAAATTCTTTTAGAAGCGAAGGCTTTAAGTGCTTGTTTGCGGACATCTACATTTGTAATTTCTGTTTGAAAAAAAAAAACTAGACCATGCTCGAGCTGGTGAGGCAGAGGGAGGGAGGGATGGGGGAGTGGCCATTAGACGTTCGGCAAATTGACCACGCTAGCGCTGTTGCATTAGTCCTCTCTCAAAATCAAGGGGTAAAACTTGTCAGGTGCAAAAATGCTAATTTATGTGTTAAGTATACAATTTGCCGAACATCTAATGGAAGTCTGTTTACTTTCCCAATCTTGCTACCTGATGTCCATTTTAAGTATTAGCACGCGTGAAAACAGAGAGAATTAATTTAAGTATTAGCACACGTGAAAACAGAGAGAATTGAACTATGCTATCAGCTCAACAATGAGTCAGATTATACTAAAGACAAATTAATTTGTCCACATTTTTGAACAAATCCTCATGAACTGAGCACAAAGGAAATAACGTAACATAGCATGCCAGATCCAACTTAAATAACACAAGTTCTGATCAATATATGCTACAGTTCTACATGTTCACAAAATCGGAAGCCTAGCACTGACAAGACAAAATGTTGTAGCGTTTCATAATATTGGGCAACAGTAGATCAAACGACAGCCCAAATACTTCCTCAAATGTGAAATCAGAAACTGAAACCTGTATGAAAAAGATAGGCACAAGAAGTTCAGAGTAGGATGTAATCTGTAGAAGAATTCAGTTATTTGACAGATAATTTGACGTGCTGGAAAACCTCAAATTGGTTTTTGAGGAAAATAAAGCACGGGACACACCTGTTGCTGTAAAATTTATTTTATGTAAAAAAGGTAACACACCTGTACAAAGAGCAAGAAAAGCCCAAAGGAACAGACAGCAGGAAAAGCTGGAAATAGGGTGAAAAGAAAAGCTACTTGAAAGAACTATACAAATATGGAAGCCAGGAGAAGAGGGACATCCATCTCAATCTGATGAGCATGTTCAAATAATCTGATATGAACCAAAACATTGATTTCTTTCACACCTGGTTTCCCAACCATGATATGCTATAAGCTTTTCAATTATAAAGATAAAAAGAGTGCTCGGGGCACACAAGTTTTCAGAAGACATCAGAGTTCGATCTATCCAAAGAAGACAAAATTTAAGGGTATTTTCATTCAGAAATAAAAGGAGGGTCGAAGAAAAAAGCTTCAGTGTAAAGGTATCATGCTAATATTTGCAATATACAATGATAAGATGATGCCCGAAGGGGGCGAACCTTCCAGAAAATGGGAGGGCGCAAGACAAAAAGTCAGCATTTTGTGTTACTTAAATAATTCAATGCAGATATTGAAGATGCAATTTGGAACTAACTGGCAAGGTGACTTATAGTAAAAACAACACAATTCACTCATTTGTGTCCAATACAAACTAATCAGCAAGTCAAGCATTCAAAACTATTTAAGAACTGAACAAACTGTTCTATTGTCAGTGAAATGCACATCAGTTTAAATAATTATGTGTACAGCTTTGTGGATATCACCTGACATCAAAATGTCCAGGCTAGTGCATGGATTCTTTTCTCTCGAACATGCAGCACGGAGGGCTGCGTATCTTTGTATTAGGGTAGTGCATGGATTTCAAGTCTCTATCATTTGTATCGTAGGTCGTAGGATTTTACAATTTCTTTTATATTTATCAAATTTACACTGCAATCATTCTTCCATGAAAATGAAGGTTGCTGAAAATGTCAGAAACATAGAAGCACAAGGACAGTTCAAGTTAGCTTACGTATGTTAAATGTGCACAGGAATTTCAGAACTTTGGACTTCACACTTGATTTCAATTATCTTAAGGCATTTTGAAATTGCAGCAGATTGCACTGCTGAACTGAAGCTTCCTTCAGTTTCTACATTATGTTTAGGCCCCTGCAGTGAACAAGTAAAAAAAACTGTAAGATCAATAAGTGTAACAAATCTAAAATGCAGCAGTAGCCAATTAATTTAGTATGTACCTCAGAAAAGAGTTGAAGAGTAAGCTTCTCTAAATTTGGTGTGTGTTCAAGAATACAAGCTAATGCATGGGTGCCATCAGGTACACACCAATAATCATTGAGCAACAAGGTCCTTAAGTTGTAAAACATAGGGCACCATCTCAAATCCCTTTTGAAAATAAAATGGACAAGGCACAAACATAAAAGATAAGGTAAGTTGGTGACAATGCAAGAAAAAAGCAAGCAAAGGCCATTCTAACCAACAGCTACCAATGTCCAGCAGCTTTGTAAATAATACTGTGGATTTAAGGATGACTAATAAAGCTATGATGTAAATGAGATAAGGTGCAAGTATACCACATCGTCAAGTGTAGAAATCAACACCAGACTCCTAGCTTCTGATAAACCTTCTAGAAGCACACAATTGTTACTTTGGTCACCATTGCTGTCAGAACTCTCACAAGATTCACAATTACAATCTTGATATGGATCCCATATTTTACTGCAGCGGCCGTCATAGTGCTCGGCTTTTCAAACAAATGCCCCTGTTAATGCTGGCATGCTCTCAAGGATGGGAGTTTTGTCCCAAAGGTCGTCTAGTTGCAGTGTAACCATATTTGGGGCAGAAATTCGAACATGGGAATCATCACCTAAAGTGGAATCTATGATGTTCAGACTTTTTATGGACTCAGATGAGATCTTCTTGGTCGATGGGAGATCACAGTACTCAAAATGTAGACTTTCCGACGCTGGACAGCTTGAGAAGTTGAGGAAACTAGCATGACACCTCACACCATGAAGCTCTAGCTTCGTCAGGGTCTTTGAGACAAGAGGCAGGTCATCGAGCTCAAGCCAGGGGTCAACATAATCATTCCGATAGACGCGGAGTATGAGTTCCCGAACTCTGCACATGACAGCATGCCGGAACCAGAGGTTCACACGGGGCACATCATCATTGTCAGGGAAGCCACCAATCCTGAGCTCGCATGTGTCGAGAGGCGAGCATCCACGGAGGAGGAGGAAATAGTCGACAAACCTCTGGAGCTCATGAACAGACTTAAGGTTCATATTCCCAAAGGCACCCGAAGTGCAGGCCTGCGGTTAACTTCCAGAGTTGGCGCCATTGCCGGGCCAGCAGGCACATGCGCACAGCCTCCTCCGCTGGCAGGAATGAGAGCACGTGGTTCAAGAGGGCGTCGGGCAGCATGCTGATGCGGTCACCCCCGACCTCTACAGACGCTCCCTCGTCGAACTTTCCCATCTTCCGAAGAGGCATTCCGTCGAACAGGCCGCGGGCGTCGACACTGCCAGGCAAGAATGACGGAAAACCTCAAATGTAAGAGGTTGCGGGCACACCAGTAACAGAATACGAACTTAGAATAGAAGCCTTGACGGGCGGCCGCGTCACCTCACCTGCGGCGGCTGCAGCGGTGATCTCCCGGCGAGGGGGCCAGCGACGCACGGCTTGCTAGTTCGAGCGGTCAGTTGCCACGGAGGAGCGAACCCGATCCCAGGAGCGTGGAGTTGGAGAAGGAGGTGCGGGATGGGCAACAAGAGAGGGCAGAGGCGGCGGGGAGCCGAGGCAGAGGCAGAGGCAGGGAGCAGCAGACCGGGGGCAGTGACGGGGCGAAAGGAAGTAGACGGACAGGCGGAAGTGGAAAGAGGGAAGAGGAATTTCAACGGAAGTTGAAAGACACCGACAAGTGGGCCCAAGTTCTTATTTTGGCGGCCCACGAGCCAGGGTGTGTTCACTTCGCGAAAAGTAGGTGAAAAGTTACTGTAGCATCTTTTGTTGTTATTTGGTAAAATTTGTCCAATTATGGACTAACTAGGCTCAAAAGATTCGTTCCGACATTTACAGACAAACTATGCAATTAGTTATCTTTTTTATCTACATTTAATGCTTCATGCATGCGTCGAAAGATTTGATGTGATGGGTAGAAGAGGAAATATTTTGGGTTGTGATAGGGAAGTGAACAAGGCCTCATTGAGATGTCTTTGTTGCCTCTTGTCCTCGGTTGCTTGCTGTCCTTTTAGGTTCATGTCACTCGTGTACTCCTATCCCAACTCAATCAAATAGTTAAGGTACGTGTCGTTTGGTGGCAGGTGTTACATAGTTCTTTGTCATCGAAAGCGGAGTTGAAGAGGAGACACGTCGCCAGGGAGAGCTTCTGTGAGATGTGTGGGGATCCTGATGAGTCCTTGTACCATCTATTTTTCCTATGCCTGGTTGCAAAAGGATTTTGGGGCGAAGTTAACAAGTTCTCAGGGTCAGGATTCCAAACCTTCGTCCCTGTACGTGGGCAACAGATGTCCTCCATGCAAATGCGTGTTCACCTACCACGGCGGCTATGCTGACCTGTGGAGCATGGACCTCGTGGACTGGGCGGAACGCTCGCCGCCATGGCCGCAAGGTTTGGGAGTCGACCTGTCGTTGGGTATTCATACCCACTATCCAAATCCATACCCACCTAAAACGGGTCGGGTATGGGTAGAAAATCATGTACCTGCTCGGGTATGGGTAATACCCGGTGAGTTGCGGGTACGGGGAGGGTATTACTCGTTTATCCCATTAGTCTCTTGAGTCCTCCATCTTCTCGCTCGTCGGTGGTAGGCCGACGGCTCCTAGTCCCGTCGCGGCGGTGCGGCGGTGCCCATCCCCAGCCGTTAGTGATGAGGAATCAATTGCCACGTGAAAGGTACATACATTTAGGTCTGCATATCCTCGATTTGTGTTGAATCAACTACGATTTCTTCCTCCCAAACCCTAGAGACAATTTGTTGAATCCACTACGATTCCTTGCACAAAGTAGACAAGATCCGATCTACTTCAGTCATGTGGACGCACATAAGATTTTCTTTCTAGCGCTCGATTTGATTTGAAGCTAAGCTGGCGCCGGCGTACCATCCCTTGATGTGGTACCACCCGAGGAACCGCATGATGTTCTTGTGCCGGATGGAGGCCAGCAATAACCACACTTAGTATTTGGTCCTAATCGTCTGCGTTACCAGTAGCAGTAGGTGCTGCTCAATGCAGCTTTGGATTCTAGTGCAGCCTACTTGTTGAAGCCACTTTCTTCAGATTAAAGTAATATATAATTCTTTTTACAGCCGCACGCCGGGGCTGCTAATTAACTAGAAACAATGTTGGAGTACGGTTCATTGTTTTAGATCTGGCCACACTTGTTTATATATAATCCCTTCTTTTTACACCTAGCTTTGTGGCTTGTTGGAATACCAGAAACTAAGCGTATTAGTTCTCTGAATCTGAGAGCATTTACATTGATTATTTATTAGTCTTTCCTAATATATAATTCTTTTTACAGTGGTAGACATATAGGATTAGAATCAACCAGAAACAACAGCCATGGAAATGTTTCTGGTGTGATGCAAGGACATCAAGGGAGTATTGGTCCAAATAGTTCGAGGAGTTCCAGTGAAACACTTAGTACCAGTGATAGCTCTGTCAGGATTCAAGATATTGAGAGTCACCCAGATGAGCAATCTGAAGGAAGCCATGATACTAAGTGAGACTTCTTTTTCACACATTTCTATTAAATATGATTTCTTTGCTAATATTTAAATCAAACTAAGGCATGATACTAGTTATAAGCTAATACTTGGTCTTTGTATTTAATATGTCTTTTATTGAAAAATGCTAATATTCCATTTCTTGTTTCATTTTAATAGTGACATAACTGATCTGGAAGAAGAGGGTAGCTCAGAAGATTGGCTTCTTAATAAGAAGTTTCGGTCAAAGGTATGGAAAGATTTCACACTTAAGGTTGTAGAGAATTCTGTGAAAGCAATATGCAAGCACTGCAAAACACAGTTAGTAGCTGGGAACAAAATGGGTACCAGTCATTTGAAATATCACATAAAAGCATGCCCAGTGCTTCGTTCTTCAAAGAGAAGAAGGCTTGGCGGTACACCTAAGGCAGATATTCCAAAGTTTGACCAGGAACAAAGTCATCAGGACTTAGCCCGTATGATTGTTTGTCATAACTATCCATTTTCCATGACTGAACATTATTACACAAGACGTTTCATTACTCGCCTACAACCATTCTTCAAGCTAGGTCATAGAACTAGTGTCACGGAGGACTGTCGTAAGCTTTATGAGGTTGAGAAGGATAAGCTTTATGAAATATTAAACCAAAATACAAGTCGGGTCAGCATTACTTCAGATTTGTGGACAGCTACTGAAATGTCATGCTACATGAGCATGACTGCTCAATATATTGATGCTGATTGGAAACTCCACAAAAAGATAATTGTATTTGTAAATATCAAAGGAGAGCACAATGGTGAGAATGTTGGCAGGGAGCTTGTCAAGAGGTTATATGACTGGAATCTAGACAGGAAACTTTTTTCCTTTGTTCTTGATAATAGCAGTGTTAATAATGTAGTTATTAAGGATATCCAGGAAATTCTTTTGCCAAAGAAAGTTCTGCACTTGAATGGAGATCTTTTTCACGTTCGTTGTGCTGCACATATCTTGAATTTGATTGTTCAAGATGGTTTGAAGACAATTCAATCTATCATAAAGAATGTGCGTAACAGTGTAAAGTATGTGAAGGGTTCCACATTAAGGAAGGAAAAGTTTAGATTTATTGCAGACCAAGTCCATGCACCGAAAGTTTCACTTGTATCTGATGTTCCAACAAGATGGAACTCAACTTATAACATGCTTGAAACTGCCCAGAAGTTTCGTGAAGCTTTTGCCCGGTTGGCAGATTGTGACGGTGAATACAAGTTTGCACCTTCTGATGATGATTGGAAGAATGTGAGTGTTGTGATAGACTGCTTGAAGGTCTTCTATGATGTCACAAAGAGGGTATCGGGCACAAAATATCCAACCGCAAGCCTTTATTTCAATGATTTCTGTGGTATCTATCTCCTTCTGAGGAAATGGCAACTTAGTGGCAATGGCTTTATTGCTGCTATGGCAAAGCCAATGATAGAGAAGTTTGAGAAATATTGGGGAATTACAAATAAGTTATTAACAATTGCTACCATTTTGGATCCTCGTTACAAGCTAAAGTCTATAGAATACTACTTTGGATTACTTTATGGTGAGTTTGAGGCTGAAATAAAGGTTGAAGCCATAAAGAAAAGTTTTAGTGAGTTATTTGACGAGTATGCAAGTGAAGTGACACAATCTTCACCTGCTGCTAATACATGTAGAAATTTTGAGGCTGAAACTAATTTATTGGAGTCGTCAATGGGCTTATCTGCTACTAGGCTTGGTTTATCAAGGTTTATCCATGAGAGTTACTCAAGTCAACACAAGAGGTCAGAACTAGAAGTGTACCTTGATGATCCTGCTCATCCTGAAATGGATAATGATGTATTTGACATCATCGCATGGTGGAAGTTGCATGGTCCAAAATATCCAATCATTTCTCTAATGGCACGAGACATCCTAAGTGTTCCAGCATCTACTGTTGCATCTGAATCAACGTTTAGCTTAGCAGGGCTGATCATTGATGACAACCGTTGTAGCTTGCTCCCGGAAACTGTTGAGGCCTTAATGTGTACACAGGATTGGTTGAGAAGTGACATTCCAGGTATACAATTCCTCTGAAATTATACTATGTTGCTTTGTGCTTCCTAAGTAATCAATAATGTACTGATTTGGGAACTTGCTAATTTTTTTTGATTGAAACAGATGAGTCAAGTATGGCAGCAGAGGTCATATTTCCTACTGCAACTTTGTCACCAACTACAAACCAACAAGGTCAATCAGTTGACGCTTTTCATGAAAGATTATAAGAGGTAAGAAAATTTTGGGTGTTCTTATATATAAATTATGGTACATGTGCTTTTTATAAGGTACAACAACTGAATTATTCCCATCAAACTGCTGTTTGACTTAGCTCTGGGTTGATCTCTGAAAACTTTTTTTGTATAAATTCACATGTCAATTCAAAATATAACTCTGAAGCTGTAGTTTGGATCTGTTTTTCTGACCTGTATATGATATTGGCCTGTTCATTATATAAGCAAATTGAGGGTGCCTTCTAAGATATGCAAAATGTGATAATGGGTAGTCCGGCAAAATACTTCTGTACTTAGTCATATGTAGTGAAAAACACCCTACTATGTTTGACGAACTATGCTACAACCTGTTGTTAAAAATGTGTCAATCAACTTTTGTTCATATGCTCATAGTGATAGTGCTCCTTGCATATGTTTGCCTCCCTATATGTCAAATGTAATAATTTTCATCTTGAATAGCTTCCTCAATTAACTGTGTATCATATCTGTTAACAGGTGGTGAAGAGCTCAGGAAAATCTGAAAGTGGAAGTCTAAGCTTGTCTAAATTGCAAGTTCATGATGTCCATTTGCTTAAGATGATCTTCCAAGAGATTACTTTTCAACTAGTTATATTTATTATTGTAGAATGTTGTGGAGCTAAATTGTATAAATTAAATCTTTTTGTTATATTTTGGTTCAGTTATCATTATTGTACTATTCGCTTCTCAAAATGAATGGCGACTGCTTTTTTATTTACTATCTTCAGCATTCAGTTGCTATGCAGCAACCTCGTCAATTAGCTGGGAACCTAATGTAACAATACCTTAATTAAGTAAATTGAATACCCAATTATCCAATGGATATGGGGAACTGGGTATGAGCAAAAGTGGGGAGGGGAACGTGCGGGTAAGCAACGTATGGGTATGGATATGGGCATGCACGGGTGTGCCCATACCCTCCCCAACGGCAGGTTGATTTGGGAGCCAGGAGCGGCAGCGCGTTATATCTCTTCAATGCTGGAGGAGCTGGCTTCGCTGAAGGTGCCTGCCTAGCCGGCTCAAGCAAGGTGTGTGATGCAATGGAAGGTGCCGGAAGATGGCTGGGTCAAGGTAAACACGGATGCTAGCTTTGATCCAACCACCTGCACTGGAAGCGTGGGAGTGGTAATCCGTGATCATCTGGGGCTGGTCCAGGCGACAGCAGCTCGGTGGTTTGACGACGTACTGGATGTGTTGACCGTTGAGGCTATAGCGGCAATGGAAGGACTGGAGTTAGCAGCGGAGAACGGCTGCGACTGAGTTATCCTGGAGGTTGATTGCCGAGGACTAAAGACCTTGCTTGAGGAGCGCCCCAATATGAGGTCATCTATTGGAGGACTTTGTTTCGACATCATGCAGCTAGGTAGGAGTTTTGTTGCATTTAGAGTTGAATGGGCATGGGATGCCAACTCGGTGGCCCATCGCTGTGCAAGCATGGTGTCGGCCATGGAGCACTCCCAGTTTTGGCTTACTATTTCCCAGAGTGGTTGTTGGGATTAGCAGCCGCTGATATATTGTACTCCTGTCTCTGATTAATGAAAGCTCTGTGATGCTAAAAAAATCAAATAGTTAAGTGAATTACTAGCGTCCGGACGTCTAGACTCCTACGGTTAATGCACGCCCGCGCTAGGTGGGGACTACCCGTGTTGCTCCCCGCACTTCCCCCTTTGCTTCCCGCGCCCACAGCCGTGCAGTGCTCATCCCTCCACTTCCTACACGCATGCACGACGCCCTAATAGCTACAACAGGTGGATGTGGTAGGTGAGTCATATTGTAAACATGTGTAACACCTGATCTACTTTTAAAACATCTAGATGAAACACTTGCAACAAGCGTCTGAAGACAGATGAAACAATTGAAATATGCATTTGAAACACTTAAAAAACACCTAGAAAACACTTGAAAAGTCATTTCAAAACATACACAACATCCATATAAAAACACTTGTAAATATATGTATAAAACATATGCAATATCCAAATAAAAACACTTGCAATATACGTCTGAAACATATAGCCATTGCAACATATGCGACATCCCGATCTACTATTGCAATATCTATATGAAACAACTGCAACATACCTCTGAAACTTCTGAAACAATTAAAACAAATGCTTGCAACATGCGCTTTCAAACTCAACATCTAGTTGCCGCTTGGACAAAAATGGAGCTCGTCGACGTGGAGCTTAACGCCGGAGTGGTGCTTGATGCTACAAAGTGGTGCAGAGGTCGACGGTGTAGAGATCGTTGTTAGCACGGACCTCGGCAAGGGTCGCGGTAAGCGGACGGAGCGCCGCCGCAACGGGAGGCGCAAGCTCGGGCGTGAGCGGGGGTGATGCAGGGGAGGGTGGGATCCATCCCGCAAGCAGGGGCACGCAGCATGCAGACACCGAAGAGCAAGCGTGCGACACAGATGGGGGCGGCGCATGCGGGGTCGGTTTTGCGAGTGGGCAACATGGGCAGGGTTTGTCCGGATGAACGAACGCCCTATCAAGAGCATTACCTACTATTATAAGAATTTTGAAACGAATATTTCAAACTCTAAATGTTTTTATGTAAAAAACGTGTCAACTACTTTGAGAATTGGCGTGCACCCGTTGCAAAACGACTTTCCTTTTTGTTAAGATGGAAACAATTGACCAGATTTTTTTTGATCGGGATGATTAATATTATAAATTGGTCCTATCATAGTTGGATGATCAAATACTTCTTTTTTTTGTCTATTTATCGTGAGAATCTCTAAACACTATGTTAACATATTAGTATATAGGTAAAGATAGATAAATCACAAAATCCAATCGATGACAATTGCAAAAAGACTATCCATTTTGTGCGCTTGGAAACAATTGGCCAGATATCTTTTTGATCAAGATGATTATTATAAATTGGTCCTAGCATAGATGATTGGTCAAGTATTTTTGTTTTTCTCTACTTATTATCGTGAGAATATCTAGACACCATGAATATATACTAGTACATAGAGATAGATAGATAGATAGATAGATAGATAGGTAGATAGATAGATAGATAAAGTAGTTCGATAGATATAGATACTAGATCAAAATCCCATAGATGGCATGCCCCTGTTGTAAAAGAAGACTTTCGTTTTGTTTGCTTGGAAGCAATTGGCCAGATATTTTTTTGATGGGGGGATGATTATAAATTGGTCTTAGCATAGATTTATGGTTAAGTATTTTTTCCTTTTCTATATTTATTGTGAGAATTTCTGTACATTATGTGAATATACTCCCTCTATCTTGTAATATAGTGCATTTTAGGAATTTTAAGACAAATTAAGAGAATATAAAAGACGCATGTATCCTCATTTTATTTTTTAATCAGACGCTATCATCAACGTGATTAAATGGTGATTGGTTGATAAGTGGGAAGTATTTAATGTAAAATTGGTTTTGTTCTCTAGAATGCATTATATTTGAGGATAAATTTTGAATGCTAGAATGCACTATATTACAGGACGGGGGATTATATTAGTATATAGGTATAGACACATATAGACCGATAGATAAGAGTAGAGTAGATATAGATCACAAAATCGCATCAATGACCATTGGCATGCACCTATTGCAAAAGGACTTCCCTTTTTGTTTGCTTAGAAATAATTGGCCAGATATATTTTTGATTGGGATGATTATAAATTGGTCCTAGCGTAGAGTCAAGTATTTTGCTTTTTTTCTATTTATTTTGAGAATTTGTAAACATTATGTGAATATATAGATATATATAAATAACTTTCTAAAATTTTCAGACACATGCATCAAGGACGCTAGCAAAAGACGCATGTACCCTCCTATCCTTTCCTTTTCCGGATGATATCTTCAGTTTTGGAGGCAGTTTTCCATATTACTAGGTGAATTCCCCGCGCGTTACTGCGGGAATGCAAGAGTAATTTGAATTGAGTTAGGAGAAATAGGATGTAGAAGGAATCTCGTTGGTGTATAATACATAAGTATATATGCGATATAAACAGAGAACAAATTTAGTTTTTTTTGTTAAAGGTGTAAATAAAGACAACAAAAACCATATCAAAGAAAACACGGTCACTAATCTATAGGATCGACCAGTACGGGAGACTAATCTCATCCACCCTCACCCCTCACCCCTACTATACCTGAGGGTCATCCCCCCTCTCAAAAGTTCTAGGAGTTTTCCTTCACAAAATCATGCATGTTTCGGAGGACCACATATAATCCATGTGATATGTAGTTTTGCTAGGTTTTTGCTTAGAAACGGACTTTTGCTTAGAAACAGTTATCAAAGAAAACATGGTCACTAACCTATAGGATCGGCCAGTACGGGAGGCTAATCTCATCCACCAGAACCCCTCACCCCTACTATACCTGAGGGTCATCCCCTCCTAAAAGTTCTAGGAGTTTTCCTTCACAAAATCATGCATGTTTCCGAGGACCACATGTAATCCATGTGTTATGTAGTTTTGCTAGGTTTTTCTTAGAAACAGGCTTTTGCTTAGAAACAGTTATCAAAGAAAACACGGTCACTAACCTATAGGATCGGCCAATACGGGAGACTAACCTCATCCACCCTCACCCCTCACCTCTACTATACCTGAGGGCCATCCTCCTCCCAAAAGTTTTAGGAGTTTTTCTTCACAAAATCATACATGTTTCGGAGGACCACATGTAATCCATGTGATATGCAGTTTTGCTAGGTTTTTGCTTAGAAACGACAGTTTTGCTAGGTTTTTCTTAGGAAGGGCCGTTTAAATATTTGCAAGAAAGTTATCGAAATATATCCATGTGGGGTCTTGTTTTGAAGAGTTCATTGCGAGGAACACCATGATGTAATTGGATTTTAATTACGATACTTGGTTTAGGTGCTACGACTTTTTTTCTATTTCAAAAGAAATAGCTAGTGGAAGATAAATGAGGTTTAGTGGGCGGATGACGTCACTTAGTGAGCGGATGACATCATTTTGCTGATGTGACCCAATGAGAAGCCAGAGAAATAGGCTAGTGGGTCTTTGCTTTATAGGAGGTATAGATTATAGAATGTTAATTTTTTATACAACTTTTAAACCACAAAAAAATTATTTTAGAACCGAGGGAGTAGGTCAAATTTCTAACAGTTTGTCAGTTTTTTTTTTCAATCCAAATGCTGAGGCAAGCTCAAATGCTCAATGGAGAAAAATTGACACCGGATGTCTTGATCAAACCCATATCTCTTTAACTTCTCGAATGATATGCATGGTATCGATCACAACGAATATTTTATAGGTTTTATTATTAACCATCGAGTCTATCTTGTCTGTGCCTCTGCCTGCACTTTACTGCACCAAAGGCCTGCAACGCGTAAAACAAGAACAATTTAATATTAGCTTAGCAGAACATTTTTGGTTTATATTTTGCATAAAATGGATCAGCAATACACGATTTTTACCTCATGGGGACTAAGGTAGTTAGCAGAGATTTTGAAGAGACAGGATCCTCGCTTCCTTGAATCTCTTCTTCTCAGGATCTGAAAGTAGAACGACGACACATTGCATGTTTTTGTTTGGCACCGCTCTCACCGCCTCACAGCAGGGACCATCTTTGGGAACACTGGACTCTGCTTCCAAAAAGAATAATCTACATTGCATCAGAATCTCTGTCTTCTGCGTGGCGGTACATGTTGGAAATTTCCCCATCACTGGTGGTTGGAGAAAAACTATGACACATACTATCAGCACAAGTAGAATCTCTGCTCTCACACACATCATCATTATGTTAAGGTACCAGGCGGTGCTTGGCACGGTGTCAACCTTATGTTCTGATAATTGGGTACTATATATAGGAAACATGTAATGGTGTAGTGGTATGGTGGGAAGAGCTTAAAATCAATTACAAGATATAATGGAAGATATAGATATTGCTAGACATATTTACAAGATATAGTGGATTGTATAGATATTTGCTAGACATGTACTCCCATGGTATATATGTAAACATTTATGAAGGACAGACCAGAATACATTTAGGACCCGTTTGGATCCTTAGAATTGAATTCATTCTAATAATTACAATTTAAGCACAGATTAATTAAGCTAATATAATTATATATGGAGAATATATATTTATTGTTAGGTATTCAAGGGACATACTTATATGTTGTATTTCTATTGTAGGAAAGTGAGTTAAAGAGTGTGTTATAAGTAGGAGAATAGAATTATAGCATAGTGATCTCTCCCGCCCTATGAATTTGAGATAGGCTTATTTGTGAGATTGGAAATGTCAAATTCCAAGCCAAATAGCCTAATAGATTATGTAGATTTCAATTCCTCCAAAATGAAGGGATTCAAACGGCCCCTTAATATTTTGTGTGCCTCTGTATACATAAGATATACATCATTTTCTTTTCATTGAGAAGTATCCTACGCGTGCTTTACCTCCAATACTTAAGGATGAAAACGGTCGGAAAACTCCTCAATTGTTTTCAACCTTTACATTTGAATACGAAAATGAAAGCGAAAACGGTAAAGTCGGACACAAAAACGAACGCAAACTTACAGAATATCGAGAATTCCGAAAACAAACCAATTCAAGCGGAATTTTGTCGAACACGGTCGGTATACGAAAATTCAATACGAAATACCGACCCATAGGCCCAAGTGCATGACTAAGTACATGTACATGCATGATCAAGTTCAAGTGCATATAATAATTAACAATTGCATGATCCTTGGTCTTAAGTACTAACACAACAGCCGACACACAAATACAAGTATAGAACAAGCAATTAACAGCTAGCAGGATAATAGGAATTAAAATTAGATGTCGCAACTAGCATACATTTTAGAATCTGAACTAAAATTAGATGTCATAGAAACGTGAACACGAACCGAGTCAGGATAATTTTATTCTTTTTGGAATAGATGTGGTATTTTATTTTAAATATTTATTCAGCTTTTTCTTTTGAGTAACAAAGATTTATTCGGCTGAGGCAAAAACTATCAAACATGTCACTCACTTCGCAGGTGGTTAAACCGATGAGTTTGATTGGCTATGGCCCAGGTGGGCTTTGCGTGTAGCACTGGTAAGCTGAGAAGAAGGGAAGCGGAGAAGATGCTGCTGGCTTGCTGCTGTTTCGTACCACCTCGCGAGGTGAAATGAGATGAGGCTGGGCGCTGTCTATATGAGAGAGCAGCTGGCTCCGAGTAGAAAGCAAGCAGCTGTGTGGTGAGCAGCCTGTAATTGGGTTGTGTGACCTGTGCAGTGGGCCAAATTCGGTTCAAACCGAATTTCGAATTCGGGATATTCCGAATTAAAAGTAGAAAACGGTTGAAAAATATCTAAACCGTTTTTGTTCTGATTTTGAATTTGGTGTTCCGAATATTGAACTGAATTCGAATTTGTCTGAAAATATGAATTCGATTGGATTAAATGTAGAAAATGATGCGGTTCGGTACGGGATATTTCAGTACCATTTTCATCCTTAACTATACTAGGTGAGTGTGGTGTGCTGCAACGGGAGCTACAAAAGATTTTAATGACTTGACCTGTTTGAAGATTCTGGTCAAGCCCAAATCAAGACATTAGGGTTCGCATTCATGACTAACTTACATGTCTCCTCCGCAAGTTCTTAAAGAAACCTTTTAGATTGATCATGATCAACACAATCATATTTACTATGTTCATGGCAAAATGCACTGACATATACAGCATGAAATTTCCTCTCAAAAACTACAACATCAAATTAGTTTTGTTGAACCCACGATGAAATACATCTTCATATTCCATTTGTTTAATATTGTAGATGTTAACATATTTTTTCAACTTAGTCGAAGGTAGAGAAGTGGAAGAGATGGGGCAAAATGAAGGAAACAGACAGGTAGAAGTATAGGGGAATTTCATGTAAACAACCAGACACCGACAAATCAGCCCAAGTTCTTATTGTACCGCCCCACCTGGAATCTCCTAGTGATATATATAGGTTTCTTTTTTCTGGTGTGCCTTTCTAGTGCTCCCGTGAAGTGTTTCTTCAAGCCCAATTTTCGGGGCTATTCTTCCTTGATGTCTTGAGCTCCATGCTTTTCTCTTCTGGGGTCTTCATGACTGCTCTTTGATCTTCATTTGAGGAGTTGATTCCTTGATTTTACTGTAGCATAGCTCAAGTCCATCTTTGCATCCTAGGACTAGTGTACCCTTGTATACTAGCAAACATTGTTAATCCTATTGGCAATGTTTTCATTCAACCAACAAAATCACTAAGCCCTTACTAGGGTCTATGTTTCTAACATTCTTTTCCCCTTCTTTGATTCTATCTCTCTCGTACCACCAATTATTTAGGAGAAACAATACCATTATTTGGGGCTCATAGTCAAGTCTTTGTATGCACTCCACTACTTCCTTAGCTGACCCATAACATGCCAACTGCGCCTTGATATCATTTAAATTCATCTCACACCAAACTTGTTTTACATACTTGGACTTGAATTGAAGAGGAGATGGCCTCCAACTTCATCTAGCCTTCTGCATACAAAATGACAAGCATCCACATCCAATCCCTTCTCTTGAGGTTACATCATAATAAGATCAATGAATTATGAGCCTTTCTCTAGTGGAAATGCTTTATCATGTTTGGACATTTTAGCTTCCAAATTTTCTCCCACATATAATTGGTGCCGACTGAGGGGAGTGTTAAGAATTGTAAATGGCTTAGTCAATAGCCTAGAACGTGTGTGCGTGATCCATTACAAATTTATGAGAGTTCAACGTGGTGACCGTGGCCATGGGACCATGTCTGCCTTTTCTTTTCTATTGCGCTAGACTAGGCATGATCTCCTCCTTGCTCAGATCATGGACTAAGTGTACTCAGTTATTGATGAAATATGAATAGAAGCTCATTCCAAGATGGTGAGTGCAATCGACAACTGACTTTTGCTTCCACTTTTACAGCGATCATATGTGGAATGAAAAATGTTTGTGTCCGTGTGTACTCCACGCTACAACAAATGGAATGAAAACGGTTCTACGAAATCACAATCGGGATAACTCAAATCAAAGACCCTTCTAGTTTTGCCTTAAGTCAAACTGATTTAATTTTAAAATCAAATTTATAAAGGAAGCATCACGATATTGTTGTGTTTCACTAGTACATGAACTATTTTCAAAGGTAGATGTTTTCTATTAACAAACGCATGCATGTCTGCTGAGTTTGTCAAATGGTCTCTGTTATGGCGATCAGGATGTCCGCCTTGGCCCGCCTCTATTAATACTGTTTATAGAGGTGAGCGCATTAAGATATAGATATTGCTAGACATGTTTACAAGATACAGTGGAAGATATGATATTGCTAGGCATGTAGCACGGTATGTAAACATTTATGAAGAACAGACCAGAATACATTTAATATTTTGTGTGCCTCTGTATACCTAAGATGTACATCATTTTCGATTCATTGAGTAGTATCCTACGCTTTACCTACTATACTGCATGAGTGTCGTGTGCTGCAACGGGAGCTACAAAAAGATTTTAACGACATGACTTGTTTGAAGATTCTGGTCAAGCCAAAATCAAGATATTAGGGTTCACATTCATGACAAACTACATGTCTCCTCCTCAAGTTCTTCAAGAAACTTTTTAGATCGATCATGATTAACACAATCATATTAGCTATGTTCATGGGAAAATGCACCAACATATACAAGATCAAATTTCTTAAAAAAATACAATATCAAATGAGTACAATCGGCAAATTCACTTTTGCTTCCACTTTTACAGCGCTTATGTTCTCTCTCCATGGAATGAAAACTGTTTGTATCCGTGTGTACTCCGCGCTATAACAAATGGAATGAAAATGGTTCTAGGAAATCACAATTGGGATATCTCAAATCAAAGACCCTTTTAGTTTTGGCTTAAGTCAAACTTATCTAATTTTAAAATCAACTTTAATTTATAAAGGATGCATTAACATATTGTTGTGTTTCACTACTACATGAACTATTTTCAAAGGTAGACATTTTCTATTAACAAAGGTAAGCATTTCGGACACGTTTGTCAAATGGTATCTGTTAATGGCTATTTACGGAGGCGATCGATCAGGATGTCTGCCTTGGCCCACCTCTATTAATCCTGTTTATAGAGGTGGGCGCATTAAGATGCATCTCTATTAATGGCTTTCAGAAAAACCATATAAACAAAAAAAGAGTATCTTTAAGGATTCGAGGGGTGCTATCTTATTATATCAATATTTTATAATCTTGTATTAAATATTTCTGCCCCTGAATGATTTTAAATGAAAAAATTTCAATGGCGAAGTTTTAGATTTTGTCGAGCTCTACAATTTTGATAAGGGTGTGTCTCCACCCGAGAGATTTTAATTTTTTCAAAAATTTAATTGTCAAAATCTGAGAATTTTGAAAGGAATATTTGGGACTCTAAATGGTTTCAAATAAAAAACTTATCAACTGCAAAATTGTAGACTGCGTTGACAAAAACTTTGGTATATATTGTTTCAATGTTTAATGCCATTTGAAATTTCTACATTTTAAATTTTGAAATTTCAGCAGTTGGTTTTTGTTGTAGACCTGTAGTATCCAATTCCATTGATGACAATTGGCATGCACTTGTTGCAAAAAGGACTTTCCTTTTTGTTTGCTTGGAAAGAACTGGCTAGATATCTTTTTGATCGAGATGATTAAAAATTGGTCCTAGCATAGATGGATGGTCAATTATTTTTTTCTCTCTATTTATCATGACAATTTCTAGACTATTTATGAATATATATATATATATATATATATATATATATATATATATATATATATATATATATATATATATATATTTGATAGAGAAAGGGAGATATAGATAGATAGATAGATAGATAGATGGTAGATATAGATAGATCACAAAAAATCCCATCGATGACAATTGGTATGCACCTGTTGCAAGATGATTTTCCTTTTCTTTCACTTGGAAACAATTGGCCATATATCATTTTGATTGGGATGATTTATTATAAATTGGTCCTGGCCAATATGGATGGTCAAGTATTTTTTTCTTTTTTGTCTATTTATCATGAGAGCTTTATACATTCTGTGAATATGTTATACTCCCTCCGTTCCAAATTATAAGTTGCTTTGACTTTTTTTTTGTACATTCAATTTGCTAGGTAGATAGTCAAAGCTATTTATAATTTGGGGTAGTAGGTATAGATAGATAGATAGATAGATAGATAGATAGATAGATAGATAGATAGATAGGCGATATAGATATAGATCACAAGTTTCTAACTGTTTCTCAGTTTTTTCAACTCAAATGCTGAGGCAAGCTGTAACACCCGAAATTTTGCATCATGTATTGAACTAAAGTTTGTTATTGTAATAAGGCACTGAGCTTGATATTCTTTCTCTACAATTTGTTCTATATCTTTCACACATATGGTTTACCTCCAATTTTGATATTCAAAATTTGGGCGTGACACAAGCTTAATAGGGAAAAATTGGCACCGGATGTCTTGATCAAACGCTGATCTCTTTCTCAAATTATATGACATGACAACGAAAATTTTACAGGTTTTATTAACTATCCAGTCGATCTTGTCTGTCGCTCTCGCTGCAGTTTACACCATGGTCTGGAACGTAGAACAAGAATAATTTAGTATTAGCTTAACAGGACACTTTTGATTTATATACTAGCATATAGCATAAAATGGATTATCAACTGACGATTCTTACCTCATCAGGGACGAGGTTTGCAGAGGTCTTGAAGAGATCGGATCCTCTGTTGGTTGAATCTCTTCTTCTCATTATCTGTAAGTAGGGAGATGACACAAAGCATGTTCCTGTTTGGCACCGTTCTCACTGCATCACAGCAGGGACTGTTTATGGAAACGCTGGACTCTTGCTGCAAAATGAATTTTCTACATCGTGCCAGAATCTCTCTCTTCTGCGTGGCGGTACATGTCGGAAATTTCCCCATAACTGGTAGTTGGAGAAAAACCATGGCAGATACTATCAGCACAAGTAGAATCTCTCCTCTCCCACGCATCATCATTATGCTAAGGTACCAGGTGGTGCTTGGCAACCTTATGTTCTAATCGTGTATACGGTTGTGTATATATAGGAAACATGTAATGGTTGTTTAGTGGTTTGGTGGGGAGAGCTTACAGTGGTTAATTTACAAGATATAGTGGGGATAGATGTTGCTAGACATGTAACACGATATGTAAACATTTATGAAGAACATACAATAATGCATTTAATATTTTTATTGCCCATTTATACCTGAGAGATGCATCACTTTCTTTTCTTTGAGTAGTATATCCTACTATGTTTTATCTAAGGGACCTGCTAAAATTGAGGTGCGTGAATTTTAACTTTCTTTCAGACAAAGGTTATTGCATATATTCTATACTAAATAAAATTGTATTGTAGGTTTAGTTCGTTGCATTTTTTTTGAGAACACATCCGCTGACGCGTTTTTCATTAAGAGGAAGTTTTAATCGTTTACAACGGATACGGCACCTCCAATGCGACAAGCGTAGCAGGGGTGGTGACCGCGCACGCGACGCTTAGACAAGCACCCAAACATGCACGAATTTGGAGTCTACATCTTGACTAACTAATTTGCTACCTTAAGCTAGGCCAAGGTGCTCAAAGCAAGCTCATCGGCGTGGCGAGCCCTCAGACACAAACGTCTGTCCACCGCTTTGCGCGCGGTGCGGAAACAGCTCGCGCATCGCCTCCGGCTTGGAGCTCGACAACAGCGTTCTGAACGTTTCGGAGAACCGAGCGGGTGTCCCGGCCTGAGAAGGTGCTGACGGTGTCTCAAAGCCCCACTTTTTCAGCAACACGTTCTTGCCTGAACCTCCGGCTGTCCCGCGTGTGGCTTGTCCTCAAGCCTGGAGCTCCTCCGTGAGATGAAGTCAGCATTCTGGGCACGAGTGACCCTCAGCCTTGGCGGGGATTTTATCAGCGCCTCTCCCATCGGCAGCTTGAGGGAGGAGTTGAAATCGTCGACGTGATCACGGCCGTCCTCTACTGGCCTAGAGCCCAATGGCTCAAGCCTTCTCAGCGAGACAACATTTGGCAGTGGAGCCCCAAGATGGCGCATGTTGCCCCACACAACTGTTGGTTGCAGTTGTCAGATTTTGAGCACTGCTCTGCTCCTAACAGATTTCGAGCACTGCTCTGCTCTAACAGGGCATGACTTCCTTGGCTTGCTGGCATGGCTGACGCAAGGAGAGCTATCAGCAGCGGAACAACAGCAATAGCGAGAGTCTTCTTAGAGCACACCATGAATCTCTAGGCTAGGCTTCCGAAAGTAGGGGCTACTTGGTCCCCTGAAGATGCTCGTATGCTTTGTGGAGGTTCTCTTATAGAGAACTGAGTGCCCCTATGCTTTTGGGTCTATGCTTATATAGACTTGAGCCACAACCAAATTAACCTTGAGCAATCAACTCCTACCAATTTTCCTTAAGAAATATCATATCTTAAGTTTTTTATTCATAGTACTAATATCCTCTAATATGTAATACACACTCAATGATTATATTAATAGTAATGTTATTTAAATCATATATTTACGATTTCACATTTTTCTTAATAAGTATGCATAAGCTACCTAATAATCTCATATCTATTTTGATCCTTGCCAATCAATTTTTTAATGATATAGATTTACTTCATACTAATCTATCATTCATATGCACTTATTGGCTGCTAATACACCATTTCAATTTTGATTATGACTAATATTATATTGATTAACATCACATTAACACGATTTAAGGGTCTGTTTGGATCCAACCAGCTGGTAGTTATTAGCTGCTATACATTAGTCTTGGTGGATCCAAATAGACCCAGCTATTAGGTTAGCTAATTATTAGATGGACACCAAGCTAACAATTATCTTGTTACCTAGGCACACCAAGCTAATAGCAGCTAATTGATGGTCGTTGAGCAAAATTCCCTCCCTCCAAATCTAGGAGGTTGTTGAGAAGTTTTCACATCAGATGAAGATGTAGTAGGGATAAGATCAATTTGGATGCGTGTGATCTTTTTGACAGGTTCCAGCCGATCCATCCCGAAGCATACTATAGCATACTCCAGATAGCAGCAACTCGGGTCTATGCCCTCTTCTCTAACATCTTGCAAATCTCATCAAGAAGTTGATCAGCCAAAGGCTTCATGATGTACATGGGATTGCTCAGTCGAATCATCTTGCTTACCATCGACCATAGCAGTAGATATGTTTGCTTCCTTCCCCAGCAAAGTCGATAAAATGTGTGTTGATGCGAATTCCGGTCACAGACTAGGACGCTCGATCACCTGGGCTGCACATGTCCAAGATACGCAGCGGAGATAGACCTAAATGGTGAGGCAGACTAGCTAGTCGGTGACACCAATTCAACACTAGTGCTTCGCCCCACGAATGCCTCCCAGGATGACCCATCAGGAAATTGCACCACAGGGGTGCCATAAGATCGTCAAGGGCACCTAGAATGCTGGCAGATCTCGTAGAGAGATGTGCTAGACCTCAAGGGGACTGGAAGACATTTAGGTACAAAAGAAGCAAAAAGTTTAATAAATTATTTTCATTGATTGCATAGATGGATCTCTAAATTTCCCTTGATCCCTGTAGTAGGAAAAATGTTCTACACAAAATTTTCATGTTTCACACAAGATCGGAGGAGTTTCAAACAAGAAAACCTCAAGTTGTCATTGGGATATGTAGCTGAAGTGTCTGTTCTAGAGGTTTTGATGAACTGTGAGGCATTGGTCTCATCATCTTCGTTACAAAGCTGATCAATAGCTTCATCTATATGAGTTCCAACTATAGCATTGTCACCCTAGTGCCATCTATAGGAGCGGCATCTCCTTATATCACAGTTTCCAGCACCCAAACTACCTCGGAGGTGATATTGGTGGCCTTTGTAGCAATACTGGCTGTGCCAATAGTAGCAACAAGCACAACTGGTTAGGAGGACTGGACAATGCTGGGTTGGCAAGCCTATTCACGCTGCATCGCACACCAACAAGAAGAACTACACATCCTAATGCTTTTTACCAATCATTAGCAATTGGGTTGATACGGTGATACATTATGCCACACATTTCGTACCTTACAGTACATATTACATATTGCTAACAAAATGCAATTTCTCTATCTTGAATCGAGAAATTGATGAATCAGCGAACAGGCTACTGGTGGATGCCGATGGAGCTGGATGGTTTATTTGGGACGCAACAACAGGAGATGACCCCAACAACAACCTTGCATATCCCAACAGCATTCAACCCCAAGATGATGCACGTCGCCTGACAGAACTGTTGGTTGCAGTTGTCAAATTTGGAGCACTGCTCTGCTCCTAATAAGGCACGACTTCCTTGGCTTGCTGGCATGGCTGACGCAAGGAGAGCCATCAGTAGTGGAACAACGACAATAGCGAGAGTCTTCTTGGAGCACGCCATGAAGCTCTAGGCTAGGCTTCTGTAAGTAGAGGCTACTTAGTCCCCTGAAGATGCTCATATGCTTTGTGGTTGTTTGCTTATGGAGAATTGAGTGCCCTATGCTTGTGGGTCTTTGCTTATATAGATTTGAGCCACAATTATATTAAACTTGAGCAATCAATTTCAGACATTTTTCCATAAGAAATATCATATCTTGAGTTTTTTATTCGTAGTACCAATATCGTCTAATATATATCACCCACTCAATGTTTGTACTAATGGTAATGCTATTTAAATCATATATTTACAATTTCATATTTTCTTGATAAGCAGGCATAAGCTGCCTAATAATGTCATATCTATTTTGATCCTTGCCAATCAATTTTTTAATGATATAGATTCACTGCATACTAATCTATCATTCTTATGCACTTATTGGCTGCTAATAGACCATTTGAATTTTGGTTATTGCTAATTTTATATTGATCATAATTATTATCATGTTAACACGATTTAAGGGTCTGTTTGGATCCAACCAGCTGGTAGTTATTGGCTGCTACAAATTAGTCGTGGTGGATCCAAGTGGACCCAGCTATTAGGCGAGCTAATTATTAGATGGACACCAAGCTAACAACTATCTTGTTACCTAGGCACACCAAACTAATAGCAGCTAATTGATGGTTAGTTGAGCAAAATTCCCTCCCACCAATTCTATGAGGTGGTTGAGGAGTTTTTACATCAGATGAAGTTGTAGTAGGAATAAGATCAATATGGATGCCTTTGATCTTCTTGAGAGTTTCCAGCCGCTCCACCTGGAAGCATAATATAGCATACTCTAGATTAGCAGCAAGTCGGGCCTATGCCCTCTTCTCTAGCATCTTGCAAATTTGGTCAGGAAGTTGGTCAGCCACAGGCTTCATTACATGGGATTGCTTGCATTAGTCGGATCATCTTGCTTACCATTGGCCATAGTAGTTGATCTATTTGCTTTTTTCCCCATCAAAGACAATAAAAAGTGTGTGTCACACACTAGCACAGGCTTGATCACCCGTGCTGCACATGTCCAAGATACACAGCGAAGATAGACCTAAACGGCGAGGCCGATTCAATGCTAGTTCTTCACCAAAAAGACCCACGAACGCGTCTCCGGATGACCCATAAGGATATCACACAACAGGGGTGCCACAAGATCATCAAGGCCACCTAGAGTGCCGACAAATCTCATAGATAGACGTGCTAGACATCAAGGGGGCCTGGAAGAGGTTTAGGTACAAAAAAAGGTAAAAAGACTAATAGATTATTTTTGTTGATTGGGTAGATGGATCTCTCAATCGCCCATGACCCCCTTAGTAGGAAACATATTCTACACAATTTTCATGTTTCATACAAAATCGGAGTTTTCAACAAGAAAACCTCAAGTTGTCATCAGGACCGTCATGAACAATCATCATAGCTAAATATTTAATGGGTCACTAGGTCTCACATGGATGTGTTCGTCCAAGTTAAAATTGGTAGCCCTTTTGAAGAACAATTATTCTACTTCATGCACACAAATTTGGAAGGACTAATTATAGGAAAATAAAAAATTTAGCCTTCATGATTGCTAAAACAATGGGTTCCTAGGTGTCATATGTATATGTTCGTCAAAATTAAAATTGGTAGCCCTATTGAAAAAAAATTTACTTGATGCAAGAACTAAAGCATCACATACTAACGATCATCAAAAACCACCATATCATTTGCAGAAAGTAAATGGGTTCGTAGACACTAACCTTTTGGAAGATGGATTCACCATAATTTGAATACCTTCCTCAAGACCTAACTGAAAAGTGCTCTCTAAAATAGAGAAATAACTAGCATGAAAATCAAGCAATCTAGCCATCAAAACAACTGAACAAGCTACAAAGTCAAAGTAGTGGATGCTTCTTACTAACCTAAAAGCAAGAAGATCATGCCCATGCTTGAAAATCCAAGACCTTCCTTCCTCAGCCAACTATCCTTCAATCACTTACTACATTGCATCTCTTTGGAATTGTTTCATACCCAAAATAGTACAAGTTGTTGCTAATCAGGCTGGTGCTTGGTATAGAGGTTATAGGTCAACTCATGATCGTCCCTGTCAGATATATGGGCTAGGGGTACCCGCACCGCCCATATATTCGACTATGTCCAACTATTGGGCCAAAGGCCACGGCAAAGGAGGTCCATGAGGGCCATGCGAATCCACCGACTTGAAGGTCAAGGCATGTCAAGAATATCCAAAGCCGTCGTATCTGGATGGTAGCATAGGATCAATCTATACGCATTCCATGTAACAAAGTAGGAATCAAATTTGTTAGCCGATTGCCCTCATTGTAACCATGCTCCCTTAGGCTGTATAAGGGGGAGCAGTGGCCTCGTGATTGGGATCCATTCATTCTATTTCACCCCATCTACTACGTAGCTAGGAGCAACAACCCCTGTAACTAAGCATATGAATACAGAGATCCTCCTTCAAACTAGACGTGCAACACCCCACATGCCCGAACTAGTATAATCCCTGTGTCTTCTATGCTACCATCTGATTCATCTTTTGCGATTATTTGCTAGGTATTACTGGAGAAAATTCTTCCGACAGTTGGCGTGCTAGATAGGGAGCTTTCGCGTACAGATTCATAATGTGTTTCAGATGGGTATCATCTTCAACTTCGGTGATGACGCAGAGATGATGCAGCCAATCAAAAAGATCTCATTGAGCAAGCTCGACTTCATCGCTGACCAGCTTGGGAACCTGCCCTGCAGGAACTCGAGACGCCTGAGTAGGAGGAGGAATAGTCCCTCCGATCCATGCTTTCGCCGCCAGATTGGAGGAGGCTGTGGACGCAGGACCACTTGCCCTTGCCCGCCATCTAACTCGCCACACTTGCGTGCTCGCTGAGGCCGGTCGAGAGCATGAGCTTGATGTTACTTTCCAGATCTAGAAGGATTAGGATCCTGTCCATGAGACAGATATGACATCTCTTCCCGATCGTGCTCCCTCTTAATTTCCAATCGGGTTAAGGAACGTGGTGGCAATCTACTTGACTCAGCTTCCACATGCTATGGTGGTACCAACCAAACCTCACACCAAGGAACCTGGAGGTCACAACTTAGATCAATCTGATTGGAAGTGTAGCGATGATGACTTCGACCCACGATTCATCAGGATTGTCATCCATAACCTTAGCTAGGGAGGCACTATCCAGGAGGAGTCGGACTTCTTCGAGTGCAGCGCCAACTAGCGTGGCACAGATATCTCTAGACTCACCAACCCTACGGGGCTTCTCTAGTTCCTCAACAACTATGACCTGCTGCTCGAGAACACCGACTCAGGGACGATGAAGATGACATCATCTCACATATGCGCACATGCTACGTAGGCACTCCCGATCGTCTGAATGGCTATGGGGAAAATGGGTGGGGCACCACTGATCAATCCCCTCACAACCACTTTTACTACGACCACGAGATCCCTTACGAAACCAGCCAAGAGGCTCGTGATCGCTTGCTGATCCACAACGATGTGTGGGCTGAAGAGAACAGGCAGCTCCGGTAGCAGCTCCAGGAGTAGAACGTGGCGCGAGGCAGCCAAGTCTACAACAACATCCTATGGGCAGCCCGCCAATCTCAAGAGCCAAGCAGAACCTAGACGAGGCCATGTAGGAGGCAGCTGATATGCCGCAGCCATCAACTAAAGAAGGGCGTTAGGTGTTCCGAAGGATTCAAGAGCTGATGGCAGCTGCAGCAGATCAGATCCCAGCATCGAGTTATGCGTCCGTCTTGCATAGCTAGGCACCATGACACTCGGGGGCTCAACAGCTGCCCCAAGCCAAAAGATTCCCACGTCAACCTCCCAAACATCATAAAAACCCTGCTCACCAGGTAGGCTAGGGTAACGGCAGTGGGCGTGGAGGCAACAGAAGCGGACATGGGGGCAATGGTGATGGTCACGGAGGCAACGGTGATGCTGAGAACGGCTAACACTTGGACGACGAGTGCAATGCCTCATGAGATGGTAGGAACCTAAGGAACCTTCGGGAGCCTGCTCTACCCATCGAGGATGACTTCTATGATTTGGTTGGGCCACCTGCATTTGAGCATCGGATCCAATCAGCACCAACGCCCCAGAAATTTTGTGCCCCAAACATCAACAAGAATAATGGTGAAATAGATCCAAAGATCTAGCTGGTCAACTGCCACCTCGCCATGAAAGCCACATCCGCGCCGGACCCCAACTTCATGATCCAGTACCTGCCCATCTGCCTCACAGATTAAGCCAGAACCTAGCCAGATCTTTGAGGGGCACTATTAAGCCATATACGAGAGGGCACTATCAAGTGTTGGGCTGACCTCGAACATGAGTTCTGTAACCACTTTGAGGGGGCCTTACACCAAGCTCGGCACTTCCTGGGACCTATTGGGATGCAAGCGTGAGGCGGACAAGAGCCTATGTGACAGCATAAAGCGCTTCACTCAGCGCAAAAACTAGCTCCAGGAGGTTCCTAACTCCAACGTCATCAACGCTTTCATGATAGGCATGAAGAATGAGACTCCCATTCTATACATTGGGCGAAAGAAGAATATCACCATTCGGGACATGTTTGACCTCACTCATGAACATGCCAACGATGAAGATTGCATCAATGCCAGTAATGGAAAATACAAGCCTCGCCCTATCGACAAAGCGGATCCTTCCTCAACTAGGAAGAAAGACCACAAGCATAGAGGGGAGTTTGTCGCCAACACTGAGAAGCACAGTGGCAACAAGCAAAAGTAGGACCAAAACAACAGTGGCAAGTTTGACAAGATCATGAGCAGTGCATGCTAGAACCACGATTTCCTGATCATGCATCTTGCCAAAGATTGCAACATGTACAAACAACATATCGCTCAGGAGGGCGGTAAGGAGGCACCAAAGGGCAATCCCCCGAACAAGGGCAAGCGGGGTGGCAGCGATGAGGATTAGGGCAGGTACCCTCATGTCACGGAAATGCTGCTTATTTTCAGTGGCCCCCGCCTATGAAGATCACCCTCACCAAAAGCTAACATATCGCCAGATCTATGCCACCGCCCGCGGTCCCGGTCTACCTGCGTTGATCGGAGCGATCAAACACCTTCAATAGAGGTGACCACCCTGACCACATCGTCAAGGCAGGCCAATTCCCTCTGGTGGTCAGTGCAATAGTGGAAGGCGTGAGGATGACAAGGGTCCTGATGGATGGAGGCAGCGGCATAAACATCCTTTACAAGGATGCTTTTGAAAGGCTCAACATCGATATGAGCAAACTACGCCCCTTCCACTCTCCATACCATAGGATCGTCCCGGGACATTGGATTATGCCTCTTGGCACCATCGTCCTCTCAGAGCACCATCGGCATCTAGGTGCACTACCACAAGGAGACACTCTCCTTCGAAGTCGTTGATTTCGAGGGTCCCTGCAACACCATCTTCAGGAGGTCCTGCTACGCCAAGTTCATGGCGATCCCTAGCTTTACTTACCTCAAGCTCAAGTTGTCAGGCCTGTGTGGTGTCTTCACCATGACTGGCAACTTCTTGCATGCTTACAAGTGTGAGAGGGAGGCCATAGAGCAGGCTGACCGCGCCGTTATTCCCGATGAGGCGAGACTTGACATCGAGATAAAGCACAGAATGGGAACCACCCGATGCACACTCATCCCTAGAGCACCAGACCATGCCGGTCAACCCAGCAGGTATCACCCACCCTCCTCTTGTTATCAGCTTCATCGGCAACTCTGATTTCTTAAGATGCACCTGAGGAAACAAAACTGAAGGAACAAGTGGGTGATTCGCCAAGGACAACAGCTCCTGGGTCGAGATCTAAAGCATTAGAAGCACCTTCTGCAATAAAAGCTTGGGACAGCCCCGAGCAAGTCGATGACACAAAATAACAGATGAAAGTCAGCTATGTTGTTAACACGCCCAGTTTTTTAATTTTTTCCTTTATAAAAGTATTAGATATGTCTTAGGTTGCTATGAATAAAGTCTTGTTCCCCTGGGATCCCGAAGATCACCTCTTTTGAGTCGCTCGGTGGCTAAGTTATCATTCTACACAATGTTTTTTTTACAGTTTTCTCTCAATACCTTAAACATTATACTAACATAACAAGGCATTCGGGGGCTACAAATTGATCCTGAGACCTCCTTTTCTTAGTTTTGAGATATTTCTCGACACAGTTATACTAATCGGTCGAACCACCGCTTGATGTGGTCATACAAGCCCGCCAATATGCATAAGGCTTAGTTCCCCAGAAGCTAAGACATGCGATTTCAGTCGAAACGCTCAGGGGCTACGCGCTTGTTACAAAACTTGTAACTTATTGAGGGGCGATGTCACAGCACTCGTGACCTACCCTACTCGGGTACCTATCTGTTGTGAGCAAGATGATGCAACTGGAGATTATGTTAGCCCTAACACTTAAGATAAGTTATGATAACCTAAGTGTTTGGGGGCTACAATCACATCAATCCATATCGGCATCACAATAAATTTGCAGAGATAAAAAATTTGCAACCTAAGTTTTATTAACATCTTTTTACAAGGCAGGTCAGCTTTACACAGGCATCACCCCTCGTGAGGGGCATCCCGAATGACCTGCTCTACGCTCACCACCACCGCAATGGCTTTGGCGGCGGCGCTGAAGTCAGCAATCAACTGCCTAACGCGTGTCGGCACCTCCAGCGGGAGCCCAAGCTCCATCGCGCGCAGGTCCACCTTAGGCTAGAGGCGAAGATGGGTGGTGGCTAGGGCTGCTGTGCATCGCCACCTCCCTGATCTATGCCGGAAGCGCATGGGCCTGCTCGATGAAGTTTGGCCCCACCGGCAACACCATCCAAACGGCAGTAGTCGCCGCCTGCTCCAACGCCACAAAGCGGTCATAGTTAACAGCTGACATCTAGGCAGCAGGGCCGTCCCTGCGGGCGTGCAGCCAGGGCGACGGCGCAGGGCCTCCAGTTCTGATAGGCCTCCAATTTTCTAGTACCGTAACTCATATAGCTAAGCAGATTTTGTTTCGTTGGCCCAAAACAGGATCGCCCACTAGCAAGCTTAATAAAACAATGGTTTTCTGGCCGGCCGCACGGCATCGTTTTGTCTCCCGAGTCCTGTGATCCCAAACTTGTCCATCTCCTATCGGCCACATATCGCGAGTGATGAGCATCCGCAGTGTGCGGTGCTAGCATGGTCCGATACAATAAATGCGGCTATCGGACCGAGTCCTATACATTGCGGCGTCGATTCGATGGAGACCCCGCGTCTTTGTATCGAACCGGGTTCAAAGCTTCGCCCCTTCCTCTCTCTTCTACCGTTGCTGCTCCCGCCACCAAGATGAAATCGAGGACCGTGCGGAGGGGCTGTGCGGGAGGAAGAAACGGTTGAGGCATGACGACTTTTCCCCATGCGGGTCCCATCTATCGATCCAGTGCTCGGTTCTACCCATTGCGGACTAGTTAACAGATGCAGTCATGTCGTTCCGTAGTACCGAGCCCGGTTCGATACACTACAGCTGCTCTCGGCGAGGCACCGAGAGGCGAGGCCCTGAAGGCTGAAGCTAATACTAATCATTCATATTTTTTTTCAATTCATTCACAGTGAACTATAGCGAGCAGCGGATCGGTCTCTAAATTTTGTTCTTTTCATCTAGACTCGCCTAGTGGACTAGTATTTGAATATTGAAGGCATATCTTCTGCAAATTGATCTAAAAATTTTGAATCAAGGTTGGCAAAGGTATAAGAAAAAACAAAGAGTAAAGATTTTTTTTCTAGACTAATAGACCTCATTTTTTAGTTTTGTACAGGGCCTCATATCTCCTCGGGACGGCCCTGCTAGGCAGCACTGCATGCCCAGTCCTTGGACTCATTGTAGAGGCACATCGCCTCCGCCACCTGCTAGGCCAAGTCCTCATTGGCCCAGCGCAGGGCCACCATCTCGGCCTGAGCCACCGCCAGCTGCTCTTGCACGACTAGGGTAACAAGAAAAATAAAAACCCTATGCACTAGGGTTGAAACTACTCCAAGCACGATATAGGGGTAATGAAGCTGCCTTACCAGCAAGCTCCGCTAGGTCCGCCATCACCGCCACTTTGGCCATGATCGTCTCTTGGTCCGCGGCACCGAGCGCGCCTTCGTGGTAGATCAAGAGGCATGCCCGTAGCCACTTCGCCTCCCGGTGCTCCTTATGGAGGGCCTGGCTTGCCACATCCAGATCCCGCAACATAGTGCGGATGTCCTCCCTATCGTCCGATGACCCATCGAAAGAAGAGGAGCTTGACAAGGATGTGGACCCTGCTGCCGACAGCCTGATGACGAAGGAGCATCTCCGCCAGCGAAAGGCCGTGGCAATGAACACTTCTTCGAGATGGCACTGTTTCAAGGGAAACATCAGAACCTTTTGAATGATATTAAAGGATAGATTCACACTCACCTAAAACTCGTCAGCTCCACTCAAAGAAGAGGGGTGCTCTGGAACACCTGCTTCTCGGCAGGTCCCTTTGCCGGCTCCTCCCCCGGGCGCTTCTCTCCCACCATGGATGGTTTCCTTCAAGAACCACGTACTAGGTATTAGGAGACGGCAAGAAATAAAGGTGAGTTTGTACAGGCTACAAGGCAACCTTACTGACTTTCTTTCCTTCCCTATGTTTTAATAGCATGGTACGCACATGACCGATGGAATTCCAGCAGTTTCGCAGGGCAACAGCGAGAGTTAAGGCTAGGCCACATCCCCACGATCTCTGAGAGGCGTGACCTCTGAGAACAACAAGTGGGGAGATGGGCCACCGAAACCGATGCTCTGAGTTCACCAAAAAGGAATCCAGCCACGTAGCCATGGTGTCAGTGGGGCCCAGCAGTCCAAACTCGACAAACCGTCATGCTGGTCAGTGCATGCGAGTGATGACTTGCACCCCTTCGGCTAGTGTAAGCAGTAATTTATTATCGACCCAGCCACTGTAGAGTCAGGGGAGAATTCGGGAGGGCCACCAGTATGGCTCAAAAACCTCTAACACCAAGTGTTTCTTAAATCTCCTGAATACCCAAACGAGCTTGAAGTACCATATTTTTGGAGGATGTGTGCCCCTATGTGGGAAACCGGAACACTAGTTGGTAATATCTGACCAAAGTACGAGCTTCCAAATTATGGAAAAAGTTTTATGATGTGACCATGATGGTCAGGCTTTGTCCTATCGTGCCCTACTACTAGGATGCAAACGCTCACTCGTTCTACCTATTATCAGCTCAAAGAGTAACATGCGAAAATGTCGACAGCTGCTCACACATTCGTTATTTGCCTCGGTGGTTCTGAAATTGAGACACTATAATGTTGGCCTCTGGGCCATGGGGCTCCGTCTCATACCCTCAGTCAAGATGCCAGCGTAGACTCAAGATCCCATCATGTAATGTAGCTCGAAGGAACGCAAAGCACTTTTTTTTGATAAGTCGACGGGGGGGAGAGGATCCCCACCTGAGATTATATTGATTTCAATGGCCCTCTAGGCCAGATGTTTGAAATACATAGTAGTACACGGTTCAAAGATAAGATTAGTTCAGGTTTACATTGCGGCAGTAAGGATAGAGCACCAAGCATAACGCGAAGCACTCAGACTCAGCTAAGTGGGAAAAAATGGCCTGAACCGGGTCGACCTATGGTAACTAAAGTATAAAACTTTCTATACAAGTAATTTTCTTTACCTTCTATTCTACAACTAAATTGGGATGGATCGTGCCTCTCTTCTTTACTAAAGTGCAGGTACCACAGGTCTGGAGCAACATCGCGTGCAAAGTTCAAGGCCGAATGGGTTCCCTGTCCTCCCAATCCTTTCTTCAAACAAGACTCAATGACGTGCATCAACTAAAGCTTGTACATGCATTTAAACACTCGGGAAACCAAGTTCCCATGTAGGTGGTGCTACCACCCGAACAAAGTTCTCGGCACCTGAGAAGCGGCCTCTGCACCCAAGCAGGAGTGATAAAGGAGTCCTCAAAACTCGAGGGCAATAAAAATCACTACTCAAGACCTCGGTACCAAAGAAGAGCTCGTCGGGACTCATAGTATCGAGAGTTATAGGTGTTTTGCGACACCCAAGGGTTGAGCTATTCGACTAGCTTGTCATTAAGTTCAATGGGGGCTACTATCAGATATATGGGTCAGGGTTACCCGCACCATCCATATACTCGACTATGTCCATCTATCGGGCCAACAACCAGCAATGATAGCTCTATATGACTACAGGCTCAAGCCACAAGCCAGCAGTGGTAGGCTCTATATCAGTGCCGGTTCAAGCCACAAGCTGACCGTGACATTTCACCTCTAGTCGAAGCCACTAGTCGGCTGTGATAGTCTCAGTTTCACCGCCGGCTCATGGTTTCAACTGGTAGTGATATGTCACTTCCAGCTTGTGGCTTGAGCTGACAGTGATAGGGACCTTCGCTGTCGAGTCATTATGACCCCAGTCATTTTTTAAATTTTTAGCTAATGATTCGGCAGTGAAGGATTATCACTGCTAGTTTGTTTCAAATCGGTAGCAATGGGCCACAATAAATGTCAGTTCTGTAGTAGTGGGCGGTGGCAGCCAAGAGCGTGAGTCTTGGCGGTCGAGAGGAGCGGCACCCAGCGCTAATCATCAAGTGGCACGTGGGGCATGTGTGGGGATTGATCTAGAAGCCTGGTATATTATGCGAGCTACCATATGCATGGAATAAGCTGTAGCCGGAGGCCGACTCGAACAACAGGTACAACATCTTCTCGCCTGTGGATGGCGGTGACATTTGCTGTATGGGATGGGAGTAGAAGGAAGTATTCTTGACTAGTGGTAGTAGCACCGGTGAGCTCGGCCTTGTCGCATTGGGAAAGCGGGGTCAGCGGGGTACCACTTTGGTGCAGGCTTGGGTGTGCTCAAGCTAGGGAGATCATATGCGGTGGGGGAGGGTACATTCGTATGTAAGACAAGAACAGAGAGGGGGACTGAGCCGCAGCGCTTTACAATGGCAGACGCGCTTGTCTTGCCGGTTTGTAAGGTACTTTGTGATTGGGTCCTCCTATTATTTTTGTGTCAATCAATTATATACACGTTAGACATAAAATTTAAAACACATCCAAACGAGGTGATTAGAGTGGTTACCATAGATTAAGGTGAAGATTATTTTCTAATCCTTCGTTTTTTAATAGTACTAGTGGAAATGCATGTGCGACATGCACGTGTTTATAAAAATATTTATTATACACATTGAAGCACAAAAAACTATATTTTGAAAAGTTAGAATAGATGATTTATCAACTAAAAGGATGAAATTACATTTAAAAAATATTATTCTTATAAAAGAATTAACAAGTAACACGTGATGTCTATGGTAAAAAGAAAATAGAATCAAATTAATTTTACAATCTTTCATGATCAGATGGCATAAATTTGAAGCAGAAACAAAGATCTTCTAACGAGGTGTATGGCATATAGCTGGAGGACTCATAATTCTTTTTTGGTTGCTCGCATTTGGAAACCGCGACGATAGCGGCATTTGGCAAGCACACCGTGTATATCAAAATGGAGCGCCAATCACCATTGGCTCCAAAAATGTTCACCGGTAAGCAAGCAAGGAAAGATCAAGCACAGGGAGATGCGGAAAATAATGAAAAGAATGCGGAAAATTTGTTGTGCTCTTCTTTATCGTGACTATATCATGTGCTTTTCTCAATGTGTATACCATTAATCAAGGCATGGAGCTTGGACAATTGCACTACGCCACAACTTGGCCACTGTTGACATGTTTCCACCAGGGTTAACAAGGTAGGGGAACTTACCTCCTAGTCTGTTGTGCTAGATGACATGGAAGCCATCAGTACAGTATAGTGTGATGTAAGAGATTGAGCATGAGAACCTCAACCAGATATTCCCTATTTCCTTTGAGACCATTACGATCAAGTTGCTTCACAACAACAGCCTGGGAAGTAAAGCTCTGTTAGTATCCAGGGTGCAATTATAATTGTTAATTTGTTATGTTAGCACTGTTGACCAACATATTATTTAATGTTTCAACTCAGAAGCCAAATATGAGAGGATTTAGCTTTACAAACAAGAATCAAAATGGTTTCAGACAAACCTACCTGGCCATTCTCTAAATGTCCTTCATATACACGACCAGAACCTCTCTCCCCTAAAAGGCAATCTTGCCTAAAGTTAGCACTGTCAACTAACATATTATTTAATGTTTCAACTCAGAAGCCAAATTTGAGAGGATTTAGCTTTACAGACAAACATCAAAATGGTTTCAGACAGACCTACCTGGCCATTCTCCAAACGTCCTTCATATACATGACCAGAACCTCCCTCCCCTAAAAGGCAATCTTGCCTGAAGTTCTTAGTGGCTGCAGCAAGTTCACGAAAAGTAAAAGTCTGTTGCAACATTTTGACTGTCCCGTCCCTAGGATAATTAGATCCTTCTTAGAGTCTAGTCCACCTTGTGGCTCAAATTTGTTGTGGGTTTCTTTATCGTGACTACATCATGTGTTTTTCTCAATGTCTATACCATTAATCAAGGCATGGAGCTTGGACAATTGTACTATGCCACAACTTGGCCACTGTTGACATGTTTCTAGAGTTAACAAGGTAGGGGAACTTACCTCCTAGTATGTTGTGCTAGATGACCTGGAAGCAACATGTGAGAAAGTTAAATCTGCTCTGCAGCAACATGCCAATAAAAAATAGAGTTGCAAGGAAATTGTGCAGCTGCTTCGTTGCATCCTAATGTAAATTACATCAGTGAAATAGTAAGTAATCACATTATAGTGTGAGGTACTGACTGAGGATGAGAAGATTAACTTGCTCTGAACATGACATGCAAGATAAAAAACCTTCTGTAGAAAAAATATAGTATAATAAAAAAATATACATGAACGGTAATGAAACTACCTCAATGTGAAATCAAAGTTTCAAAATTCATAAATTCGGGAACACACCTACAACCAAAAGTTGGCAGATATTTAGATATATAGGAAATAAAAACTGAAATCGAAATAAAAATAGGGAGATTGAATACTTGATAAATTTTTTTTTTCCAAACTGTGCCAACAGAGATACCAGGCCAGGTAATTTAATCACTTATCCATTCTACCAATAATATCATGCTCTTGCAAATAAGGCATTTTCATGATTCCTCTTCATATGAGAGTGTCAGGTATTGAAAAGGCTAGAAAATGATCAATGGCACACACCTGAGATGACATTTTTTCTTCGAGGTCCCTTGAGTCTCCTTGGAGCCAAGTGAATGGTCCTCAGCCCTGGCATGCTATTCTGATTGTAACACGATAAGCATTTACAACAAGATCTGTCTGTTCCAGGATGTAGGATGTTGTATAGGAGATGACAACCCTGATTGAGTATGGATCAAAAAATTCTGATTGAGCTTGCGTTCTCCTCGCCTGCCTGGTGATCTCGATAGTCGCTAAAGGAATAATTATAGCACAGTGCTTGAGAAGATCTAAGAGATTTTTGACATCCAAGCAACACATAATGATGACTAAAAATCTCAGACCTATCTTATTTTATTACCTCAAAATTTTAGAACCAATATAGGGATGAAGTAGGATAAACTCTGCAATTTTTAGTTGACGGAAGAAGATACTTTCAGATATATGTTTAGAGGTTAGCTAATGTCAATTTCCAATAATCATCTGAATCAAGAATAAAATTTGAAAACTAACCTTTACTTCATGGTAAAAGAAAAATTACTGAAACAATATTTGGCAAGCTCAGATATCTATAATACTTAGCCCCTTCGATAAAGCTGAAACATGATAACACAAAGGTTCAGACAAAGAATTTGGCACGGAAAGCTGAAACATGATGCATTATCTAAATACAGATTAGAAGGAATAATTATCTAGAAGAGCATGTTAGGTTATCAAGGCCACATCTTAAATTAAATGTAATTCAGTGAAGGAATTTGGCAAGGGAAGGTGCTAATTTTATTCAGATACAGTAAAATGAGCATGTATATTGTAGAATATGGTTCGACGGTAAAGCAAGTTCATAAACCAAAACCATGAAGATGACTCACGCGAAAGATCATCTGATCAGATCCACCACACAATAAGGCACTGATAAATAAGATGTTAAATTCATTTGATCTGATCTGTATTCCTATGAATTAAATGATCTGTGTACAAATCAAGGATTAGGCGAAAGCTTCCATGCCCTGTCCAGACAGGTCATGCTGCCGCTGTGATCTATCCTGCTATGGAGGGGTCACCCAGCGTTTTCATGTAACTGACTACATAATAAAACAGTGTCAGCACATTGATATGGTACTACTTAAGCAAAGACCGGACGAAAAATAACTACACAGAACAAAAGATTAAACTCACATAAATTTGAAGCAATATGCATCGTCCGTCCCATAATAGGAATGTGTCAGATAATACATCATCCACAATAAATAGCAATGTTGAAATAATTTTGGAGCAGTGAAGCCGGAGATTGGGGGCAAACCTAAGAGCGTAGGTGCAGTGAAGGTATCTGACGATCTAATTCTGGAGTACTAATAGCGCAGGGAAGCCGGAGATCTGAATTCTAAAAATCTCATTAAAATCAAATTACCTTGTACCATTGGCCAGATCCGAATTCTTCCGGAGGCCTTGCCCAGCACGACGCCATCCCTATACTACCACTGCTACACAACGGGGCTTTAGTCCCGGTCCAAAAGGACCTCTAGTCCCGAGCTGCGAGCCGGGACTAAGGTTTCGGGACTAAATGTCTCACCTTTAATCCGGGTTCGCAGGCCCGGAACTAAAGGGGACCTTTAGTCACGGTTGGTAATACCAACCGGGACTAAAGGTGCTGCCAGGCATCGACGTGGCGCATCACCTTTTAGCCCCGGTTGGTATTACCAACCTGGATTAAAGGTTCTTTTTCCTTTTTCTTTCCAATTCATTATTGATTTTGCTTTTCAGTTATATTGTTTTCCAATTTATTCTTCGTTGCTATTGTCCGTATACGTTGCCCCTATACGAGAGCGTTATTATTGCACACAAATAAAGTATGAAACTATATATATATATATATATATATATATATATATATATATATATATATGTTGGATTGACTAAGACATGATATAACACAACACTTTACCCCATAATGTAAGGGAAGAGTATCAACTCCTTTTGCCATTGGTTATAAAAGAACCTCTGGAGGTTTTTCTCCATTTCCTTGATCTTCAGATTGAATGGATCTTTAGTCTTTGTGTCCTTGTACACGACATACGGATCGATAAAACCAATTCGATCGTCTTGTTTCAATCTGAATTCTCTCATCATGTGTCTGCACATCGTGAGCATAGTTATTACAAATACATACATATGCTATGCTAGAGTGGGATTATTGATTAAAAGGAAGAATCACTTACAGATAGTAGCAGCTTATGAGAGATTTGTTGAGAGCATCCATATAGAGAAGCTGGTGTACTTCACTAAACTCTACCCAGATGACGTTATCTCCACGAAAGTAGTGACGGTCTCTGACTTGGACGCCCAGATAGACGGTCTCTGACTTGGACGCCCAGATATTGTTCAATTTGATGTTGTGCACGGAATCTCAAGTAGTACTCGTGCAGCTTGTACATTTGTGTACCAAGATTTTTTACCTTTGCAGGGTCGCATAGACTCCTGCCATATATGTACTTCCTCCGCCATTCATCAACAACTTCGGACTCTTTACTAGTTCTCAGTTCCTCCCAACTGAGAAGTTGTTCTAAGGAAAGCCTAGTCACATTCATCCACTTGGCGAGTTCATCTAAGTCCACATCATCAGGTACCGACATTTGCATCAAGTTCATGTTGGAACCATATTGATTCTCAACCACTAGTGGCGGCACTGATTGCTGCGCTCGTTGGCCGAGCTGTGCAACATCTTTCCCCGCCACCTTCTGTTTCCTTTTGTCCTCCTTGATTTTCTTTGTGATAGTACGCTCAAAGTCTGATAGTGGCAGTGCTGGTTTTTTTACTAGCGGCACACTTCTCATCTTGCATACCCTGCACCACTTGACGTAGCTTTACACGAGGATACATTAGGTATGGCTTCTCTTGCTTTGCTCATGCGTCAACTTTGGTCTTTTCGAAGAACGCTTTTCACTTCTACCTTGACTGAAGCAGTAAGTTCTTCATTAGTCTTCTCATAAGAAAGCTTGGTCATCTTCGGGATCTTCGTGACCACAGCTTGTTTCTTCGGCGGAGGTGGTGGGACCGATCTCTATGGGCCAACGGGCCTCTTGTTCCTCGATGGACCAGCCGATGTCGATGAGGCGGCCGTTGTCGGCATTGGCGGAGGTGGCGGCGGCGCGGTTGGAGCTTACTGTTGTGGAGGAGATTGGGCTGCTAGCGGCATTGGAGTACGTCATGGAGGAGATACGACCGACGGTGGGGATGCAGCCTTGTCTTGTATGAAATCGTCATCATCGTCGTGTCCCACGGCACCGTGGTCATGTGGTGAATGGATAGACAGACTTGGGGAGGTCTTGGATTTGAAAAAAAAATTAACAAGGTATATACATGAGTGAACCGTAATTAGATACAACACATAATTATTGAAAAGCAATTGCATTCACAATCATCCACACCTAGGGTTTGGTTGTGGTGGCGGCGCCCCAGGAATAATGATGTATCGTTTCTTCCAACATATGAATGTCTTCTCCGCTTCACCTAGGGTCTTCTCCCCATCACCACCTTCGATATCCAGAACCACATTTTCATGGCCTTTGACCACTCTATCCACTGAGACACTAGCATATCCGAGTGGTATTGTGACCGAGTGGATCCTTGGTGTCTTGGTGGGGTCGATAGGAGATACAACATCGGTAGCCACCTTAAATGTGGCATTCCCCTCTAGAATATGCAGCTCACAGGACGTCAACGGAGCGGTGACGTCATCCATCGGGAAGCACATCCCTATGTCATCATCTTGCCTCACAGGCACCTCCATAGAAGCATAACTGCTTTTCAACTGAGCTGAGCCAGGGCTGATGTTGGCGGTCGGCTGTGACAAGATCTAGAGGCAGGAACTTACAACTTCCTCCACGGCCTTTCTGATTTGCTCATTCATAGTGGCCTTAAGCGCTTCCTCCCGCTCTAGTGCCTTATGAGCCACTTCACTGGTCTTCATAACAGCCTCCTCCAACTTGTGTAGCCGTTCCCTGTCCTCTTCCTTCTTTCTCTGGCGGCTTCTATAAGTTTCTCTATCCTGAGGGAAGGCATGCTCCCACAACACGGAGCCATAGCCTCTCGTCCGTCCACCGTGCTCAGGGTTCCTCAGGGCGTATGTCAGCTCATCTTTATCTCTGTTCGGCTGCCACTCTCCACTTTGAGCGACGGAGCGGGCTTGATGAAATCTTTCTGCTACAGCTTGGATGCGTTCCCCATACACGACTTTTTCAGTCTCTGGTTCCAGGTGGCCTCCGTGAGCAAAAAACCAATGCTTGGCGTGCTCAGGCCAGTCGAGAGATTCTAGCACAAACCCCCTGTCAATTAGCTCTTGCTCAGCTTTTTCCCACTTAGGAATGGCAGTAGGGTAGCCACCTGATCCCATCGTATGGTGGTAGGTCTTGTGTCGGGCATTCTCTTGGTTCCTTCTCGCCCGTTGCTGACCCTCTTCTGACGTCTTGAACTGTACAAACTCGTCCCAAAATGGGTGCAGCTTTGACAAAAGTGCTTACAGTTGAAATCCGGAGTCTTGTTCTTCTTGATATAGTCGTTATATAGCTTCTTCTTAAAGCACTGGAATTGTGTGGCCATCTTCTTCAAAGACCAATCCTAAACTCTTTCCTTCAACTGTTCATCATTTGTGTCTAGCGTGAAATGTTGCAACACGTCACCCCAAACTAGTTCCTTGTCACGGTCGGAGACATAACTGATTTCTAGGTGTTGCTTATTTTTCTTCCATTCACGGACATTGATCGGGATCCTATCCCGGGCAAGGTACCCTCAATGGTTGACAAAGGCCCTTGCATGGGGTCCACGTGGTTGGCCTGTTCCCTCGTCAAAATCCGTGATAGCCAACCGGCCCTCCATCGGCTTCTTCGGGCCTCGTACTTTTCATCTGGTCCCTGTGGTTGTCGTCGAGCTAGAGGGCTATGTAGGCAGAAACAAGACAATTAATAAAGGAAATTTTTTTGAATTTCATGTATATAAACATAGGAGGATGCATATATTACAGACCTCGCCAACATTGTCTTGGTCATTCGGGTCAACCAAGTACTGAGAACCGTCATCGATGCCCTCAGGGTTCTCATCGCCTTCGCGATTGTCATAATGCCCTTCTTCAGCGCTACCGTGGATCATGTTCAACAATATTTCTTCGTCTTTTCTCGGGTCGGCCATTTCTGCAAAAATATGTGTGTACGCGTGACGTCAATTAGGGCTTAGGGTTTACGACTTAGGGTTTAGGGCTTAGGGTTTACGACCTAGGGTTTAGGGTTAAGGGTTAAGGGTTTAGGGTTTAGGGTTTAGGATTTAGTGTATGTCATTTGATTATGAACATCATTTGCTAACAAATATACCACTAATTTATACCACTAATTGTACCAGTAATTATAGCATTAATTTAAACAATACCTATATTTTGAAGCCGGTGAGACGGCGGAGAGGCGACGTTGGAGAGACAACGGTCGGTGCGGAGACGACGGGGACTTCGGTGAGGGCGGTAGAGAGACGTCGATCTGGAAGGAGGAAGAAAGAGGGAACAAATGTATTATAAGAGTGTGTGTTAATACATATGAAATATTATATCACATTTATATATATCACATTATTAATATATATGTGTGTGTTAGTGTGTGTATCCCTAATTATCCCTAAATATTAATTATTACATCACTATTTATATGTATACTAATTAATATATAATTATTATATACTAATGCATTTTTCAATTTTTTCTTTTTTTACATCAATTTTTAGTAATGTATATTTTTCCATGTTTTTCGTGTGGGTCCCACGCGTCATTCTCTCCCTCCTCTCTCTTCTCCCTACGTTCCTTCTCTCTGTCTTCGACGGCGGCAGGGCGGCAGATGCAAACGCCGGTGGTGCCGCGTGCGCGAGACGAGGCCGGTGGAGGAGGGTGCGGAGGAGGAGGGCGCGTGCTGCCACGCGCCGTGATCCGAAATAAGTGTTTTAATTATTATATGCATTGCAAAAAAATTTGAAGTGTTCATTTGCATTTTTTTGGAGTGTTAATTTGCATTTTTTTCATAAATTTTGGAGTCTTCATTTGCATTTTTTTCTCTCGGCATTGTCGTCGGCATGGGGCGGCACGGGGCGGCCGCGCTGGGGCCGGTGGTGGGCCGCGCGCAAGCGTCGGCGGCAGCCACACCCGCGCGGCCCGGACGACGAGACGACACGCGGGCGACGAGACGACCCGGCGCGGCGTCCCGGACAACGAGCGAGATGACGCACGTGCACGCGCGGGCGGCGGCGGCGGGTGGCCCGGCCAGCCGCGTAAGGACGAGGCCGCGCGCGGCTCGCCGGAGGACGCGCTCATCGGAGGACGCGCGGCTCGTCGGCGAGAAGAAGATAGAGAGAGGAGTCAGGGAGCTCGGGCGCGCGTGTGCGACGACGTACGGTGGCGGCGGTGCTCGGGGCGGTCCTCGGGGCGGCGCTCGTCGTGGTGGTGCGCGGGGCTTTGACGGCGGCGAGGAAGAGGGCGGCGAGGATGACGCGGCGACGAAGACGTTGGCGGCGGTTAGGGTTCGGCGATTATAGGGCTGCGTGCGGGTGGGGGAGGAGGAAGAAGCCCCTGCCTTTATAGGGCAGGGGACGACGTTTAGTCTCGGGCCTAGCCACCGCCCGAGACTAAAGGTACTTTAGTCCCAACCGGTCTCACCCTAGTCCCGGTTTCTGGCTGGAATCAGGACTAAAGGCCCTTTAGTCCTAGGTAGTGGCCAGGCCCGGGACTAAAGGTCCTTCCACCAAATTCTGGCGCCTGTTTAGGTGCTAGAATTTGGTGAATTTTATTTTTTACCTTTTTTCCTTTCATCTTTCTAAATGTATAGTAAATTAAATATTTATCATAATTTTTTTCAAAAATACACATTAGTTTAGTTTGACTCTATTGTGCATTACAAAAATTTAAACACAATTTTTTTTTTCAAATATTTCATATTATCCAAAATAAATGTTCTTTATAATGAATATTGTGTTAATGCAAAAAATATAATGGGCAATTAAAATATATAAAATTGTTGGCTTTTAACAGAAATTTTGTTTTTGGGTCATTTGGAAGTTAAACTTTTATTTTTTCAATAATAATTATCCAAATACGCGACATTGATTGTCTAAATTTTAAAATTTAAAATTTTCATAGATACACGTCGGTTGTTAAAACCCTGGATGGTCTCGAATGGAAAACTCATGAATACAAAGTTTGTTCCACTCATTAAGACCTACATTTGGTCTAATGGTCAACTTTTCATTTACAAAAGTTTGAACCACTCAATTTTGAATTTTGAAAGAATTCATAGTCAAACGCCGGTTTTCGGAACCCTGGATGGTTTCAACTGGAAAAGTCATGAATACCAATATTGTTCCACTCATCAAGATCTATATTTCATATATAGACCGTTTTTACATTTGACAAAGTGTTGGCAAAGTGTAGTTGAAAATCCACAATTCCCATATAGCAAAGTTTGAACCACTCAAATTTAAATTTTCAACACATAATGTTACAATTATATTACACAAGATGTCAAATACACATTATTAATTTGAGTTCACTACCTATATCAAGCGAGCATAGTGGTAAACTTTTTCTTGACGTAATGGCCTTGGTTATGATCATTCCGTAACCATAAAGTGTTCTCAGCAGCGAGCAGGATGCTTAGGTCTTTGGCCACACAGAAGAGTGAGATTCGTTCATCCTTTTCATAATCCTCTGACACGTATGACTTATCTTCAATTCCCACGATGTTTCGTTTCCCTATAAGAACTATATGGCGCTTTGGCTCGTTGGTTTTTTTCTCGTCGTGTTTCCCTCTCTTGGACTTTGTAGACATGTCTTTCACATAGAACACCTAATTCACATCAGCAGCAAGGATGAATGGATCGTTTTTATATCCAATATTGTTGAGGTCCACTATTGTCATTCCGTACTCCTTATCGACTGATATCCCTCTGTTCATCTTTACCCATTGGCATCGAAATAGAGGGACTTTAAAATTATGTACATAGTCTAGTTTCCAAATCTCCTCTATGCAACCATAATATGTGTGCATGTTCCTATTCGGTTCCGTAGCATCCACGCGGACACCACTATTTTGGTTGGTACTCTTTTTATGTTGGAATACGGTGTAAAATGTATTTCCATTTATCTCGTACCTTTGTACGTGAGGACGTGCCACGCTGGTTGCCTAGCCAACAAATACAGTTCATCTCCAATAGTTTTATCACCCTGATATTTTTTTTTGCAACCAATTACCGAATGTTTCCATGTGATGACACGTAATCCAAGCCTCATTCTTCCCAAGATTCTCGGATCGTACAAAATCCATGTGTTTCTCAATATACGGTTCCACCACAGTGGAGTTTTGAAAAACTGTGTAGTGCACTTTATTGAAAGAATCATCACCCTGGCTGATATATGTTTTCTTTCCTAGTGTACCCTTTCCACCAAGTCTCCCCTCATACGGTGATCCAGGAAGACCAATCGGGTCAAGGTCAGGAATGAAGTCCACACAGAACTCAATGACCTCCTCTGTCCCGTATCCCTTGGCGATACTTCCTTCTGGCCGACCCCGCTGGTGAATAGATTTTTTCAGTACACCCATAAATATCTCTAAGGGAAACATGTTGTATAGGAACATAGGACCCAGGATATTAATCTCTTTGACCAGATGAACTAGGAGATGTGTCATGATATCAAAGAAGGATGGAGGGAACACCAACTCAAAGCTGACAAGACATTGAACCACATTATTCTGTAGAGTAGCTAGATCAAAAGGATTGATTGCCTTCTAAGAAATTGCATTGAGGAATGCACACAGCTTCACGGTGGCCAAACGTACTTGTGGAGGTAGAATTCCTCTTAAGGCAACCGGAAGCAGTTGCGTCATAATCACGTGGCAGTCGTGCGATTTTAAGTTGACAAATTTCTTCTCTGGCACATTTGTTATACTCTTTATATTGGAGGAGAACCCAGATGGGACTTTGATGTTGCTTAGGCACTCAAACATGCTTTCCTTCTCCTCATTGCTAAGAGTGTAGCTAGTAGATCTTAAGTAATGGCGTCCATCATCTGTCTTCTCTGGATGTAGGTTGTCTCATTCTTTCAGGCGCTTCAAGTCCTCTCGTGCCTTAAGGGTATCCTTAGGTTTTCCAAACACACCCATGAACCCTAGAAGATTGACACAAAGATTCTTTATCAGGTGCATCACGTCGATCCATCCGTACTCAATGCGAACTTTAGGTTTCTTGCGTCGTCTGCAAAGTCTGGGAATTCTCTATCTATTTCTCTCCACTGGGACCCATCTACAGGGTGTCTCAACATGTTATCCACCTTACGGTCTTCTTTGTGCCATCGCAACAACTTTGCGTGCTCCTTGTTTCTAAACAGTCGTTTTAGGCATGGAATTATTGGAGAATACCACATAACCTTGGCAGGGATTCTCTTCTTCGGACATTCTTCATCCTCAACATCGCCAGGATCATCTCACAAGATCTTGTACTGTGACGCATGGCAAACAGGGCATTCATCTAAATTCTCGTGCTCGCCACGGTACAGGATGCAATCATTAGGACATGCATGTATCTTCTCGATTTATAATCCTAATGGGCAGACGATCTTTTTTGCTTCGTATGTAGTGGTGGACAATTCATTAGACTTCAGAAGCATCTTTTTTGGATCTTTAGTAATTTCCCAAATGCCTTGTTAGATATACCATTATTTGCCTTCCACTGTAACAACTCCAGTGTCGTGACTAGCTTTTTCTGCCCATCTTCGGCCGATGGGTAGAGTAACTTCTTGTGATCCTCTAGCATTTTGTCAAACTTAGCCTTCTCCTTTTCACTTTCACAATCTCTCTGTGCGTCGTGAATGACATCACCAAGAGCATCGTCATCTTCAGCGATACTGTTTTCTACATCCACCTCTTCTTCACCTTCCTCCATCGCAAAGTCACAGTATTGAGCAAAAACATCGTCAGGGTCCGTTTGTTCTTCTTCACCTTCTTCCATCGTAACCCCGGTCTCTCCGTGCTTGGTCCAACAAATGTAGTTTGGCATGAAACCCGACTTGAACAAGTACAAGTGAATACTTCTTGAGCTACAAAATTCTTTCAAATTCATAAGCACGGCACATGGGCAGCACATAAAACCTTTCCGCTTGTTTTCCTCTGCCACTCTGCATAATTCTCGCACGCCCTCAATGAACTCGTTGGAGCGGCGATCGGCATTGTACATCCAATGGCGTGTCATTATCTGCATTATATGACATCACATAATTAAAAGCCCAACATGAGAAAAGAGCGCGGCACAACCTTGTCTAATTGAGTTCAAAATTTTATAAGTGGTTCATCATTTCATAAAATTAATTTGTGGAAGTTAATAAAAAGATAGCAAAATCATAAAATTTGTATTTTTCTATTAAAAGGTGTAATTTTATCTCTAAATAAAATTAATTTGAAGAATTTTTAAAGTTAAAATTAATTTGTTTCAAAATTACAAAGAATTAACATTATTTAATATTTTAAAATTAGAACATGAAAAAATTAAAGTAAAAAGTATCTAAAAGGTCTATAATAGAACTAAACATTATATGTGTATACTACTTTCTAGGTACTATAATTAGCATCGTTCATAAAAATTCAAACATGAAAAGTGATTGGAGCTATCAATATAAAATAAAATAGCCATATACAACATGGATTTACATATGGTGCTGCTAAAACATAGGAGGATGAAGCTAGCAACCTTTTAAACAAATCGACGACGGCGTAGAAGCGTTTGAAGTGGATTGATCGCCGAAGATGAGACAAGCAAGAACAATGGAAGAACAAGCGACAAGAACATGAATAAGGAAGCTCGTACTCGGGCAGGGAGGAACAAGAGGGAGGTTCAATTTATAGGGGAGGTTTTAATCCCGGTTGGTAACACCAACCGGGACTAAAGCCAGTCCTATAGTCCCGGTCGGTGTCACGGACCGGGACAAAAATTGTAGTCTCGGTCGGTGGCACCAACCGGGACTAAAGTTCCCTTCCAACAGCGCCTGACAATAGAGCCGTTGGCGAGGGACCTTTAGTCCCGGTTGGTAACACCAACCGGGACTAAAGCCCTATTTAGTCCCGAGCGCCGAAATCACCGAGACTAAAGGCATTTTGGTAGATCGATGAAAGGTCAGTTGTGTAGTAGTGTGCTGCATCCCGTTCTGCCTCATGCGAACCATGAGACCCTAAGCGGGAGATTGGTCCATCTGTTGTACTCCCATGTGCGACAGAGGTTGCTATTGACGGCGATTCTAAGATGTTTCACTGATGGAAACAACATCCTCTCGCCCTGGATTCTGCAAGATATCAGCTCTAGATGCTCCAGTGCAAGGCAGCCTGATAGATCTAGAATTCCGCTTCCCAATTCCACTTCGCCTAGTTCCACCCTAGTCAGATGCTGCGAGACGAGTGGCGCGTCAGCAGGCTCCAGCATATTCTCGTTAATGTAGGTCCAAACCTTCAGCACCCGAGCTCGGTACTCCGACACTACGCGGCGGACCCATTCCTCCGCAACCTTGAAGCAGAGCGCCTGCGCAGCGTGGCCACCCCGGTACGACACAAACGGGCGGCAAAATATATCGCACACGTCCAGCGGCGAGAGGCTGTCGCGGAGGCGCAGGAAGTTGGTGACGAACCTGTGCAGCCACCGGACGCTCCACCGCTTGTCATCGTCGCGGGCGATGCGCAGCGTGGCCGTGAACCGCCACAGGTGGCGGCAGCGCCGGGCCAGCACGCAGGTCCGCACAGCATCCTCCGAGGGCAGCAGCGACAACACGTGTAGGAGGGCGTCGTCGGGGAGGGAACCGAGGCGGTCCTCGTTGCCCGCCGTGGCCGCCGGTTCCTCACAGTTCCCGCGGCTCCGCTTCGGCATTTCGCCGAGCGGGTGGTGAGCTTCAGTTTCCACAGCGAGATGAGGTTGGCGTCGGCAGCTCTACGGTACTAGCCCAGTTTCCATCTGTCTAGCGTCTACAGGCTACAGCTCCTTCAATCGTTGTTTCATTAGCACAAAATCCCATTCACAATTTCCTTGGCCGGGCCCAAGGATAAAGACTTTGGTAGTCCGGGCCGGGCCCAAGGAAAAAGACTACTCTTTCTTCATAAGTAGTCTAATATAATTCTTTTTCTGAACTTTAAAACTAGATATGAGATATCTTAGCGCTTCTGCAAAAAAAAGATATCTTAGCACTTGAACTATCAATACTGTTCAAATTACCTTCCTATCATAATCTAAAATGCGTTTAAAGTGGGTTTCGTTCTTTTTAGTTAAAAACAATTCAATAAATACTTGTTAATGTTTTAAACAAAAGAGTATTTCTAAACTTATAAAATTCCAAAAAGCTCCATAGATAGACTGGGATACGATAAATACAAATAAAATATTTAGAGCTCATGAAAATGTCTCTAAATACTTAAAATAAGTATATCCGTAGGAAAATGGAAAAAATATCTAAAATATCTAGAAAATTCTCAAAACATTCTTATTGATATGTAAACCTATTTTAAAACCTTTTTGTGACAAAAAACATAACATGACCGCATAGTGTTAATGCGCTCAACATTAATGTATATTGCATTCATACTTGTTACATCTCATATTTTTGCTATGAAAGTTCTTGAAACATGTTTGTACATCAATTAGAATATTTTGAAAAATTATAGATCTTTTTGATATTTTTTCCATTTTCCTAGAGCTAAACCTAATTTTTGAAGTTTTGAGTGATTTTTTTACAAGCTCTAATTATTTTATTTGGATTTGTTGTATCCCAATCTATCTCTAGAATTTTTTTCTGAATTTTTGAAAGCATGAAGTCATTTTTTATGCTTAAAACCTTATCAAATATTACTGAACTTTTTTAACTAAAAAAAGGGAAAAAAAATTATTTCAAAACCACTCCAAGCCATGACAGGGAAGAAATTTTAATGATTTCGAGACACTAACCATACTACACTTTCGCACTATCCAAGTTCTCGCTCTAGGACAACTTTTGGCGTCCACCGGTGGTTGTAGCAATAACTATCCAATACCACCAGGGATAAGCAAGTCAGTAGACATAGCGGAAGATCTAAAGAGAACACAACAACCATGCACCAATCTTGAACACGCCAAAGACCAATCATTAAAATTGGGATTGTCACTATTGGAGCCCCATCTGGTCCTAGGCATAGGCTTTTTCTCAAAATTTATTACCTTTATCTTAGAGACATTTTTTGTGGTTTTGAACCATATCAGGTATTTGTAAGATCTTTTTACTAAATAAAAGGATGAAACATTCTTGAAATCCACGTTGAACAAAGGAAGTGAGTTGATTTAAATGGTTTAAGAGTTGAGGGGAAGTAAGATGTATGGTTTTAGAGTTTGAGGAGAAAAATCAAATCATACAGGAACTTTTTCCTTCGTGTTGCATACTTGTGTATGCGGTGTAGCATGCTAGAGCTTAGTTACACACCCTAAGGGAGGATTGAAAAAAGCTAGCAGGATGTGGTCAAGGCAAAATGATGTGTGCTGATCTTCTTATGTGGGAATTTGATCAATGAGACCTTGATATATGGATGTTGACATAGTTGCTAGAGGTACACCATCGCTCCACTACTAAATTACCTATTTTTAGATATGGTTAAAACTGGTTTAAAAGACGGTAAAAAAACTACATCTACTCATGTGTGTCATTCTGTGCATATAATCTTTATAGAGATGGTTCTTGATAGAGTCATCTCTAGAATAAAAGGAGTGCCTCTAAATGCAATAACGCATGTCCTCACTCCAAAATGTTTGTATCAGTCTGTGCATATAATATTTTTAGTTTATGGATATTTTTTTTGAAGGGGTTCGTGTTCTTGACCTTTCTTTGAAGGCCAATTGGGGATTTTACCCTTGGTTCTTCACTTTGTGATTTTAATCTCTTTTTTTGAATCTGAAGCCATCGTTCTTCTTGGTTCTAGACTATGTTAGCTGAAGGCCAATAATTGAATTAAGAAAAGAAGAATAAATATCAAAAAATTAAAATACAATACAAAGCCTGACCTTGTCCTAACACTCTGCCCATGGTTGATTAATCATGTGCAACTTCTTAAATTGTTCTTAGATTTCAAATGTGTACAAATCTGGCTGTAAAAGCTCTTGCAAAATGCAGGTTAAATATTTGATGCTGAAATCAAGGTTAAGATTAATAGAGTGCTAAAAAATCTAGGACAAATTCACATAGGAAAACTTGTTAGTTAGCTCAACTGAACAATCACTACAAGAATCAACCTTTTTCCCTAGGGTTGAAACCCTAGGGAAATGCTAAGAAAACAGTTTCCCTAGGAATTTTTGTCCGGAAAGTATCCAAAACATAATTCAACGGGGAAGAAATTATGCTCTACGGTTTTCAATATAGACCCTAGGAAAACAAACTTTCCCTAGAAACTTTGATTCCTACGGAAACCTGGTTACATAAGAAAACTTGCCCTGTAGGGTAAGACAACCCCCGAGCATTGCATTAAGAAGAAGACCTTCTTGTCAAAATCAAAACCTGAGGAGTGCCACTCAAGCCATCTAACCAACTCAGCTAGGCCCTTTCATGAAATCTAGTTACATGGCAGGCTTGTCCACATGGAAATTAAACCTTCTTTCCCTACGGTTTGGCATCACAAGGAAAGAGATATACCTAGTTTCATTTTTACGCCTTATTTGTATTTTGTTCATTTATTTAATTCTTATAATAACAGCAAAATCACAAAGTTAAATAAATAAGGACAAAATCATAATTAGACTTTAAAACAAGGGTAATCACAATAGAGCCCTTTTTTGAATATCTAGAACTTAGGAATGTTATGGAATTTACATGCTATTTTCCCTATGACTGCTTGCATCGTCAACCCGAGATGATGGCAACAAGGTATAGTGAAACATGATCAAGGAACTACAAAACTTATACGTATACCCCATCCATTCCAAATTATAAGCTATGTACCTAGAGAAGCCAAAACATCTTATAATTTGGAATGGAGGGAGTATACAATAAGATCACAGTGGATGCATGCAATTGTTAATAGGTTCATTGATTTATTAGAGGTTATTACTAGCTATATGCTTTGCATTGCAACAGGAATCAAATGTGCCGAGAAAGTAACTTAATTTGTATTCGAATAATAACAATAATAAAGTATATGCATGAGAGAGATAGAGGAGCTGGAGAAGCCACATTTAGACAGCTTCACCGTTATAGTAGAAAAAATGAATCCTCTCTTCTAAAGCCTGTGTTGTAGAGATATTTCTGTATTAGCATTTGAAATGGCTTCACCTAACATGCCACTGAAAGTCCCTCAAGAAGCCATGCCAAACACACCTGAAAATATGAGCTGAAAACAAAATAATTATATTTCAAGTCAAAAAATAAAAAAATGTACCAAAATTAGTCTCAAATCATAAGTACACCAAAATAAATGTTTTCCCTTTTAGACTCCACAATTCAGTATTCATGAAGATCAAGTAAGAAAATGATAAATAATTACATACTAGGAAACACATTAATGCACCTAATAAGGATATAATTTCAATACGAAGATAGTTGTAATGATACTCGTTAAGTTCTTCTAGTACACCCTACTGGTATCAATAACATAATAGCAAACAAAAATGGCAGGAATTGACAGTTCAATAATATTTTGCTTGTGACGCCGGTCTATATAAGCAATGCAAAGCTAGCCAAAAAGAGCGAGCACCCAAAGGCAAAAACATATTAGCCTCCTCAATCATGGCGCTGAACACAGTGTGCTTCAAAAGGACTCTCGTCTTCATAGCCGCCGCAACGCTGATGGCCATCCAGGGGGCGGCGGCTGCAGGCAGCTTCCCTTCGGAAGTGGTCAAGATACTGAAAGAGCCTTGCGTCAGGATGAAGTCCTGCACAGACAAAGATTGCGAGGGAATTTTTTACTACTTGGGCTACAAATGTCCAGTGGCCAAATGTAAGGTGGATGAAGGGAAGTACTACTGCTGCTGCGGTCAACACAAATCCATGAAGCAACTGGTTAATTGATGCATTCATTCAGTAACTAGTACGTTGTTAGTAAAGAAAGTGAGTGAAGCATGATTGAGCATCTCGTCTCTTGCATGATTTGTCAATTAGAGTACCAAATGACAAATGGGTTATTGTACTCCATCCGTTTTCTTTTAATAGGCGAGCATGCATTTCAAAATTCAAATAAAGTATCATTGGATTTCTGTTTGAAAGAACAATCTTATGGTTATCACTAGATTTTGTGGCTAGCAAGATTGAAGTATAGGGTCTTACTATCTCACACTCCAGTTATCCGGCCCCTAGGAGGGGTATGTAAGAGCTCAAGATTTTTTTGGATAGATGAAAGAATTATTATGTAATTGAAATAACTAGGAATCAAGACAAAAAGTCTTCGAAGAAGCTCATAAAGGGTAGGTAATGGCAGAGCTTCACACGGCCACCCCTAAACTTCAGTAAACTCCATTAGTTGCAGCCATTTGCCTTGATAAAAGTTAAATGTTAGCCTTGTTCACTAATGACTGGATCCTGCTAGCTTTAGTTCCAAGCTCTGTCACTAGGTAGGGTTTGTGTGTGCGTTCATAGGGTTAAGTGTGCGTGCATTGTGAGCGTCTATATTATACTGTGTAATTCTCAAAGAAGAAAACATGGTCATTGGGGGCCATATGTAACCACTACTAAAAATGACTTTTTGGAGACATCGCTTTTTATCTACAAACGTGGTCATAGAATCACCCTTGTCTCCAAAAATGCACCGAGAATTTTTAGGGTTTGTTTAACCCATTTATAGAGACACAAAAATTTGTCACCTCTGAAAATTTATTTACAAAGGCGGGCCTCTTAACATGTCTGCCTCTATTAAAGCAAAGGCACATAAAACTAGCAAAACCCTAACATAACAGCTTTTCATTCTCTTTCTCTCTCACTCCAGGTGCTACCCTTCTCTCTCTCTCTCCCCGTGCGCCATCCCTTCCATGTGCTGCCCATACCTCACATTGATCAATTAAACTCGGATCTGATCCACCTAATTGTGGCCCTCTCTCTGTATGGATCTACTTGTTGTTGTCACTCCCTACACATATCTGCTTGGTGTCCTCCCTCCCCACATGAATCTACTCAGTATGTGATGAAGGACAAGGGAAGCAATAGCAAGGACCATGGCTCGCAAACCACCTCCCTGTGTGAAGATAGTGACGCAAGCATTGGCGGTGGGGAGAGGAGACGAGGAGATGTCATGATCAAGATCCTCGTGCACTGTCTATGTGGAGTTCAACAAAGCCAGTCCATGCATGAGACACCCTAGCCATGCACTCCTCTACCATAGTGTGCTCTTCCTTCCGATGTAGAGGTCCTTGATCCAATGCTGATGTCTAGTGGTAGTTGTGCAGGGGCTCCGATGCACACCCTAGCCATTGCCGAATATCAATTTAACCATAGTTGATCACCGCATGGTGGTTGTGCGGGGGCTCCGATTGAGTTCTTGTAAGGGGTTTTTGAGCATTGCCCCATGGGTTATTTGGCAACAGCTACTCTAGTGGAATGCTCATGGCTAGTTGGAGTGTTCTTTGTGATTGATTCTTCTGGAACCCAAGTTGTGGTTCTAGCTTGAGCAGCTAGTTAGTGCAAGAATCACTCACCTAGAGACTCACCACAATGGGGATTAAGTTGTCGGCAAGCAACTAAACCTTGGGAGAAAAATCGATTGTGTCATCTCTCTTGCCTGTTTTAGTATTTGATCACTACACTTGTGTTTTCATTCATATACATAGCTTGTATAGTTGGTTGTTTCTTGAGTAGCTCTATAGTTTAGTGGTAGCTCTAGTTGTAGTTGTAGTGGTAGTTAGTAGAAGTAGCTAGTTTAGTCATTTCACTAGTTTAGCTCAACTAGAGTAGTGCTAGCCTTATGTATTTGTGTGCTCTAGTGGCAGACTTCATTTGCTACTAGAATTGTGTAGGGCCTTGCATTTATGTGAACTAGATCTAGACAAAGTTGTAGATCATATTGAGAACTATAACTTTCATATAGACTATGTCAGTACCTAAGATTGTTTGATAATTTTAAATTTCAAATTTCAAAATCTATAAACTTACAATAATATTTTAGGACTCTAAACAGTTTTAATTAAAAAACTTTTTAACTACAAAGTTGTAGATCGCGTTGAGGGCTACAATTTTGATATAAAGTTTGTCTTCATTCGAGCTCATATGAAAAAGTTATGAATTAATATTTGATATAAAGTTTTTAGATCGCCCTGTTTTGACCCAGATGAGACTCAAAACCAAGTTTAGGGACCGGGATGACACAACTGAACAAATTTGAGGACCTAAACAGGTGATTTTTAAGTTTAGGGACTGGAGTGATACAGCCGAACAAGTTTAGGAACCGAGATGACACAGATGAACAAGTTTGAGGACCTAAACGGTCAATTTACAAGTTTAGGACCGGGATGACACAGCGGTACAAGTTTAGGGACCGGTGATATACTTTACTTTTTAAAAAAAAAGAAGTTGCAAATAGTACTCCCTACATTCCAAATTATAAGTGGTTCACGCTTTTTCAAGATAGATGGTAAAAACACGAGTGCATGTTAGTAAACCAAATACTCTCTAGTAGGTTCTTGAAACATAACAGGAAATGGATAGCCACACAGAGCCAGCTATTATAGCTAGGCAATCTGGATGCAAAACCACAGACAAACAACATGTTCGTAGAGGTGGGACTGAACAGACAAACAGTGTGATCCCTGATAGTTATGGTGATTTCCATGACGAAGGAGGCTGCTTTTTATGGCATATATTTACCACTTTGGTGAGATTGTTATCCCTTCATCATTTTTTGTTACTCTGATCTCAAAACCTGCACAAACATGAGAAGAATGACGGTTAAGAGGGCATTGACAACGATAGCAAGAATTTATACAGTAATAGAATTCAATGCATAAAATTTACTTCCTAAAAATGAATCATAAGATGATTACTCAAATGTTTTGTTGGAATGGAGTATAACTGATACCTAAGATGACTACTCAATAAATTTGATAAAATAGAAATGTTGCCTTACAGGTTTTACATTGTTGAAATTTGCCATAGTTTCTTAATAGAATATAAAAAAAACTGCCATCATTTGTAATACAATATAGACTAAAATACATCGGCAGTCTATAAACTACAATGTAATGGAACTGTTTAAGTACCGTACCCCAATCTTGGTTCAAAGCAACCACATCACAACAAATTAGCTGACATGGTACATAGCTCATATGTACAACGTTGGTGCCTAAACTATTACGTGTTGCACACCTATGTCCCCAAACAATGAGTTTGCAAAGGTCCCAAATCGAATTAATGGAATTACCTCTTCTATTTATATCGCACTTCACAAACTGCTTTGTTTTTCCTATAAAACAAAGAGGATCACACTCATAAACCGCTTTGTTTTCCTATCAAGCAAAGAGGGCAACCTCTTGCTCCCCCTCATCTTCACGAGCTCGATTTGATAGTTGACCAATGCCATCAAATATTGGGGAATCTAATCTTGGTTGGAAAAGAATTGGTGTTGTCTTCCTCCTTCCCTTCAAATGGAAATCGATGCACAGGTTCATGCTCTTCATATGAGTCCATCTAGGTGCAGACGGAGGCCAACAAAGAAGCAACATCACATTATGCACACCCAACTGTCATTCATGGCTGGACCCCCAAATCCATATAGCTTTGGTTTATTCGCACTCACCCACTGATGAAGCCCCATCCCACAGTTCAGGTAAATCTCTCTTAGATGTTTGTTCTGACCAGAATCAAGGGGCTGTGCACCTCACCCTCCTTCACTATGTCTGTGTGTGCAGGTTACGCAAGGAAGCAAATCATTTTCTTTTGGCCTGACTATCACCGATTCCCAACAAACACTTTCACATAGCTACAGAATTTATCTTAATTTGTATTATTCTCTTCCTCCTACCATTCAAATAAAAACCTTCTACAACTCCCGCAGCAACGCGCGGGGTTTTTCCCTAGTTCTAGTAAATCCTCTGGACAATGCTATGTATCCACTGATGCTTGCTTGACCGTGTCGTCGATCTAGCAGTTGAAGCACAGATGCTTTGGATCGAGATTGTAGTACTTCAATGGATTATGTACCTAGATTTGCAATTTCATAGTTCAAGGCATTTATTTAGTACAGGGACTTAGATCGGTATAATTTTGTAGTTCAAGGTCCTGGTTGAAAAGGATGTTGTGTGTGCGCGCCTAGAACAATATCGCATATGGTTGCAATCCAGCAAGGGAAAAATTAAATAAGAAGAATCAGATATAGAAAAGTGTGACAGCGTGTGATTTGGAACTATTTGATCCACACTACATATGTTTTGCTATTCAGATGAACTACTTTTATGTGGGTAACAACTGAAATAATATGAATACACTTCCTATTTTGCAAAAAAGGGCTATCTTTTATGCTGGTTTAAATCTACATATCTTTTAATGACATTGGGACTTTGTCATTGTTTTATTTCATTATTTGCAGAATATATGCATAGAAAAAGTAAAACATGAAGGGTTTTCTATGCTCATGTTTGTGTTAAATCATAGAATTGTTTTAGTACTGTTTTTTTATTTATAGTATTCTTCCATATTTCGGCACACGCGCATAAAATTTACCAGGACAGAGTATTGTGTTGCTACCATATTGCTAATTTAGAACATACAAATGTAGAGTAAAAGCAGAGTTGATTGCGATCTTACATATGTTCAGCGTACCCAGAAAATTCAGAACATTAAGGAATCTTTCACTGACACCTTCATAATTGATCTCGACTATCTGAAGGTGTTGCGATATTTTGGTCGATTTCACATTTGCATAAGGGTATCCTTTCATTTCCACTTTATATTTGCCTCCCCGCTGCGGTATCTGAAATGAAGTCCCAAGTTCAATCAATAATAATTCACTACAACGCAGTCAGCAATGCAACTGTGGTTCCCTATTTAGAAATATTTTACCTTGTCTAAAATAAGTGTGAGTTTCTCTAAAAGTGGTGCATGTTCAAGCACACACGCTAGTGCACTGCAATCAGCAGGCTCACACAAGTAAACCTCAATGAGTACCAGGGTCTTCAACTTGGAAAATGTGGGGCACCACCTCAAATCCCTTCTGAAAATATACTGGACAGATTGCAAACAGAAGAAAAAAAAAGAGAGTAAATAAATCGTGTTTTTTATCTGGACTCCACGGACATCAACTATATAATTAACTTAGGAAGTTCACCTATAATAAAACAGTGAATAAGCGATATAAAAAAAAGGCATATATGTTTGAGTGTACCGTTGAGTGATTAGCTTTCAGCACTAGATCTTTAGCTTGTGCTAAACCTTCCAGAACCACACACTTTGTGGTATTTTGTCCAGCATAATCACCTGAATCTAATTCATTCTCTGTCCTATCAAAATCAATATCGGAAGTGTCACCAGCCCGCATAACGTGATAACAAGCCGTGGGATCTATACAACTGCAGTGATCCAGATATGAGCCAATGTGGACCTTTGCTGCCACCAATTCTGGCATTCTTTCCAGCACGGGAGTCCTGATATTCCAGTCATCCAGCCACAAAGAAACTAGTCGTGGAACAGAAATCCGAATGCGGTCACGATCGCCACTGGACTCGCAGGATGTGATGACGAGGCGTTTCAGTGACAGGGACGTCATCTTCCTCACACCGGCCAAGCAGCACTCATTAATCTCCAGATGTTCCAATGCAGGACAGACATCCAGGTTGAGGCAACGACATACGAACCATACACCTGTGAGCTCTAGCCTGGTCAAGTGCCGCGAGACGAGGAGGGGCACGCTGTTTATCTGCAAGTAGGCATCAAGGCTCTCTCGATCTGGAGCAGCTACGTCGACCCGGAGCATCTGGATTTGACATTCCAGGACACGGTGGATCCACGTGTTGAGCCTGGACGTGTCCTCCCCGGTGAGGCAAGCCAACTCGTAATTGTCCAACTCAACGAAAGGATCGAACCTGATCTCAGTGGAGTCGAGGGACGCGAGCTTGAGCCCCTCGCGGCGGACGTGAAGCAGGCGGTACACGAATTTCCGGACCTCTTGCACGGACTTGCCCGTGATGAGCAGGCGTCTGGTGAACTTCCAGACGTGGCGCCAAGTCCGTGCGAGGACGCACGTTCGCACGGCCTCCTGCGCCGGCAGGAACGACAGGATCTGCGCCAGGATCTCCTCTGGAAGCTTGCTGAGGCGGTCGGCGGGGTCGATCACTGGCGGTGGAGGTCCCACGGCAAGGGCTTTCTTCCGGCGTTTCGTTAGAGGCGCCATGGCTTGATGCCCACCGAATCAAAGCGCCGCCGTTAACTGCAAGGGAGATGTACGATGAGTACGTCCTGGGCCTGTGGAGGAAAGAAGGATGGCAGGCACGAACAGAGTGGACGATCAGTACGTACAGAGGCGCCGTCGCTTGGTCCCCAGTTCACCTCGCACGACGGCAGATGGAGCGGCGGCGGCTGCCGGAGAGTTTGGCGATTTACCCTTCAAGTAAAGTAAAAGCCGCAGCTCGTCAAACGGGCTGGGCCTTGGGCCTTGGGTCTTGGGTATGGACCAGGTTGCTCCTTCCTGTTGTGTACGTACTTAGCTGTGATCAACGAGGCAAAAAAAAGTGTATCTTTAAATCCTTCTGCAGTTTATATTCTTCCTCCACCTCTTTAAATGTTTTGTTTCATTCTGGGCGTATAATTTTTAGTTTCTACCATTTATTTTGAATGCCAAGAACTCAGTAATATAGTGGAATATATGCAAGTTGGCGTTGATAGTTCCGTATTACTACATGCATAATCAAGCCAAAAGAAGGTGATGAGCCACCGTAGAAAAACAATGGTCACAGGAGCAACAAAAACACTAACATGATAACAATATAGGTTCATTGAGCATCTCCAGCAACACTACCTAAACACAGTCCCATACTTCCTTGTTTAGGTAGCCACCCATTTTAATATACTATCTTTTTTTTTTTGCTTCCAACTCCAGCAATACTACCTAAACAATGGCTCCCAAATTCATTCCAACAGTCAATGACATGTCATCATCCTCTTTGTTGTCGCCATCGATGAATTCAGCCATCAACAGCCTACCACCAAGGAGGGGAGTTGCCGGAGGAGTCGGGTTAGGAGGTCCTGGTGGGGAGGGGAGTTGCCGAAGCACCGGCAGGGGAATCGGTAGGGAGGGGCACCAGTAGGGAGGCATGCTCGGCCTAGAAGCCGCGGACGCGTGCTGTGCATCCGCTCCGAGCAGCCGTGCCCACGCCGGGAAGGCCGTCATGCCCACGCCGAGAGGGCTGCCACTCCTGCACCTATAGGCCATCTGCATTGGGGGTGGTCGGATCTGTGGCGGGGTGCCGCCGGGGACCGGCTAGGGGCCGCCAGATTCAGGGTGGGGCATCACCGGGGAACAGCCAGCAGTGGCCGGCTCCGTCTGCCACTGAGGAGGGGTGCCGTCGATGAGGTGTAGCAAAAGCCGGATGTGCGAGCTTCCTGGGGTGGCGGCAGGAGAGGAGCCACGCGCGGGTGCTGGCGGTCGAGCACGGACAACGAAGCGTTCGAGCAGATTTTTGGTTAGTCATTTGTTGGGGCAACAGAAGTAGGTAGTGGGAGGAGGGATTTGTTGGGTTAACAAATTTAGGTAGTCTATTAGGTAGTGTGCTGGAGTGCGTTTTTCCACCTCCACCATCCAAATTCTTCCACAAAGTATGAAGTACTCTCTCCATTCAAAAGTCTAAATCGTCTTAGCAAAATTGAGTTTTCAAGAAGTCTAAATTGCCTAAGCTTCTCTCTCCTATTTTACTTGGTTTCGATTTAGATTCAATTTATACAACGGTATTGCTTTGCCAAGGGTGTCTGACTGTTCGGATGCTCCTTGCTAGGCCTATAGACTGGCCCAATAGGCCTGCTCTCCTCTACCTTCATTCCATCACAGTTTCTATAAAAAAAAGACAACGACATGTCCCCATCTAGGAAGGTCGTCGCGGCGTTCCCCACCGCCGCACCATGGCATCCGACCGCCGTAGGCACCTCCACCGTTCGGCCCGCCCGCCGCACGCCTTAGCATGAGGGTGGGGGGCACCCGCCTACCACGACCTTCTCCAGCACTGGGGCAACTCGCCACGAGAGGCCACACCTGGCCAACCGCTGCTGCCGTCTCCACCGTGGGTGCCACTCGATGGGGGCACCACATCTGCCCTATCACTGTGGGGCCGCAGCTGCTCGTTCGGGACCATGCAGCCGGCCACCCACTACCATCCTCCTTCTCCACCACGACCTAATGCTGGATCCCAATGTGTAGTGCTCCATCCGCTCGCCTGCCTGCTAGGTTTTGCTGAAAGGGCATGTTGGAAGCATATATTTCAAGTGCCTTAGATGTTTCAGAGATATGTTGCTACTGTGTTTCATATGGATGTTGCAAAAGTAGATCTGAATATTGCATATGTTATAATGGCTATACACGTATGTTGTAAGTGTCTATTCCAAATGTTTCATCTGTTTTTAGACGTATGTTGACGTTCCATATGTTTTACACATATGTTGCAAGTGTTTTATCTAGATGTGTGCACATGTTTATGTTGGCATCCAAAAATGTCCCAAGGTGAATTATAGGCATCTCCAGCGAGTTGTATATTTCGTATACATGTTGGTAGCCAAGATGAGTATTGGCTCTCTAAGGCCTATCGGCTGTTGGTTAGCCGATGCTTAACGGAAAAGTTGCGTACTGGCTATTTGAGGCCTATCGGCTGTTGGTGAGCCGATTGATCTCTTATCGACTCTTTGCCGACTAATCGGCTAATTTCACATTCGGCTGATCGGGGCATCTACTTGAGCTTGTGACTCATTTAAGACGATATAGGCTTCTGACCAACCGATTAACCGACTTTCCCTTTTAAAGGAATCCTTCGGGCTTATACGAGTTAGTTAAGCTGACTCGTGTTGTATTACGAACTGATTTGGTTTCCAAATTGGTTTTTGGTATGTTTTCAATGTGGGAAACTTTGAAAACAAGTTTTGGATTTATTTCCTACTATGATAAGACTACCCCCTCTCTATATATGAGAGGATCATGGCCGATTGAGTTTCCATCTATATATCCAATCATCAAACAAATCAATCTACCAACACTTTTATCCCTTTTCCAACCCCTCTTGCTGTTCGGCACATCTCCCGCGAGATTTGTCGACGTTCTAGGCAGCCTTGCTGGTTTTAGGGCAACCCCTACGTTCTCCTCCCTAAAGAGTTTTCATGGGAGAAGTTCGAGAGTCTATCCAGCCAAGAACGGGCTCAACATCAGCCTAACTAGTCTCTAGATCTTTTTCATTGATTACACTACATTCTTGTTGCGTTACAGGTTGATCGCAACCTCCTTGGGCATGCTAGCCTTGCTGGTTTGTGATCCAGACACACTCTGGCGTCAGCAGTTTGTAATGACTTTTGAGTGTTTTCAGATATTTTACAAGTGTTTCAGACGTACGTTGCAAGTGTTCAATTGTTCTGAATATATGTTGCAAGTGTTTCATTTAAATATTGCAAAAATAGATCTGGTGTTACACATGTTGCAATGGAACCCATGTAACGCAGTCGCCTGCTATAGATACTAGGGTGTTGTTGAGTAGGCGCAAACAGTCCCGTGTGCATGCTCGTGACAAGTTGAGGGGGCGCGAGTGATCCCCACATAGGGTTAGGTGGCGTGGGCGACGTCCGGGTGGTGCAGGCCCTGTGTGGGCACACAAAATGGAGCACACATGAAGGAAACAGGGTTTAGGCGCTTACGTCTGGGCGCCCGCAATCCCCTTGATACAATGGTAATTTAGGAGTTGCTTGGCTCATCTCCACAGTCAGCTCATGCAAGTCCATGGCCCATAAATGAATCCAAGCTCAGGGCGATGGATTTGCTTTGACATCGGCAGCGTCATTCGACGTTTCGACACCGTCAGCCACGCTTACACCGGCCGCTACTGCCCTGCCGCCCTCCCTTCCGACGCTTGCCCATGCTTCTTTTGCTACAACCATGATGACCCATCAGTAGGGATGAAAACGGAACAGAAATATTCCGAATTGACCGTTTTCGTTTTCTATATTATGAACCGTTTTTTAACATGAAAAATTGTCAGTTTCAATTGGTTTCACAACCATTTTTTTTACTCTTTAATTGCTAAATGTAGAAATATCCCGAACCGACCGTTTTTGTTTTTCTATATTGTAAGTCCGTTTTCGACCGTTTCCGACCGTTTTCATCCTTACCCGTCAGTGCATCGTCTTCCACGCACGACTCAGTGGCAGTGGCTCTCTGCCAACCCACTCACCTCCTAGTTTCCAATCCTACGGTCCTACCTCAGCGCCGCCTGCGTCGTGGTCATCAGGCTTGAGCGACCTGAAGTCAGGGATGAGAGCGACATTTCTATGTGCAATCATTTCTGTCGTTCTAATTCTTCTTTGACTGCTTGCAGAACAGTGAAGTATGGTTTCATTAGACATTCCTACTGGCCCTTCTGAAGTATTACTCATCGTGACAAATAGCGAATCCAGCTTTTGTTGTGGTAACGCTCAGGCCACAAGGAAGTCGAGGCCACTGTAATAGAGGCTGATTAATTGTTTTGGTACGTAGGACAATAATCCAGGTTCAAACATTACATGAAATGTGGCTTAGTGCTACTGGTTGGAAAGAGAATGTTAAATCTGAATTGAGATTGTAATGCAGCTTTGTATATGATCTGTAGGCTTCATTGATGGGAGGCGGTGACCCCTGGGCGGCCAGCCCTTGCTGCTCGCGTTGGCAGCGAGCCACTTGCAGGTGGGCGTGGGAAAGATCCTGCAGGCGGGCGGAGGCAGGCCCTCGCATGCGGGGGATGGCGACCTTGGTGCAGGTGACAGCTGATCTGTATTTCCTTCAACTTCTGACGGTAAATGACTAGAGTATAAAATTACCAATGTATCCTTGACTGCAATTAGTTAAGTCTCTTTATGATCAACGGCTGGAAATGATTCTCTGTTCCTCCAAAGAACAATACACTACTACACTAAGCATTTGTAGGGGTGGCTGACGATGGTTCGTAGAGGCGGTTTTGCTAGCCGTCCCTACCACACCGTCTCTACAAATCAAGGGTTTGTAGGAGTGGTTACCAAGCCTCCCCTACAAATCGATTTGTAGAGGCAGCTGGTGTGGCGGCTGCGCCTCTACAAAAATGATTTGTAGGGGCACTGTAACACCAGCCGTCCCTATAATTCCTATTTGTAGGGGCGGTTCAATCTAGAACTGCCCCAACAATACATTTTCCCGCCAAAAAAATTGAAATTTGAAAATGCAAATCTGACCAGAACATATATATATATATATATATATATATATATATATATATATATATATATATATATATATATATATATATATATATATATATATATATATAATGATGTGGCTTTAACCTTAACAATAGCACTCCGTTTGAATGAAATATAGATCAAAGGATATATTAGAAGACCATGCCAATTCGAAGTATGTCTTATATTTTCAAGCCCATCCGACCTTCCTCTCCAACTCTTGTGAGTCTAGCATTGTTCCATATTCTACAACCTCTAGCTCGTATTACTCATTGTTGACGGTCACTAACGATAAAATTCGACTGTCAATAAGCTCATAAAAAGGAGAAACTAGCAAACTTAAGTCACATATGCATTTACTATTAACCGAGTTCCACATGTATTTTAAGTATACCACTTTGCAGGACACAAACACAAATACATGGAATAAACCATCAAAAGACGCTTTCCAATGTTAATTCGCGCAAAGAATGAAGAAGGCACCAAGCATCGCAACACCAATGGGGCAAGGCACCACGCAACAGTGTTCCAAGCCCAACCAGAGATCACCTCGCAAAGGCGGTGGCCATTTGGGCCGACTAGTGGGCCGGCCGGCACAAGGGGCGGCCGCCCCCCTATCACCGCCATATGCCCTGGTCTTTCTCTGGCGGTGGCATGGCATGCAACGTCGGTTCCCCTGGTGCTTTGCGCCAAAATTAGGGAGGAGCACCGCCTGTGATTTAGTATAAAAGGGGGCTCCCTTCCCTCTCAAAAAGGAGAGAAAAAATCCCAATTCAATTCACAAGGAGAGAGGGGTAGACTTTTACTTTTTCAATAGTTGTGGTTGAAATAAGAGAGGTGAGTGAGTGAGGAGAGAGTTGGAGAAGAGTCGGAGTACTAGCAACTTCCCTTAGTGTGCTAGCTACACTAAGTCGAAGTGCTGGAGCCGTGAGCTTCTCCACCTGTACCTCTACAAGCTTCTTACTATTTGGAGTAAGAAACTTGTCGTTTAACCTTGGTTATTTATCTTAAAAAGTTACCTTTGCACTATTATAGACCTGTGGGTTCATTGTCCGTCCTTGCGGCGGGTACTCTAGTAGAAGGGCCCTGATAAAGACAGATAACCCTTGCTAGCGTGCTAGAGTATTAGTGGATATCGTAGACGTGGTGTCTAGGCTAGAAGCTATCTTCGTTTGTCTCTTTCCCTACGGATTGAGGGGTAGGCAGCAGGTGGTGACAGCCCTGTCCGTCCCTTGTAATCCCCCACGTTCGGGCTCGTAGTAGAGCAGAGGCCGGCATCGCTTGGCAGACCAAGTGCAATCCGGCGCCTGAAGCAAGTCTATAGTAACAAAGCTACCTCCATTAAGAAATCTGACCTTGGAATAACCTTGCTACCTAGTTCATTTCTCCCTTGTGGTCATAGGCTAAATAAGTGAAGAGTCTAGCACAACCGTTCCTTTGGGAAATTATGATACCCTGAATACTTCCGGGTGAAGTGCTACAACGGTGTATCCGTGCGCTTGTGGATTCCTCTACTTACGCTAAGAAACACCAACAAGCATTTCTGGCGCCGTTGGCGGGGAACGATTGTCGTTTCTAGTCTCCAAACCTAGTTGCCTGTGTTTTATCTAAAAGAAAAAAATCATTTATAAAATATAAATACATTCTTCATGGAGCATCAATCAATTCACCAACTTTCTGCTCCCAAGGGCGAGTTCTTAGAACCACCACAATCTTCAAAGCCAATCACAGCTTCAGGTTTTGAACTCCACCCTGGTTTTATTGCTATGGTTCAGGAACATACCTTCTCAGGGTATGATTACAAAAACCCCTATTATCACCTAAGGGAATTTGAGTAGCTCTGTGCATGCAATCGCAGGCATGTCACATGAAACAATTCGGTGGAAGTTGTTTCCCTTCTCACTTGATGGGAGGGCAAAAAAATGGTACACTCACAACGTAGGGAAGGTAGCTGGAGATTGGGAAGAACTAAGGCACAAATTTTGTCTTGTGTTCTTCCCTATATCCCGAATCGCTGCCCTACGATAAGAGTGGAGGGACTAGCATCAAGACAACATAGGGAAGGTAGCTGGAGATTGGGAAGAACTAAGGCACAAATTTTGTCTTGTGTTCTTCACATAGTATTGTGAGTGGAGGGACTAGCATCCGGTCCACGGCCAGGACCAAGGTTCCACCTAGGTGCACCACCCCACCACGGTTGGCCCTGGAGTCTGACGAATCTAGGGGCACGCGAACCACGTCTTCAGGCAACACGGTGTACACTTCCAGTTACACTGTGGTGGGGATCCGCAAACCTGACGAGGGTTACGGAAAAGGGGTGATGAGAAGGATGGATAAAGGGAAATAACCAGCCTTCCCCACGCAGAGGAAGACAGCTAGCTCACACTCCAACCCCCCTAAAACTAGAAAAACCAAGAGATCACCCACTTTAGAGGACTGCGCTATCTTCAAAGAAGATGAAGAGCCCAGAGCCCTGGAAGATCCAACCATCGCTGGACTTAAAAGAACCATTAAAAATCTGCGCGCTGATCTTCGGGAACATAATAATTTGGTGAATGACAATCAGGTCAGGATGGCAATCCTGGAGCACCAGCTAAATGTCACTAACTTTAGTCTCAGGCGTAGTCTAAGAAAGATAGCTAGAGCCGCTCAGGTCGAATTTGCTCTTGATTAGGCTCATGAGTGCTTAATAGGTGCATCTTTATTTCTTTTTTTATTCGTTTTATTTATGCAATGTTGTAATACACCTACAATTGAATAAAATAAAGGTTCCTATTATTCATGATTATCTATCTGTCTACCTTGTCATTATATATATATATATATATATATATATATGAACAAATGTTTAGACAAGAACATGAACAAGTGTGGGGGAGAAGACCATAGACAAAGGTATAATTAAATACACTTCTTTTCCCATACTCTCTTGAATTTAAAAAAATATGTAATAATCTATCATCCCACTCTCATATGTGATTTAGGAACACTTAAGTTCTCTTTTGTTGAAATGATGAATAGTTGCTCTATCTATAATTCATCTGTGTCTAAGTTATAACTTAGTATTCCCCAATATTTAAGTTTATTGGCTAAAAATGTCTCATCCTAAAAACTTGAAATTTGTGGGTTGCAAAAGCATGATCCTTTTCTAAGTTGTTGCAAGTTATGATATGGTAAATATGATATGCTATGACTTTGTTCTAGGAGAAACTTGACATCCATAGTTTTAAAAAAAAGGGTTCCTCAATGATTATGAATTCCTACCAAAGCCATATGACAATATTCAAATACAAACCTTAGTCATATGCTGCTTGTACTTACATTGAGTTTTGTCAAATTGATGTGACCCTTGTTGAGATACTCGTCATACACCTATGATCAAGATTCACGTTGCACGCCATAAATAAAATGCTAACACTCACACTGAGAGTTACGCAAAAATATGCCCTTTCCATCCATAAAAAAAACTCCATACATCAAACATGAGTTTTTCTCTCTAATATTTTCATATGCCAAGAAAGAGTATGGGCTACTTCATAAAAAAGGGGAGAGAGAAAGAAATATGAACCTCTTAGAATAGTGAAAGAAAAAAATAGAACACATGAAGGTTCCAAAGTACTGAAAAAAGAGAGAGAAAACAATGGGTACTTTGATGCCCGTCAGTGAGGATAAAGAATAGCCCCTACTCCCAAGGCAGTTTTCAAAGAGAGAACATTCATGACCACATTGGAGTACAAAAAAAATAGGATAGGAAAATTTTCCACACACTTGCACATCTTGATCAAAGTGTATGACTTGCATCTCCATGGATCCGGTTTTTAACTTAGCAATATATGTGATACAAGTATGCCCGCCTCTCGCACCTACCCAAAACTCCACTCAAAGCCTTAGAAGTAGGCCATGGAAAGTAAGGCAACAATCTCAAAATGCCTTGGTAAGGATCATACACATTGAGCGAATGAGTGAATCATTGGGGGAACTTACTTTCTTTTTTTTTTTGCAAAATTCATAAAACCTCTGGATAGAAGGTTGATCAAAGAACAAATGATTAGTTATTCCGTTCTATCTTGCAACCGCCTAAGACATGGGAAAGCAATAAGCCCCACAGGGATTAAAGTTAAAAGGATGGATAAAATGCCAACTTATTTAAATTGCGGAAGAATACCTTGTTATAAGCATGGCACTTTTCGAATTATATCGGCATAGTAGCATCTACTGATCGACAACCAAAATACTTAGCTATTTGCTCGGGACGAGCAAAGCTTAAGTGTGGGGGAGTTGTTGACGGTCACTAACGATGAAATTCAACCATCAATAAGCTCAAAAAAGGAGAAACTAGCAAACTTAAGTCACATATGCATTTACTATTAACTGAGTTCCACATGTATTTAGAGTATACCACTTTGCAGGTCACAAACACAAATACACGGAATAAACCATTAAAAGGCGCTTTCCAATGTTAATTCGCGCAAAGAATGAAGAAGGCACCAAGCATCGCAACACCTATGGGGCAAGGCACCACGCAACAGTGTTCCAAGCCCAACCAGAGATCACCTTGCAAAGGCGGTGGCCATTTGGGCCAACTAATGGGTTGGCCGGCCTAGGGGGCGGCCGCCCCCTATCACCGCCATATGCCCTGGTCTTTCTCTGGCGGTGGCATGGAGGCATGCAACGTCGGTTCCCTTGGTGCTTCACGCCAAAAGTAGGGAGGAGCACCGCCTGCAATTTAGTATAAAAAAGGGGCTCCCTTCCCTCTCAAAAAGGAGAGAAAAAAATCCCAATTCAATTCACAAGGAGAGAGGGGTAGACTTTTACTTTTTCAGTAGTTGTGGTTGAAATAAGAGAGGTGAGTGAGTGAGGAGAGAGTTGGAGAAGAGTCAGAGTACTAGCAACTTCCCTTAGTGTGCTAGCTACACTAAGTCGAAGTGCTAGAACCGGGAGCTTCTCCACCTGTACCTCTACAAGCTTCTTACTGTTTGGAGTAAGAGACTTGTCGTTTAACCTTGGTTATTTATCTTAAAAAGTTACCTTTGCACTATTATAGACCTGTGGGTTCGTCGTCCGTCCTTGCGGCGGGTACTCTAGTAGAAGGGCCCTGATAAAGACGGATAACCCTTGCTAGCACGCTAGAGTATTAGTGGATAGAGTAGACGTGGTGTCTAGGCTAGAAGCTATCTTCGTTTGCCTCTTACCCTACGGATTGAGGGGTAGGCAGCAGGTGGTGACAGCCATGTCCGTCCCTAGTAATCCCCCACGTTCAAGCTCGTGGTAGAGCAGAGGCCGGCATCACTTGGCAGACTAAGTGCAATCCAGCGCCTGAAGCAAGTCTATAGTAACAAAGCTACCTCCATTAAGATATCTGACCTTTGAAAAACCTTGCTACCTCGTTCATTTCTCCCTTGTGGTCATAGTTTAACTAAGTCAAGAGTCTAGCACAACCGTTCCTTTGGGTAATTACGATACCCTGAATACTTCCGGGTGAAGTGCTACAACGCTGTATCCGTGCGCTTGCGGATTCCTCTGCTTACGCTAAGAAACACCAACACTCATCTAGTCTCAAATTCTCTTAAGGACACTCCAATTAGAAATTCAATTTGCCTTGGACATGTTCCCTTTAGCTAGGCTTTTATGTGGTTGATTTCAAAGAAGAACTATGTCGCTGCAAAAACACTAAGTGGCAAATTTCTTTATTTACCCATCACTAATAACCAACGCACCAGTGACAGCACCAGTTTTGCTATTCCATCATGACTCTTTTCTTGCGCCAGATTTCACTGAGCTCCAAAGCATAGTAGTTTCATGCATATGTAAAATATTCATGTTGCTACTGGTTCAAAAGCTACAATTTTTTTCTTTTATTGATTCATCAATTTAATCTTTTCTTGGAGTTCATAGTAATGCAATCATGAACTGCTTCGTCAGTTCTTTCAGTTTTGATTTCTTTTTATCCATTCAGGAGTTTCTTTGTCTTGCTTAAGTTGAATTATAGTTGGATTTATGAAAGTTTATATCAAAGTAAATGTTTTGGCAAGGGTTTGATAGTAATGTCCTGGTCTTTCTCTGGCGGTGGCATGGCATGCAACGTCGGTTCCCCTGGTGCTTTGCGCCAAAATTAGGGAGGAGCACTGCCTGTGATTTAGTATAAAAGGGGGCTCCCTTCCCTCTCAAAAAGGAGAGAAAAAATCCCAATTCAATTCACAAGGAGAGAGGGGTAGACTTTTACTTTTTCAGTAGTTGTGGTTGAAATAAGAGAGGTGAGTGAGTGAGGAGAGAGTTGGAGAAGAGTCGGAGTACTAGCAACTTCCCTTAGTGTGCTAGCTACACTAAGTCGAAGTGCTGGAGCCGTGAGCTTCTCCACCTGTACCTCTACTTGTCGTTTAACCTTGGTTATTTATCTTAAAAAGTTACCTTTGCACTATTATAGACCTGTGGGTTCATTGTCCGTCCTTGCGGCGGGTACTCTAGTAGAAGGGCCCTGATAAAGACGGATAACCCTTGCTAGCATGCTAGAGTATTAGTGGATATCGTAGACGTGGTGTCTAGGCTAGAAGCTATCTTCGTTTGTCTCTTTCCCTACGGATCGAGGGGTAGGCAGCAGGTGGTGACAGCCCTGTCCGTCCCTTGTAATCCCCCATGTTTGGGCTCGTGGTAGAGCAGAGGCCGGCATCGATTGGCAGACCAAGTGCAATCCGGCGCCTGAAGCAAGTCTATAGTAACAAAGCTACCTCCATTAAGAAATCTGACCTTGGAATAACCTTGCTACCTAGTTCATTTCTCCCTTGTGGTCATAGGCTAACTAAGTGAAGAGTCTAGCACAACCGTTCCTTTGGGAAATTATGATACCCTGAATACTTCCGGGTGAAGTGCTACAACGGTGTATCCGTGCGCTTGTGGATTCCTCTACTTACGCTAAGAAACACCAACAAACATTTCTGGCGCCGTTGGCGGGGAACGATTGTCGTTTCTAGTCTCCAAACCTAGTTGCCTGTGTTTTATCTAAAAGAAAAAAATCATTTATAAAATATAAATACATTCTTCATGGAGCATCAATCAATTCACCAACTTTCTGCTCCCAAGGGCGAGTTCTTAGAACCACCACAATCTTCAAAGCCAATCACAGCTTCAGGTTTTGAACTCCACCCTGGTTTTATTGCTATGGTTCGGGAACATACCTTCTCAGGGTATGATTACAAAAACCCCTATTATCACCTAAGGGAATTTGAGTAGCTCTGTGCATGCAATCGCAGGCATGTCACATGAAACAATTCGGTGGAAGTTGTTTCCCTTCTCACTTGATGGGAGGGCAAAAAAAATGGTACACTCACAACGTAGGGAAGGTAGCTGGAGATTGGGAAGAACTAAGGCACAAATTTTGTCTTGTGTTCTTCCCTATATCCCGAATCGCTGCCCTACGACAAGAGATCCTCAATTTCCAGCAAGAGGAGAAGGAAACTATAGGCGTAGCTTGGGACCGGTTTTTAACTTTATCTCGTTCAGGTCCCGACTTGTCTATACCCAACCATGTGTTGTTACAACACTTTTGGCTGGGACTTAGCAAGGAATCTGCCCTTCAACTGGATATCATAGCCGGAGGTTCCTTTACATATAAAACCACGGATGAAGGAGAAGCCCTCCTAGATCGAATCTTAGAAAACACTCCTCCGCTAGAACCCATTCAAGTAGAGCCATTGCTTTGACACGAAGAAGCCTCCTCGGCTGAAGTTGAGCTTTCACCTCCCAAAGAAGAACTGTTACCCGAACCTGAAGACCCAAAAGAAGATCCTGAGCCCATAGATCTTCCACCTTTCGATGATGACCTATTTGAAAACTTTGGAAACACCTTGAATTATCTATGCCGAAAGAAACCTCCAACTCCTAATCGTCCATCTGACCTACTAGATAAAAAGTTCCTTAGAAAATATGTTAAAGAGTTGAGTGACATCCTAAGCACTGAATGGTTGGAAGAGACAGAGCAATCAATGGAGGAAATTGTAATACTTACCCCTCCTTCAACCATTCAATGCAAATTTCGAGGAAAATGGGTAGACGTGCTATACAATCCAACAGTTGGATCAAACCTTATGTCCGCATCTTTTGCATCCGACTTTTTAGATGAAAAACCCCATGTCTTAACCACAAAGTCTCTCAGGATCAGTCCACAGACTAGCCTGAAAGGGCTTGGAATTCTCCATGACATAAGTTTACACATGAAAGATGCTGACTTATCACTCGATTTTCATGTTTTTGAAATCCCTGATTTTGACATCATGATAGGTCATCCCCTAGAAAAACTCTTCATGGGAATTCCCCTTTCAGGTAAAATGGATTTGAAGTTAGGGAGAAACACGATCACAATACCCATCACTCAAACCAAAAACTCAGTGACAGAACCTCTCCCTCCGCTCATGGAAGTCATGTCGGTTGTACCTTTTGAGTCCCCTGAGTCGTCTTTAGAAAAAGATACTCAACTCTTTATAGAAGAAGAAGACGACTTGGGAGAGACCATCGAACTTCCCAAAGAGGAATTACCAACACGGCCTCCAGTTAAACTTAAACCCCTGCCCTCTGGCTTACGCTATGTTTTCCTAAATGGCAACACACAAACTCCCGTTATTATTAGTGATAAGCTTTCCGAGGAGGAAACATCTCATCTCATTGCCATATTAGAAAAACATAGATCAGTCTTTGAGTATTCTTTACAAGATTTGAAGGGGATAAGTCCAGCACTTTGCACGCACCGCATTCCTATTGACCCTGCAAGCACACCATCACGTGAACCCCAGCACAGGCTCAATAATGCTATGCGTGAAGTCGTGAAGAAAGAAATCTTAAAACTTCTTCATGTCGGGATCATCTATCCTGTACCACATAGCGACTGTGTCAGTCCCGTCCAAGTGGTCCCGAAGAAAGGAGGCATGACGGTCATAGAAAACAACAAGAATGAGTTAATCCCTCAACGAATCATCACAGGATGGAGAATGTGCATAGATTACCGGAAACTTAACGCGGCAACAAAGAAAGATCACTTCCCGTTGCCCTTCATTGATGATATGTTAGAGCGGCTGGTGAAGCATTCTTTCTTTTGTTTCCTCGATGGGTATTCAGGATATCACCAGATTCCCATCCACCCAGATGATCAAAGCAAGACAATATTCACATGCCCTTATGGAACGTATGCCTATCGTAGAATGTCATTCGAGCTTTGCAATGCACCCGCTTTGTTCCAAAGGTGTATGATGTCTATCTTCTCAGATATGATAGAAGAAATCATGGAAGTTTCATGGATGATTTCTCAGTCTATAGAAAAACTTTCAATGATTGTCTTAATAACTTAGACAAGGTCTTGCAATGATGCGAAGAAAAAGATTTAGTCCTTAACTGGGAAAAATGCCACTTTATGGTTAGAGAGGGCATTGTTCTTGGACACTTAGTGTCTAAGAGGGGGATCGAGGTAGATAAGGCTAAGATTGAGTAATAGAACAACTACCACCCCCTGTGAACATAAAAGGAATCCGTAGTTTTTTAGGACATGTAGGTTTTTATCGGCGTTTCATAAAGGACTTCTCTCAAATTTCCCGACCTTTAACAAACCTGTTAGCTAAGGATGTGCATTTTGAATTCACTGATGAATGTTTAAATGCTTTTTACACCCTTAAGAAAGCATTTATCTCAGCACCAATCATCCAACCCCTGATTGGTCACTCCCCTTCGAGATAATGTGTGATGCTAGTGACTATGATGTTGGTGCGGTCCTTGGCCAAACCAAAGATAAGAGGCATTACGCAATCGCCTATGCTAGCAAAACTCTGACAGGAGCACAACTCAATTATGCTACCACTGAAAAAGAACTCCTCACAATAGTTTTTGCTATAGATAAATTCAGATCCTACTTGGTAGGCGCAAAAATAATAGTTTATACAGATCATGTTGCGCTCAAATATCTGTTCACTAAAAAAGATGCGAAACCACACCTCATTAGATGGATCCTCTTACTCCAAGAGTTGGATCTTGAAATAAAAGATAAAAAGGGGTAGAGAACACAGTTGCAGATCATCTGTCGCGTATGCCAGCCACTGACATGCAGGAAAGGCTGATCAATGATTTCTTGCGTGATGACATGCTACTCAAGGTGACGGACTCCAACCCATGCTATGCAAACATAGTGAATTTTATGGTTTCAGGATACATACCACCGGGTGAGAACAAAAAGAAGCTACAAATTGAAAGCAGATGTCACCTTCGGGATGACCCATACCTCTACCGGATTTGTGCCGATGGTCTGCTAAGAAGATGTGTACCCACAGCAGAAGGAATGAAAATTATTGAAAAATGTCATGCACCCCCATATGGAGGACACTATGGAGCATTCCGCACAAAAGCCAAGATCTGGCAATGTGGGTTTTTTTGGCCGACAATGTACGAGGACACCAAAGAATTCATCCAAAGGTATCGAAGGTGCCAGTTTCAAGGAGGCATCACCTCCCGAAATGCAATGCCCCTACATTATAACCTTCAAATAGAGATATTTGATGTATGGAGCATTGATTTCATGGGACCCTTCCAAAAGTCCCAAGATTGCGAATACATCCTCGTGGTCGTGGACTACGTGTCAAAGTGGGTGGAAGCACTACCATGTAGATCAGCAGACTCCAAGAGAGCATGAAGAATGTTCCATGAAGTGATTTTCCCTCGTTATGGAACGCCCAGAATGGTGGTGAGTGATGGAGGGTCTCACTTCATTGACAAAACCTTCCGAACCTTTCTACGTGAACTTGGAGCCCACCATAATATAGCCACCCCTTATCACCCACAAACCAGCGGTCAAGCAGAAACCTCCAACAAACAAATCAAAAATATCCTACAAAAGACCATCAATGATATGGGAAAAGGATGGAAAATAAGCTTTCGGATGCACTTTAGGCATACAGGACAGCTTATAAAACTCCCATCGGCATGTCACCATTCCAGCTAGTCTATAGAAAAAGTTATCACTTGCCGGTTGAGCTTGAACACCGAGCTCACTGGGCAATAAAAACTTGGAATATGGACATAAGACTGGCCGGCAAGAATCACCAAAGACAAACATCTGAATTGGAGGAATGACGTGAAAAAAGCATACCATAGTGCCAAACTCTACAAAGAAAGAACCAAGAAATGGCACGACCACCAAATCAAAAATAAAGAATTTCGGGAAGGAGATAAAGTTCTACTATTCAATTCCCGCGTAAAACTCTTCGGCAAAGGTAAATTACACAGTAAGTGGGAAGGTCCCTTTATTGTCGTCCATTCATCTACTCATGGTGCAATTACTATACAAGATGATAAAGGCAATGTTTTTAAAGTAAATGGACAACGATTACAATTTTCTTAGACCCTTCCAATATCTTTGATCAAGAATTAGATAAAATAGATTTGATATCTTTTGAAGAATTTTATGCAAGCTGTTAAAAATCCTTGTTGCTAGCAACTCTAGGCACGTTACAAAAATTCCTTTAGCCAAGCTTTCAAAACACACTACTCTGAGAATAAGCGTTAGAGTAGCCAGCACCAGAAAAAAACTGGGCCGCGTCGGCAGGAAGAACGGGCCCGCCGCCCCTAGGGGCGGCCGCCCCCTTAGCTACTCCATTCGTCCCCTGCTTGCTCGCTCTCCTGGCTATGACCATGCATGGTCGGTTGGCATGGTGTCCCGGAGTGGCTATCCACTGCTGGTGTCGAAGCTATATAAGAAGAGCCATACCCCCTCTCTTCCCTCACACACTCTTGCTTATATCAAGCACACAAGTTCCACTTGAGATCATGGCCTTACCCAACAACCACCTTGCCATTGTTGCCAACTCTAATTCCACCTTTGATCTAAGCCTTTGCCCATCCCATGCCAACCAAATGCCTGACACCACCCTTGTTAGAGAAGAGGTGAACGCCATCTCTATGGCACCACTTGCCACCCTTCCGCCGCCGCGTAGTATTGTGAGTGGAGGGACTAGCATCCGGTCCACGGCCAGGACCAAGGTTCCACCTAGGTGCACCACCCCACCACGGTTGGCCCTGGAGTCTAACGAATCTAGGGGCACGCGAACCACGTCTTCAGGCAACACGGTGTACACTTCCAGTTACACTGTGGTGGGGATCCGCAAACCTGATGAGGGTTACGGAAAAGGGGTGATCAGAAGGATGGATAAAGGGAAATAACCAGCCTTCCCCAGGCAGAGGAAGATAGCTAGCTCACACTCCAACCCCCCTAAAACTAGAAAAACCAAGAGATCACCCACTTTAGAGGACTGCGCTATCTTCAAAGAAGATGAAGAGCCCAGAGCCCTGGAAGATCCAACCATCGCTGGACTTAAAAGAACCATTAAAAATCTGCGCTCATCTTTGGGAACATAATAATTTGGTGAATGACAATCAGGTCAGGATGGCAATCCTGGAGCACCAGCTAAATGTCACTAACTTTAGTCTCAGGCGTAGTCTAAGAAAGATAGCTAGAGCCGCTCAGATCGAATTTGCTCTTGATTAGGCTCATGAGTGCTTAATAGGTGCATCTTTATTTCTTTTTTTATTCGTTTTATTTATGCAATGTTGTAATACACCTACAATTGAATAAAATAAAGGTTCCTATTATTCATGATTATCTATCTGTCTACCTTGTCATTATATATATATATATATATATATATATATATATATATATATATATATATATATATATATATATATATATATATATATATATGAACAAATGTTTAGACAAGAACATGAACAAGTGTGGGGGAGAAGACCATAGACAAAGGTATAATTAAATACACTTCTTTTCCCATACTCTCTTGAATTTAAAAAATATGTAATAATCTATCATCCCACTCTCATATGTGATTTAGGAACACTTAAGTTCTCTTTTGTTGAAATGATGAATAGTTGCTCTATCTATAATTCATCTGTGTCTAAGTTATAACTTAGTATTCCCCAATATTTAAGTTTATTGGCTAAAAATGTCTCATCCTAAAAACTTGAAATTTGTGGGTTGCAAAAGCATGATCCTTTTCTAAGTTGTTGCAAGTTATGATATGGTAAATAGGATATGCTATGACTTTGTTCTAGGAGAAACTTGACATCCATAGTTTTCAAAAAAAAGGGTTCCTCAATGATTATGAATTCCTACCAAAGCCATATGACAATATTCAAATACAAACCTTAGTCATATGCTGCTTGTACTTACATTGAGTTTTGTCAAATTGATGTGACCCTTGTTGAGATACTCATCATACACCTATGATCAAGATTCACGTTGCACGCCATAAATAAAATGCTAACACTCACACTGAGAGTTACACAAAAATATGCCCTTTCCATCCATCAAAAAAAACTCCATACATCAAACATGAGTTTTTCTCTCTAATATTTTCATATGCCAAGAAACAGTATGGGCTACTTCAAAAAAAAGGGGAGAGAGAAAGAAATATGAACCTCTTAGAATAGTGAAAGAAAAAAATGGAACACATGAAGGTTCCAAGGTACTGAAAAAAGAGAGAGAAAACAATGGGTACTTTGATGCCCGTCAGTGAGAATAAAGAATAGCCCCTACTCCCAAGGCAGTTTTCAAAGAGAGAACATTCATGACCACATTGGAGTACAAAAAAAAAATAGGATAGGAAAATTTTCCACACACTTGCACATCTTGATCAAAGTGTATGACTTGCATCTCCATGGATCCGGTTTTTAACTTAGCAATATATGTGATACAAGTATGCCCGCCTCTCGCACCTACCCAAAACTCCACTCAAAGCCTTAGAAGTAGGCCATGGAAAGTAAGGCAACAATCTCAAAATGCCTTGGTAAGGATCATACACATTGAGCGAATGAGTGAATCATTGGGGGAACTTACTTTCTTTTTTTTGCAAAATTCATAAAACCTCTGGATAGAAGGTTGATCAAAGAACAAATGATTAGTTATTCCGTTATTCCGTTCTATCTTGCAACCGCCTAAGACATGGGAAAGCAATAAGCCCCACAGGGATTAAAGTTAAAAGGATGGATAAAATGCCAACTTATTTAAATAGCGGAAGAATACCTAGTTATAAGCATGGCACTTTTCGAATTATATCGGCATAGTAGCATCTACTGATCGACAACCAAAATACTTAGCTATTTGCTCGGGACGAGCAAAGCTTAAGTGTGGGGGAGTTGTTGACGGTCACTAATGATGAAATTCAACCATCAATAAGCTCAAAAAAAGGAGAAACTAGCAAACTTAAGTCACATATGCATTTACTATTAACTGAGTTCCACATGTATTTAGAGTATACCACTTTGCAGGTCACAAACACAAATACACGGAATAAACCATTAAAAGGTGCTTTCCAATGTTAATTCGCGCAAAGAATGAAGAAGGCACCAAGCATCGCAACACCTATGGGGCAAGGCATCACGCAACAGTGTTCCAAGCCCAACCAGAGATCACCTCGCAAAGGCGGTGGCCATTTGGGCCAACTAATGGGTCGGCCGGCCTAGGGGGCGGCCGCCCCCTATCACCGCCATATGCCCTGGTCTTTCTCTGGCGGTGGCATGGAGGCATGCAACGTCGGTTCCCCAAGTGCTTCGCGCCAAAAGTAGGGAGGAGCACCGCCTGCAATTTAGTATAAAAAAGGGGCTCCCTTCCCTCTCAAAAAGGAGAGAAAAAAAATCCCAATTCAATTCACAAGGAGAGAGGGGTAGACTTTTCCTTTTTCAGTAGTTGTGGTTGAAATAAGAGAGGTGAGTGAGTGAGGAGAGAGTTGGAGAAGAGTCAGAGTACTAGCAACTTCCCTTAGTGTGCTAGCTACACTAAGTCGAAGTGCTAGAACCGGGAGCTTCTCCACCTGTACCTCTACAAGCTTCTTACTGTTTGGAGTAAGAGACTTGTCGTTTAACCTTAGTTATTTATCTTAAAAAGTTACCTTTGCACTATTATAGACCTGTGGGTTCGTCGTCCGTCCTTGCGGTGGGTACTCTAGTAGAAGGGCCCTGATAAAGACGGATAACCCTTGCTAGCACGCTAGAGTATTAGTGGATAGAGTAGACGTGGTGTCTAGGCTAGAAGCTATCTTCATTTGCCTCTTACCCTACGGATTGAGGGGTAGGAAGCAGGTGGTGACAGCCATGTCCGTCCCTAGTAATCCCCCACGTTCGAGCTCGTGGTAGAGCAGAGGCCGGCATCACTTGGCAGACTAAGTGCAATCCGGCGCCTGAAGCAAGTCTATAGTAACAAAGCTACCTCCATTAAGATATCCGACCTTGGAAAAACCTTGCTACCTCGTTCATTTCTCTCTTGTGGTCATAGGTTAACTAAGTGAAGAGTCTAGCACAACCGTTCCTTTGGGTAATTACGATACCCTGAATACTTCCGGGTGAAGTGCTACAACGGTGTATCCGTGCGCTTGCGGATTCCTCTGCTTACGCTAAGAAACACCAACACTCATCTAGTCTCAAATTCTCTTAAGGACACTCCAATTAGAAATTCAATTTGCCTTGGACATGTTCCCTTTAGCTAGGCTTTTATGTGGTTGATTTCAAAGAAGAACTATGTCGCTGCAAAAACACTAAGTGGCAAATTTCTTTATTTACCCATCACTAATAACCAACGCACCAGTGATAGCACCAGTTTTGCTATTCCATCATAACTCTTTTCTTGCGCCAGATTTCACTGAGCTCCAAAGCATAGTAGTTTCATGCATATGTAAAATATTCATGTTGCTACTGGTTCAAAAGCTACAATTTTTTTCTTTTATTGATTCATCAGTTTAATCTTTTCTTGGAGTTCATAGTAATGCAATCATGAACTGCTTCGTCAGTTCTTTCAGTTTTGATTTCTTTTTATCCATTCAGGAGTTTCTTTGTCTTGCTTAAGTTGAATTATAGTTGGATTTATGAAAGTTTATATCAAAGTAAATGTTTTGGCAAGGGTTTGATAGTAATGTTCCAGAAATAATATCCCAAAACATAATGTAATATAGAGTTTTATAATGAAACGCTTTAACCAAAATGTACCACTCCATCTGAATTAATGAGACGTTTAGTTTCACTTGGAAAGACAAGTTGACATGAATGATTAACTTGAATAATGCCATGTTGTCTTACTGTTTCAAATACTGCTGTAATACAAGAACAATCAAGATATCATGATTCACTTAATGAAGAAATGAACTATCCAATATAACACATAAGCACAGGTTAGTAAACAAAATACTATCCTCTAGTAGGTTCTTGAAACATAACAGGAAACGGTGTCACACTCCAATTAAAGGATAATATAGAGTGCATACATCTTATGTGCGCCCCAGGAATAGTCGCACACATAAGCCGACAAATTAACAAAAGTATCATCACCATGTACATACATCATGATATTACATCACTTAGTTCTTAACATCACACATGGAAGGGTAAATGACACTCTCGAAAGATATTTCTGATCCACAGGGAAGGACGACTGGTTGACCCAAACCTAGAATTCTTCGGGAAAATCCTCGTAGAAGCTGTTCTCTGTTACCCATTCGGGATTTTTATCCAAAAATGAAATAATAACAAGTGTGAGTACACTCGTACTCTGCAAGTATAGTATGAGGATTCATGAGGCTCAAAAAGGATAGACACGGTTGACTGCAGTTAGCACTTTTAGTAGATCAACATTTCATTATTAATCATTATTAAGTTATGCTCAAGCTCCCATATAACCCACATGATTCACTACTAGAATAAAGAAGAGAAAACATCAGTGTGGTCTCATCATCATCATCATAGTTCATCCACGTGTCAAGTAACCATTTATTCTGTGAGTTTTTCGGGCCGCTCGTGTCCGTGAGCACGGCTGTTATAACAGTTTTACACTCTGCAGAGGTTGTGCATCTTTACCCGTGAGTCGTGTTGCCCATATGCCCGGGGCTCGTCGACCCCCTAACACTCCCAAGGTGAGTAGGCAGGGTACACTATGAAGCCTTCCATAGGCCTCTTCTAACATGTTAGGGCCGCGAGGTTTCCTCGGCAGGCAGATATAGAGAACCCCCTTTCGATGGCACAATTCCCGCAGGCTATACACATCAGAACAGAGGCAGTTCTATACCCAAAGTGGCAAGCCCCTCTTGCGCCCTTTCGGGTAACCTCTAACAAGCTAGAAAAGATCCTATTACTGAGCTAAAGTCAGAGCCATATGACTCTCACGGTTGCACTGTATGTCCTAGCTTTTGCCCTACAGACAAGTCCTTACGGAGAGTTTAGGGCAACATGATCGACATCATTTGCACCATCACCCTATATTTCAATTATTACCATCATGTTTATCCGTTTGTTCCATTAATCATAGTATTGATCATGTTTGAATAGAGCACTAGCATTCTACCCATATGCAATAAAACCCATAGGTATCGAGATATAAGTCATAAATGGCTAGGATGTCCTTATAGTCGAGCAATATTAGACACATGCATAATGAGTAGATTATATAATAAATAGGAATCAAGGAAGGCCCATGCTATACTTGCCTTGGTTCACGAACTGCTGCTGGTCCTGCTGCACCTCGTACGTGTCCGGATTCCCAACGTACTCCTCACCGTCTGAACTCGAACGACACGAAGTACAACACGCAATTCGGAGCAGACATACAAGCAAAACATAGCTACTATTAGAACAGTACACCAACAATAAATAAATCTGAATAAAATGTTTACTAAAATCATCTACGTCTCGTTATGATCACATTGACGCGAATTGCACGAAAAACGGAGCTACAACGCAATAGTTACGCGCTAAACAAGGTTCCAAAACTAGCTATTAAACTAGACTTAATCGAGAAACTTAAAAGCTTCTAACAGGTCTATCAGTAGCACTAATACGTAGATTATGAAATTATGAAACTATCGCAAGTTGAACGGGTCAAATCGGAGCTAGAACGACGATTTTATAAATGTTTTACTACAGTGGCAATTCTGTAATTAATTTGAAAACGTATTTTTCATATAAACCGAAGAAACTACGTTTTTCGAAAGAGAATGCGTACTCCGGGAGTACGCCAAGGACGGCGGGTTAAGCCTTCCAGAAACTGAGGGGCCCTTTTAGAAATTGGACCCGCGAAGGGGTATCGGCGTGTCATGGCCGTCCGATCCGAGATGAACGGCGAGGATTAGATAGAGGAGAGCAGGGAGAGCGCGGGCCGCCAGAGGGGAGGGTGTTTGCGGTGGCGCCGCCATGTCCGACGGCGAGAAGCTCGCCGGCATTGCCCAATAGGGCGCTATGGTGCTCGGTTACCAAATCCAAGGACACCGGAATGAAGAGGGGCAAAGGCGAACTCATTCCAGCACTTTGCGTGGGCGGGGAAAGTCCCGCATGGCACCCGCCATGGCCGGCCGCGGAGGAGCTCGCCGGAGCTCACGTAAAATGGCCCTATAGGCCATGATTCGACAAATTGGGGGCACGGGGAGGAATAGAAGATGAAAGCGATCAAACCTAGACCCTAAACGCGGCCGGGGATAAGCCCGAGCGGCTCCCGCCATGGATGGCGGCGAGAAGCCCATCGGAGCTCGCGGACACGGCCCTAGAGGCCACCAATCAAGGAAATGGAGGTGTAGGGAGAGAGAGGGGAGCACGGGGAAGCTCACCAAGTGGCAAAATGAAGATGGGGGAGGCTCAGAGGTGACGGCGACGCGGAGGAGTGGACGGCGACTCTGGCGACTTTTGCTTCGGTTGTGACCACGTGAACTCGAGGGAGAGGAAGTTGGAATGGGGGAAAAGGATGGAGGTGGGGTTGCGCTTCCATTTAAAGGGCAAACGCGGGGCGCGGAGACGCTCCCACGAAGCAGAGACGTGGGCGCGGGCGGTTCGGGGGTGCGGCTTGACCGGCGAGTGAGCGGGGAAGACGGTTGGGGATGGGAAGGGACTGACGAGCGGGCGCCGGCTGCCAGTGACCGCGAGAGGGAGAGCGGGGCACGACAACGGCTGCCCGGCTCGGCTGGGCCACGGCCCAAGAGAAGGGGCACGGGGAGGAAATGGTGGGCCGGCCGAGAATTGGGCTAGCAGGCCGAAATGGAGGGAAGTGAAGGCGGGAAAAAGAATTTGTTTTTCTTTTTCAGAGTTGATTTTTCAAATCACATTTCCAAATGATTTTCAAATCCTTATAGCTATTTAACAAAAACCACTCATCACAATAAAATGCAGCAGCATGAGTGCACCAAAGAGTTGCTAACCTTATGATTGATTTTAATTTCCCAAAATTTATTACTCCCTAAATTTGAATGCATAAACAAATTCATATTTAAATCAAATTTATCTATTTTTAAATAATACACAAATTAGGGTGTCGCAATTCTACCCCCCTTAAGAGAATCTCGTCCTCGAGATTGGATGATGCTTACTCAAAAAGCTGCGGATAAGACTTTCTCAGATCTTCTTCTCTTTCCCAAGTAGACTCATCTTCTGAATAACGATTCCATTGCACTCTGCACATCTTTATAGTGCGGCTCCTGGTAATTCTTTCTGCAGTTTCAAGAATCTTTACTGGATACTCCTCATACGTGAGATCTTCTTTAACAGTAAGCTCCTCCAAGGGAATCTGCTCCTCTGGTACCCGCAAACACTTTTTCAACTGTGAAACATGAAACACATCATGCACACCTGATAAACTTTCTGGCAATTCCAATTGATAAGCCACTTCTCCACGTCTCTCTAGAATCTTGAAAGGTCCCACATATCTCGGTGCTAACTTGCCCTTCATATTGAATCTTCTCACATTTCTCATTGGTGACGCTTTCAAATACACATAGTCACCTACTTTGAAACTCAACTCTCTCCTTTGGATATCAGCATAGCTCTTCTGTCTAGACTGTGCTACTCTCAAATTATCCCTGATCATCCTCACTTGTTCCTCTGCATTGCGTAGGACATCAGGTCCAAACACTTGGGTTTCACCTGTCTGATTCCAGAATAGAGGTGTTCTACACTTTCGTCCATATAAAGCTTCGAATGGCGCCATTTTGAGACTTTTCTGGTGACTGTTGTTGTATGAAAATTCGGCATAAGACAAACTCTTATCCCAACTAGTACCATATTGTAAAGCACAAGCTCTCAACATATCTTCTAAGATTTGATTGGTCCTTTCTGTCTGTCCATCGGTTTGGGGATGATATGCGGAACTAAAATTTAGCTTTGTTCCCAAAGCACTATGTACCTTATGCCAAAAATGTGATGTAAACTGAGTTCCTCGGTCAGACACAATCTTCTTTGGAACCCCATGCAGACACACTATTCTCTCCATATACAACTCTGCTAACTTTGCGCCACTATAAGTGGTTTTGACTGGTAGGAAGTGGGCTACCTTAGTAAGGCGATCCACTATTACCCAGATTGAATCATATCCGTGTTGCGTGCGGGGTAATCCAGTAATGAAGTCCATACCGACTTCTTCCCATTTCCACTGGTATTCTCATTGGTTGCAACAATCCTGCAGGTCTTTGGTGTTCAGCTTTCACCCTTTGACAAGTATCACATAGGGCCACGTACTCAGCCACATCCCTTTTCAAACCATACCACCAATACTTCTCTTTGAGGTCTAAGTACATCTTGGTACTCCCAGGGTGTATAGAATAAGTAGAATCATGTGCCTCCCGCAGAATCATATCACGGATAGCTTTCACTTTAGGTACACATATTCTTTTTCCAAACCATAGGGTACCATTCTCATCCAACCAAAAACCTGGTGCCTTTCCAACCACTACATGCTCAGCAATCTCCTTTAATTTCTCATCCTCCAACTGACCTGTACGTATCTCTTGCTCCAATGTAGGTTCTATAGCCAATTCTACTACATTATTGACAAAACCCAAGTTGAGATGTTCTATTTCAGCTCGCAACTCTGCTGGTATAAATGTCAGCTGAAGTCCGTTGGCATAGCTCTTCCGGCTAAGTGCATCGGCAACAACATTTGCCTTTCCAGGATGATAATGCACTTCCAGATCATAATCTTTAATCAATTCCAGCCAACGACGTTGCCTTAGGTTCAACTCTGATTGAGTAAAAATGTATTTTAAACTCTTGTGGTCAGTATAGATGTCACACTTATGCCCGATCAAATAATGCCTCCAGATTTTCAGAGCATGGACAACTGCGGCTAATTCCAAGTCATGGGTTGGGTAATTCAGTTCATGCTTTCTCAACTGCCTGGATGCGTAGGCCACAACCTTTCCTTCTTGCATAAGCACACATCCAAGGCCTAGGCGAGATGCATCACAATAAATCGAGAAGCTCTTACTTAAATCAGGTAGGGTCAACACTGGGGCTGTTGTCAACCTTCTCTTTAGCTCCTCAAAGTTAGCCTGACATTTGTCTGACCAAACAAATTTGGCATGCTTTTCTAACAGGGCTGTCATAGGCTTAGCTAGCTTAGAGAATCCTTCAATAAATCTTCTATAGTACCCAGCCAAACCCAAAAAGCTACGGATTTCACTAACATTGACTGGGGCTTTCCAATTTAACACATCTTGCACCTTACTGGGATCTACAGCTATTCCACCGTTAGAGACCACATGTCCTAGAAAAGATACTTCTTTCAGCCAGAACTCACATTTGCTCCTTTTTGCATACAATTTATGTTCCCTGAGTTTTTGTAAGACTAACCTTAAGTGTTCAGCACGTTCCTCTTCGTTTTTGGAGAATATTAGGATATCATCTATGAATACCACTACAAACTTATCCAAGTACTCCATGAATACTTTGTTCATCAGATACATAAAGTATGCAGGTGCATTTGTTAGTCCAAAAGACATCACTGTGTACTCATAAAGGCCATATCTGGTAGTAAATGCTGTCTTAGGTATGTCAGATGCACGAATTTTTAGTTGATGATATCCAGAACGGAGGTCAACTTTTGAGAACACACAAGCACCTTTCAACTGATCAAATAAATCATCAATTCTAGGGAGTGGGTACTTGTTTTTGATTGTGACTTCATTAAGGGACCTATAGTCGACACACATCCTTCGTGTGCCATCTTTTTTATCCACAAATATAACAGGTGCTCCCCAAGGTGAAGAACTAGGACGAATAAAACCTTTCTCTTGCAATTCCTTAATTTGTTTCTTTAGTTCCTCTAATTCATTTACCCCCATTCTATATAGTCTCTTAGCTATGGGTGCAGTTCCAGGCAAAAGCTCAATAAGGAATTCGATGTCGCGATCAGGTGGCATACCTGGCAGTTCATCGGGAAACACATCTGGGAATTCATCCACCACCTGATTCTCCTGATTGGCAACATCGCTCAGCTGGTTGACAGTGGCGGTTGGTTGAGCTTGCACTTCCACTTCAACACAAATTCTATCACCACTTGGAGCTGTCACAACAACGGATTTCTCCTCACATTGTATCACTGCTCTATGCTGCTTCATCCAATCCATTCCTAGGATGAGATCAATCCCAGCGGTTCTCAGAACAATTGGATTTACCTTGAAAGCTACCCCCCTTAGGAATATACTAGTAGAAGGGCTCCAATAATTTGCTAGCATGCTACCCCCCGGTGAATTTACTAGCATGGGATCCTTCATGGCACATAGGGGTATACTATGCATTCTAACAAAAGCTTGGGATATGAAAGAATGCGAGGCACTGGAATCAAAAAGTACGGTAGCGGAGATGGAGTTGACGCTAAACGTACCCAGCATAACCTCAGGCGCCTCCTGAGCTGATTCAGACGACACATGATTCACCTTGCCGGTGAACGGAGGTCGAGCGTTGGGTGTCTGGTTGTTCTGCTGGTTCTGCGGGGCCTACCGGTTCTGCTTCTTTGGGCACTGGTACGAATAGTGTCCCACCTCTCCACAGTTGTAACAGGCATTGGGGTTGCCTGGGGTGCCACTCTTGATTAGGGCATTGTTGGGCACTCCCTGACGTGGCGCCTGATTGGTAGCTTGCTGTTGCTGGGGGCGCTGCTGACCCTAGTTACCAAACTGCGGTGGGTACTGGGGACGCTGCTGGTACTGGTTCCTCTGGGGGTACTGGCCTTTGTTCCATTGGTTGGTTGGCCCTTGGTTCCTCTGCGGAAAACCTTGCTGCGAGAAAGCTCGCGGGCGAGTGTTGCTACCCGACGCCTGTCCCTGGAGCTTCCTCTTCTTGAGGTCCATTTCCTTACGCTTGTTATCAATCACAATGGCACGGTCCACCAACTCTTGGAAACTGGCATACTTGTTGGACATCAGTTGTAGTTGGAGTCCATCATACAGCCCTTTCAGAAATCGGCGCTGTTTGTCAGAATCCCTGGCCACTTTAGCTGGGGCATATCACGACAGTTGTGCAAACTTGTTGTGGTATTCTGCCACAGACATGGACCCTTGCATGAGAGCCCGGAACTCCTCTTGCTTCAGTTCAATGAGTCCCTCAGGGATGTGATAGGACCTAAAATTCTCCGTGAACTCATTCCATATGATCTCTGGAGCATTCTCTAGACGTCCATACTGGAATGACTCCCACCAATCTTGAGCAGCTCCTTGGAGTTGACCTGAGGCGTACAAGACTTTCTCCAAGTCGTTGCACTGTGCAATGTTTTGCTGCTTTTCCACAGCTCTCAGCCAGTCATCAGCCTCCAAAGGTTCAGAGGCATGTGTGAACACAGGTGGGCGTCCCTTCAGGAACTCACCATGTTTGTCATGGACCTGCACAGGTGGGGGTGCTCCTGCTGGTTGCTCACCGAGACGGTCCATCACTATCTGCATGAGCTGCGCTTGCATGGCCATCAACTGCTCAATTGTCACCGGCGGTGGCGGAGGTGGATCCACTAAAGCTCAGTGTCCACGGCCACGTCCACGGCCTCTGCCACGTCCTCCTCTGGTGGCCATCTGCTTTCAAGCAAACGTGCAAACTTTTAGAGATCTCCCAAAAGTTTACAAATCATTTACAAAAGGTAAATAACATAACTGGAAATTTCTGGACGGGTGTCTACAACAGCAGATCAAAAACTGAAGTATAACTCGAGTTTCAGAGATCCAAAATAAGCGGGGAATACATCGTTGGAAAGCTTAAAGAGTCTGCTACAACTTTTGTATAGAACTTTTCCACTGATACAGACGGCAACATCATCAAAAACTGAGCTAAACAATTTCTGTTCTAGGTTACAGACTGCACAGACTTTCCAGGTTGTAGCAGGCATATCTCTCAAACCAAAATTGATAATGAGGTGATTCCAGTGGGAAATGAGAGGTAAAAAAGTCTAGTTCTTTCCACAAAAATTTCATAATTTTTAGACGTAGATATTTAGAGATATGAGACAAACATTGCAGACTGCTCTGAAAAACAGCACAGCAGTGATGCAGAAATTTAAACCCCAACTAAGATAAACAAACACTAACTTAAAGTTTTGATAAAAAGAACATGTGGACAAGCCCACACTGTTCCGGCAATCACACAAACTCCAAATCATCCAAGTTCAACAACACAATCAACGAGACAATGAAAGGTTCACAAAACATACACAAACTTGACACGACTCTCGATCTAAAACGCATTCATTATGGTGGGGCTGCAAGTATCTAAGGTGCGCGATCCACCATGGTGAACACCCTGGCCTTCTTCTTGTAAATGGTAGGCTGTCCTAGCTGCACGGCCATCTCATCTATCTGGTTCTGAAGGCGTTTTTCAGATTTTTGTGCCGCACGAAGCTCTTCCCTGAGTGCTTCGTTGGCCTCCTGCATGGCGCTGAGGTGCCTCACTGTGGTGTCCAAGGTGGGATTAGAAGCTGGAGGAGCCAACACCGCCCATGTCTTCTCCCTTGGGTCATAGCGTGGAAGATACCGGTAGCGATCATTCTGCATGTCCTCAAAACGCCGACCATGGTAATGCAGGTACGCCGCCTGCGCAGCATCTTCCATGCTGTCATAGGCACTGGCACGCCTGGCTCGGTGGCTATGGGTAGTCACAACATCTTGAGATTGGTCGGTGTTGTTCCAGGCGGTGATGATCACATTGGTCTTCCAGTATGCCGCCTCCACTGGATGCGTGTGCTCTGCACAGTAGTACTTCACCGAGGCAGCAAACTCTAGATAGTACTCGGCTAGCATGGTGGTAAGGAGGTGGTGGTAATGGGCATCTTCGGGAGCTTCCTTAAACTTGTTCCTGGTGGTCCATCCTATCTCTTCTGGCTCCTCGGAAGCAGCTGGGGAGGACACTGGTGTTGGTGCAGAAGCGGCCTGGGAAGCTGGTGGAGGTGTAGCAGCGGGGACTGGCGCATCCACATGTGGGATGGGTGCAGCCACGGGGGTCGAAGCAGGTCCATCAGATGCAGCCACTGAAAATGCCTCCTCTTCCATGGGTTCCTCTCCTTCCTCGTCGGAGATGTGGATGACCTCTGGCTCCACGGGTGGTACTGCTGGTGGTGCTGGGGGAGCAGGTGCTGCTGGAACGAACTGGGCGACGTAGGCAGTGGCACTGAGGCGAGGCATCTATAGTTTTGATATAAAATATTATCAGAGTCAACATTTTATGCAATAGAATAAAGAATAGAGCATAAAATTTTTAATAAAATATCAAGATTGAGGTAGTAGCAAATAAATAAATAAAGTCAAACTCCTAGAAACGACCATTTCTATCTAGGTTTGTGTCCTACAGTCAACACAGCTTTGATACCAATTTGTCACACTCCAATTAAAGAATAATATAGAGTGCATACATCTTATGTGCGCCCTAGGAATAGTCGCACACATAAGCCGACAAATTAACAAAAGTATCATCACCATGTACATACATCACGATATTACATCACTTAGTTCTTAACATCACACACGGAAGGGTAAATGACACTCTCGAAAGATATTTCTGATCCACAGGGAAGGACGACTGGTTGACCCAAACCTAGAATTCTTCGGGAAAATCCTCGTAGAAGCTGTTCTCTATTACCCATTCGGGATTTTTTATCCAAAAATGAAATAATAACAAGTGTGAGTACACTCGTACTCCGCAAGTATAGTATGAGGATTCATGAGGCTCAAAAAGGATAGACACGGTTGACTGCAGTTAGCACTTTTAGTAGATCAACATTTCATTATTAATCATTATTAAGTTATGCTCAAGCTCCCATATAACCCACATGATCCACTACTAGAATAAAGAAGAGAAAACATCAGTGTGGTCTCATCATCATCATCATAGTTCATCCACGTGTCAAGTAACCATTTATTCTGTGAGTTTTCCGGGCCGCTCGTGTCCGTGAGCACGGCTGTTATAACAGTTTTACACTCTGCAGAGGTTGTGCATCTTTACCCGTGAGTCGTGTTGCCCATATGCCCGGGGCCCGTCGACCCCCTAACACTCCCAAGGTGAGTAGGCAGGGTACACTATGAAGCCTTCCATAGGCCTCTTCTAACATGTTAGGGCCGCGAGGTTTCCTCGGCAGGCAGATATAGAGAACCCCCTTTCGATGGCACAATTCCCGCAGGCTATACACATCAGAACAGAGGCAGTTCTATACCCAAAGTGGCAAGCCCCTCTTGCGCCCTTTCGGGTAACCTCTAACAAGCTAGAAAAGATCCTATTACTGAGCTAAAGTCAGAGCCATATGACTCTCACGGTTGCACTGTATGTCCCAGCTTTTGCCCTACAGACAAGTCCTTACGGAGAGTTTAGGGCAACATGATCGACATCATTTGCACCATCACCCTATATTTCAATTATTACCATCATGTTTATCCGTTTGTTCCATTAATTATAGTATTGATCATGTTTGAATAGAGCACTAGCATTCTACCCATATGCAATAAAACCCATAGGTATCGAGATATAAGTCATAAATGGCTAGGATGTCCTTATAGTCGAGCAATATTAGACACATGCATAATGAGTACATTATATAATAAATAGGAATCAAGGAAGGCCCATACTATACTTGCCTTGGTTCACGAACTGCTGCTGGTCCTGCTGCACCTCGTACGTGTCCGGATTCCCAACGTACTCCTCACCGTCTGAACTCGAACGACACGAAGTACAACACGCAATTCGGAGCAGACATACAAGCAAAACATAGCTACTATTAGAACAGTACACCAACAATAAATAAATCTGAATAAAATGTTTACTAAAATCATCTACATCTCGTTATGATCACATTGACGCGAATTGCACGAAAAACGGAGCTACAACGCAAAAGTTACACGCTAAACAAGGTTCCAAAACTAGCTATTAAACTAGACTTAATCGAGAAACTTAAAAGCTTCTAACAGGTCTATCAGTAGCACTAATACGTAGATTATGAAATTATGAAACTATCGCAAGTTGAACGGGTCAAATCGGAGCTAGAACGATGATTTTATAAACGTTTTACTACAGTGGCAATTCTGTAATTAATTTGAAAACGTATTTTTCATATAAACCGAAGAAACTACGTTTTTCGAAAGAGAATGCGTACTCCGGGAGTACGCCAAGGACGGCGGGTTAAGCCTTCCAGAAACTGAGGGGCTCTTTTAGAAATTGGACCCGCGAAGGGGTATCGGCGTGTCCTGGCCGTCCGATCCGAGATGAACGGCGAGGATTAGATAGAGGAGAGCAAGGAGAGAGCGGGCCGCTGGAGGGGAGGGTGTTTGCGGTGGCGCCGCCATGTCCGACGGCGAGAAGCTCGCCGGCATTGCCCAATAGGGCGCTATGGTGCTCGGTTACCAAATCCAAGGACACCGGAATGAAGAGGGGCAAAGGCGAACTCATTCCAGCACTTTGCATGGGCGGGGAAAGTCCCGCATGGCACCCGCCATGGCCGGCCGCGGAGGAGCTCGCCGGAGCTCACGTAAAATGGCCCTATAGGCCATGATTCGACAAATTGGGGGCACGGGGAGGAATAGAAGATGAAAGCGATCAAACCTAGACCCTAAACGCGGCCGGGGATAAGCCCGAGCGGCTCCCGCCATGGATGGCGGCGAGAAGCCCATCGGAGCTCGCGGACACGGCCCTGGAGGCCACCAATCAAGGAAATGGAGGTGTAGGGAGAGAGAGGGGAGCACGGGGAAGCTCACCAAGCGGCAAAATGAAGATGGGGGAGGCTCAGAGGTGACGGCGACGCGGAGGAGCGGACGGCGACTCTGGCGACTTTTGCTTCGGTTGTGACCACGTGAACTCGAGGGAGAGGAAGTTGGAATGGGGGAAAAGGACGGAGGCGGGGTTGCGCTTCCATTTAAAGGGCAAACGCGGGGCGCGGAGACGCTCCCACAAAGCAGAGACGTGGGCGCGGGCGGTTCGGGGGTGCGGCTTGACCGGCGAGTGAGCGGGGAAGACGGTTGGGGATGGGAAGGGACTGACGAGCGGGCCCCGGCTGCCAGTGACCGCGAGAGGGAGAGCGGGGCACGGCAACGGCTGCCCGGCTCGGCTGGGCCACGGCCCAAGAGAAGGGGCGCGGGGAGGAAATGGTGGGCCGGCCGAGAATTGGGCTAGCAGGCCGAAATGGAGGGAAGTGAAGGCGGGAAAAAGAATTTGTTTTTCTTTTTCAGAGTTGATTTTTCAAATCACATTTCCAAATGATTTTCAAATCCTTACAGCTATTTAACAAAAACCACTCATCACAATAAAATGCAGCAGCATGAGTGCACCAAAGAGTTGCTAACCTTATGATTGATTTTAATTTCCCAAAATTTATTACTCCCTAAATTTGAATGCATAAACAAATTCATATTTAAATCAAATTTATCTATTTTTAAATAATACACAAATTAGGGTGTCACAAACGGCTAGGAACATTGAGCCAGCTATTAGCTAGGCAATCTGGATGCCAAAACCACACCAACAAATAGCATGGTCATAGGAGTGGGAATGAACAGATAAACAGGATGATCACTGATAGTATGGCGGTTCCCAGGACGAAGGTGACTTTGCTTTTTATGGCATATATTTTGTTACTCTGGTCTTGAAACCTGCACAAACATGAGAAGTATGATAAGCTAAGGGGGCATCGACCGTGATAGTAAAACATGGAAAGAATCTATACAAGAATAGAATTCGGTGCATAAGAATTTACTTCCCGAAAATGAACCATAAGCTATTACTCAAATGTTTTGTTGGAATGGAGTATAATTGATACCTAAGACAACTACTCAATATGTCTCAACAAAATTCAAATGCTGCAATTACATTCTTGAAATTAATACGGTATAAAAATTTTGCCATCATTTTAAATAGAATATAGAGTAAAATACACCAGCGCTTCATAAAGTACTACTGCATTCTCATCTTGGTCACGGAACTATAAAAATGTATACCTAGGTCTCTAAAAGTACCCCAATTTTGGCCAAAAGCAGCCACATCATAACAAATTAGCTGATGTGGTACTTCAGCATGGAATCAGATTGGGGTTCGTAGCTCTCATAAGTAAAAGGTTGGTGCCTAAAATATTACGTGATGCACACCTATGTCCCCAAACTATGAATTTGCGAAGGTCCCAATCTATTTATGTACTCTATCTCGGCCCAAAATAACCCCAACATACTCCATCCATTGTCATCTAGCTCGCTGGAGAGTCTTGGAGAAAAGGCTCATTCTTGACCGCCTTATCATCCCCATGCTATCTTGTCTTGGCAATCCACCTCATGGTGCCACTTGCCATGCTAGTAGCACAATGTGACTAGGTTTGGATAGTTTGTCATGCATACGTCCTTGTAAAAGACCACCTACATGACCACCCTAAGTGGCAACAATTCATTCTGGGCAGCTGCATGGACACCATCCCAAAGAACATACTATAGTTGAGAAGCCTGCATAGCTCATTCTAGTAGTGTGCATGGACAAAATTTTATTCTTGGTAAATGTTTGGACACTTTATATGCCCAAACTATACTATTATTTTAATTTGTTAGCTCCACTGGATATCCTCTCGAAACAATGCTATGTAGTTACTGATGTTTGCTTGAGTGCTCATCCATAGTGGAGGCATAGATGCTTTCGACTGAGATTGTAGTACTTCAATGGATTACAGACCTCAATTGTCAATTTCCTAATCTAGGGATCTAGTTGAGTCAGTAATAGTTTGGGGGCAATCATGCAATTATGAGTTGTGCACAAACATATTGCTTCCGTGCAGGAACATCATACCACCTAGCTTCCTGTACTGTGTGTGACTGCTTCGGAACGGGATTGAGGCTCTTATTAGTTTAGGGACTTAGATTAGTATATATAATTTAGTACAGTTTGGGGTCAGATGGAAAAGTGACTCTGTTTGATTTGGAACTACTTGATCCAAACTAATATATGTTTTCCTATTCAGAAGAACTACTTTTATGTGGGTAACAACTGAAATAATATGAATTAGGTTACTCTTTCTATTCTGCAAAAACTGGGCTACCTTCATTTATCTCGAACTGTTGGTTTAAAACTACATTTCTTTTAATGACATTTGTGTCATTGTTTCATTTCATTATTTGCAGAATATATGCAAGGAAACAGTAAAACATGAAGGGTTTTTCTATGCTCATGTTTGTGTTAAAGCATAGAATTGTCTTATTACTGTTTTTATTTATAGTATTATACCATGTTTAGGATAATGTCGGACCTTGGCTCAGCATCGAGAACAAGGCAACCCACGGAGGGGCACCAAGAACCTCTCCACCGCATCCCATTGTCTTCCTCCTCTCCGACGAGGGGAAGGCACTACCGGCGGCGAGGCAACCTTAGAATTAGCACCAAGCTAACCTCCTACCAAATCTCTGTACAACCTTGTTGTAATCCCCTGATTTTGGGTGCTTTTGAGTATAAGGATCATCAGTTGCTGGATGTAGGGCACCGATTGACCCGAACAAGGATAAACCGTTGTGTCCTCTCTGTGATTCTTGTGTTCTTGAGTCCACCCGAGCCACCAGAGACACGTACTCTAACATCGACTCGAGCAACATGCTTGCCGCAGTTCCGAGCCCGCGACACCCTCTATCATTACCGGTTGAGTCATGACTCAATAGTGATATATCGTTGCCCATTAGAGACATGAACCGTCAGTTGTAGTAGGAATATCATTGTCGGGTTGCGGATTGACCCGACAGTGTTAGGGGCCGTTGGACCCACCTAGCCATCTATTACTTGGTTCTCTACAGTCATATCTAGCTACACTACAACATGACACCCTCTTTTGCAACGCAAATATGCGTTGCTAAAAGTCCATATATGTGTTGGCAGGGTCTATACCAACGCATCTAATATGTGTTGCTTAAAGTGGCGTTGCAAGGGTCTATAACAACACTTATTTATGTGTTGGTAACACATACTAATAACCGTTGCAAAGTTGCAACGCATAATGACGGGTTATGGCAACATTTACATGCGTTTGTACAAACCATCGACAAACTATTTCTATGGTTTTTTGCAACATATTGATTTACTTTGTTGCAACACTTATATGTGTTGCAAGGAATAAACTATTAAGTCATTAATATTATAAGTATTTATTTTTTAAAACAAATATAGGGATAATGCTAGTACAATTAATTTAACGCAAAATGCAAGACCATTCGACAAAAAATAAGCACACTCAGCCATATAAAAGAATTTATTTCATTACAATGAAAATCATCTACATAATTCATGACACAATTTTTGTTCAGAGTACAAATTCTTATGGGAGTCAAATATAAAACATAAAGGATCCCTCTTAGAATGCCAGCCCTCTTTTCTCCTTCCTTCTATTTAGTCCAGCGTTCTGCTGATGTGATCATCCACTTATCTTCTCAACCTACAGATAAATGTTGGATTACTTTAATTCAACACAAATTTAAGATAGGAGCTCAAATCACTACAACAGCACAAATATAAAATCAAATTTTATGGTGCCCATATAAAAATTCAGATAGGTCCTACCTCATTAAATTGGCATGCCATCTCACCATATTAGTCCAAAGTGACGTGACTAGATAATCTGCAACAATACTAATTGTCCAGGTGCCAGGCAACTGATAAGATGCAACATGATCAAAAAAAAAAAAAAAAACCATCCAGAATTTATCTAGACCGACAAGACTGGTTATCAGATAGAAAATTAACAAACGTGAAATAGTAAACAGCTAGTACTTGTGTTAATCTAGCACTACGGATCATGGATATACACAGGTGTGACATGTGTGTGAATCTAACTTGATCTAAAGTAGCGAGGGATAGTTATGGTTGAAAGCACTACCAGCACAGCATCCTGCTCCAGCAAATGCTAGCCTCCGTTACCAATCCACTGCACAAATTGCCACCACAGACGACAGCCTCCAGCAAGCAGCTGTCGACGCGTGCCCTACCACATGGGCCACCGCCATGAAACATGAATAGAATAGAGTATATGAGTTTTATGTTTCAGGTTGCATGACACACGGCTTGGCAATAATAATTTAAAAGTGATGTTAAACATTTAGTGACTACAACATAAATAAAAAAATACAACCAGATATAGGACATACTAGAGATACCTTTATTAAATCAACAATTATGGGTTGAAATCCAAAGTAAAGTGAGTTGAAGTACGAAATTAAATTCTCGCAAAAAAGTATGAAATGAAATGTAGCAGACTTAGGTATAGTTAATAGTAAAACCAAGTATCACATGCAAAACTACAAGTTCAGAATATATAAAAAGTTTTTTTTGAGCAGAAAAGGTGTTCTTACCTTAACTGATCGTGATGATTAATGTTGAGATTGGAATCAGTTTCATCCTATTTGCCTGCAAAGCAAAAAAATTTCAATCCAAGATGCCCTGGTATGATCACCACATAGGGAAGGGACCTCCTGCAGAAATTGATAGAGCAGATTGTAAGTAGCCCAATTATTGTAAATAGGACATAGTTCAAAGCAAGTAGTAGATCCATAATAGTGCCCATGGTCATCTTCTTAATGAATAACTATCACTAGTAAAGGTCTAATTTGCACTTGTACTAAAATAATGGGAGGCCAAAAGGGAATACCTAATATAAAAAATAGACTTGTCAAACATGTAATAGATCAAGCAACACCTCTTGCAGGAGTCTGGAATTTTCCGGTCCATGCACCTGAGGAAAAAAATCTATACAAATTCATTTTTCTATTGAGTTAAGTAGTCTGCTAGTACTTGCATCATCTAGTCCCTATATTTTCATGAACCTTTGCAGAAAGTATATATTATAAACCATGTATATTGTAGACAAAATGAGATGTATTCAATTTTTTCTTAGAACACAGAAATTACCTTTACTGTAATTAAGTGATTTGGAAAATATTCATACAGTGCAAAAGTTCTGGAGATCCGTTCCTTATTTCCACGAGTGCAAAGGTTCAGAAGAACCGTGCCTTCTTTCCACGAGTTCAGCAACTGCAGGAAGACTCACATCTATAGGAGAAAACACCATTTAATTATGAATCAACAGAAGAAGTCATCAAGTACATATAGTAGATCCATCCCAATGCAAGGGAACCGTGTGAGAACCAAAACCTCCATGCCTTCACCTATACGTCACTGGAAAATTAGAAATTTATTGATTAATGAAAAAAGGAAATATGAACGAAAATTAAAAGAACAAAGAGGAGATCAAGTCAAGTTGAATGGATCCGGGTATCACTACATCAAAGATCCGACAGGACCTATTTGAAAGAGACGGAAAGAGATCAAACACATACATGCAGGGCGAACAAGTGCACGATATAAATAAATCAAATCCCCATCAATACGATCGTATAAGACAAGTTGGAGGCGGATGAACAACTGGTGACCTGCATATATTGTATTAATTAATTTGCTGGTACCTGGAAACGGCAAGGTCTTTCGCACGCCGCCGCTGCATGCCAAGCGGTTCCACAAGCCACCGCTTTCTTGCCCCTACGTACTGGAGCGATGGAGCCACCACCACGAGAATGAACCCTAAATCGCCCTCTAGGTATTTTTCCTGAGATCGGCACCACCACAAGAATAAACACTAAATCGCCCTCTAGGCAATTTTTGAGATCAGCTCCACCAAAATAATGAACCCTAAATCGCCCTCTAGGCAATTTTTCCTGATATCGGATCTGGTATTGTATATTCATTATACGTAGGGTGAACAGTTATTATACGTGGGATGAGGAGCTCTCGAAGTGGGCTCTCCTTAATGGGCCCTGTGACTCCGTGAGCGGACTACGTACACGCCCGCCAACACATTTGTCTTCCGTTCCCATTTATTCGTTGCTACACGGGTGTTTGTTTTGTAGTGCTACCACCATTTGCTTTTGGTAATAAATCATGTGCCTGGACACACGCAAATCGTCCCACACGGATAGTTAAGGACCCTTGCTTGTAGTCCCACATGAATACAGTAACACTACTCATTGCTTCACCATTGGTAGTTTCAATATAGCACATGGTTGAGCGCAAAACGAAAATACAAACAATGAATAAAGGTACAAACTTGCTGTTCTTGATCCATGCTTGATAAGATGAGGTTTTTGAGTTTCTGTTGTACCTATAGTTAATCTATTGATTTTCCATTTCACTTTATTTTCAAAAACATAAAGATAAGTGTCTTGTCCCTTTGGCACAAAGAGAGTTTTCCCTTGTTCCTACCATACTCTCATTTTTTAATTATGATTCAGTTTCCACCAAAATGTCCAGCTCAATGAGTTTTGTCAGAATCAAGTAGGGATGAGACTGGATTGAATACAGACGGACACCAGTGATCCTGCATTATGTCTCATATCCCATATTTTATCCCATATTTTTTCTTGGATATTAGAATCGGATATAGATCATTTGGATATTGATATCTATTTCATATACATATCAAAAATCCAATTTTGAGTATTTGGATTTAGATACGTTCAGATATTAAATCTTCGGATTCAGATATGGACTATTCACATAAGGTTATGACCCTTTCGGGATGGACAGAAATCGGGAAATATCTGTCCCAATTTCATTCCTAGAATCAAGGTCTAAAAAGCTTTGAAGTTGTGAAGTAGATTCTGGTTTTACTCTGGCACATGTTCAATAGACCAATGCTTCGCACAGCCAATTTTTCAATGCCCACCTGATCAACAAATACCACCAAGCACCCATCCTAGAGCCAGTCCACAATGCCCAACAATGTTTCACTTTGGGTCCATCCTTCAAAAGAAGAACGACAAGCCGAGATTGCAGTGGGAAAGTCATTTGTTGTAGATTGCAACATTAGAGATCTTCGCCAAGCACAAACGGTTGTGTTCTGATAGGCTCAATGGTTAGTTTGTTGCTTCAACTAGTATTTTTGTTGTTTACCCATTGAGAGTGGGTTTTATTCAGTCAGACGCTAGCTAGAACTATAATATGGAATGGTTAAGTGCATAACTTATGAAGCGACCAAAATAAAAAATCCTTTTTCTAAGAAAACTCATGCAGTTGAAGACATGCTTCAAAGGACGACATAGTTACGAAGAAGGTGCTAAGAAACTTTTGAAGAAGTATTGGTCTCTCACCTAAGAGAAGCACTGACGGAGGCGCCATTGTGAATCGCTATGATCCAACAATTCCTTTCATAAAGACATAGTATCCCTCCAACTGAAAGAAAGATTTGGAGCTCAAACATGTGGATTTGAAGTCAATAACTGATCATGATAATGTATCACCCATGCCCTGTTTGGAAAAATAGTTTATATACAAGAAATGGTTTCATAAATTGGGACAAAAAGAAAGTCTCAAACCCACAATAAACATTTTATCAATTAGATCCATCAAAAAATTTTCCAAAAAAAATCATAAATAAGAAGTTGCTTTGTTTTATTATTATTTAGAACCGCGAACCGTAGACTGTGTGCTAGAGTGGTCCCTCACATGGTTTTTCTTGACGTAGGGTCCACTGCGATGGTCCAATCCACTTTCCCCTTTTAATGTATCGAGGTTCTCTCCCCTTCTCATTTCCTCCACCTCACTCGCTCTCTCTAGTAGCTAAACCTAGAGAGCCGCCGCCGCAGATCGTGACCTCTGTTCTCGACTTCACTGGGGTGGTGCAAGCATCGGTAAGGGCTATGTTTCCCACTCCTCTCTTTTATCCCAACCTTTGTTTGCTCCTCTCTAACAATCTGTCTTCATGATTCCTTTCTCTGTAGCATAGATCTATTGGCGGCCAAAGCAAGGAAGTCGTCAGAGGCCTCGAGCTCCTTGATTTCACTAGGGGTGATGCTAGCAGATGGTAAGGGATCTATTTGCCATGCTTATATTTTGTTTCCCATCTTTATCTACGCCCCCTCTCTTAAGCTCTCTATGCGATTCCTCGCTCTCTCTAACATATGGTAGGAGCGAATGTGTTACCAGAAACCGCAACCTCCCTACCGAATTTCGTCGATGTAGAGTGAGCTAAATAGTCTTTGACATTCCTCTCTCTCTCTCTCCCTGGCTCTCTCCGAGATCCCTCCTCCCTCCCTTCTCTAGGTGTGGGGGAATGAATGAGGGTATATATGGCGGAAGTCGACTAGCATTTCAGGCTGCAGTCCATGAGAACCAGCGGTAGTAGTCTGTGGGGCACTACAAACACTTCTCTCTTACTTTCTGTTTCTTTCATCATTTTTTTGTTGAGCAATATTTAGAAATACTTGTAAAATTATCTCTAATGTTCGATCCAAATGATTTAAACAAACACCTAGGTGAAATTAAATGTGTTAGTCCAATCGAAGTATATATGGAACCTCTTTGTATAGTTGGAAACTTTTCAAGCAAACTTTTAGCTTAGTGAGTTGTGCTGAGGGTGCGTTAGCACGACACTGTGATCCAGAAAATTTGACTCCCATCAATCTTGTTGTCTATTCTTGTTTTCCTGTGCAGCACAGCAAATGGCTCCAGACCATAGTCGGATGGTCATGCCTCCGACCTTCGCCACCGGCAGTGCAGATCGCCTGAGCGCCCTCCCTGATGAGATCCTCCAGCACATCCTCTCCTTCCTTCCAGCGCAAGAGGCCGTGCGGACCTGTGTGCTTGCCCAGAGCTGGCGCCATGTCTGGGAACTCGTCAGGCGCCTGCACATCACAGGCACAACGACGCCGACGTACGCGGGGCAAGTTCGTGGTTTCGTGGACCGACTGCTTCAAACCCGCCTCAGCATGATCTCGCACTCCCCCCTCGACATGTGCGAGATCAAGTTCGACATGTTCGAAGACGACGACGAGGACTTCGTCCATCGTTGGATCGACCATGTCGTACAGCAGTGCAAAGTCCAGTGGCTCTCGCTCAACATCTTTGACAACGAGGCCGACGATCCATGGTTTCCGCTACCTGAGCTGCCCCTGTTCTCGCCGTACCTGACGAGGCTAGATCTCTACGGCATAGAGTTCAATGCAAGCTTCGCCCACTTCTCAAGCTGCCCTGCCCTGCAAGACCTCAAGATCGAGAAATGCGACCTCTCGGAGGTGTGGGAGATGGAGTCACCGTCACTGAAACGACTGAGCATCACAGACTGCATCTCCTGCCCACACTGGCGCTTCCGGATTTTTGTTCCACGGCTGGTCTGGCTGTGGTTAAGCATCCCTTCTGCTGACAGGACTCCCCAGCTTGAGAGCATGCCGGACTTGGTGGCAGCGTATGTTAAACTAGACTGGTGTTTGGACGAGTGCACTTGTGAGGGCGACCGCTTGGATTGCTGTCATGTTAACCAAGCTGCTTACAGCTATTCATACAGTGACATTGACGACGGTGATGAAGAAGATTCGGATAGCTATGCATCTGACCATGCTGAAGTAGATTATGGCTATTCCTCTACTGAAGATGATGACGACGACCATGATGAAGAAGGCTTTTCTGATGATGACAATAGCAGTGAAGTTACCGGAAAGTGTGTACTTCTCGGAGGCTTATCAGAAGCTACAGATTTGACCCTGATATCTGGCCACGAAATGGTACACTTTAATTTGTCTTTCATTCACTACTCGTTTGTATTGTTCACTGTTCCACTGTGTATATTTTATGTTTATGTGTTACTATATATCTTTGTTAACTGCTTGCTATTGTAAATGATGAGAAACACATCGTGTTCATTCACAGTAATTATATTTCCTTGCAATGGTTCAGTTTGTTTTCAGAAGAGACTTGAGATGGTGCCCTACATTTTCCAAGTTAAAGACCCTGTTGATCAATGATTACTGGTGTGAGCCTCCTTATTGCCGTGCATTAGCACGCATTCTTGAACACTCACTGGTTCTAGAGAAGCTCACTATCGTTCTTTCGGGCAAGGTACAATTATTTCCTCCTAAATGGTGGCAATGCAAATTACTGTAAATTTCATCAATTGATCTCGTTGAAGTGTTTATGCTTGCTGCAGGGACCCAAATATAAAGTAGAAATGAAAGGATGCCTCAATGCAGTACGGAGACCAGCTATGATGATATCGGAACTCCTAAGGATAGTGGAAGTGAAATGTGATGTCGTCAATGATACATTTCACAATGTTTTGAGGTTCCTAGATTCAGTTAACATATGTAAGCTCACTGGGACCTGTTCTTTTGCATTATACATTTCGGCACTCCACCTTTTGTTTGTATCATAATAAGCTAAATTTTGCTACTGTACTTTAATTTAAGTGAATGAAAACTCCTTGCTTACTGTGGGTGCAAAAGTTAAAAATAATATACACATACATAGACACACCCTGCAATTTTCTTCCATATTTGGCAAAAAATGAACAAAAGGAAATGAAGAAAATTCATGATCAAGAACAAAACAATTAACATTATTGATTCAATTAGAGATAAACAGATATTCTGCAATTTTTCTTGGAAAGTAGGAGACACAATAAAACTGGTTATGTGGACCACTGTAATGCTTAAAGCAGCATATTAATTACAGTTGTTAGTTAGTTTAGAGAAAACATGTTATAGTTATTGGTTGGTTTGTTCAAAATATGTTATAGTTTTTGGATTACTTGTAGAAACACAAATGTTTGAAAGAGGGGAGGGGCATGTAGAGGCTACTACCCTGCCTCTTGCTTCAACAGATGCCATAGTGGGGAGGGGCACCAAAGTGAAGCCTCTAAGGAGGATACAATACCTAGATGCAATCAACCCCATTGGAAGAACTAGCACAAGGTTTTTCAATCAAAACCACCTGATGTGGGGGGAAGGGGCATGACAATGCCTCCATTGAGAAATGAAGCATTCGAATGTATCGCATTGTCAACTTAAGCAAAAGCCGACTATGGTGGCACCGGCTGGCTATGTCATGCCCTTGTCGCTAGTGCCAGCGAGAGCATATGCCACCCAAACAAGGATTCCCCACCACCACTGTAACACCCCAGGTGTTTAGCTCCTTAATTGCATTGCATTTGCATGAGCATAAGCAAGCATCATTCATTTCATGCATAAGCTTAATATGTTATATTTCATGTGAAGTAAAGGTGAGTAAGGTGCAACACACAAGTACCTTATGTGCAATTTCCTTTGTGAGATATGTCAACCACTTTAGTGTAACATAATTAGCAAGTGTTATGCAACACACTCATGCAACATGTGCAACATGAGCTTGCAACATTTGGGTGAAAGTATTGAATTACTTGTGCCAAAGTATGTGACACTAGGAATTTTGTGCAACCAAGGTGTAGAGTGGCTAATTAGGTCTTATAACACCTTAATTACATTTAGGGTAAGTAGTGGAGCAATGTTCATGTTGACCAAAATTACCAAATTGCCCTTCCAAATGTTGTTGACTAAGTTGGACCCCTAGAGTGATCTGGTTTGACCAATTAAAAAGTCCAATTTAGAGATCTTGCATGGAGGAGCAACCTTAAGCAAAGTTGTAGAGAATTTCATGAGGAACAAAAGTTCTAATATGGCCATCTCATGAAAATGACCAGAACATGCTCAAAAATGGCCCACAAGTCAGTATTAGGGGCTGTTTTGGGACTTGGCAAATTTTGGCTAAGTGTGAAGCTGAAAACCGTTTCACTGTACCTCACTTTGACAACTTGTAACTCACAAACTAGGCCAAACCAGTCCTGGAGCCAATTGACAAAGTTGTTGTCCACACATAGCTCTACAACATTGTCAATATCACCATCACCTAGTTCTAAATGGTTTAGGAGATATGGTGTCTAGAAAATCGGGTTTCAGTCGGCTTAGTGACTGAAACTAAGTTTCAGTTTCAAGGGGCACCACTTTGGAGCCTTGTAGTTTCAAATCCAGGCCGAACCAGCCCAAACTCCAATTGACAAACTTGTAGTCCTCATGTAGCTCTACAACATTGCCAACATCACCCACGTCTGGTTCTCACTGGTTTGGGAGTTAATCGTCGACGAAGCTGCTCTGTCAGTCGAACAAGGACGACCTCCATTCAGTAAACGGTGACACCATGCAGCCGGCTCGCGTCGTGGCGCTCGGGCAGAGCCCGGTGGCCGCGTGGCGCGTGCGTGCTGCTGTCGTCTCCACATCGCGAGCTCACGCGCGGGAGTGAAGTGGGAGTCGACACCTCAATTCCCAGCACTCACGCCACTCCCTCCTCCATTCCCTTGCTCTCTGGTCCGACAAGCAGTGCCACTCCGACCCCGCCGCGGCCGGGCAAGCTCACCACCGCACGGTAGCCTACCTAACTTCACCCACAGCTCCGCCTTAGGCTCCCTGACCTTCCCCTACATCGCGCTTGACCCATTTCGTAGAGGTGAGGAGGTATTGTCGACTTTCTCTCCACTGGAGCTCACCGGAGTATCGCCGCCGCCACGGTCCACCGTGGCCAGCTCCCCTCCCTCATTCTCCTCCTGTCATGAACCTCGTTCTCACCTCCGTAATCTGTGGGGATGCTTGTGGCGAGACCTTACCGTGGGATGCGACCTCGCCGGAGCGGAACACGACGACCACCGTCGTCGCGCTCACCGCCCCGCATCACGGCGCTCCGTGGCCGGGGTGGTTAGGGCCTCTCTCCATCTCCCTTCCTACCTCAATAGCTCCGCCTAGCTGCAGTGAAGCTCGTACCGAGCTTAGCTGGGACCGTGCAGCCTCACCGGCGGCGGTACACCGCCACCCGACCCTCACCGGCCGCCGCTCGCGGTGGCGAGCCCCTCCCACTCCAATCCACACCGTCCTTCTTGCACGAATCGAAGCACCATGTGACGGAGAACGCGAGGGTGTGCTTGGTTTCCCGAGCGAGCTCCCCTCCGACGAGCTTGAGCTCGTCAGAGCTCGCGGTTCGCCGCCCCTCTGCCCTCTGTCACTGACCGCGGGGACCCACCTGTCAGGTGCCGCGCGTGGGCGGGAGCCCGAGCGGGCCGCGCGCGCGCCGTGGGCCGCGTCCTTTCCCGGGCCGGCCCAGTATAAAAGGAGATCTTTTTCATTTTTATTTATTTTTGCTACAAAATTTTGGTTAAGTTTGGAAAATGTAGATCTAGGGTTTTACTTGCCCAAAAATTATGAGATAAATTTTGTTGGGATCTACAGGATGTGTAGTATTTTAGAAAAATATAAATTGGATATGTGATGTTTGTTTGCTGGGATATTTAAATAGGTCCTTGAAATGTGTTTTAAATCACATGCAAACTTGTTTAAATTTTATCTTGAGTTTCAGTGTTCCAAAAATTATGAAATTTGGTGAGTAGGCTAATTTATACTTGCTCTAGCTTTGGTAAACATTTGGACAGTAGTGCTTAAGTACTTTTCAAGTTATCAAGCTATCTTGTGATTCTAGGAAATACTTAAATTAATTTTTGTAATTTTTCTACATGTGCAATGTTCATATAATTTTTTGGAGAATGTCTTGGTACCCTAGAGTGTCTAAGAAAATTAAGAAATCTGTTGTTTGACACTTTTTACTGTGCTTTGTTATTTATACAAAAATCAACCTTTTTGGCTTGGGAATTTTGTGTAGGAAGTTCCTGTGAATAAATTTAGTTCAAATTTTTACAGTAGCCTCTTTTTGGGTCAGAGAGTCTCCTGTAATTTTTGTAGAATTTTAGGAGCAGTTTACATATATGTTTGAAATTCCACTTAATTACTTAAGTACATTAAGAAATGAGTTTAAATAAATATTCTAGGTGGGCACACCTTACTTTCGGGTGTTTTTGTGACCTTTGTGAACTTGTAGTAGTATTAGTTTGGTCTTAGAAAATATTTGCCACATCAATAAATATTTAACCTTTACAATTTTAGGTTTTCTGGACAGCTGATAGTATTTCTAGGTTTGACCTTGGATAAATGTGGTTGCTGGAAAACTTGTAAATACCAAAGTTATAGTAAAAATTGTAAATGAGCTTGTGTCAAAAATTGGGAGCATTTGGCTTAGTAGTTTGGGAGTTATTGCTGTTTAAAGTGACAGTCCAGAAGTGACTGCTCTCTGTTTAGAGAAAGCAGATTCTGGAACTTTGAAATTTCGACTAGGTAAACTTTGGAATTTAGTACTGTGGTCTGAAAACAAATTGTGGTGCATTTCTTGAGCTTTCCAGATTGTCTTAGATCATATCTTTTGGAGTTAGAAATCTTCAGTTATGTCAGAATCTTTGAGCTGCTGTCCAGAATAACTTACTGTGGTAACCTAAATAATGTCACTCTTGTGTTTATTAGGTGTTAGGGCCTTAACCGAAGAGGAACAACTATATCCTAGGTTGGGTAGATTAGGTAAGTACTTCTCCACCGGAGAAGAGATTTGCACGTACTAATAAAGTAACTTGATTAGATTATTATTTTATTTCTGAAATGCATTTTCATTCCGAGCATGTTGCACCCATTTATGTATTCATGATATTTATTGTGCATTCATGCAATAGGTGTACCGGAGGGGGTAACTCTCCTCGAATTCGAGCCTGTGATTCCGGAGGAAGTCCAGGACCAGCCGGAGCAGCTAGAGGAACCAGCCGGCGGCGAAGCTCCTGTCGAAGATCTACCTGAGTGTCATGACCACCGGCCTTCGACCTTTCTGAAAGGCAAGCCCCGGTGCATGCTGAACCTACTGTTTTATAAATTAATCTTGAGTACTTTTAATTGTTTAATGCATTAAGTTGTAGGAGTTATATGAAAACACTTGTTGCATTATACCTGTCCTTGTCCAGATATCGTACTTAATCCTATATTAGGTTTAGGCACGTGTCAATGCTTAGCCCTGCTTAGTACGGTAGAAGTCGGGTGATTTCCGGTCATCCGCGAGATGTAGGAAGGAGTCACGAGTGGCTTTATGGCTATCGTGGATAGAACCATGCTTAAAAATGAAATTGAGACCGGGCGGGAGTTCGATAGTACAGCCGCAAGACACTTCACGTCTTGGGTGTGGAGCTATGCCCGTCTGAGTCGTTTAAGGACCGATTCGCTGTACGTCCTTGAGTCATGTTGAACGCAGTCTAACACTTAGTTGGCCGGATAAGCCGTTCCGACCGCGAAGCCGAGTAATGTGATTCAGGCTGGGAATCGAATGGTAGGTTGCTTCTTGGAGGAGAGAAAGGATGTGCTTGGGGACATTGGCGTGAGACCAAGGGGGGGGGTTAGAGTCCCTATCACCTGGCAGAGTGTCGCCCTTGGGGTCGCGACATTATTCGGACCCGCGATTCCTGAATCATATGAAACGGTGGCCTGTGCGACCCTGGCAGGGGTCTGCACGGTGAGTGTTAGAAATACCCCTCCAGCTGGATAGGAATTCGATTCGAATTGCCGTCGCTCCCGGTTAGTGAGCACTTGACTTGAGCAGCGGCAACGTAGATCTCATTAAATGAACCGGTGGTTAAGGGAATGATACAATGTTGCCACAATTCATACCTGCTCTGGATATAATGATGATAATTGTTTGATTATAATCAAGTGCATGTTTAGTACAGGTGCTAAGATAGATGACAGGTAAATGCTAAAAATAACTGCTAGTACAGGCTATAAGAGTTTCAATTACTTATGCATTTATGCAAAATGTTATGTCAGCTAGCCTCTTGTGTAAGCCTTGCATAATCCTTGGTGTCATCTTATTTCTGGTTTTCGACGGGTAAGTCTAGCTGAGTACATTCCAGTACTCAGGGTTTATTCCCTCCTGTTGCAGATGATATGTGAAAGGATCTAATAGGCCTAGAGGGGGGGTGAATAGGCGGATCTAAAAACCTGAAACTCAAAACTCAACGCGGAAGTTAAAACACTGACCGGTACTACCGGTTGATTTGGACCGGTACTACCGGTGAGGGATCACCGGTACTACCGACGCTGACCACCGGTACTACCGGTACCCTACTGAAACTAAGAAATCAGAGATTTGCGAGTTGTGATTTCAGATCTGAGTTTTACCCCACTACCGAAGATGATGTTGATGAAGTTTATGAACTCTCCTTTCTTGTTCCTTTACCAAGAGTAGATCGAGCACCCACAACCTATGAAAGAGATATGAAAGAGGGAGAACACAAAGAACAAGTAATATCTCAAGTGAACACGAATAACAACAACAACAAGCACGCAGGACGCACGATTTAACCCGAGGTTCGGCAACCCCACAAAGGAGTTCCTACGTCCTCGTTGTTGAGGTGACCACTAAGGTCGGAGTCTATTCCACCTCCTTGCCTCCCTCAAGCAACCACAAAGGTTAGCCCAAGATTTCCACTAAGAATACAAGGGTAATACAAACTCTTCGGGGTGCCCTCACAAGTACAACAACACGGGCAACCACGAAGAACACCTAGCCGGCTAGGGTTCCAAGAACCCAAGAGTAACAAATACAAACCAAGCCAACTAGGAGGGGAACCAAGTGCTCAAGATGTGAATTGAAGCTTTCCACTCTTAAATCTCTCCTCTCTACTCAGATCTTGCAAGGGATTGGATTTGAGAGCAAAGAGGAAGAGAGAGGGTGAGTCAATGCTTGAGAGTTGTTTGTCTGAAGGTTGGTAGGAGTAAATGACGTGAGTAACGGTTAGAAATGAAGGGGAGAGCTATTTATACTCTTATCTTCGAAGCGGTACCGGTACTACCGGTGAACCCACCGGTACTACCGATCCTAAGGGTTTCGACCGTTACAACCAACCTACTGGAGACTATTACGAGAAAATAGCCTATCGGTACTACCGGTCTATCACCGGTACCACCGGTCAACGACCAGTACCACCGGTAGTACAGATTTTGGCGAAGACAAGTTTTGCGGGAAAAAGACTTACCGGTACTACCGGGCTTTCACCGGTACCACCGGTCAAAGGCCGGTACTACCGGTCAACCACCGATACTACCGCTAGAACAAAAACTCGCAGAACTAAGGCGCTGACACCGGCGGGATTTATGCCTACCGGTACTACCGGTGGTTCACCGGTACTACCGGTACTCCCAGGCATAAAACACTTCTCTAAGTGTCCGTGAGTGCAAAGGTGTCTTTTAAACGCTTAAACCAATACACATTGAGCACAAGTTTTCTCTCTAGATAACCTAATTTGTATCCCTCTTGATAGTGCGGCGTTTCTTATAACTCAAGTCAAAAGATAAAATCAAATCTATCCACTTGAGACGGAACGCTTTTCAAACAATGGAATTGAGGGTGCTAACATCACCAAATGTGACCATACAAATTCTTTCATTGAACTAACACCTGCATATTCACTTAGATAGACATGTTAGTCCCTAATTTGATTGTCATTAATTATCCAAAACCCACAACGGGGGCGAATGCACTTACAAACTCCCCCTTTTTGGTAATTGATGACAACCAACTTAGGCTTACATAAGATGTAGAGAATTGAAGATTTTTTGAATTTCAAACTTTACGAGAGGCTCCCCCTCAGTGTATGCATTGAACTTGAATCTCAACATTAATCATAATCAATATGCATACATAAGGGAAGCTCCCCCTAAATTTTGCAATTCGTGGGGTGCCTAAAAGTGTGTGACAAGAATTATATCGTGATGCATGAGACATGACTTATCACACAAAAACAAGAAAGGCTAAGGTAGAAAGAAAAGGACTAAAAAAGAAACAACACAGCCAAACTAAGCCAACAAACAACATCAGAAAAAAACATCTAGGCAAACATAACAAATAAGCATAAGTGATTTGCCTACAATCATCCATCATCACACCAATAGTTCTTAGTCCACCATACATAGTTCACCACAGGGTTTGGAATTAAAACACGACCATTAACTACCTATTACATAGATGATAAGCCTAACACTCCCCCTTTGGCATCAAATGCCAAAAAGGGTAGGCACGGAAACAACCAAGGTAACAAAATCTAATAAGGCTCCGAGAAGTCGCGGTCATCGTCGTCGGTCGAGTAGTCAACCAACCCTGGCGATGGAGGGACCGTCTTCTTACCACGAGGGTCATCGGACGGGCTAGCCTCCTCACTAGGACCAGAGACGGGAGCACCATACGACTCATTGTACTCGACAAAGGGATCCCGAAACTCACGGAGAGGACTCTCAGGAGGATCAATCTGTAGGTGCTGCTCAATACGCCTTAGGCGACGATCATCCTTCTCAGCCTTGTAACAGAAGGCCTCCCAAAGCTTCCCCAAAGCATACTTGATGACACCGCCACCACGCCGACGACGCTCCGAGGAGGAGCGAGTAGGAGCAGTAGCAGTACCACCACGGTAAGCACCGCGGGAGGAAGTACGAGTGGCCGGACCACGAGTGGGAGAAGGAGCGGAACCACCACCAACACCTCTGGGGCCCAAATGACGCACGGAGTAGGACTTGTGCACAGTATTGTGATGGAATGAACGACCCACCACTTGCTCAATGATATACATGAGATATGGAGCATATGGCACAGACTTGTGGGGATCATTTGCAGCCTGCTCAATCTTGCGCCACATAAAGTCAGTGATGGAAAAACGATCACCACCAGTTCCAAAACGGCAAAGGACCTTAGGAGCATCAAGCATGAGATGAATAGAATCTCCAATCTTCGGGTCCAAGGTAAGGCGAATGAGATTGTTGAGGACATAAAAGTACGGCTTCAAATGAGTGGTAGTGAAATCAACAGTCGCACCAGGCTTGTATACCTCAGCAGCCTCTAAGTCATCGTGAGAGACAGAGTCTAGAAAAAAAAATCAAAAAGACTAGAAGCACCCCTGTCCTCAGCAGTAAACCCAAGAAGGCGTGAAAAAGTCCGATAATCACATCTGTAATGGATGCCTTGAGTAAGCCAATGTAGTACAAGGTTTTGAGAATCAATCCACAGAGTTGCATAAAACTGACAGATAATCTCATCATTCCAATTATGTTGGAACGTCATAAGAGGAAGCAGACGACAAGCATCAAGATCAGCAACCAAACGGTGAATGTCAGGATTGTTCAAATTATCAAGAGAGGCGCGCTGCACCCACTTGTGCTGGAAGATTGGCGGAGAAGAGCCACGCTGCCCACTCTTGAAAAGAACCTTGTAATAATAATCCGAATGCATGCGGCTCCAAAAACGAACATCCACACTAGGATTGCGGATAAACTGATAGGGATTCTCACTGCGCTGCACCCGTAAATCACCCGCTCTCTTAGAATAATCAACAGGAAGAGAGGGTTGATAACCACCTTGATTCTGAGGACCGGACATACGAGGATTTGCATTTTGATGAAATAAAAGCATCCGGTTGGCAGTGGCAAGACCAATTTGTATAGGGGATTGAGCCACAATGTTAGGGTCAATAGAGCGACCCTCAATTTGCATAGCGGCAAGCTGTGGATTCTCACCTGCCGGACGCTGCCCCTGTACTTGCTCGCTATGACGACGCGGAGGATTGGGGCGTCCCATACTCGAGAGAGGAGCAGGCACACCCTGGGACTCAACATCATCTTCATCTCCAATGCCGCCACCACCTCCACGGCCGCTAGAACGAGTGGCAGTCCTTCCACGGACAGGCCGGGAAGCACTACCACCATCACCTCCACTAGGACGAGCGGCCCTCTTGGGGTTCTTCCTTTGCATGCTTGAAGATGAAAGAAGATTGAATCACAGCAAAGGAAGAAGTTTGGGCAACTCCAAAGCACCTCCACGCGATCCCCACGACAAGGGGAAACTTCTCCTCAAAGATCGGCAAGAGTGGTGGAGGGAGGAGGGAGATCGAGTGGGGGTTGGAAGGGGCGGCGCCGTCGGTGATGGTAGGATGCGGGCACGGGGAAGACGAATGAGGGAAGAAAGATCACAGCCCCTATTTATACCCAGCCGCAACTTACACTACCGGTACTACCGGTGGAGAAGCACCGGTACTACCGGTCAGGTCGACAACGGCGGACAGGCGACGCGAGAAAAAAGAACTACCGGTGGTACCGATGTCTAGTCGGTACTACCGGTCACCCGGCGGTACCACCGGAGGTTCCAGTGCAGGAAGAAGTGAGTGAGAGATGGTGAACATATATGATGAACTAGAACTAACTCAAGCATGTCCAGATTTCATAGAAACAACACAAAACTATGAACATGCTTAAGAAGTGAAAATAGATTTTGAAATCTCATCCAAATTTTTTTTAAAGAGTTTTCGCCTAGCTAGAATCAAACAAAATATGTCCAAAAAATCAAGCCACATTATGAGAATCAATGATATTTAGTTCACTCCTCAAAGCACAAAATCTTGACTCATCTAGGGGCTTTGTGAAGATATCGGCTAGTTGCTTTTCGGTGCTCACATGATGTAAAGCGATATCTCCTTTGGCTTCATGGTCTCTCAAGAAATGATGCCGGATGTCTATGTGCTTTGTACGAGAATGGTTTACGGGATTATTAGCCAATTTAATGGCACTCTCATTGTCACACAAGAGGGGAATCTTGGTTAGCTCACAACCAAAGTCTTTTAGGGTCTGCTTCATCCAAAGTAGCTGGGCACAGCAAGCACCGGCCGCCACATACTCGGCTTCGGCAGTAGACAAGGCAACACTATTTTGCTTTTTAGAGCTCCACGACACCAAAGACCTACCAAGAAATTGGCAAGTCCCGGTAGTGCTCTTTCGATTTACCCTGCAACCGGCATAATCTGAATCGGAGTAGCCAAGTAAATTAAAAGTGGAGCCCTTAGGATACCACAAGCCAAGATTAGGAGTGAGCACTAAATATCTCAAAATTCTCTTAACAGCCACTAAGTGACATTCTTTCGGATTAGCTTGAAATCTTGCACACATGCACACACTAAGCATAATATCGGGCCTAGATGCACAAAGGTAAAGTAAGGATTCAATCATGGAACGATATACCTTTTGATCGACGGCCTTTCCATCCTTGTCGAGATCAAGATGCCCATTGGTTGGCATCGGTGTCTTGATGGGTTTTGCTTTCTCCATGTCAAACTTCTTCAACATGTCAAGAGTATACTTCGTTTGACAAATAAAGGTTCCTTCCTTGAGTTGCTTGATTTGAAAACCAAGAAAGAACTTCAACTCTCCCATCATAGACATCTCGAATCTATTCGTCATAATCCTACTAAACTCCTCACAAAAAGCCACATTAGTACTACCAAATATTATGTCATCGACATATATTTGGCAAATAAAGATATCATTATTGACTTTGCGAGTAAATAAAGTTGGATCGGCCTTGCCTATCTCAAACCCTTGTTTGAGTAGGAAGTCCTTAAGACAATCATACCAAGCTCTAGGGGCTTGCTTAAGCCCATAGAGTGCTTTGTTGAGCTTATAGACATGATCAGGATTCTTGGGATCTTCAAAACCCGGTGGTTGCTCTACATATACTACTTCGGAGAGGGGGCCGTTGAGGAATGCACTCTTCACATCCATTTGATATAGCTTGAAGTTGTGATGGACGGCATAGGCAAGTAAGATCCGTATTGACTCAAGCCTTGCCACCGGTGCATAAGTTTCCCCAAAATCCAAACCTTCAATTTGAGTGAATCCTTGAGCTACCAACCTCGCCTTGTTTCTTGTGACCACACCATGCTCATCTTGCTTGTTGCGGAAAACCCATTTGGTTCCAATCACATTTTGTTTAGGTCTTTCCACCAATGTCCAAACTTCATTACGAGTGAAGTTATTCAACTCTTCTTGCATTGCAATCATCCAATCCTCATCATCAATGGCTTCTTCAACCTTTTTAGGCTCTTTTGGAGACACAAATGAGAAGTGTTCACAAAAGCTTGCAAGCCTTGACCTTGTGATGACTCCTCTTTGAATGCTTCCTAAGATGTTATCAACGGGATGATCTCGTTGAATGGTATGATGTACTCTTGGGTGAGGCACTTGAGTTCTCCTTTGGATTGGACCTTCATCTTCATCATCCTTGTCTTGGTTGATTGAAAGGTCAAGATTAAGATCTTGTGTGAAGTTGTCTTTATTTCTATTTCGATCATCAACTTGGTTGCTATCTTCGACTTGTGGTGAATTTTGAATGACTTGAACACTTGAATCATGTCCATTTCTTGATGTAGAACCATCATCATGGACATTTATTGACTCATGATGCATATGCGGATCATGAATGGTTTGCTCTTGTTCATATTCATCATCTTCTTCAATGGGCTTTACTTCACCGGTAGCAAGCTTCTTGATCACTTGAGAGGATGGTTCTTCTTTACCTATAATGTCAACATTGACTTGCTCCTTTTGAGAGCCGTCGGTTTCATCAAATGTCACGTCAATCGCTATTTCAACTTGACCGGTTGTCTTGTTGAAAACACGATAGTCATGTTCGTTAGTACCATAACCAAGCAAGAAACCTTCATCAACCTTTGGTGCAAACTTTGAGCTTTTGGATTTCTTGTTAAGTATGAAACACTTGCATCCAAAAACTCGAAAGTAATGCACCTTAGGTTTGTTACCGGTAAGAAGCTCGTAGGCGGTCTTTTTCATGATTTTATGAAGATACAAGCGGTTGATTGCATGACATGCCGTGTTGACCGCTTCCGCCCAATACTTGTCCGGAGTCTTGTATTCATCCAACATTGCTCTTGCCGCTTCTATGAGTGTTCGGTTCTTTCTCTCCACAACACCATTTTGTTGAGGAGTATAGGGAACCGAAAACTCATGCTTGATTCCCTCTTCATTAAGGAACTCTTCAATATTGGTGTTCCTAAACTCCGTCCCGTTGTCACTTCTCACTTTCTTGATCTTCACTTCAAATTCATTTTGAGCTCTTCTTGCAAACTTCTTGAAGATTACTTGAGTATCACTTTTATCTTGCAAAAAGAATACCCAAGTGAAGCGGGAATAATCATCAACAATAACGAAACCATATTTGTTACCTCTAATGCTTATGTAAGCATTGGGACCAAATAAGTCCATGTGAAGTAGCTCAAGTGGTCTCATTGTTGATACAACATTTTTGACGGGATGCTTGGCTCCAACTTGTTTGCCCGCTTGACATGCGCTGCAAATCCTATCTTTCTCAAAAGAGACATTTGTTAGTCCAAGGATGTGTTCGCCTCTTTGAAGGTCGGCCAAGTTCCTCATTCCAACATGGGCTAGTCGGCGATGCCATAGCCAACCCATGCTAGATTTTGCCACTAAACAAGTCTCGGGCTTCACTTTACTAGATGTGAAATCAACTAGATAAAGTTTGCCTTTCAAACGACCTGTGAAAACAATGGAGGAATCCTTCCTTTTAGAGACTTCCACACCCACATTGGTAAAGAGACAATTGTAGCCCATCTCACAAAGTTGTGAAACGGATAACAAATTGTATCCTAACCCTTCCACAAGTAATACATTTGAAATAGAATTATCATTTGAGATAGCAATTTTACCCAAACCAAGGACGTCTCCTTTACCATTATCACCAAACACAATGCGTTCACTTGTACTTTGATTTGGTTGAAAGGAGGTGAACATATTCTTCTCTCCGGTCATATGATTAGTGCATCCACTATCTAGCACCCAACTTGTTCCACTGGAGGAGTATTCCTACAAAAACAAATTAAGCCTTGGTTTTAGGTACCCAAATTGAATTGGGTCCTAAGGGGTTAGTCACATAGGTCTTGGGCACCCAAACACTCCTTATGATTTGCTTCTTCTTGAGTGCACCAACATACTTCACAACAATCTTACCATCCTTGCCCCAACAACACATATAATCACTAGCATAGCTTCGTGAAATGGGTACTTGTTGCTTGGAGGTAAGCACTTGCTTCTTTTTGTTGTTGGCCTTGGTCTTAGCAAATGTGCTTGAAGGAGTGGCAACGTTGTTGACCTTGTTGATAAGATCGTCTAGTGCCACACCCTTGTTGAATCTCACACAAGGCACTCCATTGATCATGTTCCTTCCATTTGCTTTACCATCATACCTATTGTATCCAAGTCCATCCTTGATGAGGGGGTGTCTTGATGACTTGTACATGGTTGTTGATTGCTTCTCCTTGCAACCATTCTTGATAACCATGTTCAATCTTTGAATCTCCTTATCTTTCTTTTCTAGCTCAACAAGGTTAGTATCACAAGCACTTATATCATGATTACAACATCTTTTACATCCTTCACCAGTTGAAGCATTGGAATCACCGGATTCCTTAGGATGGATGGAAGTGCTATTCCAAAGAGTTTCATAGCTAAGTTCAAGAGTATAATATTTATCTTTGAAGCTTGTGAGGCTTTCTTGAACCAAGCTATGTTCACTCTTTAAACTAGATAAAGAGTCATTAACCAAAGAATGTTCCTTAGTCAAACGTTCATATGAATCTTTGGCTAAGGATAATTCTTTGTTTAATTTCTCAACTTCCTCCTTTTCCTTAGAAAGGCATGCTTCAAGTTCAAGGTTCTTCTCCCTTTCCACTAGGAGCAATTCCCCTTGCGACTCGATGCATGCTTCCCGCTTTTCTAGCTTTTGGATTAGTTTTATTATTTGAGAGCCGGCCGATTTTCCGAATTTCTTTATCATGTTGTTTGCAAGTTCATCATCATTTTCATCACAACTACTACATTCATTACTAGAGTGAGTCGGAGAGTTGTGTGGTACCTTCTCTCCCTTTCCCATAAGGCAAGTAGGAGTGTAGTAGTCGTTGTCGATGAGATTCTCGAAGAGCCTAGGTGATAAAGATAAGTCGGTGAACAATGATGGTGACGAAGAATGGTTGATGATGCGCTTGGGTTGAGAGGAAGAAGTCTCTTGAATAGCAATCGTTGCTACACCCTTCTTCTTCTCCTTATCTTTGTCATTTGAATCATCACTTTCATCATTTGATTCCCATTCTTCACCAAGATGTGCTTCACCTCTCTTCTTGCCTTTATGCTTCTTGTCATCATCTTTGTTGTGCTTGTGCTTCATCTTCTCTTTTGGACAATCAGCAATGAAATGACCAATATCTCCACAACCATAACAAAATCTTTTCTTGTATGGCTTGGCTCCACTCCTCTTCCTCTCCTTCTTCTTTTTCAAGTATTTTCTATAGTTTGCAACTAATAGAGCTTCTTCCGCATCGGAATCTTCATCTTGTTCTTCATCACTTGACGGATCATGAATATCTTTCTTCTTGCCTCTACCATGAGATGCCTTGAGAGCAATATTCTTCTTTTGACTTGATGCTTCTTTTGCTTCATCTTCTAAGCACTCATGGTGTTTCAACTTGGCAAGCATTTCTTGAGGTGTCATTGTGTCATAGTTAGGTCTTTCCATGATGACCGAAGCAAGAATGTTGTTCTTTTGTCTATATACTCTACACAACTTTCTAGCCGCCGAGTTGTCATCCCAATACGTGTCACCAAGAGCTCTTATTCTATTGATCAAGGTCATGAATCTATCAAACATAGCTTGGGTAGTTTCACCTTCAATCATCCCAAAGTTCTCAATCTTGCTTTGAAGTAGCTCAATGTTTCCCTTTCTCACACTTTTATCACCTTCAAATGAAACCTTCAAGGTATCCCAAATTTGCTTTGCACTTTCCATGCCGTTTACCTTGTTGTAATCTTCTTGATTTAGGCATGATAGAATCAAGGAAGCAGCTGTAGCATTTTGTTGTATATCAAGGTAATCTTCGGTTGTCAACTCACCATCTTCTTCCAAAGCTTTAACACCCACTTCCACAATCTCCCAACATCTTGCGGCAATAAGATGCATCTTCATTCTATGAGCCCAATCGGTATATCTAACTCCATCAAATTGAGGTGGTTTACCGGGGTTGATGGTTGGCAAGTGTGTATTGGATTTGCTAAAAGAAGAGTACTCATATGGAACACGAGTAAACCCTTTAGGTGTCTTGATTGCTTCATTCTCACCATCTCCATCACCACCACTTGCCACATCTTCAATCTTCTTACTTACGGCTTCCTTTAACTTATTCATCTCATCTTGCATCTTGTTCATTTGCTCTTTTTGTTGCTCTAGAAGCCTGTCACTGAGTTTCCCGGCAAGCAGCTCAACTAGCTTGTTCAAGGTGTCATCATCAAGGGTAGCCATGCTTTCTCCTCACGCGGTGAAGCGCTAAACACGAGGAAACCTGCTCCGATACCAATTGAAAGGATCTAATAGGCCTAGAGGGGGGGTGAATAGGCGGATCTAAAAACCTGAAACTCAAAACTCAACGCGGAAGTTAAAACACTGACCGGTACTACCGGTTGATTTGGACCGGTACTACCGGTGAGGGATCACCGGTACTACCGACGCTGACCACCGGTACTACCGGTACCCTACTGAAACTAAGAAATCAGAGATTTGCGAGTTGTGATTTCAGATCTGAGTTTTACCCCACTACCGAAGATGATGTTGATGAAGTTTATGAACTCTCCTTTCTTGTTCCTTTACCAAGAGTAGATCGAGCACCCACAACCTATGAAAGAGATATGAAAGAGGGAGAACACAAAGAACAAGTAATATCTCAAGTGAACACGAATAACAACAACAACAAGCACGCAGGACGCACGATTTAACCCGAGGTTCGGCAACCCCACAAAGGAGTTCCTACGTCCTCGTTGTTGAGGTGACCACTAAGGTCGGAGTCTATTCCACCTCCTTGCCTCCCTCAAGCAACCACAAAGGTTAGCCCAAGATTTACACTAAGAATACAAGGGTAATACAAACTCTTCGGGGTGCCCTCACAAGTACAACAACACGGGAAACCACGAAGAACACCTAGCCGGCTAGGGTTCCAAGAACCCAAGAGTAACAAATATAAACCAAGCCAACTAGGAGGGGAACCAAGTGCTCAAGATGTGAATTGAAGCTTTCCACTCTTAAATCTCTCCTCTCTACTCAGATCTTGCAAGGGATTGGATTTGAGAGCAAAGAGGAAGAGAGAGGGTGAGTCAATGCTTGAGAGCTGTTTGTCTGAAGGTTGGTAGGAGTAAATGACGTGAGTAACGGTTAGAAATGAAGGGGAGAGCTATTTATACTCTTATCTTCGAAGCGGTACCGGTACTACCGGTGAACCCACCGGTACTACCGATCCTAAGGGTTTCGACCGTTACAACCAACCTACTGGAGACTATTACGAGAAAATAGCCTACCGGTACTACCGGTCTATCACCGGTACCACCGGTCAACGACCGGTACCACCGGTAGTACAGATTTTGGCGAAGACAAGTTTTGCGGGAAAAAGACTTACCGGTACTACCGGGCTTTCACCGGTACCACCGGTCAAAGGCCGGTACTACCGGTCAACCACCGATACTACCGCTAGAACAAAAACTCGCAGAACTAAGGCGCTGACACCGGCGGGATTTATGCCTACCGGTACTACCGGTGGTTCACCGGTACTACCGGTACTCCCAGGCATAAAACACTTCTCTAAGTGTCCGTGAGTGCAAAGGTGTCTTTTAAACGCTTAAACCAATACACATTGAGCACAAGTTTTCCCTCTAGATAACCTAATTTGTATCCCTCTTGATAGTGCGGCGTTTCTTATAACTCAAGTCAAAAGATAAAATCAAATCTATCCACTTGAGACGGAACACTTTTCAAACAATGGAACTGAGGGTGCTAACATCACCAAATGTGACCATACAAATTCTTTCATTGAACTAACACCTGCATATTCACTTAGATAGACATGTTAGTCCCTAATTTGATTGTCATTAATTATCCAAAACCCACAACGGGGGCGAATGCACTTACAATATGCTCTATCAAGGCTTCTGCAAAACTTGTCTCCACCCTGCGGGTGAAGAAGACTAGATCACTTGGGCGTGATCATCTTTTATGTACTTTCCTCATGCTTTTGTGGGTTGTTGATCATCAAGACTGGCAGTAGTTAAACATCTGGTGTGCGTTTGCTTCCGCTACTTTTATAAACTTGGTTTGTAATAATTGCGACTCCGTTTGTGTAAACTTATTTCAGAACTACTTATGAAATGTAACGTATGATGTTGTATGTTGAATGATGCGATCCTGGTTGTAAGCAAGTTGGCTTGAAATCCTTCGTGGTTTCGATTAACTACCGGGATTATATGGGCTCAAGTTCGAAAATTTGAGCACTTCGGTGCTTGTTTTTGTACTTGTGCTCTTATAATTTGGTCGGTTCTGTTACAACCACCTTCCTTGTGCCTATGTCCACTCACACAACGAGGGGGCTGGGTGGAGCAGTGGCTTGGCTTGAGACTGGCACTGCAAGGTCACCTTGCATGCATTTTGCACACACGGGACGATGTGGGAGCAGTGCCTCTTTGCCCTTCTATCAAACTTCTTGAGTTTTTTTTAATACAAACTTCTTTACTTCAATGACTACATATGAAGTATTTATAGTGGTCTTGGAGAAATAATTACGTCAGACATAAATAAAAAATAGTATTAATCTATTTGATTCATGCTGAAGACTGTTGATGTACCAAACCACGACATATATTATTGCAATATAGGTACTACTCCCTCCATTCCAAATTATAAGACGTTTTGGTTTTTTTAGATACATTACTTTTACTGTGTATTTAGACATAGTATCTAAGTACATACAAAAATTAAGTATCTAGAAAAGCCTAAACATCTTATAATTTGGGATGGAGGGAGTACCTAACTAGTGGCACAGCTCTTATGTTCAATTGTAAGTTTAACATCGGCCCTTGTTTGGAATAACCAGTTATGAAATTGTTTGGTCAAGTAAAATTCTTCTATGATCCTGTATATGTGATTTTCCTTTATTGGTTTTTCATATATCAGTTTGCTACATACCACCCAAAACTTATTACCCATTCCATATTTTATCAATTGCAGGGTTCCCTTGTGAGGAAGAGAAAGCTTCAGCTCAGGAAGAATATACTACCCAAATATTAAGCACTGCAAAATGAAGCACAACGCAATTTAAGGGTGGTCCATTTGTCAAGCCTGAACTATCGTCTCATGATACTTAGCAACCTTCTTGCCTAATAGCTGGTTTGATCAAGGTTCCTGTTTGTGTTTTGGTGATGTGCAAAGAATTGTTTTAGCAATATTTACATTGTTCATCAAGCTAGTGGATTGTAAACTTAATATATTGTTTCGATATGTTGTTCAGGTCGGTTAAAGGATTAAAAACAGTAATGTTTGTCTGTTTCAAGAACAATTTATTATCTTCTTGACATATATAAATAGTAAAGAAAAATCTGTTTCAGAGAACCACAGTTGGAATGGTTACTGTGTCACATCATGGATAAGCAGTGATGGACCCTGAGAATTTGATGAGCCCTGGCGAAGAACATAGTCTAAATAACAAGCGCTCAGAAACATGGATTACCGTATAAGCAAAATAAAACAGCCACAATAGTTTTAACTAAAATCATATCGTAGCACATGTTCACAAGATCACGTATGGATCATTTAAGTAAAACTTAATAGGAAAATACATGCTAGTTTCCAGCTATGAAGCATACTACTACAAGGAAGTTGCATCTTTCAACTGTTCAGGTTTTGAAACCATCGAAGAATAGTAGCTTCATTAAGTGATCTGAATAATTCTCGCTTAACATATATAGCACACTCTCAAGTTGTTGAACCAATCGTCGGCAATCTTATTGTGCAATTTGTACTTTATAACTTTTGTTGCTGAGAATGAATAATGTTTCAACAGACGCGGTTGACACGGCACTAACAATGCCAATTCAATCAGTTTGTAGACCAATGGAAAAACCAGATGCTATTCTGTTGCAATCATCTTTGTGGTAAGCTTTCAATATCAGTACAAGTAGCAAAGGCATGATTGCTCCACACATGAAGAATATAGGTCTCAAGTTGTCCCCTTATTATTGCACGATCATTATAAAAGAAATACACATGAAGCTTTCAATATCTTGCTGAGTGTTTTTTTTGCTACATGTTTTTTTTGGCAGCTTCTTTGCTGAGTGTCCGAAAAATTGCGCTCGGCAAACCATCTAGCACTCGGCAAAGAGCCGGTTTCCGGTAGTGCATACTATATAAACATGAAATTGTTTTATATTGAAGACTTATTATTTATCTTGGAAATTTGTTTTTTGTCCACTACAGGGGCCTAACTATGAAGTGGAGATGAAAGGAAGCATCAATCAGATGGAGCGATCAGCTAAGATTCATAATACCTTAACATAGTCAAAATCAAGTGTCAGATTGTTGATGAAAGTGTTCTCAAAGTTTTGGAGTTCCTACGCACCTTTGACATATGTAAGCTAACTTGCAACTTTCTGCTTCTTAAATGTTCACTTAGAATTATTGACAAAGGAACACCCTACCCTGCATAGAAATTTAGTTGACAGATAAAATCAGAAATTTATACATGGAGTTATCGAAGTTGAAATCTATTGCATAGACATTGAGATATATTAAGTAGACTTCTATAATGGTTCTCACTGTTTGAGCTGTTGATTAGTTTTGACAAAGATGACCTAACTGGTTTGTTGCGACCATATTTGGCTTGCTTTTTAGTACTGAACAATAACACAGATATTAACATTTAATTTTTCTAAGCAATCACAAACTGTATTGACATATTGTCCTGCAGCCTCCCCATTTTCTTGAATGCTCCTTAGATATGGTCGGTTATACACCACTGTCATTGAGCAGCTCTAACTCAATTCTTTACACAAGCTCATTCATGCATTTGATTACCATGAAACTATTGCTTCTCCATACTTTTGTAGTTTTCTTGATTAAGCATACTTTTGCTCACCTCCTGCAGGTATCAACTTATTCATATGTGTCTCAATCATTGCTTATATATCTTTATTCAATCTCTGTTTATTTATGGAAGTATGTTCGTTCTTAGTGTATATATCACTAATAGTTTTCTCTGATAATATAGTAATGTGTCAGATCTATTTTTCCTATTTTAGTTTTATTTCAGTTTCCTTGGGCACTTGCTTTATCATCCTTTAAGAGGGTGGGTAGAAACGTGTATCCCCAGTTCCCCACATGTTTTCTGTTTTGATTTGTCTTTCTACTTTCCAAGGGTTGCAGTTTGCACAGATATTAGAATAACACATGTCCTCTTGTTTTTTAATCCCTTTACCCGTCAGATTTCTTGGACCTAAAAAAAAGCATAAATATATTCTCTTCTTTTGAACTTAAATCTTTCAGTGTTTAGAAAACACGTTTGCTCTGCATTTCTTCTTAAAGGGTAGTTTACCTAGGTGTATTATAGTTCAAAGTTGAAATTGTTGTAGTTCATCATGGTTAGAAAACTATGTGTTAAATAATTAGTCATTATGGGCAGAATGTTTCATCAACTGTATGGGCTGGTTCGGCTGGTGGAAAAGCCGGCTGGTTTCGGCTGATTTAATAGTGTTCTGTGAGATAGAATAAGCTAAAACAAGCTGAAACAAGCCGAAACATGACCTGCAGAACAGAGCCTTTTTCCTATTCAGCGAAATGTGTTCCTGTAGTTTGAAGATTCTGTCTAGTAACTGAATTTCTGTTTTTATAGACAGCAATCTAACAGCGGGGGGCAACCCTGCTGTATTTCTGGTAGAAAAAATGAACTCTGAATTCAATTTGTCTTCCATTTTTGTACAGATTTTGATTTCTGAAATGAGCCGCTAGGAACATTTGAGGTATCAAGGAATCTACTATCTTTCATTGTTACGAAGTGCAAGGCTAAAGTTCTCAGCAACGAAGTTATCACCTCTGGTACAGAGGTAATTGGGCGTGTTATGTTCAGTCATAGACTTAGTTACATGAATGTGTAAAAAATGGCAACACAAATTGTTCGGAACTTTAAATATCTAGTTATATGTAGCGTATGAGGGTTTGTTTGACAATCTGGACCAATTAATGTCCCATTAGCATATGTACTTTGGTTTAGGGTTGTGCTACTAAGGTGACCTCTCTTGTAGCATAATCCGTTCATCTCTCTATGTTGTTGTATGCAATGATTGTATGGGACATCTGGTAGCAAGATTGGAAAAGAAAAGGTGACATGTCTAATTTGTCATTTGCCAAATTTATTTCCTGAAAGCTTTGCATTTCATGCAAGGAGTAACTCTGTAGTATTACAAGTTGATTGGATCAAAATTTGAACAAACAAGAGCAGTATATAGCGGTGGTCATGTACTATGGTAGGCTGGTGGCCTGCTGGCAGAGTAGAAAAAACGCAATGGCTAGAGTAAGATCCTTGGCTGGCTCAGGTTTGTGAAAACAGAGCAGAAGAATCAACGAATCAATGTACTTATAATGGTCAAGTGTCAATTTTTTTGGTGCAATAAGGTGGTCGTTTTCCGAGTTCCCAACTTGACTTCATCCATGTTTAGGTAAGAAAAATCCTTTTCATGCACAATTAAGCCGTAAGATGCCAAATTTGTTTAGAGCACACGCCTGAGTACCTGATTAGTTTGGAATGCTTTTAATTTAATTTTTGAACTGGAACTTAATTTTTATCACGTCCTTTGTTAAGAAGCTTTGAATTTCACTTAAACACATGCATATGTTTAGAAATTACATGAAAAAAATACAAATTCTCAAATCATGAATTTAAATGCTTTTTCTCGGATTTTTTGAGGCCATTTTGGGGCTAAATAACTTAATAGAAACTCAAATATAGCATTATAGGATGGATTTTAGTTTGAAGACTACAAGAGATATGATGTTAGATTCAAGCAAATGGATTATACTTAATTTTTGCTTCTCCATTCCAAATCATCAACCGTTGTCTTTTCAAGGTATATAGTGTTTTTCTATGCATATAGATATATATAGTAAAAATTATGTATCTAAAAACAAAAAAAAACTTAAAATTTTGGAATGAAAGGAGTAGCACTTTAAAAAAATTAAGTGTATGTTTGGATCCTACAAATTGAAACCAATATATAGTGATTCTTATCTTATTATTAAATTACTTTTTAATTTCTCTCAAATCTTGATCTTAAAGATTTTTAGAGATTCATAGATCCTTTATTTTAGATCGACAAAAAACCAAAAAGAAAAATCGCCTAATAAAGGAACAGACACACGTGATAACTTTCTCGGTCATAGTAAGTAAAATGACGTCACTTAATCCTACGCCGTGACAACTTTTTCGGTCACGGGCTCACGGCAAGTAAAATGACGTGACTTGATCCTACGCCACATTGGTGACATACATGATACACGAAAAGTGGCAAACACGAGCTTACCATTTGTCACATAATAACCTCATGAGTGACATAAATGATTAGTTCCTAAAAATTTAGTTTCATATTGAGAGTGTCCACCCATGGCCATATCGTCTTCCCTTCCCCCACCTTCCCTTTCCCCACCTCTTTTGGTTGTCCTCAAATTTCTTGATTCCTCCTGCTCTCCGAGCTCCACGACATGGGTTGTCTATCCTTGTGGGGTAACTCTGCTAGTCTACTAGAGCCTCCGCCAAGATGAGGTGGCATAGGGTAGTCTGAGTCATATACCAACATTTTTAAGCAAAAATTTAGAAGTTTGTAAGGTAAATACATATACTCCCTTTATTTCAAATTATAAGTTATTCTAATTTTCTTAGAGAGTCAAAACATCTCAAGCTTGACCAAAATTATATAAGAAATTATAAAGGTTCATGACATCAAATCGATATACTATGAAAAAAATAATTAATGAAGGGATATCATAAATGTTATTATTTTATTATATAACTTTGATCAAACTTGAGGTGTTTTGACTTTTCAAGAAAGTTGAATGACTTATAATTTAGGATGGAGTGAATATAATATAATTATGAACTCAAATGATCAGTTTCTGTCATTTTCGGGCTCTGATTTACCTCCAAACGCAAAGCAGCCCGCATCCAAGCCCACAGCACACACACCCGACGGTCCATCTGGCCTTTCCCAATTCAAATTCGCCACTCCCCATCGGCCCACGACTCATCCAGACACGGAGACGAGGCGGCGAATTCATCGAGAAAAAAAAATAAAAACACCGGCCGCCGGGAGCCCTAGGGCAGCCGGCTGCCGGCAGTGTCCCGCCGCCCCCGCCCCCGCCCCCGCCCCGCACGGCTACGCCGGTGCGCCCCTGCCCTGGGCCCGTCGCGGCTCACGGTCGCCAGCTCCGCCTCCGCGCCTCCGCTGGTGGCCGCCGGCCGCCTGCTCGAGCGACGAACGCTCGCCGCTTGGCCTGGCCCGGCCTCGGCCCCTGCCATCGGCCGTCTCAGCGCGTTGCCGGTACGTGGACATATCCAACATTAAAATCTTGAGTCCACCACTGACCTCCGTCTTCCTGGCCCCCCTCCCCCCTGAGGTCCTCGCACTCTCTGATGATCTGAGCGTTTCTTGGTCCAGTATCTTCAACGCCCGCCACCTGCTCGACACAATGCATCCAGGGGAAAGTAGCAAGAGATCGGTGCCTCCAGCGCTCGGCAGCGAAGGCTGCATTGACGCCTTGCCTGACGGTGTACTCGGGCACATCGTCGGCTTCCTCCCAGCGCCGGAGGCCGTGCGGACGTGTGTTCTCGCTCGGCGCTGGCGCCACCTTTGGAGGACCGCAACTGGCCTGCGCGTCGATTGCTGCAGTGAGGATGAAGGGATACGGGTGAAGGAGCAACGGGAGTTTGTCGACCATCTGCTCCTCCTCCGTGTCCGTGGAAGTTCGCCTCTGGACATATGCGAGTTTGGGTTCAGTTTATTAGAGAGGGACGATGTGCCGCGGGTGAATCTCTGGTTCCGTCATGTCGTGATGTGCAGAGCTCAGGTGCTCAGGCTGCATGTATTTTGGCACTTGTTTCTTGAGCTAGACGACCTGCCTCTCGTTTCTCAGCACCTGACGAAGCTAGACCTTTGCTCTGTACGGGTCCGGAATAGTTTTCTCAACTTCTCCAGCTGTCCGGCCTTGGAACATCTTGTGTTGGTTGATTGTGATCTCTCTTATGCTGACAAGATCGCTTCCAAATCCCTAAAGCATCTGAGCTTGACTGATTGTGTTTTTGAACAAGTTTTTGACCAATCTCCCCGTATTCGCATTTCTACCCCAAGCCTAGTCTCACTACATCTGGATTCCGTAGAGGGTACTCCCATACTTGACAGCATGCCATCATTAGTGAAGGCATTTGTCCGAATAACCGAGAGTTGTGTGGATGTCTGTGGTAAACCAGAGGATTTGGATTGTACTTGCCTGTTGTGTGATGGTTCTGATAGCTGAGGTAGTTATGTGCTTCTAAAAGGTTTATCTCAAGCTCAGAGTTTGGTGTTGATTTCTGCACCCAACCAGGTATATGTATACTTTGCTTCAGTCACATTGTAACTCTATATGTCATCCCCTTATTTCCTGCATTCTCTAAATCATTACTCAACATAGGTTGATGCTAGTTATAGGACACTTACCTGTTGCATGTATTGTGTACTGTGAGAAGCATTTCGTCTAACCTGTTACTTGCATTTTTCCAGATTACTTTCAAAAGTGATTTGAGACGGTACCCTATGTTTAGCAATTTAAAGACCTTGTTGCTCAATGACTACTGGTGTACACCTGACGATTTCAGTGCATTAGCTTGTATTCTTGAACACTCACCGGTTCTTGTGAAACTTACACTTGAACTCTTTTCTGAGGTACGCTAATGGGCAGTTTCTGCATATATATGAGAATTGTTACACACATACACTGCTTCTTGATACTGGGAAAAAATGAATTATTTCACTGCAGGGGCCTAAGTATAAAGTGGAAATGAAAGGAAGGTGCAATTTGATGGAGAGATCAGCTAAAATTTCAGAAAACCTTAACATCGTTGAAGTCAAGTGTCAAGTTGTTGATGAGAGAGTTCTCGAAGTTTTGAAGTTCCTGTGCACCTTTAACATAAGTAAGCTAACTTGCAACTTTCCTCGTGATTCTACCTGAAAGTTCACTACAAAATTATTGACAGACGAACCCTGTTCGACCTGTTGATTAGATTGGATTGAACGCAAAACGACTGAGCTACCCATATTTGCTGAATAATACCATAAATATTAGCATTTAATTGTTTTAAGAAATAACACACTATGTTGATTTATTGTTCTGTGGCCTTCCCTTTTTTCTTAAAGGCTCCTTAGATATGATGTCAGTTAGGTGCCCCTATTGACTGAATCAGCTTTCACTCAACTCTATGACTGGTCTAGTGAATTTCCTGGCAAGGAAGCATGTTCCTGCAGTTTTAGGATTCTGTCAAGTAACTGAACTTTTTGTTGCTCTAAATAACAATCATCCCTAAAGTTACTGTGCCTTTTTTTGTTGTACAGGTTTCACTTTCTGATATGAGGCTCTAGGAAATTTGGGCTGTCTAGGGATCTACTACCCTTCAACGTTGGGAAATTCAAGGCTAAAGTTCACTGCAACAATGTTGCCATCTCTAGTGCACAGCTAACTGGGCGTGTTGTATGCTATGTCAGTTAGACTTGTAGTTATGAGTGTAAAAATTGGCAGCAGAAGCTGCTCAGAACTTAAATATGTAGTTCGATCTGGCACATCATTTGACTGTCATTTCTTTCGCTCAGAGATCATGAGGGTTTATTCAACAATCTGCTCCAAGTAAATTAATGTGCCTGTATTACTACATATCCTTTGATTCAGGATCGAACCTGGTAACATGACCTGCTCTCTTAGTTGTGGCATAATCCGTACGCATCCCACTGTGTTAATATGTTCAAAGACGTAACAGGACATCAGGTAGCATGCTGTGCATAGCACTTCCAACAAACTACTCGTTTTCTATCCCTCAAAAGTTCATATATATAGTTGATTTTCTACTATAAGTAATAACATTTCATTTTTCCTCTCTTCAACAGAATACCAAAAATCCATCTCTAATGTATCCCTCTCGTGAATCCCTCTGATAGGTGCCTAAGAATCTTTTGTTATGTACTCCCTTGGTTCCAAAATGACTTATAATTTGAAACATGGCCAAGACTTTTTTTGCTATAGATAGAGAACTAGAAAACACACCGTTTTTGTTGGAAAAAGAAGTAGTTTCAGAAGAGTCGTCGTGGGGAAAGATGACTTATTTTTGTAAGCAAAGTTACCAAACGGTGTTCAGAAAAGCCAATCACCACTCACGGGACGGCAGGCACGTTTCTTATCCTCAACCTCACCACCTCCATTCTTGTCCACCCGACGTCCTTTTGCATCGGACCACAGGAGGCCGCTTTCCGGGCAAGACGTGAAGAACCACCCACTTCCAGTCTGCCACCGTACGGTCTTCTCCTTCCCACATCATAGACCGACCTCTCCTGCTCGCTGCTCCAGCCGTCCAGCGCCGAGGTCGGCCTCTGCTCCTCTACATTTCTTCCAGGCGTGAGCTCTAGCTGCGGGTGGTTTTCCTCTGCTCGCGGCCCGCGAGCACAGCTCTGGGGCCTGGATGGGATTCCTCCTTGCCGAGGCCTTGTTCATCTGTGGGTTTGTGATGTCCTATCTAGGGGAGATGCATTGCTGCCTTATCTGCCGTTGGTTCCTCAATTGAAAAGCTCACAGAACTCAACTGACAAGCATGGTTGGAGGATAGATTGGTTCAGTTGTCATGGTGTTTCTCGAGTTCAGGGTGCTCCATTTGTACAGCTGTGATGTATGGACAGACAGTCTGCCTCTTCAGTTCACTGTTTCTGTTGTGACTTTCAGGTTTCACGTTCTGGTTAATCGTGTTCTTCTCTTCTAGGATTACTGTTATTGTTTCTGTGCTAAAGATACCTCTGAACAATGCACCTAGCTGTAGTATGTGTGTTAGATACATCTATGTTCATGGTGTTAGCTAGAATGAAATTAAGCCCATTTGCTTCTTGGTGGTCTGTCAAGTGGCTTGTACTACGGAAGTACCTGAATCTTCCATGTACTTCATTATTATAGTTTTACCTCATAAGATGAGGTTAATCTTTAACAGTCCAAACTCATTCTCTGTTTTCATTACTGAGCTGAAAGTTTGATGTTGGGTGACTGGTGTCTGGTGTGTGGTCGCTGACCCGTTACTCAGCTAAAAATGAAATATTTGCCTAATCTGTTGATATTTGTCATGGACTAGCCGTTCAGTTAATCAAATTTGACTATTTGAGAGTGATGGTTGTCACCAATGGGGAATATTCAAGCTCAGCAAACCAGATTACTTGTCTATTTACCTTGACATTGATTATCTCTACACAGACTATCCCACGGGACAAAGCCACCTGAATTCTCTTTTCGTGTGCTGGTTTATTTGTTTCTCTCTGTAAATGTCGTTGTTTTTCTGCTTTTCCATTTTCTCAACCGTACCACGAGGTATGCTTTTCATTAAGAGGAAGTTTCTACTTTTCTTTTTGTTTGAATTTGTCTTTTTCATTGCAAGGATGTTGTTGCGACCAGGGCAAACTACTTTGGGCTCGCTATAAATGCAAGTCAAGTATTGTATCCTTGGGCAATCCTCTGGCTAATAAGAAACCTGACCCATTTCACACAGGCCTGGAAGAGGTGATGTTTATCCTTAGGGATGAAAATGATCGGAAACAATCGATAAGAGGCCAAATCAGTTTCATTTTCATAGTTTTTTCTTGAAAACAAAATCAATACGATATTGTCGGAAACGAATACGGCACCGATATTCTGGTAATTTCGAAAACGATAGCGGTCGATCAAAAAAATACATCGATAATGATCGGAATCTATGAGAACGATATCCTCAAAAATGATAAACACGGCAAATCGTAGAACATGAGAAGATCCATATAACTCGACCTATCTCATATGACAATGATAAATAAAGCCACAATTGACAAGATCACAAGCTGAAACCACACAGTTCACACCATCTTAGGTGCAGGCGCTCGCCGCCCGAGTCCGTTCGCGTTCGTGGCTAGAGTTATAGGTGCAGCAAGTGATCAGGTGATTGGCTGATTACCTTCTTATTATACAAATGAAATACTTCCGTATAGATAGTTCCTTGCAAAAAAATATTTGCCTTATGTGCTTGTGTGTGCAGATGGGTTCATTTCAAAAAAAAATTTTGCATTATTAGTCTATAAATAAATTAGGATTCATTAATTAAAGGTATTTGAATCGGTAATTACCGACAGTAAATTACCGGTTAAATACGAAAATCTTCGAAAACAATCGGAAGATGGCAAAATCATTTTCACTTTCGTTTTCGATTATTTTTATCGTTATCGTTTTCGTTTTTTCAATTACCGCTACCATTTCCGTTTAGCCCTAAAAATCAGAAAAAACTCGAAAACGATTTTCGAAAATCAGAGATTATCATTTTTGTTTTCATCCCTATTTATCCTCTTCCTACCAACATTTGTTGTCATGCTATTTCAAACATTGCTGACAATGAACATATAAGTTTAGTGTCTTCTGATGATACATGTGTTCTAGGATAAACAGTTTCGATGCCTAACATTATTGCCTTCATTGTATGGTACATAATATGATGGTAACCTTTTGGAACATGATATAAGGTGTGTTTTTAGAACGTGATATACAGAGACGTGTGTACGGCACCGGACCAAGCTTGACTGTGTAATTTTTTTTAATACGGAAATGCTTAGGCTCAGGCGTCTGATCTTTCGGATGCCTCCGTTGGTGGATTGCGACGCCAACTGAACGGCCCAACATTCCACTACGCTCGCTTAACCGAGAATAGTTCAGCCAATCTAGTCCAGAAACAAGATCAAACCATACTCTCCACTCTTTGAGTTTTCCTCGCTGCCAAGGCATGGTCCACTGCACCTAGCCGCCCGCTTGCCTTCATCCTTCCTCCCCACCACGCTTGAGTGTTGTCGCATGGCTTCTTTCCTTTCCACCATGCTCACCGACTGATGTGTGTGGTTTCCATTCTTCATCGCGCCCCCGCCCGCTTCCATCCCTCTCTGGCGGCAGCTCGCGCTAGGAGCGGCGACCAAATCGGCATTTCCCTCTCTCTCTCCATGGCGCCAGGTCCGCTACCTCCCCCGGTGACGGTCTCCAGCACTGATGTGTACGAGATCGGAGGGGTGACTCCCCAGCAAGGGTGACTCGGCCAGCAGCGGCTACGATGATGATGGCCAGGATGCAGATTTCTGAAATCGGTCGTTCCCCCGCTCTGTGTTGCGTCATATGAAAGAAGAAGGATGAAAACCGTATGTTGCAAGAGTATGTTTTAGATATTTTAGAGGTATGTTACTAGTGTTGTATATCGATATTGCAAAAGTAGATCGAGATGTTGCACATGTTATAATGGTTATACATGTATGTTTCAAGTGGATGTTCTAAATGTTTTATTTGTTCCAGATGTATGTTGCAAGTGTTTATCCGGACGTTGCAAAAGTGGATCTAGATGTTGCATATATATGTATGTTGCAAGTATATGTTTAAAGTGTTTTCAGTATCTTATACTTATTTTTGCAAGTGTTTTATCTGGTTGCATATGTTTGTAATGGTTTTCAAATGTTTTCTAGGCATTTTTTGCAAGTGTTTCAGATGCTTGTTTCAAGTGTTTCATCTGTCTTCTCTTATATGTTGTAAAAGTTATATTTGGATGTTTCAAAAGTCGATCGGGTGTTGCATATGAGATTCATGTGGGAAGCAGCTGGCGGCGCGGGCGACGTTTGGGGTGGCGCGAGCCCACGGCTGGTGTGCTCACTTGTGAGCCCAACGCGCTAGGCACTCACTCGCTCCCTGTGCGGGCACCATCCAGATGATAGCGCCCGGATCGGACGTCCGGACGCAAGCAAGTTCGTTTTTTATATTGTGATCAAAGGGAAATGTGTAATCTTTGGTGTAACTTTCCAAACAAACAAAATAATACCAAATACGAGGTGTGTGACAACTTTTGTTACGTGTAACTGATATAAATACTACTCCCTGCTCTTTCGGTCTCAAATTATAAGTTATTTTAATTTTTTAGAGTGAAAGCATTTTAAGTTTGGCCAAAATTATAGAAAAAATTACAAAAAATTATGAAATCAAATAAGTATACTATGAAAGTGTAATTAATGAAGAATCTAATGATAAATATTTGGTTTCATAAATATTATTATTTTATTATATAATTTTGGTCAAACTTGAGATGATTTGACTCTCTAAGAAAATTGGGATGACTTATAATTTGGGATGGAGAAAGTAGCTAATAGTATTAGTTTTTTCTTATGTGACAGCTAACGGGTAACTCAAATTTTTATTTGGCGCGCATCGGACGTGTAACGCTTTTCAAAAGATCCTCTCAATTATGAAACATAGTTTCAATCGTGTTAGCCTAATGTACACTGTAACATATTTCAGATCGTTAAAGTTCATGGATAAATTAATGTGTTAGGTACTGATATTTTCATGCCGCTGGAGATTTCCGCAAGCCGCAGGCTGTCGCTGGTTGATGGGTTTGCACGAAAGGCTTTGCATGTAAAGGAACAAACGAGGAACCATAATGATACTATCAGGGTGTCCGTCCGTCCGAACACTGGCTTCTCATGTCTACACAGCGGACCGGCCCAACAGGCCTGCTCACCTATATGTCTTCCCTATCTCTCCACTCTCTATTGCACCCGGCATCAACAATTTGCCCACTCGTCTCGCCTGTCGTAGCGTCACCGTGCGATCCGCCCACCCGGCCCACCCTGCCTTGCCGCTGCCGGTCCCCTGCGGCATGCGCCCCATCCCCCATCGCATCCCATCCCCTACCATCCCCCGCTATGCCGCATTCCACGTCGAGCTCCAGTCTGCCTCACCTGTCACGGCCACGACGTTCACCGTGCCACCACCACCTCGACGCCACCAGGAGGAGGTCGCCACCGGGCCGGGACATCGTCTCCTGCGGCTAGCCGAAGACACCATGGCAGGAAGGGGAGGCCTGCACCTGCACCTAGGTGTACGTTGGGTTGTTGTTCTCGACGTCTCCCTAACCTGAGCTTACTGGCTATCGCAGTTCCCCATCAGGGAGCCCGTGGCTGCCGGTGATGCCATGTTTCAAGTGTTTAGTCTAGATGTTGCAAAAATAGATCTTGATGTTGCATACATCGCAATGGCTATATAAGCATGTTGCAAGCATATGTTTCAAGTGTTTCAGACGTATGTTGCAAGTCATTAAGTGTTTCATCCGGATGTTGTAAAAGTAGATCTAGATGTTGCATATGTTGCTATGGCTATGTTTCTAGTGTTTCAGGTGTTTGAGACATATGTTGCAAGTGTATGTTATAAATATTTCAGCTGTTTCAGACATATGTTGCAAATGTTTCATCTACATATTGCAAAAGCAGATCTGGTGTTGCTCATGTCCGCTAAGTGTAATCACACCTGCAGCTCTTGCGGATTGGCGGATGGCTACCGATGAGCCAGTGACAGTAGCGACGGCCAGCAACACCATGGCTTGGCGCCGCCCACTGGCATGAGCTCCATCCACAGCCATGGCAGCAGGCTCTAGCTGGTGCTCGTTACATTTGGTGGAGGTAGTCCTCGCCACAACGAGGCTACAACGATGGCGAGGAGCGGCTGGCGTCGTGATGGGGATGCTCAATGCGTTCGTACTGAGGAATGTCGCCATTGGCTCTCTTCTCTTTTTTTTTCTGCAGTGGCACTCGTGTTCTTGTGCGCAACTGGCTGTCTTAGGGTCTTTTTTTGGTTGAGCTGCGGCTATATGGAATTATGGAAAAGTTGCTGTAGACTGTGAGCAATGGAAAAGCTAAAAACTGTTTGGTTGAAACAAGTATAAAATATACCTCCTAGATTTATCTTTTTTGAAACAACTATAAAAGAGTTCTTTATTCCCCCCATTTCGAAAAGTAGAAAGTAGGAAACCAAAAACAGGTTCTAAGGTGCTTTAAAAATGTACTACAAAAAAGCAGCTACTTCTAAAAAAACAGCTAAAAACAGGCTCTTTGGTTGGGCTTTTGGCTTTTGGCTTTTCAAAAGCCAAAGCAGCCCAAAAACCCAACCAAATGGACCCATAGGACAGTGGGATTTGCTGGTATATATAAATAGGCTACAGGTCGCTGTAAATTAAATTCATTTGATAGTTGGAACCAGTAAAAGCCAGTTTGTACAGTGGACCGTTTATTCCATTTATTCTCAACATTTATTTTAACGGGACGTGCGCACCTTATACACTGAAATATATTCTGGAATCTCAGTACATGTGCCACCTCATACAAGCAACAAAATACAAATACTGCCTCATGATATAATGTGGTCCTCGATAGGGACGGCTTTGCAACCATAGACGTCCAGTGAGGTTTTGTACGATGCTATTTCGTACAAGTGCTCTACTCTACACGTTTCGCCACACAAAAGCCAAGTGACACGTTGTCGTGTTGATACTAAACACGAGTCGTTTGTCACGTTTTGTACGCGTGAAACACAACATGATTTGGGCTAGAATAGTAGAATGCATGCATCCCTACTTTTGGCACTTCTGGAAAAAAAATCATTTTCGTTCATTTTGTTTCCTCGATTGAAATAATTTCTTGTCGAAATTTCGGTCGCTTTTTTCATTTCACGTGAAACATAACGTCATTAATTTGGGCTAGAATCGAATGCACTTTTCTACCTGCAAAAAATTCATTTCCACGAAGGTTCCTCGATGGATGGAAATGTTTTATTGCTAAAACTTAACTCGCTTTGTTCGTGTCAATTATAACTTGATTTGGGCTAGAATGGAAAGCACTTGTACCTCCAAAAATTCCTTTTCATCGACCTCGAAGATAATATATTTTTTTCTTTTGTAAGACTGTTGTTGTTGAAATCTGATTTTCAGATAATAGTATCTCAACCGCTCGGTGACCCGGTTCTAGTGTAGAGGCATGGGACAATCGTCACAAAAAACATTTAAAATATGTTTTTTTTCAAATAGAAGAGGGAATTATATTAAAACTCCGCACAATACACCCCGAATTACACATAAAAATGTAAAATAATATATAATATTTTATCCAGATTTTTTCATCATCTTCTTCTTTCCCTCATGGCTTTTCTCGATGCAATTGACACTCTAGACGAACCGAGCCTTGTCGAACATCAAAGCCATAGCGCAGCCAAATTCAACGATCAACTCCAAATTATTGGACAGGCTGCAAGATCGGACGTTCTGGAACCAATCCAAAACTCATCTGAATCAATGAAAGAATATCAATAGTTGCATCATCGGACACAGTATAGGACACAGATTCATCACCTTCAATCCTCGATTTCCTCTCCGCGACCATCGGCGATGGGTTCGACGATCTAGAGTAACTGTCCTTGTTGGGAGAGCCCAGAAGCACCACTCGTACTGCAGAGGCCACAAATTGGTCTTCTGCCAATGAAAAATCGATTCCTATAACGATGACGTCGTCATTGCAATCACTGAAGTCATCACAGGTAACAAGATCCTGATCGAAAATCATCTGATTTCGCTGGTAGATTTATTAGGCTAAACACCAAGAAACTAGATCTAAAAACTACAGAGGGGAGAGATGTGACCCTTCTCCTTCTTACCACCCGCAGACAGACCAGAGAGGAAGAGAGGGCCCTACGCATCAGGGACGGCGACGGTGAGGAGCAAGGGCCGGGCTGGCGGCGGCGATAATTCTGGCCGTGTCAGGATAAGTATTCCTGAGGAACCCCTAAATCTTGTCATCATTATGATCAATATCTGTGAGGATCAAATTTTATGGCATATTAACAGACAATCAGTGCTCCTAAATATATATGGTATATGTACCATAAAGATTTGATTTGAAGATTGGTGAGTCAAGCATACACTAGGAACATATATATAATAACATCCCAAGAACGGAAGCTTAAATTTAGGTAAAAAAAAGCTGGAATTGATCTGGCAGACTAATTTGCTTGTGGCTTCGGTCTATATAAGCAAGCGCAATAGCAAGACGAAAGAGCATCAATATACTATCACTAGCCTCTACCCTCAAGTCTCTAGGCAAGAAAAGAATCATATCAGGTAGCCTCCATGGCGCTCCTCGCGTCAAGCTCCGAGAAGAAGGCTCTCGTTTTTGCGGCGACGCTGGTGATGGCTCTCCTCGCGGCGTCTGTGTCAGCGGAGATCTGCAACACAGTTGCTGTCTGCCGGCAAGAGATTTGCACGGGAATGTGTGCGGTGACGGGAGGCAGTACTCTTGGGGCATGCAGGTACATTAGACTGTCTCCAACGAGGAGACCCAGACCCATTTTTGCGTCCCGCACAGTTCTTTGCCTCCCGAAAACGTCCTCCAACAGCAGACCCATACACCCGACGCATTTTGCCTGCTCCCCTGAACGCTAGGCAAAAAAGCGTCCCCTCTCTCCTCGCTACGCAAATCGCCGAGCTCGCCAGCGCAGAAGCGGAGCTCGCCCGCACCGAGCTCTCCCGCGTAGAGGCGGAGCTCGCCTGAGCTCGCCCGCGCAGAGGCGGAGCTCGCCTGCGCCGTGGCCGCGCCGAGGCGGAGCTCGCCCGAGCTCGCCCGCGCCCGCTGCCAGTGTTGGAGGAGGAGGCGAGGAGCGACTAGACGAGGTACATGGACGCGGCGGTGAGGGCTCCGCAGCCGAGGCCGAAGAGGAGGCCGGAGACGATGACGAGGATGTCCTTGGCGCGGTCCTGGACGGACGAGGCGGCGCTCTCCGGCGGATTTGGGGATTTTGCGTTTGCGGTTGTTGGAGAGGCTCACTTTTGGGTTGTGACTTTTTTCCCCTGTGCCGGTCCCAAACCGAGATATAGGTGTTGTATTTGGGTCTCATGGTTGGAGTCAGTCTTAGTGGCATTCCAACCTGCTGCTGTCTCCTAGAATCGGGCTCCACATCCGTCGGCAGTGTCCACCAGCCTATTCATTGATCTGTCGTCGCTTGCTTGATGCAAGATTGAGCAGCAGCGGCTGGTTATTCTTTTAATATGAACAAAATGTATCAATGCGTGTGATTGTATGAGGAACGGACGATTTCGACTAAAGTCATAACAGCTGCATACGAACATGTTGTGGACACTCGAGCAGGTGTCGTAGACACGGATGTAGTTCGGGAGGCATGCTCTTCCAAGCTTCTGTGCGCAGGAGATTGGAATGGGGAGAACTAGAACAGCTCTACAGAGAAAGGAGGGTACGGGTGTAGTATTCTCATATGCGCGAGGCTCTTACGTCCTTATACGTGAGCGGACAGATGTCGGAACGTCGAGAGGATGAACCTGGATTGGCGAAATCACCGTGCTCACAATTACTCCGTGAAACCGACAATAGTATCAATCCTAGTAATGCCTCCATCAATCAGCCGAGCGTGGAGAGTTACGGATAGAAACTCTCCAACTCTCGCGACTACTCCGTGCAACCGACAACGGTATCAATGACGATAATGCCTCTATCAATCATCCCAAGTGGCAAATCCAAGCTCGGCCCGCACCACATCATGTCATGGAGTGGTGTGGCTCGAGCCCATCAGCTTATCTGATTATGTCTCAGCAGCGTTGTGCGTGTGCATGTGGCACACCCTTAGCCTCCCTCAACTTCTCAATAGGAACACACATCGTTCACGTATTTAAGTTGAGTCAACGTATCTTCGAAATCTCATCTCATACAGAACTAAAAATACATTGTGGACCGAAAGCTAGCTAGCCTTATGGAGCTAAATTATTGTGGACGTGTCAGGATGACTATTCGTGGGAACCCTGAAATCTTGTCATTACGATCAACATCCCTGAGGATCAAATCACATTTTACGACATATCAGCAGCCAATCAATGCACTTAAATATATGGTATATGTACCGTATAAATGAGCACAAGCAAGACCAAAGAGCATCGATCAATCGACAAGAAACATTTTTGGGTAGCCTCCATGGCGTTCCTCGTGTCCTGCTCCAAAAAGAAGGCTCTCGTTCTCGCGGCGACGCTGCTGATGGCGGCTCTCCTCGCGGCACCGTCGGTGTCAGCGGAGATCTGCAACAGAGTTGTTGTCTGCAGGCAAGAGATTTGCACGGGAATGTGTGCGGTGACGGGAGGCAGTACTCTTGGGGCATGCAGGTACATGTGGGGCTTCCCAACCTGCTGCTGTGTCCTAGAATCGGCCTCCACAGCCGTCGTCGTGGGCAGTGTCCACCAGCTGCCTGTTCATTGATCTGTCGTCGCTCTTGCTTGATGCAAGATAGAGCAGCAGCAGATGGTTATTTTCTTTCAATATGAACAAAAACTGTATGATTGTATGAGGAACGGAATATTTCGCACAATGTCATAATAGCTGCATACGAATTATCATGCCAAAAAACTTGTGGTCTGCCATACATCTTTTTTTTTTAAAAAAAAACTGTCTGCCATACAACTTTCAAAGTGCCTTTTCCCAATCCAAAAAGAGCGAAATTAAATTCTCACCTTTGGCTGGAGGATGCGTCTGTAAATCACTGAAATGGAAAGAAAGGAATGCTGCATATATGAAGATCAGTGAAATTCTCACTTAGGTCGTGCCGCGCGCACTCGACATGGCTGATACCATAGTTGCGGACAAAATCAAAAGCTTCTGGCTATTTTTATTGGAAAGATTAAGGGAATTGATGGCACCCGAACGTCCGATTGGATAAGATTCCATCGGACGGTATCAAACAACAAAGCAGAAATGCGCCGCACTCCCAACGTATCACTGCAGTCCTTCCCCGTGTGCCTTGTCCCGCCACGCACGCGTACCCCGCCCCCGTCCGTCTCGCCCCACCCCGCACCCGCCGCTCCTTCCCCTGACCTCCTTGCTCTCTCTCTCTCTCTCTGCGCGGGTGAGATCCAGGAGCCAGGATGAGGACAAGCACGTCCCGTCCGCAGGACCCAGGCGCGCCGCGTGCCCCATCTACCGGCCCCCGGCTCGCCGCGCCCCTTCCCCTGGCGCCCGGGCCGTGTCCCATGACTCTCTGAACATACATCTGAAATATGAAACATTTGAATGCAACATAAGTCTGAATCAGATGAAACATTTGGAACATACACTTGCAACATGTGTGTGAAACATATGCAACATCCAGATAAAATACTTGCAACTTGCAACATGAAAACACTTATTGCAACATAAGACTAAAACACCTGAAACATTTCGAACATATTCTTGCAACATATGCATGAAACATATGCAGCATTCAAATAAGCACATTTGCAACATACGTCTGAAAAAAGCAGATGAAACATTTAGAACAGACGCTTGCAACATATGTGTACAACCATTACAACATGTGCAACATCACGATCTATTTTTGCAACATCTATATGAAACACTTGCAACATATCTCTGAAACATACTCTTTGCAACATGCGCTTTCACGCAACATCTCCTTGCTGCTCGGCAGAATGGAGGCTCGTCGGTGTGTGGTGTTCACCGAAGGCAGCAGCCCAGCGGCACTTGTAGGCGACAGACCGGCGGTAGTGGCTGCATGTCATGGAAGGGAGGCCGTGATGCGCGATTTGGAAAGGGCAGCAGCGCGCCACGCCTGTCAGGGCCGTCAGCCGAGTGCCGCGACTCGGAGGCGGCCGCGTGCCATGCCTAGCAAGGCCAGTGGCTGAGCGGTGTGTCTCAAAGGCAGCCGCGTGCTGCACCTCGGAGGGCCAACGATCGTGTGCTCGAAGGCGGCAAGCAAGTGGATAAGAGTGATAGGAAGAGGAACAAGTGGATAGGAATAACTGGATGAGTAGTTTTTTTTAGAAACGAAGGAGCGTGGGTTGTTGGGCTGGTATTATGGCCCAACATCGGAGTGTCCAGGCGGACAAACGCCTAGTTCAAAGCATTACTGAAAAATTAAAGGAACTCTGCAGGGTAATGAAGTGACCCTGGCTCTGCCCATCCTGAGGCACAAGCTAGTTTCCTATGTTTGGCAGCCCAGTAACCTGATTTACTATATATTCAGCCCAAGCAGTTGGTTGATTTCCTACATACTCCCTCCATTCTTTCCTAAAAGATATACTCCCTCCATTCCATATTAGATGACATTTTAGTTTTTTTTAAATCTCTCATAGAAACCAACGTTGAAGCCAAAAGACAAAATGTCATTCAAGGAGCAGAGATAGAAATGTATTGGGAAAAAGAAGAGAAAGTGTTTTGGAAAAAGAGAAAAGTGTTTCGAGAAGTGAGAAGGTCAAGTATTTTAGAATAAAATTTTAATTCTATAAGGTCATCTATATTGGGACTGAGAGAGTGCTTAATGAAATATAATGAGTTCTAGTGGGGTTGGTCTAGATGTATCGTTGGACTTCTTGGGGCTAATTAGCTAGTGTGAATGGACATATGTGTTTCCTGGGCATAATCCTATACGGAAAAAAGGGAAAAAAATAAAACATAAACAAAAAATGAGTATAATAGAGCAACATGAACCAATAAAACTGAAACGAGCGTTATAAGCGTAGAGCTGGTGATAACTTTATCGAAAGACATAATGACCAAAGGAGATCAATGTGAAATCTCAGCGCCATATATTAGGTCATTACATAACGTAAGGCATCTTTGTGTCTCAAAGTTTCCAAGCCCAATAATTTATCTTTACAAATAATCCAATGTAGGCTCCAAGTTGTATTTTTGAAATCAGATACTCTGTCCTTCCTAAAATAAATGTCGTTTTGGGTTCTGTGCATGTCAAACTTTCTTAAGTTTGACTAGATTTATATAAAAACATTTATAACATATGTATCTTCAAATAAGTTTTTATGAAAATATATTTAACAACTCATCTATTGCTACTTATTACGAAACATAAATATTAATGATTTCTTGTATATATCTAGTCAAAGTTAAAAAAAATTGACTTCTTGATAAGTGAGAATGATACTTATTGAGACCAAGGTCGAGGTGTAGGGCTGTGATCTTGTCATCTGACTTGAACCCAGCGAAGTACTTTGCTTGGTTTCATAAGATGTTCCCCACTTTCTATTATCATGTCTGTCTTGCCATGGCACATCTTAACAGCACATGCACATGCACAAATCTGATAAATCTTACTATAGGTTGTATTTTGGCATGATTTGTAAAGGGATTTCGACTTCTGATAAGTCCACCACACCATGTATACATAAAGCGCTATGACGAATTGAGCAGAAATCAGTCTACTATTATACTTTGCATTATGTCTTCTCCTTTGCCTGTTTTTTGAACCCAATTGTTGTTCCCCTGTTGATCTGATGACTTCGTCATCCTGATGCGGCCTCACATATGGAGGTTTTAGCGCAAATACATTAGTGTTGTCTCATAGGTTGTCTCATGTAGAGTCACATAATTTTAAGATGACTTACTATACAACATATATACAATCCCTACCAAAATGGTGGAATTCTCCTAGTGTTTTTAAGTAGTACTAAAACACTACCACTAGTCATGCACATGAGAATCTTCACTAGGAGACATTTATTAGGGAAAGTTTACACTAAAAATTAAATGGGAAAACTCTAGGAGAAGCCCACCACACTAGGAGAAATCCAAAATTCTGGTTGTATGATTTTTTTAAGTTGTCTCGTAGCAACTCACTTAATTTATGCATAATATAAAAGTAAATTTGTAAGTTACATGGCAACAACAACTCATACAATGGTCTAATGGTTGTCTCATAGTCCTAAATATTAGCTCATAAGGTGGTTGTTTCGCGAAACAACGACCTCTTTCTCTCTCACCTTTATTTTTCTTCCACATAAGCAAAAATCCTACGTGGCATTGCATGAGATGAAGTATGAGACCGCTGACGTATAGCAATGTACATGCCCTTAACGGTATCTTTTCTAGTTTTGGTCGGAAGCTGGCCATTCTATGTCATAGTTATCATTTGTTGATTTGCCTGTAAATCTCACCGTCCTTCACCACGTAAACGTGCTAGTTATTGTTCTTTGATACTCTTGGGCAAAGCCTAGGAAACCAGCTTGGCCGACTCCTGAAACCCACCTTGATCAGTTTGCAACCCGAGCATTCTAGCTCTTTTTTGTGCGGTACCTATACTTGCGTCAACAAACTGTATCTTGTACCAAACTGATGAGGACATCGCCAAGATGGAGTCGAGGACGATTCCAATTCAAGAAGGGGAGGATGATGAGGACATCGCCACATTGGACATATCAACACTATGGTCTTCCCCAAGTTGCAATTCATCCCCAACTCAGTTGCCACGTTACCCTCGGATTCGGCAGACACGTCGTCACTGTTTTGGTCATAACTTTCTCATACGACATCGAAACGGGGCATTCTTGGATGCATTGAAAAGGGGACGACGACGCCGTCGTTTTGGATTTGGTCCCAGCTCCAAAAGGTCCGTGGATCATTCTGTGTGACCACGACAAGGTGTTGCGTCACCTATTTAGGACAACTTGGCTATGTATCGTGTCGGGCCTTAAGCCCAAGTTGTGGGCACCCAACCCCTGGCCATCCCCAACCTTAGGTTGAGTCTTAGACTATAAACACAGCCGCCGCCACTGCTAGATAATTGGATTTTGTTTAGAGTTTAGTTTTTCATCGAGAAACTAAATCGTTCATTGTAACTATGGTGACAAATTCTTTTACAGTGATCTAGGGACCCTATTCTTGATCTCCTCCACTGTGTCGATTAGTCCTTTGGAACCGAGTTCTCGAACCCTCTATTGATATTCGCACCATTCATATTTGCAATTTCAGATTGCGTGTTTTATCTTCTTACTTGTGCTCTTCGATTCGCTTGTAGGAAAAACCTTCTTGGCGAGGTCAATCAAATTGTGCTTGGTTGATAACTAACAGAGAAGTGGTGTAACAGTTACAGGGTTCGAATCGTGTCTGATTTGAAGCCGGATCGCCAACGTCGAGATCTCCACAAATCGAACTTACCGGCTACCTCTTGGAAGATCGGGCCTGTACTCATCAATTGGTATCAGATATTTTAGGTTTACCACGAGGTATAATCTCATTTGCCTTAGATTCGTATTTGTTCATTACCTAGAGTCCACAAAAAAGCCCAAAAATATTTTAATTTCTGCTGTCCTATCACCCTTTGTGCCTTTGCAATTTCATTTCAGATTCGCGTTGTTGAGCTTGTGTCCGTGGTCGAGTCTTGTTGCTGGTTTAGGATTGTGTTCGTGGTCGTAGTTCAATCGCCCGTTGCTGTGATTTTTGTTTTCTGCCGCTATCCCATCCACTGTTCCCAAATAAGTGGAAGCCACCACATTACTCGACTTGCCCCGCTAGCCGTCTTGTGTAACTTGTCGCCGCCGCGCAAACCCTAGATAGATTGCCAGCTGCTCTTATTTTACCTACATCGCAGCTCTCCTTACATCATCAGGTGCATACCTACTGCTGTTAGTCACATGGACGATCTTGTGATCGGTGTTGGAGTTTAGGGACGTTTTGCCCTAACTGCCGCTGCGTGTTGTGCCTTCCGGAAAACATAACTTGAGATACTTTTGGTAAAACAGACGTAACTTTTCGCTCGTTTATTAGAAAAATCTAAAATTTTTACAGCATCTTCTTGACACCATTTGGAATTGCGAAATTTTTTTGGGAAAATAAAGAAAAAAATTGTCAAAGTTTTTGCACGCTTTTCAGAGAACGTGCTGTATTTCTGTAGACCACATCCCACCTCAGTTGTAGGTGTCAATTTTTGTGGTTGCATCTTTTTTATCCTTGTTTAGATAAAAATATAAAAAATAGTGAAGAAATAAAAAAAAGTTTGATTCGTACTAGTGCCTTTTGGAAAATTTCGGGAAAAATTCAGGAAAAAGGAAAAATCTGGGTTATTTGCTTTCTGTGAGTTTTTTTCCATCGTCCTTTGTTTTCACCTTATTGTGCTACGTCTCGACATGTCTTAGCCAGCACCTGTGATTTGTACTTTGGATCCGAATTGAACAATCGCTAATCTGCATTCGTTATTTGCTAATCCTTACTGTCATATTGTGTGCCTACCCATAGCTCTACATATTCTTCTATCAGCACATATTCATCTTGTAACTGTTACCCACGCTCAACAACAGACTGTTTTGCCACTTTGGTTTTATTCTTGTTTGGCCTTGGTAAGAATACAGGCAAGACGGTGGTAAGCCACTTGTGATTTTGCATTCCACTTTCACCACCATCACCACCACCACTTGTTTCCTTTTAGTTGATAGGGATAACACTTTGGTGTTATTTTTTTCTATCTTCTAAACATGGTAGGAACTCCGACGGACTTTAATAAGTGCGTGTCCAAGGGCGAGCTTACAACGTTCATGACTGAACAACGCAATCTTATGACCGAGCTGACGCGCAACGTAAACAATCTGGTCACCCGCATTGAACAGCTTGAGCAACGCCCTCCACCTCATCGTGCTGATGATAAAGATGCGGATGCTTTTGGTGATGACGATGCGGATGCTGACGGTGATGCCCGTCGCCGCCTCAACTTCAACCGTCGTGGTATGGGAGGTAATAATCATGGTAATAATGATCCTTTTGCTAAAATTAAATTTAGCCTACCTCCTTTTGCGGGTAATGTTGATCCAGAGACATATTTAGATTGGGATCTTGCTGTTCAACAAAAATTTGATTGTCATAATGTTCCTGCTGAGCATAGAGTTAGACTTGCTACTAGTGAGTTTACTAATTTTTCTTTGTTCTGGTGGAGTGATCTTTGCAATGCTAATAATATTGTTGCTGTGCCTCAAACTTGGAATGGTTTAAAGCAACATATAAAATATTGTTTTGTTCCTCCTTATTACTAACGTGATTTACGTTTGAAACTACAAACTTTAAAATAAGGTGATAAAGGAGTAGAAGCATATTATCAAGAATTGCTTATTGGTTTAGCCCGTTGTGGTATAAATGAAGATGATAATGATGCTAGTGCTAGATTTTTTTGGTGGTTTAAACCATGATATACAAAAGGAAAAAGTCTAATTGACCCCCTAACTATTGGGGTAGTCTAGTTTACCCCCTCAACTATGAAACAGTCTCATTTACCCCCTGAACTTTGCAAAACCGGCCAAATCACCCCCTCGAGCGGTTTTAGACGGTGGTTTTGCTACAGTAACAACGGTTTTGCTACAATACCAGTGGTTTTCTCCTTTTCTTTTTTATTTATTTCGTTTAAATTTTTGAAAAATCATAGTAAATCATAAAAAAATCATAAAATGGAAAATCCAATTTTGTTGGACTCCACATGAGTAGATCTACACAGTGAACATATAATATAGTATGCTTTAGTACAAAGTTTTTGCTGTAAATTTTGATCTATTTTTTTTTTGTAATTAATTTGAATAATTCATACAACAAAAACTTTGTACTAAAGCATACTATATTATATGTTCACTGTGTAGATCTATTCATGTGGAGTCCAACAAAATTGAATTTTTCATTTTATGATTTTTTTGTGATTTACTATGATTTTTCAAAGATTCGGACGAAATAAATAAAAAAGAAAAGAACAAAACCACTATTACTGTAGCAAATCGTTGTTACTGTAGCAAAACCACCGTCTAAAACCGCTCGAGGGGGTGATTTGGCCGGTTTTGCAAAGTTCAGGGGGTAAATTGGACCGTTTCATAGTTGAGGGGGTAAACTAGACTACCCTTAATAGTTGGGGGGTCAATTAGACTTTTTCCATATACAAAACATACTTGATTACAAAGAATGGCGTAATTTTTCCTAATTGTATCATCTTGCTATTAAATTAGAACGAGAAGTACAGGGACGCAAACAACACCAGCCTTTCAGGTCTAACAATGGGAGGAATTTTCAGCAGCGTTCTGAGCCAGAGTCGCCCAAGCTTCCTGTTGCATCACAGCCATCTACACCTCTATTTTCTTCCGGGGTAAGTAAATTGTCTAATGTGCAGAAGAAAGGTGCCACTCTGGGTGCTTCTACTAGCTCCTCCTCGTCTAGCTCTAAAATCATTTGCCACCAATGCAAAGGCATGGGACATGTCATGAAGGATTGCCCCAGTCGTCGCGCTTTCATTGCTACCGAGGATGGATATGTAAGTGCTAGTGATGTTGAAGATGATTTAGCCCTTGCTGCTAACATTGATGCAGATTCCACCGAGGGCGATCAAGATAAGGAGGCCATTATCATTGACTCTGTGGCTGCTATTGCGGACTACCCTAGCCTTCTTGTGCAGCGTGTGTTGAGTACACATGTGGGACATGAAGAAGAGATGAAGATCCAACGAAACAATTTGTTCCACATGTATTTCATTATGCAGGGTTGTCGTGTTCTCACTATCATTGATAGCGGGAGTTGTAACAACATGGTGAGTTCAGATTTGGTTGAGAAGCTTGGCTTGCCCACACGACAACATTTGTATCCATATAAACTTCAATGGTTCAATAATAATGGTAAGACTAAGGTAACTAAATCAGCACGCATTAGCTTTTTCACAGGCTCTTATCATGATACTGCTGATTTTGATGTTGTCCCTATGCAAGCTTGTTCCATTTTGTTAGGTCGCCCATGGAAATTTAATAATGATGCTTTACACCATGGTAGAACTAATACATACACTATCATACATAAGGACAAGAAAATTACATTGCTACCTTTGTCTCCTACGGATATTATTAAACATGCTAATGAGATTAAAAATAAATCTCCAACAGACATTGCTAAAAATAATGGGATTAAGTTAAAAGGAGGTGCTTTTCTTGCTACAACTTCTGCTACTGCTGAGTTATGTGATAATCCTGATGCACCATGTTATACTATATTTTGTCAACCTATTATGTCTGGTGCATTGCCTGCTGTTACTAACCTTTTGTAGGAGTTCGTTGATGATGGGATGAAGTCGAGGACGACTCCAATTCTAGAAGGAGGGGGTGATGAGGACATCGCCAAGATGGAATCGAGGACGATTCCAATTCAAGAAGGGGAGGATGAGGAGGACATCGTCACGCTGGACATACCGACGCTATGGTCTTCCCCAAGTTGCAATTCGTCCCCAACTTAGCTGCCACGTCACCCTCGGATTTAGCAGACACGTTGTCACTGTTTTGGTCATAACTTTCTCATACGACATCGAAACGGGGCATTCTTGGATGCGTTGGAAAGGGGACGACGACGCCGTCGTTTTGGATCTGGTCCTAGCTCTAGAAGATCTGTGGATCATTCTGTGTGACCACAACAAGGTGCTGCATCACCTATTTGGGCTAACTTGGCCATGTATCGTGTCGGGCCTTAAGCCCAAGTTGTGAGCGTCCAACCCCTAGCAGTCCCCAACCCTAGATTGAGTATTAGACTATAAACACAGCCACCACCACTACTAGATAATTGAGTTTTGTTTAGAGTTTAGTTTTTCATCGAGAAACTGAATCGTTCATTATAACTATGGTGACAAATCCTTTTACAGTGATCCAGGGCCCCTGTTCTTGATCTCCTCCACTGTGTCGATTAGTCCTTTGGAATCGAGTTCTCAAACCCTCTATTGATATTCGCGTCATTCATATTTGCAATTTCGGATTGCGTGTTTTACCTTCTTGCTTGTGCTCTTTGATTCGCTTGCAGGAAAAGCCTTCTTGGCGAGGTCAATCGAGTTGTGCTTGGTTGATAACCAACGGAGAAGTGGTGTAATGGTTACAGGGTTTGAATCGTGTCTGATTTGAAGCCGGATCGCCAACGTCGAGATCTCCACAAATCGAACTTACCGGCTACCTCTCGAAAGATCGGGCCTGTACTCATCACAAACTACCAGTCTGTTGCTGGTTTTATTTGTGTTCGATTTTCTAAAAGTTTTATCTGAAACCAAGTTTGAATTGGGTTTCCCCTATACCCAAGTACTGAGCAGGTTTTAATTGCTCTGGTTCAATTCCTACCACTATGGGAATCAGGCGCTTTGCCGAGTGCCGCACTCGGCAAAAAGTACACGACAAAAAATTCGTTGGCAAAGACCTCTTTGCCGAGTGTTTTTTGTCGGCCACTCGGCAAAGGCTTTGCCGAGTGCCATGACAGCACTCGGCAAAGAAAAGTTGTCATGACGGGGCATATAACGTTAACGGGTACACCTAGAATTTTTTTTTGAAAATTCTTTGCCGTGCGCCCCTTTGTGTGTCACTCGGCAAAGAATTTTTTTTGAAAATTCTTTGTCGAGTGCCCTCTGAGTGGCACTCGGCAAAAATTTTTTTTAAAAAATTCTTTGCCGAGTGCCATCTGTGTGGCACTTGGCAAAGAATTTTTTTTTGAAAATTCTTTGCCGAGTGCCCCTCTGCTTGGCACTCAGCAAAGAATTTTTTTTGAAAATTATTTGTGAGTGCCCTCTGAGTGGCACTCGACAAAGAATTTTTTTTTGAAAATTCTTTGCCGAGTGCCCCCTCTATGTGGCACTCGGCAAATAATTTTTTTTTGAAAATTCTTTGCCGAGTGCCCCCTGCGTCCGGCACTCGGCAAAGAGATTTTTTTAAAAAAATTCTTTGCCGAGTGCCTTCCTCCCTGGCACTCGGCAAAGCTAGGAAATTTCCTAAAATTGGCTTGCTTTTCCCAGCTTTGCCGAGTGTTTTTATGATTGCACTAGGCAAAGGCTTCCTTTACCGAGTGTTACACTCGGCAAAGTGACCATAACCGCCCCATTTTTTTGAATTTTTACATTCCATCGCGACAAAAATAATATTTCACATATATATCAAATTCATTACATATATCTCACATACATCATAAATATCTCATATAGATCAGATGCGTCACAACATATATAACATAAGTGCATCATAAGTCCAAATACCTAACACAAGTTCATCACAAGTCCAAATAACTAACACTAGTGCATCACAAGTCCATCACCAAGTGAACAACAAAGAGAAAGACAACTACCCAGATCCCCAAGCTCTCCACTGAGACTGTGGTGTACCATGAACTGGATCATTCGAGGGCCCCAGAGGTGGATTATTCAAACCCGTCGATTGAGGCAGCACAAAGGAGAAGACATTGCATGTGTCAGACAATAATCCACTAGGCTACAAGTAGTGTTACGGTTTGACCCTAAGCATGAACATACAAACTTAAACAATCATATTCATACTTATAGGAGTAGCGTGCCCTAAAGGTGGAGGTGGCGGTGTAACGTATAGTGAAGCTGGCGGAGCTACACCCGTCTTTTGCCCAAGAGCTTGCATGTACTAGAGAACCTCCGCCATCTGCTGCTGCTGCCTCTGCTCCATCGCAATGCGCTGGGCCTCCATAGCCTCCATCCTTTGGCGATCGGCCTCCCGTAGGGCCTCCAATTGCTCGATCTAGGTCTGCAATATTTCACCACAATGTTTAAATAATGCAAAGCTAAGATATGTAAATATTAATGTATGACAAATAAAACAGGAATCACCTGGAGTGATAGAATCCGCTGTTGTGAAGTCTCTGGCCATGAGCGTATGGGAATGCTTGCGTCCGTGCTCCATGCTTGGATTTGGGAGAGGAGGGAGTAGAGGTAGCGTCAATGACGTTGTTGCCAAGATAGTACTACCCATGCTTCTTGCCTCCTCCAATCCTCATGACGACCTCTAGATCAAAGTCCTGGGAGCTCGGGTCGTAGTCGTCTCCATGGAGAGACCTTGCCGCCGATGTGTACTCATTGATGTGGGTGTAGACGGACAGGTTGCTGTACGCCTCGGGCGGGTCCTCTGGGTTGTAGGAGACGTCGGACATCGCCTTGCCCTTGTGGGCCATAGCATATGCCATGAACATGGTGCACTCCTGGCCTGCATGTGATGCCGACTACGAGAAAGACAGCAAGATGATTAGAAATCAGATAAAATTGAGCGTTAGAATAGAGAAATGAATTTGAGTACCCATGCTTGTCTGTATGCGGTGAGGTTGCGGCAGCCTTGATGGTGCGGTACACCTAGCATCAGCAATCGCCGATCCCGGGCAGCGTTGTGCGCTTCGGTCCACTCGGGGCCGCACCACCTGTCCACTATCATTTCCCAACACTCGGGATACGCGGCGCACCACCATGGACACATCTGCACGTCATCAAGTATTTGACATATAAGATGAACAGATTAAGAGTACTTAATGTCAAAAGGAATCAATATCAATGTTCTTTATCTACCTGTATGTACTGGTCCCGGGTCAGCATCATGCTTCTTGCTTGTGGCTTCTTAACATCCTCTCCAAGGATTGACCTGTGGTAAGTGACGATAGCCTGGACGCACGCCTCATAATGGATGTCCACGACGAGTTTTTTGCAGGCTTTGGTAAGCACCGCCTCCGTCCTGGCCTCAAATCCCTCCTCGCATCTATAATAAAGCTGCATATAGACATGATGTATCCATTCATTATTTCAAGAAAAGTCTAATGATTGTGATGCGATGTATTAAGCAATGTGGTGCGATGAAGACTTACCCAAAAGTCTCGCTTCACCCGCACCATCTTGTTCTCAGCCTCTGCATTGGGGGCGTTGGGGTAGTGGTCAAAGGTGTAGGCTGGCTCCCTCTTCCCGGCGTAGTCAACTAGGCCAGGAAAGTGGGTCCTACACAAAAGACCTAGGATGCCATTGACATGGCGTCCGATACCTCCACCCGACACAACGGTCTAGTTCCTACATAATTGATTAAGAAAAAATATTAGTTTCTACTTTAATTTTCAACATATCATATGAAAAAGTATTGATAACATATTAATTTACTTACTTTTGCCCTTCGGGACAAATCACCGGGCGTCGATGAGTTGCCGGCGGAGGAGGGAGGTTCGCGGGACCTCGCAAGTAGACACTCGACGAACTAGAGGAAACGGAACCCATACCTACCACCTCCTCCTCGTCGTCCGAGTCCCCACCCCCCTCCTTGTCCGTTTGCCGAGCCTGCTCCTCATCGTGCCCGTCCCCGTCTCCATCCTCGGCCTCCACCTCCTCCTCCACCTCATCCTCCACCGGCGTGGGAGGACGAGCCTGCCTCATGTTGGTGCTCCTTCTCCTGTCCGACGGCTCCTCTTCTACAGCCGGCATAGGGCGTGTCCTTCGGTAAATCGTGAACACGTTCCTCTAACGGCTGCCCACCATCTTGTTCAAACACATGCAATTAGAAAGAATAAAAACGAGCTAATTAGAAATTAGAAAGAATAAACAAGAAGTAATTAGAAATAGATGCAAAATAAACAAAACATAATTACAAAATAACATTGTATTACATGTATTAGAAATAATCTGCATGATCAGGATTAGCTGGATCATAAGTCTCATCATCACTATCAACCATGTCGAAATAATCAACGCTATCCGAAGGAGGAATGTTGTCTTCATTGTCATTGCCTAAACGTAATCGCTCAAGCATTTGTAAGTCCTTCACATCTTGCACGTCATCTCCATCGTCCTCATCATCAACCCAATCATCGTCTACATCCATTCCTATCGCTTCGGTTAAGTCTATCTCGAACCTCCCTTGTAGCCCCTCTTCTTGATAGAACTCCCCGTCACATGTGTTTGTGTTGAAGTTGTAATCTTCATCGTTTGGGACAGGTAGTTTACCGTGTGGCGATACCTTGTGCACAATAGACCAACCCTTAAGATGCTCTTTGGTTTGGCATGCGTATGAGGTATAATAAACCTGCATGGCCTATTGAGCCACAATATAGACATCATCTCCTGGATAGACAGAATCCTGTCGAATTTCGACTAGCCCAAGATAAGGGGTCTGTCTCGTTACTCCAGGATCAAACCAATGACATTTGAATATGATAGGACTAAGATGTTTGCAACCGATGGCATTTACAAATGAAAGTTCATATATTCCTTCAATTCTTCCATAATAGTCGAGGCCATCACTGCTGGGGGTAAAAACTCCGCTATTTGTGGTTCTTCAGTTGGGCCGACTTTGCTCGTACCTTGCTGTGTGAAAGCGATATCCATTCACATCATAACCGGTAAATGACTTGACCCTATAGGCACAGCCGTTTGCAACCTGTCTCAGCTCGCCACTGATAGACGCATCGATTTGGGCCTGCAAGCTCAAGCATGATAGATCATTATATTATTTCAACGTACGAGCAACTTGGAAGGTCGAACTAAGTATGAGCTAAATTCGAAAGTACCTTGTTTTCGAACCAAGAAATAAAATCAGGCCTCCCTGGTCCCGCACCCTTTGAAAGAAGGGTATTAGCTTCCTATGGGGTAGGATCCCTTGATTGATTCCAGAAGTGATGAATAAATTCCCTGTACCAATGTAAAACAAGGGGTTGGATGAGGAACAGTGATGGCGTATTGAAACAAGTTCATTGAGAACTTACCCAATGTATGGAGCCACCTCGTCAAGGTTGTTCAACACATATATCATGATGCAGCGCCACTCTTTATGAGTCAAGGTCTTAGTGGTTGATGCACTTGCGCTTCCGAGTTGCCCTTGGAAAAGGCTGAGGTTCGATTCATTTTCACCAGCATTGTAACGAGGGGGTGGATTATGCACGCTAGGAAGGTTCTCAATGTAGTATTTCTCTGTGAAGTTTGACACCTCCTCCAGAATGTATGCCTCTGCAATAGAAGCCTCAATTTTCCCTTTATTTCTACATTTTTTGCAAAGAGTCTTTAGACATCTCTCGATTGGATAGCACCAACGAGCCTGCACGGCCCCCCCCATTCGTGGTAGTCATGACTCTTCATCCTGTTGACTCACAGAGTAGATAAGTTCACTCCCCTCAGATTCGCTGCATACCCATCAGGAAACATTAGCGTCTGCATCCATTCAAGTACTTCCCTCCTGTATTTCCTAGCCAAGACGAAATCGGTCTTAGGCCTTTTCCATGTCTTGCCGCCTCTAGGAGGCTGCATCTCTTGCTTTGGTCTATCGCATAACGTTGCCAAGTCCACTCTAGCCTTAGGGTTATCTTTTGAATTTTCAGTTTCCATGATGGTTCCCCAAAGTGCCTCGGCAACATTTTTTTAGTGTGCATTACATCAATGTTATGTGGGAGAAGGAGGTCATCAAAATAGGGGAGCCTCGTCAACCCTGACTTATGAGTCCACATGTGTTCCTCACCATACCCCACAAAACCACCACCTTCTTGATTGGCCATGAGTGCATCTATCTAAGCATGAACCTCGGCACTAGTCATCATTTGCAGTGGAGGGTCTTTCACTACGACACCTTTCATAAAGTTCTTGATGTCTTGTCTGAATGGATGGTCAACAGGGAGGAATTGATGATGTTTGTCGAACGACGAATACTTGCCACCCTTTTGTAACCAAATGAACCTCAGACATTCCTTGCATATTGGACATGGGAACTTCCCGTGAACACACCAGGCGCAGAATATCCCATAGGCTAGGAAGTCATGCAGAGAGTAGTGGTACCAAACGTACATTTTGAAGCTTGTCTTTATAGCTCGGTCGTATGTCCATACACCTTCCTCCCAAGCACTGACCAATTCATCAATCACAAGCTCCATGTACACACCCATATTACTCCCTAGGTGTCCAGGAATTATCAAAGACAAGAATATATTTTGTCTTTGAAAGCATACGCCGGGGGGGGAGATTGAGGGGGATAATGAACACGGGCAAACATGTGTATGGGGCAGCCATCAATCCATAAGGATTGAACCCATCTGTTCCCAGCGCAACACGTACATTATGAGCCTCATCTGCTTTCTCACGATAAATGCAATCAAAGCGGGTCCATGCTTCACTATCAGATGGATGTACCAGTTTGTTAGCATTGTATTGTTTTCCCTTTTTGTGCCATGTCATCTGTTTCACGGATTCCTCGGTCATGTGTAGCCGTTGGATCCTCGGTACGAACAGGAGGTACCGTAGGATCTTCACAGGGATCGTAAGCTGCCTCTTCTGGCCATCACCAGAGTCTACCTCCAGGTACCTGGATGATTTACACTTTGGACAGTAATTTGCATCCTTGTGTTCTTTCCTAAATAGGACGCACCCCTTTGGACAAACATGTATATGATCATACGACATCTTGAGTGCATGAAGGAGTTTCTGTGACTCGTACATGCTCTTTGGTAGAATGTGGCCATCCGGAAGCAGGCTGCCAATCACGGTCAACATACTATCGAAGTGTTCTCGACTCATGCTACACTCGGACTTGAACCCCATTAAACGTCCAATGGCATCCAGTTGAGAAACTATTGTCTAGTCGTGAAGGGGTTTCTGTGCTTAAGACATCATGTCATAGAACGGCTTTGCAGTTGCCTCAATCTCCTCCTCCGTACGTCCTTTAGTGTACTGTCCATCATGAAAGTCATCTAACATATCTGCTACCCCCGCAACAGGATCAAAATACTCGATGCGGGGTCTCACCACCTCCTCTCTCAGACGATGGGCTTCACCATGGTGGACCCACCGAGTATAGTACGTCGTAAATCCATTCTTCAAAAGATGTTTATCCATATCCACCTTGTTTTTCCTTCTTCTATTTGCACATCTCTTGCAGGGACACAAAAATAGAAACGCTCCTTTAGCAGACTTGCCAAATGCTAGTTCCAAGAAATCATTGGTCTTCATCATCCATTCAGTGGTGAAATCACTCTGACTTGAGTGGCCCGTGTACATCCACTCACGGTCATCCATCCTCTAACATATATACCAGCGAGCAAAGTAACCATCAATTGCAGCTACATGTTGTTCGTACTATCTAGTAGGTGAGGATAGGTCCTAATCCCACCCGCGGATGCGTAGATGAGGTTAGTTTCCATGCTCTACTCCTATCGGAGATAGAATTTCGGCAGCACCTCCCCGCTGTTCTCCCGATACACGTCCTAGCAGGGAGAGTGTGTATCCGGAGAACAACAGGGAGATGATGCCGAAACCCTGTCTCGAGTTGGAGCAGACCAAGGAAACTAACTCATCTACGCATCCGCGGGCTGTCCAAAATACGTGGACAAACCGAAATAGATACGGTCATAGATATGCAAAGATCTGCATACCAATAACTGTATCTCTTTCGAACGGGAGATGCCTAACCGAGTTACACGAGCTACGACTATGATAAGGAAAGGGGTTATACCTAGGGTGTCGGTGGAGTCAGGATAGCGGAGCCGTGGCGAGTCGGTGCAGTGGCGAGGCGACGCGGTGCAGGCAGACCCGCAACACCGAGGAAGACGATCGGCGTACTCCGGCTCCGCTTCAACGGGCTCTTATTTGCAAAAAAAAAGAAAAAAAATAATACTGTCAATTAAAATTTTCGACAGAACCTCCCCTGCATGGGGAGGTTTCGAATACCTGCAAAAAAACAACGGCACAATGGCCGACATTCACATATGACAGCTCGATGGCCGACATCCACATACAATGGCTCGATGGCCGATATCCACATACAACGGCTCGATGTCCGAAAAGCACATACAACGACAACACATACAACATCAATTACTACTGACACGGCTATTTCACGCACTGCACGAATTGTATAGAAAAGGAATGGGCGAACCTAGTGTGTGCTCGTCGGCGGTGCGGCGGCACGGCGGCGCGGTCGCGTGGAGGCACGGGCGTGCAGGGCGAGCGGCACGGCGGTGCGGCGGCACGGCGGCGCGGAGGCGTGGCGGCGGTGTGGCGGCCCGGCGTCGCGGAGGCGCGGAGGCGGCGGACGAGTGGCGCGGCCGTGCAGGGTGAGCGGCGCGGGCGCGCAGCGCGGCGGTGCAGGGCGAGCGGCGCGGGCGGGCGGGCGCGCGGCGGCCACGGGGCGGCGTGGCGGCGCGGCGCGGCGGGCGCGTGGGCAAGCGGCCGGCGCGCGGTGGCACGGCGTGGTGGGCGAGCGGCGCGGGCGCGTGCCTATCTAGAAACTGGGGGATATATATTTTACGTGCTTTGTCGAGTGCCCGCGATTCGGCACTCGGCAAAGTTTTTATTTTTTTAAAAAAAATTGCTTTGCCGAGTGCCGGCGATCTGGCACTCGGCAAAGCCTTTTATTTTTTAAAAAAAATTCTTTGCTAAGTGCCCGATCGCCGGCACTCGGCAAAGTTTTTAAATTTTTTAAAAAATTGCTTTGCCGAGTGCCGGCGATCTGGCACTCGGCAAAGTCTTTTATTTTTTAAAAAAAAAATTCTTTGTCGAGTGCCTGCAATCCGGCACTTAAAATATATACTTTGTCGAGTGCCGGCGCGCGGTGGCACGGCGTGGTGGGCGAGCGGCGCGGGCGCGTGCCTATCTAGAAACTGGGGGATATATATTTTACGTGCTTTGTCGAGTGCTCACGATCTGGCACTCGGTACTTTGCCGAGTGCCTGCAATCCGGCACTCGGCAAAGAATTTTTAGTATTTTATTTTTTTTAAATTTCTTTGTCGAGTGCCCACGATCTGGCACTCGGCAAAGAATTTTCGTGATTTTTTTATTTTTTTGCTGAGTGTCAAGAATCTGACACTCGGCAAAGAATTTTCATCATTTTATTTTTTTTAAATTTCTTTGCCGAGTGCTAGGTATCTCACACTCGCAAAGAATTTCTTTGCTGAGTGCCAGGATCCTGGCACTCGGCAAAGAATTTTATTTTTTTTCTTTTTGCACCCAAATTTTTTTTGCGGCCCTACTATAGTATTATGAGCTAGATTTTAAAATTTGGTATATTTTTAATGTTTTTTGCAGCATTTAGTTAATTTGTATCATTTACATGAATTTTTCATAAAAAGCAAATTTGAACAGCAGGTGCATGGAATAATGAAATTTAGCTATTTAAAAAATGATATTCATGCTTTTGAGTGTTTTATGAGGTGGTATCTAGGAACGCACCCGAAATTTCTAATATCGTGTTCATGAAACATGGCCACCGACTTGTGGGTGATTTGTTTTTAAATTCTATTAAATACAAACGAAGTCCGAAAATCACAAAAATTGCCAAGATGTCATGATATCGCATGTGGAGGCTATGATAAAAAAATTAAGAATGTTTCGAGAAAATTGTGACGCACGTTGCTTGAAACCCAGACAAACCACATGTGATATTGTGATAACACATCTGGCACTCGGCAAAGCCTTTTATTTTTTTTAAAAATAAATACTTTGCCGAGTGCATGCAATCCGGTACTTGGCAAAGAATTTTTTTTTTGCACCTAATTTTTTTTTGCAGCCCTACTATTGTATTAGGAGCTAGATTTTAAAATTTGGTACATTTTTAATGTTTTTTGCTGCATTTAGTTAATTTGTATCATTTACTTGAATTTTTTCATAACAAGCAAATTTAAACTGCAGGTGCATGGAATAATGGAATTTAGCTATTTAAAAAATAATATTCATGCTTTTGAGTGTTTTATGAGGCGCTATCTAGGAATGCACCTGAAATTTCGAACATCGTGTTCACAAAACATGGCCACCGACTTGTGGGCGATTTGTTTTTAAATTCTATTAAATACAAACGAAGTCCAAAAAATCACAAAAATTGTCAAGATGTCATGATATCGCATGTGGAGGCTAGGATAAAAAATTAAGAATATTTCGAGGAAGTTGTGACGTACGTTGCTTGAAACCCAGACAAACCACATGTGATATCGTGATAACACATGTGGAGATGTCTGAGTTTTAAGCAACGTACGTCACAACTTCCTCGAAACATTCTTAATTTTTTATCATAGCCTCCACATGCGATATCATGACATCTTGGCAATTTTTATGATTTTCGGACTTCATGTGTATTTAATAGAATTTAAAAACAAATCGCCCGCAAGTCGGTGGCCATGTTTCGTGAGCACGATGTTTGAAATTTCAGGTTCGTTCCTAGATAGCGCCTCATAATACACTCAAAAGCATGACTATCATTTTTTGAATGGCTAAATTCCATTATTCCATGCACCTGCAGTTCAAATTTGCTTTTTACGAAAAAATTCAAGTAAATAATACAAATTAACTAAATACAGCAAAAAAAACATAAAAATGTACCAAATTTTAAAATCTAGCTCCTAATATTGTAGTAGGGCTGCAAAAAAAGGTGCAAAAAGAAAAAAAATAAAATTCTTTGCCAAGTGCCAAGATTCTGACCCGAGTGTCAGATTCCTGGCACTCGGCAAAGTAATTAAAAAAAACTTTTGCCGAGTGCCTAACAGCAGGCACTCGGCAAAGGGTCACCGTTGGGTGCTCACCGTTTGTGAGGTCGTCTTTGCCGAGTGTAAATCTTTGTCGAAAGCTAGACTCTCGGCAAAGACTTTCTTTGCCGAGTGCATTTCTTTGCTGAGTGCCCGGCATTCGGCAAAGCGATCTTTGCTGAGTGTCCTACTTTGCCGAGAACGGCGCTCGGCAAAGAGCTTCTTTGCCGAGTGCCCGATATTTGGCACTCGGCAAAGCATATGACACTCGGTAAAGATACTGTTTCCGGTAGTGTACCGAATTTGTTTAGCTATATGATAGTAAAAAACTTATTTAAAGAAATACCTAATTCTAGTCAGAAACGTTTGCAAATATATGCTTCTAAATACGTTGTCTGTAGACGTGAAAGCGTAACATTTAATTAAAGATTACTTTATTTTTGGTAATGTATATATTGTAATAAAAACAATAGGAATATAACTTAGAGATTGTGTTTTGATGTCAAATATTTGTTTTCTCGTCAGATATACGGTCATCCGGCTGGGATCTTCATGATGAGGACCAAATTTGGTATGATATATTGGCGGCCAATAGTGGTGCACTTCAATACAGGGTATATCTAGCCACGAATGTATAAATCCTGGAAACTGGACCAGAAACAAAGCATACAATAGTATACAAGAAACAATAAAAATGGCAAGAGTTATGCTTCAGGAACGGTAGAATATCTTGAATTGATCGCTCATGCCAAATTTACTTCTGCCTCCAGCCTATAGATTACTCCCGGTCCGCAGACTTCACAAGCATCAATCAAGAAGACCATACGTACGCACGTACGCACGCACGTTTAGCTACGCCTAATGGCGCCACCACTCGCTGCGTGTTCCAACAAGTCTCTCGTCTTCCTCATCGTCGTCCCGCTGCTGCTGATGGCTCTCCTCGCTTCGTCTGCGGCGGCGAGCAGGGCCGGCGGCTTCCAGCAGGAAGCGGATGGTGGATACTGCGGCCCAGTTACAGTCTGCACGGAAGATCAGTGCTCAGCAACGTGCGCCGTCCTGGGAAACGCTGGTGTCGGGCAATGCAAGGTCGTCGGCGGTGTGCCCACCTGCTGCTGCGTCCCAACAAAGCCCTCCGCCTCCGTCGGTGTCCAATCCACCGTCATTGATCCTTCGCTTGCTTGATGCATGACGGGGAATATCTTTTTCATTTTTCTATAATGAATTCGTTGAGTTCTTGGCATGGTTAGTGCGGTGCAAGATCTGTGCCACAAAGCCTGATTGTTCATGCAAGTAACTAGCGTGATCGTTGAGTGCTTGAATCAGTTGGGTAAGAGATGGAAATAATACTACATCCGCGCTGTGTCTCTTTTGTGTTCTTGTTTTATCCTCCTTTGTCACAAGCGTGAACGTTCATAACACTTTGTTGCCAAGGCCGCATTTGATCAGGGCCAGTTGACATGGGTGGATAATTTTTATGTATTTTTGCATCTAAATAAATTACCCATATGTCATTTATTTTTTCACTACAAGAAATTCCCTTATACACGACGGTTTAATTGTGACCTTTCAACAAATCATCACAGAATACAGTCATCTATGACGGTTCAAATCCAAGGTGATAGATATATGACGATTGGTTAAATTATCGTCATAGCTGAACGTCACCGATCATTTTGGCACCTCCGTAGTCATCTATGAAGGACTCATAGGGGAGGTCACAGATCCAACATCCAACGTGTCATGCTGATGTGTGATGAACAAGTGTGATGAACAAGGGTGATTTCTCTCTTTAATCTCTAAAACTTGTAACTAGTCTTTCTCCTTCATACTAACTCCAAATTTAAAGATTTTTTTTTCTAATTTTTTATTTTTTATAAAATCATGCTCTATCAAGTTGTTGTGTTCTTACTGCTATTACTTTCATAATTTTTCACGATACTTTGCTTGAACAATTGAAATTTTGAATGAGAACTTTAACCAATATTTTGAAGCACTAAATGATTTTAGCTGAAAAAGTCATTAATACAAAGGTTGTGGAACTTATTAAGATCTACAATTTTTATTTTGGTAATTTCTTCATCAGACAAAGTGTTAGTATACATATCAGGTCACGTTACCCCTGAGTTTGCCCTGCTATCTGTGTCTAAGCAAATTTTTTAGCAGTTGCATTGCCCTGCTATCTCTGTGTTATAATGAATGATAAATAAAGTGAGCAACCTATAGAGAGTATCTTGCGTACTTGCGGTCGGTGATATTCTGTTTCAGCCATTCTCATTGAATAAGATCGTTCTTAGTTGGGAAATTTAATTTAGCAAAGGGTAAGAGTATGTTTCTTATTGCAATTTGTATGTAGTGTTTTTACCTACACTAACTACATGTACTATTTGGATAGCTAACTACATGTACTATTTGGATAGCTAACTTGTTTCCTTAATATTGTAGGGCAAGGCTTCTTTTGGTGATGATGCATTTTAGCAAGTTGTCTTCCTGCAATGTTAGTCTGTGAACAAGTGGATGCATGGTCTTCGTCCTGTGCAGTTTTGTGAACTGATGTAAGTTCTGATGCATGCCTGTGGTGTGCCAAACTTCATATATAACCGATAGCTACGTTGGATATTTAGATGTATCTGTGATGATGGGACTTGTACCTATTTATATGTGATGGCATATTTATATGTATCTGTGGTGATATGTGACGACCTGAATGGTGTGAATTTAAATTTAAATGTGCTGTCAATTTAAATTTGAATTTGGTGTCGATTTGAATTTAAATTTTGGTATAATTTAAATTTAAATGTCTGCTAATATGTTATGGTCCACAATGGGCCAATTCTGCTATGCAAATGGGCTAGCCCAATAGTACCTACTACATTATGTGATGAGGACATCGCGAAGATGGAGTTGAGGACGACTCCAATTCAAGAAGGAGAGGATGATGAGGACATCGCCACGCTGGACACACCGACGCTATGGTCTTCCCCAAGTTGCAATTCGTTCCCAACTCAGCTGCCACGTCACCCTTGGATTCAGCAGACATGTCGTCATTGTTTCGGTCATAACTCTCTCATACGACATCAAAACGGGGTGTTCTTGGATACGTTGGAAAGGGGGATGACGACGCCGTCATTTTGGATCTGGTCCCAGCTCCAGAAGGTCCGTGGATCATTCTGTGTGACCACGACAATGTGTTGCGTCATCTATTTGGGCCAACTTGGTCATGTATCGTGTCGGGCCTTAAGCCCAAGTTGTGGGTGCCCAACCCCTGGCCGTCCTCAACCCTAGGTCGAGTCTTAGACTATAAACACAGCCGCCGCCGCTGCTAGACTATTGAGTTTTGTTTAGAGTTTAGTTTTCCATCGAGAAACTCGTTCATTGTAACTGTGGTGACAAATCCTTTTACAGTGATCCAGGGCCCATGTTCTTGATCTCCTCCACTGTGTCGATTAGTCCTTTGGAACCGAGTTCTTGAACCCTATATTGATATTCGCATCATTCATATTTGCAATTTCAGATTGCGTGTTTTTACCTTCTTACTTGTGTTCTTCGATTCGCTTGCAGAAAAAGCCTTCTTGGCGAGGTCAATCAAGTTGTGCTTGGTTGATAACCAACGGAGCAGTGGTGTAACGGTTGCAGGGTTCGAATCATGTCTGATTTGAAGCCGGATCGCCAAAGTCGAGATCTCCACAAATCAAACTTACTGGCTACCTCTCAGAAGATCGGGCCTGTATCTCATCATTATGGGTCTAACTAAAACTAAAAAACTACATAGAACATGGATCTAATTGGTGAAAATGGGCCACAGACAGCCAACTGATGACATGGCAAGGTTGCCGCCATGTCAAATCCAAATCACCAAATGACATGGTAATTGACATGGCAACAGAATCATGACGGTTCATTTCATCACTATAGCCTCTTCCTATTGTTGCCGACCAGTTCGTCTGTGATGATCCAAAAAAACAACCTGTGACAGTCCATTTCGGTGCAACAAATGTATGACGTGGGATACACATGACGTTTTTCTCGCACAACCAGAAAATAGATCTTTACCGAGTGTTTTTTTCTTTGCCGAGTGTAATTTTTCGGGCACTCGGCAAAGACCCTCTTTGCCGAGTGCTAAAACAAAAACACTCGTCGAAAAAAAACACTCGGCAAAGAGGGCCTTTGCCGAGTGTTTTTTTTGACACTCGGTAAAGAGGGCCTTTGCCGAGTGTTTTTTTTACACTCGGCAAAGACCCTCTTTGCCGAGTGTTTTTTTTTGACACTCAGCAAAGAGGGTCTTTGCCGAGTGTTTTTTTATTACACTCGGCAAAGAAGATCTTAAAAGCATATTTTGAGGCCCTAAATCACTTCAAATAAAAAAGTGTTCAACTACAAAGTTGTATAACTTCTCAAGATCTACAACTTTTGTATTGATAATTTCTTCATTTGACAAAGTGATATTAACATTCTTTATAAAATCTACATCTCTTGTATATAGTTTCAGGAAAACTAGAAGACAGATCTCTAAGTTTTGTAAACAATGTTAGTATCGCTTTGTCGAATGAAGAAATGATAAAAATAAAAGTTGTAGATCTTGAGAAGTTATACAACTTTATAGTTGAACACTTTTTTATCTGAATTAATTTTGCTAGTGAAAAGTACGTCTGAATTTCAAAAAAATTAAAATTTGAATTTTTCAAATGACCTCGGATGGAGAAACGGCCAAAACGAAAGTTGTAGATCTCGAAAAGTTATGAAACTATGTAGTAGAAAACTTTTTGATTTAAAATTATCTTGTCAACGAAAAGTACGTTTGAATTTCTCAAATTTAAAATTCAAATTTTTGTAAACGACCTCGGATGGAGAAACAATCAAAATGAAAGTTGTAGATCTCGAAAAGTTATGAAACTTTGCAGTAGACAACTTTTTGATTTGAATTCGTTTAGAGCCTCAAATAAGCAATTTACACTCGATTTAGTATATTATGTATAGAACGAGAATGAGATATAGACACAAGTGACAGTGTGGTGCAGTGGTAGAGAGGGTTACGCATGAGGGAGAGGTCGCGGGTTCGAATCCCGTCGACCGCGTTAGTCGTGGCTTGCAGAAAAAGTACCGCGAAAAATGCGTGTTTGAAGAGGCCGGTGGGGCCCTCCTCCGATTAAAAATTTTTTTCCTGTTTTTTTGGGATTTTTTCGATTCGCGACTTTGCCGAGTGCTTAGTCTTTGCCGAGTGTTTTTTCAGCACTCGGCAAAGAGCCTTTGCCGACGTAAATTTTACCGTGTGTTCTTTGCCGAGTGTGGCACTCGACAAAGCCTTTGCCGAGTGCAAAAAGGTTTTGCCGAGTGCCACAGGCACTCGGCAGAGCACTGGATTCCAGTAGTGTCGATCGTCATCATGAGTTAACTGTGACGCATTTTTGCTTATCTATGACCAAAGTAAACCGTCATGTATAAGGGAATTTCTTGTAGTGTTTATTTAAATTAATTCTATTGTCATAAAAAGTAAAATAGCGACCCCTCTAATCTACGTCTTAATACCAACATAAACTTTTATGGAAAATTATTTCAATTAACTATAAAATATGTACATTATATAAATTCCATACTTCAACGACTGCTGAAATAAAAAAATATTTAGCACAATATCTATTTGAATAGTTTATCCAATCATGAAAAATGTACCTTTAACGAATGCATAGCAAGGGCACCAACAATTCTCTTTAAATTACTTAGGTAATAAATCACATGATGCTTTATGTGCCAACCTTATTTGGCAGCAATCACCACAGAAACATATCAAGATATGATGCAAATCCAGCTTGAATCGTATCAGATTCCTTGGTTTTGGTGAAGGCCTTCAGGTTGACTAAATGTGATCATTCACTTTCAGGCATTTTGTTGAAGGAATCTAAGTTTATTTTATCCATGCAATTTGTTTGGGTTGATGTGAATTGTGCTCTGTGTTCTTGTAATGAATGAGCACATGAGTTTTTTTTTGCGACTAACGTGCACATGAGTTAGCTTGCATGGGTTCGTCTAGCTAGGAACTTGGACCAGGAGTCTCTTGTTATAGGTGCACGTCAATCTTTATCACAAAAATTATCTTGCAATCACCCTTGTTTGGATTTCCCAGATAACACGGCTTCATTTGAGTATCCAGCTGGAAATATATGGATGTCTATATATTTCATTGAAAATAATTTTCACAACTGAATAAAGATATTTCTCAACTTCCAAAGATTTGACTATGCATATCATAAATAACATTCATATATTTATCACAAGTCTTTACAGGCATGCAGCAGCAACTTCATATGGAAAAACTATAAACTAAGTGAAGCTCCTACTTCAATGAACTCAATACCATTACCATTCCATACCACCATTACGTATCATGATATTCCCTCCATCCCACAACTATAATCATATTTCGTACAGGAACAAGTCAAATTTTACAAACTTTCACCAACAATTAGTCAAATTATGTAAAAGTTTAGGAGATAAAATATACATAAATAGGTTTGCATTTGAAGTGCTTCAGATGACACTGATTCAATAGCAAATGACAACATATTGCGGTAGAACCTAAAGGTCAAAATCTGTTTTGTATGACTTTTCCCTGATCTAAATACAAGTATTGCAATAGCAAGATAACTATCTAAACTTGCAGTAGGAAACGGGGTTTCATAAACTCATATTGCTACCTTTCTGTTTTCTCTCATTTGCAATGTCATTGGCAATATGTTGTCAATGACATTGTACAGGATCCCATTGGCACTGCCCATAATTCAGGCTGATTAAGCTGCCAGCTACGACAGCGATGATGGGAAAGAAATTGTTTTGGTGGACTAGAAGAAATCTTAATTCTTGTTAACATTAAAAAAACTTTCAAGAACTTGATACCAACACTAATCAAGAACTAAGAAGATAGCTACACAAAACATCACTTCAATCAACTTGAAGAGCAACAAACTAAGATAATTAACAGAAAGAAGCATTTCTGTACGATTAAACGCAATATTCATTGTTCCATGATGCAAATACTCATCGATTATCTCTGGAAATTGCCCCTGGTTTGGACCTACAAGAATGCATTGCATATAGATTTTTAATATCTGGGAGATACATATTTTTGCCCATGTTTGTAATCGACATAAAAAATCTAGGAACACAATATATGCTACTGTATTTCACAGCTATCAGGAATGCCTCAACTTCCTTCACTGTCAAAATAACTGAAAATTTTGGTTCTGTGACACCAAAAGATCACAGTGCTAGATATATAACATTCTGTGGCATTTGCCATCCAACTACGGTCTCTCCATAGCTGTGCATGTCGATCATTCCAGCTGTAGACCCTCCGCAACTGTGGCACATATCACCGCACCCCAACACAGCTGTGCCCTCCACTACTCCAAGCTACAGCACAGCAGGCCGCCTCAACGAAAAGCTGTGACATCCTTAGCTGGATCAGATCCACGAGATGCCGCCTAACAACCCCGCTCCACAGCGTGCCTCTGCCCAAAACTTGCATCGACATGTCCAATTTGGCAGCTCATCTCTCTCTCAAATCGGAAGGATCAGCGCTTGCTGAATTTGCCCCCCCCCCCCCCCCCCCCCCCCCCCCCCCCCCCCTCAGTTATAGCAGCAGAAAATAATGCTAAGCTTTGAGCAAATCACCTTATGCTGCACAGACCCCGCTGAATTGTAAAAAAAACCGGAAAAAGAGCAACCTAGCAATTCCACCGACTAGTAATAATCAAATCACAGAAATAGTAGGGGATGAATCGGATTGAAGTAACAGTAGATATTTGGTTTTTGTTGCCCTTATAAGCTATAAAAGGACGAACTAATCCAAGGCCAGATCTGCACTTCCTGGGCCAACTGAGTGGAAGAGGGGCTGCGACAACAATGGCCGTAAAAAGATATAGGGAAAGGAGGAGAGCGCTGTGAAGCAGACATGGTGTTGTGTAAGAGACAAACCTTCAGGTTTGTGCTGAGGTGACCTTGCCATGTGGCAGTAACAGCTATCAGCAAAAACGGGCTGCACGGAGGAGGAAGAAGCACTGAATCGACTGTCACATAAAAGAAAACGGCAGGACTGTGATGCGATGGGTTGGTAAACAAGGTAACCGTCTGGCATATTACTAAACAGCCCTGGATTTTGGAGGTATTGAAGTGATTTAAGATTGTTTGATGGTATATTTCTAAAATTGAGACGATCTTCCAATGTCACAGATCCAAATTTCCATAAAATGAGATGTTTTGCACAATACATACACATTGGTTATTATTTCAAGAATGCTGATTGCCGGACATTAAACATAACTAGCAAGACTAGCAAGCTGCATGTGGCTGCTTCTGATCTGCAAACTTCACTCGCACGGGACGCCCGTCCAAAATCTGAAAAATTGATCCAACATGAACAGTTTATCATGCATGTGTGTCTAGGAGATCCTTCATTCATTCATTCATTGCATCGATTGGCTAATTAGCTATTCAAAAAAAAGGTAAGCATCAATAAATATGTACCTGTCCATCACTCCATCCAGCTTAGCAATAGCATGTTCCTGCTCATGCTCATGATCAACTACAGTCGCCAAGGTCACAAACCCGAAACCTCATGAACGCTTGGTTTTTATGTGGCACATGACCCTTGCTTCTGCTACCTTGCCATACTTGCTGAAGAACTGTCCCAGTCGATAGCTATCCACATTCCGTGGCAGATTGCCCACATAAATCCTGAAATAAGGCCCGAATAATCGTGGCCCTCCTGCAGCCTTTGTGTGTGAAGGCTCAAGCCTCTCTCTAATTTCTGCATGTGCATGCAAATGAATGTTACTACTAATGAATGCTTGGATAAGTAGAATATATATATGATATGATAAACAGATATGAATCGTTCTTCTAGAAACACTAGAAATTCAGTATAAACAATTAAAGATGACAATATGACATCGTGCACTCTCAGATTTGCACTTTATTACCTCAGTTGAAGTGATGGAAGGCTGTGGCGGCGTGAGCCACACGCAGGCATCGTTGTCCCATTCAGCCGGGAGCTGCTCGATGAGTTCTGACCTATCGTCCAGGAAGCTGTACTTGAACACACGGCAGCGTTTGACGGCCAACTTGCTCCAGATTCCCCCATAGAGCTCGCTCTTGATGACGAAATAGGCGCACCCACCACTGATCTCGCCAAACCGCGCGGCATCCACAGCAAAGCTGCTTGGCCTTCCAAGGAACATGACACGATCAGCCAAGCTCCGGCCATCCCTCTTCACCCAGTGTGTTTTTCCGCCTTCCGCCTCCTGCAGCGCGTGGACTGAAACCGACAGCCCGTCCACAAAGCTGGCTATGGTACTGTGCGCATGATTGGCTAGGACATTTGCCAGAAGAAGCTCGCCTCGAGACTCCAAGAGGTAGCTGGCCTGCAATGCCTTGCCATACAGAGATGGCAATGGGGTTTCCGACCGGCGGTGGTCGACCTGCCTCGTCTCGATGCAGTACGAACCCCAGTACCTGTTGCGTGCGACGATCTTCCCATCGTGATGGACAATACAGCTGCAGGGGTCCTCTCCTATGGAGGATACGCCCAGGTACTGTTTATGCACCATTGTCCACGCCGCATCGCCAGGACGCAGGAGGGCAGCATTGAACACCGGCAGGTAGTACGTTCTGTGGACAGGACCAAACAAATATAGAAAGATTGTGCCGTCGCTGGAGACCACGGCATCGGCGTGGTCCACCCACCACTTGGTCTCGTCGTCACATGAAAAGGGAGGTAGGGGTATGGGTGTGGTCGATGCAGATGCAGCAGATCCAATTAGAGGGTCGACGACATCGACGCGGACAGTTAGACCGCCGCCGCTAGGGCCGGAACCGGAACAGATACTGGTGAGGGTGGAGACGGCAGTGCCGTCTACCAGGCTGATCACCCACCTCCGATCTCGAACCCATATCTCAGTGGCGGCGCCGGTGCCACGGCGCGTCGACTTGGAGGAGGAGAAGACGCAGCTAGCCTTCCGGTGCTTGGTGCAGTCAGGCGGCGCCAGCAGCCATGGCAGGAACGCGGGATAGCACGGCGCGGGCAGAAGCGTGTCGCGCCAGGGCTTGCACGTGGCGTGGAAGCGGACGTAGTCGGTGGTGGCGTGGAGGCGGCGCGAGATGTCGCGGAGGAGATCCAAAGGGAGGTCCGCCCAAGGCCGCCAGAGCGCGTTGTCCGGCAGAGATGCTGCGGCGGGCATCACCAATCCCAATTCCCAACAATGGCTGCGTATGTCGTGGTCGAGTTCTTAATGGGAGATGTAACCTGCTGTGTAATTTATCTAGTCCTTGTTTAGTTCCTAAAATATTTTGTAAAATATTTTAGATTTCCATCACATCGAATCTTTGACACATGCATAAAATATTAAATATAGATAAAAAATAAAACTAATCACACAGTTTAGTTATAAATCATGAGACGAATCTTTTAAGCCTAATTAGTTCATGATTGGACAATAATTGCTAAATAACAACAAAAGTGCTACAGTAACCCTACAGTTACATTTTGCAAAATATTTTGAGAACTAAACAAGGGTCTAGATGATTTGTACGTTGAAAATTTATCCAACAAAAGTGTGACACTATAACTCTTATATATGATTGAGCATCAGATTTTAAATAGTATTTGAGATTGCATCGTATATTTAAATTTATCTTTGCATCGAACTCTATGCCTTGTCTGTATTTAGCCTTTCGGTTCCTTTTTTGTTGCATGTTTCCTTTTCCTGTTTCTATTTTATTGTGTTAAGTCTAAGTTATTGTCCATTTCGACTTCTAAGAAATTTGTTCAATAAAAACTTCATCATGTGTATGATTCGTCTTGAATCAGACCACATACTATTGCTAGATGTGCATTGTTCTAACTCGTATGCACGTTGAAGACTTGAATAATGACATCTGGTGTTCCAATTCATTTTTTATTCATACTCTACATATTGTATCACCCATTTCAATTTATTTTGGAATCAAATTTCACACCATGTATGGCACGGTGCTCTAACTCGTATAGAAAATATTTCTCTATTCTATATAGGGAAGGATCAACGGTTCAAACATCCATAACGATTGAATTTAGTCCTTTTGTTTTTTATATTTATAGGAGAAACAAAAAAAAAAACAATCGCTTAAATGAACGGGTAACATGTGAATGCCCCGTAAAATGCTCTCACGGATGTTTGACGGCACACGCTTGTAAGGATGAAAAAAAGAGAACACATTAGGACAAAAGAGAAAAAAAGTAAGGTGGATAAAAAGATGACATAACCATAGTACTTTTTTCCTTTTCTATTTTTCTAATTTTATTTTTTGGGTTTCCACCATAAAAAAAACGCCAGGCTCTAGTTTATTATGGAAGTTCCCAACATTTTCGGGGGCAAAGAAAGTTTCCAGCATTAAAAAAAGAAATTGATCCCTATAATCTACCGTATATATCTCGTCGAAGAAAAATAAATGCACAACATTGTCGTCAGATCTGAGGAATATATTTAGATTAGACTTCTCGCTCTATATCCGTCTAGACGTGAGCTATTCTAACTTGTATGTAAATAAAAAAATAATACAAATAAAGAACATAACTCTTATTCTTTTCTATTTATTATTAAGAGTTCTATTTAGAGTACTCAGAATGTAAGGAATCTATTTAGGCGGCGCGAGATGTGGCGAAGGAGATCAAAGGGAGGTCCGCCCAAGGCCGCCAGAGCGCGTCGTCCGGCAGAGCTGTTTGCGGCAGGCATCACGGATCCGGTTTTTTTTTATTAGCAAGGTTTAGTTCTTATATTTATATCGAGTTCCTAAATGTCAAGGCTGCGCTGGGCTGGGCTAGGCTGGGCTGGCCCGTCAGGACACATCCCAAACTGTCAATGATTTGTTAGTAGCCGAGGCAAGCAAACGGTGGCCACACTTGGACCAGCATACGCTTGTTATAGGTGCAGTTCAATCTTTATCACAAAAAATATCTTGCAATCACCCTTGTTTCGACTTTCGAAGTCCCTCCCGGAAGGATTAAGCACTTCTTCTGGTTACTACCGGAGAACGGAACTTTGCCGAGTGCTAAATGGTTTGCCGAGTGTTCTTTTCGGGCACTCGGCAAAGAAACTCTTTGCCGAGTGCTAAAAAACACTCGGCAAAAATTCTTTGCCGAGTGTTTTTTTCACTCGGCAAAGAGCTTCTTTGCCGAGTGTTTTTTTACGTACTCGGCAAAGAAGGTCTTTGCCGAGTGTTTTTTAAGCACTCGGCAAAGACAAATTTCAAATCAAAATTTAAAGCAGTAAATTAATTCAAATAAAAAAGTTTTCAACTATAAAGTTGTAGAACTCATCAAGATGAACATTTTTTTTGTTTAGGTCATTTCTTCATACGAGAAAGTGAAAGTAAATTTGTACATAAATTTTAGATCTCTCTCTTGTAGTTTATAAAAGTAAAACAACCAAAATAAACTTTGTAGATCTCGAGAAAGTGAAAGTAAATTTGTACATAAATTAAATAACCAAAATAAACTTTGTAGATCTCGAGAAGTTAAGAAACTTTGTAGTTGAAAACTTTTTAATTTGAAATTATCCTGTCATGCAAAACTGTATCTGAATTTCAAAATTTTGAAATTCGAATTTTTCAAAAGACATCGGATGGGAAAATACCCTTAATGAAAGTTGTAGATCTCGAGAAGTTATGAAACTTTGTTGTTGACAACTTTTTAATTTGAAATCATTTTATCATGCAAAAGTATGTTTGAATTTCTCAAATTTGAAATTCAAAATTTTCAAACGACCTCGAATGGAAAAACACCCTAAATGAAAGTTGTATATCTCGAAAAATTATAAAACTTTGTAGTTGACAACTTTTTGATTTGAGATCGTTTAGTATATCAAATAATCACTTTAGTATCGGAGATAGATAACATAACATGAGCAAATATCATATCTATATATGAAAATCAAATAGGTCAAGTGGTCAGCAGAGGCGGTGGTAAGTCTCGAGGCGCCTTTGCCGAGTGTCTGATAAAAGACACTCGGCAAAGAAGGCTTTGCCGACAGTTTTTTTACCGTGTGTCCTTTATCGAATGCAACACTCGGCGAAGCCTTTGCCGAGTGCAAATAGGGCTTTGCCGAGTGTTTCAAACACTCGGCAAAGAACGCGTATCCGGTAGTGTTAGCCATGCATAAGCGCTGTTGGACAGCTGCTCAACGTCAGCGCCATGGATTGCAGGACTCCCATTCTTGCATTCCTCTGTGATCAAGCGCCCGAGGAGATCAATCACTTGCTGCTAAGCTGCGTCTTCAGTCGGACAGTTTGGGCAAAGGTGCTGAGTTCCATCGGAATAGGGAACCTTGCGCCGCAGGACCATGTGTGCTTTTGGTTTTGTGGCTACTCTCCAGGGAGTCCATACAGAAAGACTTCAGAAAGGGATTTGACTCGCTGGTAATGATGGTTGGTTGGCTGCTCTAGAAAGAACGCAATGAAAGAACTTTTACGTGCGAGTCAAGATCTGCAGAAGCTCTACTCCAGACCATCGTTGATGAACGCAGGCTATGTTGGCATTTCTTAACGTCACTTAAGCTAGGTTGTCATCCCAGCATGATGCCAGAAATGTGGTATTAAATAAATGCAAATGCTCCTCTAGAAATAAATATGAAATCCACAAGCGCACAGATAATATTAATGTAGCATTTTAATCAGGAGTAAACCAGATATCGTTATTTATATTTTACCACTGGGAAGGGATGCTAAGGATAATGAATAATGAGCAATGAGCAATATTGTATATGCTAATGGAGAGCATAACCATGTCTTTATCTCTCTTCTCATACAGGGTAAGTGTCACAAGATAAATAATATATGAATGATAATAAAGATAACTGATAAGCACATAGCCATATAATGATAAACATCTCAATAGACTACTCTAGATATATAGCACTAGCATGGATTAGGACGAACTATCGGGATAATCCTAAGTTATTCTAACTATAAAGTCAAAGCATATGATGATTAGTGCAATTACACTTGGCAATCATGGCAAGAACAGGTTATATCTACGCATAGTAATATTACTAAGGAATATATAAAACATAGCCATAACTTCCCTGTAATAGTTGTGCTCTGCCTGCCCTATACTCGGGAGGTGGACTACAGAGGACTCAATAGGACTGTCACTCCCATGATCTACCACACGATCCAGAATATAGGGTACAATCGCAGGTAAATATGGTATAGGCACCACGCCTACACAATGTTTACCACTTACCCATGATATCAATATGTAAGCGCTATACGATCCTATACTTGAATATAAATCTGATCGAACTATGCCAAGCATATAATCAAAGTAGACTAAGAACAATATAATTGAGAACATAATCAAATAGAACAAAGTCATATCCAATATGATAGAATAGACTAAAGTCATATTCATACAAATGATGAACTAGATAATATAATATAAGAACAAATACAAAAGTAGGAGAGAATTACCAAGTATTCTCCGACATATCCGGAAATCAAGCAATGCTTGGCTCCTTCTAGTTCTAATCCTATATATCTATGCTAAACTAGAGATCTAGTTGATATGGTGGCTATAGGGCTTCTCTGAATAATGAATTCCTTCTTGTGTTGGCTCAAAATTAGGGTTTCTCCTGGGGCCAGGGGCCTTTCTTATATAGCCCTTTAGGAAGCACCACAGCCCTTGGATCAAACCGACCTTGATGAACGATTATTATTGATCCTCAAAGATGGTGGAGGCATAATCCGCGAGGTTGACTGTGATTGGCCACCACAGGGGGGCGGGCGCCCAAGGGAGAGGGGCGGGCGCCCCTGCTGTGGGCCCATTTTGTCTCCTGTTTGTTTCTAGAGTCTTCTCGTATCTTCCACATTCCAGAAAAGTTATGTATAGCCCCTTTGTCTCTGTGTAAATCTGACATGTGGGTCTCCTTTACTTATTTTCTGATAACCCCCTGCAGAAATAGATATTCACCAAAACTCGTGGAATTATGTCAGTGTAACCCCTATATCTAGATAGTATTTGTATTTAGATCATTTCTCATGCTATGTTGACGATTAAAAATGATACTTATCTACCGTCAACAAACTCTCCCAAGCTTACTTTTTGCTCGTCCCTGAGCAAAGATATACTCAGTGATGGATCAGGAGTTTCTACAATACTTTCACGCCTTACAGGTACATATGCGTTCAAACAAGAACTCTCCTCCGGATTAGAGTGAACTATTCTGATGAAAAACTTACTCATATTACCTTCCACCATGGGGTTTGTAACCGTCACTTGGCTCTTGAGTAGTTGAAAGACAGAACGGTGAAGTCAAGCGCCATGTTTCAAGCTCTTTGATCAACTATTATTCTAGAGTTTTGCAAGATTTTTAAAATAAAACTCAGAGATTCCTATATATGACCGTTCCAAGTCTCTCCTTTGTGGTATTTCTGGATCCTCTCTAAGGCATTTATGGTGTATGTCTTTTCTCTCCTCTCAAAATATGTGATATTTTTGGTAGCATAGTAACATTATGCCTTCTCTCTCACCCTACTTCTAATAGGCTTATGTGGAGCTCATAGGTGGGAGATAGCGAAACATATATTGCATAATCAAAACTATGGATCCAAAGAAACGAGTCATAAAGTTAAATCAAGATATGCATGTGTCTTGGGCTATATGGTAGATGGTTGTAAATGGTAAATGGAGTAGAAGTGGTTATAAGAGGTAAAGGGATGATGATGGTGAATACTTAGCTCCTTGGGGAAAATTTCTCATATACCTCTCTTAGAAAACTTAAAAAATTTGAGAAGAACTTGGGCTTCTATATCTCTCTTTATTTCTGAGTGGGACATTTGTCCTCTTTCTTTCTTTTGTTCTTTCTTTTTTTTCTTTTTTTCATTAAATACCCAAGCTTCTTTTGGAACATAATAACAATAGATAGCATAACTAGATATTTAGAGCTTTATTGGCTAGCAAGGGATAAAATGGATGATAGGAATATTTTTACAGTTCACTCCCAATATAAGAGTAGAACTATTTTTTGGGGTGGATCTAAATGTGGATTCGTACTTCCAGAAGCGGAATATATAGGTGGACATATATGTGTGGATATGGATATGGATGCGTACTTCTAGGGTAGAAGCAGCATGTATAGGTAGAGTGTATAGGTGGATCTCGATTTTAACCACATGACCAGTTTCTAAGGATTGACATAGCCTGACCATACTCAATGCTCACAAATATTAAATATGAATGTAAGGTTTCCTAATCTACAAGCATGTATATGGCTGTGGTAGGATTTTAAACTCTCGTCATACAGGAACTCATCATGTAGCAAGTTAATTTTCAGAAGATAAATTCTCCAGAACTCTAATATCTCTAGGAACATGATAGATAGCAGCTCAAAATCTTCCCATATCATATTCGTCAACTACCTAGACTTAGATCAAGCATTTGCTACCCATAAGTTTTAGGTGTAGAGCAAATCTTAAATCAAAACAATTGTATCCAAAACTCGGGAGAGTTCAAGGCTGAAAACTAGGTACTTCAAAGGAATTACAGTAGAGCAATTATTCATCATTTCCATATAAGAGTTTATTCTAGGGGTTCACTTAGAAAGATGAAACTTAGCACACTCTCCTATATTTATTTATCAGACTTAAAGATTATACATAAAACATATATATGTATAAGAAAACATTTATTTGGGTTTCTATAGGTTATGCATCTTTTTATTTTATTTCATATATCAAAACAAAAATAGGCAGGTAGAAAAATACTTAGCTGGATACATAGGGGATGCTCTCCCCCAAGCTAAATGTTGACATAGTCTTGCTTGGCAGACAATGAAGGTGTACTTCCCCTCATCAGAGTGCTTATGATGATGATTGTTGAGACAGTGCTCCGACAGGGAATAGATTGTCCTTTTTGTCTGTTTGCTTTCCTTGCTCTTTCAAATTCTATGAAGCTCAAATAGACAACAAAGCTTGTGGAACTTGATTAAGTGTTAGTGATAAACCTCTAAGCCTTGAGCATCTAGAACCTCTTAACAGATGTATCTTTCTAGCAGAATCTCTTGTACCATATTTTTATATTTTTATATAATGCAAGGAATAAAATGATGAATGCTTCTTTATTTTATTTTTAGGCCACCACAGCAAGTAAACTTATGGGTTCTATGCCACAAATTTATTTGTATGGGGCTTAGCAATTTTATAATGCAATGTGAAACATATTTATCTTCTTTTCTATGCAGAAATAAAGTATAACTAAACGTATAATGAAGGAAAGTAAATATGATGCGAAAAACTAAATGCAAAACTAAGAAGGGAAATATTGATAACTACCAAGTTACCTCTTGGCGCGGCGTTCGGTGATTTGGATTCTCCGAACAGAACCTCTTATTTGCTCTAAATATTCTAGGGCACCTCAGAAGGATCGAGTGATGCCTCTAACTGTGCTAAATCTGACTTTGAATTTACCTTTACCTTCCATACCTGTTTTGTTGATGAGGTTGATTTTGAGGAATGAGTTGGTTGCAATATCTTCTCTTCTTTATTCTCCATGGTAACTGGTTCACTTTCTGTTGGGGGTACAACTTCCTTCTCAAGATAAATCTTTTCTTCAGGATATCGATCTTCATATCTTGATACTTCTCCTTGATAGTCAGCCCATCTATCCTTGGGGATCTGATTCTTCTGTGTGCGGTTGTGACGCCTTCTTCTGATTCTGTTCTTCTTAGATTCTTCATCAACTATATAATTATTATTAAAATAATGGCGTACCTTCTCTGAGGGAAATTGAAAATGTACTTCTCATGTTGCAATGTAAATGATAGCCTTGGTAGTGCTTAGGAATGGTCTTCCTAGGATGATTGGTGGATCGTACTCATCTTCTCCCATATCGATGACTAAGAAGTCAGTCGGGATGAAGTGGTCATCAATTTGCACAGGGACGTTCTTCGCTATTCCGTCCACGAAGCAAAATGCTTGGTCCGCCATCTGCAGTTGCGCATAAGTTGGGTCTAAAGGCATAGTACCATATAGATATTCATAAGTTACCTTAGCCATTATGTTGACACCCGATCCAGTGTCACAGATAGCTTTCTGAAAGGAACTTTTGTTGATTGTGCATTCAATGGTTGGAACACCTGGGTCATCTCTCTTGAGTAGATATGGGGACTTGAGCTGATGATCATGCTCTCTGTGGACTGCAGTGATCATTCTCACTGACTCCATCTATTGTGGCTTCCTATTTTTGTTCTTGTTCCTCCGATTGTTCTTCTTCTTTGGCTCATAAGAATGTTGAGGGTGTGCAGGGAATTGTAACACTTTGTCCTTGAAGAAGAAGGTCTCTCTCTTGCCTTTGATGTTAAAACAGATCTTGGCAGTGTTGGCATATATGATAGCTCCAGCGGTGTTCAAGAACGGTCATCATAAAATGATGGGCGACTTCTCATCACCACCTGTATCTATTGCTATAAAATCTGCAGGAACATACGAGCTGCCCACTCGTACACATATATCTTCTAGAATTCCCTTGGTGTAGCAAAGTGACTGGTCTGCAAGCTACAAGCACATGGTTGTGTACAATAAAGGATAATTAAACATTTTGTCATAGATTACCTTAGGCATGATATTGGCACTTGCACCGAAGTCATAGATAGCTTCGTTAAAGTTTATGCTTCCAATGGAGATCGGGATGACAGGTCTTCCTGGATCACCTTTCTTAATCGGTAGAGTCTCGTCGTTCCATCCTTTGGAGATAGGGTCACTCCAATAACTTCCTGCGTTAAATATGTCTACAAAATTTGTAGTTTCTAGATCTTCTGGTTGTCCCGAAATTTTACCTTGGTTAGCAGGAACAATAATGGCAAGCTGTTGCAACTGAGATTCTAGCATCTTATTAAAACGCAGCTGATTCTTAATGGCAGTAGAGAAATTATTCATTCTATTATTAATTATTTCTAATGTTTTATCATTGGATGCTAATTTCTTAGACAGGCTATCCATTAATTTTCCTTGATTAAGCACTAACTCTCTCAGAGGGGGTTGATTGAAAGAATTATTACCTTGATAATTACCTGAGTAGTTACCTGAGTAGTTAGGCCTCTGCTGCTGATTCCAATCTTGATTCTGTTGAGGACGATAGTAGTTGCTATTATTGTTAAGGTAGTTCACATCCTCTTGTAGCTCTAGGCAATTGCTTCCTGAGTGCCCAGTGTCTCCACACTCTTCACAAGTCATGCAGGAATCATGAATGTGCACAACTTCCTTCTTCTCTCTGGCTCTCTCATCAAGCCTCTTCATAAGCAGGTCCATCTTAGCAGACAGCATGTCCACCTCCTTCAACTGGTGCATACCTCCACCTCTCTTGCGAGTTTGAGTTCTTTCTTCGTTCCAACCTTGGTTGGACGCCATCTTTTCCACAAGAGTTGTGGCTTGATTGATTGTAAGTGATAAAAATGCTCCTCCAGCGGCAGCATCCATAGTCTCACAGGTGCTATTGGTGAGCCAGTGATAGAAGATATGCATAAGTAGCCAATTCTCCATTCCATGATGAGGACATTCTAGGATGTAATCTTGAAAGCGCTCCCATGCTTCTGGGACTGACTCATCATGTTGCTGCTAAAAACTTGATATCTTCCCACGAAGAGCATTTGTCTTGCCTATGGAAAAGAACTTCGCCAAGAAATTGGTGGAACAGAGTGCCCACGTAGTATTCTTCTCCTTATTTGCATAGAACCACTGCTTCGCTCTCCCTAAGAGTGAGAATGGAAAGAGGCGAAGTAGTATGGCATCTCTGGGGACATCCTTGATGGTGAAAATGCTGCAAATCTCCAGGAAGTGTTGGAGATGAGCACTAGCATCTTCATGTGCCTTCCCACAAAACTGGCTAGCTTGCACCATGTTGATCAACGCCGGCTTTAGCTCAAAGTTTTGCTCAATCTCTGCCGCAGGTCCAGTCCGAATGTTAGTTGTAGTTGAAGCTGAGAACTCGTGGAGTGACTTATTTGCCATAGCGTCGAATTCTGGTGTTAAGTTCCAAAATATGCTTGGTTGGCCTTCTGAATCAGAGAGTGAAGCTTCAAGCTGGGATGATGATGTTTTTTCTTGAACTCTCTTTAGCTTGGCTCTAGCACTCCTGAATAACAATTCTGGATTATCGATGAAATTATCTGGATGGCCAAACCTGCTCATACATTACCCTGTATATGATATATAAAATAGACAGAAGACAAGGGTAAGGTTGTATGAGAAGAGAAAGACGATAGTTTCTCGATCACATTAGTGGATGCAAGTGATGGCTCATTATCCTTTGATAGCAATTCAACCTTCCCCGGCAATGGTGCCAAAAATGCTTGTTGGCATTTCTTAACGTCACTTAAGCTAGGTTGTCATCTCCAGCACGACGCCAGAAATGTGGTATTAAATAAATACAAATGCTTCTCTAGAAATAAATATGAAATCCGCAAGCGCACAGATAATACCGATGTAGCATTTTAACCAGGAGTAAACCAGATATCGTTATTTATATTTTACCACTGGGAAGGGATGCTAAGGATAATGAACAATGAGCAATGAGCAATACTGCATATGCTAATGGAGAGCATAACCATGTCTTTATCTCTCTTCTCATACAAGGTAAGTGTCACAAGATAAATAATATATGAATGATAATAAAGATAACTGATAAGCACATAGCCATATAATGATAAACATCTCAATAGACTACTCTAGATATATAGCACTAGCATGGATTAGGACGAACTATTGGGATAATCCTAAGTTATTCTAACTATAAAGTCAAAGCATACGATGATTAGTGCAATTACACTTGGCAATCATGGCAAGAATAGGTTATATCTACGCATAGTGATATTACTAAGGAAGATATAGAACATAGCCATAACTTCCCTGTAATAGTTGTGCTCTGCCTGCCCTATACTCGGGAGGTGGACTACAGAGGACTCAACAGGACTGTCACTCCCATGATCTACCACACGATCCGTAATATAGGGTACAATCGCAGGTAAATACGGTATAGGCACTATGCCTACACAATGTTTACCACTTACCCATGATATCAATAAGTAAGCGCTATACGATCCTATACTTGAATATAAATCTGATCGAACTATGCCAAGCATATAATCAAAGTAGACTAAGAACAATATAATTGAGAACATAATAAAAATAGAGTAAAGTCATATCCAATATGATAGAATAGACTAAAGTCATATTCATACAAATGATGAACTAGATAATATAATATAAGAACAAATACAAAAGTAGGAGAGAATTACCAAGTATTATCCGACAGATCCGGAAATCAAGCAATGCTTGGCTCCTTCTAGTTCTAATCCTATGTAGCTATGCTAAACTAGAGATCTAATTGAGATGGTGGCTATAGGGCTTCTCTGAATAATGAATTCCTTCTTGTGTTGGCTCGAAAATTAGGGTTTCTCCTGGTGCCAGGGGCCTTGCTTATGTAGCCCTTTAGGAAGCATCACAACCCTTGGATCAAACCGATCTTGATGAATGATTATTATTGATCCTCAAAGACGGTGGAGGCATAATTCACGAGGTTGACTGTGATTGGCCACCACAGGGGGGCGGGCGCCCAAGGAGAGGGGCGGGCGCCCCTGCTGTGGGCCCGTTTTGTCTCCCGTTTGTTTCTAGAGTCTTCTCATATCTTCCGCATTCCAGAAAAGTTATGTATAGCCCATTTGTCTCTATGTAAATCTGACATGTGGGTCTCCTTTACTTATTTTCTGATAACCCCCTGCAGAAATAGATATTCATCGAAACTCATAGAATTCTGTCAGTGTAACCCCTATATCTAGATAGTATTTGTATTTAGATCATTTCTCATGCTATGTTGATGGTTAAAAATGATACTTATCTACCGTCAATAGGCTATGTGATTCTGCTGGGTTCAGGCACCTTCGTCGTTTGCTCCCATGGTCGCGAATGCTTCTAGTTTCATAGTAATCTCTTGTGTTTCTGGGCTCCGCTTTGGCAGCGGTAATCCATGGATGACAGCTAAGTTTGTTCTTCGAAAATACTCTACTTCCTCTTAATGAAATACGTACCACGTAGTACGGTCAAGAAAAAAATGATATTTCCTCTGTCCCACAACTATAATCATATTTCATACAGGAAAAGTCAAATTTTATACAAGTTTAGGACATAAAATAAACTTATAAACATCAATAGATTTGCATTTAAAGTAGTGCCTCAGACGACATTGATTCATTAGCAAATCACAACATATTGCGATAGAAATTAAAGGTCAAAATCTGTTTTGTATGACTTTTCCCTGATCTAAATACAAGTATTGCAATAGCAAGATAACTATCTAAATTTGCAGTAGGAAACAGGGCTTCATAAACTAATATTGCTACCTTTCTATTTGCTCTCATTTTCAAAGTGAATCACAGAATACTAATGGCACATACTAAATACAATGTGGCTTGCTAAACCAACACAAAAATTTCGGTCCTGTTCTCACTATGTAAAAAAAGCACATCATAGACGCGCGTGCAGAGTCATCACAGACTGTAATAACACGTCTATAATAAGGGCTTATTACAGACGCATGAAAGCATGTTTTGTGCATTTGTAATAAGCCTATACTACAGAGGCGTGTTACTAACACGCTACTGTGACATACAAACACACGTCTGTGATTAGGTTTAACACAGACCGGTGGGACCAAAGACGCGTCATAGTAATTCTTTACTAGAGATCTCTAACACACATTAACAAAACCAAGCATCTAGGGCTCCTTATCGCTCATGTAATTTCACTATGAGGAAAGGATGAGTGAATGGTTAGAAGAAACAGCTCATCCTCTTCAATGTATACAGGTTGTCTCAACAAATTGAAGTATACGTAAATGTTCCACATGGAGTGGAAACTAAAATGATGGTGATCTCTTGATGCATATTGTAGATCATGTGAGACACTAAATGAAATAGGTCCGAGGTAGACGATCCCATTGGCACTACCCATAATACAGACTGATTAAGCTGCCAGCTATGACAAGGATGATGGGAAAGAAATTGTTTTGCTTGACTAGAAAAAAATCTTAATCCTTGTTAACATTAAAAAAACTTTCAAGAGCTTAATACCAATACTAATCAAGAACTAGGAATATAGCTACACAAAACATTACTTGAATTAACTTGAAGAGCAACAAACTCAGATAATTAACAGCAAGAAGTGTTCCTGTATGGTTGAATGCAATACATTTCGTAGTTCCATGATGCAAATGCTCATCGACTATCTCTGGAAATTTCCACTGGTATGGATCTACGTGAATACATTGCATACAGAACTTTAATATCTGGGAGATATATATATTTTTGCCCATGTTTTTTCTCAACATAAAAATCTAGGAACACAAAATATACTACTGTATTTCACAGCTATCAGGAATGTCTTAACTTCCTTCTCTGACAAAATAACTGAAAATTTTGGTTCCATGACACCAAAAGATCGCGCTGCTAGATATATAACGCTCTGTGGCATTTGCCATCCAACTACCGTGTCTCCATTGCTGTGGATGTCGATCTTTCTAGCTGTAGACCCTCTGCAACTCTGGCACATACTGCCGCACCCCAGTCCAGCTGTGGCTTTAACCTGTGCACTGCAGCCCTCCAGTACCCAAAGCCACAGCACAGGCCGCCTCAACAAAAACCTGTGACACCCTAGCTCAGACCCACCAGATGCTGCATAATAATTAAGGCCGCACCATAGCGTGCCTCTGCCCGAAACCTGCATCGATATGTCCAATTTTGCAGCTCATCTCTCTCCACCTTATGCTGCACAGACCCCGCTGAATTGTAACACAAACCAAAAAAAAGGGCAACCTAGAAATTCCACCTAGCTATATCAAATCGCAAAAATAGTAGGGGACAAATCGGATTGAAGTAACGACAAATATTTGGATTTTGTTGCCCCTATGAGGATGAACTAATCCAAGGCCAGATCTGCACTTCCTGGGCCAACCGAGCGGAAGAGGGCTAAGATAACACCCATAAAAGGATATAGGGAAAGGAGTAGAGCGCTGTGAAGCGGGCATGGTGTGGTGTAAGTGACAAACCTTGAGGGTTGTGTTGAGGTGACCATGTCATGTGCCGCTAACAGCTATCAGCAAAAACAGGTTGCACAGAGGAAGATTGAAGCACTCATCGACTGTCACTTAAAATAAAATGGCAGGACTGTGATGCGATTGGGTTGGTAGACAAGGTAACCGACTGGCATATTTATTATTAAACAGCCCTGGAATTTAATTTGGTGTTATTGAAGTGAATTAAGATTGAGTGATGGTATATTTCTTGAGATGTTTCAATGTTGTGCACAATACATACACATTGGTGATTATTACAAGAATGCTGATTGCAGGACATTATTAAACAAAACTATCTAGACCAGCAAGCTACATGCAAGTGGCTGCTTCTGATCTGCAAGCTTCACACGCACGGGACGACCGTCCAAAATCTGAAAAATTAATCCAACATGAACAGTTTATCATGCATCGTTTGGCTAGTTAGCTATTAAAAAATTAAGAACCAATAAATCTGTACATGTCCATTCAGCTTAGCAATAGCTTGTTCCTGCTCATGATCGACTAGGGTCGCCATGGTCACAAACCCGAACCCTCGTGAACGCTTGGTTTTTATGTGGTACATGACCCTTGATTCTGCTACTTTGCTATACTTGCTAAAGAACTGTCCCAGTCGATAGCTATCCACATTCCGTGGCAGATTGCCCACATAAATCCTGAAATAAGGCCCGAATCGTGGCCCTCCTGCAGCCTTTGTGTGTGAAGCCTCAAGCCTCTCTCTAATTTCCTGCATGCAAATGAATGTTACTAATAAATGCTTGGATAAGGAGAATAAATGATATGATAAACAGATACGATGATACTGTTGTTCTTCTAGAGACACTACAAATTCAGTATACAAATAGTTAAAGATGAGATCGTGCAAGCTAAGATTTGCACTTGATTACCTCATTTGAAGCGATGGAAGGTTGTGGTGGCATGACCCACATGCAGGCGTCGTCGTCCCATTCAGCCGGGAGCTGCTCGACGAATTCCGACCTATCGTCCTGGAAGCTGTACTTGAACACACGGCACTGTTTGATGGCCATCTTGCTCCAGATGCCCCCATAGAGCTCGCTTTTGATGACGAAATAGGCGCAGCCACCACTGCTCACGCCAAACCGTGCGGCATCTACAGCAAAGCTGCTTGGCCTCCCAAGGAACATGACACAATCAGCCATGCTTCCGCCGTCCCTCTTCACCCACTGTGTTTTTCCTCCTTCCGCCTGCTGTAGCGCGTGGACTGATACTGACAACCCGTCGGCAAAGCTGGCCACAGTATAGCGGTAACAGTCAAGGTTTTCATTATCGGAAATTAAAATTTATCGGACGTCATGGATAAAGAGGATAAGCAAGATATATCAGAAATATCGGACCAAATTCAAAAAAAATTTAAAAAAAAATTCAAAAAATTTGTAGAATTTGACTTGAAACTATTTATAAGATATTAAATATCACTTGTTCATAAATCAAAACAAGAATAAGTCATTATAAGTGTCGGACCGTTACGTGGCTGATTTTGGATTGTCTGTGTAGAAATAGGAAAGAAGAGAAAAATTTGACTGATATCAAATTTTATCGGACCCCGGGGATAGAAAGGAAATTTCGGAAATATCGGCGACTTTCGACCGATAAAAAAAACTCTGGTAACAGTGTGCATGATTGGCTACGACATTTGCAAGAAAAAGCTCGCCTTGAGACTCCAAGAGGTAGCTGGACTGCAATGTTTTGCCATATTCAGATGGCAATGGGGTATCGGTAACCCACTCCTCCCACTAGTGGACCTGCCTCGTCTCGATGCAGGACGAAGACGAGTAACCGTTGCGTATGACGATCTTCCCATCGTGATGGGCAATGCAGCTGTTCATGGAGGATATGCCGTGGTACACTTTACGCACCATTGTCCACGCGGCATCACCGGGACGCAGGAGGGCAGCGTTGAACGGCCACAGGTAATACCACCTGTAGCGGACGGGAACAATCAAATATAGAAAGATTGTGCCGTCGCCGGAGACCACGCCGTTGGCGTGGTCCACCCACCACTTGGTCTCTTGGTCACATGAAAAGGGCGGTAGGGGTAGGGGTGTGCCCGATGCTGATGCAGATTCAGTGAGAGGGTCGGTGAGGCCGCCAGAACAGATACTGGTGAGGGTGGAGACGGCAGTGCCATCTACCAGGCTGATCACCCACCTCCAATCTGGAACCGATGTATCAGTGGTGGCGCCGGTGCCACGGCGAGTCGACTTGGACGAGGAGAAGACGCAGCGAGCCTTCCGGTGCTTGGTGGAGTCCAGCGGCGCGAACAGCCATGGCAGGAACGCGGGATAGCACTGCGCCGGCGGAAGTGTGTCGCGCCAGGGCTTGCACGTGGCGTGGAAGCAGACGTAGTCGGTGGCGGTGTGGAGGCGGCGCGAGATGTCATGGAGGAGATCCAAAGGGAGGTCCGCCCATGGCCGCCAGAGCGCGTCGTCCGGCAGAACTGCTGCGACGGGCATCACGGATCCCTCGGCTGCGTCTGGGTTTGAGGTCTTCCTATATTATCGAGTTCTGAATTCTGATTCTTAACGTCAAGGGCTGGGCTGGGCTGGGCTCTGGGCCGTCAGGACTCAGGACTTGCTAGGCATCTAGCAATTTTCTCTTGACAGGTTGAAGGTTCAGGTTCCAAATAAGTAGTCGAGTGGTAGGACCGTACAGTGGGATGTTACCTACATTTTTTTTCTTTAGGCCACGTTTAGATTGCAAAAAATTTCAACCCGATGAATAGTATCAACCACGTTTAGATTGCAAAAAATTTCAACCCGATGAATAGTATCAATTTCGTCTTATTTGACAAATATTGTCCAATCATGGACTAACCATGCTCAAAAGATTCATCTCGTGATTTCCAACTAAACTGTGTAATTAGTTATTTTTTTACCTACATTTAATACTCTATGCAAGCGGCTAAAAATTGATATGATGAAGAGAGAGTGAAAAAATTCTAACTTTTGGGTGCATCTAAACGAGGCCTTAGAGCATCTCCACCAGTCCCCCATTAAAACTCCCCTAATAACTTAGTATTGGGGTAGCCCAATATTTACTTTTTGGGTTATTGGGGGAGATGCTTTTGCAGTTCCCCAATATCTCATCCCCAATATGTGATTTTGGCCTATATTGCAAATTCTGGACCATGTTGGAGCAAATTGACCCATGGATATTTTTCACGTCAAAATAAGTTGTTGATGTCTTGTTTGTCGCATACTTAAGACCAAAAATCGAAAATGCAATAACAGTTTGTTCAACAATAAGAAAATGAAATTAAACATACTCACACAAGGATATATCATAAACAAGATATAAAGAGAGATGGCATGGCATTGTTTCCAAGTGCATAATCACCAATGAATGTGTTTGCGCCAAAAGAACAGAGGATTGGAGGATTGGGGGAGGTTGCAAGTGCCCCTTTATTTGAGGGGAGATGGGTGTTTTTTTGGTGGCCACCAAAAATTGGGGGAGGTATTGGGGCACTGTTGGAGCATGAAAATTGATCTATCTCCTCCAATAATTCTGTTTTATGAGGATGAGGGGTTGTATTGGGGATTTGTTGGAGATGCTCTTAGTTCTTAAAAAAAGGATACACGTACATGTGCGTGTTCGGTGGTTTAGTGCACGTTTCCCGTACACTGTGGGGTAGAGAGCCTTGCAATCCCTTCTTTGTGTGTGTACGGACGCCCACGTGTGTGTACATGTGGTACGAGAGTGAAGTGTGTGGGTTATGTGCGTCCAAGTTGTATCCGATTAAAAAAACAACCTTTTTATCTTATTAGCATGCATATTGCCATGAGTCCGGGTTCTTTGATGCCACATCACTGCTTGGTACTTCCACCGTAACCCTAGCATGACACCATACCTTCCCTGCAACTGCTACCCTCACGACCGAACTCCACATTTACACTAAGGGCTTATGTTTGATGCCTATGTATACACACCTCAATCCAACACACATGAATTGAGGTGGATACATACACATTAAAAAAAAGGTCTAAAATTCAACCAACCCATTTGGGACATAAGCCCTTTACCTAGTGTTCTACTTTGTCAATGGCCTTCTCCAAATCTAGCTTTAAGATCATAATCTCCCGTTTAGAGTGATGGCAAATATGTAGGAATTGAAAATCATAGGCTAAGCAATCATAAATTGTTTGCCCTTGTAAGGAGCCATATTGATTTCTCTTCACCCCGAGAGGATGATCTGTATAGGTGGTTGGCTAAATTCTTGGTAAGAGCTTCAAACTGTAACTCAAGAGCAAAATTGGCAGAAACAAAATCAGCATTGTTACCAATGTTTTTCGCAGCAGTAATATAAAGGAATAGGAGATACAGTGATATATATACTCCATTAACTAATGATAGAAGAATAAATGATACTACAGTAATTAACATATTGAACTGGAACACGCCTACTGCTCACATGGTAAAAGAAGTTCTATCCACACCTGAAGACGAGCTTTGAGCATCATCATTTGCTTAGGCCCCATTTGAAGAGGCTGCTTCCGGCTCCGGCACCAGCATCAGCACTGTAGTAGTACCAAAAGAAACCCAAAATATGCTGCTCCTCCGTCTCCTCCGTTTCGCAGTTCATTTTTGGTGGAGCCAGAGCTGTTTCTCCAGTGCTACAACAGTAATCTAGTGTATCAAACAATGCTCTACAGTAGTATAGGAGCTGGAGCATGAGCCCTGAAAACATGCCAAATGAGCCCTTAGAATACAAGTTCATGTCTCGGGCCAGGTTTCACGGGGCACAATATAGCAAACCTGTCGAACTTTATCCCAACAATATTTTTTGAAACTTTATCTATACAAATTTGCTCTAAAACGTTGGTATTTTTTCATAAACCTTTCTCCATCTTTTTACAAAAAAATACAACCTCTCCCCACCCTAGCTGTTGTACTTTTTAAAAAGAAAATAAGGTTATTTTCATAGAAAATTGCAAAACTCGATAGCAAAATTGTAAAAATTGTAGATCTAGCAGCGTATAGGCTTTTAGACAGCTGATAGGCGAGTTTTTTTTTTTTTGATAAACAGCTCATAGGCGAGTTAACAGCCCTACGCAGGCCAATATGTGCACATGGGTCTTCTACTTGCTGATAAGAAGATTCCACATCAGCTATTGACATGGTGGACAACTTGTCAACCATACAACCACCGATAGGGCTTATGGGCATCCTAGTTGCCGATTAGATCTCTCCCTTTAGTTTTTTTATTGTCAATCCAAAACAAAAAAAACTTTAGGACATCTAAAAGTCATGTAATTTTTTGTTAGATAATAAAAATCAAGTACTATTTTGCCTAGATCTAGCATTATAGAGTTTATAATTTAATTTAAATTATTACAAAAAAAATACTATATTTGAGTGTTTGCTTAAGCTGTTTGACCTAAAAATAGCTTTCAAACTGAAAAAATATGGTTAAAAATTAGTAGTTTACCATGTAATTTTGTAGCATACGTGCTTGTTATGGAACTTTGACACTTAGTTTAGTATCTTCTATCTAATTTTAAGTATTTAAGGAATTTTGGATTTCACTAGAGCATATAAGTTGAAAAATGATATGGCAAAATGCTAATTTTTAAACTATAAATTTAGAAATCATTTTAGAGTAAAAAAACTTAAAACAATGAAATATAGTATCTTAGGAAGAACTTTAATTTCGAAACTACAAATGTTATGATACCAGATCTTAGCAAAATGGAACATACTTAAATTTTTATTATCATGTCAAAGAATCCATTGCCAATGTGTTGACACTTAAAATTGTCCAAAGTGCATAACAGACTCTGTCATCATGTTTTCATCACCGAGATGGTCAGAAAGCATATTTGGATCATCTCATTTAGAGCCTAGACGTAGAAAAAAAACATTTCGGGGGGGTTGATCGAGTCGAAACCGGGCGCAGGACAGATTTGGTGTTTTTCCAACTTTCTCCAATGAAAGAATGGATGTCATCATTGCATTCCTCTCGTTGGTCTAATTGAAAAGTATATACAAATCGCCTCATTTTGAGTCCAGATAAATTAATTATGATTTTCATAAGGTGTATGCCCGCAGAAATCGAGCAGGCTGGTTTTTATGGTCCAGTTTGGATATAAAACATGTTTTGACACCTTTTGGAAGGGTTTTCGACCTCTTGATAAGACAACCCCTTTTATAAATATAAGGACCACGGTCGATTGAGGTGTCCAAGACACAAACAGCACAAAACCAATCTACTCTCTTCTACCCTCCTTTTCGATATACTCTTCTTCTCATTCTTTGTCGTCGCTGCATGGCTGGTGGATCGATATGGCAAAGCTCTAGAGCGGTTAGGGCAGCTTGGACAACCTATAGCCATCACACACCCAAACGGGTTCCCCTCGGGCATGTGGGGTTTGGGGTTTGAAGAGATCCTGTTGGTGTGTCTTGTGTATCGTACTCCCAAAAAGGCTTCCCCGGCGACGTATTTTGCATGTCGCACTCATCGCTGGATGGATCGGACAAGGTTCAAGTGCGAACATATCCTAGGCGCCGACTGACCTAAAAGTCGGCATGGCCCTACATCGAGCAATCTAGTTTCTTACTTCCTCCATCCCAAATTATAAGTCATTCCAAGAATCTTGGAGAGTCAAAACATCTCATGTTTGACCAAAATTATAAAAAAGAATTACAAAGACTTATAACATCAAATAGATATACTATGAAAAAATAATGAAAAAAGTCTACTTAACCCCCCAACTATGAGAGGTGGTCTACTTTACCCCTCAAACTATGAAATGGTCTAATTTACCCCCTGAACTTTACAAAACCAGCCAAATCACCCCCTCGAGCGTTTTGGGAGGTGGTTTTGTCTTTTTCTTTTTTATTTATTTCGTCTGAATCTTTGAAAAATCATAGTAAATCACAGAAAATCAGAAAATGGAAAATCCAATTTTGATGGACTCCACATAAGTAGATCTACACACTGAACATATAATATAGTATGTTTTAGTACAAAGTTTTTATTGTATGAATTATTCAAATTAATTACAGAAAAAAAAATAGATCAAAATTTACAGCAAAAACTTTGTACTAAAGCATACTATATTATATGTTCACTGTGTAGATCTACTCACGTGAAGTCCAACAAAATTGAATTTTTTATTTTATGATTTTTTTGTGATTTACTAAGATTTTTCAAAGATTCAGACGAAACAAATAAAAAGACAAAACCAATGTTACTGTAGCAAACTGCGGTTACTGTAGTAAACCACCGCCCAAAACCGCTTGAGGGGGTGATTTGTCCGGTTTTGCAAAGTTCAGGGGGTAAATTAGACCGTTTTATAGTTTTTGGGTAAAATAGGCAACCCCATAGTTAGGAGGGTCAAGTAGACTTTTTCCAAAATATAATTAACGAAGAACCTAATGATACTTAGTTGGTATCGTAAATATTGTTATCTCATCATAAAATTTTGGTTAAACTTGAGATGTTTTGACTCTCTAAAATTCTTAAAATGACTTATAATTTAGGACGGAGAGAGTACCAATGTGATAACTAATTAAGCGTCGACACAGTGACCGGTAATTAGAGAGCCTACTAGTTCCTCTCAAAAAAAAAAAAGAGAGAGCGCGCGCCTACTAGTTTTGCATTCGCAAAGTAAGATCAGGTCTACAATTATTTATTAAAATAATATTATTCTAGAAAAAACAATTCGTAGCTGTAATGAGGGTTGGAGACTGGGTTTGATCGGAGAGTTGGAACAGAAATCAATCTCGACTTCCCTCGTCTCGTCCTGGCGCTGCTGCCGGCGGCAGGGTTCCCGTCTTCTTCCGGTGTCCCTGCTGTGCCGCCTTCACCCCCGCAACTGTTCTGCTCCTCGCAGCGCCGGCGACGGAATGGCGGACAAGGGTGCGCCGCCGTGGTCCACGCCTCCACGGTGAGCGGGGCCGATCGTATCAGCGCCCTGCCGGACGGCGTCCGCGAGCACGTGCTGTCCTTCCTGCCGGCCCACGACGCCGTGCGGACAACCGTGCTTGCCCGCTCCTGGCGCGACCTTTGGATGAGATCCCCTGCGCTCCGCATCCTCGGGTGGGGGAGCGGCGCCAAGTTCACCCAGTTCGTCGAACGCTTGCTGCGCCTCCACTTCAGTGCCCCGGCGTCCAGGCGCCGCGCCAACGGCGAGCCGTGCGCTCCTCTTGATTCCTGTCTGTTCGATTTATCCCCATTCGATTTCCATGATGAAAGAAACATGGCCGCTAACGAGATAGAGACGCTGATGAATGACTGGATCCAGCGCGCTGTTTGCTGCCAAGTTCGTGTGCTACGGTTCAGCTTCCTGCGCCATGGGGTCCCGCCGTTGGATCTAGCTTGCCTGACTCTTCTCTCAGAGCATTTAACCAAGTTAGAGCTCGCTGGTGTCGCATATCAGGATAACCTTGATCTCTCAGGTTGTCCAGCACTGCAGGATATGAAGCTTGAGGATTGCTATTTCCTTTGTGATGAAATTCAGGCTCCATACTTGAAGCAACTGACGATGAAAAGCTGTGGCTTTTTCAGGAATAATCGCACTTTAATTCGTCTGCAGAGTCTGATTTCACTCAAGGTAACAGAATGTCATGGGAGCACTCCATTCCTTGCAAGCATGCCATCATTGGCAACTGCCGTTGTCATGCTGGATCCAAATGATTGCGATGACAGATGTAATTTGTCAAGTGTTGACGGATGTGGCCGTGAGATCTGCGGTGGGTGTCGAGATTATTATGTGTCTCATATTGACCACACAATTTGCTTGCTTCTCAATGGTTTATCTGACGCTACAAACTTGGAGTTATCTACTTATCCTCCAGTGGTATTTTTATTGTACTTTGTACTCTTCAGTTGATATTTCTTCTACTCCACTTCTTGTCTTGTTTCTTTAATGTCATATATATAATTCTCAAGCTTGCTGGAGAGCCATGTCATCGGATTTCGATAAAAACAAAACCCCTATAAATGGTTGTATTTTTTGTTTCCCTGTCGAGTACATTTTTATAGATATTGTGTACTCATGATAGTAATGCTATATTACTGCTAGAATTATTTCAAACTCCTCGAATTGATGTCATTATACCAAAAAAAAGGAGTTTCTGTGTGCTGTTAATTTCACTAAATAGGAAGAATTTCTTTTCCAAAACTTAGGTACCTATTCCAAAGATTTTGGTTGCAGCCCTTTTCATTCGTATGGGTTGGATTTTCTGAGTGATGTTAAGTTCACTGCTTATTAAATATATGGCAAATAGTTGTGATTTCTTTTTAGAAATTTATATACCTGCACAAAAGATATGGTTAAACCCTTTTAATTAGCCATTACTATCTTCTTGTTAGTTAGGACTTCGAATTCTATATCAGATAGGCATAATCATTATGGTATGAATGCATTGAAACTTAGATTATATTTTGTTATTCCTTTTTTGACCTTGATACTTTTAACTTTGCGTAGATTGTTTTCAGCAGAGATTTAAAGTTTGCCCGAACGTTTAACAAGTTAAAGACTTTGGTACTTGCTGATTGGTTTGTAACTGCTGACCTCAGTGCACTAATTTGGTTTCTCAACCACTCACCCATCCTTGAGAAGCTTATACTTCAGATTACGAAGGTATCAGTTTTTTTATATGTGTGGCTCTGTGTTATTGAAATAATGTTCCATGGTTTATTTATTTAGTACTTGTTCAAGTTTCAGGTCCACATATTTAAAATGAATACAGAAGGAAGTCGCAAAGTGCCTAAACCATCAGCTGCATCTAGCCATCTTAAGATGGTCAAAATAAAATGTTTTGTAGTTGATGGAATAATCATTGAAATTTTGATGATTTTAACTGCTTCTGGAGTGCCACTAGAGCAAATTAGTATCCAGCAATCTATCGCAGGATCTGGCTGTAAAGGGCAGACCCAGTGTCAGAGGCTCCCACACGAGTGGGGTCTGGGGAAGGAAATAACCGAAACAAAGTCTTACCCCCGCAGAAATTCTGCAGAGAGACGGCTTCGAACCCAGAACCTAGTGACTCGGTGAGCTAGCACTCACCAACTGAACTGTGAGTTCTCTAATTATGTTCACATTTGAAAATCTATCAAAATATTTTAGCAGAACCAAATATTCTCCATAAGTATTTAACATCTCTTTTACTTAATGACACAATAGACTTAGTTCTTTTGGAACAATTAATATTTGCATAGTTAATTAACCACATTATGAGTTTCAACTTTAAAGCTTATTGCAGATCTACATTAATTGTTTGCTCTGTTCTACTTATCAAAACTTCCAGTATCTGATTTTTACTCATGCAACGAACTAATTTTCATCTATGAAACCCGTAACTTCCATTTAATTAGCCATTGTCCAATCCTGCTCATTTATTCTAGTACAATGCCACTTGTTCATTCTCCAGTGGAGCTATGCTTCTAGTTATGCATTTCTGTTAAATTCAAATATTAGTATGTCATCTGCATTTATATGACTTACATTTATTGTGAATCCATTTCTTCAAATACTTATTCCTGAATGGTTTATGGTTTGTAAATCAGTAAATTGATATTTATCATCTTATTTGATTATTAAACTTTTTGACACATAAATGCAGTTGCACATTTATCTTCTAACTGTACTTGGTTTTTGTACTAAAGCATAGTTTACCAAGTAATTCCCCCCCCCCCCCCCCTCTCTGTTTTACAGGTATTGAGTTTAAATGCAGTGGTTTCAGCACAAAGTAGAGGTAAGAAGATACAAACTAAGTACAGTTCTATTTTTTTGTATCGTTTGTAATTATTTTGAGTGTTTGTTTCCTTGATTTGATGTAGTTCTTAGGTTATTTAATGGATGGAAAAAAACAGACTTTGTTAGAGAATATTCTCTCCGTCTCACTGAAAGTGGCGTTTTTTACTTTTAGACTTCTTGTTTGACTGTTCGTCTTATTCAAAATTTTTATATAAATAATAAAATAAATAAATTATTATTAAAGTATCTCTAATGATAAAATAAGTCATAATAAAATAAATAATATTTATACAAAAAAATTGAATAACACGAACAGTCAGACAAGAAGTCTAAAAGTCAAAAACGACACTTTCAATGGGACGGAGGGGGTAAAGAGTAAACATTGACCTTGTTTCAGTACCTACCTACTTATATTGTAGTTTTGGCTAAATATTTGGAATACAACCTTAGTTGGATAGTTGATGCAATATTCTAGAATGCAGAGATTTTTTTTTTGAGCTTGAGGTAAACTTGTTTTGTTGAGACTCTTCATGCTTCAGTATTTACATAATATGTGCATATGTGCCTGCGGAAGCAAAATGAGGACATTCTCATCAACTAGTTTTAAACTTCTGTAAGTTCTTTATTTTGAGATGAAAGGGAAAAAAATCTCCCCTACTACCATGAATAAATGAATATCGCCATATGTATATCATCAACATTTTTCCTCCCCCAAATCCCCACAATAATATACTTCCATTCATTGAATAATACTTTTGTTGACGTTGAAGATTGCTTCAAGCCAACACACCAGCAAGGGCCTTGGACGCCTAAGAGGTCTCACAAGACCTGCAACGAAGCAAGAGACGAAGCGTAACCGGCCTAACCGATCTAGAGATCGATGGGGCCGATGTAGAACTCGTTCTCGGCCGAAACGGCTCTCGAACCACTCCCAGAAGGATCCATCGGGGAGAAGCACGTGGAGGATCTCCTAGGACCAGCAAGGCCACCTAGGATGCCGACAAATCTCGTGGAGACACTTGTCGAACAGCAGGGTAGAGGGTTGAGAGGAGAAAATTAGGGCAAGATAAGAGTTTTGGTTGTTGTTTTATCGATTGGATAGATGGGGACTCAATCGACCGTGATCCTCTCATATATATATATAGAGAGGGTGGTCTTATCCTAGTAGGAAACATCTCTAAGATGCATTCTCCAAGTTTCCCACGTTGAAAATATACCAAAAACCGACTTTAGGAAGTATCCTCCTCGGTTTCCAGGCAGAGTCGGCTTAGCCGACAGGGGATGGCTCGCCGACTAAGGGGGAGTTGGCTTAGCCGACTCAGGCAGTCGGAGGAGTCTGCTTAGCTGACTCAGGCAGTAGGCTAAGCCGACTGGAGGCTGGCAAAATCGGCTAAGCCGCTGCCAGAGTCGGCCAAGCCGACTCGGGGTGGCTCGCCGTCTTCTTCGCGCGTCTCGCTCGCTGTTTAGTCGTGCTATTTGATCTCCACCATGCCCAAGATGTTTATAACTTGTTCATGATACTTAGAATCTCCTTGGGACATTTTTGAGTGTCAACAACTTTCCTTCCGTTTTGCCTGTGCAACTCAGCTTTCATTACTCTTTTGCTAAAGAAGAGGGATGTTGTTTAGGTGAAGGATTTTAGGCCTATAAGTTTAATTCACAGCTATGCTAAATTGGTGACAAAAGTCTTGGCTAACCGGATGGCCCCCGTACTTCACTCCCTTGTCTCCAGAAATCAGATTGCGTTTGTGAGGGGAAGAAATATTCATGACAACTTTATTTTTGTCCAGCAAATGATGAGATCAATCCACAGGAAAAAAGGAGGCTCATATCCTTCTGAAGCTTGATATTTCTAAGGCCTTTCATTCAGTGTCTTGGCCCCTTTTACTGGAAGTGCTTCGTCATGTGGGTTTTGGACAGCGGTGGCGAGACCTAATATGCCTGATCCTGTCTACTTCTACTCAAGTTTTGGTGAATGGGGAGCCAAGGGAGACTATTCTTCATCGTCGCAATCTTAGACAGGGAGATCCACTCTCCCCTATATTATCCATCCTTGTTATGGATGTTTTGAATTCAATTATTAATATGCAACAAGAGAACAGTTGCTGTAGCCTTTGGGCATTCAACAAGCACGACATCGGGTTCTGGACTTCGTACCAATTTGTCCAAGAGTTCAGTTTCCCCTATCCATTGCTCGTAGGAGTAATTGACGGTCACAGTGGATCTACTCTCTTGTTCAATAAAAAACTTTCCATGTACTTGGAATACCACTCACCGTTGGTAAACCCTCCAAAGAGGTATTACTGCCTTAGCTTGATAAGGTGGTAGACTATCTCCCTGGGTGGAAGGCTTCCCTGTTGAACAAGGCTGGGAGGTTGGTTTTGGTTAGAGTGGTCCTGAGAGCTGCACCAATTTACCTCCTGATTTCCATGGACCTTCATAAATGGTTCTTCAAAGAAATTGATAAAAGATGGCAGGGTTTCCTTTGGAAAGGACATGAACAGGCAAATGGGGGCAACTGCCTGTAGCTTGGGAAAAGGTGCAATGTCCCTTAGAATATGGGGCCTTGGGATCCATAACCTCAAACTCCTTGGCTGGGATTTAAGGATCAGATGGATGTGGACCAATAAAACAGACCCCTCTAGGCTTTGGGCAGGAGTCCCAATTCAAGTCCCTCAAAATGCCCAAGCTCTGTTTGATGTTGCAGTAGATGCCATTGTGGGAAATGGTGAGAAAATTTTTGTTTTGGAAAGATCGGTGGTTGGATGGTCACACCATAGCTGAGATATCCCCTAATTTAGTGAAATCGGTCCATAAGCAAACTGCTAAGAGGAGGACGGTGGCACTACTACAAAAAAGATTTACCGCCTCGGTTAGGCTTTAACTGAGGCGGTCATTTTTTTATTAACCGAGGTGGTTACAATAACCGCCTCGCAAAATATATTAACCGAGGCGGGCACCCTTAAAATGCCCACCTCGGTTAATCAGGTTAATGATTAACCGAGGCGGGCATTCTATCCATAACCACCTCGGTAAATCAGGTCCAGCCAAAGCCAAAAACCCCCCACTACTCTTGGGCTTATATAAATAGCAGAGTTAGGGTTTTCCACTCTCACCCTCTCTCACTCTCTCCCAACCCGACACAAGGGGCGCCGCAACCCGGCCTCTCTGTCTCTCTCGCACGATTGCGCCCCCTCCCTCTCACGCCGCTCTCTCACCCTTCCCAAGCTAGCACTGCTCTCACTCTCTTCATCTTCCACCCAGGCAGCGGTATGGAGGCGGTGCTAGCATCGTCGTGGTGGGCGAGCTCGGTGGAGATCCGGTGCCGGCGAGCTCTCTCCCCGGCGGTCTCCTCCCTTTGGCGACGGCGATGCGGGCCAGATCCGGTGGCGGCGGCGCGCGGGGGGCTAGATCCCGGCAGTGACGTGGCTCTAGGAGGCCTCCCCCGCTCGAGAAGGCATGGGGCGGACCGGCTCCCTCCTCCCCTCCCTCCATGGCATGGATCTGGCATGGGGCGGCCCGGTTCCCTCCTCCCCTCTGAAAGGTCTTGATGGCTAGAGGGGGGTGAATAGCCTTTTTTAAATTTCTACAAAGACAAACTAAACAATTTTATCAATATAACTAATAGCGAGATGCGTGTTTTGCTTAGCCTACGGGGTGTTTGCAAGCCACCTATCCAATTCACACTTCTAGTATATTTGTACTCAACCGCACAAGTCAAACCGAGAAGGAAACTACAACTAGCAAGCTACACAAAAGAGCTACTCTAGCAAAGGAACTAAGAAATTAATACAAGAGAGAGTTAGAAGGGTATCACCGAGGGGCGAAGTATTGAGCCAACCAAACAATATGATCAAGAGATGAATTCCACAATACACAACCACCGGGATCGATCAATCACAATAAGAATGATGACACAAAGATTTATCCCGAGGTTCACGTGCTTGTCGGCACGCTAGTCCCCGTTGTGTCCCTCTTCACCACGTGGTTCGGTGGCTAATCGGTCTCACACCGAGCCTTTCAAAAGGCGCCACAAGAACATACCAAATGACAAAAGGTTGCAATGACACGAGCAATTTACTAACGTTGCCTTTGGCGCTTCACCGAGGTAGGCACAAACCCCTCACAATCACCGGAGGTGGCCAAGAACAATCACCAACTCTTGCCAATGCCTCCAAGCTGCTCCAAGCCATCTAGGTGGCGGCAACCACCAAGAGAAACAAGAATCCCGCAGCAAATCAACCACCAAGTGCCAACTAGATGCTATCTCACAATGCAAATGCACTTGGATCACTCAATCTCACTTCGAATATGCAAAGAAGCAAGAGAGATGAGTGGGAGGGGAGTTGCTTAGCTCAAAGTGCTCACAAGTATGTCAAATGTGCAAGAGTAAGAGCCTTGAGCCGGCCAACGAGTATTTACAGACGTACCCCTTCGAATAGAGCCGTTAGGAACGAGATCCAGCTGAAGTCGCGCTGACCGGACGCGCTGGTCCAATTGACCGGACGCGCCGATCGCGCAACGGCTCTTTCGTGAAGCACCGACCGGACGCGCTGGTCGCAACGACCGGACGCGCCGGAATCGACCGGACGCGCCGGTCCCGTAACTGACCGGACGCGCTGGTCAAGTCTGAGTCGCGCTCCAACGAAACAGTGACCGGACACGCCGGAGAACTGACCAGACGCCACAGTGCCCGCGTCCGGTTGGAGTCTAGTAAGCTCCCTCAACGACCGGACGTGTCCGGTCGACAGTGACCGGACGCGCTGCACGTCCGATCGAAAAGCTAAAACATGCGCAGACACTGAACACTGACCGGACGCATCCGATCAAATAGAGACCGCGTCCGGTCCAGCGTCCGGTCACCACTGTGACCTCCGTTCGCCTCCGTTTCTTTTCCGACTTCCGGCGTAGTGGAAAATAGTCGTTTCAACTCCTCGAAAACGCCTGAATCCCGCCTCGCAAGCTCGGCGGGAGGGAGAGAGGACCCCCCAAACCCTCTCTACCGCTCAAACTCCAACGCCATCGTAAATGTGCTAACACCACCAAGTGATCACGTTATGTGTGAGTGTGTTAGCATTTTCACAATCATTTTTTGAGGCGTTATTAGTTCTATCCAAATGCATATGATTATGAAAATGCACACCTAGAGGCACTTAGGAGTTCAATAGCCGCATCATTCTCCTCTTTATAGTACGGCTATCTATCCTATAATGTAACCACACCCACTAGGTGTCTTGGTTACTAAAATACAACCCTTAAGCATATATCTTTGCCTTGATCTCGTAGGGTTACATCCAAATTCAAGTGTGGCCATCATGATCACCATGTCCATCTTGCCACCAACCTTAGAATGTACTAATCCTCATATGCTATATACAACTTAGGCATAGGATTAGTACTTAGGCATTGTCACTAATTACCAACATCAAACACAGAGCTTTCACCCTCCCTCCATGGCATGTATCCGGTGAGGGCGCCTCCTCCTCCTCCTCCCTCCATGGCCTGGATCCGGCAAGGAGAACCTGGATCTGGCGGCGGAGAGGCCGGATCTAGGCGCGGGCCAGGCGGCGGCGGCGCTCCTCCCCCTAACCCTCCCATCTCGCAGATCCGGTGGGGTGGGGCGGAGCAGGGTGGGGCGGCGGGCCAGGCGAGCGGCGCGGCGGGGCCTGCTCCCCGGCGGCGGCGGCGACGCGCAGGGGTGGCAGAGCCAGGCCCAGATCCAAGCCTAGTTAGGGCTAGATACGGGCTTTTTCTTTTTTTTATTTGATTAACCGAGACGGGCATGAAAATCGTCTCGGTTAATGCCTAATTTACTGCGACCTTTGATCGGAGGCGTTTTATTTGCCCGCCTGCTAAAATCCAAAACACCCGCCTTTGTAAAGATTACTGTAGTAGTAAGGCTCAAGAACTCTTAAATCGAAAATGGGTGGAGGATATCAGAGGGGCTCTTACTGTGCAGGTTCAGGGAAAAAAATATCAGCCGGTAGAATCTGAAATTTCCGAGATATCCTGTCTACCAGCTGGGTCCGAAATTTTTCTTCTATCGTCCGAAATTTTCATATTTTTAAAATTTTGTCATCCAAATAGATGTCAAAGCCCACCCAATACTCTAATCTTAATCCATGTTTAATTTTCTCTCCCTTTCTCTTCTAAGTTCAAGTTGCCACCGCTGCAACACACTCAGCACGCTCCATTGCCGCCACTCGGAGGAGCCACTACTGTGGATCCTGCGCGAGCTGTGAACGTGCCATTGCCGCTACTCGCTAGATCCACACGTCCGCCGCCATTGGAGGGTGCCCCGCACGTGCCCCATCGCCGGAGACCACCGCTGGCCGGATCCGCCGCCGCCAGGATGGGATCTGGTCGGGGAAGGAGGGAGCGCCGCGGATCTGGCAAGGGAAGGAGGGGGCGCCGCCGCCGGGGCATGGAGGGAGCGTCGCTGGGCTGAGGAGGGAGCGCCGTCGTAGGAGAGCCCCACGCGCCAGCGGACTCCGTCGGGAGACGACACCCGCCGCCGGGTCCGGGGCCGGTGCCCACACGCCCACACGCCGAGGTCCGAGCCGGTGCCCACATGCTGAGGTCTGAGCCGGTGCCTGCACGCTGGGGCAGGGGCCGCCGTCGGGCTGGTATAGGGAGTGGGAGGGGAGGGGAGGGGAGGGGAGGAGAGGTGGGGCGCCACTGGGGAGAGAGGCGCGCCGCACGGGGAGAGAGGTAGGAAGAGAGGGGCGCCGTGTGCTATGAAAGAGAGAGATAGCTGGTGTGAAGTGAAACCCTAAGTCCTTATATTTATATGAGCCCGAGAAGAACCTGAATTGGTCTTTTTGCTAGACCTTGAGAATATTAACCAAGGCGGGCCTTATAAAAGGCCCACCTCCGAAAATAGGGGTATTTTTGGAGGAGGCGGGTTTCTTATAAGGCCTGCCTCTGTTAATAGATTTTAGGAAACCATCTCAGTAAATCGATTTTGCGAGGTGGTTGAATGTGACCGCCTCGGTTAATAAAAAATGACCGCCTCGGTTAATCCCAGGCATTAACCGAGGCGGTTGAATTGCCTGTCCGCCTCCGAGCCCCTTTTGCAAACGTCTCGCAAAAGTTTTTTTGTAGTAGTGTTTGGTTTGAGGAATCACTGCATTCCCATGAGTCTATTGCTCATACTAGTACTAATTATAAGCTTGTGAGGAATGAGGTGATATGACGTATCAACTCATTCTATTTTGCAAACCAAACAAAAAAAAAAGGAGTGAACAGATGGACTATCTCATCCCTAAAACCAAACACCATATTAATGAATCTAGTCTAGCCAGTTTATTTGCCTATCATTGAGGGTTGTTCTGATTTAGTAAATTGTTCTCATCCTCGTTGTCCAGTGAATGCTATTATTTACTTAACCATGGTCCATGTTTCAATTATTAGATTGTATTTTTGTGTCTTATGGTAATCTATATACAATGGAAATGTTCCATTACTGTTATGATTTATGTATCCATTTCCATTTTTCTCTCGTTCAGGATTCAGCAATGTTTGCGTCTCTTTTGGTGTCGAGGAGAGGTGATGTTTTTTTTTGGTCATTTATGTATCTTCTCTCTTGATTATTCAGAATCATTTGATAAAATAAACTTTCAACTGGACATTGCTGCCCTCTGTGATCATGATCCCTTATAGTGGACGCTGAGTTTTTGTTCGTATGTACGTTTCGGAAGATAATTATAGTCCTGTCTCCGGTGTATATGTGTGTGGCATGGATGTTTATTGTTGATACTACGGACATTTTCTGCCAAGAAACACTGCCCATTTGTTATACTTGGGGGTTCTTTGCGCTCGGGTGCTACATAGCTAACAAATTAAATTGACCTCTAATTAACCACTAAGACATTAATAATAATTCAATGAAATACCGCCGCGCCGCTAATCTAAATATGTACCTTTATATATCTACCAAGCATGGATAAATCATGGAGTTCGCGCACATGTGGCGTCTAGGCATGCGAAGATGAGGTGTGGGTCCTCATGCTGCTTCCACCCATGCCCACGCATGCACGCACAAAACCAATCATCAATGGAAGGCCGCTTCTAGGCTCTAGCTCTGAATTGGCTCTCGTCGTCGTGGCCATGACAGCTGCCCGTCATCGGCAGCCTGCACCACATCGCCCGTCAGCTCGCGCACCGCACTGCACGATGCGGGTATACGTATACCTGGCCAGACGACTCCGTAGTCCGTATGGGCAAGGAACGGGCTCGCCGGCGGGATCAGCCGTGCGCCGTGACGTGCTGGGGACATTCTCAACGTTTTGTGGTTTTGAAGGATTCAAGGACGATCAGATTGCCAGATGTGGGCAAGTGCTAAATATTTTCTGCCCGTTGATCAGACAAAGGGCATTGCTAAGGACGATCAACACCTCAATGTGTCAAGCGATCATCAATCTAGCAGCGATCTAGTGAAGCTAACCAAATCAAGAACCAACATCGTTGCTATATATTTAAAGTGTTCTAACTTTGATTAAGATTTTCGAAAAATATATTATTAGCAGTTCCTGTATCAAATAGATGGGATACCAAGACATATTTCATCAGGAGGTTTAAACTAGTTTAGGCCTTGTTTGGAACGTGGGAAACTCATAGGAAAAATGTAGGATTTTAATTCCTATAGGAATTGGTACCGTAGCACCATTTGGTTGCCAAGTTTGCGACGCATGAAAATTGGAGGAATTTTTCCTTTCAGAGTGGTTTCATGGGAGAAACACGAGAAATGAAACATCCCGTCCGATCTCATTGTTCTATCATGCGCACATAGGAACGAGGCAAAAGATCACGTACAGCAGAGATGGTGCAGTGTTGACCCACATGTAAATGACTTTTCCTTAGTGAAGAAGCTAATAGATTAGTATGGATTTATTTCTTTATTTTAAAAATAAGTTGTGATTCATTTCATAAAATTTCTTTAGGGTTAACGGCGTGCTTAACATTATGATTAAATCTGCCCATACTATTGTTTCCTATATTTTTCCTATGCTCATCTAAACACCCATTCCAACAAAATTCCTATGTTTTTCATCCTCTATTTTCCACGTGCATTCATATCCTATTCCTATATTAATTTCTCCTATTCCTATGTTTTTTCAATCTTGTGTTCCAAAGGGGGCCTTAATATTATATAGAAGTTGATGTGTTTTCTCACTTATTTGATTGGACCCACGCAATTATAACGTGTGCAATGGTAGCAGTAGGAGAGCGAGAAGTTTGGAGGGGAGGACGGCAGCTTGGTCACCCTTTTTTTTGTGAGAGCGCTTGGGTGATAACTGAGAGTATATATATATTTTGGATCGATAACTTTTTTAGTGTATTTTGGATCGATAACTGAGAGTTGATAGAAAATGGCTCCGGGCTCAGCCCACCATTCTGGCCCACGAATTTGGCCCAGTCCAATCCACCCCAACCCTAGCTTGGCTTCACCTTCCCCCGTCCCTGACGGCGCCGTTCCTCGCTCCCGATTCGTTCTCCACCGACCACCGCCCGTCGCCGGACGGCGTGCGCGCCCCAGAGGGTGGCTTTCGGTGGCCCAAGGCCTCAGCGGAGTTGCGGCTCGCCGAAAGAGAGAGAGGCGGCGCGCAGGGGCTCTGGTCCTCCCGTGTCCGAAAGCCTTTGGTGGTTCGCTGGCAAGGGGCTACATAGGCAGACTGGCTGTACGCGCCACGCCACCGTCGCAGCAGCCTACGAATAACAGGTAAGTGCTCCCTTTCCCATCGTCCCCTGTTGGTGTATAAGTTGTTAGGGATGGTGTGTCCGTGTGAGTTATGTTGTTAATTGGTGAAGTAATTTTGAAATCTAAGAAGAAAATAAACTGGCCGATTTGGGGGCGATGGTGGAGGGGGATTGGACTAAGAAATAGTACGTGGGAGCCATGCTTGAATGATGCTATTTATATTTCCAATTTCCAAAAGTAGTTTGTAAACATGGCCAAAATGTCATTTGATTCGTTTCCGCTTTACATTTCTTGTGTAGCTGGGTTTAATTTTTCTTTACAAGTTACAAGGATAGTGAGACCACGAAATGATTTGAGGCAATGGAGAATTGCTAAGTTCAATTATGTTTTCGCTTTAATATGTTATAGTTTCTCCACATTAATTGACATGCCCCAAACATGAATAATTTGTATTTCTAAATTTTGATGTGAAGAACTATTATGCATTTTTAACCTTTTTATTTTGAGAAAGTACACATTATTCAAAACTTGCGTCTAATGAATTTGACTTTTAATCACCATTTGACAGAGCTGGCAGTGCAAGAGGGAGACCAAGAAATGGCAAGTGGGGCTGATTGCATCAGTGTCCTCCCCGATGAGGTCATCCACCATGTTATGTCATTCCTCCCCATGCAAGAGGTGGTATTGACGTCCCTGCTTTCTCGGCGCTGGCTTGACCTCTGGAAATCTGCCCTTGCCCTGCGCATCACTGGTGTCAAGGACTGTGAGAATCCTGAATGGTTCGGTTCATTCAATACGTTGAGAATCTCCTCTTATGTCGCCACTCTGGTGCCCGCCTGGACACTTTCATTCTTGATCTTGATGAGAGTGACTTTGGTTTCGAGCCATTCTTGCCCACCTATGAAAGGAGTGTGTATATGTGGTTCCGAATCGCATTGTTGTGCCAAGCTCGGGTAGTCTCGCTGCGCACCACTCATGGCCTCTATGCTTATAGCTATGACCAGCCTGTGCCGCTACTGAATGTGCCTATCATTTCCCAGCACCTCAGCAAATTGGATCTTGAAAGGGTGACATTAAGAAGGAGAAGTCTTGATTTCTCCGGATGTCCTGCTTTAGTTGACCTCAAGATGAAAGATTCCGAGATTCATGGAAATATGTCATCCCAATTCTTGAAACATCTCAGCATTACATGCTGTGACTTTGCAACAGGTTCTTTTCGTGCTAGAATCTGGATGCCAGGTCTTACTTCACTCATCCTAAGTGATTTTACCGGTAGGACTCCGGTGCTTGGAAACATGCCGTTGTTAGTTTTGGCTGTTGTCAGAGTTACTACAGGATGTGAAGACGAATGTCTTAAGAGTAACTATGGGGATTGTGGTGATCATACATGTTCTGGTTGTTATGAGGACGGTGCTGATAATCGGCATGGTGAGTCCTTGCTTTTGAAAGGTTTATCTCAAGTTACAGAGTTGGAGCTCTCGGTTGTTTCCGCAGTGGTAAGTTCGCTTGTACCTGATTCAGTTTGTGATGATTTCTACTTGTTTCGTGCGAGTTGTAATGTGTTTTCTGCTTCCTTCCTTGCAATCAAATAAATATAAGTTATTAGTATGTAGTGAATACCGAGAGATGTTAACTTCTACTTGGTTTACTTGGTAAGGAAAACCTGTGGAACTTTTTGTGTAAATTAGATGCATCTCTGACATCTTGACCCAGAAAAGTTGCATTAGGTATGGTACTATGATTGCATTGTGTACTGCTAATATTCATCAAATCACATATATGGTCTTGATCTTTTGCACTTCGCCCAGTTTACTGTCAACAGGGATTTGAAGTTGTGCCCTACATTTCACATGTTAAAGACTTTGTTCCTGAGTGAGTGGTGTCCTGGTGTTACTGCTGACCTTAATGTATTAACTTGCCTCCTCCAACACTCACCAAATTTGGAAAAGCTTGCCCTCCATATTGCTAAGGTATTATTTCTTTTATATATTTGATTTAGTTACTGTGTGTTATTGAAAGTTAACATCATCTATTGTTGACTGGTCGTTATAAAATATTTGTCTTCTTTAGGTACCAAAAAATCGAGTAGAAAATGAAAGAAGCTACAAACTATCCGAGCAGTCATTTATATGCAGTCATCTTAAGACAGTTGATATCAAATGTGAAGAAGCTGATGAGAGGGTTCAGAAAGCTTTGGAAATCTTGAGTACTTATGGCATACCACTTGATCAAGTTAATATTCAACAAACTAACATAGCTTCTGGAGCTTGATGTGAGTTAAACTACTAACACACATACTTCTTTGATGTCTGTAATTTGCCAAAATATGTAAATATTGCGAATCCATGTCGAAAAAATGCCAAACCAGTTAGAGTGACGTAATTGTTTTAAACTTGCACATGTGCATTATCCACTGTCTTACAATACAAGTTTCAACTACAAGTATGGAGAATTACACGAATCACATATACTTCTTTGAGAAGCATTCATTTGTTTAGGTGTTGACATTATGCATTTCGTGCTGTTAGTATGAAATGGTAAACAGCGGAATGGTTATATAATTTACGCAAGCAGATTACTCACTGCTGTTTTGGTTTCATTGTTTCCGTCTGTTTTGGCATCTTCTGCTGCAGCAGCTTTTACTCTGCCACTATTTTTAGTGGAGCTGTACTGATTTCTTTTCCCCTCTAAATGAACGAAACATCCATAAGGAAGCTGCAATTAATATATACCCAACTTATTTTGATTGATTTAGTGGACATTCATATTTGTTCATAAAATCATGCATTTGAAGATTTGGTTCTCCAAGAAACTATGCTTTCCCTTCTGTAAGTTGCATAAGCTTGTTGTGGCCTATTTTGATTTTTAACTAAGATACTGTGTGGAAAATATATCTCATACATCCCACCTTAAGACACCATTAAAATGGATGTCAGACTGTAAACTCCATTTTTTCCTTCCACCGTCTCAGAATTTCTCAGCTAAAATAAAAGAAATAACAATAGCTTGGCTCATTTCTTTTAGTAATATTGATTAACAGTATGTGAATAAAGTTACATGTTGGTTCTATTTAAGTTATGTTTTATTTATGGCAGTGGCAACTTATTCATATTTTGAGCTAGCTTAAGAATTTGCCATTTTCGTAAGGACTATTATAAATTTATTATATTTGCTGTTTCTGTTTTACGTAGGTACCTTCAAATCTTCCAGTAGAGTGTATGAGGACCTGGTTTGTTGGTTGATCTTCTGTCTCCTTAATCATTGATGAGTAAAATGAGGCTTGCAATTATGATGTTTGCACCTTCTGTCTAGAGTTGTTTGTGACTCGTAGAAATGTTCTGACTTGGTAGTGTGACCTGTATGGAGGACATGCTGTATCGAGTATCTAGTTTTTGATATTGCACTTCAAAATGTGCAAGTTTCATTAACTGTGTTTGTTAGATAAGCTATTTTCATCGATTCTTAGCGTTGGATAAATTTACAATCGTAGTCTGAGTTGCATGTTAGGCCCTATTGGGGAGTATGGCTAGCGAGTCAATTCTATGTATCAGCGACACAGATAGCCCAGATTCATCAGCAGGGAGGACAGATGGCCGGTGGTAAGATTAACAGTATCCGTATTAAGCGGACCACTATCGCGCTAACATAACACTATCATATCACAGTTGTCAGCGGTTAAACAATAAAGTACCAAACACGCTCAATGAAACATACTCCCTCCGTTCTCTTTTATAAGGCTCCTGGTCTTTCAAATTACACTTTGACCATTTATTTATTTATTTATTTATTATTGAATCTACTTATAATTTTATGATAATTGGGTATTTCGAGGGCAAAGCCCAGGCCATTGCATTAACAAGGACCAACAAAAAACATTACATCACTCAGTTTAATGCCATAAAAGCAAAGCACCTCGCCTAACTAAACACACTCCATCAAAACAAAACATCATCGCCCATCAATCATCAAAACAGAATGGGAAACTCAAGTATAGATTAATTAAAGCTGAATTTAACATAGTTACATAGGAGTAGCCAATAAGTAATTAAACTAAACTAAGTCTTAGGATGATCCTTGCTGTCAGAGCTAGGATCATCCTTCCTCTGTCACTTGGTTGGAGGATCCTCATTCTTGTCATCCTCCTCCTCGTCTTCCTCATCGCCCTCCACTGCCTCGTCATCGTCGTCGTCACTATCGTCATCCATTTGCGGCGTTGTAGATGTCGTCGAAGAACCGCTCCTCCTCGGTGTCCTAGGAAGGACTCCGATCAAGAGAGCTGAAGTAGTTGGAGCCCTCGTCGCTAAAGGTCCACCCTTGCTGGACTTCGTCCTCGTCGGTGGGGGAGTCGTTGTCAGGAAGCATGAAGCAGCCGCCCGATATGCTTGAAGTTGAAACCTGGAAGAAGGGGATGAACAAGGAAGAGCGGTGGTTTCAAAGAGTAGGGCGCGTGAAGAATATGTATAGGATTGGGTGAGTCTCTTCGCTCGACCAAAGTAATGATGATGAAATGGTATTGGTAGTTGGGACAGTACTGAACAATCGTGAAGACTGCTGACAACCGGTCGCCCATAACGGCTATCACAGATGCCACGCCATATAATCCAACAGAGATACGAACCCTGAAGATTACCGCCGGATCCAACGGTCACTCGGTGGTGATTGAACTTTTCACTGGCAATTTAATTGGTTTCCACGCTGCTCCAACCATCTAACCGGCGGTGAAACAATTTCACGGCCAGTTATTACATAACTGACGTTGATAAGGATGCTGCGATAGCTTAATCAGTAGTACTGCTTGAGTGGTAAAAACTGTATTTTTTGAAACATTAGCTGTTAGTTCTAAAAATGCATTAGATGCTTCTCTTCATTTGCAGTGCAGGTGACTATCGTTGTTTGATTTCAGTTGACGACATCATAATCTCATGCGAGTTGGCGGTGATAATGACGTGTATTTGTCCTGCAGCAGCAGCCATTTTTGCTAGTAATAACTAAAAAGGTCTCTGTGAAATTTGCTCATTATCTGTGTAGCCTTGGACCTAGCTAATCAGCGATGACGTCTAGGCTATAATCCGGTGGTCAATCCCACCAGCCTCGTAACTTTCCTTTTTAGAAAAAAAATATTTTTAGAACTTTTTTTTTGAAAAGTTACAAAGTTATACTCACAAATTTTATGTATATTTTTTACGGACAAAATTTATCACAATGTTTTCTTAGAAAAATTACAAAACTATCCACATAACTTTTATGAAATATTGCTTATCAGCATAATTTCATAGAAAGTTGCAAAAGTATACGTTTAACTCTTATGCATAACATTCTGCAGTACCACAATTTTTATAATAACTTTTTTGATATAATTTTTTATATAATAAATTTGACGAATAAAATCTATACTCATAAGTTTTTATTGTCTAACTTATTTTTACAAAACTTATTCTAGACAAACTTCTATGTCTAAAAAATATGTTTATAGTATATACAAAAAAAATTGATAGGTTAGTACGTATAAAAGAATGAAAAAGGAAAAAGAAAAATAGAAATAAAGAACTATATAATACACTAATACGTGAGAGGATAGCTCGTGACACAATGCCGAAAGGAAAAAAAGTGAGCCCTATAGAACCATCGTGCGTTTGTTCCGAGTGAATGGCTCGCAGATAACTAATATGTGAGCGGATGGCCCACTGCATATCAGACGACCGAATTCGCTTGTTTCGAGCTAATGAACGCTAAATTAGAATTGAGGATCACTCCTACACCTTTGTAACTTTCCATTTTTACAAAAAAAAATAAATTGTAACTTTTTTTTGAAAGTTACAAAATTATACACAATGATACGTATAACTTACTACATGATAAAGTTATACACATAACTTATACATATAACATTTCTTTAACATAAGTTTTAGTTTTACCACACGACTTTACATAATAAATTATACAAATAACATAACTTATACACATAAGTTATTGATATCCATTGCACCTCAAAAATTTTGGCGGCTTTAGACCTTCGAATCCAAACATTTGGCCTTAAACTTGAATTATCTTTTTTTTTGTATACTTCCTTTTTCGTTTATTTTAACCATTTTCAGACCAACTTGAAATTTTTATTTTTATTTTTATTTTTATTTTTCATTGGGACTCGGCACCATTTCGAATTCAATTTTTTTGGAAATAAACATGAAAATTCTTAATGATTCGGATGAAATAAACTTTAGTTTGTTTTATTTATTACTAGTGGTCATGCACGTGTGACACACACGTGTCTACTAAGTATCGCTCTTTTGGTCTTCGGGGCCGTCTGTCAGAGGGTGCAGATTATAGGTCTAATTACTTTGCTCCTTTATAGTATAGACTTTATAGTATAGATAGATTAGTCACCGAGCCAAGCAAGAGAAGAAAGGGGAAACGTGGTTGCCAAAAAGATGAGACGAGACGGACGCCCGGCCCGCACGCGCAGCTGAAAACGGCAAGGTGCTTCGAGTTCACGCTACACTCTTTTTCCGATCCCCGCACTCACTGCGCCCTCTCCTCTGCTTTTCCCCGGTTCTCCGATCCTCGTCTTGGTGTCCTCCGTCTCCGATCGCCGCATCGCGTTCTTTTCCCCTTCTCCGATCCTCGTCTTGGTGCCCTGCTCCATCTCCGATCGGCGCATCGCGTTCGCGCGGCAGTGCGAGGAGGCTAGTGTCAAGAACTGTGCCACGGTGCCAAGCTAGGCTACTCTGTTCATCCATCCAATCCAACCCTTCCTCCGATCCGATTTCAACCTTCACGCGTAAGTAAAACATCTCCTTGAGCTTCAAAGGTTATGTAGCGCCGATTGGCGAGTGATGGAGCGAGGAAGTAATCCACTTTTCTTGATTTGTTCCTTTTTCGGAATTCTTCACAGCTGAGGACCAGCACGCTCGCCACCTGTTCGATGCAATTCTTCCCAGGATCGGCAAGTGATGGAGCGAGGAAGTAGTCCTTCTGGAGAACAGGAGAAGACAAGGTCTGCTCGCCGTGCAAGAGCCAGAAGGCGCCCGCAGCTGGGATTGACGTCCTTCCTGACGAGACCCTGCAGCACATACTGACGTTCCTGCCGTGGGAGGCGGTCCAGACGTGCGTGCTCGCCCGGCGCTGGCGCCACCTCTGGAGGTCTGTACCCGCTCTGCGCCTCTGCGAACGTGTCCTTTTCCGGGGGCTGACGGAACAGGAGTTCAGCACTCTGAACATCTTCGTGACCAATTTCCTCCTCCGCTGCGAGCGTGACGCGACACTGGATCTGTGTGAATTTCACATCAATGAGTTGGAGTCCCAGAATGCTGACAGGCTCAGTCCACAGTTCGGCATTTTGATCCAACAAGCTCTGCTGTGCAAGGCTCAGACTCTCAGGTTTAAGTTAATTAAGTACTTCGATGACACATATTTGGTTATAGAACAACACCTCACCTCCCAGCACTTGATGATGCTAGAGCTTTCATGTGTATGGGTAACGAGCGAATTTCTCGATTTTTCGAGTTGCCCAGCACTGAAGAAGCTATTGATGAATCTGTGCACCATTGACGCTGGGAAGATCTCATCCCAATCCCTTGAACAGCTAACCATAATGAACTGTTTCTCTGGCAGTGGCATGGACATCCGTACTCGGATGGTTGCTCCAAATCTTGTTCAGCTAGAACTAACCGATAATTTTATGAAGGCCCCTTTGCTAGAAACCATGCCTCAATTAGCAAAAGCATTCATTAGACTTCATGGAAGCCGTGATGTTTGCTGTCAAATGTACGGGCATTCATGTTCTGGTAATAGATGTGATAAGTTACATGAGTATGATGACGAAAGTGATGGAAGCACATATTCCGTCCTTCTCAAGGGTCTGTCAGAGGCTGAAAGTTTGGAGCTGGTAGCTGAACCTCGGACCGTATGTTTCTTCCTACTACTTTCTTTACTGTTGTTTGCGATCTGCTATGCTTGTTCCTATATCTATAGCATAGCATTGTGAGATAGCATTGCACATTCTGTTTATGTGCCTGTCCACTAGTGTAGGATTTTAAAGGGGTTTGTCTTTTGTTATTAGCTGATTGTTTCAGATGCTATTCATAAATTATACATTATATTTTTGCAGTGTGATGACTTCTAAAAAAATTTAGTAGTACATTTGCATTTTTTTTCTCGATCGGGTCTTTTACCCGTTTTTCATTAAGAGTAGAGGCCAAAAGAAAGGCCGGAACACGGATACAAAAGGGGACCCACAAGTAATCCTAGGATTACCGGCGGACTCCCAAAACCACAAATGAAAAGCAAGAATACACGAGGGGGGGGGGGCTCCACCACAAATGCCAACCGACTATGCCTGCCAAAAAAGATACAACCACGCGATGGTCGCCAGCAAAAGGGGGGGAGCCGTGGTGGCAAAGCATCCACCGGTAGCAAGAGCATCTATCCACAAGCGACCAGGTAGCCGCCACAGAGATCTTAGTAACAGCATCCATCCATAAGAGACTGGGTAGCCGCTGTGGAGAGCTCAGTAACAGCATCCATCCGAAAGCGACCAGGTAGTCATTGCCGAGAGCTCAGTAACAACATCCATCCACAAGCGACCAGGTAGCCGCTGTGGAGAGCTCAGTAACCGCATCTATCCGCAAGTGACCAGGTAGCCGCTGCGGAGAGCTTAGTAACTGCATCCATCCGCAAGCGACAAGATAGCCGCTGTGGAGAGCTCAGCATCAGTGTCCGCCAACGACCAGGTAGTCACTGCGAAGAAGGAGACGACTGTGGCAACCCCAACACCCGAGGTGGGCAGACCAAAGCGAGGAGAAAGTTGAAGCATAGGCAGGCACAACACAAGCAAGGAGCGGCTTCGGCAGATGGTGGCCAACAATGTAGCCTCAAGGAGGGCAGGACACAGACACCAACAACGTTGAAGAGGGCACAAGAAGGACTTTTGCCCCAGAATTGACCCCAACGACCCGTGCGATGAACAGATCCTTTGGCGACGCCTTTAGGAAGGTGAATGGTGCACGCTGCACCATCGTCGCCGGCCCGAAGCGAGAAGTTGGGCAGAGTTTTCACCCAGGAGCTTGTTCGCCGACGTTCGCTGGTGTCCCTTGGCCCCAACCACCGACCCCGGAGGCACAGCCGCAGGCAGGAGGAAGCTGGAGGCCGGTCTCCCGCTGCAGCCTTCCCCGGGCACCAGGCCATAGTCCGGTTGCAGGTCTTTGGCCTCTGCTTCCTGTAGCCAGACAAGGAGATGGAGTGGAAGCACGGCAGGATGCAGCAGAGCCATGGCAACGGCATGCGCGAGGTCGTGGAGGCACGGTCGGGCGCCGCCACGCGGCGTCGTAGAGCGGCCCCGCAACGCGGATGTAGAAGACACCGATGGGGCTGGCCATGGGCCCAAAGTGGAGTAGCCAGCCGCCCTGTCCCCGGCCGTCCAAGAGCCACACAGGAGCAGCAGCAGGCGGCACCCCAGCCGGCCCAAGCGCCAAGAGGCGCCCACCGCCTAGGCCCTGGACCGCACGTCGAGGCTGCCCCCGGCCAGGCGGGGACAAGGGCACAGCACCAGCGGAGTTCAATCATCACTGCTACAAGTTTTGTTTGTTTCTGTTGGTTGAGAAGACACCGTGTGGGCGGAAGGTTCCCGGCCGGAGGCCGAAGGCTGAAGGCTGGGCATGGATAATAGTACTGCTGGCGTTATCGTGTGGTGTGGAGGGTCCTACGGCAGCGGCAGGCTGGTGGTCCTCTGCATATGACCGCGCCGCAGCTTGAGTCGAAGCTTCCATCATGACATCACGCGTGACCATCACACCTCAGATGCACCCATCCTATGCAGGTTGATGTACTGATGACTTAACAACCGCACTCATCTGTATCTATATTTAACCCTACAAGCCGGAGGCAACGCCCGTGCAGCCGGTTCGGCCACGTCGCCCCAAATTCAGCCACCGCGTCCACCTCAGCGCTGTCAGGGTCGCGCGTCTTCTGATTGGTTCCCCCTCCATTGGCTTCAGCCCGTGCCTTTGCCTCGCCTCTCATCCGTCGCCGTCGCCCAAAAAAGAGCCGCACCATTCCCCATCCTCTTCCTCGCTGGCTCCGTCCCCACGCGGCGCACGGCGACACGGCGCGCCGGCCTCCGCCGGTGGCCGCGGTTTCGGCCCACCCCAGCCCTCCCACGTGCAGCCTCCTGCGGTTATCACCCGACGCGGCTTCCTCCCGCCGGGCCTTCCTATGCTCGACGAAACTCTCTCCTGCTCGGTCCCTCCCGAGGCGGCGGCGGCGGCCGTGTCCACGGCGCCCTCCGTGGGCGGCTAGCGCCGCCATCGGTGGCCGACCCTCGGTGTGGCGGCGGTCACCCTCCTCGTCCGGCGGCGGATTCGCCGGCTGTTGCGCCGGCACGGCGACTGCTTGCCCCCGTCTACGGGCGCGAGCGCCTCCTCCTCGGCGACGCGCGCGGGCCCTGCCAGTGGCCACCGGCGCGGGTGCTCCCTGGCCATGCCTCCTTCTTCCGACTCACGTGCGCTTCTATGCGCGCCGAAACCCTATCCAGTCCCAAGCGCGGGCATCCCCTGGCTCGGGACTCGGGAGGCCTCCAGCGCGAGCAGCGCAGGTGAGGGTGCGTTGCCTCCGGATCCCCTTTCCGTCGTCTCCCTGTGCCTTCCTTCGGTTCGCTGCGGCAGTGGCTTGGCCGCGGGAATCCTGTCGGCGCCAACCCCAGCACCAGCAGACCTCCGCCGCGGACATCCGGGCGACCGGCGTGGTTGTTGCCTTCGATTTTAGAAAATTGATGTTGATGTTGGCCGCGTACCCTATGGTTAGGTTTCTTTTGTTCCCCATCTTTTCCATCTTCCTTACCTGCAGATCCGTGCTTAGCTTTACTAATAATGCCTGCTGTTTTCATTTAGTCTTGCTTGCTCCGCTGCAGCATCCGTGCTTCGATTTGCTTATATTAGCTAATGCCTCCATGCTCTTTCTCTAGGAGATGCAAGATGGGCAGGCTCCCACCGCTACAGAAAGCCGCGGCGTCCTCCTTCTCCACCACCAGCGTAGTGGCCTCAATCCACCAGATGCAATGCCAACAGGGCTCCTGTCTCACCGTACCACTTACTGCAGCCAGATCCGGCCAGAGCTGTCTTTTACCACGCAGGTGGCCATCGGCTCAGACTCCTCACGTATGGAGAGATAGCAGAAAAAAATTTTAGTTACCTTTATAAAGACATCTATTTATTTTGCGATTGATACAACGATTTTTTGCATTCACATGATTAACAAGCATTTTGTGTAATTTCTACACAGGTATGATTGGTGTCCGCCATATTGGCCTGCTACACCATCTATGCAGACTGAACCTTGTACACATTTGGTTTGTTCTCTATTTCTTTTATACGTTTGCATTTCTTAAAGGCTTCCCTACTTATCTCAGTAGTCGTATTTTGTTTAGTTCCTATGATTCGGCTCTTGCTTTCAGTTGTCACAAAAAATGCTATGCAAGGGCTGCTATACAATGCTAATCGCTTCTCCACCAAAGATGAACCGGTGCTTTTTGCATTGTTGTCAGAGGATTATATTATTTTTCGGAACTATAAAACCTCCATGATCATTTTCCCCTGTATTTCGCTATTGCCTTTTAGGAAGGTTTGTTGCAGCTATAGACTGCATTAGCGGTCTCTGGTTATATAGCACCTATCCAATAAAACACATGAAGATACATCAACCTCTTGTCTGAAAGCAGGCTTCTTAACTCCCAATCCGTGCACCATGGAGGTTACATTCTGCCATATTTCAGTTCTACATATTTACGTACTTTAGTTCATGACTGATGATTCTATTTTTATATCATTTGCTTATGCATAGACAAATTAGAGATGAAAATTTACTATAGCTGCCAATCCGTGTCCATGTACCATGGAGGTTACATTCTGCCATCTTTCAGTTCTACATATTTACGTGCTTTGGTTCATGGCTGATGCTCGTATTTTCGTATCATTTGCTTACGCATGCGCTAATCAGAGATGAAAATTTACTATGTCACAATAGGATTCCTATGTGCACGTTGCTAAAATGGCTCATTCTATACGAGAGGAAAAATGCATCGTAGTTTTTCTTTACACCGATACAACATGTTCCCAATAATTTCTTTGTGCCTATGGTATCCAATATCCAATATTTATGCTGACAGTTAATAAGAATGTTACGTTCTATAAAAAAACAGTTCCCATGAAATCTCCCATTGGTCCATCTCAGCGCCACCTCACCTCCTCCCCCTCCCATTTGTCCACGTCAGCCACCTCATCCTAATTCCCTTCGCATGGTCAGCGTTGAAATTGTTCAGGCACTTTTATGGTGTACAATATCAGGCGATAATCAAGATCTTGTGAGAGACTTGGCATTTTCCATCTATTTTGGTGCCTTGATACTCCAGGATCATGGTCAAATGATGATTGACATATTTCTGAGGCCTCTAGAATTTGTAAAGCTTATTTTTTTCGCCTTGCCTTACAGCTTTCTGTGCCTGTGCCCTGTGATGATACTTCACATATCTACAATGCACCTGCATAGTGAAAACATCTTTATATTCTGCTTTTTCCCTTTGCCATTGCCTTTGTTTTGGATGACCTTGATCATTTTTAGTTATGGTTTGGTGTTCTGACCATTCGTCGATTGGAGTTTTTTCCTTGAGCCTGTGATGAAAATTACATATCCATTACTGAACGATATGCCATGCTGCTCATTTGCTTGTGCGGGTCTATTCGAATGGCCCGATTGGTGGGAGCTCCTCTGCTCCTTTATGCTCAACAATAGCTAGGTTTGCTTACATGAAAAAGGGTAGTGACGGACTATGCACATTTGTTACTGATGAGTTGTTTTGTGACTTTGGACAGCAGGGACCTCTTTTTACAGGAAGTTTTATGTCTATGGCTCCTTGGACTAATATGTTCTTTCTGAAATGGTTTCTGCAACCATTACACATCCTGCAGGTCCTACATGGACTCCCAGCGCAGGCACAGACAAGGTTGCACACAATTTGCATACTGTTAAGTTTTTGTGCAGATTCATTTCCGATTCATGCTGCTAATGTCAGCTAGCAGTTTCCAGGTTATGGAACTCCTAATTTTGTATCTAATTAGCGCCCATGTTGCAGAGTGTTATAGCTGATCAAGACTCGGAATCTGATGATCTCGCTGATAATGATGAAACTCCCCCATCTCACTTAACATTAGGTCGGAGGTCCAAAAGGTAAGTAGAATCACTGTCTTTCCAGGTTGTAGACCTTATAGGGCCTCTATGTCCAGTGTAACCGTATTTGCAACTTATCATGGTATATTCGCAACAATAACCAGGCATAAAACCGACGGATCGAGCAACCGGCCAAAAGTTAGGGCCCGGAAGTTTGCTTCGGCAAAAGGCACAAAATAGGTACCAGATATACTTTTACACTCATGTAGCCTCTATTCTCTTTTAAAAATAATCTAAAGCCAACAAAGATAGATACATATCTATAGGTACAGCATACCCATCATAGACAGCAATCTGAATTCATACATGAAGTAATATTCAAACCTTGTATCTATGTTGTACATAGACTCTACCTATAATACATTCCCATATAGCTTCTGATCCATGTATGCAGGATATGGACGTTAGTTTAAGGAGCAAAATTTTGTTTTGTCTGTTTTCTAAATGATTCAGTGCGCCGATTTCAAATTTTAGGGATAATGGACTCACATTCGTATGTTGTAGCTATGTGTAGAGCCTACAAATATAGATACAAAAATATATAGAAAGCACCGAATTTATAGTCTTTCTATTCCTTCATTAGGTTAGAGATTTTCTACATGTTCTGCGCTGATCTGCTGTAAGCTCTTAATAATAGCAGGTTGCTCAGATCAAGTGTAACATCATGTATTTTTACATTCTGATAGGTTATATGTGTTTTCGTGACCGAGGTTGCACACCGATCTGATTTTAAGAACATTGTAGCCTCAAATCAATACAGTCCCAGTTCCTCCATACCTATACTCTATTATACAATCTGCTAAACAGGCTCTTTTTGTATGTTATCACAGGCTGCCTTGCCATCCTAAACATGTGCAGCATCCTTTTGCATTGTGAAACATTGTGCTCCCGAGCTTCATACTTTCTGCTAGGCAACAAACATTCAGAGACTGAAGCTTACAGAATACTACTTATGCTGTTTTCTAGACTATCTGGTAGGCCTTTACGGATCACTAAGTTATGAGGCTACGAACTGTCATGGATGACTGTAATTACCATGCCTGCCCGCACGTCTGCTACCTACTGTATGCCTTAACAGAACCAAACACGGTCTGTCTTATTCAGCAGTTACTTATATCCGCCGAAAATGTTAATGGCCTACAATCCGTTCTTATCTGTGGCTTACATGAATTGGCCACCTCTGTGTTACCGCACAAAGCGTCATCGTTGTAAATATAATTACCATCTTCCACTGTCATTTCTCCTTTTTAGTGCTCTTAACCTATAGCTGTTTCGCCTCGGCGCGCAAGGGCGCGCCATTCCTACTAGTATCTTATATTAGCAGACGTGTCCGTATGTTGCAGCAGAGGAAAAAAAAAAACTATGTTAACAAAAAATGAAGACATGAGTAAAAAAACTACATTAACAAAAATGAAGACTTGGGTATTACATATCTATTTATTATATTTTATTCTTTCTATAAAATTTTAAAACTAGAATTTGTTTTATGATGAATCCAAAGTATTAGTTAATATTAGTAATAATATGACAATGTCCTGTTGTGAGCTATAGAAATGTTTACTCGTAAATTGTTCGTAACTTTAATTACTCATAATTGGTGGGTTAAATATCGAGTCATGTCACTTTCTTTGATGAATGATGACCCATCAAAATATGTAATTCTAATCTCTGTTTAGAGTTGCAAAGAGCTAGTTGTCGTCATGTCAAGAATTGATTTGTCCATCGATGATTATGACGAAGACATTCTCGATTTCCAAATGGCCACTCTAGTTGAGGATTACACTGGTATATATGCGCAGACATGTTCATGCATTAGAACGGACGTTGTGCAACCAAACCGAGCAGTAGTTGGGATGAAAGGCAATTGGTCATTGGGCTGGTCGAAAACTTGTTTATAGACATTCTCGATTTCCAAATGGCCACTTTGAGTTATGATAATTGGTATGCTAATTTACGAGATTATAGTAACTCCTTCCTATGTGATTTACTATAACATTATGGTAAATATCATCTATTATTATAGTAATTCAACTATCGTAAATATATATTGATATTGTCGTAAATTAGTATATAAAATTATCGTAAATAGAGGTGGCTACAAAATAACTTATTTTGTAACTAGCTATATATATATATATATATATATATATATATATATATATATATATATATATATATATATATATATATATACTCGAACTCGAAATTCAAATTTAAAATTCGCGAGTTACTATTCACAGCACTATTCAAATTCAGCGGCTACTATTCAAATTCACGGTACTATTCAAAATACTGGGTACTATTCAAATTCGGAATATGAACAGTGCACGAGCACTTTCACCCGAGTGGCTCAGGCACCCAAATGCTTTACTATTCAGCCTACTATTCGGCACTATTCGAGACACTATGCGGAGCACTTCGTGAGTGGCGGATGGATGAATTCGTGCGTGATTAACTAGTGCGAGTGATTAGCGAATATGCAGTATGCGGAAGTAAATATTCTCAGGATCTTGTGCAGGCTGGCGAGACCAAAAAATCAGCCGGTGGTGAGACTATGCTTGTGTCAGTCCTACTCGGTACTCACCGTATGCATCACTAGCTCGCTTCAGAACCGGGCCTACCAGTTCTTCTCCCTCGCTATCTCCAGCCACGATCACACAGGACTCAGGCTCTATCGTCTCCCCAGGCAGTTCCACCCGAAGGGAACACTTCTCTGCGCAAACAAGGTTCTCTACAGACGCCACTACTAGGGCTAACACGAGAACAACACACGCAGAGGTTTCTCCTCTAGGGTCCCTAGCATAGAGACATCGCCCCATATGAACGAGCTTAAAGGAAAACAGGGATTAAAATAGGAAAGCTTAATTCATTTCCACAGAGCAAGCTTACATACGGCTTTCCCTTTCGGGAAACCCCAAGCACTTAGCACAAACCTGATTACCTTACAAGCGCAGGAAGATCACGATGACTTCCTTTATTCTCTAATTTACAAGAGTGGTGGAGTAATACAATGGTAGTGGTGAAGTACTACTATTCGTGGTGGATGATCCTCAGAGAGCTTCTGAGATCATGTCTTCATGGTGGGTGGTGTGCTGCGATGCTGAGTGGTGGTGGTTCTTCTGCTTGAGCCTTCGATGATGAATGCAGGCGTCGGGCTTCTTCTTTTAAAGACTGAGTGGAGCCTTCTGGAGTGCCTTCGTGCTTATCGTCTGGCTTGCTTCGAGTCGAAGTCTTCTATCTTCTGGAGGATAAGGATGCTGCGTCTTCAATTATCTTCTAGTACTGTTGCCTGGACAGCTGGACGGTGCTGCTGTCTTCAATAATTGTCGTGGCTACAGTAGTGTCACTGTATATTCCTTTTGCGCTGTCCTCTGACAGGCTTATCTTGATATTTTTTGGATTTTTGGAATTTTCTGGGTATGGTCTTCCACGCCCGAATGATTGATGTGCAAACATCAAATCAAATCACAGGCATGCTTATATTATCTTCCCACGGCCAAATTGTTGATAACACCTTATCAACATAAGGAATGACTATTCTTTTATATATATTGAATTGAAGCTATATTGACTTCATCTAATATTCTGGCTGTTGCCCATGACCTCTGATGTCTAACATGTGATCATCCAACATGTCATCATTATTATTATTATCATCCTCGGATATTTGTATTTTTGACTCATAGTCTTTCTTTATATATTCTTCATAATCTCTCTTTATATTTTCTTCGTAATCTTGATTTATATCTTCAAACTTCCCATTTATTTCATGTCTTACTTCCTGCAAGACTTCTTCCATTATATTTTTCTTTAACTGAGGAATTATTGATTCTAGTTTTTCTTTTACCTTTTTCTCAATAATTTCATTATTCAGCAATTCTGTCTCTTTTTTTACAACATCTTTATATGTGGGTATTCTTGAAGATCCTTCTTCTCTTATATTTACTCCTGGTAAATTTATTTTCACATCTTTTGCCCTTTTATATTTTTGAATATAGTCTTTTGCTGCTGGTTCTATGAAATAATTTATTCCCAAAATACTTCTCGCATATGAAAGAGCTTGATCAATATCTGTATATTTTTTCCATGATACTCCTCCATCATTTTCTCTTTCTACTTGTTGGGCTATGATTGATTCAAATGTTATATATATTCCTGGTGTTTTTCCCCTATATATAACATATATGGGTTTTTTCTCCATATTTCCAGATAGTTCTTTTGGCTGTATTTTTCCATTAATCATATGAAAATATTCAGCTAAGCTATTCAATATTGCTAGCATATAACCTCTGTCTTCTCTCTTATTATTGTATTGGAACCATAAATTATCTAAGATGCATTCTTGTATTTCATCTAGAGCAATATGATCTCGAGGCTTAAATTTAAATGTATTTGGTGGGAAAATTCTTAATTTATTATCAGTTCCAAAACTGAAATATTCACCGCCGACAGGGCTTGTTCCTTTCTTCATTCCTGCAAAATAGATGATCGTGAAAATATATCAGGTAAAGTATTATCTTTACCCTTTATATGCTCAAATATTACTTTATAACCATTTCCGGTAATAATATCTTCAAATAGAACCCATCTCCTAGTTGAACTTTTCTTACTATTAACTTTATTATAATACTTGCATATGGCTTCACAGTCTGTTCTTACTGTGAACTCTTTAAATCCTAGGTATAATCTGAAAGCATTTATTGCATTGATAACAGCTAAAATTTCTCTATCTGTATTATTTATTGCTTTTAACTTATATTTACCTGAAGCATATCTACATATTTTTTCTTCTAACTTTGATGAGTATTTGTGCGGCTTTTGTTTAAGTATTGCACCCCATCCTAATTCTGATGCATCTGTCTCTATAATAAAATAATTATCATCCAAAGGTAGCTCTAAGGGTTTTAAATCTTTGACCCTTTCTTTTATATTTCTTACTAGTTTTATGTCTTCAGAGTTAAAATGCTTTTGCCCATTTTTTCTTAACTTTGAATACAGTGGACCAGCTAGCTTTGCTAAATTCTCAATATAATTTCTAGCATAATTTACTATTCCTAAGAATTGTTGTAAAGTCTTTTTATCATTCATGACATCAGGAAATTGTAAAATTTTCTTTGCAATATGATCTTGTAAATGAATTTTTCCGTCTCCAATTTCATGACCTAGAAAATTTATCTTTTCTTTGCATATTTCCATTTTTCTTTTGGAAAGTATTAACCCATGCTGCTCTACCTTTCTAAAAAAATATTTCTAAATGAGCTATATGTTCTTTATAAGATTTTGAAAAGATTAAAATATCATCAATGTAGATCAATATGAATTCTTGATTTTCATTAAAGATATTCTGCATTTTTCTTTGGAATAAGGCAGAGGCATTTTTTAATCCTAAAGGCATTACTAACCATTCAAAATGACCTTGAGGACATGTGAAAGCTGTCCATTCTATTGATTCTTCTGCCATTTTTACTTGCCAAAACCCAGCATTTAAATCAAATTTAGAGAAATATTTACAACCTTGTATCCTATTTATCCATTCTTGCTTATTTGGAATATTATAACCATCATCTATAGTATTATCATTTAGTCTTTTATAATTAATAACTATTCTTGATTTTCCTCTAGCTATTTCAGCATGATTTCTAACTATAAATGCTGCTGATCTATGAGGACTTCGACTTTCTCTTATGGCTCTTGGCTTTAGTAATTCTTCTATATGCATTTTAAATTTTTCTATGTCTTTAGGTGTTGCTTCTATAGGACTAGTCTTAATTATATAGTTTGGGTTTATTATATTAATTCTACAAACTATACCATTCTTATCCCAATGCTTCATTGGTATTTCTCCAATTATTTGGATATCTTCTAATCTTTGTACTATTTTATCTATGTCTTTTTTAGATTTTATATCTTTATACCAATTTGGTGCTAGTGATTGCAAACTAATGCATTCTATACTTGAATTTGTTATATAAAATATTTCTATATTTTCACCTAACTCTTCATCTCTATAATTTTCAGATTCTTTAATTTCTAAATTAGAATTTATAGATTTACGTATTTCTGTCATATATGGAATATTATCTTGATGAGGAATGAATGTAATTCCCTGTTCATGTATGATCGTTGTTTGTACTGAATATTGTAAAAATCTTAATCCTAATAACATATCAACATTTATCATAGATAGATCTCTTATTGTAATTTCGTCTATTATGTATTTTGTATTATTTATTTGTATTTCAACATTATAAGCTAATTGATTATGAGGCCTTTTTATTCCAGACATATCAGTAGATATTTCTGCTTTATCTTGGTCTATTGTATGAACTATTTCTGGACATCTTGTAAAATATTTATCATGTATAATATTCTTAGTACAACCAGTATCTACCAATGCTAATATTTTATAAGTGACGGTAGGAGTTAAGTTTAATTTTATAGGTATTCTTATTCCTACTATCTCTCTAAATGGTAGCTTAACTATATATTTGCTCCCAAAGCTTATTATGGCATCTTTTAATTGTATAGTCTTATCATTTTTTCTAGTGGTTCTTGCTTGATCCCTAAGCTCAGTATTACCAGTAACATTTTCTACTGCCTTACTTTCTTCATTAAGTTCTATCTTAATTCTTAGCTCTTCTAGTTCTGCTTCTAAGTTATTTATTCTGTGTTCTAAATTTCTAACTCTACTTGCTAATATTTTATCATCTGGTTCTAACTCTACCTCTTGTCTCCATTTCTGATTATTTTCTTTTAAGCATGAAATACAAGCTTGCTTTAAGCATTTACTACATGTAAATCTATTTTCTTGACTAGGATAGTATATACAGAAAATACATTTTATATTATAATCACCTCTTCCTTTTATCCAATCATGATTACAACCTTCTTGATCCATTAATTCAGTTTTTGCTTCTATTGGATTATTAGATATTATATCTAACCCTTCTATAGCATTATCCAGATTGCATAATTCTTCATCACCTAAGGAGTTTATAAAATCATTATAACTTTGAACGTTATCTACTTCTTCTACATAACTTTCTAATAAAAACTGTTGACTACTTTCTAATTCTTCTACTTCTTTTATGATATATTTGGTATTACTACTTTGCACAACTTCTTCATTTGTAGTACAATCTAAGCTATTATTCTGCACAACTTCTTTAATATTATTATTCTTTTCTTCCTTCTTATTCACCTTAGCTTCCTGTTTCTTTATCACAACAGGTGATTCAACATATTTATTCTCTAGCTTCCTTTCTTCCTTGATATTATTAAGATAATATATTTTTCGTATAAAATATATTTCTTTCTCTCTAATAGCATTCCATTCACATATCATAGAGTTTTTGTATTCATCACGAACTTTGCTTAACTTTTGTTCATAATTTTTTATTTCATTTTCTAAATCTAAATTATCCATTATCAATAATTTTAATATATACCTTAAATTCAAATTTTATTAACCAGGCTCTGATGCCACTGTACGCGGCGGGGACGGAACCGACGCGTAAACTGCAGGGATGGAACCGATGCGTAAACTCGAACTCGAAATTCAAATTTAAAATTCGCGAGTTACTATTCACAGCACTATTCAAATTCAGCGGCTACTATTCAAATTCACGGTACTATTCAAAATACCGGGTACTATTCAAATTCGGAATATGACTGTAGACGGCCGGGACGGAACCGACGCGTAAACTCGAACTCGAAATTCAAATTTAAAATTCGCGAGTTACTATTCACAGCACTATTCAAATTCAGCGGCTACTATTCAAATTCACGGTACTATTCAAAATACCGGGTACTATTCAAATTCGGAATATGAACAGTGCACGAGCACTTTCACCCGAGTGGCTCAGGCACCCAAATGCTTTACTATTCAGCCTACTATTCGGCACTATTCGAGACACTATGCGGAGCACTTCGTGAGTGGCGGATGGATGAATTCGTGCGTGATTAACTAGTGCGAGTGATTAGCGAATATGCAGTATGCGGAAGTAAATATTCTCAGGATCTTGTGCAGGCTGGCGAGACCAAAAATTCAGCCGGTGGTGAGACTATGCTTGTGTCAGTCCTACTCGGTACTCACCGTATGCATCACTAGCTCGCTTCAGAACCGGGCCTACCAGTTCTTCTTCCTCGCTATCCCCAGCCACGATCACACAGGACTCAGGCTCTATCGTCTCCCCAGGCAGTTCCACCCGAAGGGAACACTTCTCTGCGCAAACAAGGTTCTCTACAGACGCCACTACCAGGGCTAACACGAGAACAACACACGCAGAGGTTTCTCCTCTAGGGTCCCTAGCATAGAGACATCGCCCCATATGAACTAGCTTAAAGGAAAACAGGGATTAAAATAGGAAAGCTTAATTCATTTCCACAGAGCAAGCTTACACACGGCTTTCCCTTTCGGGAAACCCCAAGCACTTACCACAAACCTTAGAGATTACCTTACAAGCTCAGGAAGATCACGTGGCCTTCCCTTATTCTCTAATTTACAACACTGGTGGTGGAGTAATACAACGGAAGTGGAGTATTACTATTCGGTGGATGATCTTCAGATGGCTTCTGAGATCATGTCTTCATGGCGTATGTGTGAGTGGAGTGGACTGAAGAGAGCGCTGCTGGTCTTCAGTGTGTGGAATGAGGTCTGATCTTTCGTTCTTCCGTGGTGGTCGATTCTCGATCTTCGATCTTCGATGATGAATGCGGGCGTCGGACATCTCCTTTTAAAGACCCAGTGGAGTCTTCTGGAGTGCCTTCGTGCTTATCCTCTGGCTTGCTTCGAGTCGAAGTCTTCTGCCTTCTGGAGGATAAGGATGCTGCGTCTTCAATTATCTTCTAATACTGTTGCCTGGACAGCTGGACGGTGCTGCTGTCTTCAATAATTGTCCTGGCTACAGTAGTGATACTGTATATTGCTTTTGCGCTGTCCTCCGACAGACTTATCTTCATGTGTATTTTTTGGATTTTTGGAATTTTCTGGGTATGGTCTTCCACGCCCGAATGATTGATGTGCAAACATCAAATCAAATCACAGGCATGCTTATATTATCTTCCCACGGCCAAATTGTTGATAACACCTTATCAACATAAGGAATGACTATTCTTTTATATATATTGAATTGAAGCTATATTGACTTCATCTAATATTCTGGCTGTTGCCCATGACCTCTGATGTCTAACATGTGATCATCCAACATGTCATCATTATTATTATTATCATCCTCGGATATTTGTATTTTTGACTCATAGTCTTTCTTTATATATTCTTCATAATCTCTCTTTATATTTTCTTCGTAATCTTGATTTATATCTTCAAACTTTCCATTTATTTCATGTCTTACTTCCTGCAAGACTTCTTCCATTATATTTTTCTTTAACTGAGGAATTATTGATTCTAGTTTTTCTTTTACCTTTTTCTCAATAATTTCATTATTCAGCAATTCTGTCTCTTTTTTTACAACATCTTTATATGTGGGTATTCTTGAAGATCCTTCTTCTCTTATATTTACTCCTGGCAAATTTATTTTCACATCTTTTGCCCTTTTATATTTTTGAATATAGTCTTTTGCTGCTGGTTCTATGAAATAATTTATTCCCAAAATACTTCTCGCATATGAAAGAGCTTGATCAATATCTGTATATTTTTTCCATGATACTCCTCCATCATTTTCTCTTTCTACTTGTTGGGCTATGATTGATTCAAATGTTATATATATTCCTGGTGTTTTTCCCCTATATATAACATATATGGGTTTTTTCTCCATATTTCCAGATAGTTCTTTTGGCTGTATTTTTCCATTAATCATATGAAAATATTCAGCTAAGCTATTCAATATTGCTAGCATATAACCTCTGTCTTCTCTCTTATTATTGTATTGGAACCAGAAATTATCTAAGATGCATTCTTGTATTTCATCTAGAGCAATATGATCTCGAGGCTTAAATTTAAATGTATTTGGTGGGAAAATTCTTAATTTATTATCAGTTCCAAAACTGAAATATTCACCGCCGACAGGGCTTGTTCCTTTCTTCATTTCTGCAAAATAGATGATCGTGAAAATATATCAGGTAAAGTATTATCTTTACCCTTTATATGCTCAAATATTACTTTATAACCATTTCCGGTAATAATATCTTCAAATAGAACCCATCTCCTAGTTGAACTTTTCTTACTATTAACTTTATTATAATACTTGCATATGGCTTCACAGTCTGTTCTTACTGTGAACTCTTTGAATCCTAGGTATAATCTGAAAGCATTTATTGCATTGATAACAACTAAAATTTCTCTATCTGTATTATTTATTGCTTTTAACTTATATTTACCTGAAGCATATCTACATATTTTTTCTTCTAACTTTGATGAGTATTTGTGCGGCTTTTGTTTAAGTATTGCACCCCATCCTAATTCTGATGCATCTGTCTCTATAATAAAATAATTATCATCCAAAGATAGCTCTAAGGGTTTTAAATCTTTGACCCTTTCTTTTATATTTCTTACTAGTTTTATGTCTTCAGAGTTAAAATGCTTCTGCCCATTTTTTCTTAACTTTGAATACAGTGGACCAGCTAGCTTTGCTAAATTCTCAATATAATTTCTAGCATAATTTACTATTCCTAAGAATTGTTGTAAAGTCTTTTTATCATTCATGACATCAGGAAATTGTAAAATTTTCTTTGCAATATGATCTTGTAAATGAATTTTTCCGTCTCCAATTTCATGACCTAGAAAATTTATCTTTTCTTTGCATATTTCCATTTTTCTTTTAGAAAGTATCAACCCATGTTGTTCTACCTTTCTAAAAAATGTTTCTAAATGGGCTATATGCTCCTTGTAGGATTTTGAAAAGATTAAAAGATCATCAATATAGACCAATATAAATTCCTGATTTTCATTAAAGATATTCTGCATTTTCCTTTGAAATAAAGCAGGGGCATTTTTTAATCCTAAAGGCATTACTATCCATTCAAAATGACCTTGAGGACATGTGAAAGCTGTCCATTCTATTGATTCTTCTGCCATTTTTATTTGCCAAAACCCAGCTTTTAAATCAAATTTAGAGAAATATTTACAACCTTGTATCCTATTTATCCATTCTTGCTTATTTGGAATATTATAACCATCATCTATAGTATTATCATTTAGTCTTTTATAATTAATAACCATTCTTGATTTTCCTCTAGCTATTTCAGCATGATTTCTAACTATAAATGCGGCTGATCTATGAGGACTTCGGCTTTCTCTTATTGCTCCTAATTTTAGTAATTCTTCTATATGCATTTTAAATTCTTCTATGTCTTTAGGTGTTGCTTCTATAGGACTAGTCTTAATTATATAGTTTGGATTTATTATATTAATTCTACAAACTATACCATTCTTATCCCAATGCTTCATTGGTATTTCTCCAATTATTTGGATATCTTCTAATCTTTGTACTATTTTATCTATGTCTTTTTTAGATTTTATATCTCTATACCAATTTGGTGCTAGTGATTGCAAACTAATGCATTCTATACTTGAATTTGTTATATAAAATATTTCTATATTTTCACCTAACTCTTCATCTCTATAATTTTCAGATTCTTTAATTTCTAAATTAGAATTTATAGATTTACGTATTTCTGTCATATATGGAATATTATCTTGATGAGGAATGAATGTAATTCCCTGTTCATGTATGATCGTTGTTTGTACTGAATATTGTAAAAATCTTAATCCTAATAACATATCAACATTTATCATAGATAGATCTCTTATTGTAATTTCGTCTATTATGTATTTTGTATTATTTATTTGTATTTCAACATTATAAGCTAATTGATTATGAGGCCTTTTTATTCCAGACATATCAGTAGATATTTCTGCTTTATCTTGGTCTATTGTATGAACTATTTCTGGACATCTTGTAAAATATTTATCATGTATAATATTCTTAGTACAACCAGTATCTACCAATGCTAATATTTTATAAGTGACGGTAGGAGTTAAGTTTAATTTTATAGGTATTCTTATTCCTACTATCTCTCTAAATGGTAGCTTAACTATATATTTGCTCCCAAAGCTTATTATGACATCTTTTAATTGTATAGTCTTATCATTTTTTCTGGTGGTTATTGCTTGATCCCTAAGCTCAGTATTACCAGTAACATTTTCTACTGCCTTACTTTCTTCATTAAGTTCTATCTTAATTCTTAGCTCTTCTAGTTCTGCTTCTAAGTTATTTATTCTGTGTTCTAAATTTCTAACTCTACTTGCTAATATTTTATCATCTGGTTCTAACTCTACCTCTTGTCTCCATTTCTGATTATTTTCTTTTAAGCATGAAATACAAGCTTGCTTTAAGCATTTACTACATGTAAATCTATTTTCTTGACTAGGATAGTATATACAGAAAATACATTTTATATTATAATCACCTCTTCCTTTTATCCAATCATGATTACAACCTTCTTGATCCATTAATTCAGTTTTTGCTTCTATTGGATTATTAGATATTATATCTAACCCTTCTATAGCATTATCCAGATTGCATAATTCTTCATCACCTAAGGAGTTTATAAAATCATTATAACTTTGAACGTTATCTTCTTCTTCTTCTACATAACTTTCTAATAAAAACTGTTGACTACTTTCTAATTGTTCTTCTTCTTTTATGATATATTCGGTATTACTACTTTGCACCACATCTTCATTTGTAGTACAATCTAAGCTATTATTCTGTACAACTTCTTTAATATTATTATTTTTTTCTTCCTTCTTATTCACCTTAGCTTCCTGTTCCTTTATCACAATAGGTGATTCAACATATTTATTCTCTAGCTTCCTTTCTTCCTTGATATTATTAAGATAATATATTTTTCGTATAAAATATATTTCTTTCTCTCTAATAGCATTCCATTCACATATCATAGAGTTTTTGTATTCATCACGAACTTTGCTTAACTTTTGTTCATAATTTTTTATTTCATTATCTAAATTATCCATTATCAATAATTTTAATATATCCCTTAAATTCAAATTTTATTAACCAGGCTCCGATACCACTGTAGACGGCGGGACGGAACCGACGCGTAAACTCGAACTCGAAATTCAAATTTAAAATTCACGAGTTACTATTCACAGCACTATTCAAATTCAGCGGCTACTATTCAAATTCACGGTACTATTCAAAATACCGGGTACTATTCAAATTCGGAATATGAACAGTGCACGAGTACTTTCACCCGAGTGGCTCAGGCACCCAAATGCTTTACTATTCAGCCTACTATTCGGCACTATTCGAGACACTATGCGGAGCACTTCGTGAGTGGCGGATGGATGAATTCATGCGTGATTAACTAGTGCGAGTGATTAGCGAATATGCAGTATGCGGAAGTAAATATTCTCAGGATCTTGTGCAGGCTGGCGAGACCAAAAATTCAGCCGGTGGTGAGACTATGCTTGTGTCAGTCCTACTCGGTACTCACCGTATGCATCACTAGCTCGCTTCAGAACAGGGCCTACCAGTTCTTCTCCCTCGCTATCCCCAGCCACGATCACACAGGACTCAGGCTCTATCGTCTCCCCAGGCAGTTCCACCCGAAGGGAACACTTCTCTGCGCAAACAAGGTTCTCTACAAACGCCACTACCAGGGCTAACACGAGAACAACACACGCAGAGGTTTCTCCTCTAGGGTCCCTAGCATAGAGACATCGCCCCATATGAACGAGCTTAAAGGAAAACAGGGATTAAAATAGGAAAGCTTAATTCATTTCCACAGAGCAAGCTTACATACGGCTTTCCCTTTCGGGAAACCCCAAGCACTTACCACAAACCTTAGAGATTACCTTACAAGCTCAGGAAGATCACGTGGCCTTCCCTTATTCTCTAATTTACAACACTGGTGGTGGAGTAATACAACGGAAGTGGAGTATTACTATTCGGTGGATGATCTTCAGATGGCTTCTGAGATCATGTCTTCATGGCGTATGTGTGAGTGGAGTGGACTGAAGAGAGCGCTGCTGGTCTTCAGTGTGTGGAATGAGGTCTGATCTTTCGTTCTTCCGTGGTGGTCGATGTTCGATCTTCGATTTTCGATCTTCGATGTTCCTGAATGCAGGCGTCGGGCTTCTTCTTTTAAAGACTGAGTGGAGCCTTCTGGAGTGCCTTCGTGCTTATCGTCTGGCTTGCTTCGAGTCGAAGTCTTCTATCTTCTGGAGGATAAGGATGCTGCGTCTTCAATTATCTTCTAGTACTGTTGCCTGGACAGCTGGACGGTGCTGCTGTCTTCAATAATTGTCGTGGCTACAGTAGTGTCACTGTATATTCCTTTTGCGCTGTCCTCTGACAGGCTTATCTTGATATTTTTTGGATTTTTGGAATTTTCTGGGTATGGTCTTCCACGCCCGAATGATTGATGTGCAAACATCAAATCAAATCACAGGCATGCTTATACTATCTTTATATATATATATATATATATATATATATATATATATATATATATACACACGACCAAACCCTATATCATATCCGGACACGTTGCTTAACTTATATAAGCACTGCATAGATGATGGACACAATAGAAATGATTTCTAGCAACTTTAAGATTGTTTATAGATATGTGCGTCTGATGTCATCGCCATGCAAATGCTGAACTTGAGCTCCGAAGTGTAAATAAGCAATTGATGAGCAAATATTACACGTTGTATACTTTGGTGAAACACAGATGCTGGTCCGCATTGCTACTGTTTGTTGGTGCAAGTGCTGAAGTGATGAATGCAAACAGGTTTGCCCAAGCTAGTTGCCACTGTGGACATGACACACAGGCTTATCTGTCGTTGCATGTGCAGCTTCTGAGCTTCACCCGCGGCGTGTGTGCGTTCGACTGTGCTGAAGCTGCCAAGAGGCCACACAGGAGTCAACAGCTGGTAAGCCACATCGGTGCCTCAGGTGCATGCCAGGGCCAGGGGGAAGGTGCGGTGTAGTGTCGACCGACCGAGGTCGATCGTCTATCATACCAGACTACCACAATCGCCCCCCAGTCTCATGTTGGCTTGTGTCTTTATTCTATAGAACCTATTTGTTTCCACTCCTATCTTCACAAGATGGATACTGACAGAAATTGTCTCATGTGCAGTTATTTGGGTCAGCATTCATGCCATCAAATTAGTCGTTACCTTAACATATTACACAGATGTTGTCGTTTCTATTTCTGTAAAACTGCTTTCCGTGATCTTTTATTCTATGTATTTACTTCAGTTTTAACCTATTGTCTACAATATATGTGGCATTTTTGCTGTTTGCTGATTGATACCCAAAGCCTAATCATAAATAATAGCAATCAAGATAAATTAATTGTGATAACCAGACCATACCTCTTTCTAGTTTTTCTATACATATGAAAGTAGATTTTACATTATGCAAATGATTATTGGACTTCACTTATTTTTCTATTTTTCTTTTGTGCGAAAATTTAAATAGTAGTTGAAGATTGTTAGGGAGCTGATTAGTTTTCAAATTTCAAAGGCACATCCAAGGGTCATGGAAGGCAGCTATATGTTTGTTATCTATACTAAGAAAAAAAATAACATAGGGTACGAGAAATCAACTGGCCAGTTCCGGTATGGCACAACAAGCGCCTGAAGGTTGTCACCCTAGGAGGCTACGCAGCAATGCCGTGCGTTGGTTTCTAGTATACTACACAACTTTATAGGTTGCACATTTCAAATCTAATGGTGCACGATGCAAGTTTTCACTCACCATTGTCCGGTTAAAATAGTTGGGAGGCTAGGTCGCATGCGGAGTTTGAATCCAGCCATAGAATTAGTTATTTTGTGCATATACACATGTGTTCCTAAAAAAAGTGAAATGACCACAGTACCTTTCTCTTTTTTTATTTTTCTTTTATTTTTCTCTCTTCTTAGTTCTTATCTCTGGTTTCTTTCTCCTCCTTCTAACCATAAACGTGCCGCTCTTCTTATTTCGTTATCCTCTCGAACTTGCCGCCAGCTAGAAGCAAACTCCGCCGACTATAGTGGCCTTTCCTCCTCCTCCATAGCCACGCTGGTGCCCTCCTCGTTGTCATGCCTGAGCGGCTTGCGCTCCACCTCCACCGCGCCATCTACTCGTCACGCTTGCACTCTGCCTCACCGTCACGACCGCTCAAACCAGGGCAAAAGGGTCCGAGCCTGTGTACTAGTCGATGGAGCGGCGGAAAGCTGCCTATTTTAACTTTACCAGATGCCAGCCCCATGTCTAACCAAGTCTCTAAAGCTTCACGCGAGGAGGACCACTCTTCTCAGCCGTTTGGTAGAAAATGCTGCAAAAACAAATTTTGAAAACTGCCCAAGAATCTATACACAACTGCTCCTTACACACGTACAATTATACTCTTGTATTCCTCCTGTGTGTCATACACACACATGACACACCACACTTACATAGTATCATACAAGTGCATGTGTGCCTCTATCATATGCCTGTGGATAAAGCTATTGGGCATATGTATCGCGGATCTCACATTAACATATGTAGCTAAAGTAGGACGTAACATAGATTTTCAAACAAGATCTCAAACCTTCCTCGCGGTTGCGCTCGTCCAGACAACATATCCATTATCGTCACCTCCGGGTCTAGGCCTATGCAGCAGCAGACAGAGTGGGCAGAAGCTACCTATTTCAGCTTCATCAAGTGCCAACCGCATGTCTCGACAGGATTTCTAGTCACGCAAGGAGGTACTCCCTTCTCAATCGGTTGGTAGAAAACGCTGCAAAACAACTTCAGAAGTTATCCAATAATCTGTACCAAATGGCCCCTTTCATAAGGACGACTACATTCTTGTAGCCTCCTACGTGTTATATACACGCACACCACACTTACGTTACCTAGTACCGTACGAGTGCATGTGTCCCCCTATCATGTGCGTGTGGATAAAACTATTGGGCATATGTGCCATGAATCTCGCATGGACACATGTAGCTAAAGTAGGGTGGTAGCACAGATTTCCGAAACAAAATCTCAAGCCTTCCTCGCGGATGCGCTCATCTGGATAGCATATCCATTATTGTCACCTCCGGGTCTGGGCCCGTGCACTGTTAGACAAAGCGGGGAGAACTTGCCTATTTCAGCTTCATCATGTGTCAGCCACATGTATTATAGCGGGATTTCTGGAGCTCCACACGAGGAACGAGGAGGACCTCCCTTCTTAGCCATTTGGCAGAAAACGCTGCAAAACAACTTCAAAAGCTATCCAATAATCTGTACCAAAGGGCCCCTTCCATAGTATGATTACATTCTTGTAGCCCTTCTATGTGTTATACACACACCACACTTACATTACATAGTACTGTACGAGTCCATGTGTCCTATATCATGTGTCTACGGATAAAGTTATTGGGCATATGTATTACGGATCTCGCATGGACATATGTAGCTAAAGTAGGGCAGTAGCGCAGATTTCCAAAGCAAGATCTCAAACCTTCCTCGTGGTTGCGCTCGTTCGAATAACATATCCATAAACGTCACCTTTGGGTCCGGGAGGTCCTCCTGCTGAGGTTGAGGGGAGCACTTCTGGTAAGTCTCGTACATGAGGAAACACTCGTTGGGTTTTAGCAGCTTATTTATGCTCCAAGTGCGGCGAGGACGATCCTTGGCCTTGAGGTCGTCCGGGTACTCACCAAACAGCATGAGGTTCTTCCGCATGTAGAGCCTCGCTGCCGCGAGGACCTTGCACCAGAGTTGCTGGCTGCTGAGATCGGCTCTCACCATGGCGGCCATGAGGTTGGCGGCGATGAACGACCCCCGTGCCTCGACCGCCATGTCCATGGCCACCGACGCCAGCTTCGGGTTCTCGTCTGGGTCAGCGCTCCCAAACGCGCTCAGCTTGAAGAAATACCACATGGCTTCCGTGCTGAGGCATCTCAGCCGAACAGCTCGTGTCGTCCCGAACCTCTCGATCTTCTCAGAACGGCTCGTGAGTATCACCTTGCTCCCCCGCGGCATGCATCTTCCACAAGAGTAGAAGAGGCTGTTCCATGCCTCGTCGTCCATGTCCCCTGAAAACTCGATGACAAGCAACCATCTTTCATCCTCCGTCGTGTTGTTCTGATGCTTGGTCGCGCAGTTGTCCCTCAAGGTGGCCATGGTTTCGAGACCTCCAAGGCCAGCACTCCCGGCAGCAGCATGCAACAGGATCAGGGAGAAATGGCTGCGCACCCTCTCGTCGTTGCAGACATGCTCCACAAGGGTGCTCTTCCCGATGAGCGCAGGGCCGACGATCGGAAGAACGTCCGGCCCCGGGTTTGCACCAGTCACCGGCTCCGGCGGCTCAGCTTGCAGCAAGAAATCAAGAACCTGGTCCCTCTCCGCGTGTCGGCCAAACATGCACTTGTCCAGGAACAGATGGGCGCTGTAAGGCTGGCGGCACGACACGGGTGGGCTGGCCGTCAGGAACACGGCCAGCTCCTTGGCGCCGGCGATGATGGCCTCCAGGCTGCGCACCATCCGCTGCAGCTGGAGAGAGCTGGCCCTCCTGCGTGCCGGGTCGGCTGTGACCGTGGTCTCTGACGACGACTCGCACCGGGCACGCTTGGCTGGGTTGAATCTGGACGAGGCGAACGCTGGAACCACCTCCTTTTTGCTGCCGTCCTCTTCTTCCCGCCGGTCTCCTCCGCCGGCGTGGTACCTGACAGTGTCGAGGACGTAGTGGCCTCTCACCATCGCGTCGCGCAGGACCCTGAGCTGCCGGAGCACGCCACGGCTGGTGACGCGCCGGCCCTCGGCTTCCTCGACGATCGTGGCGCTCCTCAGGAGCAGGAGCCGCAGACGGTGCATCAGCCTCTCCTCCTCCCGCTCGCGGACGCTCGCCGGCACCGGCATCATCCTGCTCCCGCACGTGGACACCAGGAAGGATACGGCTCTGGTGGCGAGGTCGTTGAGAAGCGCGTTGCGGAGCGCTTCCATTGTGGCCCTGCCTGTGGAATTCCCCTGAGTCTGGAAACTGCAAGTGCAAGTAACGTGGGGGTGTAGATGTTGGATCCCCAAGAAAACAGAGGGTAGGCCAGTACAGTCAAAGCGTCGACAATCCGCAAGAGGAGCGAGTCAGTCCGAATATAATCTTTAATTCTTTTCCAGCAGGACCTTCAGACAGGAAAAAAAGAAATTAATGCGGAAAATGCTACTCATGCTGCACAGGCTCCTGGACTCCGAAGGTACGGCAATGACCATCTGCAATGAAGCATAAGCATGATGTCATCGTACTTCTCTCTATTTTGTTTAAGTCAATATATAGCTCCAAAGTCCAAACCAGTTGTTTCTATAAATAGATCGTATTAAATATTCATGAAAACTATATTTTCCATGAACAGAGAAAACTACACTTCCCATGTTGTTCAAAAGCAGGGACACCCATACTAAGTTTTCTCTGTTCCTTCCAAAGAATAAATTGTAAAATATATAGGTTCCTCTCCTCGTGATCTTAGGCATTCGTATCCATTTTGACGTGCCTTCGCCAATTAAAAGATGTGGAATTGGACCGGCAGACTATGAAGGATACGTGTTTGATGCAACTTCAGCAGCTTTGACAGAGAAGCTGCCCTGAACACTCAAAAGTGGGGGAGGGGGGCTGTTTTTGCATTAGTAAGCTTCTTTGAAGTTGCTTACTTTGACTTTTAAAGGATAAACAGAGAATAAATGAGCACGACCAGGGCAGTGGGCGGACTATGATGTGCTCCTGGAACCCTTGCCCCTAAGACTGGCTGATTGGCCAACGCACAACAGTGCCATGGCCGGCCGCGATTGATGGCCAGTGAGCCACCCTCCACTGGAGTTCGCGTGTCGGTGTCACCAATTAAGGCAGAGAACGGGCATGCGGAAGGGGAGAGAAGGCCAAGGGAGGGGAGCAAAAGGGAGGTGACGCGTCGGGAGTTTGGCGTGAGTCAAAGTGACGGCCGATGATTACATGCTGGTGGGAGCGTGGTTGATGTTGGGCTGCTTGTTGAGGAGTGGGCTGTTTTGGGCTCCATTTGTCGGCTCAGTCAGCGATGGGTGTAGACGTTTGGACCTGGGGGGGGGGGTGCAAATACAATAGAAACATACATACTATAATGTATCTTGTATTTTGGCCTAGGTGCAGCCGCACCCAGTATGTCCTATATAGATCCGCTGCCCTGGCCAGAAATAATGTGACATGTTTCTGTCTCCCTTTAATAGAGTTTCTATTGCTACATCCACAAGTTAGTTAAGAGAGGCTAGAAAAAAAGCTAAAATTTTGGCACTTTAATATTAGGTATAGACTCTGTCATCTCGTGTCCTGAGTTCTGGTTTGTTAATAGAGTCTATAACGCTCACGTCATACAAGTATACAACCACTCTATACATGCCCAATGGGCCTCACGGTCCACACACACATTACTCTAGCCACTATATGCAATTAGCCTCTTAGTTCATTTCATCTGAATCACTTCACGGAATCAGGAGAATCACTTCTCTCTAAAAAAATGTTTAACAGCTGGATTCGGCAAAGAATCAGCTCTGGGAGCTTTGCCAAACAGGTCCATATTGTTTCCCCACCAGGCACCAGCTGTGTCACCTGTCTCAAAGACCACGGTCCTCTCTCCTAGCTCTGATGATGCGAGATCTGGCTTCCCCCTCAACACCGGCGGCATTGAGGAGTTCGTTGGATGGTGGTGACGCTCGTGCTCCTCGGCTATCCACTCACGACCGGGCGGCCCGAAGACGCACTCGCCATACGCATGTAGCAGAGGACGAGGTGGATCCCGACGTTTCACGCAGTGGATCTCGGCTGCCGGTATGACAGAGTTGGCTTCTCTGAATCTAGCTCCAACGCTCGCCGTTTCCATCTGACATCTACCCCACACGCACCCTACATCGATCTACTGCCAGTCCTCCTATCCCTCATTGATCGTCATTGACAAGGCGGCACTTTCACCAAGGTATGTGGCATCGTACTGGAGCAAAACACTTCTGGCTTTGCATGCTAATTGTTTTCGTTTATGCTTTGCGGAAGTTCGATGACGGGACCAGTTTCTGGCTTTGCATGCTATTTTTTTCATGTATGCTTTGCGGAAGTTCGATGACGGGACCGCGGAAATGTGGGGCCCTCCTGGGCGCCTGAGCTGCATCCTGCAGGGTATGGTCATTGTCTGCTTCGAGCCCAACTGCCCAAGTCGTTCCTTCCACCTGTAAGCTCGGCTTCCCTCTTTCTCCCTACCATTCTTTCATGGGAGGTAATTTCCAATGGGTTGGTTGATGACAGAAACAGTTTGTCCATATTGTGACACAAGTACTCATGCTGGAATGACACAAGTACTCATGATGGAAGCCATTATGTAAAATCGGTTTGGCTATCAATCAAAGAAATAAAGTATGAGTCAAATTCAAAGGTACATGGTCGCTGTGAGATTTGTTTACTCAAAATTTCAGACAAGTCTCCACATTTCTGCATTATTTCATAAGTTTTTTGATTCAGGAAATGTTTAGACCAGTAGCTGGTTCCTTATCTTCAACTCTGACAAATGCACATATCAGATATAAGAACCAGTATAAACATTTCTTGTAGAGATTTTTGCTCCTCAGTCAAGTACTCCATTCCTTTTTTTGGAAGAGACCCATCATAATGCATGCGCTTCTATGTAGAAACATTGAACAGGAGACATGTGTTTACATGGAAATTTGTAACTTCACCTTTACCAATGAAGTTTACTCGCCCTAAGTCATAATTATCCCAAAGGCTACAAACTAAACTCATCAGCCTTGTCTACTCAAATTTATATTTGCACATGCATTTTTCCCAAAAAAAAATGATGACTACATAACTGTCGACATTAGGCGAGTTCTTGAGGTAGTGGCTGGATGTAAAGGAATTTCTCCTATAGTCATATGGAAGGCCTGAGTAGTTCGCTGTACCACAACACAGCTTATCTTTTGTACCAACCTCAGAATTTTTTGCTGGTTGTTAATAGCTAGGAACAACCCATGTCCTCCCTGCTTGTTCTTATGGATATAATAGCATAAATAGTTGGCTAATTCTGATTAGTTTCCAAATGTTACCATGTTGCTAGCTGCTAACTCCAGTTCTGTGGTGTTTCACATGTACTAATGTTCTTTTACTGATGTAAATACTTGATTAATAGATCTGCCAAGCTTGCAGGCTTTTCTTTACTAAGGATCTTTGCATGTATGATATCCAGTACAGGATATGTTTTGGTCATGCTTCACCCATGGCCATGTGAAGGTGGGCACATTTTTTGTGTTATATTCTGGCAGTATGCTTGTCATAATTGGTAGATGAGGCAATGTAGGAAAGCTCTTCACTCATTTTCTTAATCCCTCGATTTAAACATTGAACCATGAACCAATACATTGTAGTAATTTCTGATGCATAGTTGATCAAAGAAGACATCTGTGATCTGTGTTGTTAACAAAAACTTTTGTGCTATATATACATCCTTTTTAGATATCTTTAAATGAGTTGTTTTGGATGTTTCTTTGCTGACACTTTCATAGTTTGTTAGGTGCAGGCTGAGTTTTGATTATATAAGTATAGGCCACGCTTCACCTTGCTAGAGGGCACTATGATGTTGACGACAATGCCTTTGTCAACCTCGTGAAGCAAGAGAGGTGTACCTTTTGACTGCAAGGAAGTGAAGGTGTTGTTGCTATTGGAAGCTACTGCTGTTCGAGTGATTTGAACAAATGAACAGGCAGACAACACTACATTTGAAAGATGTAATGGTGATCAATAGGAGAGGTGTTGATCCTGCTTGTAATCTATACCGGGAAGATGTGGGTTACAATGTATTTTTTTGCTCAGATCGAAAGCCAAAATGCTGAGCACTGATATAATTTTTTTAATAATGTCTCGCATAGCAATCTATGTAATTCTGCTGTCCTCAACAATGATATGTCTATGCCACATAACAACAGAAATATTCCTTGCAGTATGTGTTGATGGGTATAATACTTACAATGTTTGATTGGATCTTTGCTTTGTCGCCTTTTGTCTTTTGCCTTAGACGCAAAGTTTTCTACAGCTGTCATTGATTCTATGGTTCCTGTGTTAAACCACTGCTTCACAATTTGGGTGGTAGGGCGCCACGAAGCCCGCAATTGCATAAAAAACATTACTTAGTAGGTATAGCTTTCGATTTTCCATTGCCAACCATATAACTTTGTAATAAAATATTGGTAAGAGCTAAAAAAACACTGTTGTTATTTTTCATTTATGATAAATGTAATAATTAACGTGCCCATGTAAGATACAATTATTTATGCCTGTGATCATAGCTAAAAAGTTGTAGTGCATCTATCCTGAAACAGCATACACTTATTTATGTAGGTAGGCGAAATATGATGTGGTTTCCAAACCTCTTCAATGATTATGCCTTAATTAGTTTTGGTGTCAATTCTTGTGATCTCCTGTTCCACTTTGAAATGCAAAATTCAAATCTTTCAGCCTTCCTGATGGCGTACTCCTTTTGCACTTTGCTCAGTTTATTTTCGAAAGGGATCTCCTGTGGTGCCCAATATTTGGTAACTTAAAGACGCTCTTGCTCAATGAGTGGTGTGTTGAGAATGGTTTCCAAGTGTAACACCCTAAATTTTGCTTTGTTTTAAAATACCTAAATATGATTTAATTATGTATGTATGTGTGCATTTCACATATAGGAAATAATAATACTTTTGTGAAAATAAAATCAATCATAAAATTAGCAACTTGTTTATGCATACATGCTGCTGCACTTTATTTTATGCAATGTCTGGTTTTATCTAAATGCCAAAAGGGAATTGAAAATCATTTGAAAATGTATTTGGAAAAGTCATTTTAGAAAATGAAAAGGGAATTCTCCTTCTCCCTCTCCCCTCCCTCCTTCCGGCCCGAGCGGCCCGTTCGGCCTGCTGCCTTCTCCCGCCGAGCCAGCCCACGCGCGCGCTCTTCCTTTCTCCTCCCTCCTGGGCCGGCCCATCTCGGCCGCAACTGTGCCGCCCGCGCCGTTCCCTCCCTCTTTGCCACAGACACCGAGGGCCCGCAAGTCAGCGCTGTCTTCTTCTTCATCCAACCACCTGAGTCGCACGGTCATGGCAGCCGTTCCCCGCCCGCGCCTGGCGCTGCAGCAACCGCCGCCACGACGCGCGTCGTGGGAGCGCCCTTCCCGCGCGCCTCGGCCCCTTTATAGGAAGGACGCGACCCCGTTTTCACTCCTCTGCTCCAATCCCACTTGCGAGAGCCGCAACCACAGCGTCGCAAACCGCCGGAGCGTCCAGTCCGCCCCACCGCGTCGACCGTCACCTCCGAGCCACCCTCGTCTTCGTTTTGTCGCTAGGTGAGCTTCGCCCCGCTCCCCTCTTTCTCCTCATCCACCTCCCGTGTCGAATGGTGACCTCTAGGGCCGTTTTACGCGAGCTCCAGCGAGCTCCTCCGCGGCCAGCCATGGCGGGTGCCCCTCGGTTCTTTCTCCAGCCGCGAAACGCATCTTAGTGAGTTCGCCTTTGTCTCCTCTCTCTCCCGGTGTTCTCTGTTCAGCGAACCGCGCCCCGTAGAGCTCGATTGGGCAACTCCGGTGAGCCCTCCGCCGCGGCAATGGCGGCGCCGCCGTCTCCTCCCCTAAATCCGGCGACCGGCCTCTCTCTCCTCTCCCCCATCCTTTCTCGACCGTCCATCAGTTGATCAACGGCTCAGAGAGCTCGATACCCCTTCGGGGGTAAATTTGCTAAAGAGCCCCTAGACTTTTCTAAGTCCTAACCCGCCGTCCTTAGCGTATTTTCCCGAATACGCAATCCCGTTTGGAAAGCGTAAACTTCACTGTTTAAGTCAAAAGTACGCTTTCAGTATTTACAGAAATGCCATTCGAACTGTTTCGCTTATAGAATTGTCGTTTTAACTCCGAATTGATCCATTCAAATCGCGTTAGCTTCGTAATTTCATAAGCTACATGCTGGAGCTACTGTTAGTCAAGTTTGGAACTTTTAATTTCATGATTAGAATTAATTAAATATAGGGCGATAGGAAAACCCGTTTTACTCATAACTTTCGCATTTTAGCTCCGTTCTTCGTGAACTTCGCGTTGACGCGATCGTAGCAAAACGTAGATTAGTTTTACAAACATTTGATCTTGATTTCAATACTGTTGGTGTAATGTTCTAATGATAGGAATGTTTGCTTTGCATGAATGCTTTTGGAATGTTGTATGTTGCCGTGTTGGTCGCGTTCAGACGGTGAGGAAAACGTTGGAGACCAAGACCTCTTCAACGACCAGCAGGACCAACACGAGTTTGTGAACCAAGGCAAGTATAGCATGGGCCTACCTTGATTCCTATTCATTATATAATCTACTCATTATGCATGTGTCTAATATTGCTCGACTATAAGGACATCCTAGCCATTGATGACATATACCTCGATGCCTATGGGTTTTATTGCATATGGGTAGAATGCTAGTGCTCTATTCAAACATGATCAATACTATGATTAATGGAACAAACGGATAAACATGATGATAATAATTGAACTATAGGGTGATGGTGCAAATGATGTCGATCATGTTGCCCTAAACTCTCCGTAAGGACTTATCTGTAGGGCAAAAGCTGGGACATACAGTGCAACCGTGAGAGTTATATGGCTCTGACTTTAGCTCAGTAATAGGATCTTTTCTAGCTTGTTAGAGGTTACCCGAAAGGGCGCAAGAGGGGCTTGCCACTTTGGGTATAGAACTGCCTCTGTTCTTGTGTGTATAGCCTGCGGGAATTGTGCCACAGAAAGGGGGGTTCTCTATATCTGCCTGCCGAGGAAACCTCGCGGCCCTAACTTGTTAGACAAGACCTATGGAAGGCTTCATAGTGTACCCTGCCCGCTCACCTTGGAAGTGTTATGGGAGTAATTAACCCGGGCATATGGGCAACACGACTCACGGGTAAAGATGCACAACCTCTGCAGAGTGTTAAAACTGTTATAACAGCCGTGCTCACGGTCACGAGCGGCCCGGAAAACTCACAGAATAAATGGTCACTTGTGAAGATGTTTTTCGTGGTGAACTATGATGGTATTATGATGATGATGACGATGATGATGATATAATGTTGATCAATGACTCTATTTAATTCTAGTATATGATCATGTGGGTTAATTTGGGAGCTTAAGCGTAATTTGATATTGATCAATAACAAAATGTTGACTTACTAAAATGCTAAATGCAGTAAACCGTGTCTGCCTTTTGAGCCTCATGAATCCCCATGTTATGCTTGTGGAGTACGAAATGTACTCACGCTTGTTTATTTTTCAATACCTTGGAAAAATCCCGGATGGGTACCAGATTTCCAAAAATTGGAGCAGACAGGCTTGTGATCAACCAGTCAGTTGTCCCTGTGGAGTGGAGTCTTCACCTGAAGACCGGAGTTGTCTTTCCGCTGTTTGCTATCTAAGGTTATATCTTTTATAATAAGTACGTTATATATTAAGCATTGTCATTTGATATTACCTTTATTTGTAGCTATATGTGAGATTTGACTTCCTGGGCTCACATATGGTGTGTATCTGGTTTTGTTCTTAAAACCGGGTGTTATAAAGTGGTATCAGAGCAATGCTGACTGTAGGACACAAGCCTAGTTAGCAATTGGTCGTCTTAAGGTTTAGGAATTGCTATAAGACCATTGTTCTATAAACCTTGATATTTCTCCTCTATTATTTCTGTACCCTTGATATTCATCTCCTTCTTGATACTTGTTTAAGCCTTTACTCTCATCTTCACTCCTTGCTTTGATATGCTCTTAGAATCTTGTCTCTTACCATCTTCCTGTGACATCGGAAGCGGAGCTTTAGGATATTTGCCCTTAATATGAATAGAACGATAGCATCGCAAGCTGAGTCAATGATTGAAGTATGCACCTTAATTGCTTGTTGAATTTTCATTATGCATGTGCTTGTTTTGGATCTTTGTAATGATTGTAATGATCTTGTGGGAATTTTCCACAATTTCATTTAGTCTATAGGCCTAAGGCATAAGGATTACTGAAGTAAATATGCGGGTTTTGGTTTTCTCCTGTTTTATCCATCCTGTTTTCCAAAGCAGTCTGTGTTCATCATGATATATCTCCAAATCTGGACATCCAAAAGTTATGAAACTTTTATAGATAAAAGAAGACTCTTGTATATTTCATCTGCCGCTGGAATCAATTCCATAGCTGTTTTGATTTGGGATTTAAGAAAATCACAAGACGATATGGCTGTGCTGTCTAAAATCTGGAGTAGTTTTTGTGGTGCACAGTTTTCGACCAAATTATGTTTGGAATCAGGAAAAGTGTTCTATACAAAAGTTGTAGAGGATTTCAACAGCTTTCCAACAGTATAAACTACAACTTCATTGGATTAACAGAATAGGAGTTACAGCTGTTTTCCCGCGCTGCTGTTTTTCTGCTCATGAGGAATTTCAGACTTGTTGTTCTTACTTATGCACATGCGTTTCTGTGGGATATCAGAAGGTCATTATGATGGTTAACTCACTTGGAAGAAGATGCAAGCTACCCTTTTGTTGTTCCCCTAGTTGATCTCTCTTAAGGGGGGTAGCTGAGTGAAGAAGTAACAAGATGAAGGTTTCTTACATTCAAGTACTCCACCTGGAAGAACTAGTTATCCCTATGGTGGAGAAGTCACCATCAAGAGCAGATGGGTGTTCGAACTTCAACATACCAAGACAAGTCAGCAACAATGACAAGGCAAGGAGATATGGTTCATCTACAGTTGGTTCTATAGAGACTCGGAAGATTCGTTGTGACATCAATTATGGCAATAATTTTTTGATTCAAGGAAGATCTCTACTTGGATAAGTTATCTCAAATGGTGGAATTATGGGAAACTTAAGAAAGCTAATGATGTGTTGAGTTGGAACCCACCAAAGGATGCGAGATGTGAGTGAGATTTAAAGTTTTCCTAGGAATAGAAGATATCGTCAGAGGTTCATTGGAGGCATTATAATCTTGGATATAAGGGTGACATCCACAAGGATCGTAAGAATCTAAAGGATATCTTCGCTAAGTTGGTTTTGATCTTATGAAATCATCAATGAATTAGAGCGATCAAGGATTATGACATGGAAGTGTGTTATCGTTTGGAGAAGCAAAAGTTGTTGTTAATGCTCCTAGCATAAAGAGTGAGCTAGGGAGGTTCGGTCGACACCAAGGTTGAGTTGTGTGAGAAACTTGAGTGGTGTCACCTACACTACAAAGTTGGTAATTAATAGTGATCACCTTAGAACAAAAGGAATTGCAAAGGTCAATTGGAGGTAATGGCATAAGGGACTAAGGGATTGTGCTTAAGAGTTGATCAAGCAATTAGGAGCAAGGTTGTAACAACGTGCAAGCTACAGCGTGATCATTGTGAGAAAATGAAGAAGATCCAAAGGCAGAGTATCTATATCTTTTTGATCACCGTCTTCCGAATCTCGAGGACGAGATCCCTCTTAAGGGGGGTAGAATTGTAACACCCTAAATTTTGCTTTGTTTTAAAATACCTAAATATGATTTAATTATGTGTGTATGTGTGCATTTCACATATAGGAAATAATAATACTTTTGTGAAAATAAAATCAATCATAAAATTAGCAACTTGTTTATGCATACATGCTGCTGCACTTTATTTTATGCAATGTCTGGTTTTATCTAAATGCCAAAAGGGAATTGAAAATCATTTGAAAATGTATTTGGAAAAGTCATTTTAGAAAATGAAAAGGGAATTCTCCTTCTCCCTCTCCCCTCCCTCCTTCCGGCTCGAGCGGCCCGTTCGGCCTGCTGCCTTCTCCCGCCGAGCCAGCCCACGCGCGCGCTCTTCCTTTCTCCTCCCTCCTGGGCCGGCCCATCTCGGCCGCAACTGTGCCGCCCGCGCCGTTCCCTCCCTCTTTGCCACAGACACCGAGGGCCCGCAAGTCAGCGCTGTCTTCTTCTTCATCCAACCACCTGAGTCGCACGGTCATGGCAGCCGTTCCCGCCCGCGCCTGGCGCTGCAGCAACCGCCGCCACGACGCGCGTCGTGGGAGCGCCCTTCCCGCGCGCCTCGGCCCCTTTATAGGAAGGACGCGACCCCGTTTTCACTCCTCTGCTCCAATCCCACTTGCGAGAGCCGCAACCACAGCGTCGCAAACCGCCGGAGCGTCCAGTCCGCCCCACCGCGTCGACCGTCACCTCCGAGCCACCCTCGTCTTCGTTTTGTCGCTAGGTGAGCTTCGCCCCGCTCCCCTCTTTCTCCTCATCCACCTCCCGTGTCGAATGGTGACCTCTAGGGCCGTTTTACGCGAGCTCCAGCGAGCTCCTCCGCGGCCAGCCATGGCGGGTGCCCCTCGGTTCTTTCTCCAGCCGCGAAACGCATCTTAGTGAGTTCGCCTTTGTCTCCTCTCTCTCCCGGTGTTCTCTGTTCAGCGAACCGCGCCCCGTAGAGCTCGATTGGGCAACTCCGGTGAGCCCTCCGCCGCGGCAATGGCGCGCCGCCGTCTCCTCCCCTAAATCCGGCGACCGGCCTCTCTCTCCTCTCCCCCATCCTTTCTCGACCGTCCATCAGTTGATCAACGGCTCAGAGAGCTCGATACCCCTTCGGGGGTAAATTTGCTAAAGAGCCCCTAGACTTTTCTAAGTCCTAACCCGCCGTCCTTAGCGTATTTTCCCGAATACGCAATCCCATTTGGAAAGCGTAAACTTCACTGTTTAAGTCAAAAGTACGCTTTCAGTATTTACAGAAATGCCATTCGAACTGTTTCGCTTATAGAATTGTCGTTTTAACTCCGAATTGATCCATTCAAATCGCGTTAGCTTCGTAATTTCATAAGCTACATGCTGGAGCTACTGTTAGTCAAGTTTGGAACTTTTAATTTCATGATTAGAATTAATTAAATATAGGGCGATAGGAAAACCCGTTTTACTCATAACTTTCGCATTTTAGCTCCGTTCTTCGTGAACTTCGCGTTGACGCGATCGTAGCAAAACGTAGATTAGTTTTACAAACATTTGATCTTGATTTCAATACTGTTGGTGTAATGTTCTAATGATAGGAATGTTTGCTTTGCATGAATGCTTTTGGAATGTTGTATGTTGCCGTGTTGGTCGCGTTCAGACGGTGAGGAAAACGTTGGAGACCAAGACCTCTTCAACGACCAGCAGGACCAACACGAGTTTGTGAACCAAGGCAAGTATAGCATGGGCCTACCTTGATTCCTATTCATTATATAATCTACTCATTATGCATGTGTCTAATATTGCTCGACTATAAGGACATCCTAGCCATTGATGACATATACCTCGATGCCTATGGGTTTTATTGCATATGGGTAGAATGCTAGTGCTCTATTCAAACATGATCAATACTATGATTAATGGAACAAACGGATAAACATGATGATAATAATTGAACTATAGGGTGATGGTGCAAATGATGTCGATCATGTTGCCCTAAACTCTCCGTAAGGACTTATCTGTAGGGCAAAAGCTGGGACATACAGTGCAACCGTGAGAGTTATATGGCTCTGACTTTAGCTCAGTAATAGGATCTTTTCTAGCTTGTTAGAGGTTACCCGAAAGGGCGCAAGAGGGGCTTGCCACTTTGGGTATAGAACTGCCTCTGTTCTTGTGTGTATAGCCTGCGGGAATTGTGCCATAGAAAGGGGGGTTCTCTATATCTGCCTGCCGAGGAAACCTCGCGGCCCTAACTTGTTAGACAAGACCTATGGAAGGCTTCATAGTGTACCCTGCCCGCTCACCTTGGAAGTATTATGGGAGTAATTAACCCGGGCATATGGGCAACACGACTCACGGGTAAAGATGCACAACCTCTGCAGAGTGTTAAAACTGTTATAACAGCCGTGCTCACGGTCACGAGCGGCCCGGAAAACTCACAGAATAAATGGTCACTTGTGAAGATGTTTTTCGTGGTGAACTATGATGGTATTATGATGATGATGACGATGATGATGATATAATGTTGATCAATGACTCTATTTAATTCTAGTATATGATCATGTGGGTTAATTTGGGAGCTTAAGCGTAATTTGATATTGATCAATAACAAAATGTTGACTTACTAAAATGCTAAATGCAGTAAACCGTGTCTGCCTTTTGAGCCTCATGAATCCCCATGTTATGCTTGTGGAGTACGAAATGTACTCACGCTTGTTTATTTTTCAATACCTTGGAAAAATCCCGGATGGGTACCAGATTTCCAAAAATTGGAGCAGACAGGCTTGTGATCAACCAGTCAGTTGTCCCTGTGGAGTGGAGTCTTCACCTGAAGACCGGAGTTGTCTTTCCGCTGTTTGCTATCTAAGGTTATATCTTTTATAATAAGTACGTTATATATTAAGCATTGTCATTTGATATTACCTTTATTTGTAGCTATATGTGAGATTTGACTTCCTGGGCTCACATATGGTGTGTATCTGGTTTTGTTCTTAAAACCGGGTGTTACACCAAGCAATATTATGCTTCCTCCAGCATACACCTGTTCTTGAGAAGCTCATTCTTCAACTCTGTGTGGTAAATGTGTTTACATGTCTAACTATATATTTTGTTGTTAAAGTTAGCATGCCTAATTGATCGATTTTATGTAACAATTTTGATTGGTACAGGCACCAATGAATTGGGTGGGAAGGAAAAAGAGATATAATCCATCAAAGCATCCATTAGCATCTAAGAAACTTAAATGTGAAAGGTTTGATGAGAGGGTGCAGAAAATCTTTCGCATCTTGAGCAGCCACTGTGTATTCATTGAGCGAATCAACGTCCAGAAAACTGAGAGAGGCTCTGAATGTAAGTTTTCTATTTGATTCTATCACTACCGGAAACGCAGCCTTTGCCGAGGGCTAAATATCGGACACTCGGCAAAGGCCCTCTTTGCCGAGGGCCGGCCCAAGGAGCCCTCGGCAAATACAGGCCCTCGGCAAAGAGGCCTCTGCCGAGGGCCAGCCCTCGGCAAAGAAACGGCCCTCGGCAAAAAAAAATCTTTGCCGAGGGCCTCCCTATTGGCCCTAGGCAAAGAGTATTTGCCGAGGGCCTATCTTATGGCCCTCGGCAAAGAGATTTTTCAAAATATATTTTGAGACACTAAATTAACTCAAATAAAAAAGTTTTCTACTACAAAATTGTCTAACTTTTTAAGATCTACAAAGTATATATTGGTCATTTCTTCATTTAACAAATCAATAGTAATGTTGTTCATAAAATCTACATCTCTCTAATAAGTTTCATGAAACTACTAGAGATGATATATAAGGATTGTGAAATATGTTAGAACCACCACGTCGATTGAACAAATGACCAAACAATCAAAATAAAGTTTGTAGATCTTGAGAAGTTATAAAATGTTGTAGTTGAAAACTTTTTCATTTGAAAGCATCTAATTGCCGATAATTGCGTCTTAAGTTTGAAATTTGAAATTTGAAATTTTGAAAAAGTCTCGAATGGAGAAACACTCTAAACGAAAGTTGTAGATCTCGAAAAATTACGAAACTTTGTAGTTGATAACTTTTTAATTTGAATTCGTTTAGTGCCTTAAAATGGATTTTGAAAATTCTCTTTGCCGAGGGTCATAATGTAGACCCTCGGCAAAGAGGGTCTTTGTCGAGGGCCTACGTTATGGCCCTCGGCAAAGAGGGTCTTTGCCGAGGGCCAACTCTTTGCCGAGGGCCGACCTTATGGCCCTCGGCAAAGAGATTTTTCAAAAATTCTCGGATGGAAAAACACTCTAAACGAAAGTTGTAGATCTTGAAAAGTTATAAAACTTTATAGTTGACAACTTTTTCATTTGAAAGCATCTATTTGCCGATAATTGCGTCTTAAGTTTGAAATTTGAAATTTGAAATTTTGAAAAAGGCCTCGGGTGGAGAAACAATCTAAACGAAAGTTGTAGATCTCGAGAAGTTATGAAACTTTGTAGTTGACAACTTTTTCATTTGAATTCGTTTAGTGCCTCAAAATATATTTTGAAAAATCTCTTTGCCGAGGGCCATAATGTAGGCCCTCGGCAAAGAGGGTCTTTGCCGAGGGCCTGGCTTATAGCCCTCGGTAAAGAGGGTATTTGCCGAGGGCCTATCTTATGGCACACGGCAAAGATATTTTTCAAAAAGTCTTGGATGAAAAAACACTCTAAACGAAAGTTGTAGATCTTGAAAAGTTATAAAACTTTATAGTTGACAACTTTTTAATTTGAAAGCATCTAATTTGAGGATATTTATATTTAAAGTTTGAAATTTCAAATTTTAAAAAAAGTCTTGGATGGAAAAACACTCTAAACGAAAGTTGTAGATCTCGAAAAGTTATGAAACTTTGTAGTTGACAACTTTTTCATTTGAAAGCATCTAATTGCCGATAATTATGTCTTAAGTTTGAAATTTGAAATTTGAAATTTTGAAAAAAACCTCGGATGGAGAAACACTCTAAACGAAAGTTGTAGATCTCGAAAAGTTACGAAACTTTGTAGTTGACAACTTTTCATTTGAATTCGTTTAGTGCCTCAAACAATCAATTTACACTCGGTTTGTTATAACATATGGGGAATCGAAATGGAATATAAACACAAGTGATAAAAGGTTGGAGTGGTTAGAGGAGGTAAGTGAGAGAGGGTGTGAGAGGTCATGAGTTCGAATCCCACCGACCACAACTTTACAAATAGGGTCAAAAATACTGTGTAAAATGCTACAAAAAATCCCGCGGGTGGGGGTGATGGCTCGTCGGCGCCTCCAAAAAAAATAAAATTATTTTGCTATTTTTTTCGGGGTTTTTTTTTTCGATTTACATTTTGCCGAGGGCTTTTCTTTGCCGAGGGTTTTTTTTGCCCTCGGCAAAGGCTTTGCCGTGTGCCCGATAAAGGGCCCTTGGCAAAGACCCCTTCGCCGTCTCAAAATTTCCCGAGGGCTCTTTGCCGAGGGCCGCCCTCGGCAAAGCCTTTGCCGAGGGTTTTTGGGCTTTTGCCGAGGGCCAAAGCATGCGAGTCCAGTAGTGTATATAAGTTGCATGCAAAAACAAAGCATGCAGTGTAGAAACACCATGTTATTTAATTTAGAGACTATAAAGTTGACAAATTTCCATACTAATTTGAACACTAAAATACAAAACTCTATTTTTTTTCTAATGCCACTCTTTATGTAAATGGCCCTATTGGCATAAGAAAATGTAATCATTTACTGTCTCCAACAGCGCTTGTGAAGTTTCTTAGTCCAAGTTTGTTACCCTGTGCAGTTCACCATTAATTAGCAATCTGTTTTCATGGTTCATGGTGCTTATTAAGCTGGTCATGATGCATCTATCTCAATCATCTCGTTTTGATTAACACTCCTTTATAGTGGTCTCAATTTACATAAGTAGCTCATGTCGAGGAAAAGAAAAAGAAGTAGCTATGTGCTTGTCTCGTGATGACATTTTCCTGCTTTGTCTTATTTTTGCACTTGCTGGCTTGCCAGAAATGAGCACCTTGAACCATTGCAATGTTTCAGAACTCTGTTTTGATGTTGTCCTGAGGCATTTCATCTTGTTCACAAAGATAGATGTATTCTCCCACACACCCCCAACACCCCCCCCCCCCCACACCTCTCCAAAAAAAAAAAATCAGTAAGGCAGCTTGTCTCCCATTCTCCCAACCAGTGGAAAATCATATTTTAATAAGAGCACCCTAAATAAGGAGATATCAGACATGGAATAAGAAATTAATATTTGGCCACATCAATGATAATAGGAAGAGAAAACCAACCAGATCTTTAGAGTTGAACTAAACATAGACTCATCCAGCTTTGCTGTGATTATATGAATCTCATGTTTGTGGAAACTGCTGTGGTCTTGCTACTTAACATTTTGTTTCTGAGAATGGATATTTCTATTAACTAATTGCTCTTTTTCATGTTCTTATAGGTTACAGCTACCAGACGAATAAAGATTTACCTTTGCGGTCGTTATATTAGGTCTGCTCTATGCATCTCTTAAGAGCTTGCAGCCATAAGCTTGCCACTTCTTCGATGTGTCTTGGGAATCTAATATCATTATAGTATAACTATCTACCTGTAACTGAACCGGGTTTAACCGTTTTGTCCTGCTGCGCCCGTACTGTTGGTTCTTGCATGGTCTTATGGATCAGACACTGCGTGCTGAGTGCTGATGCTACCTTTTTCTTATATTTTTACTGGTTGTGCTGCGTATGATATGAAGTACTGTTTCATGTTTAGAATGATCTGTATCATTTCATCGTATTGTGCCCATCTTTATTTGTATTGTACTATTGTTACACCATAGTAACCGATCCATGGAAGTATTATGGTAGGCTGCTCCATTGATGATTGGAGCCCCGAGCTGATACTGATATCAATTGCCTTCCAAAGCTTTCCTGCACTTTGTTGCTACCTTGGGAATCTCACGCTGAACAGTAGGCACTGTGGCGTGTACAGCTGAAAGCTTGTGCGACCTAAGCCTGCAGCTTGTGCGAGAACAAATAACCTGATTGTTCAGCCGAAAAGGTCTATAGATGAAGCCAGGCTGTGGTTAATACATCCTTCATTCCAAAATACTCCCTTCATTCTAAATTATAAAACATTTTAGCTTTTTTTTTATACATATATAGACTTTTCTATGTACTTCGATGTATATATGCTATGTCTACGTGCATAGAGCAACGTGTCTAGAAAATCTAAAGTGTTTTATAATTTGGAATGGAGGGACTACTTTATACCGCATTAAAATTTTGAACGTATATATCATTAAAATTTAATAATCAATCTCTTTATTTCTTCACATGTTCTTGGTACGTACTTACATGGAATTAGGGCAGTAAGTTCATTTTGATTCATCGACTGAAACTCCTTTTATATTTTTTGCTACTTGTTGATAATCAACGGTAACAATTTTAGTATGCAACTCTATTCGCTTGTCTTATGAGCCATACTTTTCCGCGAAGGAATAGTGTTTTTCTCTCACAATAAATCAGCGAACAATATTTTTCAGCTTGTCTTTTCAGCAAAAAGAAAATAATTCCCAATCTCATTATGCTTTGCATCTGCAGTAAGCAAGAGCCAAGCTCAGATGCTGAAGAATCGGAATAGGGATGGGCTGTATATGCCAAAAGCCCAAAACAAGTAGCGCACCATATGGACACCTACACCTAGCTATCTGGAGTGAAAAAATAGGAATGGGCTCAAGGTGATGATCACTCAGAAAGCCCAGCAGAAAGACTTGGCAAAAAAAATAACGTATCCCATGGAAATTTTGTAATATAATTACGCAAATAGTTGGATCTTGATACTGCCTCCGTTCCAGAATAAGTGACATTTTTTACTTTTAGACACCTTGTTTGGTAGTTCTTCTTATTCATAAATTTTGTATAAATATTATCTATTTTGTTATGACTTATTTTATCATTAGATATACTTTAATAATGATTTATTTATTTTATAATTTGCGCAAAAAAATAAATAAGACAAATGGCCAAACACAATATCTAAAAGTAAAAACATCACTTATTTTGGGACGGAGGAAGTACAAATGAAACTACAATCGCAACAAGATCAGGAGTATTTTAAGATTCAGAACTGATTTATTTGTACATCAACTTCATTACTGCCACAACATGTCTACATCTATATCATATCAAAATGGGATGCAATAATAATCCTTGGTCCATTGCATTAAGTGTAGGTACAAACTTGGCTAATAGCCAAGACAACTTAGCAGAGTCTTAGGTGGAAGAGAGAGAAATCAGGAAAGATAATGAGATGTAGATGCATGCGTCGACCGGCTGCTCACATCCTCCAAAGTCCATGTGTGGCCTACTCCTATTAACTCACGGCTGGAGGCAGGCTTGCGGAGGACACCCGAGTGAGAGAGAGGGTGTAGAAATGAGTTCGTGGTGGGTCCCACGTGATTAAAAAATATTCTCACAATTTGTGAAAAGCCTATCTTATTGTATGAATTGGCTATAAGAATAATCAGCATATGACATGGCTTGGCTATTAGACAAGTTTATTGGGCTTGCTCTAATGAGTAAACAGTGCAGCAGGTAACAACTTAAAAATTAAAAATGGAGACTCATTGTTGCCTACTGCCTACCTCTGCGGGCTGGGTGCAGTGCCTCAGGGCCGTGGGATGATGAACACGGAAGCGAAGGAGCCCAGCAGACTGGTGGACATGGCCACTAGACCTTGTGTTTGCGAGTTGGTCCAATTAACAAACTAGCAATTGCAGGATTGTTTGGATACGTGCTAAAAAAAGGATTGTTTGGATACGTCGCATTTTATTTTATTTTATTTATATTAACAGCTATTGTTAAATATATGATTTTTAGTGTAACTTTGGATATCATTAAATTTTGGAGGCCCTGAAGAGTTGTCCACCCTATGGGCTTGAATGGAGTAAAATGTCAATGAATCATGAAGCTTGCATTACTCTCACCATTTGAGATATACAAGCATCACTATTTTTCGAACCAGGGGAATAACCCCATTTCCATTGCATCAACGGAAATACAAGAGAGTTTGAGGGATACATCAGAAAGCAGAGCAAAAGAACGTAAAGCACTAACAGACCAAACTATTGCATCAAAAGCAAACACTCGCCAGGACAGCCTGTTTATTACGAGGCTCAGTACCACCCAACGGGCCCACAATTCCAGACTAGATGTTATTACAAGAACATCAGTAGACGAGACAGCAAACAAGTGTTCCGGTAACAGCTGTTGCCAACAAAAAACCGATACCACCAAGCATCAGATTTCTTTAGTCCTCATCCTGATCACCACCGTCGTCTTGTGGCAGGGGAGTCTCACCAGGCTTCGCTTTCCTACTTAGCAACTTCACCGCGATCTGTAGCATCGCATTTACCCCAGTGATGAGGGTGTCCTTGTCTTCTGCTAGATACAGACCTGCCCAATGAGACATAAGCGATTATAGAAAGAGGAGTCTTCACCATTTTCCCTTGGAAACCGAGTTTATTTCTTGCTTTCTAGATGGACCAGCAAATAGCCGCAATACCCAAAGTGTGGAATTTTTCCCCACCGGGAAGCCATTTCTCACACCAGGTCCAGCATTGATTAATGTAATTGGGGATATCAGATGCACCCATGCGTAGCAAAGATGGCCCACACAGCTCTAGCAATGTTACACTAAAATAACAAATGAGGAGCAGATTCATTCATTGAACAAAAGTAGCATTTTAGGTCACCTTGCCATTTCCTCCTGATCATATTGTCTTTAGTGAGTATAGCATCGTTGACAACCAACCACATGAAGATTTTAATTTTGTTAGGTATTTTGCTCTTCCAAATCTTCTTAAAATAAGAACCTAAATCATTAACAATCAACATATCATACATGGATTTCACAGAGAAGTGGCATTTCTTACCAAATCTCCATAGAACAATGTCATCACTGTCATTGGGACTGATTTTAGATAATTCAGAAGTAATATGTTCCCACTGTTTTTGCCATTGATCAACTAAACATCTAGAGAAAGTGATTTTGTCAGGATTCATCTTTGCTTTAGCAAGGGAAATATCCTGTTGCTGAGCCATCTTGAAAAGATCAGGGAATAGAATATCAAGAGGTTTATCATACAACCATCTATCTTTCCAAAACAAAATCTTCTTACCATTACCAACCAAGAACTTCCTCCCTTGTTGATATAAGTTCCTAATTTTCAAGAGGTCAGCCCACATGGGGGAGTCAGATTGTTTATGCTTAACAGTACAGATGTTACCATTTTTCAAATACTTATGTTTGATAAGCTGTTGCCATAAGCCATTACCATTTTCCAACTTCCAGAACCATTTGCACATCAAACTCAAGTTCATTTTCCTAATATCTTTAATGCCCAATCCTCCTCTTTTTTTGCCTTTACAAATTTTGGTCCATTTGACTAAATGGTATTTCTTTTTAACTCCCCCACCTTGCCAAAAGAAAGATCTTCTTATTTTATCCAGTTTATACACCATAGTTTTTGGTAGCAAGGAAATAGACATGTGGTATATGGAAGAGTTACTGAGACTGGAGTCAATGGGAGTCTTCCTCCCAGCTATGGAAAGGGTGCCACCCTTCCAAATGTCCAACTTTTTTTTTTACTTTTTTCAATAACGGGGGCCCAATCAGCTACATGCAGCCTGCTGGGGCTCACTGGTACCCCCAAGGTACTTAATAGGGAAGGACCCAACTTGACAGTTGAAAATGTTAGCATATGTAAGGCTCCAATTCTCTACATCATTTATAGTCATGACTTCACTCTTGTGAAAATTTATCTTTAATCCAGCCATTACTCCATACAAGTACAATAAGAATTTTAAATTCATGGCACCTTCTAAGTCATGTTTCATGCATATTATGGTATCATCAGCGTATTGTAAGACTGCTATTCCTTTATCAATAATATGATCCACAAGACCACAGAATTTGTCATTCAATTGAGCTTTTTAGAATCATCCTAGTCAAACCATCAGCCACAAAATTAAATAGAATGGGTGATAAAGGATCACCCTAATGTACTCCTTTAAAGCTTTTGATATAAGGACCGATAAGAACGTTAAGTTTGACACTGACAGTGCCACCTGATACAACTTGCTTTAACCACCTACACCATTTGGGGCAAAAGCCTCTGGCCATCAAACATTCAAACAAAAATTTCCATTTGACTTTGTCGTAGGCCTTTTCAAAATCAAGTTTTAGCACAATACCAATCTGCTTTCTAAGCTTTGTTTCATGTAGAACTTCATGCAGAATCATTATGCCACTAACAATATTTCTTCCTTTCATAAAAGCTGTTTCATTAGAATGAATTAGTTTTACAGCAATACCCTCCATTCTGATAGTCAGATTTTTAGTAATAAGTTTGTATAGACAATTCAATAAGCACATGGGTCTATATTGTTGAATAGCAGTGGCATCAGATTTCTTAGGAAATAATGTAATAATCCCATAATTTAGTCTACTTATATCAATTGTTTCAGCATGAAAATCAGCAAACAGCTGGACAATATCCCCTTTTACTATAGGCCAACAAGCTTGATAAAAGTCAATAGGTATCTTGTCTGGCCCGTAGCCTTCTTAATTTCCATCTGGAACAAAGCATTTTTTTTATCTCTTCCTCAGTAAAAGGTTTACTCCGTTCAACATTCTCTTCCCCAGAGACCTGAGGTAGTTCAGCCCAAATGTTGGAGTCCATTCGCACCTCATGATCATCCTCAGGGCCAAACAAATTAGTATAATATTCAGTAGCATGTTTCAAAAGATTATTTTCACCTTCAATGACAACCCCCTCTTTTTCTAGTGAAATAATCTTAGCTTTCCTTCTCCTCCCATTGGCTATTCTATGTAAATAACTTGTGTTATTATCACCTTGCATTAACCACTGCTCATGACAGCGAGTCATCCAATAATCTTCTTCTTGTTCCAAAAGAACAAGAGTTTCTCTAATCAGGGACATTTTCTTTTGAACTTGCTGTTCTGAAAGAGTTCCAATTTCTTCCAAAGTTTCTAGTTTACTAAGCTCATCACTCATGTAGTTCTTTGTTTCCTCAATTCACCTTGTAAATTGAACCCCCATCCCTTAAAGTACTGTTTGATAAGTTTCAATTTTTGTTGAATTCGGTCTAAGGTCGATTTTGCATTACAAGGCTTCCCCCATATTTTCCCAACTGCTGACATAAAGTCAGGATTCTTTAACCAGCTTCTCTCAAATTTGAATTGAGTACTTTTGGGGTATTACAAGACCCCATTGGTAGAATAAGAGGGTTATGATCAGAGACATCCCGAGGCAGTTTTTTCACAAAAGTGCTAGGGAAACAATCTTCCCAGTCTTTAGAAGCAAGCACTCTATCAAGCTTTTCCAAAATAGGAATTTCCTGGTTGTTAGACCAGGTGAACAACCCACCAGTCATAACTATTTCTCTCAGCTCATGGAAATTTATAAGAATGTTAAATATATCAGAAAACCTATTTAAACTTCTTGGTCTATTTCTTTCTTCCATGTATCTGATAATATTGAAATCACCACCAATTAAAAGTGGTTCACTACTTCTAGAGCAAAAGGCAAAAAGTTCAGATAAGAAATCAATTTTGAATTCTTCTTGAGCAGCTCCATATACAACTAACATGTTCCATTTAATCTTATTTATTTTATCCCACAAATTAACTTGAAGCATGAAGTCACCTTGATGGAAGGAACCCACATCATAAAATTCAATGCAGATTCCAACTAAGATCCCTCTAGATTTACCTTCTGATGGATTACAAAGCCAAAGGTAATCTTTAGGAGCATCAAATTTTCTTATAATACTTTCAGCACAATCTTTGATCATTGTTTCTTGAAGACCAATAAAATGGAATTTGTAATCAGAGACAAGATTTTTTAAAAAAGTAGCAACCCCTTTCTTTCTAAGACCTCTACAGTTCCAAAAAAGTCCCTGGAGACTCATTATTTCTTATTAGTATCAGGATTGACAGAGGAAGCTTTACGAGGCTTCCCTCTCTTTCTTGCAGGATCACACTTTTGGGGGTTTAATCTCCTAGGATTAATTGGAGATATCTTGATATTTTTTTTCTTTTCCCTCCTTTTTTTCCTTGACTCTACTAGAATGAAATTTTCAGGATCAGAAGATTCCTAAACCAGCCAATCTAATTCTAACAGATCACCAGCATTATTAAGATTATCCTCATTGTCAACAGAAGAAATATTAGCTAGCTCACATTGCTTTTGATATACATCATTCCTAGCAAGTTCCAAAGTTCTAAATAAATCAAAAGTTGCCATATTATTACTATTGAGCACCACACCCATATCAATGAACAAGTTCATCTACAGGTAATGCAGAAAAAGTTTTTGGAGTAGCAATGTTACCTTCAAGATTCCTTTTCTTGGCCATCATTTCACCCTTTTCCATAGTATTCAGAGTAGTATCCTTCTTAAGGCTGTCACTTCTTCCCCCTTGAATCACAGGAATCCCAGCATCCGGCTTGTCATTGCATTTTTCCACCTCAACATCAACAGAGGGCTTGGTCTTGTGAGATTCTAGGACTAGGCCATCCACCTTAATATTGCCATCAATATCTTGCAAAGCAGCAACAGTAGCTTCATTAAGAGACTTATACACAGCATCATCCATCCCAATACCAGTGATATACACATTTTGTTGAGGGTCAACAATTCCAGTAATCTCAGCATTCTCATCAACACCAATCTCACAACTCTCTTGAGTGTTGATAATATTATCATCAGTGATAAAGATCTCAGGGGATCTGGTAGCCTGCTTCTCCATCTTTTGCATAGTGTCATCTTCTTTAGTACCCTCCACCAGAATCTCTGCTGTAACTTGACAGGTCTTTGTATCTTTTCCACCATCAGACAAAGTCATATCCAGAATAGATTTCTGGAGGCCAACAGAGCTAGGGGCACCATCAATGTTGGAGGAGATATTTTCCATGAACCATGTTTGAGTGGAAGATTGACCTTTATCATCATGAGCATATTGATTAACAGGCATTCCAGTTAGCCGCTGAACTTTGATGGTGAAAGAATCACTGTCAGATTTGGAGTCAGAATCTTCAAAGGTTTTAGGAATGTGAACCATGCCTTCCTCCTCTTCATTAACATAGTTCTTGTAAGCTTTCTGAGCATCAGCAAGGAGCTTGGTCCGACTTCTTGGCTTAAAATTAATTTTAGGGGGAGCAGACCAATAAGCCTCTTGGACTGCTTTACCAGAATCCCCAACGACATCCTTAGAGACGGAGAGAGTTGGTCTAGAATTAGCTTCAGGAGGCATAATAGAAGTATCAGTCTTGGATTTCTTCATGCGTGGTTGTTGATCATCACTGACAATAATGCCACTCTTCAGCACCTTGTGTCCAGATTCTTCGGGCAATTCTCTAGCGAAACCAAAGTCAATGATCTCCAATCCAAGAGTTCCTTCAGCCTTCCTTGGTACTCTGGCCACATCCCGGCAGGCAATCAGTAACCTGACATAATCATATCTATACTTGGAGCCTTCATCAATGTCTATGACCTTGCCAACAAGGCCACCAACCTTGGCCAAAGTCCTGATCAACCTCTGATCCGCACAAATGTTACTCACACAAAACCAAGCAGTCTGAAGTCTACCTTTGGAACCAACAGATGGAGTCCAAGGTTCAATCTTGATCTTAGCTTCATTACGTATCGTCAAACTCTTTAGATTGCTCCATTGAGAAGCTAGCTTAGCATTAGGAAAACACGTGAGAAACTTATCATCTGCTACCTGCCTAGCATGCCATTTCCAACTATCCACCCCAACCAGATTCATAAACTCCATCTCGATCTGCTTTGCATTAACAACCCCTCTCATAATAGTGATAACAGTTGTACTAGACTTTTCCTTAGCCACACTAGGGTCAATGCACTCATCAATAAAAAAGAAGCTATGATCTTCAACTTGTGCAGCGCATAATTCAGGACCCACATTCCAAGGAACACATCGTTTGCAGTCTAGAGTCTTATGGTTGAACCCACAGATTTCACAGGTTATTCTACGACAATCCTTAGTAGCATGGTTATGCAGCCCACAATTTTCACAGGGAGCGATCTGAGTACTATCATCACTACCATACTGAGTTGGAGGATTTGGATTTTTACCTTCATCAGTGCCCCCAGCAGAAGTGTTGGTAGTATTGACCTTAGGGACCCAAAGGTTCTTCTGATCAACATTGGTACCCTTCCCTTCCCATTTTGAGTTGTCCTCATCAACTACTGACGCTTGAGCAGGAACAGATTGGTCAGATTCAAGTCCTTCTCCCTCCTTCCACTTCTAGGTGTTGCCACTCCCTCCAAAATTCCTCTCCCACGATCTGGTCTTCCTCTTCCGGAACCTTCACGTCCAGGCGGGAACCCACCTCAATGCCCACCCCCTCGAGGCTGCATCACCTTGATCATGAGGGCCGACTCATCGCTCACCACCTCCGCAAAGGATCGTGGCGTGACTCCTCTCCACAGATGATTGACAAATTTGGCTAGGGTTTTGGTGAGGGATGAGTCTGAAGAGGAGAAGGGGATTGGGGGATTTTGACCATCAACCTCGACTAGATCACCAGGAGAAGGAGATGGGGGCGGTGACCAGCTTTAGCTCCATTAGTCACCTCACGCTCACCGTTGCCCCAATGTGCGACGCGTGTAGCCTGAGACGGATGAGGCCCTAGGATCCCTGGAACCACATGCACCTTAGGTGGTGGCCTGAACCATCTGGAATCCTGAAACTGCCCTCCTCTGACTGGTTTGATTCCGAAGCTTCCCTCCACTTCTTCCTCCTCCTTCTCTTGATTAGAATTCCATTCCAACCGAATCGGGATGAATTTGATCTTCAGGGCATCATCATCCATCTGATCAAATGGGAAATCCTCTCAACGAGCTGAGTATTTAAAGTACCAATCGGTAGAATCAAAAGGTGGGCCATATTTCTTCTTCCTCTGCTTCAAATGCCCTGTCATCTTCAAGCTCGAGATGTCCTGATGATTGAACTTGGACAAGGCCCGCTCATGGTGACCGGCATCAGCATCATGGGAATACCCATGGGTACCTGACTCGAAGTCGCGGAGGGGATGTTCTTCTTCCGCCACTCATCCCGCCTCCCCCGTGCATCATCCCCCCGCGACACAGATGTTCCTCCACCCCCATTACCGCCATCTAGATGTGGGGGGGGGGGATTTCAAGTGTAAGGAAGAAGACTACTCAGATTTCTCCTCTCCAAAGCACGGAGAGGAGAGGAGAGCATCAGAAAATGGCTCACACGCGAGGGGAGAACGCCACGACAGCAACTGCTGAAGGGAGGGACCGGAACAGGAGTAGCAGTCCGCAGACGGAAGCCGAGCCGTGGCCTCCACCTCCTTCGCGGGCGGAGATCGGGAACCCTCGACGGGTCCACGCTTCGGCGCCACGATGGAGATTGTGCCCTGCATTGCACGCTGCAGCGGCGGCGGCGCTCCGGCAGCGGGAGGCCACGGGGAGGACGTACGGCGGAGTTGTAGAAACTTCTTAGTCTTGGGGCTTGTAAGATTATCCTTTTCGATCTTCCATATCAGCATCACTATTGCAGGGGACATTTTCAGGATTAGTTGAAAAAGGTTTGTTGTGGCTCGAGCGTCTCGAGAAAGAGGACATTTGTTTGTGCAGTAATGCAATTGCCTCTAGAAATTGTTTTAAAACATTATAAAATAACTCTAAAAAAGCTAGAATTTGAGTCTAGAGAAGCACAATATGTAAGTACATTGGCGGCATGTTGTGAGTCACTAATCACATAATTAGTATGTAATGCTATACTTTTATATTAACTCCTACAAATCATGTATTGTATGTTTTGCCTCTTAAATGTACTTTGATGAAAAATCAATACAAAATTTAGATCCTATCGAAGCACGGGTGTAATGTGTGCCTTCATTCATGGTCGTTTGAAGAAAAAAATAGAAATTTAAATCTACAAAATGAAGAACTTAAAACATATATTTGGTCCTGTAAACGATCTCAAAATAAAAAAAATCCTCAACTATAAAGTTTCAGATCTCATAGTTCTACATTTTTTCAAAAACATTGTCTTTATCTAGATTTAGTTTTAAAAAATATGCATTTATTTGTGCAGCAACTATTTCCACGTTATTAAGGTGATATGTTTCTACAACCATTTGCAAATATGGCTGGGAATTACATTTGTGCTAGAAAAATGAGGAGCCTCTACAAATCTTTTGTATAGTACTACATGTTAGTATTATGTTTTTGGTACAATGTTTACTATTTTCTCATGTAAGGAGTAGTGATGTGAATGTGATGACCCAACTTCAATAATAGCATTCTAAAATAGATCTCAAGCCCTCAAATCAGGACTCCTATTTTTTTAGACCTACTTATCAGTCATATTACTCTTCCTGTTTTCCCATTCTCCTATTCTCTTGCTCCCATTCTCGACAAGTGGCAGGACAAAGGATTGCGCCAAGGAGGAGGCCGGGGACGAGGGCTCATCTAGGGAGAGGCAGGCTTGACCTCGGTGGCGGCACAATCAGAGGGAGGACTTGGATGGGAGGGGCAAGCTCGGGCTCGGTGGCGTTACGGCGAGAGGGAATTGGGGGGAGGGGGGGAGGGGAGGGCAACATGGGAGAGAGTTGGGATAAAAAAAGACATACGAGAGCGGCTTAGTTGGTTCATTGAAAATTTATTTCTTGAAGAAATAGAGAGCTCCCTGCATATCCTGGAAGACGGTTAATAGTGAAAATTTAAGGACCTTTACAAAGTAGATACTCGAGTTAGGGTCTTATTAAATGTATTTTTTTACTTCTAACACAAAAACATAAAGGAGGGGCTTTAGGGTTTTTGTTGGAGCTGCCCTTAACCGTCTTAATAAAAATTGGTCCTGTAGTCTGGCGCTGACTTGCTGGGCCGACGCTTGCAGTTGCCAAGACCCAAGAGTTACCCTTTCCCACTTCCCACTTCCCACCCCCAGAACTCGAATCGACCGATTTCCTCGTCGTCTTCCTCTCCACTTTCCAGAAGTTTCTAGACCTAAGGAACCAACCAGTGTGCAAACCATTGTTCAAACTCTGCTTGCCAGTCAGGAATGGCCAGAGATGGGTGGCGTACGGCTAGTCGCCAGGGAGGGCGGCCCCATGAATGAGCCGCCGTCGGCTAGCTTACCTGCTCCCCGCTCCAGTCGACCCCTCCGATCCCAAGCTTCGAAGGTAAAACAAGCTGTGACCGTCAAAGATTTGGAGGTAGTTGTGTGTGGCGGAGCGTGGAATCTACCTTTCTTGATTCTTTACTTGCGTCTACTTCTTCCCAGCACCGGTGCTCGCCACCAGTTCGACGCAATGCCGCAGGAAGAAGTAAAGGTCTACCGCCGGTGCAAGCTCAAGAAGGCGCGTGATGTGGGCTGCGGCGACTACTGTGGGATAGACGTACTTCCGGATGAGTCTCTGCAGCACGTGCTCTCGTTTCTGTCGGCGCGGGAGGCCGTGCAGACCTGTGTGCTCGCGCGTCGCTGGCGCCACCTCTGGAGGTCCATACCTGTAATGCGCATCACCTCTGGACCCCGTTGGGAATGGATCACGCAGCAAGAGTTCGACGATCTGAACACCTTTGTGACCAATCTGCTGCGCGAACGGGACCTCAACGCACCACTGGATGTCTGTGAGCTCATTATCAATCCGTTTGAAAACGTTGTCAAGGAAACAGAGATCTCGAAGATAAGGACATGGATCCAACAGGCTCTGCTGTGTAAAGCTCAGACTCTCAGGATACTATTCGATGAGCCTGATTACTCTAGCTTGATGCTGCGCCACCTGCACCTTGTCTCCCATTACTTGACGACGCTAGAGCTTAAATGTGTGCGGTTAGGAAATGACTTTCTTGATTTTTCAAGCTGCCTGACTCTGAAGAATCTACGGATGTACCTTTGCTACATTTGGTCAGAGAAAATATCATCCCACTCCCTTAAACAGCTGACAATCATTCACTGTTGGTTTCGAGATCACAAACGGACTCGGATTTCCGCTCCAAATCTTGTTTGGCTGGAACTAAGTAATAATCATCGTAAGACTCCTATCCTTGAAAGCATGCCATCATTAGTGAAGGCATTGGTTAGACTCCGTGATTGCTTGGATCATTGTGGTAAAGAAGAATTTGGGGGCTCGTGTTCTAAGAATAACTGCATTAACTGTGTTCATAATAGTGAGAAACACCAAGGTTGTGTTCTTCTGAACGGTTTATCACAGGCTGAAAGATTGGAGCTGGTAGCTGGAGCTGGCACGGTATATTTGTACCAACTTCCCTTTATACTCTTCTTTGATAACCTGTTTCTATTGTGACATTTATATTGTTATTTGGCATACACTGTCATTTATGTGTGAGGTCACCAATTTGATGTTTTAGAAATCATGTTTCAGCAAGAAAGACATTTCTCATAAACTGTATTTTGCCCCTTTTCAGCATTAGCTAACTTCTGAAATCATAATTTGTACTAAATTTGATCTTCAATAGTAAAAAAAAGCCATAACATGCTGCACTAAAAATAAAGTCCTCTCAGTACCTTCAGGTGCGGTTTGGAGGTGTCATGTAATCTAGGTTTGGTGGTGCTGAGATAGATTTTGCTAGGCTGTGCTAGTGTGTGACAGCTAGGGTGTGCTGGAGGCCATCATAGCTTAGAGCTAGGCTCCTTCATCCCTTGGTTAGGCTGTTTTATTTAATCTTAATTTAATCGTTTTGTCAGCTAAAAGAGTAGTTTGTTCTCCATTAGCTACATTTATTAGGAGTGGCCAATTAATGGTAATGGCAATTTCATTGGTTTTATAAAGAAAAAATAAGTCTATTCTTTCATCGATTTCTCTCATTCTCAACCACATCCATGCACACACCAACTGCCTGTTGTCATGGTCAAGTTACTTGGAATGCGGATGGGCAGAGAACAGCTGCTGCTGTCTATGATCTCAGTTCCAGAGATGTAACATTAAGCAATGCATTAACACACAAATTCGTTACAGTTACAAACTTTCATATTGCAGATTCCAGAGGGTAGTTATATTTTTATATGTTTCTGCCCAGTATTACTCAAGTAATTAATTCAAATGTAGCATTGACAATGGTGTAGTTCACAGCTTAAAATACTACACTGCCAACTATCCCCACATTTTTTAAAAGATTTCTCACACCTTTACGGTGGTTTGTAGATACAAACATAGATGGTGCTCCCACCCACTTACTTTCTGGCTTTGCCCAAGTAGTGGTCATGTTGATTACTGTGTTAGGAAGTTATCATTAATTTAAGTGTCATGGTTGTGCTGAAAAATGGTGTGGAATCTTACAGATCTCTCACAGACCCTCGTTCGAATCGAGGATGTGGATGTGTTACTTTTTTTAATTTTATTCTATTGCTTAGAGTTTCATATATCAGAAAAAAAAGGAGAGCCAGAGTGCTACTTGAAACAATGTTTTAGAGGGAAAAAATAGAACTTATCTAGTTTCACAACAATTTCATCAAATTGCATATTGGTCGTGATGCTTCTAAGTTTATGGCCCTAGTGAGGAATTTACCTTCCTATTCCTCTCCATGTTCATGTAGGTTACAGCTTCCAGAAGAATGATGATCTACTCTGGTGATTGATCTGCTACGCCTATGCAGTTTCTTGACTGTCGAGATTTGCTAGACTGAAGAGTGCATCGATGTTTGCTCTCCTATCCACTGGGATCTTATGTGAACCTGCTTCGTGTTTAGCAATTGACCTTAGAGATAGCAGCGTAGTGTATTGACATTTATTTGGCACCTGCTCCAGGATTGCTTTATGCTTGTAAGTCGTAAGTTGCTCTAAGGATGGATGTGCTGCTGTCCATGATTTTCTGTATTAGCTGGGCTGGTATCTTGTTGCATGAGAATCTTGTTCAGTTTCAGAATCTCCTTTCCTTCTATGAAAGTCTTGTACTGTGTTAGGTAGTAAGTGTTGTTCCTACTGCCTACTGCTCTCAATCAGAACCTGTTTGGCAAAAGCTAGTTCATCTTCAAGTTTTCACCGCGTGTAGTGTGATAATGGCCTTGCAGGGACTCAATTCTCAGCAGACGATTCTCGAACTGCCGACAAGGAGACAAGCAGAAGATTTGTTTATTTTTTTAGCAAGAGATCTTCGAGACCAAAGCAGCTGGTTAGCTTTGCCATCACCAAATCTTAAGGCCCGTTTGGTTTAGGTGTGTTAAAGTTTAACTCACATCACATCAATATTCCCTCAAATGCATAGAGTACTGAATGTAGACTAATTGCATGCATATCGGCACAAATTAGGAGTAATTTACGAGACGAATCTATTAAGCCTAATTAGTCCAAAATTAAAAACTTTTTATCAAATAAGATGAAAGTGCTACAGTGTTTGTTAACCTTTTAACACCCAAACTAAACGGGGCCTTATTTGCTGGTATGCACAGGAATAACCGCGCTTCAGGTGATTGAAGTATATTGTGTGATTTTTATAGACAAACAGGTGATGTCTAGGCTACCACGTGACATGCGTGTGTCTTTACACCAGTCTTAATGGAAAGTTCCATGTCCCAGTTTCCAAAACTCTACTCCCTCTGTTACTAAAAAAGAGTGCTTCTCAACAAATCAATAACTTTTAATTTTGACCAAATATATTTAACAACATATTAATATTTATAGTATATAATTAGTATCATTATGTAGATCGTTGAATATACTTTCATAATAAATTTATTTGGAGATATAAATATTGCATGTATTTTTTATAAATCTAGTCAAAGTTAAGAAAGTTTGACCAACTTGATTCTCATAGCGACTCTTTTTTTGAGGGGCCAGAGGGAGTACGTGTTGGAAACAGTGTAAATGAGTTTCATCTCCATAAAACTCATTTTATCCCATGAAACTTTCATCATCTCTCTTCTTAAGGGTCAAGAAATGGAAGGTGCATTATTAAATTATTATTCCGCCACGCAAAGAAAATTAATTAGAGCTGTCAATTTGTCTATCACACTGAGGTAGCATAGGCGCAAGCGTCAAGCACAAACCTGAGTTAGGCTAGTGAAAGTGATTGCGTTCACACGGATCGAGGCAACGTTTTGTTCATCAGAGATCCATTCGACGATGACCTATGTCGTCACGTGGAGAGGAGATGATATGTTACCTTGGGAAATAGAACATGTACTGAGATGTGAAAATGGATTTGAAGTGCATGTATGTAATGTAAGCGAGGAGGGCCTACCACTCAGAGTCTCACTGATTGAATTCCCACATAAGAAGACCAGCAAACATCACTTTGCCAGTTTGTCTTAACCACATTCTGTTAGCTAATACCTCCATTCCAAAATAAGTGCACATTTTACTTAGGGCAGTACTAGCGTCTGGACGAATGCCCACGGCTGCTGCACGCCCGCGCCACTTCCCACGCCCGCAGTCGCACAACGCTCTGTCCCCCCACTTCCCACATGCATGCATGGTGCCCCAGCAGCTGCAGCAGGCAGCTATGGTATGTGAGTCACATTGCAACATGTACAACATTCGATCTATTTTTAAAACATTCAGATGAAGATTTTGCAACATGCGTCTGAAAAAGATGAAACACTTAAAACATGCATTCGAAACACTTGCAAAAACACTTAAAAACACTTGAAAAACCTTTACAAAACATATGCAACATCCAAATAAAAGCACTTGAATATATATATATATATATATATATATATATATATATATATATATATATATATATATTGTACCCTGGGTACTGAATAATAATCAGTACCCGAGCCCGACCGAGTCAACCACGGGCGCTCTGAGCGCCGGGTTCCCCGCTTCCCGCTCGCACATGAGCTCTGGATCTCCCGCTTCCCACCTCGGACCCGAGCGCCGGTTATCTCGCTCCCAGCTCCCGTATCGAGTTCCCAGCTCGCCTCTCCAACCTTGAGGCGGTTTCAGCGACTCCGATGCCTCTGAAGGCCGCCGAATCCAGATCGCCGCCGCTCTTGCCGCACGACTCAGCGCGCCGCTGCACGACTCAGTCCCGCCATGCCTCCCCCAGCGCCGTGTGGCCACAGACGCAGCGCGCCGCACGGCCGAACCTTGTCAGCCGGCGTTCCCCAGCGTCCCACCCCGCCCTGTCGGCGCTCAGCGGTGTGCAACCATAGACGCATCGTGTCGCTTGTCCTGGCGTTCTCGGCCGGCTTGCCCCTGCCTCCGCACATGCCGCACCGCTCCCAGCGCTGTGAGTTCACAGAGGCATCGCGCCGCCCCTTGATTGCCGAACACACACATTGATTGCCGAGCTTGTACCATTTGGGATGGAGCCGCCCGGTCCCTCAGGTTTCCTTTACATCCTTATTCACGTATCTCGCTTTGATTTGATGTCCCATTAAGGTTGTGTCCAATTGGTTTCAGTATTAGATTCCCTGATATGTGTACTCTTTGTTAAAAAAGAATGATCACCGTGTTTCCTCTTCATTTTATATGTTTCCTTTTATTTTACTTTTGGTAATATTTATGCTCATATAATGGTTCAAAATCCTTTTCATCTTCATTCATTCACTATGCGATCATGACATTGGTTTCTTACAACCATAGACATTGATTCAGCTTTGCATTGTTTTTTCTTGTTTCAGATCATACACGTATTTTTTTACTTATGCCGTGATTATAGTTTACTAAAGCAATTCTATTTATTCTGAATTTGCAGAGGATGCCCTTGCCGGAAAAGGTCCTGGTTCGGCAACTAAAAGGTTCTTTTGTTTCATATTCCCATTATGTTATATTTATTTGTTTATACACTCGTATTGACGCAGCAGTTGCAACTACACTGTTCTGTGGAGTGAGCTTGTAAATTTAAGCTGTAGAGTATATGAAAGCAGTATTCTAAATTTATTCTGAATCATTGACTTCAGAATCCGGTTGGAGCTAGTTGATAAGATGCCTGACAACCCAAAAACGCTTGTATTTGAGAGCACTCAACAGCGGTCAGTACATGTTTTTTTAAAAAAATTTAGCGGCCTTTTTCATGAGTTGTACTTGCTTTTCTCTCAGTTGATGTGATTATTGCCCATTTAGGTATGAGGTCCCTCTGTGACGAGACGAGAGGTTACCCTCCTCACCTGGTAGAACCTCTGCATTGGCTCCATAAAATAGAGGTGCAAAGGGGAATGGCTGTTCTATAATGTTAATCTGTTGCACTATGGAGTTAGTATTTTACAAATGACTAGACAAAATTAGATACATTCATTTACAGACTATCTAATCTTGTTTATGATTTCTTTTAAATTTATATTTATATGATCTGATGCATGGAGACATAATTAGAGAACAATTTAATATTCATGGATTGTAAATTTTGCTATCCTAAATTACCAGTACTCTTTGTTTGCACTTTCGTTTGTCATTTTGTCAATTAACACTTTTCTTCCTGTTCTGAAAGCTCACAAGATTTTCCATTCTTTAAATTCATGTATCATTGCCACAGCCTATAATTCCATCTTTGTTGTTTATTATTTTTGCTGTTTGGTCCTTTTGGTATACAGACGCAAGGCGTTCCCCTTCTAAGCACCCTGCGGTAGCACCTACTTCCTTGGACCACTCACACAGAAGGTACTGTTTTCGCGCAATCTTGCTTACCAAATTTCCCCCAATCACAATCGTCTGAGGCATATCAGTGTGCTCTTCTAATTTGTATATTTTGTACAAACATGCTGTACACAAATCTGCTTCTTCTATACCCTATGTAACCATACCCCTGGTTTTATGTGCTCCCCAAAAGTTCATGGATCATTTTTTCTTATTCATTTGTAGGACTCATGCTGCTCAGCATACTGTGGATAGGGTACCGTGTAACCTGAAGAGGGTGGTTTTTGAGAGCTCACAGGAGAGGTCCATAAGTGTTTCAATTTCTACTAATTCTATTCATGTCCGTGAATCGCTGTTTAATTTTAATTCTTAGTCTGTTGATATAGTTTATCTGTTTGTGGCCTTTTTTAGGTTTGAGCATCAGATTCGACCAGAGCATGTGTTGCTTTCTGCAGCTGGTCACGACAGCGATGATGACGACTTCATGCCCTTTTCCAATGCCCGTTCATCCTCACTCATCGATATCGACAAATCTAAGGATATTGGTCCGAGGAAGACTAGGCAAACACGAGCATGTACAGAGGTGTATACCATTTATTTACTTTTGCACTTTCATTTCATAAGAGTAACCATTCTAAAGCTTCTCTTCCTATGGATCGCTAGTTTGTTTTTTCCTTCAATATACCACAAATCTACTCTTACGTCTTTGTTGCCAAATCTTTACTTTTCTATATCTCTCTTGCTTTTTGACTACCCCTGCATTTTTTTTTCAATTACACTACCCCTGCATTGGCTTATCATTTCTACATCCCTTTCCCCAATTATTAGTTTTTATTTAAAATCTATCTTCGTCTCGACTACCCATGCATCAGTTTATCATTTCTACAGTGTTTCCCAGAATTTTGAGCGTCTCTTCTTTTTTATCCAATTCATAACCTTACTATTTCTAAAATTCTTATTATTTCTCACAGGCAACACAAAGCAAAAAGAGACCTACCAGCCGTTCCTCCATTGTAAATGTTTGGTGCAATCCTAGAGACGTTATTATCACCACTAATTTGTTGAACCCACAGCAATATGCTGCTATCGAAGCTGATGGTTTTGGTCACTTGCTGAGAATGAAGATCGATGCTGTACAGAACAAGATTCTTCTAATCTGGCTATTGGACCACACCGATCCTGATCAAATGCTAATTAAGATTGGTGCATGCAAGGTCCTTCTGATCACCCCACAAATAATTAGCATGGTTCTTGGTTTGCCTATAGGTGGTGAAAACTTCAAGCAATACTCATGGAAGGAAGGTATCATATTTCGCCAGCAGCTTATCTCTGATCTAAACCAAGGTCTCACTGAAGATTGTGACATACATATATCAAACTTGCAACAAGAGATCTTAAAGGGAAATGTGAACCGTCTCATGAAGAGATGCTTCTTCATGATACTATGCAACAGGCTTCTACTTCCCAACAGCAGTAACTTCATTGGTTCAGTTGACATCAATAGGACAATGGATCACCAATTGTTCAGAGTTGTTCACTGGTCCCAGGCTGTTTTCAATGATCTCCAGATTGCTGTTTGCAGCTGGCATGATCGGGACAAAAAACAACTTACTCAAAACATATATGGCTGTGCCATTTTCCTGCTTGTAGTTTTCTTTTCATCCATCACTCTTTTTATTTATTTTTTGCAGCTTTTGCTACTACCTAACAATGTATGGCTGTGCCAATTTTTTCACCCCTTATTTTTCGTCAACAGGTATACTATCTCGACAGCATTGACCACCCCGGCTCATTGGTGGACCGGACTTCGACTCCGCGCCTCACCTTTTATGATAATGCTCTGATAGATCGCTTAACAGATGCTGATAAAACTATAACCATCGAGGGTGCACTTACTTTTGGTGTCCAACCTGTGAGTCACCTATCTTATCTGTTCTATTCTTATTCATTTTTACAACCATATTAATAACAATCCTGTTTCCTTTACTTCAATGCTATCTCTTACAGTTCAAGCCATGGAGTACCACCTGCTACGCTGCTATAGATGTCCGTGGTGTTCCCTGCCAAAACATAAACGTTCCTATGGCAGGAATACCCAATTTAGACATCCCACGCCTCCAGGATTTGTTATCTGAGCCGATAGATGATCTCACTGCCCCACATAGAGAGAGAGTACAAGGTTTCTTTTCTAACTTTGATCACACACTCTCTCAGAACAAAACGTCCATTGAGAATTCTATTGGAAACATTGTGAGAGCCCAGTTTTGGCTAGCTGAACAATGTCATCCATTCATTCATGAACTTGTGGCATCACAATCCCGGGACACCAACATTCCAGGTGACACTTCTAGGACAATGCATACACTCAGCGATCATGATACCCGTGAATCAGCCCATTGTATCTCGCCATCAATGCCAGGCAAACTCTTGTTTTTGTTGATAAATACGTTATCTCACCCTATGTCTTATTGCTACATATCAAATATAGTGACACCTTTTTCCATTTATGCCCAGGTCATCAGATTTATTCTCATGGTACCTTTGTTTCTGCTAGTACTTTACTCCAGAGCCAGATTGATGAACAATCACTCGTTTGCAACACTCCTGGTATTGTCTACTTCCCCGGTTGCATGTTTTTAATCTCCATTTTGTGCTATTTCTATTTGTTTTCCTATGTCATTCTCGTTATGTTTCATGACTTGTACATTTGTACGTCCTAGTTCATTTAACCCCACATCACTGATAGGCCCATTTGGCTCCCCTATTCATTGTGTAGTTTCACCACCTCACATTTCTGCGTAATTAGCTGGTCTATCGACTGCACCGATGCCCACCTCTTCACAACATGTTTCTGGTGCACCCCTCATAGTTTGTTTTTCCTCATATTTTCGACTATTGTTCCATTTTTCTAACTGCATCACTTTTTATTATCCTCTATCATGATTTCTTTGACTGATACTTCAGTTTTCTATCATGCTCCTAACACATTTCCCACCTCAGGTATGAGCACGGCCTCTTTTTCATATTTACATTTCAGTTCTTACAGCAGACTGAAACCATATATTTTATTTCCAATTCGTCCACACAGGTTTCTTCATTGTCACAAATGCTCCTACTGTTCATCCTAAAAGTCCTGTTCAGACTCCGATTATGGCTCCAGTACGAAGCACCATCTTGGAAGACGGTAGCCCAGCACCTTATCCACACGGTTACCATGCATTTCTTTTTGCTTCATAGTTTTCACTCTATTTTATTTCTGTTTTTTCATCCTCTGTACTTTCAGTATCTGGGTTCGATTATTCCCCATTTTTTCCGTCAACAATGGACCAATCAGGCCAGTGACAATCATCGTCTCCTGTGAACAGCCGTACAGATGTGAGTCCGTCTAAGGTTCTCCCAAAACTCATTCCACCATTCTTTTCAGACTAACAACTAAATTACATTGATAAGGCATCTCTTTTCCTTAGTTCTAATATTCCTGAGGTGGCATCCGCTACTAGTTTCCTGATTTTGCTCTTTTTGTTAGACTGAGTTGGTACAAAATGATCCTCTTTTACATACAGGCCGAATTATTTATGTAAGTGCACCTAGCTGTTCATTCAATCACACTAGTTTTCTATACATGCTTGTGTTTTTGGTACCATCCTGTATGCTGCTAGATAACATTTTACTGCCACGAGTCACTGGTTTTCTGATTCAACAGAAATGGGATACCTTTTGTCTTGTATTTAGTGCACAGTGCATTTCATTGACATGTCTGAATATCGACAGCACCTTTTATTTGATCTTAAGCTTGTAAACCAATTTATTAATACTATTTTACTGTTTTTATTTGAACATTCAATTATTTGTCCACCATACCTTTTTTCATTTTCCTAATTGTTATTCAGTTTGTTATGTACGTCTGCATGCCAATTTCAATGTCAGGTCCTCTTTTGATTTTTAACATGCACACTACTATTCCATTGATATTCTACTCACTTAGTTTCTTGTTCTCTCAATAAATCCGTAGTATTTTAGTTCGAGCTTTAAATTATATTGATCAAGCATCTTATCCTTTCCTTTTTCTCTTCTTTTAGCCACAAGGCTTCTCTGATGTTGCAGCTAACCCTGCTTCATCTGCCTCCCACCATTCCCGTTCTGAGGATAACTCTCCTTATGCTCCCAACTTCCTGAAGGAGGCAGTCACAAAACAACTGGAAAAGACACCACTTCTGCATTAAAGTGGCCGATTCTAGATGATCTGCCTATGTTCAAGTTGCCTAGAAAGAGACTAACTAAGAAGCCGTCCAAGTTTTATTCACCCTTCAAGCCTGGCATTCTGTCTCGTCCTCCACCCAATTTAGAGTTTTCATTGCGTATGCATGCCTTCCTTTGTGCAGATGACTCTCCATTGAAAAAGGTTCTTTCTGATTTCATTTTGAAGCTTTGATAGTCTTCCTTCCATTTTCCACAATGCTTATTGAATTTCATTCAGGAAAACTTTGATGCACTTTGGGACAAACCCATTAATTGGCCGACATATTGCACTGTCCTTCGGTGTTGGGAACTTCGTTGACCTTGTGTTCATGGATGCATTTGCCAAATGCATAGCTGAAGATGACTTTAATGTTCATCCTGAATGCCATGGGTTCAGAATATTTCTACAACCTCTTGTCTCGGTACATCCCCTCATTTTTCAAACTAATCATGTCAAATTTTCTTTTCTTATAACATTCCAATCATACTGTATAGGATATTCTTAAGTCGGATTCCTTCAATATTGACAACACTCAGCCTCAGTGCAGCCAGGATATTGTAGTACAAGCTATCAAGAGATGCCTCCCCCCACTGACTTACAAAAGGCAAAGATGGTATGCGTATCACGTGTACATTTTTTTTCTTCCTAGCTTTCATCCCAGTAGTTTACCGCTAAAACCTCATTTTTTTCGTATACACATCTTGCAGATATTCCTTCCGGTCTTACATCTTCGTCACTGGTCTGTATATTGTATTAATCTTGGCCAAGCCTGTGTCGATGTCCTAGACTCAATGGATTATAGAAGTAGCAATGAGGCCACATGGGATACATGTCATTCTCCAATGGGCCAAAAACTCATGGAACGCCTTAGTGCTGCACTCTCTTTAGCTGCACCCCGCAAATTCCCCCCAATTTGCAAACTGGAGATGTGTACCCATTCGGCTTCCATTTCAAAAGAATATCTGCGACTCTGGCATATTTTCCATGAAGTTTATTGAGTTCTATGACGGTGAGGGCCATGGTTCTTTGCAGACTACTTTAGATCCGGTACGAATCCTTTTCCTTGTTAATATATCCCTCAATTTATTTTTCTTCTATCTAACCTTTTTTCCTTGCAGGATCGATCAAGGGAGATGAGGGCAGAAATGCTACAATATCTTTCCTTCCATACTGCCAACAGAGTCCATGCTCCTCCTGAGCTTCTTCAGTTCCACCTTGGACAGTTCCATCCTTCCTTCCATCCCCTGTTTTATTAGTGCAAGGCAACCTTATTCCTGAAGGTGGTTGACAATCTAAGCTCATCCACAACAAGCTCCAAGCCTTGTAGGGCAGCAGCAGCTAAGGAGATCAAGAAGACCAAGGTGGCACGTGAAGAAGCAACAGGAAACTCTAAGGATGAGGCCAAGTCATTTTAGATGCAACAAAATTAGCTGTTCACAATTTTGGACACTGAATTACACTATATAGCTTTTGAACAAGGCATTGAGTAGTTTTGTCCTGCCTTTTGAACACATGATTGAAAATTGGTCCGCATAATGTAGGCAATTGCGTTTGAAATAATAGACATGTTTGTGCTCTCATGTGAGTTATGGGTTTGAAGGTGTATACAGGTGTCATGTCAGTAATAAGTACTGGTATGCACAAATTTTTATTGTAAAATTTTTAGTTTTTTATTGTTTGGATTATGGATTGATCAATGGTAAAGCAAGAAAATAGTTCCATCTACATGTGTTTATTGTATGAAGAATACATGGTTTGAAAAAACAACTAACAAGGTTTGTTCACGACTTGGGAGACGGATTATGTGAAATTGTATATAAAAATATTGCAATTAAAAATGCAAGGAGCCACATGAATATGGTTCGGCTAAAGTAGTAACGAGCCATAGATTACATGTAACACGAGTCAAACTCGTGATAATATAGCATGACCATTATTCAAGACGCCTTTAATCCAAAAGGAAATTAATAGCACCATGAATAAGCAAAATGCATCCAGGTCACCTCGGAGAACTCTTTGATATGCAACTTCACCCTTTGGCAAGTAAGGAAACTACCACTGCTGTCAAGAGAATGTTAAGGCAATTTTAGGTCTTAGTTGTTGAAAATAATTACCAAAAATAAGGGGGCATTCATGTAGCGCTAATTATATTTATTTTTAGATGGTGCATGAGCAAAGCTGCGAATGAAGGTTGTGTGGTGGGTCATTCCAACTCTACATATTATTCGTGGTACTAATAATTTGAATAGAAATTAATCCACTTTTATAACACGGCTAGGTCCTGTGTGGTCTGAGTACGGCTTGGTCCTATGCCAATGCATGATATCAAGATTTGGTGTGCATGAGAATGAGCACGCCGACACGGTCCTTTGCCGTTGCATGCGCCTGTAGAAGCGACGCGAGTGGGAACAAGTCGTGCATGTCAATGAGCGGACACGGTCCTGTGCCACTGCATGCGCCTTGTTGAAGCGGCTGAGGGGAACAAGCCGCTTCGCCCTATGCCGATGCATGATAGTAATATATGGCGTGCATGAGAATGAGCACGCGGACATGGTCCTTTGCGGCTGCATGCATCCATACAAGCGGCGCGAGTGGGAACAAGCCGTTACAGAGTGCTTTAAAAAGGAGCGAATGGTTGCAAGTACACATTACGTCATTGTTACTTCCTTGTCACTCATTACAGACAACGCGATATGGAGGGAACAAGGAAGGCATCTGGGAAGGGCGAAATTGAGGACAAAAGGCAAAATGGAGCGAATAAGGTAATAGCTTGCATTAATCCATTTTGTTTTGTTTTGATTGTGAGTTTTCTGATAATATACTAACAAAGTTTCAAATCAAAAGAAAGAAGAGGTATTCGACTGGCGGTACTGGCATGGAAAACAAATTTATGAGGAGCTATGCCTGGTAGACGGCGAATTACCACCACTATTGGCACGGAATGGATCTACCAAGGGTGAGATAACCAAGGTGAGAGGCGATCCACAAGACTTTACTTAGTTAAAGGGAATATTATACAGAGTTTATGAGAGGCAACAGTTGGTGGTCAACAAAATCATGCAGGATGAGGTAGATGAGGAAGGGGAAGAGGCTACAAGTAAGAATCGGAAGAATAGATAAAAAAAAAGGCAAAAAAATGAGCAATTAGGGCCCTGATGTATTGAAAGGTAAATGTTGTGGCCACGGGCGCCGTCCGCCAATCGCCCAGTCAATGTCGTCGTCATTGCCTTGTGGGGGTGCCAAATCGAGTTGCGGTGTGCCAAACATAGGTATCAAGAAAAAAGAATGTTTGCATTCAAGGGCCATAAATGGTTGCGGACAACACATTTTTGAATGGTGAAATACTCATGCATGTACTTAATTATAAGTATTAGAGAAATGGGCATGCAAGTAGTTGATTATAAGATATAAAGGCGTGTTGTTTACTTGAATATTACATTTTTGTATGGATCAACTTGACACATTTCATTTAGCCTTGACGAGGAACATGGTAAATTGGATGGTGTAAGCTTCAATCTGTTTAGTACGAGCAGGATTTGCAATTTGACACTATATTCATTTATAAATCCGACTGCATTTTCAGCACATGAGTTAAACAATTCTTCATTTTCTTCCTAAATAATTCTCTATTTCATCCTTCAATTTTCCCGCTTTTTTTACGTTTTCCTGCTTTTTATAGTGTTGCCAATGTAAGGTTGTCCTTCCATTTTTCTAAAAAGTGGAAAAACTTCCAATCTTTATTCGTGGACTTCACTTTTCTAATCTTAAATTTTGTACAATGATTGACAAACCATACCACCAGTTCATACTTGAACACATCGCAGAACCCCTTCTCATAGCCTTTTGCTCTGATGGATTCCTCCTCCAGCCAGTCTCTTTGTACTACTCACTCCCCGCCTCCTCTTCATTCTCTCCCTCGCTGTCACTACCCCAATCAGTATAGGTGTTTTCTGTGACTACCTTCTGTCGTGTCTTTACTCTATTGTCCTCCTCGTCGTGATCAGTAACCTCCTTCCAACTAACCTTCTTATTTTTAGCGCCTGGTGGCCTCCCTCTCTTTTTGTTCCTCATTGCTTCAAGCCTCACTCTATTATGTTCCAAGCTGAGGCACGTCCTCGCATTATGTGTAGCGTACTGCCCACAAGCCTTGCACCTTCTCGTGCCCAATTTCTCGCCTGATGCTCCAAGTGTTACTGCTGCCTTATCTGATTTCGTCTTGTTCCTGCCCTTAGGCTTCGCTTTTTCAGGAGGCACCAGGCTTATCAATGTTGTTACATCCTACAGACACAAAATCAGGTTTGTCAGTCTTTTAGAATATAAGTTTCAGAGTAAGAACAAATGCACGCATCAACTATTGCCCAACGTCTCTCGATTTCCATGTTTGCTCATCTACCTGTCCATGTTGTGACTCTTCTTCACTTGTTGCTGCTGCTGCCCTTTTCTTCCCGATGTCTTTATTGCATTCCAGCACATGGCTAGCCTCAACTCTACATGTGGTCCCAGATTCCTGCCACATGTTTTACATTTATCAGTCCATAGAATCAATAAAAATCAAAATCACCCCTTGGTTATTCACTCGACAGCCTATAATCATGTCTATGCTACTACAGATTTATTTCAGATCTGCATGAAGATCATGGTACATTATCAAGCCAAATACACTAGAGCACATGAACTATGCCATATGTTGCATTCATCCATGATGGTGTCATTCACAAAAATTATTTGATATCATCAAGTCAACACGGTAGTGTCCAGCATGATTCGCCAATTTTTCAGATAAAAATAATAACTAGTGAACGTGTTCTAGTGCCTGTCATGCATGAAAAAATGTAAAGCTAACCCATTATGCTTGTGACCCGAATTGGAAACAATGGAACCACTTTTTTTTTACAAATAGGAATAAACACAAACAAAAGCGACTAACACTAACAGTTGTTATAGATAAGGAGCACTACTACTAATGAAATGAGTTTTTTTAGTAACTAGTTAATACAACTATCTAAACAAGGAATTACCTGACTTATTTTAAACCAGCTACTTCCCCTACAAATTTATTTCTTTACCAACTCATACTCAAAATTCGTTCTTACTTGGCAGGAAAGAAAAATAGGTTTCAGATGTTCCATTGCAATCACAAGCAAACTGACACATACTGTACAACTATCTTTATTCTATCTTTTTCTTAAAGGGCTAAGTGCTATGGTCAAATTTCAGGCAGCATTAATATAGGATCTAATCTAGCATTTGAAATAAACCAAAATCCATGTCTCCATTTCACCTATACCTTTCCTGCTACTGCCTTCAATTGGTTTGAACAACCTCCATCAAGTTCTTGGTTCGTAGCTGGTAAATTTTTCTGTCCACAATTCCAAATATATAGTTCATAATTAGAATATATGGTTCATTTAGGTTCATCCCCACTTGTTTCATTACTTAATGAAAAAAATCATACCCTTATTATCCTTGTCTCATCACATCTTCCTTCTTCAATGCTATCATCGCTGCTGCTATCTCTAGAATTGTCCTACATGCCATATATAATTTAGAGACATCCTTAATTACCCAATGTACACTAAAATACTTCTTGTTTTACTAACATGTCTTTACCTCTATCCTTGTTTGACCTTGTCCCTTCCTCGCTTCTGCGCCAATGTCTAGGCGGATATTGTCTATTTCCTTCGTGACATCTTCTTACTTCAAGCAATCTTCCGTAAGCAGCGTTAGACATGCTCCCTGATCTGACCGCCTTCATAGCTTTTGGTATTAGAGTCTTTGTTCTATAGCTTTGTGTGTTGCCGTCCTCCCCTGTGAGAAGCTTGTCGCTTGTATCAAAGTCCACCTCCCTCCTAGCGAACCTTGTATAGCGCTTAAAAATGTATTGAATTGGAATCTTCTCAACTTGGACATGAATGAAGGCACACAAAAGCTGCACGCAAAATAGTCCTGCATCCACAACAACATTCAGTAACTTTAAATGCACACTGTCATACTTTCATGAATCGTTTCATATACCGGCGGCTTTCCACAATACTTGTGTGCTCCAACTCCCTGCACTCGCAACTGTATGATCCGTTGACTTTATCTGCCTTCACTTTGAACTTGTGTTGTCCCCAGCTTATCACTTCTGACCCTTTTGTGTGACAAACCCTGTACCAATGCTCGCCTAGCTCTGGATCGGCCTCTATGCTGTACGCGGTGCAATTGACCATTTTTTTTCGAAGCTTCTGAACACTGCCCATGTATAGGTCCTTCCCAGTTGAACCTCAAATGGCCATTTGTTCTTTTTAAGTATCTTGCTCTGCATCAACAAACAACACAATCGAAATATAAGTCTTTGCATAGTGTACTACCATTTCAATCACAGTACATTCAATGTTTAAATTCGCTTTACCGTTGCAAGGTATGTTTCAGCTCCCTCCTTCATTTTCCGTGTCTGCATGAAATCTAGTGTACGCTTTGCAAACTTGTGCAAACATGTCTGCTTACCCACAAAATTCTTCTTAATCGCATAGTTACTGCTCTCACTATGCTGTGTTGATGTCATCATCCCACAGTAATCATCTTTAAAGAAAGCTGGGATATACCTAGCTCGTTGCTAGAATAAGCTCTCCATAGTGGCATTTCCTTGCAGATCAAACTCTGTTATCAGTTCTTCCCATACTCTCTCAAATTCTTCGGGTGTCAGGGGGTGATTCAGCACCGACCTGAATTTTTCTTTGAAGTGTTGTTTCTCATAAAGGCTGAATATCTCATTCAGGTTAGGCATATGCTTGTTAACCACATGCCAACGACAAATCCTGTGGATAACACCAGGGAATTCTAGTCCTATGGCCACTTCCATTGCCTGATCCTGATCTGCCACACATAGGAGCATGAGGATTGTTAATAATACAACCGAAACAACTTGAAAATGTTTTTCATTTTACCTAAAAGGTGTTTGCCACTTTTTTATACAGATGAACATTACCTGTGAGAATACACTTAGTCCTATGTCCTCCCATGCATTTCTTAAAAGCTTGAAATACCCACTAGAATGTTTCTATTGTCTCATCGCCTAACAGCGCATATCCAAAATAGGTGTTCTGTAGGTGATGGCTTGCACCTACAAACAGAGCTAGTGGCTTCTCATATATATTTGTCTTGTGCGTGGTGTCGAATGCCATCACATCTCCAAAATCAATATATTCTGCCTGCATGCTAGCGTGACTCCAGAATAAGCTATGAATCATCCCTTCTTTATCGAGCTTGACGTACCAATGAAATTGTGGGTTCTGCGCCTTGCAGTCTTCAAAGAATTCTAGAAGCTTCACAATGTCATTGGCATGTTCTTCCCTCACATTAGCCGCCTTCCTGCAAAATTTGTTACTATTATAAAGATGTAATCGACAGTACCTATTTATTGGATGGAATATGAGTTGCCACACACTGACCTGTTCTCAAGATCCCTCCTTGTCATCGGCACGTTTTCACCTCCCCCATGCATGTCTCTAACAATGTTCTGTATACTATGATGCGGGACATCCGTCGCTTGGACGTCATCAACAAACTCAAGAAATACTGGATCCTTTTCCTTGTGTGATCTCATATTTACTGTTTCTTCTTTCTTTTTAAATAATGGATGGTTATGCATTAGATCCACTTGCTCAATCACCAATGATATTTCATTCTTGTTTTCATCATAAATCCTTTTTAGCTTCATCTTGGACATGCAATGTGTCTTCCTTGAGGTATTGTTCCTAACACGCAGGTCCTCATCTTTCTTAAAGTAAGTACAAACCCCCTCATTGCTGCAGTGTATAATATATGAATATGTTTTATTGTTTCCATAGCTCAAACCGAATCCAGCCTTCTCGGCATATGCTTCATAGAAAGCCCTGGCCTCATTTCGGTCTCTGAATGACATTCCAGGCCTAGGGATGAGGGCAGGATCAATGTCTTCTTTCTGCATACAACATATGCAATTAGTTATTTCCATTTTCCACATAGAGTTAACACCACACACAGTTTTTATGGCTGAATACAATACATCATGAAGGGATCTCAGCCAGTACAGATAAAAAAGACCAAGAGGCAATGCAATATTACTTGAATTTTTATCTCATACAAAATATAATGCAGTTATTTTCAGCCTATACAAGACCTGAACATGACTGGTTCCTCAGTCTAAATATTATAAGCATGCCTATTACAGCCTATGTCAAGTTTGAACATTTTTTTATTATTTCTCATGTCTGAATACTTCTCAACTCTATTTTCTGAATCCCATCATCACAACTTTGATCATTTGGTAATTTTGAAACCTAATTTATTTCATATTCACATAGCAGAATCTTCGAACTCCTTATTAAAATGTCACAAACAAGCTACTCACATGGGTGTACTTCTTTTCGCCCGCTGGATGATGTTCTGGCTTCTGAAATGCCAACCACAACATCTTTGTTACAGCGTGGTGTGCACGATGATGTTCCAGCTTCTGAAACACCTGCAGGTAAGCCATCCTGACCTTGTCCTGTTCTTCCATCTGCCACAGCCACATTAGTCGTGTGCATTGTCTGCGATGCTGACGATTCAGGCACAGCCCCTTTACAATTGCTTTCCTCGCCAAACAGCTACTTCCGAATACCCATTCTGATTGAATAACTTTACTGACTAGTGGCGGAGCTTAGATTCATTCAAATAACCATTAATCTGAGAAACATCACCGAAACATATAAGGATTACTGGATAGCCACAAGAAGTCCCATGTGAAACATAAAACAAGCACACATTATTACTTCTGATCTAATCCACCAGAAGTGAAGACATCACCCGCAGAAGCATTGCTCCACAAGCTAAAGTCCATCTCGTTCACTCAGATGTTTTAATTTGATGAAAACAAGCTCACAATTCATGTAATTCACACCTGATGCGCTGTTTCGGCGAGCAGATTCCTCGGCTAGGGAGGGTTAGCGGCGTCTCGGCAGCCACCGCGGCACTGGCGACGGGGGCTTCTCGGCCGTCCGAGCTCGTGCCGCCACCGCCCGCCCGCCTCTCGTGAGCTCGCGCGATTCACACGCCTCCGCCCATCCACGAGGATGAAGAGGGGTGCCGGCCTCAAAGAAGAAGAAGAGGGGCTTCTGGGCGGGTCCGCGCCTCCGAGGTGCCCCCCTCCCCAATAGCGACCTCGTCGGTGGTGAGGCAGGGTTTCACCGGTGTATGGCCTGCTCCGCGGTCTCGCTTGGAGCGCGTGGTCAGCGACGGTTTCCTCTCCTAGGAACGTGGGACAGGGTACACCGTTTTCCTGGCTGGTTTCCCCTCTGCGTGCGGGCACTAGCGGGCAGGCTCGGAGCCTCGGACTCTCGGGCGTGCGCGGGTTGGCGCGGGTATAGTCATTGGAACATATGCAGTATCCTGATCTACTTTTGTAACATCTATACAAAACACTTGCAACATACCTCTAAAACATCTGCAACAATTGAAACATATGTTTGTAACATAGGAGGAAGAGAACAAGGCCGGTCGATTTTGGCCGTTAGGGTGGGAGCCGGCGGTGTGCGAGCACCACTAGCACTGGCCACATTCGTGGGTGCCCCTTGGCTTAGCTGGAGACGACCTGAGGCACCCCCGGCACCTGTGCCTAGCCGCCATCGGCAGGGGCAGCGGCGGCGACACATTCTGACAACGCTGGGTTGAGGAAGAGGCTGGGGAGGCACTGCTCGAACCGAGGGAGGAGACGGCATTGTCGCCTTGGGCGGAGAAAGGAAGCAATGGTGGCGGCGCGAGACTCTGCCCATGCAAGCGGATACGAGAGAGACCTAGAGATTTGGAGGGCGAGACGGAGCAGAGAGACGAGCGAGGCGGAGCGGAGTGGAAGCTGCGTCTGAATCGACGCGAGCAGACGGACGCCCGCGTCCAATTATTTCCGTTTAACTTATCGAGAAGTTAAAATTTTTTAAATTAAAAAATATATACACACACAAAAATAGCACTCCCTCTGTTCCAAAGTATAAGTCGTTTTGACTTTTTTTTGGTACATCAACTTTTGAAACGAAGGGAGTATTAGTCATGACTAGCAAACATGTCCGTGCGTTGCAACGGGACTATCGTTTGTTATGCTATTGGCAGCACAAGCGTGATGGAACCAGAGCCCGCACGTACAAAGTGGGCACGACAAGGCAGCTTCAACTGGCAACACGACGTGCGCTCGTGCGGTGTCTCCAGCCATGGCCATGCAGCCTAGGCCAATAGCATAGTGGCCCCACCATGTAGATCTAACATAGGCCACCACGGTGCATGAAGGCACGACTCTTGTGGTTGCTGAGCAGACACTGCTCCTATGGCGGCATGTGACATGGAGGCTGCAGTTGATCGGGCGTGCCTTGACAGTGCTCTTAGCGATCAAGAAGAGTGGCATGCATAGAGAAGACCTAATTGTGTCATCTGTATGTCCAATAGCGCATTAGTTGGTGAAGGTCAGTTTGGCAAAAAAAAATTACTGGATCTCGCCGGCCTTAGTCGATTGCTCCACCATTTGCCTCCACCAGAAACCATTAAAAAAAACTCGAAGCGAACGGAACCTAAAATAGAACCAACAGAAGCCGGAGAAAGAATACAGAATGACGGAACCAGAAAAAGAAAAGAAAATAGACCAACAAAAAAGAACAAAAAACAAAACCACACAAAGAAACGAAACCGAGAACAACTGCTACGAAAAATAAGAAAGACAGATAGGAAAAAAAGAAAAAAGATAGAAACCAAGTAACGTGTTGATGTTAGAACTTAAAATATATTATAGAGATATTTATGTTTTTGGTAGTATTTCATTTTATTATATACTGCATAGTAAAATCGAGTCTTAATTGGAACATGATTAGAGTCACCAACAAACAAGACGGAAAAAGGAGAAAAAAAACATACGACACAAACACACGCATTGCCTCCTATCCGCAGGGTGCCGGGGTCGGCATCCGCTCCCGTTCCGTATGGACTCAATGGAAACCAAACCAGAATACCGGATAATCAGAACTTATCTGGAGCTGAGTAAAAAACGGCCCCCAAAAAAAGAACAAAATCTAAACACTTCATGATTTAATATTTAGAAGAAGGATATAAAGAGTTAAAAACCTATAGTACTATATATTTGTTATTTTATTATTTTTGTTTATCTATACTATAAAAAAAGGGGAGACAAAAAAGGGAAAAAATGTCACCTACACGACCTTATGCGGGGAAGGGGAAACGGAATAAAGAACAACAAAATAAGGAACTGGAAAAGAACATGCGGACGGGAACGTCTTTAAAAAAAGGACGGTTTCTCCATATTTCAATTAGGATTTCTATTATTATATTAATATATATTAGTATTTGATTTCGTATCATCGCTGGACGCGAGTTCTTCTAACACATATGAATACGGACACAATATGTTTTGGAATCGGACTCTGTATCGTCGTTAGACATGAGCTATTTTAACTCGTACAGGCACATGTTATCATATATATATATAAATCCAAAGAGAAGAAACTCCATCGTCCGGTAGTTAGAGGGAGGCGGACCAAATAAATGGATGGACGAAAAAAAAGAGCCTGAAATTTTGCCTCTTTATTATTAGGTGGTATAGACGTGTAATAAGCATAATTTTATATAGAAACCGTAGAATGTACTTTTGTTTTAAACTTATTTATAGGTATAAATATTAATACTATTTATATATAATTAGTTAAATTTAGAAAAGTTAACTTTTGGAGAAACGTCATTTTTTTGTTTATTTTAGGACCACGGGAGCAGGAGTGCCTTGAGCTCTAGCCTGCCCACACTACACAAGGTTTTTTTTTTTTTTTTGGAGAAACGTCAGAATACACAGCAGGCAGGAGCAACCTGGTCCATACGCAAGGCCCAAGGCCCAGCCCGATTGACGAGCTGCTGCTTTTACTTTACTGATTACTGATGATTGAAGGGTAAATCGCCAAACCCTCCGGCCGCCGCCATTCCATCTCGGCATCTTGCCGCCGCGCGCGCACAATGCTGCATCCCCATTTCCCTGCGACAGCCGCGCTCTCTCTTCGAAGCGATGATTCCATGATCGAGGAGAAGTGATTGAGGCATCTCTCCGCCGCCCGCCCAGGCGCAGCGAGTAAGGCGAATTGGGGATCTTGCTTTCACTCTGTTCGTGCTCGTGCCACCCATCTTTCTACTCATCGTTTAGCCCCCTCGCAGCGGCTAGCGACGGTGCTCTGATTGGTGGGTACCAAGCTATTGCGCCTCTGACGAGACGCCGGAAAACAGCCCTTGCCGCGGCACCTCCAGCTCCGGTGATCGACCCTGCCGACCGCATCAGCAAGCTTCCGGAGGAGATGCAGGTGCAGATCCTGTCGTTTCTGCCGGCGCAGGAGGCTGTGCGAACGTGCATCCTCGCGCGGACTTGGCGCCACGTCTGGAAGTTCACCAGACGCCTGCTCATCACGGGCAAGTCCGTCCAGGAGGTCTGTGAATTCGTGGATCGCCTGCTTCGCGTCCGCTGCGACGGGCTCGAGCTTGCGTCCCTCGACGGGCTTCGAGTCGAGCTTGCGTCCCTCGACGCGAGTGAGATCAGGTTGGATCCGTTCGTGGAGGTGGAGGATTACGAGGAGGCCAGCATCAACGATGAGGACATGTCCAGCATCAAGAGATGGATTCGTCGGGTTCTGAAATGTCAAATCCAGACGCTCCGGGTCGACATATCTGCTCGAACCAGCTTTGATGTCTACTTGCAGATGAGCACAACGCGCCTCCTCGACTCGCGGCACTTGACCAGGTTAGAGCTCACAGGCGTATTGTTCATCTGTCATTGGCTCAACCTGGATGTCTGTCCTGCGTTGGAACATCTGGAGATTAATGAATGCTGCTTGGAAGACGTGAGGAAGATCACTTCCCTGTCACTGAAACACCTCGTCATCACATCCTGCGAGTCCAATGGTGCTCGTAACCGCATTCAGATTTGTGTTCCACGTCTAGTTTCTTTGTTGTGGCTGGGTAACATAGATGTCAGGACTCCCCTGCTGGAGAGAATGCCAGAGTTGGTGGAGGCAAACTTCCGGATTAACTCATATTGGGATAAGTGCTATTGTGATGATCCCATGGCTTGTTACCACATTACGCGGGATGGTGACACTTCAGATATTGATTCTGATAGCGATGACAGCGAAGAAGGTTCAGGTGATTATGCTGGACAAAATACCACAAAGTGTGTGGTCCTTGAAGGTTTAGCACAAGCTAGAGATCTAGTGTTGATAGCTGATCGCCCAACGGTACAGTACACTCAAACATATATGCCTTTTGTCCTTGTGGATTATTCACTTAAACTATATATATCTTTCGAGTCAGAAAATTGTCCCTGCTGATAGCAATTATATATTTCTACACTCATACATTCCCACCATCTAAACAGTTTTTATTTACTATCTTTTTTTTTCTTCTGAGTGCAATCTGTCCAGTTTATTTTCAAAAGGGATTTGAGGTGGTGCCCCACTTTTTCCATGTTGAAGACCTTGGTACTCACTCAGGTTTACTGGTGTGAGCCTGCTGATTGCAGTGTACTAGAGTGTATGCTTGAACATGCACCACTTTTAGAGAAGCTCACACTTACTTTACAACAACAACAACAACAACATAGCCTTTTGTCCCAAGCAAGTTGGGGTAGAAGCTCACACTTACTTTAAAAAAGGTAAAATATTTCTAAATGGGGAACCACGGTTGCATTGCTGACTGGGTGGGTAGTGAATTATTACTGATTGAACTTGGTGACTTCATTTCAGGAACTGCAGGACGGTAAATATAAAGTGGAAATAAAAGGATACCCTGATGCAAAAGTGAAATTGACCAAAATATCGCAACACCTTCAGATAGTAAAGATCATTTGTGAAGATGTCAATGGAATATTTGTTAATGTCCTGAATTTTCTAGGTACACTCAACATATGTAAGATAACAATCAACTCTGCTTTTACTCTACAATTGTATGTTTTAATTTATATTAGGAATATGGTGGAAACACAATACGCTGTCTTGGTAAAGTTTATGCACATGTGGTGAAACATGGTAGAATACTATAAATAAAAAACAGTAAAAGAAATGTAGATTTAAACCAACAGTTCAAGATAAATGAAGGTAGCCCCTTTTTTTTGCAGAATAGGAAGAGTAACCTAATTCATATTATTTCAGTTGTTACCCACACAAAAGTAGTTTTTTCTGAATAGGAAAACATATGCCAGTTTGGATCAAGTAGTTCGAAATCACACACTGTCACACTTTTCTATCTGACCCCAAACTCTGTAATTGTACAAATCTAATTATGTCCCTAAACTAAATAAGTGCCTCCATCTCAGCCCGAAGCAGTCACATCACAGGAAAATAGCTTGTGTGATGTTCCTGCAAGGGAGCAATATGTGGGTGCACATCTCATAATTGCATGGTTGGTTCCTAAGCAATTACTGTAGCAAACCATGGTTACTGTAGCAAAACCGCCGTCCAAAACCGCTACAGGGTGTAATTTGAACGTTTTGAAAAGTTCAGGGTGTAAAACAGACGGTTTTATAGTTGGGGGTGTAGGTTAGACACTGACTGATAGTTCAGGGGGTTAAGTAGACTTTTTCCTATGAATGACAACACTATCTGAATTCAGTCACATTGTGCTGCTAGCATAGCAAGTGGTTCCAAGACGTGGATTGCACCAAGGCAAGATAGCATGTGGATGATAAGATGGTCAAGAATGAGCTTTCGCTCCAAGCCTCTCTGGCGAGCTAGACGACAATGAATGGAGTATGTTCGGGGGCTATTTTGGGCTGAGATAGAATACTTTAGATTGGGACCTTTGCAAATTTATAGTTTGGGGACACAGGTGTGTATCACGTAATAGTTTAGGCACCAACCTTGTACTTATGAGCTATGATGAACCCACATGTGGTTCCATGCTAAAGCACCACATCAGCTAATTTGTTGTGATGTGGCTGCTTTAGACCAAAATTGGGGTACTTAAATAGTTTAGCGACCTAGATATACAATTTTATAGTTTCGTGACCAAGATGAGAATGACGTAGTGCGTAGTTTATGGAGCGCCAGTGTACTTTACTCTATATTCTATTAAAAGATAATAGCAAAAAATTTATATTCTAGTAAAAAATGATGTCAAATTTCAAGAATGTAAACCTCTAAGACAGCGGTTGTATTTCGTTGAGACTTATTGAGTAGTTATCTTAGGTATCCATTATACTTCATTCCAACAAAACATTTGAGTAATTAGCTTATTATGATTCATTTTCAGGAAGTAAATTCTTATGCACTGAATTCTATTCTTGTATAAATTCTTCCCATGTTTCACTATCACTGTCAATGCCCTCTTAACTTATCATGCTTCTCATATTTGTGCAGGTTTTGAGACCAGAGTAACAAAAAAATGATGAAGAAACAACTATCTCACTAAACTGGTAAATATATATGCCATAAAAGCAAAGGCGCCTTCGTCATGGGAACCACCATACTATTAGGAAGCATACTGTTTGTCTGCTCATATTCCCACTCTAACGAACATGCTGTTTGTCTGTGTGGTTTTGGCATCCAGATTGCCTAGCTCATAGCTGGCTCAATGTTCCCATCCTTTTCCTGTTATGTTTCAAGAACCTAATAGAGAGTAGTATTTGGTTTACTAACCTCTGCTTATCTGTTATATTGGATACTTCATTTCTTCTTTAAGTGATTCATGATATCTTGAATGTTCTTGTATTCCAGCAGTATTTGAAACAGTAAGATGTCAGGGCATTATTTAAATTAATCATTCATGTCAACTTTTCTTTCTAAGTGAAATTGAATGTCTCATCATTCAGATCGGGTGGTACAGTTTGGACGTTTGGTTAAAGCTAAGGGTTTTATAATAAAAACTTTCCCGAATGGAAAAACTCTATATTACATTATGATTTGGGATATTATTTCTGGAACATTACTGTCAAATCTTGGCCAAAACATTTACTCTTATATAAACTCTCATAAATCCAACTGTAAATATATTACATTATGATTTGGGTTAGTAACATTGGACGATCAAGGGATGTGCATGAGTCAGTGCAACTTATGGACATTTAACTATTTCTATTGTTTTCTTGCAAAGTTTCCAACTGCCCAACTCCAAATTTAGTTGTCTTGAATGGGCCTGGAATATGTAATGCCAGAATAAAAGTTGTCTTAACTGTATATGTTGTGCGAGTTGAACTGTGTTTTTGCCTGGCCAGCATCTTGCTTTTGCATTTGTAATCACCATGACTTGTGTTCTACATGATGTTTCTGAAATAATGATTATTTTGTTCAAATTTTATGCGACGTAGCAAAAATGGGCTGTTATACAGCGATGAAACAACAAATTTACACTAATCATTGGATCGTGTTGTTTTGTTCCTTAAATCAAAGCACTCTAAAAGATATGGCACTCTGGAAAAGAGCAAAATGAAATTTTCCATGCATTAGTATTAGCTTTTACCGGATGGGTCATCATGGAACTAATGGCCTCTTAAAACTTAGGAAAAATACTAGCAAGCTAATAAGGTAGGGTGAAATAAAACCAATGATTATTGTAAAAAAAACATACATATTTAACGGAAATCATTACATTTGTACTAAAAAGAATTGGGTGGATATATATATGACACCACAGCACAGATAATTTTTTATAATTACCTCCTATTGTTTTATGTAAAGCGACCCTGAAAATATTTTAAAGGTGATTAAAAAATCAGGGTGGTTAACTTCGAAGTCAACTAGCCATAAAAATTGATCTTCGGGGCGGTTGACTTAGTAAAACTGCCCTTTAAAAAGCCACATTTCTATAATTGGTGGTATAGTAGCGGTTTTTTTTTATCCGGTATAGTAGCGGTTTCGAAAACCGCATCCAGCTAAAATCTGATTTTGACCGCGTCTAAAAATCATGTGTGTGATAGTATACTACTATGCACGTATTATGTTGATGAATCTTAAAGTTGCTACTCTGACGAATCTCTTTCAATAAATTTCACACTATGCCATATCAAAATTGCATGAAAGACATTATGTGTGAGTGAATGCTTGTCAAATCGGTAGTGCTAGCTCCCGGACGTCCAGACTCCCACGCCTACACCCTGTTTCCCATGCCCATGTGGGCCCGCGCCACCCGGACATCACCGGGTCAGTCGACTCGATGTGGGGACCGCTCGCGCTCCTCTGCCCTGTCCGGACGTTTGTGCCTGCTTGGCGGTGCCCCAACAGACGCTGCGGCAGGGGGATCCCGTTGCAACATGTGCAACACCAGATCTACTTTTGCAACATCTGGATGAAACACTTGCAATATATGCTCAAAATAGTTGAAACACTTGCAAAACATCTAAAAACACTTGAAAAACACGTGCGTAGCAGTTGCAAATATATGCAACATCCAGATGAAACACTTGAAACATACGCAACATGCATGTATATGCAAAGATGAAACACTTGCAACATATGTCTGAAACAGATAAAACATCTAGACATACCCTTGAAACACTATTGCAACATGTGCAACATCCCAATCTACTTTTGCAACATCGATATAAAACACTTGCAACATACCTCCAAAACATTTAAAACATACGCTTTCTACATAATGTCACCTTACTGCTTGGACGAATGGAGGCTTATCGTTGTGAAGCTCGATGTTGGCACAGAGGTCGGCAGCGGTGCATGGAGCTTGTAGTGGCGCAGAGCTCACCGGTGCAGCAGCAGCAGCACGGGCAACTCGTCAGCTGGGCAGTGTCACACGAAGCTCCTCCACTCGCCTGCTTGCTAGAGCATCTGTTGTGGAGGCTCACGAGTTTGGTAGAGCATGCGTGGAGCTTGACGGCGCGCATGGAGGCAAGGTAGAAAGGCGAGCAGGTGCAACAGCGATGGAAGAAAGAGGATGAGCATGGGTTAGGTGGGACCGTGAGGGAGGAAAATAAGTAGTGAGGGAGTATCGCGCGGTCAACAACGAAGGAGAAAGGCGAGCGGAGATAGCAGCGACGTCGTGGAGAGGAGTAGCGGCATAGAAGAGAAGTCTGTTAGGTGGAAACTGTTGGGCCATTAGTAGGCCATATGCGTTGTGGTCCAGTTGTCTGACACGAAAGAAACAATCCAGATGTCCGTGTAGGAGCATTTTCCGTTGTTAAATTCCGGAAAAAGAAACCTTACTTAAAGAATGTTCGGCGGGCCCATTTAGGTCTAGAGGTACCTAACTCCGAAGTGACACCTGTGTAATTTACAACTGAATCCTTTTTGCGGTACCTCGCGATCCAAATTCAAAACCGTGTACACAAGCAAAAAGTCTTTTGATATGTATCCATGGCCGACTCCTCTTTCGACACTGACTAATCACGAGACCACAATCGTTTCTAAGCCGTGCCCAATTGGTACGATATATACTCATTATGCCTTGTGGCTCCAGCTCTCAGATCGAGCCTCGCTTCAAATGTTAGACCAGCAGTTTGCCGTGGATTTTCTCGAACTTAATTTGATCATCATCTGGACTAGTTATTTCTAATATAATTGCGAATTTATTTGGAATATATATTGATAGGTATGATTCCACTCCAAAAATATTGATAGGTATGATATTGCTATTCTTGCTCCTTCACACATACAGTCAGGCCCACATAAAAACACACAACAAATTACAAGAAAGGTTTTGCGTTCAGTAAATTCTAGAAATTTTAGGGTGTCTACCACAAGATATAATCAGGTAGGTAGGGACATAACCATGCCAGCTATTATTTGTCCTACGTGGACAAATGAAGAGTCAATAGGAGTACGACAAGATTGTTGGAAGCTACTTTGGCCTGTATTAAATTAAATTATTATTATAGGAGAGTGTTTAGTGACTTCTTAGTTGCCTCATGCATGTACCATCTACAAGATATTGGGCATATATAATCCCTAAGGCGCCCCTCTGTTCGTTTCGATGAAATTTAACTTATGCTGATTTGTTGTGAGAGGAAAACATTGTTCGTTTACTAAAAAAAAGTACTGCTGAAATAGTTCAAGCAACTAGTTGATGACTTTTTTTAAGTCTACTAATTGTTAATCCACTAGTCATATATTAGTTGTTAATTCATTAATCTATATATAAAAGTTAAAAGAACTAATCGTTAGTCCTAGTTTATCAAACAAGTTTAAGTTAACTACTGGCTTAGCTTGTGTCGAGTGCCTGCTTACAGCTGTTGCAAACCTAACCAATGACATCATCAGGGGACATGGGTGCAGCAAATTTGCACGTGTGTCAGGCTCTTTGTTAATTGTTTCCTATCGTTAGTTTCAACATTCTCCGCGATGCGTTCAGGGCTCTTAGCAAGCGTCAGAAGGTCACTTCTAAAAGAAATACCGAAAGATGAAGGCAAACATATCCAACCCTATTGCATAATAAAAACAATATATTTTATACATTTTATTTAATTAGCTGGCATAATGTTGTTCAAAAAAATAGAAGGACCAGTGTCATATATAATTCTTTTATTCTAAGTTATAAGATGTTTTTACTTTTCTAAATACATAAAAAATTGTAGGCAAACTCACTTGCTACCGCCACCCATTATTGTCGGAGATGAAGCAGGTCGTGATATTAGGTTCTGGGTTTTGGGGGTTTTTGTGCTCTCCGAGCTTATGAGGAGCTTTCGGGGAGGATATGCTGGACCGACGATGGTGGTGGTCAAGCCGACGACGGAGGACCAGGCAGCAATGCGCCACCAGAGCCCGAGAGGTGGTGGAGGCGCGCTCATGCCAGATCTAGAGAGAAGCTCATGTTAGGGGTGGTCGTGGTCGAGGAAAAAATTGCAAAAATAGAACTCCAAACATGGGGTGTTTGCAGATTTGACACTGAACCCACGTTTCATAGACATAGATGGACCCATTTGTCATCCACCCCGAGTGTTAGATTTGAGAACACCCCATGTTTAGGTAGTTGGAGCCAGGCAGGGTAGCTACGAGGGATGTCACAGGTAGCTGCGAGGGAGCGTGAGGGAGAGAGAGAGAGGGAGAGAGAGAGGAGGCGAGGAAGAAGAGAGGAAGCGTGCGGGCTAGCTGCCGGATGTACTCCCCGTGCGTGTGCACCTGGATGTAGAGTTCAAGATATTTTAATCATTTTGTGTAGGCTCTTCATGTACAATTTGTTGATCCATAGTGTGGGGGTACTAACCCCTATACCCCTACGGCTAGACTTGGGCTGGCTCAGACCAGTGGGCCTGGCCCATTAGAGGACGACACATGGCTCAGTCGATCTGCTTGGCGTCCCACACAAGGAAGGAAAGCAAACTTGGAGATCAAGTAAGATCCTGGTCGGTTAGAATAGGAATCCTTATCCGGTCTCTCGTTCACCGTCGGCTAGATCACCTAGACCACCGGCATGAACAGCTTCACCGCCACAGCCACGGAGGAGGCGTAAATCTGTTCTGCGTCGACCACGTTTTCATCGGCTATGGCTCTGACCACACTGGCTACGACTCCGACCACCCTAGCGACGGCTCTGACCATGCTGGCGACGACCTCAACCACCCCAGCAACGGCTTCGACCACGCCGACAACTCGCCGACCACTTCCCCGCTATAAAGGAAGGACGATCGACAACACCGACCTAATCGAAGCTATCGACCAGGTCGGCCACAAGCTATCTCAAACCCTGACTTTAGTAGATTCGATTCAAAATCAATCTATCGAGCAGGTACCTCTTCACCACAATAGATCTACCCGACCAGTTCAGGCTCACCGTCTAACATGGCTTGATACAGATCTAGTAGTCACCACTACTCCTAAAGGAAGTACGGTACGTCTTTGCCCGGTTCCTACACCTGGCCTCAGGCTCCTGGCGAAGGACTATCAGGCCCTCCCATATGGTCTGAAAAACGCTGCCTTCGAGTACGCGTATGGTACACCTCATCTGTTCATGGGTCCTATGGAGCGAGACCATGTTTCAGATCTGCGCTTCCTAGATATACCTCGACCATCACTAGGTAACACTGTCAATATGGTCAGACTCCAAGAATATCATGAAGGTTCGGTTCATACACTTCCTGAGGACGGTGACTCCAGCACCGGATCTACACATACCGAGGTTGAACACCTCAATGATGAATATGATCTGGATCCACTACCGTACCCTCTGGGTTTCTATCCGATCCCAAGGTTTCCACCAAGACATGGCGACATGGTGCTCAACGTCAGCAATAACGAGCCCGCAGTCGTAGGAGAAACTGACGAGCAACGGCAACTTCGCGAACAGCGTAACGCCAACCGCGCCCAACGCCATCAGCTCGAGACCAAAGAAGAAGTATGTCGTAGGGGACCCCGACCTCGAGATCTAGCTAACGCCTTCGACAGAGTAGGCGATAGGCAAGTTTTCAGGACCCCAAGTGCCAACATGGCCGTTGCCATGGCCAACCTAGACTGATTACCAGACACTCCAGAAAACCAAGTGGTTTGCGAAGATATCAAAGCATATCTAACCGCCGCTGTGGGCCAAACTATCGAGCTCGCCCAGCGAGCCCGAGCTGCTACAAGCACGTCCATCGCATCTAGTCGGAGCCGTCATTCCTGCGCTTCAGAGCATCCAAGTCACCAACATCATGATGATCAGAGAGTGCCCAATCCCCCATGTGGTGGTGGCGACGGCGGTGGCGGGGATGGCGGTGGAGGCAACGGTTACGAGGGTGGACAAGAAGGTGGTCGAGGTCATCGTGACAACAACCACAATCGTCACGACAATCGAGATCAGGAGGTCGACTAGAACCCTCCTCATGATCTCCGTCACCGTCTTCCTCCTCGCGATGCCCATAGTCACATCACTAGTCGTGCTAATGACCGCCAGGCCCACAAGAACATGCGCCGCATCCTGTATGACACCAAACATGGCCCCCCGGGTCTCAAACAGTTTACTCCTCATCTCCGACAAGTTGTCTGGCCAAGGAATTTCAAGCTTGAGAAGCTCAGGAAATACGACGGCAAGGAGAACCCTGAAAGCTGGGTCACGCTCTACAAGATCACCGTCCGATCTGCTACAGGTGATGAGCATGTAATGGCTAACTATCTTCCAGTTGTTCTTGATCAAGCATAACACCAATGGCTTCTCAGCCTCTCGGAGAACTAGTTCGATACCTGGTTGGATCTTTGGCAAGCCTTCATTGACATTTTCATTGCCATGTGTGACCAGCCAGGCAACAAGTACAACCTCGAGCGCATACGTGACCGAGCAGGTGAGCCGCTACATGACTACATCCGATGCTTTTCGGATATGAGTCTCAAGATCCCAAGAATTACTCATGACAAAGCAGTCTCAGCTTTCATCAAAGGCCTTCGCCACCATGACGCCCTCAGAAGCAAGCTGCTCCGGAAACGACGGTCTATGGTCTCCGAGCTCCTCGCTACTGCCAAAAACTATGTGGATGCCGATGACGCCGAGAAGATCATTAAGGAAGACGTGGGTGGGTCATCACACCCCCAGCATGCACTGCGCTAGGATGATAAACCCGATGACCGTGGTTGGAACAACAACCACGAACGTCGTGACTGGCGCAACAACAATCGCGACCGCCGAGATAATCGTGATCGGTGGCCCGATAATCGCGGTGATTACAGAGGCAAGCGTCCCCGCGAAGATGACCACGAGGTCAACGTGGTCAAGTAACCTGCTGGTCCCCGTGATTATCAAGAGGATTACAACAAAGTTTTGAAGGGTCCTTGTCAGATCCATCCCAAGTCCAATCACACCATGGAGAACTGCCGCTTCCTCAAGAACATCTCGCTAAGCCACTTGCCCATGATGATGCTCCAAGCTCCAAAGCCCATTGACGATGGACCGCGGCGTGACGATGATGATAACGATGATGACGAACAGGATAGAAATCCTCATCATCAATATGTCAATCCCACCAAAACCGTCCACTCCATCTTTGGCAGGAAGGTGTCCTTAGAGTCCAAGCGCGAGCGCAAGCTATTGAAGCGGGCTTGCTTGAGTGTCGTCAACACCGATGACCTCATCTTTGATCCTAGGCTCCCGGCTTGGTCCTATCGCGAAATCTCCTTCAGCTGAGAAGACCGGTGGGCGGAAATTCTAGAACTTGGTCGTTTTCCCCTCGTCCTCGACCCCTGTATCAATATTGTCCGATTCAAGAGGGTGCTCGTGGATGGTGGCAGTTCCATCAACATCTTATTTCACAACAATTTACCTGCTCTTAAACTAACTCAGGCTGATCTTAAGCCTTATGATGCACAGTTCTAGGGCGTCCTTCCCAGACAAAGCTCCACACCACTCGGGCAGATCACGCTCCCTGTACAATTCAGCAATCCAAACCACTTCTGTACCGACTACGTCAACTTTGTGGTCGCGGACTTCGAGGGTACTTACCACACTATCCTTGGTCGACTAGCGCTCACCAAGTTTATGGCCATACCGAACTACTCTTACTTGGTGCTCAAAATGCCTACCGACCAGGGCGTCCTTACTCTCAGAGGCAACATTTACACTGCTTACACCTATGAAGAGGAAAGCTTTAAGGTGGCAGAGTCCACCGACCTCTCAATTTGCATGCAGCCACCTAAAAATGTCAAGGATATCTAGAAGTTGACTGGATGTATGGCTGCCTTAAGTCATTTCATCTCACGACTAGGCGAAAAGGGCCTACCTTTCTTCAAGTTACTCAAGGCCTTGGATAAGTTCGTCTGGTCACTAGAAGCTGACGCTGCCTTCACGCAGCTTAAAGAATTCTTAACCTCTCCTCTAGTCCTTACAGCCCCTCAGAAAGATGATGTCCTTCTTCTCTACATTGAGGCCACCGATCACGTGGTCTCCACAGTCATCGTGGTCGAGTGTGAGGAACATGGTCACGTGTATAAAGTCCAGCGCCCTATTTATTTCATCAGCGAGGTGCTCAATGAGTCCAAGGCTAGGTACCCGCAAGTTCAAAAGCTGATCTACGCCATCCTGATTACATTCCGAAAGTTGAAACACTACTTCGATGGATATCTGGTAGTTGTCAAGACTAATTTCCCATTGGGGGACATAATTCAAAATAAGGACGCTAATGAACGCATTGTGAAAAGGGCAATGGAGTTATGCCCTTATTCAATCGTGTTCCAGGGCTGCACATCCATCAAGTCTCAGGCTTTGGTGGACTTTATAGTCGAATGGACATACCTTAGTGCACCTCCCGATTAGGGGCCAGTCGAATACTAGAAGATGTATTTCGATGGCTCCCTAAACATCGATGGTGCAGGAGTAGGCGTGCTCTTTCACTCACCAACCAATGAACAGCTCCGCTATGTCCTCAGAATTTATTTCCCTACATCTAACAACACGGCAGAATACGAGGCCTGCCTCCACTGCATACGGATTGCTGTCAAGCTTGGTGTAAAACATCTCTATGTCTATGGCGATTCAGCCCTAGTCATTAACCGGCTTAACAAAGACTGGGACATGACTAGCAAGAAGATGGATGCTTATTGCAAAGAAATCAGAAAGCTGGAAGGCAAATTTTATGGCATCGAGTACACACATGTGGTCTGGGACAAAAATCAAGCAGCCGATGCACTGTCTAAGTTAGGGTCATCCTGAGCTCAAGTCCCACATGGCGTGTTCGTTCAAGACCTTGTTAAACCATCCATCAAGGAAGATGCAGATCAGGTGGTCAAGAAGCCTCCAGACCAGACTTTGGTGGCTACGGTTCCCCCTCCGAGCATTAACACTGACGATTGGAGAGTACCTTTCATTCAATTTTTACGGGATGGCACCGGTTATGCTGATCGAACAGAGAATGAGCGGCTCATGCGCCGCAGTAAGCAGTACCTACTGGTCGACGGTGTCTTGATGCGCAAAAATGCAAAGGAGGTAGTTCTGATGAAGTGTATCACTCGAGAAGCAGGTATTCAACTGCTCCATGAAATTCATAGTGGTACTTGCGGCAATCACGCTGCCTCTCAGACCCTGGTCGGTAAAGCTTTCCGAGTAGGTTTCTACTGCCTGTTTGCCGTGGCGGATGCAGAGAATCTAGTCCGCTGCTGCGACAGATGTTAGTTTTTTGCCAAGCATATACACATACCAACACATGAGATCCAGACCATACCAGCCTTCTGACCCTTTGCATGCTGGGGACTAGATATGATTGGTCCCTTCAAGTCGGCCCTTGGTAACTTCAAATGTGTCTTCGTGTTGATTGATAAGTTTTCCAAATGGATAGAGTACATGCCTTTAACCAAGGCATCATCAGAGAAGGCGGTTGAGTTCCTCGATCAGACTATACACCGTTTTGGCCTCCCCAATAGTATAATTACAGACCTAGGGACTCAGTTCACTAGCAGTGCATTCTAGGACTTCTGCGATGAAAGGAGCATAGTTGTGAAATATGTGTCAATAGCATATCCTAGGGCTAATGGGCAGGTCAAAAGGGCCAATGGCATGATCCTCGATGTGTTGAAGAAGAGGTTGTACAGGGAAAATGACAAAGCTCCTAGAAGATGGCTTAAAGAATTGCCGGTTGTGGTCTGGGGACTGCGAACCCAGCCCAGTCGCAACAATAGTGCTTCCCCATATTTCATGGTCTATGGCGTAGAAGCAGTCCTCCCTGTGGATATTGCTTTCTGTCACCGCGTGTTGAGAACTTTGATGAAGATAGGTCTTCCGAACCACGTGAACTCGAGATCAACTGCTCTGAAGAAAGACGGCTCAACTCCTATGTACGAATAGCCAAGTACCTAGCTGTGCTACGTAGATACTACAACAGAAATGTCAAAGAACGTCTCTTCATAGTCGGGGACCTAGTCTTGAAGTGGAGAACAAACCAAGAAGGCATGTATAAGCTCTCATCTCCTTGGGAGGGACCGTTCGAGGTCATCGAAGTCACCCGGCCTACTTCATACAGGCTGGCTCACCTCGATGGTACAGAAGTACCAAACTCCTGGCATATTGACAAGCTTAGGCGTTTCTACCCGTAGAGCGCATAAATAAAGATATGTACCATTCTTGTACATTGATTATTTCAATAAAGCAGTTATGTTTTTCCGATCACTCTAATATGTTTGTTTGGAAGCTACTCTTCAACTAATGTCTTACTAATACGCTAGTTGACAGACCACCATTTCTTTTTGAGTCCTCGGAGCTAGCCCTGTCTCCGACCTTTCCCTACACGTGCATGGGACTCGCTCTCTATGCTCTGGATGGTCAGCAGGTGCTCTCTGATCAGATCTATGTGCTCTTACGAGTATACAAGCTCCGCGCTTCACTCTCAGACCACATGTCCGACCAGGGCCATATGGATTCACAAGATGACGTGTCTGCCAATCGTTACAACTAAACTAGAACACTTATACGTTCTAACTTAGTTATCCGTCAAACACAATATACAAGCTTAACACATTTTTTAGATAAAAAACAACACAAGCTTACATTGGTACAATAGTACTTTATTACAAGCTTGCCTGACAAGGTACAAGTTTACAATAAACTAAACTATTGTTTGCTCTACAACTATAGGTAACCACCTATCTATGGTTGTGGCGCTGCCTCTGCTGATCGAGCTTCAGCCACAGGAGTCTGGCTGGTCATGACCGCAGGCTTCGGCTGCTCCTTGCTTGAAGATTTCTCGGCCTAGGACTAGCTGGTCAAGACCGCAGTCCCAGGTGGTCGGCTTGAAGACCCTGGAGCAGACGTCGTCGTCGTTTCTTGAGGAGGTGGCATTGGTGTTCCGCATAGATTTATATCACCGATTATCATCGTCGCCAGCTCCGATAACTGGCCCCGAAGCTCTTCTGCTTCCTGCATGCCGACTTCCTTGGGGTAGCCCTTCGTGAAGCGCGTGAAGTCGATCAGGGGATAATGCGCTCGCACCATGCTTAACACATGGGCGCCCGCAAACTCTCTAGCCTCCTTCATGAACTGCTGAAGCCAACCCTAGGCGAGTTGATATTTGTCGATCACTCCTAGCTGATGGGCTCGTTGTTTGGTTGGTGGCACCCCCGGGTCGAGCAATTCGAGTACCAGCCTGATCCCTCGCACCATCTGCGCGCAGCGATCCTTCCAGAGGTCGCGGTCCTTCTGGATGTCTAGAATATGTTTCTTGGCATTAGTCTTTAAGGCTGCAGCACAGTATTTTGGTCAATACTAGCGCCAACGGACATACATCGAGTTGTGAAAACACGATCAGGAAAGTGGCCACTTACTGGTTATCTCTTGGTTTCTGGTCTTCAACTCCTCGGTCACCTTGTTTGACTGGTCTAAGAGCCGTGTGTGGTCCTCTACCAGCCGGGTCTTCTCCACTGATAATTGCACACACTCCTCGCCCATGCGCGTGTTCTCTGTTCGAAGCCTGGTGACTTCCTCCGCCAGGTCTACAACAAGCTCCGGGAGACACGTCATTACGTATCAACATTAAAGACCAGTATTTGGACATGTGCGGCTAAGATAAGTTACCTGCCCTTTCCCGCTCCTTCTGACCAAGCTGAAGGACAGGACTAAGCCTTTGCACCTCAAGCTCCATCTGGTCCTTTTCAGTAGTCTCGAGTCGCTTGCGTAGACGCTCTACTTCAGTTGTTAGCAGCTTGTTATCTTCGGAGATGCCTTGAATCTGGTCAAAGCACCGTTTTTAGTACTTTGCAGTCTTCACGAGGCCCTATAAACCACATATAATATCATTTCTATATGTCCAAATCTTAAGGCTGGTCTACGACAGTTCTCAAGGGGTCCTCTTACCTGCACTTCTCCGATGAGTCATTTAGCTGCCCGCTCCACTCTCTGCGTCTCCTCATTGATGGAGATCTCCTCGTGGCAGACGTAATGGTCTCCACGTCCACGGCAGACGTATACATGTTGACGCCCATCTTGTGGGTGCCCTTGAATTTCTTCAACGACATCATCATCAGACTCCGCCGCCTGCTTGGCATCAGCTTGCCTCTGCTCTTGTTTGAGCCTAGTGATCGATATTGTTGCTACCGATTTACCCCGAGCTGCGGCGTCAAGTAGACCACCTTGCGTTGAGCTTGTGGTGGCTGTGGTCTGCTTAGGCACGCCCTGATTGGTCTCAGGGACTTGCCTTTCTGTCAAAGGATCTAGAAGACCCTGCTCTAGGGCCTCCTGCTTGGGCACCTGCTCGGGCACTCCCAATGTCGTGGTGGTGGTCGCCTCGGTTGCCCCGGTGGTGGCCAGTTGCTCCGGCCTCTCCGTTGATGCCAAGCTAGCACGTGACAATAGAACAGTCACTTTTTATACGCTTGCTAATACTATTGACGCCCTATTTAATGAGTTTTTAGGAACTTACAGATTCGAGCTCTGAAGTACGGTGGTGAAGGCGCGACGCCGTGGTTGCCCTTGGCTTGGGCACTGGGCGGAGGAGCCCTGGCCTCCATCTTGTGGTGGTGGCCTGGCTTCCTCTTCAGATGTCCTCATGCTTGGCATCGGCCCCACTAGCGGTGTCTGGCCTTTTTGCGGCCCCTTTGCTAGTGGGGTTGATCCATCCTGCATTGTTTGCTTGCTCCTCTTCCGTCGAAGATTGAGCACATAGGAGCTCGCGTCCTCCTCTGCCGTTTCTTCTTCAGACTAGTCTATTATGGTCCGATGATGCTTCCTGGTCGAGCCTTCTGGGCACTCGCTTGCCTGGGAGATTCTGGCCCTCTTCTTTGACTGGTCGGTGGTGACTGGACTCTTACCAATTCCTGCTCACGCTCCAGAGTCGTGATCCTCCTCGACGTAGCACTGCTGCACGTTCCGTAGAGGTGGCTCCACGCTCTGCGGGTGCTCGACTCCAGGCGCTAACAACACAAACAGGTTGTGTCTCTCCATGCCATGCACTTGTATACATGCAAAGACAAGGCGAATCAGGTCTTTTCACTTTATGCTGGTCGGCAACACTTCTTGGGGCTAACAAGATCGGTTGTTTACCTTCGGAGCTGGTCGGACGAGTTTATACGCGTGCTGGATCCTGTTCGGGGGAGAGTAACTTTGGTCTGCCAGATTGAACAATTCCCTAATTCGGCGTATGACTTTGTCATGGTCTAGGTCCCCCGATCGCATCCTTGTCTGGTCGGCCGAGCCTTGGTACTCATACCCGGCGTGCACCCTCCTTTGGCAAGGCTGCACACACCGGCTAATGAAATTCCCAGCCATAGTCGGTCCGTCCAGGCGGTTCCATGGAAGCAGCGACATCAACTCCTCTACTTGCCCGGCCAGCTCTAGTCGCTCATTCTAGGACACCCTCTTGTCTGGAACCCAACGTCGCATAATGTAGCACTGTCGGGCTCTTCGCGAATGTAAAACCACTTCTTGTACTAGTCTCCAAGCGAGTTGTTCTAGGGGCAGTTCTGGTATTCTTGCTTCATCCCATCCCGGAGGGTTAGGTACACCCCACCAACAATCTTGGAGCCGCCTTGGAACCCTTTCTTCCTCAAGCAGAATAGATATCGAAAAGAGGTCGAAATGGGGTTGGATTCCCCCATACGCCTCACACAGGTGGATGAAAACAGAAATAAGGAAAATCGAGTTGGGATGCAAATTGCAGATCCCAATCTCGTAATACAAACAGAGACCCTAGAGGAATGAATGGATAGGAACCTCGAAACCCCGCTTGAAGATATCTTCAAAGACAACTATCTCACTAGGCTAGGGATTGGGGTAGCTGTCGCTGCCCGCTGGCCGCCATCCCGCAAGCTCTCGATTGTGCAGCACGCCCAGGCCGACAAGGTCGTTGATGGTCGACTCGGTGGACTTCGACTTCCACCACTCCTTCCTCATCATCTCCGCCCTCTTCGCTGCTTCCATCCTGGCCATCTTCTACCTATCTCGCCTCTTTACCTTGGCTTTGTTGGTGTACAGAGAGCACGTCGCTCCTAATGCGCGGCGAGGTGTGCTAATGGTGGCGGCGGGCTGGAGGAAGAAGGTTTTGGTTTGCAAATGCGACTGTTGGGTGTAAATGGGGAACAACCACTCCGTGGCTATTTATCTCATTCACTGTGCCATTCCACCTCCCCGAGATTCTTGGGATATGTGCGCACAAAATGTGGCACGATCCCTTCGGTTTCCACTTTTTCCCTGGTTACTGCGCTAGTAAATGCGCACCTCGTTTCCTCTGCGGGAGGGCCCACACTGGCATGCTCTTCTGATGAACGGTTCGTTGTGACACTGACAAGGCAGATGGACGTGACGATAACATCCCATCAGTCAACTTTTTGTGACATCATGACAGAGCAAGGAAGAAAGATAAACACCAATTAAATATTCTGATTCAGACGGGAAGACAGTAAGAGATATTCGGGGACTGGTCTAGCCACAGATCGTCATAGACCACCGAGCACGTTATATTCCAAGACCAGGCTCGGGGACTCGTCGACCATGTCTCACATAGCTTGGGGACTCGTTGACCACGTCTCATTCTGCTCGGGGACTCATCAACCATGCCTTATGCTGTGCTCGGGGACTGTTTCGACCACTCTCCGACCACGGCTCGATGCCTGATTTCCTCAGCTACATGTGAAATTGGACTTACATATAGTTGGGAGATCATTACTTTTTAGACCTTGCTACAAGGTTCATGCCTCGCCTTCCAGCAAGCTCGGGGACTATATCAGTATAATGCACCTGTTGGTGCATCTCAGTATCAAGTTTCTATGGAGTTTCATTTTAGACCCTAGCACCATGTTCCTACGTCACCTACTACCAGGCTCGGGGACTAAGTGGGCACACTTCACCTAGCGGTGAATGTGTTTATTTTTTGACCCCTACGCTTTGTTTACCCCGTTTATATTTCTTATTAGAAATACAAGTGGGCACACTTCACCAGGAAGGAAATCTTTTTCTTTTTTCTCAAGAGCACCATACATTCTTCGGACAACCTCCTTCACCGGCAACAACGCTTGCAACAACTGCTCGGATGCCGCTTTGACAGGTCGAAGACGTCAAGAACTCAAGCCTCACTGTTCGGAGAAGGTCAAGACGGTGTGTCGCATCGTAATGCATAGTGCTCGGGGTCTAGCTGTGGGGGTACTGACCCCTATACTCCTACAGCTAGACTTGGATTGGCTCAGACCAGTGGGCCTGGCCCATCAGAGGACGACGCGTGGCCCAGTCGATCTGCTTGGCGTCCCACGTAAGGAAGGAAAGCAAACTTGGAGATCAAGTAAGATCCTGGTCGGTTAGAATAGGAATCCTTATCCGGTCAGCTATGGCAATCGTAACCGGGCAGGATTAGTTTCTAGATTTGTAACCCTGCCCCCCGGACTACATAAGGTGGGCAGGGGACCCCCTCAAAACATATCTCATTATACACAATACAAATCAGACGTAAGACGTAGGTTTACGCCCTCACGGTGGCCGAACCTGGATAAAAACCTCGTTGAGTCTTGCATCACCATCTAGTTCGTAGCTTGTGCACCTGTCTACCGATAAATCACTATATTGGGCATAGCCCTTATTAGACTGCCGACCAGGTTTCGTCGACACATAGAGGATGTAAATGTTAAGCTGCATTCTATCCTAATATAAGCACACCGATACACATGTACAACTCTAGGCGGCCTACATCGATCACGATATGTCCAAGTCTCGATCTCAACTCTACTAGGGTAGGAAGAATGCTAAAGTAACATATGTACAGTACACTATTGTCTGTATACATGAAACGGCCGGCCATCACATGCACGTGCATGTGGGGCACACATGAGTCAATGACACGTGGGACAGGATGATATATCTCAAATTTAATGGCAGTCTTCAAATTTTCCCTTTATCAAAAGGATTCGTCATACAAGACGTACGATATCTTCGACTGATTTTACGCCCTTCACTACTGGACAGGCAGGCTTTGCCGAGTGCCAAAAGCACTCGGCAAAGACCTGTTTACTCTTGGCAAAGGCTTTGCCGAGAGCCCCTCTCGGCAAAGGGCTGCCGGCAAAGCGGCGTCCGGCAAAGGGGCCTTTGCCGAGAGCCTTCTTTCGGGCACTCGGCAAAGCCTTTGCCGAGGGCCACGGCGACTCTCGGCAAACAAAAGTAGCCGTTAGGAGCTTTCCGCCGTTACTGGCCCTTTGCCGAGAGCCGACTCTCGGCAAAGAATTTTTCAAATTTTTTTACTTAATTTCTTTGCCGAGAGCTCAGATGTCCGGCTCTCGGCAAAGATTTTTTTCTTTTTTTTACTTAATTTCTTTGCCGAGAGCCCAGGTGCCCGGCTCTCGGCAAAGATTTTTTCTTTTTTTTTTTGAATAATTTCTTTGCCGAGAGCCCCGGTGTAGGCTCTCGGCAAAGATTTTTTTTCCTTTTTTAAGAATAATTTCTTTGCCGAGAGCCCCGGCGTCTGACCCTCGGCAAAGATTTTGGTTTTTCTTTTTTTTAATTTCTTTGCCGAGAGCCCTCTGGGCCGGCTCTCGGCAAAGAGCTGTCATTTCGTTGTCCACTGTCCAGCTTTGCCGAGAGCCTGCCTTAAAAGGCTCTCGGCAAAGAGCCTTTGCCGAGGGTCACCCTCGGCAAAGTGACCAAATCTTTTTTTGTTTTTTTATTTTTTGTTTTCAATCCCTGCAAACACGACAAATGTGTGTGTGTGTATATATATATATATATATATATATATATATATATATATATATATATATATATATATATATATATATTATCCATCACAAATATACCACATTCAGCACCATATATATCACATCCATCGCATAACTCACATCCAGCACCATATGTCACAATTGTTCACATAAATCACATAAAACTTTCTCAAATATAAGTCCACGTACATAACAAGTTCGTGCATAGTTCATCCACATGCATGCATACCAAAACAAGACACGAAACTACCAGTGCTACTCACTGCGCCGGCCGCCCTTGACAACCTTGTGACGGCGGTGACGGAAACACTTGGCCGCCCTTGACAACCTTGTGACGGCGGTTGCCTTGATGGTGTGGTATGCTTTGCATTCATGCACGCCACTGCCGGGCAGCCTCGTGCTGAGCGGCCCACTCCGGACTTAACCACCTGTCCACCATCTTCTCCCAAGCCTCGGGGCACTAAACAAGCCACTGTTCAAGAGAGCAATCAAATCAGTGCTTGATTTGGTTACTGCCACCTCCACAAGCATATTTGCCAAGCTATGTCAATGAAAATCAACACAACAAACAGAGTAAAATAGCTACTGATTAAAATATGATTTGCATCTCAGGTTCAAAGTTCATGAGAATAAACAAGTAGTGAGCTGCAGTCAACAAACACAACAGAAGCAACCTGAGCATCTCATCAGGAATGACACACTGTGGCTGCTTTACTACGAATACAAGAATACAAGTAACCAGACATGCAATCAATTATTAGCCAACAAAAACTTGCATTAGAAAATAACCTGAGCAGTTTCTGCACCCTGTTGCTGTTGCTGAAATAAAAAACAAAGGTTTGATGAACTCAAGGTGGCAGCTGCTGTTGTTGACCTCCACATGAAAAACGCAATCGAACCATTGTTACACATGAGCCAAGCACATAAGAAAATTCAATCCAGCCGAACTATTCCATGTAGTGAGCTGCAGTCAACGAACATAACAGAAAAAAATTCAATAGAACCAAGCTTCTCTGCATGCACCATCGACAATTAAATGAACACAACATGTTGGTCTAGCATTTCAGTGGATGGATTTGGAGACACTCACCCAGCGCTCCCCGCCGTGGGCAAGTCCAACATCGTCACCACAAACAAAGCAGCCTTTACGGACATACCACATCATCGCCACAAACAGAGCAGTCGCCACCGCCCATAGCGCTCCTGCAGCCGCTTTGGTTGAACATAGAAAAATTAAAAAATAGCACCGCACACAGAAGTCTCCAGCAAGCCGGGAAATGAAGCACACGTACCCTGGAATAGCCACCGTGGAGGATGACGATGAGCAGTGGTGGGATCAGGATTGAGTCTGGGTATTCAAAATGTGAAATTAAGGGGTGTTAAATTTTTTAGTAGCGTGAATACTGATACTTACATATTATCTCTACTATAATGGACCAGTCAAAATTATACTAGATCCACCAACGAAAGAATATAATATTTACTATAATGAACAAGTGGGCTTGCCTGACTAAAGAATATAATATTTGATAATGCAGCTATATATCTACTATATAAATTATGCAATTCTTCCGTATCGCGTGATGTCCCTGAATAATTGTAAATCTATATGTCACTACATTCTTGTCCACTTGTTCAGAACATAAATATAGATCCAGTTATTATAAAAAAAAGATCCATTTAATTTGGCCAAAATCACCTTGTGCAAGGCTGTTGTGTAGACCTCTGTTAAGTTGCTGTATGTTCGGTGCATAACTCATTTGTGCTTTATTGGACCCTTCAGGTTCAGAAACAAGTGTGTGGTAACTTTGATCCAAGCTTTTACCCTATATTCAAAAAGTGGTGCGATGACTTTGCACTCTTGCATTCAGTCCACCTGAAATAGCAAAAGAAATAAGCTGGCCACATTCCTTGATCATGGTCTGACCTTGTTGCCTTCTAAATATATTTTTCCCTATGCAATAGTTAAAAATTTAGTATATTATTAAAAGCACATTTTCTACATGTCAAATTATAACAAGAGAACCTTGAAGGAAAATAATGAACCTGCACCTAAGATGCACCTAAGAGAACATTGTTTTGCTATTGGATTGAACTTTAATTACCCAAAGCTGTTTCAAATTACATATTGGAATCGACTGTAGTGCTAGATAGAGGCCAAAAACTGTTTTAAAGTACAAAAACTCATTTTGTTTTTGTTAACTCACCAGGTTATGCTTTCCATAATTTTTTTTGCAGCAGGTCTTCCACCAGATCATGTTCTAAATTTCAGTCCCGAACCTGAGCTGTTATATTGTTTGCAATTCCAGTGAGTTGGTAGAATCACTGAAAGTTGTGCTAAAAAAAAGAACCACAGCAAGGATATATTGATTTTTTAAAGAGTAATACAAGCTCCAGGAAATGAACCAAGTACTTAATACAAGCATCGTGATTTAGCCACTTTGGAAACACATCTACTGAATTTTAATAGCTTATAATTTGCAACAGGGATGACTGAGGCCTGCTCATCTCTGACATTCATGGCTCTCAACATACCAAACCAGGCAGCCATTCATCTCTGACATTCATAGAACTTGAGCATACCTTAAAATTCTTTAACATAAAGAAGTACCACTAATTCAAAATACCAAAATGGTAACATCTGGATATATATAGACTATATATATGAAACAAAACGATACGAAAGCTTACAAATTAATAAATTACATGGTGTTATATATTTTTATGATAATAATAATGCCAAAATTCTAGTGTGTTTTTTTGTTCATGATGAAGTCTATTTGGCTGCCTTGGTCAATATTCAGCAATCAAGTGACGGCAATAGGCCTTTCAATTCATAGGAATAAAAAATGGAAAAGAAAACAGGAATAATCACGCACAGTAAGTAGTCCCAAGCACCAGGAGAGCACCTCGACGGGAGCTGGTGTTGTCCAGGGGTGGCTGCGGTAGTGCGACGCTGTGCCCTTGCAGGTTGCGGGTTGCAGCTTGCGCTCGGCCGGCACTCCGCGCTTGCCACCGGCAGCACGCCAGCGCCACTGCACACATCGGCCGACTGCGTGCAGCGGAGCCACGCCGCCACCGCCTCAGCCTCGCCAGGTGCTAGAGTCCTGAGTCCGCCGATGTCCACGCTGGGCACGACACCTCGTGGATCTCAGCTGCCACGGTGTGGATCTGCCACCACGACGTCGATCCCGGCCACCCCTTGTGGAACCAGCCACCATGCTGCGGATCTCGATCGGAGGAGACGAAGGGCGGCGGGCGTCGTTCAGAGAGGGAGGGTGCCTCAAGGTCGAAGAGGGTGGGGAGGGGAGGGCGCGAGGGCGACAGTACCAGTGGGTGAGATGGGTTGGCCGTGGTGGCCGCAGCCATGGCGGGCGCCAGGCCGGCTCGTCGCTTGGCTCGCGAACGGCGGTGGTGATGTGAGAGTGGAACGGTGGCTCGCGAACTAGCAGGACGAATAATTATAATCATGTGTAAGTTTTTTTTTTTTTTTTTTTGCATTTTCTTCGCCGAGAGTCCGATCTGCCTCTCGGCAAAGTTTTTTTACATTTTCTTTGCCGAGAGCCCCCGATCTGGCTCTCGGCAAAGGTTTTTTTTGCATTTTCTTTGCCGAGAGCCCCCGATCCGGCTCTCGGCAAAGGTTTTTTCTTTTTTTTTGCACTTTCTTAAGAAATTTCTTTGCCGAGGGCTTTTTTGGGCTCTCGGCAAAGAAATTTAATTTTTTTTTGTTTTCGCATCCAATTTTTTTTGATAGCATGTTACAATACTAATATTTTAATTTTAAAATTTGACACTTTTTTTAATGCTTTTTACTATATATTTTGAGTTTAGTTCATTTATTTACATTTCTCCGAAAAATGCAAGTTTGAACTGCAGGTGCATACAATAGTGAAACTTAGCGATTCAAAAAATGATATTGATGATATTGATTGTATTTTGAGACCAAATCCAGGAGCACTTATAAAATTTCAAACATCTCGCGCACGGAACATGGCGACAAACTTTGCGATGAAGTGTATTTTAATTATATAAAATGCAAACAACTTCCGAAAATCATGAAACTTGACGGCACGTCTTGAAATCACATGTGGAGGCTAGGATAAAAATTTAAAAATGTTTCACGTACGTTGCCTCGTACGAGGGTTAGAAACCTAGACATCTCCTTTGTTGATTACTGTTATTGTATGTGAGATATCTAGGTTTATAACCAACTTAGTTTGCAACATGTGCGAAACGTTTTCAAATTTTTATCCTAGCCTCTACATGTGATTTCAAGACGTGCCGTCAAGTTTCTTGATTTTCGGAAGTTGTTTGCATTTTATATAATTAAAATACACTTCATCGCAAAGTTTGTCGCCATGTTCCGTGCGCGAGATGTTTGAAATTTCATGAGTGCTCCTAGATTTGGTCTCAAAATACAATGAATATCATCAATATCATTTTTTGAATCGCTAAGTTTCACTATTGTATGCACCTGCAGTTCAAACTTGCATTTTTCGGAGAAATGTAAATAAATGAACTAAACTCAAAATATATAGTAAAAAGCATTAAAAAAAGTGTCAAATTTTAAAATTAAAATATTAGTATTGTAACATGCTATCAAAAAAAAATGGATGCGAAAACAAAAAAAAAATTAAATTTCTTTGCCGAGAGCCCAAAAATAGCCCTCGGCAAAGAAATTTCTTTGCCGAGAGCCGGCGAAGACCTCTCGGCAAAGAGATCTTTGCCGAGAGCCTAACTGAGGACCCTCGGCAAAGATTGAAGGCGGTTAGCCTCGTCGGTCCTTTGCCGAGGGCCTTATTTGCCGAGAGCCGGGCCCTCGGCAAAGGACGCCTTTGCCGAGAGCTGACCTTTGCCGAGGGCCTGACTCTCGGCAAAGAACAAATTTGTCGACGGCCGTTCTTTGCCGAGAGCCCGGCTCTCGGTAAAGAGATCTTTGCCAAGAGCGCCTCTTTGCCGAGAGCTCGGCTCTCGGCAAAAAGCTCTTTGCCGAGTGCCCGTGTTTTTGCTCTCGGCAAAGATAATCACTCTCGGTAAAGGCTCTGTTTCCCGTAGTGCTTAATCTACACTAATTGAGCTAGCTAGGTCAAGCCTCGAGATGGAAACGTGCGCGCATTGATTTGAATCCTTACAGCACGCTAATCGGACCAAGAATTAAATCTCTGATGATGCACAAATTAATAGTCTAGTTAGAAAGGCCCGCCCCGGCCAGACCATTTCGCGCCACAAACTCGTGCTTTTCATCAACGACACAACCTGAGTTTATGGCGACCAGCGACGTGGTGCTGCTACCGTATTCACACGTAACGCGTCACTGCGAAAGTGATCACGTTCACTCGGCGGCCTGATGACGGCGAACTTGCCGCTCGATCGATCGGTTTTAATTTGCAGCTAACTCGGTCAGTCTGTTCGGTGGTGGCGATATCGATGGCCGACGGTGACCTATGTCGTGTGGAAGGGACATATATAAAGTGAGATATGTAGATATATATGCACACACATATATACATGTGGATCGACATTGATCGAGTAGTTGTTTGTTATTCAACTTGGAAGATGCATGAAATGCGTGCACACACGTGCATGTACCTGATAATTAACGTACTCGCTCGTTCAATATGTTTGGTGGTGGATCCACCTCTGAACGTACAGACAGGTACAGCGGTGGCGCTAGCTAGATCGGGACGTACGGGCAGCAGCAGGGGTTACCCGGCTGGCCGTAGCCGTGCGCGGTCGAGCTCGGGGTGCAAGGAGGAGACGGACACCTAGCGCAGGTTCCTTTTCCTTCAACGAATCAGTCGAGAGCATGAGATTGAGATCCACCGTACGTACCTGCTGTTGTGTTTAATTATTGGAGTACAACTGATCGACCACTTGTCTCCTGGCTGTCCAATCGAGCTGAGGTCCTTTTCTACTATGGCCGTGTTTAGATGCCCGAATTCGGGCCTGAATTCGGGCATGAACAGTGCCTAAGGTACTGTAGCAATTTTGTTTTTATTTGGTAAAAATTATCCAAAAAATGATTAAGTAGACTCAAAATGTTCGTCTCGGAAAGTACAACAAAACTGTGCTATTAGTTTTTTTATTTCATCTACATTTAATACTTCATATATGTGCCGGCATTTTGATGTAATGGAGAATCTTCTTTTTGCATAGTGGAATTTGGGGAAATATTTGGGATCTAAACAGGCCCTATGATTGGTCAGCCTTCAGCGGAGGACAAATTTCATGTATAGGAGGATTCGAGGAAATTGCTGGGATCCTTTAATAATTCAATTACAAATTTTGATTCAGATAAGTTGGCTGCTAGAATCTACGGTTTCCAGATGGTTGAGTTCTGTCCGCGGTCAAATTGAGCAGACCTGCATAAGGCCCTGTTTGATTTCTGAATTATTCAGTTTAACTCCCATCACATCAATGTTGCGGCAAATGCATGGAGTACTAAATGTAGACTAATTGCATGCATGTCGGCACAGATTAGGAGTAATTTACGAGATGAATCTATTAAGCCTAATTAGTCCAAAATTAGAAACTTTTTGTCAAATAAGACGAAAGTGCTACAGTATTTGTTAAACTTTAACATCTCCAACCAAATAGGCCCTAAATTGAACGCACTGGATGGGCAGGTGTGTTCATGGTTTTTTTTATCGGCCGAAATCTCCCAATATTTCCGATATATCCTGTTTATCCCTAGGTGCCGATAAAAAATAATCTATCTTTTTCGTATAAATTTTGTTTAAATTTACTTAAATTTAAATTAAATTTTATTTGAATTTGGTCCGATATTTCCGATATATCCTGTGTATCCTCTTTATCTATGACCCCCGATAAATTTTAATTTCCGAAAATAAAAACCTTGGGTGTGTTACACCAGTGGGTACCATGCATCCAGTCTGACAGTCCAGATCAAGTCCGAGTTGGATTCTGTTTTCATGTTCATTTTGTATCTGTGTTTCGTGATATATATTTGGATTCATCCCCGTAATTGAATTTGTGCCTACTTCTACTTTATCTCACAATGCGTCTCATAGTGGATCGGCAACTTTACCATTTAAACCCTTTATTTATCGGATGTCGTTCAACTTTTATGATGGGCGGCAACAGGGATATGCCTCGACAAGCCACTTCAAATTATTCGGCTGCTGAGGCCAAAACAACCCGTTTATTGTCAATCAATAATTAATTCACTACTACGCTCCCTAGCTATATAGTACTTTCAACCGTACTTTTTCAGCCAACGAAAAATGTTTTTATCTCGCAACAAATCAGCGAACAGTACTTTCAGCCATAACTTCTCAGTCAAGCGAACATGGTTATTGCTCAGTGTGAAATACTTTATTTAAACTCTTTAGTAGAGACGACTCTCAACCGGAGCAAATTTCTCATGCAAGTAGAGAGGGGATTGTTGGTCATAGGTCGCTAGTTAAGTCACGCGCGGAAGACCAACCCAGCCACACGCATGCATCGTCGCCACACATAATGACATCATCATCTAGATGGAGAATACCAGTATTTTCCATTAACAACATGCGAAACCACGTCTGTCCATTGCACGTGGTAACTTATCTGGGACGTCTGATGAATGATGATGATGTGAAAATAACATGCCCCCACACACGTACTTAAAACCATATAGAATCACAAGAGAAAAAAAACTAGCTAGCAGCGTCAGTCATGACAATAATGGAGCTGACAAATCTTAGGAATTCGTAAGAAAACATCACTTTACTCCCTCTTTCCCAAAATACATGACGTTTTTTACTCTTAAACATCTTGTTATACTATTTGTCTTATTCAAAATTTTTGTATAAATATTAATTATTTATTTTGCTATGACTTATTTTATCTACCTGAAATGGGAGCCCCGTTTTTCTAAATCCCGTTCCGTTCCAGAGTGTGGTGACCATGCGTGTGGCGCCGCGCCTCAACCACCTGCATAACCCACGCTCATCTTCATCTAGAAGCCCTGGATTTTTGTTGTCCATCAAACAAACAAACATCTGTGTGGATAGCGATGCAAAAAATGACAGTTGCAGTAAAAAATTCAAAGTTTGTTCAAGGAAGACTTCAATTTCACAGAAGTAGATTTCTTGGGATATTAGAAATTGGGTTCTAGCTACAAACTCCAGAGAGCCAGACACGCAAGGCGCTCTATGCACACGTTTACAAGATTTGTCCAAACTTAGATCACATACGTGGCTCAATCATTGGCATATGTATGCATTTAGCTCTCTTGTCCAGTTGTCCTTTTGGACAGGGATACAGTGTTATGACCATTTCCAAACAGCATGTTCGCTTGAGATTATCAGTCAAATCAGCCAGCCAGCCAACAGTGTTTTTCTTTAAAAAAAAACCAGCCAGCAGTACTTTTAGCCAGCCAGATTAGCCCAAGCAAACAGGCTGTAAATATATAAAAAAATAAAATGCATGGTTAAATTATGATAACGTATTGAAATGTTTGTCCTACAATGAGTTCCGAGGTATTTTTGTCAAATAGATAGGTGGACCGAGCAAAAAGAAAATAATTCTAGGTTTGGTTAAAATTAAACTATTTTAAATCTAACTAAATTTATTGAAAATAGTATGAACATATATGATTCTTGGTAGATATACTATAAAAAATATATTTGATAACTAATCTAATAATTTAATAATTAATATAATAAATTTTAGCATTGTTTTATACAAATCTAGCACTACAGGATTCAGGCGCTTTGCCGGGTGCCGAAAACACCCGGCAAAGGCTACTTTGCACTCGGCAAAGCCTTTGCCGGGTGCAGCACTCGGCAAAGAGCCGCCGACAGAAAGTTAGTCGGCAAAGATTTCTTTGCCGGGTGCTTTTTATCGGGCACCCGGCAAAGACTTTGCCGAGTGCAAATCCGGCACCCGGCAAAGAAAAGTGGCCGTTACGGCGCCGGCTCCCTCAGCCTTTGATTTGCCGGGTGCCATGTCAGAGGCACCCGACAAAGTTTTTTTAAATTTTTTTCCATATTTTATTTGCCGAGTGCCCTACCGGGAGGCACCTGACAAAGATTTTTTATTTTTTTTACAATTTCTTTGCCGGGTGCCATGTCAGAGGCACCCGACAAAGATTTTTTAATTCCATATTTTCTTTGTCGAGTGCCCTGCCGGGAGGCACCCGACAAAGATTTTTTTATTTTTTTTTTACAATTTCTTTGCTGGGTGCCATGTCAGAGGCACCCGGCAAATATTTTTTTTAATTTTTTTTCCATATTTTCTTTGCCGAGTGCCCTACCGGGAGCACCTAGTAAAGATTTTTTTTAATTTTTTTTTACAATTTCTTTGCCGGGTGCCATGTCAGAGGCACCCGACAAAGATTTTTTTATTTTTTTCCCAAATTTTCTTTGCCGAGTGTCTCACCACCTCCTCTCTTACACGATCGGCTTCACCATGGTGGACCCATTGGGTGTAGTTTGGGGTAAACCCATTCTTGTGCAGATGTTTACCCATGAGTTCCTTGTCTAGCATTCTCCTGTTACCACACTTGCTGCAGGGACACAAAGCCATTTTCGGGAATTTTGCGGCCTTGCCGAATGCACGATTCAAGAAACGATCAGTCTTCTGCATCCATTCATAGTTGGCATGACCCTCACTTGTCCGGCCGGTGTACATCCACTGACGGTCATCCATCCTCTAGCATATAAAATATCACCATAGGTGACCATCAATTGCATCTACGCGGTGTCCCTACTCTCTAATAGGTGAGGATAGGTCCTAATCCCACCCACGGATGCATAGATGAGGTTAGTTTCCATGCTCCGCTCCTATCCGAGATAGAATTTCGGCAGCACCTCCCCGTCGTTCTCCCGATACACGTCCTGCAAGGGAGAGTGTGTATCCGGAGAACAACGGAGAGGTGATGCTGAAACACCATCTCGAAATAGAGCGGAGCATGAAAACTAACCTCAACTACGCATCCGTGGGCTGTCCAAAAAACGTGGACAATCCGAAAGAGATACGGTCGCAGATATGCAAAGGTCCGCATATCTCCGACCGTATCTCTTTCGAACGGGAGACACCTAACTAGGTTACGCGACCAAAGACCACATACGGATAGAGGGGTTATACCTAGGGTGATGGTGAGGTCCGGGTAGCAGGGCGGTGCAGAGTCGGTGCAGTGGCGAGCCGACGCAGTGCAGGAAGACCGTAGCGCCGACGAAGTCGATCGAGGTCGTCGAGTCCCTCCCACAGGTCCTCCTGCAAAAAAGATACGATCAACCCTGCAAAAGCCGTACTCGATCGGGTGCCCCCTGACCTGGCACCCGGCAAAGGCTTCTTTGCTGGGGCCCACGCTGGCACTCGGCAAATTATTTTTTTTATTTTTTGTTTTTTTGGCCTCATTTTTTTGTGAGGCCTTGCTACAGTAAATAAATCCCTATTTCAAAATTTGGGACAATTTTGAGTTTTTTTAACTATATTTCCTTAATTTTTTTCGTTTCATTGAATTTTTGCGACTATTCCAAATTTGAATTGCGGGTACATGAAATAATAGAATTTGGTTATTCAAAAAATGGTTTTCATGATATTTAGGGTATATCGAGGTTGTATGCAGGAAGTGGCATGAATTTTCGCGCATCATGTTGTCATAACATGACGATGTACTCGCGGAAAAAGTGTATTTAAATTATATAAAATCCAAACGAAGTCTAAAAATCACGAAACTTGTTGATGTGTCTTGTTGTTGCATGTGGAGGCCTTGGTAAAAAATTTAAAAAGTTTCGAGCAAGTTGTGACCTCGGATACCTAAAACTCAGACATCTCCACATGTGATCACATGTTATTGCAAGTGGAGATGTCAGGGTTTTATGCATCCGACGTCGCAACTTGCTCAAAACTTTCTCAATTTTTAACCACGGCCTCAAAATGCAATAACAAGAAACCTCGACAAGTTTCGTGATTTTCGGACTTCATTTGGATTTTATATAATTTAAATAAACTTTTCCCGCGATTACCTCGTCATGTTACGACAACATGATGGTCGTAATTTAATGCGAGTTCCTAGATACGGCGTCAACATACGCCAAACATCATGAATATCATTTTTCGAATGACCGAATTTCATTATTTCATGTACCTGTAGTTCAAATTTAGAGTAGTCGAAAAAATTCAAGTGAATGAAAATAATTAAAGAAATATAGTATAAAAAGTCAAAAATGTCTCAAATTTTGATATTGAGTTATAATTACTGTACCAAGGCCACAGAAAAAAATGGGGCCAAAAACACAAAAAAAATTATAGTTTGCCGGGTGCAAAACCTGGCCCCCGGCAAAGAAGCCTTTGCCGGGTGCCAGCTCAGGAGGCACCCGGCAAAGAATTTTTTTTTAAAAAAATAAAAAACTCTTTGCCGGGTGCCTAACGGCGTTGCACCCGGTAAAGACTGACGGCAGGTGGCCGCCGTCACGCCAGCCACCTTTGCTGGCGGCCATATTTTGCCGGGTGCCCGGACCCGGCAAAGACTAATTTTTGCCGACGGTTGTAATTTGCCGGGTGCCTGGCACCCGGCAAAGGCTGGTTTGCCGGAGGCCTTTCTTTGCCGGGTGCCTTTAGGTCTGGCACCCGGCAAAGAATGACTTTGTCGGGTGCCCGATAAAAAACACCCGGCAAATTATTTTACACCCGGCAAATCAGCTGTTTCCTGTAGTGTAATTAAATATTAGATTGTTTGACTTAGCACTATGCTAGAATTCTATCCTTTCTGAAACGGACGCGATGTTAATTAAGGGAGACATTGTTCATTACATGCGCACAAAACAATGAGATAACTCATGCTAAAAGACATGTTGCCGTTACATCTGTGATAACAGAGTCTCAAACACCGGTAACAAATCTAATAATATATAACTCATGTTGACAATTTGTTGCATAGTAGCGGTTTGGAAAACCGCACTTAAAATTTGACTTTGAATGCGTCAAAATCATTGTGTGAGAGTGTACTACTACGCACGTATTATGTTGGAGCTATTCTAACTAATCTCTTTAAATAAAACTGACACTATGCCACAAAATTGCAAGAAAGACGTTTTGCTTACATCACTGTGAGTGAGCAAATGCTTGTCAAATCAAATTCTGAAAAAGGAACCTTACTAAAGGAATGTTCGGCGGGCCCGTTTAGGTCTAGACGTACCTAACTCCGAAGTGACACCTGTGTTTGAGGCACCTCGCATGTACTGCATCCGACTAAAAATAGAGTCGCTATGAGAATCGTGCTGGTCAAATTGTTTTTAACTTTGACTAGGTTTATAAAAAGTACGTGCAACATTTATATCTCTAAATAAGTTTATTATAAAAATATATTCAACGATCTACCTAATGATACTAATTATATACCATAAATATTAATATTTTGTTAAATATATTTGGTTAAAGTTAAAAGTTCCTGACTTTTTTAGAAGCGAGAATGACTCTTTTTTTTAACAGTACTCTTCAAATTCAAAACCGTGTACACCAAGGCCATGTTTAGTTTCCAAAAATTTTCAAGATTTCCCGTCACATCGAATGTTTGGACACATGAATGGAGCATTAAATATAGACGAAAAAACTAATTATACAGTTTGGTAGAAAACTACGAGACGAATCTTTTGAGCCTAATTAGTTTATGATTGGACACTAATTGACAAATATAAACGAAAGTGCTACAGTAATCAAAGCCAAAAAATTTCGCGAACTAAACACACCAAAAGCAAAAAGTCTTTGATGTATCCATATGGACTCCTCTTTCTCTCGACAGACTTTGATATTCATGGTTCTTCTATCCGACTAATCACGACACGAGACCACAATCGTTTCTAAGCCGTGCCCAATTGGTACGATGCTCGTCGTGCCTTGTGGCTCCGATCCAGCTCTCAGATCCAGACCCACTTCAAATATTAGGCCAGCAGTTTAATTACCGTGGATTTTTTTTCACACTTCATAAACTACAGCCGTCTGAATCTCAAGTGGCTGCTCTGCATGCCTCAACTGATCCAAGGAGGAGGAGGATCCAAGAAAGATGAAGACATGCATTAGTAATCCCATGGCTGTCCTATGTTGCCGGAGAAAAAGAGAGATTTCAGGCGCCTCTTAATTCTGTAAAATAGCAAATTCCTTTTTTTTCTCGAACTTAATTTGAGGTCATCATCTGGAATAGTTATTTGTAATATAATCCCTAAGGCGGCCCTCTAAAAAATGTTATTTCTACATAGAGTTTTTTAAAGTCTTGTTTGGATCTGCAGGACTAACGATTAGTTGACTAATTTTTAGTTCTTAAAGATGTATAAACATGCAATAAATTAATTGTTAATCCAGTAATCATATACTACTAGTTGTTAGTTCAGTAATCTTTATATAAAAGTTAACAGGAGTAATCGTTAGTCCTAGTTCATCAAACAGATAAGTTAACTACCGGCTCTTTGTTTCGTTTCAACATTCTCCGCGATCCGTTCTAGAGCTCTTAGCCGTTGACTTGCCTGCTTACAGCCGTTGCAAATTGAACCTAACCAAAGACGTCATCAGGGGACATGGATGGGTGCAGCAAATTTGCACGTGCAACGATCTTCCACGTTTGACCTTTCTGTCAGGCTCTTTGTTTCGTTTCAACATTCTCCGCGATCCGTTCTAGAGCTCTTAGCCAGCGTCAGAAGGTCACTTCTTAAATAAAGAAATATCGAAAGATGAAGGCAAACATATCCAACCTTATTGCATAATAAAAAAATATATTTTACACATTTGGTTTAATTATTATCTGACATAATGTTGTTCAAAAAATAGCAGGAGCACTACTATACTTCCTCAATTCCAAACACATCGCAAAGGGAGCCGCGTCATTAAGAAGCTACAGTAAGTCCGCAAGTACATCTCATCAGATGGACCTCATCCTTTATGAGCCCTAGAAATCCCACAAAATTTAACAGGAAAAATGAAGATGCAGTCTCAAACATCGTCATTAGTCCATGTAACTCTAGAGATAGTTCCTAATGTTTTCTTCAGAAGCGCTTTAGTGGAATTAAGCCAGTTCTGAATAACTTAGTAACAGGAGTCCTGAATATTAACTTACATGTTTTATGATATATTAACTTACATGTTGGATGATATATGTTTGTTGGATGATAAATGTTCTTTTGGCTTCTTAAAAACAATGGCGAGTTCACCGTAAGTTTTCATGTATTAAATAAAATCTCATAGGATATCTGGAATTAAAACCACTACTAGTACAAAATCGATTTTGTTTGGCTGACGCTTGCGATTTTTTCACCGGTGGTTCATAATGTATATGAACTAGTACAAATTATTTTTATTGTGGTTCCATGGCTATGAACCGCTAGTGTAGATTTATCTTTATTGGCGGTTTTCTTAAGTCTACCGCCAGTAGAAATTACATATTTATGCTGACGGTTCACTTAACCTACCGCCAGTAAAGATGCATTTACACTGACGATTTTCTAAACCTAGCACCACTTCAAATAATTTAAAATTATTTTTTTTTGAATTTTTCAAATGATCTTAGATGAAGAAATGATCTAAATGAAAGTTGTAATACTTGAAAAGATCTACAACTTTGTAGTTGTATACGTTTTCATTTCAAATCACTTAGTGCCCATAAATTATATTTTAAGATTAATGATTTTGAAATTCATAATTTTTGAATTTTTGAAATGAATTTGGATGGAAAATGATCAAACGGAAAGTTGTAGATTTTGATAAGATTTAAAACTTTCTGGTTGAAACATTTTTCATTTGGGTTCATTTAGGACCTGAAATCTACATTTCAAAATCTGGTAGAGTGAACATAAGGAGAATGTTTCTGCTATTGAGGCCTTGTTCATTTCCCATCCCAACCCAAAATATTTCCTCTTCCACCTATCACATCGAATCTTTCGACGCATGCATGGAGTATTAAATGTAGGTAAAAAAGATAACTAATTGCATAGTTTGTCTGTAAATGTCGGGACGAATCTTTTGAGCCTAGTTAGTCTATGATTGGACAAATTTTGCCAAATAACAACAAAATATGCTACAGTAACTTTTCACCTACTTTTCGTGAAGTGAACACAACCTGAGTCACAAGTGACTTTGGGGCACGCACTAGAAAGTAGTCACGCCATTAGGGTTCTGGGTTTCGGAGATTTTCATTCTCTTCAGGCTTAGAAGGAGCGTTCGTGGAGGCGAGGGCGCTCGTTCCAGATCTAGAGGAGAGGTTCTATGTTAAGGGTGACCTGGTCGAGGCGGCAGCGAAGGTGGCAATTAGAGCCAGGACGGGGTAGGGTAGCCGCGGGGAGCATGAGGATGAAGAAGAATAGAGGATAATGTGGAGAGAGACAGAGGTGAGGACGAGGAGGCGAGGAAGAACCGAAGAAGGGAGAAAGTGTACGGCCGCCGGGTGTACTATGCGTGCGTGTGCGCATTGTAGTAGAGTTCAAGATTTTTTTAATCTTTTTTTGTAGGATCTTCATGTATAATTTGCGATTCACAGAGGTTGTAAATGTAATCTGCACTCTGTCCTAATACAAGCACACTGGTACACGTGTACAGCCCTAGGCTGCCTACATGACGGTATGTTCGGCTAAGTCTCCGTCTCTACTAGGGTCCGCAGAACGCTCAAGTAATGTACGTACAATACTACTATTGTCCGTATACATTGCGCACACCGCTGGGCATCACATGCACGTGCGTTTATCAAGGATTCGTACGTGTCATACAAGATCTTCGACTCTGATTTTACGCCCTTAATCTACATGCAATTGAGCTGGCTATCTAGGTCAAGCCTCGAGATGGAAACGTGCGTGCATTGATTTGAATCCTTCGAGCACGCTCATCGGACCAAGAATTAAATCTCTCATGATGCAGGTATTAATAATAGCCTAGCTAGCTAGAAAGGCCCGGCCAGAATCATTTCGCGCCACAAACTCTCGTGCTTTTCATCAACAACACACAACCTCAGTTTATGGTGACCAGCGACGTGGTGCTGCTGCCATATTCACACACAACGCCGGGTCATTTCGAAAGTGATCACGTTCACACGGCCTGACTTGACACTGGATCGAGTTTAATTTTTGCAGCTAATTAACTTGGTCATTCCGGCCGTTTGGTGTGGCGATGGCCGATGGCGACCTATGTCGTGTGGAAGAGACATATATTAAGTGAGGTATTATGTATATACACACACACATAAATACATATGGACTGACATTGATCGAGTAGTTGTTTGTTATTCAACTTTGAAGATGAACAAACTTCCAGCAGGCATTCCGGGCCCGCTCGACTCCGCAAAAAGGGCCACACTTCAAGCGCTTATGAAGTTCGACCCGGCAGGTTTCAAGTGTATGTTCGATGAGGCTTGCTAGTCTCGTTGGCGCCTGCCTAATTGGTTGTAAAACTTTTATGTAATGTAATTTAAGTTAGGATTACTTGGGTCGCGTTGGCTTCCATCTTTCCATGGTAATCTATGGATTACTTTGGGATGTTGTAATCAGTCAAGCTCTTTTTCTGCTTAATGAAATACGTGTCACAGGGACACGCTCTAAAAAAACCAATGAAATGCGTGCACACGTGCATGTACGGGTGTACCGTACCTGGTAATTAACGTACTCGCTCGTTCAATGTTTCGTGGTGGATCCAGCTCTGAACGTACGTACAGGTACAGCGGTGGCGCTGGTCGCTAGATCAGGACGGGCGGCAGCAGGGATTACCCGGTTGGAAGGAGAGGAGAGGAAGGGATCGAGCGGGCCAGCTAGCGCACGTCGTTCCTTCAACGAATCAGTCGAGCATGAGCATGAGCATGAGATCCACCGGGCCTGACCACCTGTCTCTTGGCTGGCCGATCGAGGAGGTCCTTTTCTATGATTGTTCAGCCGAGGACTTCCACATTCGATGTATAGGAGAAGGATTCAAGGCAATTCCTGGGATCCTTTAATTCAATTATAAAATTAGATTCAGATGAGTTGGGCTACTAGAATCTACTCCCTCGGTCTTAGAAAATAAGACATGGGATGTGTGCATGTCAAACTTTCTCAATTTTAACTAGATTTATAAAAAATACGTACAACATTTATATCTCCAAATAAGTTTATTATGAGAATATATTCAATGATCTATCTAATGATACTAATTATGTATTATAAATATTATAGTATTCTTTTATATATAATTGGCCAAAGTTAAAAAAATTACTTCTCAGAAAACGAGAACCTCTTCTATTTTGGAACCGAGGGAGTACAGGTTTCCCGTTATTTGAGTTCTGTCCGTGGTCAAATTGAGCAGATCCACCTGCGCAAATTGCACGCGCACTAGATGGCCAGGTGTGTTACACGTACTGGATGGTTGGTTCGGTGTGACCGTCCAGATCAAGTTCTAAGTTGAATTCAATTTTTACGTTTGATTTGTATTGATTTTCGTGATATATTTGGATTCTACCCTCATAATTGGCACCCTATAAATATAAAGGGAAATTTTGCTGGTGCACACTGTTGTTTGATGGAATTAGTGATTTAACACTGCTATTTCGTGTGTTTGCCGAATAGCATTATAAAAAACAGTTATTTTACTCTTAGACACCGCACGGATTAAAATATGAATTACGGCTCTATGGATTTGGGCTGCCCTTTTTGCCCCTGCATCAGCCATTTTAAAGATGGTTGGGTCCAACCCGTTAGCTACAGTACCAGGGCAGCAGGGATATATTTGGGATGTCGTTCAACTTTTATGCTGGGCAACAGGGATATGCCTCGACAAGCCCGTTTCAAATTGGCTAATTCGGCTGCTGAGGCCGAAACAACCAATTTATTGTCAATCACTACTACGCTCCCTAGCTATATAGTTCTGTGTTATTGCTCAGTGTGAAATAATTTTATTTAAACTGTTTAGTAGAGACGACTCTGAACCGGAGCAAATTTCAAATACAGGTAGAGAGGGTATTGGTCATAGTTCGTTGCTCAAGTCACGGAATGGAAGACCAAGACAGCCACACGCATGCAGCGTCGTCACACATAATGATATCATCATCTAGATGGAGAATACCAGTAGTGTTCCCATTAACAATATGTGAAACCACGTTTTTCCATTGCACATGGTAGAACTTATCTAGGACCTCTTTGGCCTATATATTTATGGGTCTCATGATGTGAAAATAACATGCACGTACTTAAAACCATAGAATCGTAGGAGAAAAAAACCAGCAGTACGTGTCAGTCACGACAATAACAGTGGAGTTGAGAAATCTTAGGAATTCGTAAGAAAATTAAACATCACTTAATTAATCATATATATTTCTAATTTATTAATGGTGGCCATCAACATCCGTCCAATTCTCAGCGCGTGAAAATAAGATTCGTCGGCACCACACACAACACAAACCGTAATATTTTTCTTAATATAAAGTAGCAATAATTTTAGCATAGCAAAACCATCGCAAAATCTATCGGTGTAAATTGGAACTTGAAAGCTAAAAAAAGCCAGCTAGAAAGAATCCACCGGAAAGGGAATCTGTCCGCCCCAACAGGAAACCGGTGCCCCGTTTTTCAAAAGCCCGTTCCGTTCTAGAGCGAGTGTGGCGACCATGCATGTGGTGCCGCCGCGCCTCAGCCACCTGCATAAACCACACTCATTTCTTCATCTAGAAGCCCAGGACTTTTGTTGTCCTCTTGCTCATCCTCCCCTCTCCATCAAACACACACATACATACATCTGTGTGGGATGACAGCGATGCAAAAAATGACAGTTGCGGTAAAAAATTCAAAGTTTGTTCAAGGAAGATTTTGATTTGAAGTAGATTTCGTCTTAGGACATTAGAAATTGGGTTGTTCTAGTAGATAGAAACTCCAGAGAACCAGACACACAAGGCACCCTACACGTACAAGTTTACAATATTTATTTGTCCAAAACTTAGATCACACGTGCACCGTGCACGTGGCTCAATCATTGGCATATACGTACTGTATGCATTTATCTCTCATGTCCAGTTGTCCTTTTGGACAAGGATACAGTATTTTCGCCATTTGCTAATAAATACATAAAATATTAAAATGCATTGTAAAATTAGGATAACCACTACCAGACCAGGGATAATTCCTGACGGTCAAAAACCGTCAGGAATGCATGAATAACCGTCAGGAAACAGTTTCCTTGACAGCCAGCCATCAGGAAAATGCCACCAGGAACAGCTCGACAGGAAAGGTTTATTTTTCCTGACAGCCGATCGACAGGAAACTTTTCCTGACAGCTGGCCGACAGGAAACTTTTCCTGACGGCAATCCTTGACGGCCCTAGATTGACCAGTCAACTTTGGGTCCTGTCAGTTTGTCCGACAGGAATCGCCGTCAGGAATTACAAACCGACAGGATTTGGCATCCTTTTCCTATCGCCCAAACCGTGAGGAAACAGATTGACAGGAGTCAATTTTCTAATTCCTGATAGTAGCACCGACAGGAATAGTGGCACCATCCACTACTGTTTGCCTCACAAACAACATTTTTGTTGTACAAATATATTTAATACATTATATATTATTCTAGCACATTCGTTAGCCATCGTAGAATCAAATGTACTCACACATATCAAATCCAAATGGCAAATCACATTTCACACTGCTTCACAAAATTCAAACTTTACAGACGTATAAAATGAAATACTAGTTCAAGAGTTGACTACATCACTACATGGCAAGTCTTGCTCCTAGATGGAGTTCAAAGCTGCATTCCAACTACATAACAAAGGCCTTTTCACTATCTGACTACACAAAAAGAAGTCAATTTCCTTCGACAGCACCAAGTCACTTGGAGTTTCACCAATGCAAATACACTTAGAACCCTTTTTGCTGCACAAGAGAGGTTTTACTGTCCATTTCACCATTTCAGTACCCTGCAAGATGGAACTTAAACTGATGAGTGAATGTAACACTGAAGACACATCACAACTCAAAGATACAAGGAGATGGAATTTAAATAGGCTAACAACAAATGTGGCTATCTATGTGCATTTTAAAGACTGCACATCTGCTCAGATTAAAAAAACAGAGATGGAACCACAAGTTGCATCAACATCTAAGTTTTTTTACATTCGCTGCTTAATTGATGGCACACAAGCATTTGCATTTGCTGTCTGCTACAGGCAGGAGGCTTATCAGTACACATGTAAGAGGTAGAGTTTGGTGAAGGGTTATAGAAATTTTAGAAAAAGGTTCATATGTAGACAATGTACTGGTTTATATGAATTTTAGACAAGGTACAACTAACATAGTAGGGGAGTTCATTAGCAAAAGCATATATGCACAGATCATATTTCTAGCAACATGTACAGAACAAAAAACAAACAAATGCATGGTTAAGTACTGACCTGCTCACTTGGCAGTGCAAAAGTATTTGTTGTCTGCATATGTTCCTTTGTCGAAATTCTGGCATACAGGTGCATCAACTTGAATCAAAATAAAGCAAAAAATCAATAAAGATCTCTGGTAGGTGGCAGCAGCTAATTTACTGCTACTACTCAAGGACCAATTTATTAATAGAGATATCTGGCAGTTGGCTGCAACTATCAGGACTGGGTTCTTGTTTGAAACAAAGCAGATCTAGTTATGGTACTGTGGTTCAGCTTGTTAACTTATTAAATTCATATCAATAAAAGACTGGTTCTAATCTGTGGTAGTGTCATTATGTACATCTAGAGACCTTAGACAGAATTGGTGATAGTGCATACTGCATAGCCCTCACCTGCTTCACATATAGCCTTGAAAGCATGAGATCATTTGTTTGAACATCCATCTGAGCAAGAAAGGTCCCTGCACCAGCGATATGGCACAATGCTTATGACCTGCACACATCAGGATCAGAAACTCAAATGTTTGGCAACACATCTGATTAATGAAAATAGTGTAGAATGCATTTTGAACAATTGGTCATCAAGAATATTAGGTGTAAATAATTACCCTTCATTATTTCACATTAGACAGTCCAATCATGAACAACTTTTGGCAATAGGAAATTAACTATATCAAACTAAATTTAGCTTTTCAAAATCATGAGGTGTTAACTTTTCAAACATATCTTGTATGCATACAAGAACACCAGGTGTATCAAGCAAATAAATACTGGGCTGAGTTGTAATCTGTGCAAATATGGTTGTTAGTTTATTCAGCAGATCACTAAAGAAAACAAGCCACAAATTTCAGGAAATAGAGTTGTAATCTGTACAGATATGGTTCTAATCTTCACCATTGCTTTGAGTGTTTGATATATTTCAGTTTGCATGGTTCCCAAATGCAGAGATCACAAGATTTTCCTTAGCAAGAAAAATTGTTGAGCAGCCAAGGTCTATGCCTTACCGGACACAGTCGTGATGCTTCATTTGCAAGTGATCTGGCACCTAACCTTAATTGCTTCTGCACAAAAAAAGTGGTGCGTTTTGTCAATTATCATTTGACAACTTAGAAAATGCTACACAGATGTTGACAGGAAATAACATGACCAAAGTACCATGCTACACCAATATTTTCTTTGGCCTTCTTCATCCAGTTTAAAATTGAAGTAGGCAGTAAGATCCAGTACTTGTTCTGTGCACAACTTATCATGCACGCAACTATAGGATTAGCTTGTTCTTAGGACTGGCAAAGGCACATGATGTGATTGAAATGAAACGACAAAATGGGTTTGAATGTTTGATGCACCACATAATCAACAAGCCCCAATAACTTTGCTGTTGCCACTTACTAACTGAAATGCCATGCTACTGCAGTTAGCTTATCATGCAATTAGCTTTCCTTGATGGTTTCTCTAATATCCCATTTCTCTTAGTGGTTTCTTTTTTTTGCAGTATAGAATAGGAAGTAAGATATTCTTGCATACTCTAGATGGCTCATATACATTTTATTGTCGCCAATGTTGCAGCACATTGTTACAACTGAACTAAAAAAGAAAAGAAGTGCTGCTACACCATGGTGCCTAAATTCAACATAAAGAAGGCATGACAGTGCTAAATTTCACATCACAGTATAGAGCAGCATGACTGAGATACCTGCAACCGGAAATTGCCAGTTCTCCCGCTCATGGTTATCAGGACATTCCTGTGTGAATTACAAGCAAAGCAACAATGTATTAGAAACAAGAAAACCATGACATGATAAGAATATTAGTTCCCTGCATAGCATTATTGTGCATAAATATTTGCTACTTTCAGAATGGCTACTCGTACAACTTATCTTGCGCACAACTATATGATTAGCTTGTTCTCAGGACTGGCAAAGGCACATGCTGTGACTGAAATGAAACGACAAAATGGGTTTGAATGTTTGATGCACCACATAATCAACAAGCCCCAATAACTTTGCTGTTGCCACTTACTAACTGAAATGCAGTGAATTTAAGGACCAGAGAGCAGCACCATTTATAATTTATAATTGTCTGAAATGCAGTGAATTTAAGGACCATCAATTCCTATGTTTATTTTCCTTAATCCTATAGGATTGGAGAAACGTGGCACATCAATCCCTACATTTTTCCTATCCTTGAATCCAAATCCAAAGGGGGCCTAAATTTATAATAGCCTTTGAAGCCTGCTGCTAAAGACAACCGATGAAATTTCATACAATGTACACAGCCAAGATTGGGGGGCAAACAAACTGACCTATTAGTTCTTGCATCTCATCAGTTTTCTGAAGCTGTAAACATCGACACTCCTGGAGACAAAAGAACGAGAGAACAGATCTAAGAGGGAGGTTGGGAAAGATATTTTATGAAACTGTGAACACAGATTTGCTGGCAACGAAAGAGAGAGGAGATCTGAAGGGAGGAGAGAGAGAGGGGCACCTTGTGCGGGTTGGGACTTGGGAGCGAACCAAAGGTGCGCCGGCGATGCAGATGCCGTAGAGGCCCCTCGGGGTGGTGGCTGTGCGGGTGCCGGAGTGGCCCCTAGGGGGCACGGCCGTTAGGAGGCCCGTGGGGGCGACAGCGGGCTTCGGGAAGACCCCTGGGGCCGGCGGCGCGGTGTGGGGGAGGCCGCTGCGGGCGGCAGCACAGCGTGGGGGAGGCCTCGGCGGGCGGCGCGGCGTGGGGAGGCCGCTGCTGGCGGCGGCGCGGGCGTGGGGAGATGTGGGTGGCGGTGCAGATGAAATCTGAATGGGGGGCAGTTGGGTGTGGGTAGGGTTTCGGGACTATTATTTTCCGTGGTGGGATCCATGTTACTGTAGCATAGGCGCGTTGCTAATTTTTTCGGTGGGAAGGCCCGCACGGGGTGGAAACCCATCGGTTGGGCTGGACCGTCGGAGTCATTGGGGGCACTCCTGACGGCTTTGTGGATTTCCTGTGGGTATTGGAGAACCGACAGGAATGTTCTAACTCACTCCTGACGGTTATTTTGTTACCGACAGGACTTTTTGTGGTTCCTGACAGTTTGGAGGAGACCGACAGGAAAAGTAAAAACCGACAGGAATTTTTTGCTCTGTGGTAGTGAACGTATTGAGATGTTTTTCTACTACGAACCTTCTATGTTGAGTTACGAGGTTCTTTTCTCGAATAGATAGGTGGACTAAGCATCTTTCTACTACCTTTGTCCTAGATAGAATTTTAGGTTTACCAAAAAACCAAACTATTTTAAATTTAATTGAATTTGTAGAAAATACTATTAACATATATGACTCCAAGTAAATATACTCTGAAAATATGTACGATCAAAAGATACTTATTTAATATGATAAATACCAGTATTTTTACATAAATTTAGTTAAACTTTAGACATTTGACTTGACACTATGCTAGAATTTTGATCATACTTTCTAGAAAAAGAGAGTATTCGATATTGTTTATTACGCAACGCGTGGCCTCTAAAGATGCACACAACACAAAACAATGAGATAGCTCATGCTAACAGTTATATTAACGTTACATAACTCATGCCATACGGCCGATAATCGTTCATCACTTGAGTTGGGCAAAAGAGGTCTGGGAGATCCTGTTCGGCTGATGGTTTCTGTGGCTGATAAGCCGGCTGATGTTATTTTGTTGTGAGGAAAAAACACTGTAGTACTATGGCTGATAAGCAGTTCTAAGCGAACAGGGGGTCAAGAATCCTCCTGTTGAAGCCGCCCCTCTCTCTACATTCCTACGGTCCACCTCAACCTTTTAAAACAAAGACACTAAGTACGGCATATACAATGAAGAATGATACAACACTTGTCCCACTAAATGACATGCCACACCTACCTGAGTTTCCGATTTTTTGGCATTTTGTCATTAAAAGGTGTGGCATTTTGATCACTATCATCCACCAACATAAGTTATTACAGTAAAACACGCAAAGGTACACTGTCTCCGGTTTCACAAGATTTGTTCAAGCTACACGTGGTGCATCGACGTCATACAGTCAGTGGAATTTACTAGTCCTTTTGGACAAATATACTATGTTTTGTTGAACATCGTTTTTTTATTAAAAAAAAGTCTATGTAACTCTTTGAGCGTTTATTATAAAAATCTATCAACCATAAAACCAGTATATTGTAGCCCTTGAAGTATGTAACACTGCAAAACAATCTTTGGATCATTTGAACTGAAAGTAGCACTGCAAAACAATTTTGGAGTCATTTGAACATTATCGGGTACTTAAAAGACTACAACACCTGATTTCATAGTGTTAACTAAGGAGTTATATAGTCTTTTTTGAAACTAAGGGAGGAGTTATATAGTCACCATCACTATGTTGGGGGTATGTATAGAATTTTTTTAGTTTCTAGATAAAATGCTGGAACTTTCATTGCACTTAGAGGAACGGGGTATACCTTATATGAAAAATTGTCAAAGTATTTATAACATAGTATATACACACACAGTTATGCGATAAAAGTTTTGTTGAGTTACATCAGAGATAAGTAGAAGAGCTTCAACCTTTTTGGTACCACTTATCAGCGTTCAAGTTCTTTTACCTTGCATGGTGCTTGTATTTTTTTTATTTTAATTCTAGCAATTTTTTGTCACTTTTCATTTAGCGATAGATAATGCATCTATTACAAATGAGACGATAATCTTAACTTTATCAATCTCAAGATCTAGTAGCTCTGTATCTTAAAAAAATTCAGATAATATAGTATGCATGCAAGCATTCATAAGAAAGTGGACATGTTTAGTTAGTGACGTGATAGGCAGCTTGTTTGCCACGTAACGATCTTAGCCATCAGGCAACCAAATCCGACAGCCTGGTAAGATATTGTCCGGCATCAAACCAAACACGCCCGGTGTGCGTATATGCATGCGATCAGGCTAATAAAATCCTCCCGTGAATGCTACCCCTAGCCCTTTAAACACTTAATAATCTGGTGTATAACACGTGTCACACACGAAGATCGTATATTATACACGCTGCAGTCACTTGCGTCTTCTTTTCACCAACGTGTAAAAGTAAACGGTAATGATAGGAACTGGACGTCCCATAGCTCGGACGCTCCTGTTCGTGGGTCTCGATGTCCGCCCGAACGGCCCAACGCTCTCTCCCAACTCGCGTTGCTAAAAAACTCTCAGCTCTCACTTCTCTTTGTTCCGTAGTCTCTATTCTTGAACCCACTAGATCGCAACCGCGCCGCCGCACCCGCGCCGCCGCGGCGTGCTCCCCCTGCAACTGCACAGGTGTTGTCCGCTCACTGCGCGAGGCCGCACCCGCCCGACTGCCGCTGCCGCCTCCATCGCAGGTGCCGCGCTTGCCGGAGGCACCACACGTGCCCTATCGCCGGGGGCAGCACAACCACTCACCAGGGGCGCACAGCTACCCACCCGTTGTCATCCTCCTCCACCGTGACCGCACAGCCGGATCCCATTGTGCAGTGCTCCACTCGCCTACCAGGTTTTACTGAAAGCACATGTTGCAAGCGTATGTATCAAGTGTTTTAGATATTTCAGGGGTATGTTGCAAGTGTTTCAGATGTTTCAGAGGTATGTTACAAGTGTTTCATATGGATGTTGCAAAAATAGATCGGGATGTTGCATATATTGCAATGACTATATACGTATGTTGCAAGTGTCTTTTCCAAGTGTTTCATATGTTTTTTCAGACACATGTTGTAATTATGTTTTATTTGGGTGTTACATATGTTTCACACATATGTTGCAAGTATTTATGTGGATGTTGCATATGTTTTGTAATGGTTTAAGTGTTTTAAGGTGTTTTGCAAATGTTTTGGACGTAGTGTTTTAAGGTGTTTTGCAAGTGTTTTGGATATATGTTGCAAGTGTTATACCTGAATGTTGTAAAAATAGATCGAGATGTTACACACTGGTGTAGTTTACAACTGAATCCTTTTGCGGCACAACGCACGTACTCCAAATTCAAAACCGTGTACACCAAGCAAAAAGTCTTTGACGTATCCATGGACGACTCGTCTTTCTTTCGACACTGACTAATCACGAGACCACAATCGTTTCTAAGCCATTCCCAATTGGTACGATATATGCTCATTATGCCTAGTGGCTCCAGCTCTTAGATCGAGCCCTCTTGTATGGAATTTAGTTCAAGTTCCACTTTAATCCACCCAAAAAATGTGAATTGATATAAATCCGACTACATCCAAATAAGGCCTCAAATGTTAGGCCAACAGTTTACTGTGGATTTTCTTGAACTTAATTTGATCATCATCTGGAATAATTATTTCTAATATAATTGCAAATTTATTTGCAATATATATTCGATAGGTATGATATAGCTAATCTAGCTCCTTCACACATACAGTCAGGCCCACATAGAAACACACAGCGAATTACAAAGAAAGATTTTGAGTTCAGTAATTCTAGAAATTTTAGGGTGTCCACCACAAGAAACAATCAGATAGGTAGAGAAATATCCATGCTATTATTTGTCCTATGTGTGTCAACGGAGAGTTTTTTAAAGTCTTGTTTGGGTCTACCGGACTAACAATTAATGTTTTTTTGAACGAAAACAATGGGGCAAAGAACCCCCGGTGGCATTATATATTAAAAGAGAGCAGGACCCAAAGATCCAAAAAAAGGTTACAAGGTTAACCAACAAAAAAAAGAAAAGAGAAAGCAAAGAGTACAGGCTGAAAGCTAAAAGCTAAAAAATTACAAGCTGTCAAGCCACATCCGAATAGCAGGGTGGAGATTGGGCTTAATTTTGTATAGATGAAGTGTGATCTCTTGCTTGAAACTGTAAGGACTAACAATTAGTTGACTAATTTTAGTCCTTAAATATGTAAACATGCAAATTAATTGTTAATCCAGTAGTCATATAATAGTTGTTAGTCATTAATCTATATGTAAGAGTTTAACAAAACTAACTATTAGTCCTAGTTCATGAAACAGGTTTAAGTTAACTACTGGTGTGTCGAGTGCCTACTTACAGCCGTTGCAAACCTAACCAATAACATCATCAGGGGACATAGGTGCAGCAAATTTGCACGTGCAGCGACCTTCCACGTTTGACCTTCCTGTCAGGCTCTTTGTTTCCTTGCGTTAGTTTCAACATTCTCCGCGATCTGTTCTAGAGCTCTTAGCCAGCGTCAAAAGGTCACTTCTTAAAGAAATATCGAAATATGAAGGCAAACATATCCAACCTTATTTCGTAATAAAAATAATATATTTTACACATTTGATTTAAGTATGTGACATAATGCTGTTAAAAAAATAGTAGGAGCACGGTTATGCTACCTGCATTCTAAATTATGAGATGTTTTGACTTTTGTAGACACATAGTTTTCACTATGCACTTAGATAGTATTTAAAAAAAGCCAAAACATCCTATATTTTGGAAAGAAGTGACTTATCATTTAAGAAATGACCTAACTAGAATTCTACAATTGTTTATTACTACTTCCATCTCTCAATAAATTGATCCTAAAGTTTTCTTAAACAAATTAGTTTAAGTTTGATTAGATTTATAGAAAAGAAGACTAAAATTTATGATACCAAATTAATATCATTAGATATACCATTAAACTGTATTTTTATAATATACTTATTTGATGTCACAAATATTTATGTTTTTTATAAATTTATTTAGTAAAATAAAAAAAATAAACTTAAGATAAGTCTAGAAATTGATTTATTCATGTACGAAAAGAGTATTGCCTAAGAAGAACTACACACAAACACACTGCGTTATTAAGATGCTAACCGCAAGGACATCTCATCAGTTGAACCTCATCCTTTATGAGCCCTATAAATCTGTTTAACAGGAAATTAAAACCACTAGTACAAAATTGATTTTGCTGACCCTTGCCATTTTTCACCGGTGGTTCATAATGTATAGGTGCCATAAAAAATGAAATTGTGGACTCATGGCTATCAAACTCCAGTGCAAATTTATCTTTACTGGCTGTTTTATTAAGTCGACCGCCAGTAGAAATCACACATTTACACCAGTGGTTCTCTTAACCTACCGCCAGTAAAGATGCATTTACACTAGCGGTTTTCTGAACCTACTAGTGCCCACTACAAATAATTTAAAATTATTTTTCTGAATATTTTTAAATGATCTCAGATGAAAAAATAATTTGAACGAAAGTTATAATACTTGAAAAGATCTACTACTTTGTACAGTTGACTACTTTTTCGTTTGAAACATTTAGAGTCCAGAAATTATATTTTAAGATTAATTGAAATTCATGTTTTTTTAATTCTTCAAATGATTTGAGATGGAAAAATGATCTAAAGCAAAGTTGTAGATTTTGATACGATCTAAAACTTTCTAATTTAAACATTTTTCTAGTTCAGCCAAAGCTTGGGAGGTGGAGGAAGCAGACATGCTTGCGTGCCAAATCTAGAGGAGAAGCTCACGTTAGGGGTGGTCGTGGTCGAGGGTGGTGGCCGACGTGGCAGCTGGAGCCAGGCGGGGTGGGGCAACCACGGGGGAGTGTGAGGAAGAAGAAGAATAGAGAGATGGGGGCGACGAGGCAAGGAAGAAGAGAAAAAGTATGCGTGCCGCTAGATGTACTCCGTGTGCGTGTGTGCCTGGCAGTAGAGTTTAAGACTTTTTTTTATAGGCTCTTCATGTACAATTTGTTGATCCACAGGTTGTAAATGTAAAGCTGCAATCTGTCCTAATACAAGCATAGGAGTACACGTGTACAACCCTAGGGTTGGAAGAATGCTCAAGTAATTTATGTACAACCCTGTTCGCTTGGCTGATAAGCCATGGCTAAAAGTATTGTTGACTGATTTGTTGTGAGAGAAAAACATTGTACCATAGCTGATAAGTCAGGCTGATAAGTTCAAGCGAATATGGCGATTAATATTGTCCTCGTATACCAGAAACCGCCGGCCATCACATAAACGTAATACAAGATTGTTGACGTTGGATGTTGTCCAAATCACACACCAGAAAGGGCATTGGACGCCCGGGCCGCTACGGACCGGAGAATACAGCAAGATATCACTCTTTCATGGTGAAGCACGGAGAGGTTTACAAGCAAACCACCAAAGGATAACCAATCGCGCTTACGTGACGAAGAACCTGCTAGTTTTCTGGCAAACTAGCAAAGAAACCGTCGAAGCTCTCGCCCGGGAGGAACCCCATCAGGGCAAGGACATCGCCGGGTTGTCCTAGGTTGGCCGGCAAGCCTAGGACGTCATCCTTGGTCGTGGATCAAGGGATGAACAACATGAAGGTTGAAGGAGAAGAGAAAAGGGGTAAAAGGAGTAGATTAATTTGTTTGTATGACGATTGGATAGATGGGAACTCAATTGGTCATGATCCTCTTATATATATATATAGAGGGTGGTCTTATCCCAGTAGGGAACCTCTCAAAGACTTATTTTCTAAGTTTTCCACGTCCAAAAACCGATCTAGAAACAAATCGGTTCGAGATCTGAAAGTCAGATTCGGAATAAACATCTACGGATACTTCCGGTCAGGCTCCACCGGTAGGACCGGTACTACCGGTAGTTCATTTTTCATACCAAACTGCGCCACCTACCACCGTCCATCGGTAGTACCGGTAGTTCATATCTGCGCCAAAACTTCTCGGACCGGTAGTACCGGTGATCTCGGACCGGTAGTACCGGTAGTTCATACATTTTCTCGGAGGCATAACTCTCTCATTCGGACCCCAAATTGGACGTTCCATATATGTTTTTTGACCATCTCGATGAGAGGAATATAATGGTGAAGTCCGTTACACATTTTGACAAATTCATAAAATGGATATTTTTGGTTGTCAACATATGCCCCCTGTTTTTAGGTTTATGATCCATGAACCTAAAACCACTTGATCAAACAAACATAATTAAACCAAACAGCAACGATACCCATCTCATCGGCTGCATGGTGACTAAGGGCGATGTATACATCAGCCATCTTTGTTCTAAGGGCGATACATGTATCGACCATTGTTTGGAGAGCACTTAAGATTCTTGCCAAACACTTGGAAAATACTTTTCAAGTATCTCCCGTTGAATGCTACTTTGAGACGTTCACCTTGCAATGTCTCTAGCAAATAGGAATTATCGTATATGACTTTGATCACTTTGTAAGGACCCTCCCAGTTAGGTGACCATTTGCCAAACTGATTGCTCTTCGATCCAATAGGTAGTATGGTTTTCCACACTAATTCTCCTACTTGGAAAGATTTGCTCTTGACTTTTTTGTTGTATGTCCTGGCAACTCGAGCTTTGTCTTTCTCTATTTTCTTGAGAGCCTTTAATCTCACATCAGTCACCTCATCAATATTATCCATCATTAGATTATGATACACAACAGCTGATAGATCATTTTGTTTAGCAAGCCTGTATGCATCCAAATTCACTTCGACGGGCAACACGGCCTCTTGACCATATACTAGCTCAAAAGGAGCAACTTTTGTAGCACCATGCCTTGAAATACGATGTGCCCATAGAGCTTCAGACAATACTTCATGCCACCTTCTTGGATTCTCCTCAATTTTCTTCTTGATAAGCTTGATTAAAGTCTTATTACTAGACTCAGCTTAGCCATTAGCTTGAGCATAATATGGAGATGATTTGGGCACCTTGATCTTATATAATTCGGCAAAGTCCCTCACTTCCTTGGACATAAATGATGTCCCTTGATCTGTAGTTAATGTTTGGGGTATGCCGAATCTATGAATGATATGCTCAGTGATGAACTCAATAACCTCCTTATGTGTCATATTCTTCAAAGGAACAGCTTCGGTCCACTTAGTGAAATGATCTGTAGCAACCAATACAAAGCGATGCCCCTTGGAAGATGGGGGATGTATTTGGCCAATGAAGTCTAGCCCCCAACCACAAAAAGGCCACGGTTTGATTATAGGATGAAGCATAGCAGCAGGCACTAGCTGAATATTCCCAAACCTTTGGCACTCTTCGTAACCTTTGTAGTATCAAAAACAATCGACCATTATAGTAGGCCAATAGAAATTAGTTCTACACAATAACCACTTCATCTTCAGGGCCGATTGATGCGTACCACAAATACCTTCATGGACTTCTCCCATAGCCACTCTTGCTTGATCAGATCCCAAGCACTTCAGCAACAAGTCTTCGGCGGTCCTTCAATAAAGCTCATCATTGTGAACACATACTTGAAAAGCACTTCGCCGAACACTTTTATTAACTTTAGCACTTGGATCATGTAGATATATCAATAAAGGAGTCCTCTCATCATACAAATTGGCCCCAACATCACTAAAAGTTTTGCCAGGCCGATTTGAAAGCTCGTCATGCTCATTGACCGTGCTGGTCACAGGGGAGTCAGTTGAGCCGACAGGGGTAGTCGGCTTAGCTGACTGGGGGGAATTGGTCTGACCGGCTATAAACGTCGGCTCAGTCGACTTGGCTATAGCAAGGAGGGAGTCGGCTAAGCCGACTTGGTCTATCAGCTTGGCCGACTAGTCTGCACCTGCACCAAAAAATTCTACACTTTTATGCAACGACTACTCTTGAACATGAAAATTATGCCCACCGACGTCATAGCCAGATGCTTGTTGCGCTAACATGTTGACCTTTTGATTTTCATGCCTTGGAATATGCCGAATTTGAAATTCGGCAAAAGAACCAATGATATCAAGGCAAGCATCAAGATAAACTTTTAGTGACTCTTCTAAGCATTGAAATTCACCAGCAACTTGTTACACCAGCAAAGAATCACCGTAGGCTTCAACATGCCATACCTCATGGATCGCAATATGATCAAGCCGAATAAGAAAATCACATTCGGCTTGAATTTTGGTGCAAATGTATTTTTTAATCGGCTTGATGTCTCTAATAGCACCATTGTGAGAAATAATTATCATGCAAACACCTTGGTCTTATTTGTAAGCCGATTAATCATATTGTCACATCCATGAAGTAAATCAAAATACATAAATCATGCCCCGTGGCCTAAAAATCATCAAAGTGAATTCTATGGGGGATTTTCTAATAGCACGATGGTTGCAAGCATTCATCGGCTATATTTTATACTAAGAGCGATATCAAAATATCGGCCATATGAATTCATCCACAAGAGCATGCATAACCGAAATAAATATTTCGGCTCTTGATCATTGATAAGCAAAATAATTTGGCAACCCTCCGAAACATATAGATCTATACCAAGGATCAAAATAAGGAGCTGAGGGATAACCATGCATACTAGGGGGATGAATTCCATATAGGCATAGGCAGAGAGTATGGATGATGCCATGACCAATGATTTTGATGATTTGGTGCAAACCTCCAACTTGGCAATTGCTTCTCGAATCTTCTTCTTTCTTTTGCCTTTATCGCGCCACTTACTTGAGCATCATCCTTATGAGCTTGAATACTTCCTTTAGGAACCCAAGCAAAGCCTTCTTCTCTGAGCTTCTCTGCACTAAGCTTTTGCAACTTCTTTTTTTCCTGCCACTTTGGTAAACCGATTGAGCATGTCGGTTTCGCTTCTATTTTGGACAGTGGCAATTCTTTCTTGATTTTAGGCACTTTCATCTTCTTTTGTTCAAATTTGGCACCTACAACATCAATATATGATTTCTCTACTTCTTTGCCATCATTAGCCAGATTTTTCAACAACGTAATCAGCTTTTCAATAGTTGAATTTAGATCTGAACTTTTATCTTTTCGGCCATCATACTTCACGCAGTAAACTTGTTTTACCACTTTCTTCTTTGCTTGAGCTGCGGACCGATTTTAATCAAATCGGTCTTTATAAGAAGATGATTTCTCTGAATATCTAGGAGCTACATACTCTATGTTTTGTGGCCTATAATATGATGGCAGATGTGTCTCTTCATCAAACCAGCCCCAAGGTGAATATGGATGAAAATGTGTGGGTTGTGGTCCATAATACATGGGAATTGGTTGTTCAAAAGGATAATATGTTGTTGCTGCATGAGATCCATTCCCTTACCAATTCCACTCTTAAGATTTGTGCTTTGGAGGTAATTTTGATGATTGTACTTTCTTTGATCGGTTAGCAATATTTGCTTCTCCTATTTTTTCATATTTAGCTAGAAGTTCCTCAAAGCTAAGCTCCGGCCTTCTAGTCCTTTGTTTGCCATGACCCTTACCTCCATCAGCTTTATGAGCATCCTCCCCCTTCTTTTCATCTTGACAAACATGTTCCAAAGGAGGATTCTCAGCCGATTCCCCTTGCTCAATGGAGTCAATTGGCTTTTGCTCTAGTCGGAGAGATTTCACCTGCCCCCAGTATCTTCTAAAATTGTAGTGACATTGTCATCCACTAAAATATCTCCAACTTGCAATTGATGGACAACAACCTTGTCATCACTTGAGGGCTCCACATCTTTCTCCTGTGCAACAAGGGGTGCTCCAGGCGACTTAGCTGTATCCTGGGATGGCTTAACCATCTTTGGCACCTCCAGAGGAAGCAGGGTCGGCTTAGCCGCCTCCTGGGCCGTCCTAGCTGACTCTACCTCTGGTAGAGCAACAACAGCCTCTCCAGTTGGCTTAGCTGTCTCAAAGACAGCAGGGGTCGGCTTAGCCATCCCTAAGGGTGGTTGAGCTGACTCAGCAGCAGTAGTAGCAATTGACTCTCCTAGATGACTTTCTTGATCTATGGGTTTCATTACTTGATTCTCAGCCATCATAAGAGCTTTTGGTGAATCAACTAATAATGCAAGCTGATTCGAAACTTGTTTGCCATCAAGACCAATTGAATCCAATTGGTCCATCTGTTGAGCTTCAGAAAATTTCAATCGGCCTTTATCAATGACCGATTGGATCACACGACGAAACATATTACAATCACAAGTATTATGATCAAACGAATTATGCCACTTGCAATATGTAAGCTCTTCTAAGTTTTGAATTGATGGCAAAACATTGTGATTAATGATTCTAATAAAATTATTTTTGAGCAAGTTATCAAAGACATGATCACCAAAAGTAAAGTCAAAGCTATATTTTAATTTATTAAGCCGATTCTTTTGTGGAGTCGACTTCAAAGCTAGGCAAACGAAAGTGTCGGGTACTTGGATAAGGGGTACCCAAAACCAACGATTAAAAGGAATAGACCCCCAAGGAATTCGTGCCCTGAAACCCCTTAAAAATCGTACCAAGGCTCTGCCCATATGGATACGCCGAGCTCGGCCCACATACGTATGGTAACACCAGGCCACCCTCGACTGCGTTCTGACTCGTATGAGGCCTGGTCGACGGGAGGCCTCGACCCTAGAGGATCTTTGACTCGCACGACCTAGGGTCGGGCTAGTCGACCCTTCCTCACCCACCTGCTCACAGACAAAACTCAAGGCATTTAATGCAACCGCCAACCACTTCTACCTACGTGGCTATAGAGCCGCCAGCATGGAAGCAGTACCGGTGTCAAATCACACTTTTTACTACCCATCCCAGGATGGGCGGTAAAAAGCCGCCACTATACACACCACACCGGGCACTGTTCCGCCTCCGATGCCCCCTCGAGGCACAATACGACAACCACCGCGTTCCGGGTTTCCCGAGGCTTGGCATTATCCACTCCTCATCGACCCCCTCCGTTACATCCCGACTAGGCCTCGAGTGTCGCCAGTCAATAAAAGAACAGTGCCCGTACAATGACAACAGGGGATCGCACGCCCGCCACAGGAGCCAGGGTCTTTCATTGTCCCATCATCGACATCACCGTGACACTCCGAGGATGGTCGGCACGTCGCTACAGCCACCTCTACATCACCCACTATGCCTTCTCCTCCAAGGCACCACCCTAGGGTTTTTTGTACACCAAGGCCTCCACTTGAACCTATAAAGAGGAGGACGACTCAAGTAGTGGCAAGAAGAGGACTGAGAGTTCTCCCCTTCTGAGATCAACATCTCAAGCAACACTCCATCTTTCTCTTTCTTGAGACTTGGGACCGGCTCCCTCTCTCATAGCTTGTAACCCCTACACAAGCACTTTGGTGCAAGAAAATACAATACTCTCCCCCCTCGCTGGACGTAGGGCCTTCTTTGCCCGAACCAGGATAAACACACATGTATTCTCTTTGCATCACCATTCGGATTAGGGAGCACGCAGCACAAATTCACTCATCGGCTTAGGGCCCTCCTAGGTCCGAACACCGACAGTTGACACGATAGGTAGGGGGCCGCTGCATGCCAGCATCACCTTCTCGCCATTCTTCCGGATGGCTGACCCCGAGCGTCCACTTCCGTTGGCCACAGTGATCTGGTTTGGGAGTTTGGAGTTCATGTCCCTTGGCTACGGCTATGACATGGTCCTCCTCTCACCCAGGCACCCAACTGACCACGACCATGAGCTCTCCCAGCCTGGGGGAGCGCTGCGCCGGTACCACCGTTCTCGCCGGGCTCGCGCAGCCAGGCAACGGCGTGCCCGGCGTAGCTACCACCACCACCTCGTGGAGGGTGATGGTGTGCCCTGTCCTAGCGCTCCTCAGCCAACCGCCAACACAGAGTTTCTCAATGAGGACCTACGTAGGATGAGCTTGGCTATAGGTAAGATGCCAGCGGGGCATCCCATCATCCCATCGTCTGGCGTGGTGCCGCTTCCACCCGTAACAGGATCGGTTTCCCTAGTGGCGGGGGCAATGCCACCATGGGTACTCCCGTATAGGCTGAACACGGCTGCCTAGGGGTATGCTTCCTCCATAAGCACTAACATGGGCGTTTACAAGGAGCTCCCTAAGCACCATCTACGTTCCACCCTTGATCTCGTAGCATCCACGCCAGCTTCTAAGTACCTAGACTCTACGGAGACCCCTGGTCTGGAGCTCCGTGTGATCGCCTCCCGCAGGTATGACTCCATGAATCGATGACCCCACATGCATCCGTTGTACTACTACTTCGGTGCCCCCGACTCCGACTCTGCCGATAACAGCTACGATTCGACTCGCGAGTGCTTCCATATTGATGGGACCGTCGCATCGGATTCGGAAGCAGAGGCGGCCGCTAGAGGAGGGAACGCCACACCGCCTCACGCCGCGCACCCTAGTACGCAGGACGGGGCCCAACTTCTCAAAGCATACCAGGGGGCACAACTCATGCAGGTTCAAGAACTGCAAACCAAGCTCAACGAGGAACGAGAGGGCTTGCGCCTACTTTAGCAGACCCTTGAGCGGGAGCACACGACGCGTGCACGTGGCGGAGGAGCTCGAGAGAGAGCTCACAACGTCAATCATCGCATCATTGAGGATCGGGCGGACAAACCCCTAGTCTTCAACCGAGCCAGCCAGAACATCGTGGCCACCGGCATGCTTCTCCGCAACATGCCTAAGCCATCTACACCCGAGGCTCGACGGGCCCGCGATGAGATTCAAGGTCTCCTCGAGACTACGGCCATGCAGCAGGCCGAGAGTTCCACCTCGAGGTGCCACGGGCTTGCCTCGGAGAAGCCTGTGGAGCCCTCTTGACACGAGAGCGAGGCCTTGGTTCCTCCCGAGCCCGCACCACAAGGGAACAAGGCAACCTCTATCCGTGAGCGCGTCGTCGACAACCACGAGCCCCAAGACGCACGCGATGACATCAACGAGCGCCGCAGGTGCAGAAGCGGTGACGACACATCTCGAGGCTACCACGAGCACAGGAGCAGGCATTATGATAGTTCAGAGGATCACAGTTCATCACCCGAGCTGTCGGGCCCTCAAGTCTTCAGTAGGACCATTCGCAGGACCCAGCTTCTGATTCGGTTTCGCCCTCCGACGACTCTCACCAAGTATAACGGCGAGACTAAACCCGAGCTATGGCTCGCTGACTTCCGTCTGGCTTGTTAGTTGGGCGGGGCCACCGAGAACCGAGTCATCATCCGACAGCTTCCCCTGTTCCTATCGGATATCGCTTGAGCATGGCTCGAGGACCTCCCACCTCGATAGATCCACAACTAGAACGACTTGGAAAAGGTGTTCGAAGAGAACTTCAAGGAGACCTACGTGCGCCCTGGCAACTCTTGGGACCTCAAGAGCTGCAAACAGAAGCCGAACGAGTCCCTCTGTGACAATATCCAGCGTTTCTCCAAATAGCGCATGGAGCTTCCCAACATCACCGACTCCGACGTCAACATGGCTTTCCTCTCTGGAACTACCTACAAGGGGCTGGTCTGAGAGTTAGGCTGCAACACCCCCACCACCGCTAACGAACTGATGGACATCGTCACCAACTACGCCACTAGCGAGGAGGCAGTTGGTGCCATCTTTGGTGGCAACCAAGACAAGGGGAAGCGCAAGGATGAGGACCCCGAGAGCTCCAACCGGGGCGCCAAGAGGAACAATAGGAAGAAGAAGAAGAACCAACAAGGCAAACGCGAAGCCGTGGCAGACGACCTTGTCGCTGCTGCTGACCGCAAGAAGCCTCGAGCCCCCCCAGCGGGGGCATCTTTGACAAAATGCTCAAATAGCCGTGTCACTACCACAAGGGACCTACAAATCACAACCTCGAGGACTACCACATGCTCCGAAAATACTTCGAAAGCCTGGGCATCAAGAAAGACGACAAGAAGGAGGACCCCAAGGAGAAGGACGGTGACAAGGATGAGGGGTTTCCCGAGATCCACGACTGCTTTATGATCTACGGGGGACCCTCGACGCGCCTCTCCATGCGCCAGCGCAAGCGAGAGCATCGGGAGATCTTCTTCGTGCAACTCGCGACCCCCCCTTCCTCGACTGGTGACCATCCGGACTACGTCCCCAATCCTAGGGTGTACCCGCTCATCATCGATCCCATTATCGCCAATACACGCCTCACCAAGGTGCTCATGGACGGAGGCAGCAGCCTCAACATTATCTACACCCATACCCTCGACCTCTTGGGGATGAAGAGGATGCAGCTCTGACCCAGTGTCAGGGCTTCCATGGAGTCATGCCAGGGAGACGAGCAGAGCCCATCAGGTGGATCAACCTGCCCATCTGCTTCGGCACCCCCTCGAACTTTAGGAAGGAAACCCTCACTTTCGAGGTGGTCGGGTTCCACGGGACCTACCATGCCATCCTTGGGCGTCCCTGCTATACCAAGTTTATGGCGGTCCCCAACTACACCTACCTCAAGCTCAAGATGCCGAGCCCTAAGGGTGTCATCACCGTTGGGCCCTCCTACGAGCACGCCTACAAGTGCGACGTGGAGTGCGTCGAGCACGAAGAGGCCATCGTGGAATCAACCACCTTGGCTGCAGACCTCGACGGTTTCGCCAAGGAGATCCTCGACCCTAAGCGCCACGCTAGCAACTTCAAGCCCACAGAAGACATCAAGCTCGTACCCCTCGACCCCACCAGCTCGGATGGGAAGGCATTGAAAGTTAGCGCCGCCCTTGACCCTAAATAGGAAGCAGTGCTCGTTGACTTTCTCTGCATGAATGCCGACATATTTGCATGGAGCCCCTCAGATATGCCGAGCATACCTAGGGAAGTCACCGAGCATGCCCTGGAGATCCGGGCCGGCTCCAAACTGGTGAAGCAATGCTTGCGCCGCTTCGACGAAGAGAAACGCAAGGTCATCGGTGAGGACATTCATAAGCTTTTAGAGGCCGGATTCATCAAGGAGGTTCACCATCCCGAGTGGCTGGCTAATCCTATACTAGTTAAGAAAAAGAGTGGGAAATGGAGGATGTGTGTAGACTATACTAGTTTAAATAAAGCATGTCCGAAAGTTCCCCTTTCCTTTGCCACGTATTGATCATATCGTTGATTCCACTGCGGGATGTGAAACTCTATCGTTTCTAGATGCATATTCCGGCTACCACCAGATTAAAATGAAGGAGTCCGATCAGCTCGCGACTTCTTTCATCACCCCATTCGGTATGTATTGCTATGTTACTATGCCCTTTGATCTCTGGAACGTGGGGGCTATGTACCAACAATGCATGCAACATGTTTTCGGTAAACACATCGGGCCAACAGTCAAGGCCTACGTTGATGACACCGTTGTTAAATCCAAGAGGGTCAGCAACCTGGTTGACGACCTCGATATCATGCTCAAGTGCCTCAAGGAGAAGAACATCAAGCTCAACCCCAAGAAGTGTGTCTAGAGCATTCCTCAAGGCATGCTCTTAGGGTTCATCGTTTCTGAGTGTGGCATCGAGGCCACCCTAGAAAAAATCTCTGCGATCACCAAAATGGGCCCCATACGAGATCTGAAGGGCATACAGAAGGTCATGGGCTGCCTTGCGGCCCTTAGTCGCTTCATCTCGCGCCTCGGCAAGAAAGCGCTCCCTCTGTATCGTCCCCTGAAGAAATCGGAACACTTCTCGTGGACCCTCGAGGCCGAAGAAGCTCTTACCAAGCTCAAGGCAATGTTGTCCAACCCTCCGATCCTCGTCCCTCCGGCCATGGGGGACCCCCTCTTACTCTACATTGCCGCAATGACACAAGTGGTCAGCACGGCCGCAGTCGTCGAGAGGGCGGAGGAAGGACACGCCCTACCCGTTCAGAGGCCAGTATACTTCATTAGCGAGGTACTCTTAGAGACCAAGGTTCATTACCCGCAAATCCAGAAGCTGCTATACGCCATCGTGTTGACACGGCGCAAGCTCCGTCACTACTTCGAGGGCCACCCGGTGACCGTGGTCTCTTCTTTCCCTCTAGGGGAGATAGTCTAGAGCCGGGAGGCCTCAGGAAGGATTGCTAAGTGGGCCATCGAGCTCATGGGCAAGACCCTCTCTTATGCGCCGCACAAAGCAATCAAATCCCAAGCTTTGGCAGATTTCCTGGCAGAATGGACTAATACCCAGCTACCTCCGGCTTAGATTCAGGCCGAGATATGGACCATGTACTTCGATGGGTCATTGATGAAAATAGGAGCGGGCGTGGGCTTGCTCTTCATCTCGCCCCTCGGAGTTCACATGTGCTACGTGATCCGACTCCATTTCGCTGCCTCCAACAATGTAGCTGAGTATGAGGCCCTCGTCAATGGCTTGCGCATCACCATCGAGCTCAGAGTTTGACTCCTCGACGTTCGTGTTGATTCCTAGCTCATGATAGACCAGGTCATGAAGGACTCAAGCTGCCACGATCCTAAGATGGAGGCCTACTGCAAGGAGGTGCGGTGCCTTGAAGACAAGTTCCATGGCCTCGAGCTCAACCACATCACGCGGAGATACAATGAGGCTATCGATGAACTCACGAAAATTGCGTCTAGTTGAACCACGGTTCCACCTGACGTTTTCTCGAGGGACCTTCATGAATCTTCCATCAATCTTGGTACGACAGAGGGGGTCGACGATCTGTAGCTCGACCCCCCATCTGAGGCAGAGGCCCCCTCAACCGGGGCTGACGTCATGCACACGGAAGGCTCGCCACCACCAGCTGACCTCGAGCCCGACTGGCGCATTCCATACCTCGACTGTCTCATTGGAGGGGAGCTCCCTTCAGACAAGACCGAGGCTCGACGGATTGCTCGCCGAGCCAAAACCTTCATGATATACGGTAATGACAAGGAGCTTTATCGACGCAGCCCCACGGGCATCCTACAGCGCTGTATCACAGTCGAGGAAGGCAGGAAACTACTTAGAGATCTACACTCGGGGGCTTGCAGTCATCACGCGGTGTCTCAAACCCTTAACGGAAACGCATTCCGGTAGGGCTTCTATTGGCCAACCGCGGTCTCCGACGCCATCAAGCTGGTACGCTCCTGCAAAGGATGCCAGTACTACACAAGGCAGACCCATCTCTCGGCTCATGCCCTGCAAACCATCCCCATCACGTGGCCGTTCGCCGTTTGGGGGCTCAACTTGGTCGGACCCCTAAAGAAAACAACCGGGGGCTTCACCCACTTCCTCGTCGCCATTGACAAATTTTCCAAGTGGATCGAGGCCCGACTCGTCACCAACATCAGGTCAGAGCAAGCCACGCTGTTCTTCACTGACATCATCCATCGCTTTGGGGTTCCTAATTGCATCATCACGGACAACGACACCCAGTTTACTGGCAAAAAGTTCTTGGATTTCCATGACAACCATCACATCCGTGTGCTCAAGTCAGTTGTAGCTCATTTAAAGACAAATGGCCAAGTAGAGCGTGCCAATGGCATGGTTTTACAAGGCCTAAAGCCGAGAATCTTCAACAGATTGAACAAACATGGCAAGAAATGGGCCGCTGAGCTCCTCTCGGTCCTGTGGAGCCTAAGAACAACGCTGAGTCGAGCCACGGGATTCACTCCGTTTTTCTTGGTATATGGGGCCGAGGTCGTGCTTCCAACCGACTTGGAGTATGGATCCCCAAGGCTGAAAGCCTACAATGAACAAAGCAATGATACCGCAAGAGAGAACACCCTTGACCAGCTCGAGGAGGCTCGAGATGTAGCCTTACTGCACTCCGCAAGATACCAGCAGAATCTCCGATGCTACCACAACAAGCACGTGCGCAATCAAGACCTCCATGTTGGTGACTTGGTGCTTTGGCGAAGGCAGAGCAACAAGGTGCTAGGCTTCGCCCTGTTTGGTTTCATCAAAATTGCTAAAAAAATTCAGGAAAATAAAGAAAAAAATTTGTCAAAGTTTTTGCACGCTTTTTAGAGAACTTGCTGTATTTTTGTAGACCACATCCCACCTCAGTTGTAGGTGCCAATTTTTGTGGTTGCATCTTTTGTGATCCTTGTTCAGAGAAAAATATAAAAAAATAGCAAAAAAAATAAAAAAGTTTAATTCCTACTAGTGCCTTTTGGGAAATTCTGAAAAAATTTCAGAAAAAGGAAAAATTCTGGTTATTTGCTTGTTCTGTGAGTTCTTTCCATCGTCCTTTGCTTTCACCTTGTTGCGCTACGTCTCGACACGTCTTAGCCAGCAGCTGTGATTTGTACTTTGGATCCGGATTGAACAATCGTTAATCTGCATTCGTTAATTGCTAATCCTTGCTGTCATATTGTGTGCCTATCCATAGCTCCACATATTCTTCTGTCAGCACAGGTTCATCTTGCAACTGTACCCACGCTCAACAACAGATTACTTTGCCACTTTGGTTTGGCTCCTGTTTGGCGTTGGTAAGAATACAGGCAAGACGGTGGTAAGCCGCTTGTGATTTTGCATTCTACTTTCACTACCACCACTACTTGTTTCCTTTTAGTTGATAGGAATAATACTTTGGTGTTGTCTTTTTCTATCTTCTAACCATGTCAGGATCTCCGACGGACTTCAATGAGTACGTGTCCAAGGGCGAGCTTACAACGTTCATGACTGAACAACGCAATCTTATGACCGAGCTGACGCGCAATGTGAATAATTTGGTCACCCGCATTGAACAACTCGAGCACCGCCCTCCACCTCATCGTGCTGATGATGTAGATGCGGATGATTTTGGTGATGAAGATGCGGACGCTGACGGTTATGCCCGTCGCCGCCTCAACTTCAACCGTCGCGGTATGGGAGGTAATATTCAAGGTAATAATGATCCTTTTGCTAAAATTAAATTTAGCCTTCCTCCTTTTGCTGGTAATGTTGATCCAGAGGCTTATTTAGATTGGGAGCTTGCTTTTCAACAAAAATTTGATTCTCATAATTTTCCTGCTGAGAATAGAGTTAGACTTGCTACTAGTGAGTTTACTAATTTTGCTTTGTTCTGGTGGAGTGATCTTTGCAATGCTAATAATGCTGCTGCTGTGCCTCAAACTTGGAATGCTTTAAAGCAACGTATGAAATCTCGTTTTGTTCCTCCTTATTACCAACATGATTTACGTTTGAAACTACAAACTTTAAAACAAGGTGATAAAGGAGTCGAAGCATACTATCAAGAATTGCTTATAGGTTTAGCCCATTGTGGTATAAATGAGGATGATAATGATTCTAGTGCTAGATTTTTTGGTGGTTTAAACCATGATATACAGAACATCCTAGATTACAAAGAATGGCGTAATTTTTCCCAATTGTATCATCTTGCTATTAAGGCAGAACGTGAAGTACAGGGCCGCAAAATAACATCAGCCTTTCAGGTCTAACAATGGGAGGAATTTTTAGCACCGCTCAGAGCCGGCGACGCCCAAGATTCCTGTTGCATCACAGCCATCTACACCTCCATTTTCTTCCGGGGTAAGTAAATTGTTTAATGTGCAGAAGAAAGGTGCCACTCTAGGTGTTTCTCCTAGCTCCTCCTCGTCCAGCTCTAAAATCATTTGCCACCGATGCAAAGGCATAGGACATGTCATGAAGGATTGCCCCAATCGTCGTGCTTTCATTGCTACCGAGGATGGATATGTAAGTGCTAGTGATGTTGAAGATGATTTAGCCCTTGTTACTAACATTGATGCAGATTCCACTGAGGGCGATCAAGACAAGGAGGCCATCATCATTGACTCTGTGGCTGCTGCCGCAGACTACCCTAGCCTTCTTGTGCAGCGTGTGTTGAGTACACGTGTGGGACATGAAGAAGAGATGACGATCCAATGCCACAATTTGTTCCACATGTATTTTATTGTGCAGGGTTGTCGTGTTCTCACTATCATTGATAACGGGAGTTGCAATAACTTGGTGAGTTCAGATTTTGTTGACAAGCTTGGTTTGACCACACGACAACATTTGTATCCATATAAACTTCAATGGTTCAATAATAGTGGTAAGACTAAGGTAACTAAATCAGCACGCATTAGTTTTTTTACAGGCTCTTATCATGATACTGCTGATTTTGATGTTGTTCCTATGCAAGCTTGTTCTATTTTATTAGGTCGCCCGTGAGAATTTGATAATGATGCTTTACACCATGGTAGAACTAATACATACACTATCATACATAAGGACAAGAAAATTACATTGCTACCTTTGTCTCCTACGGATATTATTAAACATGCTAACGAGATTAAAAATAAACCTCCAACTCACATTGCTAAAAATAATGGGATTAAGTTAAAAGGAGGTACTTTTCTTGCTACAACTTATGCTACTGCTGAGTTATGTGATAATCCTGATGCGCCATGTTATACTATGTTTTGTCAACCTATTCTGTCTGGTGCATTGCCTGCTGTCACTAACCTTTTGCAGGAGTTCGCTGATCATGGGATGAAGTCGAGGACGACTCCAATTCTAGAAGGAGGGGATGATGAGGACATCGCCAAGATGGAGTCAAGGACGACTCCAATTCAAGAAGGGGAGGATGATGAGGACATCGCCACGCTGGACACACCGACGTTATGGTCTTTCCCAAGTTGTAATTCGTCCCCAACTCAGCTGCCACGTCACCCTCGGATTCAGCAAACACGTCGTCACTGTTTTGGTCATAACTCTCTCATACGACATCAAAACGGGAAGTTCTTGGATGCGTTGGAAAGGGGACGACGACGCCGTCGTTTTGGATCTGGTCCCAGCTCCAGAAGATCCGTGGATCATTCTGTGTGACCACATTAAGGTGCTGCATCACCTATTTGGGCCAACTTGGTCATGTATTGTGTCGGGCCTTAAGCCCAAGTTGTGGGCGCCCAACCCCTAGCCGTTCACAACCCTAGGTCGAGTCTTAGACTATAAATATAGCTGCCGCTGCTGTTAGACAATTGGGTTTTGTTTAGAGTTTAGTTTTCCATCGAGAAACTGAATCGTTCATTGTAACTGTGGTGACAAATCCTTTTACAGTGATCCAGGGCCCCTGTTCTTGATCTCCTCCACTGTGTCGATTAGTCCTTTGGAACCGAGTTCTTGAACCCTCTATTGATATTCGCAACATTCATATTTGTAATTTCAGATTGCATGTTTTTACTTTCTTGCTTGTGCGCTTCGATTCGCTTGCAGGAAAAGTCTTCTTGGTGAGGTCAATCAAGTTGTGCTTGGTTGATAATCAACGGAGCAGTGGTGTAATGGTTGCAGGGTTCGAATCGTGTCTGATTTGAAGCCGGATCGCCAACGTCGAGTTCTCCACAAGTCAAACTTACCGGTTACCTCTCATAACATCGGGCCAGTACTCATCAATTGGTATCAGCTTGGGAGGAGGAAGCCACCTTAAAAGAGAGAGCCACCCTTCCCCTATCAGACTAGTCTTTTAGGGACATTGGGCCTTTCCCTGAGTGGGTGTGCATAAGAATTGTTGGGGTCTGGGCAACCTTAATTTATTGGGCCTCGGCCAACCCCACCTAGGCCGGATGCATCATTTGGTATCAGAGCTGGGCCCTTGTTTAAGGGGGTGGGAATGATGAGGACATCCTCCGCTATTACCCGCTGGCAAAGACGCAACAAAAAAGGGCCAAGTGGCCTAGTTGTAGTCAGGCGGCGACCGTGTGAGCCTCTGAATAATCCCACCTTACTTAGCTTGGGAGGAGGAAGCCACCTTAAAAGAGAGAGCCACCCTTCCCCTATCGGACTAGTCTTTTAGGGACATTGGGCCTTTCCCTGAGTGGGTGTGCATAAGAACTGTTAGGGTCTGGGCAACCTTAATTTATTGGGCCTCGGCCAACCCCACCTGGGCCGGATGCATCACAAGGGACAACACAAGCTCACCCCACCATGGGAAGGTCCTTACATCGTTGCAGAGGTGTTGAAGCCCGAGACTTACAAGCTATCCAACGACAAGGGCGAGACCTTCACCAACGCGTGGAACATCGAACAGCTATGTCGCTTTTACCCCTAGAGCCTCGAAGCTTTGTACCTATTTTTAGTTCCATGAATGAATAAAGAGTACATCCTTGTTCAAAGCGTTCTTTCATAAAAAACAGGTAGGCTTGACCCCACTTTCGCAGAGTCGAATCTCCCTCGGGGGCTGGAAGGGGGGAACCCCCTGTGTCCCTAAAAAACTCGCATTTTTCAAAGAACTTTTACAAAGTCAACTAGGCCGCGAGGGCACCCTAAGGCTCAAGGACTGTCCAGCCACGAGATCGCCTATGCATCCACGCTATGGTACCTCCACTCACTCCCTCGCGCCAAGGGGTGCGACTGCGCGCTAAGAAGACCTAGTAAAAGCTCACGATTTTGAAAAATCAACGTCTAACGTTCCTATACACTTTGGTGCGAGTTCTTACATAGTCAACTAGGCTGCGAGGGCACCCTAAGGCTCAAGGGTTGTCTAGCCTCGAGATCGCCTACACCTCCGGGCTATGGTACCTCCACTCACACCCCACACCAAGGGGTGCGACCGCGCGCCAAGAAGACCGTGTAAGAACACGATTCAAACAAAAAAGGAATGAAAGACTCGAACATAAAAAAGACATTTAGTGGATATTTACATCCAAATGTTTTAAGGCCCTCGGGGCCATGATAGCACAAGTCATGAATAAAAACTAACTTATTACATGGGCCTTCATGCATAGATTTTGCTCACAGGTCCTCATCGTCGTCACCAACAGCGGGCGGGAGCACCTCATCCTCGAACAGCCTCGCGAGTCGACCCCCAGGCTCTTTTGCCGCATTGATCAGCCCTAGGCAGGCCGCCTCGTTCTCCTCCTCGGTCTTGTTCGGGTCGGAGGTGAAGCCATCAGCAACAAGGCCCATGTCGTACTTGAAGCCAGAGCAGACGACCGCCAGGGCCCTCTTCACGCCATGGTGCAGCGCGCCCCGCACCCTCTCGCGTATGAGGTTGCCCAGCGCCATCATCCGACGCACAAAGAAGTTCCCCGGTGCGTCCTCCTTATTGTCAGCGTCGGGCTCGACCCCCAGGTTATTGCACACCACGGTGATGGCGCCCTGGAGCAGCTGGTTCCACCCGGCCTCGGCCTTAAAGAGGGCTTGAAAAGAGGTGGTGTTCGCCTAGGCCTCGCGCTGCTGCTTCTCCAACTCTAAAACACGAGATCAAGTTAGCAAAAACATAGGAGTCTAAAGTCGAGGTCAGAATTCAGCAAAAACTTACCCTCGACATGGGTCCGCTAGCCTACGATCTGATCCCGCAGCTCACCGAGCGTCTTCTCGGCCGCCAGAAGAGCCTCGTCCTTGTCTTGGACGGTCGCCCTCAGCATCTCAATCTCCCGACCGGTGCCCGAGAGAGCCTCATCCCTCTTCCGGATGGTCTCCTTCAATGCCTCGACCTCTTTGGTCAGGGTCCCGATGTGGGTGGAAGCCAACCCGATCTGCACGATGAGGACATCACGCTGGCCGCTGACATGAGCAACGTCCTCCTCGAGTTCCTTCGTTTGCACCAATAGTGGCACAAGGTCCTCATGAGCCTTGGCCGCCTCTTCTCGAGCCTTGGTCGCCTCCTCCTGGCCTTTGGCAGTGGTGTCCCAAGCCTGCGCCGCATCCTCCTTGAGCGCTGCATGGACGACGCGAAGCTCATCTGCCTTGGCGCTCTTCTTAGACAGCCGCTTGTTGGCATCCTCGATCAGAGCCTATTGGCCAGGAAGCGCCGCCCACACGCCACTCTCGTGGCGGATAAACAATGACTTGTGGCATGACCGCTCCTTGATCTCCTGATCATGGTCAAAACCAAAATCAGAACCAAGGGGATAAGGGGGTCGAGCCAAATAAAATATCAAGACAAACGCAACCTACCTCGAAGGCCCTCGACATGTTCCGAACCATGCTCTCCATGACCATCCACAGAGACTGCACAGAGTGCTTGTAGAGCCCCTCGACGTACTCCTAGCACCTCACTTTGTCCTTGTCGTCCAGGACGAAGAAGGGCTCAGCGTCGGGATTGGCAGCGTCCCTGAACTCGAGGGGCGAGCGACCCTAGCATGGGAGTTCCTCCTCCGTCCGCATGAGCGCTAGCTCCGTGAAGTTGGGCCACCTAGTAGACACCTCCGCCATGTCGTCATCTGGCGCCGTAGATGTCCTAGGCTGACCCGAGGCGTCGACCATCTCGACGTCCACCTTCTGCTTCCCCTTATCGGGTGGGGTATCTTCAGAGGTGAGATCGATGACGATCGGCGTCGACCCCTAGGGTGGAAGTAGCCCCTCACCCACTAGCACCTCTGCCTACGCGTTGGGCGGCGGCACGGCCACCTCCCGCTCCACCTCGGCCATCGACTTCTCTAGCTAGCCTAGCTCATGCTGCTCCGCCTCTGGCTGTGGCTGCAACAGCTGCTCCTGCTACTGTTGCTGCTGCTATTGCGACTCCCCCCTCTCTGTCTGCAGCTCCGGCTGCTCCTTCTCCTTCCTCGTCTCCAGCAGGGCCTCATCTGCCATCGGCTGCTGCGGCTCCTGCCGTGGCTGCTGCTGCTGCCGCCCTTCTAGCTCCTTCCCCGCATCTTGTGGGGTCTCTACCACCTCCTTCATTTCTTTCACACCCGCATGCCCTGCATCACGGGCAGATGTTTCGGCCTTATTGGCCTCGACGTCCTCTGGGGTCCTCTTGGTCGACCCCGGCTTGTGGCCACCACTTTCGGACCCATCGAGCCTAGTAGTGCCCAGAGCTATCTCGACCCGCTCCGACTCATGGGCGGTGTCTCTAGCCTCGGTGCCCTCCAGAGCGCTCATGTCGGCCTTAACAACAGCCTTTTCGCCTTGAGACGCTCTGTGGAAGCCTGACACTTTGCGACCTAGGCGGCATCGTCTGCTGGCGTCCGCATCATTAGAGCAGCGCTAGCCTTGAGCGCTTTGGCGGGCGTCATGGCCGCAGGCTCCGCCTTGCGCTTGCGGCTGGACAACGAACAAGTGCGTTAGAACAAGAAGCGAAATAAGTCTATCAGAAAACTGAAGCAGAGCACTTACCCAGACATAGGGATCAGGGGCTTCGCCCCCGGCTTCCCCGAACCGCTCGAGGGCTTCTACGACGACCCCTCCATCGAGCCTTGGGTCGACCCGGGGCTCCTCGAAGCCTTGGCTGACGAGGCCTCTAGGGTCCTCTTCACTGCCGAGGCCATCTGACCTCGGGTCCTCACGCCTAATGATGGCACCCTAGTCTTGGGCAGCGGCGTCGCAGACTTGCTCGCCGACGAGGTCTGAGGTGACCGGGCAAGTGGGTGCAATGCCATCGACGATGACGGCAGGACCACCGGCTCGGTGGATCTCCTTCCTGAGGGCTCCTCAGGGGGCCTCCCTTCTATCTGCTCCTCCTCCCCCTCGACGGGCACCGAGGCTACCCTTGACGCCTAGGAGGTTGACCCCCACCGACGGGCTCCTGCAGAACCGGACGCCAGGGAGATGGGCAAGAGTAGTCGCGGTGTCGTACCGTGACTCGGCGTCATCATCATCGTCTTCATCCTCCTCCTCTCCTAAGGCCATCTTAGAAGGGGACTCCTCCTCAGGGAGACCCTTGAGCCTTTGCTTACGACGGTGCTTTATCAGCGCCTCGCGCTCAAGGATCTTCCTGTTGCACCACTTCTTCACGACATCCTTGTCTTTTTTCTCTTGGGCTACGGTGAAGCGTCTCACCTGACGAGCCGCGCGATCCTCCAGGACCGGTGATGGTTAATCCTTAGTCACTGTCAGATCCTACACAAAAACCTCAACGGGCTAAATCAAGAAGACCAAAGACGGAAGGGACATGAGACTAGCAAGACAGTACTTACCAGAGGCTCAAATCCCTGGTTGGGTCACATCGAGACCCTGTCTATGTCCTCTTGCTTGAAGCCGACCATCACCCACCGAGCGCGTTGGACGACCTCATCGAGGGGGAGGGTCTCGTGCGACATCCAGCTCGCCTCCATCGGGGCACCTGGCTCCATCTGGTCCATCTGCAGTCGACGCTGCATCAGGGGCAGGACCCTCTAATGGTGGAACATGACAGCCAACATGCTCGCGGTCAGCCCGCGCAGACGAAGCTTCCTTAGCGCATCAAGGAGCGGCTGCAGCCTCGGCTAATCTTCCTCGATGACGTCGTACGCCCAGTTCTCCCTCCGAGACATGAGGACCTGGCCGGAGAAGCGAGGCAGCTAGCCATCGTCGTTGCACAGGTAGAACTAGCCATCGTGTCACCCGCGGTTCGACGAGATAAGCTAGGCCAGGATGTACAACTCACCTCGACCCAGCCGCACCTGGATAGTGCAGCTCCCAGCGTGTACCGCCCGTCGTACTCCCTTCTCACCCGCCTTATTGGCAAAATGCTCCGCCTTGAAGAGGTGGAGCCATAGCTTCCAGTGGGGCTCGAACCCCAAGTATCTCTCGCAGACGGCCGCAAAAATGACGGCCTACGAGATGGAATTGGGGGCGAGCTAGTGGAGCTCCACCCTGTAATAGTAGGGGATGGCCCGCATGAATCGGCTCGGCGGCACCCCAAGCCCCCTCTCGTGGAAGGCGACGAAGCTGACCACGTAGCCCTCCGGTGGCGCCGGCTCCCGGTGGTTGGCCGGTGGTGCCATCCACTCCGGCTGATCTCGGTTGGTCCTCGGACGAAGGAGACTGTCGCGCATGAGCTCCTGTAGCCTCTTCTCTGTCACCGAGGAGCAAACCCACGGATCCGCAGGAAGGACCGGGCTCTTTCCCGCCATGGATGCAGGGAATGGATGACGGCGGTGACTAGGAAGGAGAGGGCAGTCGCAAAGGCTAGGTGGGGACGAATGAAGCCCCGGGCTCCGTATTTATCCCCCGGTGTAAGGCCAACGAGCGAATCCGGCGAGGAGGCAAGTAAATCTCCACATTTAATGCCCTTACCTAACCGCTCCCTCGAATCCCACACGCGCAGGCACGCATCAGCCGCTCGCCCGCTAACCGTTCGCTGCACCGCCCACTACCGCGCCGTTCCACTTCCATCCTAAAAAGACGCGCCCCAACGGGGCGGGAAAGGATGCTCACAGGCGGACACTTCTAGGTGAAGGAACCACGGGCTCCGAGCCCGCTTTGAATCTCGAGGGTTTGAAAGCTGGCCCTCAACCAGGGTTCGACAGCTGCCTTCGAGTAAACAGAGTTAGGGATGACTGAGGGTGGGCCCGTACACGGCCAGGGCTCGAGCCACTTTCTCGAGACACCCTCGGACATATTCGAGGCTGAAGGAGAGGTCGACGATGGAATCCCCTCGGAGGGAGGCATCGAGCCCTCAGATCCCATCGAACGGAGCCGAGACCCACATGACAACTCTTTGGCACTTTTGGAGAGCACCTCCGCGGCCGCCAGCCGACCCCTATCGAACAGGGTGCGGGCTCCCACTTGAATTTCCCGCTAGCAGCTCACTGGGGATCGTTGGAACTCGCCCATCAAGGGTAGTACGGCGTTCCCCACCCCTCTTCCTTACCTAAAGGATGCGTAAGGGTCGTACGACAAAGATAGGCGGGACCCTAATCGACCTCGCACGCGCGAGGCTCGGGGGCTTGCCCGCAACAAACTAGCCTCGACGAAAGAGGACCAAACGCGCCCCGAGGGCTCAAACGCAAGAGCATTCCTTGACATAACATATTAAAGCCCTCAAAGGAGTCACCCACTCCTCCGAGGCCTCAGGGGCTACACCCGGTGGTTGCGCTCGCACGCACCCACCGGAGAGCGACGATGCTATGACTCTAGTTCATAACTTGTTGAGCCTCTGCGAGAGTGTCCACACTCGCGCAAAGGATCGGGGGCTACTATCGGGTACCTAGATAAGGGGTACCGAAAACCAACGATCCAAAGAAATAAACCTCGCGCCCTAAAACCCCTTAAAAAATCATACCAAGGCTCTGCCCATACGGATACACCGAGCTCGGCCCACATACGTATGGTAACGCCAGGCCACCCTCGACTGCGTTTCGACTCGCACGAGGCCCGCTCGACGGGAGGCCTCGACCCCAGAGGATCTCCAACTCGCACGACCCGAGGTCGGGCCAGTCGACCCTTCCTCACCCTCCTACTTGCAAACAAAACTCAAGGCATTTAATGCAACCGTGTAACACCCTAAAATTTGCTTCTTTGGAAATAGAGCTAAAATGATTTAATTATATATTTTTGTGCTCATGAAAACATAGAAAAATAATTTTTTTGTTAAATTAAAATTCATCTTAGGATGTAGCAACATTGTTGTGCATATATGCTGATGCATTTGTGTTTTTGTATTGCTTGGTTTTGACCAAAGATCAAAATGAATTCAAGTTGTTCTTTCGAAATGCGTTTAGGTTGATTTTCCTTCTCCAATATACATATATCATTTTTCAACAATCAAATTCCTTGTTTCTCACCTCGAGTTTTCATTGAGCTTCCTTAAATATTTTCTTTGTAACCCAAATCACTCATTTCAATTCCTCGTCCATCAATCAACCTCTACAAACTTCTCGGGAATTTTTTCGACTTTTTCTGTAGCTTGTTTCAACTTGTCTGTGAGCATAGTCTAATTTTTAGATGCTCCAAAATATCTTATCATGAGCTTTAAATACTTTATTTGGGTTCTTCATGTTCCCTAATGTCCCTGGAAAATTTTTCCGAATTTTTAGAGTATTTTTCGCGGCTTAAATAATAATTCTGGACTTTTCTAGAATTATTTGATCCACGAAATTAATTAATTCCGAAAATAATAAATATCTCATTTTCCACCAAAGCACATGTGCAATAATCCTAATAAATCTCAAAGGGCCATATATTTATTTACTAATGGGTTTAAATGATTACTTAGGCCTATTAGCGGAGGTGGATGGTGCAACGTCAATTAGCATCATAGCACTAGTTAACATAGAGATGAAGAGTTTATATATATATATATATATATATATATATATATATATATATATATATATATATATATATATATATATATATATATATATATATACCAACCCCTGTGTCGCGGCGTCCGGCCTGAACTCTAGCGCAGCCGCCTAGCTCGCATAGCCACAGCAGCCCCGTTTTGGATCTCGCCGAGCTCGGGTGCAGCCGCCACGGCCACGCTCGTTGCCCGCCGCTTCACCACCATCCACGACCCGTTGCCGAGCTTCGCGTCGAGGTGAAGAATTCCCAGCGCTCTCTGCCTCTCGCTTTAGATCTCTGGTGCTCACGTTCCGTTGCCGGTGCCTTGCAGGAACCCGTTGAGGTATGGTCGAGTCCCACGTTGTCTCTGAGCTATCACCACCGGCAAGAACACAGAAGGTGGATTCTCCATCCTCTCTTTCTCCCTGTGCTATTCCCATCTTGAACCGCGAGTGCAAGCCGAGCCAGCAGAGCAGCCATGCGTGCACAGTTCTTATCTTGCTAGCTTGATGACTTCGTCATGACATCACTCACACATTATGGCCGTTTTCCTTTAGAAAAACAAATCCTGAAATACGATAAAAATACGTATATACATATAATCTTGTTTAGAACATATCATTTACGTTTTAACTCCGTTTCGATCCATTCAACTTGTGTTAGTTTCGTGTCGACGCGCTCTATATAGTAGTAACATTGTTTTTTTTGTCACATGTTTTTGAATATATATTTGAATATTTAATTAATTAATATATGCACATAATTTTTATTGTTAAAAGCAACATAGAGTTATAATCTCGTTATCGGTGCGACGCGACCGTGTCGATGTAACCTACATGCTAGCGGCAATATTTACCATGTCACTTGTTAATTAAATTAATCCTATTAATTCGATTAATGATTATACAAATTTGTTTATAAATAAAAGCAATAAAGGACAATATCGATCTTTTATGATTTCTTTCAACTTAAATATGTATTTATTAACTATAAGTTGCATAGTTAAAAATGATTCATATAAATTCAATTTAGATGCACTTTTATTAATATGTATTCAATGTTTTTTGAATTAAAGTTAATTTAGGTTTATCTCCTGTCTTTTATAAATAATAAAATGATAACTTGGAAAGTAACAACTTAAATATTTCTTTGTTAATTATAATTTGTTTAGTTAAATATGAAACATATAATTAAGTTGATTAATGTTTATCTAATGACTATTAATTTATTAAAAACAACTTAGGTATAATTTCTGGTATCCTATAAATAGATGTTAATATGATCAATATCAACTTAAACGACTTTTTAATTATGACTTCTTAGTTTAAACATGAATAGTAAATACTAACATTTAGCTTGTCACATGTTTTTCCTACTGTTATACATGTTTATCACTTTTAAAATTTGTGGTTAGATTTAAGTTATTATTTTATTAAAGAAAATATAGTTTAATTCATAACTTTTGCGTTTTAAATCCGATTTCGGTGAAATTCGCATTTGTGTGATCATAGTGACGTGTAGAATATTTTTATAGACTTTTAAACATGTTTTCTTGATGTTGGTGTACTGTTTTAATTATTATTCATTGTTTGCTTCGTGTATGATTGCTCGATGCTTGTGTGGTGCTTTATTGATCAAGTCCGGTCGGTGAGATTTACGTGGAGATTCAAGAAGCTATTAATTGAAGATTTGAATCAGAGAAAGGATCTTGATTTAAGGCAAGTATAGTTTGGGTATTCTTTTTCTGTGACCATGATCTTGTGACTTAATTAGTGTAAGAGCCATGATGGTTGAGAAATGACTTTTTAGCAACATAAGATCTCGTCTGTACGTAACCTCCGGGATTAACAGTACAACTACGAGGGCTATATGGCTCTGGCTTCAACTCAGTATGAGGACTTTTTCTAGCTTGTTAGAGGTTACCCTTTTGGCGCAAATGGGAAAAAGCAAACTATGGATCCCTAAGACTGGTTGTACTACACAGACTGACTTCTGAAACCTAGCGACCCTAACTTGTTAGACGAACCTTTGAAAGGCTTCATAGTGAACCCTGCCTGCTCACTTTGGGAGTATTTTGAGGATTGGCCGCCCCGGACTTATGGGTAATCACGACTCACAGTGAAAGTGTACAGCTCTGTACAGAGTTTATTAAACTGGTATACTAGCCTTGCTCAAGGACATGAGCGGCCTTGGAGACATCTACATTAAAGATGATGATTCTTATTTTATTAAGATGCTCATTTACTTATCGATTATGCTTTATATTGATTATGTTACATTGATCATGAGTTTATAGGATCTATACTACCTTGTTGCTATGCTTGCGGAGTTAGACATGGACTCACTCTTGCTATTTCCTCCACACTCCAGTGTGTAGTAAGGTGCTGCTGAGAAGAAGGATAAAAATATAGTGGAGTTTCTAGAAGACTAATAGAAGTGCTAGGCATATGTTACCCCCAGTCAGCCGTCCCTGAGAAGAATGAAGCCTGAAGTTTAGTCACTGTTCTGTGATACTCTGATGTAAGTGTTAATATAGCTATGTATACGTTATATAATAATATTGTTTCTGATACTTTTTTATTCTGGCATATGTGTGGACTTCCTAGGCACACATATGACAAGCCTGGTTTTGTTTTTTATAAAACCAGGTGTGATAGAGTGGTATCAGAGCAATGTTGACTGTAGGACGTAAGCCTAGCTAGAAATTGGTCATGTTAAGGTTTTGAAACTGCTATAACAATCATTATTCTATAAACATTGGTATTTTCTTCCATACTGTATCATTGCCCTTGATATTATCCCCGCCTTGTTGCTTATTTTAAAAGTCTTTGTTCTCATCTTCACTCCTTGATTTGGTATGCTTTTAGAACCTCATCTTACCATCTTCTTGCGACATCGGAAGAGAAGCATTAGGATCTTTTCCCTTTATACGAAGAAAATGATAGCATTGCAAGTTGAGTCAATGTTGAGTTGTGCTCCTATATTGCCTTGTTGGATTGTCTTTATGTCTATGTTTGTTTTGGATCTTTGTAATGATTGCAATGGATTTGTGGATCCCACAATTTCATTTAGATATAGGCTTAAGATATAAGGATTAGTGAATAGGTAGATGGGTTAGTTTATTTTGACTCTCCACATCCTATCCTTTTAGAGCAGTCTGTCTCATTTGGCTTATACATCTGTCTTTGAACGACCATAAATCATGAGAAAATTCTAGACAATATTAGACTTCGAGATCTTTACCTAGACGCAAGAACCACCCTCATAGCTATTTTGGATTGGGAGATACAAAAATCACAAAAACGATGCAACTGTGCTGTTTGAAAATTAGAACAGAATCTGTTATGTGCTGTTTTCGACCAAGACATCTACAGAATTTGGAAAAGTGTTCTATAAGAAAGTTTCAGGAAATTTCATAAGCTTTCCAACGGTATAAGGTATAACTTCATTGAAATTACAAAACGAGCGTTGTAGTAGTTTTACCGCGTTGCTGATTTTCTGCTCGCGAGAAACTTCATATTTCTTGTTTCTACCTATGCACAAAAGAATCATTAGGATATTAGAACGTATGGATGCTAGTTAGCTCATCTAGAAAAAGGTTCAAGCTACCTTATTTGGTGTCTCTTATTTTAAGGGGGTAGCCAATTTAAAGAAGGTTTATTAAGTTTTAATTCTTTATTTGGAAGTATTGGTTAGTCTCCATGATTGAGTTGCCACTCTCAAGCAAAAATGTCCTGTATACAAGGTTGATAATTTCGGATCCATGGAGGCGAGAGTTGTCCCTTTAGATAGCTCATGATTATGATCATCTATACTTGCTCGTGTTGCTGATGTTGGTCACTTGATGACAGGAAATGTAGTATCTCATGACTCAGGAGCCCTATATGATGTCTCGCACTGATATGTGGGAAAAAGCTGATGTTTCTGCCATTGAAGGATGTTCTGGGTACGATGAAGCTGAGCACTATCAAAACAACAATGTTGAAGAGCAAGTTGGGAGTGAACTAAGTCAGAATCCACAACGACGAAAGCGAAAAAGGAAAGCCCATAAGAAGCCTGCTCAAGGAAGCAAAGCGCAGCGAAACTATGTCAATGGAAGACTGAGCAATGTGGATATGGATAAAATTCATGGAGTTACCAAAGTGGTGGGTGGTTATATTCAAGTAAGCACAGTACAAGTTTTTGCTCTGTTTGACCCTAGTGCTTCGCATTCTTTCATTTCCGCCGACATAGTAGAGACGTGCAAGATGGTGAAGTGTTCAACGAGGAGGCCTTTGCTAGTTCAAACTCTAGTGGGAGAAAAAAAAGGCAGATCAGATATGCCCAAATGTCAGTCTTGTCATAAACAAGGAAAACTTCACCGTAACTCTCATTGTGTTGGAGTCACTTAAAATTCACGTGGTTCTTGGTAATGGATGGCTCTGTGCGCACAAAGGAGTGATTCATAGTACTCGGTGCACAATGCTCTTAACAACACCGTCAGGGAAAAGAATTAAGTATCAAGGTGGTCGACTCTTACCTGAGGAAGACGAGAATGACCAATTATAAGATAGGTACACCGAGGATAGCAAAGTGGACCATGAGTTTACAGAAGTCAGAGTAGAGGAACAAACGGCTTTGGAGGAGCTCAATAAGAGAGATGATAATGCTTAAGCAGATTAGCCAGCCAGGATCTTAGAAACTATCCAATGACTTTTAGGCAAACAGTACTTAAAGCGTGTAAAGTGTAGTAGGGCAATCGAAGAGAGGAAGATGTAACTTGGGAAGTTGAGGATCAAATAAAGGCAGAGTACTATCTTCCGAATCCTGAGGACAAGATTCATCATAAGGGGGTAGAATTGTAACACCCTAAAATTCGCTTCTTTGGAAATAGAGCTAAAATAATTTAATTATATATTTTTGTGCTCATGAAAACATAGGAAAATAATTTTTTTGTTAAATTAAAATTCATCTTAGGATGTAGCAATATTGTTGTGCATACATGCTGATGCATTTATGTTTTTGTATTGCTTGGTTTTGACCAAAGATCAAAGTGAATTCAAGTTGTTATTTCGAAATGCGTTTAGGTTGATTTTCCTTCTCCGATATACATATATCATTTTTCTACAATTAAATTTCTTGTTTCTCACCTCAAGTTTTCATTGAGAGCTTCCTTAAATATTTTCTTTGTAACCCAAATCACTCATTTCAATTCCTCGTCCGTCAATCAACCTCTACAAACTTCTCGGAATTTTTCCGACTTTTTCTGTAGCTTGTTTCCACTTGTCTGTGAGCATAGTCTAATTTTTAGATGCTCTAAAATATCTTATCATGAGCTCTAAATACTTTATTTGGGTTCTTCATGTTCCCTAATAGCCACAGCAGCCCCGTTTTGGATCTCGCCGAGCTCGGGTGCAGCCGCCGCGGCCACGCTCGTTGCCCGCCGCTTCACCACCATCCACGACCCGTTGCCGAGCTTCGCGTCGAGGTGAAGAATTCCCAGCGCTCTCTGCCTCCCGCTTTAGATCTCTGGTGCTCACTTCCGATGACGGTGCCTTACAGGAACCCGCTGAGGTATGGTCGAGTCCCACGTCGTCTCTGAGCTATCACCACCGGCAAGAACACAGAAGGTGGATTCTCCGTCCTCTCTTTCTCCCTGTGCTATTCCTATCGCGAACCACGAATGCAAGCCGAGCCAGCAGAGCAGCCATGCGTGCACAGTTCATCTTGCTAGCTTGATAACGTCTTCATGACATCATCCACACATTATGGCCGTTTTCCTTTAGAAAAACAAATTCTGAAATACGATAAAAATACGTATATACATATAATCTTGTTTAGGCCATATCATTTACGTTTTAACTCCGTTTCGATCTATTCAACTTGCGTTAGTTTCGTGTCGACGCGCTCAACATAGTAGTAACATTGTTTTTTTTGTCACATGTTTTTGAATATATATTTGAATATTTAATTAATTAATATATGCACATAATTTTTATTGTTAAAAGCAATATAGAGTTATAATCTCGTTATCGTTGCGACGCAACCGTGTCGATGTAACCTACATGCTAGCGGCAATATTTACCATGTCACTTGTTAATTAAATTAATCCTATTAATTCGATTAATGATTATACAAATTTGTTTCTAAATAAAAGCAATAAAGGACAATATCGATCTTTTATGATTATCTTTCAACTTAAATATGTATTTATTAACTATAAGTTGCATAGTTAAACATGATTCATGTAAATTCAATTTAGATGCACTTTTATTAATATGTATTCAATGTTTTTTTTGAATTAAAGTTAATTTAGGTTTATCTCCTGTCTTTTATAAATAATAAAATGATAACTTGGAAAATAACAACTTAAATATTTCTTTGTTAATTATAATTTGTTTAGTTAAATATGAAACATATAATTAAGTTGATTAATGTTTATCTAATGACTATTAATTTATTAAAAACAACTCAGGTATAATTTCTGGTATCCTATAAATAGATGTTAATATGATCAATATCAACTTAAATGACTTTTTCAATTATGACTTGTTAGTTTAAACATGAATCGTAAATACTAACATTTAGCTTGTCACATGTTTTTCCTACTGTTATACATGTTTATCACTTTTAAAATTTGTGGTTAGATTTAAGTTATTATTTTATTAAAGAAAATATGGTTTAATTCATAACTTTTGCGTTTTAAATCCGATTTCGGTGAAATTCGCATTTGTGTGATCGTAGTGACGTGTAGAATATTTTTATAAACTTTTAAACATGTTTTCTTGATGTTGGTGTACTGTTCTAATTATTATTTATTGTTTGCTTCGTATATGATTGCTCGATGCTTGTGTGGTGCTTTATTGATCAAGTCTAGTCGGTGAGATTTACGTGGAGATTCAAGAAGCTATTAATTGAAGATTTGGATCAGAGGAAGGATCTTGATTTAAGGCAAGTATAGTTTGGGTATTCTTTTTCTGTGACCATGATCTTGTGACTTAATTAGTGTAAGAGCTATGATGGTTGAGAAATGATTTTTTAGCAACATAAGATCTTGTCTATACGTGAACCTCTGGGATTGACATTACAACTGTGAGGGCTATATGGCTCTAGCTTTAGCTCAGTATTAGGACCTTTTCTAGCTTGTTAGAGGTTACCCTTGTGGCGCAAATGGGGAAAAGCAAACTGTGGATCCCTGGGACTGGTTGTATCACACAGACTGACTTCTGAAACCTAGCGACCCTAACTTGTTAGACGAACCTTTAAAAGTCTTCATAGTGAACATGTCTGCTCACTTTGGGAGTGTTTTGGGGATTGGCCACCCCGGGTATATGGGTAATCACGACTCACAGTGAAAGTGTACACCTCTATGCAAAGTTTATTAAACTGGTATACTAGCCTTGCTCAAGGACACGAGCGGCCTTGAAGACATCTACATTAAAGATGATGATTCTTATTTTGTTAAGATGCTCATTTACTTATCGATTATGCTTTATATTGATTATGTCACATTGATCATGAGTTTATGGGATCTATACTATCTTGTTGCTATGCTTGCGGAGTTCGACATGGACTCACTCTTGCTGTTTCCCCCACACTCCAGTGTGTAGTAAGGTGCTGCTCAGAAGAAGGATAAAAATGTAGTGGAGTTTCCAGAAGACTAATAGAAGTGCTAGGCATATGTTACCCCTAGTCAGCCGTCCTTGAGAAGAATAGAGCCTGAAGTTTAGTCACTGTTCCGTGATACTCTGATGTAAGTGTTAATATAGCTATGTATACGTTATATAATAACATTATTTCTGATACTTTTTTATTCTGGCATATCTGTGGACTTCCTGGGCACACATATGACAAGCCTGGTTTTGTTTTTTATAAAACCGGGTGTGACAAACCGCCAACCACTTCTACCTACGTGGCTATAGCGCCGCCAGCATGGAAGCAGTACCGGTGTCAAATCCCACTTTTTACTGCCCATCCCGGGATAGGCGGTAAAAAGCTACCACTATACACACCACACCGGGCACTGTTCCGCCTCCGATGCCCCCTCGAGGCACAATACGACAACCACCGTGTTCCGGGTTTCCCGAGGCTCGGAATTATCCGCTCCTCGTCGACCCCCTCCGTTATGTCCTGACCAGGCCTCGAGCACCACCGGTCAACAAAAGAACAGCGCCCGTACAACGACAACAGGGGATCACACGCCCGCCATAGGAGCCAGGGTCTTTCACCGTCCCATCGTCGACATCACCGTGACACTCCGAGGATGGCCGGCACGTCACTACAGCCACCTCTACAGCACCCACCGCGTCTTCTCCTCCAAGGCACCACCCTAGGGTTTTTGTACACCAAGGCCTCCACTTGAACCTATAAAGTGGAGGATGACTCAAGTAGCGGCAAGAAGAGGACTGAGAGTTCTCCCCTTCTGAGATCAACATCTCAAGCAACACTCCATCTTTCTCTTTCTTAAGACTTGGGACCGGCTTCCTCTCTCATAGCTTGTAACCCCTACATAAGCACTTCGGTGCAAGAAAATACAATACTCTCCCCCCTCGTAGGACGTAGGGCCTTCTTTGACCGAACCAGGATAAACCCTCGTGTATTCTCTTTGCATCACCATCCAGATTAGGGAGCACCCAGCACAAATTCACTCGTCGACTTAGGGCCCTCCCGGGTCCGAACACCGACAGAAAGGATCAGATTTATTATCAATCTATTCGGCCACAGCTTTGCAATTGCTCTTTGAAGGCCTTAGCTTTGACAAACTAGCACTATCGGCCTTGCCATATGGCATAATGTGTTGGCCGATAGAATCTAAATTTGTTTTATCAACAAATAAATTACTATTCTCAATTGGTCTATTACAACTATTAGTGAGGATATCTTTAATAGATGCTAAAATTGAAATAGTATGACCGGATTAGAATTTGAGCAAAATATTTATATTTTCTACCTTATTGATCATGTTGGAGAAGTGCATATCCTTGATTTGCATGATGTTGCTCTTCTTCTCCAGAAACCAATCAACAAGAGGGGTCAAATCACCCGAAGACACATTAGCAGCTGTCGGAACTGGGAAAGTCGGCTTAGCCGACTGGAAATCGGCTAGGGCGACTGGGGCACTAGCAGGGGTAGTCGGCTTGGCCGATTGGGAAGTTGGCCTAGCTGACTCAGGGCAGGCGGTGGAGGCAATCGGCTTGGCTGACTGGGAAGTCAACCTAGCCGACTCAGAGCAGGCGACAAAGGCAGTCGGCCTGGCCAACTGGGAAGCTGGCCTAGTCGACTTAGAGCAAGCAGGAGTCGGCTCAACCGACTTCAAAGTCGGCTCAACCGATTCTGAGCAGGTAGACAACCCTTCTTTGTTGCTTGTAAGGGCTTGATCTCTATCAATGATGTGATAATCACTAGATAAATATACAACCCCTTTAGCTCCTAAAAAATCGAGTCTAGCTGATTTCTATCGTTTTTCATGCTTTTCTATAACAAGACTTGTTTTCTGAAATGTGATTGATTCGAAAAGGATATTGTGTTGTTCGGCTTTTGTAGCCGAACCTTTGCTTATATCCGAATCAAATCTTTCTTTCATGCCCACTAGTAATCCAATTTTAGCCGATGACTCAATTGTGATCGGTCTTTTCTCATTAGTCTTTCAAAAATATTCATAGAATTGCTCCTCTAATTGAGACCATGAACCAACAGTGCACTGGGGCAAAGATGTAAACCATGCAAAGGCAATACCGGTAAGGGATAAAGGAAAATTATGTATTCTCATATAATCTTCTTTACCAGCAAAACCTAATTATGAGATATATACATTAATGTGTTCCACGGCGGTCTTATCATCTTCACCACTAAACTTATAAAAATCACGTATCCACCAACCATCAAGAGTTTTCAAGTAATCAATGTGTAATGGATGTGGTCTATGATATGCGGGCACCTTCCATTTAGAGGAGCCATATGGATTTCTAGTGTGGGCTAAATCTTCAACGATTCGGCTTGTTTTAAGAAAATTATGTTTAGCCGAATCATATGCAATAGCTTTCATGCTCCTTGCTGAATTCTCATTGATTCGGCTAGAATTAGTAGTAAAACTTGAAGCCAAATTATGAGTATTGCTCTCATCAATTCGGCTTGAGCTTTGAGCTACACGTGAAGCTGAATTTTGAGTATTAACATTAGCACACCTTGCTGAAATTTCATGGATTCTACTTGAGCTTTGAGCTACACATGAAGCCGAATTGTTAATATGAGCATTAGTATAGGGTGCTGAATTTGGAGAGTAATTGGCTAAGTAATTAACATCATCATAGTCAATTCTCTTATTCATCGGCATGTCTTGTGGTGGAACCACATAATGTGAGCTTATAGCCGATGAATATGAATTTACATGTTGTATGTTGCTAGAAGAATTATAGCTCAATGAATTTTCAGCACACATCGGCTCTTGGTCATAATATTCATCAAAAGTATTAGCCGATGCAATATATCTAAGATTATCATAGCTAACAACACCAACATGAGAATTTATATCACTTGCAAAATAATTCCTATAATCATTAGATGAATTTGCAAGTTGTACCTTGGGATAATTGTAGTAGTATTATGATGAATCCCCTTGGTATTCCTTGGTTTTGCCCTCGATCACCTTGATGAAATCTCCAATGAACAGCATGACACGTTGCAAAATAGCAACCTAGATCACAACGGGTCAAAACCAGATGCAATCGGCCTTTTGAGGCCGGATTGGACGGTAATGGCAACCACAAAAAGATAGATCAACGAAGAATAAGGCTAGGGCAAAGAAATTCGGCAACAAAAAGTGAAGCCGAAGCAATCTTCTTCCCCAGCGGAGTCGCCAAAAAGTATGTTGACGTTGAATGTTGTCCAAATCACACACCAGAAAGGGCATTGGATGCCCGGGCCGCTACGGACCGGAGAACGCAACAAGATATCACTATTTCGTAGTGAAGCACAGAGGGGTTTACAAGCAAACCACCAAAGGATAACCAATCGCGCTTACGTGATGAAGAACCGGCTAGTTTTCAGGCAAACTAGCAAAGAAACCGTCGAAGCTCTCGCTCGGGAGGAACCCCGTCAGGGCAAGGACGTCGTCGGGTTGCCCTAGGTTGCCCGGCAAGCCTAGGACGTCATCCTTGGTCGTGGATCAAGGGATGAACAGCATGGAGGTTGAAGGAGAAGAGAAAAGGGGTAAAAGGAGTAGATTGATTTGTTTGTATGACGATTGGATAGATGAGAACTCAATCGGCCATGATCCTCTCATATATATAGAGGGGGTGGTCTTATCCCAGTAGAAAACCTCTCCAAGACTTATTTTCTCAGTTTTCCACATCCAAAAATCGATCTAGAAATAAATCGGTTCGAGATCTGAAAGTCAGATTCGGAATAAACACCTACCGGTACTTACGGTCAGGCTCCACCGGTAGTACCGGTCAAGGACCGGTTGTACCGGTAGTTTATTTTCACGCCAAATTGTGCCACCTACCACCATCCATCGGTAGTACCGGTCTCGGACCGGTAGTACCGGTAGTTCATATCTGCGCCAAACTTTCTCGGACCGGTAGTACCGGTGATCTCGGACCGGTAGTACCGGTAGTTCATATATTTTCTTGGAGGCATAACTCTCTCATTCGGACCTCAAATTGGACGTTCCATATATATTTTTTGACCATCTCGACAAGAGGAACATAATGGTGAAGTCTGTTACACATTTTGACAACTTCACAAAATGGACATTTTTGATTGTCAACAAAGATATCGAATTCGACTCTGATTTTACGCCTTTAATGTACACTACAATTGAGCTAGCTAGCTAGGCGAAGCCTGTGGAGATGGAAACGTGTGCATTGATTTGAATCCGCCCAGCACGCTCATCGGACCAAGAATTAAATCTCTCATGATGCAGGAATTAATCGCCTAGCTAGAGAGGCCCGGCCAGACCATTTCGCGCCACAAACGTGTGCTTTTCATCAACAACACATAACGACCTGAGTTTATGGTCGGTGACCAGCGACGTGGTGCTGCTACCGGATTCACACGCAGCGGTCACTGCGAAAGTGATCACATTCACACGGCCTGACTTTACACTGGATCGAGATTAATTTATAGCTAGCTAATTAACTCGGTCATCATTTGATGGCGACCTATGAGGTGTGGAAGGGACATGATAAGTGAGATATGTATACATAATACATATGGATAGATCGACATTGATCGATTAGAGTTCCTTGTTCAACTTTGAAGATCAATGATGCGCGTGCACACGTGTATGTACGGATGTAATTAACGTACTCGTTCAATATGTTTCGTGGTCGATCCACCTCCACCTCGATCTGAACGTACGTCGGTGGCGCTAGATCGGCACGGGCGGCAGCAGGGGTTACCCAGCTGGGCGTAGCCGTGCGATCAAGCTCGGTAGCAAGGAGAGGACGACGGGCCAGCTAGCGCACGTTCCATCAACAAATCAGTCGAGTCGAGCGTGAGATCCATCGTTCCTCCTGTTTAATTGGAGTACTCCCTCCGTCCCAATGAATATGCAATTCTCGCATCCCAAGAAATCAGCCATCGTAAATTTTGATTAAAATTACATAAAAAATACTAACTCTTATGAGACAAAATAAGTACCGTTAGATTGGTTATGAAATATATTTTCATAATAAATTTATTTTGAGACATAAATGCTAATATTTTTTGCTATAAATTTGGTCAAAGTTGACACAGTTTGAACGGCACGTTTCCCATAGTTGCACAATCAATGGGACGGAGGGAGTATAACTGAGTGACCACTTGTCTCGTGGCTCTCCGATCGAGGTCCTTTTCTATGATTGTTCAGCGGAGGACAAATTTGATGCATAGGAGGATTCAAACCAATTGCGAAGTCAATTATAAAATTTGATTCAGATGACTTGGCTTATAAATTTGGGCTGCGTTTAATTCGCGAAAAGAAAATATTTGGGTGTCACGTCAGATGTGTCGGTCGGGAGGAGTTTTCGGATACTAATAAAAAAACAAATTACAAAACCCGTCAGGAAACTGTGAGACGAATCTAATGATACTAATTAATTCATCATTAGCACATGCTGGTTACTGTAGCACTTACGGCTTTTATGAACTAATTAGGCTTAAAAGATTCGTCTCGCGATTTCCCCGAGAACTGTGCAATTAGTTTTTTTTCATTTATGTTTAGTACTCCATGCATGTGTCCAAACATTCGATGTGATGGATGGAGGCAAAAATTTTTGGGAACTAAACCAGGCCTCCAGGCCTTGGTCAAACTTGAGATGATTTGACTCTTTAAAAATGTTAAAAGACATAATTTAGAACGGATGGAGTAGCCCTGTTATCGCTCAATGTGAAATTATTTATTTAAATTGTTTGGTAGAGACGACTCTGAACCGGAGCAAATTTGTCATACAAGTAGAGAGGGCATTGGTCATTGGTCATAGGTCGTTAGTCAAGTCACGGAAGACCAATGCAACCCAGCCACAGCACACGCATGCAGCGTCGTCACACACAACGATATCATCATCTAGAAGGAGAATTTTTACCAGTATTTTCCATTAACAATATGCGAAACCACGTCTGTCCATTGCACATGCTAACTTATCTGGGACGTCGTCTCATGATGTGAAAATAAAAACCATATAGAATCATAACAGAGAAAAAACTAGCAGCGTCAGTCATCATGACAATAATGGAGTTGAGAAATCTTAGGAATTCATAATAAAACATCATTTACTCCCTCCATCCCAAAATACATGACGTTTTTTACTTTTAGACATCTTATTTAACTGTTCGTCTTATTCAAAATTTTATATAAATATTATTTATTTTTTAATGACTTATTTTATCATTAGAGATACTTTAATAACGACTTATTCATTTTATTATTTGCAAAAAAAATGAATAAGACAAATAGTCCAACATGATATAAGTCAAAAACGTCATCTATTCTAGGATAGATGTAGTAGTTCATGGGTCCAATTCTCGGCGCGTGAAAATAAGATTCATCGGCGCCATACACAAACTGTATTATTTTTCAATAATAAAGTAGGAATAATTTTGGCATAGAAAACAATCGCAAAATCGCTGTAAATTGAAACTTGAAAGCTAAGAAAAGCCAGCTAGAATCCGCCGGAAAGGGAAGTCTGTGCACCCCAACAGGAAATCGGTGCCCCGTTTTTCAAGAGCCCGTTTCCGTTATGAGTGTGGCGACCATGCATGTGGCGCCGCACCTCAACCACCTGCACAAAACCACGCTCGTCTCCATCTAGAAGCCCAGGACTTTCGCTGCTGTCCTCTTGCTCATCTCCTCTCCATCAAACACACATATATATACATCTGTGTGGATCGACAGCGATGCAAAAAATGACAGTTGCAGTAAAAAAAATTCAGAGTTTGTTCAATGAAGATTTCGATTTCACAAAAGTAGATGTCTCGGGATATTAGAAATCAGCTAGAAACTACAGAGAGCCAGACACACACAAGGCACTTTACGTACACGTTTACAAGATTTATTTGTCCAAACTTAGATCGCACACGTGGCTCAATCATTGGCATATACTGTATATGCATTTATCTCTCTTGTCCGGTTGTCCTTTTGGACAAGGATACAGTCTTTTGACCATTTGCTAAATATAAAAAAAATAAAATTCAGGGTTAAATTACGATAACGTATTGAAATGTTTTTCTACGGAGAGTCATGAGTTACGAGGTTTTTTCCTCGAATAGATAGGTGGACTGAGCATCTTTCTACTACCTCTATCCAAAATAGACAATTCTAGGTTTGGTTAAAATCAAATTATTTTAAGTTTAACTAAATTTATAAAAAAAAATATAATACTATCAACATTTATAATCACAAATAAATGTACTATAACTTTAATCAGTTTTTGGATTATTTGATTTAGCAATTTGCTAGAATTCTATATATTCTTTCTGGAATGAAGGTAAGTCTCCAATCTGAGAGGATTGGACGATTTTCAAATTGGACGGGGATTGAGAAAAAACCTGTGTGGCCTTAGGAGACCCACACAAAACAAATGAGAAACTCATGCTAAAAAGACATGTTGCCGTTACATCTATGACAACAGAGTCTCAAATATCGGTAACTCATGCCATACAGTCGATCATCGTCCATCACTTGAGATGGAAAAAGAGGGAGAAATAGAATAATTGGGCAAGAATCCCCTTCACGAAGCCGCCACTCTCCCTACATTCCTAGGGTCCACCTCAACCTTTTAAGACACTACTATAAGTACGACATATACAATGAGGGCACTCACAATGCAAGACTCTATCATAGAGTCCAAGACTATTTATTACACCTTATTTATGATATTTTGCTAATGTGGCAACATATTTATTGAAGAAAGAGGGAGAAAAAACAAGACTCCAAGTCTTATTTAGACTCTAAGCCCACAATATTCGAGGTAATAAATAGCTTTAGACTTTATGATAGAGTCTGCATTACCCTGAAGAATGATACAACACTTGTCTTACTGAATGGGATGCCATACCTACCTGAGTTTCCGAATTTTTGGCATTTTGTCATTAAAAGGTGTGGCATTTTGATCACTATTAAGGATGAAAACGGTCGGAAACGGTCGAAAACGGACTTACGATATAGAAAAACGAAAACGGTCGGTTCGGAATATTTCTACATTTAGCAATTAAAGAGTACAAAAAATAGTTGAAAATGGTTGTGAAACCAATTGAAACTGACAAATTTTCATGTTAAAAAACGGTTCATAATATAGAAAACGAAAACGGTCAATTCGGAATATTTCTGTTCCGTTTTCATCCCTAATCACTATCATCCACCAGCATAAGTCATTACAGTAAAACACGCAAAGGCTTCACACTGTCTCCAGTTTCACAAGATTTGTCCAAGCTACACGTGGTGCAACGACGTCATACAATCACTGGAATTTACTAGTCCTTTAAGACAAATATACTATGTTTTGTTGAACATATTTTTTTTTAAAAAAAAGTCTATGTAACTATGTGAACGTTATATAAATCTATTAACCACAAAACCTATTATATTGCAGCCCTTAAATTAAAGTATCTAACATAGCAAAACAATCTTTGGATCATTTGAATTGGATGTAGCACTGCAAAATAATTTTGGAGAAATTTGAACATTATTAGATACTTAGAGGACTATGGCACCTGATTTCATAGTTAACTAAGGAGTTATATAGTCGACCATCAATATATGTTGGGGGTATTATGTACAGATTTTTTTTGTTTAGTTTCTCGACCAAATGCTGGAACTTTCATTGCACTAAAAGGAACGATATATACCTTAGAAAGTGGTCAAAATATTTATAACATAGTATGTATACTCAGTTATGTGATCAAAGTTTTGTTGAGTTACATCAGGGATATAGGTAGAAGAGCTTCAACTTTTTTGGTAGCACTTATCAGTGTTCAAGTTCTCTGACCTTGTATGGTGCTTGTATTTTTTTTTAGGAATTTTTTTCATTTAGGGATAGATGACACACGTGTTAACGATGTGACGGTTATATTAACTTTGTTCATGTCAAGATCTAGTGGCGCTTTATTTTGGTGAAAACTCAAATAATACAGTATGCATGTGAATGAGAAAGTGAATCTGTTTGATTTGTGACCTGACAGATAGCTTGTCTGCCACGCATGCGACACGCTAGTGTGCGTCGTATATGCATGCGATCGGGCTAAAATCTACCGTGAATGCTACTACCCCTGACCCTTTAAACATGCACTTGATAATCCCATGTATAAGAAAATCATATTTTATAAGTACATACACGCCGCAGTCACTTGCGTCTTCTTTTCACCCAAACGTGTAAAAGTAAGGCCGTGTTTGGTTTAAATTTTTAGTCCCTATCACATCAAATGTTTGGACACATGCATGGAGTACTAAATATAGACTATTTACGAAACTAAAAATATAAAGTGAGACTAATTTGCAAGACAATTTTTTTAAACCTAATTAGTCCATGATTAGCACTAATTACGACAGTACAAAAAAGTGCTAATGGATTAATCAGGCTTAATAAATTCGTCTCGTGAATTATTCACAAAATATATAATTTGTTTTTTATTAATATCTGAACACTCTATGATCAACCTCATATAATATTCGATGTGACACCTGTTAAATTTTAGTCTTGAATCAAACACGGCCTAAAACAAGCAGTAGCCAAATTCTAAAAAAAAATCATCTAAACACCCCCGGAGTATCTGAATTCCTGGCAATTCGATTACTCTGTCTCCAACACGTGGCACCTGATCACTAGTGCCCTCGAAGGCTGGAACCCCCTCCCCCAGTCCCACGGCGTAGAGTGTGAGCCGTGAACCGTGCCCTGTCTTCATTTACTGCACCCGGCCCGAAAATGAAAATAAATAAAGGGTGTGTTCGCCTGTAGCATCTTTCGTTTTTATTTGGCAAAATTTGTCCAATTATAGACTAACTAGGCTCAAAAGATTCGTCCCGACATTTACAGACAAACTATGCAATTAGTTATCTTTTTTACCTACATTTAATGCTCCATGCATACGTCGAAAGATTTGATGTGATAGGTGGAAGAGGAAATATTTTGGGTTGAGACGGGGAAGTGAACAAGGCCAAAAGCCGCCACGTCGTGCCGTGCTCTACGCGAAATCAAAGCCGCCGAAAACCAGCGCAACTTTAAATCCCCGCGACGACTCCGCGCACCCACCCCACCCATCGCTTTCCGCTCACCTCACCGCCCTCCTCGCCTCCTCCTCCCCTGCTTGCGGTGCGGCTCGACGGGACGGGACGACGCCGTTATTACCCAGCCGTCTCCCCCGCCTCCATCTTCCCCTCCCCACGCGCGGGACACACACCTCTCTGTCTCTGCAGTCTGCACAGCAGCTGCGCTGTACCGGGACCGACCCACCGATCGGCTTCTAGGCTAGGCTGGCCATGCATCGTCGGCCGGAGTTCAGCTTCCCGGCGGGCTCGTCTCCGGCGCGCGGGGGGCTCCCGCCGCGGCCGCCGGCGAACCCGACGGCGGCGCCGCGGTACGGGGACTACGAGGAGGTGCGGTGGCTGCAGGCGTCGCTGCAGGCCTCGCCGGACCCGGGCTACAGCTACAGCTCCGGCGGGTCGGGGTCGGGGTCGGGCACGCCGTCGCCGCAGCTGTGGGCGAGCCGCCCCGAGCACCACCACCACCAGCTCCACCGGCAGTACCCGGCGTCGGCGGGCAGCTCGCCGTCGCGGGCGCAGGCCATCGCGGGGTACCGCCGCGAGATGCTCGACCTCGTCCGGGGACTCCCGGAGTCCGCGTACGAGCTCTCGCTCCGCGACATCGTCGAGCACCACCCGTCCCCGCCTCGCGCTCCTCCCTCTCCTCTGGCGCCTCCTAGCTCCGCCGGACTGCTCACGAGCCGCGCTGTCCCCGCGGCGCAGGAGAAGGACGAGCCCGCCGGCGCCGAGGACGGCGGCAACAGGCAGGGCGGCTCCAAGGGCAAGAAGCAGGGGAAGAAGCAGAGGACCATGCGGAAGCAGCGGAGCCGGGTCCTGGAGCGCAGCGTCAGCCTCGACACCGGCTTGCTCATCAAGCTCTTCCTCCCGCTCTCCATCGGCGGCAAGAAGAAGAAGGGCTCGCCCAAGCCCGACGACGACAAGAAGAAGAAGAGCTACAAGAAGCAGGGGACGAAGAAGAAGGAGGCGGTGGCGACCGCGGCGGCCCCGGCGGCGCAGCAGGAGGAGTGGTGGACCAAGAGCGAGTTCAGCGAGGCCGGGAGCAGCAGCCGGACCAGCAGCACCGGCAGCAGCAACAGCAACAGCAGCGCCGCCAGCGTCAGGAATGTCGTCAATGGCGGTGCCAATCCCAGAGCGCCGGTCAGGAGTTGGAGCAGGTAACAAACTCCTTTGCCTTTCCCTGCTTAATTCGTTCAAGTTTCAGTTTAGCAGGTTTCAGTTTAGCAGCACATCAGGTGGTTTGGCAGATCTTTTTGTTAATTTCTTTAGAAATTCATCATTTTTTATTGAAAAATGAAAACTATACAAATTATCTCTTAGAGCTGTTATAAAGAGTACTAGAAAGAAATAAGTTAGTATAAAAATGCCATTTGAACAATTTTAGTTGAGGAAGGAACCAGCATATTTCAGTCTCCGTATTGTTCAGTTTTCCTTGAGAAGCAGAAAAAGGATAGAAAATTTTGGTTTCGGCATTACAGATACAGAGATAAAGATAAAGGAACTTTTTTCAACAGATGCAAGAGAAGACAAAAATTTGTTCTAGAAGAAATTTATTTCTATAACGAAATGGAGGAAACAAACTTTTTTCAACAAATGGAGGAGACAAGCAGCTGTTCTAGACTTCTAATAGTCTTCTAGAACGTGTATTTGTAGGTTAGTTTCCAAAAAAAAAAAGAGAGAGAACACAATTTTGGAAAATGCCAGCTACTGAAGTCAGAGCTACACACTGAACCACCTATAAGGTTCCAAGGATGGAGATGGTAGTAATAGACTGGATCAAAGCACAACCATCTATTTTGTAACTGAATACGTCTGGTGTGAAGAAAAACTTGCACGGTTTAGGCTGCTAAGCATGCCACGATTCCCTGTGAAGTCAGCAAGCATGGAACGGAGAAAAAACAGGTCAACACGGCAGATCGAGTCGTGGCTTGAAGTCAATTCTTGTTGCATCACAATCCAGCTTTGCTGTCAATTCCCGCTGCTGTGCTTTCTTCTTTCTTGGTATGAACTCCAAAAGGGAGCACGAGCACGACTTCACATGATGCTTTCTGTGGTCGTCTTCTCCTCTAGTCCCAGAAATTCTTGATGGTTTTACTAGATGATTCCACAACTGGGCGTTAATTTTTGAAGTCGTAGCATTGCCTGATAAAAGTTTTTCTGAACACACTCAAACACGGCAGCTAAGCGTAGCGCTGTAGCAACCGATCTGAGCCATCCTCCTGCTACTGATTGGCTTAATATCATGAAAAATCGCGATTACTTAGCTAGTCAGATGATCTTATTCCTGAAATAAGATGATCAGATAATCACCTGCAACGGTAGTTAAGTTGTTTAATATGAAACTGCATCTTTGTAGCATCATTTGAGCTAGTGTCCGTTAGATCAATTCATCTCTTTTGGGACCTATCTGTTCATGTAGCCTACTTTGGCCCCTTTCTGTCACGCCAAAGCACAAGGCTGACTTATTGCCACTGATGAAGCCCAATCATTGCAGCAATGCTTTATGTCTTATTCTGCTATTGTTAATACCATCATTACATTGCCACTAAGAACTACTAGAGCATACCTAATTCAGTTCAGGTCTTGCTAGTCTAACCATCACTAATCTAATTAGCATTTCTTTGTTTGGCGCAGAAAGCGGACTGGGTGCTATGCTTTCTTCAGGGCAAACAAGGGCAAAAACGGAGTGAACCAAGACTAGAATGATGACAAGGCCACCATGGAAAGGGAAAATGCTTCTCCGGTGAAATGTTCGTGGAAACCATCATCAGCACTGTCACACAGCACAAGAAGCTCAAGCAAGCAACAAATCTCCATACCTAAATTGATGCTATGCAGTGCCTGATTTTTGTACACAAATATCGGCATCTCGGCATTAATTGTCGTCCTTTTCTTTCTATTTGGCATGTGATCTTCATGGTATAAACAAAAGGACATGTAATGTGTAGCATACAATAGTTTGACTGGTTCACACTTTATAGAGAATATTAAGGATAGGACACTGGAGGCAGTGACGCCAATGAATACTTGCAAAATCTCCTGTATTTCCTTGACTCGGTCACATTCTATTCTGTACTATCTTCTATTTGTACATATCCTACATCTTTCCGTTACTGAGAACCTTCAGTGCTAATGTACAATCTTTGTCAGTTGTTGTTAATAGAAAACAGAGGTTGTGGACGATGATGATGCATCAGCGCATCATTTTTTTTAGTATTGTTCAATCTTGACGAACCATTCTCTTTCTTTGAACTTGTGTCCTCCAAATGATCAACGAGAAGATCCCAGGAGATCTACAAATATCTTTGTTTTTTAGGTTCTTTTTGGATCCTATGGCCCAATGCATACAGTATAGTATAGTGCTGCTTCAGATGATACCTACCCTAACAATATAGGACAAAATAAGGTGACTTTTTAGACCTGATCATTTCTTGAAATGGAATGGAGCGGGAAGAACAGATCAGCACAAACGGCTGATGATCTCATGCTTTGCAGGTGAGAATGCCTGGTGGAGCCCAGCGATCTGGCATTTTTGTTTGTAACTATACTTCAGATGATTATGCAAGAGAAGTTATTATTTCTGCTGGCCCAACATCTCGGAATGAATGGATGTTGAACAGAGGATCTGGTGTAAATTCCATGACCCAACAATTTATTTTCAGAAAGCTAAACAACACTCGAATTTTTTCAGAAATCGGCGAATGCAATGTACTTGGCTTGTCCTACTCTTGAGGAAGAATTGAAGAACTCCAATTCTCATCTTCCGGTAAGATGATTAAGTTGAATATAGGCTTAGAATTTTAAATGGCTAGATGCAGTACCTCACCATAACAAAGACCTCACAATAAACTTGAAGATGGAACAGAATTAAGTCGCTAAAGTTTTTACAATGGCTAGAGGCAGTACCACCATTCAAATTTATGGTCAGATCCGTCACTGTTGCTGAAAAGGTTCTCCCAGCAAAATTCCAGCGATACATGGACAAGGATACTGTGTATTTGAAGTGCTAGCTCCTTCATCTTGTTGCCATGCCAATTTGTCGTGCCAAAGTGGTATAGCTAGCCAGAACACCCAAACCGATGATAGGAACTATACAGCCATGCATAGACTGGTGAATAAACTATTCAGTCAAAGCAGAAACTTAACAGTAAATGTAAACTGCATTAGTTCCCAGGGGATGCAGGCGGGTTTAGGTAAGCGTATCAAATAGAAAAAAAGATCTACTTGCATGAGAAATATGTAACAATAATCATTAGTAGCTAGTTCTCAGTGAAAGAACCATAATTTTTACCCACTTAAATCTAAATTCATCATCTGTAATCTGTCCAAAATGGAAATTATGGAACTCAAATCAAAACACTTTAAAATGGTTAAAAAAACAGTATGAGTATGACAGACATCCATGATTTGTAGCACCCTCATACGGGCCACCAAACTCTGCTGTTACATCATGTGGATCTACATACAAAAACAGAGTTGAATGGTTTCCAGAAGCAGAGGTGAATGGTACTCACAAACAGAGTCATTTTCTGAGGAACCGAAACAGCAAACATCCATTCCAGCTCTTGCTAGCACCGGATGGCCTCCACTCCTTGTTGATCGGATGCTAGGATCATCTTGTCCTCAAAATGTCTGATTAGCTCGAGGGTGGGGTGGTTGGGATGGACCTCTACAGTGCGTCTCAGTGCAGCCTCTGCATCCTCCACCTCCACCACAGAGGCACCCTGACAGCCAATTCTGACGGTGACTTTCTTGAGTGCGGTGAGGTATTCCAGACCAATACTGCTGCAGTAACCGTTGCAATCCTCTATGGTCTGGACGAAGAAAAAGAATTCGAGGAATTCAAGGCATGGCATAATGGTTGGTTCTGTGCTGCCTTCATCGTCATTTTTGGTACCAAACGGCATAGCATCCTCCCCATTCCACATATGAAATGAAATGCTGGAGTCCTCATTTTGCAGGAACTGGACCATGGAAGAAAGCATCGAACAGGACCTCAGCTTCTTGAAATACCCACCTTCGGCGATGTTACTGATTGTCACCGTGGAGCTTGTTGGAAGTAGGAGATCATGGAGCTTTGGCATTGTACCAATGACTTTGAGGTCCTGCTCATCCATGTCAACCACATGCACACACAATTGCGATAGGTTGGGAAGACAGGAGGGATTAATCCACGACGGCAGACTTGAGAAGACAATGCATCCTAGCAGCAGACATCTGAGATGCCGAGGGAGGACAAAACCTTCTGCCTCCCAGCTCACTTTACTCATCCAGGGCGAAGCATCCACAGTATCATCAATACCTGGGAGTATAATTTCTAGTTGTAGATACTGGATCTTCCTCAGATTGCATAGTGACTTCACCAAATCTGTCTCCATGTCCTCATCCAACACAGCAATGCCAGCACGGAGGACCCGCAGTCCTGTTAGGCTGCCCAGTTCCTTCACAAACCGTCTTGCAGACCTGTCGTTGGCACCACGGTATGTTAGAGGAGTCAAGGGCTTATTGGGCCTTAGCCCGTTAGGATTAATTAGTCGCTTGCTTAGGAGTCAAGTAAACCTCTCTATATAAGGAGAGGAGATGTATCAATCGAATCAAGCAAGAGATTAGAAGGAAAAACCTTCTCTCTTGCCGGCCGTGGGCGAAGCCCCGCGGCCGGCGTTCCCAGCGCATCTCACAGCCCTAGCCGCCTGCCCCTCCGTCTCTCTCTCTCTCTCGAACAGTACCCGCGGGGGGTACTGTAGCGCGCGCAATACTGTAGCTGCTCCTTCGCCTCTCTGCCTCTCTAGTTCGTGAACAGTACCCCGCGCGGTACTGTAGCGCACGGGTACTGTAGCTCCGCCGCCGCTTCCCCGCGACTCTCTCCTCTCGATCCTCTCAGCCCAACCGCGTCCATAACATCTGGTATCAGAGATCTCTGGTTCAATCATGTGGTTTGATCATGTCACCACCGTGCCCCCGCTGCAGATGGCCGCGGGTGCGTCGTCCTCCGCCGTGGGCGTCATGACGAACGAGCAGTTGACGGCGGCTGTCCTTGACCTCGGCAAGATGGTGGCCGGGATTCATGGGTTCCTGCTGGGGCTGCAGCCGAACCCGCCGCCGACGTCACAGCAGCAGCTGCTGCCACCGCTTCCGGCTTGGATCGCCGGTTTGTCGAAACCCATCTACACGGCGCCCTCGCTGGACAGCACGGGCGCGGCGCCCTCGGCCTCCGCACAGGACCCGCCGCTGGCGTCGGTGCCCTCATCTGCGGGCGCGCAGTCGGCGGGCCTCGTCCTCGGCGTGCCGGTGCCTCCATTCACAGGTGCACAGCCGGGCGATCAGATCGCCACTGCGGCAGCAACCGTGCAAGTGGCGCTTGCGCAGAAGAGTGATTGTCAGTCTGCAACGGTGCGATTACAGGCTGCAGCACGCGGCCTCCTAGCGCGGTGCCGACTGCAGGAGATGCACCGGCAGATGCATGAGGCGGCCTTGACGGCGATCGACCTCGGCAAGGGGGGGCACGACCTCGCCCCGTCGAACGGTCAACAACAACCATGCCGACCCGTTGCTGTCTCCAGGCGCGAGCATGGTGCTGTTCCCGCAGGCGGCGCACTCCAGTTCTATGGGAGTGATGATAGAAGAAGCGCACTCCTCTTTGTTGCCGGTGGAGACGCACTGCCTAGCGCTGCCGCGTTTCGCTGTCGGCCGCCACGAGGTCGTCTCCGCTGGTCGCTGTTGCGATTGATTCCAGACAGTCGTACCCGTGCAACCCTCTCGCTTCGATGGTCTCCATGGGATCCAGGCGGCTACACGAGCCTGTCCAGCACGCGGAGGGTGTCCGCCGCATCTTCAGGATTTAAGAATAAAGAGTCGAGTTTATTTGAAATAAGCCGAGATGTAAAAGGCTTGTTCTTAGGTATTCAGTTTGTGTCTAGTGAAGCCATAGTTAGCATTATTGTTAGGTCGCAGCTCGAGGACGAGCTGCATGTCCAGGTGAGGAGTAGTGTTAGAGGAGTCAAGGGCTTATTGGGCCTTAGCCCGTTAGAATTAATTAGTCGCTTGCTTAGGAGTCAAGTAAACCTCTCTATATAAGGAGAGGAGATGTATCAATCGAATCAAGCAAGAGATTAGAAGGAAAAACCTTCTCTCTTGCCGGCCGTGGGCGAAGCCCCGCGGCCGGCGTTCCCAGCTCCCCTTGTAGCCCTAGCCACCGGTCCTGTAGCACCGCGGACACTGTAGCACGCCCGTCATCGCCACTCTCCTCAGCTCTCGCCTCTCAACCCTAGCAGCACATAACACGGTATATCCGTAAGTCCTCCAGGGACGTAAGCATCCCTATCCAATTTGGTGTTCTCGTCTTCCAGTCAGCACGTAGGCACATCAATTGTGGCAGCAACCGGAGGCTTGATGGCAGTTCTTCTATCCCCGTTCCATTCAACAGCAGTGTCTGCAAAAACCTCAAATGTCCTATTTCTTTCGGGAGCACACGGATGTTTGTCTCTATTAGTCCAAGGTACCTTAAGTGAACTAAATTCCCAAGATGATCAAGTTGGTAACCTTCCTTAAACTCGCAATACTCAATAGCTAGCACACGTAATACTTGAAAGCTCAAAAGTGGGATCATCTTGCCAATAGCACAATAACAGGTAACAAATGACCTCAGTTGTGGCATGCCCATATTTCTAGCTTGAGGGTTATGTTCCACAGTTCTATTTTGGTGGGATAGCCTGCGTACACTGCTTTGTGGTAATGTTTCTTCTCTATCTAATCCATCTAATATACAGAGGAAGTTCTCTTCATGTGACAATGAACGAATGAGATCAAGCACCATATCATGAACTCGACAACCTTGTACGATGCCTTCTTGTTCTTCTAATTCCACAGCCTGGATCATGCTTCTATTAATGAGCTCATTGAAATATTGCTCTCCAAGCTCAAATAACCCAATTCCTTTTTCCTTATGAACAAAACCTTCTGCTATCCATTTCCATATCAAAGGATCTTTACTGATAACCGAATCATCTGGAAACATACTTAGATATAGTAAGCATGTCTTTAGATGAGAAGGCAAATCGTAGTAGCTAAAAGACAATATTCTCATTGTACTCTCAATGTGATGGTTATCTTTATGGCTACTAAAGGCAATAGAGTTGTGCACTTCAGGCCATTCCTCAATTGGTTTACCCACCAACAAATTAGCCATTGTGATGATGGCTAATGGTACACCACCACATCTTTTTAATACCTTATCAGACACTTTATCTGGTAAATTACCAAGACAATCAGCTTCAATTCCAAATATTCTTGAATAGAGCAACTTTCTAGATTCATCATCTGAAAGCGGGTTTATATTATAAACTTCACCGACTTCCGTGGCAACTCTGAATTTACGAGTAGTTATAACTATTCTACTTCCACAATTGTTCTCAATCAGAGCCAGCTTGATTGTTTCCCAAGATTGTGTCTCCCATATGTCATCAATAACAATGAAGTACCTATGCATGACAATGCAAAGAGCCCTGATTTAGTAAAACTATGTTGAACACTGAAGCAATTAGCTGATCGTTAAGTCATAAAATCGTTATTATCAATTATAAACATATAGAGATAGTATATTTTCTGATGGAGTTTATCAAACTGAGCAGAAGAGGAGTGATTTATACTTCATAATGCCATCAGGAAAACAACAGTTGCTCATGTCTGCCTTTAGTTTAAAATTTAATTGTTTTTGTAGTGTACTACAACTTAATTATGTTATAGACTAATCTACACTCAGAATGTTTATGGTGTTTTTCCATTGTACTGCAATGATGGTTTTATGTTGCTGGTGAACTTCATCTACATATCATGTGATCTGTGACCCACATTTTTTTATTTTTCCTTTCTCTCCACTTCCTGACATCAGCAATAAAGGAATATCTACATGAGTGCAATGTACATAGCAACATGTGGACCTATAATTATATTTGAAATAATGGATCATTTCGTTACAAAGTATAGTTATTTGAATTAATCAATCCACTCTTTTATGCTTATCTTAATTAGCCAAATATTACTTCTGATATATATATGTGGGTAGTGTTATGACTGTTTGAGCTTTGGACAGATGGGCCTATATGATGTATATATGTGAGCATTAGCTACTGTTTACTCGAAATTATATGAAGAGCCTATCCAAATGCTGATTCGATTCAACAAAACATCGTAATGTTTTAATATGCTAGAGAAAAGGCATCACTTGAGTTTAATTGACTCAAAATTTCTAGACTTTTTAGAAAGAAACAAATCAACCTACATTTTTTTCTCAAAAGAAGAATATCAAAGATGCACGATTGTAGAGGATATCACACAAAGTAACATAATGAAGATAATTGCATTGAGACCTACAACATAACAAGATTTATGCAGTAATTGTACAATTACTACAACAACAACAACAACAACAACATAGCCTTTTATCCCAAGCAAGTTGGGGTAGGCTAGAGATGAAACCCAAAAGAGACGAGAAACAGGGAGACACATAAAGGGACATAAAGGGCACAAGACAAAAAAGGTCACGGTTTAGGCACGTTGATTGCTAATCTCCAAGCGCTCCTGTCCGTAGCTAAATCCTTGAGGATATTCCACTCCTTAAAATCTCTCTTAACGGACTCGTCCCAAGTTAGTTTAGGTCGACCTCTACCGCTCTTTACATTATCGGTCCGCTTTAGAACTCCACTACGCACCGGCGCCTCAGGAGGCCTCCGTTGGACATGTCCAAACCATCTCAACCGATGTTGAATCAATTTCTCCTCAATTGGTGCCACCCCAACCCTATCCCGAATATCGTCGTTTCGTACTCTATCCCTCCTTGTGTGCCCACAACACCAACGCAACATACGCATCTCCGCTACACTCAATTGCTGGACATGTCGCCTTTTTGTAGGCCAACACTCAGCACCATATAACATCGCCGGACGAATCGCCGTCCTATAGAACTTACCTTTCAGCTTCTGAGGCACCCTTTTGTCACAGAGAACGCCAGAAGCTTGACGCCATTTCAACCAGCCGGCTGAAATTCTATGCCTAACATCTTCATCAATGTCTCCATCCTTTTGTAGCATCGACCCTAAATACCGAAAAGTATCATTCTTGGCCACCACTTGCCCATCGAGGCTAACGTCTCCCTCCTCGTGCCTAGTTGCGCTGAAATCGCACCTCATGTACTCAGTCTTAGTCCTACTAAGTCTGAACCCTTTCGACTCTAACGTGTGCCTCCATAGTTCTAACTTCATATTAACCCCCGCCCTACTGTCGTCAACTAGCACCACATCATCAGCAAAGAGCATACACCAAGGGATATCACCTTGTATGTCCCTTGTGACCTCATCCATCACCAAAGCAAATAAATAAGGGCTCAAAGCTGACCCCTGATGCAATCCTATTTTAATTGGAAAGTCACTGGTGTCGCCATCACATGTTCGGACAAACGTCACCACATCCCTGTACATATCCTTGATGAGGGTAACGTACTTAGTTGGGACTTTGTGCTTTTCCAAGGCCCACCACATGACATTTCTCGGTACTTTGTCATATGCCTTCTCGAGGTCAATAAAGACCATGTGCAAGTCCTTCTTCTGCTCCCTATATCTCTCCATCAATTGTCGTAATAAGAAAATCGCCTCCATGGTTGACCTACCAGGCATGAACCCAAACTGATTTTGGGTCACATGTGTCACTCTCCTTAGGCGATGCTCGATAACCCTCTCCCAGAGCTTCATCGTATGACTCATCAACTTAATCCCACGGTAGTTAGTACAACTTTGAACATCTCCCTTGTTCTTGAAGATATGTACTAATATACTTCTCCTCCATTCTTTAGGCATCTTGTTTGACCGAAAAATAAGGTTAAAAAGCTTAGTTAACCATACTATCGCTCTGCCGCCTAGGTATCTCCACACCTCAATGGGGATACCATCAGGGCCCATCGCTTTACCTCCCTTCATCCTCTTCAAAGCCTCTCCGATCTCTGCCTCCTGAATTCTCCTCACAAAGCGTCTGTTGGTATCGTCAAATGAGTCGTCCAACTCAAGGGCAGGACCCTCATTCTCCCCATTAAACAGCTTGTCGAAGTACTCTCTCCATCTGTCCTTGATCTCCTCATCCTTCACCAGAAGTCGATCTGTCCCATCCTTGATGCATTTTATTTGGTTGATGTCCCATGTCTTCCTCTCGCGGATTCTAGTCATCCTATAAATGTCCTTCTCCCCTTCCTTCGTGCCTAGCCGCTGATAAAGGCCATCATACGCCTGACCTTTTGCTACACTCACAGCTCGCTTTGCAACCCTCTTCGCTATTTTATAGCCCTCGATGTTGGCTACACTCTTGTCATGGTGGAGACACTTGAAACACTCCTTCTTCTCCCTAATAGCCCTTTGCACCTCGTCATTCCACCACCATGTGTCTTTCGCTTCCCGTTTGCCTCCCCTACTCACGCCAAACACTTCCGAAGCCACCTTCCGGACACATGTTGCCATCTTTAGCCACATGTCGTCGGCATCTTCTCCTTCTTCCCAAGGTCCCTCGTCTAGCATCCTCTCCTTAAACGTTTGCGCTGCTTCCCCTCTAAGCTTCCACCACTTCGTTCTCGCAATCTTGGCCCGTTTGTCCCGGTGGACACGTACCCGAAAGCGAAAGTCCACCACCACAAGCTTATGTTGAGGGACAACACACTCCCCAGGTAACACCTTACAATCAAAGCAAGCACGTCTATCCTCCCTCCTTGCAAGGATAAAGTCGATCTGGCTCGAGTGTTGTCCATTACGAAAGGTTACTAGATGAGATTCTCTCTTTCTAAAGAGGGTGTTCGCTATCAACAAGTCATAGGCCAGCGCGAAGTTCAAAACATCCTCCCCCTCTTGATTCCTACTACCATACCCGAACCCCCCGTGTACCCGCTCGAAACATACATTAGTCGCACCAACATGGCCGTTGAGGTCTCCTCCTATAAAGAGTTTCTCGCTGATAGGCACGGTACTAACCATGCTATCAAGATCTTCCCAAAACTGCCTCTTGGTGCCCTCGCTAAGACCTACCTGAGGGGCATAGGCACTGATCACATTCAGAGCCGAATCTCTAACTAGCAGCTTGACCAAGATAATCCGGTCGCCTTGCCTCCTAACATCAACGACTCCATCCTTAAGGCTCCTATCGATCAAGATGCATACACCATTCCTACCCGATGTTGTCCCCGTGTACCAAAGTTTAAAGCAAGTATCCTCCACCTCCTTCGCCTTCTGGCCCTTCCATTTAGTCTCCTGAACGCATAGAATATTTACACGCCTTCTAATTACTGCATCAACTAGCTCTCTTAGCTTACCCGTTAGGGACCCTATATTCCAGCTACCTAGACGAATCCTAGTTGGCTCAGCTAGCTTCCTTACCCTTCGCACCCGTCGAGGGAAGTGCGAAGACCCTTGCTCATTTTTCACTACACCCGGGCGTAGATGTAGCGCGCCACTAAGGTTGCGACGGCCCGACCCTTGCTCATTTTTCATCGTACCCGGGTCACGATACGACGCGCCACTAAGGGGATGACGACCCGGCCCTTGCCCATTTAACACCACACCCGGGTTCCGATGTAGCGCGTCGCTAAGAGGGTTACGCCCCAACGAATCTCTTATGGGTTTCAAATCTATGAGAGTGGCTGTTTTTTTACTGTTGGTTCACCAGACCTTAACACACCCTCCTCCTTTACCCGGGCTTGAGACCGGCTATGTTGAGACGACTTAAGAAAGTCTTCCAGTCAACATAGGCGGAGTTAGTAATTGTACAATTACTGGAATAGAAAAAAAGCACTAAAGACATAAAACCATTGGGTGGGGTGATTTGCACCTTTTGTTCTTGAGAAATCCTCGAAGCTCATCAATGAGTTGCCTTTCATCTAGTATCATCATATTGAAACATGTTGTGTAGTGTTGCTTGTCAAGATCAATGAGAATGTCCTTGAAAACTTTCTTAATGTCAGGATTCCGGCCAATAGGAACAAAGGCCCCGCAGCCAAAACCTATTTTAAGTTTCTCATACACTGCTTTGGCCAGAGTGGTCTTGCCCAATCCACCAGGTCCAAGAATAGAGACTTTCTTCACCTTGTCCATCATGTATGCCCCATCATCACATTGGGGTGACAGCATAGATATGAGGCCATCGCTTGCCTTGTTGATGCCAACAAGCTTTGTCACGTCATTATACAGAGCCGATAGGCGAGGATCAACAATCGTTACAGTAGACTTAGCAATAATATCACCAACCATGTACCTGCCACGTCGGTCAGCCACCTCCTGGAGCTGCTTTTTGATATCTTTGATGGCGGTGGCAATTTTATGGCGTGCCTTGGTTTGTTTGAACAGTGTGGCCATCTTCTCCAGGAGGCGTTTGAACCTATCCATGGTAGCAGGCTCACGTCGCTCCACGCAAACCAGGAAGGTGTCAAGGATGTCTTCCATGTCATATGACACCTTCCTTACTTCATGGGCCCATGCTTTGACCTGCTCATCGAGCTGGTCCGGCATTAGCTGGGCCACCTTGTGGAGGACAATACTCATGCTCTCGAGCTCTATCTGTAAACACTCCACTCGCTTCCTCACACCCTTCTGCAGCTTGTATTCCTCTTTAAGCAGCTCCCCCAGCTTGGGAACGAGGTTACTAATTGCCCCAGTCACAAGATCCATGTTTAAATGTTTGCCCGTGCTAGCACTAAGGATAAACTTTTATATTTGCTGACAATCTGGTTTGATGCGAATACAAGCAACTGTGCTCCATGGAGCTGCTGAAATCAGAACTTGGTGTTCATGATGCAGAGCTACAGAAGGTAGGTCCAGCTTAGCTAGATGGTCTGTTTTTTTTTATACACTTTGCTATAGCTGGAAAACCATGCAGCTTTTGGTAGCTCCAAGTGCAATACTTCCTGTCATCTATACTTGGTTAACAAGTGCTTTGACATATTTTCTCTAGGATATCATCAAGTGAGGAACAGAGATGCCAACAACGATGATCCAGTCAAAGCACAAATGGAAAAGGACTGACGATAATTGCCTGCCACATAAAAAAATATATATAATATGCTGCAATTAGCTTTGCAGTGGATGACTGAAAAGTGCACTTTCTGATAAGTTGTGCAAAGGAAGTGTAGCTAAAGCTAAGTTAGGTCAGTCTCCAGTGAGAACATCAGGGACAGACGAAGAAGTTAAGAGTGTTACAAGAAGACTTACAAGCAACCTCAAGCAAAAGCTTGATAAGTCTAAATTTAGGTCGGTCTCCAATGAGAACATCAGGAACAGACGAACAGTGTGGTGAAGGCTTACGCCTATCATGCACCACACAGGAAAACTTCTTGATCCTGAAAATCGTGTTTGCCATAGAATATGACTGCCACATTAAAAATTAACTAAACTATTTGGGGAAAAAAGTAACTAAATTGAATGCAATCAGAATTTCACAAGTCCTGTAAACAGTGAACAACATAACAATCTTGTGCCAAGTGATGGAGCAGATGAGCCCAGATGGCTACTTTCAAAAGGCATTAACCCCTAAAAAATGCTTCACAAGACATTAAAAGTCTCCAAATGGCTGCAGAAGGTTTCTTAAGGATGCTAAATATGTTTCCAAAAGGCTAGAGCAGCAGCAACTGCAGTATGGCACTTGTGCTGATTAACAGTTCAAACTTTGACCTCTATATGTGTGGTTCTCACTGAGAAGAGTCAGAACAAAGCAGCGTGTGGTTACTGAAGAAGCAAGCAGGAACAGATGAAGTCGTCTGCTTTCATAGTTTCATCTATTACTTACAAAGTCTGCTGGATAGGAGTACAGAGCAAGTACCTTGAGTCCCAGCTTGGATCAGCTTCTCTGGTACTACTACTCCATGTTCCCAAAGTCAGCTTCTTGGATTCAGGATGCAAAGCTGCAGAAGGCAGGCGCTAGCTGCAGCTTAGCTAGATTGCAGAGAGACTGCTGGTGCTTTTGCTAGTAGCTCCAGTGCAGTTCTTCCCTGTCATGTATACTTGCTGAACACCACCAAAAGTAATGACCGATGCGGATACTTCTATTCTATAGATTATATTATAATAATAAAAAGAAAGACATATATGATGAAGGAGACTTGGAGGGTGCAGTCAACACAAATACACAATGGACAGGGGCAAAGAAGGCGCAACGAAACTTCATTCAAGGAAAAATCAAACCGTTGCCATGAAGAGGAGGTAAAACGTGGTCCCACACTCCCACTGCCACATGTTAAAAGGCAGACCAAATCCATTTGGCCCTTTGCAAACAGGTGAGACAAGTATGCATCTTAGTTCTTCGTATTGCTGGCGCGAGTAGATTGACGACTGCAATAATTAGGTCAAGATATGAAAAAAAGAAACAAAATACAGAGGAAACAACTTGCCTCCGTGCCCTTGTTACCCATACATAGGATGAAAGGCACTACTGATAACGGGACGAGGGCTTCCGTTCCAGAGGCCACGGCAGTGGCAGGAGGGCAAGCGTGCAGATCAAAGCCACCTCGTCCGGTGGCAGGATGGACAGCGCGTGAGCAGCGCGTCCTGGAGTGATGATGCCGACGCCATCCTCGCCATCCGAAGCAATTTGTGTGCGCCTGTTGGGGTTGGCATTCCATCGAGCAGGAGGGGGGCGCTAGTGGTAGGACATGCGAATGAGAAGAATGACGAGCCAACATTCACCGGATGAACCTGTACAAACCGTTGGTGCGAATGGTGCCTATCGTGCTTAAAGAAAGGATGAAATACCTGGTACAATATGAGAAGATACCCAACTTCTGTTTTTTCTGTGGTTGCATGGGCCATGAGGTTGCCGAGTGCGGAGATGGAGTACACCCTAAAGAAAGCTGTGAGTGGGGGGATTGGTTACGAGTCCCTTTTACATCTCTGGTGATAGGCAGAGAAGATCGTGGAGGGAGAGGTAGAGGGAGAGGAAGAGGACGTGGGAGAGGTGCTGGCCGTGGGGGTACGCAAGAAGATGTAAGCTATGATACTGAGGGCCATTCAGATAATGAGGAGATGGAAGATCGGGAGGGTGACACTACAATGAAGGGGACTACGGCAATTGAAGCTGCTTCGACTGCCGAAATCAGTCCACTTCCATTGCAGGAGAAGAAGAGGCCACGCTCAGTGGCCCTAGAGGACAAGTCTTCCCCAGAAAACCACAAGGTGATATCGGCGCTCTCCTTCGAGGAGAGTGACCGGACGCAATGAAAATCGTAGCTTGGAACTGCCGGGGGCTCCAGAGCTCTCGCGCAGTTCGTGCGCTCCGGGAGGTCCGGGGGCGCTTAAACCCTGATGTGTTTTTCCTGTCTGAAACACATTTGGATAATGCTAAGGCAGACAATTTGAGGAGGAAAGTTGGCTTTGATCACATGGCGGTTCATGAGAGTGATGGGAGAAGCGGTGGTCTTTTGCTTCTGTGGAAGAGTGAAGTTAGAATTCGGGTGGAGGAGGTCTCGAAATATTATATAAATGCAGTGGTGGATGAAGATGGTGGATGGAGGTTCACTGGTTTATATGGTGAACCGGAGTGGCACCGAAAGGCTTTAACGTGGGAAGCCATTAGATCAATAAAAGGGGATCCTACTAACCCTTGGTTGATCATGGGAGATTTTAATGAAATAATGTATAACTCAGAGAAGGAAGGGGGAAGACCGAGGACACAGCGACAACTACAATCTTTCCATGATGTACTGTCGGAGTGTGGCCTCAACGATATGGGATTTGTGGGTGATTTATATACATGGAGGAGAGGTCAGATAAGAGAGCGTTTGGATAGGGCAGTTGCTAACATGCAATGGGCGCAACTATATCCCCAATCAATGCTCGTTAATAGTGAAAGCATTCGGTCGGACCATCGACCAATTATGATGGACACCAAATACCTTGATCCACCTGACAGGAGTGCCAAGAAACGATTTGAGGCAAGATGGCTTCAGGAGGACACGGTGGAGGAGATGATTAAAGCAGCATGGGCGAGGGCAAAAGCGAGGGGTGAAGGCCCATCGTTTTCAGAAAAGGTGAATGAAGTTCATGAAGAATTACATAGCTGGGATCGAGAGGTCCTTAAGGCCCCGACAAGGAGGATTTCTGACCTCAAGAAAGAGCTGGAAAGGTTGAAGAGGGGACCGATGACCGAAGCAAATACTGAAGCTCAGAAGGAAATCATGGTCCGGCTAGAATTGATGCTGGAGCAGGAGGAGATCCATTGGTTCCAAAGAGCGAGAGCAAATTGGCTCAGACAAGGAGATAGAAACACCAGTTTCTTTCACAACTTCGCTACAAAGAGAAGGAAGAAAAACACAATAAAAAGTTTGATAGATGAGAATGGACAAAGACAGGAGAAGGAACTAGCGATGCGAAATATTGTACAGAACTACTTTGAAAATCTCTTTACCTCTGAAGTAGGAGAGCCAGATCCTAGTGTTCTGGCAGATGTTAACCGAGCAGTCACCCAGGACATGAATATGGGGTTGATGGCTCCGTTTACGGCAGAAGAAGTGAAGAAGGCGCTATTCCAAATTGGGGATTATAAAGCCCCAGGGCCGGATGGCATGCATGCAGTTTTCTTTAAAAGATTTTGGGGATTTGTGGGGGATGATTTGGTGAAGGAGGTTTTGGCAGCTGTTAACTCAGCTCATATCCCTGATGGGTGGAATGACACGACAATTGTTTTGATCCCCAAGATAAATGATCCAACACTGGTATCTCAATTTCGTCCAATAAGTCTCTGCAATGTTGTGTATAAAGTAATATCGAAGATGCTAGCAAACCGAATCCGGGGAATTCTGCCTGATGTTATTAGTGACCACCAAAGTGCATTTGTACCGGGAAGACTCATTACAGATAACATTTTGCTAGCTTATGAATGTATACATCGGATTAAGAAGAAGCAAGGAAAAAAAGGCTTATGTGCTGTAAAGTTGGATATGCACAAGGCATATGATAGAGTAGAATGGAGCTTTCTGGAGAAAATTATATGGAAGATGGGCTTTGATAGAAGATGGGTTACTTTGATAATGGCCTGTGTGAAATCTGTTAAGTACAAGGTTAGAGTAAATTCAAGTGAAACTGACACCTTCATACCAACAAGGGGTTTAAGACAGGGTGATCCCCTGTCACCCTATCTTTTCTTATTTGTAGCACAAGGGTTGTCAAGTATGCTGAAAGGTGCTGAGAATAGAGGGGAATTACAGGGGGTTCATGTATGCAGAGACGCACCTCCAGTATCCCATTTATTGTTTGCTGATGACTTTCTGATACTGATGCAAGCGGATAAGAGTAATGCTGAAACTCTAAAGAATTTGCTTGATCGGTATTGTTCAAACTCGGGGCAAATGATTAGTGATGCAAAGTCAAGTATATTCTTTAGTCCAAATACTGAAGTGGAGACCAAGGTGGAGGTGTGTGAAACACTGAATATTATGACTGAGTCCCTGACAGATAAATATTTGGGGCTGCCAGCGCTGGTGGGCGCAGACCGAAGCGACTGCTTCCAATATTTGGTGGACAGAGTGAGGGGCAAGACCAAAGGATGGAAAGAGAAGCTACTAAGCATGGGAGGAAAAGAAGTCCTTATAAAATCAGTTGCTCAAGCCGTACCAGTATTTGCGATGATGGTGTTCAGAATCCCGAAAAACATATGCAAAGGGATCACAGATGCCATTTCCCAATTTTGGTGGGGTGATGACGATGATCATAAAAGAATTCATTGGAAAGCCTGGTGGAAACTCTGCATTCCGAAGAGTAAGGGAGGTATGGGTTTTAGAGATTTGGAAGCTTTTAACAAAGCGCTGTTGGCGAAACAAGTTTGGAGATTACTGTTGGAACCTGAATCTCTATGTGCCAGAGTATTAAGAGCTAAATACTATCCCGATGGCAAGTTACTGGATGCAAAATTGAAAAGTGGTAGCTCTTTTACCTGGCAAAGCGTGTTTGCAGGTTTGGAGTGTTTCAAAAAAGGGTGTATTTGGAGGGTCGGGGATGGATCCCAGATCAAGATATGGGAAGATAATTGGATTCCATCGAGCCATAATATGAAAATCCAAACACCTAGAGGAAATAATCTGATCACAAGAGTGGAAGAGCTCATTAATCCTATCACAGGTGTTTGGGATGTTCAGTTAATCAGGTCAATATTTTGGGAGGTGGATGCAAACAGAATTTTACAAATCCCTTTAAGGCATGGAAGAGAAGATGTTGTGGCATGGCATTTCACAAAGAATAGTTTGTTCTCTGTAGGATCGGCTTATCACCTACAGTGGCTATATAAGTTTGGTGAAAATAGAATCAATGAACAAGCAAGCGGGGTGGGAGATGATAAAGTATGGTCCCAGCTCTGGAAGCTTGAAGTGCCAGCGAAGATCAAAATTTTTGGCTGGAGGGTGTTGCATGGGCTACTCCCGTGTAAAGGGGTACTTGCAAATCGGCACATTGATAATTCTAGCAGTTGCCCTGCCTGTCACTCTAACTGTGAGGACATCAAGCATGTTCTGTTTGGGTGCAGTCAAGCAAAAGAGATCTGGCGAATCCTAGGGATAGAGGACAAGATCAACACGGCATTGGCTATTCACCATTCGGGGTCAGTTGTGGTTGCTGAGATGATCACAAGACCAAAACAGATTGATGAGCTGAATCACATTGGGTTTGCAGAACTGATCCTCACGGGCAGCTGGTATATCTGGTGGCAGCGTCGTCAGTATGTCCATGGGGAACCTGTTCAAAATCCGACAAGAGCGGCGCTGTCCATTGCTACACTGACAACGAATTTTCAGAGATCAATGAAGAAGGTGAAGAATAATACCAAGAAGGAGCAAGGCTGGAAAAGACCACCTGAGGGTGAGCTATTATTGAACGTTGATGCTAGCTACTCACCTGAACGTGGATCAGGAGGAACAGGTGCAATTATAAGAGACTCAACTGGTTCCTTCGTGGGGGCCAGAGTAAGCTTTTACGAGTTCATGTCTGATGCTGCTACTGCTGAGGTAACTGCACTCAGAGAAGGATTGGTTCTAGCTCAAACTATGGGCTGCAACAGAATTAGAATTCAATCAGACTGTCTGAAGGTAGTGGAGACAATGAGACAAGGTGGATTCACAGCTACCATCAGTGGTCCGGTCTATGAACAATGCGATATGATGTGGCACGATTTTGTCTTTATCTCCTTAGAACATTGTAATCGTGAAGCGAATTGTGTAGCTCATGAGTTAGCTAGAGTAGCTAGTCAAGAGAAGATGACTTGTAATTGGGTTACTGAACCCCCTAGTTTCATACTAGGAGCCCTGGTGAACGATGTAACTGTTTTGCATAATCAATAAAGTGCGCCAGATGGCTTTACTCAAAAAAAAAAACATTCACCGGATGACCGGAGAGGAAAAAGAAGGGAGACAGAAATTCGTCGGGATCTCAGCGCTTGCGCTCACCGGTGGGCGGTGGCCCACCTACGCCGGGAACAGAAGAGCAGTAGAACACTACCGGACTGCCTGAGAAGGCCAGGGCAGTCCGCCCCGGTTGCACTTGCATCAAAGAGGTAGCGAGCCTTATCTCGGTTAAATGGGCCTTACAATGTGAAAAGTACTCTATATTTGAAACAATTCGGCCCACATTCCAATTTGGACTGGCAGGCAACAGAATCTCTTCTGCTTGCCAAAAAATAAAAAGGCAACAGAATCTCTTTGCTCATCATACCTTCTCTGTAATGATATCCGTGCTGCGCCCAACCTACCCACGCCTTTACCTCGACCTTGACACGTCTGCGCCCGCATGTGTGTCTTATCAGCCACCGCTTCTCTCTCATGCCTCATGCACTACTCCCTCCCTCCCTCTCAGCTCTCTGCGCGGGCAAGCATCTCAACACGGCGGCGTAGCAGCCTCGACATGAGCAGCGGCCTCGCGTGAGCGGGCCATGATGAGGAGGCCTGAGCGGCCCTCGACACAACGGCACAACGTGTGCCCGGTCACGGGCGGACCAGCGCGGCAGGGCCGGCATGAGTGGCTTCCTGGTGGATCTACCCTCTCCTAGTCGTGCGTGCACCGCCTCCTTGCCGCGTCACGCAACCGCCGCCACTGGACAGCTGCCTCCGGTGAACTCCACATGTTGACAAGCCTCCATTCTCCCAAGCAGCATAGAGATGTTGTGCTGCACTGAAATCGCATGTTACAAGCGTATGTTTCAATGTTTCATAGGTACGTTGCAAGTGCTTCATATGGATGTTGCAAAAGTAGATCGGGATGTTGCACATGTTGCATATGTTGAATGTTACAAGCATTTATTTAAAATGTTTCATCTGTTTCAGACGTATATTTGCAAGTGTTTTGATCTCGATATTGCATATGTTTCACACATATGATGTTCCAAATGTTTCAGTCCTATATTGCAGCAAGTGTTTCATGTTGCAAGTTGTAAGTGTTTATCTGAAAGTTGCATATGTTGCAATGGCTATACACGTATGTTGCAAGCGTATGTTTTAAATGTTTCAACTATTTTTCAGAAGTGTGTTACAAGTGTTTTATCTAGATGTTGCATACATTGCAGTGGCTATACACATAGGTTGCAAGCGTATGTTCCAAATGTTTCATTTGTTTCAGACGTATGTTGCAGCAAGTGCTTCATGTTGCAAGTGTTTTCATTAGCAGACACGGAAAGTGAGCGTAGGTAGAGATGGTCTCTGCGTGCATGCCCAGCAGCATGGCATGCGTAGGCGTGTAGCAGCAACAGGCGCATGTGGGCGCGTGTAGTAGGAGCATGTGGGCGAGTGTAGCAGGAGCATGCGGGTAAGCAGGGGCAAGCAGCAGCAGCATGCGCAGCAGCCAGGGCAACATGTGTAAGCGCGCAGCAGCATGCGCATCAGTTCATGGTCAGGCAAGCAATAATAAAACGCCAACGCAATAATAATAAAATATAATAATGTACAGCAGCAGCAGCAAGGCGTTGGCATCCGGAAGGGGCTAGTGTCTGGATGTCCAGGTGCTAGCTAGCCACGCCGTTTGCATAATACCAAAGACCATGATCAAGCGCGAAAGAGCATGTAGCTTAGTGGTTACAAGAGCATCGGTAGCACCTCAGGTTCTGGATTCGACTCCCCATGGGAGCAAATATTTTAGGATTTAATGGCGCTGTGCTTTTCAATGGTAGGCGACGTTCCCGTTCACAGCGAGGCGTCTATGATGACTTCGTCAATCTCGAAGATTTGTCGGCCCAGTCTTTGAATCGAAGATGCTCATAGGGGTAGGGTTTGTATAATTGTTTTTTTTTACTTACTATTTTTTATTACTAACAAATATGCCCGTACATTGTAATGAGATCTTGTTGCATGGTCAAACCACTTGTGGATGGAAGATTTATTTCTACGAACGTCATGTGTTTGAATTCACTTTGTAATCGAAGCTTGTACTATGTCTGGTCACATGCTACGTACCCCAACTTGTATGGTACACGTGATAGAGTGATAGAATATGAAAACACTCCGATCCGTAATCAAATTCTTTTGGTATGAGACTCCGTACTGTGTTTGAACATATCATCTGACTCGTATAGTCACGACTCACGAGAGAGATTTGGTCCATCGAATCCTTATAGATAGTTGTGAGCAATGTCACACAAGAAATATTCCTCCTTTGATATTAAAAAGTAAATGTATCTATATGTTGCATCTGAGTCATTCAACTTGTTCTAATTTGTACCTCGAACACGGTCTATAAAAATTGCACCAAAGTACTCACTCCTTCCGGAAAAGAATACACTTCTATGTGTATTTGTTGCATTGATGCCATGTTTAGTACTCCCTCTATTAATATGGACAGGACACTGGAGGTAGTAACACCAATGAATACTTGCAAAATCTTCTGTATTTTCTTGACGTAGTCATATTCTCTCATGTACTATCTTCTATTTTTTTCTCGAACACATAGAAGAGCTACATATCATTATATTAAGAATAAAAAAGGACAACACAACCACAAACAAATATAAATACCAACACCAAGACACACTACACACGCCACTCTAATATTTTGTGACTACAAGCGCGCCTGTTAGAACTGAGACAAGTGACCAACACCCCCAAACACTAACCTACTACTCTTCATGAGCCAGACCAGTCAAAGAAGAGAGGCTCTGCGCGTCTGCTATCTCCCAAAGACTCCTTTCATCACTAGTGATGCTGAGAGCTCTTGACACACTAGGAGTCACTCCCTCGAATACACAAGCATTGCGATGTGTCCAGATAATCTAAGCCCCTAGCGCGACCAGGGAATTAAATCCCTTCTTTTGGTGTTATGGAATTATGCGCCATGATCTATCCCACCATTCATCAAACTCTGTATCAGCTGGCTGAGGTGCAAATTGTTGCATTGTAACCCAACATGACAAAGGATGGAGTACCAATACTCTCTTGCAAAGAGGCATGATATTAGCAGATGGTTTATTGTCTCCCTGTTCCTGGTCACATAAGAGGCATCACTCAGGATGGGGCAGACCACGATGCGCAAGCTGATCAGCTGTCCAACATCTATCATGAGCTACAAGCCATAGAAAAAACTTGCACTTTCCAGGAGCCCAACTTTTTCCAAATTCGTTCCCATGGCCTAAACTGAATTGATCCTTGAAAAATATACTCATAGGCTGATTTTATGTACTATCTTCTATTAACACATGTCCTGGGCTATGGCATCTTAATTCGATCTTATGTACTAATTTACACTTTTTGTCAGTACTAGTTGTGAATAGAACATAGGTTGTGGATGTTTTGAAGACACATCAGCGCATTTTTTTAATTGTTCTCCACTGAGGAGCTTGCCTTTCTTGACAAACCATTTTTCTTTCCGTGAGCTTGTGTCCACCAAATGATCAACGAGAAGATCTACAAATATGTTTGTTTTGTAGGTCAATTTTAGATCCTGTAACCCAATGCATATATACTTTAGTGTTTGCTTCGCATGATACCTACCCTAACGATGTAGGACAAAATAAGGCGGCTTTTCAGACCTGACCAGTTGTTAAAATGGAATGCACAGGGCCGCGGCATGGCCGGCCGAAAGAAACTGAAAACGGAATAAAATGGAAGTCCCATGTCCCACCTCATCCCACTGATTTTTTTTGAAGGCAAAAACTGTGGGGGAGATCCCCACAGCACTTCATTTTCTATTTATATTTAAACAAAAGTTAGAGAGGACTTACATTGCAATCAACTAAAAGCATCTAACCAAAAGCAAAAGGTTGATCTAAGATCATCCTTGAAACGGAGGGATTGTAGATTTGTAGCAGAGATTCATTCTTAAAGTTTCTAAACCATATGCCAACATGTACAGGACCATTATTGAAAACTCTATCGTTTCTGATCTTCCATATTTCCCATGTCGCTATGACCACTGCCTCCATGAAGAATGGTAGGTTCTGCTGTTGCCGTGCTTGTGCAACTCTTGCATATAGGCTCAGATTGTTGTTCCATTGTATACCAAATTTGCGCCAGCACCTTCTTGCAAAAGAGCACCCAAAAAAGAGATGGTCCCAATCCTCATCTATGGCTTCGGTGCATAGAACACATTGTGCATCATCATCTTCGTCAGACAGATTCCTTCGTTTGAGCATTACTTTGGTGTTCAGTCTATCTACCAAAACCATCCAGGCAAAGAACTTTATTCTTGATGTGCATTTAGATTTCCATAGCCACTTGAAGATGGGATGAGCCGGCATGTTATTGAATGCTAATTTGTATAGTTTCTTTGACGAGTACTTGCTGGAACCCCATTGATATGTCCAGACGTCTGCAGATTGAGCATCAAAGGACTGCGTGGAGAGAACAGCAGAGAGCATTTCCATCTCCTCAAATGCTTCCTGTGAAAGAGGAAGGTAGAACAAGTTGTCGAGGTCCTCAGCAGACATGACTGCATTAAGACTTGCATTTTCATCTTTGGCAAAGGAAAACAATCGGGGGAAACGACGAGCTAGCACATCATCTGACCATAGATCTCCCTAGAAAGTGACAGTCTTTCCTTCACCAACGGTGCACCTCGCTATACCTCTGAACAAGGTACTAAGTCTCAGAACGTCCTTCCACCAGAATGAGCCCACCTCTCTGGTTGCATGTGGAATTTTATCTTCATAATATTTAGACCAAACCAACTTGACCCAGGGGATGTCCATTTTATTGTAAAACTTGTGTAGATGTTTTAAAAGTAGTGCATCGTTTTGGACATTCAGATTGAGGACACTTAAGCCACCTTTCTCTTTGGGCTTCATGACCATCGGCCATGCTGCCTAGTTACCTCCCTTTTTGGATCTGTCTGAGCCTCTCCATAAACATTGTTTGCGTGCTCTGTCTATATTGTCGATCACCCCTTTTGGAAGCTTCGGAGTACACATAGTGTAAGATGCTGTTGCCGACAAAACAGATTTTACCATTTCCAATCTACCAGAGTAGGATAGCAGGGATGAACAGGCCGTGAGTTTCCTCTCAATTTTGTCCATCAAAGGTGCATAGTCATCCACTCTCGGCTTTGTCGTGCCCATCGGCAGACCAAGATACGTAAATGGGAGGGATCCCATTTGGCAGCCAAATGTGTTGGCAAGTATCTGCATTTTTTCATGGGTCACATTGATCGGTAGCATCTGGGATTTGGCATAATTTACTTTGAGGCCCGTGGAGTCTGTGAAGCTTCTGAGCAAGGCTTTTAGGAAGAACAACTGATTTGCATATGCTTCCATAATGAGAAGAGTGTCATCGGCATATTGTATCACAGGGTAATCACCATTTTGATGTGGGATTGGGGGTGTAGGAGTCCTTGCAAGGCAGCTCTATTTATCAACTCTTGTAGAAGCTCTGCTGCCAAGACGAAGATTAAAGGGGAGAGTGTATCGCCTTGATGGACCCCACGTTTGCATCTGAACTTTCTTCCTGGTACTCCATTTAGGATTACTGCCGAGGTTCCAGATGAAAGAATGCTACTGATCCATGTTAGCCATCTGTCCGGGAAGCCCATGTGTGTGAGCATCTGCAGGATTGCAGTGTGTTCCACGGTATCGAAAGCCTTCTCGAAGTCGAGTTTCAGTATTATTGACTCACGCCTAGACTGTTTGCATTGGTGGATATACTCGAAACACCACGCCAAACATTCTTGGATACTGTGGCTTTTGATGAAGCCGTACTGGTTTTGGTGCACCAACTGCAAGGTCTTGGATTGGAGACGGTCAGCTAAGAGTTTGGTGATCACCTTGAGACTGCAGTTAAGGAGTGAAATAGGCCGAAAGTCATTGACTGTTATCGGATTTTGAATCTTTGGCACCAGTGTAATGAACGATTCATTAATGCTTTGTAGGTCTGCATTGCCATTGTAAAAATCATCACAGAGCTTGTAGAAGTCTCTTCTTACAATGTGCCAGCATGTTTTTAGAAAGTGTCCATTAAAACCATCGGGTCCCGGTGCTTTGTCAGGTGGCATCCTCTTGACAATGCTGTCAATTTCCGGCTCAGAGAATGGTGTAGCAAGTAGGCTTAGGTTCTGGTGCGGGGTGATCAAATCAGCAAGGTTGAGTAACATGCTTGGATGATTTGTGACTCCCATTCTATTCTTGAAGGAATTCCAGATCATGTTTTCTTTGCTTGCATGGTCACCGACTGGGATCCCATCATCATTGATTAGTTGAGAGATGGAGTTTCTTCTATAAGAAATGGTTGCCATAGCATGAAAGAATTTAGTGCACTCATCCCCCAATCTGACTCTATTCACTGTGTACCTTTTTTCCAGTACAGGTGCTTGCAGTGCTGAAGCTTAGCGATCTGGTTCTTGATAATATTCCTTAGGTTCCTCTCGGTGTTGAACAGAATACGTCTCTCCTCCAGGCCATCCAGGAAAAGGACAACAACATTGCAGTTACTTAAGAGCAAGCTGAGATTTGAGAGGTTCCTACTCCAGTTTTTGAGAGCATATCTCAATTTTTTGAATTTGGCTGCCATGACACTAGCTGAGTTGGCATGATTGACTTGTTGAGACCAAGCATTATCCACAACGCTAACAAAGTCGTTTTGCTCTGTCCAAAAATTTTCGAATCTGAATAGGTTCGATTTTGGGATGCACGTGTTCATCGTGATCTTGCATGGGACATGATCAGAGGTGACTTTGGCTAGCGGGATCACTTCTGTTAGAGGGAATACACTTGTCCAATTTATCGATGTAAAGAACCAATCTAGCTGTTCTAGCAAAGGGTTTTCCTGCATATTACTCCAGGTGTATGCACGTCCTTTTAGTCAACAAGTCCCAGATGGCCCATGGCATCGTTGAAAATGAATGTGTCGTGAATATTTCCTCCTGGCCTGTTTCTGTTCTCAAGCAAGCGATAGAAGTTGAAGTCACCTATAAAAAGCCAATTGTCTTCTTCCTCAATTCGATGCCTTCTAAACCACGTGATGAACTCTGATCTGGATGGTTCAACGCATGGGCCATAAACTGCAGTCAATTTCCAAACCTGGGAGTTTTGATTCGATATAAAACTAGCCGTGATGCCATAGTGTTGCTTGTCAATGATCTGACCCGAGAAAACTGAACTATTCCACACAAGCAAGATTCCTCCAGAAGCTCCTACTGAAGGGACAAAATCATATTTGTCAAAACGCCTTGGCGCAATGTTACTGATGAATGCACTGTCGAACTCAGTTTTCTTCGTTTCTTGCAAACAAAAAACTGCACATGCACTTTCTTCAACCTTATTTCTTACTTCTTCCCATTTTTTGGAGTCATTGAGCCCTCTTATATTCCAACATAAAATGTGCCAAGATCGATTATTCATTGTATGCATACGAGGGGATAGCAAGAACTAATAGCATATCAGTGGGGTACAAAAGCAAATAATGATAGCTGATGTTCATTAACAGGAAATATATGTTTCTAGTTTGCCAAAGAGAGCACGACATGAGGTAGACAAACTTAACAAAAGACATGTTCAACTGACGATAGGATGATAGACGATAACAGCGAGAGACAAGAGTTTTCATAAACAGCCCGTAGGCCACTGGCGAGATGGAAGATAGCTTCATGATCACAGATGATTGTCAGATGGCGCCTGCGTGAGCACCTCGTCAGTGAGATCCCCAGGATCTACACCGCATTCTAGCCCCCAAGAACGGAGGATGTCAGTCTGGATCGGGCCAACCTTGCCAGTCTCACTATTGATCTGAACTGCTGTAACCTTCTGCCTCTTGGTGGGATTCTTCTCAAGCCAGGTATGTGGAATGCCATCCTTGGTCCCTTTGAACCCCATCTTTCCTTTCTTCTGTCGCAAACTGCGCCTAGCAGTAGTTTCTACCAGAGGTGTGGAAGGTGACTGTATGGATATGGTGGCAGGCAGACTCATTGCAGCTTTCTTGGGCCTTACAGGTTCTTGATTTTCTGTTGGGCTAAGGTCTGTAGTTTCAAATTCAAATGTTGGGCCAGTGCTGATGTCTGGCTCATACGAGGACTGCTTCTGTTGGGCCTGGGCCGATTCTGACTCTTGCACCATGCTTTTTTGGCGATCAACAAAAGCAGCATAAAGTTTGATGGCGAGAGCATGTGCAGTCGGCTTCCATGGTATAATTGCCATCATGTTTGCCTCTTCATTTTCAGCAGACCGTGTAAAACGAGAGGTGTTAATGACAATGGGTCTGAAGATGACTGGGGAAAGCATCTGCTGTGGGCTTCCCGAACTGCTTGCACCATCTGCAAAAATGCCCCTGAGAGTGAAGCCTGGCGGTACTGCATTAGAATTGTACAGGGGATGCTGAGCACAGAATCTGTTGGCCGCATGCAACCTCAACTCGGCTTCAGGCAGAGGAGAGGTAGGAGGAGGTGGTGGTGGTGGTGGTGGTGGCCGTGGCGGCGGTGGAGGTGGTGGAGGGGGCGATGGAGGAGGAGTTGGTGGTGGTGGCAGCGGCGGTGGCTGCGGTGGTGTTGAGGATGGTGGCGGTGGTGTAATGCTGCGATTGCCGTTTTCTAGGGGTGGAGAGGTTTGGGCATTCAAGATTGGATTGGATTGTTCAATGCGGGAAGGTAAGGATCCAGGTCCGTCCGCGCAGGAATCTAGGCGATCGTTATGATCAATGAGAGTTCTTCCCGGCAATGGCTCCGAAGTGGATGGTATGGGTAATTTGGGTCGCCATAGGAGGGTGGGCTGGGCCTTAGTAGCTTCATACTTAGGTAGGCCTGATTTGGGCACCCACCGGTGGATTGATCGAATCCGGACTCTGCAATGTCTTCTCAGGTGACCCAGTTTAAAGCAACGATGGCATCTGACTCAGGAGGTGCAAGTGTTACGGGTATGGCCTATAACAAGACACCTGGAGCAAGTAGGAGTCCCATGAGCTGGGTTTGAATTCAAAATCTGATCAGAGTTATCCGCCACAGAAATAGCCATGTTCATCGGCTCCTTCTATTGCGTTGTGTGAGCTTCAGAGTTTTCAGGGCCCCAAGAAGAGAGTGTTCGATCCCCAAAAACCAATTTTTCCTTGGAGTTGGACTCGGGGTAAACTTGACAGGAGAAGGATCTAAATGACAAAGAAATGGGTTGGAATGTGACCTTGGGAGGAGATTGAACGAGATTCTTAGCGAAATGGACACGCTTCTGAACTTTTTTCTTCTCCTCGTGACGAGAGGACTTTGAAAGGATCTTGGTCCATTCTTTCTCCTGTTCGATCTCCCACAGACGACCTGTTTGAAAGGACCTGGTCGACGACTAATCGCGATTAGTCGTCCGGTCGGTCCCAGGTCGACCAGGTTCGACCAGGCGACCTGAAAACATTGGACAAGTGGATCATAGGTGGGCTGATAGATGAGCTGTAAGTGTCCATACAGTCACTGTATTATTAGCCTTGCTCTTACTATTGATTAGGCTTTCATGTCATCAAAATGCTGATGTGACAAGACAATAAATACCAAACAAATGACGTGTTGTGGCCCTCAGTTCGCTATTCTCATATGGAAAGGAAGCTGATAACAGAATTTGTTGAAAACAAAATCACTGGAGGAAACTTTCTTGAAAGACGAATTCCACAACCATTATAACCTAGTTTAACAGATGATACTTCTTACACAAGTGCAAATCATCATTTAGGATAAGAGAAAAAAAATAAATTGGAGTCCCAAGTAACAGCTAGAATATTGAATCTACAGAAAAAAAATGATAAGGAACTAACTATAACACTGAAGGTTAAAGCTGTTAGAGAATGAGTCTCAATTGATTTGGGCTAACCCTAGAAGGGTAGCTATATAGGTAGCCATACATGGGCCTCATGGGCCTAGCCTCATGGGCCTAATACACACATAATCCAACACCCCCCCGCAGTCTGAACTACCGGCGCAGTGGAGTTCCAGGCTGAACAGAAAAGAAGAAAGAACACACGCAAGTCCCCCCCACAGACGCAACTAGCCACTGGTGATGTTGAGGCTGGAGCGAAACTCGGTGAAGGTCGTGGACGGGAGGCCTTTGGTGAAGATGTCCGCGAACTAGGAGGTGGTCGGAACATGAAGGACCCGGACCTCGCTGACGGCGACCCGATCACGGACAAAGTGGAGGTCGATCTCCACGTGCTTCGTCCGCTAGTGTTGGATGGGGTTGGTGGAGAGGTAGACCGCACTGACATTGTCGCAGTAGATCAGCGAGCTCCGGGAGGGCGGAGTGTGGAGCTCGGCGAGAAGCTGCCGGAGCCAAGAGGCCTCAGCCACGCCGTTAGCAACAGTGCGGTACTCCACCTCGGCACTGGACTGGGAGACCACAGGCTGGCGCTTAGACGACCAGGACACCAGGTTGCCGCCCAAGAAGACGACGTAGCCAGAGGTGGACCGCCGAGTGTCTGGACACCCGGCCCAGTCAGCGTCAGTGTAGACGACAAGGTCAGCGGAGGACGACCGGTGAAGTAGGAGGCCGTAATAGATCGTGCCCCGGAGGTAGCGGAGGAGGCGCTTGAGAGCCGTGAGGTGGGGCTCCCGGGGATCATGCATGTGAAAACAGATCTGCTGAACTGCATAGGTGATGTCTGGCCGGGTGAAGGTGAGGTACTGAAGGGCACCAGCAAGACTCTTGTATGCAGTAGGATCAGACACTAGCGGTCCCTCAGCCTCTGACAGCTTGCCCTGAGTATCAACTGGAGTGGAGCAGGGTTTGCAGTCAGTCATCCCAGCCCGCTCCAGGATATCCTGAGTGTACTGCCGCTGGTGAAGAAGTAACCCGGCAGGACGAGGCTCAACAGTGACCCCAAGGAAATGGTGGAGCACACCCAGATCCTTCATAGCAAACTCCTGCTGAAGAGCGGCAATGATCCGGCGGAGAAAGGGCTCACTGGAGGCTGTGAGGACAATGTCATTAACATAGAGCAGCAAGTACGCAGTGTCAGCTCCATGGTGATAGGTAAACAGAGATGTATCTGACTTGGCCTCCACAAACCCCAGAGTCAGCAGGAAAGTAGCAAACCGATGATTCCACGCCCGGGGTGCCTGCTTGAGGCCGTAGAGAGACCTGTTGAGCCAGCAGACCATATCGGAGCGGGAGGAATCAATGAACCCCGCCGGCTGACTGCAGTACACTATCTCAGTAAGAAGGACATGCAGAAAAGCATTCTTGACGTCCAGCTGATGGACTGGCCACGACCGAGCTAGCGCCAGTGAGAGCACGGTGCGGACGGTGGCAGGCTTGACCACCGGGCTAAACGTCTCATCATAGTCGACTCCAGGGCGCTGAGTGAAACCCCGAAGAACCCAGCGAGCCTTGTAGCGCTCGAGACTACCATCAACCCGACGCTTGTGGGTCCAGATCCACTTGCCGGTGACGATGTTGGAGCCCGGCGGCTGGGGCACCAACTCCCACGTCTGGTTGGCGAGGAGTGCGGTGTACTCCTTTTCCATCGCACGATGCCAGTGAGGATCCAACAGGGCGTCATAGACGGAAGAGGGTACTGGGGAGACCGGCGCGTCGCCGGTCGATGCCGCAAGGACCCGGGGTGGCAGCGTGCCAGCCGCGTGCCGTGTCACCATCGGGTGAACATACCGCGGGTGTCGGTGAAGAAGCGGCGGGTGGTAGACCGGCGGTGCGTCACGGGCCAGCGGGGACTGAGGTGGTGGTGTAGGTGTCCCCGGCGGTGAAGAGACTGTGAGTGGCGGCGGCCGCGGCCGGCGCTGGTACACCCGTACCGGCGCAGCGAACCGCGAAGGAGGCGAAGGAGGTGCCGGGGCAGCATCGGGCAACCAGCATGGCCCCCCCAGGGCAGTATCAGGGAACGAGGTTCCCGAAGCTGCGCCAGATGGAGAGGTCAGGGCCGCGCCAGAGGACGACGGGTCCAGAACATCTGGGGAGACGGGATAGGTGGCCGACAAGGGGCGCGGCGAAGCAGTACCTGCAGGAGACGACGGAAAAGGTGGCTGGACCACCGTGTCAGCGGGAAAAAGGGAGGAGGGATCAGTAACCGGAGTGGTGGTGGGTGTGCTGGAGAAGGGAAAAATGGACTCATCGAACACCACATGGCGAGAGATGAGGACCCGTCGGGAGGTAAGGTCAAAGCATCGGTACCCCTTGTGATCCGGGGAGTACCCGAGGAAGATACAAAGAGTGGAGCGGGGATCCAGCTTGTGGGAAGAAGTGGCAGTGGTGTTGGGATAACACGCACACCCAAAAACGCGAAGGTGATCATACCGAGGAGGTGTACCGAAGAGGGCGTGGTGTGACGTAGGAGCGGTACAGGCAGCGGAAGGAAGGCGGTTGAGGAGGTAGGTGGAGGTGTGCAAGCCTTTAGCCCAGAAACGAGCAGGGAGAGAGGCCTGAAATAGAAGGGTGCGCACGGTGTCGTTGGTGGTGCGAATCATCTGCTCAGCCTTGCCATTCTGGGAAGAGGTATACGGGCAAGACATGCGCAACTGAACACCGTGAGAGAGGAAAAACGCACGGGAGGTGGAGTTATCAAACTCACGACCATTGTCACACTGGACGGCCTTGATGGTGAGGCCGAACTGTGTGGACACCCAAGTGAAGAAGTGCAGGAGCGTGGAGAAAGTGTCAGACTTCGCACGTAGGGGAAAAGTCCATGAATAATGCGAAAAATCATCGACCACCACAAGGTAATACTTGTAGCCAGAAATACTGATCACAGGAGATGTCCATAGGTCGCAATGTACAAGATCAAAAATGCGAGCCACATGTGAAGTAGAACTATGAAAAGGAAGACGAACATGTCGGCCCAATTGGCACGCATGACACAAATGCTCATCATGAGCTCGAGTACATGGAAGACCGGAGCTACGACTGAGCTGTATCAGGGCATCACGTCCAAGATGGCCGAGGCGCCGGTGCCAAGTGGTAGAGGAAGTAGAGGCGACGAAAGCAGCTGACAAAACGGACGGCAAAGTAAAGAAGTAGCTGTCGGGAAGCGAAGAGTGTAAAGGGGCCCAGAGCTGTTGTAACACCCCAGGTGTTTAGCTCCTTAATTGCATTGCATTTGCATGAGCATAAGCAAGCAGCATTCATTTCATGCATAAACTTAATATGTTATATTTCATGTGAAGTAAAAGTGAGTAAGGTGCAACACACAAGTACCTTATGTGTAATTCCCTTTGTGAGATATGTCAACCACTTTAGTGTAACATAATTAGCAAGTGTTGTGCAACACACTCATGCAACATGTGCAACATGAGTTTGCAACATTTGGGAGATAGTGTTGAATTACTTGTGCCAAAGTATGTGACACTAGGAATTCTGTGCAACCAATGTGTAGAGTGGCTAATTAGGTCTTATAACACCTTAATTACATTTAGGGTAAGTAGTGGAGCAATGTTCATGTTGACCAAAATTACCAAATTGCCCTTCCAAATGTTGTTGACCAAGTTTGGAACCCTAGAGTGATCTGGTTTGACCAATTAAAAAGTCCAGCTTAGAAATCTTGCATGGAGGAGCACCCTTAAGCAAAGTTGTAGAGAATTTCATAAGGAACAAAAGTTCTAATATGGCCATCTCATAAAAATGATCAGAACATGCTCAAAAATGGCCCACAAGTCAGTATTAGGGGCTGTTTTGGGACTTAGCAAATTTTGCTAAGTGTTGAGCTGAAAACCATTTCACAGTACCTCACTTTAGCAACTTGTAACTCACAAACTAGGCCAAACCAGTCATGGAGCCAATTGACAAAGTTGTTGTCCACACATAGCTCTACAACATTGTCAATATCACCATCACCTAGTTCTAAATGGTTTAGGAGATATGGTGTCTAGAAAATCGGGTTTCAGTCGGCTTAGTGACTGAAACTAAGTTTCAGTTTCAAGGGTCACCACTTTGGAGCCTTGTAGTTTCAAATCCAGGCCGAACCAGTCCAAACTCCAATTAACAAACTTGTAGTCCTCATGTAGCTCTACAACATTGCCAATAGCACCCATACCTGGTTCTCACTGGATTAGGAGTAAATTGAACTCAAAATCACGCTGTCAGTTGACGCCATCGAGCTCTGAAACGAACCTTCAGTCACCGACAGTCGCAGATCGCCGCCGCCGCGTGTCCTCCACACGCCGCGCGCGACCTGGCGTCTTGGCCAGCTGCCGAGCGTAGAAGGGCGCCCCTGTTGTCGTTCCGACCGCACCCCTCCATTTCCCTCATCTTTTCCCTCTCTCGTCGGCAGAGCGGAAGAACCGAGCCGCCTTGTCGCTCTTGCTCCGACGAGCTCGTGCACGCATTCCACCGCACCACCGCACCTCCAGTCCGGCCAACAGCTGCGCCTTGAGCCCCTCTACCCACTCGTTCCGCCCCTGCCCTCAGACGCACCTTGGTAAGGACGAATTGTCATTTCCGCCACCGTCAGACCTCGTCGGCGTTCTTCCGCGCGGCGGCTCACCGTGGCCGAGGTAGCTCGGGCCTCTCTCCGTCTTCCCTTCCTACCTCAATAGCTCCGCCTAGCTGCAGTGAAGCTCGTACCGAGCTTAGCTGGGACCGTGCGGCCTCACCGGCGGCAGTACACCGCCACCCGACCCTCACCGGCCGCCGCTCACGACGGCGAGCCCCTCCCACTCCAACCCGAGCCTTCTTTCTTGCACGAATCGAAGCACCTTGTGACGGAGAACGCGAGGGTGTGCTTGGTTTCCCGAGCGAGCTCCCCTCCGACGAGCTTGAGCTCGCCGGAGCTCGCGGTTCGCCGCCCCTCTGCCCTCTGTCACTGACCGTGGGGACCCACCTGTCAGGTGCCGCGCGCGGGCGGGACGGCCGAGCAGGCCACGCGCGCACGTCGTGGGCCGCGTCTTCCCGGGCCGGCCTAGTAACAAATCCGATTTATTCCATTTCTTTTATTCTGTTACAGTTTTAGTTAAGTTTGAAAAATGTAGATCTAGGGTTTTACTTGCTCAAAAATCATGAGATAAATTTTATTAGAATCTACATGATGTGTAGTATTTTAGAAAAATATAAATCTGGAATGTGATGTTTAATTTCTAGGAGAATTAAATAGATCTTTCAAATGTGTTTTGAAATGAATGCAAATTTGTTAAATATATAACTTGATCTGTAGTGTTCGAAAAATTATGAAATTTGGTGAGTAGGCTAATTTATACTTGCTCTAGCTTTGGTAAAAATTTGGGCAGTAGTGCTTAAGTACTTTTCAAGTTATAATGTTATCTTGTTATTCTAGGAAATAATTAAATGAATTTTAGTAATTTTTCTACATGTGCAATGTTCATATAAATTTTTGGAGAATGTCTTGGTACCCTAGACTGTCCAAGAAAATTTAGAAATTTGTTGTTTGATACTTTTTACTATGCTTTATTAATTATACAAAAATCAGCCTTTTTGGCTTGTGAATTTTGTTCAGAGAGTTCCTTTGATTAAATTGAGTTTAAATTTTTACAGTAGTCTCTTTTGGGGTCAGAGAGTCTCCTGTAATTTTTGTAGAATTTTAGGAGTAGTTTACATATATGTTTAAAATTTCACTTAATTACTTAAGTAAATTAAGAAATGAGTTTAAATAAATATTCTAGGTGGGCACACCTTACTTTCTGGTGTTTTTGTGACATTTGTGAACTTGTAGTAGTATTAGTTTGGTCTTAGAGAATGTTTGTCATATCAATAAATATTTAACCTTTACAATTTTAGGTTTTCTGGACAGCTGATAGTATTTCTAGGTTTAACCTTGGATAAAGGTGGTTGCTGAAAAACTTGTAAATACCAAAGTTGTAGTAAAACTTGTAAATGAGCTTGTGTCAAAATTTGGGAGCCTTTGGCTTAGTAGTTTGGGAGTTATTGCTGTTTAAAGTGACAGTCCAGAATTGACTGCTCTCTGTTTAGAGAGAACAGATTCTGGAACTTTGGAATTTCGATTAGGTAAACTTTGGAATTTAGTGTTGTGATCTGAAAACATTTTGTAGAGCATTTCATAAGCTTTCCAGATTGTCTTAGATCATATCTTTTGGAGTTAGGAATCTTCAGTTATGTTAGAATCTTTGAGCTGTTGTCCAGAATAACTTACTGTGGTAACCTAAATAATGTCACTCTTGTGTTTATTAGGTGTTAGGGCCTTAACCGAAGAAGAACAACTGTATCTTAGGTTGAGTAGCTTAGGTAAGTACTTCTCCACCGGAGAAGAGATTTGCACGTACTAACAAAGTAACTTGAATAGAGTATTTTATTTCTGAAATGCATTTCATTCCGAGCATGTTGCACATTTATGCATCCATGATATTTATTGTGCATTCATGCAATAGGTGTATCGGAGGGGGTAACTCTCCTCGAATTCGAGCCTGTGATTTCGGAGGAAGTCCAGGACCAGCCGGAGCAGCTAGAGGAACCAGCCGGCGACGAAGCTCCTGCCGAAGATCTGCCCGAGTGTCCTGATCACCGGCCTTCGACCTTTCTGAAAGGCAAGCCCCGGTGCATGCTGAACCTACTGATTTATAAATTAATCTTGAGTACTTTTAATTGTTTACTGCATTAAGTTGTAGGAGTTATATGAAAACACTTGTTGCATTATACCTGTCCTTGTCCAGATATCATACTGAATCCTATATTAGGTGTAGGCACGTGTCAATAATTAGCCCTGCTTAGTACGGTAGAAGTCGGGTGATTTCCGGTCATCCGCGAGATGTAGGAAGGAGTCACGAGTGGCTTTATGGCTATCGTGGATGGAACCATGCATAAAAATGAAATTGAGACCGGACGGGAGTTCGATAGTACAGCCGCAAGACACTTCACGTCTTGGGTGTGGAGCTATGCCCGTCTGAGTCGTTTAAGGACCGATTCGCTGTACGTCCTTGAGTCATGTTGAACGCAGTCTAACACTTAGTTGGCCGGATAAGTCGTTCCGACCACGAAGCCGAGTAATGTGATTCAGGCCGGGAATCGAATGGTAGGTTGCTTCTTGGAGGAGAGAAAGGATGTGCTTGGGGACATTGGCGTGAGACCAAGGGGGGGTTAGAGTCCCTATCACCTGGCAGAGTGTCGCCCTTGGGGTCGCGACATTATTCGAACCCGTGATTCCTGAATCATATGAAACGGTGGCCTGTGCGACCCTGGCAGGGGTCTGCACGGTGAGTGTTAGAAATACCCCTCCAGCTGGATAGGAATTCGATTCGAATCGCCGTCGCTCCCGGTTAGTGAGCACTTGACTTGAACAGCGGCAACGTAGATCTCATTAAATGAACTGGTGGTTAAGGGAATGATACAATGTTGCCACAATTCATACCTGCTCTGGATATAATGATGATAATTGTTTGATTATAATCAAGTGCATGTTTAGTACAGGTGCTAAGATAGATGACAGGTAAATGCTAAAAATAACTGCTAGTACAGGTTATAAGAGTTTCAATTACTTATGCCTTTATGCAAAATGTTATGTCAGCTAGCCTCTTGTGAAAGCCTTGCATAATCCTTGGTGTCATCTTATTTCTGGTTTTCGACGGGTAAGTCTAGCTGAGTACATTCCAGTACTCAGGGTTTATTCCCTATAAGTCGTTCCGACCGCGAAGCCGAGTAATGTGATTCAGGCCGGGAATCGAATGGTAGGTTGCTTCTTGGAGGAGAGAAAGGATGTGCTTGGGGACATTGGCGTGAGACCAAGGGGGGTTAGAGTCCCTATCACCTGGCAGAGTGTCGCCCTTGGGGTCGCGACATTATTCGGACCCGCGATTCCTGAATCATATGAAACGGTGGCCTGTGCGACCCTGGCAGGGGTCTGCACGGTGAGTGTTAGAAATACCCCTCCAGCTGGATAGGAATTCGATTCGAATCGCCGTCGCTCCCGGTTAGTGAGCACTTGACTTGAGCAGCGGCAACGTAGATCTCATTAAATGAACTGGTGGTTAAGGGAATGATACAATGTTGCCATAATTCATACCTGCTCTGGATATAATGATGATAATTGTTTGATTATAATTAAGTGCATGTTTAGTACAGGTGCTAAGATAGATGACAGGTAAATGCTAAAAATAACTGCTAGTACAGGTTATAAGAGTTTCAATTACTTATGCCTTTATGCAAAATGTTATGTCAGCTAGCCTCTTGTGAAAGCCTTGCATAATCCTTGGTGTCATCTTATTTCTGGTTTTCGACGGGTAAGTCTAGCTGAGTACATTCCAGTACTCAGGGTTTATTCCCTCCTGTTGCAGATGATATGCTCTATCAAGGCTTCTGCAAAACTTGTCTCCACCCTGCGGGTGAAGAAGACTAGATCACTGGGGCGTGATCATCTTTTATGTACTTTCCTCATGCTTTTGCGGGTTGTTGATCATCAAGATTGGCAGTAGTAACATCTGGTGTGTGTTATGCTTCCGCTACTTTATAAACTTGGTTTGTAATAATTGCGACTCCATTTATGTAAACTTATTTCAGAACTACTTGTGAAATATAACGTATGATGTTGTATGTTGAATGATGCGATCCTGGTTGTAAGCAGGTTGGTTTGAAATCCTTCGTGGTTTCGATTGACTACCGGGATTATATGGGCTCAAGTTCGAAAATTTGAGCGCTTCGGTGCTTGTTTTTGTACTTGTGCTCTTATAATTTGGTCGGTTCTGTTACAGCTGGTACCGGAGCATAATTCAACATTAAAAACATCATACGAGTATTTAAAAACAAAAATATTTGATTATGAAAAAGGGTTAAATTACTAAAAATTATTTTTTAGGTATGCCAGTGATCACATCCCTTAGCCCAAATAAGGACTCTTAGGTGGCTTATTATAAAGACTAACTTGGGGGCCTTGTTTGTTTTTGTTTCGTCGTCCATACGGCGTGATATTGTATGGATGTCATCCACTTGGGTGGTAATGTATGGATCAATTGCCTCGACGCTCTGGTAAGTGTGAGTTGTGAGAGCATGATCGTCCAACCGGCGATCTAGGGGAGAGTAGTTTTGGTGACTTGCATACTTACATGTTTAAACCATGTAATTACGTAAGCACTTAATTGTGGGAACCTTTATATCGGGTAGCTTTGATACTGAAGTATATACATCAGGGGATGTGTATATGGAAAGTATTTAAATTACTGCTTTCTTGTGTGCTTATATTGGGAAACTGTTGGGCTGAAATGAGTTTTTTCTGCAGGTACACTAACAGCGTAACGAGTAGACCGATAGTTTCGCTTATATGAGAGAACATATGTATGCCACCGCCTAGCGTTAGAACTTTAGGTTTCTACTAAGGTGAGAGGGCGTACGAAACGTGCATGCGTCATGTTTAATTATATCATACATATCATTTACTCCATCCTTAAAAATTTCAGTACTCCCGACTAAAGTAAATTTCGTATCCCCTAAATGATCCTCACTTTAAAGTCGTATCTTATCTGTTGCTACAGATGGCACGTACCAAGAGGACCGCTCGTAAATCCACTGGGGGCAGGGCACCGCGTCACTAGCTCGCTCCACATGAGCCCCGCCCTGAGCCTACTGAGGTGGAAAGGCTGAGGGCAGAGTTGGCTGAAGTGACTGCTGCCAGGAATGCAGCGCGTCAGCAACTGGACCAAGTGATTCGTGATCGTGACCAGGAAACCCTTGTAGTCCAGAGGTTGACAGTAGCAAACCGCAACTGTCAACGCATGTTGGTTCGTGTCCTGAACCAGAGGGATGAAGCCTGGCACGAGGAGAACGTTCTGAGAGCTCGTCAGTTTGAGCTCGAGCAACAGTTGGAGAACGCTGAAGAATACAATGATAATCTTCATGAAGAAGTGCACCGCCTGAACAACGAGATTAATCCCCTGCTGCCTCGAAACAACAACGTCGATGAGGACATGGGTTCGGGAATCTTCATGGCTGAAAATGATGATGAAGTGGAGGTCAACGGACCCCACGATGCCGAACCAGAAGAAGAAGAAGATGAGGAGTTAGAGCCTGTTAGTGATGAGGACGGCGGGGAGATCCATGACACCGACTCTGAGGACGATGCTTAGAGTAGTTATCACGTAGCTATGATGTTAGGGTCGTCCTTGTGCCCTCCCTGTGGTGGAGTGAGGCTTTGTAATAACTTAACTTTTGGGATGTAAGGTTGAACCCTATGTTTCCTGGATGTTTAGTTGGAGCCTGTTAATTTTGATCGCAATTGGATGTCTTATTGGGTGGCGTTCGATGATGGTGTCACGATTAGCACTCTTCGGTGCCGCGACGAAACCGAGGGCCTCCTATGGCGCGCGACATAAGGTTGTGCTGCTTGGCACGCACTGGTATCGAGGTGGCTAGTCATGATCCACCATGGAACTCTACCGTTGAGAAGTCTCTTTGTGATCAGTTTGAAGTAGCCTTTCTCAGTCAACTAAACGCTTTGAAACTGAATCCAAGTACCGGGCAAAAGATCAAAAATCACGTAGATTTTAACGTAAACGGTTCAGTAACTGTTGTGCTCCTTGTGTGTGAGCCTTTATCAAAGTACATCTTGTTGGGTTCTCTCGCATGATTGCACCATTTGGTCCGCTTGAAGAGATTGTGCGGTTGTGATGAAGTATTGTGTCATGAGTATTTTGAGAAGTCTATTTCATGAAGTCAGTTTGAAATATTTACAATAATTCATCTACAAATTTCCCACATCGTCAGTGCTCATTGGCTATGCATTTTGCAGATGTCGTACAATCTTCGTCGGGGTCGTGGTAATGAGGATGAGGAACAGCCACCCCCTCCGCCACCACCTACCCCGGCTGAGCTGATGCAGACAGTGGTCGAAGGGCAGCGCATGTTGGCAGATGCTATGCGCCAGCTGGCTAACCGGGAAGCTCGTCCTGGCCGCCAGGGCCCAGAACCCAATCAATACAGTGATTTCAAGGACTTTCTTGATACTAAGCCCCCGCTCTTTAAGGAGGCGGAGGAACCACTGCAAGCTGATGAGTGGTTAAATACTATTAAGCAAAAGTTTCGTCTGCTTCGCTTGACTGAAGAGCTAAAGACTGAATATGCTTCTCACCAGTTGCATGGTCCAGCGGGTATTTGGTGGAGCCACTATCGTTCCACACTGCCTGCAAATGTCCCGATTGTTTGGGACCAGTTTAAGGCCGCATTCCGCGGAAACTATATTCCTCCAGGTCTTATGGCTATCAAGCATACAGAATTCATGAGGCTGTCGCAGGGCAATAAAAGTTTGACTGAATATCTACAATCTTTCAACAACCTGGCAAGGTATGCCACAGAGTTTGTGGATACTGATTCCAAAAAAATTGCTAGCTTTAAAAGAGGCCTAGGCCCGAAGCTGATGAAGACTATGGGCACTAGCAAGTGCACTACTTTCAATGAATTTATCAGTGATGCTCTGACTCAAGAGAACAATAATGCTATCTATTCTGCCTCTAAGAGCCGCAAAAGGGCCATTGAGGCGAGTGTTTCACAGTCATGAGCTCCAGCTGCCCCGAGGGCTCCTCCTCGCCCTCCTGCCACAAATGCTAAGTTTCGTCCTCCACAAAAGAAGGTGCCAATGAAGACTGGGTTTCGTAAGGCATATACAGTGGCTCTGCCAAAGAGTAATGCGGGCCAAGGTAGCTCCAGTGTCCCCCCTAGCAACATGCCTTGCTGGAACTGCAACAAGCCAGGCCATTGGTCCAGGAACTGTCCTTACCCCAAGAAGAATGTCAACCCAGGTGGCCGTCAAGGGCACGCTCATTATAACAGTATTGAGGAAATCCCATCTGGAGAGGTTGTCACTGCTGGTAAGTTCCTAGTTGACCAACATCCTGCAGTGGTACTTTTTGATTCGGGTGCTTCACATTCCTTTATCAGTCCTAAGTTTGCATCAGAGTTTGCACACAAATTGCATACTGTTGAAGGTGGGGGTTATTGCATTAGTGCAGCAAGTGGGAATATTTCCACAAATAAAGTAGTGGGGAATCTTGAGCTTGAGATAGAAGGGCGAAAGTACTCGCTTGCCTTAGTGGTTTTGCCGGGCTTAGGTATCGATGTTATTTTGGGCATGAATTGGATGAGTCAGAATGGGGTACTCATTGATACATCCACTCGGGTAGTTATGCTCAGAGACCCTACAGATCAAAAGGGTTTTCTGGTGCAACTTCCCAGAAAAATTGATTTGTCTGGGGAAGTTCATGCTGTGCAAGAAAAGGTGTTGACCGAAATTCCAGTAGTAAATGAGTTTCCAGACGTTTTTTCCCGATGATTTGCTGGGACTCCCTCCGGATCGGGATGTGGAGTTTAAAATTGAGTTGTTGCCTGGCACGGCTCCCATCTCTAGGAGACCCTATAGGATGCCTCCAAATGAACTCGCTGAACTTAAGGTGCAATTGAATGAACTTTTGAAGAAGGGGTTGATTCGTCGTAGTTCATCGCCGTGGGGATGTCCTGCTATCTTTGTAAAGAAGAAGGATCAGTCGTTGCGGATGTGCATAGATTATAGACCTCTCAATGCAGTCACTGTCAAAAATAAGTACCCTCTACCGCGAATCGACATCTTGTTCGATCAGTTGTCTAAAGCTAAAGTTTTCTCCAAGATCGATCTAAGATCTGGCTACCATCAAATTAAAATCCGCCCGGAAGATGTTCCAAAGACAGCCTTTTCTACCAGATACGGTCTTTATGAGTATCTTGTTATGTCTTTCGGCTTGACAAATGCCCCCGCACACTTCATGTACTTGATGAATTCAGTGTTTATGCCTGAATTGGACAAGTTTGTGGTGGTATTTATTGATGACATCCTGGTATATTCTGTGAATGAGGAGGATCACGCTGAACATCTGCGTATAGTCCTCACAAGACTGCGTGAACATCAACTATACGCAAAGTTCAGTAAGTGCGAATTCTGGCTTCGAGAAGTACCTTTCCTTGGGTATGTGTTGTTCGATGGAGGAATTATGGTGGACCCTGCCAAGGTACAAGAAGTACTGAACTGGAAGGCTCCTATCTCGGTTCACGAGGTCCGGAGTTTTCTTGGTTTGGCTGGCTATTATCGTCGCTTCATCCCGGATTTCTCCAAAATAGCCAAGCCAATGACTCGGTTGCTGCAAAAAGACACCAGGTTTGTCTGGACTCCTGAGTGTGATGCGGCTTTTCACCAACTGCGAACCCTCCTAACCTCAGCTTCGGTTTTGGCACAGCCGGATATCGAGAAACCATTTGATGTTTATTGTGATGCCTCAGGCATAGGTTTGGGAAGTGTTCTGATGCAGGAAGGCCGAGTAATTGCATATACCTCTCGACAACTTCGGAAGCATGAGGCGAATTATCCAACGCATGACTTAGAACTCGCCGCAGTTGTTCATGCTTTGAAAGCCTGGCGACACTATCTGTTGGGCAATGTTTGCAATATCTACACAGACCACAAAAGCATCAAATACATCTTCACCCAACCCGAGTTGAATATGCGTCAACGAAGATGGCTCGAGTTGATTAAGGATTATAACCTTCAAGTGCACTATCATCCTGGCAAGGCAAATGTGGTTGCGGATGCTTTAAGCCGTAAGTCTCATTGCCATTCCTTAGTTGAAACTGATTTTCATCGGTCTCGCCTTCTACATCCAGTAGTCTTGTACAACATCACTGTCAGTTGTACTCTTAAAAATAGAATTATTGAACTCCAAAAGACTGACACTGGTATATTCCACATCAAGCGTAAGATGAAAGAGCAAGAAACTACACAGTTCAGGGTAGATGAAGAGGGTGTACTATGGTTCAAGGATAGGTTAGTTGTGCCTAAGGACCGAGAGCTTAGAAATGATATTATGTCTGAAGCACACTCCTCTAAGTTGTCTATCCATCCTGGTAGCAATAAGATGTATTATGATTTGAAGCCATACTATTGGTGGACCAAGATGCGGAAAGAGATAGCTGCATATGTGGCTAGGTGTGACACCTGCTGTAGAGTTAAAGCTGTGCACATGAAAGCTGGGTTACTTCAACCACTTTCTATCCCAGGTTGGAAATGGGAAGAGATAAGTATGGATTTCATTGTCGGACTTCCTCCTACTGTCAAAAATCATAACTCCATCTGGGTAATTGTGGATCGTTTGACCAAATCAGCTCACTTCATTCCAGTTAGAGTGGACTATCATCCCACTGACTATGCTGAGTTGTACTTCAATTAGATAGTCCGGCTTCATGGGATACCTCGTACTATCATATCTAACTGTGGTCCCCAGTTCACCGCTCGCTTTTGGGAGCACTTGCATCACCTTCTGGGAACCAAGTTAGTGAGAAGCTCTGCTTATCACCCCCAGACATCAGGACAGACGGAACGGGTTAACCAAATCTTGGAAGATCTGTTGCGGGCATGTGTCATTTTATCTAAGGGTTCTTGGGAAAAATGGTTACCTCTAGCCAAGTTTTCGTACAATAATAGTTATCAAGAGAGTATTAAGATGGCTCCATTCGAAGCTTTGTACGGTCGTAAGTGTAGAACTCCACTAAACTGGGTAGAAGCTGGTGAAAGGAGGTATTATGGTATTGATTTTGTTCATGAAGCTGAGGAACAAGTCCGTACCATCCAAAAACATATGGCTGCAGCCCAAGCTAGACAGAAAAGTTATGCTGATCGTCGTAGAAAACCACTCGAGTTTGAAGTTGGAGACTTCGTGTATCTGAAAGTTTCTCCAATGAAAAGTGTCCAACGTTTTGGTGTTAAGCGGAAACTTGCGCCGAGATACGTGGGTCCTTTCCAGATCATAGGCAAGAGTGGAGCTGTTGCGTATAAAATCCAGTTACCTCCAGAAATGAGTGCCATATTCAACGTCTTCCATGTATCTCAGCTCAAAAAGTGTCTTCGAGTTCCTGAGGAAAGAGTCCCTTTAGGAGATATCAGGCTGGAATCCGATCTAACTTACGAAGAAAAGCCAGCCCGAGTGATCGATACTCAGGAACGAGTGACTAGAAGCAAAGTGGTTAAGTGGTATAAAGTAATGTGGAGTAATCAGGGTAGTGAAAGTGACGCTACATGGGAACGGGAAGACTATTTGCGGGATGGTTATAAGGAATTCTATGAAAAATGGTACGCTTTCCAAATCTCGGGATGAGATTTTTATAAGGGGGGAGGGCTGTAACACCCCAGGTGTTTAGCTCCTTAATTGCATTGCATTTGCATGAGCATAAGCAAGCAGCATTCATTTCATGCATAAACTTAATATGTTATATTTCATGTGAAGTAAAAGTGAGTAAGGTGCAACACACAAGTACCTTATGTGTAATTCCCTTTGTGAGATATGTCAACCACTTTAGTGTAACATAATTAGCAAGTGTTGTGCAACACACTCATGCAACATGTGCAACATGAGTTTGCAACATTTAGGAGATAGTGTTGAATTACTTGTGCCAAAGTATGTGACACTAGGAATTCTGTGCAACCAATGTGTAGAGTGGCTAATTAGGTCTTATAACACCTTAATTACATTTAGGGTAAGTAGTGGAGCAATGTTCATGTTGACCAAAATTACCAAATTGCCCTTCCAAATGTTGTTGACCAAGTTTGGAACCCTAGAGTGATCTGATTTGACCAATTAAAAAGTCCAGCTTAGAAATCTTGCATGGAGGAGCACCCTTAAGCAAAGTTGTAGAGAATTTCATAAGGAACAAAAGTTCTAATATGGCCATCTCATGAAAATGATCAGAACATGCTCAAAAATGGGCCACAAGTCAGTATTAGGGGCTGTTTTGGGACTTAGCAAATTTTGCTAAGTGTTGAGCTGAAAACCGTTTCACAGTACCTCACTTTAGCAACTTGTAACTCACAAACTAGGCCAAACCAGTCCTGGAGCCAATTGACAAAGTTGTTGTCCACACATAGCTCTACAACATTGTCAATATCACCATCACCTAGTTCTAAATGGTTTAGGAGATATGGTGTCTAGAAAATCGGGTTTCAGTCGGCTTAGTGACTGAAACTAAGTTTCAGTTTCAAGGGTCACCACTTTGGAGCCTTGTAGTTTCAAATCCAGGCCGAACCAGTCCAAACTCCAATTGACAAACTTGTACTCCTCATGTAGCTCTACAACATTGCCAACAGCACCCATACCTGGTTCTCACTGGATTAGGAGTAAATTGAACCCAAAATCGCGCTGTCAGTTGACGCCATCGAGCTCTGAAACGAACCTTCAGTCACCGACAGTCGCAGATCGTCGCCGCCGCGTGTCCTCCACGCGCCGCGCGTGACCTGGCGTCTTGGCCAGCTGCCGAGCGTAGAAGGGCGTCCCTGTTGTCGTTCCGACCGCACCCCTCCATTTCCCTCATCTTTTCCCTCTCTCGTCGACAAAGCGGAAGAACCGAGCCGCCTTGTCGCTCTTGCTCCGACGAGCTCGCGCACGCATTCCACCGCACCACCGCACCTCCAGTCCGGCCAACAGCTGCGCCTTGAGCCCCTCTACCCACTCGTTCCGCCCCTGCCCTCAGACGCACCTTGGTAAGGACGAATTGTCATTTTCGCCACCGTCAGACCTCGTCGGCGTTCTTCCGCGCGGCGGCTCACCGTGGCCGGGGTAGCTCGGGCCTCTCTCCGTCTTCCCTTCCTACCTCAATAGCTCCGCCTAGCTGCAGTGAAGCTCGTACCGAGCTTAGCTGGGACCGTGCGGCCTCACCGGCGGCAGTACACCGCCACCCGACCCTCACCGGCCGCCGCTCACGACGGCGAGCCCCTCCCACTCCAACCCGAGCCTTCTTTCTTGCACGAATCGAAGCACCTTGTGACGGAGAACGCGAGGGTGTGCTTGGTTTCCCGAGCGAGCTCCCCTCCGACGAGCTTGAGCTCGCCGGAGCTCGCGGTTCGCCGCCCCTCTGCCCTCTGTCACTGACCGCGGGGACCCACCTGTCAGGTGCCGCGCGCGGGCGGGACGGCCGAGCAGGCCGCGCGCGCACGTCGTGGGCCGCGTCTTCCCGGGCCGGCCCAGTAACAAATCCGATTTATTCCATTTCTTTTATTCTGTTACAGTTTTAGTTAAGTTTGAAAAATGTAGATCTAGGGTTTTACTTTCAAAAATCATGAGATAAATTTTATTAGAATCTACATGATGTGTAGTATTTTAGAAAAATATAAATCTGGAATGTGATGTTTAATTTCTAGGAGAATTAAATAGATCTTTCAAATGTGTTTTGAAATGAATGCAAATTTGTTAAATATATAACTTGAGCTGTAGTGTTCCAAAAATTATGAAATTTGGTGAGTAGGCTAATTTATGCTTTCTCTAGCTTTGGTAAAAATTTGGGCAGTAGTGCTTAAGTACTTTTCAAGTTATAATGTTATCTTGTTATTCTAGGAAATAATTAAATGAATTTTAGTAATTTTTCTACATGTGCAATGTTCATATAAATTTTTGGAGAATGTCTTGGTACCCTAGACTGTCCAAGAAAATTTAGAAATCTGTTGTTTGACACTTTTTACTATGCTTTATTAATTATACAAAAATCAGCCTTTTTGGCTTGTGAATTTTGTTCAGAGAGTTCCTGTGATTAAATTGAGTTCAAATTTTTACAGTAGTCTATTTTGGGGTCAGAGAGTCTCCTGTAATTTTTGTAGAATTTTAGGAGCAGTTTACATATATGTTTAAAATTTCACTTAATTACTTAAGTAAATTAAGAAATGAGTTTAAATAAATATTCTAGGTGGGCACACCTTACTTTCTGGTGTTTTTGTGACATTTGTGAACTTGTAGTAGTATTAGTTTGGTCTTAGAGAATGTTTGTCACATCAATAAATATTTAACCTTTACAATTTTAGGTTTTCTGGACAGCTGATAGTATTTCTAGGTTTGACATTGGATAAAGGTGGTTGCTGAAAAACTTGTAAATACCAAAGTTGTAGTAAAACTTGTAAATGAGCTTGTGTCAAAATTTGGGAGCCTTTGGCTTAGTAGTTTGGGAGTTATTGCTGTTTAAAGTGACAGTCCAGAATTGACTGCTCTCTGTTTAGAGAGAACAGATTCTGAAACTTTGGAATTTCGATTAGGTAAACTTTAGAATTTAGTGTTGTGATCTGAAAACATTTTATAGAGCATTTCATAAGCTTTCCAGATTGTCTTAGATCATATCTTTTGGAGTTAGGAATCTTCAGTTATGTTAGAATCTTTGAGCTGTTGTCCAGAATAACTTACTGTGGTAACCTAAATAATGTCACTCTTGTGTTTATTAGGTGTTAGGGCCTTAACCGAAGAAGAACAACTGTATCTTAGGTTGAGTAGCTTAGGTAAGTACTTCTCCACCGGAGAAGAGATTTGCACGTACTAACAAAGTAACTTGAATAGAGTATTTTATTTCTGAAATGCATTTCATTCCGAGCATGTTGCACATTTATGCATCCATGATATTTATTGTGCATTCATGCAATAGGTGTACCGGAGGGGGTAACTCTCCTCGAATTCGAGCCTGTGATTTCGGAGAAAGTCCAGGACCAGCCGGAGCAGCTAGAGGAACCAGCCGGCGACGAAGCTCCTGCCGAAGATCTGCCCGAGTGTCCTGATCACTGGCCTTCGACCTTTCTGAAAGGCAAGCCCCGGTGCATGCTGAACCTACTGATTTATAAATTAATCTTGAGTACTTTTAATTGTTTACTGCATTAAGTTGTAGGAGTTATATGAAAACACTTGTTGCATTATACCTGTCCTTGTCCAGATATCGTACTGAATCCTATATTAGGTGTAGGCACGTGTCAATGCTTAGCCCTGCTTAGTACGGTAGAAGTCGGGTGATTTCCGGTCATCCGCGAGATGTAGGAAGGAGTCACGAGTGGCTTTATGGCTATCGTGGATGGAACCATGCTTAAAAATGAAATTGAGACCGGGCGGGAGTTCGATAGTACAGCCGCAAGACACTTCACGTCTTGGGTGTGGAGCTATGCCCGTCTAAGTCGTTTAAGGACCGATTCGCTGTACGTCCTTGAGTCATGTTGAACGCAGTCTAACACTTAGTTGGCCGGATAAGTCGTTCCGACCGCGAAGCCGAGTAATGTGATTCAGGCCGGGAATTGAATGGTAGGTTGCTTCTTGGAGGAGAGAAAGGATGTGCTTGGGGACATTGGCGTGAGACCAAGGGGGGTTAGAGTCCCTATCACCTGGCAGAGTGTCGCCCTTGGGGTCGCGACATTATTCGGACCCGCGATTCCTGAATCATATGAAACGGTGGCCTGTGCGACCCTGGCAGGGGTCTGCACGGTGAGTGTTAGAAATACCCCTCCAGCTGGATAGGAATTCGATTCGAATCGCCGTCGCTCCCGGTTAGTGAGCACTTGACTTGAGCAGCGGCAACGTAGATCTCATTAAATGAACTGGTGGTTAAGGGAATGATACAATATTGCCACAATTCATACCTGCTCTGGATATAATGATGATAATTGTTTGATTATAATCAAGTGCATGTTTAGTACAGGTGCTAAGATAGATGACAGGTAAATGCTAAAAATAACTGCTAGTACAGGTTATAAGAGTTTTAATTACTTATGCCTTTATGCAAAATGTTATGTCAGCTAGCCTCTTGTGAAAGCCTTGCATAATCCTTGGTGTCATCTTATTTCTGGTTTTCGACGGGTAAGTCTAGCTGAGTACATTCCAGTACTCAGGGTTTATTCCCTCCTGTTGCAGATGATATGCTCTATCAAGGCTTCTGCAAAACTTGTCTCCACCCTGCGGGTGAAGAAGACTAGATCACTGGGGCCTGATCATCTTTTATGTACTTTCCTCATGCTTTTACGGGTTGTTGATCATCAAGACTGGTAGTAGTAACATCTGGTGTGTGTTATGCTTCCGCTACTTTATAAACTTGGTTTGTAATAATTGCGACTCCGTTTATGTAAACTTATTTCAGAACTACTTGTGAAATGTAACGTATGATGTTGTATGTTGAATGATGCGATCCTGGTTGTAAGCAGGTTGGTTTGAAATCCTTCGTGGTTTCGATTGACTACCGGGATTATATGGGCTCAAGTTCGAAAATTTGAGCGCTTCGGTGCTTGTTTTTGTACTTGTGCTCTTATAATTTGGTCGGTTCTGTTACAGCTATCACATCGGAGCAGAGGACGTCGGGAAGCCAAATCCTTTACAGTAAGACTAGAAGAGTCAAATTCCACAGAACAAGAATTGTCAGCTGTAAAACGACGAATAGAAAGAAGGTTATGGACCATAGAAGGAGCAACAAGAACATCAGGAAGACGAAAGGAGCCATGAGCACCGGCGGTACCCACAGACGTGACAGGAAGACAAGAACCATTTACGACCATAATGGACGAAGGGAGAGAAGAAGATGGAGAGTGGACAATCGAAAGTATACCAGGGTCAGGAGTGGTGTGGTAGGTGGCACCCGAGTCGACGATCCACTCCGGTCCAACAGGAGGTGTCAGGCCCATGGTGCTGAACGAGCGAGCCAAGGCCGCCTGGTCCCATCCCGCAACCCCAGGAGGGGTGCCGACAGGTGCAGCCCACGGAGGTGTAGTGAGCATGGCCACCGGTGGGCGAGACTCACCACCGGGAGCGTGGTAAGGCCACATAGAGATGCGCCCTGACCACGGGTTGTGGAACGAAGGCCATGGTGTCCCCCCAGCGGTCCAACCGGTGCCTGCCCACCAGTCGGAGTCTGAGTGACACCACCGCGGCCTCCCCCGCGACCTCCAGCACGATGACGGCGACCACCACGGCCCCCCCACCCCCGCTCGGCCCGGAGGGAGGAGGACCCAGGAGAGACAACGGCAGTGTAGTAGACGAGCATGGAGGAGCAGACAGACGCGACAGAGTAGCAGCCAGAGCCGTCGAAGAAGACGAGGACCCCGTAGAGGTGGTGGACCCTGGCTGGATGCCCTGAGTGAGCTCCTCCATGACCAGGTCGTCACGGACCTCCAGGAAGGTGGGGAAGGGCCGCTAATAGGTGATCCACGTCCTGAGATGGGCGTAGCGGTCACTGAGCCCACGAAGCGTTGAGGACCAAGATGCGATCCTCCATGGGCCAGCCGAGGTCGCCAAGGGAGTCCGCCATGCCCTTCATCTGACGACAGAACTCGCCAACGGAGAGGTCACCCTGGACGAAGGTGCGGAAGCTGGCGTCGAGTCGCAGAGCCCGGGCCTCAGCATTGCCCAGGAACTGCCCCTCAAGGGCAAGCCATGCCCGCCGCGCGTCAGGAGAGTTGCGGACGAGGTCATGGAGGTCCAGAGAGATCGTCCCCAGGATCCAGGAGAGGACGATGCTGTCGAGACGGAGCCACGACAGCGACTGGACCGAGGCGTCAACAAGTACGTGGTCGTCGAGGGTGTAGCGGCGAAGAGTGAGAAGCACCAGATCCCGCCAGCGGGCGTAGGAGGGCGACTCCGGCTCGAGGACGACCGGAACGAGGAGGCGAATGTTCCGAACCCCTCGGCCTGGTAGTGTAGCTGGGTCACGAGCGGGTCAACCGGGTCGTGCCAGAGGACGGTTGTGTGGGACACACGGCGTCCCGACGAGTCGGAGGAGGCGGCCGCAGCGTCCTAGGAGGCGGGAGAGGCGAGAAGCTGCTCCACCTCGGCGATCTGGCGTGCCAGGGCATCGGCCGCATTGCGCTCACGCTCTCACACGAGGGCAGCGGCGCGCACACGAGCCTGCCCCTCCGCGGCGGCAGCCCGGGCAGCGAGGAGAGCGGCGACGAGGGCGGAGTCCGGGCCCGGCAGAGGGGCAGCAGGAGGAACACCGATGGGGACTGCTGGAAGTAGAGAGACCCCACTGATGGGCAGGGCCGGCATCAGAGGAGGGCGGCCCAGGCCTGGGCGGACTGGAGTGGCCACATCCTGAGCAGCAGCAGCAGCGCTGGAATCGGCGGCAGAGGGCGGCGGAAGAGCTCCTAGGCGGACACCAGGCGGGGCAGGGGGTGGCGGCCGGAATCCTGGCGGGTGGGGCGGAGCAGCAGCCGCCAGGGCCCCATCCCCGGCCATCCCCACCAGGTCCGGTGCTAGAGGAGCGGCGGCGCTGGCTGGGGAAGCCGCCGGCGTCACGGCCAGTGCGCCAGCAGCGCCCGCGCCGATGCCAGTCGGAGGAGAAGAAGCGGGAGGGGAGGTGACCTGGGCCCAGGATGGGGAGGGAAGGGAAGGGAAGTAGGTGTAGTAGGATGGAGGAGTAGGGGGGCCGGCCATGGCGCCAGCGGCGGCTAGCCGGCCGGCGGCGCTGGCGGCGGCTGGGAGGGGATGGGGAGGAGAAGAAGCTAACCCTAGGCTGCTGATACCATGTTAGAGAATGAGTCTCAATTGATTTGGGCTAACCCTAGAAGGGTAGCTATATAGGTAGCCATACATGGGCCTCATGGGCCTAGCCTCATGGGCCTAATACACACATAATCCAACACCCCCCGCAGTCTGAACTACCGGCGCAGTGGAGTTCCAGGCTGAACAGAAAAGAAGAAAGAACACACGCAAGTAAAGCAGTTCTCATATGCCAGATTTATTCAATCAAGACTACATGTAAACAAGGATTTCATTTCATCATGAGCCACCAAATCAAGGTTTGCAGAGTATTCCTAGGAAAAAAAATCTTGCATAACACGACAATGCTTGAGTTCGGCCAGGACGCTAGGAATGTTCCTGTGGCCTGGGAGACGGGGAATCGGTCCTCAGCTTCCCTAATCTAGTAGCACATCACATGAGGAATATGGGAGACAAGCTGCCTGTCGTCTCCCACTTCTTTCTTGTAACGCTTGGCCAAAGCAGGGCAGCCAGTAATGGACAAACTCTGGAGTGCAGTCAGGTATGTTAAGGAATAGGGTAGGGATTGAAGGGCAGAGCAACGGTCGATACGAAGCAATTGAAGTGTGGAGAGTTGTCCAATCCAGTCTGGCAGCATGGCTAGTGCATCGCATCCCTCCAAGCTGAGCACTTGAAGGCAGGTGAGGTGCTGAATTGCTTCAGGCAGCTGGTTCAAATTTACCCACCCAACTATTTTCAACTCCACTAGGGTGGTAAGGTGCTTTGTCGATTGAGGGAGACTGGCAATCATTGGGGTCTTGATGACACTTAGCTCTCGTAGAGAACACAGTTCGCCAAGCCACTCGGGTAGCACATCAAGGGTGGAACATCCATCGATATGCAGCCGCTGGAGGGATCTGAGGTGGCGCATGCTCTCAGGAAACTCTCTCAGGTCATTGCAGAGGCGAATTTCCAAGGTCTCCAGTTTAGTGAGCTGCTGCAGTAGCTCCCAACCACTTGATGATGCAGTCATTTCTTCTAGCTTCAGTTTCTTCAGGTGAACCTCTGCAAGTGTGCCACAGGAAGGCGGGGATTCATCAGAACGAGGATGAAACTGACAGGAGGATGAGCTACAGCCACCTGGGGAAACCAGCTGCTCATTGCTTTTTCTCAATCGCAATTGCTCCAAAGATCGTGGGAAGTAGGGTTTCACATTCAATTTCGGGCAGTTCCCTATGAACAGAGTTGAAAGGACAGGGAAACAATATTGCACTCCTACTTCATCCTCCCCAATCTCCAATCCATTTGTCGTAGTCCACAGCTCTTCCAAACTAGGCATTCCGTGCAGATTAAAGGTCTTCAGCGAAGGAAGCTCCACAAGTCCTCGCATATGCTTCAAGTTGGGTAAATGTTCCAGCATCAGCTGTGTTAGACCATGGAAGCGAGGTGGAGTACTGGTTTTATTTTCCAAATAAAATGAATCGCATTGCTTGCTCATCCAACAGGGCAAACCTGGGCCTCCATAACCACTAATTTCCAACATCATGATTTCTGGTGGTGGTTCAAGAGCGCACAGCACACCCAGCTCTTGTTCCATGTCTGATATTAACTCTTCTTCCATTCCACTTGAAGACCACCACGTCAACTTCAAGCATCGCATGTTTTTCTTTTGCTTCAAAGAGGCTTTCTCCATGCCACTTGGATCCCTCAAATATCTAAGGTTCGTAATTTCCAATTCACCACATAACATGTCAAGATTTCCAAGCTCCAAGATGTTTGCATCATTTTCACCACGTCCGACAACAAACATGCCAAGCCTTCTTAAATGAATCAACTGTCCAAACCCTAATGGCATGCCACACAGTTTCCAGCAACCCTGTATATTCAAAACTTCCAGTCTTTTCAAGTTCCCTATATCTGTAGGCAGCTCCTCAAGTTCCGTACAGTACTCAAGCTCGATACACTCTAGTGTACAAATCAAAGTGATCCACTCAGGAAGTCCAGTAATGTTAGTATTAGAGAGCACCAAGTTACGTAGTGGACAACAAGCAAATGTGCTGGGCAGATCTTTAAGACGTGAACAACCAGATAAGTCTAATGTCTGTAAGTTGCTGAGGTCCCCAGCCAGTTTTGATGGAAGTTGCTGCACAGCTGGAGATGCAGTAATATGAATCACCTTCAGGTTTTCAAGTTTACATATGGAATTTGGTATGTCTCTGAGATTTGAACAGAAGTATAGTTGCAAGCATCGAAGTCCTCGACAATCACCAATAGACTGGGGCAAACTCTCAAAGTCATTACATATAAAAAACTCTAGAGTTCTCAGCTTCTTAAGCTTGCCAATAGACTGAGGCAACCTTGTGAAACCTCTACAATACATAACATGAAGTGCTTGTAAGTTCCAACAACCTGATATAGCTTCTGGAAATTCGGTGAAACTAACATGACAAATTTCAAGATAACCGAGACACTTTGATTTCAGTATGGAAAATTGACCAACAACTGTTGACTGCAGAATAACACTGCGGACGTAGAAACTACTCTTAATGGATTTGTCAAATGACAGGTCACCACCATAGACATAAAGAGCACGAACCTTGTCAAATAATCCCTTGTCAACCATCTCTGTAGATGAGGTCAAAGATAAATATCTGCATCTGTGAGTACAGTTTGTGGTAATATTCTTTGGTACAGATGTCAGCAATTCATCCTGTGAAACCAGTCGAGCCAAATCATGAATAAGATCATGCATCTTGTATACTGGTTGATCATTATGCCAGACCTGGAAAGAATCTTGTAGAAAGCCGACTTTTACAAGAGAATCAAAGTACTCACTTCCAATATCTTCTGGATCCTCTTTATTCATGATGAAGCCATGGGCCATCCATTGGGCAATCAAGTGATTTTTGACAATTTTGTAGCCTTTTGGGAATATAGAGCAGAAGGTAAAGCATTGCTTCAGATTATCTGCCAAGTGAAAGTAGCTCAATTTTAAGGATGCAAACACTCTATCATTTATACTCTCAACATTCCATAAATCACTCTCTTGTACAGCCTTCCAAGTATTTATTTCCCTCTTGTTGTAGAGGACACTGCCAAGAGTTTTGATTGCTAGCGGTACCCCGCCGCATCTCTTCACAATCTGTTTCCCAACAGATATGAACTCAGATCCCAAATCTTCTTCTGCCCACCCAGAACATTTAAGGAACAAGCTCCAGCTTTCACCATCTGATAAGAGCGTCAAGTGGAATACATGCCTAGATTTAACTGCTACTGCAACCTTTTGATTACGAGTAGTTAGCAAAATCTTGCTCCCAGGAGCACCGCTATTTATATGTAGCATGAATTGTTCCCAGTCATCCCTGTCCTCATGCCAAGCGTCATCCAAGACAAGAAGAAACTTCTTACCACTCAACTTCTTTGAAATTTCATCGACCATGTGTTGTCGGGCATGATTATCTGACTTTTGTTTAGTGATAGCTTCAAATAGCTTGCTGATAAGCTTTTCCATGTGAAATTCTTGAGACACGTGGATCCGAAATATTATATCATTAAAGTGCTGCTTTACCTCGTTGTCGCAGCAGATTTGTTTGGCCAAAGTAGTTTTGCCAGACCCACCTAGCCCGACAATAGAAACTATCCAATCGTTATCTCTTCCACAAGATTCTACAAGCTTAGATATAATGACATCCTTCTCTCTGTCCCTTATGGGTATTTTTGATTCTTCGACATTACTCAGTAAAGACAACTCCTCAATTGCCCTGTTTCGATTCATAATATAATGATCCATTGGTAAATTATGCAGTATAGTATTAATGTCACTTCTTTGCTTCACAATTGCAGCAAACCTCACCTTTATTCTCTTGACTTCACGTGCCATCTTGTATCGAAACAAAAACGACTTCGGTTTTGAACAGAAGCAATTCACTATACCATGGTTGTCACCATCTTCATTGCCTATCTTGTGTTTCTCAGCTTCTAGGTGGACATTATCTAGTAAATCATCAATATCGTAAGCAACATCTTTCAATGTTTTGAACCAGTGAAATGATGGGCTACTGTCTACTTCTCTATCACAAACTGCTGACAGGCACCTTGTAATCTCTACAAGTATATCCCGGAGCTCAGAGAGGTCTTTCCTCACACCTGCTATGGAGGCAAACTCACTAGTAATCAGTGGAACAAGCTTGTTGCCAGCAACCTTCAACAGTACAGATGCTATAGCAGCCTCCAGTCCAGTCATATTTCAAAGATTCTAGTTGAGTCCCTATAAATAAGAATGCAATATGAATAATTATATTGAGTTTTAGATGCAAAAACTGACTCACTGGTTATACAAGTGTAGCAATATTGATCAAGTTGAAATCAAACAGCAGTGGTAAAACGAACCAAGAAACTAGTAATTAACAAAAACATGGTTAACCATCTTGTTGCTTGGAAACATGACTTGGGTCCTGCTATGGCCACACGAACTGATGAACACAGTACTTCTGTCCAGTTCCAGCCAGCAGATAGAGAACCTTGGTGGCTTACATGTGTGTATGGGCCACAAGGGAATGAGGAGAAGATCAATTTCCTACAGGAGCTACGAGGAATTCGCTCAGCCTGTATTGGCCCTTGGATCTTGGTGGGAGATTTCAATCTCATCTACAGAGATGAAGACAAGAATAATACAATCCTCAACCGCGCAATGATGGGTCGGTTTCGAAGAGCACTCAATGATCTGGCACTTAAGGAATTGCCCCTAATTGGACGCAAATTCACTTGGAGTGGAGGAGGGGTGTCCCCAACACTCAGTAAAATTGATAGGGTCTTCTGTTCAGTGGATTGGGAGAATGAATTCCCCAATTGTCTATTACAAAGCACAGCATCGATGGATTCTGATCACTGCCCCCTTATCTTGGGGCTGGGAGACTTGTTACCTGGGAAAGGCAGGTTTCACTTTGAATCTTTCTGGCCTAGACTTGAGGGTTTTCAGGAGGTAGTTGCTGATGCTTGGAATTCTGCTGAGGTGCGGTTCTGTCCACTGGAAACTTTGTCAGTAAAGTTAAAAGCTTTATCTAGAGCATTACAGAGTTGGAGTCAGAAAAAAGTTGGTCACGTTAGAACACAGTTAGCCCTTGCCAGGGAAATTATTCACCAGTTTGAGATTGCACAAGATCAGAGGCAATTATCTGACAGTGAGTTGTGGCTGCTGCATTCTTTGAAGAAACACTCGTTTGCTTTGAGTTCCCTGCAAAGAACAATTGCTAGAACCAGATCAAGAATTGGATGGCTTAAAGATGGAGATGCTAATACCGCCCTCTTTCACTCTCAAGCACGCCATAGGAAGAGGAAAAATTTCATATCTAAAATAATAGCTGAAGACCAGGTGCTTACTAGTCACGAGGACAAAGCGAATGAGATTTTCAGGTTCTATGATAGTCTCCTGGGCACCTATGAACAGAGAAATATCTCAATCAACTTGGAGAACCTGGAGCTTAGTCAACATGACCTATCTGATCTGGAGTTGCCATTCAGCGAGGAAGAGGTGTGGGATACTATCAAACATCTACCTGCTGACAAGGCACCTGGACCAGACGGTTTTACTGGTCGTTTTTATAAGAAGTGCTGGTGTATCATCAAGTCAGATGTGATGGCGGTTCTAGCAGCAGTTCAATGTGGAAATGTCAGGAACTTGCAGCTCCTAAACACAGCCCTTCTTACTCTATTGCCAAAGAGAAAGGATGCTGTCATGGTCAAGGATTTTAGGCCAATTAGCCTCATTCACAGTTTTGCCAAATTGGTTACTAAACTGATGGCTAACCGACTGGCTAGTAAACTCAGGGGAATGGTGTCAGCTAATCAAAGTGCATTTGTTAAGGGCCGTTGTATTCATGACAATTTCATTCTTGTCCAGCAAACGGCCAAATTTCTACATCAACAGAAGCAGCCCAGGATTCTCTTGAAGTTGGATATATCTAAAGCATTTGACTCTGTTTCATGGCCTTTTCTTTTAGAGATCTTACAAAGAAGGGGTTTTGGTCCTAGATGCCGAGATTTGATCAGTGGAGTCCTTGGTTCTTCATCTACTCGGATACTTCTTAATGGTATCCCAGGAGAGGTCTTGTTCCATCAGAGAGGGTTGAGACAAGGTGACCCGTTGTCTCCCATGTTGTTTATTCTGGTAATGGACGTGTTAAACTGTCTGGTAGAGAAGGCCAGTAATGAGGGGCTGTTACAACCGCTCGCCACACGGAACATCCATCACCGTGTTTCTTTGTATGCGGATGATGTGGTCTTGTTCCTCCGCCCGGTTGCCACAGACCTGCATATGGTAGAAGACTTGTTGCAGCTCTTTGGTTCAGCCACTGGCCTCAAGACAAATATACAGAAAAACAGTGTCTTGCCCATTCAGTGCTCAGAGGAAGATATGTCAATAGTGCAAGTTCACTTGCATTGTGAAGTTCAGCAATTCCCTTGCAAATATCTTGGGCTCCCTCTCTCTATTAAAAAGCTAAATCGAGCACAGCTTCAACAGCTCATTGACAAAATTGCAGATCAACTTCCAGGATGGAAAGCAGAATTGATGAACCGGGCAGGAAGAGCCATACAAGTTCAACACGTACTTACTGCTATGATGATCTATATGGCTACTGCCTTAGACCTTCCCCAGTGGTTCTTAAAGGCAGTTGACAAGATACGTAGGAGTTTCTTATGGCGAGGTAGGAAAGAAGCCAATGGAGGGCATTGTCTGATTGCATGGCCAAAGGTTAGTAGACCCAAGGAACTTGGAGGCCTTGGAATATTGGACCTGCAGCGATTTAGCTGGGCTCTCAGGGTTAGATGGCTGTGGCTGGGAAAAACAGAACCTATGAGGCCGTGGACGGCTTTCCCAGTCCCTGTTCATACCTGTGCCCAGTCTCTGTTCGCTACTGCTATAACTACCGTTGTTGGTAATGGAGAAAACACAAAATTCTAGACAGACAAATGGTTGAATGGATATTCCATTGAGGTGATGGCCCCTCACCTATTTGCTTGTGTCCCCAAGAGGAGAGCCAACAAGAGAACTGTTCAGGAAGCCATGACGAATAACAGGTGGCTTGAAGACATCCAAAGCCACTATCCGGTGGCAGTCCTATCTGAGTTCCTTGACATTTGGGACCTGATACAGGACGTGGTGTTACAGCCAGATATTGAGGATGTTCATAAATGACGCTTTGAGGCCTCGGGTAAGTTCTCCACCAAATCAGCTTATGAGGCCTTCTTCAATGGGTCCACTTATTTTGCACCAAGCAATCTGATTTGGGAAACCTGGGCTCCAAGGAAATGCAAGTTTTTCCTATGGCTTGTGGCCCACAACCGTTGTTGGACAGCGGACAGGCTGGCACGCCGTGGCCTTCCCCATCCGGCTCACTGCCCACTTTGTGACCAGGAAGATGAGACGATTAACCATCTACTCTCGGCATGTGTCTTCGCTCGGCAGTTTTGGCATCAGCTATGGAGATTTTTTGGGATTCCGGATGTCACACCCCAACCGCACAGTAACAATTTCTTCTTATGGTGGCAACAAGCAAATGATCGAATGAGCAATGGTGTGCAGGATGGTTTCAACACCTTGGTCGTCTTAGGAGCATGGAACCTTTGGAAAGCAAGGAATGATGTGGTGTTCAATGGGATCACTCCTAGAGTGGACAGAACCTTCCTACTGGCGCAGGAGGAATCTGAACTCTGGATGCTTGCAGGTGCGAAAGATCTTGGTGATGTGGTCGCTACTAGGCCCCCTGTTCAGTAGTTGGGAGTTGGTCTAGTTGGTCGTAACATAGCTATCTTTGGCGCAAATGTAAAAGTATTGCCCGGTGATCACGGGCAAGTGGTGTAGGCGTGTGTGGGTGCGTCCATGTACTCTGTGTTTGGCTATTTCGGCCTAACTCTTCTTCTCTTAATGCAATGATATGCAGTCCTCCTGCATATTCGATTTTTTTGGTTAACCAGGTTCACTTGTGAGACTGGTAAAAGTCTAAATGGGTCAAACAAATATCAAGATGATTTCAGTCATTAATATCGCAAGAATAGTACGCTATTTTGATTGTAAGGCACATGGTATATGAGCTTTCTCAAATACTCAACCTCCACATTCATACCTCCATGTGGGATTACGTCTACTCCAAAATTTTTTGGAAAATTGAACAGAACACCTTCCCTTCAAATGCATACTGAATTTACCACCACGCTAGCGAAGCTATTCCCGTAGCACATATCATTACCATATTGCCACTGTTATTTCTGATTAAAAAGCTTCGAATTACAAATTTATTTCAATATTAATTTCAGAAATTAGAGGAAATAGGAAATTTCACTTAAATATTGTGGAAAGTGGGGTTTATACCCACAACTTAGCATTTCAGAGACAAGTTCCTCCACCAGGACAGCCAATCGAAATTTTTTAGGTTACTAGTATTATTTGTTAAAAAAAGATGTACCCATTGCTGAAAGGTTCAACACAAGATGGGGTCTGGAGAAAGGGATTTTCAGGTTATATTGGAATTATTTGTCAAGTCCTGTAAATTTACCAAAAATGTAAACCCTCACTCCATGAGCATTCAAGTGATAAAGGCAATGCCATCAAGTAGTGATGAGAAAGTTACAAATACAGGTGCCTACACCTGTTGGAGGAAAGGATTTAGCATTCAAATGATTTAGCTTTTCAGGAGTAAGCAAGCAAGAAAGTAATCTTCATGAGAATCCTTTATTAGGGTCTGTTTGGATGTAAATATTGAGCTGTTAGAGTTGAATTGGATACCAATACCAAATCAGACTAGTATTGGAAATAAGTTACAATACCAAATCTGTTGTTTGAATGCAGAGGAATTTGCTAGTTGAAGTACAGCGGCATGGCCAATACCGGTTCATGTTTGGATGTGCATCCAAATCTCTCGGTGGAATCGACCCATCTTCCCCCCACCGCGCTCGCAACCGCACCATCCGAGTCGCTGGCGGTCGCCGACCGGTAGATCTTGTGCCACCGCTCGAACCCCGTGGAGTTGATGTAGGCACGGACAACCTTCTTGTCCCCACCCACAACGACGCAAGGAAGGGGGCGAGGAAGTGGCCGGGCATGAGGAAGAAGCTGCGATGGTGAAGAGAAAGAAGGGGGCGCCGGCCGCCAGGAAGAAGACAGGGGGCTGCAGCGCGCGCGCGACAGTAGCGCAGCAAAGGCATGGCGGCGGGCTGGCGGCGGTGGCGGCATCGGGAGAGCAGAGGGTCCATAGGGGCGAACGGGCTTGCAGAGGGGCCGGCGAATTCCACGCAAAGTCAAAACAGGCCATCCTGAATTTTCCCAAAAATTTCACTATACAAAAAAAAAAATTCTCATAACATCAAAATGCCAGCACATATATAGAGTACTAAATGCAAATAAAATAAAAAACTAATTGTACCGTTTTGTTGTACTTTGCGAGACGAACGTTTTAAACCTAATTAGTCAATATTTAGACAATTTTTAACAAATACAAACGAATGCTACATTGAGCTGCAGTGCTCCATGATTCGGCCGCCGCCAAATCGGCCGAACTAAACCAGGCCTGACATTGGATCCATAATCAATTCCGAATTCTTAACCATCCACAATCACATTTAGGTGCTATTTGGATCAACTCAGGCAACGTGAACGTAAATGGAATCAAAACTCACAAGGGTGTGCAGCTTTTTGAAATAACTTAAGGCGCCTGCAACAATAAGAGCTCATTACTGTTTCAAAGACAACATCTTCGGTAGTGTTAATTTTTAGCAATTTATGCTCATATTATGACACACGATCTTAAAATTTGTATATATAAGACTAGCTCTTGATCAAAAACTATATTTTCTCTCTCTTCTATTAACATATAAAAGGAAAAATGTTTAGAGCTAACTCATAAGTCATGGTTAGAGCTGCTCTTAAGGATATAAGTGGGTCTCTCTGCAAACCCCTAAATAGACATAACTTTTGCGGGTCATGTGGAAACACATAAAAATTAAGTCCATTTGTAAATTCATGTCTGTTTTCGTGGACAAATCTGCTTGCATCCATATCTCGACTTTTCGTGGCTCAAAATAACTTTTTATGGAGTTTATCTGCCAATAACAGCACAACAGATTCAAAGTCGACACCCATGTTCTAGATCTGACGATCTGTAGTATCCTTACTAGTTACGCCTATGTCCTACATCAGGAGTTTCTCTGGAATTTGAAATTAGTATTTGCTCACTCTAAGGCCTCGTTCGGTTTTATGGAAATGATTCTCAGTCGCACAAATGGTTCGCAAATTTGTACTAGCTAGGAGCCTGTTTAGCAGGGCTCCTCTCTGGCTCCGGCTCCTCCAGAGACTGTCAAACGTTTTTCTGGAGGAACCGTTTTCCAGTAAAAAGTAGATGAGCCAGAGCTGGCTCCTCCAAAACGGTTTTGGCTCCTTCAGAGGAACCCCTTAGGAGGAGCCGTGCAAAACACCCCATAGGAACTGTTCCACGCCATTCCGAGCCCGTTCCGACGTAACCGAACAGGGCATAAGGTGCTGTTTGGTTCAACCTTCTGGCCCTCCACCCATTTACAGCATAAATGAATCATGTGTTTTGCGTTTGGTCTGCTTGGCCCATAACGCTTCACGCTGTGAATGAATCCAGCCTTAGGCATATTTGGATGTATGTGTATCCACCTCAATTCACGTGTGTTGGAGTTGAATGAAATGGAATGGAATTTATTTTAATTTCACTCTAATCCATTTCAACATATGTGAATTGAGATGAATATATGCGCATCCAAACAAGACAGTATAGAAAATTATTCTCCGCCTGTCTCGGCGCTATCCGCTTCCCTCCCTCACGGAAGTCATTAGCACATCCAACCAAAGTGGCCTTTGCACTGTAGTTAGGGGTGAAAATGGTACAAATATTTTATGACCGTATTTGAGACCGAATCCGTTTAGAGGGGTTTATCTGTTCGTATTCGAGTCCGGATATTTAACGTCCGATACCGTATTCGAATACTCAAATCGTGTATTTATCCTATCTAGCATGATTGACACTATCCGTATCCGTATCCAAATCTATACAGAAATATGAAAATAAACGTAATATAAGTGATATCCGTTCCTATCCGTAGCTCCACAGCAGGACTAGAAAGTCAAAAAGACCAGAGAGCACCCAGGACTCCACTATGAGTTTATGACACTCGTGCTGGTTAGCAGATTTTTCTAATAATGGAATAAATGTTTTGCCTTCAGTCCTCTTAAAAAAAGGGGGGGGGGGGGGGGGGGGGGGGGGGGGGGGGGGGCGGTGGGGTGGTGGCGGGGACAAGACTGATTAGCAGATAAGCTGTACGTACGGTGCGGAGGCCCGAGCGAGATGCAGTTGGGAGGGAGGAAGAGGAACAGAGCGATCTAGGGAGCTGACGGACAGCGCACGTCAGGTATGGATCTCGACAGGGTGTTAGGTTTTAGCTAAAAATTGAGAGGCATGAGCCCTCTCAGTCTCGCTTCCCTCCCTCGGCTAATTTAACGAAACAGACAAACCAAGAAATGAAACTTTTAGACTGCGCTGGATCGGAGCAAGTACCTAGAATTCCATCTCCGGTCAGCTGCTTTCTCCTGCTCCGTGGCACAGACTTCCTGCCTTCTAAATCTTGAGCTTCGGCCTTCGGGGCATGGAGAGTCGGAGACGCGGCTCCGGTAATTTAGCAGGAAGAGATAGCCAGCCACCTACTGTTGCTATAGTAGGGGCAGTCGAGCACTCGAGTCGAGTGCTTTCCAAGAAGACCAAGCCACAAATAATGGAAAGAGAAAGCACTGCGAAACTTCGTTTTAGATAAATAAATGCCACCGTCCTCATGTTCCTGGTCAACGTACGACGAGCGTGCACTTTCTCGATAATGGTAAAGGATAGATAATTCTGGCTTCAGTCTTCAGTCAAAAACAACAAAAGAAAATATCCAGCGTTAAAACTTATTATAAATTTTTGAACTAAAAATTGAGACGGTAGGGTACACAAAAGACACTACTATTCAGAACTGCATGTTGGAAAATTAGGCATTCCGAATATAAAATCATCGCAGGGCTAATAAAGGCACGATTACCGTGCTACATAAATAAACCATGATATTTCTCCTAAATCAGCATACATGACAGTAAATAATATTATAATGTATAAAATAAATCATAGCACAATGATTAGGAAATTGTACCCTCAAGCGGGACCGGTGTTGTTGTTACTCAGGTTCAGTCGAGCCTCTTTGATGGAGTCGAAGAACACAATTGATGCAGTGTACTAGGTACAATTCATCGACTTGATGTAGTGATAATCCATACACCGATGACCGAGCTAATTGTCCGCAGATGATGACACCATCGTGGCTGATGGAGGAGCAATGTTGTTGACGACAATGTTGCTGATGATGGTCGAAGCAGCACCACAGCGCACTCGCTTGTCTTGGTTTGAAGGTACGCATGATGAAGAACGCGAGCAGTTACGCGCACCGCTTTTCAAAAATCTTATTCGCCTTCTCCCGACTTCTGGTACAGGATCATAAGAACGAGAGATTCTACGGACTACTTTCCCAATTACCGGTGCACACCTGCTATGGGGATGGAATAGACGACTAAGGTGGCTGCGCAAAAGGGAGAGGTTGAAAAGTCTAATTGACTATCTTAGGGATTCTCAAACCTAGGGGCTCACCATAAAGTAGTTCTGCTGCACCTTACTCAGGATAGTTTGGTACATATGTATATCACTAATAGAAATATCCACTTTTATGACAAAATCTTAATGACGAATTCTAAACTGTCATAGAAGATCGTTTTTTATGACAAAAAATTTGATTTCGTCATAGATCAGTGGTGACAATCCTCCAACCCTATCTATCTATGACGAAATCAGACATCGTCACAAAAAACGTTATAAAAGAGCACAAGGTTTCGTCACAGATCACTCGCGTGACTCATCTATGATGATCTCCTTTAATATTGTGACGAACAGGGCTTCGTCATTGAACTATTGCACATCTGTGACGAACAATATTCGATCTGTAACAAACGACGCTTTGTCATAAATCTCCACATGGTACTTTCTCCATCCGATTTGTACCGGTGGGATTTGTAGTTACTCATCCATGACGCTTGCAATTCGTCATAAAAGTCTTCGCTCAATCCTTTCTTCATGCAACGTATACCTATGGGACCCTTTTTCATCCGACGTGTACCTGCGGGACCTGCAGTTACTCATCCACGATGCTTGCAATTTGTCATAAAAGTCTTCGCTCGGTCCTTTCTCCATCCGACGTGTACCTGCGGGACCCTTTAGCATCCGACTTGTGGGACCCGACGGCTTACGTGTCACATGTACCTATGGGACCGTTCTCCATCTCTATCCGACCTGTGGGACCCGACGGCTTGCATGTCACTTTACATGTCACGTGTACCTATGGAACCGTTCTCCATCTCCATCCAACATGTGGGACCTGACGACCCATCTCCAACCGACCTGTGGGACCTGACGGTTTGCATGTCACGTGTACCTGTGGGACCATCCGACCTTTGGGACTCAATGCTTACGTGTCACGTGTACCTGTGGGACCATCCGACCTTTGGGACTCAATGCTTACGTGTCACGTGTACCTGTGGGACTTTTCTCTATCTCCATCTGACCTGTGGGACCTGACGGTTTGCATGTCACGTATACCATGTGTGCCGTCGGGGTTTAATTTCTCAAAAAAAGGTCTAATACCTGGGAGTCGAGCCTGAGATCTGGACCAAGAAATGGAGTGTCTTTATCATTGCGCTAGATGCTTGGTTGTGCTGACATATCTTTGGAATCACTATAGTATCCTATTAGCTGTGTGGTTGCTCTACAGGTTGACCTAAATTGGATATCCCCTGCAAGTGGAAACAAATCTGTGCCCGCTGAACTTGCGGCAGCAGCGTCGGAGGCGGAGGATCCCCAGCCTGCTGTGCTGGCTCAGGCGTTCTTTTTGGTGGCGTGGCGGGGCTCTCCCAGTGGAGCATGATGGCATTGGCGTCCGCATGATTAGGTATGTGCCGCAGCAGAGGCGGCTTGTAGCTGACCCGTGCCGGTTCGTAGAACAAAGGTATGAGTACCTTCTGTAACAGAACCGACCAAATTATAAGAGCACAAGTACAAAAACAAGCACCGAAGCGCTCAAATTTTCGAACTTGAGCCCATATAATCCCGGTAGTCAATCGAAACCACGAAGGATTTCAAACCAACTTGCTTACAACCAGGATCGCATCATTCAACATACAACATCATACGTTACATTTCACGAGTAGTTCTGAAATAAGTTTACACATACGGAGTCGCAATTATTACAAACCAAGTTTATAAAAGTAGCGGAAGCAAACGCACACCAGTTGTTTAACTACTGCTAGTTTTGTTGATCAACATCCCACAAAAGCATCAGGAAAGTACATAAAAGATGATCATGCCTAAGTGATCTAGTCTTCGTCACCCGCAGGGTGGAGACAATTTTTGCAGAAGCCTTGGTAGAGCATACCATCTGCAACAGGAGGGAATAAATCCTGAGTACTAGAATGTACTCAGCTAGACTTACCCGTCGAAAACCAGAAATAAGATGACACCAAGGATTATGCAAGGCTTTCACAAGAGGCTAGCTGACATCACATTTTTGCATAAAGGCATAAGTAATTGAGACTCTTATAACCTGTACTAGCAGTTATTTTTAGCATTTACCTGTCATCTATCTTAGCACCTGTACTAAACATGCACTTGATTATAATCAAACAATTATCATCATTATATCCAGAGCAGGTATGAATTGTGGCCACATTATATCATTCCCTTAACCACCAGTTCATTTAATGAGATCTACGTTGCCGCTGCTCAAGTCAAGTGCTCACTAACCGGGAGCGACGACGATTCGAATCGAATTCCTATCCAGCTGGAGGGGTATTTCTAACACTCACCGTGCAGACCCCTGCCAGGGTCACACAGGCCACCGTTTCATATGATTCAGGAATCACGGGTCCGAATAATGTCGCGACCCCAAGGGCGACACTCTGCCAGGTGATAGGGACTCTAACCCCCCCTTGGTCTCACGCCAATGTCCCCAAGCACATCCTTTCTCTCCTCCAAGAAGCAACCTACCATTCGATTCCCGGCCTGAACCACATTACTCGGCTTCGCGGTCGGAACGACTTATCCGGCCAACTAAGTGTTAGACTGCGTTCAACATGACTCAAGGACGTACAGCGAATCGGTCCTTAAATGACTCAGACGGGCATAGCTTCACACCCAAGACGTGAAGTGTCTTGCGGCTGTACTATCGAACTCCCGCCCGGTCTCAATTTCATTTTAAGCATGGTTCCATCCACGATAGCCATAAAGCCACTCGTGACTCCTTCCTACATCTCGCGGATGACCGGAAATCATCCGACTTCTACTGTCCTAAGCAGGGCTAAGCATCGACACGTGCCTAAACCTAATTTAGGATTAAGTACGATATCTGGACAAGGACAGGTATAATGCAACAAGTGTTTTCATGTAACTCCTACAACTTAATGCAGTAAACAATTAAAAGTACTCAAGATTAATTTATAAATCAGTAGGTTCAGCATGCACCGGGGCTTGCCTTTCAGAAAGGTCGAAGGCCGATGATCAGGACACTCAGGTAGATCTTCGGCAGGAGCTTCGTCGCCGGCTGGTTCCTCTAGCTGCTCCGGCTGGTCCAGGACTTCCTCCGGAATCACAGGCTCGAATTCGAGGAGAGTTACCCCCTCCGGTACACCTATTGCATGAATGCACAATAAATATCATGGATGCATAAAGGTGCAACATGCTCGGAATAAAATGCATTTCAGAAATAAAATATAATAATCTAATCAAGTTACTTTATCAGTACGTGCAAATCTCTTCTCCGGTGGAGAAGTACTTACCTAATCTACCCAACCTAAGATATAGTTGTTCATCTTCAGTTAAGGCCCTAACACCTAACAAACACAAGAGTGACATTATTTAGGTTACCGCATCCAACCCAAAATATCACGGTAAGACATTCTGGACAGCAGCTACTTGTTTCTAACATAACTGGAGATTCCCAAATCCAAAAGATATGATCTAAGACAATCTGAAAAGCTTAAGAAATGTACCACAAAATGTTTTCAGACCACAACACTTAATTACAAAGTTTACCTAGTCGAAATTCCAAAGTTCCAGAATCTGTCCTCCCCAAACAGAGAGCAGTCAATTCTGGACTGTCACTTAAAACAGCAATAACTCCTAAACTACTAAGCCAAATGCTCCCACATTTTGACACAAGCTAATTTATCAAGTTTACTCCAATTTTGGTATTCATAAGTTTTCCAGCAAACACTTTTATTAAGGGTCAAACCCAAAGATACTACCAGCTGTCCAGAAAACCTAGAATTGCAAAGATTAAATATTTATTTATATGGCAAATATCCCATAAGACCAAACTACTGTTACCACAAGTTCACAAAGGTCACAAGAACACCAGAAGGTAAGGTGTGCCCACCTAGAATATTTATTTACACCCCTTTCTTAATTTACTTAAGTAATTAAGTGGAATTTTAAACATATATGTAAACTGCTCCTAAAATTCTACAAAAATTACAGGGGACTCTCTGACCCAAAAAAGACTACTGTAAAAATTTGAACTCAATTTATTCACAGGAACTCACTGAACAAAATTCACAATCCCAAAAGGCTAATTTTTGTATAAATAACAAAGCATAGTAAAAAGTGTCAAACAACAGATTTCTTAATTTTCTTGGACACTCTAGGGTACCAAGACATTCTCCAAAAATTTATATGAACATTGCACATATAGAAAAATTACTAAAATTCATTTAAGTATTTCTTAGAATAACAAGATAGCATTATAACTTGAAAAGTTCTTAAGCACTACTGTCCAAGTTTTTACCAGAGCTAGAGCAAGTATAAATTATCCTACCCCCCAAATTTCATAATTTTTGGAACACTGAAACTCAAGATATAATTTAAACAAGTTTGCATGTGATTTAAAACACATTTCAAAGACCTATTTAAACATCCCAGAAACTACACATCACATAACCAAATCATATTTTTCTAAAATACTACACATCATGTAGATCATAACAAAATTTATCTCATGATTTTTGAGCAGATGAAACCCTAGATCTACTTTTTCTAAACCCCAATAAAAACTGTGACAAAATAAAATAAATGAAACTGATTTTATCTGGAACTGGGCCGGCTCAACACGCGCGCGCGGCCCAGATTTCTCGCGCGGCCCAATCCTCCGCGCGCGGCCCGCGACGCACGCGCGGCTTGCTCGGGCTCCCGCCCGCACGCGCGTGGCACTGACAGCGTGGGCCCGCAGGCCAGAGAGAGAAGAACAGAGGGGAGGAACGGTGGCCGGAGTTCGCCGCCGGTAGCGGATTTCGGCGCGGCCAAGTGCACCGTCATGTTTCTCCACCTCGATACGATTATAAGGGTACCATCTACGAGGGCTATGGCGGCAGCTAAGGTAGCCAGCGACGGCAATGGCGGCCCGCGGCCGCGGCATGCCGGCTCCGATGAGCTAGGCGGCTGCTCGGCCCTAATGGCCGGTCCGGTGAGCATCAGTGGCTCAAGGCGGACGCGACACACCAAGGACACAAGATAGGGAGACGCTAGGGAAGCACGGCCACGCCACGGGAGGTGCTCCGGTGAGAAATGCCTGAGGCGGACGGTGGCGGAGATGGCGATGCTGTCTTACCCCCGCGCAATTGACCCCGACGGCGAGGTGGAGGATGGAGGGGGTTACAAGGCGGAGCAGTGGACGAGTTTTGGTGGGCTGCGGTGCGGTGGTGAGCGCGCACGAGCTCGCCGGAGTGGGGCGGCAATGGCGGCTCAGTTTTCTCCGTGTCGAAGCCGAATGAGGGAGGGAGAGGAAATGGGGGCAGCTCCGGTGCGGCGTGGCGGCCTTGAAGGCTCGGTAGACTGACCGGTGGGGCCACGGCCGGCGTACGGTTGCCACCGCGTGGCCATGCGTCGATGACGGCCTGCGGCCGGTCGGCCACGACGGTTTCTGAAGAACACCGTTTGACTGAATCGATGTCCGAAAAAAATGACTGACAGAGTTACTTCGTCGATGAATAACTCCCAACCTAGTGAGAACTAGGCGTAGTTGATGTTGGCAATGTTGTAGAGCTACATGAGGGCAACAAGTTTGTCAATTGGAGTTTGGGCTGGTTCGGCCTAGATTTGAAATTACAGAGCTCCAAAGTGGAGCACTTGGAAACTGAAACGCGTTTTCAGTCAGCGAAACCGACTGAAACCCTATTTTCAAGACACCACAACACCTAAACCATTTAGAACTAGGTGATGGTGATATTGACAATGTTGTAGAGCTATGTGTGGACAACAACTTTGTAAATTGGCTCAAGGACTGGTTCGGCCTAGTTTGTGAGTTACCAGTTGCCAAAGTGAGGTACAGTGAAACGGTTTTCAGCTTCACACTTAGCTAAAATTTGCTAAGTCCCAAAACAGCCCCTAATACTGACTTGTGGGCCATTTTTTAGCATGTTTTGGTCATTTTCATGAGATGGCCATATTAGAACTTTTGTTCCTTATGAAATTTTCTACAACTTTGCTTAAGGTTGATCCTCCATGCAAGATCTCTAAACTGGACTTTTTAATTGGTCAAACCAGATCACTCTAGGGGTCCAACTTAGTCAACAACATTTGGAAGGGCAATTTGGTAATTTTAGTCAACATGAACATTGCTCCACTACTTACCCTAAATGTAATTAAGGTGTTATAAGACCTAATTAGCCACTCTACATATTGGTTGCACAAAGTTCCTAGTGTCACATACTTTGGAACAAGTAATTCCATACTTTCACCCAAATGTTGCAAGCTCATGTTGCACATGTTGCATGAGTGTGTTGCATAACATTTGCTAATTATGTTACACTAAAGTGGTTGACATGTCTCACAAAGGAAATTGCACATAAGGTACTTATGTTTTGCACACTACTCACTTCTTACTTCACATGAAATATAAACATATGTAGCAATGTTTCCAAAGTATGTTTTACATATTATAAGCTTATGCATGAAATGAATGATGCTTGCTTATGCTTATGCAAATGCAATGCAATTAAGGAGCTAAACACCTGAGGTGTTACAGCCCTCCCCCCTTATAAAAATCTCGTCCTGAGATTTGGAAAGCGTACCATTTTTCATAGAATTCCTTATAACCATCCCGCAAATAGTCCTCACGTTCCCATGTAGCGTCACTTTCACTACCCTGATTACTCCACATTACTTTATACCATTTAACCACTTTGCTTCTAGTCACTCGTTCCTGAGTATCGATCACTCGGACTAGATTTTCTTCGTAAGTTAAATCGGATTCCAGTCTGATGTCTCCTAAAGGGACTCTTTCCTCGGGAACTCAAAGACACTTTTTGAGCTGAGATACATGGAAGACGTTGAATAGGGCACTCATTTCTAGAGGTAACTGGATTTTATACGCAACAGCTCCACTCTTGCCTATGATTTGGAAAGGACCCACGTATCTTGGCGCAAGTTTCCGCTTAACACCAAAACGTTGGACACTCTTCATTGGAGAAACTTTCAGATACACGAAGTCTCCAACTTCAAACTCGAGTGGTTTTCTACGACGATCAGCATAACTTTTCTGTCTAGCTTGGGCTGCAGCCATATGTTTTTGGATGGTACGGACTTATTCCTCAGCTTCCTCAACAAAAGCAATACCATAAAATCTTCTCTCACCAGCTTCTATCCAATTTAGTGGGGTTCTACACTTACGACCATACAAAGCTTCGAATGGGGCCATCTTAATACTCTCTTGGTAACTATTATTGTACGAGAATTCGGCCAGAGGTAACCATTTTTCCCAAGAACCCTTGGATGATATTACACATGCTCGCAACAGATCTTCCAAGATTTGGTTAACCTGTTCCGTCTGTCCTGATGTTTGGGGGTGATAAGCAGAGCTTCTCACTAACTTGGTTCCCAGAAGGTGATGCAAGTGTTCCCAAAAGCGAACAGTGAACTGGGGACCACGGTCAGATATGATAGTACGAGGTATCCCATGGAGCCGGACTATCTGATTGAAGTACAACTCAGCATAGTCAGTGGGACGATAGTCCACTCTAACTAGAATGAAGTGAGCTGATTTGGTCAAACGATCCACAATTACCCAGATGGAGTTATGATTTTTGACAGTAGGAGGAAGTCCGATAATAAAATCCATACTTATCTCTTCCCATTTCCAACCTGGGATAGAAAGTGGTTGAAGCAACCCAGCTTTCATATGCACAGCTTTAACTCTACAGCAGGTGTCACACCTAGCCACATATGCAGCTATCTCTTTCCGCATCTTGGTCCACCAATAGTATGGCTTCAAATCATAATACATCTTATTGTTGCCAGGATGAATGGATAACTTAGAGGAGTGTGCTTCAGACATAATATCATTTCTAAGCTCTCGGTCCTTAGGCACGACTAATCTATCCTTGAACCATAGTACACCCTCTTCATCTACCCTGAACTGTGTAGTTTCTTGCTCTTTCATCTTACGCTTGATGTGAAATATACCAGTGTCCGTCTTTTGGAGCTCAATAATTCTGCTTTTAAGAGTACAACTGATAGTGATGTTGTACAAGACCGCTGGATGTAGAAGGCGAGATCGATGAAAATCAGTTTCAATTAGGGAATGGCAATGAGACTTACGGCTTAAAGCATCCGCAACCACATTTGCCTTGCCAGGATGATAGTGCACTTGGAGGTTATAATCCTTAATTAACTCGAGCCATCTTCTTTGACGCATATTTAACTCGGGTTGGGTGAAGATGTACTTGAGGTTTTTGTGGTCTGTGTAGATATTACAAACATTGCCCAGCAGATAATGCCGCCACACTTTCAAAGCATGAACGACTGTGGCGAGTTCTAAGTCATGCGTTGGATAATTCGCCTCATGTTTCTGAAGTTATCGAGAGGTATATGCAATTACTCGGCCTTCCTGTATCAGAACACCTCCCAAACCTATGCCTGAGGCATCACAATAAACATCAAATGGTTTCTCGATATCCGGTTGTGCCAAAACCGGAGCTGAGGTTAGGAGGGTTCGCAGTTGGTGAAAAGCCGCATCACACTCAGGAGTCCAGACAAACCTGGTGTCTTTTTGTAGCAACCGAGTCATTGACTTGGCTATTTTAGAGAAATCCGGGATGAAGCGATGATAATAGCCAGCCAAACCAAGAAAACTCCAGACCTCGTGAACCGAGATAGGAGCCTTCCAGTTCAGTACTTCTTGTACCTTGGCGGGGTCCACCATAATCCCTCCATCGGACAACATATGCCCAAGGAAAGGTACTTCTCGAAGCCAGAATTCGCACTTACTGAACTTTGCATATAGTTGATGTTCACGCAGTCTTGTGAGGACTATACGCAGATGTTCAGCATGATCTTCCTCATTTACAGAATATATCAGGATGTCATCAATAAATACCACCACAAACTTGTCCAATTCGGGCATAAACACCGAATTCATCAAGTAGATAAAGTGTGCGGGGGCATTTGTCAAGCCGAAAGACATAACAAGATACTCATACAGACCGTATCTGGTAGAAAAGGTTGTCTTTGGAACATCTTCCGGGCGGATTTTAATTTGATGGTAGCCAGATCTTAGATCGATCTTGGAGAAAACTTTAGCTTTAGACAACTGATCGAACAAGATGTCGATACGTGGTAGAGGGTACTTATTTTTGACAGTGACTGCATTGAGAGGTCTATAATCTACGCACATCCGCAACGACTGATCATTCTTCTTTACAAAGATAGCAGGACATCCCCACGGCGACGAACTAGGACGAATCAACCCCTTCTTTAAAAGTTCATTCAATTGCACCTTAAGTTCAGCTAGTTCATTCGGAGGCATCCTATAGGGTCTCCTAGAGATGGGAGCTGTGCCAGGTAACAACTCAATTTTAAATTCCACATCCCGATCCGGAGGGAGTCCCGGCAAATCATCGGGAAAAACGTCCGGAAACTCATTCATTACTAGAATTTCGGCCAACGCCTTTGCTTGCACAACATGAACTTCCCCAGACAAATCAACTTTTCTGGGAAGTTGTACCAGAAAACCCTTTTGATCTGTAGGATCTCTGAGCATAACTACCCGAGTGGATGTATCAATGAGTACCCCATTCTGACTCATCCAATTCATGCCCAGAATAACATCTATGCCTAAGCCCGGCAAAACCACTAAGGCAAGCGAGTACTTTCGCCCTTCTATCTCAAGCTCAAGATTCCCCACTACTTTATTTGTGGAAATATTCCCACTTGATGCGCTAATACAATAACCCCCACCTTCAATAGTATGCAATTTGTGTGCAAACTCTGATGCAAACTTAGGACTGATAAAGAAATGCGAAGCACCTGAATCAAAAAGTACCACTGCATGGTGTTGGTCAACTAGGAACTTACCAGCAGTGACAACCTCACCAGATGGGATTTCCTCAATACTGTTATAATGAGCGTGCCCTTGACGGCCACCTGGGTTGACATTCTTCTTGGGGTAAGGATAGTTCCTGGACCAATGGCCTGGCTTGTTGCAGTTCCAGCAGGGTATGTTGCTAGGAGGGACACTGGAGCTGCCTTGGCTCGAACTACTTTTTAGCAGAGCCACTGTATATGCCTTGCGAAACCCAGTCTTCACTGGCGCCTTCTTTTGCGGAGGACGGAACTTAGCATTTGTGACAGGAGGGCGAGGAGGAGCCCTCGGGGCAGCTAGAGCTCGAGACTGTGAAGCACCTGCCTCAAGTGCCCTCTTGCGGCTCTTAGAAGCAGCATAGATAGAGTTATTGTTCTCTTGAGTCAGAGAATCACTGATAAATTCATTGAAAGTAGTGCACTTGCTAGTGCCCATAGTCTTCATCAGCTTTGGGCCGAGGCCTCTTTTAAAGCTAGCAATTTTTTTGGAATCGGTATCCACAAACTCTGTGGCATACCTTGCTAGGTTGTTGAAAGATTGCAAATATTCAGTCAAGCTTTTATTGCCCTGCGACAGCCTCATAAATTCTGTGTGCTTGATAGCCATAAGACCTGGGGGAATATAGTTCCCACGGAATGCAGCCTTGAACTGATCTCAAGCAATCGGGACATTTGCAGGCAGTGTGGAATGATAGTGGCTCCACCAAATACCCGCTGGACCATGCAATTGGTGAGAAGCATATTCAGTCTTTAGCTCATCAGTCAAGCGAAGCAGCCGAAACTTTTGTTCAATAGTGTTCAACCACTCATCAGCTTGCAGTGGTTCCTCCGCCTCCTTAAAGAGCAGGGGCTTAGTATCAAGAAAGTCCTTGAAATCACTGTACTAATTGGGTTCTGGGACCTGGCGGCCAGGACGAGCCTCCCGGTTGGCAAGCTGGCGCATAGCATCTGCCAGCATGCGCTGCCCTTCGACCATGGTCTGCATTAACTCAGCCGGGGTAGGTGGTGGCGGAGGGGGTGGCTGTTCCTTATCCTCATTGCCACGACCCCGACGAAGATTGTACGACATCTGCAAAATGCATAGCCAATGAGCACTGATGATGTGGGAAATTTGTAGATGAATTATTGTAAATATGTCAAACTGACTTTATGAAATAGACTTCTCAAAATACTCATGACACAATACTTTATCACAACCGCACAATCCATTCAAGTGGATCAAATGGCGCAATCATGCGAGAGAATCCAACAAGATGTACTTTGATAAAGGCTCACACACGAGGAGCACAGCAGTTACTGAACCGTTTACGTTAAAATCTACGTGATTTTTGATCTTTTGCCCGGTACTTGGATTCAGTTTCAAAGTGTTTAGTTGACTGAGAAAGGCTACTTCAAACTGATCACAAACAGACTTCTCAACGGTAGAGCTCCATGGTGGATCATGACTAGCCACCTCGATACCAGCGCGAGCCAAGCAGCACAACCTTATGTCGCGCGCCATAGGAGGCCCTCGGTTTCGTCGCGGCACCGAAGGGTGCTAATCGTGACACCATCATCGAACACCACACAACAAGACATCCAATTGCGATCGAAATTAACAGGCTCCAACTAAACATCCAGGAAACATAGGGTTCGACCTTACATCCCAAAAGTCAAGTTATTACAAAGCCTCACTCCAACACAGGGAGGGCACAAAGGACGATCCTAACATCATAGCTACATGATAACTACTCTAAGCATCGTCCTCAGAGTCGGTGTCAAGGATCTCCTCGCCGTCCTCATCACTAACAGGCTCTACTCTAAGCATCGTCCTCAGAGTCGGTGTCAAGGATCTCCTCGCCGTCCTCATCACTAACAGGCTCTAACTCCTCGTCTTCTTCTTCTTCTTCTGGCTCTTCTCCTGGTGCTTCCTCTGGTGCGGCATCTTGGGGCCCATTGACCTCCACTTCATCATCATTTTCAGCCATAAAGATTCCTGAACCCATGTCCACATCTGCGTTGATATTTCTAGGCAGCAGAGGATTTAGCTGGTTGTTCAGGCGGTGCACTTCTTCATGAAGATTGTCATTGTATTCTTCCGCATTCTCCAACTGTTGCTCGAGCTCAAACTGACGAGCTCTCAGAACGTTCTCCTCGTGCCAGGCTTCATCCCTCTGATTCATGACACAGACCAGCATGCGTTGACAGTTGCGGTTTGCTACTGTAAATCTCTGGACTGCAAGGGTTTCCTGGTCACGATCACGGATCACTTGCTCCAGTTGCTGACGCGCTGCATTCCTGGCAGCAGTCACTTCAGCCAACTCTGCCCTCAGCCTTTCCACCTCAGTAGGCTCAGGGCGGGGCTCACGTGGAGCGAGCTGGTGACGCGGTGCCCTGCCCCCAGTGGACTTGCGAGCGGTCCTCTTGGTACGTGTCATCTGTAGCAACAAGATATGACTTAAAGTGAGGATCATTTAGGGGATACGAAATTTAATTTAGTCGGGAGTACTGAAATTTTTAAGGAGGGAGTAAATGATATGTATGATATAATTAAACATGATGCATGCACGTTCCGTACGCCCTCTCACCTTAGTCTCAACCTAAAGTTCTAACGCTAGGCGGTGGCATACATACGTTCTCTCATATAAGCGAAACTATCGGTCTACTCGTTACGCTGTTAGTGTACCTGCAGAAAACCTCATTTCAGCCCAACAGTTTCCCAATATATGCACACAAGAAAGCAGTAATTTAAATACTTTCCATATACACATCCCCTGATGTATATACTTCAGTATCAAAGCTACCCGATATAAAGGTTCCCATAATTAAGTGCTTACATAATTACACGGTTTAAACATGTAAGTATGCAAACCACCAAAACTACTCTCCCCTAGATCGCCGGTTGGACGATCATGCTCTCACAACCCACACTTACCAGAGCGTCGAGGCAATTGATCCATACATTACCACCCAAGTGGATGGCATCCATACAATATCACGCCGTATGGACGACGAAACAAAAACAAACAAGGCCCCTAAGTTAGTCTTTATAATAAGCCACCTAAGAGTCCTTATTTGGGCTAAGGAATGTGATCACTGCCATACCTAAAAATATTTTTTAGTGTTTTAACCCTTTTTCATAATCAAATACTTTTGTTTTTAAATACTCGTACGATGTGTTTAATGTTGAATTATGCTCCGGTACCAGCTGTAACAGAACCGACTAAATTATAAGAGCACAAGTACAAAAACAAGCACCAAAGCGCTCAAATTTTCGAACTTGAGTCCATATAATCCCGGTAGTCAATTGAAACCACGAAGGATTTCAAACCAACATGCTTACAACCAGAATCGCATCATTCAACATACAACATCATACGTTACATTTCATGAGTAGTTCTGAAATAAGTTTACACATACGGAGTCCCAATTATTACAAACCAAGTTTATAAAAGTAGCGGAAGCAAACGCACACCAGTTGTTTAACTACTGCCAGTTTTGTTGATCAACATCCCACAAAAGCATCAGGAAAGTACATAAAAGATGATCACGCCCAAGTGATCTAGTCTTCGTCACCCGCAGGGTGGAGACAATTTTTGCAGAAGCCTTGGTAGAGCATACCATCTGCAACAGGAGGGAATAAACCCTGAGTACTGGAATGTACTCAGCTAGACTTACCCGTCGAAAACCAAAAATAAGATGACACCAAGGATTATGCAAGGCTTTCACAAGAGGCTAGCTGACATCACATTTTTGCATAAAGGCATAAGTAATTGAGACTCTTATAACCTGTACTAGCAGTTATTTTTAGTATTTACCTGTCATCTATCTTAGCACCTGTACTAAACATGTACTTGATTATAATCAAATAATTATCATCATTATATTCAGAGCAGGTATGAATTGTGGCCACATTGTATCATTCCCTTAACCACCAGTTCATTTAATGAGATCTACGTTGCCGCTGCTCAAGTCAAGTGCTCACTAACCGGGAGCGACGGCGATTCGAATCGAATTCCTATCCAGCTGGAGGGGTATTTCTAACACTCACCGTGCAGACCCCTGACAGGGTCGCACAGGCCACCGTTTCATATGATTTAGGAATCGCGGGTCCGAATAATGTCGCGACCCCAAGGGCGACACTCTGCCAGGTGATAGGGACTCTAACCCCCCTTGGTCTCACGCCAATGTCCCCAAGCACATCCTTTCTCTCCTCCAAGAAGCAACCTACCATTCGATTCCCGGCCTGAACCACATTACTCGGCTTCGTGGTCGGAACAACTTATCCGGCCAACTAAGTGTTAGACTGCGTTCAACATGACTCAAGAACGTACAGCGAATCGGTCCTTAAATGACTCAGACGGGCATAGCTCCACACCCAAGACGTGAAGTGTCTTGCGGCTGTACTATCGAACTCCCGCCCGGTCTCAATTTCATTTTTAAGCATGGTTCCATCCACGATAGCCATAAAGCCACTCGTGACTCCTTCCTACATCTCACGGATGACCAGAAATCACCCGACTTCTACCGTACTAAGCAGGGCTAAGCATCGACACGTGCCTAAACCTAATTTAGGATTAAGTACGATATCTGGACAAGGACAGGTATAATGCAACAAGTGTTTTCATGTAACTCCTACAACTTAATGCAGTAAACAATTAAAAGTACTCAAGATTAATTTATAAATCAGTAGGTTCAGTATGCACCGGGGCTTGCCTTTCAGAAAGGTCGAAGGCCGGTGATCAGGACACTCAGGTAGATCTTCGGCAGGAGCTTCGTCGCCGGCTGGTTCCTCTAGCTGCTCCGGCTGGTCCAGGACTTCCTCCGGAATCACAGGCTCGAATTCGAGGAGAGTTACCCCCTCCAGTACACCTATTGCATGAATGCACAGTAAATATCATGGATGCATAAAGGTGCAACATGCTCGGAATGAAATGCATTTCAGAAATAAAATATAATAATCTAATCAAGTTACTTTATCAGTACGTGCAAATCTTTTCTCCGGTGGAGAAGTACTTACCTAATCTACCCAACCTAAGATATAGTTGTTCATCTTCGGTTAAGGCCCTAACACCTAACAAACATAAGAGTGACATTATTTAGGTTACCGCATCCAACCCAAAATATCACGGTAAGACATTCTGGACAGCAGCTACTTGTTTCTAACATAACTGGAGATTCCCAAATCCAAAAGATATGATCTAAGACAATCTGAAAATCTTAAAAAATGTACCACAAAATGTTTTCAGACCACAACACTTAATTACAAAGTTTACCTATTCAAAATTCCAAAGTTCCAGAATCTGTCCTCCCCAAACAGAGAGCAGTCAATTCTGAACTGTCACTTAAAACAGCAATAACTCTTAGACTACTAAGCCAAATGCTCCCACATTTTGACACAAGCTAATTTATCAAGTTTAATCCAATTTTGGTATTCACAAGTTTTCCAGCAAACACTTTTATTAAGGGTCAAACCCAAAGATACTACCAGCTGTCCAGAAAACCTAGAATTACAAAGATTAAATATTTATTTATGTGGCAAATATCCCATAAGACTAAACTACTATTACCATAAGTTCACAAAGTTCACAAGAACACCAGAAGGTAAGGTGTGCCCACCTAGAATATTTATTTACACCCCTTTCTTAATTTACTTAAGTAATTAAGTGGAATTTTAAACATATATGTAAACTGCTCCTAAAATTCTACAAAAATTACAGGGGACTCTCTGACCCAAAAAGAGACTATTGTAAAAATTTGAACTCAATTTATTCACAGGAACTCACTGAACAAAATTCACAAGCCCAAAAGGCTGATTTTTGTATAAATAACAAAGCATAGTAAAAAGTGTCAAACAACAGATTTCTTAATTTTCTTGGACACTCTAGGGTACCAAGACATTCTCCAAAAAATTATATGAACATTGCACATATAGAAAAATTACTAAAATTCATTTAAGTATTTCTTAGAATAACAAGATAGCATTATAACTTGAAAAGTACTTAAGCACTACTGTCCAAATTTTTACCAGAGCTAGAGCAAGTATAAATTAGCCTACCCCCAAATTTCATAATTTTTGGAACACTGAAACTCAAGATATAATTTAAACAAGTTTGCATGTGATTTAAAACACATTTCAAAGACCTATTTAAATATCCCAGAAACTACACATCACATAACCAAATCATATTTTTCTAAATACTACACATCATGTAGATCATAACAAAATTTATCTCATGATTTTTGAGCAGGTGAAACCCTAGATCTACTTTTTCTAAACCCCAATAAAAACTATGATAAAATAAAATAAATGAAACTGATTTTATCTGGAACTGGGCCGGCACGAGCTCGCCGGAGTGGGGCGGCAATGGCGGCTCAGTTTTCTCCGTGTCGAAGCCGAATGAGGGAGGGAGAGGAAATGGGGGCAGCTCCGATGCGGCGTGGCGGCCTTGAAGGCTCGGTGGACTGACCGGTGGGGCCATGGCCGGCGTACGGTTGCCACCGCGTGGCCACGCGTCGACGACGGCCTGCGGCCGGTCGGCCACGACGGTTTCTGAAGAACGCTGTTTGACTGAATCGATGTCCGAAAAAAATGACTGACAGAGTTACTTCGTCGATGAATAACTCCCAACCTAGTGAGAACCAGGCGTAGTTGATGTTGGCAATGTTGTAGAGCTACATGAGGGCAACAAGTTTGTCAATTGGAGTTTGGGCTGGTTCGGCCTAGATTTGAAACTACAGAGCTCCAAAGTGGAGCACTTGGAAACTGAAACGCGTTTTCAATCAGCAAAACCGACTGAAACCCTATTTTCAAGACACCACAACACCTAAACCATTTAGAACTAGGTGATGGTGATATTGACAATGTTGTAGAGCTATGTGTGGACAACAACTTTGTCAATTGGCTCAAGGACTAGTTTGGCCTAGTTTGTGAGTTACCAGTTGCCAAAGTGAGGTACAGTGAAACAGTTTTCAGCTTCACACTTAGCCAAAATTTGCTAAGTCCCAAAACAGCCCCTAATACTGACTTGTGGGCCATTTTTGAGTATGTTCTGGTCATTTTCATGAGATGGCCATATTAGAACTTTTGTTCCCTATGAAATTCTCTACAACTTTGCTTAAGGTTGCGCCTCCATGCAAGATCTCTAAACTGGACTTTTTAATTGGTCAAACCAGATCACTCTAGGGGTCCAACTTAGTCAACAACATTTGGAAGGGCAATTTAGTAATTTTGGTCAACATGAACATTGTTCCACTACTTACCCTAAATGTAATTAAGGTGTTATAAGACCTAATTAGCCACTCTACATATTGGTTGCACAAAGTTCCTAGTGTCACATACTATGGAACAAGTAATTCCATACTTTCACCCAAATGTTGCAAGCTCATGTTGCACATGTTGCATGAGTGTGTTGCATAACATTTGCTAATTATGTTACACTAAAGTGGTTGACATGTATCACAAAGGAAATTGCACATAAGGTACTTATGTTTTGCACACTACTCACTTCTTACTTCACATGAAATATAAACATATGTAGCAATGTTTTCAAAGTATGTTTTACATATTATAAGTTTATGCATGAAATGAATGATGCTTGCTTATGCTTATGCAAATGCAATGCAATTAAGGAGCTAAACACCTGAGGTGTTACACCTTCTTCTCTGATTATAGGACTGCATTTTCTGTACACATAAAGAAAGGCTATTTTGTATGAATTTCAATTGAAATTAATATTTTTGTCACACAAAAATAGAAAACCAAACTGTCCATAGTATGATATGAACCCCCTATCTCCATGTTAACTAGCAGTATAGTATTAACTGGTATCACATCTTCCATATCTACTCATGGGCTTAGGAAATTAACCCATATAAATAATTCTGACACTGCACAAAAAAGGATAAAGTAATTAGTGACATAGAATTGAAGTGAGCCTCTGAAGCAGAAGATTAGAGACTTGGGTAAACCAAACATGTCTATGATTAGATGTCGTCCATGGCCAGTAAACAAAACACACCACTAATGATAACAAGTTATGTTAACATATACTCATTTGGATGAAATGCGTCACTCATAAGACCTCAGGCTTGAAAAATCATCGAACTTGGTGAATTGAGAAGTTAAGTATGCACTTTAGTCTATTGTTCCTATCCGGTCGCCCCCCTCACCCATTCTCATCCCTTCCATGCCACCTCTCCTCCCATCTATCACCGCCGCCTCTCTCGTGTTGTCTTCTCCGTCGCTACTATATATTTTCACCCAATCAAGCCATCAAGTTACATCTTGCTTTGAATCAACTTAAACATATATTAAAAATCTATTTGTTTTGCATTGGGTCTATTGCTCGAACTAGTTTGTTTCCACGAGTTTCCTTCTTGACAATGTTCATATTAAAATCATTCAAGCTTCAACAACATTTTCATCATTTGCACAATATGACCAAGCTTCATATTAGAGACCAATTGATTTCCATTAAACCATGTTCCTTTTGCTATATTCATCATATGCTTGTTATTTATGCATTTCATCAATAAACCTTGGACTCATTTCTCTTTTATGTCTTTTACTTCATAATATGAGCCCAATTATAATAAATCATACCTAAGACTAAACATCTGCAATTCTCATGAAATACATGCATTAGTCCCTTAATCGTGTTATCATTCAATCTACCATTTAAACCCACTTAAGGTCTAGATGCAGAAGCCATTTGCCTTCAATGTAGTTCTAGAACTTTAAGATGTTTGCGTTAAATCCATTGAGTGAAATCCTTTCGATCTTCCTGCTGAGTCTCAAACCCCCCTGAAAGCATATAGGCCCCTAGTGGGTTTCGGTGATTAATGACGACATAAGATTATTGTGACCAACGTGTGTTTTGCAAAGGCAATTTAAAGTAGGTCACGATAATGGTGATTGTTTGGGCCATCAATGGTTTTCATACCCCTATTGATGGAATTCGTTTCGGTTTTCAAAGGATGGACGACAAGGTTAAGGATAGATTAGTTCTAAGTGTCGTTTGATGTTGAGAGACACTTAGATTAGTTTAGGACTTTGTTTTTCCTTTGGTCGTACTATAAAGGAGGATATGAACTAGTAGCTTGACCTAGGTGAGTCTAATGCATCAGGTGTGGTACACATTTGTCAAACTTAGCTCTAGGTAGCTCAGGGATGGCCCAAATATCAAGTGGAATCAACCCCATTCACAAAGATTTCGAATTGGAAGTGATTTGGGTAGTTGAATAGGCTCCGGACTGAGGTTCAGAGCAGGCTCTAGACCATGGTGCATGGGTCCAGAGGGTACGTGGCATTCACAGAGGGCTTTTCTGGCTCTGGGACCAATCGGACCCTGGCTGCATGGGCAGCCGGACCATTGGTATAGAGTCCGGTTCCTAGGGTTTGCTCTAGGGCAACCGGACGCGTCCCGATGACGATTTTCTGCACCGGACTCGGTTCGGACCATGGTGAGGGTCTGGACCCTCCAATGGCTCTCCGGATCATGGTGAGGGTTCGGACCCTCCAACGGTTCTCTCTAACACAGCTGTTGCACTGTCTGGTTTGTGAAAACCCGACCAGGGGTGAAGGCAAAATTTGCCAAGAGACATCGTTAAAGTGTGGCTTTTGCCACAAACCACTAAAAAAATTTGTCTTTGCCAAAAACTATTACAGTTCCATGTATATATGCTGAAAGACACTATAGTTTATATAATAGCATTTTTTATCTCACATAGGTCACAAAAACACATAAATTTGGACAAAATACCTCTGCCCTTCACTAGCCCTTCACTAGTTCTATGGGGACCCAAGCCAAGCCTCGCCGGTGCCCTGGAGCAAAAGCCTCGCCACGCAGCGAGCGCGGCTAGCAGCAGCAGCAGGGTGACGGGCCCACATGCGAGTTGCGACACTTGCTCCGCCCGGGCGTGCGCCCGTGCTCGTCGTGCCGTCGCGGCGCCCGGCCACGTGCTTGCCGCGAAGCCTGCTCCCGTCCTTACCGCCTGGTCGTGTGCATGCACTCGTCGAGCCGCCGCGACGCGTGGCCACGTACTCGCCGTGAAGCCCGCGTCCGTCCTAGCCTCCCGAATGTGCGTCCACGCTCTCCGCTCCACGCTGCTACACCGATCATGCCTCCCAGCCACGGCCTGTCCACACCACTAAACCGTTCGTGATGCCTGACAGCATGCTCACTGCGAAGGTTGAGTCTGTCCTCGCCAGGGTTTTTTTATCGGCCGAAAGTCGTTGACATTTCTGAAATTTTCTTTCTATCTCTGGGGTACGATAAAATTTGATATCAGCCAAATTTTTTTCTTCTTTTTTGTTTCTACACAGACAATCTAAAATCAGTCACGGGACGGTTTGACACTTATAATGATTTATTCTTGTTTTGATTTGTGAATAAGTGATGTTTAATATCTTAGGAATAGTTTCAAGTCAAATTCTACAATTTTTTTGAATAAAATTTTAATTTTTTTTAAATTTGATCTGATATTTCCGATATATCTTGCTTATCTTCTTTATTGATGACGTCCGATAAATTTTAATTTTCGATAATAAAAACCTTGGTCCTCGCCGCCCGGGCGTGCGCCCCTGCTCGTCGTGCCTCCACGGTGCCCGACCATGTGCTTGCCGCGAGGCCCGCTCCAATCTATAGTTTTCCAGATGGGCCGCTAGGCACGACACTAGCACGGGCACGCTTAGGCACGACACGGCAAGGCACGGGCACGATCGGCACGGCAGCCCGCCGTGCCGTGCCTGATAGTGCCACCGTGCCGAGTTGGCAGCCCAGGCACGGCCCTATCAGGTCAGAAACGTGCCGTGCCGTGCCGTTTGGCCTGGTGGCACTACAGTGCCCGTGCCAGCCCAGGCACTAAGGCAGAATCACAGTACCAGATTCAAAGTGCAAATACAAACTTCAAATAATCAAGCTAAGTAATAAACTACCTAAGAAAATGACACAAGAGTTAACAAAATTATATAATTGGGAGCTTAGTGCATCTCCTTCGCCTTCCAGATCGATTGGGTCCTCTGTGGCCGCTCCTCCACCGGCTGCAGCTCGAGCACCGTCTGCAACTTGACGGCCGAATAGCTCATCGACCTCGTCGTCGCCCATGTCGTCGTCCTCAGACTCGCCAGGGAGGTCGCGCACCCTCTCCATCTCCTCGGCCATGGCAGTCACACTGGCCTCTGTCTCCATCTCAGAGACAGAGACAGAGGGAGCGGACGACTTTCTCCTCACGGGCCCTAGCCCTAGCCTCAATCGGCTGCCATAACAGAGCAAAAAAGAAGCAGATTAGAGGAAGAAGACTTCAGATCAGATCAGAAATGAAGAAGAACAAATGAGGAGTAGCAGATCTGAGCTAGTGATTACCTGGCAGTCGACGGCGACGGAGAAGCTTGAGCTTGAACAGATCCGAGCAGCAGCGGATCAGTAGACCTAAAGAAGAAGAAGAAGAAGAAGAAGAAGAACAGAGTGTTAGAACAGAGACAGAGAAAGAAGAAGAAGTGAAGAACAGGGGCGGCTCGGAGCTTACCTGCTTCGTCGGAGCTCCGGCTCCGTCGATGCCGCTGCCGCTGCCGGAGGCCGAGACGAAGGGGTAGGGACGGTGTCGATCCGCCGTCGCCCTCCCCCTCGCCCTTGCTGAACTCCCTTCGTCTTCTCCATGGCTGACGCGCGACTCGAGACCTCAGCTCAGCGGCGGTCGGTGGATGGGGTGGGGAATGAAATGAAATTAGGGTTGAGTTGGGGGAGAGAGGCCGGTTGGGGCGACTTATATAGCAGTCATTCCCAACCCTAATCGGTGGACGACTGAGATGCAATCATGGCTCTGATCCAATGGCTCTTATTCATCCTCGTGCCGTTAGCGGGCCAGACCCAAAATCGCGCCGTGCCGCGTGCTGGCCCATGGGCCAAATGCCAGGCCCAAGCACAGGCACAGGGACGGGCTGTGCCAGGCACGGGCACGGGTTGTGCGTGCCTGGACCGTGCCAGGGCCGTGCTTTCCAGTGCCATGCCTGGGCCGGCCCAGCGTGTTCGGCCCAGTTGGAAAACTTTACTCCAATCCTTGCCGCCTGGGCATGCGCCCATGCTTGCCGTGCCGCTGCGACACCCAGCCACGTGCTCGCCGCGAAGCCCCGCGTCCGTCCATGCCGTCCGGCAGTGCGTACATCCTCGTTGTGCAGCCGCATCGTTTGTGCCGCCCAGCCATGTGCTCACCGCTGTCGAAAACTGCAGGCGTAGCCGGCGGTGGAGAGGGTGCGCCACGCCGCCGCGGCCTCTCATTCTTTTTCCGTGCGAGGCTGCTAGCGAACGAAGCTGCGAGGAAGAAAAGGCTAAGGCAAAGGGGCAAGGGCATATTAGTCATTTCAGTGTTTGTCTATTAAAATCAGATAAAATAATGGATTGTGTGTAAAGATGTCAACGGGGAATTCCCCGTCGGAGGATGCTTCCCTATCCCCATCCCCACGGGGCAGAAAAATCACCATCCCCGTCCCCGTGAATGCTCACGGGGGACATTTTCTCCCCATCCCCGTCCCCGTGCGGGGATTTTATACCCGTCGGGTCTCCGTCCCCGCGAATCAACATCCAATATATAACTCAGTAATTTAAACAAAAACACGTTTAAAAGTTGTACGGGGCCACAAATTTACGGATTGAGCAAGTAGTGCTCTGTCAAAACTCAAAGTCTTGTACACTGACATAGAAATGTGTGAATGAATTTCAGATCTACAACTTTCTTAAAAAAAACAGTTCTACAACACGGAGGAGAAAGAAACAACAAAATCACTGGATGTGGCGTACAGCAGGAAGAGGAGGAGCTCATGGGATTGCCGACTTATAGAAGAACTGATCTAAAAAATGAAAGAAAATCACTCGAACGAAGCCATAGTGTCTCATCCTCCACTCGATCTGCAAGTGGCATCACGGATTCTCTGTTGCGTGTGTATCTCGCACATCGGTTGCTAGATTTGGAGCTGTTGTGGATCTCTTCTCATCTCTCATGTGCGGTCTGTGTATAGGAATGGACGAACCTGTTGCAGAGGACCGAGGAAGGGGAGCCGAACTACCGATGGGCTGCGGACTGCAGCCGGCGAGCGGACCTGAGAACGGAGCAGATAGCCCTGGGTGGTTAGGGTTAGCAGCTTTTATATGTGCCTCTTGACGTGGGCCGTGATGGGCCAGTTCACCGTCGAAACAAAAATGGGCTCTTAACACCGACGGCTGTAGCAAACGGGGACACGGGGACGGGGGACGGTTCCCCATCCCCGTCCCCGTTATACCCGACGGGGATCACTTCATCCCCGTTTAATCCCCATGGGGACAAAATGTGCCCCATCCCCATCCCCTAATAGCGGAATTCCCCGCGGGGAATCGGGGATCGGGTCCCCGTTGCCATCTCTAATTGTGTGTCTTATAGCATATTGGCAAGGAATTATTATGTCTTTTGACAAAGACAATTTTTTTTGTGGTTTGTGGCAAAAGCCACACTTTAACTCCTGGCAAATTTTGCATATAAAGAACTTGTTAGCTTGTTTGAACTCTAGACTTGTCAAAAAAAATATTTATATTTATTCGAAATTCTTAATAATCAGTACAATATTGTCACGGACCTCACCCAAATGCATCCGTCATTTGGACCTAGTCACGGAACCCTGACTCCCGGTCCCAGCCCCGGCAGCCTCCGCCTCCGCCTCCGCCGCCGCCGCCACCCGCAAAACCCCAACCCGCCCCGTCCCCAAATCTTGGAGCTCGCCCCCGTCGCCTCCTGCCCTGGGGAGCTAGGCATCTTCCCCGCGGCGGCCGAAATGCCTGCCGGTAAAGCGCCGAAGGGAGCGGGGCAAGCATCTCCGGCGAGCGGCGGCGACCGCATCGGCGCCCTCCCGGACGAGCACCTGCACGGGATCCTCGCCTTCCTCCCCACGCAGCAGACTGTGCAGACCTGCGTGCTCGGCCGGCGTTGGCTCCGCCTCTGGAAGTCCGCCACTGTCCTGCGCATAGTCTGCGCCGACGGGAACGCGCCGCTGCCCTTCCAGGAGGCTCGCGAGTTCGTGGACAGCCTTTTGCTCCTCCGTGGAAGCCTGCCTCTTGAGTCATTTGAGCTCAGGGTCGACGGCGCCGCCATTGACGTTCGCCGCGTGAGGCTCTGGGTCAGTTACGCCGTGCAGTGCAAAGTCCAGGTGCTGCGGCTCAGCTTCCATGGGAATAAACATGCTACGGTCTCGCTCCGGCCGCAGGAACCACCCATCGCCTCCATGCACTTGACCAAGCTGGAGCTTCACGGCGTCGCGTTCAATGGTGACTTCATTGACCTCTCGAGGTGTCCCACGTTGAAAGATCTAGAGACTGAAGGCTGCTCCTTCGTGCTTGCGGGAAGAATCTCATCCCAGTCCTTGAAGCGTCTAAAAATCACAGGAGCAGTATTCAACCAGAGTTCTCGAACCCGTATTCATGCCCCCAATCTCACTAATCTGGAGCTACATCTCAGCTATGGCAAAACTCCTGTACTTGAGAGCATGCCCTTGTTGATTTTAGCACTTGTTGTGATCTGGGGGAAGTTTGACTGTTGCAGCTGTTCTAACTATGGGGACTGTGGTGACGAGAGCTGCGAAAATTGCATACCAAACGACACTTCCTCCGTGCTTTTGCATGGTCTATCACAAGCAAAGATTTTAGAGTTGGGAGCTAGTGATGATACGGTATGCTTACACCTCAAATCATCATGTTCATGTTCATGTTCAGCTTGTTTTGGACATCATGATTGTAGTACTGAAGATCTAATGATCAACTTGATGCTGTTTGTCCAGTATATTTTCAGAAGGGGTTTGAAATGCTGCCCTACTTTTACTCGATTAAAGTCTCTGAAGCTCAATGAACACTGGTGTGTGCCTGATATACAAGTGCTAGCACATATTCTTGAACATTCACCAGTTTTAGAGGAGCTTTATCTTGCTCTAATTTACAAGGTAAAGTATTTCTAAATGTGAAACTTTTGCATCGTGGAACTTTATGTAGATTGTTTGTTGATATTGGTGAACTCTTTATGACACTGCAGATGCGGGAACTTAATGTGATAATGAAAGGGAGGTTCAGTCCAAAGGAGCTACCACCCACAATATCAGCACACCTTAAGAGAGTGGTAGTCAGATGTGGAGCGGTTGACCAAAGAGTTCTTCAAGTTTTGAAGTTCCTGTGTGAACTTAACATCAGTAAGTTAGCTAGTGCCTTGAAACATTCTTATCCTTTTTATTTTTTTGCTGTTTGGCCTAACATTAACATATGGGGAAAATCAAAGTGGCGCAATCAGGAAACTCCATGTTAATTACTAAAGCAGTGATTTGGTGCCAAGTTATTCTTGGAATGAAAATCTTGCACTGCATTCTGCCATTCTGGTTATGGGAAGCAGAAAGTACCATTTGATCCATTTTGTTCACGAATCAGAAGTGTTTGTATATACTCTCCAAGCTTTTGATAAAAATTGTTGGCCTCTGTATGTAGGAAAGAGAAAGCAACATGTTGCACATTTTTTGGCATTGCAGAGCAGCAGCACAATGTGCTGCTTGCTGATTAGTTCTGTGCCATAAAACAAATATCAGTATGTCGGATTTAAGTACAATTCTTCAAGCCTTCTTAAGTTTGTTATGCCTTTGGGCAACTCCACTAACTTCGTGCAATATTCAAGCTTTATGCATTCCAGAGTACCAATTAATGTGACCCATTTAGGAAGTAAGGTGATATCAGTTCGAGTAAGATCCAGAGTGCGCAATGTATGACAAGAAAAGACACTTGGAAGATCTCTGAGATTATGACAACCAGATAACTTAATTCTATCCATATTTGTATGCTCCCAAGTAAATTTTTGCAGCTGATTATGCACACATACACAATTGACAATATCAAGCACACTTAACTTTTCAATCTTACCTATGGAACTGGGTATCTCAATGAGTGCGTTACAGGAATATAGCTGCAAAGATCGCAGATCTTGACAATCACCAATAGATTGAGGTAGACTCCTAAGGTCAGTAACCATCAACAGCTCTAGAGTTTTTAGCTTCTTAAGCTTGCCAATAGACTCAGGTAATGTTGAAAAGCCTTTGCACTTCGTAACATGAAGTGCCTGCAAGTTCCAACAGCTTGACATTGCTTCTGGAAATTCCGTGCAATTAACATTACATATCCTTAGGTAACCAAGAAATTCAAACTTTAGTATGAATAGTGGGAATGGTGCATCACTTGTATAGTCCAGAACAACACTACGGATGTTGCAACACTTCTTCATTGGTTTGTCAAAAGATATGTTACCACCAGAGACATAGAGAGCATGGGTCTTGTCAAATAGGTTACTGGAAACCTTCTCGGTAGTTGAAGTCAAAGATAAATATCGGCATCTGAGAATACAGTTTGGTGCCATATTCTTCTGTAGAGATGTCACTATTTCATGCTGTAAAATTTGTCGAGTGAGATCATGAATCAGGTCGTGCATCTTGTACACTAGTTGACAAGTGAAGATATTTCTTGATGCATCTTGAAGAAAGCAGAGTTTTGTAAGAGAATCAAAGTAAGCACTTCCAATATCTTCTGGCAGCTCTTCATTCATTGGATTAATGAATCTATGGGCTATCCATTGGGCAATCAAGTGGTCTTTTGTGATTTCATAGCCTTTTGGAAATATAGAGCAAAATGTAAAGCACTGCTTCAGATGATCTGGCAAGTGAAAGTAGCTCAATTTCAATGATGCAAACACTCTGTCTTTTATACTATCAACATTCCATAAGTTACTTTCTCTTATGGCCCTCCAAGTGTTTATTTCCCTCTTGTCATAGAGGACACCACCTAGAGTTCTGATTGGTAGCGGCACCCCACCACATTTATTCACAATCTCTTTTCCAACCTGTATAAACTCAGACTCCAAATCATCCTCCGCCAACCCAGAATTCTCTTGAAACAAGGTCCAACTCTCGACCTCTGACAAGAAAGCCAGGTTGAATATATTCCTAGATTTTGCTTCTTCTGCAACCTTTTGATCATGAGTAGTTAGCAGAATTTTGCTTCCAGGTGCTCCACAGTTCACAAGAACCATGAATTGTTCCCAGTCAAGCCGGTCATCATGCCAAGCATCATCCAGGACAAGAAGAAATTTCTTGCCTCTCAATTTGCTTGAAATTGCATGGACCATGTGCTGTTGGGCATGGAGATCTGATTTTTGCTCAAGGATAGTTTCAAAAAGCTTCCCGATAAGCTCTTCCACAACAAATTCTTCAGACACATGAACCCAAAATATTGTGGATTTGAAGTGCTGCTTTATCTTGTCATCTTAGCAGATTTGTTTGGCCAGAGTAGTTTTGCCAGACCCACCTAACCCGACAATAGAAACTATCCAGTCACTCTCTCCTTCATTAGATTCTATAATCTTTGTTAGAGCAACCACAATGTTGAGAAAACCAGTCCATAGGGAATAAAATAATTGTTATCAGCCAGCCCATACATTGTGGAAGTGGTCCATATGCAGTCCATAGGTACCAGCCATCCCTAGCTCTATGGACAACCCATAAGACAATAAAATACAATATATACACTGTACATCTGACTCCAAGCAATAAACAAAAAGAGCTGTTGCTCCCAGCAGGTAGCCGTTGGGCGGATGGTAGTTGGCCTGCCTTCTCTCTTCTTCACTGCCTACAAAAGCTGAAGCTTCGTGCTTCATTCTCCACACTTTCCTGAGATTTTGAACTTCTACAACACAAGAATGGAACCCCCACCTAGAAACTTTACAGGACTCCTCAATCTATGGATTCACAGATATACTAGACGAAGACATTGCACATGGACCAATCTATGGATTCACAGATATACTAGACGAAGACATGGAAATTCGTGATCGATCAACTCACAATCGTCTCAAGGAAGATTTTATAGAGCACATATGGCAAAAATTCAGTACACAACAGCATCGAGTAGACCAAGATTAGATTGTCATATCCATGTAATTTTACAATATTGTGTAATCTAGATTAGTATGGCTTATCCAATTAATTTAGGACTGTGTGTTTCCATTGAGTTGCTTTGTAATCGTATCTAAAATAAGGCAGTTGTGTTTTCTTCCTTTCATTGTTCTCAGTTTGCAACCAAAAAAAAAGAAAGAAACTAATATATCCAACCAAATAGTCCATGCGACCGAACTACACAATCAGTAGAGATTGGAGGTATAGATACCTGAGCGGAGGCTTCTGCACCTAGATGCATGCGCTAGCAGGCTGTGAGGTGGCCTTCGACGCGTGAGATCACCGGCCATCCGCTCGCCACGGGAGTTCATCGCGCCGGCCGTCCTTGCACCACGGGAGGTTGCCTCACCGGCCGTCCGCGAGGTGGCTGCGCCCCAGGTCGCCCGCAGTACGTGGGGAGGCCACGTCCGTCCGCGAGGGGGCCACGCCCTAGGTCGCCAGGCGCCCGCAAGGTCGCCGGGCAAAGCCACCTGATCTGACTTTGTAGCCTTCATCAGGGCAGGGAAGCTGCAGATCCTAGTTGATGCCGTACTTGAGAAGCTAGACACGGAAGGGCATGGCCTGATTTGGTGGAAGGAGGGAGATCGAGGACGGAGATGACGGAGGTGGCGGCGGACGGAGTTCTCCAGGAACTCGCGCGAAGGATACGGGAGGTTGAGGAGGACCGAGATTTTTATTCACTCGTGGGATCCACTCCTATGGCCAGCTTGAGTCGGATACATTGTGCCATTTGAAATAGCTAGTGCCACCTGTTGTGGGGCCTATTCTTATGGACTGGTTCACCCCTGTACATTGCGCTTGCTCTTATGATGCCATCCTTCTCCAGATTCCTTATGGGTATTCTCGATTGTTCAACATTGCTCAACAAGGACAGCTCCCCATTTGTCCTCTTTTTACTCAGAACATGCTGATAAGAAGGCAGATTATTCAGTATAGTAGTGATATCGCTTCTTTGCTTTACAATTTCAGAGAATCTATGTTTAATTGCCTTGATCTTATGAGCCACCTTGCGTCGGAATAGAAATGACTTTGGTTTTGCACAGAAATAATCAGCTATATAACAGTTATCACCGTTGATGCCCATCTTGTGTTTCTCGGCCTCTATCAAGACTTCATTTATTAAATCATCAATATCATAAGCAACATTTAAAATCCATTGACAGGATGGCTCACTCTCTATTCTATCACGAACTATGAACAGCCAGCTTGTAATCTCCACAAGTATATCTTGCAGCTTAGAGATGTCTTTTGTTACACCCATTATGGAGGCAAATTCACTGGCAATCAGTGGAACCAACTTGCTGCCTACGACCTTCAGCAGTCCAGATGCTAAGGCAGCCTCTAGTCCGGTCATATTTCATAAACTCTCTTGTGAAATCCCTGTGGATGAAATTGCAACCAACAGTCATACTTAGTTTTACGAACTCCTGCGACACTGCTACTGTTAATGTACAAACATTAATTGTCACAAGGGACATACAAGGTGATATCCCTTGGTGTATGCTCTTTGCTGATGATGTGGTGCTAGTTGACGACAGCAGGACGGGGGTTAATAGGAAGTTAGAATTATGGAGGCACACGTTAGAGTCGAAAGGGTTCAGACTTAGTAGGACTAAGACCGAGTACATGAGGTGCGATTTCAGCGCGACTAGGCACGAGGAGGGAGACGTTAGCCTCGATGGGCAAGTGGTGGCCAAGAAGGATACTTTTCGGTATTTAGGGTCGATGCTACAAAAGGATGGAGACATTGATGAAGATGTTAGGCATAGAATTTCAGCCGGCTGGTTGAAATGGCGTCAAGCTTCTGGCGTTCTCTGTGACAAAAGGGTCCCTCAGAAGCTGAAAGGTAAGTTCTATAGGACAACGATTCGTCCGGCGATGTTATACGGTGCTGAGTGTTGGCCTACAAAAAGACGACATGTCCAGCAATTGAGTGTAGCAGAGATGCGTATGTTGCGTTGGTGTTGTGGGCACACAAGGAGGGATAGAGTCCGGAACGACGATATTCGGGATAGGGTTGGGGTGGCACCAATTGAGGAGAAATTGATTCAACATCGGTTGAGATGGTTTGGACATGTCCAACGGAGGCCTCCTGAGGCGCCGGTGCGTAGTGGAGTTCTAAAGCGGGCCGATAATGTAAAGAGCGGTAGAGGTCGTTCTAAACTAACTTGGGACGAGTCCGTTAAGAGAGATCTTAAGGAGTGGAATATCTCCAAGGATTTAGCTATGGACAGGAGCGCTTGGAGATTGGCAATCAACGTGCCTGAACCGTGACCTCTTTTTGTCTTGTGCCCTTTATGTCCCTTTATGTGTCTCCCTGTTTCTCGTCTCTTTTGGGTTTCATCTCTAGCCTACCCAACTTGCTTGGGACAAAAGGCTATGTTGTTGTTGTTGTTGTTGTTGTTGTAACAGAATAAATAAAACTGTCTGCCTGTTTGAGAAAAAATACAAGGATATATGTGTAACATCATCACGAACCACAAAGATATATGTGAGAATACAGTCAAGATCAGCATACCAAAGGCTCCAGAAAATCCGAGCAACAGCAATCAGATGTCTGGTATGTACAGCACTCACTGATAAGATTCAGAAGGGGAAAAGGTCGACTTGGTTACTGAGCAAACCACGTTAGAATGATGTGCAGAACTATTAATCAGACATTGTGCTGGATCGAAGTAGGTACCTTAAATTTCAGCTCAGACAGATTCTTTCTCCTACTCCATAACTCGAGACATGGCACTGCATTTCACACTCAAAAAATCACAGAACTTCTGGGTTCATGGATCAGGATGCAGGATGCAGAGCCGCAGAAGGTAGGTGATGCCAGCTTAGTGTGACAGCAGAGAGAAAAATGGTGCCTTTGGTAGCTCCAAACCTCCAGTGGTAGTGAAGTGAAGCCAGTTGTGTCCTATAACTTTAGTGAGGAAGAGGCATTTCAACAAGTCTGAACAAAGCGAAACTTCCCTGCCAAACACAAGTCTAGTCAATAATGATAAAGAAAGGCAAACCGAAACTTCCCTGGCCAACAAAAGTCTTGTCAATAGTGATAAAGAAAGGACAAAGCGAAACATCCTGCCAAACGAAAGCTTGATACCGTACCCGAGCATCAGAATGGTGGGGGCATGAACAGCACCTCCACTACTAAAGGCTGAAGCACTCCTCTTGCTAGTACTTGTTGTCGATAGAAAGCAGAGTAGTTGGACTAATGACGCGTCCATGTTACAAATGTTTGTAGATTTGTCTTTCCATCTCTTGATTATTCTCGGGATCTTTAATTTGAATGTCTGCAGATGTACATGAGTTTGCACTTCAAAAACAATGGAATATCTTGTGACGCGCCTTTGTTTGCTTACAATCGCACGGGGATTTCCCATCTCCGTCTCCACTTTTCCTTGGCGGCTTGGCCATACGAGCCCAAGTCCAGGAGAGGTTCCACAAGCAGAAGTATCCTAAAATGATACAGTATATACTAAAAACCTCCCTATAATTATGTGATGGCAGCAAGTTAAAGCATCGACGGATGTGTAGCCAGATAGTATAAACAACATCGCCCCTGTCCACTGGCACGCCCCCGTCCACCTCGCCCGTTGCTGCCATGGCGGACACCATGCCACCACCACCCTGGCACCACTAGGAGGAAGTCACGGCCAACCCGGGCTTCGTCTCCCGCGGCCGGCCGAAGACACCGTGGCAGAAAGGAGAGGCCTGCACACGCTGGGCCATTTGCTCTCGATGTTCCCCTGGACTCGAGCTTGCTGAGCACTACAGCCCCCCACCAGGTAGGCCAAGGCCGCCGGCGACGCCGTGCTTCTAGTGTTTTAGACATTTCGGACTTATGTTTCAAGTATTTCATCTGAATGTTGCAAAAGTCAATCTAGGATGTTACATATGTTGCAATGGCAATATATGCATGTTGCAAACAAGTGTTTCAAGTGTTTCAGGTGTTTCAGACATTTGTTTCAAATGTTTCAAAAGTTAATCTGGTGTTAAACATGTTGCAAATAGCTATACATATGTGTTTCAAGTGTTTTATCTATTTTCAGACGTATGTTGCATAAATTTTATCTAGATGTTTTAAAAGTAGATCAAGGTGTTGCATATGTTGCAGCAGCACCGGTGGCTAGCGGAGAGTGGCCTGCCGTAGTGCTTCGGCTCCTACCTCGCGCCTTCCTCGCGCGGTTCGCCTCGCCCTCTCCTCTCCTCTCCCTCTCCTCCCTTCCCTTCCCTTCCATTCCCTTCATCTCGTCGTGGTAGTTTCGAGCTCGACTTGAGCGGGATGGGCACGGGCGAGGGAGTTGCATGCGTCGGGTGCAGGTGCGGGAGCTCCGTCCGGACGGTCGCCTCCTTCGGAGCGGGATGGGTGCGTGGTGAAGGAGTTGTGTGCGTTGTGGTAGGAACGGAGTGCAGGCGTAGCCGTCCAGACACGGGCGTTCGTCTGGACATTTGGGCACTAGCACTACCGTATTGCAAACACTATTTGGTGAGCCTAAGCACACTTGAGACTTGACTCGACCCTCCAAATAGTATGGAACAATGGCTACCCTAGTTCCAAGAAAGTATAAAAGAACTTGGTTCCAAGAAGCATTGTATCACACCCTAGCCCTAGCATTGCTCTCTCTCCTACGGGCGACTCAGGCGGTGCCTTTCTCCATCGCCATCCAACTCCCTCCCTTGCACCCCAAAGCCTAGTCGCCGCTAGAGCTCAATGCCCGATGTCCGACGGAGGGCAAGGATGGTGGTGGCCGGGCGTTCTCCACCCCCTCTCTCCTGTAGGGCACCTGTGTGGGCGGCAAGACCACACGAGGCGGCTACCGGCAGTGACCGGCGATGTGAATCCATCCCCCGTGCTGGCGGATCCAATGTCCCCCATGAAATCTCTAGTTTGGTTTTGGTGAATTGATGAAACCCTAGGTGCTAATCCTTGTACTCTAAGTGATCATGAGATAGGGTAGGACATTCCAAGTGGTAGAGCAAATGATGAAGATCATGATGATGGTGGCGATAGCCATGGTGATGATAAAGTGCTCGAGCTTGGAAAAGAAGAAAGAGAAAAATAAAATAGGCTCGATGCAAAGGTGATATCCATAGAGCCATTTTATTTTGGTGATCGAGACACCTAGTGGGTGTGATCACATTTAGGATAGATAGCCGTACTATTAAGACAGATGAAACTCGTATCGAAATACGGTTATCAAAGTGCCACTAGATGTTCTAATTTATTACATATGCATTTAGATTCTAGTGAGGGCTAACGCCCTTGAAAATGTTTGTGAAAATATGCTAACACACGTGCACAAGGTAATACACTTGATGGTTAGCACATTTGATCAAGGGTGGCGAAGTTTGAGACTTGGAGGTGCTGTCTCAATGTGGCAGAACTGCCCAATTTAATGTCCTCCCAAGAGTATTTGTCTTCCATTAGACACTACGTACCTAAGGAAGCGTACAAAATTATGCAGTTCTATCGAGCACACCCAACGAGAGAACTCGAAAATCTACATTCTCCCATCAGGATCGTAAATGAGAGATAAAGCTTACAACATTTTTAGCCATTTCTTACATCACTTTTAATACAACATCAGAGTAATTCATCAAATGATAATAACAGCGGAACATAACATATTATCAGAGTTTCAGCGAAAATCGAATCATTTAATGACGAGGTAAACATTATCACGAGGAACATTTTATATACCAGAAAAAATAACAGGTTATAGGTTTTCTTTTGTAAATTGTTTTTGTGAAAACTTTAAATAAGCTCTAGATTAGTGATGTAAATGAAATCCTCGCTAAGCCCACCGAGAGGTTTCCACACATGAGTGTCAGCTCTAGCGTCTACTTGTCACCTGCAACAGGGGGAATAAAACCCTGAGTACTCTGTACTCAGCAAGACTTACCCGATATGAGAAAATAAAAGACTCCAAGGTTATGCAAGGCTATTTGGCTTGTGGGCTCATTGCAACTGCAAGAAGTATTACTAAATGTGCATCCTTATAATCAACTTTTATTAGTAGTCATAGTTAGTTCCTTAATTGACCATTCTATATAAGCACCTATGCTACTTTTCAAGCAGGTGGTAAGTAATCAGAACCATTTTACCATCTTCCCTGTTCCAGTTCTTACTATGGTGCTAGACCATAGCCAAGTCATATCGTCACATTGAAATGGCGATTCGTGAATCAATGTAGCCCAGCTGGGTACTCCGAAAAACACACGTCTCGCTTGTACCCTAGGCACAAGCAAGACCAACCCGCTCCACTCCTGTCAAGGGGTCCAGGTCCTTGTCCAAACTGGGACTCCAAGCCCCCAACACTGCAAGCCTGGCCTTAGTGTGGTACTTAGACCTCCTACCCAATAATGCACCATAACAGTCGGTCTAGAAGGAGCCGGAACCCATGACAAGAGCGTAATAAGTCTTCCCACTCCCATAAGCATGTATGTGCTCGGAATAATAAGTTTGTGACCTGACTAGTGTCCACAACAACGGACGGTCCTCAATCGATACAGGCGGGACAACTGCAACCAGAGCCCCGCTCTGTTGCCCAACCAAGACCATCCAAACCCAGTCCCGCCCGGTCTCTAATTATTATTCATAATTATTCCATGTGATAGTAACATTATAATAATAGTAACAATAATATGTTTTCTATCTCTCACGAGTGACAGGTAATCACTCGACTTCTACCGGGATCCTATAGCCCGGCAAACTACGCGATCCTGTCATACTAGTACAACTCATAGGATAAGAATATATATATGCACGTGGATTTCATACAACTCCTTAAAACTCAATGGACAAGCATAAAATAAAGTGCAGAATAATATAGGTTATGCACCGGGGCTTGCCTGGGTATGATTTAACCAAAGTTAGCCTTTCATTGAAATGACACGATCCTCAAGGCACCATCTTTTCCACTACTTCGGTCGACTCCGCGATCCATCATCATTCCTACTATAATATGCGCGAATGCAATTGCAGAGACGTAAGTAAATGATGGTAACTGCAACACTTAAAATACGATCACGCCTCTCAAGCTGACGAGCTAGCTCTAATGACTAACACACTAGGCCACGTATCCACGTTGTCGAATAAGGCACCATTTTCCCACAAGTGTTTTAATTATAAAATTGATTCAATATATAAATTCAACTAGGGTTCGTTAGCTACCTTAGCAGAGCAATTATTCTATGGCTACAAAAATTATAGAGAGTGGCTAATGACTTTAGGAATGTACCATAAAATTTTTAGAGCCAACACTATCACCATTTTCTCGCAAAAATTCTTACAAGTTTACATTTTTACTAATATTAAGCATGTTAAAATATTTGCGGCAACCTGAAAATATCCTAGAGCTATGTGAACCAAGTACACTAACAGCTAGATCATGCTTTTAGAAATCTAACAAAATTGGTTTCACAATTTTTGAATCCCTCCACAATTGTATATTGAATTTACAAGTTTTACTTAGAAACCAAATGATAAAACTTTTAAGAAAACAAAAAAGGCCGATGGCGACCAAATCGGCCCAGAGACCAAAGCGACCCATGCGGGATGCGGGTGCGCGCAGCAGGCTAGCCCAGCAATGGCCCAACGCTGGGAGCCCGTCCGTGCCCACGTAGTTTTGTAGAAAAGCCCTCAACCTAACAGGTTATCACGTGGCTCCACCAAGCACTATTTCCTAAGAGATGAGCTTTGCACTATGGACCCCAGACTTTAACATCTTTGCAAAGGGGCGGTCCCTGGCGCCTCTGTGCTCAGCGACACGGTTTTGGTTGGCACACAGCCGCTACGCCGAGCACCTAGGACCCACGCTGGCCCAACTACGGGGCCGACCACTATCCCTGACCTCATGCGCGAGGATAGGTGGTGGTTAGCGCATCAGGGATGCGCTGGTGCGAGCTGCAGCGTTAAGCGGCTAATCGTGGCGACGGCACAGCCGTTCCGACGATCCTACCGGCTAGCGATGCGATAGGAGTTGCGAGGAAGCAGGAGGGACTCACCGCGGTACCCGGTGCGGTGACTGTCGAGGCAAAGGAGTGCTATAGTGCTCTGGCCACGTGCATGTGGCCGGGGCGGTGGCGCTCCGAGCATGGCAAGGTCATGCCAGTTTACCTCCGTCGGGGTCTGCAACGGAGCTGGTGCACGCACCGACAGCTTGGGGTCACAACGAGTCTACATCTATCTTTAATTGAACTAAGGCCAAGTGCAACGTCTTACCCCCTACCAGGCTACCCATGGCGGCGAGATGACCGGCGATGAGCGCTTTGCTAGATTGGCGGCTGTCAGTCCACGGCTAGGCTCGATGTGAGCAGGGCACTTTAGCTAACTGCCTAAACCACTCACGGTTGCGAGGAATTGATGCAAAACCCGAGCGATGGATTAGGGGAGGAGGAGAAATTAACGGAGGTCTCTGCACCCGGAGCGGCCGGGGATAGGACATACGAGCGGCTCGAGCGGTTAAAGGCAGGGCGGTCCCGATCGTTCGTGGCAACACAAGCACGTGCTCCCAGTTGACCTGGCAGAGGGGCGCTTGGCGCGAATCGCATGGCATGGGCGACAAGGCTGAGCGAGCACGCTAGCGTCGGCTAGCGGGACAAGCAAGGCAGAGGAACGTCCAATCGAATGTGACCCAGGGTGATCACCCACATCGCGACGGGCAGTGGGACACGCGCGGGGTACAATGCAGTAGGAGAAACGGGGGGGGGGGGCATCGCGAGGGCGGAAGCGTGCACACAGCACGACACGAGCTGTAGAGGCGTGGCGCCAGGACACAGGACAATGCAGCACAACAACAGCCAAACATGGCCACGCGTGGCGGCAGCAGCGGTGGCCAGCGGACAACCGGCTCGGTAGCAGCGGTGCAGCAGGCCCTGGCCAGCGGCCAGTAGCACAGGACCGCGTGGCAGCGGCCACAGCTGGCCAGACCTGGCACAGTGTGCCCACTGGGCCAACCAGCCAAAATAGTGGCGTGCACGGATTTTGAAGCAAGCCAAAACTCGAACCCAACTCGGTTGAGGTTCAACCAAAACTACTAACCTAAAGCCGATCATACTAGCTTTCTAACGGAGCAAACACAATGACCAGATGATGACCGGAGGGGGAGATAGAGGCATGCCAAGATGGGTTCGTCGTGCCGAACGTCGATTCGCGAACAGAGTGCCAACCAAAAGTCCATAGCGCGTTCAAACGATGTTCAGGCAATTTCTACGAAGCAGCGTGACACCTAACCCAACCTCGGTCTACACCACGCTAGGGTACACACTATGCTGCAACCAACGATACGAAAACATGCATCCAGTGTTTAAGAAATTAATCAAAATTTAAATGCCAAAATGGCATTGTCTACTATTTTCCATACTTAGAAAAAAATCAAGGCTGCAGCTAGAACCTACAGCCCTTAGCGCTTTTTCCCTAATTTTTAAGAGGTATAAACCTTGCCGATTTCAACTAACTAACATAGCATGACATAGCTCCTAGTTCATACTAACTTATAGAAACAAAATATGTAGATATTATTTTATTATTTTGCCTGCTATAATTTGCCAAAAAGGATACCTTTTAAACATGTGTTATGTCACACTTGTGTTTATAGAATTTGTTTTCACGCTAAACGATTAAAACGACGTATTCTATTTTTCTCATTAGGAGCTTATTAACACGTTTACACCTTAAGTGATACAACTTACAATATCCACTGGACTTCTCTTTTCCAAAAGATGAGACATACCATTTGATTATCATTTCATGTGAGTTTAGAATTCTAAACCCAAAAACTTGGTTTATTAATTTCTTTTAGGCCTTAACCAAAATGCTAAACGAGCTCGTAACACTCGAGGTGTTACACTCAAGCTGACCGAACGCTGCCATGGCAGTGACTAGACTTAGGCAGGCGTGTTCGGTCAGTGGCGCGTAGTGTGGTGTGGCCTCAGTCCTTTGACTAGACACTGGAGAAGAGGAAGGACCGAACGCGTAGGGGATGCGTCCGGTCAGGTACTGACGTACGCTGATGCAAGTACTCAGAAGAGGAAGGAAGGAGCGGACACTGGTGTGGGTCCGGTCACCGTTGACCGGACGCATCAGGTCATGAAAAAGGCACCCAAGGAGCTTACTGGAAACGATCTGACTCTGCGTTGGCGCAAGTCAGGTCAGTACAGTGACGCATCCGATCATGGTTTGGTGAAGGCGTGGGTTAGCGCGAGCGGAAGCCGGGTGGCCGTGTCTGGTCGGTGTCGTGCGCGTCCAATCGTCACTAAAGCTCTAGCGCAGGCGAATTTGACCATTGGGATCGGGCGATCATCGTTGAAAGCGGGGGACATGTGGATGATGATTGGTGACCGGACGCTGGGGCTAGTGGGTCTAGTCACGTTGACCAGCGCGTTCGGTCGCCCCAAATTCAGTGCAGACAGGGGGGCCAACGGCTCTATTCGTTGGGGCTCCCTATATAAGTGTGTTGGCCGGCTCTTGCTCACTCTCTTGGCCATTTTCATTGACATAACAACCTCGTGAGCTAAGCCAAAACCCACCCACTCATCTCCATTATTGATTCATTATCTTTGTGAGATTGAGAGTGAATCCAAGTGCATTGCTTGAGTGATTGCATCTAGGGGTACTTGGTGATTGTGTTTCGCTGCAGATTTCACTTGTTTCTCTTGGTGGTTGCTGCCACCTAGATAGCTTGGTGCAGTGAGGATTGTTGAGCGGAGGAAGGTGATTGTCTCTGGCTCTGATCGTGGTGATTGTGAGGGGTTCTTGACCTTTCCCCGGCGAAGAGCCAAAAGGTACTCTAATGGATTGCTCGTGGCTTGTGTAATCCTTATCTTGTGTTGGTTGTGCAGCACCTGGTTGTGGGTTAGGCGTGTGATGCCTATTAGCGCATGAACCTCCAAGTGAGTGAATCACCACAACGAGGACTAGCTTGCCGGTAAGCAAGTGAACCTTGATAAAAAATCATTGTATCATCTTGTTCTCCAAGGATTTCATTGTATTCATTGTGATTGATTAATTGTCTCTTGCCATGGCGGTATAACCCTCCTACCTCTCTTGTGCATTTACTTTTCTAGTGTAGCTAAGCTCTTTAGTGTAATTAGTTTTGAGAGCTAGCTAGTATCTTGTTTAGTGGTTAGTGAGGCTCTTTAGTTAGTCTTTGAGAGCTCACTAACTTAGAGGTAGTGACTTAGCCCTTTGTATGTGACTTAGAGACTATAGCAACTAGAATTGTGGATAGGAGGCTTGCATTTTTAGTAGGCTAGCGCAACACTCGCTTCACTTCATATTTGTCTAACATCTTGGCTCAAGTGTTGTTATAGAATTTTTTGTAGCTATTCACCCCCCTCTAGCCATTAGGACCTTTCACCCACCCCGATCTATCGTCCCGCGCATAGAGCTGGTCGTCGAAGACCTTTTGGTGGGGCTTGTGCAAGGTCCCACGGGTTCGTGTGGTGACACAGCTGCTCCCTCCTCACCTCCTGTGGGCTCAGTGCACATCTAGAGGGCGATGCGGAGGTGAGCCATGTGGGCTATGCAGCAACGACGATATGGAGGCCGCACAAGGGCTATATTTGGCGACGGTGGTACGGCGTGGCCATGAGGATGCTCGGCAGCGGCGACGGCAACGACGAGCGGCTATGGGGGCATGCAACCACTGGGCTACGACCTGGAGGTGGCAGGCTATGCCGAAGGAGGGCCAGTGTTGCATGTGCGGCAAGGCTAGTTCTGGTTCTGTAGGTTGCTCGATCCGAGGGGGTGGCAGATTGTAGTTGTCGTGTGCAGCTGGCGCATCGACGCCTCTCTAGAGGGGCTTCCGTGGGGTGGCAGGACGATGACAAGGACAATGGTGGTAGGCAAGGGGTGATCATCATCATGGCCTAATGGTTGTCCTAGGGGGGGCACCTTGGGCGAAAGTCTTGGCGATGGTGACTCTTGTGGGTGCCACTTTCCCTGTTGAGGGCGTCAAGTTCCCCTCTAGCATTGTCTACCAAGGGTGAAAACCCTATCCATTTTTTTTGACGAGCGACATGTGGTGGAATCGCCCAGTTTAACACGCTTTCAGGGGCACTTGCCTTCCACAGACACTAAGTGCCCCGAAAGTGAGCTAAACCAGGTGGTTCCATCGAGCACACCCAACGGGAGAACTCGAACACTCCACATTTTACGTCCGGGATCCAATAATGAGTACAAACTTACATTACTTAGTCCATTTCATAGAACACAGAGTCTCAGAAATAGTTATTACAATACTAGAGGTTCAGAGTGCAATAAACTAACAGCAGAAATTAAATAAACGCCTACGGAGCGAGATGAGAATCTGTCTGTGCCCACCAGAAGAATTCTCCACACAAGGCCTACCTGCTCAAGGTGCACCTGCAACAAGGGTAAAATAAACCCTGAGTACACAATGTACTTGCAAGACTTACCCGACTGGGAATTATATTTCCCGACTCTCAAGGGTTATGATAGGCTTTCTAGCTGGTGGGTTTTTCTTGCTTGCGAAAAACAGCACTAAGAGTGTGTCCTTAATTCTGAACTTTTATAAGCCGTATTTTATTCATTAACCAATAATCTCTGTAAGCACCTATGCTATAATCAAGCAAAAGTTGAGCAATTTAGGACCATTTCTTCAACTTTTCATTTGCCAATTATTACTACGATGCCAGAGCGTAGCCAAGCCGTACCGTCACGCAGAAATGGCGATTCGTGAATCAATGTGCCTAGCTGGGTACCCTAAAAAACACACGCCTCGCTTATACCCTAGGCACAAGCAAGACCAACCCGTTCCCCTCCTATCACGGGTTTCCAGGTCCCCGTCCAAACTTGGACTCCTAGCTCCCGTACTTGAGGCCCGGCCTCAATACGGTGCTAAGACCTCCACCTATCCCCGCCTCCAATCAGTCGGTCCGGAAAGAGCCAGAGCCCATGACAAGAGAGTAACAAGTCTTCCTAGCCCCCATCTACTAGTATATGCTCGGGATAAGAAGATCTGTGACTTGACCAGGGTCCATGCAACGAACGGTCCTTAATTGACACGGATAGGGAAATAGTGCAACCCAATTATGCCCCATGGCCGTGGGACACAACTTGCTACACCCACCAATACCCATACCACATCCCTGCCCGGTCGCCAATTCCTTTCCACCATTTTATCCAAAATGCAATATCCATAAGAGTAACTCTCTATTGTGAGTAACGATAGGTCACTCACTCTACCGATGATCCTAAGCAAAGCAACTATGCGATCCTGTACTAGTAAGACTCATGGGTATATATATATGCATGTGGGTATCATAGAACTTCCTACCACATAAATGCAAAGCACTTAAATATATACAAGATTTGCAAAAATAAGGGTTATGCACCGGGGCTTGCCTTGGGAAGGTGCAAAGTCAGAGGTGTTAGTCGCGGGTGGCTCTTGGAACTCCTCCGGTACAAAGATTTCCTCCTCATACTCCTCGACGACTTCGTCGAAGTCCTGCTCCTCCGCGGCCCCGTACTCAACCACCTCGGGATCTACATGCATGCAATGATAATACCACACTTAAAAAGGTGACAACGGTAACTCTAATAACCACAACCACCAACTACTAGCTAACTCGAATGGCTCATATGATAAGCTACCAATACTTCTACTAAACAATGGTCGGCTGAAGTATCCCAACTCTAGCAACCAACCAACACCTGAACTCTTGATTATCGATTTACTGCATAACACTACTAGGGAACTTAGCTACCCTAACAAACAAGCTATTCCAAGGATAAGAAAATTACAGCAAGCAACTAATGACATCATGAAGCTACTGTAAAAGTTTTAGAGCTAGAGTTACCCTAGATTAGCCATAAAAATTCCCACATGAATTAAAGACTTGATAGCAATCATTTTTGTATCGATTTAAAAAGACTAAGCCTCACTACAGTTATATGTGAAGTGATTTCACCAACTACTAGAGCAAGACATTACCAACCCAACGGAACTAGTCTCGTGATTTTTGGATGTTTACAAGATTTAACACAAATTTCCAAATTGCAGTCATTTGCGAGAAATCATAACCAAAATGATCTCCCTAACGAACAGTGGAAAACCCCAACCCAACCGGGCGGCCCAATCCCGCAGCCCACCCGCGCTCCGCGCGCGTGAACACACCACGCGAGACGGCCCATCGGAGATGGCCCGCGAAGCGGACACGGCCCAGCCGGGGAAAACCCGCACTGACCCTAGCACAAAAGCTAAAAGGCCCCTGGACTTCCATGGAATTACGCGTCTGCCAACTCCACTATTTCCCTAGTCACAGTTAAGCACTAGAGTCCCCCAAACAAACCCTTCTTCACAATGGGGAGGTCCCCCGACGCCTCCCCGTCCGCTGGCGCGGCAAACAGCGGCACCGGCGGCCACACCGGTCTACTAGGAGATCCCAAAGCTCAAAAGGTTAAAGCCGACACCCACCTGCGGGACTCCACGCACAAGCAAGGGGCAGTTGGGAGGTCGAAGATGCACCGGAACGGCTCCACCATGGCGATGTTGACCTGCACGGGTGGCGAAGGCGTTCCGATGAGCTACGGGTTTACGGGAGGCGGTAGACACCGCGGTGAGCACCAGAGACTCACCACGCACCTACCCGAGGGGGTGGTTCTGCCCTAGACATCCTAAGCAGGCCTGGCCACGTGCGCGCGGCGAGCTTGACGGCGACCCGCAGCGGCGAGGTGGTGGCTCGAGGGCTACCACAAGGGTGCGCACGACGACGAGGGGTCTCAACCGAACTATCTGTGCCAGTCAAACGATGCACGATGGTCAAGCAGGGAGCTGCACAAGCAAATGGTGGCTCTAGCCTTAAAGGCACGGTGGAGAGTACAATTCTGAAATTCGGGCTCGGCAGCGGATGAGTTGGAATGGGGTAAGGACGAGCGGCTGAGGCACAGTCCTACGAAACAGCGTGCACGATGAATTTGGCCAAGGTGGCGCCTCCATGCCGATTTTTTTGCAGAGCGGGACCGACTGCCAAGATGACAGGGAGCAGAGGGTCAGCGCCGAGGTCACCTCCACGGCCCACATGGGGGGGTGCTGTCAAGACATGCGCGGCAGACCGAGGAGAGCGTGGCGTGCACGAGTGGCCACCGACCGGGTACAAGCGATGCAGGGGCCGACAAAGACGCGACGTGCGCTGACCCAGGTGACACACGTCGCTGAGCACGACAACGAGCGGGGGGGGGGGGGGCAGCGGAGCAGCAAGGACGGCTCATGAAGCGGGCGGCCGAGAAAACCCCAGCCACAGCAGCAAGGGCCGACAGCGCGAGAACACGTGGTAGTGACCGGCTGCGGCCGACCAGACGCGCTAGCCTGCCTAGCTCGACCGCGCGGCCAGGCGCCGGCACGGAGTGGTCTGGTGGTGACCGCGCCCACAGAGGGGAAGCAAATGCCGACGCTACGCGAGCGCGAATTTTAAAGCGCCAAAACCCTCCTACCCTGACTCAACTACGACTCAATCAACTGGACTGCGGCCTACAGGGCACCAAGAGCCAACTCCGGAGGCCAAAACACGACTAAGCCACCAACACGGTTAAGCAAAGAAATTTCCGCGAACACGAGATTGTCAAAAGCTCAACCGCTAACGGACCGAAGCAACTTTTGGTTTTCCAAAACGATTTCCAAGCTACTCGGAAAACTAGCTAGCCAATTACTTTACCGTCACAAGGGCTGCATTATACTCTACAGAGCTAGTGCGTCACTTCTTATTAAGGTGTGGCAACAGGTTCCAACAATTTTGTTAAATAAAATTCCTTTTTGCACCTTAATCGATGCAACACGTAAATAAGATGCTCAAGACAAGACTTAGCGTAAAGTTACACGCGGTAACACCGAGGGTGTTACAGCTCTACCCCCCTAAAAGAAAATCTCGACCTGAGATTTCCCGTGCCTAGTGTGGAAAAGGGGTTGGAAAACAACATTCACTAGACGTATTACCTACAGGGATTAGGCAGAAGATGGGGATAGTGCTTCACAATATAACTCTCTAATTCCCATGTTGCTTCATCTTCCGAATGATGTTGCCACTGGATCTTGTAAAATTTCACTACACTACTTCTAGTCACTCTCTCCTTCTCATCCAAAATTTGTACCGGGTGTTCCACATAGGAAAGGTCTTGTTGAAGGGGAAGTCCTTCGATTTCTACTGCCTCAGTGGGAACCTGCAAACACTTTTTCAACTGAGACACATGGAAGACATCATGGACAGCTGACAAGATATCAGGGAGCTGAATGCGATAGGCCACTGGACCACGCTGGGCCAAAACCTTGTAGGGCCCAACATAGCGTGGAGCCAGTTTCCCGCGAACACCAAAACGATGCACACCTTTCATGGGAGATACCTTGAGATACACATAATCCCCAACTTCAAATTCCAAGGGCCTCCTTCTCTTGTCTGCATAGGTTTTCTGTCAGTTCTGCGCTGCCTTCAAGTGACTCCGGATAATCCCAACCTTCTCTCTTGCTTCAAGCACAAAGTCGGGCCCAAAATAGCCACGGTCTCCCACCTCAACCCAGTTGAGTGGGGTCCTGCATTTCTTGCCATAAAAAGCCTCAAATGGTGCCATCTGGATGCTCTCTTGATAGCTGTTATTATAAGAAAAATCAACCAACTTCAAACATTCATCCCACTTTTTAGGAAAAGAGATGACACAAGCTCTCAACATGTCTTCAAGCACTTGATTCACCCTTTCTGTCTGACCATCGGTCTGGGGATGATAAGCTGAACTTCTGAGACGGCTAGTACCAAGGCATTCTTGGAGTTGCGTCCAAAAACACGACATGAAAATAGCTCTGCGTTCAGAAACAATAGTAAGCGGAACTCCATGGAGAGTCACAATGCGATCAAAATACAGCTTGACATACTGCGAGGCTGTGTACCTAGTACCCACTGGAAGAAAATAAGCTATCTTTGTGAGGCGATCCACAATGACCCAAATAGAATCATGGCCCTTGGCCGTGCGGGGTAATCCGGTAATAAAATCCATGGATATATCCTCCCATTTCCAGACCAGAATAGGCAGAGGCTATAGAAAACCCGGCTTCGCAGATGGTCTGCCTTGACTCTTCCACAAATATCACACTCTGCAATATACCTAGTGATATCCTGCTTCATGTTTGACCACCAATACAACTAGCGCAAATCATGGTACATTTTGTTACTCCCCGAGTGAATAGACAACTTGGATTGATGAGCTTCATCCAGAATCTTCCTTCTAAGCTCCTCATTACCGGGAACCACTATCCGGTTCTTGTATTTCACCACACCTTGCTCGTCAATGCTGAAGTGTGGACCACGCCCTTCAGCCATCAACTTTTTGATGTGGGGAATCTCCAAGTCATCATATCTTTGCTCCGCAATGATTTGCTCGAGTAATTCTGAGACTAAAGCAATCTGTGCTAATACTGCAGAGTGAGAGAGAGGCAAGGACTCTTCGTCATGCACATGTGACTTACGGCTCAAAGCATCAACCACCACATTAGCCTTTCCTGGATGATAATGGACCTCTAAGTTGTAATCTTTAATCAACTCAAGCCATCTCCTTTGCCTCAGATTCAACTCGGGTTGAGTAAAAATATACCTAAGGCTCTTATGATCCGTAAAAATGTGCACTTTATTCCCCAACAAGTAGTGTCTCCAAATTTTTAGAGCGTGCACCACTGCAGCTAGCTCTAAATCATGGGTTGGGTAATTCACCTCATGCTTTTTCAGTTGGCGCAAAGCATATGCTATCACACGCCCATCCTGCATAAGCACGCACCCAAGCCCAGTCCTGGAGGCATCACAATAAACATCAAAAGGCTTCTCAATATCCGGTTGAGCCAGAACCGGAGCTGAGGTAAGAAACTTCTTCAATGCCTGAAAAGCTTCTTCACACGCCAGACTCCATACAAACTTTGCATCCTTCTGAAGCAGCTTCGTCATGGGGTGAGCTATTTTAGAGAAATCCTGAATAAATCGCTGATAGTACCCGGCAAGACCTAGAAACTGGCGGATCTGATGCACTGAAGTAGGAGACTTCCAACTCAACACATCCTGAATCTTGCTAGGATCTACAGATACACCCTCAGGAGTCAAAACATGTCCCAAGAACTGAACTCGATCCAACCAAAACTCGCACTTGCTAAACTTAGCGTACAACTTATGCTCGCGCAACCGGGTCAGGACGGTGCGGATATGCTGTGCGTGCTCTTCTTCATTTTTGGAATATATCAAGATATCATCAATGAAGACCACTACAAACTTATCCAACTCCGGCATAAAGACTGAATTCATGATATACATGAAAAATGCAGGAGCATTTGTGAGGCCGAAAGACATGACTAGATACTCATACAACCTATACCTAGTAGAAAAAGTTGTCTTTGGTATATCTTGCGGTCGGATCTTTATCTGGTGATAGCCCAACCGAAGATCAATTTTTGAGAACACCTTTGCCCCAGCCAACTGATCAAACAAAGCATCAATACGGGGCAAGGGGTACTTGTTCTTAATGGTTACCGCATTGAGGGGACGGTAATCCACACACATGCGAAGGGTACCATCCTTCTTCTTTACAAAAATGGCAGGACAACCCCAAGGTGAAGAACTGGGACGGATGAACCCTTTATTCCGCAACTCTTCTAACTGTTTCTTCATTTTAGCTAGCTCCTTTGGGGCCATACGGTAGGGACGCTGGGAAATAGGAGCAGTACCAGGCTCTAACTCAATAGTAAACTCCACATCTCTATCCGGTGGTAACCCAGGCAAATCATCAGGAAAAACATCTGGGAACTCACAGACCACGGGAATAGAGGTGAGATCAGAAGAGACTTCCACAGGTGCCGCAATTGGCGAAGTGAGTTCCGAAGGAATGAGAAGAGACATCCTGCCCTCGGATGCAGGAAGTCACAACTCGACAACTCTCCGCTTAAGGTCCAAAACTACCCCATAAACCTTCAACCAGTTCATGCCCAGTATTACATCAATGCCATGCTCAGGTAGCAACATGAACTGAAGGCGATAAATGTGAGTGGCTAGCACTAAACTGACGGTATCCGTCCGGGTGTTGATAAACATCTTTGCACCCGGAGTGTTGATTCTATAGGCCTTAGGGATGGCCATAATAGGTAGATTATGCCTTTTTGCATACCCCATGCTCATAAATGAATGCGATGCTCCAGAATCAAATAACACAAGAGCTAGGTGAGAGTTGATGGTGAACATACCAGCCATCATGGGTTGATCCTGTAATATTTCGTCAGCCTCTGTGTAGTTCACCTGTCCCGAACGGCTCACTGGGACTTTCTTCTTGATAACCGTCCTCTTGATCAAACGAGAGTTGGCGGACGACTGGGCAGACTGAATAGGCCGGTTCTCAGGACACTCCCGAGCAAAGTGGCCCTCCTTGCCACACTTGAAACAGCCAGTAGACTTGACCATCTACCCCAAACGAGGTGGAAACTGCTGTCCCTGTGGCTGTTGCACCTGCTGGAAAGGTGCACGGTACTGAGTCGTCGGAGCCTGACGAATCTGCTGAGGCTATCGAGACGGCTGTCCACTAGGAGAATGGTAGGACATACTCTTAACGACCTGCATCTTCTGCGCCTGCTGGTGACCAGGAGACCCAGAAATCCCCCGCTTGCGCTTCCACTCAGCCTGAGTGTCACGCTGCAGACCCTCCATAGCAATGGCTGCATTCATCAGGGTGCCAAAGGTCTAGTAGTTCCCAGTGTACAGCTCCTTCTATAAAATACAAGAGAGGCCACGGTAGAAGCGGTCCCTCTTCTTCTCATCTGTGTCAACGTGGGTGCCAGCATACTGTGCCAAATGGTTGAACTTGTTGGCATATTCCATCACGGACAAGCTTCCCTGCTCTAGATCCAAGAACTCTGAGAGCTTCCTGTTCAGAACACCCACAGGAATGAAATACTCTCGGAAGGCCGTGGTGAACTCCTGCCACGTCACCTGGTGGTTCACCTGCTGCATGGCATTGAAGGTATCCCACCAAGCGCTGGCAGACCCCAACAGCTGCTGTGCGGCGAAGCGCACCTTCTGCTCATCGGTCACCGTGAGCAACAGGAACTTCTGCTCTAGCACACGAAGCCAGTGCTCCACATCTAGAGGCTCTACAGACGACGTGAACGTGGGTGGGTTAGTCTTCAAGAAGTCCTGATACGAATAGGGCCTCTCAAGATCGCGGGCACCACCCCTGTTCCCGCCGTTGCCACCGACATCCTGCGCCATCAACTCCAGGGCACGAGCTGTCTCGCGCCAAGAAGCCAACAACTCTGCCATCATCTCCGCCTGAGTCATCAGAGGCGGTGGTGGCGGTGGAGGAGGAAGAGGAGCCAAGCATGGGGCGCCATGACTCTCCCCGTTGGCATTCTCGCGACCACCCTCGCGACCATTCTCGCCATGGCCCTCCTGATCATGGCCCACTCCAGCGCTGGTACTCCCGTGACCAGACCCAACTCCCACACGGCGGGACCTCAGGTCCATCTGTAACAGATAAGAACCAACCATTAGGGCATTTCTCCGGATTTAGGATACGAGACTGAGACGATGATACAACCTTCAAAAGAGTTGAAGCAATTTATTTTAATTCTTGTTCTACCCTGTTACTAGCTATGGTTATCGTGAAGGGGTTTTTAGATTAACCAGGTTTTTATCTTTATGATGCATGCATCGCCCTACACGTTCACTCAAGCCGGAAATATAGCGGCACTTCGCTAGCAACTTGGCACATCGCACACTCACTTTCGAAACTAGCGTTCCCTTACGCAATGTAAGTCAATGTACCTGCAGAAGATGGTTAGGTAAACCAGTGCCACTATCCTAGTAAACCATATTGCTAGGGCTGAATACTTAATTACGTCGACTTTACTGCAATCCTAATTTTATAAATCCTTTGTTGGTCCAAGTTTTAAGCCTTTTGAAATAGGTGATTAAGCTTGTAAGCTCATTATTGGCTCTGGTACCAACTGTGGCGGAATCGCCCAGTTTAACACACTTTTAGGGGCACTTGCCTTCCAATAGACACTAAGTGCCCCGAAAGTAAGCTAAACCAGGTGGTTCCATCGAGCACACACAACGGGAGAACTCGAACACTCCACATTTTACGCCCGGGATCCAATAATGAGTACAAACTTACATTACTTAGTCCATTTCATACAACACAGAGTCTTAGAAATAGTTATTACAATACCAGAGGTTCAGAGTGCAATAAACTAACAACGGAAATTAAATAAACGCCTACGAAGCGAGATGAGAATCCGTCTCTGACCACCAGAAGAATTCTCCACACAAGGCCTACCTGCTCAAGGTGCACCTGCAACAAGGATAAAATAAACCCTGAGTACACAATGTACTCGCAAGACTTACCCGACTGGGAATTATATTTCCCGACTCTCAAGGGTTATGATAGGCTTTCTAGCTAGTGGGTTTTTCTTGCTTGCAAAAAACAGCACTAAGAGTGTGTCCTTAATTCTGAACTTTTAGAAGCCATATTTTATTCATTAACCAATAATCTCTGTAAGCACCTATGCTATAATCAAGCAAAAGTTGAGCAATTCAGGACCATTTCTTCACCTTTTCATTTGCCAATTATTACTATGATGCCAGAGCGTAGCCAAGCCGTCCACGCAGAAACGGCGATTCACGAATCAATGTGCCCAGCTAGGTACCTCGAAAAACACACGCCTCGCTTATACCCCAGGCACAAGCAAGACCAACCCGTTCCCCTCGTGTCACAGGTTTCTAGGTCCCTGTCCAAACTTAGACTCCTAGCTCCCGTACTTGAGGCCCGGCCTCAATACGGTGCTAAGACCTCCACCTATCCCCGCCTCCAATCAGTCGGTCCGGAAAGAGCCGGAGCCCATGACAAGAGAGTAACAAGTCTTCCTAGCCCCCATCCGCTAGTATATGCTCGGGATAAGAAGATCTATGACTTGACCAGGGTCCATGCAACGAACGGTCCTTAATTGACACGGACAGGGAAACAGTGCAACCCAATTATGCCCCGTGGCCGTGGGACACAACTTGCTACACCCACCAATACCCATACCACATCCCTGCCCGATCGCCAATTTCTTTTCACCATTTTATCCAAAATGCAATATCCATAAGAGTAACTCTCTATTGTGAGTAACGACAGGTCACTCACTCTACCGATGATCCTAAGCAAAGCAACTATGCGATCCTGTACTAGTAAGACTCATGGGTATATATATATATATATATATATATATATATATATATATATATATATATATATATATATATATATATATATATATATATGTGGGTATCATAGAACTTCCTGCCACGTAATGCACAACACTTAAATATATACAAGATTTGCAAAAATAAGGGTTATGCACCGGGGCTTGCCTTGGGCAGGCGCAAAGTCAGAGGTGTCAGTCACGGGCGGCTCCTAGAACTCCTCCGGTACAAAGATTTCCTCCTCGTACTCCTCGATGACTTCCTCGAAGTCCTGCTCCTCCGCAGCCACGTACTCAACCACCTCAGGATCTACATGCATGCAATGATAATACCACACTTAAAAAGGTGACAATGGTAACTCTAATAACCACAACCACCAACTACTAGCTAACTCGAATGGCTCATATGCTAAGCTACCAATACTTCTACTAAACAAAGGTCGGCTGAAGTATCCCAACTCTAGCAACCAACCAGCACCTTAACTCTTGATTATCGATTTACTGCGTAACACTACTAGGGAACTTAGCTACCCTAACAAACAAGCTATTCCAAGGATAAGAAAATTACAGCAAGCAACTAATGACATCACGAAGCTACTGTAAAAGTTTTAGAGCTAGAGTTACCCTAGATTAGCCATAAAAATTCCCACACGAATTAAAGACTTGATAGCAATCATTTTTGTATCGATTTAAAAAGACTAAGCCTCACTACAGTTATATGTGAAGTGATTTCACCAACTACTAGAGCAAGACATTACCAACCCAACGGAATTGGTCTCGTGATTTTTGGATGTCTACAAGATTTAACACAATTTTCCAAATTGCAGTCATTTGCGAGAAATCATAACCAAAATGATCTCCCTAACGAACAGTGGAAAACCCCAACCCAACCGGGCGGCCCAATCCCCGCAGCCCACCCGCGCTCCGCGCGCGTGAACACACCGCGCGAGACAGCCCATCGGAGACGGCCCGTGAAGCGGACACGGCCCAGCCGGGGAAAACCCGCACTGACCCTGGCACAAAAGCTAAAAGGCCCCTAGACTTCCGTGGAATTACGCGTCCGCCAACTCCACTACTTTCCCAGTCACAGTTAAGCACTAGAGTCCCCCAAACAAACCCTTCTTCACAACGGGGAGGTCCCCCGACGCCTCCCCGTCTGCTGGCACGGCAAACAGCGGCACCGGCGGCCACACCGGTCTACCAGGAGATCCCAAAGCTCAAAAGGGAAAGCCGACACCCACTTGCGGGACTCCGCGCACGAGCAATGGGCGGTTGGGAGGTCGGAGATGCACTGGAACGGCTCCACTGCGGCGACGCTGACCTGCACGGGTGGCGAAGGCATTCCGATGAGCTGTGGGTTTACGGGAGGCGGTAGACACCGCGATGAGCACCAGAGACTCACCACGCACCTACCCGAGGGGGTGGTTCTGCCCTGGATGTCCTAAGCAGGCCTGGCCGCGTGCGCGCAGCGAGCTTGACGGCGACCCGCAGCGGCACGGTCAAGCCAGCGGCGAGGTGGTGGCTCGTGGGCTACCACAAGGGTGCGCACGACGACGAGGGGTCTCAACCGAACTATCTGTGCCAGCCAAACGATGCACGGTGGTCAAGCGGTGTGCTGCACAAGCAAACAGTGGCTCTAGCCTTAAAGGCACGGTGGAGAGTACAATTCTGAAATTCAGTCTCGGCAGTGGACGAATTGGAATGGGGTAAGGACGAGCGGCTGAGGCACAGTCCTGCGAAACAGCGTGCACGGTGAATTTGGCCAAGGTGGCGCCTCCATGCCGATTTTTTTTGCAGAGCGGGACCGACTGCCAAGGTGACAGGGAGCAGAGGGTCAGCGCCGAGGTCACCTCCGTGGCTCACAGGGGGGGTGTCGTCAAGACGTGCACGAGTGGCCACCGACTGGGTAGAAGCGATGCAGGGGCCGGCAAAGACGCGACGTGCGCTGACCCAGGTGACACATGTCGCCGAGCACGACAACGAGGGGGGGGGGCAGCGGAGCAGCAAGGACGGCTCACGACGCGGGCGGCCGAGAAAACCCCAGCCACAGCAGCAAGGGCCGGTAGCACGAGAACGCGCGGCAGTGACCGGCTGCGGCCGACCAGACGCGTCAGCCTGCCCAGCCCGACCGCGCGGCTAGGCGCCGGCATAGAGCGGTCTGGTGGTGACCGCGCCCACAGAGGGGAAGCAAATGCCGACGCTACGCGAGCGTGAATTTTAAAGCGCCAAAAACCCCATACCCTGACTCAACTACGGCTCAATCAACTGGACTGCGGCCTACAGGGCACCAAGAGCCAACTCCGGAGGCCAAAACATGACTAAGCCGCCAACACGGTTAAGCAAAGAAATTTCCGCGAACACGAGATTGTCAAAAGCTCAACCGCTAACGGACCGAAGCAACTTTTGGTTTTCCAAAACGATTTCCAAGCTACTCGGAAAACTAGCAAGCCAATTACTTTACCATCACAAGGGCTGCATTATACTCTACAGAGCTAGTGCTTCACTTCTTATTAAGGTGTGGCAACAGGTTCCAACAATTTTGTTAAATAAAATTCCTTTTTGCACCTTAATCGATACAACACGTAAATTAGATGCTCAAGACAAGACTTAGCACAAAGTTACACGCGGTAACACCGAGGGTGTTACACGACATTGGCACTTCATTGTCGTACCCTTCCTAAAGGCGTCGCCGTTGGAATTCGTCTTGGCTTCGATGGATGTCACCTTTGGTGGTGGCCCTTCACATCTTGGCGCCTGCTTTACGTGTGAGGGTTGGTCTTGCACCGTGAATTCGGAGTTGTTGTACATGACAAGGGATGTGGCTTGGCAACGATGAGACAGGATGAACTCTTCTGCATCAACGATTTGGGGATTCTGCATGTGAGGTTTGGCAGCCATCGGGGGCGGAGCGTTTGGTTAGACAGAAAGTCAGAGGTGCTCTTGGCGATGCGCTTGAACTTGGCAACGATGACCTGTTGTGGCCTCGTGCTTCTGGCTCATATGCCCGGCATTGATAGGGTGGGTTGTCTAGGGTTTGCCATAGGAAGTCGGAGCTACTGGTTGCTCCGTAGCCATGCTCGGCAACGATGACTCATGGTAGTTTTGTTTGCTATGCTGCATGGGAGGGTTAGCCATTCGATGTCCTATTTTGTAGGCATCACTGGTTTGGCTACCCTTTTTTGTACATAAAACTTCTATTTCTTCTTAATTGAAAGGCAGAGCTCCTGCCAATTATTCAAAAAAAATTGGCAACTTGGTTCGTGGGGAAACAGAAAACCTTTTCCCAAGTGGAGAAGCTCCATAGTACGAGCTGCGAGGTGGTCATGAGTCTTAGTGGCTTGCATCAATTGGTTGCGTAAGCCTTTTTGACGAACTCGACAATGTGAGCAAGGAAGGCTTAATAACGAGAGCATATGTCGATGGAGCTTAAATATAGATTAGGGGTTATGTTTTGGTAACCGATATCATTGGACACATTCTTATCTTAGCGAGTTTGCTCTCTCTTGACTTCTCTTTACCTACCATATTTAATATTCCACAATGTATTTGACTTGGTCTTTACAATTTTTCTGGATTAGTATAGGCTAACTGACAGTTTAGCTCTATGTTGCAAAACTCTGTGGTTTTTTTTCTATTTTTTCAAAAATAAACTCTATTAGGGTTAGACAGTAGAGCACACTAGAAAAAACTAAGATTTATGGTTTATCCAGTGGAGATTAAAAATGGCCCTAAGTTTAAATGTTAAAGAACCATTTCCGCTACTCGTCAGGCCTCCCAACTTTTGGATGCTCACGGTCCATTCAATTTATTCAAGGCAGCTAGAACAGTCCCTATTCCCTGTTGGAGACCGAGGAAGGCACTGTTTCGCACTCGTCATGGTTGTGTGTAGTGGTGGACCTACATTGAAAACACATCACTGCTAACACCCGGATGTCCGGATGGCTGCACGTGTCCAGACGTCCATGGTTGCAGTCGGTTTTCCCCTTCGTTTCGAGCGTCCACACAAGGGCCCACGCCATCCGGACGCCGCTTGACCACGCCTGCATCACCTGCGTCATGCGGGGCCCGTGCTGCCCAAACGTCGCCCGCACGGGGACCGCTCGTGCCCCCTCCTGCTTTCCACGCACATCTCATGTGCAACACCCGATCTACTTTTGAAACATCCAGATGCAATACTTGCAACATACAAAAAAATATAGATGAAACATTTGAAATATACATCTGAAACACTTGCAAAAACAATTAAAAATCATTCAAACATCTTGTGATTTGGAATGATAGAGTAGCTTTTACTGTTAATTTATATATACACATAGTAAATTCAATGTATCTGAAAAAGTCAAAACATCTTGACCCTATTCGCAATGTTGTGAGAGAAAAATACGGTTCCATGGCTGAAAAGTAGCTCAATCGAATAGGGCCGTAAATATTTGAAACAGAGGCTGTAAACACGGTTCCAAACATGCTTATGCTTATAATTTGGAACGGAGGCCGTGAATATTTGAAGTTAAATGTATATTTTGTCTATTTTAACTCTCTTTGGTTAGCTTATACCAAGTTAGCACCCAATATTATCAATGACCTTTATTCTGATAGATGTTTTTCACTTTTTTTATCTCACCCCCTCCCCCTCCATTTTACTCTAGCTTCGCCACTGACTATGTCTAAATTATAATCATATATGTACCCTTGTTGCATATTCTTAGGCACCCAAAAGATAAGAGTACCCCTACTAATTTGTTCTAGCTTCATCATTGGCTACATGGTGTGAATTATGATGGTACCCAAAGGACGTGGTGCCGGCTGTGTACACCTTGAGCAGAAGGAAGAAAAAGATCAGTTCAGCGTGCACTTGCAACAAGCGACTAATGGATTCAAGTTATCAACATCCAAGCTATTATGTCCATGCAGCAAATTGTTGAATTTGTAGACCTTCGGGGGCAAGTGCAATCCATACAACTAAAATTCAAGTTACATGGAGGCTCAGTGCAGGGTGAGAACTCGGTGCAGTCAGAGTATACAATCCCAATTGCAACTTCTTTGCATTGGCTTTTCAGATTCGCCTTTGTCTGTCGATAGACTAGCAGCATGGGGATCCTGAAATTTCGATCAACTGGCAGCACAATCCATCTTACTTCTCGTGAAACCTGTACAAGCACAAGATAGAGCGGTGAGTCAGAAGTCACATAGGTTATTGGGCCTTTTTAATTGCTTAGCAGAGGGCTTTGAAATAGACATATATATTACCATTAATTATTATGTACAATAACTTAAGCGAAATAGTACTGTACCTAATAAGATCACGAGACTGAAGTTTATCCTTGTCAGAACAAGCATGCATGATTTTTTTCTTGGTGCTTGTATTTGTAAAAGTGTGGACAGATCAGGGTTCTGAATGTCGGCCAATTTTCATTATATCCATGACCTCCGGTAAATATACATACAGGTACTTTCAATTCTATTTTGTTTATTCTTTTAAATTCTAGCCAAAATTTCATAAAGATTTGAAAATTGCAGCCAAAATTTCAACGACTTTCGCAATTCTCGATCCTACCAGTCCCCTCCGATATTTATGTCTCAACTGATAAGCTGAACCCTGCGACCGATGCCTCTTCCTTGAAAGAAGATGAAGCCAGATTTTTTCCATTAGCTAAAAAAGATATGGAACAGGTGATGTACTAGTTTGCTCTAGTGCCATCAGGCAGGAAATAAAAGTAGTGATAGCATTGGTAACGGGATGCAAAACTGTGACAGAAAACTGTGTTTAGAAGGCACATCGCAAACTATTGTCCCCTACCACACCACTAGGACTACATACACCACCGACAAACAAAACATGGTAGCATGGACCTATATAATAAACGTCTAGCAAAATAAGATGAACTAGCAAATTAGTTATTAGAGATGAAGTGTACCGAGGGGTTTGGATGCTGCCACGTTGGTGTGTCCAGGGAGAGAAGGCGCCGGCCCTTGATCAGGTCCCTTAGTCATATATCCTCACACTAGGAATGTGAGAGACAAGGTGCCAGTCGGGCCCCACTCCTTGCTCGTAACGCCTAGCAAAACCAGGGGAGCCCCTAATGTACAAATCCTGGAGAGCAGTAAGGCGTTTTATGGATTGGGGCAGGAACTGAAGGGCACGACAATGCTGGATCCTAAGCTGCTGAAGTGCAGAGAGTTGTCCAATCCACTCCGGCAGCACAGTCAGTTCATCACATAGTCCCAGGTTGAGGTGCTCAAGGGAGGTGAGGTGCTGAATCACGTCAGGCAGCTGCTTCAGATTGTCCCAGCGACAAATGCTCAGCGAGACGAGGGACGTAAGTTGCTTTGTCGACTGTGGGAGATCGTCAATTAATGGGGTCACAAAGACCATCAGCCTTCGCAAAGAGCGCAGTTCGCCAAGCCAGTCAGGCAGCATGCCAAGGGCCTGGCATTCCATTATCTCCAACTGCTGCAGGGATGTCAGGTTTCGAAGGATCTCAGGCAATTCTGTCATGTCATTGCAGTACTCAATCTGCAAGATCTCCAGTTCAGAGCAGTGCTGCAGGTGCTCCCAGCTAGACGATGATCCTGTCAGTCGTAGTTTCTTGAGACGAAGGGCTGCTGAATGCACGTTGCCGGATGACGAGGATTCATCGTCAGATGGAGGAAGCCGCCGATGGCAGAAGCTACTTGAGGATAGCAGATGCTCATTGCTGTCTTCAAAAGACAACGTTCCCAATGAAGGTGGGAAGTAGGGCTTTACATTCAGTTTTGGGCAGCCTTTTACGCATAGCTCAGACAGGACAGGAAAACAGCATTGTGCTCCAAGTTCTTCCGCCTGAATTTCAAAACCACTTGTGGTAGTCCACTGCTCCTCTAAATTAGCCATTCCGAGCAGGTTCAGGGACTGCAGCGAATCGAACACCAAAAGTCCTCGTATATACTTCAAGTTTGGAAATCCTTCTAGTGTCATATTTGTTAGAGAAAGGAACTGACATATGCTGGTTTGCTTTATCATTTTCCCTCCACAACAAGGAGAATCATTTTGCTTCATCATCCAAGGTGGCAAATAGGGGCCTCTGTAACCGCAGATTTTCAAGGAATTAATTTGCGATGGTGGTTCAAGAGCATTAAGTACACCCTGGTCTTGTTCCACATCTGATACTAACTCTTCCTCGGTTTGACTTGAAGACCAGTCCAACTCCAAACTCCATATATTCTTCCGCTTCAACATGGCCTTTTCTGCCTCACTTGGATCCTTTAGATTTTTAAGGTTGCTAATTTCCACATAACCACCAATCATATCAAGATTTTCAAGCTCTGAGATCCTTGCATCATTTTCACCACACCCAACAACAAACCGGCCTATATATCTTAAGCGAGTCAGCTGTCTAAACCCTGATGGCATGCATTGTAGTTTGCTGCAACCTGCTAGATTGAAAACCTCAAGATTTTTTAAGTTAATTATACCTTTAGGCAACTCCACTAGCTCCTTGCAGTTATGAAGGTCTATATGCTCTAGAGTACCAATTGAAGTAACCCATTTGGGTAGCACGGTAATTTTGGTTTCAGAAAGGTCAAGAGTATGCAGGATACGACAGGCAAATGTGCTTGGTAGATCTCGGAGAACCTGACAACGATGTAAGCTGACTGTCTGTAAGTTGCTTAACTCCCCATTGAAGTCTAACAATAGTTGTTGCAAAGATGAACATCCAATTATATGAAGCACCCTTAGGTTTCCCAATCTGCCCACAGAGCTTGGTATCTCTCTGAGCTTTCCACAAGAATTTAGTTGCAAGGACTGAAGATCTTGGCAGTTACCAATGGACTGAGGCAAAGTCTCGAGATCAGTAATATAATTAAACTCTAGAGTTCGTAGTTTCTTAAGTTTGCCAATAGACTTGGGTAATGTGACAAAACCTTTGCAACTAATAAGATGGAGTGACTGCAAGTTCCAACAGCCTGATATAGCTTCTGGAAATTTTCTGCAACTAACATGATGTATTTCAAGATAAGCAAGGTGTTCTAACTTCAATATGAATAATGGAAATGGAGTATCAACTGCATAGTCTAGAACAACACTGCAGATGGAGAAACTCTTCTTAACAATATTATCAAATGATGGGTTGCCTCCAGAGACATATACAGCACGGACCTTGTAAAATAGACTCCTTTCAACCTTCCCACTGCAAGATGTCAAAGATAAATACCTGCAATTCTTTGAACACTCTGTAGTCATATTATTCGGTAGAGATGTCACCACTTCATTTCGTAAAATATATTGAGTGAAATCATGAATTAGGTCGTGCATGTTGCATTCTACAGTTTGTGGCATTTTAACTGGATCCTGAAGAAAACCAGCTCTCATAAGGGAATCAAAGTATTCATTTCCAATATCATGTGCTAGCTCTTCCTTCTTCAACTTGATAAATCCATGGGCCATCCATTGCTCAATCAAGTAGTCTTTGTTGATTTTACAACCTTTGGGGAATATAGAGCAAAATGTAAAGCACTGCTTCAGATGATCTTTCAAGTAAATGTAGCTTAGTTTCTAGCGGAGATCGATGTCCCCAGGGCATGTGGTGCGGAAGCAGCTTATTGTGCCCTCGATTAGAACCTCAACTTGTAATACCCTATAAGTGGAATATGACTGGTAAAATTGGGATTGGATGCTTTGAATTGGGCCTCTCGGGTGGTATGTCTAGAGTTTATATGACTTGGGGTAAGCGGTATACAAGATCGTAATCCCAACTAACTCTATCCTAATCGCAATATGCTCTAAGGGAGACTTCATTGATGCAAATTACGTTCCAGAACGTACACAATCATTACGTTCTGCAAACGGGACCAAACATTAGAAATTGTAATTTAGATGTAAATTTGAGGGTTACTTAGATTATCTACTATAATTGCAGTATGAGTAATTTTGATGCAAATTTAGGGTTACTTTATATTATTCATGTTATGTTTCATAATGGCACGTGGTAATTTAGATGTAGTCTTAGGGGATTAATTTAGATTATAGATTACATTTCATAATGGCATAATGCATAATTTATATGTGCATTTAGGTGTTATTACTTTAATGTTGTTTCTCGTAATGACATAGGGTGTATTTTTAAGAAGACAAAATAGATCCAACACATGTTATTATTTATTTGATTGTAGTTTACCAAATTGATGGCAAAATATTTCTAATCTTTATAAGAATTTTAATAATTTATCTTTATCCAAAAAATTTCGTGAGTATTACCATAGAGACTAGTAATATGAATCCTGTGAATATTGGATGCTTTTGGACCTCTCGTGTGGTATATACAGAGTTTACATGACTTGGGAGTCAAGCCGGTACATGGGATCGTAATACCAACTAACTCTATCCTAGTCGTGATACACAACACCCTCTGTAATCACAATGGGAGCTCCGCAAAAGGTGAGACTAGAGAAGAAGCAAAAGGTGGAAGCCGACGATCTAACAAGCCCCCACAGTCCAAATGACTGAGGGTTGGACAAAAAACAAAACCAACGAGTAGCCCATGCAAAATGGTAGCCCTTTTGCCAATGTCGAGATAGTCGAGCGTGAAGACGAAGTAGTCGTGGTAGATGATGTTGTGCTGGAGATAGTTGTGGTCGATAGTTGCCGATGTCGATGCAAGAAGCTACAAGCGCAAAAGAGGCGCCATGGTGATGACAGACATGTCAAGGCATCGCCGTGGAAAAGAGAAATGTTAAGGTTGATGCAGTTAGTGTCATCAAGGACATAGAGAAAAACAACAATGTAGTCGATGTAGATGTTATGGGAATGGGAGGTTCAATGTTGAATTGATCAAACCACCATGAATGAAGCATGCGCCGAGGTTGTCAGGCCTAGGAACGTATGGAGGATGAAAGCGCGCACTAGTGTTGCCAATACTAGATGTAGTAGGTAAAGGGCCCCAACCATATGTTAGTGTCTATGGGACCATAGTAGAGAGGTCCTCGAGGACAGTTGCAGTGTGAGAACAGTGGGGGCAAGAGGTGTCGATGCAACTTGTTGTTGTCGAAGTAGACAAAGTAGGTGAGAAAGAGATTACGACGACGACGATGTGGTAGTTCTAGACGAAAAAGAAGCAATGCAGGAGTGGACGCTCCTACCCAAAGGTGAGCAGTCTAGGCGAATGCTCTTCCTTGATGGAGGAAGACCAGGTGTAGACATATGGCACACAAGAGATTATGCAACACAACCATCGATGCATAGGGGACGACAGTGTAGATGCTATGACATGAGGACACATGGGTGGCGGTGTGGTGGCTCGAGGAGGCGACATAGCAGCGGCCCTATTGCTCAAAGTAGACATGTGGTACTCAATGACGAGTGTCATGGTAGCTGAGTGGATTGCGCATAATCTGCTGATCAAACCGTGTATGCTTGAGGTGATACAACAATAGAAGGATACGACGAAGGCGTCCGAGATATATGGTGGTGGTGTCGAATCGGAGATGAAATAACTACGGATGAGATCGGGAAACACGCGTCAAGGCATCCTCTTAACATGCTTGCTTGGCCTGGCCGCACGATCAGTGTAGTTGATGACAACACAGGGGTAGCGCGGCGAGGTCAACATGTGATGAGTGACTCAACCCCGATCAATCATCAGGTAAACCAAAAAGGGATACAATTGGCAATAGATCATAACCTAGGTACACCCGGTGCCTGTAGTAAACACTCCCCCTCTCACATCCTCTTTTCTATACTAGTGCACCATAGTCATTGAAGACTACTCAAACACAAAGAGAAGGAATGTAGAGAGAAATGGGTAAGACGGGCGGGAAAGGGGCATCAGGGTGAAGCCGGTCTGGGATGCGGTGGAGCAACAAAGGCTAGCTAGGCAGGTAGAAGGGCATAGCCGACAATGCGCCCCGTCAGAGGAATCGTTTGACATCGGGCTCTCGATACGGATCAGACGAATCCTAGCAATGCAAGAGGGAGTAGCAATGCGAAGATGGTGTGGCACGATGGTAAACTCCCATCATGGAGTAACATGAGGTAGAGGTGCAATAGGGCCAAATCCGCCTCCTGGGACAATTAGCGGAGGTGAGGAAGCCACCGGCAGCTTGGCCGTACAGAGCTAGAGCGCATGATCAGGATGCAGCCTAGTCTGTCCACCACTACAACAGCATGTGGATGAGACACAGTCCAACAACAAAGATCTAGATGGAGGAGGAGGATGGCAAGGAATGATGAGAGGACAATGCGAGGAGGGAGGCGATTTGATGCTACAACCCAGAACCCACACTACAATGACGATGAGATGGCAGATCAATAGGTTATGCTGTGTTCTAGCGGAGATCGATGTCCCCAGGGCATGTGGTGCGGAAGCAGCTTATTGTGCCCTCGATTAGAACCTCAACTTGTAATACCCTATAAGTGGAATATGACTGGTAAAATTGGGATTGGATGCTTTGAATTGGGCCTCTCGGGTGGTATGTCTAGAGTTTATATGACTTGGGGTAAGCGGTATACAGGATCGTAATCCCAACTAACTCTATCCTAATCGCAATATGCTCTAAGGGAGACTTCATTGGAGGCCCCTGTCGATTAGGAGCAGCAAGATTTCTAATTACAAGGGTATATGTGAGAAGACCGATAAAGATTAGCATAGCTAAAAGGCTGCAAAATACTAGAGCAAGAGCAATTGTAGTATGACACTACACGAGACTACCAGCGACGTTGAGTATATACAGCGTTAACTCAAAAGATTCAGAAGAGAAACAAATCACAACTTGTTTACAGAGCAAACCAAGGGAGAAAGTGTGAGAAAGATGCGCAGAAACCATTTATCAGAGAGTGTGCTAGATCAAAGGAGTACCTTGAATTTGAGCTTGGATCAGCTTCTTTCTCGCTACTCCATGAAAGTGTGTTTCAATCTATAAAATTCACTGACCTTCTCGGTTCAGGATGCAGAGCTGCAAGAATGTGGATGCTGCAGTTTAGCGAGATAGCACAGAAAACTGGTGCCTTTGGTGGCTCCACTGCCAATCACTTGTGTCCTATAACTTTAGTGCGGAAGAGGCATTTCAACAAGTCTCTGAAGGAAGGTAAAGTGACACTTCCTGCAAAACATAAGTCTGGTCAATAGTGGTAAAGGAAGGTAAAGTGTGACTTCCTGCCAAACAAAAGTCTAGTCAATAGTGGTAAAGGAAGGCAAATGGAAACTTCCTGCCAAACTAAAGTTTGAAACTATACCCGGACATCAGAAGGTGGGGGCGTGTGGGGCATCATATGCACTCCTCTTGCTAGCACCAGTTGGCGATAGAAAGCAGAGTAGTGGACTATGACGCCTCCAATGTTACAAATGTTTGTGGATTTATCCATCCACGTGTCTTCAAGACGCTAAGTTTGAATGAGTGCAAATGTGGTTGAGTTTACACCGAGAAACAGCCCATGTGTCTTTTGATGGCTTACACTTGCAACTTGTCTCTAAAACACTTGCAACGTGTCTTTAAAACACTTGTAACTTGTCTTTGAAACACTTGCAACATATGCAACATTCTCGATCTGCTTTTGCAACATTCGTTGAAACAATTGCAACATACCTCGGGAACCTCCTGAAACACTTGAACATACGCTTGCAACATGCGCTTTTATCGTAACATCTCCTTGCTGAGGTTGCACGTCGCGGCGGCCAGAGTGTCAACAGCGACCACGACCTTCTGGTGGGGGAACGGCAGTGCCGGCAGCACTCCAACAGCACCTCGGCGCGTGCGTGGGAAGGGGCACGGCACGCAGCAGCAGGGCGCGGCGTGCATGGAGTTGGAGCGAGCGTGGCGGGGGATGAGCGTGGCGCGGTGACGGAGGGTGCACGATAGGGAAGATGGCAGCAGCGAGCACACGACGCAGCAGCACGCGATCAGCGAGCACGTGAGTGGGAGATATTTTTGAGAGAGAGATGGGGAGACAGAGAGAGGAAGCAGACCTGTTGGGCCGGTTGCGCGTAGGCCCGAAAAAGTGGCGTCGGGACAGACACCCGCTCCTGAGCATTACCGTTTGTGTATCTAAGTATCTCAAGTTCACACAGTACAGAGATTGGAATGACAGATTTGGTAAAAACAGAGGACAGATCACATCCAAACTTGGTGATGTAATTTGTTAGGACTCCTATAATTTGCTTGTGCATGTCCTATGACACCGTTGATCAAAACAAGACCTGTATCGACTGACAAACTGTCAAAGCTGCTATGTCCTTCCACATGGATTTTATGATAAGACAAGTTAACAGGGATTGAACCGCCGGATGCTGGCATGCTGCCACATGTGGTCTGCACTCGGCCCCTTATAAAGTTATAAGCTTGTATGTCCACATGAGAAATATGGGAGTGAAGATGCCACCCGTCCCCAACTTCTTTCTTGTAATCTGCCAAATGAGGGCAGCCAGCGTAGTCCATGTAACTGAACTCTAAACACTCATAAATAGCACCGAAAAGTACTGTTTACTCAATAAAGTTTAAGGTGGGCAAGAGTATGGATGAAAATGACAGCATAGAGAAACATACAACCAAACAAAAACGGTCGTTTTCAGCTATAGAACTCCAAAACTAGCTAGGAATGTTCAACCTCCCAACTATTGAAACTATTCACAGATTTATTCATTTCAACAATTATAAGAGTACATTGTTAGTCATATTACTATATAATTATAAATCAATAATCATATTAATTATTGTATAACAATGGTCTTTAAGATCAACACTGGCTTAATTATTACTCATACACAATTACACAACTTTTAAAAAGTTGAATAGCAACTAAGACAAAACTATATTATATATTAATTGAAATTAACATAATCAATATTAAACTAATGTTATTAGTATATAAAAATCAAATAAAAATTTCTTTATAAAAATTAATATTATTACTCATTACTTTATATAATTTTCAATTGATGCATATTAGTAATATCGTAAAATAAATTCATTTAGTCATTGGCCGCAAGATTAACTTTTAGATAATTTCACCTAAGACTGTAATCTTCACGAATACAAATATCCAACCATTTTTCCCAATATGATGGGGAATTGGATAGAGAAAAATAATGGAAAACGGATTTCAATACATCCATTTTATATTTGTATTGGAAACGATACAGATACATCCATATTATAACTTATAAGTTTATTGTATAGTTCTATACAGATTCAGATAATTCAGATTTTTAGACATCCAATTTCCAACCCTGATCTCAAGGCTAAACAAAAGTACTTTGTAGAACCATGGTATTTTCATCACCACTTACATAAAGCGCAAGAGTATGCTCATCATTTGTGCATATACAGACACACAAAAAAAAAACATAAGTGTACAGGATGAACAATTACTTTAAAAACATGCCCTTTTCTAACCATAGGTCTAGTTACCAGAGTAAGCCTATCACGAGTTTTAATAAGATCCAATCATCAAATGGAACGGATATAAGATTGCCGATATATGTAGCAATCCTTGCAAAACAAAAAACCAATAAGTTGCTGAATAGTCCAGCTGACTGGACACCACATCCTTCTTAGTCCTCGAAACCAAGCCTGTACGAGCACACATAATGAGTCAGGTTGCAGCAGACATGAATGGGATTCCATCAGGCTGAAGATCACAGTTGTATAAATAACACAGATGTGTAATTGCCGAGGATATGTGCGACTTTGCTCTACTGTCAGCCATCAGGGAGGACCGAGAAGTAACACGCTCTGGAAATAGCGCAGGAAACAAAGAGTGACACAAAATCAATCAGCACAAAACACAAAAACAACAAAGTTGCAAATCGGAATCAGTAGTGGGTAGAACGTACCAATGGTTGGAATGGATGCTGCAACGTTCGCGTATCTGAATTTCAGCCTCCTAATACATGCGAATATTAGGAATGTGAGAGATCAGTTGCCAGTCCGGGCCTACTCCTTGCTTGTAACGACTAACCAAACCAGGGCAGCCACCTATGTGCAATTCGTGGAGAGCAGTAAGCCGTTGTAAGGACTGGGGCAGGCATTCAAGGCCAGGGCAATACTGGATCTTCAGAGTACGAAGTGCCGAGAGCTGGCCAATCCACTCCGGCAGCTCAGTCAGAGCATCGCATAGTACCAAGTTGAGCAATTCAAGGGAGGTGAGATGCTGAATCACGTCAGGCAGCTGCTTCATCTCGTCCCAACGACAAATTTGCAATGAGGTAAGGGACGTAAGGTGCTTTGTCGATTCTGGGAGGCTGTCAAGCATTGGTGTCATGAAGAAAAACAGGAATTGCAAAGAACGCAGTTCGCCTAGCCACTCGGGAAGCATTGTAAGGGTCTGGCATCCTTGTATGCACAGCGCCCTCAGGGAGGTGAGGCTTCGAATGTTATCAGGTAATTCTTTCAGATCATTGCAGCATTCAATATGCAAGGTTTCCAGTTCCGTGTGGCTCTGCAGGAATTCCCAGTTAGATGATGATCCCGTCATTTTTCTTAGTCGTAGTTCCCTGAGGCAAGACGCTGCTGAATGTACATTGAAGGATGACGAAGATTCATTGGCAGGTGGAGGAAGTGGATGGGACAAGCTACCTAGGGATAGCAGTTGCTCGTTGCTTTCTTCAAAAGACAATGTCACCAACGATGGTGGGAAGTAGGGCTTTACATTCAATTTCGGGCAGCCTGTAATGCGAACTTCAGACAGGACAGGGAAAACAGTATTGTGCTTCTGATTCTTCCCCTTGAATTCCAGAACTGCTTGTCGTAGTCCACTGCTCCTCTAAGTTAGCCATTTTGACCAGAGAGAGGGACTTTAGCGAACGAAACTCCTGAAGTCCTCGTATATACTTCAAGTTAACAAATTCTTCTAGTGTCATTTTTGTTAGAGAAAGGAATTGACATAAACTGGCCTGCTTGAACACTATACCAGCACAGAAAGAAGAATCATTTAGCTTCGTCATCCAACATGGCAAAATGGAGCCTCTGTAACCACAGATTTTCAAGTTCTCAATTTGTGATGGTGGTTCAAGAGCATTAAGCACACCCTGATCTTGTTCCACATCTGATACTATCTCTTCTTTGGTTTGATTTGAAGACCAGGTCAACTCCAAACTCCATATACTCTTCCGCTTCAACATGGCATTTTCTGCCTCACTTGGATCCTTCAGGTGTTTAAGGTTGGTAATTTCCATACGTCCACTTATCGTATCAAGATTTTCAAGCTCTGAGATTCTTGCATCATCTCTACCACACCCAACAGCAAACAGGGCCAGATGTCTTAAAAGAGTCAGCTGGCCAAATCCTGATGGCATGCATTGTAGTTTGCTGCAACCCACTAGATTCAAAACCTCAAGATTTTTTAAGTTAGCTATACCTTTAGGCAACTCCACCAGCTCCTTGCAATTATGAAGGTCTATATGCTCTAGAGTACCAATCGATGTAACCCATTGGGGAAGCACAGTAACTTTGGTTTCAGAAAGGTGGAGAGTACGAAGCATCGGGCAGGCAAATGTGCTTGGTAGGTCTTGGAGACCCCAACAACCATGTAAGTTCACTGTCTGTAAGTTGCTTAACTCACCATTGAATTCTGAAGGAAGTTGCAAACATGAACATCTGAGTATATGAAGCACCCTTAGGTTCCCCAGTCTACCCATGGAACTCGGTATGTCTCTGAGCTTTCCACAGTAATTTAGTTGTAAGAACTGAAGATCATGACAATCACCAATGGACTCAGGTAAACTCTCAAGATCAGTAATATCATTCAGCTCTAGAGTTCTTAACTTCTTAAGCTTGCCAATAGACTTAGGTAACATCACAAAACCTTTGCAATTAATAAAATGGAGTGACTGCAAATTCCAACAGCCTGATATATCCTCTGGAAGTTCTGTGCATCTAAGATTATGGATTTCAAGATATCCAAGATGTTCCAACTTCAGTATGAATTGTGGAAATAGAGTATCAACTGCATAGTCTAGAACAACACTGCGGATATAGCAAATCTCATGGTTATCAAATGATGGGTTACCTCCAGAGACATATACAGCATGGACTTTGTCAAATAGGCCCCCCTCAACCTTCTCACTACAAGACATCAAAGACAAATATCTGCATTTTTGTGACCAGTTATGTGTAGTGATGTTCATTGGTAGAGATGCCATCACTTCATACTGTAAAATATAACGAGTAAGGTCATGAATCAGGTCATGCATCTCGCATACTACACTTTTTTCAGGCCAAGTTTGAACCGGGCTTTGAAGAAATCCAGCTTTCATAAGAGCATCAAAGTATTCATTTCCAATATCATGTGCCAGCTCTTCATTCTTCAGCTTGATGAATCCATGGGCAATCCATTGTTCAATCAAGTAGTCTTTATTGATTTTGTAGCCTCTGGGGAATATGGAGCAAAATGTGAAGCACTCCTTTAGATGATCTTTCAAGTAAATATAGCTTAGTGTCAAGGATGCAAACACTCTGCCTTCTATATTCTCTTCTTCCCATAGATTATTCTCTCTTATGGCTCTCCAAGTATTTATTGTTCTCTTTTCATGGAGAACAGATCCAAGAGTTTTTATTGCTAGCGGCACCCCACCACATTTCTTTACAATATCTTTTCCAACTTGAATATAAGAAGAATCCAAATCTTGTTCCACCCAACCACAACTGTTTAGAAAGAAGCTCCAGCTCTCATCCTCTAAGAAGAACGGCAATTTGAATACATCCTCTGATTCCACAGCTTCCGCAACACTTTGATTACGAGTAGTTAGAAGAATCTTGCTTCCATAGGCACCATTATTTAGGAGAACCCTGAAATTTTCCCATTCCTGCCTATCCTCGTGCCAAGCATCATCCAAGACAAGAAGAAACTTCTTTCCGCTCAATTTGTTTGAAATTGCATGGAGCATTTGCTCTTGGGCATGGACACCAGAGTTTTGATCAACGACAGCTTCAAATAGCTTCCCAATGAGTTTATCCTTGCAAAATTCTTGCGACACATGGACCCAGAATATTGTATTTGAGAAGTGCTCCTTTATCTTGTCATCGTGGCATATATGTTGGGCTAAAGTAGTCTTGCCAGAACCACCAAGCCCAACAATAGAAACTATATGATTACATTCTCCTTTGTTAGATTGTACAAACTTAGATATAATTGTGCCCTTCACATGATCCCTTGATGGTATTTTGAAGTCTTCAACATTACTCAACAAAGACTGATCTGATTTTTCCTTGTTTCTGCTTTGAACTGGTTGATCGACTTGTAAATTGTGTAGTGTATTTTCGTTCACAATTGTATCAAATGTCACCTTGATTTCATCGATCTTATGGGCCACCTTGTGTCAGAACAGAAGCAACTCCGGGTTTGCAGAAAAGTTTTCAGTTATAGCAGGCTTATCATGGTCGCTATTTACCTTGTGTTTCTCATCTTCGATGTAGACATCATCAAGTAAATCATAAATCTCATTAGCAAGACTTCTCAATTTCATCACCCCTCGACCAGATGCTTCATGGTCTGTTGTTCTGCCACGAACCACAGACAGCCAGCTCATAGTCTTTGTATGTATATCCTGGAGCTCGGAGAGATCCTTTTTTAAACCAGTTATGGAAGCAAACTCACTGGATATCAGTGAATGTAGCTTGTTTCCTGCAACCGTCAACAGTCCAGATGCTAAAGCACCCTCAATTCCAGCCATATTTGGTAGGCTCCCGCGTCAAACCCCTGTGGATGAAGTTGCAAAATGAATGGTTATACGAGTTTTGCCACCTCAAACTAATATGGTTGATGTGCTAACACAAGCAATATTATTTTTCAGCTCTTGAATGATAAAACGGATGTAAAAGGTCTGAAATTACGAACTAAGGTGAGCTATCTGGATAATACATAGGAACTCACTGGGAAAAATTGGTCCATACGTGGGAAAACAAAAAGATATAGGCCCCGTTCTGCTGGAATTATAAGCCGGCTGAAAAACACTGTTGGCTGATTTTTTGTGAGAGAAAAATACTATTCCAGCTAAAAAAACAAGCTGAATAAGACGGATTATAAGCCAGATGAACAAGGCCATAGTTTGGAATGGATGTTGGTCCTTGCTCTCTGTGCAGATGCTCTAGATTAAGCAATTCCATGCCACATGCATGGTTATGAGCCACATATGAGAGGATACACATTGATGCAGCGACAGAGAAATAAGTTGTGTAAGTACCTCTGGCGATGGTCAGAGCAGAGCAAGAGTAACAGACGTATCACATATGACACTTGTGCTTGTTACGATGTAAGTACCTTGAGTAGGTACTCTAATTTGTGGCACTCACTGAGAAACCTGAAAAACAACTCAACATCGTTAGCGAGAAATTTAATCAGGGAAGACAGTAGGAAGATATATTGGCAGAAGGAATCAGAGCCGTACGTAGAATCAAAGCATGAATCAGCTGCCTGATCCTATTCCATTCCCCTGATACGGCACTGGCTTTGGTGGTTCAGGATGTAGAGTTGCAGACAGTAGGAGGCTAGGAGGTGCAGTTTAGCTGGATTCCTGGATGGCAGAGAGACGACCCTGGTAGTGCTTTTGGTAGCTCCAGTTCATTGCTTCGGGGTCAACTATCCTTGCATGACACCATAAAATGCAGTGAAAAAAAATGCAGTGGCAACCAAAATTCGTTGCAACTACTGCAATCAAGGAAGTGGAATGGAAGCCATCATGAAAATTCGTTGCCAACCAAAATTCAAACCATAAAAACTTGAGCTGTGGGGCAAGACAGCCCCAGAAATTACATTAAGATGAAGTCCTTCACACGCAACGCACCGACCCCTGCCCTACCCATACAAAGTGATACATAGCCTATATGAGAACGATCACGAGCGGGACCAGATCTTAGACCTGTGCTTTAGCATGGGACAGATGAGGAGATTCGAACTCTGAGCAGTGCTACTCAAGCCATCTAACTAGGCCAAGTAGAGGCCCATTCGTGTCAGACTATTGGCTTCAAATGGACCCAAAAGTTGGTCCCACACCACACCACACGATTGGAAGTTGTGCGAAACGATTGCCCATTTGCAAACTACAGGACGCAACTACGCAAGTACCCATGCCTTATATCCGCCAGAACCTGTGCTCTGACACGATCCTCCGTCCATGGGCTCTCTGTCGATGGGGTCCACAGCCATTTCCTCGACGTTGCCGTCCTTGGGCTTTCCGTCGAACAGGCGACGGGCGTGTGTGGTGTGCTGCCTGGGCTTTCGGGGAGATTTGGACGAATGAGCGGAGCCAAAGAACACGATGGAAAGAACGAGGGGGCTGTCAGCGTCGGAAAGGATATTAAGGATGCTTCGCCTCACCACATTGGTCGAGACTCGAGAGCACCGTTGTCCCCACTCGCCGGACTGTTGAGACAGTGAGCCGACTTATTTAAAGCATAAAATAGATTATATTTAATTATTTATTTTATATTATGTGAGATCAAGTTACTGTATTTAAATATAGACAAATCAATATATTAATATTTCACCCTTTTTATATTTACGCAAAAGCATGTGGTAAATAAGTTATTATTAACTTAATATTTTCTGAACTACGGTATTCACATTTTATGTTTCATATAAATAGTGTGCTAGTCATCACTGCACGATATTAATTTTTTTTCATTTCTGTAACAACTTTATCCATTTTTAACGTATTAAATAAGCCGAAACATAGTTGTGTTTTCTGCACTCTCATATTCTCTGTGTATGAAACTTTTACCACTTATATCTAGTGATAGATGGGATTTACTGTAAAATTTTCATAATTTTCAGATAAGTAAGAATTTTAAATAAATAAAACATCATATAGACATTTTGTATTTTTAAAACAAACATATTTGAATCTGCATTTGTTTTGATCCTCTATTACTTTTGTGGTGTATATACTCTACCTTTCATCAAAATCTGCATCAATGCCAACACTCAAAAAGAAAGAGTTCTCTCAAAGTTGAATTTTGAGAAGACTTTTGACAAAGTGGAACACAGTGCCATCTTACAGATCATGGATGCTATGGGTTCCCCACAAAGGTGGGTTAACTATATTAGAAGCTTTCTATCCTTAGACATTTCCTTTGTACTTCTCAATGGTGTTCCTGGCAAGGAGATCATTTGTAAAAGGGGGGCTCAGGCAAGGGGACCTCCTTTCAACACCGCCAATGTTGACCATGCTAGCCACCTCGTCAATTGCGGCTACAACACCAGGAAATAGGTGAAACCATCCAGCATGGGCCCAGCAATCCCACCCACACCACGACTGCAAAGGCAAGCGAACAAGGCACAATCGCCATCACAAACGGTGACAATGGGCATCAAAGACATGCCCACAACAACAACAACGCAACAATGGAGATCCCAATTGGCCTGGCACAGGAATGGCAGGGCACACCCAACAAGGATGCACCTATGGCTACGGGCGTCACCGACAACATACCAAATACCACCATCCTCGTCGGCAACACCATAAGCACAAAGACTGGACTGCTGCACATCTCACCGCCGACCTAGAATATTGGGAAATTGACAAAATACGTGGAACCAGACAACAGCCTATAGGGCACAGCACATTCACCAACACTGTACAACAGCTTCCTCATCAACATCAGCAGCTACTTCAACATCCATATAAGAATTAATGCAGGGACAAATCAGATTAAGCCCCTTTTTGTGGACTCAAAATGCAACACACCTGCATGGATAGACACACTCGCGACTATCCATGGAAGCACCAGCAATATGAGATCTAAAGTGCACTGTTATATTATCTTCTACATCGGAACAGCACCACCACCCACAGCATGCGCCACCATCAACACCAAGAATCTCCATCAAGACAACTCCGAAAGACTCTAGAAACACAGCTCCAATGGATCACATCTATCTATGCAGATATTACTAAAGAGGATGGCTATGCTAGCACCATCACCAACATCCATGGAACATTGATGGTTCGTCAAGCTATGGTGTTTCAATGCCCCACCATCGCACTAGAGGCAATACAAGTGGGAGCCCATCTATCACTCGACGTCACCTCCACACAAGCACCTCAGCAGCTATAGGCGCGACCACCAGGGAGCACCATCCCCACCACCGCCATGGGCGATATCGCAACAGCAGCTAGGTACTTTGACAAAGGGATCATAGTCGGCTTCAGCAGGAGCTCCTACCTCGCAGCAATGTCTCTGCAATGGTCAAACGGACCGAACTTCCTCATTTTTGTGGGGTGAACGGCGTACTAACACCCCCGCACAAAAGGTGCCCATGCCCCAGCAACCTTAATGCTCCTCTTCGTGGAAAAGGGCTACATCAGCACACACCACAACTCTAGAGGACGCACTATGCGAAGAACAGGGAGGGGGGATGCATGTCGTGCGCCTAAGTCAGGGCCCCAACGTCAAGCCAAATGGGCCAAGCTAGGCCTAGGACTGAGCCCTTGTCGGCCATAGGGCCGCTTAGCGCATGGCCTAGAGCCCCCAACAGGTCAAACCCGACCTAGGCCGTGACATATGATGGGTAAATTAAAGGTAGATATGTGGATTATGTGAGACATACCGTGATGATGAAGTCTTTGATACCAAATGATAAGGAACCTCCTTGAGGGTGGTCCGATCTTCATGATAGTAGGTCAAAGAACCGAAGATAACTTGATGCAAACAGCGGGATATCTAGCTTTATACTTGTCCAAGGTTGGATGCGACCAAGTGATGGGGAGATAGGCACCAAAATCGTGAAGACTTTGACTTGATCTCCAAACGACCAAAGAACCACAATTGGAAACTAATCCATACAAAACAGTGCAGCCATACTAGAAACCGTAGAGCATGAACTAGGGGACCCAAAAGGGATCTCTTCACAAGTCCAAGTAGAATAAGGAAGAACAAAGGTGTGAGTAAAGGCACTCGGCAGCTCAGCTGCAATACCATACGATTTATCAATTCATCAGAAGGTGTTTAATAGCTTAGTGACAAGAGACATTTATACTAGGAACAATCCTCCAAGTTAGGTGTGAAAAGGACTTGGAGTTTCTAAAGAGAGGCTATGTGAAAGGTCTCCACGAGATGAATTCCAAAGGAGTCTCGCGTGACTGTTAGCCTCCTAAGTAGTCTCCACTAATCTGCCCATAACTCTTTATTCTGAAGTCAAAAAGGTGTGCCCTTTGTTGCTTTGTAAAGTTAACTTGATTATCTTTCCAACCATGTATAGCATGCACCATGAAGCTTTGCAGGATGGTACATGATTGAATGAGAAGTTGGGCCAAGGTAATTCCCAGAGAAGACTGTTGACCTTTTGACCAGTTTTCACTAAATCAGTTGAATCTCATCATTTCTATATCCAAATTAGTCCCAAGGCATTGGGAAGTAGACTCAATAAGCTTTCCAACAGTCCTCATAGACCTTCATAGCTTTTGGGAATCAAAAGCTATGTCTGACAGTTCTACCGGGCTGGCGTGGTCATCATTTATCTACTTCAGATTGATCCATTTGTTGCACTGTGTCTTGATGTTTAGGCCGCATGTCCTCCACATCTTCATGTATAAACCTAAGTAACATCAAAGTAGAATACTTATGTAGTATAACATCCTTAAAAGTGTTGAAATAAAAATCAATTAGGAATAAATTCACCTGCGCACTTGTAGTTTCTTGCCACGATTTCGTGCAAGTGGGCCTTGACTTGTATCATTTATGTTAATTACATGGTGAATGGTAGATACTTGAGGTAGCATGCTCTGTTGGGATGTCCTCATCACCTCCCCCTTTGGTGTGGGGCTTCTCCTCTTCATCCTTTGTGGGAATACATGTGTGGGACCACTTTAATTCCTCGGATGATGGAGATGTGGGCCCTTCGATTCGTGGGAGATTATTGTGAGCTGTCCAAAAGAAAACACACTTGTAATCCAAAAGGCTCATATTACTTGGGAAGGTGTTGGGAGGATCATGGGATTACATGTGGGAAGGTGTTGGGAGGATCATGGGAGCTTGGGAAGGCTGGTGGGTCCATAGGGGTGGTCGGCCGTCCCCTATATGGTGGTCCCATTTCTATCCAATTTCTAGAGTTACTTTATGTATTATCACTGACGAGGTGGGTAATAACAGAGTTGTTATTACTGACGAGCTTGTCATGTTGGCGGAATGTGATTCTAGTCAGTTTTTAGGCCTTTTTCTGATGGTTTCTTTTGTTGTTAGTTAGGGGAAAAAAATCCATGAAACGGTCATATTTTGTATCTCTAGGTTGACCTATCGTTTTAGGCGGACCCATGGTCGTCTATGGCTGGCTTTAAGCCTGCTGCCTGGTTGAAGAGCTGCACGTGTCCGTTCAAAGATGACATGACGTGTCAATGACTCCTTTCTGTATGTGGCCCAGTCTTCTTTTTTTAGGTTTCCGCTTCAGAATTAGTTATTTTTGTTTGAGGTGACGTCTAATGGATGGTCCATAATTTTTTCAACTAATGTAAAATTTCTCATGACTGGACTGGAGAGGGACACGTCGGCAACGCCTAGCAGGACTACGAGCTGACTCGTCGCCGTCGTTGAATGCATGGTCCGCGGCAGCCAATAATAACGCGTGGAACGAATGCATGGCAGCATGCACACCCCAGTGGCAGGCAGCTTCCAGTAATGATGACTGCTAGAGGACGTTGTTGTTTGGTCTCCAGTCCAGTACTATTCACTTGAGAAGAAATCGAAGAAAGTATTAGCAGCAGTTCCTTGGAAGGTTCCCTCCCTCCCTAGTGATGACTGAGATGATGGTACATATCAGCACTCAGTTCAGACGAATGGCTACACTCCCGCTCGCTCGCAAGTCAGTCGCAAGACGCGTTGGCAAGGCTTGTACGTAGCTTGTCTCCTCTCCTCTCGCAGAGCCATGCTGGGGGCGTATCCATATCCAACGAGAGCTCTCCTGCTTCTCCTCTTCCTCCAAGCTCATCTCTGCCTCCTGTCGTCGTCCCTCGGCGGTGGTGGCGCCGCTGGCCTCTCTTTCAGCTACGACTTCTCCATCCCGGACCCCGGCGGCCTCCACCCGCTGCAATGTCGGGATGTGCCTAGTCTCTGGCGTCAACAGCGGCCCCCGCCGCTTCTTCTACTCGCAGCCGGTGCGCGTGTGGGACGGCCTCACCGGCAGGCGGGCCAGCTTCAACACTAGCTTCTCGTTCGCCATGAACGGCGGAACCATCAAGAACCCGAACTGCACCCAGCCACAAGGTCCCGGCATGGCGTTCTTCGTCGGGCCGTTCCCGTCGAGCCTGCCGCCGGACTCGGGCGGCTGGCTCATGGGCCTCTTCAGCAACCCGTCGAGAGCCGCGCGCACCGTGGGCGTGGAGTTCGACACGCACTGGGACAGCGGCTACGACCCTGACGACGTGGGCGGCGCCGACCACGTCGGCATCGACGTGAACGGGATGTATTCCTACTCTTATACCCGGGACCTGGCAAGAGGGGACCTCTCCGCCGGCACCGTGTCGGCAGACATCGTCTACGACGCAGGCTCGGTACGCCTGGCCAACGGGAGTAGCACGAGCATCAGCGCGCTGGTCAACTTGAAGCGGGAAGTGCCACAGCACGCTGCCGTTGGATTCTCGGCAGCCAGAGGGACGAACCTTTATTTCACTCCCGTCGTCATCTCTTGGTCCTTCAGCTCTACAGGTGAGGGAGCTTATTAGGATCGGTGACTAAGCTACAACCTACAAGTAGTGTTCTATTATGTGTTACATACATATGTATACGTACCTACATACATATATACATACATACATACATACATACATCAATTCTATATTATGCATTCAAATGCTGAAAACTCCCCGCTAGTGATCTGTATGTATATATATGTTGCTGTTGGTACAGATCCAGGTATCCCGCTGTGGGTAATAATATTGTCGTCCATCGCGAGTGCATTATTGGCAGCTTTAGTAGTGGGAGCTCTGCTTTTCTTCATCATGCGGAAGCGCTGCAAAGGGACGACCATCAACATAGAGTTGATAGGTAAAATTCTTTTTTTCCCCTTCTGTGCTACCTATATTTCTATATCTAAGTATACTTATATTATAGGTTTTTAAGACATTGATCCTTCTCAATCAAATAAATAAATATTCTCATCACTAAGTTCTTCTGGCTAGGAATAAAAACTTTTTTATTATTAGAACCTAGATAAGTTTCTTTTTGCGAGACAGAACCAAAGATAAGTTGATAGTCCAACTAATAAAACCGTCAATTTGAATCTTCTGTAGTTTGCCATCCAATCTTATCAAAATAAATATTTCTTCAAGTCGTACGTATATACCATCGCAATCCTCGACAAAGGCTGGCATTTGAAAAATGAGAGAGGTCAACAGAACAATCTTTGACGAGACGACAACTAACCCATTGCTAACTTTAATCAGCTATTAAAATTACATATTTTTATGTATCTTCAAAAGAACTTAACGGAACTCGGTATCTAACTCTATCAATACATGGATACTATAGAAATTAAAGTTATGACATACTTACAAATAAATATTTGGAAGAAAAAAGCTATCATGGTTATATTTTAATTAGATATAGACTTCAAATACATTGACATATTATCCGATATTAACTTATATATTATGGATACTATAACTATCATATAATAAATTATAGCTTTTAAATTTTATAGTAAGAGTAAAAAATAAAAAATATGTAATATTTCTGACTTCATATCCTATTAATGCTTGATAACTTTTTTTTCCGTTGCAACGCACGAGCATGTTTGCTTATATAATTAGATCGGGAATAATAGTCCCTTCTTGAATCAGTTGACACACGAATTCAAGTCCAGCGCAGCAAGCACACAACCCATGCTGACCGGAATACTATATTGTATCAGTTGCAAAGGAATTCTCGTACCAGGAGCTGTCGGCGTCAACCAACAACTTCTCCGAGGACCGGAAGCTCGGCGAGGGCAGCTTCGGCAAAGTGTACAGAGGAGCTCTCCACGACCCGCGCATGCCGCCGGTGGCGGTGAAGGTGCTCACGAGGCCCATGGATCCGCAGACGAGGAAGCACTACGTCACCGAGGTCACGACCCTGGGCCAGCTGAGCCACCAGAACCTCGTCAAGCTCGTCGGCTGGTGCACCGGCAACGGCAACGGCATCCTCCTGCTCGTGTACGAGCTGGTTACCAACCGGAGCCTCGACGAGCACCTCCACGGCCCGGAACGGCTGCTGGGGTGGCCCGAGAGGTACCAGGCCGTCCTCGACGTCGGCTTCGCCATCGAGTACCTCCACACGGGCAAGAAGGAGCCCATCCTCCACCGGGACATCAAGCCCGCCAACGTCATGCTGGACGACGCGTTCCGCGCCAAGCTCGGCGACTTCGGGCTCGTCAGGCAGGTCGACCCCGGGCAGGGCTCCCTAGGTGGCACGACCATGATCGGGAGCACGCACTACATGGACCCAACGTGCGTCACCGCCGGTACCGTCGGCACTGCATCCGACATGTACAGCTTCGGCGTGTTGCTGCTGGAGATCGCCACCGGCAAGAGGCCCCACGCGTCGCTCGACCCGGAGGCAGGCTTCCCGAACAGCCTGGTGAACGCTGTCCGGGAGGCTTACCGGAAGGGGGCGGTCCTCGAGATGGCCGACGCGCGGCTCGACGGCGATTTCGACGAGAGCCAGATGAGACGAGTGCTGCTCGTTGGGCTCTTGTGTGTCCAGCTCGATCGCAAGACCCGCCCGGAAATCAGAGAGGCCATCTACTGCCTGAAAAATCCAAGCCATCCGCTACCACAAATTGGTGTCGTCTGAGAGGATCCACGTACGTACGCACGTACGCAGAAGCCGTCCTGTATGTGAGTGATTTATTAAGGAGAAAAAGTTAACAACACATGAGAAAAAGAAGAGAAGATAAAACATCACAACAAAGGAGCTAGCCATGCTCCTATAAGGGGGGAGTAACTTTTCTTTAATTTACTCCGTGGATTACGTACCAAAGCAAACTCTTTAAAAAAGGATTTTTGTAGAAAAGCTAGAGAAGGGTTATATTTTTCTTGAGGATCAATGCATTACATATTTCACTATTTTGGCCAAAAAATTCCCGGACAGTGCGGAACCAACATGAAAATAGAAATCGTTGCTCCAAAATATAAGTGCAAATTAATCTCTGTTATCGAGGATAAAAACTCTTTTAAAATTTAACTATTTATGTAAAAATAATATCAATTTATATCTTCAAATAAATTTATTATGAAATTATATTCCATAATCAATCTAATGATAATTAGTACACATCACAATTATATATATATATATAATTAGTCAGAAAAGTTTGGCCCGTCTATAAGCGAGATGTGCACTTATTTTGGGATGAAGAGAGTAAGTGACATGTTTTGAAGATATTTAAATAAATTAAATAATCTGATTCTAAAAAATAAGCAATTTACTCGGAGCATAGCTAAAAATAAATGTCACATACAGGAACAGGATCAAATCCCTAGCTTGTATAAAAGAAATACAATTACTCAAGTTCATTTCAACATTTATCATGGCGAGTAGATGAAGAAGAAAGATTAAACACATAAATATGTTCCATTATAAATACTTGCACTCAAAACATATGGGTTGCAGCACTAGGCAGCCTTCCAATGCCTGTTGGCGATCACTTTTTTTTTTTTGAAAGATCCGGTAAACCAGCTTTGATTAATAATAATAACAAGGAGCGTAAACATCCATTACGTGCGCAAGCAGCGCCCCACAACGCAGACTAGCTAGGCTGCGTGGGGTTTTATTACTTAGAGTAATTACTCACTAACTACATTTTCAACCATGAGCGGCTTGAGGGCCTTACAACCTGCCATGGACCATTGATGTGCCATTTCCTTTATTTCCGCTAGCAAAACTTGTGGCGTTTTCCGATCACCTCTAAAAACAATTGCGTCCCGTCGGTTCCAGATATTCCACCGTGTCAGTATTGCCATAGTATGCTCCCTCTTCCCTCCTGTTGCCAAGAGTTGGCCGAACCAGTCTTGGAGCTCGTTCATGTCTTCCCAGCATGCCGGCTGCAGACTGGCACAGGAGCTCCATGAAGCCACAAGCTGTCAGATCAGACGGGAGTATGGGCATTCAAAAAATAAGTGATGTGCCGTCTCCAAGTTTCTTTTGCATAACGCGCAAAAATAGTTGTTCTTCCATTCGCGCAGTTGAAGTCTTGCCGTTGTCCACAATCTGTCCTGAAGTAGCAGCCAAATGAAAAACCTACACTTCGGCGGAGCCCATGCTTTCCAGATCAAGGTTGGGTAGGCTGATTGGACTTGTCCTGCAAATTGTATTGCGTATGCTGATTTGGCTGAGTACTGGCCTGAGCTTTCCAGAGTCCATATTATGGTGTCCTCTTGTCTGTCATCAAAGTCAGGTCGAACTGACTCTATAGCTGTCCAAAGCTTGAAGTATTCGCTCAGAAGTTCTGGTTCAGATTGTACGCAATGTCTCGGATCCATCTTCCATTTAGCAATGCTTCCTTTACCGATCTGTTCTTGCGCCTGCTGTGCTTGTACAGCTGAGGACACAGGCTGGATGGGGGCTGGCTGTCAATCCAGCTGGATTGCCAAAAGGAAGCCTTTTTCCCATTTCGGACGGTGACTTTTGTGGCCGCGCTGAATAATGCCTTGTCTTCGGTATCCACAGGAAGTGCAGTCACATGCCATGATCTCTCTGAGTTTGTCCACTGGAACCAAAGCCATCTGAGTCACAAAGCTCTACTGAATTTATCCAATTCAATGATGCCCAGCCCACCGTACTCCACCGGTTTGGCAACAGTTGTCCATGCCACTTTGCATTTCCCACCAGAAAGCTCACTATCTCCCGCCCATAGGAAACGTCGTATCATCTTGTCGATGTCCTCAACCATTTGCTTCGGCGCCTTGATCGACGTCATCAGGTATATAGGCATTGCACTGAACATAGAACGAACTAATTCTCTTCTTCTGACCGGATTTAATAGCCGTCCTTTGCCAGGCAGCTAGTCGAGACCTCGATTTATCGACAATGCTTTGAACATGTATTACCTTCAGCCTTCCTAAGGTTAGTGGCAAGCCCAGGTATGTGATTGGGAAATTTGTCCTCTTTCCTTTGAAACTCTCTAGAATGTGGTCCAGGTTTCTCTAGGCACATCTAATCAGAGCCACTATGCATTTCACAATATTAAGCTTTAGGCCAGTCGTTTCCCCAATTTCTCAAGAATTCTGAATAGCGCTCTTACTTCCTCCCGGACCAGGTTGATGAAGATTACAGCATCATCAGCGTAGAGGGACAGCCTCAGCTTGGCGCTTCTTCCACGTAGTGGCCTGTGACAGGATGCCGTTTGCTGTTGCCACCAAGTTGCCACTTCTAGAATCCTGTGCAAGGTGTCAATGGTGAGTATGAAAAGATATGGAGAGAGCGGGTCACCTTGTTGGAGGCCTCGGGCATGATTTATCTGACTCCCCTCAGCACCTTTTAGGAGGACCATTGAATGTGAGGACTTGAAAATGAGAGTTATCCACTCCCTCCATCTGTCACTGAAACCGCTGTGCTCTAGTAGTTCCAGCATGTACTCCCATGAGACGGTGTCAAAAGCCTTGGAAATGTCCAATTTAAATAGCAGCGCTGGGATCTTCTTGCGATGGTATGCACGGGCCAAGTTTCGGACATACATGAAGTTATCTTGGATGCAACGCCGCTTTATAAATGCACCCTGAGCATCGGAGATCAGCCAATATGTGGAGGGAGAGATGGATGGCCAAGGTCTTGGTCACAAATTTTCCGAAGGAATGGATCAAACTAATCGGTGTGTAGTCCTTCGGGTATTCAGCTTTGTCTGATTTTGGGATGAGAATTATGTTGGCCCCGTTTCGCTTACTCATCGGGCCAGTCCGTAGCTCATGGGACTGTTCATTGCTGCCAGCATGTCCATCTTGGTGATGCCCCAACACTTTTTGTAGAACAAGCCAGTGAAACCATCCAGTACTGGTGCCTTTTCTGCCGGTAGTTCATGCATAGTATGCTTAAGTTCCTCCAGTGTGAAGGCCGGCCTAGAGCTTGGTCATCCAGTCTACTCAGGCCGAGGCTCTCCCAGTCCAGAGTGTGGCGTCTATCCAATCTGTTCCCCAGAACCCCCACAAAATGCTGATACAGGATGTTTTCCTTCTCCTGTGCTTCCAGATCGTCACACCAATGAAGAGATACATGAGCAACTAAGGTCACCTAATCAAAGATGTCCGGCAACTCGTAATCCTGCAGGCCCATGACTCTCTAGTCTTTTAACTTCTCGTACTTCTCCTGCGTCGCCAACTCGCTCTCCGTGTTGAAGAATGTTTCCCCAACTTGCACATAGGAGTCCATGATAAACTTATATATGTCTGCTATTGTTTGAGTGATGCTCTTGTAATCGATCTTTTCTCTCTCCCACCACGTTTGTGCTTTCTTGAGCTAGCGCCAGTTATGGCTGAATCTACTACACGCTCTGAGGTATTCTTGCAAATACTAGTGTGTAAGGAGGTTGTTTGTCGCACTACACGATACATAATACACAAACATTAGAACATATAGAGAGCATGCACGATAAAGTAGCACTTACAACTTTTGATACGTACCAGGAATTTTCGCCTGAGTTTCAGTTTTGTGCCATTCTTCATCTTCTTCTTCTCAGATCATAGCACTCTAGGTCTTGCACACAGCTGGGAGCTAAAGCCCACAGACCAGCTTCCACTTGAAGAGCCATCTCCATTCCCTTCATGATAACTTCAGTATTTGTCCCCCTGGTTGCCCCTTCCTCAGTTTTCGTCCAACATTTGGCCCCAACCAGAAGTATGGCTCACCCGTTACTCTGTCAGGTATCGCCAATAGTGCTACAAGCTGAAGTTGGACTGTTTTGGGAGTTACTCTTCAGTTGGATCGTCAAGATTGTAATTGTTGCCATGCTACGACTGGCCGACCCGGGCTTCAGGATAGGATAGCTCATCTTTCCATGTGCACTCAGACCTTAGAGAGGAGAACAGTATAGATTATAGAATATACATAACTCGGATGCAAGTACTTATGGTATTGGTGTTACTAGTCTTTGATCGTCTTTGATCTGTATCTTAACTTGCTCTTATTCCAGAAGGAGCAACGGAGTCTTTTAATCGCAAAAAAAAGGAGTCTTTGCTCTGATTTTTACTCGATTCTTTGTTTGATTTTTTTTAGGGGAATTCTTTGTTTGATGAAGCTGTGCTAGGAATTTCAGTTCTTAGACTCTGGTGTGTGCTGGGCTGACCTCCCCCGTGAGTTGCGCTAACTTGGGCCTAATTTTGTGTGCTCATGGGCTGTTCGATTAAAGGCCGGTAGCAGGCCGTTGGGTGGGGTCTCGAGTGCAACTACGGCTCGCATTCTTCTCGTTCTCTCTCAAAGAAAAAAAAGAAGCAGCTAGGGCCGTTTGTTTCCCTCCAATAAAAGGAAAGGAAAGAGAAGGTACACACGTTCTTCCCCAATCCATCATCATCTGATCCCTGCCCTTGTTGTCCTCCAGATGATTTATCTGTCTGCTCGATTGAGTGGCTAGCTTTTTTTTTCTTTCCTGGGCACGTGGTTAGCCAAGCCACTTCTGAAGACAGACTCAACAGAACTTCTGCCGACAGATCACAGACTAGCTTACAACAGTAAAATGCCCACTCAACAAATTCCATGTACCCTTTTTCTGGCACATGGTTAAACAAGCCTTAAATGGTGAGAAGCAGCAGCTGCTCATCTCCCTTGTACCTGTCGACATTTGTGGGTTCATTTCTCTGCATGCATGGCTAGCTGCATCCAGCAGCTCGACCAGTCAGCTAGCAAGCATGCATATAGTAGTCATCAGATGATCTAGATAAGTAGTCACAGTATAAAGGAGAGACAGACATCTCCTTTTGTGAATTGTGATGTTAATGTGAGGGAGAGACAGAAATCATGTTGACTGATGTGGCTGAGCCCTCTATGCATAATATTGCTTGCTTTATATATAAATAAATACATATATATAGTTATCAAATATATGCGCCACAGAATGCGCCAATCTGCCACAAATAATATCAGATACACTCCACCCAAATGTAACCAAAGGCTAGCATATGGACTAACTGAACTAATTAGACAATATATAGTTCATTTTGGAGTTATTTTTTTTAAGAAACATCTTGCAGTTTTTTTAATTTTCTCCATGTTGTCACACGTATATACAATATACCCATCTACGTACCCATCGTCTTATTTCACCCGGATCGAGTTCACATTCTTCTCCCACCAGTTCCGGACTCCCTTTGGCAGTTGAAGTAGACAGCGGCGACCGGCAAGCCGAGGTTGTAGAGCTCGGCGAAGTCACGGGTGCTGAAGTTCTGCCGCCACCCTGGGGCGTAGACCGTCTGCCGGCCGAGCTGTTGGAAGAGCAGAAACACTATCCTGTGGATTCCCAGCACCGGCCGTGGGCTCTCGTAGCACACAACCTCAGTCCCTGTTTGTTCAAGCAAGAATATCCAATGGCATTAGCAGCTACCAATGGGAATCAATCTGAGAGTATGTTGGTTCCTAAGATCGTTTGTAGTACATACCAAAAGAAACTCCAGTCGTCGCCGGAATGTCAGTGACCAGCCTGCAACAATAGAAGATCAATGTAATTTTGATTTAGCACATCTTCGTATACGGGATACTATCAGATCATGATTGAGGTTCGAGAAATTTATTAGATGTATACGTGTTGTACCATTCCGCTGCCATAATTTGGGCTATATATATGTGTAATGCCCCAGGCCCGGCACACGGCACAAGCCCACTCTACCGAAGGACGGGCCCCACCTACATAGCAACCCGCTCGTCCTTGCGTCCTTGTTTCGCGCAAAATGGTTAACCGAAGGTTAAACTGGTCTGGCGAACTCAGAATTCACGGTATGGTACTAAACATCTGCCTGCACAGTGTTTCGTGACGATACAGCAACGCGCATAAACAGTGACCGAGCTACAGTAACCTGAATTTAGCCCAGCCCGGTTCGCAGATACAGTGCTGCAGCTACAGTCGCCCCACAGCCCTCTTGTGTAGCTACAGTAGCCCCCAACCGGAATTCGGCCCACGAGCTAGGATGTTACATGCATACACCCACCCTAAAGAACTCGACGTCCTCGTCAAGCCATTAGAAAACCACTAGTGTCAACGACAAATTTAACATGTACGTTAAGTGTATAAAAGAATAAGCACCGTCACTTACTATCGCAAAACGCTTTTGAAATGCTTGTACCCTTCTTTGTTCAATCCTTCCTCTAAAGAGTCGAATATACAGACCCTTCCATCATAAGGATAGACTATGAATATAATCCAGTGACCCATGATGCCTCCGCTGCACCATTATTCAAACAATATGGATTTAAGATCTTCAAATATGAAAAGTACTGATCCCAGTAGCGCATGTATCCTTTTGAATTACCCGAACTCGTAGGTGGAAAGGATACACCCATTTCCCTTGACCTTCTTTATGGCTCTGTAGATATACATTCCTGTGTTATACTTCAATTCATCGCGTAGCTCTATCCGGGCTTGTGGTCTGTCTTTCGGGTCGAAGTTCACTAGCCTATCATGCGTGTCTGGTACATTGTAACCCACGATGACCCTCTTGGTAAGATGCATCAGAGAGAGGCAAACAATGTCTTTGCCCATTTGCTTACATACATAGGACTGTATCATGTAAGGACAAGTCGTCATAGCATTATTTGTTTCATCCTAGCTAATTAAAGTACCTACAGTGATGCAAAGGTGTAAAAGTTGTAATGAACTTACAGGGCAAATAATATCACCATACCGACGTCGAGGTCCTTGCGTCGTAGCACCCATTCATGTCGTGGAAATCTACGACAACTTGAGCGAGGCGGTTGCTGGCCTGACTGCCCAACCAGACCGCCTACCTCGGAGCCCTTTTTAAAAACGCCTCGCATAAGTTTTTGTGTAGTAATGATCTATATCTATATCTATACCTAATATAATATTTATAATCTCTACCTAATACTAAAAGGCAAAATTTCTGGCACCCCAAAATTTCTGTAACAACCCTGGTGTTACGGGCTTGCTAAGCACCAAGATTAGGGCCTAAGAGAAATAATCAAAAAAAATTCCTTGGATTTGAGATTTAAAGCACCCATGTTTGTGGTTGCGAGAAACCAAATCCGAAAATTAAAAATAAGTCCTTTCGTTGCATTGGCAAGAACATGAAATTAGGTTTAAGAGTGCTATTTTTGACGAATTATATTGAGCAAAATAATTAAATAGTGCTTAATGTTTTATTCCTATGGGTTAGTACAAAGTATGGACTATTATTGACATTAATAAAGTTTAGACCTTTTAAAAATCATGACAAAAGTGCTAATGGTTGTTTAGTTCGAACTAACCCTTGATTTTTCTAAGACTGAAAGGGTAGTAGACTGTGTCATTTTGACGTTTAGATAATAACTAAAATATGTAAATACTAGCTTCATGATTTTGTATTGTTGATTGCCTCTAAGTGAGCACTTGAGCATTATATATGTCATAGTGGTGTTGGGTGTCACTTTGCCCTCTTACAAATTGCCCAAACCTCCTAAGAACGCGCTATGGACCATGATTCAGTGCTCGGTTCACGAACTGGCGTTCAGCGTGACGAACTCATGTTGGCATTCTTTTACCTCCCTGCTTCCTCTATCACCTCGGCCCGCCCTGTAGCGAGTGATCTCAGCCGCTCACCTCACCTACCTCACCCCTAGTCGTGCACACTCTGGATTCCTGCGGTGTATGCGATACTTTTAGGCGCGTTAGCTTAACAATGCATGTGCTTTGTTTTAGTGCTTGTTGTAGCTGCTTAGCTAAAAAATATTAACAACTGATATTTAAATATATTTATTTAATCATGTGTATGTAAAAAGAAGGGAAGTAGAGCTCACGTGAAATGATGAAAGCAATTAAGCATTTAAACTTGTTTATTGAATAAACTATGCATTTGTGCCGTCTTGTTGTAGCACGTAGACTAGCTTCTTGGTCGGATGCCTTGCTTCTCTTCCTTGCTCTTTTGTGTGCTCGAATGCCAGATGTTGTAGTAGACTTTAGAGAGGACATGGAGCTAGCTGTTCTTGATGGCTAAGAGACGAGCATGCAGATGTAGCAGCGCACAGTAGCCAGTTTGAATGAGAGAGAAAGAGAGTGGGACGGGCGTATGCAGGGCCAGCAGTGAGTTAATGCATTTTTTTGTTTTTCTTTCTGCATGTGGGCAGTCATAACGAGGAGAGAGAGAGCATGCAACCAGGACCAGCCTTTGAATGATAGAGAAAATGCTTAGCAATTTTCTTCAAGCCCAGTAAATACCGAGAGAGATGGAGAGGGAGAGTGGCAGGCGAATCTAGGTCTTGTTCACTTCCCCATCCCAACCCAAAATATTTCCTCTTACACCTATCACATCAAATCTTTCGACGCATGCATGAAGCATTAAATATAGGTAAAAAAGATAACTAATTGCATAGTTTGTCTGTAAATGTTAAGACGAATCTTTTGAGTCTAGTTAGTCCATGATTGGACAAAATTTGGCAAATAATAACGAAAGATGCTACAATAACTTTTCACCTACTTTTCGCGAAGTGAACACACCCCTAGACTAAATTGTCGCCAAGGTCGGCACAGACTTGTCAGTATAACATATACATTAATATTAATACTGATGACATAATGTAAAAAAATTAAGCATCATAGAGATGAAATTAACAATAGCATAATCTAATAGAAGAATTGTTCCATTGTGCTTTGATTGCCTATAAAATTAGTCAATACAATTAAACACTAAAACAAATATAAATAATGTGCAAGAAACCATAGTTATATGATTAGAAATGACTTGTTTACCTAATCCTTACTTGTCATCTTAATTTTGTAGATCGCTTTCTCTGCCTGTATCACCTAGGATAGGACAGCACGACGGTGGACTGTGTTTGAGCTTCTGAACGGACTGTTGGCCTGTTGCGTCAATGTGGTGTATAATTTCAGTAGCCTGCTATCCTCCTTGAGTCCAAGTTCAAACGTTCATGCAGTGGGCTTGCTGCTTGTAGCCTTCAATTTTCTTGTGACTTGTGAGTTGGGTCGTTAAGCTACCGGGGTCAGGTATTGATTTTGTTGGGTCCTAGCTGGCCAGGAAATAGAGGGTATAAGAGTTTCACGCAAAGTCATCGGGGTCAGCCGTATGGAGTAGATTCGCCCCAGAGTACACGGCAGTGCCCTGTCTACATCAAAGAGAGAGATTGGCTGCTCGCCCAAGAGAGATGGAAAGTGTGTGGTGCATGCACTGGTGTTTTCTTGATCTTTGGTCTTGATGAAAATTGATTACGCCCCTACATGCCTGCTTGCCCGCTGAGTACGTAGATAACTTGGTCCGAAATTTTTATCTAGAGCACCAGCCGAGCATGTGCTCTTTTATTACAGCACCAGCAGCCAGCGCTTCAGGCCTCAGTTGTCTTGGCCAAAATCTTTGAAGAGCCAAGCTTACCGAGCAATCCAAGCTTGACTAGGGCCAGCAGCCGGAGCACCATTTAGCACCATCACCCAGCTCCAGCACATCTAAGCAGCACCATCAGCCGAGTAGTGTGTGTGCTCTTTATAGTACCAGCAGCTGAGCCACCCAAGCTGCATTAGACCCTTTCTTCCATGCCTCCAATCCTGCCCCACATCCCGGCGTCCGTGCCCTTGCAACCTCGGCACGCCTAGGCCATCTCCACCACGCACCGGCGTAGCCACGCTGCCGTTGCCCCCGCAAGCCTGCAGCCAGCTGCGATCGCACACGATTCCATTTTGCCTACCTGCTGCCATGGCTAACTCGAACTCGTTCTTCTGTCTTTAATATCTTGCTTATGCATGTTTCACTTAGAGAAGCATATTGCATTTGCATACCATTTAGGAATGACGGTAAACCGATGAATAAACTAAGGTTGTCGGCGCCATGTGGGGATATGGTGTAACGGTGACTTGATCCTAAAGATGATGGTGGACGTATCCTGAAGGCAAAGCAATACTAACTTAGTAGCGTACAAATTACTCAGGCAAGCTCCGGTGCATAACCTATATTATTCTACATTTTATTTTATGCTTATGCATTAAGTTTCAAGGAGTTGAATGAAACTCACTTATATATATATATATATATATATATATATATATATATATATATATATATATATATATATATATCCTTATCTCATGAGTTTTACTAGTATGTCAGGATCGTGTAGCTTGCTATGCTATAGGGATCCGATAGAAGTCGAGTGATTACCTGTCACTCACGAGATATAGGAAAAATATTATTATTGTTATTATTATCATATTACTATCACATGATATATATATGAATTATAATTGGAGACCAAGCGGGACCGTACTTTGGATTTGGATGTGTGACTTGGTTGAGCAATCCGAGCGAGGCTCTGGTTGCATTTGTCCCACCTATGTTAATTGAGGACCATCCGTTGCATTGGACACTAATTAAATCACAGACTGATTATCCCGAGCACATACTTACTTATGGGAGCGGGAATGCTCGTTACTCTCTTATCGTGGGTTCCGTTTCTTTTCGAACCGACTGATTGGAGGTGGGGAAAAGGTGGAGGTCTAAGCACTGCACCGAGACCAGGTCTCAAGTGTGAGGGCTTGGAGTCCAAGTTTGTATGGGGACCTAGACCCCTCGACAGGAGTGGAATGGGTTGGTCTTGTTTGTGCCTGGGGTACGAGCGAGGCGTGTGTTTTTCAGGGCACTCAGCTAGGCTATATTGATTTGCGAATCACCATTTCTACGTGACGGTACGGCTTGGCTGTGGTCTAGCACCGTAGTAAGAACTGGAACATGAAAGGAGATAAATTGGTTCTGATTGCTTACCACATGCTTGAAAGTAGCCTAGGTGCTTACATAGAATGGTTAGCTAATGAAGTAATGATGATTGCAAAAAAAATTGAACATAAGGATACATGTTTAGTAATGCTTCCTACAGATGCAATAAACCCACAAGTCAGATAGCCTTGCATATCCTTGGAGTCTTTTCTTTCCTCCTGACGGGTAAGTCTTGCGGAGTACAATTGAGTACTTAGGGTTTGTTCTACCATGTTGCAGGTGACAGGTGTTTATGGAGCCGATACTTATGTGTGGAAACCTCCTGGTAGGCTCAGCGAGGATGTCTTTTACGTGCAGACATAGAGTTTATTTAAAGTTTCCATAAAAATATTTTATAAAGGAAAAACTTATAACCTGTTATTATTGCATGTATATAAAAGTTCATCATGACAATGCTTAATTTGTCGTTAAATAATTTTTATTTCCGCTAAAACTCTGATAACATTTTATATTCCGCTGTTATAATCAATTGATGCCATACTCTGATGTTGTAATAAAATGTGGATTTTCGAGTTCTCCCTCAGGTGTGCTCGACGGAATCGCAGAGTTTAGTACACTCTTATGAGTATTTAGTGTCTAATGGAAAATAAGTACTCCCGGGAGGACTTTAGATTAGGCGGTTCTACCATAATTTCCGTCCAGCTTAATCACCGATATAGTGTTGGTATCCTTTTTCTTTCCGTTGTGGTCTCTGTTCTTTCTCCCGCCGCTTTTTTTTTTTCTCCTGCTCGTGGGTTCCGTATGTAGGGTATCAGGGAGAGGGCACAAAAGAAGTCCAAATCAGAATCGCGAAAGGGATTCAATATTTTTTCCAACCAAAAATCACCTCCAATTAAAACTCCATAAATTCGTAGAGATCAAAATCAAAGAACAATAGAGAGCATATGCGTTCGCGTGCCCTGAGCGCTCGGCATGAGCACGGGCGCGTGCAGGAGGACAGGCATTGTCACCGGCAAGGAGAAGAAGCTGCCGCGCGTGGCCGCCAAGGCAAGCAAGGGTGCAGCCACCGGGCATGGAGAAGCAACCGCCGGCCGGAGCACGCGGGCGCGGCAATCCAGGTGCCGCACGCAGACGCTTAGGTGTCGGGACGCCGGGCGTCGGGATGCCAGGGCCCGGGCTGTGCGGGCGCGCTGGCCGTGGGGCGCAGGGGCGACCAAGCGGCGTGGCTTGCGGAAGCGGGAGCGGCGTGCGCGGCAGCCGGAGGTGGAAGAGAGACACAGATAGCCGGGAGATATGCGGCGCCTCCACTTCCACGAGTTCCCAGATAAGGTTGGGAAAGAAAGGAAAATAAAAGGAAGGAAGAGAAAATAAAAAAAAATAAAGATATGATTCTTTTACCCACTCTGTTTTCTGGCTAGATTGTTATTCGGCTCCATTGGGTCTTTGGGCTTGCCTATTTTTCTCCAATCCCGTGGTGTTTTCTTTTCTTATATAAACGGCAAAAATAAAAAGAAAATAAGACATACACTTATAAACTATTTATCTTTCTCTAAAAACAAAAGATTTACACTATCAAATTATTGATGTAGTTTTGGGTAGAAACAAAATTTATATTTACTAAATGTAGATGGCCAATGGTCTAAAAAAACTCGGCCCGCAGGGGTAAGACAACCCCGGGCATTGTGATTAAGAACAAGACCTTCTCACATAAGCTGAGAAAACCTCTGAACCGATGGCCGAAACTGTAAACTCAAAATATTGAACGTTGTGATTCTAGATAAATTATCCCAAATGTTGTGCGACAAATCTCTTCCCAACATAATCATAGGAGGTCAAACCAATCCTTAACGTATCAACAACTAACTCCTTGTCAGCTTTAATGAGAGATTAGATTTGCATATTATTCGAGTCCTCAAAGAAAGTCATGGAGCATGATATTTACCCATGATAGTGTGAAAATTAAAGATATAATATATTTGTCTAAATACTTCTTTGCTTTGCAATGAGGGGAAGAAACAACAAAAATTGTATTTTAACTAGATGCAGTCTTAATATGACATTCTCATATTATTGCCAACATTAACTTGTATTATGGTCATAGATTTGAAATTTTATAGAAAGGATTACGTTGTCGTGTCACACGAACGTGTCATAGTTTTTTCTCCCATCGCAACGCGCGGGCAAGTTTGCCAGTATATATAATAATAAAAAGGCAAAATTTCTGCATACTTCCTATGTTTTTTTTCTGTCCGTCTGCCTCTCATGAAAAGTAGAAACACGCTACCGGTACACTTATGTATGTATATATACCTGAAAAAGACTTAGCAGATTAAACATAGCTGACGTGGCAATCGACGGTACACAACAGGTAGTCGTTGGCTTGATTCATCATGGAACTAAGGCTGTGTTTAGATACAAATTTTGGAGTGCCAAAATACACGGTAACATTTCGTTTGTATTTAGTAATAATTGTCCAACCATTGACTAATTAGGCTCAAAACATTCGTCTCGCAAAGTACAATCAAACTGTACAATTAGTTTTTGATTTTATCCACATTTAGTACTCCATGCATGTATCGCAAGTTTGATGTGACGGAAAATCTTTTTTTTACATAGTGCACTTTTCAAGTGATCTAAACACAGCCTAAATTGGGTGGATGCTGGGTGCACCCAATTCCTCTGCACCCCTATAGTAGATAATCGACATGTGGCAGAACAGAATATCACACGGACACCAGACAGCATGCGTGGAGGCTAGATTTATAAAAACCAAGGACAACTTGCAGGGGACTCAGGTGTTACAGATTTTGTAACACGTGAGTCTCTCCATATTGTACCAGCAGCATTTTGTGTGTAATAAACTCAGAGTAATAACAATTTAAGTACCCCAAGTTGAACGGAAAAAGTATTGCCCGCGGATGCCCGTGTCGACAATCTTAACGCCGCCCGTATACTCGTCCGTACGCTTCTTCAGCAGCACGGCCGTCACCGTCGGCACGCTCGCCTCCACGAGGCCGCCGCCGACGCTGGCCTGGTAGGCCTGCTCCCAGCTCTGGAACGCGATCTTCTTCATGCACGCCACGTGCAGGTACGCGTGCGTGCCGCCGTAGCCCCAGCGGTACGCCCAGAACTTCTTGCCGCCGCCGCCGTGGCCGCCGGCGCAGACGACGCAGCAGCGGTCGGCGTCGGCGGTCTCCCAGCAGAGCTGGGCCTGCAGGTGGCCGCCCAGGAAGGCGCTCATCTCCATCTTGAGCGCCGCGCAGGTCGGGTGGAGGTCTAGGTCCTTGTCGAAGCAGTGGTAGACGAGGCCGGGCGCCCGGAGCCCGCAGGCGTTGCAGAACGTCCTGTCGACCGGCGGCGGCGCCTCGGGGAGGAGCTGGAACTGGAGGTCGTCGCCGAAGAGGGCGTGCTTCAGAGTGGGCGCCGCCAGGGCGCAGGCCACGTGGAGGTCGAAGTCGCAGCCGTCGTGGCCGCACCTGTACCGCCGCCCCTGGCCGCTGCCGGGCTCCTTGCAGCCGTCGCACCGGAACGGCGCGCCGTCCGTGGTCACCAGCTTCAGCGCGTGCGCCGGGTGCGCGTCGCGGGTGATCTCCGCTGGTGGCTCCTCGAACTCGAACATCCTCATGATTGGCTAGCTTGGCTTGCTTGGTTTTGTTTGATCTATACGCCTGCGGCCTGCCTGCCACTCGTATGCTGCAGTTCTGAATTTGTAGACAATAGAGCTTTGACCGGTATTCTTCAAAGCATTCACATTTGCCAACCAGAAGGAGCTATATATGACTTGGTCCAACGCGTGAGACTGTATGTACCCACTCTGTTTCTAAATAAGTGTGGTCTCAAAACAGACACGTAGACAAGTCAAAAAAAAAAAAACAGAGACGTAGACGTCCACTTGCCACACGATTTGTCCCCAGCCTCAGCGGAATGAGCACGTCCCTACTAGCACTTGGAGTAGTAGTTTAGTGATACATAGTGGCCTCACGAGCTAAGCGTAGTTTATATTTAGTTAGTTATTATGTTTCTTAGCGATCAAATCTGTCTAGGTAGATTCAAATCCTTGATTTGACCTTAGTGTTTGCATTTTTTTTTTTTGCAAAAAAGGAGAGAGCTCTATTGATTACTCATGAAACAAATTACATTTTTTCACAATCAACGACTCAACGCATTGGGGAACCTGCGCATGCCACACTGCTGAGTGTGACATGCATTTCGGCAACTTTGCGAGTTCATGAGCGACTTCATTTTGCTCTCTCCTCAAATATTGGAAACTACCTCTGCTAGCATTCTAGACACATGTTTTATATCATTTACAATAAAAGCGAGTTGCGATTTATCGACACCTGGACGGCAAGCAGATAGAATAACCGATAAGCAGTCAGACTCGATAATGGTTTTACTCCGTGGCCATTCCAAAGCCAGTCGCACCTCTTCTAAGCAAGCTAAGGCTTCAACTTCCTCTGCATTCATCCCATCAAAGATGGCCTTCGAAGCACAAAAAATAGCCATACCTGCATTGTCCCTTATTACATTTGTATGAATTTATTTGAAAATTTAACAGCACTATTTTTTCAATGATTTTCGGTTTAACATGCGTATTTTTATTAATTTATTTTAGGATTTAACGTGCTATTTTTCCAATGATAGATGATGTCGAGATGTCATCAGTGATAATTTTGTTAATCTCGAGATTTGTCTGTCTAGCTCACTCTTTCAAAAGTGCTAAGGGCACCTACAATAGTATGAACTAGTTACTAACTCTAAGACAACTTCTCCGAAGATGTTAGCTTTTAGAACATCGCTCATAACATGAATAGCTCCACATGACACATTCACGTAATCTTAAAATGTGTACATGAGACTGGCTCTTGTCTGTTATATTGAAGTATGAAATAATATGCTTAGAGTTAGCTCATAAGCCACCATTAGAGCTGCCCTAATAGGAATAGCATGTGTGTACATGAACGTCTGTGCTTGTACCAGATTTCGTAAAAAAAAGGTACATATATACTGACCGCAATATGAGACTTGGTCACCAAAACAAAAGCAACATCAGTCTTCCACTCCCGACTCCCTAATGGCAGTCCCTTGAGCTTATGCCATCCCCCTTTCTCATTCGCCCGGGCGCGGTGCTAGAACCCTATAGCAATGGCTGAAGTCGTCCACGGAGAGAGTACCAAAGGCGGAGGAGGCCCTCGTGGAACACGAGCCTGCCCACCTCTTCGGCCACGGCGTCCTTGTCGCCATGTCCTGGTCAACGACAACAGCATCGGTCTCCTGTCGATTCGTCCGACAAGATCGTCCACCAACAGTTGCCTGGATAGCATAATCAGAGTTGATCTCAGAATGACAGCATGTAGTGCTGACGGCTCTAGATCTGGATCTGGACACGGTAATAATGCACTGCACATTGGACCTCAAATCAGAATAGCGATCAGTCAGGCAAAGATTATGCAGAGACAAGAGAGATGCAAAACGGACCTGGCATGCCGCATCTGTCAGCACCCAAGAACACTAAAACTGGCATGGTTTCCTGGATTTTTGTCATAGCTTCAGGCCTTCAGCCTTCAGCCTTCAGCTATCGTTGTTATGGCTGTGGTCTTCTGTATTGCTGCTCTGTTTTGTTACAGGTGCGGAAACAGAGCGCAACAAAATGTGCCACTAGCCCAACTGGAACTCTGCAGAGTATCAGGACCTAGGCCATTCCAATACGACGAGCTGGCAGCTGCCACGAACAATTTCGCCAACGAGAACAAGCTTGGGCATGGAGGGTTTGGCCCCAGTCTACGGGGGATTCTTGAGGGACCAAGACCGCCATGTGGCCATCAAGATGCTATCTGCAGAAAGTTCTTGGCAAGGGAAAAAGGAGTTTGAAGCAGAAGTGAAAGTCCTAACCCAGCTGAGGCACAGGAACATTGTCGAGCTCGTTGGCTGGTGTGACAGTAATGAAGGGCTCCTGCTCGTTTACGAACTGATGGCTCAAGGCAGCCTTGACAAGCATCTTTACAATCCTGTCAGAATTTTATCTTGGCAGCAGAGGTACCCATATTGGCATAAGCAGTCTTCTACTTCCTCCATTCCAAAGATCATTTTGGCTTTTGTGGATACACAGCTTTTACATATCGTATATCAAGAATTCTAGGTGCATAGCAATGCACCTAGTAAAGTTAAAATGATCTATAATTTGGGACAAATGGTGGTACATAGCATCTTGATTTATTTATTTCTTCCCCTGCTAGGTACAAGATTATACTTGATTTGGGGTCTGCTTTGCTCTACCTCCACCACTGCTGTGACAAATGCATTGTCCATGGCGACATCAAGCCCGAAAATGTGATGCTTGATGCCTTATTCAACGCTAAGCTCAGTGACTTTGGGACAGCGAGGCTCGTCGAACACAGAGCGGAGCCGCGAACAACGGAAATCATTGCAGGGACCCGTGGGTACATTGACCCAGACTTCGTCAACAGCCACCTGCGTTGCCCCGAGGCGGACATGTATAGCTTCGGCGTTGCCCTGCTTGAGATCACTTCTGGCAAGCGGCCGGCATCGATACAGCCAAATGAAGCCCCTAAGCTACCAGTCTGGGTCCATAACCTATATGATCGGGGCATGATTCTTGACGCAGCCGATAGGAAGATGAACGGCGAGCTCGAGTTCGATCGGCAGCAGATGGAGCGTGTGCTTGTTACGGGTCTCTGGTGTGGACATCAGTACCCGAGCCAACGACCGTCCATTCAACAAGCTATGGATGTTATACGTTGTGTGGATGCAACGTTGCCGGTGCTTCCAGCAATGCATGATGCACAGCGCGTTTGCTGCTTGGAGGAGCAGGCTTACGGCGATCTGACAGGTGAGGATGGTTCTGTGGATGCAGTCGCCACAAGTACATGCTATCTTACTTCTAAGGATTCAGCTTATCTGCTTCCTGAGAATGAGCCTCCTGTTTGATCACAACTCAAGTTACTTGTTAGTCTTGTTACTATATAATATACTTCTTTAGATTCTAGTGTCCTTACCTTTCCAAAACGCTATATCCTGTGTTATGTATGTATCTAGATCTAGCCTCCAGCAACCGCATGTCATGCCAGTGGTATTCACCTTCAAGTGATTTTTTTTATCTTAAAGTCAAGTGCATGTCTCCTACATGTAATTCATTACTTGTGTGCATACATCTAAAGGGAGGGCATCCTATGATTTGCGATTTTGAGACTAACAAGTTTGCAAATTTATATTGTGTGCAGTCTCATTGTAAGAAAAATGAAGTCCTCAAAGATATGCGAGGATTCAAAGAAAAACTACCTTTAATTGGTGTCATCTTTTTTGGTGCTATCATTTCTTTTACTTTTGTGCTATCTTGATGCATTATATAGATCAAACTCCTAGGTCTTGGCTTAAAAGTCTTGTATTGATGGCATGGCTCTACTTCTGGTATTGATTTAGACTCACCTCCTTGCCACAAGTATTATCTTCATAGTGTGATTGTAGAATCATGCAATGACGATGAAGATTCTATGGAAAATGAGCTCCTCAAGCAAGAAGTGGAAAACCTCACTAAGGACTTGATCACATTGAAAGGCAAGGAGAAGCCAGTAACCTCAACAAGATAATCCAACCAAGGTGAAGAAGCATGGAGAGGGAGCAACTGTGAATTTCTACTCAGGCCACCAAGAACACCACAAGTCTTTTGAGTGCAAGGTAAAGAAAGGGGAGAGAAGAAGAAAGGGGTTGATAAGGAGGGAAGCTTACTCTCCAATACCTACACAAACAAGGTTGACAAGAAGAGAACCACTCCATATTTGCTCAAGCAGAAAGACGGCAAAGTGATTGCTCACAAAGTCAACAAGCAAGACACAAGGAAGTGAACCAAGGCAATTTGGGTGCCCAAGAAAATACTGTCAACCGTGAAGAGCACCAAAAAAGGTATGGGTCCCAAAGGAGAAGTAGAGTCCAAGGGACTCGGAGAATTTGGAGACATGGTATACAAAGGGTGTGTACCATGGGGGTTACATCATATTGAATCAAACCAAATTCCATGTATAGTTAGTGAATATCATGGAACCAAATTCCCTACCCCCATTCTTAGGCAATTAGATTTAAATTCATGCAATTTTTTATTAGCAACTAGTTGCTTTATTTTTCATATCTAGGATTGCATGAACATATTTAAATTCCATTATGCATTCACTAGGTAGTTCATATGGTAGGTTTGCTTGTGCTTCTCTCTAACCCTGAGCAATCTACCTAGTTTACTAGTATAGGAATAAAATACAAGTTCTTTACTTAATACCTTTTGTGCACCAAAGTCGAAATCATAGGCAACATCCTCCAATTATCCCCTACAAGTGGTATTCACCTTCAAGTGATTTTTTTATCTTAAAGTCAAGTGCATGTCTCCTACATGTAATTCATTACTTGTGTGCACACATCTAAAGGGTGGGCATCCTATGGTTTGCGGTTTTGAGACTAACAAGTTTGCAATTTTATATTGTGTGCAGTCTCATTGTAAGAAAAATGAAGTCCTCAAAGATATGTGAGGATTCAAAGAAAAACTACCTTTAATTGGTGTCATCATTTTTGGTGCTATCATTTCATTTACTTTTATGCTATCTTGATGCATTATATAGATCAAACTCCTAGGTCTTGGCTTAAAAGTCTTGTTATGCATATGCCTTTCCTTTTGCTATATGTATTCACACACTTAGGGGGGTGCTCTATGTAATGTCAGTCAAGTATCATGATCTATTTCCATCCACGTCCAAAGGATTGTACCCTCGCTTGTGTTGCTAATGTCTTCCTAGTAAAAGCTATGTATCTGAAAAAGCCAAGGGCCTGTTTGGATGCAAAATATTTTTAAAGTATTGGAGAAATACTTTAGTTTTCCAAAATACTTTGGTTTTCAAAAGCTACCAGGTGTTGGGATACAACAAATCTTGTAGCCTTTTAAACCATGGTTTTATCAAAACTATACTTTTTTTTGGAGTTTTAGAAACTCCACTCATAACCTCTTTTTTCTAAACCATGGTTTTGTGTCTTTTTGGCTTATAAAACCACAATTTTTTGATGCTATAGTTTCCTAAAACAGCAACATCCAAACAGGCCCTAAATGACCTACAATTTGGATTGAAGAGAATAGATTTTAAGTTGTCAAAAGTCAAACACCATGCTAAGTTTTTTTTTTTGGGGTGGGGGAAACGACAATATTTTTTATATAAATAAGTTTCATTAGATACATAATTTATCTTTTCAATTTAGTAGATGCTACTACTCTCCTCCACTAATACAAAAACGTTTTTTGTCGATGCTAAGGATTTTTTCACTGGCTGTTCACAACGAGCAAACGCCACTAGAAATAGAAATGTGGGCCTATGGCTAGGAACTGCCAGTGGAGATACATCTCTACTAGCAGATTTTCAAAGGATACTGTTAGTACGAATCGTCCATTGACATAGGCGGTAGGCTTAAGAAAACCGTATGTCTAAACATTTACACATGTGGTTCACAAAGTGACGCCAGTGAAAAACACTATCATTTCCATTGGTCTTTCACACTGGCAATTCACAAACCGCTAGCGGAAATTGAAAATGCCGCCAGTATATATGGGTCTGTTTTGTTGGTTTCGTAGTTTGCCACACCTCTGTGGCTGCCATAGAAAAATCCAATATATTTCAGAAAAAGGGAGTATATCACAAATGAAACAGATGCATAACAAAAGGCAACAACATAATTGCACATGAATAATGCTCAAGACAATATAATAAATTGAAGTCATCGAGCAAACATACACAGATAACAATAATGAAAAGTGGAAACGCAACTGGAGGTACACTAATATGTATACCTAGAAAAGACTTAGCAAATTAAGCACAGCTGACGTGGCAGTCAACGGTACACAAACAGGTAGTCGTTGGCTTGATTCACAGGCCGGCAGTATATTTGTTCACTGCCACTGTCGCGCCGTGCACGTGGCCAACCTCACCGGCGACCTCCGCTGAGCCCTAGATGGCCTTGATAGCTCCGCTAGGTCACCATGAAGCTGTAGTCGTCATCGCCTCGCCGAGCCATGGCTGGATTTGGCCGGCGTACCACCGTGCCGCTCCGCCGTCCCGCCATCACCGGCGGCGAGCTCTCTCCGGCTAACCATAGGTCGCACCACCACCAGCCGATGCGGCCGGACGAGTAGATCACCACGGTGGCCACGCTACCGCCACCTACCTTACTAGCGGCGAGCTAGCGCCGGCCAACCCTCTCCTCTATTTTCTGTGTGGCTAACTGGTGGGGTCTGCTGACTGTCGGGTCCTGCATGTCAGTGACTGCTGTTAGGGTTTCCTTTTTATTCTTTGCACGAAATGCTTGTGATGTTTGAAAAATCATATCAATTCATAGAAAAATCATAAAAATGAATACAAGAACTTTTTGGAATCCTTAGGAGGTAACCTATGGATTGGAGTAATAAAATGTTAGTGGTTAGTAGAAAGTTTTCACTGTTTTTATTTATTCCTTTTAATTAAGGTATTTCTAGGAGAAATTCATATCTAGGTTTGTACTGCTCCTTTTGCTATGAAAATTTTGTGGTAGGCAGGTCATGATTTATGTAAGCTGGGATAAAAATTTGAGTCTCAGTGCATGCTTGATGATTTAGTTATGAATTTCCTTTGAAAAAATAGTAATATCGTGTGAGAATTTTAATGGCAAAAATATGGGAGCTATGAGTATGAAATTTATTGTGCAGTATTGAGTGATGAGAAAGATAAGAAACATATAAAATATGTTGTTTGACACTTTTCACTAGGCCAAATTAATTATGCCAATTAATTCATATCTAGGTTGTCCTTTTTGTAGAAGATGCTATGTATATTCAAATGCCATGAAATTTGTATAGTATCCTAGTTAGAGCATGTGAGTGCCACCGTAATTTTTCTGGAATTTTCTGTGCGCTTTTGCTATATGTTCAAAATTCCACTAATTATCTAAATAAATTAATAAAGGTTATTAAATGAAAGAATTAAACTTGACCATCATGGTTCCTAGTGTTTTCTTGGTGTACATAAATTGTTTGTAACTTTGTTGGTACTTGGAAGTCACTTCTAAGATGTAGTGAGATATTAATTCCTCATAATTTCATTTCTGTGGCTGCTGAACAGTTTTTAGAATTAAGCAATTTGAGTCTGATAATGATGTTTGCTGTGAATCTTCATATTGACAAAGTTGTAGATAACTTGCTTATCTTGCTTGTGTTAACATTTTAGGGTCATAGGCCCTTTGGTTTGAGATTTATAGCTGTTCAAAGTTAGAAGTTTGAATTGCTTGCTCTCTGGAATTTTCTGGACAATTTTGAAAGATTGCTTTGTTTGAGCTAGTTAATTGCTGAATTATCCAAAATTATCTATAAGAGAGTTGTAGATAATTTGTTAAGCTTTATATAAAGTCCAAGCTCCTGTTTGCTGGACTTGTAGAACTCCAGTTATGGTTAACTTACGTGGCTGCTACCCAGCAGTCTAGAAAAATGCTTGTTGTGTAGTGTAACTTGCTTGATGCATGTGATGCTTGTTGATTAGCTTAGGCTAATTAAAATAATTTGATAGTTGAAGGTTTTAGGTCCCTCACCATTGATGAACATTTATATCTTAGGTTGTCAAAACAGGGTAAGTGTATGTCTACTTTTCTAGAAAGGAGATATGCACCTTCTCGGTAAACGAAATTAATTTTGATATGTCCTAAAGAATGTATGGACTACCATGCTTAGCATAAGCATCTCCTCATGGCATCCTAATGTTTCATACTATATGCATTCCTGGTATTCATTCATATATGCATGCATATAAGATCGCCAGATAGGGTGACGCTATTGGAGTTCGAGCCCGTCGAAGGGGAGGTTCTACTGGAGGTGCAGCCCCAGGAGGAGCTAGAAGAAGGAGGACAGGCCCAGACCTTCCAGAGTGCCCTGACCACCAGCCTTCCACCTTTCTGAAAGGAAAGCCAGGAGCATTCTAAGTCTCCTACGCTTTTACAAAACCTTAACTTGAATTTTTCATGATTGATGCACTAAGTATAGGGGTTGTTTGGAACCATTGTTGCATATATGTGTCTTCCTTGTCTACTATTATATCTCGTGATCTCCGTTAGATCTAGGATCGAAACCAATGCTTAGCCAGGTAGAGCGGATAATTTCCGGTCACCTGCTAGATAGGTATTTAATTAGTCACGGTGTAACACCCTAAAATTTGCATTATTTTAAAATAGGAGAATTTGATTATTCATGTAATTTTGTGAGCATCATAACCTAGAAAAAATTAATAATTTTCATGGAGTTAAAATCAACTACAGGGTTAGACACATGCTTGTGCATACATGCCGCTGCATAATTTCCTTTGTGTTGATTGGTTTTTATTACCAGAAGAAAAGGATTTCAAAAACTATTTGAAAAATTCAATTGGAATATTAGAAAAGAAAAAGAAAATAGAAATTCTCTCCTTTCTTAACTTCTGGCCCGAAGGCCTGCTTCCTCTTCTCCTGTTCTCGGCCTGCTCGGCCTTTTCTCCTCCTCTCTCAGCCGAAGAAGCCGCTGGCCCGCTTCACAAGCCGCTGGCCCACTTGGCCTCATCAACCGGTAGCCCAGCTTTTCTCCCGCGCGCCGCGTAGTGGGCCGGCCCAATCGTCCGCAGCCAAAGCTACCATGCTCTTCGCTTTCTCCTTGTGTTGCTGCCTCCCCGGGCCCATTTGTCGGCGTCGTCGTAGTCTTCTTCCTCTTGCTCGTGTCCCAGTCGGACACTGTGCCGACCCGACACCGTCGAGTCTGTCCCTGCCCCGTCACCCCGTGATGACGTGCCGCCCAAGGGACCCCGCCTCATAAAGAGCCGCCTACGCCGCCTCCCTATCCCATCTACCGCGAGTTTTCTTCGCCCTAGCAAGCCACAGCCGAGCTTCGTTCTAGTGCCGCCATCGACCTCTGTTGCCACCGAGCACCGAGACGTCGTCGCTGCTTCCCGCTCGCGCAATCCAGTTCGGGTGAGATCCCCGTCCCTTCCTCTCTCCCCCTGTACTTTTCTTTCATTGAATACTGCGCTGGAAGCCATGAACCGCGAGCTCCGTTTGGCCGGCCATGGCGCCGCCGTTGTTCAAGCGTCGGCACTGTTCTGACCAGTTTTTCTTTCTTTTTTTTTTCTTGGCTTCCGCCAGATCAGTTCTCAGCCGTCGATTTCTAATCCAAGGGCTCATATCTCATCATACCCTTTCGTTGCCAACTTTGCAAATACGTCCTTATAATTATTGCTGGCTCAACCCGCAGTCCAATGCACGTTTACATATTTTTGCTTTCTCTTTTTGAAAGCGTACTTTGGTTCGGTTATGTTGAAATACGTTTTCAATTATTTACAGTTTTGCCATTCAACTTGTTTTAGCCATAACTTCTCCGTTTTAACTCCGATTTGACCCGTTCAAATTGCGTTAGGTTCGTAATTTCATAATCTACATGATAGTGCTACTGTTTAGTATGTTCTCCACTCTTAAATTTTGAGATTAAATTTAATCTATTACTTTAATTAAGAAAAGCTTGTTTAAATTATATTTTTTTCGTTTTAACTCCAATTTGCGTGCAATTCGCGTCTGTGTGATCCTAGTGAGATGTAGATTCGTTTTACAAACTTTTCAACTTATTTTGCTACTGTTGGTGTATTGTTCTAATTGTAGCTTTGTTTGCTTTGTATGATTGCTCTTGGATGATTGATGTTGGTGTGTTAATCGAGAATAGACGGTGAGCAGTTCGTTGGTGATCAAGAATACTATTACAAATCAGGTCAACAGGATCAGCTAGATCAAGGCAAGTATAGCATGGGACTATCCTTGTTACCTATTCACTTTAATTCACTTAATTCATCATGCATATATTTCCTTGTTAAGGATGCCTTAGTGTTGATCTTATTCCTTGAATCTTATGGTTATAGCGTTGGGTAGTTTGCTAGTGCTCACATAAACAATGATCTTGTAATTTGATTAATGATATATGCAATAACACTAAAAGATGATTTTTAGCAACAGGAAACAAGAGGGCTAGAGTTTTCTCTAGATTCCTCTCCATAAGGATTTATCTGTAAGCGAACATTCGGGACTTACAGTACAGCTATGAGGGCTACATGACTCTGGCTTTAGTCATATAAGAGAACTTTTTCTAGCTTGTTAGTGGTTATCTTTATGGCACAAGAGGGTGTGTTCCGGGTTGGGTGTAGTGCGGCTTCTGTCCTTATGAGTATAGGCTGCGTGTCATTGTGCCATACGGAAGGAGGGCTCTACATTTGCAGGTCACGAAACCTAGCGGCCCTAACTTGTTAGACGAACCTTGGAAAGACTTCATAGTGAAACTTATTTGTCCAATGGGGAGTCATGACCTCGGACTTTTGGGGATCACGACTCATAGTGAAAGTGTACAACCTCTACAGAGAGTAAAACTAGTATATCAGTCGTGCTCATGGTCACGAGCGGCCTTGGACCCTTATGGAATAGAGATCACTATTAATTTACTTGTTCTTGCTATTCATTATTCTCTTTACATGATCATGTGTTTATTATGGGAATATCACCTACTTGTTGCTACTAAATTGCTTAAAACATGATCAACTAAAAGCTACATGCAGTTAAACCAGTGTCTACCCTATTTGAGCTTCATGAACCCCATGTTATACTTGTTGAGTACTTTTGTGCTCACCCCTGCATTTTTCCCACCCCAGGATGGACTCCCGAATGTGCAAATAGTGACTATTATTTCTACTTCCCTAAAAAATACTAGACTTGTAGTCAACCAGTTGACGTGCCTGTGCTGTGGAGCTAGCTACCACAAGAATTATCTATGTTTCCGTCTAGTTATGTGAAGACTCTGTGATATTATTCATTATGTAATAAACATTTGTGATGATACTATTTATATTTGTCATCTTATGTGTGATTGATCTATGGACGCACATAAGATTATGCATTCTATTTGTTCCTTGAAAATGGGTGTGACAGATTGTATCAGAGCCGTGTTGACTGTAGGACGCAAGCCTAGTTAGTAATGGTCGTGATTAGTTCCCTTTTCTTTACTTGTTCATGCTTATCACCTTACTCTTGATAATTACTAATTTTTTTTGCTTCTTTCGTCCTATTCTATTATGAAAATATTGCTTCTATTTTAACTTACCTTTGGACTAAATTCTTTAGATGCCTCGTGCCCGTAAGACTGCCCGTATCACCACTGGAGGTTACTTCCCACCTCGTTCCCTGTATGAATCAATGGAGCTTAGGGAAGAACCAGAAGACACTGCACCAACCCCGCCACCATCACCAGATCAGGCGCCGGAACCAGATATGCCCCAAGAAGAACTTGAACCTAAGGAGGAGGTTGTCTACTTGAGTGATGTTGAAGATGCTGAGTTTGGCCAAGGTGGAGAACAGCCCCCGTCGCCTCCACAAGATGATTCTGCTGAAGTTGGTGTGCCGTCCTTTTCTATGGGTTGGACTACAAGGATCCATCACAAGTCAAGCTATAATACACCTTCACACCATCGACTGGTTGGTATGCTTAGTGCTTACTTCACGGATTGGGATCCTGCGTTTGAGTACGTTTGCTGGGAGCATAAGCATCCTTTGGAAGCTACTTACTAGAAGTGCAATGTGCGTATCTTCGTCAAGAACGAGGAGATGGATACTTATCTGCTGGACCGGTGTTTTTCCCATAGTGGTCATCGTGCCACTATAGAAGATGGCATAGAAGATGCAGCCTTTGAAGCATGCTTGGGACTTCGTCATCTTCGCTATGATGTTATGCAAGATGATCAATATCGCTATTTTCCCCGTGGAGACCCGGAGCAAGGATGGGTAATGATGAACCCTAGGAATTTGGAGTTAATTCCTCGAGTGATGGTGGATTTTGGTCATGACATGATGGTGAAGAATCGTCGGATGAAAGCCTTGGTTAAAGCCTTGGGAAAAGACGTCAAGAGGTACTAAGAGGTAATAGATGGTCTAAGGATTGATCAAGGCATGGAGGCGATCTATGACTATCATGAATATCAAGCCCGTCCCTAGGAGTTGGAATATCATCTATGTAATAATACGATAGTACGTATAGTATCGAGTTAAGTTGAGTTTTGTGGTGTCGTGTGAACTCTGTGTGGTTAGTTGAGTTATTATTGTGCTTATGTGTGAGTTGGTTTTTCCATGTAATGAGTGCTGGAGCTTTGTGAGCTTGCCTACAAAAGTTCCTAGTTAAAGATACTAAGTTTAAGTATGAAAAATAAATAGTTTAGTTGGGTTAACCTTTTCTCTCTGTTCTGTCCTTTTCTGGAGCGGTCTGCCTTTCCTTTTATTCTCGGAATTAACTGTTCAGCAAAAAATTCTACAATTTTTATGAGAGTAACTAGACCTATGTACCTTTCCAATGTCTCTGGAATCACCTTTTTATCTGTTCTGGATCATGAGATATAGTCATTACAAGATGAAGTTTCTGCGCAGTCTGGAAACTAGAAACAGTTTCTGTTAGGTCCTGTTTTTGGTTAACTTTGTGATAGAATTTGGATTTGTGAGTTAAAGAAAAGTTGTAGATAATTTCATAAGCTTTCCAACCATATAAATTACACCTCTACTGGAAATCTGTAACTCGAGATAGGTCTGTTTTACCAAACTACTGAAAATTGGAATATGTCCAGAATGTTATCAGATTCCGTTCGCTATCTCTAGAACTGTCTAATATGAGATAATCTCTAAGATTTGATATTGTGTTGGATAACAGATGTCTGGAAGAGGACGAGGTCAAGGTCATGGTCGTGGAGTTGGTCCACCACCTACTATTCATGTGCTTTTGGCAATACAGACCCAGTTGATGGAAGCTCTGGTGAACAATCAGCAAAACCAGCCAGTTGGAGGAGCACCTGCGCGAGATAAGCGTGGTGAATTTTTGAAGGGTCATCCCCCAGTGTTCACCCATGCCACTAATCCATTGGAAGCTAATGATTGGCTTCGTGCGGTAGAGAAGCAGCTCAACATTGCTAGTGTAATGATCAACAGAAGGTGTTGTTTGCTTCGGGACAACTACAAGGAGCAGCTCAAGACTAGTGGGATTCATATCAGTATGGCCGTCCTGTCAATGCTCCCGTCGTTACTTGGCAAGAGTTTACAGAGAGTTTTAGGTCCTATCATATACCTGAGGGAGTGATGGCGCTGAAGGTCGAGGAATTCCGCAACCTAACACAGGGATCTATGCCTGTAGCTGAGTATCGAGATAAGTTTGCACAGTTGTCACGTTATACGCCGAATGAGGTGGCTAATGATGCCGATAAGCAGCGACTTTTCCTGAAGGGTCTACATGATGGTCTTCAATTGCAGCTGATGTCCAATGCTTACCCAGATTATCAAACATTAGTGAATCGCGCTATTGTGGTGGATAACAAGCGCAAAGAGATGGATGCTAAAAGGAAGAGGCTTCAGGGACAAGTATCTAGAAACAACACTCGCCAGCGCACTAGTTTCCAACAAGGCTATCAGCAGAGGTATCCGCCTAACCAATGGAATCGTGGTCAACTTCCTCCACGTAATCAGTTCCTGCAACGTCCTCCTTATCAGCCGCAGAACGGCAATAACCGCCCTCCTCAGCAGAATGGGAACCAGAATCAGCATCAGAATACCCCTAACAACACTCCAATGAAGACTGGTGCTCCTAATACTCCCACCAAGTGTTTTCGTTGTGGAAAGGAAGGTCACCTATCTTATAACTGTCCTGAGAAGGTCAATCAGCAAACCCCCCAGAAGCAGAACAGTAACCAAAAGGTACCATACTATGGAAAGGTGACTCATGTGTCTGAAGAAACCGCGATGGTGGAACCTAAAGTTATGCTCGGTACGTTCGATGTTTACTCCATTCCTGCTACTGTTCTTTTTGATTCTGGAGCTTCGCATTTATTCATATCTCAATTATTTGTTAAGACACATAGCATCCCTTTATGTGCCATGAGAAACCCCATATTAGTCAATTCACCTGGGGGAAGTATGCAAGTTTCCTACCAGTGCCTCCCTATTAGTTTAATTTTATGGGGGGTAGAATTCAAAGTGAGCCATATAGTGTTGAGAACAGCTGGGATTGATCTTATTCTGGGACTAGATTGGATGAAACAAAATCAGGCAGTGATTCAGTGTAAGGAAAAGGCAGTAGCCCTGACAACACCGAAGGGAGATCGAATTAGTGTGGAGATCATAGTGCAGAAGCCGCGGACAGCCACAGTAAATTGACTTGATGATAATGTCAATCAGGAGGATCTAGCTGTGGAGGAATTTCCGGATGTGTTCCACGATGACTTGCCAGGTATGCCACCCGACTGCGACATTGAGTTTATTATTGAATTATTGTCTAGAACTGCACCTATAGCTAAGCGTCCATATAGAATGGGGGTTAATGAATTAGAGGAACTTAAGAAACAAATAAAAGAGTTGCAAGAGAAAGGTTTTATTCGTCCTAGCTCTTCACCATGGGGAGCTCCCATGATCTTTGTTGACAAGAAGGATGATTCTCAAAGGATGTGTATTGATTATCGGTCACTTAACGAGGTAACTATTAAGAATAAGTATCCACTGCCTAGGATTGATGACTTGTTTGATCAGTTGAGAGGTGCTTGTGTGTTTTCTAAGATTGATCTTCGTTCTGGTTATCATTAGTTGAAGATTCATGCTACTGATATACCAAAGACAGCATTTACAACACGGTATGGTTTGTATGAGTATATAGTAATATCTTTTGGCTTGACTAATGCTCCTGCGTACTTTATGTACCTAATGAATAAGGTATTTATGGAGTATCTCGATAAGTTTGTAGTAGTGTTTATCGATGACATATTGGTATATTCCAAGACTAAGGAAGAACATGCCCGACATTTAAGGATGGTCCTGTAGAAGCTCAGAGAGCATAAGCTCTATGCTAAGCGTAGTAAGTGTGAGTTCTGGTTGAAGGAAGTTGCCTTTTTGGGTCATGTGGTCTCTAATGGTGGAATATCAGTGGATCCTAGCAAGGTAAAGGATGTGTTGAATTGGAAGCCACCAACCGATGTGGGAGAAATTCGTAGTTTCTTGGGATTGGCTGGATATTATAGAAGATTTATTGAAGGGTTTTCTAAGCTTGCTAAGCCAATGACAGCATTGTTAGAGAAGAATGCTAAGTTTGTGTGGTCTGATAAGTGTCAGGTTAATTTTGAGGAATTAAAGAAAAGATTAACAATAGCCCTGGTGTTAGTTTTGCTAGATTTGAGTAAGAATTTCTCTATCTACTGTGATGCATCTCATTTGGGTCTTGGTTGTGTGCTTATGCAAGAAGGCAAAGTAGTGGCCTATGCATCGCGACAATTGAGGAAGCATGAGTTAAATTACCCTACTCATGACTTGGAGTTAGCAGCAGTGGTACATGCTTTGAAAATATGGAGGCATTATCTGATTGGGCATAAGAGTGATATTTATACAGATCATAAGAGTTTGAAGTATATTTTCACCCAGTCGGATCTAAACTTAAGACAACGTCGATGGTTAGAGTTGATTAAGGATTATGATTTGGAGGTACATTATCATCCGGGCAAGGCCAATGTTGTTGCTGATGCTCTTAGTAGGAAGAGCTATGCTAATGAGGTACAAGTAGTGCCTATGTCGAATGAGTTGTGTGCTGAGATTGAACATTTGAACTTGGGTATTGCCATTAATGCAGTGGAATTGGTGATACAGCCTGTATTGGAGCAGGAAATACGTAAGGGTTAGTTGATAGATGACAGAATAAAGGAGATAGTTGGGAATATACCGAAAGGTAAGGCACCTGGATTCCATTTGGATGATAAAGGAACTCTATGGTTTGGAAAACGATTATGTGTGCCTGAGGATAAGGCTATAAGAGAAGTAATTCTACATGAAGCTCATGAGTCTGCTTATTCTATTCATCCTGGAAGTACCAAGATGTATATGGATTTAAAAGAGAAGTATTGGTGGTATGGTTTGAAAAGAGATGTTGCAGAGTATGTTGCACTATGCGATACGTGTTAGAGAGTTAAAGCTGAACATCAGAGGCCTGCAGGATTGTTGCAACCGATGCAGATACCTGAGTGGAAGTGGGAAGAAGTTGGTATAGATTTCATAGTAGGGTTACCCCGCACTCAGAGAGGTTTTGATTCAATATGGGTCATAGTGGATCGTTTGACCAAAGTTGCTCACTTTATACCAGTCAGAACAACATATTCTAGTGCAAAGTTGGCTGAACTGTATTTGGAAAGGATAGTAAGTTTGCACGGTGTTCCAAAGAAGATAGTGTCAGATCGAGGCACTCAATTCACATCATATTACTGGCAGAAAGTTCAAGAGTCATTAGGGACTAAGCTGAATTTTAGCACAGCATATCATCCTTAGACAGATGGGCAGACTGAAAGGATTAATTAGATATTGGAAGATATGTTGAGAGCTTGTGCTGTGCAGTATAGTACTAGTTGGGATAAGAGTTTGCCATATGCAGAGTTTTTCTACAATAATAGTTATCAGAAAAGTCTAAGGATGGCACCTTTTGAAGCTTTGTATGGTAGGAAGTGTAGAACTCCGTTGTTCTAGAATCAAACAGGAGAAATTCAAGTGTTTGGTTCCGATGTGCTTAAGAATGCTAAAAAACAAGTAAGAATGATTAGAAACAATTTGAAAGCAGCTCAGTCACGACAGAAAAGTTATGCCGATACTCGACGGAGAGAATTGACCTTCGAAGTAGGAGATTATGTCTACCTAAAAGTGTCACCTATGAGAGGTGTGAAAATGTTTAATCGGAAAGGAAAGTTAGCACCAAGGTATATCGGTCCTTTTAAAGATCTTAGAGAGACGTGGTGAAGTAGCATATCAATTAGAATTGCCTGAGAGCTTAGCAGGTGTGCATGATGTGTTTCATGTGTCTCAGTTAAAGAAATGTTTGCGTGTGCCGGAAGAGCAGATACCGCTAGAGGAACTCACTATTAAGGAAAATCTCACCTATGAAGAGTACCCAATAAAGATATTGGAGACAGCAGAAAGAGTTACTAGGAGCCGAGTTATAAAGATGTGTAAAGTTCAGTGGAGTCGGTATTCGGAAGCAGAGGCTACATGGGAAAGGGAGGAAGATTTAAGAAAAGCGTACCCACAGTTGTTTGAGTAAGTGTCGTCTGAATCTCGGGACGAGATTCATTTTAAGGGGGATAGAATTGTAACACCCTAAAATTTGCATTATTTTAAAATAGGAGAATTTAATTTATTCACGCAATTTTGTGAGCATCATAACCTAGAAAAAATTAATAATTTTCATGGAGTTAAAATCAACTACAGGGTTAGACACATGCTTGTGCATACATGCCGCTGCATAATTTTCTTTGTGTTGATTGGTTTTTATTACCAGAAAAAAAGGATTTCAAAAATTATTTGAAAAATTCAATTGGAATATTAGAAAAGAAAAAGAAAATGGAAATTCTCTCCTTTCTCAACTTCTGGCCCGAAGGCCTACTTCCTCTTCTCCTGTTCTCGGCCTGCTCGGCCTTTTCTCCTCCTCTCTCAGCCGAAGAAGCCGCTGGCCCACTTGGCCTCATCAACCGGCAGCCTAGCTTTTCTCCCACGCGTCGCGTAGTGGGCCGGCCCAACCGTCCATAACCGAAGCTGCCACGCTCTTCGCTCTTTCTCCTTGTGTCGCTGCCACCCCGGGCCCGTTTGTCGGTGTCGTCGTAGTCTTCTTCCTCTTGCTCGTGTCCCAGTCGGACACTGTGCCGACCCGACACCGTCGAGTCCGTCCTTGCCCCGGCACCCCGTGATGACGTGCCGCCCAAGGGACCCTACCTCATAAAGAGCTGCCTACGCTGCCTCCCTATCCCATCTACCGCGAGTTTTCTTCGCCCTAGCAAGCCGCAGCCGAGCTTCGTTCTAGTGCCACCGTCGACCTCCGTTGCCACCGAGCACCGAGCCGTCGTCGCGCTTCCCGCTCACGCAATCCAGTTCGGGTGAGATCCCCGTCCCTTCCTCTCTCCCCCTGTACTTTTCTTTCGTTGAATAGTGCGCTGGAAGCCATGAACCGCGAGCTCCGTTTGGCCGGCCATGGCGCCGCCGTTGTTCAAGCGTCGGCACTGTTCCGACCGGTTTTTCTTTCTTTTTTTTCTTTGCTTCCGCCGGATCAGTTCTCAGCCGTCGATTTCTAATCCAAGGGCTCGTATCTCATCATACCCTTTCGTTGCCAACTTTGCAAATACATCCTTATAATTATTGCTGGCTCAACCCGCAGTCCAAAGCACGTTTATAGATTTTTGCTTTCTCTTTTTGAAAGCGTACTTTGGTTCGGTTATGTTGAAATACGTTTTCAATTATTTACAGTTTTGCCATTCAACTTGTTTTAGCCATAACTTCTCCGTTTTAACTCCGATTTGACCCGTTTAAATTGCGTTAGGTTCGTAATTTCATAATCTACATGATAGTGCTACTGTTTAGTAGGTTCTCCGCTCTTAAATTTTGAGATTAAATTTAATCTATTACTTTAATTAAGAAAAGCATGTTTAAATCATATCTTTTTTGTTTTAACTCCGATTTACGTGCAATTCACGTCTGTGTGATCCTAGTGAGATGTAGATTAGTTTTACAAACTTTTCAACTTATTTTGCTACTGTTGATGTATTGTTCTAATTTTAGCTTTGTTTGCTTTGTATGATTGCTCTTGGATGATTGATGTTGGTGTGTTAATCGAGAATAGACGGTGAGCAGTTCGTTCGTGATCAAGAATACTATTATGAATCAGGTCAACAGGATCAGCTAGATCAAGGCAAGTATAGCATGGGACTATCCTTGTTACCTATTCACTTTAATTCACTTAATTCATCATGCTTACGTTTCCTTGTTAATGATTCCTTAGTGTTGATCTTATTCCTTGAATCATATGGTTATAGCATTAGGTAGTTTGCTAGTGCTCATATAAACAATGATCTTGTAATTTGATTAATGATATATGCAATAACACTAAAAGATGATTTTTAGCAACAAGGAACAAGAGGGCTAGAGTTTTCTCTAGATTCCTCTCCATAAGGACTTATCTGTAAGCGAACATCTGGGACTTACAGTACAGCTATGAGGGCTACATGGCTCTGGCTTTAGTCATATAAGAGGACCTTTTTCTAGCTTGTTAGTGGTTACCTTTATGGCGCAAGAGGGGTGTGTTCCAGGTTGGGTGTAGTGCGGCTTCTGTCCTTATGAGTATAGGCTGCGTGTCATTATGCCATATGGAAGGAGGGCTCTATATTTGCAGGCCACGAAACCTAGCGGCTCTAACTTGTTAGACGAACCTTGGAAAGACTTCATAGTGAAACTTATCTGTCCAATGGGGAGTCATGACCTCGAACTTTTGGGGATCACGACTCATAGTGAAATTATACAACCCCTGCAGAGTGTAAAACTGGTATATCAGTCATGCTTATGGTCACGAGCAGCCTTGGACCCTTATGGAATAGAGATCACTATTAATTTACTTGTTCTTGCTATTCATTATTCTCTTTACATGATCATGTGTTTATTATGGGAATATCACCTACTTGTTGCTACTCAATTGCTTAAAACATGATCAACTAAAAGCTACATGCAATTAAACCAGTGTCTACCCTATTTGAGCTTTATGAACCCCATGTTATACTTATTGAGTACTTTTGTGCTCACCCCTGCATTTTCCCCACCCCAGGATGAACTCCCGAATGTGCAAATAGTGACTACTATTTCTACTTCCCTGAAGAATACTAGACTTGTGGTTAACCAGTTGATGTGCCTATGCTATGGAGATAGCTACCACAAGAATTATCTATGTTTCCGCCTAATTATGTGAAGACTCTGTGATATTATTCGTTATGTAATAAACATTTGTGATGATACTATTTATATTTGTCATCTTATGTGTGATTGATCTCTGGGCGCACATAAGATTATGCATTCCATTTGTTCCTTGAAAATGGGTGTGACACACGGTTAGCTATATTTGCTATAGTGGAAAAGAACCATATGTTAAGGATAAGCATTGTTAGACATCAGTCGAGATTGAACGCAGCCTCACACTTAACTGGAAGGATAAGTCGTTCCGACCGCAAAGCCTAGTAGCTCTATTTGGGCCAGGAATCTGGTATGTATGTCATGCATGCTGGAGGAAGGAAGGATGTGCGGGGACACGGTTTGACCAAGGGCAGGCAAGGCTTGATGTATCCTGGCAACCGGTTGGTCCTTGAGTATGCGGCTCAGCTCAGACTCATGAGAGAACTTGAATAGTACCAATGGTGACCAATGGCCGCCCTTGCAAAACATGCTGAGTTTGTGTGGAGAAATTTCACCAGTTGGTTAGGAATCGATTCGAATCGCCATCTCTTCTGGATAGTGAGAACTGTACTGTTCTTCCTTTATCGTAGTAATATGATTTTGGAACATGTTGATGGTTATAATGATGGAAAGGCCAAATATGATATGGTTATTATTGACTGCTTAGTCTTAATCAAGTGTTTGCTCTAGTATAGGTGCCTAAATGAATAGGTTTTAACTTGATGCTAAAGCTATTATATGCAAGTTATGTACTTAAGCTTTTATGTAAAATGTTGTTAAGCTAGCTCCACCGATAAAGCCTTGCATGATCCTTGAGAGTCACCTTGTTTTAGTTTATGACGGGTAAGTCTAGCTGAGTACATTCTCGTACTCAGTATTTATTCTCTCTTGTTGCAGATGGAAATATGTTCTATGGCTACTACAAAAATTACTTCTATGCCGCTGTGGATGAGGAGTAAGACCGTGGGCACGGTCCTTCTCTAGTTCCTATCTATGTTGCTTTTGTTGGTCATGATCATGAACTGGCACTGTACTTGAACTAAGTGTACGTGTGTGGGATGTTTCAAACTAGTTGCTTCCGCTATTTTTATCAAACTTGGTATTGGAATAACTCTATGTTAAATTCCGATGTATGTTGAACTATGTGCAAACTTTATGTAACATGCGATGTGTGTATGCTGAACCCTGTACGATCTTGGTTGTATGTTGGTGAAAGTTTGAAATACCTTATGATTTCATGGACTACCGGGTTTATATGGGCTCAAGTGCAAAAGTAGAACTGTCTCGGCAGTTGTCATTGTACTTGTGCTCGTATAAATTGGACGGTTCTGTCACAGCGGGTACCGGAGCAAGGTTTAGTATATCACTGTTCATATGTGTATTTAAAACAAAAATTTTGCTTTATAAAACCAATTGCTCACTTATAGTTATATATAGGTGTTTAAACTATGAGATTTGAAATTAAGAGTGTGCCAATGGTCATATCCTTTATGTCCAATTAATGACTTTAGGTGGCTAGTTAAGTACTGACTTGGGGGTTTCGTGCATTCATATTTTTATTTCATCGCTCATACGGCATGCTATTGTATGGGTGCCATTCGCTTTAATGATAACGAATGGATCATTTTGCCTCTACGCCCTAGTAAGTGTGAGCTGATGAGAGCATGACCAAATAACCGTTGGTCTAGGGGAGAGCTAGCTTTGGTTACTGGAATATTTACATGTTACACACATGTCTATATGAATCTACTTAATTGTGGGTGATATGATGAAGGTAGCTTTGGTGTTACATGTGTGTATATGGGTATGCATACATGGGAGCACTTAGAATTTTATTTGTTGATGCATTTATATATACTGTATGTTTCTCTCTCTCTTTGTGTGTGTGCGTGCGCGTGCCTCTGCTTTATGGGTTTTGGATTTGTATATGAGCATGGCCTCTAGGTAGTCTTCAGGTTGCTGTGCTGTTTTTTCAGTGAGCATTTGATTTTTGTAGTTGTTTGAGATTTGATGGATTTTTTCGGTATTCTGTCATGTTTCTTTCTTCCCCTCTATTGGATGTTTGTTTTTGAAAACCCGTTATTGGGTGTCTGATTTGTTAATGCTGAATGTAACAAATTTTCTCTGTGTATTATTTATCAGATTGTTTTTGGTGAGCTGCAGCAAGAGCAGAACGACGCGTACCTTCCTGTGTGTGTGTCTGTTTGTGTGTTTTTGTGGGTGTGTGTGTGGGCCTCAGAGTTTTGATTTGGCTTTTTTTGTCCTTTTGTTGTTTATGACTTATATGAACACTGTAATGTGTAGATATGTATATTTTTTAGATTTGTGTTGCTGTGTTTTGCAGATGTGTTTTTTTGTATTTTTCTTTTGCCATTAGCTGTAATTTTCAGAGTTTTGATTTGTCTATTTTAGTTGAGCTGATTGTTTATATCTAGCTGCTCTGTGGAGTTGTTTTATATTTTATATTTTATATTTGACATGTTTGTTGAGCTGAATTTTTTTAGCTTTTTTTCAGAGTTGTTTTCCTAGCTTTGATTTGTTTGCTAGCTGAACTCTCTCTCTCTCTCTGTTTCTTTTTCTCTGTGTGTGTTGGTGTGGGTGCAGTATCTTTGACAGTTGCTGGTATGTGTGTGTGTCTCTCTCTGCGCGGGCGCCTTTGCTTTATGGGTTTTGGATTTGTATATGAGCATGGCCTGCAAGTAGTCTTCAGGTTGATGTGATGTTTTTTTCAATAGAGCATTTGATTTTTTGTAGTTGTTTGAGATTTGACAGATTTTTTTTTCAGTATTCTGTCATGTTTCTTTGTTCCCTGCTATTAGATAGTTTGTTTTGAAACCCCGTTATTGCGTGTCTATTTTGTTAATGCTGAATGTGACAAATTTTCTGTGTATTAGTTATCAGAATTTTTTTTTTGGTGAGATGCAGCAAGAGCAGAACGACGCGTACCTTCCTGCGGAGATGGGAATCATGAGCAAGCAGCCGACGAACTACTTCTGCCACTGACTGTGAGCAACACCAGCATGCATGGCGGGTTCTCTGTGCCCCGTCGTGCTGCCGAGCATGTTCTCCCCCCACCGGTGTGATGAGTGTGTATTTTGGGGGTGTTCCTTTTGTTTAGCTGCATGGATTGTTTGGTTTGCTGTTGCCAATAACAGGTGTATAGTGTGGTTTGTAGGATTTCACACAGCAGCCTCCAGCATAGGAGTTTATTGCACGGGATATTCATGATGTCGAGTGGAAGTTCAGGCATATCTTCCGAGGCAAGTTCACCATAATCCACAAACGTCACTCTTTGAACTTCTTTTTTTCTTCTTTTTTTTTTTTGAAAATCTTGATTTGATATGTTATCAGTTGTTATCCATTTTATTTTTTGATTGATTACTAAAACCTATTCTCAAGATATTACTTAGTGTGACTATTTCCTAGCAGTTTAAGTGAAAATTTTTGTGTGTAGCAAACTGTCAGTCTAATCCGTAGTTTCATCAGATGTGTGTTTTGTTGGATGTCCTGTCTAATCGTCGGTTGCTCATTCATTTTCCTGCTTGTGGAATGGTAGTGTTGCTGATGTTACCAGTGTTGTTGTGGCTAAGAATGACACTGCACCTGTGGGCGATGTAACTGCATTGACTGACAATGATGATGCAGTAATGACAATAGGAGCATCACATTTGTTTTTGGTTGCGGCCGGCGGACGTGCGATTTTTTTGGGCTCTGATGGTAGTTTTCTTATTTATTATTTTTTACAGGGGAGTGAGTAACCTGTGAAGAGCAGTGCAATGGCTGAGGAGGTGCCATGGAGATCGAGAAGGACGCTGAAGGTGCGAATGGCTCTGGTGGTTCTGGCAGTAATAACAGTAACATAGGACCGGTAGGGTGAGGTTTTAATAATAATGTAGTATATGTTTGGCTTGGCATGACCATTGGAGCACATACATAGTTGAGGAGGATTCCAAGTTCTTCGCATCAAGCGGGCTGACCGCAGTGAGGATCCTAGTAGGATGGTGGATCGCTAGTGACCCCAACCCTCCTGCTCCATACGTCGGAGGTTCCCTCCAAGCCCTGGACAACGCCTTCAAATGGGCAGAGTACGTAAGCCTTCAGAGTTAGCCCTTTCCATATAGATTTCATACATAGTTGCTTCTTCAAATATTCAGTTTATATATATTATGAGTTGTTGGTCACTGCTTGTGCTAATCTGCTTGCGCAGGAAGTACAAGCTGGGTATCATCATTGACTTGCACGCAGCTCCCAGATCACAGAACCCCTGGGAGCTTATGCCCTCCAGAGGGCCCGTTCATCTGGCTTATAATCCGTCTTATTCGGCTTGTTTTTTCAGCCGGAATAGTATTTTTCTCTCACAAAAAATCAGCCAACAGTGTTTTTCAGCCGGCTTATAATTCCAGCCGAACGGGACCAGAGACGCCACGCGGGAATGGGGAACAACAGACGCCAAGATTGTGCAGACGGTGCAAGTCATCGATTTTCTCGCATCCAGGTCAACACATCCACATTCATCACTTCATTGTGCCTGCGTATGCCTTCTGAATTCATCCAACAACGAAAAGCAACAAGATGTTGATCCCTTGGCAACTACTGAAATTTTTACGTACAGATACGTGATGAGCCCGAGCCTGTTTGCAGTGGAGCTGATGAATGAGCCGCTGGCGCCTCGAGCGACCTTGGACAACCTCACCATGTACTACCGCGACGGCTACGACGCCGTCCGGAAGCACTCGTCGACGGCCTTTTGTATGATCTGAGTTCGTGTTGTGTTGTGGTTTGCGCAGAGCTAGAGGTAATTGTAAGTATGTAGCTGTTCTCTCAGCACCAGCAGCGCATGTGTACGTAAGGTTGGTTCACAGTGCACTTCTGTGAGATTGAGCACGCCTACCTATTTTATCTAGTGTTGTCCATAACAGATTGGTTGATTCTACCGTTTATCTTATTGTGATGGGTTTTGGATGTGGTAATGCTAACGGGTTTCGGATGTTGTTGATTTATACCTGTGTTGTCCAAATCTGACAGATTTTTACATTGCATTTCTGTCAGTTTTTTTGGCTGATGTGTCAGCTGTTTATTTGTCAAAAATTTGACAGATTTGAGATTGAAAAATCTGTCAACAGTTATCTAGACAGTCCCAATTAATATTTCAGCCATTTTTTTATTTTTGCAAAAGCTTGTGTTAAGTAAATTATTTATTAACTTAATATTATCTGTAGTACATTAGTCATGTTTTATGCTCCCTATAAACAGTTTTACAGTTTTATCTATTTTTAACATATTAAACAAGCCGAAACATAGTTGTATTTTCTGCACTCTCATATTATCTTCTGTTTATGAAACTTTAATCACATATATCTAGTGATGAGATTTACTATAAATTTTTCATAACTTTTGGATAAGTAAGACATTTTAAATAAATCATGTAGAGATTTTGTAGTTTTTAAGCACACATATGTAACATAACATGCAGTTTTATATTTTTATCTATAGATATAAACATCACTAATCTAACTATACTGGTTTTGCTATTTGAGGAGTATTTTCCTTTGATTTTTATAAGTTCTTGCTGAATTGGTTCAATACTATTTTTCCTTATTAGCTTGTATGCGACCCTACCGCCCGCGATGGGGCAGTGGGAGGTGGTGGAGGCGAGGACACTTGTGCCGGATTTGGAGGCCGGGTACTCACATGGCCGGCGGCGAGAGAGCCGCACTCGAGGGGGGTGGGGGAGGAGGCGCTAGCAAGGAGAAGAAGGCAGGGGCAGGGGGAGAAAGAAGAATAGTAAGGCTGGGGCTGGGAGAAGAAGGCGTGTGGGCAGACTTTTCTCCGCCTGCGCACACGGTGTTTAGTAAGTCCCTTTCTGTAATGGCTGGTATCCATAGTATATTTTGTAAATTTTATAAAACGACTAGGATTATTATGCCCGTGTACTGTAAAAGGAATAAAATAATGTCTCAACATGAGCGAAGCGACGGACACAGTAAAGGTCAACAGACACACAGGCCACCACTCCTTCCACTGCAGCAAACCAACCTGCATTGCCATTAACGCCGATAGCGATTAGAGGATCATTAACGCTGGATAAAACTACGAAGCGACAGTGACCATGGCATCCTCACAGCTGGATCAGACGTGAAGCGGGCGGTGACCATAGCGTCCTCACTCCTCACAGCCCGATTAAACGTTAAACCGGCAGTGACGACGTTTCTATATAGTGATTATATGGTGCCTTCCACTTGGATGCCATGTAGGCGGCATCCATGTGGGTCTCGAATTAAGCATGCTCTTAAACGCCGATTGCATATATTATATAAAGATTGATGATGCTTAGGATTACAGCCTCTTGCTGAAACCTTGATCAAAGTCATTTTCTTTAATGAATTGATAGATGATGGCATCTAGGTTACATATCACAAGGATTTGATGGATTTTATTAGGGAAATTTTGCTAGCGGACACCGTTCTTAGATCGAATTGGCTGTTCCTGCTATTTTTTGTGTTCGCCCAGTACCATCACAAAAATGGGTAAATTTGCTTCTGGACACCACACGCATTATTTTATTCATTTTCTCAAAACTGAAGAGAGAGAAGGTAGGGAAATGTCACTTTTGCTCTCGTCTTCAACCACAGCTCCTCACTCAATATTTGCTGTAATACACTGGCCGGCAATGGAGAAAAGTTGTTGCTACCACCGCAGGCGCAGCCCTGGCCACGAAGGCAAGTTGCACGCCTAGAGGCAGAGGGCACACCGGCGCGTGTGGCTCGCTAAACGCCGCCCCTGCTCGTTGCGACCTGTTCGCTCTGACCATGCGAGGCTGGCCGCGAAGCTCCGCCCCGTGGGCTGGCCTGGTCACGAGGCACCCCTAGGCTAGCCGCACCACTGGGGAGCTCCGCCCCGTGTGCCGTCCGGGCCGCCGGGGAGCATGCCCCTAGGCTAGCCACGCCACCCGGGAGCTCCACCACCTGAGCTAGCCGCACCGTCGAGGAGCTTCGCCACCTGAGCTAGCCGCGCTGCCGGGGAGCTCTGCCACCTGACCTAGCCGTGCCACCGGGGGGCTCACCCCTAGGGCCGGCCACACCACTGGGGATCTTGCCCCCATGGTTGGCCGTGTCGCCAGGGAGAGCTTGCCCCAGGGTCGGCCGCGCCGCCGGGGATCTTGCCCCCATGGCTGGCTATGTCGCCGGGGAGCATGCCCATAGGCAAGATGCCGGTAAGCTCTGCCCCCTGAGCCGTCCGTGTCGCCGGGGAGCTCACCCCCAGGGCCGGCCACGCCGCCGAGGAGCTTGCCCCCATGACTGGCCACATCGGCTGGGAGTGTGCCCCCTATCCTGTCGCCAGTGGCAGCGGCGCACCTTTTCTCCATTGCCAGCCAGTGTGTTACAACAAATATTGACTGAGAAGCTGGAGGTTGAAGATGTGGGCCAAAGCGACATTTCCCCACCTTCTCTCCCTGCAGATCCAAGAAAATGAATAAAATAATGCATGCGAACTGAGCCTAGCTCAGTTGGTTGGGTTCCTTGTGATGGAACCTGCCCACTCGGGTTAAGTCCTTGACTTGACACGGGTGTTCACATTTTCCTGAATTTATTCCATGATTTAACGGCATTATGCTTTTAGTGGTAGGCTATGTCCCGTCGTCAGCGAGACGTCTATGGTGACTTCGTCAATCTCGAGATGTGCCGCATAGTCTTTCGGAGATACTCATAGGGGTAGGGTTTACGTACGTGTATTCATATGGGTGAGTGCACGTGCGTGTTGAGCATCTGTGTTAATTCGAAAAAAAAGAATAAAATAATGCATGCGGCGTCCAGGAGCAAATTTACCCGTTTTTTAATAGTACCGGGCAAACAAAAAAAAAATAGCGGTGTTAGTGGTGCTGGTGACAGCCGCGGGCAAAATTTCCTATTTTATTAACTAGCATATGTGTCTTCTTTTCAACTCCTTAGTACCAAGCACGCCGTTAGTGGTGCTGGTGACAACAGCCGCATTGCACCATGATCTAGCTGGAAACAAGATTATTATTTTTCTTAGCTTATCATCACTACTTGCATAATTTGTACTGTGAAATATGTCGACGATGACTTTTACCTGTTTCTATAGTTATTACGAGAAGGAGAAAGTGCTTAGCAGAACATGTCAAGATTGAAGATCTTTCGGTCCTCGTACTTCCTCAGCTCTTCAGTTGTAAGTAGCAAAAGGATGCAAGGCATATCCCTGCCTGGCACCTTTCTCACTGCCACACAACAAGCACTATTTTTGGGGATATCATGAGGCGGAGGAGATCCATGCTTGATAAAACGCTGACATTCATTGGGTCTTGTTTGGATGTTATCGGATTCACCTCAACCCACATGTGTTTGGGTGGATTCAGGTGGAATTTAGTTCAAGATCCTCTCCAATTCACCCGAATACATGTGGATTGATGCGAGACGTACTACATCCAAATAAAGCCTTCTTCGTTCTGCGTCTCAGTCCCTGCTTGGTGGGAAGAACTCACTGCACATATTAGCTAAATGACAATGGCCAATTTCCTGAAGAACATCTTGCTGGTGATCAAGCAGGTGGTGACCAAGGAGCCTAACAAACAAAATAATTTGTTGTGTGGCCATTTAATGAGGAATGATTAAATGGCCACTTAATAAATTCAACTTAATAAGGAACACCTTACATTTTAATCAATTGGAAAAGCAGGATGATAACATCCCAAGACTTTGTGATGGTAGATGCAGCAGAAACACAACCAAAAGAATGGAAACTACAATTGTAGTTCTCTATCGAATCAACATTTCAACACTACTAAAAAAACGATTTTACCAACCATCAGACCTGTCTTTCTACATGTGGCTCCACTTTTTGGCTGGCTCAAGTCAGGGGCCACCTATGCAATTGGGCCAATTCCCACAGTGGGTTTTCTTGAAGAACCACCTATCTGAAAGTGTATTTTCATGGGCAATTAGCATAAGGATGATGAACCATCTTGTCTGCACTCAGAGAACATTAAGCAAAGTAAGATGAAGTAGCAAATTAGTAATAACAAATTAAGGAAACATACCCTGTGTTTGATGTTGTTGCTTGGCATTCGCGTGTCCTGGGAGACAAGGCGCCAACCCTCTGGTGCCGTAATCACCTAGAGTACTGTCACAGGAGGAATGCGAGAGACAAGGCGCCAGTCGGGCCTACTTCTCACTTGAAATGTCTTTCCAAATTAGGGCAGTCCACAATAAACAAACCTTGGAGAGCAGTTATGGATTCGGGCAGGCATTCGAGGGCGCCGCAGTTAAGGATCCAAAGCTGGTGTAGAGCATTAAGGCGTTCTATGGATTGGGGCAGGCATTCAAGGCCAGTGCAGCTCTCGATCCAAAGCCACCGGAGAGCAGAGAGTTGTCCTATGCAAAAAAAAAAAAAACATTCACCATCACATCAAACTTGTGGTACATGCAGAAAGTACTAAATGTAGACGAAATCAAAAACTAATTGCACAGTTTAGTTATACTTTGCGAGACGAACGTTTTGAGCCTAATTAGTCAATGATCGGACAATTATTACCAAATACAAACGAAATACTACAGTACACTATAGTGCTAAATAGTGAATTTGGCACTGCCAAATTTGGACAACTAAACATGGCCCCAGTCAAATTGAGGAAATCAAGTGACGTGAGGTGCTGAATGACGTCAGGTAGCTGCTTCAGATTACTGTCCCAACGACCGATTTCCAGCCTCACGAGGGACTGCTTTGTCGATTGGGGGAGGCTGTCCATCATTGGGGTCCACATGACAGAAAGTGATCGTAATGAGCACAGTTCGCCCAGCCAATCGGGCAGCAGGCCAAGGGTAGAGCATTTTTCGATTCTCAATTCCTTCAGGGAGGTGAGACTCCGAATGCTCTCAGGTAACTGTGTCATTTCTTTGCATCTTTTTTTTTTGAAAGGTCACCGAGTGATGAACTATCCACACCTGAATTTTCATTCCACATATGCCGTGCAAGCCAGGAGGTGGAAGGGCGTGGCGCCAGTCTAGATACAATGAGTCCAGAGAAGTACAATGGGGGAGGAAGAGATTACAACAACAACAGTACCAACAACAACACTTAACAGAAACAACAAGAAGAACCAACACGAGGACTCAAGGAAAAGTCTAGACTCAAGGCGCAGGACGCCAACCGATCGTCGATTTGCACCACCGCCGAACAGCATACTCGCCGGTTACGCCGTGACCATTGTGCCCTGCACCACTCCTCATAGCTACGCCGCTCTGCTGCCGCCCTCTATCTGAGGACTAACTGTGGAATAGGGACTAAGAGTGGTAACGGACACGCAAGCCCAAGATCACCGGACACGGCGACCTCCCTTAAAGCTGATGGTGACACCTACAACACTTTTTGGGCCCACATATCACCATTCAACGCCATCCATGGGGAGGAAACCATGGAGGAGAATGGCGGCAGCGGTGGAAACACCACCCGACATTTGATTTTCTAACACCATCAAGGAGAGTGACGACGGAGCAAAGGTGCCAGAGAAGGACACTCGTCGAACAATCGGCAGCGACTGATAGCCAGGGCTAGTCTTACCCAAGAGGAGAACAAGGAGTCAGGAGAGATGGGTCCCCCTCCACGGTGACGCCTCCAAGAAGGACGCGACGTCATTGATGCCACCACCACTGGCTCTAGATAACTAGAGCTAGGTTTTCACCAGGAGGAGAGAGACAAAGCTACAGCTATAGGGTGGGGAGGCTACATCGACGCCTCCAAGGAGGTAAGCGGCGCTCGAGGGCATTGCCGTCGATCGCACAACCAGGTCATGCACGTCTTTCACCTAAGCTCCTCAATGCCAGGAATAAACTGTAGTCCGCCCGCCATCTCAGAACCAAATTGACAAGCACAAGCACGACGACATGCCCATAGGCCTTGGCCCTCATGCGGAGCTTTGACTTACCCGACGAGGCAGATCAGGCCCCATCGACCAGAACCAGCCGAGAAGAGTGGCACAGATGGGAAGCCGAACAATGTTTGCACGTGGGCAAGGGCAAGGGCGAGGGCGAGGTGGACGTGGTTTCGTTCACAACTCCAGATCTGGCCGGTGCCGAGCCGAGCAAGGCTTTCGCCAAGAAACCAGCCCTGCACCGCACCTCACCTCTTGCGCACCTCCTAGGGGACGCCACGAAGGCCGCCATGTTGAGGCAGCGGAACTGACCCATGTGGGCAAGCTTGGCGACGATGGAAATGGTCTGTCACGGACGTCAAAAATGGAGTTGGTGGTCTAGACGTCGTCGTCGGGCAGGCTGGTCACCCAGGTGACGAGCAGCGTGCACACGCAATGGAAGCCGGTGACCCAGACCACCATGTTGGGGGTGCTGGTCCCGGCGTAGGCCTCGCCGCTACCGAGGCGTGAGGAGAGGGCAGCTCCCGCGAACACACCACGGCGCATCTCTAGGGGGGTGACCACGGCGATGCGGTAAACGCCGCGCCCACATCCAGGGTGTCCACCACCACCAGCTGCGACGTCAAGCCCTCAACAGCCTCCACTGCCCGCCTTCATCCAGGATAGAGAAGGTTGAGGATGGGGGCACCAGATCCAGAGTGGTGGACACCGGATCTGGTCGTGGAGGGCAAGGATTTGACTCGTCACCGGCTTCCCGGCCACCGGCCATCCTGTAGAGCACTGCAGCAAAGTTTGGGGAAGAGGAGATGGAAGGGGAGTGCATGGGAGAGGGAACTGCAGCTGGCAGCCTTGTTGAGCACCGCCGCAGGCCGCCACCACCGCTCGCCAGCGAGCAGCGGCGGTGGCCGGAGGGGGTGCCGGAAGGGAGGACCTTCGGTGGCGGCGACGGGTCGCCCCCCGAGTCGCCTCGCTCTTTGCATCCTTTGATACTCAAGGTCTCTAGTTGTGTGTGGTGCTGCAAGAGTTCCAAGCTAGACGATGATCCCATCATCATTTCTTTTAGTTTCAGTTCCTTGAGGTGAAAGTCTGCTGAGTGCATGCTGGAGGACAATGAGGATTCATTGACTCGTGGAGGAAGCATTTGGGAGAAACTAAAAATGGGGATAGCAGCTGCATGTTGCTTCTTCAGTGACGGTGGGAAGTAAAGGCTTCACATTCAGTCTTGGTTGGGCAGCCTGATATAGATATATAGGACAGAGAAGGGAAGCAGCATTGCCCACGTATTCCTTCCTTGGAATTTTCAAAATCACTTGTTATGGTCCACAGCTCTTCTAAATTAGCCATTTTGAGGAGGAAGAGAGACTTTAGTGAAGGCAACACCCAAAGTCCTCGCATCTGCTTCGAGTTTGGACAGTTTTCTACTCTCAGTTCAGTTAGAGAAAGGTACTGACATGGTCCTGTTTGCTTCAACATTTTGGCTTCACAAAAAGAAGAATCATTTTGTTGCATTGTCCACCGCGGCAAATAGTGGCCTCAGTAACCATTGATTCTCAAGTCCTTAATTTGTGACGGTGGTTCCAGAGTGTTCAGTATACCCAGTTCTTGTTCCATAATAAATACTAACTCTTCTTCAGTTTCACTCCAAGACCAGTCCAACACCAGACTCTGTATGTTCCTCATATGTTTCAAATAAGATTTCCCTGTATCTTCTAGATCCTTCGAATACATGAGATTTATAATTTCCAGCTGGCCACTTAGCTTATGAAGATTTTCAAGCACGGATATCCTTGCATCATCTTCACTACACCTAACAACAAACAATCCCACCTTTCTGAACAAGTCAGTTGTCCCAATCCTGATGGCATGGAACGAAGTTTTATACAGCCCTTCATATTCAGAACTATCAGTCTTTTTAAGTTACCTATACCTTTTGGCAACTCACTAGCTCCCTGCAGCCTTCAACGTCTATACATTGAAGAGAGCTTGTTGTAGTAACCCATTCAGGTAGCATGGCAATTTTGGTGTTGGAAAGATGAAGAGTACATAACATAGGACATATACATTTGCTTGGCAAGTCATGGAGCTTCATACAGCAGGATAAGTTGATATTCTGTAGGTTGTTGAATTCCCCAATGAATTTGAACTTAAGTTGTTCAAGAGATTCACATCTATCTATATACGAACGACGTATGGAATATGAAGTAAAACCGAAATCAATCACAGCGGAGACACACGATTTAACGTGGAAAACCCCTCCAATGCGAAGGGGAAAAACCACGGGCACCAGACAGCAACAATCTCACTATCTCAAGAGTTTTGGGTTACATGCCTGTGGCGGTTTACAAGAGAATCAAGTCTCCAAGAAACCCTAGCAAGGGTATATATGTACCGGGCCTCCGCTTCGCTCTGTCAGAAGCCCGGCCTATATTTTGCAGTGAATTTGGAACAACTCCAACCTTATGTTTCCAAGTTCACATAGGGAGACTGGTATCTCACTGAGCTTTGCACAGAAATATAATTTCAAGGACTGAAGATCTCCACAATGGCCAATGGACTGAGGCAACCTCTTAAGATCTTTAATCCAGTCCAATTCCAGAGTTCTTAGCTTCCGAAGCTTCCCAACTGACTCGGGCAGTGTCACATCGAATAAAATGAAGTTACTGCAAATTCCAACATCTGAGATAGCTTCTGGAAATTTGGTGAAACTAGCATTGTGGATTTCAAGATATCCAAGATATTGAAGCCTTAATACGAATGATTGAAAAGGAGTATATAATTTATAGTCTAGGATAACACTGCAGATATGCATACTCTTCTTAACCAGGTTATTAAATGATGGGTTACCTTCAGCCACATATATAGCACGGACCTCCTCAAAGCACCCTTCAACAACATCATTCAATGATGTCAAAGATAAATATCTGCATTGGCATGCTTCCTTGGTTATGTTCTCTGGTAGAGATGTTACCACTTCATTCTGCAAAATATATTGAGCAAGATCATTAATCAGGTCATGCATATACCATACTCTTCCTTCAGCTCTAGGTGGCTCCTGAAAAAAGCCGCCATTCACAAGCGAATTATAGTAGTCATTTCCAATATCCTCTGGCTGCTCCTCCGTCATCCACTTGATGAATCCATGGGCTATCCATTGTTCAATCAAATAGTTTTCTTAATTTGATAGCCTTTTGGGAATATAGAGCAAAATGTAAAGCACTGCTTCAGATGATCTTTCAAGAGAACAAAGCTCAGTTTCAAATATGCAAATACACGATCTTCAATATTCTCTTCATCCCATAAATTACTCTCTTTAATGGGTCTCCAAGTATTTATTCTTCTCTTTTCTTGGAGAATAGATCCAAGAGTTTTTATTGCTAGTGGCATTCCACCACATTTCTTGATGATATCTTTTCCAACCATAATAAAGTCAGAGTCTAAATCCTCCTCTATCCATCCAGAACTCTTTAGAAAGAAGCTCCAGCTCTCGTCCTTTGATAAGAATGGCAATTTGAATATAAGCTTAAATTCCACTGCTTTTGCAACATTTTGATTACGTGTAGTTAAAAGAGCCTTGCTTCCTGATGCACCATTGTTTATGTGCACCGTGAAATTTTCCCAGTCATGCCTATCCTCATGCCAAGCATCATCCAAGACAAGTAAAAACTTTTTCCCACTCAATTTGTTTGAAATTGCATGGAGCATGTGTTGCTGGGCTTGTAGATCTGACTTTTCTCCAATAATGGCTTCAAATAGCTTGCCAACAAGTTTTTCCCCACAAAACTCTTGAGATACATGGACCCAAAATACTGATTCTTTGAAGTGCACCTTTATCTTGACATCATGGTAGATGTGTCGGGCCAAAGTAGTTTTGCCAGAACCACCAAGCCCAACAATAGAAATTATATGACCGTCTTCTCCATTGTTAGATTCTAGAAGCTTGGAAATGATTTCAGTCTTCAAATGGTCCCTTGATGGTATTTTTGACTCTTGAGCATTACTCAACAGAGACTGCTCCCCGGCTGCCTTGTCGTTTCTACTCTGAACTGGTTGGTCCACTTGAAAACTGTGTAGTATTGGCATTGGTTCTTTGTTTCACAATTGCATCATATGTCACCTTGATTGCTTTGATCTTATGGGCCACCTTGCGCCGGAACATGAGCAGCTTTGGTTTTGCACAGAAGTCAGCAAAAGCAAGCTTTCCACGGTCATTATGTATCTTGTGTTTCTCATCTTCTAGCCATACTTCATCCAGTAAATCATAAATGTCATTAGCAAGATTTCTCAACTTCGTCACCCATCAAAGTGATGGGTCTCTCTCTATTGCTCTGTCACGAACCGCAGATAGCCAGCTCGTAATCTCTGTATGTGTATATCTTGAAGGTCTGAGAGATCTTTTTTCACTCCAGTTATGGCCACAAACTCACTGGATATCAGTGAACCTAGCTTGTTCCCTGCAACTTTCAATAGTCCAGATGCTAAAGCAGCCTCCACTCCAGTCATATTTCAAAGGCTCCCTTGCCAATTCTCTGTTGATGAAATTGCACAACGAACAATTATGTGGAGTTTTTCAAACCAATACTAATATGGTGGACACGCTATTATAAAGCAATTATAATTTCCAGCTCTTGAATCATAAAAGATGGTGAAACCTTTTTTTTGAAAATTATAAAAGATGTGAAAGTTACAAATAGACATAAGATACATGGAGAATTAAATTTGTATATCGAAACTCAGTGGAAAAAAAATATCTCGTCCTATGCCTGAGCAACCTTCTGTGATATGTCTACTAGGGGCATGAAGCATTAGTCCTATGCATATCTTACTATTACTAATTAGAGGCCCCAATGGAGCTTCCACATTAATCCTCACCAGATGTGCTAGAAAAAAAAAGATAAATGCTAGAAATTCTCACATTAATCAGAAACATCGGACCACCAAATCAAACACTCTAGCCATCCATCACCATTGGATCTATTTTGTTTTCTAGGAAATTACCCACCTCTTCCATTATAGATACAAATCGGATTTTAAGAGAAAAGAAACTTTGACTGTCTGGAGAAAATCTTGATCGGTAGTACTAACGTGCATAGTTAGTTAGTTAGTATAAAAATATTGGAGGAGTCCTATTATTCACGTCACACGGTAATGCAATATTAAAATAAATATCATATCTGCAATACTGACGTTCATAGCTAGTTAATAAAAATATATTAATAAAACAAAATATGTGTATTAAAAATATCTCATTATTGACATTTACAATTAGCTAATAAAATATTAGCTGAGTTGGATTTATTATATAATCACGTCACTTGCCAATAAATCATTATAATATCATATCTGTAGTAACGACATTCATAGTTAGTTAATAGAATATCTGTATTAACGAAACTGTATGATCTAATAAAATGTCAGATGAGTCGTACGAACTCCATTCACTTGGTAATGTATTACTCCCTCCGTTTCAAATTATAAGTCGCTTTGACTTTTTTGGTATATCTATTTTGCTATGCATCTAGATAAATAATATGTCTAGGTACATAGCAAAATAAATCCACTAAAAAGTCGAAACGACTTATAATTTGGAATGGAGGGAGTAATAAATTATCATGTACTCGCGCATCCCAAAATAAATGCATGTACCACTTCTCGAGGAGTCATTTTTTAAAAAAAATTGACTAAATATGCCTATTATTCACATCACACGTTAATGCATTATTAAAATAAATATCATATCTGCAATACTGACGTTCATAGTTAGTTAATAAAAATATATATTAATAAACCAAAATATATGTATTAAAAATATCTCATTATTGACATTTACAATTAGCTAATAAAATATTAGATGAGTTAGATTTATTATATAATCACGTCACTTGGCAATAAATCATTATAATATCATATCTATAGTAGCGACATTCATAGTTACTGTCGACGAGATATGGTCGGCAGTCTACCGAGGGGTATGCCCAAGGTAGTAGATTGTCGGCAGACAGGTGCGCAATGCTACCAACTAGATGGTGACGCAAGACAAACACAAGGGTTTTATCCAGATTCGGCCGCCGTGAGGACGTAATACCTACGTCCTGCGTCAGATTGTACTGCTATGTATACTAAGATGTCTTTTGAGGGGTCCTCTGCCTGTCTTATATAGTCGGAGAGGCAGGGTTATAAATTTGGAAACTAATGCTGCTCGGTTACAATTACCATAACTGGCCGGATAAGGATTCCTATTCTAACCGACCAGAATCTTGCTTATCTCCAAGTTTGCTTTCCTTCCTTACGCGGGACGCTGAGCAGATCGACTGGGCCGCACATCATCCTTGCCATGGGCCGGGCCCACTGATATGAGCCAGCCTAAGTCTAGCCGTAGAGGTATAGGGGTTAATACCCCCACAGCTAGTCCCCGAGTACTATGCATTGTGATGCGACACACCGTCTTGACCTTCTCCGAATAGTAAGGCTTGATCTCTTAACGTCTTTGACCACTCAAAACGTCATCCAAGTAGTTGTTGGAAGCCTCCGACCAGCTTGAGATACAGCCAACTACCGTTGTCACCGGAGAAGTAGGTTGTCCGAAGAATGTATGGTGCTCTTGAGAAGAAGAAAAAGATTTCCTTCCTGGTGAAAAGTGCCCACTTGTATTTCTGAAAAGAAATGTAAGCAGGGTAAACAAAGCGTAGAGGTCAAAAAATAAGAATATTCACCGCAAGGTGAAGTGTGCCCACTTAGTCCCTGAGCCTGGGAATCGGTGATGTAGGCACGTGATGCCAGGGTCTTAAAATAGATCATCTTGGAAACTGTATACTGAGATGCACTGATAGGTGCATCGTACCGATGTAGTCCCCGAGCTCGCTGGAAGGCGAAGTATGAGCCTTGTAGCAAGGTCTAAAAAAGCGCTGAACTCTGAACTGTATGCGAGTCAAATTTCACATGTAGCCGAGGAAAACCGACCTCAAGCTATGATCGGGGAGTGGTCAAAACAGTCCCCGAGCACGGCGTAAGGCGTGGTCGACGAGTCCCCGAGCATAGTCGGAGAGTGATCGACGAGTCCCCAAACGTGATCGGGGAGTGTATCGTGCTCGGTGGTCGGAGATGGACTGTAAGCCCTAGACCAGTCCCCGAGTGTCATGTATCTCCAACACCTTCTTCTCTGTCATATTCTATCGTTTTTTCTCTCTCTTCTTTCTTAGTTTCATCATCATTTCTTTTTGCTTTTTTTACTGTAACCTGACCCGTTGTCGCAGAAGTCGTCTTGATGTGACATTGCAGTCATGTTTGTATCTTGTCAATCACACTGTGGGCCGACGCCTGTCACGACACATCAGCGTGGGCCCTCCCGCGGCGTAACCGAGGGAGCGCATTTACTGGCGCGGTGGCCAGTAAAAAGTGGAAACCGCACAGCACGTGCCACTTTTATGTGCACGATCCCCGAGTATCTCAGGGAGGTGGAACGGCGTGATTAATGGGATAAATAGCCGTTGTGTGGTCATTGCACATTTACACCCAATAGTTGCTTTTATAAACCAAGCGTCTTCTTCATTCAACCCATAGTCCCCATTCCCCTCCGTAGCCGCCATTAGCAAACCTTGCTGCCGTTAGAAGTGATGCGCTCTCTGTCCACCAACTGAGCCAAAGCCAAGAGGCGAGAGAGGATGGCCAAGACGGAGGCGATGAAGAGGGCGGAGGTGATGAGGAAGGAATGGTGGAGGTCGAAGTCCACCAAGTTGTCCATCAACGATCTCGTCGGCCTTGGGGTGCTCCATGACAAGGAGCTCGGAGGCTAGAGAGCATTAGAGTGAGAAAGCTTCCCCGATCCCTGACCCGGTGAGATTGTTGTATTCAAAGACTTTTTCAAGAGGGGATTTGGGGTTCCTGTTCAAACGTTCCTCCAAGGCCTTTGCCTGTACTATGAGATTGGTATTTGTAATCTGCATCCCAACTCGATCCTTCTCGTCTCGACATTCATCCATCTTTGTGAGGCTTTTGGGGGATTTCTTCCACATTTCGACCTCTTCCGCTATCTTTTCTATCTTCAAAAGAAGGGGTCCAGGGGGGGTTCGTAGATTGGCGGTGGGGTGTACCTAACACTCCGTGATGGGATGAAATCAGAGTACCTCAACTGCCCCTGGAATACCTCTCTTGGTGAATGGTACAAGAAGTGGTTCTACATCTGAAAAGAGCCCAACACTACCACCTTTTGTGACGTCGGTTACATCCCGGAGAAGAGGGTCAGTTACAACGAGCGGCCAGAGTACGCCGGGCAGGTGAGGGAACTCATGGTGCTACTCCTGTGGAACCGTCTGGACGGTCCGGCCATGGTCGGGAGCTTCATTAACCGACGAGTACAGCCTTGCCAGAAGAGGGTGCATGCCAGCTATGAGTACCAGGGCTTAGCCGACAAGACGAGGATGCGTTCTAGGCGGCTGCACGAGGACGAGATCAATCAGAGGATTTCAGATCTGTTCAACCTAGCAGACCCGGCGTACCAGCCTTTGAGCGTCATCGTGCACGCATTCAAGCTCATCTGACCTGCTCCGAAGGTAACTCTAACACCTGTCTGTTATGTCGATCGCATAGTTGATAAAAACATCTATTGTGATTCCTGTGTTCCTTATGATCTTAGGTGCACGGCGTGGAAAGGCACGCACTGTTCGTGTCCTTGGCACCCGGGATGGACCACCCGAGGAGCGTGGAGCCCCCACCATGGAACGTGCAGCGATGCTACACGCACGTTAACATGGAGAAAGGAGTGTGAGCACCAAGCATCGGGACAAACACTGGGGATGCTGGAGAATCCAACCAACAAGTGTCGTCAGATAATACAAGCCTGGTCGGATGAAGATGAAGAAAACGACCCGACCGCTGATCTGCTCAATCCTCGTCGGAGGAAGGATGTAGAGCAGACGGTCCAAGAGGGACCATCGAGACCAGCAGCGGCACTAGCGCGGGGAACGCCGACGACATCAACCGTGGCTACATCACATGTGCCACCACCAAGTGATGGTGGCCAGGGCTCGTCGGGCTAGTAGGGGAGCTAGGGTGACCGCGTTGGCGCACGTTCTCCGCCGCCCATTGACAAGCGGTCATGTAAGTATCTGCATGTCAGTAAGCATTAGTAGTAAAGACAGATAATAATATGCAACATTAAATGTGTTTTATCAAACTGTAGCTCGGCATCGACAGAGGTCCCCAAAGAGCTCGCCACTAGTGGGAAACCAGCAACAGCTGGTGCGAGAGCGACCAACGAGCAGGTGGCGCCAACTGTCGGCCAAAGGGAGCCGACAACGGAGGAGGCAGCCACCGAGCCGAGGGCATCCGAGCAGGTGGCGCCAAAAGCCCAAACATCAAACACACAGCCCCAGAGGAGAGTCAAGTCCTAGAGCCGGGACAAGGAGCTCCAGAGCAGTCAGAAGCCACCCCGAGCACACAAGAAGGTGGTTTGCCGGACATCGTGGCTTGGGGGAAAGGTCCAGTGGTGGTGTCTAGGCCTGAGAGCAGCCAGCAACAGGAGGAGACCGAGGCTGGCCAGCAACAAGAGGAACCCAGGACCGGTGATGCCACGGAGTCTGAGGACGACGACGTCCTTGAGGAAATTGAGGGACATCGTAAGGACGGGCGTCAGCATGTGTACGTATGCCGTCAGCGTGGGTACCATTTCATATGCCACAAAGAAATCCCCACAGCTGATGAGACGAGGAAAGTCGAGCTGGCGGTAAAGCGGCTGATAGCCAAAGTGCAGGTAATCCGCCTTTGATTCCTTTATAGACCAGTATCATGATGCATCTGATATGAATAATACTGTGTTCGGCTTGTAGGATATCGTGAAAATGGCCAAGTACTGGAAGCGGTGCTTCGACCAGATTGAACCAACGTTCAATCAAAACAAGGAGCCAATGGCCGAAGTTGATCGGCTACATGAAAAGCTCCAGGCCGCCGAGAAGGAGAAGGCGGAGCTGGAGATGTCCTGATGCAATGCTGTCGTCGAGCTCAGCCAAAAGGAGTGTGAGAGGATGGGTAAGATGTCTAGCCATAACTCCCCGAGCACTGAAAGGTTCTGTTCATACATATTCTTGTACTGACCAGCATATTTGCAGCCGTGGCGAATGAAGTAGATGGCCTACGAGAAGAGAACTCACGTGTGGTCGGAGAGTGCGCCCGACTGACAGCAGAAAACAACCAGCTAGCACAAGACCATGTGCAGCTCCGGGAGCAATCCAGCAAAATGACCAAGGAGCTGAAGGCAAAGAATCTAGAGCTAACCAGTAAGTGTTAGTTGTCGTGGTCTTGCTGTGTCAGCCCAATATGTCACCATATGATACCTCCCTGACCAGGTTGTTGCTCTGCAGAACTAAAGGTGAACATGAAAAAACACCTCGAGGAGGTTATGAAGGACCGCGACGCCTATTCAGCGAAGGCGCTCGATCTCAGGAAGGATCGGGATCTCTGGAAGGGCCGGTGTAACCAAATGGTGACCGATATCAAGCCAATGCTGGACCTCATCGACCTAGAGCTCTCGACACCCGAGGTTAGAGGACAGCCACTTGGAGTGCTCGACAAGTGCCAGCGTGCCTTGGGATGGCTGCAATAGTTAGTGAAGGAGGTCGGGGAATATGCGGGCACCCATATGCTCAGCATGGTGCATGCGCACTACCCGTTGATCGACTTCAAACACTTCAAGCTGGGGTATCCCAAGGAGGTTGGGCCGAAGCAAGCAGATGAACTACGAATCCAGTTGCTTGACTTGTCGGCCTCAATGATGGGCGGCATCAACTTGTGTGGCACACCATCACCACCTGGGCAGGAGCTAGCATCTTCGAGTCAGCTACCTAGAGCTGCAGTCTCGACCAACTAGTCCCCGACGTCAGGAACTTTGTCCGTGGAGCGATTGGAGGCTGCGGTCTCGACTAGCCAGACCCCGGTGGCACCAGCTTCCTCAGGCAAAGAGGCACCGCCATCATTGAGCGGTGAAATGGCGAAGAGCAGCGCCTAGCCCAAGCACCGAGCACCGACCAGCCAGTATCCTATAGCTGTAGAAAGTAGAACAATTTTAGTTTATTGTACACTTGTGCCTCGTCCGGCAAGCCTGTAATAATGTACTGTTAAGACAATGTAAGCTTGTTGTGTTTTCGTATGAAAAAGCGTTTAAAGCATGAATATTGTGTGGACGATAACTAAGTTAGAACATATAAGTGTTCTGTTTTAGTTGCAACAGTTGGGAGACATGTCATCCTATTGAATCCGTATGGCCCTAGCCGGATCTGTGGTCTGAGAGCGAGGCATAGAGTCTATTCACATGTAAGAGCGCACAGGTCAGACTAGGGAACGCCCGCCGACCACCTGAAACGTAGAGAGCGGATCCCGTGCACGCGTGGGGAGAAGTCAGAGACGGAGCAAGCTCCGAGAACTCGAGAAAGAATGGTGGTCTATCAACTGGTCTCTTATAAAATATTGATAAAAAATAGTATCAAACAAACATATTGAATGAAGCATAGATGTGTTATTGAAATAATCAAAATATAAGAGGGGTACATATCTTTCTACGTCAAGGGTAGAAACGCCTAAGCTTATCAATATGCCAAGAATTGGGCAACACGGTGCCGTTGGGATAAGCCAGCATGTAGGAAGTAGGCCGTGTAACCCCTGTGACCTCAAATGGTCCCTACCACGGTGAGGAAAGCTTGTGCATGCCGTCTTGGTTCATCTTCCATTTCAGGACCAGGTCTCCGACCATGAAGAACCTCTCTTTGACATTCTTGTTGTAATACTTGCGTAGTACGTCAAGGTACTTGGCAGTACGCACACAAGAATCAAGCCACCGCTTTTCGGAGCAATTTACCTCAAGTTCTCATGACTCATCAGACCGATCCTCATTGAAATTATCGATCCTTGGAGATCGAAAAGCAATGTTAGCAGGGATAACTACTTCTGCACCGTAGACCATGAAGTAGGGAGAGGCACCCGTATTTCGACTGGGTTGGGAGCGGAGACCCCTAACCACAGCCGGTAGTTCCTTGAGCCATTTGCCACGCGCTTTATTGTTTTTCTTCAACGCATCGAGAATCATGCCGTTTGCTCTTTCAACCTGTCTATTAGCTCTAGGATGCGCCATTGACACATATTTTACAACAATACTCCTTTCATCGCAGAAGTCCGAAAATACACTGCCAGTGAACTGAGTCCCCAGGTCTGTAATGATGCTGTTGAGGAGGACGAAACAGTGTATGATCTGGTCTAGAAATTCGACTGCTTTTTTTTGAAGACGCATTAATCAAGGGCATATACTCGATCCATTTGGAGAACTTGTCGATCATAATGAACACGTATTTGAAATTTCCAGGGCCCGGCTTGAAGGGGCCAATCATATCCAGTCCCCAACACGCAAAGGGCCAGGAGGCTGGTATGGTCTAGATCTCATGTGTTGGTACATGTATGTGCTTTGCAAAAAACTAATAGCCGTCACAGTGACGTACCAGTTTCTCTGCATCGGCCACGGCGGACGGCGAGTAGAATCCTGCTCGAGAAGCTTTACCGACTAGGGTTCGTGAGGCGGCGTGATTGCCTCAAGTGCCACTATGAATTTCTTCGAGCAGTTCAGTATCGGCCTCTTGAGTGATGCACTTCATCAAGACTTCTTCCTTCGCATTCTTGCGCATGAGAATGTCGTCGACTAGTATATACTGTTTGCTACGGCGTATAAGGCGCTCATTCTCTGTTTGGTCAGTATAACCGGTTCCATCCTGTAGATATTTGATAAAGGCTACCCTCCAGTCACTAGTATCAGTGGTCGAAGGAGAAGTATGAGTGGTCGGAGGCAAAGTATGAGTAGTCGGGGAGGGTTCCGTAGTGATCGGAATAGGGACCATAACCACCAGTTGTTCTTCTGGGGGCTTTTCGACCACGTGATCTTCTTCCTTGATTGACAGGTTAACAAGATCTTGAACGAACACGCCATGTGGTAATTTGGCTCGGGATGACCCTAAATTAGACAACTCATCGGCTGCTTTGTTTTTATCTCGGACGACATGTGTGTATTCGATGCCATAGAATTTGACTTCCAACTTTCTGATTTCCTTGTAATAAGCATCCATCTTCTCGCTAGTTGTGTCCTAGTCTTTATTAAGCTAGTTTATGACTAGAGCTGAGTCACCATAGACATACAAGCGCTTGATGACAAGCTCGACCGCAATCCGCATGCCGTGGAGGCAGGCCTCATATTCTGCAGCATTATTAGATGCAGGGAAATGAAGTCTAAGGACATAGCGGAGTTTGTCTTTATTTGGTGAACTAAATAGCACGCCTGCTCCTGCGCCATCAATGTTGAGAGAACCATCGAAACACATCTTTCAGTATTCGAGTAGCCCCTGATCGGGAGGTGCGCTTAGGTCTGTCCATTCGACTATAAAATCGACCAGGGCCTGGGACTTAGTAGTCATATGGCTCTGGAACTCTAGGGAGTAGGGGCATAATTCCATTGCCCAATTGACAATGCGTCCGTTAGCGTCCTTGTTCCGGATGATGTCACCGAGCGGAAAATTAGTCTTAACCACCACCCGATATCCGTCGAAGTAATGTTTCAACTTTTGGTATGTATTCAGGATGGCATAGATCAACTTCTAAATTTGGAGGTACCTAGATTTGGACTCGTTAAGTACCTCGCTGATGAAGTAAATAGGGCGCTGGACTTTGTAGATGTGGCCAGGTTCCTCACGCTCGACCACGATGACTGTGGAGATCACATGATCAGTGGCCGCAACATAGAGGAAAAGGACGTCGTCTCTCTGAGAAGTAAGGACTAGAGGAGAGGTAAGGAAGTATTTTAGTTGCGTGAAAGCAGCGTCTGCCTCCTCCGACCAGACAAACTTCTCTGATGCCTTGAGTAATTTGAAGAAAGGCAAGCCCTTCTCACCGAGTCATGAGATGAAGCGGCTAAGGGCGGCCATACATCCAGTGAGCTTCTGGATATCCTTGACATTTTTCGGGGGCTACATATCCAGAACAGCGTTAACCTTAGTTGGGTTGGGGCGTATGCTATCGTGACTGATGACATTACCCAGCAATATACCAGACGGGACTCCGAAGATATATTTCTTAGGATTAAGCTTCCATTGGTACGTGTTGAGAGCCGTAAAAATCTGCTTGAGATTGTCGACCAGGGTATGGGCCTCCCTAGTTTTGACAACCACATCATCAACATAGGCTTCGACAAGGTCATCTTTTATCTCGTTCTGGATACAGTTCTAGATGGCACGCTGGTACATGCCACCCGCGTTCTTGAGCCCGAATGGCATTGTCATGTAGCAGTAAGCGCCGAAAGGCATGATGAAGGACGTTTTGATCTGGTCATCCTTTTTTAGAGCAATCTAGTGATAACCAGAGTAGCAATCGAGAAAAGACATAAGCTTGCATCTGGCTGTTGAATCAACGACCTCATCTATGCGAGGTAAGCCAAAGGGGTCTTTAGGGCAGTATTTGTTGAGATTGGTATAATCAACACACATTCTCCATTCATTATTCTTTTTATGTACAAGCACTGGGTTGGCTAACCACTCCGGGTGATACACTTCTTTGATAAATTTGGCTGCTAAAAGCCATGTAACTTCTACCCTCACAGCCTCCTTTTTGTCATGAGCGAACCGGCGTAGCTTCTGCTTGATGGGTTTGGCGGTCTTCGAGACATTCAAGGAGTGCTCGATCAGGTACTGAGGTACACCGGGCATGTCTATGGGTTTCCATTCAAACACACTTACGTTGTCCCTCAGAAACCTAACAAGCGTGTCTTCCTATTTGGGATCCAGATTGACCCCGATAAGGGCCGTCTTACTGGGATCATCGTCAACCAGCTAGATCTCGTTATGGTCCTTGGACTTGATGCTTTTGCATGGGGCTTGTAGCTCTGGGATCTCCAGGTGGACGACGGGAGTCTTGGTGGAAGCGACCAAGGTTTGCTCCAAGCGGATCGAGAGGTCGGTGGCTTTGGCCACTTTGAAACCTTCTTCTTCACAGGTGTAGGTCGTGTATACATTGCCTCTGAGAGTTAGGACGCTGTGCTCGGTAGGCATCTTGAGCACCAGGTATGAATTGTGCAGCATAGCCATGAATTTGGTGAGCGCTGGTCAACCAAGGATAGCATGATAGGTGCCGTCGAAGTCCGCGACCACGAAGTTGACGTAGTCAGTGCGGAAGTGCTCTGCAGTGCCAAACTGCACGAAGAGCGTAATCTATCCGAGAGGTATAGAGCTCTGTTCGGGGAGAACACCCTAGAACTGTGCTTCATAAGGTTTGAGATTAGCCTAGCGCAGTTTTAGAGCGGGCAAGCTGTTGTGAAAAAGAATGTCGATAGAACTGCCACCATGTATAAGGACCCTCTCGAACCGGATGCTGTTGATGCAAGGATCGAGTACGAGGGGAAACTAGCCAGGTTTAGGAATTACGGCCCACTGGTCTTCACGGTTGAAGGAGATTTCTCGGTGAGACCAGGCTAGAAACCTAGGGTTGGTGATGAGGTCGTCGGCGTTGGTGATGCTCATGCAAGCTCGTTTGAGCAGTTTGCGCTCGCATTTGGACTTTAGAGACACCTTTCCGCCAAAGATGGAGTGGACGGTTTTTGTGGGAGCGACGTATTGATGACGAGGATCTCTGTCCTGTTCGTCATCGTCACCATCTCGTCGTTGTGCGTCATCATGGGCCTTTGCGGCGTCGTTGGCAGCGAGCTATTTGGCGTAGATGTTCTTAAAGAAGTGGCAATTCTCCATGGTGTGATTGGATTTGGGATGAAGCTGGCAGGGACCCTTCAGGGCCTTGTTGTAGTCGACCTGGTAATCATGGCGACCACTTGGCTTCTTAACCACGTTGACTTCATGATCGTCCTCGTGGGGACGCTTGCCTCTGAAGGCATCACGGCGGTCACGCCGCCGATCACGGTTGTCTTGGTGGTCGCCGTTATCGTTGCGCTGATCACGATGATCGCGGTTGTCGTTCCGACCATGGTCGTCGCGGTTGACGTCGCGACGCAGTGGGTGTTCGGGGTGTGAGGGCCCTCCCACGTCTTCCTTGATTATTTTCTTGGCGTCATCTACATCCACGTAGTTTTTGACGGTGGCGAGCAACTCAGAGACCATGGTCAGCCATTCTGGAGCAGCTTGCTTCTGAGGTCATCGTGGTGACGGAGGCCCTTAATGAAGGCTAAGACTGCCTTGTCATGAGAGATCTTGGGGATCTTGAGGCGCATATCCGAGAAACGTCAGATGTAGTCGCGCAGCAGTTCGTCCTTGCGATCACGTATGCGCTTGAGGTCATACTTATTGCTTGGCTAGTCACACGTGGCGATGAAGTTGTCAATGAAGGCCTGCTTGAGTTGTGCCCAGCTGTCGAACTGGTTTCTCTAGCAGGCTAAGAGCCATTGATGACCTGCTTGATCAAGAACAACTGGAAGATAATTAGCCATTATGTGTTCATCACCCGAAGCTGATCGGACGGTGATCTCATAAAGTGTAATCTAGTTCTCAGGGTTCTCCTTACCGTCGTATTTCCTAAGCTTTTCGAGCTTGAAGTTCTTCGGCCATACAACTTATTGGAGATGAGGAGTGAACTGTTTTAGACCAGGAGGACCATGCTCGGTGTCGTATTCGATGCGACGGACGTTCTCGTAAGCTTGAAGGTCATTAGCACGGCTGAGGATGCGACTGCGGGCGTCACGTGGAGGAAGTTGATGGCGAAGATCGCGGTTGGGGTCTTGATTCACTTCCTAATCTCGATTACCATAGCGATTGCGGTTGTCATCTCGACGACCATGACCACCTCCATGGGCAGCGTCACCGTCGCCATCGTTATTGCCACCGCCGCCGCCGCCACCGCCTCGAGGGTTGACTGAGGGTGGACCATGTTGGCAACTTGGGTGTTCTGAAGCGCAATGACTCTGGCTAGATGCAATTGATGTGCTCGAGGTGATCTGAGCTCGTTTTGCTAGCTCGATAGTTTGGCCCATAGCAGCGATCAGATGTGCTCGAATGTCATCATGGACCTACTGGATTTTTGGTTGGTCAGGTAAGCGGTTCAAGTTGGCCATGGCGACAGCCATGTTGGCACTTGGAGTCCAGAAAACTTGGCGCTCGCCAACCCTATCAAAGGCGTTGGCTAGATCTCTTGGTCAGGGTCCCCTCCGACGCTCTTCTTCTTCTACCTCCAAGCGACGGCGTTCGGCGTGGTCGGTGTTACGCTGTTCGTGAAGCTGTTGTTGCTCGTTAGTTTCTCCCGTGACTGCGGGCTCATCATTGCTGACGTTGAGCACCATCTTACCACGTCTCAGTGGAAACTTTGGGATCGGAGGGAAACCTAGAGGATACGGTAATGGATCATATTCGTTGTCGAGGTGTTCAACCTCGGTATGGACGGAGCGCGTAGATCCAGTGCTGGAGTCGCCATCCTCGGGAAGTGTATGAATAGAGCCTTCACGATGTTCTTGGACTCTGACCATGTTGACAGTGTTGCCTAGTGATGGTCGAGGTATATCCAGGAAGTACAAATCTGAAACATGGTCTCGCTTTGTGGGACCCATGAACAGATGAGGCGTACGATACGCGTACTCGGAAGCAGCATTTTTCAGACTGTATGGGAGGGCCTGGCAACCCTCTGTCAGGGTTTGGTACTCAGAGAGCCTGAAGCCGGGTGTAGGAACCGGGCGAAGGCATACTGTATGTCCTTTAAGAGTAGCAGTGACCACTAGATCTATATCAAGCCGTGTTGGACGGCGAGCTTAAACTGGTCGGGTAGATCTATTGTGGTGGAGAGATACCTGCTCGGTAGATTGATTTTGGATCGAATCTACCAAAGTCAGGGTTTGCGAGAGCTTGTGGCTGACTTGGTCGATAGCTTCGATCAGTTGTAACCAACTGCAGCCTTCATGGTTATGTCATAGTTGCTCTTGCTCGCCTGTGGATAGGAAACAACATTGTTCCGATGCGATTGACATGTGACAAGCCTACACCGAATCAAGCATATACAACAACAATTTGGTAACAACATTTGAATGATTCAGTAGCCTCACAAGAAATTAAAATCTGTAAAATCGTTCAATAGAATAAATTTAGAGCGCATACTAAAATGTAAAAACTATGACTGGCAAGTGGTGGGGTTGGCTCCCAAACTGCATTGTTCATGCCATCATCATGTCAGTAAGTTCAACATCACTAGCTTGGTCTGAATCAACTTACGGTTATCTTTGCAATGCAGCATGGATGATATGCCACAATTTATGTGTGAGACAGAGAGGACACTAAGTGAAGCAGATGAAGAGGTCCATGGGGAGGTGTTTTCTCTTCTGCCTGCAAGATGTTTGACAAAATGTCCAGCCGCTCCCTAATATGGTACCCTCCAGTCATTTCCATGCCATAGACTTAGGATGTCAGGTTAGTTACCTTCTACATTTGTTGGGATTGATTACTCCATGATGCTAATTAGTGGAGTGTGGTTAATAAGAAAAGTTCAGTAAATTCATTATGAAGCTCACGAAACATACAGTTTTAGAGAGTGATATAAACAATGTTCAACAATATGTCTTGATGGCAAATGCATTTTGACAATGTTGGGATATATATGGCACATGGATTGTAGGGCAATAATGCTCTTGGTAGATTATATTTTAGGGCATCCTGCGATTGTACCTTTTCTCCATTAATGTTCCACAATGTTTGCATATATATGGCACCTGAATCGCATAGCAGATTTCTGCTAACAAAAATTCCCTGCTTGCATTGTCAGTATGTATGCAGCAAAGCATGAGGCCTCAAGGTGCTAAGCCAGATAATTTTGTACTACCCCTCAACTAATGAATGCAATTATAGCTTGATGAGGTTAAGTGGAATTTGTGGTCTGTGATATAGACTTACGATTTAATTGATCCTCAGATACATTATTGTTTAGTCCAAGCTGACGGCTACTCTTTTATTAGGCAATTGTTTGCTCTAGAGGAGAACTGGAGAACTATGTGTATATTTTGCAGTGTAATGTAAAAGTTTGATGCTGTACAATTATATTGTCCTAAGCTTAATCTTTAGCTAATATTTAGAATTGAAACTGATTTGGTTGTTTGCTGTCTGTCGCAGGGCATGGTGATCCTGTACTCACCAATGTATGCCATCTTTGTCACTGTATCCATGACTTCTATGCCTGGTGATCTGGTCCACTTAGTGCCATATTTGTTGCTTCTTGGAAATGCTCAGTTGCTGCAGTTATCTTGTCAAGTGTTTGGTTGCCATGTATTTTCCTTAGAGGAGGCTGGTGGCTAGGGTGATCAGTAGTCTGGCTTGAGGGGATGCAGCGGTGGGCGAGCAGGGGATGCAGCTACAGGCAGGCAGCCGATATTGGGCATGAATGAGATGCAAGGTAAGGGGTGGCACGGGTGTTAGACTAGCAAGGGAGTGAGCAAGAGCCAGGGGGCGTACAGATCAAAATCGCGGAAGAAAAGTAGAGGATGCATGGGCGTGGGGACATTAATTGTACTGCTAGCCGCAGGCATGTGCACTAAGGGTCTGTGTGGACGAAACTAGATGGTGCTTTTTTTAATTTGATAGAGATATATGCAACATTACGTTCTATATGCATGGAAGGGAAGGAATATTTTATACTAACCTAAGGAAGCATGGTATTTTGACGATCTATTTCTTGACTTCAATTGTTGATTGTGATAGTCATGAACTATGGTGGTTCCAGAGATTTCTTAGGGACCCTAAGCACATGTGGATGTTCCAAAGAAACCACTTGGCAGGCATGCTTGATACTTTAAAATCTGCATCTTTGTTTGGCAAGAGGTAGCTTAAACAAACCTTGGCAGGGATCTCCACCGATAACAAGCTATAACAGCTCAGTTTCCAAAACATAAAGAGCAGAGGGGGAGAGTGGATCTCTTTGATGAAGACCTCTTTAAAATTTGATTTGTTTCTGGGACACCATCATTCAAAATAAAGTGAAGAGGCTTATGACGATAAGACCAAATCAATCCAATGGAGCCACTTGTCATGAAAACAAGGTAGTATGAAACAATTCAAAATTAGTTTATTCTAAATTATAAGACATCCTAGGTGAACTAACTACCCCCTACTCATTTATTAATGACCCAAACCCAGTCACATATATACATGCCATTGATGTCTAAAATGAACCCAACCACCATGTTTAAAATACGGTAAACATAATATCTCCTCATGATTAATGAAGGATTGCATGCGGCATTAGCTTTACCTTATTACCATCCGCGTCGTATAATTCTAGGATACCTTATATTTTAGAATGTAGGAAGTATGCAAACTTTAGCTTCAGAATAATAACTTCCCCATTTTCTATTGTTGTTGATGAATGTACAACATTCGATCGAAGACAGGACAAACCAATAATCTGCACCCACTTGGATTACGGTCTTGTGTTGGGCTTTATATTACACATGATGAGAAGAACTGAATTAGAACTCAACAGGACCTTGTGACAAAAAGCTTAAATGTATTCCTTTTCATGTACAACAATTAACGTTATGAGTCGACCGTGCAATAATGCAAACAATATGTGCCATGGCAACACTTTAGCGGGCAATTTCTTCAATTTCCAGACTGAATACTTTTACATCGAAATGGCACACTGTCAGCTTATGTAGCTTTTCCTTAGGGGCGTCTCTCACGAGCACTAGTGGCTTCCGTACGTATTTAGCAGGAGTATTTACTACTGCTCGTCTACTCATCGCGTTTACTTTATCTCAACTTGACTGCGTAACACAACCATGAACCTGTGTACGCAAGCATTTGTTGTTACTACTACTGCTACTACTATTTATTAATATTATTTTGTACCATGCGCTTTAAATAGGACATGATGTTGCTGTGAATTAATAGCAAATGTGAATTTGTTGAAGAAAAACAACTTTAGCTGCGGGTAACATGCATGTAATCAGGGTCTGCCGCTCAGATTTAACTTTGAAGACTCCAAATTCGAACCAAATACAGAGGAAATGCCGGCCTAAAGTTTGCCCTTGTTTTCAGCATGAACATGCTTCAGTCACATGTACACCTCTTTTTAAAGACACTGAACCAACGCCATGGCTAATACACATGGGAGTGTAGTTAGCATGTGACACAGTTGGTTTCTGTTAGTATTGCTCTGACTGACATCTTAGTTCTGTATCTGCATGATCAACCAAACACAGTTCTTTTGCCTTCACCTCTCCTCTGCACAACTGTCACTTTCTGCAGGCTTGAGTTCCATTCGAGCCTCCGTCATGGGGTAATATTCAGCGTTTCAGTCAGTTCCACAAAAGAGAGTTTTTTTAATTAAAAAAATCTATTACAGGGACAAGTTATCATAATACTTTTGTTGCATTACATTAAGAGATCACTACAACTATTATATATACAAAGCCAAGGAATAGGGCTTAATTTGGAAGCAGGGGGAAGGCACACCTAGGGATGGAAAATCCTCCATAAATAACTAAATGGGTTATTCAAATTGTATCCCCATGGATTTCCCACCCTAGAAGAAGTCATGGATTCTAAAGGGATTTGAGTTTCCAAAAAAGCCCTAAATGTTGATTAGAATCCTTCCTTGTCCTCTGTTCTTCCTTCTCTTCTGTCTCTTTCCATCTAACGCAGTCAATGTTGAAACGAATGATGGCATGGCTGCAGCTGGAAGAAATTCACTACCCGTGGTCACCACCTTCGCACAGAGTTCATAGAGTGACCCATCCCTAGGAAACAAAATACTACAGATTTAGCACAATGTTCTTCAGCCTCGACTTTGGCAAATTGTTTCTTATCAAGTACTTAGCATGTCTGAAGCTGTCTGTTCTGTTTCATCTTCCATCTCCTTGCAGTCTCTTGCCTTGAGCTAAGTCCAATCGAAGCAGAGGCCATCAGCATCATATATTCTTTACAAGATCAAGATCATTAGCAGATTAGCATCTGCTTCTCTACAACAATACTTAGATATATACTACATAGTACTATAGTGTACGTATACATATATATATCATTATACATACATACACTTCAGGTCTGATGTAAGTGTTACAGGGAAACTTAAATATATACTTCAGGTCTAATCACAATGGCCGATCGTTGGAGTAACGGCCGCCCTTCTGATGACGATGCTGCTGCTTCTTCAGCAGCCACAACTGGGCGCCGCCGGCGGTGACACTGGCACTATCGACGACCTACGCTGCCGACGCCATCGTGGCTTTATTTGTATGCGTGGGGGCTTTTTGTTTGGTGTGAAGTTCAACACAGTGGGGTCTTCTGTTGGCCATCTGCATCTTATCGCTGAATTTGGTGACCTCCAATGTCATGTACGGATAGCAACCGAACTACTACAACTTTGCAGAATCTCCTCTACTAGTGCTCTTGCTGCACCCTCGCTCGTCCCTTGCAGGTGTACATTTATATATCCTGCCATGTACAGTGCGTTTCAATAGGGCATGATCAGTGGCGGATGCAGGATGAGAATCAAGGGGGGCTAAAACAATGGAGATGTTGATTTGCATGAAGATTTAATGGTGATTTAAGGTTTTGCTACAGTTTTTAGTGATAAATCAAGTCATTAGGGGGGCTGGAGCCCCCCAGCCCCCCCTGTAGATCCGCCACTGGGCATGATGTAGCTGTGAATTAATCACGCTATTGCTATGAAAGTCTAGTTGGCACTTCCTGGCGCCATTCGTCCTGGTTTCAATAACAATTTCATTCCTTAATTGTTGCTCTCCGTTCTACACTCTACTTGTCTCCACCAATAATAATAAACCAATTGGTTTTTTGTAACCACCAGTCTGCCACTAGCCCACTAAATCACCTTTAATATCTTCCCACCAGCGGGCCAACAATAATGTGCTAAGTACCATCCTGATATAGTTTTGCCATGATGTATAATTAATTAGATTAGCAGATCGATCACAGTAGAGGCCATCAACATCTGCATCTCTACCTCAACATCATAGCAGAGGCCATCAACATGTAGAACATGGCAATCACACCCACAAGTTCGGGTGCCCGCGGGCGCCGGTTAGGGTGTAGGTGCGGGTGCAATATTGGATTCGCAGGTGTCTTCAGGTTGGGGCCCGCGACAGTGTCAGGTCAGATGCGGGTATCATATTTCACCGGGGGTAACCCACGGGCCCGGAACATATTTTTTTCTATTTTCCCATCACACTGGGATTGTGTTTGTGCCCCAATGAGATCAGATCGAGAAAGAGTCTGTCTAAAGCCAGCAGCACTTTGGCACACTTCATCTGTTGTAACCAAACACAGCCTTCATGGTTAACTCATAGTTGCTCTTGGTCACCAACGGATAGGAAACAACATTCTTCCAATCCGATTGACATGTGACAAAAGGCTACATCACATCAAGCATATACAACAACAATGGTAACAACACTTGAATGATTCAGTAGCCTCACAAGAAATTTAAATCTGTAAAATCCTTCAAAAGGATAAATTTAGAGCACATACTAAGACGTAAAAAATGTGACCGGCAATTGTGGGGTTGACTTCCAAACTGCATTATTCATGCCATCATCATGTAGCGGTTAGTTCAAAATCACTAGCTTGGTCTGAATCAACTACTGGTGATCTATGCAACACAGCAAGGATGATATGCCACAATTTGTGTGTGAGACAGAGGACACTGAGTGAAGCAGATGACGAGGTCCATGCGGCAGAAGGTGTTTCCTCTTCTAGCTGCCCTTGACTGCATACAAATCACAGCTGATCCGATGATTTCTAGTACTAATCTAACTATTTTTTTCTTAAATTTCCTTGCATCAAGATGATGTGAAGAACTGAATGGACAAAGGAGTAAGCCTTGCTCCGTGTGAACTAGCATGACTCCAAAGTTATAGTGATGTGAATAAGGAGTCATGGATTTCGTGCCACCAAATTTTTCTTAAACTAGTCATTGATTGAGACCAATTGTTTGGTTTGTTCTGGGTCAAAATAGCAAGTATTTTGGTTTGCTTTGAATGGTGGTAATCATTTAGTGGGCTGTATATTGGTTGGGAATTAACTCTTCACTTGACCTTGTTCATGTTGTTTTGGGCTTGGATCACGGCCCATTAGCAGGCACGGCACTCAGTGAACCTCCAAAAGGAAAATCTCTCAGCCTTGACACGCAATGAATTTCACACAAAGCAAAGTTAACCCAACTCCCAGCCTAGTCTAATCAAGAAGCGACCCATCCTCTACATCAGTCACGAAGTCAGTTAGTGAAGTGGACAACACAGGAGAAGCCTCGGCCCAGCCCATGAAGAGTCGGTGTCAACAACGCTGCCTAAGCAAAGTCTTGTCTTGAAAAAACAATGGGAATCCCCAAGACGAAAAGCAAAGCAAATGGAGCCACTTCGCTCCTCATCCAGCTTCCTCATCCAAGAGAAAAGAAAAACATAAGCAACAGTCAAATGGAGCCTATTCGCCCGCCAAACAACAACCGAAGCAAATGAGCCTTAGTTAGGCATCAGCAAGCCCATCTACTTGGTTCGGTACGGCGAAGCCCATGTTCTTGCCTAGTGAAGCCCACCGCAACACAGCACACCACACAGTGACAAAATTATTACAAAGTTTATTAGCTAACTTCATATAAAGTGTAACATTAGTAGCCAATACAAAAAATAAAATACCAACCATAGGAGGCGAAGAACTACATCGACCTTGATTCTAGTAGCTGGCAAGAGTAGCTGGGGATACACATTTTTGGATAAGATTAATGGGTGTGAAGATCTAGTTCCAAGATCTAGGTTGGCTCTGAAAAACTCAGTATCCTTCTTTGTTTAATATTGTCCGAAGAAAGAAAGCAATAGTAGCAAATGTTTTGGATTCTGTCCAGTTAAATATATCTTTTAGAAGATCATTAGATGGAATCGAACTCTGAGATTGGCAGATTATTGTGGCGAGAGTGGCTAATATTAATACTAAGAAAGGGCAGGGTAACTTCTTTTGGTGGCTACATAAAAATGAAGAGTTCTATGTTAAGTCAATGTACAACATTATTGTTAATAATGAGGTGAAGATTTCGGAAGAAATTTGACGTATGAAGGTGACACTAAAAATTAAAATTTTCTCGCGGTATGTAGAAAAAGAGGTCATTATAACTATGGATAACTTAGCAAAGAAGAGATCAAATGGTAATAAATTTTTGTTTCTTCTCTAGCAAATATGAAATTATCAAACATCTGTTTTTTATTGTCATTGTGCCAAATTTCTATGGCGTGCTGACCATAAGTTCTGGAGTTTCCGCTGCCAACCAATGTCGAACACTTATTTGGTACATGGCTAAAGTGAGAGGACAAAAAAATACTCTTTTATTGACAGGGGCTATTTGGCTCACAAGAAATGACTTTGTGTTTAACCGGAAACATTTTTGCACATACTGTTAAAGGGGACTGCTACAGCGCACCAAGGAACTAAAAGAACCAACTAGTACAAATAACTATTTTTTGGGTGTTATTCTAAACCATTAAGGTAAATTATCATTTTCTTGGGGGTTATTGAAGTTTCTTGGAGGTTGGCAGCCGATGGCATACTTGTAAGTACTTGACATACACTTAAATAAATATGACATGTGTGCATTAAGTGTCTATGCCATACACTTAAACAAATCTGGGCAACAAAGCCCGCCAGTTGTCAGCCGCATTCCCTGACGTCTAGGAGAAGCCGACTTCGGTGCTGGTGCTAGGGACTTCATTGACGGGTGTGTGATCTTATCGCATGACTCATTGGTTGTGTTGGTGCTGCAGAGGAGTATGTTGTGAAATAAAATAACAATGTGCCCTTGTGGGTATCATTTTGTTCGGCCCATTTTTTCAACAATAATCTTCGAATGGTTCGTGAATCAGACTTATAGTTTATAAGATATTGTATTTTAAAAATCTGAATCATGAAAACATTTCATGCAGGCATGTGTTAGAGATGTGTCAGCAGGGTTGATGGAGGATAAGATTCGAATAAATAATTAAATAAGTGCTGGTTGCAGTTGTAATATAAATCAAATTGTAATTTTGGAATATACAGAGTTGTGGATGTTTTTGTTTTGGTGGGAGCACATCAGGGGACAACCAAACAAAGAAAAAACAAAACGAAAGGCATGCAGGGTGCGCGTGGCAGGCAAGAATGAAGGAATGTTAGCGCGGATATACATGCATACAGAATAGTCACTCCAGTGTTTAGTTCCTAACTCGGGGGTGCCCAAGTTGGTAGAAAAGCACTGCTGCAGCACTGTAGTGCACTGTAGCATTTTCGTTTGTATTTGGTAAAAATTATCCAAACGTTGATTAATTAGGCTTAAAATGTTCGTCTCGCAAAGTACAACAAAACTGTGTAATTACTCCCTCCGTCCCATTGATTGCGCAACTATGGGAAACGTGTCATTCAAACTGTATCAACTTTGACCAAATTTATAGCAAAAAGTATTAGCATTTATGTCTCGAAATAAATTTATTATGAAAATATATTTCATAACCAATCTAACGGTACTTATTTTGTCTCATTAGAGTTAGTATTTTTTATGTAATTTTAATCAAAATTTGCGATGGCTGATTTCTCGGGATGCGAGAATTGCTTATTCATTGGGACGGAGGGAGTAGTTTTTAATTTTATCTACATTTAGTACTTCATGCATGTGCCGACATTTAGATGTGACGGGGAATCTTCTTTTTGCATAGTAGAATTTGGGGAAGAAGTTGAGAACTAAACAAGGTCTACAACAATGTTATAGAGTTTCAACGACCTGTGTCTCTGGATTTCCCATATACGCCAAAGAATCGCAAATACTGGTATTTGTCACCGTTTCTCTTACCCCTAATTGAGTCCACGAATAGAACATGCGGTACAGTGATATTCTGGTCTGTAGTAATAAAAATTCATGGACCTGCATGATGATCGAGATACCATCTTACTATTACTAATTAAAGGAGAAGACATGTTAGAAAAAAAATCCTATAAATTCTCACAATAATCATAAACATCTGGGCTTTAATTTGGTAAACCCTTATCATTACCGCCGATAATAGCCACTGGATCTATTGTAATTTAAAAAAAATTACCCACCAACGCCATTAGGACAAATACATAAAGTAAACCCTCATTGTGCATCTAAATTATCCACCTCTGGCATTACAAAAGATAAAATCAAAATAACCCCCAAGATTTTTATATAAATTGCCCACATCTACCGATATGAAAGATAATTCAAAATAATCCTCTAAATTTTCATCTAAATTACCACATTTGTCATTATGAAACATAATTCAAAATTACCCACCTCCCGTCCGCATACCCTGGCACAGTTCCACAAAGACAGGCCCGCCCAAGCAGCAGCGCCACGCGCTCCACTTGCTGCGCTCAGAAGAACCGGGATGGCCTGTAGTAGAGCCCAGCCGGTAAAACAGTTGCTCAAAAACAACAGCCGGTAAAAACATGCTCAGCGAGTCAGAATTTCTAGCCCATTTTCCAAGAGCAGCCCAAAAATCTTCTCCTTTTTCATTCTTTTAACCCTTTATCAAGGTGCCAACTTTCCAAGTGAGCCAAACATATTAGGCACTAAAGTTAGCATTTTCACAAAGAAAAATTTTCATCGTTAATCAAGGATCTCACCACATCACTAAGCACATCCATGTGCATATGAAACTCACACTTAGTGGCACTAGGTATGACTGTTGCAACTAAAAGATTTCCCGTCTTCATAGTATGGCTATCTATCTTAAACCCAGTCTATCTCTTCTCTACTCAACCTTAGACCGGTGAAATGAAATGCCCTACAAATATACCTTTACCTTGCGCATTTCATTTTATCTCCATGTTGGTGATGCCACACAAGCATCCAACCTCCAACTTCATCAAGCCACTTGATCATCAACATCAATCAACATTTGGCTTGATCTCCAATAGATGATATGATCCACTTCATGTCATCACGTGGCCTTATTGGTTCATCGATCGCAACTTCGCTTGCTCTTCATCACCGTTGCACCCGGTCCATCGGTGCCAAGTCCTTGTTCTTCACTACCACACGGTCCATCGCACCCGAGCCTCTGACTTGCCCTTCACCCTAGTAACCAGGTCCTTCATAACCAAGCCATGTCTCTTAACCTTATCCACCACTCCACTATGGCTTTAAGTGTTACTCACACTAGTGTACCTGTAGACTAAGCACCTGTGTATCTCAACATAAATACACATTAGTCCACCTAGGTTCTCACTCAATTACCAAAACCAAAGTCTGGGCTTTCACCTAGGCATGTATTATAATTTTGTTTTGACGACTCCAGAAATCTTTGGCAGTGGCAGAACCAAAAGATTTTGTATATCAACTAGACTACTGCCCTCATGACTGGCTTTTTCTGCACTAAACAGTGGTAAGCCACTGCTTAACTTTTGGAACATCTCTCTTTTAGCGTGTTATCTGACCTTTACAAAAAAAATAATTAAATGACCACAGTTTTGCATTGAATACTTTGTGGATGAATTTATGCTACTTTAGACTGGAGTTAAGGTTTTATGCTTTACTCTTCATTTTCCTGCCTCCATAGGTGCATCATGGTGGTGCTAGAATGACAGCCACATGTCTTAAAGCAGCGGTGCGTGCTCTCTCCATGTCTTTGTGTCAAGGTAAAATAGTTATAATGTCTTGCATGATGGTGCTGAAATTAGGTGAAGCACCCTTATATATAAAAGCCGTTCCTATGCTTCTTCCGTACCCAATGCCACCAATGCAACCAAAGAATTAAACCACTACTTGCCTACTTGTCTTTCAGGTTAAATGTAGCACTCTAACACATTTGCATCGGTGGAATTAAACATATGTTTTCTGCATTGTTTTGTTAAATCTTTAGGCAGTTAGAAATAATAGTTGGATCTTTAGACTATAATTTGCTTGCCCAAAGAAAGACAAAAACTTTAGTGGGGTGTGGTATTAGCCAGTTAGTTCTGAATACAGACCATGTCATTGTCAAGATGAAATCGATGCACAACATGTGCTACAGCAGTACAGGACTTGAATACATGATACACCCTGATTCTACTTCTACTATTAGCCTCCTATGGTAATTCAGTCTGTTCCCTAAGTGTTGCGGAGCCTAACTGCAGCAATATGTCCAGGTCAGTCAAAATATTGTTGAAACTAAGAAGATGATGGAAGAATCCTCTGAGCTATGTGGGCAGAAGGAAAACTCTGAGCAAGTTCCTAGAATGCGGAGCAAGGATGGAAAAAAGTTTCCCTTGCAATTGGTATAAAAAATACCATGTCAGTGACACAGTGTAAGATGTCATCCGTAATAATGCTAAATATGTAAATGCCCCCTCACATATGCCTATTGCTTATCACTGAATACATTGCATTAATGTATGATTGATAAATTTATTAGTTTTGGCACAGTAGCATGGTTGTGCTGTATCTGATGTCTTCAAATAGCATGGTATGGTTGTGCAGTCTCCAATCTCTTTGTACAACTCTGTAGTTTTTGGGGATGCTTATGCATGATGCATGAAGGCATGAAGAGGTGAACCAGGCAGTATATCGAGAAAAAAATATGGCATGTTTTGATCTATTTATAACAATTCATTTGATTATAACAGGGTCAATGTCGAACCTAATTGTTATTTATTTATTTTTGTCGTCAGGCTTCTGAACCTCCTTATTTGTGAATCTTTATATTGGAAATATGATTTGAGAAGACAGGAGCACCGAATCATCAACTTTGTTCTGCAGATCAGTGTTGTGTATCTTTATGGCAGTGCATCTTAGATTGCCTCATATATTGTATTAGTTCGAAAGTTGATTTGAAAGGATTGCAATTCACAAAGATATCACCACTGCAATCTAAACACAGCTTAGGTGCACTTTTAATCTAAACTTCTTCCAAGGAGGTGTTAGCTAAAGTATACTACAAGGTGTGTGTTGCAAGACAGTTTGACCATAGAAGTGATTTGATTACCTATGCCTATACTCAAATCAAAACCATGATGCACATGAGATATTTCTTTCATATATGTGTTAGCTAGAAAATGTATGGTTTGTGTGGATGGGGTACGAACCTAGTTTATTACATATACTAGGTTCGAGCCCGTGCATTGCTATGGGACAGCTAAACTATTATACTAAAAATACACGGATCGCACGATAAGATAACAATATTGTAAAATTAAATATCGACGTTAAAGTGACATTTAATTCAAAAAGCAAAGTTCATGAAATTAACACAATCAAAGAGAAAGATATGGCACGTAATAATGTAACAAAGTCACTGCCATTTAACACCCTTGGAACACCAACCCCCGTAAGCACTTCATTCCCTAAAAGATTCGCAAAGATCTCCTAGATAGAAATAAGGCCATGAATCCATAGCATCACCACATTGCTGCATCCTTATAGCATCTCCAAAAGTACCTAATATTTTTTTTCTAAAAACATGAAGTTTTGTAACTCCCAAAAAGTATTGGGATAAATAAAGAAGGTTATCTCCAATAGTTTCCAATAATCCACTTCTAAAATAAGAGGACAATTTTACATTAGAAATCATATACTATTTTTAACCACTTTTATATATTTTTTCTCTTTTGTACATTTGCATTAGCAACATTTTCCTACTCTTTATTCTTTCACACGACTTTCCACCTTTATTGACCGGTCGATACACACAGAAATAAGATCCGGATGACCTGAAATCCGCGGATCTTTACGCGCAAGCAAAGGTTTTTTCCCAAGTGCCTACAGATTATTGGGAGATGAGTTCGAGAGTTGTTGGAGATAAGATATTTTTCATTCTTCCCAAAAATCATGAATTGAGAAGGATTATTGGATACTTTTAGAGATGCTCTTAGGCTTGTCTACATTAGAAAAATTTTAAACGTAGTCAGTAGTAGAAAAGCAAGATGATTCCTTAAATGGGAGTGATATCTGAACCAAAGATCTGAAAATTGTCACGGATGAAGAATATAGTACAAATATTATTATTGGATACATGATATAGAGATAAACATCGCCATCCAAATTGCAGTTTATTTGTCATATAGTTCACTTCACAGAAATGCAAAATCTAGAGATAGCAATGTATATGCTTACATGCACTACATGGAAGTGTAGATGATGTTGTAACAAGCGGTCGAACACAACAATTAGGAAACTGAAAGGTATGCTTTCCATATTTCACCATTATGGTCAATAACAACCTGTGCAGTATATAACACAGACCTCAAGTTCCATACGAACCTGCAGTGGTGAACATTTATGCAAATATCAGTCCATTTCAAGTTATCGACAATTATGGTCATCTTCGTTTGATATCAAGAATGATTGCAAATTTCAATACATAACGGTCAACCAGAGTTAAACCATTGCTTTAGACTAAATTCCAAGTCAGGAGCCAGTCTCTAATCTTAACTGTAGTGTTTCTCCACACTCATCTGCTTGGCACTGTAGATGCACTACAAATGCTTCATAGAACAATTATATGTACCGGATCCCCTTTCTATGAAGGCAGCATATACCTCTAAGAAGTAAGACCATAACACAGCAGTCTACTGGAGCAGCGATTTAGCAAGCCCGAGAATACCTTGGGCAAGTTCTACACATGCACCAAGGCCGTCGTGGATGTGAGAAACTTCTCCAAATTCCCAGCCTCTGCCACCATTGCAGCCACATTCACCTCAGCCGCCGTAGTGGCCACTGTGGTGGTCGTCATGGATGCCACCAATGGTGGCTTCGATAAGGCCGTTGACGAAGAGTCGTCAGAACCCAACTTGGGTAGCAGACCAGTGCCACCAGAACTGGTGATGACCACATGCTACCTCCGGGCGAGTGCCTGGCCGCGTACTCCACGGCCGCGCTGTCTCCTCACCTCACCAGATCCACCGAGGTCAAGTGCCTCACCACCTGCTCCCTGGCAAAAATAATTAGCTAAGAAAACAAAGTTTTTCTTGAGATCGCCAGATTATACTACAATAAACTTGATCTTAGCAACACATTGTTTTGAGTCATATTTAAAGCAGCACAAATAAAATGAAACAGGCATGATCCTGAAGTTGCAAGAATTGATTAAGTAAGATGCAAGCAGCATTGACAAAACTTTTTAAGTGCAGAAAAAAAACTGAATGCAAACGACACGTAGAAAACAAATGGAACGTTGTGAATCATAACTACCTTATCAAAATAAAAATAGTGTGTTTAATCACCAAGAAATAGTTATAACCCATTACAGGACATCCACATCTACCTCTACTACAACGGCAATAACAGGTTCTATGGATAATTGAGATCATTAATCATCTACCTGTAACATATCATCAATAAAGCAATAGATTTGCACCCGTTTAACCTCGTGCAGAATCCACTCCATTGCTGGCTTGCTGCTGTTGTGCATCGCCATGGCCTTCTTGCTGGACTGCTCATCGGAGGATATGGACAAGAGGTGGGGTGGGAAGCAGACTAAGGTTGAGGCACATGGGCAAGGCTTGGTTTTGCCTGGGCGCGACGCGACATGGACGACGGGACTGAGAAGGGCACGGGTCCGCTGGCCGCCCGGCCTGGAGGATGCGCAACGCGGAGCTCGATCGAGAAGCTCCGGCAGACCGATCACCAAGCCTGTAGTTTTCGCTCGCCTGGTGAACAATCCTCTTCTGTAATTTTAGTAGTAGAGATTGGTCTTGTCACGGGCAGACGGACTACACTAAGCTTTATTATTAATAGTAATCAGTATATGCTTCCGTAGACCGTGGCAACTACTACGATGCAAATAGCTGTGCCTGCGCAGCCGACGAGTCTGATTCCGCGGCGATAAGATCACAGACCCGGACTTAGCAATGGCACCGAAGATGAAGAGGCTGGCAGGTGGCAGCGGCACCTAAACCGGCTTCTCCCACATGTCTGAGTTGCGGCTGACAATGGGCGGCCTTTGCTGCCCAGCTGCACATCATCATCAATGGCACGGTCAGCCGGCAGCCATTGGGCCATGAAACAAGAGAGAAAACAGAGTTGCAGAGAAGAAGGGGTAGAGATTGAGGACTCGCTGAGGCAGAGGAAGAGGACCTCGGGAGGGAAGACGATGCCGCACAGGATCGGCAGGTACATCGTCATCGCCGGATACAGAGGCCTGTCAAACACCTTGTTGACGTCACTCAGGATCAGCGGGGAGATGGACCACATCGTGCGGTCGCCGCCATCGTCGGCCGCTGAGCTCAACGAGTTGACGAACACCACCAGCCCGGTGTAGCACTCGCTCTGCAATCCGCCGCCACCGCTGATGTCGTGGACATGGAGCCAGTGGTGCTGTCTGCTGCTGCTGACACAGAAAGGCCACGGATGCCCGGCACCACCAAGAATGGCTGTGGCATTATGTTGCACTTATCGCATATTTCTGGCGTCTGCAGGATGGGAGTAGGCCGCGTTGGTGATGTGGAATTGGGGTGCCGGTGGTGGTTTCTACACATGTGTTTGCATCTGCCTTGTTGGGTTTGTTTATCTCCAATTTCTCATGAAACCTGGAGACTACACTCGCTGCAAATTGGAAGGCATGTGTGGGATCGATTTGGCAAACGCATATATCACACTGAGCCAGCAGTGGCGATGTGTTGGAGTTTGTGTAAGCGCTAGCGAGTGCCGGTGAGCATGGCGTCGACCCCGGAACTAGAAGGTGTTACGCTGATGCTACGTGGTCATGCCCACTAGAAGACGATGACGAATTAGTGAAGAAATGAAGATGATTGGGTGCTCATCTGAGTGGATATATAGGGGGCGGGGACTTGTTGACCATCATGCTATCGAAGACACGGTAAAGCACGCATGTTTCATTCTCATTCACCTCGCAAGCTTGGGTTGTGTGATTAGTCTACCTTTGGAAATAGTTGATAAATGATCACCAACTCTTTGCATACCTCCTATATTTTTCAAAGCATTTTTATTACTTGGTATCCTTGAAATACATATAGACCGGTGCTTGTTTTAGCAATAGTCACATAAAACAGTTGTTCAATAATAGTTGTCACCAAGTCTTTACCTGATAGCAATATTTTCCAAAGATCACAGATGCTTTAGCAATAATCACATAAAACAGCTATTCAATTGTGAGTAAATATAGGATGCTATCTTTTGTATTAACATTTGATAATCCTATACTGAATTTTTGAACCACTAATAAGTTGTCTCAATTGAAATAAAAAAGTTTCAGTAGCATAATTTAAAAACTTGTCAAGCGCTACAACTTTGGTCCACGGTGTGTCTCCATCCGATATTGTTTAAGAATTTCAAAATTTTGAATAACCAAAAAAATAACTTTAAATAACATTTTAGAGATCAGAAACTTATCGACTACAAACATGTATATCATGTTATCCAATACAGCTTTGGTATTAACCATGTGAACATTCGGGGTCATTTGAAAAATTTAAAATCTAAGAACTTAAAACAAACTTGTATTGAAAACTAAAATTTTGGAATAGACCATGTCAACATCTTACATCATTTGAAAGTTCTAATTTTTAGATTTTGAAATCCAAGAACTTAAAATACTTTTCTTGGACTATAAATGTTTCAAATATAAAACTTGTCAACTATAAAGTTGTAGATCACATCGAGATCTACAACTTTTGAAAAAAGATGCTAAATTGTCATGGGCCCAAGCTGGCATATGGGTCGATAACCTACTAAGGTAAGATGAGATGAACATGATGATGCTTCTCCACCCAAGCAACTTCAATGGGTTAGCTTAGTAGTTACATTCTTTAGACGACATTTAGCTCTACCTAACTAGGTACCTAATGCTTATTATATTTTATACTGCATATCAGCTATCACTTTACATGAGCAATCACACTCAAAAGAGTGTGACTTAAGACTTTGGTGGAATAGGTGTCATAACATGAAACACATAAAGATTTGCTTGGCAGGTCCAGGAACTCTGTACACCTAGATATTTTGATTGTCTGTAGGTAGCTGAATTATCCAATGAATTCGAACTTATGCTGTTCAAGAGAATGACATCCAACTATAAAAAGGCCCCTTAAATTTTCAATTTTACTTATGGAGAGTGGTATCTCTCTGAGATTTACACAGTAACTTAGTTTCAAGGATTGGAGATCTCCACAATCACCATTGGACTGAGGCAAACTCTCAAGATCAGTAATCCACTTCAGTTCTAGAGTTCTTAGCTTCCGAAGCTTCCCAACAGACTTGGGCAGTGTGACAAAGCCATTACAGTCAATAAAATGAAGTGACCGCAAATTCCAACAATCTGAGATAGCCTCTGGAAATTTGGTGAAACTAGCACAGTGGATTTCAAGATATCCAAGATATTCAAGCTTCAAGATGAATGGTGGAAAAGGAGTATCAAATTTATAGTCTAGGACAACACTGCAGATATGCCCACTGTTATTAATAAGGTTAGGAAATGATTCGTTACCTTCAGCCACATATAGAGCACGAAGCATCTCAAAGCCCCTTTCAACACCCTCATTCAATGATGTCAAAGATAAATATCTGCATTGGCGTGCACAATCATTGGTTATGTTCTCTGGTAGAGATGTTACCACTTCATTCTGCAAAATATATTGAGCAAGATCATTAATCAGGTCATGCATCCAGCATTCTCTTCTTATGTCATAAACCTCTATTTCAGGTGGCTCCTGAAGAAAGCCTCCTTTCACAAGAGAATTGTAGTAGTCACTTCCAATATCCTCTGGCTGCTCCCCCTTCATCCACTTGATGAATCCATGAGCTATCCACTGTTCAATCAAGTAATCTCTGCTAAATCTATAGCCTTTTGGTAATATAGAGCAAAATGTAAAGCACTGCTTCAGATGATCTTTCAAGTGAATAAAGCTCAGTTTCAAAGATTCAAATACACGATCTTCTATATTCTCTTCATCCCATAAATTACTCTCTTTAATGGCTCTCCAAGTATTTATTCTCCTCTTCTCTTGGAGAACAGATCCCAGAGTTTTTATTGCTAGAGGCACCCCTCCACATTTCTTCACGATATCTTTTCCAACTTTAATAAATTCAGAGTCTAAATCCTCCTCTATCAAACCAGAACTCTTTAGAAAGAAGCTCCAGCTCTCGTCCTCTGATAAGAATGCTAAGTTGAATACAAGTTTAGATTCCACTGCTTTTGCAACATTTTGATTACGTGTAGTTAAAAGGATCTTGCTTCCTGATGCACCATTGTTTATGTGCACCGTGAAATTTTCCCAATCTTGCCTATCCTCATGCCAAGCATCATCCAAGACAAGTAGAAACTTCTTACCGCTCAGTTTGTTTGAAATTGCACGGAGCATGTGTTGTTGGGCATGTAGATAAGAATTTTCCTCAATAATGGCTTCGAATAGCTTGCCAATAAGTTTTTCCCCACAAAACTCTTCAGATACATGGTCCCAAAATATTGAATCTTTGAAGTGCCCCTTTATGTTGTCATCATGGCAGATGTGTCTGGCTAAAGTAGTTTTGCCAGAACCACCAAGCCCAACAATAGAAATTATACGAGAATCTTCTCTATTGTTAGGTTCTACAAGCATGGAAATTATTTCACTCTTCACATGATTCCTTGATGGTATTTTTGACTCTTGAGCATTACTCAACAGAGACTGCTCCCCAGTTGCCTTGTCATTTCTACTCTGACCTGGTTGTTCCATTTGAAAACTTTGTAGCATAGTATTGGCATTGCTTCGTTGTTTCACAGTTGCATCAAATGTCACCTTGATTTCTTTGATCTTACTGGAGACCTTGCCCCGGAACATAAGCTTTGGTTTTGCAAACAAGTCAGCAAAAACATGCTCTTCACGGTCATTATGTATCTTGTGTTTCTCATCTTCTAGGCATACTTCATCAAGTAAATCATTAATGTCATTAGCAAGATTTCTCAATTTCATCACCCATCGAAGTGATGGGTCTCTCTCTATTGCTCTATCACGAACTGTGGATAGCCAGCTTGTAATATCTGTATGTATATCCTGGAGGTTTTTTTTTTGCGACGAAAGAAGAATTATATTATATGATAGCTGGGTATATCAACACGTTACAAGCACTCTGGATTACAAAATAGTACCCACACTGTGAATAGCACAACTCAAAACCTAACCTGTTAGATGCTTTGCAGTATGGATGACCGCACAGGCAAACACTCAGCAAATGGCATGAGAACAAATGCCCAACGAATAACGGCCAACATTCCTGTAGGCGGAATTGAGGAACTTCTTCTTTCTGGTGTCTTTCTTCTTCTTCTTTCTGCCACCGAAGAGGGAGGAAGACTGATCTGAAAAATTTTCTCCCTAGTCCTTCATCGTGGCCAGATCTAACCACAGTAAAACGGAGAAGAGACCGGAGAAAATTATTCCATGGCGGCGACATCATCTCCGCCTTGATGCCGCCGTCCGGAAACAAAAGTCTCCATGTGGTCATGTCGTTGAAGATGCTGACGCCAACGTTGTCACCCTCATCTTCAACGGAGCCGCCATGGAGAAGACGATTCCACCCTTCCCCTTTCACCGTCGCCAGAGATGAGGAGAAGGAGGAGATAAAACTCCAGTACCAAATAATTTGGCATGGAGAAACACTAACCCTAATGACTCGATCTACTGGGAAAAACTTATTAAAAACAATGGATCCCCACTCCCTTCAGCCCCCAGCGAGATGCCGGAGGAGAAGGGAGGGGGACCAGCGGTGGTGGACGGCGGGGGCTGCGGCGGCGGCGGCAGCGGCAGCGCTAGGGCACAGGAAACAGAGGCATCTTGTGACGCAAGGTCTCGTAGCAGCGACAAAGATTCGATCGTATATCCTGGAGGTCGGATAGATCCTTTTTCGCACCCGTTATGGCAGCAAACTCACTGGATATCAGTGAACCTAGCTTGTTCCCTGCAATGTTCAATAGTCCAGAGGCTAAAGTAGCCTCCACTCCAGTCATATTTCAAAGCTCCCTTGCCAATTCTCTGTAGATAAAATTGCAAAACTAACAATTATATGGAGTTTTTCAAACCAAAACAAAGATGTGGACACGCTAATAAAGCAACAATAGTTTTCAGCTCTGGAATCACATCCTGTATGATAAAAGAGTTGGAAGTGGAGAATTTGATTCGTATGCCTGAGGAACCATCTGAGAATTTGATCTGTATCTGAATATTATCAAACCAAAATAAATAATTTAGATAGGGATCCTTTCTCTGCTGTGTACTCAGATTTATACGGGTGGGAAAGGATTGGGAGATTTTCTCGATATTCGTGAGGTCTTCTTTTTAATGTAATGCCCAGAGGCTATCTTACCACCAGTAGGTCGAATTTTTTTATACTAGGTGGAAATAACATGCATATATGACGGTATGGGACGATACTGATCGATGGGGACATGATTAAAGAAATGAAAGATTAATTAGCATATGAATTACCTCTTCCGAAGACCAGAGAAGCAGCAACACAAGTATCACCTTTGTGCTGCTTACCACGAAAATGCCTTGAGTACACGTGCTCCTCACTGGGAATCGAGAAAAAACAATCTGATCATGGAAGCAAACAGGAAGATATGTGTGCAGAGGAAAACAGGAGATATGGATGTTTTCTTTTTACTAACAAGATTTGGGCAGACTTTTTGCTGCACAATCGGAGCATGTACCTAGGAATTGTAATCTTGGATCAGCTGCCTTATCCTATTCCATTACTGAACCCTGCACTGGGGTGCACTGCGCCCTTGAAAACCAGAGAGCTTTTTGATGTACAGGATGCAGAGTTGCAAAAGGTTGGAGAAGCGGGCGTGCAGCTTCGCTGGATGGAAGAGATCAAGAGACCCAGATAGTGCTTTTGTGGCTCTGGTTCATTGCCCTCCCATCATCTGTATACTACAGGAATCTGGCTCTTTGCCGACTGCTAAGTGGTTTGCTAAGTGTTTTTTTCGGACACTCGGCAAAGAAGCTCTTTGCCGAGTGCCAAAAAAAACACTCGGCAAAGAAGCCCGACTCCAGTAGTGGTACTAGCTTAACAGAAAAATTCAGATTTTTATTACAATGATAAAGACGTGCCAACAACTCTTGGAGACTGCATGATTGAAGAAAGTGATATGAGAAAGAAGGCTGCAACCAAAATTCACACTATCGGCATCAGAAGACCCAGAACTTGGCCCCACACGTTAGAAACCAGAACAATTCCGGTTTGGAATTTTCAAACTGGATTGCGATGGGTATTCACCAAAGGACACAATAGCGGTAAGAATGGTATGCAATCAGGTAAATACATGCATCGGAAAGGAAATTCGTGCAAACTACCTTGAGTCACGAAGGGGCAGTAGTAGATCATTACCAGTTCGAGACCTTGCCAAGAGAGAGACCATCGGTGCTTTCGGTAGCTTCCTTCTGAGCTTCCTGCGTTCCTTTCACGGTCTCACCTTCAGAAAAGGGAAGCGACGTGTAACTTCAATGTATGGCAAGGAAAGCTCTCGCATCATCGACGAAAGGGCAATGCGGGGGCCACACTACGCCAACCAAAGCCCATTGCTCGCTTCAGATCCGCGGCCGGACTGCGTGGCCACCATCGCTGTCGTCGACCGATACGGTGGTGGACTGGTGGCAACGGCCAACAATGGCTCCAAAACTGTGTCCGTTGATCCGTTCACGTCCCTCCTCCACCCTCATCGATCTCCAACTCTTCTTCCGCACCTAGTGTAGGTGGTCCTGTAGGTCCCGTTACGGTGCGATGGTGGTGGTCGCAGTGCTGTCTGGATCTGCATGCGCCGTAGTGGTGCCATGGAGATCGGTGACAGTCGAATCCGCACGCGTGGTTACAAGGTGGTGTGGCCGGAGGTGCCTCTATCCACAACCTATAGTCGCCGGCAATGACCGGATCCGTGCCATGGGAGAATTTTGCCCTGACCATAGATGAGTTTTGCTCAAATGCCATCAAAGTTGTGAGCTTCGCCATAATGCCTCTATGAAACAGGTCCTTCACGCTATATTGTTATTTTGTGATTTATCATTCATGTCAACTTTTAAATTTTTTCACCTTAATTTTTGACATGTTGTGACCGCTTTACCCCTATGTCTATTTACCATCTCCTCTTGTCTATCTTCACCCTCACGAAGTCTTCTCTCTCGTACTCTCGTTCGCGCATAAGACTGGGTGCCGCCGGCGGGAGCCCGACGTCGGAGACAGCGCAGCCCCCACGGCCCCCAGGCCTCGCCACTACCCCCTGCTCGAGCTCCCACAGCCTCATGGGCAGGCCACGCTTCCGCTCCTTGTCCAGGCCGTGCCGGCCCTAGGGCAAGACACCGCCTGCAGGCCTAGTGGCGTGGAGCAGTAGCATGACAACGATATGATGGTGCTCCCGCCTTAGGCCGGCCAGGGCGGCATTCTTGCAGTAAACGCCGCGGAGCTCGGTGACCTTGGCGTCGTGCCACTGGAGCAGGAGCACGAGGCAGTAAATGTTGGGACGAATCTTTTGAGCCTAGTTAGTCCATGATTGGATAAATTTTGCCAAATAACAACGAAAGATGCTACAGTAACTTTTCACCTACTTTTCGCGAAGTGAACACAACCCTAGCCTGAGAAGGGGCAAATTTACCAATATACCCTGTATAACAAAAACTACATTTTTAGATTACAATAAAATCTACATTATATAAATGTTATTCCTTAATTAATTGGCCTGAAAATAGAAAATGTAAAAGTACCTGGAAGTACCCGACCATTGTAAAATTTCTGAAACATAAAAGCTATGAACCGTGGAGCTACTCAGTATTACCAAAATGGTTGGACTGCTACCAAAATAGATGGGACCAATACCAAAATACGTGGGCTAGTTCTAGAATTTTTGTTTTATTTTTATTTATTTCGGATAATAAGGATAAATCCGTAATTGCCTTGTCTACTTCCAAGGGCAAAACTGGGTTTTCATCCCATCTGTGTCTGAATTCCCAACTGAGCCTCTCATCCCTCCAGCCGCAGCCGGTCCCCCCATAGGTGGGAGAGAACAAGCTCCCGGTCCGCCGCCGTTGTGGTGACGGCCACTGATTGCACCGCGACCCTATTCCAGGCTCTCACCTCCCTCCATCCGGTGCCTCCTGGCTCGTCGTCCGCATCCACCCAGCCACCCGTGGCCCCGGCCCCCGGACGCCTAACATCCACCTCGTCCCCAACACACCCCACGCCGGCAACGACCCGGACCGGTCTCCGATGCCGACGCTCCCTGCTCCTACCACGCGCACGCGCCTGCCTGGACAGCATTTTGTATTTCCCGGTTGCGCCTTCAGCCTTCTGAATATTGTCCTGTGAACAATCAGAAAAATGAACGTACCATGGGCACCGGAATCAGGCCTACAGAGTCCTGGGAAGTCTGGCCACCAAGGTCGACCTGCAACAGGCCCAGGCCGGCCACTAACTACCTGTGCAGCGCATTAGAGCAGAAAAAAATCTGCAACTAGCTGAGCAGCAGAGTAGAAAGATAGTTCTGCAACTGCAAGTCATTATCAGCGATGGCAGCGGAGGCTGCTACATCCTAAGAGGAAGCAGGTGGCGATGGTGGCGGCAGTGCCTAGCTGTCAGCAGCAGCGGTGGCTGCCGATCGGAATCGGAGAAGATAAACAGTAGTAAGAAGAGTGGCGGCCGGCACTAGCTAGTTCTATTACAGAAATGTAAGGTAATGACTTAGGGTTTCAAGATGTCCTCAAACTACAGTGCGCTCCCCTCTTATCTCTCACCCCCTGGGCCGCTCTTCACACGTGTTACAAGCCCATTCAGGGCCAACCAGACGAACGTTCCTTGACTTGGGCCTTGTAGACTTCCTGGGCCTTGGAGCCACAGCTGCGTCGCCTAGCACTAGCCCGAGCGGAAGCAGCGGCGGCTGCGACTTTCACGTGCGGAGGGCAGCGGCGGCGGTTCACTTGAGCGTTATTCGATACGGGTCCGAAGAAAAAAAACACGTGTGCTGCCTAGCATGAGAAGGGGCAAATTTATCAATATAACCTGTATAATAAAAAAACCTACATTTTTTTAGATTACAATAAAACCTACATTTTACAAATGTTCTTCCTCAATTAAGTGGCCAGAAAATATAAGAGTACCTGAAAGTACCATTGGTACTTTCTGAACCATTGCAAAATGCCTCAAAAAAACAATGCATATGCATCAAAGGAATTCTGCTCGAAACATTAATTGATCAAACACTAGTCAATTAATAAAAAAGATTACATATTACAATATGTAACCCATTGATCATTATCATTAACTAGCACTCGTTTTTTCTTGTCTAATACTCCTTATTACGCGCATGGCCGCTCCGCGGTGGCTAGACAGCCCCAGATGAAGAGAATGGAGGAACCCGAGCCTCCCGACCCCCTTTCGTCCTTCCTCATCGCCCCCGCCGCTGCAACACCCAAATCGCCCAGATCCGCTCCATCCCCTGCACCAGATCCGGCTTCCTCGTCAGCAGGGCTACAAGCTGATGGGTCGCAGCTCACGCCGCAACCACGCCTCGTCGCCCCCGAGAGCTCCGGCACCAAGGCCCCGTCACCGGCCGGGGCTATCTCCGAGCTTGAGATGGTAAAGGGGTGTTAGCAAGCGCCAGAGCCTACTTCGCAGGCTTGCAGCGGAGCGCGGAAGCAGTCGCCCACTGAGCAAGCCGAGCCTTCGCCGCAGCCCACCTAGAAGCATTCAATCCCCTTCGAAACCGAGCACGCCACCTCCACCCAACAGTCGCCGGTGCCTCCGCCCCAGTCACCGAGGAGCCCAACCGACATTGACCCGAAGCTACAGGCTTAGGCATGGGCACTCCTCCCAGATCTGGCAAAGGGTTTGCGCAACATCATCACCTTGAGGCAGTGGCCGGAGAAAGACACATGGGCCGGGGGGGAAGAACTGCCATCAATCCACATCCTGACGAGACCTGCAAGAACCCAGGAGACAGAGCCAGGGATCCCCGTGAAGATGAGGTGCTCCAAAGCGTGCTTCTTCAATCCAGAATTCCAGCGAGCCAAAAAAGAAAATCAGTGCAGATGGAGGAGGGCATTCAAGGCAATCAGACTGCAACGAGCTACGCCCAGGCTACTTCCCCATTCGGGTCCAAGGCAATTCAAAATTTGGACGCTGAGGATGGGTGGGAGCCAGCCAAGACGCATCGCAGGAAGAAACAAGAACCAGAGGAGAGGATCATTCAAAGCTCACATCAACCAGGGGACAAGCCAATGGGTTCTGCATTCTTCAAGAGCAAGATGGAAGGCAGGTGTTTTAATTGTTTTTCCCCAAACCATCTAGCTCACTCCTGCCATCGGCCTCCAAGGTGCTGGAAATGCTTCCACACCGGGCATAGAGCAAGGGAGTGCTCTCCCAACCCCCTACGGTCACTGCATAAAGAGAGGAACCTGCTGGAGCATCACCACTCCACCACCGCTCACAACCTCCGCTCCAACCACAGCCCAAACAAGATCGACCACCGCTCCTTCGCGGAGGTGGTCAGAGGCGAGGAGGGCATGGTGGCCGCGCGGTACCCCGGTGACCCGAGAGCTCGACCCGCGCGCGGTTTCTGCTCGGTTTTGGCCACTGGTGACATCCGCCGGCGTCGCGACGAGCCCATCGGCAGGGCCGCGGTGTGTTGGCTCAGCGGCAATAGCCACGACACCGAGCCTTGTCACCTCTGGGATGCCCTCCGCAACCAGCTCGACATCCACCACGATGACGTCCAGGTGCTCAAGCACTTCCCCGAGCAATTATTGGTCATCTTCAACAACCCAAGAGACAGGCAGCGTGTGGTGGACGTGGGTGTCCTCCCTGATGACGGCCGCCGCTTCCAGTTCGTGGTCTGGAGTGAGCGCCGCTATGCCAACAACACCAGCTGGGAGTTCCGCGTCAAGGTCCGCATCGAGGGCATCCCAGTGCACTGCTGGGCAGAGGAGGTGGCTACGAAGGTCCTGGGCAAGAGTTGTGCAGTTCACTGCCTGGAGGAGACGACCCGAAGGCGCCAGCACACGAGGTCGTTTGACCTCTGGGCATGGTGCAACGATCCGTGTGACATCCCCATAGAGGTCAGCTCACAGTCACCAAGACGGACAGGGGCCATCCTCATCATGACGAGTCGATCGACCTCAAGCGCGGCCAAGTCTATGTGCTGCGCAATCATCTGGAGGTGGTGGAGGACCTCTCCTTCCTGCTAGACCATGGGAGGATTGGGGGACCACCAAACCGCAAGGCTCGCCGTGTCTTTGACTGGGACTACGGCGTTCCTTACACGAAGGGGGAACGACTTCAAGAGAGGCGCGGACTTGAACGCGGCCATGACATCAAGCCACGTCGGGACGACGACGACCACGAGGAGCGACGCAACCACGACAACCGTCGACACCGCAGCCACTCTGCCTAGGCAAGGAACGCACGCTGCAGGGGAGGAGCAGAGGACCGCATCAGCTCCAACAGGTGGTGCGGTCGTGGTGAATCACCACCACGCAGGAGCAGGCAGACAGCAGTGACTTCCTAGGTTCCTTCGCAGGTGTGGAAGGTGAAAGCCCAAGTTTGGTTTTGATAATTAATGACACCAAGTTGCTAATGCCATGTGTTAAGTGTTTTGAGTTAGGCATAAGCAACACATGTGATGAAGGTGTATGTGGCAAGGAGTGGTGGCCATAAGATCACAAATAGATGGTGCATGGACATGAAATGATGATCATGGTGGAGATGCACATAAAATGAAGGACATGATGATCAAGTGAAGGAGAAGGATCTAAGAGCACAAGGCAAAGGTATAATCATAGGGTTTTCCTTTTGCCGGTCTAAGATGAGTAGAGAAGTGATTGACCGGGTTTAGGATACATAGCCGACTATCAAGAGGGGCAATCACGGTTAGCTCGGGATTCAAGTGCCACTAGATCAATGTCTTGAGCATATGCATTAGGATCTAGTAGAGAGCTAACATAACGCCTTGGAAAATGTTTGTGAAATGCTAACACACACGCACATGGTGATTACACATGGTGGTGTTAGCGCATTTGCGAAGGCGGTGGAGTTTGAGCGGTAGAGAGGGATTTGGGTTCCTCTCTCCCTCCCGCCGAGCTTGCAAGGCGGGATTCGGCGCTTTTTGGGGAAGTGAAATGCCTATTTTCCACTGCGTCGGAAGTCAAAAAAGAAACGGAGGCGAACGGCGGTCACTATGGTGACCAGACGCTGCACCGGACACGGTCGTGGTTTGACCGGACGCGTCCGGTCAGTTCTCAGCAGTTGTCAGGTGCGAGGGTTTGTGATCGAACGCTGGTCTGGCCTGACCAGCGCGTCCGGTCAGTTCTCCTGTGTGCAGAAGAAGAGAGCGCGACCGGTGCGTCCAGTCCCTCACGGAACCGGAGCGTCCGGTCAGGTGTCCAGAGGGCCTGAGCGAAGCGGAGTGCTGATCGGACGCGCGGCGCGTCCGATCATGTGCGATCGGATGCGTCCGGTCGTGGTGGGAGCTTATTGGACTCTGACCGGATGCCAGGTGCCGCGCGTCCGGTCAAACGCTAGAGCGCATTCGGTCACAACAACGGTAACTTCTGATGCGCACTGTTCACACTTGTCCTGTAGTGACCGGACACGTCCGGTCACCCTGACCGGTGTGTCCGGTCAGCTCGTTTTGAACTGTGTCGTCCGGTAACGGCTAGCTGCGTACCCCTTCGCTATAAATAGAAGATGTCCGGGGTTTGAGGGTAACTCTTGCATATTTTGAGACCTATAGACATCCTTTGAGCTAGAGAACAATCCCTCCACTTATCTCTTTGCTTAGTTGCACATCTTGAGTGAGATTGAGTGAGATTCAAGTGCATTGCTTGAGAGTTGCATTCTAGAGGCACTTGATCTTCGAATTGCTACGGATTTCTTGTTACTCTTCCGTGTTTCCCGACACAGTAGATGGCTTGGAGCAGCGGAGGTGATTGAGCTCGCAATTGGAGATTGTTGGAGCCCTCACCAAGTGTTGTAAGGGGTTCTTGATCCTTCTCTGTGGGAGTTCGCGAATTGGATACTCTAGTGGAGCTTGTGGCTTGGAGGATCCCCATCTTGTGTGCGGTTGTGCGGTGCCCACCGAGGGCTTGACTCTTGATAGTCGATTAGCTCGCGAACCGACAAGTGGGTGTATCGCCACAATGGGGAGTAGCTTGCCGGGAAGCAAGTGAACCTCGGGATAAATTCTTGTGTCATTCTCTTCCCGAGGATTTCTCTTGTGTGATTGATTTATTGGTACTTCTCATCTCTACACGGCGGTATAATCACAAGAAGCTCTTCTCTCGTATTACTTCTTGTTTCTAGCATGTAGTTGTTGTTGTGTTTAGTGAATAGCCTTGTACTAGACTTGTGTAGGTGGCTTGCTTAATTAGTTAGAGCTAGTGCTTTTGCTTCGCCACCTTTCATACTAACTTGTGGTTAACCAATTCTTGTAGAAGTTTTAATTAGGCTATTCACCCCCCTCTAGCTTATTTAGACCTTACAAGTGGTATCAAAGCCGAGGCACCGTTTATTTGAGGCTTAACAACCTACAGTGAAAAAGAAATGGCTCAATTAAGCTTGCACATCAACAACACCAAGAAGACACCTCACTTTGATGGCACAAATTATGCATATTGGAAGGTTAAGATGACCGCACATCTAAAGTCAATCAATAGAGAAGTGTGGAAGGTCACCGAAATAAAATTTGAGGTTGCTAATCCAGAAGCACCTACACCGGTGGAAGAGAAAAAGCTCCAATGCAATGACATTGCCATTAGTGCTCTTCATGAGGCACTAGATGACAAGACCTTTGAGCAAGTGAAGAACATTGAGATTGCTCATGATGCTTGGGCCAAGCTAGAAGAAACTTTTGAGGGAACCGAAGGCACAAAGACCGCTAAAGCATATATCTTGTAAGAAAAGTTTTCTAGCTTCAAGATGTAAGAAGATGAGAGTGTACCAGAAATGTTTCATAGATTGCAAGTCATTGTGAATGAACTCAAGGCACTTGGTGAGGAGGTCAAGGACAACCAATTCTCTATGAAATTCTTGAGAAGCTTGCCCAAGAGATTTGATACATTGATCATCGTGCTAGTGAGGACTACATTAAAGGATTCAACTCCTCAACAAGTATTCCAAGAAGTGATGACCGATGATTCATATAGAGAAGAAGGATGACGAGAAGAAGAAGAGTGTGGCATTCAAAGCAACCACATCCAAGGGCAAATCCAAGATTAAATCATCAAGTGATGAATACTCAAGTTCTTATGATAGTGATGACATTGATGAAAAGATGGCTCTTTTTATCAAGCAATTTGGAAAATTCATAAAGAAGAAGGGATTTCGTGCAAGAAGGAGGAAGAACTCATCCAAAAAGAATGAGCATACCATGAGATGTTTTAGATGCCATAGCAAAGACCATCTCATTGCAAAGTGTCCTTATGATAGTGATGATGAAGATGCTATCAAGAAGGAGAGGAAGAAGCAAAAGAAGAAGCAAGAAAAGAAGGAGAGTTCTCATAAAAAGAAGAATGACTCTCATATTACTACATGAGATAGTGATGATTCCTCAAGTGATGATGAGGATGACAACAAGAGCAAGAAGAAGGGACATGCTAGCATTGCCATCTAAGAGGTCTCCCTCTTCGACACTCCATTGTGGTTCATGGCTAAGGCCGCTAAGGTATCATCCGATGATGAGAGTGATCATGATAATGCTAGTGATAGTGATAGTGATGAAGAAGAATTCACTAAAGATGAACTAATCACTATGCTAGAAGATTGCACTCAACATTTTAAAGAATCTAGAAAGAAGTGCAAGGGCTTGCTTAAGGACAAGAAAAACCTTATGCAAGAACTTGATGATATTAAGGCATCTTATGAGAGTCTAAAGGTAGACCATTAGAAGCTTTAAAATACTCACACTAAGCTTGAAGAAGCTCATTCCTATCTGGTTGAAAAATGTGAAAACATGCCAACTAATGTTGAGAAAGCTAAAACTTGCAACATAGGCATATCATGTGATATAATTGATGAATCTTTTCTTAAGCCTATTGTTATTGCTCCCACTAACCCTTCATGTAGCGCATCTACATCATCCTCATCTAGTAGTGATGGTTTCACTTGTGACTCCACACTTATAGTTGAGAATGAAAATCTCAAGAAGGAGGTAAAAGAGCTCAATCACACATTAGCTAAGGCTTATGGTGGTGAGGACCGCTTGCTTATGTGCTTGGTTAGCCAAAGAGCTTCTCTCTATAAAGAGGGATTGTGCTATAACCCCAAGAAAGGCAAGGCCACTTTTGCTCCTCACAAGACTCGTTTTGTGAAGAACAATGGTAGCTATTGCAAAAGTTGCAAGCAAGTTGGTCACATAGAGCAACAATGCATGAATAAGAAATCCAATGCTAATGTATCCTCAATTAAGTTTGATTCTTTCTATATGCTTACTAAGGGTACAAATGGTGTTCATGCTAAGTTCATTGGTACACCATGAATGGGCTCAAAGAAGAAAGCTATTTGGGTACCAAAGAGCTTGGTCACTAACCTTGGAGGACCCAAACAAGTTTAGGTACCTAAAAAGAATTGATCTTGTCTTGTAGGTTAATTACAAAGCCGGAGAAAAGGCATTGGGTGCTTGATAGTGGGTTCACTCAACATAGGACCGGAGACTCTTGTATGTTCAAATCAATTGATACAAGTCAAAATGGTGGTTTTGATGCTATCACTTTCGGCAACAACAAGAAAGGCAAGGTCAAGGGGCTTGGTAAAATTGCTATCTCAAATGACATGAGCATATATAATGTGTTGCTAGTTGAGAGCTTGGAATTTAATCTTTTATCGGTGGCACAACTTTGTGATCTTGGCTTCAAGTGCATATTTGGTAGTGATGATGTTGAAGTCATAAGTGTTGATGGATCAAATTTGATATTCAAAAGATTTAGACATGGTAGCTTATACTTGGTTGACTTCAATGATAGTGAGACACAATTGACATCATGCTTGCTTAGCAAATCTAGTATGGGTTGGTTATGGCATAGAAGGCTTGGTCATGTTGGAATGAAATAATTGAATAAACTTTTGAGGCATGATCTAGTTAGAGGCTTAAAAGATATGACTTTTGAAAAGGATAAACCATGTAGTGCTTGTCAAGCTGGCAAACAAGTTGGAAATCCACATCATAGTAAGAGTGAAATGAGCACATCAAAGGCATTTGAGCTATTGCATATGGACTTGTTTGGGCCAACAACATACACTAGCATTGGTGGCAACAAGTATAGCTTTGTGATAGTGGATGACTACACTAGATACACTTGGGTGTTCTTTCTCTATGACAAGAGTGATGTTTATGATCTATTCAAGTCTTTTATCAAGAGGGTGCAAAATGAGTTTGAGACTACCATCAAGAAGATTAGAAGTGACAATGGTAGTTGAAAGGAAAAATAGAACCTTGATTGACATGGCTAGATCAATGCTTAGTGAATACAATGTAAGTCATTCATTTTGGAGTGAAGCTATCAACACGGCTTGCTATTGTAGTAACCGTCTTTATTGCTATGGGAAGTTTGTGAAGACACCATATGAGCTATTGAATGAAAGAAAGCCCAACATTGCATACTTTAGAGTGTTTGGTTGCAAATGCTATATTCTCAAGAAAGGCACTAGATTGAGCAAGTTTGAAAAGAAATATGATGAAGGATTCTTACTTGGTTATTCTACCACAAGCAAAGTATATAGAGTTTGGAATCTCACAAATGGCACCTTGGAATAAGTTCATGATGTTGAGTTTGATGAAACCCAAGGGTCTCAAAATGAAGCTCAAAACCTTGATGATGTGAGAGGAGATCAATTGTCAAATGCAATGAAGAACATGTACATTGGTGATGTTAGACCAAGGCAAGTTGATGATGATGATATTCATGTGATTAACCAAAATGTGCAAATTGATACAAATCAAGCAAGCTCTAGTGGTACTCATGATGAAGCTCAAGTTCAAGGTCAAACAAGTGGAAGCAATCAACTCTCAATCACTACTACAGACTGCGGCTTTGCCTAGCGCCTGAGACGCTCGGCAAAGGCCGAATTGCGCTCGGCCAAGGCTTTGCCGAGCGCAACGCTCGGCAAAGGGCTCCCGGCAATGAAATGCTCGGCAAAGCCTTCTTTGCCGAGTGTTTTTTATCGGGCGCTCGGCAAAGCCTTTGCCGAGCGCCTAAGCGGCACTCGGCAAAGAAAAGCGACGGTCACGGCGGTAGTCACGGTGTGACGTTTTCTTTGCCGAGCGCCTCCAATAAGACGCTCGGCAAAGAGCAAACTGATTTTTTAAAAAAAAATTCTTTGCCTAGCGCCTCCAGTCTGGCGCTCGGCAAAGAGCAAACTAATTTTTTTAAAAAAATTCTTTGCCTAGCGCTTCTATCCTGGCGCTCGGCAAAGAGCACACTAATTTTTTTAAAAATTCTTTGCCTAGCGCCTCCCGCTTGGCGCTCGGCAAAGAAAAACATTTTTTTTAAAAAAAAAACTTTGCCTAGCGCCTCCAGCCTGGTGCTCGGCAAAGATCAAACTGATTTTTTTAAAAAAAATCTTTGCCTAGCGCTTTTAGCCTGGCGCTCGGCAAAGACCACACTGATTTTTTTTAAAAAAAAAAATTTGCCTAGCGCCTCCCGCCTGGCGCTCGGCAAAGAGAAACAATTTTTTAAAAAAAATCTTTGCCTAGCGCCTTCAGTTTGGCGCTCGGCAAAGCTGGGTAAACTACAAGGCTCTTTGCCTAGCGCTGCGTTAGGCAAATCTGGAACCCAGATTTTGTTAAATCTTTAATTTTTGCTTTCTATCGCTGCAAACATAACATATCATATATATATACATCAAATGGATATCACCATGAACACAAATAACACCATTTATATCACAATTTCATCGCTTCTGTCACCACCATCACCATATATATCACAATAGCACATATATCTCATAATAGCATCACTTATTCGGCGATAAAGTCCATTACAACAACTTGATATTCATGAAGTTCAACACAACAAGTCCAAGTCCATGACATGAAGTTCAACACAACAAGTCCAGGTCCATCACCAAGAGAAGGAATACGTGACAACAACTTCGACGTTACTCACTGAGGCGGCGGTGAAGGTTGGTACCCGGGCCACCCATGTGACGGCGGCGACGGTCCCTCATGCTCGTTCGGCACGTGGTTCGAACCCGCCGACTGAGGCTACACACAGGAGCAGCGATTGCATGAGACAAAGTTAAATAGCTAAATAACATGCATGTATGATATATATTACTCACCGGAGTAGTGTTGAGAGCAACGAAGGGAGGAACGACGGGAGGAGGCTGAGGTGGACCCATCAAGCTGGGTGGCAAAGTAACACCCAGAGAACTCTGCAGAAACGCCAGCACGTCCGACATCCTCTGGTCACTTGCCAGTCGCGCCGCCCGCTCTGAAGCCACAATCGCCTCCAGCTCATCGGCCCTCTTGTTCGAAGTTTCCACCTGAGCCTATACATTGTTGCAAAGGTAATGTTAGTGAAGCGACAAGGAAATCCTCGTGTAATGCACGACGAGTAAACCAAAACTAACCTGTAGTGCCTCAACCTAGGCCTGTCCATAGGCTGGCCGCTCGCGTATCGGCGGGAGTCCGGAGCCACTCGTGGTCTGTGCTCGGATCTGGGAGAGAGTGGGAGTAGTGGCGGTGTCGATCACGCTGTTGGCCATCCAGTAGCGCCCATGCTGCATTTTGAAGATGAACATAAACATCCATCCTCTAACATGCATATCAAAGATGAACATAAACATCAAGTGCATCTACTTCGTGTTCTACTTCGTGCTTACTTGTGTATCCCGCATACATCCACTCACGGTCATCCATCCTCTAACATGCATATCAAAGATGAACATAAACATCAAGTGCATCTACTTCGTGTTCCTACCATCTAATAGGTAAGGATAGGTCCTAATCCCACCTGCGGATGCGTAGACGAGGTTAGTTTCCATGGGCTACTCCGAGCCGAGACAGAATTTCGGCAGCACCTCCCCGCTATTCTCCAGATACACGTCCCGGCAGGGAGAGTGTGTATCCGGAGAACAACACGAAGGTGAGGCCCAAACCCTGTCTCGGATCAGAGCAGACCATAGAAACTAACCTCGTCTATGCATCCGCGGGCTATCCAAAAAAAGTGGACAATCCGAAACAGATATGGTTATACATATGCAAAGATCACATACTTCCAACCGTATCCGTTTCGGACGGGAGACGCCTAACTGGGTAACGCGACCTACGTCCACATGTGACGGAAAAAGGGGTCATACCGTAGGTGCCGGTGAAGACAGGCTAGCGGGGCAGTGCCGAGTCGTGCTCCTTCAGCTATCCTCCAACGGGAGCCCTCCTGAAAAAAAAACCAATTAGTGAGAACGAAAAATTTCGGCAGCACCTCTCCTGTATGGGAAGGTTACCAAACCTGCAAAAAAAGACGGCACGATGGCCGACAACCATAAATACGTCACCGGCACGATGGCCGACTAGCACAAGAATATATGCAAGTATTAACACTATTAGTATAACCACTACTAGTACTATCACTACTCACACTGCCACTACTACGCCTACTACTCCTAGTCCTAACCCTTCTACTACTACTACCTACTACACCTACAATTACTACTACTACTCCAACTACTACTACACCTACTACTAATCCAACTACTACCACATTGACCACGATTTCGCCTACTACTACTACTCCTACTACGCCAACTACCACTACTACTACGCCTACTACTCCTACTACGTCAAACTAGACGTACCTGTGGCGGACGACGCGGGGTGCGGCGACCGACGCGGGGTCACGGTCGGGGTGCGCGAGGCCGGCGCGGGCGTGAGCCGGGGCCGGGGCGGGGGCGGTTGGCCGGGCGCGGCGAAGGTGGCCGGCCGCGGCGCGGGGCGGCGGTGGCGGTTGGTCGGGCGCGGCACGATGCGCGGGGGCGGGGGCCGACCGGGCGCGGCACGCGGCGGCGGCCGAGCGCGGCGGCGGCGGCGGCGGCCGGCCGCACGGCGCGGCGCGGGGGAGGCCGGAGGCGGGGGCCGGCCGGGGGCGGAGTTGGGGGCCGGCCGGGCGCGGCTGCGGCCGAGCACGGCGGGGGCGGCGGCGGCGGCCGGCCGCACGGCGCGGCGCGGGGGGCGGGGGCGGGGGCGGAGGCGAGGGCCGGCCGGGCGCGGCGCGGCGCGGGGGGCGGCGCCGGGGGCGGAGGCGAGGGCCGGCCGGCCGCACGGCGCGGCGCGGGGGGCGGCGCCGGAGGCAAAGAGGTGCCTTTGCCGAGCGCCAGATCGCGGGCGCTAGGCAAAGAATTTTTTCGTTGATTTTTTTCAATTTTGGCCGGCTGAGACGCTCTTTGCCTAGCGCCCGCGATCTGGCGCTCGGCAATGATGTGCCTTTGCCGAGCGCCAGATCGCGGGCGCTAGGCAAAGACTTTTCCGTTTTTTTTAAATTTGTTTTTTAATTTATTTTTTTATTTGTTTTTTAAATTTTGTTTTTTTATTTGTTTTTTAAAATTTATTTAATTGCTGTACACTCCTTTGCCGAGCGTCAGATCGGGGGCGCTAGGCAAAGAATTTCAAATAATGTGTCATCCATGCAAAAAAAGGTTTGAAAGAAGAAAAAAGAAATTAAAGAAAAAAAAAAGAAAATTTTTTGCCTAGCGCCAAATTTCAGCGCTTGACAAAGAGGTGCCTTTGCCGAGCGCCCTGCGTTAGGCGCTAGGCAAAGGTGTCTCTTTGCCGAGTGCCAACCTTGACGCTCGGCAAAGGCACCTCTTTGCCGAGCGCTGACATTTGGCGCTCGGCAAAGAATTTTCTTTTTTTTTTGTTTTTTTTGTTTCAAACTTTTTTGTCATGCATTACACATTATTTAAAAGTATAGGTTAAGTTTTGGTACTTTTTTAAATCTTTTTACTATTTATCGTTAGTTTATTTGATTTAATTGAATTCTCCGATAAACGCGTGTTTGAACTGTAGGTGCATCGAATCTCCGAATTGGACGGTTCGAAAATTGATATTCGCATTACTTAGCGTATGTTAAGGCCGTATCCTGGAGCACGCATGAAATATCGAACATCTAGCGCACGGAACACGGCGACCAAGTTGCGCGTGAAGTGCTATTAAATTAAAAAAAAAAAGCAAACAAAGTTCAAAAATCACGAAACTTAGCGAAACGTCTTTGGAGCACATGTGGAGGCTATGGTCAAAATTTGGTAAAGTTTCGTGCACGTTGTCGCGTAAGTTAGTTAGAAACCTAGACATCTCACATGTGATAACTTGTGATCACATGTGAGATGTCTAGGTTTCTAACTAACTTACGTGACAACGTACACGAAACTTTACCAAATTTTGACCATAGCCTCCACATGTGCTCCAAAGACGTTTCGCTAAGTTTCGTGATTTTCGAACTTTGTTTGCTTTTTTTTTAATTTAATAGCACTTCACGCGCAACTTGGTCGCCGTGTTCCGTGCGCTAGATGTTCGATATTTCATGCGTGCTCCAGGATACGGCCTTAACATACGCTAAGTAATGCGAATATCAATTTTCGAACCGTCCAATTCAGAGATTCGATGCACCTACAGTTCAAACACGCGTTTATCCGAGAAATTCAATTAAATCAAATAAACTAACGATAAATAGTAAAAAGATTTAAAAAAAAAGTACCAAAACTTAACATATACTTTTAAATAATGTGTAATGCATGACAAAAAAGTTTGAAACAAAAAAACAAAAAAAAAGAAAATTCTTTGCCGAGCGCCAAATGTCAGCTCTCGGCAAAGAGGTGCCTTTGCCGAGCGCCAAGGTTGGCACTCGGCAAAGAGACACCTTTGCCTAGCGCCTAACGCAGGGCGCTCGGCAAAGAGCCACCTTTGCCGAGCGCTTAACGGAGGGCGCTCGGCAAAGAACGACGGTATCTTCCGCGGTGGCTCTTTGCCGAGTGCTATCCTTTGCCGAGCGCCTGGCGCTTGGCAAAGACGTTCTTTGCCGAGTGTTTCTCTTTGCCGAGGGCCTGGCGCTAGGCAAAGGAGTCATTGCCGAGCGCATTCTTTGCCGAGAGCCCGGCGCTAGGCAAAGGTGGCCTTTGCCGAGCGCCCGATAAATAGCGTTCGGCAAAGACCCAGGCGCTAGGCAAAGGCACTGTCTGCCGTAGTGAATACTCCAATCTACTAGTATTGCAAGAGATCATCCATTGGACCAAATCATTGGTGGAATTCAAAGTGAGCACCACTATCTGCGGGGTCATATATACTTCTCCATCACTATCTGCGGATAATCTTATTCTCATCGTATATCCTCTTCTCTGGAAATGTCATCCATTGGAGGATGCACAGCATGTCCTTGACCTTTTTTGCCTTCACGCAACAGGGACAGTCTAGTGGCATTGTGGCAATGTAACAACGGGAGCACCACGCTTGACGTTGTCTTTACATTGGTTGAGTATTTCGTTCTTGTCTTGCTCAGTACATCCTCCGTTCACAGGGTTGAGGGAAGTTAAGAGTGTACACGCAAGCAAGATGACAATAGTTGCAAATTTCCCAAACGTCATCCTGCTGCTATTATGGCAGGTAGCCTAGTGATCAACTAGTAGGCCAAGGAACAAGGATGGAACACAATGCAGCTTATCTATCTAGAACTCCAACTCATAAGCACCCTTTAATCCTAGTGATGTTATGGATTTTTATATGTAGATACAGATAGACGGAGAGATGTAGAGTGACAGAGAAGAGACAGGTAGAGAGAGAGATAAATAGATAGAAATAAGACAGATAGATAGATAGATAGATAGATAGATAGATAGATAGATAAAGAAAAAATAAGATACAGAGAGACATATAGATAGAGAAATCGATAGAATGACATGTGATGCAGGATAGAGATAGAGATATATAAATATAGAGACTTAGAGAGTGAGATAGGTACGGTAGAGATAGAGATGGATAGGAAGATAAATATAGAGACCAGCACAAAGTGATAGAAGTTATAGGTAGATTGGTAGGTAACTACAAAAAAGTGTGTCTAGCTATGGGCAATAAACAGTTAATTTTTTGTAATAAGAAAAATAATACAGAACTATATATGATGCTTCCTTGTGTTGGTCACGAAATATATACTCTATCCATTCCAAAAAAAAAATTGAAATCCTAGCATGTGGTGATAATCAATTAACATTTCTTTGTTTTTTATTATTACCATAATTCGTATAATGAGTTAGTGGTGATAATCCTGATTATCACCACCGAATATGACCACCGTGGGAAAGAACTGGCAATGATATATAGGGTCACTCAAACTGATGGTGATGAGTATTATGTAGTAGTAGAGAATTCCACTAGATAAGTATCATGGTCGCATTACACAAGTCACAAGTCATGCTATTTTCCGCGCGAAATACGTGAGCATATGTTTCCTAGGGTTAGTGAAAGAATCTTGCTTACGAACACGCCAAATAGTCACTTAGCACTAGGTACATTATGTTATCCTTTTGTATTAACTTTTACAAAGTTGGTAATGATTTTTTTGACCCCTAAATGTTCTCAAATGAAAATGTTTGGACTACAAAATTTTAGATCACATGTAGCACTATAACTTTGGCCATAGGGCATGCGTCTATCAGAGGTTGTTTGTAAACTTCAAAATTTGAATTAAAAGCATATCAGGACTTACATCATACATTTGTGCCCTTAAACGACCTCAAATGAAAAAGTCACCAATTAAAAAGTTTAGATTTCATCGAGCTCCAATTTCTCTATAGTGAGTTTTCATCCGACTTCATATAAAAAAAGGTTATAAAGTTTTTGTGCGGCGCCTACTTCTACGCTGGCTCAAATTACCAACCGTTCTAGAAAATGGTGTTGGTGCGGTATAAAAAAAATAGAGTTCACGCCAACCACCCTTAAAAATGAAGACATTTCTAGGTATCGTAGGTCAGCCAGCCCTGGAAATAAATTTTTAAGGGTGATTCATCTCTGACACCATTGTAGGGGCATTTAGTGTTGTAACCGTCTCTTCCAAACAAGTGCCTCTAAAAATTGTCAGTGTAGTAGTGGATAGATCATTCTTGGAAAATGGCTTGTAGAAACTTCACGTGGAACCAACGACTTAGTGATGACGGATGACTTAGTGCAGCAGAGAAAAGAATGATGAAAAGCAAACAGTCTCGCATACGTGTTGCTTAGGCTTACGGGCAAGCACATTAGGTCCATGGGCTCTGAATATGGATGCCTGAGAAGCTTTTCTCAGCATGGGCCATCCAGCAGGTAGTTGTCCATTGAAAGAACTGATATGACCCCGCAGAATCTAAACTTCAGGAAGTAACCATCAACCAGCAATGTCTTTGTTAGTTTGTGAACCTACACGGCAGTAGATATAACAAGAAGCTTAATGTTCATTGTTGGTCCTCGAACTTGTTGGGTGTGTCATACCAGTTCCGGAACTAAAAAACTGTATCATTTCAGTCTCTAAAATCTGTTTGTACCTCATATTCATCCAAACGGCTTTGGGTGCACATGTCACCTCTATCTATTATCTCTCACCTCTCTCTTTTTTTTGCAACAATATCTCTCACCTCTCTCATGGACATGGTCAGCTCACTAGCATGCCATTGCTATTGCAGCTGCTGCCCCTCCACGCTGACCACTTCCGCCGTATTGGTTCGCCCCGTCGTTCCCAGTGGCTGCTCGTTCACGCCTGCCCGGTAGCAGCGGCTGTTCGCCCTACGTGATGGACTGGCGGCGACGACTACTCGCTCGTGTGCCTACATGGTTGTGGCGTCTGCTCGCCCACGCACCTGCGTGGCTTAACACCCTAGCCCGTTAGATGCCTGCAGTAATTGTGTGATTGGGCCATGTGGCATGTGGAGTTCTATTTGGTGGGTTCAGTACCATCTTAGAAGTCTAAGAGGGTGATAGACAATTCATAATCATTATCATCGTAGCACTTCCAGGTTAACCATTTTACACGAAGTGAGACCAAAAGTGTAAGCAGGGTGCTACGTGTATGCAGGCTCATTCCACGTGCGGAGCTGGGTCATATAAGCATATTTTAGATGTGGGGTGATACAGATGGTACCGGAGCATTCAACCTTGTTGCATGTGCCCATGAAGGGGTGTACCAAGTGATGGTTCTAGGCATCTGCTGCGTATGTGGTGAGCTGCCAAGGCCATCAGCCCTTAAAGGGGGAAGGGTGAATGTAACAGCCTAGCCCTTAGAAGCATGTAGTAGTTGTGTGGTTGGCCCATGTGGCATGTGGAGTTGTAGTTGTTGGGTTTACTACCACACCTTTGAAGTTTAGGAGGGTGAAGGCAACTTATAATCCTTATCATTTTAAACGTAGCACCTCCAGATTAACCCTTTTACACGAAGCAAGCAATAAAGTATAAGAGGTGTACTACGCATCTGCAGGTTCGTTCCACATGCGGAGCAAGGCCATATAAATAGATTTTGGACGGGGGAGGGGGGTTTACAGTGGTGGTGGCGGCTGTTCGTCCGCGCTTGCCTGTGGTAGCGGTGGTGGCGGCGGCGGCGGCGGCGGCACCTGCTCAGCGGCACGGTGGCGGTGGCTCACCCTCTCATCGGGAGCATCAGCAGCGGGATGAGCTTGCACAACATTTTTGTTATTGAGGAAGAAGATGGGTTTTTAAAAAATAACCTGTCATGAAGTTTGTAAATATTCATGGAATTTATTTATATAGGCGATTTTCTAAATAACTCCCGCTAATCTTCTTTCAAGCAACAAAATATTATCTCGGGACACGGAATAGACCCATATCTATTTGGATGAATATATATAATACCCAAACAAAGTTGGAGGACCAAAATGATACACTTTCAGGGACTGAAATAACACACCCCATAGGTTCGATGACCGTATATGAACTTTACTCAAACAAGAATAAGCTGATGATAGTTTTCAGATTCCTACCCCTTTCATGATCCTATTTTATTTGAGAAATACACAGTACTACTAGAGTCCTAACTTTATCCGAGAGTTTCTATACCGACCACCTGTTGACAAGGTTAAAAGTGGCCGACTGTTTTTATGTTCCCAACAGTACATCAATCACATTCGGACATTATACAATTGGCGGATTGAGTTTAGTGCCCCACTGTTTTATTTGCACGGTCAGCAACTTTTGGAAGTGGCCGACGGTTCCTAATAATTACCGTCGGTAAGGTGCAGTCCGGGAAATATTCTTGATTTTCGGCCCCATGTTGCGATTAAAGCATCTAGAAGTCAATATGAACGCGTTTGTTGTCAGCAGGCTCATTTTACTTGTTACTGGAAAGAGAGATATAATTAGTCAAAAGTGTGAGAGCCCGAGCTAAAACGTCAGAGACTGAACCAACCTAACGAACTGATATTCAGGTGACAACCAGTTAATGTGACTCGTCATGAGAGCTGTTTGAGGTAAATAATAAGATATTATGCCCTGCGAAAATCCCTGTTGTTCACATCGCACTAACTGCCCAGCTACTTTTATCTATCTTTCCTTTGCTATAACAAATATGTGCAAGCAGCCAAAACTGGTCTAGAAGCACTATTAATAAACGATGCCCAAACACAAAAAGAATTGAACTTGAAACATTGATCAAACACTCATTAATTAGTACGAAAAATTACATATTACAATGTAGCACATTGATTAATTTCATTATCGAGCTTTTTAGCACATCCCTGTTTTCTTAATTCATATTCTTATTACGCGCATGCGCTCCACTCCATTACCGTCCCTCCACACCATGATCTGTCAGGGAAGCATATATAGTTAGTCTTCTTTTAATTGGCTAATTCTCAGCAACTAATACACAGTGAAAGAATTTAAAAGCTCAACGTAACTTCTACCTTAGTTTGATTTGGAGGAGGATGAGAAAGCTGTCCGCAGTCCGCGCTGCTTTTCAAGGCCTAAGACCCTGTCTGTATCGTATGCCATCCTCTCTTGACGCTCCATTCGCTGGATGATGCACTGCATGTCCGTGATCCTTGTTACCTCCACGCAACAGGCACTCTTTGGTGGCACAATACGCCAGGACCGTCTCAACAATTTCTAGGGCTGGCAAGCGAGACAGTAAAGCAAGACAGTAAAGGTCTAGCAACTTAATATTTTAACATGATGTTTGAATTATATAGTAGTAATAAGAATTAACTTGCAACATATACTTAGTTCAAAAAAATAGCCATATTACAGCAAAGAAACTAAACAATGGTGAAATAACTATATTATAAGTCGCTGAGAATATACGGACACAAACGGCAACAACACATGACACTCATGCCATCATGGAAAGTCACGAATACAAACGACGAGTGAATATGAAGGTTTGCAGACAGGCATGCACGGAGCCGTGGACTAGTTGTCGAACGCCGTGCACACTAGAGTGGACCTAAACGAGTGAACTATGAGTCAAATAATGAAATACATATACTATACATGCATATACTCATGGCCCCCAATCGATATGGGCCCGCGGACGTCGCACTGGCTGCCCCTACCCCTAAGACGGGCCTGCAATACGCATGGGTGAACCACGCTTGATGTGAAACTTGCATTGCTTGATGATTTCGTCCTTCTGTTGTGTGGTACATGCTCCGGTCGCAAGGTTGAGGGAAGTTATTAAGAGCGTACACACAAGCAACATGACTACAGTAGGTGCAAATTTCCCAAACAACATCTTGCTGCTATTGCGCGGCAGGTGATGATCAACTTTTATGAATCGCCAACATGAAAGGCCAATGAAAATCAGCACATTCCATTTGCATCACTTGAGAACTACCTATGTAAATAAAACTACCACTACAGGAAATGGACGATTTGCCGGGTGTTTTTTATCGGGCACCCGGGAAAGGCACTCTTTGCCGAGTGCCAGACCCAGCGGCACCCGGCAAAGAAATACACCCGGCAAACCAGCCTTTGTCGAGTGCCGAGCACTCGGCAAACTCCAGCCTTCGGCAAAAATCAGCCTTTGTCGAGTGTTGAGCACTCGGCAAAGCCAGGCCGTCGGCAAAGGTGATCAACGTGATGCCGGCCACCTGCCGTCATCCTTTGCTGAGTGCCGCACCGTTAGGCACTCGGGAAAGCATTTTTTATTTTTTTTAAATTTCTTTGCCGGGTGCCCCCTGACCTAACACCCGGCAAAGGCTTCTTTGTCGGGTGCCCAAGATGGCACCCGGCAAATTATAATTTTTTTGTTTTTTTTTTTGCCCTATTTTTTTGTGGGGCCTTGCTACATTAAATAAATCCTTATTTCAAAATTTGGAACAATTTTGAGTTTTTTTAACTATATTTACTTAATTTTTTTTGTTTTATTGAATTTTTTCGACTATTCTAAATTTGAATTACAGGTACATGAAATAATGGAATTTGGTCATTCAAAAAATGGTATTTATGATATTTATAGTATGTGGAGGCCGTATCCAGGAAGTTGCATAAATTTTCGCGCATCATGTTGTCGTAGCATGACGATGTACTCGCGGGGAAAGTGTATTTAAATTATATAAAATCCAAACAAAGTCCGAAAATCACGAAACTTGTTGATGTGTCTTGTTGTCGCATGTGGAGGCCGTGGTAAAAAATTGAAAAAGTTTCGAACAAGTTGTGACATCCACTTTTCTTTACCGGGTGTCAGGTTTGCACTCGGCAAAGTGTTTGTCGGGTGCCCGATAAAAAGCACCCGGCAAAGAAATCTTTGCCGACTGACTTTTTGCCGGCGGCTCTTTGCCGAGTGCTGCACCCGGCAAAGACTTTGCCGAGTGCAAAGTAGCCTTTGCCGAGTGTTTTCGGCACCCGGCAAAGCGCCTGAATCCTATAGTATACTGCAAAATCATCTCTACTAGCTTGCAGCACTTTTTTTCTACTGGTGATTTCAAGACCCACGCGCTGCTTTCTTTTTTCACGAAAATGCAGGAGACCTTCATATTATTATATTAAGAAGAAGAAAAAGGTTTGTAACTAATACACCAACAACCAGAATAGAAAAAGATCCCTAGAGTTGACAAAAACCATCTATGTACTTGTTAAAGAGACATAAAGTGACAAATAGATAGAGATAGAGAGATATAGATAGAGGTAGATAGTGGATAGATATATAGATAGGGATACATAGGAAGAGAAATAGATAGAATAGCATGAGTGTAAGGTGGATAGAGATATAGAAAGCGAGATAGATGATAGAGAGATGGAAAGAAAGAGAAATAGAGACAGAGTGGTAGAAAGGATAGGTAGTTTGGTAGGTAACTAGAAAAATAGTGTTTCTAGTTGTGTTTAATAGATAATTAATGTTTAGTAAAAAAAGAAAATGTATACAGAACACCAATGCTTCCTTACATACGTCAGAAAGTACATACTCCATTGGTCTTAAAAAACTTGACATTCTAGCATTCAAAATTTGTCTAAAAAACATGATATTCTAGCAGATTTCCAAATTGGCCTCTATAGCACCGCTATAGCTTTTTCATAGGATCTACCACAACAATATTAATAATTGTTCCACTATTGCTGCTAATAGTACTTTAGCTCCACTAACTGTAGCTGTTGACTTAGCCGCAAAATAGTTTAGCACCGCTAATCCTTATCGAAGCAAATATTCATTCCTTATTCTAAATAAAGGATTATAATCTATGTCATTCATTAGGTGTTTTTCTTCATAATGATCTAATAAGCCATTCTACAGTAATTGAACTACCAATCACTGAATATTAAATAAATATGAACGTTAATCCCAGTAGTGAATATGTTGATTGATATTGTGAATGTTAAGCAATGGATGTGGAGGAATGTTCTCCTATAGCTTGTACATCTATTTAAGTATTTATGTCCATAAAACTTTGTTTGGTTAATTTTTTTGTGCATAATTATTAAGGATTTTTCATGTTTTCTATAAAAAAAAATATTAGGATTTAGTTTTTTCTCCGCACGTCTTGTGAGAATTATTCAAATAGTGATAGTAAGTTAAGGGAATCGAAAAGTCAAACTAGACTTCAGCTTCTTCTCTAGGGATATGTACTACTACATAAAAGATATGCAGAGGCAATTAGGAAGTTTCTATAGAAGTGGTTGTCCCAGCTGCCTCTACATATCCATATTTATAAATCAACGATTTGTAGAGACGTTTTCAGCTGCCACTACAAAGACAAGGCTCCTGTTTTCAGCTGTCTCTACAAATAGATTTTTAGGGTCGGCTGAAAACAGTAGCCGCCTCTACAAATCGAGTTTCTAGAGTCAGCTCATAAAATACAACCACATCTACAAATCGTATTCCACAAATCAGAAATTGACCCCAAAAAATAGCAATTTCATTAAAATCCAAAGAGGTCCCCCACCAGACAGCCACACGAGCATTCCTCTCATAACCACTACACCAGAAAGTCACCAATGATTAAAGGGCATAAATATTCCCCTCATATAATCACTTTACCAAATTTCAAAATAAATATTTCGGACCTAAATCAATTCAAATGAACAAGTTCTGAATTGGAAAGTTCTAGATATTATTGAGATCCACAATTTTGATTTTGGCTGTTTCACTATTCGAGGTCGTTTGAAAATTTTTAAATTTGAAAATGTGAGAAATCCAAATATAATTTTCATTGGATAAATGATTTCAAATGATAAGGTTGTCAATTGTAAAGTTGTATATCTGTCGATGTTTTACCACCGATAGCCTGTCATGGGGTACCCAGGACAGTTGTTCGGGTTTCGGCGGGTGCAAAACTCAACGGTGAACGCAAGAGATAGTCGATTTATACTGATTTGGGCCCTCGACCGTGATCGAGTAATAGCCTTTACGTCCAGTCGGCGTTAGCCTTTTACGTTGGATTGATTGGTATATTGTGTTTTTCTGTTACAAGGGTGCCTACAACCTCTCTTTATATCGGTAGAGAAGGTCGTAGTGCGGTTATAATCCTAGTCGGATCCAAAAAAAAGTGTCATGATCTAATTACAGAACGTACTTTCCATAGGAGTCCGGCTAGTCTGGCCTATTCTACTCGGAATCTGCTTCGCTTCACTTCATGCCTCTTCTCATCCGGCTTGCGGGCCAGGCCAGGGCCCTCTACCAGTAATCACGCTGATATAGAGCCTTGTGGCTCCTGCATCGAGAAGCCCCTGATAATTTCATGGTTGTACTCGGAAGCCCTCTTGTTCTCTCTGGTCTCGCCGAGTGGAACAAGCCTCCCGGGTTCTTTCGAAGAGCAACCTTGAAGTGGTCTTTCCTGGGAGAATTTTCTGGGGTGACGTGCGCTTTTTCGAAGAAAATGCGCACTCACTAAGTGTAGCACCCAAGCCTCTTGCTATTTAAAACAAAACGTTGGAGGGTCTTGAATATTCTGAGCTGAAAAACTTTAAAATCTTTCCTAAGGATATGTACCCTGTAGCCCCCGAGCTTTTGTCCGAGTTCCTTTTTTTCCAAAAAGAACTCGAAAAGAGGGTCTTCTTGTCGAATACACAAGTGAGTTGCCTTTTTGTCAGAGTTAGGTGGCTGGTGGTGGTTGAGTGTAAATGTTGCTCAGTCACGAGTTGTACAGTGTTGGTATATTCTTCCGGATATACTGTCCTTGAGTACTGTGTCTTCACGCGAGGTTGTTTTTCCTTTACTGCTTTTTGAGTTGTTTCTCCTTGCGATTGTGGAGTTTTTCCTTAGCATTTTCTACTATGTGTTGGATGCAAGCCTTAGTCATTGTAGGTGTATCCGGGTGCTCTAGAGCTTCATCCCTTCTTTTGGCTGTACTCTTATCTTTGTGGCTTCATGAATCTTGGCGAGCGCCGGCGATGAATCAGTCGAGTTCTTTCATCCAATTAGTTAAAAATCAGGATAGTTTGAGCGTATTAGCTTCTGTAGCTTATCTTGCTCTTATTCATGCTAGGAATAGATAGGGTGAGCTCAAGCTTGATCAGCTCTTTTGCTCTAATCCGGGTTGAATAACTCCAGGATAGGGCGAGCGCTATCTGGCTCTCATCCGCGCTGTGAAAAACAACTCGGGATAGGTCGAGTGTTGGCTTGTCAAGCCTAAAAAGACTTGGGATAAGGCGAGCTCAAGCTTGATCAGCTCTTTTGCTCTCATTCGGGTTGTGTAACTCTAGGATAGGGCGAGTGCTATCTGTCTCTCATCCGCGCTGCGAAAAATAATTCGGGGTAGGTCGAGTGTTGGCTTGTCAACCTTCTACTCTCATCTAGGCCTGAAAAGACTTGGGATAGGGCGAGCTCAAGCTTGATCAACTCTTGCTCTCATCCGGGTTGAATAACTTCGGAATAGGGCGAGCGCTATCTAGCTCTCATCTGCGCTATGAAAATAACTCGAGATAGATTGAGTGTTGGCTTGTCAGTCTTCTTACTCTCATCCAAGCCTAAAAAGACTTGGGATAGGGCGAGCTCAAGCTTGATCAGCTCTTTTGCTCTCATCCAGGTTGAATAACTCCGGGATAGGGCGAGCGCTATCTGGCTCTCATCCACGCTATGAAAACAACTCAGAATAGGTCGAGTGTTGGCTTGTCAGCCTTCTTACTCTCATTCAAGCCTTAAAAGACTTGGGATAGGGTGAGCTCAAACTTGATCAGCTCTTTCGCTCTCATCCGGGTTGAATAACTCTGGGATAGGGCGAGCGCTATCTAGCTCTCATCCGCGTTGTGAAAACAACTCGAGATAGGTTTTGTTGATCTCAGTAAGACAAGTGTTGATGAGGAACATTATCTTTATTACTTGATTCACAGTGTTTTGTGCTAAAGAAAAATCAATCTTATGTTCTTAGGCATAGAATCTTCGTAGTTGGCTGATGTGCTATGAATTTCTGACTTGTACTCCGTCCTCAGTTATCAGCTCAAAAGTTCTCGGTCCGGTGACCTTGGCGATGATAAAGGGTCCCTTCCACGGGCTGAGTAGTTTGTGATGTCCATCTGCTTGTTGCACTCGACAAAGTACCAAATCTCCGACTTGAACAGAATGAGGTTGGGTACTTTTGTTATAGTGACGTCTCAAACCTAGAGATAGCGGGCTGACTGTAGGGTAGTATTGATTCTGATTTCTTTTGTGTTGTATAGTTTCAGTCTTCAGGTGTGTTCAGCTTCTCCTTCATCATATTGCTCAGTCTTTAGCGATGTCCAGATCAGGTTGGCAGGTAATACTGCTTCTAATCCGTAGACTAGGAAGAAAGGTGAGTACCCGGTGGCTCTGCTTATTTGAGTTCATAGCCCCCATACTACTTTGGGTAACTCTTCAATCCACTTGAAACTACAGTCTGCTAGTTTCTCATACAATCTGGATTTTAATTCGGCTAGTATGAGTTCGTTGGCTCTTTCTACCTGTCCATTGGCCTCTGGGTGGGCGACTAATGCATAATCAATGATGATACCACAATCTTGTGCCCAACTCTTGAATTCGATAACCGTGAAGGGAGAACCTAGATCTGTGATGACCCAATTAGGCATACCGAAGTGATGCATGATGTCCTGGATAAACTCGACTGCTTTGGTTGCGTTGTATTTTATGAGCGGTTTGTACTTGATCCACTTGGTGAATTTATCAATGGCCATAAAGATGTATTTGAAGCAGCCCTTGGCTTTCTTGCGAGGTCCTACCTGATCTAGCCCTCAGCAGGAGAACAGCCAAGCAGGCGGGATATAGATAAGATTATGTGCTAGGACATGAGCCTCTCTTGCAAACATTTGGTAACCTTTGCACTTTTCAACAAGTTCCTCTTCGTCCTTCAAAGCAGTCAGCCAGTAGAATCCGGAGCGGAAATCTTTACCAACTAGAGTCCTTCAGGCTGCATGATTGCCGCAGCAGCCCGAGTGGATTTTGTCTAGGATCTTCTTGCCTTTTTCTGATGAGACATACTTTAGTAGTACTCCTGATGATGCAGCTCTTCTATAGAGGTTGTCTCCCACAAGGACATAGTTCTTGCTTCCTCTAACTATCTTGATGGCTTCTTCTTTGTTTGTTGGTAACTTATTTTCTTTGATGTAATCGATGAAGTCTTGAGTCCATGACTAGTTGATTACCAAAATTTGAGTAGCTGGTGCTAGGAGTTCAGGGGTTATCTCACCGGGTTGTTTGATATAGGGTGCTGATAACTCCTCCACAAACACACCGGGTGGGACCTTCACCCCATCTGACCCTAGCTTAGCGAGGATATCTGCCGCGATGTTTGAATCACTCAAGACATGTAGAATTCTAGTCCTTAAAAAATTTATCCAGTTTGCGTACTTTAGAACAGTAAGCGTCCATGTTATCTTTGGTGCAATCCCAATCCTAGTTGACTTAATTGACAACTACTGCCGAATCACCATAGACAAGAAGTCACTTGATTCCAAGGGAGATAGTTACCCGGAGTCCATGGATGAGTGCTTCGTACTCTACTTCATTGTTCGTGACTTGCCATAATATCTGAAAGACATTTGAGTTGCTTTCCATCTGGAGAGATGAAGAGAACGCCTATGCTAGCTCCACCTAGTTTGAGTGATCCATCAAAGTACATCTTCCAATAGTCGAGGATGGCATCTGACGTAGGTTGTTGGATTTCTATCTATTCGGTAACAAAATCAGCAAGAGCTTGAGATTTGATCGCTTTTCGTGGGGTGAAATCAACGTTGAGAGCGCCAAGTTCAACTGCCCACTTAGATATGCGCCCTGTTATGTCTCTATTATGTAGGATGTCTCCAAAGGAAAAATCTATTACCACAGTAATCTTGTGGCTTTCAAAATAGTGGCGAAGCTAGCGGGAGGTGATCAGGAGGACATAGAGTAGTTTTTGTACATATGGGTGCCAGATTTTAGAATCTGATAGTACCTCACTGATGTAGTAAACTGGCCGCTGTACTTTGTACACGCGTCCTTCTTCTTCTCTCTCCATGACAATCGCTGCGTTTACCACCATAGAAGTTGCCGCAATGTATAGCATCATGTCCTCATGCTTCTTTGAAGGTGTAAGAACGGGCGAGGAGGTGAGGTATGGCTTTCGAAAGCCTCCTTGGCTTCCTCTATCCACTCGAACTTGCCCGTCTTCTTTAGTAACTTGAAGAAAGGTAGCGCTTTTTCACCGAGTCATGATATGAAACGATTGAGGGTTGTCATGCAACCTATCAGTTTCTGCACATCTTTGACACATTGAGGAGGGCCCATCTCTATTATACGAATGTGTTTGGTGCTGGCCTTGATTCCACGATGACTGGCTAAGAATCCGAGTAGTTGTCCTGATGGTACTCCAAATACACACTTGTTTGGGTTCAATTTCCACTTTCACTTCTTTAGATTCTCGAAAGTTTATTTCAAGTCTTCAATTAATGTGTTTGGGTTCTTTGTCTTTACTACTATGTCGTCCACATATGCTTTCACGTTCTCACCAATCTGCTCACCAAGGCATGTCTGGATAGCTCTCTGGTAAGTAGCACCAGCATTCTTGAGTCTAAACGACATGGTTTTGTAGCAGTAGGCGCCGAACGAAGTGATGAAAGATGTCTTGCTCTGGTCTTCTTCCTTTAATGCGATCTGATGATATCCTAAATAGCAATCAAGAAAAGATAATAGGGCAGATCCTACTGTTGAATCAACTATCTGATCAATGTGTGGTAGTCCAAAAGGGTCTTTCGGGCAATGTTTGTTGAGATCTGTGTAGTGGACGCACATACGCCACTCAGCTGTGTTCTTTTTTGTACTAAAACTGGGTTGGCTAGACAATCTGGATGAAGGATTTCTCTTATGAACCCTACTGCCATCAACTTTGCAATATCCTTTTTAATTGCCGCCTTTTTGTCGGGTGAGAATCATCATAGCCGTTGCTTCACAGACTTGGAGCCTTTATTAACATCAATTCTGTGCTCAGCCAACTCTCTTGGGACACCTGGCATGTCGGCCGGCTACCAAGCGAAGATATCTTTGTTGTCTCGAAGAAAGTCGGTGAGGGCGAGTTCCTATTTAATCGACATGTGGGCACTGATGGTCGCTATTTTAGAGGGATCGCCAGTACCCAGGTCGATTTGCTTCACGTTGGCTTCTTTTGGAGGAGCGAGAATGCTAGGCTTCTTGGCTAGGATCTCTAGTTCTTCTTGGTTGATTTTAGTTGCTATAGCCGCTATCTCTTCTCTTTCACTGGCTGCTTGTGCCTTAGCTACGATCTAGACTGCTTGTACGTCGCAGTCGAAGGCACGCTTCATGTCACCTCTGAGGGAGAGGACCCTGTTAGGCCCTGGCATTTTGAGTAGGAGGTATGGGTAGTGTGGTATCACCATGAACTTGGCTAATGCTGGTCTTTCAAGGATAGCATGATATGAAGATTCGAAGTCTGCAACCTCAAATTTGATGAACTCTATACGGTAGTTTGAGGGAGTCCCAAAAGTTATCGGTAGAGTGATCTGTCCAAGTGGCATGGCTGCCTTCCTGGGTACTATCCTGTAGAAATGAATGCTTGTTGGAGTAATCATCCCGGTGAATTCTAGTCCCATCTTCCTTAGTGTTTCTAAAAATATTTTGTTGACTCCGGCTCCCCCCATCGATTAGCACCTTTGTGACGGTCATACCAGCAATTGTTGGATCTAAAACCGGTGGATAGTGGCCAGCATTTCCCACGCTAGTCCATTAATCCTCTCTTGAAAACTGAATTGGATACTCCGACCAATTGAGGTACCTAGGAGTAGCCGGTTTTGCCGCCATGATGGTTCGTAGAGCTAGCTTGTCTTAGTGTTTGCTCCTAGAACCTGGCATTCTATCAAAGATGATTGCTACTGTTCCCTTTGATTGTTGAAATCCCTTGTCTTCAATGTTATCCTCTCCTTTTTTTCTAGTCGTCTTCTTTCTTGTCCCCCTTATTACCTTTTCTTGTGTATCAATCAAGGAAGATACGGCAGTCTCTCATTGTGTGATTTTTCCTAAGGGTGCTAGATACAATGCATATTTTCAATGTCTTCAAACTTTCTGAATTTGGAAAATTTCTTTGATTTGTCAGCCACCACTACATTGTTGTTAGGTCCACGCTTTCTGTCTTGATGCCCATTGTTTCGATGATTTTGCCTGTTCAGGTTGTCTCGATTGTTTCTATCTAGGAACCTTTCTCGTGTTTTCTCATTTGCAGTGATCATCTTCTCTACTGTTGAAGGGTCGAGATGGCGGACTAGAGGGGGGGTGAATAGTCCTTTCTAAAATAAACGTGTCGGCAAACCGAAACAAATGCGGAATTAAAACTATCGGTCTAGCCAAGACTACACCCCTCTATCTAAGTTCACAAGCACCTCACAAAGATCCTAAAAAAGTAACTAAGGTGCTTTCCTTAGCAAGAGCTCTCCTAAACAATTCTAGAGCAAGGTCACACAAACCTATGCACTAGTACTTTAGCAAAGCCGGGGAGCTCCTACACAATTCTAGTAAGCAAAAGCACGAAGCCACCTATGCTCACTAGCAATGCTCAATAGCAAGGCAACTAATGCCAAACTAGAGAGCGCAAATTACTTAGCTACACAAACTAAGCAATATGACTAACAAGGTTACACAAACCAAATTAGCCACGCAACGGGAGCTACTTCTATGCTACACAAGCAAGAAGGTAACTAGCTAACTACACAAACAAACTAGTTACAAGAGCAACTACACAAGCACAAATATATGAAAGTAAATACAAGCTTGTAAATCGAAAGCAAACCACCGAGAAGATGTACACAATGTTGACACGGTGGTTTTTCACCGAGGTTCACTTGGTTGCCACCAAGCTAGTCCCCGTTGTGGCGATACACCCACTTGATGGATCACGAGCTAATTGACTATCAAGAGTCAAACCCTCAGCGGGTGCCGCACATCCACTCTCAAGATGGGGATCCTCCAAGCCACGAGCTTTACTAGAGTTGCTCTTCGCGATCCCCGCGGGGTGAGCACAATCCCCCTCACAAATCCTCCTCCGGAGCCACGCACAATCTCCACGCGTGCTTCAACGGAGTCGCAAGCCACCAAGCCGTCTAGGAGGTGGCAACCTCCAAGAGTAACAAGCACCACCGGCTTGCAACTCGATCACCTAGTGCCACTCGATGCAATCCTCTCGATGCAACGCACTAGAATCGCTCTCTCACTCGATCCGATGAACACTATCAAGCATGAGTGAGTTAGAGGGCTTCCAAGCACTACCACATAAGCCACCAAGGCCAAAGTGTGCTCAGCTACCGGCCAAGGCCGGCCACAAGGTCTATTTATAACCCCACGGTCAAATAGAGCCGTTACACACACTTGTCCGTTTTCCGCGGGAGCACCGGACGCGCCGGTGGTAACTCACCGGACGCGCTCAACCGCGTCCGGTGCCCCTCCGACATCCGCGTGTCCTCCGAATTCAAATTCGTCCGTTATATCCACCAACGGTCACTGCGCGCCAACGGTCAAACGACCCACCGGACGCGCTGATGCGAACCACCGGACGCGCCGGTGCGCACAGTCCTTGCGCGCGCGAAGACATCACCGGACGCGCTCCTCGCAACCACCGGACGCCACAGTACCCGCGTCCGGTGCGAGTCCAGTAAGCGCCCGAGACCACCGGACGCGTCCGATGGTGTAGGACCGGACGCGCACCGCGTCTGATGACTTCGTGACTCGCTGTTCGCCAGACCGGACGCGCCGGTCCCGTGGGTCACCGGACGCGCTGGTGCCAAACCCTAGCTCGCGCGCCTGACGCCCGCGCTGCACTGACCGGACGCGCCGGTCCACAGTGACCGCGTCCGGTGCAGCGTCCGGTGCAGCGTCCGGTGCTGCGTCCGGTGCTGCGTCCGGTGCTGCGTCCGGTCACCTCTGTGACTGCGTTCGCCTCCGTTTCTTTTCCGACTTCCGGCGTAGTAGAAAATAGGCGTTTCACTTCTCCAAAAAGCGCCGAATCCCGCCTCGCAAGCTCGGCGGGAGGGAGAGAGGAACCCAAACCCTCTCTACCGCTCAAACTCCACCGCCTTCGCAAATGTGCCAACACCAACAAGTGATCACCACCTTGTGCACGTGTGTTAGCATTTTCACAAACATTTTCTTCGAAGGAATTAGGCACTCAACTTGCCTCGCCACTCGATCCTAACACGTATGCAAAGTTAGATCGCTCAAGTGGCACTAGATGACCGATATGCAAACAAGTTTGCCCCTCTTAATAGTACGGCCATCTATCCTAAACCCGGTCATAAACTTCTCTACACACCTATGACCGGTGAAATGGAAATGCCCTAGGTTATACCTTTGCCTTGCGCATTCCACTCTATCTCCTCCGACGTTGATGCAACACATGCACCAACCAATCACCAAATGATATGATCCACTTCATATCATCACATGACCGTATTGGTTCATCGATCTTGACCTCACTTGCTCTTCACCGTTGCGTCGGTCCATCGGCGCCAAGTCTTGCTCAAGCTTCACCGCCTCGCGGTCCATCGCTCCAAAGCCTCCGACTTGCCCTTCACACTTGCAACCGGTCCATCAAGCCAAGCCTCATCTTGATCTTTGCCACCTTGGTCACATGACTCCATGTCATGTCTCATATGCAATGAGCTCCTTCATAACACAATCATCTGTGGACTAATTCCCTGTGTATCTCACATAAACACAATTAGTCCACCTAAGGTTGTCACTCAATTACCAAAACCAAACAAGGACCTTTCAATCTCCCCCTTTTTGGTAATTGATGACAACTCTTCAAAGATATGGAAATTAAGTTCTTTTGGACTTTATGCCACTTATCCAACATTTAAGCTCTATGTTAGAATTTGGATAAGCACCATAAAATCCAACTTGGTAGTGATAACTCTCCCTACATATGTGCTCAAATGGTTTGGTTTCAAGCTTGCACATATGCATAAATATGAAATTTGTGGGAGGGTTAGCACTACTAAGTGATGCTAAGGTGTATAGAATAAACCTTTGTAGTTCGATACCATTTGATAGCTCGATACCATTTGAAAATCATAAGTTTGCCATCATCCTTAGCATCATGAGTAGCTAGACATCAAAAACACTAGAAACCCCGTGAGATCAACATTATAAGTAAGGTTCTAGTTTTTCATGATAAACACAAGTCTAGCTATCATCCTATGCATGCTAGTTATCATATCATCATTCAAGTTCTATAACTAGCATACACCACACAAGCATGCATGTTAAATAAAAACTTATGCAATGCTAGCAAGCACATGAATATGCACAAGTCAAATGCAACCAATCAATGTTCATGAGCTTGCTCCCCCTACTTGTGTGCTTCTCTTGTCCAAGAATTTTGATCCTTCTCTTTTCTTCATTGTTGCTCCCTCTTTGTCCATTTCCATGTCCAAACCCCATCTTCTCATGATGTCCCCAAACCCTTCTCTTGGTGCATTGACATATCTTTGTTCCAACTTCTCCCCCTTTGTCATCAATTTCCATAAAGGGTGTATTTCTCATTGATACAAAGGCTTGCATTGGGGTAGATGGTTGAGACTTGAATATTGCGTTGTTGATGGACATTACCGCACATGTTGGAATGGCATTACTTGTATGTTGCTCTTGAGATACCACTTAGGATCTTTGACCTTGATACCATTAGGTGGGGCTCCTCCCCCTATGTCATAGCATGGGTCATTCACTTGATAATCTTGAGCTCTTGTGTGTGAGGGAACTTTCTTCATTTGATGATCACTTAAAATTGAGGATCACTTGTGGAACCACCGTCTTGTATAAATGATATCATGTGTAGAAATACCACGAATAAGTGTGTGATACCAATTTGAAGAATCCTCTATCATGGAACCACTTGTAGGATTTTGTCAATATGATCTTTTCTTGAACATTTGCTATCTTTATGAGTACCACTTGTAGGATATCACTTGTAAATCATGATCTAGACACCACTTGTAAATACCAATTGAAGAAATATTTTGAGTCTAGATACCATTTGAAACACCCTAGATATCCATTTGCATTGTTGTCTTGTGCTTGTACCCATATCATTGTCATGAGCTTCTAGTATGACTTGAACTAAGTTGATTTGCCTAAGATTCTAAGTCCGGTTTGGTCCAATGGCAAGCTTCTTCACTTCTCATACTAAGGGTTATCTTGCCAATGTTGTACTTGTCACTTGTTAGCAATCCAAACTAGATCAAGTACTTGGGTTCACTAGCTCATGAACAAATTCATACACATACCACTAGATCATTTAAACAATTCAAGCAATAGTGGTAGGCTATGAATTTAAACATTTCATTTGTTATGCATGATCCTAGTAAGCATGTACTATATGCACTAATCGCATACTAGTAAGGGATGAAATGATCATGCACATTGCAATGATACCTTTGTTATGTTGGAGTAGAGGATAGTCACATAGATTCCAATTCATTACTCCAATAGAAATGTGAAGTCCAATTTATAAGCTTGGTGAAGACCAATCATTATAGAGAAATTCATTCTTCACCCATATGAAATGAGAACCACTAATAATCAAGTGCATTATCTCTTGTTGTGGTTGGCTAGCTTTTTCTCTTTGATCAATGCTTGCATGAGAGAAGTACTTATGATACCAATTTTATAACCATGACTAGCTCTCTTTTGGGTGTTGCTTGCTTTTCTTGATCAATCCTATTGATTGCTTCAATTTAGCATCTCAAATGTCCCTTGAATTCATCACTTCCATGTTAGCCTTCCAAGCCGGTGCTCGGTTTACCCACCCATGGGCGGCAAGCCCCCTCAGCAGGGAGAAGTGACCTCTCTCCAAAGAACCATCCTTGACACTTACTTGAATTGCCTTTGATTGATTGATCTATGAACTTAACTTGATGAGTAACCTTGAATTATTCTTTAAGTCATTTTCTTTCTACCAAATGATCTCCAATCATTACTAATCCTCATCTTCGACTTCAGTTTGATCTTTATTTTCAAATTTGAGTACCAAATTTGTACACTCAGTACATTCCACAATCAATGCCCTTGTACTCATTTCTTGTCATGCTTCTAGATCAATTCAAAACCAAACTTAGGTACCTCAAACACTTATAAATATGTTTCCAACATGAGGACCTTTCAATTAAAGTGACTCTAGATTAATCCAATGATAGTTACTTTTCTGGCAGATTCTGTACCCTTCAAAAATAATTCATATCTCCCAATGTACAGAACCAAATGCCATAAAATTTGGTGGAGATGTGCTTCACTAAGTCATATAGCAACTGTAAAAATTTGAACTTCTTTTGACTTCAAGATTGCTACTAGATTTCAAATCTTCCACCACTGCTACATGCTGAAAACTGCTGCACTATAGCTGACAAGATGCACTCCAAAACCGAAGCATCTCTTATCCATTTCTCATGAAATTTCTACAGCATCTTCTTTCATAAGTGTAGAGCATGTATATCAAATTTCAAGCCAATCCAAATAGATTTGATCACTCAAACATGGCTAAGATCACTGCTAGCTCAGATTTTCAACTTTAGACAGATTTCAATATATTGAGCAATACTTCATCAAATATGAATCAAACTTAAAACTAACTTGTTTGAATACTTTCACAAGACATATATCCATTCAATCCACTTACTAAATATTATCTCATGAATTTATTCAACCCAAATCAATCCAAACTTGATTGCTAAGCATTTAATCCATTCAATCATCTCATAGCAAACAACATTGCATATATATCCAATTCAATCAACTCATATGCACCCAAATGAAATGATCAACAAGAGATATACCTTGGTTAGCTCATGATTATTCATAGCAAGCTTTCAACTTGAATATTTGCAAGCCAATCAAATATATCCAATAAATCACCACAATATTGAATGTTGCACTTGTATGTTGTAGCACTTGGACTTCACTTATTTTGACTTGGCATTGGGATTGGATATGCGTTGAGCTTCATAACTTGACTCAATATATGATGAACAAAATGAAACCAAATGAATCAAGTCTCCAATGCCGATGGTACCTACAAACAATCATCCACTTTTTGATGGTACCCAAACAAGTTTGGGTCCTCTCAAGTTAGGAGCAACATACTTAGGCAAAGCCTTAGTATGGGTAGCGGGATGTTTTGCAATAGCAACAATAGAGGTACCATTTACATCCTTTCTAAGCACATTAGTATTATCAATTGAAATATGCTTAGAAATGTTACCTAGGGGACATGAATGTGCCATGTGTCCCCTTTCCCGGCATGAATAGCATCTTCTCTTTGATTGAGCCTTTTCTTCATTGCTCATGTGATGCTTTTCATTGCCTTGCCTCTCATGAGTTACTTGAGCCTTCCTCTCAAGCTTGGTAGGACACCCCGAGGCGAAGTGTCCTATATCTTCACACTTGAAGCACTTGATGTGAGCCAAATTTCTTTTCTCAATTTGATTCTTGCTCATCATCTTGATATCTTGGATTTGCATTGGATGCCTTCCTCTTCCACCCCTTCTTGTTTTCTTCTTCATGATCATCAAGTCACCAACATCTTCATCATTGATCTTTACTTGAGCTTGGGGTATCTTCTTTTCATCTTGTGGCCTCATCTTTGGCTTCTTGGTTGGGCAAGACTTGGCAAGGTGACCCATCTCATGGCATTTAAAGCACACGAAATGAGATAGCTTCTTTTGTTCTTGCTTCTTCATTTTCTTGCCCTTGTTCTTGTTGAAGCCAATGCCACTCTTGTCGCCATAGCTTCTTTGAGTCTTTATCATGTGCTCAAAGGTGACTTTTGAGTTGTAGCACCTCTCTAACTTGTTGCTCAATTTCTTTACTTCACTTTTGAGCTCATTGTTCTCCTTCAAAATGTTAGTCTCACAAGACGTAGAAGTAGAACAAGCATATATATGTGAAGAACATGGCATATCTAATAAGTCATCACAAGAGGTGGATACATGCTTTCTCCCTACATCACATGGGTTAGTCACATTTTGCAATTGATCATTTGATCCATGTGATGAGCTCTCATTATTTTTAATTTTCTTTAAAAACATCTTAATGAGAGAAGCATGTTTTTCTAACAATTCCTCATGAGATGCAAGTACTTTCTCATGAGTCAACATTAGCTTCTCATGTGAAGATTTAAGATCATCAAGTAAGCTCTTATGTTCTTCACATGAGTTCTTTAGAAAAGAGTTTTCATTTTCTAATTTCATTGTTTTAGCTTTCTCATTTTCTAAAGACGTGTTCATGCTAGCAAGTCTACTAACAAGCTCATCATATGAATCAATATGATCAATCACATTATCATTTGATACCTTTGTGTCACTTAGTGACATGAAGCAATGTGATGTAGTGGATGGGCTTGTAGTAGCATCATCAAGGCCCGAGCATGAACCAACGTTGTCACCATCAAGTGTGCTTGGGGTAGAAACATCACTTGCAACACTTGATGCATCATCACCATTCTTGTCAAGTGAACTTGGGGTAGATTGATTATCATCATCACTTGACCATGAGGTGGAGCAATCCTCCACAACCATCGTGTTGTGGTCATGCTCAACATCATCATGTGCAACCTCCTTGGGCTTGACATCATCGTCATCATCGGTGATAGCTCCATACTTTTCATTGAGATAGGCCCATATCTCATGAGCGGATTTGAGGTCCATGATCTTACTAAAGATGCTATCATCCAAAGATCTATACATGATGTTAGTAGCTTGGATGTCAAGATCTAGGCATTTCTCTTGTGCTTGAGTTAGATTATCTTCATCCAACACATGAGAAAAGCCTACATCTACCATCCACCACATTTGAGGGCAAATAAACTTAAAATTGCATATCATCCAATTTTTCCACCGTGCAAAGTGTGTGCCATCAAACATGTGAGGACAATCAACATCTAGTCCATATTCCGCCATCCTCTCGGGTCGGTGAAGACCACAAATGAGAGACCGGGCTCCGATACCAATTGAAGGGTCGAGATGGCGGACTAGAGGGGGGGTGAATAGTCCTTTCTAAAATAAACGTGTCGGCAAACCGAAACAAATGCGGAATTAAAACTATCGGTCTAGCCAAGACTACACCCCTCTATCTAAGTTCACAAGCACCTCACAAAGATCCTAAAAAAGTAACTAAGGTGCTTTCCTTAGCAAGAGCTCTCCTAAACAATTCTAGAGCAAGGTCACACAAACCTATGCACTAGTACTTTAGCAAAGCCGGGGAGCTCCTACACAATTCTAGTAAGCAAAAGCACGAAGCCACCTATGCTCACTAGCAATGCTCAATAGCAAGGCAACTAATGCCAAACTAGAGAGCGCAAATTACTTAGCTACACAAACTAAGCAATATGACTAACAAGGTTACACAAACCAAATTAGCCACGCAACGGGAGCTACTTCTATGCTACACAAGCAAGAAGGTAACTAGCTAACTACACAAACAAACTAGTTACAAGAGCAACTACACAAGCACAAATATATGAAAGTAAATACAAGCTTGTAAATCGAAAGCAAACCACCGAGAAGATGTACACAATGTTGACACGGTGGTTTTTCACCGAGGTTCACTTGGTTGCCACCAAGCTAGTCCCCGTTGTGGCGATACACCCACTTGATGGATCACGAGCTAATTGACTATCAAGAGTCAAACCCTCAGCGGGTGCCGCACATCCACTCTCAAGATGGGGATCCTCCAAGCCACGAGCTTTACTAGAGTTGCTCTTCGCGATCCCCGCGGGGTGAGCACAATCCCCCTCACAAATCCTCCTCCGGAGCCACGCACAATCTCCACGCGTGCTTCAACGGAGTCGCAAGCCACCAAGCCGTCTAGGAGGTGGCAACCTCCAAGAGTAACAAGCACCACCGGCTTGCAACTCGATCACCTAGTGCCACTCGATGCAATCCTCTCGATGCAACGCACTAGAATCGCTCTCTCACTCGATCCGATGAACACTATCAAGCATGAGTGAGTTAGAGGGCTTCCAAGCACTACCACATAAGCCACCAAGGCCAAAGTGTGCTCAGCTACCGGCCAAGGCCGGCCACAAGGTCTATTTATAACCCCACGGTCAAATAGAGCCGTTACACACACTTGTCCGTTTTCCGCGGGAGCACCGGACGCGCCGGTGGTAACTCACCGGACGCGCTCAACCGCGTCCGGTGCCCCTCCGACATCCGCGTGTCCTCCGAATTCAAATTCGTCCGTTATATCCACCAACGGTCACTGCGCGCCAACGGTCAAACGACCCACCGGACGCGCTGATGCGAACCACCGGACGCGCCGGTGCGCACAGTCCTTGCGCGCGCGAAGACATCACCGGACGCGCTCCTCGCAACCACCGGACGCCACAGTACCCGCGTCCGGTGCGAGTCCAGTAAGCGCCCGAGACCACCGGACGCGTCCGATGGTGTAGGACCGGACGCGCACCGCGTCTGATGACTTCGTGACTCGCTGTTCGCCAGACCGGACGCGCCGGTCCCGTGGGTCACCGGACGCGCTGGTGCCAAACCCTAGCTCGCGCGCCTGACGCCCGCGCTGCACTGACCGGACGCGCCGGTCCACAGTGACCGCGTCCGGTGCAGCGTCCGGTGCAGCGTCCGGTGCTGCGTCCGGTGCTGCGTCCGGTGCTGCGTCCGGTCACCTCTGTGACTGCGTTCGCCTCCGTTTCTTTTCCGACTTCCGGCGTAGTAGAAAATAGGCGTTTCACTTCTCCAAAAAGCGCCGAATCCCGCCTCGCAAGCTCGGCGGGAGGGAGAGAGGAACCCAAACCCTCTCTACCGCTCAAACTCCACCGCCTTCGCAAATGTGCCAACACCAACAAGTGATCACCACCTTGTGCACGTGTGTTAGCATTTTCACAAACATTTTCTTCGAAGGAATTAGGCACTCAACTTGCCTCGCCACTCGATCCTAACACGTATGCAAAGTTAGATCGCTCAAGTGGCACTAGATGACCGATATGCAAACAAGTTTGCCCCTCTTAATAGTACGGCCATCTATCCTAAACCCGGTCATAAACTTCTCTACACACCTATGACCGGTGAAATGGAAATGCCCTAGGTTATACCTTTGCCTTGCGCATTCCACTCTATCTCCTCCGACGTTGATGCAACACATGCACCAACCAATCACCAAATGATATGATCCACTTCATATCATCACATGACCGTATTGGTTCATCGATCTTGACCTCACTTGCTCTTCACCGTTGCGTCGGTCCATCGGCGCCAAGTCTTGCTCAAGCTTCACCGCCTCGCGGTCCATCGCTCCAAAGCCTCCGACTTGCCCTTCACACTTGCAACCGGTCCATCAAGCCAAGCCTCATCTTGATCTTTGCCACCTTGGTCACATGACTCCATGTCATGTCTCATATGCAATGAGCTCCTTCATAACACAATCATCTGTGGACTAATTCCCTGTGTATCTCACATAAACACAATTAGTCCACCTAAGGTTGTCACTCAATTACCAAAACCAAACAAGGACCTTTCAACTGTGTGTCTGAATTCTTCATTGTTTCTCTAGTTCTCTTTGTAGAAATCCTTAAATTGCCACTTGGCCATGATCCCGTGGGAGAAAGCTTCGATTACTTCTCGTTCAGTGATGTCATGTAATTGAGCACGTAGTTCACCAAATCGACAATAATAATCTCTGAGGCTTTCGCCTCCTTTCTGCTTGAGCCCTTTTAGCTCTGCATGTGTGATATGATCCGTTATGATGTCTGCAAAGTTTTCACAGAAGGCTCTTTGCAAATATTCCCACCCCTGATGGATCCTGGGCTCAATTTGTCAAACCATTGGAGAGGCATATTCTCTAATGCCATAGGGAAGAAGAGCACTTTGATGTCTTCATCTCCACCGGCTAGTTCGATTGACTGAGAGTACATTCTGAGTCACTGCTTGGCCTTGGTCTTGGTCTTGCCATCATATTTAGAGTGGCTGAACGGCTTGAACTTGTGAGGTAGTCGTACCAAAAGTAGTCGGTTTGCAAAACAAGGGAACTTGTCGGGTACTTTAGTCCTCTTGAGTTCAGATTCAGTCCCTCCTTCTTACCAACTGTTGGCTTGGTGGGAGTAGTTTCGTGGGGCCGTGTGAGGAGATAGCCTACTCCTGCTTTCCCTAGGTTGTTCAATCCAGGGAAGCCTGCTCATGCTTTCCCTGTGTTGTTCGACCCGGTTGCTTCTGTTTTGGTCCTCCCGACTTCCTTTGTTGTTGCTTTCGCTTGGACCTAATCTTCCAAAAGCGGACCTCCGTTGACTTTGATTATCTGCTCTGTGAGAGGTCGACCTGACAGGTTGTCTTGAGTTGGCTCTCCCACCTTGTACCCAAAGAGCTGTTGACTAAAGGATTTCTCGGAGACATTCTTGTCCTTCATTGGGGTAAGAAATAGCTTCGAGTTCTTCGGCTAGTGCTCTGATCCTGTCATATGGAGAGTTGTTTGTCTTCCCAGCTGTGTATCTTTCTTCTGCTTCTTGTTCCGACTTCTTTCTATCATATTCAACCAGGTTAGACTCGTATCTTGTCCAGGCTTCTTTGCGTTGCCTTGCGCAGCATCTGTGACCTTCTTTTAACTTATTCTTCCTTTCCCTGGCACGCTTCTGGCTTTCAGTCTTGCCATCGTATTCTAGAGCGTTGGGTGATATGTTGGATTCTGACTCGTCTGAAGATCTGACATCGGGTGCTATTGGTGGGATCAATGGTGGTCGCCGAATCATGAATACTTCTCGGGCGCGAACTGTGTATGCGTTATCATAGTTATTGAGGATCTTGGTGGAAGCTTCGGTATCGCAGATTGTACTCCCCTCTTGGTAAGGTAGGACAGTTGTTGTGCCAATAGGAAGGGTGTCGTTTTTCTTAGAATTAAGACCCGACTAGTGGACGATATAATCTTGAGGTGTTATGGTCAACACGAGGCCTTCTTGGGCTCCTATGAGTGGTACCCTTTGTGCTGGTCCGGCATCTTCTTGAAGTAGTGCTTGGTTGGACCTAGCCATGTTGTCGAGCCCAAACGGGAAGGGACCCGACATCATGGAAGAACCCTGAACAAAACTTGAGTTGATCTCTTGATGGATTGATGCCACGTTCCGGAGTCCCATCGGAAAAGAACCTGATTTGTCATGAAAAGAACCTGGATTGGAATCCAAGACGGATTCCGACCTAGAGTCTGAGTTGAATTAGACCATCGGCGAAGCCTGAGTCGATTCAGACATCGCAAGATGTGAGAGCTTTTTGGTGAGTTCTTCTGTTGATCTCGCCGAAAGATCAAAGTCTTCCTTGTTTTCTTGATCTTTGAGGAGACGTCCATGATCCGAAGATGATGGTTGATCCCATCGAGAAGATCATGTTGTCGAGGTCCGTCGAGCTCTTGGATGCAAATCTGCCGAAACCTCCTACCTGGCGCGCTAGCTGTCGATGTTTTAACACCGATAGCCTGTCATGGGGGTACCCGGGACAGTTGTTCGGGTTTTGACGGGTGCGGAACTCAACGGTGAACGCAAGAGATAGTCGATTTATACTGATTCGAGCCATCGACCATTAGCCTTTACGTCCAGTCGGCATTAGCCTTTTGCGTTGGATTGATTGATATATTGTGTTTTCTGTTACAAGGGTGCCTACAGCCTCTCTTTATATCGGTAGAGAAGGTCATAGTGCGGTTACAATCCTAGTCGGATCCAAAGAAAGTGTCCTGATCTAATTACAGAAGGTACTTTCCAAAAGAGTCCGGCTAGTCTAGCCTATTCTACTCGGAATCAGCTTCGCTTCTCTTCATGCCTCTTCTCGTCCGACTTGCGGGCCAGGCCAGGGCCCTCTGCTAGTAATCACGCCAATACGGAGCCTTGTGGCTCCTACATCAACAATATCTCTTGGAGATCTACAACTTTGGTTTTTATCGTTTCTCCATTGAAGATCATATCAAAATTTGAATCTCAAATTGTGTGCACTTAAAACTAAATTTTGGAACCATAGATTATTTCAAATGAAATAGTTATCAACTGCAATGTTTTACATATTTTGAGCTCTATGACTTTAGTTTTTGGTCATTTCTCTATTCGAGGTGGTTTGAAAATTTTAATTTGAATTTCAAAGTGTGAGAACTTCAAGCAGAAATTATGGGATTTAAATGATTTGAAATGAAAAAATTGTCAACTACAAAATTTTAGATCACTTCGAGATATACAACTTGATATATGTATTCATCTGACTTCGTTTGAAAGAATTATGAATTTTACTATGTTGCACCTATTTTTAGAGACAACGTAGATCCAGCCGCCTCTAAAGATAGGATTATTTTTAGAGGCATATGTAAATCCTTGCCTCCTCTAAATTTTTTTTTCTAGAGGCGGCTGACTTAGGAACCATTTTTAGAGATGGATTTTGATTGGACCGCCATTGCAAAAAAAAGGCACCCGTTACTAAAAAAAATCATCTGTATAGTAGTGTGTATGCAGCCAAAACTTGTGAAAAGTGTTGTCAAAATAAACTTGTGAAAAAGTACTATTAAAAAAAGATGCATACACAAGAAGAATTGTAGATTTCAAGATTGATCAAACACTTATTATTTAATAAGATAGATTACATATAACAATGATAACACATTGAGATATTTCATTGACAAGCATCCATTTCTTCTTTAATACTCCTTATTCTGGGCATGCATTAGGCATTAGCTGCAACAGCCGTCGACGTCCCTCTACACACCATGATCTGTCAGGAAGCATATATATTGTCAATCTTCATAGCTAATTCTCAGCAATTATATGTTGTGCCCAGTAAAGCAAATAGATCAGCGTGATTTATACCTGATTCAGATTTTCAGGAGAAATCTAATGGCACTTCTTTTCAAGGCCAGCAACCCTTTTCCTAGAGTATGACTTCTTGTCTTTATGTCCCATTTGCTTGATGATGCACCGCATGTCCCTGACCTTTCTTACCTCCACACAACAGGCACTTCCTCGTGGCACATTAAGAATGGGAGAAACATGCCTGATGTGAAATTTACATAGTCTGATTATTTCTTCCTTCTGTCCCATGGTACATGCTCCAGTCACTAGGTTGAGGGAAGTTAACGATGTACACACAAGCAAGATGGCAATAGTGGCAAATTTCTTGGAAAACATTTTGTTGCTATTCTGGCAGGTGGTGATCAAGTAGCGAACAGGGATGGAACACAAATGCACCTTATCTATCTCAAACTCCAACTCATAAGCGCCCTTATATAGGATGGAAACCCGTACATGTACATTTGTACTTAATGCTAGTCTTGTTGTGATTTTTTTTCTAAATTGACAGAAAGAGATAGAGATAGAGATAGAGATAGAGATAGAGATAGAGATAGAGATAGAGATAGAGATAGAAATGATATATAAAGAGGAAAAGAGATAGAGAAACTGATAGAAATATATTACAGATAGATATAGAGAGATAGATAAATAATATATAGGTAGGTAGGTAGATAAAGACAAAGATAGTGTAATAGATATAATGGCATGAGGGATAGAAATGATAGAGATAGAGGTGGATGAGATAGAGTGGTAGAAGGAAAGGCATCTTGTTAACTTACTAGAAAAAATATATGAAGCTGTGGTTAATAAATAGATTATGTTTAGTAAAAACAAAACGTATATAGACCTCTAATGATCCCTTACATAAGTCAGAAATACTCCCTCTATCCTGAAAAAATTTGACAACCTATTCGCTGAAACAACTCACGGTAAAAAATAGTTTAAGTGGTAAGATATGGTGGAAACAATTTTTACTCACAGTTAAAAATGATTTCTAGGGGTGGTTTCTCGACACTATGCCATTGATTGTAAAAATATGGCATTTGTAGTGTCAGGCTTTTAACTGCCCATACAAAGGCATTTCTAAGGGCGGTTTTGTAATGAAATCCACCCTTGAAAATCATGTTTCCAAGGGCGGCTGCGTTAAGAAAATTGTCACTGTAAATCAATTTTTAGGGGCGGTCATGCAAAGAAACCCACCCTTGAAAATTGATCTATAGAGTCAGTTCTCTTAAGTCAACCAACCCTAGAAATTCTAGGGCAGCTGTCTTAAAGAAACCATCCCTAAAAACAGATTTTCCCAAGAAATCTATTTTCAGACGTTGTTGGCTTAACAAAAACCACCACTAGAAATCGGTTTTCAGGGACAGAACCGCTACTCCAAATAGGTTTAAAGGGGTTGTGGGCTTAACGGAAGCACTACTAGAAGAAATCGATTTCCAAGGCCAGTTTATTTTAAATTAGATCGCCCCTGTAAATACTTTCGAATTTTTTATATTTCCTGCCATATTGAAATCACTTTTGCTTGCCAAATTTCAAGTATCGTGGCATGTTAAGTGCATTTACATAACTCATTTCATTTATATTTTAGGTTAAATAATAATATTTAAACAACTACTTTAATTTAGACTATAAACTATAAATCCAACATATATCTCAGAGGTAACGTTGTGTCAAACGAACCCTTGGAGGCGGGTCGGATCAAGAACTATTTTAAAGGCAAATTTTAATAGAGCTATCTCTACTTAAAATACATCCGTTGCTAAAAACCATTTGTGTAGCAGGGGTTATTATTAATTGGTTGTCCAGCCGTCCAAACTGATTTTGTGTAGAGCAAGGTATCTGGGTGCACAAGCTCAGTTCATTCTTTTACCTCTGGTCAACCTCCCGTTGTGCACCGTAAAAGGTGTGGTGGTGAGACGGGTGCCGAACTGCAACATGCGCTGCGTAGTCACAATGCTTACATGTACAGATGCAGACGAGGAAGACGATGCAGAAAAGATCATGGCCCTCCAAAAAAGCTCTGTGAACTTCCTGATCTCCTCCAAGTCATCATAATAATCAGGTAAATATTGTGTTTCCTACCAGATCATGGTGTAGAGTGATGTCTATCATGGACTTCATCTACGGATGACTGATACTGCAATTGAAAATTCTCAGAAATTGATGCAAATTATAAAGGGTACTAGTCTCAGTGAAAATCCAGGTTTTTTTTAGTGGGCACGTTTAGTGAAGCAATCCGTGTTACTCAGCCGAAGCATACAACAGACTTGTTACTCACGGAGAAATTTTTGCAGCATTTCATTGGATCTGAAAATACCCCTGTCGCTCAAGATCAAAGCAGTGCTGTTTCGGTTAGCAAAGATTAAGCACCCCCAGCGAAAGAACATGCACATCCATCTTCGTTTATGCAGCGGCTCACAGCAAACTGAACCTATCAGTATCAACAGTCTTTTCTTGTTGGTTTTGCGGGGAGCTTATTTTTGGTCCTCACCTAAATCTTTCGTGCAATAAATTCAAACAAGATTTAGGCCTTCCCACTGAACATGTGCAAGCGCAGCCTGAATTGTGCTTGAAGTCTTGAAGGCTTAACCAAACAGTTCTTTATTTAATATATATATATATATATATATATATATATATATATATATATATATATATATATATATATATATATATATATATATATATATATATGACAGATACATATCAGCACAAAGTTCAGGCTTTTATTATTCAAAAAAAATGTTCACGCTTTGATCGATTTTGTTAACTAGCGTATGTTTCTTCATCCACGTACATTAAACTCCTTGTATATTGGCCATACATACGCTTCATTAGATCTGATGACGACGGCCTCTTCACACCATGATCTGGAATGAAATAGGATTAGTCTCTTCACACCGTGTTATGAAATAGATCAGGAATGTAATGTAATCAACGATTTTTACCTTAGGTTCGCAGATCTTTATAAGGAGCAAGATCCTGACTACATCGTACTTGTTCTTCTCTTCAGCTGTAAGCAAGTACGCTATGCAGCTCATTGCCCTATTCTTCACCTCTCTCACCGCCTCGCAACAAACACTCTCTGGGTGTGCAGTAATATTGGGAGCTCCACGCTCTACAAAAGCTATACAATGTAAGAGGATTTTTTTCCTTCTATTCCACGGTACGACCAAGCTATCGAAACTAATAGTAGCAAAGTTGCAATGGTCAATTTCCCAGAAAACATCTTGTCACTAATCTCGCAGACACTGATGATCAAACTAGGCTGATTATTAAGGAACAAGACTCAGCCTGGTTAATCTACCTATCTAGAACTGCACACACATGCTTCACTGCTTCATTCCCTTGCACTGTATTTATATGTCAGAGGAAGCGCACCACCAGTAGATTTGTGCATATTTAATGCTATGGATGGATGCTCAAAATGCTGGATATGGATACTTCTGCACATAAATACTCGCAAATTAGTTTCAATCTGTGCAATTAGTTTTATAATTAGCTCATGTTTAATCCTCCTAGTTAGTATCCGAATGTCCAATGTGACGGAGACTAAACTTTAGTCCCTGGATCCAAACACCTCCATATGGTGCTAGATTTGCTATCATTTATGAATAGTAGTTTTTCATCATTCATTAAAAGTTTATTTATATGGAAGATATCCATTCCAGTTTTCGTGTCATCCTAGCTTCTCGATTGAATAGATGCATGCCAATTAAATGAAGCAAATCATTGTTGGTAAATCATTTTATTGTTATTTATAGATTTCTACATTTAAGAAGTCAGTCTGATACATTGAACTGTGGTTTTTAGATATTATCCAGAGACAATTATCGCCATATTGTAAGCAAATAATCAGTGGCATACAAATGTTTTCTTTTAACTGCATTTATTAGTAACGTATGTAAAATGAGAGACAAAATGAACTCAGGAAAAAAAAAACTGCTTGTATTCTATTCATCGGCCTCAACAAATTATACATGATATAACACTGCCAAGAATGGGCACATATCCATCTACATGCATCCTTTCAGCAGTGGCATGCGAAAGGATTAGGAAGTCTAAGAGGGGAGGTGGAATCGGCTAATTTTAAAATTGTCGTAGAAATAAAACCTATTGCTTAGCAAAATTGACCAATTGTGCCTAAAGTTTTCCAAACGGGCCGCGTGAAACGGGCTGGCCCGAGCCCGGTGCTGAAAAGCATGGCCCTAACCCGGCCCTGGCCCGCCCCAGCTGTGCTCGTGCCTGGCCCGGCCCGTTGCTGTGCCCGTGCCTGGGCCGAGGAGGTGGCTCGTAGTGCCGGCCTAGGCACGGCCTGTTCCAACGGGTGGCACGGCGCTAGCACGGCTTCCAGCCGTTGGATTGGGGAGGCGGGGGGAGAGCCGTTGGAATGTTGGATTGGGGAGGAGGGGTATATAATCAAGCCGCCGCGGCCTCCTCCCCTCTCCCAACCCTAATCCCCTCCACTCGACCCGTTGTCTCCCTCGTGCCGCACCTCGCTCGCTCGTCTGCTCTCGCCAGCTCGCCGTCGCTCCTCGCTCTCGCCTGCTCGCCATCGCTCCTCGCTCTCGCCCGCTCACCTGCAATCGACTCGTTCCCCTGCTCCATCGTGTCCATGGCATTCTCCGGCGGGTAAGGGGACATCAGATCCGGTGGGTTCCACCCTCAATCTCCCTGGTTTCCCATCCCTCTCTGCCCTCAATCTCCCTCTTCTCTCTCAGATGTGGTGGTTCCCGCCCTCAATCTCCATCTGTTCCCTTGTTCTTCATCCCTGAGAGTCGATTGAGATTCGTTCTTGGCATCCTCGACTCCTCTCCGTATTCTGTCCGTCGTTCTCATCGCCGGCCGCCGCCACCTCCGGGGCTCCGGTCTCCGTTGAGGTACCAGGGGTGTGCATCCCGTCATCGTTTCCGGCACTCCGGCTCTAGAGGTAAGTGCAAACCCTAACCCTAATCCCCTCCGTCTTCTGTCCATCGTTCTCATCGATGCCTAATCCCTAACCCTGTTTCTGTTCTTGAATGATGCAGCCGTCGAGGAACCGGAGATGGCTAGGGCTAGTAAGGCCCCGGGCGCAGGCGTCCACGATGAAGGGGAGTTTGATCACTCCCAAAACGACGAGCTGCAGATGTGCAGGTTAACCGGGGATGACGAAGAGGACAATGTCCACGATGACTGCGCCGAGCTATTTGGCGGTCTGCTGCTGATGCCCATCCCTGTGACCAAGATGTGGTGCCAGTGGATGTGGATGCGGCCGATCCCGATGGCGATGGTGCTGAGGGCGACAGTCAGGTAGCAGGCTCCAATCGGCCTTCTACCTCTGCTATTTGGGATGATTTTGACAAGCTTTTCAAGAAGGTGCCAGGTAAGAAAAATCTCGTCAGGTATGCTGCTATTTGCAAACACTGCAAGAAGCAATACTCTGCTTATTCTGCTAATGGAACTAGGCATCTTACTCGACATCTTAAGGTTTGTGTTCAGCGTCGTGACAAATGTCGCATGTCTCAAACTCATATTGGTTTTAATCCTGATGGAACTGTTAGAAGCTGGAGTTACAATTCTGATCTTGCTCGTGTTGAGCTTGTTCGTATGCTTGCTAGGCTAGATTTGTCCTTAATGATTGGTGAAACAGAAGCATTTAAAGAGTACATTAAAAAGGTTCATAATCTTTCTTTTAATCCTGTGTCTAAGCAAACAACTGGTAGAGATCTGTTTAAGTACTTTAATGCCCAACGTGAAAAGTTGATTGCTTGTTTGCAAGATAATGATGTGTCATCTGTTGCTGTTACCTCTGGCATTTGGTCTGGAAAGGCCAAAGAAGATTATATGTCTGTTGTGACCTATTTCATTAATGCTGATTGGCAATTAGAGAAAAGAGTGCTTGGTTTAAGGTTGATTGATGTCTCACATAATGTTGATAACATTGCTGAGCGTGTTAAATCTGTCCTTGCTGAGTATGGTATACTTAACAAGGTTTTCTCTGTGACTTTGGATAATGCATCTGCCAATAAAAATGCAATGGATAAACTGAAACCTATACTGAAAGAGTATTTAGGTGCTGATCTGTTTTTGCATCAAAGATGTGCTTGTCATATTATTAACCTGATTGTTAAGGAAGCATTGGTTGTTGTTACTCCTCTCATTGACAACTTTAGAACTGCAATCTCTTTTTTGAACTCATCTAATCAAAGAATTGTTGCATACAAGAGTTATTGCATTGCTTCATCTGTTAGACCTAGGAAGTTCTCACTGGACATGGATGTGAGGTGGAACTCCACCTACCTTATGCTGAAAACATTGTTACCTCACAGAAGTACTTTCAGTATCCTAGAGCACCTGGTAGTCCTTTCCTGTTGACTAAGTTCCCCATTTATGTAATGATTTTGTAATAGCTGTTAAGACTTGAAAATGCTGGATGATGGATGTAATGAACCTATTAACAATATTTGGAGCTGGTTGTACTCTTTTCCTGTTTAGGGTTTCTCACAAGGGTGAGTTTTACCTAAACAGGTTTTTAATGAGGCAGCCATTGCACAAGTCCTTTTTGAATTAGTTTTAGTTTCACAACTTGCCTGTGTTCTTTGCTTGTTGTTTTTTCCTTGAATTATGTGATGATTTTGATGACTTAAAAGTTGTTTATGTGAAATTCTAAGTTGAATGAGTGATTTTGATAATTCAGTTCTAGGGCCAGCACGGGTACGCTAGGCTGGCGTGCCGACACGGCACGCCAGGCATGGCTCAGACTCCTTAGGGTCGTGTCTGGGCCAGCTTTGCGGCACGGTGGCACGGCACGCTTCATATATCGTGCCTGCCGGACCGTGCCGAGGCGTGCCGTGCCCGGCCGGGCTAGGGCCGTGTAGTGCTGTGCCGGAACATTAGGAAAACTATAATTGTGCCTAACAAGTGCTCTATGCCTACTACACAAAGCATTGCACCCTAGGTTACAACCCCACACTAATACATATTAAGGTTGTAAATTGCATGAAAGCAAATGCAAAAGATAAAGAGGGTAGGAACAAGGGGACTTTTACACCGGTCACCCGACCCCCTGGTGCCCCCCTGACCCTCGGTCTTGGTTAAAAGAGATAAAGCACCCTCCCAAGCAGTCCTGACCATTAGATGAAGTGTGTATTTCCTCTTAATGGATGTATTTGCATGTACGTGGGTTGAAGGACCCACATCTCTAATTAAATGTACCACCAAGTGTATAAAACAACATAGCATGGAAGTGTGTAAGATAGGTGGGCCAAGCTCTCTCACCACAGGGGGAAGCCCCATAGGGCAGTGGGGCATCGCCCCCCCCCCCCTCAGGGTCACCCGACCTTCTAAGGTGCCCTCCACCACCTCTCCTCGGTCAACATGCAAAGAAGAACACTTAGGAGTGATCTCCACGTCGGTTTTATGGCGGTCTAATCCCATGGCCTTCATTAATTACAAGCACTTGGACCCATGGACCCGCCTCTAATCACTATAAACAGAGGGGTACCCCCTCACTTCCAAGACACACAAGAAGAAGATAAAGAGCTCCACAACATTATTAGTAGTAGAATTAATAGTTTAGTGTGAGAGTTAGAGTGAGTCGAGCTAGTCTTGTCTTTCCCGATTTAGTCTTCATGGTAGTTTGGTATAGATCTTGTATCCTTTTCTTCTTTGTAAAACTTGAGTTATCTTATATAGTTATCTTCTCTACTTTGCCTAAGTGCTTTACTTTATTGCAACATACCTAGTTGTGTTATAGTGGTTATTAGCATAGTCATAGTTGTATGCTAGTAAGATAGTGGTAGTATACCTTTGCACCTGATCACCGTCCTTTACCTAGTGCTCTAATTGATCTTTGTGTACACAATTAGAGTATTAAGATATATTGTAGATGTGGTGTAGACTTGGAAATTTTCAAGGCTATGTGGATATATCCCCACTATCACTGTCAATTTTTTATTCAAACCAGCAGTGAAATATTACTATCAGGTCATGGCTCAACCTGATAGTGATAGAGGGCTTCACCAGGTTAACAGAATCCCGAATCATTGCCCAAATCCTAGACTTATGATCCTACAGTGAAGCAATATCACTATCAGCTCATGCACGCTTGTCTAGGATTGTGTGTTCTGTAGTAGTGTACTTTAGGCTATTAGCACATTTATTTAGTTGTTAACTTCTTGATAGGAGAGGACTACATACCTCTTGCTCGTGGGTGTTTGTAATTCAGAGATTATAATGTAGGTCTTGCAAGACCGTCCAAAATGCCAATGTTTTGTGAGGGAGCAAATGCCCTGTTGTTTTGGCCAAACTCTCTACCGCAGACGAGAAGGGGAGTGTTCTAGTAGAGGTCATGCAAGGATCTACATGTGCATTGAGAAGTCTCATCCCATGATGTTGCCTAACTAGGACCTTAGTCATCCTTGTGAGGGCTTCCATACAAGAGGGACGGGGTTCTAATGAGGACCGCGGGAAACTGCCAGCTCTCTAATACGTTGTTAAAATATCCCAATGCGGGAGTTTGTATTGTATACTTTCTTTATATTTTACATTTAATTATCCACCTTTGATTAAGATTGTTTTACATCCCTATAATTGCATGTGTATAAGTTTATATTGTTCCCTTCCGTATAAGTTTATATTTTTCATTTACTTGTGCACCTCAAGAAACATTTCTTTGGCGGTTTTCATATTTTACTTGGCTGTTTTTGACTGCTAAGGAATTTTTGTTTTGGTGTAGTGTGTAGTTGCTAGGAGTACAACCTAGGATACTAAACTTTTATGTGGTAGAGACAATAACAAAGAGAAAAAAACCTAATATACATCTTGATAAATATTGTGTATATTTTATATTTACAATTATACTCCCTCCGTCCACAAAAAATGCAACTATAGGATTCGCGTCCAATATTATAGAACAATTGTATTAGCATTTATGTCTCCAATAAATTTATTATAAAAATATATTCTATAACTAATTTAATGCTATTTATTTTAAAAATACAATTATAGGATCTGTGCCCAAGATTATAGAACAATTGTATTAGCATTTATGTCTCCAATAAATTTATTATAAAAATATATTCTATAACTAATTTAATGCTATTTATTTTATATCATGAATGTTAGTACTTTTTTATATAACTTTAGACAAAGTTCAATCTATTTGACTCCCCGAAAAGTGATAATTGTGTTCTTTCATGGATGGTAAGCTTCCTCGGAATGTTTCAACTTTCAATCGGATACTGGTGAAAGACATATTCATGATATGTTGTTATTTTTAAGAAAAATAGTCCTGGATATACTTTTAAATGCTTATTTATGTTGAAGATATCCATTTCTATTCATCGAATCTTCACAGCTCAGTCAATCTATGTCACTTTGTGGCTCAATTGAATTCATTAAACAATGTTAATTAGTTCACTACTATAGGTAGCCTTTTTAGAAGCAGCTGTAGAAGGTTTTGAGAGAAATTGATTTCCAGGCACCTCTAGAAAGGCTCGATTTTTTTGCGTGAAGTACGCACGCGTGCAGGCACTAGAGTTTTAAACTCACGACCTCAGGCCCCGCACATTGTTTTCTTAATCACTGCGCCTAAAAGTGACTTAGTAGTTGACACATTCTTTTCTAACTCTAGTTAATACTGTAATGCATATTTGAGAACATAAATAAATTCGAAATAAAAAAAAATCTTTGAACCGGAAAGTTTTGTATCTTTTAGAATACTACAACTTTAAGTTAAATCGTTTCTCAGTCCGACGTCATTTGAAAGTTTTAAAAAACAATAAATTTCAAAATTCAGAAAACTTACAACATAATTTCAAGGCACTAAAATGATTTCAACGGACTTCTTGTTATGTACTTGCAGACAAATTCATTGGATCTGAAAATACCCCTGTCGCTGAAGGTCAAAGTAGTGCTCTATCAATTACTGTTATAGCGAAGATTAAGCATAAGCAAAACCCATCGAAAGAACATGCATCATATCCCTCCCTCCTACGCCGCACATGTTTTATGCAGCTCACAGGAAACTGAACCAACCAATGGAAACTCACTCATCTTGTTATGCCTTTCTTCATGGATACGATATATAATGGTTGTCAGAAGCTGGATCGGTGAACAGCAAGATAATCTTCAGCGGCTGCTTGTTGAGGATTAGCCCTTCTTGGCCTTATCCTTTCTGGTGGCTTGTTGAGGAACAGCAAGATTATCACAGCGAACTCTGTGATGAAGACGGATATGACTAGACACGTAGACGTAGGATTATGCGTGTGAGCAAAGGTGAAGGTAAACAATGAATGAACTCGCAATGAGCCAAGCCATACGCTTTTATGGTGGGCTTCCGTTTGGGACACATTAGGTGGGCTGAATTACCAGCCCTGTCTACGTGAATGGGCCCTAAATCCGGCCCACTCAGAATGTAAGAGTCATCTCGTAGGCCCTTTTTTCCGGGAAGCTGTCCTAATTTATTTCCCACTTGGGCCATGGTCAAAACGAGTTTTCAGCTTTTTTTCTATTTCAGATCAGATAATGTCTTGTCTTCTTTTTTATCTACTCAAGTTAGGAAAAAGGCATGCTCTCTCCGGATAAGGTAAAACTAGTAAGAGAGAGGGGGAAAAAAACTTTTACAGGGTGACAACATTGGCGCCCGATCTAGGGCGCTAGCGTCAGATAGTGCCCGCTCAGCGAGCGAGCTGCGAGCAAGCACCCCAGCATGTCGGGCTTGCAAGCGAGCGCCCTAGCAGCGGGTCATGCCACTCTGGACGTCCCCCACGCCACTAGCCGCTTCCTATGTGCAACACCCAATATACTCTTAAAACATCAAGATACAACAATTGCAACATACAAAAAAAGAGACAGATGAAACACTTGAAACATGTGTCTGAAATGTTTATAAAAACACCTGAAAATACTTAAAAATCATTACAAACATACGCAATATCTAGATAAAACACTTGCAACAGATATATGAAACACCTAAAACATTTGAAACAAACTCTTGCAACATGTATGTATACGCAATATCTAGATCTTTTTTTGCAACGTCCAGATAAAAACACTTGCATGACATTTTTTTTTTGTTTTGTTTTGCTTGTTTCTGCTTCATCAGCAGTGGGCCCACGCACGCTGCCGATCGTCGTCAAATGCGGAGCTTTCCGCTGAACGAAGCGGGCGCCGGGCGTTGTCAGTGAGTGAGTGGTGGAGACATCTCTGCTCTGGTCCAACCACGAACTCGCCCAACCAAAACCAACGGACTCACGACTCGTTCGTCGTTGCTAGCTTCCTTCCTACTATGTCGTTCAATTTTAAAAAAAATACTATATGTCGTTGTGTGCATTTGCTTGATTATTTCGATTTCATTAGTCGGCATAGCCAGCGTGCCGTACTTAGGACATGTACCTTGCCTTTGCCTGCTGGCACTCAGGAAACTCGGCAATACAGTGCCAGGCAAATAAACTAAACGTGCCCTTAATTACCAGAGCCTGGATCTGAGGGCGACACTTTTTTTTGTTGTTGTGGTATATCCATATTTTGCGATCCGCTCACCCGCATTCCTAAACGCGATTCTATTCTATATTCTATTGGTTATTGTCTTGGTTCAAAAATCTTCACAAATCGTGCTGGAGCTAGAACCGTAAGATTCCTATAAAAAATATAAGCTCAAAATAAGATGTTATTGCACACAATCAAGCAACCCGGGGATTGCTAAAATAGTTTTTTTTTCTGTTTGGAAAGGAAGATAGCCCCGTTTGGATCATTTAGACCCATCTGATGTTGAGATCAAACACCTGTGCAATATAAATATGCAGCAGATCTATCTAAAAAGTGCTTTTGAATTTATACAACAAATTGTTCTGTATTTCTTATGAACATTTTATATATACCAAAATGTAACAACAAATTAACAAAAACGAGACACTCTCCAATATTTTGGCAAATTGATTCTTTGCTGTGTTTTCACAAAGTAACATTAATTTGCTCTTCTCTTCTTCAGTTATTATAAGTAAAAAATATGTGAGAGACAACGTAGAAAACTGAATATTACTTGCAAGCTAAGCAACCATTTCACCATCACATATATGAAAATGATAATTGGCATCGTTCGCATGTCAACCACACAGCTACAGCATTCAACTTTCTGTGACAGTAACAACCTCACAAATGGCATAGTAGCCAAACCAAAACTTGATCAAAATGACGAAATCGATCAAATACATACATAAGCATCACCGTCAAGATGGTGCCCAAACCCCTCCTAAAACTTAAAACCAACTGAAAAATAAATAAAAATTGCAGCCATCTATCCTCACACAATAAATTGCAAACGTGGCCCAACCAAAAACTTGATCCAAAAAGCAAAGTCAAACACATAAACATCACTATCTACATGGTGGCTAAACCTCGCCCAGAACTTGAATGAAACCATTTTTTAAAAAAAAAGACAAATAAACCGCGGGCCATCTATTTGCACCAAATAAATCAAGGTTGTGTTTAGTTCCTCGTGGAATGCAAAATACCAACTACTTTGGAATGATGAAATATAAAATGCCAAAATTTTTATGGGTGTGTTTAGTTTCATCCAAAATGCCAAATTTTTCATGAGGTGGGTGAGAAGTTTTTGGCTTTTTAGCTTTTTTTTTTTCTCTTGAGGCCAAAATAAAAAATGGATATCTTTTTGTAAAAAATTTTGCATGATGTTTAGTTCTATTTTGCAAAATAATGAGCCAAAACCCAAAATTTTTTAGGTGAAATGGGAAACTAAACACACCCCCAAATTGATCCAAGTAGCAAAATCAAACCTGAAATACAAGAACCATCCTGATCTAGATGTTCAAATTTTCTGCCCAAAATTCCAAACCGACAGAAAAAAAATAAAGAATAAATTATTGATAGCCCTCCTATTCACACTGACAAAAAAAAAGTCCATGTCCGCGTTGTTCTCTTCTCTCTTTCGTGCCGCAGGCCGGGTCTACTCATCACGTCTTGTAGCTGCAGCCCTTCCTTGGCCCCTCAAAATCCTCCAACCAATCCCACCAGCTGCTCATCTCGAATCCACCCCGAAACCTCCCACCACCCGCACCGTCCACCCAGTTCGTGCGCGATCAGCTGCTGCCCGGCGCTCAGGGATCGGGAAAAAAGAGGCTCCTTGGTGGTTCCTGCGGGCGAATCTCGCGGCGATTCGCTCAGATTTGGTGAGGATTCGGGTTCTTGCGGGGTCAAAGTGGGTTCTTCGGGCGGATTCCTTCGCGGGATCGGTGGAAAGGTGGGATCTTGGCGCTGATTCGGCGGGTTTCGCGCTGCAGGATTTAGGGTTTAGGAGGCGGTGGTGGTGATCGGTTTGCGATGTCGGCGGCCGTGGCGTGCGCGGAGAGGGCGACCAACGACATGCTGATCGGCCCGGACTGGGCGGTCAACATCGAACTGTGCGACATCATCAACATGGATCCCGGGTCTGACTAAAGTCTCCCTCCCTATTTACTTTGTGTATGATTTGTCTGTTCCTTGATATGTCTGGATCGGTATTGCTGCCGAACAGTGTAAATTTGAGTTACTAATTTGCTACAGTATTTATCCTGGGAGATCGAACAGGGTTTTGACGGCATTATTTAACCCATTGATTTGTTCGCAGTGATTTAGTTGTAATTTCCTTTTGTTATCCGCTGCAAACGTCTTGAACTTACATTGTTTTAGAACAGTCATGTAGATTCAGTTATCCTGCGGTTATGCGGTACTGCTATGGTCCTTTGAGTTTGCTCCACTTGCACTGTGTTTTCATCACTGCTTTCTGTGAATGAATGTGTTTTCCTGTTTTGATTTCTCTGTACTTTTCTTTGCACTTGATTAGTGGAATCTTAGGTTTCTGGTTGTTGGAATGGGGTGAGATTTTTATTTAATGATGAATAGTTTGTTGTTGGTTAGTTGAGTCATGGTGTTATGACCGGCATCCAGTACTCCAGGCGAAGGCCCAACAGTGGCTAGAGGATGCGGCGGGTTAGGGGGCTTAAGGCCCATATTTATCATATTTTACATAATATTAGAGTTATTTTCTATTATTATTCAGAGACATATAAATATCTGTAAACTCTATTGAGGGAATTAAGCAGAAACAATTATTGTTTCCGGCTTCCTCAGGGAGCCGGGAGAAACCCTAGCCGCCTTCTCTCTTCTGTGAACAGTACCGCGGCACTGTAGCGCCGATACTGTAGTTGCCGCCACACTCTCCCTCCGCGAGATCACGGCGCCCCGCCGTGGTCCATCGCGGTTTAAGCCTCGACCCCCGATCACCCACCGCTACAACCTGCGCTCGGTCAGAGGAGGAACCTCGGTTCCTATCAGCTTGGTACCAGAGACCTTGTCGATCATGGACACCCCCGCTGTCTCCTCCGCCGCGCCATCGCCAGCGATGCCGCCGGTGCCGACCGCCTCCACCGCGCCCCCTGCTACGGCGGGCGTTCTGGTGGTGCCGCCCTCCCAATCCTTGCCGACCACCGTCGCGCCGCGACGGGTGTTAACGCCCGAGGAGGTGACGACCTCCATCGTCAATCTCAGCCATGGCGTGAAGGAACTGCAGGACATGATGAAGGCGTTTCTGAGCGGCCAGTACGTGGTTCCACCACCGCAGCCGTCACATCCTCCTCATCCGCCACTGTCGTTGCCCTCATCCGTCTCGGTGCCGCAAATCACTTACCCCTACGGGATGCCTACGGACTCCATGCCGTCGCCGTCGACTTCCGTTCAGCCGTCGGTGTCCCAGGTCCCGATCCATATGCTGCAATTTCTGCACTCGCCGTCGCCGATTCCGGCTTGGGCCCTTGGATCCTCGGCGGCGCACCACTCCATGACCGCGCCGCTATACTCCTCGGCACCGCCTCGGTCCACTATCCCTCAGGTTCCATCGACGGTCGCCCATGGGGGACCCTATGCAGCAGGGACCTTGTACGGCGGCGTGGACGGGCCGCTGTTCCACGACACAAGCGACTCCGTGGCGGCCTACACGGCCGTGCCACCTGGGGCCGACCAGGAGGGTCCCTACGAGCGCCCTCAGCAGGCCATGGGGGGCGGTCTCGACCGCTTGCCGCCCAAGACGCATCGCCTCGAGTTCGCAACGTACGACGGCTCGGAAGACCCCCTGAATTGGCTCAACCACTGCGAGCAATTCTTCCGGGGCCAACGATGGCCGGCCTCCGACAGAACGTGGATTGCGTCGTACCACCTCCGGGGCCTGGCGCAAACCTGGTACTACGCCCTCGAGCAGGATGAGGGCATGCCTTCTTGGGAGCGCTTCGTCGAGCTGTGCCGCCAACGCTTCGGACAGCCAGTTCGCGGTACTCGGCTGGCGGAGTTGGGGCGCTTGCCGTTCCAATCTACGGTCCAGGAGTTCGCCGACCGCTTTCAGGCGGTGTCCTGCCATGCACGTGGTGTCTCGGCCAAACAGAAGGCCGATCTCTTCGTCGGGGGCCTTCCCGAGTACATTCGGGTGGATGTGGAGATGCGCGATCCCCAGGACATCCAGACGGCCATGTACTTGGCACGGGCTTTCGAGCGTCGCGCGGCAGCCATGCCCACGGCGCCACCCCCGCGGGGTGCTCGGCCTCCACCTCGTCCCGGCCTGCCCCCGCGTGCCCCGCCACCAGCAGCGGGGGCTCCAGCTCAGCCGGGCGCTGGCCCCGCGGGCGGGCAGGGCGCCCCTCCCGTGCGTCAGTTCCGTCGCCTCACGCCGGCGGAACAGTTAGAGCGCCGCCGTCAAGGGCTGTGCTTCAACTGCGACGAGCCCTATGTCCGGGGCCATGTGTGCCCCCGGCTGTTTTACCTCGAGTCTACGGACTTCGTCGACGAGGCAGCCGGGGAGGTGCCTGCTGCAGAAGCCGATGCAGCCGCCTTTCCAGATGAGCCGGCCGGCCAAGGTGTGGCCGGTGATGCAGCAAACGCTGCTAATGCCCTTGTCGTTTCTCTCCATGCTGTTGCAGGAATCCGGCCGCCCAATGCCATGCTGCTCCCCGTCACCGTCAAAGATGAGAGTTTCCTCGCCCTCCTCGACACCGGCTCCACTCATAACTTTGTCCAAGGGGCTGTGTTGCGCCGTTTGGGCCTGTCTCCAGCTGGGGGTGACCACCTCCGGGTCACGGTCGCCAATGGGGAGCACGTGGCGTGTGAGGGCATGGCTCGGAATGTGCCCGTCCGCATCGGCGACGAGGACTTCACCATCACGTGTGTTGGCCTCAGCCTGGGCGCCTTCGACTTCATCATCGGCTTCGACTTCATTCGCACATTGGGCCCCGTGTTGTGGGACTGCGACGCCCTTACCATGGCGTTCTGGAGGGAGGGCCGCCGCGTCACCTGGCAGGGCGTGCCCGGCCCTCAGACGCCCTCCCCACAGCAGCCGGTGACCGCGGTCACGACTGACCCGCGGCTACCTCTCCTGGATCGCCTGTTGGCGCAGCACGGTGACATCTTCGACGAGCCTACTGGGCTCCCTCCGGCGCGCCCCTACGACCACCGCATCCACCTGCTGCCCGGGACGGCCCCAGTGGCGGTGCGGCCGTACCGATACCCGCAGCTGCAGAAGGACGAGCTCGAGCGCCAATGTGCAGCGATGCTTGCCCAAGGGATCATTCGGCCGAGCACTTCGCCGTTCTCCGCGCCCGTCCTGCTGGTGCTCAAGGCGGACAAGTCATGGCGCTTCTGCATCGACTACCGCTCCCTCAACGCCAAGACCTCCAAGGACAAATTCCCAATTCCGGTGGTTGACGAGTTGCTGGATGAGCTCCATGGGGCTCGTTTCTTCACCAAGCTTGACCTTCGTTCCGGCTATCATCAGGTGCGCATGCACCCGGAGGACATCGACAAGACGGCTTTCCGCACCCATCAGGGCCACTTCGAGTTTCTGGTGATGCCATTTGGGCTCTCCAATGCCCCGGCAACCTTCCAAGCGCTGATGAATGACGTCCTTCGGCCTTACCTGCGGCGGTTTGTGCTGGTATTTTTTGATGATATATTAATTTATAGTCCATCATGGGCCGAGCACTTGCAGCATGTCAACATCGTCCTCCACGCGCTTCGGGTACACCACCTTCACTTGAAACGATCCAAGTGCTCGTTTGGCGCATCGTCGGTGGCCTACCTGGGCCACGTGATCTCCGAGGGCAGCGTCGCCATGGACGCTGACAAGGTCGCCGCCGTGGCTGCGTGGCCCCTGCCGCGCTCTGCCCGTGGCTTGCGTGGTTTCCTCGGCCTCGCGGGCTACTACCGGAAATTCATTCAGGACTTCGGCATCATCGCCGCCCCACTCACGCGCCTCTTGCGGCGGGACGCCTTTGTGTGGGACGACGATGCTTCGGGGGCATTCGAGGCGCTCAAGCGCGCTTTGACCACAGGACCTGTTCTCCAGATGCCAGACTTTACTAAGCCCTTCGTGGTCGACTGCGACGCGTCGGGCGCAGGGTTCGGCGCCGTCCTCCACCAGGGCGTCGCGCCCCTCGCCTACTTCAGCCGTCCCTTCGCGGCCCGTCACATCAACCTGGCAGCCTACGAGCGGGAGTTGATCGGCTTGGTTCAGGCCGTTCGTCATTGGCGCCCATATTTGTGGGGGCGCCACTTTTTGGTTCGCACTGATCATTACAGCTTGAAATTTTTGCTTGATCAACGATTGTCTACAGTTCCGCAGCATCAATGGATCAGCAAGCTATTTGGTTTCGACTTCTCGGTCGAGTACCGGCCGGGCCGCTTGAACATCGTGGCAGACGCTCTCTCTCGCCGAGACTTGGCAGATGGGGGGCAGCCGTCCTGGTGGCCGCGGTTGCAGCAGCCCTCCCTGTGTCGGGACCATCCTTCGAGCTTCTGGACGCCATCCGGCGGGCAACAGCAGCCGCGCCTGACGCCCAGCACCTGCTGGCGCAGCTCCAAGTGGGGGAGCTGGCGGCCCCATGGCGCCTGGCTGACGGCCTTCTGATCCGTGGCTCCCGCGTCTACGTGCCGGACCAAGGGGACTTGCGCCAGCAAGTGCTCCTCTTGGCTCACTCAGTTGGCCATGAGGGCACCCAGAAGACGCTACATCGACTCCGTGCAGATTTCTACATCCCTCGTGATCGTGTGTTGGTGCAGGACCTGGTGCGTTCTTGCACCACATGTCAGCGCAATAAGACGGAGACGGTTCAGCCCGCGGGCTTGCTGCAGCCCCTAGACGTCCCCACCCAAGTGTGGGCGGATATTTCGCTGGACTTCATCGAGGGCTTGCCCAAGGTTGCGGGCAAGTCGGTCATCCTCATGGTGGTGGATCGCTTCTCCAAGTACGCCCACTTCATCGCGCTCGGCCACCCCTACACTGCTACGTCCGTCGCTCGTGCCTTCTTCGACGGCATCGTTCGCCTTCACGGGTTTCCGCTGTCCATTGTCAGCGACCGGGACCCCGTGTTCACCGGGCACGTTTGGCGAGACATCTTCAAGATGGCGGGCGTCCAGTTGCGCATGAGCACAGCTTTCCATCCGCAAACGGATGGCCAGTCCGAAGTGGTGAACAAGGTCATCGCCATGTACCTCCGTTGTGTGACGGGGGATCGCCCCCGTGCGTGGGTGGATTGGCTGTCGTGGGCGGAGTACTGCTACAACACCTCCTTCCACACGGCTCTTCGCGCCACACCGTTTGAGGTCGTCTACGGTCGCCCTCCTCCGCCGCTGCTGCCTTATTCGCCGGGTACAGCTCGGACTGAGGCTGCAGATGCGCTTCTTCAGTCCCGTGATGAGATCCTCGCCGAGGTGCGCCAACGTCTTTTGCAGGCTCCGCAGCTGTCCAAAAAATATTATGATGCCGGCCACCGCGACGTCGAGTTCCAGGTGGGCGACTGGGTGTGGCTGCGGCTGCTCAACCGCACAGCCCATGCACTCTCTCCAGGGGCCAAGGGCAAACTCGGTCCTCGCTATGCTGGGCCGTTCCGCGTCTTGGAGCGTCTTGGAGCGGTGGCGTATCGTCTACAGCTGCCCGAAGGTGCCCGTCTTCATGATGTCTTCCACGTGGGATTGCTCAAGCGCCACCACGGTGACGCTCCAGCAACGCCGGCCAGCCTGGCGCCGACCTTTGACGGCCGTTACACTCCTGCCCCGGCCAAGGCACTACGTGTCCAGCGACGCCGTGACACCTGGCAGGTGCTGATCCAGTGGCATGGTTTTCCAGAAGAGGATGTGACATGGGAGTCCGTTGACGAGTTCCGCACCTTCTACCCCGACTTCCAGCTCGAGGACGAGCTGTTTGAGAAGGCGGGGAGAGATGTTATGACCGGCATCCAGTACTCCAGGCGAAGGCCCAACAGTGGCTAGAGGATGCGGCGGGTTAGGGGGCTTAAGGCCCATATTTATCATATTTTACATAATATTAGAGTTATTTTCTATTATTATTCAGAGACATAAATATCTGTAAACTCTATTGAGGGAATTAAGCAGAAACAATTATTGTTTCCGGCTTCCTCAGGGAGCCGGGAGAAACCCTAGCCGCCTTCTCTCTTCCGTGAACAGTACCGCGGCACTGTAACGCCGGTACTGTAGTGCCGCCACACTCTCCCTCCGCGAGGGCGCCCCGCCGTGGTCCATCGCGGTTTAAGCCTCGACCCCCGATCACCCACCGCTACAACCTGCGCTCGGTCAGAGGAGGAACCTCGGTTCCTATCACATGGTCTTGTGGAGGGTCACTAAAATTTTGTGGCATTTGTTGTTGAGGTGCTGGTTTGGTGTGACATCATGTTTAGTCATGAAATGTGAACAGTGAGGGCTTTTGACATTACACCAAAAAAAGATTTATTATTTTTGGTAACTTTTAATCCTGTCTAGAGTGCGCTTAAGCTTCTGTCGTCTCTGTGGGTGCCTTGAATTACCTATGCTCCAATGTTGATTAACATGTCCCTCTGAGGAGTGTTTTTGTGGTAACTTATGGACTTTCTATATTACTAATATTATTAGGTATGGAATGTAACTATAATATGCTTTGCTCTGTACTATTTGTTTGTGTCTTGTCATGGTTGGGTGATGCTTATCACAAAGTTTATTTGTTGTGCTGGATTGTTGAATGTGGAGTTTCCAAAGTTACTAATAGGAAGTTTGCATTTTCTTATGTCACTTACCATTCACCATTTATCATTTTATATGGTTCATAACATGCTGATCGAAGCTTGTTGAAGTGCAGACAGGCAAAGGATACACTCAAGCTCCTAAAGAAACGTCTTGGAAGCAAGAATTCAAAAGTGCAAATTCTAACACTTTATGTGAGTTCTACACTTCTACTAGACTTATCCTTTACTTTAAAAAAAAAAACAGAATTTTTACATATCGTGAATTCACTTAGCAATGTTTGGATTGTACAAGATTAGCGATATTCATTTGCTAACATCATGGAAAAAAAGCTTTTAGAATCTAGTTTCCACATTGCGACTTGTTTCATAAACACAGAGTTTAGTCATTTAGGTTTTACATTAGCACCTCCATTATTTAGTTTTGGAAAATTATGAACATAACAGCTTTTGCTGATGTTCATGCTTCTTTAATTTGAGCTGATGTGATGATTCTGACTTGTTCCCTTGTGTCAGGTGCTAGAGACTCTAAGCAAAAATTGTGGGGATATTGTTCATCAACAGATCGTTGAGCGTGACATATTGAGTGAAATGGTTAAGATAGTAAAGAAAAAGGTGATGAGAATACCTGTTTGATGTACTGTTTTTCTGCATTCATGTGCTTCTATGTTTGATATTTGTTTCAACTTTTCAGCCAGACTTGAGCGTCCGAGAGAAGATATTGAGTTTGATTGACACATGGCAAGTGGCTTTTGGAGGTCCATCTGGAAAATATCGACAGTATCATGCGGCTTACCAAGAACTCAGGGTACCATCAGCTTTTGTTACCGAACTCTTTCTTTGCCCTGTTCTTATTATTTATATATGTGTGATCATGGATTCTGAATTTTCTAGTTACACTGTTTCCCATTTTGTAGTTTGTTCGATTTTATCTTTTCTCTGGGTTTTGGACTGCATACTTTTATTAGTTAGCCGAACCTTGATTAGTACATTGCTATCATAATTTTTGCAGGCTGCTGGTGTTGATTTTCCACCTCGTGAAGAAAATTCAGTCCCATTGTTTACACCACCTCAAACTCAACCGTTAAGACATCCACATCTATATCCACCTCCAGGTCAAAGTTATGAAGATGCTGCCATACAAGCTTCTCTTCAATCTGCCCCTCCTGCACCTCCCCTCAGGTAGTCTTTTATGTGCTTTACCAATGTGATTTCTGAGCTTTGGCCTTTCTGATTTAGTTTCTTCTGTATTGAGGAGTCATCATTTATGTTTAATGTCCGAGCGTTGAAAGGAGTACCACTATAGTATCATCGTCTTATGTTGATATTTTATATTTATGCTTCTATGTTGGTTGTACCTTGTCTTGTTATTTTCTCCTTGTTGCAGCCCATGCTTAATAATTTGTAAAAATTCTATTCTGAATGATTGCTCACATTTTTTCATACTTCCTGTAAATACAAGATTTTTAGATAACACAAAAACATGGTAGAATTGTTGAAATAAGCATGTTTGAGGTCTGCAAAATCTACAGCTCATAAAACAGCAAACACATGGCATCCACAGAATATGCCTCAGCACACAACAATTTTGCAGGACTAATTTTAAACTGTTTATATAAAGCCTATTGATGGTCACTTCTAGGTAGCTGGGATGATGGTGATGAAATGATGAATGCATTTTCGAGTTTATTAGTTCCATCTCAGTTGTTGCTGCTACCCCCTTGTTGGTTTTAATCAACTTCAAACCATACTAGCAAGTAGCAATGTGGCAGTACCTTGATTATGATTATATTTGCTGTGCCCCCATTGTGCAGGCCACATGCTCATGAAACTAGGTCCAAGCTATTCTTAAAAAGTTCTTATTGCATTGGCAGTTCTTTGACCAAACATTTACGAGACATGTTTTTACTGTCAATACAAAAAGAACTTGTTCTTTATTTCCTTTGTGAAACTTCTTAGTTACGTAATTAGTTTAGGAGTCAAATATCCATTGTCATGCCAAACAACTCAAATTCTTGAAAGTTTTTCACTGTTCATGATTTTTGTTTCACAAAATCTTTGCAGTGCAATTTTAGTTTATTTATTTTCTGCGTCCATTATTTTGTACAGTCTGAGCGAGATTCAAAGTGCTCGAGGGATTGTGGATGTGTTAGATGAAATGTTAAATGCTCTGGACCACCGGCATCCTGAGGTGACTTTCTTTTAAAGCACTAAGTTTTATAATGTTTCAGTACAATCCTTGGATCACTTCTATAGTTTTATTTTGTCATTCGGTACAAGTTATTTTGTAGTGATGTTAGCTCTACTATACCCATTTTTTTTGTAAAATTAAAGAATTTTTTGGTATAAACCATTTGATCTGTCAATGATCTTTGTGCTATGCTATGTAAAATTATAGTCACATCTATTATATTGTCATGTTGATAGCTGGTATTACTCCAATTGTTTCGTAGGTAGGATTATCAATGTTGCTGTGCAAGTATTAATCAAGTTTACATTGGGTTGCTTTTATTTTAAGTATTTTTACCCATTTCCTGATTTATATATGTGTTTTGAGTCAAGTATATTATTCCATTGTGAGTTTATCATATTTGTTCAAACAGAAATGTCGTGTAACTACTTTTCCATTGGGCTCCTAATGAACCGTGTTTTCCATAAGGACTCAGGGTGCAGGAATTCGATTGAGATTTCAGCCCTGTAATCTTTTCTAGAAGTTGGTCTCATTTTGCATAAATCTACCTTTGTCAAAATGCTTTTCGTCTTCAATGACAAATGAGAATCTCAACAGCGCAAGTGCATTTAAACAAGTGCTTTAGTATAAATTTTTTATTTGTTTAGGCAGTCTTGTCTCTTTGTTTCTTAATCTTTTATCATGCTCTTTGGTTCTGATTGGGCTTCATACTGTAGGGTGTAAGGGAGGAGGTCATTGTTGACCTTGTTGGCCAATGCCGATCATATCAATCTCGTGTCATGGATCTTGTTAACAGTACTGGGTATGATTTTATTTTGTTGTTTCCTTTTCCTTGTATTTTACACCTATGTTGTAACAGAACATCCTGTATTCTCTCTGCAGCGATGAGAGCCTTCTATTTCAGGCTCTAGGACTAAATGATGAGTTACAGCGAGTTGTTCAGCGTCATGATGACATAGCAAAGGGGATCCCTCCTGGTACTGGAGCACCTGTACCTGCTTCTGCAAATGTCAACCAAGGGACTGCCCCACCTAGGTCCACTGTGGTTTCATTTTCTCCACTTCTAAATGTACACGAGGACGATGAACCGGAAGATGAGTTCTCTGTGCTTTCCCGCAGGTAAGTTATTTAATTTTTAACATAATACAAGTTATTTTGATACATGCTACTGTTATTTCAAGTTTGGGGGATTGTTGTTATAACATATCAAATTATGTTAAAATAAAACAAACTGTAGAAAGCAAGTTTTTCTTTGGTTCATTTTGTGTTACTAAAGCCTGCAGAAAGAAACCTACAGGTTTCTTTTATTCATTGGCTGATGTACATTATATGCTTGTAGGTCTGCAAGGGATGGCGCAGTAGCACAGAACAACCTGCCTTCTGCTCCAAGAAATGAAAGGCCATCATACCCAAGCCCACTTCTTCCTCCACCACCAGCATCTAAGAGGCCTGTTTACACAGAGGCAAGCGGTATTGACTATCTTAGTGGTGACTCCTATAAGTCAGAAAAGGCATCAGATGATTTCATCAACCCAACTGCTCCAGCTAATATATCTACATCATCCAATTCAAAGCCAGAAGCATATCCGGCACCAAGTTATGGTAGTAGCAGGCCAGACAGTGTGTCTGACGACTTTATAAACCCAACTGCGCCTAGCTTCTCTGCACCTTCTCGTCCTACAAATGAGGAGCCAATCCGCTCGTCCGTGAAGCAGCAGGAGAGTCTACCTGATGATGACTTCATAAACCCAACTGCTCTTCCTGGTTTCTCGTCGTCTTCGGCTACTAAGGAGTCTAGTGAAGATCTTCCAAAAGCTCCATGGGAATCACAAGCTGCTGCTGCAGGTGCCCTGCCGCCACCTCCGGCGAGGTATGGCCAGAGACAGCAGTACTTTGAGCAAAACGTGTACTCTGGTGGGAGCAACGGAGGTGGGTACGATGGACTGCTGACACAGACTGAAAACCTCTCCCTGAACCCACGGAGCAGTGAGAATGAGAAGAGTGCATCGCGGCCGACAGCATCCCGCCAGGCTAAACCCGAGGACTCCCTTTTCAAGGACCTGGTCGACTTTGCAAAGACCAAGCCTTCATCTCCGTCGAAACCAGCCAACAGCCGCAGGACCCGCTGAAACGCGATACGTGTACATTGAGTCGTCCAGCTATTCATTTCACAGGTTAGGGGCTTCAGATTATATATACCAATGAAATAAGGGCGTTTGAAGACTGGTTTTCATTGCATTGCATGGGAAATTATTTTGGTTGCGTTTAGAATCACAGCTGTCAGATACAGACAGTACTTGGTCATAATCCTGGGTGTGTTATGTCTAGTTAGCTGCTCTTAAATCTCTGTGTTGTCGGCTTTAATTCCATTTTTTTTTTCTTTTTACTTAGCTGTGTATATATATGTTACCCGATTGGACAGCAATATTCATAGTTGAGTTTGCAACTTGAGGACAAGACTTGGCTGCCTATTTTCAGTGTGGATAAATTTGGCGCCCATGGTCAATTGTTCGCTGCTTGTGTTTTGGTACTCGTCCGAGCAGCAAAGCTTTGTGTAGAGTTCCATGCTCTCTGCCACCACCAAGCATTGGATATATAGCAACAAAGCCTGCTCCCTGTTGTGTGCAGCCGAGCACTAGAAAGAAAAGGACCTTGTCTCGATTTCTACCACAACTCCTCCTCTCTCTCAAACCCGCAATTAGCGTCAACTGCCTGCAAGTGGACACCACAGTACACTACAGCCGTGACTCGCATCCTTCATCCTCTGTTCTTCATCTCAGGCTTTAGAGAGGCTGCAGGAGCTGCTCCTCCTGCTCATGAACACGTGTGCTGTTGGCTTTACTTCCATTACTTTGTTCTCGATCAGCCACTCAATTCGGACAGCGATATTCGTAATGCCATGTAGTGTAGTAGTGTAGTTTGGAACTTGAGGAGTCTTATTAGTTCCTCTGTCATCGTCTTCTCTTCAGTTAAGTGCGCCTGATTGAATTAAGTTTTTCACCTATCGGTTCGGTGACTCAAATCCATGGAAGTAGCTGTAGAGAGACTGGTAAGGGTGTGTTTAGTTCGCGAAATTTTTTGGCGTTGGTTACTGTAGCACTTTCGTTTGTATTTATCAATTAGTGTCCAATCATGAATTAATTAGACTCAAAAGATTCGTCTCATGATTTTCTATCAAATTGTGTAATTAGTTTTTTTCATCTACATTTAATGCTCTATACATGTGTCTAAACATTCGATATGACGGGAAATTTTAAAAAGTTTTGGAAACTAAACATGGCCTAAATGCCCGTTTTCGTCAGCGTGGAAAAACCGCGAGTTAGCTACGTAGCTGCCTTTGGTCAGTTGGCACTTGGCAGGCAGTTTCCCTTGTCAGGCTGACCAAAGGCAGCTAGCTCGTGTGGAATTCCATGCTCTGTGCACAAGAATCCTTTCTCTGCGGAGCAGAGAGCTCGTGTGGAATTCCTTGCTCTCGCAGAAAAAAATCCCCGCCGTTCTGTCGTGCAACACTGGTGGCCTGGTGCAGCCCCCGCAGGAGGGACACGCGGCGCCGTGCGTGTGGACTGTGGAGGGCAGACAGGGGATCGGGCCACTGAAACTGAAAAAAAAAAACGCCCCTACCCCCGTCTCTCCGCCTGTACGTCTGCCATCAGCGTCAGCGTCGGACGGTATGCTAATCTCCCTTTCATCAAAAAAGAAGAATTGCCATATGCATGCTTCTACTTGCTTTAATTTGGACTGTAGGGCGTGTTTAATACCATGGGATAGTTGTTATTCCCTCTATTCAGAATTCTAAATCGCTCGGACAATTTGGGTACACCAATCTTATCATGTATCTAGACATACGGCATATGCTATTATGCCTGGAATAGTGGGAGTAGCAGCTAATTCTAAACTTAAGTTAGCCCTACTACCTTAGTGCATTCAAAAAAGGAGGGGAGACTAATCGGTGGGTTAATTTTTTTAGCTAACCAATCATATCTAATTTAAGCTAATTCTGTAGCCCCAACTAGTACCAAACAGGCCTTTGAATTGGACAATTATTGTAGAATTAGGGTACGAGTTAGGCTAGTTGTTTTTTCACTGTATTATAAGTCCATGTTTGGATACCCCGTATCAAACTCAATCCACATGTGTTTTAAGCTGTTCGGTGTGGAATTTAAACTGAATTTTACGCCAAACCATTTTAGCACGCATGAGTTGAGGTGAATAAATGTGCATCCAAACATTAAAACGTAAATGAACTAGAAAACATACGATGGTACGCGTCTGTCGAAGGAGTCGGAAACAACTTACGACCTGTGTGGCGGATGATGAACTCTCGTTCGGGAATAATGGATGACCCAAAAAAATGATATGAGGGTACTTTGAGAATATAGAAAATTTGAAAGCAAAGTAAAAAATATGGAAAAAGAAGTTTCTAGTTTTTTAATATTAGATATAGATATAAATAGATATAGAGATATAACTGTAGATATAGATTAGTAGAGGAGATGCTATTTCAAAAATGAAAATAGTATGGTATATGCTATTTATTTTATTTATTGATAACGCAGCTCATGAAAAAACGCCATTGGGGATGCCTACGTACAATGCAACGGCAGTATCTCAACTCCACCTCCACGGCTTGGAACGACGTCAGTTCCGGCAAGAGTCGTCCGTATTAGTGATGCGAGGGATGATGTCATGCTGCAACGTTTTTTGTTTTCGTTTCATGCAGCAGGAAACACACGGAAGTCATCATGCAACAAATGCCTGGCGGACACCGTCTTCTCCTTGCTGTCCTCGTGGTCCCGCCGCGCGAGTCTCACCTCTCACGGGCGGCCGCAGCCATCAGCAGCCCATGCCCGTCGTCACCCAGATGCGGCAGCGACTGCAGCAGCAGCAGCCCACACGCTGACACGCACAGCGATAGCAAGCAGTACGCGGCGGGGGCCTGCGCGAACGAGCGACGACCCCGTCGGTGTCGGTGTAGGGGTGGGTGGGGCCACGTTCAGATCGGTGGCGCCGCGTCACGGCCGCACGCCATCCGCATGCCCGGCGCGGCGGCGCCCCGGCCCGTGGTACAGTAGCACACCACCAGCCACGTCACGCCCATCCGGCTCTCGGTTCTCTGGTCTTATTTAGTTCACTCCAAAATGTAAAAATTTTCAAGATTTTCCGTCACATCGCATATACTGGTACATGTATATGTAGGTAAAAAAATAACTAATTCGACAGTTTATCTGTAAATGTCGAGATGAATCTTTTAAACCTAGTTAATCTATAATTTGATAAAGTTTATCAAATACAAACGAAAAGTGTTACGATGCTTTTTCAAAAAAAAATTGGAGACTAAACATGGCCCTAGTTTAGTGGTGGTCACGCACTCACGCATCACCATTCACGGCGAGCGATATGTGCTACAGTACTACTACGTACTACGGAAGTAGTATATCTTGGAGATTGTTCTCTTCTCTGTATTTTGCTTTTTTATTACCCACGTGACTCGCACGATGTGATTATTGTTTTCCCTCGCTCGGATTCTTGAAAGCCATTTTTTTTGCCTAGTTTCTGCAATGTGGATTCTGAGCAAAAATTGATGGGGTATTTGGATCCCTAGTTTTTAAGAATTTAGCTTTATTTATTGTTCCATAGGTCACAAATACTAGCAAAAGCTGGGTATGAACAGTTTCATAATTTTTAACAATTCAGCAAAAACTGACAGAAAAAACTAGGGGTGTTTAGATCCCACCTAATTTCTAAAAGGCAGATTCTTAGAAACTGACAAAAACTGGAGGGATCCAAACATAGCCTTAGTTATAAAAAACAAACTCTAAGGCTTAAGGCTGAAGTTTAACATATCGGTATAGCAAATTTACAAAATCAGTTTAATTCTGCAAGAAAAAAATGTAAAACTATATATAAAGAATTTTGTATGGTACCTGAGTATGTAGGATAAGTGATTATATTTGGAGATGAAAACGGTCCTTTTGCCCAAAGGCATTTATATATAGACGTCGTCCTTAAGGCATGTTAGGGTTGCTTCACTCCACTTTTTCATCTATGCTCTATATTTTTTCAGCTAAATAGATATAGCTTCATACAGGGACGAAGCCAGTGGGGGGCAACCCGGGCTCCAGCCCCCCCTACCGGCCATGGGAACACATAGCCCCCCCTAAGCCCTGCCTACAACCATGAGGAGGAAGAAGAAGAGAAGGAGGGGCAGGAGGAATAAGAAGAGAAAGCAGCCCTGGCTCCGATCTGATCCTGGCTTCGTCCTTGGCTTCATATACTCTACTTCAGAAAAAAAAAGTACAGTTGAGAGAGTATTTAAAGAGGTGTTTCGAAAACTCTAGGTTTTTGTACAGCTACTTTACAGTGAAGCTGTAAAGTCGTTGTACTTTATTAAAGTAGTGCCAAACATGCCATTAGTCTCCTCTTCAGCTTTTTCAGCTTTCTTCTCCTTTTTTTCCTCCCTCGTGCTACTTTGGTTGAGGTTGTAGAGCTCATGTTTCAAGAAATAGAGAGTGGGCTGGGCGTCTTGGGGGTTCAGAGAGCAGGGGTGGATGTGGATCGAGATGCCACACGTGCTGATTGGTGGGGGCCACACAAGAGGAGAGCTAAACAGTTTACTTCCTGATGCTAGTGTTCGGATGGACTCTGACTTGATCGGATAGACTGTCCAATACATCCGGACAGACCGTCCGTCCATGCACAGCACGCAGTGCCAAACTTTGAAGCTCTTGACTAGTTTTTGCAAATATGTAATTTGATGATGAATGCTCATGATGCAAGAAGTAATTCTCCTAGATAGCCTATTTTAAAAGGAAATGAAGCTACCAAGATTGATTTCATAATTTTGAAGCATTAGAGAATTAACTATGTAATTAACAAGCTCAAAGGATTTTATAATTTTATTTAAAATTGTAGATTTGTAGACATTGTTTTGGTTCAAAATTATATTTAAATAATGATTTAATATTTCATGAGGAATCCAGCAAATTTATTCATAATCTTTGGAGCTAGGATTTTTTTTATATGAATTGTACAAGATCATGCAAATTTATTCATAATCTTTGGAGCCAGGAGAATTACAGAATAGATGTTCGGGATTTTTGTTTCGGTCGAAGGTTATCAAGGGTTACTCAATATAGAGAAGGAAGGAGAATCCAGCTTTGTATCCAGTGAGTGTAAATGCCGTAGAATCTACTACTACAAAAGAATAAGAAAAGTCCGGTAATCACGTTAAAACCAATATCCAGCGGGTGCAAATGCCTTGAAATCCATAGACGAACTGAGCAATACCTAATCTGGAGAGCCATATGTCCGCAAAAATGAGCAAGTCTGCTGCTAGCACTTTGCTTGCGCATAGTCCTTTTTCCCAGTGCAGAGCAAAAGAGATGTCGTCATTTATAGAACAACAAAAGAAAAATCACCTACTTTATCCGTTAGGAAGCGAACAAAATGTACAGCAATCAGACATATGTTCACCAATGTGGAGTCTGGGTGTGAAAGTTGTGGCAATGAGAGGAAAGCCAGAAAAGGCTGATAAACTATGGTGCAAGCACTCGTGAGTATAAATGCCCTCGATTCCAGAGGACAAAAAAAAACAAGAAGATAATCACTTCGACATCCTGTGAGTGCATAAACGCCCTAGAATCCTTAAATCAAAAACTATAGAACTCAATGCAAGCTCACTTTAATATCAAGTGAGTGAATGCCCCTAAAATCCATAGAAGAACCAAAAGGTAGTGGTCTAGCAGAGGTTTGTGATGACCTGCAGAGGCACCAGCATCTTTACTTGACACTTTGCAGAAGCAAATGTTTGAAAGGGCGTGTTGCATACATTCTTTTTAGCTCAGTAGAAACGGAGCGATGGGACCTTCGGTGACTGATGGATAGTGGTCTTAATTTTTTTCCTTGCATACACGGTATTGAACTTTAGTCTGAGGCTAACCTTGGCGTAGGCTTGCGTTGCTACTGCCCTAAGTATCTATCATGGAGTGCACAGAAGAATTAGAAAACTCGGATGCAAGCATCTGGTGATCAGATCCGGTGAGTGTAAATGCCCTGGAATCTATAGACGAACTGAGCAATACCTAACCTGGGGAGCCATATGCCAAAATGACCCAAGTCTGCCGGTACTTTGCTTGCGCATGACTTGCTTGGCCTTTTCCCCCCTAGCACAGCAAAAGAGAGGCTGCTGATGTCGTCATCTATAGAACAACAAAAGAAAAATCGCCTACTTTATTACCGTTAGGAAGCGAACAAAATGTACAGCGCGGCGAACCTTTGGTATCTTCGTCCCAATCTGACCAAAAATCATCGCATACTTTTCTTTACAGCAAGCACAATATACACCAAATATGGTTTTGTCTGGATTTGCCATGCATTGATCCACTTCTTTTATTTATGAGAATCTCGAGTTGCCCTTGCTTGATCCATTTCCATTTGGGCCACCAAATAAAGTCGAAAATCTAGGTGTGCTCCCCGTGACCCCGTCTTCCTCTTTGCTTGCTTTGCTTCTCTGTGATTTCCGCGCGGAATGAGAATAGAACAGTTGAGGCCATTTGTTTTCTAGATTGGATGAGAGGGATGTGATGTTGATTGGCGGACGTGGATCGTATATATCTGCTCCCTCTAATATAGCACTACTGTATCTAATGGTTGATAATGACATCGATGGATCGTGCATTGTATTGGCGGTGTATGATTAGCTGTCACAGACTAGCTGCACCAGGATCACGTCTCGTGAACTCGTGATCGATCCATATACGCACGCACGTGAACGATCGAAGAGTCAACAACACCACAGCATCACCCAGTACGGTAAGAATACGGACCGTTTGACAGAGGCTTTAGCTTGCGACGAAAATAGCTCTAGCTGTGACGTCTGTTGTGAGCAGATTCTCTGGTTAAGCCAAAGCAATTTTGAAAACACGTTTATAAAAGAAAAAAAAACAGTTTCTTCGGCTGACTGTTAGATAGAAAGAGCGAAATATCCATAGTGTCCTTCTTTTTTTTTCCCTTTTTTTCCTCTTCCTTTCTAATTTTTTATTATTCCATACCCTTGAAAAAATTACCATTCCAAGAGCAGTAAAAACGCCCTTCTGTCGAACACATACGATCCCACTTTAATTTTGTCGCAAAACCGTATTCAATTTAATCCTACACTCCTACACATACGATGTTCACAGCAATATACGGTATTCGTTTGCCTTCAAAAAAAATATACGGTATTCGCCACACCTCTCTCCACGTCGTCCTGATCGTATACGCCCCGGGGGCCTACGACGGCCTACGTCGCGCGGCTAATCAGAGGCCGTGGACATGTCACATCCGTGACGTGGCGCGCCCCGATTGGCCCAGGCCCCGCCAATGTACGTGGCCGCCCGCCACCGTGTCCCCGGCGGCGCGTGGCACGCGCGCGAGCCGTGCCAGGACACCACTCTACTACAGCCTCCTACCACTCCTGTTTAGAACCGCCCACTGTTTATAGTAGCCCCCTTAATTTACGATTAATTACATCCTAAAAAAGCAGGCGACACGGTCTTTTCCTACCCCACCATCCTTTAGCGCCTCTTAATGACGCCGATTATCCAAAGCGATTCGCGATAACCACAGGGACCCAACCGCAAACGTGACCTGCAAATATCTCGTGATCCCCGGTCCCGCCGCCGGTGGGGCCCGGGCGGCAGGGACCCGCCCGCCGCGGTCCTGGTGGACCCGGAGCCCCTGTGGACTCCTCGCGTGCCTATTAAACCCCACGTCCCCACCACCCCACGGCAGCAGTGTCATCCTCCCTCCCTCCGGACGAAATCTGACCCGGCACACACTGCGCTGCTCCGCCCGTGGCCGCCATGGCGATCCGCTCCTCCAAGGCCTGCTGGATCTCGCTGCTGCTCGCGCTCGCCGCCGTCGCGCTCCCCGCGCGGGCGGAGGAGCCGGCGGCGGAGGGTGCGGCCGAGGCCGTTCTCACCCTCGACGTCGACACCTTCGACGAGGCCGTCGCCAAACACCCCTTCATGGTCGTCGAGTTCTACGCCCCCTGGTGAGTCGCTCGCGCGCGCTGCCCCCGCACGCATGGCCGATTCGTTTAGTGGTGGTTCGTACGGGTAGATCTCGCGCTCGGATCGCGAGGGTTTAGCGCGCTCGGATCGGGGATTCCGCTGTGGGCTTGGTGAGATGCTTGGGTTGGGTGTTCTGTTCAGATGCGCGGGACTTGTGCTCGGATTGGGTTTTGGTGATGTGACGCGGCGTCTGGGGTCGCAGTTACGCTGATTTAGTCGCTGTTCTTCGCGTGGATTTGTTTTGGTTACTGTGTACCCGTGCGGCAACGCGAAGTTCCAGGTCCACACTCAGGCCCCGTTTGGTTTGGGCCTCGTTTAGTTCGGTGAATTGGGGAGAACAACACTGTATCAGAATTATTGTAGCATTTCGTTTGTATTTGGTAAAAATTATCCAAATTTTGACTAACTAGGCTTAAAATGTTCATCTCGCAAAGTACAACAAAACTGTGCAATTAGTTTTTGATTTCATCAACATTTAGTACTCCATGTATGTGCCGACATTTTGATGTGACAGGGAATTTTCTTTTTGCATAGTGAAATTTGGGGAGAATTGGGGGAACTAAACAGGGCTTCGTTTTTGTTAAAGTTTAACTCCCATCGCATCAATGTTCCCTCAAATGCATAGAGTACAGACTAATTGCATGCATGTCGGTATAGATTAGTAGTAATTTACGAGACGAATCTATTAAACCTAATTAGTTCAAGATTGGAAACTTTTTATCAAATAAGACGAAAATGCTACAGTGTTTGTTAACCTTTAACGCCTCAAACCAAACACCCCTCAGATGAGTAGTGCTAAGTTCTGGTAGTAGTTGTTTTCGTCGATTTGTTGTTTGGTCTGGGTACTCGGTGGCTCAAGGATGATGAATCGCCGGTTTTGTTCGTTTTCTGCGGTTGGTGTGCTTGATTTGACGTCTGTGCGATGCTTTTTTGTTGTTGTCACATGTATGCAGAATTAGGCCCGCACTTGCAACTATACTGAGGTGGTATTGTTTCTGTGTGATTACTGTTGGGGCACACTTGCAAGTTGGCAACTTCGCTGATGTGTTACTTATGTGTTTTCACTGTTGCTATCGTTACATGATCTCTATTAATTATTGTAGCTAATGTGGTCAAATCGAATTTGCAGGTGTGGACACTGCAAGAAACTTGCTCCAGAGGTAATAATGCTTCTCCTATCCTGTGGTCACTCCCTTTACTTACAGAAAGTCTGTTCTGATTGGTTCGGTCTCATATGCTAAACTGCTTTTTCTGTGATGTTTCAGTATGAGAATGCGGCCAAGGCACTTAGCAAGCACGACCCACCAATTGTTCTCGCTAAGGTTGATGCTAACGAGGAGAAGAACAGGCCGCTTGCTACCAAGTACGAGATCCAAGGGTTCCCAACCCTCAAGATCTTCAGGAACCAGGGGAAGAACATTCAGGAATACAAGGGCCCCAGGGAGGCTGATGGCATTGTGGATTACTTGAAGAAGCAGGTTGGCCCTGCGTCCAAGGAGCTCAAGTCACCGGAAGATGTTGCTACCCATTTCGATGACAAGAAGATCTACATTGTAAGCTTCCAATTCAAAAATTTCACCTGTTTTTATTCAGTAATCATTTAATCAGTTTTATGATGCGCATGTCAAGTGATGCTCTTGAGCTGACAATTGACTGATAATTGCAATTTTATAGGTTGGTGTCTTCACAGAATTCAGCGGCCCTGAATTTACAAACTTCATGGAGGTCGCTGAGAAGCTGAGGTCTGACTATGACTTTGGCCACACTTTGCACGCCAACCACCTCCCACGTGGTGATGCAGCTGTGGAGAGGCCATTGGTCAGGCTGCTGAAGCCTTTTGATGAGCTTGTTGTAGACAGCAAGGTTTTACTCACATTCTCTGTTACATTTGGTGATAGTTTTGGTAGTGCTCATGTGTTTCATACTGACAATGAAGCATACCATCTATATTAATGTCATGTGATTGTCGTTAGTGACACATTGCTGCTACATTGTGCAGGATTTTGATGTCGCTGTTCTTGAGAAGTTTATTGATGCTAGCAGCACCCCTAGGGTTGTCACTTTTGACAAGAACCCTGACAACCACCCATACCTCATGAAGTTCTTCCAAAGCACAGCCCCCAAGGTAATAACATGACATTTCTGCTTGAAATAGTCTGAGTACTTCTATCAGCCAATTGTTGGTTAACTTGGCAGTTTTTATAACTTTATTTATTATTTACTACTGGATATCAACTAAATTTGATTGCAAGCTACCATGTCTGCATCCAACTAGCTTTAGTGTGCCATGTTAACTCTATTGAATGAATGCAATGCTTGGCAATTTGGAGTCTGCATCACTTAATTATCAAGTATATTTCTAGTGCAATCAACAAACTTTCTGGATTCATATAACAGCTTGTTCTATTCATATTTTAAATTTTCTAGTTTGAAGCTATAATTCTTGTGCGTTGGAAAAGGATGTTTACAGCATTGCACAATGGTTTTAAATTATTCATTACTGACTATTTTCACTGTTCTGTGACACCAAATGATTGGCAGGCTATGTTGTTTTTGAACTTCTCCACTGGACCTTTTGATTCTTTCAAGTCTGTTTACTCTGCTGCCGCAGAGGAATTCCAGAACAAGGAAATCAAGTTCCTTATTGGTGACATTGAAGCCAGCCAGGGTGCCTTCCAGGTTGGTTCTCACTTCCCCTTCTACATGATGCTTTTAAATTTTATACCAAAACCCTCTATGCTAACAGTCAAACTGTTGAAATGGCAGTACTTTGGTCTGAAAGAGGACCAGACACCCCTTATCCTCATCCAGGATGGTGATTCCAAGAAGTTCTTGAAGGATCACATTGAGGCTGACCAGATTGTCTCTTGGTTGAAGGAGTACTTTGTAAGTACTGCTTGAACTTTAATACACTCATGTGATTATTTGTTTTGTTTAATTAATATGATATGGTTGTAGAGCTCATTGATCTGTTATATTTGTAGGATGGCAAATTGACGCCGTTCAAGAAGTCTGAACCTATTCCTGAGGTCAACAATGAGCCTGTTAAGGTTGTTGTGGCTGACAACATCCACGATTTCGTCTTCAAGTCTGGCAAAAATGGTACATATCCTGATTATTCTGTTCTATTTCATCAAATTAGGTTTATGGTAGGTGTAATTTCAGAAATTACGTTTAGCATGTAGTTCTTGTCTTTGTCCCAGTGATGGAATTCTTTATATAATAGATTGAATAATCTTGATATATCTAATTCTGTAGTTCTTAATTCTGTTTAGCATGTAGTTCTTGTCTTTGTCCCAGGGATGGAAGTCTTTTTTATAATAGATTGAAATAATCTTGATATATCTAATTCTGTTGCAGTTCTTATTGAATTCTATGCCCCCTGGTGTGGACACTGCAAGAAGCTGGCGCCGGTCTTGGAAGAGGCAGCCACCACTCTCCTGAGTGATGAGGAAGTTGTGATTGCTAAGATGGTCCGTTTCTTACCCCATTAGACTTGGTCACTGTTCCTCCAGGACCCTTGTTACAAAAACCATTGTGGCTTAACCCCTATTTTGTTTCCAGGACGCGACCGCCAATGACGTGCCCAGTGAGTTCGAGGTCCAAGGGTACCCAACCATGTACTTCGTGACCCCCAGCGGGAAGGTCACCGCCTACGACAGCGGCAGGACTGCGGACGATATCGTCGACTTCATCAAGAAGAGCAAGGAGACCGCCGGCGCCGCCCAGGCGACGACGACATCCGAGAAGACAGCTGACGCGGCTGAGAAGGCCGAGCCCGTCAAGGACGAGCTGTAAACACCCAAGGCGTGGACTGCTGTGGCTGTGTAAGCATGGGAGGAGGGGGAGAACACCTGGCGCTAACATGCTTGGCAGCGCCAAGCCTCCAACGACTCTAGTTTTTGTGAGAGGGGAGAGAGGGCAGAGAGAGAGAGAGAATGCGAGGGATCTGTGACGTGTTTTGCTGCTCTGTGGCGCGGCATGTTTGTGTATCCCATTGAGATTATGTACAATTACAAGCAGTCAGCGGTACCTTTTTAGTTAATTATCAGAAATGACAGTAGAAACAAACTGATTGTGGTCGGGTTGAATGGATGAATAAATGGCGAGTCCGCCATCATGAAAGAGGCGCTTTTGTGATGGTTGGGTTTAATTGAATGAATAAATGGCGAGTCATGAGACAGGCTTTTTTGCGACGTGAGCAAAACTAATGCTGCAAGCAACAAAACGGGGAGCAAAAAAAAAAAATGACGAAATGGCAGGTAGGGGGCACAGGTAGCTCTTTGGGGGATCGGCGAGGATGTAGCAGTGCAGAGCGATTTAGCACTGAATCTCATTATTGCCCCCGAAAAGAATTGGGGCCTGTCTGGTTGGTGCCGTAGGTTGCCACGCCAAACTTTTGGCAAACTGTGATTGCCAGAGAAAGTTCGGCGAAGAAAATTAAACCCACATTTATGGTAAAATTTAGTAATAAAATGAGTCTGACGTGTGGGACAGTGTGCTAAGAAAGTGTGGTAGTCGTAACTGTGGCAGCAAACCAAATAGTTGCTAGAAAAACTGTGGCATGACTAACCTGGGGCATGACACATTCTGGTCACGAACCAAACAGACCCCACCTTTTTTGGTTAGCTTGGCCATCAGCTGTCTTGAGGCTTTCATAACAACTGTAACTTGGATTTGCCTACCCCAACTTTCTTTGGTTCGCTTGGCTGTCAGCTGTCTTGAGGCTTTCGTAACAACGGTAATGCTTCACCTCGAGCATCCGTCCCGCACTCAAACGACGGATGCTACGTGGCCTCTCGTGGTCCACATATTTTTTGACCACACAAATATCTACTCATGTTATGTGGCTAAACTTGTCCACTTCGGTTCCGTCTCTCCTAATCTCTCTCATTCCGTTTCTCCATTCAAAGCAACAGAGAGAAAGGAAGGATGTCATGGAGCCCGTGACTCTCCTCCTCGTCTCAAACTCGCGTGCTTGCTAGCCAGGGGGTGCTCGCCAGCTACTGGCGCAGCAGGTGGTGCTCGTGCTCGCCAGCCATGAGTTCTCGTCAGTTGCTACCCTGCTCATGCTCGCCAGACAGGGGTGCTCGTCGGCTACTGGGCGCTCGCCAGGGGGTGCTGCAGGTGGTGCTCGCCCATCGCTACTCTCACGGCCTCGTGAGGTGCTCACCTAATGTAGTGCCTCCGCCACGGCACCAACGACGCTGCCTCTGCTAGGGTACCGGCGAGCTCCATGCGTCGTCACCGACCTCCGCGCCGACGTCGCGCTCTGCAACGATGAACCTCTATTCGTCCAAGCAGAAAGATGATATTGCGGTGAAAGCGTATGTTGCAAGCGTATATTTTTCAAGTGTTTTCACATCGATGTTGCAAAAGTAAATCGGGATGCTACACATGTTGCAATGGCTATACATGTACTCCATCCATTCCAAATTATAAGGCATTCCAAAAAATCTTAGAGAGTCAAAGCATCTTAAGTTTGACCAAAATTATAGAGAAAATTACAAAAATTTATAACATCAAATAGGTATACTATGAAAATATAATTAATGAAGAATCTAATAATACTTATTGGCGTCAAAAATATTATTATCTTATCATATAAATTTAGTCAAACTTGAGATCCTTTGACTCTTCAAGATTCTTAGAATGCCTTATAATTTGGTATGAGGGAGTATGTTTCAAGTGTAGGTTCTCAATGTTTCATCTGTTTTAGGCGTATGTTGCAAGTGTTTTATCTGGATGATGCAAATGTCTCTCTCTATATATATATATACACACACACTTGCATATATATATATATATATATATATATATATATATATATATATATATATATATATATATATATATATATATATATATATATATATATATATATATATATATATATATATATATATATATATATATATATATGCAAGTGTGTTTCAAATGTTTTCATACGCATGTTTGCAAGTGTTTTCATCTGAATGTTTGCAACAGCTTCACACGTGGTTTCATGTGTTTTTCTGGTGTTTTGCAAGTGTTTCATATGTATGTTACAAGTGTTTCAACTGTTTTTGAACGTATGTTGCAAGTATTTCATCTAGATGTTGCAAAAGTAGATATGGTATTGCACATGTTGCAGTTGGACCCATCTGCAGCAGCAGCCTGCTATAGCTGCTAGGCCTGTGTGCATGCGCGTGGGAGCGGAGGAGGCGTGAGCGGTAGGTGCGGAAAACGGAGCAGGGCGCAGATCGAGATGTGGTCCTACATGGGAGCGCAGGCGCGGGAAATGGGCGGCTCGGCCTCCATGTGAAGTGCGGCAGCGTCCGTTGGATGGCTCTGACTTTCTCATGGAGGTTGCCCGTAACTCTGGATCTCTATTTCCTCCGTTGGTGCCATCAGGTTCAAGGAGGACCTAAATGTAAATGTGCAGCTTTGAATTTAGTCCTGAAAAGACAGACTGAAAAGTACTATTCGCTGATTTATTGTGAGAGAAAAACACTGAGTTCAAGCGAACAGGGTTTGTAACACCCGAGGTGTTTGCCACCAGTTAAGCAGTGAGTTTGAGCTCAAACATGATAGATTAAGTGGAGATTATGATGTCAAGGTCAACCTATGGACCAGAGCCCCAACCTAAAACTTGGATGTTGCACCATTGCTTTGCATATAGGCCATTTTCATGATATATGCTTGGGTGGTGTTATTGCAATATCTTCATGTGTCTCACCTTAGTACCTATCTATATTGATCCCTGGAAAAGTTTCATGACGTTTGGAATCAAAAAGTCACATGAAATGATAAGTTATATGCTTGTTGGAATGACTTTACTAAGTGCTAGAATTGCATTATTAAGTGGATGGAAATACAGGTCAGCAACCAAACCTTGCAACCTTGCCCAAATGACTCTAGATGGACTCTACAACAAAAGTCGTAAAAGGTTCATGTTGAGCAAATGCCCCAAAAATGCTCCAATTGATCAAAAAGGATAATCTAAGCTTTATCGTGATCCTACTTTGGTCAAAATATAACATCAGTTTCTATATCAGTTTTGAGGTTGAACCTTAAATGAGAGTTGTAGTTCACTTTATTTAGAAGAAACTTTGTTTTTGGACCAAGAGCTAGATCATCTTGGAAACGAGTCTAATTGGTGCACAAAGATTTAATTTGCTGCAGTTTTTAGCACTTAAAATATTTCTAAGTCTGGAAATTCATCGACATCGGCATTGACGTCTCGCGTTCTCCAAAAATTGTTAAGCAAATCAAGTTGAGGCAAATACAAAAGTTGGAGTAGATATTATGGAGAAGAGCATGCAAAAAGTTGGATTAAGTTTGATCAGGTTTTGACCTCCGAATGCGAGTTTCCGTGATCTCCGTCAACATGTTGGCATTGTCATCTTGGCATCATTTTATCTCCTAATCCGTTGACCTAATGACCTTGGACCCTTAACAAAAATTGTAGAGCAACTCGTGGGCTACAACTTTGGTTTTGGGCCCACGTCCAAAATTGGCCCGGAAGGAGCCCAGAACGATATCCCGCGGTGACCACGCCGTTGCACACCACGTGTTCGATCAATTGACCACGCGTCCGCCATGCACGGAGCACGCCCCCACCATTGCTGCCCTGCTGCTGCTGCTCCATTTCACATCCTGGAAGGCCAGAGGCGCTCCCCACTTCCTCATTCACTCCCTCCGCTCTATCCCTCGCTCGCAACTCCCTCCCTCGCGCTGCTGCTCGCCCCTAGCGCCATGACCGCCGCCATGGATGGCCGAGCGGAGCTCGCTGCCGCTGGTGCTGCTCCCTCTTCTCCCCCCTTGCATAGCTCTGCAGCCACTTGCTCCACCTACTGTGCCGCGCCGACGCGAAACCCTAGCAGCGCTGGCCTTCCCTCCACCGTCACAGCTCGTCGTCGTGGAGCCATCCCGCCGTCGGCGCCTGTGCGCGTGGCCGGCTGGCCTCAAGCCACCGTGGTGCGAGTCAAGACCACCAATGAGTTCGCGGTGGCCCCCTGTGGCTCCCCCGCCCCTCAGCCGCCGCCAACGAGCTTCCTTTGGCCGGCATCAGCGAGCTACAGCGCCTTCCTCTGCTCAATTCGTGACCAGGGGCCTCGTCCGTGAATTCGACTAAATCTAGGGGGCTAACTGCACTGTCATAGACTCAAATGAATAGTGCTCTTGGGACTGATTCGTAATTATTTTGCAGAAACTTTGGAAATTCATAGTAAATTGTAGAAAAATCGTAAAATAGTAAATGAGTACTTTTTGGAATCCTTGTGAAATTCTCTATGCATTAGATATATAATATGGTATGTTTTAGTTTAAAGTTTTCTCTGTAAAAATAGATTTGTGCAGCTAGGTTTTTAATGCTAGATGTATTTGTCATTTTCATAACTGTAGATCTAGGGATCCAAATGAAGTGAAATTTTTGTGGCATGCTATTCATATGATCTTTAATGTGTGGTAATTATTTCATGAATTTTGGTTTCCATATGAGTGATTTATTAGTGTATCTTTCTCTCACGTGAATTCTTACAATAGCAATTTGTCTTTTTCATAGATGTTGATATACATGTCCAAATGGCTTGAAATTTGTACAGTAGACTATTGGGTGTATGTAAGAGCTACTGTAATTTTTATAGATTTTATTATGGACTTTTGGTATATGTTTATTATTTCACCTTGCTATTTAAATAAATTAAGAAATGCATTAAAACAAATTATTTAATGATGAGCACTATGCTTTTTGGTGATCATTTAACATGCACTTTATGATGGTTACATTGTTTGTGGCCAAATGTATGTTTGGAATATAAGTTAATATTTATTCTTGCAATTGATGCTTTCCTGGACAGTTTCTGGGACTTTGGTAATTGCACCATGAAAATGATGTTTGATGAGAAACATGCTTATAACAAAGTTGTAAATAAATTATTAATCTAGCTTGTGTTAAATTTTGGTGGCATTTGGCCTTATAGTTTGTGAGTAATGACTGTTTCAAGTTGGGTTCCAGAAATAGTTGTTCTCTGGAATCTCTGGACCAGATTCTGTAATTATGCATGTTTGACTTGGTTAACTTGAGAATCATGCTAAGATGATTAAAGATGAATTATAGACAATTTCATAAGCTTTCCAGAATGTCTTGTTTCATGTCTATTGGATGTGTATAACTCCAGTTATGATCCAAACATGTAGATGTTGTTTGCAGTCCAGAAATTGTCAGATGCTAGTCATGGTTGTTTACTCCATGTGTTGCTAAGTGTGGCTTATACCCTTGATAATAGTCAAGTTAAGATACTTGTGATCTTGTTAAACTTGTGTTATGATTAATGTGCTTGCCCTCTTTAATTGATTATGTGATGCATCTTGTGTTACCATTCATCATATTCATACGCATGCATCTTGCATCTCATTTAGGTTCGCTAGATGCACCACGTGAAGAATGAGATGTTGAAGCCAAACCCGAAGACGGTGTTTGGTGGAACTATCCCGAAGATGGAAGTACTCAGCGAGTGTCATCTGACAACTACTGACTTGTGTCGGATCCCAGGCAAGCCCCGGAGCATTCTAAGCCTCCTACTTTACAAAAGCAATTGAGTATATATATATGTTATATATGTATTGTTGCATTAAGTTATAGGAGTTGATTGAAAACACTTGCTGCATATATATCATTTCCTTGTCCCGTAGATATGCCTGAAATCCTATTTTAGTTCAGGATCGAAAATATTGCTTAGCCCTGCTTAGACCGGTAGCGATCGGTGATTTCCTGTCACCGGCAATTATAGGTGGTTACTGGGAAACTTTAGCTATAGAATGGATGATATCCTGGAAATAACCAAGCGTTGATGAATAATTGGAGACTGGACGGAATAAGTATTGGGCAACCAGACAGGGTTCTGGGGTGCTTGTAGTTTCCGTCTGTGTCGATTAAGAACCATCCGTTGTTGTCCCTCGGGTCATGTTGAACGCATGCCTCACATTTAGCTGGCCGGATAAAGTACCTTTCGACCGCGAAGCTGGGAGATTATTCGGGCCGAGTGGATTGCCCGCAACGCACTGTACCGAAGCAGTAGTGGCAGGAAACGGGGGCGCGATAATAAGGCCAAAGAGCAGTTGGACGGTCCCCGAGTACAAGTGGTTCCTGGCAAGCTCGCGACTTTACCTGAATGGTTGACTTAGTGACCAACACCTCACTTTAGCGGGTGAGTGAGGTTTGTGTGAGGAATAAATCTCCAGCTGGATAGGAATTCGATTCGAATCGCCGTCGCTCCCGGTTAGTGAGCACTTGACTCGAGCTACTGCATCGTAGTAATGATTATGGAACATGGATGGTTATGTGGATGATGTTGGAAATGCTAAAGCTGAAATGGTAACCTTTGATGTTAATGGTTAATCAAGTGATTGCTTTAGCATAGGTGCTTACCTAGATTGAATAGGTTATAATAAAGATGATGTAAAAATACTTAAATTAGTTTATTCATGATAATTTATGCTTTTCGCAAATGAGTCAAGCTAGCCCACTGAAAGAAAGCCTTGCATACTCCTTGGTGTCATTATTTCCGGTTTATGACGGGTAAGTCTAGCTGAGTACCTTCTCGTACTCAGGGTTTATTCCCACTTGTTGCAGGTTGTGATATAACATAGCTACTGCAAGAATTGGAAGGCTCCTGCTGTAATGGCGGAGTGTGATCATGGGCATGATCCTTCTGAGCTATCTTGTCTCTCATGCTTTTGTTGGAATTTGACCTTGGTACTGGCATGTAATTGAATTAAGGTGATATTAGTTTCAAACTATTTTGCTTCTGCTACTTTTGAATTTGAGTTGTAATAACTCTACTAAACTCCGATATATGTTGAATTACTTATGAAATGGATGTAACATATGACCTGTTATGTTGGACCACTACGATCTTAGCTTGTATGTTGGTTGGTTTGAAATCCCTCGTGATTTTATTGGACTACCGGAGTTATAGGAGCTTAAGTACGGGAATTTAATTGCTCCGGCGATTGTTTTGTACTTTTGTTCTTATAATTTGGGCGGTTCCGTGACAGCTGGCATCGGAGCAAGGTTCAACACTAAACATGTCGTATGTGTATTGAAAACAAAGGTTTTTGTTTGCAAAACGATGTTTTTGACAACTTATAGCTACTACATATATAGGTTTGTTCAAATCTGAATTTTAAATCTAAGTATGCCGGTGGTCATTTCCTTTATGCCCAATTAAGGACCCTTAGGTGGCTTAATTAAGTACTAACTTGGGGGTTTTAAATTTTTGCATCTACGCCCAAGCCAAGGTATGTATGAGTGATAACTTAACCGCACCGTTACCCTGTGGTCGAATGGTAGTGGTAACCTTCATATATGAAATAGCCATATATGTCGCTAGAGTTACATTCTTGCAACGTCGCACCTACGCCAAGGTAAGTGTGAGTTGGGAGAGCATGATCGTTCAACCATCGGTCTAGGGGAGAGTTAGCTGTGGTTACTGGCATAATTACATGTTTAACCATGTATTTATGAAAGTACTTAATTGTGGGTACATTTGTTGGGTAGCTATGATACCAAAGTATATGCATCAGGGGATGTATGTATGGAGAGTATTTAGTTTACTGCTTTCATTGTGTGCTATATTGGGAATTGTTGGGCTGCAATGAAATTTTCTGCAGGTACGCTAACCATGAATGCGTAAGTTGAATGTAGCTAACGACTAGCTCTATATCGAGAGAATGCGTGATATGCCACCGACATAGAACATGATTGTCACCTTAGGCTGGCAATCTTGTGAGGACAAATAGGACGAAGCATGCATCATCATGATTGTTGCTTTGTGCATATAACTATGCTCCTCCCACCTTTGTCCTAATAAATAAGTAATTATGATTCCGATGAATAAACTAAATTGTTGAGTAGTCTAAAGTAAGAATATTTGGAGTTACTAGAATAATGTGGTTGTGTGCTCTCTTGTTAACACAACAAGGTTAAACATTGTTTTGCATGTAATGAACTTTGGTTGCTAGAACGGTTTCTGTTGTAGTAATATTTTCATGGTCATAATAATGTAATCTGTGAATTAGTGTTTAGTGTGAATAAGAAAGTTATAGATAACTTAGTAAGCTTTCCAATAAGTCTAGTATGACCTTAGTTTGATGCTTACAACTTATGTTTTGTTTAAAACACGTGTCTGCTGCGTTGTTGTCTATGCTCTGTGTATGTACTAAGTTGGTTACTTTAGCATGCTTTTGTTTTGGCTAAACTTGTAGTTAGTTCTTGTTGGATAAATTCTTGTTAGGTGTGAGCCTTCTGCTTAGTATTGGATGCTTAAGCTAACCTGACTAATAATCTCAAGTGTCCGCTTAAAAACTTGTGATGTTGTGTAGATGCTTGTTATCTAGGTAGTGTCATAGTTGACCTCTCTTTTGTCCTCAGTGAGCATGTGAGTGTTGAAGATGCTTTATCATAGAACAACGCTCATGTTACGTAATCGCATGGTTGTCGTCTCTAATTAGATTCTCGTAGGAGCTAGAGCCTTAGACATGGTTGCTAGCCCTTGAATGTTTTTGTATCCATGCCTTGCTTGAACCATAGGCCCTAGCGTAGTCCCCTTATATGTTTACTTAGGCCTTGGACATCCGCTACCTTTTGGAGAATGCCCTTGTCGATTGACCAACCAAGTTAAGTCCTAACGAACGTCGATTTTAACCACAGTTGTTGCTTGCCAAGTTTTGGAGACCATAACCAATTCCATGTTGGACCTCCCGATTGTCTCTCCTACAGATGATCCGAGCAACGCTAATCTCTCGTTGTCTGATCTAGAAATCTTTATTTGCGAAGTCAGGTGGCTATCTTATCAACCCAATCTCTGATCGGTGTATCGGTTTTGTTTTGGAAGTTTGCTTAATCCATCTCCAACCTTCCCACGTCTCGGGATGTCTATTAGTCTTGATCTCATGTTATTTTCCAACATGACCGGAACCTTTCCTCTGGTAATCACCTTGGTGAACGCAAGGCGTGCGTGGAAATAACCGAGAACCCTTGCTCAGTTGTCTTCAGCAATTAAGCTATGTTCCCTTGCGCTGTGTTTTAATCTTCGAATCGCCTCCTTGTTGACTCTAAACCTTGTAACTACCCTTGCTTGCTACTCCTCCCTTGTTTGCTGCTTGTTCTTACCACCCAATCGGTGCCACCTGAAATTCCACTTTGTTTGTGCGTTTAATAATAGTGTTACAATTAGCATTCTGTGGTGCCGCGATGAAACCAAGAGCCTCCTGTGGGCGCGCACACAAGGTTGTGCTGCTCGGCACGCGCTGGTATCAGGGTTGCTATTCATGATCCATTACAAAACGACATCCGATGTGTTATTTCTCGTGACCATTTTTCTTGGTTATCTCCCTACATCTTATCTGAAGATTCATATCTTAGACCTTATGTAGCAGATATCCCTTGAAGTTGCTAAGAAGATGACCTTTGAAGAACAGTCACCGACATAAACATTAACAGACTGCAAGAGGTGGTAGACAAGTGACTCTTCCCAAGTGTCCTTGTACGACGTCGGTCATCGATTGAGCAACGTATGTCATCCCCGTTGGATAAAAAAGGCAAATAACACTTAATATTAGATAAGTTATCTATGGGATAAGAATTTATCATCACATTATGCATTTGACCTAGTTATCAAAGTCTTCATCCGTGTGTGTACGATGGTCATACAGTCAAAATCAACCATCTCTGGTGTTTATCTGCGAACTTCGATGGCGACCATCCATTTGTGCTTCGACTGCAATCAGTGTTGTGGTCAATAGTGAAGATTTAGAACTTTGAGAATTGAGAGACAACTGATTAGTTACCAGTAAGAAGGTTAATCTCTAGTCAAGTAATGATTCTTCGATAGCTATGATGGTTATGTCCCGATGAACAATAGTAAGCAAGGAAGCCATAAAGCCGGTCAGAAAGGCAAGTGCTACTTCTTCTCCAAATGTACTTTCAAGTCAATTCCGTCTTGGACAATCACGTATATAGTGCAAGATGTTGTATTAGCCAAGTGAAGAACTAGAGAAAGCATGTCCCTAGTTTCGATCTGCATCATTGTGCCCCTAAGTACCACGATTTTGGTTCAAGGTTCTATTGGATGAAGTGCCAAAAAATATTCAGAAATGGTTCCTTATCTGCATAGGGATGCCCTCCATGTGGAATAATGCTTTGTGCTCTGTGAAAATAGCCCACAACTCCAATGCTTGTGCATCGTCAAGATTGGTGTCTAGATCACTGGTTGAAATTGTTCCCTAAGAAATATGTCAGGAAGACTATAGCCTCCATCCTCAACTAGAGAAAGGCTTCTGCTACCATGAGAAAGAGGAGAGAGTGCAAAACACACACCTCAACATGTGAAGCAAAAGAAAAGGAGAAACACAAAATCGGTCCAGAATTTTGTGGCACTACACCGGTTATCTTCAAGTCAACGGTTAGTGACTCAAATGAAGTTGGATTGACCCAAACTTGGTAACCTCATTCCTTGCTTAGGACCCTTCAATGTCTTAAGTGGGTATGAGCATTGGTTGAGTAAAACATAGGATTTGAGAGATGTCATGTCAGCTTGGGTTGCTGCCATTTCAGAACAGAGCTATTTTGGTGGATACTTGCAACTTTTGTTGTCTTTGAGACCTAGCTATCATCCTTTTGCGATAATGGTTCTCTAGTGCTAACGTGCCTCCGGTACCTTATATGTGTTTTTACCCAAGAGATTGCATCTAATTTAACCCAGATAACTATTGCCTTTGTATAAGAGAATCTTCTTAGGTAACAGTTGGCAGAAATCCAGAACCGATAGAGTCAGCTATCACACTCATTGTTCCCTCAGCAGACTCAGATAATACAGTGTTGGCATCAGAGAAAGAGAACTGCACACGTGGAACAATATGTAGTTTTCCATCAGTTGGCGTCTGAGTGAGTAAATTAGTCCATGCTCACAGTACTCTCCGTGCACCGTGAACAAAGTACCGTATTGTCTTGGATTCCTCCCAAAGTAACAATACTTCATGGAAGTCAGTGAAGGAAATTATCTAGACCAAAGTTTCTACTTAGAGCGAGTATCAGAAAGTTGTCTTCCAAATTAGCCTCTCTGATGCTTGAAGCTAAGTAGCCTAATGCGCTTGCAGATGTTAGAATTGGATAACATGCTTCTCTTCCCTTAGAAAGTTCTTCGCACCGAATCTCGGGACGCGATTCTTTTAAGGGGGGAGGGCTGTAACACCTGAGGTGTTTGCCACCAGTTAAGCAGTGAGTTTGAGCTCAAACATGATAGATTAAGTGGAGATTATGATGTCAAGGTCAACCTATGGACCAGAGCCCCAACCTAAAACTTGGATGTTGCACCATTGCTTTGCATATAGGCCATTTTCAAGATATATGCTTGGGTGGTGTTATTGCAATATCTTTATATGTCTCACCTTAGTACCTATCTATATTGATCCCTGGAAAAGTTTCATGACGTTTGGAATCAAAAAGTCACATGAAATGATAAATTATATGCTTGTTGGAATGACTTTACTAAGTGCTAGAATTGCATTATTAAGTGGATGGAAATATAGGTCAGCAACCAAACCTTGCAACCTTGCCCAAATGACTCTAGATGGACTCTACAACAAAAGTCGTAAAAGGTTCGTGTTGAGCAAATGCCCCAAAAATGCTCCAATTGATCAAAAAGGATAATCTAAGCTTTATCGTGATCCTACTTTGGTCAAAGTATAACATCAGTTTCTATATCAGTTTTGAGGTTGAACCTTAAATGAGAGTTGTAGTTCACTTTATTTAGAAGAAACTTTGTTTTTGGACCAAGAGCTAGATCAGCTTGGAAACGAGTCTAATTGGTGCACAAAGATTTAATTTGCTGCAGTTTTCAGCACTTAAAATATTTCTAAGTGTGGAAATTCATCGACATCGGCATTGACGTCTCGCGTTCTCCAAAAATTGTTAAGCAACTTAAGTTGAGGCAAATACAAAAGTTGGAGTAGATATTATGGAGAAGAGCATGCAAAAAGTTGGATTAAGTTTGATCAGGTTTTGACCTCCAAATGTGAGTTTCCGTGATCTCCGTCAACATGTTGGCATTGTCATCTTGGCATCATTTTATCTCCTAATCCGTTGACCTAATGACCTTGGCCCCTTAACAAAAATTGTAGAGCAACTCGTGGGCTACAACTTTGGTTTTGGGCCCACGTCCAAAATTGGCCCGGAAGGAGCCCAGAACGATATTCCGCGGTGACCACGCCGTTGCACACCACGTGTTCGATCAATTGACCACGCGTCCGCCATGCACGGAGCACGCCCCCACCATTGCTGCCCTGCTGCTGCTGCTCCATTTCACATCCTGGAAGGCCAGATGCGCTCCCCACTTCCTCATTCACTCCCTCCGCTCTATCCCTCGCTCGCAACTCCCTCCCTCGCGCTGCTGCTCGCCCCTAGCGCCATGACCGCCGCCATGGATGGCCGAGCGGAGCTCGCTGCCGCTGGTGCTGCTCCCTCTTCTCCCCCCTTGCATAGCTCTGCAGCCACTTGCTCCACCTACTGTGCCGCGCCGACGCGAAACCCTAGCAGCGCTGGCCTTCCCTCCACCGTCACAGCTCGTCGTCATGGAGCCATCCCGCCGTCGGCGCCTGTGCGCGTGGCCGGCTGGCCTCAAGCCGCCGTGGTGTGAGTCAAGACCACCAATGAGTTCGCGGTGGCCCCCTGTGGCTCCCCCGCCCCTCAGCCGCCGCCAACGAGCTTCCTTTGGCCGGCATCAGCGAGCTACAACGCCTTCCTCTGCTCAATTCGTGACCAGGGACCTCGATCATGAATTCGACTAAATCTAGGGGGCTAACTGCACTGTCATAGACTCAAATGAATAGTGCTCTTGGGACTGATTCGTAATTATTTTGCAGAAACTTTGGAAATTCATAGTAAATTGTAGAAAAATTGTAAAATAGTAAATGAGTACTTTTTGGAATCCTTGTGAAATTCTCTATGCATTAGATCTATAATATGGTATGTTTTAGTTTAAAGTTTTCTCGGTAAAAATAGATTTGTGCAGCTAGGTTTTTAATGCTAGATGTATTTGTCATTTTCATAACTGTAGATCTGGGGCTCCAAATGAAGTGAAATTTTTGTGGCATGCTATTCATATGATCTTTAATGTGTGGTAATTATTTCATGAATTTTGGTTTCCATATGAGTGATTTATTAGTGTATCTTTCTCTCACGTGAATTCTTGCAATAGCAATTTGTCTTTTTCATAGATGTTGATATACATGTCCAAATGGCTTGAAATTTGTACAGTAGAGTATTGGGTGTATGTAAGAGCTACTGTAATTTTTATAGAGTTTATTATGGACTTTTGGTATATGTTTATTATTTCACCTTGCTATTTAAATAAATTAAGAAATGCATTGAAAGAAATTATTTAATGATGAGCACTATGCTTTTTGGTGATCATTTAACATGCACTTTATGATGGTTACATTGTTTGTGGCCAAATGTATGTTTGGAATATAAGTTAATATTTATTCTTGCAATTGATGCTTTCCTGGATAGTTTCTGGGACTTTGGTAATTGCACCATGAAAATGATGTTTGATGAGAAACATGCTTATAACAAAGTTGTAAATAAATTATTAATCTAGCTTGTGTTAAAGTTTGGTGGCATTTGGCCTTATAGTTTGTGAGTAATGACTGTTTCAAGTTGGGTTCCAGAAATAGTTGTTCTCTGGAATCTCTGGACCAGATTCTGTAATTATGCATGTTTGACTTGGTTAACTTGAGAATCATGCTAAGATGATTAAAGATGAATTATAGACAATTTCATAAGCTTTCCATAATGTCTTGTTGCATGTCTATTGGATGTGTATAACTCCAGTTATGATCCAAACATATAGATATTGTTTGCAGTCCAGAAATTGTCAGATGTTAGTCATGGTTGTTTACTCCATGTGTTGCTAAGTGTGGCTTATACCCTTGATGATAGTCAAGTTAAGATACTTGTGATCTTGTTAAACTTGTGTTATGATTAATGTGCTTGCCCTCTTTAATTGATTATGTGATGCATCTTGTGTTACCATTCATCATATTCATACGCATGCATCTTGCATCTCATTTAGGTTCGCTAGATGCACCACGTGAAGAATGAGATGTTGAAGCCAAACCCGAAGACGGTGTTTGGTGGAACTATCCTGAAGATGGAAGTACTCAGCGAGTGTCATCTGACAACTACTGACTTGTGTCGGATCTCAGTCAAGCCCCGGAGCATTCTAAGCCTCCTACTTTACAAAAGCAATTGAGTATATATATATATGTTATATATGTATTGTTGCATTAAGTTATAGGAGTTGATTGAAAACACTTGCTGCATATATATCATTTCCTTGTCCCGTAGATATGCCTGAAATCCTATTTTAGTTCAGGATCGAAAATATTGCTTAGCCTGCTTAGACCGGTAGCGATCGGTGATTTCCTGTCACCGGCAATTATAGGTGGTTACTGGGAAACTTTAGCTATGGAATGGATGATATCCTGGAAATAACCAAGCGTTGATGAATAATTGGAGACCGGACAGAATAAGTATTGGGCAACCAGACAGGATTCTGGGGTGCTTGTAGTTTCCGTCTGTGTCAATTAAGAACCGTCCGTTGTTGTCCCTTAGGTCATGTTGAACGCATGCCTCACATTTAGCTGGCCGGATAAAGTACCTTTCGACCGCGAAGCTGGGAGATTATTCGGGCCGAGTGGATTGCCCGCAACGCACTGTACCGAAGCAGTAGTGGCAGAAAACGGGGGCGCGATGATAAGGCCAAAGAGCAGTCGGACGGCCCCCGGGTACAAGTGGTTCCTGGCAAGCTCGCGACTTTACCTGAATGGTTGACTCGGTGACCAACACCTCACTTTAGCGGGTGAGTGAGGTTTGTGTGAGGAATAAATCTCCAGCTGGATAGGAATTCGATTCGAATCGCCGTCGCTCCCGGTTAGTGAGCACTTGACTCGAGCTACTGCATCGTAGTAATGATTATGGAACATGGATGGTTATGTGGATGATGTTGGAAATGCTAAACCTGAAATGGTAACCTTTGATGTTAATGGTTAATCAAGTGATTGCTTTAGCATAGGTGCTTACCTAGATTGAATAGGTTATAATAAAGATGATGTAAAAATACTTAAATTAGTTTATTCATGATAACTTATGTTTTTCGCAAATGAGTCAAGCTAGCCCACTGAAAGAAAGCCTTACATACTCCTTGATGTCATTATTTCCGGTTTATGACGGGTAAGTCTAGCTGAGTACCTTCTCGTACTCAGGGTTTATTCCCACTTGTTGCAGGTTGTGATATAACATAGCTACTGCAAGAATTGGAAGGCTCCTGCTGTAATGGCGGAGTGTGATCATGGGCATGATCCTTCTGAGCTATCTTGTCTCTCATGCTTTTGTTGGAATTTGACCTTGGTACTGGCATGTAATTGAATTAAGGTGATAGTAGTTTCAAACTATTTTGCTTCTGCTACTTTTGAATTCGAGTAGTAATAACTCTACTAAACTCCGATATATGTTGAATTACTTATGAAATGGATGTAACATATGACCTGTTATGTTGGACCACTACGATCTTGGCTTGTATGTTGGTTGGTTTGAAATCCCTCGTGATTTTATTGGACTACCGGAGTTATAGGAGCTTAAGTACGGGAATTTAATTGCTCCGGCGATTGTTTTGTACTTTTATTCTTATAATTTGGGCGGTTCCGTGACAGGGTTTTACTCCAAGATATGCTAATAATCTCTCCTAATGTGTGTTCGCTTCGCGAAAAGTAGTTGAAAAGTTACGGTAGCATCTTTCGTTGTTATTTGGCAAAATTTGTCTAATTATGGACTAACTAGGCTCAAAAGATTCATCCCGACATTTACAGACAAACTATACAATTAGTTATCTTTTTTACCTACATTTAATGCTTCATGCATGCGTCGAAAGATTTGATGTAATGGGTGGAAGAGGAAATATTTTGGGTTGGGAGGGGGAAGTGAACAAGGCCCTAGTCTCTATCCAAGTTGATGGTGTAAGTTTTTTTTCCAAAGCCGAGGAGAACAACCCCCACTTCTATTGCTAGACTAGAAGGGAATTACAGATGGTGCAAGTGGAAGTTTTCCTTCCTTCTGAGTCAAAGGCTGAGCGCTACCCAAGTAGAAGTAGGAGAACCTACTGGCTACCACTGTGCTGTGCTGGCAAACATGCGGCGTCCTAAAAGAAAGCGCCGTCAAAGTCAAACGCCTCTAACATTGAGCCCGCGGCGTGTGGAGGAGCCCGACGCGGCGGCGGAGGGGGAGGGGGAGGCCGTGCTCTCCCTCGACGCCGACAGCTTCGACGATGCCGTCGCCAAGCACCCACTCGTGGTCGCCCTGTTCTACGCTCCCTGGTGAGTGCTCCCGCCTTTCCCTGCCGCCTGAAGGATTACCGATTCGTTTTCAGCGGCCCCGGCAAATTTTCTCTTGTGTTGCTACTTCTCTCTGTGTGATGAGCACAACTTAGCTTCTTCGCTGATGTGTTGCTTCATTGCTTCTGTATGATTACTGGTGCGACGCTTTCATCATCCATGCTAATTAACTTGTTCTAGCTGTTGTACCTACGGTGGCCAAATCGAATTTGCAGGTGTCGACAGAGCAAGAAACTTGCTCCAGAGGTAAAAGCTTCTTTCAACGATCCTGGCCGGCCACTCCCTTTACACAAGTCCCCCACCACCCCCAAGGTCCTATGCTGACACACATTTTTTAATCTCATATATGCTAAACAGCTTGCGTTTTCTGCGGTGTTTCAGTATGAGAAGGCGGCGCGGCTGCTAATAGCAAGCATGACCCACCGATTGTTCTCGTTACGGTTGATGGTAACGACGACAAGAACTGGCCGCTCGCTACCGGTTACAAGATCGAAGGGTTCCCAACCGTCAAGATATTCAGGAACTACGGGAACAACATTCAGGAATACAAGGGCCCCAGGGAGGCCGAGGGCATCGTGGAGTACTTGAAGAAACAGGTTGGCCCTGCGTCCAAGTCCAAGGAGATCAAGTCACTGGAAGATGCGGCGGTGGTCCTGACCAGTGACAAGACGATCTACATTGTAAGCTTCCAATTCATTTTTGCTCTTTTTATTTAATAATAACAAGTGTAATATGATGCAGTGCTGAACTGATGATGCTCTCTTGAGCTGGCTACTGACTGTAAATAGTAATTGCAATCTTACAGGTTGGTGTTTTCGCAGAATTCAGTGGCACTGAGTTCTCAAACTTCATGGAGGTCGCTGAGAAGCTGAGGTCTGACTATGTCTTTGCCCACACTTTGCACGCCAACTACCTCCCGCGTGGTGGTGATGTAATGGTGGAGAGGCCATTTGTTAGACTGTTTAAGCCATTTGACGAGCTTGTTGCTGAAAGCAAGGTTTTACTCTCATCCTCTGTTACATTTTGCAGATAGTTTTGCTAGAACTCATGTACTTCATACAGTTCATTAAGTATACTATATATGATACCGTCATGTGTGATTGTCACTAATTAATGACACATTGCTGCTACGTACATTGTGCAGGAGTTTGATGTCGCTGCTCTGGAGAAGTTTATTGATACTAGCAGCACTCCTAGAGTTGTCACACTTGACAAATCCCCTGATAATCACTCATACCTCTTGAAATTCTACGAAAGCTCTGCACCCAAGGTAAGAAAATGTAGTACTACTTCTATCAGCCAATTGTTAGTTAAATTGACCAAGTTTTGACAACATTTAGTGTCTGCATCCAATCCAACTACTCAATTTGAGCACAAGCTACCATGTCTGCATCCAACTAGCTTTTAGCGTGCCATTTTACTCTATTGAATGCAATAGCGGGCATATTTGAGGTCTGCATTTCTCTGTCTTAGATATGAAGTCTATTTCTATTGTCATCAATGAACTTTCGGTAAATATCCAACATCTTGTTCCATTTATCTTTCAGTTGTTTAGTTGTGACTTGACAGAACCTATTGGATTGACAAAGGCTGTTTATAGCATTTGCAGTGGGTTCTAATTGTTGATAAGTGAAAATTTTCACTGTTCTTTGGCTCCAGGTTATGCTATTTTTTAACTTCTCTGCTGGAACTTTTGATTCCTTCAAGTCTACTTACTATGCTGCCGCAATGTATTTCAAGGACAAGGAAATCAAGTTCCTTATTGGTGACACTGAAGCCAGCCAGGGTGCTTTGCAGGTTTGATTCTCACTTCCCCTTCTACACGATGTATTTTTAATTTATTCCTAAACCCTGTATGCTAACAATCCATCTGTTGAAATGACAGTACTTTGGTCTGAAAAAGGACCAGGCACCCCTTATCCTCATTCGGCATGGTGAATCCATGTTCTTGAAGAATCACATTGAGGCAGACCAGATTGTCTCTTGGTTGAAGGAGTACTTTGTAAGTACCGCTTCAAACTTCAATACACTCTTGTGATCAATTGTTTCATTTCATATGATTTTAGAGCTCATTTGATCTGTTATATTCGTAGGATGGCAAATTGACGCCGTTCAAGAAGTCTCAGCCAATTCCTGAGGTCAACAATGAGCCAATTAAGCTGGTTGTGGCTGACAATCTCCACGATGTGGTCTTCAAGTCTGGCAAAAATGGTATGCATCCTGATTGATCTGTTCTTTCGTCAATTAGGAACTATTTCTGGTAGGCATAATTCCAACAGAATTATGCTCGGCATGTAGTTCTTGGTTTTGTTCCTGTGATGGAAGTTTCTATATGATAGCTTAGAATCCCCTTGATGACATATCTTTTTTTTCTGTCACAGTTCTATGCCCCCTGGTGTCGAGACTGCAAGAAGCTTGCACCCATCTTGCAGGAGGCAGCCACCACTCTTCAGAGTGATGATGAAGTGGTGGTCGCTAAGATGGTACGTTGCTTTCCCGTGTGTCTTGAACTCGAGTTGATCACTGTTCTTCCTGAACCCCTGTTGCCAAAAAAAAACATATGGCTTAAGCTTAAATTTAGCTACTTTGTGATCATTTTTGCAGGACGCAACCGCAAATGACGTGCCCAGCGAGTTTGATGGCTGCCAAGGCTATCCAGCCATGTACCTGGTGACCGCCAGCGGGAACGTAACAGCTTACGACGGTGGCCGGGCAGCCAATGAGATTGTGGACTTCGTCAAGAAGAACAAGGAGACTACCCGGCCGACAACAGTGCCCCCCGAGACGCTGCAGACCCAGCCGCCACCGCCGAGTCCGTGAAGGGCGAGCTGTAGAAAACCCATGGTGTGTATGTTTGCGGACGATTGTGGATGTGAGCATGGGAGAGGAGAGAGAGTGGAGGAAGCCTTGGCCTGGATGTGAACCTGATTTTGCCGTGGGCTCGCTGCACTACACCGACAGAATTCAGAATTCTAGCATAAAGTTTACTGTAAATCTGTAATCTGCACCGTCGTTGTGGAATCTAACATATACTCTTAAAGCTGCATGCCACCGTCCCTCTCACAGATCCCTGTACATCAACAGTAGCTACCGTGGTTAAATAACCTATACTCCTAAAGCTGTATGCCACCGTCCCTCTTATAGTGCACTGCACATCAACACTAGCTACAATGTTATAAAAAGTAACGGATCCTGTGAACAGTATATCCCTGTTACGAGCAGCCCATGCCCATTACATATAGTCCAAACCCGTTACGAATAGTACAAACCTACCGCCCGTTAACATCCGTCATGAACATTACAAACCTGTTACTGGACCAACCAAACTCATTACTGTTTCATATCTTTATTTTCTCTTTTTTTTTACCCCTTCTCTTTCCACGCCAGATAATGAACCAATTCTCCCTCTCCTTTCCCGCGCAACGCGCGGGGTCTGCCACTAGTTGAGAATGGTACTGGTAGCTATGCACACTCGGCACGGCTGAAACTATGACCCTCGCAGTTCCGGATTCTGTCAGATACCAAGACCATATGATTACAAGAGAATATATAAAAAGCGCCAAAACCTACGCTGTCATATGCACAACAGATTCTACTGCAAAATATGTCTCCTGAGTCCTGACGTGTAGTTAGTCAAATCTGGAGATTTCGCAGCGACAGCGAGGTTTAGGGTGCACGCGTACACAACAGGAGGTCAGGACTCTTGTAACTTGCCGAGTTGGGGCAAGCTTAGCATGGCCATTGGACGGCTCTGACTTTCTCAACTCTGCTTCTGGTTGCCCGCAACTCTGAACCTGCTCGACGTCATCTCTATTTCCTCAGATGGTGGTGCTGTACCTGTACTGCCGTCAGGGTCAGGGTCAGGGTCAGGGAGGACCTAAATGCAAATGTGCAGCTCTGCTTTTAGACCTTCCGCACCGGGTACTAGAAAAGCATCCTCCAGTACCGCGGTAGCGGAAAATTCGCTGCAGCGGATACTGAAAGCCAGCCGCTACCCAAGCGGACAGGGCTCGCGTCCGCCACAGGTAGCGAGCGTCCCGGACGTCCGCCATGCGCCAGCGTGGCGTGGGCCCCGCGCTTGCCGTTCATCCGCGCCATGACCAGGAAGAGGAGAGAGAAGGGGATGGCCATGGAGGTCCGCCGCGGACGCCACCTCGTCGGAGCCGCGCTCGCCGAAGCCGCCCCGACGTCGAGATGCCAAAGCCGTGCCTCCCCGCGTCCGGCGAGGGAGGAGGAGGAGTGGGCCGCCGGGCGCGAGATGCGGAGGTGGAGGCCGCCACGGCCACCACGAGATGCCGAGGTGCGCCTCGGGCTTGCAGGGAGGGCTCCGCCGCCGGATCTAGCCCCACCACGTCCTCCTCGGCCTCCCCGTCCCCGGCCACCTCGTCGGCCTCCCCGTCCCGGGCGTGAGCCGCCGCGCGGGGCGCACCACCTGGGCGCCGCCCGCGCCCGCTCGCTCCAGTAGCGCGGACCCGCCATGGCCGCCCGAGCTCCGTGCCGAGGCCTGGACGAGCTCCGCCGCCCGCCATGGCCGCCCGAGCTCCACGCCGAGGGCCGAAGCCGTGCCATGGCCGCCCCCGCGAGGAGCAGGGGAGGCGGAGGTGGAGGCGGAGGGAGCAGGGGAGGGCCGCCGGCGGAGGGAGCAGGGGAGGCGCCGGGCAGCTCCGGCCCCGGCTCCTACCACTGCGCGAGGGAGCAGGGGAGGCGCGAGGGAGAAGGGGAAAAGATAAGGAGAGAGAAGAGAGAGAGGAGAGAGAATAGGGAGGGAGGGTGGCCGGTGGGAAAAAGAAAAAAAACTGACGCGTGGGTCCCACTGATATAGAGTAGAGATATAGAGGATGAATGGGTGCGGAAGAAAGTGATATAGAGGAGAGAATCTCGATGACCAGGACGGAATATTCCTTTTAGAGGATGAATTTAGAGTACGACGAGTGCAGATAGTCTTAGCCGCAGGATACGCTAATCTTAATTACTCATGGTCTCTCTCCTACTGCAAGTTGATGGTATATATATGCGGTGCAACTGTGCAGGTGGAAGTTTGGTCTTACTTGCTTCCTTCCTTGTCACTAGGAAAAATAAAGAGCACTGGCAGAAATCAAATAGAAAAAGACAGACAACTAGAAAACCCTTGAGAAAAACACTAACACCACTGGCAAACCCACCACAGGTCTACCAAAACAACATATAAAACATCTACAAACAACCAAGGAGAAACACCATCACCTCTGACGGCGGACGATGCCGAAGCGCTGGACGAGCTCTTTCTGGCTGTTCGGCCGCAAAGACGTAAGGCCACCTCCTAGGTCGCGCCGTCGCGTAGGTATTGGTAGTTCTTTTTTTATGTAATATCGATCTAGAGATCTTTGGCTAGGATGGTCTAGCTACGGCTGTGTTACATTGACCTCCTTCGGCGCTCGTAGAAGCGCGTTATATATTTGTCTAAACTCTTCTACCTAATACAATGATACGCAAAAAAAAAAGCACCACTAGAGTGAACCCCTGGAGCCAGGTAAAAAGTTAACATGTCGAAAGGCAAGCTGGACAGGCCTATCCTAGAAAAAAAAATATAATTACGTCACCCTCATTCGAGTTTTTCTTGGCCTTCTTGGTCTCCCCATGCTCAATTAGGGCCACGAGGAAAGAAAACTATTCATTTTTTTCTCGTGAGGAGAGAGAAAGTGTATGAAGAAGAATCCACATGTCACTTTTTTCTTCCTTCTCCATAGACGGGTCCACATGCTTTTCCTCCTAGGTAGGGTGCAAACGAATCGGATACGGACGAATATTATTGGTATTACATTTGGTTTTATATTTCTATTCAGGTTCAAATTCAAATACAAATAGTATCAGCTATGTCGGATATGATATGAATGGATTTTGACATTATAAATATACGATTTGAGTATTTGGATATGATACAGTATCGGATGTTGAATATCCAAACTCAGATACGTACTGATCTGAAGTCTTCTAAACGGATTCAGACTCGTATACGATTAGAAAATAATCGTACCTAATGATACTAATTATATACTATAAGTATTAATATTTTCTTGTGTATATTTAGTCAAAATTGAATATGTTTAACTTCTCGAACGACAGTTAAAAATGGACTAATGAAATATGACTCATTTGCATGATAGCCTTGAGTGACACTACTAGGGGTTGTATATCTAGAGGAAGTTGTAGATATCCACCTCTACTCATGTTGCTAGAATCAGCGATTCGTAGAGGTGGTTGATAACTACAATTCAACCGCAAATTCGGTTCAGTTCGGTTCGGTTAAAAAAACTTCGGTTTCCAGTTTACAGCCCCCGATTGGTTATCCACAGAACTGATAACCGTAGATTTCAGTTTCAGCTTTTAACTTCGGTTTTTCGGTTGAAACCGAACCGACCGAAGTGTACTGCAGCAAGGGAAGGAAAACAGAGAAAACAACGCCGTCGCCCGTCCTCCCCTGCCCCTGCTCGTGGCACCCGCCCCTGCGCCGTGCCGCTCGCCAACGCGGGGCCGCCTTCCCGTGCCCGCGGCCGCTTGCAGGTTGCGCCGCCCCCTGCTCGCGCGTGGGGCCGCCGCACGCGCCTGCTCGCCACCACCTGCTCGCGCGTCGCGCCGCCGCGCGCGCCTGCTCGCCCCTGCCGCCGGATGCGTCGCCGCGCGCGCCTACTCGCCATCGCCACCGGACTTCCATGTAGCGCCCCGAGTGGTGGCCGGTGAGCGAGTGGCTGCAGCGGCGCACCCCGCTCGAGCTCGATGAGTTAGGGTTTGGGTGTTCGGTGAATGGGGGCGCCTGCCTCTGCGCTGCGGCTGCGGGATGGGGTTGCCGGGTTGGGGTCTTTGTGGGCCTGTGGCGCCAGGATGGGCCGTGGTGGCGTGGTGGGCTACTGGGCTGGAGCGGCAGGGTAGTGTGATCGACGGACGACGAAGGTGTTTTCTGGTATGTGGCATGTACTTCAGTTTGTTTGGTTAATCGGTTCGGTTTGAGTAGAAAACCGAAGCCGAAGCCGAACACCGAACAGTGCAAAACCCAAAACCGAACCCGCAACCGAAAACTGAACAAACCGATATTTCGGTTCGGTTCGGTGCAGTTTGCGGTTTGCGGGTAAAAAGTGCCTAGGCTGAACTACAATCACTCCTAAACTGATTACAACTGCCTTTACAAATCATTGCTCAGAAATCATAAAAACCATAAATTGGGGTAAAAAAATAGCAAAAAAAATCCAAGAAAACCTCACCCGGTAGCCACACGGTTGCAAGGCACACAATTTTTCGCATGATAATGAGCATGCTGATCGGGACTCGAACCCTCAGCGATGGCCTCACACGTAACTCTACCACTCCACCACAAAGGTAGATGTCTCCGTAAGGCATATTCATTCTACTTGTATTATCTTTTTAGGATTTTGAAATGATTATTTGAAATACTAAACAAGTTTAAATGAAAAAAATTTCAACTACAAAATTGTAGACATCATTGAGTTCTACAAATTTTGGTTTTGGTCGCTTCTCTATCCGAGGTCATTTGAAAATTTTGAATTTCAAATATGAGAAATTCAAACATAATTTTTTCTTGGATAAATAATTTTAAATGAAAAAATTATCAACTACAAAGTTGTATAACTCTTTGAGATCTACAACTTTAGTTTTTATCATTTCTCCATCCGAGGTCATCTGAAATTTTTAAATTTTAATATGTGAGGACTTCAAATTAAATTTCCATACCCTATATTATCTCGAACAAGAAGATGTCAACTATAATATTTTATATCTTTTTGAATCTATAACTTTAATTTCGGTCAACCTGAGATCTTTTGAAAAACTCAAAAATTTTGAATTTCAAAATAAGAAAACTCAAACAAAATTTGATGTTCAAACACAAACTACTTTAAGTGCGGGGCTGCCTCGAGAATAGCCAACTTTCTACCGAAGTTACGGGGTCATTTTACCGAGTTGCTTCGACATGGTTCTCTCGACGCGCCCTAGTATACTCTACTTGTTCACCTGTGCCGGTTTGGGTACGGTCAGTTCACCGGGAGGATCACCCTCCCAATTGGAAGTTTTTTCCTGGCATCGTTTACCGAAGGCATGGACTACCAGGATACTAATCCTTTATCCAAATTATTATTCCAAATGAAAAAGATGTAAACTCCAAATTGAAATTCTCAACGTGTTCAAGGGGTACGTGTGTAACTGGGCTCTAGCCTGTACTATGCTTTGTCCGCACAGAACGGAGTGTTTACCGAAGGCCCAAGGCCCAGCCTGACTGACGAGCTGCTCCTTCCAACCGAAACGCCAAATCCCCAAACCCTCCGATCCGGCCGGCGTCGTCGCCGCCGCCGCCGCTCCATCTCGCCGCCGCGCTTGCGCGCACACACAGTGCTGCGTCCCACACTCCCGCGCGCTCTCCTTGAAGCGATGAGTGCATGATCGGGGACTGGAGAAGTGCTCGAAGTAATCTCTCCGCCGCCCAGGCGCAGCTCGCGAGGTGAATTGGGGATCTTGCTTGCATTGCACTCTGTTCGTGCCCTGCCATCCTCCTGACCCTCTCTACTCAGAACTCATCGCTCATCTCCCTTGCAGTCAGCGACAGCGCTCTGATTCGGTGGGTACCAACAGTGGCGGAGCTCGCCCAAAAATTTAGGTGGGGCAGAACACTGCAGATCGTTTGGCTCCTAATGAGTTCGTCCAAGAAGCGCGCGACAGGTCGAACAACGTAAGTCTCCAGCACCCACGACTGTTGTCGTCCTTAGCTTTTGAGATGCAAATAACATCGTCATGCTAGCTCCCGTTCTGTCAGAACCATGAGGAGACTTGAGAGCTCAAGCGCGAGAAGGCCACCTCACAGAGCATCTGCACGCTGCGGCATCGGCGTCGCCATTCAACCTACTCACTGCCTGGCGCGGCCATGGCACGACAATGCACGCACTCGCAGCCTCATAGGATGCAGCTGTGGCTACCGTTAGACACGCGGCCGTGGGCACTAGGCCTTTGCGTCTGAGGACCAGCCCTCATCGGATGCCAAGGGTTCGAGGGGCGACGGCGGTGGCGCAACGCGCAACAATGTCCGAGTGGACCGAGAGAGAGAGAATAAGCCTTTTTCTTGCTTCATTGGGCTACCGTCTATTGGGCCAACTCATTGGCACACGACACAGCTTTCGTCTTTCTCGGTCCATCTTCCGTCAGCAGCTCAACACCGCCGCCAGGCTACCGCCACAGCCACCGGTGAATGGGAAGAAGAGAGGGGTGGAGGGTCTCTGCTCCGGTGGTAGCTGGGGCAGCTGCCCCACCCTGCCATAGGGGGAGCTCCGCCTATGGGTACCAAGCGATGGCGCCTCTGACGAGACGCCGGAAGAGAGCCCTTGCCGTTGCCGCGGCACCTCCTGTGATCCACCCCACGGACCGCCTCAGCAGGCTTCCGGACGAAATCCTGGCGCAGATCCTGTCGTTCCTGCCGGCGCAGGAGGCCGTGCGCACGTGCGTCCTCGCGCGGGCATGGCGCGACGTCTGGAAGTTCACCAGACGCCTGAGAATCACGGGGGGCACCGTGCAGGGGGTCCGGGAATTCGTGGACCGCCTGCTTTGGCTCCGACTCAACGGGCTCAAATGCGTGTCCCTCAACGAGTGTGAGATCATGATCGGTATGCATGATGACCATGACACCCGCTGCACTGTCAACCGCTGGATCCACCATTCCCTGAAGTGTCAAGTCCAGGCGCTTCGGGTCCTCAACGAGCGACAGGTCCCTCATCTGATGAGCGACAGGCCCCTCATCTCGCAGCACTTGACGAGGCTAGAGCTCAGTGGCCTATGGTTCGAGTGTATTAATCTCAACCTGGATGGCTGTCCTGTGTTGGAACATCTGGAGATTAATGAATGCTACTTGGCCGGTGTGAGGAAGATTATGTCCCCATCACTTAAACGCCTTGTCATCACAGAATGCGACTCCAATGAAGGTCATAAGCGCTTTAAAATTATTGCTCCGTGTCTCGTTTCTCTGTGGTTGGAGGTCGGGAAATTCAGGGCTCCCCTTCTGGAGAGCATGCCAGAGTTGGTGGAGGCACATGTCAGGATTGACTCATATTGGTGGAGGAGAATGGGGTGGGTGCTTCTTGAAGGTTTAGCACAAGCTAAAGATCTAGTGCTGTTAGCTCAGTACTCAATGGTACACTTGACCTTGACCTTATATGCTTTTTTCAATCCCATCAATTATTTACCATTTGATAAGAAAATATGGGATCCAGTCATGTTCGTGTCTGCTGATAGCAGTCATATATATTGACTAATTGACACTCTTGCATTCCCACATCTGAGTATCCTAAGTAAATTAAATAGGTTCATGTCCACCTTTGTAGCTTTGTCCAGATAAATCAGCCATTTTTACTGTATTTTCTTTTTCGTTTTCATCTGTCCAGTATATTTTCAGAAGGGATCTGAGGTCGTGCCCAACATTTTCCCACTTGAAGGATCTGGTACTGAATGGTTACTGGTGTGAACCTGCAGATTGCTGTCCACTAGCTTGTATTCTTGAACATGCACCAGTTTTAGAGAAGCTCACTGTCCTATTTTCTGAAAAGGTAGAAGACTTCTAAATGGCAACTATAGCATTTGAGGTTCACATATATAGTAAATTATTGTTTATTGACCTTGGCGACTTCGTTTATCATTGCTGCAGGTTGAACTTGAATATGACATTGTATTGGAAGGACACCCTGATGCAACAGCTAAATTAACTATGACAACTCAATGCCTTAAGATAGTCAAGGTTAAATGCAATACTGTCCATAAAGGAGTTCAAAACGTTCTGAAATTTCTGAGTACACTCAATATATGTAAGATAACGACCAATACTTATTGTCTTCTACATTTCTATACTTTATACGTGCACGTGGTAGCTACATGAAAAACACCAGATTCTGGTTTGATTCTTGGCTATATGAAAAACCTTTATACTTGATGTTCCTGTGTTGTTTGAATTGTGTGATAATAAAGAAATTACTGTGGCTCGGGCTAGAAGTGGTGAACCTATTACTTTTAGAAGATGGCTGTTTCATGAATTAAGAGTTAGCTGGGACCTTATATGGAACTGATGTGACGAACTTTCAGTTATCTAGTGATCCTGATATAATTGGTTGGAAACATGGAAAAACTAATAGGTTCACTGTCAAGTCTGTTTACAATGGTCTGACAAAGTCTGATTCTAGCCTGCTTCATAAAAGAATATGGAAAGGTAAAATTCCTGCTAAGATAAAGATATTCTTATGGCTCATGACTAATGATGCTATACTAACAGAAGATAATCTTAGAAAAAGGAAGTGGATTGGATACTATAGCTGTGCCTTTTGTGATGAGGATGAAACAATAGCTCATTTATTTTTTAATTGCCCTATATCAAAAGTTATTTGGTCGGTTGTGGCAAAGTGTAGGAACAAAGCTTGTTTTGAGGGGAAGATCATCAAAGACCCATTAGAAATCATATGCCATGCTTGTGCGCTGATGATTTATTAGGCAGGTCTGTATGCTGAGGTGGATAAGGAACAGCTGGTGGAAGGTGCTAATCTCATGCTGGAGTTGGCGAAAGGTCTCATGGCGGCTCAACATACAAGACACGGCAGCAATCTTCAGCTGACAGATGGGGAACCACAAGACCCAGAGGAAGACGCTGTCTGAAGCTCATGATCCTAAAAACTGATGGCAACAGTTTTTTGTCTGTGATGCTGATACTAGAGTTCTGGGAGGAAACTTGGTTTTATGTTCTGTCTGATGTATTAAAATGTTGGTATGGTTGTTTTAGTCTTGAGGTGGTGTAGACTGCTCTCTTATCGCTGCAACTCTCTCTTAAGGCAGAGTCTTAGGATCTACTGGTAGCTCTCCTTCACGGTCCTTTCCTTTTGCTTCTTAGCTATCTGAATTCTCTCTAAACATGCTTGTATTTCCATTATGAATATAATGGAAATGTGGTTTCCTCACGTGGAAAAAAAATGTGGTAGCTACACTATTGCAACCTTGCTTGTTAAATTTTTATATGCTTTACCTTTGCATGTGGCAGAATATGCTTGAAAGATGCAGGTAAGAAAAACTAACAAATTTGTATACTTTCATCCTTTTCTAGAAATTTGAGATAATAAAACTTGTTTATTCGTTTTTCTCATACAAAACCATGATAAAGGTATTTAGAGACTCACTTCCCAACAAGAGATAATATCATTCAATTGGCTAGAAAATGTTTTAGGAATAGTACCTCTACAATTTTGTTTTAACAATATTCTCTGAAAAGACGGAAGATCTTACAAACTCATTCTTCAGTAATTATCTTAGTTTTCAATTCTTGCTCCATTCGAATAAAGTATCTGACTTATTAGCTTATGATGCAGTTGGTGAATTAAATCCTTATGCATTGAATTCCATTCCTAAATAGATACCTGTATTGTCTCCCATATTGCTGTTGAAGCCCTCCGAACTTACCGTGGCTCTCATGTTTGTGCAGGTTTCAACATGGAGTGACAGAATGCTCCACATGAAGATGAAACAACTATGACTTACTACTATATATTATTCCACTAAATCAATGCCGGACTCAGTCATGGGAAGTACCATAGTATTAACGATTATATTGTATGTCTTTTCACTCCTACTTCTAGTCCTAGGAACATGATCTCCAGAATCGGTTATTAATTATTTAGGGCTATGCAGGCTATGTGGTCTTTGTTGCCATTGTGCCTAACAGCCAGCTCATGGTGCCTGTTTGGTTCCGTTATGTGTCAAGAACCTAGTAGCGGTATACTTGTTTTACTATGTCGAACATGTGCATGTGTTGCGGCCTTACGGGACCATACTTTGTTTCATCTCTAGGAGTCATCATATTGTCTTCATTGTTGTCAACCTTTTTGTTTCATCTGTAGGAGTCATCATATTATCTTCATTGTTGTCGGGTTATAGGATAGCTGCTCTGGAAACGGTCAGATGCTATTGCATTTCAACTTTCCTTTCTGTCAAATTCAAAATCCAATGATCGTCAAACAGAGTGGTAGAGTTAGGGTTAAAGCCACGTTATTATATATTGTATATAAAATGGTAATGTATATTGTTTAGTAGTACTTGGTAGATGAATCTGCCATAGTCTTTGTTCCCATATACCAAAACTTCAATCTCACCGAGCCATGTCATTGCTTCCCTGTGGCCTTTGGTTTGGCATGTGTTGGTTTCAGAGTCAATAGGATGTTGGTTTCAGAGTTTCCTGTGCACCTGGGGTTGGATTGCTGCTGGCGTAGATTGCCTCCTGGCTTAATCCTTGCTACGTTCAGTTCCAGCACTATGTGGAGGAGACCAAAGAACTTGAAACCACTCACTTCCAGCATGGATGCAACGCACACAATGAGCTGGGCTGTATTCTCATGAGGTATGATCTTTTTTACATAGAAATGTTTTTAATGAGACATCCATAACAAACATGAAATATGTCAATTAACGTTGAACTGTGAAACTGTCTGTATCACTGTGTGCCTATTGGCTATTGCCCAGTTCTATACTTTTGATTCTTATGCTTAGCTTGATTGAAGTTTGAACATATGAATATATGATGTGATGAACAGCTGAAGATTCGAATCAGATTTGTAATGTATGAAGTTTTCAAGTATGTACTCCCTCTGTACTCGTAAAGAAAGTCGTTTTTGGACAGCGACACGGTCTCCAAAACACAACTTTGACTTCTTGTTTCTATAAAAATATTTATTGAAAAGTGATATATGTATACTTTTATGAAAGTATTTTTCAAGACAAATCTATTCATATATTTTTCACATTTTCAAACTCAACAACTTGAGAGTTATTCATGATTTATATTTCCAAGGTTGGACTCAAACCTTGTCCTAAACGACTTCCTTTACGAGTACGGAGGAAGTACTGTGTAATCATCGCTTGAAAGTTTTGATACAATAGCTTGAAATCTCATTGGCGTATCTTTTCCTGTTGCATTCTAATCTTGTTGATTGAATTCTATGGCTCACTGTGTCGAGACTGCAAGAAGCTTTGCACCCATCTTGGAATTCAGAATGCTACTGGTCGGTTGTAGGTATGCACACACGGCACGGCTGAAACTGCTGCGATCCTCGTGCTTTGCAGATACAGGCGAAATATAGAAGCTGTTTCAGATTCTGTCAGATACCATATGATTCTTAAGACAGAATATAAAAGCGCCAGAAGCTACACTGTCATATGCAGAATATATTTGAAAAAATATGTCTCCGGCCTAACGTAGTTAAAACCAATCTGGAGCTTTCATTTCGCGTGCACAACAAGAGGTCAGGACTTTTGGAGTCCCTGTAACTTGCCGAGTTGGGGCAAGCTTAGCATGGCCATTGGACGGCTCTGACTTCTCAACTCTGGTTGCCCGCAATTCTGAAAGACTGAACCTCCTCGACGTTGATGGCACTCCCTCCTTTTATTTATTTATTTATTTATTTATTTATTTATTTATTTATTTATTTATTTATTTATTTATTTATTTATTTATTTATTTATTTATTTATTTATTTATTTATTTATTTATTTATTTATTTATTTATTTATGTCGTATTAGTTTTGTCTTAAATCAAATATTTATATCTTTGACCATCAATTCTGAAAAAAAATAGTTCATGACACAAAATTTATATTTTTATTTCACTATGATAAATACTTTCATAATGTTCGACTATAAGGATTTTTTTGAAATGGATTATCAAAATAGTGATGTTTGGCTTAGGATAAAGCTAACATGGCATGCAAAAAAAAAAAACAGAGAGAGTACTAGCGAGTGCCTAGCCACCACCCTGCCTAGAGACACACGAGTTAGCGACGCATGTAGCACATTTGAAAGCCCAAATTTGGTTTTGGTAATTAATGACACCAAGTTGCTAATGTCATGTGTTAAATGGTTTAAGTTAAGCATAAGCAACATATGTGATGAAGGTGCATGTGGCATGAAGTGGTGGCCACAAGATCACAAAGAGATGGTGCATGGACATGAAATGATGGTCATGGTGATCAAGCATGAGGAGATGGACATGGAACAAAGTGAAGGCAAAGGTATAATCATAGGGTTCACTTTTGCCGGTCTAAGATGAGTAGAGAAGTGATTGACCGAGTTTAGGATTGATAGCCGACTATCAAGAGGGGCAATCACGGTTAGCTCGTGGATCAAGTGCTACTAGGTCATCTTTTTGAGCATATGTATTAGGATCTAGTAGAGAGCTAACATATCGCCTTGGAAAATGATTGTGAAAATGCTAACACATATGCACATAGTGTTTTACACATGATGGTGTTGGCACATTTGTGAAGGCGGCGGTGTTTGAGCGGTAGTGAGGGGTTTGGGGTTCGCTCTCCCTCCCACCGAGCTTGCGAGCGCGGGATTTAAGCATTTTCGGGGAAATTAAATGCCTATTTTTCATTGCGCCGGAGGTTGAAAAAGTGGTGAAAGCACGAAAGTATTTCATGAGCTAAAACATGTGTTTGAGTGATACACATACTTGGGAAGCTCCCTTGTGAAAGGGTGGAACAAGTGGAGCAAGCAAAGGTGGAGTTTCGCTTGAAATACACGCGACAGACGCGCTGACCGGGAACGACAGACGCTGCCCGGGAGGCAACGGACGCGCGGGCGTTCGCGCGACAGATGCTGATGTCAGCGTCTGTTGGCTTCGCGCTGAGAAGGCAAGCGGCTTTGTGTTGCGTCAGACGCTGCGGGCGCGTCCGGCGCCTAACCGACTAACGCGTCCGACGAGCGTGAGCGAAAGCTGGCTCACTGGACCGCGTCTGTCGCGGTTGAGCCGCGTCTGTTGCTTAGCGATGGACGCGTTTGTCGTGTGGTTGCCGAGCGCACGGTGGCAGCTACAGACGCTCAGCCACGTCTGTCGCATTTGAGCGTGGCGCGGGGCGTACTGGATCGCGTCTGTCAGTGCGACAGACGCGCGCCCGCGAAGCGTTGGACGTGTCTGTTGCTGAGGAAGTCGATCGTTGGATTTCGGTCGCTGGGACACGTGGCACGCGTAGGAGCAACGGACGCTACCGTGCAACGTATGTCGGCTTGGCAACAGACGCTACTGTGCAGCGTCTGTCGCCCCCAAAAATCGTCCAGTGAAGTTGATAACGGCTAGCTCTTGAGTGAAACGTTATAAATAAGAGGTGGCCGACCCTTGGGGGTTCTCTCTTGCACATTTGAGATATTGGGGCACACTTTGAGCTAGAGAACTTTCCCTCCACTCATCTTCTCGCTTGATTGCATACTCTAGAGAGATTGAGTGAGATTCAAGTGCATTGCATTGAGAGTTGCATCTAGTGACACTTGATCTTTGTGATTGCTGCGGATTGCTTGTTACTCTTGGGTGTTTCCCGACACTCTAGATGGCTTGGAGCAGCGGTGGTGTTGAGCTCGACCTTGAAGATTGTTTCGAGCCTCACTAAGTTGATTGTGAGGGGTTCTTGAGCCTTCCTCGCGGGAGTTCGCGAATTGGCTACTCTAGTGAAGCACGTGGCTTGGAGGATCCCTATCTTGTGAGTGGATGTGCGGCACCCGCTGAGGGTTCAACTCTTGATAGTTGATTAGCTCGTGATCCATTAAGTGGGTGCATCGCCACAACGAGGAGTAGCTTGCCGGGAAGCAAGTGAACCTCGATAAAAAAATCATGTGTCATCTCTTTGCTGAGGATTTATCTTGTGATTGCTCATTGTGATTGATTCTTCCAGTGCATTGCTTCTCTACATCGTTGGTATAAGGATCAAGTCACTTGCTCTTTACTTTCTTGTATTAGTCCTTGTGTAGTTTGCTTAGTGTAGCCTTTATCACATAGGAGTAAGTAGCTTAGTGACTTAGCCTTGTTGGTGTGTATTAGAAATCATAACCTTGTTTCACTAGAATTGTATAGGTGGCTTGCATAATGTAGTTGAGCTAGTGCTAAAATTAGCTTAGCCATTTTTTATACTAACGTGGTTGTTTAGTGAAGCTTGTAGATTTTTAAATAGGCTATTCACCCCCCTGTAAGGTCTAAATAGGCTAGAGGGGGGTGAATAGCCTAATTAAAACTTCTACAAGAATTACTTAACCACAAGTTAGTACGAAAGGTGGCGAAGCAAAAGCACTAGCTCTAACTAATTAAGCAAGCCACCTACACAAGTCTAGTACAAGGCTATTCACTAAACACAACAACAACTACAAGCTAGAAACAAGAAGTAATATGAGAGAAGAGCTTCGAGTGATTATACCGCCGTGTAGAGATGAGAAGTGCCAATCAATCAATCACACAAGAGAAATCCTTGGGAAGAGAATAACACAAGAATTTATCCCGAGGTTCACTTGCTTCCCGGCAAGCTACTCCTTGTTGTGGCGATACACCCACTTGTCGGTTCGCGAGCTAATCGACTATCAAGAGTCGAGCCCTCGGCGGGCGCCGCACAACCGCACACAAGATGGGGATCCTCCAAGCCACAAGCTCCACTAGAGTATCTAATTCACGAACTTCCGCGGGGAAGGATCAAGAACCCCTTACAACACTTGGTGAGGGCTCCAACAGTCTCCAATTGCGAGTTCAATCACCTCCGCTGCTCCAAGCCGTCTACCGTGTCGGGAAACACGGAAGAGTAACAAGAAATCCGCAGCAACTCGAAGATCAAGTGCCTCTAGAATGCAACTCTCAAGCAATGCACTTGAATCTCACTCAATCTCACTCAAGATGTCCAACTAAGCAAAGAGATAAGTGGAGGGGTTGTTCTCTAGCTCAAAGGATGTCTCTAGGTCTCAAAATGTGCAAGAGTTACCCTCAAACCCTGGCCAACTTCTATTTATAGCGAAGGGGTGCGCAGCTAGCCGTTAGGAACTTAAACAGCCGAAGTCGCGCTGACCGGACGCGCTGGTCAAAACTGACCGGACGCGCTGGTCAAAACTGACCGGACGCGCCGGTCGCGCAACGGCTAAGTTGCGAAGCACCGACCGGACACGTTGGTCGCGCAGACCGGACGCGCTGGGTGTGACCGGATGTGCTGGTCCCGCAACTGACCGGACGCGCTGGTCAAGCCAGAGTAGCGCACAACGAAACAGCGACCGGACGTGCTGTAGAACTGACCGGACGTCACAGTGCTAGCGTCCGGTTAGAGTCCAGTAAGCTCCCTGAACGACCAGACACGTCCGGTCGATAGTGACCAGACGCGCTGCGTGTCCGATCATCAAACTGAAACACGCGCAGACGCTGAACGCTGACCGGACGCGTCCGGTCATACAGAGACCGCGTCCGGTCCAGCGTCCGGTCACCTCTATGACCTCTGTTCGCCTCCGTTTCTTTTCGGACTTCCGACGCAGTAGAAATATAGGCATTTCACTTCCCAAAAAGCGCCAAATCCCGCCGAGCAAGCTCGGCGGGAGAGAGAGAGGAACCCAAACCCCTCTCTACCGCTCAAACACCACCGCCTTCGCAAAGGTGCTAACACCACCAAGTGTACACCACCATGTGCATGTGTGTTAGCATTTCATAATCATTTCTCAAGGCGTTATGTTAGCTCTTTTACTAGATCCTAATGCATATGCTCAAGACAATGATCTAGTGGCACTTGATTCCTGAGCTAACCGTGATTGCCCCTCTTGGTAGTCGGCTATGTATCCTAAATCCGGTCAATCACTTCTCTACTCATCTTAGACTGGCAAAAGGAAAACCCTATGGTTATACCTTTGCCTTGCGCTTTTAGTTCCTTCTCTTCCACTTGAACATCATGTCCATCATATTATGTGCATCTCCACCAGGATCATCATTTCATGTCCATGCACCATCTCTTTATGATCTTGTGGCCATCACTCCTTGCCACATACACCTTCATCACATGTGTTACTTATGCCTAACTCAAAACACTTATCACATGTCATTAGCAACTTGGTATCATTAATTACCAAAACCAAACTTGGGCTTTCACCCTCTCTCTAGCCATTTGGACCTTACAACATTGATACTCTTCCAAATTATAGATCATTCTCTTTAACTTTGACTAAATTTTTAGAAAAATAAACTAGCATCAATAAGTTCAAATAAATGCATATAAATATTCTAATGAAACTAATTTGCTGTCGGTGTATTTCTTTTTGTAAAATTGGTCAAGATTAAATGAGTTTGACTTGGTACAAAAGTACAGTGAACTATGATTTAGAACAGAGGGTTAATTCCATTGCAAAGCTACAAAAGTAAAGTGAACTATAATTTTTGATCGACTATGCATGGATATTGTTAATTAGTTGGATATGAATTCAAATTCGAATGAAATAAAGTCTATTCAATTTAGTCGATAGCAATAGGAGTTATGTGCAAGCTGGCTTGGCTGGATTGAGCATTTGTATAGTGGGTAAAATGCGCACTTGGTTGCACATTAAAGTTTGTGCATTGCATCTCCTTTATAGTGCAGCATTTCCTATACTCAATTTCAAAATATAAAAGAATTTTGACTTTTTTAGTCCAACATTGCGTCCTTATGTGATTGGGGGCTCCACCAAGGTAAATGTCAATATGTCATCCTCATAAACATATCACCTGGCAAAGGGTGCCTAGCTGAACTAGTTAGGTGGCCTCGGCGGCACTCCTCAGGTCCTGAGTTCGACTCTCCGTGGGAGCGAATTTTAGGCTAGGGTAAAAAAATCTCCTCGTCTATCTCACGGCCAAAGCACATGTCAAAATGCCTGGTCCAGTTCTCACAGGGCAACGGTGCCCCTGTGTCAGGGTGGGGCAAGGGTTCAGGGGTTTTCTCGGCCTGTGTGAGAAGGTCTTCTCTCTTACAGCAATGCCCAGGAGGTGGCTTACCCCCTGCAGGTCGAGTTTTTTTATAAACATATCACCAGCTTGTCAACTCGATAAATGTCATTAGTCCTCTAACTATATGGTCAACAACATAGCCTTTTGTCCCAAGCAAGTTGTCATTAGTCCTCTAACTATATGGTCATTATCATAAAAACCCCACAATCAGGCCATGATTGCACTTACAATGTATAAGAGCTCTCTGTGTGCCTAGTTAACTAGTTGTATAGGTTTGTGTGACCTTAACAACAGAATTGTTTGGGTGAGCTCCCATTAACTAGACAACTTAGACCTAACTTGTTTATGATCTTTTGTAAGGTGATGGGTATAGTCTTTGGCTAGACCATTTAGTTTATTTCCACATGTAAATTGGCTAGCTAGCATAATTAGTTCTAGAAAGGACTATTCACCCCTCTAATCCGCCATCTCGACCTGCACCTGGTCACTAGGAAGAAGTCCAATTTACCTCTCTCAACTATTGCGGTTGTCCAACTTTCCTCCCTGATCTATAACACTAGTTTTTAACCCCTCAACTTTTGAAAACCGTTCACTTGTGCACCCTGGCGATTTTGATAGTGGTTTTTGCTGATGGAGCACCACGTTAGAGGGAAAGTTCGAGGAAGTGTAAGTCGGACTAGGAATATTTTTTATGAAAATATCTAAAAATTAATACAAAATTCAAAAATTTATTCAAACTTATTTCTACATGGATAGATAATGTAATTAAAAATCCTACAACCACCCTTATCTTAAAAATTCATAGAGAATTTATTTTAGCTCGAAAAATTATGAAACTTGTTTCAATTTTTTCTAAAATCATGCTAAATGTTGTGGTACCTAGGTTGAAATTGTTTAAATCTTGATAGATTCATTTTGTGCTTATTTTCTAGTAGAAGCTCTCATATCTATTATAATTAGTCGATAATGATCATCTGAACTAAACAGAAACGCTAGTAAAGCATCGTCAGACTGTAGTGGGCACTGGTTTCTTACCCTAAATAAATTTTCAAAGCATATGTGTTAAGCCTGTGTGGCTGCATACACCCTGCCACACACACATGCATGCATGCACCTTTTGTTTAATATATTTAATTAAGTTTATAGACTATTCAATTTAATTAAGTTTTAGTGCAATGAATTATGAACGTAACATGGCATGATAATCTAGATGACAACACATGGGTCATGATATTTGTACAGATAGAATCAAGTGACATGAACAAGATATTTCAAGCTAGGCACCATAACATAGAGCATGATTTTAGAAAAAAATTCTAAAGCTAGTTTCATAACTTTCTGAGCTAAAACAAATTTTGTATGCATTTTTTTGAGAATAAATTAGGTTTTAGGATTTTTAATTGTATTATTTTATATAAAAATATAGTTTGATACTTTTTATTTTTTTAATAAAATTTTAGATATTTTTATAAAAATATTTCTAGTTCGGTTTATCTCTTTGAACTTTCAACTTAGTCCAACTTACCTCCTTTGACGCGGCGCTACATCAGCAAACCACGGTCAAAACTGCTCATGGTGCAAAAATGAATAGTTTCCAAAAGTTGAGAGAGATTAGAAAATTGGTTTTATAGATCTTTAATCAGACGACAACGGTAATTGAAGATTTTTTGTATGGGTGGAGATAATTGAGGAGATTTTTTTGAGTGGAAGATAATTGAGGAGATAAATTGGACTTGTTCCCAAGGTCCACAGGCTAATATGGAGTGTTACCATATATTATCTCGAACGAAGAAGTTATGCTTTATATCTTTTTGAGATCAATAAGTTTAGTGTCAGTCGTTATCCATCTGAGATCTTTTGGAAAATTCAAAAATTTTAAATTCAAAATATGAGAACTCAAAGAAAATTTGTTGTATCCAAATTATTATTCCAAATGAAAAAGATGTAAACTCCAAATTGAAATTCTCAACGTGTTCAAGGGGTACGTGTGTAACTGGGCTCTAGCCTGTACTATGCTTTGTCCGCACAGAACGGAGTGTTTACCGAAGGCCCAAGGCCCAGCCTGACTGACGAGCTGCTCCTTCCAACCGAAACGCCAAATCCCCAAACCCTCCGATCCGGCCGGCGTCGTCGCCGCCGCCGCTCCATCTCGCCGCCGCGCTTGCGCGCGCACACAGTGCTGCGTCCCACACTCCCGCGCGCTCTCCTTGAAGCGATGAGTGCATGATCGGGGACTGGAGAAGTGCTCGAAGTAATCTCTCCGCCGCCCAGGCGCAGCTCGCGAGGTGAATTGGGGATCTTGCTTGCATTGCACTCTGTTCGTGCCCTGCCATCCTCCTGACCCTCTCTACTCAGAACTCATCGCTCATCTCCCTTGCAGTCAGCGACAGCGCTCTGATTCGGTGGGTACCGGAAGAGAGCCCTTGCCGTTGCCGCGGCACCTCCTGTGATCCACCCCGCGGACCGCCTCAGCAGGCTTCCGGACGAAATCCTGGCGCAGATCCTGTCGTTCCTGCCGGCGCAGGAGGCCGTGCGCACGTGCGTCCTCGCGCGGGCGTGGCGCGACGTCTGGAAGTTCACCAGACGCCTGTTCATCACGGGGGGCACCGTGCAGTTGGTCCGGGAATTCGTGGACCGCCTGCTTCGCCTCCGACTCAACGGGCTCAAGTGCGCGTCCCTCGACGAGTGTGAGATCATGTTCCGTATGCAGGTCGACGACGACGACGACAACAGCTGGATCCGCACTTCCCTGAAGTGTCAAGTCCAGACGCTTCGGGTCCTCAACGAGGACGAGCAACCGGGAATTGGTGCCCTTTTCGAGATGAGCCACAGGTCCCTCATCTCGACGCACTTGACGAGGCTAGAGCTCAGTGGTGTATTGTTCGAGTGTATTAACCTCAACCTGGATGGCTGTCCTGCGTTGGAACATCTGGGGATTAATGAATGCTACTTGGCCGGTGTGAGGAAGATTATGGCCCCATCACTTAAAAGCCTGGTCATCACAGAATGCGAGTCGCGTGAAGATGATCTACGCTTCAAAATTAGTGCTCCGTGCCTCGTTTCGCTGTGGTTGGAGGTCGGGGCATTCAGGACTCCCCTTCTGAAGAGCATGCCAAAGTTGGTGGAGGCCTTTGTCTGGATTGACTCATATTGGGGCGATAACTGCTACTGTAACGATCCCATGGGATGTTATCACGTTATGCAGGCTCCTCCTATTTCAGATGGTGACGTTGATGGCGACAATGAAGAAGATACAGAAGATTATGCTGTACCAAATACACAGGGGTGCGTGCTTTTTGAAGGTTTAGCAAAAGCTAAACATCTAGTGCTGTTAGCTGATCACTCAACGGTACACTTGACCTTATATGCTTTTTTCAATCCCATCAATTATTCACCATTTGATAAGAAAATATGGGATCCAGTCATGTTCGTGTCTGCTGATAGCAGTCATATATATTGACTAATTGTCACTCATGCATTCCCACATCTGAGTATCTTAAGTAAATTAAATAGGTTCATGTCCGCCTTTGTACCTTTTTCCAGATAAATCAGCCATTTTTACTGTGTTTTCCTTTTGTTTTCAATCTGTACAACAACAACAACAACAACATAGCCTTTTGTCCCAAGCAAGTTGGGGTAGGCTAGAGATAAAACCCAAAAGAGACGAGAAACAGGGAGACACATAAAGGATCTGAGGTGCTGCCCTACATTTTCCAACTTGAAGGCTCTGGTACTGAGTGGTTACTGGTGCGAAACTGCAGATTGCCGTGCACTAGCTTGTATTCTTGAACATGCACCAGTTTTAGAGAAGCTCACTGTCCTATTTTCTGAAAAGGTAGAAAACTTCTAAATGGACAACTATAGCGTTTCAGGTTCACATATATAGTAAATTATTGTTTATTGACCTTGGTGACTTTGTTTATCATTGCTGCAGGTTAAACTCAAATATGGCATTGTATTGGAAGGACGCCCTGATGGAACAGCTAAATCAACTATGACAACTGAATGCCTTATGACAGTCAAGGTTAAATGTCATACTGTCCATGAAGGAGTTCAAAACGTTCTGAAATTTCTGAGTACACTCAATATATGTAAGATAACAACCAATAGTTATTGTCTTCTACATTTCTTTACTTTATACTTGCATTTGGTATCTACACTACTCTTGCAACCCTGCTTGTTAAATTTCTTTATGCTTTACCTTTGAGTCACCAGGTCCTGGGTTCAAAGCCGTCTCTCTGCAGAATTTCTGCGGAGGTAAGACTTTGCTTCGGTTATTCCCTTCCCCAGACCCCACTCGTGTGGGAGCCTCTGGCACTGGGTCTGCCCTTTTTTTTTTACCTTTGCATGTGGCAAAATATTCTTGAAGGATGCAAGTAAGGAAAACACTAACAAATTTGTATACCATTTACCTTCAATATCATTAATGCTTTCATCCTTTACTAGACATTTGAGACAATAAAACTTGTTCAATCGTTTTTCTCATATGAGACCCTGATAAAGGTATTTAGAGACTCACTTCCCGATGAGAGAAAATATCTTTCAATTGGATAGAAAATGTTTTTGGCATAGTACCTCTACAATTTTGTTTTAACAATATTCTCTGAAAAGATGAAAGATTTACATGTTGAAGGCATGTCAGTCTCAAAGGCATCATCTATAATCTGTTGAAACTCATTCTTCAGTAATATTCTTAGCTTTCAATTCTTGTTCCATTCGAATAAAGCATCTGATTTATTAGCTTATGATGCAGTTGGTGAACTAAATCCTTATGCATTTAATTCCATTCCTAGTTTCCCATATCGCTGTTGAAGCCCTCCAAACTTACCGTGGCTGTCATATTTGTGCAGGTTTCAACTTGGAGTGACAGAAGGCTCCACATGAAGATGAAACAACTGTCACTTAGCTACTATATATATTATTCCTCTAAATCAATGCCGAACTCAGTCATGGGAAGTAGCATAGGATTAATGATTATGTTATATGTCTGTTCACTCCCTACTTCTAGTCCTAGGAACATGATCTGTAGAATCGGTTATTAATTATCTAGGGCTATGCAGGCTATGCGGTCTTTGTAGCCATTAGCCAGCTCACGGTGCCTGTTTGGTTCCGTTTTGTGTCAAGAACCTAGTAGGGTTATACTTGTTTTACTATGTCCAACATGTGCATATGTGTTACGACCTTACGGGACCATACTTCGTTTCATCTCTAGGAGTCAGTAATATTATCTTCATTGTTGTCGACCTTACTTTGTTTCCTCTCTAGGAGTCATATCATATTATCTTCATTGTTGTCGGGTTATATGATAGCAGCTCTGGAAATGGTCAGATGCTATTGCATTTTAACTTTCCTTTCTGTGAAATTCAAAATCCAGTGATCGTTCAAATGGAGTGGTAGAGTTAGGGTTAAAGCCGCGTTATTATATATTGTATAAAATGGTAATGTATATTGTTTAGTAGTACTTGGTAGACAAATCTACCAGTTTTTGTTCCCATAGTACTTGGATTGCTGCTGGCGTAGATTGCCTCCTGGCTCAATCCTTGCTACGCTCACTTCCAGCAATATGTGGAGGAGACCAAAGAACTTGAAACCGCTTACTTCCAGCATTTTTTTTGAGCAAAAACTTCCAGCATGTATGCAACGCACACAATGAGCTGGGCTGTATTCTCATGAGGTGTGATTTTTTTTAACCTAGAAATGTGTTTAATCAGACATCCATAAAAAACATGAAATAGGTCAAATAATATTTGAACCTTGAACTGTAAAACTGTCTGTATCACTGTGTGCCTATTGGCTATTGCCCAGTTCTATGCTTCTTTTGATTCTGATGCTTAGCTTGATTGAAGTTTGAACAAAGGATGTGATGAACACCTGATGATTCGAATCAGATTTGTAATGTATGAAGTTTTCAATTATGTATTGTGACTGCATAATCGCTTGAAAGTTTGGATACAATTAATAGCTTCAAATCTCATTGGCATATCTTTTTCTGTTGCAATCGAATCTTCCCTGATCGCTTCGCTGAAATATGGTTGATGTTGATGCTGATTTGTTGTGAGAGGAAAATACTGTTCATTTATTGAAAAGTACTCTGTGTGTCGATCGAGACTGCAAGAAGCTTGCAACCATCTTGGAGGAGGCAGCCAGCCACCACTCTTGACAGTGATTTTGCTGTGGGCTTGCTGCGCTGCACTGATAGAAACTCAATTAAGAATACTATAGTATAGTAGTAGAAGTTCACTGTAATCTGCACCGTCAGAATGCTACTGGTCGGTTGTAGGTCAAGATGGCAACGGGTACGTACCCGACGGGTAGTGCTCACCCGTACCCGCACCCGCAAAATTTTACCCGTCGGGTTACCCGTACCCGCATGCGGGTAAAAAAATAGTTCCATACCCGTACCCGCCGGGTAATTCTCACCCGACGGGTAACCCGTACCCGATAACATACCCGAAAATTACCTAAAAATATCAAATAGTCACATGCAAAAATAAATAATTCTAAGCTTCCAACAAGTTACAAACATGCTAACAAATATTATTAGCATCATTACAACAAAGACAATCTACTAGAAATATAGTGGATGTCTCAATGGGCCAAATTCATGACTTATATGCGCTAAAATAACTGAGGCTGGCTAGTTATTTTTGCGGGTATGTCTTACCCGCGGGTATGCGGGTATGGGTAGTATACACCCGCATACCCGATGGGTATAGGATTTTGCCCAATAACATACCCACGGGTAGAAAATTCATTCCATACCCGCCTCTTTATCGGGTACTCGGGTTTCGGGTACCCGTTGCCATCTCTAGTTGTAGGTATGCACACACGGCACGGCTGAAACTATTGTAAAGTGAATAGAATGAATAAAGATTTGGGAACAACCGTCTCTGTTTTCATTGATCTCATAGGATTATATACATATGAAGGGTTGTGTCGTACGGACACAACCATTGCCAAAGACATGTCCATTTGGTGACAGTGTTAATTGCTAATCTAACACTAATCCTAACTGTCTGTACGGGCGTCCTACGGATGAATGAGATCACCGAGGCATCTGTTGGTGTGTAGGTGCCTGTTCGCTAGGAGACACCATTTCACAAAACTTCCCCTTTGATCGAATCTTTCTTGAGATCAATGCAGCTGTAAGCTTGGATTCCTCAAAAAACTCTTTGGGAAAAATATGAGGAATATGTATGTATAGATACGTCATAAAAACTCCTTTAAATCTTATAGGAAAATAAGGAGAAAATAGCATACGTGTGTGATTTAAATAAACCACTATGTCATATCCCATTAAAAACCCAGTGGAGAACAAATATTGGAGATACGACATATAGATTACTCCCTCAAAAACCTTTTCAGGAAAAAAATATGAGGAGCAATATAAAGAGATATGCCGCTAAAACTCCTGTAAAAGCCCAGTGGAAAAATTAGGAGAAAATATGACGACATATTATTGGTATTGCCTCTTGGATAACTCTTATGAAAAACATTTTCAGGAAAAAACCATGGATGAGTTGTGAGGGTAATATGTGTCTTTGATAATTCCCACAAAAACCCTGGTGGGGAAAATAGAAAATATGACACATGCTTATGTTAATATTACCTCATTAAATCCTTTAACAAGAAACCTTGCGAGTAAGACTTGTGAAATAAAAGAGTATAATATGATGCTGGTATAGGTGGCATTTAGAAGATGCCTCCCCCTAATTCTTGCAGATCTCCAAGTCATCGCATACCAATTCCATGTACCAATTTTAAAAACACAGAAGTTGCTAATTTTTAAAATACAGAAGTTGGTAAGGACTTAGTAAATAGGTCAGTGAGATTATCACGTGATTTGATTTGTAAGATGTTTATTTCCCCACTTTCTTGTAATTCATAGAGATAAAATAGCTTAGGAGCAATGTCCTTAGTGATATTGCTCTTTATGTGACTTGTTTGCATATATGTAACACAAGCGAAATTATCTTCATAGATAATTATAGATAATTCAATTGAACCAGTACCACATGACTGTTATATGTGGTTAATCATTCTACGAAGCCATACACATTCTCGTGATGCCTCAGAATGATTAGTAGAGGTATCCGTTAGAGTCTGCTTAGAAGACTTCCCTGAAATAGCTGTACCTCCATGCAGAAATACAAATCCTGCTTGGGATTTTCCGTTATGAGGATCAGATAAGTAACCAGCATTCGTATAACCAATCATACTGGGATCATGATTTTTCTTGAAGAATAAAATAAGATCCCTTGTGCCATTAAGGTATCTAAGAATACACTTCGCTCCCATCCAATGACGCCGAGTTGGGCCCACACTATGCCTAGCAAGTAGTTCACTGCAAATATGATATCAGGCCTGCTGCAATTTGCAAGATACATAAGTGCGCCAATGACACTAAGATATGGGATTTCTAGTCCCAAACATCTTTTCCCCAATATCCCGTGGTCTAAATTGATCTCTCTTCCTATTTCTAAAGAATGAACAACCATCGGGGTTTTATTAGGGCATGAATTATCCATATTGAATTTCTCCAATATTTTCTGGATATAGGCTGATTAATGCACTAAAATCCCTGAAGGACGGTGCTCAAGTTGTAAGCCTAGGCAATATTTGGTCTTACCCCCAAATCCTTCATCTTGAATTTCCTCTTTAGATGTTTGCGTGCTTCTTCTATATTCTTTAGGCTGCCAATGATATTTAAATCATCAACATATATGGATATAATACAAAATCCCGTTCGAGATTTCTTAATGAAAACACATTCGACCCGACTGCTTTAAGCCATATAAGGACTTCTAAAGTTTTACACAATACATGTTGCGATTTGCGTTCGGATTCGGAATTTGGATTCCATCGGGAACCTTCATGTATATGTCCGAATCAAGTGACCAGCCCATAAAGATATGCTGTCACTACATCCATCAACTGCATACATAGATGATTTTGAACTGCCAATGATATTAAGTATCAGAAAGTAATTTCATTCATTACCAGAGAATAGATTTTATTGTAATCAATGCCAAGTCTCTATGTAAACCCTTGGGCTACTAGCCTTGCTTTGTATCTCACCACCTCATTGTTCTTATTCTATTTCTGGACGAAAACTCATTTAAAGCCTATAGGAAAGACTTTAGAATGTGTAGGTATTACAGATGTGAGTACCCCTCTTTTAGTGAGCGAGGCTATCTCAGCTTGATTGCTTCTTTCCATTGAACCCAGTTTGAGCGTTTTTTGCACTCTACCATGGTCTTCGGATCTGGATCATTAAGCAAGATTTCTGCAATTGCTGCGGAGAAGTAGATGTCGACAGCAGTAATCTTACGATCATATGATTCTCCAAAATCGATACAATTGATGAAAATTTCTTTCGCCCCATTATTTGACTCAACATTTATCAAGACTATGGAGTCAGGGTGTTCCGATGTCCTAGGATCAGAATTTGGATGCACCGTTGATCTGAGTTGTGGATTTTGGTCCTGGTTTTGGATTTTTATCCACTATTGGGTGTCTACCAACTTGAGATTAGCTTGGATTTACTGATTTGGAGGATTTAGTCATTGATATTCTCGGACGCTTACTTGGAGCATTATCCTTAGGAGCGGCCATACTTCTCCTCTTCTTTGGAAGTAGGAGTTGAATGGTTTTTATTGGTACCTCTGCTCTTTCAGACGCATTACGAACATGATAAGAGGATTTAGTGAGATCCTTATAATCAGTTTATAGTTTATGATTTTCTGAACTTGTTGTTCAGTCTCTTGAGTACGTGGATCTGAGGTGAAAATGCCTTGGGCATTAAATCTCCCTCTATTGCTAGGAAATAGTCCTCATTAAATATGTAGTTAGCATACCGGACGGTGAATAAGTTTCATGTAAGAGGCTCGAGGTATTTGATAATCGATGGAGATTAATATCCCCATGTAGATACCAAGTTTCCTATGTGGGCCCATAGAGGTACGCTTAGGCAGTGAGATCGGTACGTGTACAGTAACTGAATTTTCGCAGATGGGAAATATTTGGTATATTCCCACTTACTAATTGCGGGAGACAACGTGATATGCAGTTGATCACAATTGAATTAAGTCAGCAGCGTGTAAGACTGCATGACCGCAACATAAAGTTGGAAGGTTGCAATTTTGTAATAACAGTCTTTCAATGAGATAGTGCTGAACTTGAATTCCTAAAGCCATACAATAATCGTTGAAAGCCTTTGAGAAAAATTAAGCAGCATTGTCCATTTGTATTGATTGAATTTGATGTTCAGGATTATATGCTCTAAGTTTAATAACTTGAGCAATAATTTTCGCAAATGCATTGTTACGTATGGACCATAGACATATAGGAGACCATCTAGTAGATGCATCTATTAGAACCATGAAGTACCTGAACGGTCCAGACGTTGGTTGTATGGAGCCGCAAATATCTCCTTGAATACGTCAAGAAATTTTAGTGGCTCATTTTGGATTTTAACGTGCGATGGACGTAAAATCTATTTCCCTGTAGAGCATGAAGTGCACATTAAAAGGTCCTAAAGGCTAGATGGGGGTGAATAGCCTATAAAAAATTCTATAAAAAACACTAAGCAAAGTGGTTAGACAACAATAAGGCGAAGTAAATGTTGCGCTAGCCTACTACAAAGCATGCCACCTACCATAATTCTAGTGACTACAATCTCTATGCACACTAAGGCTATGTCACTACACTAAGTTAGTGAGCTCTCAAAGACCAACTAAAGAGCATCACTAACCACTAAACATGACTCTTGCTTGCCCTCAAAACTAGCTACACTAAAGAGCCCAACTACACTAATAAATGTAAATACACGAGAGAAATGAAGTGTTATACCGTCGTGTAGAGGAGTGAGCCAATCATCAATGGAGTCGATGAATGACAATGAATGAATACCAACGAAGACCAATCACCTCGGAATCAAATGATGACATAATAATTTTTTATCGAGGTTCACTTGCTTGCCGGTAAGCTAGTCCTCGTTGTGACGATCCACTCACTTGGAGGTTCACATGCTTATTGGCATCACGCGCCAAACCTTCAATAGGGTGCCGCACAACCAACACAAGATGAGGATCACACAAACTAGAGCAATCCACTAGAGTATCTTTTGGCTCTCCACCGAGGAAAGGTCAAGAACCCCTCACAATCACCACGATTGGAGCCAGAGACAAGCACCTTCCTTCGCTCGACGATCTTGCTACGCCATGCCGTTGTTGGTTTTTATTAATGCAAATATAATGTGAAGGATTCTGTAAGTGCACAGAATACCATTGTAGCATTTTTTCTAGGAGTATTTCAGGTATCGTTATTTATATTTTACCATAGGAAAACAATGGAGTAAAGACTTATTGAATAATAAAGGAATATCTGTCAGTAAACATACCAGCACAACTAGAGCAAGGGGTAAATGTAATGATAGGAATTTATGTATAATGACACTCAGGGGATAGATCACTAAGATAATGTAAACTAGTTAACTCAGGAGAATAAGGGGCGAGGTAGATTCCTATGATATTCTTATTATAGAATCAAAGTATATATATATACACACACTAACTCTACTCTTGTGCACTTCAGGACGCCACTTAGATAGTAGAGCACCACAAAAGGATAACTCTACTGACGCGGTTGTGGTCCTATAATTTAAGAACCTACTCAATTCAGTGTGGACTACAAAGGATAGACGGGGCTGTCACCTCCTCCTGCTACCTCACAACCAGAGAACAGGGTGTACTCACAGATAGAGCATCGTATAAGCACCAAGCTTACACAAGGTTAGGCTACTTAGCCCAACCATAGTAAACTAGTAGGCTAAGCACTCTATGAACCCGCACACAAAAGTAATGATAACCTCAACTAAGCAAGATACATATTAAAAGTAAGCATAGCCATGTAGATAGGAATATAATGAATTGATAATAAGTCTTACTAGATGTAGAAGTGTAGATACAAGGCTTTGCCGAGCCTCCAAGACTATATCTAGAACCTGAGCATGAGCCCTACTTGACCCTCACACCCGAGTTACTAATCTACTATATTGGAGAGTAGACCTAATCCTCCTGGTGTATCTTAATCTCTAAATGAGAGATATGAATTAGAGTTTTAGGGATGGCTCCACAGAGGGGGTAGGGGCTGCTATATATAGGCCAAGGTGGAGTAGGGCGCAAGAAATCGAGGTAGAGTAGGGGGCAAGGAGTACAAGGTGGCGGAGGGCAAGCGGGCTTCGTGGCAGGCCAGGCGGCCTCCCTGGTGGGCCGGCTAGCCCACTATTGTGGCCATTTGTCCCAAGCTTTAGAGTGGTGTCTTTTGGAACCTTCTATAGTTGTCTTTCGTAGTTTTCGCGGGTTGAATCACTTTTGGAGTGTATGACAGTGGTCCCAGGAGTTGTTTTTTTTGGATAAGTCCTCCTACATACAAATATTTACCAAAGCTCGTGGAATTCATTAGTTTAACCCCTATACCTATGTTTGGTGATGAAATTAAATATAAATGCAGGTTATGTTGATGGTTTATAATTGATGTTAATGACCATCAACAAGCTCCCCCACACTTAACCTTTGCTAGTCTCTGAGCAAAGCCAAACTTAGTAATAGATTAGGAGTTGCTAGAATGTTTTCATGCCTCAAAAGTACACAGATGTTCAATAAAAAATTCTCCTCTGAATTAGAATAAACTGATTTGACTTTCAAACTTACCTATATTACCTTCAACCATGGGGCTTCTTAGTCTTCACTTGGGTCTTGAGTAATTGAAAGATAAAACGATCAAGTCAAGCACTATGTCTCAAGTTCTTTGTTCCACCATTGTTTCAGAGTTATTATAAGTTTTCAAAATAAAACTCAGAGATTCCATTGTATGACACTCTCAAGTCTCTCAATAGATGTGGTATTTGTGGTCCTCACCAAGACAATAAAGATATTATGCCTTTTCTCTTCCTACTACTAAGGCTTAAGCGAAGCTCATAGGTAGGGAGAAAGCTAGAGCATACTTGCAATGTATATATTATAAAGTCAAACCTCAGATCCAAAGAAAGTTGAGTCATACAATCAAATCAAGATGTGTATGTCTGTGGACATATGGTGACTAACCTAATTCTATTATACTCTTTGAAAACTTCTCTCTTTTGAAACTTGAAAATATTTCTGCAAGAGAACAGAGGCTATCTTATTTATCTTTCTTCTTTTTTCTTTTTTCTTTTTAGGCGGGCATATGAGTACCCATTGTTTTCAATATCTCAAACACTTATCCATTTTTTTCTCAACTCTTTTTTTCTCCTTTTTGATGAATAACTTTTGCATATTCCCATGCCTCTTTTCTGCAACAAAACTTTTGAGAGATAGCAACAAGAACTTAGAGTATTTATTTGGTGGATAGAAAACCTAACAAGCATGTTTTTATGTTCTCTCCCAGTGTAGGAGTGAAACATTTTTGGGTGGATTTAGATGGAAGACATGTTTTTACGTACTCCCAGTGTTGGAGCAGCAGGTGTATATGTGAGTGGTGTGTATGTGATCTTGATTTTAAGAGCATGAAAAACCTCTCATAAGGGTCAACAAAGCTTGACAAAATGTAATGTAATACAAGTAGCATATATGTGGAAGTTTTCTTAGCCTAAATAACATGTATGGTTCTGGTGGGAATTCAAGCTTTGTGCCTTTGTCATACAGGAACTCATCATGTAGCATTGTTGTGTTTTTCAAAAGATAAATCTCCAGAACTTTAGTATTACTTGGAACAAGATAAACAGCAGCTCAGACCATCTCATATCATATCCTCAATTACCTACACTTAGATCAAACATATGCTACCCACAAGTTTTAAGTTCAGAGTAAATCCTTATATCAAAACAATCTTATCCAAAACTCAGGAGAATTTAAGGCTAAAAACTAGGTACTTGAAAGGAATTACATCAAAGTAACTATTCATCATTTCTATTTTAAGAGATTATCTTCAAAGTTCCTTTTTATTTTATTCAGCTCTTAAAAACAAATTAAAGCAAACTAGACACACTCTGTTTATTTTGTTTTTATTTTTTTAATCACACATTATAAATATATATATTTCTATAAAGATAAATTTTTTATTTTGTTTTTAGTTATTCATTTTTTTCTAATATATATATAAAGCAAACTAAGAATAATAAAAGAAAAAGAAATACTTATCTAGATACATGGGGATGCCTTCTCCCCTAAGCTGGTTGTTGTCGTGGTTGCTCAACGAGATGGCCGGATGTGGAGGTGCTAGAAGAGGGCCTCTCAATTTTGATTTTGTTGTTGCTGGAGGGCCATCTCGTGTCCCATGCTTACTTGTCATTGTGTATGATTATGTAACGTACCTTGTATGGCAGCATTTGTCTCTTCAATGGTTGCGAGTCTGTTGTCGAAGCAGTGGTAGGCCTCCTGAGAGTCATGATACCCTTGGCCAGAGAAAGACATGCATCCTCCCTAATTCCCACTAGGTTCGCTCTTGAAGATGTGGATTCTTGTGGTGGCACCTCTATTAGTGGCGCTTCCAATGGTGGTGTCACCTTCTTCTATCAAACCCATCTTGATTTTGAGTTTGATCTTGGTTTGACAGGTGCTTCCTTTTTTGACTTGTTCCTCTTCCTTGTTTTGTGTTTTGAAGTCAACCATTAGTAGTAGAAACTGGCGACATCTTGTGTGCATCATTATTGCCAGTTTAGAACTTTCACTTGTAGAATTGGTGGATCAACTCCCCCACACTTGCTCGAAGTGTGTTCTGCTCATGAAGACAAGGTAGAGATCAAGTGCATGGGCTCTGTTGGTGGATAAACACCAACAGAACTAAAACTTTATTTATTATTTTCTCTAGCCTTAGGCACATCGAGTCATGTTACGGTTAATGTTATTGGCATTTATTCTTACAACATGGGTGACAAGATCAGAAGGATGAGTATGAATGTGGCATTTGAATACATTAGTCAAAAAGAGTGGTGTTGCTTAACCTATGGAAGGACTATCCATCTTTTCATAATGTACCAAACTTAACATGATTATGACTATCATCTTCTAAAGATATGTAACATTTTAGCTCATTTGGTTAAGACTATGAGATCAAGAAAGTAGTGCTATGAACAAACTCAAGGAACAAAACATGTTGAGTTAATCAGGTTGGATCAAGGATAGTTGTAACTCAATCATGTTTGTTTCTTCTTTCTGCTTGAAACCTTCCTTGCTTGACTAACTTCACATCTTGAGATGTTCATGAGCACCTTGTCTCATATGTTGTACTCCTTTCTCATCCTTTTATGATGCCATCTTTTTGTTCTTTCTTTTGTGAATCTTGGCATTTTGTTTGGACCTTCTGCTCCATTCATTGTTTCATTCCTATAAAAAATTAGTGGACAACGCTTACCCAAAGGGATGTACAAATAATTTGAAACAAGGATAGTGTTGTCATAGAGTTAAAGGTCATCTTCTATGCTTTGGCAGAATTGGTTTTAACATTTTAATTAGCATAGAACATTTGTCCCATGTTTTAAATAATGTACGTTAATTGTCATAAAAACTTCTCGCATAGTTTGATTTTACTTTACACCTTAAGTTTGATTTTTTATGTATGAAATTTGTAAACATATTCAAACTTATAGAAACAAAGCAATATTGAGCAGAGGGATTGCAAACTAGCATGCCAGAGCGACGAGAGCCTAGGAAGAAGAAGAGCAGGGTTGTATCAACTACGAAAAAGTCGACCTTCCTCCCCCACACATGGACTTTTGTGTCACTCGACACTGTCGGCGAGGACACATGGTTTTTAGGTCCATTGAGTAGGACATCTCCCTTGCATTTAGCTTTTCTTGGCACCATCTAATCCTGAGGATATGGTAAATTGTATATTCTCCTTCCATCAACCTTTCCTGATTTTTGTTGACTCTTGGTTAACGAGTTGGGGTCATTGGAGATGCAAACTCAAGTTCCTCCTTGATTGTCTAGCGACGTGGCGAAGAGTTGTTCTTCTTCGTTTATAAGTGATACCCCAGCCGTCTTGATTGTCAAGGAAAGAACATCATTATTACTTGCATAGAAGCTTCATCTTCAACAACTTTGGGACGTTGTCTCATGACCGTGGTTGCAGCCTTACGAGACACTGTCGATAGACCTCCATTGATTTATGATGTATGATGATCTAAGGATGCATGGCATGATGTAGTGGCTCTTGTCATCCTAGTCCTTACTGTCGACGTGCGAGTTGGTCTTTTCAAAGATGATGAAAGCTGACATCAGATTAGCTGATATAAGGTGAATTGCACCCTGCTTCTCATCAGCCTCCTAGCTTGAGTCCTAGAAATGCTAGGTTGCCTTAGATGTTACTTGTGGCCTATTGATTTGTTTGTCCACTTTCTATGAGTGAGTGCTTCTATTGTAGATTCTTTTTGTGGCACTCGTCTCATTTCTCTTTGTTTCATAGCTGAAGTGGTAGTTTGGCAAGTTCATACCAAACCATGGATAGGCATAGTGTAGATTCATTCTTTCTTGCAAAATGTTAATGGACACATACCCGAAGGAATACAACAAGTTTGAAATATGGGTTGTTATCCATAATTTGTGTGATTTTTATCTATGCTAATGAAAAGGTGGTTTTTGAATTACTTTAGCATAGATTTTGTCTATCATGTTTGATAACAAATTTTATTTGTTCGTTGTATTCAAGCATGGTTCAAGGCAAAGGTAACTTGCAGCAAAAGACAAAGTGAGTGAATTTTGATACTCACAGTTCTTCCTTTGATGAAAAATGAGTTGTGTCTTCTTTTGCATAGAGTTGTTGGAGTTCATCGCATGCCTTGATTCATCTCCGGTGTGAGTTCATCTCGGGACTTTTCCAAATTAAAATTTTGAATTTCCTGCAGGGGTTAGTCCAACAAAAATAACCAGTGTCTACACAAGCAATTTTTAGTTCAATAACCAAACTAGACTCCATGTCTAATTTTGATTAAGGAAGACATTTTAACCTAAGCACCATGCTTAATTTAAAACCAATGGAAGTATGTACAGTACTTCCAAACCAAAGCATACTATGTCAGGCAAAAGTAGCATGAAAGCATTTCAGAGATTTACTCAAATAGAGATGAAAGAGCATGATCATGGTGAGTGATGATTTTTAAGATAAAGGATGTAGGTGGCTTGGATATATGCATGGAGCTAAACATGTTGTGGATTTGATATGAGAGAATTCAAACTAAACATAATGGATGCATGGATTATTCCAAGTAAACATGCAGTGGAATGCAAAATGTTAAAAAGATAACTACTCATTAAGTTTAAAGTCCATGAGCATGACTATCTCACCTTTCTTGATTATACTTACCATGACTCACATGATGGAACTTGTGAGTAGTGCAGTGTTTGTTTTTGTCACTGATTTGAATTCTTGTGATGTCGACCTTTTCTCCAATCTACACATGGTTAGAGAATATATATGTTTATACAAACATGTGAGATGGTAGGGTTCTAGTGTTGATGAATCTTGAATGCTCAGGCACCCTGAGTTCTTCAATGTCTTTCTTCTTTTCTTGTGGAACCTCGTCAGAAGGTCAAAACGGCATCTGTTGTCCTATCTTATTCCACAATTCAATAGAACAGGGGTAATCCTACTAACGCTAGTGGATTGTTAATGATCTAAATCTTTACGCCAATTGTTTTCCCGGCAATGGCGCTAAAAATGCGTGTTGGTATTTATTAACGCAAATAGAATATGAAGGATTCTGCAAGCACACAGAATACCATTGTAGCATTTTTACCAGAAGTATTCCAGGTATTGTTATTTATATTTTACCACAAGAAAACATTGGAGTAAAGACTTATTGAGTAATAAAGGAATATCTATCAGTCAACATACCAGCATAGCTAGGGCAAGGGGTAAATGTAATGATAGGAATTTATGTATAATGACACTCAGGGGATAGATCACTAAGATAATATAAACTAGTTAACTCAGGAGAACATGGAGTAAGGTAGATTCCTATGATATTCTTATTACAAGATCAAAGTATATATATACCCGACTATAGCTAAGACTAACTCTACTCTTGTACACTTTGAGATGCCACTTAGACAGTAAAGCACCACAAAAGGATAACTCTACTGACGCGATCACAGTCCTACAATTTAAGAACTTACTCAATTCATTGTGGACTACAAAGGATAGACTGGGCTGTCACCTCCCGCAGCTACCACACAACCAGAGAATAGGGTGTACTCACAGATAGAGCATCATATAAGCACCATGCTTACACAAGGCTCAGCTACTTAGCCCAAGCATAGTAAACTGTAACACCCCTGGGTGTTAAGCATGCATTAACATCCAAAGCATTAGTCATAATCATCTCATACATGGTTATCATTGCATGCAGTATAGACCCCTTTAAATTTAAAGTTGAAAAACAATTACTTAAAACCCAAATTCTGCATTCAAGTGCTAAAGAGTGGTGAAACTTTGTGTAGCTACAATTTTAAATAATCTAGAATAAATTAACATGATTTTTGGAGCAATTCTTGAATTCAAGTTTTTCTCAAATTTTGTTTTAAAAATATTCTAAACAAATATTTTTTTATTAACAACTTAGCTTTAAATCCTAAATTCAAAATCTGTTGAGAATTTTAAAAAGTGCCCTACATGAAAGTTGTAGAGAATTAAATTTTGAACAACTTTTATTTTGGGCAAAAGTTCTGAAAACCTCTTTTTCATCTTCAAATTCAAATTTGAAACAAATTTAGAAATCTGAAAATTTATTTATAAAAGAAAAATCGGTTTTTTTCACTTTAGTGGGCCGCAGCCACCCTTTCGGCCCACCCGAGCTGGCAGCCCGGCCCGCGCCCGCGCCCGCGTCCGCGCCTGCCGCCCGCGCGCGCGCGCGACGCCGTGGCGCCGCGGCAGAACACCGCCGCCCCGTGTCCGCCATGCGCCGGTGCCGCCCACCGCGTGGATGTCCGTGGGCCCTACTCGCTCGGCGCCTTGGCCACGCACCCGCTCCACTGCCTCCTCCCTCTCCCTCACTTGCTCTCGCTTCCACCGTTGCGAGCTCGCCGCGCCGTCCACATTCTCCGCGCGTTCGCCGCCGCGGCCGCGCATTTCCTTGCCCCGTTCTGCCGCCGGCCGGCCGCCTCCGAGCAATTGCTCGCACGACCAGCTCCGCCCAGTCCTCCTCTCCTCCGAACGCGCCCCCACGCTCCACCTCCGCCCCGCGGTAAGGCATCCCTTCGCGCGCCCCGCCGCGACGCCATTCCGGCCACCGTGCGCTCACTCCGCCGTTCCGGCGTTTTCTCCCCGCCTAGCCGCTCGAGCACCGCCCCGCGATGTTGGCCACCCCCACCGAATCTCCATGCGCCCGTTCGTTGGTTTTCGCACGGCCGGAGCCGCCCGTTAGCCGCCGGCGGGCATCACCGCCGCCGCGACGTCGCAGCCGCGTAGCCGCGCAGCCACGCCCCGCGTTCCGCCCTCTCCTCTCTGCTGATGGGCCAGCGGCCTTGGGCCGAGCCGCCAAGCCGGGCCGCCCCTTGCTTTTTCCCACGCGGCGTCCTCGCGGAAATCGGCAGTGGGCCAGTATCGCCGAGTGGGCCGGCCCGTTCAGCGATTTCCAAATTTCGTTTTTGAATTTCTATTTTGTGTTGGGAAAAGAAAATACTTGCAAAATGTTTGTGTACAATTTATAGCTCCAAAAATCATGAAACAAAGTTTGAAATGTTCCTCTTGAATAGATCTACAGTTTAAAAATATCTCATATTATTTTTGTAACACTTTTCTGTGTAGATTTATTTAATTGCTATAAATGCTGATATCTTAGAAAATATGTAGTGAATAAAATAATGAAGGGAAAAATGTGATTCTTGTTGCTTTAATCTTTATTAGTGATGCACTTTCTAGGAAAAATATTAGTGAAGCATGTTCTGTGAGAAATTTTTGAAGTGTAGTTCAAATGCTTTTAATTGATAATCTTTGTTATTTTTAGTAGAGAGCTAAATTTGTATAGAACATACATGTGATAATTGTTGTAGTATGTTAGTTTACTGTTAGTAACATAGGAAAAATGTGAAATCTGTTGTTTGATACTTTTTCTAGTACAAAATAATTTCATGCTCATATTTAGGCTATAACTTGTTTATTTTGTACAAGCAGTTTTACATAGGCCATTCTCATGAAAATTTAGTAGTAGGTTAGTTAAGGTAAGAGTAATCTACTGTAATTTTTGTAGATTTTTATCTACACCAGAAATAGGTGTTGATGTGTAACCCTAGTTAAATAGGGAATAAAATATTATTCTTTATGAGAAATTAAGAGAAATAAAATATGTTTGGTGTATCTTTGAAGCATCATTATGCCTTGCTGATGTTATGGATGAGTTAGGTGGGTAAGCTTTGGTAGCTTAGGTTCACTTGTATGTGTAAATAATAGGTTAGCTAATAGAAGAATAAGGTGCATGTTTTAGGGTATATGTTCTTGGATGACGTTGACTACCTTGTAGAAGAAATAGTTATATTCAAACTGCTCATTCCATGTGCTCATCTGCATCTCATGTCATCAAAGCACTCCACCACAATCCGATGCATCATTCGCATGATTACTTATGCACTTGCATCGTACAGGATCGCAGGAAGAGTCGCAGGTAGCAGTACCGGAGGAACAAGCTTGGACGGATCCGCAGGAGCCCCAGACACAGGAGGTGCCCGAGGAGGAAGAGTCAGGCGAGGAGCTGCCAGAGTGCGTCGACCACCATCCTAGCTCGTTCGTAAAAGGCAAGCCCCGGAGCATTTTAAGTCTCCTATTTTATAAAAGTTGTTCCTTACTACATGAACTATAGTTATATATATACTTGCATTAAGTTATAGGAGTTGCGTGAAACCGTTGTTGCATTATTACCTTGGCCACCGGATTATCTTTCTCCCCGTTAGGTCAGGATCGAGTGAATTGCTTAGTCATGCTTAGACCGGTAGAAGTCAGGCGATTTCCTGTCACCTGCGAGTTATAGGTGGATACCGGGTTATGGTTAGCTGTAATTGTGATCATAAAAAGTAACCAAGTGTTGATGGATAAATGAAGACCGGGCGGAGTCTTATAGAGTTTTGGACTATAGTGATTCCGTCTGTGTCGATTAAGGACCGATCGTTGCTCGTCCCTCTTGTCATGTTGAACGCATGCCTCACATTTAGCTGGCCGAATAAAGTACCTTTTCGACCGCGAAGCTAGTGACACTTTTTGAGCCGGGATAAACTCGGGTTGGTAGACTGGTGTTGAAGGGGGTGTAACGGGGACGCGAAGAGTGAGCCCAAGGTGCGTCCTGGCAGTCGGGCGGTCCCTGGGTAGTGCGATCCATGATTGTTATCCCGCGGCTTCTTGGAAAGTGTCATTGGTGATTTACGCGACCCTGACGGGGGAAACAGGGTTTGTGTGAGGAATAAATCTCCAGCTGGATAGGAATTCGATTCAAATCGCCGTCGCTCCCGGTTAGTGAGCACTTGACTCGAGCTATGGCATCGTAGTAACATTAATGGAACACTGATGGTTAAATGAATGATGTTGGAAATGCTAAACCTGATATGGTAATCTAGATTGTTGATGATGAATCAAGTGATTGTTCTAGCAATAGATGCTTACCTAGCTTGAATAGGTTATACTAAAAGTGATGCAAAAAGTACTGGTATAGTTTTTTATAACAACTTATGCTTTTCGCAAATGAGTCAAGCCAGTCCAATCTATAAAGCCTTGCATGATCCTTGGTGTCCTTTATTTCTGGTTTATGACGGGTAAGTCTAGCTGAGTACATTCCCGTACTCAGGGCGTTGTTTCCATTGTTGTTGCAGATGGTCAGATGTACTATGGGTACTGCTCCAACTGTCTGTATCCGGCGATGGGCGACAACTAGGACCTTGGGCAAGGGTCACTCTGTTTGTCTTATCTACTGCTTTTGTGGACCATGACTATCTGTTGGCACTGTATTTGAACTAAGTGTGGGTGTAAAACTACTTACTTCCGCTATGTTATTTTAAACTGTGTTGTAATAACTTTTATTCCGAACTCCAATGTACTCCACTTTTATTGTGAACTCTACGTATCATGTGAACTGTGGTTGCTAAATCAGTACGATCTTGGTTGTATGTTGGTTGGTTTGAAATCCCTCGTGATTTCACGGAATCTCGGGTTATACGGGTTTAAGTTTGATAAATTAACCGCCTCGGTGGAAGATTTTCTTACTTAATCTCGTATAATTACGTTGATCCGTTACAACTGGCATCAGAGCATGGTTTAGAATGTTGCTATTCACATGGGTATTTAAAAACAAAACTGTGTTTTCAACTAAGCTTTCAAATTTAAGAGTGTGCCAGTGGTCATATCCTTTATGCCCAATAAGGACTCTAGGTGGCTTAATTAAGTACTAACTTGAGGGTTTGCATCATATTTGAAATTTCGTCGCTCATACGGCGTGCTATTGTACGAGTGCCATTCAATTGAGTGGTAATGTATGGATCAATTTCCTCTACGCCCTGGTAAGTGAGAGTTGTGAGAGCATGGTCGGATACACTGCCGATCTAGGGGAGTGCTTATGTGATACCGAAATACTTACGTGCCATGCGCATGTTCGTATAAGGGTATTCAAATGGTGGGGACTTCCATCATGCGGTGACGATGCCGTCAATAGGACGATGATTCAGGTAGTTGTTACCGTTATACTCGTATCTAGGGATGCGTGTAGAGCGAGTAACTTACTTTACTGCTTTCTTGCATATTTTCATATTGTGAGGGTTGGGCTGAAGTGACTTTCTGCAGGTACATAACAACGCTTTCGAGTAGTACGTATTAGTTACGTTACAAGAGATCGTTGTATGCCACCGTTTATTCCGTTAGTAGTTATTAGTTTCCTAAGTTTGTGAGGACGTACGAAACGTGCATGTATCATGTGGTGCATTTCATTCATGGCATTGTTCCTCCCTTTATAAGTTGATTATCTCATTTCGATAAAAATGCCAACTTAAAAATCTATTCTAACCACGGAAATAAAATTTTGCTATAGATGGTATGTACCAAGCAGACAGCTCGCAAGTCCACCGGCAGAGCTCCCCGTCATCACCTTGCTCCACGCACTCGTCAGCGCCACACTTTTCTTGGAGAGTTTGGGATGCCCACGCTCTTGTGGAGAGTACTCAGCTATGTAGGCTATCCTGATGGGATGGAGCCCCGCTACTTTTGGTCGAATGAGCGGTTGGGGGAAGGACTTTTGGTGACTGTGGTAGTAGTAGTTCGTCCCTGAGGTGATGGTTCTGAGTGGACCGGTTGGCATTTTGAGTCAACTGGTAGGACCCCTGAAGAAGCTGCCGAGAGGGCAGCCTTTGGGATCCTGAGGGATATCATGGATCGCTTTCCTCAGGAGTTGGCAGCAGCTATAGTTGGAGTCTTTCCGAGGGGCAACCCCTCCACTAACTCGTGGCAGCAGGCAAGAGGAAGATCTCTGGATATTAGCACTGCAGAAGCACAGAATAGTGACAACCCCGCTATGAGTGCCATGTTCACAGTGATGAGGGCCTTTGATGGAGTGGAAGGTAGCCTGAGACGTGTTTCTAGTGCTCTTGGTCAGGCTCGTGATGACCGCCGTCAGCTTCAGAGAGATCACGACGCCGAGATTGAGAGGCTCAACACAGAGATGGATCAGTTAACTCGCCAGAGAGATCAGGCTACCCAGAGGACTGTGGTTTTCGAAGGAAATGTACGTGCCCTGAGAGAGCAAGTTGGGCGACTGACCACCACCAACAGGAACGCTGAGCGCATGTTGACTCATGTGCTCCATCAGAGGAATGAAGCCTGGTCCGCAGAGAATGTGTTGAGGGCTAGACAGTTTGAGCTAGAGCAACAGCTGGCATATGCAGAGGAATATAATGACAATTTGCATGAGGAGGTTCATCGGCTGAACAATCAACTCAACCCCTATGTTCCTCCTGGTGCGGCAGAGATGGATTTGAATGAAGACGAAGATCCTGAAGAGCCCGAAGCACCAGTTGGGGAGCACCACGACGCTGCTAATGGCGACGAAGCCAACGTCTCGGACTTAGACAGCGACCACGATGAGTAGGCTAGTAGTTGTGGCGCCAGCTACTAGGTTCCATCTACATGGTCTTTTGCTTTGTTGGCACGTTGGGCATGTAATAATGAGTAGAAAGACTAAGGCTTTGATGTAATGTTGGAAAGCTTGGATGTGTTTGTGGCGGTATCCGAACGTCAAAAAGTCCAGTGTATGTATGCTGGCAACTTGGTTGTAATGGACGCGATGTGTGCGCTTTAAGTAATCTAATTAGGATGTTGTGTTAATTGGAATGACTTATTGTGCCCCTATTTTATTGTATGAATTTATTCTCTCCAGTAAATTCAGTCAGCATGATTTTTCATTCGATCGCAATTCCTACAACATCACCTAATAATTACTGTTGCTGAAACATGCAGATGCCGAACACTCGTCGTACCGTGTATGGTGCCGCTGAGGCTGGTGGCAGTGCAGCTGCTAGTGATGATCGGGATCCACCACCGCCTCCTCCACCCTACACTGCGGAACAGTTTTTCGCACAATTTCTTGGAAGTCAACGTAATATGGAGGACATGCAACAAAATATGGAAACTGCATTACGCAGTATCGCAGACAACACCCGTCGGGGAATAAACCCGGGTGGGCACGAAGCAAATCAGTACAGCAGTTTCAAGGACTTCATGGATACTCGTCCACCGATCTTCAAGGAAGCCACAGAACCCTTGGATGCAGAAGAGTGGATTAATACTATGGAAGACAAGTTCCGTGTCTTGAGAATGACTGAAGTGTTGAAGACTGAGTATGCAGCTCATCAGCTTCAAGGTCCGGCAGGAATGTGGTGGAAACATCACCACACCACTTTTCCTCCCCACACTCACATCACTTGGAGGGAGTTCACCGAAGCCTTCCGTGGAACGTACATTCCACCTGGTCTGACCGAGATGAAGCTTGGGGAATTCCTGGCACTGAATCAAGGCACGAAGACTATAACTCAATATCTACATGCATTCAATAACCTGAGCCGTTATGCTCCTGATATGGTGAATACTGAGGCCAAGAAGATCGCTAGCTTCAAGAGAGGCCTGAATCCCAAGATGATGAAACATGTGGGTACAAATATGAGGACTGGTTTCAATGATTTCGTTAGTGACTGTCTGAAGCAAGAGAAGAACAACAATGTTTATGCTGCTTCCAAGATCCGTAAGAGAGCTTTCGAGTCGGGTTCGTCCCAGTCCAGAGCCCCAGTGGCCAACAGTCCGGCGTATCGATCGCCTACCCTAGGTGCAAGGTTTAGGCCACTGCAAAGGAAGAATCAGAATGCTCAGCAACCCCAGAGGAACCAGAAACCATTCAAGATGGCATTGCCTCAGGCGAAGATAGGACAAGGCAGTTCGTCTGGAACTGTGGCTCAAGTGAAGGGACCGTGCTTCAACTGCAACCAACACAGACACTTTGCGAAGTTTTGTCCCTACCCTAAGAAACAGCAGACGCAGTATCAAGCTCGTGTGCATCACACCACCGTGGATGACATCCCTGAAGGAGAACCGGTAACAGCTGGTATGTTTTCTATCAACAATCATCCTGCAGTAGTCTTGTTTGATTCCGGATCATCTCATTCCTTTGTAAGTCAAGCATTTGTTAAGAGGCATGGGCAAAGGATAGTTGAATTAGAATGTGCTTATAAAATCAGTTCAGTTGGGGCTGATCTGTTGACTAATCAGATAGTTCAGGGAGTAACCCGAAACATATCAAATCGGCAATATAAGCTTAATCTGATAGTCATGCCAGGGTTAGTTTTGGATGTGATCATGGGTATGAACTGGATGAATAAGATGGGGGTAGTAATCGATATTGGAGGAAGGAGAATCTCTCTTAAGGAACCAAGTGGAGAAGGCACTTTTCGGGTGGTCCTACCTCGGAAAGTAGACCTAGCTAGCACGACTTGTGCGGTCCAAGCTACTCTGCTAGCCTAGATTCTAGTGGTCTGTGAGTTTCCAGATGTGTTTCCAGATGAGTTACCTGGACTTCCACCAGACCGAAATGTTGAGTTTGACATTGAGTTAATTCCGGAATCAGCACCGATCTCGAGAAGGCCCTATCGGATGCCTCCCAATGAGTTAGCCGAATTGAAGAAGTAACTCCAGGACTTGCTAAAGAAAGGTTTGATTCGTCCTAGCTCGTCTGAATGGGGATGCCCTGCTCTATTTGTGAAAAAGAAGAAGGATAACTCCTTACGCATGTGCGTGGATTATCGACCACTGAATGCAGTGACAATTAAAAACAAGTATCCTCTTCCTCGGATTGATATCTTGTTTGACCAATTGTCTAAAGCCAAAGTGTTCTCTAAGATAGATTTGAGATCAGGATACCACCAGATTAAGATTAGGCCGCAAGATGTGCCTAAGACTGCGTTCTCTACCAGATATGGCTTGTACGAGTATCTTGTCATGTCCTTCGGATTGACAAACGCTCCTGCATACTTTATGTATCTGATGAATTCTGTTTTCATGCCAGAGTTGGACAAGTTTGTGATTGTGTTCATTGATGACATTCTAATATATTCAGAGAATGAAGAAGATCACGCAGAGCACCTCAGGATTGTCTTGACTAGACTCAGAGAACATCAACTGTATGCGAAGTTCAGCAAGTGTGAGTTCTGGCTTAAGACAGTTCCTTTTCTCGGCCACGTGTTGTCTGAAGATGGCATTTCCGTAGACCCTAGTAAGGTGCAAGAGGTTATGGACTGAAAGTCACCAACCTCAGTGCATGAAGTTCGCAGTTTTCTTGGTTTAGCCGGTTACTATCGTCGCTTCATACTAGATTTCTCGAAGATTGCCAAACCAATGAAAAGCCTGTTACAGAAGGATCATAAGTTTGTATGGACAGAAGAGTGCGAGGTAGCTTTCTGCACCTTGCAAAAGTTGTTGACCACTGCTCCTGTTCTGGCCCAACCGGATATAGAAAAGTCTTTTGATGTGTTCTGTGACGCATCTAAGAATGGGTTAGGATGTGTACTAATGCAAAATGGAAGGGTCATTGCCTATGGCTCACGTCAATTGAGGAAGCATGAAGTTAACTATTCTACACATGATTTGGAGCTTGCAGCAGTAGTGCACGCTCTAAAGATTTGGAGACACTACCTAATGGGTAATGTGTGTAACCTCTTTACAGATCATAAGAGTCTCAAATACATTTTTACCCAATCTGAGTTGAACATGCGACAGAGAAGATGGTTAGAGCTGATAAAGGACTATAATCTAAATGTACATTATCATCCCGGGAAGGCTAATGTAGTAGCAGATGCACTGAGTAGAAAATCACATGCTATTGATGTGCAACCGTTGTTTGAAGAAGGGTTCAAATTGTTACATCCTGCTGTGTTGCATAATATTCAGATCAGTTGTACTCTGGAAAACCTGATCATTGAATGTCAGAAGACAGATAAGGGAATCTTTCATATCAAAGAGAAGATGAAGAGGGAACCCACCAAACACTTTTGATTGGATGACCAAGGAGTGTTATGGTTTAAGGATCGCCTGGTGGTACCTAAGGATAGAGAGCTTAAGAACAAGTTGATGAATGAGACCCATCATTCCAAGCTATCTATTCACCCCGGAAGTAGTAAGATGTACCAAGATTTGCGACCCCGTTATTGGTGGACTAAGATGAAAAAGGAAATTGCAGCATACGTTGCTCGTTGCGACATGTGTTGTAGAGTTAAAGCTCTTCACATGAGACCCGCAGGACTTCTGCAACCCTTGTCTGTACCCGATTGGAAATGGGATGATATAAGTATGGATTTCATCACTGGTCTTCCCACCACAAAGAAGGGACACGATTCTATTTGGGTAATAGTAGATCGTCTCACCAAGACAGCTCACTTTCTGCCAGTTAAGACAACATTCCGACCACCTCAATATGCAGAAAAGTATATTGCTGAGATTGTCCAATTACATGGTATACCAAAAACGATCGTGTCTGATCGTGGTTCACAGTTTACCTCTCATTTTTGGGAACATCTTCATAAAGGTTTGGGTACTAGTTTGATTCGTAGTATGGCTTACCATCCACAGACAGACGGGCAGACAGAACGAGTTAATGCTGTACTTGAAGATATGCTTAGAGCTTGTGTACTATCATCCAGAGGCTCATGGGAATCCTGGTTACCATTGGCAGAATTCGCTTACAACAACAGTTACCAAGAGAGTATCAAGATGGCACCTTTTGAAGCTTTATATGGCAGGAAGTGCAGGACACCGTTAAATTGGGTAGAGCCTGAAGAAAGAAGGTTTTATGGAATTGATTTTGTAAATGAGGCAGAGAAGAAGGTCCGTATTATTCGGTGAAACATGCAAGCTGCACAGTCCCGTCAGAAGAGTTATGCAGACAAGAGAAGGAGACCATTGGATTTCCAAGTGGGTGACTATGTCTATTTGAAAGTTACCCCCATGAAGAAGAAACGGTTTGGAATCAAGCAGAAACTGTCTGCTAGATATATCGGACCATACCAGATCATAGAGAAAAAGGGTCCCGTGGCGTACAAGTTGCAATTGCCAGAAGGGATGAGTTCGATCTTTCCCGTCTTTCACGTATCCTAGTTGAAGAAATGTCTGCGTGTTCCGGAAGAGATAATAGAACCGCAGGGTATTCGGATCAAGGCAGACTTGGAATATCGTGAACAACCGGTTCGAGTTCTGGATACAAAGGACCGAGTCACTCGAAATAGAGTGATAACAACCTACAAGATTCAGTCGAGCCATCATGATGAGAGTGATGCTTCATGGAAAATGGGAGAATATCTTCAAACTGCGTATAAAGATTTTTACGATAAATGGTTCGTAACTCAAAATCTCGGGACAAGATTCTTATCAGGGGGAGGGCTGTAACACCCCTGGGTGTTAAGCATGCATTAACATCCAAAGCATTAGTCATAATCATCTCATACATGGTTATCATTGCATGCAGTATAGACCCTTTTAAATTTAAAGTTGAAAAATAATTACTTAAAACCCAAATTCTGCATTCAAGTGCTAAAGAGTGGTGAAACTTTGTGTAGCTACAATTTTAAATAATCTAGAATAAATTAACATGATTTTTGGAGCAATTCTTGAATTCAAGTTTTTCTCAAATTTTGTTTTAAAAATATTCTAAACAAATATTTTTTTTATTAACAACTTAGCTTTAAATCCTAAATTCAAAATCTGTTGAGAATTTTAAAAAGTGCCCAACATGAAAGTTGTAGAGAATTAAATTTTGAACAACTTTTATTTTGGGCAAAAGTTCTAAAAACCTCTTTTTCATATTCAAATTCAAATTTGAAACAAATTTAGAAATCTGAAAATTTATTTATAAAAGAAAAATTGGTTTTTTTCACTTTAGTGGGCCGCAGCAGTACCGGAGGAACAAGCTTGGACGGATCCACAGGAGCCCCAGACACAGGAGGTGCCCGAGGAGGAAGAGAAAGGCGAGGAGCTGCCAGAGTGCGTCGACCACCATCCTAGCTCGTTCGAAAAAGGCAAGCCCCGGAGCATTTTAAGTCTCTATTTTATAAAAGTTGTTCCTTACTATATGAACTATAGTTATATATATACTTGCATTAAGTTATAGGAGTTGCGTGAAACCGTTGTTGCATTATTACCTTGGCCACCGGATTATCTTTCACCCCGTTAGGTCAGGATCGAGTGAATTGCTTAGCCATGCTTAGACCGGTAGAAGTCGGGCGATTTCCTGTCACCTGCGAGTTATAGGTGGATACCGGGTTATGGTTAGCTGTAATTGTGATCATAAAAAGTAACCAAGTGTGGATGGATAAATGAAGACCGGACGGAGTCTTATAGGGTTTTGGACTATAGTGATTCCGTCTGTGTCGATTAAGGACCGATCGTTGCTCGTCCCTCTTGTTATGTTGAACGCATGCCTCACATTTAGCTGGCCGAATAAAGTACCTTTCGACCGTGAAGCTAGTGACACTTTTTGAGCCGGGATAAACTCGGGTTGGCAGACTGGTGTTGAAGAGGGTGTAACAGGGACGCGAAGAGTGAGCCCAAGGTGCGTCCTGGTAGTCGGGCGGTCCCTGGGTAGTGCGATCCATGATTGTTATCCCGCGGCTTCTTGGAAAGTGTCATTGGTGATCTACGCGACCCTGACGGGGGAAACAGGGTTTGTGTGAGGAATAAATCTCCAGCTGGATAGGAATTCGATTCGAATCGCTGTCGCTCCCGGTTAGTGAGCACTTGACTCGAGCTATGACATCGTAGTAACATTAATGGAACACTGATGGTTAAATGAATGATGTTGGAAATGCTAAACCTGATATGGTAATCTAGATTGTTAATGATGAATCAAGTGATTGTTCTAGCAATATATGCTTACCTAGCTTGAATAGGTTATACTAAAAGTGATGCAAAAAGTACTGGTATAGTTTTTCATAACAACTTATGCTTTTCGCAAATGAGTCAAGCCAGTCCAATCTATAAAGCCTTGCATGATCCTTGGTGTCCTTTATTTCTGGTTTATGATGGGTAAGTCTAGCTGAGTACATTCCTGTACTCAGGGCGGTGTTCCCATTATTGTTGCAGATGGTCAGATGTACTATGGGTACTGCTCCAACTGTCTGTATCCGGCGATGGGCGACAACTAGGACCTTGGGCAAGGGTCACTCTGTTTGTCTTATCTACTGCTTTTGTGGACCATGACTATCTGCTGGCACTGTATTTGAACTAAGTGTGGGTGTAAAACTACTTGCTTCCGCTATGTTATTTTGAACTATGTTGTAATAACTTTTATTCCGAACTCCGATGTACTCCACTTTTATTGTGAACTCTACGTATCATGTGAACTGTGGCTGCTAAATCAGTACGATCTTGGTTATATGTTGGTTGGTTTGAAATCCCTCGTGATTTCATGGAATCTCGGGTTATACGGGTTTAAGTTTGATAAATTAACCGCCTCGGTGGAAGATTTTCTTACTTAATCTCGTATAATTATATTGATCCGTTACATAAACTAGCAGGCTAAGAACTCTATGAACCCGCACACAAAAGTAATGATAACCTCAACTAAGCAAGATACATATTAAAGTAAGCATAGCCATGTAGATAGGAATATAATAAATTGATAATAAGTCTTACAAGATGTAGAAGTGTAGATACAAGGCTTTGCCGAGCCTCCAAGACTAGATTTGGAACCTGAGCATGAGCCCTACTTGACCCTCATACCCGAGCTACTAATCTACTACATTGAAGAGTCTAGACCTAATCCTCCTCGTGTATCTTGATCTCTGAAGGAGAGATTGAATAGGGTTTCAAGGATGGCTCCATGGAGGAGGGTGGGGGCTGCTATATATAGGCCAAGATGGAGTAAGGGGCAAGGAATTGAGGTAGAGTTGGGGCAAGGAATTGCCACGTCATCGATCCACGTCAACTCCTCCAATCACCATTAGATGAACTGACCTAAAACCGCCTTAGAATCAATGGCATAGATCATAGGAAGGAGTACAAGATGGAGGAGGGCGAGCGGGCTCTGTGGCAAGCCGGGCAGCCTCTCTAGTGGGCCAGCCGGCCCACTATTGTGGCCATTTGGCCCAAGCTTCGACGTGGTGTCTTCTGGAACCTTCTAGAGTTGTTTTTCGCAGTTTTCGCGGGTTGAATCGCTTGTTGTCATCGGTTTGCTTGTTTGGAATGTATGACAATGGTCCTAGGAGCTGTTTTCTGGATAAATTCTCCTGCATACAAATATTTACCAAAGCTCGAGGAATTCATTAGTTTAAACCTCTATACCTATGTTTGGTGATGGAATTAAATATAAATGCAAGTTATGTTGATGGTTTATAATTGATGTTAATAAACATCAACAATCGTCTAGGTGGCAGCAATCACCAAGAGTAACAAGCGAAATCCACAGTGAAACATAATCATCAAGTGCCTCTAGATGCAAACACTCAAGCAATGCACTTGGATTCTCTCCTAATCTCACAAAGATGATGAATCAATGATGGAGATGAGTGGGAGGGCTTTGGCTAAGCTCACAAGGTTGCTATATCAATGCAAATGGCCAAGAGGGTGAGCTAGAGCCAGCCATGGGGCCTAAATAGAAGCCCCCACAAAAGAGAGTCGTTGAGCTCCTCACTGCACTGGTTACGGGGTGACCGGACACGCGCAGTCAAAGTAACTAGATGCACGGCACCCTAGTGTCCGATCGACGATCCTCGTACACGTATCCCTGCTTCAAACACTGACCATTCGATCCCAACGGTCAAGAGCTCCCGCGCAATCACTTAAGTGGTGACCAAACGCACCCGAAGGATGATCGGACGCACCGCCACTGCGTCAGATCAACGAAACCACGCGCACTGCAACACCCGACTAGATGCGCCGATCAACCACAGCGTCCACGCGTTAGGTCATTTCTAGAGAGCTCCCTGAGCACCAAAACCATGACCGAACACTTCAGGTGGACGTGACCAGACGTGCCACCACGTCAAGTCCTAGCTGCGCCCGCCAAACCACTCGCGTCATCTATCGTCAGCACTGACTGGACTTGGAGACTGTGCGTCAGGTCACCACAAGCGCCAGCGTCCGGTCAATTGACCGCGGGTAGCTCCACCGAGCCAACACTAACCGGACGCATAGGTCTAGCGTCCGGTCCAGCGTCCGGTCAGCTTCAGTGAGCTCTCCGACTTCACCAACTTCACCACCCTTGCTCAAATGTGCCAACCACCAAGTGTATCACCTTGTGCACGTGTGTTAGCATATTTTCACAAACATTTTCAACAAAACCACGCGCACTGCAACACCCGACTAGATGCGCCGATCAACCACAGCGTCCGCGCGTCAGGTCATTTCTAGAGAGCTCCCCGAGCACCAAAACCATGACCGAACACGTCAGGTGGACGCGACCAGACGTGCCACCGCGTCAAGTCCTAGCTGCGCTCGCCAAACCACTCGCGTCATCTATCGTCAGCACTGACTAGACTTGGAGACTGTGCGTCAGGTCACCACAAGTGCCAGCGTCTGGTCAATCGACCGCGGGTAGCTCCACCGAGCCAACACTGACTGGACGCACAGGTCTAGCGTCCAGTCCAGCATCCGGTCAGCTTCAGTGAGCTCTCCGACTTCACTAACTTCACCACCCTTGCTCAAATGTGCCAACCACCAAGTGTACCACCTTATGCACGTGTGTTAGCGTATTTTCACAAACATTTTCAAGGGTGCTAGCACTCTACTAGATCCTAAATGCATATGCAATGAGTTAGAGCATCTAGTGGCACTTTGACAACCGCATTTCAATACAAATTTCACCCCTCTTAATAGTATGGCTATCAATCCTAAATGTGATCACACTCACTAAGTGTCTCGATCACCAAACCAAAAAACTCCTACCACTTATACCTTTACCTTTAGTTTTTTGTTTTTCTCTTTCTTCTTTTCCAAGCCGAGCACTTGATCACCACGGCCATCACCACCATGATCTTCATCCATTTACTCCACCACTTGGAATATCTACCAACCTATCTCATATACACTTAGAACACATAGGTTAGTAGCTAGGGTTTCATCAATTCACCAAAACCAAACTAGAGCTTTCACACATAAAATCTGAAGATTTTGGGAATTTAGCAGTATTTAACTCATGACCATTAGAATTGCTGATAATTTTCCTCATCATCCCTATACCAGGATGACCAAGGTGTTCATGCCAAGTTTTGAATGCGTCAACATGCTGAAAAATGACCTTGTACGCAACATGTGGTATGGGTTTGATGTATGTGTAGTACAATCCGGACGGAAAAGAGGGAATTTTCTCAACAATTTGTTTGCCATATTTGCTATTTTTAGTAACAAGGAGAATGTCCTCATTATTGTCATCATGGGTTTCTATATGAAAACCATTTTGACAGATATCTCTATAACTTAACAAGGTACGGTTTGAATTAGAATACAATAATGCATCCTCAATTGTAATTTGGGTACCCATAAGGAGTACAATAGTGGCACGACCAGAGCCAACTATTGTAGCATCGCGTCCAGCAACTGTCATAACATTTCCTTGTCTTTTTTGCAAGAGTTTGGAAATACTTTGTTTCCCTAAGTATAGAATTAGTGGTGCCACTGTCCACTAGGCATAATTCCTCCTCCATCAGATCGACCCGTATAAACTATATATAAATAAAGAATTTGATATGAAACTCTTTGATGATATATAGAATACATACTTTATTTATTGAATACCAAATGTGTACAATACATTTATTGGATATCCAACCTAAAAGTGATGACATTATTAACTATTTACAACACATAGGATATAAATTATGCTTATTATTACAATCACTAGGACATAAAGGCATTAGAATCTAAGAGATTGGGAGCCTAACCAAAAGTCTCCAAATATGTCATTTGATGCATATTCCACAATCATATTCCCTATCAGCAAGATCCTCGCCTCCTCATATGTCATTGTTGCATGGTTCCACGGGAACTTGTTGTGAACAACTAGCCTTTTACCTGGTGGTGTCAAGTTGAAGATTGAAATGGGCTTCATACTTTTGTCTTGGTGCAGCTTGTCCGCGACCCATAGACTTCAAGTAGAGATCAACAAGATGACTTGGGGTACGACATTTCTTTGTAGTGTGGCTATAACAACCACACTTCTGACACACATGTTTGTCATTCCTGTGTTTGGAAATGTTCTTACCATTGTTGAAAATACGAGTTTGGGATTTCTTGTTGCGACTGCGTTGTTTTTTTACCTTTCTTGGAATTTCCCTGAGGATGGGTCGTCTTAGAAGGTCCGCCATCAAATTTTGGTTTATTCTGAGTGTAGGCATGTACTTCAGGCAATGGAGTAGACTCTATGGGTTGCTGTTGATTATTCAAACCATAAGTTCAGAATGTTTTTTTGGCCTCAAGTAAAGTTTGTAAAAGCTCAAAATAAACCTAGAAACGCCTTTCACGGTATTGTTGTTGAAGAATCCTTTTAGAGGGAAGCATAGTAGACAGAGCCTTTTCTATCTTATCCACATCTGTAGGTTCTTTCTCATAGAATTGCAAGTTTGAGCAAATCTTATGAATAGCATAGTTGTAATCACTCACTGTTTTGAAATCCTATAAGCGAAGTTGCGTCCACTCATAGTTGGTTGCAGGCAAGACAAGTGCCTTTTGTTGTTCATAGCATTGCCTAAGAGAGTTCCATAGATTTCGTGGATTTTTTCCAACAAATATTCAGCCTTAAGGTCATGATGAATATGGCTCCTAATGAGATATAGGGCCGTGTATACATGTTGATCATCAAGTGGTGCTACATCCTCTTTGGGTGGTAACACGGCTCGATAAAGTCCATGGGATGCAAGACTAACTTTTACGTCCACAGCCCATGTGAGATAATTGTGGCGATCTAGAGCTAATAATTCAAACTCTTTGACGGTCATTGATCCTACATGAGGCAAACAATTGAAACATTTTAAGTTATTAAAATGTTGTGGTGTGTTTGTATTTATGGGATGCAAAATAGAAACAAGATAAATAGTGTATTATTAATGGTGTAAAGATCTCATATGCATAATAAGATAATGGAGGTAGTCACCGTAAAGGCGTAGACCTCTAAATGGGCATAGTCTGTGTTAATAGTAGATGCCAAGTAATTATGCAAGTTGTATGAACACGTCTTAAGGTAGTCTTCAAGATTGATGTAGACCTTAGTTAATTCGCAAACGAATTGGGTACACACGTTGATGATAGTCTCTAAGTTGTGGACTTAGTGTAGATCCCACGGGAACAACTATGGTGCTACCTTGTGTGTGGCCAATAGGAATGCGAATTATTGATAATCATCTTTGTGAAAAGATGTAGAACAAATGTTCTAATTTGTGATGTTGGGTATGCACGTTGAGGATAATCACTAAGTTATGTACTTAGTGTAGATCCCACAGTAGCTGCAGTATTGCTACCTTGTGTATGGCCAACAAACAAATGGAGAACATGCGCGTTATACAATTGGTGAGAAAAATACACATAAAATGTCACATCCATTATTCAAGTGCGTAGTGCTTTAAAGTTGAAAAGCATAAAAGGGCTTAAATAAAATGATCAATTTCAAAAGAGATAAATGAATAAATAATTTGCAAGATCATGGTCGTAATAACAAGGATATTGCTTATTGGATTTGTCATACATACAGGGACAAATGCTTTGAACAATATCATAAACGGATATTTTACAATGATAAAATATCACAATTACAATTATGAAAGTTAGCGACCTAAACATAATAGTAATTCTTACAGCACATAATTTGTAGGACTAACAGAGTCACATACGAATTACTGTTGAAATTAAATAGACAAAACAGTAAAGATAATGAGGTAGCCAAGCCAAAGGAAACTGGAATTGTAGCCATCTTTGTTTTTGGGCCCAATGCGGCCCAGTCATGTGCACACAGTGGGAGAGGAGGGGGAGGGGGAGGGACAGGGTGCAGGCCTTGGGCCAGCCCAATGTGCGGGCGTGGGCCTTTAAAAGGCAGAGACGCCTGAAGGCCGCCGCCGCTGCCCGCCATGTTCAGGTTGAGGAGGACTCCACATCGTCGGGGGAGTAGAAGCCGCTGCCGCCGATGACCATGTTCAGCACCTCCGTGCTTGGGAGGCCGAGGTCCTCTGGGTTCCATGTGCCTGTGCGGCGGAGGACGGGGCGCCGGTCGACTACGGCCACCGCGCGTCGAGGAGGCGCCTAAGAGTCGGGGGGATCGTTGTCATCGAAGAAGCAGTCGGGCCGGCCAAAGGTGGAGTCGCAGCAGGGGCTGGTGCGCGTGCCGACGATGCGTTGAGGAAGAGGCAGCATCTCGGCCAGAGGAGGATCCGGGAGGGCCTTCACTTCATGTGGGCAGCGGCCTCCGCACGTGTCACGGCTAGAGGCGGAGCCAAGGGGCCAGCCACGTCGAGGAAGGTGTATGGCGGGACGCCGGTCCTGGCCGCGCGTATGCTGCCAGGGTTGAAGATGTTGCCGACGCCAGGGGCAGCCACCATGTCCTCTTCCTCGTCCTTGGTCTTCACTTGCTGGAGCATCGGCGCGGCGATGGTGTTGAAGATCCATGGATTGAGGATGCCGCCAGGCATGCCACTGTCAGCCGCCACTTGAGTCGGATCGACCGGTGTGGGCAATGGCAGCATGTAGTTGTACTCCAATGTGTGCGGCATCAGCGTGAACCCCTTGCAGAAGTCGCACCATTTAGCGAGGCGGTGCTGGTGCCGGCGACATCGGCTCCATGGGGACGTAGGCGGGTACAGCGACAGGCTCAGCAACAACTTCATCAACGGGCAGCGCCAAGGCTTCGACAGCGAGTGGTGCCGGGGCTTCCACAGCGCGCGGTGCGGCGTTGCTGGGGCCGGCACCGTCCACGCCAAGGCGAGGAGACGGTGGCTGGCTCTACAGATGGAGATCGCGCGGAGAAGCATGGCGACGACGCCAAACTGGACTCCATCGGCAGCAAGGAACTGTATTTCCATGGAGGCCATGAACAGCGGAGTCGAAGAGGCGGCCGAAAGGACCATAGCCATGACCATGGGCAACGTTGCGGCGAACGCGAGGCCCAAGGCGCTCAAAGACGCTGCAGTGTTGTTCATGGTGGCCGTGGTGTCAGATTGGGCCACGGTGAACTCCGCAGATGCGATGAAGGACGAAGAACAGTTGACGAACAACATGTGACGGTAAGTCAATCCTTGCCATGCTTACCGATGGGGGTTCAGAGGCATGTGCCTCTGTCGTTGTCGTTCTCCTTCTCTTGTCCAGAAGAGCAACGTATCTAATAACGTATTGTAAAGTGAATAAAATGAATAAAGATTTGGGAACAACCGTCTCTGTTTTCATTAATCTCATGGGATTATATACATGTGAAGGGTTGTGTTATATGGACACAACCTTTGCCCAAAGGACATGTCTCTTTGGTGACAGTGTTAACTGCTAATCTAACACTAATCCTAACTGTCCGTACGGACGTCATACCGGCGAATGAGATCACCAGTGGAGAGGCGTCTGTTGGTGTGCAGGTGCCTGTTCGCCAGGAGACACCGTTTCACAACAGAAACTGCTGTGATCCTCGTGCTTCGCAGATGTAGGCGAAATATAGAAGCTGTTTCAGATTCTGTCAGATACCATATGATTCTTAACTCTTAAGACAGAATATAAAAGCGCCAGAAGCTACAGTGTCATATGCAGAATAGATTCGGAAAAAAAAATGTCGCCTGACGTGTAGTTAACACCAACCTGGAGCTTGAATTTGGCGTGCACAACAGGAGGTCAGGACTTTTGGAGTCCTTGTGACTTGACGAGTTGGGGCAAAGCTTAGCGTGGCCATTGGACGGCTCTGACTTCTCAACTCTGGTTGCCCGCAATTCTGATCGACTGAACCTCCTCGACGTTGATCTCTCTTTCTTTCTGGCTGGTGGTACTCCCTCCGTTTTTATTTATTTATTTATATGTGTATTAGTTTTGTCTTAAATCAAACATTTGTATCTTTGACCATTAATTTTGAAAAAAATTATATAGTTCATGACACAAGATTTTGTTTTAAATTCACTATGAGAAATACTTTCATAATGTTTGACTATAAGGATCTTTTGAAATGGATGATAAACATAGTAATGTTTGACTTATGACGAAGCTAATATGATATGTAAAAAAATCGGAGAGAGTACTAGCGAGTACCTAGCCATGCACCACCCTGCCTAGAGACACGAATTAGCTCATGCAGGTTGCACATTGATATTCCCTTCCAAACTATAGGTCATTCTCTTTGACTTTGACTAAATTTTTAGAAAAAATAACTAGCATCCATAAGTTCAAAAAAATGCATATAAGTATTCTACTGAAACTAATTTGATGTCATTTTTAAAAAAATTGTTCAAGATTAAATGAGTTTGACTTGGAACAAAAGTACAGTGAACTATAATTTAGAAAAGAGGGTTAATTCCATCATAAAACAACAAAAGTAAAGTGAATTCTAATTTTGATCGATTATGCATGGATATTGTTAATTGGTCGGATATGAATTCAAATTCGAATAATATAAAGTCTGTATTCAATTTAGTCGATAGTAATAGGAGTATTAAATTACTTTATTGATGGTTTTGGAGGAACAAAATCGTCATAGAAGAAGGATTAAAGTATGAGTGTATTGTATACAGCACATACAAGACCGAGATCAATAATTGTAAATATAATATTTATCTATAAATATTCATGTTTTAGTGGTACTAGCAAACATGTTGTGCGTTGCAACGGGAGAAAAAAAAGCTATCAAACGTTCAACATGTTCGCTTCATCTTGTTGCACAACTGTAGTGTCCGTGTTGTGAGTGGTTGCTGCATCAATCTCAAATGAACAGGCTTGTTAATGGAAACCAGGATCACAATGTTACATATTTATTTACTTTTTAATCTATTTATAAAATTCAAAACCATACTTTATTTTATGATGACCATGTCATCCATAATATAAGTTAATATTGGCAATAATATGACAATTACTATGAATTATGTATTAAATTTAAATACAATCTTATTTATTATTTATCTTTTTTCTAGAGAAAACCAGAGTTACTTCATCAGAAATTTTAAAAACAAAAAAAATAAAAACACGGAAAGGGCAACACGTCAAAAAAAAGTCATGGAAAATCACCCGGGGGGAGGGGGGGGGGTCCTAACCTACAAGCGGTAGAAGAAAAAAAAAGAGTAAGCAGCGGGAGTAGAACAGAGACAAAAAAAAGAATGCGAACACAAAAGTGGTAGAAATTTTGCTTCTTTATTATTAAGGGATACAGATAAATAATTCGGATAATTCAGACTTTGATCCATTTTCTATGGACGAAGGAGTAGAAAAAGGGACTAGTATTGAGTGTGGGCTTAGTCAACTTCATATGTATTTGACAAAAAAAAACATTATCATGAAAAGAAAATGACTAAAGGCAGGCTTTTACAAAGAAGTAAAAAAGAAGGATCACTGTATATATGACAAAGACACTGCAATGAGACGATCGATTCTGAAGTTTCAATCAGTACTGAATCCTTTGCACCATTGCGACGACAAAAGTGCATCCATGTGGGCCCTCTTTTAGCGACAGCGCTACACTTTCACTACATCCCTTAGAATCCCAAAGCCACAAAGGGCCCCATGCATGTATTCAGTGGGTCCCTTGAAGCATATCCTTACAAGTCAATCCATATCTTAATAACGTTGCCACGTCCACATCATCTCAACAGATCCCCAAATTGTTTGTTTGGTGAGTTTTGTCCAAACACCCAACCTCCTCTTGACAACCATGCATGCCAAGAGCCCATAATTTTAAATCTCCCGCTATAGCTGTCGCTATAGCCCGCTATAGTCTTTTGAGGCAGGGTGCCGCTATTTGTGTTTATATACAATTTAGCCGCTATATCCCGCTATAGCCCGATATAGCTCCGCTATTAGCTATTTTAGAGATATACCGCTAAACACCTTAGCCCGCTATTTAAAACATTACAAGAGCCCAAGACCAAGGAACAAGGCCAAGCAAAGCAAGCTATGCCATAGAATAGTATGCCACTCCTCTTGCTTCACTCCTCAACTTCCTTCCTCCCTCAGCTCCCCCTTTGAAATGATCTTCCCTACTCTTCCAAGAAACCTAGCCACCACCATTTGCAAACATGCATGCAGCTGCCCAATAGCCCTTGCTGGATTTCAGCTGCTCTTACACCTCATGCACAGGAGCACAAGTGGACATGGATATATAGGATTAGCCTAGAAAACAGTAGGATTTGGCCATGCATAAGCACGGGCAATTGGGCATGGGCATGAGGATAAGGTGCCGCCTCCGGCCGAGCAGTCGCCGGCGATGTTGGCTTCTCGGCGGCGACACGGCCGCCTTCTGCGCGTCGCTCGTCGAGGGCCTGGCGCACCTCGAGAGCACGCTAGAGGTTGATCATCAGTCGGCGACGGTGTCCATGCGGTGGTGCGTGGACGCCATGCGGCTCGTGAAGCGGATGCAGCGCGAGATGCTGGCCATCTTCAGGAAGGCCGACGTGCCGGTGGCCGCAGGCGCCGGCGCCGCCGGGGACTGGTTCGAGCACTACATGCAGGAGACGGCGGCGCTGCTCGACTTCTGCAACGCCTTCAAGGCCGCCGTGTCGCGGATGCACCGATACTGCATGGTCGTCGACTTCGCCGCGCAGGTCATCGTCGGACGCGCCGAGGACGGCGGCACAGCTGCTGCCTCGCTCGTCGTGGAGAGCGTCGGTGCCGCCCCTGCCACCGCGGAGCCGTGCCAGGCCCAGGCGGCGTCGTTGGCCGCCTTCCGCGACAAGATGGAGGACGCGAAGGCGGCGGTGGCCGAGGCGGAGCGGCTGGGGAGGGCGATCATCGTTTCCGGCGCCGGCAGGGACGACGCTAGCGGCATGGTCGTCGTCACGCTCATCGCCAAGATCACGACGTCCGTCTTGTCCATGTTCGTGCTCCAGGCTCTAACTGCGCCACCAGCCACCGTCGACGACAACGGCGGCGTCCAGCCCACGATCGCCTCCGCCGTCGCCGTCGACGTCGACGTCGTCCCTGAGCTGGAGCCGTGGTGCGAATCGTTGTCGCTGATCCACGCCCGGTTCCCGAGCCCCGCGGCCGTGGCAGAGCACGAGAAGGTCGCCATGGCGGTGCGAGACCTCGTCAATGGCAAGGTGGGCAGCGGCGGCCATGGAGAGCAGCAGGAAGAGCTGCTGAGGGCACGGTCAGGTGAGCTCAGGGAAGGCGTGGAGATGTTGGACTCTGTTCTTGACGAAGTATTTGATGAGGTGATCAGGGGAAGGAATGAGATGCTGGGGATCCTCAGAGACAAGGCTCTAACCTGACCATGAGGAGAGTTTTAGATTAGCCTCTGGAACAATCGATTAATTGACCTTGTGCAGGCTGGAGGTCTTCAGAACTAATGCTGGGCTTTATGCTGATTTATGTTTGATCATTTGGATTTGTTTTGTAAGTGGTGTAGAAATGTAAAAAATCTTCAGTGTTGACATGTGTATGTAGATGTGCAGATTTGTTTTCGTTTCCTTTGGTTTGTGATTTAACTTGTATTGACAGTCTTTCAGAAATGAAATTCTTTTGCATGTACAACTGAATAGTATTAAATTGTTTTGCATGTACTACTGAATACTTTGTAGAAATGAAATTCCATGTGGGACCAACTTTGTATTGACAGTCTGTCAGAAATGAATTCTTTTGCGTACAGAACGTTGCTATGTGAATAAAGTACACTTAGCAATTCAATTATTTATTCTACTACATAATGTAAATGTTACTACTTAGGTAAACACACATCGCATGTTTTATACTTCATACATAATGTTGGTTGTTCAGTGAAAAGAGGTTCAGAGATCAAACGTACACAAGAGGTTTCAGAATTTCAAAAAATTCAGGCCAAAAATCGGTGACTGTTATCCTGGAGGAAATTACATAGTGCAGTTTCCTATTGTATGGTACATTTCAGTAAGACCACAGAGAATTGCAGGAGAATCATGGCCTCACTACACAGTCCTACAGTGGTGTGGTAATAATACATTGTGTGCATGGACAATCTGGGAAGGCCATGCCCAGCCAATAGCCATAGCTTCCCCAGATCATCCATGGGCCATATTATCCAAAGACAAAGAATAAACAGAGCTTTACGGAGAACAATGAAAAACCAAACAGCTAGAAACTCCTAATCCGCCTATGTCAACTGCAAAAAATGAAAGGCGGGAACTGGCCTGCAGGACTGGAGAGTGACAAGTGTAAGATGGCTTGCATTATATAAACACCTCGACAGGGGCATAAAGTTTCAATGGACAGTCTTGTTCCCTGATCTCTCTCTCTTCTGCCCCCCCCCCCCCCCCCCCCCCCCCCCCCCCCCATCACTTGGAAGGATGTGTCATCTTGTTAGTTGGGCACCACTGTGTCTCTCTTCTGATCGATGATGGAATAGCTTCGCTATTGATCGCCTCTCACAATCCTGAAAAATGGTAGAATAACAAAATAAATTCTCGAACAAAATCATCAAATAAATTCAAAATGATTAAGGCTTGCAATTTTCAAACTAGCTACTTTGGACAACTGTACCCACCTTAAACATATTGAGACGAAATGGTTTGTCAGGATTTATCCTTCTTAGTTTTAAGTATGTATATGCAAAGCTGAGCTGATCACGGGGTGTGAAACGATCAACCTCATTGTACCACAGGCAAGAGAATAGGTTGGACATTGGTGTGTGTTCTCTCATGATAAAAGATCCTTCAGGGACATCTGTAGAAAGTGTAAATTGTTAGGTCCACAGAACTCATACAGTAGTATATTAATACTAGCAGGTAAAAGAGCATACAGCTTGGTAGCAACTTGTTAGGATCTGATGGGTTGAACTTTGTCAGTCCATCCGCTTTGTAAAACTCAAATTGCTGATCAATTATTGTATGATTGAACTTGTTCAGCTTTTTATTTTGTGCTACTTCCTCCCAGACACAATGCCGATCATAGTGATTGGAAATAGCATATTCATAACCATGCCGCCAGAGAAAATACTCTAGGATAAGGATAGGATCAGTTTGTAGTCTCAGTTTGCTGTCTAACCAGATTGAGAACCTGATACAAGTAACAATGTACTTAGCGAGATTGTTACAGGTGGCAAGTAAAAATAAATAAAATTAAAGAACAGATATAAGGGATCCTTGCAGGATGCAGAATTGAGCACAAGGTCTTCTATCTGAATGAGCACACTGGTACTTCCATAAAGTGAATATGTAAATTTACTCATATTTGCAGCAAAATATATAGAAAATCTTGTTGCATGTTTCTCTAGATCTCATACAATATTCATAAACATTTACAGCTTTGAGTTTAAATATCCTAAAAGTTAAATCAAGAAGATTTCTTTATAAACTTATTACTTGGATCAAATCAAAACCAGTATATTTATGCGTGCAAAAGAAAAAAACTTCTGTTGCCTGTGGATTGTAATGCAATTGGACAATATAGCATACCAGGAACAAACAAATATTATAACTGTATACATCCAGATGAGGTTAACAGACCTAGAAAGTGATAACAGTAACAGTGATAAGCTGACAACTCAAGAAAGAATGGAATACTACTTCGAGATATCAGTCATGCAGACAAGCATGTGGAGCCATGCGATGAGTTCCAGGAAGTGGGACTGTTGGAATGTGTAATGTGCACTGCAAGCAGAGAGGTGGTCACAGAGAAAGGCAAGGGGTTGCAAAACACCTTTGTTTGTTCTCTCGAAAAGATGACATGCATCATGCATGCACATAAGAAATAACGGTACTGAAAAGGTGTGTTGACCAAAAGGTAAACTTCTTTTCAAGAGTATACAAGGTCAAAATTTGAGAAACTCACTAAAATAGAATACTTCAAGAAAAAGACTACCAAGAAATTCACTATAATCAGACATGCACTGTCATAGAGAAATTCACTCTTACCTCGATGATGGGAATAGCCTGTGTGCCAAAAATTTTGGTATTTTCCCCACTCTACGCATGTCATTATACGGCATATTCTTAATCAATATGATCTTCCATATACCAATGAAACCCATGCTGTCAATTTTCTGGCCTTCAGATTCTAATGTTTGCAATGTCACTTCATCCAAAAACATAGCAAAGCAAACAGTCTTCTTTGAGAGGCTTGTAATCTGTGAAGTATAATAAGAAAGACATTTCTAAGAGATGTTAAAGGATCTACATGTCATGACATAAATCCTCAAACAGCAACTTCAGAAGCATCTTAAAATTTATGGCAACATTGGAACTATGCGAAGGAAAGATCAACAGCTATTTAACTTAGTACATATTAGAGAATGAGGTTATGGTAAAAAAAGATGCAAAAGAATGTTGATAGTGTATTATATATCCATATTAAAAGACTTAATGACAGATATAATCGGTGCAGTATTATAAGAGATGTTGCATTTCGCAGCCCTGTTATCTGCGCATGTTTCTTATGTGTTCCTGAGTTCCTCTGAAAATAGAGAGCAATAGAAATTCACTGTAAAGTGAGTGAACTAGGATATAACTATATGAGACAAGACATAACAAAATGATGATCATTTAACCTGCCAAAATATACTACGGAACCTAGAAAAAATCGATATAAGCTGACGAATGCAATGTATGCAGGACACAGGAAACATAACAAATTTAGTCAAGAATTTACATCCAGAAAATATCATACCGTTTTGCCAAACGGGGTCCTCAGTCGATCAGAATTTCCAAAGATGCAGGATGATACAGCAATGTGGCATTTACTCATGTACTTTTGGTCATCATCAGATATATCAAAACCAGTGCTGGTACCATTTGGACCCTTAACAAAAGCACATTTCAATTGTTGGTCATGGGCTTTGTATGACTCCTCTCTTTCTTGCAGACTTTGGTGGCCGGCAAACCTCGGTTCCCAATATTCAGATTCAACAGGCCTTTCTTCAACTTCTACATACTCCAAATTAAAATTAGAGAACTTCTCATTTCTCGCAGGCTCCACAAGTTGAGCAGTTGAGTTGAGAAACTTCATTTCACAAGTTGAGCCTGTTAAATTTATCTCAACTTATTAGATAACCATCTAAAAACAATATGCTACTCGCTCATGTGACAAAAAGTGAAGTTTTAAGTCATCGGCAATCAACCTATCCAAAACTTGACTATCAACATCTTTTTACAAAGATGTTGAACATGTAGATTTGTGTTGAAATATAGTTTCATAATGTCCTATATGCATATATACTTCATACATGTGAAAAGTACATTTCAAGACTATGATGATGTTGAAGGCAACTGTCTTTTGTCATTGGAGGAACTGATTCTTTCCCTTATCAAATGTTGAAATCATATTCATACACCTCAAAATGAAGCTCATGATTACTGATTTCAAATCGACTTGCATGAACTATTAAGGCAAAAGCATCATGACCTTGTAGTGCTGCAAACATGCTCATATAACGCAGTCCAATGCATGTAAATAGTTAGCTAGAGAATCGGGAGCTGCAGAGGTTTAGAGAATCGGGCCTGGTTTCCCTTATAAACTAGGTCAATTCTATCCTTCTTAATTGAAAGGCAGAGCTCCTGCCATTACGTTAAAAAATAAGTTTTCACACAGTTATTGGGTTCCAAATCCAAGAGCAAATCACGAACATGTTGTGACGCCATAATACTAGCTGGCAGTCCAACACCAGGGGTCCAATATTCAAGTCATGCTATTCGAGTTGCAAGACACACCCTCACCAGGTACAGTAGGCATGTTGTTCAGGCTCTAATAGGTGCCGCAGCACCTGTTAGAGGATTCATAAAAGAAGAATATGTGTTTCTAAACAAAATAATGATCTTATGAGTCAGTACAGCTAAAATCAAATATGAAACAAAAGTTTAACCTCATTTACAACATATAATTACCAATTAACTACAGAACAATAGTAGAGCAAAAAAGAAAAAAATGCAGAGTTTTTGAGTTATCCCAAGCTACTGCCACTGGAATCAAAATGTGTAAGTTAAATTATTACATAAGGATTCAAAATTTTCAAATTGCAAGCAACTTCAAAGAGGCAAACAACTTACCAGACTTCTTACGTTTTGGTTTCTTCTTGGACACATGCTTCTTATCTCCAGTACCTGAAACCTTCTTTTTGTCTGGGCTACTAATATCATGACTATCAGCGATCCCTCCACCTGCTTCTGTGTGCCTTTCAGTGGCGACCTCGTCCTTCTTCTCAGCACTCTCATGGCTGCCACCACCAAGCTTCCTCCCACCATCAGATGAATGCATGTGAGCATCCTCTAAATCATCCTGCATATCGATGCCATCATCATACTCATCATCTGGATCAACCTCCTTCACCCCTGTTCCTGTGGCTCCCATGGCCGCAGCCTCATACTGCTCCAGCTCCTTCCTGCCACCCTCATTGTACAAGGTCCCTCCTTTCCCACCTTCAGACACCTCTGGAACATCCTTAGCGCCACTGCCAGTCTCTAGAGTCAATCCTTTATCCTCAGCACTTGCCTCAGAGGTGGTACCTTTATCGCCGCTGCCGCCAGCATCGGCAGAGGTCCCACTTCCACCCGAGATCTCCTTCTCGTCCTCCGTGTAGTCCTCGTCACGGCGCCTATCGTCCCGGTCCCAGTACCTGGAGTCCCGCGCGCTCCGGCCGCCCCCGCCGTGCCCGAACTTGAGCTCCTTCCAGCTCTTGCTCTGGTTCCACTCCGGCAACGCCTCCCCGGTGCTCGAATCTTGGCTGATCTCTACGAAATCACAGAGACGACAAGGCAACCAAGCGGAGAAATTTTCAAATCAAGCGCGCAATGGGAGCTTCAACCGAACATGAAACTGGATCAAGAACTCTCGGGCGGCACCGAATCGCGCCAGGAAGAGCCCGGACGCGCCAAAGATGCGATCTGTTTATAGGGGAGAAAAGCGAGAGGAAGAAGGCCAACGGGCGCGAGGAACCCAACCTGCGGGGCTGCGCGAGATGCGGCGCGAGAGGAGGAAGACGGCGGCGAGGAGGAGGAGCGCGGCGGCGACGGCGGCGGCAGCGGCCGGCGAGCGGCGGCGCGGCGCGGGCTTCCCGGGGCGGCGGATCCGGGAGGAGGGCTTGGCGGAGGCGTGGTGGGGCCGGTGCCAGTCCGGGAGCGCCTGGTGGTTGTGGTGGCCGCGGGAGTCGGAGAAGCCGCCGCCGTACTGCTGCCTGAACTGCGCCATTAGAGGCCCCCGCAGCGGAGGTGGCGGTCGACGGCCACCAGCACCATGAATGGAGAGGAAGGGGAACGGGAAGCAAGGGGCTTTCTTGTAATTCCGACGGGGATTGGTTGGAGAGGGTTGGTTAATTGCACGTGATGGGAGCGGCGGCGAATGACTATTGGAGTCACCGTCGACGGTTTGGTGAGATGGGAAGACATGCGAGCCGACATGCTAAATCGCATTACTGCGATGACAATGCTCCAATTACACACGGGCAGCGTTTGGTTGTCAAAAATTTGGCAAAAGAACAATACATTCCCTGTCACATCGAATCTTTGAATACATGCATAAAGTATTAAATATAGATAAAAAATAAAACTAATTACACAGTTTAGACGAAATGGACGAGACGAATCTTTTAAGCCTAGTTAGTCCATGATTGGATAATATTTATCAAATAACAACAAAATTGCTACAGTAGCGTTTCCCAAAATTTTTCGCAAACTAAACAGCCCCACGGTATTGGTTCTAGGCACGAAGAATTTCTGCTAAGGATAGTCTCAGCCTGAAAAGTAAAACTATGACATGATTTCTGTAGTTGTCAAGTTAAAACTCTAAAAAATTATATTTCCAATAAATAGTTTTCTTTAAAATAGAATTTTATCCCATCGTATGTCTTCTCTCCTATTATTCATCTATCATATTTTTTCTTATCTTGTTTCATAGACATAATTTTTTATAAGCTCTTCCTTAGTTCCAATGTCGCATCCAATGTACATAGAGACCATCCTAGTTTTCAGAGTGGAAGTGTCTTACCAAGTTTGATGGATGAGACAACGGGTGTCTTGGTAAAATCATGTTTGAAGTGGTAAAGTTAAGACTCTGTGTTAGAAGAATAGTGTCCTCGAATCTCAAAGACGAAAGCATGAACACATCTCATGCTATGGTAGCATATCAAATTATGGCGCTGTAAAATCAATATGGCAAGATATATAGAAAAATCAATACATCTAGAAAATCCTTAACGTAATATAATTTGGAATGGCGAAATATGAATGATTCAGAGGGCAGTCTTGAAATCATAAGCGACTTGGCAAGGATAACTAAAATCATATTTGAATATGCATGATATGGCCTCATGCACATGGATATATATTGGATCAACATATGTTTACCTTTTGAGAATGCTACAGTTCCCATTCTTGTTTTAGACAATTTTATACTATGGGCACCTATGAGCTTTGTTACTAGATATTTGCTTTATTTGAATATAAATAAATTTTCACACAAGAAATACGAAAAGGAGTGCCGCAAAAACGGAGAAAAAGAGGGGAGTGAGGGTTAGGGAACATAGTGAGATGGTCAAAGTGAAAGAGAGGGAGAGGAAGAGAGAGAGAGATTGGTATCGTTATAAGAATCCATCGAAGTATTTTTTCTAGAGGCAGAATAAAATACATATAGCACTTCATATTATAATATGGTGGATTAGAGTTTTGTTCCAATTCATCGATCGGCGATTACGCATAGAATTTTATTAGATTATTATTCTGATATACGTTTCCGTCACTAAAATGTGAGATTTCCATCGATCTCACCACGTATCTTGAATTTTCGACTAGATCCAACCAATACCATCTTTATGGATATTTTTGGGTTAATAATATTTATGTTATGTTTTGTTTGTTTATTGTAAGGTCCAACATTGTTATTAATTTTTTTCAGACACTTACATGTCACATATGTGTGTCCACTAATATATTTAGAAATACACAAATATTTATAATTGACATTAAATGGAATATATATTTTCATAATACATATATTTAAAAATATAAATATTAATATTTTTTATAAACTTAGTTAAATATTATTTTTTGACTCAACGAAAAACAGGATTTATATTATTTTTAGGACGGAGACCGTGCCTATGGACACCGTGGAAATAAAAGCTCGAAATTGCTGGAAAGAGTAAGGGGGTGTTTAGTTCCCATGGGAGCTACTAAACTTAGTCACCTTTAGTCATATTTAGTCACTTTGATCTAAACACATTGACTAAACGTGACTAAAATGCAGTTGCAGCAACTAGTAGCCCAAACCTTGCTAAAAGTGACTAGAAGCCCATCTGGACCCCCATGCCCTTCATCATATTGCCCCTGTTCAAACCCACACAAACCTTATCCCTCACACTCTCGCTCATCACTCCCCGCCGCCGCCGCCCAACTCGACGTCGCTGCCCCTGCTCCTCCCACCAACTTCAGCGTCGGATCCGCTCCTCCACCCGCCGCATTCGCCTTGGATGGCCATGGGAGCGGCTTTCCCCGTAATCCCCCATTCTTGTCGCAGTCTTCGTCGCAGTTCGATCCTACCGCCTCCACTCCATCCTTCTTCCCCAGCGCCAGCGAGTTTAGTGTGTTTCCTCCGGCGGCATCCAACATTGTTGGCTCCTCGGCTCGGCGCGACATGGAGGGGATGGATCTGAACAACGACGCCGCCGCCTATCCCTTCCTCGGCGCTTATCAGGGGATCCTCCAAGGTGACGGTGTTCCCGACGGCCAAGGGCTGCCTCCTCTTCGCTTTGGCGCCAGATCTACAGGAGGCCAGTTTGTTCCTCATCGCTCGGCGGATGGAGGGAGCGGATCCGGGAAACGCATGGTGTCGTGCTGCTCCAAGTCCGGTGCGAGCGGTTCCCGTGCTTGATCTCGCACCAACCGCGCATCCGGTAGCTCGTGTCTCCAATAGGAAGCAATGGAGCTACCAGACGAGCCCGAGGAAGTGGGTGAGGTGAGGTTTTGCAAATGCGTTATGTTGTTTTCTTAAGATTTGATTGTTATATATGTGATTTGTTTACATACAATTGTTCGATCTATGCATTCACGTGATGTATTGTTTGTATGTTTAATGCATATTATTTTGTACTAGTTTGACAAGGGAAATTGGACAGAACACAATACACTTGTCTTTGCTTCCCTTGCTGTTGATGAAATGCAAAAGGGCAATACAAGTAATGGTACAATGTCAAGGATAGGTTATGATAACATTCGAGAGTTGTATGAGCAACAGATTGGCTTGAGACATGATCGCAGATGTGTGAAAAACAAATACGCTCAGCTGAAGACTTTGTACACCTACAAATGGGCATGTACCCAAACAGGGGTTGGCCGAAAGGCAAATGGAGGACTGGATGCTCCCACTGCTTGGTGGCAAAGGCACACCAAGGTAATTTTCGTACTTATTTTTGTTTTGGTTTGATGTATTGTTGACATGGACTAACAGTAGTATTTTCTAACTTCTCAGAAAAGGCCAGACTACAATAAATTCATGTGGGGCTGCCAAGATACTTTCCTCACATGGAATTTCTTTTCCAGACCACTTTAGTAGATGGAACTACAGCTACCATACCTTGCCAGTCTGAGTTTGAGGAACCTGCTAAGGAAGATGAAGAAGAGAATGAGGACATTGCTACTCCACCAAGGTCTCCAATCTATAGTTCTCCAAGTATCAGCAACAGCCGCAAGAGGGGAAGCAGCACCACTGACACATCCACTAGCCCTAACAAGTTTCATGGTAACAAAAAAGTACCAGTCAGTGTCATTATGCAAGGTCTGGTGACTCAACTGGAGATTGCTGCTGACAAAGAAGCTGAAGCTCTGAAACAAATAGCACAAACTAAGAAAGGGGAAGCTGATCAAGCAATGTAAGCCAGAAATAAAGATGTTCAGAATTGCATGAGGATGGTTGTTGAAGCTACTGCTGAGCATTAGGTTGCTGGTCAGCTGTTCAAAAGCAGCTACAACAGGTTGATCTTCAAAGGGCTAGATACAAATGAGCAGAGGATGACATGACTGGATTTCGCAAAGCAGGGCATGTCCAACAAGCAAGGTTGATCTTCAAAGGAGGGCTTGGCATGGCTGCAGAAGACTTGGCACCTTTTAATTTTATTTTGCTTAGGACCTTAATGAACCATGTAATATTAATGAACCATGTTATGTGTGTGGACCTTATATTGTCTATTGAACAATGTTAATTTTCTGTGGGTGCCATAATTATTATCTATGTTAATGACTATGAGATGTTGCTGTTCTTTACTGTTTAATAACCTGTTGTTTGGCATACAATTGTTTGATCATCAGGTTGATCCAGATGTGGGAGGAGGTGTAGTTGGTGGAGTACCTGATGAGGGCTAGACTACAACAGATGATGGTGCAAGTACTGATGACCCAGATGACAAGTGGACTTCTGAAGATGACAAGTGGTCTGATGTTGATGATGAAGGGAAACCTTCTGAAGATGAAGCTTTGCTGATGCATGTGTTGAGATGTCGGCGCCAGAGGAAGAGGATTGCTACTGCTGTGATACTACTAGGTATGTATCACTGTGACAAATACATGGACAAGTCTACTTATAGAATACCTGTTGAAAGTGGATATGATTGGACTATGAGAACCTTAGGACATAGAACTCAATGCTATAGGATGTTCAAAATGCACAATGATGTTTTCTATAGCTTGCACACTTTGCTAAGGCAGAAGTATGGGCTACAGTCCACTAGAAAAATGTCATCTATTGAGGCTCTAGCAATGTTTCTGTGGATGTGTGGTGCTCCTCAGTCCATGAGGCAAGCTGATAATAGATTTGAGAGGTCAATAGCAACATGTAGCAGGAAGTTTGACAAGGTCCTTTCTAGTGTGATGAAGCTAGCTGTTGATATTATTAGGCCCAAGGATCCAAATTTTAGTACTACTCATAGCAGGTTGCAATCAGATAGTTTTGCTCCATACTTTAATAATTGCATTGGAGCTATAGATGGGACACATGTACCTGTGATTGTGCCAACTGATAAGGTAGTGCAGTACACTGGAAGGAAAGGATTCACTAGTCAGAATTTGTTGGCAGTGTGTGACTTCGATATGAGATTTACTTTTGTTCTAGCTAGATGGCTTGGCTCTGTTGATGATATGAGAGTTTTCAATGATGCACTTGACAAGTTTGGTGACAAGTTCCCACATCCACCAGAAGGTAAGCATTTGCTTGTCATTTATCTTAGTTGTAATATTTGTTATTTATCTTACCCATGTTTTGTGTTGCATAGGTAAATTTTACCTTGTTGATTTGGGATACCCTAATAGACCGGGATATTTTGCATCGTACAAAGCCACAAGATACCATGTACCAGAATGGAGAGAAGGCCCTGGACCTAGAGGTAAAAAGAGCTGTTCAATTACTCCCATTCTTCACTTAGGAATGTCATAGAGAGGTCATTTGGAGTGCTCAAGCAGATGTGGAGAATTTTGAATGATTTACCAAGCTTTCCCATGGCAAAGCAAAGCAAAATCATCATGGCATGCATGGCACTGCATAATTTCATTAGGCAAAGTGGTTTATTAAATGACCTCTTTAATTTATGTGATGAAGATGAGAATTATGATCCAGCTGAGGGTCTTCCAAATCAAACTCAATGTTCTGGAGCCAACACAGAGTATGGAGACGAAGACCCAAACATGAATGAATTTCATGATTGGATAGCCAATGGTTTATTTGCTAGGTCGTAGATGTGCCATGGTTTGTAATAATGAAGATTTTTGAACCAATTTTGAACATTGTTTGTGAGTGTATGAACATAACAGCTTCCAGCTATCAGAGCACCCAGGCACAGCAGGAGAGCGCTCTGGCGCGCGCGCGGGAGCCAGGGGCGCGACATGTTCGCGCCAAATGCCAGGGCCGTGTCTCCTTGGTGCAAAATGACAAGGGTGTTTTGGTCATTCTTAGCGTCACATGTCAGGTTTAGTCACAATTAGTCATGGGAACTAAACACCCCCTGACTAAACTTTAAGAGGCAGTTTAGTCGACCAACTTCAGGAGCTGGGAACTAAACACCCCCTAAAGCGTGACCGACTAGTCAACCACAGTAAATTCGCACTGTACCAAAGGAATTCTGACTCTGAGCTTGCTCGCAACCGCCGCCACCGCCGTCGCCGCTCTTGTGCCCGCGGGGCCACCATTGCCCCCATGCCTGAGACCGAGCCGCCTCGCTCTACTCGAGCAAACCGCTTGCCGCCCCACGCCTGAGCGACCGCCGCTCTAAGCTAGCAAGCCGCCTGCCCCTTGGGGGCCGCCCTCGCTGCTTCTTGCAGTTTGGGGGCTGTTGCCGCCGCTCCTCCCTTGGGACCTTGGGGGGCCGCCGCTGCTGCCCGCCCCTTGTAGGTTCTCACGGATCTGAGGAGAAGTGGACATAGGTGGACAGGAGAGAGAAGGGCAGAGCCGAGCGGAAGCGAATCGTCTTGTGCGGCCCCCGCCCCCGCCGCCGTTTATCTCTCTCTCAGGTGAGTAATGCAGATGTGTATCCATCTCCTCGTCTGCCTCCGTGGATCGATCTGCTAGCTGTTTCAATGTAGCTAACCTCTTGTGTTCTTTGACTGTTTCTTTTGTCCCGCACCCATAGTGCGGTGGCATCCTCGATCGGCCGACGGGCAGGATGCTTCCGCGGAAAGCGCCCAAAAATGTGTCTGCCACCGCGGTAGCTCCGGTCGATGGTCTGGACCACATCAGCAACCTGCAGCACATACTCTCCTTCCTGCCGACGCAGGACGTCGTGCGGACATGTGTGCTCGCCAAGCGCTGGCACCACAAATTGAAGTCTTTGCTCCTTGATGAATACTGGTGACAGCCTGCTGATTTCAGTGCCCTAGCTTGCCTCCTTAAACTTTCACCAGTGTTAGTGTTATGACGGGCGTGCACTATGCAAGGCGAAGGCCTGCTCGTGGCTAGAGGGTCGCGCCCAGAGGGGGCGCCCAAAGCCCAAGTGCAGCCCTTAGTAGCATTATTAGAATTATTAAGAGTATTTTCCTATTATTATATGAGAAGAGTTATAAATACCATGTAAGACTATTTTGGGAATTTTAAACAGAAACATAATATTGTTTCCGACTTCCTTAGGGAGCCGAGAGAAACCCTAGCCTCCACCCTAGCTGCCGCTGCATCCTGCTTGTGCGCGTCCAGCACCACGGCGCCTGAGCGCCGCCGCCAAGCGTACAAGTCGCGACCTCCTCTCTCCCATCCCTACAACCTCCGTTCCGTCTCCAGTAGGATCCGTGATCCTAACAGCCTGGTATCGGAGATGTCAGGACCTCCGCTGTCCTCCATGATCCCGCCATCAACCACGTCGTCCCTGCCAGTGCCGTCGTTGCCAGCGCTGTCCTCTTCGTCAGGGATGTCATCCGCGTCCTCCGGCGGGATGCTCACGCTAGAATCATTGGCTGCGGTGGTTGATCAGATTGGCCAAAACATGGCGGCCATGCAGATGCAGTTGGCTAGCCTGGTCTAGCCGCCCTTCCCACCCTAACACCCTGTGCCGCCACCACCACCACCTCTGCCCTTCGCGCCACCACCTCCACTGCCTTTCGCGGCGCCGCCCATGCAGCCGGCGCTATTCTCCTACGGCATGCCGACGAACAGCCGGACGGGGGTGCCTCTCCACCAGTTACAGTGGCCGCCCTCTCCGTCCCCTATTCCGTCGTGGGCGCTAGGGTCGGTACCAGCACCGATCTACACCACAGCGATGTTGATCACACCAGCCGCTGCGATCAGCTCGCCGGTTCCTTCGGGTCCGGCATCGGTGACCCTCTATGGCGCGTCGGACGGCTCCCTGTACTACAGCGGGGGCCCATCTTCCACCGTGCCCATGGCCTTTGGGGGCAGTAGCTACTCGGGCGCGGACGATGGCGCGCCGCCACCGGGCGCACTCCACGGCACCCCTGCTCCCCCGAAATTCTACAAGCTGGAATTTCTGACTTTCGACGGCAGCGAAGATCCCCTCAACTGGTTCAACCACTGTGAACAATTTTTCTACGGCCAATGCACTTTGGCTTCGGATCGCACGTGGCTTGCGTCATACCACCTCCACGGCGCTGCACAGACGTGGTACTATGCACTAGAACAGGATGAAGGCATGCCCGTGTGGGAGCGTTTCCGGGAGCTATGTCAGCTGCGTTTTGGACCACCGACGCAGGGCACGCGTCTTGCTGAACTTGCTCGGCTACCTTTCCACTCCACGGTCTAGGAGTACTCGGACCGCTACAACGCCTTGCTTTGCCATGAGCGTGACCTCAACCCACGCCAGAAGGCCGAACTCTATGTCGGCGGCCTTCCCGAGCACATCAAGGTCGACGTTGAGCTGCACCACCCGCCTACCCTATAGACGGCCATGTACTACGCGCGGGCGTACGAGTGCCGCGCAGCGGCCTTCCTTCCTGCGTAGCAGCCGCAGCAGCAGCGGGGCGCACGGCCGCCAGCACGCCCCAACCCACGGCCAAGAGGCGCACCTTCGGCGGGGTCCAGCGCGGCCGTTCCTTAGGCGCCCTCGTCTTTGGTGACTGGCCAACAGCGGTTCTTCCACCGCCTCTCCTCGGCGGCGCAGCTCGAACACCGCCAAAAAGGGCTTTGCTTCAATTGTGATGAGTCGTATGTCCGAGTCCATGTGTGTCAGCGCTTATTTTACCTCGAGAATGACGACTACATCGATGACGCCGTTGAAAGGTCTTGATGGCTAGAGGGGGGGTGAATAGCCTTTTAAAAATTTCTACAAAGACAAGCTAAACAAGTTTATCAATATAACAAGTAGCGAGATGCGAGTTTTGCGTAGCCTACGGGGTGTTTGCAAGCCACCTAACCAATTCACAATTCTAGTATATTTGCACTCAACTGCACAAGTCAAACTAAGAAGGTAACTACAACTACACCTAGCAAGCTACACAAAGGAGCTACTCTAGCAAAGCTAACTAGCTAGCAAAGATAACTAAGAAGGTAATGCGGAGTTGAGTTAGGGAGTTTCACCGAGGGGCGAAGTATTGAGCCAACCAATATGATCAACAATGAATACCAAGATAACCGAACACCAGGATCAATCAATCACAATATGAAAGTGATGACACGAAGATTTATCCCGAGGTTCACGTGCTTGTCGGCACGCTAGTCCCCGTTGTGTCCCTCTTCACCATGTGGTTCGGTGGCTAATCGGCCTCACACCGAGCCTCTCAAAAGGCGCCACAAGAACCTACCAAATGGCAAAAGGTTGCAATGACACGAGCAATTTACTAACGTTGCCTTTGGCGCTTCGCCGAGGTAGGCACAAACCCCTCATAATCACCGGAGGTGGCCAAGAACAATCACCAACTCTTGCCAACTCCTCCAAGCTGCTCCAAGCCATCTAGGTGGCGGCAACCACCAAGAGAAACAAGAATGCCGTAGCAAATCAACCACCAAGTGCCAACTAGATGCAATCTCACAATGCAAATGCACTTGGATCACTCAATCTCACTTCGAATATGCAAAGAAGCAAGAGAGATAAGTGAGAGGGGAGTTGCTTGAGCCAGCCAATGAGTATATATAGACGTACCTCTTCGAATATAGCCGTTAGAAACTTAAACAACCGAAATCGCGTTGACCGGACGCGCTGGTCCAACTGACCGGACGCGCTAGTCGCCCAACGGCTAACTCGTGAAGCACTGACCGAACGCGCTGGTCCAAACGACCAGACGCGTTGGTCGCACAACGGCTAAGTCACGAAGCACTGACCGGACGCGCTGGTCCCGTGACTGACCGGACGCGCTGGTCAAGCCTGAGCAGCGTTCAACAACACAATGACCGAACGCGCTGGAGAAATGACCGAACACCACAGTGTCAGTGTCCGGTTTGAGTCCAGTAAGCTCCCTGAACGACCGGACGCGTCCGGTCGACAGTGACCGGACGCGCTGCGCGTCCGATCATCAAGCTGAAACACGCGCAGACGTTGAACACTGACCGGACGCGTCCGGTCAAATAGAGACCGCGTCCGGTTCAGCGTCCGGTCACCTCTGTGACCTCCGTTCGCCTCTGTTTCTTTTCCGACTTCCAGCGTAGTGGAAAATAGTCGTTTCAACTCCTCGAAAACGCCTGAATCCCGTCTCGCAAGCTCGACGGGAGGGAGAGAGGACCCCAAACCCTCTCTACCGTTCAAACTCCACCGCCTTCGCAAACGTGCTAACACCACCAAGTGATCTCGTCATGTGTGAGTGTGTTAGCATTTTTACAATCATTTTTCGAGACGATATTAGTTCTATCGAAATGCATATGATTATGAAATGCACATCTAGAGGCACTTAGGAGTTCAATAGCCGCGTCATTCCCCTCTTTATAGTACGGCTATCTATCCTATAATGTAACCACACCCACTAGGTGTCTTGGTTACTAAAACACAACCCTTAAGCATATACCTTTGCCTTGATCACATAGGGTTGTGTCCAAATCCAAGTGTGGCCATCATGGTCACCATGTCCATCTTGCCACCAACCTTGGAATGTACTAATCCTCATATGCTACATACAACTTAGGCATATGATTAGTACTTAGGAATTGTCACTAATTACCAACACCAAACATAGGACTTTCACCCATCCCCACCGAGGTCGCAGCTGCGGCGGCGTTCCAGCAGGAGCCCGTGGCCGCGCCCGCTGCCCAGGAATCCATGGGGGAGGCGCCGACCACCATAGGGCTGCCACCTACGGTGTCCCTCTATGCCCTCGCGGGGGTGCGCACGAAGAATGCCATGCTTGAAAGCCCAAGTTTGGTTTTGGTAATTGAGTGACAACTTAGGTGGACTAATATGTGGTTATGTGAGATACACAGGGAATTAGTCCATAGGTGATGGTGTCATGGAGGAGCTCATTGCATATGAGACATGACATGGAGTCATGTGACCAAGGTGGCAAAGATCAAGATGAGGCTTGGCTTGATGGACCGGTTGCAAGTGTGAAGGGCAAGTCGGAGGCTTTGGAGCGATGGACCGCGAGGCGGTGAAGCTTGAGCAAGACTTGGCGCCGATGGACCGACGCAACGGTGAAGAGCAAGTGAGGTCAAGATCGATGAACCAATACGGTCATGTGATGATATGAAGTGGATCATATCATTTGGTGATTGGTTGGTGCATGTGTTGCATCAACATCGGAGGAGATGGAGTGGAATGCGCAAGGCAAAGGTATAACCTAGGGCATTTCCATTTCACCGGTCATAGGTGTGTAGAGAAGTTTATGACCGGGTTTAGGATAGATGGCCGTACTATCAAGAGGGGCAAACTTGTTTGCATATCGGTCATCTAGTGCCACTCGTGTGATCTAACTATGCATCGTTGCTAGGATCGAGTGGCGTGGCAAGTTGAGTGGTTAACTCCTTCGGTAAAATGTTTGTGAAAATGCTAACACACGTGCACAAGGTGGTGTTCACTTGTTGGTGTTGGCACATTTGCGAAGGTGTTGGAGTTTGAGCGGTAGAGAGGATTTGGGTTCCTCTCTCCCTCCGGAAGTCAGGCGTTTTCGAGGAGTTGAAATGCCTATTTTCCACTACGCCGGAAGTCGGAAAAGAAACGGAGGCGAACGGAGGTCACAGAGGTGACCGGACGCTGCACCGGACGCTGCACCGGACGCGGTCATGGTATGACCGGACGCGTCCGGTCAGTACAGCGCAGGCGCGGGTACTAGGGTTTGCAACCGGCGCGTCCGGTCACTTGCGGGACCAGCGCGTCCGGTCTTGCGCCCAGAAGGAACTGAGGTTCGCAGAGGACGATCGGACGCGGGGCGCGTCCGGTCACACATGATCGGACGCGTCCGATCGTTGAAGATGCTTACTGGACTCTAACCGGACGCTGGCACTGTCGCGTCCGGTCGTTGCGAGGAGCGCGTCCGGTCGTTGTTTCGCGGGCGCGGGTGCTGTGCGGATCAGCGCGTCCGGTCGTTGCGAGGAGCGCGTCCGGTCGTTGCTTCGCGCGTGCGGTGCTGTGCGACCGGCGCGTCCGGTCGTTTTGAGAAGCGCGTCCGGTCATAGGGTTTGACCGTTGGCGCAGTGACCGTTGGAGGATCTAACGGTCGCGTTTGAAATTCGAGGGACACGTGGACGTCGCAGGGCGACCGGACGCGGTGAAGCGCGTCCGGTCAGTTACGACCGGCGCGTCCGGTCGTCCCGAGTTTTGCCCAGTGAAGGGGTAACGGCTCTATTTGACCGTGGGGTTATAAATAGATGCCTTGGCCGGCTGTGGCCGGAAGGGGAGCACACTTTGGCCTTGGTGGCTTATGTGGTAGTGCTTGGAAGCCCTCTAACTCACTCATGCTTGATAGTGTTCATCGGATCGAGTGAGAGAGCGATTCTAGTGCGTTGCATCGAGAGGATTGCATTGAGTGGCACTAGGTGATCGTGTTGCAAGCCGGTGGTGCTTGTTACTCTTGGAGGTTGCCACCTCCTAGACGGCTTGGTGGCTTGCGACTCCGTTGAAGCACGCGTGGAGATTGTGCGTGGCTCCGGAGGAGAATTTGTGAGGGGGATTGTGCTCACCCCGCGGGGATCGCGAAGAGCAACTCTAGTAAAGCTCGTGGCTTGGAGGATCCCCATCTTGAGAGTGGATGTGCGGCACCCGCTGAGGGTTTGACTCTTGATAGTCAATTAGCTCGTGATCCATCAAGTGGGTGTATCGCCACAACGGGGACTAGCTTGGTGGCAACCAAGTGAACCTCGGTGAAAAACTGCCGTGTCAACATTGTGTACATCTTCTCGGTGGTTTGCTTTCGATTCACAAGCTTGTATTTACATTCATATATTTGTGCTTGTGTAGTTGCTCTTGTAACTAGTTTGCTTGTGTAGTTAGCTAGTTACCTTCTTGCTTGTGTAGCATAGAAGTAGCTCCCGTTGCGTGGCTAATTTGGTTTGTGTAACCTTGTTAGTCATATTGCTTAGTTTGTGTAGCTAAGTAATTTGCGCTCTCTAGTTTGGCATTAGTTGCCTTGCTATTGAGCATTGCTAGTGAGCATAGGTGGCTTCGTGCTTTTGCTTACTAGAATTGTGTAGGAGCTCCCCGGCTTTGCTAAAGTACTAGTGCATAGGTTTGTGTGACCTTGCTCTAGAATTGTTTAGGAGAGCTCTTGCTAAGGAAAGCACCTTAGTTTCATATTTACGATCTTTGTGAGGTGCTTGTGAACTTAGATAGAGGGGTGTAGTCTTGGCTAGACCGATAGTTTTAATTCCGCATTTGTTTCGGTTTGCCGACGCGATTAATTTTAGAAAGGACTATTCACCCCCCCTCTAGTCCGCCATCTCGACCCTACAATTGGTATCAGAGCCCGGTCTCTCATTTGTGGTCTTCACCGACCCGAGAGGATGGCAGAATATGGACTAGATGTTGATTGTCCTCACATGTTTGATGGCACACACTTTGCACGGTGGAAAAATTGGATGATATGCAATTTTAAGTTTATTTGCCCTCAAATGTGGTGGATGGTAGATGTAGGCTTTTCTCATGTGTTGGATGAAGATAATCTAACTCAAGCACAAGAGAAATGCCTAGATCTTGACATCCAAGCTACTAACATCATGTATAGATCTTTGGATGATAGCATCTTTGGTAAGATCATGGACCTCAAATCCGCTCATGAGATATGGGCCTATCTCAATGAAAAGTATGGAGCTATCACCGATGATGACGATGATGTCGAGCCCAAGGAGGTTGCACATGATGATGTTGAGCATGACCACAACACGATGGTTGTGGAGGATTGCTCCACCTCATGGTCAAGTGATGATGATAATCAATCTACCACAAGTTCACTTAACAAGAATGGTGATGATGCATCAAGTGTTGCAAGTGATGTTTCTACCCCAAGCACACTTGATGGTGACAACGTTGGTTCATGCTCGGGCCTTGATGATGCTACTACAAGCCCATCCACTACATCACATTGCTTCATGTCACTAGGTGACACAAAGGTATCAAATGATAATGTGATTGATCATGTTGATTCATATGATGAGCTTGTTAGTAGACTTGCTAGCATGAACACATCTTTAGAAAATGAGAAAGCTAAAACAATGAAATTAGAAAATGAAAACTCTTTTCTAAAGAACTCATATGAAGAACATAAGAGCTTACTTGATGATCTTAAATCTTCACATGAGAAGCTAATGTTGACTCATGAGAAAGTACTTGCATCTCATGAGGAATTGTTAGAAAAACATGCTTCTCTCATTAAGATGTTTTTAAAGAAAATTAAAAATAATGAGAGCTCATCACATGGATCAAATGATCAATTGCAAAATGTGACTAACCCATGTGATGTAGGGAGAAAGCATATATCCACCTCTTGTGATGACTTATTAGATATGCCATGTTCTTCACATATATATGCTTGTTCTACTTCTATGTCTTGTGAGACTAACATTTTGAAGGAGAACAATGAGCTCAAAAGTGAAGTGAAGAAATTGAGCAACAAGTTGGAGAGGTGCTACAACTCAAAAGTCACCTTTGAGCACATGATAAAGACTCAAAGAAGCTATGGTGACAAGAGTGGCATTGGCTTCAACAAGAACAAAGGCAAGAAAATAAAGAAGCAAGAACAAAAGAAGCTATCTCATTTTGTGTGCTTTAAATGCCATGAGATGGGTCACCTTGCCAAGTCTTGCCCAACCAAGAAGCCAAAGATGAGGCCACAAGATGAAAAGAAGATACCCCAAGCTCAAGTCAAGATCAATGATGAAGATGTTGGTGACTTGATGATCATGAAGAAGAAAACAAGAAGGGGTGGAAGAGGAAGGCATCCAATGCAAATCCAAGATGCCAAGATGATGAGCAAGATTCAAGATAAGAAGAGAGATTTGGCTCACATCAAGTGCTTCAAGTGTGAAGATATGGGACACTTTGCCTCGGGGTGTCCTACCAAGCTTGAGAAGAAGGCTCAAGCAACTCATGAGAGGCAAGGCAATGAAAAGCATCACATGAGCAATAAAGAAAAGGCTCAATCAAAGAGAAGATGCTATTCATGCCGGGAAAGGGGACACATGGCACATTCATGTCCCCTAGGTAACACTTCTAAGCATATTTCAATTGATGATACTAATGTGCTTAGAAAGGATGTAAATGGTACCTCTATTGTTGCTATTGCAAAATATCCCGCTACCCATACTAAGGCTTTGCCTAAGTATGTTGCTCCTAACTTGAGAGGACCCAAACTTGTTTGGGTACCATCAAAAAGTGGATGATTGTTTGTAGGTACCATCGGCATTGGAGGCTTGATTCATTTGGATTCATATTGGTCATCATGTGTTGAATCAAGTTTTAAAGCTTAGTGCATATTCTATCCCAATGCCAAGTCAAAATAAGTGGAGTCCAAATACTACAACATACAAGTGCAACATTCAAGATTGTGGTGACTTATTGGATATATTTCATGGCTTGCAAATATTCAAGTTAAAAGCTTGCTATTGGATGATCATGAGCTAACCAAGGTATATCTCTTGTTGATCATTTCACTTGGGTGCATATGAGTTGATTGAATTGGATATATATGCAATGTTGCTTGCTATGAGATGCTTGAATGGATTAAATGCCTAAGTAATCAAGTTTGAATTGATTTGTGTTGAATAAATTCATGATATGACATTTAGTAAGTGAATTGGATGGATATATGTCTTGTGAAAGTATTCAAACAAGTTAGTTTCAAGTTTGATTCATATTTGATGAAGTATTGCTCAATGTATTGAAATCTGTCCAAAGTTGAAAATCTGAGCTAGCAGTGATCAAGTCTGAGTTTGGATGATCAAATCATATTGGATTGGCTTGAAATTTGGCATACATGCTCTAGACTTATGTTATAAGATGCTGTACAAATTTCATGAGAATTGGATAAGAGATGCTTCGGCTTTGGAGTACATCTTGTCAGCTATAGTGCAGCAGTTTTCAGCATGTAGCAGTGGTCGAAGATTTGAAATCTGGTAGCAATCTAGATGTCAAATGAATCTCAAACTTTTACAGCTGCTAGATGACTTAGTGAATCACATCTCCACCAAATTTTATGGCATTTGGATTTGTATATTGGGAGATATGAATTATTTCTTGAAGGGTACAGAATCTGCCAGAAAAGTGATAATTATTGGATTAATCTAGAGTCACTTTAATTGAAAGGTCCTCAAGTTGGAAACATGTTTACAAGTGGTTGAGGTACCTAAGTTTGGTTTTGAATTGATCTAGAAGCATGACAAGAAATGAGTACAAGGGCATTAATTGTGGAATGTACTTAGTGTACAAATTTGGTACTCAAATTTGAAAATAAAGATCAAACTCAAGATGAAGATGAGGTTCAAGTTCTAGTAATAATTGGAGATCATTTGGTAGAAAGAAAAGGACTTAAAGAATAATTCAAGGTCACTCATCAAGTTAAGTCCATAGATCAATCAATCAAAGGCAATTCAAGTAAGTGTCAAGGATGGTTCTTTGGAGAGAGGTCACTTCTCCCTGCTGAGGGGGCTTGCCGCCCATGGGTGGGTAAACCGAGCACCGGCTTGGAAGGCTAACATGGAAGTGATGAATTCAAGGGACATTTGAGATGCTTAATTGAAGCAATCAATAGGGTTGATCAAGAAAAGCAAGCAACACCCAAAAGAGAGCTAGTCATGGTTATAAAATTGGTATCATAAGTACTTCTCTCATGCAAGCATTGATCAAAGAGAAAAATCAAGCCAACCACAACAAGAGATAATGTACTTGATTATTAGTGGTTCTCATTTCACATGGGTGAAGAATGGATTTCTCTATAATGATTGGTCTTCACCAAGCTTATAAATTGGACTTCACATTGCTATTGGAGTAATGAATTGGAATCTATGTGACTATCCTCTACTCCAATATAACAAAGGTATCATTGAAATGTGCATGATCATTTCATCCCTTACTAGTATGCGATTAGTGCATATAGTACATGCTTACTAGGATCATGCATAACAAATGAAATATTTAAATTCATAGCCTACCACTATTGCTTGAATTGTTTAAATGATCTAGTGGTATGTATATGAATTTGTTCATGAGCTAGTGAACCCAAGTACTTGATCTAGTTTGGATTGCTAACAAGTGACAAGTACAACATTGGCAAGATAACCCTTCGTATGAGAAGTGAAGAAGCTTGTCATTGGATCAAACTGGACTTAGAATCTTAGGCAAATCAACTTAGTTCAAGTCATACTAGAAGCTCATGACAATGATATGGGTACAAGCACAAGACAACAATGCAAATGGATATCTAAGGTGTTTCAAATGGTATCTAGACTCAAAATATTTCTTCAATTGGTATTTACAAGTGGTGTCTAGATCATGATCTACAAGTGATATCCTACAAGTGGTACTCATAATGATAGCAAATGTTCAAGAAAAGATCATATTGACAAATCCTACAAGTGGTTCCATGATAGAGGATTCTTCAAATTGGTATCACACATTTATTCGTGGTATTTCTACACATGATATCATTTATACAAGACCGTGGTTCCACAAGTGATCCTCAACTTTAAGTGATCATCAAATGAAGAAAGTTCCCTCACACACAAGAGCTCAAGATTATCAAGTGAATGACCCATGCTATGACATAGGGGGAGGAGCCCCACCTAATGGTATCAAGGTCAAAGATCCTAAGTGGTATCTCAAGAGCAACATACAAGTAAAGTCATTCCAACATGTGCGGTGATGTCCATCAACAACGCAATATTCAAGTCTCAACCATCTACCCCAATGCAAGCCTTTGTATCAATGAGAAATACACCCTTTATGGAAATTGATGACAAAGGGGGAGAAGTTGGAACAAAGATATGTCAATACACCAAGAGAGAGAGGTTTGGGAAGAGATTGAACAAAGATATCATGAGAAGATGAGTTTGGACATGGAGATGGACAAAGAGGGAGCAACATTGAAGAAATGAGAAGGATCAAAATTCTTGGACAAAAGAAGCACACAAGTAGGGGGAGCAAGCTCATGAACATTGATTGGTTGCATTTGACTTGTGCATATTCATGTGCTTGCTTGCATTGCATAAGTTCTTAAATTCAATATGCATGCTTGTGTGGTGTATGCTAGTTATAGAACTTGAATGATGATTTGATAAACTAGCATGCATAGGATGTTAGCTAGACTTATGATTATCATGCAAAAACTAGAACCTTGCTTATAATGTTGATCTCACGGGGTTTCTAGTATTTTTGATGTCTAGCTACTCATGATGCTAAGGATGATGGCAAACTTGTGAATTTCAAATGATATCGAGCTATCAAATGGTATCGAACTACAAAGGTTTATTCTATACACCTTAGCATCACTTAGTAGTGCTAACCCTCCCACAAATTTCATATTTATGCATATGTGCAAGCTTGAAACCAAACCATTTGAGCACATATGTAGGGAGAGTTATCACTACCAAGTTGGATTTTATGGTGCTTATCCAAATCCTAACATAGAGCTTAAATGTTGGATAAAGTGGCATAAAGTCCAAAAGAACTTAATTTCCATATCTTTATAGAGTTGTCATCAATTACCAAAAAGGGGGAGATTGAAAGCCCAAGTTTGGTTTTGGTAATTGAGTGACAACTTAGGTGGACTAATATGTGGTTATGTGAGATACACAGGGAATTAGTCCATAGGTGATGGTGTCATGGAGGAGCTCATTGCATATGAGACATGACATGGAGTCATGTGACCAAGGTGGCAAAGATCAAGATGAGGCTTGGCTTGATGGACCGGTTGCAAGTGTGAAGGGCAAGTCGGAGGCTTTGGAGCGATGGACCGCGAGGCGGTGAAGCTTGAGCAAGACTTGGCGCCGATGGACCGACGCAATGGTGAAGAGCAAGTGAGGTCAAGATCGATGAACCAATACGGTCATGTGATGATATGAAGTGGATCATATCATTTGGTGATTGGTTGGTGCATGTGTTGCATCAACATCGGAGGAGATGGAGTGGAATGCGCAAGGCAAAGGTATAACCTAGGGCATTTCCATTTCACCGGTCATAGGTGTGTAGAGAAGTTTATGACCGGGTTTAGGATAGATGGCCGTACTATCAAGAGGGGCAAACTTGTTTGCATATCGGTCATCTAGTGCCACTCGTGTGATCTAACTATGCATCGTTGCTAGGATCGAGTGGCGTGGCAAGTTGAGTGGTTAACTCCTTCGGTAAAATGTTTGTGAAAATGCTAACACACGTGCACAAGGTGGTGTTCACTTGTTGGTGTTGGCACATTTGCGAAGGTGTTGGAGTTTGAGCGGTAGAGAGGATTTGGGTTCCTCTCTCCCTCCGGAAGTCAGGCGTTTTCGAGGAGTTGAAATGCCTATTTTCCACTACGCCGGAAGTCGGAAAAGAAACGGAGGCGAACGGAGGTCACAGAGGTGACCGGACGCTGCACCGGACGCTGCACCGGACGCGGTCATGGTATGACCGGACGCATCCGGTCAGTACAGCGCAGGCGCGGGTACTAGGGTTTGCAACCGGCGCGTCCGGTCACTTGCGGGACCAGCGCGTCCGGTCTTGCGCCCAGAAGGAACTGAGGTTCGCAGAGGACGATCGGACGCGGGGCGCGTCCGGTCACACATGATCGGACGCGTCCGATCGTTGAAGATGCTTACTGGACTCTAACCGGACGCTGGCACTGTCGCGTCCGGTCATTGCGAGGAGCGCGTCCGGTCGTTGTTTCGCGGGCGCGGGTGCTGTGCGGATCGGCGCGTCCGGTCGTTGCGAGGAGCGCGTCCGGTCGTTGCTTCGCGCGTGCGGTGCTGTGCGACCGGCGCGTCCGGTCGTTTTGAGAAGCGCGTCCGGTCATAGGGTTTGACCGTTGGCGCAGTGACCGTTGGAGGATCTAACGGTCGCGTTTGAAATTCGAGGGACACGTGGACGTCGCAGGGCGACCGGACGCGGTGAAGCGCGTCCGGTCAGTTACGACCGGCGCGTCCGGTCGTCCCGAGTTTTGCCCAGTGAAGGGGTAACGGCTCTATTTGACCGTGGGGTTATAAATAGATGCCTTGGCCGGCTGTGGCCGGAAGGGGAGCACACTTTGGCCTTGGTGGCTTATGTGGTAGTGCTTGGAAGCCCTCTAACTCACTCATGCTTGATAGTGTTCATCGGATCGAGTGAGAGAGCGATTCTAGTGCGTTGCATCGAGAGGATTGCATTGAGTGGCACTAGGTGATCGTGTTGCAAGCCGGTGGTGCTTGTTACTCTTGGAGGTTGCCACCTCCTAGACGGCTTGGTGGCTTGCGACTCCGTTGAAGCACGCGTGGAGATTGTGCGTGGCTCCGGAGGAGAATTTGTGAGGGGGATTGTGCTCACCCCGCGGGGATCGCGAAGAGCAACTCTAGTAAAGCTCGTGGCTTGGAGGATCCCCATCTTGAGAGTGGATGTGCGGCACCCGCTGAGGGTTTGACTCTTGATAGTCAATTAGCTCGTGATCCATCAAGTGGGTGTATCGCCACAACGGGGACTAGCTTGGTGGCAACCAAGTGAACCTCGGTGAAAAACTGCCGTGTCAACATTGTGTACATCTTCTCGGTGGTTTGCTTTCGATTCACAAGCTTGTATTTACATTCATATATTTGTGCTTGTGTAGTTGCTCTTGTAACTAGTTTGCTTGTGTAGTTAGCTAGTTACCTTCTTGCTTGTGTAGCATAGAAGTAGCTCCCGTTGCGTGGCTAATTTGGTTTGTGTAACCTTGTTAGTCATATTGCTTAGTTTGTGTAGCTAAGTAATTTGCGCTCTCTAGTTTGGCATTAGTTGCCTTGCTATTGAGCATTGCTAGTGAGCATAGGTGGCTTCGTGCTTTTGCTTACTAGAATTGTGTAGGAGCTCCCCGGCTTTGCTAAAGTACTAGTGCATAGGTTTGTGTGACCTTGCTCTAGAATTGTTTAGGAGAGCTCTTGCTAAGGAAAGCACCTTAGTTTCATATTTACGATCTTTGTGAGGTGCTTGTGAACTTAGATAGAGGGGTGTAGTCTTGGCTAGACCGATAGTTTTAATTCCGCATTTGTTTCGGTTTGCCGACGCGATTAATTTTAGAAAGGACTATTCACCCCCCCCCTCTAGTCCGCCATCTCGACCCTACAATGCTGCTGTCCGTGATAGTGCATGGTCACCGGCTGGTGGCACTCCTCGACTCCGGCTCCATGACAAACTTCATCAACGCCGACCTCTTTAGTTGTCTCCGGCTTGCTACTGCCCCGCATCCCACGTTGTGGCTGCTCGTGGCCAATGGCGACCGCATTCCGTGCCAAGGGGTCACCCGCAACGTCGCGCTCGCCATCGGCACCGAGGAATTCTCCATTGACTGTTTCGGCATCAATTTAGGAGAATTTGACCTCATCCTCGGGGTCGAGTTCCTTCGGACCCTCGGACCCATATTATGGGATTTTGAGGATCTCTACATGGCCTTCACTCACGGCGGCCGCCGCATCCTATGGAAGGGGATGGGCTCTCCTCGCGACGACATCCGGGAGCCCGCGGTCTGGACGGTCAACGCCGTGCCCGGCCAACCTCTACTAGACCGGATTCTTCTACAGTTCGCCGTAAATATTCGAGGAGCCACGTGGCTTGCCTCCAGCGCGCCCCTACGACCATAGGATCCACCTCCTACCGGGCACTACACCGATAGCTGTCCGGCCCTACCGCTACCCCCAACTGTAGAAGGACGAGCTTGAGCGACAATGCGCCGCGATGCTAGAGCAAGGGCTCATACGCCCTAGCACTTTGCCGTTCTCTGCTCCGGTCCTCCTAGTTCGCAAGGCAGACAACTCTTGGAGGTTCTGCATCGACTATCGCGCCCTAAACGCGAAGACCTCCAAGGATAAGTTTCCCATACCGGTGGTGGACGAGCTCATCGAAGAGCTCCATGGCGCCTGCTTTTTCATGAAGCTAGACCTGCGTTCCGGCTATCATCAGGTGCGGATGCACCCTGACGACATCTGCAAGACGGCGTTCCACACGCACCAGGGGCACTACGAGTTTTTGGTGATGCCTTTCGGCCTCTCCAACGCCCCGACCACTTTCTAGGCATTGATGAATGACGTCCTCTGCCCGTATCTCCGTAGGTTTGTGTTGGTGTTTTTTGATGACATACTGATCTATAGCTCCTCATGGGCGGAGCACCTACAGCACGTCAGCATCGTCCTCAATGCCCTCCGCGCCCATCGTCTTCACCTCAAACGTTCCAAGTGTTTGTTTGGGGCCTCTTCGGTGGCCTACCTAGGCCATGTCATCTCCGCCGAGGGAGTTGCCATGGATGCCGATAAGATCGTGGCGGTCGCCTCATGGCCCGCTCCGCGTTCTGCTCGTGCCTTGCGGGGCTTCTTGGGCCTTGCCGGGTACTACCGGAAGTTCATCCGTGATTTCGGCATCATCGCGGTGCCACTGACGCGTCTCTTGCGGCGAGACACGTTCGCTTGGGACAACGAGGCCGACGTGGCCTTCCTCGTGTTGAAGGGCGCCCTCACTACGGGGCCTATCCTTCAGATGCCAGATTTTGACAGGGTCTTCATGGTGGACAATGACACCTCGGGTGCGGGGTTCGGCGCCGTCCTACACCAGGGGCGCGTGACCTCTTGCTTTCTTCAGCAGGCCATTCGCCGCGCGTCACCTCAAACTCGCCGCGTATGAGCGGGAGCTCATTGGGTTGGTGCAGGCTGTGTGGCACTGGCAATCGTAATTGTGGGGACGCCACTTCCTCGTGCGGACAGATCACTACAGTCTCAAGTACCTGCTGGACCAACGCTTGTCGACGGTGCCCCAGCACCAGTGGGTCAGCAAGCTGTTTGGTTTCGATTTCTCTGTGGAGTACCATCCGGGCCGCCTCAACACGGTGGCTGATGCTCTGTCCCGTCGTGACAGTGAGGCTTCCCTAGAGCTCGGCGATACCGCTGCCACGGTGACCATCTCCAGGCCATCCTTCACCTACATCGATGACGTACGACGCGCGACTGCTAATGCACCGGACGCTGCGCTGCTGCAGGAGCGCCTGCGCGCGGGTGAGCTGACTGCTCCCTGGCGCCAGGATGTTGGTCTCCTGCTCCATGGCCATCGCATCTTCGTCCCCGACGTCGGCGACCTACGTCATCAGGCCATCTAGCTCGCTCATGGGGCTGGCCATGAAGGCGTTCAAAAGACTCTGCACCGCCTTCGTTTGGATTTCTATATTCCGGGCGACCGCATGTTGGTGTAGGACTAGGTGCGCACCTGTGCGGTTTGTCAGCGCAACAAGACTGACGCTCTTCGACCGGTGGGGCTCCTGCAGCCCTTGGAGGTGCCGTCCTAGGTGTGGACGGACATCTCCATGGACTTCATCGAAGGGCTGCCCAAGGTCGGCAGCAAGTCGGTCATCCTCACCGTCATCGATCGCTTCTCCAAGTATGCACATTTCATTGCGCTCGGTCACCCCTACACCGCCGCTTCCGTCGCCCGCACCTTCTTCGACGGCATCGTCCGCCTTCACGGGTTTCCATCGTCCATCGTCAGCGATCGGGACCCCGTGTTCACCGGTCATGTGTGGCGCGACCTCTTCAAGATGGTGGGCGTGACTCTACGCATGAGTACGGCATTCCACCCCCAGACAGATGGGCAGTCGGAGGTGGTGAACAAGGTCATCACAATGTATTTGCGCTGTGTTACGGGTGACCGGCCACGCGCTTGGGTGGATTGGCTCTCGTGGGCGGAGTATTGCTATAATACTTCCTTCCACACCGCCCTTCGCGCGACGCCCTTTGAGGTGGTGTATGGCCGTCCCCTGCTGCCAATCCTGCCCTATCGGCGGGGGACAACGCGTACTGAGACCGCGGATGCTCTTCTCCGCAGCCGTGACGACATGCTGGCTGAGGTCCGTCAACGCCTTATTCAAGCTCAGTAGCTTGCGAAGAAGTACTACGACGCCAATCACAGGGAGCTGGAGTTCGACGTCGGCGCCTGGGTCTGGCTGCGCCTCCTCCATCGCACGGCGCAGTCGCTGGATCCACGTGCCAAGTACAAGCTGGGGCGACGTTGGGCTGGCCCCTTCCGAGTGCTGGAACGCATCGGCCGCGTCGCTTATCGCCTTCAGCTGCCTGACAGAGCGCGCTTGCATGATGTCTTTCATGTCAGCCTACTGAAGCAGCACCGCGGTGATCCTCCAGCTGCGTCTGGTGTTCTGCCCCCAACACTGGACGGCTGCATCCTGCCAGCCCCGGAACGCGCGTTGCAGGCGCAGCAACGCCGGGGTACCTGGAAGGTGTTGATCAAGTGGCTGAAAGCCCAAGTTTGGTTTTGGTAATTAATGACACCAAGTTGCTAATGCCATGTGTTAAGTGTTTTGAGTTAGGCATAAGCAACGCATGTGATGAAAGTGTACGTGGCAAGGAGTGGTGGCCACAAGATCACAAAGAAATGGTGCATGGACATGAAATGATGATCATGGTGGAGATGCACATAATATGATGAACTTGATGATCAAGTGGAGGAGAAAGATCTAAGAGCGCAAGGCAAAGGTATAACCATAGGGTTTTCCTTTTGCCGGTCTAAGTTGAGTAGAGAAGTGATTGACCGGATTTAGGATACATAGTCGACTATCAAGAGGGGCAATCACGGTTAGCTCGGGAATCAAGTGCCACTAGATCAATGTCTTGAGCATATGCATTAGGATCTAGTTGAGAGCTAACATAACGCCTTGGAAAATGTTTGTGAAATGCTAACACACATGCACTTTGTGGTGTACACTTGGTGGTGTTAGCACATTTGCGAAGGCGGTGGTGTTTGAGCGGTAATAAGGGGTTTGGGGTTCGCTCTCCCTCCCGCCGAGCGTGCGAGCGCGGGATTCAGGCGTTTTCGAGAAAATGAAATGCCTATTTTCTATTGCGCCAGAGGCGAGAAAAGGTGGCGAAAGTCCGAAATATTTTTCACTGAAAAACGGCGATCGGACGCTGCACCGGACGCGGTCTCGGTTTGACCGGACGCGTCCGGTCAGTTCAACGCAGCGCGAGCTCTAGGGTTTGTGACCGGACGCGGGTCTGGCCTGACCAGCGCGTCCGGTCAGTACAACTGAGCGTAAGAGAGAAGCGCGCGACCGGCGCGTCCGGTCCTTCACGGGACCGGAGCGTCCGGTCAGGCGTCCAGGAACACAGAGCGAAGCGGAGTGACGATCGGACGCGCGGCGCGTCCGGTCACGTACGATCGGACGCGTCCGGTCGTAGCTGGAGCTTACTGGAACGCGACCGGACGCTGGCACTGTCGCGTCCGGTCACTCGTTGAGCGCGTCCGGTCACGTGTGATCTGACGCGTCCGGTCTCAACAGGAGCTTACTGGAACGCGACCGGACGCTGGCACTGTCGTGTCCGGTCACTCGGTTGAGCGCGTCCGGTCAGGGCAACGGCTAGTACTGACGCGCGCTGTTCACGTTTGTCGTGTAGTGATCGGACGCGTCCGGTCACCCTGACCGGAGCGTCCGGTCAGCGCGATTTTCGCTGAGTCGTCTGTAACGGCTAGCTGCGTACCCCTTCGTTATAAATAGAGGATGTCCGGGGTTTGAGGGTAACTCTTGCACATTGTGAGAACTAGAGACATACTTTGAGCTAGAGAACAACCCCTCCACTCATCTCTTTGCATAGTTGCACATCTTGAGTGAGATTGAGTGAGATTCAAGTGCATTGCTTGAGAATTGCATTCTAGAGGCACTTGATCTTCGAGTTGCTGCGGTTTTCTTGTTACTCTTCCGTGTTTCCCGACACGATAGACGGCTTGGAGCAGCGGAGGTGATTGAGCTCGCAATTGAAGATTGTTGGAGCCTTCACCAAGTGTTGTAAGGGGTTCTTGATCCTTCCCCGCGGGAGTTCGCAAATTGGATACTCTAGTGGAGCTCGTGGCTTGGAGGATCCCCATCTTGTGTGCGGTTGTGCGGCGCCCGCCGAGGGCTCAACTCTTGATAGTTGATTAGCTCGCGAACCGACAAGTGGGTGCATCGCCACAACGAGGAGTAGCTTGCCGGGAAGCAAGTGAACCTCGGGATAAATTCTTGTGTCATTCTCTTCCCGAGGATTTCTATTGTGTGATTGATTGATTGGTACTTCTCATCTCTACACGGCGGTATAATCACTCGAAGCTCTTCTCTCGTTTTACATCTTGTATCTAGCTTGTTGTTGTTGTAGTGTTTAGTGGATAGCTTTTTACTAGACTTGTGTAGGTGGCTTGCTTAATTAGTTAGAGCTAGTGCATTTTGCTCCGCCACCTTTTATACTAACTTGTGGTTAAGTAATTCTTGTAGAAGTTTTTATTAGGCTATTCACCCCCCCCTCTAGCCATTCGGACCTAACAAGTGGTATCAGAGCCGAGGCACCGTTTATTTGAGGCTTAACAACCTATGGTGAAAAAGAAATGGCTCAATTAAGCTTGCACATCAACAACACCAAGAAGGCACCTCACTTTGATGGCACAAATTATGCATATTGGAAGGTTAAGATGACCGCACACCTCAAGTCAATCAATAGAGAAGTGTGGAAGGTCACCGAAACAAAATTTGAGGTTGCTAATCCGGAAGTACCTACACCGGTGGAAGAGAAGAAACTCCAATGCAATGACATTGCCATTAGTGCTCTTCATGAGGCACTAGATGACAAGACCTTTGAGCAAGTGAAGAACATTGAGATCGCTCATGATGCTTGGGCCAAGCTAGAAGAAACATTTGAGGGCACCGAAGGCACAAAGACCGCTAAAGCATATATCTTGCAAGAAAAATTTTCAAGCTTCAAGATGCAAGATGATGAGAGTGTACCGGAGATGTTTCATAGGTTGCAAGTCATTGTTAATGAGCTCAAGGCACTTGGTGAGGAGGTCAAGGACAATCAATTCTCTATGAAGTTCTTGAGAAGCTTGCCCAAGAGATTTGATACATTGATCACCGTGCTAGTAAGGACTACATTGAAGGATTCAACTCCTCAACAAATATTTCAAGAGGTGATGACCGATGATTCATATAGAGAAGATGATGAGAAGGATGAGTTGGTCAAGAAGAAGAAGAAGGAAAATGAAAAGAAAGATGATGAAAAGAAGAAGAGTGTGGCATTCAAAGCCACCACATCCAAGGGCAAGTCCAAGATTGAATCATCAAGTGATGAAGACTCAAGCTCTTGTGATAGCGATGACATTGATGAGAAGATGGCTCTCTTTGTCAAGCAATTTGGCAAATTCATGAAGAAGAAGGGCTATCGTGCAAGGAGGAGGAAGAACTCATCTAAGAAGAATGAGCATAACATGAGATGCTTTAGATGCCATAGCAAGGATCATCTTATTGCAAAGTGTCCTTATGATAGTGATGATGAAGATGCTATCAAGAAGGAGAGGAAGAAGCAAAAGAAGAAGCAAGAAAAGAAGGAGAGCTCTCATAAAAGGAAGAATGATTCTCATGTTGCTACATGGGATAGTGATGATTCCTCAAGTGATGATGATGATGACTACAAGAGCAAGAAGAAGGGACATGCTAGCATTGCCATCCAAAAGAAGGTCTCCCTCTTCGACACTCCATCATGCTTCCTGGCTAAGGCCGCTAAGGTATCATCCGATGATGAGAGTGATCATGATAATGCTAGTGATAGTGATAGTGATGAAGAGGAATTCACTAAAGATGAACTAATCACTATGCTAGAAGATTGCACTCAACATTTTAAAGAATCTAGAAAGGAGTGCAAGGGCTTGCTTAAGGAAAACAAAAACCTTATGCAAGAACTTGATGAGCTTAGGGCATCTTATGAGAGTCTAAAGGAAGACCATAAGAAGCTTCAAAAGTCTCACACTAAGCTTGAAGAAGCTCATTCCTCTCTAGTTGAAAATTGTGAAAACATGCCAACTAATGTTGAGAAAGCTAAAACTTGCAACATAGGCATATCTTGTGATATAATTGATGAATCTTGTCATAAGCCTATTGTTGTTGCTCCCACTAATCTTTCATGTAGCACATCCACATCTTCCTCATCTAGTAGTGACGGTTTCACTTGTGATTCCACACTAATAGTTGAGAATGAAAATCTCAAGAAGGAGGTAAAAGAGCTCAATCACACCTTAGCTAAGGCTTATGGTGGTGAGGACCGCTTGCTTATGTGCTTGGGTAGCCAAAGAGCTTCTCTCTACAAAGAGGGATTGGGCTATAACCCCAAGAAAGGCAAGGCCGCTTTTGCTCCTCACAAGACTCGTTTTGTGAAGAACAATGGTAGCTATTGCAAAAGTTGCAAGCAAGTTGGTCACATAGAGCAACATTGCATGAACAAGAAATCCAATGCAAATGTATCCTCAATCAAGTTTAATTCTTTCTATATGCTTACCAAGGGTACAAATGGTGTTCATGCTAAGTTTATTGGTACACCATGGATGGGCTCAAAGAAGAAAGCCATTTGGGTACCAAAGAGCTTAGTCTCTAACCTTGGAGGACCCAAACAAGTTTGGGTACCTAAAAAGAATTGATCTTGTCTTGTAGGTCAATTACAAAGCCGGAGGAAGGCATTGGGTGCTTGATAGTGGGTGCACTCAACATATGACCGGGGATTCTTGTATGTTCAAATCAATTGATACTAGTCAAAATGGTGGTTTTGATGCTATCACTTTCGGCAACAACAAGAAAGGCAAGGTCAAGGGGCTTGGTAAAATTGCTATCTCAAATGACATGAGCATATCTAATGTGTTGCTAGTTGAGAGCTTAGATTTCAATCTTTTATCGGTGGCACAACTTTGTGATCTTGGCTTCAAGTGCATATTTGGTAGTGATGATGTTGAAGTCATAAGTGTTGATGGATCAAATTTGATATTCAAAGGATTTAGACATGATAGCTTATACTTGGTTGACTTCAATGATAGTGAGACACAATTGACATCATGCTTGCTTAGCAAATCTAGTATGGGATGGTTGTGGCATAGAAGGCTTGGTCATGTTGGAATGAAACAATTGAACAAACTTTTGAGGCATGACTTAGTTAGAGGCTTGAAAGATGTAACTTTTGAAAAGGATAAACCATGTAGTGCTTGTCAAGCCGGCAAACAAGTTGGAAATACACATCCTAGTAAGAGTGAAATGAGCACATCAAAGGCATTTGAGCTATTGCACATGGACTTGTTTGGGCCAACAACATACACTAGCATTGGTGGCAGCAAGTATGGTTTTGTGATTGTTGATGACTACACTAGATACACTTGGGTGTTCTTTCTCTATGACAAGAGTGATGTTTATGATCTATTCAAGTCTTTTGTCAAGAGAGTGCAAAATAAGTTTGAGACTACCATCAAGAAGATTAGAAGTGACAATGGTAGTGAATTCAAGAACACAAGAATTGAAGCTTTATGTGATGGTTTTGGTATTGGACATCAATTCTCTCCAACATACACTCCTCAATCCAATGGTGTAGTTGAAAGGAAAAATAGAACTTTGATTGACATGGCTAGATCAATGCTTAGTGAATACAATGTGAGTCATTCATTTTGGAGTGAAGCTATCAACACGGCTTGCTATTGTAGCAACCGTCTCTATTGCCATGGGAAGCTTGGGAAGACACCATATGAGCTATTGAATGGAAGAAAGCCTAACATTGCATACTTTAGAGTGTTTGGTTGCAAGTGCTATATTCTCAAGAAAGGCACTAGATTGAGCAAGTTTGAAAAGAAATGTGATGAAGGGTTCTTGCTTGGTTATTCTACCACAAGCAAAGCATATAGAGTTTGGAATCTCACAAATGGCACCTTGGAAGAAGTTCATGATGTTGAGTTTGATGAAACCCAAGGATCTCAAAATGAAGCTCAAAACCTTGATGATGTGAGAGGAGATCAATTGTCAAATGCAATGAAGAACATGGACATTGGTGACATAAGGCCAAGGCAAGTTGATGATGATGATATTCATGTGATCAACCAAAGTGTGCAAATTGATTCAAATCATGCAAGCTCAAGTGGTTCTCATGATGAAGTGCAAGTTCAAGGTCAAACAAGTGAAAGCAATCAACTTCCAATACTCCAACCTACTAGCATCGCAAGAGATCATCCGTTGGACCAAATCATTGGTGGAATTCAAAGTGGTGTTCAAACTAGATCAAGATTAACATCATTTTGTGAGCATTACTCATTTGTCTCATTAGAAGAACCAAAGAAGATAGAAGATGCATTAAAAGATTCCGAGTGGGTAAATGCCATGCATGAAGAACTAAACAACTTTGCTAGAAATCAAGTTTGGAAACTTGTTGAGAGGCCAAAGAACTACAATGTGATTGGTACTAAATGGGTCTTTAGAAACAAGCAAGATCAAGATGGCATAGTTGTGAGGAACAAAGCAAGATTAGTAGCACAAGGATACACTCAAGTTGAGGGTCTTGACTTTGGAGAGACATATGCACCGGTTGCAAGATTGGAAGCAATTAGAATCTTATTAGCATATGCTTGTGCACACAACATCAAGCTCTATCAAATGGATGTCAAGAGTGCATTTCTCAATGGCTACATCAATGAAGAAGTTTATGTTGAGCAACCTCCCGGTTTTGAAGATGACAAGAAGCCCAACCATGTTTACAAGCTAAAGAAGGCATTGTATGGCTTGAAGCAAGCACCTAGAGCATGGTATGAGAGATTGAGGGACTTTCTTCTCTCTAAAGGGTTCAAGATGGGAAAGGTTGACACCACTCTCTTCACCAAGAAGCTTGGAAATGACTTGTTTGTGTTGCAAATCTATGTTGATGATATTATCTTTGGATCAACTAACCAAGACTTTTGTGAAGAGTTTGGAAATATGATGGCTAATGAGTTTGAAATGTCTATGATTGGAGAGCTTAGTTACTTCCTTGGACTTCAAATCAAGCAAATGAAGAATGGCACTTTTGTAAGTCAAGGCAAGTACATCAAGGACATGATCAAGAAGTTTGGATTGCAAGAAGCTAAGCCAATGAGCACACCAATGGGCACTAATGATCAATTGGGTATTGATGCTAGTAGCAACATGGTAGATCAAAAACAATACCGATCCATGATTGGAAGTTTGCTCTATGTCACCGCTTCTAGGCCGGATGTGATGTTTAGTGTGTGCAAGTGTGCAAGATATCAAGCTTCACCTAGAGAAAGTCACTTGAAAGCAACCAAGAGGATATTGAGATATCTTAAGGGCACTCATGATGTTGGATTATGGTATCCCAAGGGGTCTAATTTTGAGTTGATTGGATATTCGGACTCCGACTATGGTGGATGCAAGATTGATAGAATGAGCACAAGTGGCACTTGTCAATTGCTTGGAAGGTCTCTTGTTTCATGGTCATCAAAGAAACAAAATAGTGTTGCACTATCTACCGCCGAGGCCGAATACATTAGTGCCGGTAGTTGTTGTGCACAATTGCTTTGGATGAAGGCCACTTTGAATGACTTTGGAATTAAATTCAAAAATATGCCTTTGTTTTGTGATAATGAAAGTGCTATCAAGATGACACAAAATCCGGTTCAACATTCAAGAACCAAGCACATTGACATAAGGCATCACTTCATAAGAGACCATCAACAAAAGGGTGATATTAGCATTGAGAGCATTGGCACCGAAGATCAACTAGCCGATATCTTTACAAAGCCACTTGATGAGAAGAGATTTTACAAGTTAAAGAATGAATTGAACATACTTGACTTCTCCAACTTGAAATGAGTGCACCCCCACATTCTTATATGACATGCCTCTCCTCCAACATAGCAAGGTAAAGTTGTTTGGCATATCATCCATACTTTGATAAGGACATGTTTAGAACATATAGACATATTTGCATGACAAATAGGCTCATTCATGAAAATCAAATGAGTTTAATGTATATATGGTACCACTATTGCTTCTATGTTTGATTGACCTAGTGGTAGCATATGACATGTTTGTGGGCTTGCAAACCTAGTGTTGAATCTAGAAAATGAGCTCATGATGTGTATTTCAACATGGTCAAGATAACCCTTATACTTTATGAGGTGTGAAGAAGCTTGTCCTTGGATCAAACCGAATTACATATTCTAGGCAAGTGATCTAGATTGAACCATAATTTGGACTCCCTCATATTGATTGACTTATCTCTCACTAAAATTGGCACCTTTTTGGTGATTGTTGACAAAGGGGGAGAGAAAAGTCACAAAGATAGAAAAGTCACAAAGATAAAAAGTTAAGTTACTAAGGGGGAGAGAAAGCAAAAAATATGACATTAGAAAGGGATCAATTAAAATTGAGCACACAAGTAGTGGGAGCAAGCTCATGAATTATTTGTTGCATTTGTATGTGCATTAACATAATGAATTGTTGCATTGCAAAGCTTAAATTCATAATTCATGATTGTATGGTGTATGCTAGAAATAGAACTTGAATGATGATTTGTTGAAAGTAGCTTTATAAGTGGTATCTAGACACCTTTGCTTATAATGTTGATCTCACGGGGTACTTTAGTGTTTGTGATCTTTACAAGTGATGTATTACAAGTGGTGTCTAGCTACATCGATGCTAAGGATGGTATATAAAGGCAACTCCGATTGGTATCACGCTTCAAAGGTCCATTCTATATACCTTAGCATCAATTTGATAGTAGTAACTCTCCCAAAATTCAAATCCATACATATGTGCACAATTGAACCAAACTCATGGAAGCACATATGTAGGGGGAGCTAATACTATCGAAATTGAAAATTGATTTCATTTCATATCTTTGTGATGGTTGTCATCAATTACCAAAAAGGGGGAGATTGAAAGCCCAAGTTTGGTTTTGGTAATTAATGACACCAAGTTGCTAATGCCATGTGTTAAGTGTTTTGAGTTAGGCATAAGCAACGCATGTGATGAAAGTGTACGTGGCAAGGAGTGGTGGCCACAAGATCACAAAGAAATGGTGCATGGACATGAAATGATGATCATGGTGGAGATGCACATAATATGATGAACTTGATGATCAAGTGGAGGAGAAAGATCTAAGAGCGCAAGGCAAAGGTATAACCATAGGGTTTTCCTTTTGCCGGTCTAAGTTGAGTAGAGAAGTGATTGACCGGATTTAGGATACATAGTCGACTATCAAGAGGGGCAATCACGGTTAGCTCGGGAATCAAGTGCCACTAGATCAATGTCTTGAGCATATGCATTAGGATCTAGTTGAGAGCTAACATAACGCCTTGGAAAATGTTTGTGAAATGCTAACACACATGCACTTTGTGGTGTACACTTGGTGGTGTTAGCACATTTGCGAAGGCGGTGGTGTTTGAGCGGTAATAAGGGGTTTGGGGTTCGCTCTCCCTCCCGCCGAGCGTGCGAGCGCGGGATTCAGGCGTTTTCGAGAAAATGAAATGCCTATTTTCTATTGCGCCAGAGGCGAGAAAAGGTGGCGAAAGTCCGAAATATTTTTCACTGAAAAACGGCGATCGGACGCTGCACCGGACGCGGTCTCGGTTTGACCGGACGCGTCCGGTCAGTTCAACGCAGCGCGAGCTCTAGGGTTTGTGACCGGACGCGGGTCTGGCCTGACCAGCGTGTCCGGTCAGTACAACTGAGCGTAAGAGAGAAGCGCGCGACCGGCGCGTCCGGTCCTTCACGGGACCGGAGCGTCCGGTCAGGCGTCCAGGAACACAGAGCGAAGCGGAGTGACGATCGGACGCGTGGCGCGTCCGGTCACGTACGATCGGACGCGTCCGGTCGTAGCTGGAGCTTACTGGAACGCGACCGGACGCTGGCACTGTCGCGTCCGGTCACTCGTTGAGCGCGTCCGGTCACGTGTGATCTGACGCGTCCGGTCTCAACAGGAGCTTACTGGAACGCGACCGGACGCTGGCACTGTCGCGTCCGGTCACTCGGTTGAGCGCGTCCGGTCAGGGCAACGACTAGTACTGACGCGCGCTGTTCACGTTTGTCGTGTAGTGACCGGACGCGTCCGGTCACCCTGACCGGAGCGTCCGGTCAGCGCGATTTTCGCTGAGTCGTCTGTAACGGCTAGCTGCGTACCCCTTCGTTATAAATAGAGGATGTCCGGGGTTTGAGGGTAACTCTTGCACATTGTGAGAACTAGAGACATACTTTGAGCTAGAGAACAACCCCTCCACTCATCTCTTTGCATAGTTGCACATCTTGAGTGAGATTGAGTGAGATTCAAGTGCATTGCTTGAGAATTGCATTCTAGAGGCACTTGATCTTCGAGTTGCTGCGGTTTTCTTGTTACTCTTCCGTGTTTCCCGACATGGTAGACGGCTTGGAGCAGCGGAGGTGATTGAGCTCGCAATTGAAGATTGTTGGAGCCTTCACCAAGTGTTGTAAGGGGTTCTTGATCCTTCCCCGCGGGAGTTCGCAAATTGGATACTCTAGTGGAGCTCGTGGCTTGGAGGATCCCCATCTTGTGTGCGGTTGTGCGGCGCCCGCCGAGGGCTCAACTCTTGATAGTTGATTAGCTCGCGAACCGACAAGTGGGTGCATCGCCACAACGAGGAGTAGCTTGCCGGGAAGCAAGTGAACCTCGGGATAAATTCTTGTGTCATTCTCTTCCCGAGGATTTCTATTGTGTGATTGATTGATTGGTACTTCTCATCTCTACACGGCGGTATAATCACTCGAAGCTCTTCTCCCGTTTTACATCTTGTATCTAGCTTGTTGTTGTTGTAGTGTTTAGTGGATAGCTTTTTACTAGACTTGTGTAGGTGGCTTGCTTAATTAGTTAGAGCTAGTGCATTTTGCTCCGCCACCTTTTATACTAACTTGTGGTTAAGTAATTCTTGTAGAAGTTTTTATTAGGCTATTCACCCCCCCCTCTAGCCATTCGGACCTAACAGTGGCGTGGGTTGCCTGCGGAAGATGCCACCTGGGAACGCGCCGGACGACTTCAAGGCCGCCTACCCCGACTTTCAGCTCGAGGACGAGCTGTTTTCGCAGGCGGGGAGAGATGTTATGACGGCGTGCACTATGCAAGGCGAAGGCCTGCTCATGGCTAGAGGGCCACGCCCAGAGGGGGCGCCCAAAGCCCAAGTGCATCCCTTAGTAGCATTATTAGAATTATTAAGAGTATTTTCCTATTATTAGATGAGAAGAGTTATAAATACCATGTAAGACTATTTTGGGAATTTTAAGCAGAAACATAATATTGTTTCCGGATTCCTCAGGGAGCCGGGAGAAACCCTAGCCTCCACCCTAGCCGCCACTGCCTCCTGCTTGTGCGCGTCCAGCACCTCGGCGCCTGAGCGCCGCCGCCGAGCATACAAGCTGCGACCTCCTCTCTCCCATCCCTACAACCTCCGTTCCGTCTCCAGTAGGATCCGTGATCCTAACAGTTAGAGAAGCTCACTCTTCAACTATATTCAGAGGTATATAATTTCAAATGCAACTTCTTCGTTGTCAAAACTAGAACAAATTATTATTCTAGTTTGTCGATTGATCTTGGCAAAATCACTATATTTACTACAGGGACCTAAACATAAAGTGGAGATTAAACTGAGCTGCAAACCATTGGAGATGTCAGCGGCAATATCACAACACCTTAAGACGCTTGAAGTCAAATGTGAAGTGTATGATGACAGAGTTCACAATGTTTTGACGTTTCTTAGTAAACAACTTAACATATGTAAGTTAACTCTGTCACATTTTCCTTATTTTTACAGTATGGTTCCAAATTATATGAATGGAAGTATCTGGATTTATAGCATTAGTTCTGAACCATAGTGTTATCTTGCTTATTGCTTATGAACGAAACACAAATGCTTGTTTTTTTTATTCTTGTTAATCAATTTACTTTTGCTTCGTGACAATCATTTGGTACATTTTGTTTCGTTATCTTATCATCACCACCAGCTTAGAACGTTGTATTGCAGTAAAGTTAGTTCAATCATATCATTCCATTTTTCTTTCTGCGAAATTCATAAAAGGATGACCATTACCATTAGCTTTTTTAGAGTATGTAATGGATGAAATGTCATACCAGAATACATTTTCTTTTAAAAAAAATGAGAATGTAACATTGATGTAATTTCCTTTGCATACTGAGTGGCTAGCTTTTGTGCCAACATTTAATACTGCATGTTCCTTTTTTTTAAAAAAAAATTGGTACCACTTCCTCAGGAATTTTCTGACACTTCAGAACAGCACAACCATTATTTTTTGTGGTTCTTTTAAATATAATAAAACAACAAGTGTTCTGAATATATAATACAATAACAACAACAACAAAACATTTTAGTCCCAAGCAAGTTGGGGTAGGCTAGAGTTGAAACCCAACATGAGCCCATAGTCACGGTTCAGGCACGTCAATAGCTGTTTTCCAAGCACTCCTATCAAACAAAGATCTCTAGTTATATCCTAACCCTTTAAATCTCTTTTAATTGTCTCCTTCCATGTCAGTTTTGGTCTTCATCTACCTCTTCTCACATTGATATCTCGATTTAGAACTCCACAACGCACTGGTGCTTCTGAAGATCTCCTTTGGACATGGCCACAAACCACCTCAACCGATGTTGGACAAGCTTTTTTTCAATTGGTGCTACTCCTGGATGGTCACGTATATCATCGTTCCGAACACGATCCATCCTTGTGTGACCACAAATCCAACGCAACATACACATTTTCGCGACAGTTCTGAATATATAATACTAATACAATTAGTATGTAACATATTTATTTAAACGGTGATGACCTACTATTCTACATAAACTTCTGTCAAGCCTCGGGACAAATTGTTTTACTGTGCTGTTTGGTTATTTTCTTATGTGCAGAAGTCTATTCCTGTCTAAATCTTGTTACCATTTCTATATGTTTCTCATGTGTTCTTTTCATGCTCAACTTATGGCATGCCTTTGGTTATGTGAAGGGTTTCAGTTCAGCGGATAGGCTATGCATGAGAATGGACCTACTGTCACTTAATTAAGTCAAGGTTAAGCTCGAATCAACTAAAGCAGGCACAAGTATATATTAAGGATGTCGCCTTTGTCTGTAATCAGGTAGTCGGCGTGGTACCATGCTATGCAGATGAGGCTACCTTCTTGCTCAATAGCTTGCTCAAGCTAAATCTAATTTGTACCTGTTCATTTGCTTTATATTGATGTATCAGAAACCTAGTAGCACATGTTTGCTTGCTATGTTGAACCAGCGCCTAACTTATGTTTCTCAAAGTGAGATTTTCTAGATTGTCCTGTTATGTGGGTTGTTGGGATCGAGAGGAGAGAGTTAAGGGATAGGCAGGCGACGGGCGTGCTACAATACCCGTGGTGCTACAGTGCCCATGGGTATTGTTCATGAGCTAGGGCTGTGAGGGTGAGAGAGGGCCGGCCACGGGGCCTTTGCCCACGGTCGGGCAAGAGGGAAGGGTTGTCCTTCTTAATTCTTGCCTGATTAGATTGATACATCCCCTCTCCTTATTAGAGAGGTTTACTTGACTCACATGCAAGGCTTACTTAACCCTTAAGTAAATGACCCTTATGTCTAATTAACCCTAATGGGCTATATCGCTTGCCCAAGCCCAATAAGCCCCTAACGTACTCTAACACTACACCCCACCTGCACATGGAGCTTATCCTTGAGCTGCAACCTAACCAACTCAGCGCAAACCTAACACATAGAAATAAGCTTTTTATATCTCGGCTTATTTTATTATTTTCAACCTGAAATGGACTATGACTCCTGATTTTTTTTACTCCTGAACATAAGGTGGACACCATCCACACGTCAGCCCAATAGGTGTACAACCTCCTAGATCCCATGGAGGCCATCTCAATGAAAGGGGTGCATGTGTTTGGCCACCTAGAAGTGGTAGCGACTAGCAGAGGCGCCCTCGTAGCGGCTGGTGGCGAAATGTGGTGGCGCTAGGCAGTGCACTCCCTCCGGTGACCCCAAGCCTTCTCCCCGACGAACGGTTGCTGATCTGCACCGCACAGAGAAGAGCGGAGGACTTTGGATGGAGAACGACAAGGAGGGGAACACATCCCAAACCGCCACCGCCGTAGACTTTGGGTTTGCCGCCCGTGGGGAGAACAACATGCCCACCTCCCCTGGGGGAAACCACATGCCGAAGATCCCTGACACAGTGGACGAGATTGAAGTCCTCGCGGTGAAGCACAACTTGGTGGAGCTACGAAGAGATGCAGGGCTAAATTAGCTGCAGATCGTGCATCTCCTGCACCCGCCAACGAAGCCGCGTGCTCAGCCTGCAGCCGCATAGCCGCCGACACTTGGTGGGTAAGCATCTTCCCCGCCGGCTCCGTCACGATGTTCGTCGGCTGCTCGATCTGCTGCAACTTCTCACCCTCGTCTTGGATCTATTGGTGCTGGTGGCTCAGCCCACCAGTCACGGCGCTGGTGGTTGCCACCGCAGCTGTCGGGGCGACCGTCGTGGCCATGGAGGGTTGAGCGCCCGCCGTGGTGAACACCGGTCCTGTCGTCAATGCCATGACGTATGATAGAATCGGCGAGGGGGAAGGCAGCATCCACAGCTGATGGATGGGAACTAGGCCGGTGGCCTGCACGCCCTAGAATGGTAGCACCATTGGTTGTACGCCCTGGAACGGCAGCATCATCGTGCCGTACCCGGGAATCTCATAGGGGAAGGCCAATGGCAAGGGAGCCAAGGCCGATGGTGGCCGTTGCCACTATGCATCCATGACGACGAGGCGTGAGTAGATGTTCGCAATGAATCAAGCAAGATCGGCGACAGCCTTGACCAATTGGTCCAGCGCCGATGATGAAGGTACAGCCGGCGCTGAAGTCATAGGTAGCGGGGAAGTGGTGACCACCAACGCAGAGGTGGTGGCATGTTAGTGGTGGGAGGAGGACCTGACATCTCTAATACCAGATGTTATGTGGCTGCTAGGGTTGAGGGGAGAGAGCTGATGGAGCGATGGCGCCTGCCGGGCTACAGTACCGTGGGGGTACTTTTTCATGGGCTAGGGCTGTGAGGGCGAGAGAGAGCCGGAGTGTTAGAGGACATCAGGGGCCTATTGGGCCTGGGCTGGCGATATAGCCCATTAGGGTTAATTAGAGATAAGGGTCGCTTACTTAAGGGTGAAGTAAGCCTTGCCTGTGAGTCAAGTAAACCTCTCTATATAAGGAGAGGAGATGTATCAATCTAATCAGGCAAGAATTAAGAAGGACAACCCTTTTCTCTTGCCCGGCCATGGGCAAAGGCCCTGCGGCTGGTCCTCTCTCGCCCTCATAGCCCTAACTCATGAACAATACCCATGGGTACTGTAGCACCAGGGGTACTGTAGCAAGCATGTCGTCGCCACTACCTTAACTCTCTCCTCTCGATCCCAACAGCCCACATGACATTTGGTATCAGAGATGCCAGGTCCCGATTCCTCGTCGACGCCTCACCCCTTGGTCCAGGCTGTCGCCGATCTTGCTCGATCCGTCACCGACATGTGCTCATGCCTCTCCAACATGGATGCACAGGGAGGCAGCAGCCATCGGCCCTGGCTTTCCTGCCATGAGTCTTCGCCTACGGGATGCCCTGTTACAGCACGACGGTGTTGCCGTTCCTAGGCGTCCAGTCAATGGCGCTGCCATTCCAGGGCATGCAGCCCATGGTGCTACCATTCCAGGGCATGCAGCCATCTGCCCTGGTGAAAGTCCTATGTTTGGTGTTGGTAATTAGTGACAATACCTAAGTACTAATCCTATGCTTAAGTTGTATGTAGCATATGAGGATTAGTACATTCCAAGGTTGGTGGCAAGATGGACATGGTGATCATGATGGCCACACTTGGATTTGGACGCAACCCTATGTGATCAAGGCAAAGGTATATGCTTAAGGGTTGTGTTTTAGTAACCAAGACACTTAGTGGGTGTGGTTACATTATAGGATAGATAGCCGTACTATAAAGAGGGGAATGATGTGGCTATTGAACTCCTAAGTGCCTCTAGATGTGCATTTCATTATCATATGCATTTGGATAGAACTAATATCGCCTCGAAAAATGATTGTGAAAATGCTAACGCACTCACACATGACGAGATCACTTGGTGATGTTAGCACGTTTGCGACAACGGTGGAGTTTGAGCGGTAGAGAGGGTTTGGGTTCCTCTCTCCCTCCCGCCGAGCTTGCGAGGCGGGATTCAGGCGTTTTCGAGAAGTTGAAACGATTATTTTCCACTACGCCGGAAGTCCAGAAAAGTAACGGAGGCGAACGGAGGTCACAGAGGTGACCGGACGCTGAACCGGACGCGGTCCTTGCATGACCGGACGCGTCCGGCTAGTGTTCAGTGTCTGCGCGTTTTTCAGTTCGATGATCGAACGCGAGGCGCGTCCGGTCACTGATGATCGGACGCGTCCGGTCGTTCAGGGAGCTTACTGGACTATAACTGGACGCTGGCACTGTCGCGTCCGGTCATTTTCTTCAGCGCGTCCGGTCACTATTTCGTTGAGCGCTGCTCAGGCGACCAGCGCGTCCGGTCCTTCACAGGACCAGCGCGTCCGGTCATTCCCGGCGCGTCCGGTCAGTTGGACCAGCGCATCCGGTCGTTGCTTCGCAGTTAGCCGTTGGGCGACCAGCGCGTCCGGTCGTTTGGACCAGCGCGTCCGGTCAGTACTTCACGAGTTAGCCGTTGGGCGACCGGCGCGTCCGGTCAGTTGGACCAGCGCGTCCGGTCAGCCCGATTTCGGCTATTTAAGTTTCTAACGGCTATATTCGAAGGGGTACGTCTATAAATACTCGTTGGCCGGCTCAAGGCTCCCTCTCTTGAACATTTGACATACTTGTGAGCACTTTGAGCTAAGCAACTCCCCTCCCACTCATCTCTCTTGCTCCTTTGCATATTCGAAGTGAGATTGAGTGATCCAAGTGCATTTGCATTGTGAGTTTGCATCTAGTTGGCACTTGGTGGTTGATTTGCTGCGGGATTCTTGTTTCTCTTGGTGGTTGCCGCCACCTAGACGGCTTGGAGCAGCTTGGAGGCGTTGGCAAGAGTTGGTGATTGTTCTTGGCCACCTCCGGTGATTGTGAGGGGTTTGTGCCTACCTCGACGAAGCGCCAAAGGCAACATTAGTGAATTGCTCGTGTCATTGCAACCTTTTGCCATTTGGTAGGTTCTTGTGGTGCCTTTTGAGAGGCTCGGTGTGTGACCGATTAGCCACCGAACCACGTGGTGAAGAGGGACACAACGGGGACTAGCCTGCCGGCAAGCACGTGAACCTCGGGATAAATCTTCGTGTCATCACTTTCATATTGTGATTGATTGATCCCGGTGTTTGGTTATCTTGGTATTCATTGTTGATCATATTGGTTGGCTCAATACTTCGCCCCTCGGTGATACCCTCCTATCTCTCTTGTATTAATTTCTTAGTTATCTTTGCTAGCTAGTTAGCTTAGCTAGAGTAGTTCTTTTGTGTAGCTTGCTAGTTGTAGTTGTACTTACCTTCTCGGTTCGACTTGTGTGGTTGAGTGCAAATACTAGAATTGTGAATTGGATAGGTGGCTTGCAAACACCCATAGGCTAAGCAAAACTCGTATCTCGCTATTTGTTATATTGATAAACTTGTTTAGCTTGTCTTTGTAGAAAATTTTAATAGGCTATTCACCCCCCCTCTAGCCATCAAGACCTTTCAAGTGGTATCGGAGCCGTGGTCACCGTTTGTAAGGCTTAACAACCTCGGTGTAAGATGGCTCAAGTTATGTTCAATCATGTTAATGGCAAGCCTCCATTCTTTGATGGCGTCTCTTCCTTTGATCATTGGAAAAGGAAGATGAAGCAATATCTAGGCAATATACATGAGAAGGTTTGGGATGTGACCAAAGAAGGATACGTCATTCTTGATGAGGAAAACCTCACTCCCAATGACCGCATCAACAAACAATGCAATACGGCGGCACTTGACACAATCTATCGTGCAATTGATGATAAAGTATTTGAGCAAATCAAAGATCTTGAAAAGGCAAATGAGCTTTGGATAAGGCTTGAAGAAACATATGAAGGTACTTCAACGGTAAAAAGTGCCAAACTATATATGCTCAAGGACAAGTTCTCCACATTCAAGATGAAGGATGATGAATCCATCCCGGAGATGTTCTATAGGCTTCAAGTCATTGTCAATGATCTCAAGGGGCTTGGGGAGAAGGTTGAGGACAAGGACTTCTCACACAAGTTCTTGATGTGCTTACCCAAGAAGTTTGCCACCTTGAGAAGAATGATCTTTAGAGAGGGATTGGACAAAGTCAAACCAACCAATGTGCTTGGAGATATAATGACCGATGCCCAATACAATGATGATGAAGATGAGGTAGAAGAGAAGAAGGAGACCAAGGTCAAGCAAGAGAAGCCTATTGCATTCAAGGCTTCATCCTCTAAGGGCAAAAGCAAGGTAGAAAGTGATGATGATAATCCATTCGATGATGAGACCATGGCCCTCCTTGTGCACAAGATGGGAAGGTTCATGAAGAAGAAAGGATATGGGGCAAGGAAGAGGAGAGACACTATAAAGGCAAAGACCCTTTGCTACAATTGCAATAGCCCCGATCACATAGTGGCGGATTGCCCCTATGAAGATAAGAGACTTCATAATGGGGACTTGAAGCTCAAGAAGAACAAGAAGGATAAGAAAGAGAGTGAGAAGAAAGCAAAGAAGAGCTTCACTTTCAACAAGAAGAAGAAGGGTGATGGTTATGTAGTCACTTGGGATAGTGACAACTCCGATAGTGATGATGATGAAAGCTCTAGTGATGATGAGAGGATCACTCGGCGAGCCATTGCAAACATCGCCCTCTCCAACAAGCCATCCATCTTCGACACTTCATCAACATGCCTTATGGCCAAGCCTACAAAGGTAAAATATGATGATAGTGATGATGATTCTTGTGCTAGTGATGATTGTAGGAGTGATGAGGAGGAGGATGAGGACTACTCCAAGGATGATCTATTAGGCATAATAGATCAAATGAGCAAGGGCTACAAGAGGACAACCAAGAAATATAAAATCTTGGAATAAGAGCTCATTGCCAAGAGCAATGAAAATGATGCCTTGATGGAGGAGCTTGTTGCTCTCAAAAAGAGTAAGGAGTGCAAAGGAATTGAACAAGAGCTCAAAGCTCTTAGGAAATCCTTTGATGAGCTAGAGGCTTCTCGTGAGTGTCTAAAGGAAGACCACGAGGATCTTGAAATTGCTCACACTAGGCTTAAGGAAGCCCACTCCACTCTACTTGAGCTCATCAAGGAAAAGGACCTTAAGTTGGAGAAGCTCATGAAGGAAGCTAAGGAGGAGCAAGTGATTGTCACTTGTGATATTGGACTAACATGTGATATTATTGATGATTCTTTATTTGTTAGTCCTACTAATGCTTCATGTAGCTCATCATCATCCACCACAACCAACTCTACCTCTACTACTAGTGATTCATCACTTGTGGTTGAGACTCTCAAGAGAGAGGTGGATGATCTCACCCGCGCATTAGGCAACGCCTATGGTGGGGATGCCCACTTGCTAAAATGCTTGGGTAGCCAAAGGTTCTCTGTTAACAAAGAGGGATTGGGCTATACTCCCAAGAAGGGCAAGGCGGCCTTTGCTACTCCAAAGTCTCGCTTTGTGAAGGGCAATGATCGTTATTGCAATAGATGCAAGCAAGTTGGGAATCTAGAGATTAATTGCAATAAAATGAACAAGAACAAGAAAAATGCTAATGTACCTTACATACCTTTTGATTCTTGTTATGTACTTACCAAGGGTGAGAAAGGTGTGCATGCTAGGTTTGTTAGTACACCAATTGTGGGCCCAAAGAAGAAGGCCATTTGGGTACCAAAGAGCTTAGTGACTAACCTCTAAGGACCCAATCAAGTATGGGTACCTAAGAAACATTAAATTGTTTTGTAGGTTAATTACAAGGCCGGAGGAAGGCATTGGGTGCTTGATAGTGGGTGCTCTCAACATATGACCGGTGATTCAAGAATGTTCAACTCTCTCAAATCAAATGATAGTGGCATTGATAGTATCACATTTGGTGACAATAGCAAGGGTGATGTAAAGGCTCTTGGAAGGATTGCAATCTCAAATGATCATAGCATCTCCAATGTGCTACTAGTTGAAAAGCTCAATTTCAACTTGTTGTCGGTTGCTCAATTGTGTGATCTCGGTTTCAGTGCATATTTGGTGTTGATGATGTGGAGATAGTTAGTGTTGATGGCTCTAACTTGATCTTCAAAGGCTTTAGATATGAGAATCTATACTTGGTTGATTTCAATGCTAGTGACACTCAACTTTCAACATGCTTGCTCACCAAATCAAGTATGAGTTGGTTGTGGCATAGAAGACTAGGTCATGTTGGCATGAAGCAATTGAACAAGTTAGTGAAGCATGATTTAGTTAGAGGCTTGAAGGATGTCACATTTGAGAAGGATAAGCTATGTAGTGCATGTCAAGCCGGAAAGCAAGTAGGCAACACTCATCCATTGAAGAGCATTATGAGTACTTCCAAGGCATTTGAGTTGTTGCACATGGATCTATTTGGGCCAACTACATACACAAGCATTGGTGGCAACAAGTATGGTTTTGTGATTGTGGATGATTTCACTAGATACACATGGGTATTCTTTCTTGTGGATAAGAGTGATGTATTTAACATATTCAAGAAGTTCATCAAGAGAGTGCAAAATGAGTTTGAGACCACAATCAAGAAAGTAAGAAGTGACAATGGAAGTGAGTTTAGAAACACAAGAGTTGATGAGCTATGTGAGGAGCTTGGAATCAAGCATCAATTCTCGGCCAAGTATACACCTCAATCAAATGGCTTAGTTGAGAGGAAAAATAGAACCTTACTTGATATGGCAAGATCAATGTTGAATGAGTATAATGTGAGTCATTCATTTTGGGCCGAAGCAATCAACACGGCTTGCTTTTATAGCAACCGCCTCTATTGCCACAAGTTTCTAGAGAAGACACCATATGAGATCTTAAATGGAAGAAAGCCCAATATTGCATACTTTCGGGTATTTGGTTGCAAATGCTATATCTTGAAGAAGGGCACTAGATTGAGCAAGTTTGAGAAGAAATGTGATGAAGGCTTCCTACTTGGTTACTCAACTACTAGCAAAGCTTATAGAGTTTGGAATTTGGCTAGTGGTTTACTTGAAGAAGTGCATGATGTTGAATTTGATGAAACAAATGGCTCTCAAGATGAAGAAGATAACTTAGATGATGTGAGAGGAACTCAATTGACCAATGCTATGAAAGAAATGGATATTGGTGATATTAGGCCAAAGCAAGTGATTGATGTGGATGACAAAGATCAAGTGCTCCAAAGTCCAATTACACAAGCTAGTGGTTGTCTAATGCAAAATCAAGCTAGTACATCATCTCAAGTGCAACAAGATCAACAAGTGGCTAGTTCATCATCTCCAACTCATGATCAACATCAACATCCAAGCAATCAAGTCCAAGTGCTTCAACCAACTAACATTGCAAGAGACCATCCATTGGATTCCATCATTGGTGACATACAAAGAGGAGTTCAAACTAGATCAAGATTGGCATCATTTTGTGGTCACTCTTCTTTTGTGTCAATGGAAGAACCCAAGGACATTGATAGAGCATTGAGAGATCCGGATTGGGTAAATGCAATGCATGAAGAGCTCAACAACTTTAAGAGAAATGAAGTATGGGAACTAGTTGAAAGGCCTAAGGATCACAATGTCATTGGAACAAGATGGGTCTTTCGCAACAAACAAGATCAAGATGGGATAGTAGTAAGGAACAAAGCAAGACTAGTGGCTCAAGGTTACACACAAATAGAGGGTCTTGACTTTGGTGAAACATATGCCCCGGTTGCAAGATTGGAAGCAATTAGGATCTTACTTGCCTATGCTTGTGCTCACAATATCAAGCTATTTCAAATGGATGTGAAGAGTGCATTTCTCAATGGGTACATCCAAGAGGAGGTGTATGTGGAGCAACCTCCCGGTTTTGAAGATGATAAGAAACCCAATTATGTCTATAAATTGAGAAAAGCTTTGTATGGATTGAAGCAAGCACCTAGAGCATGGTATGAAAGATTGAGGGACTTCTTGCTATCCAAAGGATTTGTCATGGGCAAAGTTGATACAACACTATTCACCAAGAAGATTGAGAAAGACTTGTTTGTGTTGCAAATATATGTTGATGATATCATATTCGGTTCAACCAATCAAGATTATTGTGATGAGTTTGGGAAAATGATGGCAAAGGAATTTGAAATGTCAATGATTGGTGAACTTAGTTTCTTTCTTGGACTTCAAATCAAACAAATGAAAGAAGGTACATTTGTGAGCCAAACTAAGTACATCAAAGATATGCTCAAGAAGTTTGGCATGGAACATGCAAAGAGTATTACAACTCCAATGGGCACTAGTGGAAGTTTGGATAGTGACAAGAGTGGCAACATGGTGGATCAAAAGCTATATAGATCAATGATTGGTAGCCTACTCTATGTGACGGCATCAAGGCCCGATGTGATGTTTAGTGTATGTATGTGTGCAAGATTTCAAGCCTCACCAAGAGAAAGTCATTTGAAGGCAACAAAGAGAATATTGAGGTACTTAAAGCATAGACAAGATGTTGGATTGTGGTATCCCAAAGGTGCAAGTTTTGAGCTAGTTGGATATTCGGATTCTGACTATGCCGGTGATAAAGTGGAGAGAAAGAGCACTTCCGGGACATGTCAATTGTTGGGAAGATCACTTGTCTCATGGTCATCCAAGAAGCAAAATAGTATTGCACTATCTACCGCCGAAGCCGAATACATTGCCGCGGGTAGTTGTTGTGCACAAATCTTGTGGATGAAGGCAACATTGAAGGATTTTGGAATCAATTTCAAGAATGTACCATTGCTATGTGACAATGAAAGTGCCGTGAAGCTAACTAACAATCTGATTCAACATCAAAGAACAAATCATATTGATGTTCGCCATCACTTTATTAGAGATCATCAACAAAAGGGTGACATTGCTATTGAGAGTGTGGGCACCGAAGATCAATTAGCCGATCTATTCACCAAGCCACTTGATGAGAAGAGATTTCACAAGCTAAAGAATGAGTTGAACATACTTGATTTCTCCAACATGAGTTGATGCACTCCCATGATATGACATGCCTCTCCTTCGAGCCCCAAGGTACAATTGGTTGACATGTCATACATTCTATACTAAGGACATGTTTAGTGCATCTAGTCATGATTTCTTATGTTCTAGGATCATTCATGAAAATTAAATGAATTTGAAGTTTATATGGTGCCACTATTGTTTCCATGACTTGTATGATCTAGTGGTAGCATATAACTTGTTTAAGTAGCTTGTGATCCTAAGTGTTTAATCTAGAAAACTTGTCTAAATATTTGCTTCAACATGGTGCATGATAACCCTTCTAGTGAGGTGTGAAGAAGCTTGCCCTTGGATCAAACCAAAGTATTTTATTTATGCAAGCAATCTAGGTTGAATCATAAACTTGATCCTCACCCCATATTTTAACATGATAATCTATCTAAAGTTTGCTCCTTGTGGTCAATTGGTGCCAAAGGGGGAGAAAATGTTGTTCACAAAGATAGAACTCAAAAAATGTTATGGGGGAGAAAATGTTGTTCACAAAGTTAAATCCTAAAGGGGGAGAATTGATAAAAGAAGCACACAAGTAGGGGGAGCAAGCTCTTAAACATGAATGTTGCATTTCTATGTGCACTTCATATGTATGATGCATAGTTATGCATTTCGTTTTCTCCGATACATCGCTTGTGTGGTGACTTGCTAGTATAATTTGAATGATGCATTGTGGTACTAGCATGAATAGGAAGTAGTTAGATTTTTGTTGCTTCATGTTTTTCAAAGTGGTACTAGAACCTTGCTTATAAATGTTGATCTCACGAGGTTTCTAGTTATGTTAGTGCTTTTACAAGTGGAATCTAACTACACAAGGTGCTAAGATGGTGTTTATCGCTACTCCGATGGTATCACGCTTCAAAGGTCTATAATCTTAAACACTTAGCACCTATTGGTAGACAATGCTCCTAATCTTTCCTATCTAACATGTATGCTTCCAAAATCCAAACATATAGCATACATGTAAAGGGAGCCATTGCTATCAATTTGAATTCATGATCACATATCCATAATTCTTACACATGGTAATATACTTGGACAATGTGACATGGGTTCAATCAAAATTTTATCATAATATCTTTGTGAAAGGTTTGTCACCAATTACCAACAAGGGGGAGATTGAAAGTCCTATGTTTGGTGTTGGTAATTAGTGACAATACCTAAGTACTAATCCTATGCTTAAGTTGTATGTAGCATATGAGTATTAGTACATTCCAAGGTTGGTGGCAAGATGGACATGGTGATCATGATGGCCACACTTGGATTTGGACGCAACCCTATGTGATCAAGGCAAAGGTATATGCTTAAGGGTTGTGTTTTAGTAACCAAGACACTTAGTGGGTGTGGTTACATTATAGGATAGATAGCCGTACTATAAAGAGGGGAATGACGCGGCTATTGAACTCCTAAGTGCCTCTAGATGTGCATTTCATGATCATATGCATTTGGATAGAACTAATATCGCCTCAAAAAATGATTGTGAAAATGCTAACGCACTCACACATGACGAGATCACTTGGTGATGTTAGCACATTTGCGACAACGGTAGAGTTTGAGCGGTAGAGAGGGTTTGGGTTCCTCTCTCCCTCCCGCCGAGCTTGCGAGGCGGGATTCAGGCGTTTTCGAGAAGTTGAAACGATTATTTTCCACTACGCCGGAAGTCCGAAAAAGTAACGGAGGCGAACGGAGGTCACAGAGGTGACCGGACGCTAAACCGGACGCGGTCCTTGCATGACCGGACGCGTCCGGCTAGTGTTCAGTGTCTGCGCGTTTTTCAGTTCGATGATCAGACGCGAGGCGCGTCTGGTCACTGATGATCAGACGCGTCCGATCGTTCAGGGAGCTTACTGGACTGTAACCGGACGCTGGCACTGTCGCGTCCGGTCATTTTCTTCAGCGCGTCCGGTCACTATTTCGTTGAGCGCTGCTCAGGCGACCAGCGCGTCCGGTCCTTCACGGGACCAGCGCGTCCGGTCGTTCCCGGCGTGTCCGGTCAGTTGGACCAGCGCGTCCGGTCGTTGCTTCGCAGTTAGCCGTTGGGCGACCAGCGCGTCCGGTCGTTTGGACCAGCGCGTCCGGTCAGTACTTCACGAGTTAGCCGTTGGGCGACCGGCGCGTCCAGTCAGTTGGACCAGCGCGTCCGGTCAGCCCGATTTCGGCTATTTAAGTTTCTAACGGCTATATTCGAAGGGGTACGTCTATAAATACTCGTTGGCCGGCTCAAGGCTCCCTCTCTTGAACATTTGACATACTTGTGAGCACTTTGAGCTAAGCAACTCCCCTCCCACTCATCTCTCTTGCTCCTTTGCATATTCGAAGTGAGATTGAGTGATCCAAGTGCATTTGCATTGTGAGTTTGCATCTAGTTGGCACTTGGGTGGTTGATTTGCTGCGGGATTCTTGTTTCTCTTGGTGGTTGCCGCCACCTAGACGGCTTGGAGCAGCTTGGAGGCGTTGGCAAGAGTTGGTGATTGTTCTTGGCCACCTCCGGTGATTGTGAGGGGTTTGTGCCTACCTCGGCGAAGCGCCAAAGGCAACATTAGTGAATTGCTCGTGTCATTGCAACCTTTTGCCATTTGGTAGGTTCTTGTGGTGCCTTTTGAGAGGCTCGGTGTGTGACCGATTAGCCACCGAACCACGTGGTGAAGAGGGACACAACGGGGACTAGCGTGCCGGCAAGCACGTGAACCTCGGGATAAATCTTCGTGTCATCACTTTCATATTGTGATTGATTGATCCCGGTGTTTGGTTATCTTGGTATTCATTGTTGATCATATTGGTTGGCTCAATACTTCGCCCCTCGGTGATACCCTCCTATCTCTCTTGTATTAATTTCTTAGTTATCTTTGCTAGCTAGTTAGCTTAGCTAGAGTAGTTCTTTTGTGTAGCTTGCTAGTTGTAGTTGTACTTACCTTCTCGGTTTGACTTGTGCGGTTGAGTGCAAATACTAGAATTGTGAATTGGATAGGTGGCTTGCAAACACCCATAGGCTAAGCAAAACTCGCATCTCGCTATTTGTTATATTGATAAACTTGTTTAGCTTGTCTTTGTAGAAAATTTTAATAGGCTATTCACCCCCCTCTAGCCATCAAGACCTTTCACCTGGTTTAGCTGACTGCCCTAGTTCCCATCCATCTGCTATAGATGTCGCCTTCTCCTTTGCCGGTTTTGTCTTATGCTCTGGCATCAACGATGGGGCCAGTGTACACAATGGCGAGCACCTCGGCGGCCACGACGATGGTTGCTCCAGCGCCCACCACCGGTGATGTTGTCCTTCCCGGTGGGTCAAGCCTCTAGCACCCATTCCCCGATGGGATCTTCTATAGGGGCATCGGCGTCCAGCAAATCCAAGACGAGGGCGAGAAGTCGCACCAGATCGAGCAACCGACGGACATCGTGATGGAGCCGGTAGGGAAGATGCTTACCTGCTAGGTGTCAGTGGCAGTGCGGCTGCAGGCTGCTGTGCGTGGCCTCCTTGCACGTCGGCGGGTGCGGGAGATGCACGATTTGCAGCTGATTTAGCCCTGCACGCCTTCGCAGCTCCTCCAAGTTGTGCTCCACCGCATGGATGACTTCAATCTTGTCCGCTGTGTCGGGGATCTTTGGCATGCATTTTCCCCCACGATGGCGGGCATGTTGTTTTCCCCATGGGCGGCGAACTCAAACTCTACGGTGACGACGGTTGGAGAGGCGCTCCCCTCCTCGTTGTTCTCCATCTAAATCCCTCTGCTCTTCCCTGTGCGGAGCAGACCAGCGGCCATTTGATGGGGAGAAGGCATGGGGGCACCGGTGGGAGCACACCATGTAGCGTTGCCGCATTCTGCCACCGGCCGACCGATGGTGCCTTTGCTAGTCGCTGTTGCGATCACTTCCTGGTGGCCTTACACATGCACCCCTTTCGTCTAGATGGTGTCCATGGGATCCTGGAGGTTGTCCACATGCAGGTCTGGCGTGCAGATGGTGTTCACCTTATGTTCAAGAGTAAAAAAACATAAAGAGTCCTAGTTCATTTTAGGTTGAGAATAATAAAATAAGCTGAGATGTAAAAGACTTATTTTTAGACGTTAGGTTTGTGTTGCGTCGAGTCATTGTTATAAGTTGGTTAGGTTGCGGCTCGAGGACGAGTTGCTTGTCCTAGTGGGGTGTAGTGTTTGAGTACGTCATGGGCCTATTGGGCCTGAACTGGCGATATAGCCCATTAGGGTTAATTAGAGATAAGGGTCGGTTACTTAGGGGTCAAGTAAGCCTTGCTTGTGAGTCAAGTAAACCTCTCTATATAAGGAGAGGAGATGTATGAATCTAATCAAACAAGAATTAAGAAGGAAATCCCTTCCCTCTTGCCCGACCGTGGGCAAAGGCCCCATGGCTAGCTCTCTTTTGCCCTCGCAGCCCTACCCTGTAAACAGTACCAACAACACTATAGCACCATGGGTACTGTAGCGCGGCGGCCGCCATCGCTCCGTCAGCTCTCTCCCCTCAACCCTAGCAGCCACATAACATGTCCATTGTTTCCTAGAGATGCAGTGGATAAAAATGTTCAGGTGTCACTGCATTTGGGACATGTGAAACTATAGAATGCTGAAGTCAGTAAAGGTATTCTGAGTTTCCATGCTAGATAAATCTAAAACTTATCATTGTCCAGATGTGTTGCTAAAGACGTTTGGTTAAATCATTGTTCATTCTTTCACAAAGACAAGGGTTTGAAAATGTATCATATTTCTTTTGCCATGGTGTTTGCATTGGTTTTAAGGGTTGTAGCTTCTAGATGCTATTTACACCTTCCTAAGCCTAGTAACCACGTGGGTCCAATATTTACTCCTTCCTAAGCCTACTAACCAGATTTTCTATTTGTCCACAGTCCTCGCCTGTAACCAGATTTTCCTTCCTAGATGCTTTCCGGCAGCAAGGACGGTCGTGGCGGGCTGGTTGCTCTAGATCCAGGCCCGCTGGCCACGGATCCGACGACTGCTTCCACGGATCCGGCACGTAGCGGGTCAAAGGCCGTGTCCACCGGCATGCGTGTTGGCTAATGACGTGATGCCATTGACGGCCGGGGCCTGCCTTGTCTGTCCACTGGCGCTCGATCCCGACCGGTTGCTGCACCACGGCACACCCTTGGGCCCAAACGCTACTGGTCCTAGAGGATGCGGCGATGTGGCCGAACTCATTGATCTGGTGGCCGGTGGTCGCCACATCCCTGGCTTGCTCCTGCTTCTCTAGGTGGGACCGTGGCAGGGCAAGGGCCAGCGGCCAGATCTAGCCGGCCAGAGGTTCGGCCGACGGCTGTGCCTTGGTGCCCATTCTGATGGTGAGGTGCCGCCATTGTGGGTGCCATGGGGCTTGCTCTCGTGGATGTACAAAGTTGGGGTAAAAACCTTGCTCGGTTCCTTCGTGGAATCAGGCCAACGACGGTGACGCAACCTTCGCCATTTACCTTCCTGAAGGCGTCATCAATGATTTTGTTGTTCTAGGGCAGTTAGGGTTGAAAGACCTACTCGAGTGCTTCTCCAGCGATGTTGGCGTCTGTGGATGTCAATATCCTTCTTGAAGGCATCGCTGGTGCACTTCTACAACACGCCTTACACTACTCTTGCTAGAGCCGCTCCATCGTGTGCTATGCCTCTGTGTGCTTCAAGCTCATCTTCGCTTTGGTCTGTCTACCTCGGGTGTTGGTGTTGCTACAGTCGTGTATTTCTTCGCAGTGGCTACCTAGCTGCTGGCGGATACGTCACCTTCTTCGCAGCGGCTACCTGGTCACTGGCGGATACTGTTGTTCATCTTCGCAGCGGCTACTTGATCACTGATGGATACGATCACCTTCTTCTTCGCAGCAGCTACCTGGTCACTGGCAGACATTGTAGCCTTCACCTTCACAGCGGCTACTTGGTCGCTTGTGGATGGATGTTGTGCTCTCCCCAATGGCTACCTGGTTGCTTGCGGATGGATGTTGTGCTTTCTACCGGTGGATACTTCACCACCACGGCTTCACCCACCCTCTGTTGGCGACCATTGCGCGGATGTATTTTTCTTGGTAGGCATAGTCAGTTGGTCTGTTGAGGTGGAGGTTCCACCCACCCCCCTTCTCCTCGTTGTTGATGAGATGTGGTCGGTAGTCTACCGAGGGGTATACCCACTTAGTCGATTATTGGTGGAGGTGCGCAAGACAACAAACTAGATGGTGACGCAAGTTGAACATGAGATTTATCTAGGTTCGGGCCACGTATTGCGTAATACCCTACATCTTGCGTCTTTGTGGATTGTATTGATGCGTAATGGGATGTTTTGAGGGAGGGTCCTTGCCCGCCTTATATAGTACGGAGGGCAAGGTTACAGATCTAAGAAATCTAATCCTAGCCAATTACAACTCCTGTATCCACGGAGGACACGATGTCTATCCTAACCAACTAGGTTTCCTTGACCGTCAAGTAGTCTCTGCTTGCTCCGCACGGTTCACCGAGCAGTTCGGAGATCCGCGTGGCCCTTTCTAGCGAATTGGGCCACCTCGCCTGGCGCGGCCCATGTGGAGCCATGAGGGTATGCGGGTCTATACCCCCACAGCTAGTCCCCGAGCACTATGTATTTTGAAGCGATATGCCGTCTTGTCCTTCTTCGACCAGTGAGGCTTGAAGCCCTGAAGCCCCTGACCAGAAGAATGGTCTACCGAGGAATATTTCCATCCTTCCGACCAGTTCAGTTGATAGCCGACCATCGCACTGGTCGAAAAAACGCCTTGTCGGAAAAAATGCATGGTGCTCTGAGAAAAAGAAAAAACAGTTCATCCTTGGTGAAGTGTGCCCATGTAAGTTTCATTGGGGAAAGTGAATGATGCGTGGCATCATTGGCTCTACCATAATGTCAAGAGATGTGATCCTTAGGATTGAGTCATGTGAAGGTAGGGGTCATGCCTCTGGCACTATGCAACAAATCATGTTTGCAAAAAAGTTAAGCACAGTCACCACAAAGGTGAAGTGTGCCCACTTAGTCCCTGAGCCTAACAGCAGGTGACTAGATCATGTGGTGCCAGGGTCTAAAAGTAAAATAGTACAAAGCCAAATAAGCACATTCATCACAAGGTGAAGTAAAATAGTCCCCGAGCCTGACAGCAGGTGACTGGATCACGTGGTGCCAGGGTCCAAAGAGCATGTTCCAACTCAGCTGAGAACTATGCACCGTGACTCCATCACGGCATAGTCCCCAACTCTACTGTGGGGCTAGTCCCTAGCTCTGTTGTAGACCCAATCCACAACTCTGTCGTGGATAAAAACCCATGGCTCGGCCATGTGGCAACTCTCAGCTTTGCTGCGAGACGTCCCCCAACTCAGTTGCAGGCCCTAAAAAACATCCTATGGCTCTGCCATAGGCCAGCCCCTAGCTCTGCTGTGAGGCAACCCGCAACTCAATTGTGGGCCCAGTCCGTAGCTCCGCTGCAGATTTAGTCCCCAGCTCAGCTGTGGGGCCATAACATGAACTGGCACGCTAGAATTGGACCATATGTAGCAAAATAGGCCCACTCTAGGGTTGTTACCATAGTCAAGGCCCACGTACGACCCGCTTGGAGATAATGATTGAGGGAGCAGAAGCGGCGCATCGGGTGCAGTTACCCAAAAACCCTGGAAGTCAAAGGGTCATTCCGCTCTTATAAATACCTGCACGGCGGTGCCTCACTTCTCCCACTACATCCATTTCACGTCAGTTTGTCTTCCACACAGTTCGCTTCGCCTTCTCTGCTAGTTCCATCGTCGCCGCGTCCGCAAGCCAAACCCTAGATCCAATCGCCACCAGATCCAGCCACTCCAGCACCACCCCTCACACCGCAACCGCATTCTATGACCGAAGAAGGAAAGGAGGATTACGCGCGAGAGCCATGGAGCAAGAGCGTAGCTGATGGCGGCGGATTGGAGCAAGTCGATGAGCACGGAGGCCACCGTTACAAAGCTCATCACCGCCGGAGTGATGGCTGAGGCCACAATCGATGGATGGAGGACGTCAGACGGTGAGAGCTATCTAGACCCTCGTCCTGGTGAAATAGTTGTTTTTGAGGATTTTTACTAGCATGGATTTGGGAATCCGTGCCATCCTTTCCTTCGTAAGTTATGCGACTACTATAGGATTAGCATCTGCAACCTCCACCCGAACTCTGTTCTTTCTTTGTCAGTTTTTATCGCCCTCTACGAATCGTTTCTCGACATCCAACCCCACTTCAATCTATGGAGGCAATTTTTCTGCCTGAAGAAGAAAGGAGGCGCGGGAGGATCCAAGGTAGCTGGGGGAGCTGTGATGGAATGAAGGCCGAGTACCTCAATGTACCCCTTAGCTCGTACATGAGAGATTGGTACAAGAAGTGGTTCTATGTACAACAACAACAAGAGCCATTCATCGCCTGTGACGTCGTGCAGATCCTCGAGCAGCAGGAGAGCTGGTCGGTAAGGACTTGATCGGTATGGAACTGAAAGAGGGGCCAACCGACCAGCCAGTCCGACCAGAGGCCATCGTCGAAAAATGCTAGAGCTCCTAGGCCTGCTTCAAGCAATACATCCGCGATGCTGGCGAGTACGTGGCTACCCACATGCTGGTTGTGGTGCGGTCACGTTATCCCAGGGTGGACCTCAAAAGGCTTGAAGCCGGCGTGTTGAGCAACACCAACCTGGTGAAGGCAGAGCAGCTTAGAGCCACCTCCCAGATAATGGTCGCAAAGATGATCAGCGATGTAGACCTGTATGGCGAGATTAGGTAGACCAGTCAATAGATTAGAGCTAGAGAAAAACTTATATTTTGCAGTTTAAGTTATAACGAAACAGTTGGTGCTTTTGTAAATACATGCAGCACTCGGTGCCCATGCAGACCTATTATTATATCTCTATATAATACATAGTTGTGAGTTTAGTTGTGGAATCTCTATTTTTATCGTGTTTTATGGTAAGCACGAGTAGTTATTTCGTCCTAGAATTACTCCAGTCCATGCCTAATCAACACTCCGGAGCATGAGGCACGAAGCCTAGGCACATGCAAGACTGCCGACCATGGCAGGGAGCGACTGACGATCGCCTGGAATGTAGTGAACGGATCTCATGCACGTGTGGGGAGAAGTCGGAGACAGTGCCAGCTCTGGGAAACTCAAGTAGGAGAAAAAATTTATCGACAAACCACTGAACGAAAATTTAGGAGATGATGCGATGCACAGAAGAGATGGGCACAAAAACAGGATGAAACATTTATTGAACGCTTGAGGTACAAAAAGAGTACATATCTTTCTTAGTAGCAGATTAAGCGTAGAAGCGCCTAAGGTGATCAATATGCCATGAATTCGGGACATCGACTCCGTCGAGATCACATAGCCTATAAGAAGTAGGCCGAGTGACCTGCTTTACCATATAAGGGCCCTCCCAATGTGATGCTAGCTTATGCAATCCTTTTGTCTTCTGCTTCTTTCGCAGAACCAAATCGCCGACCCCGAAGAATCTATCCTTGACATTGCGGTTATAATACCTGCACAATCCCTCTAGATATTTAGCTATGCGCGCGCAGGTGTCCAGGCGGTGTTCCTCGGCACAATTAACCTGGAGCTCTCTGGCCTCGGACAACCTCTCCTCGTCATGGTTCTCGACCCGTGGTGATTGGGAAGCGATGTTAGCTGGCAGCACAGCCCCAGACCCGAAGACCATGAAGTACGGGGAGACACCGGTATTTGCAACTAGGTTGGGCCCTCAGTCCCCAAACCATGACCGACAGCTCTATCAACCATCTCCTAGGATGCTTATCGTTTGTCCTACACAACCTTTTCTTCAGAGCATCAAGGATCATACTGTTTCCTCGCTCAGCCTGCCTATTAGCCCTTGGGTGTGCCACTAAAACATACTTGACTACTATGCCTCTATCATCATTGCCGGTGAATGTGGACCCCAGGTCGGTAATGATGCTGTTAGGTAGGCTAAAGCGGTGGATAATTTTGTTGAGCAGCTCAGCTGCCTTCTTTACAGTCCCCAAAACTAAGGGCTTGTACTCAATCCACTTGAAGAATTTGTCAATAATGACATAAACCCAGCGGTAACCTCCCAGAGCCGGCTTGAAAGGCCCGATCATATCCAGTCCCCAGCATGTAAAAAGCCAGGACGCTAGAATGGTCTGGAGTTTGTGGGCTGGAACATGAGTCTGCTTGGCAAAGAATTGGCACCCCTTATAATGATGGACTAGCTTCTCAGCATCGGCGATAGCTAAAGGCCAATAAAAACCTGCTCGGAAAGCCTTACCGACCAGTGTGCGCGAAGCGGCATGGTTGCCACAAGTGCCAGCACGGATCTCTTCCAAAATCTTCAATCCGTGTTCATGGGACATACATTTTTGCAATAATTCCTCCTTTGTACTTTTGTGCATAAGGTTCCCCTCAACCAACACATAATGTTTGCTACGCCGTTTGAGGCGTTCCATCTTGGTTTTGTCCTAAGGAACCTCCGCAGAGGTAAGATACCTAATGAACGGTTCTCTCCCATCTATGGCGGTGGTCGGAATTGTAGTGATCAACTAGTCTATAGACGGTTGTTCGGCCATGGGCTTCTCTTCTTCCTCGATGGATGACTTGACAAGGTCATGAACAAAAACTCTATGGGGAATCGTTGTCCGGGTTGATCCTAGCTTTAACAGCTTAAAAAATGCCTCATTGTTAGCCCGGACCACGTGATGGAACTCGAGACCATAGAATTTGTTCTCCAGCTTTTTGATCTGCGCACAGTAAGCATCCATCCGTTCGTGGTACAGTCCTAGTCCTTGTTCACCTAGTTTATGATAAGGGCAGAATCACTGAAGACCATGAACCTTTTTATGCTGAGCTCGACGGTGATACGAAGGCCGTGCAGAGCCGCTTCATACTCGGTGGCATTATTAGAGGCCTTGAAGTGGATACGGAGGACATAGCTCAGCCTATCCCTAGACGGCGAGATAAAGTACACCCTTTCCCCGGCACCATCAATATTGAGGGAGCCGTCAAAATACATCTTTCCAGTGCTCGAGGGAGCTGTCGGAGACATGTGTATTCATATCTATCCATTCGACAATAAAGTCGACCAGCGCTTGTGACTTGATTGTAGTGCGCCTTCGAAATTCTAGAGAATATGGGCTAAGATCCAATGCCCATTTGATGATGCGCCCATTGGTGTCTTTATTGCACAAGATGTCCCCCAGCAAAAACTCAGTGATCACTTTGATGGGGTAAGTATCAAAATAATGGTGCAGTTTGCGAGAGGTAATCAGGACAGCATAGAGCAACTTCTGGACCTGGGGGTAACGGGTCTTAGACTTGTTGAGTACCTCGTTGATGAAGTACACTGGTCACTGGACCTTGTACACATGCCTAACCTCCTCACGCTCGACGACGATGGTAGTACTGACTACTTGATTGGTGGCCACAATGTAGAGCAACAAAGTCTCGCCTTCCTTGGGTACTATCAGGACCAGAGGAGATGTGAGAAACTGCTTGAGCTCTGCAAAAGTAGTGATAGCTTCCTTCAACCACTCAAACTTCTCCTTTGCCTTGAGGAGTTTGAAGAATGGCAGGCCCTTTTTGCCGAGCCATGATATAAATCAACTCAGAGCGGCCATGCACCCGGTTAGCTTCTGGATGTCCTTGATGCACTTGGGCGGTTTCATCTTCATGACTGCTTTGACTTTTTCTGGGTTAGGCCGTATGCCCTCACGACTAACTATGTTGCCGAGCAATATGCCCGACGGCACACTAAATATGCACTTCTTGGGATTTAGCATCCATTGAAACTTATTAAGTGCCTTGAAGGTCTAGTCGAAGTCATCAACCAGGGTAGAGGCTACTTTAGTCTTGACCACTACATCATCAACATATGCCTCAATGAGCTGATCTCTTATCTGGTCCTTGAGGCACACTGCTGGATGGCTTGTTGGTAGGTTGTGCCTGCGTTTTTGAGCCCAAATGACATGGTCGTGTAGCAGTAAGCACTGAAGGGCATAATAAATGACGTCTTGATCTAGTCCTCCTCTCTCAAAGAGATATGATGATAACTAGAGTAGCAATCTAGGAAAGATAAGAGTTCACAGCCAGCAGTAGAATCTATGACCTCGTCTATACGAGGCAAACCGAAGGGGTCCTTAGGGCAGTGTTTGTTGAGATCGGTGTAATAAACGCACATCCTCAATTCATTATTCTTTTTTCTTACTAGAACCGGGTTGGCAAGCCATTCTAAGTAATACACCTCTTTGATAAAGCCGACAGCTAAGAGCTGGTTTACTTCTACCCTAATTGCCTCCTTTTTGTCCCGTGTGAACTGTCGTAGCTTCTGTTTAATTGGCTTGGCGGTCTTCGAAACATCCAAGGAGTGCTTGATCAACTCCCGAGGTACTCCAGGCATGTCTGCAGGTTTCCAAGCAAACATGCTAACGTTCTCCCTCAGGAAGTTGACCAGTGCGTCTTCCTATTTGGGGTCCAGGGCGGCCCCGATGCGAGTCATCTTGGACTTGTCGCCTAGGACCAGTTCTACCTCTTTGGTCTCCTTGGACTTCGCAGCAACACGGGTGGCTTCTTTGCTTAGAATCTCTAGATTAATGAGAGGAATCTTCTTGGCGTCGGTGATGGACTGCTGCATGCGGATCGAAAGCTCGAGGGCTTTAGCAGTTGCATAACCCTCCTTCTTGCAGTTGTAAGCGATGAGAACATTGCCCCTGAGAGAGTACGCCCTTCTCGGTTGGCATCTTCATGAGCAGGTAGATGTAGTGCGGTATCGCCATAAACTTGGCTAGAGCTGGTCAGCTGAGTATGGCGTGGTATGTTCCTTCGAAGTCCGCTACGATGAAATTGACATAGTCGATACGGAAGTGGTCGGCGGTGCCGAACTGGACTGCCAGTGTGATCTATCCTAAAGGTTGAGAGGTCTGCCCCGGGAGCACTCCCTAGAAAGGTGTGTCATAAGGCTCAAGGTCTTTCGGTAATGTCTAACTTGGTTAGAGCATTGCGGAAGAGGATGTCGAGGGCGCTGCCGCCATCGATGAGCACCTTCTCAAATCGTACGTTCCTAATGACGGGGTCTAAAACAAGGGGGAAGTGCCCTGGCTCCGGAATATTGGCCCACTAGTCTGCTCTGCTGAACGTAATGGGTTGGTGCGACCAGTTTTGATACTTGGGGTCGGCAACTCTTTTGTCGAGGTTGTTGAGGGCCATAACAGCTCGGGCGGTAAGCTTCCTCTGTCACCCGTTCTCCAGGGCAACTTTCCCACCAAAGATGCTGCAGACGCTTCTATCAGGATCCTTGTAGGCGTGACGAGGGTCCTTGTCATGTTCCTCTTTGGTCTTGTCCTCCTCATCAGGCCTCTTGTCATCTCGGCGATCATTTTTGTCGCCATCTTTGTCGCCACCGCACTGCCTTTTGCGGGCGTCCGAGCGGTAGATAGACTTTAGACCTCTGTAATCCCCCATTGTATGGCCGGAGTCCGAATGAGCCAGGCAGGGACCCTAAAGGACCTTGGAATAGGCATCCTCATAGTTGCACTTGGGCACTGGCTTGACAGTGTTGACGGCGTTGTTAGCTGATTAGTTGTGGCTCTGCCACCCCCTAAAGTCGTCTTGCCGACGCCAATTACGATTGTCATTGTGGCGGTCGCGGTTATCGTTGTGCCGATCATCGCGACATTTGTCATGACGTCGATCATCGCGCCGGTCGTCTAGGCAGTGATTTTGCTGGTCGGGGTGGGGAGCCCGGCCAACGTCTTCCTTGATCTGCTAGTCGGCCTCATCAGCATCTGCCCACTTCTTCGCCACCGTGAGAAGGTCCTGAACTGAGTCAGACCTCTTGCGGAGAAGTTTGGTCCTAAGAGCATCATGGTGGCGGAGGCCTCTGATAAACGCAAAGATAACCTCATCGCTGTTAATGTTAGGGATGGATATCCGTGTCTCTGAGAAGCGGCGAATGTAGTCGCGCAACGGTTCGTTTGGATAGTCTCTTCTCTAAATCATACTTGTTGCCGGGCTGCTGACAAGTGGCCATATAATTGTCAATAAAGGCCCTTCTAAGCTAGGCCCAGGTGTCGATGGAGCCTTCCCTCAGGCTAAGAAGCCACTGGTTCACAAATTGGTTGATGACCACAGGTAAATAATTGGCCATCATGTCTTCATCGCCATGTGTTGCTCGGATAGCAATTTCGTAGAGCGTTATCTACTGTTCTGGATTGGCCTTCCCGTCATAGGTGTCAAGATCATGGAGCTTGAAGTTTTTTGGCCAGACGAAAGCACGGAGCCAATCAGTGAATGGTCAGAGGCCGAGGATATGGCCAGCACGAGGTGCATAGCCGTGGCCGGGTACGCCATGTGCTTCATCGTATTCTCGCCTGCGCTACATCTCAGATGCATGACGCTCTTCTTGATTATTTTTTATGCGATCCCTCAAATTCATATTGGCACTGAGATGGTCACGGAGGTCACCTCTATGCTGCTCTACTTCCTGGTCGGCACCGCGTTGTCTACCACGACCACCACCGCGGTTTGCAGTACGCTCTCCTTCATGACGTGCTCCACGCCCGCTTTGCTGATTACGTTCGCCCCCTTGATCGACATCATGCTCACCTCGCTGGTCGGCATTGCGCCTTTCGCCTTGATCTCGGGGATGATGCACCTCATAGTTTATGTCATGTCCCTAGTCAAGATAAGGACCTCCTCGTTGCCAGGAGCCTCGTTGGCGATGACTTCGGGTGGTGGACGCCGATGGAGTAGGTGTACGCCTCTCATTGACCTAGACTGTGGCCGCCTTCAAATAAGCCTTGACAGCGTCAAGTGCCGAGGATTCAGGGAGCTTGTTGAGTTCGTTCATGGCGACATCAATGTTGGCGCTTGGCATCTTGAACACCTGTTGGTTGTCGCACATGTCGAAAGTGTCAGTCAGATCACGACGGATATCGCGCTGGCCACCCACGGCTGCGTCAGCCGCATCTTCTTCAGCATTCTCCAGGTTGACTCTCCGAGCCCTACGACCGGCATTTCTTTCCTCCTGAGCAACCCTTTCTTGATCGGTCTCCCCGTCGCGAGGGGGCTCGTCGTTGCTAACGGCGAAGATAGCTCCTCCAAAGCTGGGTGGAAAGGCTGGGAACTCCTGCCCATATGGATCGATGAGGGTATGGGTATAGCTAGTCCCGTGAGATTCGGTGGACCCTGGTACATTCTTCTGGGATTTTTGAGAGTGAATCTTCTCTGATCTGCCTAATCTCCACCACATTAACGGTAGGCATAGGGTGGTCTGGTTTAGGCAGGTCTATCAAACAAAGATCCAGGGCGTGGTCACACTTAGCAGGATCCACGAACAGGTGTGGTATGTGGGCGACGTACTCAGATGCCACGTTCACTAGCCCGTATGGGTAGAGAAAATGACAATTTTGCCATCATCAAAACTGGGCTTCGCTCTTTTGCCATCGTGCAAAATGGATTCGCCAGAATACCATTATCAAACTAGTTACACAATCTAAAATGCCATTATGGTCATTTCCTCTAACATTTAATTATTTTTTTTATTCCATCCAATATTTATTTCCTCTTTTACCCCTGCCTCTGATCCTTATGCCTTCGTCCTTCCTCTTCACGTACGCACGCATACCAGCAGCCGCTGCCGCCGCCACCCAAACACGAGCTCGCCTCCTGTCGCCACCGGGGGTGCCGGGACCTATTGCGTGCGGCTGCGGAACACCACCACGCAAGCCACTACCACGCCGCCGGGTTCACCGGTGCTCACGCTGCCACCGCACTCCAACCACGATGATGCCGATGAGCCTAAGAAGCAACGGAGCGCCTCCGTGTCTAGCTCCGCGACACAGCACACCAACTCGGGCCACTCCCATGCGTACATGGAGGAGGCCGGCAGCGGCATGCAAGAAACCATCGGGTACATCGTGCCCAAGTGCTTCCACACCGAGAAGGCAACGCGCGAGTCCAACATCTACGCGTTCGGCGTCGTGGTCCTCGAGGTGGTGTGCGGCCGCCGCCCGCGCTTTGACATCAAGGGCTTCCACTTCCTTGTGGACTGGGTGTGGCGCCCGCACCGCGACTGATCCTGCTAGGGCTCGCGTGCAGCCACCCGACCCCCGCCAAGCGGCTAAAGACGTTGGCCATCCTGCAGATCCTGCTCGCATCCATGCCGTCGCCGGAGGTGCCAGTTGTTCGTTCATCTCAACACTGCTCCGATGTCCAACTTACTCGGCCATGGCTAGAGCTCACCTACTCGGCCATGGAGCAGCATCTGGGGGATGGTGCTGGGCGGCACGGCGTCGGGCTGGCGTTGGCCAGTGGTGGTGGGCGAACCGCTCTTGTTCGTGCTTGTGTGTCCGATGAGAAAGAGATACGACAGGGATAAAACAGGAATGAGAAAATGGGTGGAATTAAGAAATCATTATATTTTGACAGAAATTAGTATAAGGGCATTTTAGCTTGTGTAACTAGTTTGATAATGGTGTTTTGGCGAATCCATCTTGCATGATGGCAAAAGGGTGAAGCCAAGTTTTGATGATGGCAAAATTGTCATTTTCTTGTATGGGTAGGTGTTGGGTGAGTGCTCCATTAGGGCTTCGTAATCCCCTGACCTTAGGCCGATTGCGGGATGTGGCCGGTAACGAACCGTCCACCCTTCTAGAGTCACCATGATCATGAGATCGGGGTCAAGGTGCCTCTGGCGGCTAGCCCGAGCTGGTTGGGAACAGTGATCCTCACTAGACCGATCTCTTATCGAATCTACTAAGGTTAGGGTTTCGGCCAAACCTGTGGTGACCCGATCGATGGACTCGACTAGATCAGTATTGTCAAGACGCTCCCTTGATAGTGGGGAAGCAGTCGATGGGTGGTCGAAGGAGACGACCCCGAGACTGGTCCCGAGATCGAATCTGCCGATGTCAATGTAGATTCGGTTGGCACAGGAGGAGCATGCACCACCTCCACGGCTTCAGCGGGGTCGTCAGCACCGGTGGTCTAGGTGAATGTCCCGATTGTGAACATCAGTCCCACCAAAAGGACCATGGAAGCAGGGAAGTTGACCATCTGGTTCACCATAGAGTCTGCACGCACACCCCCTACCTGGCGCGCCACTATCAATGAGATGTGGTCAGCAGTCTACCGAGGGGTATGCCCACGGTAGTAGATTATCGGTGGAAGTGCGCAAGACAACGAACTAGATGGTGATGCAAGATGAACACGAGATTTATCCAGGTTCAGGTCGCGTATTGCGTAATACCCTACGTCCTGCGTCTTTGTGGATTGTATTGATGCGTAATGAGATGTTTTGAGGGGGGGTCCTTGCCTGCCTTATATAGTACAGGGGCAAGGTTACAAATCTAAGGAATCTAATCCCAACTGATTACAACTCCTGTATCCACTGAGGACATGATATCTATCCTAACCGACTAGGTTTCCTTGACCGTCAAGTAGTCTCTACTTGCTCCACACGGTTCGCCGAGCAGTTCAGAAATCCGCGCGGCCCTTTCTAGCGAATTGGGCCACCTCGCCTGGTGCGGCCCATATGGAGCCATGAGGGTATACGGGTCTATACCCCCACACTCGTGTATTCTTGTTGTTTGTTTGTGTCTTTGGGATTCCGCTGGTAATCCTAGGATTACTTGGGAGTCCTTTGTATCAGTATTCTGGCCTTTCTTATGGCCTTTCCTCTTAATGAAAAACGGGTAAAAGACCCAATTGAGAAAAAAAAAACATTGCCCAACACTGAAACCTTGGAACGATATGGTGCTTGTGATAGCTTTGAGCTGAATGAAATGTCGAAAGTAATCGTGCAATGTTCCTCGTCCTACTGGATGGGCATGCGAACGAGTCTCATGCGTATTTGAACTCTTGCTGAAACCTTGAAACTGTTACGAAGGATAATCCCACACAGTATTGCTAATGACTATTTGAGTGGTGGCGAATGACTATTGGAGTCACCGTCGATGGTCATATGGGGGTTTGGTGAGATGGGAAGACATACGAGCTGACATACTATAAATCGCATCACTGCAATGGCTACGCTCAATTACACACAATATTGCTAAGGATAATCGCACTCCAAGAACTACAAAATGGCCTCTATACTTACCAAGTCAAAACTATACAAAATATATTCAGTTTCCAATGAATAGTTTTCTTCAAAATAGAATTTTATCTGATCACATATCTTCTCTTCTATCATACATCTATCACATCTTATAAGAAATCAATTTCTTCTCTCCTTTCCTTACTTCCAATGCTACATTATCATTTTTCTTAGTTGACGCCCTAACTAATATACATTAATGAGATCATTCTAGTTTTTGTATTGGAACTGACCTAACAAGTTCTATGGATGATAAAATTGGTGTCTTGGTAAAATCATGTGTGAAGTAGTAAACTTAAGACTCTGTGTTAGAAGAATGGTGTCCTCAGATCTCAAAGATGAAAGAATAAATGCATCTCTTGCTATGGCAGCCTATCAAATTATGACCCTATTTGGGAGGGATCCACCAATTTTAGATCTACAAAAAAAGTTCCACTTCATGAAATGTAAGTCAAACGCTTAAGGCCATGAAATATAGATAAAAACATGGAACTAAGGGCCAGATTCATGAATTTTATAGACCTCCTCATGGGGTGCCCAACAACGCTGGTTACATACCTTCTTGTGTAGTTGGATGGCAATTATCCATAATGCCATTGATTACAAACCCAAACCCCTGGTACCTGTCTATTTTGTTTTATGTCCATCCCCTCCTCTCCTCTAGCATGATTGTTCATCTCCCGAAGCTCCTATGCCGCCCCAGCCATAGTAGCCATTGCATCCGCTAAAATCCACTGGTTGAACACCTCAGATGACCGTCAAAATGAGTTGATCTGGCCATCCTTCACCTTTTGGCCCCACCAATTTCCTCATCAATTTCCACATAACAAGGAGCTCGTAGGGTTGCGCGACCGTCAGCCAACAACATCTGCATTGGCCCTAGATCCTATGCAGTAACACCCTAGGCCACAATACCCTAGAATGCTACCAACTACCATGACTGAATTCAACCAGAACATTCAGCAGTACCTCCTTTGAAAATAGAAGCAATACGGAAGCATGGCATAGATAAAACTGTAGGGTTGAGATGACGGACTAGAGGGGGGGTCAATAGTCTTTCTAAAAATTAATCACATTGGCTAACTGAAACAAATGCGAAATTAAAACTATCGGTCTAGCCAAGAATACACCCCTCTATCTATATTCTCAAGCACCTTACAAAAGATTCTAACTATTAAGCAACTAAGGTGTTAGGCTAGTTAGAGCTCACCTAAACAATTCTAGTAGTAAGGTCACACAAACCTATGCAACTAGTATTGAAGCAACCGGGGAGCTCCTACACATGCTAGTATGCAAAAAAGCAAAACCTAAGCTCACTAGCAATGCTCAATAACAAGGCCGCACAAGCCAAATTAGAGAGCTCAAATAACTTAGCTACACAAACTAAGCAATGTAACTAGCAAGGCTACTCAAGCCAACTAGTTACGCAAGAGAGCAACTAATATGCTACAAAAGCGAACTAGCTACACTGAGCAACAACACATGCACAATATATGAATGAATAAATACAAGCTTGTATTTGGAGATTGCAAACCAACTGGATAAACAATGTTGACACGATGATTTCTATCCCAAGGTTCACTTGCTTGTTGGCAAGCTAGTACCCGTTGTGTCGACCGGTTCACCTGGGGGTTCATGCGCTAATAGGCACCACGCCTAGCCCAACACTTGGGCACCGTAAGAACCTCCACAAATGAGGGCACTCAATGACACGAGCAATTTAGTAGAGTTTCCTTTGGTGCTCCGCCTAGAAAGGCACAACACCCCTCACAATCACTTCTCTGAAGCTCCGCATAATCTTCTCGCGGGCTTCACAATGGAGACACACCACCAAGACATCTAGGAGGCGGCAACCTCCAAGATTAACAAGCACCACCAGCTTACAAATCGATCACCTAGTGCCACTCGATGCAATCTTGCAATGCACCACACTAGGAATCACACACTCACTATCAGAGATGAATCATATCGATCACAAGTGAGTTAGAGGCTTTTGTGTGATCATTACACAAGGGCAACACATCCCTATGGTGCTCAACCTCTCGGATGGCTGGCCACCATCTCCTTTTATATATAGCCCCCAAGGGCCAACTAGCTGTTGCTCAAAAATCCAGTTGGCAGGCCTCTAGGCTAAGCTCAAGACCATGCTCTAATAGGGTCTAGAGCACAAGACTGCGCCATGTGTAATGACTGTTTGAATATGACCATTGGAGCTCAACGGCTACTTCACGCACGCTTAGCACTACCTCCAGGTTGAGCTATGAACTCACCCTCAGGACCATCGCGCACCTCAGTCCTGAGCTCCAGACTCACCTTGAGGACCATTGCACACCTTGGTCCTAAGGTCTCCACTAAGCATCTAGAGAGCACAATTTGCTCTGGACTTGGTTGAAAGGTCCAAATATGGCTAGAGAGGGGTGAATAGCCTAATAAAATTCTACAAATACACTAGAGCAAAGTGGTTAGTAAAGTAAATGGCGAAATGCTTTTTGCCTAGCTCTAGTGTTGTGTTGCAAGACACCTATCTAACAATTCTTGTCACTTATGATCTCTATGCACTCAATAGCTAAGTTACTACTTCTACACTAGTGAGCTAGCAAGAACTAAAACAAATACTTTTCTAGCTACACAAGGCAACAACTACAAGCTCTACACAAGAAATGCTATGAAATGTAAAGCAAGAGAGGGGAGATTCTTATACCGATGTTGTAGAGAGGATGAAGCCAATCATCAAGATGATATCCAATCAATCACAAGATAATCAATGAACCCAATCAATGAATCAATCACCGAGAGACAAGATGACACAAGAATTTTCTCCTGAGGTTCACTTACTTGCCGGCAAGCTAGTCCCTGTTGTGTCGACCAACACTTGGTGGTTCGGTGGTCTAATTGGCGTTCACTAGCCAAGCTCACCACGAGCGCCGCAAGAACCTACCCAAAGTGAGGTAGCTCAATGACACAAGCAATCCACTAGAGTTGCCTTGAGTGCTCTGCCAGGGAAGGCACAAGAACCCCTCACAATCACCGAGAGGGGGCCAAGAACAATCACCAATCTTGCCACAATTCCTCAACTTCTCCAAGTCGGCTAGGTGACGGCAATCACCAAGAGTAACAAGAAATCCAACGGCAAAACGATCTCCAGTGCCATTAGATGCAATAACTCAAGCAATTGCACTTGGATCACTCAATCTCACTTTGATTTTGCAAACAAGAAAGGGAGATGAGTGGGAGGGAGTTGCTTTAGCTCACAAGGATGTTTCACAAATCAAAATGGCCAAGCGAGTGAGCTAGAGTTGGCCAAGTCCTTTAAATAGCTCCCCAAGGGCTCACTAGCCATTAGAGCCACGAACCAATCGTCGGATGCTTGGCTCACAAGGACTGTTCGACGCTGCGTTCGATGCCCTGTCCTATCCATTGCTATGCTGCCACAGTCCTAATTTGAAAAGCCTACCATTGCCGTGCGCGTGGAGCCCTGGACGCGTTGTCAGACGCGGACCGTCGGACGCACACAGTGCCATTCGACGCTCTCGTCCGACGCGGTCTAAAGAGCATCCAGAGAGGGTAAAACACGTCAGAAACTGACCGTCGAACGTGTAAAGCGGTCTGACACCACCACGTGTCACCACTACGTTCAAACGCTCATGCGCCACACCATCGGACACTGAGGAACAGTAACCCAATAGTGTCTGACGCCCTCGCCGTGCATCGTTCGACGCTCGTGCGTCCACTACCTCTCTACTATAGGGCCGTCAGACACTGCCGAGATGGTCCAACGCCATCTAGCGCAACCATAGTCCGACGTTCCCGCTCACACTCGCACAGTTAGGGTTAGCCATCAGACGCATGGACGCCAGGGTCCGACGCCCATTTTCATTATTTTTCAAGCGCATTTTAGATTCCTTGCTCTCATGTGCAAGCACCAAGGTGTCCCAAACACTTATGCATGTGTGTTAGCATTTTTCAAATCATTTTTCAAGGATTTTAGGTTAGCTCACTAGGTCCTAATGCACATGATTGAATGACATCACCTAGTGGCACTTGATAACCATAATTCTGATGAATTGCCCCTCTTTATAGTACGACTATCGATCCTATATGTACTCACACCCTCTATGATGTCTTGAGTACCAAAACAAAAGATCTTATCAAGTTATACCTTTGTCTTGATCCATCTTTTGTTTTTCTCTTTCTTCTTTTACAAAATTATGGAGCACTTGATCATCTCTTTTGGATCATCACCATCCACCATGATCATCATCTAGCTTCACCACTTGGATTGGACTACCTTGTCTAGTTCACACTTAGCACAAAGGTTAGTCCTAGGGTGTCATTAATTATCCAAAACTGAACTAGGACTTTCATCGGTCCTCAGCCTACCTCCGAACCATTACTTAGAGTCCTGAGCTCCCTGTCTTTCTTTGCAGTGCACCAACCGGACCCAGAGGACATAGTCCTAAGCTGCAATCGGACTGAGTCCTGAGCCAAAGTCCCAAGTCTGAGTCCTGAGCTCAGGACCCAGAGCCCATGGTCTTGTGCTTCTGCCAACCAGGGTCCTGAGCTTGTTTTTCATCTATTTCAAGCCCAACTTCAACACCCTTGCTTCCATGTGCTAACACCATTGTGTCCCAACATATGTGCATGCATATTAGCATTTTCCAAAGCATTTTCAAGGGTTAGCACTCTTTTCACCACGCCACTTGATCCTAGCAACGCATGCAATGTTAGATCACTCAAGTGACACTAGATGACTGATATGCAAACAAGTTTGCCCCTCTTGATAGTATGACCATCTATCCTAAATCTGGTCATGCACTTCTCTACACAACCTTTGACCGGCAAAATAAAATGCCCTACAAATATACCTTTGCCTTGCGCATTCCATTTCATATCCTCTAATGTTGATGCTACCCAAGCACCAACCTTGATCAACGAATGATATGATCCACCTCATATCATCATGTGACCTTATTGGTTCATCGATCTTTGACCTCACTTGCTCTTCACCGTTGCTTTGGTCCATCGGCGCCAAGTCTTTGCTCAAGCTTCCCCGCCATGCGGTTTATCGTTTTAAAGCCTCTGACTTTCCCTTCACGCTTGCAATCGGTCCATCAAGCCAAGCCTCATCTTGATTTTCTCCACCTAGTCATATGACTCCATGCCATGTTTCATATGCAATGAGCTCCTTCATCACATGCATGAGCATTGCAACATATCCAAGCCATTTTCACCTCCATGACATGTGTTGCTCACACTAGTGCACATGTAGACTAATTAACTATATATCTCACATAAACACGTACATGTTAGTCCACCTAGGTTGTCACTCAATTACCAAAATCAAACAAGGACCTTTCAAAAACAAAACAAGGTGATGTTTAGTGACATAACTAATGATAAGCAAGATCATTGGAATTCCAATGATGGAATGGAGGACAAGCAACCCATTGGTGGTAACAATGCTTTTGATGCTGGAGATTAGGTTGAGTAGGTTTGTCCTACCATTGACAATGCTAAGAAAAAGGGCTTATGTAATCCTTAAAGGATCAAGATGCCCAATCAACTGATTTACTTCAGAATGAGGAAAATGGTCTTGACTTAGGGATGAGCCTGCAACAAAAAAGTAAAGTACCCCTCAGTTCTAGTTGTAAGATGTTTTCGCTTTTCTAGATTCATGGCTTTTGCTATGCATTTAGATATACACTATGGCAAGATACATAGTAAAATCAATAAATCTAGAAAAGTCTTAATGTCTTATAATTTGGAATGGGAGAATATGAATGATCCAGAGGGCAGTCTTGTAATGATAAGCGACATGGCAAAGACAACTTAAGTCTATATGCATGATGTGGCCTCATGTACATGTATATATATTGGATCAACATATGTTTATCTTTTGAGAATGCTACAGTTCCGGTTCTTGTTTGAGACAATTTTATACTATGGGCACCTATGAGCTTTGTTACTAGATATATATTTTATTTGAATATAAATAATTTTTCACCCAAGAAATATGAAAAGGAGTGAGGTTAATGCAAAAACGGAGAAAGAGAGGTGAGTGAGGGTAAAGGAATAGAGTGAGAAGGTCAGAAGTGAAGGAGAGGAAGAGGAAGAGCCGGAGAGATTGTTATCATTATAAGAATCCATCAAAGTATTTTTCTAGAGGTAGAATAAAATACATGTAGCACTTCATATTATCATATGGCGGAATAGAGTTTTGTTCCAACTCAGTGATTGGCGATTGCACATAGAATTTTATTAGATTACTCTGATATGTTTCGCCACTATAATATGGGGCTTCCACCAATGTCACCGTGTATCTTGAATTTTCGTCTAAATCAGGTCAATACCACATTTATGGATACTTTTTGCTTGATAATATTTATGTATTGATTTATTTGATTATTGCAAGGTCCAACATTGTCATTCTTCGCCACATATTATTCTTTTTTCAGACATTTACATGTCGCATGTGCGTGTCCACTAATATATTTATAAACACACAAATTATCTATAGTTGTAATAGATATCATTAACTGGAATATATTTTACAATAAATATATTTAAAAATAAAAATATTAATATTTTTTTATAAACTTAGTTAAATATTATTTTTTGACTCAAAAAAAATAGAATTTATATTATTTTTAGGACAGAGGTTGTGCGTATGGACACCATGGAAATAAAAGCTCGAAATTGCTGGAAGATACACTCTTCGCCCCTTTGCCGCCATCCCCTTCCCCTCCCCGACCACCCTCTGCCTCCCGCCGACCGCGCCCTCAAGCTGCAGTAGGCAGGCCCAGCCACCTGACAGCTAGGGTTTTTACTGGGTCCCAGGAAGAAGGCACGGCGCTGTCCTGCAGTGGCTGATGCCATGATTCCCTTTGAGGTTCCTCTAGGGTAAGGCACAATCCTCGATCCTTCTTCAGTTCGCTCTCTATTTCACAGTTAGTAGATTTTGGGGGCACAAGCTTATCATGTCTCTCTTTTATTTTTTTGTTGATATACGGTAGAATCGATGCGGAAGCTGCATTTAGATTGTGTGTTCAGATTTTTGAGTTTACCGCAAAGCTCAATGATGCTGCTCTGTTAATGTGCCACAAAAATACGATGAATGGACTGTGGATTGTCAATGTTACACTTTAGACATGCTAGAAAAGTATTTGGCAGCTAGGATAAACGGGGTAACAGCCAGAGCTGCCAGTATCTGAATTTGACATGAGTAGAGTTGAAGAAAGGAAATTGTTGAAGGATACAGATCTGTCTCTTGTTTTTGCTGAAAGAAAGAATGAAAGGAAGATGTTTTTACTTGTTGCTATTGTGGACAAACCCATAGAAATCGATTGAGACAGTTTGGAGATAACTCCTCTAACTGCTGATCAGATTGGCTGAAATCCCTTAAATTGAAACAATACGTACCCTCAGGGTGTGTTCGCTTCGCGAAAAGTAGATGAAAAGTTACTGTAGCATCTTTCGTTGTTATTTGGTAAAATTTGTCCAATCATAGACTAACTAGGCTCAAAAGATTCGTCCCGACATTTACAGATAAACTATGCAACTAGTTATCTTTTTTACCTACATTTAATGCTTCATGCATGCGTTGAAAGATTTGATGTGATGGGTGGAAGAGAAAATATTTTGGGTTTGCATGCCATCTAAACAGGGCCTCAATGTCATATTTTGATAGGGTGACGATTTGGATGTCAAAATGTTGCGAGGCTGACGAATTCCAATGTCAAATATTGAAATTTCTCGTACCAAAGGACGGCGAGACATTCCGACTCTGAGCTGGCTCGCCGCCGCCGCCGCCGCTCTTGCGCCCGCCGGGGCACCGTTGCCCCCATGCCCGAGCCCGAGCCGCCTCGCTCTGCTCCAGCAAACCGCAAGCCGCCCCACGCCTGAACCGCCGCCGCTCTAAGCTAGCAAGCCGCCCGCCCCTCGGGGGCCGCCCTCGCTGCTTCTCACAGTTTGGGGGCCGCCGCCACCGCTCCTCCCTTGGGGGCCGCCGCTGCTGCCCGCCCCTTGGAGGTTGTCACGGATCTGAGAAGTGGACGGAGGTGGACGGAGAGAGAAGGGGATAGGGCAGAGCCGAGCCGAAGCGAATCGTCTTGCGCGGACACCGCCGCTGCTGCCTCTCTCAGGTGATTGATGCAGATGCATATCCATCCATCTCCTCATCTTCCTCCGCAGATCGATCTGGCTGTTTCAATGTAGCTAACCTCTTGTCTTCTTTGACTGTTTCTTTTGTCCCACAACCACAGTGCCTGGTGGCATCCTCGATCGGAGGACGGGCAGGATGCTTCCGCGGAAAGCGCCCAAAATTGCGTCTGCCGCCGCCGCAGCTCCGGTCGAAGGCCCCGACCACATCAGCAACCTCCCGGACGGCGTGCTGCAGCACATATTCTCCTTCCTACCGGCGCAGGACGTCGTGCGGACATCTGTGCTCGCCAAGCGCTGGCGATACATGTGGAAGTCCACCACCGTCTTGCGTTTCCAGTGCGGCGGAAAGGAGGAACCAAAGTCCATGACGGAGATTCAGGATTTCGTGGACCAACTGCTACGGCTGCGAATCAGCGGAGGCACGCGGCTCGACACGTGCGAGTTCCGTCTCGGCGAGACTGATGACTACGACATGGGCCGTGTGAACCTTTGGATCCGTATAGCTCTCCAGTGCAAAGTCCGGGTGCTCCAGTTCATCTTTGTGGGCGATAATTGTCAGGACATTAGTCCTCAAGATGGCCATCCCTTCTTTATCTCCCAATACTTGAAGAAGCTAAAGCTTGAAAATTTCAACGATATGGTGCCCAGATTCCTTGACTTCTCCTGCTGCCCATTTTTGGAAGACCTTGAGATTGTTTACTGTGCCCTAGCTGGTCTTGAACTCATCTCGTCACAATCCCTCAAGAGTCTAACCATCAAGTGTGGTTATTTTAGTTATGAATCACGCTTGCCTATCTGTGCCCCGAATCTTGTTTCACTATGGCTTGAAGTCGATGACGGCAGGACTCCATCGCTTCAGAGGATGCCATCCTTACAAACAGCAGTGGTCAAAATCTGCGGTTATGATATCGGTACCCTTGACTCTGATGACAGCAACCAAAGTATTCTCTTGCAAGGTTTATCGGAAGTTCAGAACTTGGTGCTAATATCTCCTTACACCGACATGGTATTCTTACACACTGAGTCATAATGTTCATGCCTACAGCCTACATTTCGATTTACTGATGTTTCTTTGTTTGCATTGTCTAGTTTATTTTCAGAAGGGACTTGACATTTTGCTATAGTTTCAACGAATTGAAGTCTTTGCTCCTTGATGAATACTGGTGCCAGCCTGCTGATTTCAGTGCCCTAGCTTGCCTCCTTAAACTTTCACCAGTGTTAGAGAAGCTCACTCTTCAACTATATTCAACGGTATATAATTTCAAATGCAACTTCTTCGTTGTAGAAACTAGAACAAATTATTATTCTAGTTTGTGGATTGATCTTGGCAAAATCATTATATTTAACACAGGGACCTAAACATAAAGTGGAGATTAAACTGAGCTGCAAACCATTGGAGATGTCAGTGGCAATATCACAGCACCTTAAAGTGCTTGAAGTCCAATGTGAAGTGTATGATGACAGAGTTCACAATGTTTTGACGTTTCTTAGTAAACAACTTAACATATGTAAGTTAACTGATATTACTGTCACATTTTCCTTATTTTTACAGTATGCTTCCAAATTATATGAATGGAAGTGTCTGGATTTATAGTATTAGTTCTGAACCATGGTGTCATCTTGCTTATTGCTTCTGAGCGAAACACAAATGCTTGCTTTTTATTCTTGTTAATCAATTTACTATTTTCTTTATGATAATCAACAACAACAACATAGCCTTTTGTCCCAAGCAAGTTGGGGTAGGCTAGAGATGAAACCCAAAAGAGACGAGAAACAGGGAGACACATAAAGGGACATAAAGGGCACAAGACAAAAGATGTCACGGTTCAGGCACGTTGATTGCTAATCTCCAAGCGCTCCTGTCCATAGCTAAATCCTTGGGGATATTCCACTCCTTAAGATCTCTCTTAACGGACTCGTCCCAAGTTAGTTTAGGTCGACCTCTACCGCTCTTTACATTATCGGCCCGCTTTAGAACTCCACTACGCACCGGCGCCTCAGGAGGCCTCCGTTGGACATGTCCAAACCATCTCAACCGATGTTGAATCAATTTCTCCTCAATTGGTGCCACCCCAACCCTATCCCGAATATCGTCGTTCCGTACTCTATCCCTCCTTGGGGATTTTCTTTATGATAATCATTTGGTACATTTTGTTTCCTTGTCTTATCATCGCCACCAGCTTTGAACATTGTATTGCAGTAAAGTAAGTTCAATCATATCATTCCATTTTTCTGCCACATTCATAAAAAGATGACCATTAGCCTTTTACGTGAGTATGTAATAGATGAAATGTCATAGCAGAATTCAAAATTGTTTTTTAAAATGAGAATGTAACATTGATGTGATTTCCTTTGCTTCCTGAGTTGCTAGCTTTTGTGCCAACATTTATTACTGCATGGTCCTTTTTTATTTTTTGAAATTGGTATCACTTCCTCTGGAATTTTCTGACACTTCAGAACAGCACAACCGTTATTGTTCTAATTCTATTGTGCTGTTTGGTTATTTTCTTATGTGCAGAAGTCTATTCCTGTCTAAATATTGTTACCATTTCTCTATGTTTCTCATGTATTTTTTCATGCTCCTCAACTTATGGCATGACTTTGATATATGTGAAGGGTTTCAGTTCAGCGGATAGAAGGCTATGCATGAGGATGGACCTACTATCACTTAATTAAGTCAAGGTTAAGCTCGAATCAACTAAAGCAGCACAAGTATTAAGGATGTCGTCTTTGTCTGTAATCAGGTAGCCGGCGTGGTACCACGCTATGTAGTTCAGGCTACCTTCTTGATTAATAGCTTGTTCAAGCTAAATCTACTTCGTACCTGTCCATTTACTATATATTGATGTATCAGAAACCTAATAGCACATGTGTGCTTGCTATGTTGAACCAGCGCCTAAGGAACTTGCACTTATGTTTCTCGAAGTCAGGTTTGTAGCCTGTCCATAGTTTCCTAGCATTTGTTGCAGTGGAGAACATGTTCAGATGTCACTGGGTTTTGGACATGTGAAGCTATAGATCGCTGAAATCAGTAAAGGCATTCTGAGTTTCCATGCTAGATAAATCTGAAATTTCTCATTGTCCAGATGTGTTGCTGAAGATGTTTGGTTAAATCGTTGTTCATTCTTTCACAGAAACAAGGGTTTGAAAATGTTTCGTATTTCTTTTGCCATGGTGTTTGCATTGGTTTAAGGGATGTAGCTTCTAGATAAAGAATCGGAAAGCGCATGCAGTACTGTGTGTTTTTCTATTTAGTACCAAAGTATCAAGGACCCACGTTCTAATATTTAACCACGTGGGTCCAATATTTACTCCTTCCTAAGGAGCCTTTTGGATTTAGACTTCGGAGATATGCCATCCCACAATGGGATTTCACCAGCTTGCCACTATGAAACGCGATCCACCCGCTAGAATGTCATCCGGTGGATTTGGGAGCCTTTTATTCCCCTTCTGCCCCTGCCCCTTATCTCTTTTATTTCGTGGAGCTGTGCGCTGGGGACGTAACGGAGCGACGCAAACGGATCGAGCCGGGGTCGCTGCTTCTTCTCCGATGCTGAGCTCCGCCACACCCGCCCACCTGCCCCCCACGGCTAGCTTCCCCACGCCCGCTCGCTTCCCCATAGCCGCCCGCTCCCCCACGCCTGGCCGCCTCCCCACGCCCGCCCACCCAGCGTCGCCTGGTCGCCATGGCCGGCCCCAGCTCGCCTTGGCGTGCCTGCAGCGCCTCCACGCTGGCCATGGAGCACAACACAGCAGTGACGCCCCCAAGGCCGGCCATGCAGAACTTGTGTTGGTTAGAAATTTGTACGCAATTGTGAGGAGTGGGTGAATCTTGTGTACTTGCTATCAAAATATATCAGTTGTGCCAATGAATCAATGAAAATGACATGTTATGTTCTCAAGTGACAAATTATTTTCTTCTGAAATGGCACAGGGTTCATAAGAAAGCATTCAACATACAATTTAGTTTGACAAACACACAAGTCTGGTAGCACACATTTTTTCAAATGGAAAAGGTTCACAAACCACACAACCTCATACTGTTAAGTTCATATAGGACACAGGTTCATCAACACACACATGATATGAAAAATGACACAGGTTCTCAGATTTTTTTTTATTTTCCTCAGGACCAACTTAGAAGGGCAGGCTTGGTGCAGTTGGTGAGAAGCTCACCCACTGAGCACCAGGTCCTGGGTTCGACGCCACCTCCCTGCATATTTGCGGGGCTAAAGGCTGGCCTCGGTTAAACCCTTCCCCAGAACCCCACTCAAGTGGGAGCCACCTGGCACTGGATCTGCCCTTTTTTTTTCCCCTGAGGACCAACTTCTTTGTCGTTCTCTTCTTTCCAGATGTTCTTCCTTGAGTGGTGCTAGGCGACCCATGAGCAGGCTGGCCATCTGTGCCTTCGTCTCCCATCAAGAATGCCAAGTGGCTGAAAAAAGGAACAAAATTAAGTAACTGAACATCGCAATTTTTAAGAAGTATAGATGGCTGACATTACTGTCTTTACCTTCTTATCAGCCTATTTGGGCTCTCGCGCAAGATTGTTTCTTTGGTCGGTTTGGTGGGGCTGGTTACTACAATTGAATTTTCAGGAATAAATGGGACTATAGCAGTATCATTTTCAGCTTGCACAACTTGCACAGGTTGCACACTTGCATTTTCAGTTTGCACAGATTGCACAGATTCATTTTCAGCTTACAATATCATTATCAGCTTGCACAGTAGGGTTCTCAGGCTCCTTATCTTGCTTCTTTGCCCTTTTTATTGGGATTTTATCATTTGGCCCATATTTAGTAGTATTTTTCCTAGGCTTCCTTTTCCCGCCGGGAGGAAAACAGTAAAAAATATTTAAAACAACATGGTGCAATCAATCAATAAATAAAATAAAGAACAAAAGATGCTACCTTTTCTTTGTCCCGTTAAACTTGCACTTGTAGCTGGTTTCTCCATGACCCAATTCACCGCACCGCTTGCACTTCCTTTTTCCCATAATTAGTTGCCTCTTTCCCATAGCAGCTTCCTCAGCTTCCATTTCTGTATCCTTATCGGCCTGATTGGCAGCATCATTTGCATCTTTTTTTTTTGCTCATGCCACCTTTTTCCCCTCCAAACATCCTTTGATTCACAGTTTTCTGGGCTTTCCAGCAGATCTTTTACCTAATGGTGCATTAAATGCAAAGTCAAGCTCAACTTCAGGCCACTGGTTCTTATCTGGAAGAGGCTCTATCAGTCTCTTATAAGCATTCTTGAACCAAAAGCAAGTGGATACATCCAATTATGACCATCTATAGCAGTAGCTGCAGCCATATGCCCATTCCATCTACCATTAAGTGCTGTTGAGTCTATGCTAATATAAGGCCTACAATCCTCTAAAAAACCTCAATGCAAGGACCTAATGCACAAAAAAAATATGTGGAAGTACAATTGCCCATCTATCTGCTTTATGTCAATTTCAATGATACTTCTGCCCTCCAATTGAACAACAGTGTCATAGTGAATCTCACACTTGTGTTCATCTTCTAGCAGTTTCTTCATGCTTATGGTGCCTATGGTGGAATCCTTCCTGAGGTGATGAATGGCCTTTGATGCCACCCAGACACTTGATGGTGGAGTGGTGGTCCTCCTTGCACTAGAAGTACAAGTATGCGAGCAATCAAAGCTGTAACCTGCAACAAGCCAATAGCCAAGATATTAGATATTTACAAACAAAAAAATGGTGACATACAGTTAGCAAATAGTTAAACACCTTCACGGTCGACCCATCAGGTTTTGTTCGCCTATTAATATGCCATGGGTAATCATCATCTTTGCAATCAGCAATGTACCTCTTCTGATCTGTTTTGACTAAGTGAAATTCAAACTCCTTATTTATTGCAAATTGTTTCATGGCTAATCTAAACTCCTTCATGTTTGGATACACGGTGCCAATATCCATACAAGGCTTGTTAGGATCATAAGCATAGAGTCATTCCCCTAGTACATGATCATCAACAGGAATTGCAGCAGTAGTTGTGTCAATATCAATGCCAGCAATTCTATTTTCAGCTGTGCTGTCCCTCTCAGCAGCAGTTTGAGCCTCAGCATCACTAGGCTTATCAAGCTGATCATCATCAATTCTCAAACCTAAAAGACAGAATAACTGATCCTCATCAATTATATCTAGCACAGAATAACTGATCCTCATCAATTATATCTAGCACACCCTCACCCTCTTCATCAACTGTATCAGCAATCTGCAGTCTGTCCCAATCAACACCTCGATAACACTCTACAGCCCGTGAACTGCCAAGGAAATCACATGCTTCCTGTGAACTGCCAAGGAAATCACAAGCTTACTCTTCTACAGCCTGTTCTATAGGCTTATCATTGCTACCAACATCTCTAATTTTTTCTACTGCATGTAAACTAACCTTAGGCTCCGGATCAAGTCTGGAGAAATTGGAAAAAATTATACTATGTTAGAAACCTATTGGGCAAGGTCACTGTATTGGCTTTCCAAACTGAGTTAGAGGAATACAAACACCAGAAGAAAGAGAAATCATACCGAATGAGGTCTCTCCATCTGCAGTCCATGGGGAAGGTCACTGCATTGGCATTTAGAGAAACAGCAGCAGCAGCTAGAAGAGGAGAGGGAGCTCAGGGAGAGGTGACACCGTGGGGGAGCTGACCAGAGGGGGGCGTGCCGAGAGGGGGGCTGCTTGCCGTGGGGGTGCTCACCATGGGCATGGAGGGTGCTCGTGGACAGTAGCACCGCGCCTCGCTCGATCCATTCTGGCCGCCCCCGTTCCGTCCCGGTAGCAGCTCGTGAAAGAAAGAGATAAAGGGCAAGGGTAGAAGGGGAATAAAGGGTCCCAAATCCACTGGATGGCATTCTAGCGGGTGGGTCGCATTTCATAATGGCAAGCTGGCAAAGCCCCGTTGCGGGATGGCATATCACCGAATCCCGCTTCCCATAATGGTCTAAATCCAAAAGGCTCCTTCCTAAGCCTACTAACTAGATTTTCTATATGTCCACAGATGTAGCAACTTCTAGGTTTAAAAATGGAAGGCTGTCGACACTAAAACTTTGAAACGATATGGTGTTTGTGCTAGCTTTGAGCTGAATGAAATATCAGAAGTAATCGGGCAATGGTACCTCGTCCTGCTGGATGCATGCGAACAAGTCTCGTGCGTATTTGAACTCTCGCTAGAATGTTGAAACTGTTACAATGCAATCCATTGAAGAAGCAAATGGATCAATAGAAATTCAGTGAACTCATTCCTAGTGATAAATCTTAGGGATCCAACCTACTAATTAGTGGGTAGGCTGGCCTATTTGGATCCCTTCTTATAAACTTTAAAGCTCTAAAAACTTCAGAGCACTTTTATGTCAGTTTTGATATCTAAAGCTATGTGAGGTGGGCTAAAGCATAACTACCTTTAAACCATCTGTTTGGAGATTTTCTAAAGTTTAGAGGTCTAATGTTTAGAGAAGCACTTTCTTCTCTTTTGTTTGATCCCCACTCAGAGCTTTCTCCAGATTTAGGCGCATCGACTTCTTTGGATTTTCCCTTCTCTGCGGGGCCACAAACCTCTTTAGTGAGCTCATCACCTCCTATTCGATGTGCCGACTTCTTTGGATTTTCCCTTCTCTGCAGGGTCATAAACCTCTTTAGTGAGCTCATCACCTCCTATTCCTCCCTATTCTGTCCTCCATACACACACGTCCTATATCCCTCCTTTCTCAAGGTTAGGGAGTCATGTTTTTGTTAGACCATAGCGCCTAGTGTGGAACCCTCCGCTTCCTCTATCATCCTCTCCACAACTACCCATTCATCAAGAACCACTTCTCCTGCTGCTTCCCACCGGAGCTGCATACCCCTTATCATATCTTCTCTTTCAGGAAAACCCTCAACTTCTTTGTTTACTGCTGCACTCGCCCCTCCGCCAGCTCTGCTACACATGATTTATCTGTATGTCCTATGATGCAACAATTTGTAGCAGAACTCTGGGACAAATTCACATACTATGGGGCACCATAGGGGCTTGTCATCTTCATCCACTACCAAAGAAACTCTCCACATTAGTGACTTGTTGATGTTCAACTTCACCTTGATTCACAGGTATTGGCCGACTGCCGATCCGTCCTCCTCCAAATCCATGTCCACAAACACCCCACCTCATTGTCGATTGCTTTCCCTGTCACCTTGTTCAATATCCCAAGTGGTATTCCTAAAGTCCTAAGTCAAATTGGGACGCACTCAAACCACCAAACTTATTGTCTTCTAGCCTTTTCTTCCCATCAAAATCAACTACAACGATCAGATTCTTCCTGAACACAACGGCTCATCCTCTAGCGTCCTTCTATTTCTCGCCGTCTGATGGAACATGAACAAAAAAGTCATTGTATTCGTGGTCCTTACAGTTGATGCCCTGGATCGCACACCAGACCTTCCCTAGAGCTTGCCATAAGCCCTCCTTGTTGACAGGTAATCTGCTAGAACTTTCCCAATCGCATGTGGTTTTGCTGACTTTGATTCACCTCCACCCCCTATCGCCGCCTAGATCCCTCTCTTTTCTACCTTTGAGAGTTCCATCTTCTCCATCAACCCTGCCACTGCATCCATTGTTGAGGTTTCAAGGTTCTCACATTAGGCAACTTCGATGCGCTAAACCCTAAGAACATGCTAAAAAGGTGTATCTACACTGTCAGCAGAGAAGGCTTGGCTTCATCACGAAGAGGGTTTCATGGACACAATGGATGGATGGGGCGTGGACTCTAATTCATATCTTGTGGGAAGATTAGAACATGAACGGGGGAGCAAAGGAATCCTAACAAACCGCACTAGGAACGCTACTCGAGTCGCCCTAGAGCGTTGAGACATGCTATGAGATACTATAATTAACCTTGTAAGAGCTAATTTTTAGCTAGCTAATAATTAGAGCATCTCTAATAGGGAAGCTATACTTGCTCTGTGGTCTACATTTGGCTATTTTTGGATCTGATGATGTTCTAAAATAACAAGCGATACATCTCGGAATCCTCGCTCGCTACATAAAGCATGTCATCGTAGCTCGCCATCCACCTCCCCTGTGCCTATTTCTGTGTGCTTGGCTCATCCCACGCATGTGTTGACATTTCTTAGCATCACTTAATACTAGGTTATCATCCCCAGCATGATGCCAGAAATGTTGTGTTGGTATTTATGAATATGCCACTTGTAACTTAAAGATAATATATGAATGAAAGTATCTGCAAGCGCACAGATAAAATACCATTGTAGCACTTCATCTAGGAGTATTCCATGTATCATTATTTATATTTTGACCATAGGGAAGGACATGCACTAGGAATATATAACCACTTATATTTGTGATGGAGAGACAAACCATATCCAATCTATCCACTCATAATAGGGATAAGTCACGAGACAAATATATGATAAATGATAAATGATAAGTCATAAATAATATTGATCACATAGAGTACTCCATTCTATAGCATTAGCATGACTAGGTAGAACTAAGAAGAATATTCCTAAGTCATTCTTAATTATAAGTCAAAGCATACAATGATTAGTGCAATTATATTTAATAATCATGGCTAAGATCACTTCATATCTATACATAAGGGATATTACTAAGGAGGATTAAGAACAGAGCATAACTCTCCTTCTCAACCAGATCCTACTTGTCCTATATTTAAGGAGTGTACTATAAAGGACTCAACGGGAGTGTCACATCCGCAATCTTCCACATGGCCTAGAATATAGGGTGCATTTGCAGGTAAACAATGTATAAGCACCACACTTACACAATGTCGACCACTCACCCTAGATATCTTACAGCGAGCGCTATACGAACTTATGCATGAACATAAAGATAAACTAGCTATACTAAACATATAATCAAAGTAGATGATGAACATAATAAACAAGAACATGAGTATTATGTATAACAATGTTGAATCAAATGTAGCAAACCTATAAATAATGAAAGATACAAGAGAGAGGTTACAGAAGGCTTTACCAAGCCGCGCTCGTGACACGATCAAGAATCCAAGCGAAGCTTGCCTCCCTATAGATCTAACCTAGCTAGCTATGCCTTAGAATATGGTGGAGCTCTGAGGAGATTAGGGTTTTTGACTTCTCAAATGACTTGCTTCAATGACTTATTCCTCAGGGGGGCAGAGCCTGATATATATAGGGTGGAGCATCAATCCTGGACCCTCAGATCAAACGACCTTGAGCAACGACGGAGATGCAAAATCTAAGGCGGTGGAGGAACCGACGTAACAGAGCGGAGGCTGACAGCAGGACCCATAGGCCGGTCGGTCTGCAGGTGGGGCCAGTCGGCCCCACATGGTGGCCTCCTCCCCTCTGCTTCATTGTGGTGTCCTCTGGTGTCCTCTAGAACCTTCTCAAGTTGGTGCTCATGTGGGATATGCTCTTTAACCTGACATGTGGGTCCTCCTTTGCTCTTTTCCTGATTAATCCCTATAGAAACACAATTTCACCAAAACCTATGGAATTATGTTAGTTTAACCCCTAAGTCTATGTTGGTGATTGATTTCATGCCTTTATTCATGTTTCATTGACAGTTTATAATGGTTGTTAACTACCATCAACAACACCCCAAGCTTAACCTTTGCTCGTCCTAGAGCAATGCTAAACTTGGCGATGGATCAGGAGTTGCTACAATGCTTTCACGCCTCAAAAGTACACATGCGTTCAAACAAGAATTCTCCTCTGGATTAGAGTAAACTGATCTGACTTTCAAACTTACCCATATTACCTTCAACCATGGGATCTTGCCTTTACTTGGGTTTTGAGCAATTAAAAGACAGAACGATCAAGTCATGCACTATGTCTCAAGCTCTTCGATCAACCATTGTCCTAGAGTTTTTATAAGTTTTCAAAATGAAACTCAGAGCTTTCTTTGTATGACCCTCTCAAGTCTCTCAATATGTGGTATTTGTGGATCTTTACCAGGGCAATAATGATATTATGCCCTCTCTCTTTATTCAGAATATGTGTTATTTTTGGATTAAGGCAGAATAACATTGTGCCTTCTCTCTCATCCTACAACTAAGGCTTATGTGGAGCTCATAGGTGTAGAGACAGTGCATATAGAGACAATGCATACATACTTGCAAAGCATATATTATAAAGTCAAACAATAGATCCAGAGAAATGAGTCATACAATCAAATCAAGAAGTGCATGTGTGTGGATATATGTGTATGGTGAAAGTGATTATGGATGGTGTAAATGGTGTAAGGGTGAAAGAATAATTCTACTTTGCTCCTTGAAGAAACATATCTCTCTTTTAGAATTTGGAAATATTTGAGAGAACCTGGGTTGTACACATTCTTCACTTCTCTTTTTTTCCTCGGACACTTGTCCTTTCTTTCTTTTCTTTCTCTCTCTCTTTGTTTTTATATAGCCCAAGCCTCTTTGTACAATAGAATTCTGAGAGATAACAACAAGAACATTAGAGCTTTATTGGATGGCATTGGGGTGATTGGTTGGGTAGATGAAAAAACCTATCAAACATGTTTTTGGTGTTTACTCCCAGTGTAGGAGTAAAATATTTTTTGTGGTTCTAAATGGAAAAGCATGTTGTTGCGTAATTCTAGTGTAGAAGCAGCATATTTGGGTGGAGTGTACGTGATCTTGATTTTAAAAGCATGACAAGTCTCTAAGGTCAACAAAGCTCGACATCACTCAATACAATAACAAGCACCATATTTATATGGAAGTTTTCCTAATCTAAGTAACATGTATGGCTGTGATAGTAATTCAAGCTCTGTCATACAGGAACTCATCATGTAGCATTTTAAGTTTTTTAAAAGATAAATCTCCAGAACTCTAGTATCACCAGGAACAAGATAAACATCAGCTCAGACCTTCTTATATCATACCCGTCAATTACCTAGACTTAGATCAAGCATTCGCTACCCATGAGTTTCAAGTTCAGAGTAAATATTCTGGTCAAAACAATTTTATCCAAAACTCGGAAGAATTCAAGGATAAAAATTAGGTACTTGAAAGGAATTTTGAGAGAGCAACTATTCATCATTTCCATACTCAGATATCATCTTTAGAGTTCATTTTATTAAGCAAAAAAGCAAACTTCTATACACACACTGTTTTTATTTTACTTTCAAACTTTAAGATAACACATTATTAATATATAGATATATGACCCAAACTTTTTAATTTTGTTTTTAGTTATGCATTTTTTAGATACTAATAATTATATAAAGCTGATGTTAAAAAGTAAATAAGACAAAGGGAAAGAAATACTTATCTAGATATATGAGGGATGTCCTTCCCCCAACCTAGATATTGACGTAGTCATTCGATCTTATGGTGTGATGTGAGCCAGACTAACAGCGGGAGTGTACTCCCTCCCAGTGGAACATTGATTGATGTTGATGACTGTTGAGGCAGTGCTCTAACATGGGTTAGAACACCTTCCATCGTGTCATGCCTTACTCCTTTCGATCTTCCAAATCCTGTTGAACTCAAAATAGACAATAAAGCTTGTGGAACAGATTAAGCATTAGTGGTTGGCCACTTAAGCCTAAGTTGCCTAGAGCTTCTAAGTTTAGTTATGATTTTTCTTCTAAGCAGGATTTCAACAGGATTTCTTTCTTCAATATTTTTGGATTTTTTTTATGATGCAAGGAATTATAACAAGATGATTGCATATTTATTTTTATTTTTAGGCCACCATGGTGAATATTCTTGCGTGTTTTCAACACCACAAAATTAGTCATATGGGGCTTAGGATTTTTAATGTAGTTTAACAAACAATATTTTTATTTTCTTTTCTAATGTAGATATAATAAAATAATTATGCTAAAGGAAAATGATTATGCAATGCGGGAAAATAAATATGTTATGTAGTGCTAAAAAGTAAATATGGATAACTATTGATTTTATCTCCCAGCGAGGGTTTAGGGTTTTAAGTCCTCCAAACAGGACTTCTTTTCATGTTCTTCATTCTTCTCAGGGTGCATCAGATGGTCGGAATAGAGACCCTGATGGCTGCACCTCTTGTGATGGTGAACTTGATGATGGTGTCACCTTCTCCTTCCACACTTGCTTGGTCGGCAGACTCGACTATGTAGGTGATTCTTTCTTTACTGCTTCTACTTCTTCATTCTTTGGTTGATTCTTTTGGCGTTGGGATGATCAATGTTTCCTCCTAGAGCGGTTCTTCCTCGGTTGTTCATAAGTAGCATAACTATTGAAATAACAGCGTACCTTTTCTTCAGGGAATTAGAAGTGGATTTCTCCTGATCGGATGTAGATGATTGCACTAGTGGTGTTGAGGAACGGTCTTCCAAGAATGATGGGTGTGTCATTTTCTTCTTCTCCCATATCTAGGACCATGAAGTCGGTGGGAATATAGTAGTCTCGGATCTTGACCATGATGTCTTTTGCTATTCCCTCCGAAAATCAGAATATTTGGTCCGCCATCTACAGCTGCACATATGTAGGGTACAGGGGTTTGTTATCAAATAAATATTTATATGTTACCTTAGACATTATGTTGATGCCTGATCCAATGTCGCAAAAGGTCTTATGGAAGATTCTTTCTTCAGTTGTGCACTCGATCGTCGGTACTCTCGGATCATCCTTCTTGACAAGGAAGGGTGAAGCGAGCCGATGGTCGTACTCTGATCGGACTATGTTAATCATCTTGACTGATTCTTCTTGTGGCTACCTGGTCTTGTTCCTCCTTTTGTGGTTGTTCTTCTTCTCTGCTGTCTTGTCCTCGTATATGTTTGCTTTTTGTGGATGAGCAGGAGATTCTAATGTACGATTCTTGAAAGTGAACTTCTCCTTTCTATCCTTGATTGTGAAATAGATCTTAGCACTGTCCGCATAGATGATGGCTTTGGTGGTACTCAGGAATGGTCAGTCCAAAATGATGGATACCCTCTCATCTCCACCTGTTTCTACAACCATAAAATGTGCAGGTACATACGAGCTCCCAACTCACACACAGATGTCTTCAAGAATTCTCTTGGGGTAGCAGAGTGACTGATCTGCAAGTTGCAAATGCATGATTGTGTACAACAAATGATCTCCATGAATTTTCTCATAAATTACCTTCGGTATGATGTTGACGCTTGCTCCAAAGTCACAGATAGCATCTTTGAATATGTGTGGTCCAATGGTGATGGGGATGATGGGTCTTTCTGGATCTCCATTCTTGATAGGCAAGGAATCGTCTATCCACCCTCCATATGATGGTGCCACAAAGTAGTATCCTGCATTGTGAATATCTATAAGATTTGCAATTTCTAGCTCTTCTGGTTGCCCCAGAATCTTACCTTTATTGGCCGAAGGAACGGTAGCTGCCAGCTAAGCTATTTGTGATTCTATCATTTTATTAAAGCTATGCTAGTTCTTAATGGTAGAAGAAAAACTATCCATTATATTATTTATAGTTTCTAGCATTTTATCATTGGAAGCTAACTTTCTAGATAATTCCTCCATAATTTTACCTTGACCAAGGACTAAATCTCTCAAAGGTGGTGGATTGAAATTATTAAAATTATTACCTTGATAGTTACCTTGGTAATTAAATAAGTAGTTCGGCCTTTGTTGTTGATTTATCCTTGATTCTGTTGAAGACGATAGTTGTTGTTGATGATGTAATTCACATCCTCTTGAATTTTAGGGTAGTTGTTGCCTGAATGCCTAGTGTTTCCACACTTTTCACAGGTTATGCGGGAATCGTGAATGTCATGACTTCTTGCTTCTCATTGGCTCGCTCATCGAGCCTCTTCATTAATAGGTCCATCTTGGCTGATAGCATGTCTACCTTCTTGAGCTGGTGCATACCTCCACCTCTCTCACGTGGTTGAAGACATTCTTCATTCCAACCTTGGTTGGAAGCCATCTTCTCCACAAGAGTTGTGGCTTGTGTGATTGTGAGTGATAGAAATGCACCTCCAGCAGCAACATCCATATTCTCACTGGTGTTATTGGTGAGCCCGGGATAGAAAGTCTGCATGAGTAGCTAATTCTTTATCCCATGATGAGGACACTTTGATATGTAGTCTTAGAAGCGTTCTCATTCCTCAGGGATAGATTCATCATGTTGCTGCAGAAAACTTGAAATTTTCCCACGCAGAGCATTTGTCTTGCCTATGGGAAAGAACTTTGCTAGGAAAGCGGTGAGCAAAGTGCCCATATAGTGTTTTTCTCTTTGTTGGCATAGAACCACTTCTTTGCCTTTCCCAAGAGTGAAAATGGGAAGAGACGAAGTAGTATGGCGTCTCTAGGGACTCCTTTGATGGTGAAAGTGCTATAGATCTCCAGAAAGTGTTGGAGATGCGCACTTGCATCTTCGTGTGTCTTTCCACAGAACTGGCTAGCCTGCACCATGTTGATGAGAGCTGGCTTGAGCTCAAAAGCATTGTCTCCAATGTTGACTACTGGTCCAGTACGGATGGTGGTCATAGTTGGAGCAAAGAAGTCACTGAGTGTCTTATTAGCCATGGCTTCAAATTCCGGTGTTAAGCTACGCCTGATTTGGTTGTCTTCCGAAGTAGAAGCTGGAACTTTCTTGAGTTTGGCTCTTGTTCTTCTGATCAATGCTTCTGGATCTTCAATTTAGTTTGTCGGAAGATCAAAACCGGTCATACATTACCCTACATAAGATACACAAGTAGATAAAATAAGGGTAATTTTATTTTTGACTCCGTTGCTCACATTATTGTCAAATGATACTATAATCCGACATTGATATTGTCACCGTTAGTTGTAACAAATAATTTGTAGCGATAATAAATTATGACTGCATAGTGATAGATTGACTCAACGATGTAGTCGGCAATGATAGACACTTTCTTTAGCAGTGTATACATTTTGATTAGGATCTATTCTAGAGTTATGACTACAAACATCATTATTTGTTAGGACATAAATATGCCACTGCAGTCCCTAAATCCCTTTCTTACTTTTCTACAATATATACTAAGAGATATAGAGCCACTGCAGTCCCTAAATCCCTTTCTTACTTTTCTTTTTAAATTCAGAATTAAAACAATACTACCACACAACGATTTTCACCAATGGTAAAAATAATTTTAGGATCAGGGTTACCAACACTGTTATTATATCATCGATGGTAACAATAAATCATTTTCAGGGGCAGTTTACTTAAGATAACGGTCCCATTTTTTAAAAAAAATGTTTAGAAGTCATAGAAAACAAGAAAAATACTTTTATGTGGCCAAAGGTCTACAAAATTGATCACTAATCACAAGTGCAGGGATTCAAAGTCCACGACCTCTCCCTCACATGTACCACCTCCTACTATCACATGACATAACCACTTTAACTAATATATGATGTTATCCTTCTATACTAACATGTATGAATCTTACAATAAAAATTTTGATTTGTAAATGCTACTAAATGGAAAAAAATTCAACTTCAAAGATTTGGATCTCGTTAAGTACTACAACTTTGATATAGGGCGTGTCTCCATCCAACGTCATTTGAAAAAGTTGAAAATTTAAAATTCAAAATCTGAAAACTTAATGTATATATGTGTACCAATAAACGATCTCAAATAAAATTTTCATCAACTACAGAGTTTTAGACCTCGCCAAGCTCTACCATTTTGATATAAATTTTGTCTTCATCTAACTTCATTTGAAAAAGTTATGATTATTTTTGTGATGTAGTTATTTTAAGGGCGGTTGACATAAGGAACCATTCGGAAAAAAAAAATCATATTTTCAGATAGTTCTCTCACGGTTTACTTAACAGACTCGCCCCTAAAATGTATTTTAGGAATGGTTTGTAAGCTAAAGCTATAGTGCTCCCGGACCTGATTAGAGAAGGTTTGCTATGTAAATCGCCTTTGAAGAAAATAAGAGGTGTCTGTTGAAAATCATTTTTGTAGTACTGAAAATTGAGAAAAAAAATATTTTCTTCCTCTACTTCCTCTATCCCAAAATAGCTAACGTTATAGGATTTAAATTTTGTCCCAAAACACTTATACTTTTCACTTCCCAACGCACCTTTATCTTCTCTCAATATACCTTTTCTCTTCCCGGTACATTTCTATTTCTTTCTTTGTTTTCTATGCACCACACCTTTTCACTCCTATATTCTCGTGTCTAAATCTAAAATGTCCTATTTTAGGACTAAGAGAGTATGCATATAATCTACAATACAGGACCCATAATAGTCGGTGGAGTCGTTAAATCAAAAGTAGAGGCCTTGATTTGAGAGATGGAGTGGCTTTAACAGACCATGGATGATGGACATGTGACATCCTAAAGGCGGTTGGCTTAGTGGGGTCTGAGGTGAAACACTATAGGGCTGTTGAATCACCGGCCGCCTCTATTCTAAATATCATTTTTCGTAGCAGTGAGATTTATGATTGAAAAAAAAACATGTTACCCAGCATGATCATGAAAAGATCATAGGAATTGAAGGGGTCGTGTAATAAATGCTCTGGTGTTTGACTCATTGGGAGTTGGGACTTGGATCTTGTAGTCGCAGAAAAATTGTTTTGGGACCAAGCCATCACATCTAGCGGCGCCTCCCTTCCTCCCTGCTTCGGTGCTCCCTTGGGCCAGAGGGGCCTCCCCCCCTCCCTTCTCCGGAGTTCCCTTGGGCCAACGACGCCTCCCTCCCTCCCTGCTCTGATGCTCGTTGCCAACGGTGGGGCTCCCTTGGGCCGGCGACGTAGCTACCTCGGGCCAATGGATGACGGAGAAGAAGAGAGAGAGAGATTGACAAGTGGGGTCAGTTGACACCGTGAGACCCGCTGATAGCTGTTTTTCCAAAAAGCTACAACAGTGCAACCAAACGACTTTGAGCTTTTTCAAAAGCCCACAAGCCACAGCTACTTTTCAAAAGTCCACAGCTCACAACAGCTTTTTTCAAAAATCACGGCCCAACCAAATAGGGCCTTAGTGCATGCATGCATTCAGATAGACGTCGGTGAGTACACTACAAATAGGGGGTTGATTTACACGTATATTACCTCTGTTCCCCAACAAGAAATATAATTCTAGATATATTTTTGATTAAAGTGCCTAAACTTTGATCAAACGTAATGGTAAGTATTTAGTACGATAAATATCAGTATTTTTTACGTAATTTTAATTAAACTTGACATATTTTTATTATATAAGCACTACTCAGATCTCGGAGAGGAAGCGGAACGTCTTGGGCAGCCGCCGCCGCTCGTCTCTCCCTGTCAGGTGATTGATGCAGATGCAAATCCATCTCCTCGTCTTCCTTCGTGGATCGATCTGCTGCTAGCTGTTTCAACGCTTGACGCTAACCTCGTCATCTTTGAGTGTTTCTTTTGTCGCACAGATCCTGGTTGCATCCTCGACCACCGGCGGGATGCTTCCTCTAAAAGGGACCAAGAACGCGTCTGCCGCCGCCGCAGCTCCGGCCGGCGGCCGCGACCACATGAGCAACCTCCCTGATTTCGTGCTGCAGCACATGCTGTCCTTCCTACCGGCGCAGGACGCCGTGCGGACATGTGTGTGCTCGCCAAGCGCTGGCGCCACATGTGGAAGTCCACCACCGTCCTGCGCTTCGTGTGCGGCGGTATGGAGGAACCGAAGTCCATGAAGGAGATTCAGGATTTCGTGGACCAACTGCTACGCCTGCGAATCAGCGGAGGCACGCCGCTCGACACGTGCGAGTTCCGTCTCGGCGAGACTGATGAGAACGACATGAGTCGCATCGACCTTTGGATCCGTATAGCTCTCCAGTGCAAAGTCCGGGTGCTCCAGCTCAACTGCGCGGGCATTAACCATCCTATCTTCGTCTCCCAATACCTGAAGAAGCTAGAGCTTGAAGGACTCGACGACGTGGTGCCCAGCAGATTGCTTGACTTCTCCTGCTGCCCCAATTTGGAAGACCTTGAGATTGTTGACTGCTGCATAGGGGGTGCCTTACTCATCTCGTCACAATCCCTAAAGCGTCTAACCATTGAGTACGGTATTTTTGCTAATGATGACTGCCACATGCCTATCTCTGCCCCGAATCTTATTTCACTACGGCTTGAAGTCTGTATCGGCAGGACTCCATTGCTTCAGAGGATGCCATCCTTACTAACAGCATTTGTCAACATTCACGGTTATTATGATCGTGTTAGCCTTGATTCTGATAATGACAGCAACCAAAGTATTCTTTTTCAAGGTTTATCAGAAGTTCGGAACTTGGTGCTCATATCTCATGACACCAACATGGTATCCTTATACACTTGAGTCGTAATGTTCATGCTTACATTTAAGTTTTATTGATGTTTCTTTGTTTGCATTGGCTAGTTTATTTTCAGAAGGGACTTGAAATTTTGGTCTAGTTTCAACAAGTTGAAGTCTTTGCTCCTTGATGAATACTGGTGTGAGCCTGCTGATTTCAGCACCCTTTCTTGCATCCTCAAACTTTCACCGGTATTAGAGAAACTCACTCTTCAACTATATTCGATGGTATATTTGCAAATATAACTGCTTCATTGTAGAAACTAGAACATATTATTATTGTTGTTTGTGGAATATGTGGATTGATCGATCTTGGCAAAATCATTACATTTACTACAGGGACCTAAACATAAAGTGGAGATTAAACTGAGCTGCAAACCATTGGAGATGTCAGCTGCAATATCACAACACCTTAAGACAATCGAAGTCAAATGTGAAGTGTATTATGAGAGAGTTTGCAATATTTTGACGTTTCTTAGTAAATTTAACATATGTAAGTTAACTGACATTACTGTTCATGTTTCCTTATTTTTACAGTATGGTTCCAAATTATATGATTGGAAGTGTCTGGATTTTGCTGTACGTATGTGATAATATTAGTTTTGACTTTTGAACCACAGTGTCATCTTTCTTATTGCTTAATTATGAAGGAAAACACAAGTGTTTGTTTTTTATTCTTGTTAATCATCAGTTTACCTTTGCTTTGTGGCAACCGTTTGGTACATTTTGGTACTTTGTCTTAGCGTCTCCACCCCCCCCCCCCCCCCCAGCTTAGAATGTATATATTGTATTAAATACGTAAAAAGATGACCATACTAACTTTTTATTGAGTACGTAGTAGATGACAACTGTCATACCAGAATACAAACTTGTTTTTTTTAAAAAAAACGAGAATGTAACATTGATTTGATTCATCTCTGGATGGCCAACTGTATCAGTATTTTCTGACAGTTCAGAACAGCACGACCATTAATTCTTGTGGTTATGTTAACACCTTATGCTTGTGTGTGCTGATGACCTACTAGTCTAAATAAATTCTGTCAAGCCTTGAGACAAATGTCTTATGGTGTGGTTTCGTCATTTTTCTATGTGCAGAAGTCTGTTCCTGTTTAAATATTGTGATTAATTTCTATGTGTTTCTCATCTATTTGTTGATTCTTCTCAACTTATGGCATGCCTTTGATGTATGTGAAGGGTTTCAGTTCAGTGGACAGAAGGCTCTGCATGAAGATGGACCTACTATCACTTAATTAAGTCAAGGTTAAGGAAGCAGCACTAGTATTAACGATGTAGTCTTGTGTCCATAATCAGATAGCTGGCGTGGTACCACGCCATGCAGTTCTGGCTACCCTATTTTGTTTAATAGCTTGCTCAAGCTATACCTTTTCATTTCCTATATTGATGTCTCATAAACCTTTTTTTTTTATAAGTCGATGGGAGGGGAGAGAATCCCCCACCTGATTTAAATTATAGTGTGGCTCCAAAAGCCAGATGTTTGGGAAACATTACAATGTTTTACTAAGCTTTTACATTGCGTTAACTAAGACTGAACACCATTTTTCAGCAATTTCCTTGTCCTTCTTTGGTAGACGCACTCTCCAGAGCTGAGCTTGTCTTGCAGGCCATCAGCGCCCCTTGAACTGTAGTTCGATCGTTCCTGAAGACAATGTTGTTCCTCCTCTTCCAAATATGCCAGTAGCATAGCAGCAAGAAAGTTTGGAAGTGTTTTGCTGGGATATGTACTGGTGCCGTGATCTCTTGCAGTTTCAGCACCATCCAGGAGGGGTCAGTTGTGATCTGAATGGACTCCCAGAACTCTCTCGCTGCAGTGCAGCCGAAGATGACATGCGCTGGTGTTTCCTCAGCTCCATGACAGACGTCGCATTCCGAGCTATCAACGATTCCTTTTCTAACCAAGTTAGTTTTGCATTGTATCCTCCCTTGTGATAACAGCCAGTCAAAAAAATTGCACTCTAGGCGGTGCCTTGTTCTTCCAGATGAACTTGTTCCAGTGGTCCGGGTGGAGTCTGATGTCTCAGAAACCTAATATTCGCTTGCTGCTATATGTTGAACATGTGCTAAGTAACGAGCACTTATATTTCTCGCAGTGAAGTATTCTAGTCTCTGTAGTTTCCTAGAATTGTAGCAGTGGAGAAAATGTTCAGAAGTCACTGCATTTTTGGACATGTGAAACTATAGTACAACGAAGTTAGTAAATTAATAGAGGTATTCCGAATTTCCATACCAGATATAAATCTGAAATTTCTCATTATCTAGATGTATGGATGAAGATGTTTGGTTAAATGCTTGTTCATTCTTTCGCAAAAATGTAAAGGGTTTGAAATTGTATTGGATGTTTTTGGCCGTGGTGTTTGGTTCACTACTGGATTCGAGTAGTTTGCCGAGTGCCTGGGACACTCGGCAAAGCCCCAAAAACACTCGGCACATGCTTTGCCGAGTGCCGCACTCGGCAAACTGGACTCGGCACAGATTTGGTCGGCAAAGCACGTTTTGCCGAGTGTAAAATGTCGGGCACTCGGCAAAGCGTTTGCCGAGTGTCAAAGATGTCACACGGCAAAGGAAGGAGCTAGCGGACGAAATCCTAACGGTCGGTTTGCCGAGTGTCAAACGTTAGACACTCGGCAAAGCGTGCACAGTTTGCCGAGTGTCATATGTTTGACACTCGGCAAAGTTTACATAATTTGCCGAGTGTCAAACATATAACACTCGGCAAACTGTGCATACTTTGCCGAGTGTCAAACATATGACACTCGGCAAACTGTGCACACTTTGCCGAGTGTCAGAGAGCTAACACTCGGCAAACTGTGCATACTTTTGCTGAGTGTCAGCTCTCTGACACTCGGCAAAGTGTGTTCCCAGGCATGCCACGTGTGGTCAGTTTGCCGAGTGTCATGGAGTTGACACTCGGCAAACTGACCAGAATCTGTATTTTTTTATTTGTTCCATTTGCGACACAATACACAAATATAATATATATCGTATTAAATCATCAAAAATTTATCACAGGAATCATAAATCACAATCACAATAAGCTCACAAGTTCAAATATGCCACAAACACACATGTTCACATATATGATATGTTCATAACCAAAAGTCCAAATATGCCACAATTTCACAAGTTGACAAGTCTGCAACCAAATATCTTAACCAAAGTTCACAACAAGCTGCTCACGGCGATTGTAGGGGGTGAGGAGGCCCGAGATTTGATGCCGGTGACCCTCCTAGTCAATTTGGCGCAATTTGTGATGTTGGTGACCCTTCGAGCTCATTTGGCGTAACTTGTGATACCGGCGACCCTCCAAACTGTGATGCCGATGACCCACCAATGTGATTCGATGCCGTAGCCGATTGATGCTGCAAAAAAATGAAAAGAATGTCGTCAATTAAAAATTTCGACAGAACCTCCCCTGCACGGTGAGGTTTCTAAACCCTGCAAGAAAACAAACGGCACGATGGCCGTCAAACACATATATATCAATACACCGCCACCAACACCACCCAAACACCACAATCACCACCGCTAGAACAACAACCGCCACCACCACCACATTGCATGTTTGAGATTGTTTGCCCTATGTTAGGTCGAAACAAAGTAACTAATATATTGGTACTCACCGGAGTAGTTGGCAGATGAGCAACACTAAAGTATGGCCTGTACTACTCCGAAGATGTCATCTTAAATAAAAAATAAAGGGGGTGGGGAGTAGACAGCTAGTGATGCATACCGATCCTTAACCTTATTCAGGGTAATTGTGATTTCCTTGGAGGCTAGCCCTCAAGGAAATTCTTGCTGCCAAAAAAAAGCTTGCCATAATCATCAATTTTCATGATTCTAGTCGCTAGCACATGACATTAATATAAACATTTTATTATCAACTACAACCATGATATTTGTTGTGATATATCCACAAGAATATTACAAGTCAATTCATCATGCATGCTTATTATGTTAGTAGTATATTATGGTAGTAGTATATTATGTTAATCAGCTGCCAACATGGATATGGTTCAGCAAAAAAAACTATCAATATATATTAGTCTAGGTCTTAATACTTGCAGGATTCAATGAGATTCAGGCCTCCATTGTCTAACGGCTATACTCAATTAACAAGAAAGGATCCTGAAATTCAGGAATTTTACTTCCACACAGGGGATAAACACATGCCTAAGAACATAACTAACAAGTGCTTACCTTGGCTAAGCAGCTATTTCTCCGGCAGCAGTAGTCATGGTGTTCCCCGGCATGTCGAGCTCATCAGCTTCTGTGTGAAACCCTCCACCACAATCCTTTTTCCCAAGTCACAGATTTGGTGCCTGCATAACTGCATCAGAAAATAGAGCAAATGAAACAATTGCTAAGGTCTATGGATCTTGAATGGGAATTTTTTTAGTGAGTCTAGTCACTACTTCTAGTTTGCTCCAACTTGAAATGGAAAATTCATCAACTACTATGAGCAAACATGTCAAAACAATACCACAGTGTTAGTTCAGCAATTTTTCGAAATGGTTAATATCATCAAACTTAACTATCCTCAAGATGAAACAGGCAAACTAAAAAACAGGTGGAATTCTCAAGAACTTATTTTATAGTGTCTAACTTGATCAGGTAATAGATGGTCAGTACCTTAGGTGAAACAACTCTACTGCTATCTAGTATTGTGTATTGTAATGGCTTCTCTGAAAATTTGGAATGGTAGTATAGTGCCTGTTGCCAAGCTAGAGGAGGTATGGGTTCAGGTTAAAGGGATGCCACCTAAATGGTGTGATTGGGAAACATTCAGACAAGTAGCTTCAACATTAGGTAAGTTGGTGGAGGTGGACTGGCAATCACTATTTGGAAGCTTCTTTGCCATGCTAAGATAGGATATAAGTGGAAGATAGGTAATGGTAGGAAAGTCAAGTTCTGGGTGGATAATTGGTTAGGTCCATCAAGTCTGGCTATACAATATTGGGATAAGATCCTGTTTGAACAAGCGCTGAACTGGGAAGGCCCTAAGCTTCCAGAAGAGGCAAAGAAGAAGCTTTCTGGTGCTTTGGAGAGTTCTGGAGTTGGAGGAGTTTCCTGGATTAGCCTCTAGGGTGAGGTGGTGTGAAGAAATAGATGTGTTGATTTTCTTTGGTGCTTTTAGTTGGGGGTATGGAACTCGGAGCTGTGAGCGTTTGAGGATGTTTGCTGTAAACTTTTGATGGGTGTTTCGCACCTGAATGCTGTAACGAATGCTTTTTGTCTTTGCAATGCTAAGACAGGGGCAATGCCCTAAAATTCTAAAAAAAGTATTGTGTATTGTAGCAGCATACAACCACAACAACAGGTAGAACCCATGTAGAACCCATGTAGAACTCATATGTGCTAGTACCATATGGAAGGAGTGATAATCAGCACCTGTTCCTAGACACACAGCCTCTACACTTGGGACAGTACATCGATCTAAATCCCGATAACCGAAATTCAGTTTCCTGATTTATCAACTTATTACTGACAGCACAGGTCGCAGCAAACAAAATGGACACATCACAGCAAACAAAATGGACACCAAGCTACGAGAATCAACTTCATGGAAGAGAAAACAGATACGTACTACATAGCAGAGGAATCAATCAGGTACCTGCCGTCCTGGTCGAGGGAAGGATGTTGCAGCTCGACGGAAGGCTTCAGGAGCCGGCTCCTCTTAGTGGGGAAGCTGGCTGCAGAGCACCAGAGGAGGCAGCGTCCTCAGATCTGCGCCCGTTGGTGCCTGATCCGCGGAGGACACGCAGTCTGGGGACGAGATCGGCGATGCGCAGGTGGGGGCAGCCTGCACCGTGGGAGGGGCGTGCCGCGGAGGCCAGTGCCAGCGGAGGGGCCGCGGTCTGCCCGAGCGCCGCCGGAGGGGCTCGCCCTTGAGCTGCACGCGCCGCTGTAGCCCAGAGGAGCCACGCTCTGCCCGCGCGCCGATGGATTGGCTCACCCCTGTCCCACGCGCGATGCCGGAGGGGCTCGCCCCTGTCCCACGCGCGATGCCAGAGGGGCTCGCCCCTGTCCCACGCACGATGCCGGATAGCTCACCCCGGAGGTGGCGTCGTCCGGACTTGGGAGAGGGAGACGAATTGGAACCGAGAGAGAGTGGCTGGGGACGGTGGCATCTGAGAGAGGCGTCAGAAATATTTTCCTAATCTGAGGGGTATTTTTTTCGCTTTGCCGAGTGTCCCAGATCTGACACTGCAAAGTTTTCAATTTTTTTAAAAAAACAAAAAAATATTTAATTACACTTTGCCGAGTGTCTAGATTCTGGCACTCGGCAAAATACAGATAAGCCAACTTTGCCGAGTGTCAACCAAAAACACTCGGCAAAGTGTACTGTTTGCCGAGTGTTTCTTTGGGACACCCGGCAAAATAATTTTTTTTTTGTTTTTGGCTTCCAATTTTTTCTGTAGGCTTCCTACGTTACCTTGACCAACATGTTGGAATTTGACACAATTTTAAGACATTTAGCTATATTTCTTTAGTTTATTTCTTTTCATTGATTTTTTTGGAAAATACAAGTTTGAACTGCAAGTGCATCGAATAATGATATTTCATAAATGCAAAAATTATATTCATGTAACTGACTGTTGTTTGAGGCCGTATCCAGGAAGAGACCCGAAATTTCGCACATCTTCTTCACGAAACATGACCATGAACTTGTGGACGAATAGTTTTAAAATTGTATAAAATCCAAGCGGAGTCCGAAATTCATGAAACTTGTCTACAAGTCATGATATCACATGTGGATGCGGTGATAAAAATTTGAGAAGATTTCGAGCACGTCGTCACGTACACTGCTTACAAACCCTAACATGTTAGACTTGCTCCCACTATATCACATGCGGAGATGTGAGAGTTTCTAAGCAGTGTACGTGACGACATGCTCGAAATCTTCTCAAATTTTTATCACCACATCCACATGTGATATCATGACTTTTCAACAAGTTTCATGAATTTCGGACTTCGTTTGGATTTTATAAAATTTTAAAACTATTCGTCCACAAGTTCATGGTCATGTTTCGTGAAGAAGATGTGCGAAATTTTGGGTCTCTTCCTGGATAAGGCCTCAAACAACAGTCAGTTACATGATTATCATTTTTGCATTCATGAAATATCATTATTCGATGCACTTGCAGTTCAAACTTGCATTTCCAAAAAAAATCAATGAAAAGAAATAAACTAAATAAATATAGCTAAATGTCTTAAAATTGTGTTAAATTCCAACATGTTGGTCAAGGTAACGTAGGAAGCCTACAGAAAAAAAAAATTGGAAGCCAAAAGCAAAAAAAATAAATTTATTTTGCCGAGTGTCCTAGAGAAACACTCGGCAAACAGTACACTTTGCCGAGTGTTTTTGGTTGACACTCGGCAAACTAGCCATTTTGCCGAGTGCTAACGGACCACACTCGGCAAACCGCTGACGGTGGCTAACCCCCAACCTTTGCCGTGTGTATACGTTTGCCAAGTGTTAACACTCGGCAAAGTGAAGCGTTTGCCGTATGTTTTTATTTGCCGAGTGTTGACACTCGGCAAAGTGATACGTTTGCCGTGTGTGTTTTTTTGCCGAGTGTTAACACTCGGCAAAGCAGTTTTTTGCCGAGTGTGAGGATTTTGCCGTGTGTTTCCACTCTAACACTCGGCAAATGAGGTTGTTGCCGAGTGTCCGCGTTTTGACACTCGGCAAAATATAAAACACTCGGTAAATCTCGGTTTTCCAGTAGTGGTTTAAGGGTTGTAGCTTAGCTACATAAACAAATAAAAAAGCTAGCATGTAGTACCATTTTTTTTCATATTTCAAGAGCGATTGATAACCGACCTTGTCCTCAGTACAATAAAAAGAAAGGCAGCATGTGATTCTCCATGGCAATGTTCTACTCCCATTTGTTTGATTCAGCTAACTCCAAAGTTCTAATACTAAGTTCCAAAGCCCTAGTAACCACATTTTCTCCATGTCCGTGGATGCAACGACTTCTGGGTTTTAAAGTGGGATACACACTGCTTGGCAAGTTCGAAACGAGATCTTTTCGTGGGCAGCCGTTATAATTGTGTTATATTATATATGGTGCTTATTGCACTTTGTTGCCATCATCCCTTTTTGTTGGACAATGCAGTGTGTTGAGTCGTGTGAATGCAAGTGAGCGTGATGCTGTTTTCAAAAAAAGAATACTGTGTCGGCTCTATTACAAGTAGCACTATCTGTAGCGCCAGAATCACAGTAGGTGGACAAAAATATCCCTACCCCTAAGCTAGATTCCAAGCATATCTCTTAAATCATAGGAGTGTTTGGTCCTTTCGGTGTGAATAAGTACAAGAGTACAAATTGGGTCTTGTCCTCCTTGATCGACGGTCATCTTGCTACCTTCACGCCTTCCCCAAAGCCGCACCCTCCCGCTAGGATGAAGGGCTCTAGGCAGCCACCTAAATTCCCCTAAAGACCTGTGTGTTTGGGCCACTCCCCGATGATAGCTTCGCGTGCACCATCCAAAGGCTAGCGATGTCATGTGTTCTTCGGAGTGGTCCTGAAGGTGACTTCACAGAGGTTGTCATGTTGTCATTCTGGATGCCTGCAAATGGACATTTCAGCTCGCACTGTTGGTTAGATCATTTCTAGTGATGGGACAGGGGATGCTGCGAGGGGTATGGACCCCAATAGTAGCCCCTCGCAGATGACATTCTGCTCCTGTGAAGAGAGGGTGCAAAAAACACATTGTTTGGCCAATATCTCTGAGTGTCACCCCCTTACACGCTCGCAAAATGTTGGTTCCGTGATCATCAGATTAAAAATTAGGTTAAATTATTTTTTTTACTTTTTGCATAATTTTTGGGGTGTTCGATACATGTTCTCCTACAACCGCGGGATTGGATATGGTGTTTTTTTTACCATTATTGTGTGCGTGACGTGGGTTTTGGGGTTGCAAACAGGCTGCCCCCGGTTGTGTGCTTGAGTTTGCAAACTTGCCTTCGAGGCTCTCCTTGGCATTTGCCTTTTGGATGGACATCCCGGAGATCATCTTCCCATTGTCTTCGTGAGCGCAGCCTTCAACTTTCTAAAGGTTTGTTTTAACATGTTTTGCTATTTCGCTTATGCAATCTTTTTTGCTTACTGTGTTTACATAGTTGTACTGTTCTTGATTTCGTGTATGCGCATAGTTGCAACAAAGTCTTCCATGCTGCTCTCTCCCTGATTTCGTGTATGCGCATAGATGTCTTCCACCATAGTTGCAACAAAGTCTTCTAGCTCATCATCTTCTGAAGATACGAGCTCGAGCTCCTCGCGGACCATGAGTGTATCGAAGCAGGGAGAGAGCAGCACCGCAAAGCAATCTTCTAACAGTTTTGCTACTGGTAGCTCTATCCTTGCTCCAGTTTCATGAACGTGGAAGAAAGACTTATTCCAAAACTTGACAGGCATGGGGTCTTGAGCAAGCAGGGAGAGACCAACTTCCACAGTATGGTGATGTTCTTTTGCGAGTAAAGAGAGAGCTTTAGGCCTGTTTGGTTTGGGGTGTTAAAGTTTAACAAATACTGTAGCACTTTCGTCTTATTTGACAAAAAGTTTCCAATCTTGGACTAATTAGGCTTAATAGATTCGTCTCGTAAATTTCTACTAATCTGTGCCGACATGCATGCAATTAGTCTACATTTAGTACTCCATGTATTTACCGTAACATTGATGTGATGGGAGTTAAACTTTAACATGTGCAAACCAAATTGGGCCTTATTAGCTAGACATGCACAATATTACAATCAGCATTTAGGGGACTTTGAGCACACGCAGGAGCTCTCCCCAGCCAGGCTGCAGAATGATTACATTGTCTAGCTAATCTTGCTAAAGTATTTGCTACATGCAGAGACGGAACCAGGGGGGCTAGTAGGGGCCGTGGCCCCAGCACAGTAAGTTTCATTTAATACCTATATAAATATATGAATCTACAGCTAAAAAATATCAATTTTCACCTATTTTTTATTCAAATATTATGATTTTGGTTATAAATAGTGTAAAATATTTAAAAAGTTGTTGAATCATATAATTACGTATATTTTAGCACACTAAAAAAATATGATCATATTTGTTTGGCCCCCTAGTCAGAATCGCTGGTTCCGTCTCTGGCTACATGCTTACCATCTCTCTTCTCATGGGAAATTCTCCAGCAATTTAGCAAACAAGCGAACCCCTTTGCCTCAAATGATCGGGCTTAGCTCTGATCTGTCTTCAGCTGCACGCCCAAACTTTGATACAATTTGTGCGCAGTCAGACTCCAAAATTGCCTGTGGCATTCCCCATTGGGTGGCCCAACGCAGACCCTCCACACATGCCAATGCCTCAGCCCAGGGCCGTCCTGGGGAAATCCGAGGCCTTGTAGGAAACTCAAAAATGAGGCCTACTAGCTCGAGAAAAATAGAACTAAAATATGATATACGATTTAATATATTACATTGCAATAAGGTATGTCAAGAATGGTACCTATGTTGCATAATCTTTACTTGAATAACATCATTCTTTTAGTGTTCTTCGAAATGAAATCTTCAATAATATGCTCATAATCAATCTTCTCTAATATTTTGCTCTCAAGTGCTATTATAGCCAAATCATTAAGTCTTTCTTGTGTTATTGTGAATGAATATTATTGAATTAAAAAATATGAATGATTAGTATTACCTTTGGGCCTCAGCCTCAGCGTCTCGCCTCGCCGGGTGCCTCGTGACCGTCAGGGTCAGGTCAGATCGTCACGGCGATCGCGATACGCAGCAGCGGCCGATAGGGCATTAGGCTCAAGCCAGGGCGACAGAAGAATAGGAGATCGAGACGTACAGGTAGGAATTGGGATCGCACGGACGGGAGACAAAACGACACCAGCGGCCAGGAATCATTTTCTATTGGGCTTGGCTTGCTAATGGGTGATGACGACGTTGCTATTGGGCCAAAGGCTGCTTTGCTTGTTGCTTAACTATATGTCTATATAGGTATATGGGTAATCAGCTGTATATTTGGAGGCCTATGGTATTTGGAGGCCCTGCGCGGTCGCTCACTTAGCACACCCCCAGGGACGGCCCTGCTCAGCCTCCGTCGCACTGGTAAACCTTTCGAAATAACGCTAGGCCAGAAGAGTACTTGGCCGGTGCCGTCTCTCACAATTGCGCCCACGCCCGCCTCTCCTGTCTGTTCTGAGAAAGACCCGTCAAAGTTCAGCTTGACCAAGTCCTCCGGAGGGGGCTCCCAGCAACGCGTGGGTACAGGCGCTTCCCTCGCCCAGGGTCCTCAAGTTCTCTTTGTTGTTGCTGATTGCTTCCTTTTGTCATCATCATACAAGGCCATCTCCTTGCTGCTTGATAGATTTTCCTGCATGTTCAGAAGGAAACCGACAGTCAGACACCGCCATAGGACCTGCTGCATGCATTATATTGTTGTGGATGTTCCACTATCTCCACATAAGAAGCAGAATGAGGTCTCGTTGAACCTTTGGAGAGCTGTCAAGGAGTAACAGAAACCAATCCTTGCCAGTGTATTTCAAATGTTCGGCAATTGGCAATGCCCACTGATGTCTCATAGTATCCCATACAGCCTTCGCATGCGGGCACTCAATAACAGCTTGGTGGCTACTTTCAGGCTCTGCGCCGCATAGATCACAAATTGGCGTAACATCCAAGCGACGCTTGAATTTGTTCAGCTTTGTTGGAAGTATATCCAAGCTCAATTTCCAGGCAAAAATATTCACTTTGGGAGACACCTGCGAGTTCCAAATATTTCCCCAAATTTTCCTATCACCCTCTGTAACACCCTAAAATTTGCATTATTTTAAAATAGAAGGATTTGATTTATTTACGCAATTTTGTGAGCATTTTAACCTAGAGAAATAATAATTTTCATGAAATTAAAATCAACTATAAGGTTAGACACATGCTTGCTCATACATGTTACATATTTTTGTTTTGTATTGAATGTTGTTTGAGAATTTCAAAAGAGAATTCAAATTCTATTCAAATCTTTATTTGAAAATGCATTTGGAAAATTAGAAATGAAAAAGGAAAAGGAAATCTTCTCCCTTCTCAGCTTTTGGCCCGAAGGCCCAGCTTTCCCTCCCCTCTCTGGCTTTCAGCCCGCTCCACAAGTCGCTGGCCCGTTCGGCATCCACCCGGCAGCCCAGCAAGCCTCTTTTTCCCTTTTTCTCTTGGACCGAGCCTAGCTCACTGATTCGGCCCAGCTGGTCCAAGTAGCGAGCCCGCCCCCTCTTCTCTCTTTGTCTCGCTGTCATCCCGGGCACGCATGGCACTGTCTTCCTCCTCTTGCTCGTGTTCGAGCAGGAGTCCACCGAAGGAGTCGAGTCCGCCTCTGCCCCGACGCACTTGGCATGATCCGCAAGAACTTCACCCCTCATAAAAAGGTAGCGACGTTTGCCGCCCTATTCTCAGCCCTAACCCGAAGCCACTGTCCTCGAATCGAGCCGCAGTGGTTGCAAGCCCTAATCCACCGCCGCCGAGCTCAAACCGTTGTTTTCGTCGCTTCAACGTCACCATAAGCAAGTCGTCGAGATTCGCAACATGATTGCGAAGCCTCCAAGCCTCTTCTTCCTTCTTCTCTCATCTCGGTTCGCTCACTGTGCATCGCCATTGTTCACAGGATCACCGTTGCCGCCATCCCGAGCCGTGTATCGTCCCCGATCCATTCTCGCCCACGTTTTCATCCCCGATGAGTTTGCCTTGAGCTTCTCTCTCTTTCTATGCTTTTCCCGAGCTCGATAATGGTCTCTAGAGCCGGATTCAAGAATGCCGGCGAGGTTTCTCACCGCCGGCCATGGCCTCCACCGTGCTGGAACAGTGTCGGCCAGTTAGCCCTTCCTCTTCACTTCCCATCTTCTGATCCCGGCCATCCAAATAAGATCCAACGATCCAGATCGCGTGATACCTCTTCGCGTGTCTCTTTTTCTAAAGAGTCCCTTAGTTATTCTATAATTATGCCCGTCGTCCTCGAATCAGATTAAAAACCTAGTTTTTATTTATTTTAAATCGTAATTAAGTTCAGTTTATTTACAATTTTGTCACTGTCTTTAATTGCTTATCAAATTTACGTTTTAACTCCGATTTGACCCGTTCAAGTTGTGTTAGGTTCATAATTTCATAATCTACATGTTAGTGCTACTGTTTAGTAGGTTTTCAACTTTTAAATTTTGAGATTAGATTTAATCTATTACTTTAACAAAGTAAACCTTGTTTTAATCATAACTTTTTCATTTTAGCTCTGATTTACGTGCAATTCGCGTCTGTGTGATCCTAGTGAGATGTAGATTCATTTTACAAACTTTTCATCTTATTTTACTACTATTGGTGTACTGTTCTAATTGTAGCTTTGTTTGCTTTGTATGATTGCTCTTAGATGATTGTTGTTGATGTGTTAATCGAGAATAGACGGTGAGCAGTTCGTTGGTGATCAAGAGTACTATTACGAACTGGATCAACAGGACCAGCTAGATCAAGGCAAGTATAGTATGGGATTATCCTTGTTACCTATTTACTTTAATTCACTTAATTCATTATGCATGTGTCTCCTTGTTAAGGATGCCTTAGTATTGATATTGATTCTTGAATCCTATGGTTATAGCATTGGGTAGTTTGCTAGTGTTCACATAAACAATGATCTTGTAATTTGACTAATGATATATGTAATAACATTAAAAGATGATTTTTAGCAACAGGGAACAAGAGGGCTAGAGTTTTCTCTAGATTCCTCTTCGTAAGGACTTATCTGTAAGCGAACATTCGGGACTTACAGTACACCTGTGAGGGCTACATGGCTCTGGCTTTAGTCATATAAGGGGACCTTTTCTAGCCTGCTAGTGGTTACTTTTATGACGCAAAAGAGGTATGTTCTGGGTTGGGTGTAGTACGGCTTCTGTCCTTATGAGTATAGGCTGCGTGTCATTGTGCCATACGGAAGGGGAGCTCTACATTTGCAGGACACAGAAACCTAGCGGCCCTAACTTGTTAGACGAACCTTAGAAAGACTTCATTGTGAAACTTAACCGTCCAATGGCGAGTCCTGACCTCGGACTTTTGGGGATCACGACTCATAGTGAAAGTGTACAACCTCTGCAGAGTGTAAAACTGGTATATCCGTCGTGCTCACAGACACGAGCGTCCTTGGACCCTTACAGAATAGACATCACTATTAATTTACTTGTTCTTGTTATTCATTATTCTATTTACATGATCATGTGTTTATTATGGGAACATCAACAACTTGTTGCTACTCAATTGCTTAAAATATGACCAACTAAAAGCTACATGCAGTTAAACATGTGTCTATCCCTTTTGAGCTTCATGAACCCCATGTTACACTTATTGAGTACCTTTGTGCTCACTCTTGCATTCCCCCACACCTCAGGATGGACTCCAGAATGTTTGAATAGTGATTACTACTACTACTTCCCTGAAGATTACTAGACTTGTAGTCAACCAGTTGACGTGCCTGTGCTATGGAGCTAGCTACCACAAGAGTTATCTTATGTTTCCGCTTAAATATGTGAAGACTCTGTGATATTATTCGTTATGTAATAAATATTTGTAATGATACTATTTATATTTGTCATCTTATGTGTGATTGATCTATGGGCGCACATAAGATTATACATTCTATTTGTTCCTTAAAAATGGGTGTGACAGATTGGTATCAAAGCTATGTTGACTGTAGGACGCAAGCCTAATTAGTAATGGTCGTCTTAGTTCTCTTTTCTTCACTTGTTTCATGCTTATCACCTTACTCTTGATAATTGCTAAATTTTTATGCTCCTTTCGCCTTATCCTATTGTGAAAATATTGCTTCCATTCTAATTTACTCTGGGTCTAAATTCTGTAGATGCCTCGTGCCCGCAAGACTGCCCGCATCACTACTGGAGGCTACTGTCCACCCTGTTCTCTGTATGAATCAATGGAGCCTCGGGAGGAACCAGAAGACACTGCACCAACCCTGCCACCATCACCGGTTCAGGCGCTAGAACCAGTGTTGCCCCAAGAAGATCTTGAACCTAAAGAGGAGGTTGTCTACTTAAGTGATGATGAAGATGATGAGCTTGCCCAAGATGGAGAACAACCCCTGTCGCCTCCAAAAGATGATTCCGCTAAAGTTGGTGTGCCATCCCTTCCTATGGGTTGGATTACAAAGGTCCATCACAAGTCAAGCTGTGACACTCCTTCGCACCACCGACTGATTGGCATGCTTAGTGCCTACTTCACAGATTGTGATCCCGCGTTTGAGTATGTCTGCTGGGAGCACAAGCATCCGTTGGAAGCTACTTATTGGAAGTGCCATGTGTGTGTCTTCGTTAAGGATGAAGAGATGGATACTTATCTGCTGGATAGGTGTTTTTCTCATAGGGGTCGTCGTGCCACTATAGAAGATGGTATAGAAGATGCAACCTTTGAAGCATGCTTGGGACTTCGTCACTTCCGCTATGAGATTATGCAAGATGATCAATATCACTATTTTCCCCATGGATACCCTGAGCAAGGATGGGTAATGATGAACCCTGGGAATTTTGAACTAATTCCTCGAGTCATGGTAGATTTTGGTCATGACATGATGGTGAAGAATTGTCGGTTGGAAGCCATGGTTAAAGCTTTGGGAAAAGACGTCAAGAGGTACCAAGAGATGATAGATGGTCTAAGGATTGATCAAGGCATGGAGGCGATCTATGACTCTCATGAACATAAAGCCCGTCCCTAGGAGTTGGAATACCATCTATGTAATAATACGATAGTACGAGTAGTGTCGAGTTAAGTTGAGTTTTGTGGTGTCGTGTGAACTTTGTGTGGTTAGTTGAGTTATTATTGTGCCTATGTGTGATTTGGTTTTTCCATGTAATGAGTGCTGGAGCTTTTTGGGCTTGTCTACAAAAGTTCCTAGTTAAAGATACTAAGTTTAAGTATGATAAATAAATAGTATAGTTGGGTTAACCTTTTCTCTCTGCTCTGTCCTTTCTGGAGCGGTCTGCCTTTTCTTTTATGCTCGAAATTAACTGTTTAGCGAAAAATTCTGAAATTTTTATTAGAGTAACTAGACCCATGTTCCTTTCCAATGTCTCTAGAATCACCTTTTTATCTGTTATGGATCATGAGATATAATCGTTACAAGATGAAGTTTCTGCGCAGTCTAGAAATCAGAAACAGTTTCTATTGTGTCTTGTTTTTTATTAACTTTTTGACAGAATTTGGGTTTGTGAGTTAAATAAAAGTTGTAGACAATTTCATAATATTTCCAACCATATAAAGTACACCTCTATTGGATATCTGTAACTCGAGATAGGTTTGTTTTACCGAACTGCTAAACTTGGGATATATCTAGAAGGTTTTCAGATTCCGTTCTCTATCTCTAGAATTGTCTATAATGTGGTAATCTCTAAGATTTGGTATTGTATTGGATGACACATGTCTGGAAGAGGACGAGGCCGAGGCCGTGGTTGTGGAGTTGGTCCACCACCCACTATTCATGAGCTCTTGGCAATGCAGACACAGTTGATGGAGGCTCTGGTGAACAATCAGCAAAACCAGCCAGTTGGAGGAGCACCTGCGCGTGATAAGCGTGGTGAATTTTTGAAGGGTCATCCTCCAGTGTTCACCCATGCCGCTGATCCATTGGAAGCTGATGATTGGCTTCGTGTGGTGGAGAAGCAGCTCAACATTGCTCAGTGTAATGATGAACAGAAGGTGTTGTTTGCTTTGGGACAACTTCAAGGAGCAGCTCAAGACTGGTGGGATTCATATCAGTATGGCCGTCCTGCAAATTCTCCCGTCGTTACTTGGTAGGAGTTTACAGAGAGTTTTAGATCCTACCATATACTAGAGGGAGTGATGGCGCCGAAGGCAGAGGAATTCCACAATCTGACACAGGGATCTATGCCTATAGTTGAGTATCGCAACAAGTTTGCTCAGTTGTCACGTTATGCGCCGAATGAGGTGGCTAATGATGTCGATAAGCAGCGACTCTTCTTGAAGGGTCTACATGATGGTCTTCAATTGCAGCTGATGTCCAATGCTTACCTAGATTATCAAACATTAGTGAATCGCGCTATTGTGGTGGACAACAAGCGCAAGGAGATGGATGCCAAAATGAAGAGGCTTCAGGGACAGGTATCTGGAAGTAATAGTCGCCAGCACACTGGTTTCCAGCAGGGCTATCAGTAGGGTTATCAGCAGAGGTATCCACCTAACCAATGGAACAGTGGTCAAATTCTGCCAAGTAATCAGTTTCTGCAACGTCCTCCGTACCAGCCGCAGAATGGTAATCAACGTCCTCAACAACAGAATGGGAACCAGAATCAACGCCAGGGCACCCCCAACAACACCCCAATGAAGACTAGTGCCCCTAATACTCCTACTAAGTGTTTTTGTTGTGGAAAAGAAGGTCACATGTCTTATAACTGTCCTGAGAAGGCCAATCAGCAAACCCCCCAGAAGCAGAATAGTAACCAGAAGCCACCGTACTATAGAAAGGTGACTCATGTGTCTGAGGAAACTGCAATGGCGGAACCTGAAGTTATGCTCGGTATGTTCGATGTCTATTCCATTCTTGCCACTGTTCTTTTTGATTCTAGAGCTTCACATTCATTCATATCTCAAATATTTGTTAAGACACATAGCATACCTTTATGTGCCATGAAAAACCCCATACTAGTAAATTCACCTGGGGGAAGTATGCAAGCTTCCTATCAATGCTTCCCTATTAGTTTAATTTTAAGGGGGGGGGGTAGAATTCAAAGTGAGCCCTATAGTGTTGAGAACAGCTGGGATTGATCTTATTCTGGGACTAGATTGGATGAAGCAAAATCAGACAGTGATTCAGTGTAAGGAAAAGGCAGTAGCTCTAACAACACCGAAGGGAGATCGAATTAGTGTGGAGATTATAGTGCAGAGGCAGCAGACAGCTACAGTGAATCGGCTTGGTGATAATGTTAATCAGGAGGATCTAGTTGTGGATGAATTTCCGGATGTGTTCCCCGATGACTTGCTAGGTATGCCACCCGACTGCGACATTGAGTTTATTATTGAATTATTACCTGGAACTACACCTATAGCTAAGCGTCCATATAGAATGAGGGTTAATGAATTAGAGGAACTTAAGAAACAAGTGAAAGAGTTGCAAGAGAAAGGTTTTATCCGTCCTAGCTCTTCACCGTGGGGAGCTCCAGTGATCTTTGTTGACAAGAAGGATGGTTCTCAAAGGATGTGTGTTGATTATCGGTCACTCAACGAGGTAACTATTAAGAATAAGTATCCACTGCCTAGGATTGATGACTTATTTGACTAGTTGAGAGGTGCTTGTGTGTTTTCTAAGATTGATCTTCGCTCTGGTTATCATCAATTGAAGATTCGTGCTACTGATATACCAAAGACAGCATTCACAACATGGTATGACTTGTATGAGTATACAGTGATGTCTTTTGGCTTGACCAATGCTCCTGCATACTTTATGTACTTAATGAATAAGGTATTCATGGAGTATCTCGATAAGTTTATAGTAGTATTCATTGATGATATATTGGTATACTCCAAGACTAAGAACATGCTAAACATTTAAGGTTGGTCTAGCAAAAGCTTAGAGAGCATAAGCTCTATGCTAAGCGTAGTAAGTGTGAGTTCTGGTTGAAGGAAGTTGCCTTTCTAGGTCATGTAGTCTCTAATGGTGGAATTTCAGTGGATCCTAGCAAGGTAAAGGATGTGTTGAATTAGAAGCCACCAACCGATGTGGGAGAAATTCATAGTTTCTTGGGATTGGCTGGATATTATAGAAGATTTATTGAAGGGTTTTCTAAGCTTGCTAAGCCAATGACAGCATTGTTAGAAAATAATGCTAAGTTTGTGTGGTCTGATAAGTGGCAGGCTAATTTTGAGGAACTGAAGGAGAGATTAACTACAGCCCTGGTGTTGGTTTTGCCAGATTTGAGTAAGAACTTCTCTATCTATTATGATACATCTCGTTTGGGTCTTGGTTGTGTGCTTATGCAAGAAGGCAAAGTAGTGGCATATGCATCTCGACAGTTGAGAAAGCATGAGTTAAATTACCCTACTCATGACTTGGAGTTAGAAGCAGTGGTGCATGCTTTGAAAATATGGAGGCATTATTTGATTGGGCATAAAAGTGATATTTACATTGATCATAAGAGCTTGAAGTATATTTTCACCCAGTCAGATCTGAACTTGAGACAACATCAATGGTTAGAATTGATTAAGAATTATGATTTGGAGGTACATTATCATCCAGGCAAGGCTAATGTTGTTATTGATGCTCTTATTAGAAAGAGCTATGCTAATGAGGTACAAGTAATACCTATGTCAAATGAGTTGTGTGATGAGATTGAGCATTTAAACTTGGGTATTGCCATTAATGCAGTGGAATTGGTGAGAGAACCTATATTGGAGCAAGAGATACGTAAGGGTTAGTTGATAGATGACAAAATAAAGTAAATAGTTGAGAATATACCGAAAGGCAAGGCACCTGAATTCCGTTTGGATGATAAAGGAACTCTATGGTTTGGGAAACGATTATGTGTGCCTGGGGACAAAGCTGTAAGAGAAGCAATTCTATGTGAAGCTCATGAGTCAGCTTACTCTATTCATCCTGGAAGTACCAAGATATATATGGATTTGAAAGAGAAGTATTGGTGGTATGGGTTGAAAAGAGATGTTGCAGAGTATATTGCACTATGTGATACATGTCAGAGGGTTAAAGCTGAACATCAGATACCTGCAGGATTATTGCAACCTATGCAGATACCTGAGTGGAAGTGGGAAGAAGTTGGTATGGACTTTATAGTAGGGTTACCATGCACTCAGAGAGGTTTTGATTCAATATGGGTGATAGTGGATCGTTTGACTAAAGTTGCTCACTTTATACCGGTCAGAACAACGTATTCTAGTGCAAAGTTGGTTGAACTGTATATGGAAAGGATAGTAAGTTTGCACGGAGTTCCAAAGAAGATAGTGTCAGATCGAGGTACTCAATTCACATCATATTACTGGCAGAAAGTATAAGAGTCATTGGGGACTAAGCTGAATTTTAGCACAGCATATCATCCTCAGACGGATGGGCAAACTGAAAGGATTAATCAGATATTGGAAGACAAGTTGAGAGCTTGGGCTTTGTAGTATGGTACTAGTTGGGATAAGAGTTTATCATATGCAGAGTTTTCCTACAATAATAGTTATCAGAAAAGTCTACAGATGGCACCTTTTGAAGCTCTGTATGGTCATAAGTGTAGAACTCCGTTGTTCTGGAATCAGATAAAAGAAAGTCAAGTGGTCGGTCCCGATGTGCTTAAGATTGCTGAGAAACAAGTAAGAATGATTAGAAACAATTTGAAAGCAGCTCAGTCACGACAGAAAAGTTATGCCGATACTCAATGGAGAGAATTGACTTTTGAAGTAGGAGATTATGTCTACCTGAAAGTATCATCTATGAGAGGTGTGAAAAGGTTCAACCGGAAAGGAAAGTTAGCACCGAGGTATGTCGGTCCTTTTAAGATCTTAGAGAGACGTGGTGAAGTGGCATATCAATTGGAATTACCTCAGAGCTTAGCAGGTGTGCATGATGTGTTTTATGTGTCTCAATTAAAGAAATGTTTGTGTGTACCGGAAGAACATATACCGTTAGAAGAGCTCACTGTTAAGGAAAATCTCACCTATGAGGAGTATCCAGTAAAGATCTTGGAGACAGCAGAAAGAGTTACTAGGAGCCAAGTTATAAAGATGTGTAAAGTTCAATGGAGTCGGTATTCAGAAGCAGAGGCTACCTGGGAAAGAGAGGAAGATTTAAGAAAAGCATACCCACAGTTGTTTGAGTAAGCATCATTCAAATCTCGGGACAAGATTCATTTTAAGGGGGTAGAATTGTAACACCCTAAAATTTGCATTATCTTAAAATAGGAGGATTTGATTTATTTACGCAATTTTGTGAGCATTTTAACATAGAGAAATAATAATTTTCATGAAATTAAAATCAACTATAAGGTTAGACACATGCTTGCTCATACATGTTGTTGCATATTTTTTGTTTTGTATTGAATGTTGTTTGAGAATTTCAAAAGAGAATTCAAATTATATTCAAATCTTTATTTGAAAATGCATTTGGAAAATTAGAAACGAAAAAGGAAAATGAAATCTTCTCCCTTCTCAACTTTTGGCCCAAAGGCCCAGCTTTCCCTTCCCTCTCTAGCTTTCAGCCCGCTCCATAAGTCACTGGCCCGTTCGGCAACCACCCGACAGCCTAGCAAGCCTCTTTCCCCCTTTTTCTCTTGGACTGAGCCTAGCTCACTAATTCGGCCCAGCTGGTCCAAGTAGCGAGCCCGCCCCCTCTTCTCTCTTTGTCTCGCTGTCATCCTGGGCCCGCGTGGCACCGTCTTCCTCCTCTTGCTCGTGTTCGAGCAGGAGTCCACCGAAGGAGTCGAGTCCGCCTCTGCCCCGACGCACTTGGCTTCATCCGCAACAACTTCACCCCTCATAAAAGGTAGCGACGTTTGCTGCCCTATTCTCAGCCCTAACCCGAAGCCACTATCCTCGAATCGAGCCGCAGTGGTTGCAAGCCCTAATCCGCTGCTACCGAGCTCAAACCGCTGTTTCCGTCGCTTCAACGTCACCGTAAGCAAGTCGTCGAGATTCGCAACATGATTGCGAAGCCTCCAAGCCTCTTCTTCCTTCTTCTCTCATCTCGGTTCGCTCACTGTGCATCACCATTGTTCACAGGATCACCGTTGCCGCCATCACGAGTCGTGCATCGTCCCCGATCCATTCTCGCCCACGTTTTCATCCCCGGTGAGTTTGCCTTGAGCTTCTCTCTCTTTCTATGCTTTTCCCGAGCTCGATAGTGGTCTCTAGAGCCGGATTCAACAACGCCGGCGAGGTTTCTCGCCGCCGGCCATGGCCTCCACCGTGCTGGAACAGTGTCGGCCAGTTAGCCCATCCTCTTCATTCCCATCTTCTGATCTCGGCCATCCAAATAAGATCCAACGATCCAGATCACGTGATACCTCTTCGCGTGTGACTTTTTCTATAGAGTCCCTCAGTTCTTCTATAATTATTCCCGCCGTCCACGAATCAGATTAAAAACCCGGTTTTTATTTATTTTAAATCAAAATTAAGTTCAGTTTATTTACAATTTTGCCACTGTCTTTAATTTCTTATAAAATCTACGTTTTAACTCTGATTTGACCCGTTCAAGTTGCGTTAGGTTCATAATCTACATGTTAGTGCTACTGTTTAGTAGGTTTTCAACTTTTAAATTTTGAGATTAGATTTAATCTATTACTTTAACAAAGTAAATCTTGTTTAAATCATAACTTTTTTGTTTTAGCTCCGATTTACGTGCAATTCACGTCTGTGTGATCCTAGTGAGATGTAGATTCGTTTTACAAACTTTTTATCTTATTTTACTACTGTTGGTGTACTATTCTAAATGTAGCTTTATTTGCTTTGCATGATTGCTCTTGGATAATTGTTGTTGATGTGTTAATCGAGAATAGACGGTGAGCAGTTCGTTGGTGATCAAGAGTACTATTACAAACTAGATCAATAGGACCAAATAGATTAAGGCAAGTATAGCATGGGATTATCCTTGTTACCTATTCACTTTAATTCACTTAATTCATTATGCATGTGTCTCCTTGTTAAGGATGCCTTAGTATTGATCTTGTTCCTTGAATCCTATGGTTATAGCATTGGGTAGTTTGCTAGTGCTCACATAAACAATGATCTTGTAATTTGACTAATGATATATGCAATAACACTAAAAGATGATTTTTATCAATAGGGAACAAGAGGCCTAGTGTTTTCTCTAGATTCCTCTCCGTAAGGACTTATCTATAAGCGAACATCCGGGACTTACAGTACAGCTGTGAGGGCTACATGGCTCTGGCTTTAGTCATATAAGGGGACCTTTTCTAGCCTGTTAGTGGTTACATTTATGGTGCAAAAGGGGTGTGTTCTGGGTTGGGTGTAGTGCGGCTTCTGTCCTTATAAGTATAGGTTGCATGTCATTGTGCCATACGGAAGGGGAGCTCTACATTTGCAGGGCACAAAAACCTAGCGGCCCTAACTTGTTAGATGAACCTTGGAAAGACTTCATAGTGAAACTTAACCGTCCAATGGGGAGTCCTGACCTCAGACTTTTGGGGATCACGACTCACAGTGAAAGTGTACAATCTCTGCAGAGTGTAAAACTGGTATATCAGTCGTGCTCGCGGACACGAGCGGCCTTGAACCCTTACGAAATAGAGATCGCTATTAATTTACTTGTTCTTGCTATTCATTATTCTCTTTACATGATCATGTGTTTATTATGGGAACATCAACAACTTGTTGCTACTCAATTGCTTAAAATATGACCAACTAAAAGCTATATGCAGTTAAACCTGTGTCTATCCCTTTTGAGCTTCATGAACCTCATGTTACACTTGTTTAGTACCTTTGTGCTCACCCTTGCATTCCCCCACACCTTAGGATGGACTCCAGAATGTTTGAATAGTGATTACTAATACTACTTTCCTGAAGATTACTAGACTTATAGTCAACTAGTTGACGTGCCTATGCTATGGAGCTAGCTACCACAAGGGTTATCTTATGTTTCCCCTTAAATATATGAAGACTCTGTGATATTATTCGTTATGTAATAAACATTTGTGATGATATTATTTATATTTGTCATCTTATGTGTGATTGATCTCTGGGCACACAGAAGATAATACATTCCATTTGTTCCTTAAAAATGGGTGTGCTGTCACACCCGACCCAATTTAAAATTTGGCCCATAGTGGCCCATGTGAATGTTATGAGATATTGTGGAGAGTTTAGTCCCACCTTGGTTGTTTAGAGTGGGATAGACCAACATATAAGGCTCCTAGAGTCCATCTCACCATCTCCGGGTTAATCCTTTTACGCGAAGTGAGGATGAAAGCGTAAGTGGGATGGTGGTAGGTGTGGTTCATTCAGCGTGCAGAGTGGATCTGAGACGTTTAGACTCTGGGGCGTTACAAAATGGTATCAGAGCCGACCTTCACAGCCACTGGCGCGTGCGGGCCAGGAGCTGGACATGGGATTCATTGCGCGTGTAGGCTCTACGGAGTGCACGGCGTGGCACATGTGTTGGCACTGGGCGCACGGTCACGTGTGCTAAGAGGGAACGTTCCTGGTCATCGTTTGCCTGATTGTGGGTATGTTGGGCCCAACGAGGATGTCAGGTTCTTTGAGGGGGGTGTATATTACACCTGGCCCAATTTGGAATTTGGCCCATAATGGCCCATGTGAATGTTATGAGATATTGTGGAGAGTTTAGTCCCACATTGGTTGTTTAGAGTGGGATAGACCAACATATAAGGCTTTTAGAGTCCATCTCATCATCCCCGGGTTAATCCTTTTACGCGAAGCGAGGACGAAAGCGTAAGTGAGATGGTGGTAGGTGTGGTTCATTCAGCATGCAGAGTGGATCTGAGCCGTTTGGACTCTGGTGCGTTACACCCTCCAGATGGGTAGTAGTCGCCAAGCTTGCTTCTCTATTTTGTTCCTGTAGGGCTATGTAATATGCGCTTTGCATCGAAAACATTCTGGACTTCTCCGGTGTTGCCATGCAAGGAAATGCTCCGTTCTTCTTGTAGTGAGTCGAATTTTGGCGATAGCCTCGGCATCAGCTGGATTGAAGGTGCTGCATTCGGTGGAGGTCCTAATCTGTTCCTTCCAAGTTAAGCAGATTGGCCACCCATCGGAGACAATTCCTTCCTCGCAGAGTAGTTACTAGTATGGTGATGTTTGTGTTCGGTAAATCCGTGTGTTGGTGCCAACAACAACAATTGCCTTATTTGGGGTAGACTTGAAGGGACAGAAGACACCCTGCCGTGAAGACTTGTTTTTCTTGCAGCTCAATCCTTAACTAAAAAATAGTTAGGCCCAAACACAATAAAGGCTTCACTATTTGATGTAAGATGTTGGATTGTAACTAATTTTTTGTTAGCTTCAAGAACATAGAGCACATTATTGAACATAATCACGATCGGGTGTATGAACAAAACCAAGACCAGTTTTATCAACTTGTCCATCAACCCATGCTCTTGCATGGGCTAGTATCTTAGGGGACATGAGCATTAGTTTTCTTAATACCTCTGACTAATAAAAAATACTTATATTAAATTATATGTTTCCTTTGTTGGTTTTCTACAATAAACATAATAGATACATAGTAGTCTTTATCTAGATATGATTCAGGATGGCAACGGGGCGGATTCGGATCGGGTGGAATCTTCACGGACCTGAACCCGAAACCCGAAACCCGAACTCAAAACCCGAAACCGCCCCGACAACCATTTCGGGTGACAATCCAAACCAAAAACCAAACCCGGTGGATACCCGAAACCCGAATGGTTAACGGAAACCCAAAACCGCCCACTATAAGCAATAAGAAAAATAATAAGTAAAGAATTTTTAGCAACATATATATGACATATATTACATATTCAAATGTATAAACAAGAGGCAATAAACAACATACAATTTCATGACTCAACTTAGAACAAATTTAATAGCTTACATAAAAAATTATTAATAAAAACACTTGAGTTGTATTCAAAATGTTATATTGCGGATATCCATTGGGTACCCGCGGGTGAAAACCGAAACCCGAAACCAAATCCGATAAGTTTCGGGTATCTGAACCCGAAAACCGTGGGCAAAAAATCAAACCCGAACCCGAAACCGCTAGACCCGAAACCGACGGATATCCACCCCAAACCCGCCCTGCTGCCATCTTTAGCTATGATAAACTTAAAAATTACTGATCTATATGTTTTCATCTATATCCATAGTTTTGTTTTTTATTTGCATGACACCTCTGTGTATTTTAAATTTGCCTTTAGCTGAACCCTTAACTTAGACTATGGTAGTTCTTGTTGCTGCCATAACTTATGACATTATGAATCTAAATTTTAATTTTCAAATATTAGTCTGATTGATTACTATATATTTCTTTAACCACAAGTTAACTTGAAATGTATCTTTTATTAACACTCCTTTATACCTTTTTATAAAATAAGGACATTAGATTACAGACTACACTCTTAAATACTATGACATCATAAACAGCCATTTAAAACCTCTACCACATTGCTTAAGATCAGTGGTAAAGTTTCAATGGAGATCTTGGATGAATAGAATTGCTAACCTCACGGCGACATTAATATTTAAGTCTTACAATGACAATTACTCCAAAGTAACTCAAAGGCCAGGAAGATATACCCACATGTGGTTTGCACTAACCTTGGCTCTTCTCAAGATGTTCGTTTTTTTCTTACAAAAAATAAAGCTACAATAATGGTTGTACTATCAATATACTGCTTGTGTAAATCCTAATTAACCGAGGCCTTTGAATGGAGGCGGTTCAGATGCCCACCTCGGAAAAATCGTTTTTGCCCGCCTCGGTAAAGATTTCTATAGTAGTGCACGTGGGCATCGCCCTGGCCTCCGATGGCCCCCCTCGCCGTGCCACCTTGTCCTTCACCACGCTGCGTCGCCCCATGCCACGTCCCCGGCCTCTGCCCCCACCCTGCAAGAGCCGCACGAATCTTGACACCCTTCCTATAGCTAGGATAGCCCTGGTGGCCACACAGACATGTGGAAAATCCACTCTCGGTCACCTATACTCTCTCTATTGTGGGAGATGCTCCCATGATACCTCTATGATCGCCTCCTTGGGTCTCTCTCTTGGCCGACGCTCTTAGCTGCAGATTCAGGGAGTAGGGCGACCGTGACCTCTACTTGGGGCTCGAACTCGACGACGTGGTGGCATGACCGTTTGCCATGGCATCTTCATCCTCTTCAGCAGAGCACAAGGAAGCAGTGTGGTGTGCTCAGCTCCAACAACGCAAAGAGGGGCGACTGTCGGGGCAAGCGAACCACTAACTTGAGCTCCTATTATTATCCACTGATGGCATCATGGCTAGATCCGCTAGTGCTGGCAGTTGGGGCAGTTCTATGGCATGGTCTACCTGCGCGGACAGCTGGTCGACATCTTGGCGAGCGAGGTCGGTGGTATGCGCGGACAGCCAGGTCACATGGCCAATGACGGTTGGCCAGATGTGAGGAGAGGAGAGGGAAAGGGATCAGAAGACAGGTTGGTGAGAGGTGAATGGAGACTTTTTTTTGCCAAACTTTAGCACTTTAAACCCTAATTTGCTGGGTTTAAAGAGCTAATGGACTAATGACTAGTTGGGGTGGTGGCTAAAAATAAATTAGCCCACCGTTTAGCCCTCTTGTTTGGATAGCTGCTAAGTGCTAACTAATAGGCCATGAGATCCAAATAGGGCGTATGCCATTAAATTGGATACACATATGTGCATTCATAAATTCAAATAGGTTCTCCATTGTTAATAATGTTATGTTGTCGAGTGTACAAGCAAACGATGGAAATGAAGAGTAGAGACTTATTTTTAGAGTCACTGCCCTACTGACGCACAACATAAAAAACAGAATTCTCAAAAGTAGAAAAAAACACTTCAATCAAAATTGGAGGTCCTGATTTAGAGTAATTTCATGGTAGAGTTGCTTTAAGGGCACTCACAATGCAAGAAACTATTAGCAGTTTTCATAACATAGGACATCATATTCTTCCCATTACAAGATTTTTCTGTAGCATAGGACATGAGTAATGATAGAAACCATATTTGCTCTCCCAATGCGGTTATAGTAGTTTCTTATCCATCGATAATCGTAAAGACCCAGTTTCTTAGTTAGACTTGGTTTTTTAGATTTTGCCTTTCTCTCCTTATTAAATCACTTACCACATCAAAAAATTACCTACGTGGCAGTATAATTAGTATCTATAGAAACTACCATAACTTCTGCACAGTGAGTGCCATAATAGACCTCGCATAAAAAAAGTTGTGGCGTCTGTTGGATCAAAAGATCACCTTAATTGAAAAACACCCATATGTATTCATGAACACGAAGCAATCAAGCTCCATTCAAAAGAGCGCAGGAACCGAAGTGGTCATGTAAATTCTTGGTGGACTCGTTGGTAGCTCGGAGCTGGAAAGTCGCAGCAGATTTTGGCTATGTTTAGTTCCCAAGTTTGGAGTGCCAAAATTCACTGTAGTATCACTGTAGCATTTTGTTTGTATTTGGTAATAATTGTCCAACTGTTGACTAATTAGGCTCAAAACGTTCGTCTCGTAAAGTATAACCAAACTGTACAATTAATTTTTGATTTTATCCACATTTAGTACTCCACCCATGTATCACAAGTTTGATGTGACGTAAAATTCTTTTTTTTTTTGCGTAGTGCACTTTTCAATGGAACTAAACACAGCCTTTATTGTCTTTCCACTACTCCTGGCGCTTGGGGTTCTGCACTGCGTTCATACATTCCAGCCAAAGAAGCTAGGCGTACCGCGTACGCGAGACGGCGAGAGTACCCTACATATACTCCAGAGCTCGGGGAGGAAGCGAATCGTCTATTCGTCTTGCGCGGCCGCCGCCTCTCTCTCTCTCTCTCTCAGGTGATCGAAGCTGATGCAAATTCATCGCCTCGTCTTCCTCCGTGGATCGATCTGCTAGCTTTTTCAACGTAGCTAACCTCTTGTCTTCTTTGATTGTTTCTTTTTGTCGCACAGAGCCTGGTGGCATCCTCGACCGCGACGACCGGCAGGATGCCTCCTCGGAAAGCGCCCACGAATGCGTCTGCCGCCGTCGCAGTCGGAGGCCGCGACCACATCAGCAACCTCCCGAACAGCGTGCTGCAGCACATGCTCTCCTTCCTACCGGCACTGGACGTCGTGCGGACATGTGAGCTCGCCAAGCGCTGGCGCCACCTGTGGAAGTCCACCCCCGTCCTGCGCTTCCTGTGCGGCGATACGATGGAACCAGAGTCCATGGAGGAGATTGAGGAGTTCGTGGACCAACTGCTACGCCTGTGAATCTGCGGAGGCACACCACTCGACACGAATCTTAAGATTGTTGGATGTGAGATTGAGGATCCCTTCTCATCACAATCCCTAAAGCGTCTAACCATCCATTGTTGTTCTTTTGGTGATGACCGTCGCAAGGCTATCTGTGCCCCGAATCTAGTTTCACTAGAGCTTGAAGTCTGCGGAGGCAGCATTTGCAGGGTTCCATCGCTTCAAAGGATGCCATCCTTACTGGCAGCATATGTCGCAATCTACAGCAGTGCTGATTGCATTGAATCTGATTCTGATGATGATGACAACCAAAGTATTCTACTGCAAGGTTTATCAGAAGTTCGGAACTTGGTGCTCTTATCTTGTGACACCAAAATAGTATCCTTGTACACTTGAGTCATAATGTTCATGCTTACATTTAGGTTTTATTAATGCTTCTTTGTTTGCATTGTCTAGTTTATTTTCAGAAGGGACCTGAAATTTTGCTCTAGTTTCAACAACTTGAAGTCTTTGCTCCTTAATGAATACTGGTGTGAGCCTGCTGATTTCAGTGCCTTAGCTTGCCTCCTCAAACTTTGCCCGGTGCTGGAGAAGCTCACTCTTCAACTATATTCAAAGGTATATAATTTCAAATGAAAATGCTGCATTGCATAGAAACTAGAACGTAATATTATTGTTGTTTGTGGATTGATCTTGCCAAAATCGTTACATTTACTACAGGGACCAAAATATAAAGTGGAGATCAAACTGAACTGCAACCCATTGGAGATATCAGCCGAAATATCACAACACCTTAAGATAGTGGAAGTCAAACGTCAAGTGTATGACGAGAGAATTAACAATGTTTTGACATTTCTTACTAAACAAATTTGTAAGTTATTAACTGACATTATTGTTCATTTTTCCCCTTATGTACCCAAGTGACTGAATTTAGCTGCACTGAGCAGTGATACTATTGGTTATGAACCATATATAGCGCCGTCTTGCTTATTGCTTATGAACAAAAATTCAAATGCTTGTTTTAATTATTATTAATAGTCATTTTACCTTTGATTCGTGGTAACCAATCGGTACATTTTGGGACTTTGTGTTAGCATCACCACCAAGTTAGAATGTTATATTGCATTAAATTAAATAGTACAAAGATGACCACACTAACTTTTTATTGAGTACGTAAGTAGATAACAAGTGTCATACCAGTATACAAAATTGCATTTTTTCCCCCAAAAAAACGAGAATGTTGCATTGATTTGATTTCCTTTGATCCCTGCATGGCTTACTTTATTAATTTTTGTGGTTATGTTGAAATATATATATAACACATTGCCTTTGTGTATGGTGATGACCTATTATTCTAAATAAATTTCTGTCAAGCCTTGAAACAAATGTCTTATGGTGCGATTTCATCATTTTCTTATGTGCAGTAGTCTATTCTAGTCTAAATATTGTGATTTATTTATTTCTATGTGTTTGTCATCTATTTGTTGTTGCTCCTCAACTTATGTCATGACTTTGATGTATGTGAACGATTTCAGTTCAGCGGAGACAAGGCTCTGCATGAAGATGGACCTACTATCACTTAATCAAGTCAAGGTTAAGGAAGCAGCGCTAATACTAAGGATGTAATCTTGTGTCCATAATCAGGCAGCCAGCGTGGCAGCACCCTTTTGCTTAATAGCTTGCTGAAGCTAATGCCACCTTGTACCTTTTCATTTCCTATTAATGTCGGAGAAACCTAATCTTCGCTTGCTATTTGAACCAGTGCTAAGTAATGAGAGCACTTATATTTCTTGAAGTGAAGTATTGTTGTCTCCATTATATTTTTTTTCTACCATTGTAACAGTGGAGGAAATGGTTCAGATGTCACCGCATTTTGCACATGTGAAACTACTCTAGTTAACACCATAACAAATTAACAATAGTATTCCGAATTTTCAGACCAGAGATGTATCTGAAATCTCCCATTGTCCAGATGTGTTGCTGATGATGCTTGGTTAAATGGTTCGTTCTTTCAAAAGAAGTATAGGGTTTGAAAATGTATCTGATTTTTTTTGGTCATGGTGTTTGGTTTAAGGGTTGTAGGTTAGCTAGATAAATGAATCTGAAAACTAGCATGCAGTACTATGTGTTTTTCTATTATTTCAAGAACGAATGTGGTAACTGACCTTGTCGTCAGTATAGTAAGAAGGAACCAGCGTGCTATTCTCCATGGCAATTTCACTTGTTTGATTCTGCTCAGTCCAAAGTTGAACAAACAAACAAACAAAGAAAAGGAGTGAAGTACGAGTAGTGTTTACCAAGTATTTTGTTCCTAAGCCTAGCAAGTAGTAACCACATGTTTTCTCTGTAACAATTTCTGGGTTTTAAAGTGGGGACAGCCGTTAATTAATATAATAATGTTATCAGAGAGAGATGGTGCTTGACTGCTTGAGCTTTGAGCTGAGTGAGATGTCGAAGGTTATTGTATAATGGTTTCTCGTTCTGCTGGATGCATGCAAACAGGTCTCGTACTCTCGTGCTGATTTAATTAGAACTGTTGCTGAAACCTTGATACATCGCCTATAGCTCTCCCATTATGTGATCCAAAGACTAAATTGATTGTGGCTTCAACGAAGTGTACCAGTCATGTGCAACGCCTTGTACTGCCAAAATGAAGGATTTTGCAAGCGAAGCGGCATCTCTACCTGCTGCTGAGATGATGGCAGTTTCATAGCTGACAATAAACTTGCGATGGTCTACCTGGCAACTGAACCTTGTGATATTGAGCTTATAACCAGAAGATGCCCAATGATGTTCTTGAGAGGCCGAGCTTCTACCGAAATGATAAAACAGAGGTCCCCTTGAAGGTTACGGTTGATCAGGACAGTCCACTTACTACTGTCGAGTACGTGTAGTATAGGTATCCGCACCAACCTAACAAAGAAGCATACAACCAAGGACTCAGGGAGTGTTTTCAACAAGGATTGTTTCAAGGATAGATCTCCCCTCACTGACAGATCCTGCTTGGCAATGTTCAGTTGCTCTGTGCTGTCATTGACCTGAGCAAAGAGCAAGTCAAAGTTCTCAAACACCTGCTCCTAGTTCATGTGTGTTTGCTCATGGATTCGAGAAGGAAGGTGGTTTGAATAGAAGGCTTGGGAGGTGACGTGATTGCCAATTAAGAAGATAGCCACCGAAAGTACAAGGATAGAAAACCTGGTTCAGAAATCCTCCCAAAAAGTGCTCAACCCCATTCTCCCCAACACCTGGGTGCGTGGATCGACCAAGGGATTTTACATGCAAACTAATCACGGGACCCAAATCGAATGGCACACCCCTGCTGTCGCCACCGTGGCCAAATCCAAGCATAGTATACATAAATTTACACACGAACAAAGCCATGAAACCCTAGTACACTCAAATAGGCACGCTAGAGAAGAAACTCATCACATATACGCCGGAGTTCCCCTTCTCCTGCCAGATTCCACTTGACGAACCCGTCACCACATGCTAAAATCCCCCCTTTGTGCCGTTGAATTCCACTTGATGAAGCCCATCACCTAGCACCACCAAAAAGAGAGTCAAATTGTCTATCATCACCCCGGAGCGAGACCGCCACGCTCACCGATTGAGTTATGTCAAAGGAAGTGCTGCCCAAGAAGATGTTGTTCATACAACATTGCCTGAAGAAGCCATTGCACACACCGCTCGATGGAGGCCGAGGATAGATCGCCTTTAGATACCATTTGTCACACCCGTGGTCATCGGTGGAAATTGTTGATTGACGTGACGAATCAAGCGACATAAACAGAACGCGGTTGCTCGGGTCGAAGCAAATGTTCCTCTTCACCGTGCTGATTTTTTTGGTGGTTATTCTTCTGTATTGTGCTTATAAACACGGCAATACTAGTCATCATGCTTATTAAATGTACTCCCTCCGTCCGGGAATGAATGCAATCCTGGAGCCCGCGCGTTGTCCGCAAAAGAATGCAAGTTTAGACTGCTAGAGCTAGCGACGTGAAAAGCCAATAGCTTGCCTGTTGCCCATGCCAGTGGACATTGTAGTGCATGCTTGGCGTAGCTGAGATGCAAAACAATAAAATATTATGTTGTTGGGTGTTGGAGGCTGATATTTGCATGACTGCACACCGCAGTGGCAGCCAGCATCGGTCGCGCATCAGTCACAGTGGGTTGTCTCATAGGGGTACATGTGTTATTTGGTCTCTTCCTTAGTCTGACCTCGGGACGCTAGGATTAGCTTCTTTGCCGAACGGAGGGAGTATTACATTATTACTACTGTGTCTTCCAACTTGGAATGCGCCCGAAGCCATTTACGCCTTCGCCTCCTCTGTCTTCTGCTCCAGAGTGTCCACCATGACACGCTTTGCTCCAGCAAGCCACCCGCCGCCCGCCGCCCCACGACTGAGCTAGCAAGCCGCCTGCCGCCCCACGCTCGAGTCGCCGCCACTGCTCCCCGCCCCTTGGAGGCTGGGTCCTGCCGCCGGTGCCCGCCCCTTGGAGGGCAGCCTCTGCTTCCCGCCCCTTGGGGACCGCCCCGCTGCTTATGGCCGTTCGGGGGCCACCGCCGCTGCCGCCCCTTGGAGGATGTCACGGATCTGAGAAAGGGACGGCCGAGGGAGATAGAGGGGGACGGGATAGAGAAGGTTCGGGCGAGGGAGAGAGAGAAGGGGACAAAGCGGAGCCGAGCGGAAGCGAATCGTCTTGCGCGGTGGCCGCCGCCTCTCTCTCAGGTAATTGATGCAGATGCAGACCCATCTCCTCCTCTTCTTCTTCCATCTATCGATCTGCTGTTTCTAATCTCTTGTCTTCTTTGACTGTTTCTTTTGTGGCATCCTCGATCGGACGACAGGCAGGAGGATGCCTCCTCGGAAAAATGCGCGCAAGAACGCGCTTGCCGGCGCTGACGCAGTCGGCGGCCGCGACCTCATCAGCAACCTCCCGGACGGCGTGCTGCAGCACATGCTCTCCTTCCTACCGGCGCAGGACGCCGTGCGGACATGTGTGCTCGCCAAGCGTTGGCGCCACATGTGGGAGTCCACCACCGTCCTGCGCTTCGTGTGCGGTGGAATGAACGAACCAAAGTCGATTCAGGATTTCGTGGACCAACTGCTACGCCTGCGAATGAGCGGAAGCACGCCGCTCGACACGTGCGAGTTCCGTCTCGGCGAGATTGATGAGTTCAACATCGATGAGGACGGCATTGATGTGGACGGCACCAGTCGCATCAACCTTTGGACCCGTATAGCTCTCCAGTGCAAAGTCCGGGTGCTCCAGTTCAGCTGTGTGGGTGATAATTATCCGCACATTCGTCCTTGAGATGGTCATCCTTTCTTCATCTCCCAATACCTGAAGAAGCTAGAGCTTAAAGGACTCTACTTCATGATGCCTAGCAGATTCCTTGACTTCTCCTTCTGCCCAGTTTTGGAAGACCTTGAGATTGTTGACTGCTGCCTAGCCAGTGACTGCTACTTGTGAGGGCGGTCGCGTGTCTATTTGTGCCCCGAATCTTGTTTCACTATGGCTTGAAGTCTGTTGCGGCAGGACTCCATCGCTTCAGAGGATGCCATACTTACTAACAGCAGTTGTCAAAATTCTGGGTTATGATTATGATCATGTTCCCCTTCATTCTGATAATGACAACAACCAAAGTATTCTCTTGCAAGGTTTATCAGAAGTTTGGAACTTGGTGCTACTATCTCATTACACCGAAATGGTATCCTTACACACTTAAGTCATATTGTTCATGCTTACATTTATGTTTTATTGATAATGTTTCATTGCTTTTCTAGTGTGTTTTCAGAAGGGACTTGAAATTTTGCTCTAGTTTCAACAAGTTGAAGTCTTTGCTCCTCAATGAATAGTTGAATACTGGTGCGAGCCTGCTGATTTCAGCGTCCTAGCTTGCCTCCTCAAACTTTCACCGGTGTTAGAGAAACTTACTCTTCAACTAAATTCAAAGGTATAAAATTTCAAATGCGCTGCATTGTAAAAACTAGAACACATTATTATTATAGTTTTGTTGATTGATCTTAGCAAAATCAATACATTTACTACAGGGACCTGATCGTAAAGTGGAGATTAAACTGAGCTGCAAACCATTGTAGATGTCAGCTGCAATATCACAACACCTTAAGACACTCAAAGTCAAGTGCGAAGTGTATGAAGAGAGAATTAACAATGTTTTGACGTTTCTTAGCAAACAACTTAACATATGTAAGTTAACTGACATTATTGTTCATGTTTTCCTTATTTTTACAGTATGGTTCCAAATTATATGAATGGAAGTGTCTGGATTTGTAGTATTAGTTCTGAACCATAGTGTCATCTTGCTTATTGCTCATGAACAAAACACAACTGCTTGTTTTTTTAATTCTTGTTAATCGTTTTCCTTTTGCCTCAAGACAATCATTTGGTAAATTTTGTTTCCTTGTCTTATCATAACCACCAGCTTAGAACGTTGTATTGCAGTATAAGTTCAATCATATCATTTCATTTTTCTTTCTTTGTGCGAAATACATAAAAAGATGACCATTAGCTTTTTATGTGAGTATGTAATAGATGAATGGTGTCATACCAGAATACAAAATTGTTCTTAAAATGAGAATGTAACATTGATTGATTTCCTTTGCTTACTGGGTGTTATCTTTTGTGCCAACATTTGTTGCTGCGTTTTTTTATTTTTTATTTTTATTTTTTGGAAATGGAAATTGGTAACACTTCCTCAGAAAATTTCTGACACTTCAGAACAGCACAACTATTAATTTCTGTGGATATTTTAAAATATATAATAGCATCCGCTTGTGAATATATAAAACTAATACAATTATTGTGTAACATATTCATTTAAATGGTGATGACCTATTAGTCTAAATAAGTTTCTGTCAAGCCTTGAGACAAATTGTTTTATTGTGTGGTTTGATTATTTTCTTATGTGCTGAAGTCTATTCCTGTCTAAATATTGTTACCATTTCTATATGTTTCACATGTATTTTTTATGCTTCTCAACTTATGGCATGCCTTTGGTATATGTGAAGGGTTTCAGTTCAGCGGATAGAAGCCTATGCATGAGAATGGACCTACTATCACTTCATTAAGTCAGGTTTAAGGTCGATCAACTAAAGCAGCACAAGTACTTATATCAGGTAGCCAGCGTGTGGTGCCACGCTATGCTGTTCAGGCTACCTTGTTGCTTAATAGCTTGCTCAAGCAAAATGTGCCTCGTACTTGTTTGCTTTCCTATTGATGTATCAGAAAACATAATACTGTAGCACATAGTTGCTGGCTAATGGCTATGTTGAACCTGTGCTAAGGAACGAGCACTTATATTTCGCGAAGTTTGATATTCTGGCCTATCGACTTTTCCTAGCATTGTTGCAGTGGAGAAAATGTTCAGATGTCGCCGCATTATGGACAGCACTTGTCAAGCTCAAAGACCATGCAGTCAGTAAAGGTATTCTGAATTTCCATTCCAGATAAATCTGAAATTTCTCTTTGTCCGGATGTGTTGCTGAAGATGTTCGGTTAAATGGCTTGTTCATTCTTTCGCAAAAACTTAACGGCCGGTTTGGAAATGTATCGGATTTCTTTGGCCATGGTGTTTGGTTTAGGTGTTGTGATATGCAGTACTGTGATAACGACTTCTGGGTTTTAGGCCTTGTTTAGTTCCAAAATATTTCGCGAAAAAACAGTAAATTCTCCGTCACATCGAATTTTTAGACACTTGAGCATTAAATATAGATAAAAAAATAAAACTAATTACACAGTTTAGATGAAATGGACGAGACGAATCTTTTAAGCCTAATTAAGCCATGATTGGACACTAATTACTAAATAATAATGAAAAGTGCTATAGTAACATTTCGCAAAATATTTCAGGAACTAAACAAGCCCTTAGAGTGGAATGCACACTGCCTGACACCAAGTCCTTTGAGGGCAGCCGTTATAATAGTGCTATCAGAGATATGGTATAATTAATGGTTCCTCGTCCTGCTCGATGCATGCAAACAGGTCTAGTGCGGATTTGATCTCTTGCTGAAACCTTGAGACATGGCTTACAGCTCTCCCATTAGGTGATCCTTTTGCAAATTGATTTGTGGTTGTGGCTTGAACCAGCCGTGCAGTCAAGTGCAACGCCTTGTACTGCCCAAATGTGAGGCGCCGCGCGCGGAGGAGAGGCCATCTACGGGATATTTAACTATTTGCCATCCTTACGGAAGTTACTTCTTCAAAAGCCATTTTTATTTTGGCAATTACACATTTGCCACTTTTACGAGCAGTCGTTTACATATTTACCACTTTTGCTGATAAGACACGCTAACTCTTTATGCCACGCTGGATTAGGCACGCGAAAAGACAATGTTGCCCCTGTCTTCATCAAGTGAGCAGTTGCTAGCCCACTCTTCTGCAACTGACGTGTGGGGCCCACACGTCTGGGTCACCCGCTACCTCCCACCATCTTTCTCCTCGCTGCCTCCGTCGACAAAGCATAGTTCCCCAACGCGCCGCTGCACCGGGGAAAATTCCAATTGCCGTCGCGCCGTTGCAATTGGCCGCTCCGGGCCATGCGCAGGGGAGGCCGAGCGGCCTCTGCTGCTTTTTCCCCGGGTCCTCGTGCGCCATGCGAGGGAGCGCTACGCGCCAGCACCGGCCACTGCCGCGCTCGGGCGGGTAGGCAGCCACGCACCTACCGCTTGGGGAGCTATGCGTGAAGAGGGCGGGCTGCCTACCGTTGGTGCCCCACCACACAGTAGCTGCGCTTCGGGCCGCACGCGAGAGAGGAGCGCTGGGCGTCAACGCTCGGAAGGGCGAACCATGCTTCGTCGACGGAGGCAGCGAGGAAGAAGATGGGGGAGGTAGGGGATGACCCTGACGTGTGTGCCCCACACGTCAGTGGCAGAAGAGTGGGCTAGCAACTGGTCAGTTGAGAAAGGCAGGAGCAATATTGTCTTTTCACGTGCCTAATCCAGCGTGGCGTGAGGAGTTAGCGTGCCACGTCAGCAAATGTGGCAAATGTGTAAACGATCGCTTGTAAAAGTGGTAAATATGTAATTGCCAAAATAAAAATGGCTTTTGAAGAGGTGCCTTCCATAAGGATAGCAAATAGTTAAATATCCCGCCATCTATCGATTGCTGACTTGCTGTGCGTTCGTTGAATCGTTGGTACGACAGATCCTACGACACATGGATGGAAATGGAATTATGCATGAGCGACGGCCGGCCCAGCTTCGACAACGGCGGACTGGTGGAAGGAGGAGCAGATCGAGGCATCGAGCCATGGAGAATTGGAGACGACGGCAGTCGGCAGTTTTCCTTTCCGTAGCAACACGTGCCAGTTGAGCTTTTGGGCCGAACTACAAGTTGTGCTCCAACTGGATTGGGCCAGATTGATGAGCGTTAATTGATAAGTACTCCCTACTTTATCGGCCCAGTGAAGACTACCGGGGATACATTCATCTTCTTCTTCTTTTTTTGCTACAAATAAATAAAGTGTCTTTTTGACCCAATATGTTCGTATCACATCCAAGGAGATGCTAAATTCTGGCCACTCGAAGAAAAAGTTCGGTACTGCTAGCGCTGGACGGACGTCTTGCTGCCTGCTCGCCCGTGCTGCTCCGTGCGGACCGCCCTCACCCGCCTCGGCGGGACTGCCTCCGCCTGCATCAGCTTCCCGTTTCTGCTCGCAGCATGAACAACTTTTACATCTACATCTAGATAAAACACATACAACACACGTAAAAAACAGAACATTTGCAACATATGTCTGAAACACTTGCAAAAAACACTTAAAAATGTTGCAAACATACACAACATTCAGATACAACAAAACTTGCAACATATATGTGAAACACATGCAACATCCAGATAAACACATTTGCAACGTACATCTAAAAAAACAGATGAAACATTGGAAACAGACGCTTGCAACATACGCGTGCAACCACTGCAACATATGCAACATCCTCATCTACTTTTACAACATCCATATAAAACATTTGATACTTACATCTGAAACAACTGAAACAATTGAAATATAGGGTTGCAATGTCTGAAAACGCCTAAAACACTTGGAAACACTGTGTCGCTACCGGTCATGGCCTACCTAATGGAGAACTACGGTGACGCAGGTCTCCCCTTCTTGCCGATGATGCGAGCTGGATGGGAGCGCAGGCGTAGGTGCAGGCATAGGCCTCCCTAGGTGCAGGCGTAGGTCACCCCTGCCTCCCCTTTCCGCGATGGGCGAGGTGGATGGGAGCGCGACGCTAGATGGTAACGCGGCACGGGCGCGTGGAGCAACATGAGAAGGAGACGGATGCCTCGCATGAAGGAGTAGCGCAGGAAGGGGACGAACGCGCGGAGAGATACCAGAGTAGGTGCTTCAGGCTTGGGAAGGAGCGGAGAAGAGAGAGCATCCTGCTGTGACCGTGTGGCATCAGGGTCGTCCGGAGGTGCGATGTGGGCAGGGGCGGTGCCTGGAGCAGGAACAAGTGGACGAGAGGATAGGACTGGACGAGAGGATTTTTTGAGAAACTCCTGAGCGGATGGGAGAGGATAGTTGGGCTAATGTCACGGCCCACCAAAGAACGTCTGGGCAGACGGACACCCACATCATAGCATTACCGTGGGAAAAAGGAAGATGCTAAATTCTGGGATGGCCATGTGTGATCGGCACAAAATATGCTAAATTCTTTTATATATTTGAAAAGAATGGCATTCCTTGTGGAGGATGACACTCCTTGTGGTAGAGCATTATTATATATACATATATGCACACAGTGGCGGCGGAGCTAGGAATTTTGTGAAGCCTGGACGAGACATAATGTCATGCTAATATTGACAAAACTACACAAAATAGCACACATAATTATATAATATACAAGCAAAATTAGATAGTCATATAATAGTTTAAACTAAAATAATCACTAAGTCCTAGATGGTGCCCGCTGCCTATCTCATTTGAGTACTCCCTCCCTCCCAAATTAAGAGTAGTATTTCAAGGAGTCAACCAATTTTAGATTTGACTGGATTTGTAGAAAATAGTATTAACATTTGCATCTTTAAATAGATTTACTACGAAATATATATCATGATTAATCTAATTATGTGCATTTTGTATCATAAAACTTAATATTTTTTACATGTTTGGTCAAAGTTAGTATTGTTTGACTCGTCGAAGTGCAAAACGTGCACCTGTTTTGAGACGGAGAGAATACGCAGCTATGACTATGTCCTTCCGAAACTTTTTGGGCATGCCATAGTTATCGGTTGCCATGGAATACGTAGTTAGGGCGTTATCGGTTGCCAGGGAGTCATCATTTTCAGCGATCGGAAAGGCCAGGGAGTCATCGTTTGGGTTGTGTCAGTCAGTACCAGCCAGCAAAGGAGCTCGGGCACCGGCCCAGAGTGGCCGGGCCTTGGCTCCGCAGCTGTATGTACACACAACGCCAATGTATAATCGGAAATGACAGGGTAAGTGGTAAAAAAGGAAAATGTGAGTTTTTAGGATTTATAAAGCTTAGAAGGTTTACATTCTATCGAGTGCGCATATCAGCTAAGCTACACAATACTTATGATTATACAACTTATGGTATTCTTTTAACTACACAATTATCCTTATTTGTACAGTATGGTTCCAAATTTTCCTTAGGAGGAGCAGATCGAGCCAGGGAGACGACGGCAGTCGGCAGTTTTATTTCTTTTCCGTAGCAACACGTGCCGGTTGAGCTTTTGGGCCGAAATACAAGTTGTGCTCCAACTGGATTGGGCCAGATTGATGAGCGTTAATTAATAAGTACTCCCTACTACTGGCCCAGTGAAGACTACTCGGAATACATTCATCTGTTTTTTTTCCTACAAATGTATAAAAGTGTCTTTTTGACCCGATACTTTTTCTTTTTTGATAAAGACCCCCGATACGTTCCCGTCGCATCCAAGGAGATGCTAAATTCTGACCACTCGAAGAAAAGGTTCTAACCTTAAAAGGGAAAAAAAGAAAGATACTAAATTCTGGGATGATTGTGGGGCCATGTGTAATCTGCACAAAAGATGCTAAGTTCTTTTATATATTTGAAAAAAAGAATGACATTCCTTGTGGATGATGACATTCCTCGTGATAGAGCATTATATATATATATATATATATATAGGGCTGCGCTAATTAGCACCCAAGGTACTGATTAATATTCAGTACCCGAGCCCCCTAGCCTGCCTGTGATTCCCACGACCGACGCCCGCACTAGGACCGGCTCTGTTACGAGCTTTTTCATTTTCTTGCGACTGATTTTCTTTTTCCATTTTTTTCTTGCAGCTGATTTTTTTTCCAATTTTTGCGTTGGGTTCCTGATTTTTTTTCTCATTTTCGCTGTGGTCAATTTTTTTTCTCTCTTTTTCCTGTCTCGTGGAGTCGTTATCGGTTTTATTTTAGCCTGATGCCGTTTTTTTTTTCATTTTTGTAGCGATTGAATTTATTTTCCTTTTTTCTGTCTCAATGGAGTCGTGGTTGGAACATAGCTAGAACATGCATTATTTTACTAATAAATGTTTTGTCGTAGTAGGTAAGCATTCAAAAAAACATATTTTTCAAGTAAATGAATTATGGAAGATTGCAATACACTTTGCAGTTTGAATACACATAGTTTCGTAGCTCTGTCTATATTATTCCACAAAATCACAGTACAATTCATGGGCTGCAACGACTCACACCATTATATACTTTTTTATCTAAGGAAAAAAATCAAAAGTAATACATCCCTCTGTTCTCTCGACCCTCTCTAATGACCGCCAATAGCTTCACCTGTCAAAACCGGAACAAAAGAACACATTAAAAAGGATCTTTCATGATTAATAACAGAGTATTCCATGCATAGTTTTGAAATGAATGTTTATGTTTACATGTAACTTTGGACATAAGAAATTGTGGATCAAAATTGTAAAAATGGAGCTTTTGATGCTCACTGAGTTATCTCATAATGCATCTAGAAGCAACACACCATCCCTGCCGATTTTGAGGTCTCTTGCACTTTTCCAGACTTATAATGCATTACTGAATACATAGTGCACGAAGGGAACATCCAGTAATCATTCGAATATATGATATAACTTTGGGACCTTCAAGCTGTCACAAAAAATTGAACTGCAGCTTGAGCTTAAATTGCATTAACATGGCATTATTGTTCCGGAATGACGAAGTTTCATCAAACCTATCATGAAAACCTTAAAATATATCATTTTACAAGATAATTTGATTGTTTAGATTGACACCGGGCAGTCATGATAATCCCATGAAAGCCTTTTATACATTTTCAGGACAAGAGGAAGGAAAAAACAAATCAGCAGAAGAAAGTTGCACTCCATTGGTACATGTCCAAAATCCAAGAGAACAATGGCCGACTTTCAAATGAAGGAATCCACACAAATGAACTCAATAGAGTTTTAGTATCACCTATAATCAATTCAACATAACACTGAAAGGAAGGGGAGTTCTAAAGTACCAAAAGATAAGTTCATCTATATATTAAGCCTCAAACAAAATTATCAAAAAAACTGCACCCAAGGAAAACAGACAAGATAACAGTGAAAAACACTTTCCACACAATCCAAGGGAGAAGCTTGCACAAGCGCTTCCATATATAATCAGCACAACAGCAGGGAAAAGACAAAAATATATTTTAGAAGAAACCACACCATATAAAATTGTGACTCAGTAAGCTTCATAAATGGAGCTCCTAGTTCAAACACTCTGCAATCAGAAGCTATTTGGCATGCTTTGCTATAATATATTTATTACTGAGTCAAAAGCAACAATCTTAATAATCAATTATCACTTACTTTGTCTTTTAGATTTGACATATAGCTAACTGGAACTTATCTATGGTTCTTGAGCCAGCAGCATGATCATCCTTGGCAACCTGGATAAAATCACCATTCAGCCAGTTTGTTTTGGACAGAAACATACCTGCAAGATGGAGAAAATAATAGAAGAAATTAGCAATACTATACAGAAACCATTAAAATAGAGGAGATAAGTCCTACAAGATATTCACTAGGTAAATAAGACAAAAGGTGCAAATTCAATTCAAAAGGGAAATTGTTACCTAGGTAGAAATGAAGACTTTCATAATGAGAAAGCCCGTAATCTGCTATGGAAAGTGGAGCTGTTTTCAGAACCGAATCACTTCCTAGCGCTACTGGCACCATGGTACTTCTTCGGTCATTTTCATGTAGAGACAACACAAAATAGCAAGTTAAGTATGTTACCGTTTCTTAAGGGTGAATATAGTTATGCAGACAAGCGGGAGAATGGTGCTCTAGTTCCCACATGCAAGATTAGTTCTTAATATGGAAAGAAAAACCCAAACATTTTTCTTGAACCAAGCAAAATGGTTTCAGTTGCAGAGAATTATTATTAAAACAATAACCAATAGCTTTTCATCAGGAAAACGTGTGGGGCGTGATCAAATTAGCACCAACAGTTATACCTATTGCATATAATCACAAATAATTATGTGTGAAAGTAGCCCCACAAGGCCACAATTGGAGAAAGTAAATAGCAAAAGATCCTAAGGTCAGAACAACAGTTTTTTACAAGTTAAAACTCAGTATGATCAAACTGTTAGAACATGTCTGTCTTCTAAAACTCCACATAATTTAAATCTTAATATTTTCTATACTACCTTATAGAGAATCTACGATTCTCTCGTCCACTATGTTTCAAACAAGCATTAGCGCTGTGGCAGTAGGCTAGTGCAAATATACATGTCAACATTGGACCAGGGATCAAAACATTTAAGAGTTTGTACGAGTTCTGTACCTATCCATTCACAACATAATCATCGTTCTTTCTCCTGCCCTTCTACCAAACTTGACGTCCAAATGAAGATTTAAAAAATTAGTAGCCATTTAGTTCTTAATGTTCCATGGCAGGAAAAAATCATACTAATTCCATTCTTTTAGCACAATCACTGTAGATGTGCAGACAAAAAATATGAAAAATGACTTGGGAAAATCTAGAAGATTAAATACTGATGATGTACACTATTAGTAAAATCTAGATGGACACTTTGAGCTAATTAAGTAAAACCAGAATGAAAATTTCACTATATACATGCAATATATGCAAAGAAACAGACACTTCATTTCAGGATTTTCACTTTACCAGTGAGAGACCCTCCACAATCATCATGTTTTCTAAAAGCTGGAGCATGGATTCTCTGTAACCCTAAACAAAAAAAGAGATATAGAGCAATCAGTTAATTTCAACACAGTAATGAGAGTTCTGTAGTGCAGCTAGACAATCAATCCCTTCTATGCATTGGTTGTAGTCTGTAAACATAGACCAAATAGTATTTTATTCTTCATAGATAGTTCCCTGATGATCAGAGTGGTACACATAACTATACACATGGAGAAAAAGAATACAGATATGCTAATAGGGAAGAAAAGAGAATACACATCCGAGGAGGGCAGTAGAAAGAAGAGATCGATTAGGCTAGAAATTCATGTCTATTTCTTTTACTTCTGTTGTATTGTCAGAAAAGTGACAATCGACACTACACCCAAACTAATCAACTAAGCAAGTTTAGATTACTACAATTTGAAGCCAAATGCTCTTAGTGTAGATGAAAAAACAATTACCAACTATCCTTCATGAGTTCATGAGTGATGTTTACACAAACAAAAGGGAGCATGTGGCATTCTGTACAGAACAAATTTCAATTAGGCAATGTACTATTATTTTTGAACCAATATCAATCCTAAGCTTTTTGACCTGGTGAACCCAAAAGCAAATTTCTAGAAAATTCAGCTAAAACAGTGATTGTGTTAATTTGGGCAAGCAAAACTTAAAATAAACGTATGTTAAATTGTTCTCTAATTCTGTGTCAAGGCATCAGATCATATACATATAAATATAAATTTTTTAAAAAGAGCCATAATCAAGATTAGATTAGCTGTATATGAATGTCTATAATTTTGTCTGGTCATTTTGAAAATACTAATTCCAGATTGCAATACATTAACATTATAGTAAGGCATTCCCCTTTGCACCTATGTTTTGTGGAGCCGGTGCAGAAGGTCTACCCAGTGAGGAGGGTACCTTCTTGTTGTAAAGGAACCTCATAGCTAAATGGGAAATCATCACATTAACAACATCCTAGAGAGCAAAGCATCTGCTAAACATAAAAAAGGCCACTAAAGAAATTGTAATCATGTACTGATCATTGTTATATGCTCTAAAAAACAACCCTTCTTGGGTTGTCAGGCATCTTATCAACCAACTCCAACCGGAAACAGACGAATCATTATTTAAGCATACAAACAGTACTCATATCCGGAAACCTAATAGTGAAACCAATGTGAAACCTTTACTGCTTGATATGGAATAATAAAACATCAAAACAAGATGCACATAAAAGGGATTAAGGCGGGTATAGGGTACCTGAGGGACCGGAGGACTCCATCCGAGTAAGGCAAGCTTGGCATTCGACGTGTGTGCAACCAAGAAGTGGTAGTCCCACAACCGGGCACTGCACTTCCAAAAACAGAGCATAGGTTAAAATCTGTCATGAGCACCATTAGAGTGCCACAAACTGTACAAATAAGGAAAAAAAGAAAAATCTTCTATACAACAAGAACACAAGGCACATATAGATTACACACCAATGTTTTGGAAACTTGCTGTGGCAAACAACCACCAGTGCACCATTGAAGGCCCTAACACCACAGCCCTACACAGAAATGGCTTCTAGAAATTCGGTATTGCATAGAGAAAAAGAAATGAGCTGTAGTCAAACCCTGAAGCAAGAAAGAACAAAATAAATCAAAATTGGAGATATTGGAAATGAAAAGCAGCACTGAATTATTAAAGGCTAACTATTATATTTGCATGATAAAGGTAAGTTCAAATTTATTTATGACATTTCCTATTCTTGCAATGCTACACACAATTTTTACAAGCCTGACAAAGCAATGATTCCATTTTCACATCAGATGCAAGGACCAAAATTATAGAATTAACGTTTAGACCTTCCGCAAGGCATGAACCTTCGAAATAACATTTAGACCTGCTAAACTTGAACTCTAAAGACTCAATGATCAGCTTATAAATAGAATTCCTAGCAACATATGACCAATAAACAGAACATGGTAAAGGTCTAAAGGATGACTCTTCTAAATGTCAACACAGAAATCCACCAATCATGAAATGAACTTGTTGAAAACTATTGCATAAGCAAAAGTGTCATCCTAACCCATTCTACTAAGAAAGAAATGTGACCTAGTGTATAGGCTACATAAACCCTGACAAATTCACAAGTTCATCTACTCCTGCTAATCAATTGAGCTCTTGAATGTTATAACGTCATGTTACCATAGGAGCTACATTGAAAGGTGACAGTGAAATGTTTCAATTTAAATAATGTGGTTTCGAATGGCCTTTCCCTTAGTTATCTGGTATCCATTGTTATTCAATCTGATAACTGAAGTTGAGCTGCATGAAAACCATTGCATGGTTCAGTTGGCTATGGGGTTTTAGCTTAAAATGGATGCAGGGGAGAAGGCAAAAATATCTCAACAAATACTCAGTGATGTATTTTATCATATGCCGGCATGGAGGGTTGCAGTCAGTACTGAAACAAGAGTTACAACTCCAGTCTGCAAACCAAAATGGCGACCACCACCTGAAGAGTCTTACAAGATTATTGGCGATGCAGTCCATGCTCACGCAAATCTGGATGGGGTTTGTCATAAGAAACCATTTAGGCAATACTGTAGCTGCAGGTAGCGGATCAGCGGATTTACTAATGTCTGCCCAGCATGCTGAAGCCATCGCCTGCATGAAAGGCCTGGAGTTTGCAGCTACGCTAGGGATGAGGAGGGTCCTAGTAGAAACTAATGCTACTATTGTAGCAAAAATGCTATCTGATACGACTTATGACAGACCAGTTCTAGGTTCTCCAATAGGAGAGATTAGAAGCTTAATGTATGATAGCTTTTCTGAATGTCCCAAATCTTTACGATGAATTTATTGTCAACCCTAAAAGATCATTTTCAAACCATAAATACTATTCTAACACAATTCATTAGCCAAAATTTATTTGTAGCCATTATTCTAACCACGAATATTGCTTCCAACATCAGATCCACAAATCCTTAAGATCAAATTTATCCCTAACCATAAGATTACATTTCAAACCACAATTATTGTTTTCTGTGTTAGACTTTCCAATCATTATGATCAAATCTATCATTAACCACAAGCATTTATTTTTTGGACCGCAGTTATTGTGTTTTTGGACCATCTATAAAAGTTCATTTCATCATAAATCCCTACAACTAAATTAAATTTGAATCCAAACCCAACCATAAAACTGCATTTCCCCGACTACAAGTATTGCTTCTGGTGTCCGATCCATGGATCCTAGTAGTTTGGAGTTTGGGGCTGCTAGGCAGCATTCATGATAGCACAAGAAAAACAAATTCAGCATCACCATCAGATTAGGCACATCATGCCTGCGGAAAGAAAAAAATAGTACGAGATCAATTTAGATTAAATGCAGGTCAATTGAGCTTTGACAAAGGCAGAGGCTGCTTCACTATACTGATCCTTCCATCTGAAAGTTAAAGTAAAACCTGCAGTTATTTTACTAGTATCCAGAGATACTATAATCCGATAACTTATGTGCAAATACTCTTGCCTGAAAAATGTGTCCTTTGCTACTCTATCCAAAAACAAAATGTATCTAGTATACTCTAGTCTAATAATGTATCTAGTAACACTTCCAGCTGAAAAAGAAAGAAAGTAGTATGATACAGATAGTTTTCCGAGATTTTAGGAGAGCATGTATGTATACAAGAATTTTTATTTAGGCATGGAACATAGTACATATGTGCGAGTATTTATGCATACTTCTAGATAAGGAGTATGTGTACATACCATAGAGAAGTTAAGATTTTTCTATTGGTACATAGCTTTCCAATACGTATAGAAAATAGTCTTAGAAGAGAGTATATATATGTTATATGTATGTACACCAGATTTTTTTTTATTTTTACATGTAAAACTTACATATATCATACGTACACCTGGTTCATGTCAGCGGTGCCAGAGTAGATAGCCCAAGGTAGCAAACAAGGGAGCAGGTTCGCTGTCTCCGGAGGAGATTGTGGCACCAAGTAGATCACGGCTTTTATATGTTAATTTGATGCAGATCTGATTTTCACCTGGTTCATGTCAGCGGTGCCAGAGTAGATAGCCCAAGGTAGCAAACAAGAGAGCAAGTTTGCTGTCTCCGGAGGAGATTGTGGCACCAAGTAGATCACGGCAGCTAGATAATGATGCTATTGACTATCCAGAAAGGCCTCAAGATAAAGGGGACCTAGCAGCAACAAGATCAATTTAATAAACCGTCTGTGGATCTGCAAGCTGCAATCAAATTATATTGGAATAAACATACCTGATTCCACGGCTAGAGTACAGGCTTGAAGCATGGAAAAGAGCCGACGCCAGCCGAAGACAGGCGACAACAGATCTGGAGGCTCCCATCATCGCTGAGAGTATACGTGCATCCACAGATTAAAATGGAGCCTTATTGTCATGACTCAGGGGCAACAACCTGATGATCAACGATGGTCAACGACGGGCAATCACACTCTTGTCTGAAAAAAGAACAGGGAGATAGCTACAATCTGAAAAGTATCAAATGATACTATAATATGGAAAGTATGACATGGTACTATGATGATCAAAAAATGTATCCAAGCATACTCTTAAAATATTCCCCATTGATCAAATAAATTAATACCTAATCTGCCCCCCAAAAATAGTCATTTCATCAAACACCTAAACTACGAGAAACCTAAACTACGAGAACTGGTAGGCTAGTAGCTTAGAGCAACTCATAAGCACTTGTCCACTACAAATCAACGATAAACACAACCTCAATCATCAGCAAATTCCTCATCCCAATCTCATTTTCCATATACTCCCATCCATAATAATGAACACAAATATCAATCTCTGGCACCGCATATGAGCACAAGTTGGCAGATCTGGCGGTCAGAAGACAGGGGCAGGACAGAGGAGCTCACCGGGTGCAGAGTACCTGAGTCCAAGGAGAACCAGCACCAACGTCCAGCAGAGGGGGGGGGGCTCCCGACGGCAAGCAAGCTGCAGCCTCTCGCCGGAAGGACAGAATGGCGATCTGAGAAGGTATGCATGTACGCAAAATGCAAGATGTACACATCCCAATGAGAAGCACAGGAAGCATAATTTGTATCGATAGATGGCACGGAGTCATACCCGTTTCGTGTTCACTGATGACTAGCCGGACATTGAATCGTCAGTGCAGCAGCTCAGAGAAGAACATAGACGAACGGGAAGGTTCGTCCGACGCAGCTACCGGATGCTAGGGGAGATGGGGAAGCCGCAGCTGCTGTCGGGAGGGGGAAGCCCCACCGCCACTGCCCCTGGTGGGGCTAGTCGCCAGATCGAAGGTCGTGGAGGAGGGGGCGCCGCCGGATCCATGGGGTGCGGGGAGGGGACGCCATGGAATGGAGCGAGAAGAGAGCGCTGCTGCTAGGTGGAAGTGCCGTCATTGGTAAAGTCGGGGTCAGGAGGATTCGCCGTCTCTGCCGGGGCCGAGGAGAACCGCGATCGATGCCAGCAGCCACGACACACGGCGAAACGGCGGGCGGCGGCGCAACTCCCTGATGCGGCGCCGGAGGGGTAAGGAGTGGTGCCGGTGGGATGGGGGAGGCACCGGAGGGGTGGGGAGTAGCACTGGTGGGATGGGGGCGGCGCCGACGGGGTCAGAGGGTCGGAGCAGAACTGCACAGAACGTGGTGGGGAACCGCAGCTTCTGGGCAAGATAGGCGGTGACGACGGCGAGCTGAGCTCGTAACTGGTAACTCCTCCCACGATCTATTCGAGATTTTTTTATTTGATGATTGCGGAACTAATAATCTAATAAATAGTAAATAGAAAAAAAAATGAAAAACCATAGGAGGAGAGGAGGGTGCGGGAGAAAAGAACGGGATAGCGGCTGGGTTGGCTCGGACGCTCGGTCGCGCCGGCTGGGTGCGTTTGGTGGACTCAGGTACTGATTATTATTCAGTACCCAGGGTAACATATAGAATAACTATATATATATATATATATATATATGCACTACGCCAGTGGATAATCGATAATGATGGGTGACTTATCACTGCCAGTTCTAGACCCTAGAGTGATAGGTGTGGTAAAAAGATAGAAAATATGAGTTTTTATGATTTAAACCTTACACCTCAAGGTTCGCATTCCTTTGAGCGCCCGTATCACTAACCTATACAATACTTATGAATATACAACTTATTGTATTCTTTTAACTACACACTTTCGAATCTTATATTATATATTTCACACTCTAAATGATCTTAAATGAAAAGGTTGTTAACTGTGAAGTTGTAGATCTCGCCGAGTACTATAATTTTGATGTTGACAATGTCTTCATTGGAAAGTCATTGAAGAAAGGATTGAAAAGAGGTTGGCAAGTTGGAAAGCAAAATTACTCTCTTTAGGGGGATGCCTGGTGTTGATTAATTCGTTGTTGTCAAGTGTAGCGATGTTTATGCTATGTTTTTTTGAGGTCCCTAGAGGGGTGCTTAAAAAATTGAGTAGTATAAATCATGGTTCTTTTTGCAATACGATCAATAGAAAAGGAAATATTGACTTGCGAAATGGTCCGTCATTTGTCAGCCCAAAGGGGAGGGAGGAATAGGCATACAAAATCTCGACACACAAAATAAATGTGTCGCGAGCCCAAATAGAGCCCACCCCAGTGAGCCCAACGGGCTGGCATGAGGCCTGGACCCAGGCCAGACCGGGGCCAGGGGCGCCCCAGCGCACAGGAAGGCATGCGCAGCCAAGGGCAGTGCTGCCTCTGCCTCGAACCTCTGTCGCGAAATCTCCTGGTCCAGAATAAAAAGGGGAAGTAAAAAAAAAGTAGGAAGATAATTAGATAATTGCTTAGAAGAAATAGATCAATATTTATGATGAAATAAATAGTTTTACTTGTTATGAAAGTAGTCCAAATCTACAAGGACTCTTTTCTTAGTTTGTTGGAGGATAAGTTTAGATTGCTTAGAGGATAAGTCTCTCGGACTATAAATAGAGGGACCAAATTGGCACAAAAGATGCTAAGTTCTTTTATATATTTGAAAAAAAGAATGGCATTCCTTTGTGGAGGATGACATTCCTTGTGGTAAAACATTATACATATATGTACACACTATGTTAGTGGATAATCGATAATGAAGGGGTGACTTATCACTACCGCGTTCTAGACCTGGTAGTGTCAGGTGGTAAAAAGATAGAAAATATGAGTGTTTAGGATTTAAACCTTAGACCTCAAGATTCAGATTCTATCAAGCGCCCATATCATCTAAGCTGCACAATACTTATGATTATACAACTTATGATATTCTTTTAACTATACAATTTTGAATCTTATATTGTCTATTTCACACTCTAAATGATCTTAAATGAAAAAGTTATTAACTATAAAGTTGTAGATCTCGCCGAGTACTACAATTTTTTATGTTGACAATGTCTTCATTGGAAAGTCATTGAAGAAAGGATTGAAAACAGGTTGGCAAGTTGGAAAGGAAAATTACTCTCTTTAGGGGGGGTGCCTGGTGGATTAATTCGTTGTTGTCAAGTGTAGCTATGTTTATGCTATCTTTTTTTTGAGATCCCTAGAGGGGTGCTTAAAAAATTGAGTACTATAAACCATGGTTCTTTTGGCAATACAATCAATAGAAAAGGAAGTATTGACTTGTGAAATGGTCCATCATTTGCTAGCCCAAAGGGGAGGGAGGAATTGGCTTACAAAATCTCGACATACAAAATAAATGTGTCACACGCCCAAATAGGGCCCACCACAGCGAGCCCAACGGGCCGGCGGGAGGTTTGGACCTCCGTCGCGAAATCTCCCAATCCGGAATACAAAGGGAAAGCTAGAGAGAGTAGGAAAATAAATAGATAATTGCTTAGGAAAAAATAGATCAATATTTATTAGGAAATAAATAGTTTTACTTGTTATGAAAGCAGTCCAAATCTATAAGGACTCGTTCCTTAGTTTCTTAGAGGATAAGTTTAGATTGCTTAGAGGCTAAGTGTCTAAGGACTAAAAATAGAGGGACGATGTGACCTTTAAAGCTTAAGCAAAGAAAGAATTTATTCCCCTATCCCTTTCTCTTCTCTCTCTCACTCCGTGTCTGTGTGCCACCTCCCTCTCTTCTCTCTCCCACGTCGCCGCCCCTACCTCAACGGCGCTGCCGCCCCTAGCAGCGCCCAAACCGTCCCATGCCTAGCCCTAGGCCGCCTGCAACTGGCCAACCCTGAGCAAGACTATGACAAAATGTCTGTAAAGTAAGTGGTTGTTTAAGTTATATAATGAAGATGGTTTGTGGCAACAAGTACTTAGAAGTAAGTATGTTGAAGACAAAACCCTATCTCAGCTCACAAAAAATGTTGGAGATTCCCATTTTTGAATTAATGAGCTTGATGGAGATGAAGGACCAGTTCTTAAAATTAGGCATGTTTTGACTAGGAGAGGGAACCCAAATCAAGTTCTAGGAGGATACCTGGCTAGGAATGGTTATGCTTAAAGTCCAATATCCTACCTTGTATAATATAGTAGGGAACAGACAAGCTATTGTTGCAACAATTCTTAGCACTATACCACTTAATGTTTTCTTTAGAAGAGCATTAGTAGATAACAAACTGTTCGAGTGGCAACACCTAGTAGCGAGAATTGTGAACATTGATTTACACGTAGGAGGGATATCTTTTTTACTCACTAAAAAATAATGGTTCATTTACAGTAAACTCCATGTATATATATTGACATAGGAATAAAGGTTTCCTATAAAGTTTGGCGGATAAAGATAGCACTTAAAATTAATTTTTTTGTGGTTCCTAAAATGAGGTGTTATTCTAACCAAAGATAACTTAGCAAGAATGAAACAATTGAACACCTCTTCTTTGATTGCTTATATGCTAAATTTCTCTGGAGATCGGTTCACTTTGTACTAGGATTGAAACCCCCAAAAGATATACATGACTTTTTACAAGTGGTACAAACAAGGGGGGTTTCAAATCAATCCTTGTTAAAAGGATGTGCAATCATTTGCTGGAAAATATGGCTTACAAAAGATGAAGTTTTTGACAAGTGTCGGCATAAAACTTTTTTGTGGGTTATATTCAAAGGAACGTACTGGCTATGTCAATGGGCACAATTACAGCAGGGTGAAGCTAATAGAAATGCATTCTCAAAGTTTATCAAGTGCTAGAGGCGGTAGAAGTGAATAGTAGTTGGTCTATTAGTAGACCGACACCTATCAATAGGTGGTTAGGCCTCTTGCTAATAGTTAGTTGGTCTATTAATATGACTATTTAGATCCATTAGTACTAATTTTAGATGCTAACTATTAGCCCTAGTGGATCTAATAGGCCTCGAGTTAGTCGTATACTACCTTGGTGTCATTCTCCTTAGCTTGATAGATCTCGTCTCATGGTGATTCTCCTACCTCCTCAGCACAGATAGTGGCACCAGCCTGGTGCACTGGCAATGCAGCCCGGGGTGGCCGTAGCGGAGGGCGGGTAGTGGGAGCTCAAGGAACCCGCCCTCAACATGGAAGGAGAGCATTTTGTCATCTTATTTCGCAGCATACCAGTGCACTTCAATCCACATGTAATCTATGTTGATTAGGATAGATTAGTGTGTAGAAAAACAAACCATGAGGTGTTTTGGAGATGGAAATATATATTGGAGATAACGACAAAATAACTGAAAGGGAGCAGGAGCAGTGGACGAAGCATGGGGACAGATTAAAGCACGTGGGCATACCAATTGATGGGGATCCAAGGCAGACGAATAATCAAATTTTGCAGAATGCATCTCTTCATATACATGTACCTGATGGTTGTACCCATTAGTGTTTATCCAAACGAAAGAAAACAAAAAAACACAACACTACTTTTTATTATAGTTAGTCTTGTCCAAATAAAACTATCTTAAATTTTAGACAGATTTATATTTACAAAGAAGACTGTCGACATTTATGACAACAAATTTGTATACATGAATATTCTATGGTCAATATAATAATATTCATCGGTAACACAAAATATTGGTATTTTAATAAAGAGTTGAATGCATGAGCAGCCCCTGAACCTATCAAAAGGTGTCATTTAGGTCCATGAACTTTGAAAACACATTTCTAGATCGCTAAGTTTGTTAAGTGGTGTCGGTATGGTCCAAAAATGAACCAACAGTGCAGCATTTTACAAGTTTAGGGATGTGTGGTGCACCACTTAACAAGTGAATCTAGAAATGCATTTTCAAAGTTTGAAGATCTAAGTGGCATCCGTTGACAAGTTCAGGGGCTGTTGACGCATTTAACTCTTTAATAAACTTGGTCAAAACTTAAGATAGTTTAAATTAGAGCAAACTAGAATGTAGGGTTTCTAGACTTGGCACATGAGAAAAGACCCCAAAGAAAACAAAATTGCTAGTTTGTGCTTGGATGTCACACGCCTAATAAAGACAAAAAAAAGAATTGCCAAGTGCTTGGACGTTACATGCCTATTTCTCACAAACTGTGATGTTCACATGCATTATTCCACAGTTGTGTGGAGTCCACAATAGCAACATCCTCTTTCCTTATTTCTTCCCCATTAATCGTAACCTGTGATAGAAGAGGACAATATGTAGTCAGATCATCGTCTCCACCTTCCAACCCCTTCATCTTTATCATTGTTGCCTCCTTTGAAACCTTCAGAGAATTCTACTACTGTAAACTTAACCGAGGCGTGTGCATTAGCTTACCCACCTCCGTTAAGGTTTAACCGAGCTGGGCGCTGGGCCGGTTGCCCGGCCACTGAATAATGGAGGTGGGCAACCAGTCCGCCCGCCTCCGAGCCCCATTTCCAAACGTTGTGTCAAGGATTTTGTGTACTAGTGGAAGGAGACCGCGCTAGGTGCTAGGCACCACATTAGTTGGTGTTGTGACACTCTGTGGCTTCAAAATAAGAGCGAAGGTAGGATTATTGAACTTATTTTTTCCAAGAAAATTATGTGTGAACTTTTTGTGCTCCAAAAAAGCATTAAAGACATTTTTTGTTGCAAAAATACAATTTATAAGTTTTGACTTAGAAACTTTTGGTTCCAAATATTTTTTACTAAACTATCTAGATCTGAGGAGGGAACAGTCTAGATGTAGATGGAGGCGCGAATGCCATCCTTTGAAGATGGAAACTGGGAAAGGCATTCAACTTTTGCTCGCATGCGCATGCCACATAGCTGCCTCCCCAAAAATTTTCAGGTTTCATATTAGATAACAGTAAGATTTGTAAGATTGAAGCAATTTTCTCTTATTTCCACAAAAAAAAGGGATTGAATAGCTAGTTTTACCATGGCATTTAAAGTTTTCCCTAGTAGAAAAGAGCATGAGCCCAACCAAATACACCCTCACCATGTTGAGATGAATCCAGCCCTAGTATATCGTAACTATCTCATCTCAAGTGTGTTTAAGAAAAAGAAGAGACAGAACTGAAATGAACTAAAATTTCCAAACAAATATCCCAATTCTTTTACCTCTCGGTGATAGTCCTAGCTAGGATATCTCTGCTATTACATACAGGCAACCATTTTTCAACTACTTAAAAGTCCATACATGCATTTTAGAGTACATAATATGGTCATTCCAATTGTTCTGAGTACAAGTCTTTTGAGCTAAATCAAACAGAATTGCCAAAGATCCAATTGTTTCAGCGAAACATTTTAACATCTCAATCCCGCAAACATCCTTAAGTGTGACATAATAACCATAAACCATCTCCACACCTCTGTAAGTCAAGAATTTTATGGGCCGCTAGATGTGTGTAGGCCATAATCAAGCTATCATGTTCACATGCATGGGTCCACATATTAGTGTGGAGTCCACAATAGCAACTTCCACTTTCATGTTTCCTGGCCTTCCCCGTTAATATTTCCTCTTCCTAATGAACCCCTGCTAGAAGAGGCCTTTGTATCTACTATCATCATAAGGTATCGCCCTTGACACCATCAAAGAATAAGGTGGCATAAGGTGTTGGACCCAATATTAGATGGTATCAACAAAAGAGAGAAGGTAGGTTTATTGATTTTATTTTTCTAAGAAAAATTTTTACGTTAACATTTCCTCAAATGGAAACAAAGTTGAGTTCAAAACATTTCTGTAAAAAGAAGATTCCAACCTTTTGTTGCAAACTTCATATTAGTAAATTTTCAATTCAAACTTTCTGTCCCAATTATTTGTTAACTTGTTATAGATATGAGTGGAGGAAGAAGAGATGAAGGTGACAGTGTTGACCTCTCCAAAAGTGGCAAAAGTGTCATGGTCATGTGTTTGTGCCACTCAGTCATCCTACCAATGTTTGTTACATATAATATTCAATTCTATTTTCATACGCAACTTTCTCCAGAATATCTTTCATCATTGCTACTATTGCCAATGCAATGAGTATATTTTTGTGTCATTGTACAAACACATGTAGCATTGCAACTTCAATTTTTGAAACAAAAAAGTCTCTCTTCTGATGTAGTTAACATAATTATTACTTTCAGTACTTTCTTATCCTGGAAAAAAATTATTGCTTCTGGTTGTTAGATGCTGCGATGATCTGTTTTGATTAGAAATCTGAATCCTTATTCGTGCTATGCTGGACAAAGAAAATGGGAATTTTTTCCCCTGCTGAATTACTTTTTTCCCTAATGTTCTATCCGTTAGCTGATTGCTTGACATGTGCGGGTGTCCAATTTGGCAAGTTTTTCTTTGACACACCAAATACCACTTGGAATAGGACAATGGTGTGTTAGTGTGTAGCATTCAGTAGTGTTTCATCTCATGGTTAATGGTTATGATTTGCATATATTCCATAGATTACTGGCTTTATTTTTTTATCTAAGGTTTCATCACACATGTAGCTAGCCTCAGTGGCAACAGGTTCATATGTGCATTCTGGAGGGGGGGAAACCAACAGCTTCTTAAATGTGTTGAGCCTTTGCAGAAAATTCCACCCATGTTCCACCAGCACCTCAACGAACAGGCTACTGGACCAGTTTCCCTGAAAGGTCCAAGCGGCAACAAATGGCAGGCAGTACTTGCTTCAGAGTCCGAAGCTGCTGTGCTTCGAGCAGGGATGGAAGGAATTTGTCACGGATCACGGAAAGATTTTGAGTTGAAAACATTTTTGTAATAAAAGGCTTCCAACTTTTTGTTGCAAAATTCCTATTAGTAAATTTTGAATTCAAACTTTTTGTCCCAATTCTTTTTTAACTTGTTATGGATATGAGGAGGGGACAAAGAAGAGATGAAGGTGACAACATTGACCTCTCCAAATAGAAAGTGGCAAAATGTCAGGGTCATGTGTTCGTGCCACTTTAGTTATCCCCGAATTCCACGAATTCACATTAGATAACAGCAAGATTTTGTGGGACTGAAGGAATTTTCATAGATTTCACGTAAAGGGATTCAACATTTAGTTTTAGCACAGCATTTAAATTTCAGCCCAATAGAAAAAAGCAGGAACACACTCAAATACACTCTCACCATTTTGAGAGGAATCCAATCCTATATCTCATCTCAGGTTGTGATCATCCATGATGATTGTCCCTAGAAAGATTTTTTATAAAAAATACAAATCTATCTAAGGACATCTCCTGCTAATGCTACACACCTCCAGCAGGCTCCACCCATTTATTTGGGCTATGCTCCTCTACTTTTATTTGGGCATGTTACTTTGTTGGGAAGTACTCCACACATTTTGGAATTGTGCAAGTATCTCTTAGATGAAACTATCATCCTTCCAATGTTTGTTACATATAATCTTCAATTCAATTTTCATACGCAACTTTCTCTAGAACATCATTTATCGGTGCTGTTACCGCCATTGCAATGAGTATATTTTTGTTTAATTGTACAAACATATGTATCATTGCAACTTCAATTTTGAAAAAAATAGACTCTCTTCTTATGTAGTTAACATAATTATTTAGTCAATAGATACATCATGAGACAATTTAACTTGAGAAAAAAATCAAAATGTCATAGGATCTTGTAACTTTATTTGGATAGAAATCCTGAGATGACTGTGTCAATTTTAGTGCTTGGACGCTCACACTGATCTTCTCCGCCTCTATGCCTCTCTCTCTCCAAGCAGTTATTGATCCTCTCCAAAGTTCCTAAGAATTATAACATCGTTATGTCAAGCTCTAGTAATTGGCCCTTCCATAGACATTTGAGGAGTGTCATGTGCATCCAAAGAAGTGATGTCCTAATCAACCCAATTCTATTGCCATCTCCTTGATCTTTTGATCATGTGTGCTTGCAATGACAATTTCACGCTTTCCATCTCAGCGAGTGAAAGGTGGATGGTTGCTATAGAGTAGGGGTTGGCAATGGGTAAATCCCCATCGGTATTGACACCCCATGCCCATCCCCGCCAGAAAAATCTAATACCATCAAAATCCCCATACCCAGCTGCGGGTGGGGAATTTTCCCCAGATCCACAGCCGGCTGGGAAAACTAGACCTGTGCAAACGGTTCTTTGGTGAGCGGTGGGTCGTGGCATGCAGTTGGGAGGCTAGAAGAAAGGCATGAGCTATGGTGGTGGACCGGTGCCATGAGGGAGGGGTGATGGATTGGCCGGTCAGGGGGAAGGGGTTAAATACTTTGGGTTTTCACTTATTTGGGCTAGTCTGCATTGATTTTGGGCCAAGGGAGGTGGAATGTCTATGTGGATTCTCAGGTATTTTTTACTCATGGGTTAATGGGTATCGGGACTGCTAGAGCATTCCAATACCCGCGTACCCAATTGAAAGCTCAAGTTTGGTTTTGGTGAATTGATGAAACCCTAGCTACTAACCTATGTGCTCTAAGTGTATGTAAGATAGGTCGGTAGAAATTCCAAGTGGTGGAGCGAATGGATGAAGATCATGGTGGTGATGGCCATGATGATCAAGTGCTCAGCTTGAAAAAGAACAAAGAGAAAAACAAAAAGCTCAAGGCAAAGGTATAAGTAGTTAGGAGCTTTTTGGTTTGGTGATCGAGACACTTAGCGAGTGTGATCACATTTAGGATTGATAGCCGTACTATTAAGAGGGGTCAAACTCGTATCAAAATGTGATTGTCAAAGTGCCACTAGATGCTCTAACTCATTACATATGCATTTATGATCTAGTGGAGTGCTAACACCCTTGAAAATGTTTTGTGAAAATATGCTAACACACGTGCACAAGATGATACACTTGGTGGTCGGCACATTTGGGCAAGGGTGGTAAAGTTGGTGAAGTGGAGGAGTTGATTTTCACTGACCGGTCATTGTTGCTGAGGAGGCGCGCTATCGGTCTGTTGACCGGACACAGAGGCAGAAAGTGACCGGACACGCAGGGGGTGCATCCGGTCACCTGTGACATATGCTAACGACAGCGATTGAGCGAAGCACTGTGAGGACCTGACACTGGGCGTGTTTGGTCGCTCCTGATCGGACGCATTCGGTCATCGTTTTGTCGCTCGAGGACCTCTCAGGAGTCGATCGGACTCCGCGTTGTCGCTGACAGCGATGCGTCCGGTTGTGCCTTGGCGGCTTAGGCGCGCTTGTGCACCGGTGCGTCTGGTCTTGCATGGTGTGCATCCGATCATCACTTAAGCTTGAGCATGGGCAAGACGACTGTTGAGATCAGGCAGCACAGGTTTAAAGCAGGGGGACCCGTGGTACTCATTGGGCGACTGGACGCTGGTGTGTGCGTCCGGTCACCTCTGATCGGTGGTCCGGTCATCCCGCAGTGAGTGGCCCGTGGTGCCCAACGGCTCTATTTCATGGGGGCTCTATTTAAGCTCCTTGGCCGGCTCTAGCTCACTCTCTTGGCCATTTACATAGACATAGCAACCTTGTGAGCTTAGCCAAAGCCCTCCCACTCATCTCCATCAATGATTTATCATCTTTGTGAGATTGAGAGAGAATCCAAGTGCATTGCTTGAGTGTTTGCATCTAGAGGCACTTGGTAATTGTGTTTCGCTATGGGATTCGCTTGTTACTCTTGGTGATTGCTGCCACCTAGATGGCTTAGAGTAGCGAGGATCATTGAGCAGAGGTTGACGATTGTCTTAGGCTCCGATCATGGTGATTGTGAGGGGTTCTTGACCTTTCCCCAGCGGAGAGCCAAAAGGTACTCTAGTGGATTGCTCGTAACTTGTGTGATCCTCATCTTGTGTTGGTTGTGCGAGACCCTATCGAGGGTTGGCGTGTGATGCCAATTAACGCGTGAACCTCCAAGTGAGTGAATCGCCACAACTAGGACTAGCTTGTCGACAAGCAAGTGAACTTTGGTAAAAAAAATCTTGTGTCATCTTGTTCCAAGGATTTCATTGGTATTCATAATATTTGATTTATTGGCTTCATCTTGTGATTGGCTCATACCTCGACACGTCGGTATAATCATCGCCATCCTCTCTTGTATTACATTCCTAGTGTGTAAGCTAAGCTCTTTAGTGTAATTAGTTTTGAGAGCTAGCTTTCATCGAGTCTAGTGGTTAGTGAGGCTCTTTAGTTAGTCTTTGAGAGCTCACTAACTTAGTGTAGTGACATAGTCATTGTGTGATTAGAGACAATAGTAACTATAATTGTGGTAGGTGGCTTGCATTTGTAGTAGGCTAGCGCAACATTCGCTTCGCCTCATATTTGTCTAACCACTTTGTTTAGTGTTGTTGTAGACATTTTTATAGGCTACTCACCCCTCCCTCTAGCCATTAGGACCTTTCACCAATAGGTGAAGGATTTTGCCCATTTATATACCTATGGGTAGCGTGTTTAGTCCACATTCATACCCTAATGGTGTAAATATCCGTCGGGTATTGAGTCATGGGTCCCCATTCCCATCTTTTGCGGGTGGAAGGATCTACTAGTGGGCAGATGTGGAGAAAAAGGAAAAAAGGCAATACATTTTTGGGTGGGTCACACAAAATGAGGGGTAAGGTTTAGGGGTAGTTGCTAGGGTTGGAGACTGAGGATAGGAGCCCACAAAATAGGGGGAGCCCCTACTTTCAAAGTAGGGACCCCTGATTTTGGGCCTATGATACAGATGCTCTTAATTGTAGGAAATCAAAATGCATTGCACACATGGATGTGATATAAAATGGGGAGGCAAGAATTGTGTCACTTAAAAACTTTTCTAGTCCTTGGGCTCTAGCTCAACTACATAAGATAAACCATGCGAAAGTTGCTCCTCGCACATGAATGTGACACAAGATGTCATAGGCCAAGGTAGTATAATGAACTCAGTCTTGCCCTCACATAAGCCTAGTGCATGCCTAGATCATCAGATGCATGTCTTTCTCAAATTCTAACTTTGTAACCCTTTCTAATGGATCCTCCAGGCAAGTCATTATTGAGGCCCACAAGATCATCTGGTGCAATGTTTTCTTCGTGCCAACTTAGCACTATGAAGATTCACTATATATGCAATACTCTGTTGTAAGTATTTCTTGCATTGAATCATCTGGTGTCCTTGTTCTTCTCTATCTTCACTATTCAAGCCAATACATACAGTCCATTATTCTTCTCTCACCAAATCATCTGGTCAAGTTGTTGACACTCGAAATTTTTCAAAGTGTATAATGGACTCCACCATTATATTTCTATCATTGAGACAGTCAGAAAACATATTTGGATCGTCTCATTTGGAGTTCGGACGAATAAAACAGTTTTTCGAGGGGCTAACCCAGCCGGAACTGGCCAGGCCGGTTTGACCAACTTTGTCAAATGCAAGAATGGATTGCATCATTGTGTACCTTTGGTTGCGCTGATTAAAAAACATATATGGTTCGCCTCGTTTGGAGTTCGGAAGAATTAATTATAATTTTTGGAAGATTTTCTGCACCGGACTCGCACCAGAACCGGCCAGCAGTCAGGCCAGTTTGCCTGGCCATGTGGCTGTCCAGCCCTCATGAACCTGTCCTTCGAAGCGATCGGTTTCTAAATCGGTTTTTTTTATCTATTTTTGGCGTGGGAAACTCGGAGATTATGATTTGGACTTGTTCCTTACTGGGATAAGACAACTCCCCTCCATATAAACGAGAGGATCATGGCCGATTGAGGATTCCAACTTCCAATCGTTAAAAACATAAAACATACCCTTTTTCTTTGCCCTACTTTATCTCTACCTTGCTATTTGTCACGTCTCCCATCGAGACTTCACAACGTTCTAGGTGACCATGCCAACCCTAGGACACCCTGCACATGCACCTCCCCAGTGGATCTTCCTGAGAGATGTTTGGGAGTCTATCACGTGAAGAATGGGCTCAACATCGGCGTAACCGGTCTCTAGATCAGTTTTTGTCGATCCGTTGTGTTCTTGTTGCGATCAAGGTCGTTTGTCGACCACGGGCATGGTAGTCCTTACTGGTGTGTGATCCGGATCCTATTCGGTGTCAACATAAGTGTTTTCTCCTATCCTTCCCTCTTTCATTGTGCACGCTTAATACTCTGGTGCAATTAAAACAATACCCACTTGATAACATGGTCAATACATTTTGCTCTGACTTTTGTGCTATTTTGGCATGTTCCTTTGTTTCTTCGTGCTATTTTCTTGACTTGCATCCATAGGACCCAAATATGTATAAATGACATCCTAGCACATATTTTAGTGCCATTGGGTGTGATGCCACTATAATCACCAAAATCATAACAAGTATAGTATAAGGGGCCATAATCCTCACATTAGGCATCTTTACAAAAAAAAAAGATCCATCTGCTTTTAAGTCAATGTAACACCCTAAAAATTTGAAAAGAAGAAAAATAGGAAAAATATGATTTTTTATATTTTTGTGAAGCATGCAAATTTAGAATAAGAATAATTTTTATAAATTTAAAATCAAATGTAAGAGTAGAAACATGTTTGTGCACTCATGCTGTTGCATTTAAATTTTTGAGATGAGTGGTTTGATTTAAATTCAAATTTGGATTTGAAAATCCTTTGAAAATTTGCTTTGAAAAATTAGAAAAGGAAAAAGAAAAGGAAAATCATTTTCTCTCGGTTTTTAGCCCAGCGCTCGTCTCGGCCTGCTAGCAGCGGCCCGCTTCCTCCTCCCGCGCCTCGCTCCCGCATGGGCCGAGCCCAGCCGCGGCCAGCCGGCCCGTCATCGCGCGCGGCCGCGTCTCGCGCCCAGCCGCCGCCCCGTTTTCCCTCTCCGAGTCGCCGACATGTGGGTCCCGCCTGTCAGCGTCTCCTTCCCCTTTCCTTCTCCTTCCTCCGGCACTTTCCAAAAATGGAAACCGCCGCCTTCCCCTTTCATCGGATTCGATCGATCGAATCCATCTTCGAATCCTCCCCTTTCCTTGCTTCCGCATGCCTTCGGGCTATAAAAACGGAGCCCCCGCATGATTCCGCCCCATCTCAATCCTTTTGGAGCAGCCAAAACCGTCTAGCGCCGCCACCGTGAGCACCACCGCCTCCACCGTCCGCCACCGCAAGCACGCCGCCGTCTTCGTCCATCTCGTGCCCTCGTTCTTGTCCGAGGTGAGTTCGCCGTGCTCCAAGCTACCTCCCGGTGTTTCCCCTTCGTTGAATGGTGCCCGGAGTCGTGTTTTCGCGTGTTCCGACGATGGCGCCGCCGCGGGATGTCGCCGTCGGGCCGGAGTCCGGCCGGAGCGCCGCCGATCCCTCCCCGATCCAATCTGGATCGTTGATTTTGAATCCAACGGCTGTTATTTAAAGATACCGGTTCGCCTGTGAAACTTGCTAAAGAGCCCCTGAAGTTTTTAAGTATATAACCCGCGGTCCAAAGCGTAATCTGGAAAATACATTTTGATTTATTGAAAACGTAATTCGTTTCGGTAATTGAAAAATACGCTTTCTGATATTTACAGTTTTGCCACTGAGTTTGTTTTAGTCGTAGAATATCCGTTTTAACTCCGATTTGATCCATTCAAATTGCGTTAGATTCGTATTTGTGAGCTCTACATGATGATAGAACTGTACAGTAGGTTTGAGATAATTTATTTTCGAGTTTATATTAAAGTAATTATTTATCTATAGGAAATCTTAGAAAACTCATAACTTTTACGTTTTAAATCCAAATTTCGTGATCTTTATGTCTATGTGATCGTAGTAATGTGTAGAAGAGTTTTACAAACTTGTTATACTGTTAGTGTTACTGTTGGTTAGGTTTTCTATCTTTAAGTTCCGATGTGAGATCTAATCTATTACTTTAATAAAGTAGATCTTGTTTAAATCATATCTTCTATGTTTTAGATCCGTTTTAGCTCATTCGAGTTGCGTTAGATTCATAGCAACGAGATTTACGCGTTAGTGACAGTATTTGCTATATTACTAATTCTGAAATTTTATGGTTTAAATCATATCTTGATTAATAATTATGCAACTGGGTTTTGTAAATAAAATATGATTTGTTTTACTTTAGTTTCATAATTTGAATCTAAATTTGACTTAATTCCATATATAGTATCTATAAAATATCTTATATATGTTATTATATAATTAAAACACATGAAGCTAATAGTTTTATATTTTCTTCTATGAGCAAATCTTTCGGTAGATGTATCTTTTCAACCGTAGCTTCGATTAGAGTGTTTTTCGCGCCTAGCCTGTGTGTTCATAGCAATGCGTAGAACCTCTTTAAAATCTTTTCACATATTGTTTCATATGTTTGGTGTACTGTTCTAATTTAGATCTATTGTTTGCTTCGTGTATGATTGTATCGATGTGTGTGTGGTGATTTATTGATCAAGTCCAGTCGGTGAGATATACGTGGTTATCAAGAAGAAGAAGAACGTTGAAGATTAAAGCTTACCGAAGGATCGGTGTTTAAGGCAAGTATAACATGGGATTATCCTTGTTTCCTATTCACCTTTAATATACTTAATTCATGTGCATGTGTCTACCTTGTTACCACTAAGGATATCCTAGTTTTTGTATCTTGTACCTTGACACCTATGGGATATTGCATTGGATAGTATTTATGCTAGTGCTCAAGATAAATAACCATGATCTGTAACTTGACTAATGGTATATGCAATAAACGTTTAAAAGATGCTCTATAGAAACATGGCTCAAGAGGGCTAGAGCATATTTTGTTGTTTTTATGGTGCTCTAGTTTCTCTCCATAAGGACTTATCTGTAAGCGAACATCCGGGACTTACAGTACAACTGTGAGGGCTATATGGCTCTGGCTTTAGTCAAGTATGAGGACCTTTTCTAGCTTGTTAGAGGTTACCCTTGTGGCGCAAATGGGGTGAAGCAGACTGTGGATCCCTGCGTGGTGTATCACACGGACTGACTTCGGAAACCTAGCGGCCCTAACTTGTTAGACGAACCTTTGAAAGGCTTCATAGTGAACCCTGCCTGCTCACCTTGGGAGTGTTTTGGGGATTGGCCGCCTCGGGCATATGGGTAATCACGACTCACAGTGAAAGTGTACAACCTCTGCAGAGTGTAAAACTGGTATATCAGCCGTGCTCACGGTCACGAGTGGCCTTGGACCCTTACAGAATATATGATGAACGCTGATGATAATGATAACACTGATGATATTGATGTTCACTAATGATTATTGTTTCTTGCTATACATTATTCTCGTTTACATGATCATGAGGTTATTTGGGATTATGTTAAACTTGTTGCTACTCAACTGCTAAAAAGATGACTCACTAAAAGCTATTGCAGTAAACCCGTGTCAACCTTTTGAGCTTCATGAACCCCATGTTATATTTGTTGAGTTCGACATGGACTCACTCTTGCTATTTCCCCACATCTCAGGAAGGGTACCAGATTTCTAGATTCTGGAATTGTTAGGCTTGTGATCAACCAGTTAGTTTGATCCTGGAGTGAAGGTTGCACCCGGTGTTCAGAGTTGTCTTTCCGCTGTGTTATTCTCTAAGGTATACTTTATACTATTGAGTTATGTATATTAAGCATTTGTCTTTTGATATTACACTTATCTGTGGCTATATGTGAGATTTGTCTTCTTTATTTCACATATGGTGTATGTCTGGTTTTGTCCTTAAAACCGGGTGTGACAGATTGGTATCAGAGCAATGCTGACTGTAGGACGCAAGCCTAATTAGAAATCGGTCGTCTTAAGGTTTTAAAATTGCTATAACTTCCTTGTCTATAAACCTTGATATTTCTTCTCCATTATATCCCCACCCTTGATATTCATCTTCTCCATGATGCTTGTTTTAAGCCTTTGATCTCATCTACACTCCTTGATTTGATATGCTTTTTAGAACCATTCCTCACCCCCTTCTTACGAAATCGAAAGAGGAGCTTTAGGATCTTTACCCTTGGTATGAAGAGAACGATAGTATCGTAAATTGAGTCAATGATTGTTTTGTGCACCTTTATTGCTTGTTGAATTATAATTATGCTTTTGCTTGATTTGGAGCTTTGTAATGATTGCAATGATCTTGTGGATTATTCCTACAATTTCATTTAGATATAGGATTAAGGCATAAGGATTAATGGATAGATATAGTTGAGTTTTGGTTACCTTCTATTTTCTCTCTATTCTGTCTTTTTGGAGCAGTATGTCTTCTTTCGTTCATACCTTTGTTCTTGAAAGACCAAAAATCATGAGAGAATTCTGGACAAGAGTGGACTTCAACATCTCTCTCTAAATCCAAGAACTACCCTCATAGCTATTTTGGATTGGGAGATACAAAAATCACAAGACGATGCAACTGTGCTGTCTGAAACCTGGAACAGAATCTGTTATGTGCTATTTTCGACCAAGTTAACTATAGAATATGGAAGTGTGTTCTATAAGAAAGTTGCAGAGAATTTTATAAGCTTTCCATCGGTGTAAACTACAGCTTCATTGGATTAACAGAATGAGAGTTACAACTGTTTTACTGCACTGCTGATTTTCTGCTTGTGAGAAATTTCAGATTTCTTGTTTTTACCCATACACAAGAGTATTATTGGGATGTCAGAACACTTTTATGCTAAGTAGCTCATCTAGAAGAAGGGTTCAAGCTACCCTATTTGGTGTCCCTTATTTTAAGGGGGGTAGCCAATGTAAAGAAGGATTATTAAGATTAAACTCTTTAGTTGGAAGTATTGGTTAGTCTCCATGATTAAGTTGCCACTCTTGAGCAAAAATGTTCTGTGAATAAGGTTGATAATTTTGGATCCATGGAGACAAGAGTTGTCCTTTTGGATAGTTCATGATTATGATCATCTATACTTGCTCGTGTTACTGATGTTGGTCACTTGATGACAGGAAGTGTAGTGTCCCATGACTCAGGAGCCCTATATGACGTCTCGCATTGGTATGTGGGAAAAGGTTGATGTTTCTGCCATTGAAGGATGTTATGGGTATGATGAAGCCGAGCACTATCAAAATAACAATGTTGAAGAGCAAGTTGGGAGTGAACTAAGTCAGAATCCACGACAACGAAAGCGAAAAAGGAAAGCCCATAAGAAGCCTGCTCAAGGAAGCAAAGCGCAGCAAAACTATGTCAATGGAAGACTGAGCAATGTGGATATGGATAAAATTCATGGAGTTACCAAAGTAGTGGGAGGTTATATTCAAGTAAGCTCAGTACAAGTTTTTGCTTTATTTGACCCCAGTGCTTCGCATTCTTTCATTTCCGCCGACATGGTAGAGACGTGCAAGATGGTGAAGTGTCCAATGAAGAGGCCTTTGCTAGTTCAAACCCCAGTGGGAGAAATGCAGGCAGATCAGATATGCCCGAATGTCAGTCTTGTCATAAACAAGGAAAACTTCACCGCGACACTCATTGTGTTGGAGTCACTTAAAATTCGCGTGGTTCTTGGTAATGGATGGCTCTGTGCACACAAAGGAGTGATTCGTGGTACTCGGTGCACCATGCTCTTAACAACACCGTCAAGGAAAAGAATTGAGTATCAAGGTGGTCGACTTTTACCTGAGGGAGACGAGAATGATCAATTAGAAGATAGGTACACCAAGGATAGCAAAGTGGACCATGAGTTTACTGAAGTTATAGCAGAGGAACAAATAACTTTGGAGGAGCTCAATAGGAGAGATGATTATGTTTAGGCAGATTAGTCAGTTGGGATATGAGAAATTGTCTCATGACTCTGAGCGAAAAGAGTAATTTGGAAAATGAGGATCAAATAAAGGCAAAGTGTCATTATCTCTTTTATCATCATCTTCCGAATCTCGGGACGAGATTCATTTTAAGGGGGGTAGAATTGTAACACCCTAAAAATTTGAAAAGAAGAAAAATAGGAAAAATATGATTTTTTATATTTTTGTGAAGCATGCAAATTTAGAATAAGAATAATTTTTATAAATTTAAAATCAAATGTAAGAGTAGAAACATGTTTGTGCACTCATGCTGTTGCATTTAAATTTTTGAGATGAGTGGTTTGATTTAAATTCAAATTTGGATTTGAAAATCCTTTGAAAATTTGCTTTGAAAAATTAGAAAAGGAAAAAGAAAAGGAAAATCATTTTCTCTCGGTTTTTAGCCCAGCGCTCGTCTCGGCCTGCTAGCAGCGGCCCGCTTCCTCCTCCCGCGCCTCGCTCCCGCATGGGCCGAGCCCAGCCGCGGCCAGCCGGCCCGTCATCGCGCGCGGCCGCGTCTCGCGCCCAGCCGCCGCCCCGTTTTCCCTCTCCGAGTCGCCGACATGTGGGTCCCGCCTGTCAGCGTCTCCTTCCCCTTTCCTTCTCCTTCCTCCGGCACTTTCCAAAAATGGAAACCGCCGCCTTCCCCTTTCATCGGATTCGATCGATCGAATCCATCTTCGAATCCTCCCCTTTCCTTGCTTCCGCATGCCTTCGGGCTATAAAAACGGAGCCCCCGCATGATTCCGCCCCATCTCAATCCTTTTGGAGCAGCCAAAACCGTCTAGCGCCGCCACCGTGAGCACCACCGCCTTCACCGTCCGCCACCGCAAGCACGCCGCCGTCTTCGTCCATCTCGTGCCCTCGTTCTTGTCCGAGGTGAGTTCGCCGTGCTCCAAGCTACCTCCCGGTGTTTCCCCTTCGTTGAATGGTGCCCGGAGTCGTGTTTTCGCGTGTTCCGACGATGGCGCCGCCGCGGGATGTCGCCGTCGGGCCGGAGTCCGGCCGGAGCGCCGCCGATCCCTCCCCGATCCAATCTGGATCGTTGATTTTGAATCCAACGGCTGTTATTTAAAGATACCGGTTCGCCTGTGAAACTTGCTAAAGAGCCCCTGAAGTTTTTAAGTATATAACCCGCGGTCCAAAGCGTAATCTGGAAAATACATTTTGATTTATTGAAAACGTAATTCGTTTCGGTAATTGAAAAATACGCTTTCTGATATTTACAGTTTTGCCACTGAGTTTGTTTTAGTCGTAGAATATCCGTTTTAACTCCGATTTGATCCATTCAAATTGCGTTAGATTCGTATTTGTGAGCTCTACATGATGATAGAACTGTACAGTAGGTTTGAGATAATTTATTTTCGAGTTTATATTAAAGTAATTATTTATCTATAGGAAATCTTAGAAAACTCATAACTTTTACGTTTTAAATCCAAATTTCGTGATCTTTATGTCTATGTGATCGTAGTAATGTGTAGAAGAGTTTTACAAACTTGTTATACTGTTAGTGTTACTGTTGGTTAGGTTTTCTATCTTTAAGTTCCGATGTGAGATCTAATCTATTACTTTAATAAAGTAGATCTTGTTTAAATCATATCTTCTATGTTTTAGATCCGTTTTAGCTCATTCGAGTTGCGTTAGATTCATAGCAACGAGATTTACGCGTTAGTGACAGTATTTGCTATATTACTAATTCTGAAATTTTATGGTTTAAATCATATCTTGATTAATAATTATGCAACTGGGTTTTGTAAATAAAATATGATTTGTTTTACTTTAGTTTCATAATTTGAATCTAAATTTGACTTAATTCCATATATAGTATCTATAAAATATCTTATATATGTTATTATATAATTAAAACACATGAAGCTAATAGTTTTATATTTTCTTCTATGAGCAAATCTTTCGGTAGATGTATCTTTTCAACCGTAGCTTCGATTAGAGTGTTTTTCGCGCCTAGCCTGTGTGTTCATAGCAATGCGTAGAACCTCTTTAAAATCTTTTCACATATTGTTTCATATGTTTGGTGTACTGTTCTAATTTAGATCTATTGTTTGCTTCGTGTATGATTGTATCAATGTGTGTGTGGTGATTTATTGATCAAGTCCAGTCGGTGAGATATACGTGGTTATCAAGAAGAAGAAGAAGAACATTGAAGATTAAAGCTTACCGAAGGATCGGTGTTTAAGGCAAGTATAACATGGGATTATCCTTATTTCCTATTCACCTTTAATATACTTAATTCATGTGCATGTGTCTACCTTGTTACCACTAAGGATATCCTAGTTTTTGTATCTTGTACCTTGACACCTATGGGATATTGCATTGGATAGTATTTATGCTAGTGCTCAAGATAAATAACCATGATCTGTAACTTGACTAATGGTATATGCAATAAACGTTTAAAAGATGCTCTATAGAAACATGGCTCAAGAGGGCTAGAGCATATTTTGTTGTTTTTATGGTGCTCTAGTTTCTCTCCATAAGGACTTATCTGTAAGCGAACATCCGGGACTTACAGTACAACTGTGAGGGCTATATGGCTCTGGCTTTAGTCAAGTATGAGGACCTTTTCTAGCTTGTTAGAGGTTACCCTTGTGGCGCAAATGGGGTGAAGCAGACTGTGGATCCCTGCGTGGTGTATCACACGGACTGACTTCGGAAACCTAGCGGCCCTAACTTGTTAGACGAACCTTTGAAAGGCTTCATAGTGAACCCTGCCTGCTCACCTTGGGAGTGTTTTGGGGATTGGCCGCCTCGGGCATATGGGTAATCACGACTCACAGTGAAAGTGTACAACCTCTGCAGAGTGTAAAACTGGTATATCAGCCGTGCTCACGGTCACGAGTGGCCTTGGACCCTTACAGAATATATGATGAACGCTGATGATAATGATAACACTGATGATATTGATGTTCACTAATGATTATTGTTTCTTGCTATACATTATTCTCGTTTACATGATCATGAGGTTATTTGGGATTATGTTAAACTTGTTGCTACTCAACTGCTAAAAAGATGACTCACTAAAAGCTATTGCAGTAAACCCGTGTCAACCTTTTGAGCTTCATGAACCCCATGTTATATTTGTTGAGTTCGACATGGACTCACTCTTGCTATTTCCCCACATCTCAGGAAGGGTACCAGATTTCTAGATTCTGGAATTGTTAGGCTTGTGATCAACCAGTTAGTTTGATCCTGGAGTGAAGGTTGCACCCGGTGTTCAGAGTTGTCTTTCCGCTGTGTTATTCTCTAAGGTATACTTTATACTATTGAGTTATGTATATTAAGCATTTGTCTTTTGATATTACACTTATCTGTGGCTATATGTGAGATTTGTCTTCTTTATTTCACATATGGTGTATGTCTGGTTTTGTCCTTGAAACCGGGTGTGACAGTCAAGCAGCTAACACACGAGAAGAGACGAAAACATTTGATATCGACAGTTGGTGCTTGGATGTTACAAGTGTAAATACAAAAAATTGAAATTGTTAGTTGGTGCTTGGATGTTACAAGTGTAAATACAAAAAAATTGAAATTTTTAGTTGATGCTTATATTAGAAGTTACAAGCCTAATGATAAAAATAAATAAATTACCAGCTAGTTCTTGGACGTTACACATTTATTATCTCTCACAAAGCTGTCATATTCACATGCATGGGTCCACAAAAGTGTGAAATGTGGAGTCCACTGCACATGAGCAACTTCCTATTTTGTTATTTCTAACCCATTAATTGTTGTGCATGCTAGAAGAGGATGAGATCTAGTCAGATCATCTCCACCTTGCGAACCTTCATCTCTATCATCATAGGTGCCACCTTTGACACCTTCGGAGAAGGAGGCCTTGTGCTAGGCACAGTAGAATATGGTATCGCATCATGCCGTGGCTACAACACAAGGCTTATGGAAGACTTCTCGATCTTATTTTTCCAAGAATATTCTGTGTTAGACTTCTGGTGATGCAAAAAAGTGGAGCTAAAAAAACATTGTGTTGCGAAATTTGATTTTGTAACTTTTGAATTGAACCTGTTGGTTCCATTTTTTTTCTAAACCAGCTATAGTCCTGAGGGAGGGTGTCTAGATTTTTTTGAAAAGGGAATATATTAATATTTCAGCTTCTGCATCGACTAATGCATATAGTTGTTCCTTATTACAAGCACAATCACTGTGGTCCACACAAACTCAAACACAAAGTTTTTAACTAAAGTAAAAAGAAGAGCTTCCAAACTCGCCATCTAAAGAGCAATTCTATTACTAAATCTCCAACCGTATCTTGCAAACACCTCCATCGCGGTTGTCTCAATAATTCTGCATCCCGTCTTTATTTGTCTTTATTTTTTGGCGATCCTCCTCCTTCTAAAGTAGGGACCAGGACCTGGTCCAGTAGGTCCCTCTGAAGATAACCTGTAAATAAGATGGCGCTGCAGCCTTGTCAAAAATTATATTATTCCGGGTTAACCAAATCGCCCAACAAATTGCACTTGCGCCGACAAGAATCTTATATTTCAGTTTCCTATTTATCCCGTCTAACCAGCCCATGAACAAATTGTGAACGCTAGTTGGAGGTAATAAATTAAAGGAAACATGAACAATACGCCACATGAATTTTGCAAAATGACAGTCGAAGAATAGATGTTGTATAGACTCGTCAGAAGAACAGAAACAACACTTTCTATCTCCTTGCCACTGTCGCCTTACTAAGTTATCCTTTGTCAAGATTACTCCCTTAAACAAGTACCACAAGAAAACTTTGATTTTGAGCGGTAATTTCAGTTTCCAAATAAAAGTATTAAAAGGTATAGCTTGTGTTGTCAATAATGCTCTGTACATGGATTTAACCGAGAATAATCCACTCTGGTGTAGCCCCCACACAAAACGATCCCTTTGGTCTGTTAATTGTACACTGGCAACCATTGCCACGACGTCGTGCCAAGCTTGTAAATTAACCTCTACTAGAGATCTCCTGAAAGCTACATTTAACGGTACTGTAGATAGTTTTGTGTGTCTAGATGGAACCGTGAACATCGCCCTTTGAAGATGGAAGTGGAAAAGGCGTCTAACTCCTGCTCACACGCGCATGCCGCTTAGCCATCTCTCCAAATTGCACGGATGCATATTAGATAGCGGTAAGATTTTGTGCAGTCAAAGGAATTTTCTCTGATTTCACGAAAGGTGATTCGACAACTAGTTTTATCATGGCATTTAAATTTTACCCTAACATAGAAGAGCAAGAACATACTGAACCCAATACTATGGTCCATGCATTCTTCTCTCACCGGATCATTTGGCCAAGTGTTTTCTCCTATCCTTCACCCTTTTGATAGCACGGTCAATACATTTTGCTGACTGTGCTATTTCGGCATGTTTATCCCTATTTCTTTGTGCTATTTTTTTTACATGCATCCATAGGACCTAAATATGTAAATGACATCTTGGCTCATATTTTAGTACATAGATACATCACGAGATAGAGAGAGGGAAGATCTCTCTTCTGATGTTGTTAACAAAATCCTTTAATCAATGGATATGTCACGAGACGATTTATAACTTGTGAAAAAAAATGACAGTCGGATCCTATATCTTCATTCGGAAAAAATCTTGAGGTAACATCAACTCTATGCACAAGTCATTACTACAAATTCCCAACACAAAAAACGAAGTATATGTAAGCGATCTGAGTGTCGGTTTTAGGCAGGTGCTCTTAGCATCTAAGTGGACTCATAAGAGCTCTAGCAGGTAAGGATGGAAACGGATCGGATTCGCATGGAATCGGATCCGGATATCACCTTTTACTACATTTTAATTCGAATACGAATACTGATTCAAATATTTTCGAATACGAATACAAAACGGATGTCTCAGATTCGGATTTCTATTCGGATATTTACTCAAGTCAACTAAAAATGTATATTGTCAAATTTAACATACATTGATAAAATTTTACTACTAAGTACATTGATAAAATTTTACTACTAAGTACATCGTTAACCAAAGTGAACTAATGAAAGTACATTTCTAATAATCACCAATGTCTAAGTAAACTAAATTATAATGGATAATATTTATTAAAGTAATAGTTCAAGTGAAGAAATTCAAATAAAAATGGTAGAAAACAAATAGCCATTTTACTTTATCTATAGTATTGGAATTACAAAATTATCACAAAAGTAGAGATTAAAGCATTTGTGTATATAACATAGACAAGGATAGCACATAAAAATAATATAGTTATCAATAAATATTTAATAATTAAGTATGTCAATTAATCAATCAATATTATATTTATCTAAACATTTATCATGAAATAATAAATTTTTGAGATAATTTAAATCAATCAATAAATAAACTAAAGCAATAAAATAATTTAAAAAACAAATATATTTGGATTAAACTAAATTATAAAAATACAAAAATTAATTTAATCTTTATCTATCATTAATATTTTTAAATTAATACTAAAACTTATTTATAGATAATTAGATATACTATTAAATGGGTACAATGTATTATTAGTAATAATAAAGTTCAATAATTGGTCACTCGTTATGGAGAGAAAACATTTAAGTAGGTTCATGACACCTTGTTTTCTTTGTGGATACGGATATTGCCAGATATTGTCGAATACAGATCTGAAATCGGATAGAGAAAAACGCTGAAAACGAATTCGGATGTATCCATTTAGTATCCATATTAGTAATAGATACGAAAACGGATATCCATATTACAAGTTTTAGAGGATATGGATATCGGATAATTCGGATATCCATTTCCATTTTCCATCCTTACTAGAAGGCCCCTACTTTAGCTCTTAAAACTAAATTTGAGGGCTTGTCACAAAAAAAGGTCCAGCGGGCCAGTACTAGAGCCCTCAAATATGAGAGGCCCTCAAATCCCTCTTCCGGCCCTCGTTCCTAGGGACTCTAGAGGGAGTCCCTACTCGACCGTTTCTGTGGTTCCTCTCATGTGTCGCTACGGATCCCTTCTCATGCCACTTCCCAATGCTCATGCCTCCTTGACCTGATAGTTCCTCCTGACAGCACCCGTCACGCTCTCTCCACCGCCGCTGCCTCTGCCAGATCTGGCCTCCTCCATCCTAGGGAGCGGCGCGTCTTCTCTAATCCTCCACGCAGCCTCCCCGGTCGTGGCTTCCCTCGACGCTCACGCGGCCTCCCCGCCGCAGCTTCTCCTGACGGACGTGCGGCCTAGCCTGTGCGGCTTCTCCTCTGTCCTCGGCATCGGCGTTGTTTCTCCCGACGCCTCTTCCTTCGCCCCGCACAGCCTGCTCTTCCTCCGCTCTGCACGGCCACTCCTCCGAGAGAGGTTTGATGAACCTTCACTTTGTAAATCTGAACTTGAAATTTTTGTATCCAATTTCTTTTTTTCCTAATCGAGCTATAGATCTGAGGAGTGAAGAGTGTCTAGATGGCGCCGCGAATATCGTCCGCTGAAGATGGAAAGTGGGAAAGGCGTCCAACTCCTGCTCGCGCGCCCGTGCTGCTTAGCCACCTCTCCAAATTTCGCACGCGTAGCTGCCCCTCCAAATTTCACGGATTCATATTATACAGGGGTAAGATTTTGATAACGGTAAGATTTTGCAATGGAAAGAATTTTCTCCGATATCATACAAAGGATTCGACAGCTAGTTTTATCGTCTCGAAAAGGAATTCCACCGCAATTTTTATCGCAGCATTTAAATTTGAGAGCAAGAACACACTCAAAAACACCCCTCACCGTATGGAGAGGAATCCAGCCCTTCCTGCCAGATGGTGACTATCTCATCTCAGGTGATCATCAGCCATCATGGCTGTCCCTACAAAGAAAAAAAACCCAAAATCTATATCTGAAGGCATCTCCTGCTGATGCATAGCAACTCCAACAGTTTGCTATTTTTTGTTTCCCAAATCATGGCGTTTTCCAACTCCCAAAATAATATGGGAAAGGAAAAAAGAGGTTATCTCCAAGAGTTTGGCATAATTGAGTTGCCAAAATCAAAAGTTCGTCCCATAGGCCAGGTGAAACATTTTGCAAAGTGAACACAAGACTTTTTCTCTAATTAACTAAGGCTATATATGTAAATATATGTGTCTTGATATTTTGCATCAGGACCCAGCAAAAACTTTCACTCTCCAATTTATACCCTTCCAATGGCGACGTCTCCTCCGCCACTGGCCGCGCTTCACTCATGGCGTCGGGCTCGCGAAGACGAAGGAAGGCGGAGAAGCCCGATGCACGCCCGATGTGCAGTTCCTTTCAGCGCGCAAATATGCGCGCTCAGGCTAGATGGATGGCAAGTTGAGATGGATGGCAAGTTGGGATGGCAAACTGTTGGAGGCTCTTCTTCGTTGTTTTGCCAAAATTTTATGGATGAGGAGTTGAGATAGCAAACTGTTGGAGTTGCTCTAAGATAACTCCAGAAGCCCACTGCCCAACAACCCCAGAGCGGAGGTTCAGGCCATCGCCTTTCCATCCCGTCTCCCCTGTTTCCGTGAAAAAAGGCTGGCCCTTTTGTCCTTGCTCTAGCAGCCACCATTCCTTAAACCCAGAGAGGGTCCAGGCTCCAGAGAGAGAGGAGGACGCTGCCGCTGCTCCAAACTCCGAGAAAGGCAGCCAGCCAGTGATAACTGTTTACAGTCAGTCTATTTACAGCTGCTGCTGGCGGCTCTGCTACCTCGCTCCGCGTGAACCATTGAATCTTGTTCATTCTACCGGTGCTCCTCCTTGCTCTGCTTGCAGAGAAGAAGCCGACGATGAGGGGCCGTCCCAAGAAGCAGCAGGGGACCACGAGCTCGGCCGCCGCTCCAGTGAAGGGGAGGGAGAGCAACAAGGAGAAGGAGAAGGAAGCCAGCAAGGTGAAGGAGGCGAGAGAAATCGGCAGGGAGCCGGCGAGGGGGAGGCCGAGGCGCAGGGGGAAGGAGACGGAGATGGGTGGAGACGGCAAGGAGACAGCGAAGGAGAAGCAGAAGAAGCCCCAGGGCAAGGCGAAGGGGAAGGACAAGGAGACGGAGGTGATTGAAGTCGGCGAGCAGAACGACAGGGAGAAGGAGAAGACCGGCGCCGAGAAGAACGTCTGCCCACAGTTCTTCAAGGTCTTCTTCCCCGAGCAGTCGAGGGAGCGGTTGGTGAGCTTCTTCACCCCATCCATCCCATCCCCTGTTTTGGTTAATTAATCCATGAATCAATTCGTGGACTGTTCTATTACTTTCGGTAGTACTTTCTTTTCCCAGATACAAATCATTGCTTCTGGTTGTTAGATGCTGCGATGATCTGTTCCGATTAGGAATCTGAATGGCTGAATCCTGTTTCTTGCAATGCTCAACAAAGAAAATGGGAATTTTCCCCCTCCTGAATTACTTTTTTTTCCCTAATGTTCTACCCGTTAGCTCATTGCTTGTCATGTGCATGTGTTGATTTGGCAAGTTTTTTTTTTTTGAAACACCAAATACGACTTGGTTCATCTCATTGTTAATGGTTATGATTCGCATATATTCCATATATTAATATCCTAGTTTCTGATTGCATGGTTGTGATTTGTCTGTGGTGTAATAATGAATAGTTATATGCATCGGTCGATGCAGAAGTTAGGATATTAATATATATTTCCTTTTCTAAAAAAATATATTCCATATATTACTGGCTTTATTTTATATCTGAGGTTTCATCACGCATGTAGCGCGCCTTGGACACTGGCTTTATTTTAAATGTGTTGATCCTGTGCAGAAAATTCCACCCATGTTCCACCAGCACCTCAAGGAGCAGCCTACTGGACCTGTTTATCTGAAAGGTCCTAGTGGCAAGAAATGGCAGGCAACACTTGCTTCAGAGTCCGAAGTGTGGTCCTTTGAGCAGGGATGGAAGGAATTCGCCACGGATCACTCCCTCAAGAAAGGTTACTTCTTGGTTTTCACATATGATGGGACCTCTCAGTTCTCCGTGGCGGCGTTCTCTCCGTTAGGCATCATCGACCCAGCAGCTTTGGATGCAAAGCCTACGAATGAGGTAGTCGTTGAGATTGAAGAGGATGAAGGCGTCCAAGGGGACATGGATGCAGGTGGCGCCTCTGAGGTATCAATTCTTCCCACAGAGGGCCATGGGGTAACAGGAAAGAGAAAAAGAGCAACGAGTGATATCCCAGCAGAGGCCAATGCATCAAAGAGGCACTCTACTGTCGCAAAGAAAGCTGACAAGAGGAGGCGTCAAGCTGGAACTTCAAAGGATGTGCCACCAATTGTTCACAGTAAGAAAGATAAAAGAACCTTGTTTTTTTTATAATAATGAAAGCTAACCTGATTTTTTTTCCTTATGGGGTGTGACCTGAATAATTGTTTTGATGTCTCGCTGTTGAGATCAACACAAAGGTGCAGTTATTGGCAGCTACTAGTGAAATTATTCTTTAGTGTGTTTTCATTGACAACATGAAGTTGAGTGCAAGGATAGTGGTATAAATATGACTAAACCATACTGTTGATTACTTGTACTGCATGGTCAGAACTTAGGAGGCCATGTGCTGTGCTATTGTAGGCTTGTAGTTGCCATAACATCCCATATCTAGGGTCTTTGTTGGTGGTGGATATTGGCTAAGATTATCGCTGATTTCTCTCACTTCTTAGTATTAATAAAAATAAGTGCTCTATTATGCCAAAACAGGATTGCAATCCCAGTTGAGCACTCTTGAGCAACCATTATTTTTCTAGGATTCATTCAAAATCACCATCCATGTACTTTCCATTCAAGTTAACTTTTGCATATCACAGATGCCACCTTCAGTTTGTTGGACGAATCTAAGACTTTCAACAAGACTCAGATCAGAGATAAGAATGTGCCTAGGAGTGGTAAATGTAAGTTTTTCTTCCTCGAACAATTCTATTGCAGTGAAATTGCCATCATTATTGTTAATAAGAGATTCAGTTCTTTTGGACTGTGTGATACCTGTGAATAAATTGATGCTATCGCGCCTTTCAGTCCTTTTGAAGACCAGCAGGGCACCAGTTGTGATATCTCAAAGGCGCCCAGTAACTGAAGAAGAGAAGGACCTTGCTCTTAGAAAGGCAAATGAATTTAAGTCAAAGTATCCTTTCACCGTGCAAATAATGATGGAATCTTATGTCTATGTGGGATTTTTCATGGTAATGTCACTTATTTCCCAATCGAGCTCAAAACTATTCCTTGTAGTCCCTGCATGAATATAGTTCTTTAGTCGCCGACCTGTGCTTCCTGACTCTTTGCAGAACACTGTTCTTATAGCAGTAACATTTTTCAAGCATTTTCCCAATAACTTTTACAGCTAGCTTAGTTTGGCTAATGTACCCACTTTTTGCTTCCCTACTTTTCCAATCTCATTAGATTAGGAAACATTTGTTTGTCATGTGTAAGTTAGCTTGGTACTGTCTGATTTTAATGTTGAAAGCACAAGAAGCGCAGAAAAAAATACCAAAAATTGAGCTAGTATTATGTTTTTAAGTTTTTCATTTGTCTACTAGTGGATAGCATTTGCTATATACCCATGTATTTACCATTGGCTTGTTTACATTGTCATTGCTTCTCTAACTTAATCCCCATGTATTTCAGAACATCGCTTGCGAATTTGTCAGAGAGTCACTTCCCCAGACAAACAAGAAGATAACGCTCTGGGATCCCCTAGGGAAGGCTTGGGAAGTTAACTATGTTTACTACAGCGACCGCTCTGTTGGCGCTTTCAGTGGTGGCTGGGGCAAATTTGCTCTAGGAAACAATCTGGAGAAGTTTGATGTCTGCATCTTTGAGCTTTTCAAGGAGGACAACATAAAAGTGCACATATACAGGGTTGTCCCGGAGATAACTCCGCTCCTCCGTGCAAGCAACAGAGACTAGGCTTTCCTTTGCACATTCGAGGGTGCAGTCCTATTGATCTGCGGCTAGTGGAGAATAAGAAGACTGATTGGTCATTCACATGCTGGAAAGTGCTTCTGTGCTCGTTCAAGAGAGAGCACACTAATAATTTCCCGAAACAAATTAGTGACTATAAACAGAGTTGTTATGTGCTCATGTTCTGGTTGGAACCCTGGTGTATTGGTTAACAGTCATATCGCTGTGAACTTGCAGCCATTAGAGTGATTTGCTATATGAATAGTACTGTTGTTTCCCCGTTAATTTTTTTTCTTGCGGTTTATAACAGAAACATACCTTTCAGTAGTAGAAAAAACAGGAGAGCTGTCGCAATTTATCTGATCAGTTTTGCCTTGGCTGGTGGAGTGGTAGTTGCAACATGTGGCTCTTGGGTGAAACAGAAGTCTTGACCAAAAAACTGGTTGCTTTATGAAATAGTCTAGCCATCGCTTGGTTCCTTTCTGGAACTGTTGCTGAACTGTTCTTTCGTGTCACCATGCTTTCTCAATCACTGATGTTTTTTTGTGATGTTATTTGTGAGATAGCAGCCTAGGCATTCTACTCCCTCTATTCCAATAAGATATTTTGGCATTTCTAGATGCATAGATTTTGCTATGTATATAGATATACACTCATGTCCAGATATATAGTAAAATCAATGGATCTAGAAAAGCCAAAACATCATATTATTTTGGAATGGAGGGAGTAGAATCTTACAGAGCAAAAGATCAGCAGCAATGCATAGTCTTTCTGTTTCTATTTGATTTCAACATAATATTTGCACGTGAAATGGGAATTGCTACGACAGCGTACCTGGAAGGCACAAAACTTTTGCAGCTAATTCCTGCTGTTGGAGACCAACCTGCATTGTTGGTTGCTTCATCCATTTCATGGCTGTGCTCTTGGCCCTCCACCTCCTTCCTTGTTGCTTCACTCTGTTATCTTCTCTGTTGGGTGAGGCTTGCTGCAGATGGGTACAAGACCACGTGTTGAGGTCTCAGTCAGGCTCGGCAGCTCAGCTCAGCTCAGGCCTCCCTTTAATTCCTTTCTACTCAATTCAGTGCTTCAGCAAATGGAGAAAGCTCACTCCTCAGCAGCAGGCCCTTTTTGCAGTACGTACTGGTGATCAGTGAGGCACGAGCAACAGCTAAGCTGAACATGTGGCATCTGAAGTAAGTTAGCTGGGACTGGGATCTAATCCAATCATTTGCTCAATGATTCAGTCTGCAGGTTAAGGACATGACAATGACAAACAGGTGAAAGCAAAATAGCTTTTTGATGTTACAGTTAGTTAGAGTCGTCATCCTGACATCCTGTGATTGTTCTTGGTGATCAAGCATTTTTTACAGTTAGCTAGAGTTGATTTTGGTATCTCCTCATACAAATATAGAATTAGTTACAAGTCAGTACTACTTCCCATGGACGAGGAAAACTTCAACAAAAGGGATGGAGAGGGTGTGCAACTGTTCATTGATCATGGGGTGATTAGGAGAGCCGGATTAAGACGAGTGATGGATAATGTAGCGCATTTGGATCACTAATGGTACTCTGATTGCAGCTTAATTCTTGTTGGTTGCAATGGTTTAGTGCACTGTTTTATGAGGTCGGGACTTGGATGGCATCGGATTCTGAGCCGCGGAGATGTTGGTGCAACCACCAGAAAACTTTGGCTCATCTTCAGTTAATAGCCCCTTCATTTCGGTAGGTTCTTGCTGGCGAATCCACATATATCTACGGCTACGAGGTCGCTGCGAGCTGATGGCATCTAATTCCTGACCATAATTTAAGTCGACAGTACATATCAAATGCCGGTAGTTCAAACCGACAAACACTTCAGATTTGTTCCATGCAGAATTTTGATCCAACGTGCTGTGGTCTGGTTGATGAACAGAACAGATGCTGCTGCATTTGGATCATCGAGAATAAACGTTTGAGGAATTTAAACGCTAACAAAGTAACAATGTATCGAATTCAGTGTCAAAACACAGGTAGTAGGATAGTACTATCGATAGCAAGAAAAACACAGCGACTTTGAGGAGGGAAAACAAACAAGCTGGTGAGAGAGAAACGTCAGGTAAAAAACTTGAAACTTGTATAGAGCACTATACGCTAACACACACTACTACTCTGTTTTGTATCACTCATCTCATCCGCAATTGATTTCTTGGAGGTGGGTGGCAACCTAAGCCCATCTGACGATGCTCAGATCAGATCAGATCAGATCAGATCAGATCAGATGGGTGCAGGTGCAGTTCTCGGGTTCCTGGACTTCTTGACCAGGAACAGCTTCTTGAGGAGCCTGAGCATCAGCCTCAGGCTCCACTTCCGGCGCCGGACCACCCTGCCGCCCTGTGGCTGTGGGCGGGGATGCTTGCCGTGCTTCTCTGGATCAACGACGACCATGTCGCCGTCGTCGCCGAGCCAGCCGGCCGCCTCCTTCATCTCCAGCGCTCCCTTGTTGATCACGGGGCTCAGCGGGCACAGCGGCGGCACGCTCGCGAGCTCCTCGTTGAAGTCCTCCCACAGCATGTCCATCTTCTCCTCCTCCTCCTCTTCCTCTTCCCCGGCAGCGGCGAGGAACCACGGCAAAGGCGAGCCGCCGAGCTGGTGTCGGAATGCTGCTGATGGGAGAAGCTGCCCTCCTGCATGGAAAGTGGGGAAAGTGAAGTCATCCATGCTTGATGCCAGACTGCAAATCCTTAAGGTGTAGGAGTATATGTGTGGTGTTGATGTATGTGTACTACTACTCCTCCTTTAGCCCCTTTGTATCTATTTATATATATATGTTCTATATATATGTGGAACACTTGGTCTGTACTACTGGCAGTTATAGTACGAGAGTAGGCATGGCATGGATGGTGCAACGTCCTCATCTACCTACCTGAAATTGGCTTGTCTGTTGAATTGAAGGTATAGCTTCAGGCATGGAGATTCAACTTTGAAGACATGGATGACAAAGCAATAATTGCTCAGTGATTAATGCACACTGTTCAGCCAAATGACGGGCACTAATGCTTCAAATGATCAGAAGTTCAGGGACATGCAAAAGGCTGTGTAGTATGTTGTAGAATGCACCTTAAAGAACGTTCATGGGTCTGGCCTGCCTAACAGAAGCTGTGAATAAAGGATGCTGCTGGTTGGACCAAACAGCCAGTACATTTTGAGGAAAAGGGGGACTAGTGCTGCATGGCTGGGGTGATTGGGAAGCAAAGGGTGGCTGCCTGGAATCCATGAACATGTAGATCAGCAGTATTTGAGATTTGAGTGGTTCTGATGGCATGCATTCTGATGGCTTTATGCTGAAGATGTGAAGTTGCTTGGAAACAAGGTATCTGATCTGCCTACTCCCCGTCTGTGTTCCCAAAATGAATGCGTTGGGATGTCAAATTTTCATAAGTTTGACTAGATTTATAACAAATACTATCAACATTTGTATCTCTAAATATGTTTATTATAAAAATATATTGTACGATTCCTCTAGTGTTACTTATTATGCACCATAAATGTTAATGATAAGTATCATTAGATTATTAAAAGAATATATTTTTATAATAAACATATTAAGAGATAAATATTGATAGTATTTGCTATAAATCTAGTCAAACCTAAAAAAATGACTTCTTCAAAAATGAAGTGTGCAGTTATTTTGAAACGGAGAAAGTATATTCATGGGTGACTCTAATTGTGGAATGGAGAGAGTATGTCCTATCACATATGCTCTTCTAGCCTTCTCGGGAAAGAGTAAAGGTGACTGTTCAGCAGTGTCTTCCATTTTGGAAGAAAATGTCTGAGTGAAATGGACTTGGGTAACAGATTGTTTTGGCTGGCTCTGCATTGTTCTCACCCTTGATGTTGCCATCTTGGCGAGATGAGATTCTGAATATGTACTGTTGCCAACTGCCTAGATGAGAATTTTTTAGGCAAATAACAAGCCGTGTAGGTAGGGCTGGACCAAAAACTCGTACTCTCTCAGTTTCAAATTATAAGTCGCTTTGACTTTTTTTTTGATATATCAATTTTGCTATGCATCTAGATATAATATATGTCTATAGATACATAGCAAAATTCCACGTACCAAAAAAGTCAAAGCGACTTATAATTTAGAACGGAGGGAGTAGCTCGCTAGCTCGCTCAACTCGGCTTGTTAGTGGCTCAGCTCAGCTCGACTCGTTTGAATTTTTTAACAAGCCAAGCCAGCAGTTTAGCTCAGTTAGTTAATGAGTCAGCTCGTGCTAGCTCGCGAACCACTCGTGAGCTAAAACAAGCCAAGATAAGTAATAAGCCAACAACTTTAATCAGCCCATATATATCACTCTATCTATGGCCTAACACATGGATGATAGCATACTTATATTTTGCATTGTACAATTCATATGTATTTTGTTTTATTTCATTTTAAATGTGCATGTGATGTGTTTGTTGCTGACTTGCCGTTATATAATCTCTATGCAATATGTTTTTGTGCTTTGGCTCACGAGCCAACCGAGCTAGCTCGAGCTCGCTAACGAGTCGAACTGAGCTAGACTTCTGGCTCGTTTGTATAACGAGCCAGCTGAGTTGGCTTGACATCCAACCCTACATGTAGGGTATCTATAATCAGGGCGGATCCAGGGGGGCTGGTGGGGCTGCAGCCCTCCTCCTAGGCCGAAAAACTAAGGAGCAGGTCTTCGAACCTAGCCCAATAGCCCCTCTCCATAGCCCAACCAAGCCCATCCCCTTTCTATTCTTATTGATATTTTGAGCACTTTGAATCCATATCATCATTTATGTTCTTTGTAAAATCTATTAGTTTATGGCTACTTTGCTAGTACCATTTTAAGTCTTCTATTATTTAGCCCCCTCTTGATTCGTTTCTGGATCCGCCACTGTTTATAATCTATAATTATGCAAGGTTTGAACTGAAAAGGTTATGTGATTATTACTGTTTACTGTCAGAGCGACAGAGGAAGCACGGCACGTTCTTGACTGCAACGTGGTGAGTTGTGCAGCCCAGAGCCGCCCACTCCACTCATGTATAGTAGCGTGAGAAAAATATCAAGAACTTGACAAGTGGACGTGTCATACTACCAAAATTGTCTAAGAAAAATATTTTGGCAATTTAGGTCCTGTTTGGTTAACCAAGATTCCCCCAAGAATCATTCCAGCTAATAAAAGGTTGTATAAATTAGGCAAGCAATCCAACGAGAAATCGTTTCAGGAATGGATCCCTAATAATTAACCGAACGAGCCCTTACTTGGAACTGGAGCTCGAATAATGGATTGGTTGAAAGAAGCCAAGGTGAGAGAGAATCCAATCACTAGAGATATTTTTATTGAACAGAGATGTCACAAAGTGGCCATCTTCCCCTGAATATATATATATAGGCACACTCATGGACCACTATGTTTGGGTAAGGTTAGGCCTTTTGCTTTAGTTCCTATTGGATTGGCCATGGTGTAGATAATTGGCATGTTTAAGATTCCTTGGTCTACTGTGCAACGAAACGTCATCTCATCATGATGTGAACCAAATAGAAGGATGCACTCAAGAGACCAAAAGCAAATGCAATATCAGGGCCTACCCTACCCATTGGATTGCATATATTGCCACTTTTATGGTGGTATGTCTAACAGAAAAGGATAGTATTTCATAAAGTCATCCATGGGAGGTTCGATGTGTCTAGTTTTTATGGTCCCTAACTTGATTTAGTACATAGGAATGATTTGCTTAGGTAGGAGAAGCACATTTCCGTTTTGGGAACATAGAAAGTTTTATCTAAATTCGTCATTACCAATCTACCGGCAATTCTTTGAAGTGTTTGAACTACTACACTCGCATCATCAGTATCAGTATACATAAGATTATCTCCAACCCATAAGGGCAACCAAACCCAAAAAGGGTCTTCGATGGTACTATATCAGCCTCTAGCAGAGTACCTATACGGAAGACCCATTTTAAGTAGCAGGAGAGGCACGACCCAAATATGAGCATCCACTCTCCTGAAAACCCATTTTGCAGAAAGTATTCTCTTTTAGGTCTTGTTGTTGCATAAGACCAAAAATGAGTATTGAACTCTTTGCATGTAGCGCTACCCAAACGTTGAGTGGGTCTTGTATTTTGGGTGTCGTTGTTGGAGATAGTCTAACACCTAGTTGATTTCCCCAATCCAAACCTAACTTCTTCTTGGCTAATATAATAGATAGTTCTCCTGTTCCTTTAAAAAGAACACATGGATGACTAAAGTCAACTCAACAATCTTTATGAGAAAAAATTGTTTAGAAAAAACACTAGAAACTCTTTCAATGGACATGTACAGTGAATAGAGTAATTGAAAGCCAGCTAGCCACACAATTCCGCATGTCATTTGACTACCTCTATGGATAAAGAAACGAAATGAGATAAGATACCTTGGTATTTTGAAGTGAACTGGCACCCAAAATTTTCCCTCCCTTCTCTAACTCGTAATTCCCTATCTTCGGTGGGATCCAACGCCTTTTCCCCCACCTCTAGTGATCTTGGGCCCATATTCTCCATCTTTTGCGATTTTTGGCTTTAGCGAGGTTAGGGTTCAGATTCTGGGCTGGTTTGCAGCAGGGATCCAATGGAGGATAGCAGACTTATTATGGAGTCCATGGAGATATGGTACTCAAAGGAGGCTGGGTTTGGCGGATGGGGAGGCGAGATAGTGGGCGTCGAAGATATACGACTTGTTAGGTAGAGTTGGAGCGGGGGCGATAAATCAATCGCTCATTGATGAGATTTGGGTTTGCTAGTGGTGACGAATCTGGTAGGTAAAGGTACTAGAGATGGGTGTGGGCTAGGAGGGTGGACCGAAGGGAATGTAATCATGGTTTAGGTTGGAACTGGAAGTGCATAGAGGAGGTGAAGAGCAGAGGAAGAAGAAAGCAGAGAAAAAGATTTGGTTCAATAATTCAGATGTGAGCACAAAATAAATTTAAAAAAATGTCTGGACAAAGTAGCAATGGATGCTAGGCACAGTCTAGATAAGGTGTGAAAGGGAAACGAAAATCTTGTTGGATAAAACAGGATGAGTATAAGATAGAGTTATAAGGCTTTTATCCCCGACCAAAATAACCAAAACATCCTTTTAGAATAAAGAGGCAGCAGTTCCATACTAAAGGGTAAATATGTAATTTTCATGTTTCTCATCTCTACCCCAGCTCCTACTATGGATTTTAAGCTTAGCTTGTTTGTGTGAGCCAAATTATATATATTTCATGCTCCCCAATATTATATATATTCCTATAAGCTGCCTGGACCAATTTATTTCAACCTTTATCTAATACACCTATATATAAGCTTGGGGATAAACAAATGTGTGCCCTCAATGGGCGGGACATGAGTTGCATTTCTCCTTCCCTAACTTTCCACTTATCCCTTTGCAAGGATCCAAACGTAGAGAACTAATATATATTCATTTCCTACCCACTATTTCTCATTGTCCAAACACCACTTAAAGGGAAAAGGGTTTGCCTACATAGCTCCACTATTTGTCATTGTTCAAACACCCACCATTTATTTATTTATTTATTTATTTATTTATTTATTTGTAGAAGAACTCACTGATTGGCCAGCAGTAGGGATGAAAACGAAAATGATAATCTCCGATTTTTGGAAATCGTTTTCGAGTTTTTTTTCCGATTTTTAGGCCTAAACGGAAACGGTAGCGATAATCAAAAAATGAAAATAGTTACGGTAAAAATAATCGGAAACGAAAGCGAAAACGATTTTGCCCTCTTTCGATCGTTTTTTAAGATTACCGTATTTAACCGGTAATTTACCATCGGTATTTACCGATACAACACATAATTTAAGTCTTTGTCAAGAATTGTCGTACTGTTACGTGGTTTGCCATTGTTTGAGACATAAAATGATGTGAATTGTATGGTTTCAGCTTGCGATCTTATCAATTGTTTTATTTATTATTGTCGTGTGAGATAGGTCGAGTTATAGGATCTTCTCATATTCTACAGTTTGGCGTATTTATCATTTTGAGAATATCGTTCTCATGGATTCTGATCGTTATCGATGTATTTTCCGATCGACTACTATCGTTTTCGAAATTATCGAAACATCGGCGCCGTATTCGTTTCCAACAACATCGTATTGATTTCGTTTTCGAAAAAAAAATGAAAATAAAAGTGATCTGGTCTCCTATCGATCGTTTCCGATCGTTTTCATCCCTGGCCAGCAGCCTGGCAAAAATCAGCTGAGAGAGACGACACAGTTTGACGAGTATGCACTCCACGCGCCAGTGGACACGGTTGTGAATACAGGTACAGTGGTGGTTATTTGTAATGTCAACGTTCAAGAGATGAGTTCAACATCATTTAGTGCCAAGTCGGATGTATGGCGTGCAGTACATGGTCCTATACGAAAACAAAAGTGAAGTAGATGTACACTTGTATTTCAGTTTGGTTGGGACACACTGTTCGTCCATAACTGAACTGTGGCCCAATTCAACAACTAGCTCCTAGGCCATAACTGATCCATATATGCAGCCGGGCATTATGTTCTAAGCTATAATTTAGATTCTTCCTTTCATTTAAGGTAAACTTCATTTTTTCGACCTCTAAATTGTAGGTCAATTTGATTTTCAATACTGAACTATGAAACCAGGTAATGAACACCGTCCAACTATCGAAACTGGATAAATTTCATCCTTTTGCTGGTTTCATAGATGGTTTTATATGTTTAAAAATAATAAAAAGTTGGTTTGATCTCTAAAAATCCATAATTAATATATTTAAAATCATAAAAAAAATAAACTAGTATCATTTCTCTAGAAATATTATCTTCATATTTATGATTTATATATATGTATATATATAGCTATTTGGAATTGGTTTGTTTTTGTTTCTGTTGCTTTATTGCTTATAGTCGTGTTCATTATTTATCTAAAAGGAATAATGCCCAAATAATTCTAAATACGACATTAACAGATAGATGACATTAACATTAATTTTGGATTTGTTTCTTTCAACGACGATGGAACCAGACCCGAACCTCATATATATGCACTTTGTAGTACTTTTGCAGGTTTGCAGCTGCTCATATGTGGGGGAGCCGGCACCTGCGCAGTGTTCACATGCACAGTTCCTCTCTTTTTTTTTTTATGTTTTGCTGTAAAGAAATGCAAAAGGGGAGTGCAAATCCGCCTTCCCCTGGCCTAACAGTTTGCTGTAAATAAAGAAAACAAAAAATGCAGAGGCAGGCGAACTCTGAACAGCTTCCTCCCTCCTTCCCATTTTTCTTTTATTTATTAGTATTTGTTTCAATTTATTTCTCACTGTAGGGTTTATATAAAGATTTTATTTGGAGATATGTATGCAAGGAGATTGAGCCAGCATCCATCCATAATAAACGTCATTTATTCCATTCAGAAGCGTTGTGGTATCAAAATCACAATAAAATACTAATCCCCTACAAATTAAACCAATCTGTCTATAGGAAGGAGGCGCAATCATGTGTTCATGTACAAGCTAAGGGATGCTCCGTATAGTGGTATCGATGAGATGGACGCGGCCCACTGCACGAAGCCACATGCGTGGCCACGAGTCTTTATCTTGCAAAGCACATAAGGTGACCGTCCATTATTGAAGCAACGAAAAAGGACCATTTTGACTTGCCGATTGGCCCCATGTTCTTTATACCTATGTGACAAAAAAGAATGACATCCAGAAAAAAGGGGGAAAAGTCATGGATATAACAAAAGAAAAAAAAAACGCCGATTGCCATAGATATGCTACCTGCCTACCTAGGAATAGGAATAGGATTGGTAGTCAATTACTTGCTACAGAAAAATCTAGGTGCCTTATGGCATGTTTAGGTCACTACAACTAATAGTTAGCTGCTAAAAATAGTTAACTGGGATCTATTTAGATCCTCACTTAATGTCTTACCTACCACTCCAGCTAACAATTAGCTAAATTGATCCTAATGGGGCCTTAGGAGATGCTACCTGCCAACCTAGGATTAAGATTGGTAGTCAATTAATTGTTATAATCTAGGTGTCCTAGGAGTAACTATTAGCTGTGTTAGCTTAAAGAAACCAGCTAATAGCTAATTATTAGTTGGGTGGTAGATAAAATATTAGCTAGTTTAATAGCTGAGGACCTCGGCTATTTTTTAACAGCTAACTATTAGCTATATGAGATTTTATTAGCTGAGGACCTCGGCTAATTTTTAACAGCTAACTATTAGCCATATGAGATTCAAATAGACCCTTATGGTGGTAAATATTAATTGCTCCTTGGCTCAATTTTTCTAATAACTAATCCCGCTATAGAAGTTGACTCATTGTTCGTAGTATTTAATTATTACTTTGTTCATATATTTGTTACATCCTTCATTCTAAATTGTAGGTTGCTTTAATTTTATGGTGAAATTTCTTTAACTTTAGGTATATTCATAGAAAAATACGCTAACATGTATTACATCAAATTAGTTTGTCAAAAAATGTACTTCGATAGTGCACTTATTTTCACTTGTAGATGTTAATATATTTTTTTCTAAAAATTTGGTCATTAAATTGGATAAATTTAATTTGCGATAAAACTTGGCTAATATAATTTGGAACAGGTGTAGTAAAAATACAGCAGTACGAAGTTTTCATGACAAAGTAATCAGTACCCATTTATAATTAAAATACTATATTTGTATACATAATAGGTCAAAATCTGTAACATTTTAATACTATATTTTTGTACATAAGAGGTAAAAACCAGTAACATTTTAATACTATATTTTCACACTACATAAGAGATCAAAATAAGTAAGCTTGTCAAGAATATTTTTGTTGTCAAAAAGCAGAAAGCCAACCAAACAAGTGTAATATGAAGCTACTTTTTCAGAAACAGTGCACTATAATTTTGAAACCACCCTGCTTTTTGCTTTTTTGCTTTTTGAAATGGGTACAAATAGAGAACCATTCTAGAGCTGTTTCAAGAGAGATAGAGAGAGTTATACTTATTTCAACTAAACGACTTGCAATTTTTTCACAGTATATAAGTCACAGCAACCTTTTCATAGCTCAAAACTTATTCAAGTTTTTCGACAGCTCACGCTAAACCAGCCGACCCATAGAGTACTACCCATCAATGGAGTCTACTTTGGTACATGACATTTAATTTGAGCTGAGATTCCTATGCTCCATTCCTAGACAAAACCGGTAGGCAAATACGATGGGATTATACATGAACAGGCAGTACAGTATTATGTGTATACTACCATTGGCGGATCGGGGGGTTGTTTGAGGGCGATTTTCTCCACTAAAAATACTGTAGTAATTACTGTATCATAAACATCAAATTATTATTAAATTTTAATTGCAAATCAACGTTTTCCTTATTTAGCCCGCTGTCTATGTATACTACTACACCAGAAGTTGGTGATTTGGATGGATGTACACATCGGTAGGAGCAGTACGGTAATATTTTTCAAAGAAGACTTCAGACGGGTCCAAGCTACTACTGCTAGTCTACTACTACTATGGAGATAGACCATGTCAAGGTGTAGTGTGCTCCAGTCGAGTGTACTACAGGCTGTGCACGGTCGTCTTTTCTATCGAGGACGAAAGATACGTACAGCTAGCTAGCTAGCTGACATCGAAGGCACGCCTGTGTGCACGACTAATTTGACCTGTAGCCGAAACCTTTTGTCACGTCTTTCGTGAGGCTATCCGTCGTCCACCTCTATTTTCATCTCTAAAAAGGAATATTCTATTCTAGTCATCGAGATTCTCTACTCTATATCTATTTCTTCCACACCCGTGTTATCTCTATCACATACTCTATACCCACTATTTCATATTTTATTCTCCTCTCTCACCAACTCTACCTCTCTCTTGCTACAGCGCTGCTACAGTGTTATCGTAGCCTTCTCACACGCGCTAGCTCTAGCGTTTCTCTGTGCGGCCGGTACGTTGCCGTGCGCGTTACAGGCGCGCAGTGCGGACGCACGGTACACCACCGCTAGCGTACCGGTCACTTTACCGCTCAGCGCTGCGGATAGCATGAGGTTCCAAAAAACTAGAATAAGCATGCTTCACAGTGTGGTCCCTAAAGTTTGAGAAAATATAAATTTATATAGTTACTTTCCGGTGAACAAGGACTATAGTGTGATCAGGGCTTGTTTAGTTTGCAAAATCTTTTTGAAAAAGTACGGTAGCACTTTTCGTTTGTATTTGACAAACTTTGTCTAATCATGGATTAAGTAGGCTCAAAAGATTCGTCTTGACATTTACAGACAAACTATGCAATTAGTTATTTTTTTACCTATATTTAATGCTTCATACATGTGCCGACATATGCGATGTGACGGGAAATCTTGAAAACTTTTTGCATTTTGACGCGAACTAAACCTGGCCCAGGCTTCTTTGGTGACCACAATGATTGCGTAATGATTGTTAGAAGGCTCACACTCTCTACTGCAGTCATGCTGATGCATCTCCCTCAAATTTTAACTAAAAGAAGAGTACGGCATGATGTTTTGGCTGGACTGTAACACCCAAATTTTAGGAGTAATGAATTTTAAATAATTTAGATAACAATTAATGGGGAATTAGAATTTAAAATTTTAGATATAGCATTTGATGATACATTCATGCTGTTGCATTTATTTTATTTTGTGATGTGGAATTTATTTTATTCGTTTTGGATTAGAAATTCTTTTTGAAAAAGGTTTTGAAAAACAAATAGAAAAAAAAGGGAAAGGAAATTTACCTACTAGCGGCCCGGTTAACCGGCCGGCCTGCTTCTTCCTTCCCCGCGCTGGGCCGCGCAATGGGCCGACGTCGCTGCCGCTTTCCCTCCCGTGATCGCGCTCCGCGTGGGCTGGCCCAACACAGCTGACGGGCAGCCGCGCTCTCCTCTTCCTCTCTTTCGGTCGCTGACTGGTGGGGCCCTGATGTCGGTCGTCTTCTAGCTCCCGTGACCGAGCCGGAAACGAACACTTCTCCAACCGAACCACAACAGAATCATGTATTCCAGATATGTTAACCGAAATCAACTATTTGAGGCTATAAATAGGACGCCTTGACCCTCTATTTTCCGTTTTTCATCTAAAATCGTGAGTTCTACCGCAAGAAGTTGAGTTCTAGGGCTTGAGTTCGGTTGAGGACGTCGGTCGTTGGGGTGGGGTGCCTTCGGGTGATTTGGAGGTCTAATTCGTCGCGTTGGTGAGTCCGCACTTGTCTCCTCTACCCTCTTGTGCTCTTCTTTTGGTTGGAGGTGCTTAGAAGAGAGCTTTTGAAGCTCACCGTCGGCCGGTAATGGCACCGCCGCCCTCCTCTCATCGCGTGCCGTGTTCAATCCACCATAGCTAGCTTGTACCGCATAGATGGATTCGTGTTGAGCTTCTCGTTCGGTTGGTGTCGGTTGGGGGATGTTTGGTGGTCGGAAACGGCGGATCCGGAGTTTTCCGGCGAGCTCGGGTGGCCGGCCATGGAGGCCGCCGGCCGGACCTGGAGAAGGAGATCGGATTTTCTACTATGGAGTTGATGATGAATGTGAGCCGTCCGATTTGAAATCAAGGGCCCAGATTAGAACTTACCCCTTCGCGGGTAAATTTGTTAAAGAGCCCCTGGGTTTATTAGTAATCAACCCGCCATCCATAGCGTATTTCTGAAAATGCGTTTTCGTGTTTTGAAAGCGTATTCTCTTCCGGTTAAGTCAAAAATACGTTTTCGGATATTTACAGTTTTACCACTAGAATTGTTTTGGTCATAAAATCTTCGTTTTAACTCCGATTTGATCCGTTCAAGTTGCGTTAGGTTCGTATTTGTGAGCTCTACATGTTAGTGTAGTTGTACAGTCAGTTTTGATAATTTATTTTTCGAGGTTATAATTAAGTATTTATTTATCTATAGGAAATCTTAGAAAATACATAACTTTCACGTTTTAACTCCGAATTTGGTGATCTTTGCGTCTGTGTGATCGTAGAAACGTGTAGAAGAGTTTTATAAACTTTTATTACTGTTTTGCTACTGTTGGTGTACTGTTCTAATTATATCTCTTTGTTTGCTTCGTGTATGTTTGATTGGATGCATGTATGTGTTGATTGATGATCGAATATAGAAGGTGAGCAGTATTTGGACGATTCGGAGTATTACTTTGAGCCAAGTCAGCAGTATCACTTGGAGAGCTTTGATCAAGGCAAGTATAACACAGGACTATCCTTGTTACCTATACATTGAATTGTCATACATATGCATGTGCTTACCTTGACAACCTTAGAGATTATAACTTAGTGATTGTTATCTTGATTCCTTGTCAACCTTGGGAATGCATATGGGTAGCTACTGCTAGTGCTTAAACTAAGAACAATGATCTTGTAATTTGATTAATGGATTAAGCAATCAACCTTTAAGATGATTCTATTACTGTTAAAAAGGGGCTAGAGCATGTGTATTATTTTGATGCTCTGGTTTCTCTCCATAAGGACTTATCTGTACATGATTATCTGAGATATACAGTACAGCTGTGAGGGCTATATGGCTCTGGCTTTAGTTGTTCAAGAGACCTTTTCTAGCTTGTTAGTGGTTACCTTAAACGGCGTAAGAATGGCTTGCCACTTTGGGTGTAGTGCGAGCCCCTGGCCTAGTGTGTATAGACTGCGGTTGTTGTGCCACAGGGAAGGGGGGTTCTACATTTGCCTGCCGAGTGAATCTAATGGCCCTAACTTGTTAGACGAACTTTTGAGTGGCTTTATATGGTTCTCGGGTGTTTGGGCTTGATCTCCCCACTCATTTGGAAATCATGACTTACAGTGAAAGTGTACACCTCTGCGCAGAGTTAAAAACTGGTATACTAGCCGTGCCCACGGATACGGGCGGCCTTGGAACATCTACAGAATAGATGATCACCATTGCTATATCATGTTTAATTATTGTTGATTATTATTATGCTCATGTTAATGCTATTCGTTATCATTATTACAATTGATCATTGGTTCTTTAATGGGAAGTGGTTTATCTTGATGCTACTCAATTGCTAATATATGATTAAAAGCTAAATGCAGTTAAACAGTGTCTAGCCTTTTTGAGCCTCATGAACCCCGTGTTATATTTGTGGAGTTCGACATGGACTCACCCTTGCTATTTCCACCATAACAGATGAAGATATAGAGGAATATTATCGGAATGAGTACTAGTCTTGGTGTCAACCAGTCAACCGTGTCCCTGTGTGGAGTTTCCGCTGAAGAACTACTATTAGTTATTATTACCTATCGTTCAAGACTATGTCTTAAATACTTATTCGTTATGTAATAAGCACTGTGATGGTACTTTGTAATTTGTCAACTTATGTGTGCGACTGTTTCCTGGGGCGCACATGAGTCTTTTATGCATCCTATTTTTGTCCTTAAAAATGGGTGTGACAGATTGGTATCAGAGCCAGGTTGACTGTAGGACGCGAGCCTAGTTAGAATGGTCGTTAATAGCCTTCATATTTCACTTAATTCATGCTTCCTCTTTTCACCTTGTTAATTACTAAAGTTTTATGCTTCCTCTACTTTATTCTATTGCGAAAATACATTGATTCTATCTAATCTATGTCTAAATCTTGTAGATGCCTCCTCATCCCCGTTTGTCAGCTGCACAGTACGTTGCCCGTTTCGAACCTCAGGAGCCGTATGAAGGTGGTGATCAAGAGCTATCTGATGCTGAATCAAGAGTTGGTGATACACCAATGGAGAATGTAGTTATGGGGTGGACTACGAAGTTTCATATCATGGTTCCTAAAGCTGATGCTTTCTTCCATGACATGTTGACAAGAACATTGGACAACTACTACTACGACTGGGAAGCTACGTTGGAGTATCGTAGTGCAGAGTATAGTCATCCCTGGATGGATTCCTATTGGGAAACGGAGTTATGGGTTAAGAAAAGGGATCCTACTACTAAGGAGCCTAAGGTGGAGTCAAAGTTCATTACCAGAGTGAGCCGGGCAACTGTGGAGATAAGCATGGAGGATGTCGCTTTTAATGCATTTGTTTACTACCATGGTCTACGCTCGGACAAGACGTTAAAGGGTGCACTCCGGCATTTTCCTTGTTTCTTACATGACAAGGGTATTTGGACCGTGCCGCCTGCAGATGATTCTTCCTTGACTTTACAAGCTACGGTGGGATTAGCTCGTGAATTGGCTCTCCATGAGGTGGATTTGAAGGATGAGTTGCTGAAGGAAAAAGAACTTAAGGAGCAAGCTTATAAGGAGATTGATCAATTAAGGGCGGAGTTAGGTCATCCCAAGATTTATGAGAAGCTTAATTAGGAAATAGGAAAAATCCCTATGTAATAGGAACGATAGTAGTTGCGAGTTAATTTTAAGTTTGGTTTGTTTTAAGAGTCAGTTTGTGGTGTGAACAATTATGTGATTGATGGATTGTTATTATGATAATGTGTGATTTGGATCTTTGTAATGTGTGCTAGAGTTTTGTAGACATGCCTACAAGTTCCATGGTTAAGAATATTAAGTTTGATCAAAATATATTAGTTGAATATGAGGTTAACTTAGTTCTATCCTTTGCTGATTTTTGGATCAGTCTGGGATGTTTTAGAAATAACTTAAAATCCGTTCATGAGAAATTTAAGAAATTTTACTGGGAATAATTAGACTTCTATATCTTTCCAATCCCGCAAGAATTATTTTAATATCTATTAAGAGTTAAGAGATATATCTGTTCCAAGTTGGAGTTACTGCACAGTCTGGAATTCTGAAACAGTTTCGGTTAAGTTCAGTTTTTGGCCAATTTATTGACAGAATCAGAAAAAGTGTTGTGAATAAAAGTTGTAGATAATTTTGTAATCTTTCCAACCATGTAAAGATCATCTGAATTGGACGTCTGTAGCTCGAGATATGACAGTTTTACTGAGTTGCTGAAATTGGAGTTCGCCCAGAAAAATCAGATTTTGCTTATCTATTGAATACATCATCTCGGATCGTACTGAATTTCAATTTCTGTGTTTTTGGAAACAGATGTCAGGCAGAGGTCGTGGCAGAGGTCGTGGAGGTGCTAACCTACCCATTACTATGGAAGAACTCATGCAAACTCAGAACCAGATGATGCAGATGTTTATGCAGCACATGCAGAACAATCCCTCTGCAGGAGGACCACCGCCTGTGCAAGTGAGGGATAAGCGTGGGGAATTTTTGAAGGGACGCCCTCCAGTATTTTCTCATGCTGCTGATCCTTTAGAGGCAGATGATTGGGTGAGGGCAGTGGAGAAACAGCTGAATATAGCCCAATGCAATGATATGGAGAAGGTGTTATATGCATCTGGTCAGTTACAGGGGACAGCTCAGACTTGGTGGGAGTCGTATCAAGCTGCACGCCCTGACAATGCTCCTCCTATCACTTGGAATGAGTTTGTTAGAGATTTTCGAGCTCGTCATATTCCTGAAGGTATAATTGAGCTGAAGCAGAAAGAATTCAGAAACCTTAGGATGGGACAGATGAGCGTTAGTGAATATCATGATAGATTTACCCAGTTGGCTCGCTATGCTCCTAATGAAGTGAGAGAAGATGCAGACAGACAGCGTCTTTTCTTGAAGGGAATTTATTATGATCTTCGCTTGCAGTTGAAGGGGAACAACTATGCTAGTTTTCAAGAGCTGGTAAATAAAGCTATTGTGCTTGATAATGAGCGCAGAGAGATGGATAGGAAGAGGAAAATGAAGGTACAAGGCTCAGGAAGCAACAACCGTCAGCGCACTAATTCTCAGCATGGTTTTCATCAGAAGTTTCAGGGACCGGTTAGTCAATGGAATCGCAATCCGAATCAGAGGTGGTCCCAGAATTGGCAAAGTAATCAGTCACAACAGCGTTCATCATATCCACAACGTCAACAGTATCAGCAGACTGGGCAACAGACTCCTCGCACTGGAAATTCCAATGTTACCCCCATGAAGAATAGTGCCCCCAACACGCCTACTAGATGTTTTGTCTGTGGTAAAGAGGGGCATATGTCTTATCATTGTCCTGAGAAGCAGAACCAGCAGACTCCTCAGAGCCAGAAGAGCAGCCAGAGGCAATCTGATACTGGAAGGGTGAATCACGTGTCTTCTGATACAGCTCATGATGCACCAGAAGTTATGATTGGTACGTTCAATGTACATTCCACTCCCGCAACTGTTCTTTTTGACTCTGGAGCATCTCATACATTCATATCCAACATTTTTGTAAAAATGCATAGTATACCCATGCTAGCTATGAAAGAACCCCTATTAGTAAATTCACCTAGAGGTACCATGCAAACCAGTAATCGTTGTCTTCCAATTAGTATGGTATTAAGGGGGGTAGAGTTTAAGATAACTCCTATAGTGTTGAGGACATCTGGTATTGATGTGATATTGGGTATGGACTGGATGGAGCAAAATCAGGTAGAGATTCAGTGTCAGCAGAAAGTAGTAGTTGTGTCTGCACCTAATGGAGATAAAATCAATGTGGATGTAGCAGTGCAGAAGCAACCAACCGCTGTGGTGAATCAGCTTGAAGATACTATTAAGGAGAATTCAGTGATTGAGGAATTTCCGGATGTCTTCCCTGATGAATTGCCAGGTATGCCACCTAATCGAGACATTGAATTTCTTATTGAATTATTACCTGGAACTGCACCTATAGCCAAACGACCATATAGGATGGGAGTAGATGAATTAGAAGAACTTAAGAAACAAATTAAAGAATTACAAGATAAAGGTTTTATTAGACCTAGTTCATCACCTTGGGGAGCACCAGTTATTTTTGTTGATAAGAAAGATGGTGGTCAGAGGATGTGTGTTGATTACCGGTCACTAAATGAGGTAACTATCAAGAATAAGTATCCTTTGCCCAGGATTGATGACTTGTTTGATCAGTTGAGAGGTGCTTGTGTGTTCTCTAAGATTGATTTACGTTCTGGTTATCATCAGTTGAAGATTCGTGCTTCTGATATTCCAAAGACAGTGAAAGGTCTTGATGGCTAGAGGGGGGGTGAATAGCCTATTAAAAATTTTCTACAAGGACAAGCTAAACAAGTTTATCAATAAAACAAATAGCGAGATGCGAGTTTTGCTTAGCCTACGGGGTGTTTGCAAGCCACCTAACTAATTCACAAATCTAGTAATTGCACTCAACCGCACAAGTCAAACCGAGAAGGAAACTACAACTAGCAAGCTACACAAAGAAGCTACTTTAGCAAAGCTAACTAGCTAGCAAAGATAACTAAGAAAGTAATGTGGAGTTGAGTTAGGAGGGTATCACCGAGGGGCGAAGTATTGAGCCAACCAATATGATCAACAATGAATACCAAGATAACCAAACACCGGGATCAATTAATCACAATATGAAAGTGATGACACGAAGATTTATCCCGAGGTTCACGTGCTTGCCGGCACGCTAGTCCCCGTTGTGTCCCTCTTCACCACGTGGTTCGGTGGCTAATCGGTCACACACCGAGCCTCTCAAAAGGCACCACAAGAACCTACCAAATGGCAAAAGGTTGCAATGACACGAGCAATATACTAATGTTGCCTTTGGCGCTTCGCCGAGGTAGGCACAAACCCCTCACAATCACCGGAGGTGGCCAAGAACAAACACCAACTCTTGCCAACGCCTCCAAGCTGCTCCAAGCCGTCTAGGTGGCGGGAACCACCAAGAGAAACAAGAATCCCGCAGCAAATCAACCACCAAGTGCCAACTAGATGCAATCTCACAATGCAAATGCACTTGGATCACTCAATCTCACTTCGAATATGCAAAGAAGCAAGAGAGATGAGTGGGAGGGGAGTTGCTTAGCTCAAAGTGCTCACAAGTATGTCAAATGTTCGAGAGAGAGAGCCTTGAGCCGGCCAACGAGTATTTATAGACGTACCCCTTCGAATATAGCCGTTAGAAACTTGAAACAGCCGAAGTCACGTTGACCGGACGCGCTGGTCCAACTGACCGGACGCACCGGTCGCGCAACGGCTAGTTTCGCGAAGCACCGACCGGACGCGCCGGTCGCAACGACCGGACGCGCCGGTCACGACCGGACGCACCGGTCCCGTAACTGACCGGACGCGCTGGTCAACCCTGAGCCGCGCACAACGAACCAGCGACCGGACGCGCTGAAGAACTGACCGGACGCCACAGTGCCCACGTCCGGTTGGAGTCCAGTAAGCTCCCTGGATGACCGGACGCGTCCGGTCGCCTGTGACCGGACGCGCCTCGCGTCCGACCAAACAACTGAAAAACACGCAGATACTGGACACTGACCGGACGCGTCCGGTCAAACAGTGACCGCGTCCGGTCCAGCGTCCGGTCACCACTGTGACCCCCGTTTGCCTCCGTTTCTTTTTCCGACTTCCGGCGTAGTGGAAAATAGGCATTTCATTTCCCCAAAATTGCCTGAATCCCGCGCTCGCACGCTCGGTGGGAGGGAGAGATGACCCCAAACCCTCTCTACCGCTTAAACTCCAACGCCATCGCAAATGTGCTAACACCACCAAGTGATCACGTCATGTGTGAGTGTGTTAGCATTTTCACAATCATTTTTCGAGGCGTTATTAGTTCTATCCAAATGCATATGATCATGAAATGCACATCTAGAGGCACTTAGGAGTTCAATAGCCGCGTCATTCCCCTCTTTATAGTACGGCTATCTATCCTATAATGTAACCACACCCACTAGGTGTCTTGGTTACTAAAACACAACCCTTAAGCATATACCTTTGCCTTGATCACGTAGGGTTGCGTCCAAATCCAAGTGTGGCCATCATGATCACCATGTCCATCTTGCCCCAACCTTGGAATGTACTAATCCTCATATGCTACATACAACTTAGGCATAGGATTAGTACTTAGGCATTGTCACTAATTACCAACACCAAACATAGGACTTTCAATCTCCCCCTTGTTGGTAATTGGTGACAACCCTTTCACAAAGATGTTATAATAAAATTTTGATTGAACCCATGTCACATTGTCCAAGTATATTACCATGTGTAAGAATTATGGACATGTGATCATGAATTTAAATTGATAGCAATGGCTCCCCCTACATGTATGCTATATGTTTGGATTTTGGAAGCATACATGTTAGATAGGAAAGATTAGGAGCATTGTCTACCAATAGGTGCTAAGTGTTTTAGATTATAGACCTTTGAAGCGTGATACCATCGGAGTAGCGATAAACACCATCTTAGCACCTTGTGTAGTTAGATTCCACTTGAAAAAGCACAAACATAACTAGAAACCTCGTGAGATCAACATTATAAGCAAGGCTCTAGTACCACTTTGAAAAACATGAAGCAAGAAAAATCTATCTACTTCCTATTCATACTGGTACCTCAATGCATCATTCAAATTATACTAGCAAGACACCACACAAGCAAAGTATCAGAGAAAACGAAATGCATAACTATGCATCATACATATGAAGTGCACATGGAAATGCAACATTCATGCTTAAGAGCCTGCTCCCCCTACTTGTGTGCTCAAAATTTTAGTTGATCCCCTTTCTTTTATCAATTCTCCCCCTTTAGGATCTATCTTTGTGAACAACATTTTCTCCCCCCACAACATTTTCTTCCTCTTTGAGTTCTATCTTTGTGAACAACATTTTCTCCCCCTTTGGCACCAATTGACCACAAGGAGCAAACTTTAGATAGATTATCATGTTAAAATATGGGGTGAGGATCAAGTTTATGATTCAACCTAGATTGCTTGCATAAATAAAATACTTCGGTTTGATCCAAGGGCAAGCTTCTTCACACCTCACTAGAAGGGTTATCATGCACCATGTTGAAGCAAATATTTAGACAAGTTTTCTAGATTAAACACTTAGGATCACAAGCTACTTAAACAAGTTATATGCTACCACTAGATCATACAAGTCATGGAAACAATAGTGGCACCATATAAACTTCAAATTCATTTAATTTTCATGAATGAGCCTAGAACATATAAATTATGACTAGATGCACTAAACAAGTCCTTAGCATAGAATGTATGACATGTCAACCAATTGTACCTTAGGGCTCGAAGGAGAGGCATGTCATATATGGGGTGCATCAACTCATGTTGGAGAAGTCAAGTATGTTCAACTCATTTTTTAGCTTGTGAAATCTCTTCTCATCAAGTGGCTTGGTGAATAGATCGGCTAAGTGATCTTCGGTGCCCACACTCTCAATAGCAATGTCACCCTTTTGTTGATGATCTCTAATAAAGTGATGGCGAACATCAATATGCTTTGTTCTTTGATGTTGAACAGGATTGTTGGTTAGCTTCACGGCACTTTCATTGTCACATAGCAATGGCACATTCTTGAACTTGATTCCAAAATCTTTCAATGTTGCCTTTATCCACAAGATTTGTGCACAACAACTACCCGCGGCGATGTATTCGGCTTCGGCGGTAGATAGTGCAATACTATTTTGCTTCTTGGATGACCATGAGACAAGTGATCTTCCCAACAATTGACATGTCCCGGAAGTGCTCTTTCTCTCCACTTTATCACCGGCATAGTCGGAATCCAAATATCCAACTAGCTCAAAGCTTGCACCTTTGGGATACCATAATCCAACATCTTATGTATGCTTTAAGTACCTCAATATTCTCTTTGTTGCCTTCAAATGACTTTCTCTTGGTGAGGCTTGAAATCTTGCACACATGCATACACTAAACATCACATCGGACCTTGATGCCGTCACATAGAGTAGGCTACCAATCATTGATCTATATAGCTTTTGATCCACCATGTTGCCACTCTTGTCACTATCCAAGCTTCCACTAGTGCCCATTGGAGTTGTAATACTCTTTGCATCTTCCATGCCAAACTTCTTGAGCATATCTTTGATGTACTTAGTTTGGCTCACAAATGTACCTTCTTTTATTTGTTTGATTTGAAGTCCAAGAAAGAAACTAAGTTCACCAATCATTGACATTTCAAATTCCTTTGCCATCATTTTCCCAAACTCATCACAATAATCTTGATTGGTTGAACCGAATATGATATCATCAACATATATTTGCAATACAAATAAGTCTTTCCCAATCTTCTTGGTGAATAGTGTTGTATCAACTTTACCCATGACAAATCCTTTGGATAGCAAGAAGTCCCTTAATCTTTCATACCATGCTCTAGGTGCTTGCTTCAATCCATATAAAGCTTTTCTCAACTTGTATACATGATTGGGTTTCTTGTCATCTTCAAAACCGGGAGGTTGCTCCACATACACTTCCTCTTGAATGTACCCATTGAGAAATGCACTCTTCACATCCATTTGATATAGCTTGATATTGTGAGCACAAGCATAGGCAAGTAAGATCCTAATTGCTTCCAATCTTGCAACCGGGGCATAAGTTTCACCAAAGTCAAGACCCTCTATTTGTGTGTAACCTTGAGCCACTAGTCTTGCTTTGTTCCTTACTACTATCCCATCTTGATCTTGCTTGTTGCGAAAGACCCATCTTGTTCCAATGACATTGTGATCCTTAGGCCTCTCAACTAGTTCCCATACTTCATTTCTCTTGAAGTTGTTGAGCTCTTCATGCATTGCATTTACCCAATCCGGATCTCTCAATGCTTTATCAATGTCCTTGGGTTCTTCCATTGACACAAAAGAAGAGTGACCACAAAATGATGTCAATCTTGATCTAGTTTGAACTCCTCTTTGTATGTCACCAATGATGGAATCCAATGGATGGTCTCTTGCAATGTTAGTTGGTTGAAGCACTTGGACTTGATTGCTTGGATGTTGATGTTGATCATGAGTTGGAGATGATGTACTAGCTACTTGTTGATCTTGTTGCACTTGAGATGATGTACTAGCTTGATTTTGCATTAGAGAACCACTAGCTTGTGTAATTGGACTTTGGAGCACTTGATCTTTGTTGTCATCCACATCAATCACTTGCTTTGGCCTAATATCACCAATGTCCATTTCTTTCATAGCATTGGTCAATTGAGTTCCTCTCACATCATCTAAGTTATCTTCTTCATCTTGAGAGCCATTTGTTTCATCAAATTCAACATCATGCACTTCTTCAAGTTGTCCACTAGCTAGGTTCCATACTCTATAAGCTTTGCTAGTAGTTGAGTAACCAAGTAGGAAGCCTTCATCACATTTCTTCTCAAACTTGCTCAATCTAGTGCCCTTCTTCAAGATATAGCATTTGCAACCAAATACCCGAAAGTATGCAATATTGGGCTTTCTTCCATTTAAGATCTCATATGGTGTCTTCTCTAGAAACTTGTGGCAATAGAGGCGGTTGCTATAGAAGCAAGCCGTGTTGATTGCTTCGGCCCAAAATGAATGACTCACATTATACTCATTCAACATTGATATTGCCATATCAATTAAGGTTCTATTTTTCCTCTCAACTAAGCCATTTGATTGAGGTGTATACTTGGCCGAGAATTGATGCTTGATTCCAAGCTCCTCACATAGCTCATCAACTCTTGTGTTTCTAAACTCACTTCCATTGTCACTTCTTACTTTCTTGATTGTGGTCTCAAACTCATTTTGCACTTTCTTGATGAACTTCTTGAATATGTCAAATACATCACTCTTGTCCACAAGAAAGAATACCCATGTGTATCTAGTGAAATCATCCACAATCACAAAACCATACTTGTTGCCACCAATGCTTGTGTATGTAGTTGGCCCAAATAGATCCATGTGCAACAACTCAAATGCCTTGGAAGTACTCATAATGCTCTTCAATGGATGAGTGTTGCCTACTTGCTTTCCGTCTTGACATGCACTACATAGCTTATCCTTCTCAAATGTGACATCCTTCAAGCCTCTAACTAAGTCATGCTTCACTAACTTGTTCAATTGCTTCATGCCAACATGACCTAGTCTTCTATGTCATAACCAACCCATACTTGATTTGGTGAGCAAGCATGTTGAGAGTTGAGTGTCACTAGCATTAAAATCAACCAAGTATAGATTCTCATATCTAAAGCCTTTGAAGATCAAGTTAGAGCCATCAACACTAACTATCTCCACATCATCAACACCAAATATGCACTTGAAACCGAGATCACACAATTGAGCAACCGAGAGAAGATTGAAGTTCAACTTTTCGACTAAGAGCACATTGGAAATGTTATGATCATTTGAGATTGCAATCCTTCCAAGAGCCTTTACATCACCCTTGCTATTGTCACCAAATGTGATACTATCAATGCCACTATCATTTGATTTGAGAGAGTTGAACATTCTTGAATCACCGGTCATATGTTGAGAACACCCACTATCAAGCACCCAATGCCTTCCTCCGGCCTTGTAATTTACCTACAAAACAATTTAATGTCTTTTAGGTACCCATACTTGCTTGGGTCCTTGGAGGTTAGTCACTAAGCTCTTTGGTACCCAAATAGCCTTCTTCTTTGGGCCCACAATTGGTGTACCAACAAACCTAGCATGCACACCTTTCTCACCCTTGGTAAGCACATAACAAGAATCAAAAGGAATGTAAGGTACATTAGCATTTTTCTTGTTATTGTTTATTTTATTGCAATTAATCTCTAGATGCCCAACTTGCTTGCATCTATTGCAATAACGACCATTGCCCTTCACAAAGCGAGCCTTTGGAGTAGCAAAGGCCGCCTTGCCCTTCTTAGGAGTATAGCCCAATCCCTCTTTGTTAAGAGAGAACCTTTGGCTACCCAAGCATTTTAGCAAGCGGGCATCCCCACCATAGGCGTTGCCTAATGCGCGGGTGAGATCATCCACCTCTCTCTTGAGAGTCTCAACCACAAGTGATGAATCACTAGTAGTAGAGGTAGAGTTGGTTGTGGTGGATGATGATGAGCTACATGAAGCATTAGTAGGACTAACAAATAAAGAATCATCAATAATATCACATGTTAGTCCAATATCACAAGTGACAATCACTTGCTCCTCCTTAGCTTCCTTCATGAACTTCTCCAACTTAAGGTCCTTTTCCTTGATGAGCTCAAGTAGAGTGGAGTGGGCTTCCTTAAGCCTAGTGTGAGCAATTTCAAGATCCTCGTGGTCTTCCTTTAGACACTCACGAGAAGCCTCTAGCTCATCAAAGGATTTCCTAAGAGCTTTGAGCTCTTGTTCAATTCCTTTGCACTCCTTACTCTTTTTGAGAGCAACAAGCTCCTCCATCAAGGCATCATTTTCATTGCTCTTGGCAATGAGCTCTTGTTCCAAGATTTTGTATTTCTTGGTTATCCTCTTGTAGCCCTTGCTCATTTGATCTATTATGCCTAATAGATCATCTTTGGAGTAGTCCTCATCCTCCTCATCATCACTCCTACAATCATCACTAGCACAAGAATCATCATCACTATCATCATGTTTTACCTTGGTAGGCTTGTCCATAAGGCATGTTGATGTAGTGTCGAAGATGGATGGCTTATTGGAGAGGGTGATGTTTGCAGTGGCTCATCGAGTGATCCTCTCATCATCACTAGAGCTTTCATCATCATCACTATCGGAGTTGTCACTATCCCAAGTGACTACATAACCACCACCCTTCTTCTTCTTGTTGAAAGTGAAGCTCTTCTTTGCTTTCTTCTCATTCTCTTTCTTATCCTTCTTGTTCTTCTTGAGCTTCAAGTCCCCATTATGAAATCTCTTATCTTCATAGGGGCAATCCGCCACTATGTGATCGGGGCTATTGCAATTGTAGCAAAGGGTCTTTGCCTTTATAGTGTCTCTCCTCTTCCTTGCCCCATATCCTTTCTTCTTCATGAACCTTCCCATCTTGTGCACAAGGAGGGCCATGGTCTCATCATCGAATGGATCATCATCATCACTTTCTACCTTGCTCTTGCCCTTAGAGGATGAAGCCTTGAATGCAATGGGCTTCTCTTGCTTGACCTTGGTCTCCTTCTTCTCTTCTACCTCATCTTCATCATCATTGTATTGGGCATCGGTCATTATATCTCCAAGCACATTGGTTGGTTTGACCTTGTCCAATCCCTCTCTAAAGATCATTCTTCTCAAGGTGGCAAACTTCTTGGGTAAGCACATTAAGAACTTGTGTGAGAAGTCCTTGTCCTCAACCTTCTCCCCAAGCCCCTTGAGATCATTGACAATGACTTGGAGCCTATAGAACATCTCCGGGATGGATTCATCATCCTTCATCTTGAATGTGGAGAACTTGTCCTTGAGCATATATAGTTTGGCACTTTTTACCGTTGAAGTACCTTCATATGTTTCTTCAAGCCTTATCCAAAGCTCATTTGCCTTTTCAAGATCTTTGATTTGCTCAAATACTTTATCATCAATGGCACGATAGATTGTTTCAAGTGTCGCTGTATTGCATTGTTTGTTGATGCGGTCATTAGGAGTGAGGTTTTCCTCATCAAGAATGACGTATCCTTCTTTGGTCACATCCCAAACCTTCTCATGTATATTGCCTAGATATTGCTTCATCTTCCTTTTCCAATGATCAAAGGAAGAGACGCCATCAAAGAATGGAGGCTTACCATTAACATGATTGAACATAACTTGAGCCATCTTACACCGAGGTTGTTAAGCCTTACAAACGGTGACCACGGCTCCGATACCACTTGAAAGGTCTTGATGGCTAGAGGGGGGTGAATAGCCTATTAAAAATTTTCTACAAGGACAAGCTAAACAAGTTTATCAATAAAACAAATAGCGAGATGCGAGTTTTGCTTAGTCTACGGGGTGTTTGCAAGCCACCTAACCAATTCACAAATCTAGTAATTGCACTCAACCGCACAAGTCAAACCGAGAAGGAAACTACAACTAGCAAGCTACATAAAGAAGCTACTTTAGCAAAGCTAACTAGCTAGCAAAGATAACTAAGAAAGTAATGTGGAGTTGAGTTAGGAGGGTATCACCGAGGGGCGAAGTATTGAGCCAACCAATATGATCAACAATGAATACTAAGATAACCAAACACCGGGATCAATTAATCACAATATGAAAGTGATGACACGAAGATTTATCCCGAGGTTCACGTGCTTGCCGGCACGCTAGTCCCCGTTGTGTCCCTCTTCACCACGTGGTTCGGTGGCTAATCGGTCACACACCGAGCCTCTCAAAAGGCACCACAAGAACCTACCAAATGGCAAAAGGTTGCAATGACACGAGCAATATACTAATGTTGCCTTTGGCGCTTCGCCGAGGTAGGCACAAACCCCTCACAATCACCGGAGGTGGCCAAGAACAAACACCAACTCTTGCCAACGCCTCCAAGTTGCTCCAAGCCGTCTAGGTGGCGGCAACCACCAAGAGAAACAAGAATCCCGCAGCAAATCAACTAGATGCAAAGAAGCAAGAGAGATGAGTGGGAGGGGAGTTGCTTAGCTCAAAGTGCTCACAAGTATGTCAAATGTTCGAGAGAGAGAGCCTTGAGCCGGCCAACGAGTATTTATAGACGTACCCCTTCGAATATAGCCGTTAGAAACTTGAAACAGCCGAAGTCGCGTTGACCAGACGCGCTGGTCCAACTGACCGGACGCACCGGTCGCGCAACGGCTAGTTTCGCGAAGCACCGACCGGACGCGCCGGTCGCAACGACCAGACGCGCCGGTCACGACCGGACGCACCGGTCCCGTAACTGACCGGACGCGCTGGTCAACCCTGAGCCGCGCACAACGAACCAGCGACCGAACGCGCTGAAGAACTGACCGGACGCCACAGTGCCCGCGTCCGGTTGGAGTCCAGTAAGCTCCCTGGATGACCGGACGCGTCCGGTCGCCTGTGACCGGACGCGCCTCGCGTCCGACCAAACAACTGAAAAACACGCAGATACTGGACACTGACCGGACGCGTCCGGTCAAACAGTGACCGCGTCCGGTCCAGCGTCCGGTCACCACTGTGACCCCTGTTTGCCTCCGTTTCTTTTTCCGACTTCCGGCGTAGTGGAAAATAGGCATTTCATTTCCCCAAAATTGCCTGAATCCCGCGCTCGCACGCTCGGTGGGAGGGAGAGATGACCCCAAACCCTCTCTACCGCTTAAACTCCAACGCCATCGCAAATGTGCTAACACCACCAAGTGATCACGTCATGTGTGAGTGTGTTAGCATTTTCACAATCATTTTTCGAGGCGTTATTAGTTCTATCCAAATGCATATGATCATGAAATGCACATCTAGAGGCACTTAGGAGTTCAATAGCCGCGTCATTCCCCTCTTTATAGTACGGCTATCTATCCTATAATGTAACCACACCCACTAGGTGTCTTGGTTACTAAAACACAACCCTTAAGCATATACCTTTGCCTTGATCACGTAGGGTTGCGTCCAAATCCAAGTGTGGCCATCATGATCACCATGTCCATCTTGCCACCAACCTTGGAATGTACTAATCCTCATATGCTACATACAACTTAGGCATAGGATTAGTACTTAGGCATTGTCACTAATTACCAACACCAAACATAGGACTTTCAGACAACTTTTACTATGAGGTATGGATTGTATGAGTATACTGTTATGTCATTTGGATTGACCAATGCACCTGCATACTTTATGTACATGATGAATAAGGTGTTCATGGAATATTTGGATAAGTTTGTGGTGGTATTTATTGATGATATACTGGTATTTTCCAAGACGGAGGAAGAGCATGCTGAACATTTGAGGTTGGTATTGCAGAAACTTAGAGAGCATAAACTGTATGCGAAGCGAAGTAAATGTGAGTTTTGGTTGAAGGAAGTTTCTTTCCTTGGTCATATTGTTTCTAATGGAGGGATATCAGTGGATCCAGGTAAAGTAAGGGATGTATTAAATTGGAAGCCACCTATTGATGCTAGTGAGATTCGTAGTTTCTTGGGATTAGCTGGATATTACAGACGGTTCATTGAAGGGTTTTCTAGACTTGCTAAACCTATGACATCTCTATTAGAGAAGAATGCCAAGTTTGTGTGGTCAGATAAATGTCAAGCTAGTTTTGAGGAATTGAAGAAGAGGTTGACTACAGCGCCTGTTTTGGTTTTGCCAGATTTGAGTAAGAAGTTTTCTATTTATTGTGATGCTTCTCGTCAAGGTTTGGGATGTGTTCTTATGCAAGAAGGCAGAGTTGTGGCTTATGCATCTAGGCAGTTGAGAAAGCATGAGTTGAATTATCCTACACATGATTTGGAGTTCGCAGCTGTAGTTCATGCTTTAAAGATTTGGAGACATTATTTGATTGGACATAAGAGTGATATATACACTGATCATAAGAGTTTGAAGTATATTTTCACTCAGTCAGATCTGAATTTGAGGCAACGCAGATGGTTAGAATTGATTAAGGATTATGATATTGAGATACACTATCATCCTGGTAAGGCTAATGTAGTAGCTGATGCTCTTAGTAGGAAAAGTTATGTCAATGAGATACAGACATTGTCTATGACTAGGGAGTTATGTGCTGAATTTGAATATTTGAATTTGGGAATTGTTACTAATACAATGGAATTAGTGATAGAGCCTACCTTAGAGCAAGAAATCTATAAGGGTCAGTTGAAGGATGAGAAACTAAAGAAGATAGCGGAAGATATAGTGATTGGTAAGTCACCAGGCTTTCGGATGGATGATAATGGAATCTTGTGGTTTGGAAAGAGGTTGTGTGTACCTGAGGATCAAACTGTTAGACAGGCAATTCTTCGCGAAGCTCATGAGTCAGCTTATTCTATTCATCCTGGTAGTACTAAGATGTATTTGGATCTGAAACAGAAATATTGGTGGGTTGGATTAAAGCGAGATGTGGCTGAGTATGTGGCATTGTGTGACACTTGTCAGAGGGTGAAAGCAGAGCATCAGAGACCTGCTGGATTGTTGCAACCAATGAAGATTCCTGAATGGAAGTGGGAAGAAGTTGGTATGGACTTTATAGTGGGGTTACCTCGTACTTAGAAAGGTTATGACTCTATTTGGGTGATAGTAGATCGATTAACCAAAGTTGCTCATTTTATACCAGTTAAGACTACTTACCGTGGACCAAAATTGGCAGAGTTGTATATGGAGAGGATAGTATGTTTGCATGGAGTTCCAAAGAAGATTGTATCTGATCGAGGATCGTAGTTTACGTCACATTTTTAGAAAGCTGTGCATGAATCATTGGGAACAAAATTGAATTTTAGTACAGCATATCATCCACAGACAGATGGACAGACTGAAAGGACCAACCAGGTATTAGAGGATATGTTGAGAGCTTGTGCATTGCAATATGGAACTAGTTGGGATAAGAGTTTGCCTTATGCAGAATTTTCTTACAATAATAGTTATCAACAGAGTCTTAAGATGGCACCGTTTGAAGCTTTGTATGGACGTAAGTGTAGAACTCCATTGTTTTGGGATCAGACAGGTGAATCTCAGGTGTTTGGTACAGATGTTCTTAGAAACGCAGAAGATCAAGTGCGAGTGATTCGTGAGAATTTGAGAGTAGCGCAGTCTCGTCAGAAGAGTTATGCTGACAATAGAAGAAGAGATTTAGTTTTTGAGGTAGGTGATTATGTCTATTTGAAGGTGTCACCTATGAAAAGTGTGAAGAGGTTTAACATGAAAGTTAAACTAGCACCAAGGTATGTTGGACCATTTAAAGTTATTACTAGACGTGGGGAAGTTGCTTATCAATTAGAGTTGCCTGAAAATTTATCTGGAGTACATGATGTGTTCCATGTTTCACAACTTAAGAAGTGTTTGCGTGTGCCTGAGGAGCAGATACCTTTAGAAGAATTGACTGTTAAGGAAGATCTTACATATGAAGAGTTTCCGATTAAGATTTTGGAGACTGCTGAGAGAGTTACTCGAAGTCGGGTTATTAAGATGTGCAAAGTGCAGTGGAATCGATATTCAGAGGCAGAGGCAACTTGGGAAAGAGAGGATGAATTGAGGAAGTCATATCCGCAGTTGTTTGAGTAAGCAGTTCAATCTCGAGGACGAGATTCTTTTAAGGGGGGTAGAATTTGTAACACCTAAATTTTAGGAGTAATGAATTTTAAATAATTTAGATAACAATTAATGGGGAATTAGAATTTAAAATTTTAGATATAGCATTTGATGATGCATTCATGCTGTTGCATTTATTTTATTTTGTGATGTGGAATTTATTTTATTCGTTTTGGATTAGAAATTCTTTTTGAAAAAGGTTTTGAAAAATAAATAGAAAAAAAGGAAAGGAAATTTACCTACTAGCGGCCCGGTTAACCGGCCGGCCTGCTTCTTCCTTCCCCGTGCTGGGCCGCGCAATGGGCCGACGTCGCTGCCGCTTTCCCTCCCGTGATCGCGCTCCGCGTGGGCTGGCCCAACACAGCTGACGGGCAGCCGCGCTCTCCTCTTCCTCTCTTTCGGTCGCTGACTGGTGGGGCCCTGATGTCGGTCGTCTTCTAGCTCCCGTGACCGAGCCGGAAACGAACACTTCTCCAACCGAACCGCAACAGAATCATGTATTCCAGATATGTTAACCGAAATCAACTATTTGAGGCTATAAATAGGACGCCTTGACCCTCTATTTTCCGTTTTTCATCTAAAATCGTGAGTTCTACCGCAAGAAGTTGAGTTCTAGGGCTTGAGTTCGGTTGAGGACGTCGGTCGTTGGGGTGGGGTGCCTTCGGGTGATTTGGAGGTCTAATTCGTCGCGTTGGTGAGTCCGCACTTGTCTCCTCTACCCTCTTGTGCTCTTCTTTTGGTTGGAGGTGCTTAGAAGAGAGCTTTTGAAGCTCACCGTCGGCCGGTAATGGCACCGCCGCCCTCCTCTCATCGCGTGCCGTGTTCAATCCACCATAGCTAGCTTGTACCGCATAGATGGATTCGTGTTGAGCTTCTCGTTCGGTTGGTGTCGGTTGGGGGATGTTTGGTGGTCGGAAACGGCGGATCCGGAGTTTTCCGGCGAGCTCGGGTGGCCGGCCATGGAGGCCGCCGGCCGGACCTGGAGAAGGAGATCGGATTTTCTACTGTGGAGTTGATGATGAATGTGAGCCGTCCGATTTGAAATCAAGGGCCCAGATTAGAACTTACCCCTTCGCGGGTAAATTTGTTAAAGAGCCCCTGGGTTTATTAGTAATCAACCCGCCATCCATAGCGTATTTCTGAAAATGCGTTTTCGTGTTTTGAAAGCGTATTCTCTTCCGGTTAAGTCAAAAATACGTTTTCGGATATTTACAGTTTTACCACTAGAATTGTTTTGGTCATAAAATCTTCGTTTTAACTCCGATTTGATCCGTTCAAGTTGCGTTAGGTTCGTATTTGTGAGCTCTACATGTTAGTGTAGTTGTACAGTCAGTTTTGATAATTTATTTTTCGAGGTTATAATTAAGTATTTATTTATCTATAGGAAATCTTAGAAAATACATAACTTTCACGTTTTAACTCCGAATTTGGTGATCTTTACGTCTGTGTGATCGTAGAAACGTGTAGAAGAGTTTTATAAACTTTTATTACTGTTTTGCTACTGTTGGTGTACTGTTCTAATTATATCTCTTTGTTTGCTTCGTGTATGTTTGATTGGATGCATGTATGTGTTGATTGATGATCGAATATAGAAGGTGAGCAGTATTTGGACGATTCGGAGTATTACTTTGAGCCAAGTCAGCAGTATCACTTGGAGAGCTTTGATCAAGGCAAGTATAACACAGGACTATCCTTGTTACCTATACATTGAATTGTCATACATATGCATGTGCTTACCTTGACAACCTTAGAGATTATAACTTAGTGATTGTTATCTTGATTCCTTGTCAACCTTGGGAATGCATATGGGTAGCTACTGCTAGTGCTTAAACTAAGAACAATGATCTTGTAATTTGATTAATGGATTAAGAAATCAACCTTTAAGATGATTCTATTACTGTTAAAAAGGGGCTAGAGCATGTGTATTATTTTGATGCTCTGGTTTCTCTCCATAAGGACTTATCTGTACATGATTATCCGGGATATACAGTACAGCTGTGAGGGCTATATGGCTCTGGCTTTAGTTGTTCAAGAGACCTTTTCTAGCTTGTTAGTGGTTACCTTAAATGGCGTAAGAATGGCTTGCCACTTTGGGTGTAGTGCGAGCCCCTGGCCTAGTGTGTATAGGCTGCGGTTGTTGTGCCACAGGGAAGGGGGGTTCTACATCTGCCTGCCGAGTGAATCTAATGGCCCTAACTTGTTAGACGAACTTTTGAGTGGCTTTATATGGTTCTCGGGTGTTTGGGCTTGATCTCCCCACTCATTTGGAAATCATGACTTACAGTGAAAGTGTACACCTGTCACACCCAGTTTTCTAAAGAACAAAACCAGGCTAATCATATGTGTGCCCAGGAAGTCCACACATATGCCAGAATGAAAAAGTATCATAAACAATGTTATTATATAACGTATACATAGCTATATTAACACTTACATCAGAGTATCGCGGAACAGTGACTAAACTTCGGGCTCCATTCTTCTCAGGGACGGCTGACTGGGGGTAACATATGCCTAGCACCTCTACTAGTCTTCTGGAAACTCCACTACACTTTGTCCTTCTTCCGAGTAGCATCTTACTACACACTGGAGTGTTGGGGAAATAGCAAGAGTGAGTCCATGTCGAACTCAACAAGTATAGCACAGGGTTCATGAGGCTCAAAAAGGCTAGACACTGTTTGACTGCGTTTAGCTTTTAATCATCATATAATTAGCAATTTAGTAGCATCAAGGTAATCCAAATCCCATTAATGAATCAATGATCAATTGTAATAAGGATAATGAATAGCATTAACATGAGCATAATAATAATCAACAATAATTAAGCATGATATAATAATGGTGATCAACTATTCTGTAAGAATCCCCAAGGCCGCTCGTATCCGTGAGCACGGCTAGTATACCAGTTTTTAACTCTGCGCAGAGGTGTACACTTTCACTGTGAGTCATGATTTCCAAATGCATGGGTTTGCAAGGCCCAAAACATCAGAGACCATATAAAACCATTCAAAAGTTCGTCTAACAAGTTAGGGCCATTAGATTCACTCGGCAGGCAGATGTAGAACCCCCCTTCCCTGTGGCACAACAACCGCAGCCTATACACACTAGGCCAGGGGCTCGCACTACACCCAACGTGGCAAGCCTTTCTTACGCCATTTAAGGTAACCTCTAACAAGCTAGAAAAGGTCTCTTGAACAACTAAAGCCAGAGCCATATAGCCCTCACAGCTGTACTGTCAATCCCGGTTATCACTTACAGGTAAGTCCTTACGGAGAGTAACTAGAGCAACAATATAACCCCTTGCTCTAGCCCCCTTTTCAACAGTAATAAAATCATCTTAACGGTTGGTTGCTTAATCCATCAGTCAAATTACAAGATCATTGTTCATAATTAAGCACTAGCAATAGCTACCCAAATGCATAACCCATAGGTGACAAGGAAAAAAAATATCAATAGCTAAGTTATAATCTCTATGGTTGTCAAGGAAGACACATGCATATGTATGATAATTTCAGTGAATAGGACAACAAGGATGGTCCCATGTTATACTTGCCTTGATCAAAGCTTTTCTGTTGATACTGCTGGTCTGGCTCAAAATAATACTTCTGATCGTCAAGAAATTGCTCACCGTCTATACTTGATCGTTAAGCATCAACACACAATCATCCGAGCAATCATACACAAAGCAAACAAAGAGACATAATTAAAACAATACACCAATAGTAGCAAAATAATATAAAAAGTTTGTAAAACCCTTCTACACGTTACTACGATCACACAGACGTAAAGATCACGAAATTCGGATTTAAAACGTGAAAGTTATGAATTTTCTAAGATTTCCTATAGATAAATAAATACTAAATTATAAACTCGAAAAATAAATTATCAAAACTGACTGTACAACTACACTAACATGTAGAGCTCGCAAATACGAACCTAACGCAACTTGAACGGATCAAATCGGAGTTAAAACGAAGTTTTTATGACCAAAACAAGTTTAGTGGCAAAACTGTAAATATCCGAAAACGTATTTTTGATTTACCGGAAGAGAATACGCTTTCAAAACACGAAAACACCTTTTCAGTAGTACGCTATGGACTGCGGGTTGATTACTAATAAACCCAGGGGCTCTTTAACAAATTTACCCGCGAAGGGGTAAGTTCTAATCTGGGTCGTTGATCTCGATTTGGACGGCTCGGGTTCATCAGCAACTCCACAGTACTCCTCTGGTTACCTCCCTCAAGTCCGGCCGGCGGCCCCCCATGGCCGGCGACTCCTCCATGGCCGGAGATGGTGAACCTCCCCACCGAGACCACCATTCGAGCCCGCGTTTGGTCTAAACGGTAGAGAAGCTCCGTGCGAACTCATCTAGGCATTAAGAACTAGCTACGATAGACCATACGTGACGCGCGGCAACAAGGGGACGGTGGCACCATTACCGGTGCACCCGAGCTCACCAAAACCGCAATTCAAAGCGTCTCAACACCAAAGAAGGGCACGGGAAGAAAGAGGAGGAGATAGCGAACTCACCAAGCTAAGAAAAAGAGCTCGAACCCTCCCACAAGCTCCACCGACGAACCGGCCGAAAGAACCTAGGGTTCCGGCCTCCTACGCTCAATCTCTCGTGATGTAGCTCGAGTTTTAGATGGAAAACGGAAATAGGAAACATGTGGCTACCAATGTATAGCTTCACATACTCGTATTTGGTTAGGAATCTCAAGGTATGAGATTCGGTTCGGTTAGGAACGGTGAAGTCTCCGGCTCGAACACGGCAGAACGAAGAGGAAGCAGCTGACGTGTGGCCCCCACTCGTCAGCGAGAGGAAGAAAGGGAAACTCTGCTGCTGCAATACTGGGCCGGCCCATCCGGTGGCTCGCGCGGAGAAGACTCGGCCCATGCCGCGGCCCAGGCGCGGAGGAAAACAGGCCGCCCTGAACGGGCCATCGGCCACCAGGCGAAAGGTATGTTATTTCTTCTTGTTTTTTTTATTTTACTTTCTTTTGTTTCTTTTCTTTTCTAATTTTCCAAACACATTTTCAAATCAAATTTTCCTAAACCAAATCAAATAAAACTAATATATCCACACCATAAAATAAAATAAATACAACAGCATGAATGCATCACCAAATAGTTTTAAAATTTTAATTCCCTTTCTCTAAATTATTTAAAATTTATTACTCCTAAAATTTGGGTGTTACAAATTCTACCCCCCTTAAAATAATCTCGTCCTCGAGATTGGACTGCTTACTCAAACAACTGCGGATATGATTTCCTCAATTCATCCTCTCTTTCCCAAGTTGCCTCTGCCTCTGAATATCGATTCCTCTGTACTTTGCACATCTTAATAACCCTACTTCGAGTAACTCTCTCAGCAGTCTCTAAAATCTTAATCGGAAACTCTTCATATGTAAGATCCTCCTTAACAGTCAATTCTTATAAAGGTATCTGCTCTTCTGGCACACGCAAACACTTCTTAAGTTGTGAAACATGAAACACATCATGCACTCCAGATAAATTTTCAGGCAACTCTAATTGATAAGCAACTTCCCCACGTCTAGTAATAACTTTAAATGGTTCAACATACCTTGGTGCTAATTTGTCTTTTATGTTAAACCTCTTCACACTTTTCATAGGTGACACCTTCAAATAGACATAATCACCTACCTCAAAAACTATATCTCTTCTTCTATTATCAGCATAACTCTTCTGACGAGATTGTGCTACTCTCAAATTCTCACGAATCACTCGCACTTGATCTTCGGCGTTTCTAAGAACATCTGTACCAAACACTTGAGATTCACCTGTCTGATCCAAAAACAATGGAGTTCTACACTTACGTCCATACAAAGCTTCAAACGGTGCCATCTTAAGACTCTGTTGATAACTATTATTGTAAGAAAATTCTGCATAAGACAAACTCTTATCCCAACTAGTTCCATATTGCAATGCACAAGCTCTCAACATATCCTCTAATACCTGGTTGGTCCTTTCAGTCTGTCCATCTGTCTGTGGATGATATGCTGTACTAAAATTCAATTTTGTTCCCAATGAGTCATGCACAGCTTTTCAAAAGTGCGACGTAAACTGCGATCCTTGATCAGATACAATCTTCTTTGGAACTCCATGCAAACATACTATTCTTTCTATATACAAAGTAGCTAATTATACTCCCGTGTAATTTAGTCTTGACTGGTATAAAATGAGCAACTTTAGTCAATCTATCCACTATCACCCAAATAGAATCATAACCTCTCTGAGTACGCGGTAACCCTACTATAAAGTCCATACCAACTTCCTCCCACTTCCATTCAGAAATCTTCATTGGTTGCAACAATCCAGCAGGTCTCTGATGCTCTGCTTTCACCCTCTGACAAGTGTCACACAATGCCACATACTCAGCCACAGCTCGTTTTAATCCAATCCACCAATATTTCTATTTAAGATCCAAATACATCTTAGTACTACCAGGATGAATAGAATAAGCTGACTCATGAGCTTCGCGAAGAATTGCCTATCTAACAGTTTGATCCTCAGGTACACACAGCCTCTTTCCAAACCACAAAATTCCATTATCATCCATCCGAAAGCCTTGGTGACTTACCAATCACTATATCTTCTGCTATCTCCTTCAGTTTCTCATCCTTTAACTGACCCTTGTAAATTTCTTACTCTAAAGTAGGCTCTATCACTAATTCCATTGTATTAGTAACAATTCCTAAATTCAAATATTCAAATTCAGCACATAACTCACTAGTCATAGACAACGACCGTATCTCATTGGCATAACTTTTCCTACTAAGAGCATCAACTACTATATTAGCCTTACCAGGATGATAGTGTATCTCAATATCATAATCCTTAATCAACTCTAACCATCTGCGTTGCCTCAAATTCAGATCTGACTGAGTGAAAATATACTTCAAACTCTTATGATCAGTGTATATATCACTCTTATGTCCAATCAAATAATGTCTCTAAATCTTTAAAGCATGCACTACAGCTGCTAACTCCAAATCATGTGTAGGATATTTCAACTCATGCTTTCTCAACTGCCTAGATGCATAAGCCACAACTCTGCCTTCTTGAATAAGAACACATCCCAAACCTTGACGAGAAGCATCACAATAAATAGAAAACTTCTTACTCAAATCTGGCAAAACCAAAACAGGCGCTGTAGTCAACCTCTTCTTCAATTCCTCAAAACTAGCTTGACATTTATCTGACCACACAAACTTGGCATTCTTCTTTAACAGAGATATCATAGGTTTAGCAAGTTTAGAAAACCCTTCAATGAATCATCTGTAATATCCAGCTAAATCCAAGAAACTGCGAATCTCGCTAACATCAGTAGGTGGTTTCTAATTCAATAGATAAGCAAAATCTGATTTCTTTGGGCAAATTCCAATTTCAGTAACTCAGTAAAACTGTCATATCTCGAGCTACAGACGTCCAATTCAGATGATCTTTACATGGTTGGAAAGCTTACAAAATTATCTACAACTTTTATTCACAACACTTTTTCTGAATCTGTCAAATAATTGGCCAAATACTGAACTTAACCGAAACTGTTTCAGAATTCCAGACTGTGCAGTAACCCCAACTTGAAATAGATATATCTCTTAGCTCATAATAGATATTAAAGTGATTCTTCTGGGGTTGGAAAGATATAGAAGTCTAATTATTCCCAGTAAAATTTCTTAAATTTCACAAGAACGGATTTTAAGTTATTTCTAAAACATCCCAGACTGATCCAAAAATCAGCAAAGGACAGAACTATGTTCACCTCATAACCAACTAATATATTTTGATCAAACTTAATATTCTTAACCATGGAACTTGTAGGCATGTCTACAAAACTCTAGCACACATTACAAATATCCAAATCACACATTATCACATTAACAATCCATCAATCACACAATTGTTCACACCACAAACTGACTCTCAAAACAATCCAACTTAAAATTGACTCGCAACTACTATCGTTCTTATTACATAGGGATTTTTTCTATTTCCTAGTTAAGCTTCTAATAAATCTTGGGACGACCTAACTCCGCCCTTAATTGGTCAATCTCCTTATAAGCTTGCTCCTTAAGTTCTTTTTCCTTCAGCAACTCTTATGCAATGATGATGCCACAAGCTCATAACCAACTTTATAAATGTCTCCTTTAGACCCTTATGATTCTTATAGATGGTTCTAACAGATTACCACTCTGAGAAAAGATACTTGTGCTCGATATTGACTTTACAACCATGTATCTAGCTGATGCTTCCAGGTGACGAAATAGAACATATAAACCTCCATCTTGTATCGTCTTTTAGTTCGACAAACCCTCTTAAGAAGAGATCAACTAGAGTACACCAAAGGATAGCTTGCATTTGTTTCTGAGTGATAACTACCATCATGTCCTTCTATCATCTCAAAGAGACTCATGAGCATATCCAAGATCAAGTAACCTGCACTTCCTCGCGAGCAGAAAAATAGCAGTGCAGAAATACAGTTATATCTCGAGTTCTACGAATCCAATGATATTGTAGCTTATACCATTGGAAAGCTTATCAAATTTACTACAACTTCCTTATAGAATTCTTCTCCAAATTCTGCAGTTAAGGTAGTCTAAAACTGTGCACAACAGAAACTATTCCAGATTGCTGACAGCACAGATGCGTCGCCTTGTGATTTTCATAAATCCCAAACCATAATAGATATCAGGGTGGTTCTTACGGTCAGAGAAAGATATTAAAGTCTACTATTGTCCAGAATTTATCCATGATTTTTGGGCATCCAAAAATATAGGTATAAGCTAAGGAAGACAGACTGCTATAAAAAAACAGGATAAGGTAGAAACGAGATTCAAAGACACTAGAGAGATAGATAACACTAATCTTCAAGTCTTCATGCTTCTTTGCTTTGTGTTGATGAGATATAAGACATGGATCGAGGATAGCCAAAAGATGACAAGAAAGATAAAGTTTGATCTTGAGTTCTTCATGCCTCTTCATGCCTCGTCGCTTGAGATATTCAGGACTTGCTGTTGTTGATAGCAGATGCTACCCCACTTAACAAAGATCTTGTTTCACCTGACGATGTCATTGAAGGCAACACTTTCTCTAAATCTTGCTGCTAATGATAAGTCCTTCATGTGTTGATCATCCATTAAGATGAGATTAATAAGGTAGCATGACAACCAAGAGTAGACAGGAACGGTGTAAGAGAAAATGGCAGAATTAGGATCGATTGAAAGATAAGTAAGATACAAGATGTCACTACCCCACTTAACATAGATCGAGCTACTTCTCAAGACTTATACCTTCTGGGCCTACCTTTGAAACACGAGAACAAGAATAACACACAAGCAACACATCAAGCAAAACAAGCACACATCACATCATCGGTACTACACGTGCTTCTTCAATAATGGTGGTCATCCTAAGAAAAAAAAATATGGATGATGAAAAGCCATCGAATCTTTGAACCAGGTAAGATCAGAAAACTTTTAGTAAAAACAACATAAAACAAAATCCAAGGGAGTAAGAAATAATAGCTCAAAGGAAAGCTATCAAGGAGAGGTTACAACAGGACAAGGAAGAGAAAATAGTCAAAATCAATGAGTCAAGGGATGACAAAATAGTTTTATAGTAAAATAAGTTTTAGAATACGTCCAGTGCTACTCGGCATACGTCCTACAGTCAACACCGCTCTGATACCACTCTGTCACACCCGGTTTTCTAAAGAACAAAACCAGGCTAATCATATGTGTGCCCAGGAAGTCCACACATATGCCAGAATGAAAAAGTATCATAAACAATGTTATTATATAACGTATACATAGCTATATTAACACTTACATCAGAGTATCGCGGAACGGTGACTAAACTTCGGGCTCCATTCTTCTCAGGGACGGCTGACTGGGGGTAACATATGCCTAGCACCTCTACTAGTCTTCTGGAAACTCCACTACACCTTTGTCCTTCTTCCGAGTAGCATCTTACTACACACTGGAGTGTTGGAGAAATAGCAAGAGTGAGTCCATGTCGAACTCAACAAGTATAGCACAGGGTTCATGAGGCTCAAAAAGGCTAGACACTGTTTGACTGCGTTTAGCTTTTAATCATCATATAATTAGCAATTTAGTAGCATCAAGGTAATCCAAATCCCATTAATGAATCAATGATCAATTGTAATAAGGATAATGAATAGCATTAACATGAGCATAATAATAATCAACAATAATTAAGCATGATATAATAATGGTGATCAACTATTCTGTAAGAATCCCCAAGGCCGCTCGTATCCGTGAGCACGGCTAGTATACCAGTTTTTAACTCTGCGCAGAGGTGTACACTTTCACTGTGAGTCATGATTTCCAAATGCATGGGTTTGCAAGGCCCAAAACATCAGAGACCATATAAAACCATTCAAAAGTTCGTCTAACAAGTTAGGGCCATTAGATTCACTCGGCAGGCAGATGTAGAACCCCCCTTCCCTGTGGCACAACAACCGCAGCCTATACACACTAGGCCAGGGGCTCGCACTACACCCAACGTGGCAAGCCTTTCTTATGCCATTTAAGGTAACCTCTAACAAGCTAGAAAAGGTCTCTTGAACAACTAAAGCCAGAGCCATATAGCCCTCACAGCTGTACTATCAATCCCGGTTATCACTTACAGGTAAGTCCTTACGGAGAGTAACTAGAGCAACAATATAACCCCTTGCTCTAGCCCCCTTTTCAACAGTAATAAAATCATCTTAACGGTTGGTTGCTTAATCCATCAGTCAAATTACAAGATCATTGTTCATAATTAAGCACTAGCAATAGCTACCCAAATGCATAACCCATAGGTGACAAGGAAAAAAAATATCAATAGCTAAGTTATAATCTCTATGGTTGTCAAGGAAGACACATGCATATGTATGATAATTTCAGTGAATAGGACAACAAGGATGGTCCCATGTTATACTTGCCTTGATCAAAGCTTTCCTGTTGATACTGCTGGTCTGGCTCAAAATAATACTTCTGATCGTCAAGAAATTGCTCACCGTCTATACTTGATCGTTAAGCATCAACACACAATCATTCGAGCAATCATACACAAAGCAAACAAAGAGACATAATTAAAACAATACACCAATAGTAGCAAAATAATATAAAAAGTTTGTAAAACCCTTCTACACGTTACTACGATCACACAGACGTAAAGATCACGAAATTCGGATTTAAAACGTGAAAGTTATGAATTTTCTAAGATTTCCTATAGATAAATAAATACTAAATTATAAACTCGAAAAATAAATTATCAAAACTGACTGTACAACTACACTAACATGTAGAGCTCGCAAATACGAACCTAACGCAACTTGAACGGATCAAATCGGAGTTAAAACGAAGTTTTTATGACCAAAACAAGTTTAGTGGCAAAACTGTAAATATCCGAAAACGTATTTTTGATTTACCGGAAGAGAATACGCTTTCAAAACACGAAAACACCTTTTCAGTAGTACGCTATGGACGGCGGGTTGATTACTAATAAACCCAGGGGCTCTTTAACAAATTTACCCGCGAAGGGGTAAGTTCTAATCTGGGTCGTTGATCTCGATTTGGACGGCTTGGGTTCATCAGCAACTCCACAGTACTCCTCTGGTTACCTCCCTCAAGTCCGGCCGGCGGCCCCCCATGGCCGGCGACTCCTCCATGGCCGGAGATGGTGAACCTCCCCACCGAGACCACCATTCGAGCCCGCGTTTGGTCCAAACGGTAGAGAAGCTCCGTGCGAACTCATCTAGGCATTAAGAACTAGCTACGATAGACCATACGTGACGCGCGGCAACAAGGGGACGGTGGCGCCATTACCGGTGCACCCGAGCTCACCAAAACCGCAATTCAAAGCGTCTCAACACCAAAGAAGGGCACGGGAAGAAAGAGGAGGAGATAGCGAACTCACCAAGCTAAGAAAAAGAGCTCGAACCCTCCCACAAGCTCCACCGACGAACCGGCCGAAAGAACCTAGGGTTCCGGCCTCCTACGCTCAATCTCTCGTGATGTAGCTCGAGTTTTAGATGGAAAACGGAAATAGGAAACATGTGGCTACCAATTTATAGCTTCACATACTCGTATTTGGTTAGGAATCTCAAGGTATGAGATTCGGTTCGGTTAGGAACGGTGAAGTCTCCGGCTCGAACACGGCGGAACGAAGAGGAAGCAGCTGAGTGTGGCCCCCACTCGTCAGCGAGAGGAAGAAAGGGAAACTCTGCTGCTGCAATACTGGGCCGGCCCATCCGGTGGCTCGCGCGGAGAAGACTCGGCCCATGCCGCGGCCCAGGCGCGGAGGAAAACAGGCCGCCCTGAACGGGTCATCGGCCACCAGGCGAAAGGTATGTTATTTCTTCTTGTTTTTTTTTATTTTACTTTCTTTTGTTTCTTTTCTTTTCTAATTTTCCAAACACATTTTCAAATCAAATTTTCCTAAACCAAATCAAATAAAACTAATATATCCACACCATAAAATAAAATAAATACAACAGCATGAATGCATCACCAAATAGTTTTAAAATTTTAATTCCCTTTCTCTAAATTATTTAAAATTTATTACTCCTAAAATTTGGGTGTTACAACACCTCTGCGCAGAGTTAAAAACTGGTATACTAGCCGTGCCCACGGATACGGGCGGCCTTGGAACATCTACAGAATAGATGATCACCATTGCTATATCATGTTTAATTATTGTTGATTATTATTATGCTCATGTTAATGTTATTCGTTATCATTATTACAATTGATCATTGGTTCTTTAATGGGAAGTGGTTTATCTTGATGCTACTCAATTGCTAATATATGATTAAAAGCTAAATGCAGTTAAACAGTGTCTAGCCTTTTTGAGCCTCATGAACCCTGTGTTATATTTGTGGAGTTCGACATGGACTCACCCTTGCTATTTCCACCATAACAGATGAAGATATAGAGGAAGATTATCGGAATGAGTACTAGTCTTGGTGTCAACCAGTCAACCGTGTCCCTATGTGGAGTTTCCGCTGAAGAACTACTATTAGTTATTATTACCTATCGTTCAAGACTATGTCTTAAATACTTATTCGTTATGTAATAAGCACTGTGATGGTACTTTGTAATTTGTCAACTTATGTGTGCGACTGTTTCCTGGGGCGCACATGAGTCTTTTATGCATCCTATTTTTGTCCTTAAAAATGGGTGTGACATGGACTATCTTTCTTTTTATTTTTTTTTTATTTAGGCTGGGTTTGGTGCTCTTCTTTTTTATGATAATGAATCAACTGAAATACAGGTCCAAAACCACTTCGATGTTCCGCTAAACAACACTTCGATTATAAAAAGACTAAAATATTTATATTATGAATACCCAAAACAGTATTCCCCGCCTTAGTTCATAGTAGCTTATTATACACGATGAAGAATTAGGAAGAATAATTTTCAGATCAGTCTTCCGTACTTTTCGGTGGCAGAAAGAAGAAGAAGGAAGATATCATAAAGAAGAAGTTCCTTAATTCCACCTACAAGAATGTTGGTCGTCGTTCGTTGGGCATTTGTTCTCAGGTCATTTGCCGAGTGTTTGCCTGTGCGGTCATCCATACTGTAAAGCATCTAACAGGTTATGTTTTGAGTTGTGCCATTCACAGCGTGGGTACTATTTTATAATCCAGAGTGCTGGTAACGTGTTGATGTTCCCAACTGTCATATAATATAATTCTTCTTTCGTCACAAAAAAAAGTAATTAAGGTCCGTTTGGAATATATAAGTTTCACATAAATCGTATAGGAATTTTAGGGTCCCTTAGCAATGTAGGATTTTTCACAAAGATCATGCAGGAAACTCATAGAAAATAATTTAATCTTACATGAAAAACATAGGATTCAGAAAATTTTCTAGCATTTCAAAGAGAACCTTGAAGAAATCAGCTTAGTTTCGTAAAAAAGAAAACATAAGATTGAAGTAAAATTCCCACGTTCTCAAACAGAGGTTTACTGATTGACTAGACTTGGGCAACACATCAGTGATAGTCTAGTGCTCCGGTTTGAAAATGTATCGTGAAACATGGCTCACTAAATCAAAATTTCTGTTTCAGTACGTCCGACGATCCTCTTCCGTAGCGGTAGTAATTTTGGTATTTACAAAACTATATATACCGTACTTCAATTGGGAGGGATTTTGAACCCAAGCACTCACATTCGATTACCAAATATATCGACGCGTTGCGGAGCGGTAAACTCGGCGAGCCCGAAAAGGCTAACATTACTGTTACCCAGCAGTAAAAAAAACTCTGAAATGTCTCGGTGACAAGGGGACAAGATAAGCTGTTGCCGAACGAGCAGGGCAAAGCACTAGCAAACAGTAGCAGCTTTTGTTGCCTTGCTGGCTGAGGGCTTCCCAACGCTCCAGGGTGGAGGGCTGCCCCGGCCTCCACGTACTCATCCTGCCTCCATGCAAGCTTGAAGAGTGGCCTCGTAGTATGCCAGAGGCGCCTGCAGAAGCTGTGGAGGTTTCATCTGACAAAAGCATGAAGCAACTGATGGGGCGGGCGTTGCGGAAGAGGGAAACTACAGGGTGACCTGGGACCATCTGACCATGTCCGGTTAATGTACTAGCAAGGAGCAAGTGTGGTCCCAAAAACACTGTAAAAGTGAAAAGGTAAAAGTAGCATTTGGACTTCACCGTACGTAAGCTCGCGTTGTAAAATACAACGCCTCGTTTGCTTCTTTGTCCAGATGGCATCACTTTTGGTTGGAACCACTCGAAGTATACGCCCGCGTTGGTCGTGCCCTGATGGCGAGAGCGCTCGCTGGACAGACATTGCAGGTGTACTTGCTGTCTTCACGCTGAACCACCCCTAGAGTACCCTCGTTTTGGAACCTTTCTGTACCTTGCTGGTTGCTGCTTGCTGCCTTGCAGGACAACATCGGTGACAAGCAGTCGACTGCACAACAGAACATGCAGTCTTTTGTAACCTCCTCTGGTAAAGAACACCCAGCTCTTATCTAAATTTGTTCATGAATAAGAAAAAATATATATAAAGTTGATCCAATTTCCAGAGAGAGAGAGATGTGGGTTACTATTTTCTAACTGTTCCAGAGAAGTATGGTGAATTGCAGAATTGGGCATGTGTATGATTGATTGATAAAGTCATCAGAAGTTGCTGTCTACCGCGAACCTAGGAGAAGATGAACAAGTCCATTTCAAAAGACCCCAGAACAAGCACATACGAGAGCATATCCTGCCCCAAAGCTGGTGGAACCTCCAATAGTGGAATTGATGGCCCACCTGAATTTTTATCCTCCGGAAAACAAAAGCTGCCCCGTAACTTTCACTCGTCCAAATTGAATTAGCCACGGCCACTCCTACGCTCAAACCTTTTAAATCGAAACAACCACTAGTAGTATTTTTTTACCAGCGAGAGTGCTAACACGAATAAAAGCGTAGAAACATTATATATATATATATATATATATATATATATATATATATATATATATATATATATATATATATATATATATATATATAGCCTTGGAGGAAGGCCGGAACGAGGCGCCAGCGTGGCAGATACCTTTCCCTTCCGTGCTCCCGGGCCCCGCCTCCACCTTCCTACATGGCCAGCCCGCGCGCGTGGACACGGTCCATGCGAAGCGATGGTCGCAGGCCGTCGGATGCGACAGCGGACGGCGGATCGCGCCGTGCGTCCGCGTGGAGAGAGAGAGAGATCCACGGAGACGGCCGCGTTGCCTCCTGTGGGGCTGGGGTGTCCACGAGGCCGACACCGATAGTTTACTCCGACCCACCTGGAGACTGGACGCTTTTGCAGGTACGTCCCTGTGCGTTTTGAGTATTATTACGAGTTAGGCCCTGTTTAGTTTTCCAAAAATTTTGCAAAATTTTTCAGATTCCCGTCACATCGAATCTTTGAACACATGCATGAAGCATTAAATATAGATAAAAAATAAAACTAATTACACAGTTTAGACGAAATGGACGAGACGAATCTTTTAAGCCTAATTAGACCATGATTGAACACTAATTGCCAAATAACAACGAAACTTGCTACAGTACCATTTTGTAAAAATTTTCGGATCTAAACCAGCCCTTACAGATTGAATTTGTTGGAATTCAGGGTAATCTTTGCCGGAATCGAATTCAGCGCTTAGCAACCCATGAGATCTGACACTGATTTTGGCAAATATTTCCTCTCCGCCGATATGTATCTTTTTTGCCACAGTTTCTTGGTTGTTGCTGTTAAAATCTTTTTGGCAAGATATAAAACTTTTTGCCAAAAAACATACCAATGGCTTGGGCTATGCACATGTTAATTTGTTATACTACTCCTCCTAGTCAATAAGAGGAAAAAAAGGAAACCTAATTATTTTTTTATACTTATTAAAGCCAGTGTTATTTTTTATACTTATTAAAGCCAGTGTTAGCCTAAACGTTACACGGTAAATAGTCGGCAAGGTCTCCTGTAGCATTACACCTTTTGTACTTTTTTTTGTAAAGATAAATAAGGCTATGTTTAGTTCCTCATGAAATGCAAAATGCAAAATGTCAACTACTTTGGAATGATAAAATGTAAAATGCTAAAATTTTCATGGGTGTGTTTAGTTACATCTAAAATGCCAAATTTTTCATAGGGTGACTGAGAGCTTTTTGACATTTTTTTGTTTTCTTGAGGCCAAAATCCAAAATGGAGAATGAATAATTTTTACCATAAATTTTGCATGATGTTTAGTTCCATTCTGCAAATTGATGGGTCAAAACCTAATTTTTTTGGGTGAAATGGGGAACCATGGAATGCAAAAACTACTTTGGAACGATAAAATGCAAAAATGTCAAAATTTTTATGGATGTATTTAGCTCAATCCAAAATGTCAAATTTTTCATGGGGTGGGTGAGGGCTTTTTGGCTTTTCTTTTGGCCTCTTGAGGCCAAAATCCAAAATGGAGAATATATACCTTTTTGAAAAAAAATGCATAGTGTTTAGTTCTATTCTGCAAAATGATGAGTCAAAACCCAAATTTTTTTAGGTGAAATGGAGAACTAAACATACCCTAAATGTAACACCATGTGTATATTAAGAGAAAAAAGTTATATTTTCATGTGAGAACGACTGCATAATGAATTTGTGAATTAAATATTTCTTTTTTGTTCTTCTCTCAGTTTGAAAAAAATCTATGCATGCATCTAGGACTCTAGTGTCAAGCATGTTCACCCAAATTTTCATCTCCCACCGAGAAACTCTCTATTATCTGCCTCCTTTATATCAAATTATAAGATGTTTTTGTATTTCTAGATTCATAGCATAGATTCATAGCATATGCTATGTATTAAGACATAACATATATTTAGATGTATAGCAAAAGCTATGAATCTAGAAAAGTCAAAACGTCTTATAATTTTAAACCCCAAGGAGCAAATGCCATGACACATCGAACACACCATACAAGAAACGTGTTGCTACCATTCCTCGTAGACCGCGTACGCAGTGGCGAATCCAGGAATCAAAACCTATGGGGCCAGCCAGCAGAAGTTATGGGACCAAACCATATATACTACAGTAAAATTGCACTAGATTCGTCAAAACCTGTGGGGCCGGGTGGTCCCACAGGTTGTACCTACGTCCGCCACTGCACGTACGTCCTTTTTTTTTACCGTGTTTGACCATTTCAACGGCTCGGCCGTGTAGTAACTGACAGTTTCTGGTGTAAACAACACGATCGATCACCTGGCAAATAGTGTGTACAGCCGTGTAATTGTTCTACACGCTGGTATATATAGGCGAACACTTCCTCCGTCCATTTTTTAAATGTCTTCTCGCTTCTCAAAAGTCAAGTGTACCAAGGCCTCGATTGGTTGCGCTATTCAATCTGCTTTTGTTTTCGTAGAAGCTAAAAGCCAACCAAAGGAATGAAAAACCACAACTGCTTTAGATCAAAAGATGTTTTTGCTGTAGTTCAAAACTCAAAGCACCTCTCTCCCTGCTTTCAGCTGCTTTTGAGGAAACAAAATTACCCACCTGCCACTGATTACGAATATACTGATTCGTTTTGTTTCTGTTCTTTCCTGTCCGCGACCTTTTCTTCCCCACGTGAGACACAACCCGTCCCAACGTTTCTTCCCCACGCGCGAATGAGTCGTAGCGCCAGCGGCCAGCCCCGGCAGTGCTCCTCTTCAAGCCCCAGCCGGTGTGGCCCCGTGGCCTCGGCTCGCCGGCACCCCCACCGACCTCGGCGGCCTTTCTTCTCCAGCCCCGGTGCACGGCACCTCCGCCCTGGCGCGCAGCCCCAGCCTGCGCGAGCGGCACCTCCCTGCCTCGTCAGAGTCACTACCGGAATCCGGTTCTTTGCCGAGTGCCATGTGGTTTGCCGAGTGTTTTTTTCGGGCACTCGGCAAAGAAGCTCTTTGCCGAGTGCTAAATAAAAAACACTCGGCAAAAAAAACACTCGGCAAAGAAGCTGCTTTGCCGAGTGCAAAAAAAAAACACTCGGCAAAGACATTCTTTGCCGAGTGCCAAAAAAAACACTCGGCAAAGAATGTCTTTGCCGAGTGTTTTTTTTTGCACTCGGCAAAGCAGCTTCTTTGCCGAGTGTTTTTTTTTGCACTCGGCAAAGCAGTTTTTCAAAGCACATTTTGAAGCCCTAAATGAATTCAAATTAAAAAGTTTTTAACTACAAAGTTTCATAACTTCTCAAGATCTATAAAGTTTATTTTGGTCATTTCTTCATTCGACAAAGCGATAGTAACGTTGTTCACAAAATCTACACGTCTCTCATATAGTTTTATAAAACTACAAGAGAGATATATAAGATTTGTGAATAATGTTAGAACCACGATCTCAGATGAAAAAACTTCCTAAATAAAAATTGTAGATCTCGAAAAGTTATGAAATATTGTAATTGACAACTTTTTAATTTGTAATCATGTTGTCATGCAAAACTGCATCTGAATTTCAAAAATTTAAAATTTAAATTTTTCAAAAGACCTCGGATGGAAAAACAACCAAAAAAAACTTTGTAGATCTCGAAAAGTTATAAAACTTTGTAGTTGACAACTTTTAATTTGAAATCATCTTGTCATACAAAACTACGTTTGAAATTTAAAATTTTAAAATTTGAATTTTTCAAACGACCTCGGATGGAGAAACTTCCTAAATGAAAATTGTAGATCTAGAAAAGTTATGAAACTTTGTAGTTGATAACTTTTTAATTTGAAATCATCTTGTCATGCAAAACTACGTTTGAAATTCAAAATTTTAAAATTTGAATTTTTCAAACGATCTCGGATGGAGAAACTTTCTAAATAAAAATTGTAGATCTCGAAAAGTTATGAAACTTTGTAGTTGATAACTTTTTAATTTGAATTCGTTTAGGGCATCAAACAATCAATTTACACTTGATTTGGTATAATATTTGGGGAACCAAAATGGAATATAGACACAAATGAAAGAGAGGTGTAGTGGTAGAGGAGCTCGCGTGTGTGTGAGAGGTCGCAGGTTCGATTCTCGTTGGGCGCAAAGTTTCAAAAAATTGCTTATGGCTAGTCACTTGGCAGTAGTTGCCATATGACTGGCCGGTGGGTCCCTCCTCTAATTAAAAAAAATTTCATATTTTTTTCAGAATTTTTCGGTTCGGCCTTTGCCGAGTGCCCGATAAAAAACACTCGGCAAAGGCCGTTTTGCCGATAGCTCTTTTGCCGTGTGCTCTTTGCTGAGTGTGGCACTCGGTAAAACCTTTACCGAGTGTATTTTGGACTTTGCGGAGCGGGTTAGACACTCGCAAAGCGGCTGAGTAGTGAGTGGCCCGCGACGATCTCCGCCGATCGCACCGACGAGCGGCCTCCTCGCCGTGTATGCGGCTCCTTCAGTTCGCCGTGTACGCGGCTCCTTTAGTTCCCTGTGTACGTGGCTCCTCCAGTTCGCCATGGACGCGGCTCCTCCGGTTCACCGTGGGCGCGAGCGGCGCCCTGCCCTGGCGCGCAGTGGCGGATGTGGGATGCGGGATAAGGGGGGGCTAAAACAACAGAGATGTTGATTTGCACGAAGATTTAACGGTGAAATCAAGTTTTTGCTACAGTAATTAGCATTGAAATCAAGAAATTAGGGGGGGCTGGAGCCCCCCAGCCCCCCCTTTGGATCCGCCACTGCTGGCGCGAGCGCTTCCCCTGCGGCAGTGAGCTCCGGTGCAGGCTTCGGCGGCTGCTCCGGCGCGGGCTCTGGCCATAGCTCTCCAGCGGCTCTGACCACATCTCCGGCGGTGGTTCCGGCCGCCCTGCCCTGGTGCGTGCTCTGCCTCGACGGCGCAGTCCCTCTCCAGTCCGATTCAAGAGAGAGAAGAACATGCTGCGAGGATGACACGCAGGGTCCACTTGCTAGTGAGAGAGTTTGGCAGTAGCTTGAACAGAAGTCACAACTGCTCAACCAAAGGGCTTTTGGTTTTTGTCACAACTCATATTCTAAAGCAGCTTTTTTCCAAAAGTCACAGCCCACAGTAACTTTTTCAAAAGTCACAGCTCAACCAAACAGGACCTAAGCTTTGACTAAATTTACATAAAAATATATTAATACTTATGGTACGTAACTATTTTCATAATACATTTCACTACTACACAAAATCTTTTGCGAGACGTTTTGAAATTTGCCTCGGAGGCGGGTAAGCTTTTAAAGCGTCTCGGTTAATGCCTAGGATTAACCGAGGCGGTCATTTTTTATTAACCGAGGTGGTTATAGTCAATCGCCTCGCAAAATCGATTTGCCGAGGCGGTTAAAAAGAACCGTCTCCTAAAATGTAGCCTCCAACTATTTTTGGAGGCAGACCCCTTTAAGGCCCACCTCGGTTAATATTTCTGAGGCCCAGCAAAAAGCCCATATACAATTCATATCGGGTTTATATATATACAGGAGGAAGCTAGGGTTTCACTCACTTCTCCCCCACACTCAGCCGTCTCTCCCTCACTCTCACTCCCCAACCCGACGCGAGCCCCTCCCCTCCCGACACCCCTCTCCCCTCCTCTCCCGATGCTCTCCTCTCCCCTCCCCATGCCGGCGCCGCCCCCTCCCCTCCTCTCTCGGCACCAGATCCGACCTCGGTGGCGCAGCCTCCCGTCGGGCTCTGGCAGCTCGGTGGCGGGGCTTGGTGGCACGACCTCTTCTCCCCATCCCGGCGGTGCTCCCTCCCCTCCTGATGCCGATGGCGCCTCCTCCCCTCCTCTCCCGGTGCCAGATCTGGGCTCGGTGGCGTGGCCTCCCGTCGGATCTTGGAGGCGCGGCCTCCCCTCCCCATCCCGGTAGTGCCCCCTCCTCTCCCGGCGCCAGATTCGGGCTCGGTGGCGCGGCCTCCCGTCGGATCTCGGGGGCGCTGTGGCAGAGCTCGGTGGCATGGTGGTGGGGCTTGATGGCGCAGCCTCCCATCAGGCTACAGCGGTGGCGGCGCCTCCAGGTGCGTGGTGTGGCGGGCGGCGGTGCTCTTCCCCCACCGGCGACCCTCTCCCGGATCCGCCGATCGTGGATGGGCTGCGTGTTGATCCAGCGTCTCCGACCCGTGTCTCCGGCGAGGACACAGCGGATCCGCGCGTGGGTGCAGTGGATTTGGTGTCTCCGACTTGCGTCTCCAGCGAGGATGCTCGCACCGGAGAGCAGCTGCGGTGGCAGCGGCTCGTGGATGGGCTCGGCGGGCTTATCCACGGGGTTTCCTTTTTTTTGTTTTTTATTCGATTTACCGAGGCGGGCATCCAATCGCCTTGGAAAAGGTCCCATTAACCTTGACCTTTCGTCCAAGGCGGTTGCGATGCCCGCCTCGATAAATCAATTTTGCCCGCCTCGGTAAAGATTTTTGTGTAGTAGTGTTTGTTTTGGAGATATAAATATTGCTAATATATTTTCTATAAATCTAGTCAGACTTAAAGAAAAAATTTGACCGACACGTAACTCATAGCAACAAACACTCAGGGACAGAGGGAGTACCGCTTAAAGCAACTAAGCAAGAGCTAGGTTCAAATTAGATATAAGCATTCGTCAGGGCGACCGGACCTGAAATGGCTGCCCTTGTCTTGTTCAGTAATCCTATTGGTCAACGACTTTGGACCATGGTTAGGTCAGGTTGTCCATATGACTTGTATAGAAAACTAATTGCTTTAAATATGTGTATCCTACTGTCTGGACAGTGACTTTAGGCATGGTTGGATGACTTAATTGAAAAATGGTTGATTTAAATGTTGTGTATTGGCCTCAATTCAGTCCTCCAAAAAATTTTGTGCTTACCTGTCTTTGCTCAATCCCATCGTAAGCAGTTATAGTCGTGGCGAGCTTCAAACCGTATGTGGGTTAGGCTAAATTCTCAAGTCTAGTTCAAAATTAAGTACCTTTATATGTTTTGTTAAAGTACACACGAATAAAATCATGTAATTTTCACAATACAAACACATCCGCAAATACATATATGTTTCTTGTGTTCTCTTCGTAGAAATGAAATATTATTTTTCTTTTCTTTTTTATGTACCTAAGTAAATATAGCTACTACTCTTTCCATTCTCAATTGCAAGTCGTTATGTCTTTTTTAGATACATAAGTTTTTTACTATGTATTTAAACATAAATGGATATTTAGGTGTGTAGTAAAGACAATGTATCTTAAAAAGCAATGACTTACCATTTGTAATGAAGGATGTATTTGTATTATTTTGATAGAGAACCTGTCACGCTAGTGATAGTGGCATCACCATTGCTAGGTGGGATGGTGGCGAAGGAAGGAGAGCATGCGGAAATTCTCGCTACAAGGAAGAAAGAGCATGTGAAGCGATGAAGGGAGGTGGAAGGAGGAAGATTGAGGTTGAGGTGCCAATATGACCTTTCCTTCATCTACTAGAGCATCTCTAGTGATTCTTTAATATCTCCTTCTATCTCTATAAAACTGTTATATTAGAGGTAACTATAATTTTTCTTTGTTCGAACAATCCTCCAATATCTTTTTTGTGGCGACCAACATTTTTCTTATATACTCTCAAATAAAAGGGGAATTGCATGTCACCCAATAGCATGAGCTCACTTAAAACTGTTACTTTTCACCCATCTTCCTCCTACATACTTTATGGGCCACCTTTCAATATACGTATTAGGGGAGATATATTGGTATACTAGTGTAACAACTACGTCAATATATTTATAAAAATAGCATTAGGCTACCTAGATACCTACTAGACTATACATTGGATGATATATTATTAGGAGTCTGTTGTGATTCTCCTAATGGCTTTTGTATTGGTGAACGAGACCATATACCATTACTAGTAGATGTGCCCCTATGTTGTAAGAACAGAACGTAAAACTTGTTCCACAGCTATATGAATATTTATGGCTCGGAGATTTATGTAAAGATTGTAATAAGACCATGTGTCCTTGTACTGTCGCTTGATGCACAAACATACGTGTTTCTAACTTATACGAGTACGTGACGTGAGTCAAGGCAGATACAAATCAGGACCGGCACGAGGACACCTCAAAAAGTAAAAAGGATAGGAGAAACCTCAAAAAGCATAATATAATAGATATAGAGATAGACATGATCTTCGCAAAAAAAAGATAGGGACTTTTTTAAGCTTTGAAAATTGATAGATTTTCTAGAGACTTTTATTTTTCGTATATAAACCCACATGAAAATATGAGATTCTTCGAGGGCTACGCGGCATATAAAAGTCCGGGCCCCTTAAAATTCCACTTCTTCGTCTTCTCTCTTTTTCCTCCCGCTTCGGAGTTCCGACCGCTCCTCTTCTCCTCCGCTCACACTCCACATGCCGACGGTGGCGGCGGCGGTGGCGGCGGAGTCGTAGGCCCCTGAGTCAGCGGTCTCGCAGTGACGCCGGAACCGGGGGCGCTCGGGGGAAGAAGATGGCGGCGCCGGCTTCCGCGGCGGCCGGGCGAGGCGGGGGCATGTCGTCGGACAACGCCAAGGGCCTGGTCCTCGCGGTGTCGTCGAGCGCCTTCATCGGGGCCAGCTTCATCGTCAAGAAGATGGGGCTCAGGAGGGCCGCCGACTCCGGCGTCCGCGCGGGTGAGTGAGGGCTCTGTTCGCCGCGTCCGTCGGTGGATGCCCGCTCTGGTGTCTGGAACTCTGGATCTCCTCCCAGGCCGGTGGGTGTCGGCGCTGGGTTGGTTGGTTCGCACGACGGCGAGGCGGGTCGAGTTGTTGGGCTGTGTGCCAGCCATGTGGTTGCTTAGCTGGCTACAGGGAATCGGGTTGAAGCTTTGAAATTGATTTCTTGTTTTTTTTTGGGTTCCCCTTGCAACGCGGTTTCGGGTGGCTGTTGTTGGTTTGGTTGGTGAGAGGGATCTCCCGCGGTAGAAAAAAATGTGGTGGGCTGTTCTTCTCGATGGTGGAAGTCCAGTCGAGTCCAAGAAATTACTTTCATGGTGGAAATTTGGGGATCCTGATCAGAGTTTTCTTTCCTGAAGCCCTGAAGCTTTTCTTTTCTTGATTTGGCTTGTCAGAGGAGCCAAGTTGACTCCGGAGAAAAGGTTAATTTCTTTGGGCGTGGTAGATTTGGTCATGGCGGAAATTGACCACCATGAGAGCAAAGTTCGATTGTGTCAGCCAGCCCAGTAGATTCAGTCAAAGATGCTTCCTGATTCTTCCTACTGTAATTGGGTGGATGGATTGATTCTCTTTGCTTGGTGGAGAAAAAGGTTGCAATCATTGACGGCCAGGCAAATCTTACCGGAGACTTGGGGTCTATGGTGATGCAGAAAAGTTTGCTTGCATAAGTAGTCCAATCGAGTCAAGGGCGTTTGCTTGTGCTCTTCAGTTGCAACTTGCAAAGGAGGCTCAACTAGTCAAAGACGAAAACGTTTGTTTGCCACTTTTGTTTTACATTTGCCATGGCTTTTATTAGAAACAAGCTGAGTGAATCTTTGTTTTTGTTAACAGTACTGCATTGCATGACTGATGACGAGCCTGGCAAATATACCGATATTATTCATTTGTATTTCATAAATTATGCCCTTTTGCTTTCCTTTAGTTTAGTGCAGAGCTTAATTAGATGTTTTTATGTACATGAACCAGGATATGGCGGGTTTTCTTACTTAGTGGAGCCACTTTGGTGGATAGGCATGATTTCTAGTAAGTCTTCTATCCATTCTTATTAAATCATATTATTGACCTTTTATATTACTAAATTCCTTCAGTTCCTTTGTCACTTACTCCCTCCGTCCAAGAAAGAATGCAATTCTCACTTCCCGAGGAGTCAAACAATTTTAAGTTTGAGCAAATTTATACAAAAAAAATACTAACGTTTCCTATAAACTTAGTCGAAACTTAGAAAAGTTTGACTTATTCAAAACCTAAAATTGCATTCTTTTTTGGGACGGAAGGAGTATATGTATGCAATCTTTTTCCACATTGGGGTTGTTGGTGTTTTCCTTCTAATCTAAAGCATATCATATTCCATTTGAATATTTCCCCTATTATTATTCTTGCTTGGCCTACCAACACTAGTGAGTTTAGTTGGTTCTCACTTCTCACCCCGCTTTGCTAACACTGTCTGTGTTGATATTCCTTACAGAAAAAAATGCAAAAAAAGAAAAGAAAAAATCATGTTGAGAATTTGAGATACATATGACTGACTTGTATTAGGGAGAGCAAGAATTCATTCAAGAAAGCAGCTTTTGATAGTTTTTCATAGGTGCATGTACATACAGATATTAGTAAGATATTTTTTAGTGGACCAATACTGGCTCATGAAAAATGTTAGTAAAATTGAGATCCTATCATCTGAATGGTACACTTCATTGTTAACAATGCCTGTGGCTGTTTGATCTCCCAGGGCATTCTGTGCAAAATCTTTGCTGAACTTAATAGGATGTGGACGGAATGAGATTATGTAGTGTACTAAGTTTGCTAAATGTTGTCTCTATGCACAAAACTGCTGCTACAATCTTTTCTAGGAGAACCTGTTACTGAAGTTTTCTGAATGAGAGAAACTTGAAATATGTTCACTTACATGTCTTTTGTGCACAGTGATTGTAGGTGAAATTGCTAATTTTGCTGCCTATGCATTCGCTCCTGCTATTCTTGTCACTCCTCTTGGTGCACTTAGTATAATCATCAGGTACATGTTTATGTCAAACTTAATAGCATTGTGCTTTACCTAGCTAGTTATTAAATTGAATGGTAATTTTTTGTAATTTCTGCAGCGCTGCACTTGCACATGCCATTCTACAGGAGAAACTGCACACATTTGGTATACTCGGTTGTGTTCTCTGTGTTGTCGGATCAATCACAATTGTGCTCCATGCTCCGCAAGAGCGTGACATTGATTCTGTAAAGGAAGTTTGGGATCTTGCAACTGAACCAGGTATTTACTATTCTTTTTTTTTTGGAAACAGGTATTTTGTATACTTGAGTTTCCAAGACTGGTTAACATCATTATGACTTTGTTACGATTCCAATGAACTAGATTTATTAATTATTTATCGGTTCATTGTATTTGCAGCTTTCCTTTGCTATGCGGCTATAGTAGTTGCAGCAGCCTTAGTGCTTATATATTTTGTTGTCCCTCATCATGGACAAACAAACATAATGGTGTACATTGGAGTGTGTTCTCTTCTGGGGTCACTCACGGTATGTTTTTTCCCAAGTATATATGGATCAAGCATGATATTTTTTATGTTTGTCAACTGGAATTTCACAAAATTCCATTTTTCTATCTGATAGTAAGAAGTTTTGCAGGTTATGAGTGTAAGAGCTCTTGGAATTGCCTTGAAGCTAACATTCTCAGGAACAAACCAATTATTCTATCCTCAGACTTGGGCCTTTGCACTAATTGTAGCTACCTGCGTGAGCACCCAGATTAACTATCTAAATAAGGTAATTGTTCTGTTTTGCAACTCTTATTTTTGATTATAGACTATAGACACATTAACAAATCATATTTAGATATAGAAAGTATCCAGTTTTTCTGAAACATGCAAGTTTGACCACCATGATAAGCATATGAGGCTCACCAAATTCACTGAAGAGATTATTACCTTAGTTATTTCTGTCCTTTCTAGAATCATTAAAAAAGTCGCATATCTGGGTGGCTTAGCAGCATTTTTAGTCATCAGAACGTCTTTCTAGTATGCATCTAACCGAATGGAATTTAGCCTTGTAAGCTTCCACGTTACTTTATTCCAGAACTCATTCGGTGAGTGCACAATAGATACCAGACCTATTAGCATTTGAAGTGATTCCTTTTAATATAGGATCAAGTTTTGATACAAAATATGAATCTGGACATTTGGATTAGCAAGGGTTCTTTAAGCAGCTTGTCTAATTCATTACTTGTTGCATTATCTGCCTTCTGAAGATACATATTTGGTTTTGATAAGGGAAGGGAGGATGTTATTACTTATGCTGTTATGCAAACAAAAGGAAGCATACAAAGCTTATTTTATAATCTGTGCTATGTTTTTGAACTGTAGCTTGCAGTTCTTACTGTATCAAGCTGGTCTTCTGATATTTTAAAAATGTGGTTAAGAATTACATGCAAGCTAAGTTAATGTGCTTTCCTCTTTAAATTGCAGGCATTGGATACATTTAATACAGCAGTAGTCTCACCGATATATTACGTGATGTTTACATCACTAACAATTATAGCCAGTGTGATAATGTTCAAGGTAACCCATTTTATTACTTTCATGAGAAACTATTACCATTTATTGTTGTTAAGTGAATGCTTTTGTTGAAAAAAGTTAAGAAATTCACTTGCTTGCTGTTTGATTCTATTCTTGCCTTGATCTAACTATATATTGTTCCTATAAGTGGGGTTGGTTTACTAGAAACTAGATCTCACAATGATAGGCATTTCGCTTTCAGTATATTAACTAACAGAAGTTCACACATTAGTGGCTTGCCAAATACAGGCTCCAGGATCCTTTGTAACTGGATCATAAGGCCATACTAACTAACAGAAGTTCACACACTAGGTCTTCTATTCTTTATATATATACTTGTTGAAGTTGTGCTAGTTCTATCTATATATTAACATAATTCTCTTTTTCTCTCTCTATATGTATATATGCATGGTGATCATGCCTTTTATGTGAATTACCTACTGCATCAAATGTATATCTTCTCAGTTTATCAGCGCTTTGTTTCTTGATGCGCAGGATTGGGACCATCAAAATCCAACACAAATTGTTACAGAGATGTGTGGCTTTATGACTATCCTATCTGGGACGTTTCTTCTTCACAAGACAAAAGATATGACTGATAGTATGTCACGATTCATGAATTTTTACACACCCCTTGAGAATGGTTGGTTTTGTCTTTTGAATTTTTCTTTTCAAACAGGTCCTGGACAATGTTTGTCCACACGACGGCCAAAGCATGCTAGTCAGAGTGCGTTTGCAATTGAAGTCATGCCACTAAAATTTCAAGATTCTATAGATGATGAGACCTTGACGTTGTCACTTCCCAAGGTTGAAAATGGTTACCTAAAGGAAGAGCATCTTCTTAGATACAAGGACTCAAGTATTGTCTGATAAAAAATTCTTTGCCAACATTTGACAGGAAGCTGTTGAGAATCATTTTGCTCTCAGATATGATTGATTGATGTAGAACTGGAACTGGCAGTTTTACGTCAACCTGGCCTTGGATAGATAGATACTACTTATTATAAGTTGTCAACTGTGCTTTGCCTGTATCTTGATGATGATTTTAGCGAAGGAGCAAGCCAGAAGGATGCCACATTCAGGCCAATTAAGTGCTAGTCATCCAGTAATACTGGTTCTGGAAAAGCATTCGAAGTGTACTTAGATACAGTGGTGTCACCAACTATACTATTTTTTCCCCTCATTTTAGGACGTCATGTGGTAGCTGCAATGTGATCTTATCTGATTTCTACTAGGACGACACCATATAGAAACGTCAGGCTTCAGTTTTACCTGTAATTACCTCAAATTGCTGCCCATTTGTCATTGTGTATAGTCTGTGTAAGTATATCAATTCAGACTTTCTGATAAGGGACCCCTTTGGATAAACAGATCATTCTAATTCATACGTCTCACATTGTTAATATTTTTCTGAGTGTGTGCCTCATTGATAACCATTGTTTTTCATTCTTAATAGTGTTTACTGTTTAAAATGCATTTTTGGGGCCATAAGTGTGATTAAAGCAGGAAGGTTTGCTTGGATAGTGATTACAAGTATACAGCCAATGCGTTAAATTTGTATCAGTTGCCAAACTTTGTAAGTTTGCAGGATACCTGGATGCAGAAAAAAACGGAAGTGATTTTTTAAGGGAGGACCAAAGGGTTTCTCCTCAAACATATTCTTATACTTAGTCATCAATTTGAGGTAAAGAAAGCATTCTTGTATGAACTGTTTTTGCCTTTTTTTTGTTGCTCCCTGTTGCTAATACTATTTGCTACAGCCTTTTTATGATTACTCCTTTGTAGGTTCTACTGTTCTTGCTTAGAAAATCTGTTGAACTTGTTTTGAAAAACTTAAGTGCAACAGTTTCTTCTGAAAAATTTACCTCAACTTGGATTGTGGATAATGTATTGTGGTGTATATGATTAGAAAAAAATAACCTGTTCTAAGCTTAAACCCAATATGTTGCAGGTACATCTAAAATAGGACTGTATGATTGTGGTGTTACGGGTGTATATGCAGGTACTTTAACGTTGAGCTGTGCTATGCTCATTGTGTGCATGATTAAATGTCTCTTAACTGATGTGTGATATGATATGATTATCTACATCAAGCATAATCCTAGATAATGAATTGATCACGGGACTTAGTTTCTCTCTTTTGTGAAAGTTCCATTTTGTTTATTTCTAAGGAACATCAGCTTTGTTGTTTAGGGTTTGATGCCATCATGTTTTTGTTTCAATTATCAAATGGCACGTGTTACATGTCTTTCCTTACCTAGCAGAATGAACCAATCCTAAATATGACTTTTCAAAAAGTTATTCCACATGAAGAGAATGATATCTTACCATGGATTAGTTATAATATGTCTGTTAACTACTTACAAGAACTTGCAACCAAGTTTTGAATTGCTATTATTATGCTTATCCCAGTACAATATAAATATTGCTACCTTGGACATGAATTGTTTCTATTATCATGATGAAGAACAGCTACATGCATCAGAGGGTTGAACTGAATCAGATGACTGCTAGTGTGACAATCACAGTGGTTGACAGAATGACAAGAACAGATTTGTGTCTGTGTTTGTTAACTGTAACGACTCCTTTGATCTTGAGATTGTTACATTCTGACAGGAGCCACATAAAAGGAGATTGCACCCCCCAACTACAAAAAAAACTGCTACAACCCAAATAGCTGACCTGAAGTCATCTTCAGTGTGTGCCATATTGTCTTTAGTCTTGCTATCTTCTGTACCTTTTTTTCAGGCCTGGATTTCCAGTCACATTAAGCATTCCTTCTAGCATTCTAGGCAAGTCAGGCAAGGGTCCTGAGAGTTGGTTGTAAGAAAGGAACAGATATGTTAACATCTTCAGGCTTGCAAGTGAGGACGGTACCTGACCTGATTGGTCTTTGTTTGAATGAAAGATGAAAAAACTGTTGAACATTCCAAATTTCCAATGTTTGAAGGAATATACCCATCAAGATAGTTGTGATCTAGTTTAATAAAACTCGATTTGGTTGGCATCACGGGAATGGTTCCTGTTAGCTCATTGTTCCCGAGATCAGGAGTCATTAGAAACTACGTTGAACTGATCGAAGATGGAATTGTTCCATTGAGCTTGTTTGCCACGCAAATTTGTATACCAGATAATTGGCAACTGAATAACTGTGGAAGGCATATCTCCAGTAAATGACGAATTTGGGACATGTCCATCAAGGTTCATTTGGAGCTTCATCATGACCAGCCGGTGGAAGGCTCAAGAACTCATCTGGAATCCCCTGCTAGATTGTTCTGGCTGAGGTCTAACATGGTAAGATTTCATTAACCAAATAGACCCATGGCAATGTAACCACTGAAACTATTATTGGACACGCCAAGTTTCTCCAAATAGGGAACCATGGTTGTAGGGTTAGGGCCTTCCAAGTCATTGGATCTAAGGTTCAAGCTCTTCAATCTTGGTAAATAACTTTGTTGCGAACTTAAAAGTTGAAGAACAAATCAAGAACCTCAAGATTGGGAAAGCTGGAGAATTTGCAGGTTGAGCAGAAAGCCTATTGTTACTGAAATTTAGCATTTGCACTCAAGCCTTCATGGGGCAAGGAGAAGTTTGGTCTGGCAAACTGTTGAACAAGTTCTTCGATAGATCAAGAGATTAACAAGTTGTTCGATAGATCAAGAGATTACAAGGTATCATTGTGGAGCAAGGAGAGATTTGGTGAGGATGGTGGCATTGGAGAGGCCAAATCTTGATGTGGATAGTGCTGTGACGACCTCAGACACAAAGGAAGCTGAGTGGTGAAGCAGTTTCTTTGCCTTTACCTCTACGAGCTCCGTGGCGTTAGAGAGAAAACCCAGAGAGAGGAGTGCTCCACGCGGGCCCGGGTTCCTGCTAGGCCGAAGGTGTGCTGGGCTGTCGTACTGGGCTTTTGCCTTGCGACTGATATGGAGTGGTGGAACTGGGCCGGTATGGGCCTTGCAGGAGAAAACAGGCCTTGGAGGGAGGGAGCAGGCCGGGGGAGGGAGCAGAAGGGCTGCTTCGGGCCAGAAACCGAGGAGGGAGATTTTTCCAAATAAAACTCTTTTTTTTCTTATTTCAAAGCCATCAAAACAAATTCGAAGCAAAGCCTTTTGAATAGATAAACTTTTCAATTGAAAAACAAACCAAATGTTTTTAGATCAGCTTATTTTCAGAACTTTTTAAGTACATAATCAAATCCTTTTTAATCCATGCATTCGAATCACATTTTCAAATACTTTTGAAAATCTTTCTTAACTAATTTTGGAAGATTTATCTTTTTTTAAAAAAAGAGGACAAAACCTATTCGAGGCTTAAACATATTTTGTAAATTCATTTTTTTCACTCAAGTTAAATATGGAGCCAGCTTGAATGCATCAACTCACTTTCATTTACTTGTAAAAATTGTATAAACCACTTTTTTACTTCTCTTAAATTGACAACAAACTAAATAAAATCTTGGAAACTTTTAGAAAATCATTAAATAATTTATTTTATTTAGTGTTTTTTATTCACGGTCCAAAATTGAAAATTTCAAGGTGTGACAGGCAAAAAGAGGGGTCCCATGCAACATTGCATGTGTTTTATGCAAAACGACGAGAATCCTAATTTTCTCTTCTTCATCTGAAGGGGCTATATTTAAAATAAAATAATTGAACGTATGCACCATACTGCCCGACCGAATAGGACCACCGTACTGCTCTACTTGTACAACTTCGACCTCTCACAAAAATTCTTTTTTGTTGTAAGTATGTGATTTTCAAAGAAAGTTTCATGATTGACATTTTAGATCACTATATATCTTCTTAGGCCCATACGAATATATGACGATGAAATTTCCGCCTAATTGATAGTTGGAAAGCAGTACATTACGTTTGATCATTATCCAGGCTGGCCTCCCTCACAGGTTAGCAACAACAACAATTGAATTATATAATGTTAATGATAGGACGAGGACATGACCCTGACCAGCCCGCACCTGTACCTGTACCCCGCCTGTGCCGGTACCTGGACCCGACCTGCCCCCGCCTATACCCCGACCCTGACCCGTTTGCGCCCACATGCGTGCCTTATCAGTCATCACTCCTCTCTCTCTCGTGCCTCCAGCGCTACTCCCTCCCTCCCTCCCTCTGCGGTGCGGGTGAGCGTCCCAACACGGCGGCGTAGTGGCCTCGGCGTGAGCGGGCCACGACGAGGAGGCCCGAGCAGCCCTCGACGCGGCGACGCAATGGCGCCGACGACCCATGTCATGGGTAGACCAGCGCGGCAGGGGCCGGCACGAGTGGCTCCCCAGCGGATTTGGCTCCCTCTCCTAGTCGTGCGGGGCAATGCCTCCTTGCCACGTCCTTCTTGCCGCGTCGCACAACTGCCGCCGCTGGGCCGCTGCCTCTGGTGAACTCTATACGTCAACGAGACTCCATTCTCCTAAGTAGCAAGGAGATGTTGTGCTGCGTTGAAAATGCATGTTACAAATGTATGTTTTAAGTGTTTTAGATATTTCAGAGGTATGTTGTAAGTGCTTCATATAGATGTTACAAAGTAGATCGAGAATTTTGCACATGTTGCATATATTTCAAATATTTCAGATGAATGTTGCAAGCGTTTGTTCAAAATATTTCATCTCTTTTCAGACATATGTTTGCAAGCGTTTTGATCTGGATGTTGCATATGTTTCACAATATATTGCAAGAGTATGTTCTAGATGTTTCATCTATTTCAGTCTTATGTTGTAGCATATTTTTCATGTTACAGGTTGTAAGTATTTTATCTGGAAGTTGCAAATGTTACAATGGCTTATGTTGTAAGTGGCTGTTTCAAATGTTTCAACGATTTCAGAAGTATGTTGCAAATGTTTTATCTTGATGTTGCATATGTTGCAGTGACTATATACATATGTTGCAAGCGTATGTATCAAATGTTTTACCTGTTTCAGACGTATGTTACAACAAGTGCTTCATGTTGCAAGTGTTTTGATTAGCAGGCACAGAAAACAAGCGTAGGCGGAGGCGGTCCCCGCGTGCATGCACAACAGCATGGCGTGCGTAGGCGTGCAGCAGCAGCAGGCCCATGCGGGCCCATGTAGCAGACGCATGCAGAGTACTATAAAATCTCGTGCTTGTAGCTGGGGTCCATGACCAGGATCGGTGACCATGCAATACTGAAAACTAGGGCCACACGTGTTCGCTTCCCGCTCAAAAATTGTGAGCATGTGGGTGCGTGCAGCAGGCGCATGCGGGCGCGTACAGCAAGCGGGGCAGCAGTAGCAGCATGCACAGCAGGTAGGGCAGCATGCGTAGGTGCGCAGCAGTAACTGGCGCGTGGGTGCGCGCAGTAGACGAGGCAGGCGACAGCAGCCTGCGCATCAAGTAGGGCAGGCATGGGCGTCCGATGGGGGCTATCGTCCAGACGTACAGGTGCTAGCCATGTCGATTATATAAACTTTCAATATAGATATTATTTCAGGATGAGAATGGGTCGGCCTGGACTTGACCCTGTGGCCTCATGGCCAATTTGCAAGGCCATGGGCCGACCCCAATATGAAAAATCTTTCGGCCTCGCTGGTCCAATAGATACTGTGAGGTCAACCTAAAAATATAATCACTTTGTTTGTAATCATACACTTGAACAGATAATTGGACATACGTTGTTTGTATTTCTACAATATTTTTGGAGTATAGCAAAAAAAAATACTATCACTTTGTTTGCCCATCGGTGTCACGCTGTTACTGACTCATGTTTCAAGGTTCCATCCAGTTCTTGTGAGGAGGGGCCAATTGACCAATTAAACCAAAATATACATAGGTGGTGGAGAATTAGTCATAGTTCTTGTGAATAGGGGCATAAGGCAAATCAAATAGCAAAGCACCTAAATTCTCTTTAAAAGAAAGCAACAAAAGATTTTAATTGGCAACACAATAAGAGCGTAAAAACAGTACCTGTAAGCTGTACGCAGAAGCAAAGCAAGATCTGAGCAGTAGGAGCACGCTTGCTGTGTGGGGGCTTGGAGCGGGCCTGACCTTGGTGGCCTAGCTACTGGCCGGTGGCTGCGGTCCTTGCGGACAGTGGCAGTCACAAACGCGGAGTCGCGGAGGGCAGGGATGCAACGAGATTGAGAGAGCCAGCGGCAAGACACAGCTTGAGCTTGCGGCTCGGTTCCGAGATATGGGCTCAATAGTATACAGGCTCTTCGTATAAAAAATACAAAGGCAGGGGTGGTGGTGGTGGCAGAGCCCACAATGGCCCCCACGTAGTTCCGCGGGTGCTTCCATCGGCAAGACAGTAACGGAGAGACCAGCGCCCCGACATCCGGACGCGGCGTCCGTTTAGACGCCCACGCCTGCTGCCCGTCCATTTTCAATAATGATGCCCTTAGTGCACCTATGGATGCAACTTCGTGCTCTGCTTTGCCTCGTGCTCCATGCCTGCTGCCTGCTCATGGGTGCAGCTTGGTGCTCCGCTTCGTCTTGTGCTCCGCGCCTGCTGTCTGCCCATGGATGTAGCTTCGTGCTCCGCGCCTGCTGTCACATCCTTGGATAAAAGCTTTGTGCTCTGCGCCTGCTGCTGCGCCCACTTCGATTCCCGCACACACACGGGACCGCTGCGCCCGAGGGGACCACCTTCGCCTGTGCCCTCTTGCCGTGCCTGCTCATAAAACACTTGTAACATAAAACATTTGCTACAATATACTCCTTCCGTATCAGATTTAGAAGTCGTTTAGGACAGCGACACGGTCTCCAAAACACAACTTTGACCTCATGTTTTTATAAAAAAATATTTATAGAAAAGTGATATATGTATACTTTTATGAAAGTATTTTTCAAGACAAATCTATTCATATAATTTTTACATTTGCAAACTCAACAACTTAAAAGTTATTGATGATTTATATTCTCAATGTTTGACCCAAACCTTGTCCAAAACGACTTCTAAATCCGATACGGAGGGAGTACATCCGCAACAAATGAAACATTTACAACATAGGTTTGCAATATATGTGTATGGGCACCGCAACATATGCAACATCTAGATAAAATACTTGCAACATACATTTAAAATAGCTAAAACATACGCTTGCAACATATGTGTATAGACAGTGCAATATATGCAACATCCAGATAAAACACTTGCAACATACATTTAAAACAGCTGAAACATTTGAAACATATACTTGCAACATACGTGTATAGTTATTGCAACATATACAACACTAGGTCTACTTTTGCAACATCCAGATGAACCATATGCAACATATATCTGAAACGCATGAAACATACGGTTGTAACATGTGCTCATCTATTTGCTGCCCCCCAATGAACGCTCGTTGACGCGGAGCTTGATGCCGGCACGGAGCTCAATACCACGGTGCGGAGGCCGAACCTTGGCTGTGCGCAGCGCGAGTCCGAGCGGGAGGCGAGAGGTGCAACAGAGCGTAGTGCGAGGCACGAGGCGTAAGCGGCGCACGACACGAGGCACGAGGTGTGGATGGGGCGAGCGAGGCACGAGGCGCTCGGATAGGCAGGTCCGTCCCGCCCGGTAGCGAGCATTACCGAGACAGTAAACTTTCATATCACAGCAAACACGCGGAGCTGACAGTGATCACATCACATCAATAGAGATAAAGAAAAATGCAAGAAAACTGTGGCATTGCAGAAATACCAACAAACAGTATAGTCATATTCAGCACTGGTACGATATGTTTGGCAAGAGTCCATGATTGCTTTTGAGCTAAAGTGAGAAATAAAACAGGACAAAAGGAGCATCGTCCAAAACAAGAGAATATAAGTAGTTATATAATTTTTGCTGGGTAAATGGGGTAGCAATAAGATCGCAATCACAATGAGGATTCTAACCAACCATCTTTCGTGCTTCTTTCTCAAGATCCAAGAGGAGAGGCCTGGCCATCTTCCTCAGTCCATGATCCCTTCCGGCAAACAGTACACAACTTTCAAGGTTAGACATGATTTTCCTAGCCTTAGACAGTGAGTTCACGAATTCCTGGTTTTTGAAGTATTCAGTATACTGGTTGCGCTTCATCATTGATACGGCTATCTGACCGCAAAGCTGCACAATATTGAGACTGGCAACTGTGGCCTCACAGTTCTCTTGTACCATAGTCTTGAGCTTGTCCACAAATGTTGAGCCATTGTTTTGAAGCGCATTGCCGAAATCTGCATTTTCCAGTTTATTAACATACATCACCAGAGTAAGCGACAGAAGTTTTGCTTGCAATGCCTTTGTAGCAGTTTGCCCCTCATTTCCTTCATCAGATGATTTATTTTGGTCCCTCGATGAAGGAGTCCCCTGAATCAGTGTGTTAACTCGCTGGATAGAAATGTTTTGGTTTTCTATATCTTGTCCTCGTGCAGGAATCCTCAGTGCAGAATTTTGACTTTGTGTGTTCTCTATTTTAGACGACATTATGTTTGAGAGAACCTGCAGAGTAATTGGAGAAAAAATTAAATAACCACCCACAATATACTATTAAGTTAGAATAATGGAAGCTTCAAATGTTGTTTTCTGTGGCCACAAATGAAACAATTCAACATTTATTGTGAATGTTGCATCAGGAATGAGTGGGTGGGTTAGTGGTATAGGGCAAGCAAAGAAAGAAAGAAAATAAAATAAAGAGCAATATCGTGGTGCTAGCCAGAGATGTTTGAATTTGCTAAACAGACTTGGGCACTCACCTTTGGTAGTAGTATATCCCTCACACGTTGTTTGTCGCATTGTGCACACATATTCTCCAAGATCTCCGCTGCTATCATCCTGTATTTGATTTTGATGTTCTTATCATCAAGAATTTGAACTAGAGGATCAAAAGAATTCTCATCTCCACATTTGGTTAACGCTAGTGTTCTCCCAGCGGTGGCTCTGAGGTCCCCTTCAGCGGTATGCAGGAAGATGTGCATCTGCTTCTTCATGAGAGTTTCCTTTGTTTCCCTGGGGAGGTTGATAGACGAATCCAAGGCCAGTTCTGTCAGGATCTCCATCCCTCGCATCTTGAGCTCCTGTTGGGCTTCCTGACGAACAATGGCGTCGAGGTTGCTCATTGCTGGCTTGTTTTCGGCGATCTCAGCGCGCAGCCTTGTGCTCGTCTCCCCAGGCGCATGGATGAGCTGGTACAGAACCTTCAAGGTGGAGTTGACAATGTGCATCCAGTCAGTGACGACGTGGATATCATTATCGTGGACGAAGGTGCCGGAGTAGAGCGGTGCCGTGATCTTGGCGAGGAGGCCGGGGCTGCTGCATATCTCGCCGCAGTTGTGGTGGTCAGACGCGAGCCTCTCCAGGATCGCCAGGCCTTGCAGGATCAGCTCGTTGCAGGCACCGCCACCGCCTCCGGAGGAGCCGCCGTCAGCGTCAGCTTCAGCGACTTCCTGTTCCTGCTGCTGCAGGCGAGCACCATCTCGTTGTCGTCTATTCATGAGTTTTTTCTGGAAACGCGCTTCTCTCTTTTGGAGTCGAAGGATCATGGCCTGTTTCTCTGATGCAAGCCTCCTTTGTGGACGATGGGTGAGCCCTTGTTGGTCGCTGTACGCCAGCGTGGCCTCGTCCTGAAGAAGGTAGGATATGCACCGGATGGCACCGGGGAACTGGGCCAGGTGGAGGTCGCCGGCGAGGTGCGCCACGATGCGTGCCGCGAGCTTCCTCATCTCCGCGTCCTCCGGTTGCCGGCCGTCTCTCCATCCCAGCGAGTCGATCAGCTTCTGGATCTTGGGCCTGGAAGGAAGAAGCAGCGACCTCACGTCGTACCCCTGCCTGATGAACTCGTCCAGCAGCCTCGCCCCCGACAGGTTGTCGTCCCACGACCCGGAGTCAGCAAGCTGACGGCGTAGTCGATGAGCTTCCGGCCACGGATCGACGAGAGGTGCCGCCAGCATCTCGCCCTGGTGTCGCAGAGGAACTCCACGAGCGCCAGGCGGCACCACTCCGTCTCCGGCAGCTTGCAGTGTTGACGGAGCGTGATGAGGTGATCTACCCACCAGGACTCATGGTAGAGCCAGACCAGGAGGAGCCCGCCTTGGAGGAGGACCAGGGAGTAGAACATGTCCAGCGCCGGCGCCAGGTTCGCCTTGTCGTCCCCGCCGCCGCCGTAGTCGCGCTGCACCGTGCGCCAGATGGCGAGCGCGATGCAGGCTACGGGCCCGCCGTACACGTAGAGGAAGGCGGGGACGTAGCACATGACCAGGAACGGCAGCACCGCCAGTCCAACAAAAGCAACGGAGACAACTTTTGCAGCTACCGTGGCCAAGGGATCTTTGTCTCTAAACGATTCGGTCGCATGCAGCATTCGATGACGCAGAACGACACGGTTGTGGCGGATAATGTGCGTCACTAACTTGAAGAAATTGGGGAGTAGCTGGTCGGCCAAGTCGTGGAAAATCCTGGGCGGCCATAGCAGCAGCGTAGTCAGTGCTTGGCTAAAACGCTCGGCAATCGAAACAAAAAATCAAACTAAACAAATTAAATGCATCACATACTAAGTGTATGTTGTAAGTTTAAGTAAATATTATGTTGAGGAGTTGTTTTAGCACCCAATTGCATGAAAACGCCTCGAGTGTCGTCTCTTGTGAGGCGGTTCAGGGCAACGCACCTCCGCCGCTGGGGGATCCCCACCTCTGGCTGCTCCTTGGCCGCCGCTGCTGCTTCACGGCGAGCGGTGGCGGCAGCCATGTTGGTGCTGAAAAAGGCGGCCTTTCGTATCCCTCTTCCTCCCCTTCCCTCCCTCTCTCTCTCTCTTGCCCTTCCCAAGCTCCACTTGGAACAGCGTTCGCTGGCCGACGGCTAGATCCACATCTGCCATCGCCGGATCTGCCGACTACCCTCAAGATCTGGTGCCTCCGTCTAGATCCAGTCATCCTATGCCAAGCAATGGGACTGCTACGCGCTGGCCAGCCAGCCATCAGCTTCTTCATGGTGCTTCAACGACTCAAGGCATTGGCGCCCGTGGTCCGGGAGGTCGCGGGCTCAAGGTGCCTACATGGGTCTGCTTGGGTCAGGGTCACTGGCGCCTAGCTCCCCCGGATCCCCCTTTTGGCCGGCGGCGAGTTCCGCCCCCGCCTGTGCCGGATCTGACTTCGGTTTCGGTGGTGGCGCTAAGTCGGGCACCGTGGCCCGGCAGGGCTTTCTCTCACGCAGTGTTGTGGTTGGGGCCAACCGGTCGGGCGGCCAAACAGCGGCAGGGCCTGCGCTCGCAGTGGCTGAGCAGCCAGGCGGCCCCGATGCGGACGGGCGTGGCCTGGTGACCCTGCGGCTCACGGCTTGTGGTGGCCTAGGCATGGGCAGCTAGCTGGCCCAGGGTGCCAAGTTCACTGGGGCTCGTGTGCCCTGCATTTGTTCTCCTGGCGGCCGGGCAGACTTCGCAAATGTCGGCATCAGTTACGGCTCCGGTCGTGTGCCCCAGTTCCTTGGTGGCCAAGCATCTCTAGCTCAGTTCCGTCCGCGTTGGAGGATGCCTTCGGATGCATGGAGTTTCTAGAGAAAGCTCAGCCTGGTTTTGGCCAGACAGATGATGGTGACGCCTCGGGCACCACATACCTCCTTGGAGGTGTCATTGAAGAAACCCATGCTTCGGCGTTGACTGCGCCATAATTTAAGTGTAAGCCCTACCTTAGGGCCTTGAGGGCTTCGGCGGTGGGGTCCGTGGTGCTACCTTTGGGCGTCACCCACCTTTGTTGAAGGCATCGCTAAAGAATCACCTACAGCTTGTCGCTTGCTCCCGTGGGCCACCCTCGCCCAATGGAGCCTGCTTGTCCTCCGGTGGTCTCCATCGGCTTCTGGTGGAGTTCCTTGCTATGCATGTCTGTGCCTATGTTCTTCTCGCAATGGCCTGTCCTGCAACTCTTGACAATGCTGTCGTCGCCTTTCTCTGGCAGATACTTTGCCACTGTTGTTATTGGTCTCCTCTTTGGCGGATGCTTTCTGCCAAGAGTGTATGACCGGTCCCCCTCTATGGATTCTCTACCATAGTGGGCGTTGCTTCTTCCCCGGCGAATGCTTGGCTGTTGGTGGAATCACTGGCGGATATAGGGGTTGTGACATTCGCTCTTTTTCTTTAATTCTCTTTATTGTTCTTACGTTTCTTTCCAGGTCACTCACCACTATCTTCATGGTTTGTAATATGTGCCATGAGGGTTCTCTCGTAGCTGCATCATGTAATTTTCTTCGTCTTAATGAAATACGTGTATACCCTATTCACGAGAAAAGTATATATTATGTTGGAAAAATGGGCCAAACAAACATCAAAGGCCTAGTCATGTGTGTGCATATATAGGAGTGGTGGAACTTTAGTCTCACGTTATTCATTCAAGCGGAGGATGACATGCTTAAATATCGAAGTTCTCTCTGTCTAGAGGGGGAAGAGAGAAGGGAACTCCCACGTGTGAGCTCACTCGCCTTGTAGATCGTGACCGTGGGCACCTGTGTCAATGGTCTGCCAAATTTCAGCCCATCACCTTCTGAGACCATGGCCTCTTAGTGCAGTTTTATTTTCTGGTTGTTTGGTATTTAAGTCTGCAAATTGGAAGCCTAATCATTTAGATCGTCATCGTGATGTGATCTGAGATCATACATGTCTTCTCATTATATACGACCTATTGGCCACCGCCATAACGACATCTATTCAAGCTAGGGTTTGCCTCCATCTGCTGCTGCGCTACCGTCGTGGCCTCTCCATCACCCGATCACCAGCGTGCACTAGCAATCAGGAGAGTAGGTCTCTATAAAGTCTGGAAACGCTCACCCTTGTGATCCTGCAAGGGGAGAGGGTGAAAAGGTTTTTAGGGAAACACCTTCGCGTGATTGCTCGCGACCTCCATGACAGCTCGTCTTTCGTCCAAGTCAGGTGGTGCCGTGTACCATTGTCTCTGTTGCCAGCTGCTTCGACCCATCTTCACTAACATCATCAACAACACCGCCACTTCACCACGACCCTTGGCGTCTCCATATGCAAATGAGAAGTATGTACGCCATGCATGATAGATCTGATCTATATATAATTTCAATACGCCATGACCTAGAGGACAAATATGATGTCACGCAGAACACGAAGCAATAGGTGCAATCCACAAATCAGGAAGATGAAGGGCTCCTCGCGAAGACCTTAGGGGCTCAATATTGCCACGATTATCCTCCGCACGAGGGAAATCTACCCGGCAGTCAATGACAGGCTATTCTGACTGAGGTCCAACTAGGTGGGGATATTTCATCTACTTGACGGAAAAGGTATAGATGGTCCTAGGGGATGTTGGAGTATACAATTTCACTAATTTGTGTAGATCCGACATGATCTTTTGTAAAAAACTAGGAAACCAACCTTAATAGATTGGGGATTTCTTTGTAAACCCTACCTCCAGACCATATAAGGAGTAGGGTGCGCTCGATTGGGAGATCCATTGTCCACCATCATCAGCACCCCTGCTCCCAGCACGGACTGCACAAAACGAAGCTCCCATTTAACTGGACAAAGGACACCCTATGCCTAAACCAGTATAAACCCATGTCCCATGTTCTGCTAACGCGATATGCTAATTATTAGTTGGATGCTAAATCCACCGCCACAAATATTTTTTTTATGCTTGATAAGCTATTAAAATAAGTATTTGTCCTAATGTCTACATATTTACTTGATCCACATGGTGGAGCATAGCATTGTGCTTATTTTTAACTTAACAGTGGGAAACGATTGAAATTTAGAAATATATATGCATACTTTATGGGTGCTGAATTATTTTTGTAATAGCTTATATTAGTATTTACATGTTGATTTGATAGATATTTTTTGTTTATTTTATGGTTGAATTGGATAATTCACATATAAATTACAATGTGTTATTTTACATTATTTTTTATAATGTCATATATGGGTAATTTGAATGAACTTAGGGTTTGATTTGCATTATCTTTCGTAACAATAGTGGTGGGTAATTTATAAAAGAATTAGGGCTGTATTTTATATATCTTATATCATGATAAAGTGGATAATTTAGATACAAATTTAGCGAGTTATTTCTAATTATCTTTGATAATAGCAAAGTTGTGTAACTTAGATATAAATTTTTAGGGTGTTATTATTTTAGAATCTCTTTTATAATAGAGAAGGTTGATAATTTATAATAAATTCAGGAGTTATTTAAATTATGTTTTTATAATGGCAGAAGTGGATAATTTAGATGTAAAATCAGGGTTTACTTTTTGTATTTTTCATAATGGCACATGTGAGTAATGTTTAGAAAATTGAATTGATCGAATTACTATTATTGGAGATGATGATTAAAGTGTATCAAATTTAAGACCGAGGTGTTTCTAGTTATTATGAGAATTTTTAGATTTTATTTGATGAGAACTAACCTAGAGTCCTGATGGAAGCCTCTAATTATAGTAAAAGTAAGATATTATATATATTAAAAAACAACTTGACCCGTGGGGTATGACAGCCGCCGCTATTGTGCTTAAGAAATGACCTTCGCACGCTGGGTGAGAAAATCCTTGAACCTCTGCCCAACCCATACACAATAGCAACCAAGTTGACTGGCCTTAGACCTGTGTTTTGGCATGCGGCAGACGAGGAGATGACCATTGTGATTAAGAAAAAGACCTCATACGCAGGTTGAGAAAACCCTTGAATCTCTGCCTCACCCATACACAGTGGCACCCAACTCCCATGATACTGGATTGAATTTAGATCTGTATTTTGGCGTGGGGAGATTTTTTTTCATCTCCGCCCAGCGAAACGTGTCCTGTGGGACTCAACCTGAGTCGCAAGATGCGACGCGGGACTGCTAGCCATCTGGTATAGCGGCTGCTCACATGATATTGTATATTATTAAAGTACTTTTTTTATGGAAGCATGTAGGTAGAGAGAGCTAATACCGCGATAACTACACCTTACTTTGATATACTAAAGGGAGAGTATTATGAAAATAACTATTCCCTCTGTCCCAGAGAGAAGGACCTTCTGGGAGTCGACGGGCAAGGCAAAAGCCAAAAGACTTGCATGCCCCTACGTTTCTCCTTCCTTCTCCCTCTTCTTCCCTGTTCCCATCACGCCTCATCGAGAACCACGCCCAACGCGCCGAGCACCACACCGCGCGGCGTTCGCCTCACCGAGCCCCACGCTCGCCTCGACGGAGACGGATCTGGTGGAGGAGAAGAGGGGCGGGCGCGACCGCGACCTCCGCGTCGGTGCAGGAGAAGAAGAGGGATGCGTGACCTCGGCGCCGGTGGAGGAGAAGAGGGGGCGTGCCTGGCCGCGGCCTCTCCGCACCGGTGCAGGAGAAGAGGAGGGAGGGCGTGACATCTCTGTGGAGGAGAAGATGGCCATCCGCCTCGAGCTCGGCATCGATCTCGTCGATGGCTACGCGTGGATCTCGCCGGGGCGGTGGGCGGGGCTGCTCGGGATGCGTCGTCGGATTCGCGTGGACGTCGAGCCGCTCCACCTCCGCTCCGGATCAGCCGCCCGGGGGACGACCACTCGCCTCGACCGCTCTGCTCCGGTCCATGCCCTCGCCGGCCTGCTCCACCTCCACTCCGGATCTGCTGCCTGAGGGACGACCGCTCGCTTCGGTCCACGGCGACGCCAGCCGCTCCACCTCGATGCCGATGGCCTTCGCCTCGGTGCCGATGGAGATGGGGTGGCAGAGATGGAAGACTGGGAGATGGGGAGGCGGAGGAGATGGAAGACTAGATGGGAGCCAGGAGCCCGACGGAGACGGAGAGGCCGGAGGTGGAGGGATGCGTGATCACCCGTGAGAGGATAAGCTCTTGTTTAGATTGAAGATTTTTTCAACCTGATGAATAGTACCACTTTCGTCTTATTTGACAAATATTGTTCAATCGTAGACCAACTAGGCTCAAAAGATTCATCTCGTGATTTTGAACTAAACTGTGTAATTAGATATTTTTTTTACCTACATTTAATACTCCATGCAAGCGGATAAAAATTAATGTGATGGAGAGAGAGTGAAAAAACTTAGAATTTTGAGGTGATCTAAACATGGGCTAAGGCTCTAGAGATGTTTCATCTAGCCCCCGCCTGCCTTTTTTTATTTTTTTATTCAATGTAGTGGACGACAACACATTGGCTGATGAGAACGGGTGCTGTACTCGCCTACTCGGTTTAGGGTGGCAGAGCTAAAACGACATTCATTTTGACACTTTTTTTTGAATGCTCAAACGTCCACTATATTAGGACGGAGGGAGTACACCTTACCGTGACAAGAAAATGAGCAAAAAATTTAGCCACGCCAGGATTCGAACCGTGACCTCGACCATGCTACATGGCTGTTGATAACCACCGCACAATGTTAACTCATGTGATGTCAAACGGATCTTTCTTTATTTACCCTCTAACACCTTCAAACCTTTACGGTGAATATTTTTTTTTGTTTTTTCCTTTCCGATTCTGTTTTTCACTTGGTTCTGTTTTTTTATTTTCGTCCATATTTTTTTGTTTTCATGTTTTTGCATCAATTTTTTTCTTTTTTGGATCATTCATTTATTTTATTTGCGTGTTTCCCTTCTTTTCTCCTAAAGTTTTCCTCTACTCCGAGTTTTCTTTCAATAGTTTTTCTTTTCCCAAGTGTACCTCTCATTTTTATTTCTTACTCCCTCCGTTCAAAAAAGAATGCAATTCTCGCTTCTCGAAGAGTCAACCGAGTTCGACTTTGACCAAAGTTCTAAAAAAAATACTACTCCTTCCATCCCAAAATAAGTGACGTTTTTGACCTTTAGACATCAGGTTTGACCGTTCGTCTTATTTAAAATTTTTATATAAATAATATCTATTTTGTTATGACTTATTTTATCATTGGAGATAATTAATATTGATTGATTTATTTTATAATTTGTACAAAAAAGTTGAATAAGACGAATGATCAAACACGATATCAAAAAGTCAAAAACATCATTTATTTTAGGACGGAGGAGTAATATTTACAATATAAAATAAGTATTGATAGATTAATGACGGAATATATTTTCATAATAAATCTTAGTTGAGACATAAATGTTAATACTAATCACTACAAACTTGGTCAAACTTTAGCAAATTTGACCGGCACGATTCCCATAATTGCATTCTTTTTGGGACTGAGGGAGTTCTTACGCTTCTATCTCTAATTAACACTTGGTCGTATTTCTTTTTTAACAAATATCTTCTATTCTTTTAATAAATATTTTTCACCACTAATTTGTTGCATCCATTATATCCTTTGCTCGAGTTACATCGCTTGTCGGCCTAATCAATCTGTTTGTCACCTGTTTTGTCTTTTATGTTGGACATGGTAGCTTTGTTCTGCTCTCACCCAGGTCCAAACCCGTTACACCCCTATGGTCTCATATTAGTACGTGCGCTATGGATTGTCATAGATCTATGACCCTATAAAAATCGGAGGCCTCGAGAGGGCATAAGAGATCAATAATGATGAGGCAAGGCTAAAGACATATCAATCGTACTAAAATTATGAGGACTTGCTGTTCGGAAGACTGACAGTGGAGCAATCAATTGACCCTCATGTGATATATCTACACCTTGCCAGACTGGCCTACACCAATTGTTGCGTTGTCATGGACACTAATGGCACAATTAGATCTCCCATGCAAGCCGCTTTTCTAGATCATTAAGGGTACCGTAAGGCTTGCATGCTCTCTCAATCGCGATCACCAGGCCACGCCTATGCCGCTGCAAGGAGCCTCATCTGCTCAGCCACCACCAGAGTCATGCCCACACGGGCGCTGTGCTGCCCTATCGCGTCATTTGTGCAGTGCTAGCCCATGTCTTAATGGTTGGCACACCGCCGTCCGACATTGCCTGCCCGTGCCCGATGACACTAGGCGCGCGTGCTTTTATGGCCACTGTCCACACACGGCTTCACCATACAGCCACACCCATGACACCGATAACGTAATAAATTGTTCTCCCGTTACAATACACGGGTATTTTTGCTAGTATTTTTTTTTAAAAACGAGAATAGCTAGGGCATTATATACTGACCTGGCTGCCTGCATCAAGGCCGCGTTCACTTGCCATGCATACCCAAAATATTTCCTCTTCCACCTGTCACATCGAATCTTTAGACGCATGCATGAAGCATTAAATGTAGGTAAAAAAATAACTAATTGCATAGTTTGTCTGTAAAGTTCGAAACGAATCTTTTGAGTCTAATTAATCTATGGTTGGACACAAATAACAACGAAAAGTGCTACAGTAACTTTTCACCCAAATTTTCTCAACTAAACACAGCCCAAGCTAATTACGGTGATGCACCAAAAGTCTTTCTTGGTCAGCGCTGTGATGAAGCCACCCAGGAGGACTACCGTGGACCACGTAAGCGCCAGGTAGCCTAAGCCCGTCACCGCCTTGAGCAGGTACATATGGAAGAGCACGTACTTGCTCAAAAGTAGGTCAAGTTCTCGCGGCAGCGGCAGAGGCGGCACGACGGGAGCACGCCGGCGTTTCGGCGTGCAGCATCTGTCGCCGCCGTCGCTCGTCTCTCCTCCTCCGACGCCATCGGCCATGGTCCTCCTCGGTTACTACAGCTCGTGTGTAGCCTTCTATTCTATATATATAGATATAGACACAGCTGATGCATGATTGCGATGGATGGACTGTATGTGGAGATGAATGATACAAGGATACCTCATACCTGGATCGGGTCAGTTAGTTGGAAGTTGCTTTAGTTTGTGCCAACGCTAGCATCTCCGGGAGGCGAACTCTTGTGTCTGGGGAGTCGAATCAGATGTTGCCCAAAGAAGCAGCAAAGCAACGATTCGCCCGCTTTGATCTGTCTATCTCTTTCTCTTTACTACATCTCGGTGCTGATCTGTCTATCGCTTTCTCTTAACTCATGTGCTTACCTGAACGGCTCTTGGTCTCGCGGTTGCACGTACTTTCTCAGCTTGCTTAAAATTATAAACCCATATTGTAAATAGCTGAAACAAATACACTATTCTATCAACCCGTCTCCCTGCACAGCTTTTAAAATACTTGATAAGTGCTCGTGCGTTGCACCGAAAAACAAATAATGCTATAATCACTACTATAAAAATGATTTTGCGAGGCTGGCCAAAATATTAACGGAGACGGGCACATCTAGCGTCTGCCTCCGAAATGGTTTGGAGAGCTCAAGAAAAATTCCTGCCTCCCAAAATCATTTATGGAGAAATAATTGATTAACAGAGGCGGTCGTCTTAATTAGAACGTCAGCCTTTGTAAATTCATTTTTTGGAGACGGGCATCTTAAGACGACCATCTCCATTAATCGATGATTTTTGGAGGCGGACATTCTAAGAGTCCATCTCCTAAAATTGGAGGCGATTAGAGTCCCATCTCGATGGTGATCTGTCTTTCGCTTTCTCTTAACTCATGTGATTACCTGCACGGCTCTTGGTCTCGCGGTTCCACGTACTTTCTCGGCTTGCTTAAAACTACAAACCCATATTCTGAATGGTTGAAACAAATACACTACTCTATCAACCTGTCTCCCCGCACATCCTAGAATTTTAGATTACTAGATAAGTGCCCGTACATTGCACCAATAATAATAATAATAATAATAATAATAATAATAATAATAATAATAATAATAATAATAATAATAATAATAATAATAATAATACACATTAAAACATGGGTGCTCGAGGCACTGGACGGAACGCGTGAGGATCGAAGGGGTGTAGGGGCGAGCAGGGCGATTTGTTACCACAGACGATAACCACGGCATGGACGATTTGTTAGCCTCCAGCGGGGCGCAGGCACGGCTAGCGGTGTTCCTCGGCGTGGGCTGTGCGAGGTTCTCCTTCGATGATGGTCCAGGATCTCTCATCCTCTACACCTCCGGTGTGGCGGTGTGCAGCATGACGGTACACCGTGGCAGCGTGGTGGGCCTAGCGCGAGCTGGCACGCAACATCTCGGAGAATGGCGCAGATGCCCTAAGCGCCGGCCATGGCAAGGATGGCGCGCGTGGCTAACCTTAGTGAGGGCGACCTCTATGTGCGTCGTGGAGGCCCAGGCGTTGCCGTCGCCAGTGAGCCCTAGCACGGGTGCTTGGGCCAACAAAATGTAGAAGATAGTGACCTTTGCTCCACCACTGTATACTCCTACATAAGTATAAAGAATAAATAAATAAATAAATAAAGCTAGGAAAAAAGGCTTACGTAATATTTTCTAATATAAAAGTAATAACCTATTCACTGGGTGAGCCCGGGCACTGGCCCAGGGTGGCCGGGCCTTGGCTCCGCTAGGTATAGTGACAAACTATTATCACCATTGGGTCATGACCTAAACCGGCCGTGATATCTACTCACTATATCACTGCCCGTTGAAGAGTCAGTCCAACAGTGGTAGTCATCAGGGGCGAATCTACGTGGAGTCGCTGGGGTCGCCTGACCCCGATTGTTTTGTACGAGTCCGTTGTATGTGTATTTTTTCACCAGCCATGACCCCGGTAAAAAAATACGATGACCCCGGTGGCCCAGCACCAATAGCAGCCCAACACAGCTAAGGCAGCCCAGTTTGCTGCAGCCCAAGGGAGAAGGCAAAGTCACGTTCAGTAACGTGCCGGAGAAAGCGACAATTCTTCTCCCGTCGTCCGACCTTCCGCCTTCCAAATGTCCGCGTCAGTGCTCTCGTCGCTGTTGCGTGATCGAGCCGCCGCTACGGCGACGACGGACGGCCACCGCCGCCGCTGCTCTCCGAGTCTCCGTTGATTCAATCCTGCTCAAGTAGCGAATATCCCCTGCCCTGCCAGTATTCTACCGATCGAGGTAACCTAAAATCCTAAATCCTTTCTCAAAATTATTGTTTCCTCCCCAATCTACAATTGTGAGATGCCTGCAGCTTATGGTTTTTTATATTTTTCAGCAAAAGGCAATTTGCTTGCATTCGAACAAAGTAGATACTAGAGAGTATGTTCAGCGTTCATCTGTTCATCTTGCCAGCGACGATTTATCCTAGATTGGCAAGCACCTTGTTGAGGCAACGAGGTAACCCAGTTCCTCAAAATCCCTAAATTATTCTGCTATATACAGAGATTTTTGTTGTTTATCTATCACCGGAATTTTATGCTGAACCTGTCAAATTTATATGCATTGGATTGTACTATATCCGTCCTAAAAAAACAATTCTAGCTTTCCCTTTAGATAAATCTATCTAAATGTTGACCAAAATTATAGAAAAGTTTCAAGAGTTCTATGGAGTTGGCTAAGTCATACCCTGATGACTTCAACTCAACCATATTGAAGGATCTTGGTAGTGAGCTTCATATTTACATTGATAAAGTGTGAGCTGACGAAAGATTTGCTAAGTTGAACACTAATTCAAAGCTTGCTAGGCTTATGGTGGATAAAAAAACGTTTTGCTTCATATATTCTTTGTAATTTTATCCACTGTTCATGTTATCATTTACGATATTATGACAATATACAAGTTAGTACTTTGTGGTATGAGTTGCATTGACCCCGGCGCCAGTTTATTCTGACTTCGCCCCTGGTAGTCATGAGTACCACTGCCGGTTGATGCTATGAACCGGCAGTGATAGACCACTCTAGCAATGACGATTAACCTCTCCAGCAGCATGAATTCAGACAGTAATGATTGGGTTCTGATCAAATAGTGATTATCAGTTCTGACATAGTGCGCATCCGCCCGCCGCCCGACAGCAGCACGGCGCTCCGATCCGTAACATCACCCCCCGCCTATCACCTTCGTTGTCCTTGCTGTCGCTGCACACCTCGTCCCTGTTGACTTGTAGGTGCTCGAAGCAGTGCGTGGAATGTAGCCCGGCCAGCGTAATCTAGCTTCACACGGCTTCATGGCTGCCAACCTGCCGGCATCGGCCACTGCTACAGAAATGATTTGTAGCAATGTCTTTTTTTTAGCCACCCCCACAAATGGTTCCCATCTAGAGCTGCCCCTACAAATGTTCCCATCTAGAGCCACCCCTGCAAATTCAAGCCCCTACAAATGACCCTATTTATAGGGGGCTCCAGATCGAGCCCCCAACAAATGGACGCCGAATAGTAAAAATTAAGTTCTAAATTTTTTTTTCAAACGACCTCGGATAGATAAATGACCAAAATAAAAGTTGTAGGTCTCGAAAAGTTATAAAACTTTGTAGTTGACAACTTTTTCAATTGAAATCATTTTGCCTTAGAAAACTACGTTTGAATTCCTAAAATTTAAAATTTAAAATTTTCAAACAACCTCGGATGGAGAAACAACCAAAATAAAAGTTGTAGACCTTGAAAAGTTAGATAACTTTGTAGTTGACAACTTTTTCATTTAAAATTATCTTGTCAAGGAAAACTACTTTTGAATTTCTCATATTTTAAATTTAAAAATTTCAAATGACCTCGAATGGAGTAACGACACAAACGAAAGTTATAGATCTCAAGAAGTTATACAACTTTATAGTTGATAATTTTTTTATTTGAAATCATTTAGTTGAGAATAATTATGTTTAAATTTGCAACCTTTGAAATTCAAAAATTTCAAATGACCTCGAATGAAGAAACAACAAAAACGAGAGTGATCTCCAAAAGTTATGCCACTTTGTAGTTGACACCCTTTTCATTTGAATTTGTTTAGAGTCTCAAATACTCATTTCAAGTTCGGTTCAGAATAATATGAGTAGAGTGGTTAGAGAAGGAAACACGCAAGGCTGAGGTCATGGGCTCTTCTTGATCGAGGACTAGTTGTGTTTTGCTTGGTTGCGTCGAGTCGTTGCCCATGTCCTCGGGGACCAAGCTTTTCTCATTTCAAATGACCCTGTTTCGGCTTTTCCTTGGCTTTTGGTCATTTGAGTGAGTTCTATCCTTTTTCTTTTTGCTTTTGGGATCCATCTCTGTGTGTTGGTGTTGATAATGCACTCATCAAGGGGGAGATTGCGAACATAAGGTTGATATGTCCCCTTGTGTGTCGAGTTTGTGATGAGTGATTACCGGAGACGATCGGGTTTGGTTGAGTTTGGAGACTATCCATTGCGTGAGTGCGTGTGTAACATGTCTCTTGGTTGTGTTGGTGTGTAGGTGTGGAGCATGATGACGATCGATAGACATGGAGAAAGTCAAGTAGAGACGTGCCGTGTTGATGGGCTAGGAGCGGTGATGGACGGATGTGAGGCTTAGACCGAGGGACCAAGATGGTGGGAAGACTGATCATGGTGGTTGACACTTGGGGACATCAACAAGCAAGAGCACATGAGGAGGAGTTGACCATGTTGACCAAGTCAAGATGGCGGTTGGCCAAGTCAAGTGGAGGCGCTGGAGGACTTGGTGATTGGGCGGTCGAGGACGATGGTGAAACGTGTCGAGAGATATCGGAGGAGGCATAGCAGATACACTTCTCCAGGTGGGTTGGTGGTTTTGGCCTTAAAACCGCTGGCCGGACGGTTTTTGGGTTTGGGCTTCAAAACCCGATTGGAGTTTCAGCAGGAACTGGAGCACATGGTGTCATCGTGAAGTTTGTGTCGAGGCGAAGCAAAGTCGTGAAGAGTGCGTACCATCAGATGCTTCTGTCTCAAGTTGGACTATTATGCCCTAGGGTTAAGTGGTTCAACAAAATATCTAAGGGCATTGTTGGGAATATGTAACAGCTCTTTAGATAAGGTAGAGGTTGCCTCCAACGAGCCGTCTCTTTGGCACTTTGTTTGTTTCCTTCTCTGTTAGGTTTTTCCCCTCTCCTTAGCATGCTGTTGAGATCCACAGATGGTTTAGACGCTGCATAAATCCTTCATCTATGTAATCTGACCTTATAGCCAATTGATCATGTGGGAATGTTGTGGTGGCTCAATCTCTTGTGTAGTTTGCTAAGTTTTGATTCACAAATGATTTAGTTTTGAGTTTTTATTTTTTCAAACCTCCCTTTTTGGATTTTGGGTGACATCGTTTTCCGAGGAACTTGGGACTGCTCCGGCGATACGAGCTATGACCCTTGAGGAACATATTTGGAAGTCGATTTGAAGGGATATGTTTCTTGCCATTATGCCATCTGAAACTAAATTCATTGACGACAGAACAAATTGCGAGAAATAGACTGAATACTGCAATATCAAGTACCTGCATACCTAAATTTCCTTCACCTACAAGATTAACTTTGGGGAAGGGAAAAATGCTGTAGGAGCAAAATTATACATATACAACATTTCCAAGCATCAATAGAAATAGCTATGGCAGAAGGAATCAAGTTACACAATAAAAATTGATCCAACCCAAAGACCCCTACTGATGGACTCCAATATACCTTATGAGGAGAAACCAAAGTTTTGGAATTAGTATGTCCCCTGCTCTCCACTGGAATTAGTGTGGCTGCCCGATGGGGCCTCCCCGGATTAAATTTTTTTGCTATTTTTTGACCTACATATGTGAATTTATGGAAACAGATTTATAGCGGCGGCTCTATATCTAGCCACCCCTACAAATCGATCTGTAGGGGTGGCTTGGGAGCGGCCCCAATAAATCTATCATTTGTAGAGGCGCCTGCATAGGGGCGGTTGGGCAAACCACCCCTACAAATAGTCTACAGCCGCCCCTATTATGCCTTTGTGTAGTAGTGGGTACCATGCGATGTGCATGATCATCACAGGATCAGAGATGCATGGTGTGGCTCTTTCCTTCTTGCTCCTTGTGCTCTCACCGCGCGCGCCCAAAACCGGCAGTGAGGATCATCTCCGTGCCGGACTGGACTGCAAAGCCTGGATGTCTACATGTCATTCACTACTACAATATTTTTAACCAAGGTGGGCAAAAAGGGTTTACCGAGGCGGTTTTTGCAACCGCCTCAGATCAAAGGTCATGGTTAATGTGACCTTTTCCGAGGCGGTTTGCTACCCGCCTCAGTAAATGAAATAAAAAAATATAAAAAAGAAAAATCCGTGGATAAGCCCGACGAGCCAATCCACGCGCCGCCGCGGCCGTAGCTCGCCGGATCCGAGCACCCGCCGCCGGATCCGGGCACCTGCTCGCGGGAGAGGAACAGGGAGGGCGGATCCACCTCTAGGGACCTGCTGTAGGGCCCTCGTCGCCGGATCCGGTCTCCGCTGCTACTGCGCCTCTACCCACCACCCGCTGTCAGGCGCTGGAGGAGGGGGCGGGCCCTCGGGCTATCGCCGCCGCTGAGGCTGCGTCCGCACCGAGCCGCAAGATCCGAGGCCACCAACTGGTTCCGCCATGCCGTCGTTGGAGAAGAGCTCTGCCAGATCCGGCCACCCCGGCGCCGAATCAGGCCTGCACACCACCGGATCCGGTCATCCTGCCACTGGATCCAGCCTCGGTGGCGCCGACCCTCCTCTCTCGCGCCGCCCTACGTCGAATCCGCCTCCTCCTCCTTGAGAGAGAGACAGAGGGAAAGAGAGGGAGGGAGGAGGTGGCAGGGAAGGGAGGGTGGAAGATGGAGGCACGGCCAGCAGCTTGCCGCTTGCTCGGGCACTTCATGGTGGGAGTGAGGGCGCTGCTCGGGAAGGAGACAGAGGGAGCGAGGGCGCCGCTCGGGAGGGCGACAAAGGGAGCAGAGGGAGAGGAGTGAGATAGATGAGGGATTGAAACCCTAAGTCACGGTTTTATACCTGTCGTGCCTATCAAGCCTCATCTGGGCCTCTTGGGCCTTAGCCATATTAACCGAGGCAGGCCATTTTAAGAGGCCTGCCTCCGAAAATGACCTGATTTTCCAAGGCGGGCCACTTATAAGACCCGCCTTGGTTAATTGATTTTAGGAGGTGGTTACTTTTTAAACGCCTCGATAAATCGATTTTGCGAGGCGGTTGACTCTGACCGTCTCGGTTAATAAAAAAATGCCCGCCTCGGTTAATCCGAAGCATTAACCGAGGCAGTTGGAAATTATGTCTGCCTCCGAGATCTTTTTCAAAATGCCTCACAAAAGATTTTTTTAGTAGTGATTTTTCATGCTTCTGGATGGACGGTGCTTGCTGCGGTTGCCTAGATGCATCTCCGCAATGGAGCCTTGGTTCTTGCATAGGCGCGCACGAATCAGCAGCCCACCGGCCGACGACGCGTGGAGGCGTGTTGGTCAGCATCCAGTCGATCCCCTCCTCTAGTGATCGAAGCAGCCACGCGACGTGCTCCTCCGATCACCAACTATGCCGATATATACAGATACTGCCTCCTCTCTCATGGAGAAGACCTCTTGTCAAAAACTTGGAATGTTAGAGGTAGCATGTACTACATCCCCATTTAATAATTGTGGAGACTTGCAACTAAGTCATTGATTGTGCTGCTATGCATACACACAGCTCATGCACATAGCTGATATAGGTTTAATTAAGGTTATATTATTTTTTTAGAAAAATTAAGGTCATTTTATAACATTCACCACTATCTTTAATTTGTTTGAGAAAGGCTAAACGTAGATACATTTTGGACATAGGGGGTAGTAGTGCTTTATTCATTCAAGGGACTTATTTGAATAACTATTACTTTTGACTTATATGTTCTTTATTCAAGATTCAGCAAAGAGTTAGTATTAAAAATACAAAAAAGTATTATTTGTTTAAGAAAATGGAACTGCATAAGTTCAGTTCACTCGAATGAATGACCTGATCGTTTTAGACTTTAGTCGTGATCGAACATATGAAATATGAGTTATTGAAACTTTAGAGGTATCATAGTTAAAACCACCACACTACTACCAAAGTTATTTTGCGAGAAAGGTCAAAACATTAACAGAGGCGGGCACACCTAGCGACCACATCTGTAAATGGTTAGGAGAGCTCCAGAAAATGCCATCTCCAACAATTATTTACTGAGGCGGGCATACTAAGACGTCCGCCTCTGAAAATCATCGATTAATGATGGTGATCGCCTTAAGATAACCGTCTCTGAAAATCTCTATTAACAGAGACGGTCATTCCAAGCGATTGCCTCCGCAAATTGATTTACGGAGGCGGACATCCTTAGATGCCTCTCTATAAACAATTGCAACTATAATTTGTAACTCTATATATGAACTTGGATAAAGATAAGCTTTATATCAAAATTGTAGCCCACAACATGATCTGTACTTTGTAGTTGAAAAGTGTTTTTTTTATTTTGAAACTGTTTAGAGTCTCAAAATATTTTTAGAAGCTCATAGATTTTTAAATTTGAAATTTAAAATTATCCAACATTCTCAGATGTTGCATGGTTTATATGAAAATTCTTGTTCTCAGTACATTCTACAACTTTGTAGTTGAAAAAGTTTTTATTTGAAGTCGTTTAGAGTCCTAAATATGTGTTCTAAGTTTACAGATTTTGAAATTCAAAATTCAGATTTCGTAAATGACCTCGAAATGTTCACATAGTTACTACCAAAATTGTAGTGGCCAACCTGAGCTACATGTTTGCTGTTGATAAGCTTTTTATCGTTTAGAGTCTCAAATATTTGTTTTAATTTGTTTTAAATTCACATATTTTGAGATTTAATTTTTTGAAATTTTCAAACAATCTTGGATGGAAATACATCCTATACCAAACTTGTAGTGCTTGACAAAATTTAAAACATTGTAGTTAAAAGTTTTTCATTTGAATTCATTTAGTAGCCAAAGTATTCAATATAAAAATATAAAATGCTATATAAAATGATAGCATATCATATATAGACACTAATGAATGTGCAGTGTAGTGGTAGAGAGACGATGGAGTTGAACGTTAGGTCACGAGTTTGACTCTTTGAAGCTCTGGTAACAAAAAATGGCCGCCTGCGAAAATCTTCTAGTTCCATGATTAAGCAATTTAAGAAACATGTGTCTGAATATGCATATAACTTCAGCCAAAGAGTCTGAAAGTGGGATTTATATATGTCCATAGGCCAAATAGCAGATATGATAATTGATAATCATAAGTTGGAAAGAAAATTTCATGGCTTGATAAAACAGGTACAACCAGATGGATTCAACTAGATACGGTGCCTGTTCTAAAATGCTCCTATTAGCCCCATCATAAAATCCTACTGAGGAAAATACCATACTTGTCGCACCACAGAGAGAACAGAAATAATGTATCAACAGCCCAATATATCTCACTGACCGTAACCTAAGGAAATATGATAGCACAAAATAGTTTAGACCAGCATCGAATGAGAAAACATAAAGTTTCAGCTACTCAACATGGAAATTTCAAGTATCATATTGGCTTCCCAGGATAGGGTATTTATGACCAGCATTCAAATATAATATGACAATATTGTGTACAAGTATCGAGTAGGGTGAATATTATGATTACTGTTTGGGATCTACATTTCTGACCATGTCAGTTGACATTTTCTAATTCACCTTGAGAAACTTTCCCCTAAAACAGCAGATCAGAATTCGATTCATCAAAAGAAACAATCAGTTACATGCATACATTCAAAATCACAACAGCATACAAGGCAGTCATAAGTAATAATGTATAAAGAACAGAAAGAATCGCATGTAAAATTTTGTACATCTAATGCATAAAATTTTGGGTTGATGAGTTTCATCACAGTATACTCCCTCCGTCTCATAAAACAAGACCTTATTGGATTCAAAATTTGACCCACAAAGCAAGGAACTGTGTAGAACTGTTTGACACACGCTGTGCCCATGAGTGCTTTTGAGGGGTATCCAAGTTAATTTTGCTTCATCAGTAATAGGTCCTTTATAGGTCTACCAAATTCTATAGATGGATTTAAGAATCACATGGATGTATGTAATACATTGAAGGGTTGTTTTACATACGTACCATTCCAAAGGACTTTCTGAACCTTAGGCTTGTAGCATTTGACAAACCTCTAAGAAGGACGCACCCTTCCATGAGTTGTCTTTATCACAATTCAGGCATTCACCCTGACAGTTACAGCAAGAACCCGCATAACAAGGTTTGTCACATTGATCCTCAAAGGCGCAGCGAACCCAAATAGATGCGGCTTGCAAAGATGGCATGCATCCAAGCACCGGTGCTAAACCCTTGCATTCCTCCATTTTTAGCCAAACGAGACTCCGGGCAGAAATAGTGGACCGTCCATCGAATGGAGATTCGTTAACACCAAAGCAGCAGTTGACAAAGCACAAACGTTTTGCAGATGGGGAGATGAAGCTGCAGCCAGCCATGGATACGCTCGATGAGATCTCAAGATCCTCGAGGGCTGGACATCTCGAAAAATCCATGACACATGGTGTCCCGGTGCACACACGATCAATATGCAAAACCTTCAAGCACGTTGAAACGAGAGGCCGGGCCCATAGCGCACTAATCTCCCTGAGGCTCAAGCGCACGCGCATCGCTCTGGCTCGCACAGGAGAGCGTGCCGAACCCAGAGATCCACGTACTTAGGGCAGGGTCGATCTCCCAGCCTAGAGAGGTTGATCTCGCACTCATCCAGGGTCGACCCCGGGTCGCGGAGCAGAAACAACTGGAGCCTGTCGCCGCTCCCCATCGCCGGGACATCGGTGATGCGCAGGCGAGGCAGCGCCCGCCACAGGTTGCCCTAGCGGCGGCCGAGCACGCACGTCCTGACGGCATCGTGGGGCGGCAGGAAGCCCAGTGCGTGCTGGAGGACGGCGTCTGGCAGCGCGCTCATCCGGTCGTCCCCGTCCGCATCATCCGCGTCCTGCCGCGAGGGTTTCTTGGCGGCCTTGATCCCGTGGGTCATTCCGCGGATCACGTTGTTGGCCGGTGCCCCCTCCCGCCATTTCGGAGAGGAAGCGCTGGAACAACAGCGTACAGCGAGCAGGACGCCAGGAGGGCTTACCTTCGCCCCACCGAAGCGTCGATGCCGGACCCGGCGGCGCACAATGGGGTGTGGGGACGACACGCCGGTGCTGGTCTACACTTGGGCTACAGATGGAGTGGGTATAGATGGCCGGCAACGTATCCGGTGCAAACCAACCTCTCTTTACAACCGTGCAAACACATCATGTGGAGTCTAACAAAATTGGATTTTCTATTTTATGATTTTTCTATGATTTACTATAATTTTTTCAAAAATTCAGCCGAAATAAATAAAAAAGAAAAAGACAAAACCGTCTTCAAAACCGCTTATAACCGGGTCATGGAGGTAAAACGCACGGTTTTAAGAGCGAGAGAGAAAAAGTGAACTTCTTCCATTGTTCAATGTGCGGTGCCATGGGCTATGCCTTCGATCTAGACACGGCCATACACAGCCTTAGTCAGTCCAGACTTGTCCATGGGCCCAATGAGCTCGCTATGGCTGGAGTCGTGCCGCCAGGCCTGCCTGTCTGCATTGGTGGAGAATCCATGGAAAGGAAGAGGAGCCGATGTTGGAGTAGAGGGTAGATGGTAATCTATGGTGGACCAGTATATTGCCGGATGCTAACGTTACGGCAGCATCTATCGATACAAATCAATATAATCAACGAATATCTTTTAGTATTCAAGCATAGATTGAGAAAATAATTATAATTCATGCAAAAACCCCGCCCACAAAATGCTGCTTCATTCAGAATGAGCTAGACATGTTCAAATTCTTCAGATACAGATAGATGACAAGTATGTTAATTAACTCACAGTGAGCATCATGGTGATTGAAATAATGAGTTGCTGAAACCAGTTGTACACTTGTACTTACACATTAGCTTGTTTCAGATTTTGAATCTCTGTTTCTTTAGCTTTGATTTGAAGATCTTTCTGTTCTGTCCTTTCTCAGCTCGGTGCATTCATTTTTCTGCAAACAAGATTACACGGAATCAACACCTGCTGATCATACGAGTTAGCTAAAAACAATTCCCATTAATCGACAAAAAAGAGTTTGTCAACAACACCAGTTTAGTAGATCAGACCTCATCTCAATATAAATTCAAATATAAAAACAATGTCAAAGGAAGCTGCAGAAATATGAATCAGCCAGAAAACAATTTAGAGTGTATGTGCAGACACAAAAATTGCTAATCACAGGAAGCTGCACACACAAAAATCACTAACCACAGGTAGCCTCATGCACAGAAATCACTAACCAAAGACTGCCAATGAATTAAGTAGCATCAACTGATCAGCCTCTGATGAAGTAGCGAAAAGAGATATCCTTTTGATGAAGAAGACAAACAAGTAATTAAACTGCAAGATTGCAACCAATTCTGTGAACCATGTACGAAAAATAGTCAATACAGTTCAGCGCCAGGTCTCGCAACCGAGGAAAAAAATCGACATTCAAGATCTGACATATATACAATACAAGACTCATGCATATCTGAATGAAGTGTTGCACAATCCATGATCGCCGGGCTGTAAAGCTGCCAGATCCAAAGCCATATCTGCAGTTTCTCCTATCTGCATATAAGTGCTATATATCTTCACTGGACTCCCTTGCTCCACCGAGAGAGGCACTGATGAAAATCAACACAATTGAAGACAAGTTTCAGATATGGCATATCGTTTGAGGAATTCAGTTTGCAACATGAACTGACAGTACGGGCAAGTCTCCGGTGACGGCGGACTGAGAGTGGGGACTCCGAGTCTCGGACATTGCGGTACTGGCACGCGGCTCCGCGGCAGACTGGACGGCCGGCCAGCTGCTCGGCAGACAAGCGGAGCGATGCACGCGGCCACGCGGGGCGGCGCCGCGGCGGACTGGACGTCCGGCCAACTGCTTAGCGCGCCTGATGTCGGCAGACCAGCGGAGCTCTGCGCGCAGCCACGTGGCGGGGTGGCGCCACGGCGGGGGTGCTGCTTGGCGACGATGCCTAGGGTTTGCGAGTCGTGGCCTGCCGCTGCGCGTCCTGCCGGGTGGCTGGCAGAATGGCGCCGCCGGGCGTCCATGCATGAGGCGCGCTGGTGCTGCCGGGCATCTGCGCGTGGTGGCCAGCACCCGTCAGTCATAAGCATGTCGTGGCCTCCCGCTGCCGTGATTTCCGCAAGAGAAAAATGAGGCATGTTCTGAGCTCTTGGATTTTTTTGGAAAGATTGAAAAAACAAGGTGGGAGGTGGGAATCGAACCTGGAGCACGGGCGCTGCAATGGAGTCGCGGAGGAGCAGGCGTGGGAGATGTGAGGGATGAGGAGTACCATACACACGATCCTGTCCATTAGATTTGAGTGAGTAAGGAGAGAGAATGCTCAGAAGCAATCCAGATGATTGGTTTCTATGCTGTTATTTTTCTGAGTACATTTTCTAGGGTGTGTGAAGAGGGGCCATCTCAGCAGGGCAAGATTTTTTTTGGTAGACTTAGTATAGAAAAATATAGTGTTTTAGTAGGGTAGATAGAAGAGGGTTAGAGCGGAGTAGAGGAGAGGAATGGGAACACTGTGTGGAGCTCGAGATGTCAAATGTGTTTGTGTGGCGAGCAGTAGGAATGAAAACACATTATATTCGGGGGATTGAGATGGTTGAACAGGCACTTGACATGTCGGGGCGGGTCGGCACAATATGTCGAGGGAGCGGCCTGGGCATCTCTCGTGCAACAAGTCGGGCCGGCACAAGCATGATGCCCATCGGGTTGTGCCATGCCTGGGTCAGGCTATGAGACGTGCCCATGCATGGGCCTCGAGCCTTATAGCCATCTTAAAAGTTGGATGGATCAGATTCAATTGATACATGCCACCTATCCACATTACTGATTACACGCACTCAAGAAATTACTTTGAGGTGCATACAACACTGTCAGAGGCATAGTCTACGATAGGATAGCTTCTCTTCGTGACTTTCTCTTGTAACTGAATGTACCATGTTCCCATCTCTCCTAGAGTTTAGGATCGGCTGTTAGTGACTAGTGGACAGAGAGCTTTGGCTCATGTATATGAGAACCTTCACCTGACAGTAATGGAGTAAGAGCGATTCTCTCCAACTCTCTTCACTCTTACATGGTATCTGCAAATCGATACATGCATCGTTTTGTGGCTCTACTTCACGGTGTCCAAGGACATCAGGAACGATGTCTTCAAGCCCAGCACCACGGCGTACGGCACGTGGACTGCCGGCACCTCCTCGACAATAGTCTCCAACGCGCCGTCTACGACCAACAAGAGTTCCACAGCCTGTTCCAAGGTGACATGTCCATTGGGGAGTACTGCAGCTGCCTCAAGTGCATCGCCGACATGCTCTATGACTGCGGTGCCGCCGTCTCCGACCCGGCTCTCGTCATTAACACGCTGCGTGGTCTGAACAACAAGTTCACCATCACCGTGCTCTCCACCATGACTCCGCCGCCGACATTCCTCTACACCAAGTCTTATCTCCTGTAGGAAGAAAATCGCATCAAGCACTCCGTGCAGATGGAAGCCCAGACAGCCCTACTAGCAGTGTGTGACACATCCTCCTCCACTAAGTCAGCGCCGGCTCCTTCTCTGCCTACGTCTGCTCCTGCACCCTCAGGTTCCACGGGCAGGGGTGACCACCCTAAGAAGCGCAAGGCGAACAACAACCAGCAGTGCCAGTCCACGCCCAAAACCAACGCCTCCCAACTCCACCTCACCACCACAGTGGGCATCGGCCTACAATCCATGGCAGGGGGTGGTCCCGGCGATATGCTGGGTCGCCTTCGTCCGATGTGGTGATGCATCTTGGAGACACCCCAGCCGAGCCTGGCCTCCGAGGACGAGGGCTTGTGTGGCTATGAACGACCTCGCTTGCATGCCCAGGCCTGATGCCTGGTGCCACGACAATGGACACAGTGGGACGGGGAGCGACACTGAACAACGACATAGTCGTGCACCAGGCATTTGAAATAGAGATCCACTAGCTCTGGTGGGACTAGGCGCTGGCTTTTGGGGGCCCTTCTCCCTTGGCGGCGTGCTAGCGATCGAAGATGACTCTCGATGATCTAGAACCCATCGGCGTCGACTTTGGATCCATATATAGCAGGGCACATGCGCGGCCCATGTGCGCTGCCGAGACCGCGGGACGAGGCGCTAGTGCACGGTGGCCCTTGCCGCCGGTTGTGGACCAAGGCGTCGCTGTGTGGGCACTCGTGCGCCCGGCAACGGTGGTTGACCCGTGGCTGCCAGGCGCGTTGGTCCTACGCCGATGACGTCACTTCCTCTTGGCAGCCGCCATGTGGGTTCCTTCCATGGCAGCAACATTTTGCACCACGTCCGGAGCCCCCTAGCGGCCCTGCGAGCGTCCAGGTACGTCGAGCGACTGGCAGATGAAACGTGGTCATCATCAGAGTTGCTAGCACAGGGGTCTTCCTCCCATTGCCAAAACTTACTCCTATGTGCCGACCAACGAGCGGGGAAGAAGAGGGGGCATGCGGGAACAGGGAGGACGGCGAGGCCATACATGAGCTTGCAGCCGTCGCCGTAGAGGTGGTTGTCGCCGCCTGGTTGGTCGCTGGCACGTTGGGGCTGGGGCTGGTGGTATGGATGGGCGTGTTGATAGTTGGAGTCATCGTCGGTGGCTCCAGCGGCGAGGGAGACACCCAGTCCGACCCCATCTGCCCCTCAGGCAAGCCCTCCGAGGTACCAGTGGCGGACCTAGCATTTTATCACAAGATATGCCACATAAAATTTTCTTATACAATCTGTTAAAACCATTTGATAAACAATTATGAAAATTTACAACAGAATTCGGTATAAAGGCACTAAATAACGTGAAAATAAGTCTTAAATTCAACAATTAAGCTAGAATGTCTAAGTTTTTTAGTAGCTGCTTTCTATAGGGCCCGAATGTCTCGACTACATTATCTCCATCTACTTTTAAAAAATATAATGACACTAGATAATCGTCCAAAAGACTATTACTCATTTTATTTATTAACTTTGTTTTTACTAAAACTATTACAGAAAATATCCTCGCAAGATATAAATATCTAATACTATTGTACTAATATTGGACGAACCGATTCCTAATCTAGTGATCTCGCTAGTCTCCCTGATACACAAACAAATTGCTTATAAATAATTAAGTGCACAAGTTACTTATAGAACAATAAGAAGATTAAATCTTAAACCCTGCAGCAAACCCGTCTGACAGCCTCGCATGCGGCGCCTCGGCCGGCCGGCCCTCACACCACGGCCACGCTCACGTGTCACGTGCTTGAGCCTCAACCGCTCAGTGCGTCAGGCCGCCGCCTCGCCATCCAGTCAGTTGCCCGTCGGCGGCTCATGCGCTCAGCCTTGGCAGACGCCGCACAGGCGGACGTGGAGTCTGCGACTCAACTCGCACAACAACCAACATGGATGAATACATATACGTAGTAGCGGCTTTAAGGCATCGATTGAACATGTATCATGTATGTTCCTTTTTTATATGTATACATATACATAGTAGTGGTTGGACTTCAGGGTATGCCGCGGATCTGGGTTTGGATGGGTCGATTTGGGAGAAAGGGCTGTTGATTTGTGGCGATTTGGTGTTTGCGGTGGTGTCTAACGAGTCGCCATAGGCGTGGCGGAGCTGTCCCCTAACGGCCCTCGGTCTTCCAAGGTGCAAGGTTTGATCCGTTGGTCTCGAATGCCAGACTCACTTGCTACTTGGGAAGATTTGATCTCGTTGCAGCATGCTTTTCCTCGGGCTCCTATTTGAGGACAACCAGGGCCTCAAGATGGGGAAATGTTATGAGCAAGGTACCGGAAGATGAAGACGCAAGTGTTCAAGACGTTGGGCCCCTTAGCTTGCTCCCCTCCCGCGCCACGTAAGAAGGCCAAACCCTTACATTCAGCCCAACATGGGTCCAAACCATCCAAGAGGCGTAAGCGAACCAGCTGTCTATTACCACCGTCTGCACACGCTTAATACTTAAAAGCCGCCGTGTAATAGGAAGGAATGATTTAAATCAACAATACTCTCTGAACTAAGCTGTAATCGTCTATCTTGTACTTCCTTTGCTGCTCTTCGCTGTCTTCTTCTGTTCTTCCCCTTGTTCTCGGTCTCGGGCGCGACGTCGCCATGGCTGCGGGACTTAGGCTCCCTCTGTCATCGCTGCTCCTGCCTCTCTATCCCTTTCCACGCTCGGCCGCCGGCACCACCACCTCTGCCTGGCTCCGTGCTGTGGCCCACGCGTACTCGCCATAGCCCATGTCACCAGGAGCCGTCGCGGCCCATGCTCAGGCCGCTGCCGCGCTGTGCGCACGCGGCCAGGCCCCTGCACCCTGCCCCGGCATGGGCAGGGCCCAGCTGCGGGTGCGCTGTCACCGCCCGGAGCCGCAAAGCCCGCCTTTGCCGGTCACCACGCGCCGCGGCTGCGGCTGCAGCTGCTGCTGCTGTCGCCGCGAGCCGATGGTGCAAGCGGCCGGGGCCACCACCGGCCGCGCCTAGCTGAGCTGCCCCTAGGGCTGGATATCGAGTCAACCGTAGTTTTTTTCGAGTTTTTTTTAGAAATTGGTATAATCTTATTCATCATTATTTCCTGCATTGTTTAAAACTCAACTTCACGATGAGCCTAACGAGTCAAGCCGAAGTTGAAAGTCGTTCCAAATCAAGTCGTTTTCATTTTAAAAGATAAATGAGTCCAATCGGAGCACTTTTGTACCGAGCCACCGAGCCAGCTTAACGAGCTTTTTGTCCAGCCCTGGCTGCCCCACCCACGTGTGCGCGCGAGGCCACTGTTGCCCAGCGCCACCTGCAGCTGCCGGTAGGCCCCGCCTCAGTCGGCATCCACTCCGGCCATTGCCGTCACTACCGGAGAGAGGAGCTTTGCCGAGGGTCTACCTCTTTGCCGAGAGTCAAATATCGGGCGCTCGACAAAGATGGGCTCTCGGCAAAACTAGCTTTGCCGAGAGCTCGACTCTCGGTACAAACAGAACCTCGGCAAAGCCTCAGCCTCGCAAACGGCCCACTTACGCCGTCATCTTTGCTGAGAGCCAGCTGTTAGGCTCTCGGCAAAATATATTTTTTTTTTGAATTTTTGCTCCTAATTTTTTTGTACAGCCTTGCTACAGTACTAGAAGCAAAGATTTGAAATTTGGTGTATTTTCCATCCCTCTTGCTATATTTCGTGTATTTTTTTTCATTTTCATGATTTTTTCCACAAGACGCACATTTGAACTGCAGGTGCATGAAATAATGAATCTCAGCGATTGAATAAATGATATTTATTCTTCCGAGGGTATTTCGACGCTGTAAGGTCCAAATGGTTAGAGGGAGGGTGAATAACCTATTTAAAAATGTACAAGCTTCACTAAACAACCACGTTAGTATAAAAGATGACTAAGCCACTGCTGCAAACGGGGTTGTAGTCCCGGTCCAAAAGGACCTCTAGTCCCGGGCTGCGAACTGGGACTAAGGTTTCGGGACTAAATGTCCCACCTTTAGTCCCGGTTCTCAGGCCCGGGATTAAATGTCTCCCTTTAGTCTCGGTTGGCGGTTGATAATACCAACCGGGACTAAAGGTGCTGCCAGGCATCGACGTGGCGCAACACCTTTCAGTCCCGGTTGGTATTACCAACCGGGACTAAAGGTTCTTTTTTCTTTTTTTCTTTTCAATTCATTATTGATTTTGGTTTTCAGTTATATTATTTTCCAATTTATTCTTCGCTGCTACTATCCGTATACGTTGCACCTATATGAGAGTGTTATTATTGCACACAAATAAAATATGAAACTATATATATATATATATATATATATATATATATATATATATATATATATATATATACACATTACATTTACAATAATATACAAGTAATCAAGTGTTCGGCCACCGGTTAATAAGTTACACAAATATTTGTCCGTCACTCAAAGCTCATACAAGTGTTCGTTCTTATTTGGACTCTTCAAATTCAACCTAGTGTTGTGGTGGAACTCGCCGTCTTCCGGGATGACATGATCGTTGATGAAACCGACGATCGTCTCCTGGACAGCGACGAGTATTGTGTGCTTGAACACTTGTTCTTTCAATTCCCACTCCTTCTATTTGCATTAATTAAAGGAAAATATATTAATATACATAATATTTATTTAGTTTCAACAAATAAATAAGATATGAATTTACTGTATACACATGTTACTTACTTTTAGCATCTCTTTAGCAGGTGTAAATTTGCTACACCGCATGTACTCGTAAACGTAGTATCCACATAAATTGGTTCCGTACGGTTGTCTGGACACCCACTTATGTAGAATAGGAGGGGGAGTGGCACTTTTAGATCCGTACGACATCTTTGTTGTAGCCAAGCCCAAGTCCTGCCCAATAAGTCGGTCGTTGATTAGGTATAGCATAGTAAATTAAAGGAGCAGGCAACGATAATTAATGAATGATAGAACTTACCTCTGGATCATGTCTATCATGTCTTGGTACATTGCCAGCTCTTTTCTCATTGATTCCCACACATTTATAGTTTGTTCCTTGATCTTAATCTCAATGAGTATCTAGTGATCCCTGCATTTGTTTATAGAGTCAACTTATATATATATATTAATGTTGGATTGACTAAGACATGATATAACACAACACTTTACCCCATATTGTAAGGGAAGAGTATCAACTTCTTATGCCTTTAGTTATAAAAGAACCTCCGGAGGGTTTTCTCTATTTCCTTGATCTTCAGAATGAATGGATCTTTAGTCTTTGTGTCCTTGTACATGACATACGGATCGATAAAACTAATTCGATCGTCTTGTTTCAATCTGAGTTCTCTCATCATGTGTCTGCACATCGTGAGCATAGTTATTATGAATACGTACATATGCTAGAGTAGGATTATTGATTAAATGGAAGAATCACTTATAGACAGTAGCAACTTATGAGAGATTTGTCAAGAGCATCCATATAGAGGAGCTGGTGTATTTCACTAAACTCTACCCAGATGATGTCATCTCCACGGAAGTAGTGACGGTCTCTGACTTGGACGCCTAGATATTGTTCATTTTTGATGTTGTGCACATAATCTTAAGTAGTACTCGTGCAGCTTGTATATTTGTGTATCAAGATTTTTTACCTTTGCAGGGTCGCATAGACTCCTACCATATACGTATTTCCTCCGCCATTTATCAATAACTTCGGCCTCTTTAACAGTTGTCAGTTTCTCCCGACCGAGAAGTTGTTCTAATGAAAGTCCAGTCACATTCATCCACTTGGCGAGTTCATCTAAGTCCACATCATCAGGTACTGACATTTGCATCAAGTTCATGTTGGAACCATACTGATTCTCAACCACTAGTGGCAGCACTGATTGCTGCGCTTGTTGGCCGAGCTGTGCAATATCTTTTCCGGCCGCCTTCTGTTTCCTTTTGTCCTCCTTGATTTTCTTTGTGATAGTATGCTCATAGTCTGATAGTGGCAGCGCTGGTTTTTTTACTAGCGGCACGCTTCTCGTCTTGCATAGCCTGCACCACTTGACGTAGCTTTACACGAGGATACATTAGGTATGGCTTCTCTTGCTTTGCTCGTGCGTCAGCTTTGATCTTTTCGAAGAATGCTTTCACTTCTGCCTTGACTGAAGCATTAAGTTCTTTATTAGTCTTCTCGTATGGAAGCTTGGTCATCTTTGGGATCTTCGTGACCACAACTTGTTTCTTCGGCGGAGGTGGTGGGACCGATCTCTGTGAGCCAGTGGGCCTCTTGTTCCTCGATGGACTAGCCGGTGCCGATGAGGCGGCCGTTGTCGGCATTGGCGGAGGCACGGTTGGAGCTTGCTGTTGTGGAGGAGATTGGGCCGCTGGCAGTGTTGGAGTATGTCGTGGAGGAGATACGGCCAGCGGTGGGGATGCAGCCTTGTCTGCTTGTATGAAATCGTCATCGTCGTCGTGTCCCACGACACAGTGGTTATGTGGTGAATGGATAGACGGACTTGGGGAGGTCTTGGATTTGAAAAAAACGAACAAGGTATATACATGAGTGAACCATAATTAGATACAATACATAATTATTGAAAAGCAATTGCGTTCACAATCATCCAAACCTAGGGTTCGGTTGTGGTGGCGGTGCCCCAGGAATAATGATGTACCATTTCTTCCAACATATGAATGTCTTCTCCGCTTCACCTAGGGTCTTCTCCCCATCACCACCTTCGATATCCAGAGCCACATTTTTATGGCCTTTGACCACTCTATCCACTGAGATACTAGCATATCCGGGTGGTATTGCGACCGAGTGGATCCTTGGTGTCTTGGTGGGGTCGATAGGAGATATAACACCGGTAGCCACCTTGATTGTGGCATTCCCCTCCGGAATATGCAGCTCACAGGACGTCAACAGAGCGGTGATGTCATCCACCAGGAAGCGCATCCCTGTGTCATCATCTTGCCTCACAGGCACCTCCGTAGAAGCACAACTGCTTTTCAACTGAGCTGAGCCGGGGCTGTGACAAGCTTTGGAGGCGGGAACTTACAACTTCCTCCATGGCCTTTCTAATTTGCTCATTCATAGTGGCCTTAAGCGCTTCCTCCCGCTCTAGTGCCTTACGAGCCACTTCACTGGTCTTCATAACAACCTCCTCCAACTGGCGTAGCCGTTCCCTGTCCTCTTCCTTCTTTCTCTGGCAACTTCTATAAGTTTCTCTGTCCTGAGGGAAGGCATGCTCCCACGACACGGAGCCATAGCCTCTCATCCGTCCACCATGCTCAGGATTCCCTAGGGCGTATGTCAGCTCATATTTATCTCTGTTCGGCTACCACTCTCCACTTTGAGCGACGGAGCGGGCTTGATGAAATCTTTCTGCTATAGCTTGGATGCGTTCCCCATATATGACCTTTCTGGTCTCTAGGTCCAGACGACCTCTGTGAGTGAAAAACCAGTGCTTGGCGTGCTCAGGCCAGTCGAGGGATTCTGGCACCAACCCCCTGTCAATTAGCTCTTGCTCGGCTTTTTCCCACTTAGAAATGGCAGTAGGGTAGCCACCTGATCCCATCCTATGGTGGTAGGTCTTGTGTCAGGCATTCTCTTGGTTCCTTCTCGCCCGTTGCTAACCCTCTTCCGACATCTTGAACTGTACAAACTCGTCCCAAAACGGCTGCAGCTTGACAAAGTGCTTACAGTTGAAATCCGGAGTCTTGTTCTTCTTGATATAGTCGTTATATAGATTCTTCTTATAGCACTAGAATTGTGTGGCCATCTTCTTCATAGACCAATCCTGAACTCTTTCCTTCAACTGTTCATCGTTTGTGTCTAGCGTGAAATGTTGCAACACGTCACCCCAAACTAGTTCCTTGTCACGATCGGAGACATAACTGATTTCTGGGCGTTGCTTATTTTTCTTCCATTCACGGACATTGATCGGGATCCTATCCCGGGCAAGGTACCCTAAGTGGTTGACAAAGGCCCTTGCATGAGGTCCACGTGGCTGGCCTGCTCTCTTGTCGAAATCCGTGATAACCAACCGGCCCTCCATCAGCTTCTTCAGGCCTCGTACTTTTCTGCTAGTCCCCGTGGTTGTTGTTGAGACAGAGGGCTATGTAGGCAGAAACAAGACAATTAATAAAGATTTTTTTTTGAATTTCATGTATATAAACATAGGAGGCTGCATATATTACAGACCTCGCCAACATTGTCTTGGTCATTCGGGTCGATCAAGTACTGAGAACCGTCATCTATGCCCTCAGGGTTCTCATTGCCTTCACGATCGTCATAACAACCTTCTTCAGCGCTACCGCGGATCATGTTCAACAATATTTCTTCATCTTCTCTCGGGTCGGCTATTTCTACAAAAATATTTAGGGTTTAGGGTTTACAGTTCAGGTTTTAGGGTTTAGGGTTTAGGGTTTACAGTTTAGGGTTTAGGCATTACTAAGCATAAGAGATCGACTTACACATATTAGTGAGATATCATCTGGATATAAGTGTAGATCAAGGTAATCATGCAGCAACGGTATCGATCAACTCCTACTAACTTAATACATCTAATAACAAGTAAGTCTATCACAAGTTGTATTTCTTAATTAAAATAGATAATTTTAACTCATGGAAAAACTATTCAAATTTCAGGTTTAATAGTTTTCCTAGATATATTAAGTGCTAAGGTTGAGGCTTCCAAAATGGACACAACATGTATATTAACTTAAATTCTTCCAAAATATACATATCGTTCATGAATTATCGATGCATATATATATATATATATATATATATATACTAAAGGTCCCTGGCCTATAAAGTCCGGCCTTCTTCCTCCTCCAACCCACCCGCGCGCCGCCTCGATCTCAATCTCCCGAGCACCGCCGCCTGGAACCTGGACTAAAGCCCCTTTAGTCCCAGGCGGTGGCCAGGCCCGGGTCTAAAGGTCCCTCCACCAAATTCTAACGCCTGTTTAGGCGTCAGAATTTGGTGGATTTTATTTTTCACTTTTTTTCCTTTTATCTTTCTAAATGCATAGTAAATTAAATATTTATCATAATTTTTTTTTCAAAAATACACATTAGTTTAGTTTGACTCTATTGTGCATTACATAAATTGTAAACACTATTTTTTTTCAAATATTTCATATTATCCAAAATAAATGTTATTTATAATGAATATTGTGTTAATGCAAAAATATAATGGGCGATTAAAATATATAAAATTGTTAGCTTTCAACAGAAATTTTGCTTTTGGGTTATTTGGACGTTAAACTTTTGTTTCTTCAATAATAATTATCCAAATGCGTGACATTAATTGTCTAAATTTGAAAATTTAAAATTTTCAGAGATACACATCGGTTTTCGGAACCCTGGATGGTCTCGACTGGAAAAGTCATGAATACAAAGTTTGTTGCACTCATCAAGATCTACATTTCATACATAGACCATTTTTGCATTTGACAAAGTGTTGGCAAAGTGTAGTTGAAAATTCATAATTCCCAAATATAGTTTCATATAGTTTGTGTGAGATTAAAGATTTGGTGAGTATTGTATATTTAAACTTTTTTCAAATAGGAAAAATGGTCTATATAAAAAGTTTGGATCTTGATGAGCTCTACCAACTTGGTATTCCAAAGTTTTTCATTTCAAGTCATTTAGTCTGTCATTTGACCAAGTCTGACCAAAACCCGTCTTCGATTTTGAAAACATGTGGCTGGGACTTGCTCAAATTTATCCAGATGAAAATATGGTCCATGTATGAAATATAGATCTTGATGAGCTCTAACAACTTGGTATTGATTTTTTTTTTCATTTGAAGTCATCAAATAGATCATTTGACCAAGTTTGACCAAAGTCAAAACATTGGTTTTTAGAAACACACTTTGACCGAACCCTGGATGGTCTCGACAGGAAAACTCATGAATACAAAGTTTGTTCCACTCATCAAGACCTACATTTGGTCTAATGGTCAACTTTTCATTTGTAAAAGTTTGAACCACTCAATTTTGAATTTTAAAAGAATTCATAGACAAAAGCCGGTTTTCGGAACCCTGGATGGTCTCGACTGGAAAAGTCATGAATACCAATATTGTTCCACTCATCAAGATCTACATTTCATACATAGACTATTTTTGCATTTGACAAAGTGTTGGCAAAGTGTAGTTGAAAATCCACATTTGCCACATATAGCAAAGTTTGAACCACTCAAATTTGAATTTTCAACACATAATGTTACAATTATATTACACAAGATGTCAAATACACATTATTAATTTGAGTTCACTACCTATATCAAGCGGGCACAATGGTAAACTTTTTCTTGACGTAATGCCCTTGGTTATGATCATTCCGTAACCATGGAGTGTCCTCAGCAGCGAGAATGATGCTTGGGTCTTTGGCCACACAGAAGGGTGGGATTCGTTCATCCTTTTCATAATCCTCTAACAAGCCTGACTTGTCTTCAATTCCCACGATATTTCTTTTTCCCTGTAAGAACTATGTGGCGCTTTGGTTCATTGGTTTTTTTCTCGTCGTGTTTCCCTCTCTTGGGTTTTGTAGACATGTCTTTCACATAGAACACCTGATTCACATCACCAGCAAGGACGAATGGATCATTTCTATACCCAATATTGTTGAGGTCCACTATTGTCATTCCGTACTCCTTATCGACTGATACCCCTCCGTTCATCTTCACCCATTGGCATCAGAATAGAGGGACTTTAAAATTATGTGCATAGTCTAGTTCCCAAATCTCCTCTATGCGACCATAATATGTGTTTATGTTCCCATTCGGTTTCGTAGCATCCACGCGGACACCACTATTTTGGTTGGTACTCTTTTATCTTGGGATATGGTGTAAAATGTATTTTCATTTATCTCGTACCCTTTGTATGTGAGGACATGCCATGCTGGTTGCCTAGCCAACAAATACATTTCATCTCCAATAGTTTTATCACCCTGACATTTTTTGTGCAACCAATCACCGAATGTCTCCATGTGATGACGCGTAATCCAAGCCTCATTCTTCCCAGGATTCTTGGATCGTACAAAATTCATGTGTTTCTCAATATACGGTTCCACCACAGGGGAGTTTCGAAGAACTGTGTAGTGCGCTTTATTGAAAGAATCATCACCCTAGCTGATATATGTTTTCTTTCCTAGTGTACCCTTTCCACCAAGTCTCCCCTCATACCGTGATTCAGGAAGACCAATTGGGTCAAGGTCAGGAATGAAGTCCACACAGAACTCAATGACCTCCTCTGTACCGTATCCCTTGGCAATGCTTCCTTCTGGCCGATCCCGCTGGTGAACATATTTTTTCAGTACACCCATAAATCTCTCTAAGGGAAACATGTTGTGTAGGAACACATGACCCAGGATATTAATCTCTTTGACCAGATGAACTAGGAGATGTGTCCTGATATCAAAGAAGGATATAGGGAACACCAACTCAAAGCTGACAAGACATTGAACCACATCATTTTGTAGAGTAGCTAGATCAAAAGGATTGATTACCTTCTGAGAAATTGCATTGAAGAATGCACACAGCTTCATAGTGGCCAGACGTACATGTGGAGGTATAATTCCTCTTAAGGCAACCGGAAGCAGTTGCATCATAATCACGTGGCAGTCATGCGATTTTAAGTTAACAAATTTCTTCTCCGGCACATTTATTATACGCTTTATATTAGAGGAGAACCCAGATGGGACTTTGATGCTGCTTAGGCACTCAAACATGCTTTCCTTCTCCTCATTGCAAAGAGTGTAGCTAGCAGGTCTTAAGTAATGACATCCATCATCTGTCTTCTCTGGATGCAGGTTGTCTCGTTCTTTCATGCGCTTCAAGTCCTCTCGTGCCTCAAGGGTATCCTTAGGCTTTCCAAACACACCCATGAACCCTAGAAGATTGACACAAAGATTCTTTGTCAGGTGTATCACATCGATCAAGTGGCGGACCTCAAGGTCTTTCCAATATGGTAGGTCCCAAAATATTGACTTCTTTTTCCACATTGGGGCGTGCCCTGAAGCGTCTTTTGGAACAGGTTCACTGCCTTGTCCCTTTTCAAACACTACTTTCAAATCCTTGACCATCTTGAATACCTCTGCCCCATCTCGGTTGCCTGGCTTGGACCGGTGTTTTGCCATACCTTTAAAATGTTTGCCTTTCTTTCTCAACTGGTGGTTCTTAGCAAGAAATCAATGATAGCCAAGGTACACGACCTTTCGACATTTTTTTAAATAGACAGCCTCAAGGTCACCAAAACAATGGGTGCATGCATTATATCCCTTATTTGTCTGTCCTGAAAGATTACTTAGAGCTGGCCAATCATTGATTGTTATGAACAACAATGCTCGCAGGTTGAATTCTTCCTGTTTGTACTCATCCCACACATGCACACCTGGTTTGCTCCAAAGTAGCTAGAGTTCCTTAACTAATGGCCTCAGGTAGACATCGATGTCATTGCCAGGTTGCTTTGGGCCTTGGATGAGCAATGGCATCATAATGAACTTCCGCTTCATGCATAACCATAGAGGAAGGTTGTAGATACATAGAGTAACAGACCAAGTGCTATGACTAGAGCTCTGGTCCCCAAAAGGATTAAATCCATCCATACTCAATGCGAACCTTAGGTTTCTTGCGTCATCTGTAAAGTCTAGGAATTCTCTATCTATTTCTCTCCACTGAGACCCATCTGCAGGGTGTCTCAACATGTTATCCACCTTAGGGTCTTCTTTGTGCCATCGCAACAACTTTGCGTGCTCCTTGTTTCTGAACAGTCGTTTTAGGCGTGGAATTATTGGAGCATACCACATAACCTTGGCAGGGATTCTCTTCTTCGGACGTTCTTCATCCTTAACATTGCTAGGATCATCTCGCAAGATCTTGTACCATGACGCATGGCAAACAGGGCATTCATCTAAATTCTCGTGAACGCCACGGTACATGATGCAGTCATTAGGACATGCATGTATCTTCTCGATTTGTAATCCTAAAGGGCAGATGATCTTTTTTGCTTCGTATGTAGTGGTGGGTAATTCATTAGGCTTCAGAAGCATCTTTTTTTGGATCTTCAGTAATTTCCCAAATGCCTTGTCAGATATACCATTCTCTGTCTTCCACTATAATAACTCCAGTGTCGTGCCTAGCTTTTTTTGCCCATATTCGACCGACGGGTAGAGTAACTTCTTGTGATCCTATAGCATTTGGTCAAACTTAGCCTTCTCCTTTTCACTTTCACAATCTCTCTATGCGTTACGAATGACATCACCAAGAGCATCGTCATCTTCAGCGATACTGTTTTCTGCATCTGCCTCTTCTTCAACTTCCTCCATTGCGAAGTCACAGTATTGAGCAAAAACATCGTAGGGTCTGCTTGTTCTTCTTCACCTTCTTCCATCATAACCCTGGTCTCTCTGTTCTTGGTCCAACAAAAGTAGTTTGGCATGAAACTCGACTTGAACAAGTGCAAGTGAATACTTCTTGAGCTACAAAATTCTTTCAAATTCATACACACGGCACATGGGCAACACATAAAACCATCCCACTTGTTTTCCTCTGCCACTCTGCAGAATTCTCGCACGCCCTCAATGAACTCGTTGCAGCGGCGATCGGCATTGTACATCCAATGGCATGTCATTATCTGCATTATATGGCATCACATAATTAAAAGCCCAGCATGAGAAAGAAGTCTATAATAGAACTAAACATTATTTGTGTATACTACTTTCTAGGTACTATAATTAGCATTGTTCATAAAAATTCAAACATGAAAAGTGATTGGAGCTAGCAATATGAAATAAAATAGCCATATATAACATGGATTTACATATGGTGCTGCTAAAACATAGGAGGATGAAGCTAGCAACCTTTCAAACAAATCGACGACGGCGTAGAAGCGTTTGAAGTGGATTGATTGCCGAAGATGAGACAAGCAAGAACAATGGAAGAACAAGCAACAAGAACATGAACAAGAAAGGGCTCGGGCAGGGAGGAAGAAGAGGGAGGTTCAATTTATAGGGGGAGGTTTTAATCTCGGTTGGTAACACCAACCGGGACTAAACCTAGTCCTATAGTCCCAGTCGGTGCCACGGACCGAGACAAAAGCTGTAGTCTTGGTCCGTGAAACTGACCGGGACTAAAGGCAGGGCTTTAGTCCTGGTTGGTGTTACCAACCAGGACTAAAGGTCCCTCCCGACAGCGCCTGACAATAGAGCCGTTGGCAAGGGACCTTTAGTCCTAGTTGGTAACACCAACCGGAACTAAAAGTCTATTTAGTCCCGGTCACCGAAATCGCCGAGACTAAAGGCACTTTGGGCGATCGACGAAAGGTCAGTTGTGTAGTAGTGAGCTAATTCTAGCACTAGCTCAACTACACTATGCAAGCCACCTATATAATTCTAGTGAAGCAAGACTATAATCTCTAATACATACCAACAAGACTAAGTCACCAAGCTACTTACTCCTATGTGATAAAAGCTACACTAAGTAAACTACACTAGGACTAGTACAAGAAAGTAAAGAGCAAGTGACTTGATTCTTATACCAACTATGTAGAGAAGTAATGCACTCGAAGAATCAATCACAATGATCAACCACAAGAGAAATCCTCGGCAAAGAGATGACACAAGATTTTTACCGAGGTTCACTTGCTTCCTGGCAAGCTACTCCTCATTGTGGCGATGCACCCACTAGTCGGTTCGTGAGCTAATCAACTGTCAAGAGTTGAGCCCTCGGCGGGCGCCGCACAACCGCACACAAGATGGGGATCCTCCAAGCCACGAGCTCCACTAGAGTATCCAATTTGCGAACTCTCACGGGGAAGGATCAAGAACCCCTTACAATACTTGGTGGGGGCTCCAACAATCTTCAATTGTGAGCTCAATCACCTCTGCTGCTCCAAGTCGTCTACCGTGTCGAAAAACACGGAAGAGTAACAAGAAATCCGTAGCAACTCAAAGATCAAGTGCCTCTAGACTGCAACTCTCAAGCAATGCACTTGAATCTCACTCAATCTCACTCAAGATGTGCAACTAAGCAAAGAGATAAGTGGAGGGGTTGTTCTCTAGCTCAAAGGATGTCTCTAGGCCTCAAAATATGCAAGAGTTGCCCTCAAATCCTAGACATCTTCTATTTATAGCGAAGGGGTACGAAGGTAGCCATTACCAGATGACACAGTTCAAAACATGCTGACCGAACTCACCTGTCAGGGTGATTGGACGCGTCCGATCACTATAGGGCAGGCGTGAATAGTGCATGTTAGAAGTTACCGTTGCCGTGACCGGACGCGCTCTAGCGTTTGACCGGACGCGCTGCACCTGGCGTTCGGTCGGAGTCCAGTAAGCTCCCACCACGACTGGACGTGTCCAGTCACCACAGTGACCGCCGTTCGCCTCTGTTTCTTTTCCGACAGTAACCGGATAGCAATTTTACCAAGCCCTTTGACCTTGCCTTTCTTGTTGTTGCCAAAAGTGATAGCGTCAAAACCACCATTTTGACTTGTATCAATTGATTTGAACATACAAGAATCCCCGGTCATATGTTGAGTGCACCCACTATTAAGCACTCAATGCCTTCCTCCGGCTTTGTAATTGACCTACAAGATAAGATCAATTCTTTTTAGGTACCCAAACTTGTTTGGGTCCTCCAAGGTTAGTGATCAAGCTCTTTGGTACCCAAATAGCTTTCTTCTTTGAGCCCATCCATGGTGCACCAATGAACTTAGCATGAACACCATTTGTACCCTTGGTAAGTATATAGAAGGAATCAAACTTAATTGAGGATACATTAGCTTTGGATTTCTTGTTCATGCAAAGTTGCTCTATGTGACCAACTTGCTTGCAACCTTTGCAATAGCTACCATTGTTCTTCACAAAACGAGTCTTGTGAGGAGCAAAAGCGGCCTTGCCTTTCTTGGGGTTGTAGCCCAATCTCTCTTTATAGAGAGAAGCCCTTTGACTACCCAAGCACATAAGCAAGAGGTCCTCACCACCATAAGCCTTAGCTAAGGTGTGATTGAGCTCTTTTACCTCCTTCTCGAGATTTTTATTATCAACTATTAGTGTGAAGTAACAAGTGAAACCATCACTACTAGATGAGGATGATGTAGATGAGCTACATGAAGGATTAGTGGGAGCAACAACAATAGGCTTATGACAAGATTCATCAATTATATCACAAGATATGCCTATGTTGCAAGTTTTAGCTTTCTAAACATTAGTTGGCATGTTTTCACATTTTTTAACTAGAGAGGAATGAGCTTCTTCAAGCTTAGTGTGAGACTTTTGAAGCTTCTTATGGTCTACCTTTAGACTCTCATAAGATGCCCTAAGCTCATCAAGTTCTTGCATAAGGTTTTTCTTATCCTTAAGCAAGCCCTTGCACTCCTTTCTAGATTCTTTAAAATGTTAAGTGCAATCCTCTAGCATAGTGATTAGTTTATCTTTAGTTAGATCATCATCATCACTATCACTATCACTATCACTAGCACTATCATGATCACTCTCATCATCGGATAATACCTTAGTGGCCTTAGCCATGAAGCACGATGGAGTGTCGAAGAGGGAGACCTTCTCTTGGATGGCAATGCTAGCATGTCTCTTCTTCTTGCTCTTGTTGTAATCCTCATCATCACTTGAGGAATCATCACTATCTCATGTAGCAACATGAGAATCAATTTTCTTTTTATGAGAGCTCTCCTTCTTTTCTTGCTTCTTCTTTTGCTTCTTCCTCTCCTTCTTGATAGCATCTTCATCATCACTATCATAAGAACACTTTGCAATGAGATGGTCCTTGCTATGGCATCTAAAACATCTCATGGTATGCTCATTCTTCTTGGTTGAGTTCTTCCTCCTTGCACGAAAGCCCTTCTTCTTCATGAATTTCCTAAATTGCTGGACAAAAAGAGCCATCTTCTCATCAATGTCATCACTATCACAAGAGCTTGAGTCTTCATCACTTGATGATTCAATCTTGGATTTGCCCTTGGATGTTGTGGCTTTGAATGCCACACTCTTATTCTTCTCATCATCCTTCTTCTCACTTTCTTTCTTCTTTTTTTGATCAACTCCTCTTTCTCATCATCTTCTCTATATGAATCATCAGTCATCACTTCTTGGAATACTTGTTGAGGAGTTGAATCCTTCAATGTAGTCCTCACTAGCATGGTGATCAATGTATCAAATCTCTTGGACAAGCTTCTCAAGAACTTTATAGAGAATTGGTTGTCCTTGACCTCCTCACCAAGTGCCTTGAGCTCATTCATAATGACTTACAATCTATGAAACATTTCTGGTACACTCTCATATTCTTGCATCTTGAAGCTAGAAAACATTTCTTGCAAGATATATGCTTTAGCGGTCTTTTTGCCTTTGGTGCCCTCAAAAGTTTCTTCTAGCTTGGCCCAAGCATCATGAGCAATCTCAATGTTCTTCACTTGCTCAAAGGTCTTGTCATTTAGTGCCTCATGAAGAGTACTAATGGCAATATCATTGCATTGGAGCTTCTTCTCTTCTACCGGTGTAGGTGCTTCCGGATTAGCAACCTCAAATTTTGTTTCGGTGACCTTCCACACTTCTCTGTTGATTGACTTGAGGTGTGCGGTCATCTTAACCTTCCAATATGCATAATTTGTGCCATCAAAGTGAGGTGTCTTCTTGGTGTTGTTGATGTGCAAGCTTAATTGAGCCATTTCTTTTTCACCGTAGGTTGTTAAGCCTCAAATAAATGGTGCCTCAGCTCCGATACCACTTGTAAGGTCCAAATGGCTAGAAGGGGGGTGAATAGCCTATTTAAAAATCTACAAGCTTCACTAAACAACCACATTAGTATAAAAGATGGCTAAGCTAATTCTAGCACTAGCTCAACTATACTATGCAAGCCACCTATACAATTCTAGTGAAGCAAGACTATGATCTCTAATACACACCAACAAGACTAAGTCACTAAGCTACTTACTCCTATGTGATAAAAGCTACACTAAGTAAACTACACTAGGACTAGTACAAGAAAGTAAATAGCAAATGACTTGATTCATATACCAACGATGTAGAGAAGTAATGCACTCGAAGAATCAATCACAATGATCAACCACAAGAGAAATCCTCGGCAAAGAGATGACACAAGATTTTTACCGAGGTTCACTTGCTTCCCGGCAAGCTACTCCTCGTTGTGGCGATGCACCCACTTGTTGGTTCACGAGCTAATCAACTATCAAGAGTTGAGCCCTCAGCGGGCGCCGCACAACTGCACATAAGATGGGGATCCTCCAAGCCACAAGCTCCACTAGAGTATCTAATTTGCGAACTCTCGCGGGGAAGGATCAAGAACCCCTTACAACACTTGGTGAGAGCTCCAACAATCTTCAATTGTGAGCTTAATCACCTCCGCTGCTCCAAGCCGTCTACCGTGTCGGGAAACATGGAAGAGTAACAAGAAATCCGCAGTAACTCGAAGATCAAGTGCCTCTAGAATGCAACTCTCAAGCAATGCACTTGAATCTCACTCAATCTCACTCAAGATGTGCAACTAAGCAAAGAGATAAGTGAAGAGTTTGTTCTCTAGCTCAAAGGATGTCTCTAGGTCTGAAAATGTGCAAGATTTGCCCTCAAACCCTGGACATCTTCTATTTATAGTGAAGGGGTACGCAGCTAGCCGTTACCGGATGACACAGTTCAAAACGTGCTGACTAGATGCACCGGTCAGGGTGACCGGACACGTACGGTCACTACAGGACATGCATGAATAGTGCATGTCAGAAGTTACCGTTGCCATGACCGGACGTGCTCTAGCGTTTGACCGGACGTGCTGCACCTGGCGTTCGGTCAGAGTCCAGTAAGTTCCCACTGCGACCGGACGCGTCCGGTCACCACAGTGACTGCCGTTCGCCTCTGTTTCTTTTCTGACTTCCGGCGTAGTAGAAAATAGGCATTTCACTTCCTCAAAAAGCGCTGAATCTTGCCTCGCAAGCTCGGCAGGAGGGAGAGAGGAACCCAAACCCCTCTCTACCGCTTAAACTCCACTGTCTTCACAAATGTGCTAACACCACCAAGTATACACCACCATGTGCATGTGTGTTAGCAGTTCACAAGCATTTTTCAAGACGTTATGTTAGCTCTCTACTAGATCCTAATGCATATGCTCAAGACATTGATCTAGTGGCACTTGATTCCCGAGCTAACCATGATTGCCCCTCTTGATAGTCGGCTATGTATCCTAAACCCGGTCAATCACTTCTCTACTCATCTTAGACCAGCAAAAGGAAAAACCTATGGTTATACCTTTGCCTTACGCTCTTAGATCCTTCTCCTCCACTTGATCATCATGTCCATCATTTTATGTGCATTCCTTCATGATCGTCATTTCATGTTCATGCACCATCTCTTTGTGATCTTGTGGCCACCACTCCTTGCCACATACACCTTCATCACATGTGTTGCTTATGGCTAACTCAAAACACTTAACACATGACATTAGCAACTTGGTGTCATTAATTACCAAAACCAAACTTGGGCTTTCAATTTCTCCCTTTTTGGTAATTGATGACAACCATCACAAAGATATGAAATGAAATCAATTTTCAATTTCGATAGTATTAGCTCCCCCTACATATGTGCTTCCATGAGTTTGGTTCAATTGTGCACATATGTATGGATTTGAATTTTGGGAGAGTTACTACTATCAAATTGTTACTAAGGTATATAGAATAGACATTTGAAGCGTGATACCAATCGGAGTTGCCAAAATATACCATCCTTAGCACCAAAGTAGCTAGACACCACTTGTAATACATCACTTATAAAGATCACAAACACTAAAGTACCCCGTGAGATCAACATTATAAGCAAAGGTGTCTAGATACCACTTGTAAAGCTACTCTCAACAATTCATCATTCAAGTTCTATTTCTAGCAAACACCATACAATCATGAATATGAATTTAAGCTTTGCAATGCAACAATTCATCTTTCTCCTTACTTGTAATTCATGAGCTTGCTCCCCCTACTTGTGTTTTCAATTTTAATTTCTCTCCTCCTTACTATATCTTTCTCCCCCTTTACAACTTAACTTTTTATCTTTGTGACTTTTCTATCTTTGTGACTTTTCTCTCCCCCTTTGTCAACAATCACTAAAAAGATGCCAATTTTAGTGAGAGTCAAGTCAATCAATATGAGAGAGTCCAAATTATGGTTTAATCTAGATCACTTGCCTAGAATATGTAATTCGGTTTGATCCAAGGACAAGCTTCTTCACACCTCATAAAGTATAAGGGTTATCTTGACCATGTTGAATTACACATCATGAGCTCCTTTTCTAGATTCAACACTAGGTTTGCAAGCTCACAAATATGTCATATGCTACCACTAGATCAATCAAACATAGAAGCAATAGTGGTACCATATATACATCGAAATCATTTGATTTTCATGAATGAGCCTATTTGTCATGCAAATATGTCTATAGCACCGGGAGGCGCGTCTGCAGATGCCAGGTGTACCACACCACCAGGGCAACCGCAACCTCGCCGAGTACACACAAGCTTGGGTACGTGAAACACTTTATGTATTCTAACGCTCAAATGTTGCCTGATTACTAATCATCTTGTTGTCTTCCTCGCAGATGGCGTCACATGGTGCCTAGCCTTGCAGCATGTTCACGACATACGCCATGTCCCACAAGGGCAAGGCCACCGCACCGGAGACCTCCTACAACCCCGATGACCCCCCGAGGCGTACTCCAACTCCAGCGTCCACACCCGCCTCACTAACTACACAGAGGCGGCAAGGGCGGTCCATGGGGCCGACTTTGATCCAGCCAGCAAGGATCTGGACGGAAGCATCGTGATGATGGTCGGAGGAGGCAAGAAGCACGGGCGGTATTGGCTTGGCGACGGCATCATCGACTTGTCCTCCACTCCCACTCTAGCCTAGCTCCGAGCACAGACCACGAGCGGGAGCATCCCCATACGCCCATGCCGGTCGCCTTCGTAGTCGCGGGTCGCCAAGCTCGAGGTTATTTTTGTTTTACTCGTCGTACATTGATGTTTAAATGTTTGCATTGTTCTAACATTCCCTTTGTATTATCGCAGGCCTGCCTAGAAAGAGAAAGGGAGGAGCGCCAGCAGATGGAGGCCCAAATGCGGTCCCAGATGGAGGCCCGGTTGGAGGCCCAAGCTAAGCAGATGGCAGACCTCATCGCGTTCATGGCCTCCCAGGGCATGCAGGTGCCCGCGACGCTCATGGCTCCTCCACCACCGTCTCAAAACGTAGATGCTACTCCTGTGAGTATCGATTCCTTAGTGTTTTGTTTCTGCATTTGCTTGTCTGACATAGACGTCAGCCTCCGTCGACGGGTTCGAACAACCCGCAAGCGCCTGGATGGAACACGCCCGGGGGTCAAGGCGGCACTACTTATCCAGGGTAGCCAGGGCAAGGTTGGCCATGAGTGTGTTTAGAGTGTCGGCTCTAGTAGATTGTGAACTTTAGATTGAAAACTTATCATGTTTCGATGATAACTTGTGATGGTTAACTTTCGTTTGGTTCAAATATTGTGATCAATGTGATATATGCGTGGTGTATGTGAACGTGACATATATGTGATGAATGTGATATGTACATGTGATATATGTGCTATATGTGATGAATGTGATTTGTATGTGTAATGAAATGGAAAATTAAAAGAAAAAACAAAATTTTCCACTTTGCTGAGGGTTGCTCTCAGCAAAGGATGCCTTTGCCGAGTGCAACTGTCATTGCACTTGGCAAAGCTGGAAAACAAGGCTGCTAGAATAGCCATGTCCTAGCTTTGCCGACTGCAATGACCGTTGCACTCGTCAAAGGCTAACGTTTGTCGAGAGCCTGGCTAGACTGGCTCTCGGCAAAGAGTTTTTTAAAAAAAAAGAAAAAAAAATGCCGAGAGCCAGGCCAGCAAGACTCTCGACAGAATTTTTTTTAAAAAAAAGAAAAATGTTTGCCGAGAGCATGGCCAGACTGGCTCTCGGCAAAGAGTTTTTTCAAAAAAAAGAAAAACTCTTTGCTGAGAGCCAGCAAGATGGGCTCTTGGCAAAGAAGGCAACGGCAGGGGGCCGTTAATGACGCCTTTTCGTTGCCGAGAGCCGTGAGCCCGATAAACGGGTCTCGGCAAAGAAGGCTTTGCCGATCGGATTTTAGCCAAGGCCGCTTTGCCGAGAGCTGCGCTCGGCAAAGGCTTTTCCGAGGGTCTGAGAGGCTTTGCCGAGAGCCTGGGGCCCTCGGCAAAGTAGCCGGCTCCAGTAGTGGTACAAATGCTTTTAAATTTTGTTCGTAGGCTAGTGTTAGTATATTCATGCTATGGTAAAACTTTCATGACCAATGGATAAATATTTACTGAGTAATTAATTTATCTTTGTAATTGGCGTGTTTAAGAGTTTTAAAATAGTAAAAGTACACAAAAATGAAAAATATGTGTTCTCTATGTAGTATCTCTGTTGTATGTCCTACGAACTCAAAATATGGCTATAGTGTTATAGAAACAAGAGGGGAGAGAGGGATTCTCCCTGCCGCACGTCTCTCATATGGTGTATCGGTCTCCCTACTTGTCATGAGTCTAAAGCGAAAATGATGAGATTCGGAATTCGATAATGATAGGCCTAGCATAGGCGTAGCTGGCTACTGCTAGGCCATGCCACCATCCTCGGCAACCGGCTGGCCAGAATTGACCGCTCCCCCACTCTGCTCTGCATCATACAGAAGAATGGTGAAAAACGCATGTTGCATTAGTATGTTTCAAGTGTTTCTGATGTTTCAGAGGTATGTTGCAAGTGTTTCATATGGACTTTGAAAAAGTAGATCGGGATATTTGCATATGTTAGAAGGCTATACACGTATCATGGAAAAAATATTCAGATATTGATCAAGCTCTTTCATATGCCAGAAGTATTTTAGGAGTAAATTATTTCATAGAACCAGCAGCAAAAGATTATATTCAAAAGTACAAAAGGGCAAAAGATGTGAAGATAAATTTGCCAGGAATAAATATAAGAGAAGACGGATCTTCAAAAATACCCACATATAAAGATGTTGTAAAGAAAGAAACATAATTACTGAATGATGAACTTATTGAAAAAAGTTAAAAGAAAAGCTTGAATCAATAATTCCTCAGTTAAAGAAAAATATAATGGAAGAAGTCTTACAGGAAGTAAGGCATGAAATAAATGGAAAGTTTGAATCTATAAATCATGATTATGAAGAAAATATAAAGAGAAATTATGAAGAATATATATAAAAAGACTATGAGTCAAAAATAAATATACAAATATCTAATAACGATAATAATGATGACATGTTGTATGATAACATGTTGGATATCCGAGGTCATGGACAACAGTCAGAATATTCAATTTTAATATATATATATATATATATATATATATATATATATATATATATATATATATATATATATATATATATATATATATATATATATATATATTCCATATGTTGATAAGGTGTTATCAACAATTCTGCTGTGGGAAGATTATACACATGCCTTGATTTGTAATTTGATGTTTACACATCAATCATTCGAGCGTTGAAGACCATACCCAGAAAAAGTCTAAAAATACACGTAAAGATAACGCGTGTCAGAGGTGTCACACCCGGTTTTAAGGACAAAACCAGACATACACTATATGTAAAATAAAGGAGTCAAATCTCACATATAGCCACCGATAAGTGTAATATCAAGAGACAAATGCTTAATATACATAACACAATAGTATAAAATATACCTTAAAGAGCAACATAGCAGAAAGACAACTCCAAATACTGGGTGATGACTTCACTCCAGGAATAAACTGACTGGTTGATCACAAGTCTAATAACTCCAGAGTCTATTCTGAGGTGTGGGAAATAGCAAGAGTGAGTCCATGTCAAACTCAACAAATATAACATGGGGTTCATGAAAGCTCAAAAACACTAGACACTGGTTTGACTGCATTTAGTTTTTATTCATCATTTGCTTAGCAAATTGAGTAGCAACAAGATAACCAAATTCCCATTATAAACCAATGATCAATTGTAATAAGAATAATGAAATAGCAATTAATATAAGCATAATAGTATCAACCATAATAAGCATGATATAACAATGGTGAATATTTATTATGTAAGAATCCCCAATGTCACCCATGTCTGTGGGCACGACTAGTATACCAGTTTTTAACTCTGCGCAAAGGTGTACACATTCACTGCGAGTCATTACTTCCAAATGCATGGAGAGGCCATTCCCACAACACAGGAAATTATATAAACTATTTAAAAGTTTGTCTAACAAGTTAGGGTCGCTAAGGATTCTCAATTAGAAAGCATGAACCTGCCTCCAAGGGGCGACTTACAAAAGACTGCACCCACCTTGGCAGGCCAAGACCATACTAGACATGACCCCTCTTGCGCCTTTCGGTAACCACTATCAAGCTAGAAAATGTCTCTTAAACAACAAGAGCCAGAGCCATATAGCCCTCACAGCTGTACTGTCAATCCCGGTTATCACTTACAGATAAGTCCTTACGGAGAGAAACTAGAGCAACATAAAAACAACATAATGCTCTAGCACACTTTAACAGTAATTAAATCATATTAATAGGTGATTGCACAATTCATTAGTCATATTACAAGATTGTTGTTTATTATTAAGCACTAGCAATAGCTACCCAATGCAAATCCCATAGGCAACAAGGTATCAGGATATCAAAGCCTACTTTATAATCTATAGGTCATCAAGGAGGACACATGCATATGTATTATGATTATAGTGAATAGTATAACAAGGATGGTCCCATGCTATACTTGCCTTGATCAAAGCTTTCCTGTTAATACTGCTAGTCTGGCTCAAAATAATACTCATGATCATCAAGAAACTGCTCACCATCTATACTCGATCACCAAACATCAACACACAATCATCCGAGCAATCATACATGAAGCAAAGAAAGAGACATAGTTAGAACAGTACACCAATCAATAAAAAGGTTTGAAAACTGATCTACGCGTTACCATGAGCAACAAACGCGGAAAACACGCTAATCGGAGCTACGGTGAAACAGATACATACACCGAAAGATTTCGTTGTATAAAACGTAAAATCATAGGTCTCATTTGTTTTAACTATATAAAATCATATATATAGGATAAAATACTTTTTATAGATATTCAAAAGTGACTTAGGTTAAATTACATTTAAATTTAGAAAACTAAAGGAGAAATCAATAATATTTTATTTATAAATCTAGTTGCACAGTTATCAAACAAGTTAGATCTAAACTATGAAATTCCAGAGATTTTGATAAAGAAAACATTAATACTAATATGTAGTTCATGTTGTTATAAATCCATTGCAATTTGAACGGACTAATTCGGAGTTAAAACAAATAAGTTATGAAATAAACAAGATTTTCTTTAGTAAAATAATAGATTAAATCTAACCTCAAATCTTAAAGGTGGAAAACCTAACCAACAGTAGCACTAACATGTAGATTATGAAATTACAAATCTTACGAAATTTGAATGGGTCAAATCCGAGTTAAAATGAGCAAATTATAAACATTTAAAGTTTCGAAACATTGCTTCGCAACATATGAAACATATTTTTATTTAACCCGGTGAAGATTACGTTTTGCAAAGAAGAAAGCGTATTCTCAGGGGGCATTTCAGGACGACGGGTTCTAATTTTATAAAATCCAGGGACTCTTTAAGAAATTTACCATGCGATGGGGTATCTTCTAATCTCGCTCGTTGATCAACAAATGGATGGCTGAAAATCACCCTAAGAGATAGAGAGAGGAAGCCGGCCATCTACATCAACTCCGGCCGGTGGCCGCCATGGCCGACGCAAGCAGCTCGCCGAAGCTCACCATTCTAGTGACTCTGGCCACCAATCGGCTCGCGGCCGGTATCAAACGAACGAGGAGCTCAACGCGGACTCATCTAGGGCTTCAAAACCGAACGAAGACAACAAACGACGCGGCGAAGCGGACGGTGCTTCCCTACACGAGATCGGTGATAATGAACACATAGCAAAAGAAAGAAAAGAAAGAGCAGAGAGGTCCAGGGACTTTGACTACCACTGAGAGATACCCAGCGGCTTGCTTAATGCGATGAAGAGCTTCCAACACAAGTATTCGTGGTGGCGGGTGAGCAACGAGATCCAACTCAGTGGAAGCGGCGGCTAGGGCTAGCATACGATGCATAAGCGGAAAAACCGAAGGCGATAGAGGCTCTCGACCTTTATACGATGCTTATGCGTGACCCTCACGCAAGAAATCCTGAAAAACGCGAGATCGAGCGGCGTGTTTCCCTTGGCCTTGAGTCCAGCTCGACCACGAGAGGAGGAAGACACAACTGACATGCAGGCCCCATCCGTCAGCGAAACAAGGGAGGGGGAACGGGCAGCCACTGCGGCTCTGGGCCGGCCCACACGAACGCGAGAGAGCAGAGAAGGAACAGGCTGCTCGGCTCGGGCGGCCCAAAACAAGGAAGAGGGCAGGAGGAAGTAGGCCGATGCGGTGCAGGCCTCCAGGTGACCAGGCCGCAAAGGTAAGGAGAGTGGGTTTACTTATTTCATTTTTTATACATACTTTTTCAAAACCATTTTAAAAATGAATTTTTGAATTCAAACCAAATGGAATGAAAACCACACCACACAATAAATCAAATGCACCGGCATGAATGCATAACAATGATGCTACCCCTATAATGATTTTTAATTTAATGAAAAATATTATTTTTCCTATGTTTTCGTGAGCACACAAATTCAAAATTAAATCAATTTCTCTCTTTTTCAAAAGAAGCAAATTTTACGGTGTTACAATTCTACCTCCTTAAGATGAATCTCGTCCTCGAGATTCGGAAGATGATGATAAAAGAGATAGTGACATTCTGTCTTCATTCGATCCACATTTTTCCAAGTTACATCTTTCAATCAGAATCATGAGATAGTTTCTAAGATCCTCGCTAGCTAATCTGCGTAAGCATGATCATCTCTCATATTGAGCTCCTCCATTATCGTTTGTTCCTCTGCTATGACTTCTATAAGCTCATGGTCCACTTTGCTATCCACAGTGTAACCACCTTCTAATTGGTCATTCTCGTCTTCCTTAGGTGCCGCTTGAACACCTACATACTCAATTCTTTCTCCTGACCATGTGGTTAGAAACACCGAACGTTGGGCAGAATTAATCACTCCTTTGCAAGCAAGTAACCAACCTTTTCCAAGGATAACATCTATTTCCATTAACTCCAGAACAATAAGATTTGCCTCAAACTTCACCCCGTTTATGTCAAGACTAACTCTTGGGCATATTCGGTTTGCCTTCTTTTCTCCTTCTGGAGAGTTAACTACCACCGGTTTCCTCATTGGAAGCATAGTTATCTTATGATCTTCTACATATTTGCGAGGGATGAATGAATGTGTAGCCCTAGGGTCAAACAAAACCATAGCAACATCTGAGCCTGCACCAATATAGCCGAGAACAACCTCTTTAGCTTCGTAAATGGTAACCACATCCACATTGTTCAACCTTCCTTGGATATATTTTCGATTCAATTTATTTCTTTGCACCTCCTGATTATGGACACTTTGTTCTAGATCTTGATGTTGTTGATTCTGGTTGCAATTACTCTTAGTAAGCTTCTCCAAACAATCGTTCTCATAGTGCTCTATCTCCAAACAACCATGACCTTCCTCACTGGTATTAATAATGGGAGGTGACAGACATGGTTCTTGAGAGTTAAAGTAATGCACGTCATTATTGGGTTGCTGAAATTGGTACTGATCCCGATCTATACTACCAAGTAGATTTATACAGTGTGACTCATACTCTAGTTGTGCAGCAAAACCAAGACAAGTGTTGCTACCTCAGATTGATGTTGCATTTTCCTTCTCTTCCTATCATGCTCCTTGCGCATATCGTCAAGCACAATAGCACGGTCCACCAGAGCTTGGAAATTTGGATAGATGTGGCCCTTCAGTTGTAACCTGAGATCATAATAAATTCCCTTGAGAAAAAGACATTGCTTATCTGCATCTTCTCTCACCTCATTAGGAGCATAACAAGACAACTGAGTGAACTGATCACGATACTCACACACTGACATAGATCCTTGCTTTAGAGCCCGAAATTCATCCTTCTTAAGTTCTATCAACCCTTTGGGAATGTGGTGAACTTTGAATTTATCTCTGAACTCCTGCCAGGTTATCTGAGAAGCATTATCAGTATGTCCATCCTGAAAAGATTCCCACCAATCTAGAGCAGCACCATAAAGTTGTCCAGAAGCATAAAGCGCCTTTTGATGGTCATCACACTGAGCTATGTCAAGATGTCGCTCCACAGCTCTAAGCCAATCATCTGCCTGTAGTGGATCACTCGCATGAGAGAATGTTGGCGGGTGTCCCATCATAAATTCACCATGCTTACTAATAGGCGGTGTTTGATGCTGGTTATTCACCACATGTTGAACTAGAGTCTGCAACAATTGAGTCTGTGTTGTCAAAGCTTGCTCCATAGTTGAAAAATTTGTTGTTGGCGGAGGATTAGATGAATTGGTAGAGTCCATTCGATCACCATGTGAAGAACTTCTCCTGGTATTAACCATCTATTTGTAACATGAATACATTAGGATTCAGTCATTCTTAATATTCCTAAGTGCAACTTCATGAGATGACAAGATAAGACTTGATAGCATGAGAGGTAAGAGAAAACCCAACCACATAGACAACCGAACTCTTCATCTTGGCTACCCCCTTAAGAAAATATCAACTAGGGGAATGAATGGATAGCTTGAACCTTCTTTTGGGTGAGTTTGCTATCATGATGACCTTCCGATATCGAATAAAACTCGTGTGCATAAACAAGAACAAGTAATCTGAAATTCCTCGCGAGAAGAAAAACAGCAGCACAGTAAAACATCTATATCTCCAATTATGTTAATCCAATTAGGTTGCACCTTATACCATTGGAAAGCTTATGAAATTCTCTACAACTTACTTATAGAGCACTTTCCCAGATTCTGCAATTAACTTGGTCGAAAACAGCACATAACCGATTCTGTTCCAGGTTTCAGACAGCACAGATTCATCATTTTGTGATTTTCATAACTCCCAAACCAAAATAGCTATGAGGGTGATTCTTGCGGTCAGAGAAACATGTTGAAGTCTACTATTGTCCAGAAAATGTCCATGATTTTTGGTCATCCAATAACAGAGGTATAAGCTGAAGAAGACAGACTGCTCCGAAAAGACAGGATAAGGCAGAAACAACAAAACCAACCCGACTATTTATTTCATTAATCCTTATACCTTAGGCCTATAAACTAAATGAAATTGTGGGATCCACAAATTCACTACAATCATTACAAAGATCCAAAACAAGTATAGGCATAGTGCAATCCAACAAGGCAATATAGGAGCACAACTCAACATTGACTCAACTTGCTATGCTATCGTTTTCTTCATATAAAGGGAAAAGATCCTAATGCTTCTTTTCCGATGTCGCAAGAAGATGGTAAGATGAGGCTCTAAAAGCATAACAAATCAAGGAGTGAAGATGAGAACAAAGACTTTTAAAACAAGCAACAAGGCAGGGATAACATCAAGGGCAAGGATATAGTATGAAAGAAAATACCAAGGTTTATAGAACAAGGATTGTTATAGCAGTTTCAAAACCTTAACATGACCAAATTCTAACTAGGCTTGCGTCCTACAGTCAGCATTGCTCTGATACCACTCTGTCATACCCGGTTTTAAGGATAAAACCAGACATACATTATATGTGAAATAAATGAGTCAAATCTCACATATAGCCACAGATAAGTGTAATATCAAGAGACAAATGCTTAATATACATAACGCAATAGTATAAATTATACCTTAAAGAGCAACACAGCAGAAAAGACAACTCCGAACACTAGGTGAAGACTTCACTCCAGGAACAAAATGACTGGTTGATCACAAGTCTAATAACTCCAGAGTCTATCCTGAGGTGTGGGAAATAGCAAGAGTGAGTCCATGTCGAACTCAATAAATATAACATGGGGTTTATGAAAGCTCAAAAAGGCTAGACACTAGTTTGACTGCATTCAGCTTTTATTCATCATTTGCTTAGCAAATTGAGTAGCAACAACTTGACCAAATTCCCATTATAAACCAATGATCAATTGTAATAAGAATAATGAAATAGCAATTAACATAAGCATAATAGTATCAACCATAAAAAGCATGATATAACAATGGTGAACATTTATTCTATAAGAATCCCCAAGGCCGCCCATGTCCGTGGGCATGACTAGTATACCAGTTTTTAACTCTGCGCAGAGGTGTACACTTTCACTGTGAGTCATGACTTCCAAATGCATGGGGAGGCCATTCCCAAAACACAGGAAATTATATAAAGCCATTTAAAAGTTCATCTAACCAGTTAGGGCCGCTAAGGATTCTCAATTGGAAAGCATGAACCTCCCTCCAAGGGGCGACTTACAAAAGACTACACCCACCTTGGCAGGCCAAGACCATACTAGACATGACCACTCTTGCGCCTTTCGGTAACCACTAACAAGCTAGAAAAGGTCTCTTAAACAACTAGAGCCAGAGCCATATAGCCCTCATAGCTGTACAGTCAATCCCGGTTATCACTTACAGATAAGTTCTTACGGAGAGAAACTAGAGCAACATAAAAACAACATAATGCTCTAGCACCCTTTAATAGTAATTAAATCATCTTAATAGGTGATTGCACAATTCATTAGTCATATTACAAGATCATTGTTTATTATTAAGCACTAGCAATAGCTACCCAACGCAAATCCCATAGGCAACAAGGTATCATGATATCAAAGCCTACTTTATAATCTATAGGTCATCAAGGAGGACACATGCATATGTATTATGATTATAGTGAATAGTATAACAAGGATGGTCCCATGCTATACTTGCCTTGATCAAAGCTTTCCTATTGATACTGCTAGTCTGGCTCAAAATAATACTCCTAATCATCAAGAAACTGCTCACCGTCTATACTCGATCACCAAACATCAACACACAATCATCCGAGCAATCATACATGAAGCAAACAAAGAGACATAGTTAGAATAGTACACCAATCAATAAAAAGGTTTGAAAACTGATCTACGCATTACCACGAGCAACAAACGTGGAAAACACGCTAATCGGAGCTACGGTGAAAGAGATATATACACCGAAAGATTTCGTTGTATAAAATGTAAAATCATAGGTCTCATTTGTTTTAACTATATAAAATCATATATATAGGATAAAATACTTTTTTATAGATATTCAAAAGTGACTTAGGTTAAATTACATTTAAATTTAGAAAACTAAAGGAGAAATCAATAATATTTTATTTATAAATCTAGTTGCACAGTTATATATCAAGTTAGATCTAAACTATGAAATTCTAGAGATTTTGATAAAGAAAACATTAATACTAATACGTAGTTCATGTTGTTATAAATCCATTGCAATTCGAACGGACTAATTCGGAGTTAAAACAAATAAGTTATAAATTAAACAAGATTTTCTTTAGTAAAATAATAGATTAAATCTAACCTCAAATCTTAAAGGTGGAAAACCTAACCAACAATAGAACTAACATGTAGATTATGAAATTACAAATCTTACGAAATTTGAATGGGTGAAATCGGAGTTAAAATGAGCAAATTATAAGCATTTAAAGCTTCGAAACATTGCTTCACAACATTTGAAACATATTTTTATTTAACCCGGTGAAGATTATGTTTTCCAAAGAAGAAAGCATATTCCCAGGAGGCATTTCAGGATGACGGGTTCTAGTTTGGGAAAATCTTGGGACTCTTTAAGAAATTTACCATGCGAAGGGGTATCTTCTAATCTCACTCGTTGATCAACAAATGGATGACTGAAAATCACCCCAAGAGATAGAGAGAGAGGAAGCCGGCCATCTACATCAACTCTGGCCGGTGGCTGCCATGGCCGACGCAAGCAGCTCGCCGGAGCTCACCATTCTAGCGACTCTGGCCACCAATCGGCTTGCGGCCGGTATCAAACGAATGAGGAGCTCAACGCGGACTCATCTAGGGCTTCAAAACCGAACGAAGACAAGTCGGAGATAACAAACGACGCGGCGAAGCGGACGGTGCTTCCCTACACGAGATCGGTGACAATGAACACATAGCAAAAGAAAGAAAAGAAAGAGCAGAGAGGTCTAGGGAGTTTGACTACCACTGAGAGATACCCAACATTTTGCTTAATGCGACGAAGAGCTTCCAACACAAGTATTCATGGCGGCGGGCGAGCAACAAGATCCAACTCGGCGGAAGCGGCGGCTAGGGCTAGCATACGATGCATAAGCAGAAAAACCGAAGGCGATAGAGGCTCTCGACCTTTATAGGATGCTTATGCGTGACCCTCACGCAAGAAATCCCGAAAAACGCGAGATCGAGCGGCATGTTTCCCTTGGCCTTGAGTCCGGCTCGACCACGAGAGGAGGAAGACACAGCTGACATGCAGGCCCCATCCGTTAGCGAAACAAGGTAGGGGGAACGGGCAGCCACTGCGGCTCTGGGCCGGCCCACGCGAACGCGAGAGAGTGGAGAAGGAACGGGCTGCTCGGCTCGGGCGGCCCAAAACAAGGAAGAGGGCAGGAGGAAGCAGGCCGGCGCGGTGCAGGCCTCCAGGTGACTAGGACGCGAAGGTAAGGAGAGTGGGTTTACTTATTTCATTTTTTTATACATACTTTTTCAAAACCATTTTAAAAATGAATTTTTGAATTCAAACCAAATGGAATAAAAACCACACCACACAATAAATCAAATGCACCGGCATGAATGCACAACAATGTTGCTACCCCTATAATGAATTTTAATTTAATGAAAAATATTATTTTTCCTATGTTTTCATGAGCACACAAATTCAAAATTAAATAAATTTCTCTCTTTTTCAAAAGAAGCAAATTTTAGGGTGTTACAAGAGGACAACGCAAAAGGAATATATAGTGATATTACTGTAGCCAGGACAATTATTAGAGACAGCGCACCGTTCAGCTGAAGGATTATGATAATTAAAGAAGCCGCATCCTTATCCTTCAGAAGGCTGAAGGATTATCAGCGAAGGCAATCCAGAAGGCTCCTCCCGCTCTATAAAAGGGGAAGCCAGGCATCTGCATTGATCTTTGAAAAAAGAAGTCCATCATCATTCACCGAAGCTGCAAGCAACACTCCACTTCACTCCACCACCATTCCACTTCCAATACACTATGAAGACATGATCTCAGAAACTCTCTGAAGATCATCCACCACTTGTAATACTCCACTATCATTGTATTACTCCGTCACTTTTGTAAATTAGAGAATAAAAGAAGTCCCCGTGACCTTTCTGCGCTTGTAAGGTAATCCCTAAGGTTTGTGGTAAGTACTTGGGTTTCCCAAAAGGGAAAGTCGTATGTAAGCTTGCTCTGTGGAAATGAATTAAGCTTTCCTGCTTTAATCCCTGTTTTCCTTTAAGCTCATTCATATGGGGCGAAGTCTCTATACTAGAGACCCTAGAGGAGAAACCTCTGTGTGTGTTATTCCCGTGTTAGCCCTGGTAGCGGCGTTTGTAGAGAACTTTGTTTGCGCAGAGAAGTATTCCCTTCGGGTGGAACTGCCTGGGGAGACGATAGAGCCTGAATCCTGTGTGTTCGTGGCTGGGGATAGCGAGGGAAAAGAGCTAGTTAGCCTAGTTTTGAAGCGAGCTAGTGATGCTTACGATGAGTACCGAGTAGGACTGACACAAGCATAGTCGTACAACCGGCTGAATCCTTGGTCTCGCTAGCCTGCAAAAGATCCTAAGAAGCACACACATACTCAAATTCTGCATACTCACGAATCACGCACATACTAATCATGCTCGAATTCATCCAGCATCCACCCATCAAGTGCTCTACATAGCATCTGAATAATTCAAAGTACTCTACATAGTGTCTAAATAATAGCCTGAATAGTAAAGAGCATGGGTGCCTGAGCCACTCCCGGGTGAGTGCTCATGCACTATTCATATTCTGAATTTAAATAGTATTCAGTATTTTGAATAGTACCACGAATTTAAATAGTAACCACTGAATTTGAATAGTGCTATGAATAGTAACTCATGAATTTTAAATTTGAATTTCGAGTTTGAAGTTCTTGCATCTGTTTGTGCCGTCGTCCCCGATTTGTGATTTGATGTTTGCACATCAATCATTCGGACATGGAAGACCATACCGAGAAAAAGTCTAAAAATAGACGTGAAGATAACGCCTGTCAGAGGACAGCGCAAAAGGAATATACAGTGACACTACTGTAGCCAGGACAATTATTGGAGATAGAGCACCGTCCAGCTGTCTAGACAACAGTAGAAGACGATAATTGAAGACGCCACATCCTTATCCTTCAGAAGGCTGAAGACTTATCCATGAAGGCAATCCAGAAGGCTCCTCCCGCTCTTTAAAAGGGGAAGCCAGACGCCTGCATTTATCATCAAAAAAAGAAGTCCATCATCAATCACCAAAGCTCTGTGTGTGTAACATCCTAGGTGTTAGGCTTGCACTTTTGCACTTGCATTGCATGAGCATAAGCATCATTCATTCATACAAATGAAACATACATGTGAAACACTCACGTGAAACATATGAAACATACACATGAAACATAATAACTCATACATGTGAAACACTCAGGTGAAACATACCATTGAAACATATGAAACATCGCTTTGAAACATATGAAACATACTTTGTTATTCTATGTTTCAATGTGTGTATGCTTATGATCATGTGTTGACTAATGCAAATGACTGATGTTGGTCACTAAAACACCTTAACTATACTTAGGAAACAAAATGGAACAATGTTCATGTGGATCACTTTACCTAATTAAACTCATAAGTGATGACATGCTGAGTTTGACCTAGGAAGTACTTTTGTTTGACCTACTATGAACAGTGCCATAGAGTGTTTGTATGTTTGATAAAAGTTGTAGTGTTCCACTTGATGTGAAAATTTTATGAAGGCTAGTCAGGATCTATGAGTGCTGCAGTAAAAATCTCATGATTTTTGGGTGCAGTATGTTTGAGTTATTGATTTCCTTTGAATAAATGTTAGTTTCTTGTGCTATTTTTCATGGTAAAAATATATACCCAGTGACCATGAAATTAAGTGGACAATGTTTTTGTATCATGGTGGAGCTAAAAAAATAGGAAATATGTTGTTTGACACTTTTCACTATGATTTCCGATTTATGCTATTATAAGCTATGTTAGCTTGTCATTTTTACATAGGATATTCTACTTGTTCAAATGCTATGAAATTTATACAGTAGCGTATTGGGTACATGTATAAGCTACTGTAATTTTTGTAGAATTTACTGTGCAATTTTGCTATATGTTTATTATTTCGCCTAATTATCTAAATAAATTAATAAAGGAATGAAAAAAATTATTTAGGGATGACCACTATATTTGTTAGTGTTCATTTGATGTGTGCTAACTATTGATAACATTGGTGGTGCACAAATTTCCATTTTTGTATATAGTGAAATATTATTTTCCCTAATTTTTCACTTATAGTGACTTTTCTGGACAGATTTTAGAGTTAAGTAAATTACATGGTGAAGATGATGTTTGCTATGATCTTGTGTAGAACAAAGTTGTAGATAACTCACTTATCTAGTTTGTGTTAAATTTTCATGGTATTTGACCAAATGGTTTGTGAGTTATGGCTGTGCAAAGTTGGTCTTCAGAACTAGTTGTTTTCTGAAATTTCTGGATCAGATTTGATAAATGTACTTGCTTGACCTTGTTAAATTGTGAATCATGTTGAGATGATTAAATATGAATTGTATACAATTTCGTAAGCTTTCTAAAAAGTCTTGTGACATGTTTGTTGGAATTGTATAACTCCAGTTATGACCAAAACATGTAGCTACTGTCTACAGTCCAGAAATTGCTTAACTTGAGTAGATGACTTGTTTGCTTTGTGTGAGCTTGATGTTGTTGTTTTGGTGCCTAGGCTAATTAAGATAAGTTGTTAGTTGCAGGTCCTAGGCCCCTTACTGAAGATGAACAACTTTATCTTAGATTGTTAGAGTTTGGTGAGTGTGTAGTTCTTGTTTTCAAGAAGAGATATACACTTACTCAGTAAAATGAATATTAATCTTGTATCATCATGTCATTTATGTGTTCATCTATACATGGCTATACATTTTATCGTAACATTCCATATCTTATGCATTCATGACTCTCATGTTATGCACATGCATTGCAATAGGTGTGGGCACGTTCCTGAACCGCGCCGAGGGCAAGATGGCGCTGGGAGTGAAGTGGCGTGGGCAGAGTACAGCGACGTGGTGGGTGCGGCGATGCACGGTGACATGATGGCTATAGAGGTGCTCGCGTGACGCCGGTGAAGCTGTGCACGATGACTACGGCGCTGGACCAAATGCCGGCGTTGCTCTCCGGCTGGCAAGCGGGCCTTAAAGAGCTCGTCCTCGTCAACCTTGGACTGGACGTCGGTGACCTTGGCATTGAGCTCCGAGTCGAGCAAGATGGTGCTGGACTTGACGTCGCGGTGCACGATATTGCTGTGCCGGATGTGGCCGACGATGTCCATCTCCAACGCGAACTCGCACTCCAGCTTCTTGTCCAGATCCCGTGCAGCACGGAGGCCCATCGTCGGCGAGCACGAGCAACACGGAGGCCTTGCCGAAGTTCAGGGGCCGGAAAGCGGTGAGCTTCCAGGGCTCCTCGATCCGCGCGAGCCGCCGCTTCCGCCTCTTGATGTCGCGGACGACGATCGACGAAGACAGCTAGCCGCTAGCGCCGTGATGAGGACGATAAGCGCGGCGCCCACGCCGAGGAGGCCCGCGCGGAGATGCGGCGAGGCATGGTCGCCTGGCTAGGCCGCGCACGAGGTCGGCGGCCTCGACATACTGGTCATGTCGCGCGAGGACGCGCACACGGTGGCCGCAGAATGGGGAGAGGGAGCGGTACCCGCAGTGCACGGACCGGCTCCGGAAACGGTCGCGCTCGTCCGCCCCTACAGGCGCTAACCTAGGCGGGCTCGCAGTCTGCGCACGCGTGCTCGCCGGACACGGGGTCGCGGACGAAGCACAGAACAAGGGAAGCTGTTCGTGGAGCTGCTCGGGGACGACATCTTCAGCTCCGACGGCGACTCGTGCCGCGCGCAGCGGAAGGCCGCCAGCGCGGAGGTGCACTCGGTGCGGTTCCTCTGGTTCTCGGCGGGCATCATCGAGCGGCTGGCACAGCGGGGTGGTCCGGCTGCTGGAGACGCTGAGCAAGCGAGGGCGCGTGGTGGACATGCAGGGTGCTTTATGTAAAAATTTACCCTACTCAGCTCCTGCCAAAGGGATATGGATCTACGGTGCACCACTTTTAGGAGCTCGAATTTCGAGTTCAATAGCTTGTGGACCTAAATGGTACAACGCTACAAGTTTAAGGGCTGCTAGTGTATTTAATTCTAAATAGATATATAAAAGAAGGCCAAACAATGATCTTTTGTATGCCCCCACACAGCGCAGCGCAAGATCAAATAAAATTGAGATAGGGTGAGTGAATAATTAGCTAATGAAACAAATAGTACAAAAGGTGTGATGAAAAAAAATAAGTTCATGCTTGGTGCTCGTTGAACAAAAAAATAAACAATAAGCAATTAAGCAATAAAAAATTGAAAATAACCCGCTTACCTGATCATGCTCGCCGCTCAGCTGCTGTACGATGATGGTGTGCTCCATGCATCTGCTGCTCTTTGCTGGTATGCACGGTGGGCGGCAGGGGTGGCATGTGGATCAAGCCTCCGTGACTCCAGGTCTCTGGACGTGAAGCTTTTTCAGCGTCAGGCCACCAGTGTCATCGTGAGGAACACGAGCAGCACCATGATCCTTCATATGCCAACAGGCACACACTGCATCGAATTAATGCTTGCTTGGTGGAGATTAATTTGTATGCTTCAGAGGGCTGCTACTGGAATCAGGTGCTTTGCCCGTGCCCCAGGCACTCAGCAAAGACCCTTTTGCACTTGGCAAAGGCTTTGCCGAGTGGGCCCTCGGTAAAAAAAATATCGGCAAAGACCTCTTTGCTGAGTGGCATTTATCGGGCACTCGGCAAAGCCTTTACCAAGTGCTAGCCTGGCACTCAGCAAAGAAAAGTCGTCGTCATGACGATCGACATGGTAACGGCGGTTTTGCCTAGTGCCAGGGTCAGGCACTCGGCAAAGCCACAGCCTTTGCCTAGTGTCGTTGATTTGGCACTCGACAAAGTCAACAGCTTTGCCTAGTGCCCTGGCCCTAGCACTCGACAAAGTTGCTGTCTTTGTCGAGTGCTGAGGACTTTGCCTAGTGCCCTGGCCTGGGCACTCAGCAAAGCTAGCACCTTTGCCGAGTGCTATGGCCATGGCACTAGGCAAACCTGCTGCCTTTGCTGAATGCTATGGTCATGGCACTCGGCAAAGCATGTTCCCAGGTGCCCAGGAATAATCACTTTGCTGAGTGTCATAGCCATTGCACTCGGCAAAGACACCCTTTGTCGAGTGCAACGCTAGGCAAAGTGACCAAAAATAGCTTTTTTATTTATTTTTTACATTCCATCCAAACAAACAGAAGATATATATATATATATAACAAACATCATCAACATCACATATATATCACCAACACCACATATATATATCACCAACTCCACATATATATCACAAACTCCACATGTCTCATAATATGTCACTGGTAATCCAAGTGCTGGGCAATTAAGTTCACATGTCTAACAAATAAGTTCAGAAACATGTCTCACAAGTAGCATTACCAAGCTGGCCAACAAGACTGATCTGGTGAAGGATTTGGTGAAGCATGAGGATCATTCGATGTCACTGATTGATTCTGCACAAGGGAGAAGAGATTGCAAGTGTGAGACAAGATAAATCTATACCATACATGACTAAAACTTTCATACTCCACTAGGTTTCAAGTAGTGTTGTGGTTTGACCCTAACCATGAACATACAAACTAAAACATTCATACTCACAGGAGTAGAAAACTGAGGAGGTGGAGGTGGAGCGAATAGCGTAGCTGGCGGAGCTACACCCATAGCGGCGCCAAGACTTTGCATGTACTGAAGAATCTCTGCCATCCTCCGCTGCTCGATCTCCCGCTCGGCCGCCATCGCCTCCTCCTCAGCCGATCGGCCTCCATCCTCGCCTGCATCTCCTCCCGTATCCTCCTCTCTTGTTCCAGCTGGGCCTACAATATTTCACCCCAATGTTACAATAATACAAAGGAAAGGTATGTAATAATCGATGAACAACGAATATAGCAGGAATAACCTAGAGTGCCTCCATTCGGTGGTGTGAAGTGTCCTGCCTAGGTCATATGGCCGGGCTCGCGCTCGTGTTGCTTGTTCGAATCTGGGAGAGACTGGGAGAAGCGGCCGAGTCGATTGCGCCGTCACCAATCCAGTACCGCCCATGCTTCTTGCCTCCTCCCACCCTCATGATGACTTCTCCATCAAGGTTCTCGGTGCTCGGATCGTACTCTGGCCCATGGACCTCCCTTGCCATTGATGTGTACTGACTGAGGCAGCTGTGGACGCTTGCATTGTTGTACGCCTCGGGCCCGTCCTCCGGGTTGTAGTTGACGTCGGATGTCGCCTTGCCCTTGTGGGCCATAGCAAATGCCTTGAAGATGGAGCAAGGCTGACCACCATGGGACGCCGACTGTGAGAAAAACAGCAAGATGATTAGAAACCATGCAGAATTGAGCGTTAGAATAAATAAATAAATTCATGTACCCATGTTTCTGTGTATCCGTTGAGGCTGCGGCTGCCTAGATGGTGTGGTACACCTGGCATCATCAAACATCGCTCTCGGCAAGCGTCGTGCGTCTCCTTCCATTCCTGGGAGCACCACTTGTCGACCATCTGTGCCCAGCACTCGGGATGCACGGCGCACCAACATGGAATCATCTACACACCATCAAGTATATGACATATAAGATCAAATTAAGCCTACTTAATCTCAAAAGGAATCAATATTAATGTTCTGTATTTACCTACAGGTATTATTCCCGGGTCAGCGACATCCTTCTTGCAACAGCTTTGGTGACCTTTTGTCCAAGGATGGCCCCGTAGTAAGTTACGATGGCCTAGATGCACGCCTCATAATGCATGTGCACCACGAGTTTTTTTACAGCAATTGGATGTATCTATTCATACTCACCACATCTGCCCTGGCCTGGCCTCATATCCCTCCAGGCATTTGAAGAAATCCTACATACAAAGATGATGTATCTATTCATTATTTCAAGAATGTCCAATGAATGCGATGTATTGAGCAATGTTATGCGAGGAAGACTTACCCACAGCTCTTGCTTCACCCACTTCGCCTTGTTGTTGTATCTCCTGTTGGCCCGATCTTCAGCATCGGGGGCGGCAGCATAGTGGTCGAACGAGTAGGCTGGCCTTGTCACTCCGGCGTACTCAACCAGGCCATGGAAGTGCTCCTTGCACAGAAGACTGAGGATGTCATTGACTTGGCATGTGTGAGCACCTCCACCCGCCACAATCATCCAGTTTCTACCCAAGTGATTGAGAAAAAATAATAATTTCTAATTTCATTTTCAACATATCATGTGAAGAAGTAATGATAACATCTAAAGTTACTTACCTTTCCCCCTCAGGTCGAATCATCGGGCATTGATGAAGAGGTATCGGTCACTAAGGGAGGCTCGCAAGACCTCGCAGGTAGACGCTCGACGCACCAGAGGAAGCGCAACCCCCTGTTGTTGCCTCCTCCTCGTCGTCCTTGTCCTCCTGCGCGTCCTCGTCCTCCCATGCGTCCTCATCCTCCTACACGTCCTCGTCCTCCCACGCGTCCTCATCCTCCTGTGCATCCTCATCCTCCTGCGACACCTACTCCTCCTCCTGACGCGACATGGCAACAGGCGATGGCTCACTCCTGCGGATGCTCCTCCTCCCTGACGGCTCCTCAGCTGTAGCAGGCTGTGCACCAGCCCTTTTCCTTCCCCTTGCCCTGTCGTAAAGCAATGAGAGTGTCCTCATCCCACCACCCGACATCTTTGTTCAATCACCTGCAATTAAAAAGAGTGAACCAATAAGCACAAATAAATAATACATACTTAGAAAGAGATGCAAAATAAACAAAACATAATTACAAAATAACATAGTATTATATTTATTAGAAATAATCTTCATGATCGGGATTAGCTAGATCATAAGTCTCATCATCACTATCAACCATGTCATAATCAACACTATCCGAAGGAGCAATGCTGTCATCTCCTAAATGTAATTGCTCAAGCATTTGTAAGTCCTTCACATTTTGCACCTCATCACGTCTGAATGCATGGTCAAGAGGGAGGAATTGTCGATGTTTGTCGAATGAATAAAACTTCCCACCCTTTTTCAACCAAATGAACCTCACAGCTGCCTTGCATACTAGGCATGGGAACTTCCCGTGAACACACCAGGCGTAGAATATTCCATACGCCAGGAAGTCATGCAGAGAGTAGTGGTATCAAACATGCATTGTAAAGTTTGTCTTTGTAGCTCGGTCGTATGTTCGTACCCCTTCCTCCCAAGCATGGATCAAATCATCAAACACAAGCTCCATGAAAACACTCATATTGTTCCCCGGGTGTCCAAGAATTATCAACGACAAGAATACGTTCTGTCATTGAAGGAGGACGCCAGGGGGGCAGGGGAGATTGAGGGGGATAACGAACATGGGCCAACAAGTGTATTGGGCCGCTAGCATTCCATAAGAATTGAACCCATCTATTGCCAGCGCAACACGTAAATTACGAGCCTCTTTAGCTTTGTCATGATGAATGCGATCAAAGCGGGTCCATGCTTCACCATTGGATGGATGTACCATCTTGTCAGGATTGTATCGTTTGCTATTTTTGTGCCATGTCATCTATTTCGTGGACTCCTTGGTCATGTATAGCTGTTGGATCCTCGGTATGAACGGAAGGTAACGTAGGATTTTCACGGGGATCTCAAGTTGCCTCTTGTGGCCATCACCAGAGTCTACCTCCAGAAACCTAGAGGATTTACACTTTGGACAGTAATTTGCTTCCTTATGTTCTTTCCTAAATAGGATGCACCCCTTCAGACAAGCATGTATCTGCTCATCCAACATCTTAAGTGCACGAAGGAGTTTTTGTGACTCGTACATGCTCTTCGGCAGAATGTGACCCTTCAGAAGCAGGCTGCCAATAACTGTCAACCTACCATCAAAGGCGTCTCGGCTCATGCTATACTAGGACTTGACCGCCATTACGCATCCAATGGCATCCAGTTGAGAAACCGTCGTCTTCTCGTGAAGGGGCTTCTGTGCCGAAGACAATAAGTCATAAAACGATTTTGCGGTTGCCTCTGGCTCCTCCTTCGTACGTCTTTTAGCGAACTATGGCTTGTGAAAGTCATCTAACTTGTCTGCTACCCCCCCCCCGCATCACCATCATAATCCTTGATGTGTGGTCTCACCACCTCCTCTCTCATACGATCGGCTTCACCATGGTAGACCCACTGGGTATAGTCTGCCGTAAATCCATTCTTGCAAAGATGTTCCCCCATGATCTTCTTTGTTTTTGCTTTCCTGTTTGCACATTTGCTGCAGGGACACGGGATGATGCTCGCTCCTTTAGCAACATCATCAAATGCCCATTCCAAGAAAGCATCGATCTTGTCGATCCATTCATGGGTGAGCTGACCCTGACTTGAGCGGCCCATGTACATCCACTCACGGTCATCCATCCTCTAACATATATAGTGGCGAGTAATATAACCATCAATTGCATCCACATGACGTTCCTACCATCTAATAGGTGAGGATAGGTCCTAATCCCACCCGAGGATCCATAGATGAGGTTAGTTTCCATGTTCTACTCCTATACGAGACAGAATTTCAGCAGCACCTCCTCGCTGTTCTTCAAATACACGTCCCGGTTGGGAGAGTGTGTATCTAGAGAACAACAGGAAGATGATGCCGAAACTCTATCTCGGATCGGAGCAGACCATGAAAACTAACCCCATATACACATCCTCAGGCTGTCCAAGAAATGTGGACAATTCGAAACAGATAGGGTTATAGATATACAAAAATCTACATATTTTCAACCGTATTTCTTTCGAATGGGAGACGCCTAACAGGGTTACATGATCTACGAGCATGATACGAAAAGAGAGGTTATACCTTGGGTGGCAGTGGAGTCAGGCTAGCGGGGCAGTGGCAGGTCGGTGCAGTGGCGAGGCGACGCGGTGCAGGCAGACCCGTAGCGGCGAGAAAGACAATCGGGGTTACCGAGGTACTCCGGCTCAGCTCCGACAGGCTCTTCTCTGCAAAAAAGGAACATAAGACTGTCAATACAAAATTTCGGTAGCACCTCCCCTGCACGGTGAGGTTTCCAAAACCTACAAGAAAACCAATGTCATGATGGCTGACATGCACATATGTATCAATGACACAATGGTCGACAATCACATATATATTTTCAATCCATGCAGAACAATATATCCAACCACATACATAACAACGTCACGATAGCTGACAACTACTACTATGACTCATACAACTCCTACTACTACTACCACCACTACTACCACAACAACAACTACTACTACCACTACTTCTACTACCACCACTACTACTGCAACTATGAGTAATACTACTACGACGACAGTAGGGCATACCTGAAGGGCGTCATTGGGTGGCGGCGGTCAAGGGGCCGGGACAGCGGGACAATGGCTACCGGGACACCTCCTACTCCATCTCCTCCTTCGTCTCCACCTCCTCCATCTTCTTCTTCTCTTCCCCCTCCTCCTTCTCCTCCTCCTTCTTCTCCACCTCCTCCTTCTTCTCCTCCTCCTCCCCCTCCTCCTTCTCCTCCTGCTGCTTCTTCTTCTTCTCTTCCTCCTCCCCCTCCTCCTTCCCCTCCTCCTCCGGTGGTCGGGTAGGGGCAGCGGACCCAGGCCGGCGGCAACGGCGCGGGCAGCTGGGGCCGGGCCGTTTGCGGTGGCGGCGTAGGGATGCGGGCGTGCGTGTGTTGTGTGCGTGCGTGCGTTGTGTGAGTGTGTTTGGGATAAAGTCGTTTGCTTTGCCGAGTGCCCCTCATCCGGCACTCGGCAAAGCCGGCCAAAATTTTTTTTGCGCCCAAGAATACGAGAAAAGGAAAAATTGTCTCATTTGCGGAGTGCCCCTAGATATAGCACTCGGCAAAGCCGTTCGTTTTTTTCTCAAAAGAATACGAGAAAAGGAAAAAATCTTCCCTTTGCCAAGTGCCTGCCGATTCGGCACTCAGCAAAGGTTTTTTTGCGTGCAAGAATACAAGAAAAGAAAAATCTTTCCTTTGGCGAGTGCCCCTGATACGGCACTCGGCAAAGACGTTCATTTTCTTACCGTTGCCGAGTGCCCGTCGATCCAGCACTCGGCAAAGGCGTTTGTTTTTTTCGCGAAAGAATATGAGAAAAGGAAAAATCTTCCCTTTGCCGAGTGCCCGCCTATCCGGGACTTGGCAAAGGTGTTCGTTTTTTTGCGCACCTTTGCCGAGTGCCCCTGATACGGCACTTGGCAAAGATCTCCAAATTTTGTTTTCTTTTCCTTTTTCTACTCTTTGCCGAGTGTCCCTTGATGGGGCACTCGGCAAAGGGGCCTTTGCCTAGTGTCATTTCCTAACACTCAGCAAAGTATTTTTATTTTTTTCTTCTTGCCCTCAAACTTTTTCTGCTGTGCTCCTATAGTATCTAGAACTACATGCTGAAATTTGACACATTTCTCGAAGTGTTTGCTATATTTATTAAATTTATTTCATTTAATTGAATTTCTTCGGATAATTCAAATTTTAACTGCAAGTCATTCGAATAACTGAAAAAAGTGAATGGAAAAATGATATTCATGTTATTGAGTCTAAGTTCAGGCTGTATCTAGGAACAGACTATAAATTTCAAACATCTTGTTCACGTAACATATCCACGAACTTGCGGATGAGTTGCTTTTAAATTATATAAAAGGCAAACGAAGTCCGAAAATCATGAAACTTGTCGAGATGTCATGATATCATATGTGGAGGCCGTGATAAAAAATTGAGAAGGTTTTGTGTAAGTTGTCACGTATGATGCTTAGACTCCGAAGAATCTATGAAGAAGTTTCATGATTTCATGTGGAGATTCTTCGCTTTCTAAGTATCGTACGTGAAAACTTTCATGATAACTCCTCAATTTTTTTATCATGGCCTCCACATATGATATCATGACATCTCGATAAGTTTTATGATTTTTGGACTTCGTTTGCCTTTTATATAATTTAAAAGCAACTCGCCCGCAAGTTCGTGGACATGCTTCAGGAACAAGATGTTCAAAATTTATGGTCTGTTCCTGGATACGACCTCAACTTAGACTCGATAACATGAATATCATTTTTTCCATTCACTTTTTTCCATTATTCGAATGACTTGCAGTTCAAATTTGAATTATCCGAAGAAATACAATTAAATGAAATAAATTTACTAAATATAGCAAACACTTTGAGAAATGTGCCAAATTTCAACATGTAGTTCTAGGTATTGTAGGAGCAAAACACAAAAAGTTTGGGGGCAAGAAGAAATAAATAAAAATACTTTGCGAGTGTGAGGAAATGACACTAGGAAAAATGACCTTAAGCCAGTGTCAGCGGGGTGGCACTCGCAAAGTATTTTTCCTTTGCCGAGTGCCGTACTGGGACACTCGGCAAAGTCAACGGCGGCTGACGACCATTAGCTACTGTCGGGGTTTGCCGAGTGTCAACCTTTGCCGAGTGTCCGGCACTAGGCACACTTTTGGTTTGCCGAGTGCTTTCATTTGCCGAGTGCATGACACTAGGCAAAACGTCAGTTTGCCGAGTGCTTTTCCTTACCGAGTACCAGACGCTAGGCAAACCACCAGTTTGCCAAGTGTCTTTCTTTGCCGAGTGTGACACTCGGCAAACTAGCTCTTTGCTGAGTGCCCGATATTTTGCACTCGACAAAGAATTTTGCACTAGGCAAAACGTCATATTCCAGTAGTGTGCTTGAAACAGAACGACGATTCAAATCCTCGACTTTCAATAGTGGTCAGGTAGTGAAGGAGCAAGGAGGTATGAAGACGCACTAGATTTCTAATGACGTGGCAGCAGAAGTGAGAGAAATATTGTAGTGGGGATCTCCTATTTATTTATAGAAGATAGAAGATTATTAAGTTATAGATGTATCATGATGTCACCCACTTTCTTGCTTTTAATTCTTGTATTAATTGTTGTAATTAAACTGTTCTTTCAAAAAATATGAAACTTGTGCAATAGTTATGTTTAGTTAATTAAGGTGTACCACATATAAATTTCTCATCTCCAAATTAGGTGTTTGGTGCACCACCTTGTTATTGCATGGTTATATATAATTAGACTTATAATAACAATATATGCTCCAGATTAGGGTTGTATAGGTTTTCTATATTGCTTGTTTTAAATGTTGAGTGAGTGTTACTCAAATATGTTTGGTAATGGTATTACAAGCATAGCATGTTGTGGTAGCTTGCATTTGTATGTTTAAATGCGAAGATAGTTGTTTTGCTAGCTTGTGATATGGTTGTTAATGACTGCCAACACTTGTGTCGCACTGTAGCTTGTTTGTGAAGTTTAGTCATTAATTCACAGGAAAGTCACAGAACGGAGAGTATTGTGTGGATCCTAGAACGATTAGACATACGTTCACCGTGATGACTTGTTGTTTTTTTTCTTTCATGTTTCGTAATGTATTTGTCTATGCTTGGTTGACTTAAGCATGCATTGCATCCATGCATTTCATATAAGTACGATGGTGGTTGCTAGATCAATGGATGGACTATGAAGTCGAACCTGAAGACAGTGTAAAGGTGATCTAGTCCAGAAGATGGAAATGGTTGGATCATGTCCTAAAGATGGAAAAAATACTAGAATAGTATAATGCAAGTTGCCCAGGCAAGCCCCGGTGCATAACAATCGTTGCTATGCATTAAGCTGCAGGAGTTGTCTGAAGCCCACTTGCATAAATATTCTATTCCAGGAGTCCTACTAGCATGACAGGGATCGTGTAGTATGCTATGCTATATATAGGATGTACTATAAAAGATGAGTGATGGACTGTGACTTGTGATAGATAGGTCCTGGTTATACTTCTATTGCTATCACATGGTTTTAGACATGGATAATAATTGGAGACTAGGCAGGACTGGGGACTTTGGATGTAGACATGGTTGGGCAACAGAGTGAGGCTTTGGTTGCATTAGTCTCGCCTATGTCGATTAAGGACCGTACTGTTAGTAGCACTATGACAATTTTGAAGGTACCGAACACATAACAGGGGCCTGAGTTATAGTTGTCTGTGAAGCTGAGTACATTCCTATGACTTAGGGTCATAAACAGTTTATTGGAGTGTTTCTCTAGCCATTCGAGGTGTTGTTAGGAGGCAGCAATGTCCATGGTAAAACTTAGGGGGGAAACACATCTGGGATGACCCCTATGGTAGGTTACCAGGGTGGTCAGGTCACCTTCCGACCTAAGTCGTACGTTACGAACAACTTCCTCAAACAAACACTTTGGAGGAGTATAGGCGTGTGTTCGAATTGCCTAGCTAGATGTACATCGATTGCAATTGCCGCCCTCCCTGGATATGGACACCACTTGTGTAACTACTGCTATCGTATTTAATACAACTTGAACATGGAGATGATGATGATGAGGCTACAACCGGATCATGAAATATACTCTGATTGCTTACCACGTGCTTGAATGTAGTATAGGTGCTTACCTAGAATTGTTAAGCTATTGAACTGAACCTGACTTCTAAAACTTTGAATATAAGGATGCACCATTAGTAAGCTTCTCTGCAAAAACCACTAAACAGTTAGCCAAAAAGCCCCATACATATCCTTGAGAGTCGGGATACTACTCCCACCTAGTCGGGTAATCCTTGCTAAGTACAATGTGTACTCACAGTTTTATTTCCACCCTATTGCAGATAGCAGGTGGATGTTGGAGCTAACTACTGCTATGTGTGGATACCTCCTGGTGGGCTTAGCGAGGTTTACACTGTCACCGTGATCGTAGAATTATATTTCTTGCATCCCAACCTCTACTTTAACACTCAAAATGTTTAACTTCCACCACTTTTGTATGAAAATGATCTTTCTTTCGCTGCCTTTCTAAAACTTGTCGTGTAAATACTATGATTTTGTAACTATGTTATGTGGAAAATGGTTAAGAATGTTGTAAGCTTTATTTACTTATTTATGATCCTTATGAAAATGTAAATTTTCGAGTTCTCCCTTTGAATGTGCTGGTACTTAATTTAACATGGTCTCTTGTGTGCTTAGTGTCAAATGGCTGACAAGTATACTTGGAATTAGATTAAATTGGGTGGTTCTGCCACAACACCCCTCATGCCGCAAGTAAGGTCCTAGATGGCTAGAGGGGGAGTGAATAGCCTATAAAAATTCTACAAAAGACACTAAGCAAACTTGTTAGAATAACAAACGACGTAAAGCGAGTTTTGCTTAGCCTATAGTAGTAATGCAAGCCTCTTAACCACAAGTCTAGTAGATTATGATCTCTAGTTCACACAAGGGCTAAGTCACTAAACTTACACTAGAGAGCAAGCTAACAACTACTAGCAAAGGCTAACACTAGAGCTACACAAGATAACTAGTAAATGTAAATGCGAGAGATAGGATTGTGAATCTTATACTGACGATGAAGTAAAGATGTTGCCAATCACCAAGATGATATACAATCAATCAATATTGACAACAACATAATATGAAGACCAATCCCTGGGAGACAAGAGACACAATATTTTTGTTCACCCGGTGTTCACTTGTGCACCGACAAGCTACGTCACCGGTTGTGTCGACTAACACTTAGATGGTTCCTCGGTGTGACCCTCAAGTCACTTGCCCCTTAAGGCACGCCCCGCAAGGCACCACAAGACACCACTCTCAAGTGAGGTAACTCAATGACACGTGCAATCCACTAGAGTTGCTTTTGGCGCTCCGCCGAGGAAAGCACAAGAACCTCTTACAATCAATCGGAGGTGGCCAAAAACAATCTCCTTCTCTTGCCAACGCCTCCAACAATCTCCAAGCCGGCTAGGAGCGGTACTCTCTAAGAGTAACAAGAAATCTACCGGCTAAACCACCCACAAATGCCACTAGATGCCCTCAAGCTATGCAATGCACTTTGGGATCACTCAATCTCACTTTTGATTTGCAATCAAGCAAGAGAGATGAGTGGGAGGGAGAAGCTCTAGCTCAAAGGATGCACAAGAGTGTTAGAAATCTCGAGAGACCTCCCCAAGGGCTGGCCAACAAGTATTTATAAGCATCCTAAATGAATAGAGCCGTTGTACCCCTTCACTGAATGTTTTTCGGGATGACCAGACGCGCCGGTCGAAACTGACCAGACACGCTCAACCGTGTCCGATCCTCCAACGGTCACTGAGCGCCAACGGTCAAATGCAACGACCGGACGCGCCACTCAACTGACCGGACGCACCGGTCGCACAGTACGAATTCACCTAGTGGCACCAGTTAGCTCACTAGGCCCTACATGCAATGCACTTCATGAATTCACCTAGTGGCACCCGTGCATCGAATAACCGATAAGACTTCCCCTCTTAATAGTTTGGCTATCGATCCTAAACCACTCACACCTTCTATGGTGTCTTGAGTGCAAAACAAAATGGCCCTATGGTTATACCTTTGCCTTGAGCTCATTTTGTTTTTTTCCAAAAGATATGATCCACTTCATATCATTACATGACCGTCTCGATCCATCGACCTTGACTTCACTTGCTCTTCACCGTTGCATCGGTCCGTCGGCGCCAAGTCTTGCTCAAGCTTCATCGCATGGTCCTTCGCTTTGAAGCCTCGACTTGCCCTTCACCTTCACAACCGGTCCATCGAGCCAAGCATCATCTTGGTCTTCATCATCTTGGTCACATGAGTCAATGTCATGTCTCATATTCAATGACCACCTCTATCTAAATCATCCACTTAGATACAAAGGTTAGTCCTAGGTTTCATCAATTAGCCAAAACCAAACTAGGGACTTTCAATCTCCCCCTTTTTGGTAATTGATGACAACCCTCACAAAGATAATTTTGATAATAAAAGTTTTGAACTTGTCATACTTTTCCAATCATTTTGCTCATAAGTAAAGTTTGGACAATTATCACAAGCTCGGTTTTGGTAGCATTAGCTCTCTCTACATATGTGCATAGAGTTTGGATTGAAAGCTTTGCACATATGCATTGATAGAAGTGTTGAGAGAGTAATTCTACCAAAATGATGCTAAGGTGTAAGAAATGGACCTTTGAAGCATGATACCAATCGGAGTTGCCTTTTACACTATCCTTAGCATCATGAAGTAACTAGACATCCATCACAACTCAAGAATCCCGTGAGATCAACATTATAGTAAAGGTTCTTGGACCACTTGTAAAGTTTAAGGCACGTCTAGATACCACAAGTAAACTATTCCTATGCATGCTAGTAGATCATTTCATCATTCAAGTTCTATACTAGCATTGCACCACACAAGCATGTATATTGAATTTAAATACATGTGCAATGAGCAAGTCATATGAGAATGCACAAACAAATGCAACAACTTTGTTTATGAGCTTGCTCCCCCTACTTGTGTGCATCAAAATTTTATTTACCTCTTTATCATGTTGAATCATCTTTTTCTCTCCCCCTTTGTCAACAACTTACCCAAAAATGAAATCAAATTGTGGAGAGAAAAACAATGTTTGATAGAGTAGGTTAGAATTTATCAAATTTGGTTCAACCTAGAACACTTGCCAAAGATATTTAATTCGATTTGAATCAAAGACAAGCTTCTTCACTCCTCATAATAAGGGTTATCTTGCCTATATTGAATTAAACACTTATAGCAAACCTTCTAGATTCAACACTAGGTTTGCAAGCTCACAAACACGTCATATGCCACCACTAGATCAAAACAAGCATAGAAGCAATAATGGTAACATATATCCATCAAATTCATTTGATTTATCATGAATGCTCATGCGTACCACTTATTATGTCTACATGCTCTAGCAAGTCCTTAGCATAGGATGAATCATATGTCAATCAACTTTACCTTGCAATGTCGAAGGAGAGACATGTCAATAAGTGGGTGGAGTGCATTCAACTCATGTTTGAGAAATCAAGAATGTTCAACTCATTCCTTAGCTTGCAAAACCTCTTTTCATCAAGTGGCTTGGTGAGAATATCGGCAAGTTGATCATCGGTGCCAACACTTTTGATGGCAATATCTCCCTTTTGTTGATGATCTCTAATGAAATGATGCCTTATGTCAATATGCTTTGTTCTTCCATGTTGAACCGGGTTTTGTATCATCTTGATTGCACTTTCATTATCACATAGCAATGACACATTCTTGAAGTTGAGGTCATAATCCTTCAAAGTTGATTTCATCCATAGCAATTATGCACAACAACTCCCCGCACTCACATATTCGGCTTCGGCGGTAGAGATTGCCACACTATTTTGTTTATTTGAGGACCATGACACAAGTGATCTTCCAAGTAATTGACATGTGCCACTTGTGCTCTTTCTATTGATCTTGCAACCCCCATAGTCGGAGTCTGAATATCCAATCAATTCAAACTTTGATCCCTTGGGATACCATAGTCCAACATCTCTTGTTTGCTTCAAGTACCTCAATATTCTTTTTGCGGCCGTGAGATGACTCTCTCTAGGTGAGGCTTGATATCTAGCACACATACAAACACTAAACATGACAAACACTAAACATGACACTAAACATGATATCTAGCACACATACAAACCATAACGACGCAAGGTAGTCAAAAGTAACATCTTATGAAGAAAAGAAACCATCCCCTGGTGAAACTTCCTACATCTAATGCATACTATTTAGGTAAGTCGATGAGTTTCGGTAGCGTGTAGTAAAAACATGCACTAGTGATATGTTGCCTGGTAAACAGTGTCTCAAAATTCCATTAGTGAACACCCTTGCATGGCAGGCAGTGTGATGTATGCATTTCAAGTTTTGTGGCTATGCAAGGCATGCCGTGCTAGTCTTCAAAAAAAACATGAACATCTTTATCCTTATTTAATCTAGGAGTTCACTGCATCAAACACATGTGAAATATAGAAATAAAAGGTTGAGAAAAGTTGGTAACTTACATGGGAACTGCATTTTCTAAATGATCTGGATGTTAAATTGCTTTAGATTGCTAGTTCCAAGGGCACTAAAGATTATCTTGGAAGTTCTTCGAACCCTTTCATCAATCTTAACACATTTGATTTCAAAAAATTTTAGTTGTCTCAATTCAATCGGCTGTTCAGTTGGACCACAGTCTTCTGTTTCCAATGCACATTTCTCTTTCTGTAGCATATGAAGAAGTTAAAATAAAAATCACCCATGCTGTTAGGGATGATATATATCTTGATCAAGGGAATAATTAACTCCTAGGTTTGGAAGATATATACCTGACAGAGTTGTAGAGTGATCTTCTGAAGATTTGGTGTGTGCTGGAGAATGCTAAGTAATGCATGGAGATCTCCAGACAGACACCAATCAACAAGATAAAATGTTCTTAACTTGTGAAACATAGGGCACCATTCCAAGTCCTTTTTGAAATTAAACTGAATGCAAATGGATAAACCCAAGTCATGACTTAAACTTAAGATCTGATCATGCGATGATATATCTGAGGTGGACATATATGAACATTGAATATATAAGCATTTAAATATTATAAGCTCACCTACAACATTTACGCTGAAAGGGAAATCATCAATATCTCTAGTTTAGTTATTCATCAACTGAGAAATTTAAAGAACTGAAGCGTATGCAGAACAAGTTATGGATACATATCATAAAAAAATTCTTACATGTATTCACCACAACCTGGTCTTTCAAAGCACATGGATGCATAGCAATTGACTTGGACTTTATTATTTTTCATGTTAATAGATGCAGAATATAGTTGGCTAAATATATCATGAACTAAAAAAATAAAAGAAATAAAGTTCATGACAAAATAAGGACAGGGTAACTTCTTGCATATATCATTGTACCTCCACAACCTGATCTGTAAAAGAACATTCATGGATAATTATATCATGAACTAAATTTAATTTAGTAGATGGATAATTATATCATGAACTACCAAATTAAAAGAACTAAAGTTCATAACAAAATAAGGACACAGAATCTGTAAAACAATCTTGCATATCTCATCGTATCACCACAACCTGATCTGTAAAAGCACATTATATTGATGGATAACAATTCATTTTGACTTAATTTTCATGTTACAAAATTCTGTAGATGGAAAAAAGAATGCCACAAAACGTACCATTCCAAAAGATGCCCTGAACCTTAGATTAGTAGCATTTGACAATCCCCTAAGAAGGACACATCCATCCATGAGCTTAATTAGCAATATCTTCGTCACAACTCAGGCAACCACCGCAAGAACCCGCAGAACATTGTTTCTCACAATGATCCTCAAAGCAGCAGCCAAAGCAAATAGACGCGGTTTGCAAAGATGGCATGCTTCCAAGAACAGGAGCTAAACCATCACATTCCTGTATTTTTAGCCACACGACACTCGGGGCAGAAATACGAGAGCGGTCATCATTTTCCCCTGGGCTAACACCAAATCTGCACTTGACAAAGCTCATGCGCTTCGCAGATGGGGATATGAACTCGCAGGCTTCGAATACGCACGAGGTGATCTCAAGATCCTCGAGCGCTGGACATCTCGAAAAATCCATGACATATTCTTCGGTGTACACACGCTCAATATGCAGCACCTTCAAGCACGTTGAGACCAGAGGCCGGTTCCACTGCTCAACAGTCTCCCTGAGATTGAAGCACATACGCATCTCTCTGGCTCGCAGCAGCATAGTGTGCCGGACCCAGAGATCCACGTACATGGCGTGGGGATGTTCCAATTCCAATCCAGATAGGTCGATCTCGCACTCATCCAGAGGCGATCCGGGTCGCGGCGCAGAAGCAGCTGGTTGGCAAACATGTGCAGCTTGTCGGCGCTGCCCAGCGTCGCGACATCGGTGATGCGCAGGCGAGGCATGGACCGCCAGAGGTGGAGCCAGCAGGAAGCTCAACATATATTCTGGAAGTTAAGCTTCTCCAGGTTTTGACATTCAAGGGTAATAAAGATTGTCTCCAAAGCTCTCTGAACTCTTTCATCCATGCTGCTAACATATATGACTTTAACTGTATTAAGTTGCCTCAACAAAATTCGTGGTTCGATTGGATTGCAGTCTTCGATTTCCATCTGTGAGCACATTTCATTCTGCAGCATAAGAATCAGTGAAAACAAGTCAACCATGGTCTCATGCATTACAGATTGAAGAACCTAATAATTGAATAAATTATATAAATGGAAGACATATACCTCACACAGCTCAAGAGTGAGCTTCTCTAAATTTGGTGTGTGGTGGAGAAAGCGAAGTAATGCAGAGATGTCACTAGTCAAACACCAATCGACGAGATAAAAGGTTCTTAACTTGTTAAATGTAGGGCAGAGCGGCAAATCCTTTCTGAAAGTATACTGAAATTGAAAAGGAGTGCATTAAATAAAACACCATACCACATGTACTAAGTTCATATACATCGACAATAAGATGTTTTTTGTATATATTTTTGTCATATGTGTAGCATATTTAATAAGTTCATCATGCACAATGAAATGGTGAACCAACAATTATTCCAATTTAGCTATACACATTAACTGAGAAATTCAATAAAGTACGGTGCACATGTACTAGAGACATATATGTAAAAACTTGCTATATATACATATTCACCAGAACATGAACCAAAAAAGCCCTTGTATAAGCATGGCAATTCATATGGACTACTTGGCTAATAATGCCAGCTTACCAAACTCAATAGATAGATAAATATATAAGTGCAACATAACTAGTTTCGCCAAATAAATGGTATGGAAATGCGTGCAACGGTTTCAAATGAAATGTAAACATACCAATCCAAAGGACCCTCCGAGCTTCAAAGCTGTAACATTTGATAAACCGCCAAGAAGTACACACCGATCATTATTGTCGTGCTTACGGATCTTTTCATCACAAGCCAAGCATAGCCCCCATTTTTGACCGCAACTTTTGCCACGTTCATCAGAGCAGCCAAACCAAACAGATGCATCTTGCAACAGTGGCATACTCTCAAGCACGGGATTTATACCATCACAGCCCTGTATTTCAAGAGAGATCAGACTCGGAGCACAAATATGTGCGCGGTCCATATCTAACCAAGCAGTGGTACCAAAAGTGCACTTCACCAAGCTCAAGCGTTTTGCGGATGGGGATCTTATCTCAAAGACGTCTAAGTAGCACGAGGTGATCTGGAGATCCTCCAGCACTTGGCAACTGGAAAAATCAACAGCGATGAGGATCGCGACATGCTCAACACGCAAGACCTTCAAGCACATGGAAACGAGAGGCCCCAGGCGGTTCGTTCCACAGCGGGGCGCAGCGCCTGAGGTGCATCACACGAGCTCGCAGCAACAGAGCGTGCCGGATCCAGAGGTAGATGTACCTATGGTTGGAGCCTTCGCAACCACGGAGATCGATCTCGCAGTGATCCAGAGTGGATCCCGGCTCGCGGAGCAGCAGCAGCTGGTTCACGAACATCTCGTTGTCGTTGGTGATGCGCAGGCGACGAAGGGACCGCCAGAGGTGGCGCCAGCGTTGGGCCAGCACGCACGTCCGCACGGCGTCCTGCGCCGGCAGGAAATCCAGCACGTGCTGGAGGACGGCGTCCGGGAGAGCGCTGATCCGGTCCTCGCTGGGGATCGGCTCCTCCGTCGGCGACGCTACCTTGGTGGCCTTGCCTCCGCGCGGTGCCATGATCGATCGGTGCAGCAGGTAGAGTCTGGGCTGGTTTGGATTGGAGAGGAAGAACTGTGGAGAAGTGGCGACCGAACCGGCAAGCAAGAACTGGAGGCCGGCGGCGCGGAATTGGGGGTGGAGTGTGGTGCTGAGCGGAGGGGGCCAGACACTGCTGCTGGCAAAGTAGGGCACGCTATCCCATTCCCAGTAGAGCACACTGGAGAAGCCCTCAACCGCACGATCGAAGATTGGATGGACGGGATTGGACTGCAACATCAGCCTACCGCCCTACCTACCCTCGCTACCCTAGACCCAGTATGTGTAGTATTCTTTCCAGCTAGAAAATAATTAAATAAACCAAAACCAACCATATACGGTGCTATGAAAAATGCAGACTCCAGCCTAGACACATGGGCCAAATTTGTATGGAAAAACAAGGCACCACCACGGGTGAAGTTCTTTACATGGCTACTCTCTCAAGAACGCATCCAATGCAAAATAAACTTGGAGAATAAAGGAATCGTGGATGATGCAATATGTGAAACTTGTCATGGTTCAGATGAGTCCCCAGCACATATCATTTTCGGCTGCACCACAGCTTGCAGTTTCTGGAATGCGATCGGTGTCACAACATCACCAGACTGGCAGATTCAGATGCTCATGGACATTCAGCACCCAAGCCACATCCCTGCTCGCCACTTTGAGACCTTCATACTGTTGTGCTGCTGGCACATCTGGAAATGGCGCAACAACAGAATCTTCAGAACATATCACATGACTTTGGGCGGAACACTGGCCGCTTGCAAAGCAGAAGCGTTCCTGTGGGGGGCAAGACTGCCCAAAGCAGACAAAGAGATTGCGTCCTCTTGATGCCAAGTTCTAGCTAACGCAATGTAGACTTTATGTGCATCTATTCAAGTTGTAAGCGCCCTGCGCAAAACTAAATGTACCTTGATTTATCAGGCCTTAGGAGGTCAATGAATAAATGAAAATGGCCAAGTGGGGGATTCTCTCCCCTTCCGTCGACTACAGCCACCGACGTCCCCCTGCTGTATCTAGCTCCTCCGGTCTGCTAAGCCGTTCACGCCAAACTTCCAGAGGAGAGGATCGATATATGGCGTCCATCTCTCAACGCCTTCCCCTTCCATGCACGCCTCTGTAGTCAGTCCTGGACCACTGTCCGCCGCTCTCATTGCCTGCACCACATCCATTTGTTCAAAGAGCCATTTCTTTTTTAATTTAACTAAATATATAAAAAAAATACTAATAATTTTCTATATCTATACATCTATACATCTATATCTATATCTATATCTATATCTATATCTATATCTAATAATAAAAAGGCAAAATTTCTGTCTCGTATAAATTTTCGTCCAGCCTAATCCTGTGTCCGTGTCCGATCTGTTCTCCGCCGGCACGTATCTACCTGAGATCGGGCGCTGGTTTGGGAAAGAGGATGAGAAAAAGAGATAGAAGAGAAGGAAGGGCTCCAGGTGAAAAAGTGCAGCAGAGGAAGAAAAGATGAAAGGGTCTAACTTGAAATCTAGAAACCCGAGGATTTCTCATGTAAAAGTTCAGCCGATGTTGGGCCTCCTCCTGCGGGCTGAAATCTGCCACGTGGGCCTTTTGTGCCAGTAGACTGGACTGAGCCATGGCCTGTCCCATTTTTTTTTGTTTTTTCTAGCAAAGCAGCTAACTTGTAAATGATGTAGCAAATTATAGAAATAGAAAAATAAAAAATAGCAAAACTATTTTTAACTCCTTTTGACTAGGTCTACATTTTAGAATAAAATACTTGGTGTAGTTATAGATCTACGTTTTCTTTCATAAACTAATAGAGGATGTTTCTTTAGTCCTTTTGCAGTGAAGTTTTTATGCTAATCTTCTATTGATGTGTAGAATCTATGGTAAAAACTTCATATATAATGGACACATATTGACCGAGTTAAAGTTTAAAAGAAAAAACGGTCCAAATAACATACAATGTAGGAGCACAAAGCACTCGAGGCCACACCACCATAGGTGACAAGTTTATCTCCCTACAAATAGTGATGCAAGTGGGCTTAATACTCCTACCACTACCGAAATCCGCTTCTTTGTCGAGTGCCGGAGGCTTTGCCGAGCGTTTTTTTTCGGGCGCTCGGCAAAGAAGGCTTTGCCGCGAGCCAAATAAAAAACACTCGGCAAAGCCTCTGCACTCGGCAAAGAAGGCTTTGCCGAGCGTCCGATAAATGGCTCTCGGCAAAGAAGTTTCTTTGCCGAGTGCAAAAAAACACCCGGCAAAGACTTCTTTACCGAGTGCCAAAGTAAAACACTCGGCAAAGCTAATTTTCAAACCATGTTTTGGTGCCCTAAATAAATTCAAATAAAAAAATTTCAACTACAAAGTTTCATAACTTCTCATGATCTACAAACTTTATATTGGTCATTTCTTCATTCGACAAAGTAATAATTACGTTGTTCACAAAATCTACATGTCTCTCATATAGTTTCATGAAACTACAAGAGAGATATATAAGATTTGTGAACAATGTTAGCACCACAATTTTGGATGGAAAAACTTCCTAAATGAAGTTTGTAGATCTCGAAAGGTTATGAAACATTGTAGTTGACCAATTTTTAATTCGAATTCATCTTGTCATGCGAATCTACGTTTGAAATTCAAAATTTTAAAATTCGATTTTTTTAACAGACCTCGGATGGAAAACTTTCTAAATGAAGTTTGTAGATCTCAAAAAGTTATGAAACATTGTAGTTGACCACTTTTTCATTTGAATTCATCTTGTCATGCAAAACTACGTTTGAAATTTAAAATTTTAAAATTCGAATTTTTCAAAAGACCTCGGATGGAAAAACTTCCTAAATGAAGTTTGTAGATCTCGAAAAGTTATGAAACATTGTAGTTGACCACTTTTTCATTTGAATTAATCTTGTCATGCAAAACTACATTTGAAATTCAAAATTTAAAATTTGAATTTTTCAAAAGACCTTGGATGGAAAAACTTTCTATATAAAAAATGTAGTGCCCGAAAAGTTATGAAACTTTGTAGTTGATAACTTTTTGATTTGAATTCGTTTAGGGCCTTAAACAATCAATTTTTCACTTGGTTTAGTATAATATTTGAGTAACCGAAACAGCATATAGATGCATGTGAGTGTGTAGTGCAGGTGGCGGAGGAGGTATCGCATGAGGGAGAGGTCACGAGTTCGAATCCCGCCGACCGCGAATTTTGCACGAAAAATGCTGCGACTTTTTCACATTTTTTTCAGGTTTTTTCGCATTTTTTTTTATTTCGAGCTTTGCCGAGCGTCGAGCTCTCGGCAAAGCCCGGCAAAGGCTTTGCCGAGTGCCCGATAAACTGCTCTCGGCAAAGAAGCCTTTGCCGATCGGATTTTTACCGAGGGCGCTTTGCCGAGAGCTGCGTTCGGCAAAGGCTTTGCCGAGGGCCTTAGAGGCTTTGCCGAGAGCTTGGGGCCCTCGGCAAAGCAGCCGGCTCCGGTAGTGTACAGGCGGCCCGCACGCTGCTGCATCAGCCGCTTACAAAAATTGTGTGTCTACATGGTTCGGCCATATGCTTGGTCTTGCCGCCAACACGCTTCCTCCATACCTTCTAAAGTGTGCACTCCCACCACGTCAGTACGTCGTTGCTTTCAGCGTAATGCGTGATGCAGGATAGGGTGCAGCGTGGTCGGAACGCTAGCACCGCACCTAATCCACCACTGATGAGCAGTGTCCCAAATAGAGCCTCATCGTGGGCGCTGGCCCCAACAGGATGCTTCACATATAGCATGACCGTTGAGCTTGTAGAGATTGGAGCCATAGTTGTCGAGCTTGGTTCCACACCACCGCTCCATGGCATCGCACTCCGTGAACACCATGAGATCGCCTCACCACCGTGGCCTTTGAGCCATGGAATCCTGATCTTCCTATCAATGCGTGTTTCTGACGCATATGCAATGAGGCACCTCTGTGCAGGATGCTGTGCTCTACATGGCGAGCTAGAGGAGATAGTAGCGGTGTTTGAGGAGGTCGATTGACGAGGTGAAGGAGATGAACCACAACTGCCATGGGTATTTACACACTAAATAAAATTCGATCTTTTGATATAAACAATTATTTCTTTTACACCTAAATCTTGAGTCGAATAAAAATTAGTATATGTTTTTTATTAATTTGTTGCAACGCATGGGTAATTTTGGTAGCAATAACAAAGAGGTAAAATTTGAGTCCATTTTTTTGTCTGTCCATTTTTTTTGTTCCGTCTTCCCTTAACTAACTCTATAAATGTGAAAATTGTCCCTCTTCACGTTTGTCTATAGCTCTCACGTTATATATATGACATATGTATGGCATCTTCAAAAATCTTGAATATAACTGGGAATCCCGATCAAATACAAGATGTTCCAATCGAATTCATTTTGTGTTTATTTTGGAAACTTAGGCACCGCGCATGGTATACGAACCCAACTCGCTCACATTGCGTCAAAATCTTTGTCTTGTGTTTCTCCTTGCCAATACAAACTATATATATAAGCTCATAAAAGATATCGGCCTCTATTGGATGCCCGTGCATACTTGTTAGGGACGCGTTGGGCGACAAGGCCGGACATGATCTGCGCGTGATCGAGGTGGCCCCGCCCACAGTGTCTAAGAAGCCGAAGCCGTAGATGCTGACGCGTGGTGACGGGTAGCTCAGCCGTACGAGGTGACGCTGCACGCGGTGGCGAATTCTGGGGAAGGGGAGCGGTTTCTGCAGCGAGCCATCACGAAGCAGGGCCAGCGGCACGGGGAGGTGCTGACTGCTGAGCATGGTGGCGAAGATCCAGGAGTGGCACGGCGCCGTGGTAGAGCTGGAGCACAGTCTCCTAGAGCTGCAGTAGGTACGTGTTCGGTATCCCTAGGTGGTCAACGACATGGCCGTGCTGGTGGCCGCGCAGGGGAGCGGCTGGACAACATCGAGGGCAACATTGGCCACGCCAGGCAGGTGCAGATCTACCAATATGGCGGTATCTGGCGACCGCCAGACCTCAGCGACGGTGAGATCCGCCAGCCCTCCTGTCATGGCCGGCCTTTTTTTTTGTTCTTCGACTGCTGTTTCCGCGAGGAAGACGACATTATTGCGTGTGCGAGCACCAGATACCGATTGGAGTTGTTGGACACACATGGCTCGACGTAATGGGCCGCTTGACCACTAACAAGTAATGCAATCTAAAGCCCAGGCCCAGTAGAGAAGGCGAACAAGCAAGCTCCAAGCAAACCGATTCTCAGTTTCCCATCTTGGCCGCACTCACCAAGGTCCAAGGTCCAAGGCTGCACTCACCAAGGCCTAGTGGTAGGGCTGTCCAGTGAGAATTTTTTTTCTGGTGATCGCACCTTTTTCTAGAATATTTTTCCAGAAATTTTAGGTACACGCACACGTGTCTGTTCGGTGGTACTGCACGTTTCCCGTGCATCGGAGGCGAGACCTCCTAATGTTTTTTTTACGTATGTACGGACGTGCACGCGTGCTTGTGGTATGAGTGTGGAGTGTGTGAGTTCTGTACGTCCAAATTATACCCGATAAAAAAAAGGCCCAAGGGTGAGGTGACGAGACCGAGGATCCATCCCTGCACCTGCACCAATCATGATTGGAGCTTTGGGCTTCAATATAAATAATTTATGTTACGTCAACTTCTGCACCCGCACAAGAGGAAGACGATTGCAACTTCAAATGCAAAACACAAGCACAGGTTGCTGCTTCTAAAGGACAATCACAACTTCACGAGGAGACCAATGATGAGTGAGAAGTCGATCTTTTTGTCCATTTGAAACATCATTTATGAGTTAATGATATCTTTTATATACATTCTTATTTCGCTGCATTATTGTCTCCTATTTTTTATATGCTTGCTCCCCATCACTTAAATTAATAGTAAAAAGTCCCGTATTGGTGGATTTTTAGTCTGGACCCACCACTGGCGCCTAGGTATCATTCAAATAAAATCATTTGTATTCTGTACTTCTATATTGCTAGGACACACTTCAAGGCACTTAAAAAATCAATAATATTACATCTACACTCTTCCATGCTTGTATGAGTTAAAGTGTATAGACATCCCAAGATGGCTATGATTCGTGTCCATATACTCTCTCCGTCCCAAAATAGATGTCATTCTCACTTCCCGAGAAGTCAAACGCTTTAAACTTTGACCAAATATATATAAGAATATATAAATATTTATAATGCATAATTAGTATCATTAGGTAGATCGTTGAATATACTTTCATAATATACTTATTTGGAGATATAAATGTTGCACGCATTTTCTACAAACCTAGTCAAATGTTGAGAAAGTTTGACCTGCATGCATCCCATAACGACTTCTATTCTGGGACAGAGGGAGTACGAGTGAGAGCAACGTACGTCATGTTATGGTAAACAGTCAAATTGTTCCTAGTGATCCTAGTGAATAGATGTCGTCCTTGATCCTAGTGAAGACAGATTGTTCCCCACTCGATGATTCTTTGAAAACTCTGGCGTTTCTCTCCTTCCAAATATGCCAAACAGTCAGTATGTCTAAAGAGTGCGCCTCCTTATTGCCTCCCGCCGTCATTGCCATGAACCAGTCCTCCATATCTCTGTGCCCAGTCCAAACAGTAGGCTCAAGGTTTGCACAATTGCTCCACTCCTTCCAAGTGCTGCATAAGGTTATGGCTACCTTGGATAACACCTTCAGCCTTCTAATTCTCTACTGATGCAGGTATTTCATTCCTCAGAGATTGATTGATTATAACTGAAGGTCCTGTTTTAGTCTTCCCAAGTTATTTTCTTAAAGTCAAATGCAACAACATGACCCAGTTGTTATAATTTTCTCTTTACATCCTATTTTCATCGCTTTACTCTACAGTTGCTCTTCAACAAATACACTGTCCCACTTAATTTATGATATGGTTTCGTAGTCAGAATATCTTTATGTTGTGTACTGGAAGAACTTTCCATGTACCCCCTTCCCAATAAATCTACATTTTTTAACCCACTAAGATTCATGTGTTAATGATTTTTTTTCCGTCTATGTCCTCTGCAAAGCAAAGAATATTCATGCAGAGGAACACTACGGTGGTTGCTCCTCCAATATTACTATATACGATGATCTCTGGCTCCACTCCATGGGCACATCTTTTCTTTTCCCCTTTGTTGTCAAAATGCTCACACTTGGGCCACTAGAAAAGATATTAATGCTGATACTGATGATATCTTATAGTTGCTGATACTTATGATATCTTATAGTCAACCTTGTAATCTGGAAATGGTGCAGGTTGTTTCATATGTGGCTCTTCCTTTTCATTTTCCATTTCCTCTTAATATTCTAGGTTCAACAACTCACATGGCTAATTGCAGGTTCTCCAAGACATAGGAACAAAGGCACTTATATAAACAAATATAACTGCACTTCAATAATATATTATCTGAACAACCTTCTCTTTGTTAACGAACAAAAGATTTATACTATCCATTGCGACACTGTCCAAATCTAGAGGTGTCCAAGGCAGGTGCAGGTGCAGGTGCGGCAACACCGCGCCCCGTTTGTAGTTAACAAACTGAAACCGATAAGTGTCAAGACGTGGAGCCTTATGGCTATGGTACATCATGTGTGAACTGGCCGTTACTGTGATTTTTCGCCTCCCAGATAATAATTAGTTATTTTTCACAAATGACATTTTTCCCACTTCCAATGGATTTCCAAGACTCTGAATGTGCCTATGTGCTAGCACTGGGTCATCCTCAGCAACAGTAGAAATGTTTATATCAGAGCTGTATGAAATGAATAATGTTTATATTAGGACATAAATGTAGCTACAAATCCTATAGAATAGATTATTTTGCCAAGAGGCCCAACAAAAGATTTGAAACAATCATTTTCTTTAGCTAAATTAGTATTTTGCAGTAAACCTTTTGCATCACGCATGTCCTGACTTTGATGTTGAACCCATTTGCACTGGAACATGGCACCATGTTGTGCTTTGGTTTCTCCTTCACCAGTGGACACTTTCCTTATGACATCCAGGGAACAAAAATCAGGCTCATTGCCACTTCAAAAAAAAAAAAACTATAGCACAAGAATATTTTGTTATATTCATACAGAGTAGATCATGGGGCATTGGGGATGGAATACGGAACTTAAGTGCTAATTATATAAGAATCACTAGTTAATTAATTCAAAGATGCAAAACCTCTTGTCAACAGTCAGTTTTATTTCCGGCAAGGAACATGAGCACATCACCACCTCTGTGTGTGTACTTCTTCAACCCGGGTTCCCTGGTGGCAAGGTCTGAAGTAGGCACACCGCAAGGCACTAAAGGCAGACCTAAGGCGTCCCCCTTTCCGAGAACCGCAAAATCGGAAAAGATTGTGCAGGAAGCTCACCACGGAGTAGTCCAAGTGGAGTAGGGCGAAGCGCAACTAGTGTCGAGGTCACAATTGGACCAGGGGAAGTGACATGCAACGAGCGAGTAGGTGATGATTGGGGCATGGAGTTAGGAATTAAACAGGCTGTTTGCCTTGGCTGCCATGTCTGTGTGCTCTCGGAGTCAAAGTCCATGGTGATGGCGGAGAATGGGAGGGGCTCTCAGAGTCAAAGTCCGTAGTAGGGGCGATGGAAGGGGAGCTCTTTGCAGAAGAGAGCAACAAGAGGGGGATATAGATGCAAGGGGTTGAGAGATGCGTACCGAGGTGGACCCATATGTTAGCGCCTAGAAAAATTGGGGGATGGGGCGTGCGATCGGTGGATGAGGTAAGCATATCGCTGGAGGGTTTCATCCTGCCGGGCAGACCTAGACATTTGCCGATTTTTAGTTGTATATAATAAATATAGAGAAGAGATTATTACTTGTGTTTTATTGTAGAGTAATAATTCGCAAACTTCTTTTATGCAGTAAACTGAAACCACAAATCAGTTTGTTATCTCAAAATTTTACTTTGCAGGACTTGCTGCATGCAGTCATAAAAGGAACATCTCGTATTTTTGTTTGTGTGGTGGTTACCGCGACAACACTGGAAAGGGATTTTTTTCTACGAAAGCAATGCGTTTGTTGAGATACTCTAGTATTGCTTAGTTTCCTTCCTGTTTTGTCTAGGCATGTAGGTGCACTGATTTTGAAAGGCAGAATACTTGCTATAGTTTACTCTCTGTAACCATATTAGGTTTATCATATGTGCTTTGTACTGGGACAATAATCATAGATGATTAAGTCGATTCTCTGATTGCAACATTCAGATGCATCACGTTTGCATACACAACTATCATCCTCTTGCAACGCACATGACTCACTTAGCTTGAAAAAAATGAACATATCCCAAGCCTCTCCCAACGATCTATTACCACCAAAGCCTGTCAAATGGAAAGCCACAGACTACCTATCCAGTGAATGATATCTTCAAACAACACTGTCCTGCTCTAGACAATAGATTTCCATACTGGCTGCTATTGTCCTCCTTTGCCATCCATGCTTATGGTAAATTCTTCCCACGCATTCATTAGCAACCTGTATTAGTGGAATATATATATCACATCAAGTTAGATCAAGGGTTCCCATTATTATTTTTCATTACTTCAAGAATAATAGTTCTTCATCATTATCGATTAATAGTACAACCATACATTCAGCCTTTCTCTGGAGTATGTGCACTTGTCGGCTACCAAAAGAAATATCAGCAGAAGTCATGACTCATGAGAATATCACCTGTTTTGGAAGCTCTCAGGTCTCAACTTTATACGAACTGCACCTTCTTCCTCATGATCTCCTTCAAAGACAGTGCTCTGGAATATCCTACGAGCAACAAATAGTGCTAAGAAGATTAAGAAAGCATCAATGTATCAGCCATTGAGCCCGGGCACACACCTTACACATATTTGGCATGCTCCTATGGTCTTTCAGATTAATTCAGATTTGCTTCTATGCCCCTGTCTGAACTCTGAACAGCCTGTAAACAGAGATAGTATTTGCACATGATTATTCAAGCAGCAATCTGTTCTCTCCCAATTAACACCCACCTATTCCTTAAATTATGCAAACAGCTAGAGACCTACTAGCCCATTCAACGCCTATCAACAGATGTGACTATTTCTGGATCTAAGCAAGCCAATAATGCATAATCCTAATCCGACATGCCTAATATCACCCCATATAACAAGGTGGCAACAACATCATATGGACTGAATCAATCAAATCACACAAACAACTTTACCTGCCAAACTCGATGGACAACCAAAAGACTCAATTTTCCATGACTTAAGGAATAGATTTACTAGACCTGAATTTACCATAGACAATGACAGTATCCTGAATTTATCCATCTCTTTTGCTTCTTTCAATCACCAGGGAAGCTTCTTATAGGTAAACCATCAAGCACAATTTTTTAGATAAAGGAAAAAGTGTCTGCTTCTGCACTTATGAAAAAGTGCATGCAGCAAAATAATTACAGGCCACAGCAACACTTGGTGTTCATTCTTTGCTTCCACATCCCTTTCTACAATCTGGCCTTGAATAATGTGGTTGGAGGCTGAGACCTCGGGCCTGAAGGATGACTAACCATTTCTAACTTCCCGATGTTCGAGTTCCCTAAACACAAGTGCCACGGTAAAGCCCACCATCACTACTACATAGAACTGTTTGGAGGCGGGTAAAACAGACTAATGGAGGCGGGCATTGCAACCGCCTCCAATCAAAGGCCTTTGCAACCACCTCCAATCAAAGGCCTCCATTAATGGAGATTAACAAAAGCGGTTGCTTTGCCCGCCTCCATAAATCAAACAGGAAAAAGAAAAAAACCGGTGAACAGGCCCATCCAGGGGCCGTCGCCACTGCAGCTCGCTGGATCAGCCGCCGTGGGGCTCCTCCACACCAGATCCGCCATCGGCAAGCTCCTCCTAGCTGGATCCACTGACGGATAGAGCCCGCTGCCACACCCCTCCACTTGCACTGGCCGGATCCGCCATCGGCGGGCTCCTCTTGGCCGGATCCACCGCCGAATCGAGCCCCGCGCCGAGGGCTGAGCGTGGTTGCGGGCCCGTGCCAAGGGCTGAGCACTGCTGCAGCCCCATGGCACCGTGGCCCCACGCCACTCGTCTAGTGCCACCTTGGACCTGCGCCACGTGTCGAGCACCAAGACAGCCCAGCGTTAGAGGGAGAGGGAGAGGGCGAGTGAGGGCATCGGAGGCAAGAGGAGAGGGCGAAGTGAGGGAGAGAGAGGAGGGCGGCTAAGGAGGGAGAGGCAGAGGAAGGCAACTGAGGAGGACGCCGCTCAACTAAGGAGGGAGGGAGAACAAAAGAAATGAGTGAAAGAAAACCCTGTGTATTTATATCTGTTAAGAATCGGCCTATCCACAGATTGTTAGATCTGTGTTCCGTTCCTGGTCCCAAGAAAAAGACGTGTAGAAGTTGTAGATTGATTCCGTCTCCCTTGCCTAATCCCAAAAACAATACACAAGAACACACAGGAGACGCAGGTATACTGTGGAACTCATATATCTTCTTTCATTATAGATCGGTACAGGTTCCTTTATATAGTCTTAACCCTTCAGGGGTATATTTGGTATGAGCCCAAAATAATATTAGGGTTATTGTTTCCCAACACTCCCCCTTGGGCGAATACCGTGATCAACTCATGCCTCATTAAAACTCCTAAAAACCCAGTGGGAAAATATGGAGAAAGAGTACATAGTGCCGCTTAATGTATTTGCACATTGTTGCCTCGTTAAAACCTTACATGAGAAACTTCAGGAAAACTCATCAAGGAAAAAGAGTACAACTTATGTCTTCAGGACAAATTGTAACCTTTTGGATTATATCATTTTGAATCTTCTAGAATTCTGATCAAGGGTTAATATTCTAGGAAAATTCTCCCCTTGTCTTTGTAACTGTCCTGCTATGCCAAGAACGTTTTCTACAGGAAGCATGTGCACATAGAGACTTAACAAATATATCGCATACATTACAAGGATCATTTCATAATTTTAGCCTCATCTTACTTCTGGAACTCGTGAGGTAAAAATATGAAGTGTACATAAACAATAAACCCACTTTCATAAATGGTGTCATAATAAAGCCTTCAACAATGTTTGAGACTTTCAGAGTCTCGTGAATGATAATCAATATCTCATAAATACTCTCCCTGATGACGACATCTGTTGAAGTAATCCATTCCCATGACATTAACCATTATTTGGAAATAAATATAAATGTGGATAGTGTGCCAGTGATATTACAAGATTTCCACAATATTCAGTCTTCATGACATTTGTCTCACTATTCTTCAAGAACATTGAGATAGAAAATATTATATTCTAGCATGCATATATCAGGATGCATGTTTGTGCAACTTAAAGTAGCAATAACACATATCTTCCAGATGTAATTAATAATCATTATTCTTATATCATTATAATTTTCATGATTCATAATAGTCGTGCCTCCTTCTAGGATTGACTATGGATTCTTCAAGAATCTTTAATCTTTAATACATAGTAAGACATCACAAGTCTGTATTTCTAGCGTAACGGGGAAAGTATTGCTAGTAACACCACATATATCATTTTTTTCAGAGGATACTTCAACTCCACATCTTCAGGTGGAGACGCATTATATCACAAGTATATATACACTCATAGTAAAAGCTCATGTGCTTATATGGTATACCTTTGTTCCTTTCAATTCCTCTTTTCATTCTTACTTCTCGGGTGTATTCAGACTTATAACTGTAACACCCCTGGTGTTACTAGCTTATTTAGCACCGCGATTTAGGCCTAAGAAAAATTTCCGAAACGAGTTTCTCGGGTTTTTAATTTAAAACGTACTTGCTGCGACAAGTGAATCCCGTGTGACTTAGTTTCGTGGACTCAAATAAACGCTCAGGATAAATTACGCAGTGCATAGAAATATTCAGGAATGTTCGACAATGATTTTAGAGAACGATTTGTCCTGTTAGATTAAGCATGAAAATCAACTTTTATAAATAAAATAAAATCCATTAATAAATAGAACGATACCTATATATAAACTCACGGGTTTATTTTGTTAAGCACGAACTGACGAGAAAGAGAGCGCGGCAACTTCGTTTATTTTGCCGGCATGCAATGTACTCGCCTGGCATTACTTTTTACTGTCTCGTTCTCATCGTGGCCCAGCAATTCGCTGCATTGCAAGGTCTCCTCATCCATCCGCATCCATGCTCTCTGGCTTTTGCTTTGCTTCTCTTTGACTTGATTACTTGCTAACCCTTTGCTGTAACCATGATCGTGTTGGATAATCCTATCAAGAAGCTAGTGCTTATCCTTGATGATCATGTGAGGAAGTGAAAATATTACTGATCATGATCATTGCTTTAATAATGACAGAGTTAAATCGTGCACGAGGAGCGCTTTTAATAATGGCAGCGGAAACATTACAGAGCATGAGCTGTAGCACCGTGGAAATAACTGTAGCATGAGTCAACACTGCCACTGAGTCTTGGAGCGCACACGACACGCAGAAAACACTGTAGCGGTGTGGAAACACTGTAGCGGTGTGGAAACACTGTAGCACCATGGAAACACTGTTCATCCGAAGCATCACGACTTGCGCAGCGACGTTTTATTGCCTTTAAGCAAGCTAGTTAGCCGCTAATCTTACGACGCGTCGCTGTCGCGCCTTCGCGTCGCCTGCCTTTAAAAGGTTACACCGAGCCGTTCCGCTCCGCTACTCACTTGCTTCTCTCAAATCAAGTTTCTCTGTTCTTGCCCGTGAAAGTTGCGTATATCGATTTCTCCCGAGCTGCATTAATCAGCTGAGGTAGCTAATCTGTAATTGATCTTCTCATTCTCTAATGTTTCCTTGACCTGTGGTCTCCTTCCCCCATTAATTCCTTGACCTGCATGAATGAATCAGCACCCCACCACCAAGCACGTTTAGCCCAAAGCACACTCTAGTCCTGATGTGCTCGTCAAGTCCAAAGACCACTCAAAGTCTATCATTTGAATTAATGCACTCATGACCAAAGACCCACTCCAAGTTCATCACGTGAAATCCAATTCACATGACTAGCTAGCCAAATGCCAGCTCCACCTCCAGCCCACATCTCCTGCCTATAAAAGGACACGCCAAGCCTGCCAAGCCATCCCACTTCACCGCTCACCATCTTACTCTCTAAATTGAGTTTCTCTGTTCTTGCCTGGGAAGGCTACGCTCTGTTGATCTCCTTCCTCAAGCTGTAATTGACCATGGTAGATAGTCCCCATACATCCCCTACCTCCCTTCTACCTCCCCATGCCCTTAGATTTGGAAGTCATGGCCAGAATCGCCATCAGGTGAAAGTCCAGCAGCTATCCATGGTGGACGAGCTGAGGAGCACAAACGCTCGGTGCTCTCTGTGTCTCTCTCAAAGAATCCTAGCCGTATACCCACTTTGCTCTTTATTTAAGTCCACAGCAGCAGCTTGTCCTATGCCATGTGCTAGTAGCAAAGCCGAGAACCAACTCAGCTCCTATACACGTAAAGTCAAGAGTCTTGAGCCATTAATCCACTCCACCAATTTCTTTATTCCTTTTCCCTTTCTAATAACCAGCGGCAGCTCGTGGCCACTAATCACATTTCATTTTCTCTCCTCGTGATTAATTAGCGGCCACCTTGCACAATTAATATCTCCACTATGCTAACTCTGATTCCATCACTTCTTCTTCCTAAATTCATCTAAAATCGAACCCCACCTATCCATAAAGTTTCATAATTTTTGGAACACAGTTGAATTTATGTGAATATTTAATTGTGTATGTTTGCCGAGTACCGCGAGTTCGACACCGACGGAGGGACGTCGATGGATTGTGGAGTCATCGGGAGTTGCTGGAGAAATGGTACTTTTGGAAGCGTGATCGGATTTCTAAGAATTTCGGCTGTCATTGATTATTTACATCTATGCATTTGCATCAATACATATCATAATAGGAATGATGGTGGATCGTGGGATCAACTGGAGTAGCTGAAAGATGATGCTATGGTGATCATATCACGAAGATGGAATGCTAACTTTTGGTTATATTTTACCCAGGCAAGCCCCGGTGCATAACCTCTATTATGCTGCACTTTATTTATGCTTGTGCATTAAGTTTTAAGGAGTTGAATGAAACCCACTTGCATATATATATCCTGATCCCATGAGTCTTACTAGTATGTCAAGATCGTGTAGATTGCTATGCTACAGGACTCCGGTAGAAGTCGAGTGATTGCCCGTCACTCGCGAGAGATAGGAAATATATTATTGTTATTATTATCATGTTACTACCACATGGAACATATTTGAATGATAATTGGAGACCGGGCGGAACGGGCTTGGATGGATTTGGACCTGGTTGGGCAACAGAGCGGGGCTCTGGTTGCATTTGTTCCGCCTGTGTCGATTAAGGACCGTTCGTTGCATTGGATTCCATAGTCAGGTCACAGACCTACTTATCCCGAGCATATACTAGCGGATGGGGGCTAGAAAGACTTGTTATTCTCTTGTCATGGGTTCCGGCTCCATCCGGACCAACTGAAGGTGGATTATATATGGGTATTAGGAGGTCTAAGCACCGCGAGAGGGCGGGGGCTTGGAGTCCCAGTATGGACGGGGACTCGGTTCTCTTGACAGGAGGATAATGGGTTGGTCCTGTTCGTACCTCGGTACGGGTGGGGCGTGTGTTTTTCGGGGTACCCAGCTGGGCTACATTGATTCGCGAATCGCCGTCAATTTGACGGTCCGACATGACTATAATCTGGCATCGTAGTAAGAACTGTGGAAGATGGTGAAATGGTTCTGATTGCTTACTACATGCTTGAAAGTAGCTTTGGTGCTTACATAGAAAGGGTGGGTTAATGAACTACCAATGACTGCTAATAAAAGTTAAATATAAGGATGCACCTTTAGTAATGCTTCCTGCAGTTGCAATAACCCACAAGCCAGATAGCCTTGCATATCCTTGGAGCCTTTTCTTTCCTTCTGACGGGTAAGTCTTGCGGAGTACAATTGAGTACTCAGGGTTTGTTCTACCCTGTTGCAGGTGACAGGTGTTCTTGAAGCTGACTTTTATGTGTGGAAACCTCCTGGGGGGCTCAGTGAGGATTTCCCTTACGTTGCGGATATAGAGTTGATTTATAACTCTCACCAAAAATGTTTTACAAAGGAAAGATTTACCACCTATTATGAATTCTTGTATATAAATGTTCATCATGATAATATTTAACTCATCATCAAATGGTTTCATTTCCGCTGAACTCTGATAACATTTTATTTTCCACTGTTATAATTAAACAATGGATTACCCTGATGTTGTACTAAAAGTGATGTAAGAAATGGTAAAGATGTTGTAAGCTTTATCTCTCATTTATGATCCTGAGGTAAAAATGTGGATTTTCGAGTTCTCCCTCGGGTGTGCTCGACGGAATCGCAGAGTTTATTGCTCTCCCTTGGGTACTTAGTGTCTAATGGAAGACAAGTACTCTTGGGAGGGTATTAAATTAGGCGGTTCTGCCACAGGTGGTATCAGAGCATAAATGAGGAAATAAAGCTTCAAAACTCCTTTCTAAATTAAAATTTGACAACACATTTTTGCAAAAAGTTAGGGCGTTTGCATACGAAGTTATATAAGTAGCCCTATTACTATAGTTAAGTCTTCGGAATAAGTTTAAGTAGGCTTTCGTCCGGTAAACTAACTGGTGTGTAGCGTGCGGTCCTAAAGTCAGACGCGCTATTTTGCTATAGTCATCGTGCGAGTCCTACTTGCAGGTGCCCTGTTTCTAGGTACCACGCGTCCCTGTCCCGGAGTTACTGTTGTACGGTGGCTTCGTGTTTCGCGTTCGCTCGTGATTCATGACTGTCGGGGCTTACGTTTTCGGCACTCCTTCTGCGCCCTTGTCGGACCTCTGCCCTGCAACCGTGCTAGTCTTTATGGCCTCGGACACCGCCCACCTCGTGTGCGTAAAAATCCTGTTGTTGTACTTTTACTGGTTCCCACGCATGGCTCGAGGGTGGTCTGCGCCAGGACCACTGGCCGCTCTGCCTTTTTAAGGGGGCCAAGCCCAGCCACTTTGTGTCACCACTCAGTGCATTCCAGCTCGCTTAGCCCTTTTCTCTTGAGCAAGCTTCTCCTCAAGCCTTCCTTGCAACCACCACCCACCTAGGATGGCAGGAGTTTGGGTTAGCAGCTACTGCCTGAACACCGAGGGTTTTCCCAAAATCCTGTATGCTACCCTACAAAAACTCGGCATTCGGGAGCGTCCTGAGTATGAGGGTCGTGAGTACATGAAGCATGGCATGGAGCGATGCAAGGTCACCATCTACATTGGCAAGAGTGAGGAGTTTCCCGACGTCACTGAAGCCTGGAATGTGACCGCAACCGGGTTTCGCTTCGGCGACACCTACCAGGTTGTGGCCCGCAAAGCCTTGCGACATCTGTGCCAGATCTATGAGCAGCCCATTGCTCGTACCCCCATGCGGTTCTTTCCACCTTTGGACAAGAATCGGCGAGTATGGAGGGCTCGCATGGAGGCCTTGCGGGGTCAGGACGTGCAAGAGGACAACCCGACCGTGGTGCACCTGACCACGTACTTGCTCGCTCTGGATGAGCAGTACGACCGGCAGGCCTCGGAGCTGAGAGAGTGTCTCCACCGAGCTGAGGAAGCCGAGATCTTCTCTAGGATGCTCGAAGTGCAGCTTGCTGAAGCTCATGCCAATCTAGCAGCCGCTGAGAGTCGAGAGGCTGCCATGGCGGAGGCCGTCAAGGTGGACCAAGACCGTCATGCCCAGGAGCTGGAGGACGCCTATCTTGCCACAAGGGCCAAGCGTAGGACGCTCGCCACGGAAAGGCAGGAACCCTTAATCCTGGAGGGGATCCCTGTCCATCCGCTGGAGAGAAGGAGAACTGGTTTTGCAGCACCTCCGCCCACGGAAGCCTCAGAAGTAGAGTCATTGCTTCCCCTCACCCAGCCACCACCACAAGAAGGAGTAGATCCACAACCTAGTGCAGCAGAAGAACCCCAGGAGCCCAGGAAAGAAGCCGTTTGGGCCGACGAAGTAGATTAGTTGTCCTAGGGAAGATGTAACTGTTGCTAGTAGTGCTTTTCATCGTTGTCCCCTAGTGTTGTAGTCTTTCCGTTGTACCGCAGCCGTAGTTGTTAAGGGCGCCTGGTTGTACGTTTCGAGCGATGTGTCGAGTGTGGGAGAGTGTATGCCTGTATGTTGCACCCGTGTAGGGCCGTTGGGAATGAGTATTTGCTTTATCCATTGTGTTGTTACGTCGTTTTTCCTTAGACCTCGTTCGATTCGCTTAGGGTTCTTGAGACGACAATAAGCAGGTTACAAGGGGAACAACTATTCTGATGCAGCAGATCGGCCGTGATTGGAAAATAGAGGACACTGTATCACTAATTGTGGATGTCCCAGCAGAACACTTGAATTCCCTTGATTTAAATCTGCCTTGGGATTTACTTTACTTGTTCCTTATTTTGAAAGGAACCTGTGTTGCCTGAATTTTCCCTTACTCCTCTGATTCTGTGGTCTATGACCCCGTTGTTTTTACTGCGAGTAAGTTGGTAATAGTTACTTAGTTAATAGCTTATGGTGCCGCGACGGAACCGAGGGCCACCTGTGGAACAGCTGCCACATGGTGACGCTGCTCGACGCGCGCTGGTATCGAGGTTGTTGACCAAGTGCTTTTACCGAGTTACACCGCGGTATCGCTCTTGCTATAAAAATTCTCTTTGGTAAAAATATCCTTGTGTTCGAATGGGAAATCCACAATGGGTTGATAGAATTGTGCTCTGTCAAAGTAACAGGGGTAACAAGGTTTTTTGAAGAAAGGAAAAGAAGAAAGAGAAAAGCAACAGGAAAGTTAGCCCGCACGTAGGTCAGAGAAATTGCATCGCCCGACTTGACGTCGTTCCTGTGACCGGTTTGGTCACGCTACATACGCCGGGTCGCTGTCACTGCGTACCCTGTGGACGCCGTTTGTGGTGGGGCCCACGTGTGCCGTTCTCGCGTGACCACGGCGTTGTGCCGCACTCGCCTCGTCTTGTCGCACTGTACGCCCCTCTGATCCCGGCACCCGTGTCGGCTCTCGATTCTCGCTCTCGTCCCCGTACCGGACCCCCCCTCTTTCTTTTCCTTTGGGGCCCCGTTGCTCGCACGCCGCCTGGTCGAGCGAACCGCATCCCCTCCTTTCTCCTTTGCCCACTCAAGCTCGCACAGGGAGCGCACCATGGCCGACGCTCTCCCCACCTTGTGACCCCCCCAGTGATTCCCATCTCCTCCGTTTCCGGTGCACTGCATCACCACCTCCGTCCACCAAGCTTTTATAATGCCACCTTGCTTCTCCTCCATTCAACCCCCAGATCCAGAGTAGAGTTCATAGTATCGACTTCCTCCGTCTGTGCTCTGGTGGGAGAAGCTCGAGAAGTAGTCAGGAAGAAAGTAGTTGGAGGTAGGGCTACGAGATCCAGTCGTTGCTCGCAGATCTAGGGTTGCTAGTCAGAGGCAATGGTGTAACTTGAGAAGAAGGGATCTGGTTTCCATGGAGAAGTTCAAGTTCATCCCTGGTTAGTTTAGGTTTTAGAGTTCGCAATGATCTTTGTACCAGTCTCCAATTTCTGGCTGTGTTGGGCATACGCCATGTTCTGGATAATCGTTTTCCTTCTGCTTTTCCATTGTCCCCGTCTTCGTCGATTTCTAGAGAGGTTGTGAGTTGTATTAGATTTGTTCTTAGCCGTGTTCTCTAGATCCCGGAGTAGTTTGGTGTTCGAAGTCATGTAATCTCCTATGTAAGCTCAGATCTGTGAAACGTAATCACGTTTCCCTCTTTTGTTTCTTGTTCCAGATCTCGGGACGAGATCCTTTTTAAGGGGGGAAGGATGTAACACCCCTGGTGTTACTAGCTTATTTAGCACCGCGATTTAGGCCTAAGAAAAATTTCCGAAACGAGTTTCTCGGGTTTTTAATTTAAAACGTACTTGCTGCGACAAGTGAATCCCGTGTGACTTAGTTTCGTGGACTCAAATAAACGCTCAGGATAAATTACGCAGTGCATAGAAATATTCAGGAATGTTCGACAATGATTTTAGAGAACGATTTGTCCTGTTAGATTAAGCATGAAAATCAACTTTTATAAATAAAATAAAATCCATTAATAAATAGAACGATACCTATATATAAACTCACGGGTTTATTTTGTTAAGCACGAACTGACGAGAAAGAGAGCGCGGCAACTTCGTTTATTTTGCCGGCATGCAATGTACTCGCCTGGCATTACTTTTTACTGTCTCGTTCTCATCGTGGCCCAGCAATTCGCTGCATTGCAAGGTCTCCTCATCCATCCGCATCCATGCTCTCTGGCTTTTGCTTTGCTTCTCTTTGACTTGATTACTTGCTAACCCTTTGCTGTAACCATGATCGTGTTGGATAATCCTATCAAGAAGCTAGTGCTTATCCTTGATGATCATGTGAGGAAGTGAAAATATTACTGATCATGATCATTGCTTTAATAATGACAGAGTTAAATCGTGCACGAGGAGCGCTTTTAATAATGGCAGCGGAAACATTACAGAGCATGAGCTGTAGCACCGTGGAAATAACTGTAGCATGAGTCAACACTGCCACTGAGTCTTGGAGCGCACACGACACGCAGAAAACACTGTAGCGGTGTGGAAACACTGTAGCGGTGTGGAAACACTGTAGCACCATGGAAACACTGTTCATCCGAAGCATCACGACTTGCGCAGCGACGTTTTATTGCCTTTAAGCAAGCTAGTTAGCCGCTAATCTTACGACGCGTCGCTGTCGCGCCTTCGCGTCGCCTGCCTTTAAAAGGTTACACCGAGCCGTTCCGCTCCGCTACTCACTTGCTTCTCTCAAATCAAGTTTCTCTGTTCTTGCCCGTGAAAGTTGCGTATATCGATTTCTCCCGAGCTGCATTAATCAGCTGAGGTAGCTAATCTGTAATTGATCTTCTCATTCTCTAATGTTTCCTTGACCTGTGGTCTCCTTCCCCCATTAATTCCTTGACCTGCATGAATGAATCAGCACCCCACCACCAAGCACGTTTAGCCCAAAGCACACTCTAGTCCTGATGTGCTCGTCAAGTCCAAAGACCACTCAAAGTCTATCATTTGAATTAATGCACTCATGACCAAAGACCCACTCCAAGTTCATCACGTGAAATCCAATTCACATGACTAGCTAGCCAAATGCCAGCTCCACCTCCAGCCCACATCTCCTGCCTATAAAAGGACACGCCAAGCCTGCCAAGCCATCCCACTTCACCGCTCACCATCTTACTCTCTAAATTGAGTTTCTCTGTTCTTGCCTGGGAAGGCTACGCTCTGTTGATCTCCTTCCTCAAGCTGTAATTGACCATGGTAGATAGTCCCCATACATCCCCTACCTCCCTTCTACCTCCCCATGCCCTTAGATTTGGAAGTCATGGCCAGAATCGCCATCAGGTGAAAGTCCAGCAGCTATCCATGGTGGACGAGCTGAGGAGCACAAACGCTCGGTGCTCTCTGTGTCTCTCTCAAAGAATCCTAGCCGTATACCCACTTTGCTCTTTATTTAAGTCCACAGCAGCAGCTTGTCCTATGCCATGTGCTAGTAGCAAAGCCGAGAACCAACTCAGCTCCTATACACGTAAAGTCAAGAGTCTTGAGCCATTAATCCACTCCACCAATTTCTTTATTCCTTTTCCCTTTCTAATAACCAGCGGCAGCTCGTGGCCACTAATCACATTTCATTTTCTCTCCTCGTGATTAATTAGCGGCCACCTTGCACAATTAATATCTCCACTATGCTAACTCTGATTCCATCACTTCTTCTTCCTAAATTCATCTAAAATCGAACCCCACCTATCCATAAAGTTTCATAATTTTTGGAACACAGTTGAATTTATGTGAATATTTAATTGTGTATGTTTGCCGAGTACCGCGAGTTCGACACCGACGGAGGGACGTCGATGGATTGTGGAGTCATCGGGAGTTGCTGGAGAAATGGTACTTTTGGAAGCGTGATCGGATTTCTAAGAATTTCGGCTGTCATTGATTATTTACATCTATGCATTTGCATCAATACATATCATAATAGGAATGATGGTGGATCGTGGGATCAACTGGAGTAGCTGAAAGATGATGCTATGGTGATCATATCACGAAGATGGAATGCTAACTTTTGGTTATATTTTACCCAGGCAAGCCCCGGTGCATAACCTCTATTATGCTGCACTTTATTTATGCTTGTGCATTAAGTTTTAAGGAGTTGAATGAAACCCACTTGCATATATATATCCTGATCCCATGAGTCTTACTAGTATGTCAAGATCGTGTAGATTGCTATGCTACAGGACTCCGGTAGAAGTCGAGTGATTGCCCGTCACTCGCGAGAGATAGGAAATATATTATTGTTATTATTATCATGTTACTACCACATGGAACATATTTGAATGATAATTGGAGACCGGGCGGAACGGGCTTGGATGGATTTGGACCTGGTTGGGCAACAGAGCGGGGCTCTGGTTGCATTTGTTCCGCCTGTGTCGATTAAGGACCGTTCGTTGCATTGGATTCCATAGTCAGGTCACAGACCTACTTATCCCGAGCATATACTAGCGGATGGGGGCTAGAAAGACTTGTTATTCTCTTGTCATGGGTTCCGGCTCCATCCGGACCAACTGAAGGTGGATTATATATGGGTATTAGGAGGTCTAAGCACCGCGAGAGGGCGGGGGCTTGGAGTCCCAGTATGGACGGGGACTCGGTTCTCTTGACAGGAGGATAATGGGTTGGTCCTGTTCGTACCTCGGTACGGGTGGGGCGTGTGTTTTTCGGGGTACCCAGCTGGGCTACATTGATTCGCGAATCGCCGTCAATTTGACGGTCCGACATGACTATAATCTGGCATCGTAGTAAGAACTGTGGAAGATGGTGAAATGGTTCTGATTGCTTACTACATGCTTGAAAGTAGCTTTGGTGCTTACATAGAAAGGGTGGGTTAATGAACTACCAATGACTGCTAATAAAAGTTAAATATAAGGATGCACCTTTAGTAATGCTTCCTGCAGTTGCAATAACCCACAAGCCAGATAGCCTTGCATATCCTTGGAGCCTTTTCTTTCCTTCTGACGGGTAAGTCTTGCGGAGTACAATTGAGTACTCAGGGTTTGTTCTACCCTGTTGCAGGTGACAGGTGTTCTTGAAGCTGACTTTTATGTGTGGAAACCTCCTGGGGGGCTCAGTGAGGATTTCCCTTACGTTGCGGATATAGAGTTGATTTATAACTCTCACCAAAAATGTTTTACAAAGGAAAGATTTACCACCTATTATGAATTCTTGTATATAAATGTTCATCATGATAATATTTAACTCATCATCAAATGGTTTCATTTCCGCTGAACTCTGATAACATTTTATTTTCCACTGTTATAATTAAACAATGGATTACCCTGATGTTGTACTAAAAGTGATGTAAGAAATGGTAAAGATGTTGTAAGCTTTATCTCTCATTTATGATCCTGAGGTAAAAATGTGGATTTTCGAGTTCTCCCTCGGGTGTGCTCGACGGAATCGCAGAGTTTATTGCTCTCCCTTGGGTACTTAGTGTCTAATGGAAGACAAGTACTCTTGGGAGGGTATTAAATTAGGCGGTTCTGCCACAATAACCATGCATTCCTTCAAGGAAAATCCTTCATGGAGTTATTGCCCTTATAGGGAGATCATTTCATATAAAAGACAATATTGGTAGGAGATTTCAATATTGCTCATCATGGATTTTCAGAATCCCATAACTGCATATTTTAATTCATGCCATTAACCAGATTTATTATATAGTGGAACATATTTTTATAAAACTAGTAAAGGTGCACGTGCGACACGCACGTGCTTATATTTGTGATACTTGACATTTTACATTTTAATATTATATATAAAAATATTATAGGATACAAAAAGTAGCCATGATTTTGTCTCTTCCCGTCTAAACGGTGGGGCCATGTAAAGTGTCTATGTCAATAATAGACTAATGGTGGTATGAAAATTGACATAGTTTATTTGTGATAGACGATGTTATATTATAGAAAAGAAAATATAATTTTGAAGTTGTATGATGCGTCACAATATTTAGAACTCGGATTTATATAGCACAAGTGATGGAAAAGCAGAGCATGATCATATATCAAAATCTATATTTAAAATCCTTGGTTTTTGCGTTCGCGTTGTTCGTGACCAGCTGAAAATGTCAAGCGAGCGACAATCAACAAAAGATGAACACTATTATCTAATATTTTTAAAATTACTAAAATGCAAATTACCTTATTGCATGTTAGTATGTCCTTCCATTGGCAATTGGTTTAACGACAATTGAAAACCAGATGTGTTTTAAAATATTAATTAGCACTTCTTCAATGGGCTTTTGAAGACTAATACAGACATCAACTGTTATATATGGACAGCTGTCTGGGATGTTGCGGAGCTTGGATAGAGGAACGATCGCCACCTGTGATGTATGGAGATTAAAGTAGAAGAGCCACCTGTGATGAACTCCAACGGAGATGAAAGTAGAATAACTACAGCAGTGATATACTCCAACTTCAACGGAGAACAATGGAGATCAAAGTAGAATAGCTCCATCTGTGATGAAATCCAACGTGATTCAAAGCACAACAACTATAGTTGTGATCGAAGATTAAAGTAGAGCTTCTAAGGACGTGTAGTAGATTGGTTTTTTTAATTATAAACATGGATGGCTGAAGGGAGAAACACGAAAGCAAAGAGGACAGGACACCGGGAGTCCGATGATACTGGGAGGTATAGGCGGGGTTTTGTATATCCGATGATACTGGGAGGTATAGGCGGGATTTTGTATAGGTGTGTACATTTTTTGTTTGTTAAATAGAATTGAGGAGTCAGTTGGGTATTTTTTACGTTTTTTGTTTATTAAATAGAATTGAGTAATCAGACGTTTGATGTATAGGTCGTCCAGAAGAATCAAGGCGTCGCAGCCCTGATGCATTACGTACGTACACCAAAAATCAATATACGTGTGTGCATATGACACTAATTAATCGATATTGTTCATAACGTATAGGTGGGTTGGGTATTCTTTTGGTGTGAAAATCGAGATATGAGGAAACACAACATAAACACGCGTAAAGAATTAAAAGTTTTCTGGCCAGGCCCGTTTGTTAGGTTAGGACGGGAGATTAGATGCGTTGGATCTATGATCTAAGGGCTAAAACATAAAAATATTTATCTAAAAGTGATATTTGTATACTTTTATGAAAGTATTTTTCAAGATAAATCTATTAATGTGGTTTTCATAATTTGAAACTCAACAAATTAAAAGTTATTCTTGATTTAGATTCCTAATGTTTGACTCAAATCTCGTCCAAAACGACTTCTTTTACCAACATGGAGGAAGTATATAATAGAGAATTTATTCAGGGCGTTAGACAGTCCAATTGTAGATCGTAGTTTTTTTAACCTGTTTTCTTTTTGTGGCGGTAGTTTTTTTCCGGGTTGAGTTTTGTCCAGAGTCCGGTAGTTTCACAGGATATTTTTTTTTCAGTCAATCCTTGTCCAGTCCGTCGTTTTCTATAACCTGTAGTTCTGCTCGTGGACTATTCCCGTAGAGCCTTTTTAGGTGTGCAACAACGGGTACCGTGAACCAAGGTGGAAAAAAACACGGATTAGAGTGTCAACCACGCATAAACACGCGTAAAGAATTAAAAGTTTTTCGACCGGACCCGTTCGTCAGATTAGGACAGGAAATTAGATACGTTGGATCTACGATCTAAGGGTCAAAACATAGGGTGGGTAGGATTTTGTCAGGTAATAGGTATTTTTCAATTCCTTCGCTCTTTTATAGTATAGACTTATGTCTGAACTGATCTCTATTAGGACCTTTTGAACCATCGCTTTTCACATCTATTATTCAATGATGACCCATAATTATCAGAACATCAGGTTCAAGATATTCACTTAGCGACTTTTGGTTCAACCTCAATTGCATGTTTCATTTGACCCGATATGAGAGCTTCAAGTACTCTTGCCATGGACTTTGTTTCGGATCCGGGTTCTCCCGAAGAGACTAATTTAGCAATTATAGAGGTAAACAAATGTCAACATATATTTTCCGACTTTAAACATCTTAATAATGATCTTCGTTATTTCCCAAAACGATAGATCCATTATTGTTCCGTTTACCTAGCTTTATAAGACGCGCGCATTGCTAGGATTTTCATCTTCAGGATGAACCTCGTCGTGAGGTAACTGACCAGTAGGGTGATTTCTCTACAAGAGTAGGAGAGGAGTTTTATCACACATAATGTGAGTTTGCTTCATGAGCATATGCTTTTGACTTAGGCCAATAGATTTTATTTGCAGGCGTCGCCGCATAATTTGATCAAAATGCCAATGTCAAATGGATATGAAATTAATCCCGGGTATATCCACATCTACTTCGGGCAGAAGCATTCATTTAGATTTTAACCAATCTGGTTGCTCCTCATCAATACAAATAACTATCTGGCATAACTCCATACTATAGAATAGAGGAGTCTAACTAAACAACTTGTTTAGTTTGAATTTGTGCGGTTTTGATTTACAAATATCAAGGCATTCCATAAAATGGGCATTCATCTCCCCCTAATGCCGAGATATTTAATAGCATACTAAAATTCCCCATTAACCAACTTCGAGTGGTGTATATGTAAGATTTAGTGGTGGTTTATTTGGGAAAATATTACGCACTTTATTAGGGGGTCTATTACTATATGCAGTGAGCTTGGACTTCATAATGCAGTTGTATGAATACTGCGTATATTTCCTTCTACAGGAGGAGTATATATATCCTTAACTTCTTGTTTAGTCCATAACTTCTGGTGAATTATAAATTATTGCTTTGCAAGTTTTTAGTTTCAACAAATGCATATGCAGTCTATTGGACTTAACACCTATAGTTACTGACATAACCCACAATTTAGCCATAACAATCCTTCAGGGGCTAATGCTCACCAATTGTTGTATAATTGAGATCAATCTGTCCATTACCTATATTGACCTTCTAGGTCTATGCATGAGAAAAGACAACTAATGGCGGCATTGCGCTTTCGTCTAACTCTTTTTGTTTATTGCCCAAATTTGACCCAATTACTCATACCACATTAAAAAAAATTGAGTCATTATATTTATTGCAACATATTCCATGTTCTATATAAAACATGACTTGGATCAATTCATTATTCAGCATGAAGAGAAGCCAAGGATTTTTATTTATCTAGGAAATATTATTTTAATGTAAAGTCATTGACTTAAGAAAAAAAAAGCTGCTTTGCAAAAGCAATAGTGACCAATATCCTTCTGGGATAAACTCTCAACTAATAGCACAACTTTTCATTGGTAAAAGGTACATCTAAGAAATATATACAGTTGTCAAGATCCATATGGCCTTCTAGAGCCTAGGATGACTCCTATAACCGATAATTAATTAATATCCAAAAATTAGCTTCCAGCTTTATTGTGACGTGAGATTCATACTTGTTGCCTGCTTTCCGTCTTCTGGCAGATGACAAGGTAGATCTTAATAAATTATTTGAGGTGTGGCATGAACGGGACTACTGTCAGCATATTATTGCGTAGAGAAGTCACTCCACCATATAATTCGTCTTACTGTACTTGTAGACTATACAGCAGATTTCCCAAGATGATGCCCACTATCATTTCAGCGACTGTGGGTACCTCTAATTATTCTGAGATTTGATATGCACTTCAGGGCTTCATTAGTCCAAGGAAGGACATGCAATTTTCTTCATCAGGAGGAAGTATTGTGCTTTCGCACTAATTAGGAAAAAAACTCAGAATATTAATTCCTTCGGTACTTTTGTAGCAACTTCTTGTTGCCTAGGGGATATATTAGTTTAAATTCACATAACGTTGCTTTGAAACAAACCTCAATTATGATGGCATCTCATGCTTATTCCGCAGCAGAGAGACAAGGGCAACATGTTGACTTCAGGTCACGTTTGGCAAATATGCCTAGGCGAGGTATTAGTTCTCCTTTTTATAAAAGAATCCCAAATTCAGTTGTGTGATATACCAACAAGTCTCATGCAATGGTTTTTCTTCAGGTTACTTCTGGTAAATAAACCAAAGCATTAAAAGAGAGCGCTAGAGTAAGAAAAAATGGTCTTATGTAGCTATACATATTTCATTTATTTCGCAGAATTTTCCAAGCATATGTGTTTTTCCAGGTTATTTATATTGGCCTTGGTAATACTTCGGGATTATAATCCCATATAATATTCACATACAAACAATGCAAGGAAAACATAAAGCCAATATAAAACTTCCATGGGGTCTAAACCATTTTAACACAAAATTTTTGAAAGCTCATAAATCTAGAAAATTTAGCTGTCTATGTTCTATGGGCATGGCGGGTACAGCAGCTTCCAGCCACGTGTACTATGATGCAGATGAGGTTGCCTTCACTAGGTCAACGCATGCGTGAACATCTCACAGGCGTGCTGTTCAGTAGCCACCTTTCAGCGAAAAAAATGCAGTTAAGTCATTTATGCAGCCACATAGCAAGGTCCTGGAGGCTAACCGTCTCCGATCCTGTGTCGTGCAAAATAAGCCCTGGGGTAGCCCTGATGACTGCAGGTCTCAGTAGCTACATGATGCTTTACCCAAGTAATGACGGAATTTCCGTAATGACAATGTCAGGTCAAACTTCCAGTTCCGCTAGCATTAAAGGAAACACACGCTATATTCAAGGCAAGACTCAATCAGGTAGCAATTGTAGCATGCAAGGCAAAGTCTCTCAACCAACCTTACGTGAGCCAGATTCGCAATTAACAAAAAAAAATATTTATGATCCTTGGAAACGAAACCACCAAAGGTTCTAAAAATTTTGCTCGCATGTGAGGAGTGGGGAGCTGCGCGGCTTCTGGGCGTAGCACGGCCAACTACAGGTGGCAGCATGGCATAGCAGAGTGCAAATGATAGGATATGCAAATTACCGGCAGCGGGCAGCAAGTGCACGTCACAGTCTTATTTGATAGAAACATCAATTATAGACCATAAAGAAAAATAGTCTGCGACGAACTAATAATTGCCTAACTTTGGTGGTCAAGACAAATGCATTCTTCAAGATGAAAATTTATTCATGCCTTGTAGGGGATGTCAATTTAATCTACGTCACATGCTGCATAGAGAAGTGGTTAGTAGATATATACCACGTAGGGCATTTGGCATTGTCGTAGATCTGTTGCTTGACGACGACACATATCGCTGCAGACAGAGGTAGCATGCTCGATGTCGAGCGTTTGTGCACATTCACGCCGACGGGCAACATGAGGGATCAGTCCAGTGATATATGCCGTCGATCACAATACCTCCGTGTGCACAAGATTCATGTAGAAAAGGATCAATCTGTTATTCATATGTACTAGATTGATCTAAATAAATAAAATAAAATATAGAATTATCAGGTAGGGCTAATTAAGTCCACGAAGATGGGACGACGGCACTGGAGACCAAGACTCCGTGTCAGCAGGATCGACGAAGCAGATCGGATCCATATATGGCCACTCACGCTGGCACGTGGCGGTGTGGATGGCTGACGATGGTCATGAGCACATGGATGGCTAGCTCCAAGGCTCGCGTGTTGCCGAATCGAGATGACGTCGAGTTGTATAAAAAAAACCTATCTATGATTAGCAAAATCAAAATAGAGATTGATTTGATTCTATAAAAAGGCAAATAAAATATAGGATTTCATTGTGTCTTGTTGACGCAGGTCGACGAGGATGGCTGCGACCGTGGCCTTCGCATCCATGTACACGTGTACTTGTTGATGCGCTAGCTATTAAGCTTTGAATCGATGAGTCGTCCTTCCCCGGCATAGAGGCCGTGGCTGACGGTGCATGCGTGCCCGTGGCCAGTAGGTGTCGTAGTGCTCAATCCAGATGGAAAACAAGAACCAATCCATGATTAGTATATGCATGAATCATCAACAAATTAAGAATAGCCCACGACCAGATCGGTGATGATTAGCACCACAAAAAAAGATCAAATCAATGAAAGTAGTATAGGAACAAATTCACCCAGTTGGAAGAGGTGCTGATAACTTGTTAAGAATCGGCCTATCCACGGATTGTCAGATCCGTGTTCCGTTCCTGGTCCCAAGAAAAAGACGTGTAGAAGTTGTAGATTGATTCCGTCTCCCTTGCCTAATCCCAAAAACAATACACAAGAGCACACAGGAGACGCAGGTATACTGTGGAACTCATATCTCTTCTTTCATTATAGATCGGTACAGGTTCCTTTATATAGTCTTAACCCTTCAGGGGTATATTTGGTACGAGCCCACAATAATATTAGGGTTATTGTTTCCCAACAATATCACAGACGACTATCGGGCCACACCTAGGCCTGTTGGGCCTCACCTTTATGGAGGCGGGCCTTATAGCTGCCCGCCTCCAAAAATTGTTTTATGGAGGCGGACGTTTTAAGATGACTGCCTCCGTAAATCAATTTTTGGCGGTGGTTATCTTTTGACCGCCTCCAAAAATCAATTTTAGAGGTGGGCAAACGTAACTGCCTCGTTAAACGAAAATAATCGCCTCTGTTAATAGCTTGGTATTTTAGGAGGCAGTTGGATTTTATGCCCGCCTCCATTAATGTTTGGGCACTATCTCCTAAAATCATTTGTGTAGTAGTGGATGGGTGGCTCTCGGAGACCCTGAAGAGCTATACGAGGAATTGGTGCCAAAGGTAGGCCTTTGGCAGAGATCATCAAGCCAAGTCCTCAAACGAAGGCTTGCACTACTAAAAACTAAAACACTAATTCCTGTCGGTCATGACAAAACACATAGAAAACATATTTATCTGTCGGTTTAAAAAAACACAGAGAAATTGAGCATTTTTCTGTCGGTAAGTAATATCTCTATCATTTTTTGTTGAACCAATGAAAAAATTACAATTCAGACAGTGGCGGAAAACATAACGAGCAACTAACTTGGGCCTAGGCTGCACTGGGCTTTCAGCCCATCCCAGTTGTGCTTGCACGGATATAAAAGAAGGGGTCCACCTAGGGTTTCCTTCCTACTCCAACTCCCTCTCAAAGCCACACTGAGCCACCTCCCTCATCGCTCCTCTCTACCACCCGTTTCCCACTCTTGAGCTGATTCAGCGCAGATCCGAAGACGACGGCAGTGTGAGCCCTGGCGGCCACGGGAAAATGGTCCACCGATACAGAAATTTGTCCACCGACAGTTCTGTCACTTTTGTTCTGTCGGTAACCTGATAGAAAAAATTAGTTTTCACATTTTTCTGTTGGTATCATGCATTTTCCTATCGGTTTTGCACCGGTAGGGAAATTTTGGTCTCCTAGTAGCATTGGGTCATGAGAAGGCAGTGAAGGCCTCCAGAGGAACGGAGCCTTCAAGTGAAACCCAATGGCAAAGCGCAATGCGTCTTTAGGAAACCTTCGCCAACACTGCCTCTGCTACACCTTAGCCACGAGGTGCTTGGTCAACACCTTTAGCATGTACACCGACATCGCCTTCGTCAACCTCTTCGGCATGAGGGGATTCAGCACAACCTTCGGCGACTACATCAACATTACCTCTGCCAAATACCTTTGTAGAAGGGCCTTCATCAACACCTTCAGCAAAACTGAAACAACTTGCCTTCATAAACACGTTGGCACGAGGGGATTCACTAACACCTTCAGCATCTACACCAACATTGCCTCCTCCAAACACCTTTGCAACAGCGCCTTCACAAACATCTCTGGCGAACCACAACGACATGCCTCTACCAACACTTTAGCAAGAGGGGCTTTGCCCACATCTTCAGCAAACCACTATGACTCGCCTCTGCCAAGACTTCGGCCAAGTGGGGCTTCTACATCATCTTCACCCACTAGAATAACTTGAGAGCCTTCATCGACACCTTTGACATCAATGCCTATGATGACTTGCTTCTATCGCTAAGCTCGAGAGGCCATGTCAAGTTCTTTGGCAACGAGGTTTACTACACCTTTGTCAAACCACTTTGAATGAAGGGGCTCATTGATAACTTCAGTCCAGACATCTACTTTCACTACTACGACTATTGTCGATTCAATCATGAGCACCAGCCAAGAGAGGCTAGGGGAGCATACCAAATGCCGATCCACTCTGGAGGATGAGTCTTTTGCCCAGCACTAGTGAGAGAAGATTTGGAGGCCTCACAACAACCTTCAACCATGACTACTTTGGCTTTATCGACTACTTCAACCACAACAACTACATCCATTTCTAAAGATATGAGTTGTATAGGCTAGAGTCATGCACATGCTCTTTTTCCCATGGTGTTTTTGCGATGGAATTTTTAGTGAGACACATACGCGTAGGTTACAGAGGGTGATCCGAGATTTAAGTTGTACTAGATACATGCCCGTGCATTGCACCGGAATCATCCTTTTTGTGCTGAATCTCAGTATTTAGACACAGATGTAGACGCATGAGCTTCGAAAACTTTATATTGGACCCAGACAAACATGGATCCGGTATTCATAGCGTACCACATGTATGACGTAGACATGTGAGCTCCGAGTAGAGGATCCACCATTTGTGGAGGTGCTCATACAGGTAGAATGTGTGTGACACGGACCATGTGTATTAAATGCAGGCACGTAAGCAGGGATCCACCGTTTGTGGAGGTGCTCATAGAGGTACAATGTGTGTGCTTGTATTCATAGGAGACGAGTGTATGAACATGTATGAGCGCATGTGTTGTACCATGATTCGTAAAAAATAACAAGATATTTTTTGTCAATGTAGTATATTTGAAAAAACATAACTTGTTTGATGTGCACTTAAAAATATAATCTATCCCTAATAATAAAAAGGCAAAATTTTAGGTCAATTTTTTCGTCCAGCCCATTCTACTGGCCCAACTGTCCGGTTCACTAGCTTGCTTCTGGCCCACTGTGGCCCACTCGCTTGCATTGAGCTCCTCCTCATGATGCTCGCCGGCTCCGATAAAAAAAACCGCTTGGGTTGTCGTCGTCCGCGCGCAGGCACTCCTTCCGTCCGCGGGTACCCCACACTCCCGCACCGCCGCCCCTCCCATTCGTGTCTCATCGTATCCCCGGGTCACCGGCGCAATCTCAGCAGGGACAAGGAGCTCCAGGCGAGGAAGAATGGAGGCGCGGAGGAAGAATCGCCATTCGGGACTGCCGATCCAGCATGGGAGTCTGTCCCGGCTGCCGACACTCGCTGTCAGCGGCCCCGCTGTGGTGGCGCCGCCGCCACTTGCCGGACCGCGCACGCCGGTCTCCTAGGCCGGCGCCACTCCGAGCTGTGCGCAAGGCTGCCTCGGCCTCCCGGCACCGCCGTAGCCGCGTTCTTCCGAATTACCTGCGCCACCGTATTGGAATTGAATACTATGACCGTCTTGAGTCTCGACTCGACCTCCGTGAGGATACCCAACCGGGTCGGGGACTCGGGACCGACCAGAACGCGCACCAACCATGCCATAGCAAGAAAACCCGGGCCGCCCATAAACCCCGCGGCCCCTTTCCTCTTCTTCCCACAGATTCGCCGTGAAACACCAATTCCCCAAATCCATGGCTCCCTGGCCATTGACGCGGCGGCGACGAAGCAGGAGCAGCACGCGGCAGAAGGTGAAGGCGTCGAGGTTGGCAGCGACATACTGCTGCTGGCGAAGTGCCGCACGAAGGTGCGCCTATCACGCTCCACGGCGTGGATGTCGACAACGCTCCTCTAGATGATGGGAGGGTGGATGCGCGGAGGGCGGCGTCCCCATCGAGGGGCCAACGCGGAGCACTAGTTCATCAGCGACTTCCCCGACAACTCCACCCTCCATGTCGTCGTCATCTTAAGTAACCGCACCAATCGATGTTTTTATTTCCTTTTTCAGAGCGAAGCTGATGATCGAACTTCGGAGTGGTACTTGTTGGCTTTGCCCAGGAACACACACACGCACACGAACACGAGGTGGAACAAGAACACAGTAGATTTTCCGACGATGAACGCTGTGGCGACAAACTCGCCTGTATCTTGGCTCTTTTCTTTATTCACTGGACTTGGCAATTTTGCAGAGGAATACAGGGGCTACATATAGGCCACGGACTCACCAGGACCTTCATGCCATGATCCGCATGACACACTCAGTGATGTCGAGAGCCTCTAGCTCGTTCGGACATCACGGCTTCTCCATGCGAACCGGCAACCACATACACTCTCAAAATAGACATGCACACACCACTCACTCCTAACAACCCATGACTAAAACAGCCATGCACACCACCACGGATAACTAAGATGAAACATTCCTGGCAACCTCATGCGCACACCACAGACAACCAAGATGGAGCATTCCTGGCAACCTCCATGCGCAGGACTAGTTCCATCTTGACCACGGCGTGTCCGCAACCTCCATGCGCAGCATTGGTTCCATCTTGACCATGGCATGTCCAACTGCGATGTAACGCATCTTGGACACTACCATGCACCGCAGCGTGGCAACATGTCATGGTTTATTCTAACAGTATTGTCCTAGATGTAATGAAATTGATATACGTGCCTTGAGTTTTTCTGAATTTGAGCAACCATGCTTGTACAATATGTGATGACTTTGTGGTTGTGCGCTGCAGGTTGCCAACTTAACTGGCCATCGACCTGGTCGACCTGGGGTGCACGGCCATAGCAGAAAGATGAGAGGCAACACGCCTGACGAGATCCGTGTTGCCTTGGACATCGAGAACGACTACACGCCAGAGCAGGAGGCACATTCTCGAGAAAGCCTGGGCATTCTCGAGGATTCAATTGCACCTCCTCTTGCTTACATTACATTGGTCTATCCTGCTGCGGTTCTGGGCGGTCACCAGAAGAAATAGGCACATTCAGTTTGATGTCAAAGTACAACAGATAGGTCAATTTCTAGGAAGTCGATGCAAACTAGGTGAGTTAAGCTTCTAACTCAAGTTTGCATGGAGTTCATAACTAACAAATTATTAGTTTATTTTGCTGCAAAGGATCAGTTAGCATGGAGCTCATAACAAAGCAATTATACTTTTTCTTTTTTCAAAGGGAACTGGAGGGGTTGCTCCCAACTGGAAATTTATTAAAGCCAAAGAGACAAATAGTACTTTCTTTAGCAAGAGGTACATTTTTTGTTGGGTTGGGTTGGGGAGTTCGATTTTTTGATCTAGCAGATAATGCTTGGGTTCCCAAATTTCTCGATCGAAGGTGAAGAACGCTAGTTTTCTTTTGATAGGCTTCATAACCTTCTATCTATATGCCTTCGTAACCTTCTAACTATATGCCACCAAGTCACTCCTCACCGGTGACAGAATTGATAGAACAATGTCAGTTTTCTTTTGATAGGCTTCACGACACTTAACATGATGTCAGGGTTTTTTTTCAGGGTGCCAAGTATATAATGAACAGGAAAGCTTCTCATCGGCTCAGATCATCACATCATCAGAACCTCGGTGGTCATAAATGTTTTAAGAGCTTTGCTAGCCAGGAGCCAGCATTTGCATCAATAGAGAGAGATATGCAAGGAGCTGGGAACAAATGCAACTTCTCCAGTATCCATGAAAACCCCATACCAAGCTGTTCTACTTTGTTCATCTCACATTGGACTTAGAGCCCATGGTTACCATTTTCACAATATGTGCTTCCAGTTTACAGCACTTAAATTTCTTAGATCAGCTTGTACAGTCATGCGGAAAAGAACTCTCAAGGCATTTAGCCTTTGCCCGTATCCATTTTTGCTCGTTTAATTGTCAAAAAATTGGAATAATATTCAAATTGGATCAATTACAAATGCCCTTCACCCGTAGCAATGCACGGGCAATTTTCCTAGTTTATATGAAATTGTAAAGATTGATGAGATCTGCAGCCTTATAGCTTTTACTTTTTTAAAACCATTTTCATACTGGAACAATTGATACGTCCATTTTTTATTGGGCCAAAGCCTTTCTAATTTAGCAATGAATTTTAATCAGTTATTTTATCGTTGTAGTGTTATATATAGAGATATATATATTGGAGATCGTATTGAGCCTAGCTGCTAGCCTGGTGAAGATCAAGTTTGTGCCTCTTCTTGTATGAGTATCTGTTAGGTTATAGTAGAACTGGCCATAACCTAGTAACTGAAGGGATATGTTGGGGTAGCCCATATAGCATATGGGTCAGGTCACCCCTTGAAGAGGCCCAACTAGTGCTAGTGTAGTGGCATGCACAAGGGCCACTTGCAAATAGTCATTGCCTATATATATAGTGCATAAGGCCATGAGGGCAAGTGACTCCCTTCCTCACTCATTTTGTTGTTTCAAAACTCTAATGCATTCCCTCTCCTCCATCAAGTTCTCTCCTGTCTACTCTCCCCATTAGTCTGTTCAGATTGCTAGTTCCAACACACATAATATCCTAATGATCATATCTTTCCCCATTTCTCAAAGATGTAATTGTTTGATATGACCAAAAAACTCAAAGAAGCGAAGGATGCATCTATGCTAGTAGCAATATTTAACTATATTGTCCAACCATATGGTCCCGATAAATTGTCCTAAAAAGGATACAACAACAAATGACATGCCCAAACACCACTGATTGATCCCAATAAATTGTCCTAAAAAGGATAGAACAACAATTGCAATGTCTGAACTCTAATGTGTCCCCTCTCCTCCTCCAATTTCTCTCCTCTCTACTCTCCACATTAGTCTATTAGAATGCTAGTTCTAACACACATAATCCTAATGATCATATCTTTCTCCCTTTCTGAAAGATATAATTGTTTCATATGCGCAAAAAAACTCAAAGAAGCAAAGGATGCATCTACGCTAGGAGCAATATTTAAGCATATTGTCCAACCAGATGATCCCGATGATTATCCAAAGAAGGATACAACAGCAAATGATGGCATGCCTAAACACTACCAATTGATCTAGAAGATTTATGAGTTTTGTAACACCCAAAAGTTCTAAATTTTAGGAGTAATGAAATTTTAAATAATTTAGATAAAGGGAATTAAAATTTTAAAAAGAATATTGGTGTTGCATTCATGCTGTTGCATTTATTCTATTATGTGGTGTGGATTTATTTTATTTTATTTGGCTTAGAAAATTTTATTTGAGATACTTTTGAAAATAAGCAAATAAAGAAAGAAAGAAAGAAAAAAAAGAAGAAGAACAATTTACCTGTGTGTTAGCCGGCGGCCCAGCTGTTGAGCCGCTCCCGCGCTCGTGTTGTGGCAGGCCGCGTCGGTGGGCCGGCCCAGCAGACGAGCATCCAGTCGGCCCGAGCCAGCGGCAGCGCTTCTCCCTTCTGGTTTCGTTGACCAACCGGGCCCCCTTGTCAGTATCCTCTTCCATCTCTGGTTCGTGACCGAGGCGGACTCTATCACCGATGGGATTCGATTTCCTCCGTTTCAAAGTCTTGGACCGCAAGCCGTGTATGCCTATAAGATCGTGATGACCCCCGCGTTCCGTTTTTCTTTTCACGCGTTGCCTTAGGTCATAGCTTCGTTGTCGGAAGGTGGGTTTGGATCTCGTCGGGTTGAAGTCAAGGCCGCCGCGGTTGAGCTCGACGGTAGCCGCCTCCTTGCTATCAAACGTCGTGCGGGTGCCTTTGTCTTGAGGTGAAGTGCACATAGTAGCTTTATTTTCTTCCTTTTTGTTCTAAGAGTTCATACTTGCACGTCGGGATTTCACAGGGGGGAAGATTTCCGCCTATTCGGGTAGAGCATCACCGACGAGTTCTTTCGGCCTAAGACAAGACCCTAGGTGAGTTCGGGAGAAGGTTCTTTTTCGTTTGGGACAGTTCGTGGGTCGATTGGTGGTCTGAGTCGCGAGTTTGGCTGTCTCCGGCGAGGTGGCGTGGGCGGTAATGGTGGCCGGCGGCCGGCGTTGGAAGAGATGGCCGGGATTCTATTTTTTTTTATTTTTTTTCTCTTGGATCGAATAGTGGCCGTCCGATCGTGAATCAACGATCAAGATTAGAACATACCGGTTCACATGGTAAATTTCTTAAAGAGACCCTAGGCTTTTTAGTAATCAACTCGCGGTCCTTAGCGTATTGTCTAAAATATGTTTTCTTGCTTTGAAAGCGTATTTTCTCTCGGGTTAAATCAAAAATACGTTTTCAGGTAATTACAGTTTTGCCACTAGAATTGTTTTGGTCATAAAAACTTCGTTTTAACTCCGATTTGATCCGTTCAAGTTGCGTTAGGTTCGTATTTGCGAGCTCTACATGTTAGTGTAGTTGTACAGTTGGTTTTGATAATTTATTTTTCGAGTTTATAATTGAGTATTTATTTATCTATAGGAAGTCTTAGAAAATTCATAATTTTCACGTTTTAACTCCGAATTTGGTGATCTTTGCGTATGTATGATCGTAGAAACGTGTAGAAGAGTTTTATAAACTTTTATTACTGTTTTGTTACTGTTGATGTACTGTTCTAATTGTATCTCCTTGTTTGCTTCGTGTATGTTTGATTGGATGCATGTGTGTTGTTGATTGATGATCGGGTATAGAAGGTGAGCAGTATCTGGACGATCAGGAGTATTACTTTGAGCCAGATCAGCAGTATCACTCGGAGAGTTTTGATCAAGGCAAGTATAACACAGGACTATCCTTGTTACCTATACATTAAATTGTCATACATATGCATGTGCTTACCTTGACAACCTTAGAGATTATAACTTAGTGATTGTTATCTTGATTCCTTGTCAACCTTGGGAATGCATATGGGTAGCTACTGCTAGTGCTTAAACTAAGAACAATGATCTTGTAATTTGATTAATGAATTAAGCAATCAACTATTAAGATGATTTTATTACTGTTAAAAGGGGGCTAGAGCATGTGTATTATTTTGATGCTCTGGTTTCTCTCCATAAGGACTTATCTGTAAGTGATAACCGGGATATACAGTACAGCTGTGAGGGCTATATGGCTCTGGCTTTAGTTGTTCAAGAGACCTTTTCTAGCTTGTTAGTGGTTACCTTAAATGGCGTAAGAAAGGCTTGCCACGTTGGGTGTAGTGCGAGCCCCTGGCCTAGTGTGTATAGGCTGCGGTTGTTGTGCCACAGGGAAGGGGGGTTCTACATCTGCCTGCCGAGTGAATCTAATGGCCCTAACTTGTTAGACGAACTTTTGAGTGGCTTTATATGGTTCTCGGGTGTTTGGGCTTGATCTCCCCACTCATTTGGAAATCATGACTCACAGTGAAAGTGTACACCTCTGCGCAGAGTTAAAAACTGGTATACTAGCCGTGCTCACGGATACGAGCGGCCTTGGGGATTCTTATGGAATAGTTGATCATAACTGTTATATCATGTTTAATTATTGTTGATTATTATTTGCTCATGTTAATGCTATTCATTATCCTTATTACAATTGATCATTGGTTCTTTAATGGGAAGCGGTTTATCTTGATGCTACTCAATTGCTAATATATGATTAAAAGCTAAACGCAGTTAAACAATGTCTAGCCTTTTTGAGCCTCATGAACCCTGTGTTATATTTGTTGAGTTCGACATGGACTCACCCTTGCTATTTCCACCATAACAGATGAAGATATAGAGGAAGATTATCGGAATGAGTACTAGTCTTGGTGTCAACCAGTCAACCGTGTCCCTATGTGGAGTTTCCGCTGAAGAATTACTATTAGTTATTACTACCTATCGTTCAAGACTATGTCTTAAATACTTATTCGTTATGTAATAAGCACTGTGATGATACTTTGTAATTTGTCAACTTATGTGTGCGACTGTTTCCTGGGGCGCACATGAGTCTTTTATGCATCCTATTTTTGTCCTTAAAAATGGGTGTGACAGATTGGTATCAGAGCCGTGTTGACTGTAGGACGCGAGCCTAGTTAGAATGATCGTTAATAGCATCCATACTTCACTTAATTCATGCTTCCTCTTTTCACCTTGTTAATTACTAAAGTTTTATGCTTCCTCTACTTTATTCTATTGCGAAAATACATTGATTCTATCTAATCTATGTCTAAATCTTATAGATGTCTCCTTATCCCCGTCTGTCAGCTGCACAGTACGTTGCCCGTTTCAAACCTCAGGAGTCGTATGAAGATGGTGATCAAGAGCTATCTGATGCTGAATCAAGAGTTGGTGATACACCAATGGAGAATGTAGTTATGGGGTGGACTACGAAGTTTCATATCATGGTTCCTAAAGCTGATGCTTTCTTCCATGACATGTTGACAAGAACCTTGGACAACTACTACTACGACTGGGAAGCTACGTTGGGAGTATCGTAGTGCAGAGTATAGTCATCCATGGATGGATTCCTATTGGGAAACGGAGTTATGGGTCAAGAAAAGGGATCCTACCACTAAGGAGTCTAAGGTAGAGTCAAAGTTCATTACCAGAGTGAGCCGGGCAACCGTGGAGATAAGCATGGAGGATGTCGCTTTCAATGCATTTGTTTACTACCATGGTCTACGTTTCGGACAAGACGTTAAAGGTTGCACTTCGGTATTTTCCTTGTTTCTTACATGACAAGGGTACTTGGACCGTGCCGCTTGCAGATGATTCCTCCTTGACTTTACAAGCTACGGTGGGATTAGCTCGTGAATTGGCTCTCCATGAGGTGGATTTGAAGGATGAGTTGCTGAAGGAAAAAGAACTTAAGGAGCAAGCTTATAGAGAGATTGACCAATTAAGGGCGGAGTTAGGTCGTCCCAAGATTTATGAGAAGCTTAATTAGGAAATAGGAAAAATCCCTTTGTAATAGGAACGATAGTAGTTGCGAGTTAATTTTAAGTTTGGATTGTTTTAAGAGTCAGTTTGTGGTGTGAACAATTGTGTGATTGATGGATTGTTATTATGATAATGTGTGATTTGGATCTTTGTAATGTGTGCTGGAGTTTTGTAGACATGCCTACAAGTTCCATGGTTAAAAATATTAAGTTTGATCAAAATATGTTAGTTGAATGTGAGGTTAACTTAGTTCTATCCTTTGCTGATTTTTTGGATCAGTCTGGGATGTTTTAGAAATAACTTAAAATCCGTTCATGAAAATTTAAGAAATTTTACTGGGAATAATTAGACTTCTATATCTTTCTAACCCCAGAAGAATCACTTTAATATCTATTAAGAGCTAAGAGATATACCTGTTTCAAGTTGGAGTTACTGCACAGTCTGGAATTCTGAAACAGTTTCGGTTAATTTCAGTTTTTGGCCAATTTATTGACAGAATCAGAAAAAGTGTTGTGAATAAAAGTTGTAGATAATTTTGTAAGCTTTCCAACCATGTAAAGATCATCTGAATTGGACGTCTGTAGCTCGAGATATGACAGTTTTACTGAGTTACTGAAATTGGAGTTCGCCCAGAAAAATCAGATTTTGCTTATCTATTGAATACATCATCTCGGATCGTACTGAATTTCAATTTCTGTGTTTTTGGAAACAGATGTCAGGCAGAGGTCGTGGCAGAGGTCGTGGAGGTGCTAACCCACCCATTACTATGGAGGAACTCATGCAAACTCAGAACCAGATGATGCAGATGTTTATGCAGCACATGCAGAACAATCCCGCTGCAGGAGGACCACCGCCTATGCAAGTGAGGGATAAGCGTGGGGAATTTTTGAAGGGACACCCTCCAGTGTTTTCTCATGCTGCTGATCCTTTAGAGGCAGATGATTGGGTGAGGGCAGTGAGAAACAGCTGAATATAGCCCAATGCAATGATATGGAGAAGGTGTTATATGCATCTGGTCAGTTACAGGGGACAGCTCAGACTTGGTGGGAGTCGTATCAAGTTGCACGCCCTGACAATGCTCCTCCTATCACTTGGAATGAGTTTGTTAGAGATTTTCGAGCTCGTCATATTCCTGAAGGTATAATTGAGCTGAAGCAGGAAGAATTCAGAAACCTTAGGATGGGACAGATGAGCGTTAGTGAATATCATGACAGGTTCACCCAGTTGGCTCGCTATGCTCCTAGTGAAGTGAGGGAAGATGTAGACAGGCAGCGTCTTTTCTTGAAGGGAATTTATTATGATCTTCGCTTGTAGTTGAAGGGAAACAACTATGCTAGTTTTCAAGAGCTGGTAAATAAAGCTATTGTGCTTGATAATGAGCGCAGAGAGATGGACAGGAAGAGGAATATGAAGGTACAAAGCTCAGGAAGTAACAACCGTCAACGCACGAATCCTCAGCATGGTTTCCATCAGAAGTTTCAGGGACCGGTTAGCCAGTGGAATCGTAATCCGAATCAAGGTGGTCCCAGAATTGGCAAAGTAATCAGTCACAACAGCGTTCATCATATCCACAGCGTCAACAGTATCCGCAGACTGGGCAACAGACTCCTCGCACTGGGAATTCCAATGTTACCCCCATGAAGAATAGTGCTCCCAGCACGCTACTAGATGCTTTGTCTGTGGTAAAGAGGGGCATATGTCTTACCATTGTCCTGAGAAGCAGAACCAGCAGACTCCTCAGAGCCAGAAGAGCAACCAGAGGCAATCTGGTACTGGAAGGGTGAATCACGTATCTTCTGATACAGCTCATGATGCACCAGAAGTTATGATTGGTACGTTCAATGTACATTCCACTCCTGCAACTGTTCTTTTTGACTCTGGAGCATCTCATACATTCATATCCAACATTTTTGTTAAAATGCATAGTATACCCATGCTAGCTATGAAAGAACCTCTCTTAGTAAATTCACCTGGAGGTACCATGCAAACCAGTAATCGTTGTCTTCCAATTAGTATGGTATTAAGGGGGGTAGAGTTTAAGATAACTCCTATAGTGTTGAGGACATCTGGTATTGATGTGATATTGGGTATGGACTGGATGAAGTAAAATCAGGCAGAGATTCAGTGTCAGCAGAAAGTGTAGTTGTGACTGCACCTAATGGAGATAAAATCAATGTGGATGTAGCAGTGCAGAAGCAACCAACCGCTGTGGTGAATCAGCTTGAAGATACTATTAAGGAGAATTCAGTGATTGAGGAATTTCTGGATGTCTTCCTGATGAATTGCCAGGTATGCCACCTGACAGAGACATTGAATTTCTTATTGAATTACTTCCTGGAACTGCACCTATAGCCAAACGACCATATAGGATGGGAGTAGATGAATTAGAAGAACTTAAGAAACAAATTAAAGAATTACAAGATAAAGGTTTTATTCGACCTAGTTCATCACCTTGGGGAGCACCAGTTATTTTTGTTGATAAGAAAGATGGCGGTCAGAGGATGTGTGTTGATTACCGGTCACTAAATGAGGTAACTATCAAGAATAAGTACCCTTTGCCCAGGATTGATGACTTGTTTGATCAGTTAAGAGGTGCTTGTGTGTTCTCTAAGATTGATTTACGCTTCTGGTTATCATCAGTTGAAGATTCGTGTTTCTGATATTCCAAAGACAGCTTTTACTACGAGGTATGGATTGTATGAGTATACTGTTATGTCATTTGGATTGACCAATGCACCTGCATACTTTATGTACATGATGAATAAGGTGTTCATGGAATATTTGGATAAGTTTGTGGTAGTGTTTATTGATGATATACTGATATTTTCCAAGACGGAGAAAGAGCATGCTGAACATTTGAGGTTGGTATTGCAGAAACTTAGAGAGCATAAACTGTATGCGAAGCGAAGTAAATGTGAGTTTTGGTTGAAGGAAGTTTCTTTCCTTGGTCATATTATTTCTAATGGAGGGATATCAGTGGATCCAGGTAAAGTAAGGGATGTATTAAATTGAAAGCCACCTATTGATGTTAGCGAGATTTGTAGTTTCTTGGGGATTAGCTGGATATTACAGACGGTTCATTGAAGGGTTTTCTAAACTTGCTAAACCTATGACATCTCTGTTAGAGAAGAATGCCAAGTTTGTGTGTCAGATAAATGTCAAGCTAGTTTTGAGGAATTGAAGAAGAGGTTGACTACAGCGCCTGTTTTGGTTTTGCCAGATTTGAGTAAGAAGTTTTCTATTTATTGTGATGCTTCTCGTTAAGGTTTGGGATGTGTTCTTATGCAAGAAGGCAGAGTTGTGGCTTATGCATCTAGGCAGTTGAGAAAGCATGAGTTGAAATTATCCTACACATGATTTGGAGTTAGCAGCTGTAGTTCATGCTTTAAAAATTTGGAGACATTATTTGATTGGACATAAGAGTGATATATACACTGATCATAAGAGTTTGAAGTGTATTTTCACTCAGTCAGATCTGAATTTGAGGCAACGCAGATGGTTAGAGTTGATTAAGGATTATGATATTGAGATACACTATCATCCTGGTAAGGCTAATGTAGTAGCTGATGCTCTTAGTAGGAAAAGTTATGCCAATGAGATACGGACATTGTCTATGACTAGTGAGTTATGTGCTGAATTTGAATATTTGAATTTGGGCATTGTTACTAATACAATGGAATTAGTGATAGAGCCTACCTGTAGAGCAAGAAATCTACAAGGGTCAGTTGAAGGATGAGAAACTAAAGAAGATAGCAGAAGATATAGTGATTGGTAAGTCACCAGGCTTTCGAATGGATGATAATGGAATTTTGTGGTTTGGAAAGAGGCTGTGTGTACCTGAGGATCAAACTGTTAGACAGGCAATTCTTCGCGAAGCTCATGAGTCAGCTTATTCTATTCATCCCTGGTAGTACTAAGATGTATTTGGATCTGAAACAGAAATATTGGTGGGTTGGATTAAAGCGAGATGTGGCTGAGTATGTGGCATTGTGTGACACTTGTCAGAGGGTGAAAGCAGAGCATCAGAGACCTGCTGGATTGTTGCAACCAATGAAGATTCCTGAATGGAAGTGGGAGGAAGTTGGTATGGACTTTATAGTAGGGTTACCTCGTACTCAGAAAGGTTATGACTCTATTTGGGTGATAGTAGATCAGTTAACTAAAGTTGCTCATTTTATACCAGTTAAGACTACTTACCATGGACCAAAATTGGCAGAGTTGTATATGGAGAGGATAGTATGTTTGCATGGAGTTCCAAAGAAGATTGTATCTGATCGAGGATCGCAGTTTACGTCGCATTTTTGGAAAGCTGTGCATGAATCATTGGGAACAAAATTAAATTTTAGTACAGCATATCATCCACAGACAGATGGACAGACTGAAAGGACCAACCCAGGTATTAGAGGATATGTTGAGAGCTTGTGCATTACAATATGGAACTAGTTGGGATAAGAGTTTGCCTTATGCAGAATTCTCTTACAATAACAGTTATCAACAGAGTCTTAAGATGGCACCGTTTGAAGCTTTGTATGGACGTAAGTGTAGAACTCCATTGTTTTGGGATCAGACAGGTGAATCTCAAGTGTTTGGTACAGATGTTCTTAGAAACGCAGAAGATCAAGTGCGAGTGATTCGTGAGAATTTGAGAGTAGCACAGTCTCGTCAGAAGAGTTATACTGACAATAGAAGAAGAGATTTAGTTTTTGAGGTAGGTGATTATGTCTATTTGAAGGTGTCACCAATGAAAAGTGTGAAGAGGTTTAACATGAAAGGTAAACTAGCACCAAGGTATGTTGGACCATTTAAAGTTATTACTAGACGTGGGGAAGTTGCTTATCAATTAGAGTTGCCTGAAAATTTATCTGGAGTGCATGATGTGTTCCATGTTTCACAACTTAAGAAGTGTTTACGGGTGCCCGAGGAGCAGATACCTTTAGAAGAATTGACTGTTAAGGAGGATCTTACATATGAAGAGTTTCCGATTAAGATTTTAGAGACTGCTGAGAGAGTTACTCAAAGTCGGATTATTAAGATGTGCAAAGTACAGTGGAATCGATATTCAGAGGCAGAGGGCAACTTGGGAAAGAGAGGATGAATTGAGAAAATCATATCCGTAGTTGTTTGAGTAAGCAGTCCAATCTCGAGGACGAGATTCTTTTAAGGGGGTAGAATTTGTAATACCCAAAAGTTCTAAATTTTAGGAGTAATGAAATTTTAAATAATTTAGATAAAGGGAATTAAAATTTTAAAAAGAATATTGGTGTTGCATTCATGCTGTTGCATTTATTCTATTATGTGGTGTGGATTTATTTTATTTTATTTGGCTTAGAAAATTTTATTTGAGATACTTTTGAAAATAAGCAAATAAAGAAAGAAAGAAAAAAAGAAGAAGAACAATTTACCTGTGTGTTAGCCGGCGGCCCAGCTGTTGAGCGCTCCCGCGCTCGTGTTGTGGCAGGCCGCGTCGGTGGGCCGGCCCAGCAGACGAGCATCCAGTCGGCCTGAGCCAGTGGCAGCGCTTCTCCCTTCTGGTTTCGTTGACCAACCGGGCCCCCTTGTCAGTATCCTCTTCCATCTCCCGGTTCGTGATCGAGGCGGACTCTATCACCGATGGGATTCGATTTCCTCCGTTTCAAAGTCTTGGACCGCAAGCCGTGTATGCCTATAAGATCGTGATGACCCCCGCGTTCTGTTTTTCTTTTCACGCGTTGCCTTAGGTCATAGCTTCGTTGTCGGAAGGTGGGTTTGGATCTCGTCGGGTTGAAGTCAAGGCCGCCGCGGTTGAGCTCGAGGTAGCCGCCTCTTGCTATCAAACGTCGTGCGGGTGCCTTTGTCTTGAGGTGAAGTGCACATAGTAGCTTTATTTTCTTCCTTTTTGTTCTAAGAGTTCATACTTGCACGTCGGGATTTCACAGGGGGGAAGATTTCCGCCTATTCGGGTAGAGCATCACCGACGAGTTCTTTCGGCCTAAGACAAGACCCTAGGTGAGTTCGGGAGAAGGTTCTTTTTCGTTTGGGACAGTTTGTGGGTCGATTGGTGGTCTGAGTCACGAGTTTGGCTGTCTCTGGCGAGGTGGCGTGGGCGGTAATGGTGGCCGGCGGCCGGCGTTGGAAGAGATGGCCGGGATTCTATTTTTTTTATTTTTTTTTTCTCTTGGATCGAATAGTGGCCGTCCGATCGTGAATCAACGATCAAGATTAGAACATACCGGTTCACATGGTAAATTTCTTAAAGAGACCCTAGGCTTTTTAGTAATCAACTCGTGGTCCTTAGCGTATTGTCTAAAATATGTTTTCTTGCTTTGAAAGCGTATTTTCTCTCGGGTTAAATCAAAAATACGTTTTCAGGTAATTACAGTTTTGCCACTAGAATTATTTTGGTCATAAAAACTTCGTTTTAACTCCGATTTGATCCGTTCAAGTTGCGTTAGGTTCGTATTTGCGAGCTCTACATGTTAGTGTAGTTGTACAGTTGGTTTTGATAATTTATTTTTCGAGTTTATAATTGAGTATTTATTTATCTATAGGAAGTCTTAGAAAATTCATAATTTTCACGTTTGAACTCCGAATTTGGTGATCTTTGCGTATGTATGATCGTAGAAACGTGTAGAAGAGTTTTATAAACTTTTATTACTGTTTTGTTACTGTTGATGTACTGTTCTAATTGTATCTCTTTGTTTGCTTCGTGTATGTTTGATTGGATGCATGTGTGTTGTTGATTGATGATCGGGTATAGAAGGTGAGCAGTATCTGGACGATCAGGAGTATTACTTTGAGCCAGATCAGCAGTATCACTCGGAGAGTTTTGATCAAGGCAAGTATAACACAGGACTATCCTTGTTACCTATACATTGAATTGTCATACATATGCATGTGCTTACCTTGACAACCTTAGAGATTATAACTTAGTGATTGTTATCTTGATTCCTTGTCAACCTTGGGAATGCATATGGGTAGCTACTGCTAGTGCTTAAACTAAGAACAATGATCTTGTAATTTGATTAATGAATTAAGCAATCAACTATTAAGATGATTTTATTACTGTTAAAAGGGGGCTAGAGCATGTGTATTATTTTGATGCTCTGGTTTCTCTCCATAAGGACTTATCTGTAAGTGATAACCGGGATATACAGTACAGCTGTGAGGGCTATATGGCTCTGGCTTTAGTTGTTCAAGAGACCTTTTCTAACTTGTTAGTGGTTACCTTAAATGGCGTAAGAAAGGCTTGCCACGTTGGGTGTAGTGCGAGCCCCTGGCCTAGTGTGTATAGGCTGCGGTTGTTGTGCCACAGGGAAGGGGGGTTCTACATCTGCCTGCCGAGTGAATCTAATGGCCCTAACTTGTTAGACGAACTTTTGAGTGGCTTTATATGGTTCTCGGGTGTTTGGGCTTGATCTCCCCACTCATTTGGAAATCATGACTCACAGTGAAAGTGTACACCTCTGCGCAGAGTTAAAAACTGGTATACTAGCCGTGCTCACGGATACGAGCGGCCTTGGGAATTCTTATGGAATAGTTGATCATAACTGTTATATCATGTTTAATTATTGTTGATTATTATTTGCTCATGTTAATGCTATTCATTATCCTTATTACAATTGATCATTGGTTCTTTAATGGGAAGCGGTTTATCTTGATGCTACTCAATTGCTAATATATGATTAAAAGCTAAACGCAGTTAAACAATGTCTAGGCTTATGAGCCTCATGAACCCTGTGTTATATTTGTTGAGTTCGACATGGACTCACCCTTGCTATTTCCACCATAACAGATGAAGATATAGAGGAAGATTATCGGAATGAGTACTAGTCTTGGTGTCAACCAGTCAACCGTGTCCCTGTGTGGAGTTTCCGCTGAAGAATTACTATTAGTTATTACTACCTATCGTTCAAGACTATGTCTTAAATACTTATTCGTTATGTAATAAGCACTGTGATGATACTTTGTAATTTGTCAACTTATGTGTGCGACTGTTTCCTGGGGCGCACATGAGTCTTTTATGCATCCTATTTTTGTCCTTAAAAATGGGTGTGACAAGTTTCTTGAAAAGAGGATGGAGAAGGTTGAGTAGAAAATGGAGCAGATATAACAGATCTAGTCTCAGGTTAACACATTAGAACAAAATGTTGAATTTTTAGTTAATGAAACAAACCATTCGTAAAAGCTGTTTGAAGAGCTATCCAAGGTTTTTGGAAAGTTTAGAGACATTTGATTAGGTGCACCTCTTAAAATTTTGGGATATTTAACTTATTGGAGTCCAACATTGAAATGTATTCCTAGGTCCCTATCAGCTTCCTATTGGTCTAGCACTATTCACTTTCAGTGTAACCGTTGCTTCCTTTATGAGTTTGTAAGACATTTTAATCATCTTCTCCAAGTTCCCCATGGTTCGATGTATGAGACATATACCGTTAGAAGATGCAGAAAGATGGTAACATGTGAAATCACGAACATATGTAAAGTAAAGCAACATATCCCTCCATATCTCGACCAATGTCGTTAATTGTTCCTTAAGCTGCTTTAAGAATTTTTAATGTACATCTGCATCATTGAAATACTATCATAGGTATTAAAGTGTGTGTACATGCTCCTTGAGCAAAAATCTAGGCTTGAATTTGAATTTTTGAAGAAAGAAAAAACTCTAAAGCCAAGCTATCAATCCATCGTGTAAACATAAAATTCACACACTGCTCCCAAGTGACATACATGCATGGGACACAGTGGGGTTACCACGAAGCTAGGATACCAAAACAAACCACTAGTACATGACAACTTTTTACACTGCAAAAAAACTACTGTCTTTTCCTAGCCTCTTAACTGAATGAACCTCATGTCTACAAACAATCTTGAAGTAGGAGGACACACAAGTGAAAAGTAGAGTAATATAGAACAAAACCTGCAAGTAAAGAACATATGACAAGACCCAAAAGCCCAAGTCTAAATTGCAAGATAGAACAAACCTAAATGCTAATGTAAAGAATAAGGTAGAATTTGAAATGTAACAACGCGCTGAAAATCGTAAAAACACATGAACGATCAATGCTTTCCTTACATTTCCATCAAAGAAATTAGTTTGTGTAACACAGCTCAAAGAAATTTTCATTCTAACCTCTACAGACATGCTCAAAGTACGGTATGATCTTGTCAAGTTGGTCCTTAGTTCTAATTTGTAGCAATCTTGAAATGTTGTTTCACATGATAAGACTTATAGAGCCAAGTACACGAAAGCTATGTAACCTTTTAAGCCAACCAATAGCCACACTTAGGGTGCATTTGGTAGGGATCCAGATTCTCCTACAAACATTTCAGATTTAGATTCTCAAAGAAACGTTTTGGATGATGAATTAGAATCACTTTGTGAGATTGTTTGGCTGTTAGGTTAGAGTGTGATTCACTAGAGCATAATTTCTTAAAATCATGTAAATAAAAATGTATTTAAAAAAACTGAAATTTTTGTGGAAGAAAACAATTTAATAACAACATATTTTAACTTGTTGCACTAAAAAAGGATTATAAAACTAAAATATACAATTGATAGAAGGCGAGGCAAAGAAACGGAGGAGATGATTCGCATGCGAAGCCAGGCTTTTGCAGATTCGAGCACTCAGTGCAAAATATGAGAAAAGTTGAAGAAACAAAAAAAATGAAATGGATAAAAAAAAGTTGCGCCTGTAACTGTGAAATGTTGTCACAATACTAATCGGAATCGAGTGGAATTTGGTGGGATTACGACTAGATTAACACGAGTATGTGAGGTTTAACACGAATGTGGCAGGAATTTAGAACTGATACAATCGGGCGAGCGATGAGCTCCCCGCCTATCCTCCGGACGCAGCTGGCCTCTGTTCTAGTCCTAGTGTGATCCCCATGAAGCTCATCGCCTCCCTTCTTAACGTTCACCAACCCTCTTCTTCTGCTTCAGCGATTGTTCCAAGCTGGGCTGAAATACTTCGGGTTGGGCTTGACCGTGCGCTTGGGCCTGCCGATATCTTCTGGCCCATCTTCATTTCCCGCCTTCATCTCTTTTGGTTCAGTGCTTCTTCCCGCCTTCCTTGGTTCACGATCCAGCACTTGGTCTGCTTATCGCCCCACCGTTCTTGACATTCCTCCCTTCTTGAGTACCGGCTTGCTCCCAAGCCGGTGCAACTAAGAATTGGGTCTTGAGCTCTTCCTCGAGTTCCCAGCTGGCCATGGACGACGGCCAAGAGGACCACTGGATCAGTACCTCTGTCACCAGGCGATCACCATGGGGTTTCACTCGGCATTGGAGCACCTTGACAGGAATACGAAAGGCATCAGTTTCAGAGGAGTTAGGGATATCAGAGGAAACCTGAGCCAATGTTGGTAATGCCTTCTTCAATTGAGATACATGGAAGACAGGTGGAGTCTGGAAGCAACAGTTTATATGCCACTGTGCCAACTTTTGCCAGAACTCTATAGGGCCCAAAATAACTAAAGGAGAGCTTGTTATTTGCCCTTGTTGCAATAGAAGTCTGAACATAGGGTTGTAGCTTCAAATACACAGCATCTCCAACTTGAAAACTTCTTTCAATGCGGTGCTTATCAGCCTGTAACTTTTGGCATTGTTGAGCACGCAAGAGCTGCTATTGCAGCAGCTTAACCATGATCCCCCTTTCCTTGAGCCAAACTTCCAGGTCTGGTATGGCACAAGAGTCGACAATGTCAATCCCCATATGCCGAGGTTGCTGACCATATAATATTTCAAATGGGGTAGCTTTGAGGGATGTATGGTAACTTGTATTATACCAAAATTCTGCCAAAGTGAGCCACTGCTTCCATTGTTTGGGACAAGCATGCACAAAACACCTTAGATAAGCCTCTAAGCAATGGTTCACCCTTTCAGTTTGACCATCTGATTGAGGATGGTAAGAGGTGCTCATTCTCAATTCTATATGGGTGAGCTTGAACAGCTGTTGCCAGAGTTGACTGGTAAAAATTTTGTCCCTATCAAATCAATGCCTCCGGAAATCCATGCAGCTTGAAAACATGGTCCATATAGGCCATTGCTACATGATCCATACAGATCTAACTTCATCTTTTAGACCATCTATGAAACGGTTTGTGATGGTAGCAGTACTGAATTTAGGATCATGAGCTAAAATTTGATGTACTGTGCTATCAAAACGTTCCATATAATCAGTAACTCCTTCAGTTTGTTTGATTCTGAAGAACTGTCTAAGCAAGGAATTGTGTTGATCCTTTTCAAACCTATCACAAACTACTTTGCACAACCCAGGCCAAGGAATTTCAGGAACAGGAACCTCTAAAGACTATGCCCAAAAAGCAGCATTACCAACCAAACGCATGAGGCTAGTTTAGATTTGACATTGTCAAGAACAGAGTAAACATCAAAATAGCTTTCACAGTTTCTGATCCACAGTTTTGGGCAGCTACCATCAAACTCACGGAAATCTACTGGAGGTGTAGCATGATTAAATTGGAAGGGAGTTGCAATAGTAACAGTAGAGCTTCCAGGAGTATAGGCCACTGATGAGAGATTCAGGGAAGGTTTCGCACCTGTGACCGGGGTAGGAACGAAGGTGGTGACCACCCCATTTCCCAAACCCCGGTGACCATGTTCGTCGCCGCGGACATCAAAATACTTCGGGTTGGGCTTGACCGTGTGCTTGGGCATGCCGATATCTTCTGGCCCATCTTCATTTCCCGGCTTCCTCTCTTTTGGTTCAGTGCTGCTTCCTGCCTTCCTTAGTTCACGATCCAGCACTTGGTCAGCTCGGCGCCCACCGTTCTTGACAAATGTCTACATAGTTAGCCCCTTTGGCAACACGCGCGTGTAAATGTGCAATGTCTACATAGTTATCCCCTTTGGCAATGGATTCATCCATATTTGTAAAGATAGAAGAACGAAAATCAACATCCTTTCATTCCATGCATGCTATAGTTTGGTCGATGCGAGGTGTATAGTAGCTATAGCCAGCTGAAATAATTTCTCACGTAATATGCGTGTGTCGTACTGTTCTCCCCTAGAATTCCCGTAGACCTCCTCTAGAGAAACGCTGTCCACGTCGCCTCCTATTCTCCCGACCGTTGGATCTTCAGTCGTGTGGTCCAGATCGATTGGAGTGGATTTCACCGGCAGCTGCTCCTTCTTGCCTTCCAAAGCTTCCGCCAGCTTCCTCTCTGCTTCTATCGGTGCTATCCGGCTTCTTCTCCAAAGCCGGGCCAGCAAATATATACACGGCTTCCAATTCTACTTCCCGATCCTTCCGACCAGAAAAAAACGGTTGCACCATATCTCTTCCCCGTCCTCCCCGCCTCCTCCCACAGCACGCCGCCGCCGCTCGAGCCCCCACCCCCGGCCGCGCCTCCCCTTCCTCTCCCTCTCAACTGACATGCCGGCGCACCGGCTGGGCCCCAACGCGGCCGCCCCCATGCCCTGCGCGCGGCCAGGCCGGTAGCGCCCCCGATGTGCGGCGTGGCTGTCTGTACGGGCCCCAGCGGTGGCTGCCTTCCGCCACGGCGCGGCGCGGGAGAGCCCCGCCGTTGGATGTGGGCGCCGCTGCCCCCCCCCCCCCCCCCCCCCCCCCCCCCCGACTCCTCGGCGCTGCCTCCTGTCGCCGATCTGCACGGCCTCGATGAAACCCTAGCTGACTCTTCCTCGTCGGTACCACAGGCGGCTCCGCTTGGCGGCGGCCACATCTGCCGGTATGTCGCCCTCTTCTTCTCTTCCCTCATCTCATGGCTCCTCTCCCAAATCCTCTCTCCCTCGCGGATGCACGGTGGCCGTTGCCGACGTCCGGGACGCCGCTTGCGGTCTCTGGCGCAGCGGCGCAACTGGGACCTGCCGGTGGCCGCCGATGCGGGTACCCCTCGGTGCGGCCTGCTCCCGGCCACAAGCCTCCGGTCCAGCTTCAAATCCAGCCAGTACCCACTTAGGTGCTGCCTCGCTCCTCTCCTCTTTGCTTTCAGTTCTATGGTAATCTTGTACCTGTTGCCAGTGTGGATTTCCTTACTGGTGAGCAGATCAGCCTACTAAAATTACATGCAAAGATTTTTTTTAATTCACGCATGTCAACTACTACTTCCTAAAATGTTGTCATACGTATATGTTGGATTCTTGAACCTCCTCAAATGGTCAACCAATTGTTTAAATTTGAGTTATGCAATTGGATGCTTTCCGCACATTTTTTGTTGTCAAATAAATTGTTGCTCCACAATTATTTACCCAATCCTTGTAGAAAGAGACAGTTCTAGAACGACTACTAACAATGCCATTTTTGGATTATGCAGTTTTTCCAGGCCAGACAATTGTCTTCGAGTATTACAGGTGTCCATGTCTAGGAATGTTTTGTGCCCTGTTGCTGTGATTGGGCTCAGATTTAGATGCTTTTCAGCACCTCTCCCCATTTTTATTCTATAAATTGTGGTATCTACTACGTTACGGCTACTGCCCGAATCTGCATTGTAACAAAGGTAACACTTATGCTATGGACATGCGCTGTGATTACTACTGCATTGTAGAATGCGTTAATCTGTCACATCTCACAAGTTTTGCTTACTACCATGCAGAAAAGAAATCCTTTACCAGCAAATAGTTTGCAATTCCTGTTGCATTGTTAGTTGAATTAATCACTGCTGCCCCAACATTTGGATCGCCGGCCTATGATTCACCTCTTGGACCTGTTCTTTCAGATGTCTCTGTTCTGATCTCTGGAACTCCCATTATAGATCCGGGTGATTTAACAATACATAATCAAGCTATTCATGAAGCTCAAGATGCTGGAGGATATCACTGACAACCTCGAGGTTGCTGGTGTTGGAGCCTTCGATTCAGTTCAAACAGTATGTCATGATCCAGAGTTTATCAGATGATGCAGGCTACATTTGATTACTGAAAGCAGCTGCCATTCCATTCCAACTGTCATCAATTTGATTCACACCTCTTTTGTGGAACTCATTAATTTTCCTCCAAATTTGTAGAATGTCGGACAAGCGTCGAGAGCAAATGGAGAAGAGTTATTGAATAAGCTGCCTATTGGACTTGGGGAGCTTCAAAGAATTGTTGAGGAGAGGGGATGCAGTGCCTCCAAAGCAGAAACAGTTTCTTAAGTATGTTGGAATGTGAGTCAACTTTCCTCCTTGAAGCAAAACTACCATGTTCTTTTTCGTGCTTGTGTTATGTAAAGCAGCAATATTTCTAAAATCTATTCTGCACGCCACATGTTAAATTTCGTGGCAGAAAGTTGTCGTGTCCACCAATATAATATTCTTGTTCACTGAGCATAAAAATCTTTTTAAACAAATAACTCCATAAAGCTACAAACCAAAATTCTATGTGACTCTAAATAGCTATAAGAACTGTTATGGAACATCTCTTGTCATTTATACCTTGCCACTGACTCTGCAGCTAAGATCTTCCCGGAACACTGCATTCCTGCAGTGTAGAAGGAGAAATGGTCTATGGCTTTACCTTTGAAATACCAGAAGAGTACAACACCATGCCTCTTCTCAAAATGAAGACCTGCTATGGATATAAAGGCGAAATTAAGTCCAATCCCAACATAGAAGATTGTTTATTTTGGATAGTTCTGGATGGATATAAGGCTCCTATGACTGCTGCGAACTTCAGAGATCTGGTCCAGCGGAATTTTTGTGATGGCATGGAAACCCATAGAGGTAATTCAGCGGTGCTTTCTACCAATCAGTCTCTTTCTTGCATTATCCACCATTTGTTACTAGGTTTCAATTTCATAACCATTAAATTTTGTTATGCACATGTTTTGTTTGGGGAAGTAGTATATACTATGTACTCCTTTTAAACAGGTAGCATATGCATTTCTGCAATTCTGGGCCCATCAAAAAGGATAATATATATTTCCTGGAAATTTCTTAAACATTACATTCCATCTAACCATTGCGATGTTCACTATTTAAAATGGCCTATTGTGCTTACGGGTCAGAGAACTTTTGCTGAACCGTGTTGGTACTTATGCACCTGTTGCCATTGTTGTTCAACCTGGAGATCCAGAGGTACCGGCTCAGGGGTTTATCGATCCCCGCACTGTCAAAATTGGTATAGTACCGCATACTGGTTCATGGTGAAAAGGCTCCTCTATATGGTCAAACACTTGAAGTATGCAGAAGCAACCTATTTCACTTAGTCCTTTCATTTCATTGTCGCTCCAATTTTTTCTGCTGTATTTGAATAGGCCCTTTCTTACATTACATGAGTCATTTTTTTGGAACTCGGCAGCAATCTTCATAGTATATGCCTATTCTAACATGAGATAATTTTTTTTGGACAGCAACCATCTACACAATAGTGTTTGGAGGACACGGCATATTATCCCTTTCGTCTTCCTTCCGCACGCCTCCCGTGCTCAGCTCCTTCGACGCCGTCGCTGCCGCTACGATCTTCGTCTTCATTCCTTTCCTCCGCCTCTCCATCCGCCGCTCTCTCCTATCGCCTCTCTCGTCTTTGCTGGCCTTCTTCGGACCTCTTCCTTCCGTGACTTCTCCTCTTGTTCCGCGCCTCTTTGCCGCAGCCTGTTGTGCCCGCCGTCATCCACTGTCTGTGTGTGTCCGCCAGAGGTCCTCTACCACTGGATCCGTCTCCCTAGAGTCCGTTCTGCCACGGCGGGGGCCTCCCCCTGCCATGGTGGGCCGTACTACGGTATCCACTCAAACCCTAGGTCCCTCCGCTTTCCTCTCCGATGCCTCCACTGTTTGGGCACCTCTGCTTACACTACCTGTGCCGTTTGTTTCAGGCTCCATATGCTGCTTCGCCTGTCGCCTAGAGCTGCTTCGTTCCCCTTCTGTCCATGAACGGTAAGTCCTGTGTTTACGAAATTCGATTGGTACATTGGCCTTTGCATATGCTTCCTGCAGTATACTAGGTCCTAGGATCTCTGCTTGTGCTCCGTGTTTGTCTACGATTTAGCTATTGCTTGCTATTAATTATTTAGGCTCACTATGTTCCTTCAATTCAGTGTGGCCTTATTTCTGTGCTCCCTGAATATTTTAGTACATGGTTTATCGCAGCACCTGCCTTCTGTGGATCAATAACATACCATATACACGGCCATTCATTGCATATGCCTCCTCCATTATACATGTCGTTTTAGTTGCTATGTCTTAGTTCTATCTGTCTTATATCACTTTTCTATGTTTGCCCAGCAACTTATGCCCTTCCATTGTTGGCTCTTCTTCCTGCTCGTTGTTCTGTCTGCTTCGGTCCTACGAATTCCTCAGGTAATTAGTGCTTATTTAAGTTGGTCCGTTTCGATGTGTTTATGTTCCCATTTTTTTACTTTCCTCTGATAAATATTTTCTCCTCGGTTGTTTTTTTCAAATCTTCATGGTACAAATACTTGGAATTATATATCTTCACATCCTGTACTTGCATGGGTCTGCCAATAAAACTGATGTCAGATTGTCAGCATAGGTAGATTTCCTTTTATAGTTTGGATTAGAGAACTATGAGTTTGCGTCGTCGATTTTTTAAAATCAGTTTTTCAGCCCTACGTACCTTGTTTTGGATTTCAGGAACCTGCTCATGCGGCAAGACATTGATGGGCTACTTGCGTCGCTCCTGCCTGTACCTGCTTATGGTCTAATGTTTTCTTCTTTAAAATTCCTCCTAACACACGCCACTGTTTGTTACCTGAAACACATGCTTATTATCTGCCTGTGATGAAAATTCCATATCCATTACTCAGGGATATGATCTGATGTTTGTTCGCCTGTGAGGTACTGGGCATGACCTGCCACCTATATGATGGAGTTTTTTTTTTAAGAGTGACCCATCTGTCAGCATGCCCTGAAGCTCTAGGTTCATAAACAAATGATGATTGAGGCCTTTAAGAATCTCTGCCAACTTTCTATATGGTCCAAGCCAATTTGCTAATAATCTCCTGTCCTACCCATTTGCCGTTCGTGCATTCCACATTCGTTTTGGTCTCATGTTCTGACCATTTCCCATTTGCTATTTTTCCCTACTTCAGGCTGCTATGAAAATTTTGCATTGGTTACTCAACGTTATGATCTTGTCGACATACATTTCCAGTTAATCTCACACTACATTGGTGCTTACAAAAGTCCTTTTTTCGTTTGAACTGCTATACAACAACAAGGGAAGGGAGTGCTTTCAATGGAACCAGCCATTTCTTATTCTGAAGATTTTATTCTTAGTGTTAATACTTTGTACAGATGTGTTATTAACATAATACTATATTGTCATATTTGCCTTATATCCTATATAAGCTTAGGATCTCGGATTAGTCGATTAGTGCCTAAAGTAAACAGCTTTTGTTAACTTTTTCCGCACATCCCTTCTAAAAATCCTTATGTGCCGTGGTATTTTACTAAAAACTATTATTAAGCCTCTTATGCATCTACCGTGATGGCAACATCTTTTCTCTTATTCGTTACTAAAAATATTATTTTCACACAGTTTCCGATTCTTTCCTTCTGCCTACAGTTAATAATGCTTTTTATAGTTGGAAAATAGCACATGTAAACTTGGAAATCCTATTGACACTACAGGTAAGAGTAGTCATTTTCAAACCTGATGACTTGGCATTTTAGATGCATGTTATGGTTTACATTTCATATTGATCATAGCTTGCTATATCGAGACTCAGTCCCACTTCAATTATGTCAGTATATTAGATTTTTGCTCCTGGGTTTATATTGGGAAATGCGTGCTATCCATGTGGAGTATCAGTTAGAATAAAACAGTCGTTCAATCTGTAACAGTTTTCCACTGATACAAACTCTGATTCATTTGTTATGTGTCATTTGTTTCTAGGTCTCGAAGATGAGCTAGCGGAATACGTGGGCAACACAGAGTGTTCTAAGTTGCTTCCACCATGGGCAACTCGGTTCTAATATTACATGTTATTGTCACCATCATGAAGCAATCTGGGATTGTTTACTCTCACGCGCAAGGGCGCGCGCCATCCACTAGTATTAATTTAATCTCGTTCTGCTGAACAGCTTGCCACCACATGCAAAGGCTTATTCTTGGGATTTCACTCAGATAAGTTTTTGCACGCACTCGTAGGTCAACCAGATGACTGGAGTCATGTAGTTGACGACGTCAACTAGATGACTCAGATAAGTTTTTGCACGCACTCCTAGGTTAACTAGATGTGCACTTAGGCCTCGCCACCACCACCGCCCATGACACGCTAGGGGCAGATGCAGATGCCAGCGCTCGGCCCTGCCGAGCATCCCTGCGCGTTCATGCCCATGCCCGCGCGATCGGCATCAAATCGCGGTCCATCCCCGCGACCACGCAGCGCCGCCGATCCACCGTGCGCTTGTGTCTCTGGCCCACCGCTTTCCACGCGCGTCCGGACCACCGTGTGTACGTGCCCCGGCTACGATTGTGCAGCGTGCCGTGCTCTTGTGCCTCGCCACCGCCGTCGCACGCATGCTGCGGAAGCCATCGGAATTGTACCAGCGCCATGCAAACAAGCGTACATGAAAAGAGATTGGAATAGAAAGAGAATTGCCGAAAGTGAAGAGATTGGTTGAATTTGTTAGGGGGACAACACGTAGAAACTTAGCACTGTGTCTCATAGTTTCTACGGAGTTGCTAGCACCCCACCGTCCGATCCGGGTGTTAAGCATCGGACGGTACAAATTTTCGCTGAAACATTAATATGTGATTAAAAAAAATCCCACATGTCACTATACTTATGTGTATGCCTGCCAGCACGTCTGACCCGTCCCCATCCTCGCACCCTGCCCCCATCTCCATCCGTTCGCCCTGCCCCTGCAGGCGCACTCCCACCCCGTCGTGCCCTCAATTGCCACCCCCAGCGCACTGCGCGCCACGTCCATCGCCCGCGATGCCCCATTCCTTGGCGCCCCTAAACTCTTCGAACAACATCAAATATGTGCACCAAAAAACATTTGAATGCAAAATACGTCTTAAACAGATGAAACAACTGGAACATACATTTACAACATATATGTGAAAATATATGCAACATCTAGATACAACATTTGCAACATAAAAACACTTGCTGCAATAGAAGATTAAAACAGATGAAACATTTTGGAACATGCTGTTGCAACGTAATGCAACATCCAGATCAAAATGCATGAAACATACATCTAGAAAACAGATGAAACATTTTGAACAAACGCTATACTTGCAATATATGCAACATCCCCTGATCTACTTTTGCAACATTCATATGAAACAATTACAACATACAACTGAAACACTTGAAATATAAATATGCAACATAGGGGAGGGGAAGGCTGGGCCGGTCGATTCCGGTCATCAGAGTCGGACACGGTGACGAACAGCTGTGCGCGAGCACCACTGCAACCAGCACCACTAGTATAGGGCTTGGCTTGTCGGCGATGGTGGGAGATGGGGGGCGAGGAGTGCCATGGCCACTATGGTGGGGGAGATTGGTCTCTAGGGTGAGAGACCGTGCCACCGAGGGTGGGGAAGGTGCCGTGCCGGGGTGGGGGGGAGCCACCCACTCCCCTGCAGCACCGCTGCGCCTTCTCCATAGATCTCACTTGTGTTCTATGGATCTTGTTCGGGTGGGGAAGAGGGCCACCGGATCTGCGGCATTGGGGGCTCCTAGTGGGTGAGGATGCTGGGGTGGGGGGAGGGGCGCCGCCTAGGAGGGGGAGGAGACCACCGGGGTGGGGGAGGGCACGCGCCGAGGTGGGCAAACAAGAGAGAGAGCGCCTCGAATTAGCAGGGAAGCATGAGAGAGGAACTCGTTGGGCAGGCAGCACGTGCAGAGCGAGGCAAGGCAGCCAAGAGTTGATTTTGTTTTATTTTATTTATTAGGCGAGTGATGCGTGTGGCAGTTAGGTAAAATTGTGGTGCATGTCACGCCATGCTTCTGGAGGGAAGTCGCTGATGTCAGACGTCCTATGTAGTTTCTAAGAGTAGAGTCTTGATGACATGGCAGGAATATAAACTAGTTGGTAGTTTTAGCACTAGGACTGCCCTGACAGTTGAAGATCACTCCACGATAATATAATGCACGTGTACCATGATCCCATGTGCTATGAAATCTGAAGATCGAATCTTGAGTATATTTCTTTAGTTCTAGAATCAAGAGTGTCAGTGCCAAGTGTATATGGAAAATACACAGTGCCAAGTATATGTGGAAATGGAAACGTCGAACCCCCAGGGCCACTTATCTTTGATGATAGGACACAACAAGAACCGCTGGCGTGGTGTATCCACTACTGTCTACTGATGAATTCATTAAAAAGCAAGTGCTAAAGTACATAGAAAAGTTGAAGAAATTAAAAAAAAAAGATAAACGAAAAAGATAAAAAAAAAGGTACGCATGTAAATGTGCAAAGTCTACGTATTAATCGCCATTAACAATGGATTCATCAATATTAAAAAGAGAGAAACAAAATAAAAAATCTTCGGTTGCATGCATGCTCGTTTGATCGATGTGTGGGTAGCTGGAGGTGTTGATCAATTACAGGCACATTCTCTGCCGTGTCCAATCCAAGTTATTTTTGTGTAGTATTTTTATACAATTTGGACCTTTTGCTGAACATTTCGTAACATGCAATAGTATTATTGGCATTTACCTGCTATGTTAACTTTGTGGAAGACTCCCACCAATATTGGTTGTAATAAATAATTTTGTTTGCAAAAGGAAAGAAATTAAGTTCCACATGGCATATGACGATGTTGCCTTTATTTTTTTGGTTGGCCCAAAAATACCGGGGGCTGCTAGCGTCCGACGATCGGACCGTATCCTCCTGCCGATTCCCGTCACTTTTCCTGACCCCGCCTCTTCGGAAGAAAATTACGTGGACCCTGGGTCCATTCGACGGCCAATGCGCCTCTACGGTGGATTAGCGACGCGTGGCCGAGCATTAAATCGAGCGCTTACGGAAGTACGCATCTCGGCTTCCTCGCGTAGTGACACTAGCTCAGGCTCGCGGTCAGCGGCTCGGCTCCAAGTGCAGCACCACGTCGAGTTGATGATTATGTTCTAAGTAGAACATTATTGAGCAGAGATTATGTTCTAAGTTCATTGAACAATGTTCTGTCTTCAATAGAAGAATGTTCTCAATTTAAAAGAACGATATTCTAGTTAGGTTCATGATAATAGACATAAAAATAAAAAAATAAATGCATAACATAAAAAAATAATAATAAAATTTAGAGCAAAGCATAAGAAAAACACGTAATAGAAAAAATAAAAGAACATCGTATGGACACTTTTCAAACATCCTAAAATATATTATAGAATATCATATGTATACCAAGTGAATAACATTAAATACACCAATACACTACAGAACATTACTAAATGCACCATATAACGTGAGCATCACACATATATTATGTGAGCATCACTAAATATATCATAAAATATCAAATGTATATTAAGTGAACATCACTAAATACACCATATAATATCACTAAAAATGTTATAGAACATCGTCGTGAATATCACATAGAACATCACATACATACAACATGAACATAAAAAAAACACTATAGAACATCACATGTATATTACGTGAACATCGCAAAATATATCGTAGAACATTACATGAATACCACATGAGCATAAAAAAACTACAAAACATTATAAGTATAACATGTGAACATTAAAAAATATAAAACATCATATGTATACTACATAAACATAGTAGAAAACAACATAGAACATCATAAAATAATAAGAAAAGAAAATAAAACAAAAGAGAAATAAAAGAAAAGAAAAAAATAAAATAATAAAAAGTAATAAACATATAAAATAGAAAAAAATAAAAAAAATGAATGATGCACGAAAAGAAAAAAGAATAAATAAAATTATTAAAACATTTAATTAGTGTAAAACAATAAAGAAGGAAAATACACATGAAAACATGATTAACAAATGATAAATATATAGAACAAATAAAATAAAGGAATAAATTAAATAAGGATGAAAAAAAGAAAATTGAAAAGAAAGAAAAAAATAAAATAACAATGAAAACATAGAAAACTTAAAAAAGAAAGAGGGAGAATAAATAGAAAGCAAGGAAAAACAATAAAAGAGAAAAATAAAAGGTAAAAATAAATAAGAAATGAATAAGAAGAGGAAAGAAAATAAAATAAGAATAAAAAACATAGAAAACTAAAAAGAAAAAAGAAAAAGGAAGAATTAATAGAAGAAAGGAAATAAAACAATAAAAAGAAAACAAAAAGAAAAAAGAAAGGAAAAAAGAAAAAGAAAAACAAACGGTTACGTAGCCGCACCTGCACTGCTCCCGCACGTGACCTCCAGCCCACTTTCCCGCGCGTGGCCTCCCGCCCAGTATTCCCGTGCGTGGCCTCGGCACTGTTAAACGCGTGGCTCCGGTCCGGCCGTTTGAACCGGATGATTTCCGAAAAATACCTTGTAACTGATGCTGCGTATGGGCATCCCCAACATTGTCAATTCATCTGGCTCATAAGAATCTATGTCAGCACTTTTATTGCGTGGAAGAGAAGATGGAAAAGAGAAGAGATTATCTCATATTTCAACACCTACCTCGCTCAGAAAACGAGATAGTTCGTTGGCACGCTTGTAAGGGCGCCCCTAATAGTGCCATCTCAGCTCATAGGAACGCATGTCATGAGTTTTGTTATGTGGAAGAGATAGAAGATAAAAAAGAGAAGAGACTATCTCTTATCTCCACATATCTCACTCAGAAAACGAGGTAGTTTATGGGCCAGCTCATAAATAATGAGAGAGAGGAGAGAAGATATGGAATAAAAAATCATTGACATGTGAGATTCCCATAATGAAGTGGTAATGACATATATGAGCTAGTTGCTATCTCATATTGTCGAGGACGTCCTAGAGAATGAGAGAGGAAGAAGAGAAGATATAGAATAAAAAAATCATGAGTTAAATACACGAGATGTACTTGAACTTGTCATGGGGTGTTACTTAGGTCCCTGAACTTTAAAAATGCATTTCTAGGTATATGAACTTGTTGAATGATACACCGCAGGTCCACAGTTGCATGTGGCAGAAAATTATGCACTGAACCCCCTGAAAAATATGGCCACTGAACAGATCAGCCCCTGACCGTGAAGACGAAGCTGCCGCTGCTGTTCATGGCGATGATGGCGTCGCTGCTGGTCGTGTCGATGCTGGTGCCATTCCGACGTGGTGTGCTGCCCAGCGTGCTCCTCGTACTTGAATTCCTCGTGGCAGGGCCTGTGCGACACCTGCGCCTGCGCCTACGGCAGGGCCCTCCACCTCCACACTCTTCCACGCTCCTAACAAATTCAAGGACACCTTCTCCGTGGAGCTCTGAGCGATCTGCCACGACAACCTCATCTTTCTGCACTACTACACAACTGACATTTCGTCGATCGTCCAAAATACCTTTAGTCTCGACGATTTGCCCAGAGAGGCGTCCATGCCTTCGGCGGCCTGGGGCCGCTCGTCCTCTGCGTCAAGGTCAGCATGTTGACCGTGGAGCATGTCGGACACCGGCAGCACCTGCGGACCCAACGTGGTGATGTGCCTCCAGAGCGTCGTGCCGACGACGCGTACTAGGTCCTTGGTGAGTGTCACGCCCAGGTTGCCCTCCTGATCCTCCATCTGCAGTGGCGCATTGAAGGCCGCGTCATCCACGGCGTGGTGCGTCTGTAGTGTGTGCACCAGCTCGTACTTGGCGTCCGCGCGCCGGGAGGGGACGTCTGTCACTAGTGCCGCCGCGCACGCTGCCCACGCGGAAGATACAGTTGGTCACCAGCATGTGCTTGTTCTTGGCAAAGTACCAGTTCAGGCTCGTGTTCTTGCAGAAGGGGCAGCGCGCCTGAGCACGTAGGAAGTTGGAGAGCAGCGCAGGTGGGAGGAGGTTCGGTTCAGGGGCTGATATGTTCAGGGGGCATATTTTTCAGGGGTCAGTGCATAATTTTCTGCCACGTGGCAACTATGGACCTACGATGTTTTATTCAACAAGTTTATGAACCCAAAAATACATTTTCAAAGTTTAGAGATCTAAGTGACACCTCATGACAAGTTCAAAGACCTCTTATGCATTTAACTTAAAAATCATTTACACGTGGGACTCACATAATAAAGTGGTAATGATATGACATGTATGAGCTAGCTGATACTATCTCATACTCCCGCCATTATCATTTGGTAGGCGTAAAGGTGATTTCTCAGTTTTGACTATATATTAGGCGTGGGTAACATACCGAGGCTAAAGTCCATGTGCAAACATCGGCGAGTTGCTCATACGCAGTGAATACGAAGCATTTTTTTGACGATGGACCAACGGCACGCAAGCTTGGTTGATTTTAGTGGGCAGCAATGTTAGCTGCATGCATGCATACATACAGCGCAGTCCACAACACTTTCATTAATGCGCCAATTCTCTGTGAAATTTCTTGGTACGTGTGAAACTATTCTCCACGCCCTAGGCTGATGACGAAGAGTTGTATTGAAGTTAGAGATTAAAAGTGACGATCAGTTGACTTGGGCTACTAGTCAATTGGAGTAATTTGCCTGCGTGCAGTTCATCAAGGGCAGCTGCAATGGGTGACTCATAAACTAGCTCTAAGCATTATATTTATATTTTAATAGAAAAGAGAAAAACTAGCTCTTGATAAAGAGCTAGACTCATATACAGATTCTGAAAGCATATGTGAGCGTTATATGGGTGTAATCATACAATGAGTCATTGCTAAAAGCTAACACTATTAAAGAGGTTAGCTTAAAGGTAATACCTGACTCTTACTATTGCGGATGCCCTTATTGGTGATCGAATCGATGACATGGCCAAGTGGCCATGTTTCTGCAGCCCTCCAGACCGCATCAGCCATCTTGAACCTGTATAAAAAAGGAAGGCGAGCCCAGATACCACACAACGACGACAACAACCCCCCCTCCCCCCCCCCCCCCCTCCCCCAAGCACAGTGCAGTACCCTGCGATCTGCGTGGTGTCTCTCTCTCATTTCTATACGCCGATCGACTTATGATGGCGAGACTCACGGCTTGCTTTGCTCTGTCAGCCGTCCTAGTGCTTGCCACCGGGATTTGTTCCGGAAATGGGCAGCCGCTCCTGGAGGAGCCATTCCCAACAGATCCAGTTACCGGGTGTTTGCAGTTTCGTCCTGGTGGTTACCTTCCCCTAGACTTTCCTATTGTATTGGACTTCCTTGTCAGGTTGCCGCCGTTGAGGATAATCAGCAGAGGAAACACTAGCCTGAGCATAGCCGCTGATGACAACGGCAACGTTGTTCTTACCAAAACCAACTGCCGGGACCTCCGACAGGTACGCAAGAAGGCTCACGTGAATTGAAGCTGCATCCACCCATTGATTTTTTTTTTTGTGACCACATCCACCCATTGATATGATCGATCTATATGCATGTCTTGCCGTTTCCCTTTGATTATACATACATTAATGTGAACGCTCGTTGCATCCATGCATATATTCGTGCAGCTGTGGGTTCAGCATTTCCCCTACCCTTCTGAGAATCGGTTCTCGCTGGTGAACCTCGCCAAGAAGACTGAGATGCGGGCAATGATGATCCTTGAAGACGGTCCTTACCCGGTAAATATATATATACTCCCTCCGTATTGGATTCAGAAGTCGTTTAGGACAGCGACACGGTCTCCAAAACACAACTTTGACCTCTTGTTTTTATAAAAAAAATTTATGAAAAAGTGATATATGTATACTTTTATAAAAGTATTTTTCAAGACAAATCTATTCATATAATTTTTACATTTGCAAACTCAACAACTTAAAAATTATTGATGATTGATATTTCCAATATTTAACCCAAACTTTGTGCAAAACGACTTCTAAATCCAATATATATATATATATATATACAGCTACAGAATAACTTATTCTGTAGCCACTTTGAGTTACGATAATTGCTATGCTAATTTACGAGATTATAGTAACTCCGTACTATGTGATTTACTATAACATTATGGTAAATATCCTCATGTGTTAATTAGTATATAAAATTATCGTAAATAGAGGTGGCTACAAAATAATATATTTTGTAGGTAGCTATAGAGTATATATATATATATATATATATATATATATATATATATATATATATATATATATATATATATATATATATATATGTAATGTAACAGATGATGAAGCTAGCGCGATACGGCCCCTGGAACGTGCCTGCGTATGCGCTGTGGACGCAGGACACCCCGCTCTTCTGCGATGGCTTTTACAAGATACGGTCCTGCTACAAAGATGGACGTTTGGTCCTGGACGGACTACGTGGGAACGTACATGAGGGCACGGTTGTAGGGGCCTATCCTGCTCACCATTCTGCGGATAACGTCCTATGGAAGATGGAAGGCTTCTTGTCCAATCCCTGATCCAGTCTCAGTGCATGTTATTTTCAAATAATCGTGACCTGTTTCCTAGAGTTTGTTTCAAAATATCATCTGCCTGGATGCTTACATGTTTCAAATTCCCACGTAGAAGTAGAATAAACACGCCTGTGTGCACACAGGATATGATGTTATATGTATTGGGAGTATTATATTGCCCAGATTGTTATTACAATGTCTCGTTTGGATACTTTCCCGTTGACTTCATTAATGTTTCTCTTGCATCTCCAACTAATATATATATATTGGGCTAGATTCTCCATGCACTACGAAGAAGTACACTGTCGCGCGCCCTCTGTCTGGGACCGTGTATATAGCACCAAGGACGGTGTTGGTATATATAAATCCATCCCAACATTCGAGAATACATGTCCTTTTAATATTCTTTTTTTAACAAACGGCAAAAGCTTTGCCACATTTTTATTAGAAGAAAAATAAAAAACAAAACAAAAGCAAGAAAAAAAGCTGTCTTCACTATGAAGAGGGTAGGAAAAAAGGAGAGAGAAAAAGAAAAACACCAAAACAACTAGAAATTATTTGGGGGAATTCCTCGACTGTACACCTGTACCGCTTCTTCTTTAATCAGAAAGGCTATGTTCAAAGGTTGCTTTGATAATTGTTGAAAGGTCCTTCTATTGCGTTCATTTCAAATGTTCCACCAGAAATAAGGAATTAAGCCATCGAAGTCTCGTCTTCTTGTCTCATCAATCTTTAATCTTGTCATTCTCCACCACTTGTACGGTGAGCCGCTGAAACCCACGCAGCTCACTGATGAGTGTTTTCCCCAGCCGATGATGATGTTCCAGACCCTGTTCGGTAAAAGGGTAATCCATGCAGAGGTGATTTACCGTTTCGTTAGTCGTATGGCACAATTTACATATTAGATCATGCTAGCTAAACTTCTATTTCTTATGGGATATGCTATGATACTTTCAAATAATTGTGGATCATCGATTTGTATAGATATTATCACATATTACCTACTCCCTCCGCTCTAAATGATAAGTTATTTTGGATTTTCTAGGTTCATTGCTTTTGCTATGGATCTAGACATAGTGTAGTATCTGGGTGCATAACAAAAGCTATTTATCTAAACAAACCCAAAAGACTAATAATTTTGGAACAGAGGGAGTGTTATATAAGAGGTAATAGGAATGCCGGCAAATCATTTATATAGTACATAGCAGCAGGCCATGTAGAGTGAAGGTTTCTTGTTAGTACTAATCCCACATGTTTTAAGATACACATCAGTCATTGCCTGGACGGACTACACGGGCACGTACACGAGGGCACGGTTGTAGGGGCCTATCCTGCTGACCATTCGGTGAGTCATTGCCAGGCCTATCCCACATTGTAGTCCGCCTCTGGTGGCAGCTGGCTGTCTTCATCAATAACTTTGCTCCGGTCCTGCTACATCCCTGTATCAGCTCAACGTCCTTCCATCCCCTCAAAAAAAAACTGAGCGTCCTTCCTCAGCTCGCTGGTTTGCACACATATCTCTGTCATTAACACCTTCCTCGCCATGCTTGTTCCAGAACCTGTCGTCATCCATAAATCCTCAAATGGCGGAGGAGGTGGAGATAGCCGCGATGACAGAGGAGGCGGAGACCGCCGCGGTGACGGAGATGGAGATAGAGATGCACCCGTGTGATGGAACGCACCATCTAGAGCACTCTCTTGATCTGGAGATTGAACTAGACTTAAGCTGGGGACCTGTGAGTACAAAAATAATTGAGATTAAATGGTTATGAGAAGCCAATTGAAACTCATTGAAAATGGTTATGAGAAGCCAATTGAAACTCATTGAAAATACAATTTCGTTTACTTTCATCCATACCTATGATGAGGTTGTTGAGGAGGCAACGGTGGCCTAGGCGGCGTCCCGGGAATCACGATGTAGCGCTTGCGCCATAGAATGAATGCATGCTCTGCTTGTCCTATAGTCTTGTCCCCATCACCTCCAAGAATCTCAAGATTCAGTTCCCTATAATCTTTCCCAACTCTATCCAGCCTGACGCTAGCATAGCCAGCTGGAGTCTGATTCTCATGGATGACTGCTGCTTCATGGTCCATAGGAAAAAGAACAGCGAACACCACCATAATTGTTAGGTTCCCCATGGGAATGTGCAGCTCACAAGCTATCTTCTAGGTGATGTCATCCACAGGGTAGCGCTGCAGTGCCTCATCATCTTCAGGGAGCCATGCCTGTGGAAGCGCAACTGCTTCTTAGCTGACGGGGCTAATATTGACTACCGGCTTTGATGTGGTCTGTGAAAGGACTGTGACGCCTAGGAGGTGGGGCGAATTAGGCAACTTAAAATCTACTTGTAAACTATGGCCTCTTTTTCTAACCTCAGCAAAATCTATGCAATTAAGTAATCAATCTAAATGTGCAGTTGTTGGCGGTCGTTATTGACACATTTATACTGCCAACATAAGACCAAAAAGGAGAGAAACATACTCTTCTACACACCTATACCTTTGCTACTGACATGTTTCCACTTGTATCGGTAGAATTGATATGATTGCAGAAACATAAGTCGGAAACAGGTGAAACATAACAAAAAAGGTGCTTTCAGGAAGGCGTAATTAGCAAAGAAGGGAAAGAAGCCCAACCAGAGAACAAAACATGGGCCAACCCATATCACCACCGAAGCCCAAACCCAGCAGGAAGCCCACAGCGTGAAGGAGAGGACAGGCTGGGCCAGTCCAAGCGCAGGTGTGCCAGGGGCGCGACCGCACCCTCCCCTCTGCCACCTGGGCCCTCCTCGCTGTGGCAGTTTGGTCATAAGTAGGGGCTAGCGCTACGGGGGTGGATCCAGGAATATCCCCCCCAAACTGACCAGGTAGTCCCTATATAAGAGAGGGAGGGCAGGCTCATCACACACACCTCACTACACACATCACACTCTCACCTGAGCTCCCTCTCTCCACTCTTTAGGTTAGAATTAGTTTAGTAGAAGTAGTAGAGGAGTAGAGAAGCTACCTTGGAGGGCTTGGATCCTTGGAGAAGAATTGGTGAGAATAAAAGAGCTATCTTTTCTCCAAATAGCCATGTCTTCATCTTATGAATATAGTTTGTGCTATGAACTAGAATATAGTCATGTTGATATATTCATGAAATATGAACTGGAATATAGTCCCTATGTCATGTTCATATCATACTTGGCTCAATGCTTTATCGTTCATACCATGTTCATGAATAGATTTAGACTTATGTTGAGGTCGTGGTTCATCATACTTTCATGTACGCCGCAGTCCTTTACCTGTCAATCCATAGGGTTGGGGATCCGAGGGGGACTTGGGTGGTTCCTATATATGTGGGCGAGGTGCTCCAGATATATAGGGGTGAGTGAATGCATTTCATGTCCCACGGTTGAGGGGTAGGCGGCAGGTGGTGACAACCCTATCCGTCTTTCGTAATCCCCCATGTTCGGCCATGGTGCAGGAGCACATAAGGTTGCTGATAGACTAGTACTCGGTGGCCTCCTGATCCACTCACATAGGCCTAGCTCTAACTCATGTACGTGTATGATTACTTTGCTCATAGCATATAACTGTATTGAGATATATCTACTCCTCGTAGGACATCCTTTTATTCTTTATTCATTCTTCCTCTCCACTAGAGTGGAGTGTCAAATGTGTATGTGTGTGTGTCCACTATCTACACTACGACGGTGTCTATCTTGCTCATATCCATACTAGAACTCTTACTACCATGCCTTCCTATGGGAAAATATAAATAACGATACCCTGATAATACTTTCGAGTGAAATGCTACAATGATAGATCCGTGCACTTGCGGATAACCTTTGTAAATGTTATGACCTATTGGTTGACATTCTTAAATATTGATACTAGGATAAACCAATTCTAGTAGTGATGCTAGGGAATGCCAACAGGCGTTTCCGACACCGTTACCATGGGTGGGCCTAAACCCCCATTCTTGGTGATCGTGTTAAGAAACGCCAACAAGCATTTCTGGCGCCATTGCCGGGGATATATTCTATCTCTATTCTTGGTAGTGACGCTAAGAAATGCCAACAAGCATTTCTGGCGCCATTGCTGGGGAAAGCATTGGATAATAAGACTCTAGCATGATATGATCATGATAGCATGCATGTATGGTAGCTATTTGCTCATACAGGCTAATCTTCTATGTTTTCTCCTGTTGTGGGTGAAAACAGGATAGTGCATGAGTGGTTTCGACTTGCTAGATAACTTTTTTCCAGATCCGGAGGCACTCCTGAGGAAGAAGGGGTCTCATGCCTCTACTTCTTCTGCCACTCCACCGATAACTGAATCGCTCATTCCTGTACCAGCTGCTACCAACGCTATGGCCCAGAAGTCACTCCATGAGTTCTCTGTCCCGGCTGTTGCCAATGTGCCTACCAGACCCGCTGTCAACATTGGTGACATGAATTTCGAACTTAGGACTGTACTGATCACCATGGTATAGGCCAGTCCATTCTGTGGACTACCCGATGAGGATGCCAACGCTCACTTGGCACACTTCCTTGAACAGTGCGACACAATTTTCATCAAAGACATCGCACCCGAGGCTATCAGGCTCCATCTGTTTCCCTTGGGGAAGGCGAAACAGTGATTCTACAAAGGATAAGGAAGCTGTGAACACCTAGAGCAAATGCTCCATGGCATTCCTCGTGAAATTCTTCCCTATGAGCAAAACCAATGCCCTGCGAGGAGAATCACTAACTTCTAGCAGACATCAATGGAACCCATCCTAGAGGCGTGGGAGAGGCTGCAAGAATACATCCCAGCATGCCCTCACCATGGGATGGAGAATTGGCTGGTGCTCCATAACTTCTACAATGGGTAAACACCCATGTCAAAGGGGCACCTAGACACCACTACTGGTGGTGCATTTCTATCGCTCACCACCGACAGGGCTACAGCTCTAATCGAGAAGATGGTGGCAAATCAAGGCTAGGGGGAGGACAGAACTCCGGCCAAAACACAAAAAGAAATGCATACCGTGAAGGAGACAGATATGCTTGCTACAAAAATAGATATGCTCCTCAAGAAGTTTGACGAGTATGCCACCAACGTCAACACTAGCACCGTCAAAGCTATGGACTCGCAAATGATGTGTGAAGTCTATGGTAATGTTGGCCATTCGGGGAATGACTGCCTCGAGACCCGCGAAGAGAAACAATACATCAATAATGAGTATCGCCAACAAGGAGGAGACAACAATAATGGCTAAAGTAACCAACCTCATCCACCATTCCAAGGTCAAATTTCAATTTGAATCAACCTTCACTTAAGGATTTGGTTCTAGGCCAAACTAAAATAAATGAAAACCTTACCAAAAAGATGTTGAATAATGATAAAATATTAGAAAATATAAACTCAAAACTTGAAAGCTTATCTGCCACTGTCCAAAACCAATTGAGCTTTAATAAAACACTAGAAAAAACAAATAGCTCAACTTGCGGCCGCTATACCTGTCTCTGATTTGGAGAAGACTGCAGGGAAACCTGAAGTTCAATTCGAATTAGTTAACATGGTATCCATGAACTACGGTAAGCGTAAATGTTAGAGAAGGCAAGGCTACTTTGTAGACCTGCCTTTCATTACCAAGATGGGAGATCCCGGCCTCCCAACGACCACTTGTGCTGTCGGACCACATGTCTTCATGAACACCTTCTGTGACCTTGGAGCTAGCATCAATGTGATATCCAAGGTAACATATGATATAGTTCTGGGAGGGCCTCTTGCCCCTGTAGATTTTTTATTGCAGATGGCACATCAGTCATCACGAAAACCAGTGGGGATATCCAAGGACATTCTAGTAAGAATACAATACCAATATGTCCCCACTGACTTCGCCATCCTAGACATGGCCCAGAATAAGGAAGTTCCTCTCCTCCTTGGGAGACAATTCCTTAACACAGCACATGCCAAATTACATGTGGAAACAGGGGTTGCTCGTTTCTATATTCAAGGGAAAACATTAACCTGCCCATTTAATGGGCTTAACATGTATAAACATGATAAGAACAAGCAACCCAAGAAACGAACGAACAAACCTTTCAGACAGGTATGGCAGGCAAAAGAGGAGCAATGTTCCATGATTCGAATCAAGTATAGGCCAAACCAACAAGGAATCAAGGAGGTTGAGAACCAACCTCACATGGTGGAGGGCCGCACCAAGAAGAACAAGAAGAGGCCGAAGTAGAAAAAGAACAACCCCAAGCACTAGAAGGAATCCCTAAGGGTTGTCCCCACTGTAAGGTCCAAATGGCTAGAGGGGGGGGGTGAATAGCCTATTTAAAATTCTACAAGCTTCACTAAACAACCACGTTAGTATAAAAGATGGCTAAGCTAATTCTAGCACTAGCTCAACTACACTATGCAAGCCACCTATACAATTCTAGTGAAGCAAGGCTATGATCTCTAATACACACCAACAAGGCTAAGTCACTAAGCTACTTACTCCTATGTGATAAAAGCTACACTAAGCAAACTATACTAGAACTAGTACAAGAAAGTAAAGAGTAAGTGACTTGATTCTTATACCAACGATGTAGAGAAGTAATGCAATCGAAGAATCAATCACAATGATCAATCACAAGAGAAATCCTCGGCAAAGAGATGAAACAAGATTTTTACCGAGGTTCACTTGCTTCCCGGCAAGCTACTCCTTGTTGTGGCGATGCACCCACTTGTCGGTTCACGAGCTAATCGACTATCAAGAGTTGAGCCCTCGGCGGGCGCCGCACAACTGCACACGAGATGGGGATCCTCCAAGCCACGAGCTCCACTAGAGTATCCAATTTGCGAACTCCTGCGGGGAAGGATCAAGAACCCCTTACAACACTTGGTGAGGGCTCCAACAATCTCCAATTGCGAGCTCAATCACCCCTGCTGCTCCAAGCCATCTACCGTGTCGGGAAACACGGAAGAGTAACAAGAAATCCGCAGCAACTCGAAGATCAAGTGCCTCTAGAATGCAACTCTCAAGCAATGCACTTGAATCTCACTCAATCTCACTCAAGATGTGCAACCAAGCAAAGAGATGAGTGGAGGGGTTGTTCTCTAGCTCAAAGGATGTCTCTAGGTCTCAAAATGTGCAAGAGTTACCCTCAAACCCTAGACATCTTCTAATTATAGCGAAGGGGTACGCAGCTAGCCGTTACGGATGACGCAGCGAAAAACGTGTTGACCGGACGCTCCGGTCAGGGTGACCGGACGCGTCCGGTCACTACACGACAGCAAGAAACAGTGCGCGTCAGAACTAGCCGTTGCCGTGACCGGACGCGCTCAAACGTTTGACCGAACGTGACAGTGCCAGCGTCTGGTCGCGTTCCAGTAAGCTCCCACCGTGACCGGACACATCCGATTGCACGTGACCGGACGCGCCAGCCGCGTCTGATCGGAGTCCAGTAACGGTCCACTCATGATTGGACGCGTCCGGTCGAACGTGACCGGACGCGCCACCGCGTCCGAACGCGTCTACCCTTCGTGCTGAACTCCTGGGTGCATGACCGGACGTTCCGGTTCCGTGAGGGACCGGACGCGCCGGTCCGCGACCCTCTCATGCATGCGTCTGTTTGTGGTTTAAACTGACCGGACCCGCCAGCCGCGTCCGATCACTTCGACCACATCGTCCGGTCACTGTTTTTCAGTGAAAAATAAATTGGACTTTCGCCACCTTATCTCGACTCCGGCACAATAGAAAATAGGCATTTCATTTCCTCGAAAACACCTGAATCCCGTGCTCGCAAGCTTGGCGGGAGGGAGAGCGAACCCCAAACCCCTCTCTACCGCTCAAACACCACTGCCTTCGCAAATGTGCTAACACCATCATGTGTACACCACCATGTGCATGTGTGTTAGCATTTCACAAACATTTTCCAAGGCGTTATGTTAGCTCTCAACTAGATCCTAATGCATATGCTCAAGATATTGATCTAGTGGCACTTGATTCCCGAACTAACTGTGATTGCTCCTCTTGATAGTCGGCTATGTATCCTAAACCTGGTCAATCACTTCTCTACTCATCTTAGACCAGCAAAAGGAAAACCCTATGGTTATACCTTTGCCTTGCGCTCTTAGATCCTTCTCTTCCACTTAATCATCATGTCCATCATATTATGTGCATCTCCACCATGATCGTCATTTCATGTCCATGCACCATTTCTTTGTGATCTTGTGGCCACCACTCCTTGCCACGTACACCTTCATCACATGTGTTGCTTATGCCTAACTCAAAACACTTAACACATGGCATTAGCAACTTGGTGTCATTAATTACCAAAACCAAACTTGGGCTTTCAATCTCCCCTTTTTGGTAATTGATGACAACCATCACAAAGATATGAAATAAAATCAATTTTCAATTTCGATAGTATTAGCTCCCCCTACATATGTGCTTCCATGAGTTTGGTTCAATTGTGCACATATATATGGATTTGAATTTTGGGAGAGTTACTACTATCAAATTGATGCTAAGGTATATAGAATGGACCTTTGAAGCGTGATACCAATCGGAGTTGCCTTTATATACCATCCTTAGCATCGATGTAGCTAGACACCACTTGTAATACATCACTTGTAAAGATCACAAACACTAAAGTACCCCGTGAGATCAACATTATAAGCAAAGGTGTCTAGATACCACTTATAAAGCTACTTTCAACAAATCATCATTCAAGTTCTATTTCTAGCATACACCATACAATCATGAATATGAATTTAAGTTTTGCAATGCAACACTTCACCATGTTAATGCACATACACATGCAACAAATAATTCATGATATTGCTCCCCCTACTTGTGTGCTCAATTTTAATTTCTCTCCCCTTACTATATCTTTCTCCCCCTTTGCAACTTAACTTATCTTCCCCCCCTTTGCAACTTAACTTTTTATCTTTGTGACTTTTCTATCTTTGTGACTTTTCTCTCGTTGTGACTTTTCTCTCTCCCTTTGTCAACAATCACCAAAAAGATGCTAATTTTAGTGAGAGTCAAGTCAATCAATATGAGGAAGTATAAATTATGGTTCAATCTAGATCACTTGCCTAGAATATGTAATTCGGTTTGATCCAAGGACAAGCTTCTTCACACCTCATAAAGTATAAGGGTTATCTTGACCATGTTGAATTACACATCATGAGCTCATTTTCTAGATTCAATACTAGGTTTGCAAGCCCACAAACATGTCATATGCTACCGCTAGATCAATCAAAACATAGAAGCAATAGTGGTACCATATATACATTAAACTCATTTGATTTTCATGAATGAGCCTATTTGTCATGCAAATATGTCTATATGTTCTAAACATGTCTTTAGCAAAGTATGAATGATATGCCAAACAACTTTACCTTGCTATGTTGGAGGAGAGGCATGTCATATAAGAATGTGGGGGTGCACTCATTTCAAGTTGGAGAAGTCAAGTATGTTCAATTCATTCTTCAACTTGTAAAATCTCTTCTCATAAAGTGGCTTTGTAAAGATATCGACTAGTTGATCTTCGGTGCCAATGCTTTCAATGCTAATATCACCCTTTTGTTGATGGTCTCTTATGAAATGATGCATAATATCAATGTGCTTGGTTCTTGAATGTTGAACCGGATTTTGTGTCATCTTGATTGCATTTTCATTGTCACAAAATAATGGCACATTCTTGAACTTAATTCCAAAATCATTCAAGGTGGCCTTCATCCAAAGTAATTGTGCACAACAACTACCAGCACTTATGTATTCGGCCTCGGCGGTAGATAGTGCAACACTATTTTGTTTCTTTGATGACCATGAAACAAGAGACCTTCCAAGCAATTGACAAGTGCCACTTGTGCTTATTCTATCAATCTTACATCCACCATAGTCGGAGTCCGAATATCCAATCAACTCAAATTTAGACCCCTTTGGAAACCATAATCCAACATCATGAGTGCCCTTAAGATATCTCAATATCCTCTTGGTTGCTTTCACGTGACTTTCTCTAGGTGAAGCTTGATATCTTGCACATTTGCACACACTAAACATCACATCCAGCCTAGAAGCGGTGACATAGAGCAAACTTCCAATCATAGATCGATATTGCTTTTGATCTACCATGTTGCCACTAGCATCAACACCCAATTGATCATTAGTGCCCATTGGTGTACTCATTGGCTTAGCATCTTGCAATCTAAACTTCTTGATCATGTCCTTGATGTACTTCCCTTGACTTACAAAAGTGCCATTCTTCATTTGCTTGATTTGAAGTCCAAGAAAGTAACTAAGTTCTCCAATCATAGACATCTCAAACTCTTTTGCCATCATATTTTCAAACTCTTCACAAAAGTCTTGGTTAGTTGATCCAAAGATAATGTCATCCACATAGATTTGCAACACAAACAAGTCATTTCCATGCTTCTTGGTGAAGAGAGTGGTGTCAACCTTTCCCATCTTGAACCCTTTAGAGAGAAGAAAGTCCCTCAATCTCTCATACCATGCTCTAGGTGCTTGCTTCAAACCATACAATGCCTTCTTGAGCTTGTAAACATGGTTAGGCTTCTTGTCATTTTCAAAACCGGGAGGTTGCTCAACATAAACTTCTTCATTAATGTAACCATTGAGAAATGCACTCTTGACATCCATTTGATAGAGCTTGATGTTGTGTGCACAAGCATATGCTAATAAGATTCTAATTTCCTCCAATCTTGCAACCGGTGCATATGTTTCTCCAAAGTCAAGACCTTCAACTTTAGTATATCCTTGTGCTACCAATCTTGCTTTGTTTCTCACAACTACACCATCTTGATCTTGCTTGTTTCTAAAGACCCACTTAGTACCAATCACATTATAGTTCTTCGGCCTTTCAACAAGTTCCCAAACTTGATTTCTAGTGAAGTTATTTAGCTCTTCATGCATGGCATTTACCCAATCAAAATCTTTCAATGCATCTTCTATTTTCTTAGGTTCTTCAAGTGACACAAATGAGTAGTGCTCACAAAAAGATGCTAATCTTGATCTTGTTTGAACAACACTTTGAATTCCACCAATGATTTGGTCCAATGGATGATCTCTTGCAATGCTAGTAGGTTGGAGTATTAGGAGTTGATTACTTCCACTTGCTTGACCTTGATCTTGCACTTCATCATGAGAACCACTAGAGCTTGCTTGATTTGTATCAATTTGAACATTTTGGTTGATCACATGAGTATCATCATCATCAACTTGCCTCGGCCTTATGTCACCAATGTCCATATTCTTTATTGCATTTGACAATTGATCTCCTCTCACATCATCAAGGTTTTGAGCTTCATTTTGAGATCCTTGGGTTTCATCAAACTCAACATCATGAACTTCTTCTAAGGTGCCATATGTGAGATTCCAAACTCTATAAGCTTTGCTTGTGGTAGAATAACCAAGTAAGAACCCTTCATCACATTTCTTTTCAAACTTGCTCAATCTAGTGCCTTTATTGAGAATATAGCATTTGCAACCAAACACTCTAAAGTATGCAATGTTGGGCTTTCTTCCATTCAATAGCTCATATGGTGTCTTTCCAAGCTTCCCATGACAATAGAGATGGTTGCTACAATAGCAAGCAGTGTTGATGGCTTCACTCTAAAATGAATGACTCACATTGTATTCACTATGCATTGATCTAGCCATGTCAATCAAAGTTCTATTCTTTCTTTCAACTACACCATTAGACTGAGGAGTGTAGGTTGGAGAGAATTGATGTCCAATACCAAGATCATCACATAAATCTTCAATTCTTGTGTTCTTAAACTCACTACCATTGTCACTTCTAATCTTCTTGATGGTAGTCTCAAACTCATTTTGCACTCTCTTGACAAAAGACTTGAATAGATCATAAACATCACTCTTGTCATAGAGAAAGAACACCCAAGTGTATCTAGTGTAATCATCCACTATCACAAAACCATACTTGTTGCCACCAATGCTAGTGTATGTTGTTGGCCCAAACAAGTCCATGTGCAATAGCTCAAATACCTTTGATGTGCTCATTTCACTCTTACTAGGATGTGTATTTCCAACTTGTTTGCCGGCTTGACAAGCACTACATGGTTTATCCTTTTCAAAAGTCACATCTTTCAAGCCTCTAACTAAGTCATGCCTCAAAAGTTTGTTCAATTGTTTCATTCCAACATGACCAAGCCTTCTATGCCACAACCATCACATACTAGATTTGCTAAGCAAGCATGATATCAATTGGGTCTCTCTATCATTGAAGTCAACCAAGTATAAGCTACCATGTCTAAAACCTTTGAATATCAAATTTGATCCATCAACACTAATGACTTCAACATTATCACTACCAAATAAGCACTTGAAGCCAAGATCACAAAGTTGTGCCACCGACAAAAGATTAAAATCAAAGCTCTCAACTAGCAACACATTAGATATGCTCATGTCATTTAAAATAGCAATTTTACCAAGCCCCTTGACCTTGCCTTTCTTATTGTTGCCAAAAGTGATAGCATCAAAACCACCATTTTGACTTGTATCAATTGATTTGAACATATATGAATCCCTGGTCATATGTTGAGTGCACCCACTATCAAGCACCCAATGCCTTCCTCCGGCTTTGTAATTGACCTACAAGATAAGATCAATTCTTTTTAGGTACCCAAACTTGTTTGGGTCCTCCAAGGTTAGTGACCAAGCTCTTTGGTACCCAAATGGCTTTCTTCTTTGAGCCCATCCATGGTGCACCAATGAACTTAGCATGAACACCATTTGTACCCTTGGTAAGTATATAGAAAGAATCAAACTTAATTGAGGATACATTAGCATTGGATTTCTTGTTCATGCAATGTTGCTCTATGTGACCAACTTGCTTGCAACTTTTGCAATAGCTACCATTGTTCTTCACAAAACGAGTCTTGTGAGGAGCTAAAGCGGCCTGTCTTTCTTGGGGTTATAGCCCAATCCCTCTTTGTAGAGAGAAGCTCTTTGGCTACCCAAGCACATAAGCAAGCGGTCCTCACCACCATAAGCCTTAGCTAAGGTGTGATTGAGCTCTTTTACCTCCTTCTTGAGATTTTCATTCTCAACTATTAGTGTGAAGTAACAAGTGAAACCATCACTACTAGATGAGGATGATGTAGATGAGCTACATGAAGGATTAGTGGGAGCAACAACAATAGGCTTATGACAAGATTCATCAATTATATCACAAGATATGCCTATGTTGCAAGTTTTAGCTTTCTCAACATTAGTTGGCATGTTTTCACATTTTTTAACTAGAGAGGAATGAGCTTCTTCAAGCTTAGTGTGAGACTTTTGAAGCTTCTTATGGTCTACCTTTAGACTCTCATAAGATGCCCTAAGCTCATCAAGTTCTTGCATAAGGTTTTTCTTATCCTTAAGCAAGCCCTTGCACTCCTTTCTAGATTCTTTAAAATGTTAAGTGCAATCCTCTAGCATAGTGATTAGTTTATCTTTAGTGAATTCTTCTTCATCACTATCACTATCACTAGCATTATCATGATCACTCTCATCATCGGATGATACCTTAGCGGCCTTAGCCATGAAGCACGATGGAGTGTCGAAGAGGGAGACCTTCTCTTGAATAGCAATGCTAGCATGTCCCTTCTTCTTGCTCTTGTTGTCATCCTCATCATCACTTGAGGAATCATCACTATCCTATGTAGCAACATGAGAATCATTCTTCTTTTTATGAGAGTTCTCCTTCTTTTCTTGCTTCTTCTTTTGCTTCTTTCTCTCCTTCTTGATAGCATCTTCATCATCACTATCATAAGGACACTTTGCAATGAGATGGTCCTTGCTATGGCATCTAAAACATCTCATGGTATGCTCATTCTTCTTAGATGAGTTCTTCCTCCTTCTTGCACGAAAACCCTTCTTCTTCATGAATTTGCCAAATTGCTTGACAAAGAGAGCTATCTTCTCATCAATGTCATCACTATCCCATAAGCTTGAGTCTTTTTCACTTGATGATTCAATCTTGGATTTGCCCTTGGATGTGATGGCTTTGAATGCCACACTCTTCTTCTTTTCATCATCTTTCTTCTCATTCTCTTTCTTCTTCTTGACCAACTCATCCTTCTCATCATCTTCTCTATATGAATCATCGGTCATCACTTCTTGAAATATTTGTTGAGGAGTTGAATCTTTCAATGTAGTCCTCACTAGCACGGTGATCAATGTATCAAACCTCTTAGGCAAGCTTCTTAAGAACTTCATAGAGAATTGGTTGTCCTTGACTTCCTCACCAAGTGCCTTGAGCTCATTAACAATGACTTGCAATCTATGAAACATCTCCGGTACACTCTCATCATCTTGCATCTTAAAGCTTGAAAATTTTTCTTGCAAGATATATGCTTTAGCGGTCTTTGTGTCTTCGGTGCCCTCAAATGTTTCTTCTAGCTTAGCCCAAGCATCATGAGCGATCTCAATGTTCTTCACTTGCTCAAAGGTCTTGTCATCTAGTGCCTCATGAAGAGCACTAATGGCAATGTCATTGCATTGGAGCTTCTTCTCTTCCACCGGTGTAGGTGCTTCCGGATTAGCAACCTCAAATTTTGTTTCGGTGACCTTCCACACTTCTCTATTGATTGACTTGAGATGTGTGGTCATCTTAACCTTCCAACGTGCATAATTTGTACCATCAAAGTGAGGTGCCTTCTTGGTGTTGTTGATGTGTAAGCTTAATTGAGCCATTTCTTTTTTACCGTAGGTTGTTAAGCCTCAAATAAACGGTGCCTCGGCTCCGATACCACTTGTAAGTTCCAAATGGCTAGAGGGGGGTGAATAGCCTATTTAAAATTCTACAAGCTTCACTAAACAACCACGTTAGTATAAAAGATGGCTAAGCTAATTCTAGCACTAGCTCAACTACACTATGCAAGCCACCTATACAATTCTAGTGAAGCAAGGCTATGATCTCTAATACACACCAACAAGGCTAAGTCACTAAGCTACTTACTCCTATATGATAAAAGCTACGCTAAGCAAACTATACTAGAACTAGTACAAGAAAGTAAAGAGTAAGTGACTTGATTCTTATACCAACGATGTAGAGAAGTAATGCAATCGAAAAATCAATCACAATGATCAATCACAAGAAAAATCCTCGGCAAAGAGATGACACAAGATTTTTTACCAAGGTTCACTTGCTTCCCGGCAAGCTACTCCTCGTTGTGGTGATGCACCCACTTGTCGGTTCGCGAGCTAATTGACTATCAAGAGTCGAGCCCTCGGCGGGCGCCGTACAACCGCACACGAGATGGGGATCCTCCAAGCCACGAGCTCCACTAGAGTATCCAATTTGCGAACTCCCGCGGGGAAGGATCAAGAACCCATTACAACACTTGGTGAGGGCTCCAACAATCTCCAATTACGAGCTCAATCACCCCCGCTGCTCCAAGCTGTCTACCGTGTCGAGAAACACAGAAGAGTAACAAGAAATCCATAGCAACTCGAAGATCAAGTGCCTCTAGAATGCAACTCTCAAGCAATGCACTTGAATCTCACTCAATCTCACTCAAGATGGGCAACCAAGCAAAGAGATGAGTGGAGGGGGTTGTTCTCTAGCTCAAAGGATGTCTCTAGGTCTCAAAATGTGCAAGAGTTACCCTCAAACCCTAGACATCTTCTAATTATAGCGAAGGGGTACGCAGCTAGCCGTTACGGACGACGCAGCAAAAAACGTGCTGACCGGACGCTCTGGTCAGGGTGACCAGACGCGTCCGGTCACTACACGACAGCAAGAAACAGTGCGCGTCAGAACTAGCCGTTGCCGTGACTAGACGCGCTCAAACGTTTGACCGGACGCGACAGTGTCAGCGTCCAGTCACGTTCCAGTAAGCTCCCACCGCGATCGGACGCGTCCGATCACACGTGACCGGACGCGTCAGCCGCGTTCGATCGGAGTCCAGTAAAGGTCCACTCATGATCGGACGCGTCCCGGTCGAACGTGACCGGACACGCCACCGCGTCCGAACGCATCTACCCTTCGTGCTAAACTCCTGGGTGCGTGACCGGACGCTCCGGTTCCGTGAGGGACCGGATGCGCCGGTCCCGCGACCCTCTCATGCACGCGTCTGTCTGTGGTTTGAACTGACCGAACGCGCCAGCCACGTCCGGTCACTTCGACCACAGCGTCTGGTCACTGTTTTTCAGTTAAAAACAAATTGGACTTTTGCCACCTTTTCTCGACTCCGGCGCAATAGAAAATAGGCATTTCATTTCCTCAAAAACGCCTGAACCCCAAACCCCTCTCTACCGCTCAAACACCACCGCCTTCGCAAATGTGCTAACACCATCATGTGTACACCACCATGTGCATGTGTGTTAGCATTCACAAACATTTTCCAAGGAGTTATGTTAGCTCTCAACTAGATCCTAATGCATATGCTCAAGATATTGATCTAGTGGCACTTGATTCCCGAACTAACTGTGATTGCCCCTCTTGATAGTTGGCTATGTATCCTAAACCCGGTCAATCACATCTCTACTCATCTTAGACCGGCAAAAGGAAAACCCTATGGTTATACCTTTGCCTTGCGCTATTAGATCCTTCTCTTCCACTTAATCATCATGTCCATCATATTATGTGCATCTCCACCATTATCGTCATTTCATGTCCATGCACCATTTCTTTGTGATCTTGTGGCCTCCACTCCTTGCCACGTACACCTTCATCACATGTGTTGCTTATGCCTAACTCAAAACACTTAACACATGGCATTAGCAACTTGGTGTCATTAATTACCAAAACCAAACTTGGGCTTTCACCCACACCTTCTAAGAAAGAGAAGGTGTGGAAACATCAAGAAGAAGCTCCAAAGTCCACCACCATAAGAACAAAATGGTGCGGAGGCCCAAGAAGGACACATCCGTCCCACTCCCCGGGCACGGATATCCCTTCATCAAGCAAACAATGAATGGGGGAGAAAGTTCTGTTCATTGGACTCTAAATCATGAACCCTCACCGAAGGTAATCGGTAGTTACCCCTTTTATTTTCATACTATAAATAAACACTGCTAGTATAAAATAAATAATAATCATGAAAATAAAAATAACGGAAATATGGTGTTTCCAAACCAAAAATTTCACCTCCATACAAACTGGCTTGGGGAAATGATGTGCGATCCATCATCGCCCTATAGGTTCTATAACGCAAGCACGATGCTTGGGTTATTTAGCCTGCTATGATCATACTAAGATCCCTAGTCTGGTCATTGAGCTAAAACTATTTGCATATGATGTGGAAAATAAAATAAAATAAAAATATTTGATAATATTTATCATTTGATAAAATCTTGGTTAATCTTCAAATTTTACATGAAGTATGTTTTGGTTTGAAGCATGGTTTGTGTGTGACCATGTCCTCATAGGCTCTTTAAACTAGCAAGGTGCTATGGTTAATTGTCCTACCTTGATTAAATGTCACATTTGATCATTGTTCTAAAACTTGCCAAATGTAAACTTTGAATGATAAACCAAAGTCATAAAAAACATTTGTCTTTCAAATAAACTCTTGTTTATGCTAGTATGCCTTGGTTTGAAAATATGATTTGTAGCGATGATATTTTCATAGACTTTTCAAATTAAGCATGGTGCTTAGGTTGACTTGTCTACCTTGATCAAATTAGACAACTGTTTAGTTTGATCATCATTCCAAAACTGCTAAGTACAAAACAAGGATAAAAACTACAAATTAAAAAAAATATAAAATAATGTACCTACCCCGGAGTCTTCATCAAGCAACCTCGGACCACTGGCCTTTAGCTAGCTTGGGGGAGGGCTCCGCACAGGTATCATGCATTGCATATTTATTTTCTTGCATTTGTTTTTCCTTCTTTTCATATTTATTTACCATGCATATAAAAAATAATATTTATTCCACTCCATATATATGTGTTGTAGAAATGTTAATTCTATCCTTGTTGAGATGATGAATAGTTACTTTGTCTTATGTTTCAACTATGCCTAGCTTATAGCTTAAGTTTTCTCCAAAATTTGAGTTTATTGGCCAAAAATATCCTATCCTAAAAACTTAAAACTTGTGGGTTGCAAAAGTTTAATCTAGTCTAACTAGTTGCTTGATATGATATAGTGCAATAGACTTTGCTATGACTTTGTTCTAAGAAAGACTTGACATCCGGAGTTTTTATTTTCAAAATGCAAAAATCAGAAGTTCCTCGATGATTCAAAATTCCTACCAAAAAGCCATATGACACATTCATATAGTCATATGCTACTCGTATTCATGGTGAGCTTTGTCAAATTGTTGTGACCAATGTTGAGATTCTTTTCATGCACCCATGATCAAGATTCACGTACATCCACAAATAAAAATGTTGACTCTTACACTGAGAGTTACGCAAAAACATGCATTTCCATCCACTAAATAACAACTCCATTATTCATGTTGTGAACCTCTCTCTCAAAATTCCACCAAAAAAAAGTGTGGGCTATGCAAAAATATGAGAGAAATAAAAGATGCCATGCCAAAGAGCACGAGCCAAAAAAAGAGAGAGAAATAACAGATGCCATGTCAAAGAAGCATGAGCCAAAAAAAGAGAAAGAAAAAATAGCCCACACTTTCGAAAATAGCAAAAGAGAGAGAGGCATGACATTGGAGTACACAAAAACCCAAAAATATTTCACACACTTACACAATCTTGATCAAAGTGTATGACTAGTGTCTCCTATGGCCCGGTCTTTGACTTAGCAATATGACAGGATACAAGTAGGCCACTTTTATACTTACACAAGCTCCACATAAGCCCTTTAGATGGTAGGATAAAAGAAAGGCAAAGTCAAAAGCCTTTGGTGAGGAATACATACACAATTGAGCGATCAAGTGTATCATTTGAGGAAATACAATTTGTTTTGCAAAAAAACTTTCAAAACCTCCAGATAGATGGTCAATCAAAGAACGAAAGATAAGCAGGCATGTTAAAAATGTTTTGTTTTGCAACCACTCAAGACTTGAAGAAGGCTAAAAAGCCCCATAGGTAACAAGATAATAATAGGTGGACAAAATGCCAATTCATTCAAATTGTAGAAGAAAACTTTGTTATAAACATGGCATCTTTGAAATGTTATTAGCATAGTAGCAACTCCTGATCAACATCCAATGTCTTAGCTTTTGCTCGAGGACGAGCAAAGGGTAAGCTTGGAGGATATTATTGGCGGTATTGACACATTTATACCGCCAACATAAGACCAAAAAGGAGAGAAATATACACTTCTACAGATATATACCTTTTCTACTGACATGTTTCCACTTGTATCAGTAGATTTGATATGATTGCAGAAATAGAAGCCAAAACAAGTGAAACATGACAAGAAAGGCGCTTTCGGGAAGGCGTAATTAGCAAAGAAGGGAAAGAAGCCCAACCAGAGAACAAAACATGGGCCAACCCACATCACCACCGAAGCCTAGATCTAGTAGGAAGCCCACATCGCACCTCACTACACCTCATCACACTCTCACTTTAGCTCCCTCTCTCCACTCTTTAGGATAGAATTAGTTTAGTAGTAGTAGAGGAGTAGAGAAGCTACCTTGGAGGGCTTGGATCCTTGGAGAAGAATTGGTGAGAATAAAAGAGTTATCTTTTCGCCAAATAGCCATGTCTTCATCTTATGAATATAGTTTGTGCTATGAACTAGAATATAGTCATGTTGATATATTCATGAAATATGAACTGGAATATAGTCCCTATGTCATGTTCATATCATACTTGGCTCAATGCTTTATCGTTCATACCATGTTCATGAATAGATTTAGAAATATGTTGAGGTCGTGGTTCATCATACTTTCAGGTACGCCGCAGTCCTTTACCTGTCAATCCATAGGGTTGGGGATCTGGGGGGATTTGGGTGGTTCCTATGTATATGAGCGAGGTGCCCGCATATATAGCGGCGGGTGAATGGATTTCATGTCCCACAGTTGAGAGGTAGGCGACAGGTGGTGACAGCCCTATCCGTCCTTCGTAATCCTCCACATTCGATCATAGTGTAGGAGTACGTAAATTGTCACATGAGGTTGCTAGTAGACCAGTACTCGGTGGCCTCCTCATCCATCTCACATAGGCCTAGCTCTAACTCATGTATATGTATGATTACTTTGATCATAGCATATAACTGTATTGAGATATTCTACTCCTCGTAGGACATTCTTTTATTCTTTATTCATTCTTCCTCTCCCCTAGAGTGGAGTGTCAGATGTGTATGTGTGTGTCCACTATCTACACTATGACTGTTTACCCCTGTATGCTCATCTAGTTAGTTATACACGTATGTCTATCTTGCTCATATCCATATTAGAACTCTTACTACCATGCCTTCCTATGGGAAAATATAAATAATGATACCTTGATATTCCGAGTGAAATGCTAAAACGATAGATCCGTGCGCTTGCGAATAACCTATGTAAACATTATGACCTATCGGTTGACATTCCTGAGTATTGCTGCTAGGATAAACCAATTCTAGTAGCGATGCTAGGGAATGCCAATAGACGTTTTAAACACCGTTACCATGGGTGGGCCTAAACCCCCATTCTTGGTGATCGTGTTAAGAAACGCCAAAAAGCATTTCTGGCGCTATTGCCGGGGATAGGTTCTATCTCTATTCTTGGTAGTGACGCTAAGAAATGCCAACATCAGCTACGGTTTTGCTAGTGTGTTGCTATCTTTGCTGCACAATAGTTATGCAACCTAGGTTCCGATCCTATCAACTAGTCTATCAACTAAGCTAGAAAAGGTAAAGCATTCAACCAAGATTGCAATATAAATGCAGAAGCGAAAGATGAGGTAGAGATGCAAACTCTTGTCGACAACTCCATTATTTTTACTGAGGTATTGAGAAGTACGCAAGCTTCCCCCTAGTCCTCATTAGAGCCCCTCGAAAGGAAGCCCTCGCAATAGGGCAAGCTCCTGGTCGGGTAACTCCATGGATAACATCAGGCCTTCCCCCTGCGCAAGTGGGTCTCCGATGTGCCTTCCGGCAAGCCTTTCCCGGATCGCTCCCTACTGTCTTCACTCTCAAGCTTCTGGCCAAAACACCACGGCCTTGTTCCCTTCGTACATGGTGACAGCCACACCAAAAACGCAGTTGGTGTGGTCTCACAAGACTTACAAGCCCCATCGAGTACAACAATGGTGTGTGCAAGCACCGAGTGGTAAGAGATGTGCAAACCTCACTAAACACTAGGCTTAAACCTAGACCAAGCACATATGAGTGTGGTCTAACTAACCTAAGAACTTTGCAAAAGCACCTACGCTAATCATCGAGTAATTCTTTAAGCCCTATGCTTGTGGAGAGCACCAAAGTGGAGTATCACCTCGATCCTTAAAACATTTCCCTTGCTCCCCGACATCCCATTTGGTCGTTTTGGGGTCCTATTTATAGCCCCAATATGAGAACCAGCCGTTGGAGCCGCGCCCTAGTTTTCTGCTAGCATCGGACTGTCTGAAGCATCAGACACTGCCGTTGTCAGATGTCTCTCAATGGTCACTTTGTTAGAGATGACCGTTAGCTGACCGTTAGCGCGCACTTCACATCGGACGCTGACGATTTGTCCGATGCTGAACACCGGACGTGTCCAATGCCCGTTGCGCCTCTCTGGATCCTCTCTGGAGACCATCGGACCCTACTGCGTATTTGTCCGATGCTCCACTAATGACTCAGTCCGATGCATGCTGAATAGTTGCTATGCCTGTAAACAGTAACATCATTTAGTCCAATTGTAACACCCTAAATATTGCATCTTTTCAAAATAAATTTATTTATGCATTTTTATGTGCATTCAAATGTAGAAAAAATAATAAAGTTTATGAAATTATTATCAAATACAAGGATAGATACATGTTAATACATACATGCTGTTGCATTCTTATTTTTATATTGTGTGGTTTTGATCAAAACTGAAAAGGATTCAAAACCCATTTGAAAACACGTTTGAAAAATTCAAAAAAGAAAAAGAAAAGGATTTCCTTTTTCTCTCTCCCTCCTTTCTCCCTTTTGGCCCGCTTGGCCTCCTCCCTTCTCCTCCATGGCTATAGGCCCAGTGTCCAAGCCCACTCGCCTTCCCCTCCTTTATCTTCTTGGGCCAGGCCAGCCGAAGCCACGCGGGTGTTGCTCCCCTCTCTCCCTTCAGCTGACAGCCCAGCCCCACATTTTTTCTCACATATTATATGAAATGATTAACCATGTTTTGCAGCAAGTAAAAAGTCAATGTCTTTTTTAGTGTCAAAAACTTGCCAGTAAGTTGATATTCAACTCAGGTGCATTTTCATGGGACTTCTCCATTCTTCGGTGAAAGGAACTTGTCAGTGTCTTGTAAACCAGACTAGTAAACTTATACGATTGTTGTGCTACTCAAGAAAGATGATGGTAGCATCCAAAAGATACGAGGATGTATACTGGTTCAGGCCAAGGCCCTACATCCAGTCTCAGAGATGATCAAGTGCATGTTCCTCACTTGAATGCTCTGAAGTTCTTACAATGAATGGGGGTGCAAGAATAGTGGAAGAGGTAGGAGACCTAAAGTTAGGAGATGGACTGCCCGAAGGGAAGCTTCAAGAGCCCTACTACGGTCAGAATGAGAGAATGAGTTCCAAGATAGATGAATGGGTGCCCTGGCTGTCCTTATATAGAGTTTGGGGCCATGGCTCATACAAATAAGGAGGTTCTCTCGACCGTGCTATTGTGAGGCTGAGGGAGGGAACCTAGCTAACTTGGCTTGCAAGTAATGCCATCTTGAGGTGCATGTCCGGGCATGGTTGTCGTCATGATCTTGTGCCCACATCATGGTAAGGTGTGGCCTGGTGCTAGTACCGGCCATGGAGGTACTATAAACACGGTGGTGGTTCACCAGCCATCCTGTGCGACATGGTCTCCGCCGCGGCCTTCGTCATCGCCTCCTGATCTCTCGGGGACGTTGTATATGAGTTGGTAGCCGTCCTCAGGTCGCTGGTCGTCTTGTTGGCTTATGGAGGTGGCGGCCACGATCCCAAGCCATGGGGTCATGGCACCTGTTGGCGTGGCTGGCCTCTAAGTTAAGGCCATCATCATGGATCCCATCCCGTGGTGGGTGGAATCGTACATATGTCGCGTTGGGCCGTATTTGGATGGTGGGGCACCGTACACGCTATTACTGCTGGGCGGTGTTGTCTTGTCTTGTGCTACGTGGCACAGGGATGACATCTGACCGGACCGAGGTGACTGCTATCCCCTCAGTCCATGCGGAGTCAGTACGGCATGCCTGCTCTTGTCAGAGCAAACGCGCTTGGTTGGGCTCGACCTTTCCCCATTGTTCCTAGGGGTCAGGACGGTGAGAGGTCGTGGATCCTCGTTACATGTGCGACTAAGTCAGGTAGAGGGGTCGCAGCTAGCCCCCGCCTCTGCGCTTGGCCTGGTCTGCTTAGCTCAGCTGGGCCTCAATCGTTTGGGCCTTCACCTGCTAGCGTACCATGGGCCACTCGGCCTGCTAACTATTCGATGAGGCTGAGGAATGGATGAGTAATTAGCACTTCTATCCTTTAAGATTTCATTAGAGTAAATAGTCATTGTAAAGCTTAGAGATTCATATCTTCTTGATATTAGAACCATTACCCCATCCTGTATCACAATTTCAAGCTCTACCATTGATCTTATGCGATGTGATGCAAGTTATAAATGATTATTTATGCCATCATAGTACTTAAGAGTGTACTTTATGACCAAAAATTCTTATTTGTAGAAAGTACGAAAGGAGAGTTTATAATAGATATTATAAGCGCAAGAGTTTCAACTTTATTTGATAATAAAAAATTTCCAGGAATTAATAAGATCAAAATTTAAAATTAATAAATTAGATTCATTATGTCATATAAAATATGGGCTGCAACAAGAGTCATTATAGTTTAAGCTAAGCTGATGCGGTTTCAACTAAATGCATATTAAAGTTACACAAAGATGACATGCAAAGGGGAAAACTATGGATGTAGAAAACATTTAGTTAAAGATAAGTTTATCACAATTGGATAGGGACTATAGAGTATCTCCTATTGTATTAGAGAATAAACAAAGAAAACACTAACTAATTTTGATTCTAACCTGTGCGGAAGCACGGGTCGATGGACTAGTAAAGTACAATTTAAAACGCAACAACCTTGAAAATCGTAAAAAAACATATGAAGGATCAGTGTTTTCCTTACATTTCCATCAAAGAAAGAATGATCGTTTCATCGAGCGCACGGACCCTAGCGTCACCAACACCTAATTTGGGACTGACTGCATCGAGGCGCCCATGGCCTGCCGGTTCATCTTGTGCTGCATTGAGGTCCACGGATTGATCGGCTCCCATACCTCCTTGGCCTCATAGTTGATCTTCATCAGCATCACCCACTCGGTGTAGCTGGTACAGATCAGCATTGGCCATACTAGAGAACTCTCCTTCACCACGCGACGTTAACTAGAGCAGCCATCACCTCCAGTCATCTTCTGGCCTCCAACACATTGTCTCTTCGGTGTATGGTGCCCTTGCAATTAGATTGAAACATCCAACGACAAGACACCATCAGTTAGAGATCGCCAACGACTAGGACGCCGACACACTAGCTCTGATACAAGTTGTTAGAGCCGGTGATGACACCACCAAGCTCCTAATTGGTGTGGATGAACTCCGTAACGCTGAGCGCGATCACCATGAATACATATACACAAGCGAAAGTTGGAAGATGAACACGATATGCGCTGCAAAAGTGTTGCAGCCTTTTTGGCCTTTTTCATTGCTAATATTTGGAATGGGAAACATGCATACAACTTCTTCCCTGCCACGCTACACACACTGCACGATATGCCATTTTACTTAGTTGCCTGTGTGACATGCCTGGCGACCAAGAGGTGGCGAGGACAAGCACACCAAACGCAGGCACGGGAACTAGGCATATCTTTATTGTTTACCCGTGATTCTACGCTATCAAAACTATGCACCTAAATGCAGATACATTGACAGTATTAAATCAGCTCTTTAAACCACCCCTGTTTGATCCCATTTCCATAGAAAGAGGCCACAAAACCAAATACAAATGAAACTACGGCAACCCATATAGCTGACCTATACTCCTGAGCGTCTGACACCATATTGTGTGGAGCACTGTTAACATGCAATTTTGGATTCCCAGTGAACTGGACTGCAGCATGTCGAGGAAAAGATGGAAGGGGCCCAGAGAGATCATTATAGGAAAGCACAAGTAGTGTCAAGCTTTGCAAAGCACCTAGTGAGGACGGTACCTGACCAGATAATTTATTGTGAGACAGATCTAGAATCTCCAAATCTGACAACATACCCAAATTTGAAGGTATCGATCCGCTAAAACAGTTGTGACTCAGATTGAGAAGGGTACTCAAGCTTTTCGGCATAGTGGGGATGGTACCAGTCAGCTTGTTGCCCCCCAAGTTAAGTTCGATGAGACTGTCCAATGAATCCAATGAACTGATGGAAGTTGGAATGGTGCCAGTGATCCTGTTGCCTTGTAAATTCAAGGTAGACAGCTTTGATAGGCAGAATATTCCCTGAGGTATCTCTCCATGGAATGAGTTATAGCTAAGGTTCAGTGTACACAGGTTTGACAAACCAGAAAGTGTATTAGGTATATATCCATCAAAGTTGTTCATTTGGAGTTTCAGAACAACTAGGCTATCTAGATTGCCCAGTTCATCAGGGATGGGACCCTGCAATTCATTCATTGCCAGATTCAAGAGACAGAGCTTCTTGCATTTGCTAATCTGCCAAGGCATCATCCCTGTCAAGTAGTTTCTGTGCATCTCAAGATAAACCAAGTTTGAGGCCTCACCAATTGATTCTGGGACACTCCCATTGAGCATGTTATCTCCGAGCAGAAGGCCACAGAGCCTTTTGGAGAAGGCCGACGGAATGGGCCCTTGTAGCATATTGCTAGTGAGATAAACTGTCTCCAGACCAGGTGCAAGGAACAGATCAGATGGTATGTCACCACTGAGCTTATTGAAACTCAAATCGAAATGCGTAAGATGTTTGGTGATTCCACTTGGTATGGCGCCACTTAGATTGTTCTGGTTGGCTGCGAACCGAGATAGTGTCACGATGTTTGACAAGGTACTCGGTATTGCACCACTCAAACTATTATCTGACAGGAGCAACGTGTGGAGCTTTGGGAGCTTTAGAAACTCATCTGGGATGTTATCCATTAGATGGTTCTGGCTGATATCCATGTATGTAAGATTTCCATACTGAAACAACCCTCTAGGAATAGTACCACGAAAATGGTTTTCAGACAACACCAGTTCCTCCAAAGAACCAGCCAAATTTGTTGGAATATGACCATCAAGGTTATTGGAAGTAAGGTTCAAGCTTCTCAGTCTGCGCAGACAGCTCAGCTTGGTTCCTACGCTTCCATTTAAATAGTTGAAGGACAAATCAAGAATCTCCAGTTGACGGAAACCAGAGAAGTCTTGGAGTTGGTCAATCAATCTGTTGCTACTGAGATTGAGAGCCGTTAAACTAGCCATCATGTCGCAATCAGAAGTGACAAATCTGGCTGGGAGATCGGCAATGGAGTTTCTAGAAAAATCAAGAGATTGCAAGGTATCAAGAGGGCATATGCAAGCAAGGATCATGGGGCTAGAAATACCAGAGTTAGAAAGGTTGAGCTTGGTGACAACTGAGAAGAAGAAAGATTCAGATGCAGAGCAGCTCACCCCACTCCATAGGCATGGATTTGAGGCCTTTTTACCCCAGCCCTCAGGTACCTGTACACCTGTGGAGGACATGAGGCTGGCAAGGTCTCTCATGATGTTTTCTTGTGTTGTGTGCAGTGGCGGCAATGCTGAGGGCTGGGTGGAGGCCGTCGGCAGAAGCCGACACAACAACAAGATACACATCTGTAAACATAAGTTACACAACTGGCTAGCAGAAAAACCATGCATCCTCCTCTCCTCCATGCTAATTTCTTTTTTTTTCTTGGTTGATACCAACCTTCTGTTTTCCTCTTCGCTACTGTCCGCTCTTATGCTTCCCTTTTGTTGCGCAATGGGAGTATCAAGATGCTTTTTAAATACAAAAACGGGAGACTATTAGCAGCCGGTCGCTGTACTTGTATCCGACTGTTAGCAGCCATTGACTCTGGCTCGATGACTGCGGAATCACTGGACTGAATAGTCAATGAAACAATATCCTGGTCAAAGACATTTTCCTAGAGCACGGACGCACACCTTAATTTTTCCGACTCAAAGCTAAATACTTTTTCCTTGCGAGAAGTTATAGTTAGCTATTCCAAAAGTCCACAGCTAATGCTTGCCGGCTTCAAGCACGTTGCTTTCCGTCCTTTGTGGGTAAAGCGTCTACGTTTAGCCGCCTGATGCCTCCTTTGGTCTTCCATTCTTTCCCGATCCTTGCCAGCCATCGTATCATACCATGCCGCAGACGTCCTCGCGGCGTTAATTTTTTGATTCTGTGCCGCCGCCGGCTACCGAGGTCGCCTGTGTTTGACCTCCTCTGTCCTCTCTAGCTTAGCTATAGCCTCTCTGCATGTACGTGTGGTTCGGTTGAATTCAAAGGCAACCACGCCGACAATTATTGCTTTTTCTTGCAAAACTCAAAATTTTTCTAGCTGACCAACTTCCTCCGATCTAAAGTAGGGTACAGTTTAGCTTTTGTGGACTAGAAGTAGGATGAAAACGAACAGGATCGGTCTTGATAGACCCGTTGATGTTGAATCCGACCAACACTGTGGCAGGGGTTAGATACGCAGCAAAGGTAGGTCCAAATGACAAAACCGACAAACAGGTCGATAAGACCGATTTAAAGCTCGTTCTTTGTCCAAAAAAACAACTAACACCTTACAGAAAGACCTGCTGGGGAGACAGACAGCAGGGATGTCCTAGAATCAGCAAGGCCACCTAGAACGTCAGCAAATCTCATTGAGAGACGTGCTGGATAGCAAATGGGCTGAAGAGCTTGAGGTAGTTGAATCTCTCAATCAACTGTGAACCTCTCATATAAATAGAGGGGTGATCTTATCCCACTAGAAAACATATTCCACACATAATTTACAAGCTACCCATGAGATCAGATTGATTTCCAAAGAAAAGACACAAGTTGGAGCTACAAAAATAGCTGAGGCTGGTTTTCAAATCTGGCCAAGGACGGTTTGTACAGTGTTCATGTAGTCACAACCAAAACTGACCTAGGCCAATTTTTCTAGGAGATTGCAAATTTGCCAAATTTCATCCAAATTTGATCTTTTTTTCATATATGCATGTGATTTTTCAATCCATCTTCTTGATCTAGTCATAATTTGGCTATCAACAAAACCCTCTACTATTTCAGTTTTACATTTATTACGGAAACCAAATCAAAATTGGGAAGGCCCAAAAAAGAGAACAAAAATGGGATTCATAATGAAAGAGAAAACTGATACATAGAACCAAGACATGGCAACACCTTCAACACATTAATTAATAATTCTAATTTGTAGTGTAAGGTTCAAAAGATGACAAGAGTATAATAGTATAAGACCATAAATCCATGATAAAACAAGCTAGCCATCAATCTATCACATGAAAGAGAATGATGATCACTATATGAGGATCGATGGCCTTTCCTGTTCAATGCTATTATTGATAGCCGAGATTTAAGAGCTAGAACTCTTTAATAGGAAATATACCTAGGCAAATTCAAGGGAAACACCCACATATGCAATATTAGATCGAGCCTTAGTTAGCACAGAATGGGAATCCAAATACCCGCTGGCAACGGTTTAAGCGTTGACACGGGAAATTTCAGTTCACACTCCGCTTTTAGAACATTGGTAATGGCACTCATGGCAACAAGCAAGCTGGGTTCAAATTTGAACTCAGTTGGCTTTTAAGATATGATTTTAATGAGTTGGTTACTGGAGTCTAGAAAAGCGAACAAGGAGGTAATACTCTGCTACAACGTTGGCAAAGTAAAATACAAAGGCTTAGACAGTTCCTAAGGGGTTGGGCTAAAACCTGAGTGGAAATTACAAGAAAGATAAAGGCAAAGCTAATAAATAAAGATGATGCTTTTGACAAAAAAGCAGAGGTGCAGCATTTAAATAGTGTAGAAATCGACCTTAAAAATTATTACAAACAGAGGCTAGCCCTTCTCTTACGGGAAGAGGAAGTCAAATCTTATCAAAGAGCCAAGACAACTATAGCTTGTTATAAGGTGACTGCAATGCTAAGTATTTTCACTTGGTGGCTAATGGCAAACACCGAAAGACCCGAATATTTCATCTAGATCAAGACAAAGGTGTGAAGGGTGATGTAAATCTAAAGAAATTCATCACCAATTATTATAAAGGCCTCTTTGGTGAGCCAGCTAGTAACCATTTTTCAATGGTGGAGTCCACTAAATGAGATCCTAACGGCTCATTTCTCAGAAAGTGAGATCAAAGAGGCTATTTTTCAAATGGCGGATGGGCTCCTGGCTGAGTTCTGCCAAGTCTTTTGGGAAGTAATAAAAGGAACCTTATGCCCCATTTTGAAGAGTTTCACAAGGGTACCTTACCCCTTTTTAGTCTCAATTTTGGTACAATTACGTTGTTACACCAAAACAGAAAGAGGCGACACAAATCCAACAATACCGGCTCATTTGTCTACTCAATGTCAGTTTCAAAATTTTCACCAAGGTGTTGAGTGACTAAATAGCCTTAGTGGCAAAAATGTTGATCCAACCCTCTCAATCGGCTTTCATGGAAGGTACGAATATTCTGGATGGGGTGCTTATCCTACATGAGACCTTACATGAGATGCACAGGAAAAGATTAAATGGGGTTATCTTAAAGCTAAACTTTGAGAAAGCCTATGACAAGGTTAAATGGCCCTTTCTTCAGCAAACCTTAAGAATGAAGGATTTCTCACCTGTATGGTGTGGTTGGATAGACTAAATTGTGAAGGGTGGTAGTGTAAACATTAAAGTGAACGACGATGTGGGTCATTATTTCTAGACCTATCTCCTATCTTATTTAACTTGGTGGCAGATATGTTAGCAACTCTTATTCTTCAGATTAAGTCCGATGGAAAAATCAGAGGAGTTGTTCCACATCTAGTCGATGACGGTCTTTCAATCCTGCAATACGTGGATGACACCATTTTGTTTGTGGATCATGACATATCGCAGGCCAGGGAGATAAAACTAGTGCTTAGCGCCTTTGAGCAACTACTAGGATTGAAAATTAATTTTCACAAAAGTTAAGTCTTCTGCTACGGCGAAGCACATGATTGTGAATAGGAGTATGCTCATCTATTTGGGTGCCGCCTAGGAAGTTTCCCCTTCCGATATCTTGGCATCCCAATGAATCATACAAAATTATCAAATAAAGATTGGGCTTGCATTGAGGAAAAAGTCCATGAAAAACTTTGTAGTTGGAAAGGTAAACTACTTTCTGTTGGGGGGCAACTTGTCCTTTTTAGGTCAGTGCTAACTAGCTTCCCATATTAGACATGTGGTTGTACCTAATATCTCACTAAGCGAGAGGGACTACGAAACTGTCCTTATGTGACTGAGGCGAGTATCTCCCAACGGGAACCCTCACTAAGCGATCCTACCAAGGTAACTTGTACCACACAAGTCACCCCTTACTCGCCCCCGGTCATTATTTAGTTCAGGTTTACCAGTTTTAAGTTTCACAATTATTATCCTTGAGTTCATGGAGCTCATATCATATCAAGGTAACCTTTTACCATATCATCATCAATCACAATATCATAGTCAAGCTTATATCATATCAAGATGATATAATAGCCGAGCTCATGATTCATTATAATTCCATTAATTCACAAATGAGGATTTAAGTAATATAGGTTGAGTTTATTAATTAGTGGAAATGGGAGGTGGAGGGTTTATGGTGGAGGCTAGCAATATGTGGTGGTGAAAAGGGGGTAGTTAAGGTATGGTATATAAAATGGTGGGAAAGGAATAGGTGGGGGTTAGGACCAAGGTTTTAAATAGCCGGCTAAGTCATTTAGCTTTTAATGTTCGAAAACAGGCTATAGCCAGCTATAGCGGGCTATAGCGGCAGCTAAGAGCTAACTTGTACATGAAAAAGCTTAGCTAAATTCTTCTCAAACAGCTATAGCCGGAGATAGCGGAGGCTATAGCCGGAGATTTAAAACCTTGGTTAGGACATGCCTCCATTCGTTGATGATTATATCCTTACTTCAAGACTCCAATTCCTGTGTCTCCTGCTCCTGACTTTTGGACTCCATCAGGTTGTCTCCATGTCTTCCATCCTACGCGGTCTAGCGTGGACATGCAAGAAAACACAAATATGGAAAATAACAAGCATAAGCAATCGAAGAAAGGAAATGGTCCTAGATGGATTAGCTCTTATTGGTTGATGGGTTGTTATATAAGGTTATAACTATTATGTCAATTTGAAGTAAGGGTTGGATAGATAGATTCCATCCAACAGGATATGGCTCCTACGGGTTAGGCTAAGGTGGTGCGGTGGACTTGGTCATATTATTATATTTCACTATTATATGAACCTAAAAGAGAAAGCCTAACCAAGTGAAAGGTCCAAAATGGCTAGAGAGGGTTGAATAGCCTAATAAAAAATCTACAAATCACTAGAGCAAAATAATTAGTACAACAAAAGGCGGATAGCGAATTTTGCTCTAGCTCTACCAAGAGATGCAAGCCACCTATCCAATAAATTCTAGTGAATTATGATCTCTATGGCACACAACCAAGCAACCTTTGGCACTACAACTATAACTAGAGAGCTAGCAAAAGATTGACACAGCTAGTTGCAACAAATTACAACTGTGCTAAACAACTAGCAAGAAAACTAGTTACAACTAGTTGCAACTGGAAAGGCTACCAAGAGACCTAGTTTGAACTAGTTACAACCAGTTAAGGCTAAGCTGAACAACTAGTGAGAAAACTGGTTATGACTAGTTACAACTGGTTTCAACTAGTTACAACCGGTTACGACTATGCTAAACAACTAGCAAGAAAATTGGTTACAACTAGGCTAAGCAAATAAACTAGCAGCTACCATAGGACAAGTATATCAATGAATTATAATACAAGTGAGGTAGAGATGTGTACCAAATCCGGCAAGAGATATATTAATCACAATGAATACCAAGGGAGCCAAATGAATCAATTTATACGTGATTTTTCTCCCGATGTTCACTTGCTTGTCGACAAGCTAGTCCCCATTGTGTCGACCGTTCACTTGGTGGTTTGGCGAGCTAATACGTGTTCACAAGCCTAGCCCAACAAATGGGCGCCGCAAGAACCTACTCATAAGTGAGAGTAACTCAATGACACGAGCAATCCACACGAGTAGCCCACTCGACGGGCCAGCCCAAGAGGCCAAGCGCGAGCCACCCACGCCCCAGCGGTAGACAGGCCGGCAGCGCACCTGGGCCTGCGAGCACATGGCCCAAATGCCAACACCCAGCGCCAACAGAAGCCAGTAGCAGCAACTCCTTTCAACTGGACAGCAGTGCACCTTCTGAGAGATTCTAGCACTTTTTCAAGCCTTTTAAATTGCTAACTTCACCAAAATATACCCAAATAAATTGGGTACTTAAGTTAGCTTTTCACAAATATTTTCACATGCATCTCACCACGTCACTAAGCGCTAAGTATATGCAAATGAGACTCATACTTAGTGGCACTAGGTAACCATTGCAATTAAAGATTGCGTGGTGTCTTGAGTGGTAAAACAAAATGGCCCATTCAAATATGCCTTTGTCTTGAGCCCATTTTCTTTTTCTTTTTCTTCTTTTCAATGTTAGAGCATTTGATCACAATCTTTTGGCCATCTCCATCACATAAGTGCCATCTAGCTCCACCATGGATGTGAACCAATCTATCTCATACATCACTTAGAGCAAAGGATTAGTTCATATAGGTTTCATCAATTATCCAAAACTAAACTAGGGCTTTCACCAAGTCATCATAGATGACCTGTCTGACCTCTATAGGTACACGGGGTTAGTGGCACATATGCACATGCATATGTATGTGCCTCAGATTAGTTAGAAAATAAAAAGGCAAGACGTAAAGTTAGCCATACATAGGCGTACACCCGGTTATTTATGTGTCCTATACTCGAGCATATCCATGCATGTATACATATCCTATTATTTTAGGTGATTGGGTGTGGATATATTCGAGTATGTGCCATGGTACATACACCTATGCAAATATATGGGGTTAGCTACTACTACGGTGGAGGGTACTACTATAGTTAGTATTAAATTAAATATAGGAAAGGGAAACAATCAAACTAGAATTTAAATAGTCACCAATAATAGAACAAAGGGTATGAATAAATAGAGCTTGAATTTAGAAGGTTTTTGGTGGAAGAATCAATGGATTTGGAGTTTGGGTGAGAAAGATATGATTTATCAAAGATTTTACTAAGAAAAGAATATGTGGAATATATTTTGGAAAATAGTTCTAGAAATTGGAGTAATGGAAATGGTATGAAATGGCTTGGGTAGGATCTGGGGTGTACCTAGTTTATTTAGTAATTTTCTAGGAATTTTTTCGTGCAAGGAAAATGGATATTCACTTCTTGGTGTACATGGCTCGGGTGTACCTAGCGTTTTCCTCTCGGTTGAGTGGCTGACGCGCGGGCCAGCGCGGGCGAGGTCAGCTGCTGGTACTGTGCTACACACTGGGTCCTTCACTATGCTATAGACCTCTCTTTCTCTTTTAGGGTTTATGTGGACCGAGTCCACAGAAGGAGAGGGGGATGGAGAGGGTGTTGCTGCGGCTGCCATGCGGGTCCAGGACATCAGTGTCATGCGCCACTAATGTGTGGACCATCCTTAGCCTCCTCACTTAGACGGACAATGACGGCGTTCCGAGTCTAGCCCACCTGATAGAGAGAGCGAGGGGAAATGGAGATAGCACGGCGTCTATGGTGGCGGCGTCGGCGCGACGGCAAATAGGGGAGGGCACCCAGAGCTCATCGGAGTTGGCTATGCCAGCGATGTTGGTGACCAAAACCTGATGCCAAGCAGTGGCTGGCGCTTGTGAGGTGATCCCGCAGCTGTCTGGGAGGTCCTCGACGACTATGGGGGTTCATCACGATGGGGGTGACTTGCCGAAGCAGCGGCGGTGGCACGATGAAGGGTAGACGCTCCTGCGAGGTGCTCTACCGACCAAGGAGGGTGTCATGGGGTTGCGGTGCACTTGTGAGCGAGTAGCAGAGGCTATCTTAGTCAGTTCGTGCCCTACCAATGGGGGCAGACGACGGCGGTGGCTCGGCTGTGGGCTTTGCTCGGAAACATGGCAACACAGAAAAGGGAGGGAGAGCTAGTGGTGGCAGAGTGAGTGGCGGAGAGGTCGAGGGGCATGCGGGCGAGTCCTATTGACCTAAGACGCACAAAGGAGTGAGAGCTCAGAGCTTGATTCCCATGTCGACCATGGCGGCCGAATTGGGGAGAATCAAGCTAGAGCTTGATAGAGGAAGGGAGAAGAGAAGGCAAGAGAGAGATGGGGTGTTCCCGAACTAGGCGAAGCTTATGGCGCCTCTGGTTGAAGTGGAGGGGCTCGGGGGAGGCCTATTTATAGGCCACCCATGGCAGTTCGCCGGGGAGATATTTTCTTCCGGGCGCCTTGCTTCCGCGCGCGTCACGTTTCCTTTCCCATGCACGAGTTCAAACCTAAGGCGGTGGTGCACAGTGTGTGCTTATCCATTGCTTGGCTGGCAGTAAGCTGGGCCAAAGCACGTTCATGGTGACGGCAACGGTCGAATGACCTAGCATTGCCACGTGTCCATGGGGAGCAGGGAAAGAGGGGAGACGGTGGTGTCGCGAAGCTTCGTGGGTCCCGGTGACGCTCTCCATCCATATCCTCTCGGGGAGCTTGGGCGAGGCAATGAGCACGAGGCTGCGTAGGTGACGCGGTATTCATCGTCGTCTTGAGGTAGACGACGATGATGACGAGTGGGGCCGCCGTGTTAGTGAGGTAGAGAGGAGAAGGAAAGGGGTGCGGGCTCGTGCCGGTTGGGCCATGTGGCTAAGGCAAGCCGCTGGGCCGGCCCATGCGTGAGAGGGAAGAGGAGGGCGCGACGCGGGCTCAGTTAGCGTTGGCCCGATGCGGGGAGGAGGTGGGCCATGGCGCGGGCCAGAGAGGGAAGAGAAGGAGAATGAGCCCAAGCACCATTTTCCTTTTATGAATTCCTTTTCTATTTCCCAGTAAACCAAGGCACAATTTGAATGGATCTGAATTTGAATTCAAGGGAATTTGAAATGTGGAGAGCTTGGAAAATCAAGGAAGAGTCAAGGAGGTCATTTGGGTGAAGAATGTCAAGGAGGCTTATTTAGTGCCAAATAAATTCTAGGGCAAACATACATGCATTCAATCAAGCATTTCGTCACTCCAAAAATTCTAACCTAAATGTATATGGTGAATTTTGATACAGCATTTTTGAAAAATGTTTTCTTTTAAATGGTTTTATAGAAAATAAATAGTTAGGTTTTAATTTGTTGTAAAGTTTTAAAAATTTCAAATTTTTAGTGGTTTTTATTATAATGCAAAACACAGGGTGTTACAATACGCTTGCCGCACAAACTCGACATGTGCTACCATCGTCCTTGACTGCCCAGCCATCAAGTCCTCCTATGCCTCCGCTTGACTTACTCGACCGCCGTCTTGACTTGGTCAACACGGTCCACTTCTCATGTACTCTTGCACATGTCAATGACGCCAGGTGTTAGCCACCTATGGTCATTCACCCGGCTTCTACGGTCCCTCGGTCCAAGCCTTGGCATCCGTCCTTCACTGCTCCTAGTCCATCGTCACGAACCTGCTTGACCTTCACCTTCTCCGTCGACCACCATATTCGAGCTCTATACCTGCGCACCACAAGCCAAGAGACATGTTGCACAACCCAAACTCACGCCTCAGTTAGTTCAACAACTCAACCCAAAGCGCTACTCACGTTGACAATCACTCATCACAAACTGATCACATGGATACATATTGACCATGTGTTCGCAGTACAAACTAGAGAGGGCAAGTCACTATGAAAATGGTTCCCTGGGGAGAAGATGGGTTTGAAGCTGTGTCACAAGCTCCTGACTCCCGAGACATAAAGTGGTTTCCGTGAGTTTTCCAGAAATTTTGGGTCATGTCTATTTTTTATCCGAATCTTGTTTGAATTCCTGGAATTTAAACAAAGCTCACATTATTTCTAAAACTTGACCCAGCCAAGAAGACCGCAGCCTTTCTTTTTCCTCCCTTCCATTTTCTTTTTCCAGCTCCCACAGTCCGCCAGGAGGCCCAGGCCCAGGCCTGCCTGTATGCAGCTTCGGTCACCCTTTTGGCCTTTTTATGGTTTTTCCTTACCCCTAGAAAAGAAAGTGAAAAAGTTTCTCAAAAAAAAAGTGAAAAGCTTTCTTTTTTTTTCTACTAGCTGATTGTAAAATTGAGGCACTGCTTGACTTAGTTTGCTTCTGTTCACTACTGCGTCATTTTTTCATCCCAGAATCACGTTTCTGATTGCCATAAGCCCATAACATAACCGATCGGTTTGTTATGATGTTCCAATCCTCGGCTAGTGAACTGCCCCCAACCGGAAAAACTATGTTTCTCCCAACCACTTAGGGCCGGTTCAGTTCCAAAAAATTCTGCAAAATGACACTGTAACGATTTTTTGTTGTTATTTAGCAATTAGTATCTAATCATAGTCTAATTAGACTTAAAAGATTCGTCTCATCCATTTCGTCCAAACTATGTAATTAGTTTTATTTTTTTATCTATATTTAATGATTGCTGCATGTGTCTAAAGATTCGATGTGACAGGAAATCTTGAAAAATTCTGCAAAATTTTTTGGAACTGAACAGGGCCTTACATGACACACCAGAATTTATGCTGCGGTTGTGTTCAGTTCCTCAAAAAAAAATACTATGCGAAAAAAAGATTCTCCGTCACATCAAACTTGCGATACATGCATGGAGTACTAAATGTAGATGAAATCAAAAACTAATTGTACAGCTTGGTTGTACTTTGCGAGACGAACGTTTTGAACCTAATTAGTCAACGGTTGGACACTATTTGTCAAATAAAGCCAAAACGTGCTATAGTACTTTTTTTACCCCTTTTCAGGGATCTAAACACAGCCTGCAACGCAAACATGTTGCTGTGACAGTGTTCTGGTGACTGATCTGACACAAGTTGTTACCGTGGTCTCCTTGTATTGCCAGCCAAGAGTGCCCAAAAAGCATCCCTGCAGCTTCAGCGGCACTCCTGCAGAACTCTACTCCAGGCTTATTTCTGAGTTCTCTTGGACTTCTTTTAGGTGGCAAGTCATCCTCCTTGCTTGTTGCTGTTGGGAAACTGGTTGCTTGGAAGCTGGTGGACACTGGCCAACGTGCTACTGAAGTGGAAGCAAAGACACCCTCCTCTCCTGCCTCCATATATTCCTCCAGGCAGCTTGTGCTGTCTGCAGTCCGGTTCACAACTGATCCTTTGGAGGAAAGGCCATAATCCTTGTCGTTGGCTGCCCTGCTCCGGCATGGCTGCGGCCTCGGACCGTGCTGAGGTCGACACAGCTCGCCCGTTCCGGTCCGTCAAGGAGGCGGTGGCCGTGTTCGGCGACCGCATACTTGTCGGCAACAGCCACTCTAGGCACAGCAGCAGCAGTGCGGCCGCCATTGCCACCCCCAAGCGCCAGTGCCAATGCTACTAGCGTTGCTGCCACCCCCGAGTGCCAAGCATGAAGCAAGCAGCAGCACCATGACCTTCTCACCCACCCCAATGTCCGAGAGCGATGCGGAGATAATGGCCGCCACCGTACCCATGTACTCGGCGCCATCCTCGCCGACATCGCTCGCGTCGTCACCTTCGCCGGTCAAGCCGTGCAGCGGGCGCGGCGGCGACGGCCACCGGGGCAACGACAACGAGTCGGCCGGTGGTCTGGTGATCGTGCGCTCCATCCAGAAGCTGGAGGCTGACGTGGCCGAGACGCGGCAGGAGGTGGCGCAGCTCAGGAAGCGCGGGAACGAGATGGAGATGGCGCTGGCGAGCCTCAGCGCGCAGCTCCACCGGGGCCTCTCGAAGCTCGCCGAGATGGAAGCCGACAGGACGGCGGCGGCGGCGCGCCGTAGCATCGGGGGCGACACCGACGTGGCGTCGATCACGCTCCGGAGCGAGCGGTGGGGCGACAGGCTCGCCGCGAGCGAGTACCTGCCGTCGTTCTCGCACGCGCTGAGCCTCGGCGAGATGGATGACGTCGAGCTCATGGGCAGCCGGAGGAGGAAGGCGCAGAAGGTCAAGCCCATCGTGCCGCTCATCGGTGACATCCTCTTCTCCAGGAGGAAGAGCACCAAGGAGAAGGGTGACGATGGCTTCTACAGTGGCGATCTCTACGGCGTGCTAGGCTAGGCTGATGGCCAGTGCTTCTGTGTGCAGTGTGCTCATCTGTGTGGCATGGCAGCTTGCATTGTGTGCACTTTTTCTTATTTTGATGGCTGTTTCCTCTCTTTTTCTGATGTTCTTGTTTGCGTGGCTTGTGCAGGGAAGTTGCGTTTGTGTAAATGTACAAACATGTTGATGTAACTTCAGGGTCATGAATGGAACAGAGTGCGTGTGATGACAGCAAAGTTCACTGAATCTGACTGACACGCTGCTAGTTTCAGACGTTAGTGTTACGCTTGATGCAGAAACTGTAAGCTCTGCAGTGGAACTGACAAAGCTAATTCTGTCCATTTTTCGGCATGCCATCAGTCCGTCACCATTAGTGGCATATTATAGGGTGTCCAAAACTAACTCTGTCCAGAATTCGCTCTGCGCCTCTCGCTCCGTTCTTGGCCATGCTGCCGCCCTGCGACGCGAATCTCCATTGCTAACTTCTCATCCTCCAACCAAGATCCACAAAAGGCGAAGAACGAAACAGATCAGAACTTTTTGGCACGTTTTCTTTGTTTCATTTCATTCCCATCCACGAACAAGAGCAGAAGTGGGCGACGGGCCGGTTGATGTCATTGTCACGCAGATCGCCGCCCCGCTGTTCTTGACGCGCGCCTAGCCAGCTCCCCGGTGCCGATCGAGCTGATCAGCCGCCGACGAGCGACCACGACGATGCCGGACAAGCAGGAGGAGGGCCAAGGGGGCGCCGGGCGGCAGCAGCGTGTGCTTGTGGCTGGTGACGGTGCTGCTCCTCCTCTCCCTGCTCGGCGGCGGCGCGTGCCTGGCGGCCTACATCCTGCTGCCGCCGCACGAGGCGCCGGCGTGGCTCCCCGCCGTCGGCCTGGCGCTCGTCGCGCTCCCGTGGGCGTTCTGGATCGTCACGTGCGCGTACCGGTGCGCCAGGGCACGGGCCGCCGAGCGCAGAATGGCCGTCGCGCCGGCGCCCGGCAGCATGTGCTCGCGCTCCGGCTCATGAGCAATGACTGTAAGGAACTTTGCCCTGTATATTGACCTTCAGGTCAATTACTGATTGATGAGTACTACATGATTTTTGTTTACAGTTGTTGATTTGAGAAATTAAGATCGTATGCTTGTTTCCGTCTGCATTTTGCAGTGTTTTAGGATCGCTGAAGATGCAAAATGACATGAGGAGACGAAGGAACTAAATCTGTTGAGCTCAATCTACAAATTGAAGTCAAGTGGAGGATGCCAAAAATCTGGAACTATAAGGCCCATTTCACACAGAGAAATTGTATATATTTTTTTTGATGAGATCCTAGCCAACATTTCTTTCTATGTATAGTTCTTGTCAAAGTTTTAAGAGTTTGAAGTTGAGCCTAACTTGTTGAGTGGGGAAGGAGAATGTGTTCAGAAAACTGTACAAATACTTTTTAGCTTGCTGGGTTGGAAATTGTTGCCAGCTGGAAGGCCTTGATCTTTAACTATCAGAAACAGTATCATTTAAGCATAGATTACCTCTTGCATAGTAATTTCCACAGCATAAAAGACAACTTGCTGACCTGGCATACACATCGCCTGCTGATGTGGCAGGGTCGACATGCCATGTTAGCACTCTGATTGACTGGCACTTGCTCTGCTGCTGACCCATAAGAGTTTTATTGGACATGTATTAATAGAGAAGAAGCAAAGTACAATAACAAACTAAATAAAAGAACAAAAAACAACCACTCTCACAAAGAAGCAACAACATGACAACCCCCATATGAACACATTATTAGCAAAAGCATCAAAGCATTGGCAAGCAAACATCACCATGCATGCCACAGAAAACAAGCAAAGCGCTTGGGAGCAGGGGAATGTTCTCCGGGGCAATGCCTCAAAGAAGGAAAACGACATGCACATATGAAAGCCTAGGAGTTTTGGGACCTCACAACAATGCCTCAACCGAGGAGCATGGCACCAAAAACATCACGATTGCCAGCCACAACATGAAGTTGTGTAGGGCCTTCGCCTGAAAGTCCTCAACCTCGAAACCCACACCCAAACATGATGTTGACCACCGTTGCAACACCGAATTTGACATCACCATATGAGACAAGCCACCAAGACAATGATTGTAGCAAGCCGTCGCCAACAAGAGATTGCTACCACACCGATCTGGTCACAAACATGCATGACCTGTCAACACCATGTTGAACGACAAGGGTTGTGCCTCCATCCCCCCACAAGACACCAACCACCACGAGGCGCCATGCCTTGGTCCCACACCAGTACAACAAGTGTCACCACATCCACTACACGTCGCCATCCAACAAGCATGAAGACAATGCCACGTGAATCTGGTGCAGGCTGCCATCCACAAAGGACCACCTTCTGCCTATTGTCATAGTGGCGGCGAGCTAGCCATAGGCAAGTGTGGCAAATCACTATCACGCTAGTCCAAATTTAAACTAACCACAACCAACCAAACATCCGCCAGCTACTATAGATCGCTCACAAAAGGAATACACAACAACACAATCTACTTGTACACGGTGTCACATCCATATAACTTTTCGTCATAGTCTTAGATTGGTAATAGTCATGTTAGTCGTGTCTGCCACTGCACGTATAGGCTGCCGAAGCACCGAACTGATCCATGTTGGGCCACTTACGGCTGGGTTTCGCTACAGCAATGACCCGAGTAAGTTTTGATGATATCCTAGCCAACATTTCTTTCTCTATATATTTCCTTTCAAATTTTAAGAATTTGAAGTCGAGGCTAACATGTTGAGTGGGAAGGAGAATGTGTTCCAGAAAGTGTACAAATAAATTTTAGCTTATTGAGTGGAAACTTTTGCTAAAAGGCCTTGATGTTTAACTAACAGAAATAGTATGATTTAAGCAAAGATTACATCTTTCATAGCCATTTCCACTACATACAAGATAACCCATAGACATGGCATACACATCACCTATTGATGTGACACGCTCGACATGGCATCATAGCACCCTGCTTGACTGGCACTTGCTCTGTTGCAAAACAATACATCCAAACTAGATTTTAGGTTACCACATAGGGTTTAGCTACAATTAACAAGGTAGAAGCAATAGCTTTAACCCAAATGTTATATGTTGTGGCTAGTAGTCAAACTCATATACGGTGGATTCTCATAATAGATGTTCAACATCTCTGTTTAAATAAGCCACTCAGACTACATCTCAAACGACATGGAACATGTTAAGGGTCTCTCATCATAGTTAACCACTAGCTAGTTTCCTCATCCTACTTCATGGGATTTCCAATCACATAGGACATGTTACCACTATGGTATGACTTCACATGGTCCTCAAGCACAACTGCCTTGATGTACCATCTATCATATTACATGATGATCCCTTTGTGAGTTGATTTGTTGGGCTTTTTAGACGTATGGACATCTAATGCTATTGATCTCGAGTTTTATAGCTTTCTAACAAACTTTAACCAACTATTTACGTGCCTATAGGTGAATTTATGTTATCCCTAGATCCTACACTATATAACACCCACCAAACAAAGGCTCCTTTTGAGTTTTTGTGAGGTGCACTATACAACACCCACCCATCAAGGTAGCAACATGAGCCTACAATCATGACCGATGTTGCACGTATCTTGACTGCTACCGTTGAATGAACATAATGAGCGGAGCGGAGCAGACCTCACTAGGCGCCTGCTAGCCTTGTGGTAGTGTCACTCAGAGTGAGAGGCCGAGTCACATAGGCAACAATTTTGGGACAAAGAGTTGAAACTTGAAAGCAAACAAGGCACATTGCGATTGTCTGGACTTTGGAACAGTCTAGGCCACTTAGAAAATAAGATTTAAATAAGATTTAGCTGGGAATATTGGGCCTAATGTGTTGTGGCACTTGAATGGGCGACAATCCCATCAAGATAGCCTTGATTATGTTATGCCCATAATGACAACCCCAATTATGATCCCCCAGTCCTCTAAATAAAGGAATCCGTAGACCTAGAGTGTACGTGGTGGCAGGAGGAGTGGATGATAGCAACTAACTCCTCCAGAGCGACTGCGGTGAACCACCCACATGCTTGATCCTATGAGGCAATGAGAGTGAGATTTGGGGTCCAGCGGTGGATGCGACAAGACCTCGCGCATTGTGTTTTCATGGTGAGTGCTACAAGGCAATCTCGGAGGCCCATGGATCGGGTGGAATCATCTTGTTTTGTTGGGTGTGATGCTGCGGCAACACTATAGCGAAAAGGTCACTCAAGCTGGTGTCCTTCTCAATGTGGTGTGATCTGCTTCTCTTGATTTTCGACGATGCAGAACCACAAATAGATCTTCAACGACCACCTACTAGTGTCTTGAAGGTGACTTCGACTAGGTGTCGAGGTGATGGTTGTCCGCCTTGTGTTGGTGCTTGGGGCTAGTGGTGTTGACAGTTGGTAGATGTCTGTTGTTGCAGTGACCGGTAGTGGTAATATGTTGCGATGTATGTTGTTGGTTCGATCATCCACTAAGTACAATGTTGTTGTTGTTGTTCCTTCTTTACTTTTTTTTTCTACAGGTAGCCGCTCAGGGTTACAAGCTTGTAATTGTACTGTACTAGTAGCATATCCCGAGCACTGCTATGGGAATTGTGGATAATTTAGAATAAAATTTGACTATATAGAATTACTTATACACATGAACAAACTATTATAAATTAATATTAGTGGATTGTATTGCATGCTGACGTGGACATCTAAATGTTGTGTCTCGCTGACGTGAACATCATATAATTGCATGTGTTGGTGTGTTTAAATTGTTTGTGATAGTGTATTACTGAGGTGACCAGCTTGCATGTGCTAAGATACAATGCTAGTGGGATTTAATGAATATAAGATATATAGAATAGAGTATAGAGTATAGAGTATAGAGTATATAGAGTATAGATATAGATATAGATTAACAGGGGACTAAAGTTTAGGGCTGTCACATCAGGTGTCACGTAGGGGTGTCACACATAGAGTGTTCGGACAGTAATAACAAAACAAATTACAGAAATCATCAGTAATCCGCGAAACAAATTTATTAAGTCTAATTAATCTATCATTAGCACATATTTACTGTAGCACCACATTGTCAAATCATGGACTAATTAGGTTTAAAAATTTTATCTCGCAAAATTAGTCTTAATCGGTGCATTTAGTTTCGTAATTAGTCTATATTTAATACTCCATACTTATGTCTAAACATCCGATGTGACAGGGATTAAAGTTTAGGAGGGGGAAATAAACACAGCCGTTCAAAAATAATTGATAGGCATTCAATCCCCTAGAAAGGAAAATGTCAATAAAATATCCTTTGACTAGTGAAACTGACATTCTAACCAACCTGCTCAATTTTAAAACTGCAGTGAACCGAATCGGTAAAAATCTCTCCCAAATCTAGTGCTCCATAAAATGATTGATGTTACTGGGCTTCTTTCCAATGGAAACCTCCTTGCGAATGGATGCGGCCCAACACATAAACCCACAAATATTTCTCTTGTCCGTGAAGCAAATTGCCTAAAAGTGGAGCACAGAACACTCATCCTGAATACTAGAACCGAATATATCCGCTTACCCATAATATCGCAGAAGCTTTCAGATGTTGCTTCAGTTAGAAAAACGCACATATTTTGGTTACATATAATATACTGAATAATATCCGAGACACTGATGCATGCGTGCAAGCCTGCACTGTGCAAACAGTCCACTGATATATGCTTTGCGTGACGAATCACTTATCTGGACGTTGTAGCTGATCGTCTCGTATATATGCTGGCGATGCATTTTTTTTCTTGGAAAACGGCACAAGCAGTAGAAATTTGAGAACGATGTACAGATCGAATATTTGCCTAATTTGTTTCCACGTCTTCAACCTAATTCTTTCACCGAGAGAGAGCGACGTTGACAGGCTTAATCCACACCAGAAAAAAAAACAAATAAGTTTCCAGACAGTTATTGTATAAAGAAGTTTCATAAAAATAGTAGTTTTTTCAGAAAACTTATTCCGAAAAAGTTTTCCTGAAAGCAGTTTTAGTAAAGCTCTCCTGAAAAATTTACTTGAAATGTTCTTCAGAGAAGTTTGCTTGAAAAAGTTGTTCTAATAAGAAACCAAGTGAAAAGCTGTCCTAAAAACTAACTGAGAAGATTCTGTCTAGAGTTTTGGAAAAATATCCATAAAAATTGAAGAAAGAAAATTTAAAAGGCACTAGCTAAAGGGCTCTGAAATAAATAGAGACCATGTTAACTTTAATTTACTGACATTTTTTAGGAAAACCCTTATATTATTGCACAATCAGCATTGTCCTGGATTCAGTAATTTAAAGCCTTGAGTATTCACCAAAAGCAAAACCAAATTTGCTCCGACACACTATGCATATGATTTGATTTGCATGGGGCATGTCCGCATGTGACATGCTCTTGGCTAGCTCTAAAGAGCTCCTAAAATAAGGTCAGCTAGTCCGGCTGAGTATCCTGTAGACTAGACACATTATTATAGAATTCGGCATCCAACAGCTATCAATGAAACAAATGATCATGTGCAAATGCATCTCAGAGTTAGGCTGTTCATGAACGGCCGGCCACCAGCTACTCATGCACTCCATATATATAGCAACTGTGCTAGCTCTAGAAGGACACTAATGGAGCGTTTGGTTTGGGAAACCAACTAAATGGAGCGATTCATCATAAGTCCATTCCTCAAAGTTAATGAAATAACTTCATTGCTCGTACTAGTACTATTTATTAGCTTGTGAGGAAAGAGGTGGTGATGAATCAACTCATTCCATTTCACAAGCCAAACAAAAAAAAACTAAAGAGTAAGATGATAATGGACTACTTCGTTCCACAAACCAAACAAGTAACTGAACCTAGTCAGTTTGACTTGTGTCCATCTATATATTTCTTTCATTCACAAACAGCGTGCGTGCTGCCATCTTCATAGTACAACCAAGCAACCAACAACAGCACTACTGAACACACTGCATCACAATGCCATTAGTGCCACCCCTAAAGAGAAATTGAAGGGGTGAAATCGCTAAACGAAAAAAAGATTTCCTCGACCAAAACCATTGGCTCCCAATCATGCAAAGCAAATCTACCCATCACACGCCCATGATTGCAAAATATCAGAGAGGATCCACCCATCAGAGGAGTGCGGAGATTCCCGTCTTTCGTGAGCCATTCTTTTGGCTGCACCTGCAGGATCTCTGGCCACTGTCAGGGCACAGCCATCACCTGGCCTGATGGTCCAGGCGAGCACCCTGGAGCAGTAGTACCAGTAACGACCTTTGCTGCCTGGATGCAGTGCACATGCGATCTCATCCTATCTCTTGCCATCCTCTTCGCCATGTCCGCCTGTCCGCTGCTTTTGGAAGGGCAAGAAGGGGACTCATCATCAGCTGTCATGATCCGGCCAACAGTGGATTCACCACTTCATTGTCCTCTGATTGATGGGAGATATTCCTACCTGAGATCTCCAATGGGTCCGTTGTGTCATGATGTGGTGTGTGTTGAGCTTGTCATGTGAGCAACGTGTGGGCCTTGTGGATCTTAGATAGATAGGTACGGGGTACGGAGTAGGTCCTTGGCATGTCAAAGTTGTGAACGTGTCAATCTGTCATGGCCTCATGGGGGGTGGGGTGTCAGAAACATCTCATGTGCAAAAAGGGCTTCATTTTTCGCCTATCTAGTACTCCACCTACTGAGTTGAGTGTTTGCGCCGTGGAAAAATTCTTGAAATGAAATCTAAGTGTGACAACATGGCCTCATCGATCATAATATATAAGCACATCATTTTTGATGTATCTATGAATTCATTGTTTTGGATGTATTGATCTCAAAAGTTTATTGGAAGTCGTCGAGTAGGAGGTGAAAACGATTAGTAATGAAATCTTCTATACGAAAACGATTTCTGGTTGGTCGGAAGCTCGGCATATTTCAATTGAACTATTCAGTAACTATATCGATAGGATGCTGATAGAAATTAATTAGAAAATCAAAAGGTTAAATATGGTAATGGTTCGAAACAGTTATATCGATAGAAATATAGTTTTACAGTAAACAGGATCTTCCATTTTCATTTTAACCCCTAAAGTCGATGGCTTCCAGGGGGGTCTTCTGTTAGATTTAACGTAGGCCAGTTCCATATATTATCTAATTAAATCATATAAAATTCAAAGACCGTATTAAAAATGTATGCAATATTATTTAATCCCTTACGAGATTTTGACGGGATGTTCTCGACTTATATGTGTGGACTATGTCTGCCTATATTGAGAAGTTGAGAAAGGATAAGAGTGAGCCGCACGCGCAAGTGCACTGTCGCCGTAGCCATGGCCCCAACACGGCGCAACGTGGTGCGGTGCATGAATTGCTTTTGCCATTCGAGCCAATTATGAGCAGGAATTTCTATTCCTTAATGTCGGCGGGAGTTACAAGAGTTTCTACTCTTAATGACAAGAGTTATGTGAGTTTCTACTCCTAATGGCGGGAGTTACGGGAGTTTTCGTTCATGATGATAGAAGTTTCTTCCGTGAGCGTCTCTTCCACTTCTGACTCTTGATCTTGCGCCTGCTCGGCATCCTGGCTATGTGATAAAAGCAAGACCCGCTTCAACATTCATTCTTACTCTAGTCACTCACGCGTGCAAGACATCCACGCTTCCGTTGTAGCCAAGTCTTCCCGTCCCGGTTCCTGTGAGCACAGGAATAGGGAGAGCAGGCCTCCGAAACCGAGTCGTCTTTGTGTTCACCTGCTCGGGTGAAGGGCGGCCATCAGGTTTTTGAGGAGCGACTACCCGACTGCTCGATCGTTCGACAAACCTCATCTTCTTCCCGACGTTCATGGCGGCAGCAGGAGATCGACACTGTAACTTCGGTGCGTTGCATCGAGCAGGACGACTGCTCCAACAGACGCTATGTCAACTAGCGCAACTGGCTCTGGTGCTGCTGGGTATGTTCTAGTTCATCCCCTATCTTCAGCGATTAACATTATGATTATTAGTATCATCTACATGTTTGTGTCACTTAGATCACACATGTACATATATGAGGTCACAAATTTGTTCTTAATCTTTTCTGAATTAAATTAATACTGAAATTGTCTAAATTTCTAACATTTTCTTCTTACATTTTTCACTAAAAAGAAGCACTAACCGAATCCAAGAGTCGCGCCATTCCTTACCAACGCTTGGGAAAATAAAGCATCGTCGTGTTCGAACTGGATTTTTTTCTTATATCGACAATCCATTGACTCTTCTTTGGCACCACCACACTCCACTGTCCACTCTGGGGCACTCTCTCACAAGTCGTTGTATCTTGTAGCTGCATTCTTGGTGATGTGGCTTCTAGCATTACATATCACTTCATTCGCGACCTTTGCTAGGAGTACTGTTACCTTTTTGTATCTTGGGTGGTGGTGTGATTTGCTACCACGTACCACCATTGCCCGCCGCAAAGAGTCCCCATCCATCTCTCATCTCCACCATGTTACATAGAGATTCATTCCCCATACAAGTTATTCTCTCGATCAAGCATGCTCATAAAAATTATATCCCACTAAACAGTGGCCCATCCACGACATTTATCGGCAGGAGCAGAGTCAGAAATTATAAATAGAGGAAGCTGGTCAAAGAGATTCGATATATGTGAATTAAGCGTAACTTATCTGCTTAAGTTCTTCTGGTGGAAACCTGGCCACTGTAAGGTCCTAGATGGCTAGAGGGGGGTGAATAGCCTATAAAAAATCCTACACAAGCCACTAAGCAAACTTGTTAGAATAACAAACGGTGTAAAGCGAGTTTTGCTTAGCCTACGGTTGTGATGCAAGCTTCTTATCCACAAGTCTAGTAGATTATGATCTCTAGTTCACACAAGGGCTAAGTCACTAAACTTACACTATTGAGCAAGCTAATAACTACTAGCAAAGGCTACCACTAGAGCTACACAAGATAATCTAGTAAAAGTAAATCAAGAGAGAGGATTGTGAATCTTATACCGACAGTGGAGTGAAGATGTTGCCAATCACCAAGATGATATACAATCAATCAATATTGACAACAACACAATATGAAGACCAATCACCGGGAGACAAGAGACACAATATTTTTGTTCATCTGGTGTTCACTTGTGCACCGACAAGCTACGTCACCGGTTGTGTCGACCAACACTTAGATGGTTTCTCGGTGTGACCCTCAAGTCACTTGCCCCTCAAGGCACGCCCCGCAAGGCACCGCAAGACACCACTCTCAAGTGAGATAACTCAATGACACGCGCAATGTAATAGAGCTGCTTTTGGCACTCCGCCGAGGAAAGCACAAGAACCTCTTACAATCAACCGGAGGTGGCCAAGAACAATCTCCTTCTCTTGCGAACGCCTCCAACAATCTTCAAGCCGGCTAGGAGCGGTACTCTCCAAGAGTAACAAGAAATCCACCGGCTAAACCACCCACAAGTGCCACTAGATGCCCTCAAGCTATGCAATGCACTTTGGGATCACTCAATCTCACTTTTGATTTGTAATCAATCAAGAGAGATGAGTGAGAGGGAGAAGCTCTAGCTCAAAGGATGCACAAGAGTGTTAGAAATCACGAGTAACCTCCCCAAGGGCCGGCCAACAAGTATTTATAAGCATCCCAAACGAATAGAGCCGTTGTACCCTTTCACTGGGCGCTTTTCGGGACGACCGGACGCACTCAACCGCGTCCGATCGCCCAGCACCGTCCACGTGTCTCTCTAGATTCAAACGCGGCCGCCCGATCTCAACGGCCGACACAGCGTTCCAACGGTCAAACGAGCGACCGGACGTGCTGCCCAATCGACCGGACGCGCCGAGTGCACAGCACCGCGCGCCTGCGAAGCATCGACCGGACACGACAGTGCCAGCGTCCGGTTAGAGTCCAGTAAGCTCCCTCAACGACCGGACGCGTCCGATCGCGTGTGACCGGACGCGCCGCACATCCGATCAGCTTTACGCCACGCGCTACACTTCTAGGTGCCCGACCGGACGCGCCGGTCCCGCGAGTGACCGGACGCGCCGGTGCGAAACCCTTCTCTACCGCTCAAACTTCATCGCCTTCGTAAAATGTGCCAACACCAACAAGTGTTCACCACCTTGTGCACGTGTGTTAGCATTTTCATAATCATTTTCAAAGGTTTTTCAGTTAGCTCACTAGGCCCTATATGCAATGCACTTCATGAATTCGCCTAGTGGCACCCGTGCGTCGAATAACCGATAAGACTTCCCCTCTTAATAGTTCTGCTATCGATCCTAAACCACTCACACCCTCTATGGTGTCTTGAGTGCAAAACAAAATGGCCTTATGATTATACCTTTGCCTTGAGCTCATTTTATTTTTCTAAAAGATATGATCCACTTCATATCATCACATGACCGTCTCGATCCATCGACCTTGACTTCACTTGCTCTTCACCGTTGCATCGGTCCGTCGGCGCCAAGTCTTGCTTAAGCTTCACCATCTCATGGTCCTTCGCTTCGAAGCCTCGACTTGCCCTTCACCTTCATAACCGGTCCATCGAGCCAAGCATCATCTCGGTCTTCATCATCTTGGTCACATGAGTTAATATCATGTCTCATATTAAATAACCACCTTTATCTAAATCATCCACTTAGATACAAAGGTTAGTCCTAGGTTTCATCAATTAGCCAAAACCAAACTAGGGACTTTCAACCACCCACATTAGTCATTGATGTAGCGGCTCCTATTTTTTTTATGATTATTCTAGTATTTGATGATTTAATAAAGCTATTCTATCCATGATAGGCGACTGTGTCTGTTGACAACGAGTCATTTGTGGTGACTGTGACTCATGATTCTCGAAATCTTATCACCTTAGTATTTTGAAGGTGCTCATGTCGGGTAGGAGTTCATATGGGTGAGAATACGTGCACATAAAAAGGGAGTCGACATAATAACTGTGCCACTCAATAAGCTTGATGATGATAAAGTATTGATGACCACCTAATTCTTATTACTAGGAAAATAAGTTTAGATGGATCAAAATATTTAAATCTGATTGTGGTTTGTGCGATTTTGTTGTGTAGAAAACTAGAAGATACTCCACGCGTTGTTCCGAGATTACGAAGAATTTGGAATGAAATTGAGTGGAGAGGATGTATGTGGATAGCTTGCAATTAGAGGTTAGAAATTAGTGGGATGATATGGCCATTAGTGGAAGATGATGTGGGTAGTTAGTGAAGGATGATGTTGATGGCTTGTATGTTTAGATAGACTTGTAGTAGGGATTATCTTTATGAGAGATATAGATAGATAGATGGATAGGTACTCCCTCCATTAATTCTAAATTATAAGAAGTTTTGGCTTTTCTAAAAACATTGTTATCAGCATGTATGTAGACATAGAGTATATCTAAGTGCATAGCAAAAATAATATATCTAGAAAAGCCTATATAAATAGAGTATATAACAAGATTTTTTATTATATCTTTTTAATATAAAAAATATTAAACTATATATTAAATAAAAAATAATGGACGTGCTATTAGCGGGCCATAGACAACACACCCCCGTGTTAGTCGGTTACAATGAAAACGCACGGCACCGTAGAATAGAAGAACTAAAAGACCTCATATGTAAAAAGAAGATTATGAATTCAAAAAAATTAGAACATGATTTCACTTATATTCCAAAAAAAACGTATTTGAGGTAGTAAAGATTTACTAAAATCATGCGGTCTCATAGAAAAGGCATAAAAATTCGAAATGCACAAGAGAATGGTTGGTAGGACTCGAGAAATAGTTTAAATCGAAAGTTCGGTTCAGGTTTTTTGGTTTTAAGTAGAGCCAGAAATTGACGAGTTTGGTTTTCCAAAAAAAAAGAAGTCGAAGTCCTCAAGTCTTCTGCTTGCCAGGTTGCTGTCGCCCCTCACCCCTTGCCCCTGCTCGCGTCGCCGCGTCCACCTGCAGCCCTGCTCGTTGTTGGCCACCGTTGTGCCCACGGGCACTCCCTACTCACGCGCGCCGCGCAAGCCAGGCTGCTAGAGCAGGGGGGATTGGTTCTTTGGGGATTGGGAGTAGAGATGGCAACGGGTACCCGAAACCTGAGTACCCGACGGGTATTACCCGATAAAGAGGCGGGTATGGGATGAATTTTCTACCCGTGGGTACGTTATTGGACAAAATTCTATACCCATCGGGTATGGCAGATACGGGTGCGGGTGTATACTACCCATACCCGCATACCCGCGGGTGAGACATACCCGCAAAAATAACTAGCCAACCTCAGTTATTTTAGCGCATATAAGTCATGAATTTGGCCCATTGAGACATTCACTATATTTCTAGTAGATTGCTTTGTTGTAATGATGCTAATAATGTTTGTTAGCATGTTTGTAACTTGTTGGAAACTTAGAATGATTTATTTTTGCATGTGACTATTTGATATTTTTAGGTAATTTTCGGGTATGCTATCGGGTACGGGTTACCCGGCGGGTACGGGTATGGAACTATTTTTTACCCGTATGTGGGTACGGGTAACCCGACGGGTAATTTTTTTCGGGTATAGGTACGGGTGGGCACTACCCGTCGGGTACGTACCCGTTGCCATCTTGAATTGGGAGTGAGCCTGAGAGAGGTTGAGGGGGTTGGTTGGGGACTTTGGGCTTGGTGGGAGGGGTGTAGGGGTTGTGGGCGGGCTTAGAGAATGGGCGACGGTGGGCTATGACCTAGGAGAGACGGTGAGTGGGGCTGGGTCTAGGAGCCACTGATTGTTTGATTTTGGTTTTAAGGTTGTTCGGTTCTTTATGACCCTAAAACAGAAACTAAGACAGAGATTGACAACCGAACTTCCAGAAATTCATAACCAAAACCCAAAAAAACCGGTTCGTTTGGTTGGGTTCAGTTTTCCAAAAAAGTACCCAGCCTTAATGGTTGGGTTTGGGGTCTGTATAACAAATTAAGTTTCGCAGCAAATACGAGAATCTACAAGGCGCTATGTGACAAAATGCCACACGAGTTCAGTGGCTTTGTTTTTCATTTTGTTGTATCTTACACCCCGGGACCCACAGTCAATGTGTAGGACCCCTACCAGTAGATAGGTACACTACTCATGTGCACAACGGCACACGACTCGTTAGGGCCCTATCTAAACTAGCCGCTGAATGGGCGGTACACCTTGAGCGCGCCGATGACGTCGGCGATGGAGCCCGCGGCGGCGGCAACGGACACGACGAGGCACGCGGCGCTGAGCATCTGGAGGCAGATCCAGTGCGTGCTCCCCCTGCGCACGCCGCGCTGCACGACGTACATCTCGATGGGGAAGTAGACGGTGAGCGGCCAGAAGGAGACGGCGCCGAGGAGGCCGACGACGTCGCCGAAGAAGGGGAGCAGCATGGCGACGACGGTGGTGAGGGCGACGAACGCCGTGCGCCAGGTGAGGCGGAACACGCTGAGCTTGAAGGGGCCGACGGCGCCGAGCTCCCGGGCGATGAAGGCGCTGTCGGGCCACGTGGCCGCCGCCCACTTCTCGACGAAGGCGAAGAGCGGCTGGCAGAAGACCTGGTACGCGCCGACGAGGTGCACGACGATGGCGACGTTGGCGATGTCCAGCAGCCAGAAGGGCTCGTAGAAGCCGAAGCCGGTGAGGAGGTTGTCCGGCGCCGCGTCGCCGAACGCCGCGTAGCCCATGCACCCGCACAGCATGTAGAACACCGTCGTGGTCGCCACGCTCACCATCGTCGCCCTCTTCATCACCTTCGCCTCCGACGGCGGCGGCGCCTTGATCGTGTCCTGAACAAACAAACATTGGGTAGATACATGGTCAGGAACAGAGGAACAGAGCAGCAGCGGCGTAACCCTGTTGCAGGTGATCAGAACAGAGCAAGTAGGCATGCCTGGATCTCGATGAGGATGATGGAGTAGGAGTAGGCGAAGGCGATGTTGCCGAAGGCCTGGAGGCTGCGCCAGACCTTCTGCGTGGCCGTGACGTCGGCGCCGATGCTGATCCCGGTAAGGCTGCCCTGAAACCCGCCGTTGGCGACGGTCTGCATGATGCCGAGGACGAGGCCAATGGTGGAGTAGGTGAAGGACATGACGGCGGCGACGATGGAGAGCCACCATATCTGGTCGAAGTCCGGTATCTGCGAGAAGACGACCTCGGCGACGCCAAAGAGGATCATGTACGGGTTGCTGGAGCTCCGGCACGCGTGGCGGTGGCCCTTGGCGTGGAAGCAGTCCGCCCTCTTGATGGCCCTGCACCGTCGTCGTCGTTCGTCACAAATTCAGATGATGAGATTGAGAGATAAGTACTAGAGATTGATTGATTAATAAATTAATCGAAGCAAGCATTAGTATTACAGCATGCTGATGGATGCGGCGATGGTGTAACCGATGGCGACGCCGAAGAGGTTGGCGTACTGGATGGCGCCGCAGAGCGTGACCTTGGCGCCGCCGAGGCTGGCGCGGACGGCGTCCATGTAGGTGTAGTTGCGCTTCCCCGCCACGGGGTCGCCGGAGCGGTAGCACTCGGCGAGCAGCGTGGAGGTGTAGTAGATGACGACGGCGAAGAGCAGCATGACGGCGGGGCCCGCCACCCAGCCCAGCTGCGCGATGGCCCACGCCAGCGACAGCACCCCGGAGCCGATCACGGCCGTGATGATGTGCGCGCTCGCCGTCCACACCGTGCCCGTCCGCCGCGGCCGCCCGTCGTCGTCGGCGCCGCCGCCGACGCCGCGGGCCTCCACCAACGACAGCTCGTCGAACGGGGCCTGCTTCTTCGCCACCATTTTTTTTCGCCGGGACGCCGCTAGTAGCTAGAGCTAGGATAGGAGAGCGTACTACTGCTCCGGCCTAGCGGTGTTGTTGATCGCTGTTCGCTTGTGATGTGTGGGGAATGAACGGGGGAGAAGGGGAGGGGGAGGTATATATAGAGACGAGACGAGGAGACGGCAGGGACAGGAGCGGCGCCGCATGTGGGTAGCGTGTGCCATGGCAGCGGGCGGTGGCTGCCCGTGGCCGGGCGTCCGCGTGGATGGTCAGCCAGAGCATCAGTCGTCAGGGACAATGGCTTTACCAAGCTCCCAATACATCCCTTCCACTTGGTGCTGCCAACGGTGGCACCTGGCACCGCTCCTGTGGTCACCTCCATGCAGACCACTCTTCCTACATACTACTCCTTCCGAGGGTATAACGACTGACAACCTTTGCCTTTATTTCTCCTGCAGTCAGCGCTCTCTGTCTTTTGCTAATCACTCGACGGTGCAAAGCCCAGCAACCGTGTACGCACGTACCTAGGGATGGAAATAGATGTCTAGAAATCCAAATTATCTGAATCTGTATCCGTTAAAACTTGTAGCATGGATATCCATATTAAATGGTCTATATCATTTAGCAATATTCATATCAGTTTCTAATGTGGATATTAAATGAGTGTATCCTAATTCATTTTTCAGTATTTTTTCTATCTGATTTCCAGATCCGTATTCCAAAAAAAAATATGGAATATCCGACATATATCCACATGCGCGAGCAACAGAATCTATTTAAAAGAATCCTCTCATGACTAGTGACTAATTATTTAATTTCAATATTACTAATGATGCATTGAAACTAAATAGTAGTATATCTATAATACTTTTAATATTAATTTAATATTATTAATGATACAAAAATATTAAAATAATTTTAGTATTTTTCTAATTTAGATTAAATCTAATCTATTTATTGTTGCAAATTATTTTAATACTTTAATTTATTTTTTGCTGATGTAAATTATTTTATATAATTTTAAATTTCATGATAAGTATTATATTAATAATGATTCATTACTATATATATTGAATTATTAAATATTAATTTATAACTATATTATTTTTTATGATCTATTCTTGTCTATAGACCTACATACTTTATTGTCTATATTGTGTAGTAATTTTGTAATCATAATGTAATTGATAAAGCAAAATGGCTACTTGTTGTCTACCTTTATTGTTTAAATTTCTTCACTTAAATTATTATTTATTAAATAATATCCATTATAATTTAGTTTACTTCGATATTGGAGACTATTAGAAGTGTACTTTGGTTTTATTTCACTTTGGTTATTGACGAACTTAGTAATAAATTAAATTATATTTATCTATGTTGAATTTAGCAATATGCATTTTGATGAGTTGAATTGATTGAATATCCGAATAGAAATTCGAATCTGAGACATTCCTTTTGTATTCATGTTCGAAAAGATCAGCATCTCTATTCGACTCCGAATTAAAATGTGGTAAAAGATGACACCAGGATCCAATTCCATGCGAACCCAATCTGTTTCCATCCCTACACATACTCCATACATCCTAATTTCTAAATCATAAAAATTACTCAGGCTTTTCTAGATACATAGATTAAATTTAATAATGTATCTAGACATAATAATGTATATGACGTGGCAAAAGTTACGTGTCTATAAAAGCAAGAACAACTTACAAATTGTAATGGAGGGAGGAGGTAATTAAAAAAAACCAAAATGACTTGCAATTTGGGCTGTGTGATACGTGTATTCATGTCTTGCACTGGTTTGTCAAGCACGCTAATCATCGCTGTGAGGAGTGAGGAAATAATGATTACAAGGACGAGAGGATAGGGCGTGACATGTTTGGAGAAAAAGAAAGGCAGAGGCTTTTCTACCCTCAATTGAGAATTTGAGATGAGCGAGGAGGGAGTAGGCCAAGGCGATGTGGCCTGCGCCCTACGGAGTACAGATTTGGCAACGGCATGCATGATGGCCACATGGTTCACAGTTCATCACACATGCGTGGTTTGGTGCCAATTGTGTTTCGCTTCGGGATGTTGAGTTGAGCTCCTTTTATTAGCGTACCACAGGATTTGCTGACTGAGGTATATGTGCAAACCCATAATGTGTCCCTGCCAGTTTGCGAGCGATCACACGCAAACTAGATAATTAAGGCGCGCATTATTGCTTACACAAAGAGGGTATGCAGCGAAAGCAAAACAGGATACTTCTTTCCACAGAAGGGTGCATGCAGTGCTAAAAAGGGTTGAGCACTGCATGCGCCTTAATTAGTGAATTACCGATAATAGATTGAAGGACTTAATTCAGTATCACATTCAGAGAACCAATTAGAATGCCATGAACTAAATGGATTGTGCGGAAGTTTTTGTTTGCAGAATTCAATGTGAAAGATAAAGAGCAGAAAAAGCTTGAATGACTTAATTTGTTCGTCTCCATCACACGAATTCCAGTCACGCTGGAATAATTGTAGACTAGTAGTACTATTAAGTTATTAATCCCAGGTGTTGCGGTTACTCGATCCACTCACGTGTATCTATATGGACGGGGTCTGAAACTTGCTCGTTCTTTCGGACGGTGCATGCGGTGACACTGCTTGCAGCCACAGAAGAAAAGGAGATCAGGGACTCGCGTTGACCTTGGTCGGACCGACGACACCACATCCGCATTCCCGCCTGGTCTGCAGGAAGGCCTACGGCTGACACGTGGGCCTGGGTGGTTCGCGCAACAGTGCACTGTCCGCTGTGGCGGCCAAGTGGCAGGTCGGTAGTGGCAGTGAGCCGGCCAACCCCACCGGTCGATCTCATCCGTCGTCGCCGGGCCCACCAAGCTGGGGGAGGCAAACGGTTATTATTGCCAACGCACGCTACAAACCAAGTTGGGCTGGGCGAGCGAACAGAGCCCAAATTTAGTACTCGGAGTCTTAGAATCTGAGTTGCGAGTTGTGATGGCAACAGATGGCAGCGAGCACGTACGTACCGTGGAACAGTCGTCGGAAGAGACGAGCACGAATATGTACGTGAGTGTGTGATTCTCTGTCGTGGATATCAGATAAGCGTCTCCTGCCATGCGCCAATCTGCGCGCAATCCGCGCATGCGCCAGCTAGCATTGTACGTACGTACGTGCAAGTCGGTGTCATACGCACGACGCGAGCGTACGCTAGCTCTACGATATATGCATGGATGCTAGGTAAACTCCGTACGCGACTGCGAGCCGCCACATGCAGTGCTAGCAGCTTTGCTTATTACATGTGCTCTTCCTCCCTTTGATAACCAGCCTATACGTATATACGACTGTTACATGCGTGCACGTACATTTGTAGGGACCATGCATCTTTATCTTGCTACTGCTTGTAAGTATACGTTCCAACAAGAAGCAACATTAATTAGGAAGAAAAAAAACAAAAAAAGACCAGCACACCAGCGCCATGCTCGCACATACATCATTGATCATTTGATCTATGGGCAGTCGGTGACGTGCAGTGCTGGTAGGTAAGTTTGGTACGCATATGCGCGTGCATGCATGTTCTTCGGCGCCGCAACATCCATCGTCTTTCCCCCGCGCGAAGCATCTGGAAGTGCAGTAGTGACTAGTGAGTGACCGGTCGGCTATAGCAGGCAGACACGTACGCCTGTTATATATATATATATATATATATATATATATATATATATATATATATATATATATATATATATATATATATATATATATATATATATATATATATATATATATATATATATATATATATATATATATATATATATCAGCAAGGAGCAGTCTTGTCCGATCCAAGAAGATAAATCTACTATATATATAAATATAAATATGGGCATATTCAGTACGTACAACCAACGTGGAAAATCGATCCTTTTGCGCCCTTTCCATTCTTTTTTTAACGATGATTATCAGGTGGAGATCACCTTACACAAAGCTTGTTCTTTGTGTCCTTGTACACTTTGAGTCAGGGTGTGTTTAGTTCGTAAAAATTTTCGGCTTTGGCTACTATAGCACTTTCGTTTGTATTTATAAATTAGTGTCCAACTATGGACTAATTAGATTTAAAAGATTCGGATCTTTTGAGCCTAGTTAGTCCATGGTTGGACAAATTTTGCTAAATAACAACGAAAATGCTACAAGAATTTTTTTCCTAAAAATTTCGGATGTGAACACAGCCTATATACGTGTGGGAGCTCCTGGCCCACTACGTACTAAAGCATGCATGCGTGCGGCGAATCGGTCGTGGGTGATGAGGAACAATAATTTCGCTACGTACGTGATAGATGAGAATGAGATAATTATTATTATTGCAAACACGCACGCATGGACACGCGTAAGCGCGCGTGGGATTAGAAAAAGAAATACTAACCTTCCAAAGCGCTCTTGCTTTTTATGGGCATCCATCTCAGCATCTGTAGACTGTAGTAGTAGTAGTAGGATCGACCAAGCAAAGCATATGTGCTACTCCTACTTTTAATAAAGGGCCCCGCCCGGTCGTGCATGCATGTCCATTATTGTGCTCTCGTTCGTACATGTGGACAGATACTTAAGTAAACTAGTTACACTAATTGGAGAGGTTCTGAAAAATGATTCATGTTAATTAATTCTCACGAAGACTCCAATCCATCCCCGGAACAATAGCAATTGAATCTACATTTTGTTTTCTTCTATATACTAAAAGCTAGAAGACATGAATGTACGTTCACAAGTAAATTTCTTACAATAACGATTCAATTCGTATCACAACTCAGATTCATCATTACTGAAACCAATAACTATTTATATTAGTTACAATATAATGTCGTGCCGAGTCTATATATATAACTTTATCATACATTTCATCGTTTTCAACGCTAGGAGCTTGTCTCCAGATAGAAACCATAGCCTCTGTGCACAGAAAATGCTTCGTTTCTGTATTTTCATTACAAGGTGCTTATTTTCGTTAAAGCCATTTTTTTTAAAAATCAACCTTTAGCAATAATGGCTGCATGCGTCGTGAGGTGGTAGGGCCCAGGGAGAATACCCAAAAAGAATTGCAAGAAACTTTTGTATGGTAGCAAACGTGACCATGCGTTACAACAAGACCCCAATACATATATAGAAACAAGACTCTGTATTTATTTTCGCTAGACGTGAGTTGTTTTAGCTCGTAATGAGTATGGATCATGTCTCCAGATCCATACGAGACCGGACTCTCTGCTATCAGGATAGTTAGGGGAACGTGGACAAAAAAAAAGGAGGTGATAAATTTTGTCTTTTTAATATTGCACAAATAGATATAGATATAGTAGTTTTTTTAGAAACAGTAGAAATAGTAGACATGTATGTGTATTAGAAAAAGGAGAAAATAAAGCCAAACGAAGTATCCTGTAAGAATTCAGTCCAAATATACACACATTCTTCTGCGGTTCCTTCTTTAGATTTCCTTCCCCACTCGATGGCCCAGCGGCCTGTGGCCCAACTTCCCCCACGCCAGGCAGCATACGGGCCGCACCGCTATTTAGAGAGCATATATAGACATCGGCACATGGTTCGCTCGTGTAGTCTGTCTTTACTCCTTTTCTCTGGTGTTTTCTTCCCAAACCGCACTGGTGGCGTCGGCGGAGCAGCGGACTCCGGCGGCGGCGGCGAGGGCGCGTCGGCGCCGGCTGGTGTGCGCAGCTGCGAGCCTGCGACCTGACTGGCGAGCGGCCTTCGAGCGCAAGCGCAGTACCTGGGACCGTGGTGCCGCGAGGGAATACTGGTTGGCACCATGCTTTGTTCATGTAGAGCACACACACACACTTGGGTATAGACGATAGAGTACTGGTTTAAAAATACCAAATTGCAAAAGAAATTTTACCATTGCATACCGAATTTCCCAAACAACCACCAAATTTCACCCTAAAAAATCAAAACAACAAACCCAAGGCATGAAAAGAGGCTAAGTATAATATACACCCCTAATTCAAATTGTCCTCACAAAAATTGCACTAATTTAAACAATGGTATAAAACAAAAATATTATGTGTCGTCTAAATATTTATTATTTGATAATAAAAAAAGATGTAACCATTTAGCACCGGAGTTAGAGAAACCAGTCCAGAAAAGTTCTCATTTATGCATCCAGGGTAATACAGCAAAATTGCTAACCAATACTCTGCTTTCATTATGAAAATTAACATTTCTCAAAGAAAACAGAGGGATAATGATTGAATAGCCAGCATGAATGGGAAAGTTTACCTTAGTTAAAAATGCAAAGTTAAGAAGAATTCCATGTGTGAAACCCTGTTAGGTGCTAGCCAACAGAATGGGATTGAATATTCTGACAATCCAATCAATATTCTATTAAGAAAATTTGTAATGAAATAAAAGAGGATACAGTTGGATTTGGAAATAATGAATCATCATGACTGATGGGGTGAAGGTTCTCAGTAGCAATGTTCAGACTATTTCCTAACCACTGCCAGATATTCTGCCAATAGGGCTAGGGCACACACACAAACTGTAGGTACTGCAACCATTGTGAACTCACAAAGCCAAGGAGCATATTATTTTTTTAGGAGTAGACATTATTAACTTCTGGCCTCAACTAAGCACTAACAGAAAAGATTGCGTTCATTTCAATTGGCCAAGGAAGTGCGTGAAAGCATCAAACAAGATATTGTCCAGTTCAATATGAATGGCCGGCTCAACTTTCATTGACATTTCTTTAATTACTAAGCATGCATGTTCTATATGAATGGCCGACTTAATTTTAATTTTCTTAGTGCTCTTCTCTCTGAAAGAATTTCCAAGCAACTCTCAATTTTCACACTAAAAAGATCAAACCAGCATCCCAAGACATGACTAAAGGCTGCTTAAGTAGTTAATTCACCTACTGCAAAACAGAAGGCCTAACAGAAATTCTGGACCCCAGTCCTTGGATATGTTGCCAATATCAGTTAAAAACGCCAATTGTTATGTGAACAATTGCAAAACTTAGTCATCAAGTAGGATGAGCAGTATGCATTGTCCAGGACGCTTTCATTTTGCGCATTCATATTGGCATCGAAATGCAAGTCAATACATCAGTTCAATGTGTGCTACAACTACATGCATCTGCCATTGTATTGCTAGTGCAGTAGTGCTCAATTGTTTTGTTGGGTGCCACTGCCACCATAATACTGTTTTGTTGTCTGACGAGAAAATTCTGCAAATGTCATCCCTTCTTTTAGCCTTGATGACAGAGGGGGGATTTTTTTCAGAATTCCTTCCATAAATGCATCTTCATCACAGGGCCCTGCTGATCCATCACTGATGGCTGAAGTCTCCTTGCTAAGAATGGATTCACCTTCATTTAAAGAGTAACCAGGATAAGCTAAAGTTTTGCCCCATGAGGGCTGTAGGAAGACAACAAAAGTCTCACGGCTGATGTCTGTGGAACTCAAAGGTCTACTCACAGCATGAAGTGTAGATTTCAATTTCCCTTGGGACAAGATGTCTGCTGCCTCTCCAACCTGAACAATGAAGTTCTCAGGAGAGCATCTAACAGAGAATATCTTCCTTCCATTGCATAACTGCAAGTGTGTGTGCCCATCAGGAGGATGACATTCCAGGTTGACCAAACTATTTTCATCCTCAGAGGCTCTCAGGAACAATGGTGCTGTTAAAACAGTGAGGATTCCATAGTCATAGTGCCATTCCTGCCATAGGTTTAACAGGGAAATCTCAGCAGTCTGACCCTGAATCGAGGCATCCGTAGAATCATTTTCTTTTATTGACATTACAGTAGTCCCATCTTCTGACTCAATGCAGCACGAGCACAGCGATCCTGACCTCCTTCCAGAACACGACTGATAAGGTTTTACTGCCACTTTATTCACCGAACCTTTCCTCTTTGTGCTCTTATCCCTGATAACAATGTTATCTAGCTCATAGTGGTAGTGAATGAGCCTCGCCTTTGCCGTCCCAAAATCAGTGATGCTCTGCTCTAGCTGACCTCTACCGATGACAATATCGCAAGCTCGTGCAACCAAAATTCCAAGCTCCATCATGTACAAACCAAGCTCCCTAACGAGGTCACCAAGACTCTCCATATCATCATCACCGTTAGCCTCCTCGAATTGGTTACAATCCTGTATCTTATCCGAAGAATTAAAACCATTGTTGTTGTTCACAGACTCAAGCAAGGTGAGTTCACCTGAATGCCTTAAAAGCTGCGCGAACGAGGATACGGACCGATTGAGCTTCTTCAAAGGAACGTCGCTGCCCAAACCGTGCTTCTGAAATAATCGACGGAAAAATATCAAGGCACATTGCAGTTTCAAGGTCAACAACGAGAAGAAGGAAAGGGGAGGGGGAGGGTGACCTTGAGGAGTTGGGAGCGGATCGGGTGGTCCATGAGGGCGAGGCGTTGGGCCAAGGGGAGGAGTCGCCGGCGGAGGGCGCCCACACGCGGCACTCCGGCGATGGACAGCAGCCCGGACCCGCCTCGGCCGAGCTCGGTCGCGACGGTGTCCACAACGCGTCGACAGCGGCCGTCGTCAGCAGGCGTGTCGGGAGATAGGAGTACGACTAGGTCGGAGAAGGGGAGCTCCGCGATGTCCAGCGCCGTCGCCGTCGCCGCCGCCGCCGCCATCTTCGGCACAGGCAGGACACTGGAGAAAGGCAGCGGCGGCGAAGTCCTGTGTAGTGTGTCTCAGGCGAATGGGCCGTGAGTCCATGACTTTGTTGGGCTGTGTGGACCAGTGGTAGTTTTTGGGCTTGGAACATAGTAGTAGATGGAATTCTCTCTCTCCAAAAAAAAGTAAATTACATGCCCGGTTCTTAGATGGAATTCAAATGGAAAAGGTTTCAAAACTCCACGCCTGCATCTCTCCCCACGCACCCGCATCCCACGCCCATCTATGCGGGGCCGCGGCGCCTGACTGCATGTGGGGAGTCCACGCTCATGCCTCCTCCGCATCTCACGTGCATGCACGCGGCCAGCAGCTACGACAAGTGACTACAGCGGGTGGCTACGCCAGCATCCAGAAGAAGGGGAGGGGCGGCATATGCCTAGCCGCCACTGGGAGGAGGAGGAGACACCAAGGCGAAGGTGAGAAAGCAAAAAGGCGAAGACAGAGATGTAACACCCGTTCTACTTTTAAAACATCTGGATGCAACACTTGCAACATATGTTTCAAGGCAGATAAAACACATGAAACATGCATCTGAAACACTAGCTGCAACACCAGATCTACTTTTGAAATATCTAAATGAAACACTTGCAACATACTTGTGAAATAGCTGAAACATTCGAAACATGCGTATGAAACACTTGCAAAAAAACACCTGAAAACACTTCATATGTGTAAAAACATATGCAACATCTAGATGAAACGCTTGCAAACATACGTCTGGAAAATATGATGAAACATTTAGAACATACACTTGAAACATACGTGTATAGCAAATGCAACGTGTGCAACATTTCGATCTACCTTTGCAACATCAAGATGAAACACTTGCAATATCTAGATGAAACACCTGAAACACTTGAAGCATACTATTGCAACATGGGCTTTGCTTGGACGAATGGAGGCACGCTCGCACGGAGGTCGACGGCGAGACATGGACCTCACTGTGTGGCAGCAGCACGGGTAACTCGCCCGCAGGCGCGGCGTCACACGAATATCGTCCCCCTCGCCTACTTGCTGGAGCATCCGTCGTGGAGGCTCGCTGGCTCGGAGGAGGCGGGTGCAGCTCGTCAGCTCGGTGGAGGTGGTCGCGGCGAGCGGGCCAGCTATGGTGAGGAGGTATCACGGTGGAGGCGGGCAAGGCAGATTGTGCCCGGTGGGAATGCGGCGTGGAGGAGGCAGTGTGGGGAAGCGGCACAGAGGAGGCCGTAGGGGATGGGGCACGGTGTGGCGGGGCCATGTGTCAAGATGCTGCCTGACATGTGGGCCTCCTTGATAGGTTGGCAGGTGGGAGGCCGGCTATATAAAGGAAACTCTGCAGGCTAAGTGGGCATGGAAGAATTATTCAGAAATCCATCTCCCTACTACTGTTCTTCTTCCTCCTCAAGTCTTCTTCCCCGAGCCTCCATCTGCAGGTCTCGATCTCATCCTTCCCATGTTCTAGTTCTCCACTCCGTCTATATTGCTTTGCTTGCTCCAGACCTCCCTCCCCTTGAGGTCGTGTATTCCAATTTATATCTGAACAAGCTATCCTGTGAACTAGTTGAGAGGTGTGCTAACAATTGGTATCAGAGTCAGTTGATTCTCGGCATCACCGTGAGTTCCCTTGACTGCAAGCTCATCCTCGACGCTCTGGCCAAGCTGTTCACCGACTCCGACGCTCGCTGGGAGCGTCACTTCTCCGACACCCAAGCCGCACACGTGACCTCTTAGGTCACTTCCGCTCCAACCCAGGTAGTGGCCGTTGGAGCCGCCGTTGTCGCAGACAACTGGGGCAGTCTCTTCGACGGGGATGACGTCTCCATCGCCGCTGACCAGATCTGCAACGACGACGGCGTCCTCGGGACCGACCTCACCTCCTCCGTCCTCGATGCGCTCCTCCACGGCAACCAGGGCCGCGCCCTCCAACAGCACGACATCCAGGAGGGGTGTGTTTCTGCGCTAGCCTCCACCGTCGAGCATAACACCGACCTCGAGGCGGGCCACGCCACGCTCGTCGCCGTGGAGAGTCCCCACCTCGACGACATCGTCGGTCTCGACCGCCTTAGCATCCTCCCCGACGCGCTCCTCCGCGACATTGTCTCCCGCCTCCCCATCAAGGAAGCCGCACGCACGGCGGTGCTCTCCTGCCATTGGAGGCCTCTCTGCGCCGCCCCGTCTGTGTCGCTGGTTCGCTCCAACCCCGTCATTCCGATGTGGTTCCCCAAGGGCGTGATCTCCGACAGCGACGACGTCTGCGTGGACACCGCCGCGGATGAGCTCTTCCGCTTCACCAACCTGGCGGGAAAACCCACCATCGAGTGCGAGAAGGTGCCGATCGAGGCGACACCAGTTTTCCTCGCCATGCAAATCAAGCAGGCCACCATCAGGACCACCCACGCCCCTTCCACCCGGCGCCGCGGTCGAGGCCCGCGTCGCCGAAGACGGCCGCCACGGCTCCTGGTAGGTGGTCGTCGTCCGCGACTTCGATCTCGTGCGCTGCTGCCACAGCCCGGCGCAGTTCACCATCGCGTACGTGCACCACCTTGCCGACGTCGAGGGCATGTTTGTGGATTCGGTCGCGACACTCTTCGCCAATCTCGCCCCGTGGTTCATCTCTGCCACCGGCAACGCGGCGCACACACGCGAGGGCGGTGTACGCTCGCGTCTGCAGGCACCACAGCGAGCTCAGGCGAAGCACGTGGAGCTCCGCCCTGACCCGGAAGCCGGCGACGCCTTCCGCACCGGGCGCGCCTGTGCGGACCCGTGCACACCCGCGACTTCGCCTCCAGCACAGTGGCGGTGGGACGCGGCTGCGCCGTCGGGCGGTTCTGCGACGACTCCATCCGCTACGCCGCGCACCCGGCCGACATGCTCGCCACCGTCGCGGACTTCAGCCCGAACGACCAAGACAACCCAATCTACGGCCATGTGGTGGCAACGCTGGCCATGGCACGCGACGCCTTCGGGGGAGTGGCAGACCTCACACGGGAGGGCCCCAACTTCCTCTGGATCCTGCACTGCAACCCTGCCTCAAGTTCCACATCGTCCGCACCGACGCCGTTCCGGAGGAGCTGTGCCAATTCCTCGACGACAACAGGTTCATCGCCACCAAGCCTGTGCCATTCGCCGCGCTCAGTGACCTGAAGGCGTTCATATTCTCCGGCGACCTGCCTTCACGTTCGCCCACAACGTGCTCGACGTCGAGCCGCAGCCACGACGCGCGCGTCGTCACGCGGGTGCCGTGGAGGATCACCACCAGCAACCACGACCGCACCGCCGTGGACCGGCTCGAGCGCGTCTGCACCGTCACGCTTTGCCTCTTCTCCAGCCTCTTCGGCGACCCGCTCTGCCGCGTCCGCCAATCACTCGTCCACAGGGGCGAAGCTAGACCTCCGTGCACCCTGGGGCACCATTTTAACACAAGTTTTCTCATGTAATATGACAAATGTACAAACTTTTTCTCACTTTCATGTCCAATTTGGATTTTCTCCTAATGTCGTACAAAATAAAAAATTCACAAAATTTTAGTCAAATTCATAATAATGCTTTAGTGCAAATGGTCTTGTGGTTATTGAAAAAATTGGTAATTTTGTTTGGATTTTCCCCTAATGTCGTACAAAATAAAAAATTCACAAAATTTTAGTCAAATTAATTCAAAATAAAAAATTTTCCAATTTTTTCAATAACCACAAGACCATTTGCACTAATGAATTAATATACAGCTAATCAAGAATGTGCTACCCCAAGACGATCAGCAAATTCTTGACAGGCCGTACCCCAAGTTGATAGAATAGCAAGGAGGCAGAGAAGGGTCATTGAGGTACGGCCTTGGCGAATTCGAAGTTGGACAAATGGGAAGGTAATGAGGAATTGCATCTCTGAAGTAGGCGGCGTCGACTGTGAGGCAGCGTGCGTGTAAGAACAAACTTTTGCATATGTACTGCATGGATCAAGAGATGGACTCCACATAGGGGGCCACTACCACTAATGGTTGCGGGTAGACTCAAGTCTTAATTGATGGGTAGTGCATTGCTCCTTAATGGACTAGCTATGGCCTTTAACCGTTGCATACAACTGCCTTGCCGGCTTGAAAGGATCAAGATGCCCAAGAGGGGGGGTGAATTGGGCTTTTCTAAAACTTAAATGCAAGAATTAAATCCTACAAGCCGGAATTCACCCCTAGTGTCTACTTGTGTTCCTAGAGAGTCTACCGATACAAAGTTTTGCACCCTAGTTTCTAATCCTAGTCTAGCATGGCAAGTCTAGGAAAGTAAAACAAGCAATGAAAGTAAATACGAGAATGTAAATGCTTGAATGTAAAGGGGGAAGGAACACGGCGATGTTTTTCCGAGGTATCGGAGAGTCGCCACTCCCCACTAGTCCTCGTTGGAGCACCCGCGCAAGGGTGTAGCTCCCCCTTGATCCGCGCAAGGATCAAGTGCTCTCTACGGGTTGATTCTTCGACACTCTGTCGCGGTGAATCACCCAAAACCGCTCACAAGATGAGTTGGGTCATCCACAAGCTCCGCCGGATGATCACCAAACTCTCAATCACCACCAAACCGTCTAGGTGATGGCGATCACCAAGAGTAACAAGCTAGAACTCTCACTTGATCACTACGAGTCCAAATGAGAAGGTGGATGCACACTTGCTACTCTCTAATCGCTAGTGAGGAACTCTCAAGCTTTGATTCTCAAATCTCTATCCTCACTAGTGCTCTTGCACTCCCTTGCACTCCAAAGGTGTTTATCAGCTGATTAAATGAGCAAAAGACCTCTAAAAGAGGTGGTGGGGATGTATTTATACACCCCACAGACAAAATGAACCGTTACCCGCTGACTCAGCAAAACACGAGCTGACCGGATGCGCCGGTTGAACTGACCGGACGCGCCGGTCGCTCGTAACGGTCGAAATCCAAAAAACAACTGAGTGACCGGACGCACCGGTCAGGGGTGACCGGACGCGTCCGATCGTGCAGGGAGCAAACTGTACTCGCACCGGACGCGCGACCACGTCCGATCGGTGATGACCGGACGCGTCCGGTCGTCTCTGGACCTTACTGGACTGTGACCGGACGCGCCGATCACACCCAGGTCACGTCCGATCGGGTGTTTCCCTCAAGTGACACGTGTTGACTTCTGACCACCGCATCCGGTCCTCGTGAGGATCGCGTCCGGTCGTCAGAGCTGAAACCCTAGCTGCGGAACTGTACTGACCGGACGCGTCCGGTCATGCCGAGGACCGCGTCCGGTCATGGGAAAACGACCCGAAACTCTCCGAAACGCGTCACAACTTGAACCAAGTTGCTTCCAACTGAACTTTGAGCTATTCTAGAGCTGCCTAGCGCCAAGTTTAACAAGTGTGCACCACACCTAAACATAGGACTCGCCTAGGTCAAGCTACCCGCTCATGCCCCCCTTTATAGTACGGCCAAAAGAGAAAAACGAAGATCCTAACGACTATTCCAAATGTCTCTCAACACCTCGACATCCGGAACTAACCGTCCTTAATCTTGACGTCACTCTTTTGAAAACCGAAACGATTTCCATCAAGGAGCATGAATACCATGGTGCCCAAAGCAGTTAAAACCTCCATGACCTAACTTACCAAAGTTTCTGCAAAACACACGTTAGTCATGGTAATAAAGCGTTGTCATCAATTGCCGAAACCAAACCTCGGGGCCTAGATGCTTTCAATCTCCCCCTTTTTGGTGATTGATGACAACACTAGGATATATAAGATTTGAGTTGAGGTTTTCGAGCATGCATGGTTCACATAAGCAAAAAGCAATAAGCACAAAAGGGTTAGGAATTGCTTATGTGCCCCAAGCCAAAAGAGTGTACTCATAAGATAAGACAAAGAACGTTAGTACACAGCTAGATATATAGCTCATAAGAAATCGGAGTAAGGCACGGAAGCACAACCTTAGAGCTATAATTAAAAACGGTGACAAGTGCTAACACTGTGACTGGATAAAACATTAAGACTCAAGGTTTATCACACGACGACATGTCACACGAAAGCAATGACTGAAAAGTAAACATGATGCATGAATATAGCACACAAGAAAAAAACGAAAACCCTCTCTCAAAAACCCTCTCTCAAAACTCCCCCTGAAACTACTCTCTCTCCCCCTTTGGCATCAAGCGCCAAAAAAACTAATCTAAGGATCTGACGGAGGGACAGACGGAGTCGTGTCGGGTGCCGAGGTGCGCGGAGTAATGATGAAGTGTAGAGAATCTCCCTCGTAATCTGAGCTATCTGGCTGACCCTCTGAAGAAGCACGTGGCTGTGAAGCGGTCTGGGTCTGCGCGGCAGGAACAGGTACTGACGTAGTAGCAACAAGAGGATCCGTCTGAGTGACCTGAGCCTGTAGCGAGCCAATAGCAGGAGGATCTGTCGAGGCAACTGACGAAGGAAGAGTCTCTGTAGTACCGGTCCCTATCACTGGAGGAATAGCTGCCTCTGAAGCTGACAACCCTGAAGAAGTAGCAAAGGTAGTGTGCGAGGGCGTCGGCTGACCAGTCAACTCGCTGTAGGTAGCACTGTAATCACCGAAGTGTGTGCCTGTCAGGAGGTGAGGGCGAGGCTGGTCTAAAGGTGTAAACCCCGTGTGAATAGGCGTGAAGCTCGGGGACTGGAATGACTGGGGAACCTACTGCTGTGGAGATGTGAACTGGAAACCCGGCTGTCCCTGACTCGATGGATCACTGGATTGTAAAGCAGAAGTCAGGACAGAAGCAGGCGGAGGAACCCCAACAGTGACTAGGTGGCGTAGGAGATCCAAGTACTGCTGCTGACTAGCTGCACTCTGTCGCTGAATCTCATACTGCTGTCGCTGCATTTCAACCTGCTGCCTCTGGATCTCAAGCTGCTGACGCTGAAACTCGTCCTGACGAGCCTGAATCTGTGCAAGTGCTGCAGCTGTGTCCTGAGCCTGTCGCTGTATCTGCTGTTGCTGCTGCTCCTGTGCCTGGGTCAACCTCTCAAGTATGGCCACCATGGCTGGGTCTGTGCGGGAGGCTGAACCAGAGCCACCGGCCTTATGGTCGTGAGACCGAGGAGACCGGTACCTGGGGATGGGCTGGTAGTCCTCATCAGTACTGTCAGATGTCACATCCTCAGGAAGATCAGTAGGCTGAGCGTCAAGATCGGCAAGCTCTGCCTCTGCAAGCTCATCAACTGTGGCGTCCTGCTTAGCCGCTGTCTCAGGAACCTCAGGTCGCACACGCTGTCCTGGCACTGGGGCCTGATCTTTAGTGACTGAAGCCCAAAGCTGACGGATATCATACTCAGGGAAAGCAGTAGTAGTATCTGATATCTCAGCTCGGATCTCTGCTGGTAGCTGAATGGATGATCTAATGATAAAGCAGATCCAGTGTGCATAGGGCAGCTGACGATTACCCTTGAAGCCCTCAGCTATGGTGTCCTCTATCTCACTAAGTATGAGATCCCAAATGTCAAACTGTGTCTGTGAGAGGAGGTGGTGAACAACCCATAGCTGCATCCGAGTCAGTCCCTCTCTGTAGCCGAGTCTGGGAAGTAGAGTGCGTCAGACTATAGCATCCAGAACTCTAGCTAGTGGTGTCAAACTGGCAGGCGTGCGACGAGACCCTTCGCCAAAAGGCTCACGGAAGCAGGGTCGAACCAAGTCTGTAGGTGGCACTGCCCCGCCGTGAGGGCGTCTCGGTGGAGGAGTCTGACCAAAACACAGCTGATGTATCTTCGTGTTGGATGCTGGGAGTCTGAGAATCTCCCGCACTCTGGTGCTGTATAGACGGTGATCGCGGCCTCGGAATGCAAAGTGAATAAAATCATGGGCAGGATCAATCCATAGTGAAGCATAAAACTCTCTGACCCATGTGCCGCAGTATGCACCTGTCCGTCCAAGAAGATCTGACAAGCCTGGCAGAAAGGACAGGTGCGGACGTAGCTGTTCTCCCACAACCTCAACTAGTGACTCAAGTCGACAGACCCTCTGTGGTCGGAAAGCAATACCGCTGTCAACTAGAGCCCTGTAGAAATCCTCCTGAAGTGGGGTATAGAAGCCTTCTGAAGCTCTAGGATCCCTCACAGGCAGAAACCACCGACTGACCTCCACGAACCTCAATCCCTGCACCTGACGTGCTGTAGCACCCCTCAAGTCAAAGTGCTCGACCGGGGGTGAACCTCTAGCTCTGGGAGGAGGACGTGCTCCACGACGCTGGCCCTCTGGCCTAGGAGTCACCTGAGTACGTCCGCGTGTGGAGCGGCGACGTGGTGGAGACTGAGCTGGCTGCTCCTCTGTGTCCTCTGTAGCCTCTGGAGCCTCTGGAGCCTCTGTGGCCTCTGGAGGTGGATCAACTGACATACCCTCTGTAGCTCCAGTATCCTCAGTACCCTCAGTGGCCTCTGTGCCGAGCTGTCGACCTTCTAGATGAAAGCGACGCTCACCTATACGTATGCCACTGCTCCTGCCACCTCTCTCTGCCTGCTCTGCTGCATCTACCACGGCCTGAGCAATCTCTGCCTCTGTAAGTGTCTTCTTCTTCTTTCTGACCAAGATCTTGATACGCTTTTCACGTGCAATCTCAGACCGACGAGGAGGACTGTCGTCCCCGTCACCAGGAGCACCACCGGCGTTCTTGCAACGCACCATGCTGACAAACTGACCGAAAACCTCTGAAAGATGGTGAACTGTCACTCGAGAGGCTTGACCTCAATCCGTATCCGCAGGCTTGGCCTCGGATTCAGCAAACTGATCTCACCCTGACACACGGACAGACTCGCTGCAACGACGGAATAGAGAGATCTACTATAAGCACATATATAACTAAAGGTATGAAACCCTAGAGATAGCAAGCATATGAGATACGATGTGAATCGAAAAGGCGAAGCTACCTCGGATCGACGAGACGACGGTGATAAGAAGAGATGACCTAGATCGCGAGATTCCCCAAAATTGCCGGACGAGCTCTGATTTGCCGAAACATGAGCAATTAGGATTAAAAGAAAGAATTACAGCAAACCCTAGCGAGGAGGTCAAGGTGACGCGAAACAACCTCGCGAAGAAGATGACGCGCGACAAAACCTCGACGATGAACGATCGAACGACGTTACGCGAACCCTAGGGTTAGGGTTAGGGCAACTCGATGAAGAACGATCGGAGGCGAGAGTGAGGCAGTCCACTGCCGGAGGAGATGCTGGCAAGCGGGAGCGCAGCTCACCGGCGGCAAGGGCGCGGCTCACCGGCGGCAAGGTCACGGCTTACCGGCGGCGGTGGTGCGAGCGGGCGGCGGTGGCGCGACTGCACGACTGCGCGACGGGCAGAGGCGCGGCTGCGGGCAGGGCGGCAGCGAGCGCGCGAGCGAGGCTAGCGTGGGCGAGGAGACGCGGCTGGGCTTGCCGGAGGCGAGCAAGAGGGCAAGGATGCGGCGGCTCCGGCGAAACTCACGATTTAGGGCTGGCGGCGGACGAAACTCGGGCTGAGGAAGAAACACGGCCGAGGACGAACCGGTATATGAAGGGTTTAGATCCGCTCGACGCGTGATGACCGGACGCGGTGGTCGTTATGACCGGACGCGGTGGTGCAGCGTCCGGTCACACTCCAGTAAGCTCCTGGAGTGACCGGACGCGTCCGGTGAGGACTGACCGGACGCGGTCAGAGTCCGGTCGAGGGGAGCTCGGGAAATCGTCACGAATGACCGGACGCGGTGGTGGTAACCGGGACCGGACGCGGTTGTCAACAGAGGCGCGTCCGGTGCAGCGTCCGATCACTAGATCTGGAGTTGGTCTTCTGGATGACCAGCCGCGCTGGTGGACGCCGGGACCGGACGCGGTGGTGATGCATCACTGCGTCCGGTGCAGCGTCCGGTCCAGCGTCCGGTCACTGTTCTTCGCCCTTCTTCGTTCCGAACAACGACGCGACGTCTCCCAATCAGGTTCCAATTCAAGAAGACACAAATAAACACCAATTGGAACACGATATGAGTGACCTCACTCAAACCCTCAATTTTTTTTAAAAATAGATTGCCTTAGGCTAGTATTATTTTTAAGAAAATAGGCAATAAACACCCAAGGAGCAGCGTATGGCCATGCAATAGAGTTTTTGAACCTTTAGGAGCGTCAAAATGCTCTCTCTATCCATGGACGAACACAGAGGTTGCTCAAAGCTTAACCGAAAAGAAACGACAAGAACAACAACCATGCATATGCAATGCAATACAAGAAGGTAAAACTAGAATACTTGTCAAGTTTGATCCACGGTTAGGCTTCTTCACTCCTCCAAAGAAGGGTTATCGTAACCGTGTTAGCCAAGCCATAAAAACATTACGATAAAATAAACATGGCATATTATACAATGCAATGCAAGGGACAACACACGCTCATTTTTTAAAGTTGCTAGAATCAAGCACATTGAGTTCACTTCTTAACCTACAAAAAGTTGCCTCATCCAAAGGTTTAATGAAGATATCCGCTAATTGATTTTCACTTCTTACACCTTCTAGTGATATGTCATTTTTAGCAACGTGATCTCTTAGAAAGTGATGGCGGATATCAATGTGCTTGGTGCGAGAGTGTTGTACCGGATTGTTAGCAATTTTAACGGTACTTTCATTATCACATAAAAGTGGCACCTTTTCAAGAACAATTCCATAGTCTAGGAGGGTTTGTTTCATATATAAGATTTGTGCACAACAAGCCCCCGCGGCAATGTATTCCGTCTCGGCGGTGGACAAAGCCACACTATTTTGCTTTTTAGATGACCAAGATACTAAAGATCTTCCAAGCAAATGGCATCCTCCGGATGTGCTTTTTCTATCAATTTTGCAACCGGCATAGTCCGAATCGGAATAGCCAACTAGTTGGAATCTAGCTCCTTTGGGATACCAAAGACCAATGCTTGGGGTGAGCTTAAGATATCTTAGGATTCTTTTTACGGCACTTAAGTGAGGTTCTTTAGGGCACGCTTGAAAGCGAGCACACATGCACACACTAAACATGATATCGGGCCTAGATGCGGTAAGGTACAACAAGCTACCAATCATAGAACGGTAGAGAGTTTGATCAACCGGTTTACCTCCCTCATCTAGGTCGAGATGTCCATTTGATGGCATTGGGGTCTTGATTGGTTTGCATTCTTCCATCTTGAACCTTTTGAGAAGATCCTTGGTATACTTTTCTTGAGAGATGAAAATCCCTTCTCTCATTTGCTTTACTTGAAATCCAAGGAAGAATGTGAGCTCACCAATCATTGACATCTCGAACTCCTTCGACATCAATTCACCAAATTTCTTGCAATAATCTTCATTTGTTGATCCGAAGATGATATCATCAACATATACTTGACAAATAAAGATCTCCCCATTAAACTTCTTGGTGAATAGTGTGGTGTCGACCTTCCCGATGGTGAAGCCCTTCTCAATGAGGAAGTCCCGGAGGCGCTCATACCACGCTCTAGGGGCTTGCTTGAGCCCATATAACGCCTTGGACAACCTATAAACATAATTAGGATATCTAGGGTCTTCAAACCCGGGAGGTTGATTAACATAGACTAGTTCATTTATAAAGCCATTTAAGAATGCACTTTTCACATCCATTTGATATAGTTTCATATCATGATGTGATGCATATGCAAGGAGGATACGAATGGCTTCAAGTCTTGCAACGGGTGCAAAGGTCTCTCCAAAATCAAGACCTTCAACTTGAGAGAACCCCTTTGCAACTAGTCTTGCCTTGTTCCTCACCACTATGCCTTGGTCATCTTGCTTGTTTTGGAACACCCACTTGGTTCCAATGACTCTTGCACCTTTAGGATGCTCTTCAAGTGTCCATACTTGATTGCGGGTGAAGTTATTCAATTCTTCATGCATTGCATTCACTCAATCCGGATCTTGAAGAGCTTCTTCTACATTCTTAGGTTCAACGCAAGAGACAAAAGAGTGATGTTCAACAAAAGAAGCTAGTTTTTGAGATCGAGTCATTACTCCCTTTGTAGGACTCCCTATGATGAGATCTTGTGGATGTGCTTGAAGTAGTGGTGAGTTTCTTCTATCAACCACTTGAGGAGGTGGATGGGGAGCATCAACATCTTGAGCTTGTGCCTCGGCTTGTTCATGAGAGACATAAGTGTCTTCATTTTCAACTCTCTCATTCTTGTTATCATCTTGAGGCACACGTGATGAAGATGGTGGATCAACAATTTGTACATCGTCATCATCATCTTTTGGCTTGATGTCTCCCACCGGCATGTTCTTCATGGCCTCCCTCAAGGGTTCATCACCTACATCATCACAATTCTCAATTGCTCCTTGGGAGCCGTTAGATTCATCAAATTCCACATCATATGTTTCTTCAACCAAACCGGTGGCATGGTTAAATACTCTATATGCTTTGAACTTTGATGAGTAACCAACAAGAAAACCAATATCACAACGTCTTTGAAACTTCCCTAGGTGTTGACGCTTCTTGTAGATGTAACATTTGCAACCAAACACCCGGAAGAAAGAGACGTCCGGCTTCTTCCCATTAAGCAACTCATAGGGGGTCTTGCCAAGAAACTTTTGTAGGAAGAGGCGATTTGAAGCATAGCATGCAGTGTTGATTGCCTCGGCCCACAACTTCTCCGGAGTGTTGTACTCATCTAGCATTGTTCTTGCAAGGGTGATCAAAGTTCGGTTCTTTCTCTCAACTACACCATTTTGTTGAGGAGTGTAGGTTGAAGAGACCTCATGCTTGATTCCAATTTCATCACAATAAGCTTCAATGTTGGTGTTGTCAAACTCTTTGCCATTGTCACTTCTAATCTTCTTTATCTTGAATTCAAATTCATTTTGAGCTCTCTTTGCAAACTTCTTGAAGCAATTTGCCACTTCGGATTTGTCATGAAGGAAGAAAGTCCATGTATACCTTGAGTAGTCATCCACTATCACAAGACAATAGAGATTACCACCCAAGCTTTTGTATATTGTAGGCCCAAACAAATCCATGTGTAGAAGTTCTAGCACTCTTGAAGTTGACATGAAAGCTTTGGTTGGATGAGTGTTTGCAACTTGTTTGCCCGCTTGACATGCACTACAAGGTTTGTCCTTTTCAAACTTCACATCCTTCAATCCTCTCACTAGTTCTTTCTTCAATAGCTTGTTGAGAGTGTTCATTCCAACATGAGCAAGCCTCCTATGCCAAAGCCAACCAAGTGAGGTCTTAGTGAACAAACATGTCATCAAATTTACATCTTCAGAGGTGAAGTCAACAAGATAAAGATTATTGTATCTAAAGCCTTTGAATATCACTTGCTTGTCATCTATCTTTGAAACTTCCACTTCATTTGGTGTGAACAAGCATTGGAAGCCAAGGTCACAAAGTTGCCCAACGGATAACAAGTTGAAACTCAATGAAGCAACATAGAGCACATTTGAGAGTGAGTGATCATGTGATATTGCAATCTTGCCTATACCCTTGACTTTGCTCTTTGAATTATCCCCAAATGTGATCTTCTCTTGACATATTCCATTCTCTTCAATGGTGGTGAACATACGAGGATCACCGGTCATATGTTGAGTGCAACCACTATCAATAACCCAATGAGATCCACCGGTCTTGTAGTTCACCTACACACAAGAGATCAAGCTTTTTGTTTAGGGACCCAAACTTGAGAGGGGCCCTTGACTTTATCCACTAGTGACTTGGCAACCCATATTTTCTTTGGCCTATTCTTGTTTGGGGGACCCAAAAACATGACTTTCATCTTTCCATTTAAATCTTTTCTTAGCATATAATGAGCATTGAAGGCGAAGGGTCTAGCATGCTTGGGCAAGGGTTGTGGTGGTGGAGTTTTGCATTCATGAGCAAAGTGACCTTCTTGACCACACTCAACACATCTCTTTGGCTTGGGCTTTGACTTGCTTTGTTGTTGTTGAGCTTTTGCTTTCTTCTCTTGATTTGCCAAGTACCCAATACCACTTCTATCCATCTTCATTACGGTGTTCATGAGGAGCTCACTTTGCAAATGTTGGCCTCTTATGAACTTGCTTAGGCCGGTCTTGAGATGCTCTTTTTCTTGCTTGAGCTTTTTGTTTTCTTCAATGAGTGACTCATTTGTTGGTTGCTTCTCAAGAGCCATCAAACCTTTTAGCTTCTTGTTCTCATTTGCAAGCTTCTCATTCTCACTCTTAATCTTGGCATAATCATCATGGTTGCTTGACTCAACCACACTCTTGCCTTTGCTACTAGAACCTTGCTCAATGCTTTCAATGATCAAGTCATCACATGATGTAGCTATATCACACTTAACAACATAGTTAGTAGCATCATGTGTCTCAAGAGCAAGTTCATTAGCAACCACAAGACTATCATAGTCAATTTTTAATGTGGTGTATTTGTCCTTTAGAGAATTATGTCTAGTGATGAGCTCATCATGCTTCTTCTTAAGTTTATCATGTTGATCTTTAAGCTCTTTATAAGAGGTTTTGAGCTCCTTGAGAGTGGAAGACATCACTTCATTTTGAACTCTAAGCTCACCACTAGTCTTTTGAATATTTTTAAGCTTGGATGAGAGTGATTCATTTTCATTTTGAAGATCATCATTTTCATTTCTAGTCCTTCTTATGATTTTAGTGTATTTGTTTAGCAATTTTACAAGTTCATCATAAGAAGGTGAGTCATATTCATCATCACTATCACTATCATCATCATCATCACTATCATGGTTTTGTACCTTTCGTTCACCCTTGGCCATAAGGCATAGGTGAGTAGTGGACGATGATGGTGAAGGAGACGGTGAAGGTGGTGACGAAGATGTTGGTGAAGATGATGGCCCCATCACAAATGCGGCAACCTTCTCTTTCTCATCATCGCTCTCATCTTCGGAGGACTCACAAGATGATTCAATGTCGGTGAGCCAGTCACCAACAATGTATGCCTTTCCTCCCTTCTTCTTCTTGTGGAACTCCTTCTTCTTGTCATCCTTCTTCTTGTATGGCTTGTTCTTCTTCTTCTCTTCTTCTTCATCACTTGAATCATTTTTCTTGCCCTTGTTCTTGTTCTTGTACTTGTCTTTTGGTGGTCTAGGGCATTGATGAGCTAGGTGGCCAAGTTCACCACAATTGTAGCAATCCATCTCCGAGATTGGCTTTCTCTTGCTACTTGTGAAGAATTTCTTCTTCTTGCCATCGAACTTGATGCCACTCTTGTTGAGCTTCTTTAGCATCTTGGTGGTCTTTCTCACCATGAGTGCAAGTGATTCATCATCAACATCACTTTCACTTGAGCTTTCTTGCACCATCATGGCTTGGCCCTTCTTCTTCTTCTTCTTGTCATGACTAGCTTTGAAGGCCAAGTCTTTCTTCTTGGAAGATGATGAGCCCTCTTCCGGAGTGATATGCATGTACATCTCATGAGCATTGATTTTCCCTAATACTTGAGTCAGTGTTGCGGTGGAAAGATCACTTTGGTGAAGCACGGTGACAATGTGACCATACTTCTCAACGGGAAGCACACTCAAGATCTTCCTTGTAACATTCGATTGGCTCATTTTGGTGAGCCCAAGAGCATTGAGGTCCTCTACAAGAACATTCAAGCGAGTGTACATGTCATTAGCACTTTCTTTGGGAAGCATCTCAAAAGAATTAATTTTCTTTAAAGCTATGTGATAGCGTTCCTCACGCTCACTCTTAGTTCCCTCATGGAGAGCACAAAGATTTTCCCACAATTCATGAGCGTTCTTTGTATTACGCACGCGATTGAAGATATCTTTGCCTAAGCCCCGGTAGAGTGCATTTTTGGCCTTTGCATTCCACCGGTCGTACTTCTCCTCGTCACCACTTGGGTTAGCGGGATCCCTTATGGGGGGAAGCCCTTCGGTTGCGGCTCTAAGGCATCCAACATCTATGGCTTCGAGGTACGCCTCCATACGAATTTTCCAATATGGAAAATCATCTCCCTCAAAAGTGGGAGGTGGTCCTTCCCCATTAGACATCTTGCTCTAGGCGGTAAAGCCTAAAAATAGAGCAACACGGCTTTGATACCAATTGAAAGGATCAAGATGCCCAAGAGGGGGGGTGAATTGGGCTTTTCTAAAACTTAAATGCAAGAATTAAATCCTACAAGCCGGAATTCACCCCTAGTGTCTACTTGTGTTCCTAGAGAGTCTACCGATACAAAGTTTTGCACCCTAGTTTCCAATCCTAGTCTAGCATGGCAAGTCTAGGAAAGTAAAACAAGCAATGAAAGTAAATACGAGAATGTAAATGCTTGAATGTAAAGGGGCAAGGAACACGGCGATGTTTTTCCGAGGTATCGGAGAGTCACCACTCCCCACTAGTCCTCGTTGGAGCACCCGCGCAAGGGTGTAGCTCCCCCTTGATCCGCGCAAGGATCAAGTGCTCTCTACGGGTTGATTCTTCGACACTCTGTCGCGGTGAATCACCCAAAACCGCTCACAAGATGAGTTGGGTCATCCACAAGCTCCGCCGGATGATCACCGAACTCTCAATCACCACCAAACCGTCTAGGTGATGGCGATCACCAAGAGTAACAAGCTAGAACTCTCACTTGATCACTGCGAGTCCAAATAAGAAGGTGGATGCACACTTGCTACTCTCTAATCGCTAGTGAGGAACTCTCAAGCTTTGATTCTCAAATCTCTATCCTCACTAGTGCTCTTGCACTCCCTTGCACTCCAAAGGTGTTTATCAGCTGATCAAATGAGCAAGAGACCTCTAAAAGAGGTGGTGAGGATGTATTTATACACCCCACAGACAAAACGAACCGTTTCCCGCTGACTCAGCAAAACACGAGCTGACCGGACGCGCCGGTTGAACTGACCGGACGCGCCGGTCGCTCGTAACGGTCGAAATCCGAAAAACAACTGAGTGACCGGACGCACCGGTCAGGGGTGACCGGACGCGTCCGATCGTGCAGGGAGCAAACTGTACTCGCACCGGACGCGCGACCGCATCCGATCGGTGATGACCGGACGCGTCCGGTCGTCTCTGGACCTTACTGGACTGTGACCGGACGCGCCGATCACACCCAGGTCGCGTCTGATCGGGTGTTTCCCTCAAGTGACACGTGTTGAATTCTGACCACCGCGTCCGGTCCTCGCGAGGATCGCGTCCGGTCGTTAGAGCTGAAACCCTAGCTGCGGAACTGTACTGACCGAACGCGTCCGGTCATGCCGAGGACCGCGTCCGGTCATGGGAAAACGACCCGAAACTCTCCGAAACGCGTCACAACTTGAACCAAGTTGCTTCCAACTGAACTTTGAGCTATTCTAGAGCTGCCTAGCGCCAAGTTTAACAAGTGTGCACCACACCTAAACATAGGACTCGCCTAGGTCAAGCTACCCGCTCATGCCCCCCTTTATAGTACGGCCAAAAGAGAAAAACGAAGATCCTAACGACTATTCCAAATGTCTCTCAACACCTCGACATCCGGAACTAACCGTCCTTAATCTTGACGTCACTCTTTTGAAAACCAAAACGATTTCCATCAAGGAGCATGAATACCATGGTGCCCAAAGCAGTTAAAACCTCCATGACCTAACTTACCAAAGTTTCTGCAAAACACACGTTAGTCATGGTAATAAAGCGTTGTCATCAATTGCCGAAACCAAACCTCGGGGCCTAGATGCTTTCACGGCTGAGCTGCCAGCATCCCTGGTGCACACTCATGGGCCAAGGGAGTGCACAAGAGGAGAAAAGTTGCTAGTAGTAATAGGGAAGTATTTTTTACCCTGGTGCCGGTGCACCAGGCTAGCCCTACGTGGCTTCGCCCCTGCTCGTCCACGAGTACGATGTGAAGGTCCCTCCCTCCACAGGCAACGTCCACGTGGGGCTCAAAGCCGTCATCGCGCAGTTCTACACCGACCAGCTCCTCACCGAGTGTTCACACGTCTCCGCGCTCATCCACGCGGAGCAGTTCGCCGCCGGCGTAGGGAAGTCGGAGCTGTGCTTCAATCAGGTCGTCATGTTTGCGCGGCACGACGACGCCACGGTGCTCTGGTGGGTGCACGCCAAGGACGCCAGCAGTGCTGCCACCACCACGTACATCGGCTGCGGGCTCATGGTCACCACGGGCGAGACCGCCGAGCGCATCTTCCCGGAGTTCGAGGGCGCCCAGAGCTTCATCGGCCCTGTTTCTCACATTGCCATGTTCACGTGCTGCGCGACGCCCCGCGGCAAGCACGTCCTCACCGTTGGCTACGGGAACCTCGGCATGAAGGTCTGCCTCGACTACTTGGAGGAAGATATCAGTGGCGGCGACGTCCCACTCTACATCAACCATTACCTGCCCTGCTCCAACCCCAATAGCACGTTCGGCCTGCTGCCACACTGTGGCCGCAACCTGCTTCGCCTCGTTGGTTCCTGCGTCCCCTCTGGCAAGCGCCACCTCGTCTACATGCCCAGCGGCAGCGTGGTGGCATGGCAGGGTCTCCATACCGTTCATCGCAATGTTGTTGTGTGTGTGCTCTGGCTGGAGTGGCAGGCGTTGGGCATGTTCCAGGCAACCACAGAGGGGATGGAAGTGCAAGCATTACGCATGAGCTTTGGAATTTCATGGCAGCCACTGCAAGCTCGTCGACGAACGGTGCTGCGGCTTGAGGGCAAGCCGCAATTCAAGGAGGGGGAATGTCAGGATGCTGCCTGACATGTGGGCCTCCTTGATAGGTTGGCAGGTGGGATGCCGGCTATATAAAGGAAACTCTGCAGACCAAGTGGGCATGGAAGAATTATTCAGAAATCCATCTCCCTACTACTATTCTTCTTCCTCCTCAAGTCTTCTGCCCCGAGCCTCCATCTGCAGGTCTCGATCTCATCCTTCCCATGTTCTAGTTCTCCACTCCGTCTAGATTGCTTTGCTTGCTCCAGACCTCCCTTCCCCTTGAGGTCGTGTATTCCAATTTATATCTGAACAAGCTATCCTGTGAACTAGTTGAGAGGTGTGCTAACACCACGACGATGTGGGGACTGGCGGCGGCGAGGTGGAGTGGGGTGAGCAGATGGGCACGCCGACGTAGGGATGAAATGGCGCAGTGAACATCGGGGGGCGCAGACGAAACGAGCGGAAGGAGGCGTCCGTCCATTCGGACGTCTTAATTGTATCATTGTCGCATTGGTTTTAGTCGCTTCTCCGTTCAAAAATATTTGAAATTTTCAAATTTCAAATGTAAATAAAAAATTTAAACATACGGAGCGGGATGTAGCAAAAGGACTGCTTAGTTTGGTCGGCTCTATAAATTGTGACTGCGACGGAGCGGGAGAGAAGACTAGCCTCCACGGAGCAGTAGAGCACACGCTCTCAGCCACTGAACGGCCGGTGCAACTTGACTGCGTTTATGACGCCGGCCGTGGAGCCAACGGCGCCGGAGACGGAGACGGAGACGAGGAGGCACGCGGTGCTGAGCGTCTGGAGGCACACCCAGCGCATGCTCCACCTGCGGACGCCGCGCTGCGCCATGTACATCTCGACGGGGAAGTAGACGCTGAGCGGCCAGAACGAGATGGCGCCGAGCAGCCCCACGACGTCGCCGAAGAACGGGAGCATCATGGCGACGACGGTGGTGAGGCAGACGAACGCCGTGCGCCAGGTGAGGCGGAACACGCCGAGGACGACGGGCCCCAGCCTCACTTCCCGGGTCATGAATCCGCTGTCGGGCCACCTGGCCGCCGCCCGCTTCTCCACGAACGCGAAGAGCGGCTGGCAGAAGACCTGGTACGCGCCGACGAGGTGCACGACGATGGCGGCGTTGGCGACGTCCAGCAGCCAGAAGGGCTCGTAGAAGCCGAACCCGGTCAGGAGGTTGTCCGGCGCCGCGTCGCCGAACGCCGCGTAGCCCATGCACCCGCACAGCATGTAGAACACCGTCGTCGTCGCCATGCTCACCATCGTCGCCTTCTTCATCACCGTCGCCTCCGATGGCGGCGGCGCCTTGATCGTGTCCTGCTTGTATATATTGTTCGATTTCGAATAAGAGAAAGGAAACAGAGCACGTGTATAGTAAAATCAGGGCAAGAACAGAGCATCCATTAAAATGGCTCAAGAACTGAAGAAGTAGGCTTCGTGATAGCTTGCCTGTATCTCGATGAGGATGTAGGCGTAGGAGTAGGCGAAGGAGATGTCGCCGAATGCCTGCAGGCTGCGCCAGACCTTCTGCATCGGCGTGACCCCGTCGCCGACACCGACGCCGGTGAGGCTGCCCTTGAACCCGCCGTTGGCGACGGTCTGCGCGATCCCGAGTGCGAGGCCGATGGTGGCGTAGGTGAAGGACATGGCCGCGGCGACGATGGAGAGCCACCATATCTGGTCGAAGTCCGGTATCTGCGAGAAGACGACCTCGACGGCGCCGAAGAGGATCATGTAGGGGTTGCTGGAGCTGCGGCACGCGTTCCTTCGCCCTCTGACGTGGAAGCAATCCGCCCTCCTGATCACCCTCATGCTGATGGAGGCGGCGATGGTGTATCCGATGGCGATGCCGACGAGGTTGGCGTACTGGATGGCGCCGCAGAGCCTGACCTTGGCGCCGCCGAGGATGTTGCGCACGGCCTCCGTGTACGTGTAGTTGCGCTTCACGGTCCCGGCGTCCGACTCCGGGTCGCCGGCGCCGCAGCGGTAGCACTCGGCGAGCAGCGTGGAGGTGTAGTAGCTGATGCCGGCGAACAGCAGCATCATGGCGGTGCCCGCCGCCCAGCCCAGCTGCGCCATCGCCCACGCCAGCGACAGGACGCCGGCGCCGATCACCGCCGTGACGATGTGCGCGCTCGCCGTCCACATGGTGCCCGTCCGCCGCGGCCGCCGCCGCCCGTCGTCGTCGTCTAGCCGCGCGGCGTTGTCGTCGGCGCGGTCCCCTGCCTCCACGGACACCTCCAACGCCTCCATGCCCACGTGGCCTGCCTTCGCAGCCATCACGCACGGCGAGTCTTTCCCAAGGTTGGCTGGTCCTCTAGAAGGCAGAAGCTGCTTCGGACCAGTGTGATCAGGTTGCTAGCAGGAGGGATGGTACTGAACTTTAGCTTGCCGCGATGAGCATGTATATATGAATGTGTATGGCAGTGTTTAGATCCCTTCAAACTTCCAAAAATTTTACAAGATTCTCCGTCACATCGAATCTTTAGACGTATGCATGGAGTATTAAATATAGGTAAAAAAATAACTAATTACACAGTTTGTCTGTAAATGTCGAGACGAATCTTTTGAGCCTAGTTAGTCCATGATTGGATAAATTTTACCAAATAACAACGAAAAGTGCTACAGAAATTTTACACCAACTTTTACACCATCTAAACACTACCTATATATTGTAATTATATAGTGGTGACTGATGTTAGTTGGTGGGAAAAATGGTGGTGGTGGGAGTGGCTGTTTGTTCGAATTCCTGCCGCGGGGAAGGTTAGAGGAGGGAGAAGTCTGGCTTCCTTTCTAACTTCCACTGCCACGCTTCGGTAGCAGAGACAACGGGCCAGTTCGTTAGTTTAAGCGAACAGGGCCAACGACGCCGGTAGCAACTCGGCAGCCCTTCCGTTCGTGGGTCCTCCTCTAATCTCGCTCCCATTCTACACGCTTTTTCCTATATTGTAAGGGCCTGATCTATTAAACTTTAACATGTGTTAACTATGAGGTTGACCTAAGGTGTTCGGATACTAATAATGGACTAATTAGGTTTAATAGATTCATCTCGTAAATTAATCTCAATCTATGTAATTAGTTTTGTAATTATTTTATGTTTAACACTCTATGCATGTGTCCAAACATTCGATGTGATAGGTGTTAAAAAAACAAGGGGACCAAACACCCCCTAAATCTATTAGGACTCTTTAGGGTTTTTTTAGTGCAATGCCTATAGGTAGATGAGTCCAGATCTATTAGGACTCTTCTTATAGTTTCTTGGAGTGCAAGTAATACAGAGACTATAAATATACAGGGGCAATATAACTATTTTAATCTAAGCAACGAACAGAGTTGTGCACTTTATCTCCTCTCCTACCACCGCCAACCGAATCCTCCCTCTCTCTCACGCGCCCGCCACCCTAGCCGCCGCCAACGCTGCCGCCGCCTCAGCCCAACCAGCCGCCACATGGCCCAGCCGACGGCGCTAACCGGACCCCCAGGATCAGAACCTGACACAGTCCAAACCTATAAGGACTCTTTCTCTAGGTTTGCTTGGGAACAAGTCCAATAGAGACCCTAAATATAGGGGAGATGTAATCATTCAATCTTAAGCAAGAATTGAACAATTGATCTTTCCCTTATCTCTCTTTCTCCACCCCTCTCCTTGCGCCTCCCTCTTTCCTTGCGTCACTGCCCTCTCCTCCCTCTCGCTCACACCACTGTCACCCCAGCAGCTGGCCGCTGCCCTAGCCTAGCCACCCAGCCGGTCCTCGAGAGATCGGACCTTGACACATGGTATCTCGGAGACCAAAATGCATCCATGGGCGACAACAACACCATCACAGAGATGAAAGCCATGTTCCAGAACCTCATCACCAACATCACCAAACAATTCAATGATGTCAAGAACAACTTCGCCATGCTGGACGCCAGGCTGACCAACATCGAGCAAGGAGGCTCGAAAGAGATCGCCAACGTAGCAAAGGCAAAGATGGAACATGAAGCTGCCGCCAAGGAGCTCGAGGTGACAACCAAGCAAGACATGGAGGCCGCTAGACGTGCATTCCTCAAGGCAGGTATCCCTGACATCGTGGACAAATTGACAAACAAGTTGTTCGTCATCGACAGCGACAAGGACAACCAGGCAAACCCTTGCGTAGTGCTATAGGGAGGACTAGTAGAAGTGTCAACTCTTTGATACCTCGAAAAAACATTGACATGAATCTAACCCTCTTTATAGTGCCCGTTTACTTTCTTGCAATTTACTTTTTTAGAATTGCTATGCTAGTATAGGCTTGGAATGTAGGTTGCAAAACTTTTGTGTGATGGGCATAGAACACTTGATAGGCACAATGGGTGAATTTGGCTAAGTGATAGTTTTAAATTCTGAAAAAAATAGATTAGCCCAATTCACCATCTCTTGGGTATTTTGATCCTTTTGGGGTTAGACAAAGAAAACTCCCACTTTCGATGATGTTTTTTCTGAGGTATCGGAAACTACTAGTTCTTGTTGGAGGCCCTCACAAGAACGTGCTCACAGGAGCCAAGCGCCAGACCGAGTAACATTGTGGCCATCTCACGGGCCTAAGTAGGTCCCGTCAAGCCTCTCCCAGACTACTCCTAGCCCGTCATTGTCTGCTATGAGATATTCAGCCAAAACGCTGAGGACCTCTGGCCCCTCGTACACCATCGACGGCCACTACTTCACAAACGCAGTTGGAGGATCTCACAGTAGTTACAAGCCTCGACATGTACAACTCATGGTACTCACAAGCACCTATATCAAGCATGTATATATGCAAAACTCACTAAACTCTAGTTTGAAATCTAAAGCAAGCACTAAAGCGGTCTCTAACTAGCACATGGGATGGCTAGAGCACTACCATATAGTTACAATCTCTGCACACTCTAACCCACTCCAAATGGTCGGCGGTGTGGGTATGTATAGCTCCACAAACACCAACTAGCCACTGGGAGCTAGGACTTGCTTTGATTTGCCTAGTGTACTAAAGCTCATCAATGACGATTATGGAGAAATCCGTTGCCCTTTATTATATCAACTAGTCATTGCGAACTGTTGGATCATAACTCTAAAAAAATAAGATCTAACCTAGGAAGAATCAGGTGGTTTTTCATTAAGAAGAGAAATAAGCACTCAAATTATGTTCAAAACGGGACTTGAACCTGGGTGGTTTAGTGCATTGCCACACCTCTCATCCAACCAGTTGAGCTAGACTCACTTCCTATGCATCCCTAACTCTGATATAGCTTGTTTGGCGCACCACTACATAAATCGGGTGCACAGTAGTCCATAGCAGTAGGTGCTCTCTAGAATGCACCTCATAAGTTGTTGATGCGTGAGAAACTTAAAACAACGGTAGCGATCCGCCAATGCTGTGCTGGTAGGTGCATATTCTCCCCCTGGTCATCTTCCTCGTGAAGCTTCTGGAAATGCCGTAGTAGTGACCGGCCGACCGTCTAAGCTGGCACATCTGTTCCTCAATCTTTTTCAGAAATCAGAGCTAAGTTAAACGGACAACTTCTTAAAAAAAGTAGATACCTCATATTTTTCTCTCTTTCTTTTCTTCACTTAGGATGATTTTACAGTTCCTACTCATCCGGGGAATATGCATATACATCCATTAGCTACAGGCCACGCAACTCGCGGTCATGATATCTTATAGATAAGGCCGCCGTCATGATAAATTTACACATCCTCCCATATGAGTAATGACCATGTGTTCTACGTGTGAATTGCCACATGTCATTCTAGCAGGACGATTCAGTAAAGTTGCTGACACAGAAAACCAATTGTATCAACATCATTCATGTGAAAAGTAACAGAGGAGAAAAAAAATTGCCAAGTCTGAACCAAATTTTCTTGCTGCCTACTATCACCACGTAGGGTAGAAAGTAGAAACGGATCAGACGCGAACTGGATAGTGCACTTTCTACATTTAGCAACAATCCTTTTCGGTATGAAGTTTCAAGAGAGTTTGTGAATAGCATGTGGCATTCTTTTCACTTGGAAAGACTTTATGAGACGTCCATCCAAGCTTGATGATGATGATGCTAGAGTTGTCACCACTGCCTATCATCCTCAAACAAATGGACATTAAAATCTCGAATAGGCAAAGTGAAGGATACATATATTAAAGAAGACCCAATCAATGGAAACAAAATGGTCCTAGAAATAACTTTTGTCTGACATGTATAAAGAGTTCATCTCCAAGAGTACCCTATTTTGTCTTCCCAAAAACATATTGTTTTCCAACTCCTAAAAAGATATTGAGAGGAATAAATAAGATCATCTCCAACAATTTCTAATAATCCACCTCTAAAATAAGAATACAGTTTTGCATCAAGAATCATATATTATTTCTAAATTATCCTAATCACTTTTATAAATTGGCCCTATTCATCCGGCTTATAATTCATACTTTTCAGCTTGTTTTTTAGCTGAAACAGGGTTTTTCTCTCACAACAAATCAGCCAACAGTGTTTTTCAGTCGGCTTATCAGTACAGCCGAACAGGGCCATTGTTTCTCTCTCGTACATTTACATTAGGAACCCTTTACTACTCTTTATTATTTCTCCGTCCTTTCACCTTTAGACTGACCGCACCATAAAACGTTTAGATGGGCTGGAGGGGATATGCGCGACTTCCAGTCCACGCATCTTTACACGCAAGGGAGGGTTTTTTTCCCAAGTGTTAAAAGATTCGGAGGTGGGATTAGGAGTTGTTGGAGATGATTTTTTTTTTCTATCCTACCAAAAATTCTGGATTGGAAGAGTGTCTTAGATACTCTTGGAGATGCCCTGGTTGGGAAGTACAGTACCATTCTTACTTACAGGTACTTTCATTATATAAGATAATTTTCAAGATGTCAACAGGACGCACTCTTGGCGAGAATTATTGCGGCAATACACTTGATCGCCGGACTTTGTTTGACACGTCAAGTTCCGGTAAACAACCAAATACTAGCCTGGTAGAAATTCCTCAGTTTCACAGAGCTATTTTTCAGCTTCTCCTGGCAAGCACATCCTAATGAAAACAGCTTCTCCCTATTAGCTGTTTTATATCTTCTCTCACAGACACAAATTTCCACGTGAAGCTGAAAATACTAGCTTCTCTCAACTTTCTCTTTTTTTTCTTTTCTGAGAATTTATTTTACAAAATATGTTGAAAACAACTTTAGTTTCCCTGGTGAAGTTACTTTATGAAACCAAAGCTAAAAGAACCGTTTCACTAGTGAAATTGAGCTATACCAAACAAGCCTTGCAGGCATGCCGAAGCTATGACGTGATATGTTACGGTTACTATCAAATTAAGGCCCTATTTGGATACCTCTGTGATTTTAATAATCATATTATATAATGGAATTTCGATCAAACATGATTGCTTATATGATGGATTATTATAATTAAACCTCTAGATTACCATAATCCCATACTCCAAGTGAGACTAGGTTGTAGAGGTATCCAACTTGCCCCCAACCAATTGTCTAACTTGCCAAACTATAAAGGATAATGATTTTCTCGCTTTAACAAACCATAGTCAATCACAATAATTCTGGTACCTAAACACTCTGAATATTATATTTCATACTCTCAATTATAATAATCTTATACATAATCTAGATTTTAATAATCTAGATGTGATTTAGACAGGCGTTAAACATGCCCTCATATGGCAAGAGGAGTAGAGGACCAGTCCAAAGGGCAACGACTTAGCCCTCCTCACGCCCACAAAAGCACCAATGGAAACGGATCCAACTCGAGAGAAAACACTACTATAAACTGATTTTTGGAGAAAATTCATTTACCTTTTAGAGACAGTTACAAGTGTTAATTGGACCGTCTATGTGTACATTGTAACATCTAAGCCTAGGAGGATTTTCAGAGGCAGAGCTTAAGTGGGATGGTTGCGTAAAGCCAACACCCCCCACGCGTCAAAACCCTAAAGATAAACCTAGGCATTTGCCACTGCCTCTGAACCCTACAAATATACCTAATCGTTCGCCATTTACCTCTGAACAGTGAAGAGTCACGATCAGGATTGCGACACTCACAAATTCGATCGTGGAGTTAGGGTCAGCTGAAGGGCGAAAGGGTATGGGATAGGACAGGATGAGACTCGCTGAGCCTATGCCGGTTAGGAGCAAGAGTTTTGCCCAATGTCTAGGACCACCTTGGATCAAAAGTTCACATGTACCATAAGAAATATTTTGGGCCACTTACTTTCCTTTCAGCTTGCTTGCTCACTCTAAGAGCGGAACAACATCATCGATCGTCACCTCACCTCTGTCAACCACGATGTTAAGGCAAGGAAATTATGTAACATCATTATATTTCTAAAACAAAATAACTGTGCCAGGGATAGACTGTGCACTACATACAAAGGGGATATAGCCTGAGAGATTTGCTTGGAACCAAGCTTGTTGTGACTTGTGAGGAAAGCTAACAGAAACCAGAAACACATGCGCTTTGCATTGACGATACTTGTTTGTCTCAACATGATTTTTTTAGCAAAAGCCCTCAACATAATTGTGATCCCAAGTTTGTAGGCCGAGGCCCATCTACTTTCCACCTTCAAGGTCGCCCTGTTCGCTTGGCTGATAAGTGATAAGTCATGGCTGAAAGTGCTATTCACTGATTTGTTGTGAGAGAAAAATACTGCTGAATAGCTGGTTGATTTGGCTGATAAGCTCAAGCAAATAGGGTGTTCATTGTTCTGTGCGAGTAGTGGGCCTGATGATTAGCTTGCTTTTACTGTTCTGCGCTTGTGTCGTATACCCGTACCCTTCCTACCATTACTTGCACAGTTGCTTTTCTTATCCAGTACCTCAATACCCCTCTTTTTTTTTTTTGGTGATCACCAATATTTCATTATCTTAAGGGAAAGTTGTATGCCACCTCAACTACCACTTTTCAGCCATCCTCTTGCATTCATGTGGGACCCCCCTTTCATATAAGGTATTGGAAAAGATATATTGGGTACTGCTACAACAACTCTTCCAATATTCAAAAAAATAATATTGTTCTAACTCAATACATACATATTGGGGATATATTATTTAGGAACTGCTGGAGATGCTCTTATCCAGTTGCAACAGATAAACATCTTATCTAAAAACTTAACACAACCAAAGTTCCCAAAATGAACTGGCAAGTTGAATTTCGATTGAACATTGTATTTCTTACAACACAAATATGATTGCAATTGGATACATTTGGATTACATATTCTCGTGGAACCATTTTCCTCATGTGAATGGAACATTTTATTTAGAGAACAATGTTCTAGGTTAACGAGAAAATTGTCCCATGTTAGGGACAATATTATTCTAGATTCACGATAATTATTTTCAGATTTAGGAGTATGTTTCAACTTCACCAGAAAAATATGCCTAATTCGCAAGAAAATGTTGCAGGCCCCAACGATAAATGTTCTAGCAATGCCAGAAAGTTGTTCCAGGTTCAAGAGAACTTATGCAAGAGGTCCAGCGGCCCTGCCCATATCTCCTCCAATGCAGCGGCTAGCGAATAAGACGACACGCGCGTTCATGGGCCAAATGGCCTATAAAAAAACTAAATGGAACTTGCTCACTTCTTCGTGGGCTAACACTGGCCCTGTAAGAAAAATGGAAGCTGTGTGTCACCTAACCTTCATATCTAAAAAAAACCTTCTTATTTCAATAGAGCCTAGTATAATGGCCCAAAAATTTCTAAACCTCAAAGAAATATCTTTAGCATGCTTGAAAACTTTGATATTGTTTTTAATCGTTCTAAATTAAATTTTAAAAACAAATAGTTTTGAGCATGCACTTCGTTAAAAAAATTTAGACTTCCCCAAACCACATATGCTGAAAAATTGCATGATAAAATATTATTTTCTTAATAATAAACTTAGATGATTTTTCCTAGATTTTTACAAAACATTTGAAGGCAAATAGCATAACCAAAAATTAAAATAAAACATTTTGGGAAGAACTTTTAATTTCAAAACTACATAAGCTATGATGCTGGATATATGCAAAACGGATCATGCTTGATTTTTAGCATCTACCTAAATCTGTCTCACCATAAATGGGGTTTTTATTTTGTTTAGGGGGCTAGCAGTACAACTGTCCTTAAAATTTATTTAAATTATTTGAAAATTTGAATGAAAACTGTACACCTGCCCCACCCCCCTCCCCCCACCCCTCTGTCATACAATATTCATATGGTTTGCACACCAAAGAATCTGTTTCAAGCACCAGAGCTTTATGTGATTTTTTTATATAAAGCAGTTGAATTTCAACATCTTTCTAGAAAAAAAACAATTGTTTCTAAACTGTCGCTAAATGCAACTTGGTCTTATTTTATATTTTACTAGCAAACATACGCGTGAATTGCACGGGATGCATGACATATTGTATGACCTATAATTAGCTAGCTAACTTGTTAGATTTAATTGGCAAGACCTATTTTAATTAAGAGCGCTCTTTAATTATATATTTATATCTTAAGAGTCATAATAAGGAAATAAATTGTGTGAGCGCTAGGCCCTGATATGAGTTGTGTGATGCCATGAAGATTTTGCCACTTTATGTGTAAGAGATAATGAACCGAGTAATGGAAGAAGAGAGGTGCGAGCAGCAAGAATCGATAGAAAAAGAGTGATGGGAGTAAGGTAACACCTATATATATTGGAGTTTACTGGCATCCATCCATCCATATCTGAAACTTTGCTCAATACTTAATAAAGTAAATCAGCCCTGTTCGCTTGAACGATCAGGGCCAGGCCATCAAGGTACGCATGAAAGAACAAATATATTGCAATCCACTGCAGTGCTTCTAGGTTTAGATATATTTACAATCACCGATACTAGCATCCATGGACCATGACCCAATGATTCATGCATATCTGAACTATTTGGAGAATGCCCATCAGCTACCTACGAATTCATCAGCTGTTTGCAACCCATAGCTCAAAACCGAAGCAACATTGTCCTCACTTCATCCCTGAGCTTGAGCTGGTTCCACTCCTCCACCCACAGCGTGTAGCTCGACTGCGGCGCGAGCACGTCGACGGACACCTCCTTGCTCGCCACTAGCTCACGGGAGTAGCCCTCGAACTCTTGCAGCTCCTCCAGCTTCATCGCCAGCTCCGCCACGTCGCGCTCGCCCCGGGCGCTCTCCGTCTGCTCCCTCGCCTCCTCCACTCTCGCCCAGAAGCACGGGTCCTGCGTGAGCCCGGCGTACTTGCTGCGTCTCCGGCTGCTCGCCGACGCGGTCGACATGGAGGACGTGACGTCGCCGCCAGCGCCGCCCGTGCATGCCTTCTCCTGCCACCACCTGTCGAAGAGCTCGTACCTCCTCTCCCGGCCGTGCGTCATGTAGCTCCCGCTCGTCCGGTGGTGGCCGTGGTGGTGGTAGTCTGCGATGTCGAGAGGCTCGACGAGGAGCTGGTAGAAGCGGGCGGCGTTGACCCACTTGGCGCGGCGGTGGAAATCGTGGGGGAGCTGGCCGGCGTCGAGCATGGTGAGCACGCGGTCCCAGAACTGGCCCAGCTTGATGCGGTTTAAGTTCACCTTGCTATACTTCCTGGGCGACCGCCGCTGCTTGAACGCGTCGTAGTACCCCATCTCCGCGTCGAACAGCGCCTTGTACCATTCGATCTGCGCACGGCACGGCGTGATCCGGCCCAGCTGCGTCGCCAGGCGGGCGCAGTTCAGGCTCGGCCGCCGCCCTGCCCGCTTCGATGTCTTCAGCCACTGCCGCGCCGTCGACGCTTCCATGGCCTGCCGCCGCCGATGGCAATGCCATGTCAGGCAAGATATATAGTACTACACAGAACACGAACTGTAGTTTTGTACACGCAGACAAATAGTATGTACGTACGCGTGCCCTCACCATGGCGTCGATGCCGGAGGCCTCCAACGCGAGGGAGACGCCGTCGTCGTAGTTGGGCGTGGCCGGCGTGTCATCCACACGCAGGCGTCTCTTGAGGAGCAAGTGCTGTGGCATTTTCAGCACGAGCTCGCCGTAGCAGGAGTGCGCGACCTCCGGGGACTCTGCGCCAGGTGAGCTCCGAGAGGCAAAGGTGGCGTACAGCATCTGGACCGCGGCGGTCGCATTGTCCACGCACGCCGCGCCTTCTGGGGAGCACAGAACGTACGTCCCAAACGGCCGGTACGGGCTTCCACCTGTGGTCTCATCAGGAGCGGCAAGCTTCTGCTCCATGGCCACAGCGCCAACGTGCGTCTGTATCAGCTGCCGGAGCGCGTCCTTGTCAGTGTCCGCCATGCGCCCGGTGACCCTGCTCACCGCACCTGTCTGGCGAGTCCGTGCCGGCCATTGATGCAGTTGCATTCCGACAATGATGTGCGCAGGGACGGTGTCCGGTGGGCAGAAGAGGAGCCTTGGAACGACGTCGTGCTGTGAGACTACGTGGCAGAAGTTACCACCCCAGCGCTCACGCAGGATGGCCCTGGACAGCGCCTCGTTGCCTAGTAGTGGGCTTCCAAAGGTGACGCACAGGACAGGAGGAACAGGTGCCCATGGCGAGCTTGACGATGAGATGCAGAGGTAGTGTAGCGCAGCGAGGGCGGCAATGGCGCCACCGAGGGAGTGGCCCGTGAACACGACTGCCTTGCCCCTGATCTCATTCAGTAGCATCTGCAATGTCAACCAATTTTGATAAGTCACAGTTTCAGTGTGGCAAAACACAATGTGAACTTTTAGTAGCACAATTTCAGTGAGGCAGGTTGAAAAGTAAAGATTGGAAATAGCTGCATAAAGTGACAAACAGTACTCATACTAGAACCAAAAAAAAACATGGAAAATGATCATCTCAATAATTTTATGAACAATAATTAGGTCACTCGATTAAAAAGGCAAAAGTGATAAAGGCATAGAAGAAGATGGAGACAAGGTGTGGTCCTCTGAAATGTCGTCCCAAGGCTTATGGGCCCTAAATGAAAAGATCTACGAAACCTGAAGATTCTCTTCATCAGTTATTTGAAGAACTGAATTAAATTCCGCCAACAAAAGAATAGAATTTGTGATGGAGCACAAGGCTGTCGTCATTTAGGTTATTATTCTACAATACTGGAATTCAGTTCAAATTCAAGTATCACAAGTAAAGTAATCACAAATTTTTTGTGATATTATAGAAGAGCAGAAGATAATGTCCAATGAAAGCAGCCTGAATTCTGAATGACGGGTAAACTCAGAAGTACAACTCTTCACCATGGTTACTAGATTTTATTCCTCCAGATCAGTCATTCTCCATATCTTAGTCGAAGCATTTTAAGAATTCGAAATATCTGTGTTAGTGTTTAGATGGTGTAAAAGTTGGTGTAAAGTTCCTGTAGCACTTTTCGTTGTTATTTGGTAAAATTTATCCAATCATAGACTAACTAGGCTCAAAAGATTCGTCTCGACATTTACCGATAAACTGTGCAATTAGTTATTTTTTTATCTACATTTAATACTCCATGCATACGTCCAAAGATTCGATGTGACGGGAAATCTTGTAAAATTTTTGGAATTTTGAAGGAAGTAAACACTGCCTGTATCTATGCAATTGGTGCATAAAGCTGTCCAATCATCAGCCACACTGCAGTGCATTTTAAATGCCTTATCACTATCACCTGTTCTGTTGCTCATGGGCCCTAAGAAATGCATCAGCAGCGGTAAACGACAATAAAGGAGCAACAGCAACTTTTGGTGGCTACTGTGATCTATATGGTCTAGCCCATGTTTAGATCACCTCAAAATTCCAAGTTTTTTCACTCTCTCTCCATCACATCAATTTTTAGCCGCTTGCATGGAGTACTAAATGTAGGTAAAAAAAATATCTAATTACACAGTTTAGTTCAAAATCACGAGATGAATCTTTTGAGCCTAGTTGGTCTACGATTGGACAATATTTATCAAATAAGACGAAAATGATACTATTCATCAGGTTGAAAAAATCTTCAATCTAAACAAGGGCCTACTATGCCATGTGCTTGTACTTTTTGTTTGCACTGGGACACATCAAAAAACAGATGCATAGCATCTCAAGTTAGCCGCCAAATTTGACAGGGATTGTTCTCTGTACACACACCCAGCTCTGAGCTATATGAGGTCTCAAGTAGTAACTTCACAAACTCTTATTATGCTGATGCTTATGCTGATTTGTTGCGAGAAAAAAATACTATTTGTTCACCGAAAAGTACTGCTAAAATAGTTCACGCAAACAAGGCCAAAAGAAATGAAATCACCAGAGAGAAGAACATAGGCACTGAAGTGGTAATAGCATCTCGTCATTTGTTCTTTCCGGATGTTTGCCCAGAGGAGAGAAGGATTTTCGTTTTGTTTTCATACCACAATGTTATTAAATTTCAGATTGACTAAATTATTGATATATTAAATACTGAATGACGACACTGGAATTATAATATCTCTCAGGCCTCGTTTAGATGAGAGAATTGGGAAGAAAAACACTGTATCAGAATTCATGTAGCATTTCGTTTGTATTTGGTAAAAATTATCTAAATTTTAACTAACTAGGCTTAAAATGTTCGTCTCGCAAAGTACAACAAACTATGTAATTAGTTTTTGAGTTTATCAATATTTAGTACTCCATGCGTTTACCGATATTTTGATGTGACGGAGAATCTTCTTTTTGTATAGTAAAATTTGGGAAGAATAGGAGGAACTAAACAAGGGTCAGTGAATCTGTCTCGTACTGTAAGTCTGAACACGACGACACGGCAACAACCAAAGCCAGGCACATCACCATCACAATAACTCCTTGCCCAGCCAACCAGAGAAGCAAAAATATCAGATCATCACATGAACGCGCAGCTTAAAAAATGACAATTTTTTAGTCAAATTATTAGTGGGCAAGGCAAACTGCTCCAGTTAACGCGCTAAGCATAAAGTAAACGATACTAATCAGGCAGATATTTTCAATGGAGGAGTAGTAATCAGTGAGTTAAGTTACCTGGAAATCAGGGGAGCCGCAGAGTTTCAAGAAGCACTGCAGCGCCAGCGCCTGCACGGCAACCGGCTCCCCCGCAGCGGCGGCCGGGTCGGGCTCGGCGGCGACCAGCGGCGCGAACATCCGCCCCGCCGCCGCGTCCCCGCCGCCGAGCCCCACCGGCGCGAAGACGTCGGCGCCGCCGCCGCCGCCTGCAACCGCCGCGCCTGCCGCCGACAGCGCGGCCTGGACCCCGGAGAACCCCACGTACACCTTGCCGCCGTCTTCCTCGCCGTGCACGAACCCGGGCGCCGCGGCGGTGGCGGCCGTGCAGCGGTCCCAGGAGCGCGCCAGCAGCGGCGAGGAGGCCAGCAGCGCGCCCAGGACATGGCTGGTCTCGAACCTTCAAAAGGACCACGCATTTGAGCTTGTTTGTGGCATCAAATTCTCGTCTTTCTTTTTTCTTTTTTTGGTTCCGGGTGTGTGCCTCCAATTGGAAAGGTAGACGAAGCAGCTAGCTTTATTGTGCGCGACTGATGCAGCAAGTATTTATAAGTGCTGAAGCGAGGAAAAGCGATGGAAATTTGGGAGGAGGAACTTACATGGAAGCTTCTTCGTCTCCAGCGGCGGCGTCCATGGCTGATGAGCTTCCCAGAAGGGAAGGGGGGGGGGGGGGGGGGGGGGGGGGGGGATGGAGAGAGTAGAGAGAGAAAGGGAGAGAGAGGGACTTTGGAATTGAGAGAGAAAGAGAGGAAGTGGTCAAGTTTAATTTGGCGGCCAGGCTCTGTCTTTGGGAGGAAGGGGTGGGGGCAGGGGGCACACTGTTCAGGGGTCAAATGGTATAGTGAATTTTGCATAAAGGACCTCCATAATTTAGTGGCTTATATTGTACTCCTTGTGATTATATCCAATGGATACTTAAATGTTTTGGGTTGGGCCATGATATGAAAATGTATAACATAATATTTGACAAATCTAATGATATATATTTAATAGAATAATGACTAGTAATTTATGTAAATTGATCAAACCTAAGATGGTTTGAGTTCACACTATTTTAGAATTGAATATTTTTTCTAAAGGTATTAGTGGGTATCTTGTTTTGTATTTATTCTAAATCTTTTTAAAAGGGAAAAACATTATGGATTTTTAAACAATAATTAAAAAGACACAAATTACTAGGATATCATATTTTTTTTAAAAAAATACACATTTAAGTGGTGTAAATAAACAAGTTTAACCGAGCTTCTCGCAAATAGGTTATCATTTAGACTTTTAATCCCACTAAAATGCATATAATAATATTCTGCAAGTTACTTACTTCCTTCATCACGAAATGTTAATCATATTTCAAACAAGAAAAGGTCAACTTACAAACTTTCACCAACAATTACTCAAATTATATACAAGTCTAGAATATGAAACTTATATCAAGGGATTTGTATTCAAAGCGGCTCTGAGATTATACTGATTCTTTAGAAAATGGCAATATATGTTAAGAGATATTAACAGTCAAAATCTATTTTGTTTGATATATATGCTTATTATTTTCCTGGATGGACGGAGTACAACTTTTCAAAAAAAGTTATTTTCTTATACTAATCAATTAAATTTGTATTGATTTTGACATATAAGCTATTACTTGTGTATCATTGGAAGATTCACCAAACTATTTTTTTATTATTCCAAACAACCAATAATTTTAGACTAAATTTAGCTACATTAGGAAAGGCTATAAAATATTTAACTAGTTCAATTATTTTCAAACTACATACAACTCTTTTATTAAAATGCTAATTCATGAATACTACAAATGTTTAAATTACTGAAATCAAAGATATTGTACTATTTTTTATATGCAGCTAGCACTTTATTGGTGATAAAAGAAAGCTTGGCCTTTCTGCTGATTGCTTTTCTATCCTCTAATACGGTGTACCTTTTTTTTTGTATGTGCATCTATGCTAATCTTCATTTGTGTGCTAATTGAATTCATAGTGGTGGAAAATATAATTAACTGGCATCATGTCTTAGGCCACATTTAGATTGCAAAAAATTTCAAACCGATAAATAGTACCACTTTCGTCTTATTTGACAAATATTGACCAACTAGGCTCAAAAGATTCATCTCGTGATTTCCAACTAAACTGTGTAATTAGTTATTTTTTTACCTATATTTACTACTTCATGCATGGGTCTAAAGATTGATGTGATGGAGAGAGTAAAAAAAATTCTAACTTTTGGGGTGCATCTAAACAAGGCCTTACATTGCACTCCAAATGGGCAAAGGTGACCTTTTGCAATTCCCTTTCAAGGAGGTGTTTAGTTCCCGGGGTAAAAAATTTGAGGTGTCACATCAAATGTTTCATGAGATGTCGGAAAGGGTGTTCAGATACTAATAAAAAAATTAATTACATAACTCATCTGGAAACCACGAGACGAATCTATTAAGCCTAATTAATCCCACATATTTATTGTAGCACGACATTGTCCAATCATGGATTAATTAGGCTCAAAAAATTTGTCTCGCAAATTTATCACAATTTGTGTAATTAGTTATTTTTTCGTCTACATTTAATACCCCGTGCATATGTCCAAACATCCGATATGATGGGGTGAAAAATTTTAGGAGAAAAACTAAACACCCCCTAAGTACATTTAACCTTTCAGATTTATTTTACTTATATGCTCCTGCTAGAAACACTGAAGCAAGGAGGAGATAGATCTAGTCCAGATCACCTGATGTGATGAGGAGCTCCGATCATCGGATCCGATGAGGGTCTCAGCTTTTGGGGCATCTTTCTGTAAAATCCTCAAGGTTGTTGTAAAGGCATATTTTATCCATGGCTACGATGAATATATTAGTATATCTCTTTATTTAATGTGTGGTCAAATTTCTACTAGTTCACTGCGGCTGTGTTTAGTTAGGCCTCGTTTAGTTCGGTGAATTGGGGAGAAAAACACTGTATCAGAATTTATGTAGTATTTCGTTTGTATTTAGTAAAAATTATCCAAATTTTGACTAACTAGGCTTAAAATGTTCATCTCGCAAAGTACAACAAAACTGTGCAATTAGTTTTTATTTCATCGACATTTAGTACTCCATACATTTGCCGACATTTTGATGTGACAGAGAATCTTCTTTTTACATAGTGAAATTTGGGGAGAATTGGGGAACTAAACAAGGGCTTACTCAAAAAAGCACTATGCAAAAAAAGATTCCCCGTCAAATTTGCGATATATGCATGGAGTACTAAATGTAGATGAAATTTAAAACTAATTGTACCGCTTGGTTGTACTTTGTGAGACGAACGTTTTGAACCTAATTAGTCAATGGTTGAACACTATTTACCAAATAAAGTCAAAACATAATACAATACATTTTTCACCCTTTTTCAAGCAACTAAACACATCCTGCATATACTGGACCGCTGCGTAGTACTTCTCTGGCTATTCTTTAACTTGTCCTCTACTACCAGGCCTTGTTTCTATGCACCAAACGTTAGAATTTTTTCACTCTCTTTTAATGACATCAATTTTTAGCCGCTTACATAGAGTATTAAATATAGGTAAAAAAAAACTAATTACACAGTTTAGTTGGAAATCACGAGATGAATCTTTTGAGCCTAGTTGGTCCACGATTGAATAATATTTACTAAATAAGACGAAAATGGTACTATTCATCAGTTTCAATTTTTTTTTTAATCTAAACGTGGCCCTACTAAACATTTGTTTTGATCAGCGATAAGGACTGCGTTCTGGCAGTGGCAGGTCGCTATAAAATACTTCTGGGTCACGCAGGCATGCCGCGGCGGGTGTGAACACATGCTCGAACGGATTCTGTACATAATCCCTGCGCCAACCAAAATTAAATGTTGTTATTTAATATGTGGAACATATAATTCTAGGATTATCATATATATTCTTATTATTGCTTAATTTTTACACCATATATACAAGAAAATATGAACAAGAATGCATGTGTCGTTTGAATATTTTCGTCTGTCCTCGACTATTCAATTTTTCTTTTGCCTCAAGTTTTTTTATCAGGTACCATTTGACGCACACAACTCATACATTTCACGTTCACACCATGCATATACATACGTATGTGCGTTTGTACACACGCAAAGAAGAGACTGGAAGGCTAGCTTTTGGTGCGCGGGAAGCGTGCAGTACTACTGAATGCGCACGCGTACGTGTACCCTAAATTTTCAAAAAAAACTATAGAAAAAATGTGACACTAGTGTTAGGTAAGGTTCTGCTATTCAGTCCTACTACTAGACCACAGGGCCATTCGTGCCGTGAGTTAAAGTTTCTCAATAATTAGTTGGAGATCTCCTATATAAGGGCAAGGGCAATGTGAATTGCTCCTGTGCACTTTAAGGTGGCCCCAAGTATATAGATTATAACTATTGCATACTTCACAATGGTTATAGCTTAGAGCATCTCTAGCGGTAAGAGAAAACTCCAACTATAAAAACTAATTATTGGGGGAGATATAAAACGTGTTTTGCGATTTTGAAAGTCTTTCCTCCAGCAGAACCAGAAAAATCAATTCCCAATGAGAAAAATAGTGGTTTGGGAGAGGAGAGGTCTCCTCTTTCTTTGAGGGGCGAGAGGTTATGATTTGAGGGACTGAGAATTTTTTTTTCTTATTGGGGTTGGGTTTGGAAAACTGCTCGAGCTACAAGATCTCTAAAATAACAGTTTTTTCATTAGGGGTTAGAAAAGAGGACTGCCGGAGACGCTGTTAGGCCTTCTTTATTAACAGCTTGAGCGGCTTGGACTTGTCCTGAGCATGCAAAGCATTGTAGCGCTACTGTAGTTGTACTGTGTGGCACTCTAGCATACTCCCTCCATCCCATTTTTAGTGTCATTTTATACATAGGCGAGGGTACCAAGGAGGGAGCACAAAGACCTGCATACTCCTATATCCCAATCATTCCAAGTGAGATGTTGCAACATGCTTCATTAAATGTGCACAAGTCTTATCAATTCTACGGATACATCCATCTTATAAAAAACTGCCACGACACCCACTATTTAGCACTTAAGCAAATCCATACCAACTTTTAACCGCTCAAACGAATCGACAAGCACTGAAAATCAGCTTTTCCAGCATAAATTTTTTAGCGGCAAAACAGCTGGCACTCTTTTTTACACACAAAAGGCAAAGCTTCAAAATTGAAATCCTAAGTTTGAATCAGGCGCCTTTTTTCACTTCTGTCCAGTTAAGTCACCGCCCCGTAGCTTCTGCTTCCACCATTTACCATCCACCTGAGCCCTTTCCCTCCATGGCCATAGAAGCATTTACCTTTTCCTTCCATTCACCTCCATGGCCATACTTGACTTAAGCACACCAGGTGAGGAAGAAGACCAGTTCTTCAATCTGAACAAGCCACCTGCCGAAGACCATGATGAAGTGGATGGTGGGAGAAGCGTAGGAGGGCATCACCTGGGTCTCAATCCTGAAGGAACTCAGGAACAACAAGAACTTCATCAAGGTTAGCACATCTGCCTGCCCCCACTATCATTGTACTTGTTCTATTTATCTGTCTTCTATCTCTCCTAAAATGAGAGTGCTTAGATTCTAGTTTTTTCTCTTGCATCTCCTAAAATGAGTGTGCTCAGATTCTTGTCTTCGTGGCCTGCAAGTTGATGATAGGTTTACTTGTTCCTATATGTTCTTCCTCTTTTTATTATGCACCTGCAGCCATAGAAAACACAAAACTGAGAGCAACTTCATTACATGGGTATAAGAAAAAAATGCAAAGAAAAACTAATTGTTACGTTGAGCAGCATTAGTATATTTCAGCAGCTAAACACATGCATTACATGGCTATAGAAAATGCAAAATATGGAAGGACAGGAGTTGCCTGATGTAAACAAGCCAATCTGCTAAACAAGAAAATAACTGATCCATTGCAAGTATTTGGTGCAGGTGATGTTAATGGAATTGATCTTTTACCTGGCCTCATCTTTCAAGCTGCAGGGTAGACTGATGAAGTGGATGGAGGTGACAATGATTGAGGCATCATTGGGGTCTTGATCCTGATGAAATTGATGAACAACAAGAAGTTCATGAATGTAAGCACATGTGCACAATAGATGCATTTTTAGCTTCTAGTAGAAAAAATCTGTACTGATCAGACAAGATGATTCACAGGGGAGAATATCTCACATGATGCTGGCCTTCCATTTGATTTAAACGATCCACAAGAACAAGAAAACCTGCATGGAGGTATTATTTGCATCATTTCCAAGACATGTTACCAATATTAGTTCTGTATGATATAAAGTGTCATCATCCATGTACTGACAATATGCATGCACCATCTAAATTACTTTGGTAGGCGATGACGATATTGGCTTACAAGATGCACAAGATGCCATGGACGATCTTATACAAGAAATTGGGGTGTACACAGAAGCTATGAACATCATATTTGATGAAGAAGAGTTGACCAACTCAGATGACGAAGAATTTCAGTAAACACACCAAGACCAAGCATCAAATGTAACCAAGAATTTGACAGGAAGACAAAGGCAAGACATATATGAAGATTTGCTTCAGAGAAGCAAAAATGGCAAATTAAAAAGGATAGACACAACACATGTTGCTGCAAAGTTCAATGTGCAGCTGTGTATAGTGCAACGTATATGGCAGAGAGCAAAAAAAATACAAGGCACAAGGCATACCAGTAGATGTGAAATCACTGAAACCTAGGAATTGTGGTTGTAAAAAAATTCAAGTAGACTATCAAGGGTTGCTGATATTCCCTAAAACAGAAGAGGTACCATAAGGTCATTAGCAAATGCTCTCGGTGTAAAAAAACCCACTCTACATAGGTGGTTCAAAGAAGGATTGCTTAGATGACACTCCAGTGTAATCAGGTTCTATTTAAAAGAAACAAACAAAAAGGATAGGTTGTGCTGGTGTGTATCTATGCTAGATCCAAGCACTTTGCCAAATGATCCCAAGTTCCTTGATATGGAAAATATTATCCATACAGATGAGAAATGGTTTAATGGGTCAAAGAAAGGACAGAACGGTTTACATGCATCCCGATGAAGAAGACCCACACAAGACAGTGCGCAACAAGAATGCAATTCACAAAGTCATGTTTTTTCTGCTATTGGGAGACCAAGATTCGATGATGAAGGTAGATGTTATTTTGATGGCAAGCTAGGCACTTGGCCTTTTGTGCGAACGGTACAGATCTTGTCAACATATGATTTGCAATCCCTGTTCTATTACTTGAAATAATAATATTATAATTTCAGGAACCAGCAAAAAGAAGAAGTGATAATAAGCCGAGGGGCACACCTATCACAAAAACAATGAAGGTTGACAGACAAAGAATCAAATCTTATATGATCTCCTATCTCCTACTAGTTGTACAAGCTCGTTGGCCTCGAGAAGATGCGACAAGACAATATGGATCCAGTAGGACAATGCTCCTTCTCATCTACTAGCAGATGATGCAGATTTTGCCAGAGCAGTAGCCCACATAGGACTTGATATACGCCTAAGGATCCAACCGGCTAATTCACCAGATATGAACTGCCTAAACCTTGGTTTCTTTGCTTCTCTTCAGTTATTAATGGATAGAACAATATCTAGAGACATGGATGAGCTCATTAATGGATAGAACCATATCTAGAGACATGGATGAGCTCATCCACAATGTGATCTTGGAATATGAAAATTACAACCCAATCATTCTAAATAGGGTATTCCTCACACTGTAAGGATGCATGACTGAAGTTATGAAAGATAATGGAGGGAATAGGTACAAGATCCCGCACATGAGTAAGGAGAGGCTAGAGGCACTAGACATGCTTCCTAGAGTTCTTAGTTGTGATAGCCAGCTAGTTCAAAGGGCCATGGAATTGTTGAGCAATTAATGGGCATGGTCATGTAAATAGTCCATTTCATGCTTGACTTTGTTTTGGCAAGATGGATTGTAAATATGCAATGGTAGTCTGTAACCAACATATATGCACATACACTAGTTGATATAATCATTTTGTTCAGTGGCAAACTTTTATGTCATATGATCGCTTTTTAATCCTAGTGTGCAGTCTCTGATTGGAAAATGTAACTTCGTACTGTTGTTGTATATATAAACATTGCTTATGTTGTTTTTGTTCTTATCAAAAATCATTGCGGTCATAAATCACAAATAAAACAGCCCCATTTGCATTGCAAATCACAAATAAAACAACTCATTTCACATTGCAAATCACATATAATACAACCCATTCAAACATTAACCATCACCCCATCAGTTCAAGCAAGCAAAAGTCCATCAGTACCTACTACATATCACTACCATCAGTGCTATACATATTTCTACCATCACTACTAAATAACATTAGGGAAGCGCTAAGGTTTGTTACTACGCAAAACATAAAGGATACATCATGGATACAACTACAACGACTAGCAAAAGACCTTCAGGTAAATCATACTATTGCAGCCTAATAGTCTCTAACGTTTGCCACTCCGCAGGACATCTCCGTATGCAAGAAAGAAGGCAATGATCAGGTCGTTTACCTTGTCTTTAAAGTCATCACCTTCCACATGTGAATAGCCATGTGAGTCCTCGCCATCTTGCACCCAACTGTCCTCTTCCACCTATGAACGGCCGCGCAAGTCCACACCATCCTCCACCTAGTTTGCCTCGTCATCAGTTTCCATATCAGAGAAGCTGGCCTTGTGGTGCAATGTAACACCCTAAAATTTTGGGATATTAAAAAGTAGGTAAATATGATTTTTATACAATTTTGTGAGCATACAAATTTAGAGTAATAATAATTTTTATTAACTTAAAATCAAATATAAGGGTAGAAACATGTTTGTGCACTCATGCTGTTGCGGATTTTTGTATTGAGTGGTTTGATTCAAATTCAAAATAGGATTCAAAATCATTTGAAAATGCTTTGAAATATTTGAAAAGGAAAAAGAAAAAGGGATTTCATTCTCTTCCCGGTTTTCGGCCTGTGAAGCTCAGCGGCCCATCTCTCGCCCGCAGCCCACCACTGCGCGCGCGACCGTTGCTTCACCGTGCGTGGGTCGTTTCTGCGTGGCCGACTCCCGCTTCCGCGTGGGCCGTCTCCACGCGCGCGTACCGCTTCGTCGCTTGGGTCGAGCCCAGCAAGTGCCGTCGGCCCAGCTCGCGCGATGTCGCGTTTCCTTCCCTGTGTGTCGCTGACATCGCTGGCCCACTTGTCAGGCGTGCCTCCTTCCTCAAGCCGACGCCGTCGTCGCTTTCCAAAATCACCGATGCCGTATCCGAATTCCAATCTCGACTTTCCTTGTTTTTGAGCGCCTTCGGGCTATATAAGTCGCATGCCGAGCCCAACCGCACCCACCTCGTCCTTGTTGCAGTTGTTGTGGTGCTCGAGAGCTCGGTTACCGCAAGCTGCAGCCCTAGCCGCCGCCATTCCGAGCCGCACGTCTCTTTTGGTCCATCCCGGCTCCGTTCTCGCGCGAGGTGAGCTCGTCGTGCTCCGTTCTTTTTCCCCGTGTTTTTCTTTCTCTAAATCGTGCTCGGAATCGAGCTTTAGCGTTCTCCGGCGATGGCGCCGCCGTGAATCTCGTCGTCGCGGCTCTGTTCCGACCGAGCGCCGCCGCCGGCTGTTCCTCGATTAGATATGATCCGTCCATCTGGTATCCAACGACCGAAGATTGAAGATACCGTTTCGGTTGTTAGATTTGCTAAAGAGTCCCTGTGTTTTCAATTATGTAACCCGCAGTCCAAAGCGTATTTCCGAATCGCGTATTATCCTTTTGAAAGCGTAGTTTGATCTCAGTTAAGTCAAAATACGTTTTCAGCTATTTACAGTTATGCCACTGAGTTTGTTTTAGTCATAATTTATCCGTTTTAACTCCGATTTCTCCCGTTCAAATTGCGTTAGGTTCGTATTTGAGAGCTCTACATGTTAGTAGAACTGTACAGTAGGTTTGTGATATTTTATTTTCGAGTTTGGATTAAAGTAATTACTTTTCTATAGGAAATCTTCGTAAATTCATAACTTTGTCGTTTTAGCTCCGTTTTTCGTGATCTTTGCGTCTGTGTGATCCTAGCGAGTTGTAGATTTGTTTTAAAAACTTTTTATCTTATTTTCTTACTGTTGGTGTACTGTTCTAATTTTAGTCTTGTTTGTTTATGCATGATTGTTCTAGATGAATGTTGTTGCTATTGTTGATCGAGTATAGACGGTGAGCAATTAGTTGGGGATCAGGAGTTTTTCTACGAGCAAGATCATCAGGACCAGTTTGATCAAGGCAAGTATAGCATGAGATTCTCCTTGTTATCCTATTCACATTAAGCAAATAATATCATTATGCATATATTCCTTGTTAAGGATGACTTAGTGTTGATCTTATTCCTTGATACCTATTATATTGCATGGATTAGTATTGCTAGTGCTTAACATGAACTATGATCATGTAATTTGACTAATAGAATATGCAATAAACACTAAAAGATGACTTTTATTACTGTTAAAGGGTACTAGAGCATGAGATTACTTTGGTGCTCTCGTTACTCTCTATAAGGACTTATCTGTAAGCGAAAATCCGAGATTTACAGTACACCTGTGAGGGCTAAAATGGCTCTGGCTTTAGTCATATAGAAGGACCTTTTCTAGCTTGTTAGTGGTATTCCTTTATGGCATAGGAATGGCTTGACGAATCGGATATAGTGCGGCCTCTGTCCTCATGTGTATAGGCTGCGTGTTATTGTGCCATTTAGAAGGGGGGCTCTACATCTGTTTGCCGAGTGAAATCTAATGGCCCTAACTTGTTAGACGAACCTTCGAAAGACTTCATAGTGTTCCCCTGCCTGCTCACCTTGGAAGTGTTTTGGGAGTAATTAACCCGGGCATATGGGCAGCATGACTCACAGTAAAAGTGTACAACCTCTGCAGAGTGTAAAACTGTTATAACAGCCGTGCTCACGGTCACGAGTGGCCTTGGACCCTTATGGAATAGTGGATCATTAATAATGAATATGTTTTTGCTATTTGTTAATCATTTCACATGGATCATATGTTTATTGTTTACATTGAGACACTATGATATTATTGATATACTGAAATAATGCTAATTAAAAGCTACATGCTGATAAACCTATGTTATGCCTTTGAGCCTCATGAACCCCATGTTACACTTGTTGAGTACGAGATATACTTACGCTTGTTTATTTTTCTTACTTGGATAAAAATCCCGGATGGGTAACAGATGGTGCAAGTAGTGACTACTTCTACTTTCCTGAAGATTACTAGACTTGTAGTCAACCAGTCAATGTGCCTGTGAATGGAGCTACCACGAGAGTTTTACATTTTACTTCCGCTACATTATTGTAAAAACTATGTGATAATAATCGTGATGTAATAACATTTGTGATGATACATCCTTTATAAGTTGTTAACTTATGTGTGATTGATCTCTGGGCACACATAAGAGTATGCATTCCATTTGGTCGTTAAATGGGTGTGACAAATTGGTATCAGAGCTATTGTTGACTGTAGGACGCAAGCCTAGCTAGAAATGGTCGATTTAGTAACTTCTTTTCACTATTTTTATGCTTATTATCTTGCTCTTGTTATTTGATAAATTTTTATGCTTCTTATGTCTCATTCTATTATGAAATTTTGCCTCTATTCTAACTACATCTAAAAACTCTGTAGATGGTTCGTGGCCGTAAGACTGCCCGCATCACCACTGGAGGACACTACCCACCTCGTGCTTTGCTTGCACCTGAAGAGCCACAAGAGGAAGTACCCCAGGAGAATGAGCAGACCCCTGAAGCACCAATCCAAGCGCCAGCACCTTCTCAGAAAGAACCCGAGCCTGAAGAAGACCCTGAGATCATCGAGATTGAAGATGATGAAGAGGAGGAAGCCAATGGAGGAGAGCAACCCCCGTCTCCACCACCTGATGCAGCTGCTGAGGATGTGCCACCTCCTCCAATGGGATGGACTGTGAAGATCTAGCACAAGGCTGGAGGAGATGCTGTCTCTCACCATCGACTTATGGGAATGCTCTCTGCCTACTTTGCTAATTGGCACCCAGCTGTGGAGTACGTCTGTTGGGAGTACACCCATCCGCTGGAGGACACTTACTGGAAGGCAAGAGCGAGCATTTTTCCTAAGGATGAGGAAAAAGGGTCATACCATCTGGACATGATGTATGCTCACATGGGTCGTCGAGCTACCATGGAGGATAGCATTGAAGATGCTGCTTTTGAAGCATGTATGGGCCTTCGCTACCTTCACTTTGACAACATGAAGCATGATATTCACTGCTACTTCCCTCGTGCACACCCCGACCTTGGATGGGCCATGATGGATCCAGTGCAGTTGGAACCACTTCCTCGGGTGATGGTGAACTTTGTCTATGATATGATGGAGAGGAAGCTGCAGTTAGAGAAGATGGTGAAGGCACAGGAGAAGACCATCAAGAGGTGTCAAGCGATGATTGATGAACTCCGAGCAAACCAAGGCATGACCAAGATTTATGAGACATTAGAGCATGAGCCACGTCAGTAGAAAATAGGAGACCTTTATGTAATAAGAACGTTCTTAGTAATGTCAGTTGAGTCTTCGAGTCTGTCGTGTGGTTTGAACTTTGGTGTGATAGTTGCTTTATCATTATGCTTATGTGTGAGTTGGATTTTTGTTATGAGTGCTGGGGCTTGTAGGCATGTCTATAAGTTCCATTTTTAAGAATAAAAAGTTTATTAGTCAAGGAAATAATAGTTGGGTTTGGTATTGTCACGTTTCTGTCCTTGCTGTTTTCTGGAGTAGACTGCAATGTTTCTGATATGGTTCAAAAACGGTTTGTGCAACATTTATGAAATTTTTATGAGAGAAACTTGGCTTAAGCACCTTTTAAATTCCACTGGAATCACCTTTTTATCTGATCTGGTCCAAGAGATATAACTGTCACAAGTTAAAGTTTCTGCACAGTCTGGAATCTAGAACAGTTTCTGTTGCGCCTTATTTTTCATTAACTTAACGACAGAATCTGGTCTTATGGTCTAAATAGAAGTTGTGGGGAATTTCATAAACCTTCCAACCATATAAAGCACGCCTCTATTGGACTTCTGTAGTTCGAGATATGATTGATTTACTGAACTGTTAACATTGATATTCGCCCAGAAAACTTTCAGATCTCATTCTTTATCTTATAAGTGGTTGATAACATGAAAATCTCAAAGTTTGCATTCTTATGGATGGCAGATGGCCGAAAGAGGAAGAGGCAGGGGTCATGGAGGTGTTCCCCCAAATCCACCACCACCACCGTCACCAACTATTGAGCAACTTCTGGCAGTGCAGACACAACTTATGCAATAATTGGTGCAGAACCAACATAATCATCCAGTTGCTGGGGCACCACCACGTGATAAGCGTGGTGAGTTTTTGAAGGGTCATCCCCTGGTGTTCACTTACGCCGCTGATCCCTTGGAAGCAGATGATTAGCTTCGTGCCATGGAAAAGCAACTCAACATTGCACAGTGTGATGACCGGCAGAGGTGTTGTTTGCTTCTGGACAACTCCAGGGAGAAGCTCAGGACTGGTGGGAATCGTATGAGTATGGTCGTCCCACCAATGCTCCCGCAGTCACTTGGCAGGAGTTTAGAGAGAACTTTAGAGCTTATCATATACCAGAAGGGATAATAGAACTGAAGGCAGAGGAATTCTGGAACTTGACCCAAGGGTCATTGTCTGTAGCTGAGTATCGTGACAGGTTTGCTCAGTTGTCACAATATGCTCCACATGAGGTGGCTAATGACAATGATAAGCAGCACCGCTTCTTGAAGGGATTGTATGATGGACTACAATTGCAGCTGATGTCCAATACTTATCCCAATTTTCAGATGCTTGTGAACCACGCTATCGTGGTGGACAACAAGCGCAAGGAGATGGATGCCAAGAGAAAAAGGCTTCAAGGACAAACTTCTGGTAGTAACACTCGTCCGCGTACTGGTTTTCAGCAGGGTAATCAACAGAGGCCTCCTTCTGGTCAGTGGAATCGTGGTCAGGTCCCTTTCCGCAATCAGTTCCCACAACGTTCCCCATTCCAGCCGTAGAATGGTAACCAACGCCCTCCGCAACAGAGTGGGAATCAATCTTAGCGTCAGGGTCCTTCCAATAATACTCCAATGAAGACTAGTGCTCTCAATACCCCCAACAAGCGTTTTCGATGTGGGAAAGAAGGTCACTTGTCCTACAATTGCCCTGAGAAAATCAACCAGCAGACTCCCCAGAGGCAGGGTAGTCACCAGAAGCCTGCATCTAATACTGGAAGGGTGAACCACTTGTCTCAGGAAACAACAGTGGAGGAACCAGAAGTTATGCTTGGTACGTTCGATGTCCATTCCACTTCCGCCACTGTTCTTTTTGATTCTGGAGCATCACATTCTTTCATATCACAATCGTTTGTTAGAATACATAGAATTTATTTGTGTGCCATGAAGAACCCTATATTAGTAAACTCACCTGGTGGAAGCATGCCAGCATCTTATCGTTGTCTCCCGATTAGTCTTATTCTAAGGGGGGTAGAGTTTAAGGTGAGTCCTATAGTATTGAGAAGAGCTGGAATCGATCTTATCTTAGGAATGGATTGGATGATGCAACAACAAGCAGAGATTCAGTGCAAGGGGAAATCAGTAGTGCTGACAACACCAAAGGGAGATAGGATCAGAGTTGATATGAAAGTGCAGAAATAGGAGACCGCTACAGTGAACTAGCTTACTGATGGTGCCAACAAGGAGGACCATGTTGTGGAGGAGTTCTCCGATGTGTTTCCTGAGGAATTGCCAGGTATGTCACCAGACCGTGACATTGAATTTATTATTGAATTATTACCTAGAACTGCACCCATAGCTAAGCGTCCATATAGAATAGGAGTAGATGAATTAGAAGAACTTAAGAAACAAATTAAGGAATTGCAGGATAAGGGTTTCATTCGTCCTAGTTCTTCACCTTGGGGAGCACCAGTGATTTTTGTAGATAAGAAAGATGGTACTTAGAGGATGTGTGTGGATTATCGGTCTCTTAATGAGGTTACCATCAAGAATAAGTACCCGTTGCCTAGGATTGATGACTTGTTTGATCAGTTAAGAGGTGCTTGTGTATTCTCCAAGATTGATCTTCGTTCTGGATATCATCAGTTGAAGATTTGAGCTAGTGATATACCAAAGACAGCTTTTACCACACGGTATGGGTTATATGAGTATACAGTGATGTCTTTTGGTCTGACTAATGCCCCTGCATACTTTATGTATTTGATGAATAAGGTGTTCATGGAATATCTGGACAAGTTTGTAGTGGTATTCATTGATGATATTCTAGTATTCTCCAAGACTGAGGAGGAACATGCTGAACATTTGAGGTTGGTTTTGCAAAAGCTCAGAGAACACCAGTTATATGCCAAGCGGAGTAAATGTGAGTTTTGGGTGAAGGAGGTTTCCTTTCTTGGTCATGTTGTCTCAAATGGAGGAATATCAGTAGATCCTAGCAAAGTGAAGGATGTATTGGACTGGAAGCCACCAACTAATGTAAGTGAGATCTGTAGTTTCTTAGGATTAGCAGGCTATTACAGGAGATTTATAGAGGGATTTTCTAAACTTGCGAAGCCAATGACTGCACTATTAGAGAAGAATGCCAAGTTTGTGTGGTCTGAGAAGTGTCAGGCTAATTTTGAGGAATTGAAGAAAAGATTGACCACTGCACCAGTATTAGTTTTGCCAGATCAGAGTAAACAATTCTCTATCTACTGTGATGCATCTCATTTGGGTTTAGGATGTGTTCTTATGCAAGAAGGTAGAGTTGTGGCATATGCATCGAGACAGTTGAGAAAGCATGAATTAAATTATCCTACTCATGACTTGGAATTAGTTGCAGTGGTTCATGCACTAAAGATATGGAGACACTATTTGATTGGACATAAAAGTGATATATATACGGATCACAAGAGTCTGAAGTATATCTTCACTCAATCAGATTTGAACTTGAGGCAGCTTAGATGGTTGGAGTTGATAAAGGATTATGATCTGGAGGTGCATTATCACCCAGGAAAGGCTAACGTCGTTGCTGATGCTCTTAGTAGGAAAAGCTACGCTAATGAAATGCAAGTAATGCCTATGTCAAGAGAGTTGTGTGCTGAATGTGAGCATCTAAACTTAGGGTTTACCACCAATGCAGTAGAATTGGTACTAGAACCTACTCTGGAGCAAGAAATACGTAAGGGTCAGATGAAAGATGCCAAATTAAGAGAGATAGCGGAGAATATAGTAAAGGGCAAATCACTAGGATTCCATAAGGATGATAAGGGTACGTTATGGTTTGGAAAAAGGCTGTGTGTGCCAGAGGATAAGACTATCAGAGAGGCAATTTTGCGTGAAGCTCATGAGTCAGCTTATTCCATACATCCTGGGAGTACTAAGATGTATCTGGATCTGAAAGAGAAATATTGGTGGTATAGTTTGAAAAGAGATGTTGCTGAATATGTTGCTTTGTGTGACACATGTCAAAGGGTGAAAGCTAAACACCAGAGACCTGCAGGATTGTTACAACCTATGCAGATACCCGAATGGAAATGGGAAGAAGTTGGTATGGATTTTATAGTTGGATTGCCACGTACTCAGAAAGGGTATGATTCAATTTGGGTAATAGTAGATCGGCTAACAAAGGTTGCTCATTTTCTGCCAGTTAGGACTACATATAGCAGTGCAAGGTTGGCAGAATTGTATATGGAGAGAATTGTGAGTCTACATGGAGTTCCTAAGAAAATTGTATCTGATCAGGGTACCCAGTTTACATCTTATTATTGGCAAAAGATACATGAATCACTAGGAACCAAGCTAAACTTTAGTACAACTTACCATCCACAGACAGATGGACAAATAGAGAGAATTAATCAGATATTGGAAGATATGTTGAGAGCTTGTGCTTTACAATATGGTACTGGTTGGGATAAGAGTTTGCCTTATGCAGAGTTCTCATATAACAATAGTTATCAGAAGAGTCTTCAGATGGCACCGTTTGAGGCTCTGTATGGACGAAAGTGTAGAACCCTGTTGTTCTGGAATCAGACAGGGGAAAGTCAAGTGTTTGGGCCTGATGTACTTAAGGATGCTAAAAAGAAAGTAAGAATGATTAGGGATAATCTGAAAATAGCTCAGTCAAGACAGAAGAGTTATGCTGATACTCGGAGGAGAGAGTTGACTTTTGAAGTAGGGGATTATGTCTACTTGAAAGTATCGCCAATAAGAAGTGTGAAAAGGTTCAAAATGAAAGGGAAATTGGCACCAAGGTATATTGGACCTTTCAAGATTGTAGAGAGACGTGGTGAGGTGGCATATCAGTTGGAATTACCTGAGAGTTTGGCAGGTGTACATGATGTGTTTCACGTGTCTCAACTTAAGAAATGTTTGTGAGTACCAGAGGAGCAGATTCCGTTAGAAGAGCTCATTGTTAAAGAGGACCTCACATAAGAAGAGTTTCCAGTTAAAATTCTAGAGACTGCTGAAAAAGTCATGAGGAGTCGAACTATCAAAATGTGTAAGGTTCAGTGGAATCGATACACTGAGGGTGAGGCCACCTGGGAAAGAGAAGAGGATCTGAGGAAAACCTACCCGCAACTGTTCGAGTAAGCATCAACCGAATCTCAGGACGAGATTCATCTTAAGGGGGTAGAATTGTAACACCCTAAAATTTTGGGATATTAAAAAGTAGGTAAATATGATTTTTATACAATTTTGTGAGCATACAAATTTAGAGTAATAATAATTTTTATTAACTTAAAATCAAATATAAGGGTAGAAACATGTTTGTGCACTCATGCTGTTGCATTTGAATTTTTGTGTTGGTGGTTTGATTCAAATTCAAAATAGGATTCAAAATCATTTGAAAATGCTTTGAAATATTTGAAAAGGAAAAAGAAAAAGGGATTTCATTCTCTTCCCGGTTTTCGGCCTGTGAAGCTCAGCGGCCCATCTCTCGCCCGCAGCCCACCACCACGTGCGCGGCCGTTGCTTCACCGCGTGTGGGCCGTTTTCACGTGGTCGACTCTCGCTTCCGCGTGGGCCATCTCCGCGCGCGTGTACCGCTTCGTCGCTTGGGTCAAGCCCAGCAAGTGCCGTCGGCCTAGCTCGCGCGATGTCACGTTTCCTTCCCTGCGCGTCGCTGACATCACGGGCCCACTTGTCAGGCGTGCCTCCTTCCTCAAGCCGACGCCGTCGTCGCTTTCCAAAATCACCGACGCCGTATCCGAATTCCAATCTCGACTTTCCTTGTTTTTGAGCGCCTTCGGGCTATATAAGTCACATGCCGAGCCCAACCGCACCCACCTCATCCTTGTTGCAGTTGTTGTGGTGCTCGAGAGCTCGGTTACCGCAAGCCGCAGCCCTTGCCGCCGCCATTCTGAGCCACGCGTCTCTTTTGGTCCGTCCCCGGCTCCGTTCTCGCGCGAGGTGAGCTCGTCGTGCTCCGTTCTTTTTCCCCATGTTTTTCTTTCTCTGAATCATGCTCGGAATCGAGCTTTAGCGTTCTCCGGCGATGGCGCCGCCATGAATCTCGTCGTCGTGGCTCTGTTTCGACCGAGCGCCGCCGCCGGTTGTTCCTCGATTAGATCTGATCCGTCCATCTGGTATCCAACGACCGAAGATTGAAGATACCGTTTCGGTTGTTAGATTTGCTAAAGAGTCCCTGTGTTTTTCAATTATGTAACCCGCAGTCCAAAGCGTATTTCAGAATCGCGTATTATCCTTTTGAAAGCGTAGTTTGATCTCAGTTAAGTCAAAATACGTTTTTAGCTATTTATAGTTATGCCACTGAGTTTGTTTTAGTCATAGTTTATCCGTTTTAACTCCGATTTGACCCATTCAAATTGCATTAGATTCGTATTTAAGAGCTATACATATTAGTAGAACTGTACAGTAGGTTTGTGATATTTTATTTTCGAGTTTGAATTAAAGTAATTACTTTTCTATAGGAAATCTTCGTAAATTCATAACTTTGTCGTTTTAGCTCCGTTTTTCGTGATCTTTGCGTCTATGTGATCCTAGCGAGTTGTAGATTTATTTTAAAAACTTTTTATCTTATTTTCTTACTATTGGTGTACTGTTCTAATTTTAGTCTTGTTTGTTTATGCATGATTATTCTGGATGAATGTTGTTGCTATTGTTGATCGAGTATAGACGGTGAGCAATTCATTGGGGATCAGGAGTTTTTCTACGAGCAAGATCATCAGGACCAGTTTGAGCAAGGCAAGTATAGCATGGGATTCTCCTTGTTATCCTATTCACATTAAGCAAATAATATCATTATGCATATATTCCTTGTTAAGGATGACTTAGTGTTGATCTTATTCCTTGATACCTATTATATTGCATGGATTAGTATTGCTAGTGCTTAACATGAACTATGATCATGTAATTTGACTAATGGAATATGCAATAAACACTAAAAGATGACTTTTATTACTGTTAAAGGGTACTAGAGCATGAGGTTACTTTGGTGCTCTCGTTACTCTCCATAAGGACTTATCTGTAAGCAAAAATCCGGGATTTACAGTACAACTGTGAGGGCTAAAATGACTCTAGCTTTAGTCATATAGAAGGACCTTTTCTAGCTTGTTAGTGGTATTCCTTTATGGCGTAAGAATGGCTTGACGAATCAGATATAGTGCAGCCTCTGTCCTCATGTGTATAGGCTGCGTGTTATTGTGCCATTTGGAAGGGGGGCTCTACATCTGTTTGCCGAGTGAAATCTAATGGCCCTAACTTGTTAGACGAACCTTACAAAGACTTCATAGTGTTCCCCTGCCTGCTCACCTTGGAAGTGTTTTGGGAGTAATTAACCTGGGCATATGGGCAACATGACTCACAGTGAAATTATACAACCTCTGCAGAGTGTAAAACTGTTATAACAGCCGTGCTCACGGTCACGAGTGGCCTTGGACCCTTATGGAATAGTGGATCATTAATAATAAATATGTTTTTGCTATTCGTTAATCATTTCACATGGATCATATGTTTATTGTTTACATTGAGACACTTTGATATTATTGATATACTGAAATAATGCTAATTAAAAACTACATGCTGATAAACCTATGTTATGCCTTTGAGCCTCATGAACCCCATGTTACACTTGTTGAGTACGAGATGTACTTATGCTTGTTTATTTTTCTTACTTGGATAAAAATCCTGGATGGGTAACAGATGGTGCAAGTAGTGACTACTTCTACTTTCCTGTAGATTACTAGACTTGAAGTCAACCAGTCAATGTGCCTGTGAATAGAGCTACCACGAGAGTTTTACATTTTACTTCCGCTACATTATTGTAAAGACTATGTGATAATAATCGTGATGTAATAACATTTGTGATGATACATCCTTTATAAGTTGTTAACTTATGTGTGATTGATCTCTGGGCACACATAAGAGTATACACTCCATTTGGTCGTTAAATGGGTGTGACATGCAACTCCTCTTTGGTGCTGTCCTCACGCTCCTTTTCAACCTTGGAATTGTCCTCATGGTCTTTGTCCTCCTTTGCGCTAGTCGTATGGTACTTCTCCTCCTTGGAGCATGTCGTAACCTTCTTTTGTTCCTTGGTTGCAATTTGCCTTGCACATTGCTGCTCTTCCACTAGAATAATTTGGCGTCATTCATGAAGCATGGTACTGCAAATAATAAATAGGATTTCTAAAAATCATTGAATTTACTAGAATGAAAACAAAATTGATGGGAAAGATAAGATGGCTTACCCAAGACGAGGACGAGCTTTGCTCACCGCAACAATGTCCTATGGTTCCGTCTCAGGCACAAACTCATCATCGCCGCCAAGTAAGGATGGACCATTATCACGTCCTTCTTCATCAGAATCTGGGATCAACTCAAATCGGTCTACACCCCCCTTCCTGTGTGTCTTGGGCAAAATCCTGGCCTTCTATGGCGATGCACTGCTTTTCCTGATCCCACCACGTTCCGCAACGACTATCTCGGCCACGCGTGCGACTAGCAGGATGCATCCCACAGCTGTATTGGATCCCCAAGGCACGACTCATCTGCAAGCGACATATGAACCTGCTAGTCCCGTGTGCCCCCTTGCCACCCACCATTGGACGCCCGGTGAAGCACAGGAAGCCCGCTAATGTAAGAACCTATAAAAATTTCAAAATTAAATATAGACCATTGTGGTGGTTTAACGAAATTAGAAATCATCTTTGCCAAAGTCCTAGAAAAAATCTGGGTGATGAATTGATGTTTGTGAGCATGCTTACATGAGTTCACAAATAAAGTAATTCCAGATTCAAAGGATACACATGTCTGTACTAATAAGCATGACCAAACAAGGTAAAAACCTATATTGACTGAAACGTTCTCAAATGATGTGCGTGATAGCTAACCTTCATAGGAGAGGCAGAGGCAACGCCCGTGCGCTAGTGCAGGGGGCAGGCTGGCGTCCACGGGTCCAAACAAGGAAGGGGAAGCCTCCACCCACGGCCGGTGGAGGGGGCAGGCCGGCGGTGCTTGATGGGGAAGGGGACGCAGCCGTAGATTGGGGCAGCTCCCGAGCCACGGACGAAGATGCGAGGGACGAGGCGCCTCGGAGGATGCGGGCAGAGGTGGCGCGCCAAAGGAGGTGAGCCAAGATGGTGGCCGCTCATGCGCCTGTGGGCCAACTGGATCCAGATCGACGTGCCATCGCACGTGGACCGGAGGAGGAAGCAGAGCGCAGGGCCAACGCCGCATGCGAAATGGAGAAGGAGGAGGCGCAGCGGAGGGGCGATGTCGCACACAGACTGGAGGAGGAGGTGGAGCGGAGGGGTGATGTTGGACGTGGACTGGAGGAGGCGGAGCGGAGGGGCGACGCCCACGAGCGGATGCGGATGGGACGAGGCCGAGAGGATAAGGCTCAGTCATTTTTTTAATTATTACCGGAAGGCATAGGCTGCGTTGGCTGCTTTACTAGCTGTGGGACCCATGTCGTAGCTACAACGACACTCTTTGTGGGTGTTGATATTAGATACGCATATGAAAGAATTCAAGAAAAATAATTCGCAAGCGCACGGATATCGGTGAGCACTTCACCCGGGAGATAAGTCCAGAGTATCGTATTTGTTTTATCCGCAAGGAGAAAGCGTGCGATGACTAACCTAGTCTTTACTATTACCCTTGGGCCACACTACAAGTGGTGAAGATATAAGCGATTAGAGAGAACTACGATGACAGTCTGGTTCTAACCTATGGCAAGCTATGATACTATTGGTATTAGGGGAAATACCGATGGAAAAGAGACACCACAGAGGATGCTTGACCAAGATACTTAAATCCTACCAAACCTTCTGACGGGAGGAGGCTCCAAAGGTAACCATGGGATTGTCACGTCCCACGCAACTACTCACTAATTCGGCCAGATAGGGGATATCTACGAGTATTCCTAGCCCAAGCACCATGCTTTCTCTCTGGAAAATATGAATTAGGGTTTATGAACTCTCTCCTCTAGGGGCCAGGGGCCTTGCTTATATAACCCCCTAGGAAGCACCACAGCCTTTTAGATTATACTTTTTCCATCTGTGGCTCTTTATCTCTACGTAAACCTGACATGTCGGCCATCTTTGATTATTTTTAGCTGATACCCTGCAGAAATAGATATTCACCAAAACTCATGGAATTCTGTCAGTTAAACACCTAGTCTATGGTGGTAATTAATTTTGAAGCATTCTTTTACTTAAGTTGACGGTTAAAAATGATAGTTAACTACCGTCAACAAACTCCCCCACACTTGGACTTTTTCTCGTCCTCGAGAAAAGACTGGATTACCTTAGGCATAGTCTCTAGCCAAGACATCAATAGTAGATTTATTCCTTAGTCATAATTGTACTGCGGGATTCAAAGTGTCTATCATACCATTATGGGCAGTTGAAGAATGGAACAACCTGAAACTGAGCCCTTTTCTCCTTTCAACCTGTCACTTGGTGTTTTGTATGTATTTGAAATAAAAACATAGCTTACCTTCTACCTCATGTGGTACTCTCAAGTTACTCAAGATATGTGGTATTTGTAGACCTCTCTGAGGTATGTTTGACGAATGCCTTAAAACACATCCTATTCTACAAAAGCTTATCTAGAGTTGAAGTTATTTCAAGGATGTAGCATACTTACCTTGCATATATTACCCAGTCAAAACAAGATCCAAGGAGGGGAGTGACATACCCCTAGATCAGGACGTGCATGTGGTGTGGTTTCAAAAGAATAAATATAGTAGGAAATATTTATGGAAGGTAGAGGGGGGTGCAAAATAATTCTACAATTCTCCTTTACAAAAGATACACTTATTCAGCTTTAATTTGAGGAATTGCAACTTGAAACTTGTACTTCACAAAAGGAAAAATTAATACTTTTTTCTCTCTCTTTCTTTCTTCTTTTTCTCTTTTTTTACAATAATATACTGAACTTTAACGGAACATTTATGAGAGGATGATAACATTCTGGAGCATTTTAGAATCATGGCTAGCAATCAAGAAAAAACCTATAGGGAATATATTTTTGATTGTTTACTCCCAGGGTAGGAGCTGAACAAATTTTTGAGTTGATCTAAATAGGTAATACGGTGGTGCGTACTTCCAGGGTAGAAGTAGTAAGGGGTGAAAAGATTAGTGTGAATCCTGATCTTGGGAGCATGGCCCACCTCTCAACAAGGGTCTAGCACGGGTTGACCAAACTCAACACAAAGTAAATAGCTTATGAGCTAGTTTTTATACATATAAGGCTCTATTAGGCATTTTATTCTTACCACAGAGGAGAAGCATAGTTAAAAATTTTAACATTTTTGTAAAAGAAATTTTCCAAGTGACAAAGTATCAGAAATTAGGTTCTCGTGATTCTACTATCTCTCACTCCACAACAACTTAAATGATATGGGGTCCCTAAAAATTAAGTTCCCAACAGTAATAGGACTTCCAGGAAAGAATCATGGTGTGAGTCTATAAAGAGATCATAACTAAAATAATCTATTCCCTTTAAATTCAGCATTAAATATGTTGTACTTAAGAATTCATAATGCAAAACGCAACAGAAAGTGTGTATACAAAAATTGGAGCGTGTAGGGAGCATACCTGACCGTGGTCGAAGGATAGAGCGAGGAGGGCTTACCACCTGGGCGCCTGCCCCTAGGTTTCGGTGGCCGCCCCACTTGGGGTGGATTTCCATAGCCCGCTTCAACGTGTAGGGTCCTCGTGTTATGTATCTTCAAGATTTTTCGTTCGTGCGGTAAAATCTATTCATTATATCGTCGGGTTCCTCCCCCACACTTATTTCCTAGTTTCCTTTATACAAAACATGGTGGAGACAAAAGCACAAGCAAAATATATCCAATAATAATAAGAAACCAACTCTTTATTCAGTATCATGTAAGGCACTTTGTTTACAATAAAAAGAATTCTGAATAAAAGAATTAATCTAAGCAAAAGAATTTAAGCGATCTCACAACTAATCTCGAAGGTGCCTTATCAACTGCTAGACAGACTCAATCTACTTCTTCGGCTCAGGAGGCTCTGAGGCACTTACACGCTTTTCTATTTTCTTATTGTCCTTCTCTATGTCCTCTACTTTCTCGTGCGTGCGAAGAAAACATCTATTCTGAAGGCATAGAGTGGCTTCTATAGAGGAGATAGTAGCCTGCTAAGCCTCTATCAGTTTCTCTAGATCAGCTAAAGTCTTGTGACGCTTGCGCGGAGCTTCAGCCTTAGCAAGGGCGTGCTTAGGAGCTTCCTCGGGTGGAAGGAATTTGACTTTGCTTGGATGAGCACGAACCCCTTCGAAGTAGGTGCGTTCCCCAGTGCTGTACTTGGCACAGACGATTTCTCCTTTCTTGTTGGTCTTCACACCAACAAGCGTCTCATTGTGCTTCGGCGGCAAGAGCTTGGTTCCAGCAAGTAGCTTGACGATGGGCCCCTTTGACGATTTATCTTCTAGCAAGGGGGGCTACGGAAGTGCTATGAGAACTGGCTGAGCGAAGTAAGATTGGCTATAGCTATGAGGTCTTGGTGGAATGGTAGCGAGGGGTTGAGCATTGCTAACTGGGATAAGAGCTTTGCAATTTGGATCTTCCTTGGGGATGGAGTTGAGGTCGAGACCATAGGGGATCATCCTCTTGTCGTGGTTGGCCATTGGAGCTTGGGAGAGAGAGCTAGCAAGCTTCTAAGAAGGAAAAGAGGAATGATCTGATGGAATGAGGATGGCTGACGTCATGGGGCGTTTATATAGGAGGGTTCGGAGGACCAAAACGGCACCTAAACGGTATCTCATGATAAAAACACCCGAATAAGCTAGGAATAAACTTTTTCTAGAAGAAGAAAGCAGAAGAATCGCGAAGGTAAAAGGCGGCGGCGAAACAGCGCAGGGGGTGGGGTGGCCGCCCAGCCCTAGGGGCTGGTGCCCGGCCCACGAGCCTGGTTTTGATTCACTTTTTCGCAGAATTTTCTAAATATTTTTGCTATTTCGAAAAATATGTTGGGCCCTGAAAAACAAAAACAAAAAAGGTCAGGCCCAACAATACTTAAGTAATAAAGAAATTAATAACATCTAATTCTTTTAATTCTTTATTGGGCTCTAAAAATAATTTAAGGCATTGGCCATTTAGCTTTAATAACGTACCTTCGTCGTTTTGAAGCGTGACCGCGCCATGTGATGATGCGTCTACCACTTTAAATGGTCCTTCCCATTTACTTCATAGCTTTCCATGTCCAAAGAGTTTCACCCTAGAATTAAAAAGTAATACCTTATCTCCTGGAGCGAACTCCTTCTTCTTAATTCTCTTGTCATGCCATCTCTTAACTCTCTCTTTATAAATCTTTGAATTGTGATATGCTTTTTCTCTCCATTGATCTAACTCTGAGAGTTGCATTTTCCTCCATATTTCGGTAGCATCAAGGTCCATGTTCCATTTCTTGATAGCCCAGTGAGCTTTGAATTCTAACTCAACTAGTAGGTGGCAAGTCTTCCCATACACCAACTGATAAGGAGACATCCCAATAGGTGTCTTGTATGCAGTTTGGTATGCCCAGAGTGCTTTGGGAAGCTTGTCCTTCCATCCAGTACACATCTCATTTACTGTCTTCTGCAGAATGTTCTTAATTTGCTTATCTGATGTTTCTGCTTGCCCACTTGTCTGAGGATGATAGGGGTAGCAACGTTGTGACGTATTCCATGCTTAGACAAGTAGTGCTCAAAGCACTTGTCGATGAAGTGTGATCCCCCGTCACTTATCACTATCTTCAGGACTCCAAATCTAGGAAATATTATCTCTTCAAACATCTTCTTGGAATTTATGTTATCAGCTTTCTTGCATGGCAGGGCTTCAACCCATTTGGAGACATAATCTATTGCCACCAGAATGTACTCACATTTCTTCGATGGTGGGAATGTTCCCATATAGTCGATTCCCCAGACATCAAAGAGTTCGATCTGAAGATTGTTGATGAGTGGCATGGCATCTCTTGTATTGATATTGCCGTTCCTCTGACATGGTTCACATCTTCGGATGAATTCTCTTATGTCTTCATACATTGTTGGCCAAAAGAACCCGCATTGCCAAATCTTTGCATGTGTGCGGAATGCCCCATAATGTCCTCCATATGGTGACGAATGACATCTCTCAATGATTTTTATTCCTTCCTCAATAGGTACACATCTCCTGAGTAGACCATTTGAGCAGACTCGAAAGAGGTATGATTCATCCCATATGTGAGTACGACTTTCCTGGACGAGTTTCCTTTTGTTTTCTCCTGGTGGTACATATCCTGAAACTATAAAATTAACAATATCTACATACCAGGGGCCAGATCTATTGATCCCGTAGAGCATGTCTCCCGGAGTGAATCGTCAGTGGGCAGTTCTTGTGAATTCTCAAACTACATTCTAGACAAGTGATCAGCAACAGAATTTTCTACTCCCTTTTTATCTTTTATTTCTAAGTCAAATTCTTGGAGTAACAAAATCCATCGTATTAAATGAGGTTTAGCATCTTTCTTAGTGAGCAAATATTTCAGAGCCGCATGATCAGAATAAATAATTACTTTAGCTCCCACTAAGTAAGATCTAAACTTATTGATAGCAAAAACAATAGCAAGGAGCTCTTTTTCAGTAGTTGCATAATTAAGCTGAGGTCCTGTTAAAGTTTTGCTAGCATAGGCTATTGCATGATGCTTTTTATCTTTAGTTTGTCCTAAAACTGCCCCCGCAACATAATCACTTGCATCACACATAATTTGAAAAGGTAAAGACCAATCAGGGGGTTGAATGATTGGTGCTGAGATGTGTGCTTTCTTTAAAATTTCAAAAGATCTTAAACATGCATCATCAAATTCAAAAGGAACATCCTTGGCTAGCAAACGAGTAAGAGGTCTAGCAATAAATGAGAAATCTTTTATAAATCTACGATAAAAACTAGCATGGCCAAGAAAACTTCTAATTCCTCTTTCAAACACTAAGTGTCCTAGCACTATTCCTTCTAATTCCGCTTTCAAACCAGCATGGCCAATAAATGAGGAACATTCACAGGTGGAGGTAGCTATTCAATTACTTCAATTTTAGCCCTATCTACCTCTATACCTCTTTCAAACACTAAGTGTCCTAGCACTATTCCTTCTCTAACCATAAAGTGGCATTTCTCCCAATTAAGGACTAAGTGCTTTTCTTCACATCTTTGCAAAACTCTATCTAAATTTTCAAGACAATCATCAAAAGTTTTTCCATAAACAGAAAAGTCATCCATGAAAACTTCAATAATCTCTTCAATCATTTCAGAAAATATAGACATCATACATCTTTGAAAAGAAGTTAGAGCATTACATAACCCAAAAGACATTCTATGATAAACATAAGTTCCATAGGCACATGTAAAAGTAGTTTTGCTTTGATCATCAGGATGGATAGGGATTTGGTGATACCTCGAATATCCATCAAGGAAACAAAAGAAAGAATGATTGGCTAACCGTTCTAACATCTCATCAATAAAAGGCAACGGAAAATGATCCTTCTTAGTAGCTTTATTAAGCTTTCTATAATCTATGCACATCTGCCATCCTGTGACGGTACGTTGAGGGATCAACTCATTCTTCTCATTCTTAACAACAGTCATGCCTCCCTTTTTAGGCACAACTTGGACAGGGCTTACCCACTCAGTGTGTGGCACGGGATAAATAATCCCGGCGTGCAAAAGTTTCAAAACTTCCTTTTTAACAACCTCCCTCATAGCATTGTTGAGTCTACATTATGGCTCTCTAGAAGGTGGAACAGTAGGATCTGTTGGAATGCGATGGGTGCAAAGGGCAGGACTGATTCCTTTAAGATCTTGGAGTGAGTAGCCAAAAGCTGATCAATATTTCTCTAAGATAGCCATTAAGCAAAAAGTTTGCTCCTGAGTGAGTTTATCACTTATGATCACAGGGAACTCTGGATCGTCATTTAGAAAAGCATATATAAGACCAGTTGGTAAAGGTTTAAGCTCTATAGGAGGTCTAGGTGGCTCTGCAAACTCATCTAAAGGTTCAGGCTTAGAGTAATTAGCCTCTTCTTCTATGAAGAATTGAGCATCATCCTCTAGACCTGAGTCAACTAAGAACTCTATAGAAGCTGCCTTAAATTCCTCTAGTGGGTCAGATTCTGAATAAGATTCAGTCCTAGTACTTAGAGAATGAGATATGGACACTGGAAATTGGAGTTTCTTTCCAAAACAAATATTTATTTTCCCTGTTTGTCCTTCATAAAGGAGTCTTCTAAAAGGTTGTCCTATCAACAGGTCGAAATCCCATATAGGGAAGACATAAAAGCTCAAATGAACCAAGGTTCCTTCTACCTAGATTGGTTGGATATGTAAAATTCTTAGACTGGGGACAATATGTCCTGAAAGACTCTTCATCCGTTTTATAGTTGGGGTTAATGTCATGTGCCTCATTAAATGTTGTGCAAGTGAAACAGACATGATATTAATGCCTACAACTAGATTATAGAGAGCATCTATGTGATTGGAATTAAATGAGCACCGTATTGGAAGAGAGGGTGAATCCAAACGGATCACATCAGAGAAAAGCTCTGATTCCTCTAACCATTCACTGCTTATGACTGACACTAGCTCTACTGAAGTGCTTCTATAAGAAATATCCTCAGAAGGATTCAAAGATTCTCTAAGGTGATTATGATGATTCTGTGGTTTCTTTATAGAATGATAATTCATAATGTTTCCAAAATCGGAAAAAAGATCGGGTTCGATATCAAGCATAAAATCAGGAAACAAAATTTCTTCTTCTTGCTCAGAACTTGGAATAGCTGAAGTAGATGGTATATTTGGCAAAGAAATTGCTTCAGCCACTTGAGGTTATTCTTCTAGGAGATTATATAATTCAGAGGATAGGATTTGATCTAAGATTAATCTTGCTTTTTCTGACGAAACATGCAAGAATGATCCTCCAGAAGTTGTATCAAGCAATTTCTTACAGTTTTTATGAAGACCTTTATAAAAATGTTGAAGAAGAATAGGGTCTTGTAAACTGAGGTCTAGGCCAGATGCTAAAAGAGTAGTGAAATGATTCCAGGATGAGGCCAAAGATTCACTAGGTTCTTGCTTAAAAGTCAGAACCTTAATTCTAAGGTCGACGATTTGGGAGATAGGATAAAAATCTAGGCAAAAATTAGAACGTAAGGATCCCTAATCTCCTTGTTGCTTACCTATGGCTTTATCATACCATTGTCTAGCTTTTCCCTTTAAAGAGAAAGGAAATAGCTTCCAACGTAAAGTTTGATCAGACATGCCCTCTATGCGAAGACAGTCACATGTTTGCTCAAAGTCTCTAATATGAAGGTACGGGTTTTCGTCTACTCCTCCTGAAAAGGATAGACTTTGGACCATTGCAATCAACCGCGGACTCAGCCTATAGTTAGGGGTTTGGATAGGTTGTGATGACTCCCATGGTACTAGGCTAGTCTCCGTGGGTGCAAAAAATTAAAAGATAGGAATTGAATTTGTGTTATCCATAAGGATAGAAAAAGGTAAGAAGAATAAGGTAAGAAATAAAAAGGAAAAGATAAAAGTATAGGTACAAGGTAAAGCAAGACTTAAGATTAACTCAGCTGACGTCTTTCTCCCTGGCAACTGCGCTAGAAATGCTTGTTGATATTAGATACGCATACAAAAGAATTCAAGAAAAATAATTCGCAAGCACACAGATATCGGTGAGCACTTTACCCGGGAGATAAGTCTAGAGTATCATATTTGTTTTATCCGTAAGGAGAAAGCGTGCGATGACTAACCTAGTCTTTACTATTACCCTTGGGCCGCACTACAAGGTGGTGAAGATATAAGCGATTAGAGAGAACTACGACGACAGTCTAGTTCTAACCTATGGCAAGCTATGATACTATTAGTCTTAGGGGAAATACTGATGGAAAAGAGACACCACAGAGGATGCTTGACCAGGGTACTTAATCCTACCAAACCTTCTGACGGGAGGAGACTCCAAAGGTAACAATGGGATTGTCACGTCCCACGCTACTACTCACTAATCCGGCCAGATAGGGGATATCTACGAGTATTCCTAGCCCAAGCACCACACTTACGCTATGAATGATTACTCTATTCCCTACGCGAAACGAATAAAGTAAACTCGTAAACCAAAGAACAATAATAACAACGTACTTACTTAGTATTAGAAGTTGAATTGCCGAAGAATCCTACAACCAAGCCTCGGGTTAGGAGACTTGACCCCGTAGATACAAGCTTAGAGAGGAGACACCGACAGGCCGGGCTTCCTCCAATCTTCTACCTCCACTCTAACTCTCTCAATCTAGAAGAATAACTCTAATCTCACATAGAGACTACAAAGCTAAACTCTCTTGTATGTGCCCCTCTCAGGCAAATTCTCTCTGAAAAAATATGAATTAGGGTTTCTGAACTCTCTCCTCTAGGGGCCAAGGGCCTTGCTTATATAGCCCCCTAGGAAGCACCACAGCCCTCGGATCAAACCGACCTTGATCAATGATTTTTATTCATCCTCAAAGGCGGTGGAGGCAGGATCCGCGAGGTGGAAGGTGATTGGCTCCCTGGGTGGGGCGGCTGCCCCTGTCACAGTGACAGGTGGGTCCCACCTCCCAGGGTTTGGCTTCACGAACCTTCTAAATTATACTTTTTCCATCTATGGCCCTTTCTCTCTATGTAAACCTGACATGTGGGCCATCTTTGATTATTTTCAGCTGACACCCTGTAGAAATAGATATTCACCAAAACTCGTGGAATTTTGTCAGTTAAACACCTAGTCTATGGTGGTAATTAATTTTGTAGCATTCTTTTACTTAAGTTGATGGTTAAAAATGATAATTAACTACCGTCAATAGTGGGACTGCCGCTGGGAGCTAGAACGACACTAATTGCGGGACGGAGGGAGTAAGCTCTTTTTCTCTCCTGACCAAAGTGAACTAGTAAACAGGAAAAGCTGGTGAACCTAGTCTTGAGATGCTTCACAGGCTTATGCTAAGCACCACTGTGCAAAAAATGAACCCTTATTTTGACTTTTAAGTGTGGGTCCCACATTTTTTTAATAAAAAAACACTACTATAGAAATGATTGTAGGAGGCACTGCCCAAACATTAACCGAGGCGGCCACAAAATCCAACCACCTCGGTTAATGCCAGGTGATTAACGGAGGCGGTCATTTTTATTTATAGAGGCAGTCAGGAAATGCTCGCCTCCAAAAATAAATTTATGGAGGCGGTCATTTTAAGACAATTGCCTCTAAAAATAGTCTATTTTCAGAGACAGACATCCGCCTTCGCAAATCTATTTTTGGAGGCGGGCACACTATAAGGTAGACTTAGCTTAACCTAGCACACTCCCAAGCTCCTAGCCCGTCCCACTCCCAGTTGTACCCCTCCTCTCCCCATCCGGACACGCCCCTATCCCAGACCGACCCCGCTCCCCGTCCCGCCGCCCGTCTTCCATACCGGCACTCCGGCGCCCCTCAGGGTGCCCCACCCCTCCCCTCCTCCACCGGTGGCCATCTCCTCCCTGCTACAACTCTTAGCTCTCCCAGTTCGGTGCCCCACCCCTCCCCTTCCTGCTATGGCGGTGGACCCTCTACTAGCGGCGGTGGACTGGCACATGGCAGGCGGTGGACCGGCGCATGGCGGATCTGAGCCCCTCTCTCGGTGGCGGCCCTCTCTTCTCCCTCCGGCGTTGCCTCCTCTCCTCCCTATGGAGGCACGGCCCTCCTCCCTATGGATCCGGTGGCGGTGTGGCACAAGGACGACAAATCCAGTGGGGGCGGTGCAGGGACGTTGGATCCGGTGGTGGTGCGGCGCGAGGACACCGGATCTAGTGGTGGTGCGGTACGGGGATGCTGAATCTAGTGGTGCACGGCACGCGACGGCGCACGGGGAGGTGGTAGTGGTGGTGGGCCTACACGGTGCAGGTGGGCTCGCCAGTGGGCTTTCATTTTTTATTTTTTGAAAATGATTTACGGAGGCGGGCAAAGCAACCACCTCCGTAAGTCCTGCATTAACTATGACATTTGATTAGAGGCGGTTGCAATGCCTGCCTCCGTTAATCCAAATAGCCCACCTCCAAAAAGATTTTTGTAATAGTGAAACTAGCATCCATCCAACCACCTGACGCTATGTTCTGTCACAACCCAAATTAAGGTCCCAACTTAATATTTTCAAAAACACCTTGGAAGCTTGAGAACCTAACCAGCTTCTCCTTGGACCCTGACCCGAAACCTTGCTACACCTCATAATGTGCTTGGATCATGAGTCTTCATCAACATTGGCACGAGCCAATCACCTTTTAGCTCCTTTCTGGTAAAGAACGACTTTACTATTAACTTATCGGAAACTATTGGATCTAGCTCTTGAAGGACAAGGTATTCCAAATTCAACTCCTAAACCTTGGCTTATCAACCGTACTTTTTCAGCAAAGGAACAATGTTTTCCCCTTATAACAAATTAGTGAACAGTACTTTTCAGCCTGGCTTTTCAGCAAAGCAAAAAGGGCCGAGTCTAACCAAGTCAACCTTGGTCAACACAATGGTTGACTTAGCAAAATTCTCAAGGCTATCACCCAAGAAGTGATCTCTGAATCTCATATGGTTTCTACAATCTCTATGAATTGTATTAAAGGCCTCAAATATAATCTCTCCTCTCCAAATACAATATCCCCAATTTTATGTTCTGTCAGATCATCCGATGATCTGATGGACCTTCTGCTAGCACGTATACAATAGAACCAGTTTAGCTGAGCTATGTCCTCCTCTCCCCTCTCTTGGCCCCACTTGTTAGCCCAAAGTGGAGACTTAGTTCTAACCACTCCTGCTATCTCCTCACCTCATCTCTCTCCCTTTCTCTCTACAAGGCATAGAAAGCATGAACTAGAGAGAGAAAAGAGGGGACACAAGAGAAAGAAAAGAAAAGAAAAGAAAAGGAAGAAGAAGAAAGGAAGATCAAGCCAAGGTAAAGCATCACAATCTCAAGTAGAAGATGAAGATCACCATCTCCATCTCCTTTTATTCTCTAATGTCATCCCCAAACCCTAACCCATGATTTCATCTCGCATGAGTGAAGATAAAGGTGCTAGCAACTCAATCCACCTCAAGTGTAAGCCCCTTCCTTTCTCACTCAATCACCTCATGGATTCCTTGAATGGCTCTCTAATTTGAGTAATGTGTTTTCGTATGAAAAAGAGCATGGTCTTAGTGGCCCAAGGGTCATCTACTCATCAAAGCTAAGTCACCAAAACTCAAGTTCATGAAATTCTTCTTTTTACTCAAGTTTGGTCAATTATCAATCACTAGATTCATCCCCCAATTGGAAGGCAAAATCCTAAGTTGCAGAATCCTAACACCTCACCCAAACACTCCTAAATGGTCACCACACATCCCTATGGTAAACATCACCTAGAAACCCTAGCCCTAAACTCAAGAACACCAATAACAAATGAACCACCTAGGTTCTATCGACGTCATCCTCATGGACCGTCTGGGAGAACACTGGACCGTCTATGGGATCACCAGAGCCAATACTAGGGAAGTGCACACTTGGACCGATCCACTGAACCGTCTGACAATGTTCCCATGGACTGTCTAGAGGAACCTCGGACCGTCCGTGAGAACATCAAACCCCCATCCTAGAAAACATCCTCTTTGGGAATGCACCCGCGGTCTATTTGGGAGCACACCGAACCGTCTGGAAATATTCATGAATATTTATTTCTATAAACCCTTGACCCTGAACCCAACCATCGGAGCACATGTTTAGATACCTCCTAAGGCAACACTAGTTCACCCTTTGATTCATCCAAAGAGCTCTCTAACATAGATCACAAGTTTATGTCTCTTATCGCTCAAGTTCATCGATCTTCCTGAGCAGTCTCAACATCTATTCCTCCAAAGGATCTCATGCAGATTAGCCTAGCTATGGTGTGAGATACGCATGTAAGTTGTCATGATCACCCTTGATCATTGGGACTCTATGACAGGGAGGCACCACTACTAATAACCCTTACTTTGGTTACTCATGTGATACATGTTCATTAATAGTTGCATCTTATTCCATTGTTTCTTAATCAACTAAGTAAGACTCACTAAAGTTAGTTCAACCCACTTAAATGTTCTGAGCCCCTTAACTACTTATTGGGCTCATAACATTTAACATGCTTAGCTGGCTAGCAGCATTTTTTAATTTTTTTATTCATTTGTCACCGTTGGTTTGTAACCAAAGGTGCTGAGGTTTATTTTCACCGTGGACTATCAGCATCAAATAGCAAAACTGGCTATGTCAAAACAATAGCAAACTAGCGGTGGTAGGTCTTTTCGACCCGGCGATGATAAGATATGTGTAGTAGTGTTCATCCATGTGTGTGTGTGTGTGTGTGTGTGTGTGTGTGTGTGTGTGTGTGTGTGTGTGTGTGTGTGTGTGTGTGTGTGTGTGTGTTTTTGACATATAGAACCGGAAGCCGGATTTCATTGCTGTCTTTTATTTGAAATCAGTTTTGTTATTGGCTGAATAATCTTACCTTCTAGATTACAGTTTAGTTGGTGTGCACGTGTCACTAGACTAGTGGAGTGAAGACATTAATTGATAGTTACACCATTTTGTCCTATTATTATTTCAATTTTGCCACTGCCTGGTCGTGCAGGAAAACCCCCATCTGACTGCACACTCCATTTTATGAAATAAATAGTCATTGTATTCTCATTGTTCTAAAAAGGGAAACAGAAGGGCCAGGGAGGGCTCCTTGCATGCGCCCCTTCTTTTCTCTTCAGACGCGTGCCGCCGGTTGCGCCGTGTGCGCTCCTTCTCTTCTCTTTAGACGCACGCTGCACGGACGTGCCATCCCTTCTCTGCAGACGCGCGCCATTCCGAAGTATGTCCCACCCTAAAAAGCACGCCCAGCATCTTCTTCTCCTCCACCCCACTGTAACCACTCCCAGATTGGATCTCAACAAAACCAAGAAAATCACCCAGGAAATCACAGAACCCAAGATCACGAAGAAAATCACATACATCCAAGATTGAAGCATTTATTCAGGCAAAGTATCAACAGCAACAGGTATTTCAAGTCAGATTAATGCATGTTCATATCTCCTCCCAAGGTTCTTCCCTTTTCAATTCTTACTGCTTTCCTTCCATCATACCATGTGATGGGTATTTTCAACACATTCAGAAAGTAATAGATTGCTAGTTGTCTACATATCTTCACATATTGCTAGGAGGTCACAGATTACTAGGAAGTCACATATTGCTAGATAGTTACAAATTGCTAGATATTCATAGATTTTCACATGTCTTCATCCATGCCACAGTGCCACTTTGTGGGTTGGTGTGCAGTTTATATATATATATTCACCATGTGTTTGACATATAGAACCTAAAGCCTGATTTCATTGCTGTCTTTTATTTCAAATCAGTTTTGTTATTGGCTGAATAATCTTACCTTCTAGATTACAGTTTAGTTGGTGTGCACATGTCACTGGACTGGTGGAGTGAAGACATTAACCGATAGTTACGGCATTTTATCCTATTATTATTTATATATTTTCCGTGGACAACTGACATTTCCTGTTTTTTTTATTTGCCACCTTCTCTTGTTTTTACATTCCCACTTTTGTCTTTTGAGGTGTGGACATGATCGAAAAAGGGTTCTCACTTTTCGTCATGATCATCAGGAGCAAGGACACCGCCGTACATCGTATCTGTCAAGTGAAAATCATAATCGAACTATTTCTCTTGTCCATGTCGTTCACATGTATGGAGTTTGATATCACAAGAAAAAAGTATATTGTTTTATCTTGCATTCTGCTCACGATTACATTTTCAGACAACAGCACACCGTTTTTCCTCGCCAACTTCTTCCACTGTGATTACATTTTCAGACAACAGGACACTGTGATTACATTTTCAGACAACAGCACACCGTTTTTTTTTGGGGGGGGGGGGGGGGGGGGGGGGGGGGGGGGCGGTAGGGGTGGTGGGGCGTGGGTGTTAGAAAGTTATGGTAGCCGGATCTCATACTGAAGACTACAGGGCTCTAATTTATAATAAAGAAATCTGGAGTTGTTGAGAAGTAGTTAGGCAGCACGCTCAAGGCATCATTTGCAAAGAATTTTCTTCAGTTGCAGGCATGGTAAACTGGTAATTGGTAAATAGCTTGCAAACTCCAATGCCACTAAAATTGTGCGTTTCAGATCAGTTCTATTCTTGGTTGAAATCTGCTTATACCTTCTAGATTAGTGGAGTCAGAACATTTCAACTGATATGGCTATACTAATTGGTAAACACCTCTCTGTCCAAAAAAGAATGCAACCCTAGTTTTGTCAGTCAGACTATTTTAAATGTGATCAAATTTAGAAAAGAGTATCAATCTTTATGACCCCAAATAGGTACATTGTAAAAATATATATATTTGATAAAATAATTTTTGCAATTTATTATATTAATTTCGTCAAACTTCAAATACTTTGGCTTAGAACTATGCTAGAGTTGCATTCTTTTTAGGGCAAAGGTAGTAGCTTCCAAAGTACAAAACCAATAAAATTGTGCTTTTGTTTCTGATCAGCTATGTTCTTTGTTGCAATCCTATACCTTCTAGATTACACTTTAATTGATGATTTGTCACTTGACTAGTCGAGTGAGGACATTCCCTTTATAGTTAGTGCATTAAATCATATTTATTATGTGGACCAAGAATTTTTCATTTTGTTTTCGCATTTTTGATGTTTACATTTCTCCTTTTCATCTTTCATTTTGAGGTCTGGACAAGAAAGAAAGGGAAGCACTGAAAGAACATAACTGGACCAACACCCCTTTGAAGAAGCTGAGCTCCCGCTCAACCAAAAAACGCCTAGTAAAACAAATCTAGAAAAAGAAATGACACAACCAAAATAAAAGCTCCAATACCAACTGAAAAAAGAATAAAAAAATCAAGGTTGCAAAACACATCCTAAAAGACAAGGGAAACCCAAAAGCAAGACAATTCTCAATACATGCTACATTGCACAAAGATGATATCAATTGTGAAGACTTAAAGCATGTAACATGATACCAATTAAAATGCCTAAAAGCTTGGGCTAGCGAACATGCCAACAAGGTACAAGAAGCTATACAAATGCGCCAAAAAACATGATACCAAATGAACACCATACTGATTACATAATTAAAACACATGGTAAATCGCGACAATATGTTCATGAGGATCACATGGTAACATGAAAAGTGTCTAATCCACCAAGTTATACACAAAACTAGTATGGCACATGATAAACAAAGATAAAACATGCTAGACTAGATATAAAAGCATAGTACAAGTATACTTCATGCCAAAACAAATACAAGTGAGAACAGGTGTATACGAAAAAAGAAACTCATTATACAAAGAATACAAAGGCCTCTTGATCATTGTTTGCAAAGGATCAAGCTCCATTAAACTCATGTTCTCCATCATTTGTCCTTATACCTACACATGAGGGGACAAAGAAATGCAAGTCTTGGATCTCGAGAGTTAGCAAGCATATATACTTTGAAATCCAGGATTGGACACACGGCTAAAAGAAGCACTTAATAACTTATCATGTGGATTAGCATGGTGCAAATGCCAGTTCAATGCAATTTTGAAACTCTGTTGGAAGCATGCCTCAAAAGGACAACTCGAGAAGAAAAAAAATGAGTGCTACCACGAGCAAATAGGCAATGATCTTTCAAGGTATTATGAGAAGAACCATCACAAGCACTATGACAATCTCATCATGGACCATCACAAGAAGCATTAGTAGCATGTCCATGATCATGTCCTAACCCTCTAGAAAAGGAGTCAAAGAGTCCAATGAAAAAAAAAACTTCTTACAAGGCTCACAAGTGTTCAGGCCGTGGGAAGGGCTATGAACATTCAAAGGCCTAGAAGCACAAGCTTATGGCATGCCTTTGGCACGCTGATAGGAAAAAGTCTTCTAATGCCCATCTTTCTCAAAGAGCAATTGTACGAAGACATATTGGAGGGCACAGTCTGGGAGGACGAATCACCATTCTCCTTCAAGTGAGAGGTCCCTTGGGACTTAGAACAAGAAGCTTTAACATTGAACTTGGTGCCAACATTAGGACCACACGTGCCATGAGAAAATCTATGCGGCTTCCTAAAAGCCTACTATGGCAAACCAGGGTTCTTATCCACTTGGTTTCATAAAAGGGGAATTTTTTTTGAGACAAACTAAGAGTGCGAAAATCTAAAATATGCAATATGCTGCTTTTAGTTTGTAGACATAAATAAATAGGCACGTTATGTTTTTGATGCTCGATCACTCCACCCTAGCTAATCCAAGGCACGGTATGGACCCAAACCAGTTAGCAATTTATTTCGTTAAAAAGTACTCTTGTTCCGATTCCAAATTATAATTTTAGATAAATAGTAAAAATTACTCCATCCATTCTCAATTATAAGACGTTTTGGCTTCTGTAGATACTACTGCTACATAAAAGATTTTGCAAGCCACTGCCCAGACATTAATAGAGATGGTCACAAAATCCAACCGTCTCCTGAAATACCTGAGGATTTTTGAGGTGGGCACTTAAATTTACGGAGGCAGTTGAAAATTGTCCATCTCCTAGAATTCATTTACGGAGGCAGTCAAAAATTGATCATCTCGTAAAATGGATTTACAGAGGCAGGCCTCTTTAGAGGTTCGCCTTTGAAAATAGAGGCCATTGACAGACCAAGATCCTAAGGGTTCCCCACAGGGCTGACTACCCGTCAAGGAGATGGGACAGCCCACGGTTTACCCAGAAGACATGGAACAGGGTGGCGTGATTCCAAGCAAAAAGAACTAGTCGGATTACCGAAAGTCTATCTCTGTAACAGGATTATAACTCTTCTGTTGTAACTGACTAGGACAAGAATTGTGCGCGTGCCTTCTAGACTATATAATAGAGACAGGGCCACCCCCATTAGCACATCATACAAAAGCAATCCAACACAAGGCAACACGCCACATAGGGCGACGTAGGGTATTGAGCTATTCAGCGACCTGAACCTGTATAAATCGTTATCTCGCGTTTAACCATCGAGTTCAGTTTACGTCGAAGCCCAACCAATCATCGCTCCAGGTAACCCCGTAGCAATGTTGTCGGTCATCAGAAATCGACATCCATTTTCGAAGGTGGACCTCTAAAGAGGCCCGCCACTGTTAATGTGGCCAAGCCCAGGCAGCCCGTCTCGGCCAGATGTCACACTCGGTGTATATATACGGGGACTTAGGATTTCTCACATTCTCACCCCGTCTCAACCACACGACGCTCTTTCTCTCTCCCGCGTGGCTCTCTTTCTCTCTCCCCCTCTCCCGTGGAGCACGGGGCTGGCGGGGGGTGTCCTCTCTCCTCCCGCCCGTCTCTCTCTCTCTCCCCCCGGAGCATGGGGGCGGCGGTGGGTGCCCTCTTTCTCCTCCCGCGCATCTTTCTCCCTCGCGTGCGGGCGCCTGCGCGGATCTCTCGGTCCGATGCGGTGCTAGCGCGGATCTCCGGGTGGTGCGCCGGCGGTCTTCTCAGCGGCACGAATAGGATCGGCGTGCAAGCGGGCTCGATGGCAGGCCTAGTAGTGGGCTCGCCGGTGGGCTCGTGCTTTTTGTTTGTAATCAATTTTCGCAGGTGGGCGCAGGACTGTTTGCAAAAAAAAAAAAAGATTAATGTAGTAGTTTTGTCCGAGGCGGACGTGATGCCCTCCTCAGAAACCAAAATTGGCCGCCTGCAAAAAGTGGATATGCAATAGTGTATGTAGGTTCTGCTATGCACTTAGGTATATACTATATGTCTATATGGCTAGTCTCAGTTAGAGTTTTATGGTTATGTTTCCAAGACTGCCTAATATTGGAAATAGTGTAAATAAGTTTCATCCCATAAAACTATACCACACCAGTCTATTTAATGCGCATGAAACTCTCATGAAACTTTCATTGAGACTGACCTATCTAGATACATAGTAGAAACAATGTATCTAAAAAGTCAAAGAAATCTTATAATTGAAAACAGAGGAGGTATGTATATACATATATATTTAGAAAATTTAAAATGACTTATTGTGACTATATTTTCTCTAAAGAAATCGAGGGAAAAAAAGTAGAGATGCAGATAGTGCCAGGCTCACCAGTCGATACTCTTCACATCACACCGTAAACACAGCAAAACTAACCACACGACAGAGCTGCCGAATTTCAAGGCAAGCCAATATTTTTTTTGGTTATAAGAAAGGCAAGGATTATTCAAATATTATATTTTTCATTCAGAAGATGCGACACGTGGTCGCGGTCTTCGTTCAACCGACAACGAAGCCAGCTGGGGCCCGCGACGACCGGCATTTTGATTTGCACGCATTCCAGGAGCCATGACTGCCACCAAAAGACTGGTTTGGTTGGAAGGTTAAGCTCGTACAGTCCTAAAGAAAAGTAGGAGTATATGTTACACTGTGAGCATGGACTGTTTGTGATCAACTCATAGTCTCTAAGTGGTTTTTCAACAAAAAGAAATAAAACTAGACATACAAATTAAATTTAAAAGGAGTTGAACGGAGTGTTTTTTTTTTGGTGAACTACATGGTCGAGACGTAGACACTTATATATATACATGCACACCCACTTCTATAAATGCACAAATATTTATTCTACTTTTATGAGCACTTTTGAAAGATTGAGTCTACGCATCTCGAGATACGTCTCGCTATTGACAAACACGTCACTTATACCATAAAAAATACTGTTCTTAGGCTAGGAGTACGAGATCAATTAGTGAGTTGACACGATCTCGCTGATTGATCTGCCAAAACGGCTCTGTGTCAGGGTCACGGTGAGATCTCCGTCCTTTGCTTTTGTTAGGCTACCTACGCTAGCTAGCTAGGTGTGGCGCATCCGATCCGGCGTATGTAACGTCACCCGGGTGACACAGCTATAGGCACAGTCACAGTGGCACCTGTCAATATCTTGTGAACAATGACATAATAATATACTTCCACTCTAAGGCCACGTTTAGATTGCAAAAAATTTCAAACTGATGAATAGTACCACTTTCGTCTTATTTGGCAAATATTGTCCAATCGTAGACCAACTAGGCTTAAAAGATTCATCTCGTGATTTCCAACTAAACTGTGTAATTAGTTATTTTTTTACCTACATTTACTACTTCATGCATGGGTCCAAAGATTGATGTGATAGAGAGAGTGAAAAAATTTCAACTTTTGGGGTGCATCTAAACAAGGCGTAAAAAAGAAAGTCGCCTGAGTTTTGTACATGTTAAATATTCTTAAGTTTGACTTGGTCTATATAAAATATTAACAATATTTATATCTTTCAATAAATTTACTATATATATTAAATAATTAATATAACTAATATCTATTATGCACCACAACTATTAATAATATCATGTGTATAATTAGGCAAATTTAAAAATGTTTGACTTAGAATGACACTCTATATAGACAGAATAAGTAGAGTTATATAGATCCTCCAATCGAATATATATATATATATATATATATATATATATATATATATATATATATATATATATATATATATATATATATATATATATATATATATATATATAATTCTACGTACTCAAACTATCTTAAGTTTGACTATATTTTTAGAAAAAATAATATTTATAACTTTAAATGGATAGTACTATGTAAATATATTTGATGACAAATTTAATGATACATATTTAGTATGATGAATATTAGCATACTTCTCATAAATTCGATCAAACTCAACAGTATTTGACTTAATACTACTCTAAATTTACATTCTACTAGAATGTAATTTTAGAAATAGTAGCTAGTTCTGTTGAGTGGCGGCATCCTAGACCTGTCGTGTGAGCTATCGCTAGGACATTTACTACATGATCGATCCGGTCGTGTTCAAAAGTCCACTTCGAGTCATGGATGTTTGAATACCGTGTCCACATAAAAATGCTGTGGATGCACTGAGTTCCCTGCTAGGCACGTAATTCAACCCCTAGGAGCTGCTGTGCTGGGGACGAAACATGCATGACAGTAATAGTTATATCCTTCACATTTTTAGCCTTGTTTAGATTATGGCAAGTTAGAATTTCTAACTATATCATTTTCGTTTGTATTTGACAAATATTATTCAATCATATGCTAACTAGGCTCAAAAGATTCGTCTCGTGATTTACAACTAATCTGTGCAATTAGTTATTTATTTTACCAACATTTAATGCTCCATGCATGTGTCCAAAAATTGATGTGATGAAGAGAGAGTGAAAAAACTTGGAATTTAGAAGAGAAGAGAACAAGGCCTTAGCTGGGAAGGGATGATCGATCGACCTGATGATGTCGCCGGAACATTCGCTGCTCGCGTCATCATGCATGAATCTCATGACAGCATGCACAGCGATGCTATGCTAGCTCGAAAGGTATGGTGGTGTGTGTACGGTGTACCTGGAAGGCTGCAGCGAGGAGAAAGGGAGGCCGCCCACGCGAAACAAGCGGTACAAATACAATATAGGCAGCCATCGGCCCATCGCTTTGTACGTACTAGTGTATTAGCAAACATGCATATATATATGCTGCACTTAATACGTCTTACAATCAGAATCTATATTTATAATCGTTGAACTTAAGTTGCTTTAACACATATGAGTTATGAGTCTAGAAAACACACCGGATACGGAAGACGCCGACACAGTCTAAGAAGAGCGAAAAGTGGTACAAAAAGCCCCTTCGCTTTCTATCAGTATTGTTAGACATAGATGTACATGTAGATATAGATATATATTAATATTATTATGGTCTACATACGTATGCTGGCGGACAGCGACAGCCACGGCCACAGCCAAGGATCTCAAAAGAAAACGCAGCTACAACGTACTAAACCAGATGATGTTGCATCTTGTGATTCGTGGTCGTGGGTGGTATCTATCTTTTTCCAAGGCTCATCAATCGTTTTCCCACGAGCAAGTGGTTGTTCCTCCTGTGGCACTATGCAGCATCTATCTATATATCTATTCCCATGCATGTATAGCAGGCCTGTGTTTCAATTGCCTTGTTACGAAATTTTGTAAACCTCAAGATTTAGCACACCGTACCCGTGATTTATTATACATATTGTAGCATATTGAGCTGAAAGCTTTATAATAAGATCGATACTAGTAAAGCCTAATTGAGCTGTAAATTGCTGCACTTTTGTATGCAGTAAGAAAGCGCTTTACTTCTGATAAGGAAAGCTTGATCTTTGTGCACCTCTTGTTATTCTACTATTGTCCACTACCTTTTTGTTTGTGCATGTGTCAATAATATAATCTTTTCATGTTTGTGCGCTAACAGCTGGCTTCATAGTGGAAATCTTAAGTGCCATCACATCTTATAGGGGCAATAACAAAGATATCAAACATTTGCTACTCCCGTTTTGAGTAACGGATTTTTTTCTTTATATAGTTGTCCTTGTGCACCAAGAATAAGGCTCCAAAGCCTCTAGACTCCAGAGTCTAGATCGACGTAGGTGAAGGTATCAACTTTTTTAGACATCTTCATGAAAGCTGTAAATAAAGTAGTGAAAGCATATATATGGTGAAAAGTAACAATTTTATACCATCTCGTTTTCTAAAGTTTGGTCACATTAAATCACCAATAAAGACTACATACTAGTATACTACCTCTATTTTTTTCTATTCCTTTTTACCATGAACGGCATAGGATGTGTTTGGTTGCGACTCTGAGTCAAACAGTAATAGCCCGGCATCCATCTGAGCCCCAGGCGTGGAAAAATCCAACAACACCTAGGAATGATGGCTAGTCAGGCAGCTTCGGCCAGTTCACAACCAAACAAGCCTATAAGTGCAAGGTCAATAATAGAGCAAAGTGCTCGGCTATAAGTCAAGTTTTAAGAGCCAAGTCATACAATAATTGTCTCTTATTTGGCTATAAAAATGTTTTCTATTATTATGTGGTACCATGTCTTACTTTGTCTTTCCTACTTCTCCTCACATACATTATTGTTTGGGCCCACAGATGCCTATGCTTCCGTGCCTAGCTTGATGTTAGAATAAGAGCCAAGCTTTCTTCTCTCTTCTTTCTTCTCTCCTCCACATCAACAAAAATGCTGACTAGCTTGGCTATAAGCCAATTACTGTACTTGCTCTAATGACTCTATTAAATCATATTTGTGTTCATCGATGATAATGACTGCATTCTGGTGCTCATTCTGCTTATTAAAAATATGTTAATCAGTTTTGATTCTACTCCATCCGTCCTAAAAGGAATGTAATTAAAGATTTTGGGTCAGTCAAACTTTCTTAAGTTTGGTCAACTTTATGAAAAATAATATCAGCATTTATATCTCCAAATAGGTTTCATATGTAATTATATTACATAATTAATCTAATTCTACTTATTTGGTGGTATAAATGTTAACATTTTTATAGATCTGATTAAACTTGAATTCATTTGACGTCTCCAAAATGCGAGAATCGCATTTGTAGGAAGTACAACAGAGGACTAGTAGAGAGAGAGATGAGTTGGAACGTATCCCGTGGCCTTTGGGTTTTGAGTAGACCACATCGGCAAAGATGTGGTGCCAAGGGGTCTTCGTTCAACAGGGAAGAGAAGGCAATCCGCACCATTGCTTCGATTCAGTAGTCTCCGTTTACTTGAGTGCCAGCAGCCACAGCACCGGCGAGTCTCCTGTCTCGTGTCCCAACTCCCAGCACAGTGAGGACGGCACCCGCACCACCCGGTCTTGGTCCAAGTCAATGTCCCTGACTGATGAAGGCTCAGGTCTCGAGTACCTGAGCATCAAGCACGCAGGTGGTTAGGTCCAAGTCAATGTCTGCGTGTGGTGTGGATGGCACTGCTTCCCTGATGCACTGTAGGCATGGAGCCATGGAGGAGCACTGTGTCTCGGCGACAGACAGCACCGCAGCTCGTGCATCCAGCCCGTGTGTGTCGCCTGTCGATCCGACGACGACGGAGCATAAATAAATAAAAAAAGCCGAAGCGAAGCGTTCGCAACCAACGCCGGTGGTTGCGCGCGCACGTCAGGAACCGCCACTGGCTGGCCTGCGGGCGTCGCCGTCGCGACGCCGGGCTGACGGCGACCGCGACGCTGCCCGAAAAGGCGGCACAGTGATGCAGATTGGCAGGACCCATCATCCAGCAGAAAAGGCTACTTGAAACCTGGCCCAGATGTTCCGATGCATCGCACTTGCATGGGTTCGTGCACGCAGCAGCACCATCCTTTTCCCACGTGTAAGTGCGTAACAAACACAAACTAGCGCACGGTATCACTGATCAGTGATCACTGTGCTATCCATACACTGAAAAAAAGGCAGGAACAGCAGCATATACATACTTTGGCCACCAGCCCAAAACACACGCAGGTTAAATCGTTACCAAACTCCGGAGAGTTGACTCACAAATTGGCACCATCACACGCGCCACAAAAGAAAAAGCATCAACTTGGCAAATGTCAAAGCATGACCACTAGCTTGCGTACCTACCTGCACAAAGAGTTCCTCAATCCACAAGCAAGAGATGGCGATACAGTGCAAATTTCGCACGCACTCCTGTTCCCCGTCTGACGAGCGATGAGCGAGTGAAAGGACCTCATCAGACTTGGTGCCACACCAGTTGGTATACTCGGGCAGTCGAGCAGGGTTGGCAAATAATGTCGCTCCCTGAAAAAGGTACAGTGCGGACTTTGTGGACAGAACAATCATCATCATCACGATCTAATCTAATAAGGACCACAGTACAATGTGGACGAGATTAAGCCACTTCCAAGCTGTAGCGTGCAAACAAGCTCCAACTTTGCGGCATTACAGGCGGCTCCCCATCCGGACGCGCCCCTATCCCAGACCACCGCCGCTCCCCATCCCGCCGCCCATCTTCCATATTGGCACTCCGGCGCCCCTCAAGACGCCCCACCCCTCCCCTCCTCCCCCGGTGGCCCTCCCCTCCCTGCTACGGCTCTCAGCTCTCCCAGCCCGGCGCCCCACCCCTCCCCTCCCCTCCTTGCTACGGCGGCGGACCTTCTACCAGCGGTGGTGGACCGGCACATGGCAGGAGGCGGAGCGGCGCATGGCGGATCTGCGCCCCTCTCCCGGCGGCGGCCCTCTCTCCTCCCTCCAGCGCTGCCCCCTCTCCTCCCTGCAGCGGCGTGGCCCTCCTCCCTTTGGATCCGGTGGCGGCGCGGCACAGGGATGGCAAATCCTATGGGGGGCAGCGCGGGGACGCTAGATCTGGTGGTGGTGCAGCGCGGGGACGCTAGATCTGGTGGTGGTGCAGCGCGGGGACACTAGATCTGGTGGTGGTGCGGCGCGGGGACACTGTGGTGCTGGGATGTCGAATCCGGTGGTGCACGGCGCGCGGCGGCACACGGGGAGGTGGCGGTGGCGGTGGGGCGGCTAAGTGGAGCAGGCGGGCTCGCCAGTGGACTTTCATTTTTTATTTTTTGAAAACGATTTACGGAGGCGGGCAAAGCAACCGCCTCCGTAAGTCTTGCACTAACTGTGACATTTGATCGGAGGTGGATGCAATGCCCGCCTCCGTTAATCCAAATAGCTCGCCTCCAAAAAGATTTTTGTAGTAGAGAATCTAGCATCCATCCAACCACCTGACGCTATGTTTTGTCACAACCCAAATTAAGGTCCCAACTTAATATTTTCAAAAACGCCTTGGAAGCTTGAGAACCTAACCAACTTCTCCTTGGACCCTGACTTGAAACCCTGCTACACCTCATAATGTGCTTGGATCATGAGTCTTCATCAACATTGGCACGAGCCAATCACCTTTTATCTCCTTTCTGGTAAAGAACGACTTTACTATTAACTTATCAGAAACTATTGGATCTAGCTCTTCATAACCTTCTCTAGTCTAACCAAGTCAACCTTGGTCAACACAATGGTTGACTTAGCAAAATTCTCAAGGCTATCACCCAAGAAGTGATCTCTGAATCTCATATGGTTTTTACAATATCTATGAGTTGGATTAAAGGCCTCAATTATAATCTCTCCTCTCCAAATCCAATATCCCCAATTTTATGTTGTCAGACCATCCGATGATCTGATGGACCTTCTGCTAGCACGTATACAACAGAACCAGTTTAGCTGAGCTATGTCCTCCTCTCCCCTCTCTTGGCCCCACTTGTCGACTCAAAGTGGAGACTCCAAGGTAGCTAGTTCAGACCACTCCTCCTATCTTCTCACCTCATCCCTCTCCCTCTCTCTCTCTACAAGGCATAGAAAGCAAGACTAGAGAGAGAAAAGAGGGGAAGCAAGAGAAAGAAAAGAAAAGGAAGAAGAAGAAGAAAGGAAGATCAAGCCACCTTGGCCAAGCATCGCAATCTCAAGTAGAAGATGAAGATCACCATCTCCATCTCCATCCTTTGAGTGAGCTTAAGAAACATCTCCTTTTATTCTCTAATGTCATCCCCAAACCCTAACCCATGATTTCATCTCGCATGAGTGAAGATAAAGGTGCTAGCAACTCAATCCACCTCAAGTGTAAGCCCCCTTCCTTTCTCACTCAATCACCTCATGGATTCCTTGAATTGCTCTCTAATTTGAGTAATGTGTTTTCGTACGAAAAAGAGCATGGTCTTAGTGGCCCAAGGGTCATCTACTCATCAAAGCTAAGTCACCAAAACTCAGGTTCATGAAATTCTTCTTTTTATTCAAGTTTGGTCAATTCTCAATCACTAGCTTCATCCCCCAATTGGAAGGAAAAATCCTAAGTTGCAGAATCCTAACACCTCACCCAAACACTCCTAAATGGTCACCACACATCCCTATGGTAAACATCACCCAGAAACCCTAGCCCTAAACTCAAGAACACCAAGAACAAATGAACCACCTAGGTTCTATCGACGTCATCCTCATGGACCGTCTGGGAGAACACTGGACCGTCTATGGGATCACCAGAGCCAATACTAGGGAAGTGCACACTTGAACCGATCCACTGAACCGTCTGACAATGTTCCCATGGACTGTCCAGAGGAACCTTGGACCGTCCGCGAGAACATCAAACCCCCAACCTAAAAAACATCTTCTTTGGGAATGCACTCGCGGACTATTTGGGAGCACACCAAACCGTCTGGAAATATTCATGAATATTTATTTTTGTAAACCCTTGACCTTGAACCCAACCATCCGAGCACATGTTTAGATACCTCCTAAGGCAACACTAGTTCACCCTTTGATTCATCCAAAGAGCTCTCTAACATAGATCACAAGTTTATGTCTCTTATCGCTCAAGTTCATCGATCTTCCTGAGCAATCTCAACACCAATTCGTCCAAAGGATCTCATGCAGGTTAGCCTAGCTATGGTGTGAGATACGCATATAAGTCATCAAGATCACCCTTGATCATTGGGACTCCATGACAGGCAGGCACCGCTACTAATAACCCTTACTTTGGTTACTCATGTGATACATGTTCATTAATAGTTGCATCTTATTCCATTGTTTCTTAATCGACTAAGTAAGACTCACTAAAGTTAGTTCAACCCGCTTAAATGTTCTGAGCCACTTTATTACTTATTGGGCTCATAACATTTAACATGCTTAGCTGGCTAGCAGTGTTTTTTTAATTTCTTTTTATTCATTTGTCACCGTTGGTTTGTAACCAGAGGTGATGAGCTTTATTTTCACCGTGGACTATTAGCATCAAATAGCAAAACTGGCTATGTCAAAACAATAGCAAAACTGGCCGTGGTAGGTCTTTTCGACCCGGCGATGATAAGATATGTGTGGTAGTGTTCATCCATGCCAGGGTGCCACTTTGTGGGTTGGTGTATATATATATATATATATATATATATATATATATATATATATATATATATATATATAGAGATGATAAGATATGTGTAGTAGTGTTCATCCATGCCACGGTGCCACTTTGTGGGTTGGTGTGTGTGTGTATATATATATATATATATATATATATATATATATATATATATATATATATATATTCACCACGTGTTTGACATATAGAACCTGAAGCCGGATTTCATTGCTTTTTATTTCAAATCAGTTTTGTCATTGGCTGAACAATCTTACCTTCTAGATTACAGTTTAGTTGGTGTGCACGTGTCACTGGACTAGTGGAGTGAAGACATTAACTGATAGTTCCGGCATTTTGTCCTGTTATTATTTATATATTTTCCGTGGACAACTGGCATTTCCTGTTTTTTTATTTGCCACCTTCTCTTGTTTTTACATTCCCACTTTTGTCTTTTGAGGTGTGGACATGATCGAAAAAGGGTTCTCACTTTTCGTCATGATCATCAGGAGCAAGGACACCGTACATCGTATCTGTCAAGTGAAAATCATAGTCGAACTTTTTCCCTTGTCCATGTCGTTCACATGTATGGAGTTTGATATCACAAGAAAAAAGTATATTGTTTTATCTTGCATTCTGCTCACGATTACATTTTCAGACAACAGCACACCATTTTTCCTCACCAACTTCTTCCACTGTGATTACATTTTCAGACAACAGGACACCATGCATGGATCAAAACCACGGCGTGTGTTTTTTTCTTTGGGGGGGGGGGGTGACGGAGGGTACCCCGCAAGGAAAGACGAAGACCTAGTCTGACTAGGATTCTCCGTATGTAATTGTAGTAGTATCGTTACCTTGTAATCATACTAGGACTTCTCTATTGTAACCGACTAGGAATCCTGCTCCCTGGATTATATAAAGGAGGGCAGGGCTTTCAAGATTGGCATGACCACCCCCAAGGCAACGGACCTCATGGTCTAAACACCAAACGCAAGGCGCAATATACTATTCACCCCACGCTGGACGTAGGATGCTACTTCGGCGTACTGAACCGGTATAAATCGTTGTCTCTGCGTTTACCATCGAGTTCTGCATACACCGAAGTCCCTCAAACAATCGTCCCGGGTAACCCTGTGACGAGTTGCCGGTCAATAAACATCGACAGCTGGCGCATCAGGTAGGGGCTTTCGGTGTTGCGATCAAGAGCTCGACGGACCTCAAAATCAACATCACATCCTTGGCGACAGCCTGTGCATCCAATCGCTTGTACGGGCTGCCACTAGGGAGGTGCACCTACACCAGCAAGCTCGCCGCAACACCCAATCGAGATGCTGCACAGGAGCCTCAGCGTGTTCACAAAGCCGAATCGGGCTAAGGGTCCCCACCTCCAAATTGAACTCAGGGCACCAGCAGTTGATGTCGTCCCGTGGGATCGAGATCGTCCGATCCACATGATTTTGATCACCAAGCCGACTCGACGGGATCCTGCAGCACCGTAATTCTACTTGAGGTGGGACTCGACGTTTTTGATGGTTCCAGAATCAGCCGATCAAGCTTTCAAATCCAAGCGTGTTTATCTTGCATTCTGCTCACGATTACATTTTCAGACAACAGCACACCATTTTTCCTCACCAACTTCTTCCACTGTGATTACATTTTCAGACAACAGCACACCATGCATGGATCAAAACCACGGCGTGTGTTTTTTTTTTGGCGGTGAGGGGGAAAAGACGAAGACCTAGTCTGACTTGGACTCCCCGTATATAATTCTAGTAGTAATTCTATTATGACTTCTCTATTGTAACCGACTAGGAATCCTGCTCCCTGGACTATATAAAGGAGGATAGAGCTTCTTAGATCAGCACGACCACCCCCAAGACAACAGACCTCATGGTCTAAACCCCAAGGGCAGGGCGTAATATACTATTCATCCCACACGGGACGTAGGACGCTACTCTGGTGTACTGAACCGGTATAAATCGTTGTCTCTGTGTTTACCATCGAATTCTGCATACGCCGAAGTCCACCTAACAATACGTCGTGCAGAAACCTATCCAAATCCGAGTCGGAGTAAGATGCACTTATCCACATGATTTTGATCACCAACTGCGGCACCGTAATTCTACTCGAGGTGGGACTCGACGTTTTTGGATGGTTCCAGAATCAGCCGATCAAGCTTTCAAATCCAAGCGTGCACACAGCCAAAAAATGACGTACGCGATGACACGACGGAATACTCAAATTGGATAAGTGCTCGTACACGTCAGACTCCATCACTCTCGCCATCGACCCATCAGAAGTGCATCTTACTCGGACTCGGATTTGGATAGGTTTCTGCACGACGACAGGCAACAGACACAGGATCTCATTGCCACCGACTGCAAAACCTGATGGGATTCGCACAATGATTACTGCTGGCCACCACATGCATCAACGATCAATTGCCAAAAGAACCAATCGAGTTCAGGACGATGGCATACGTGCAAGCAGTGTTTCATATTAATCACGTCGTGTTTTATCGGAATCAGCCAACAAGCAAATAGTAAACAAAGAACCTGTACGGAGCCGTGTGCTAATTATTGGAAGATTTGTGCGTGTACTCGTGCATTACACAGACAGATTGGCCGCTGTTCAGCTGACGTTCTCAACACGAATCAACCTCGTCCGCCTGCATATCAAGCAACTCGCTGACTATTTCGACTACTCGGACCCGACGCGCCAGACAGGGACGGGTTCCGAGTGCTCGATGTACGGGTCGCCTGATTGGTTTACTTCGTCAACATCTGAGTTCCCAGCTGCGGTATCCGACTACTCTGCTGCGGTGTCCGACTATTCGTCTGCATGTCCGAGTACTCTGCTGTGGAGGCCGACTACTTGGTTGTGGTGTCCGACTACTCGGCCACAGAGGTCAAGCTGATGCTGGGGGTACCATAATTGCGTTCACGACTACCCATATGGCTCCGCGCCAGTAGTCGGGATAGCATGTGCTTAACGTGTATATTCTTTTTTCGCGCAGCGCTGACGGCTCTAGTCTTCTCTTAACAGTCGCAAAAGTACTCGGATAACACACGCCTTAATCCATGAAACCTTAGCTCTTTTGTCACGCCTATCGTCTTGACAATGAGCAACGGCTAAAATAGGAACTAGGTGCTTAAACGTAACAGGACACCTACTCGAGGAAACTATATGGCCTAGCCAGAGCAAGATGCGAAAAAATTTAATATGCATTTTGTAATGCTGGAACATGCTCGACTTACTATTTCACTTGTATTTTATAATGCTGGGACACGCTTCCAACTTTATATCTTGTATATCAATTATTACATACTTTTGTATGTTTACTTTGCAGGGATCATATCTGGACCACGTCACCGGGTGAGGTACGCGCCCTCTGCGAGCTGTCTTACTTGGCCACTACTTTGCTGGGTGAAGCAAGCGCCTCCGTAGGCTGCTTTACTCAACTACTACATTGTTGTGTGAGGCATGCTCTCCGCGCGGCCTTACTTGACTATTGCTCCACAAGACGAGATTTCTTCACCTCCGCGGCTTAGTTGGCACTAAGCTCGGGGGCTCGGCTATTGCCACAACTTAGTCGGATTCACTCCGACTACTCTTGAGAAGCTAAAATTCTCAGAAGGAAAATTCAACGGCCGGCTTAATACGTTTCGGCGATGTTACATGCCATGTGTGCTATCAAGCTGTTCCATACTTTACTGATCAGGGTGCTGATCTTGAGCAGCACGTCGGGGGCCTTGATAAGTATATGACAGTTGACATATTGGAAGGCACAGTCCGGGAGGACGAATCACCACTCTCCTTCAAGTGAGAGGTCCCTTGGGACTTAGAACAAGAAGCATCAACATTGAACTTGGTGTCATCATTAGGACCACACGTGCATGAGGAAATCTACGTGGCTTCCTAAAAGCCTACTATGGCTAACCAAGGCTCTTATCCACTTGGTTTCACAAAAGGGGAATTTTTTTGTTGACAAAATAAGAGTGCAAAAATTTAAAATATGTAATATGCTGCTTTTAGTTTGTTGTCATAAATAAATATGTGTGTTATATTTTGGACGCTCACTCCACCCTAGCTAATCCAAGGCACCGTATGCACCCAAACCAGCTAGCAATTTATTTTGTTACAAGTACTCCCTCCGTCCAAATTATAAGTCGCTTTGACTTTTTTGGTATATCTATTTTGCAATGCATCTAGATATAATAATATGTCTAGATACATAGCAAAATGGATGAACCAAAAAAAGTCAAAACTGCTTATAATTTGGAATGGAGGGAGTAGTTTTGTTCCGATTTCAAATTATAAGTCTACATACATAGTAAAAACTACTCCCTCCATTCTAAATTATAAGACGTTTTGGTTTTTCTAGATACCACTACTACACAAAAGATTTTGTGGGGCACTACCCAGACATTAATAGAGGCGGTCACAAAATCTAACCATCTCTTAAAATACCTAAGGATTTTTGGAGGCGGGCGCTTTATTTACAGAGGCGGTTGAAAATTGTTCATCTCCTAAAATTGATTTACGGATACGATAAAAAATTAACCATTTCATAAAATGAATTTACGAAGGTGGGCCTCTTTAGAGGTCTGCCTCCGAAAATGGAGGCCATTAACAGACCAAGATCTTAAGGGTTTCCCATAGGGCCTACTACCACGCAAGGAGATGGGCCGACCCACGGTCTGCTAGGAAGACACGGAACAGGGTGGCGTGATTCCAAGGTAAGAAGAACAGACCTAGTGGGATTACCGAACGTCTATCTCTGTAATAGGATTAGAACTCTTGTGTCGTAGCTGACTAGGACTAGAATTATGCACCCCCTTGTAACACATCATACAAAGCAATCCAACGCAAGGCAACACGCCACACAGGACATAGGGTATTACACTATTCAGCGGTCTGAACTTGTATAAATCACTATCTCGTGCGTGGCCCGGCGCGGATCTCCCGGCGGCGCACGGGTGGTCTTCTCAGCGGCGCGAGCAAGATCGTCATGCAAGCGGGCTCAACGGCAAGCCTGGTAATGGGCTCTTGGCTTTTTTTGTTTTTTTTATTTGACTTTCGTAGGCGGGCACATGACCCTTTGCAAAAAAAAAAAGATTAATGCAGTCGTTTTGTCTAAGGTGGATGTGATGCTTGCCTAGAAGAACCAAAATCGGTCGCCCGTAAAAAGCGGATCTGAAATAGTATATGTAGCTTTTGCTATGCACTTAGGTATACACTATATCTAGATACTATAGTAAAAAACAATGTATTTAGAAAAAGCCAAACATCTTATAATTTGAGACCGAATAAGTATATATTTAGAAAATTCAAAATGATTTATTGTGACTATATTTTCTCTAAAGAAATGGAGGAAAAAAAAGGTTGAGACGCAGATAGTGCCGTGACCGTAAACACAGCAAAACCACACGGCAGAGCTGCCGAATTTCAAGGCAAGGTTTATTCAAATATTATATTTCTCAGAAGATGCACACGTGGTCGCGGTCTTCGTTCAACTGACAACGAAGCCTGCTGGGGCCCGCGACGACCGGCATTTTGATTTGCACGCATTCCATGAGCGATGACTCTCACTGACCACCAAAAGACTGGTTTGGCTGGAAGGCTAAGCTCCAACAGTCCTAACGATTAACGAAAAGTAGGAGTATATATGGAGTATGTTACACTGTGAGCATGGATTGTTAAGCTGTAACAAACCAAGAATCACCAAGTGTTTTTTCAATCAAAGGAAATAAAACTAGCTACACACACGCATATATATTCTACTTTTACGAGCACTTTCTAAAGATCGAGCCAGCAGATCTCAAAATTAACGAGGTCATCATAGGCGAGTAGTTATTGACAAGCACATCGTCTATTATCGAATTATTGAAAGAACAACATCATCAAATCTTGATCGTACCTTCCACCCTAATTAATTGAGGTATAGACTCACACTCACTGATTTTCTTAGGCCAGGAGTATGAGATCAATTAGTGAGTTGACACGACCTCACCGATTGATCTGCCAAATCATTGGCTCCACGTTGAGATCTCCGCCGTCCTTTGCTTCTGTTAGGCTACCTACGCTAGCTAGCTAGGGTGTGGCGTATCCGATCCGCGTATGTAACGTCACTCGGGTGACACAGCTATATGCACAGTCACAGTGGCACCTGTCTGTATCTTGTGGACAATGGCATCCATGTTCGCTTGAGCTTATTTAGCACTACTTTTCAGTCATGAAACAATATTTTTTTTTCACAACATTTCAGCATAAACATCAGCATAAGTCAAATTTCAGCATTAGCAAATAGGGCAAATAATAATATACTCCTGCTCTCCAAAATATAAAGTCATCTAGAATTTTGTGCAGGTCAAATTGTCTTTGTCTTAAATTTAACTTGATTTGTATAAAAATCTTAACAACATTTATATCTCCAAATAAGTTTATTACGAAAATATACTCAATGATTGATTAATATAATTGATATTTATTATGCGCCACAACTATTAATAATCCCTTATGTATAATTAGTCAAAGTTAAAGCTATTTGACTTACAGCAACGCTCTTTATAGACGGAAGAAGTAGAGTATAGACACATACTCCTTCTGTTCGGAAAAAAATATAATTCTATATACTCAAACTATCTTAAGTTTGACTATACTTTTAGAAAAATAATATTTATAACTTTAAATGGATAGTACTATGCAAAGTTTTGCTAGGCGCTAGGCGAAATCTAGGTGCTGACCCTTAGCCTAGAGACTAGTCGAGGCTAGTCGAGCCTAGGCGCTTCTAGGCGTTTTGCCAATTTATATATAAATATATAATATATACATTTATAGCACAAATCATGAATACTTTAGATAAAAAAATAGGGAAGGATCAGTAGACATACCTTAGGTCCTTTGTCTGATCACTGAATTTCCAGCAGCAGTGTTGCAATAGAAGTGGACAGCACTTTTAGATGCAATTGGGCATCAACACAAGTGATACAAAAAATAGGAAACAGCAAGCGAGGCACTTATCTGAGGTCTGAGCCTTCTCCCATCCATTATCAGCATTTCAGCAGCATAGGACAGCCTTTTGAAATCACAAACATGAAGGGACAGCAGGCAGCAATACATAATATAATATGGATAGCAAACTAGCAGTACATTACATCACATGATTTCAGTTCTCACAATATAAAACACAAGCACACAGCAGCAAAGAGTTCTAAGTTCATAAGTTAAAGATACATGGATGCATAATAAAAGCTGAAACATGACATAAAGCTGTCTCACACACACTTCTTTAGTAGGGTTCTTCCATCACATAGTCATCCTCTTCTTCATCAAACTCTTCTTCTCCGGACTCAAACTCTTCATCTTCATAGAGCTCTCTCACCCTTGCACTTCTACGCAGCTCTAGTTGGTCTTCTGCTCCCACTGTATCTCCAATCACAGACCAAGGTATCTCTGTACCTTCCATCTCTTCCTCATCTTCCTCATCTCTAAAGACAACTAATGCACACTCATCTCCATTCTCTTAGAGGAAACCTTGTGCTTCAGTTGTCTCACTAGACAAGAGAACATCAGTAATTTTCTTTGACTTGATCTTTGCTCTCTTATTCATCAGCCTGTTGTTGAATTGAATGAAAACTAACTTGTTGAGGCGGTCTATAGTAAGCCAATTTCTCTTCTTAGTGTGCACCTTTTAAATTAAGAATAAGAGCACTTTTAGTTATACAATTTAATTGTAATGCTGCTGAAATTTTGATAACAGATAGGTACTAACCCCATCAAAGCCACTCCAAATTCTTTCACAACCAGAAGAGCTTGCTATCAAAGATAGGTACAACAGATTTCTTATCCTTGTAGTCATCTTCTGTAGAGCTGGTGTTTCAGTTCCATACAGCCGCCACCATGATGCTGAAATGAAAACCTCTCTATTAGTTAGTAGGTACAACAGATTTCTTATTAGATGAACACAACAAACAACCATATAAGTGTTCAGCAAACAACTTTTACCTGGATTATAATCAAAATTCTCAAAAGTCCTTGCAAGCTTCTTGCTAAATGGTCCTTCTCTATTCTGAAACTTCTGGAGTTCAACATTGGCAGCTTATTCTTGCATGTCTTCATCATGATAAAAAAAATTCTTCACACAAGGCTACTATCATTTTGGGAGCATCAAAGATTGAAGCATCAGCATAACTGTAGTGTGGATTCAGTAAATATGCTGTCAAATGCAATGAAGAATCAAGTCTTCCAGCCATCTTCTTGTCAACAACAGCAATAACATCCTTGAAATGGGCCTCATTATTGCCAAGAGCCTCTTTGATCTGTCTCTTTGTCTTCAATAGTTCTCCATATACAAAACCCATGGCCGGCTTCACATCTCCATCCACCAAACGGAGAACTTTGAACAATGGCTCAAAAACAGCTATTGTCAACTTCACATCCTTCCAAAAGTTTGCATTCAATATAGTTGATGTGGCATTTTTTCCCTTCTTTGATTTCACATCCTTCAATGAGTCCCACCTACTATGCACCACCATCTTTCTTAGCCGGTCCTTCTTCTCTAGTATGCTGTTCAAAGTCAAATAGTTTGAAGCAAACCTAGTCACTCCTGGCCTTACTATCTCTTTGCCATCAGTGAAGTACCTCATGCACTCTAATGTTCTTGTGTGCCCATAGACAAATATGGTGAATGCCTTTGCTTGGTCAATCACCTTCTTGAATCGAGGCAAGTTGCCGATTCCTTGGAGCATCAAGTTGATAGTGTGAGTTGCACAAGAGGTCCAAAAGATCTGTGGTCTCTTCTCATGCAGTAGCTTCTTTGCTCCCATGTTGTTAGAAGCATTGTCAGTCACAACTTGCACCACATTATCTGGACCAATGTCTTCGATTGCTTTGTCCACTAGTTCAAAGATGACTTCACTTGTGTGTGACACATCTGACATCTCTTTTGAGGAAATGAAATTGGTTCCTTCAGCACAGTTAGTGACCACATTCATTATGCTTTTACTCTTCTTATCTGACCAAGCATCGGTCATAATAGAGCACCCATTATTCATCTTCTCGGCGTCAAGTTCTTGCAGCAAACTCTTGGTTCTTGCATACTCTTCTTCCAGCAATCTCCCTCGCAGGTCAAACATAGTCGGAGGTTCAAATCCAGCCCCAAATTGTCCAATTGCTTCACACATTTGCTTGAACTCATCATTGTCACATGCATTGAATGGTATTGCTGCAAAAAAAATAAGAAAATTAGTGTTCAGTAGCAAGGAAATCTGATGAAATTGAAATCTGCAATATAATAACAGCTAGGAAAAGGAAATTAACATGGTTATAGGCTCATCTTGCAATATATTTATGCACTTCATGTAATCTTTCTTTCCAAAGTTCCTTGTTGAGCTTCTGTTGAGTCAAAGATTCAGATCTGCTTGATGTAGGATCAATAGCTCTTGTCCATTTGTCCATAGGGCCTAATTTGTGAGGCTCTGAACTTCCAACACAAGTGACTTCCTCTGACCCTTCAACCCTAGATATATGAACATCCTCTCTAAGTTCTAGCTCATGAACAACCTTCTCCTGCCTCTTCCTTTTTGATTCATCCAGTGCTTTCTTGCACTTTTCTTGAGCCTCCTTTAACCTCTCTTTGGTGGTCTTCGTGCCCGGGCATTTCGTGGCATTCTTTCCTTCTTGGGCAATATGCTGCTTCAACCGAAAAGCCCCTCCAAACATTTTTTTGTCACAAAGTATGCACTTCACATGGTCCTTATTGTTTGGATTAATAAGAACCCCAAACTTCGATCCCACATCATCTGAATTCGTTTTCAAGACACTTGTTCCCTGTCCCTCTCCCTCTGTTCCAGTCTGAGGGGTCTGAGTTCCAGTCATCTGAGTTCAAGTCATCAATCAACAAAACAATTACAAACATGCTTGGTGGCAACACAATTCAAAGCATTCAGTCAACAACTACTTGCAATCATAAGATGGCAACACAAAGCATTCAGTCAACCATTACATGTATATGTATATGAGTATATCAGTATATGGCAACACATTCACATTCAGACACAACTTGCAGATTTCAGAAAGGAGACAGAGGAAAGGAAACAGAGCAGAGAAAGGAAACATAGGAGAGGAGAGGAGAGGAGAGGGGCAGGGGAGGAGGACATACAGACCTTGGGGCTCGCCTGAGGGAGGAGACCAGCGTCGGGGAGGAGCACAAGCCGAGCCTGCGTTGGGGCGGAACAGCAGACGCGTCGCGACGGGGAGGAGCAGCGGCTGCGTCACCGGCACGGAGGAGCAGGAGCTGCGTCGCGGGCGGGGAGGAGCTGGAGCCGAAGCTGCATCGCAGTCAGGGAGGAGCAGGAGCCACGTCGCGGGCGAGGAGGAGCAGCAGTCGCGTCCCCGACGGGGAGGAGCAGCAGCCGCGTCACCGGCGGGGAGGACCTCCAGCCGCATCACCGGCGGGGATGCGGGAGGAGCACGAGCCGCGCCGGAGGGGATGAGCACGAGCAGGCACGGACTTTCTCTCCCCCTTTTCCCTCTTATCCTTCTCCAGCGCGCCGATTTTTCCCGCGCGTGAAGCTCTCTGCGCGCGCTCTTCCCGCGGCGCCAAAATTTCATGTGCGCGGCCGTGCCGCCATTATTCTGCGCGCGCGCGTCGGCCGCCTAAATCGATTCCGTGCCGCCTCGGTCTCCTGGGCGCCGCCGAATCGCGCCTGGGCGCCGCCTAGTCGGTCCGCCCGCCTAGAGGGGCGACTACCCCTGTAGTCGCGGCGCTGGGCCGTAGACTAGCGACTAGGCGCGCCTAGGCGCGACATAGTCGTCGATTTTCAAAACTTTGGTACTATGTAAATATATTTGATGAGAAATTTAACAATATATATTTAGTATGGTGAATATTAACCTATTTTCTTTAAATTTAATCAAACCTAACAGTATTTGACTTAACACTACTCTAATTACATTCTACTAGAATGTAATTTTAGAAATAGTAGCTAGTTTTGTTGAGTGGCGGCATCCTGTAGACCTGTCGTGTGCGCTATCGCTAGGACATTTACTACACGATCGATCCGGTCGTGTACAAAGTCCACTTGGAGTCATGGCCGTTTGAATAGCGTGTCCACATAAAAATGCTGTGGATGCTACGAGTTCCCTGCTAGGCACATAATTCTAGCCCTAGGAGCTGCTGTGCTGGGGATGAAACACGCATGGCAGAAATAGTTATATCCTTCACGTTTTTAGCTGAGATGATCGATCGATCCGATGACGTCGCCGGAACATTCGCTGCTCGCGTCATCATGCATGAATCTCATGACAGCATGCACAGCGATGCTATGCTAGCTCAAAAGGTACTGTGGGTGGTGTGTGCGTGGTGTACCTGGAAGGCTGCATCGAGGAGAAAGGGAGACAGTCAGTCATCGCTTTGTACGAACTAGTGTATTATTAGCAAACATGCTTATATGCTGCACTTAATACGTCGATCTTATGATCAGAATCTATATTATAATCGTTGAACGTGACTACGTGAGTTGCTTTAACATGTATGAGTTATGAGCCTGGATAACATACCGGATACGGAAGACACGAAAGACGCCGACCCAGTCTAAGGGGGTGTTTTGTTTGGGCAACTAGCTAAACTTTAGTTCATTTAGTACACTTTTTACCAAACACATAGACTAAATGGGAGCTAAAGAGGGAGCTAAAGTTTAGCTGTCAAGGGGGAACTAAACAGGACTAAATAGAGCTAAACATCACATTTTAGTCTCATTTTTATATAAAAAAATACTTCTTTTAGTCACCCAAACGAAACAGGCCCTAAGAAGAGCGAAAAGCGGTACAAAAAACCACTTCGTTTTCTATAGTATTATTAGGTATAGATGTACATGTAGATATAGATATATATTAATATTATTATGGTCCACATACGTATGCTGGCGTATGTGTTAGGCTGACAGCAACAGCCACGGCCACAGCCAAGGATCTCAAAAGAAAACGCAGCTACAACGTACTAACCAGATGATGTTGCATCTTGTGATTCGTGGTCGTGGGTGGTATCTATCTATTTCCAAAGCTCATCAATCGTTTTCCCATGTGCAAGTGGAGGTTCCTCCTGTGGCACTATGCAGCATCTATATATCTATTCCCATGCATATATAGCAGGCCTGTTTTCAATTGCCTTGTTACGAAATTTTGTAAACCTCAAGATTTAGCACACCGTACCCGTGCTTTATTATATATAATGGTAGCATATTGAGCTGAAAGCTTTATAATAAGATACTAGTAAAGCCTAATTTTTTTTCGTGAATACGCACGAGTGTGCATATATTTGTAATAGGAAGATAGAAGTTTAAAAATTACAAGAGTGGCCATGCCCAGCCCGACCGGATCCATGAAGAGCTACATTTTGAAAATAACAACCCTGGGATCCAATAGGATCAACCTAGAACAATTGTTCACGGAAGCTCCCCCTACAAGCTGGGAAGATCGCGTCGAGCGCCTCAGCGTCTGCATCCGGAATGTCGCCCTCGAAGAAGGACTCATACGAATGCTTAGCCGCAGAGGAGGGTAGTGCAGAAGGTTCTAGGATCCCATCTTCCTCATGAGGAGCACTTCGCCGCGTTTGGACGTCGGGATGTGGTCCATCCGCTGAGCGGCAATCTGCCTGCTCCTCTTGGGCAGGGTCCGCCTAGGCGCCGCCTTTTGCTTGGGGAGAACTGATGAGGCCCCCCGACGAAACTTGACCCGCCTTTGCGTCCCCAGGAGAAGGCGGGAACTCCTCCGAAGGCGCCACAGCGGACGCCAGGGCGCCCCGCACGGGAGACAAGGGAGGCAACTCGGCCGTGCATTGAGGAGTCGTCGACGTAGGGTCCCACAGCGAGGTCTGGCCCTCTAGAGACTGGCAGCTCGGAGCCGGTGCGGCCGCTGACTGGGTGACATGCATGGCGGCGAGCTCATCCATCATCGGGTCGACCAAGATGGGTAGATCTAGGGGATCAGAGCGCGCACCGAGCGCTTCTGCTAGAGGGTCAGGCCCGAGGACGAAGCGCAGGATAGTAGAAGCAGAGGCGTTGCCGGCGGTGGATGCCTTGGCGATCTCCGTCGACGGCGTACCACCATGGCACCGACGTCTTCTCCAGCGACGATGCGTGGCGAGGGTGCCCCGTGTGGCCCTCATCGCGGTCCCCCCCGTGGATGGCATACCGCCGGGGGGCGTTGGCTGGGAGGATGGTCGACGGTCGATGCATGCGTGGCAAGGTCGGCCTCTGCCAACCGTCGTCACCTTGGACCGGCCACAGTCCATTGTGACGTGGCCGCGACCTCAGCAGTCCAGACACCACCTAGGCACCCGACAAGTCGCCACGCGATGTGAGAGGGAGAGGCAGTTGAAACATCTGCCGTGGAACTACGGGGGGATCTTCTAAGGTCGCCCGCGGTGGCCAGAGCCGTGGTGAGGCTCAACCAACGCTGAAGCTGGTCCCGCCTCCCGATGTGGCAGAATCACCCCCATCCATCGTCGATGGGGGCAGAGACCCGCCGTCATGATCCGAGGCGTTGCTGGACGGGTGCCCGGCCCTCGACAGGTCGGGTAGGCAGGGCGTGCACCAACTAAGGGTACGGACGGCTATGCCTCCTACGCCGCCGTGCTGGCCTCTGTCCTGCATCCGCATCGCCCCGGTGCCCCCCGAGCAGCCGGATGGGTATGGACGAAGGCGGGCAACACGGTGCCCGGCTTCGTCGGGCGAAAAACTACCTCCGGGTATGTTGGTGGCCGTTCACCGTCCGACTCGTCGTCGTCATCATCCGCCCAACGTCGGTGCTTCGGGCGTCCCCCCAAGGAAGGGTAGAACGGGTTCGCGGACGGCGATAATGTGGAGCCCGTTGTCAGCGGGTGCGTCGATGGCACCCCAGCCCACGGGGGCATGCCCACGCCGGGGGTGGCAGCGGTGGCGTCTGCTGCCTCATCCTCAACCTCGCCATCCGAGACGTCCTCAACGGTGCCCGACTCGTCCACCGCGGTCGCGGTCAGCAGACGGCGTGGCGGCGGAGGTGCGGCGTAGCCCACCGATGCTCTAGGCGGTGGGGAAGCGGTCCAGGTCGGAAGGGCTCCGGCAGCCAGTGCTGGCATGGCCACCGTAGCCATCTGCGGCACGGCCGGCACGGGGTCCGGAGTGAGAGGCCACGCAGCCCCCGTCGCTGGGAGGGAGGAAGAGGTGGAGAGCGTCGAGGAGAGGGCGGTGGTCGGCGGCGGTGGCGGAGTTGACCGGGCGCTGCCGCCTAGGGTTAGGGCGGTGGCCGGCCCATCCACGCCCCCGGCCCTGAGAGCGCCCTTAGGCGGCGCGTGGGTGGGGTAGGTCGCCGGATCCGGGCCTGGCGGCGCCCCGACGACCGGAGTCGTTGCCTCCGTCGGAGAAGCTGCTCCAGGCGACGAGGGGGCCGGATCGTGGGCGGGGGCCTCGAAGGACGAAGCAGCGGTGAGGGGAGAAGAGGGGGTGGAGGAGGGGGAGCGGGTGGGGGTGGCGGTGGCGGGCACCGGGGCCGGGGAAATGGCCGGCGCCGCCGGTGGCGGCGGGGATGGGTAGTCGCCCAGGGCGAGCGTCGAGCGAGTGGGAGTCAACTGATATCTATGTGCCTAGTAAAGCCTAATTGAGCTGTAAATTGCTGCACTTTTGTATGCAGTAAAAAAGCACTTTACTTCTGATAAGGAAAGCTTGATCTTTGTGCACCTCTTGTTATTTATTCTACTATTGTCCACTACCTTTTTGTTTGTGCATGTGTCAATAGTATAATCTTTTCATGTTTGTGCGCTAACAGCTGGCTTCATAGTGGAAATCTTAAGTGCCATCACATCTTATAGGGGCAATAACAAAGATATCAAACATTTGCGATTCCCTTTTTGAGTAACGGATTTTTTTCTTTATATAGTTGTGCTTATGCACCAAGAATAAGGCTCCAAAGCCTCTAGACTCCAGAGTCGAGATCGACGTAGGTGAAGGTATCAACTTTTTTTAGGCGTCTTCATGAAAGCTGTAAATAAAGTCGTGAAAGCATATATATGGTGAAAAGTAACAATTTAATACCATTTCGTTTTCTAAAGTTTGGTCACATTAAATCACCAATAAAGACTACATACTAGTATACTACCTCTATTTTTTTCTATTCCTTTTTACCATGAACGGCATAGGATGTGTTTGGTTGGGACTCCGAGTCAAACAGTTATAGCCCGGCATCCATCTGAGCCCCAGGCGTGGAAAAATCCAACAACACCTAGGAATGAGGGCTAGTCAGGCAGCTTCGGCCAGTTCACAACCAAACAAGCCTATAATGACTCTATTAAATAATATTTGTGTTCATCGATGATAATGACTGCATTCTGGTGCTCATTCTGCTTATTAAAAATATGATAGTCAGTTTTGATTCTACTCCATCCGTCCTAAAAGGAATGTAATTAAAGATTTAGGGTCAGTCAAACTTTCTTAAGTTTGGTCAAGTTTATGATAAATAATATCAGCATTTATATCTTCAAATAGGTTTCATATGTAATTATATTACATAATTACTTGAGTGCCAGCCACAGCACCGGCGAGTCTCCTGTCTCGTGTCCCAACTCCCACCACAGTGAGGACGGCACTCGCACCACTCGGTCTTGGTCCAAGTCAATGTCGTCCCTGACTGACGAAGGCTCAAGTCTCGAGTACCTGAGCATCAAGCACGAAGGTGGCAGTGCGATGTAGGTAGGTAGGTCCGAGTCAACTGCCCTGTTCTGCAAGTCATGTTTCGGCTTGTTTCAGCTTGTTTCAGCTTATTCTTTCTTACAGAACACTATTGAATCAGCCGAAACCAGCCGGCTTTTCCACCAGCCGAACCAGCCCAACGTCTGCGTGTGGATGACACTGCTTCCCTAATGGCAAGGCAATTTGCACTGCACGGGACCGATGCACTCTAGGCATCCTTGTTTAGATGGGCAACATCACCCAAAAAAATTTATGCAGTATCCGTCACATCGGATTTTTGGACGCATGTATAGAGCATTAAATATAGATAAAACAAATAACTAATTGTACAGTTTATCTGTAAATGTCAAGACGAATCTTTTAAACCTAGTTAATCTAAAATTGGATAAATTTTATCAAATAACAACGAAAAGTGCCACAAGAATTTTTTTACCAAAAATTTTTGGATCTAAACGCACCCGAGCCATGGAGGAGCACTGTGTCTCGGCGACAGACACCACAGCATCTTGTGCATCCAGCGGCCCGTGTGTGTCGTTCCGACGACGACGACGGAGCATAAATAAATAAATAAATAAAGCCGAAGCGAAGCGTACGCAACCAACGCCGGTGGTTGCGCGCGCACGTCAGGAACCGCCACTGGCTGGCCTGCGGGCGGGCGTCGCCGTCGCGACGACGGGCTGACGGCGACCGCGGCGCCGCCCGAAAAGGCGGGCGGCACACAGGTGGAGCCGCCCACGCGAAACAGACGCGTGAAAATGCAAATATGCAATGCAAGGTGCAAAGGTGTGTGCGATGCAGATTGGCAGGACCAGGACCCATCCAGCAGAAAAGGATACTTGAAACCTGGCCCAGATGTTTCGATGCATCGCACTTGCATGGGTTCGTGCACGCAGCAGTACCATCCTTTTCCCACGTGTAAGTGCGTAACTAGCTAGTGCACGGTATCACGGATCAGTGATCACTGCGCTATCCATAGTTCCATATACATACTTTGGCCAGCAGCCCAAAACACACAGGTTAAATCGTTACCAGACTCCGGAGAGTTGACTTACAAATTGCCACCATCACACGCGCCAAAAATTAAAAAAAAAACATCAACTTGGCAATGTCAAAGAATGGCCACTAGCTTGCGTACCTACGCCTTGTTTAGTTTGTAAATTTTTTTTTTTTGAACCCGGTGAATAGTACCACTTTCATCTTATTTGACAAATATTGTTTATTCGTGGACCAACTAGGCTCAAAAGATTCATCTCGTAATTTTCAACTAAACTATGTAATTAGTTTTTTTTTTATCTACATTTAATACTCCATGCAAATGGCTAAAAATTGATGTGATGGAGAGAGAGTGAAAAAATTGTAACTTTTGGAGTGCATCTAAACGGAGCCTACCTGCACGAAGAGTTCGGCGTCCACAAGCAAGAGATTCCGCATGCGCTCCTGTTCGCCGTCTGACGAGCGATGAGCGAGTGAAAGGACCTCATCAGACTTGGTGCCACACCACACCAGTTGGTGCTCGGGCAGTCGGGCAGGGTTGGCAAATATGTCACTAGCTCCCAGAAAAAGGTACAGGGCGGACTTGTGGAGAGAACAGTCATCATCATGACGATCTAATCTAAGGACCACAGTACAATGTGGGCGAGATTAAGCCACTTCCAAGCTGTACCGTGCAAACAAGCTCCAACTTTGCGGCCTTACAGGTGGCTCCGCCGTATTGCTGATGCGTGATCAGTAGGGTGCACTGTCTTGCAGTCCACACTTATCCAGTTATCCTCTTGTGCATTGAGATGTATTATGTAGGGGGGCACAGCCACAACGCGAAATCCATGCCACTGTGGCCATGTCAGCTTGTGGTTTTACACGGTTAACACACACCGCGTGGTTTCTGTTTATGTACTTGTGCCTTTGCTAATTAACCATGTTAGTCCCTAACCTGTCTTCAACTTGCAGCAGAAGTCCACACTAGGCGTGATGCATGTCTTCTGCTATTGTTCCTCTGTGTTGAAGATCTCTTCGGATTCCATGGGAGACGACCAGTAGTGCAGAAGGGATTCCACGGTGAGACGCCGTGTGGCACTCAACATTGAGATGAAGAAGCGGCAGCCATCGATCTTGTATTCTTCCAGAGGGTTTCTGTGTCCAAAACTCCGAACGTTCACCTAGCAAAAAGGTTTAAAATCCAGTCAACACCACAGTATTCAGAATAAGACATCAGCAGACAATTAAAGCACAGACAACATTCTTTAATCTACAGTATTTTCCTTTTTTATTTAACTTGAAGAACATGTTCTCGAAAAAGAAGAGCACATGTCAATATTTCGAAAGCATAACATCTCAAGGCATGACTTACAGCAGAACTAAGCTTGTTCATGTTTACCAAATGGTCTTTCCATAACGTATCAAGAGTCTTCAAAAGTACGTCCCGCTGCAATTGAACAGAGATAAATATGTTTATAAATAAATCAAATATGCTACATACAGGAAGGTGTTGATATTGACCAAATTTACAGAGTTGATGTTTAAACAATCAATAAGATTTCATGCAGGGAAAACAGAATTTCCTCCAGAGTCCACAAAAACATGGATATTGCTTGGGTAAGGTTTATAACCAGACAAACTTTGTGAACAAATTCAAAAGAGAATCGTACCTCGATTCCACTTATATATCCATCATCGTAACGAGACTCTTGCACAGCATTCAAGTAGGTAGCTATTAGAAAATCCCCAAAATATTTCCTCAGCAGATTGGCAGTGTTTGTATATCTACCTTTCCTGTATTGTTTATCAAAAAGAAGCAACATATAAACTTTCAAATCAATAACTATTGTTCTGAATGCTATATTGTGCCATATATATAGGTGTATCATATCACAACATACTTTGACGTATCATCAACACAAATGGCAAACCACCGCATTATAGAAGATGTTTTCTTTCGAATTCCTCTAAGTGAATCAGGCGGCATCAGCATGTTTGGAAGAGCAAAACAATCAGCCTTCACTGGGCCCCAACCTTGCATTTCCTCAAGTGCTGATTGTAGGTTTTGCTCTTGGATGTCCTTGAATGCTTCTGCAGAGCATCTCAGGAATCAGAATACCCATTATAGAATAACATGAACTAAAAATAATTTGTATATATTACCACTCAGTAGTTTTCCGCCTAGACCGACAAATTCATCCAAAAGCTTTACCAGATTCCATGCCTTGGGTGGCTGAAAGAAATATATAATTTTGACAACTGACATGGCACTGAAAATAAATGCTTTCAGAAATGAACTTAAGGATCAGGACAGAGCAAGCACCTTTTGGGGATCAATATTTAGCAAAATAATTTCATCAGCTACCGCTTGCATGTACCTAATAAAATTTCAATTAAAGGCTTGTCAATGAAAAATAAAATAAAATAAAATAAAATAAAATAAAATAAAATAGCAGCATTTTGAACAAAACAGTGACTACATATAATGATTTAAGTAAGAGCCAAACATCGTTTTGGAAAGGTGTGTTGACAAAGTGAGGAAAAACAATGACTTTAAAGTAAGATGGATTATTAATTCTTTCTACACCACATTTTTTATTCAAAAGAATATGCTTTATAGCTCTACCATTTCATAAACAACATTGAAAAGCTTCATGCGCGAGGCAATAGTTAACTTACTGGAAAATTTGTTCACTGCAGCTTTCAGAGTCACCAGATAATATCACCTGCCTAAGGTTGTATACATGCTTTCTTTGGACCTATCAAAGGTATGAACAAAATAATCCACATGAATATTTGTGATGCTACTAGAAACTGAAAGGCATTCACAATCATTTGTACTGTGAATACCTTTTTACTATAATTTCTATTGCCAATCCTCATGAATACAAGTTTTCCAAAATGAGACCAAATTTGGAAAGCTAGTACTAATAATTAAACTAACAAGGGTTAGTGAAGACCCTTAGGGGCACCAATTTGCACTCCTACAACAAGATCTGTGAATCATGATTTGAAGAGAAAAGGATAACAAGAGTAAAAGTGGGTATTCACAATAGAAATGATAGTAAAAGAAGAGTGCCTGTTAAAAAAAAGGAGATTGCTACCTGAGGTATTCATGCAAGTGAATAGCAAAAAGTCATACTACAGAATACAAGTACTGGAAATTGGAGCAGTTGCATACCTCCAGGACTTCATCGAACTCAACAAGACTTTTCCTTATTCCAAAATAATATTTCTCTGCGTTGATTTGAAGGCCTAGAAGCTGCATTTTGAAGACTCCATGAACATAAGCAAGATTATCACTGTGATGCCACCAACCATACGATGCTTGAATATGGCGTTGTAATAAAATACAAATCTGACCTGCTTCACAACAACATTGCTCTCAATAGCTATGTCTTCATCATTCGTTATCCTTGATATTAGCCTCACAGCCCATTCAGTGTCCAGATTAAATTTCTGGAATATTTCATCTTGTAAGCTGAGTACAAAAAGTTAGACACTGTCAAATTCATTAAGCATATATTATATTATTAGATCATTTTAGAAGTTACAGAAGTTTAGCAGGCTAAAGTATTTATGTTTGGGAACAAACATACCTCACCATAAACCGTGTCGACCCAGGATCACCCTGTCTGCCTGCTCTGCCACGCAGCTGGGAAAAACAAAGCTTGCCGGTTTAATTGTACAGTGGTAGCAAACAAGAGCACCAAAATCAAGAAAGCCTTTTGTCACAAGCAGGATGAGATAGGCTAGAAATGAAACCCAACTAGATCACAAAAAGATGATATAATACATACATGAAATTGGGCAAGGAAACATTACTTTAGCTAGAATAAATATGTTCCAACTTCTAAATATGTTTTTTAATAAATTAGTACATGATTATTTGAAAGTACTCAGATAGAATAGTCTGAGGGAACAGAAAAGAACATAAAAATTCATTAATATAAAAAATACATTTACTAAAAAGAATAATGCATAACAACATATGAAGACAGAATTTCTACAGGTTCTTTTTGTGACACTGTGCTAGTTAATACTGCATCAGTGCATTGATGCGTGCAGTGTAAGATAATGAAAGCTGCTGCTGATGGACAATATATCTATTTTAATCCAGAATCATAGGGCTATATATTATATATGATATAAAGGGCTAAGCAGCATGCAAAGGCTCAGCCGCTCAGGTGCTTCCTGCCACATCAGCAGCATCTTACTTGGTTATCAATTCGGCGTGACTCATGCAAAGAAGTTCCTACTACATGGAGCCCACCTAATCTCTTCACTGCAGCACCTTCAGCAGAACAATGAATTTCGCAATCCCTTAAAACACTGAGATAAGCAAGTCCTATTGCATCACAAAGAGGGTACATCTCAGACTCTTCAGTCATGCGCTCTTGCAGTTTCTCCATCCCAATCATTTGACCTATTTCTATAGATTCAGCAATAGTGGATTTTGCCTTACTAAGAGACCATTCATTTCCCTCGCTTTTGTGAATATATTTTGCTGGAAGCATATGTGAAAAGAGTGAAAGAGTTAGCCAAACAACACAAAGATAAGTCATTATATGTTAATATACAACCATTAACACTCGAGTACTTACACATGATCGCAGCTTTGGCAAGCAGACCTACTGATGATGGACCAAGTTCTATATTTGAGAGACCCTGCCCATGATAAAAGGAAATAGTGAGAAACACCCTGCAAAGTTCTCGGGGTCAGAGAAAAGGATCTGAATGAACCACCTTGTGGGATGTGGATTCCCCTTCCATGTCAATATCAGGAGGTTCATGGGTCAAAAATGGAAGTATGTTATCTTCTACTATTTCTTTTGCAAGCATCTGGCAATGAAAAGATGGACCATATTTCTGTTAGGTGTGAACAACTAAAATACTAACAATGCTGCTATCTGTTTTGACTTTTTGTACATTTTCAAAAAGGAGTCTTGGTGAGCAGTGCTAAACATATGCATGAACTTACTTTTGGATTACCACCTAAAATAATGTCAGTTCCTCTGCCTGCCATATTAGTTGAAATTGTAATAGCATGTTTTCTTCCAGCTTGGGCAATTATTTCGGCTTCTCTTGCAGCATACTGTCAGGAATAATGCAATTAGCTTTATCAATGGAAAAGAACAAGACAAGAAGTTAAACTAAAGCAAACATTTTACAAACCTTTGGTCTTGCATTAAGGACATTGTGTGGAATATTGCGAACTTTAAGTAGCTCTGACAAGTATTCAGAACTCTCGACACTGCCAAAGATATAGACACCATTTGTTTAGACAGCTGTATGAAAAGCATCCCAAGATGGTAAAGGGCATACCCAATGCTGAAAGCTCCCACACAAGGTGAGGTTTGGGGAAGGTAATTTCTAGGCAGCCCTACCTTTAATTATTGTGCAAGGAGGAGGAATCCAGCCCACACAAGGTGAGCTTTATATCCAGAACTGCACATGCAAAATATGGAACTACAGTGGGCATCCTCATTACCCCTTTCTCTCACTTCACTAGTTGGGTCATGATAACAATAAGCCACCCTACATCTTTATGAACAGGTTTTCATCCTATGAAAAGATCTCTAAACCAAATTTTATCTCCTAGCATCTTAGAACCAAAATAAACATATCAAAATCTTATCTTCAGTAGTTTATCTATTTTTAAAAAAAAACCCGAAACAGACAGGTATCTTGGAGCTGTTGCTACTGTGGAACTGCAAATAACATGGTCATGATTACTGCACTGCCCCTTTAAATTTGGAGGTTTTCTCCAAAGTAAATAAGGGTGCATTCCCACAAATCAATACCCAAATTTACTTCTTTATTTTCTAATAAACAGGTGTCAAGGGACAAAGGCAGTAGTAAAACTATTTTTTTCTGCTTTCTCAGTTCACTCCATTTTTGCTAATGCAAAGGAGGAACTAGCTAATTTACTTTGTCAGCAACCATCTAAAGGTAATGTTGCAAAAAACCAAATTCCCAGCAGAATAAAATCACAAACAATGAATGGAGATAAAAGTGTTGAAGAAACCTAATTAGTGTTTTTTTTCCCACAGTGACAACAAGCAAATTTGAATTTGCTAAAAAAACATATTTGAACACAACAAACCTTTTGTACTTTTTAGTTTCATTAACTCCTGAAGTACTACAAATCGTAATAGACGAAAAAAATATCTAATACTAATAATCTCATACTGATACAACCAAATTTTCCAGTAGGCATGGAGGCGTATTATATGGTGGTGATGAGATAAAATCTGTATTAACTATTAAAACAAAAAATAGAATTCACCTTGTAGTTCCAACTAAAACAGGGCGGCCTAATTGGAACATAGACTCTACTTCAGCCCGTACATATTGCCATTTGCCTCTTGCAGTCTACGAAAGCAACAAAATCAATCAAATTTTTTCTAGTACCAAAGGGAGGAACCACTTCCTCAAGACTCACCGCAAAAGCTTGGATAGGCAAGTCCACCCGTATATTTGGCAGATTCGTAGGTACTTCAATAACAGGCATCTTGAACATCTTTAAAAACTCCTTTTCCTGTAAAAGCAGCATAATCCTGTCAGCTTGGAATAATAAACTGTACAGATGAATAGATTATTCAGAAAGCAACCTAATAAACACCATACCTCTGTCTTAGCAGTTCCTGTCATCCCAGAAAGCTTAGGATAAAGCTTAAACAGTGACTGATATGTGATTTGAGCCACAATTACTGAGTCTGCCTGATTAAATTGCAATTAGCATTGCACACCAGAAACTATCATAAACTTTCAGAAAATTATAAAAATAGTAGCTCCATCAATGTAAAGTGGCAATGTGTAAGTCAATAATGACCTGGATTTGTAGGCCTTCTTTTGCTTCTACTGCTTGGTGGATACCATCAGACCATCTTCTTTTGGGTTCAACTCGGCCAGTTAGCTGGAAAAGAATTAATATTATCATCCAACCACAGGATTTCCAAAGCATGCAATTGTTATGAACTAATAGGCAATGTGAATTATATTATCAAGAGATGAAGAGAACACAATAGATATATGATAGACGTCAATCAAAGTTCACAAATGTGATGAAAAGAAATGTTCTGATGTTATGTTACCCAAAAAAAAAAGTGCATGTGCTGAAGAACATTCAGCCAACTTGAAGGATCGCTGGATCAGTATGGATGAATGTTATCTTAGGACGTTAGGTACACAGAAAATTTTCTTCAAAGGATAAAAAGATTCCAAGACATAATTGATAAAAGCATGATAAGAAAAAGAGTTAATCAGCAAACGGAACTTTCAATAAGTCATGAATGGCTTGTTCATGAAAAAACTGATCACAAGCTATTAGTGTGCATGGACATTTTCATTGGCACATCACACAACACATCATCATCGATCAGTATTCGTTACATTGTGCTTGTCAAATTGCATGTGTTGTCATAGAAACCTTTTGCTACCAACTGCTCAGTTACCCAGGATTATGAAAATGAAAGAGCCTCTAAGACAGAATACCAGCTCCAGGATGGACTCGATAGCTAGTGGATACATACTAGGAAGAGAACTGTGTCCTGACGTTTTACTTCATTTTTTTTGTATAGGATAGTACAAAGATATTTTCTCTGGTGTATTGCCAGTTACATGGGACCGCTAAAGGCTGATTGGATAGGATGATACTGGTTCCGATTTTTATCTACATGAAAAAAACATGTGGACAAAATGTATCATCATTGAGAAGAAATCTGGTTGTTAAGTGTATGGTTAAGGCTCTATCTATAGGCCTATCTATAGGCCCACTCTATATTTAGCCGTGAGGCTCTATATATTGCCCCCTCCACCTCTGGAGCACTGGTACTCTGTGATCCCAAAGGTACGTAACATGGTACCAAAGCTATGGGACTAGGGTTAGGATTAGATTAGTCTGACCCACGATCCATTTTTTTCCTTGGGATCCTCTCTTCTTCGCGAGGCCCGTCGCCGTGCCCTCTCGTCGCCCGTCTTCCCGCATGGACTGCCCATCGCCGTCTCATCACGCGTCTTCGCGCGGCCCGTCGCCGTGCCCCTTCGCCCGATGGCCCGTTGCCGTCTCATCGCCCGCCCGAGGCTTCTGTCCGCACGTCCGCATCACTCATGACTTGGATCGCGACTCGTCTCCGTCGTGGGTCCGCATCACTCGTGATTTGCATCGCGAATCATCCGTCGCGGGGCACGTCGCTCGCGACTCGTCTCCGTTGCGGGGATCGTCATCTGCTGCTTCCGCTCGTCGCTGCTCGTCGCCTCTTCAACCTCTTCAATCTCCGGCTTCTCTATTCTGCCCACCTGTTGTTGGAACAGAGCAGAGGAGGTCCTGATCGTCGTCTGCTTCCGCTCGTTGCTGCTCCACGCCTCTTCAGTCTCCAACTTCCCTGCTCTGCCCGCCTGTTGGGAACAGAGCAGAGGAGGTCTTGCACGTTCAGCAAACAGAGGGGGTCGTCTGCTTCTTATACCACTGTGGTAACAGATCGCTGCCTCCCTCCTCCTTGGTCAGCTGTTAGCAGTTGTTTCCATCATGTCTCAGTCTCAGCTCAATGCAATTGTCATCCGTATCACTTTAGAGGGTCCAAAATATCCTGAATGGGCCTTCTGTGTAGAAACTGCTTTAAGGGATCATGGTTTACTACATCATCTAACTGACAATGCCCCTAAGCCTAAGGAGGATGGTAGTAATGCTACTGCAGTAAAGGATTGGGGTATCAATGATGGCAAAGTGATGGCTGCTATGGTCAATAGTACTAAACAATCCTTGATTATGAGTCTATCTAAGTTCAAAACTGCTAAGGCCATATGGGAAAATCTAAAGCAGCGCTATGTACAGGACAGTGGGGCTATTTTACATAGTCTTATGCAGCAAACTCATGTCATAGAGCAGAATGGTATGTCCATTGATGAGTACTATTCTGCTTTTGATCGATTGATGGGATCATTGACTTCCATGGTACCTGAATGTTCAGCTGATTCTTGTCCAGCACATAAATTTATTGAAAAGTTTTTCAATTACAGATTTGTCATGGGAGTTCGAGCTGAGTATGATTCCATTCGTACACGGTTGCTTCACAGTTCTTCTGATCTCACTATGGCAAATGCTTTGTCAGACTTGCTTGCAGAAGAAACTCGTCTCAAGTCCCTGTCCTCTACAGTGTCTCATGGTGTGTTGGCAGCTTCTCGGAGGACTAGTGCACCCAATAGTACCTCTGCCGAACCTTGTAAGCATTGTGGCAGGACTGGTCATCTTTCAGAAAATTGTTTCTCTCATCATCCAGAGAAGTTGGCTGAGTATCGTGCACGGCGTGCTGCTCATGGTGGTCATGGTCGTGGTACTGGTTCCACTCCTAGAGGCTCAGTTTCAGTGGTTGCTTCCTCGACTGTTAGTGCTCCCTCGGCTTGGGTGCTTGCTTCAGGCGCTTCTTTTCATGTGACCTCTGATCAGTCCCAGCTGGTTGCCTGCAAGCCGGTCCCTGATGGTGCTTCTGTTCAGACAGCTGATGGTACATATTGTCATATCACTCATCAGGGTTCACTTTGCAATAATCACTTTTCTGTACCCAATGTTTCCTTTGTACCTCAGTTGTCTATGAATCTTCTGTCGGTTGGTCAAATTACCGACCAGAATTGCTTTGTTGGTTTTGATGACTCATCTTGTTTTATTCAGGACCGTCGCAGCGGGAAAGTGATTGGGACTGGCCATCGCCGTAAAGGTGCTTCTAGCCTCTACGTTTTGGACACCATACGTCTTCCTTCGTCCGTTCCATCTACAGCTCATGTCTCATCCGCTGCATCGTCTTTAGCCTCTTCATTTGCCAAGTGGCATCATCGCCTTGGTCATCTTTCCAGGTCTCGTTTGTCCTCCATGATAAATAAAGGTTGTTTAGGTCATACCTCTATTGAGTCTAGCTTTCATTGTAAGGGTTGTAAGCTTGGCAAACAAATACAACTTCCTTACCCTTCTAGTGTTTCTCGTTCTGCTAGACCTTTTGATATTATTCATACTGATATATGGGGTCCTGCACCTTTTGCTACAAAAGGTGGCCATAAATACTATGTCATTTTAATTGATGATTATTCTCGCTATACATGGATTTATTTCATGGAACATCGTTCACAATTGTGTTCCATTTATCAGTCTTTTGTTTGAATGGTTCACACACAATTTTCAGCTCCCATTAAAGTTCTTCGTTCATACTCTGGAGGTGAGTACTTGTCTGCTGCCTTTCGCCAATTTCTATCGTCTGAGGGTACACTTGCACAACTCTCTTGTCCAGGTGCTCATGCTCAGAATGGTGTTGCTGAACGAAAACATCGCCATCTCATAGAGACAGCTCGCACACTTTTGATTTCATTTGTCCCTTCTCATTTTTGGGGAGAAGCTGTTCCCACTGCTGTCTATCTCATCAATAGGCAACCTTCATCCAAAATGTTTGATCACTGTCCTGGTGAAGTACTTTTTGGTACTCCTAGCTATGATCATCTTCGAGTTTTTGGATGCACTTGCTATGTTCTGCTTGCACCTCGTGAGCGCACAAAATTGACTGCACAATCTGTTGAATGTGTTTTTCTAGGGTATAGTCCTGAGCATAAAGGTTATCGATGTTATGACCCTTCTTCCCGTCACATACGCATCTCTCGTGATGTTACCTTTGATGAGGATCGCCCCTTCTTTTATAACCCTTCCACTAAGCCTTCATATTCTCCCACAGAGCCCACCTCCTTTTTGAGCCTTCCTCCAAATTCATCCACCGATGATGCCTTTGCACCATCTGATCCTCCTATTTCCATGACACCACCTTTACCTCCTACAACATCCTCGCCTCCATCTCAATCTTTTTCAAAACCACCTATTACACGTGTCTACAGCCGTCGTCCCTCCCAGCTTCCGTCTAGTTCTCCCACCATGGCTAGTCCTGATGAGCCCGCTGCTGATGCTTCTAATAATAACATTGATGATTCACATGTTGATGAGTTACAGGTTGCTCCACGATATAATCTTCGAGACCGCAGTACCATTCATCCTGAAGAGAAGTACGGTTTTCCCCAAGTGCATGCTGTTGTTGATGAGCCATCCACTTATCAGGAAGCTTCTCAAATTCTGGAATGGCAGCTAGCTATGTCTGAGGAACTTGCCGCCCTTGATCGTCAAGGCACTTGGGATCTTGTTCCATTGCCATCGCACACAGTACCTATTACATCTAAGTGGGTATTCAAAGTGAAGACCAAGTCAGATGGCTCTATAGAGAGATATAAGGCCCGTCTTGTTGCCAGAGGTTTTTAGCAGACTCAGGGTCTAGATTATGATGAGACTTTTGCACATGTTGCCCATATGACGACGGTCCGTACATTAATTGCAGTTGCAGCAGCTTCTTCTTGGCCCATATCTCAAATGGATGTCAAGAATGTCTTTCTTCATGGTGATTTGACTGAAGAAGTTTATATGCAACCGCCCCCGGGTGTTGTCGCTCCTCCAGGATACGTCTGTCATCTTCGCCGTGCTTTATATGGCCTTAAACAAGCTCCTCGTGCTTGGCATGAGCGTTCTGTCTCAGTGATACGGGCTGCTGGCTTTTCAGCTAGCGATCATGATCCGGCTTTATTTGTTCATTTGTCACCACGTGGCTGTACGTTGCTTCTCTATGTTGATGATATGCTGATTACGGGTGATGATAAGGATCACATTTCCCATGTGAAGCAACAACTCAGTGCTGAATTTCAGATGTCTGATTTGGGTCCTCTCAGTTATTTCTTAGGCATTGAGGTCAAGTAATCTACTCAGGGCTATCATCTTTCTCAGTCTAAGTACATACAAGATCTTATTGCTCGTTCATGCATCACTGATAGTCGAACTGCTGCCACACCCATGGATCTTCACTTGCAGCTTCGTCCCACTGATGGGGTACCTCTTAAGGATCCCTCTCGATATCGACACATTATGGGCAGCCTTGTTTACCTCACTGTCACCGGGCCGGATATTGCTCATGCAGTCCATATTTTGAGTCAATTTGTTTGTGCCCCAACTTCTATTCATTTTGGACATTTACTTCGCGTGCTACGCTACCTACGGGGGACATCATCTCAAAGTTTACTCTATGCGCATGATAGTCCGCTTCAGCTTCATGCTTACTCGGATTCCACTTGGGCGAGTGACCCACCAGATCGATGTTCCATCACTAGATATTGCATTCTTCTTGGCTCTTCTCCTATTGCATGGAAGTCCAAGAAGCAAGCAGTTGTATCTCGCTCTAGGACAGAGGCTGAACTTCGAGCCCTTGCCACTACTACTGTAGAGATTGTATGGCTTCGATGGTTGTTGGCTGATTTAGGCATCTCTTGTGATGTTGCCATCCCTCTTCTATGTGATAATACAGGAGCCATAGAAATTGCTAATGATCCTGTGAAGCATGAACTTACAAAGCATATTGGTGTGGATGCTTTCTTTACTCGGTCTCATTATCATCAGAAGACTATTTCTCTCCAGTATGTGCCTTCAGAGTTGCAATTGGCTGACTTCTTCACTAAAGCACAAACTCAGGAGCAGCATCGGCTTCACTTGATCAAACTCAATGCTTTAGATCCTCTACTTCCACCTTGAGTTTGAAGGGGGGTGTTAAGTGTATGGTTAAGGCTCTATCTATAGGCCTATCTATAGGCCCACTCTATATTTAGCCAGGAGGCTCTCTATATATTGCCCCCTCCACCTCTGGAGCACTGGTACTCTGTGATCCCAAAAGTACGTAACACTGGTATCCCAGTAAACATTTATAACTTTCTTTAACAAAACATTAATGAGCTTCCATGAGCATTTAAAGTGTAATTCAGTAAAGTGCCAATATCCCTTCCAAAAACTCAAATAGGCAGATATACAAGTGCATATGTGTGTGTACATATGCAAAGCCTCTCCTGCACAAGCTGCCAAGTACAACTAGGAACATATACAAATAATAAGAACAGCTACTAAGAAACTAATGGCATTCTTGTCGGTGTTCGGACCCGGGAGGGCCCTAAGCCGACGAGTGAATTTGTGCTGCGTGCTTCCTAATCCGGATGGTGATGCAAAGAAAATACACGGGTGTTTATCCTGGTTCGGGCAAAGAAGGCCCTACGTCCAGCAGGGGAGAGAGTATTGTATTTCCTTACACCGAAATGCTTGTGTAGGGGTTATAAGCTGCGAGAGAGGGAGCCGGTCCCAAGTCTCAAGAGAGAGAAAGACGGAGTGTTGCTTGAGATGTTGATCTCAGAAAAGGCGAACTCCCTTGCTACTTGAGTCGCCCTTCTCTTTTATAGGTTCAAGTGGAGGCATAGGTGTACAAAAAACCCCTAGGGTGGCGCCTTGGAGGAGAAGGCGCGGTGGGTGCTGTAGAGGTTGCTATAGCGACGTGTCCCTGTGAATGTCGGCCATCCTTGGGGTGTCGCGGTGATGTCGCTGACGGGACGGTGAAAGACCCTGGGTCCTGTGGCGAGCGTGCGATCCCCTGTTGTCGTCGTGCGGGAGTTGTTCCTTTGTTGACCGGCAGCACTCGAGGCCTGGTCGGGACATAGCGGAGGGGTCACAACAGCAGCAGCAACAACAACAGCAGGAGCAGCCGTCGCAGCCACAGCCGGAGGCGGAGCAGCATGAGCCCGGTGGCCGAGCCGGAGCGGGAGGTGGCCGTGCCGCCGCCCAACGCGCAGGCGGAGGCGCCGACGGGCGAGGGGGTATTTCCGCCCCAAGGGTCGACGTCGATCGTCATCGACCTCACCTCTGAAGATACCCCATCTGATAAGGGAAAGCAAAAGGTGGACGTCGAGATGGTCGACACCTCGGGTCAGCCCGGGACATCCACGGCGCCGGATGACAACATGGCGGAGGCGTCCGCCAGGTGGCCCAACTTCGCGGAGCTGGCGCTCATGTGGACGGAGGAGGAACTCCCACGCTGGGGTCGCTCGCCCCTCGAGTTCAGAGACGCGGCCCATCCCGACGCCGAGCCCTTCTTCGTCCTGGACGACAAGGACGAAGTGAGGTACTGGGAGTACGTCGAGGGGCTCCGCAAGCACTCCGTGCAGTCCCGGCGGATGGTCGTGGAGACCATGGTTCATTACATGTCAGGGGCCTTCGAGGTAGGTTGCGTTTGCCTCGATATTTTATTTGGCTCGACCCCTTGTCCCTTTGGTTCTGATTTTGGTTTTGACCGTGATCAGGAGATCAAGGAGCGGTCGCGCCGCAAGTTGTTTATCCGCCACGAGAGCGGCGTGTGGGCGGCACTTCCTCGCCAACGGGCTCTGATCGAGGATGCCAACAAGCGGCTATCCGAGAAGAGCGCCGAGGCGGATGAGCTTCGCGTCGTCCATGCAGCGCTCAAGGAAGAGGCGGCGCAGGCCCGGGAAGCCGCGGCCAAAGCCCAGGAGGATGCGACCAAGGCTCGAGAGGAGGCGGCCAAGGCTCGCGAGGACCTTGTGCCGCTATTGGCGCGAACGAAGGAGCTCGAGGAGGACGTTGCTCACGTCAGCGTCCAGCGCGACGTCCTCAACGTGCAAATCGGGCTAGCGTCCGCACGCATCGGGACCCTGACCAAAGAGGTCGAAGCGCTGAAGGAGACCGTCCGGAAGAGGGACGAGGCGCTCTCGGGCACCGGTCGGGAGATCGAGACGCTGAGGGCGACCGTCCAAGACAAGGACGAGGCTCTTCTGGCGACCGGGAAGACGCTCGGCGAGCTACGGGATCAGATCGTGGGCTGGCAAACCCATGTTGAGGGTATGTTTTTGATGTATTATGACCTCGACTTTAGACTCCTGTGTTCTTGCTAACTTGATCTCGTGTTTCAGAGTTGGAGAAGCAGCAGCGTGAGGCCCAGGCGAACGCCTCCTCATTTCAAGCCCTCTTCGAGGCCGAGGCCGGGCGGAACCAGTTGTTTCAGGGCGCCATCACCGTGGTGTGCGACAACCTGGGGGTCGAGCCCGACGCCGACAACGAGGACGCGCCGAGGAACTTCTTTGTGCACCGGATGACGGCGCTGGGCAACCTTGTACGTGAGAGGGTGCGGGGCGCGCTGCACCATGGCATGAAGAGGGCCCTGGCGGTCGTCCGCTCCGGCTTCGAGTACGACATGGGCCTCGTTGCTGATGGCTTCACCTCCGACCCGAGCAAGACCGAGGAGAACGAGGCAGCCTGCCTGGGGCTGTCGAGGCGGCGGAAGAGCCTGGGGGTCGACTCGTGAGGCTGTTCGAGGACGAGGTGCTCCCACCTACTGTCGGTGACGACGATGAGGGCTTGTGAGCCAAATCTGGGCATGAAGGCCCATGTAATAAGTTAGTTATTGTTCGCGACTCGTGCTATCGTGGCCCCAGGGGCTTTAAAACATGTAGATATGCACTAAATGTCTTTTTTTCGTTCGAATCTTTCATTCCTTTTTCTTTTGAATTATGTTCTTACGTGGTCGGTTGGGAGAGTGGTCAGTTGGGTGCCTGGGCGGGAGGAGGGCCATGTCGTAGCCGTAGCCAAGGGACATGAACTCCAGACGTCCAAACCAGATCACCGTGGCCAACGGAAGTGGACGTTCGGGGTCAGCCATCTGGAAGAATGGCGGGAAAGCGATGCTGGCACGCAGCGACCCCCTACCTGACGCGCCAACTGTCGGTGTTCGGACCCGGGAGGGCCCTAAGCCGACGAGTGAATTTGTGCTGCGTGCTTCCTAATCCGGATGGTGATGCAAAAAAAATACACGGGGGTTTATCCTAGTTCGGGCAAATAAAGCCCTACGTCCAGCGGAGGAGAGTATTGTATTTTCTTGCACCGAAATGCTTGTTTAGGGGTTACAAGCTGCGAGAGAGGGAGCCAGTCCCGAGTCTCAGGAGAGAGAAAGATGGAGTGTTGCTTGAGATGTTGATCTCAGAAAAGGCGAACTCCCTTGCTACTTGAGTCGCCCTCCTCTTTTATAGGTTCAAGTGGAAGCATAGGTGTATAAAAAAACCCTAGGGTGGCGCCTTGGAGGAGAAGGCGCGATGGGTGTTGTAGAGGTTGTTGTAGCGACGTGTCCCTGTGAATGCCGGCCATCCTTGGGGTGTCGCGGTGATGTCGGTGATGGAACGGTGAAAGACCCTGGGTCCTGTGGTGGGCGTGCGATCCCCTGTTATCGTCGTGCGGGAGTTGTTCCTTTGTTGACCGGCGGCGCTCGAGGCCTGGTCGGGACGTAGCGGAGGGGGTCGACGAGGAACGGATAATGTCGAGCCCCAGAAAACCCGGAACGCGGTGGTTGTCGTCTTGTGCCTCGAGGGGACGTCGAAGGTAGAACAGTGCCCGACGTGGTGTGTATAATGGCAGCTTTTTACCGTCCATCCCGGGATGAGCAGTAAAAAGTAGGATTAGACACTAGTACTGCTCCCACACCGGCGGCGCTGTAGCCACGTAGGTGGAAGTGGTTGCATTGAATGCCTTGTCAGCGAATAGGTGGGTGAGGGGGGGTCGACCGGCCCGACCCCGGGTCGTGCGAGTCGAAGATTTTTCGGGGTTAAGGCCTCCCGTCGAGCGGGTCTCGTGCGAATCGGAACGTAGTCGACGATGGCCTGGTGTCACCATACGTATGTGGGCCGAGCTCGGTGTGTCCGTGCAGGCAGAGCCTTGGTACGATTTTTTAAGAGGTTTCAGGGCGCGAATTCCTCGGGGGCATGTTCCTTTCAATCGTTGGATTTGGGTACCCCTAATCCAGGTACCCGACAATTCTTTTCAGAAATACTGAAACTCAGAGAGTACCTCATTAATTATAATAGCTTTCCCATCCCTGACAATATACTGGACATCCCTTCGGTAGAACACTTTTGCTTTCAAAGCATTCATCACAAACCTGCAGCATTTGAGAAGTTATGGTTATTCACTAGGCATTGAATGTCCCAACTTGCATTTAAGTTAGTTGCCCCCATCGTGTGATGCCATTATTTATCATTTTGATTCAGCAGCTAACTGCAACCATGGCAAAGAAGGTGCACAATGATCTGACTCAAGGCTGACACAGCAGAATTGTAACATGTCTGATTCACTTCGTTGCTTGCACACATACGTATATTCTGTAGCAGAGGGCATATCCAAAATTGCATTTCATAGCAAAATTGGCTAATTGATCCAAAGTTGCACATAGGGAAATGATTGTAATCACACAAAAAGGTACATATTACATAAAAAACAAATAGAGAACAGCACCTTGCCCATGGATCATTCTCATCCCATAGATCATCTGTCCCAAGAATAATCTCAGCATGTGCTACACCTTCCTCTGTCAGATCTATATTATTGCCTTTTAGTTCAATGGTGTAATGCTGCAAAAATAAATCAACATAGACAAACATTTGAAGGAACTAATATTGGAACTGTAAGCTAATGTAGCATGTAGTTTCTAGCAATAACAAAATACTCACAACACCCTCCATAAGAAGTTCTGCGACTTTAGCAGCAACTGGATACCGAGCTGCATCTCTATTATCCTAGTGAAATGACACAAAAACGGTGGAGTATGTCACATTTCACAGGTCAAGAAACTCAAACGACATTGAAGGAATCAGGTTCAAGAAGTACTGAGTGATTAAACCTCTCCACTTATTAATAATGGATTCCTCCCCTCATCTATAAGTACTGAGTCCACTTCATCCACAATGGCAAAATGGAATGGCCTTGGCCTATCAAATCATGCAGTAATAATTAGAAAAAAGAGCAAATATAGAGACATCACATTTTTGTGAAGTGAGAGTTAAAACAGTCTCAAATGTACCATCTCATAACAAGTTGTTCTTTGTTTCGAGATAGGTTGTCACGAAGATGGTCAAATCCAAGTTCCTGCAGGGGATGTGCAGCTTTTGAGAACTATGATATAATGAGAATTCCAGATCTCAACTCATACTAACAGATAACTAAGATGGCAAGTAAAGTCCTCATTGACTGGACATGATTGTTTATCCAAAGTTAGCATTTCACCATAGCAAGGTCATACAAAATTACCACCAGAAAAGGTTGTCCCTCTAAGCTGGATAACCACAAGATAAGATTAAAATAGAGCTATTTTTTTTACTGAGCATCTCACCGAGTTGTTAGTGTATGTAATGTCACATCTGTAGCTGGCTCTTCTCTCATCTGACTTCATACCCGCCTATGCATATGCCATATATACAAAAGAAGAGCAAAAAATGGTTATATGTTTGCCTGTTCTGCTAATTCAACAAACTACTGTAGCAACATCAGGTGTTTCCAAACTATCAGAAGGTGATATGGAATGTGAAACACTGTTATTAAAGCCTTATTTATCATAATGTATATACCTGAACCAGACCAACAGTAAGACCGAGAAAGCGATGAACACGGCCCATCCATTCAGCATCACGCTGCGCCAAATAATCATTTACGGTCACCACTGAAAAAAGGATCATGGTGCTTAATTGTGAAAATAGGGAAGACAGACATTGAGAGTTAACTAGAGCAGAGCCTAACTCTAGGTGTGCAATGTGGGTCAGATCGTATATTTGCTTATCTTCAGTATTAAGCATGACCATTGACCAACAAGCATGGATTTCATGGTAACTGCAACTGCAACCACTTCAAATTTAATCATGTTTAAACAACAGTGGTACTGCAATGTTTAAACAAGTTTTAATCAATCTATCTCTTAAAAGCATCAAAAGCGGTAGAATAACATGCACAAGATCACTCATGCGTGTTACAGAAACAGAATATCAATATAAACTTCAGCAAAATAGAACCATCCCTCATCATATACAAACCAAACCACTTCCACTGAGCCAGCTTGGGCTTCAGATCCCACTATGCTAGGTTGGCCTTGCAAAGACAACCAATTACCAAGCACACAACCTAAAATTTGCTTGAAAGTTAAGTTCATATTGACTTGACAAATAACTGAGATGCACAATAATGCACTATCTTCAGCTGTCCAACTGGACCACTACAACGGACATATGCAAAGCTAAGAGCATACATTACATTGGTCGGTATTCCGATGGAGTGGGACCACCTAAGTCAGATAGGTTTACAGGACGAATTCAAAAGATGAGATTTCATACAGTACCATGAACCCCTTCCCCTGTAAGGGCATTTAGATAAGCTGCAAGTGTGGAAACAAGCGTCTTCCCCTCGCCTGTCTTCATCTCTGCAATGCAGCCGTCGTTGAGCACAGCACCACCAATTATCTGCTCGAATTACACCAACGAAACAAAACTCAATCACGGGAACCAACTTGTGCCTTAGCATTCCAACCGTGTGGACAAACATGGGGTACCTGGACATCGAAATGGCGCATCCCAAGCGTCCTCCTAGCCGCCTCACGTACCACAGCAAACGCCTCTGGAGTGGACAGACACGGAGAGACGCATCAGCACATCAGACAACAACCAACCAACCCAAACTCTCGAAGGAAACGGTGCAGCTCAGCAATAGCAGCAAGAGCAGCAAACGCACCGGCCTGGACGTCGGCGAGCGTCTCCCCGCGCGTTAGGCGGCCGCGGAACTCCGCCGTCTTCGCCTTCAACTGCACGCAAACGCGCACATTGTTTGTCCACGTCAGCCACACCGAGAAAAGCAGAACCATTAGCAAACAAGCTGAATCGATGAAAGACTCGCTGAGAGGAAGAGGGGAGGGGGAGTGTTAGTTCCGCACGCCACCTGTTCGCCAGAGAGCCTCCGAAGCGCCGGCTCGAGCGCGCCGACGGAGTCGACGAGGCGGTGGTAGTCCCGCACCACCCAGGCGTTGAGGCTGGACAGGTCCCTCCATGACCCGGCCGACTTGGACACGGCCGCGGGGGCGGGGGTGGGAGTGGCTGCGGCCGCGCAGGAGAGAGGAGGTGGCTTTTTTGGTCTGGGGGTGGGGCTAGCTCGTGTTGTGGGATTGGTGCTTCTCCTGCGGAGGAGGCGAGGGGCCGGGGCTGGGGTGGGAGTGGGAACGAGGAAGGCGGAGGCGGTGGAGAGAGAGCCGCCGGTGAAGGCGGCGGCCATGGGAGTCGGCCAGTTGGGACGAGAACAGGGGGGAGGGGAGGATGGAGGAGGAGATTACTTACACGTGGGACATGCTCTGTAACTTAGGCCCTGTTCATGTGACTTATAATCCGTCTTATTCAGCTCGTTTTTTCAGTCGAAAACAGTATTTTTCTCTCACAAAAAATCAGTCAACAGTGTTTTTCAGCCGGCTTATAATTCCAGCCGAACGGCTCCTTACAAGTTGTCCCCACATGGCAGGGAGACTGTGCGGCAGAATAGGTTGGTCTAGCTTTGCGGCCGTAGAGGATAGTTGTGGTCCTGTGGATCGAGAAATTTGGAGGGACCGAGGATATGCACCGTTTCATGTTGCAACGCATGGTTTTAAAGTAGATTTTTCCAACTGATTAATTGTGTTAGTTGATTGAACTTTTTCTCCCATATAACTATATCTCATTTTCTTAAGTTAGTTTCTTAGTTTCTCTCTTTCCTTGCATGAATGTTTATAGTTATTTAGGATTCATTCATCTTGATTAATTTCATACATGCCCGATAAACTTTATCGGTTGTTAATCTTAGCAAGAGTGAAATTCACTCTAGGTCACTGCAATTGTCTTTAAGTGTCAGGTAGGTCCCTAAAATCTCAATTTGCATTTCTGGGTTCTTGGAGTTTGTTTAGGTCTCACTAGTCATCCAAAAGAGCCTAAACCCGTCCCGGTAGCTGAAGTGGCACGTCACAAGACGTCCATCGTGGATTTGGCGTGCTAATGCGGCGTGGATCACTGACCAATGGGGTTTTAGCCCATGCCCCGCGTCCACCCACCTTCATTCATGGACACATCGGATTGGATTGCAGAACGCTGTGATTGGTTTGGGGACAATAAGGTCGTAAGGGATAAAATGGTCTCATCTTTATTTTTAGCACAGGCCTTGTTTCGTATTCCGTGTTTATTAGCTATAGGGACAATTCCTTATTCGTTCTTTGTTTGGTTTTAGGGTCTAAGATCATAGGATCAACTATTGACACATGGGGCTGAAAGCCCAAGTTTGGTTTTGGTAATTAATGACACCAAGTTGCTAATTCTATTGTATCAAGTGGAATGAGTTAGGCATAAGCAACACACGTGATGAAGGAGTATGTGGCATAAAGTGATGGCCACAAGATCACAAGAGGTGGAGATGCACATAAAATGATGATCATGGTGATCAAGCATGAGAAGATGGACATAGAACAAAGGGATCAAGGCAAAGGTATAACCATAGGGTTTTCCTTTTGCCGGTCTAAGATGAGTAGAGAAGTGAGTGACCGGGTTTAGGATACATAGCCGACTATCAAGAGGGGCAATCACGGTTAACTCGGGAATCAAGTGCCACTAGATCAATGTCTTGAGCATATGCATTAGGATCTAGTAGAGAGCTAATGTAACACCTTGAAAAATGATTGTAAAAATGTTAACACACATGCACATGATGATATACACATGGTGGTGTTAGCACTTTTGCGAAGGCGGTGGAGTTTGAGCGGTGGAGAGGGGTTTGGGGTCCTCTCTCCCTCCCACCGAGCTTGCGAGCGCGTGATTCAGGCATTTTCGAGGAAATGAAATGCCTATTTTTCATTGCACCGGAGGCAAGAAAAGGTGGCGGAAGTCCGGAGTGTTTCTCTCTGAAGAACTCCAACCGGACTCTGAACCAGACGCGGTCCCGGTTTGACCGGACGCGTCCGGTCAGTTCAACGCGGTGCGGGCACTAGGGTTTGCAACCGACGCGTCCGGTCCCTCAGGGAACCAGAGCGTCCGGACGGGCACCCAGAGGAGCAGAGCGTGGCGAGGAGCTGATCGGACGCGTCCGATCACGCGAGAAGCTCTCTGGACTCCGATCGGACGCTAGGTGCAGCGCGTCTGGTCAAACGGTGAAGCGAGTCCGGTCACGGCAATGGTCTCACTGTCTCGCACTGTTACTATTTGTCCTATAGTGACCAGACGCGCCCGGTCACCCTGACCGGTGCGTCCGATCATCATGTTTTTCACTATGACATATAGTAACGGCTAGTTGCTTACCCCTTCGCTATAAATAGGTGGTGGCCGGATTTGGGGAGTTCTCTCTTGCATATTTGAGACCTTAAGACATCCTTTGAGCTAGAGAACAACCCCTCCACTCATCTCTTTGCTTGGTTGCACATCTTATGTGAGATTGAGTGAGATTCAAGTGCATTACTTGAGAGTTACATTCTAGAGGCACTTGATCTTCGAATTGCTGCGGATTTCTTGTTACTCTTCCATGTTTCCCGACACGGTAGACGGCTTAGAGCAGTGGAGGTGATTGAGCTCGCAATTGGAGATTGTTGGAGCCCTCACCAAGTGTTGTAAGGGGTTCTTGATCCTTCTCGATGGGAGTTCGCGAATTGGATACTCTAGTGGAGCTCGTGGATTGGAGGATCCCCATCTTGTGTGCGGTTGTGCGGCGCCCGCCGAGGGCTTGACTCTTGATAGTCAATTAGCTCGTGAACCAACAAGTGGGTGTATCGCCACAACGGGGAGTAGCTTGCCGAGAAGCAAGTGAACCTCGGGATAAATTCTTGTGTCGTTCTCTTCCCGAGGATTTCTCTTGTGTGATTGATTGATTGGTTCTTCTCATCTCTACACGGCGGTATAATCACTCGAAGCTCTTCTCTCGCGTTACTCCTTGTATCTAGCTTGTAGTTATTGTTGTGTTTAGTGGATAGCCTTGTACTAGACTTGTGTAGGTGGCTTGCTTAATTAGTTAGAGCTAGTGCATTTTGCTTCGCCACCTTTTGTACTAACACGCGTGGTTAAGTAATTCTTGTAGAAGTTTTAATTAGGCTATTCACCCTCTCTAGCCTATTTGGACCTTACAAGTGGTATCAGAGCTGAGGCACCATTTATCTTAGGCTTAATAACCTACGGTGAGGAAGAAATGGCTCAATTAAGCTTGCACATAAACAACACCAAGAAGGCACCTCACTTTGATGGCACAAATTATGCATATTGGAAGGTTATGATGATCTCACACCTCAAGTCAATCAATAGAGAAGTGTGGAAGGTCACCGAAACTAAATTTGAGGTTGCTAATCCGGAAGCACCAACACTGGTGGAGGAGAAGAAGCTCCAATGCAATGACATTGTCATTAGTGCTCTTCATGAGGCACTAGATGACAAGACATTTGAGCAAGTGAAGAATGTTGAGATTGCTCATGATGCATGGGCAAAACTTGAGGAAACATATGAAGGCACCAAAGGCACCAAGACCGCCAAAGCGTACATTCTCCAAGAAAAGTTTTCTAGCTTCAAGATGCAAGAAGATGAGAGTGTGCCGGAGATGTTTCATAGAATGCAAGTCATTGTGAATGAACTCAAGGCACTTGGTGAGGAGGTCAAGGACAATCAATTCTCCATGAAGTTCTTGAGAAGCTTACCCAAGAGGTTTGACATGTTGATCACCGTACTTGTGAGGACAACATTGAAAGATTCAACTCCTCAACAAGTATTCCAAGAAGTGATGACCGATGATTTATATAGAGAAGATGATGAGAAAGAGGAGTTGGTTAAAAAGAAGAAGGAAAGTGAGAAGAAGGATGATGAGAAGAAGAAGAGTGTGGCATTCAAAGCCACCACATCCAAGGGCAAGTCCAAGATTGAATCATCAAGTGATGAAGACTCAAGCTCTTGTGATAGTGATAACATTGATGAGAGGATAGATCTATCAAGCAATTTGGCAAATTCATGAATAAGAAGGGCTATCGTGCAAGGAGGAGGAAGAACTCATCTAAGAAGAATAAGCAAACTATGAGATACTTTAGATGTCATAGTAAGGACCATCTCATCGCCAAATGTCCTTATGATAGTGATGATGAAGATGCTATCAAAAAAGAGCGGAAGAAGCAAAAGAAGAAGCAAGAAAAGGAGAGCTCTTATAAGAAGAAGAAGAATAATTCTCATGTTGCTACATGGGATAGTGATGATTCCTCAAGTGATGATGAGGACTACAAAAAGAAGGGGCATGCTAGCATTGCTATTCAAGAGAAGAGCTCCATATTTGACACTCCATCATGCTTCATGGCTAAGGCCGCTAAGGTATTATCCGAAGATGAGAGTGATCATGATAGTGCTAGTGATAGTGATAGTGATGATGATGATCTAACTAAAGATGAACTAATCACTATGCTAGAAGATTGCACTCAATATTTTAAAGAATCTAGAAAGGAGTGCAAGGGCTTGCTTAAGGATAAGAAAAATCTTATGCAAGAACTTGATGAGCTTAGGGCATCTTATGAGAATCTAAAGGTAGACCATAAGAAGCTTCAAAAGTCTCACTCTAAGCTTAAAGAAGCTCACTCCTCTCTAGTTGAAAAATGTGAAAACATGCCAACTAATGTTGAGAAAACTAAAACTTGCAACATAGGCATATCATGTGATATAATTGATGAATCTTTTCATAAGCCTATTATTGTAGCTCTCACTAACCCTTCATGTAGCACATCTACATCATTCTCATCTAGTAGTGATGGTCTCACTTGTGATTCTACACTAATAGCTTAGAATGAGAATCTCAAGAAGGAGGTAAAAGAGCTCAATCACACCTTAGCCAAGGCTTATGGTGGTGAGGACCGCTTACTTATGTGCTTGGGTAGCCAAAGGGAGTCTCTCTATAAAGAGATATTTGGCTATAACCACAAGAAAGGCAAGGCCGTTTTTACTCCTCACAAGACTCGTTTTGTGAAGAACAATAGTAGCTATTGCAAAAGTTGCAAGCAAGTTAGTCACATAGAGCAACATTGCATGAACAAGAAATCCAATGCTAATATATCCTCAATTAAGTTTGATTCTTTCTATGTGTGTTCATGCTAAGTTCATTGGTACACCATGGATGGGCTCAAAGAAGAAAGCCATTTGGGTACCAAAGAGCTTGATCACTAACCTTAGAGGACCCAAACAAGTTTGGGCACCTAAAAAGAATTAATCTTGTCTTGTAGGTCAATTACAAAGCCGAAGGAAGGCATTGGGTGCTTGATAGTGGGTGCACTCAACATATGACCAGGGATTCTTGTATGTTCAAATCAATTGATACAAGTCAAAATGGTGGTTTTGATGCTATCACTTTCGGCAACAACAAAAGAGGCAAGGTCAAGGGGCTTGGTAAAATTGCTATCTCAAATGACATGAGCATATCTAATGTATTGCTAGTTGAGAGCTTGGATTTTAATCTTTTGTCGGTGGCACAACTTTGTGACCTTGGCTTCAAGTGCATATTTGGTAGTGATGAAGTTGAAGTCATTAGTGTTGATGGATCAAATTTGATATTCAAAGGATTTAGACATGGTAGTTTATACTTGGTTGACTTCAATGATAGTGAGACACAATTGACTTCATGCTTGCTTAGCAAATCTAGTATGGGTTGGTTGTGACATAAAAGGCTTGGTCATGTTGGAATGAAACAATTGAACAAACTTTTGAGGCATGACTTAGTTAGAGGCTTGAAGGATGTCACCTTTGAGAAGGATAAACCTTGTAGTGCTTGTCAAGCCGGCAAACAAGTTGGAAATACACATCCTAGTAAAAGTGAAATGAGCACATCAAAGGTATTTGAGCTATTACACATGGACTTGTTTGGGCTAACAACATACACTAGCATTGGTGGTAACAAGTATGGTTTTGTGATAGTGGATGACTACACTAGATACACTTGGGTGTTCTTTCTCTATGACAAGAGTGATGTACATGATCTATTCAAGATTAGTAGCACAAGGATATACTCAAGTTTAAGGTCTTGACTTTGATGAGACATTTGCACCGGTTGCAAGATTGGAGGCAATTAGAATTTTATTAGCATATGCTTGTGCACACAACATCAAGCTCTATCAAATGGATGTTAAGAGTGTATTTCTCAATGGCTACATCAACGAAGAAGTTTATGTTGAGCAACCTCCCGGTTTTGAAGATAACAAGAAACTCGACCATGTTTTCAAGCTAAAGAAGGCATTGTATGGTTTGAAGCAAGCACCTAGAGCATGGTATGAGAGATTGAGAGACTTTCTTCTCTCTAAAGGGTTCAAGATGGGAAAGGTTGACACCACTCTCTTCACCAAGAAGCTTGGAAATGACTTGTTTGTGTTACAAATCTATGTTGATGATATTATTTTTGGATCAACAAATCAAGACTTTTGTGAAGAGTTTGGAAAAATAATGGCTAATGAGTTTGAGATGTCTATGATTGGAGAGCTTAGTTACTTCCTTGGAATTCAAATCAAGCAAATGAAGAATGACACTTTTGTAAGTCAAGGCAAGTACATTAAGGACATGATCAAGAAGTTTGGATTGCAAGATGCTAAGTCAATGAGTACACCAATGGGCAAAAATGATCAATTGGGTGTTGATGCTAGTGGCAACATGGTAGATCAAAAGCAATACCGGTCTATGATTGAAAGTTTGCTCTATGTCACCGCTTCTAGGCCGGATGTAATGTTTAGTGTGTGCAAGTGTGCAAGATATCAAGCTTCACCTAGAGAAAGTCACTTGAAAGCAACTAAGAGGATATTGAGATATCTTAAGGTCACTCATGATGTTGGATTATGGTTTCCAAAGGAGTCTAATTTTGAGTTGATTGGATATTTTTGTAATACCCTAAAATTTGCCTCTTTTTGAAATAGAGGTAAATTGAGATAATTATGTATTTTGTGCTCATGAAACATAGGAAAATAAATTTTTTTAATAAATTAAAAAAATTATCATAGGGTTTAGAAACATTGTTTGTGCATACATGCCATTGCATTGGTTTTATTTGAGTGAGTGATTTTTACCAAAACTGAAAAAAATGGATTCATTGAGTAATTGTTTGTGCATATTTATTATAGAGAAATAATATTTTATTTGAAACTAAAACCCAATATATGGTTAGCAACATGTTTTGCATTCATGCTGGAGCATAAGTTTTATTGTAATGTGTGGTTTTGACTGGATTACAAAACTGATTCAAAACTTTATTGGAAATATGCTTTGAAAAATATAGAAAAATAAATAAAAAGGGAAAACTCTTACCTTTGCTATTTCGTCCTGGTGGCCTGGTAGTCCAACAGTCGGCCTGTTTTCTTCTAGGCCGAACTCACGCTCGCTCGGCCGATGGCCTGGCCGCCCCTCCTTCCACAGCTTTGGGCCGACCCATCAGAGCGCAGTGAGCACCTGCAGCCTTTTTTCTTCCTTGTGCCGCTGACACCGTGGCCCACTCGTCGGTCACCTCGTCCCTTTCCTCATGGCCGAACCGGAGACAAACACTGACCCCGATCCAAATCCGTGAACCAAGAGATCGTTTTCCCAAATTGATCACGCCAACACCCTATATAAGCTCCTGCCTTGTTCGCCAATGCCGCACCGCGCTTGCCGATCAGCACTCCCACAACAGCCTCGGGCATGGTGGTTGAGTGGACTTCCTTGAGTGCTCAGAATCACAGGTGTGCACACATGGCTGCCATATCCAAATTTCAAAAACCAGTTCAATTATCGGAGCTAGCTTTATTTGTACTGGATAATCTAAACTTCTAAAGCAAGATTTAGAACTTTATTTTGAACTGGTGAAAGTAGGTGGTTTGTTACCTGCATAGGAGATGAAAACAAGTACTGCAGATCGATTTTTGTATAGTGATAGTATGCTTCAACGACACAGAGGAGGTACGCCTAGCAAGAATCGACTAATAGAGTGAACTACTTGAAGCTGTACATGAGTGAATTTCACAAATCAAATGAATTCCCAGAACTTGTTTTCAGCTTAAGGATCTACACATGCAGATGGGACTGAACAAACTTTGAACCGGAGAGAGGATAATACCTGAATATGAGGATGCCAGAAAGAAAGCATGAATGGTTGCAGATTGCTGGTCCTTGTTTCATCCACGGTCAATGTCTATGGAGTGGGAGGAGTTGGATCTAGCAAGCAATGATTCTGCTGGGCCAGAGGATGATGACCAATGACACAAAACTACAAGAGAGATAGAAAGAGAAGAAGCTGAATCTTCCTGCATGTAACAAGCGTGGAGGAGGGGGGTGACCAGCGGCGTAGCTCCGGGCGGCGGCGGCGTTGGGAGAGAGGAGGGAGAGAGAGGCGGCGGCGCGTGGAAGAAGAAGAAGAGAGAGGAGAGGATAAGGGTCTTTCGACTATTCTATTCTTGATTGCAACGGTTACATCCTTCTAATATTTATAGTCCCAATGAGACTTGACACCTAAGTAACTCAGGAGATCCTTATAGGATTTGGATTCTCCTTTCCTAACAAACTCAAACTCGATTCCTTAACTAACTGACTCTTTCCAAATCTATTAAGACTCAACTAAGGTAACTTGACAATGATTGATGACGAAGGCGGTGGCGGCAGCGGCCGCGGCGCCCCCCTTCCTCCTGGCGCGCACGGGCCCTAGTTGGCCCATTTTCTCCGCATATGAGTATGGCCCATGTTGGGTGTGTGACAATACTCGCCCTTCTCCACTTGGCGCATCCTCGTGCCGAAATGCGATCCACTCGTCGATGTCGTCTGGTGGTAGCGCTCCTTCCGGTGGGATGGCCTTCAAGTTGTAAGTCATGCAGCCGTCGAGGGGGTCGGCAAGGATGATGTTGTGGCGCGTCCGGAGTGGTGCAAAGTTGAAGCAGTAGAGGAGGTTGCCGATGTAGCCATAGAAGTAGTTGTGCGCTCCTGTGTCTTAAGCGAGGAGCATATCTGTTGGTGGGGCGACGAAGTCGTCGATGTGGTTGTCGGCGTCGGGGGTGGGGTAGGTGGGGATGTGGCGCCCACTCATGGTGAGTGTTGATGGAGTTGTCACCAAGTTCAACATGGTGCCAAACATGAGGTGACCCAAGCTAAACTGCCTTGGCGAAAGGCGGTGCATGTTGGAGTCGGGGCGTAGGGCGATATGGACCTATCGGTGCAAATGAGTTGGCGGCTTAAGATGTCGATGAAGACCACTGTTGTTGATGGTATGGTGCTCTCCTAAAGCCACGGGCGTCCAAGCAAGATGCTTGTAGGAACCCCGTTAGGTTGCATTGCCGTCAGGGGAGGATGGGTGCCGAGAGCTATGAGCTCCATGGTTGCAGAGCCACCTTGGTGAAGGACCTGCAAAATGTCAGGTAGGAGCGACAAAGCTGCTGGAAGGTAGGGACGACCGTCGGAGAAGAGTAGCCCCTAGTCGAGGGACCAAGCTGGGGCAGTGGCATCGTCAACGATATGTTGGCGTATGGCTTGACGTAGGTTCCCGAAGATGATGTTGGTAGTGTCGATGTAGTAGAGGGCGTTAGGATGGCGAGCTTGATTCGCCTTGTGCAGGATGGTGTGGGATAGAGGTGGATTTGGCTGCTCCCGTAGTGCCAATGTAATAGGCAGCGTCGCTGGTAGGGTGAGGACGGTCTGTGGAGTACATCGAGGAAGGATGGTGGTGAAGGAGATGGGGCGTGTGTCGTGGTAGTAGTGCATCTCCATGGTGGCAAAGTTATGATCAAGGTCTGCTGACCCAGGCGTGTCCTGGACGGTGTCGACATCATTGTCGATGTCGAGGAGGAACATGTCGCTTTGGAATGCCTCCATGTTTGTGCCAAGTATGTTCAACTATGCTCCCACGCGTGTGACCTTGTTGCTACTGGCGATGATGATTGTGGTGTTGCTGTGTTGCTCTTGGAGGTCGATGAGGCGCGCAAGGTTGAGGTCAATGATGTTATGTGTTGCACCTTTATTGGCGAAGATGTGGGTACTAGTGCCTAGAATCGCGCCTGCTAGGCACATGGTTCGCAAACTGCTCATAGCAGACTGCGGGACAACAATCATCATGAGGAGGCTATTGTCGGCATCGGCGTCATTGATGTGCGTGATGTTAAGGTTGTTCTCGCATTTGTAGTTGTGGATGGGGTGCTTGTTGTAGGAGATGTAAATGCTGATGTGCTGTCGCTTGTCCAGCGACTCACCTGAAATGGCCCGCCAAAGTACTCGGTGATGCAGTGGTTGGCGTGCTCCGTGTTCGTTGTCGGTTTGATCCATGTTAGGTGCATGTACCGTAGTTGTGCTGTATCTATTAGATGAAAGATTGTATACCCGATTTCCAAGTCGTCTTGAGTCTGTCTCCCTCTGAAGATGGACTTGTAGCCACTGAGCCATGATAGTGGATCTGTCCTGTCGTTGTTGTTAGGTGGAGGCGCCTCCTATGCTGGTAGCCATACGGCCAGTTGTAGAAGTCGGCGGTCGGTCGGTGCTGGCTGGACAGCCGTGGGGCTGGCTGAGCGCCGGCCAAGCTGGGAAATGCACGGCATCAGCCGTGGCTGCGGTGCTGGTGGTGCCGAGAGCAAGGTGTTCGACACCTTTACGACGATCTCCATGGTGTTGGAGGAGTGAGGTTCCTCCATCTTGTTGTTGATGTAGTCGAAGGTGGCTGTAGCCATGGTTGATGTTGATGTTGTGGGCGTCCATGGTGTGAGCATTGCTGATGTAGATGTGGGCGTTGTGCAGATTTCTTCCAAAGGAAGTTTGGGATCTGCTATTGGTTGAGAAAGTTGTGAGGAGGGTGCTGTTGTTGATGGTGCGCCTCCCTTGTATGCGATCTCCGGAGTGGTGAGTTCCGGATGAGATTGGTCTGCTGTTGGAGGAGAAATTTCGCGGCTAGCGAAACTCCTCAAACTTCTTCTTCCAATCATCGAGGAACATGTTGATGTCGTTTTTGGCGTCGAGCAGTGCTGCTGGTGTTGACGGTGGTGGCAGCCCCGAAGTTGGTGATGATGGCGTCTCCATTGTTCTCTAGCTGAATTGGATCTGTTGCTGGTGGAGAGGTGTTGCGCTCATCAAAGAGCTCGATGAACTTCCATGCCCACCCATTGATGAAGTCATTGGCGGCGTCCTCCTTGGGGTGTGCATCCTCGATGTGGGTTAGGTGGCGTTGAGATTGGCAGTGTTTGCATTGACCTCGTCCTTGTTATTCCGGATCAGATCTAGTTTGGCATTGAGGTTCTCGAGCTCCTTCATGGTGGTGGCGTTGAAGGCCATGGATACCCGAAGGATCGACTTGGCCTCCGGATACCAGTGTAACAAGCGTGGCAGAGGGGGGTGACCGGCGGCGTAGCTCCGGGCGGCGGCTAGGGTTAGGGTTTGGGGGCGGCGGTGCTGGGAGAGAGGAGGGAGAGAGAGGCGGCGACGCGTGGAAGAAGAAGAGAGAGAGAGAGGAGAGGATAAAGGCCTTTCGGCTATTTTATTCTTAATTGCAATGATTACATCCTCCTTCTAGTATTTATAGTCCCAACCAGACTTGACTCCTAAGTAACCCAGGATATCCTTATAGAATTTGGATTCTCCTTTCCTAACAAACTCAAACTCGATTCCTTAACTAACTGACTCTTTCAAAATCTACTAAGACTCAACTAAGGTAACTTGACAATGATTGATGACGAAGGCGGCGGCGGCGGCCGTGGCGCCCCCACTTCCTCCCAGCGTGCACAGGCCCTAGGGCACGCTGTGAGGCCCACCTAGCACAGCGGCAGCGGCGGCGGCGCCCCCTCCTCAGGCCCTAGTTGGCCTGTTTTCTCCGCCGTTGAGTATGGCTCGTGTTGGGCGTGTGACACTGCAACTTTGTGAATGAAGGAGACTCCTTCAACATCGAATCTGAACTAGTCTTTGGAGCTTGTTTTCAGGTCAACAATGTGCAACTTGGAACCCAAATTGAACAAACCGTGACCTGGTGAAATTTGATACCTGAACAAACTGTGAAGCTAGGAAACAAACATGCGTTGAAGATGGATTTGCTGTTGCTGAATCCAATGTCAACCTCGCTCTGCGGAGTGGAGTTGTGTTCTGCAAGCAAATATGCTGCAAGAGTCCCTAGAACAGCAACCAGGAAGACATGTTCTTCTTGCAGCTTCGTGGAAAATGTCTTCACAATGTTGGTCCAGCAGTGATGCTAGTTGTAGTTTGATTAATTATCTTCATGTCCTTTAGGCTGGTTGTACTTGGGCAACCACCCTATACCAGCAGCAGAGAAATGAGTGAGAAGGAGCAGTTGACCAGAATAAGCCTTTTATTTTACTAGTGATGGTTCTTCTATCCTTTCACCTTGAATTTCTTATGTAGGCAATGACATGATTGTTTTTCCAATGGATGAGTTGTCAATTGTTAATTTCCTAGTCCTTTGTTGGTGGTCATGGTAGTTCATGCTGACTTGGTGCATTGTTACGGTTGATCATATATATTCATATTGTTTGTTCACAGAGTAATACCAACAAGTGGGCTATGTACGTTATAACAATTAACAAGTGGGCTGTTTACAACCAATTATTATTGTAACAAGTGGGCTAGTCCTCAAACAAAAAAAGTCTACGGATTGCATGAGTAGCAGTGTTAAAAAAATTGAATCGATGCAGTAGTTGACAAACTAGTCATTTCTTTTTTGCCAAAAAAGAGAAACACCAGATGCCGGAATAAATTACCTGTCACGTAAAATCAAGTCGAACTATGCCAACAAAGAAGCAATAGATGTAATTGTTGAGTGTACAACCTGTTAAAAATTGGCCTTTCGCTTCGCTGGAAGAAAGAGAAAAAAAGGAAAGAAAAGAAAAGGCACAAGTGCTGAATACCAAATAGCAAGCAGTGAGCAGGTAGCAAGGGAAGGAGTGTTGAGGTATAGATTAGACAAAGCGGAGGAACAAAAGGATTTATATTGGAAGCAGCGTGCACATCTAAAGTGGATGACATATGGTGGTAGAAATACGGCATTTTTTCATGCTTCGTGCACGGAGAGGCGAAGGAAAAATAAAATTGAAAGTTTGAAGAAGGAGTCTGGAGGTTGGGTGGAGAATGAAGTAGAGAAGAAGAACTTTATTACTAACCATTTTTCACAACTTTTCAGGTCATCCGTCAACCAAAATTCTGAGAGGTTGCTGGATTGTGTTGAGAACAAAGTGACAAATGAAATGAATGCTGCCTTGCTGCAAGATTTCTCGAGGGATGAGGTGTATGCTGCTCTCAAGTCGATCGGTAATCTCAAGGCCCCAGGGCCGGATGGAATGCCCGCTTTATTCTATAAAGAGTATTGGGATATCGTGGGGGATGAAGTGGTCACTGAAGTTTTGAAGGTCCTTGATGGCAGCCCTATGCCGGATAAATGGAATGACACAACGGTTGTTCTAATCCCAAAGGTGAGAAAGCTGGAGTACATCAAGGATCTGAGGCCAATCTCTCTATGCAACGTGATATACAAGTTGATCTCCAAGGTGTTAGCCAATAGATTGAAAAGAATATTACCTGAGGTGGTGTCGCAATCCCAAAGTGTGTTTGTGCCGGGTCGGTTGATAATAGATAATATACTTATTGCTTATGAAGCTACACATTATCTGAAGCACAAGAAGAAAGGGAGCCTTGGTTATGCAGCGATAAAACTCGATATGAGCAAAGCATATTGTTGACATCGTTTTTAGCACGTGTCAAGATGGTCAGGAAGGGCTAATCAGCAGAGGAAAGATTATTGTGTAGATTGATAGCTGATAAAAATGAGTTTGCTTATGAGTGGTAGCGGCGTATGGGTTCAAATTGAAATGTTGCCAATAAGGTTAAGGGTATTATTGCCGATGCCGATGAAAGATGGTTTGAAGACTGCTGTCGATGAAACAGGGAATGTACCGATGAAAGGAACTTGAAGGCTGCTGCCGATGGAATAGGGATTGTGCCGATGGAACAGGGATTGTGCCGATAAAAAGGAGGTCGATGAGAATACCATCGTGACTGAGGCGGACTATGGAATAAGATAGGAGTTAATTTCCTTATATATGTTTATTAGAGTCTGAGTTGTATCAAAGTCATGTGTTTCCATAGATTTGGATTTAGTGTCCTAGTCGTATTTGGTTACGTTTCTGTAGATCAGGATATAAATATAGGGTGAAGGGCAATGTAAAAAAAGAGATCAATCAATACATCAAAAACAGCTTTTATTCTTATTTACATCTACTTTCGACGACTTCGTCAATTTGCATAGTTTTCTTTTTTACGAGTTCTCATCGATTCGGCGAGTTGCATTGCTCCAGTGCAATCTTCGGCGATCCTCGAGTTCCGTGTGAGTACCTCTTGGCTGTGACTTCCGGGCGTATCGCTGTTGTCAGGACCAAAGTGCTCGTATCTTCATCCTTGTCGATTAACAGGTCAAATCGACTGGCACGCTTTGGATATCGATTTCGGGTATTAGCCCTTTGTGTTTGCAGATCTACTTTTGCATCAACACATCTTTTGGCATGCCCGGTGGGACAGATCTAGTTAAGATGCTTAATCCTGAGATCGATGCGGGGAACATCATCGCGGTAACAGAAGAAGATCTTAAGGACGATCAGAAGCAGGCTATGGAGAGGGCTATAGAAGAATACAGACAGCTCTGCTTGAAGTCATTCAGTTTGAACAAAAGTGGACAAGTCATCCAGAAGCAAAGACTTGTCGTTGCCTCGGCAAGTTACCTTTGATTCTAATCCGGCTAAACTTCAAGAGATGGTTAATTCTGCAGTGAATCATGCTTTGATTAATCATTCCAATGTGCTGTCCAATACTGTTCATAATGCTATGATTCGAACTTTCAAAGAAGGGCAAGCGTCACCTCGTTACGTTGGGCCTGCTTATCATCAACCAAAATTAGCATCTGCTATTGCTCCATCGGCTCCCCCGGCCGTTGCGGGTATAGAGATTTCTTCTCTTCCAGTATCAGCAGGTTTATCTAACGTACAGTCTACACCGATGCGTCCGGATTCAGCATTATCAGGACGAGTTCAGCTTAATACAGATCTATCAGCATCGGCTTTATCAGGTCCTGTACCACAGAATAATCAGACTCCTGCTAATTGGTGGGGATATGGTATGCCTCCAGATCCATCTGTTTTTAACCATGGATCACCTCAAGTGTTTGATGCAACGGGAAAAGCTCCTATGCTATCGGCCGGTTCACCGATAGCTCAAGTACCCCAATATACTACAGCAACTACTGTACAACCAACTCTAGGAGGTTTCCAGGTGTCTTTGGGTCAAACATCTAGTTCAAGTCCATCGGCAAATTTGTTACCGATGCAACAGAAGGCTCCAATCGTAAGTCAACCTGGAGTCCAGGTTTTACCTCAAGTTAGTTGTAATTATCCGGCAATGCCAACAAGTTACCAACCATCGGCAAATTTTGTACTGATGAACGCTAATAATTGGCCAGGGCAGTTTCCCACTCAACATTCAGTTCAGCCAAATCAGCAAGCCACAGGTGTTCATCAAGGTCACATGCATGCTGGTTTTCAGAATCAAGCATCGGCAGCTCAACCGATGAACCCTTTTCAGCAGGTTAATGGACCACAGATTGTGACAAATATGCCAATTGCTGGAGATCGTGGGCCACAAAGGTATGCAGAAGGGTATCAGCAAGTACCTCCAGTGGAGATTCAACCATGTCGTCAACAAGATGTTGATGCTTTTTGGGCCGATAAAATAGCAGAAATTATAAAGGATCAGTTTGGGATCAAGCCCAAAGTTAATACCTATTCTTATCGGACTCCGTATCTTCCGGCATATGATTTAATTCCTCTCCCAAATCGTTACAAGGTGCCAGATTTCACTAAGTTTTCTGGGCAGGACGATACATCAACCATGGAGCATGTTAATCGTTTTATTATTCAATGTGGAGAGGCAGCTTATAGAGATGAATTGAGAGTTCGTTTGTTTTTATCATCTCTATCTGGATCAGCATTTACATGGTTTATCTCACTACCGCCAAATTCTATTATTACTTGGGCTGATCTGGAAAAGCAATTTCATAAGTATTTCTTTGCTGGAGTTTATAAAAAGAAGCTTACCGATTTGGTAAAGATGAAACAGCGCAATGATGAATCAGTAGAAGGCTTTGTGCAAAGGCTACGAGATGTAAAGAACAAATGTTATAGCCTGGTGTTGGATGATCGGCAGCTTGCCGATTTGGCCTTTCAGGGATTGTTGCCACACCTTAAGGACAGATATGCTTCTCAGGAGTTTGAAAGCCTAAGTCATCTAGTGCAAAGAATTTCTGATCAAGACACTAGGGTTTTTGAACCTAAAAAGAATTAGAATAAGAAAGTTTCATTTGTCAAAGAAGTAGAAGATTCTGATTCGGATGAAGAACCAGTTATTGGTTTGGCTGAGTGGGTTAAGAATAAAAAGCCGATATCTTGTCCCTTTGGTCACAAAGAGCCAAAGAAGTTTACTTTCGACGTCACCAAAGCCGATAAGATATTTGATCTTTTGCTTCAAGAGGGCCAGATTAAGTTGTCACCTAATCATGTGATCCCATCGGCAGAAGAGTTGAAGCATATGTTGTATTGCAAATGGCATAATGCAACTTCACACAGTACAAATGAGTGCAAAGTATTTAGACAACAATTATAGTTAGATATTGAGTCTGGGAGAATAAAATTTGGCAATTCCAAGATTCAGAAGCCGATGAAAATTGATCAACATCCTTTTCCAGCAAATATGTTGGATACTGAAGGTAAAATTAAGGTATTGACATCAGAACTGCTAAAAAGAATGCATCAGTAGATCCTGTGACACCCGGTTTTCTAAAGAACAAAACCAGGCTAATCATATGTGTGCCCAGGAAGTCCACACATATGCCAGAATGAAAAAGTATCAGAAACAATGTTATTATATAACGTATACATAGCTATATTAACACTTACATCAGAGTATCGCGGAACGGTGACTAAACTTCGGGCTCCATTCTTCTCAGGGACGGCTGACTGGGGGTAACATATGCCTAACACTTCTACTAGTCTTCTGGAAACTCCACTACACCTTTGTCCTTTTTCCGAGTAGCATCTTATTACACACTGAAGTGTGGGGAAATAGCAAGAGTGAGTCCATGTCGAACTCAACAAGTATAACACAGGGTTCATGAGGCTCAAAAAGGCTAGACACTGTTTAACTGCGTTTAGCTTTTAATCATCATATAATTAGCAATTGAGTAGCATCAAGGTAATCCAAATCCCATTAATGAATCAATGATCAATTGTAATAAGGATAATGAATAGCATTAACATGAGCATAATAATAATCAACAATAATTAAGCATGATATAACAATGGTGATCAACTATTCTGTAAGAATCCCCAAGGCCGCTCGTATCCGTGAGCACGGCTAGTATACCAGTTTTTAAACTCTGCGTAGAGGTGTACACTTTCACTGTGAGTCATGATTTCCAAATGCATGGGTTTGCAAGGCCCAAAACATCAGAGACCATATAAAGCCATTCAAAAGTTCGTCTAACAAGTTAGGACCAATAGATTCACTCGGCAGGCAGATGTAGAACCCCCCTTCCCTGTGGCACAACAACCGCAGCCTATACACACTAGGCCAGGGGCTCGCACTACACCCAACGTGGCAAGCCTTTCTTACGCCATTTAAGGTAACCTCTAACAAGCTAGAAAAGGTCTCTTGAACAACTAAAGCCAGAGCCATATAGCCCTCACAGCTGTACTGTCAATCCCGGTTATCACTTACAGGTAAGTCCTTACGGAGAGTAACTAGAGCATCAAAATAACCCACATGCTCTAGCCCCCTTTCAACAGTAATAAAATCATCTTAATTAGTTGATTGCATAATCCATTAGTCAAATTACAAGATCATTGTTCATAATTAAGCGCTAGCAATAGCTACCCAAATGCATAACCCATAGGTGACAAGGAAACAAGATATCAATAGCTAAGTTATAATCTCTATGGTTGTCAAGGAAGACACATGCATATGTATAATAATTTCAGTGAACAGGCAACAAGGATGGTCCCATGTTATACTTGCCTTGATCAAAGCTTTCCTGTTGATACTGCTGGTCTGGCTCAAAATAATACTCCTGATCGTCCATATACTGCTCTCCTTCTATACTCGATCATCAATCAACAACACACATGCATCCAATCAAACATACACGAAGCAAACAAAGGGATACAATTAGAACAGTACACCAAACATAAAATTAAGATGAAAAGTTTGTAGAACAAATCTACGTCTCGCTACGAATACACAGACGCAAAGATCACCAAATTCGGAGTTAAAACATGAAAGTTATGAATTTTCTAAGATTTCCTATAGATAAATAAATACTCAATTATAAACTCGAAAAATAAATTATCAAAACCAACTGTACAACTACACTAACATGTAGAGCTCGCAAATACGAACCTAACGCAACTTGAACGGGTCAAATCGGAGTTAAAACGAAGATTTTATGATCAAAACAAGTTTAGTGGCAAAACTGTAAATAGTATCATCTTCTACCTTGAGCTGGGAGGAGCTCCGGTCAGCCATGGTGGTACCTCGCCGGAGAAAAATAAGATGAGATAGGAACTCGATGAAACAGCGATGGATTCGTGCAAACGGATATACCACGGTGTAGAGAACGACGAGGGCTGCCTCTTGGTGGTGGTGGCTGGCGTCGGAACGCGACGGTTTGGCCGGAAAAGCTCGTCGGAAGTTCGCCGGAACGCAAGCTGTAGATGCAGAACTTCGGCGAGAGGTGGAGGGAGCTACGAGCGGCGGCTCGCGATAAGGGTTGTACTTCTGAAATCAGGACGTCGAGGGCTATGCCGGCATATATATAGTCGTAGGGTTTGGAAACTTTTCGGATTTTCTTAATTTCGGGATTATTTTAATTCCGTGAATAAAATAATTCCAGAAAATCTAAAATTACCTTTTTGGCCGTGAAAAATAGCCTGGAGCTCAGAAAAATCACGGGAAAAATCCTGGAGACTCTTGGAGAGATAAGGAACTCAACTAAATGAGTTTGAGCTCATGAAAAGATTGATGAAGAGATCAAGGAAAAAGATTAAGCTCACGGAAATTGAAATTTTAAATCCAGAAAATGCCAAAAAAAATTTCCGGTGAGAAGTAAACGTCGTCCTATGGTATTTTGAAAATAATAGCACTCACCAACACCAAAGACAAGCATCACACAAACACCACATTATCAAATTAATATGAAAAAGTTTAAAACCACAATTTTCTATATTTAAATTAGCAGCAACTTAACTTATCTAATAAATTTATTCAAATATTGAAATCATTTATTTTATTTAGTATTTTTCATGCACAACCTAAAATAGGAAATTTTGGGTGTGTGACAATTCTACCCCACTTAACAAGAATCTCGTCCCGAGATTCGGAGAGACCAGGGAGAAAGATAAAGTTGATTTTGCAAATCTTCACGCTTCTCTGATCAACTCTTATCCAATGATGATGCCACAAACTCAAAACCAACTTTGTAAATGTCTCCTTTAGACCCTTACAATTCTTGTAGATGGTTCTAACAGGTTACCAACCCTGAGAAAAGATACCTGCACTCGATAATGACTTTGCAACCATGTAGATAGCTGATGCTTCCAGATGACGAAAATAGAACGTATAAAACCTCCATCTTGTATCGCCTTTAGTTCGGCAACCCCTCTTAAGAAGAGATCAACTGGAGAACACCAATGGATAGATTACATGTGTTTCTGAGTGATAACTACCATCATGTCCTTCTATCATCTCAAAGATATTCATGAGCATATGCAAGAACAAGTAACTTGTACTTCCTCGCGAGCAGAAAAATGGCAGTGCAGAAATACAGTTATAACTCAAGTTCTACGAATCCAATGATGTTGTAGCTTATACCGTTGGAAAGCTTATCAAATTTACTACAACTTTCTTATAGAATACTTCTCCAGATTCTACAGTTAACGTGGTCGAAAACTGTGCACAACAGAAACTATTCCAGATTACTGACGGCACAGATGCACCGCCTTGTGATTTTCATAACTCCCAAACCATAGTAGCTATCAGGACGGTTCTTACGGTCAGAGAAAAATATTGAAGTCTACTATTGTCCAGAATTTATTCATGATTTTTGGGCATCCAAAAATAGAGGTATAAGCTAAGAAAGACAGACTGTTCTAAAAGGACAGGATAAGATACAAATGAAATTCAGAGAGATTAGAGAGATAGATAACACTAATCTTTAAGTCTTCACGCTTCTTTTATTTATGTTGATGAGATATAAGACATGGATCAAGGATAGCCAAAAGATGACAAGAAAGATAAGGTTTGATCTTCAGTTCTTGGTACCTCGTCGCTTGAGATTGATGATGGTAACGGACACTACCCCACTTAACAAAGATTTTGTTCAACCTGACGATGTCATTGAAGGAAACACTTTCTCTAAGGCTTGCTACTATCGATGAGTCCTTCACTTAAAACTTACTAAACATACTTGATATGGGGGTGATGTCATATAAGTTTTCATTAAACTAACTATAGTCTTCCAACATCTCCTTCCTATGTCATCCATGCTAACTTGTATAGAGTATGTTAAATTGAATGTTGAACTCTCAACTGATGATAGCTTGAAGTGAAGATCAGTCCTGACGAATACCCGAGCTTCTTGTAAACGATCCAACAAAGCACTGATTCCAAGCAAACAACACTAGCACTTGAGTAGACTTCCAATCATAGAGATAACCACTTCTTCCAAGTGAAGCTCTAGGACATACGAAACATTCATCTTGCAACACTCACAACTTTGCCTTCTTGCATAAGAACACATCCCAAACCTTGACGAGAAGCATCACAATAAATAGAAAACTTCTTACTCAAATCTGGCAAAACCAATACAGGCACTGTAGTCAACCTCTTCTTTAATTCTTCAAAACTAGCTTGACATTTATCAGACCACACAAACTTGGCATTCTTCTCTAACAGAGATGTCATAGGTTTAGCAAGTTTAGAAAACCCTTCAATGAACCGTCTGTAATATCCAGCTAAACCCAAGAAACTGTGAATCTCGCTGGCCTCAGTAGGTGGTTTCCAATTCAATAGATAAGCAAAATCTGATTTCTCTGGGCAAATTCCAATTTCAGTAACTCAGTAAAACTGTCATATCTCGAGCTACAGACGTCCAATTCAGATGATCTTTACATGGTTGGAAAGATTACAAAATTATCTACAACTTTTATTCACAACACTTTTTCTGAATCTGTCAAATAATTGGCCAAAAACTGAACTTAACCGAAACTGTTTCAGAATTCCAGACTGTGCAGTGACCTCAACTTAGAACAGGTATATCTCTTAGCTCAAAATAGTTAAAAAGGTAAATCCAGTGGGTTTGGAAAGATACAGAAGTCTAGTTATTCCTAGTAAAATTTCATAAATTTCTCATGTCCATATCTTGAGATATAACAGAAACATTGCAGACTGCTATAGAAATCAGCATGCGGAGTATTACGTAAAACCTACCCCACTTAGCATAGATCAAGCTACTCCTCAAGACTTATACCTTTCGAGCCACCTTTGAAATATGAGAACAAGGATAAAACACAAGCAACACATCAAGCAAAACAAACACACATCACATCATTGATACTACACGTGCTTGTTCAACAATGGTGGTCATCCTAATGGCACCTTGGAGATGATGAAAGGCCATCAAATCTTTGAACCAGGTAAGATCAGAAAACTTTTAGTAAAAGCAACGTAAAACAAATTCCAAGGAAGTAAGAAATATTAGCTCAAAGGAAGCTACCAAGAATGGGATACAACAAGACAAGGAAGAGGAAATAGTCAAAATCAATGAGTCAAGGTATGACAAATTTGTTTTATAGTAAAATAAGTTTTAGAATACGTCCAGTGCTACTTGGCATACGTCCTACAGTCAACACCGCTCTGATACCACTCTGTGACACCCGGTTTTCTAAAGAACAAAACCAGGCTAATCATATGTGTGCCCAGGAAGTCCACACATATGCCAGAATGAAAAAGTATCAGAAACAATGTTATTATATAACGTATACATAGCTATATTAACACTTACATCAGAGTATCGCGGAACGGTGACTAAACTTCGGGCTCCATTCTTCTCAGGGACGGCTGACTGGGGGTAACATATGCCTAGCACTTCTACTAGTCTTCTGGAAACTCCACTACACCTTTGTCCTTTTTCCGAGTAGCATCTTATTACACACTGAAGTGTGGGGAAATAGCAAGAGTGAGTCCATGTCGAACTCAACAAGTATAACACAGGGTTCATGAGGCTCAAAAAGGCTAGACACTGTTTAACTGCGTTTAGCTTTTAATCATCATATAATTAGCAATTGAGTAGCATCAAGGTAATCCAAATCCCATTAATGAATCAATGATCAATTGTAATAAGGATAATGAATAGCATTAACATGAGCATAATAATAATCAACAATAATTAAGCATGATATAACAATGGTGATCAACTATTCTGTAAGAATCCCCAAGGCCGCTCGTATCCGTGAGCACGGCTAGTATACCAGTTTTTAAACTCTGCGCAGAGGTGTACACTTTCACTGTGAGTCATGATTTCCAAATGCATGGGTTTGCAAGGCCCAAAACATCAGAGACCATATAAAGCCATTCAAAAGTTCGTCTAACAAGTTAGGACCATTAGATTCACTCGGCAGGCAGATGTAGAACCCCCCTTCCCTGTGGCACAACAACCGCAGCCTATACACACTAGGCCAGGGGCTCGCACTACACCCAACGTGGCAAGCCTTTCTTACGCCATTTAAGGTAACCTCTAACAAGCTAGAAAAGGTCTCTTGAACAACTAAAGCCAGAGCCATATAGCCCTCACAGCTGTACTGTCAATCCCGGTTATCACTTACAGGTAAGTCCTTACGGAGAGTAACTAGAGCATCAAAATAACCCACATGCTCTAGCCCCCTTTCAACAGTAATAAAATCATCTTAATTAGTTGATTGCATAATCCATTAGTCAAATTACAAGATCATTGTTCATAATTAAGCGCTAGCAATAGCTACCCAAATGCATAACCCATAGGTGACAAGGAAACAAGATATCAATAGCTAAGTTATAATCTCTATGGTTGTCAAGGAAGACACATGCATATGTATAATAATTTCAGTGAACAGGCAACAAGGATGGTCCCATGTTATACTTGCCTTGATCAAAGCTTTCCTGTTGATACTGCTGGTCTGGCTCAAAATAATACTCCTGATCGTCTATATACTGCTCTCCTTCTATACTCGATCATCAATCAACAACACACATGCATCCAATCAAACATACACGAAGCAAACAAAGGGATACAATTAGAACAGTACACCAAACATAAAATTAAGATGAAAAGTTTGTAGAACAAATCTACGTCTCGCTACGAATACACAGACGCAAAGATCACCAAATTCGGAGTTAAAACGTGAAAGTTATGAATTTTCTAAGATTTCCTATAGATAAATAAATACTCAATTATAAACTCGAAAAATAAATTATCAAAACCAACTGTACAACTACACTAACATGTAGAGCTCGCAAATACGAACCTAACGCAACTTGAACGGGTCAAATCGGAGTTAAAACGAAGATTTTATGATCAAAACAAGTTTAGTGGCAAAACTGTAAATAGTATCATCTTCTACCTTGAGCTGGGAGGAGCTCCGGTCAGCCATGGTGGTACCTCGCCGGAGAAAAATAAGATGAGATAGGAACTCGATGAAACAGCGATGGATTCGTGCAAACGGATATACCACGGTGTAGAGAACGACGAGGGCTGCCTCTTGGTGGTGGTGGCTGGCGTCGGAACGCGACGGTTTGGCCGGAAAAGCTCGTCGGAAGTTCGCCGGAACGCAAGCTGTAGATGCAGAACTTCGGCGAGAGGTGGAGGGAGCTACGAGCGGCGGCTCGTGATAAGGGTTGTACTTCTGAAATCAGGACGTCGAGGGCTATGCCGGCATATATATAGTCGTAGGGTTTGGAAACTTTTCGGATTTTCTTAATTTCGGGATTATTTTAATTCCGTGAATAAAATAATTCCAGAAAATCTAAAATTACCTTTTTGGCCGTGAAAAATAGCCTGGAGCTCAGAAAAATCACGGGAAAAATCCTGGAGACTCTTGGAGAGATAAGGAACTCAACTAAATGAGTTTGAGCTCATGAAAAGATTGATGAAGAGATCAAGGAAAAAGATTAAGCTCACGGAAATTGAAATTTTAAATCCAGAAAATGCCAAAAAAAATTTCCGGTGAGAAGTAAACGTCGTCCTATGGTATTTTGAAAATAATAGCACTCACCAACACCAAAGACAAGCATCACACAAACACCACATTATCAAATTAATATGAAAAAGTTTAAAACCACAATTTTCTATATTTAAATTAGCAGCAACTTAACTTATCTAATAAATTTATTCAAATATTGAAATCATTTATTTTATTTAGTATTTTTCATGCACAACCTAAAATAGGAAATTTTGGGTGTGTGACAGATCCCCAACATCGGATAACTACCGATGATGCAAAAGGCAATGGGCTATTGACAGAAGGTGGCAGTTCTGGAAAGCCTCCTCGATCTGGCATCATGATTACTCAACAAAGACAACAGGAAGGCTGGCATCAGTGAAGGGACCGATATCGACAACAGCAAGAAGAAAGACGTCAAGAAGAGTGGAATCGGCATAAGAATCATTGGAATTGTTCGTTTTTTATTCATTGTTGGGAGGAAGGTATTAAGTTACCTACTGTTAAAGATTGCCCAGAGTGCAATGGTTATTATGGAGTTAATCGTCCTATAAGAAGATTTCAATCTGGTAATCAAGGTTTGTCCATTAATGAGCCGATCAGAAGGAGAGCATCAGTATATGATCGGCTGGGGGGCAGGCTCAGTGTACATGAAAGGCTTGGTAAACACGTTGTATATTTTCCGAGAAACCAAGAGGAACTTGAAGAGATGGCAAATGCAAGAGTTCCTGATGAAGAAATATTTTACAGCGATCCTAATATACGTCGTGTGGAGACAACCAGGACCTATCAGTCAGTGTGGAAAACTAAACTTCTTCAATGGTGTCCAGAGGGTTTGACAAAGACACAGAAGAAGAAAATGCAGCGAGAGCGTCAAAAAGACTTTTACCAAGAAGGAAGTCCCTCCAATGAGAAATCTGGTAATCAGCAGTGGCAGATAAGGCACAAAAATAAAGGCCCATCGGCAGATGTCAATATGGTGTTTATGTTGCCGATGAAATTTTTGGCTCTATCTGATAGCGAAGAAGTTTTTTTCTCTGACCAAATAGCTCAATTAACACTAGATCCAATGATGGCTATTTTTTAGAAGCCTGCCGATGATGAGAGACAACACCTCAAGGCTTTATTTGTAAAAGGCAGAGTTGATAGGCAGCCTGTATCTAAGATACTTATTGATGGAGGAGCTGCAATTAATATTATGCCTTATGTGATGTATCGGAAGCTTGGTAAGGGAGATCAAGACTTAACTAAGACTGATATGATGCTAAAGGACTTTGAAGGCAATGTATCACCAGCTAAAGGGGCAGTGTGTGTTGAATTGACTATCGGCAGTAAAACCTTACCGACAACTTTCTTTGTTATTAGTGGCAAAGGTGCATATAATCTGCTTTTAGGAAGGGATTGGATTCATGTTAATTGTTGTGTTCCTTCTACAATGCATCAGTGTCTTATACAATGGGTTGGAGATAAAATTGAAGTTGTTCCTGGTGATTCTTCTTATATCATCGCATCGGCAGAATCAGACACTTATGAGCGAACTAGGTGCATATCAGGAGAAGCTTGGGAAAAAGAGTTCCTCAAGGTTGCTGATTACGAAATTCTACCGATCCAAGCAGTCGGTTCTGAAGAAGAGTTTTAATGGATAGATTTGCCGATGATGGAAAATTAGGTCAAGGATTTATATCGGCAGATGATTTAATAGAAGTAGATATTGGTGAAGGCGATGGGCCAAGACCCACTTTTATTAGCGCTAAGTTAAATTCCAAGTGTAAACAGCAACTAGTTGATTTGTTAAAGGAATATAAAGATTGTTTTGCTTGGGATTATACTGAAATGTCTGGGTTAGACCGATCTATAGTTGAACATCGGTTGCCTATTAAATCTAGATTTCGGCCACATCAACAGCCGGCACGCCGCTGCAATCCTAATATACTTCCTGATATTAAGGCCAAAATAACTAAATTAATTGAGGCAAAGTTTATTCGGTAGTGTCGATATGCAGAGTGGATTTCTAATGTGGTTCCTGTATACAAGAAAAATGGGAAACTTCGTATTTGTATTGATTTCAGGAATCTCAATAAGGCCACACCGATGGATGGTTACCCAATGCCGATTGCTGATTTGTTGATTGATGCTGTAGCAGGGCATCAGATTATCAGTTTCATGGATGGTAATGCAGGTTATAATTAAATATTCATGGCTGAAGAAGATATTTCTAAGACTGCTTTTAGATGTCCAGGACATGTGGGATTATTTGAGTGGATAGTTATGACATTTGGTTTGAAAAATGCCGGTGCTACTTATCAAAGAGCTATGAACTTTATTTTCCATGAATATATCGGCACGTTGGTGGAAATCTATATTGATGACATAGTGATTAAGTCTGGAGACATCACAAAGCATCTAACCGATCTACAGAAGATATTGGAGTGCACAAGAAAACATGGATTAAAGATAAATCCTAATAAATGTGCATTTGGTGTATCGGCAGGACAATTCTTGGGTTTTATGGTGCATCAGCGGGGTATTGAAATTAGTAGAAAATCTATTGAGACAATCAACAAGATTGTTGCTCCTGCCGATAAAACTGAATTACAATCCTTGATCGGTAAGATTAATTTCATCAGAAGATTCATATCTAATTTGTCGGGTAAGTTCAAGGCTTTCAGTCCATTATTGAAATTGAAAGCCGATCAGGAATTTAAATAGGGGATGAACAACAGTTAGCCTTAGATGAAATTAAGAGTTATTTAACAAATCCTCCAGTGTTAGTTCCACCCCAACATGGAAAACCTTTCAGATTGTATTTATCAACTGAAGATACTGTTATCGGTTTAGCTCTTATTCAAGAATTTGAAGGAAAGGAGCGTGTTATCTATTATTTGAGCAGACGGTTAATAGATGCTAAAACCAGGTATTTGGCCATTGAGAAATTATGTCTATGTTTATACTTTTCTTGTATTAAGCTAAGACATTATTTACTATCGGCTGAATGTACTGTCATATGCAAAGATGACGTGGTCAAGTATATGTTGTCAATGCCGATACTGAATGGTAGGATTGGTAAATAGATTTTAGCATTATCAGAATTTGACCTATGTTATGAATCGGCTAAGGCAGTTAAAGGACAGGTTATGGCCGATTTCGTTACTCAACATTGCAACACGGTGGATTATCTAGAAATTGCTCCGTGGACACTTTTCTTTGATGGGTCTACTTGTGGTGAAGGGGCAGGCATTGATATCGTATTAATTTCCCCTCAGGGGAAGAAGTATGAGTTCTCATTGCTGATTGTTGCTACATCGACAAACAATCAAGCTGAGTACCAAGCCCTGATAAAAGGGTTAGAATTACTCAAGGAAATACATGCTGATGCTATTGAGATCTTTGGTGATTCTATGTTAGTTATAAATCAGTTAACTGGGATTTATGAATGCCGAAGTGAAATTCTAATTTCATATCATGAAAAGTGTTTGAGATTATTAAAAGGGTTTAGGAGTTTTCATCTGGAACATATTTCTCGGATGCATAATGAAGAGGCTAACCGATTGGCTCAGCATGCTTCAGGATATCAACTTGTTCAAGAAGTATTAATATCAGCAGCTGATACCGATGACTGGAGGAAGGAAATTATTGATCATTTAAAGAATCCATCTAAAAAGGTTGAAAGACGTATAAGGTTCCAAGCTACCAAGTATGTACTCCTCAATGATGAATTGTATTACCGTACCATAGATGGAGTTTTACTCAGGTGTGTTAGCATAGAGGAATCAAAAGGCCTGATGGGTGAAATTCATGAAGGAGTATGTGGGGCTCATCAGTCAGCCTTCAAGATGAAATGGATGATCAGAAGAAATGGATATTATTGGCCGACTATTCTTGAAGATTGTTTTAAATATTTTAAAGGATGTCAGGAATGTCAGAAATTTGGTAATATTCAAAGGGCACCCGCATCGGCTATGAACCCTATAATTAAGCCTTGGCCGTTCCGGGGTTAGGCTATTGATCTCATCGGTTAGATTTATCCACCATCGAGTAAAGGGCATAAGTTTATTCTGGTTGCTACCGATTATTTCACAAAGTGGGTTGAAGCAATTCCTTTAAAAAAGGTGACATAGGCTAATATGATTGATTTTGTGAATGAGCATATTGTTTACCGATTTAGCATCCCTCAAACCATCACTACCGATCAGGGCACTATGTTTACATCGGGTGAATTTGATGAGTTTGCTATAGGAATGGGGATTAAAGTTTTAAATTCTTCACCGTATTATGCCCAGGCTAATGGTCAGGCTGAAGCATCTAATAAAGGAATTATCAAGCTCATTAAGCGCAAGATTAAATAGTATCCTAAGAAGTGGCATACAGTATTAAATGAAGCTTTGTGGTCATATCGGATGGTGTGTCATGGTGCAACCAAGGTAACACCTTATCAGTTGGTGTATGGACACGATGCAGTATTACCTTGGGAAATTAAAATTGGTTCTAGGCGAATACGCTCTCAAGATCAATTGACAGCCGATGATTATGATATCCTTATGAAGGATGAGTTGGACGATGTAGCAGGTCATCGGTTAAAAGCTTTAGTTAGCATCGAGGAGAATAAGAAAAGAGTAGCTAGATGGTATGACAAGAAGGTGAAGGTAAAGGAATTTGTCGATGGAGAATTGGTTTGGAAGTTGATTTTACCGATTGGGACTAAAAGTTCTAAGTTTGGCAAATGGTCACCTAATTGGGAAGGTCCATATCGGATTAATCAATCCGTTCCTGGTAATGCATATATTCTTGAAACTCTTGAAGGAGTTATATTTCCCAGAGCATTAAATGGAAAATATTTAAAAAATATTACCCTAGTGTCTGGAAGGATGCATAAAAGAGTAATTGCCGATAACAATCCTATCGGCTAGAGTCAAAACAAAGTATCAATCATTGCTGATGCGCTAATTTAACAAAGCTTGGCATCTTCATCGGCACTTCCTTCCATAGGCTTGAGTTTCTTCTTGAGAACCAAGGCCTTGCGAGCTTGGACGTCTCGTTCTTGCTGAAGGGCCTTGATAGCGTCAGGAAGCTGGTCTTCTTCTTGCTTGGCTTGAGTCAGGGCTGTTTCAACCTTTTCCAGTTCGGCTAGCAGAGCTGCCCTTTTTGCCGATAGGTCTAAGATTTTCTATTTAAGATCAGCACCGGAGGCTTGCAAGTTGCTGATGCTTTTGTGCTTCTCATCGGCAGTTTGCTTCAGCTGCAGCATTTCTTCCTTAAGTTGAGCCTGAGCTGCTCTGTCGGCAATACGATGAACATCCTTTTGATATTGAAGTTGTCTGCTCTCCAGATGGACTGCTGGGAAGATGATTTCTTCAACATCGGCAGGGACTTGGCCACGGATTGTTTTGAAGATGGTCCTTGCAGGGTCTGAATCGATCACCAGTTGAGTAGTATCTTGTTGCAGCAGATTCAGGAGAACTTCTAGTTTGCCATAGGTATCTGCCGATATTGTTCCCAATGCCAGGGAAGAACTCACCTCTTCTCCATCATCATCGGAGACGTCGATAGCAAAAGAAAACAAGCTATTAGGAGAATCTTGTTCCTATGAAATAAAGAGAGTTAGGAATCCTATTTGTGGTGTCTGGGGATATTATAAACCAAACAGTTAATCGATTTACCTGCTTCAGGGCAATTTCTTGAGCCTGGCTTGAGGGAGCGGCTTGAAAAAGATCATGCGAAGGATCGACAGAGGATGCCGATGGAATGTCTTCTACGACCTCATCAGTAGTCGGCCCTTGGGGTATAATGGCTGATGGTGTATCTTGTACAGAAGAAGCAGCTTGTTCAATTATATCAGTGGGTCGATTGACAAGTGTTAGAGCGGATGAAGGGGCTGGTGTAGATTTCTGTCGCTTTTGTTGAGCTTCAGCATCGGTTAAAGCTTTGCGCTTTGTTTGGGCCTCAGTGACAATTGGCTGGGGGGCATCGACATGTGTTGATTGGGGAGCTTGCATGCTTGGTGTGCTTGCCAATGTGCCCGTTTATTGCTGCAAAAACGAGTATAAGATTGGATATTTAATAGAAAAATGTAAAAATAAGAGAATACCTCTGAAGGAGGAGTAGAGGTCGTGGTGCTTGATATTGGAAGAGTTGCTGATGACGATCCAGCTGCAACTCTCACATCCTGATAGTTATATGTTAATATAGTGTGCATCGACAGAAAAACAAAGTAAGCAAGGTTATTACCTTAAAAACCTTGATTAGGCTTGAAGCAGCAGCCATTGGAGTGGCCCTGGATGTTGCTAGTCTTGGTCTGGAGGTGATAGTTTTGGCGCGAGTCCTCTGGAAGGTTAAGGCCTCTAAGGTAGGGGCGTTGTAGCCAATTATTGAGACTGGAGAAATAGGGTGGAGGTTGAAGGGTCTTCCACTTTTGCTTATTGATGAAACTGGATCATCGGCCTGTTTCAGGGAAGATTAGTTACCAATATACATATAAAAGGAAGGAGAGAGACGAAAGTTAAAAGAAACTTACTGTATCGTCAGGAACAACATAGTATGGATCGATCATGTGCCGATATGTATGAACGGATGTTGAAAACAACTGTTCTTTCCACTCTTGCCACCATTGCTTATATGACTCTGTGATGAAAGACGCTGGTGACCAGGCAGAGAGATCAACATTTGAAATATCGGCATCAGGAGCAAGTCTTACTACTCTACTCCATTCAGTTCCAGCTGTAATAATTTCTCTAGGCTTAATCACATCGGCAAAGCATAGCTTGATTGGCAGTTGCCCAAAGGCTAATTGGCGAGACACTGCCGATGGATTGTAGAATTCATAAGTGATATGGGAATTCTTCCCGCTACCAAATGTGTTTACTGGGATTGCTCTGGGGGTAATAATAGCCATCATAAGATCATTATCTTGGTTCAGATCACTATCAGCAAAATTGAAAAGAAGAGGGAACTTGTTATCCTCATCGATATAGGGTACCCAAGCTCTGAGATCACGAGGGAGACCATGGTAGAAATTCTGAAAAAACCTACCAATTTGATCTTCATTAGACTCTGTTCCAGGAAGGACGATTATGGCTTCGCCGAAGTTGAGAGGAGGGCGTGTTGCCGATTCATCATCTCCAAGGATGTAATCTTCAGCGATCTCTCGTAGGAATTCTTGGGCAAAGAAATCCCATTGTAGACGCTTATGCATGTGAGCGTTTAACCACATATTGATGAACCACCATGGGCCTCCCAGATTGCCGATGGGTTCACCAAGTAGAAGCTTCTGAGACGCTTGGTGGAGAAGGTGGTAAGTTGAGCTCAGGAGGTATCGGCCAAGTGGGAATCTGACACCGTTGGCCAAGAGTTCCGCTGCTGGGAGGAAGGCGTTAGTTGGTCCTACCGATCGACCACAGAAGATAAACTTCTCCAACCACATGCTTAGGAATATGGCGTGTTCCCTTTGATTGAAGTACCAGTTTTTTGGTACTCTTGGATGTATCCTGTCCAGCCGCCGATGTTGCGTGTATTTACTCTATACTCAGTTTTTCTACCAAAAATGTGGCCTTCATCGACAGTTGAGATATCCAAGCCGGTGAGCATATATACATCGGCAAGAGTAGGGGCACATGGGCCATGACCGAACATGAAGGTATTTGTGGTATCTAACCAAAAATGAGCAGCAGCTATCATCATGGATTCATTCCTTTGCATATCAGCAATGGATAGCCTGATACATTGATCTATCTTCCGTTCTGCCCAGAACACTTGTATTGATCTGTTGACTCTCAAGTACCAGTTTTTCCACCTTTTGGTAGGTTTGGGCCAAGATCGAAATATATCTTTCCATGGATTCAAAGAGAAATTTTGAGCTTTGAAGGGAATACGATTAGCCTCTGCATTGATCAGGTCGGTTGGATCTGGATCACCCATTGGACCTAGGCAATGGAGGGGAGGTTGGTTGGTTGGAATAACCAGTGTGTTGCGTAGTTCCTGAGTTTGGAAGATCAAGAGAATGGAAGAAGTAGAAAAAATACCAACTGTAAGAATTCGCAAGGGGCCAGAAGGGTCGAAGTAAAAGTAATAAAAAAAACGAACCGCAGGGACGTTGAAGTTGACCGCTATTGTTTCGAGAAGGATGAGGGCACGAGCTAGATGTTGGAAAATGACGATGGAAGGAGCTCTGGTGGGTTGAGGATGCGCAGTTAGGGTTGCCGCTGGAGAGAGAATGCCAAAGGTTGCAATTTGAAGGTAGAAGATGAGCAGTTCGGAGAAATCTATTTATAGGCTATTTGGGGTAGGGGTATTCTTGACTTATCTCTATGCCGTACGCGGATGGATCGAGGTGGTTCAGATAGATATGGTAATTGTTCGCACGACAATCAAGGGATTGTACAGAAGATTTGATGGCATGGCAAGTAGTCATGACTTGAAGGATATTTTGATACAGGATCTTTCAGTTCTAAAATGGTGATGTTGCCGATGGATTGTTATTTTGGTATCTCAACCGTAATTGAGGCAAAAAATAGTTGGAAAATGTGCGATATTTACTGAGATACATGGATTAGATCTAGATTTGATTAAATCTGGTAACAGATCATGTTATGCTTGGAGAATGGGTTGAAAAATAGGTAATAGCAGGCATTATCTGGAGTAAATTTTGGAGCATCAATATCTTATACTCCGAAATTGGGGGGCATGTGTTGACATCGTTTTTTAGCACGTGTCAAGATGGTCAGAAAGGGCTAATCAGTAGAGGAAAGATTATTGTGTAGATTGATAGCTGATGAAAATGAGTTTGCTTATGAGTGGTAGCGGCGTATGGGTTCAAATTGAAATGTTCCCAATAAGGTTAAGGGTATTATTGCCGATGCCGATGAAAGATGGTTTGAGGACTGCTGCCGATGAAACAGGGAATGTACCGATGAAAGGAACTTGAAGGCTGCTGCCGATGGAATAGGGATTGTGCCGATGGAACAGGGATTGTGCTGATAAAAAGGAGGTCGATGAGAATACCATCGTGACTGAGGCGGACTATGGAATAAGATAGGAGTTTATTTCCTTATATACGTTTATTAGAGTCTGAGTTTTATCAAAGTCATGTGTTTCCATAGATTTAGATTTAGTGTCCTAGTCGTATTTGGTTACGTTTCTATAGATCAGGATATAAATATAGGGTGAAGGGCAATGTAAAAAAAGAGATCAATCAATACATCAAAAACAGATTTTATTCTTATTTATATCTACTTTCGATGACTTCGTCAATTTGCATAGTTTTCTTTTTTACGAGTTCTCATCGATTCGGCGAGTTGCATTGCTCCAGTGCAATCTTCGGCGATCCTCGAGTTCCGCGTGAGTACCTCTTGGCCGTGACTTCCGGGCGTATCACTGTTGTTAGGACCAAAGTGCTCGTATCTTCATCCTTGTCGATTAACAGGTCAAATCGACTGGCACGCTTTGGATATCGATTTCGGGTATTAGCCCTTTGTGTTTGCAGATCTACTTTTGCATCAACACATATGACAGGGTTGAAAGGTCTTGATGGCTAGAGGGGGGTGAATAGCCTTTTAAAAAATTTCTACAAAGACAAGCTAAACAAGTTTATCAACATAACAAATAGCGAGATGCGAGTTTTGCTTAGCCTACGGGGTGTTTGCAAGCCACCTATCCAAATCATAATTCTAGTATATTTGCACTCAACTGCACAAGTCAAACCGAGAAGGTAACTACAACTACAACTACAACTAGCAAGCTACACAAAGGAGCTACTCTAGTAAAGCTAACTAGCTAGCAAAGATAACTAAGAAACTAATGTGGAGTTGAGTTAGGAGAGTTTCACCGAGGGGCGAAGTATTGAGCCAACCAATATGATCAACAATGAATACCAAGATAACCGAACACCGGGATCAATCAATCACAATATGAAAGTGATGACACAAGATTTATCCCGAGGTTCACGTGCTTGCCGGCACGCTAGTCCCCGTTGTGTCCCTCTTCACCACGTGGTTCGGTGGCTAATCGGTCACACACCGAGCCTCTCAAAAGGCGCCACAAAAACCTACCAAATGGTAAAAAGTTGCAATGACACGAAGCAATTTACTAACGTTTCCTTTGGTGCTTCACCGAGGTAGGCACAAACCCCTCACAATCACCGGAGGTAGCCAAGAACAATCACCAACTCTTGCCAACTCCTCCAAGCTGCTCCATACCGTCTAGGTGGCGGCAACCACCAAGAGAAACAAGAATCCCACAGCAAATCAACCACCAAGTGCCAACTAGATGCAATCTCACAATGCAAATGCACTTGGATCACTTAATCTCACTTTAAATATGCAAAGAAGCAAGAGAGATGAGTGGGAGGGGAGTTGCTTAGCTCAAAGTGCTCACAAGTATATCAAATGTTCAAGAGATATCCGAGAGAGAGAGCCTTGAGCCGGCCAACAAGTATTTATAGACGTACCCCTTCGAATATAGCTGTTAGAAACTTAAACAGCCGAAAACATGCTGACCGGACGCGCTGGTCATACTGACCGGACGCGCTGGTCACACTGACCGGGTGCGCCGGTCGCACAATGGCTAGCTGTGAAGCAATGACCGGACGCGCTGGTCACGCAGACCGGACACGCTGGGAATGACCGGACGCGCTGGTCTCGTAACTGACCGGACGCGCTGGTCAGGCCTGAGCAGCGCTCAACGAAACAATGACCGGATGCGCTGTAGAAATGACGGGACGCCACAGTGCCAGCGTCCGGTTAGAGTCCAGTAAGCTCCCTGAACGACCGGACGCGTCTGATCGTCAGTGACCGGACGCGCTGCGCGTCCGATCATCAAACTAAAATACGCGCAAACACTGAACGCTGACCGGACGCGTCCGGTCATACAGAGACCGCGTCCGGTCACCTCTGTGACCTCCGTTCGCCTCCGTTTCTTTTCTGACTTCCGGCGTAGTGGAAAATAGTCGTTTCAACTCCTAGAAAACGCCTGAATCCCGCCTCGCAAGCTCGGCGGGAGGGAGAGAGGACTCCAAAACCCTCTCTACCGCTCAAACTCTACCGCCTTCGCAAACGTGCTAACACCACCAAGTGATCTCATCATGTGTGAGTGTGTTAGCATTTTCACAATCATTTTTTGAGGCGATATTAGTTCTATCCAAATGCATATGATTATAAAATGCACACCTAGAAGCACTTAGGAGTTCAATAGCCACATCATTCCCCTCTTTATAGTATGGCTATCTAACTTATAATGTAACCATACCCACTAGGTGTCTTGGTTACTAAAACACAACCCTTAAGCATATACCTTTTCTTCGATCACGTAGGGTTGCGTCTAAATCCAAGTGTGGCCATCATGATCACCATATCCATCTTGCCACCAACCTTGGAATGTACTAATTCTCATATGCTACATTCAACTTAGGCATAGGATTAGTACTTAGACATTGTCACTAATTACCAACACCAAACATAGGACTTTCAAGGGTTGAATGGCAATTCTTAAGAGAAATGATGTTGAGATTGGGCTTCCATAGGAGATGGGCGGACTTGGTGATGAAGTGTGTAACCTCTGTCAAATATCGCATAAGAGTGAATGGGGAGCTTTCGGAGGAATTCACACCAGAAAGAGGTCTACGACAAGGCGATCCAATTTCTCTGTATTTATTTCTCTTGTGCGCTGAAGGTTTCTCATCCCTTCTAGCCAAGGTTGAGGAGGAAGGGAAAATTGGTGGCATGCGTGTTTGCAGGAACACACCATCGGTGTCCCATTTACTTTTTGCCGATGACTCTTTGATCCTGTGCCACGCAACTGAGGAGGAGGCGACCAACTTGAAGGAGCTGCTGTGGATATACGAGGAGTGCTCTGGCCAGGTGATTAATGCAGATAAATCTGTAGTCCTCTTCAGTCCAAATACTAGGGACACACAAAGGAATAGGGTACGACAGACTCTGAACATTAGGGCTGAGATGAAGAATGAGAAGTACCTGGGCTTGCCGGTCTTGGTGGGAAAATCAAGGACGGAGGTGTTTGCATATCTTAAGGAGAGAATTTGGCAACGCATTCAGGGGTGGAAGGAGAAGTTGCTCTCGAAAGCAGGCAAGGAAATTATGATCAAAGCAGTCGCACAGGCAATCCCTGTCTTTGCTATGGGGTGCTTTGATATTACTAAGGAGATGTGCAACCAAATAAGTTCAATGATAGCAAAATTCTGGTGGAATAACCAAGATAAGGAGAATAGCATGCACTGGGTGAGCTAGGAAAAATTGGTGGCTTCAAAAGTGGATGGTGGTTTGGGGTTCAGAGACCTCCACTCTTTCAACATGGCAATGTTAGCCAAACAGGGTTGGAGATTGATTCATAACCCTGAGTCACTGTGTGCAAGGATCCTGAAAGCAAAGTATTTCCCAAATACCCATGTGTTGAAGGCTGTGGCTAGGAATGGTTGTTCTTATACTTGGTGCAGCATAGTCCAAGGCTTAGATGTCCTGGAGGAGGGGGTGATCTGGAGAATCGGTGGGGGGCACCAGGTCCAAATCTGGTTGGACCCTTGGCTACTGAGGGGTGTAACATGGCGGCCTATCACGCCAAGAACTAGAAGTTTACTGCTGAGGGTTGATGAACTTATTGACCCGGGTACTAAACAGTGGGATCTACAGCTTCTTGAACAAACATTCTGGGAAGAGGATGTTAAAGTGATTCGATCAATACTAGTGCATATGGAGATGGATGATATTGTGGGCTGGCACTTTGATTCCAAAGGCATATTTTTTGTGCGATCAGCTTATAAGGTGCATCGGGCCTCAGAGGAAAGGAAGATGCTGAAACACAGTCCGGGAGGAGCAAAAGGTAGCAGCGGCAAGGGGGATTTCTGGCAAAAATTGTGGAAGATTGACTGTCCACCAAAGATTAAGCATTTTCTGTGGCGGCTAAGCCACAATACCCTGATGGTAAAGAAGGTGCTCAAGAGGAGAGGAATGAAAATTGATACATGCTGTGGACTGTGCAATAGACTAGACGAAGATGGGGGCCATTTGTTTATCAGATGCAAGGAGGTGAAAGGGGTGTGGAAGGAACTGAATTTAGAAGCAGTTTGTTGCTGGCTCACTGAAGCTAAGTCTGCAAAGGAAATGATGGAGATGATCCTGAAATTGGAAGCCAAGTCGCAAATGACTGTAATCCTTCTGCTTTGGCTCTGGTGGGACGAAAGGAATAAATGGAGAGAAGAAGGGAAGAGGAGATCTGTTGCCGAAATTGCATATGTTACTACAATGCTGACTGGCAGATTTCAGACACAGAAGAAGCCCGGGCTATTGTCGGATTCTCGTCAGGCTCAGCACTGGAAGAGACCACGACAGGGAGAGATTAAGATTAATTCAGATGGTGCTTTTGATCCGATCACAGGCTCAGGTGGATGGGGGTTTATAATCCGAGATGACAGAGGGATGATGATCATGGCAGGGGCAGGGAGAGAAGCTGCACTGCTTGATGCTTTCCATGCTGAACTTCTCGGATGCCTGGCTGGACTCAAAGCTGCTGCACAACTGGGCATGCACAAGATAGTGATGGAGGTTGATGCATCCCTGATTAAGGCTGCTGTTGAGGGAGACGACTACAGGCTTTCAGCGATGGGCGGCGTCATCACTGAGCTGAGATTGATTTTGTTATATGAATTTGTAGAAACCAAGGTTGAAGTGTGTCCTAGAATCTGTAATAGAGTTGCTGATGCTTTAGCGGCTTATGGTTGTAAATATCCTAGTGATGATTCAGTCACTTGGGAGTTTGTACCTCATTTCGTTGAGGGTTTGGTAACCAGCGATTTGGCTGAGTCCAATGAGTAATGAAAATCCCGATTAAAAAAAAAGAACTGCCTTAGTTTGCCCCTCGTGGTGCTCCAACTGGACAGATGTAAATGGCTAGTACCATCTCTGCGCCAAAACTTGCTCTGCCAAGAGAACAGAGCTACACACTGAAGCTTGCTCTGTTTCAAGAAAATAAAGCATACGTTTATAGATCTACTTCTACTTACTAATAGCATGTTACCTTACCATTACCACTGCCCAGAAAGCTATATAAAATTAGTACCTTATTTAGCATGTGCTGGCCGGTTAGGCAAAAAGGACATTTTGCTTCATTTATCAGATGAAACTGATAGGAGACCACTAACTACCCTGTCCATGTGACACTATATAGTAGGTTCAGATAAACCAAAGATAGATATACCAGGTTCAGAGAAACCAAAAATATTTTCCAGCGAAATGAAAATTACAGGCTCTATGACTTGCATTACAGACCTGGGAGAAGCCTCAACAACAGAATGCAGCATCCCAAGTGTCCTCTTCACTGCTTCGCGCACCAGCACCATAGCAAACACCTCTGGAGCGAACACGGAGAGAGAGGAACTGTGCCTACACGGCTAAACAGAAACGCGCACGTGATCCACATCAGCCAAGCTGAGCGAAGTAGAACAATTAGCAGAAGATGCATCAATAAACCACCCGCTGGTGAGGCAGTGCCGCATCGCCGCACACCACCTGTTCGTCGGAGAGCCTCCGGAGCGCCGGCTCGAGCGCGCCAACGGAGTCGACGAGGCGGCGGCGGCCGTAGTCCCTCACCACCCAGGCGATGAGAGGAGAGTGCCTTTTTGTTCTAGGGCTGGGCTAGTTAGGCCTTGTTTAGATGCATCACAAATTCTAAATTTTTACACTCTCTTCATCACATTGAATCTTTGGACACATGCATGGAGCATTAAATATAGATAAAAAAATAACTAAATGCACAGTTTCGTTGTAAATCACGAGACGAATCTTTTAAGCCTAATTAGTCAATGATTTGACACTAATTGTCAAATACAAACGAAAGTGATACAATAGCCAAATTCTAATTTTTTTTTTCATCTAAACACCGCCTTAGTGGGGCGAGCTTGGTGCTGCACCTACAGAGGAGGCCCGGGGTCAGGGCTGGGATGGGTGGGAGTGGGAGTAGGAAGAGGGAGGTGGATGGGGCAGAGAGAGGCGGCGGCGGCCATGGGAGCCAGCCAGAGCAGCAGTGGAAGGGAGGAAGATAGGGGGTGTATACGTCGTCCCTGAAAGGAAGGTGGTTCAGTATTTTATCTTTTTTCTTTTTATATACATTTTTGTTGTTTGAGAACTGACTTCTATCTTTCTGTCGTGCAACCTTAAACGCATGAAAATTTTCAACTGGTGAAACTCTCAGGCAGGGAAATTTTCGGAAACGAGAAGGAAACTGAACTCGGGTGTCCAACACTGCAAGTTAATTTGCCACGTCTGTGATATCAAGAGATCATCAAATCAAATCATAAGACTTCAAATATGGAAGTCATAGAAATGTTGATGTCAATGGCTAATTAGTCATGCCTTTTCGCCAAGGTTATTAAGACAAATTAACAACCATATTGTGTGCATCATTATATTTACGGTGCATCCAAAAATAAAGAATAAAAATAAGCTCAATCTTGATAGGCGAGACAGGAACTAAAACAACCACGGGCAATCCATGCCGAAAATTTGATACCGATGCTTACAGCCATGCTAACTCTTCGAAACCTTCAAGGCAGAGTGTGCCGAGGCATTCTCCAACTTGATGACACCTCATTCGATTCTCTAGGTCAATGCATCATAAAACTAAATTGCTTTGCTTTAGTACAAGTGTACAACATATTCTTGTATATTAATAAGTAACTAACGGCGGGGTATGCTCCCTAGAAAAGATAGCCATATACTCACGTTATTACCAACTAAAAAGAACATAACAATTGCCAATTTCTGAACAGGGCCCAGCCTAAAGATACTAATTTGGCCATTGGATTCTATTACAATGTACCCTTTAAATAAAACAACCAAAATTGCAATGCTATAGGAGTAACCTTAGGCTAATCACATCCATTACATTCCATTGATTCGATCAAATTATTCATAAACTTACCGCTGACTGGAACTTGGTTTTGGCTCCACACAACATAAAGCATCGACAAACAAAAAAGTGATGTTCAGCAAAACTGAGAATTAAAGGGTCTGACAAGCTTATTACAAACCAGGTAGATGCCTAACCCATAAATGACATCAAGCCAATATCTTAGGACCAGAGACTAAACAGGAACGACGTAAAGTAGCAAATAAAATCACAACAGTGTTTGCGCTTAATTCGCAAACTGATTTAGTAAATTCTTATTAACACTCTATTCTGCAATCTGCACCCATACAGAATTCAGGCACTTCCCTTGCTGATAGGCAGACCTCAATACATATCCACCACCCGCTGAACTGAACCACCAAAAGTCCAAAGCAGACCAACAAAGGCAGCAGCAAACCTGAGGAAAATGCTATCCACGAGACATTTAATTAGGAATGGCAGTGTGTTCTGGCCGGTCCAACAACAAGAAGCAGCATAAAACCCATACCTTGTACGTGAACTCCAGAAATAGAAGCTAGGATCCAAGTCAGCCAGCGAATGCATTCCCTTCTCGATTTACAATTCTTCGCCAAAAGTTTTTCCCAGTTGATTTAAACTCAACCATTCTAATGTGGCCAATCTTCATTAGGTCTTCATTGCATTTATTTGGTTCACCTTTCTGCCTAAGGATCTTTATAAGCTCATCAGCAGCATCCAAATATAATTCATCCAGTGCCGTAAGGTACTCAATGCCACGAGGGAGCTGCTTCAGTTCGGGGCACCCTGCAAACTCCAGCTTAACAAGACTTCCCAATGCATCTTCTTCTATTTCTACTTGGCTGAGTTGCAGAGCACCCCATATATGTAGTTGTTTCAGTCTAGGAAATGACTGCGCAGAGAAGCATAATGTCTTCCCATCGTAAGCCTTGGAAAGGTGAAGTGAGCATAAATTGCGCAGAACCATGAGGTTAGGAAATGAGTTCTCATCAAGTTTGGAGAACGCCAGAGATAAACGAATGAGATAGTTAAGGTGCAACCAGGAAGAGAGAATCTCAGGCATCCGTTTCTTTTCCAGCTGCCCTACCAGTGTGAGTTTAGAAAGTGTTTCTGGTAAACTAAGTTGTTCCAATGGCAATGCTTCGTTTTCGTTTGACATACCAATTGACAAATGGACAAGACTGCTCATGTTCTGGAGAGCACTGCGCAGGACTAACGAGTGCTCACTTGTCACGTCATCAACTGCAAATGTTCGTAAATCCGTCAAAGCTGCAACATCACGGAGAGTCTCTGAGCTAGCTTTAACCTTTTGCAGGGCATGCAGTCCTGTCAGGTTCTTTATTATGCCCCTAGGCACCTTTAATCCACGCTGAAGCCAGAAAGATCCTTCATTGACACTTACAGTTGCATATAGGTACCTAAGCTTCTTCAGTTTTCCTACATCCTTTGGTAAAGATAGTAGAGCAGTGTTGAATGCATCTAGTACTTCTAAGTTTTGCAATCTTCCAACAGCCCCTGGTAGAGTCTCAATTCCAGTATAACGAAGACCCAAGAAACGCAGATTAAACAAGCTGAAGACCTCATTAGGGAGCATCTTGATTTTAGTACCTTGAAGATCCAATGTTGACAACAATGTTGAGGATGCAAGGATAGGCCTCAACAAATCGATATCAACAGAACTTGTAAAAACATAGATTGCACGGAGCTGCATCACATCAGATTGATTCAGCGGTACAATATTGGTGCTATTTATTGACAGCCTGCGTGTTTCATGTACTGAAAATGTCCCATGGCCCTCATAAACTGTACAAAAGCATTCTTTTGCTGCTTTGTCAAGGGCAAAATGGCGGATGATATCATGCATTCGGCAACACCTCAGTCGTCCGAATTCATTCTTCATCACGACTTGTAGCAAGCTTCGGTTTACAAGATCATTCAAGTATCCCTCTGCCACTTGTTCTAGTGTTTTGTTCTCCTTTTCCTTGATGAATCCAGATGTAATCCAGTGCCTAATTAATCTTCGCCTCCTGAATTTATAAGCCTCTGGAAATATTGCACAATGTAAGAAGCAATTCTTTAGTTGATATGGAAGGTCCTCCAAGCTGAGTTTTAGAATACTATCGACACCTTGGATCACATTATTAGTTGACTGCAATTCTAACTCCTTGTACATGCTATCCCAATCAAAGCGTGTTGGTTGTTTGGTAGACAATAGACGTCCTATGCATGCAATGGCAATAGGCAAGCCTTGACACTTTTGTAAGAACTTTGTAGCCAAGTCCTTTAACTCTGATGGGCACCTTTTGTCATCACTTTCCCAGAAAGCTTCTTTGCATAATAGCTCCAAAGAGTGTTTTGGTCCTAGTGGTTCCAGCTTAATAGTGCAATTGCTAGTTGCCAATGATGCAACTTCAAACTTTCTTGATGTGAGAACAAACCGGCTGGTACAATTCGTTGGAAAGACTTCCATGATATTATTAATCCATATATCCTTTTCCCAAACATCATCCAGAACCAAGATATACCTTTTACCTCCAAGATGTTTCCGGATGATTTCAACTAAGCTTCTAATTTCCATATTAGTAGCATCAATTACGATCCCAAACTCTCTAGCAATTCGCTTTAGCAAGTCTTCACCCTGGTAACTCTTTGACACTGTTACCCAGGCTGCAGCATCAAAATCCAGTTTCACAGTCTTGTAGACATGGTCAACCAAAGTTGTTTTTCCTACACCACTCATTCCCCACACTGTGGTTATTTTGTGGTTCTTCTCTTTTAGATCACCTACTAGCCACTGCTTGAGCTTGGTTGCATTATCTTCAATACCGACTAGATCATCTTCCCTTGCAAAACTCAAATTCTGATGGGTGGATCTGGTATGATGACCACTGCTCCCAGCGTATCCCTGCATTCCTAGGATAACATAACGGTCCCTCCTTTTTGTAGCGTCTTCAATCTCATCAAGGATATCACGGAGCTTGTGAGCGAGACGATACCAAACCTTGACATGCTTGATCCTCCTCGTCAACTTGGCAGCCAATCCTGCATGCTTGTCGTCCTCAATCTTGTACATGAACTCATCAACAACATCCTCGATCTGGAAAGATAGTTCTCGGATCTTGTTGATGAAGATGCCAGTGGTCTCGTTAGTATCCTTGAACTTCCCTGACTCACGCAGGTAGGCTTTCATGTTCTCTAGCTCCTCCATGGCTTTGCGGATCTCGCCAAAGAGACCTTTGAGAGCAGAAGCTTCATTGTCAAGCATGAATGCACCATAGGCTTCTGCCTGGTTCGCCAAGGCTGCACCGAGCTTGCCGATCAACACTCCAACAACAGCCTCTGCCATGGTGGTTGTGCGCGCTTGCTATGCTAGACTCCGAGTTACCAGGAGATACAAGTGTAGTTGCCTAGCTGCAGCCAAAGCCCAGAGTTCAGGAATCAACTCCATCTTCTAACTAAGCTAATCTATGTGAACGGCCAGACCAATAATGTTGCAGACTTCGAATGATGAAATCTTACTAAGGATTACCTGAATAGGCGAACAAAACAAGCAGTGTTGCAAATCGGGGCTTTGTTTCAGGTCACGGTCAGCTTCCTTCGACACCGCCCGCAGGAGTTACATCTGGCGAGAAACAGCGCTGTACTGCTCTAAGGCTTAACGGAAGGTATGAAACAGGGAAAGAAAGAAAGAAAGTTAGAGTGTGCTTGATCGATTTAAAAGCAGAATGTGGATGTTCGTGGGTATGATACAAGGATGTTCGTGGGAGGTAGTATGAGATTGGGGGCAGGGGAAGAGTGTGGAGGAGCGCACATCACCTACCGTCAAGCGTATGGAGATGGAGGTCCGTGAAGCAGAGCACGGAGGAACCAAGGCGACGTGTTGCCTGTGCGGTAGCCGGCGATCTCTTAGAGTCCGGCGAGGCGATCTCGTGCTCCGATCCAACCAGCGAGCCGCGAGCCCGGACACTAGTGGGGCGTCAGAACTCAGAACTCTGGCGAGCTGTGACCTGGTGCGCTGGGAAAGGACTAAGTGTGCTCCAGCTGGTCATAGTAAAGGATGGAAAACATATATTCAAGCAAGATTCCTCGGGTAATTATTGTAATAGTACATCGTTACCGGAATATGGATTAAGGCCCGTTCACTTCCCAAAATATTTCCTCTACCACCCGTCACATTGAATCTTTGGACCTATACATGGAGCATTAAATGTAGGTAAAAAAATAACTAATTGTACAGTTTGTCTGTAAAGGTCGAGATGAATCTTTTGAGCTTGTTCATTCGGCTTATAATCCGTCTTTTTCAGCTTGTTTTTCAGCCGGAACAGTATTTTTCTCTCACAACAAATCAGCCAACAGTGTTTTTCAGCAGGCTTATCAGCACAGCCGAACGGCTCCTAATTAATTCATAGTTGGATAAATTTTGCCAAATAACAACGAAAGTGCTACAGGAATATTTCCCCCAAATATTTCAGAACTGAACACAGTCTAAGCATGCATACTTGTATAGCATTGCCTCCGTTCAAAAAAAATACAATTCTCGTTTGTTGAGAAGTCAAATAATTTAAAGTTTAATTATAATTATGTAAAAATATACAAATATTTATTATACAAAATAAATATCATTCAATTGATTATGAAATATATTTTTATAGTAAACTAAGTTGGAGATATAAATTAGGCCCCGTTTACTTCTCAAAATATTTCCTCTGCCACCCGTCACATCGAATCTTTGGACTCATGCATGGAGCATTAAATGTAGGTAAAAAAATAATTAATTGTACAGTTTGTCTGTAAAGGTCGAGATGAATCTTTTGAGCCTAATTAATTCATGGTTGGATAAATTTTACCAAATAACAACAAAAGTGCTACAAGAATATTTCCTCCAAATATTTCGGAACTGAACACAGCCTTATACTATTTACTCGTTGAGGCAGATGATGACACATGTCCAAATCACGGTAAAAATTCAGACTTAGCCATACTTCCATCCCCATCCCATAGTAAATTTAAAGACTTAGCCAAATAAATCTGGATTTTTGCTACGGCTTAAATATGTTAGAATACCAACTACCATGTGGTAGACATATGGAAAAATGACTTTTTTACCATGACTTGGACATTTACAAATTTGAAATTCTAACATGACTTGGATATTGAGAAATGTGACTAACTCTGGAGTTTTTACAGTGACTTTCTGTTTGATCACTTAGAACAACTTAGAAATACTTAGGATAAAAAATAATATACATGGTAACAGGTCTGTGGCGCCAGGCTTGGCGCTAATGGCGATGGCGCCAAGCTTGGCGCCAATGGTGACGGCGCCAAGGTGCTGCCACGTCAGCGTCAGCTCGGCGTCGTCGACCAAGTGGCATGGGGGCTTGACGCCAACGTTAACAGCGTCAAGCTGTGTTATCTTGGCGCCAACGTTGATGGCGCTAAGCCCTGGGTCTATTTCCTGAAATCTTTCCGTCAGGGACATATTTGAGAAAATCTTTCGAAAAAAACGCTAAAAAACAAAAAAAACGGTCGCATAGGCAGTGTAAACCATTGACTGACCAGTGGGCCTGGCAAGGACAGTTCTCACGACTGCACTCCGGGCACTAGCAATGACGATGACAGCATTGAGCAGGCCGCCGCTGCCATTTTCCATCGTCCTGTCGACGCGGCCCCGGCCCCTCGCTTCGTTGAATAGAGAAGTCATCACTAATGTAGATGTGTGAGCGTCGTCTGATCGACTCGATAATTAACTACAGTGAGTATCAATGAAGGTAGTGATGCATCAGCATTGCTGCTTGTTGGTGACTTGTCAGGGCAGAGTCCGTGTCAGTGTGATGTGATGTTACCTGTCAGGACGATCGGTGGCCAGTGGCCACAACAGTCAGGCCGTGTTAGATGCCTAAAAGAGACAAAAATTTTTACATAGTAATTGTCACATCGAATCTTCGGACGTATGCATGAAGCATTAAATGTAAGTAAAAAAAAAAACTAATTGCACAGTTTGTCTGTAAATGTCGAGACGAATCTTTTAAGCCTAGTTAGTCCATGGTTAGATAAATTTTGCCAAATAATAACGAAAAGTGCTACATGAACTTTTCTCCAAAAAATTTCACATCTAAACACGCCCTCAGCGTATAGCTTGCACTTGCACAACTACGTGTGTCGTGCCATCAAGTTTGCGGAAACTGATGCCAGACTAACCGCAGTGGGTACTCTAAAGCGATACTCTAAAGCTTTAGAGTATGAATATAGAGTAAAAATTACTACACTAGGTACTCTAAAACGCTACTCTATCTTTTCTCTTACTCTATATTTAGAGTGGTACAGTGCTTACTCTATAGTGGGCAGTGGCGGACCCCACTAGCTAAATAAAGGAAAAAAATAATATAACTCACAAACCAAAAATCTAAATTAAATTCCGATTGCACCATTAAATTCGTCTCAATAAATCCTTTAAAACTAGATCACATATGGATATATTTAGATAAAGTGACAAGTGGGTCCTATAGTAAATAGAGTGAATAGAGGATGATATAGAGGATGGATGGGTGCGAAAGAATTGAGTATAGAGAAGAGAATCTTGCTGACTATGACGTATAGAGGATGAATATAGAGGTCCATGAGTGTGGATAGCCTAAGCTGCCAGAACTCCATGCATTTCAACTTTATCCTACGGCGTTCACGCTTGACATGTCTTATGATTTTGAGAAATTGTCCATGAGACACTGTCCATGCGGGACCCACGGGGTACCCGAAAAGAAGAGAGAAGATCTAGTTTCACTAAGATTGCTCCCATGTAATTTTAGTAGTATTGCTACCCTGAAATCCTACTAGGACTTTTTGATTGTAACCGACTAGGACTGTTGCGTTCTGGACTATATAAAAGAGGATAGAGCTCCCTAGATCAGAACATGAGACAATAGGAATAGACCTCACGGTCTAAACCCTGTAAGAGACAATAGGAATAGACCTCACAGTCTAAACCCTGTAAAAGAGATAACACAACACAATCAATCCAACGCAAAGGCTAACACTGACTGGACGTAAGGTTATTACTCGATCACGATCGAGAGCCCGAACCAGTATAAATCGACTGTCTCAGTGTTCACCGTCAAGTTCTAGCACGCGCTAAAGCCCAAACAACTATCTCGGGTACCCCCGTGGTAGGCTATTGGCGGTCAAACACCGATAGCTGGCGTGCCAGGTAGGGGCTTTTCGGCGCAATCGCGATCAAGAGCTCTACGGATTTCGATAACATGATCTTCCCGATGGGATCAATCTTCATCTTCGGATCGTGGGTTTGCGAGGCGAACGAGGAGGGCAACCTCCAAGGACGTCTCGTCGAAGCTCAGGAAGCCCGCGAGGAGTTCACCCTCCTGACGGGGTCAGCTGAAGATCTCGCCAAAAGATTCTCAGGCCTTACGGTGTCTGAATCGACTCGAGCTTCGATGACAACCTGACTCGACTTAGTGTCCGGGTCGGATTCCTTTTTAGGGTCCAATCCGGGTTATTTTAGAGACAAGCTGAGTTCTTTTCCAATTGGACTCCGAAACGCGGCATCAACCCTTCAAGAGATTTATTTGAGCCTATTTTCAAGTTTCTTCCAAGAAGTTGGGTCGCCTCCCAACTGGACTCAACAACATGGCGAGAACTTATCAAGACTTACTTCGAGAAGCAGCTGGTCCAGTACGAAGGTTGCGGCTCACTAGAGCACAAGAAAGCCTTATATTAACCGTAACATCTCAAGATTGCCTAGTCCACTGGCTGGGTACTTTTTCCTAAAGTAGCAATACTCGACTAGTTGATGAAGCTATCATTCTACCTTATCAAGAAGGCAGTACGCTCTGCGACGCCGACGCTCTAACCAAAGTCATTAGCAACTCTAGCAGGGCAGGAGTGGTGCAGGCCCGAGAAGTCCTCATGATTCGACGGCCACCTCCGATGCCACCAACTGCACCCGACGTTAGGTCTTCAGATGAATCAGAATCAAACATATCGCTCAACGCTCCTGAGTACGATGGTGAGTCTGAGGACTAGAAATAAGCTAGAGAAAGAAGGAACAAACTAAAAGAAGGTCACAGACACCATGCTAGACAACGAAAAGAAGCGTGGGACACGTACGAAGTAGAGCTGGCCGAATACAATAAGAGGAAATCATAGAGAGAAGCCGAAGAGAGACGCGTGGCCAGAGCACACAAAGCTCCTTATGACAAGATACGAGAGGCGCTAGAAGAACTCGAAGCGATCTCGCATCCCAATGAAGAACATATACAACTTCGAAAAGTTCTCCTGATAATGGCCCTGAGGGCACACAACGGAAAAACTCGTTTCAAGCTTCCCACTAGGTCTGCATCACAAAGCCAAAGGAAGTCTGCTTTTGAAAGGCTAGGACCGAACAGGAGTCAGAGTTGAGAGAAAAGAAGAGACCACACCCAAAGTAATCAAGTTGAGCATTTGAGAGAAGAAAGGAGCAGAGCATCTTACCACTCATCCCCACGACTTTTTTCCTAGACTAAATAATAGCTAGCAAGAAGGAGGGGCTAAGTTAGAATACAAAGAAGCCAGAACGCACGACAGATTTCCTTGTTTTTCAAGCCGAGTTGCTTCAGTACGACTGCCTCACAAGTTTAAGTCGTCAAAACCACTCCAAATATGATGGGAAGACCGAACCAAGACAGTGGCTCAGGATCTACTCGCAATCAGTTGAACTAGCTAGAGGAGACGATGATATCAAGGCATTGTTCTTTCCCATGGCCCTAGAAATCATGCCCCTCCAATGATTTGACAAATTGAACCCAGGGTCAATCAGAGGCTGGGAGGACTTGCAAAGAGCTTTCTATGAAAATTTCGCAGGCATCATTACACATCCCATCACGCATGCAGAGGTAAAAGGACTCAAGCAGAAGGGAGGAGAGAGCCTCAGGGATTATTATCAATATTTTAGAAAATTACGTGCCCAAGTACATGACATCACCGAACGAGAAGTGATTGAAGCCTTTTCTCACGGGATCATGGCTAAATGGTAATTTCAAGATTTTTGCAATGAGAACCCAAGGAATAATGAAGAATTCAGACGTGCAGCAGAAAGATGATTATGGTAGAAGCAAAGATGAGGGAAAGATTCTCAAATAGAAACAACCGAGAAAACAACAGAGACAGGTCGGACAGAGGGAATTTTTCAAACAACAGACATCAGGACAGGAAGCATGGACCCGACAACACTGACAGCTGGCGCGTGGCGCGAAGACAATAATCACCCTTGCTGGCCAGCTCTCTAAAGCCGAAATGATCTTCCATGACGATCGCACCAGACATCCTCGCTCCAGCTTGGATCGGACAGGGGAAGGTCGCTCCCAGTGTGTTCATCAAACAACCCAGTGCGATAACCCCTGAACTTCCAGCTCCAACCACTCAGATCCTAGTCATCGCTCCAGCTTGGATCAGACAGGGAACATCGCTCCCGGTGTGTTCATCAAACAACCCAGTGCGATAACCCCTGAACTCCCAGCTCCAACCACTCAGATCTTGGTCGTCATTCTAGCTCAGATCGAACAGGGGAAGGTCGCTCCTTATGTGTTCATCAAATAACCTGGTGCGATAACCCCTGAACTCCCAGGTCCAACCACTCAGATCCTGGTCGTTGCTCCAGCTCAGATCAGATAGGGAAAGGTCACTCCTGGTGTGTTCGTCAAACAACTCGGTGTGATAACCCCTGAACTCCCAGCTTCAACCACTCAGATCATGGTCGTCGCTCTAGCTCGGATCAGACAGGGGAAGGTAACCCTCGGTGTGTTCGTCAAACAACCCGACGCGATAACGCCTGAGCTTCCAGCTCCAACCACTCAGATCCCGGTCGTCGCTCAACTCGAATCGAACAGGGGAAGGTCGCTCCCGTGTGTATGTCAAACAACCCGGTGCGATAACACCTAAACTCCCAGCTCTAACCACTCAGATCCTGGTCATCGTTCTAGCTCAGATTGGACATGGGAAGGTCGCTCTTGGTGTGTTCGTCAAACAACCCGGTGTGATAACCCCTAAACTTCCAGCTCTAAGTACTCAAATTCTGGTCGTCGCTCAGCTCGGATCAGACAGGGGAAGGTCGCTACCGGTGTGTTCGCCAAACAACCTAATGTGATAACCCCTGAACTCCTAGCTCCAACCACTCAGATCCTGGTCGTCGCTCCAGCTCGGATCAGACAGAGGAAGGTCACACCTGGTATATTCGTAGAGGAGTTGTCAGCTACAAACAACCGATTCGATAACCCCTGAACTTCTAGCTCCTACCAACCAAAGTCTTGGTCATCGCCTCTGGTTTCAAGCACCTCGACGCACCTATCTATGACAGGTTTTGAGTACCTCGATGCACCAGTCGGAGATAGTTTCCGTGTGCTTGACAGGATCAAGTACTAGAAGGCTCAGTGAACGAAGATGTATGATCATACAAGCCAACGACAAATATTCAGAATATTAATGCAAGTTGCATACAAGAACACACCCAGTACAAGAACCCGGACATAAGGCAACAACACTACACGGCGGCATCGATGCAGAACAAGCAAGAAGACCATGCAGCCGCGCAAGCTATTTATGGAAATCAACATTGAAGCTTCCACGTATCCAACACTACTGATTCCACTTCGATAACTAAGTCCTACTCCAACACGAACCAACAGCATACAAGAGGACACATACATATACATGAATACAAGGCATGAGCGTGCCACCAACTCATGAAAACTAGCGAATGATGCAAAAAAGGCTAGCAATCAAAGCTATTTGCATGCACATATGCACATACGAGCAGCTGCCAAGCACCGCCAAGATCAAACTATCATATGGTGCTGAGTACTCCCCAATTCTGAGCACTGTCCAACCCAACTACTACAGCAAGCTTTAGAGACAATTTCAAGATGATAATCGTCTTAAGCTTGGGGGATTTCTACCAATCACCCGGATGAGAGCAAAATATCTAAAAAGATACTTGAGCTCACCTACCCCAAGTCTTTTCAGGCTTGGATGAGAGTAAGAAGGCTGATAAGCCAACCCTTGACCTATCTTGGGTTGTTTTCATGGCCTGGATGAGAGCTAGAAGGAGCTCGCCCTATCCTGAGTTGTTTTCACGACCCGGGTGAGAGCAAAAGAGCTGAAAAGATGCTTAAGCTCACTATCCTAAGTCTTTTCAAGCTTAGATGTGAGTAAGGCTAATTAGCTGACACTCAAACCTATCCTAGGTTGTTTTCATGGCCTGGATGAGAGCCAAAGGATGCTCGCCCTATCCCGAGTTGTTTTCACAACCGGATGAGAGCAAAAGAGCTAAAAAGATACTTGAGCTCGCTATCCTAAGTCTTTTTAGGCTTAGATGAGAGTACGGCTAATTAGCTGACACTCGAACCTATCCTGAGTTAATTTCACGGCCTGGATGAGAGCCAAAGGATGCTCACCCTATTCTGAGTTGTTTTCACAACCAGATGAGAGTAAAAGAGCTGAAAAGATGCTTGAGCTCGCTATCCTAAGTCTTTTTAGGCTTAGATGAGAGTAAGGCTAATTAGCTGACACTCAAACCTATCCTGGGTTATTTTTATGGCCTGGATGAGAGCTAGAGAGAGCTCACCCTATCCTGAGTTGTTCTCACAATCGGATGAGAGAAAAAGACCTGAAAAGATGCTTGAGCTTGCTATCCTAAGTCTTTTCAGACTTAGATGAGAGTAAGAAGGCTGATAAGCCAACACTTGACCTATCCCGAGTTATGTTCACAAACCAGATGAGAGCCAGATAGCGCTTGACCTATTCTGGAGTCATTCAACCCGGATGAGAGCAAAAGAGCTAAAAAGATGCTTGAGCTCGCCTATCCCAAGTCTTTTTAGGTCTGGATGAGAGTAAGAAGGCTAACAAGCCAACACTCGACCTATACCGAGATATTCTCACAGTGCGGATGAGAGCCAGATAGCGTTCGCCCTATCCCAAAGTTGTTCAACCCAAATTGTTACAGCTCATACTACTCAAAAAGAACTCGACAATTATAAGACATGCAGAAGAGAAAACAGAAGGCTGCCAAAGAACTCAGATTTTCCAGAAACAATCCAGATGATACTCAAAGCCACTCAGATAAGCAAAAAAGAGACAACAACTCAGAAGACAAAGTTCTTTCCATTACAAATACAAGTGCTACAAGATTTACAACTCACGCTCGGGGGCTGCTCTACTTCACAAACTGTCATATTCATGGCCACAAGACTACAAGCTCTACACCAAGACTTTGCCAATTTGCAGCAGCTCACCAGGGGGGGGCATTTATAGGCCTAGGAGAGATGTATATGGAACAAGTGCACAAACAAATCCAACCTGGCGAAACATCTAGAGAAGCAGTAAAGGAAAAGCTACCACATGTAAAGACACAGTACTCAAAGACAGTATATCCAAAGGAACATGCCAACATTGTGCAACCCATGACTGCGCAACATTTAACCAACTCAACGGCCAACTACCACCTACCACTCACAGAAAAGAAGGGTACTTGAGAATATGACAAAAGACCCTATATCTGAGTTCTTCTTCAATAAAAAAGAACCCAAATATATGCTCGGGGGCTGCAGAGTACATATCCTCGGAAGATATTTTCAGTTTTTCCAACGATAAAAATTCAAGACCCTCTAACTTTTTGTTCCAAATAGTAAGAGGCTCGGGGCTACACTCAGTGAGTGCGCACGTCACTCAAAAGACTTCTTCAAGACAGGACAACTTCGAGGCTTCACTTCAAAAGAACCCGGACCAAGCTTGATTCGCCAGGCAAAGCCGGAGAAACAAGGAGGTCTTCGAGTTCCACCATGAAATGCTCGGGGGCTTGTCAATGCGGGACCCACGGGGTACCGCGCAAGGAAGGGAGAAGGTCTAGTTTGACTAGGATTCCTTCCATGTAATTCTAATAGTATTGCTACCCTGTAATCCTACTAGGACTTCTTTATTGTAATCGACTAGGACTCTTGCCTTCTGGACTATATAAAGGAGGGCAGAGCTCCCTAGATCAGGACATAAGACAATAGGAATAGACCTCACGGTCTAAACCCTATAAAAGATAATAGGAATAGACCTCACGGTCTAAACCCTGTATGAGACAATAGGAATGGACCTCACGGTCTAAACCATGTAAGAGACAATAGGAATAGACCTCACGGTCTAAACCCTGTATGATACAATAGGAATAGACCTCATGGTCTAAACCCTGTAAAAGAGACAACACAACACAACACAATCAATCCAATGCAAAGGCTAACACCGACTGAACGTAAGGTTATTACTCGATCACGATTGAGGACCCGAACCAGTATAAATCGACTGTCTCAGCGTTCACCGTCGATTTCTAGCACGCGTCGAAGCCCGAACAATTGTCCCGGGTACCCCTGTGGTAGGCTATCGGTGCTCAAACACCGGCAAACACTAGAAAGGCGTGATTTGTGTACAACACATCATCAAAGTTGATTTGTCTCAAGTATATATATATATATATATATATATACATATATATATATATATATATATATATATATATATATATGTGTGTGTGTGTGTGTGTGTGGGGGGGGGGGTTAAAGCTAAAAATGATTGATTTCTAAGGAAGCAATAATAACACTTATTTTGAGACAGCGGAAGTACACAACTATATATTGCTAAGCACGGCTAGTTCGTAAACCCCCTTGAGCACCGATTTTCGTTGTCCTTTGTGATAGTTGTCAGTGATAATAACCTCAGTTATCACCGTCGGTTTCACCAGACATCGTTACCATCACCTTCAGGTAGGCGTTCGATCCGTTGTCCTGGTGCACCATCCAACAGTGATGATGAACATGGCAGAACATGGCACCGTCGGTCTAGTGTACGGTCCAGCGGGTGATGATGGACACAACACCGTCGGTCTGGTGTATATGATCCGACGGTGATAAATGATCATCACAGGCAGTGTGGTGCTTGATTCGGTGGTGATGTCTTCATCATCACCTTTGGTTCATCGTTTGTTCCAGCGGTGATGTCTTGACCATCACCGTTGAAGCGGCGTTTTGTTCCTGCATTATTGTCTTGATAATCATAGTCACCTTTACCATATCACCAACAATTTTACTATGCCGGCGGTGATCCTTCATTTCCAAATTACAATTTAAATGTAACATAATATTAGGGTATCTGATGGCCTCCATTGAACTCATCAACAATACAACATGCTCCATATCAAACAGCGGGCATGTTTTGGTTACATATACAGAGAAAACAAAGCTACTAAATTCTAATATGTTTTTTAACCGTCAGCAGGGGTGCGCCCTACTTTTTTTTTGTTTTTTCACCCAGCCCAGCAATTCATCCCTGTGGAGATTAGAACCTGGCCTGCTAGGGTGCTACTGAGGAGTTCAAACCACTAGGCTGGAGGCCCTTTCGCACTGAATACTAATATGTGCGTGGGTCACTGACATATCGTGCGGCAAAAACAAAGCTTTGAACCAAAACAACTTAGAGGTGAATGGGTCATTGTCACAAGGAACATATTGGTCCATGGCATTTAAATTATAACTAGTCTTAGGAGAAATAAGATTGTTTAATACCTGTGGCCCTCGCTGGCCACCCTGCCGGCTACACCGAGCGCGAGCAGGGAGGGCAGCCATGCTGGCGCGATAGACCGAGGAAGAAGAAAGGGGTTGGACAAGAAAGACCGTAAAAAGAAAGGGGCTAATTGCATATATCCGCCACGCTGGCTGCTGAATGGACCTACCACGCTAGATCTAATTGTGACATGAAGGGGTATGGATGTCTGGTGAATCACTTTAAAAGTTGATGGACCCATAAATACACTTTGAGAGTTGACGATGGACCTAAGTGACATCCCCGCAAAAGTTAATGGACATCTGGTGCATTTTACTCTAGATATTATGTAGTCTTTATCTAGCTGTGATAAACTTACAAATTACTAATCTATATGTTTTTTCATCCATACCAATAGTTTTTTTTTCCTATTTTGCGACACCTCCGTGTATCTTCAATATACATTTAGTTGAAACTTAGCTTAAACTATGGTGGCTCTTGTTGCAGCCCATATCTTATGGTTCTAGAAATCTAAATTGTGATTTTTAAATATTAATCTTATTACTTGCTACAGGCCTTTTACCCTCAAGTTATATTGAAACTATTGTGCTTATTGTATCTTTTATTAACACTCCCTTTTTATAATTTTACAAAAATAAGGATCTTAATTAGGTCGTAGACTACACTCCCAAATATTACATGGACGTATCATTTAAAACCTTCACCATGTAGCTTTAGGTCAGCGGTAGAGTTTGAAAGGAGTTCTTGGATGGGTAGCAGTACTGACCTTTGAAGGATATTAGTATTTAGGCCTTATAATAGTGACTATTTCCTCGAAAAGAATCTCAAAGGCTATGAAGATATTAGATATAGCCACTTGTGGCCTGCCATCTCTCAAGATGTTTAAATTTTTCTTATCAAAGAGTTATGTGTGTAGTAACGATTATAATATCAATATAGATATGACAAATGTTTTAGTTAAAATGTATAAATATATCTAAAGTAATAACTTTTATAGACTATATATAGTGGTTATTAATAATTTTAAATAATTTATTAATATCATTAGTATATGTGTCGTTCAGAAGAAAAAATTTATATTTGCTAAAACACACTAACATATAAATTTATTACTCACGCATTCATGTATACTTGATTTATGTGATGAGACAATATGTATGTTTATTTTAATCAAATTTTGTTATATTAATATTAATAGAAGTGAATAATATAGAAACATATATATGCTTTATGGTCGTTTAAACATTTTGTAATAGATATGTTGGTAATTTAGCTGTGAATTTGAGGGGATATTTTTGCCTTTTCTATTAATGACTGAAAGTGGTATTTTAGATGCAAATTCAAGGGTTACGTACATTATCTATTATAATAGTATGTGGCGAATTAGATGCAAATTTAGTTTTATTTTAGATGATGATTCGGAATGGCATGTGTGGGTAATTTAAATATAGCTTCATGGGTTACCTAATGCTGATTTACACAATCCTAGAGGATGGTAATTATTTAGAAAATAGAATAGAGCTAATGGTTATTATTATCAATGGCGATTAAAGTCGATCGAATTGATGGCTACACATTTTAGATTTTTATGAGAATTTTTAGATTTTTTTTTGAGAATAGAATTGAGTGAGTCTTGAGAGGATTAACATGGAGGCTTTACTTAGGAGCTCTAGTTAGGCTTTCTAGAATTTACATTTTAAAATTTTACTAATGAAACAACCAGTATTTAAAATTATTAAATAACGAAGGGTTCCTCCCACCAATGTTCTTTCAGTGGGTTCTAGATCTGGTTGTCAGCGACGAGTGCATTTTGCGGTCTTCAAAGCCTTGTACGGTGAGGGTGTTTGTAGGTGTCCCTTTCTTTTGCTATCTCTTCAATGCGTTTTCCAATCTTCTACAGGAAGAAGATGACTGGTTGGCTCTTCAATGTATTCTTATTTTTCAGAGGTCTTTTTGTGTTGAGTTGTGCTTTTGTACGAGCTATTGTTTGCCTTGATATATTCAGATATGAGACACTCTATTGAGTGTCTTTCTAAAAAATAGAATTTACATTTTTTCTTAGTGCAATATACCTAAGCATAAGTTATATAAGCTTTTTGTTACATCCTTTTGTGTGTGGCGTCATAAAAATTTAAAGTTTAATAATTTAAACTTTTAATCTAATTATTACAATTTTTTGTGTGGTAAGAGAAATCTCTAGTACTTGTTACTTATTGTAATTTTATTCTAAGTTTTCATTTCTTATTTTATTTAAGGAGATTGTAGGTACTAGGTTACTCGCTAGGTTCTTACAATGGTAGGAATGATCATTTCAACTCGCACGGTCCAAATGTGTGTTGCAGGTTTCGTTTATATTTATATCACAATGGTTGACTTTGTTACATATTACACAAAAAGGCCGCACCGAGATTGGGCGCCACTGCCGTGGGTCCGCTAGCACCACAGATCCTGCCCCACAAGCATTGGGTGCCGCCGCCGAGGTGGGCTAGTGTGTGCCCCATATACCGCCACTAGAGATGGCAACGGGCACAAACCCGCTAGGTTTTTTTCAATCCAAACACATGCCCATAAACATAAAATGTGCCTGCTAAAAAACCTAGGACCTGTCATAGATTTAATTTTATGCCCAGACCCATACCCATTCGGTTCATGGGTACTCAACGGGTCGCCCATGCCCACAACAGCAAGCACACCAAGTCACCACCAATAAACATATAGTAAGTATAGTACATATTCACAATTATCATATATTCATTTATTCATACTGCATAGTGCAATGAAAAATAACATAAATGAGAAATCAGATCTCATCCAACCATACAATACCCTGCCACCATAATGCATATATTAATGACATATATATATCAACCGGCTAGAATCTCAACCTCTCGGATGCGGTGTGATGCGCAAGCTTGAGAGTGAATGTGTGATCTAGATGTGCGCCATGTCGTCGTAGTGTGGTCTGGTGGATGAGGGGCGAAGGAGTGATCTAGGTTAGGGTTTGGGATGGGAAAGTTGTCTTATATACGCCTCTAAATGGATCAATCTAGTTGAGAAATTTAGGATATTATAGACTGATATGAGCTACTCATGCGTTTGCGGGTTTGGGTACCACACGCCCGCAAACCCGTTAGGACTAACTTTTTCCCCTTAAAAAAATCTATGAATAGAGAAATTGACCCATACCCTTGCCCTAATACAGTCAAAACCCGTCTGGTTTTAGCTCTCGAATAGCTGTTGCCATCTCTAACCACCACTGAGAGAAAGCCGTGCGCGTGAGATGATCAGCCGGCAGCACAAACACCCCATAGGCGGGGAGGATAGCCGCCCCGAGAATAAACTCCTCGACGTGGGGCAGCTCACTAAACTCCTCGACAATGGCCACATTAGACAACAGTGGCGGATCCGGAACTAAAATTAACCTATGGCGGGCTACTACTAAGCTCTATAGAGAAGTTAGCATGCATGGAAACTATTTGGCCATACAACCATTTTGATATCTATTTAAATCCATCTAAACACTACACGATGGCTAGTAATATCAGTTTAAGTGTATTTTTAGCCTACTTAAATGTTGTATAGATTATTTAAATTTACATTTAGATCGCTTAATTGGCTAAACAATATGTGATGTACATTTAGCGTTTAGCACTTTGTGCATAGGCGTACAATCGTACAAAACATAGGGCAATCAGAGATGAAATAAAACAGTGAGATTTAGTGCATATATAGGAACATATAGGAGTATATAAGAGATGAAATAAAGGGTACGTTAGGTGTAGATTGGAGCAATTCATTCTTATTTTGTCTGTGTGGATGAAAAGGGTACGTTAGGTGTAGAATATAATCCTTGGATCATTGAGACAAGCATTTGTTTTTGGTCACACTGCTGACTGCTTGACTCAGTAGTGGGAGCGTCGAGATACATTATGCAGCTTCAAGAAAACAGAGTGCAACAACCGAACTTGCTCTGTTTACTTTCTAGAAAACAGAGTAGGCAGCCTCGCTTTCGGACTCTTCAGTATGCATGCTCTTGTTCTTTACACTTGCCCGATAATGATCAAAAAGGGAGGTACATAATCATAAGTCATGACCCTGATGTACCTGATATTAAGTCATTTTTTATATAAAAAAGATATTTATTAAGGTCAATTAAATTCAGATAGGCAAAAATCATGTCAAACCTTATACCAAACCAAAGCACTAAACTGAAGGACCTATATGAAAGGAAGCCAGGTTCAGCGCGCAAAAACTGAACACTCTGCAACTTCAAGTTTATTACAGGCTCCACCATGGAGGACATGAAGCAAAAAGAAACCATTGATACCACTGTGCCAGTGATGACTAAACAGAAACCTAAACAAATACTAGCATTCAGCAAAAGAAAAGCTCTCAGAGAACAAGAAAAACAATAGTGTCCTTGTTATGTGGTGCTAGGATTGAGAGGACTGAGAAGGAAGAGAGGCAGAGGACCGGCAGCTAGGGCTGTGAGGGCACTGGGAACGCCGGCCGCGGGGCTTCGCACACGGCCGGTAAGAGATAAGGTTTTTCCTTCTAATTTCTTGCTTGATTAGATTGATACATCTCCTCTCCTTATATAGAGAAGAGGTCTTACTTGACCTCTAAGCAAGCGACTAATTAATCCTAACGGGTTAAGGCCTAATAGGCCCTTGACTCTTCTAATACTACACACCACCTGGACATGCAGCTCGTCCTCGAGCTGCAACTTAACGATGACACTAACTATGACCCCACTAGACACAAACCTAACATCTAAAAATAAGTCTTTTACATCTCGACTTATTTTATTGACCTAAAATAGACTACGACTCTTTATTTTTGACTCCTGAAGATACGGCGTGATGGACCTGCACGTGTGTAGCCACCTGGATCCCATGGTGCCCACCGGAACGAGAGGGGTGCACGGGTATAGCCACCAGGAATTAGTCGCGATAGCGACCAGCGGAGACGTCCTCGCGGCTGCCGGTGGCGGAATGTGGTGGCGCTAGGCAGTGCATCCCCACCGGAGACAAGGAGGGGAGCGACTCCCCTACCGCCGCTGCCGCAGAGTTGGAGGTCGCTGCCCGCGGGAAAATCACCATGCTCGCGCCTAAAGACAGCAGCGGGTCGGCGCAGTTGCTGGTGGCCGTCCCACGGGACGAGGTTGCGCTCCGCTGAGCTGAGGTCGACCGTCGCCAAGGTTGCCTCGTGCATAGGCTGACGCATCTTCTGCAGCAGCCGATGCGCTAGGAGGCCGCGCGCCGCAGCCTGTAGCCGCACCGCCGCAGACACCTTGCAGGTAAGCATCTTCCCTGCCGGCTCTGTCGTGATGTCCATCGCCTGCTCGATTTATTGTAATGTTGGCTGCACTGTTGGCTGCACGTCCTAGAACGGCAGCAGCATCGTGCCCGGCAGCAGCGTCGTGCCATAACCTGGCATCCCGTAGGGGAAAACCGGTGGCAGAGAGGCCACGGCCGATTGCGGCAGCGGCCAGCTGGCTGGTTGCAGCGGCGGTATGCCGAGGTAGGACTGGATGGCGGCGACGGAACGGGCGAGATCGGTGATGGCCGCAGTCAACTGATTTGGCGTCATCGGTGAGGAAGTGACCGGCAGCGGCTCGTCGTAACCTGGCATCTCCGATACCTGATGTTATGTGGTGCTAGGATTGAGAGGATTGAGAAGGAAGAGAGGCAGAGGACCGGCGGGTAGGGCTGTGAGGGCGCTGGGAACGCCGGCCGCGGGGCTTCGCCCACGGCCGGCAAGAGAGAAGGTTTTTCCTTCTAATCTCTTGTTTGATTAGATTGATATATTTCCTCTCCTTATATAGAGAAGATGTCTTATTTGACCCCTAAGCAAGCAACTAATTAACCCTAACGGGCTAAGGCCCAACAGGCCCTTGACTCTTCTAACACTACACCCCACCTGGACATACAGCTCGTCCTCGAGCTGCAACCTAACTCGACTCGACACAAACATATCACTTAAAAACAAGCATTTTACATCTCGGCTTATTTAGTTATTCGGCCATAAGACACGACGTAAACTCTTTATTTCCACTGCATCATTGAATAAAGGTGACCTCCATCCAGCAGCTTGAAGAGAGAGGGTCTGGCCCTCAACAAAGGCCGGGTTGTGGCCTTGACATTGAACTGGAGGAGGTTGATGAAGGTGAACTTGTGGCCAACGGAGGCGCCCTCGCGGCGGCCAGTGCCGGAGCATGGCAGCGCCAATTAAAGTCCGCCTATGGGTGGCCACACACCCACGTCCCCAAATGTCGGCGCTGTAGATGCCGAGTTCGCCACCCGAGGTGAAGATGGCACGCCCGATCTCCATGACGCAGCGGAAGAGATCGGGGCCCTCCAATACCAGATTGTTATGTGGTGCTAGGATTGAGAGGATTGAGAAGGAAGAGAGGTAGAGGACCGGCGGCTAGGGCTGTGAGGGCGCTGGGAATGCCGACCGCGGGGCTTCGCCCACGGCCGGCAAGAGAGAAGGTTTTTCCTTCTAATCTCTTGCTTGATTAGATTGATACATCTCTTCTCCTTATATAAAGAAGAGGTCTTACTTGATCCCTAAGCAAGCGATCAATTAACCCTAATGGGCTAAGGCCCAATAGGCCCTTGACTCTTCTAATAGTCCTCCTCCAGCAGGTACCGCACCATCGTTCCTGCCGCTTGTTCTAGTAGCATATATAACATGGATCAGGATTAAGTGACTTCGCTTCGTAAAGTCACGGTGTAACTTTCTATCCATCTCACCCCTCCATTCAAGATCCAACGACTCTGAAGCAGTTAGGGTTGTGTGCTCCTTTTCACCAAAGATACAATATTTTTACGGAATGCTAGCGGTGGAAGCGCTCAGCTATGTGCTCGCGCGCCAGCCGTCCCGCAGAGCGCGCCGACCGCGCCCGCGCCGCCTCGGCTGCCTGGCCACGCGACGCGGTGGCTGTCTCACACGCCGCCTTGTATGCTGGCCGTGAACTGCACAAACAATTTCAAATTTAACTAAGTTTATACAAAATACTACTCCCTCCATTCCAAAAAAGTGATGTTCTATGATTTAAAATTTGTCTCAGAAAAAATGATGTTCTGAGCTTCAGCCACGCTTTTGACCCATAGGAAATCTACATGCTTACATGCAGCGCATGTTAATTAGGCAAGTAAAGCACGAGACATCTTTTTGAAGGGAATCAAGTCCAACAAACCAAGGTAGGACATTTCTCTTCTCCACTAATCTGTCTGAAAAATCCTAGAACAACACTTTTTTAGGGACGGAGGGAGTAACATATATGATACCAACAACTCTTTAAATATCTATTTGGAGTCAAAAAAAGTTGATACTATTTCCTATAATAGCTAAATGCGTTAGCGGCAGCGGAACTTATCAAGGGTTGACACTGAGGTCAAAATACATTTTTGGGCTAGTAAAATAGTTAACTGGTGTACCGCATGTCCTTATTAGCCACTTGAACATTTTGTCCGCCTGGCTTTGTGACTTTTAACCCCTTATATACTTCATCTGTCTCACCCTCACTCTGTTTGCATTTAGAAAAAAGAAGAAAATAGACCACACAGACATTGGCCACCGTTTCCGTGGGTCTGCAATGCCTAGGTGTGGATAACGAGTCAAGTGCATTTTTTAGAGTTCTATTTTTTTTTTCAAAATTGATATAATCTTATAAGTTATCGTGGTCTCATGAATTGTTTGAGATCTAACATAGAGCTGGTTTTTCGAAATGGAAAAAGTCTAATTGACCCTCAACTATTGGGGTAGTGTAGTTTACTCCATCAACTATGAAACGGTCTAATTTACCCCCTGAACTTTGCAAAACCGGCCAAATCACCCCCTCGAGCAGTTTTGGACAGGGGGTTTGCTACAGTAACAACGGTTTTGCTACAATAACAGTGGTATGAATCTTTGAAAAATCATAATAAATCACAAAAAAATCATAAAATGGAAAATCCAATTTTGTTGGACTCCACATGAGTATATCTACACAATAAGTATATAATATAGTATGCTTTAGTACAAAGTTTTTGTTGTATGAATTATTCAAATTAATTACAGAAAAAAATAGATCAAAATTTACAGCAAAAACTTTGTACTAAAGCATACTATATTATATGTTCACTGTGTAGATCTACTCATGTGGAGTCCAACAAAATTGAATTTTTCATTTTGTGATTTTTTTGTGATTTACTATGATTTTTCAAAGATTCAGACGAAATAAGGACAAAACCATGGTTACTGTAGCAACCGTTGTTACTGTAGCAACCACCGTCCAAAACCGCTCGAGGGGTGATTTGGCCGGTATTGCAAAGTTCAGGGGGTAAATTAGACCGTTTTATAGTTGAGGGAATAAACTAGACCACCCCCAATAGTTGGGGGGTCAATTAGACTTTTTTCCTTTTCGAAATTGATATAATCTTATAATCTATCATGGTCTCATGAATTGTTTGAGATCTAACATAAAGCCGAGCTTTAATGAGCCGAGCCTAACAAGCTCAAGCCGAAGTGGAAAGTCACTTGTATCCAATTTTTTATTTTTTTAAAATGAAAAATAAATTTAGTTGAACTATTTTCGATTCGAAACACCGAACTCGCTTAAGGAGCTCTGTTAGACCGGACCTAGCTACATCACAGTTCCAGCCCCACGAGTATTGGGTGCCGCCGCCGAGGTGGGCCCGCGCGTGCCCGTATACCGCCTCTGAGAGGAAGCTGTGCGTGGTGTGATCGACGGGTAGCATGGACAGCCCCACGTGCGTTGACGATAATCTCGAGAGAAAGCTCGTCGATCGTGCCGCGGCTCACCAGCTCCTTGACGCCGGCTACATATTGGTGCCATCTAGGTCGTCGCAGAACGACGCTCGAACACGGCTGTGGCAGACAACGCCGTGCGAGCGGTAGCGTAGCACGGTAGCCGCCGAAGAGGCAGCCAGCAGTCGACCGCAAAAACAGAGGGGTTACTATAGTTTTTTTTCCCCTTTTTTCAAAATTTTGCGAATGGATAAAGGGTGATATACATGAAGTATATGAGGGGTTAAAAACAAAGTCCTAAACACAGTCAGCTGTGATGCACCACCTAAGAAATTTAATTCTCTTTATATAAAAACTTAGTTGAACTTAAAAAAGTTTTGACTTCATCCAAATCCTGAATTGTGTCTTTGTCCAACGGAAGCAGTACCTCCTACTCCGGCGGTGCTGCAAGAGGCACTGATCAGCTTCAAGAAAACAGAGTACCTTACCACACGGGAATTTGCCCTGTTTTGAGGAAACAGAGTAGCCGGCAGGGCAACCTCTCTAATTTATTCTCTATCAAACCACAGTGCCGAACTGAAGGACCAAATGAATGATAGCAATTGCACGGAATTGGAATTTGGGGGTGAAAGCAAGAACGAGATAGGGCGAGACGAGCACTGCTTATTATAGGATTCAATTGTTTACACTTTCAAAGTTAACCCCCTCCGACAAGAAGCTACAGCATATATATAGTCGATACGCCATGCGCGATCTGGCCAGACGAGAACAATTGTCACTTGGCCACCCATTATGGGCAGCATAGGCGAACACGCTTGGTCTTGGGCCGGTTCGGCCTCTTCTCCTCACACCCATCTGCGTGCGACACAGCTGCGGAGGCTGTTGCCGGAAAACTTTCAGACGAGGCGAACGCAGTCTATGTAGCCGGAGCCACTGAAGTAGGAATGGGCCTGACAATGAAAGGATGCCACCAACTACGAAACTGCCAGAGGCCAACCTCCAGGTGCTGCGAGGGCGTCTTCTGTCGCGTGCCCTAGTAGCTGCATGGACATCTTCTCACTTTGATTTTGCAGACGACAGTGCAATCTGTCGACCCGTAAGTCCTGCTCCTGCTGCCCCTTGCGACAAACTAGATACACTATGCTTCAAGGAAAAAAGAATACTACAACGGGAACTTGCTGTGTTTACTTTCCAGACAACAGAGTAGGCAGCCTCGCTTTCAGACTCTTCAGTAAGTATATGCAATGCATTTGGTTACGCTCTTCTTATTTACAGTTTCCCGATTATGATCCAAGCAGGGAGGTACACAACCCTGGTGTACCTGATATTAACTCATTTTTTTGAAAATGAAATTAGGGTCAATTAAAGCTGGACAGGCAAAAATGATGTCAAACCTTATATCAAGCCAAAGAACCAAAATGAAGAACCTATATGTAACAGGTTCAGCGCAGCAAAAGCTGAACATTCTGCAAGTTTATTACAGGCCCCGGCATGAGCATGGAGGACTTAATGCAAAATACAATTCATACACCATTGTTCAAGTGATGACCAAACAGAAACCGAAAGAAATATTAGCATCCAGCAAAAGAAAAGCTCCTAGAGAACAAGAAAAAAACAGTTTATTCCTCCAGCAGGTACCGCATGCATCATTCCTGCCGCTTGTTCTTATATAGCATCTTCTGACTTGTGTTCTCTGTATGTAGTATTATGCCCAAGCGTTAATCCAATGATAAAACCAGAAAAATAAGAGCGAATAACAGGATAACCATGTATGAAAATATGCACTTATGTTTCGCCCCTGCTTGCAGTATAGCCCAAAATACGGGTGGCACTCAAAGAGATAAAATCAACTATGATTCATCCCTGAACCCTCCAAGACATGCACATATCAATGCTGCTTGATTATTTACTGTATTTATATTAATTCATCTTGCCCTCTTTTATTAAGAAGTAGGAGTACAGTGCCATCTTAAATATGACAATTAGAATGCCCAATATATCTGATTCAGGTCTACTGTTGGGTGGGAAGCGGCAGAGTGATGTACAACTACAGGGTGTGCGCGGCCTTCAACAGAGTTGGGGGTGGCGCCATTGGTCGACCCGTGCACGAGTGCGATGCTGTCAAATCACCCACGTGACAAACTTGATACATTATGCTTCAAGAAAACATAGGAAAACAACGGAACTTGCTCTGTTTGCAGAAAACAGAGTAGGCAGTCTCGCCTTCGGACTCTTCAGTAAGTATGCAATGCACTTGTCTATGTTCTTTCCTTTTGCCCGAATATGATTGAAACATGGACATACAAAAATCATGAGTCATGCGCCGGATGTAGCTGATATCAAGTCTTTTTTAGGAAAAAAAAGGCATTAATTAAGGTCAATTAAATTCGGATAGGCAAAAATCATGTCAATCCTTATGCCAAACCGAAGTGATTTTGACAAACCAAAGTACCAAATTGAAGAACGTATATGAAAGTTCATTACAGGCCTCACCATGCAGGACATGAAGCAAAAAGAAACCATTCATACCAGTATACCACTGTGCCAGTGATGATCAAACGTAAACAAATACTAGCATTCAGCAAAAGAAAAGCTCCCAGAGAACAAGAAAAAAAAATACTTTCCTCCTCCAGCAAATACCGCAGACATCATTCCTACCACGCGCACAGCTCAGAAATCAACCAACGACGAGGAAAGAAAAAAGAGGCAACGGCACCATTCGCAGTTCATCTTGACTTTAGTGACGCGAACCTCCGCAAGCTGCAGCTGCAAGAACTTCACCTGCCCCCTGCTTGTTCTAGTACCATATATAGCATCTTCTGACTTGTGCTCTTTCTGTAGTATTATGCCCAAGCGTTAACCCAGTGATAAAACCAGAAAAACAAGAGCAAGCAGGATAACTTTGCATTTTGCATTTTGCAGTATGGCCGAAAATACTGGTGGCACCCAAAGAGATAAAATCAACTATGTTGAATTCCTGAACCCTCCAACTCATGAACATATCAAGGCTGCTGTAGTTACTGTATTTAAATTAATTCATGTGCTACTGGATAACATAAAACATACTTGGAGAAGATATAATTGACTCTATTAGCTATTTCATGCTCATGTGCTCGCTACTAGTAACCACATTAACGTGGAAGAAAAGGTGTGTATGAAGCAACAAGCAATTTGACTAACAGAGCATGTATGGACAATAAGCACAGAAATTTAGGTAAGTGGTATCAAGAAAATTGCTTACCTCTCGCAACTGCAGCATCCATGCATTCGTCAGCATATTCTTAGCCAAATATTTTGTTTAGTTAATTCAACGACGACCTTTCTGATGTGGATAATTTTCCGAAGTTCTTTGTTCCAGGGATTTTCTTTACATCCATCCCTAAGCTTCTCTACAAGCTCCTCTGCAGTGTCTTGCAAGAATAATACCTCAAGGGTTCTAAGGTACTCAATGCCCTGAGGCAGGCACTTCAGGTTTTGGCAGTCTGATAACACTAACTCAACAAGGCTCGACAGTGCACCTTCTTCTATTATGACTTGGTTGATGTGCGGAGCACCCCATATTCTTAGCACTCGCAGTCTAGGAAACGCTTGTGAAGGGAAGTACATTGTCTTTCCATTATAAGCCTTGTTAAGCACAAGACACTGTAAACCGTGTAACACCTTCAGGCTAGAAAATGAGTCTTCATCAAGTCTGGAGAATCTCAGAAACAACTGCTTAAGGTTGTTAAGGTGCGACCAGGATGAGAGAATCCGAGGCAACAAGTTGTTTTCCAGTTGCCCTAGCAGGCCAAGTTTAGTAAGTGTCTCTGGTAAACTGAGTGCTTCTAATGGTAGTACTTCGTTTTCGTTTGATGCATCAATTGATAGTTTTGTAAGATGACCCATGTTGGTTATAGCACTGCACAAGCTGGAAGCATGCTCACTTAGCACATTACAAACTGAAAATGTTCTCAACTCTGTCAAAGCGGCAACATCACAAAGTGTCTCAAAGCTTGCTTTAACCTCTTGCAGAACATGCAGGCTGGTCAAATTCCTTATGCCTCTAGGCACTGAAATTCCACTAGAAAGTCGTATATTTCTTTCGATCAGCTCTGCACCTGCGTACAGAAACCTAAGGTTCTTCAGTTCTGCTACACTGTTTGGTAAAGATAGCAGAGAAGTAAAGATTGCATCCAGCACTTCTAAATTTTGCAGTCTTCCTATTGCCTCAGGTAGAACCTCAACTGCAGTAAATCTAAGACCCAGAAACCTCAGATTGAACAAGTTGAAGACCTCATTAGGCAACATCTTGATTTGAGTACCTTGCAGATCCAAAGTTGTCAGCAAGTTTGAGGATGCAAGGATAGGCCTTAGCAATTCAATATCAATGGAACTCGTAAAAGCATATACTCCCCGTAGATGTGTTGCACCAGATTGACTCAATGATGAAATATTGGAACTCTGTATTGATAGTCGACGCGAGTTGCCTATCGAGAATGTCCTGGATCCCACTAAAACTTCACCAAAGCATTCTGTCTCTGCTTTTTTGAGAGCTAGATGGCGGATGACATCATGGACTCGGCACTTCTTCACTCTTCCAAACTCATTCTTTCTCACAACTTGCAGTAGGCTTCGATTTACCAGATCATTCAAGTAGCCCTCTGCCACTTGTTCTAGGGTTTTGTTCTCCTTTTCCTGGATGAATCCAGAAGTAATCCAGTGCCTAATTAATCTTCGCCTCCTCAATTCATAATCCTCTGGAAATATTGCACAATGTAAGAAGCAATTCTTTAGTTCATATGGAAGGTCCTCCAAACTGAGTTTTAGAATACTATCGACACCTTGGATCACATTATTAGTTGACTGCAATTCTAACTCCTTGTACACACTATCCCATTCAGAGTATGTTGGTTGTTTGACAGACAATAGACGGCCTATGCATGCAATGGCAATAGGCAAGCCTTCACACTTTTGTAAGAACTTTACCGCCAAATCCTGTAACTCCGAGGGGCACCTTTTGTCATCACTATTCCGGAAAGCTGCTTTGCAGAATAACTTCCAAGAGTTTTTATCTTCTAGAGGTTCCAGCTTAATAACACAATTACTAGTTGCCAACAATGCAACTTCAAACTTTCTTGATGTGAGAACAATCCTGCTGATACAATTAGTTGGAAAGACTTCCATGACATTATTAATCCACACATCTTTTTCCCAAACATCATCAAGAACCAAGATACACCTTTTACCTTCAAAATGTCCCCGGATGATCTCAACTAAGCTTCTATTTTCCATATTAGTAGCATCAGCTACGATGCCAAACTCTTTTCCAATCCTCTTTTGCAAGTCTTGAGGCTCGTAACTCTTTGACACTGTTACCCAGGCTGCAGCATCAAAATCCAGTTTCACACTCTTGTAGACATGATCAACCAAAGTAGTTTTACCTACACCACCCATTCCCCACACTGTGGCTATTTTGTAGTTCTTTTCTTCCAGATCTCCTAGTAGCCATTGTTTGAGCTTGGTTGCATTATCTTCAATACCCACTAGATCATCTTCCCTTGCAAAACACAAATTTTGATGGGTGGATCTGGTATGATGATCAGTGCTTCCAGCATGTCCGTGCATTCCTGGGATGACATAACGGGCCCTCCTTTGCGCAGCGTCTTTAAGCTGGGCATTGATATCGCAGAGCTTTTGAGCTAGACGGTGCCAAACCTTGAGATGCTTGATCCTCTTCTTCATCTTTGCTGCAAATCCTCCATCCTTGTCGTCCTCAAGCTTGTACATGAACTCATCGACAACATCCTCGATCTGGAAAGATAGTTCCCGGATCTTGTCGACAAAGATGCTAGTTATCTCGTCGGTATCCTTGAACTTCTCAGACTCACGCAGGTAGGCTTTCATGCACTCCAGCTCCACCTCGGCTTTGCGGATCTCGCCGAAGAGACCCTTGAGGGCAGAAGCTTCCTTGCAAAGCAGGGACGCACCATAGGCTGCTGCTTCTGTCGCCAAGGCTGCACCCAGCTTGCCAATCAGCACTCCCACAACAGCCTCTGCCATGGTGGTTGCGTGCACTTGCACTTGCTTAGTGCTCAGTCACACAGTCACAAGTGTACGCAAGTGCCTGCCATACCCAATTTTTTTTTTTTTGTTAAAAAAGGTCAATTCAGAGCTAGCTTTATTTCTGCTGGACAATCTGAACTTCGTAAGCAAGTTTCCAAAATTTAATTTGACTGAAATTAAGTCGAGGGTTACCAGTATAGGATGAAAACAAGTAGCATTGCAGATTTCGGTTATTGAGTCAGTGGAGGTATGTCCGGTGAGCAACAATGCTGCAGCTCCTGACGACGACGAACTACCCGGGACCAAGGAAGTGGTTCTTCTGGAACTTGTTGAGGAAAGGAGACACGCAAAAACAGCTTCAAGCAAGCTGTACACGCGTGAGTTTCACAAATCAGTTCAATTTCCAGAGTTTGATTTCAGCTGAAAAATCTGGACATGCAAAGGAATATTCAGCAAACTTTGAACTGACGGAGGATTATTACCAGAACGTGAGGAAGCTAGAAAACAAGCATGTGCTGCATATCAGGCCAGGTTGAAGCCATAGTCAACTTCAACGGAGTGGGAGTTGCATCCGGCGAGTAACGAGATGCTCAGCGTCGAAGCATATGACTAGCGAACAAGAATTGTAAGAGGGAGAAACAGAACGGATAAAAAAATATAGTGTGAAACAGATAATACATTCCTGAACTGTTGGAAAGGCAATCGGAGCGCATCTTAGTCCTGCACTGTTGGAAAGGAAAACGGTGCAATAGATAGATGCCCTCTGGCCTTTGGTTGAGCGCGAATATTAGGTTAGGTGACGCGAATAAAAAAAGAAAGCATCTTTTGGTGCAGGCATCAGAGACTTTTATTGCGCACTCACTCATTTGCTTTTTTTTAAAATAATGTAACTAAGTTCCAACTTCTACCGTCTGGGATAGTACGAGAGTTGAATACAAACCAAAGTCACAGTAATAAAGTTCAGCCCTACCAGGACATACGAAAACTACCTTGGAAAAGAAAAAGGACTAGAGCTTCGGTCCACCCAAACTTTTTGAAGACCGCCAAGATCATTGTCTCTAAGTTTCTGCATTCATGTTTGAACGCGGGTCGCTCCTCCTTATGCAGCACGTACCACTATCAGATCCATTATGTTGCCCTGCCTGAAAATTACCTGTAAATAGGTAGTGTCGCGGGTTCGGAACCGCGAGAAGCATTGGGATCGATTGTTCATCGGACGTCGGTGTATCAGTTTCCATTGACTCGGATACTGAAAACACGCAAGGGACACAAATCGGTTTATCCTGGTTCGGCCCTCTAAGCCCTACGTCCAACAGTATGGTGTTCTTCGTGTTAGAAATGCCCAATCGAGAATTACAACGTTGGAAATCAAGAGATTGGTAGGAGACTGCGCGGTACTATCCTAGAGTTCTTCGGTATGTTCTTTGGTCCCTTCTCCTCGAACTGAGTTGGCCCCCAAATCCCCTCTATAGGGAACCATGCTACCCAATATATTCTGAGCAGGACACGGTGTACAAGTCGGTTCTTGTTCTAGTCTAAGGCCTATACACCGGGTGTATGCCTCCATTTTCGAGGCGTTTGCTGGACGTCGTCTTGTCATCTAGGAGGGGGCCGAAAACGCCGCAACTGCTTCTTGTCGTTGCCACAATCTGGTGCTTGACTGTTAGATGTCGCTTGCCGCTATGCGGCCTCCCCCGGGTGAGCCTTCTCGAGGCTTTCTTGGTGCACAAGAAACCTCCACCGCCTAGAGGGGCTGAACAGCGGGCACGGAGCCCTTTGCCCTGTGGAGTTTCTTGTCTTATGCGTCATGCCCGTTGCATGACCCTGCCGAGGGAGTGGTTGACAGCGCCTCACGGCCGTTTGAACAGGCAGACGGTCTAGCATCTCCATACCTGTTAGGCTCTGGGCGCGTGACAGATGCATGAACCGGCCTCTAGCTTGGGGTCGAGACATCGGTTGACGCTGGGGCGGTTGCTTTGGTGGAGGTTAGGCTCGGGCTCCCGTCTTTGGTAGCCTAGGGCTATAGCCGAGCCCCCGAGTCCCGAGCGACTGTTGCGGGTGTGCTTGGGCTCTCCCTGACTCCACTAGAGGGATACACGCGAGTATACCTGATGGGTATAGCCCCCGAGCGATACGAAGGATCAGTCGGCAGGGGGGGTGTGGTTAGTCAATCTGGTACTTCTTTCCCGAGGACTTAACATACCCCTATGTTAGAATCTTGTCATATAGTAGACTTACGGTTATTAAACACCATATCATTTCTATTCAACCATATCGCCCAACAAAGCACAACCGCCCCTAACAAAATTTGGTTTCTAAGCTAAAGACATAAGCCATTTAGCCAAGAACCAAACATATTAGCAATAATAGTGGGTGGTTGCATTCCAAATGTGAAAAGCACAGTATTCCAAACAAATCTCGCAAAGTGGCAATCAAAAAACAAATGTTGAATAGTCTCTAAGGAACTAGAGAAACAACACTTGAGACTTCCTTGCCGGTTTCTTTTTCCAAGTTGTGTTTAGTGAGAATGACCCTCTTTCTTAAGTTCAAAAGTAAAATCTTAATTTTCAGCGATACTTTTAATTTTCTAGAGTGGATTTTTCTGGAATAACTCCTTGTTCGAACGGTCACTTTCTACCCATTCGAATGACCGTGAGGCGCTGTCAACCACTCTCTCGGTAGGGTCATGCAACGGGCATGACGCATAATACAAGGAACTCCACAAGCTCCAAGGGCAAAGGGCTCCGTGCCCGCTATTCAGCCCCTCTAGGCAGCGGAGGCTCCTTGTGCACCAAGAAAGCCTCGAGAAGGTTCACCCGGGGAGGCCGCATAGCGGCAGGTGGCATCTAATGGTCAAGCACCAGACTGTGAACAAGCCATTCTTGTTAAGATTCCATCGAAATACATCCCTCCAGTTTGTGAGGTTAACTGGGACAACTTTAGACACTAGGTCATACCAAGAAGTCAAGTTTTCGTTGACCAAACCTCTCCTAAAAAGACACATTAAGTTGTATAATCCGTAGGACATTAGCCACCGTCTCGTCTTTCCTCCTTACTATACAGATTGGGATATGCTCCCCAAGCACGACATAACCAGTTAAATAGCCTCAGGAAAGCTAACATGATCCCACCCCATTCCCCAACTAGCCAACCCTAGGCTTGATCAGCTAGTCCCCTCCCCACCGCCTCCTGTTGTCTTCTTTCCTCCACCACACCGCACAACACACCCGCTACTCTTCTTCCTCCTTGGCTGAGCACCCTTTTCTCCTTTGCACTTCTTCCCTCCCACCCATGTCCCATGGGCTTGCTACCTATTGAGGTGCCGCCCTCGGGGGTGAGCGTGCTAGCCACTGGGGGTGCCGCTGGCAGCAAAGATGTGGGCCTTGGGGCCGAGCGCACTGGCCAAGGGGATGCTAGCCTCAAGGGCGAGTGTGGTGGCTATGAGGATGCCAGCCTCGGGGCCAAGCACATTGGCCTCGAGAACGTCGTCAACCTTGAGGGCGAGCGCTTCGGCTGTGAGGGTACTGACCAGGGTCACCTACCTGGATTTCCTCCCTAGCTTGCTTGCTCTAAACCTCATCTCTGCCCACCCCGTGCCACTGACTTCCTCGTTTGTTGTTGCCTCCATTCTCCTGCCAGCACCTAGTAGAATGGTAAGCGGGCCTCGGGCTAGCCTAGCCTGCTAAAGCTTCTGTGGTTATCAGCCTAGTCCGGCACGGAAAAAGGAATGACATGCCATGCCTAGGTTGAAGGCCAGGCCCATGGTCCTAATAGGCTTGGCTTGGTGGCACAGCGTGCCATGCCTGAGCCGCTGCTTTCTCTGAGCCCATGCCGGACCAGGCCTGGCAGCCCATTTGGCCATCTAAATCCGGGATTTGGCTCGTCAGCCACCGCTGTCCTCATTGCTTCTACATGCGACCCCATCTATGTTGGTGCCATTGCAGAGGATATAAGTTCGCAGGATTTGGCTTCAGTCTCATAGATGTCAAGCATCTACAAGCGATGAAAGAGACGTCAATGACGACGGCGCGGCGAGCGTCGGGCTGGCCCGTGGTCCATGCAACAGGCAAGCGAGGGCCACGATTTTCAACCCCGCTGATGATTACGTCCAGGGGCGGATTCGCGGCCCAAGCAGGGGTTGTAGCCCCGGGTGTGGCCCAACTTTTCTAGGAGCAGCTCTCCAGCTTCTCCTCCTCCCCATGGCGGCCAACAGGATTTGGAGCTCCGCTCCCCTGTGAGAGGCCGACGCCGCACCGTGACTGAAGCTGGCCGGCAAGCGGTAGATCCACTGTGGTGTCGTGGACGCCTGCCCGACTCTTCTGTAGCCCAGCAGTCCAGGCCCCAGCCCCGCGCGCACGCGGCCAGGCCGCATCCTAGCTCTGCCGCTCTCCTGACTAGGCTTTAGGCTACACGCCTCCGTGGTTCATGTGCGTCATTAATGTTTATTTCATTTTTTTTTTCAAATCTAAAGTAATCATCGTGATTGTATCAAAATAGAAGATTTAATCATTGTCCACTACTGTATTTAGTTTGATGAAAATGGACTCCTGATTATTGCTGCCGAGTATAGGAAGCAGGACAGTCATTGGCACGGCGCCACGGCTGTTCTACTGCTACACTTATCAGTTCTATTTTCTTTTGTTCCATAACTAGGAGTATATATCTATGATAAATACAAATTGTAATGCTTGTTATTCTAGGATTAGAAAAAAAATAAAACCTGTGAAACTAGCAGAGCATCGTTTGCTGACTTCTTCTTGCCCTCTTTTACTAAGAAGTAGGAGTACAGTGCCATCATTCGACAGAGTAACAACGGAACTTGCTCTGTTTCCAGAAACAGAGCAGGCAGTCTCGCTTTCAGACTCTTAAGTAAGTATGCAATCTACTTGTTTATGTTCTTCTTTCATTTTGCCCCAATATGATCGAAGCATGGAGGTACAAAAATCATGAGTCACCCTCATGTAGCTAATATTAACTCTTTTTTAGGGAAAAAAAGGCATTAATTAATTATGGTCAATTAAATTCGGATAGGCAAAAATCATGTCAAACCTTATGCCAAACCGAAGTGATTTTGACAAACAAAAGCACCAAATTGAAGAACGTATATGAAAGGAAGCCAGGTTCAGCTCAGCAAAAACGGAAAATCTGCAAGTTTATTACAGGCCCCACCATGGACGACATGAAGCAAAAAGAAGCCGTCCATACCAGTATACCAGTGATGACCAAACAGAAACCTTAACAAATACTAGCATTCCGCAAAATAAAAGCTCCCAGAGAACAAGAAAAAGAAAATAGCATCCACCTCCAGCAGGTACCGCATGCATCATTTGTACCGTGCGCACATCTCAGAAATGAACCAACGACAAGGAAAGAAAAAAGAGAGGCAACGGTACCATTCGCAGTTCATCTTGACTTCACTGACGCGAACCTCCGCCAGCTGCAACTGCAAGAACTTCACCTGCCCCTTGTTCTAGTAGCATATATACACCCTGTTCTGCAGCACAGGATAACTTTGCATTTTGCATGGAAAATATGCACCTATGTTTCGCCCCTGCCTGCAGTATAACCGAAAATACTGGTGGCACTAGCACTAGAAGAGATAAAATCAACTATGTTGCATTCCTGAATGCATGCACGTATCAAGGCAGGATCCACTTATGCATTTAATTCTCTTTATTTATAAATTTAGTTAAAGTTAAGTTTTGACTTCATCCAAATCCTGAATTGTGTCTTTGTCCAACGGAAGCAGTACCTCCTACTCCGGCGGTGCTGCAAGAGGCGCCGATCAGCTTCAAGAAAACAGAGTACCTTACCACATGGGAATTTGCTCTGTTTTGAGGAAACAGAGCAGCCAGCAGGGCAACCTCGCTAATTTATGCTGTATCAAACCAAAGTGCCCAACTGAAGGACCTACTCCGGCGGTGCTGCAAGAGAACAATTGTCACTTGGCCACCCGTTCTGGGCAGCATAGGCGAACACTCTTGGTCCTGGGCCGGTTCGGCCTCATGGACATCTTCTCACTTTGATTTTGTAGACGACAACGCAATCTGTCGACCCTTGCATCCCGCGCCCCTTGCGACAGACTAGATACACTATGCTTCAAGGAAACAGAATACAACAACGGAACTTGCTGTGTTTACTTTCTAAGAAAACAGAGTAGGCAGCCTCGCTTTCTGACTCTTTGGTAAGTATATGCAATGCATTTGCCATTTGGTTATGCTGTTCTTTACACTTGCCCGATTATGATCCAAGCAGGGAGGTACACAACCCTGGTGTACCTGATATTAAGTCAAGTTTTTGAGAATGATATTAAGGTCAATTAAAGCCGGACAGGCAAAAAACATGTCAAACCTTATATAACACAAACCAAAGCACCAAATTGAAGAACTTATATGAAAGGAAGCCAGGTTCAGCGCAGCAAAAACTGAACACTCTTCAAGTTTATTACAGGCCTCACCATGACCATGGAGGACTTAATGCAGAATACCATTCATACACCATTGTTCAAGTTTTTTTTTTGAAACAATCACCATTGTTCAAGTGATGACCAAACAGAAACTGAAAGAAATATTAGCATCCAGCAAAACAAAAGCTCCCAGAGAACAAGAAAAATAAAATAGTTTCCTCCTCCAGCAGGTACCGCCGCATGCATCATTCCTGCCGCTTGTTCTAGTAGCATATATAGCATCTTCTTGTATTCTCTGTATGTAGTATTATGCCCAAGCGTTAATCCAATAATGAAACCAGAAAAATAAGAGCAAATAACAGGACAACTTTGTATTTTGCATTGAAAATATGCACTTATGTTTGTCCCCTGCTTGCAGTATATCCGATAATAATGCTGGTACTGAGAGATAAATCAACTATGTTTCATCTCTAAACCCTCAAAGACATGCACATATCTATGCTGCTTTGTTTACTGTATTTAAATTAATTCATCTGCAACTGGATAACATAGAGCATGCTTTGAGAATTAGAGAAGATATGATTGACCCTATTAGCTATTTCTTGCTGATGTGCTTGCTATTAGTAAGCACATTAATGTCGAAGAAAAAGGTGTGAATGAAGCAATTGACTAACAGCATGTATGGCCAATAAGCATAGAAATTTAGGTAAGTGATATGAACAAAATTATGTACCTCTTGAAACTGCAGCATACATGCATTCGTCAGCATATTCTTTGCCAAATATTTTTCATAGTTAATCCAACAACGACCCTTCTGATGTGGATAATTGTCTGAAGTTCTTTGTTCCAGGGATTTTCTTTACATTCATCCCTAAGCTTCTCCACAAGCTCCTCTGCAGTGTCTTCCAAGTATAATAGATCAAGGGTTCTAAGGTACTCAATGCCCTGAGGTAGGCACTCCAGTTTTTGGCAGTCCGATAACCTTAACTCGACAAGACTTGCCAGAGCACCTTCTTCTATTATGATTTGGTTGATCTGCGGAGCACCCAGTATTCTTAGCACTCGCAGTCTAGGAAACGCTTGTGAAGGGAAGTACATTGTCTTTCCATTATAAGCCTTATGAAGCACAAGACACTGTAAACCGTGTAACACCTTCAGGCTAGAAAATGAGTCTTCATCAAGTTTGGAGAACCTCAGAAGCAACTTCTTAAGGTTGTTAAGGTGCGACCAGGAAGAGAGAATCCGAGGCAACAAGTTGTTTTCCAGTTGCCCTAGCAGTACAAGTTTAGTAAGTGTCTCTGGTAAACTGAGTGCTTCTAATGGTAGCACTTCATTTTCGTTTGATGCATCAATGGATAGTTTTGTAAGATGACCCATGTTGGTTATAGCACTACACAAGCTGGAAGCATGCTCACTTAGCACATTGCAAACTGAAAATGTTCTCAACTCGGTCAAAGTGGCAACATCATGAAGTGTCTCAATGCTTGCTTTAACCTCTTGCAGAACATGCAGGCTGGTCAAATTTCTTATGCCTCTAGGCAACCTAATTCCACTAAAATTCGTCAAAGGCCATTCTCCAACCACTGCTCCTGCGTACAGAAACCTAAGCTTCTTCAGTTTTTCTACACCGTTTGGCAAAGATTGCAGAGAAGTAGTGATTGCATCCAGCACTTCTAAGTTTTTCAGTCTTCCTATTGTATCAGGTAGCACCTCAATTGCAGTAAATCTAAGACCCAGAAACCTTAGATTGAACAAATTGAATACCTCATCAGGCAACATTTTGATTTGAGTACCTTGCAGATCCAAAGCTGACAGCAAGTTTGAAGATGCAAGGATAGGCCTTAGTAATTCAATATCAATGGAACTCGCAAAAGCATATATTGTCCGTAGATGTGTTGCACCAGATTGACTCAATGATGAAATATTGGAACTTTGTATTGATAGTCGACGTGAGTTGCATACCGAGAATGTCCTGGATCCCACGAAAACTTCACCAAAGCATTCTGTCTCTGCTTTTTTGAGACCAAGATGGCGGATGACATCATGCAATCGGCACTTCTTCACTCTTCCAAACTCATTCTTCACAACAACTTGTAGCAGGCTTCGGTTTATAAGGTCATTCAAGTAGCCCTCAGCCACTTCTTCCTGTGTATTGTTCTCTTTTTCGTTGACGAATCCAGAAGTAATCCAGTGCTTTATTAACCTTCTCCTCCTCAGTTCATAATCCTCTGGAAAGAGTGCACAATGTAAGAAACAGTTCTTCAGTTCATATGGAAGGTCCTCCAAACTGACTTTCAAAATGCTATCAACACCAGGGATTGTGTTTTTAGTTGACTGCAACTCTAACTTCTGGTACACCTTTTCCCATTCAGAGTAAGTTGGGGGTTTGAAACACAGTAGCCGGCCTATGCACGCAATAGCAATAGGCAAACCTTCACACTTTTCTAAGAACTTTGTGGCCAAATCCCGTAACTCCAAAGGGCAGCTCTTGTCCTCGTTGTTCCACAAAGCTAGATTGAAAAATAACATATAAGAGTGCTTTTTTTTGTAGTGGTTCTAGCATAATTGCACAATCATTAGTTGCCAATGATGCAACTTCAGATAATCTTGATGTCAGAACAAATCGGCTTGTACCATTAGTCGGGAAAAGATTCATGATATTAATCCACACATCCTGTTCCCAAACATCATCGAGCACTAAGATGTACCTTTTACCTTTAAGATGGTTACGAATGGCCTCAACTACAATTCTTATTTCCATATTGCTACAATCGATTAAGATGCTGAATGCCATTGCAATTCTTTTCAGTAAATCCTCAATTTGGTAACTCTTGGACACAGTTACCCATGCAGCAGTGTCAAACTCGGCTTTCACAATGTTATAGACATGATCAACCAAAGTAGTTTTACCCACTCCACCCATCCCCCAAACTGTAGTGATTCTACTGTTCCATTCTTCCAAATCACTGACTAGCCACCCCTTGAGCTTGTCTGCAGCATCTTCAATACCCACTAGATCGCCGTCCCTTGAAATACACAAATTTTGAGTGTTGGATTTCGCATGATGGCCACCGCTCCCAGTGTGTCCCGGCATTCCTGGGATGACATAACGGGCCCTCCTTTTTGCAACTTCTTCAAGCTCAGCATTGATATCACGGAGCTTGTGAGCTAGATGGTGCCAAACCTTGAGATGCTCGATCCTCTTCTTCATTTTGGCTGCAAATCCTCCATACTTGTCGTCCTCAAGCTTGTACATGAACTCATCGACAACATCCTCAATCTGGAAAGATAGTTCCTGTATCTTCTTGATGAAGATACCAGTGATCTTGTCAAAATCCTTGAACTTCTCAGACTCATGCAGGTAGGCTTTCATGCACTCCAGCTCCAGCTCGGCTTTGTGGATCTCGCCAAAGAGACCCTTGAGAGAAGCTTTCTTGCAAAGCAGGGATGTACTGTAGGCTGCTGCTTCTTTGGCCAAGGCTGCACCTAGCTTGCCAATCAGCACTCCCACAACAGCCTCTGCCATGGTGGTTTTGTACGCTTGAAGACCTAAGTTACATGTGGACCTCAACAACCTAAACCCCAAATTTCACAAAATTAACTCGAGTTACCTTTCAGCTCCACAATCTGAACCTTTTTTTTTGAAAAAGAAAACAAACAAATTCAAACCTTGCACTGATGAAACTTGACAGTGTTACCTGAATACGAGAAGCTATAGAACAAGCATGCATTGAAGTTGAAGATCAGGCTTTGTTTTAGTCACGGTTTGCATTGGGGAGTAGGAGGAGTTGCATCTTCAGAGATGGAAAGGGGAAGGCCATGCGGTTTCGTGGAAGGAGACGAGGCAAAAAAAGTCTCTGCGCTTGTAGAGGAGAAAGCAACATAATCATTAATCAGTCAGTAATCGGATGCTGTCTGGTTAAAAGCACCAATCAGTGGTGGGCCGTCACCTAACGCATCATCCACTAAGTGAGGCGTGTCCGTCACACAGCGTTAGACTGACTTGGTCATTAGAATTTAGACTTGTAGAGTACAGTGTAAGTGTAGAGCAGTCCACCAAACTGTGCAACGTTCTCACAGGAACCCAGCAGATCATCATTAGATCTCCCCAAAGCACTCAGCACAAGGCCACAAGGCACCACTGAACTGTGCCACCAAAGCAGAGCAAGCATTTCGTTAAAAAAAAGGCAGAGCAAGCAAGGCATCAACAACCTGAAGAAAATGAAACAGACCATACATTTATGGAACCACTATAATAACGTGTCACCACTGCCCAGAAAGCTGTATATTTTAGCATGAGCTAGGCAGGTTAGGCAGAAATGACATTTTCCTTCGTTTATCAGATCAAACTGAAGGACTTGCAGGATAGGAGACGACCAACTGTCCTGTCTCTGTGACACCAATATACCAGGTTCAGAGAAACCAAAGATACACACCATATACCACGTTCAGAGAATCCAAAGATACAGCACGTTAGTTTCCAGCGAAACGAAAATTAGAGGCTCTTGTCACTTGGGATTACAGACCTGGGAGAGGCCGAAAAGACCAAATGCTGTATCCCAGCTCCGAAGCGCCCTCGAGCCTCGCGCATAAGCACCACGGCGAACACCTCTGGGCTGAACACGGAGAGGAGAGGAACTCCGCCTTCAAGTACACACGGACGCGCATTTTAGTCCACATTAGCCAAACCGAGTATGTAGAACCATTAGGAAAAGCTGTATCGATAAACCACCCGCTGAATCGTGGATGAGGAAGTGCCGCACCGCCGCACACCACCTGTTCGTCGGAAAGCCTCGGGAGCGCCGGCTCGAGCGCGCCAATGGATTCGACGAGGCGGCGGTGGCCATAGTCCCGCACTACCCAGGCGATGAGGCTGCAATGCTGCATAGGTTCCTCCATGACCCTGCGGCCGCAGGAGAGAGAGGAGGGTGCCTTTTTGGTCTGGGGCTGGGGCGAGCTAGTCGGGTCGGGCTTGGTGCTGCACCTACGGAGGAAGCCTGGGGCCGGTGTTGGATGGGTGTTAATGGGAGTGGGAAAGAGGGAGTGGATGGAGTGGAGTGAGGCGGCGGCGGCCATGGGAGCCAGCCAGGGTAGCAGTGGAAGGGAGGAAGAAAGGGGTGGATACGTCGTGACTAGGGATGAAAACGGTCGGAAACGGTTAAAAACGAACTTACAAAATAGAAAATGAAATCGGTTAGTTCGGTATATTTTTATATTTTAGCAATTAAAGAGTATAAAAAATGGTTAAAAATAGTTGTAAAACCAATTAAAACTGATAATTTTTTATGTTTGAAAACGGAATCATAATATAGAAAACGAAAACGGTCGGTTCAGGATATTTCCGTTTCGTTTTCATCGTTGGTCATGACTTACATGCTGGTCCCACCCGAAAGGAAGGTGATTCAGTAAAAGAAAATTTTGAACTGGTGAAACTCTCAGGCAGGGGAACTTTCAGAAACGAGAAGGAAACTGAATGAGGGCGTCCAACACTGCAAGTTCATTCCACGTCTTCGATATCAAGAGACCCGGTTCACCCTTGCGCCTAATGCAAGGTTATCAAAATCATGTGCAATCAAATCATAAGACTTTAAACATACAAGTCACAGAAATGTTGACGTCAATGACTAATCATGCCTTTTTGCCAAGATTATTAAGACGAATTGGAATTTTGACAACCACACCATTATATTTACGGTGCATCTAAAAATAAAGAATAAAAAAATAGGCGCGCTATCGGGTTCAGCGGACGTACATGCAAGTATCGGTGTCAGCTGAACCCGATGACTTCCTAAGAGCACGTGTACATGTATAAATTTTCCCCATGCTTGACCCCGTTAAAAAAAATGCTGACCCCGGTGACACTCGTGTGACTCGTTGGTCATCAGCCCACGGCAGTCAATAGCCCAGCAGCAGTCCAATTAAATTCTCCTAAAAGCCCAGCAGCGCACTGCCCCACATGGCTATACGTATACGATTATAGTATCATACGAACATTTAGCCTCCGGCTTGCCAGTTGCCAAATCGATTCATCTCCCTCCGTTAGAGTCGTAAATCGTCAGCCACTCATCCATCGATCAAACTTCCGCCGTTCCGCCGTTCCGTTCCATCCAAGCCAAATCGATTCATCTCGTCGACAACTCGTGAACTCGACATCGCCATCGCTGCTAGATCGTCCTCGTAGACTGAGGCAGATCGTCTCTGCCCTCCAGCAAACATGGCGCGTAAGTAAATTAGAGATGAATCTACTTGCATTCCCTAATTATATTCAACATCTATTTGCGCTTTAAAGTTTATTGATTGATTCTAAATAATTTTATAGGCAATCAAAGCACGATGGATCGTTTTTTGAAAAGAAAATTGACCCAGCAAGTGATAATGACCCCGGCGATGATTTTTCCAAGATTCGCCACTAACCACGCCATTATATTTACGGTGCATCTAAAAATAAAAGAATAAAAAAATAGGCCATTCTTGATAGAAGAGACAGGAACTCAAACAACCACGGGCAATCCACGCCGAAAATTTGATACCGATGCTTAGAGTCGTGCTAACTCTTCAAAACCTTGGAGGCAGTGTGCCAAGGCATTCTCCAACTTGATGACACCTCATTCGATTCACTAGGTAAATGCATTGTAAAACTAAATGCTTTGCTTTAGTGCAACATATATTCTTGTATATTAAGTAACTGAGGGCATGGTATGCTCCATATAGCTAGAAAAGAAGAAAATACTCACGTTATTACCAACCAAAAAGAATTCAATTAAAAAAAAACAAAAATGAACTTAACAATTGCTAATTTTTGAACAGGGCGCAGCCTAAAGATACTAATTTAGCTATTGGATTCTATTACAATTCATCCTTTAAGTAAAAAAACTAAAATTGTAATGTGATATGATAGGAGTAACCTTAGGCTAATCACACCCATTATATTCCATTGACTCGATCAAATTATTCATAGACATACTGCTGATTGGAACTTAAAGTTCTGGTTCTGCCAAACGAGAAGTAAAGCGTCTGACAAGCTTATTACAGACCTGGGAGATGCCTCCCTCACCCATAAAGGACATCAAGCTAATATCATAGTACCAGAGACTAAACAGGAACGACATGAAGGAGCAAATAAAATCACAACAGTGTTTGCGCTTAATTGGCAAACTGATTTATAAATTCTTATTGACACTCTATTATGCAATCTGCACCCATACAGAATTCAGGCACTTCCCTTGCTGGTCCTGTGCTTCCTCGATTGCTAGCTCAATACATGTCCACTAACCGCTGAACTGAACCAGCAAAAGTACAAAGCAGACCAACAAAGGCAGGAGCAAACCTGAGGAAAATGATATCAACAAGACATTTAATTGGCAGCAGCATAAAACCATCTAGCTGGTTCAACAACAAGCAGCAGCATAAAACCCATACCTTGTACGTGAACTCCGGAAATAGCAGCTAGGATCCAAGCCTTCAGCCAGCGAATGCGTTCCCTTCTCTATTTACAATTCTTCCCCAAATGTTTTCCTCACTTGATTTGAAAAGAACCCTTCTAATGTGGCTAATCTTCATTAGCTCTTCCCTGCATTCATTTGCTTCACCTTCCTGCCTAAGGATCTTTATAAGCTCATCTGCAGCATTTCCCAAATATAATTCATCAAGCGCCATAAGGTACTCAATGCCACGAGGGAGGCGCTTCAGCTCTGGGCAGTCCGCAACCCATAGCTTTTTTTTTCGAAAGAGCGGCAAGAGATTTGCCGGGCATTATATTAGAGGAGAAAAGAAAAAAAGGAGATACAAGAGTTCAGTCACCTCGTTTCAAACAATTGTCCACCTATTGAGACAAGAAACTAAGCACCACTAGGGGCAAAGGGAAACCAGGTTGACTGAAAGTGAAAAAGACATCACAACTGAAAGAACACAGGATAAAACCAGCATGAAAAAGACCAACACAACTAAGAGGGGCTAACAAACTGACTGTAAGCCAACTGAAACTATTGTATGTCCAGCATGGAAAAGACCAATACAACTAAGAGGAGCTAACAAACTGACTGTAAGCCAACTGAAACTGTTGTATGTCTTCCTTGCACAAAGATGCAACTTGTCTTGGCTGCAACTCATTTTGTTGGAATGTTCTTCTATTTCTTTCTTTCCATATATTCCACCAAAAGTATATCATGACGCCATCAAAAACCTTTTCTTTGGTCTTTCTGTATCCTAGCACGACACTTGCGCCAGTATCTGTAGAGGGATCCCGAACTGTTTATTGGGTTCAAAATTGATAAGCCGAACCATTGTTTCATGATCTCCCAAACCTCCTTAGTAAAGGAGCAATCCTTGCACAAATGCTTCGGGGTCTCTTGGTCCAGTCCACAGAGCTTACAGATTGGGTCGTGCTGCCAGTTACATTTGTTAAGATTGTTAGCCGTGAGTATCTTCTTATGTAGTAAAGTCCATGCAAAGAAACGACACTTTGGCTCTGCTTTCGCTTTCCAAATTTGTGAGATTTTGATTCTACTGAAAACCCCTTCGAATTGAATACGATATGTGTCACACCCAAAATTTTTAATTTTGGGTTGTGCATAGAAAACACTAAATAAAATAAATAATTTCAATATCTGAATAAATTTATTAGATAAGTTAAGTTGCTGCTAATTTAAATATAGAAAATTGTGGTTTTAAACTTTCTCATATTAATTTGATAATGTGGTGTTTGTGTGATGCTTTTCTTTGGTGTTGATGAGTGCTATTATTTTCAAAATACCATAGGACGACGTTTACTTCTCATGAGAAAACTTTTTGGTATTTTCTGGATTTAAAATTTCAATTTCCGTGAGCTTAATCTTTTTCCTTGATATCTTCATCAATCTTTTCATGAGCTCCAAATACTTTATTTGGGTTCGTCTCATTCTAAAATATCTCTGAGAATTTTCCCTAAATTTTCGGAGCCTTCGAGGTATTTTTCGTGGCTTAAATTCAATTCTGGACTTTTCTAGAATTATTTTATCCATGAAATTAATTAATTCCGAAAATAATAAAATATCTCAGATTTCCTCATGCCCAAAGGCCCATGTCTTTATTTACTAATGGGCTTTTAATAATTAATTAGGCCTATTAGTAAAGGTGGATGGTGCAACGTCAATTAGCACCATATCGCTAGTTGACATGGAGGTGGAGAGTTTTTCTCCCTATATATACGTACCTATCCCTTGGGTAAAAGCACACCAAAACTACCGTAGAGGAGCCCATAGTTTGGGAAATCTCTCGTGTAGTAAATTAGAATTTTCTCCCTTCTTATCGCGAGCCGCCGCTCGTAGCTCCCTCCACCCCTCGCCGAAGTTCTGCATCTACAGCTTGCGTTCCGGCGAACTTTCGACGAAGGTTCGGCGAGCTTTTCCGGCCACCTCGGACGTCTCCGGCGAAAACCGTCACCACCAAGAGGTATATCTCGTCGTTCTCTACGCCGTCTTGTCATTCTTTTCGTGAATCCATCACCGTTTCATCGTTTCTTAACCTTTCTCCCTCTTTTCCGACGAGATCATCCATGGACGGCTTCCACCTTCCTCCGTTTCGGGCCACCTCGTCCATGGTCGCGATCACACCACGGCACCACGCCTCTGCAGATCCTCAGCCTCGTCGGGACCATGCCCTCTGTGTTCCAGACCCAGACCACTCCACGCCACCGCCCAAGACCACGACCTCGTCGCCCTTCGTGCGTTTGTGCGTGGAGCAACAGCGCCGCCGCCGTCGCTTGTGCCGCTGGGTGCCACCCCACACACTTCGCGTGCACAGCCACACGGCGTCATCTCGGCCGTCAAGGCGTCCAGCCCCGCTGTCCATCTTCTTTCCCAGCATGGACGGACAAAGAAGCAGCAAGTTCTCGCGTTCGTGAAGGCCACGATCTCGTACAGACCAAAGGTACACGACACAGTTAATTACAAGTTTGCCATTGGTCGTTTAACCTCCGTCGTTTTATCGTTTTAGCTCCGATTCGAGTCGTTCAAGTTGCGTTAGATTCGTGTCGTCGCGCTCTACACAGTGTGCTAATGTTTGTCATATCTTATAATTATGAATTTATTGATTTAAAATGCAATTTGATTAGTATTAATTTAATAGTTTTTAATTAAAAGTGACATAGGTTTATAATTTCGTTTTTGTTGCTTTGTTAATTAAAAGCTATCTAGGCCGTTCTTGTTGTTTTGCAATAGTGCCGATCGAGGTTATGTGTTAGCAACAACGTTTAACATGTCCTACATCCTTAAAATTTATAAGTTAGATATTAATTTGATTTATGCTTGTGCAATTGAGTTTCTAATTAAACGCAACACAGGCAGTCTGTTCTAAATTAATGTTAATCTAATTAATATTAAACTAAATGTTTCTTTTGAATTATAAGATGTTTAGTTCAACCTTGAAACATAAGTGCTTTCGTTCAGTTGCCACATGTTTTCTATATATATAGTTCAATATTAAATTGATTAATATGATTAATGTATAATATATTTCAAATTAAAATTTGCTTAGTCTAAGTACGTTGCATATATGATTGACTTGTGTAGATAATTTCATATTACAGTACGTATCTGCTCTTCATAGTTATACGACTTTAATCCTCGAGCATTTATTCGTTTGAAATCTATTTTGCTCCAATTAAGTTGCGTTAGAGTCGCATCGATGTTCTCTGTGCAGTAGTACTAATGTTTTTCATGTCATGCTTTTTCATATATATAGCTGAGTATTATATTAATTAATATGTTTGTTATTAGTTTTATAATTAAAAATAATATATAATCTTGTCACGTCAGTCCTTTGTAACTAAGCATGAACTTAGCTAATGGCAACTTAAATATGTTTAAATTATAATTTACTTAGCCCAACCACATATCTCATATAATTGGAATAATTGTTCTCACATGTTCTTTTATCTCTGCAAAGTCGGTAATACTTATAAATAAAATATGACCAGGGTTAAACCTAGTTTTGTAATTCAATTGATTAATCTAATTTTAGAATATTTCTTCAGAATGTTTATCACCTTATTTCAATAACTAAAATGTATTAAGTTTATAGTCGGTCTTCTAAGTTATGTTGTAATCGTCTCGATAGTCGCGTGTTCTCTTTAATGGTAGCTCTGTTATCCGTCGTTCTTGCGTTTTCGTGACTGTAGCAACGTACCGTGTCCTTTAGTGCGTTCTCTTTTAAAGCGTTTCTTTTGTTGGATGCATGTTCTTAGATGTGTGTATTGTTTGTCTATTTGCGTTGCTTGGTTGCTGCGAGTAGAGGAAGCGTGGTTCGTCAGCGCTAAAGACTAGGAGCTGAGGACTGACAGTTGAAGCAAAAGTGGAGACTGAAGGATAGCAACTGGAGATTCTGAGCAGCTAACTTGGGGAAAAAGGCAAGTATAGCATGGGATTATCCTTGTTGTCCTATTCACAATAAGCAAATAATATCATTATGCATATGTTTCCTTGTTAAGGATGACTTAGTGTTGATCTTATTCATTGATACCTATTATATTGCATGGATTAGTATGGCTAGTGCTTAACATGAACTATGATCATGTAATTTGACTAATGGAATATGCAATAAACATTAAAAGATGATTTTATTACTGTTTAAGGGTACTAGAGCATGGGGTTACTTTGGTGCTCTTGTTACTCTCCATAAGGACTTATCTGTAAGCGAAAATCCGGGATTTACAGTACAACTGTGAGGACTAAAATGGCTCTGGCTTTAGTCATATAGAAGGACCTTTTCTAGCTTGTTAGAGGTATTCCTTTATGGCGTAAGAATGGCTTGACGAATCGGGTATAGTGCGGCCTCTGTCCTCATGTGTATAGGCTGCGTGTTATTGTGCCATCAGGAAGGGGGGCTCTACATCTGTTTGCCGAGTGAAATCTAATGGCCCTAACTTGTTAGACGAACCTTTGAAAGACTTCATAGTGAACCCTGCCGACCTTCCTTGGTAGTGGGTCAAGAGGCTGATCACCTCGGGCGAAAGGGTAAATCACGACTCACAGTGAAAGTGTACAACCTCTGCAGAGTGTAAAACTGTTATAACAGCCGTGCTCACGGTCATGAGTGGCCTTGGACCCTTATGGAATAGTTGATCATTAATAATGGATATGTTTTTGCTATTCGTTAATCATTTCATATGGATCATATGTTTATTGTTACATTGAGACACTTTGATATTATTGATATACTGAAATAATGCTAATTAAAAGCTACATGCTGATAAACCTATGATATGCCTTTGAGCCTCATGAACCCCGTGTTATATTTGTTGAGTTCGACATGGACTCACTCTTGCTATTTCCACCACACTCCAGTGTGGAGTAAGGTGTTGCTCAGAAGAAGGATAAAGATGTAGTGAAGTTTCCAGGAGTCTATAAGAAGTGTTTGGCATACGGAACCCCCAGTCAGCCGTCCCTGTGATGTTGGAGCCTGAAGAAAAGATTAGTGACCGTTCCGTGACACTCTGATAGTTGTAAGTGTTAATATAGTATGTTTTCCCGCTTTATATAAACATTATTTTGATACTTTTTCATTCTGACATATGTGTGGACTTCCTGGGCACACATATGATTAGCCTGGTTTTGTTCTTTAGAAAACTGGGTGTGACAATATGCGCTTGTCGTCGTGTATTCTCCATCTGCCGTCCATCTCCATTTTATTTCATCCTCAAGCGCCGGGTTCAGGACTATCCCCCTCGTGGCTTCCCAGAGTTTCATGTACTCCAAAATCTCTTGCTGCGTGCTTAGTGGAGTAATGTGGTCAATCCATTTATCACCGTTAATGGTTTTGTGAACCTTGATTTGCTTTCTTTTTGCCTTCTTATATAGGGTCGGAGCAATGTTCCTCGGGGTGTTTCCATTCAGCCAAGACGAATTCCAAAAACTAGCTGTTTTCCCGTTCCTGACTGGAACAATAGTTGATGCGTTAAACAAATGTCTATCGTACTCATCACAAGGTATATCCAGACCATTCCAAGCTCTATCCTTTTGTTTCCATTGGAACCAAAGCCACCTTAGTCTAAGAGCTCGAGCAAATCTTTCAAGGTCGGAGATGCCTAGACCTCCTTTCTCTTTTGGCAAGCATGTTGTGGCCCAGTTGATTAAGGAGTGCCCACCATAAACCTTATCTGGCGTCTCCCCTCGCCATAAAAAGCTTCTCCGTAAACGATCAATTCTTTTGATGAGCCATTTTTGAGCTTGAAAAATAGTAAGATGATATATGGGCTGAGACGAAAGGACTGTCTTGACAAGCGTTTCCCTGCCCGATGTAGATAAGAATTTTCCTTTCCAACCTGGTAATCGATCTCCAATTTTGTCCAACAGGGGCTGCACATCAATCTTCCGCAGCTTACGGGTGTGTAGAGGAAGGCCCAAATATTTTCCAGGGAAACTGCGTATTTTCCCTGGAAAGTTGGTGATCAACTGATCAACTGCCGCTAAGTCCATTCTTATGGGGAAGATCTCAGTTTTTGATATATTTATTTTCAGATTTGAACATTCACCAAAGAAGGATAGAAGCTTGTGAAGTCGACTCAGCTCCAAAGCATTTGGTGCAGCAAAAATTGCTGCATCGTCCGCGTAAAGAGAACATCTTAGGTTGGCAGACTTTAGGGAGTATTGGCTGCAACACGCCTTTGTGAGCTGCTCTTTCTATTATTCGTTGTAGCGGATCAATAGCAAGCACAAAGAGCAGAGGCAAAAGGGGATCCCCCTGCCTGAGACCACGAGCATGTCTGATGTTCTCACTTGGATGGCCATTTACCAGGACTCTTGACGTTGAGGTAGCTAAAATTGACGATATCCAATCTCTCCATTTTCTACTAAAGCCAAGAGCCCCCAGGACCTCAAGAAGGAATGTCCATCCAATGGAGTCAAAAGCCTTGGAAATATCCAACTTAATGAACAAAGCTGATTGCTTCTTTTTATGTAATAGTTGGATCACCCTTTGTGCATAGAGGAAGTTATCATGTATGCATCTTCTTTTGATGAAAGCATTTTGTGCATAAGAGACCAGCTTGTTCATGTGTGGCACCAGGCGGTTCGCCAGTATCTTTGTAATGATTTTGGCAATGCTATTGATCAGGCTTATTGGTCTATAATTAGTTACGGCTGCTGCATCCGTTTTTTTGGTAGAAGCACAATGTTCGCCTCATTTACAAGATTGAATTTTGTAGTCCGATGATTGTAGAAGGCAGTGACTGCCCGGATGAGATCTAGTTTTATAAAGGACCAGCACTTTTTGAAAAAAATCCCAATGAATCCGTCCGGTCCCGGAGCCTTCTCTGATGGCATTCCTTTTATTACAGAGCTAATTTCTTCTTCTGTGAATGGAGCATCTAAATCTTCCAAATCATGAGGCGCATAACCCAACTCATGCCAATTAAGTGCCTTCGTTCTTGTCCCCGGTCTACCCACCAACTTTGAGTAAAAATCATGCACCGCTCTGGCCTTGTCATCTTGTGAAATGGCCACTCCGGATTCGAGTTCTAAACTACTAATGTAGTTCTTCTTTCTTCTCATGTTGGCATGAAGTTGAAAAAACCGAGTGTTTGAATCACCTTTGCGAATCCATGTTAACCTAGAATGTTGTCTTGCTCTGGCCATTTGAAAGGCCGCCACTCCAAGAGCCTTAGCTCTAAGGTAAGCTTTGAAATCCCTCTCTTCTGCTGTTAATATCCTTTCCTCTTGGGCCCTCTCCAGGTTGGCCATTGTGATTTGTATTATAGCCCAACGAAGCTTCCAATCACTGAATTGCTTTCTTCTCCAAATTTTGATGGCTCTCGCTGCTCGCAGAAGCTTTACATGTATGCGCAGAAAAGCGTCTTGCGTGTTTACGGGCTGGGACCAAACCTCTTGAACTACTTCAATAAACCCTGGCATGTTGATCCAATAGGATTCAAATCTGAAGCCCCTGTAGAAATCAAAAGAGTTGTCACCTTGTAAGAATAGTGGATAGTGGTCTGAGCCCATTGAAGCCAGCGCGTGAAGATCCGTTCTCGGAAAAATCTCTAGCCAATCCGGTGTGACAAACAAATGATCTATTTTGGTCATTGTTGGGATTTGCTGGTCGTTGCACCAGGTATATTTTTTCCCCACTAGATCAATTGCTGCCATCTGAAGATTGTCAATTGTGCTTCTGAAGGTGTTGAGCAGGGACAAATTAATCCGGTTATTATTTTTGTCTTGGGCTCTGTAAATTAGATTAAAGTCACCCAACTTTAGCCAGGCAGGAAGCATGTGTTGTTTTAAATTGGTGATCTCCTGCATGAAGGCAATTTTTTCTACATCGGTCTGGGGGCCATAGACGCCGGATATAGACCATGAGGTGTTCTCAGCCAGCATTACTAAGTTTGCAGAAACTGTGTTCTCTATGGTCAGAACATGTTGTAGCCTGAAGAAGCGTTGGGATGCGGCAATGAGGACACCACCCGATGTTCCAACAGCCGGCAGGAATACACAATTATGTGCCAAATCAGCCCCTACTGTCTCTAGGATCAGGCTATCAGTCCATGCAGCAATCTTTGTCTCCTGAAGGCAAATCACTGTTGCGCCCGAGGATATAATTAGATTTCTAACAGTTGCCCTCTTAGCCCCATCATTTAGGCCTCTAACATTCCAGCAGAGTATGAAGCAATCCTTAGCAGACATGGATTAAACTGGAAACGACTTTACACATTGAGATTAAGTCCAAGCAAATTAGTTTTGCAGAAGTTGTTGGACAATTCACCATGTTACATGAAGCTGAAAGTTTCCATAATACGGTCTGGGAGTTCGCCATGCCAAAGGCAACAAAGTCAGCAGGCATTGTACAGCTAGCTTGAACTGAGTCAATGAACAACAGGGGCGTTAGAGCCCGAATCCGGCCACGCAGGGCCCTACTAAGACGAATCTTAAGATACGTGGGGAACACCCCTAGCCCTCCCAGTGGGGGCCCTACCATTGCTAAGAAGCATCGACTTGGGAAGAAGTACTGCTGCTCATGTCACCACTTCGGCATCCAGAGCTCCAGCGGACTGAGTGTTCGTCTTCTTCTGCTTCTTAGTTCCGTGCTCGATCAGTTGTTTGATGGCCTCCATCCTGGGCTTGTTGATCGACCTCTCAAAGTGTTGAGCATAAAAATCAAAGTCAGTTGCAATTTGTTGTGGCTCAGCTTCAACAGTTGGCGTTTCACCAAGTTTCTTAACTAGAAGGTCTTGTGCAATCTGTATGGCATCTTTGCCTGCATTCATTTCAGCTTTTTTTTGCCAATCTAGTACTCTTTCGTTGTGATGAGCATGGTGTGGAGATACGCATCCAGCTACGCGTGTTACTGGTTGTAGGGGTGTTTGCAGCAAGGGCGTCTAGCTCTAACTGGAGCAGTGGCTGGGGTACAGGTAGAGAGATAGACTCTATGAAGTTTTCGAGCCCCAAGTCTAGCAAAATCGCCTCTGGTGCAGTTTTATTTTCGGTTTGGTTTTCAGAGGTCTGAGGTGTCGTGGTTGCCCCCCTACTTGTTCCACAGTGCTGAGTTGGGACGATGTATGCGTGCATTCAACATTTACTTCAAGAGGCTGAGCCGTAAAAGATTCTGGAGCCCATACTTCTATAGCTAACTGCTGTTGTGGTTGAGGGCTTGGCAAGGTTGAAATTGGGGGGTCTACAGCATGAGTCTGTGCACTGGTTTGGTTCGCATAAGGAGTTTCCGGTAAGGAACTAGATGATCCATCATATCACACAGGACTATTGGTATAATCTGGCAGGATGTTGCTCACCAGCATGCAGTGCAGAGGATCCTTTGCTGACACCTGTGCAACCACGACCGTTCTAGGACTGACCCCACCCATGACTAAACACTGAGAAAGCACATTCACCTCGTCAAGCATAGGATCAACAGATGAGGGTGCAACTGCTATGTTTACTGAAAAAACAGCATCAGAAGCATGCTCACAGATGTTATCATCATTTTGCAACTCAGCGGCCTCATAGAAGGTGCACAATGGATCAGCAAAGGAGACATGCTTGGTACTCTTACTTTTGCGTGCAGGCAGAGGCGCCACCTTCGGCCTATAGAAAACTGTCTTTAGCTCGGGCTTCCCGTTTCTGGACCTGTAGGAGCCCCCCTGACGATGTGATCCACCCGGTCCTCTGAAGTTTGAACTGTAGCAATCTGCCGCCCCATCGTGGCAGCGAGTAACTCTATCCCAAGCTGAGGCGCTCCTGTGGTGACGATGGTGCCCCCTACGGTCCTCATCATCATCCTCCTTTCTGTGGTGCCTTGGACCATCACGACCATGGCCGTGCCCCTGACGGCCACGTGCTTCTCCCAGAGTGTCCGGCTCTCCATAGCGCCAGTTGAAGTGGCGGCGATGCTTGCGGTTGGGAGGTCCACCAGACCCCCCATTCCCATGGATGAAGGAGAGGTCCTCCACCGTGGCCACATGAGGGAGGACACGATAGGCCAAGCCATGCTTGATGTCGGTCAGGGGATCATGATGGCCTACAACTAGCGAGGTGTCCACCGGTGCCTGTTATGCATCAGGGTCAGTGACCGTGAGCCATACCTCCATCGGGATCTTGCATGGGTCAGAGCACCAGGTCCACAGGTCGAACGTCCTCGTCCTCTCCCTGTGTCTGGTGTGCTCCTCCACATAGTGGATGCAACAGGACTTGCCAAGCACCTTGTCAGCCACCTCAGGTCCCCAGGCATGAGGTGGAATACCTTCAATGCGGACGTGCACCCTGAACTCCATCGTTGCATCGACAGCCTCTCTGGTCTCATCCCAAGGAGCGAACTTGAAGACCCTCCCACGGTCCTCGATGGTGCGCTGCCTGGTCACCCTCTCCCAGTTCTGGGGGTTTGAGAAAATCACAAGATACTGCTCTGGGTAATGCTTGATCACCTGGAAGTCGCCAAAGTCGAGGTTCATCTGAGAGCGGATGGCGTTGCTGACGTGATAGGGCTGAGTGTCGTGGTTGTTCCCCTCTGGCGAGCACACTGCTGCGTGACCCACCAGAGCATCCCGGCGCCGCTTGATGGCCCCCGTGGCGGAGATCAGCACGCTCCCGCCGGAAGGCCTGGCCCTCGGATCTCCAGGAAAGGCGGCCGCGTGCAACCTCGAGGTATGAGCGATGCCCTGCACTAGGCAGCTGCAGCTGGGGTGGTGGAGGCACTGTTGTAGACTCTGGGACACCGGTTGAAGAGGTTGCCCGGGCTGATGGTTTTAAGGATCTCACTCCCGGCCGGCGATAGCAGTCCGAGGCATGATGACCGATCCCCTTGCAACGCCAGCAACGGGTCGGTGCGCGGCAGGAACGGACCCGATGACCGGAAGCAAGACAGTTGAAGCACTTGCCAAAAGTGTACTGCCGGAATAAATCACTTCCCCTGTTTGGATCTGACCGACGATTTGTTCTGATTAAAGCACTTGAATCTTGCCTTTCCTTCCTCCACCAATATGGAGCCTTAACCTCCGTCCAGTTTCCTCTGCCTTCAAAATATTGCCCTTGATTTGAAGCCTCCCCCCTCTCTGCCATATCTTCTCGGGTTGAGCGGTAATGCATTGATTTGGGCAGCTTTGAAGTAAATTGGTGAATCTTTGGAGAGGCTGGTGAAGAAGCATCCAGGGACGCCAAGACCCCTTTTGCTTTCTCCCGCTGAGAGAACTTGGCTTGCTCCTTCTGACCTTGCCTAGAGGGCTCTGGTGTAGGCCTAGCTGCAGTGAGCTTTGAAACCGGCGGATCGATGATGGTCTTGTGAAGATCTTTGACTGACACGGCCCGCTGCTGAGGAAAGCCGCAGCTGTCGCCGACCAAGACAGAGCCCTGCACTGGATGGCTGCTTTGGGCAGGGGCGCCATTACTCCCGCCTGGCGCATGCTTGGAGCCTTTGCCCTTCGCCGGAGGAGGCTCCTATCGAGACGGCTCCAGCGGACTTGCTAGCGTCTTCAAGTTGCCCGCGCTTTCCCCTTGTAGCATGGATTCCAGATCCCGCGCCAAATCGGAGAGGATTGAAAGCCTGGACTCTGGAACAGGCTGCTGCAGACCTGTGATGTCTTCTCCCAGAGTTAGAACTGGCTGGCTGCCGCCCTGGAGGAGCTGTGGACTGATGGCGACGGCACCATGGAGGACGGCTGGAGATCCCTCAAGCTTAGAGGTGGGAGCTTCGAGGACGCCCTGGGGCAACGGATCTCTTACCTGAGATTGTGGATCTGTGGGTGGGGAGGCTGGATCTAGGGACGGCTGGACGGGAGGTGGGTTGGGTGGGGCGGCCGGCGCGTCGCCGCCGGTGGGCGGGGAGCGGGGCGGAGGGGGATCGAGAGCCATGTGCTTTTTCCTCTCGCTGGTTGTTCCGCAACCCATAGCTTAACAAGGCTTCCTAGTGCATCTTCTTCTATGTCTACTTGGCTGAGCTGCAGAGCACCCGATATATATAGTTCTTTCAGTCTAGGAAATGACTGCACAGAGAAGCATAATGTCTTCCCATCGTAAGCCTTAGAAAGGTGAAGTGAGCATAAATTACGCAACACCATGAGGCTAGGAAATGAGTTCTCATCAAGTTTGGAGAACATCAGAGATAGATCAGTGAGATAGTTAAGGTGTAGCCAGGAAGAGAGAATCTTAGGCATCCGTTTCTTTTCCAGCTGCCCTGTCAATTCAAGTTTATGAAGAGTTTCTGGTAAACTAAGTTGTTCCAATGGCAAAACTTCATTTTCATTTGACGTAGTAATTGTCAAATGCACAAGATTGCTCATGTTCAGAACAGCACTACGCAAGATTAACGAGTGCTCACTTGTCACATCATCAACTGAAAATGTTCGTAAATCGGTCAAAGCTGTAACATCATGCAGAGTCTCTGAGCTAGCTTTAACCTTTTGCAGAGTATGAAGTCCTGTCAGGTTCTTTATTATGCCCCTAGGCACCTTTACTCCACGGCAATGCCAGAAAGATCCTTCATCGGTCCATGCAGATGCATATAGGTACCTGAGCTTCTTCAGTTTTGCTACATCCTTTGGTAAAGATATTAGACAAGTGGCTGCTGCATCCAATACTTCTAAGTTTTGCAATCTTCCAACGGCCTCTGGTAGACTCTCAATTTGAGTATCTCGAAGACCCAAGAAACGCAGATTAAACAAGCTAAAGACCTCATTAGGGAGCATCTTGATTTTAGTATCTTGCAGATCCAATGTTGACAACAATGTTGAAGTTGTAAGGATAGACCTCAGCAAATTGATGTCAGCAGAACTCGTAAAAACATAGATTGCACGGAGATGTGTCACACCAGATGGATTCAATGCCAGATTGGTGCTATTTATTGATAGTCTACGTGTTCCATCTACCGAAAATGTCCCACAATCCTCATAAATTTTACCGAAACATTCTTTTGCTGCTTTGTCAAGGGCAAGATGGCGGATAACATCATGCATTCGGCAATATTTCACTCGTCCAGATGGATTTTTCCTCACAACTTGCAGTAGGCTTCGGTTTACAAGATCATTCAAGTATCCCTCGGCCACTAGTTCTACTGTTCTGTTCTCCTTTTCCTTGATGAATCCAGAAGTAATCCAGTGCCTAATTAATCTTCGCCTTCTCAATCCATAATCCTCTGGAAATATTGCACAATGTAAGAAGCAATTCTTTAGTTCGTATGGAAGGTCCTCCAAGCTGAGTTTTAAAATACTATCGACACCATGGATCACATTATTAGTTGACTGCAATTCTAACTCCTTATGCACACTATCCCATTCAGAGTGTGTTGGTTGTTTGAAAGACAATAGACGTCCTATGCATGCAATGGCAATAGGCAAGCCTTCACATTTTTGTAAGAACTTTGTAGCCAAATCATGTAACTCTGATGGGCACCTTTTGTCATCACTATTCCGGAAAGCTGCTTTGCAGAATAACTCATAGGAGTGTTTATCTCCTAGAGGTTCCAGCTCAATTCTGCAATCACAAGTTGCCAATGATGCAACTTCAAACTTTTTTGATGTGAGAACAAACCGGCTGGTACAATTAGTTGGAAAGACTTCCATGATATGCTTAATCCATAAATCCTTTTCCCAAACATCATCAAGAACCAAGATAAACCTTTTGCCTTCAAGATATTTTCGGATGATCTCAACTAAGCTTCTAGTTTCCATGTTAGTAGCATCAGTTATCATGCCAAACTCTCTTGCAATCCTCTTTAGAAGGTCTTCAACTTGGTAACTCTGTGACACAGTTACCCAGGCTGCAGCATCAAAATCTAGTTTCACAATCTTGTAGACATGGTCAACCAAAGTAGTTTTACCTACACCACCCATTCCCCACACTGTGGCTATTTTGTAGTACTTTTCATTCAGATCACCTACTAGCCACTGTTTCAGCTTGGTTGCATTATGTTCAATACCCACTACATCATCTTCCCTTGCAAAACATAAATTTTGATTGGTGGATCTGGTATGATGGCCACTGCTCCCAGCATATCCCTGCATTCCTAGGATAACATAACGGTCCCTCCTTTTTGTAGTGTCTTCAATCGCAGCACGGATATCACGGAGCTTGTGAGCGAGACGATGCCAAACCTTGACATGCTTGATCCTCCTTGTCAACTTGGCAGCCAATCCTGCATGCTTGTCGTCCTCAATCTTGTACATGAACTCATCAACAACATCCTCGATCTGGAAAGATAGTTCTCGGATCTTGTTGATAAAGATGCCAGTGGTCTCGTCCGTATCCTTGAACTTCTCTGACTCATGCAGGTAGGCTTTCATGCTCTCCAGCTCCTCCTTGGCTTTGTGGATCTCGCCAAAGAGACCCTTGAGAGCAGAAGCTTCCTTGCAAAGCAGGGATGCACCATAGTCTGCTGCCTGGTTCGCCAAGGCTTCACCTAGCTTGCCAATCAGCACTCCAACAACAGCCTCCGCCATGGTGGTTGTGGGTGCTTGCTATGCTAGAGGACTCCGAGTTACCAGGAGATACAAGTGTAGTTGCCTAGCTGCAGCCAAAGCCCCGAGTTCAGGAACCAACTCCATCTTCAAACTAAGCTAATCAGTGTGAACGCCCAAACCAATAATGTTGCAGACTTCGAATGATGAAATCTTACTAAGGATTACCTGAATAGGAGAACAAAACAAGCAGCGTTGCAGATCGGGCCTTTGTTTCAGGTCACGGTCAGCTTCCTTCGACACGGACCGGAGGAGCTACATCTGGCGAGAAACAGCGCTGTACTGCTCTAAGGCTTCATGGAAGGTAAGAAACAGGGAAAGAAAGAAAAATAAGTTAGAGTGTGCTTGCTCGATTTAAAAGCAGAATGTGGATGCTCGTGGGCATGATACAAGGACGCACATCACCTACCGTCAAGCATATGGAGATAGAGGTCCGCGAAGCAGAGCGTGGAGGACGCCAAGGCAACGTGTTGCCTGTGCGGTAGCCGGCGATCTCTTGCAATCTCTTGGAGTCCGGTGAGGCAAGCCCGTGCTCCAATCCAACCAGCTACCGGGGAGGCTGGCGAGCCGCGAGCCGCCGAGCCCGGACACTTGTGCGGCGTCAGAACTCAGAACTCTGGCGAGCTGGTGACCTTGTGTGTGGCAGAGAGATAAACTTTGGTTTTTGGCAAATGTACTACGTGCATGTGCATCCAGTACTATTAGCAAGGCCTTTTCTTTATTTTATGTCTGTGGTCCTCAGAATTGTTCTTTGCTTCCAGCTTGCTCTAGTCATTGCACAGGATTTTGTAAAGGTAAAGGCTAAAGATTTCATTAAGCAGCAAAGCGCAAGGCAAGGCTGTCGTGTCTTTGTTGTCCACGCCATTCATTCTCGTGCAGTGGCTCATTGTACAACTTTTATGCCGTGTGAGCCACTCCAAGTTTCTAAGAGGATCCGAGGGTAAGTTGAAGTAGAATCCTATGAACTCTTCAGTTTGTCTCATATTCATGCAAATTAATTTTACGCCCTTTACTTATTGGGTTGTCGACCGCCTACTTATCAGCTATAGTACAGTGTTTTTCTCTCACAACAAATCAGCCAACAGTACTTTCAGTCATGACTTATCAGCCAAGCGAACAGACCGTCGACTGCTCCGTGGATGGTGAACAAATCGGTTGTTTGGAATCAGGAAAATGACGGCAAATCCAATTTAGCAATTATTCATTCTTAGGGAATGACTCGTCCGTGGTCGTTGTCCCAGACAACGTCTACGTAGTTTTCTCACATCCTTTTTCATCTCTTGTTGAGGGCAAAATTATGCCAACAAGGATAATGGACACTACTAACAAGTTTCTGGAATCGAGATATTGAAAGAAAGAAAAGGAAGATTTGGGTTCGACCCTGCCCAAATCGTGCCAAACGGGCTAAGCAGGTTGCCCTGTAGCCAGCCCGGCAAAGGAGCATGGCCCTGAAGAAACTGGCTGGCCGGTTTTCCTGCTGTTCCGAGACTGGTTGGACTCAAACTCGGTTTTGGAACGTATTTTCGCATAGGAAACTTGTGGGATGCATCCTGAAGATGTTTTCTATTGGGACAAGACTACCCTCTCTATATAAACGAGAGGTTCACGGCCGATTGAAAAATCAAACTTCAATCACCAAAAAATACATCTAGTACCCCCTTTGCCATAACTCTCTATCCTTGTTGTTTGTCATGTCTCTCGATAAGATTTGACGGTGTTCTAGGTGGCCTTGCCGATCCTAGGACAACATCGCTGTGTCCTTCACCGACAGGTCTTCCCGGGAGGTGTTCATGAGTCTACCAAGCGAACAACAGGCGTCGAATCGGTATGATTGGCTCCCTGGTCGGTCTCACTGATTTACTGCATTCTTGCTACGATCTTGGTTATGTGCGACCCCAAGCATGGTAGCCCCTACTAGGTATTGTTACTAGTCCATCAACCCGTGCTCTTGCACGGGCTAGAATTTTAAAAGATGTACTATTAATATATTTGATTAATAAAAAATTACATATATTATTTTTTTTATTTTTCTGTGTTTATTTTGTACAAAATAGACATAATAGATACTTTGTAGTATATATCTAATGATCATAAACTTATTAATTACTTTTTTTTTGCAAGGGATTGATTTATATATTTTTATGCATATTCATATTTTTACTTTGCGTGGCACCTTGTATATTTTAATATACAATTAGTTGAAACCTTGTCATTAACTATGGTGACCCTTGTTGCATCATATATATTAAGTCATGAATCTGAATTTTGATTTTTAACTTTATTTTTATTGACTGCTACAAATTTTTTCCTCAAGTTAAAACTCCTATACTTATTGTATCTTTTACTAACTCTCATATTGGACTGTTTTAAGATAAGGATTTTAGGTCTTATAGTACATTCCTAAATATTACAATAGCATATGCAATCATTTGAAACTTGAACTATGTCATCTAAGATAAGTGATAGAGCCTGAAATAAGATCTCGGATGGAGGTAGCCGTGCTAACCTCAAGAGAATTTTAAATATTATTAAGCTTTATAATGATCGAATTACTCTAGAGTAATATTAAAGAGCCAAAAAATAGCCATCGGTAGTCTCCCATAATTCTTAACATGATTGAATTTTCCTATGAAGGAACTATATGTGCAATTATGGTTATACTATCAATATAGACTTGTCAAACATTTAGTTAACATATATAAATATAGATAAAGTTACAACCTATATAAATTATGTTATCGTTACTAATATGGTTTTAAAAAATTTGCTAGCATCATTAGTATATGAATTATTAAGGAAATATTTTGTTGATGAAACATAACATATATATTTATCGATCATGCATGCTAACACAATGTATATGCTTATATTAATCAAATCTTAATATATTAATATTGATAGAAGTGGGTAATCTACAAAAATCTACATGCTCTATGGTTATTAAAACAATTTTTAATAGAATATATTGATTATTAGTTAGACGTAGATTTGAGAGGATAGTTAATTTTATTAGTAATGAGATGAAAATTGGATTACATAAATTATTTATTGAAATAGGAGTATGTGGGTAATTAGATGCAAATTTAGGTCTACTTTAGATCATGTTTCTTAATGGCATATGTGGGGAGTTTAAATATAGTCATGAATTATTTTATATTGTTTTATGTAATAGTAGAGGTAGGTAATTATTTAAAAAATAGAATAGATCCAATAGTTATTGTTATCAATGGTGATTAGGTTATACCAAATTGATGGTCAAATGCTTTAGATTTTTGTGAGAAAATTCTAGGATCTATCTTTTATTTTCCCATTGTGTCTCGTGAGGATTAATGTGGAGGCTCCTTTAAGGACCTCTAGTTAGCATTTCTAGTATCGCTCTTTTTTGTAGAATGACATGTATTTTGTTTAAACCTAATCATAAGATATATAAACTCTTATTGCATCCTTTTCCATGACTTTATGAATTATAGTTTAGCTTTTGACTTTTAACCAAGTTGTATAATTTTTTTCACATGTTAAGTAGAAACTCTAGTGTTTTTTATTCTATATTCAAAATTTATTTTTATTAAAAATAGTTTAGGTCTTAGTAATATTGATTTTAGCATGTTAATTAAGTTGAAACTCATATTGCAACCTAGCACTGGACTTGTTGAATTTGTTATATCACAAAATTATATGTATGTAGTATTATTTTATATATGATAGAGTGCTAAAAACTGAATCACCAATATTGATATGACATAATGTTTCAGTTAAAATATATAAAGTTATTTAAAAACAACTTATGTAATTTATTATTAGGGAGTATTAATATAATTTAAAGGGAATTGCCGGTGTTATGTTATTGCTATATGGTTTGTTAATTAAACATTTTTCATGCTTATAAGCTATTAAAATAAATATTTATCCTAAGTATATATTTTTACTTGGTATACATGATCAAACATAACATTATGGTTATTTAATTTTATAGTTATAGAAGTTTGTGATTTAGAAATATATATGTCTCATATATACATGATCAAACATAGCATTGTGATTATTTAATTTCATAGTTCTAGAAGTTTGTATTTTAGAAATATATATATGTCTCATACTTTATGAATATGGATTTTTTTATAATAGCATATATTAGTATTTACATATAGATTTGAGAGAGGTGGTTAATTTAGATGCAATGTGAGGCGGTTATTATGAATTATGTTTCATAATGACAAAATGAGTAATTTAGATACAAATTTAGGGGGTTATTTTGAATTATTTTTCATAATGACAAGTGTGGGTAATTTATATACAAATTTAGGGGGCTATTTTGAATTATCTTTCGTAATGGCATAGGTGGATAATTTATATGCAAAATAAGGGGGTTACTTTAAGTATTTTTCATAATGGTAGAGGTGGGTATTTTTTTAAAAAAATTATAACAGATCCAATGGTTATTATCGGAGATGATGATTAGAGTCCATCAAATTAAAGGCCAGATGTGTATGATTATTGTGAGAATTTCTTGGATTTATTTTTTTCTAGCGTGTCTGGTGAGAGTTAACGTGCTGGCTCCGTTGGGGCCTCTAATTAGTAATAGTAAGATAGTACATCATTACCGGAATATGGATTAAGCACGTATAGTATAGTACTGCTACTTCCGTTTTGTATCACGTTTAGGACAACATTATCGTGTCCAAAATGTCAAACGTTAACAAATGGAGGCAGGCAGTAGGCACTAAATAATTTTAAGCAAGATTGTGTTGACACCCAAAAATATCCTAAGACGGTTCCGGGCACCATGAATAAGTTATAGACGGCGCAACAAAACAGCGAACGAAATACGCGGAGAAGATGGCGAGCCACCGATGAGCCAAGCCAGTTGGCTTAGCCAATTTGCCTAGTCGGCTTGGCCGGCTTGCCCCCTCTAGTCGGCTTAGCCAACACCCAGAGTTAGCTAAGCCGACTGCCACTTCGTGCCAGTCAGCCAGGCTGCGCAAGCCCGCAAAAGTCGGCTTAGCTGACTCCGCAATGGAGTAGCGCGTGCAGGGCCAGCCGCTTGAGCGTGACGCGCATGCAGTAGCGGGGCCAGGCCATAGGCGGACACGATGGTAGCACGACCGGGGAGTAGAGGGCAACGCGACGCACAGGGCGCGTCCACACGGGGTGACCGCGTACCCCGGCCTGGCAGTTCGAGGCAAGTGCCAAACACAACTTTTAAAGCGCGTACCGACTCTTACTCATCTCAGTTGAGGTTAGACCAACTCCTCTGCCCTCAAGGTGGCCCTAACAGCTTCCCAAAGAAACAAACAGCACGACAAAAGGATGACCAGAGCGGGGGATGGAGTGATGCCAAAATGGGTTCGTCACACTAGATGCCGGTTCACGAACCAAGTGTCTAACGTGCTTGGCCGCGCGTTCAGACCAAGCTTGGGAAAATTTTTGGGGAAACAACATGACCTCCGTACGAACTACGGTCTACACAACACTCAAGTACCTACTTAGAGGCAAATAATAGGACAAAAACATGAAACTAGTGTTTAATTATTTTTGTTAGAATTCAACTACCAAAATGACATTGTCTATCGCTACTTCGGACTTGGGAATATCTATGGTTCAATTAGAATTAACATCCCGTAACACTTTTGTCGCAATTTCTAAAAGGTATAAACCTTGTCGATTCCAACTAACAACATAGCATGACATAGCTTCGTGCTAACTTATAGAAACCAAATTTGTAGGCATTGTTCAAAGATTTTGCACAATTTAATTCTCCGAAAATGGTACTTTTCAATTATAAACTATATTGCACTTTCGGTTATCGAAATTGTTTTTCATGCCAACAATTAAACAATTTATTCTATTTTTCGTATTCAGACTTCGCGAGCAGATTTACACATTAAATAAATTAACTTACAATATTCGTTTGATTCCTCTTCTCCGTACAGATGAGACATACAATTTGATCATCATTTTCTGTGATTTTAAAATCTTAGAATCCAAAAACTTGGTTTATTAATTTCTTTTAGGCCTTAACCAAGACACTGAGCGAGCTCGTAACACCAAAGGTGTTACAGAAACCTTCCCCTTTCTCTTCCTGTTGAGTTCCTCCTTAGCTTTCTTACACCCAGTTGGACGCGGCAAATGTTGGGGTTTAGTCCCACATCGTGTAGCGATGGTGGGGAAACACAACATATAAGGAGGGAGAACCCCCACCTATAAGGCTAGTCTTTTGTGTTGGGAAGGCCCAAGACCTTATATGTTGTAGCTCCAGTGGACCTGGGACCTATGGTAGCGCAGGCTCATGGTAACGAGCTGGACCGGCTGCAAGCCAGCTCCAAGATCGTGAACTCGGTGGTCACCACCGGTTCTAACAGCAGATCAGTGACCGGATTAGCAGAGGCTGTCAGGTCAATAGCTTCTGTCTCAGAATACTTTCTTTTGTGAGATCCATTAAGGTCCTCATTGTATGCATGCCACTTTTGATCTCGAAGAACCTTCCAACAAGCTTCAAGTTTAAACACACCATCATCAGACTCTTCCTCATAGAAAGCCTTGGCATTGTCCATTACCTGCTCATCAGAATCCCCACTGCCACGAAGTCGCTCTGCTTAATAGCCTTGAAAGTGATTCACACTTTTGTTCACACGATGCCATTGTTCCTTCAGTTGTTTAATTTCTCTGGTTCTATCACCTGGAGTCGTGCTGTTGAACATGGCAGTTACTGATCCCCAATATTGATCATTTCTCTTCCAGTTTCCTTTAATCGTATCGTTTGAGTTTTTCAACCAAGCACTAACCTACATGTCAACATAGAAGGTTATAAGATGCATAAACATTATACAAAAGATGGGTACGTATGTAGAGAGTATACAGGGATTTTACCAGTCTCATGGTTTCATTAGGTGTCCATATCATCCTCTTTGCAGGCCTATTTCCTCCTGTGTCTTTTTTAGTGAACGTGCTTGGAGTGCCTCCATTACCATCATTATTATCAATGTCCACTATATGAGCAGCGGCAGCCTGGGAACCAAGTGCTGAATGTGGTGTGTTTTTTTAGGCAATGAATGAGATGACTTTGCTTTAGCCATCTGTGGTTGTTGTGCCTCAAATGGAGCATATTGAGCACGGCTACCTGGGTTAACAAAATTACCCAACATGGGTGCCTGGTGACGATTCTCTTGAAGTGAGTAGTTTGAAGAATGTTGCATGAAATTTAGAAAACCACCAGGTGGGTACGAACTCATATCACTGGAGAAAAATAATGAATATGTTATGCATTTATGCTACCCAAAAAAAAACTTAAAGTGCAAGTAATCATAGCATAGCAAATATCTGGAAACTGATTTTCAGTTTCTTGTAGCAAGGAAAGACAAAGGACTACCATGTATTAGATGTCAGTATCAGTTGACACTAAAATCTTGCAATATGATAACCGAATAAATTATTAAGCAAACCGGAAAAGCAAACAACTTTAATAAAGGTCCTAAATAAGCAGTCTGAACCCTCACTGGAAAGAATTAAGCAATCTGTTCATTCTTTCTCTCAAAATGCATCCAAATTACTCCCTCCGTTCCAATCAGTACAGATGCCAAAGGTTAATCACAAGCAATAGATGGTTTCCATATGTCAAGCATAACTAATTTGTAGTGATTCATGTAATTTTCTAGGGAAACATTGAATACGTACCATTCCTCTTGCATCGAACAGCTCGAGGCACTCAGATTTAAGTTTGGACCATGGGGGCAGAATAGTTGGACACAAACGCAGGTGGCATCGGTAGCCATGTCGAGTAAGTGTCGAAGGAACCAGGTGTGGCATGTGCTGCTGGGCCCGCGGCTGTCGCCAGTGCCGGTGCCACTACCGCTGCCGGTGACGGCGACGGAAGGGGCATGCTCGTAGCCTGGGCCAACGGGGCGATGCGCGGCAGGCTCGGGCCCGGGGACGGCCACCATTTTTGGCAGCGCGCAGGGGAGCCATATGCTCTACTCCTGCGTGCGGCCGGCATGGGCAGCGCCGTCGGAGAGGGATGGCTCAGTTTTGGGGGCAAAGAAATCAGGAAGAGGAAGTTGCAGTCTGCAGATATGAAGACAGGGAACATTGGCGCCATGGACCAAGAATTTGGCACCAGAAATAGGACTAAGGAAGAATTTCACGCTGGCAGAGGATTTGGCGCGGGCGGATCCAGCAAAACAATGACTTTGGCGTACAATGGAGCGGGAGTCGTCTCATCCAGCGAAATTTCGGACATGAGCTCGTTGTTTCACGAAACAACAGCTTGACTTTCTCTCTCCTTTCTCTCTCTTCCACATCATCCAAAATCCAATGTGGCACTGCATGAGACAGTCTATCAAACGGCTGACATGTAGCAATGTACCTACCCTTTTACAGGGCAACACTTGGTGGTGGTTATTCCAAGCTTGCTCGGTCAACTCGTCATTTACTTATTTTTCTTTATTCAGATTCTTGGGTTATTTAGGTATTGTAAGTCAAAAACTGATCCAACACGAAGGTTGGGCAAAATTAGAATCTAGATAGAACCCAAGCCCTGAAAACTGAATATACCAACATTCCAATCTATTAGGGTTCGGTTGGGCCTTTAGGTTCAAAGTGTCCTCCTATGTTACACCTTGTCTACGTGAACTTGTAAGGACGTTTGTAAAAGATGCTCGGAGCTAGCTATGGGCATATGTTTGGTTGGGCCAAGAATGATAATGACTGGTTTATGGGGCCAACTCCTATAAACCAGCAAGGTGTGGAAACTTTCCTGTCCCATGATGAAACATGCATTCATTTACGGACTTGCTAGCACCCGGATGTCCGTCCGGAGTACTAGCGCCTGGACGTTGCCGCGCGCGTAAAAGAGCCCGCGCCCGCCTGTTTTTGTGCGCACCACCAAGTGGACCCACGCTGCTTCCCGCCCCTACCATCGCGCTCGCTCTATTTCGCTCGATGACTTGTGCACCCGCACACGGGAAACCCACGTGGGTCCTAGATATTCACCTGCCCCGCCTGTGGAGGCGTCCGCCGGCCCCAGGCCCCCGCACGGTGACCCAAGGCGGTGCCCTAGCAGTAGCGGCAGACATCTGCAGCAGGTGGGTCTCGTTGCAACATCCCAATCTACTTTTGCAACATCTAGCAACATACGTCTAAAACAGCTGAAACACTTGCAACATATGTCTGAAACACTTAAAATTCATTGCAAAAACATATGCAACATCCAAATCTACTTTTGCAATATCCAGATAAAATAGTTGCAACATATATATGAAACACTTGAAACATACGCTTGCTACATGCATATTGTGCAACATCCAGATATACCTCTAACACATCCTGATGAAAACACTTGAAACATACGTTTCAAAAACCTGAACATATGCTTCCAATATGAAACATATGCTTGCAACGTGCGTGTATAGCCATTGCAACACATATGCAACATTTAGATAAAATACTTGAACATATACATCTGAAACACCGTCTGAAACAGGACATCACCGGCTACGACCTACATTGTGGGGAACTACGGTAGCCAGCAAGGGCGCTTGAGTAGTGCAGTGGAGAGCGACGATGGCGGTAGGAGGGTGGCTCAGCGCGGTAGAGAGAGGAAGGATGGCGTGAAGTAGGTGCCCGAGTGTGCCATAGTGGTTGTCGTGGACCGCACTGAAATTAGCGTCGGTGCGGGCTCTCGATGAGTGGTGGTGCCCCTGGCGTGTGGCCCCCACGGTGGAGGCTGGCGGTAGCAGTGGCGGTTAGGTGGGTGCGGCCTCCCATGGCGAGGTGCCCCCTGCTGCTAGAGAAGGTCGCGGTGGGCTGGTGCCATGCTCACGGTGAGGTGCCTCCGCACTTGAGAAACGTCACGGCGAGCAACCCCGCGCTAGAGAAGGCGAGGGGCGGCGGTGAAGAATGCCGCAACGAGCGAGCGAGGAGAGCGAGGATTGGATAATCGGCATCCAGCAATTGTTTTTTTAATAGGGAAGCGCAGGCCTATTGGGCCGGTCCTTTGCTTAGGCCTAGAAAGCCATCGTCTGGACGACCAGAACACCCTACAGAGAGCATTTCCAATTCATTTAAGACCCATGTGTATTCTTTCCCGATCAACCACGTCTTTCCCATCATCACTCCAGCCTACCCCGACTCTAGTGGCGGTTTTGAATTTTTACAAAGCAATTTTGAATCTCCAATTTTGTGGCAATGTACATTTGTGGATACACTGTGGATGTACATAGTTTTAAATTTTTCTGAAAACTCCTAAATATATTTTTAGAGAATTTTCACAAGTGGTTTGCACTTAATATTTTTCTCGTATTTATTTCTCTGGCGGTTTGGTCTGCTCCATATATGCAAGGAGGTATACTAGTACAAGGGGTGTGTTTAGTTGGTGAAAAGTAGGTGAAGAGTTCCTGTAGCATTTTTCGTTGTTATTTGACAAATATTATCCAATTATGAAGTAATTAGGCTCAAAAGATTCATCTCGACATTTACAGACAAACTGTGCAATTAGTTATTTTTTACCTATATTTAATACTTCATGCATACGTCCAAATATTTGATGTGATGGGTTGAAGAGGAAATATTTTGGGTTTGCATGCGAATTGAACACACCCTAGTATGATGTTGGCGCCCATTTTGCCTCCGTGTTTCATCGTATCCAAGACGTGCTACATGCATTCTTTAAGAAATGTTATTATGCATATAGCTACAACGAAGTCATAAACTCCCGCTGCCCATTAAAAAGAACATACAAATTGCCAACTTTTGAAGACCTACGTATTCAGCCACAGGAGTACCCTTTTAGGCTAATTACACCCATATTCCATTCATCTGATCAAATCATCCGTAAACCAATTGCTGGTTCAAACTTAAAAGTTTTAGGTCCATACAATACAAAGCATCGCCAAATAAAAAGTTTATGTTCTGCAAAACGAAAAGTAAAGACTCTGACAAGCTTATTACAGACCGGGAGATGCCTTACCCGTAAAGGACATCAGGCCAATCCATTCCGACCAGACAGACTAAAAGAAAACCGAAAGCATGCACTCTCTAGTCTTTGCACCACGCACAAATTTTTATTTTTAGATGTACACCACAAATTTTTATTTTTAGATGTACACCACAAACAAAAGGACAACAGCGTTTGCGCTTAACTCACAAACTGATTCAGTATAAATTCGTATTGACACTCTATTTTGTAATCTGCGCCTATGCAGAATTAAGGCATTTATCTTGCTGATGGGTGGATGTCCCGGTGCTTCCTCCGTCCCTAGCTCAATACATGTTCACTAATCGCTGAACTGAACCACCAAAGGTCCAAAGCAGAACAACAAAGCCAGCAGCAGCAACCTGTGGAAATGTAACGAACGTGGCATTTTTAAGAGGAAAGGCAGTGCGTTCTGGCCGGTCCAATAAACAAGAAGCAGCGCAAAACCCATACCTTCGCCCTGTACGTGAACTCCGGAAATCGTAGCTAGGATCCAAGCCTTGAGCCAGCAAATGCATTCCCTTCGCTGGTTACAATTGTTTGCCAAAAGTCTTCCCCAGTTGCCCTAAAACGAACCCATCTAATGTGGCTAATCTTCATTAGCTCTTCCTTGCATTCATTTGCTTCACCTTCCTGCCTAAGGATCTTTATAAGCTCATCAGCAGCATGTACCAAATATACTTCATCAAGCGTTGTGATGTACTCAATGCCACAAGGGAGGCGCTTCAATTCTGGGCACCCTGAAAACATTAGCTTAACAAGGCTTCCCAGTGCACCTTCTTCTATTTCTACTTGGCTGAGCTGCGGAGCACCTGATATATATAGTTCTTTCAGTGTAGGAAATGACTGCACAGAGAAGCATAATGTCTTCCCATCATAAGCCTTAGAAAGGTGAAGTGAGCATAAATTACGCAGCACCATGAGGTTAGGAAATGAGTTCTCATCAAGTTTGGAGAACGCCAGCCATAGATAAGTTAGATAGTTAAGGTGCAACCAGGAACAGAGAATCTGAGGCATCCGTTTCTTTTCCAGCTGCCCTGTGAGTCCGATTTTAGAAAGTGTTTCTGGTAAACTAAGTTGTTCCAATTGCAACGCCTCATTTTCGTTTGACGTAGTAATTGATAAACTGACAAGATTGCTCATGTTACGGACAGCACTACACAAGATTAACGAGTGATCACTTGTCACATCATCAATAGAAAATGTTCGTAAATCCGTCAAAGCTGTAACTTCACGTAGAGTCTCTGAGCTAGCTTTAATGTTTTGCAGAACATGCAGTCCTGTCAGGTTCTTTATTATGCCCCTAGGCACCTTTACTCCACGGTAACGCTGGAAAGATCCTTCATTGACACTTACAGTTGCATATAGGTACCTTAGCTTCTTCAGTTTTCCTACATCCTTAGGTAAAGATAGCAGACAAGTGTTGAATGCATCTAGTACTTCTAAGTTTTGCAATCTTCCAACGGCCTCAGGTAGAGTCTCAATTCCAGTATTCCGGAGACCCAAGAAACGCAGATTAAACAAGCTGAAGACCTCATTAGGGAGCATCTTTATTTTAGTACCTTGCAGATCCAATATTGTCAGCAATGTTGAGGATGTAAGGATAGACCTCAGCAATTCAATATCCACAGTACCTGTAGAAACATAGACTGCACGGAGATGTGTCGCACCAGATTGATTCAATGGTACAATATTGGTGTTGTTAATGGATAGTCTACGTGTTCCATGTATCGTGAATGTCACATGGCCCTCATAAACATTACCAAAGCATTCTTTTGCTGCTTTGTCAAGGGCAAGATGCCGGATAACATCATGCATTCGGCAACTCTTTAGTCGTCCAAACTCATTCGTCTTCACAACTTGTAGTAAGCTTCGATTTACAAGATCATTCAAGTATCCCTCTGCCATTTGTTCTAGTGTTTTGTTCTCCTTTTCCTTGATGAATCCAGAAGTAATCCAGTGCCTAATTAATCTTCGCCTCATCAATTCATAGTCCTCCGGAAATATTGCACAATGTAAGAAGCAATTCTTTAGTTCAAATGGAAGGTCCTCCAAGCTGAGTTTTAGAATACTATCGACACCATGGATCACATTATTAGCGGACTGCAATTCTAACTCCTTGTACACACTATCCCAGTAAGAGTGTGTTGGTTGTTTGAAAGACAGTAGACGGCCTATGCATGCAATGGCAATAGGCAAGCCTTCACACTTTTGTAAGAACTTTGTAGCCAAATCATGTAACTCTGATGGGCACCTTTTGTCATCGCTATTCCGAAAAGCTGCTTTGCAGAATAACTCCCATGAGTGTTTATATCCTAGAGGTTCCAGCTCAATTCTGTAATCACTAGTTGCCAATGATGCAACTTCAAACTTTCTTGATGTGAGAACAAACCGGCTGGTACAATTAGTTGGAAAGACTTCCATGATATTGTTAATCCATAAATCCTTTTCCCAAACATCATCAAGAACCAAGATAAACCTTTTGCCTTCAAGAAATTTCCGGATGATCTCAACTAAGCTTCTAATTTCCATGTTAATAGCATCAGTTATGATGCCAAACTCTCTTGCAATCCTCTTTAGCAAGTCTTCAACTTGGTAACTCTGTGACACAGTTACCCAGGCTGCAACATCAAAATCCGGTTTCACAATCTTGTAGACATGGTCAACCATAGTAGTTTTACCTACACCGCCCATTCCCCACACTGTGGCTATTTTGTAGTTCTTTTCCTTCAGATCACCTACTAGCCACTGTTTGAGCTTGGTTGCATTATCTTCAATACCCACTACATCATCTTCCCTTGCAAAACACAAATTTTGATTGGTGGATCTGGTATGATGGCCACTACTCCCAGCATATCCCTGCATTCCTAGGATAACATAACGGTCCCTCCTTTTTGTAGCGTCTTCAATCTCAGCACGGATATCACGGAGCTTGTGAGCGAGACGATGCCAAACCTTGACATGCTTGATCCTCCTCGTCAACTTGGCAGCCAATCCTGCATGCTTGTCGTCCTCAATCTTGTACATGAACTCATCAACAACATCCTCGATCTGGAAAGAGAGTTCTCAGATCTTGTTGATGAAGATGCCAGTGGTCTCGTTGGTATCCTTGAACTTCTCTGACTCACGCAAGTAGGCTTTCATGCTCTCCAGCTCCTCCATGGCTCTGCGGATCTCGCCATAGAGACCTTTGAGAGCAGAAGCTTCATTGTCAAGCATGAATGCACCATAGGCTTCTGCCTGGTTCGCCAAGGCTGCACCGAGCTTGCCGATCAACACTCCAACAACAGCCTCCGCCATGGTGGTTGTGCGCGCATGCTATGCTAGACTCCGATTTACCAGGAGATACAAGTGTAGTTGCCTAGCTGCAGGCAAAGCCCTGAGTTCAGGAACCAATTCCATCTTCAAACTAAGCTAATCAGTGTAAATGGCCAAACCAATAATGTTGCAGACTTCGAATTATGAAATCTTACTAAGGATTACCTGAATAGGCGAACAAAACAAGCAGCGTTGCAGATCGGGCCTTTGTTTTACATCTGGCAAGAAATAGCGTTGTACTGCTCTAAGGCTTAATGGAAGGTAAGTAACGTGGAAGTGTGCTTGTCAGAGTTACTAGTGCGCATCAACAATCTGAACCCCAAATATCACAAAATTAACTCGAGTTACCTTTCAGCTCCACAATCTGAGCTTTTTTAAAGAAAAAAACAAATGAATTCAATCCTTGCACTGATGAAATTTGAGTGTTACCTGAATACGAGACGCTATAGAACAAGCACGTTTGAACTTTGAAGATCAGGCCTTGTTTTAGTCGCGGTTAACTTTGGGGAGAGTGGGAGGAGTTGCATCCATCGAACAAACCATGCTGCAACCCGCAGCGTCAGAGATGGAAAGGGGAAGGCATGCAGCTTCGCGGAAGGAGATGAGTAAAAAATCGCTGCACCTTTGCAGTAGTAGTGGCTGATTGAAAGTTACATAATCAATAAGTGCATCGGATGCTGTCTGGTTAAAAGCACCAATCGATGCGTAGGCCATCACCTAAGAGCAAGGCCAATAAGCTTGTGTAATAGCCAAGTCATGTCATCATAGAGCAGAGTGTAGAGGTCATTCATACAACAATATGACGATTCACATGTTCCAATACGTTATTTTTTAATCAACCAAGGCCGTCGTCCTTATCCCTTCCTTCCTGGTCTCGTCCATGCTCAGCCATAGAAGCAAGATAGAAGGTCGCTCTACCACAGCTCACCGTCGTTCGCATCTTGACCGGCCAGCCACAAGCTCGTCGGTGACATGGCTTCCGCAACTCGGTCTCGCCGCGTCGGCCATAAGCTCGCCGCCCTCCGTAGCTTGGTGCCTCCTCCTGTACGTAGCTGGCGCAGCGGAGTAGGGCTGCGATGCGCGCGGGCAAGAGACTCCACCGGCGCCGGCGCGATGCCGGAGCACAGGCACACGGTCGTCCGCTTTGCGCGTGGCCCTGCTCGGCCGCTAGCCCGCCGTCGATCTGCTGCGCTCAAGTTGCAAGAGAGATGGAAGGATGGCAGCACCGAGGGAGGGGGAGAGAAAGTATGTGTGGGACCCAGGCCGTGTCTTGGAGTATGCGTTGCGACGGTCGACACGGCTGGCGCCGATTACTTTCTCTCCTCTTTCCTCTCTCCGTTACAGAGGAATTTGGCTTGCCTATAAGGCAAGCTGAGTTGGCTTAGTGTACCTACTCTAATACAGCATCCACCAAGTGAGTGCTGTCTGACGGATTCACAAAGTGTCTAGACTGACTTGCGCATTAGACTTGTACGGTGTACAGCAGTCCATCAAACTGTGCAACGTTCTCGCAGAAACCCAGCAGCTCATCATTATCTCCCCTATGTTTAAAAAAATCATTAAATCTTCCCAAAGCACACAGCACAGCACAAGGCACCACCCAACTGTGCCACCAAAGCAGAGGAAGCATTTCGTTTTAAAAAAGCAGAGCAAGTAAGGCATCAACAACCTGAAGCAAGGCATCAACTACTATAATAACGTGTCACCACTGCCTAGAAAGCTGAATAAAATGAGTACCTCATCTAGCATGTGCTGGCAGGTTAGGCAGAAAGGACATTTTGCTTCATTTATCAGATCAAATCGAAGGACTTGGAGGATAGGGAGATGACAAACTACCCTGTCTCTGTGACACGATATACCAGGTTTTAAAGAAACTGCCCTGTTTGTATCCTGTTGCAAAACTTTTCCTAGCACTTTTAGCCCAGTTTTTGGGCAAATGGATCTAAACAGGTGGAGCAAAAAAGAACAAATCCAGAAATGTAAGGAGTAGTTCATTTTCCACCCAAGAGGCTCAAACTGGGCTAAACGTCTGGGGGCGCGAGCTGGACGCCCACTACCCTGCACCCACCCACCCGCGTTCGGAACCCTATCCATTCGATTGACCCCCCGCCGCGCTGGCTCTCTCCCTCCACGCCAACCCTAGCTCCGCCTGCCGCCACCGCCCAGATCCATCTCCTCCTCCCCGCCGCTAGATCTAGATCCGCGCGGCGCAGATGGAAGGCTACAATGGCGATGGCTACTGCAACCGCACCAGGGACTTCTTCTCGCAGCCTGATCCGTATTCCCCCACCGGCGGCTACGACATGTTCTCTGACGCGGCGGATCCCTTTCTAGGCTCGAGCGGCATCCATGCTCCCCAGATTGGCATGGAGGAAGTCAACCTCAACTCTCAGAGTGAAGGGTGGTCCGGAATGATGGCCTATCAGGGCCTCCTTCAGTCCGGCGAGGAAGATGGAGGCATCGGCGGTAGCATGGGCCCCGCTCCCATTCGGGCCCGCAGCGGCAGTCATACCCTCGGCATACGCGCGCACTACTACAGATTGACTTATCACTATCACCACTTTCACTGTCGTTGCAATAGAAGCGACCGTGTTTTACTTCCACCGCCGGTTGGACCAATAGCGAGGCCTCCTACTGAAGGAAACCGGCAATTGAGACTTCTACCACCGACGGATTAACAGTAGATGCGGCAGTGGTATTTTCTCCGTCGCATGAAAAGTCGAGGCGACTGGATAGGTGTTCTGGCCGCCGGCCCTACACGACCGTTTGGTCTACTGGTGGTAGTAAATTCAGCGTGAGTTATTTCCCCATTTCCTAACTACCCACGACACAGTTGCATCACCATTCCACTTCTCCATCTTCAAGGTTGGCGCATTGTTCCTCTCGCAATTTTGTGTGAACCCATGCACTCCTCGCGCCGCGCCGTCGCCAAATCCAAATGCAAGGATATGCTTTCGCACTTCACTGATGGGTCTTCGTCGGATTATTTTCCTCCTTAGTGATATCATTACTAAGGAAGCTCTCATCCTACTGCACAATGACGATCGCAGGCTCTTCGAAATGGAGGCGGCCCCCAACAACAGGAATGCAAAGGCTAGCCTCATAGAGGATCTTGTTCTGGTGATCCTCCACCGCCTCCCCGCCCGCTTATTGTTCTCCTGTAAATATGTCTGTCGCTCCTAGAACCACCTCATCTCCAACAACCGTTAGGTACTGCCCTAGACTGTGGTCGGCTTCTTCTACGATAGTGAGAACGGCAATCGAAACTTTACCAGCGTCTCTGGTGTATGCCCCCTCCTTCGAATTCTTGTCCTTCAACCCTGACAATATAGCTGTCTCAGATTGCTGCAGCGGCCTCATCCTATGCTGGTGCCTTGGGGCTGATGGGTACCGCTATGTCGTTTGCAATCCAATGACCCAGAAGTTTAATATACTGCCACCTAGCACCCATGATGTTGGCCATTCTATTGAGGCTTGCTTGGGGTTCGAGTTATCAGCTGATACTGTCAACTGTGGCGGCCTCATCACTGTGGTCTTTGGAAACTCTATGGTAGGGCCAGTCAGTGCAGTCGGATTCTTTTTCTTCTATACTATGGCTCTCGGGCTATATCTGATGATGGTCACAACGGTGAGGACTGCTGTTCTTAAACCTCATGCCAAGTACCTGGCCATCCTGCTGAAGGTCCTGCTAGTGATCACGCTTATCACTGCCTTGATCCATGGTGTTCGCCGCTAAAATGTTTCAAGTGCTTAAACTAGATAACAGGCCTTCTACTGATTGCTCCGGTTTTCAGATAACAAGGCCAATTTTCTAGCCTCTCAACCAAACGTGGCATATATCGATATACCCTGCTCCATTATTTATACTATTGTTATTCCTAACAGATACACATGATGTTTTCCTACAAGTATATACATGTTCTTAAAATGCTAATTTCAAGACCTTGTAGCTAGTCCATACCGAACTGGGTGAGCACAAATCAAAGAATCCCATGCATCAGGCCGATCAAGATTTGGAACAGTACTATGATTCTGTAAGTTAGACATATTTTTTTTCTGTAATGGACAGATATTTTTTTTTCTTCATCCACTTTCAAGAAGACGAATCAGTCTAATGTTTTACATTCAGTGGCACGTACACCCAAACACTCCCGATATTTGCCAAGGGGTTCCACATCAAAATTCAATTCTATCCATCCATGCGAGCCAAAAAACTGCAATGCTGCCCATTTCATTGTGTACAGTTGCAGATCCATAAACCTTCCAGGGGGGTGGTGGGGTATAATAGATCAGTGCACTATCACTAATGGATATAATATATAATATATCAAAGGGAGAAATACAGGAGAGTATGTATGTGCACACAATTAAAAGTTCATCACTGATCAACAATATTTTAGCCTGGGATAAGCATTTAGAATGAGGTGATTGGACAAATCCAGACAAAAGTCCCAAGAATCCTCAGATAAATATCCCTAAAGTTCTGAAAGCTAACTCTAACTCAGTTTTGAAGCTAACTGTAACCCCAAGTTGAGCAAACTCACCTCTACTCACCATGTAGCCACACGCGGCATGAGTCGAATGTGTATCACTAGCGCCCCTGAGCTGGCCGGAGTTGACCTTAACGGCACGAGCAACATAAGAGTGTTGCCATGTGCACGACCGGCCGGATTTGACCCAACAGCATACACGCCATCAAACCTGGCACGCGCGCGCCTAGTGCGCCTTGGCGACAGTGAGCTGGACCACCGTCCTCGCTGCATCGCCGCCTTGTTGCACGGGTGTGTGGCTCCATCGAAAGGTCACCCAGTGGAGCCGTTCAACCGAGCCGCGTCCAGGCTAGCCGCACGCGACGACGGCGAGAGGGATCACTGCGACGCCAGCGGTGGCTGCGCGCCCTCTCTGACGTCGGCATTCGCACGGGGAGAAGGTGAGTAGAGCATGAGAGAGGAGAGGAGTGGCGTCACCGCTTGGACAAATGCCTTCCGTGAAAATTAGAGACGGCGTGCTAAGAAAACGTATTGTTAAAAAAGGGAGACGCCTCTAAAAATTATTTATGTACTGGTGAACGGCTGATGGCCATTTGCTCGTGCCGTAACGTGCCTGTGCCGTAGATTTGCATCCGACGGCCGAGACCTCAGAATCCTTCAGGCAGTCCTATATATTGCGCACGCGGGGTCAGCCATTTCCAGGCCCGGGCCCAGGTCGGACAAGCCGGATACAGCCCATCAGAAACTGGCGCTGTCCTTTCAAAAAAAAAAAAGAAACTGGCGCTGCAGAGCGAGCAAACTTGAACGTGATCTGGCCATCTGGGCCATCAACACATTATTCAGACGCACGCGGATGAGCGAAAAAATTTTACATTCATTTTTTCTGCAAAAAATGTTTATCCAAATCAAAAAGTTGCAACACTATACTACTACATCCCATTGAATGACCGCAGTACTTACCATTGGTTGTATTGGCACAATCTTCTTTTCTCTGTGAGCTTATCATAAATTAAAAAATCATAACTTCTACATATAAAATTGAATGAAGATAAACTTTATAAAAAAGTTATAAAGAAAAAAACAGATCTACAACTTTATAATTTACGACTTTTTCATTAGAGATCGCTTTGATACCTAAAAAAGTAAATAAAATTCAGATGTTCATTTGTAGATATAATCATTAAATTGGTTATTTAGGTACCGATAGCTTTAAATAAAATTATTACAAACTATAAAATTGTAGATCTCTTAGCTGTCTACAGTATTCATATACAAATTATGCCTACGACGAGGTTGTATGAAAAAGTTGTGGTTTTTCTAAAATATTATGCACTAGCTAGTGGATAAATTGAGGCATTTTATTCACACCCTTACGTAGCACTTCTTGAAGTTGAAAGGCAGGTTTTGTCACCTCAATTTTTTTTTTTGAGTTTTAAGGTCAATTGAGTTATGTGCTTATGTTGTCCTCGGAAGCGAAGGCATGGCCAGTACACCGGAAATGATCTCCATGATGAGTTTTATTTTGGTTCTCGAGACATTTTTTTAGTACGCAAGCTTTATACTAAAAAGCCAAGGGGGCATACGTTGACAACCTAAGGCAACCCATCGATGTTCTTGTGCTAATGGGGTTCCTCCTAGGCTCCTTTGCTAGTTTATCCGAAAACTAAACGTTCTTCATCACATATGCACGATTGGTTTTCTTTTGCTGGTTTACCTGTAAACTTTGTCGTTGTTCACTACGTGAACATGACAGCTATTGTTCCATGGGTGAAACCCGGAGAAATTCTAATCTGCCCAGGACAGGTCGGCAAAGTTGTCTATACAAGTCAGCTAGGCCGGCATTTTCGGCCCGTGCCAGGTCTAGATCTACCAGACTAGTCATGTATGCTCTGTTGTGTTCTTCGGTCCGTTCGTGATCTATGCGATCTAGCACTTGTGGTGTGTGACCGATCTTTGAATCAACAAAAATCAATCAAAATTGAATAACGACATGCTAAATGTGTAGAGTTCATAGAATCTTTTCCGTACATAATTAAGCACAAGAAAGATAATAACAATGTCATTTCTCATGCATTATCTAGGTATTATACCATGTTGTCCCAATTTGATCACAAAATCTTTAGCTTGAAAAGAATAAAAGAGTTGTATGCTACTGATGTGGATTTTAAAGATGCTTTTGAAAATTTTAAAGTTGGAAGAACATGGAATAAATATGTGCTTAATGGTGGCCATCTTGATTGTGCTAAAAGTTATGCATTCCGGCTAGCTCTGTATGTTTATTATTTTTTGCCGGAGGCACATGGAGGAGATTTAATGCAACATTTTAGAGTGAAGAAATAAGTGGATGTGCTGGACAACCATTTTTTAGTGTAACACCCCAGCCCATTAGCATCATGTAGTTGTGAAGTTGGCCCATGTAGCCCATGTATGCTGATTATTTTTCAACGAAGCTGTACGTCTACATGGATTGCCCTGCTGCTTGGAGCAAGAGCCGTCCTTCTTCCATGAATTGGGATATGATATCTTCACGGCAAAACTTGATCTGCTGCAGCAAAACAGAGTAGCAAGCATGAGCTAGCTCTGTTTCAAGAAAGGAGAGTAGCGAGGCTGAGCAGCACCACCCCTATCTTGTGCTGTTGTTGGGCTGCAGAGACAAGGATGGGCATAGGCAGCAGCTGTGCGCTGCGGTTCGGTTTCTTCCGCTGGCCCACGTAAGTGTTTTTTTTTTTGAGAAACTGCTGGCCCACGTAAGTGAGTCGTGTTAGCACAACCAGGGAGAAAGCTGCACCCTGAGTCCCTGACTCTTACTGATGTAGATAATTAAAATTCAGTCCATTATTAGGGCAGTCCCAATCATCCCTAGAAACTGTACCCTCTAGGTTTCTTAAGAGTAACTCTAGCAGGCCCCTACTTGAGCCCCATAGCTAAATATAGGTGCTCAGGCAAAAAACCAGCTCTAGCAGAGTGGCGGATCTAGAATTTCACGCCAATGATGTCACTCTAAGCTTGTCGACTAACAATCATGACTTGCAATAATAAGATAATACACACAAAAACCATACATAATTCACACTATATTATAACTGTAGTTAAAGTAACAAAGTTATAGAAACCAACCAATTTGTATGAACTAGCATATTAATCCAAAACAACCTATAGTTAAATAATGTAGACATCAATATATAAATCAAGCGAATTATGCAGTAACAAGAAAAATCATACGCCCGTACTGGTTTTTGTTTTTTTTCTCGAATACGCAAAAAAGTTTGCACATCTTTATATTAAGGTCGAGAAATTATGAAAGTCACAACGACGCACACAAAAAAGTTTGCACATCTTTATATTAAGGTCGAGAAATTATGAAAGTTACAACGACGCACCACGAACATTGGTACATTAAGGGTTAGTGTTATACAATCGGCTCTGCCCTCCCTAGCATAAGGAGATCATGGGCTATTACTCGCTAATCATACTATCTAGCCATCATCGGCGGTTAGACACGGTGGCTTGCACGGCGCCTCGGTCGCTGCTCTTTGTACTGGTTTTTTGGAAAATAAAGAATACTAATTTTCCTACCTGAACCACCTGCCATCTGTGTTCTTCAGGGAGTTTGGAAAGATTAAAAAAACCCCAAAAGGCTCGGCCTGCTACACATCAATGATGAACAGAACATCCTTTGTTCCGTGGCTCAAATGAAAATATTCAAACACTACAAATGAAAATATTCAAACACCCCAAATGAAATCGTTAAAAGCAAGAGAGGGAGCGAGAGACTATGGAGAAGGCAATCAGCTTTTGCTACAAATCTCATGTGCTGACTTATCAATTTGAGAGGTCGTAGACTCGTTTTAGAGAGCACTCATGTCACCATGTATGCTGGACTACGGTCACCCACTGTAAAACAGATAAGTGTACTTGGCCCAGGCTTAAAAGCATTGCTGTCAGGTGACTGGATCCGTCACTACCTACTAGAGCCCCAATTTGGGGTGGGCACCCAAATCTCACCCCTAGACCCGATTCCCGTTGGCCCAACAAGCCAGCCCCCATCCACGTGGGCGCTACTCCTCCGCTCCCTCCGCGCGCTGCTCAGTCCTCCGTCGCTTGCTCCACCGCGCATTGCCTCCCTTCCCACGACGGCACTCCCTCCCCTTCCCTCCCTGCGACATGCGATGGCGCTCCCTCCCCTTCCCTGCTACCTGCGATGGTGCTCCCTCCCACATGGATCTGCTGCAGGGCCGCTCCTTCTCCTCGCCGGCACCGGATCTGCTGCAGGGCCGGCTCCTTCCCTTCGCTAGCACTGAGGAAGATGGCCGCTACTCCTGGGCTAGCTTCTTTCCTCGCCGGCGCTCCGCCAGTAGGCGCTGCTGCCGTCGCTCTTTCTTCCCCATTGTGTTGAGATAGCTCAGTTGTCAGTACAGAGGATGACAAGTGGGTCCCAATTGTCATTGTCTATTAAAAAGGATTTGGGGGCATTGGTTTGGGGGCTTCTGCTAGAGGAGATTGCAAAAAAGAGGGCCAACAAAAAAGCAGGAGGAGCATCCAAATCAAATATTAGAGCCCTAATTTGGGTGTTCTGCTGGGGTTGCTCTAAGGTGGTCCCGTAAATTAAATCGACGTCTTCTCTCTCCATCTGCGCTTCTCGTCCACCGTCCACTGGCAGCGCGGCATGCGCCGGCGGTGTTGAGCAGCCGAGGCGAGGGACGACGGCGCGGTGGCCCGCCGGAAGCTTGGCGAGCGCGGCCTGCGTGAGCGTCAGCGCGTGGCCGAGCTCCAGGGCAGCGACAGATGCGCGTGGGTAGGTGAGTCCACCCACGTTGTGCGCGCGCGGCTTGCATGCTCGGCGACGAGTGGCATGCATAGCAGTCCAATTGCGGGCTCCGCGTGGAAGATATACGACCCGTTTCCTCCCAACGCAAAAATGGCTGTTTCTTTGAATGTTGGACTGCGAGCCGACGTCGTTTCTCAATCGAGAAACCGTTTCTTCTCTTTTTCTTCTCAGTCTTGGTTAACTTAGGCCTTGTTTAGTATCTTCTCCAAAAACTTTACACCCTGTCATAAACTTTACAACCTGTCACATCAAATGTTTTGATGGAGTATTAAATATAGACTTAAAAAATAACTAATTGCACAGTTTGCGAGTAATTTGCGAGACGAATCAATTAGTACATGATTCGAAAATAAAGTGCTACAGTAACACATGTGTTAATGATAGATTAATTATGCTTAATAAATTCGTCTCGTGATTTATGGACGAATTCTGTAATTTGTTTTTTTATTAGTATCCGAATACCCTATGCAGCATCTCATATAACACCTGATGTGACGTCAGAGACTTTACACGGAGGAACTAAATAAGGCCTCAGTGGGGACATCAGCTTTTTACTTATGTGGCAGGTTCATTTAATTCTACGGAAACCACACCTTGTACTACGGCCTTGTTTAGATTGAAAGTTTTTTCAACCCGATGAATAGTACCACTTTCGTCTTATTTGACAAATATTGTCCAATCGTGGACCAACTAGGCTCAAAAGATTCATCTCGTGATTTCCAACTAAACTGTGTAATTAGTTATTTTTTTTACCTACATTTAATACTCCATGCAAGCGGCTAAAAATTGATGTGATGGAGAGAGAGTGAAAAAACTTGGAATTTTGAGGGTAACTAAACATGGCCTACGTTGGGACTGCCTGCAGACTCCACAAGGTACTGCAAGTGGCTCTAGACTATGCCCTGCCCGAGGAGCTTGGTTAAGTGAAATGAAAGCAGTATGTGTGACCATGCATCGGCTAGTTTACCTGGGTGCTTTCAGTTGATACCTGTGTGCATAGGATGCTGCTTTCGGTTGAGTTGTCACCGTGATGTTACGGACAAGAGGTGGCAGCCAACGACGTAGTCCTACCACACCCATGACTGGTTAGGTCTCAGATCCTGAAGGCAGTGCCGCCTGGGAAAGTGGCATCGAGCGAGCGCGTGCGAGCGGAAAGAACACCGCCGAGAAGAAAATGTTTCGTGTACTAGACAGTGGCAGGTGCATAATTTTGGACCAACAACTATGGGAAGCCATCCCATATAAGCTTTTGGAGCTTCGTGTGTTACGTTTCATTGTGCAAATCATTTGGAATATAACCTTTTAGTGACCTTCGGAAACTAAGTTTAGCGAGTCACATATCTGTACTCTCATATCAGTTGTAAGGGTTGAATAATTCGAACGACGAATGCCATGAAACTGACAGATATATAGCAAAATAATACATTGTTTTTTTAAAGTAAAAATAATACATTGTTGGGTATAGGAACTTGGTCATTAGCCATACTTTTTTTTACAAATGACAGGCTGTTCTTTAGCTTTCAGCCTTTTGATTTGGCATGTCAATGCATCTGGCTGATGACGATGATGAGTTCATCTTGTCTCATCAACCTTTCATGGTGTTAATAACGGTCGTCAGATTGTTGAACGACGTGCCATCTTTCCCTCTGCTCCTGGACGCAACGTTCTGCAACTCCAACTACCTAGACACGGTCGCCGGATCTTTCAGCAGGTTCTCTATGCGCGCAGCAATGTGCTCGCTTGTCACTAGGCGGCGGTGTCCTTCACCAGACGCCAGTCTTCCACACGTCACAGACGTAGCTCTTGTTGGAGTGTATTTTTTTTATAATATCTCTATTCCTAGTAATTAGAGAGGATACATAGAGTCTCTTGACACCAAACACCAGGGATACATATACTCCTTCCATCGAAATTAATTTTATGTCACTTTAGCATTGTTTAAGTAAAATTTTTTTAATTTGATGAGATTTATAAAAAAATGGATTGACATTGTGTACAATATTAAATTGATTATACATGTAATATCTCTTGGTAGTTCAGTTTATTTGAACTTTTATATGTTAACATATTTTTCACTGTGAGGTTTTTGAAAATCAAAAAAATGATTGAATGGAACAAGCAGATGATTTATTCGAGCTTTTCACATGTATGGCCCTGGAAAAAATGCATCTTCCTTGTATGACTTTTTTTTATTTGAACTTACTTGTATGGCCCTAAAATGAAACTCCTTTCCTTCTATGGCCGTCCGTCATTTTTTTTTTTGCTACTTGATGGTGTTAAGTCAAGGGTAAAACAACCATTTTACCCCCAGCAAAAAAATGCAGTGTTTTGTATTTGGAGTAATATTACGTAAATAAGTTTACACATAATAGTACATAATAAGACACATAATCAAGTACACAACCACCCCCGCAGTCTGCATGCATGCATGCGCCACGGCGCGGATGCCTAGGCACGCGTGGCGAGCCGCTGTGCATGGGCGGCAGGCAAAGCAACTACGCAATGCCTAGCGCGGCGGTGTCGATCGACTTTTCCTTCAGGTCCTCACGCTGTGAATTGTGATTTGTGAATGCCGGTTCGCCCGGTGCCGTTCATTGTTCTGCCACGCTTGTTTTTTTCGTTGCAAACAATGGGTCACTCACAGCTGGCACATGATTGGTGCTTCAAATGTTGCTGATCCGAAGCAACCACAGTCCGCATACAGATTTGGTTAAGTACAACAACCACTTGGTCATGGATAGAAGTGTGCTCCATAGACCTAACATATCGATTTTTTTAATTTGTCGTTTCGTGACTTGTATAAGCCTAATAATGGTAGTCCGAACTCATTGTGGTCTACTAGTGTGCACTGTGCAACAGGTCACAGTCAAATGAAGTTACTACATTCAGTAACAGGTACCAATAATGCATCTTCCTTGTACTGTTATGTGTGAGCTTATTTGCGTAATATTACTCTAAATACAAAACACTGTATTTTTTTTTTGCCATGGGTATTTACTCTAGACTTAACATCGTCAAGTGGCAAAAATAGATGGAAGGCCATAGAATGAAGGAAATTTCATTTTAGGGGCCATACAGGTAAGTTCAAACCAAAAAAAAAGGGTCATACAAGGAAGATATATTTTTTCTGATGCCATACAGGTAAAAAGCTCAATTTATTCCGTGACTCCATATATCGAGGTCGTGGTGCCTGCCAAATATAAGAGCAATGCATGCATACCATGCAAAATCATTGATGTTGGAACGCACACCTACTTCCATAAAATTATTTATGAAATTATATATTTAATAATATACATGTGATGAAACATGGGTGAAGATTATTTATAAAGTTGTACATATAGGCTGTGTTCACTTCCCATGCGAACCCAAAATATTTCCTCTTCCACCCATCACATCAAATATTTAGACACATGCATGGAGTATTAAATGTAGGTAAAAAAATAATTAATTGCACAGTTTGTCTGTAAATATCGAGATGAATCTTTTGAGCCTAGTTACTTCATGATTGGATAATATTTGTCAAATAACAACGAAACGTGCTACATGAACTTTTCACCTACTTTTCACCAACTAAACACACCCATAGGGTTAAACAGTCTGATAACCACACAAGTTCAGTGTGCCACTTTCCTAATTGGTCTACGTTTCATTGTGCAAATCATTTGGAATCGTAGAGATCTTTGAAAACTGGTTTAAGAATTCTCTGATAACCACACAAGTTTAGTGAGTCATCATATTTGTACTCTCATATCAGTTGTTGAGAGAAAAATGGTTTAAGAATTCAAATGACGAATGCCATGAAACTGACGGATATGCAGTCATTACTGTTGCTTGTTCCAATCAAAACAATACTGTATATTGCTGGATATAGGAAACTGATCGTAGCCGTTTTTTTTTTGGCGAATGACAGGCTCTTTAATGCTCAATCTATTGACGCGTGCAACTGGCTGATGATGAGTGCATCTAGTCTCATCATTCTTTCATGGCGTTAATAACGGCCGTCAGATTGTTGAATGACGTGCCATCTTTGCCGATGCTACTAGAAGCAACCTTCTGCAGCTCCAACGCCCTAGACACGGTCGCCAGATCATTCAGCAGGTCCTCTATGCACGCAGCGATGTGCTCACTCACCACAACACCACCGGCATCCTTCACCAGGCGGAGGCCGGTCTTCCAAACGTCGCACACATAGCTCTCATTGATGAACTGGTCAGCGAAGTACGGCCAGGTCAGGAACGGCAGCCCGTTCCTAGCCCCCTCCATCACCGAGTTCCACCCGCAGTGGGACACAAAGCAGGCGACCGCCGGGTGGGCAAGAACCCTATGCTGTGGTGACCATGTCACAATCTTGCCCCGTTTCTCGACGGTCTCAAGGAATCCGTTAGGGAAATTGGCAGTACTGGCCAAGCCAGGACGGACCACCCAAAGAAATGGTCTCCCTGACAGCTCCAGCCCACGAGCGAGCTCATGGAACTGTTCCTCGTCAAGCACAGCGATGCTACCGAAGGCCACGTAGACAACTGACCTGTCGGGCTGCGCGTCCAGCCATGACAGGCAGCTATCGTCCTCTGCCCAAAAATTCCCGATGGGCTTTCCCTCACGGAGACCCGTCGGCAATGGCCCGATTGGGACGATGCTGGGGTGCTTGGACAGGATGCCCTCCTCGAGCTCCTTGACAGTGTTGCACAGAAGAAGGTCGACGGTGTCCTGCCCCAGCGCCTTGAGGATGTTGTTGAGGCACCGGAATATCTGCTTTTGCGCCTCCTCCGTGCCGGCGGCGTTCCAGGCGAGCGGTGCCAGGTTCATCTGTAGGTCGCCTACTGGAGGTATCTGTTTGCCCGTCGGTAAACCTGCAACGCAGAGGATTTAATTAGCTTGGATCTGCTACCAATAATTTTGAACAAATCAAAAATCTTATTAATGTTTCTATACACAGTTCTTACCATCCTTGCCGAGCATGCCATCAGCGATCAGCTCCGGCAAGTCTAACCCCGCGGCCATCACGGCGGCGCACGACGGCCAGAGCGTGGCCGTGCGCATGCCGGCCTTCTTGGCGACGCCGAGCACCCACGCCAGGCCATAGTCAACGACCATGCAGCGGAACTGGCCGTTTTGGATCATGTGCTCGACGGCCGCCGGCAGGGAGCTCATCAGTGCGCTGGTTAGCGCGCCGAGGTCGTTACGGTCGCCGTCCGGTGGGAAGCCGTCGGAGACGGAGACCAAGCGCACCTGACCCGATTCAGGTGGCGGTCCATCTTGTCCTGCCAGCAGATCCGGTGACGCGGCTACGAGCTGGCCGTGGATGTGGTCCGTGTTGACGAAAGTGACGGCGAAGCCATGGTCGGCGAAGCGGTGCGCGAGCTCGAGCAGTGGAAGGACGTGGCCCTGCGCCGGGTAGGGGATGAACAGAGCGTGGGTTGAAGAAGGCATGCTTGAGTTCTGAAGTGAACAACTAGTAGCTGAATTGTTGGTACGTAGTACTGGTGCCTTCCCTCACTAGTGTATTTAAGGAAGTGCTAACTCGTACTGCTCATCAGTACTGGACCAGGCTGCAAAAAATAAATCCTTTTTCTTTTCTATAGGTAAAGAATATGAGATGGAGATCGGATGGTAGAGACTAGAACTTTATTTACTTGTAAAAAAAATGAGATGGAGGTGATCCTCCAAACAGCGCTGGCTGTGTTTTTTATTTCAGAAGACATGCCCGACGGCGGTGATGCTGACTGAGGTACGTCACTAATCATATGCTTGTTTTAAATTAATTCTCCAACTACGTACCACTACTGAAAAATGTTTTTACGCAGCTGAAATAACATTTCATGTATAGCGGGCACAATCTCTCATCTAACAAAATACCTATAGAAACGGAAAATTTGAACAGCCAGTCACACAACCATCTTTATTTGAAAACATATTTCTAGAGGCGAGTTGTTATGACAATACATGATGGGTGTGTGTGTGTGTGTGTGTGTGTGTGTGTGTGTATATATATATATATATATATATATATATATATATATATATATATATATATATATATCTATACACACACACACACTGCTAAGAAAATTGTTTTTAGAAATTGATTTTCAGACGTACCTAGGTTAAGAACACCTCAAACTTGGTTTCAAAATTGAATGTTTCCACAAATTATTAACAGTGTTATTTCCCACTGTATTTGACACATTTGTTTCCCCTCTATATATGTATTGTATGTCACATATGTTTACATAATGGCAATCCAATATACATTGCCGACTTGCCTGTTTACACCATCTAAGGTGCCCCCTCTCCCCCTCAAACCATCAGAACATGTAAACAAACAAGAAGGAAAATGGTTATTTTTGTCAAATTCCTAACCTAGATAAGCTGGATTATTAATTTGTCCATGATATTGGCCAAAACTAAGTGGGAGTGACACAAGGCAGCCGCTCGCCTTCTGACACCACTATCCCACAAATGGCAATTATTGTCGGTTCCAAACCGGCCTTCACTGTTGGATTTCGATCCGACATTGGGCAAGCAGGAGTGATGTCTCCGATGTTTCAGTGCCAGATGCGACTCAATAGTGATGCCCATTTTCACCAAAAAAAAAAGCAGCAAATGTTAGGCGGCTCGACTCGCGTGCCGCTGGCCGTCACGCCGCCAAGCCGCACACCACACGCCCAGCAATCGACCTCGAGCCCTAAGCACCACCGGACATTCTAGCTGAACCTCGAGCAGATGGCCCCGAGTCTTGAGTGCCACCCGGACCTCTAGCCGAGGCTCGAGTGCCGCTGAACCTCGAGTCACTAACCCCGCGCGCCATAGGGCCATTAGCCATCGTTTCGAGCCCTGTTCACCATTGGACCTCGAGCCAGGACGCGTCGCGCTAGCTAGTGCTGTTGGCCCGAGACCAAAATTTGGGGTCCAAATTAGTAAAATCACTGTCGGTAAGGACATTGATAATAATTAGAGAAATTTTACAATGAATGGAAAAAATATGGGCCATCGGTTAAGAGAGATCGGACGGTGAAAAAATAGAAGCTACCCAACTGAAAGTACATGGAGGTACTAAATAGGTGGGGATAGTACCAAAATATGTGGGGCAAGATCTATTTTTCATTTTATATTTTATTTTCGAATAAGGGCAAATCAGTCATTTAGTACTATCATTCAAGGGCATATGTTTCAGTATTTTTTAAATAAATAAATAAGCATATCAGAGTTCTGGAAATGATAGTAGCAGCAAAAAAGAGCATTGAAATTGCCTGCAATATTGGTATTTTATTCTTTTCCAGTTTTCCAATCAGTGAAAAGAAAGCCGAGCATCTCCATTCACTAATTTCCTACGTAACAAAGATCGTAAGTCTCACATAAAAACATAGAAGTAATGTAGGAGCCCTCGTGTAAATGGCACTAGTACTACTTGAACTCGTTGGGTCATGCCATCTACTCGCGTCTGGGAAAAGTGAGGGGAACAGACGACACTAGATCATGAGAGAGAACAAGGAAAATCAACCGAAATCTCAAGATCCGAAGAATAAAACTAGATAGTGATTTGGAAAAGGTCACTAGAACTGGAAATCATTGACTCGCTACTAAATCGGTGCCTATGCATACTGCGACAGTGCAACACAGTCGTGGTGGAGGTGCATCGTCGGCATGGTGGAGGCTTGTCGCCGGCGGTGCCCTCGTCGGTGCTGCGCTTGTGCATGCTTCGATGCAGGCATGGCGGATCTTCTTCATGGGCGCGGAGGAGGTGCGTTGCTTGCCAACATGGTGGAGCGCGTGGCCGGCAGCCGGTGGGCAGTCTGCCTTGATATGTATCTGCTTGCCGTATCATGATTTATTGGATTTATTTTTTCCGATACGTTTCTCATACGTATCGAAGGCGTATCATGCGCATAAATGGGATGCACTACCAACCCCATGTATCCATGCATCATAGGTTTTATGAAGTGCACAAGCTCAATTACTAAAATACCATCTATAATTTATCTCTCAATTAATTACTTAGAAAATAGAAAAAGATGAAAGAACCTGTCATACGCATAAATGGGATGCACTACCAACCCCATGTATCCATGCATCATAGGTTTTATGAAGTGCACAAGCTCAATTACTAAAATACCATCTATAATTTATTTCTCAATTAATTACTTAGAAAATAGAAAAAGATGAAAGAACCTGAAGGTACCAAGGCCGACCATTATAAAATATCTCTAATAATTATCGATTATTGTCGATTAGACTTGTCGGTTACGAACCAACAACGATATACAAGTATCGGTTTAAAACTATCCTGATGGTCTATTATGTATTAGCAGTAGGGCCGTATGGAGCAAAACACTATGCTGAGTAGTTCCAAAATGTTGCCTATGAGTATCAGAACAATTATGGATTCCATGCCGGCACGAGAGTATATATATTTCTTGGAATTTGAATGCGACATGCAAGTAGTTCTTTTATTTCTTGGAATTTGAATGCGACATGCAAGTGGTTCTTTTATTTCTTGGAATTTGAATGCGACATGCAAGTGTCCAAAGCGTACCCCTTTTGTGTGTAAGAGGAAACGGTCTCCGTGATACATATTGTCACACACTTTTACATTTCTACGAAACTAATAATCAACCTGCCGGCTACAGGCTCTTGAAAATTTTGGAACCTGACACCCTACTTGCCGACGTGAGGGCAAACTTTAGAAAATAAAAGCTGTACATGTGAGAAAGATATCTTTCAATTTCCAAAAGGTTGCTGTCCGCGGGTTCCATGCGTCTATAAGAATTGAATTATGATCTCATGGGTGTGTGGCTAATTGGATGAACAAGATGCTGTACTAGAGTTTTGTTGAAGGTTTTAAATCTCCGGCTATAGCTTTCTGTTTCCGCTATCTCCGGCTATAGCTGTTTGACAAGAATTTAGCTAAGTTTTTTGTGTACAATTTAGGTCTTAGCTGTCGCTAATAGCTGGCTATAGCCTGTTCTAGGACATAGATAGCTAAATGCCTTAGCGGGCTATTTAAAGTTTGCCCTACTGCACGCCCACAAGTAGCTGGATCGCAATGCTATAAACCCCGGACCTTTTCAAGCATGGCGATCCACTTCTGCGCCCCTAAAAAAGGTGGTCGACCCATATGTATACCACTGAAAAATTCGTTGTGACACTTATACCCGCTTTTAAATTTTTCTTCCCCTGATGTCTGTTCCGTCAGGTGGTTATTAACTTCCTGGCTAGCACCGTTAGGTATGGAGTGGCACATAGGGGATTGTCTAAAAATAACCAAATGACACATGTACAAATCTTTTCTGCCAGGAAGTTAACAGCCATGAGTGACGGAAGTGGCACCAGGGAGAAGAAAAATTTAAAAGCTGGAATAGGAGTCACAACAAACTTTTCAATGGCACATACGAGTCAGGCCATATTTTTTAGAGGCACACAAGGAACTGTCTCCTCTAGTTTTACTACTCCTCAAGGCCTCTTCAAGCGTTGCATCTCTTGAATAATGCTATATATAAAGACAGTTTGTTCGACGAAAGCAGATGGTTCACACTTGGGCTGACCCCGAACAATTTCACTTCCGAGGTGAGGAGGCATTTCCAAAGACAGACATGCATAATATATAAGTAGTCTACCTTAATCTTTCAACTGTATGCAGCCCTCTCATTTTTTGCTTTCATGCCTGTGCGTTCCTTTCTGCTGCTTCATGAGTAACCATGTTAGGACATGCTATTGGTTTTAGATATAAGAATGAGAAGCAGAATTTCTGCTGTAGACTGCAGGCAGTTTACAACGGTGTGATATTCCACAATTTCATTCACTGAACAGATTTTTTTAGACAGGAACGCTAAATTCTCTACACATATAAATTGCCTCAGTCTCTCACCTTGGGCCTGACACTTCTGAGGCTAGAGGTGGAGCTCACAAGTCCACAATTCCAGGAGCACCTAATTAAGCTGGCTGGATTTGTCACGACAAAGTTGTGATCTATGTCAGTTTTGGCACTCATATTGCCTTCCAAGATTTCTATGACCTCAGACATTTTAGGCCTTTGTTTGCAATCAATATGCAAGCACCACATTGCGAGCTTCATCATCTGAATTGCTTCTTGCTTGTGTGCCTGAATGTCACTACTACTGCACATATCAATCAAATCTACCAACTGATCACTCTTCAACTTCTCCTCCAGTAAGGTAATAAGATGAAAGCTCTTTTTCGTAACCACTTGGCTCTTATCCCTGTCGATGAGCATGCACAGTCCAAAATCATAGAGTTTAGTGTCCAAGTTATCATCTAAGAGGATGTTCTGTGATTTCACATCCATGTGAGCAACTCTCTTCATGCACTCCTTGTGAAGATAAGCGAGGCCCTTAGCTATATGAGCAATAATCTTGCATCGTGTTTGCCAATCCTAGCAAGGAGTGTCATCATCGTCGTGCTGGTGAAAGATCCACTGGTCCAGCCGTCCAGGGATCCTTTAGGCATGTACTCATAAACCAAGAGCCTATGCGATTTCTCTGCACAAAAACTTAACCAATTACCCTCACCAGATTGAAATGGTGAATGCTGCCGATGGTCTGAACCTCTGCCAAGAATTCTCTTTCCCTGACCCATTCTATCCAACCGTTTCACCGCAATTACTTCCTCACCTAAACATCCATTGAAAACAGACCCAGATCCTCCTTCCCCGAGCTCCTCTCTGAACTGATCAATTGCTTCTTGTAGCTTCTCAAATGTGAACCTTCTGGGCATCCCCGATAGCCTCCCAAACTCTGCTTCCTCCTCTTCCTGCTGCATCTCTTGGCGCCGCTGCAGGCGTCGTCTATGCAAGATGAAGAAAAGGCCCAAGGATGTGACAAAAATGAAGCCACCTAAAGACAAGGGCGGAGCCCGGAAGTCGATTTTTTGAATGTTAGGGGGGCCAACCGTGTTGAATTTTCAAAATTTATTTAAATTTTAAAAAATTTAGTGGAAAATTCACGTTCATAGGGGGCATGGGCCCCCTGCCTGCCCCCTAGTCTCCACCCCTGCCTAAAGAACCACCTGGAATAAAACTAAATATGCTCCTAAAGACACTTCTGAGGCTAGAGGTGGAGCTGACATGCCCGCAATTCCAGGAGCACCAAAGCTTGCTGGATTTGTCACGACAAAGTTGTGATCTATGTCAGTTTTGGCACTCATAGTGTCTTCCAAGACTTTTATGACCTCAGACATTCTAGGCCTTCGTTTGTAATCAATCTGCAAACACCATATTGCGAGCTTCATCATCTGAATTGCTTCTTGCTTGTGTGCCTGACCGTCACTACTACTGCACATATCAATCAAATCAACCAATAGATCACTCTTCAACTTCTCTTCCAGCAAGGTAATAAGATGAAAGCTCTTTTCAAACCAAGAAGTGTCCAGGTTCTTCCTTCCACTGATTATCTCCATCACCACTACACCAAAACTATACACATTAGCCTTTTTTGTGATGTGCGATGTCAACCATTCAAGCGCTAAATACAGAGGCGGAACCAGAAAAAAGATTTAGGGGGGCCGAGATGAAGATAAGGCATGGAGATAACACACTAAACAGCTCCTTCACTTGGAAATAATTAATGTTGCAATGGCTGCAGCAGGATTATTCAAGAAAATTTTAGGCATTCGGGGGGGGTCCCCCCCTCATTCTTGTAACCACTTGGCTGTTATCCCGGCCGATGAGCTTGCACAATCCAAAATCAGAGAGTTTAGTGTCGAAGTTGTCACCTAAGAGGATGTTCTATGGTTTCACATCCAGGTGAGCAACACTCTTCATGCACTCCTCGCAAAGATAACAGAGGCCCTTAGCTATATGAGCAATGATCTTGCATCGTGTTTGCCAATCCAGGCAAGGAGTGTCGCCATCACCGTGCCGGCTAAAGATCCACTGGTCCAAGGATCCTTTGGGCATGTACTCAAAAACCAAGAGCCTATACGATTTCTCTGCGCAGAAACCAATTACCCTCACCAAATTGATATGGTGAATGCTGCCGATGGTTTGGATCTTTGCCAAGAATTCCCTCTTTCCCTGACCAGCTCTATCCAACCGTTTCACCATGATTTCTTGCTCGCCTAAATGTCCTTTGAAAATGGACCCGAATCCTCCTTCGCCTACCTTCTCTCTGAACTGATCGGTTGCTTCTTGGAGCTGCTCAAATGTGAACCTTCTGGGCATCCCTGGTAGCCTCCCAAACTCTGCTTCGTCCTCTTCCTGCATCGCTTGGTGCCTCTATAATCGTTGTCTACGCACCAACATGAACAGGATGAAGGATGTGACCAAAATGAAACCACCTAAAGAACCACCCAGAACAAAACCAAATATGCGTCCTTTCTTGGATTTTGATGAGGATGTGATGCTACTTATTCCATTTGCAGTAGGTGAAGGTGGAGGTGAAGACAATGACACAAGATCGGCTGGGGGACAGAAAATGATCTGGTAGTCTGTTCCTGACGAACAGTTATATACGAGGGGACCATCATCATCGGTGGCGTAAGTGTAGACATTGGGGCACATCCGAAAATAGAACACCATGTTGCTGTTTACCGTGCTGCCGTTGCAGGATTGGCACGCGCCGCAGCAACCCCCTGGTACCTTGAGCTCATCGGGGCACTACGACGCGATGTTAGCCACGCAGCGTGGGCCCTGCTGCACCCGATGATCCCGGCACTGGTAGGAAGTCCATGGGCATGTTGAAGCCATCGATGACGGTGATGTCAAAGAAATCCAGGCTGTTGAAGGCACCCAGCCACCAAAGGTGAACTCTGCAAACGTCATCGGTAGCTAGCCGCTCGTCTTGCATGCCAGCACGTCACGGCAGTCACCCGTCTGGCAGGACTTGTTGCCGGGGACCTCGAATGAACAACCTGTGTGCGCCCACACATGTCCCCTTTGGGTGTTGTTGGGCACTTGGAGTACCCAGGTGTTGCCTGGGTCCAGCCGCATGCCGCCGCCCACAGGTGTGGTGGCCAGCCACACAGTGTAGGAGCATCGGTTGGTGATGTTGATGGTGGTGGTGGTATAGCTGCAGCCGGTGGCGATGGCGAGGACAGGGAAGAACAGCAGCAGGAAGAGGTGACTCCAAGTGCTCTCCCAGCTCCCATTATTGATGTGTCTGTGTGATGGTGCCATTTGTTTTCAGGTCTCTTTGAGAAGTACAATAATAGCGGAAAAAATTGGGTACAGCCGGGCCATACGCGGCACCATGCGGACGCCCAGTAAAATGATGACACCTAAACCTCTGGCTCGGCATAGCTCCGTGGATTCCTTGGCTTGGCAGAATTCTTGACACGTGTCATCGTTTCACTGGTTGTCCGCACAGTGCCGCGTACGCCCGGCCTACCCAATGTTTTTTTTCCCAATAATAGAGCTTTTTTGGCACCTGCGTCTCTAACGGGTCAATAGTCCACCGTCCACACCTAACATGGTGGCAACTTTATTGGACTTGGAGTGACATGCCCTGCTGCCGGCGCCTGTGGCAGGCAGGGCACCGCACGCCCAGCCGGCTGGCGGGAGGTAGGGTAACAACGGTCTTGAACAGAGGGGAGCAACGGTCCTGAATAGCGGTAGTGACGCCTGACATACTGGTGGCAGTGCCCGTCGAACGGATCCGCTCCTTTAAAATGAAAAAATAAACTACATGTAGGCCCTATTTCAGTTTTTAGAAAGTTATTATAGAAGACCGTCGGAGGAAAAAAGTAAAGTTGCTGTTTATTTTGTTAACTTGCTAAATTTATTGGTTTAGCAAAGTCTCCTAGAGATGCTCTTACGTGGGTCTCAATTTATAATGCCTAGTATGGTTCCATGAGCTAGCTTGTGGGCTGGAGCTGTCAAGGAGACCATTTCTTTGGGTAGTCCGTCCTAGCTTGGCCAATACCGTTAATTACCCTGACGGATTCCTCGAGACCGTCGAGAAACGAGGGAAGATTGTGACATGGTCGCCTCAGCATAGGGTTCTTGCCCACCCGGCGGTCACTTGCTTCGTGTCGCACTACGGGTGGAACTCGGTGATGGAGGGGGTGAGGAACGGGCTGCCGTTCCTGACCTGGCCATATTTCACCGACCAGTTCATCGACGAGAGTTACGTCTGCAATGTCTGGAAGACCGGCCTGCGTCTGGTGAAGGACGCCGGCGGCGTGGTGACGAGCGAGCACATCGCTGCGCGCATAGAGAACCTGTTGAACGGTCCGGCGACCGTGTCTAGGGCGTTGGAGCTGCAGCAGGTTGCGTCCAAGAGCATCGGCAAAGATGGCACGTCGTTCCACAATCTGACGGCCGTTATTAACGCCATGAAAGGCTGATGTGACAAGATGAACTCATCATCGGCTGTGTTCAGTTCCTCAAAAAAATCACTGTGCAAACAAAAGATTCCCCGTCACATCAAACTTGTGATACATGCATGGAGTACTAAATGTAGATGAAATCAAAAACTAATTGTACAGCTTGGTTGTACTTTGCGAGACGAACGTTTTAAACCTAATTAGTCAACGATTGGACACTATTTACCAAATAAAGCCAAAACGTGCTACAGTACTTTTTTTTACACCTTTTCGCGGAACTAAACACACCCATCATCATGAACAAGTTGCAATGACATGCCAAATCAAAAGGCCGAATACTAAAGAACAGCCTGTCATTTGCCAAAAAAGATATGGCTAACGATCAGTTTCCTATATATCCAACAATGTATTATTTTTCTCGGAACAAGCAACAGTTGTAATGACTGTATATCTGGCCGTCAGTTTCATGGCGTTCGTCGTTCGAATTCTTCAACCCTTTTTCTCTCAACAACTGATATGAGAGTACAAGTGTGAGTGTGTGACTCACTAAACTAGTTTCCAAAGGTCACTAAGATTCCAAATGTTGCGCAACGAAACGTAAACGAACTAGCAAAGTGGCTCGCTGAAATTGTGTGGTTACCAGACTGTTTAACCATAGTATGTTTTAATGTATGCAATCTTTACGCATGTTTCACCACATGTCATGCTATTGAATTTTGTAACCCTAGTATGATTTCATAAATACTTTTATGGAAGTAGCTGTGTTCCAGCATCAACGATTTTGCATGGTATGCATTGCTCTTATATTTGGTAGGCGCCAGCATATATACCCTTATGCCATTAATTCTTTGGATATACAGTCATTATTATGCCACTAGAAAGTGCATAGGTTATTTAGCTTTGTTTTAAGTCAAATTTATTTAATTTTAACAAAAGTTTTAGAAAAATGTATTAATATATATATAAGTTCAAATAAATTGTACTATCAAGAGATATTTGATGTATAATTTAATCAAATTTGTTGCCATACCCAGGTATCCCAATTACTGGAAACTACCGAATACTGACTCCGGATCAGAGAAGACCTAATGGCACACGGCGCCCTGTTCAAGGAAGGAGATCCCCAAGATTACGCCAGGATTCCGACTAGGACACAACCATTAGCTTGTAGGGCAAGTTGATCCCAGATATAAATAGGTAGCTAGACCTAAGATTGTAATCATCTCATCTCTCATAGGCAATAGCCACATTGTAATCGCGAACTCATCGCAACTAGACGTAAGGCTTTTACTCGCTTCTCAGAGGGCCGAACCAGTATAAATCTTGTGTCCATTGTGATTGCTCATCGCACCAAGCAGGATCCCCAAGGAACCAAATATCTTCCGGTCAAAAACACCAACAAAGGTGCACCAGGTAGGGGGATTTTGCGTGGAGATTGATCATGCTGACCGTCAAGGGAGTTTGGTACCTAGTCTGACACGTTCTGATGTTGCTGTTCTACCAACCTCAGTCAAATATGAGATTATGGGTGATTTTTACTCATATTCCCAGATCCATTCACCATCCCACGATGTGCCGCCAATCATCCAATTTGGTAGTTTAGTTTTCGAGCACCAGGGAGATTTCAACCTTAGGTTGACTAGGATCGAGGATCCCGATTTAACTCGCACTGGTCGGAGGTTTTCACCTCCTGGGGACAGCCTACTGAAGGGATCGCGTCGACCGAACCGCCCATCTCAACCTAGACTACCATTATTACATTCAGACCTATCACAAGCGGTTCGTAAAGCCCATCACTAGTGCTTTTCGGTCTCGGCAGTAAGCTATCGGTGGTGATGATATTCTCATCATAGGCGGTTTGCAACTGGCGGTGATAACAGCTTATCACAGTCGGTTCGTATTACCAGCCGGCGGTGATTTGAATTTTAAAAATTCCCAAAAACAGGACAAAAAATAGCAAAAAAATTTGTTTCAATCCTGGGAAGCCCCCCCACTAGCTCTAGCTTCATGGTACCGAGAAGCTGCTCCTGGGGACCGCCTACTGAAAGGGATCGCGTCGACCGAACCGCCCATCTCAACCTAGACTACCACTACTACATTCAGACCTATCGCAAGCGGTTCGGAAAGCCCATCACTAGCGTTTTTCGGTCTCGGCACTAAGCTATCGGTGGTGATAACATTCTCATCATAGGCGGTTTGCAACCGGCGATGATATCAGCTTATCACAGTCAGTTCGTATTACCGGCCGGTGGTGATTTGGATTTTGAAAATTCCCAAAAATAGGCCAAAAAATAGCAAAAAAATTTGTTTCAATCCTATGAAGCCCCCCACTAGCTCCAGCTTCATGGTACCGGGAAGCTGCTCTAGCTTCAACTTAACGCTATTTTTCATGGTACGCGGTGCTGGGATTCGATCCTGAGATCTTTGTCCTTTGCTCCTCTAACCACTACTCTCCTAAGTCACTTGTGTATATATAGCATATCCATTCCTCTAGTATTTACTTTTCAGGATTTAAAATAAATATTTAGAACCCTAAATGGCCTGAGATGAAAAAGTCATAAACCTTCTAATCGAGATCTACAACTTTGATTTTGGTTGTTTCGCTATCCGAGGTCATTTAACAAATTTGAATTTCAAAACGTCAAAACATCAGCCAGACTTTAGGGACCTCAAATGATTTCAAATGAAAAACTCATCTCCAAAGTTGTTGTTCTCATCGAGATCTAGAACTTTGGTTTAGGTCGATTTTCCATCAAGGTTGTTTGAAAATTTTGGTTTTTAAAATTTTAAAACTTCAGATACAAATTTGAAATTATAAATGATTTCTAATAAAATATTTGTCAACTATAAAGTTGTATATCTCATTGAGATCTACAACTTTGCTTTTGGTCATTTTTCCATCTAAGGTCGTTCGTACAATTTAAAAATTTTGAATTTCAAAATTTGAGTGCTTCAAACAAAATTCTGCGACCGTAAATGGTTTCAAATAAAAAAGACATCAATTACAAAGTTGTCGATCGCGTCGAGGTTTGTTTTCATCTAACTTTATTTGAAAAAGTTATGAATTTATTTATATTGCAGCATGGTTATTACCGTCGTATCATACAACAAGCTGGCGGTGAAAATGTCTTCATCGTTGGTTCATATGGCGAGGCGGCAGTGACGAGGAGTACATTATCACCACCGGTTAGTGGTGCAAAGCAACTGAGATGATGGACTATCACCGCCGGTTGGTAAGACAAAGCAGCGGTGATAGTTATCAATCCGCACGTTCTTACGAACTGGCGGTGATACTCTCATCACTAACAGTTCGTATTACGAACCGTTGGTGATAGCTATCACCAACGGTTTTAATGATAACGACGATGATAAAGGTGTTGGTGATAGGTCAATTTATAGCGGTGTAGGAGGGCTTGGACGACGAGATCAACCCCTACGAGAGTCACCGTGTCTACATGGAAACTCGCGATGAGCAGCAGGTGAGCGACGCCGGATCATCAGCAACGCATCCACCGCCACGTCTCAGTACTGCACCGACACTTAACACAATTCATATTCAAAACCTGAAAATTTGTTGCATCCAAACACTTCAAGGTGCTCTGAAACCAAAGTATTTCATAAAATCATGATATTTTTCTAACTCTAGAAATATTTTGTATCCAAACAGGACCTTATATAGACCAACGACACTTACACTCACTCATGGATTTTTTTTATATTTTTGAATTAAGTTTTTGCAAAAGTATTTTTTGTCTAAATTAAAAAAATGCAACACTATACTACTGCCACCGATTGAATCAGCGGCAAGTACCTATCCATGGTTGAGTTGGCAGAATTTCCTCTTCTCTGTCAGCTAATCTTAAAAATTCATAAATTCAAAAATTTTAAAGATACAAATCATATGAAAGTTATAGAGAAAAAATAGATCTTATAGAGAAAAAAATAGATCTACAAGTTTTTAGGTCACGAATTTTTAATTTGAAGTCGCTTTGGTAGCTAAAAAGTTGATACAATGTTCAGATCTATATTTATACATCTAACCATTATATTGATAATTTTGGAAAAAAGGTGGCTTCAAACAAAAATGTTGTGAACTATAAGGTTGTAGATTTTATCATTTTTTACAAGAATAGATTTTATAATTAAATACAATTCTTATATAAATTTTATCTTCATGTGTGACTATATGAAAAAAAATTATAATTTTTTGAAGACGTACTACATAAGGGTGCCTTAATTTATCCACTAGCTAGTGCAACATGTTTTAGAAAAATTATAACTTTATCATATAAACTTTGATAGGTAAAAATTTTTATGCAAATATTGTAGATACATAAAAGGTCTACAATTTTGTAGTTTATAATATTTTCATTTAAAGCTATCTTGAAACCTAAATAATAAATTTAATATTTAGATCTACAAATGGACATCTGAACAGTATTTAAAATTTTAAGTATCAAAACAATTTCAATTAAAAAATCATAAACTATAAAGTGGCAGATCTATTTTTTATCTACTTCTTTCTTATAAACTTTAACTTCATCTAAATTTATATATAAAAGTGATGATTTATCTTTTTAAGATGAGACAACAGAGGAATAGAAAATTCCGCAATTCAACCGGCGGTGAGTACCGGTTCAATCGCCCATAGTAGTATAATTTTGCAATTTTTTAATTGGGATAAAAAGTTTTTCAAAAATAAAGAGTTTAAATACTATAAAAAAAATTCCTCACTCAGCGTACGTTTTTTTTAGCAAATTCAGCGTACATCTACTCTACTAATTCACCATCTTTTTCTTTGCTAAACCCACAAAAAAAAACAATCCCCGCTGAGAAGCCCCCTCTCCATTCATGCAGGAAATTGTACCCAGAAAAGTAACACCTTTAAGATAAACCGTCTTCTCTCTCCTTACTCAAATTCAACAGTCACGATTGTGTGTATGGTACCTCTCATCCCTCTCATCTCCAACATGCGAGGGAACCATCCGCGCGACATCCGCGAGTCACGTACCGCAACATCCGCGAGTCACATACCGCGACATCTCCGGCAGCCGGCGCTGCCTCCAGGCCCCACCCCCGATCCGCGATCATGCTCGCGCTCTACACGCCCCGCCGCCCCACGAAGCCGGTGGAGCATCGGACCAGGACGCCGGTGTTGGTCAGCAGCCGCCCCACCATCGCGTGGTGTCAGCGTCCGCGTGAATGTCTCCAGGCCCCGCGGCATCACGCCTCCGTCCCCACTCCCGCGTGGTGTTCTCCATCGTGACAGGATCGGTCTCCAGTACGCCGGATCGGATCATAGGACGCCGGTGTTGTTCAATATAGCAGCCCCACCATCACGTGAACGTCTCAGATGCGGCGGCCGAGCGGTGGGTGTTGGCAACCACACGGCGACCGCAGGTGCGTGGCATTGCAGCTGATTCAGTAAGGCTCAGTTTTATTAGACCCTGAGACAATTCTGTTCATTCATCCTTCAGGTATGCACGTGTAGCTATATACACTACTCCAACTCTTTGGCGTGCACGTGATGTTCCTAGGGATGAAAACAGTACGGATATTTTCCGACCGTATTCGAGACCGAATTCGTTTAGAGGGGTTCAGATCTGTCCGTATCCGAGTCCGGATATTTAACATCCGATACCGTATCCGTATCCGAATATTTAAATCGCATATTTATGATGTCGACATCCAATCATATCCTATCCGAAATGGCTGACATTATCCGTATTCGAATCCGAATCCGACCAGAAATATGAAAACAAATATGATATCAGTGATATCCGTCCGTATCCGATCCGTTTTCATCCATAGATGTTCCTGACTGAATGTGCGTTGTATCTATTTGTGCAGTCTGCGGAGAACGAGAGCTCGTTGACGATTATTACCTGAACTTGCTAGACTGGGGATGTGCTGAAAGGCATCTATCTCTCCTTATTCAGATATATATTGCCTTTTGTTTGCTTGATTTGTATCTTATGAGACATCTCGCAGTGTTAGCATGGGCAATATACTATGATTTTAATTGTTTGTTTTCTTGGGTGTTTAAGTGTGTGATGATCAGCACTCTGATGAGTCTTTAGTGCTTATATTATTAAGAAGTTGTACTTTGGCCGGTTTGTACTTGACACAACTCGATTTGTTTAATTGAAATTGATGACATTTCCAGAACTTATATTCCTCTTTTTTGACATGCACACCAGGCACTAAACCGAAACATGAATCTTATATGTTTATTTTATTTTAAACTATGAAAACATATAGTATTGTTTGTTTTGATGTGTATGTACGAAATGTTACCACAGCGTTAGCACGGATAATATACTAGTCTGAATAATGTGTGTGTTTTTATATATACTGTCTGAATAATGTGTTGACGGGCAATATATCTGCAGCACTGGAGACGGACTGTATCCGGCTTGTCCAACCTGGCCCAGGCCTAGAAATGGCTGACCCCACGTGGCCCAGGCCCAGGCGATCTGCAGCATTTCTGCGCTTGTCTCTCTTCTCCAAGCGGCAGTGCCATTCCTCTCTTCTCATGCTCTCCCTCACCTTCTTCTCCCCGTGCGAATGCCAGACGCCGATAGGGTGGGTAGCCACCACCGGTCCCACCGTGGTCCCTCTCGCCGGCGCTCGCGTGCGGCTAGCCTGCGCGCGGCTCCGTCGAGGGGCTCCACTGCGGCGCCCTGTGAGCGGAGCCACACACACCCGTGCAACAAAGGCGGCGACGCAGCGACGACGGCGGTACGGCTCACGACCGCTGAGGCACACTAGGTGCGCGCGTGCTGGGTTTGATGGCGCGCACGCTGTTGGTTCAGATCCGGTCAGGTGTGCGCATGGCAACATTGTTACGTCGCTCGTGCCGTTAAGGTCACTCCGGCGGTCCGGCCGGCTCAGGGGCGCCAGTGATCCACGTGCGGCGGCTTCGAATCATGTCACGTGCGGCTACATGGCGAGTAGAGGTGAGTTTGCTCAACCTAGGGTGAAACTGAGTTAGAGTTAGCTTTGGAACTTTGGGGAATTTTATTTGAGGATACTTGGGACTTTTCTCTGGATTTGTCCAACCACCTTGTTCTCAATGCTTATCCCAGGCTAAAAAATTGTTGATCAGTGATGAAAACCCTAGCTTTTAATTGTGTAATACTTAAACTTGAAATTAGACCAATTGTTCACTGATTTGCATCTAATACGCCATCTTAGAAACTTAGTAACATAAACAGAACTACCATTGCACCTAATTCAGGATTTAAATCCACGGAAACAGTAAGCCTTAAAGTCTAATTACCGTAAAACACATTGTTTGCTTACTGATTTATCATAGATTAGATCTGATGTGCACCTTAGATTTTCATATCTTGGGTTTACAGCATCCATGAATTTGACTTAGGCATGCACTGAAAACAGAGCTGTTATAGATGAAAACTATCTTAATCATGCTTTATTGAAACTGATAAACTTTACAGAGGACATTATACTTGACTAGCTGAATGGAGGCCTCCTCCAGTCAATGGAACCCTTTCATTTTGCTTTCATGTCTATGCGTTTCTGCTTCTTCATATGAGTTAGCATTGTTCTAGGACATGCTATTAGTTTTAGCTATAAGAATCAGAAACAGAATTGCACAATAATTGAAAGCTGAACAAAACTAAAATAAGCGAATTTGTACTGTGGACCATAGATGGTTTACAATGTTGTGAATTCTGCAGTTTTAATCACTGAACAGATTTTTCTAAAAAGGATGCTAAATTCTCTCCACATATAAATTGCCTCAGTCTCTCACCTTGGGCCTGACACTTCTGAGGCTAGAGGTGGAGCTGATAAGTCCACAATTCCAGGAGCACCAAAGCTGGCTGGATTTGTGACAACAAAGTTGTGATCTATGTCAGTTTTGGCACTCATAGTGCCTTCCAAGACTTTTACGACCTCAGACATTTTAGGCCTTCGTTTGCAATCAATCTGCAAACACCACATTGCGAGCTTCATCATCTGAATTGCTTCTTGCTTTTGTGCCTGACTGTCACTACTACTGCACATATCAATCAAATCTACCAACTGATCACTCTTCAGCTTCTCTTCCAGTAAGGTAATAAGATGAAAGCTCTTTTCAGACCGAGAAGTGTCCAGGTTGTTTCTTCCACTGATGATCTCCATCACCACCACACCAAAGCTATATACATCAGCCTTTTCTGTGATGTGCGACGTCAACCATTCGGGAGCTAAATATCCTGGCGTGCCTCTCATTCTAGTAACCACTTGGCTCTTATCCCGGTCGATGAGCTTGCACAGTCCAAAATCAGAGAGTTTGGCATCGAAGTTATCATCTAAGAGGATGTTCTGTGGTTTCACATCCAAGTGAGCAACTCTCTTCATGCACTCCTCGTGAAGATAAGAGAGGCCCTTAGCTATATGAGCAATAATCTTGCATCGTGTTTGCCAATCCAGGTGAGGAGTGTCGTCATCACCGTGTCGGCGAAAGATCCACTGGTCCAACGATCCTTTGGGCATGTACTCATAAACCAAGAGCCTATGCGATTTCTCTGCACAAAAACCAATTACCCTCACCAGATTGATATGGTGAATGCTACCGATGGTCTGAACCTCTGCCAAGAATTCCCTCTTTCCCTGACCAGCTCTATCCAACCGCTTCACCGCGATTGCTTCCTCGCCAAAACGTCCTTTGAAAACCGACCCGAATCCTCCTTCCCCGAGCTTTTCTCTGAACTGATCGGTTGCTTCTTCCAGCTGCTCAAATGTGAACCTTTTGGGCATCCCTGGTAGCCTCCCAAACTCTGCTTCTTCCTTTTCCTGCATCTCTTGGCGTCGCTGCAATCGACGTCTATGCAAGATGAACAAAAGGACCAAGGATGCGACAAAAAAGAAACAACCGAAAGAACCACCTAGAATAAAACCAAATATGCTCCTTTTCTTGGATTTTGATGAGGATGTGATGCTACTTGTTCCATTTGCAGTTGGTGAAGGTGGAGGGGAAGACAATGATGCAAGATCGGCGGGGGGACAGAAAATGATATGGTAGTCTGTTCCTGTTGGACAGTTATATACGACCGGACCTTGATCTAGGGAGTAGCTGTAGGCGTCGGGACACATCCGAGCATAGAACACCGTGTTGCTGTTTACCGTGCTGCCGTTGCAGGATTCGCACGCGCCGCGGCAACCCCCTGACTCCTTGAGCTCATCGGGGCACTGCGACGTGATGTCAGCCACGCATCGTGGCCCCTTGCTGCACCCCGACGATCCCTTGGATGGCACCGGCACCGGCAGGAAGTCCATGGGCACGTTGAAGCCATCGACGACGGTGATGTCGAAGAAATCCATGCTGCCAGGTCCACCCACAGTGAACTCTGCCATCGTTATGGGTGGCTGGCCGCTTGTGTTGCATGCCAGCACGCCGCCAGTCACCCGTCTGGCAGGACTTGTTGCCGGGGCCGTCGAATGAACAACCGGTGCGCGCCCACACGCGGCCGCCACCAGTGCCGCCGGGCACTTGGAGCACCCAGGTGTTGCCTGGGTCCAGCTGCACGCCGCCGCCCACCGGTGTGGCAGCCGGCCACACGGTGTAGGAGCATCGGTTGGTGATGTTGACGGTGGTGGTATGGCTGCTGCTGGTGGCGACGGCGAGGATGGGGAGGAAGAACAGCAGGAGGAGGTGGTGAGTCCAAGTGCTACTCCCTGCTTCCATTGGTGTGTCTGTGTGATGGTGCCATTCTTCAGATCCAATCTTTCGTAAGTGCAATAATAGAGCTCTTTTGGCATGTGCACGCGTTTTCAACCGGTCAATGGTCGACCGTCCACACCTAACATGGTGGCTACTTTATTGGACTTGGGAGTAGAGCTCTTCTGGCAATTGCGTGTTGATCGGCTCAACGGTCAACTGACCAGTGACCACTGCCGTGCCGGTGTACACAAGGTTCTTCCACAGAGATGTATCTACGTAGCTTTCTTAACCCTGGAGATTCTGGAGAAAATATATCAACAAAAACGCTTTCAGCTTCATTTCTTTGAACTGAAGCAAGAAATGCTTTCAGTTCTTATACTGAACTTGCTTTTCCAATGTAGCGATAAAGAGGGACAGGTGGACTTTCTTCTGACGTGTTTGCTAGTTCTGCGTTAATATCAGACTCATATTAATTACGACGCACTTGAAAAAAGGGAAAAATCATAGCAATTATCAAAAAAAATCTGACATTTAGTTTGGTAGACACTATTCACCATTTGCAATATTAACCATTACATCCTTTTTAATTTGCGAACACAAGGTTGACAAGTACCCTTGTGTGTTCGTTTTGTGATGAGTGATTGTCAATGTGATCCACGAGGTAGGTTGAGTGGTGACTAACCCTACCTTGGCGAAAGCCTTGTGTGCGACATGTCTCTTGGCTTGTGTTGTGTAGGTGTGGAGCACGGAGACGGTAGCCGACGGCGAGGTGAAGGTCAAGGAGGACGTGTCGTGCCGATGGACTTGAGGGGTGAAGGACAGACGTGAGGCTTGGACCGAGGGACCTGGAGGCCGGGTGGCTAGCCGCGCTGGCTGACACTTGGGACATCGACAAGCGCGAGAAGACATAAGAGTGACCGTGTTGACCGTGGAGGTGACACGCGTCGGATGGCGGGGGACGCGTATGAAGTACGCTACTCGCGGAGCGGTTTGATGGTTTAGGCCTCAAAACCATCGGAGGCGGGTTTACGGGTTTGGGCCTCAAAACCCGGGCGGAGGTTCCGAGGAGGAACGGACGGCACGTGGCGGCATCGGGGAGTTCGCGTCGAGACGAAGCTACTGGTGAGGAGGCGCGGTGGCTGTCGGATGAAGTTGACACAGGGTTGGACCTTTACGCCCTTGGGCTAAATGGTTTGGCTCATTTGTATCCAGGGGCAAAACTAGGAATATGTAACAGCTCTGTTAAATAGGATGAGGGAGCCCCATCTCCCTCACCTCCTTCATTTTAGCATTTTCTTTCATCCTTGTTAGGGTTTCCTCTCCCCTTAGTTGCTTGTGAACTGAAATTTTCGTGGTGATTTTTGTTGAGATTTTTGAGATGGGAAAGGAGGCCCAAATCCTCCTCGTGCCCTCTGGGATTCCTCAGTTTAATCTGTGATTTTTGTTCACTGTTTTTTACTCTTTTTCGTTCTTGCTACGATCTGATTTTCCCGGAGTTTCGGTCAATCCCAGGTGATGAATTTTTGGGGATAAGTTTGTACCTTGGTGAATTTGGTCTGTGCGAAGTTTGAGAATGAATCGTTTTGATTTGGTCAAGTTTTTCTTCATTTTTGTGGTCGGCGCCCCTTCTCTGTTCGTCGTCTGTTTTTCGCGAGTTGAGGCACTGGCACATGGGATTTTTACAGGAGCGTTACCAGAGCTGGCACACAGGTGTCGTACTTGCTTCCTAGAAGCAACGCTCATCCTTTATCTTGTGCTGCCCGTCAGTTCTAGTCGTTCTCTCAGTCTTCAGGTTGGGAACAGCGATGCCGGCAGTGCAGACCCTGCCGTGCTCCAGCAGCCCGAGCAGCATGGGCCTAGGCGTTTCTCCGTTCATTTTCCACCGGTGTTAGGCTGCAGTACGCCAGTCAGAACGGCCCCTCTCGGTTCGATTTATTCTTGTCGATTTGGCAAGTCTGGCCCTTCCTGGCAAGCAGCTTGTTGATCAGGCCATGCAGCAGCAGTAGTGCTCCCAGCCCTGAGCACATCCACCACCGAGCAGCTGCTCGCCGTGAGACCCTGGTGGCCCTCTTCGATTTGCTCAGCAGGAGCTCTGCCTGCCTAGGCTTAGCTTGGTCAATCACGTTCTGTGGTGCAGAGTGTTTCCATTCTCTTGCAGTACAACAGCTCTTCCTTGATTTTAAATTCATCCTTGATTGATTGGACTTTGACTCTGCTTTGGCTTCAGTGAGTTACTACAAGTATTTATTGGCTGATCTATGAAATATTATATTACTTCCTCCTACTTGTTTTTGGATCCACGACTGAGGGATAACTCACTTTCTTCTCAGCTTCCTGCGTTCATCCCTGACCAGCACCGAGTAAACAAGCACAGCAGTGCTGTCCCTTGGTGGGCTGCTCGTCATGCTTGAGTACTCCCTCTAGCGCAAAAGTTTGGAGCTGTTGTCTTTCTGCTTGTGTTGCAGGCGTGCCCTTCTCATTGCTTCTTGTGTTCTCTGTTCGTGTGTCCTGGTTCATCAAGTCTCCATTCAGGCAACGGGCAGAGCCTAGTGCCAACCGTTAGTACTCAACAGAAGCTAGCTGCTTCCCTGTTCTCTGTTTGGCAATACTTCTAGAGCTTACGATTTTCGTCCGCAGTTTATTTGTTTGAGCTCCGTTTTGAGTTTCGTCAGTTGCGTTGGATTTCTACCGTTCTGAGTAATTATTTTAAAGTGCCCTCGTCACTAGTTGGCTTGGGTATTTTAGTTTCGAGGACTTGCTTGTGTTTGGCGGTGATTTTGGGATAGCGGCCAATTATTTCGGAAGAAATTTTAGGCTCCCATTCACCCCCTCTCTGGTCGCCGTTTTCGGTCCTTCGATTGGTATCAGAGCCGGTTAAGGATCATTCTACCTTAATCGGTCCGTGATCCACAAAGGCGACATGGAGCGTGGTTCCGGCAAACCACCATTCTTCGATGGAACAAATTATCCCTATTGGAAGATCCGCATGTCCGCGCATCTCTAGGGGATTGATTGGCTTGTTTGGGAGATTTGCGAGGATGCTACTTACGTTGTGCTTGAACCTCATGCTCGTGTCACGCAAGATCAAAAAGATCGACACAACGCTAATAGCAGAGCTCACGCAGTTCTTTTCTCGAGTCTTTCTCTTCAGGAGTTCGAGAGAGTCTCCGATTGTACTAATTCTCGGGAGATCTGGGTGAGGCTTCAGAGCTATCACGAGGGGACCGCATAGGTCAAAACCAGACTCTACGAGACGTATAAGAGGGAGTATGAGAACTTCACTCAGCTTGATGGCGAGTCCATCGATGACATGTTTTCTCGCTTTCAGACCATCGTCAACAAGATGCGAGCAAACAAGGCACAGTTACCTTATGATGATCATGAGAGGGCGCTCAAGCTTTTATATGCCCTAGATCGGAAGGTATGGGATGTGAAGGTGACCGCCATCATTTAATCTTCGGGGTATGAGACCCTCACCGTGGATGAGCTTTTCAGCAAGCTCAAGTCCACCGAGATCGACTACCAGACCCAAGCCAAGCTCAAGAATCCCTCTGCACCGACTATGGCCTTGGTCTTAGGTAATGGCTCAAGTTCTTTGGCTAACCCTTCACAAGTGTCTTTTGCCTTGTCTTCTTTGGTGTCTGTCATAGAGGAGCAGATGGAGAGTCTTGGGGACGACGAGCTGGCGTTGATCATCAGCCGGTTCTCGCGGTTTCACAACAACCGCTTGAATCGCCGACGTGGTGGTGGTCCGAAGGAAGGATGCTACGGCTGTGGAGATCCCGACCACTTCGTCGCCCACTGCCCCAAGAAGAACAAGCACTCCTTCAACAAGTACGACTCCAGCAAGCGCAAGGACAAGTGCGAGTACACCTCCAAGCACAAGTCGAAGGGAGGATTCGACAAGGAGGCACTGAAGAAGTACTTCAAGAAGGCCAAGGCTCAAGAGCGCGCCTTCCTCGCCTCCCTTAGCGACCTCAACAACGACACCGATGACGACCGGTCTTCTTCTTCCTCGAGCGATGATGACTCCGAGAAGAGGCGTGAGGACAAGTTGACCGGGCTTTGCTTCGTCGCCAAGTCCATCCATGGAGGCTACTGCACCATGGCTGTGGATGAAGGGGTGAAGCCCAACAAGGACATGCTTCCCAGTGACGACGACTCTATCGAGGTAAAACCCTCCGTCGATACCCTTATTGTCGAGCTTGATATCATGACCGATACTTTGATGAATCAAGATAAGCTGCTGAAACGTGCTGCTCGTGAGAGGAAAGAGTTTAAGGACAAGCTAGAAGTTGTGGAGAAAGAGCTTGAGGAAGCTAAGAAGCTTGTTGTTCATGTGTCTGACGAGGTTGAGTGCGATGAATGTGCTGTTCATATGACTAACTTTTTTGAGTTGCAATCTAAGTATGCTGCCTTGTTAGATGAGAACGATGAGCTGAAGGCTAGGTCTAGCTTGTTGGGTGCGTGCAAGTCTTGTTCAGGCTTGCAATCTGAGCTGGCAGAGAAGAATACCAAGATCCATGCTCTTGAGAAGGCCAGTTCAGATAGCACTATTGTTGAGTGTGCACGTTGTGAGAGTTTGGTGTTGGAGCTTGAGTCTTGCAGGCATGACAAGATGAGATCCGAGGAAGACAACACATATCTTCGGTCCATCTTGAATTGGGTGTCTTGTAGTGAACCGCAGTTGGGCATGATGATGAGCCAGTTCAGACGGGGAACTGGAACATCGAGAGTAGGCTTTGCTCTAGGTGGGAAGGGTGAAAATGTCTATGGCAAAGTTGGTGAGTTCAGTGGTTTGAGCCCAAGTGAGAAACCTTCCACTACTCTCAAATTGATCAAGATCAATCCATCTAAGCCTACCGAACCCACTGTGAAAGATGGAGTGTTTGAAGAACCTCCAAGAGCTCCACCTCATAAACAAGTTTGGGTTCCAAAACCGAACTATCTCAGAAACCCACTTGACACTCTACCGAACATCTCTGAGGATCCCCTTCCTAAAGTCAAAAAGCTACCAAGAGTGAACCATACCCACAAGAGAGTGAGCCAACAACCACCTAAGAGAGAGGTGAGGTATCACTGTGACTATTTCCATAGGGATGGTCACCTTGTTGAGTTTTGCTTTAGGAGGAAGAGAGATGAGCGGCGGGAGTATGAGTTGAACAACCGGAACATGTACCGTCCGCCCCATGGCGTACATGTGCCTCCTGTTCAGAGGCGCAATGCTAGGCCAAGAGGTGCAATGCCTCAAGGTGCTAGGCCTCAGGTTGCTAGACCACGCGGTGGTCATGGTGGTCGTGCCCGGCGTGGTTCAGATCATGATCAATATGACTTTGGACCTCATGACAGTGGCTTTCAGTCCTACAACTCTAGCAGACCACGTTTTCCCCCACGTGGTGCCCGCTTTCCTTAAATGGGACATGACTTGTTTGGTGTTTTTCCTAACACTTTTCCAGGGCAAATGAGCCAACACTGGTATCCTTCACAGTTTACTAACCCCAGTGTTGCGCCATTTGCTCATCCTATGTCTTTCTATTGATGCAGGACGGAGGTCTAGAGAACACATGGCTCATTGATTCCGGATGCTTGCGCCACATGACCGGAAGTTCTAAATGGTTCTCCAGCCTCGACCCCGTGCAATGTAAGGAGTACATCACATTCGGGGATAATAGCAAAGGTAAAGTGCTTTCTCGTGGGACCATTCGGGTCAATGAGAGTTTTGTCTTGAAGGATGTTGCTTTGGTTTCAAACTTGCATTTCAATTTGCTTTCTGTTTCGCAACTCCTTCAAGATGGCTTTGAAGTGCGCTTTAAGACCGGCTTGTCTCGAGTTCTTGACTCTCAGGAAAATCTTGTTTGCCAGATTGTTCCTTTTGGCCGTGTCTTTCGAGCTGATTTTTCTCACTCCTTTGGCTCTTCTCGATGTTTGGTGGCCGGATCCTCCTCTGAGCTTTGGAAGTGGCATAGGAGATTTGGTCATTTGAGCTTTGACTTACTAGCTAGGTTGAGCTCACTTGATCTAATCCGAGGATTGCCCAAGTTGAAATTTGAGAAGGATTTGGTGTGTCACCCTTGTCGTCATGGGAAGATGGTTGCCGCTTCTCACTCACCTGTGAATCAAGTCATGACCAAGGAACCTAGCGAGCTACTTCACATGGACACAGTTGGTCCAGCTCGGGTTCGGTCAGAGGGTGGGAAGTGGTACATTCTAGTGATCGTGGACGATTTTTCTCGCTACTCTTGGGTGTTTTTCATGAAGGGTAAGGATGAGGCTTTTTCACATGCTCGAGATTTGATTCTTCGGTTGTAAAATGAGTTCCCTAAGAATGCCATGAGAGCGATTCGCAGTGATAATGGCACAGAATTCAAGAATACTCACTTTGAAACCTTTTATGCTTCTTTGGGCCTTGAGCATCAGTTTTCCTCTCCCTATGTCCCTCAGCAAAATGGTGTTGTTGAGCGTAAGAATCGGACCCTTGTTGAGATGGCCAGGACGATGCTCGATGAGCATAGGACTCCTAGGAAATATTGGGCCGAAGCTATCAACACCGCGTGTCATGTTTCTAATCGCATCTTTCTTCGAGCCTTCATGAAGAAAACTTCTTATGAGCTGCGATTCGGTCGATTACCCAAGGTGAGCCACTTTTGAGTGTTTGAATGCAGGTGTTTCATTCTAAAACAAGGTAATTTAGATAAATTTGAGTCTCGATCCTCGGATGGTGTCTTTCTTGGTTATGCTTTACATTCTCATACATATCGAGTACTTAATCTTGAAACTAACCGAGTCGTAGAGACTTGTGAAGTCACTTTCGACGAGACCATGCCTTGTTCTATTCCTGTCTTTGAAAGTGCAGGTGATCAGGAGATTTGTGAGAGCATCTTCGTTGAGGAGAATGAGGAAGATGCTGATTGGGGAGATGTAGAGCCGACCTCTTCGGCTGTTCCAGTCGAGTCTACGACAACTACTTCGGCTCACGGACCAGATCCATCTTCTTCCACTACATGGGGTCCGCACGAGCCGCCTCCTCAGCCTACGTCGGCTGCACCTGAGGAGGCCCCAGCAGCTGTAACAGAACCGACCAAATTATAAGAGCATAAGTACAAAAACAAGCACTGAAGCGCTCAAATTTTCGAACTTGAGCCCATATAATCCCGGTAGTCAATCAAAACCACGAAGGATTTCAAACCAACTTGCTTACAACCAGGATCGCATCATTCAACATACAACATCATACGTTACATTTCACAAGTAGTTCTGAAATAAGTTTAGACATACGGAGTCGCAATTATTACAAACCAAGTTTATAAAAGTAGCGGAAGCATAACACACACCAGTTGTTAACTACTGCCAGTCTTGATGATCAACAACCCACAAAAGCATGAGGAAAGTACATAAAAGATGATCACGCCCAAGTGATCTAGTCTTCTTCACCCGCAGGGTGGAGACAAGTTTTGCAGAAGCCTTGATAGAGCATATCATCTGCAACAGGAGGGAATAAACCCTGAGTACTGGAATGTACTCAGCTAGACTTACCCGTCGAAAACCAGAAATAAGATGACACCAAGGATTATGCAAGGCTTACACAAGAGGCTAGCTGACATAACATTTTGCATAAAGGCATAAGTAATTTAAACTCTTATAGCCTGTACTAGCAGTTATTTTTAGCATTTACCTGTCATCTATCTTAGCACCTGTACTAAACATGCACTTGATTATAATCAAACAATTATCATTATTATATCCAGAGCAGGTATGAATTGTGGCAACATTGTATCCTTCCCTTAACCACCAGTTTATTTAATGAGATCTACGTTGCCGCTGCTCAAGTCAAGTGCTCACTAACCGGGAGCGACGGCGATTCGAATCGAATTCCTATCCAGCTGGAGGGGTATTTCTAACACTCACCGTGCAGACCCCTGCCAGGGTCGCACAGGCCACCGTTTCATATGATTCAGGAATCGCGGGTTCGAATAATGTCGCGACCCCAAGGGCGACACTCTGCCAGGTGATAGGGACTCTAACCCCCCCTTGGTCTCACGCCAATGTCCCCAAGCACATCCTTTCTCTCCTCCAAGAAGCAACCTACCATTCGATTCCCGGCCTGAACCACATTACTCGACTTCGCGGTCGGAACGGCTTATCCGGCCAACTAAGTGTTAGACTGCGTTCAACATGACTCAAGGACGTACAGCGAATCGGTCCTTAAACGACTCAGACGGGCATAGCTCCACACCCAAGACATGAAGTGTCTTGCGGCTGTACTATCGAACTCCCGCCCGGTCTCAATTTCATTTTTAAGCATGGTTCCATCCACGATAGCCATAAAGCCACTCGTGACTCCTTCCTACATCTCGCGGATGACCGGAAATCACCCGACTTCTACCGAACTAAGCAGGGCTAAGCATTGACACGTGCCTAAACCTAATATAGGATTAAGTACGATATCTGGACAAGGACAGGTATAATGCAACAAGTGTTTTCATATAACTCCTACAACTTAATGCATTAAACAATTAAAAGTACTCAAGATTAATTTATAAATCAGTAGGTTCAGCATGCACCGGGGCTTGCCTTTCAGAAAGGTCGAAGGCCGGTGGTCAGGACACTCAGGTAGATCTTCGGCAGGAGCTTCGTCGCCGGCTGGTTCCTCTAGCTGCTCCGGCTGGTCCTGGACTTCCTTCGGAATCACCGGCTCGAATTCGAGGAGAGTTACCCCCTCCGGAACACCTATTGCATGAGTGCATAATAAATCTCATGGATGCATAATAAAAGGTGTAGTATGCTCGGAATAAAATACATTTCAGAAATAAAATATAATAATCTAATCAAGTTACTTTATCAGTACGCGCAAATCTCTTCTCCGGTGGAGAAGTACTTACCTAATCTACCCAACCTAAGATATAGTTGTTCATCTTCGGTTAAGGCCCTAACACCTAACAAACACAAGAGTGACATTATTTAGGTTACCACAGTAAGACATTCTGGACAGCAGCTCAAAGATTCTAACATAACTGGAGAATCCTAACTCCGAAAGATATGATCTAAGACAATCTGAAAAGCCTAAGAAATGCACTACAATTCATTTTTAGACCTCAACCTCAAACTCCTAAGTTTTCCATGTCAAATTTCACAAGTTCCAGAATCTGTTCTCTCTAAACAGAGAGCAGTCTATTCTGGACTGGCACTTTAAACAGCAATAACTCCCAAACTACTAAGCCAAATGCTCTCAAATTTTGACACAAGCTCATTTACAAATTTTACTACAACTTTGGTATTTACAAGTTTTCCAGCAACCACCTTTATCCAAGGTCAAACCTAGAAATACTATCAGCTGTCCAGAAAACCTAAAATTGCAAAGATTAAATATTTATTGATGTGGCAAACATTCTCTAAGACCAAACTAATACTACTACAAGTTCACAAATGTCACAAAAATACCAGAAAGTAAGGTGTGCCCACCTAGAATAATTATTTAAACCCATTTCTTAATTTACTTAAGTAATTAAGTGGATTTTTAAACATATATGTAAACTGCTCCTAAAATTCTACAAAAATTACAGGGGACTCTTTGACCCAAAAAGAGACTACTGTAAAAATTTGAACTAAATTTATTCAAAGCAACTTACTGAACAAAATTCACAAGCCCAAAAGGCTGATTTTTGTGAAATTAATAAATCATATTGAAAAGTATCAAACAATAGATTTCATAATTTTCTTGGACACTTTAGGGTACCAAGACATTCTCCAAAAATTTATATGAACATTGCACATGTAGAAACATTACTAAAATTCATTTAAGTATTTCCTAGAATAACAAGATAGCATTATAACTTGAAAAGTACTTAAGCACTACTGCCCAAATTTTTACCAGAGCTAGAGCAAGTATAAATTAGCCTACCCACCAAATTTCATAATTTTTGGAATACTACAGCTCAAGTTATACATTTAACAAATTTGCATTCATTTCAAAACACATTTGAAAGATCTATTTATTTTTCCCAGAAAATAAACATCACATACTAGATTTATATTTTTCTAAAATACTACACATCATGTAGAGCCTAACAAAATTTACCTCATAATTTTTGAGTAAGTAAAACCCTAGATATATATTTCCTAAACTTTACCCATAAATCTGCGGCAAATATAGAAAGGAAATAAAAATGAAAATCGAAACCCTGCTACCGGGCCGGCCTGGGAGAACCACGCGGCCCACTCCCCGCGCTACGGCCCGCTCCCGTGCGATGGCCCGCTACCGGCCTCCCGCTCGCGTGCGCGCGTCTGCCAGGGTGGGGGCCTCTGTCAGCGAGAGGGGGACAGAGGAGCGACGAGCCGAGAGCTCCGGCGAGCGGATTCACGCCGCCGGCGGCTCCCCTGTCCAAGCCGAGCATACCACCGTGCTCTCCACTCCAAACCGCATCTAGGCATGTACTTTTTCCCAACTCTACCGTGCCGGAGCACCCTTGCCGACGGTGAGAGCGGACGGCAGCGAACACGTGGCGGTACGCCGGCGTGCTCCGGCCGCTAGATGGCCGGCAGAGGGGTGCGCCCGCTTCCTAGAACCCTGGCGGACTTCCCGAGGTTACCCAAACGGATTGGGATGGGGTGGAGCAGCTTGGCCGCGTGAGCACCTGGCCGTCGGCCATGGCGGCAGTGCGTGGCCGTGTTCCGGCTTGACCGGACCGAGACTGGCGGTAGCGTCAACACTCGAGCATCTAGGTGTGCAGGGGAAGAGGGACCGTGAGCGAGGGAAGATGGAGGAGTGCGGTGCGGTGCTGGCCACGGTGGCTCTCAACCACGGCGGAGCTCCGGTGACATTTGAAATGGGCGGACGCGACAATGCGGCTCACCTTGGGCTCGATTGATGTCACGGGTTGGTCGAGGAGGTGCAGGGCAGTGTGGTGGTGTGAGGGGTGTTGATTTGGCCGGTAGGAGTATGGCAGTGAGCTCTCACGGCCGCGACAAGGCACGCGGCGACGATGCGGCTCGGGGCGTCCGCCTGAGCTCGGGAGGAGCAAGAGAGAGGGCAGAGGCGCGAATGAGGTTGGGGGCGGCATCGTGGCGCCCTTGAAGCCCTCGCGGTCGGACTGGTGGGGCCACGGCCGGCGTACGGCTGCCACCGTGCGGCCACGCGTCGACGACGGCCTGCGGCTGGTCGGCCACGCTGGTCTGACAGACTGAACGAAACCGGCATTCAGCGACTGACAGAGCAAGTTTGATGTAGATTATCTCCTAATCCATCTCGAGTTAGCAGAATATGACAATACCAAAATTGTGGAGCTACATGAGGGCTACAAGTTTGCCAATTGGAGTTTGGACTGGTTCGGCCTGGATTTGAAACTACAGGGCTCCAAAGTAGTGTACTTGGAAACTGAAACCTAGTTTCAGTCACTAGGCCGACTGAAACCCAATTTTCAAGACACCATAACTCCTAAACCATTTAGAACTAGGTGATGGTGATATTGACAATGTTGTAGAGCTATGTGTGGACAACAACTTTGTCAATTGGCTCAAGGACTGGTGTGGCCTAGTTTGTGAGTTACAAGTTGCTAAAGTGAGGTACAGTGAAACTGAAAAGTCCAATTTCCAGACTTAGAATTTTTCTAAGTGTTGATCACCACTCAAGCTGACTTGTGGGCCATTTTTGAGCATGTTCTGGTCAATTTCATGAGAGGGTCATATTGAGACTTTTGTTCCCCATAAAATTCCCTACAACTTTGCTTAAGGGTGCTCTTCCATGCAAGGTCTCTAGACTAGACTTTTTAATTGGTCAAACCATAGCATCCTAGGGCCAAAGAGTGGTCAACCACCTCTTGGAGGGCATTTTAGTAATTTTGGCCAACATGAACCTTGCTCCAAGAGTTACCCTAGGTATAACTAAGGTGTTGTAGGACATAATTGACTACTCTACCTTTTTGTCACACCAACTATCAAGTATCACATGATGTGAGCCAAATAAAACTTCTAAAACAATCACAGTTGTTGCATCACATAAAATAATATGCATGATGCATGCTTATGCTTATGCAAATGCAATGCAATTATGGAGCTAAACACTTGAGGTGTTACAGCCCTCCCCCCTTATAAAAATCTCATCCCGAGATTTGGAAAGCGTACCATTTTTCATAGAATTCCTTATAACCATCCCGCAAATAGTCCTCCCGTTCCCAGGTAGCGTCACTCTCACTACCCTGATTACTCCACATTACTTTATACCACTTAACCACTTTGCTTCTAGTCACTCGTTCCTGAGTATCGATCACGCGGACTGGCTTTTCTTCGTAAGTTAGATCGGATTCCAGCCTGATATCTCCTAAAGGGACTCTTTCCTCAGGAACTCGAAGACACTTTTTGAGCTGAGATACATGGAAGACGTTGAATATGGCACTCATTTCTGGAGGTAACTGGATTTTATACGCAACAGCTCCACTCTTGCCTATGATCTGGAAAGGACCCACATATCTCGGCGCAAGTTTCCGCTTAACACCAAAACGTTGGACACTTTTCATTGGAGAAACTTTCAGATACACGAAGTCTCCAACTTCAAACTCGAGTGGTTTTCTACGACGATTAGCATAACTTTTCTGTCTAGCTTGGGCTGCAGCCATATGTTTTTGGATGGTACGGACTTGTTCCTCAGCTTCCTCAACAAAAGCAATACCATAAAATCTCCTTTCACCAGCTTCTACCCAGTTTAGTGGAGTTCTACACTTACGACCGTACAAAGCTTCGAATGGAGCCATCTTAATACTCTCTTGATAACTATTATTATACGAAAACTCGGCTAGAGGTAACCATTTTTCCCAAGAACCCTTGGATGAAATGACACATGCCCACAACAGATCTTCCAAGATTTGGTTAACCCGTTCCGTCTGACTAGACGTCTGGGGGTGATAAGCAGAGCTTCTCACTAACTTGGTTCCCAGAAGGTGATGCAAGTGCTCCCAAAAGCGAGCAGTGAACTGGGGACCACGGTCAGATATGATAGTACGAGGTATCCCATGAAGCCGGACTATTTGATTGAAATACAACTCAGCATAGTCAGTGGGACGATAGTCCACTCTAACTGGAATGAAATGAGCTGACTTGGTCAAACGATCCACAATTACCCAGATGGAGTTATGATTTTTGACAGTAGGAGGAAGACCGACAATGAAATCCATACTTATCTCTTCCCATTTCCAACCTGGGATAGACAGTGGTTGAAGCAACCCAGCTTTCATGTGCACAGCTTTAACTCTACAGCAGGTGTCACACCTAGCCACATATGCAGCTATCTCTTTCCGCATTTTGGTCCACCAATAGTATGGCTTCAAATCATAGTACATCTTATTGCTACCAGGATGGATGGACAACTTAGAGGAGTGTGCTTCAGACATAATATCATTTCTAAGCTCTCGGTCCTTAGGCACAACTAACCTATCCTTGAACCATAGTACACCCTCTTCATCTACCCTGAACTGTGTAGTTTCTTGTTCTTTCATCTTACGCTTGATGTGGAATATACCAGTGTCAGTCTTTTGGAGTTCAATAATCCTGTTTTTGAGAGTACAACTGATAGTGATGTTGTACAAGACTGCTGGATGTAGAAGGCGAGATCGATGAAAATCAGTTTCAACTAAGGAATGGCAGTGAGACTTACGGCTTAAAGCATCCGCAACCACATTTGCCTTGCCAGGATGATAGTGCACTTGAAGGTTATAATCTTTAATCAACTTGAGCCATCTTCGTTGACGCATATTCAACTCGGGTTGGGTGAAGATGTATTTGAGGCTTTTGTGGCCTGTGTAGATATTGCAAACATTACCCAACAGATAGTGTCGCCAGGCTTTCAAAGCATGAACAACTGCGGTGAGTTCTAAGTCATGCGTTGGATAATTCGCCTCATGCTTCCGAAGTTGTCGAGAGGTATATGCAATTACTCGGCCTTCCTGCATCAACACACCTCCCAAACCTATGCCTGAGGCATCACAATAAACATCAAATGGTTTCTCGATATCCGGTTGTGCCAAAACCGGAGCTGAGGTTAGGAGGGTTCGCAGTTGGTGAAAAGCCGCATCACACTCAGGAGTCCAGACAAATCTGGTGTCTTTCTGCAGCAACCGAGTCATTGGCTTGGCTAATTTGGAGAAATCCGGGATGAAGCGACGATAATAGCCAGCCAAACCAAGAAAACTTCGGACCTCGTGAACCGAGATAGGAGCCTTCTAGTTCAGTACTTCCTGTACCTTGGCGGGGTCCACCATAATTCCTCTATCGGACAACACATGCCCAAGGAAAGGTACTTCACGAAGCCAGAATTCGCACTTACTGAACTTCGCATAAAGTTGATGTTCACGCAGTCTTGTGAGGACTATACGCAGATGTTCAGCGTGATCCTCCTCATTCACAGAATATACCAAGATGTCATCAATAAATACCACCACAAACTTGTCCAATTCAGGCATAAACACCGAATTCATCAAGTACATGAAGTGTGCGGGGGCATTTGTCAAGCCGAAAGACATAACAAGATACTCATAAAGACCGTATCTGGTAGAAAAGGCTGTCTTTGGAACATCTTCCGGGCAAATTTTAATTTGATGGTAGCCAGATCTTAGATCGATCTTGGAGAAAACTTTAGCTTTAGACAATTGATCGAACAAGATGTCGATGCGCGGTAGAGGGTACTTATTTTTGACAGTGACTGCATTGAGAGGTCTATAATCTATGCACATCCGCAACGACTGATCCTTCTTCTTTACAAAGATAGCAGGACATCCCCACGGTGACGAACTAGGACGAATCAACCCCTTCTTCAAAAGTTCATTCAATTGCACCTTAAGTTCAGCTAGTTCATTCGGAGGCATCCTATAGGGTCTCTTAGAGATGGGAGCCGTGCCAGGCAACAACTCAATTTTAAACTCCACATCCCGATCCGGAGGGAGTCCCGGCAAATCATCGGGAAAAACGTCCGGAAACTCATTTACTACTGGAATTTCGGCCAATGCCTTTGCTTGCACAGCATGAACTTCCCCAGACAAATCAACTTTTCTGGGAAGTTGTACCAGAAAACCCTTTTGATCTGTAGGATCTCTGAGCATAACTACCCGAGTGGATGTATCAATGAGTACCCCATTCTGACTCATCCAATTCATGCCCAAAATAACATATATGCCTAAGCCCGGCAAAACCACTAAGGCAAGCGAGTACTTTCGCCCTTCTATCTCAAGCTCAAGATTCCCCACTACTTTATCTGTCGAAATATTCCCACTTGCTGCGCTAATACAATAGCCCCCACCTTCAACAGTATGCAATTTGTGTGCAAACTCTGATGCAAACTTAGGACTGATAAAGGAATGCGAAGCACCTGAATCAAAAAGTACCACTGCAGGGTGTTGGTCAACTAGGAACTTACCAGCAGTGATAACCTCACCAGATGGGATTTCCTCAATACTGTTATAATAGGCGTGCCCTTGACGGCCACCTTGGTTGACATTCTTCTTAGGGTAGGGACAATTCCTGGACCAATGGCCTGGCTTGTTGCAGTTCTAACAAGGCATGTTGCTAGGAGGGACACTAGAGCTGCCTTGGCCCGAATTACTCTTTGGCAGAGCCACTGTATATGCCTTGCGAAACCCAGTCTTCACTGGCGCCTTCTTTTGCGGAGGACGGAACTTAGCACTTGTGGCAAGAGGGCGAGGAGGAGCCCTCGGGGCAGCTGGAGCTCGAGACTGTGAAGCACTCGCCTCAATGGCCCTTTTGCGGCTCTTAGAGGTAGAATAAATAGCATTGTTGTTCTCTTGAGTCAGAGCATCACTAATAAATTCATTGAAAATAGTGCACTTGCTAGTGCCCATAGTCTTCATCAGCTTTGGGCCGAGGCCTCTTTTAAAGCTAGCAATTTTCTTGGAATCGGTATCCACAAACTCTGTGGCATACCTTGCCAGGTTGTTGAAAGATTATAGATATTCGGTCAAGCTTTTATTTCCTTGCGACAGCCTCATGAATTCTGTGTGTTTGATAGCCATAAGACCTGGAGGAATATAGTTCCCACGGAATGCAGCCTTGAACTGGTCCCAAGCAATCGGGACATTTGCAGGCAGTGTGGAACGATAGTGGCTCCACCAAATACCCGCTGGACCATGCAATTGATGAGAAGCATATTCAGTCTTTAGCTCATCAGTCAGGCGAAGCAGACGAAACTTTTGCTCAATAGTATTTAACCACTCATCAGCTTGCAGTGGTTCCTCCGCCTCCTTAAAGAGCGGGGGCTTAGTATCAAGAAAGTCCTTGAAATCACTGTATTGATTGGGTTCTGGGCCCTGGCGGCCAGGACGAGCTTCCTGGTTAGCCAGCTGGCGCATAGCATCTGCCAACATGCGCTGCCCTTCGACCACTGTCTGCATCAGCTCAGCCGGGGTAGGTGGTGGCGGAGGGGGTGGCTGTTCCTCATCCTCATTGCCACGACCCCGACGAAGATTGTACGACATCTGCAAAATGCATAGCCAATGAGCACTGACGATGTGGGAAATTTGTAGATGAATTATTATAAATATGTCATACTGACTTCATGAAATAGACTTCTCAAAATACTCTTGGCACAATAATTCATCACCACCGCACAACCCATTCAAGCGGATCAAATGGCGCAATCATGCGATAGAATCCAACAAGATGTACTTTGATAAAGGCTCACACACGAGGAGCACAGCAGTTACTGAACCGTTTACGTTAAAATCTACGTGATTTTTGATCTTTTGCCCGGTACTTGGATTCAATTTCAAAGTGTTTAGTTGACTGAAAAAGGCTACTTCAAACTGATCACAAAGAGACTTCTCAATGGTAGAGTTCCATGGTGGATCATGACTAACCACCTCGATACCAGCGTGTGCCAAGCAGCACAACCTTATGTCGCGCGCCATAGGAGGCCCTCGGTTTCGTCGCGGCACCGAAGGGTGCTAATCGTGACACCATCATCGAACGCCACACAACAAGACATCCAATTGCGATCGAAATTAACAGGTTCCACTAAACATCCAGGAAGCATAGGGTTCGACCTTACATCTGAAAAGTCAAGTTATTACAAAGCCTCACTCCAACACATGGAGGGCACAAAGGACGATCCTAACATCATAGCTACGTGATAACTACTCTAAGCATCGTCCTCAGAGTCGGTGTCATGGATCTCCCCGCCGTCCTCATCACTAACAGGCTCTAACTCCTCATCTTCTTCTTCTTCTTTTGGTTCCTCTGGTTCGGCATCTTGGGGTCCGTTGACCTCCACTTCATCATCATTTTCAGCCATAACGATTTCAGAACCCATGTCCTCATCGACGTTGTTGTTTCGAGGCAGCAGGGGATTAAGCTCATTGTTCAGGCGGTGCACTTCTTCATGAAGATTGTCATTGTATTCTTCAGCATTCTCCAATTGCTGTTCGAGCTCAAACTGACGAGCCCTCAGAACGTTCTCCTCGTGCCAGGCTTCATCCCTCTGGTTCATGACACGGACCAGCATGCGTTGACAGTTGCGGTTTGCTACTGTCAATCTCTGGACTGCAAGGGTTTCCTGGTCACGATCACGGATCACTTGCTCCAGTTGCTGACGCGCTGCATTCCTGGCAGCAGTCACTTCAGCCAACTCTGCCCTCAGCCTTTCCACCTCAGTAGGCTCAGGGCGGGGCTCACGTGGAGCGAGCTGGTGACGCGGTGCCCTGCCCCCAGTGGATTTGCGAGCGGTCCTCTTGGTACGTGCCATCTGAAGCAATAAGATACGACTTAAGTGAGGATTATTTAGGGGATACGAAATTTAATTTAGTCGGGAGTACTGAAATTTTTAAGGAGGGAGTAAATGATATGTATGATATAATTAAACATGATGCATGCACGTTCCGTACGCCCTCTCACCTTAGTAGAAACCTAAAGTTCTAACGCTAGGCGGTGGCATACATACGTTCTCTCACATAAGCGAAACTATCGGTCTACTCGTTACGCTGTTAGTGTACCTGCAGAAAACCTCATTTCAGCCCAACAGTTTCCCAATATATGCACACAAGAAAGCAGTAATTTAAATACTTTCCATATACACATCCCCTGATATATATACTTCAGTATCAAAGCTACCCGATATAAAGGTTCCCACAATTAAGTGCTTACGTAATTACATGGTTTAAACATGTAAGTATGCAAGTCACCAAAACTACTCTCCCCTAGATCGCCGGTTGGACGATCATGCTCTCACAACTCACACTTACCAGAGCGTCGAGGCAATTGATCCATACATTACCACCCAAGTGGATGGCATCCATACAATATCACGCCGTATGGACGACGAAACAAAAACAAACAAGGCCCCCAAGTTAGTCTTTATAATAAGCCACCTAAGAGTCCTTATTTGGGCTAAGGGATGTGATCACTGGCATACCTAAAAATAATTTTTAGTGTTTTAACCCTTTTTCATAATCAAATACTTTTGTTTTTAAATACTCGTAAGATGTTTTTAATGTTGAATTATGCTCCGGTACCAGCTGTAACAGAACCGACCAAATTATAAGAGCACAAGTACAAAAACAAGCACCGAAGCGCTCAAATTTTTGAACTTGAGCCCATATAATCCCGGTAGTCAATCAAAACCACGAAGGATTTCAAACCAACTTGCTTACAACCAGGATCGCATCATTCAACATACAACATCATACGTTACATTTCACAAGTAGTTCTGAAATAAGTTTAGACATACGGAGTCGCAATTATTACAAACCAAGTTTATAAAAGTAGCAGAAGCATAACACACACCAGTTGTTAACTACTGCCAGTCTTGATGATCAACAACCCACAAAAGCATGAGGAAAGTACATAAAAGATGATCACGCCCAAGTGATCTAGTCTTCTTCACCCGCAGGGTGGAGACAAGTTTTGCAGAAGCCTTGATAGAGCATATCATCTGCAACAGGAGGGAATAAACCCTGAGTACTGGAATATACTCAGCTAGACTTACCCGTCGAAAACCAGAAATAAGATGACACCAAGGATTATGCAAGGCTTACACAAGAGGCTAGCTGACATAACATTTTGCATAAAGGCATAAGTAATTTAAACTCTTATAGCCTGTACTAGCAGTTATTTTTAGCATTTACCTGTCATCTATCTTAGCACCTGTACTAAACATGCACTTGATTATAATCAAACAATTATCATTATTATATCCAGAGCAGGTATGAATTGTGACAACATTGTATCCTTCCCTTAACCACCAGTTTATTTAATGAGATCTACGTTGCCGCTGCTCAAGTCAAGTGCTCACTAACCGGGAGCGACGGCGATTCGAATCGAATTCCTATCCAGCTGGAGGGGTATTTCTAACACTCACCGTGCAGACCCCTGCCAGGGTCGCACAGGCCACCGTTTCATATGATTCAGGAATCGCGGGTCCGAATAATGTCGCGACCCCAAGGGTGACACTCTGCTAGGTGATAGGGACTCTAACCCCCCCTTGGTCTCACGCCAATGTCCTCAAGCACATCCTTTCTCTCCTCCAAGAAGCAACCTACCATTCGATTCCTGGCCTGAACCACATTACTCGGCTTCGCGGTCGGAACGGCTTATCCGGCCAACTAAGTGTTAGACTGCGTTCAACATGACTCAAGGACGTACAGCGAATCGGTCCTTAAACGACTCAGACGGGCATAGCTCCACACCCAAGACGTGAAGTGTCTTGCGGCTGTACTATCGAACTCCCGCCCGGTCTCAATTTCATTTTTAAGCATGGTTCCATCCACGATAGCCATAAAGCCACTCGTGACTCCTTCCTACATCTCGCGGATGACCGAAAATCACCCGACTTCTACCGAACTAAGCAGGGCTAAGCATTGACACGTGCCTAAACCTAATATAGGATTAAGTACGATATCTGGACAAGGACAGGTATAATGCAACAAGTGTTTTCATATAACTCCTACAACTTAATGCATTAAACAATTAAAAGTACTCAAGATTAATTTATAAATCAGTAGGTTCAGCATGCACCGGGGCTTGCCTTTCAGAAAGGTCAAAGGCCGGTGGTCAGGACACTCAGGTAGATCTTCGACAGGAGTTTCGTCGCCGGCTGGTTCCTCTAGCTGCTCCGGCTGGTCCTGGACTTCCTCCAGAATCACCGGCTCGAATTCGAGGAGAGTTACCCCCTCCGGAACACCTATTGCATGAGTGCATAATAAATCTCATGGATGCATAATGAAAGGTGTAGTATGCTCGGAATGAAATGCATTTCAGAAATAAAATATAATAATCTAATCAAGTTACTTTATCAGTACACGCAAATCTCTTCTCCGGTGGAGAAGTACTTACCTAATCTACCCAACCTAAGATATAGTTGTTCATCTTCGGTTAAGGCCCTAACACCTAACAAACACAAGAGTGACATTATTTAGGTTACCACAGTAAGACATTCTGGACAGTAGCTCAAAGATTCTAACATAACTGGAGAATCCCAACTCCGAAAGATATGATCTAAGACAATCTGGAAAGCCTAAGAAATGCACTACAATTCATTTTTAGACCTCAACCTCAAACTCCTAAGTTTTCCATGTCAAATTTCATAAGTTCCAGAATCTGTTCTCTCTAAACAGAGAGCAGTCGATTCTGGACTGTCACTTTAAACAGCAATAACTCCCAAACTACTAAGCCAAATGCTCCCAAATTTTGACATAAGCTCATTTACAAATTTTACTACAACTTTGGTATTTACAAGTTTTCCAGCAACCACCTTTATCCAAGGTCAAACCTAGAAATACTATCAGCTGTCCAGAAAACCTAAAATTGCAAAGATTAAATATTTATTGATGTGGCAAACATTCTCTAAGACCAAACTAATACTACTACAAGTTCACAAATGTCACAAAAACACCAGAAAGTAAGGTGTGCTCACCTAGAATAATTATTTAAACCCATTTCTTAATTTACTTAAGTAATTAAGTGGATTTTTAAACATATATGTAAACTGCTCCTAAAATTCTACAAAAATTACAGGGGACTCTCTGACCCAAAAAGAGACTACTGTAAAAATTTGAACTAAATTTATTCACAGGAACTTACTGAACAAAATTCACAAGCCCAAAAGGCTGATTTTTGTGAAATTAATAAATCATATTAAAAAGTATCAAACAACAGATTTCATAATTTTCTTGGACACTTTAGGGTACCAAGACATTCTCCAAAAATTTATATGAACATTGCACATGTAGAAACATTACTAAAATTCATTTAAGTATTTCCTAGAATGACAAGATAGCATTATAACTTGAAAAGTACTTAAGCACTACTGCCCAAATTTTTACCAGAGCTAGAGCAAGTATAAATTAGCCTACCCACCAAATTTCATAATTTTTGGAATACTACAGCTCAAGTTATACATTTAACAAATTTGCATTCATTTCAAAACACATTTGAAAGATCTATTTATTTTTCCCAGAAAATAAACATCACATACCAGATTTATATTTTTCTAAAATACTACACATCATGCAGAGCCTAACAAAATTTACCTCATAATTTTTGAGTAAGTAAAACCCTAGATATATATTTCCTAAACTTTACCCATAAATCTGCGGCAAATATAGAAAGGAAATAAAAATGAAAATCGAAACCCTGCTACCGGGCCGGCCTGGGAGAACCACGCGGCCCACTCCCCGCGCTACGGCCCGCTCCCGCGCGATGGCCCGCTACCGGCCTCCCGCTCGCGCGCGCGCGTCTGCCAGGGTGGGGGCCGCTGTCAGCGAGAGGGGGACAGAGGAGCGACGAGCCGAGAGCTCCGGCGAGCGGATTCACGCCGCCGGCGGCTCCCCTGTCCAAGCCGAGCATACCACCGTGCTCTCCACTCCAAACCGCATCTAGGCATGTACTTTTTCCCAACTCTACCGTGCCGGAGCACCCTTGCCGATGGTGAGAGCGGACGGCAGCGAACACGTGGCGGTACGCTGGCGTGCTCCGGCCGCTAGATGGCCGGCAGAGGGGTGCGCCCGCTTCCTGGAACCCTGGCGGACTTCCCGAGGTTACCCAAACGGATTGGGATGGGGTGGAGCAGCTTGGCCGCGTGAGCACCTGGCCGTCGGGCATGGCGGCAGTGCGTGGCCGTGTTCCGGCTTGACCGGACCGAGACTGGCGGTAGCATCAACACTCGAGCATCTAGGTGTGCAGGGGAAGAGGGACCGTGAGCGAGGGAAGACGGAGGAGTGCGGTGCGGTGCTGGCCACGATGGCTCTCAACCACGGCAGAGCTCCGGTGACATTTGAAATGGGCGGACGCGACAATGCGGCTCACCTTGGGCTCGATTGATGTCACGGGTTGGTCGAGGAGGTGCAGGGCAGTGTGGTGGTGTGAGGGGTGTTGATTTGGCCGGTAGGAGTATGGCAGCGAGCTCTCACGGCCGCGACAAGGCACGCGGCGGTGATGCGGCTCGGGGCGTCCGCCTGAGCTCGGGAGGAGCAAGAGAGAGGGCAGAGGCGCGAATGAGGTTGGGGGCGGCATCGTGGCGCCCTTGAAGCCCTCGCGGTCAGACTGGTGGGGCCACGGCCGGCGTACGGCTGCCATCGCGCGGCCACGCGTCGACGACGGCCTGCGGCCGGTTGGCCACGCTGGTCTGACAGACTGAACGAAACCGGCATTCAGCGACTGACAGAGCAAGTTTGATGCAGATTATCTCCTAATCCATCTCGAGTTAGCAGAAGATGACAATACCAAAATTGTGTAGCTACATGAGGGCTACAAGTTTGCCAATTGGAGTTTGGACTGGTTTGGCCTAGATTTGAAACTACAGGGCTCCAAAGTAGTGTACTTGGAAACTGAAACCTAGTTTCAGTCACTAGGCCGACTGAAACCCAATTTTCAAGACACCATAACTCCTAAACCATTTAGAACTAGGTGATGGTGATATTGACAATATTATAGAGCTATGTGTGGACAACAACTTTGTCAATTGGCTGAAGGACTGGTTTGGCCTAGTTTGTGAGTTACAAGTTGCTAAAGTGAGGTACAGTGAAACTGAAAAGTCCAATTTCCAGACTTAGAATTTTTCTAAGTGTTGATCACCACTCAAGCTGACTTGTGGGCCATTTTTGAGCATGTTCTGGTCAATTTCATGAGAGGGTCATATTGAGACTTTTGTTCCCCATAAAATTTCCTACAACTTTGCTTAAGGGTGCTCTTCCATGCAAGGTCTCTAGACTAGACTTTTTAATTGGTCAAACCATAGCATCCTAGGGCCAAAGAGTGGTCAACCACCTCTTGGAGGGCATTTTAGTAATTTTGGCCAACATGAACCTTGCTCCAAGAGTTACCCTAGGTATAACTAAGGTGTTGTAGGACATAATTGACTACTCTACCTTTTTGTCACACCAACTATCAAGTATCACATGATGTGAGCCAAATAAAACTTCTAAAACAATCACAGTTGTTGCATCACATAAAATAATATGCATGATGCATGCTTATGCTTATGCAAATGCAATGCAATTATGGAGCTAAACACTTGAGGTGTTACAGCAGCTGTTGAGGGGGAGGCGACATCTTTGAGGGAAGCCCCTCGGCACATCCAGCGTCGCCACCCGCCTCAAACCATGATCGGCGACATCAGTTAGCGTGTTACACGCTCAAGGTCATATGAAATCTCATATTTCGCTCATTCCGCTTTTGTCGCTAATTTTGAGCCACAAAATGTTGGACACGCACTTTCTGATCCCGATTGGGTCAATGCTATGCACGAGGAGTTACAAAATTTTGAGAGGAATGAAGTCTAGGTCTTAGTTCCACCTCCACCTGAGTGTCACCCTATAGGTACAAAATGGGTTTTCAAGAACAAGCAAAGTGAGGATGGAGTGGTGGTGAGGAATAAGGCTAGGCTAGTGGCTTAGGGGTTTTGTCAGAAAGAGGGAGTAGACTTTGAAGAAACCTTTGCTCCTGTGGCCCATATCGAGGCTATAAGGATGCTCTTAGCTTATGCAGTTTCAAAAGAGTTCAAGCTGTATCAAATGGATGTGAAGAGCACCTTTTTGAACGGGTACATAGAGGAAGAGGTGTATGTGAGACAACCCCCTGGCTTTGAAAATCCCAAGTATCTCAACCATGTTTACAAACTCCACAAAGCCTTGTATGGATTGAAACAAGCCCCGAGAGCCTGGTATGAGCGTTTGAAAGCCTTCTTGCTTGCTAAGGGTTTTAAGATGGGTTCCGTAGATAAAACTTTATTTCTCCTCAAGCAAGGCACTGACACACTTTTGGTTCAGATTTACGTAGATGATATCATTTTTGGTGGTTCCTCTCACGCTCTTGTTGCAAAGTTTTCTGAGACTATGAGTAGGGAATTCGAGATGAGCATGATGGGCGAGTTGGCATTCTTCCTTGGGCTGCAAATCAAGCAAACACGCGAAGGAACATTCGTGCACCAAGGCAAGTACACCAAGGATCTTCTGAGGAAGTTTGATATGGGCGAGGCCAAGCCTCTTTTGACGCCCATGTCGACCGCGACGGCCCTGGACGAGGACAAGGAAGGAGAAGCCGTGGACCAGAAGGAGTACCGAAGCATGATCGGATCGTTGCTGTACCTGACGGCAACGAGACCGGACATCCAGTTCGCGGTATGCTTGTGTGCGCGCTTTCAGTCTTCACCGCGCACATCGCATCGTCAAGCCGTCAAGCGGATCATGAGGTACCTTCGGTTCACACTCGAATTTGGTCTTTGGTTTTCGGCTTTCTCCTCTCTTTCTCTTTGCGGTTACTCTGATGCGGATTATGCTGGCTGTCGTACTGAGAGGAAGTCCACTTCTGGGACTTGTCAGTTTCTTGGGTCTTCACTTGTGTCTTGGTCCTCTCGCAAGCAGTCTTCTGTAGCCCAATCCAGCACAGAAGCTGAGTATGTTGCTGCTGCTGCTTGCTGTTCCCAGTTGCTTTGGATGGTTGCTACTTTGCGAGACTATGGTTTAGAGTTTAGGCGAGTACCTTTGTTCTGTGATAGCACCAGTGCCATTTGTGTAGCCAAAAACCCCGTTCTTCACTCCAAAACCAAGCACATAGAGGTTCGTTTTCACTTCTTGCGAGACCACTATGAGAAAGGGGACATTGACCTTATTCATGTTGACACCCACAACCAGCTCGCAGATATCTTCACTAAACCTCTTGACCAAACCCAGTTTGCTCGCTTGCGAGGAGAGCTTGGGGTTTGTTATCCTTTTTAGAAGAGGGAAGTTTGTGGTTCTTGTACATTAGTTTTTGGTTTTGTTTTTAGTTTAGCTTTTGTTTTTGCTTTTGTATCATATTTGCATATCATATCATCATGTATCATATTGCATCTTGAGCTTCATCCTTATAGTAGCTAGATTGATACTATGCTCTTGTTGGGGATGTTATGGATATATATGATGTGCTTTGCTTAGGCTCACTTTGATCTCTTGATATGAGCTAAAAATGCCTTTTTCATTTGTGAACATGAATAACACTTGAAGAAACTTGAAACATGTTCACCATTACTTGTAGCAACTAGCATGTATAGGTGTGTCGAGAACCCTTTTTGCTTCGTATATATGCTTAGTTGCTACGGCTCATACCCTGAGTTACACACTTGCTTGAGAAACTTGAATTTGTGCTAAAATTTAAAAAAAAATAAGGTATGAAAAGATCGGGATGGGTCTTTGCTGTCCCATGTCAGAGTATCGAGACAGCTCCCTATTGCACTTAAGGGTGAACTTGAGCTCTGTAATGGATACCGAGATCACTGTCTTAAGCTTCTGATTGCTTTTGGCATAGGCTTGACATGATCGATAAGTCAGGTTTTGATGGCATCGATAACCTCCCGCACACATTTGTTTGACAAACATTGGTGATAAGCTGCATAACTCCGATAAAATTCAATTGATTGAAATTTTAATCAAATCACAAGCTTGTCTCATGACATGATGTGTGAACTTTGTTTGGGGTAGTTCACTTCGCATACATGTGTAGCACAAGGTTGATCTCCTGTCTATATTTGCTATGTGCTCATTCGGTGGTGAACCCTCTTTTAAATTGCTCAAACTTGATCCAACTTGATACAATGTCATATTTCGTCTCATTTGATCACTTTGAGCATTTGCTAGCACTTGTATTTGTTGCTATATATACATGATAGCATCAGCTAGAGCATCTTTTCAATCTACTTGCTATAATTTTGAAGCTTCTACATTTGTGCATTTATGCATTTATAGCATGTTTTGAGGGGGAGTTGCATTCCTTGGGCTCTAACTTGATAAGTGCATATGTCAACAAGGGGGAGAAGTTTCCACTCACAATATTACAAGATATGCATTCATTTAAGTGAGATTGCATTTGTTCAGGGGGAGCTGCACTTGAGCTGCTTTTGCTAGATGTGTTGAGCCTTTGCCTCTTCTGGAGGGTCTAGCAGTTTTTTGGTTTTTCGATTGTTGCTAGTGGTGTTGAGCCCGTTGCCTCATCTTGAGGGCTAGCTTTGTTTTACTTGGTTGCGTCGAGCCGTTGCCCATGCCTTTGGGGACCAAGTTTTTTGCTCATTTCAAATGACCTGTTTCGGCTTTTCTTTGGCTTTTGGTCATTTGGTTGACCTCTTTGTTTTTCTTTTCTTCTTCTTTTTCTTTTGCTCAAGCTGTTCGTGTATTGGTGTTGACAATGCACTCATCAAGGGGGAGATTGCGAACACAAGGTTGACAAGTACCCTTGTGTGTTCGTTTTGTGATGAGTGATTGTCAATGTGATCCACGAGGTAGGTTGAGTGGTGATTAACCCTACCTTGGCGAAAGCCTTGTGTGCGACATGTCTTTTGGCTTGTGTTGTGTAGGTGTGGAGCACGGAGACGGTAGCCGACGGCGAGGTGAAGGTCAAGGAGGACGTGTCGTGCCGATGGACTTGAGGGGTGAAGGACAGACGTGAGGCTTGGACCGAGGGACCTGGAGGCCGGGTGGCTAGCCGCGCTGGCTGACACTTGGGACATCGACAAGCGCGAGAAGATATAAGAGTGACCGTGTTGACCGTGGAGGTGACACGCGTCGGATGGTGGGGGATGCGTATGGAGTACGCTACTCGCGGAGCGGTTTGATGATTTGGGCCTCAAAACCATCGGAGTTGGGTTTACGGGTTTGGGCCTCAAAACCCGGGCGGAGGTTCCGAGGAGGAACGGACGGCACGTGGCGGCATCAGGGAGTTCGCGTCGAGGCGAAGCTACTGGTGAGGAGGCGCGGTGGCCGTCGGATGAAGTTGACACAGGGTTGGACCTTTACGTCCTTGGGCTAAATGGTTTGGCTCATTTGGATCCAGAGGCAAAACTGGGAATATGTAGCAGCCCTATTAAATAGGATGAGGGAGCCCCATCTCCCTCACCTCCTTCATTTTAGCATTTTCTTTCATCCTTGTTAGGGTTTCCTCTCCCCTTAGTTGCTTGTGAACTGAAATTTTCGTGGTGATTTTTGTTGAGATTTTTGAGATGGGAAAGGAGGCCCAAATCCTCCTCGTGCCCTCTGGGATTCCTCAGTTTAATCTGTGATTTTTGTTCACTATTTTTTGCTCTTTTTCGTTCTTGCTACGATCTGATTTTCCCGGAGTTTCGGTCAATCCCAGGCGATGAATTTTTGGGGATAAGTTTGTACCTAGGTGAATTTGGTCTGTGCGAAGTTTGAGAACGAATCGTTTTGATTTGGTCAAGTTTTTCTTCGTTTTTGTGGTCGGCGCCCCTTCTCTGTTCATCGTCTGTTCTTCGCGAGTTGAGGCACTGGCACATGGGATTTTTACAGGAGCGTTACCAGAGCTGGCACACAGGTGTCGTACTTGCTTCCTAGAAGCAACGCTCATCCTTTATCTTGTGCTGCCCGTCAGTTCTAGTCGTTCTCTCAGTCTTCAGGTTGGGAACAGCGATGCCGGCAGTGCAGACCCTGCCGTGCTCCAGCAGCCCGAGCAGCATGGGCCTGGGCGTTTCTCCGTTCATTTTCCACCGGTGTTAGGCTGCAGTACGCCAGTCAGAACGGCCCCTCTCGGTTCAATTTGTTCTTGTCGATTTGACAAGTCTGGCCCTTCCTGGCAAGCAGCTTGTTGATCAGGCCATGCAGCAGCAGTAGTGCTCCCAGCCCTGAGCACATCCACCACCGAGCAGCTGCTCGCCGTGAGACCCTGGTGGCCCTCTTCGATTTGCTCAGCAGGAGCTCTGCCTGCCTAGGCTTAGCTTGGTCAATCACGTTCTCTGGTGCAGAGTGTTTCCATTCTCTTGCAGTACAACAGCTCTTCCTTGATTTTAAATTCATCCTTGATTGATTGGACTTTGACTCAGCTTTGGCTTCAGTGAGTTACTACAAGTATTTATTGGCTGATCTATGAAATATTATATTACTTCCTCCTACTTGTTTTTGGATCCACGACTGAGGGATAACTCACTTTCTTCTCAGCTTCCTGCGTTCATCCCTGACCAGCACCGAGTAAACAAGCACAGCAGTGCTGGCCCTTGGTGGGCTGCTCGTCATGCTTGAGTACTCCCTCTAGCGCAAAAGTTTGGAGCTGCTGTCTTTCTGCTTGTGTTGCAGGCGTGCCCTTCTCATTGCTTCTTGTGTTCTCTGTTCGTGTGTCCTGGTTCATCAAGTCTCCATTCAGGCAACGAGCAGAGCCTAGTGCCAACCGTCAGTACTCAACAGAAGCTAGCTGCTTCCCTGTTCTCTGTTTGGCAATACTTCTAGAGCTTACGATTTTCGTCCGCAGTTTATTTGTTTGAGCTCCGTTTTGAGTTCCGTCAGTTGCGTTGGATTTCTACCGTTCTGAGTAATTATTTTAAAGTGCCCTCGTCACTAGTTGGCTTGGGTATTTTAGTTTCGAGGACTTGCTTGTGTTTGGCGGTGATTTTGGGACAGCGGCCAATTATTTCGGAAGAAATTTTAGGCTCCCATTCACCCCCCTCTGGTCGCCGTTTTCTGTCCTTCATAATTTGTTTCTAAAAAGTACCCACTTCTGCCCGAAAAACAATTTAAAGTAATCCATAATATATATAAATTTCACACCTATGTTGTTATAATGTTATGCCATTAATCTGAACTAACTCTTTATATCTAAATTATCCGGTATGCTATTATAAAATATAAGTAACCCCTTAGATTTTTCTATAAATTACCAATTAAAAAACATAAAGTAACTCACTGCATGTTGGCATGTTTAGATTACATTGAATTTGTAGCTCTCGATGCGATTTACAACTTTGTAGCAATAAAAATTGATTTAAAACTATTTGGGGTCCTAAAATATTGTTTCAATTTTTTGGATTATGAAATTAAAATTTTCAAACAACATTATAGTTCTCAATACAATCTACAACTTTGTAGTTGACAAGTTTTTGATTTGAAGTTGTTTAGCGTCCCGAATATGTGTTTTAAGTTCTTAGATTTTGAATTTCAAAATTAGAATTTCCACACAACCTTGAATGTTCAAGTGGTTAATACCAAAGTTGTAGTGGCTGACCTGGTCTACAAGTTTGTTGTTGATAAGTTTTTTATTTGAAGTTGTTTAGAGTCCCAAGTATTTGTTTTAGATTCACATACATATTTTGAGATTTTTTTTTTCTAATTTTCAACCAATCTCAGATAAGATTTAAAACTTTGTAGTTGAAATTTTTTTATTTGAGTTTATTTAGTAGGCAATATATAGAAGCATATAATTTTTGTTTTTTATTTTCTGAAAACCATTAATAGATGCAGGCATCTTTAAACGTCTATATGTGCTACTCAATTTACATAGAGCATGCCGACCGTCTCTGTAAATAATCATTGACATAGACCATTTGTTAGAGGTGAATGGCTTGCCCGTCTCTAAAAATTTAAAACACTCATCTTTGAAAATTACCGTGACTAACTGATTTGAGTATTCTTGAAAAGCAAAGCAATAAATTGAAGCAGTCGCTAGAAGAAGAGGTACAACATGTGGACACTCACTATTTGTTGCACGCTGTGAAAGCTCTTGATGATGGCTAACACCTGCCTGGGTATAAACTACACTTTTGGCTGTGTCTGTGTTATGTTTGGCCATGAAAAGTTGATCCAATTGAATATCGGAATATCTACACTAATATATCAGATAATCCGTATCCTTTAGATTTTAAAAATCCCATATCCTATCATGCATCGGCGGTCAGATTAAGTTTATTAATATCCGATCACTTATCTCAAACTCTTTCCTGCATCCTCAAAAATCAGTTTAGAATCAGTTCAGATATGGAAAGTAACCACACAACTTTGGCAGATGCCTCAACCGTGAAGTATATTCTTTTTAGAAAAAAGAAAATCATTTTGGACTCTGCAATAACCATGAAGTAGTACATGAACCCAAACCAATTAAAGTTAAACGTGAAGTACATGAACTCAAAGCAATAAAAAGTCCCTAAGTGTCTAAGTTTCAACCATGGAAGTCCTCATCAACAATTAAAAGTTTCGAAACATATTACATGGAAACCAGACCATATAATCAATTACACCCAAACCCGAAACTAACACTATCTACACAAGGATGCTCATGCTTATACTATAGCAGTGTCCGTGCTTAACCACCTGCTTCAGTCCAGGCCCTCTCCCTTGGCGTTGATGCATGGAATGTTCACGGAAGCGAATCACCTGGCGCCGCAGCAACCTGAAGAAACAAAGGACCAACCAAACACTCAGGATTACCACGTGTTACTGCTTACCTAATAAATAAGAAGCCGCACAAAATGCATACCTTGTACATCATATGGAAATAGCATCCAACCCTTTATCCTGCGAGTTCTTTAACTCTTGATGGAACAATTCTTTTCCGATACTTTTTCTCAGTTGACATAACAAAAATCAATTTAATGTGGCTAATCTTTGCAAGTTCTTCATTGAATTCATCTACTCCACTTTCTTGCTTAATAAGCTTCTCTACGAGCTCCTCTGCAATGTTTTCCAAATATAATTCTTCAATTGCTGTGAGGTACTCAATACCTTGAGGTATGCACTCCAAATTTGGGCAGTTGTTGAACCTTAGCTCTTCAAGGTTTTCCAGTGCGCCTTCTTCTATTTGCACTTGGTTAAGCTGCGTAGCACTGAATATTCCTAGCCGTTGGAGTCTAGGAAACGACGATTCAGAGAAGTACAGTTTCTTCCCATCGTAAGCCTGAACCAGTTCAAGATAGCATAAATCACGTAACTCCATGAGACTAGAAAATGAGACTTCATCAAGTTTGGAGGATATCAGAGACAATTTAGTGAGACTTTTGAGCTGCAACCAGGATGAGATAATCTGAGGCATCCGTTCCTTTTCCAGACACCCTTGCAGTACAAGTTTAGAAAGAGTTCCTGGTAAATCAAGTGCTTCCAGTGGTAATATTTGATTTTCATTGTCTGAAGTTGCGATTGTCAAATGGACCAGATGTCTCATGTTCTTTACAGCCTTGCACAGGTTTGAAGCATGCTCCCTTTTCACAATGCAAACCGAAAACGCTCTTAGCTCCATCAAAGATGCAACATCGGATAGAGTCTCTAAACTTGCTTCAATAGTTTCCAGATTATGAAACCCAGTTAAGTTCGTTATGGTCCTAGGCACTTTAATTCCACCATACCATAGAAGATTGGCCTCGTTCGGCTGGCTGGCTGGCAGCCAGCCAGCAGTGTTTTTCTCTCACATCATTTCAGCACCAGCCAGCCAGTAGTATTTTTCTCTCACAACAAATCAGCACCAGCCACCAGCTACTAGCCAGCCGAACGAGGCCATTAGGTCCCTTATGCAGTGTACATGCGTACAGGAACCAAAGCCTCTTTAGTTTTCCTACACCCTTGGGGAAAGAGGAGAGAGGAGTAAACAAAGTTCAATACCAGTATATCTAAGACCCAAAAACCGCGGGTTAAACAAGTCAAAAACTTCATTGGGTAACTTTTTGATTTGACAACCTTCCAGATCCAATGTTGACAGCAAGTGGGAAGAGGCAAAGACAGGCCTCAGCATATCAATATCGACATGACTCGTGAAAGCATAGACTGCACGTAGATGTGTTGCACTAGATTGATATTTTGTCACTGAATTTGAAAAGGACTCATGTGATGTTTTAGTACCAGTGCTCTGTATAGACAATCGACGAGTGCTATCCAATGAAAATGTCTCTTGGCCCTTGTAAACATTACCAAAGCATTCCTCCTTTGCCTTGTCAAGGGCAACAAGGTAGATGATATCATGCATTCGACAATGTTTCACTCGTCCAAACTCATTCTTCTTCACAACTTCTAGTAAACTTCGGTTTACAAGCTCATTCAGGCAGCCCTCAGCCACTTCTTCCAATGTTTTGTTCTCTACTTCCTTGATGAATCCGGCAGTGATCCAGTGCCTTATTAACCTCTTCCTCTTCAATAAATAATCCTCAGGAAATATAGCACAATGTAAGAAGCAGTTCTTTAACTCATATGTAAGATCCTCCAGGCTGACTTTTAAAATGACATCAATACCAGGGATCACATTTTTAGTTGACTGCAACACTAACTCATCGTGCACATTTTTCCACACAGAGGTAGTTGGCGGTTTGTAAGAAAGTAGGCGAGCTATCCATGCAATAGCGACAGGCAAACCTTTACACTTCTGTAAGAACTTTATAGACAAATCCTTTAACTCTAATGGGCACATGTAGTCACCATTGTTCCTAAAAGCTAGCATGCAAAACAACTTCCAAGAGTTATTTTCTCCAAGTGGCTCCAGCTTAATCACACATTTCTCAGTGGCAAATGATGCGACTTCATATTTCCTTGTTGTGAAAATAAACCTACTAATACAATTACTTGGAAAGATATCCATGATACTAATCCACACATTCATTTCCCATATGTCATCCAAAACTAAGATGTACTTTTTACCATCAAGATAACTGCGGATGGCCAAGACTAGATTTGTCATTTCCATGTTGCTAGCATCAAATGGGATGCCAAATTCTCTGGCAATCTTCTTTAGCAACTCATCAATTTGGTAATTCATTGACACAGTTACCCATGCAGCAGCATCAAAATCCAATTTCACAATCTTATAGACATGATTAACCAAGGTAGTTTTACCTACTCCACCCATACCCCATACTGTAGCATTTTTTTTTTTGTTATTTTCTTCCAAATCACCTAGTAGCCACAGCTTTAGCTTTTCTGCATTATCCTCAATACCCACCAGATCCTCGTCCCTTGCAAAACACATAGTTTGACCATTAGATCTAGCATGATGGTCGCTGCTTCTAATGTGTCTTCTTGTTCTTGCTGGTGTGACATAACAGTCCCTTCTGTTTTTAGCGGCCTCAAGCTCGATATTGATATCATGGAGGTTGTGAGCTAGACGGCACCAAACCTTGTCATGCTTGATCCTCTTCTTTATCTTGGCTGCAAATCCTCCATGCTTCTCGTCCTCATGCTTGTATAAGAACTCGTCGATGACATCCTCGATACGGAAAGAGAGTTCCCGGATATTCTTGATGAAGATGCCTGTTGTCTCATCAATATCCTTGAAGGTCTCTGACTCGCGCAAGTATGCCTTCATGCTCTCTAACTCACTCTCGGCTTTGCGGATCTCCCTAAACAGACCCTTGAGGGAAGAAGCTTCCCTGCAAAGCAGGGATGTACCGTAGGGTGCTGCTTCTTTTGCCAAGGCTGCACCTAGCTTGCCAATCAGCACTCCAACAACTGCCTCTGCCATGGTGGTTGTCTGTGTTTGCTTGACTTGCTTATATATAGAGTCACAAGTTTAAGCTCATGACCTCCAGACCTAAATCTCACAAAATCAATTCAGTTTTCAGAGATTGCATTCAGTCAACAATCTGAACTTTGGAACCAACGTTGAACAAACTGTGAACTTACAAAATATGCTACCTGAGTATGGTGAAGCGAAACAAGCATGTGCTGCAGATCAAGCCCCTGCTGGAGCCACTGTCAAACCTCGAGGAAGAGTGGAGTTGCTTCTGCTGTAGCAAAGATGCAGCAAGGCCAACAAGAGATGAGTTTTTTGCAGCTTCATGGAAAACCAAGAAAAATAATGTCTTCACAATGTGGGCCAGGAACTTATGCTATTAGCCTATTACAATTAATATAACCATCTTGTCCTTTTCAATGACTGCCTGGCCAACCATGCTACCAACACGGTCAAAAGAGTGAGACGAAGGAGAAAGCAATGGCAAGATTTGTTTAGCAGCACGATTGAGCAAAACCAGAATAAACCTTTATTTTACTAGTGACTGTTCTTGTATCCTTTCACCTTACATCTCTTGCATAGGCCAATGAGATGATTCTTTTTCCAATGGAAGATTTGTCAACGATTTTTGGCTAGCTCATTGTTGGTGTTGGTGCTCATTGGTAGCTCATGCTGACTTGTTAATTGTTATGGTTGATCATACTGTCTGTTCACACAGATGTAGTATTAGGGGCAGATCTAGCAATGCCATTGGCCAAAACCGTGGATAACTGTAACCAAATCCAGGATTTACCCATATCCATTCACTAATTTTACTAATCCCCATGGGTATGCCCAATGGGCCGGTACGGGTATGCCGTATGCCCGTTTCTATCTGCATCTCTCTGCTTCTTGATCGATCTCTGCGTGGACTAATTATCCAGCCACGGGTCTCCTTGACAAGGCGGTTGCACTTGCCATATGCAAGCTCGAGGTGCCGCTGCAGCTTGGTGGCGTGCCCCACACAGGCTCCATCTCCGCCAGCGCCTCCGGCCAGGCGTGCAATCCAATGCAAGGCCCTTGAACACGATCTGATGGAATGCGATTAGAGATAAGGTTAAGAACACCAATTAAGATCAGAGAGATGGGACTCAGATTCAGTTCCTCTGCCACCACTCCTTATCCAATGTCCAATCCTGATCCAACAGCTCCCAAGATTTAGCTTGCTCCAACAATGCCGACCGTCGCTGTTTACAGGCACACTCGCTTTTCGGAGCCCAAGCAAATGCAGTTGTCATTGGCTGCAGATAGTAAGTAACTAGCTTTGGTTTGAGCAAACGCCCATCACAACCAAGTTATTTGTAGTAGAAACATCAAACAAGTGGAGTATTTGTACAGCAGCTATGTAACAATAATGGACTGATCCAAGGAAGGAACCCAACGTTTAAAACAATCAACATCAGGCCCAAATGTGTATTCACACTCTCCATTCTTTAATGTGTACCAACAGGGGCGAAGCTCTAGAGCTCCAAAGACCTGAGTGCGATGTAATGCACACGTAGCAACAAAATTCAACATATTATGTACTCCCTCCATTCCAATTTCAAATTATAAGACGTTTTGGCTTTTTTAGATACATAATTTTTTCTATACACTTAGATATACAATATGTCTAAATACATAGTAAAAGCAAGGTATTTAGAAACAAGGACAAAAATTAATGGTGGAAGTAATAAACAAGGAGGAATACAGCGTTGTCTTATAATTTATAATGGAGGAAGTAATAAACAAGGACAAAAATTAATAGAAGTGCTTACCAAAATGATGAATACCTAATGTATGTTACAATGGCATATTTTATCAAGTCTACAGTTTTTTTACTTCTCCTTGCAATTTACAACACAACACTCTAGTTGCAAATCATGACCGTATATTCTACCTTTGGCAAAGAAAAACAATGCTCCACATATGCAATTACAGTACCAATGAAGAATTCATGCCCTTCCCTTCCCTTCCCTGCTGGACGCATGTCCATGTGGCTCCTAGATTGTTAGCTCAATACATGTTCAGTAACCACAAAACTGCACCACCAAAGCAGACCAACAAAGGCAGTAGCAACCTGTAGAAAACAAAACGAACAATCAGACGTTTAGGAGTGATAGTATGTCGCCGCCACCGCCCCATGCCCTCCAAGCCACAGAAAAACATACCTTGTATACCAACTCAGGGAATACCAGCTAGCATGGAAGCCTTCATTCAGAGAAGTCATTCCCTTCTCTGGAAACAATTCTTCGCCTAAAGTTTTTCTCATTTCATATAACAATTAACTTTCTAATGCGGCTAATCTTCATAAGTTCTTCATCGCATTGATTTGCAATCTCTCTAAGCTCAACTGCAGTATTTTCGAAACATAACTCATCAAGGATTGTAAGATACTCGATGCCTTGAGGGAGGCAGTTCAGTTCTGGGCACTCTACAAACCATAGCTTAACAAGGTTTCCAACTGCATCTTCTTCTATTTCAACTTGGTTGAGCTGCGGAGCACACCATATTCGTAGTTCTCTCAGTCTAGGGAATGATTGTGAACACAAGCATAATTTCTTTCCATCATAAGCCTTATAGAAGGTAGTTAAGTATAAACTACGCAACACCACGAGACTAGGAAATGAATTCTCATCAAGTTTGGAGGACATCAGATAAAGTTTGGAGGACATCAGATAGAGTTGAGTGATGTTGTTAAGGTGCAACCGTGATGTGAGAATATGATGCATCCGTTTCTTTTCCAGCTGCCCTGTCAGTCCAAGTTTACAAAGAGTTTCTGGTAAGCAGAGTTCTTCTAGTGGCAATACTTCATTTTCTTTTGACATAGTAATTGACAAACTGATAAGATTGGTCATCTTCCGGACGGCATAACACAAGTTTAACAAGTGTTCACTTGTCACATCGTCAACTGAAAATGTTCTTAACTCTGTCAAAGCTGCAACGTCACATAGAGTCTCTGAGCTAGCTTTCATATTCTGCAGAGCATGTAGTCCTGTCAAGTTCTTTATGCCCCTAGGCACTTTCACTCCACAATGATGCCAGAAAGGTCCTTCAATGACCTTCACAGTTGCATATAGGTATCTAAGATTCTTTAGTTTAGCTATATCATTTGGTAAAGTTAGCAGACAAGTACATGACGTGTCCAATACTCCTAAATTTGCTAATCTTCCAATGGCCTCTGGCAGAATCTCAATGTCAGTGTTCCGTAGACCCAAGAAACGCAGGTTAACCAAGCCAAAGATCTCATTAGGCAGCACCTTGATTTCAGTACCTTGCAGATCCAATGTTGACAATAAAATTGAAGATGCAAGGATAGGCCTCAACAGATCAATATCAACAAAACTCGTAAAAACATGTATTGCACGGAGATGTATCGCACTTGATAGATTTAACATTTCAATATTAGTGGCCTGTATTGACAGTCTACGTGTTCGATGTACCAAAATCATCTCATGGCCCTCATAAACTTTACCGAAGCATTCTTTCTCTGCTTTGTCAATAGCAAGATGACGGATGACATCATGCATTCGGCAACATTTCACTTGTCCAAACTCATTGTTCATCACAACTTGTAGTAGGCTTCGGTTCACAAGATCATTCAAGTATCCCTCTGCCACTTGTTCTAGTGTTTTATTCTCCTTTTCCTTGATGAATCCAGAAGTAATCCAATACCTGATTAACCTCCTCCTCTTCATTTCATAATCCTCAGGAAACAGTGCAAAATGTAAGAAACAATTCTTCAATTCATATGGAAGATCCTCCAAGCTTATTTTCAGAATGGAATCAACACCAGGGATTGTATTTTTAACCGACTGCAACTCTAACTTCTCGTACAAACTTTTCCATTCAGTGTATGTTGGGGGTTTGCAGGACAGTAGGCGGCCTATGCATGCAATCGCAATAGGCAAACCTTCACACTTTTGTAAGAACTTTGTGGCCAAATCCCATAACTCTGCAGGACACCTTTTATCATCATTGTTCCAAAAAGCTAACTTGCAAAATAACATATAAGAGTGATTGTCTTTCAGTGGTTCCAGCTTAATTGCACAGTTACTACTTGCCAATGATGCAACTTCAGATAATCTTGATGTGAGAACAAATCGGCTAATACAATTAGCCGGAAACACAGGCATGATATAGTTTATCCACACATCTTGTTCCCACACATCATCCAACACCAAGATATACTTTTTACCTTCGAGATGTTTACGGATGACCTCAACTAATCTTCTCATATCCATAATACCAGAATCAATTGTCATGCCAAACTCTGTAGCAATTTTCTTCAGCAAATCCTCGACTTTGTAACTCTTAGACACAGTTACCCATGCAGCAGCATCAAAATCCACTTTTACAATCTTATAGACATGATGAACTAAAGTAGTTTTACCTACTCCACCCATCCCCCATACGGTGGTGATTTTGGTGTTCCTTTCTTCCAAATCATCGACCAGCCACCCTTTGAGCTTGGCTGCATTATCTTCAATACCCACTAGTTCCTCTTCTCTCGCAAAACACAAAGCTTGATTGGTGGATCTGGTATGATGGTCACCACTTCCAGCATGTCTCTCCATTCCTGGGATGATATAACGGTCCCTCCTTTTCAGTGTTTCAAGCTCGACATTGATATCACGAAGCTCGAGGCCTAGGCGGCGCCAGATCTTGACATGCTTGATCCTCTTCTTCATCCTAGTTGCAAATCCTCCGTGTTTGTCACCCTCAAGTCTGTACATGAACTCATCAACAACATCCTCAATCCGGAAGGATAGTTCCTGGATATTCTTGATGAAGATGCGCGTGGTCTCATCAGTATCCATGAACTTCTCTGACTCACGAAGGTATGCCTTCATGCTCTCCAACTCCCTCTCAGCCCTACAGATCTCGCCAAAAAGACCCTTGATGGCAGAAGCCTCCTTGTAAAGCAGGGATGCACCGTAGGTTGCTGCTTCTTTCGCCAAGGCTGTACCTAGCTTGACGATCAGTGCTCCCACAACAGCCTCTGCCATGGTGATTGCTCGCCCTTGCTTGAGTGATTGGAGTCAGAATGTGTAACTATGCAAGCAAGCTTGTGAACTCCAAACCTAAATCTCACAAATCAGTTCAATCTTTAGAATTTGGTTTCTGGTTAACAGTCTGAACATTGGAACCAACATTGAACAAACTGTAAACTGAAGAAATCTAATACCTGAATGTGGGAATTTGTGGAAGGTGGAATACAAGCATGCGGAGCAAATCTGGCCGTGCTAAAGCCACTAGTCAACGACAGTGGAGTGGGAGGAGTTGGAATCCGGGAGCAAGGATGCCGCAACCGCAAGACCCATGAACAGCGACCAACGAAACCATAGACCAATAAGAGAGATGGGTTCTTGGCTTCTTGCAGCTTCGTGGAATGGCTAGCGACGCCCTGTTCGCTTGGCTGAAAAGTTATGACTAAAAGTACTGTTCGCTGATTTGTTATGAGAGAAAAATATTATTCGTTGGCTGAAAAAGTACGGCTTATAGGCAAATAGGGCTACGTGACTTTGATAAAGCAAAGTCAGAGCTGGACCCGACCACGTTCAGGACTTGTCTGTAAAATAAGTGCACGGGATTATCCAGATGACTGAAGTTTTACGGTTTCAATGAAAACAAGCAATACCACATCGGATATTCTTTCTTCTTTTTCACGAAAAGCACACAAGAGAAAAGCAGTAAGCCTGTAAGACCAAAGGAATGTAGACACTGCTGAAAATTCAGCAGGTAGCAGCCTGAACGTCGGCGAGCGTCTCCTCCGCGGTCGAACTCCGCCGTATTCTCCTTGATATAATAATCACCTGTGCTGCGCATCCAACAATCATGAGAAACAGACAGATCTTTCGACTTCAGAGCTGGAATTGCAGGAGTTCTGTCCGTGCGGGCCCACCTGCTCGTCGGAGAGCCTGCGAAGCGGCAGCTCCAGTGCGGCAGGAGGCATTCGCACCCATGTGCTGGTGCTGCATAGGTAAATTGAAGAATCCGCCTTGTTGGCCGGCGCTGGCGGCGGCGGCGGCCTATGCGGGGCAGAGACACCATACCATGCGGCGTGTTTAGGATGGGGATGGGGCTGAATCGGCCGGAGGTGGTTTTGGATCCACTCATCCAGAAGAACAGAGGGGCGGAGAGAATAGAGGCAACGAAGAACAGAGGGAACAGAAGAGGCGGAGGAGAGCGAGGCGGCGGGCCAGCGGCCGGCGGCCATGGAAGTTCGGAGGGGAGGAAGAGCTCACGTAGGTCCGGTTCGACTGGGCTGATAAGCCTGTTGGAAAATACTGTTCATTGATTTATTGTGAGAGAAAAATATTGTTTCGGTTGAAAAAAAATAAGCTGAAAAGTACGGATTATAAGCCAGATGAACATGGTCATAGTCGAATGTGGATGTGGGTCCTCCTCCAGTGTTTCTTACACTGCGACCCAACAGAGTACTGTTTTTCTCAATCACGTAAAAGGTTTACGCGTTTTTTCATTAAGAGGAAAGAAGTTTGTTACATCCGGGGTGTTTTTATAAGTTTGAAAATGAGCATACACCCCTTATCCGAGATCTTTCTATCATATTACTCTCTGAAGAAGACAACCAAGGTGCTTAGCACCGGCCTAGACCCAGAGCTCCGCCTGTTTTTTTGATTGAGGCCTTGATTGCCGGTATCAGTGTGGTTGCGTTCCTTCCAGATTTCCCAAGGGATGAGTGCTAGCAAGGAGTCCACACCTTTGGCGTAGTTCGGCCATAGTGCTCTCCATGTCTCCCACCAAGCTACGATGGTGCCGGCCGGTTGTTGGTTTAGGTGCACACCCAATGCCGCGGCAGCTTCGAACCATAGTTGCCTGGCGAACGAGCACTCGACGACGATGTGGTCAATTGTCTCCGGTTCCTGGTCGCACAGAAAGCAATTGTCGCGGGCATCTAAACCGTGTCTCCTTCTCCTGTCCGCCGTCCATTGCCGCCGACGAACTATGAGCCACACAAAGAGCTTCACCTTGAGCGGCGCCCATAACTCGCATTCCCTGATGCAACCCGGTATGGGGTGCAATCCCAGGTGGAGCGTCTGGTATGCCGATCGGACTGAAAAGCCCCCATCCGACTCCCATCTCCAGACAAGGCGATCCGGCGAGTCCGAGAGGACGATGTCCTCAACCGCATGCCAGACCTATAGGTACTCTGCGACAGCGGGTACGGTTACTCCACCTGAGATTGTGCGAACCCATTGCCTGAGCATCCGCCACTGTTAGCCGGTTGATGATTCGCTTGGGGACGAATTGCATCAGCGTTGGCACCATCGTCGTGATCGACACCCCCTGGAGCCAGCTGTCTCGCCAGAACAGAGTATCACGTCCATTGCCGATGATGGTATATGTAGATGCGCGGAGTACTGTGATGGCCAAACAGTAAAAAAGAGTTTTCTCTAGTAGTTGTCAGATCCTTCACAAGGCCAGTTTGTTGATAATTAACTTTGCCATAACTAAGGTTAGATAAAGTGTGATAGCCACAACAAGTATGGTCAACCAATTAGACGCTACATTTGTAATAAGTTTAGCACCTATGCGCAAAATAATAATAATAATAAGTTTAGCACCAAAATAAGTTCACGACCTATGTTCCATTGCATCTGGCTAAGAACGTGGGTGTAAACAGTATGTATATTTTCTGACCGACTGACCGGAGACCTATACTGGTCTTTTTGCAAATATCTTGAAACTGACATTAAACATACAAATCAGCCTATACTGTTGAATCTGCTTGACTTCCTTTTGCTTCAGTATTAGAGTGATGGTTCCAAAGTTGAGATTAAACAGTGGAAGTTTTCCAAGATGATTTTTTTTTAAACATGGCCATTAGGTCATCTTTAATAAGACTCCAAAAATACTTCAAAAAGTTTCACCGGGAACCCATCAGGTACAGGTCCCTTAGTGTGTTTCATCTGAAAAATGGCATCTCTAACTTCCTTTTTTGAACTCTTCGGCCTAAAGATCATTTTCTACCTCATTCACCTGAGGATATCATCAGTTTGAGATTCATCTAGTGAACGCTTCTTTGAGATGCTCCAAACTAATCTTTGTAATATTTTGTTATGAAAACCTTTGGGTTTTCCTGACCTTCAATAATTTCCCCTCCTGTTGCAGCTAAAAAATTCTTGTTTTCCTTCTCTTGCCATTTGCCACCATTTGGAATTATTTTGTGATGTTACCCCCTTTAAAAAAATGTAGTCTTAGCCATTTGAAACCATCTAATTTCTTCTTCTCTAAGCAACTGGGAAATTCTTTCTTTGACACTTTGCTTAAGATCCAGATCCTGTTGACTTAGGATCTGAGACTCAGCTCTCCTATTGAGCTCATTAGCAATTATAAATAGTTCATCATTTTCTTTATGTAACTTCCCATTCACATTCTTAACCCAACCTCTCAAGAATTGACACAACCTTGCACTACCACAATCCGGAATTGCCTTGAGTGCCAAAAACCGCCAAGGAAAGGGGTAAAACCGCCAAGGAAATGATCCTTGACTACAAACCGTCAAGCAAACGCACTCAAGGATAGAAGCTAAGGGAAATTAGTTTCCTTGGCGGTTCTGGCCCTCAAGGATGATTTCCTTGGAGGCTAGCCGCCAAGGAAACTACGAGCAGACTTAATTTGCCAAAGTGTCAAGGAAATGTTGTGACCGCCAAGAAAAGTAGTTTGCTTGAGGGCCAACAGCCTCCAAGGAAAGTAGTTTTCTTGAGCGCCAACAACCTCCAAGGAAAATAGTTTTTTTTGAGCGCCAACAACCGTCAAGGTAATACATATTTTCTTGGCGGTTATAAACCTTCAAGGAAAGACATTTCCTTGGGGGCAGCCAGCTGACAGGTTAATTATTATTCTTGAGGGCATGGCTGTAAATCCTTGGCTGCAATAACCATCAAGTAAACTCTTATTTCCTTGACTGTACAAAACCCTCAAGGTAATCATTGTTTTTCTTGGCTGCCATTGCCGCCAAGTTTATTATTTTAGTATATACATATATAACCAGCATGGTAATTACTATTCAGAGAACCATATATAAAATATAGCCAGAAAGTCATCCATACAAATATATATTCCAGCCAACATCGTACAACCAACATCCATAGTGGTTCGTTACAACAAGTTCATGCCTACATGGCAATACTCCAGCCAACAAGTTCAGGCCTAATTGGCAATACGTTCATGCCTACAAGGCAATACTCCAGCCAACACGTTCATGCCTAGATGGCAATACTCTAACAGTCTGCAAATATTACTAGGTCTAGGTGACAATATAGTATCATTCCAACATGTCAACACCACATGCATATGGAAACAATTGTCCGCAACTAAACGTTAGCAAAAGGTTAGCTGCACATCAGCCTAGTTTGTACCAAAATCTACCAAAAGAATGTCCATGCCTGCCACTTGGAGCTGTTGGCATTAGTTAGTTGCCCTTGTGCCACTTCCATCTGTAGGCATGTTGATCTCCCTGCTGCCTGTAGGACCATCTGATACATGGTCAATGTAGTGGTCTTCATCACTGGTGTCATCCCCATCCTCTTCAAGGTCATCGTCACTGTCTGCTTCAAAGTGGCCATCAACATCACAGTCAAGGTCATCATCATTGTCGCTACCACACCAGGTGTGGTCATCATCATCATCTTCTTCTAAATTAGCATTGTTGTCTTCGCCATCACATCCATGTAATGATCCAGTGGCCTACAAAATACACAATATATATGCACTTTATTTTCTGGATTCCTGTGACAAGCAAAACTGAAGTAATAACATGAAGCATCATTAAATATAAAGTGCTGCGATCTTTGAATTCACATTATTTGGGACAGACAATGTATCACCTTAAATCTACCAGTTATTAGATAAGACTGACAAAGTCGTTTCTAATCAACAGGAAGCCACCTGTTCACTGCTGCAACTCAAGTTGGCAGTCTGCCACCAAACAATAATTACTATCTAGATAAACATCCTCCAAGCACTAGATAAATTATCAAAACAATAATTCATTATACATAACCTGATGACGATGGGCATCAATATTTGCTAGACGTTGTAGCAGTTCAGGAGGTGGCTCTGTTCCCATTTGTTCAAACATATTCTGCAATTGAAAAGCATTCACATAAAGATGCATAGAGGCATAGAGCAAACTGATACATACAAGCAATGGAAAAATTATTACCATCAGCAGGTCACGATGAACACTATTTTCCTCAAGTAGTAACTCATTATTTTCTTTCAATTGAACATTTTCTTTCTTCACTTGTTCATATTTATCAGGACTGATTGGTATAACTCTCCTCGAATTGGCATGCCTTAGGACAGCTGCCTTTTCCACAGCACCGTCACCTATTGGAACACGTCCATGGGCCATGCCACGTCCTATTGTGTACAAAGCCTTTCCATCAAGTTGTTGTGAGGTTTCATCTGGAACTAAAGCCTTGTAGTCATCCTAAAACAAAAGCAAATAGATGTGGCAATTATTAGTTCCCACCATGTCATTGACATTCCCCTTTCTGCTAAGTAGCTCTAGAGATTGGCTATGGACACTACATAATATTTTGCTTTAAATATCACGAATTATGTGCCTCTACCTAATGAAAGTCAGCATAAACATATAATACTAAAATTGGCTGTGGACACTAGACACTACAGAATAGCATCCATTGATCATACTTGCAAGAATGGTCTCTTACTTGGAGTTGACAACAATTTCCCATATATTTCTACATTCACTTAAGGCTTACTGATTTATTATGCAGGTTTTTATGCAAATGCATTTCATGTGTGCTATAGCCAAGGACTAAATCTCTCATGCTCTATCGAGCGAAATCTATAACCATGCTGCAAGATATTGCACCAGCTTTGTACTTGGGTTTTATTTACTAAACACAATGAAATACTACATAGTGTCCATGCTGCAAGTTATTTTTCCTGTACAAATTTCAGTCCATACTGCTCATTGATTCATTGCACACACAAGATATGGACCAGCTAAACTAAAACAGAAAAGGGAAATTTCTAGGAAGGAAAGCTAAACTATAAAACAAAAAAGGGAAATTTCTAGGAAGGAAAGATGTAATACCAAGCGTTTCTGTGCTTTCGCACTGGGTATTGGACCACTCCTTCCAGTGCTATCCACTCTTTTCATTCCAGATTTCATTACAGCATATGTATTTATGGTGCCGCTCTTCTCGGGGCCAAAAGCATATTCCTGTAAAACCAAAAAAAATGCATGAGAAAACTTAGTAGAGGGTCAATTACGTAAGCATGCAAGAGTCAAGGATTTTCCATACTAGGAATTGTTGTGTCTCTGTAAAATTCCTTGAACCCCCTCTATTTGGAGCAGGATCATCAGACCTCATGCGAGCATCTTGGGCTCTTTCTCTCTTTTGCTTGTATTGATCAGAAGTCCAATATTTGGAAAGCCATGCCCAAACTGCCTTATTGCACCATCCAATTCTACAAGTCAAGTATTGTTCTTCCGTAAGCTGAATGGTGCGTGCCCTTGTATCATCACAATCCTCACCCTGTTTGTTACAAAACATCTTGACAGCCTCCAAACGGACTTGGTACATCATATTTGTTACTCTTCTCACTAGATAGTTCTCTAGAACTTTTTCAGCATTTAGCCTATGTCGTGGATGACATGTAAACAAACTCTGTATAGAGATATATACATACATAAAGTAAATAGAATAGAACAGTAGAAGCCAACCAGCTGAAAGAAAATACTCAGATCATAAAATTGCATCTAGTCTAGATAGTTTGCTTACCCAAAACTCTGCCTTTACTTTTTTTGCATAGCAGATTCCATGCTCATCTCTTTTCCAATAATAATCATTCCATGAAAATGCCGGTTGTCGTTTGACAACTGTGCCATCGTCTTCATATACCTTGATAATACCAGGGTACTCGCGTTTAAGAATGACACCTACTTGTGAGGGATACTTGTAGCCTTTAGGGTTGTACCCAACATATTTGAATTGACTGCAGAGAAGTTGATATGTGCATTAGTCATCCCTAGATTTTGAATTAATTGTAGAAAATGACAAGCAATGTGGTATTATATGTAAAAGGGCTCATATATTTACTTACCTATGACCAACAGGTTCCAGCACCACCCTCCCACTACGAGGAGGCACCGCCAATTCTGTCCTTGCCATCTTTGCTCTCCCTCTTTTTGCAGGTGCTTGGCTGCCCCGTTTGGAACCAATATTCAGGCTAGAGTTAACACCACCACTACCACCACTCAAACGGCTGTTAACATCAGTTGTAACCCTTCCACAAGCATCATCATCACCTCTTATAGCACTAGTCCTTTCAGAGGTAGATGCAACAATTCTAGAGTGAACACCAGCTGCACTAATCCTCCTTTCAGTGTTCCTAGCAGCACAACCTCCCCTTTCAGTGTTCCCATGAGCATTAGCACCCCTTGTTTCAGTGTTGTCAACATCAACATTAGCACCATTTGCTCCCCTTTCATTGTTGCCAGCAGCTGCAACTCTCTTTTCATTGCTTCCATCAACAGTAGCAAACATCCTTTCGGTGTTCCCAGCTACCTCATTGCTTCTTTCAGTGTTCTCAGCAGCAGCAGCACTGCCCGTTTCATCACCCCCAACAGCAGCAGTACAGCCCCTTCCAGCACTCCCAGCAGCAGTAGCAGCACTACCCGTTTCATCACTCCCAACAGCAGCAGCACGACCCCTTCCACTACAAGAAATGTGTGGTTTTTTGACATATTTAGTATGACAATAGGTCATAATGTCATTATATCATTTGTTTTGTGACATTATGTTTGACTTTTATGACATTATGTTTGATTTAGTGACAATAAAAAGTCATATTCTGACATAAAAGAGATGTCACAACAAATTTGTGACAGTGGTTTTTTGACGTTAAATTTTCATCAACTTGATGTCACAAATCTAAATTTATGACATAAATTTCAAATATTATGACATAATAGAATGTCAAAAAACCACACATTTCTTGTAGTGTTCCAGTGCTCCCAGCAGCAGCAATACTTCCCCTTTCAGCGCTCCCAGCAACAGCAGTACCACTCCTTTTAGTGCTCCTAGCAATATCATCAGCACTCCTCCTTTCACTCTTCCTAGTATTAGTAGCACCCCTCCTTTTAGAGTTGCTAGCAGCAACTCTTTTGGACTGAATACCACCAGGACTACATCTTGTTTGGTTGCTCCCACCACTTCCTACATCCTTCTTGTGTATAAGCTTCTTGTGTCGAAGGCCATGCATCTCCTGGAAAGTGAACAAAAATAATTAGTACTTAGTACATCTCAAGAACAAAGGGGCATATTTTTTTAGAACATGCAAGAACAAAAGAAAAGAAATTTTTATCACATAATACAGACATGTAGCAGCACACGCAAAGACACTTCAGTAGGAATTGTTTAGTTCAACAAGGTACAAATTGGAAACAAAGATGAGAACTAAGAAAAACAATTCAATAATCATTTGGATCTAAAGCTAGATGTTCTTCATCTTGACTCTCTTCATCTTCTTCATCTTGACTCTCTTCATCATCTTCTTCTTCTTGACCATCATCCACATTCCCTTCACCTTCAGTGTTCAATTTGGACAGAAATTCTAACTCCTTAGGATCGATTATCTCATCTGACACAACTGCAGTTGTATCATCTAGCTCAATATTCAGATCAATGACAAATGTGCCTTCTAACCCCTCCTCTTGAAAAAATAACACTCCTTCTACTGGACCAGTATGAGGGTTCGGGTCATCAACACTGTCATCTACACTAACATAGCCATGTGGAGTAACCTGATATGTAACCCACCACTCTTGTAGATCTGATCTCTGACATGCATAAGGTAAATAATATACTTGTTTAACTTGGCACATGGGCACTTAATGGTGCCATTTTCAACAAGATCAACCCTAGAGAACGCATGGTCCAGAAACATGTTTGTGTTTTCAATCCACTCATTAGTGGGAGCCTGCCCACGAGACCAACCACTATACATCCACTCACGGTCTGTCATTACTCTTTGTTCTGTTTAAAAATATATAGCAAGGAGATATATTTTAGTTTCATCACAAATTCACAGAACTAACACCCAAATCTGGCTATGCAGAAACATGTGCTTTCTAGTAAATATTGGTAGATATTCAATAGAATAACAACGTAGTGTGCAACCTACTAAACAGAAATATTGTAGCCAATGCGTTAACACACAAATGTAATTGCAAAGTTGTTAACACAGATATATGGATACTTACTACTATTTCAGAGTTCTGTTCTTCCTCAAATCCAATCAATTTTGCTGCTGTTGCGTGATAAACAGAGTATCTTCAGATAACCTTCTCAAATTTAGTCAATGTTACTGCTGGTACATGGAATTGCCTCCATATATATCCTCAGATTGCCCCTAAAAAATCAAAGTGCTTCAGCTTGCTAAATTTAATGAACACATGCTCCCATAGATGTAACTCTAAAACAGATAAGAAACATAAGCAGCAGATGAACACATGCTCCCATAGATTGTATAGCAGCATTTTTAAGTGGCTACGCCCAAATTATAAGGTGGTAGTACCAATATTTCAAAAGAAACATCATAATTAATTTGCTAGCTTTACTATCATCACAGTCCAATCCCCTATTTTATTTTACTAGTAAATTAACATACTGGTACTAATAGGACCTTCGATTAAGACCCAAACCTATGTGAATATGTGATTTAAATCCCCAGAAAATACAGATCTGTGCTAATAGCCATTTGATCCAGTCACACAACAGCAAGGTTACTTAAAGAGTTAAGATGGATCCGAATTTTTACCTCTGCCTAGTGACCTGATTGCAACAAGAAGCAAGGTGATCCAAATTTCCGATGACTTGAGACCCGATTGCAAGGAGAACGAAGGAGGGTCCGACGTCCTGGACTATGCTCAGGCCTTAGTGTGGAGGGCGTCGGTCCGACGAAGCATGAGCACACATGACTGGGGGCGATGGATGAGGGAGGAGGAGGGGATGAGCAGAGGAGGGCGGACGAGCGACGGCGGAAGGGGTTCGTGCGAGGGGCGATGGATGAGGGCGGAGGAGGGCAGTGGAGTGGAGGGCAGACCAGCGCCGGCGGAAGGAGCACGAGCGAGCAACGGTGGGAAGGGGTTCGGGCGAGCTGAGGAGGAGAACGGGGATAGCGGCGGGTGTGTGTTGTGTGGTGGGCTGGTGGCTGAGGCCCGTGAGTGGAGGCGGCTGGAGATAAGGTTAGGGTTTGGCCACGCGGGAGTCTACCAAATTTTGCCGCGCTCTGCGTTTTGGTAACACGCGGGGGAACCAGGAATTTGATGACCTGTACATTTGGACCTGAGTCCGACGGTGATATGTGATGCTGCGTGAGGTCTGATTAATCTATGAATAATCGTGCATGCTCAAATCAGCAAATAGCAAATGTACATGCACGTGGCCAGCTAGGTGTCTTGGTCCTATACGTATCCAGCAAGGTAAAAATATACTTGCATTAAAAAAAGATTTTAATTAGGGGAGGACCCCGCCCGCCCGTCTCCGTCGAAGTCGCAAGTCGCGCAATTTTTCGCGCAAAAATCGCGCGCTACGCGCTCCGGGTGGGATTCGAACCCACGACCTCAGCCTCGCGCGGAGGCTCCTCTACCACTGCACCACACACTCACATGTGTTCATATATCCTTTCGGTTCCCCACATATTATACAAATCCGTGTGTAATTTGCTTGTTTGAGGTCCTAAACGATTTCAAATCAAAAAGTTGTCAACTACAAAGTTTCATAACTTTTTGAGAGGAACAACTTTCGTATTGATCATTTCTCCATCCGAGATCGTTTACAAAATTTGAATTTAAAATTTTAGACCATTCAAACATAGTTAGGTGGGACAGCAACGTACTTTCATAGTAGAAATTTACGCCAAGGCGTGGCGGACATATTCTCCGCCACAAGTCTTCGATGACGCCACAACTGAGTGCCTGGTGTGCGCTATGAACCAAACAACCTCTATATAGATATGCCATTGAAGCTATTGATTTTGACATTCTAGACCTCCTTAAAGCTTCATTAGTAAAAAGGACATATCGACACAAAAGCATATCTAGGATTCGAGGGGCGCATCGGCAGAGGGAAGTGCCATTGGAGGGGCCGTGGCTTGCTACTCACGCTGCTGGAGGGAGGGGACACCCGCACCATCGAAGGGGCGCGCCGCTGGGGTTCTATCTCCAAATTATCATAAGATAATTAATAATATTTAAACTTTGTTAGAAAGTTCTACAAACTCGCATGACATCATGGTTTTTGGTGTATAATCTTTACATAAAAAATCAAAATGATTTAAACAAAGTGGTCTTATATATTGTTCACAAATGGATACATCTCTCACAACTTATGTAACTATGTGAGAGATTTATCTATTTATGAATAATGTGTAGTCCAACTTTGTTAATATGATTTGAAAATTTTATGGCAAGATAATACAACCATGTTATGATCTCATGCCAAATTTTATGATTTTTAGACACCTTTAAGATATTATTGTATTTTTTCAGTCGGAGACACCAAAATACTTACAAGCATTTCCTTTGGTGCCGACCTCCAAGAAAATTAAATAACCCCCAAGGAAATGATAATTTACTTGACGATTTCGAATAACACCCAAGAAAATGGGTATTTTCCTTGGCAGTTGAGAATAACACTCAAGAAAATGAGTCATTTCCTTGGAGGTTACTAGAAACCGCCAAGGAAACCCCCATATTCCTTGGCGGTTTACCTAAACCTTCAAGGAATATATGTTTCCTTGAGTGTGGAGTACCACCGCCAAGGAAACTGACCTTTTCTTGGCGGTTTGATTTTGGCCCCCAAGAAAATTCTGGGCCGCCAAGGCAATTCTAGTTTCCTGTAGTGTTGGATCGACTCCTTTAAACAGAAAAATTAGATGTGGGCCTATTTTAGTATATAGGAAACTATTATAGAACACTGTTAGAGAAGGACAAAATTTAAAGTTGCTACTTTTTGTTAACTTGCTAGCAAGTAAATTGTACCAAACTCCTAGCGATGCTCTTATGTGGCCTATTTTAGTATATAGGAACCTTCCCTTCCATCGTGCATAGACATACCCACAGTTCTATACTTTGCTACAGAACACGCTATATATCACTGCTGGACTATCACTATCGGTTCGTCGGTTGAATTGATAGTGAAAGTACAACTGGCAATAAATAGACTATCACAACAGGTTTGTGGCTTGAATCACTAGTGATAGGCTGCTTTGAAAAAATCATAACTTTTTCATATGAGGTCAGATCAAAATATACTTAACAGAAAAATTGTAGAGTTCAAAGAGATCTAAAACTTTTGGCAACTTTTTAATTTAAGATAGTTTACATATCCAAATATTCAATATAAGCTCTAGAATCAGATTTGAGATGGCTAATAATGATGAATGGAGACAAAGTTAACATCAAGGTTGTAGTACTCCACAAGATCTATGACATTTCAATTAGAGCATCTCCGAGAGTTTCCAAAACCGACTCTCAATCTTGATTTTTTGGTAAGTAAAACCGCTCTCCAATAACCCTTATTTCAACTCCCAATCTTTCCACACTTGGAAAAACCAACTCAATTGCGTGGAAATGTACATGTGCGTATCTATCAGCCAATCTAGAGGTGGAAGGATGTGGTAAAGAATAAAGAGTAGGACAAGATTTCCAATACAAATGTACAATAGAGAAAGAAAATATAAAGTGGTTCGGGTGATTTGGAAACAATTTGGGATTCCCGATGCTTCTATATTTTAGGAGCCATATTTTGAAAACTGTTGAAGGAACCCAAAAAATGTATTCCTAACTTTTTAGCTAGGGTGTTTGGACCTAGAGAACATAGATGGTTGAATTGTTGCCTTGTTGCTTGTTGGTTGTATGTGTTAGCTAGGGTAGACGCTTATTATGGGGATGGGTTTACAACATAGATGGTTGAATTTGGGCTCTTTGGATGAGCTACAAGTTTTTAGATACTGTAGTAACTTCTGACCAAACAAGCTAAGAAAAGGCAAACAATTGGAAGCCATGTTTACACTAAAGCATTTGCTGGGACAGGTTAGGAAAATGAAAAAAAACGCCCTGCTTTGTTTTCGAAACGAAAGTGAATGGCATGTCGAGCAGAAAAGCACCTGCTACTTATGTTAGCAGTTAGCAGGTTCAGTGAAACAAAAACCAAAAACTCCGATACATACAGATCTGGAATGCCTCAACTCAACAAAGAAGGCCAGATATCAAGCCAGCAAACAATGTATCAAGTCGAACACGCAACTGCGCCGGTTATTTATCTATTTTTTTTATTTATATGCAAGAATCAATCGCACAACTACAGCAGCAGTAGACGGATTTGCCGCTGATCATGCATGACCATACAGAATGTTTGCCGCAGTGGGAGGAGTAGGACTCCTTGCACAGTTTAGGCGAACAGGCTCCAACTCCTACTTTCCATGATCATTGTTGGCTAGCTTTCGCCAGCAGCGGGGTGCTGCCCCTGCCTGCCGATGCGACCGCGGCGAGGAGTGCCATCAGCAGCAGCGCAACGGCCAGGAGAACTTGAGTCTTCTTGGAGCCGACGGATCTTTAGGCCGCAGGGGTTCCCCCATGCGGGCTTCATAGCCGAACGAACAATATTCACGTGCACCACCGAAGGCGAGAGGATCTTCCCCACCACTGCCCACTCCACCGGCGGCAGTTTGTCCTCCCCCTCATCGTCACTGAAATCCAGAATTGCCTCCTCCACCTCCGTGAGGTTTAACCTCAGCAGGAGGTCCGTCACGTTCTCCTTGGCGACCCCATCACCCCCATCGGAGGCGCTATGGGTTCCCTTCTCTCCACCTCCAGTCGACGCCATGGCAATCCGATCAAGAGGGGCAGCAGGCGTGATCTGCTCTCCTAAGACGCAGACACAAAGATGATCCCAACTCTACGATCCTAACTGGCGCTTAGACCCTATGGGGGAAATAGGGTTTTTGAGAAACACTATGTGGTCGACGGTGCCAAGGACGGCTAACCGGCGATATGCAGTGCTGGCACCGACGGAGGGTCAGTGGACGGAGAGTGGATGTCGTAGCCACAGTGGCCAGCGGCAGAGCAGGTCCAGATCACCGGTGAGGCGAGCTAGATCGGAGTTGGGGGCTGAGTCACCTTCACAATCGCCGAGGGGAAGATCCGGAATTTCCGGAGCGCCATCTCATGCAACATCAGTTTATATCCATATATAGTTATAGAAGGATAAGGGTCGTCGTCGATCGGCGGTTTACTCCAAAGATATGTCTGCTGGTGTGCATCGCTTGTTGTTAGCAGAGACGGAACCAGCCATTCTGACTAGGGGGCCAAACAAATATGATCATATTTTTTTTTAGTGTGTTAAAATATATGTAATTATATGATTCAACAACTTTTTAAATATTTTACACTATTTATAACCAAAATCATAATATTTAAATAAAAAATAGGTGAAAATTAATATTTTTTAGCTGTAAATTCATATATCTATATAGGTATTAAAGAAACTTACTATGCTTGGGGGGCACGGCCCCTGCTAGCCCCACTGGTTCCGTCTCTGCTTGTTAGTGTGCTTCTGTCGCTTGTTACTTTTATTTATTTATTACTTCGTGGTTCAGCCTTGAGCTGTGTAATATATATAATCATGTAATAATGCACTTTGGCTCTTGTGCATCTCATGATGTAGAGGCCAGAACAATACATGTGCCAAGGAAAAACATCTCATGATCTTATAATTACATAATGGTGCATTATGTAACTTCTAATTAATATACCGATTGCGGTCTCCAGGATTCTCACGACTGCCACTCACCCATTCGCCGTGAGATTGAACTAGGAGTTCGAATTTTACGTACGGCAGCTCTCCTACCGCAGATCTAATACCGCACCGCGCGGTGATAAAGATGTGAACCAAACAGAGCCAAACAGAGCCATAAAGCCTTGTATGGAAGCTTGAGGAACCTTCCCTTCCGTACTTGAATCCACTGATGAAAAGAGAAAAATCACTACCACAGAACACACTGTCACTGTTGGACTATCACTATCAGTTCATCACATCAATTGGTAGTGATAGTACAGCTGGCAAAAGCGAGACTATCATAACTGGTTCATGGCTTGTACCGCTAGTGATAGACTGCTTTGTAAAAAAAAAATTATAACTTTTTACTATGAGGTCTGATCAAGATAAATTTTACATGGCAATTGTAAAGTTCAAAAAGATTTAAAACTTTGTAGTTGACAACTTTTTAATTTAAGACAGTTTATATGTCCAAATATTCTATATAAGTTCTTAAATTAGATTTGAAATGGTTAACAATGATGATGGAGACAGTCAACATCAAGGTTGTAGTACTCCACAAAATCTACGACATTGCAGTTATAGCATCTACAATTAGAGCCGGGACTTGGGCTGTGCCATTTGAGTGCGGGTTATGGCACAGTCTTTTGGCACGACCCGAAGCATGGCACGGCATGACACGAACATAAGGGTTGTGTCGTGCCCAGAATCTCGGCACGGCGGCCTACATGGCCCGGCCCGCATCTTGGTCCTTGCTTGAGCCGGCACGTACGAAAATGGCACGTAGACACTTCTACAACTATACAATACAATTTTCTAGCATTTACTATACTACCTCTTATCTAATTCTTGAATAGATTATGAAAATCATTAAACTTTTATTAAAATAGTACACAAAAGATATATATATATATATATATATATATATATATATATATATATATATATATATATATATATATATATATATATATATTTCATATCACGAGTGGAAAAAGAAAACTAACAAAGATATTTTGAGGGCCATGCTTAAGCCGGCACGACCCGAAGGCGTGCCAGCGTGCCACTGGCCGTGCTTGGGCTAAAGAAAAGATTCACCGTGACATATCGGCACGGCCCGACGTGCCTCCCGTGCCTAAATGGCACGACCCGAAGCGGCACGAAGCACGAGAGGGCCGTGCCGGCCCGGCCCGGCCCAAGTCTCACCTCTATCTACAATCCAAAACCTACTGTCAATCTTGATTTTTTTGGGTAAGATTGAAAAAACCGCTCTCTGACAATCCCCTATCTCAACTCACAATCTTTCCGCACCTGGAAAAATCGACCAAATCACGTGGAAATATACGCACCTATATCAATCAGCCAATCTGGAGATGGAAGGATATGCCAAAGAATAAGGAATAGGACATGATTTCAAATGTAAACGTACAAGAGAGAGAAAATATAAAGTGGTTAGGAGTGATTTGAAAATAGTTTGGGATTTCTGATGCTTTTATATTTTAGGAGCAATATTTTTGAAAACTATTGAAGAAACCAGGAAATATGACCTCTAGAGCATAGATGGTTGAATTGTTGCCTTGTTGCTTGTTGGTTTGTATGTGTTAGCTGTAGGGCAGACGCTTATTACGGGGATGGGTTTACAACAATATAGATGGTTGAACTGCGGCTGTTTGATGAGTTACAGTTTTTTTGATGATTTTTATGATCTGTAGCTAATCCAAACATGCCTTTAATAATGTAGTAACTTCTGACCCAACGAGCAACAAAAGCCAAAAAAAAAAAATGGAAGCCATGTTTACACTAAAGCACGTGCTGGGACCAGGTTAGGCAAATGAAAAAACGCACTGCTTTGTTTTGAAACAAAACAGAATGGCTTGTCGAGCAGAAAACCACCTTATGCTACTTATGTTAGCAGTTAGCAGGTTCAGCGAAACAAAAAACGATAACTCCGATACATAAGCGTCTATACAGATCTGGAATACCTCAACTCAACAAAGAAGGCCGGAGATATCAAGCCACTGAACCATATATCGAAGTCTTACCACGCAACCGCGCGGGTTATTATTTATCTAGATTTTTTTTATAGAAGAATCAATCGGTCAATGGACAAGCGGGTGATCATTGGCGGAGGCGATCTGTGGTCGTGGACCACAGCAGCACTGGACGTGCCGGCCAGAGATCTGGCATGACCCTACAGAATTTTTGCCGCAGTGGTAGGACTTCTTGCACAACCTATCTGAACAGGCTCCAACTGGGTAGCATAGTTGCCAAGCTTTCGCATCCAGCAGCGGGGAGCTGCCCCTGCCTGCTGATGCGACCGCGGCGAGGAGTGCCATCAGCAGCAGCGCAACGGCCAGGACAACTTGAGTCTTCTTGGTGCCCATCGCCAGCTATGAGGATTGGTAAGTGTTCTTCGTATGTCTATATAGTTAGAGACTATTTGGTTTCTCGATGCGCTCGTTCGTTTTGAGGGTGCTTGATTATATAGGCCAGATCCAAAAGCAAAATTATCTGGAAATTAAAGAACTTGAGAAATCAATTCTTACCAATCTTGACAGAGTATATTGGAATTCATAATGTATTTATGGCTGCTATAATGTGGCGGAACCGCCTAACCTAATGCCCTCCCAAGACTAATTGTCTTCCATTAGACACTAAGTACCCAAGAGAGTGCACTAAACTCTGCGATTCCGTCGAGCACACCCGAGGGAGAACTCAAAAATCAACATTTTTACCTCAAGATCATACATGAGAGATAAAGCTTACAACATCCTTCCCATTTCTTACATCACTTTTTAGTACAATATCAGAGTAATTCATCAATTGGCAATAACAGTGGAATATAAAATGTTATCAGAGTTTCAGTAGAATGGAAATCATTTAATGTCGAGTTAAACATTATCAAGAAGAACATTTGTATAAATGAAGTAATAACAAGTTATAAGTCTTTTCTTTGTAAAACATTTTTGGTGGAAGTTTTAAATGAACTATACGTCCGCACATAAAGAAAATCCTCGCTGAGCCCACCAGGAGGTTTCCACACACAAGTGTCAGCTCCAGTTGTTCCTTTCACCTACAACAGAGTAGAACAAACCCTGAGTATTCAATTGTACTTCGCAAGACTTACCCATCAGAAGGAAAGAAAAGACTCCAAGGATATGCAAGGTTATCTGGTTTGTGGGTTATTGCAACTACATGAAGCATTACTAAAGGTGCATCCTTATATTCAATTTTTATTAGCAGTCATTAGTAGTTCATTAACCAACCATTCTAGGTAAGTACCTGTTCTACTTTTAAGCAAAGGTTGAGCAATCAGAGCCATTTGATCATCTTTCAAGTTCTAGTTCTTACTATGGTGCTAGATCGTAGTCAAGCCGTACCGTCACACAGAAACGGTGATTCACGAATCAATGTGTCCAGCTGGGTACCCCGAAAAACACACGCATCATCTGTACCCCGGGCACAGACAAGATCAACCCGCTCCACTCCTATCAAGGGGTTCAGGTCTCCATCCAAACTGGGACTCCAAACTGCCAACACTGCAGGCCTGGCCTCAGTATGGTGCTTAGACCTCCACCTATTTCCCACCCCTAACATTCGGTCCAGAAAGAGCCGGAACCCACAACAAGAGAGTAATGAGTCTTCCCGCTCTCATAAGCAGGTATGTGCTCGAGGTAATAAGTCTGTGATTTGACTAGGATCCAATGCGACGGACGATCCTTAATCGACACAGGCGGGACAAATATAACCAGAGCCTCGCTTGGATTGCCCAACCAAGTCCATATCCAATTCCAAGTACAATCCCGCCCGGTCTCCAATTATTATCCATATATATTCTATATGATAGTAACATGATAATAATAACCATAATATATTTCCTATCTCTCACGAGTGACTGGCAATCACTGGACTTGTACTAGAGTCCTGTAGCATAGCAATCTACATGATCCTGTCATACTAGTAAGACTCATGGGATCAAGATATAAAATAAAGTACGAAATAATAGGGGTTATGCACCGGGGCTTGCCTAGGTAAGATATAATCAAAGTTAACATTTCATCATGTGCCACGATCATTGAATCACCATCTTTTCTCTACTCCAGACGACTTCGCGATCCCTCGTTGTTCCTATTATGATATACGTGGATGCAACGTAGAGACGTAAATAATCACAATCAACTGCAACGCTTAAAATACGATTGCGCCTCTCAAGCTAACAAGCTAGCTCTAACGCTAACGTACTAAGCCACGTATCCATGTCGGCTAATACAACACTATTTCCCAACAAGTATTTTAGTTATACAAACCTAAATGTTTCTTTTTCCATTTCATCGATTTAACCGATATATTCAAACTAGGGCTCATTAGTTATCTTAGCAAACTAATTATTCTGGAGCTACAAAAATTACGGTGAACACCCAATAATATGGTTAGCTTACTATAAAATTTTTAGAGTTAACACTATCACCGATTTATCACACAAATTCCTACAAGTTCACATTTAATAATATTAAGCGTCTCAGAATAATTAGAGCAAGCCTAAAATATTATAAAACTCTGTGAAACTATTATGCATTTAGATAGATCATGATTTTAGAAATCTAACAAAATTGGTTTCACTCTTTTAGGATCCCTAAATAATTTTATATCTAAATAACAAAATCAGCTCAGCATTTATTTTAGAAAACCTTTACTAATGCGCTGGAAAAAAGAAAAGGGCACCGTGGCCCACTCGGCCCAACGCGGGCGCGGCCTCCACGCGCACGCGTGAAGAGCAGCCCACTCGGAAACAACTATGCGTGCAGCCGGCCAACCCAGCAGCGGCCCAAAGTGGGGAACCCGCGTGCACTTGCATTATTTTGCAAAAGAACCCCCAGTCAAGTAAGTTTTTACGTGACGCAACGTGCACTATTGCGCTAGAGACGACCTTTGCACAAAACACCTTGGAAAAAGCTATCTTCGCAACGAGAGGGTCCTTGGCGCCCTATGCATGACGGCGCGGTGCTGGCCAACACTGCACGGCCACGCCGACCTACCAAGTGAAGTACTGGCCCGACGAGCAGGGCGATGAGCACCGCAGAGCCACAACGAAACCCTGAGCGGTGGTTGTATGGCAGGCGGTGCCTCCTAGTACCCTGCCCACGCTGACGGACCACCCGCCATGGCAGCGCTCCTGTTTCGAAGACCCTATGGCCTAACAAGGTAATAGAGGTTGCGAGGGAGCAGAAGGGACTCACCGCGAACCCAGCCGAGGCAATGGTTGGGGCCGAGGGAGGCGGAGCAGTGCTAGCCACGTGCGAGCGGCCGGTGCGGTGGCGCTCCAAGCATGGCACGGCCACGTCAACCTGACACCGGTGGGGGTTCTGACCAAGCCAAGGCGAGCACCAGATAGAGAAGGTCAACACGAATCTAGCAGTACCAATTAAAGGACTGCTACTGGTGATTTGAACCTTACCTCCGATCCCCAGAGCACGGCGGCGAACCAGACCGGTGGCAACGATTTTCCAAAATTCCTCCTCACTAGGGAACGACAAGGCCTCGATGTAATTGGGTTGGCTAGATAACTTCTGTAGCGAGTCACGGTTGCCGGGAAGTGAGTTGGGATGCTCCGGGCTCTGTGAATTTAAAGGTCGAAGGGAGGACGGTTCTACTATGCGACCGACATTCGCAGTTGATGGCCAACTTATGGTTTGGTCAGGGCCAATAATGGCCGGAGCAGCGCACCCACGTGAGAGCAGCGGGGCCAGTGTACCGAGGTTAGGCGTGAAACGTCTTGGACGGAGTGGCAAAGCCCTGGATGGGGTGATAGGGTGTCAAGAGCGCTTGACTCACTGTGGCCAGACCCACGCGTGGCATGCATGGGATAGCAAGCGCAACATGGCAGGCGCAGCCCAGCTCAGTCAAGAAGCTCAGCCGGTAGCGGACGCAGGCAGGGCGGCCTCGATTGACCAGCGTGCAGCTACAGCGTAGCAGTGCGGCCACCGGGTGGAGCAACGATGCGACGCGGCGGCAGCAGCGACTGGGGAGCAGAGGGCAACGTGACGCACTGGGCGCGTCCAGGCACGCGACACAGGGCGACCACGCGGGGTGACCGCGTGCCCCGGCCTGTCAGTCCAAGGCAAGTGCCAAGCATGAATTTTAAAGCGCGTACCAACACTTGCTTGTCTCGGTTAAGGTTAACCCAACACCTCTGCCCTCAAGATGGCCCTAACAGTTTCCCAAAGAAACAAATAGCATGACAAAAGGACGACCAGAGAGGGAGATGGAATGATGCCTAAATGGGTTCGTCACACTAGACGCCGGTTCACGAACCAAGTGCCTAACGTGCTTGGCCGTGCGTTCAGGCCAAGCTTGGGCAAATTTTTGGGGGAGGCAACATGACCTCCGGACGACTACAATCTACACCACACTCAAGTACCTACTTAGAGGCAAATAATAGGACCAAAGCATGAAGCTAGTGTTTAATTATATTTTCCAGAAATTAATTGCTAAGATGGTATTGCCATTAGATTTTCGGACACGCTCATTTTATTTCTAAAAACCAAATTTAAATCCCGAATTCAATTCTGGAGCTAACAAAAATATTATTGGACAACATTTATTTTCCGAAACAAAAGCTGCATTTCCATCTACTAAACTTACACTTCGAATCTTATTTAAGTACTATACACAAGTTGTATTTTATTTCTGTTTATAAAAATTGTTTTTCTTGCCTAATCGAATAAAACAAGCCACCCGCTATTTATATGCTAAAGTTGCTATTAGACATTTTCAAGCACTTAAGCAAAATTGATTAGCAACACTTATTTTGATTTTTTCCCAGCCCCGAAAGGGAAATCATATACAGTCTGTTTATCATTTCATGCGCATTAATATCAGAGAAACTCGTTTTGGTAAATCCTCTTAGGCCTTAATCTTGTGTTAAGTAAGCTAGTAACACCAGGGGTGTTACATATAATATGCCATGTCTTCAAATAGGTGTTGGCTACTCTTGTTGTCCATTTCCTTATAAGGCACATTTTGATTTAAAGAACTTGCTTTGACCAATAAATTAACTTATTAATTACTACTACAGTCAAGATTAACAGAGACAATCAAAACTGATTGTTTAAGAAAGGCAGCCCAGGCGCCTATGTAAACCTATCAATAGAGAGGCACAAGGATGGTCCGCCTCCATTAATAATAGAGGCGACTTTTCTAAGAGAGTGAAATATCGATGGTAACATAGATAAGCTTTTAACGTGAATGACTCCATTCAGTACTCATCCCAAATCCATCCCCAAAATTTCTTCATGTCTTCTAGTAGTGACCTCAGAACAACACTTCACTGTCTAAACCCCATATCAATGCTGAAAAGTGAGCCGACAGTGGGCAAGTGATAGTGCTGGGGTTTTTCTATCATTGCTGGTAACCAGCAGTGATAGCCTAATAGTACGACTATCTATCTTAAACCTAACCATACACTCTATTGCACCTTGACTAGTGAAGTAAAAACCCCAAGCATATATCTTTGCCTTCGGGCTTGTTTTCATCTCCTCCTTTTTTCCAATGTTAAGCACTTGATGAACTTGGGGCCATCATTATCTCCTCCATGGTAGCATCCTCTTGCTCAACACATGGTGTGGACTAGACCCAGCTTCAACACTTAAGCACATAGATAGTCCACTAGTTATCACTCAATTACCAAAACTATATTAGGGCTTTCATCAGCCCCTAAACGATATCAAATGAAAATGTTTCAACTACAAGATTCCTTATCAAACTCTACAATTTCGATGAAGGGTGTGTCTCCATCTGAGATAATTTTTAATTTTCAAAAATTTAAATATGAAAATTTGAGATTTGAAGAAAAATTTGGAATTCTAGATGTTTTCAAATATAAAACTTGTCACCTACAAAGTTGTAGATTGTATTGACAAGTAAACTTTGGTATAGATTATATCAACGTCCAATGCCATTTGAAATTTCAAAATCTTGGAAAATGAAAAGGTTATTTGAAAATTTAAATTTTGAACTTCAATATATAAGAACTTAAAACAAAATTTTGGAACTCTACTCTAAAAAATTTCATATAAAAAATTCATCAACTACAAAGTGGTAGATCATAGAGATCTACAACTTCTAATGTTGATCTCACGAGGTAGAATCATCAACTAGCATACATAGGATGATAGTTAGATATGCCTTGCTTGGTTTTCAAGTGGATCTAGATCCTTGCTTCTAATGTTGATCTCATGAGGTATCTAGTGTCTTTGTTTCCAAGTGGTATGCAAGAGCTATCTAACCAACCATGGTGCTAAGGATGGTGTATATTGGCAACTCCGATTGGTATCACGCTTCAAAGGTCCATTCTTTACACCTTCACATCATTTGGTAGAAATTGACTCCTATATTTCCTATTCAAGCATATGTGCAAGCTTTCAAATCCGAACTCTTAGCACATATGTAGGGGGAGCAATTGCTACCAATTTGGGTTTATAAAACTTGTCAATATCCTTTACAAATGGTAAAATGCTTGGGCAAGTAACATGAATCCAAAAGATTTTATCATAATATCTTTGTAAAATAGGTTGTCATCAATTACCAAAAAGGGGGAGATTGAAAGCCCTAGTTTGGTTTTGGTTAATTGATAAAACCTAGAGACCAATCCTAGTGCTACATATGAAGACATGAAAGGATGGTCCCATTCCAAGTGGTGGAGCCTAGAGATGATCATAGTGGATGATGATGACCAAAAGATGATCAAGTGCTCAACTTGGAAAAGAAGAAAGAGAAAAAGAAAACCCAAATGGAGATCAAGGCAAAGGTATTGCTTAGGGTTTTGATTTTGGTGGTCAAGACACCATAAAGGGTGTGATCACATTTAGGATCGATAGCTGTACTATACAGAGGGGAATTCTTTGGCTAAGCGGTTTATCGAGTGCCACTAGGTGACATGATTCTTGCATATGCATTAGGTACCTAGTGTGCTAACAAGTGACCCTTGTAAAATGTTTTGAAAAATGCTAACACACATGCACACAAGTGCACTTTGTGGTTTACAAGTTGGAAGCATGGGTGAAGCGGTCACGGACTTAGAAAAAGAAAAGGAAGAATCTTTGTGTGGCCGGACGTTGGTCAGGGTGTGACTGGACACTGGTCCAGCGTTCGGTTAGTGCTGGCTGATAGCGAGCAGAAGGTAGTGCGTGAGGGTTGAGTACCAGACGCTACATTGGAGCATCCAGTCACTTTTTGCTGAGTCTCGAATGATGGGGATCGGACGTCTCATGAACATTGTTCACCGTTCGGTCTTGTTGACGTGGCACATGTGCAAAGAGGAGAGCTAACCGAACACCGCGCACGTCAGGTCACATGTGACCGGACGTGTCCGATCACAAAAAACCCTCTCTAGGTGCCTATTGGAATCGATCTGACACTGAGTGCTTCCGAGTCCAGTCATATGGAGCAGCACGTCTGGTCACTGGTTTGACTCAGCGCTGACTTGCTCATGACCATTCAAGATCTAACACGTAGATTTAAAAGTGGACACGTGGCAGACATCAGTGTGGTGTGGTGCAAGCGACCGGACGCTGAGGCTGCGTCTAGTCAATCCGACCGGCGCATCCAGTCGCCCCGAAACTTGTGAGAGCAGGGAGCCAATGGCTCTATTTGTTTGAGCCCCCTATAAATACGTGGTAGTCGGCTCCAAGGCATCTCTCTTGGCACTTTGACATACTTAACATCCTTATGAGCCTAAGCAAACACTTTCCACACATCTCCGTTATTGATTCATCATGGTAGTGAGATTGGGAGTGATTCCTAGTGCATTTGCTTGAGTGATTGCACCTAATGGCACTTGGGGATCATTGTAGATGTGGAGTTCTTGTTACTCTTGGTGGTTGCCGCCACCTAGACGGCTTGGAGTAATAAAGGAGCATTAGCATGAGTTGGTGATTGTTTGTGGCCATCTCCTGGTGATTGTGAGGGGTCCTTGTGCCTTCTCCGGTGGAGCACCAAAGGTAACTCTAGTGGATTGCGCGTGTAATTGAGCTACCTCACTTGTGGGTAGGTGCTTGCAGTGTCCTAGTGAGAGGATGAGGTTTGCTACACCTCTTAGCCGCTGAACCACCAAGTGTTAGTCGACACAACGGGGACTAGCGTGCCGGCAAGCACGTGAACCTCGGGAGAAAAATCTTGCATCCAACTTGTGTTTGATTGGATTTCTTTCGGTGATTGGTCTTCATATCTTGTGATTGGTTCATCCCCTACACATTGGTATAACCACCTTGCTCTTCCATTCACATCCTTGCAAAGTAGTTATGCCTAGCTCTTAGTGTAACTCGTTGTGTAGCTTGCCTTGTGTTTACAGCAAAATTTGGACAAAGTACGCGGGAACTCGAAGCTTCTCAGATCAAGTCGCTAGAGGATCGATTATCGGATAACGGTCGGTTTGGATCTACATCAGGATTGGCTGTTTACTAATGACGTCGGCAGATAGCGTTAGCGAATCATAATTTGGACGGCACCAGGAAAGAACATGTCGAACTCTATGAAGAAAGGAAAGTTTAGGGTCCAAGTTATCATTTGATTAGGGAAATTTCTTTTATTCCAAGTATTGTAACAATTCATATTCGAGTAGGACTCATGTTAGGAACTTTGGGTATAAATATTAAAGCCCCAGCTATTGTAAGAGGATCCAACATCAATTAAATAAACCCTTTTTGGCCCGGTGCCAACCGTTAGGAGTAGGAGTAAAGTAGATTCGACAAGTTCTTCAGCAAGCAGGGCTGCATCGGCCGATCGACCTCCGGTTTGCCTGTAAGTACTATCACGGTTTATATAATCGTTGTAGGGTTTGTATCAGCCGCGATTGACCTCCTACATCATATATAAGCTAGTTATCGATTGTGTCTTATGCGTCACAATGCTTGTATCAGCTGCAGTTGACCTCTTGTGATCTTAGGATATCAATCACACTTATCGATTTCGTGCTAAATAACTTGCATGTTTAACACAAAATCACCAATTATCAGATTAATCAAGATTAGTAAGATTTATTTTACTATTCTTGGTTAATTAGTTATCAATATTGTTATAAATAATGTTTTATTAGTTATAATAACATCACTTATCTAGTTAGATTGAGATAGATCGACATCATATCACTTTGATTACTCGTCTCTTGAATACTTTATATCTAAATCCTAAAAGATGGTGATTAATCCTGCTAGATCGGTTGTTTTACCTCAATCTTAACTGTACATGGGCTGCGTTCGAAACATGAATTGCTTATGGATCAATTCAATGGCCAATAAGCTTTGGTTTATGGCTACTGCTATAGCTGCATCGATCCACTTGAACCTCACTGGTGGAGCCATAGATTGGATCTTATTGATTAGCGAGTTCAACCATGAATGAAACATGAGTCCGTTCATTTCCCATGTTTGAAATTGGCTATTTTATCTAATTGTAAGTGCTCTCGCATACATGACTTGTGCCATGCGACCTTTAGAGGTGAATAGATTCATGAGCCTTCCGTCTCAAAGTTTATTGTGATTATCAAAGTTGTATCAATCCGCTCGACCCTCACTGTTGATCATAGTAGATCAGAGCTGATGTTCGTGAATTCATTTGCATTTAATGGTTAACTGATATGAGTTATGACTTTTTATCTTGGAATCGGCTAGTTGATTGAAAGTGAGAACTTACATGATAAAGCCCTCTAATTTTCTATATTTGGGTGTATTGTGCATGTTCTTATCTTGGTTAAATGTTCATTATAAAATCTGTCATAATCCAAGATCTTGCCTACCATGATTTATACATGATTAACTAATTTCTTCCTATTACTAAGAGCTTTCTTTTAATAACCATCGAATATCAACTATTTTAGTCGATGTCCTCAATCACTGGCTCTTTGAGCCATATATTTGGAAATGTCTGGAGCAACACTGACATGTTCCACCTTGTGTTACTGATAAAATTTGCTCTCCCTTGTCAATTGCAGGTCAAATTGACTAGCACGTCTTCGGGGTCTCTCAGGATCAATTATCCCAGCGTTGAAGCTAAGTGGATCTCAAGCATGGATCTTTCGGCTTGCTGTGTGTGAGGCACTGAGCCAACTTTTTATGCCAACACACTTTCTAGCATGCCCGGTGGGACCATAATCGTCATGACGACACACAACAAAAAAAGACATTCTCATGGTGCCTTATGATGACTTGCCCAATGAAGATAAAGAAATCATCAAGAGGGCTATGCAAGAACTTTAAAACAAGTGTTTGATGTCATACTCCAAGTCATGTGATGACAGAGTCACTTAGAAATATCCACTACCGAGGATCTTGGCGCATGGATAGTAGACACAAGTGAAGCTGAGGATAGGCAATTCTTTGTGGATTCCATCAACAAGGCTATTCATGATGCAATGCAAGAACATAATACAACCTTACTAGATGCATTTGACAATACCATGAAGGAAGTATTTCATGGGTAGGCTGGACCAGCTTATTTCAGCATTCCACATCCATCAACTCAAGGAACCATGCAAGCCGGTACTGGTCATCAAGGAGCAGCACAAACTAGAGGCAGCGATGTCCAAGGAGCTCAACATGGGCAAAGTCATGGTATCACCACTCAGCAAATGCAGCACAACCCTAGATTATCAACGCAACATGTGCAACAGCCGATGGGCAAACTCAGAATCAAATAGTTAGCTTTAGTACAACAGGCCAAGTACCACCGTCGGCTCACAAAATAGCAACGTCAGTTCCAAGGATCCGAAGAGACATGGGTGTTGTTGCCTTCAACCAGAGACTGCAGACACCAAGTCATTAGCCAACCTAGCCACTAAGTCAGCTTGGAGCCCAAGCATCAGGTCAACAAAGGACTCAACTGGCAGAAGCTCCGCAAGGGTATCATTATTTTTCACATTACAATACTTGGGACATGATTCCAAACCCAAGATATCAGGGTACTCAGCACTTCAACCCTCAGGCAGGTTAACAACCACAAGGAAATCAAAATGCAAGTGCTGACGAGTTCTTACTTAGAGTGACTGAGATGATGAAGAGTTAGTTAGGTCTGAAACCAAAAGGTCAAAGTTTTTCATACAAGCATCCATACCTAGAGTGGTATGATAAGGTAGTACTCCCTCTAGGTTATTGGCTCCCAGAATTCACCAAGTTTACCAGTCAAGATGGTACAAGCACGATGGAGCATATCACCCAATATCTTACTCAGTTAGGCGAAGCCTCTATCAAAGAAGCATTCCGAGTTTGTTTCTTTGCTCTATCCTTGTCAGGACTAGCATTCACATGGTTTTCATCACTAATGGTCAACTCTTTTGCTAACTGGAGTGACCTTGAGAAGAAGTTCCATGCATATTTCTTTACTAGGATGAGCGAGAGGAAAATCATAGATTTGACAACCATGAGGCAAAAGTCCAATGAATCGCGTGTCGAGTATCTTCAGAGATTCAGAGGGACAAAGAACTTATGTTTTTCATTAAATCTGACTGATGATCAATTAACTGCATTAGTTGTCCAAGGAATGTTGCTAACTAGGAGAGAGAAGCTGCTTGGGCATTAATTTGATAACCTAGGACAATTGGGTCAAAGAATCACGGTGCTCAATAGCCAAAAACGAAGCATGCGTAGAGATACTCAATTCCAGAAGGGTGCTGTGACTATTGAGGCCTATGTTCCATACATGGCAGATGAAGACTATGAAGAAGATAAAGAAGAAGTCACTGTAGCTGAATGGAATTGGGGTAAGAAGGTAGTAATGGTTCCAAATCCTTGGGAAAGAGAGAATAGAGATAATTATGATTTTGATATTACAAAGGAAGACAAACTTTTTGACTTCTTACTCGAGAAAGGACAGATTAAGCTGCCTCCCAATCATGTTATGTTACCTCTGGAGCAGTTGAAGAATAAGAAGTTCTATAAATATCATAATGCTGCCTCTCACACAACTAATGATTGCAGAATCTTCAGGAAGCACATTCAGAGGGCCATTCAACAGGGAAAGCTTAAATTTGACACCCCAAGAAGATGAAAATCGATGACAATCCTTTTCTAAGAGAAAAGAACATGGTTGATGCCAGATTACTAAAAGGGAAGGCTTGAGTCTTAACATTGGCTAAAGCAAAGGAGGTTGGAACAATCGATCCAATGATATAAATATCAGCTGATGAGTATAGAGAAATCAAGAGGCGTCTTGATCAACATCAGAGCTGATATGAGCAGGGAGAAACCTCGAGAGCTAGTGCCATAAGACCATGTGTCACGTCTCATATCTTGCTGAACAAATGGCAATGACAGAAGGAAAAGGACCATCAGAGATGGTTAGAATGCCAATGCCAACAAGAAGAAGAGAGGTATGAGAGGGAGTAAGTTGAGTCACACTAGAATTATCCTTTATTTAGGCATTGCTAGAATGAAGGTTTGAAGTTGCCCACTAGGAGTAACTGCCTTGAATGCAGTGATCAATATTGGGAGTATAGGCAATCTCAAACCAACCGTCGGTTTATCCAAACTGAGTATCGACATGATGATATGCATCAGCGCATAAGAAATAAAAGTGTTCATGATCGGCTCGATAAGCGAGTTGTTGATCAAAATTGGGCCGATTATGAAGGAGAAGATCATGAAGAAGATAAGTATGTTTGGCAAGAAGGACAATGGTGCCTAGGAGGTTTGACGAGAAGTCAGAAGAGAAGAGTACAATGCTTGAGGAACACAGAGTTAGAACAAGCTCAGAAATCGAGTAAAACCCAAGTGTGGCGCGCCAAGCAAACAGCCGATAGAGGTAAGCCATCGGTCGATATTCAAATGGCTTTTATTCTACCATCAGAGTTTAGAGCTCTAGCGGATCAAGAAGCATATTCTGATTTTGATGAATGGAGTATGAGGAGATGGTAGCTAAGCTGTTGTTAACACAACAAGCAATATTCGACAAACTAGCCAAACATTGGCACTAAAGGCTCTATATTTGAAAGGATTCGTTGATGGGAAGCCGATGAGCAAAATGTTAGTTGACGGCAGTGCCTTCGTCAATCTGATGCCTTACACTACTTTTTGCAAGCTTGGTAAATGACAAGAAGACTTGATTGAAACTGATATGATGCTGAAAGACTTTGGGGGAACACATCCAATACCCGGGGGGCAATAAATGTTGAGTTGATAATTGGAAGCAAAACCCTGGTCACTACTTTCTTTGTCATTGATGGAAAGGGTTCTTATAGTTTGCTCCTTGGTTGAGATTGGATTCATGCCAATTGTTGTGTCATCGACTATGCATCAATGTCTGATCCAGTGGCATGCAAACAATGTTGAATTAGTCCACGCTGATGATTTTGTGAGCATAGCAATGGTCAGCCCCATGTTTTGGGAATTAGACGATTTCGAGTGTTTCTCTGGCAAACTATGGGAAGGAGGCTTCATTAGGATTAGTAGTGAAGGCCAACAGCTGACTGAGGCAATTGGCTCAGAGAGTTTGTTTTAATGGAAAACCTCGCGTCAGCTAGTAAGTCAAGAAGAGATTAACAATGGTTTTGGAAAAGACCCAGGTTGACGTACATAAGTATTAAGTTAGATGAAGTACTATTTTAAAACATCTAGATGGACATTTATTAGCCAACTCACTAAGTCATCGGCTCTAATAGCTAATACCAGAAGGTATCGCCTTTAACACAAAAAATCAACTCGATCAAGGGTAAAAGCCGATACGATATGTGTTGCCTTTAGAGCAAAAATAAACACAAAGACAGTCACATGATAAAAGTTTAAAGAAAATACACAGAAGACAAAGATATGGTTTTTCATTGGTTTGCCCCTAAGTACAAACTAATCGCCGAGGAGCACCTGGTTCACAATGTCCTCGGCATGGACTACATCCTTGATGGCCTCTTCAGCGTCAATGAAGTCCGTGATCAGGTCTTCATGATCTTTAGGGCCTTCATGCATAGGGAAGCCCATCTCCATAATGCTCAGGTCATGTCTGGTCTAGACCTAAGTGACGGCTAGGGCAACGGTGGCACCACGACACACGCCATGGAGAGCAATCTCCCAAGCATGGACAGGGATGTTCTGCAAGCGGTTCACCAAGAGAGGGGCCCTGGCGTTCACTGTCGCGGTTGCGTCATTGGCCGCCACTTGGAGATTCTCCAGTTGCACTGTCAAGGCTGGCGGACAAAGAAATCAAGAGAATGTCAAGAGATAGATCCAAAAACAAGAACAAGGGTTTTATCTAGAAGATGAGATGGGTCTCGAGCGATGCTCGTCTCTTCCTCCACAGCATGGAGGGCAACCTCGATAACTCTGAGATGGGTCTTGAGCCCACCACTCTCCTGAGTCATCTTAGAATAATGATCCATGTCCATCCTCCACTCCCAAAGGAAGCATCGGGCATCATCGCCATTGTAGGAGTCAGAAGAATCCACCGACGAATCCGACATGGCAGAGGTGGCATCCATGATGTTGGAGGGCCCGTTGGCCCTAAGAGACAAGGGACAGAGACTGTCATTCAAGACAAATCTATGGGCAAGTCAGAGTAAGAAGCTGTTAATATGAACAAGAGGTATTCGATCTTACCTCATATGGCAGAGGCGTTGGCCCGTCGGCATCTCCTCCTTCGGGGTCTCCACCGTGCACTTGCCATGACTATCTTCCCTGGCCATGGTGATGGTTTGGATCTAGAAGGAAGAAAACTGCTATAAGGATTCCGAGAAGGCAGAAAGACTACAAAAGAATAAGGAGCAGTTGTAGATGTGTTTAGAACAAAAGCCCTTGGCTGGTATTTATAGTCGCCGGGGCAAATGGTAGATACCTCAAACTGTGTGAAAGTAATTCCAATTAATGGAAAGGCAAATCACCACCTTGCCAATACCAAAGAGGCACGGTGTTGGAAGATGGAAAGATTTAAGTATGAGAGCCATTTTTAGAAATGATTAAAATCAAGTCGAGTCATGGTCAAGATCGGTTGGTTTAGATCGGCTGTTCTAGCCAAACCTAGCGATACTGACTATTCATCTATGAGCCTGACAGAACTGCAATTATTATTAGGTTTGCATGAGGACATTGTACAAGTTATGAAAACCAAGATTAAAAGATGAGAGCACCCTGAATTGCCTCCAAAGCTTTTAGCCAAAGAGCATCAACCTCTGCAATCCGTTGCTTGTCTTCTTTGGTTGATCCAAGGATGGTTGCAAGACTACTACAAATAGCTTTGCCTTCCTTGACCTTGGTCAGCATCTCTTATTTCTTCTGAATGATGACATCAGGGATCTGAATCAAGTTCACTTCATCATGATCAATGGTAGTTTTTACATCTTCCAACTGCTTTTCAAGTTCAACATGTTTAGCCCTCACTTGATTCAGTTCTATTTCAATCCTGGTAGGGGAATTCTTTAGATTGTCAATTAATTGTGCCAAGTCCTTGGCCTCTTGTTTGTTGAAATTCTTCCTAACCGTCAGAGCTTCACGGTCAGTCAGGTCTCTTTGAGCCTTCTTCACCTTTGGAGCTTGATCTTCAATATTGAGGATGGGTAAAAGGGCTTCAGCAAGGCTCGAAGTTAGGTTGTCCTTGATGGCCAAGAAGATTCTCCTTATTGGGTCTATGTCCAAAACCAAATCGGCTATGTCCTCCTCGAGCATTGGTAGCATGTCTCTTAGCCAATTTTTGGTCAGGTCTGACAAGACTCCCTAGGAAGAAATAGCTGATGAGTTCACTTCACTTTCATATATGTATTCTTCGAGGTTGAAAGAGTAACTCAAAGATGGGGAAATGAGTGCCTACATATGAATAGAAGGAGGATTCTCATTAGAAACAAATTCAGAACTGACTAGGGGAAGAGTAATTGAGATAAGATACCTTTTCTGGCTGAGGAGAGGGGACAGCCGATGATGTACTAGCTTCTTTTTTGACATTATGTCGCATTGGCTCTAAATTCCCAATGGTGGTATCTACAAATAGTTTTGAATTTTTAGTTACTATGAAAGATGAAAGTGAGCACAAAATTTTCTCACCGTCGATTATTTGATGGATCGGAGGAGAAGCAATCTGAGCATCTTGGTTGTTGATGGTAGTTAACAACCATATTTTATAGACAAATAAACATGCAAAAGGGCATATATAAGAGAACCAACAAAGGTTTAGGGTTTAAACTAACAAATTTCATGAGTTTTGGTGAATCTGTGATCTCTACAGGATTATTCTAGAAAATCATCAAGGGGGACCTATTCATCAAAAGAAATCAAGGAATTATTCTGTGGCATCTATGTGAGAAGGTTCTGGAGGACTCTAGGAGTCTCTCCACTGATGGGGGAGGCCAGCCACCTCCATCTAGGGACGGCCGGCCCTACATGCATGCCGCTTGGCCCCCTATGGGCCCCATGCATCGGCATCTTCTAGAATGTTCCTCCACCGCCTCCTAGGGCTGCATCCACGCCGTTCCTTAAGTCGGTTTGATCCAAGGGCTCATGTTGGACCCTCTAGGCTATATAAGGAGACCCTAGCCCCCCTACCTAAGGCATAAGTCATCTAAGAAGATAGAAACCCTAATCATCCTTAGAGCTCCTCTAGTTTCTAGGCATAGCTAGTTAGGCTAGGTCTAGAGGGAGGCAAGCAGATCTTCACTTGGATTCCCGAAATTGTCTAGAGTTTGGTTCAGTATAATTCTTGTACCCCTCTCGCCTTTGTATCTGCATTATTTTTATATGCTTTGGTACAATTGTATGACATTCATATTCATATTCATCTTATTTATGTTCTTGGTTGCAATGTTCATAGTCTACTTTGGTTATATGCTTAGTATAGTTGGCTTATCATCATATTTATGCTTAAGTTCGTATAGCATTCACCCCAATGTTCACAGGGTGAGTGGTAGAGACCATGTAAGTGTGGTGCTTATATGCTTTGACTTGTAATTAAGAATGACTTAGGAATTATTCCTCTAATATTCTAACTTGACCATGCTATTGCTATAGGTAGGAGTGCTCTGAGTGATTTATCATTATGATACTTATCACACACATAACCTATCCTATGACTTACCCCTATTGTGAGTAGAATTATGGTTATGGTTTGTTTCTCTGTCAATATTATAAGTTATCAATATATATCCTGCCAGACCCTCCCTGTGGTAAAATATAAATAACTATACCTGGAATACTCCTGGGTCAAGTGTTACAATGGTATATTATCTGGGCGCTTGTGGATTCCTTAATGTTTATAATCTTTCCTCATTACAAGTGTCATGTTAATAAATACCAACAAGCATTTTTGGTGTCGTTGCCGGGGAAGGTAGCTAGGCAATTAAAAGGAATATTAATAAACTTATACTTATTGATGTGATTGAGATAACCATTAACCCCTGCTCAAGCAGGATTACCCTTATTTGTCTACTTTTACAACCATTAACCAATTTTTGACCTTCTAGCAAGCTTCCACAAGAAAAGAAGAAACACATTGAAGAACCCAGGATTGGAGAAAGAGGTTGGCATCATAAGAATTCAAATCACATCTCAAGTGATAGAGATAGATGTTGCACTACTAAAAAATTCCATCATGTGAGTCATGGTAAGTATGATGAAGAAAAGGTGAGATAGTATTGCTCATGGACTTTAAATTTGATGAGTAGTTATCCTTTTAATTCTTGCATTCCACTGCATGTTTACTTTGAATAATCCATGCATCTACACTGTTTAGTTTATGTTCAAATCCACAACATGTTTAGTTCCATTCATATATCCATCCCACTTGCATCCTTATTAAAAAATAATATGGACACATGAAGGTCTAAGTATGAAAAATAATATTGACACATGAAGTTCTAGGTATAAAAAATATGAGCACATGAAGACTCATGATTAGTTATTAAAAAAATTAACTCACCGTGATTATGCTCTTTTTCATCTCTATTTGAATAAATCTCTACAATGCTTTTGTCCTACCTTTGTTTACTATAATATGTTTAGTTTGGAAGTATCTATATACATCTTTTAAAGTAAGCATGGTGCTTAGTTTAAATCAAGAGGTGTGTGATCTTACTTCCAAAGGTCTTTTAAATTAAGCGTGGTGCTTAGGTTAAAATGTCTTCCTAAATCAAATTAGACATAGTGTTTAGTTTGGTTGTTGAACTAAAACTTGCTGTAGTAAATATTGGATATTTTGTTGGACTAACCCTAGGAGGAAATTTTTAAACTCAATCCGGGTAAGTCAAGAGATGAATTCACATTAAAGATGAATTAAGGCAAGTGAACTCCAATAACTTTGCAAAAAAAGACCCAACTCATTCTTCATGAAAAAAGAACTGTGAGTATCTTTTGTTGCAAGTTATCTTTGCCTTGAACTATGTTAAAATGCAGCAAACACATAAAACATGATAGAAAAAATCTATGCTAAACAATCATAAAACCATGCACCCTCCCATTAGCATAGAGGAAAATCACAAAAAGTATCGACAACAAAAACCCATGTTTCAAATTTGTTATATTCCCTTGGGTATGTGTCCATTAACATTTTGTAGGAAGAATGACTATAAGTTGTGTCCTATCCATGGTTTGGTATGAATCTATGAATAGCCAAACCACCACTTCAGCAATGGACTGAACAGGAAATAAGACAAGTGTCATAAAAAGGATCTACAATAGAAGCACTTACTCATAGGAAGTGGATAGACAAATCAACTGGTCATGAGTAATATCAAAGGCAACCTTCCATTGAGCCTTTCTAGGACTCAAGCTAGGAGGCTAATGAGAAGCAGGGAGGAACTCACCTCATATTAGCCAATTAATGCATGTTTTCATCACCCTCAAAGACACCATCTCGCATGTCAGCAACAAGGACCAAGATGACATGATGCCACCACATCATGGCATACATTGTCGATCAATGGTCTACCTATGGTGTCTCATAAGGCCGTGAATGACCATGATCACACAAAAAGACACACCTATGCCATTGGAGATGAAGCTTCCATGTGAATTCCAATGAAGATCCTTCTTTGACCCTTAAGGCACCTGCCGCGTCGTTAACAAACAAAGAAGAACAACTCTCCGCCATGCCGCTAGAAGATAAAAACAATCAAGGAGGAACTAGAGTTTGCATCTTCAACGGACCCCAACTCGTCAATCAAGAATGAACAAAAATCAAGAAAGGTTGATGAAAGAAGAGCATGTAATTATTCATATCAGATGGTGAAAAGGCAAAGCTTAATGTAAGGCAGGGACTTGTTCAATGGACCACGAGCTCTCGCCAACGGGTAAATCAGATAACCCCCCTCCTTCAGGTATGTTTGTCACTACTCACTTCAAAAGAAGGAAGGATAAAGACATAAGGTACGTTCAACCAAGCATTATGCAACATTAAAACACATTCATGTGAGAGTTCTATCATCTAAACTTGATTATGCCTTCTACAAAATTCAAGTATGGTGGATGGAGTTCTTTAAAACATCTCATGCCATATTGCTAATTGGTATTGGTCATCTCTACCTTTATGTCATGCTTGCTCAATCACTAACAAATAAAAATTTAAACAATCATGTTCCTTTAGTTCACCATACATATTCTTGTTTCTACTTGAGTGAATCTCTTTAGTCTTTTAAACTTCCTTGTCCTATTATAAGTATGCTTCTGAATATTATTCAAACACAATTATCAAAACATACTTGTATAGAATTTGGTTGTATATGTGGATCCTTTCAGGAAAATATTCAAATTTATTGGAAATGTTAGGAGATCATTCGTAGAAATAAATCAAGGTTAGAGGTATTCTTCAAAACAATTTCACACATCTTTGCCTTATTGAAAATTTCAAGTAGTGGTGAATAATAAGGGCATATGATTTAAAACATGGGATACAGATTGACCTTTAACTCCTTGGTAACACTATCCTTACTTTGAATCATTTGTATACTCCTTCAGGTATGTGTTTTCTACTAATCCCTTGTAGAGAAGAAATAATGAGAGGATCAGAGGGTTTGAAGAGTGAGAAAGGAGTGCAACATATGAGACAAGATACTCATGAATAACCCAAGATGAAAGGAAGCAAGGGACCACCGTAAGTCATCTACCCTTCATCACATGGTGTCATCATGCTCCAATAATGAAGGTAACATCTTAAGGTAAGTGGTCATCGTTTTCGTCTTGATCTTGGTATGTACATAAATGAAGACACAGGCATGTTAGAATTACAACTTTGGTTGATTCAACCTAATTAACTCAACATGATTTGTTCTTTAAGTTTGTTCATGACACCATTCTCTTGATCTCAGTCTTAACCAAATAAGCTAAAATATTGCATATCTTATCTCTGGAAGATGATAGTCATAATCATGTAAACTTTGATACATTACATAAAGATAGACAATCCTTCCATGGGTTAAACAACTCCACTCTTTTTGCCACAATCAAAATGCTACACTCATGCTCATGCTTTTGATCTTATCACCCATGTTATAAATGATTAATGTACACAACATCAATCTTATCATGTCTAAGGCTACAAAAGAATGAATAAATTTCTAGTTCTGTTGGTGTTTTCCCACCAACAGAGACAATGCACTTGATCTCTACCATGTGCTTATGAGCAGAACACATTTCAAGTAAAGTGTGCGGGGAGACTATCCCCCAAACTCTACAAGTAGAAGTTCTGAACTGGTAACAACGAGGCACATAAGATTGTCATCAAAGATTGGCTTTAAAACGCTGAACAAGGAGGAAGAAGGTAGCACCACCATTGGGAACACCACTAATGGAGGCACCACACAAGAATCCTCATCCTTAAGAGTGAACCGAGGTACTCAATTAGTGAACCACCGCAAGAAAGAGCCCTGTCCGGAGGACTTTAAAAATCCGAACACTTGTCGTGAGGTAATATAGGTAGTTATCCATATTTGCTTTCTAGCATTGCATTAATTACTTTTACTTTAGCATATTTACTTTTCTGCATTAGTGTTGTATTAGAAAATAAAACAAAAATTTTATTATTGCCTCATAAATCTTAAGCCCCATATGAATGATTTTCACGGTGTGTAAAAACCTGTAAGAATATTCATCATGGTGGCATAAAAATAAAAATACCATGCATACATTTATATATCATTTTCTGCATACATATTTCCTTTTCTGCATTATAAAAATAAGAAAATTTAAAAATTATATATAAAAAATACATCCTATTAAAATTTTATCAAAAGAAAAGCTATCTAAACTCACAACAATAAATCATCGAATGGCTGACCGCTAACCCCTTATCCTAATCCAAGCCTCGAGTTTTTGGTGTTCTTATTGGAGTATTTTGCAGGATGGTATATATGATCAAGAGCTAGTTCACACGGTTGATCTCATCTTACTCCACCCAAAGTACATCTTCCCGAATCAACCTTTAGGTGGATAAGATGGACGTCTGCGACAAACATGCTCTAAAAAGGATCGCTTAACTTTCAACAACTAACCACGACAACATCCAGCTTGGGAGAGGAGCATCCCCCATGTATCTAGCTAAGTATTTTTTTCTCTTTTCAGTTTTACTATTTTTGACTTTGCTTTCTATTAGCTAAAAGAAATAAAAAGATGAATAACTAAGAAAAAAATAAAAATTTATCCTAAGTTAATTATATATATTAGTAAAGTATGATCTTAGAACTTTGAAAATAAAATAAAGAGTGTGTGTTTAGTCTTCTGTTTTCAAGAGCTAAATAAAATAATAGAGCCTAGGATAAACTCTTACAATAGAAATGATGAATAGTTGGTCTGTCATAATTCCTTTCAAGTACCTAGTTTTCAGTCTTGAATTCTCCCGAGTTTTGAAGATGACTGTTTTGATATAAGAATTTACTCTACACTTGAAACTTGTGGGTAGCATATGCATGATCTAAGTCTAGATAATTGACGGACATGATATGAGATGGTCTGAGTCGTTGTTTATCTTATTCTAAGTGAAACTGGAGTTCTAAAAATTTATCTTTTGAAAACATAAAAGATCTTTTATGATGAGCTCCTATATGACAAAGCTTGAATTCCTACCATAGTCATATATGATGTTTAGATTAAAAAACTTTCACTCATATATGCTGCTTGCTTTTACATTGAGTTTGGTCAAGTTTTATTGATACCTTATAAGAGGTTTGTCATGCTCTTAAAATCAAGATCACATACACATCACCCACACATGCACTATTCATACACTGGGGGTAGACGCAAAAACATGCCATTCCATCTAAATCCAAAAAATGTTTTATTCCTACATTAGGAGTGAACACCAAAAATATACCCCATAGCATATCTCCCGAATAAATGCTCTAAGTTCTTGTTACTATCTCTCAAAAGTTTTATTGCAGAAAAGAGGCATGTGGCTATGTAAAAGTTATTCATGAAAAAAAAGAAGTATTAGAAAAAATGGACAATTGTTCGAGATATTTAAAACAATGGGTACTCTAATGCCCACCTAAAAAAGAGAGATGAATAAGATAGCCTATGTTTTCATGCAAAGTTGTTTTCCAAGTTCCAAAAGAGAGATATGTTTTCAAGGAGCATAGTAAAATTAGATTAGCCACTATATATATCATATATTCCATACACATGCATGTCTTGATTTGATTGGACGACTTAACTCTTTTTTAGATCCGAGGTTTGACTTTACAATATATGTATTGCAAGCACTACTACAACTGTTTTAACTGAGTCGGGCATTTGGGCTTAACCAAGGCAGGCATTATAACTACCTCAGTTCAAAGGTCATGGTTAATCATGACTTAACCGAGGCATTGAGCTAACTGCCACGGTTAAAAGATTAACCGAGACGGGCGCTTTAGGATGACCGCCTCGGTTAATGGTTATTAACTGTAGCGTTTTCTTTACTGCCCGCCTCGGTTAAAGTTTTTTCCGAGCTGGTTACGCTAGAGTGCCTGCCTTAGATAATTGTCTAGAGAGACGGGCATCGTTATTTGCCCACCTCGGTTAAGGTTTTCTAGAGTTATTTTTTTAATTTATAATTATTTGTAATATTAATGATTAAACCGAAATAAAGCAGCAGTTCAAACACAGTAACACATATATTAACATTGTTCACATATATATATTACATCCATGCATTCAAACAGTTAACATGTTCACAACTTACCACTACACAAGTTCATCACATCCATCATCAGAGTTCATATATATCCATTACATGTATTCATAGTACATAATCAAGCAAGTTCAAGTCCTATAGATCATCTAAGGTCGGAAGAATGTAATCCTTGAGTTTGAACTTGTTATGGTCTGTCCAGTGACTAATATTGTCATACTTCGGATTCAAAGCTAACTTGCCCGCAGGGTGGAAGAAGGGTTGCCTTGCAAGCGCGGCCTCGGTGACAAACTTACATATGTCGGCGGTTGTCCGTCTAAAGTTTTGGCCGACCTTCGTCTTTCTCTAATAACCTTGTGATTTCTTGAACTGCCGCATGCTGTTGCTATACTTGGAGCATGTCCTCAGGTACTCACAAGCATAGAAACCATAGAGAACAAAGCCAGGTGGTTGTTTGAAGCACTGCACATGGTTACACGGCAGTAAGAGCAGTAGTAGAGTAGTAAGAGCAGTAGTAGACTAAGAGCAGTAGTACTAATAGTAAGCAATAGTAAGAGTAGAAGTGGTAGTAGTATACTAGGTTAGTAGCAGTAGTAGGAGTAGTAGTGTAGTAGTAGTGTACTAGGTAGTGGTGGTGGTAGTACTACTGTAGTAGTAGTAGTGTAGTAGCAGCAAGTAGGAGTACTACTGTAGTAGTAGGAAGTAGGAGTACTATTGTAGTAGTAGTAGTAGAGTACTAGGTAATGGTGGTGCTACTTACTGAGAACTGGCGCCTGAGTTTTAGTCTTGTGCCACTCTTCTTATCCTTCTCAGTTCTCCGATCATATGTGGTGGGATCTTCCACATACTTCTTATAAGCGCTGTACCAAAAATCACTGTCAATGACAATTAATTAATTTGAACACGTATGTCAACCGTAAATGAGTCAGTTCAGTCACTTACTATCTCAAACAGCTTTCAAATTCCTTGTACCCTTCTTTGTTTGTATCCTGCAAGGAGTCAAATATACAAGCCCACCCATCCTCAGGATAGATTATAAATACAATCCAGTGGCCCATAATTCCTTTGCTGCACCATTGACACAATGCATATTAGAAGAGTTCAAATATATGAAGAAGTCATGATCCCAATATCTTTTGGACCCATGCCTCCATACATTTTCCATCATGAGCGCAGATCTCCTCTAGGTGCCTCTCAACATATGGCTCCATAAGCACTAGCTGATTGAGGATGCTATGATGTGCTTCTTGCACCATTTCGTTCGGGATATTTGTGTGTACTTTCCTCCCTGTGCAACACCTTCCTGAAGTTCTGCCTTCGTGCTGAGGGACGGGCAGGCCAATCGCCCTACCATCCTAGATGTACCTGATGCAGCAGTTAATGGACTCCTCAGTTGTGTATGCCTCAATCATAGATCCCTTCGGATATGCACGGTTAAGGATGTATCTATTGAGGGTCGACATGAATCGCTCGTACATCCACATCTGATGGAGGTACATGGGGCCTAGCTCCTATATCTTATCAATCATGTGCATCATAAGGTGTGGAATAATATCAAAGAAACACGATAGAAAGCACATCTCGAGCTGGCAAAGAGTCTCCGTGATGAACTATTTTAGGCCTAGAAGCTCAGCTTCGTTGATAACCTTTTGGGTGATGAAGTTGAAGAAGTAAACGAGGCGTGTGATGACCATCTTAACATACTCTGGCTAGATAGCCCTAATCACAATTGGAAGGAACACTATGAGCATGACATGGTAGTCATGTGCGTTGAAGCTGGTTATTGTGAGGTCCTTCATCGAGACCAGGCTCTTGATGTTCGAAGAGAAACCGGTCGGCGCCTTCACATTCCTAAGCCACTGGCACATGGCCCTCCTCTCATCTCTTGTCAAGTTATAGCTCACGCCTGGAATGTCCACTTTCCCCGTCTGTGGTGCAGGTGTCGGGTGAATTTTGGTCCTAATATCCTAGTCCACAAGATCTAGGCGTGACCTAGGACCATCCTTTGTCTTGGTCTTGATGTCCAATAGGATGCCAATGGTGCTTTCGAAAATATTCTTCTCTAGGTGCATGCAGTCAATGGCATGGGGCATATCTAGATCCTTCTAGTATGATAGGTACCTGAAGAAACACGACTGCTTCTTGAAAGGAACCTTCGGGGCAGCTGGTTCCTCCTCCATCTTGTCACGCTTCCTCTTTTTTGTCTTCTTCTTCCCGTCTACATCTTTTTCTTGTTCCTCTTTCTTCTTCTTCTTCTTGAACTCAACTTCTATGCCATTCACCATTTCAAACACCTTTTGCCCATAATTTGTCCTTTTTGTCTCATGAAGTTCATGCTCTTCCTGGTTGTCAAAGTACTTATTCATCGAACTTGCTCAGTACTTGTGCTTCTTCGAGAGGAATCGCCTATGCCTCATGTATACCAACTTCTTGGATGCATTAAGATAAGTGTAGCAGGTACCGTCAATGCAAATTACATAGCCTGTCTTGCCTTTGATCTGCGCCGACAGTGAAAAAAGACTAGGATAATTGGTGATGGTGACAAAGATGATGGCTTTTAGAGTGAACTTCTCCTTCAGGGACGCATCGATCATATCGACCCCTTCTTCCCGTAGAATCTTCATGTCCTCCATGAGCGGCTCCAGGAACACATCTATATCATTGCCTGGCTGCCTCGACCTAGAAATAAGACAGGTTAGTAAGAGATACCTGCGCTTCTGACATAGGTGCGGAGGTAGGTTGTAGATGGTAAGGATGATCGGCCAAGTACTATGAGTGTTGCTGAGGTCGCCAAATGGGTTCATTCCATCGGTACTTAGTGCGAACCTGACGTTCCTCGCCTCGTCACCAAACTCCTTTGTGAACTTGGCATCGAAACGCTTCCACTGCTGGGCATCGGTGGGGTGTTGTAGCTTGCCATTGCCCTTCGTGCGCTTAGCAGATGCATGCCACGACATGAGCTGGGCATCCTCGAGGTTCCCGAATATGGCACGCAGTCGATCGACCACAGGCAAGTACCACATCGATAGAGCTAGAATCTTCCTCTACGTGTAATCCTCTTCTTCCTCATCCTCAGCTGGTAATGGGTTCTGTGGCTTCTTCGAGGCAATCTTCCTCGCCGTCTTCTTCTTCTTCTTCGGCCCTCTATCCTCGTCCATGTCCACATGACAACCGACATTCCTCTTGTACCGACTCGTGCCACAATGTGGACATCTCTGCATCTTCTCATACTTGTCCCGATACAGAATACAGTGGTTAGGACATGCATGGAACTTTTTGATCTTCATCGCCACTGGCTTAACCAGCTTCTTCGCCCGATAGGTGTTGGCGGGCACCTTGTTGCCCTCTGGTAACGTTTCACCAAGGATACGTAATAGGTCGTTGAAGCCTGTGTCGGTGCACCCATGGCGAGCCTTCCACAACAGCATCTGGAGGATGAAACGTAGCACCGGCATATTCTTTGGACATTTACCGCCGTCTGGATATAGGGCATCGATTGCCACCTGCTTTATCTCTCTAAAATTCTCTAGCCACCTTGGGCTTCCAAACAAAACGTCATCATGGTCGTGATGATTAGCAATTGCCTTGAATAGTTCTATGGTGTCTGGATCCTTCAGTGCCTCCTTGTCGACATCGCCACCATCCTCATTGTTGTAATCACTCGTGTCTTGGAGCAAATCAGCCATTGTGATATAATCATGCTCTGCATTGGCGTCACCACCAGTTTCGGCATTGCCACCGTTTCCGCTGGCTGGTGCTTCCGAGTTTTGTTGATCGCCATTATTCAGCACTATCATCGTCATTGTCGAGGAATTCCCTCCAACACATGCATCATCAAGGCTCTAAACCTCTAGCTCCCCATGAAATTTCCAGACGGTGTAACCCTTGATGAAACCGAACCGCATGAGGTGAGATCTCACAATGCCATCTTTCTAGGCATAATTGTTCTTGCAGCTCTTACACGGGCAGATGATGAGGTCCTTCTTCTCCCTTAGACAATGTCTTTTGGCAGTGGCAACGAACTCGGTGACATTCTCGAAGAAAGCTGGGGCCAGCCTCGAGGTCTCGTACATCCATTTCCTATCCACTGGCATGATCGGCTCCAACCGACCTTGCAAATAAAGAGACAAAGAATTAAAAAAAATAACACATCAAAGAACAGCGGTATGAAGAAAAGACATCAAGCTAGATCTAGATCTGAAGATTTAATTTTCTCTCTCCTCCAAATAGATCTAGAGATCAAGAGGTGGAAAAAAGCGCAAATCATGGAAAAAGGAGAGGTTGGAGAGCAAGAATCAACCTTTTGCGGTGCTCTCCTTTACCAAAATCAAGGGCAAAACCTCTTTCCCTAGAAAATGGTCACTTTTAGGGTTTTGAGCTCAAAACCCTAAAAATGGAATAGCAGTGTCACACCCGGCCCAATTTGGAATTTGGCTCATAGTGGCCTATATGAATGCTATGAGATATTGTGGAGAGTTTAGTCCCACCTTGGTTGTTTAGAGTGGGATAGACCAACATATAAGGCTTCTAGAGTTCATCTCACCATCCCCGGGTTAATCCTTTTACGCGAAGCAAGGACGAAAGCGTAAGTGGGATGGTGGTAGGTGTGGTTCATTCAACGTGCAGAGTGGATCTAAGCCGTTTGGACTCTAGGGCGTTACAAATGGTATCAAAGCCGACCTTCGCGGCCACGGGCGCGTGCGGACCAGGGGTTGGACATGGGGTTCATTGCACGTGTAGGCTCTGCGGAGTGCACGGCGTGGCACATGTGCCGGCACTGGGTGCATGTTCGTGTGTGCTAAGAGGGAATGTTCCTGGTTATCGTTTGCCTGATTGTGGGTATGTTGGGCCCGACGAGGACATCGGGTTCTTTGAGGGGGGTGTATGTCACACCCGGCCCAATTTGGAATTTGGCTCATAGTGGCCTATGTGAATGCTATGAGATATTGTGGAGAGTTTAGTCCCACCTTGGTTGTTTAGAGTGGGATAGACCAACATATAAGGCTTCTAGAGTCCATCTCACCATCATCGGGTTAATCCTTTTACGCGAAGCGAGGACGAAAGCGTAAGTGGGATGGTGGTAGGTGTGGTTCATTCAACGTGCAGAGTGGATCTAAGCCGTTTGGACTCTAGGGCATTACAAATGGGATTCCATAAGGATGATAAGGGTACATTATGGTTTGGAAAAAGGTTGTGTGTGCCAGAGGATAAGACTATCAGAAAAGCAATTTTGAGTGAAGCTCATGAGTCAGCTTATTCCATACATCCAGGGAGTACTAAGATGTATCTGGATCTGAGAGAGAAATATTGGTGGTATGGTTTAAAAAGAGATGTTGTTGAATATGTTGCTTTGTGTGACACATGTCAAAGGGTGAAAGCTGAACATCAGAGACCTGCAGGATTGTTACAACCTATGCAGATACCCGAATGGAAATGGGAAGAAGTTGGTATGGATTTTATAGTTGGATTGCCATGTACTCAGAGAGGGTATGATTTGATTTGGGTAATAGTAGATCGCTTAACAAAGGTTGCTCATTTTCTGCCAGTTAGGACTACATATAGCAGTGCAAGGTTGGCAGAATTGTATATGGAAAGAATAGTGAGTCTGCATGGAGTTCCTAAGAAAATTGTGTCTGATCGAGGTACCCAATTTACATCTCATTATTGGCAAAAGATACATGAATCACTAGGAACCAAGCTGAATTTTAGTATAGCTTACCATCCACAGACAGATGGACAGACGGAAAGAATTAATCAAATATTGGAGGATATGTTGAGAGCTTGTGCTTTACAATATGGTACTAGTTGGGATAAGAGTTTGCCTTATGCAGAGTTCTCCTATAACAATAGTTATCAGAAAAGTCTTCAGATGACACCGTTTGAGGCTCTGTATGGACGAAAGTGTAGAACTTCGTTGTTCTGGAGTCAGACAGGGGAAAGTCAAGTGTTTGGGCCTGATGTACTCAAGGATGCTGAAAAGAAAGTAAGAATGATTAGGAATAATCTAAAAATAGCTCAGTCCAGACAGAAGAGTTACGCTGATACTCGGAGAAGAGAGTTAATCTTTGAAGTAGGAGATTATGTATATTTGAAAGTATCGCCAATGAGGAGTGTGAAAAGGTTCAACATGAAAGGTAAATTGGCACCAAGATATATTGGACCTTTCAAGATTATAGAGAGACATGGTGAAGTGGCATATCAGTTGGAATTACCAGAAAGTTTGGCGGGTGTACATGATGTGTTCCATGTGTCTCAACTGAAGAAATGTTTGCGCGTACCAGAGGAACAGATTCCGCTAGAGGAGCTCACTGTTAAGGAGGATCTTACATATGAAGAGTTTCCAGTGAAAATTCTAGAGACTGCCGAAAAAGTTACGAGAAGTCGAACTATTAAGATGTGCAAAGTTCAGTGGAATCGGTACACAGAGGGTGAGGCCACTTGGGAAAGAGAAGAGGATCTGAGAAAAACCTATCCGAAACTGTTTGAGTAAGCATCTTCCGAATCTCGGGACGAGATTCATCTTAAGGGGGGTAGAATTGTAACACCCTAAAATTTTGAAAAGAAGAAAAATAGGAGAAATATGATTTTTGTATATTTTTGTGAGCATGCAAACTTAGAATGATAATAATTTTTATAAATTTAAAATCAAATATAAGGGTAGAAACATGATTGAGCATTCATGCTGCTGCATATTAATTTGTATTGTGTGTACTTTTTGAAAAAAAAAGTAATTCAAAATTTATTTGAAAAGCTCCTTTGAAAAAATAGAAAAAGAAAAAGAAAAGGAAATTCATCTTCATTCGGATTTTGGCCCGCTTCTTTTCGCAGCCCAGCGCGCGCGGCCCATTTTTTCTCTCCCTCCTGCGCCCGCGCCCACCTTCGGTTCTCTTGGGCCGAGCCCAAGTCGCGTTCTGCTGGCCCATCTTCACGTGCGCAGCCGCGTCCTGCACCGAGCCACCAACATGCGGGACCCACCTGTCAGCGTCCGTTTCCCTTTCCTTTCTTCTTCCTCCGGCTCTTTCCATCGACGAACACCGCCTTCGGTGATCCGAATCCCCTTCGAAATCTCCCTCCTTTCCATAACCGGTGACGCCTATGAGCTATAAAACGGAACCCCGTGCCTCCCCGCTTCTCATTGAGTCCCTAAAACCCTAGCCTCGACATCCCGAAAAGGCCACCGTCGAAGCTCCGCCTCCACCGCCGCCTTTCCGAGTTAGCCACCGCCCTCCGGTTGTTCTTCGGCTTTGTTCTCGCGCGGGGTAAGGTCTTCGTGATGCGCTCGTTCTTTTGGTGCATTTGGTTTGGCGAATGGTGCTCGGGATGGTATCTTCTCAAGCTCCGGTGAGCTCGGGCCGTTTCCGGCCATGGCGCCGCCGTCGGGCTCCTGTAGCCGCCGGCTGATTCCTCCCTCTCTCCTCCGATGTGATCTGATCCATCTGATTTAAATCCAACGATCTAGATTAGAAGATACCGGTTCGTTCGTAATTTTGTAAAAGAAACCCTGAGTTTTTAGTATATCAACCCGCAGTCCTAAAACGTAAAGCTCAGAGTATGCTTTGATCGGTTGAAAACGTATTTCGTTTCGGTGAATGAAAAATACGCTTTCTGATATTTACAGTTTTGCCACTCAACTTGTTTTAGTCGTAGAATCTCCGTTTTAACTCCGATTTGACCCGTTCAAATTGCGTTAGGTTCATATTTGCAAGCTCTACATGATGATAGAACTGTTCAGTAGGTTTGTAATAATTTATTTTCGAGCTTGAATTAAAGTAATTATTTATCTATAGGAAATCTTCGTAAATTCATAACTTTGTCGTTTTAGCTCCGTTTTTCGTGATCTTCGCGTCTGTGTGCTCCTAGCGAGTCGTAGATTCGTTTTAAAGACTTTTTATCTTATTTTATCACTGTTGGTGTACTGTTCTAATTATAGTCTTGTTTGTCTATGCATGATTGTTCTGGATGAATGTTGTTGCTATTGTTGATCGAGTATAGACGGTGAGCAATTCGTTGGAGATCAAGAGTTTTACTACGAACAAGATCACCAGGACCAGTTTGAGCAAGGCAAGTATAGCATGGGATTATCTTTGTTGTCCTATTCATATTAAGCAAATAATATCATTATGCATATATTCCTTGATAAGGATGACTTAATATTGATCTTATTCATTGATACCTATTATATTGCATGGATTAGTATTGCTAGTGCTCAACATGAACTATGATCATGTAATTTGACTAATGGAATATGCAATAAACATTAAAAGATGATTTTATTACTGTTTAAGGGTACTAGAGCATGGGGTTACTTTGGTGCTCTTGTTACTCTCCATAAGGACTCATCTATAAGCGAAAATTCGGGATTTACAGTACAACTATGAGGGCTAAAATGGCTCTGGCTTTAGTAATATAGAAGGACCTTTTCTAGCTTGTTAGAGGTTACCCTTGTGGCGCAAATGGGGTAGAGTAGACTGTGGATCCCTGCGTGGTGTATCACACAGACTGACTTTGGAAACCTAGCGGCCCTAACTTGTTAGACGAACCTTCGAAAGACTTCATAGTGAACCCTGCCGACCTTCCTTGGAAGTGGGTCAAGAGATTAGCTACCTCGGGCGAAAGGGTAAATCACGACTCGCAGTGAAAGTGTACAACCTCTGCAGAGTGTAAAACTGTTATAACAGCCGTGCTCACGGTCACGAGTGGCCTTGGACCCTTATGGAATAGTTGATCATTAATAATGGATATGTTTTTGCTATTCGTTAATCATTTCACATGGATCATATGTTTATTGATTATATTGAGACACTTTGATATCATTGAAATACTGAATTAATGCTATATAAAAGCTACATGCTGATAAACCTATGTTATGCCTTTGAGCCTCATGAACCCCATGTTACACTTGTTGAGTACGAGATGTACTTACGCTTGCTTATTTTTCTTACTTGGATAAAAATCCCGGATGGGTCACAGATGGTGCAAGTAGTGACTACTTCTACTTTCCGGAAGATTACTAGACTTGCTGTCAACCAGTCAATGTGCCTGTGATTGGAGCTACCACGAGAGTTTTTATATTTTACTTCCGCTATATTATTGTAAAGACTATGTGTTATTAATCGTGATGTAATAACATTTGTGATGATACATCCTTTATAATTTGTTAACTTATGTGTGATTGATCTCTGGGCACACATAAGGGTATGCACTCCATTTGGTCGATAAATGGGTGTGACAAGCAGCCACGAGGAAGAAGGGGTGGTGGCGGCTGGTTATATAGCCAGGCCTTAACCGAGGCGGGCACTATAATAAAACTGCCTCGGTTAATCCTTACTAATTGTGGTGGTCACTGCAACGCAACCGCCATGGTTAATACATTAACCAAGGCGGGCGAGTAAGGGTGACCGCCATGGTTAATAGACATTAACCGAGGTGGGTTGGTTAGGGTGCTCGCCTCGGTTAATGATTAACCGCGGCAGTCGCTCACCTGGCCGCCTGCCCTCGTCTGCCTCGATCATGTCTAGGGCAACATCTCGCAAAAAAAATCTATAGTAGTGAAGTATGCTCTTCCATATTTTCTCCATTCCTATGAGCTCTACATAAGCCTTAGTTGTAGGAAGAGAAAGGCATAACATCGCTATTGCCTGGGTAAGGATCCACAAATACCACATATATTGAGAGACTTGAGAGTGTCATACAACAGGAGCTCTGAGTTTTATTTTGAAAACTTGTAAAAACTCTGGAATAATGGATGAACAAAGAACTTGAGACATAGTGCTTGACTTGATTGTTAAGAAGCCCCATGATTGAAGGTAATATGGGTAAGTTTGGAAGTCAGATCAGTTTGTTCTAATCCAGAAGAGAATTTTTGTTTGAATGCATGTGTACTTTTAAGGCATGAAAGCATAGTAGCAACTCCTGATCCAAGTTTGCTAAGTTTTGTTTTGCTAAGAGACTAGCAAAGGGTAAGCTTGGGGGAGCTTGTTGACGGCAGTTAACAACCATATTTTATAGACAAATAAACATGCAAAAGGGCATATATGAGAGAACCAACAAAGGTTTAGGGTTTAAACTGACAAATTTCATGAGTTTTGGTGAATCTCTAATTTCTGCAGGGTTTATCCAGAAAACTATCAAGGAGGACCGATTCATCAAAAGAAATCAAGGAATTATTCTGTGGCATCTACGTGGGAAGGTTCTAGAGGACTCTAGGAGGCTCTCCACCGATGGGGGAGGCTAGCCACCTCCATGCATGCCGCCCGGTCCCCTATGGGCCCCACGCACCAGCATCTTCTAGATGTTCCTTCACCACCTCCTAGGGTTGCATCCACGCTGTTCCTTAAGTTGGTTTGATCCAAGGGCTCACGTTGGACCCTCTGGGCTATATAAGGAGACCCCAGTCCCCCTCCATGAGGCATAAGTCATTTAAGAAGATAGAAACTCTAATCATCCTCAGAGCTCCTCTAATTTCTAGGGCATAGCTAGTTAGGCTAGGTCTAGAGGGAGGCAAGCAGATCTTCGCTTGGATTCCCGACATTATCTAGAGCTTGGTTCAGTATAATTCTTGTACCCCTCTCGCCTTTGTATCTCTATTATTTTTATATGCTTTGGTACAATTGTATGACATTCATATTCATATTCATCTTATTTATGTTCTTGGTTGCAATGTTCATAGTCTACTTTGGTTATATGCTTAGTATAGTTGGGTTATCATCATATTTATGCTTAAGTTCGTATAGCATTCACCCCAATATTCATAGGGTGAGTGGTAGAGACCATGTAAGCATGGTGCTTATATGCTATTTACCTACGAATACACTCTATATTCTAAGTCATGTGATAGATCGCGGATGTGACACTTTCGTTGAGTCCTTTGTAGTCCACTCCACGAGTATAGGTTCAGGAAGTAGGGCCCGATTATGAAGGAAAGGAGAGGTTTCGATACTCAAACTTCCCTAAGTAATGCCCCTTATGTCTGGATATAATGATGATCTTAGCCATGATTACTAGGTGTAATTGCACTAATCAACGTATGCTTTGACTTGTAATTAAGAATGACTTAGGAATTATTCCTCTAATATTCTAACTTCCAAGCTATTGCTATAGCTAGGAGTGCTCTGAGTGATTTATCATCGTGATACTTATCATACACATAACTTATCCAATGACTTACCCCTGTTGTGAGTAGAATTATGGTTATGGTTTGTTTCTCACCTTTCCTTGATCATGCTTACCATTACTCACATGATGGAATTTGTGAGTAATGCTGTGTCTATCTCTGCCACTTGATATGTGATTTGAATTCGTGTGACGTCGACCTCTTTTTCCAATCCTGGGTTCTTCAATGTGTTTCTTCTTTTCTTGTGGAAGCTTGCTGAAAGGTCCAAAACCGGTTATTCATTACCCTGCATAAGATACAAAAGTAGACAAACAAGGGTAATGCTGCTTGAGTAGGGGTTAATGGTTATCTCAATCACATCAATAAGTATAAGTTTATCAATATTTCTTTTAATTGCCTAGCTACTTTCCCCAGCAACAACATCAGAAATGCTTGGTGGTATTTATTAACATGACACTTGTAACTGAGAAAAGATTATATCAACAATAAGAAATCCTCAAGCACGTAGATTATATACCATTGTAGCACTTCACCTAGGAGTATTCCAGGTATCATTATTTATATTTTACCATAGGGAAGGTCTAGTAGGATATATATTGATAACTTATACTATTAATGGAGAAGTAAACCATGACCACGATCCTACTCACAACAGGGGTAAGTCATAAGATAACATGTGTATATGATAAGTATTGATTAATGATAAATCACTCAGAGCACTCCTATCTATGGCATTAGCATGGTCAAGTTAGAATATTAGAGGAATGATTCCTAAGTCATCATTAATTACAAGTCAAAGCATACGTTGATTAGTGCAATTACACCTAGTAATCATGGCTAAGATCATCATCGTATCTACACGTAAGGGGCATTACTTAGGGAAGTTTGAGTACAAAAACCTCTCCCTTCCTTCGTAACCGAGCCCTACTTCTATGACCTATATTCAGGGAGTGGACTAAAAAAGGCCTCAACCGGAGTGTCACATCCGCGATCAACCACATGACCTAGAATATAGACTATATTCGCAGGTAAATAGCATATAAGCACCACGCTTACATGGTCTCTACCACCCACCTTGTGAACATTGGGGTGAATGCTATACGAACTTAAGCATAAATATGATGATAACCCAACTATACTAAGCATATAACCAAATTAGACTATGAACATTGCAACCAAGAACATAAATAAGATGAATATGAATATGAATGTCATACAATTGTACCAAAGCATATAAAAATAATGGAGATACAAAGATGAGAGGGGTACAAGAATTATACCGAACCAAGCTCTTAACAATGTCGGGAATCCAAGCGAAGATCTACTTGCCTCCCTCTAGACCTAGCCTAACTAGATATGCCCTAGAAACTAGAGGAGCTCTGAGGATGATTAGGGTTTCTATCTTCTCCAAATGACTTATGCCTTAGGGAGGGGGGTTGGGATCTCCTTATATAGCCCAGAGGGTCCAACGTGAGCCCTTGGATCAAACTGAGTTAAGGAACGACATGGATGCAACCCTATGAGGCGGTGGAGGAACATTCTAGAAGATGAAGCCAAGGGGGCACCAGGGGATGTTGGCTGGCATGGAGGTGGGACCGGCCAGTCCCACCTGGTGGCCTCTCGAGCCCCGCCTTAGCGTGGTGTCCTCTAGAACCTTCCTATATATATGCCACGAAATAATTTCTTAATTTCATTTGACGAATAGGTCCCCCTTGATGGTTTTCTGGAATAATCCTGTAGAGATCACAGATTCACCAAAACTCATGAAATTTGTCAGTTTAAACCCTACACCTTTGTTGGTTCTCTCATATATGCCCTTTTGCATGTTTATTTGTCTATAAAATATGGTTGTTAACTACCGTCAACATGAATACAATGTTAGTTATTCTTTTTGGGCTGAAGCTATCAACATGGCTTGCTTTTATAGCAACCGCCTCTATTGCCATCAATTCCTAGAGATGACACCATATGAGATCTTGAATGGTGGAAAGCCCAACATTGCTTATTTTTGGGTTTTTGGTTGCAAATGCTATATCTTGAAGAAAGGCACTAGATTGAGCAAGTTTGAGAAGAAATGTGATATAGGCTTCTTGCTTGGTTACTTCACTACTAGCAAAGCTTATAGAGTATGGAATTTGGCTAGTGGTACTCTTAAGGAGGTTTATGATGTTAAATTTAATGAAACCAATGGCTCTCAAGAAGAAGACGAGAATCTAAAAGATGTGAGAGACACTTAATTGGCCAATGCAATGAAAAATATGGATATTAGTGACATAAGGCCTAAAGAAGTGATAAATGTTGAAGACGACAAAGATCATGTGCTCCCTACCTCAAATGTGCAAGCTAGAGGTTCTTATGATCAAAATCAAGCTAGTTCATCATCTCAAGTGCAAGATCAACAACAAGTGGATGGTACACCATCTCAATCAAATGTGCAACCAAGTGCAAGCAATCAAGTACAATACTCCAACCAACAAACATTGCAAGAGGTCATCCATTAGATGTGATTATTGGTGATCTTTCTAGAGGTGTACAAACAAGATCAAGATTGACATCATTTTGTGAGCATTTCTCATCTGTATCATTCATCGAGCCAAAGAAGATAGAAGAAACTTTAAAGGATGTTGATTAGGTCAATGCTATGCATGAAGAGCTAAACAACTTCACAGGAAATCAAGTATGGGAGTTAGTTGAGAGACCTAGTGATCACAATGTCATTAGTACTAGATGGGTCTTTCAAAATAAGCAAGATCAAGATGAGATAGTTGTAAGGAACAAAGCAAGATTAGTGGCTCAAGGATATATTCAAGTTGAAGGTCTTGACTTTGGTGAAACATATGCCCTGGTTGCAAAATTAGAAGCAATTAGGATCTTGTTAGCCTATGCTTGTGCCCACAACATCATGCTCTATCAAATGGATGTCAAGAGAGCATTTCTCAATGGCTACATCAATGAAGAAGTTTATGTTGAGTAACCTCCTAGTTTTGAAGATGACAAGAAGCCCAACCACATGTACAAGTTGAAGAAGGCATTGTATAACTTGAAGCAAGCACCTAGAGCATGGTATGAGAGATTGAGAGATTTCTTGCTCTCTAAAGGGTTCAATATGGGAAAGGTTGACACCACTTTTTTCACCAAGAAGATTGGCAAAGACTTGTTTATGCTGCAAATCTATGTTGATGACATCATATTTGGATCAACCAACCAAGAATATTGTGAAGAGTTTGGGAAGATGATGGTTAATAAGTTTGAGATGTCCATAATTGAAGAACTTAGATACTTCCTTGGTCTTGAAACCAAGCAATTGAAGAATGGTATATTTGTGAGTCAATGCAAGTACATCAAAGACATGCTCAAGAAGTTTGGTATGGAAGATGCAAAGTCCATTAGTACACCAATGGGGACAAATGGAAGCTTAGATAGTGATACAAGTGGCAATATGGTGGATCAAAAGATGTATCGGTCTATGATTGGAAGCCCACTATATGTCACCGCATCAAGACTGAATGTCATGTTTAGTATATATATGTGTGTAAGATTCCAAGCCTCACCAAGAGAAAGTCATTTGAAGGCAACAAAGAGAATATTGAGATACTTGAAGCATACACAAAATATTGGTTTGTTGTATCCCAAAGGTGCAAAGTTTGAGCTTATTGGATATTCCTGATTCGGACTATGCGGGATGCAAAGTTGAGAGAAGAAGCACATTGGGTATATCAACTATTGGGAAGATCACTTGTCTCATGATCCTCCAAGAAGTAAAATAGTGTTGCACTTTCAACCGTTGAAGCCGAATACATAGCCGACGGTAGTTGTTGTGCATAAATCTTATGGATGAAGGCCACATTGAATGACTTTAGAATCAAATTCAAGCAAGTGTCATTGCTATGTGACAATGAAAGTGCCGTGAAGCTCACCAACAACCCGGTTCAACATGCAAGAACAAAGCATATAAATGTCCGCCATCATTTCATAAGATATCATCAACAAATGGGGACATTTGCATAGAGAGTGTGGGTACCAAAGATCAACTTGCCGATATCTTCACCAAGCCACTTGATGAGAAGAGGTTTTACAAGCTAAGGAATGAATTGAACTTACTTGACTTCTCAAATATGTGTTGATGCACCCCCACTTGTATGGCATGCCTCTCCTTCGAGCAAAGCAAGGTAAAGTTGATTAACATGTCATTCATTCTTTGCTAAGGACTTGTTTAGTGCATCTAGTCATTCCTATCATATTTTATGCTCATTCATGAAAATCAAATGAATTTGATCCTTGTATGGTACCACTATTGCTTCTATATTCGAAATGATCTAGTGGTAGTAGACGACATGTTTGTGGGCTTGTGAACCTAGTGTTTGATCTAGAATATGAGCTATAAGTGTTTAACTCAACATGGTACAAGATAACCCTTATTTGGAGGTATGAAGAAGCTTGTGCTTGGATCAAATCGAGTTAAATATCTTAGGCAAGTAATCTAGATTGAACCAAATTTGGGAAAATGATCCTCACTTAACATGGTTTCACACAACATATCTAAAATTTGAGCTCACCTTTTGTGGTCATTAATGATAAAGGGGGAGAGATAATTTCTAAAGATATGACCAAAGGGGGAGAGTAACACAAAGATAAGAGATAGGGGAGAAACATGATAAAGGAAGGGGATCAATTAAAATTTTGAAACACACAAGTAGGGGGAGCAAGCTCATAAGTTTGTATGTTGCATTTGGATGTGCATAACATATGCTTGCTTGCATAAGCATTAGTTTTCTTCGATACACGCTTGTGTGGTGTATGCTAGCTGTAGGTTTGAATGATGCAATGAAGAACTAGCATGCATAGGATGATAGTTAGATATGTCTTGCTTGGTTTTCAAGTGGATCTAGAGCCTTGCTTCTAATGTTGATCTCACAAGGTATCTAGTGTCTTTGTTTCCAAGTGGTATGCAAGATCTATCTAACCAACTATGGTGCTAAGGATGGTGTATATTGGCAACTCCGATTGGTATCATGCTTCAAAAGTCCATTCTTTACATCTTAGCATCATTTGGTATAAATTGACTCTTATATTTCCTATTCAAGCATATGTGCAAGCTTTCAAATCCAAACTCTTCTACCCTACTAAAGCACCAACTTTTTCTTTGCTAAGCCCACACAACAAAACCTCTACCACTGAGATGCCCACCCTTCATCCACCCAAAAAACTGTACCCAGGAAACGACACCATTAAAACAAACATTCCAGATTTACTTCTAGCCTTCTCTCTCCTTACTCATATCAAATGGTTAGGATTGTTTGTATCATCCTCATTGTCCCTCCCACCTCCCGCGCCGACTCCCAGACCTCCACGTCCGCTTTCCGTAGCCATGGTTTGATTCTCCTGTTATCTTTTTTAGTCTCTTTTTGCTTGAGCAACTACGCAAACCAAAAAAACACCACACAATGAGGCCATGAATGCGTCCACGACACCCCCTCCACCGGTGGTGGCGGCGGCTCAAGCTAGGGTTTTGGGCAATCAAGAGCAGGAATCTGAATCCGGTGGCGGAGGTGGCAAGCCCAGTCGTGGCATATTGGTGAGGCAGCCCATCATGGCGGTGCACCCTTGCAACGACGCGCAGAGGCGTGGGTAGGCCTGGTCACGGCATCCCGACAGGGTGGCCCATCACGGCGGCGTGCCCACGTGACGGCGCGCACAGGTGCGGGCAGGCCGCCACGTATGCGCCTGCACGCACAAGGTGTCCGACGTGAGGATGGTGGCGGCAGGCAAGGCGGGGCGGTCATGGCAGGCTTGCCATCCCTTGCCCATCCATGTTGCCGGTCCTCCTGTTCCCCTACAAGGGACCCCAGCCAACGCCCACCCGCTTCCTCCCCGTATGATGCTCATCCCCTCCGAGCACGGATTGCCGTTCGGCGGCATGGCATCAACATGGCACCATGCAATCCTAGTAAGACTCGCAGGTTTCCCTCTCATAGATCCGTCATGCCCCTGGTTTCTTGGCTGCACAGGGCCCTCTCCATGCCAACCATGCTGGTGTCACCCTTGGAGACAGCTAGATCTTGCCGCTCGACTTCGTGGTGAGTTTGAGTCCATGTTGTTGTCGCCCTTGGGAGACAGCTGAATGCAGCTTTGCAGACATTGCTTTCATGTTAAGGAACCGTAGTATACCTAAGGTAGTTGTACCTAATCAAATTGGTATGATATAATTTTGGTGCTTATTTGGTTTCCATTGTTCTGACCAATTCTTTCATTTTAGGTTGGCTACCTAACTCTGAGTGCATATGTTGAGTTGATCTCTCAATTGGATGTGCCTGACAAGTCAATTATCAAGAAAAATGAGAAGGATATTACTGTTGCTGCAGAACCACTTAATCGCCATGTTTGTTGTTGTTCTCAGAAACTGTACACCAGATGTGCCGGCTGGAATAACTGCTTGGCCAAGGAAAGTGCTTGTGGTTCTGTTCTTTGGCATGTTTTTTCCTTGAGTAAACTCCTGTGGATTCCGAATCAGATATGGCAATTAGGCCATTAAGAATTTTATCTCATTGAGTTACAAGTAGCAAGACATGGACCATCTGCAATAATTAGAACTCAGAGGTTTCTTCCCTCTGAGCTAAGTGCTATTTCTGGAGGGCAGCAGAGTGTTGTAAAAGCTGCATGTAATTTTATCTTGTCCTGAGGGAGATGACTCAGTTTTTCTATAAAGAACTGAATATCTATCTAGCTATATCTCTTTGAAAAAACTTGGAAAGTTGTGCTTTTTCAGTTTTCTTGATTTCTTATGCCTACATCATGTTTACATGAACACATTCCCTGTTGATCTGGTCGTTGTCACCTTTTGCCTCCTGATGTGCATGTTGTCATTGCTTTTTTTTCATCTCTAACCAGCCCAATATCAGGGTCAATAGTTCATGTTTCAAGAGCATTCTACATCTTGTGGATTAATGAAATGTCTGTTTGTGTTAGCCCTATGATATAATGAGAAAGAATCTAGGACTATTCTGTATCCTGCTCATGTAAGGTAATTCCACGTTGTTGTCATTGCCATTGAATTTACTGATAATAATGCACAGATTCATATCAGCACTAACCCAACTACCCTGCTAAGATAAAACAGCTCCATTAAGATGCTTCTATTTTCTCCAATGGAATATGATATCATGATTGCATTAGTCTTTGTATACTTAAATATTTTTAAACATTGTATTCCTTTTATTTTCATAAATATGTGATTATCAATGTTTCTATTGGAGATTCTTTAATGTTGTAACATCTTTACATTTCTTTTAAGTTTTATGATTTATTTTTTCTCGACGTCACTATAGCATTAGCACGGGCAATATACTAGTAGCACATATGTAGGGGGAGCAATTGCTACTAATTCGGGTTTATGAAACTTGTCCATATCCTTTACAAATGGTAAAATATTGGGCAAGCAACATGAATCTAAAAGATTTTTATCATAATATCTTTGTAAAATAGGTTGTCATCAATTACCAAAAAGGGGGAGATTGAAAGCCCTAGTTTGGTTTTGGCTAATTGATGAAACGTAGGGACTAATCCTAGTGCTAAGTATGTAGGCATGAAAGGATGGTCCCATTCCGAGTGGTGGAGCCTAGAGATGATCATGGTGGATGATGATGACCAAAAGATGATCAAGTGCTCAACTTGGAGAAGAAGAAAGAGAAAAATAGAACCCAAATGGAGATCAAGGCAAAGGTATTGCTTAGGGTTTTAGTTTTGGTGGTCAAGACACCATAGAGGGTGTGATCACATTTAGAATTGATAGCCATACTATAAAGAGGGGAATTCTTTGGCTAAGCGGTTTATTGAGTGCCACTAGGTGACATGATTCTTGCATATGCATTAGGGACCTAGTATGCTAACAAGTGACCCTTGTACTTTGAAAAATACTACACACATGCACACAAGTTATACACTTTGTGGTTAGCAAGTTGGAAGCAAGGGTGAAGCGGTCGTGGACTCAGAAAAAGAAAAGGAGGAGTCTGTGTGCGACCAGACGCTGGTCAGGGTGTGACCGGACGCTGGTCCAGCGTCCGGTCAGTGCTGGTTGACAACAAGCAGAAGGCAGTGCACGAGGGTTGAGTACCATACGCTGCATTGGAGCATCCGGTCACTTTTTGCTGAGTCTTGGACGATTGGGATCGACGCCTCATGAACATTGTTCACCATCTAGTCCCGCTGACGTAGCACATGCGCAGAGAGGAGGAGAGCTGACCGGACACTGGGCGCGTCAGGTCACATGTGACCGGATGCGTCTAGTCACAGAAAACCCTTTCTGGGTGCTTACTGGAATCGATCTGATGCTGAGTGCTTCCGAGTCCGGTCATATGGAGCAGCATGTCCGGTCACTAGTTTGACTCAACGCTGACTTGCTCATGACCGTTGAAGATCTAATGCGCAGGATTTAAAAGTGGACACATGGCAGACATCAGTAGGGTGTGGTGCAAACGACCGGACGCTGAGGCTGTGTCTGCTCAATCCGATCGGCCTGTCCAGTCACCCCGAAACTTGGAGAGCAGGGGGCCAACAGCTCAATTTGTTTGAGCCCCCTATAAATACGTGGTGGCCGGCTCCAAAGCATCTCCCTTGACACTTTGACATACTTGACATCCTTACGAGCCTAAGCAAACACCTCCCACTTATCTTCATCATTGATTCATCATCATAGTGAGATTGAGAGTGATTCCTAGTGCATTTGCTTGAGTGATTGCATCTAGTGGCACTTGGGGATTGTTGTGGCTGTGGAGTTCTTGTTACTCTTGGTGGTTGCCGTCATCTAAACGGCTTGGAGCAGCGGAGGAGCATCGGCACGAGTTGGTAATTGTTTGTGGCCATCTCCCGGTGATTGTGAGGGGTTCTTGTGCCTTTCCTGGCAGAGCGCCAAAGGCAACTCTAGTGGAGTGCGTGTATCATTGAGCTACCTCACTTGTGGGTAGGTTCTTGCGGTGTCCTAGTGAAAGGATGAGGTTTGCTACACCTCTTAGCCGCCGAACCACCAAGTGTTGGTCGACACAACGGGGACTAGCGTGCCGGCAAGCACATGAACCTCGGGAGAAAAATCTTGTGTCCAACTTGTGTATGATTGGATTTCTCCAGGTGATTGGTCTTCATATCTTGTGATTGGTTCATCCCCTACACATCGGTGTAACCACCTTGCTCTTCCATTTACATCCTTGCAAAGTAGTTGTGCCAAGCTCTTAGTGTAACTGGTTGTGTAGCTTGCCTTGCTAGTATAGCTCAACTAGTAGCTAGTAGTGACATAGCCATTGATTGAATTAGAGATCATAATAACTAGAATTGTTGGGATATGTGGCTTGCATCCCTTGTAGAGCTAGAGCAAATTGCATTTCGCCATTTGTTATACTAACCTATTTGTTCTAGTGAATTTCTAGAAGTTTTATTAGGCTATTCACCCCTCCTCTAGCCATATTAGGACCTTTCACCATTTATAGAGATGATACTACAAAATATCTGCCTGTGTTAATCAGGGAACCGCTATGCTATATTCTTTTCTGTAGTAGTGTTCACTTAGCTTGTTTTATTTGATGCACTGTATAATAATGTGTTACCACATATACATTCGTAATGTTTTCAATCTTATATATCATTCTTTAAAATAATGATTGATAGTATTCATGGCCCATTGATAGCATTAAAATATTTAAATTGTCTCGTGCTTATTGGACTAGTGAGACCATGGCTTTTAGCTAAAATGGATTGACCCATGGCTAAGAAAAATGCTTTGAGGCCACGGGCCAGGTCAAGCCAGCCATTCCCATCCGTGATACTAATAGTGCATCTGGCAGCGAGAAATATTTTAGATTCTTAGTAGAATCACTGTCAAATGCCACAAATAAAGAGAGAAACTTTTCATGAAAAAAACACTTAGAACCGATTCTTGTTTTTGTACACTCAAAATCTGGTTCCTCCCGATTTTAGTTCAGTTTCATGAATCCAATAAGCTAGCCATAAGGTTTCATGAAGTGATTTTGATTCAGAAAAGAAATATTTCTAGAGATAATCTAGATCTAAAACATTTGTAGGAGAATCCATATCGTCCCTACCATATACACCCTAAGCTTTCATCCGAAGCCTTAATAAGTACTCCCTCCGTCCTGTAATATAGTGTATTCTAACATTCAAAATTTATCATAAAATATAATACATTCTAGAGGACAAAAACTAGTCTTGCATTAAATACTTTCTATTTATCAATCAATCACCATCAATCATGTTGATGATAATGTCTGATTAGGAAATAAAATAAGAATACATGTGTCTTTTATGTTCTCTCTTAATTTGTCCTAAAGTTCATAGAATGCAGTGTGTTACAGGACAGAGCGAGTAAGCGGATATCAAGCACGGCAAACTGAACCACACCGTATCGGAGCCGCATGCGCAGCAAAAGACCCTAGCAAGAGCAAACAGCATGGTACCGCGCGCGGACTCCACATGCAGAACGCAGTAAAAAAAAACGGAAGCCATAAGTTAGGTCAGGCAAGAAACTTCTCAATCCAAACTGAATGACTCGCCTTGTTCAAAATAAAACCACCAACTACAAAATCGCACTGGTTCAGAAACGTACGAAAACACAATACTCCGATCCACGACTTGTATTACAGAAATGGGAGATGCCACCACTCAGCAACTCTCTAACCACTCATCTGCGCAGGTCGTTATTTATCTAATTTGTTTCACATGCTTGCATAAAATAATCAATAGCTCAACCATACGCGTCAAGCAACAAAAAGGCGACGGATCAATGAGAAGCGGACGATGGGCATCGGGGGCGGAGGCGATCGGTACTGGATCACAGCAGCAGTAGACGAACTGGGTCTCCTTTAGATGCACCCAAAAGTTAGAATTTTTTCACTCTCTCCGTCACATCAATTTTTAGCTGCTTGCATGGAGTATTAAATATAGGTAAAAAAATAATTAATTACACAGTTTAGTTGGAAATCACGAGATGAATCTTTTGAGCCTAGTTGGTCCACGATTAAACAATATTTGTCAAATAAGACGAAAGTGGTACTATTCATCAGGGTGAAAAATTTTGCAAACTAAACGTGGCCTGGGCCTATGCATGAACCTGCAGAATGAGTGTCGCACAAATCCGTGCACGCGCTATCCGTACAGCCGCCAACTCTGGTGCATCCATGCCCTTGTTTAGTTCCTCCAATTCTCCCCAAATTTCACTATGCAAAAAGAAGATTTCCTGTCATATCAAAATGTCGGCAAATGCATAGAGTACTAAATGTTGATGAAATCAAAAACTAATTACACAGTTTTGTTGTACTTTGCGAGATGAACATTTTAAGCCTAGTTAGTCAAAATTTGGATAATTTTTACCAAATACAAACAAAATGATACAAGAATTCTGATACAGTGTTTTTCTCCCCAATTCACCGAACTAAACGAGGCCCATGTTGAGCTTGCGGCTCCAGCTGGAAACTGCCCCTGCCCGCCGACGCGACTGCGGCGAGGAGAGCCATCAGCAGCGCAACCGCGAGGAAGACCTCAATCTTCTTGGAGCCCATTGGCACGAGGATTGATAAATCTTCTTTCTTGGTTTCTCGATGCTTGTTCGGATTGCGGGTGCTTGCTTATATAGGCCGGAGGCACAAGCACAATAATCTTGGAAAATGAATTCCTGCCATTATGTGTGTTCCTATATTTGTTGTACTGTTATTGAGTTTATTGGAATTCAGTGTGTAGTGTTTATGGCTGCAAAATGTCATGTGTTCAAATAGGTGTCATTAAGCGCTACTCTTCTTGCCCATCCTTTATAAGGCGCATTTTGATTAAGATTGTCCTTTGACTAACAGCTAACTCAACAAATTATGAGTTGCTATATATATGCGTGCTACCACAAAAATGTATACTATTTCAAAGCAGTCGCTAAAGTTTATGATTTTATACCTATTAATAAATCATCATCCTCCTAAATTATAAGACGTTTTAGCATCTCTAGATTCGTAGACATGACATATATCTAGGTGCGGAGTAACAGCTATGAATCTTAGTCAAAACGTTATATAATTTGGAACGGATGGAGTACATACTATGACCCATACCCATGTCATCAAGCCACACAAGCACGCTAGGGGCTTTTGTTTGGAAGGCAGGTATTCTGTCAAAAACCCTTGTAAATTACAGCTCCTAATATTTTTCCAACCCAATCTAGAGATTACTGTTTGGATGATCGGTTATCCTAATTATATTACACCTGTTTTGAGGCAAAACCGTCGGATAAAAATAATCATGTCACCACGTTTGGAAAAAAAAAATACGAGAAGTATCGTGGCCTCCTCCCTCCATCTCGCTTCGTCTTCGCGTCATCGAGAGAAAGGCTGCGGCGGCGGCGGCACGGAGCACGTTAGTAGCAGCGAGGTCTCCTCCTCCCGGCGCTGGCGGCGTCGCGGCCTTGACGGCTTGGCCTCCTCGTCCGCCCATCGGAGCTCCCATCTGAGGGACCCAGCCGCTCATCCCGCGCCGGCGGCGCGAGATCGAGACCGTCGCGCGTGCATCAGCCGGTGCGTCGCGCGGCTGCCGGAGCGGGAGCTCCACAACGCGTCCATCCATGGCGTCGGTGGCCCACGCCCAGAGCAGTCTCCGTGGCGGCAGAGGATCCTTAGCTCTCGTTGGGTCATGAACAGCACCCATCGAGTGGCAGCCTGTCACCGTGAGCCGGCCGGTGACTCCGTCACCACCCAAACAAGGACTCGTATTTCACGGAGGAAAAAATTGCAGGTGTATTCTTATGCACAAGATATTACATCTGGAAGCAAATTACTAGTGAATGAAAATACAAGACTGCCAAACAGGGTCTAGGGGAAAAAAACTATTTCTACTAGCGGTAAAAAATGATTCTACGGTCGGTGGTCTTGTGTTTGACCGCAAATACGAAGCAATAGTGAAAACAGGGCATTTCCTCCGACAGTGACCATATCACCGATAAAAACAAATCAGTGGCGGTTTGATTAAAACGACCGTTAGTATACAATTCATTTCTACTTGCAATTCTCAAACGACCGTCAGTATACAATTCATTTCTTCTTGCAATTCTCTTTAGCAACCACCCGTAGAAATCAATTACCTCCCTCGCGTCGTCTCCCTCACGCGGGGCGACCCGGGGCCCAGCCACCGCCCCAACCGCCGCCGCCTCCTCGCCGGTCGGCCACCGCCGCCGCACCTCCTCGCCAACGGCGGCGGCCAGCAGGGTGGTGCTCAAAAAGGCGCCCCATGTTCCCCGTTCCCGTCCTTCTCTCCCCCTTCTCTGCACTCCCCTCCCCCTTCCCCCCTCCGGCGCCGGCAGCCGGCTGGCGGCAGCACGGCCGGATCTGGCCCCTCCATGGCCAGATCCACCCCCCACGGCCAGTCTTCGCCCCGGGGCCCCGTGTCGCCTGGCCTGGCCTTGAGGTCGGGTGACCTCGTCTAGGGTTATGGCAACGAGCCCCTTCGCGCCGTTGTGTCCTCGATGTGCCGCGCATCCTCTGCATCCCCGGGCTTCGAGATGCACCTCGGCCAGGGTCGATGCGGGGGGAAGCTCCACCTCTATCCATGGCACATCAAGGCGCAAGGGCGAGCCTTTCCCCGGCCTCGAGGTCGGACACCTCGGTTCGGGGCCGCCGGCGGCGGTCCGGCTCACCCGTTGGGGTGGGCGGCAGGACGGCCAGACCGGCACCACCTCGGCTTGTCCTCGCCGGGTGGCAGGGGAGGACCCTGGAGCGCGCGTGGCCTACCTCCGGCGTCCTCCGACTGGCTTCGATGCGCCCCGCGCCCGCCGCACCCCTGGCCTCGAGGCAGCGCGCTTCGGCCGGGGTCATTGCGGTGGGGAGGCCTCCGCCCATAACTCTGCCGCATCGGGGCAGTCCTTGGCGGCGGGGCGGGCCTCGCGCGCACCTACTTCCCTCCTCCCTCTGTCGTGCGGCGGCGGTGGTGGTTCGAGGCCGGGGGATGGCGGCCACCGGCGGCAGTTCCGGCCAATCTCTTCTCCAGGGTGGGCGGCAGGATGGCTGGTCGGCCCCTCCTCGGCCTCCCCGCGCCTTTGACCGGGGCCAGTGCTCCTGCAAGCGTGCCTTGGCCCCCCGTCCCATCCCCCCCTGCGGTGGATGTTGGGCCTCGGCCGCTCTGGCAGCGCCCTCCTGCCAGCGCTCAGGGTGAGCGCTGCGGCGGTGACCAGAGGCCGGCTTGGCCCACCCACCTGCCCCTGCGGCGAGCGGTGGGCCACGGCCAATCTGGCGGTACACGCGCGCCGGCGCTTCTCCTCCACCACGGTCGTTCCGTTGTTTGGCACTGGCGGCGGACACCACGAAGACATCCAATGGCATCACCAGGTTGGCCATGTCCGTCACGCTCGCAGGGGCGTGGGAGCCGTCGTCTCGGCTCCACCCCAGCATGGTGATGGCTGGCCTTCCTTGGCGGTAGCAGCAATCCAAGGCAGCATGGGTGAAAACCATGTCCTCAGGCCAGGGGCCTAGGACCGACGACGGTGGCAAGCTAACGTCATCACCTTCTTGAAGGCGTCGTCTCAACAGCTCCTCGAACGCTGCTGTCGGAGCAAGCCCGGGAACGAAAGATCCCCTAGGTGCATGTCCCAACGAAGTTGGCGCCCGCGGGCGTCATCTCCTTCCTGAAGGCTCCGTTGATGCACCCACGATGCTCCTCCGACGTCGAGTCCTGCCCCTGCCAGCCCTCTTGGGCCGTTGTGTCTTTAGGTGTGGTGGAGGGTCATTTCTCTTCTTCTGTTTGTCGTGTTCGTTCTAACCACTATCTCTGTGGTTCGTGTCGTGTTGTGCTCCGTTGTTTTTGCCATGCTTTCGGCCACCTTCTACTTAATGAAAATGACACGTGAAGTCGTGTTCGAGAAAAAAAATTCCAAAAAATAGGGTGAAAATATAAAAGAATGCATCAGGCCCACACCAATGAATCGCCTCAAGCCTAAGAGCATCTCCAAGAAACTCTTTATATCTTTCCTAATTTATAGAAATAAAGATTTTAGTGAAAAAAAATACCCTCCAATAGCATCTTCAATTGGATATCTAAAAATAGATATCCTCTATTCCATAATTCTCACTACCTAAAATTGAAGAGTGAGGATGACTCTTTAGACTGCGCACAATATATAGAAAAACTGTTGGAGAGTATAAGAATATAGAAAATGATTTTTACTCAAATGACTCTTGTTGGGGATTCAACTTCGCCACAAAAACACAGCACCAAACTCTGGAGTAGAAAAGACTATGAAAATTTATAACAGTATTTGGTTGCAGGAAATAAGGAAGGCGAAGACGTTTTTTTTCACACCACAAGGAAAAATCTAACTTCGCCAAGAAATAGAAGACCAAAAAGCAAGATTTAAGCGAAGGTGAAGATTTGACTTCGCAGATAGGAAAATTAACTTCGCTGACCGGCAAAGACAAAAGAAGAACAGAAATCAGAAGACCAAAATTAGAGCGAAGACAAAGTTTGGCTTCGCTATATAAAGATCAACTTCGTCAGCCAGAGACATCGAAAGAAAATGAAACCAAGAGAAGCGAAGGCGGAAGTTCGACTTTGTCTAACATTCTAAAGAGTTGAAGAATCAACTAAAGTTTGAACGAAGATCAGGAAAACTAGAGACTAGAAATAGAAGAATGAATGCTTAGAAAGAGAAAATTACCACTTCGCCCTCATAATCAAGAAGGGTTGTAAACATTTAGGTCGAGGGCATAATAGTCATTTTATGTAAAATACGAAGACTGGGGCCCTATAAATACCCCCTCTGACATGTACAGTGGGGATAGGAAATGAATACAACTTTGCACGCAACTTTGTCTCGTCTGAAATGTTTTCGATGATTGTGTGAATTGCGTCATCTGACCTGAACTTTTCAGCCAACATCTGGCGCCCACCGTTTGTGTGTATTTAAAGATCCTTGCGACCATAAGAAATCAAATGGCAAGACCAAACAAGAAGACCGTCAACGGAGAAGCCGAAGACGAACCACCACTTGGCGAAGACCGAGGTCTTACAAAAGATGTTTCCCATGAATATCATCAAATCTGGATGAAAAAAGAAGATAAAGAATTTACAAGTTTCATCACACTATTTGGAACATACTGTTTTGTAAGAATGGCAGAGGGGCTTCGCAATGCAGGCACAATATTTGTCAGGATGACTTCAACAGTGTTCAAAAGTCAGATTGGCAAAAATTTGCTAGCTTATGTCGACGACATAGTTGTCAAGAGCAAGAAATGACAAGATCATATTCAAGACCTTCAAGAAACATTCTCAAATCTGGGAAAAAGAAATTTGAAACTAAATCCTGAAAAATGTACCTTCGGAGTACAGAAAGGAAAAATCTTAGGTTGCATTGTATCAGCAAAAAAGATAGATCCAAACCCAGACAAAGTTCAAGCAATTTTGAACATGAGAATTCCTGAAAACATAAAATATGTTCAAAAATTGACTGGAAGACTTGCAGCTTTAAACAGATTCATCTCAAAATCAGCAGAACGAAGCCTACCAATATTTCAGGCACTCAAAGGATCCAAAAGAGACTTCGTATGGGGACCTTCGCAGCAACATGCATTTGAAGAGATAAAAAAAATATCTACTACAGCCAAACACATTGATCTCACCAACACCAGGAGCAGATTTGCTATTATATGTCTCAGCCACAGAAACAGCAGTAAGTGCAGTACTAGTCCAAGAACAAGAAATAAATCATTCAAAACATCAAGTACCAGTCTACTATATTTCAGAAGCATTATCTGGATCAAAAGTATACTATTCTGAGATTGAGAAAATCGCATACACTGTTTAACAACATCAAGAAAGTTAAAGCACTACTTTCAGGCCCATAAAATCAGAGTTCTCATAAATTACCCTCTGACAGAAGTATTACAAAGTTGCAGAACAACAGGAAGACTGGGAAAATGGGCAGCAGAATTATCTCAAAATTTTATAGAGTTTGAAAAGAGAACATCAATAAAATCTCAAGTCCTAGCAGACTTCATAGCAGATTGGACACCCTCCCAAAGTTCAAGCGAAGACAAGAAGCACCCAGAATGGACAATATATTGCGATGGCGCATGGGGCTTCGCAGGGGCTGGAGCAGCTGCAATAATCACCTCACCTTCAGGTATAAAGATGAAATATGCTGCAAGACTAGAATTTCAATGTACAAACAACATAGCAGAATACGAAGCCGTTTTACTGGGACTTCGCAAAGCAAAAGCAATGGGAATCCAAAGATTAGTAATCAAAACAGATTCGCAGATTGTAGCAGGACACATTAAAAAAGACTACAAAGCAAGAGACCCAGAATTAGCAAGATACTTGCAATTTCTCAGAGATCAAGAAAAACATTTTGAAGGTTTCACAGTCAAAAACATCTCTAGAAATGACAATTCAGATGCTGAGGACCTAGCAAAAGCTGCAGCACAAAATACAAACCTCCCTCGAGATGTTTTCTATCAAATCTTGAAACAAGCATCCATGAAAACAGTGCAAGTTACCACCACAGAAGTCCATGTAATACAAAGTGAAGACTGGAGAGCCCCAATCATGGCTTACCTTCGTGGGCACTATGAGCCTGAAAATGAAGTCAACGACATAAGAATGAAGCAAAGAACAAGAAATTACAAGATCATCAACAATCAGCTATACAAATAAGGAATATGTGCACCATTACTCAAATGTATATCAGCAGAAGAGGGGAAAAATTACTATTAGAAATACACAAAGAAATTTGCGGCACACATCCTGGAGCAAAAACAATGACAGGAAAAGCATTTCGTCAGGGGTTTTATTGGCCATCAGCCCAAAATGACAGCAAAGAAATTGTCAAATCTTGTCATAATTGTCAAATGTCTGCAAGCAAAACAAAGACTCCAGCAACAAATTTATAAACAATAGAACCAACTTGGCCATTGGTAAGATGGGGAATTGAAATCATTGGAAAACTACCTGCAGCACAAGGAAACCTTTAATATGCAGTAGTAGCAGTGGAATATTTCACTAAGTGGATCAAAGCTAAACCAGTGACAAACATGTCATCTTTCACAATGAAGAAATTTCTTTGGCGAAACAACATCTGTCGCTTCGGAGTTCCAAGACACATAACAGTAGATAATGGAACTCAATTTGACAGCTAAAATTTCAGAGAGTATTGTGAAAGCTTGGGAATTCAATTATGTTTCGTATCAGTAAAACACCCATAGTCAAACGGTGCAGTCAAACGAGCAAATGGAATTATATGCACAGGAATATCAAAATGCCTCGTGGGGCTGCCGAAAGGCAAATGGGTGGATGAGTTACCTAAAGTTGTTTGGGTACACAACACCACAGTTTCAAGATCAACAAACTTCTCCCCTTTCAAATTACTTTATGTAGAAGAAGCGATGACGCCTGAAGAGATACAATTTCAAGGACCAAGAACAAATATCGAAATAATAGATGAAGACCAACAAATGACAAGCAAAAATTTACTAGAGGAAGAAAGAATGAAAGCGATCCAGAATCTTAAGAAATGTCAGAAGGAAATAAAAAGTTGGTACAATAAGAAAGTTAAACCAAGACAATTATCACCAGGAGACTTCATCTTTAAAAGAAAAAGAAATGAAGACATAGTCAGAAAGTTTCAGCAAAAATGGAAAGGACCATATCTCATCATAAGAACTAACATGCCAGGAGCATTTCACCTAGCAGACATGAGTGGGAAGAAAATTGATCACACGTTCAACATTCAAGACCTACGAAGATACTACCCCTAGAATTTATTTTCATCTTTGTACAAAATAGATTAGCTTTTACATTCTGAAAATTTTCAATTCAAATGTAAACGAGCTATACTCTTTTTCCACTCAGGGGAAACCTTCGTAAGGTAAGTGGTTTTTTAACGAGACAGTCTCCATTGTAAATTCTCATCAAAATATAAATAAGAAAACTAGTTCCCCTAAAAATAATCTTATCAAAGGCCGAAGAGTATACTTCAAATATACTCATGCATCGGCAAAACAACCAAAGTAGGTAGCATCATTATTCAAAAAAACAAAAAACAATGCTAACCTATCAAAAGAATCGTAAAATATATAAATATATACACATAATTCACTAAGGTGAATTTTGACTTCAAAAATGAAGTATGCATGTTATCTTCGCCAAAAAGAGCGAATAATATTTACAAATTCACTAAGGTGAATTTTGACTTCAAAAATAAAGTCTGCATGTTATGTTCGCCAAAAAGAGCCAATAATATTTTTAAATTCGCTAAGGTGAATTTTAACTTTAAAAATGAAGTCTGCATGTTATCTTCGCCAAAAAGAGCGAATAATATTTTCAAATTCACTAAGGTGAATTTGATTTCAAAAATGAAGTCGGCATGTTATCTTCGCCAAAAAGAACGAATAATATTTTCAAATTCACTAAGGTGAATTTTGACTTAAAAAATGAAGTCTGCATGTTATCTTCTCCAAAAAGAGCGAATAATATTTTCAAATTCTCTAAGGTGAATTTTGACTTTAAAAATGAAGTCTTCATGTTATCTTCACCAAAAAAAAGCAAATAATATTTTCAAATTCACTAAGGTGAATTTTGACTTCAAAAATAAAGTCTGCAGGTTATCTTCGCCAAAAAGAGCGAATAATATTTTCAAATTCACTAAGGTGAATTTTGACTTCAAAAATAAAGTCTGCATGTTATCTTCGCCAAAAAGAACGAATAATATTTTCAAATTTACTAAGGTGAATTTTGACTTCAAAAATGAAGTCTGCATGTTATCTTCACCAAAAAGAGCGAATAATATTTTTAAATTCACTAAGGTGAATTTTGATTTTAAAAAAGAAGTCTGCATGTTATCTTCGCCAAAAGAGCGAATAATATTTTCAAATTCACTATGATGAATTTTGACTTCAAAAATGAAGTCTGCATGTTATCTTCGCCAAAAAAGAGCGAATAATATTTTCAAATTCACTAAGGTGAATTTTAACTTCAAAAATGAAGTCTGCATGTTATCTTCGCCAAAAAGAGTGAATAATATTGTCAAATTCACTAAGGTAAATTTTGACTTCAAAAATGAAGTCTGCATGTTATCTTCGCCAAAAAGAGCGAATAATATTTCTAAAATCACTAAGATGAATTTTGACTTCAAAAATAAAGTTTGCATGTTATCTTCGCCAAAAAAGAGTGAATAATATTTTCAAATTCACAAAAGGTGAATTTTGACTTAAAAATAAAGTCTGCATGTTATCTTCGCCAAAAACAAAGTCTACGCGTTGCCTTCGCTGAAAAGTAAGGGGACGGCGTTTTCAAATTCATTAACGTGATATTTGACTTCAAAAACGAAGTCTACGCGTTGCCTTCGCTAAAAAGTAAGGGGACGGCGTTTTCAAATTCATTAACGTCAAATTTGACTTCAAAAACGAAGTCTACGCGTCGCCTTCGCTAAAAAGTAAGAGGACGGCGTTTTCAAATTCATTAACGTGAAATTTGACTTCAAAAACGAAGTCTAAGCGTCGCCTTCGCTAAAAGGTAAGGGACGGCGTTTTCAAATTTATTAACGTGAAATTTGACTTCAAAAACAAAGTCTATGCGTCGCCTTCGCTAAAAAGTAAGGGACGGCGTTTTCAAATTCATTAACGTGAAATTTGACTTCAAAAACAAAGTCTACGTGTCGCCTTCGCTAAAAAGTAAGGGGATGGCGTTTTCCAATTCATTAATGTCAAATTTGACTTCAAAAACGAAGTCTACGCGTCGCCTTCGCTAAAAAGTAAGGGGACGGCGTTTTCAAATTCATTAACGTGAAATTTGACTTCAAAAACGAAGTCAACGCGTCGTCTTTACTAAAAAGAAATGGGACGACGTTTTCAAATTCATTAACGTAAAATTTGACTTCAAAGACGAAGTCTACGCATCACCTTCGCTAAAAAGTAAGGCGACAGTGTTTTCAAATTTACTAACGTGAAATTTGACTTTAAAACGAAGACTACACGTCGTCTTCGCTAAAAAATGAGGGGATGGCGTTTTCAAATTCATTAAGGAGAATTATAATTTCTAAGTTCCACCATGAAAGCAAAATAATTTATTACATAAAAGATCACAACAAAAGTTACAATCATTCGATTTCCGAAGCAACAAAAAATGCAGCTTCGCTAATCAACTCTTTAACGACCCTATCTAACACTTCATCAACTTTGCACCGTAGAAATTCTTCAGAGACACAACTTGGCGAAGCACTCAAACATGATGACTGAAAAATACAAAACGCCACAATTACTTTACATATTATTACTATAAAAAAAACTAGTGCCACAATAACCTACCTGAGAAACCTCCCTGAAGTCAACAATTCGTGGCAAACAACATTTCTTGTTCCCAGTAATAAAATTTTTACATACAAAATCTAAAAGCAACACTTCATCAGCAAATAAACTATAACGACCAAAAGTCAAAAACATCATAACATAATGCTTTCATCAGCTTACGTTTAACAAAAGTATCAAACGTAGGATCCACCTCATTAGTCGCATACTCCAACCATAGCGAAGGATCAATGACAAAGTTATCCTTACACATTAGCAACGGCAAAATACCCACTCCATCCTGCTAAGTTTAATATTTACAGATATCAAATAGCATTGCAAGTCTCATCCCTCAATAAAAAAACTAACTAACTTCAAGACCAACTAAAACGGGTGGTCATCAACATCATCATTTCTTACATTTTCTTCTTCATGTTTGTCTTGCTCCCTCTGCACCTTCTCATCGGCAGCAATCTCTTTTTCAAGCTGCTGCAAAAAAACAAAACAAAATATTAGTACAAAAAATATATATGTATATAATAACAAAATAAAGAAGAGTCAATAAAATTTCCAATCCAACCTTCCCCATCTTCTTCTTCGCCTTCAGAAAAGCATTCTCCCTTCCACCCATGTTCCAATACTGATTAAAATATTTCTTGCAGAGCAATTGAGTCCGCGAAGTAACCTGACTCAATTGCTCTACAGAAGGAAACTTATAGTCCTTGTTCAATATTTGTTCATACAAAGGATCCTTTGCCTCTTTCATTAGATGAAAAAGCGCACGAGTTGCATAAATACAACTTAAATCCGCGCTAGTTTAGATAACAGTTGGCAAATCTTCATATTGACGACACAGCCAAGCAAAAAATAGATCAAATTCTCCAAGCTCCCAACAAGGATCTTCTGGCTTCGCTCCAAATTTGTCATAGCAATTTTTGCAAAGCTCCTACAAGCGATTACACTTATCATGAAAATTTTGATCCTTTTCAGAAGATTTCTTCTCAATATAATTTTTCTCTCTCATAATTTTCTCAAGTTCTTTTTTCAAATTATCACAATCCTCAATCTTCGCTTCAAGCTTGGCTCCAACAGAAATACACCTAGACTCCATATTATGAAGAGCTTCAATTGTCTCTATCCTTTCTTTCTCTTTAGCAGCAAGTTGAGATTTTAAAGATTTAATCTCTTCAACAAGACCTTTCTCGCGTAGTACTTCATTCTTCACATCATCTTCAATCGATTTACGCAAGCTCCTTTGCAAAAGAGCATTCTACAAAAACAAAAACAAAAATTTCATACACGAAGTCAAATATATATCACAAATCAACATAAAAAGTTTAACTAAATTTAAACAACAAAGTCAAAAAAATTTGAACCATGTAAATCATAGAAACACTGGCGTCTGCCAACTCAAGTGAAGATTTACCAACAAGTTCGACCTCCGCATCAGGAACTGCGAAGGCATCATTAATGCACTTTGACAACTTTAATTCTAGCTTCTTCGGCATAATACAAAGTTTATCCAAACCAATCACAATAAATTTGAAAGTGTCTAAATTCACACCTTGAGCCTGGCAGTATTCCATACAGCGTTTATAAGCAGCAAGATCCACTCCATCAGGAATGGTTTCTAAAATTTCAGCTGGGGTAGAAGGTTTATGGGCAACTTCCTTCATCTTCCCAACATCTACAGTCGTCTCTCTATGAGACAAAGAGTCTAGAAAAATTTCCTCTGCACAAAATCAAACCACAAGTTTGTTGAATATTCAAAGTTAAAAGACAAATACAAAAAGTATATATACATATATATACAATAATTACCTATAGTAACTCCCTTTTCAAGATGACATGCAACTTTCTCACCAGTATTTACATCAATTATGGATTCAGAAAGACGAGAAGCTCGAGCATTTTCGGCTTCCTCATCAAAAACATCATCATCAGATTCATCAAAATCAAGAGTAACGGTAGTGGTACCCTTAGCCTTGAGAACCCTAACTTTTGGAGCTCCAGTCTCCACAGGTCCACCTCCCAAAACAATATTTTCTTCTGCCACAACCTTAGGGGGTGACACAACTCCTACAATCCCTGAGGGTGTTTCAGCCGCAAACCTTTGAGAAGATGGCCTGACAGTCTCCTGCGAAGTCAAAATAGCAACCTCACCTTCTTCTTGTGAATCTACAACAACATCTTCAGCAGCGGCAGCACCAATAGGAACTTGAACGCCAACAACCGGAGAAGACAAAATATCTTCGCCAACATTAATTTGAGATGAAGACAAAATAGCTTCGCCCAAATTAACATTAGAATGAACATTGGCCTCCAAATTCTGGAAACAATCACCAAGCGGAGTCAACATTAACAGAGTCAACCCACTAGAATTAAAAACTAAACTAATCATCCCACCTCTTCATCACGAGCTAACTGGCTAAGAGTCTCTTGACCCATTTCTTCACCATCTCCTCCAAGTTTTTCAGAACCAGAAGACGTAGCAACCTTCTTCTTCTTGGTAATTTACTTGCTAAGTTGACCACCACCTCTTTTCTTCTTCGTCACATTTTCTATACTCGGTTTTAATGTACGAGTATAAATAGGCAGAGGTCTTTCACCATACTTAATCTGTGCAATATCAAAAACTCTGTTTAACCGTTTATAATATTTTCCTAAGATCGTGTCCATCAAATCTTTCTCTTTCTTCAGAAATTTACCAAGAATTTCAACTGCTTTAGTTTCTACAGCAGACACAAATTGTGCATCTTCAGAATATTTCTTTGGGCGAAATGATTCATTATCTAGAAAAATATAACTTTTCCCTCTCACCGTTTTTTCATGAAAACGAATAAAACTCCAACCTTTCTTTAACGGCCAGATCCGAGCTGCAATGTATTCTTCGCAGAAATCACGAGCACTTTGCATACTAGCAGCAATTTTGTAAACTTTCTCACAAGTTCTTGAACTCTTTGAGTCGGGAAACTCCGGTTTACAAACAAAGGCATTCTTACTCATCTTCGCAGCCAAAGGATATCTTTTCATAATTCTTTTAGAGTCATCCCTTTCTTCGACAAGAGGAACTGTATGATAAAACCAATAACGGTACCAATTTTCAACCCACTTGTTCTTTGAAGCTAGAGAAATCTGTATGGCACCTCGAGCAGGCTTGAAACTGTAACAACCAAAATACTTGATAATACTTCTGCCATCAACATTCTTGTTCCTGAATTGTGTATGCATTTCATGAAGAGAGCAAAAAGCAACAATATCCAAGTTTCCTCTCTGAGACTTCACTGCCCAAATAAAAAGTGCAATCTTCGCTATTCCATTTGGAGTTAGATGATGGATTTCAATATTATATGCCTTCAGAATCACTTCAATGAAATCTTAACATGGCATACGAAGACCAGCTGCAAAGTAATCTCGAAAAACAACACACTCATGAGGTTTAGGCTTAGGAATCATTTCATCATCAGAGGGCAACCTGGCATCAGCTTTTCTAGCATCCTATTTTTAACCAACCAATCCAACTCAACTTCATCCATCAAAGTCTTACCAAAATTCAAAGATTTTGTGTCGTCACCAATCAATTCAGACTCTGATGCAGAAACATCGGACAAATCTTCTCCAGAATCTGATTGATTAGATTTCAACGGAGAATTTTCAGAGGCAATTTTCACTAGATCAGACATCTACGACAAAATAATAATAATAATAATAATAATAATAATAATAATAATAATAATAATAATAATAATAATAATAATAATAAAATAAAATAATAATAATAACAATAGACAGAAATTCAAATAGCAACAAATCAAAAATAGCAAAAACATTTACCTTCAAAATAACCTTCACAAAAGCAGATCACTTCGCAACAAAATCGACTTCGCAACAAAAATTGACTTCGCGTCAAAGCATGAAACAACAGCACCTCCCCATCTTCAATAAAACATAAAAAATAGGAGGAGTCACCGCAGTATATATAGGCGGCTTCAAGTCAAACGAAATGGCTTTGGTCAAACTTGACAGTTACAAATTCAGAAAATAAAATATCCATCAAACTTACGGACATCAACGGCCAACTCCAAAGTTTGGGACGGCGTTTTGTGTCTTCGTTTGAAATTCAAACTTCGCGGAATTCAGACCTTTGGAGTAGGCCTTCGTCCGCGAGGGGCTGCTGTTGGAGATTCAACTTCGCCACAAAAACACAGCCCCAAACTCTGGAGTAGAAAAGACTATGAAACTTTATAACAATATTTGGTTGCAGGAAATAAGGAAGGCGAAGACGTTTTTTTTCACACCACAATGAAAAATCTAACTTCGCCAAGAAGTAGAAGACCAAAAAGCAAGATTTAAGCGAAGGTGAAGATTTGACTTCGCAGATGGAAAAATTAACTTCACTGACCGGCAAAGACAAAAGAAGAACAGAAATCAGAAGACCAAAATTAGAGCGAAGACAAAGTTTGGCTTCGCTATATAAAGATCAACTTCGTCAGCCAGAGACATCGAAAGAAAATAAAACCAAGAGAAGCGAAGGCGGAAGTTCGACTTCGTCTAACATTCTAAAGAGTTGAAGAATCAACTAAAGTTCGAACGAAGATCAGGAACACTAGAGACTGAAAATAGAAGAATGAATGCTTAGAAAGAGGAAATTACCACTTTGCCCTCATAATCAAGGAGGGTTGTAAACATTTAGGTCGAGGGCATAATAGTCATTTTATGTAAAATACAAAGACTAGGGCCCTATAAATACCCCCTCTGATGAGGACATGGCACCTTCGGATACGAACAATGATTATAAGGTGCGCTCGTTCTTATATTTGCATAGTGGCTTTGGTTATAATTCACTTGGTTCCACATGTACATGTCACTATTTGATTGTAGGTTCAAATGTGTTTCATAATGGAAGTTCATCAAAGCTAAACTTTTGATTCGTCGGCAGCCCGACAGTGCCTCATTGGGAAGGCCATAACTCATCCATCTGGAGTGCGATCGAGGTCAATGAGCACTTGATGGAAAGCTTGTTTGATAAGCTTTCAAATAGATCTGGTCCCATCTCAATATCACGTAGGCAAGGCCTCCAAATCACCAATATATTCTGTCGCTATTTCTGGCGAGAGCTACACTGCCGTCATGGGCTTGTTAGACATCCTTGGGACCCAGGCCCAAGTTGGAGCACGCCCCAAGAAGATGGAGAACACCTAAGAGATGGCCTTGGACGTCCACCTCCTTAGCCACCACCTTAGGAGGCCAGTAAGGACGTCCAAGCCAAGCAAGAGGCCCAGTCCAATCTGAGTTCGAGTCTGCCTCGGCCATCAGAACCAGTCTGTAATAAAATGGATGCCCAAGACACATCCGAACTCCGTTTTTGATGATCCACATATGGATGAAAAGATAATTTGATAAGGAAGCCAATCCAAGTGTTTTCACATCAAAAGCTCTTCGAAATCAATGGGAATCGTCGAAACAAGTCAATGTCCAGAATCTGTCAGGGTGCTGCGACACCTTCTTTTGGGTCGTTGGGCCTTGTAACGTGTTGGGACACCTTTAGGACGTGAAGAGGGATCCTTGGATGTCCCTTAGGCTATATAATCAGTTGCCACCACCTACTTTAGGGTTTGAGTTTTGTTTTAGATCAATCTGTCATTGAACAGTCGCCGTTATCGGTTTGCAAGACCCCAACTTCGAGTGCTTAATCATTCATCTGCAATTGTCACTTCAATTGAGTTGCGTTTTATCTTGTTCTTGCTTGTGTTCTTCGATTCGCAGCAGGGATTAGCCTTATTGGCGAGGTCAATTGGATTGTGACATGGTTGATAACCAGAGAAGACGTGGTGCTAAGGTTGTAGGGTTTGGGTCTTTGTGATCTGAAGCCGGATCGGTGTGTCGCTCTCCGAACAAATCGTTGTTTATCTTGAACCTGACGGAAGATCGGGATCCCCGTCTCACATCAAGTGATAATCAGAGCTAAGGTATACCGTTAGATTCACATTTATTCCCTCGTTTGAGTGTTTCACATTCATCCCATAGTCCAGTGTCATACTTGTTTTTCCTGTCCTAAAACATTCCGTGCCAAAGCCTTTGCATATTTCAGTTTCAGAGTTCACTTTGTTGAGTTTGTGTCCTAGGTCAAAGTCTTGTTGCTGGTTTAGATTGTGTTCTTTTTCTAGTTTGTATTGATCCCTCCACCCGCCGCTATTCCGTATCACCATCGGTTTGCATCTTGTGTCCACTAAAACTCTTATTCGAGCAGCTTCCTTAAAACAGTCATAACTTTTGCATCCGAACTTAAAACGGGAAAAATTTTATATCTACGGAGAACGCCAGAAAATTTTAGATCTATTTCATCCCAGCTTAGATTTGCGAAATTCGATTAGGAAAATTGAGTTTCTAGGCCCACAAGTTTTGGTATGCTTTTTAGAGCACAGTCCTAATTTTCTATAGGCCACATCTTTTATTCAATTGAGCTGAAATTTTTTATGGTTTATTCTTGTGTGCTTCTTGCTGAGAAAAAATATCAAAAGAGCAAAAGCAAGAAAAAAAGATTGGATAAAAAAATAAAAGAAAAAAAATAGTAAAAGAGAATAGAAGATATCGAAAAGGAGCACATAAGGAACACTCAATAGCTCTATTGTTTGTGGTACCTTTTGCCTTGTTCATATCCGTTGCTACCTTTAATACTTGTTTCCTTTTATTCTTGTTTCCTCTCTTGTTTATCACAACTGGTGATAGGAACACGTATAGGCCAACAACTAGGACAAGTGCTCTGGACATTTATTCAATATTGCTGTCTGTCACTGACTTGTGTGCCACATATATATTTTTTTTCGTGCCTCCCAAGCTCCACATATATACTTTAGATCAGTACAGAAAAAAGGTCCTTGCAATCTCGGTACCACAACCTCATAGGTATCATGAACCAGCCGCCAGTTGTACCGCCCACTGCTTGCATTGGTAAGAACTTTGTAAGAGCTTGGTAAGACGCTTCCACTTGCTGTCAAAAGTGATACCACTGCAACCACGTAGTCATTTGATAGGGATAATATTTTTGTATTGTCTTTTGCTGTCTTTTAACAATGACAGGTTGTTCGTATCCACTGACTTATGATGGTATAGGTGCTGATGAGTACATGGAGTGGGAAATTGCCATCGACAACATATTTGTTACTCGCTTTATGTGTTCAAGGAGGAAGGTAAAAAATGCAGTTAGTGTTTTACGACATTCTGCTTTATCTTGGTGGGAGTCTTTAGATCCTTCTGATAAGCCTCAAACTTGGAATGATATGAAACTTCTTATGCGAGAAACCTTTGTTAATCCACCTCCTGTTTTGACTTCATATGATGAGGTGCACCATTTAGAGGAAGGGTCGGTTGTTATTCCTCCTGCTATGTCTAACCTTTTGCAGGACAATGTAGAAAAGAGCAAGGATGACGTGACAGAAAATGAGAAGCTCACAGCCTCATGTGAAAATTCAGAACCATCAACTATTACCCCTGCTGAACATGAGAGCAAAGGTAATGCCCATGATGCTAAACTCACAGAATGTGAGAGTTCTCTTGATGTGTTGAATTTTTCCACCAATCATGCTATGATAGAGAAAATTTTAGTGGAGCATTCGCTTGATTTACCTTTGTCACAAGATGATTTGCTTGATGTTTCTTGTGACGAAAATGACTTGCATCATGATATTTATGTTATACCCATGCAATCATTGAAGAATGATCACGCTATATGTGTGCTAAAAATGAGCACTTGTGCTGAAAATAGACTTGTTATTCATAATGCTAGTGAAGTTGATGAGCTGAAATTATTGTATTCTTTAAATACTTTGGGTTACATTGAATTTGATGTTCCGTGTAATTTTAGTTCTTTAGAGGAGAAACTTTATGACTATGCTGATTTGCCATGGTTCTCTAGACATACATATCATTTTATTGGAAAATATAATTGTAAAGGAGAGTATAAGGTGCATCGTGTCTATATTTGTTCAATTCTGAAATCTCCTTATATGGTGCAAAAGTATGATCAACCAAAGGATTGCAATTGCTATAATCTTGTCATGTCGAGTTTCCCTAGTTTTATTATAAAGAAACATGTTAAATTTCAAGAAGGGGAGCAATGTTGGCTACTACCAACAATGTTTTCTTCATCTAATTCCAAACCGAGGACGGTTTGTTATCAAGAAAGGGAGGATGATGAGGACATGGCACCTTCGGATACGAACAATGATTATAAGGTGCGCTCGTTCTTATATTTGCATAGTGGCTTTGGTTATAATTCACTTGGTTCCATATGTACATGTCACTATTTGATTGTAGGTTCAAATGTGTTTCATAATGGAAGTTCATCAAAGCTGAACTTTCGGTTCGTCGGCAGCCCGACAGTGCCTCATTGGGAAGGCCATAACTCATCCATCCGGAGTGCGATCGAGGTCAATGAGCACTTGATGGAAAGCTTGTTTGATAAGCTTTCAAATAGATCTGGTCCGATCTCAATATCACGTAGGCAAGGCCTCCAAATCACCAATATATTCTGTCGCTATTTCTGGCGAGAGCTACACTATCGTCATGGGCTTGTTAGACATCCTTGGGACCCAGGCCCAAGTTGGAGCACGCCCCAAGAAGATGGAGAACACCTAAGAGATGGCCTTGGACGTCCACCTCCTTGGCCACCACCTTAGGAGGCCAGCAAGGACGTCCAAGCCAAGCCAGAGGCCCAGTCTAATCCGAGTTTGAGTCTGCCTCGGCCATCAGAACCAGTCTATAATAAAATAGATGCCAAAGACACATCCGAACTCCGTTTTTGATGATCCATATATGGATGGAAAGATAATTTGATAAGGAAGCCAATCCAAGTGATTTTACATCAAAAGCTCTTCGGAATCAACAGGAATCGTCGAAACAAGTCAGCGTCCAGAATCTGTCAGGGTGCTGCGACACCTGCTTTTGGGTCGTTGGGCCTTGTAACGTGTTGGGACACCTTTAGGACGTGAAGAGGGATCCTTGGACGTCCCTTAGGCTATATAATCAGTAGCCACCATCTACTTTAGGGTTTGGGTTTTGTTTTAGATCAATCTGTCATTGAACAGTCGCCGTTATCGGTTTGCAAGACCCCAACTTCGAGTGCTTAATCATTCATCTGCAATTGTCACTTCAATTGAGTTGTGTTTTATCTTGTTCTTGCTTGTGTTCTTCGATTCGCAGCAGGGATTAGCCTTATTGGCGAGGTCAATCGGATTGTGATACGGTTGATAACCAGAGGAGACGTGATGCTAAGGTTGCAGGGTTTGGGTCTTTGTGATCTGAAGCCGGATCGGTGTGTCGCTCTCCGAACAAATCGTTGTTTATCTTGAACCTGACGGAAGATCGGGACCCGTCCCCATTACCCTCTACATGTACAGTGGGTACAGGAAATGAATACAACTTTGCACGCAACTTTGTCTCGTCTGAAATGTTTTCGATAATTGTGTGAATTGCGTCATCTGACCTGAACTTTTCACCTAACAACTCTCTAAATGATGATTTGGAGAGTAGATTTTACAAAGGATCTGGAAGATGCTCTAACAAGCCACGTGAACTTTTGTTCAAAAATATGGATCTAAGAGAATCATTCCTTTTGATTCATCATAAGTGGAGACTATTTTTACTATTACTAACGGTAAGAAACATCATTTGTTTACTTGATCACGAGCACCTTTTATTTTTCCCAGAAGATGCAAACTTAATAAGAGAACAAAAAAACTTTTTTTTTGAAAAGAGAACAAAAAAACTGAACTATAGCCATAATAATGCTGCGACAGGCCAGACTTAGCCCATCTGCTCAGGCCAGGTTAGACTAGGTTTGCTTTTTTTTTAGAAAACGGGTAGGAGTTTATTGATACAGAATTTTTACATCTAAACCTCTCATACCGAGGGACCCCTGAAAGAAAAGAAAATTTCATTGACACCCATTTGAGGTCCACAATGTATTCTTCATCGCCGTCGGTTGGAGCCGCCTCTGCTCGGTGCTCTGCCTCGCCACTGAATGGAAGAGGAAAACACCAAGGAAGAAGCTTGAACCCGACACCCACGCAGACGAAGAAACTTCAAGGTTGTAGCTTCGTTGCGACGAAGGGGATCTGACGCCTGTCGCCTCAACAGGAGACCCCAATCGACGGAGAACAAAGAACCCAAAAAAGGGATTTGGACACCCGAACCCGAGCTCACGAGTTCAAAGTACACATACCTGACGAGCTCATCACCGGAAAGCGCCTCGACATCGTTTTCGCCGGAGACAGCTCGCAGGGAGCAACACACCGGTTGAGAGGTCCACCTCCATGGAAGACTGACGAAGAACACGCCGCCACAGAGGAACAGAAGACCCAGCGCACCGACTCCACCAGGGAAACCTAACCTACTAGCTATAGCTATAGTATTTAGTAGGGATTTTACATATCCGCCGCCGATTTGTCGAATTCCCTCCTCAACCAACGCCAGCAAGGGCATCGGCGACGAAAAGGATGGCGAATCGGTGGAGGAGACGAGTTTCGCCGCTTGCGTCGCCTCTCTTTACTGTAGCGCCCGGAAAGATCCGGAGGATAGACTAGGTTTGCTCAGATCCACAAAGTGAACCTGGCCTTCGCCCGTACAAAGTGAACGACAATGGCCCAATTAAAAATTGGCTTGGCCCAATGGGGCACTCTGAAATACTAGCCCATGGCTAAAATCCAAACTAGAGCAGCTGCGCGCGAACTGCACTACAAACCCAATATGAGCGTGAGGCTTGCGCGCCAAAACCTGCCCTGCTTCAAGCAAAAACAGAGTAGCAGGTACCAAGCTGCTGTCTGCTTTGAGTAGGGATGAAAACGGTACGGATATTTTCCGACCGTATTTGAGACCGAATCCGTCTAGAGGGGTTTTAATCCGTCCGTATCCGAGTCCGGATATTTAATATCCGATACCGTATTCGTATCCGAATATTTAAATCACATATTTATGATGTCGATATCCAATCATATTCTATCCGGCATTTTTTATACTATCCGTATTCGAATCCGAATCCAGACATAAATATAAAAACAAATACGATATCAGTGATATCCGTCCGTATCCGATCCGTTTTCATCCCTGGCTTTGAGAAAACAGAGCAGTCGACAGGCAGGTAGGCCTCGCTGGCTCGCTGTTTGCTTGCACTGGCACTTGGCAGCAACAAATTTGCAGGTGCCAGGTGCCCCTCTTCTTTGGCCGTGTCCGTATAAAAAAGTAGACGTGGACCCCACAGCTTCAGAGGTACGGAGTAAGTATTATCCTTATAGGAGGTATGAGCCCTTGTTTAGTTCCTCCAATTCTCCCTAAATTTCACTATGTAAAAAGAAGATTCCTCGTCAAATCAAAATGTCGGTAAATGCATGGAGTACTAAATGTTAATAAAATCAAAAACTAATTACACAGTTTTGTTGTACTTTGCGAGACGAACATTTTAAGCCTAGTTAGTTAAAATTTGGATAATTTTTACCAAATACAAACGAAATGCTACAGGAATTCTGATACAGTATTTTTCTTCCCAATTCTCTCATCTAAACGAGGCCTGAAACAGAATTCCATGGGAGCGGAGCAGCTGTCTATCATGCCCCAGAATGTAACTGCGATCTAGGGCCTTGTTTAGTTCCTAGAAAATTTTACAAAATTTTTCAGATTTTCCGTCACATCGAATCTTTGGACACATGCATGAAGCATTAAATATAAATAAAAAATAAAACTAATTACACAGTTTAGACGAAATGGACGAGGCGAATCTTTTAAGCCTAATTAGACCATGATTGGACAATATTTGTCAAATAACAACGAAAAGAGCTACAGTGCCGTTTTGCAAAGAAAAATTGGATCTAAACCGGCCCCTAGTTAATCCCAGCGACCCAACATGCATGCACTGCCAGTTTAGATCCAATTTTTTTTTGCAAAACGGCACTGTAGCTCTTTTTGTTGTTATTTGGCAAATATTGTCCAATCATGGTCTAATTAGGCTTAAAAGATTCGCCTCGTCCATTTCGTCTAAACTGTGTAATTAGTTTTATTTTTTATTTATATTTAATGCTTTATGCATGTGTCCAAAGATTCGATGTGACGGGGAATCTGAAAAATTTTGTAAAAATTTCTGGGAACTAAACAGGGCCCCACTTCATTGCTTGATTTCACGTCAGCTCAAAGCTGATCGATGGAGTTAGGCCAGTCTCAATGAGAGTTTTATAGAGTTTTATGGGCATTAAATATACTGATATGGCACTGTATTGATGAAGAGAGATGATGAAAGTTTTATGGGAGTAGAGAGAGTTTCATAGGGCTGAAACTCTTCTGCACGGTTTCCAAATTATAATTGTATTAGAAACTGAGCCATGAAACCTCCACTGAGACCGGCTTTAGTAACATGAAACGTTCGGTAAAGACTAGTCCTGTGTGTGCGTTGTATGTTGCATCCGCCGTCGTCGGTTGGCATCATGGCTAATTTCTAGCGTCTGTACGATTATATCATACATGACCTGTTCCTACTAGTACCAGTACTTTGCTGCAACGAGCTGCGAGGTCAGGAGAGCCAATTTGGCTCCCCAAGCTAGCAAGCAAAAACCTTGCTTTCACAGGCAACGAGGCAGTGGACAAAGAATCCAAACGCAGCTACTGTTCTAACCTGTTGCTGGACAAAACCAAACGTGCCCAACATCTCCATACCAAGGTACGTGCAACAGCTACTGCACGCCAATTAATCGCGGACACCTACAAGTTCCAGGATCAGCGGTAAGGAGGGGCAGGGGCTAGAGAAATAGCGACTTGGGCCAACGAACTAGTCAGTGGGCTGAGCATGCCTGGAGGGCTTGGGCTTTATGAAGTGACGAAAGAAAAGGCCTCCCTTCGGCCCTGTATGGCAATTGCCAACAGCCTCACTCCCCCACCTGGCCCAATATGCTAAGAACGGTAGAGGCGTGGCGGGGGAGCGCCCAGCGAGGATCGGCGCGGCCCAAGGCGTAGGCGGGGCAAGGGCGGCGGCGGCATGGTTGCGCAGGTGGCAGGCCGGCCAGCGGCCATCGAGGCGCAGTGGCACTGGCAGAGCAGCAGCGGGGGCGGGGCGGCAGGCCGCAGTGGAGCAGCGGGGCGCCGGCCGCCTGGCTGCGTTGCGGCCTGCGGCTCATGGCCACGTCGCCACCACGCCGTCACTCATGCGCGGACGGCGGACGCGTCCACGGCAGGTTGGCAAGCAGCAATCCAGCAAGGCATCATGGACCATTCTCTTGTAATTAGACAATTTTTATGCACATTTTAATTTTCCATCATTTGATTAAGCATTTAATGTCTAAATGGCAGACAGTTATTTGACCATTCTGGGCCTTGATGTGTTGTGTGCTACACTGCCAGTGCCCTGAATGTTCTGATTTCTGAACCAGTAACACTTAATGGTCGTTTGCTAGACTTTAAGTGCCCTGAATTGTTTCTGAACCTTAGAACCTGTAAGGCTAGACAGCGAGACCTTGATGCAAACTTTCAATTTCCTCTGAATGTTTGATTGCTGGTTGCTACTTGCTAGTGCCCTGTATTACTTCATTACTTTTATTTTACTCTTAAGCTCTGAATGACTGAACCTGACAAATGTACAGCAGCACTTAACCTGTTGGGAACCTTGAATGTGCCTGTGCAACACTGGAGCTGTCAATTTCAGATAAGTTTCTACTCTTTCCCCTTCTATTATTGTTGACTAGTTGTTTAGATACTGGTTCTCAGTTTATTAGCTCTTATCTATTTGATTGTTCCTTGTTGTCTATGCAAGAAGACAAGTCCCAAGTATCCTATTCACATGAAGTCAAGAATAATTATGCAGGACCAGGTATGATTAACATATTCAGATTTTTTTTTATATATTCAGTTATTCACATATGAACATTTCCTTCGTTTGCTCATTTATCTGCAAAGTACAAATTTCTTTTGTTTGCCTTTGCAAGTCTGTTTGCGCCTTTAGAACGCATCATTTTGGCCTTCATTCCAGTACCTCCCACTCTTGCTCCTACTAGAAAAAAACTTAATTGTGTTTAATTTGTGCTTAATCTACTGTGTAGCCCCTAGCGCCTTCTAAAATCATGGGGAGATGTCATATAGAGCTATTTTATGCATATGTAGATATGGAAATGATTGTTGGTACAGTAGAAAACATATCTTCCCAATGTGGGGCCGACACTGATGCTAGCATGAATAATAATGATCATATATTTGGTTATCTGCAATATAAAAAAGGGAGAAGGAATGACAAGCAAAAATATCTTGGTAATGTGGGCCCGGCACTGATGTTAGCATGAATAATAATGATCATATATATATATATGGTTATCTGCATGAATAATACTCTCTCCATACTCAAAAATGAAGTTATTTTGGACAGGATTTAGCATACCAAGAAATGATTAATTATGGTGTATTTTTCCCTATCTCCCTTATTAAATAGGGTAGCGAGTATCCTTTATTCAACAAATGTTATTAGCTCAACTGGTTAGTGCGGTGAGGCCCAAGGCAAGTGAGCAGGGTTTGATTCCTCGGAGCTGTGTGGCGAGTTTTTTTTTCCCCCTTTTTCCTGGACGCTCGCGGCACTGCACGCCAAGTGAGGAGGCGCAATTAAAGACGGGATATGAAACCAGGGGTAATCCCATCCAAAATACACTTGACAGATGCAAAACGGCTTCATATGTGAAAGCAGTCCAATCACCTAAAACGACTTCATTTTTTTTTTTAGTATGGAGGGAGTAATGATCATATATATATATATATATATATATATATATATATATATATATATATATATATATATAGGGAGAGTATATTCAGTAGCCAGCTACGAAATAAGTTATTCTGTAGCCACCTCCATTTACGATAATTTTATATACTAATTTACGATAATGTCAATACATATTTATGATAATTAGGTTACTATAACACATAGGGATATTTACTGTAACGTTGTAGTAAACCACTTAGTAAAGAATTACTATAATCTCGTAAATTAACATAGCAATTATTGTAACTCAAAGTGGCTACAGAATAAGTTATTTTGTAGCCAGCTACAAGGTAGTATATATATATATATTATGGTTATCAGCAATATTTTACCTGGGCACAAAAAAAAAGTGAGAGAGAAAGCAGTAGCCCAATGGGCACTCTGTAGTTAACTCGAACAGCTGCACTGCACGCCAACTGCATGGACAAACAAAGCCATATTAGTCTGGCGTAGGGCTCGCAAGCCAGAACTTGTCCTGCTTCAGGCAAAACAGAGTAGCAGACTAGCAGGCAGGAAGTTGCTCTGTTTCGAGAAAACAGAGTACTCCCGCCGACCCCACGTTATTAAATTTGCAAAAATCTAATTCGCCCCTTCTTTTTCCATAACTAGACCCCATCCTCGCCTTAAGAGGCACTAGGTGTCCTTGTAATGAAATAGACAAATAGTAGGAGGTCGGTCATCAGACACAGATTCCGATCGAAGCAGCTCTGCAGCTGTATAATCATTCCAAAATATGTAACTGGTTCAGGTCAACTGAATCCGAACACGGAGATGCTCCTGGAGCTGGAGTGTATGAGACTGGTTCAGATGGAGGACACGGGCATGATTCGTGCTGCCTTGCTATATTTTGGATGGAGATGACTGCCATGGGCCTATTTGGTAATTATTTGTAGGTGAAGGTTTAGCGATAGGTTACGCGGCTAACGAAAGAACATTCTTTGTACTGTATTTGTCAACCCTCACTTACATACACACAAACAAGATAAAAACTGCTCTAAAACATGCTCACGGTAATAACAAGTCTAATGAATGATGGTCACGTGAGGATGTGTTCATTATTTGATTTGATCGGTACGTGGTATCTACGCACAGCCCGTTGAAGAGGCTTCCATATGCCACTCTTCATTTGGGTCCTTGCAATTTTGCATGTAATTTGTTAATTTAGGACAAATCAAGCTGACTTATATTGGTTATTACTCCCTTCATTTTATTAAATGTCATGTTAAGTCAATCATTCCTAATTTTGACCATCAATTTTAAAAGATGTTTATTTATTATTCACTATGACAAATACTTCCATAATACATAATTTACATATTGTCAAACTACATAGATTTGTTAAAATTGATGGTCAAAGATGGAAGTGTTTGACTTACAACAAAGCAAGCTATTACGATGAAGGGATCGTGACGCCTAAGAGGGATGGTGAATTAGGCAATTTAAAAGCTAAACTTGGTCTCTATTTCTATTATCAAGACCTATGCAATAAATCTATCTAAATGTGCAATTAGATTTTGCTAAGTGTTTCTATCTCTACCGCAAAAGAGTTATACAACCTAGGCTCCAATCCTATTGACTAGCCTAGGAAGCTAAACTAGAAAGATAAGTGCACGAAGCTTAGAAGAGGTAGAAAATGCAAATTCCCACTGATGATGGTATTTTTCTCGATGAATCAAGAAGTTCGCGCTTCCCCCTAATCCTTATTGGAGCCCCTCGTAAGGATGCCCTCACAAGGGCTAAGCTCCCCTGGTCAAGTAACTTCATGGAGTCCATGGGCCTTCCCCACATGCAAGTGGGTCTCTGTAGGGCCTTCTCCTGGAATGCTCCCCGCCGTCTTCACTATCATGTTTCTGGCCAAAATGTCACAGGTGACATGTTCCCTTGGTACAAGCTAGGTAGCCCCTCCACACACTGGAGGATCTCGTAGGACTACAAAACCCCTAGTGTACAACTCTTGGTGCACGCAAGCTAGCTTGAAGATATGCAAACCTCACTAAACACTAGACCTAAGCCTAATGCAAGCAATAAACAAGTAGTCCAACTAGCCTAAACACTTCGCAAAAGCACTCAGCTCTTCTACAGCTTCCTTGAGCTCCAACACACTCTATTTAGCCGGCCCAAGTACCCCACCCCCTTCAAATATGTTTGTGGCAAACTGCACATGTGCAGAAGGCCTCGGAATTTACCGTGAGGTGACCCCCAGTAGAGAATTCCGGTGGTGCCACATTGACTATTCGTTAGGCTAGCTGTTACCAACCGTTGGGCAGCCCTTCCTCTGGTGCTCCTTCTCCAGTGACCACCGAATAATTCTTATGACCTCCAGAAGCTTCTATAGAACCTTGAGTGAGCGAGTCATTATTCAGTGCTCCCCCCTCGTACCACCAGAGATTTCTTGTTGTCTATGACCTCATTGTGCTCCTCCCTCTTTTTCCGAGAGGTGTTCACGATTTTTTCAGACGAAGAACAGGTGTTAAACCTTCAAGGACGTCCTGCAGGTCGGCTTTGCTACGTTTGAGCTTTTTTCTCGATGCGTGCTAGGCCGTGTGTGGCCTCAGCCGTGCCATCTTTGCTGGCGTGTGACCCTTATTAGCGTCAATAGTGTGCTTACAATAATACCTATTCAACTTGTTAGATCATTGCGCAATTTTGTCCATGTTGTCAAGATATATATATAATTCATATCATCTGATCTGACCAGAATGTAATATCTACAAAAATATTGCATTGAAGTCGGCAAGGTAATTACAGTGACTACTATTCTTAAACAGGAGCCAAGAGGACCGGAAAGGCAGCCGAAATTGATGAACTTGTGGCTTTTCTTTGTGTATATGATCTTTGAGCAATGTTAATTTTGTTTTAGTCAGGGTGGTCAGTTTTTCTGTATTTATGATGTGAACTATTATTAATTAATGTACCAATTATTGTATCTTTTTGTCTCTTAAATGGGCTCCATCGGAGAGCAAGGCTAATAATATAGCCGGCTACTGGCTGTAAGACTTCTTTGCAGCGTCTAGCCCACCCATATAGTAGTTAACTCTTCACTATTAATATATGGTCCACTTGTCTCTCACAAAGTTTCTCGATTCTCGTCCCTGGGCTGACAGTAAGCTTACAACCTGATTCTCCTCTCTTTTCTTTCCTTTTTCATCCACCTCAGCATTTAGCCAGTTTATAGCCTTTTACTATACTTGCTTTTGTGCTGGTTAAAGTGTGGCACGAGCTGGCCAGCCAACATGTTACTAGTGGTGGGACAATCGGAGCGATTTATGGTTTATTGTAGTTGGCTTCGAACCTAAGTCATGTAATAATAAAAAAATTTCAAAAAAAAGAGTCATGTAATAAATGAAAAAAGACAGGTCCAAAAAGCCATCTCTTATTTGGGGTTGGTTGTTGGATTCGGCAAAATAATTACACTTTGGCTATGACGTTCAATAAGACTCTATTCATCTAGAGCATCGGTTGCATCGAGGAAAATCACCAAGGAGGAGGACGATGGAAGAATGAATATTATATTTTTTATTTCAGATTTCTTTTATGTATAATTTAAGGACGAACTATTCTGGTTCTTAATATAATCCCCTTCCCTTTGAAAAAAAAACATCCCTTGTTCAAGTTTTCATGCTGCTAGGGACCACGCCACCTGGGCCGCTTTTGCCGCTACACTACGCCATCACCACCTCCTGCGCAAGCTCTAGAGACTAGTAAAACGTCTTTGCTGGTAGACTCCAGGAGTAGTGCATTATACATCGCTTTTACAGGTCGCACTTCTAGAGTTTAGTGCCACCGCTACCGTAGGATCGGTCAAATGCAGAAAGATTATCTAAGCAATCGGGCATACATTTCTACAAACAATGAATACTACATTAACACTTCTGATATCAACAACGATACCCTTAGGGCATTCGTCCTTTTCCAAATGGGACCGACCTGCCTGCACCCGTGCCTTGCGCCATATGCCCCCGCCCGCACCTCACGCTGTGCACTCCCGCCCACGCCTTGCACCTCGCGCTGCACTCCTCCGCGCCTCGTGCCTCCCATCGTGGTCGCGATTCATCAATCTGTCAATCGTGGGCAACCTCGAGCTCCACGCTGGCGTCAAGCTCCGCGTTAACGAACATCCAAGGGAGGGCAGCATGTAGATGAGCACATGTTGAACCATATGTTTCATGCGTTTTAGATGTATGTTGCACATGTTTCATCTAGATGTTTTAAAAGTAGATCTGTTGTTGCATATGTTGCAATGACTATACACGTATGTTGCAAGTGTATGTTTCAAATGTTTCAGCTGTTTCAAATCTATATTGCAAGTGTTTTATTTGGATGTTGCAATGGCTATACACGTACGTTGCAAGTGTATGTTTCAAATGTTTTAGCTATTTTCAAACTTATGTTGCAAGTGTTTTTACATGTATGTTGAAAGTGTATGTTTCAAATGTTTTAGCTGTTTCAAACGTATGTTGCAAGTGTTTTATCTTGATGTTACATATGTTGCAGTTGTTATACACATGTTGCAAGCGTATGTTTGAAAATGTTTCATCTATTTCGGATGTATGTTGCAACAAAGGTTTTATGTTACAAGTGTTGCATGACCAAGGCAGGAAGCGGGCGCAGATAGAGATAGTCCCCTCGGATGCAACAATCCTCATGTGTGCGTGGGAAGCGAAGCGGGCGCGGAGGCCCCACATGCATGCACACATGCTTACCGTAGTAGCAAGTGGGGCCAGGCCGACAGGCACGGCAGCAGTAGCGCGGGGACAACAGCAACAGCGCACGGACAGGTGCAGCAGCAGTGTGCCAACAGGGTAGGAGCTGCATGCATGCGTTGTGGGGCCCGTCTAGGCAAAGTGGGAGGCGGAGGCGCGGTGCACGTGTCCCTTTCATTGGCCGCATGCATCCAGGGAAGTGCGTAGCCTACGTCGTTTTTTGCGGCATGTAGAGGGAGCACGTCAGGCGTGTGGGCTGGGCAGTAGGCGCAGACGTCCGGCGTCTGGACGTCCAGACGCTAGTCTCTCGGATCCTTTTTAGCACATAGTCTTTCCCTTCGGATATAGAAGAAGACATTGATGATGGTGTTGCCAACGACGATGTCCGCTACGATGACGATGACAGCCAGGCCTTTGGCAAAGATGACACCCGGAATATAAGACCATCATTGTCTAGTGGGTTCTCGGTACATAGATGGAGGATGCAGAAAATCAACAATGACATAATTTGTTTTAGATTTCCTTCGTCATCCAAAATCGAGGTGCATGTGTCCTCATTGATGGGGAAGCTACAATTTGTTACACGATGCTTGTGTCAATAATGAGGTAGTTATTTTTGTTGGATTTAATTGGGCTTGGTTCAATCTTAAATCAAATAAATTCTAAGGTCCATAATAAATAATACAAGTGCAATAAAAATTAATCTCGCATAAGAAATTGATAGGAGATCGATTCAACTTAAATATGTAGTTATTGTATGCACTTATTGTGAGTTTAAGAAAGGTTGTGTGCAGTGATATGAACAAACTTGCTTGGGTGGTCAGGCCATGACATGAATTTTGGGGTGCCAATGAAAACTTTGCACCTCCATACTTAAAGCAAGAGGGGGTGAAAGTGAGCGATGACGGACTGAGATACAGAAAAGAAGTGAGGAACAAATGGATGGGACAAAAAGTGAGAGATAATCAGACAAACGAAAGAATTTTAACGCTTTTAATATTAGATATAAAAAGTTTCAAATGAGTTCATTTCTAATTCATATGTGTAATTTGTATTTTGTTTGCACCACAATACCTCTTATGATTTTATTTACAAACAACACCCATGTTAGATATATTTCAATTCAAAAAATAGTGACCACAAGATGTAAAATGTTGCGCAGCATGTTTTGGAAATTGACTTGACTGCCTCACAGTTTATTTGAAGACATATATACAGTTAATTGTCAAGGAGACCGTGTGACGGGTAAGAAAATGATATCATCATTTGTTTATTCAATCGCGAGCACCGTTATTCTTCCCAGGAGATGCCAACTCAAGTCAAGAGAACAAAAAATAACTGAAGTATAGCCATAATGGTGCCACAGGCTAGATTTAGCCCATCTGGTTAGGCCAGGCTAGACTAGGTTTGCTCAGATCTACAAAGTAAACCTGGCTTTCGGCCGTACAAAGTGAACACCAGTTTGGCTGTGGGCTCGCCGGCGGCGGGGCTGCGTGCCTGTGGACGCCCTCCCCTCTGTGCTGCTCTCTGGCCGTCTGAGCCTTCTCTGCCAATTCTGGGGAGAGCAGGGCGCTGTTGGGGTAGTGTGACGGCATCGACTATGTCTGTGCTGTTAAGATGTATTTAAGAAACTCTCTTTTTGTTAAAATTAATTAAAAGTTTAAGCACTGTGGGGTTCACCCCACAGCATTTTGGGTCAAAAAAAAGTTATTTTGTTCTTCAAATCACGGCAGGGCGTCCGAAGGGTGCCAGATGTTCTAGGATACTTAAAGCAAGAGGGGGTGAAAGTATGCGACGACGAACTGGGATACAGAACAGAATGAGGAACAAACGGACAGGACAGAAAGTAAGAGATAAACGAAAAAAATAACGCTTTTATTTAATATTAGATATAAAAAGTTTCAAATGACGTTAATTTCTAATTCATGTGTAATTTGTATTTTGTTTGCACCGCAATACCTCTTATGATTTTATTTACAAACAACACCCATGTTAGATATATTTTAATTCAAAAAATAGTGACCACAAGATATAAAATGTTGCGGCATGTTTTGGAAATTTGACTTCACAGTTTATTTGAAGACATCATATACTGTATATAGTTAAATGTCGTTTACAGCCTTATAGTTTAAGCTCAAGGAGACCGTGTGACGGATAAGAAAATGATACCATCATTTCTTAATTCAATCGCGAGCACCGTTATTCTTCCCAGGAGATGCCAACTCAAGTCAAGAGAACAAAAAATAACTGAAGTATAGCCATAATGGTGCCACAGGCTAGATTTAGCCCATCTGGTGAGGCCAAGCTAGACTAGGTTTGCTCAGATCTACAAAGTATACCTGGCTTTCGCCCATACAAAGTGAACAACTGTGGCCCATTTAAGAATTGGCATGGCCCAATGGGCACTCTACAACACTAGTCCACACATTACACTTGAATAAAACGAGTGCAGCTGCGCGCGAACTGCACTGGCAAACCCAAATGACGTGAGGCTTAGCGCGCCAAAACTTGCCCTGCTTTAGGCAAAACAGAGTAGCAGGCAGAAAGCTGCTCTGCTTCGAGAAAACAGAGCAGCCGACAGGTGAAAAGTTACTGTAGCATTTTTTCGTTGTTATTTGGTAACATTTGTCCAATCATGGACTAACTAGGCTCAAAAGATTCGTCCCGACATTTACAGACAAACTATGTAATTAGTTATCTTTTTTACCTACATTTAATGCTTCATGCATACATCGAAAGATTTGATGTGATGGGTGGAAGAGAAAATATTTTGAGTTGGAATGGTGAAGTGAACAAGGCCAGAGTAGCCTCGCTGTTTGCAACAAATTTGCGAATGCCCTTGTTTGGCCGTCCGTATAAAACGGGACGAGGACTCCACAGCCTTGGTATGAAACAGATTTCCATCGGAGCAGAGCAGCTGTGAGCTGTCTACTCATTTAGGAGATTTCTTATACTCCATCCGTTCAAATTACAAGACGTTTTTGCTTTTATAGATACATTGTTTTTAGTATGTATCTAGACATAGTGTATATCTTCGTGCATAGCAAAATCTACGTATCTAGAAAAGCCAAAACGTCTTATAATTTGGGACTGATTGAGTACTTCTTTAGGGACATGAGAGAAGAGGTTGTCTCCTTTATTTATAAGAGACGATGCTTCTGTTAGAAGATCTCTTAAAAATTATAGATATACAGATGAGATAAAAGATTTGCTACGGCACCTCCATCTTCTAAAATACTGCTCCATCCGCCTTGAAATATAGTGCATTATGGGTGTGTTTGGGACTGCTCCGCTCCATGTTTTTCAGCCAAATAGTTTTAGCTCTACGCACTCTGTTTGAGAAAGAAAGAAAGAGTGGAGTTGTGAGAGCACCTAAAGAGATGCTCCATGAACTCCTGTTTTTTGTGAAGCTGCTCCACGGTGGAGTTTATAGAGCAGTCCTAAACACCCTCTATGGCTTCCAAAAATTGTACTAAAATATAACACATTCTACATGATGTTTATGTTTGGCAAAGTTTGCTAAAAAGAAATCCATAGATTTGAGGGGAAACTCTGTAGTTAGGTTTAATCTATAGGTACATGAGTTATTTAAATGTTCTCTTAAGTTATCTTAATATTTTTTGAAATGCGCTATATTATAGAGTAGAGGGAGTACTTTCTGGCTATATGAGACTTTATTGGGTGGGGATGCTCTAATTGTTTAATTTATTAGAGTTGGGGCATATGAAAATGTTCCAGGCCTCCCACCATAGCAGAGCCGTCCCCTCACCACCCCCACCCAAAAAGAACTAAATGGAAGGGCCTGTGCTAAAGTTAACTTAGGGTCATATATACTATATCATCCTAAAAAGATGTACTTGTAGGGACTCCTTTGGTATGGCTTTTAAAAGAGTTTTAGCTCTGGGGTCTCAGAAATCCCAACCAAATAGGATACCAAAAAAATGGCTACTGAAGCCACGAAGGAGCTAGAGTCCTCTTTGAACTAGAGTCAAAGTCAAAACTTTTTGTTTCTCTAGACACCTTCCTCTTAAAAATACTCTCCAAAACCGTTTTGTCAAAAAAAAAAATATCCGAAGTTCTATAGCTTCATAGAGAAGTTGCTCCACTAAAAGATCTAGATCAGGTCAAACTATCTCAAGTTTGAACAAATTCAACTACAAATATTTACAGCGTTAAATATGTAACATTAGATTTATCGTAGAATATATGTTTATAATATAGTTATTTAAAGTCATAGATATTGATATTGTTTTTTATAAATCTAGTTAAACCTAAAAAGTTGTACTTTTTCTGAGACGGAGTTAATAAAAGGAAAATTTCGGTAAAGACTAGTTTCAGTGTGTGCATTGTACGGCACCTTGGCATCATGGCTATATTTTTAGCGTATGTACAATGATACAATATTATTAGGTGTTTTCTACTGGTACTTTGCTACAACGAACAAGCCAAAACGATGATTCAACTTAGATAAAATCTGAGATCAAAGACGTTGATCTATCCCGGGCTCGCAGAAAGGGGGCAACCATTTGTAGATTAATTATAATAAATTTTACCTTGACATCCGCCACAAGTCCCCACCCTGAATCACTCCCTCAGTAACCATGAACGCTGAACGCAAGCCCGAGAGAGTCAAAGACAAATGGTAATATGATCCAACACAGGCGTCCGTTCGAGACTCCCGTCCGGATGCGGCTCCACAGGAGCGGGTTCTATCTCTCTCAGAAACAAAAAAACAAATCTCCAATCCCTCATATGCTTATCCGCCCGACCCTGAAGCAGCATGGCCGTTCAGACCTTCTGCCCACTTCCCCCACCGCGCGTTTGGAATGCCATGCTGTGCACTTCCCCCCATCGCCGACTACGTCGTGCGCCCCTCGCTCCCTGCATCGCTCACCCGTGTCCCACTCACCTGTGTCATTCGCTCCCTCCTCGTCCGTCCGTCGCCCATCGCCGTCGGGCGCCGCTGACTCTGCCATGGCCACTGGGTGCATGTGCCATGTCACCTCAGGTCTTCCCCGGCCGAGCCAAGGGCACCCACAAGCATAGCGGGTGCTAGTGGTGCTCGCGCGCCACCGGATCTCACCCCGACGACCGGAATCGACTGGTCCCGGCCTTCCTCTCCCCTATGTTGCAAATGTACGTTTGAAGTGTTTCAGATATTTTAGAGGTATATTACAATTGTTACATATGGACGTTACAAAAGTAGGTCGGGATGTTACACATGATGTATATTTTTTGCAAGAGTTTTCAATGGTATGTAGCAAGCATTTTGAAAAAAATGTTTCATCTGTTCCTGACATATGTTGCAGCAAGTGTTTTATCTGGATGTTGCATACGTTTCACACACGTTGCAAGTGTTTTATCTAGATGTTGCATACGTTTCACACACATGTTGCAAGTGTTTTATCTGGATATTGCATATGTTTTTACACACGTGTTGCAAGCGTTTTATCTGGATGTTGAATATGTTTCACACATACGTTGTAACAGTATGTTTCAAATGTTTCTTTCTGTGTCCGACGTATGTTGCATCTAAGTGTTCCATGTTGCAAGTGTTTCACGAGGGTGAGTGATGGGTGCATGGCCTGGGCGCCGGGGGATGGGGCGCGGCAGAGCTAGGGACCGGCGGACGGGGGCACAACGAGCTGGAGACCAGCTCCCAGATCCCGTCCACGCGGAGAGAGATGAGAGGGTCAAGGGGAAGGAGCAGGGCGCAGGGTGCACGTGCAAGACGAGGACGGGCTGCATAGCCGTCTATCCGGATGCAAGGAGCGGTGGGTGCAACATCGAAGGCAGGGTGCACGTGTGTCATAGCAAGCTGGACGGAGACAGGCTGCGTAGGCGTCCCGATGCTTGCCACGCCCAAAGAAAAACGATCCACTGAGGCACTAGGAGAGGACGAGCACAACTCAACGACGCGGGGCAGGGGCTAGTAGCGACTTGGGCCAATGAATCAGTGGGCTGGGCCTGCCCGGAGCGCTTGGGCTTTATGAAGTGGCGAAGGCGGCCGTGTGCCGTCGTGTGCATGGGAAGGCCTCACTCCCTCACTTGGCCCAATATGCTAAGAATGGCAGGTTCGTAGTTGGGGAGCGACCAGCGAGGCACGGCATGGCACGGACCAGGGGTAGGCGGCAGGGCAAGGGCAGCGGCGTGGTTGGCAGGTGGCAGGCCGGCAGGTTGAAATTCAGATGAGGCCTCAGTTCGGTGAATTGGGGAGAAAAACACTGTATCAGAATTCCTGTAGCATTTCGTTTGTATTTGGTAAAAATTATCCAAATTTTGACTAACTAGGCTTAAAATGTTCATCTCGCAAAGTACAACAAAACTGTGCAATTAGTTTTTGATTTCATCAACATTTAGTACTTCATGCATTTGCCGACATTTTAATGTGACAGGGAATCTTCTTTTTACATAGTAAAATTTGGGGGAGAATTAGGGAAACTAAACAAGGGATGAATCGCGCACACCTCCGGCACCAGTAGTTTATTTAGTTTAGACTTCAGAGCCATCCCTGCTGCATGACACACATGTCGGGCCATTACATATGTACTAGTACAAGAATACAACAAGTAGAACATATACGGCTATATAATTTTTAACAGATACTCCCAGCAGTCCTGCTGTTGTTTCAAATTTCAAATTAGAAGGGGGAAAAAATGAGCTCAACTGTAGTCGATCATGCCCCAGTGCCAATGTTCTTTCCCAGTGGCGTGCCCCAGAGGTGTGGTTTCAACTTTCAGCTATATTCGTTGGAAACTCCATCCTGCAGAACAGACACAGAGGAAGTTATCCGTTCCGACATCAAAACTTTGATTAGAACATTCCGCTACTTGGTATCAAGGAATTCTTCAGATTGTAATCAAAACCATGGTACACTATATATATTTTTTCAAGAACAATAAGATGGTGCATGCTTTTTCTTTGGTGAACTGAGGTTTGCTTACACCAAGTGTCCTGAATCGTTCCAGATCACATGACAAGACAAGGTTAGGACATAACCAAGACACCTAGTGAATGGTATATTCAAATTGGCCATAACTGATGAGGTCCAGGAGCAGTTTGTGAGGGCACTGATTATCCAGTATTGAAGCAAACCAGGACAGGGCTGGTGTTGTGCCGGTCATCCATGAAACTGTTGAGTGGTAATGTGGTATTAGTGTTGTTGAGCAAGACCTACAAATGCACTATTCGTTAATCATCCAGGTCACTGACGAGCATTCAAGGCTGTGCGCACAAGAGCAAGGCTGATGAGGGAGCTCACCACCCTTTGCGCTGTCACTCCCAAATTGATCACGTTCGTCGTTTTCCCTTCCACTTCGCACACCATGAAGGCATTGCTATTGTTCCTCAAGCCTTGTTGCGTTGTAGCTCTGGGTGCTCCCATCATCTCTTTGCTTGTTTTCTCCACACAGAGGTGTGCACTGCCATGTTTAGACTTCCAAGACATCTGATACATCGTCGCCTCAGCATTATGGTGAAGATAGTCTACCGCCTTGGGCAGCATGAGCCTGTCAAGTTGGCGCGGATGAACATTTGCATCTAATAACTGCTGCTTCCCTCCAATTGCTTCTATTGCAGAGCTCTCAGCTTCAGTAGCAAAGTTGATGTCTTCCAAAGGGTGATGCAGCATGAAGAGAACCCCCAGCTTCAAAAGTGAGACATCCTCTTGGAAAGATGACATACTGTGACATGTCATCTTTGACCCCTGCAATTCTCCATACTCACACAGTAAGATGTGACGCTGCAAAAACACTCCAATGACTTGTTCTGGGAATATGTATTTGTGCTGCTGCTGCTGCTGCTGCAAGCTGCGGGCATGTTTTGGAGCTCATGTTGTTTGCAGCAGAATGGATCTGGACGGAACCATCGAGTCAAAGTGCCATGAACTTGGTTCCAGTGTTCCATGTCACCTGGTTCGTCGTAGGTAGGTGACCAGTTAAAGTCCTGTGTAGGAAGCTGAGTGAGCTCTCCGATGACTACCTCGCTGATAGAGTTGAAGTGAGGCGTGAGCAGCTGTAAACACTTGACAGTAATCCCAATAACATCTGTACTCTCAGAAATCCGCAGCATAAGTCCCAGGCGAAAATTCTCCTTGGGTGCCTCATGATCTTCATGGATGAATGCTAGCATTGCCTCCAGCCCGCGCTCTTCAAAACTCATAGGCCGTATGCTGAAACAATTGAGCATACTTCCCTGGCGCTGTAACATATGATACTGGGCATATTTGCCTGCAAAGAGATGCTGGACAAGGGGACCAAGGAAACTATATGGTCGCGGTGCTCCACCTAACTGCACCAACCTGAGGAAATCATCAGCACCATTTGCTATCCGCTCGAATCTTTGAACCATAGCCTTGCTTGAGGATTCACCATCATTTTGGTGACCGACAAGAGAGGATAGTAATGATTCGGTACAGTGAGCTACCCGTCTGGGAAAAGAGGACTGCCTGAGCTTATCTTTGGTCTCTTTGTCTTCAAGAGATCGCTGCTTGCATCTTCGAAGAGCATCATCGCACTCTAGAGCAACACGCTTCAGCTTCTTTCTCCAGCGCAGCAGTGCCACGTCGGTGATCTGCCACTTGTTCGACGTCTCGATGGTGGCATCAAGTTTGATGCACGCCATCTCCAGCCTCTCTATGCTACTACTGTCTCCTTCATCTGATCCATCCTTGTCCTTGTTTATGATACTGGAAAATATTCGACCAACTACCTCGCCAACAATGGCAGAACTGGCCATCTCAGCCATTGCAATCTGTCTAACTGTCTTGCTGACTATTTGTAAAGCGACCTTCCCCTGCTCAAGAAAACAAAAGGAGTAGTATTAGAGTGGCACTGATGCTGCAGGTATGTAAGATTCCGGATACAAATCTGTTATCACACTAGCAAACAAGATCTGATGCATCCGAACCTTATCTTATATTACGTATGGACCTAGTGATTTGGGAGCATGAGAAGAAGTGAAGAACAAAGCAGGCTGAAAGGTGTACAATGGAATGTGCTTTCCAGTTGAACTGCAATATTGATTAAGTATGGAAGCTGTGGTCAAACAATGAAACTTGAAATCATTTTTGTAATCAATACAAGGGTATTAATATGAATACAAATCTGGCATATCACCTGCCAGTTTTATGTTAAAAAATTGTATCCAAAACAAATACGTCAAACTGTTTTTAAAGAAATATAGTGCTACACAATCATGCACTGTATTCTATTAATATGATGTAAGAACCAATAGGAAAGAAACAAGGAGATGACCAATTCCTAGTAAACTTCCATCCATTCTGCACCTTGACTGTAACTAAATAAGTGTGACTTTGTAAGGACTGAAAAGTAGTTATACCTTATGGCCGTCAAGCTAATCAGTGACATATTATGGCGGCTAAGGCTGCTAAGCACAGCAAAAGAAACTAGTAAAACAAAAGGACTTTAGTTGGCATTTTTTTTCTCGAACACTGCTCACAACATTGCAACTTGTAACTGCTGATACTACGAAAAGGAGAAAGGGACCTGCTACCAGTATGCGAGAATCTGCTACCAGTTGACCTGCTACCAGTATGCAAGAATCTGCTACCAGTACTACAAAAAGGAGAAAGGGACCTGCTACCAGTATGCGAGAATCTGCTACCAGTTGACCTGCAGCAGCACATGCATACAGGGACAGCCATGATCCTTTCCAATTGAGAGTAGAACTCAATGATGAGTATCGAAAACCTGGGTTATCTTTTTTTTTTGAAAGATCTGGTTACCCGACTTTGTATTAATAAGCAAGAGAGTACAGAGTTGCAAGGCTACATGCGCGAGGAGCGCTTTCTCACATGGCAGACAGCCATATGATGTAAAAATTAAAAGCTAATTACTCACTAACGGATGGGCAATCATTAAGGGTCTGAGGACTCTTCCCCCGGCCGAGACCCAATCTGAGCATTCATCCTTTATTCTTCAGAAAACCACTTGCCCTCACCTTTTGTCGCTGTTGAAAACTACCGCATTTCTCTGCTTCCAGATCTTCCACAAGCTTAGGATTGCTAGTGAGTGTGTTGCTTTTGTGCCACTTTTGGTCATAGCCAAAAACCAATCCTCCATGTCATTTTGCTGTGTATAGGCAGCTGGGCGAAGGTTGGCACAGTTGCTCCAAATTGCCACTAGTTCCCATACCTTCCATGTGAAAGGGCACTTGATGAACAGATGAAGAGAGGTCTCCAGACTCCTTTCACACAGGGCACAAAAATAATTGTTCTTCCATCCTCGTAGTTGTAGTCTCGTTGCGGTCCATATCCTGTCTTGTAGTAGCAGCCACAAGAAAAATTTGCATCGTGAGGGTGCCCAGGGCGTCCATACAAGTCTTGGAAAATTGGAGACGATCTGGCTGCTGAATTGGATGATGTAGGCTGAGCTTGCAGAGTATTCCCCTGAACTTTCAAGGGTCCAGATTATTTGATCTTCTTGGGCCGCCTATGAATCACTCCAGTCCAACTCCAAAGACTGTATGTGCCGCCATAGGATGAAGAATTCACTTATGAGGCCAGCATTGAGGTTGTATGCAATGTCGCTTATCCATTTCCCATTGAGGACGGCCTCTCTGACTGTCCTGTTTTTTCTCCTACTATTATGCCGGAAGAGCAGCAGGAAGAGGGATGCGGGTGCTTGTCCATCGATCCAGCCTGAGTGCGAAAAAGAGGCCTTTCGTCCGTCATAGATCGTCACTCTTGTGGCTGCTGCAAACAGCGCCCTATCTATCTTATCAACCGTTAACTCCATGCCCACCCATGGTCGTTGTGTGCCTTTCCAGGATAGCCAAAGCCATCGTAGTCATAGTGCCCTGCTGAATCTTTCCAAATCAAGAATACCAAGGCCTCCAAACTGCATTGGTCTCATGACCAGCGGCCAACCGACTTTGCATTTTCCTCCCGAAATCTCACTGTCCCGAAATCTCCAATGGCCGCGGTGAAACATTAATGTCCCTATCACCCCAATCGACGAGCTCCCTTCGTAGATGTCCTCCGGTGCCTAGGGTGAGAAGATCTCTGCATCAGGGCTTGGGGCGGGGGGTGGGGCTAGCGGAAATCGGGGCTACGACCGGTGATTTGGTGGTGGTTGTTCGCCAGGTAACACACAAGTGGAATTTGATCTGCCAGAGGGCTGCCTGGCCATAGGCCGCTCATTGTATTATATAGCAATAGCAAACTTGGGACACAAGAAGGTCCTCAACCACTACATTATATTCTACCTGCATAAAGCAGATCCTACTTGGGTGCTAAGGCACCTGAAAATATCTAGACAGTGAATAGTAAATAGCCTAGACAATGAATAGTAAATAGCTTAAGTAAACTAGATACATTGAGGTATCGGCACTAGGCTTAACCCTCATTTCTCCCCCTTAGCCTTGTGCTCAGCTTTGGAGGCGATCAGCTTCAAGCCAATCCTCTCCCTCATCTCCTCAAACTTGGCCTTGCCCAGAGACTTGGTGAAAATGTCAGCTAGCTGATCATTGGTTGGAATGTGATTGGCCTTGATGCTTCCATCTTCCAGGCAGCTTGGGATGAAGTGGCACTTGATCCTGATATGCTTGCTCCTCTCATGGAAGACTGGATTCTTGGCCAGAGTGAGAGCAGACTTGCTATCCACCTTGAGCTCAACCACCTCGACATGCCTGTCGAGGAGCTCTGCCAGCAGCCTTGACAGCCACAGAGCCTGTGTTGCAGCAGTGGTGGTGGCGATGTACACGGCTTCATAGCTTGATAGTGCCACCACCTTCTACTTGATAGATTACCAGCTGACCAAGCAATTGCCGAGGAAGAACAATGTTGCGCTCGTGCTCTTGCTTGTGTCAATGTCGCCGACAAAGTCGCTGTTGCAGTAGCCGATGAAGCGCGCGGTGTCGGGTGCCCTGGTGAAGTGAAGACCAAAGTCGAGGGTGCTCGCCACACATCGAAGAATGCACTTGATAGCTTGTTGGTGCTCCACCGTGGGCCGCTCCATGAACCGGCTGACGAACCCGACGGTGAATGCCAGGTCTGGGCAAGTGTGCACCAGGTAGCGTAGACTGCTGATGAGCCGCCGGTAGTGCGTGGGGTCGACCTCCTCCGCCATGTTGTGCTTCCTAAGCCTCAGTCGTTCGTTCATTGGAGTATAGGCAGCCAGCCATGCCGCCGAGCTCTAGGATGCGCTTGGCGTAGTGCGTCTGGCGGAGGGTGATGCCACTAGCATCTTGGCGCACCTCGACGCCAAGGTAGAAGCTAAGGAGGCCGAGGTTGCTCATGTCGAAGATCTTCATTTTTGCCTTGAACGCCTCCACTTCACGTTCCTCTGCGCTGGTGATGATGAGGTCGTCGACACAGACGTTGACAAGCAGGTCAGAGCGCCTGCTGCCCCGCTGGTACATCGCCGCCTCGTGAGCGCTCTGCTAGAAGCCCATGTCCTTGAGCGTGGGGTCCAGCTTTGCGTTCTAGGCTTGCGGAGCCTGCCGCAGACCGTAGAGAGCCTTGCGGAGGCGGTAGACCTTTCCTTCCTCTCCGACAACGGTGAAGCCGGGCGGTTGCTGCACGTACACCTCCTCCTTGAGGTCACCGTTGAGGAAGGCGGATTTCACATCCATGTGGTGGATGTGCCAGCCTTCTTGAGCCGCCAGCATGAAGACTGTGATGGATTCCATGCGCACCATGGGAGCGAACGCATCATTGTAGTCGATCCCCTCCTGCTGGACGAAGCCGCGCGCCACCAGCCGCGCCTTGTGTTTGATCACCGTGCTTAGCTCATCTTTCTTGAGCTTGAACACCCACTTCAGTGAGATGGGGCGGTGGCCGTCAGGTAGTGGCACTAGTTCCCAGGTGCGATTCTGCTCCATGGACTGGATCTCTTGCTCCATTGCCGACCTCCATGTCAGATCATCTCGTGCCTCAATGTAGTTGGCAGGCTCACCGGCGCGCGTCAGGTGCAGCTCGGCGAAGAGGCACTAGGGCGGTGGAGGTGGGGGCTAATCGCCGATGATGTTCATCATTGTGCGGTAGCGTAGAGGCTCGTCATCGTAGTAGGCGCCGAGTTGCTCCTCGTAGTAGGCGTCGAGTCGCTCCTCGTCATCCTCCAGCGGCGTGGCATACTCCACTTGATGGCCAGGCGCTGCTGCTGCCGGTGAACTAGATGAAGTAGTTGGGACAGTAGGGGACGCAGGCGATGGTGGTGTTGGTGAAGCCGACTGTGGTGCTGGAGGAGTGGCCACCACTGCCGATGTCCCTCCGAGTCGGTGATCGATTGAGCAAATGAACTACTGTCATCACCGCCTCCCCCCAATACTTGGCCGGCACCTCTGCTTCAATAGCGACCGGTCCGTGGCTACCATGGTCTGGTTCCGGTGCTCCACCACGCTGTTCTGCTGAGGTGAGTAAGGCGCTGAGAAGTGGCGCTGAATGCCCTCGTCGGCACAGGAGGCAAGGAACTTAGTGATGGTGAATTCATTGTCGTTGTCGGCGTGCAGCACCCGAAGCTCGTGGCCACTCTCCTTCTCCATCGCGGCCTGAACTTGCTTGATGGCATCCACGGTAGCATCCTTGGACGGCAACAGGACGACCCACATGAAGCAGGACATGCACCCGCAAGAGGAAATAGCGCCGCTCGCCTAGAGTTGCCGGTGTCATGGGTCCACAAAGATTATCATGAACAAGCTCGAGCTGCTCCTGCATGCAATACACGGCCTAGCGAGGGAAGGGGCACCTACACTGCTTTGTCATGATGCAGGTGTCGCAGAGCTGCTCGACATGGTTGATCACCGCTATCCCGCACACCATGGCCTCCTTACCGAGCTTGTGAAGCACCACGAAGAAGAGGTGGCCAAACCGCTCATGCCAGCGCTAGGCTTCATCATCTTTCCTTGCGGCGAGGCAGAGTGGTCATGCCGTCTCGAGGTGGAGGACATAGAGGTGGCTCGGTCCACGATGAACCTTGACAAGAAGCCTCCCACGCCGATCCCAAATCCGGAGCACACCCTTGTCCATCTCCGTCTTGGACCCGCCTTCATCGAGCTGTCCAAGGCTCATGATGGAATTGTGTAGCGTCGGGATGTAGTACACGCCATGCAGAGGACGTGGTGCTCGTTGGTCTTGCCTTGGAACACGATCAAGCCGATGCCCTGGATCTCCACCCTTGACGCATCGCCGAACCGCATCGAGCCACGAACAGAAGTGTCAAGGTCAGAGAAGAGCTCGCGACGGCTGATCATGTGGTGGGTCGCGCTACTATCGAGGTACCAACCATTAAGCTTGTCCTCGCTAGAGCCGATGTTGAGGAAGGCATGGGCTCACGGCTCCTCAATGTTGAGGCAGGCATCGGTCTTGGAGCAGAAGCCTGAAGCTTGCACGTTCCCGATGTTCTCCTCTGCATCTAGCTCCAGAAGCCGTGGGCGAGGAAGAGAGCCACCTCATCCTCCTCTGCGTCTGTGACGTGCGCTGCACTGCCACGCTCGTGTCAAGGCTAGGGGCAGTCGTTCGCCCAGTGGCAGGTGCGGTGGCAGTTGAGGTAGGTGCCGTTGTGATTCGCCTTGCGTTGGCCGCCGGTAGCTCCTGCCTTCTCTCCTTGCCTGCCGCCGTCACGATCTCCCTTCGGCTTCCCCTTCTTGCCGCCGTGAGGACACCGGTGACGCTCCTTGGATGTGCTGGATGAGTCGGAGTTGTCTCCGCCCTTCTTCTTCTCCTCCTCCTGCCGAGCGAGCCACTGCTCCTCGGTATACATCAACTTCCTGCCAACGGTGATTGGCTCGGTGGGAGGCGCTTCCTCAAGGTCATCCACCATCTTCAGCCTCCCTGTGACTTCCTTGATAGTGAGGTCCTCGAAGTTGAGGAGTGTCTATCGCGATCACCAGCTGGGCGTACTTCTTCAGCGCGGCTCGAAGGAGCTTCTCCACCGCTTGCTCCTCCATGAGATCCTCATCACCATGACGGGCCATCTGCTGCTTCAGAGTGGAAAGACGAAGGGTGAAATCTTCAATCTGCTCACCGGGGTGAAAGGCGAGGTTCTCCCAGTCATTGCGTCGCCGTTGCAACGTCGCGCGGTGAACACGGTTGACGCCGATGCACGCTGCAACGATGGAGTCCCACGCTTCCTTGGTGGTGGACTTGTCAGTGAGATGGGCTCCCATATTTGTTGGTACGGTACATCGCCGTACTCGGCGGCCTCCCAGAGCTAGCAAGCCTGCATCAGTAGACTCCACTCATGGTAGTTGGTCTTGATGAGAATCGGCCACGATGCGTCCATGCCGGAGTCCTTGTACACCGTCTGGATGGCCGCAGGAGACCCGCGACAGCCTCCGCGTCCGCGACGGCGCTCTAGCGATGCCGAAGGGGCGTGGCGCCGTGCAGGGTTCCGCGATCCTCTGGGCTGCCTCTCCATCTCCGCGCGTAGCACGGCGGCTGCGGCTGCTGCGGCCTGAGCCGCTGCCTGCCTGGCAGCCTCGATCGCCTCCGCGGCTGCAGCCTCTGCAGCAGCCAAGCGCTGAGCCCGATCGGCGTCCGGATCCGCCGCGCCAGCAGCGGGGTTGATCACTGCTCTGTTGTCGGCGTTGGCAGCGGCTGCATGGCGTCTGTGCTCGCTGGAGGTGGACATGGCTGAGCACTCCCAAACCTAGGCTCTAGATACCAATTGTAGGCCAGGTAACAGTGGTCGCTGGCGAGGGTTGGTGGGTGGGTTCTTTTTTGAACGCAATGGCAGGAACTATGCCTTTCAACTAAGTAGGGTGGTGGGTGGGCTCTCAGTCTCTCAATTCGGAAAATGCCTCTTTTGTCTCCCAAATATGGTCCTTCCAATCAGTTAGAAGTTCGGGGGATACACCCAGCAGGTGCACTGCAACCCGCGCCCCTCCCCCCCACGCGCCCCCGCCCCTGCCAAGGCCCCCCTTCCCCCGCTAGACACCAAACAAAGCATCCTGGGTACACTCTGTGCCGAGTGATAGGCTCGGCGAACGAGCCCTCCATCGCCCAGTAGGTCTGACCGAGCAATCGTCTGTTGGATGAATGAAGTTGGAAGCAGACCACTCTGACCGCCACGAGGGGGACTCATCCAAGTGAACGGCCTTCCCTTCTATTATTGTTGATTAGTTAACCTGTTGGGAACCTTAGATGTGCCGGTGCAACACCGGGGCTGTCCCTTTGAGACAAGTTTCTACTCTTTTCCCTTCTATTATTGTTGATTAGTTGTTTAGATACTGTTTTTTCAGTTTATTATTAGTTCTTATCTATTTGTATTTTAGTTGCTGTTGTCTATTCAAGAAGCCAAGTCCCAAGTATCTGATTCACATGAAGTCAAGAACAATTATGCAGGAGCAGGTATCAATAACATATTCTGACTTTTTAATATTCAGTTATTCACATATGAACATGTTTTTCATTTGATCATTTCTCTACAAAATACAACTTTCTTTTGTTTTCCTTTGCAAGTTTGTTTGTGCCTTTAGAACGCATCATTTTGGCCTTCATTTGTGCCAGTACCTCTCGATCGTGCTCCTAGTAGGAAAAAAACTTAATCATGTTTAATTTATGCTTAATTTACTGTGTAGCCCTAGCTAGTGCCTTTTAAAATCATCGGAAGAAGTCAAATAGAGCTATTTTTTTGCATATATAGATATGGATATGATTGTTGCTACAGTAGAAACATATAGATGGTTTAGGTGTATAGATGCCTGCTTTTGTATTGCCGCAAGCATAGCTTGATGCCTTCGCCTTAGGTTGAAATTCAGATGAATGGCACGCACCTCCAGCATCAGTATTTTATTTAGTTTAGACTTAGAGCCATCCCTGCTGCATAGCATACATGTCCGGCCGTTACATATGTACCAGTACAAGAATACGAGTACAACATATACGGCTATATAATCTTTAATATATACTCCCAGCAGGCAGCAGTCGTTATGCTGCCCTTAATTTCAAATTAGAAGGGCAAAAAAATGTGCTCAACTGCAACTGTCGATCATGCCCCAGTGCCCATGTTCTTTCCCAGTGGCATGCCCCAGAGGTGTGATTTCAACTTTCGACTGTATTCATTGGAATCGTATTCATTGGAATCTCCATCTGCAGAATTTGACCAAAATTAACATAGAATCTAAGTGAAAGTCTGCAGAACAGACAAAGAGGAAGTTATCCATTCCAACATTCTTCTACTTGGTGTCATGGAATTCTTCGATTTGACATTGTAATCAAAACCAAGGTACACTATATATATTCTTTCAAGAACAACAAGATGATACACCTAGTGTCCTGATTTCTGAATCGTTCCAAAATCACATGAAAAGACAAGGTTCAGACATAACCTAGACACCTAGTGATGGTAATACATATTCAAATTGACCATAACCTAGACACCTGGCAAGATTCTTTATGCTTTTTCCGAGTGATGTCGCTTTTTGCGAGAAGGTGCCAAGTGATGTGAAGCTTGCTATGTGGAGAAAGCATAAAGAATCTTAGGATAGGAAGAAAGATTTAAAGAGGACCAAAAAGAGGTTGGAAAATACTCTTGTGAGTGAGATGGGTGGAAAAGGAAGTATTTATGTGGCAAGCGATGAGGAGGAGCAGCAGACGCGCTTGTTAATGGCATTATCAAGACAAGATAATGATTTGCAACAAGAAGTGAATATGAGGCAGGCCTCATATGAGCATGGATCCGGTAGTTCATCTGCTCCAGCAGCTAGTAGCGGATCATGCAGGAGACCTCCTACTGTACAGCCAAGGATTGACTCATTTGTTACATCTTCTAGTTCTATCCAGCCTAGGATTGACACCACCTTGAAGGAAGGAGTGGTGGAAAAACTTGCACAAGCTTGGTCCAAATGGTTTCATGCAAATGACATTGCAGGGGTAAAAGCTAATTGTCCTTATTTTCGAGCAGCAATGAGGTTGACTCAAGAGTTAGGAATAACAAGTAGGTTGTTCAGTGGGAGTGACATCGATGGCCCATGTTTGGATGCTAACTATAAAAGCATTGAGGAGGCTGTTGAGGTCTTTAAAAGGGATTGGAAGAAATATGGTGTTACAGTCATGTGTGACTCATGGACAGGTACGACAAGCATGAGTATTATCAACTTCATGGTGTATTGCCATGGGCGCACATTCTTCCATAAGGCTATCAATGCAAGTGAGCACATCCAAAATGCAGGTAATTTATGTCGTTTTGTATGTCTTGCAGATTATCTTTCATGATTCGTATGTGCTCTAATTTTTGTGTCTTTGCATGCCTTGCAGAATATTTGTATACACACATTAAGAAAGTGGTAGATGCCATTGGCCCTGAGAATGTTGTGCAGCTTGTCACTGACAATGGGGCAAATTACAAGAAGGCATGTGCCAAGCTTATTGACGAGTACCCCCGTATTGTTTGGCAGCCATGTGCCGCTCATACAATCAACCTAATGTTGAAGGATATTGGTAAATTCTCTGAGGTTGATGATATTGTGTCCAGTGCCAAAAAAATGTACCAATTTCCTACATAGGCACAATAGGCTGCATAATGAGATGAAAAGAAGGATTGGAGGGGAGATAGTTCGATGGAATGCAACCAGATTTGGAACTGTCTTCATGTTCCTCCAGAGTTTGTGGGATAGGAAAGATAAATTCCGACAGTGGATGGTCTCTGATGAGTGGAGGAACAGTGCTTGGAACAATGAGCCTGGCTTCAAGTATGTTGATAGCTGTATGACAAGTTCTCAGTGGTGGGATGATGTCAAGGTTGTCTTAGATACAATTGGCCCACTCTATTCAGTACTTCACTATGTGGATGGAGATGAGGGGACGGTTGCTGGAATAATGTCAAGATTGTTGAGTGCCATTAGGGAGATGGAGGTCTATTTAGGTGAGGGGACACATAGATGCAACAGATACATGAGAGTGATTAAGGAGAGGTTTCAATATCTCTATGATGACACATTCATTGTTGCTGGTAAGGAAAAACAATTTATTCATGTCTAGTTTTCATTGGAAAACAGCATACTAATGTGTTCTCTATGCTTGCAGCTGCTGTCCTTGATCCAGTAGGGCACTATCAACTCCGGCTTCATGAAAATAACATGTATTTGAGAGCTCTCGAAGAGGCAATTGAAAGGCTAGCTGAATCGGTCGAGGATGGGGTTGAAGCAATAAGACAAATTCGTACCTTTATATCCTATGAGATAAAATTTGATGGAAAATTAGCAAAGGCTGCAGTAGGCAAAATGCCTGCAGGTAAATTTTTTAATCACGACTGTCTCAATTTTTTGTATGCTCCTTCTGAATACATCATGTACCTCTTTTTTTTTTTTGTATGCTCCTTATGAATATATCATGTACCTCTTATTTTCAGCTGATTGGTGGGTATTATTTGGTGGTGATACACCAGAGCTGCAGAAGTTTGCCATTCGTATTGTTTCGCAGTGTGTCTCGTCTAGTGGGTGTGAGCGAAATTGGAGTACCTTTGCAATAGTTCATACAAAACTTAGAAACCGCCTTGGTTATGAGAAGCTGCGGAAGCTTGTGTATGTACGCCACAATTTAAAGCAACGTCTCAAACAAGGTGTAGGGAAAAATCAAACAGAAGAGAAAGAGGCTGATCCATGTGCTCTGTTGATGGATTGCACATTATTTGATGAATCAAACCCAATCATGGATTGGTTGATCAGGCCAAAAATTGTAGATGATGATTTATCTCTTGAAGAATTGCTTGGTCGGTCAAAGAAGAGGAAAATTCTTGCTTTACAGAGGGCTAATAGGAGGAGAAAATGTAAGAGGGTTGTTGAAGATGAAGAAGAAGACTTTGTAGAAACTGAAAACGACAGATGATAGCAGTCCTCATGGCAGCCCTGCTTATGCAGAATCTGCTGATAGTAGCTCAGCAAATGACACAGACAATGAACCAGAGCATAGGGATGGTAATTACTCATGTGTGAATTTACTTCTTTTCTTTTTGACCAAAGACAAAGAGACTAATGTGTTTAATTATTTCAATAGGTGATACTCTGGGCACACACCAACAATTTGAAGAGCAACCAGAGGACGATAATCGAAGGGGACAGCGTGCTAGGAAGAAGAGGGTTGAAGGATTTCTCTATTAGCTGTGTGGTCTTTGTCTTTAGATTTTAAGTATGGACTGTCTCTGAATTTGAACTATGGACTTTTGATCTCTTTCAGGCCCCCTTTATGAATTATTATGGACTTATCACTTATCTATGTTGCCAGTTATGACTATGAAACTATGAACTTGACATGCGTATGTTCTGTGCTGTATTGTATGAACTTGTACGTGTTATGCCCTCCTGTGGACTGTGGAATATTGTATTTGTGGATCTCTTCTTTATTTCTAACTTAAAAGCATTTTTTCTAATTCTGTGCAACGAAATTTCGCCCGAAATTTCGTCCAAAATTTCGCCCGAAATTTTTTAAAAATTTCGGTGATTTCGGCCAAAATACACCTAAGTTTGAACGTGCAGGTTTACACGAAATTTTCGAAATTTCGGCAGAAATTTGCGAATTTCGGGTTTTTCGGCCCTGGCCGAAAAAAAATGCAAAACGAAATCCAAAACCTACTACGCTCTCCGATGACTAGCTCGCTAATAGAGTTGAAGTGAGGCGTGAGCTGTACACACTTGACAGTAATCCCAATAACATCTGTACTCTCAAAAATACGCAGCATAAGTCCCAAGCGAAAATTCTCCTTGGGTGCCTCATGATCTTCATGGATGAATCCTAGCATTACCTCCAGCCCGCGCTCCTCAAAACTCATAGGCCATATGCTGAAACAATTGAGCATAATTCCCTGGTGCTGTAACATATGATATTGTGCATATTTGCCTGCAAAGAGGTACCGGACAAGGGGACCAAGGAAAATATATGGTCGTGGTGCTCCACCTAACTGCACCAACCTGAGGAAATCATCAGCACCATTTGCTATCCTCTCAAATCTTTGAACCATAGCCTTGCTTGAGGGTTCACCATCGTTTTGGTGACCGACAAGAGAAGAAAATAATGATTTGGTACTATGAGCTACCCGTCTGGGAAAATAGGACTGCCTGAGCTTATCTTTGGTCTCTTTGTCTTCAAGAGATCGCTGCTTGTATCTTCGAAGAGCATCATCTCACTCCAGAGCAACACGCTTCAGCTTCTTTCTTCAGTGCGGCAGTGCCATGTCGGTGATCTGGCACTGGTTCGACGTCTCAATGGTGGCATCGAGTTTGAGGCATGCCATCTCCAGCCTCTCTATGCTGCTACTGTCTCCATCTGATCCATCCTTGTGCTTGCTGATGATACCGGAAAATATTCCACGAGCTACCTCCCCAACAATGGCAGAACCGGCCATCTCAGCCATTTTGATTTAAAGCAAACTTCCCCTGCAGAAGAGAAGAAAAGGAGTAGCATTAGAGTGGCACTGGAGGCGCAGGTATGGAAGATTCCAGATACAAATCTTTTGTCACACTAACATACAAGATCTCATCCTAATCCTAACCTTGTCTTATTACGTATGGACCGACCTAATGATTTGGGAACATGAGAAGAACAAAGCAAAGCTGAAAGGTGTACTACAGAATGTGCGTTCAAGTTGAGCTGCACTAGTTGAGTACTTGATTAAGTATGGGGGCTGTGGTCAAAGATTCAAACTTAAAACAGTCTTTATGATTAATACAAATACAAATCTGGAAAAAAAAAACCTCCCAGTTTTATGTTCAAAACAAATTATACTCAAAAGAAATATGTCATATTGTCCTTAAAGAAATACAGTGCTACACAATCATGCAATATATTCTGATAATATGATATAAGAACCAATCGGATACAAATAAGGAGATGACCGATTCCTAGTAATATAAACTTCCATCCATCCTGCACCTTGACTATAAGGATTGAAAAGCAGTTATATATATACCTTATGGCCGGCGGCCGGCCGCTGAGCTAATCAATGACATACTAATGGCTAAGCACAGCAAAAGAAACTAGTAAAACAAGAACAGGACTTTAGTTGGTACCATTTGGCGCTTGGCAGGACAATGCATCATCACATTGATGAATCACCATGTTGTATTTTTCCTCGAACACCACTCACGGTTATATAACTGCTAACACTGCGAAAGTACAAAAAGGAGAAAGAGACATGCAAGCTGTGTGCGAGCTGCTACCAGTTGACCTGCGGCAGCACATGTATACAGGGACAGCCATGACCCTTTCCAATTGAGAGTAGATAGGCTCGGTTGGTTAAATTTCTTGTGCTGGAACCCATCCATAATTAGATTCATGTTTAGATTTTTTCCACAAAAAAAACTTTAAATTCTCTAGATTCATCACATATGTTTGCATATTTTAGATTTATTTCTAAAAGTTAACAACTCTATTCTTTCTTGGTAGGTTACCTACACGTCAAATGGTGAGAGATGCTTTTAGTAATTTTGTTAATTTAAAGATATGTCGACCCAGCCTCTTAGAAGTGCTCATGAGGATAGTGTGCATGCACATGTTGATAGGGTGATTGTGTGGGAAGATATTTTAGGTCCTAAGTATATTACATTTCATAAAAATAATCATAAAAATGTATCATTTTCTATGTTGCTGAATATATGTTCTTTTAGAGCCTATATATTAATAGTTGTCTCGATCCTCTCGGAGTTGCTTCAAGAATCGAGTACATGTGCCAGGCAGCTACGATTCAGTGTTTGCGCATATCAACAACTCTGAATATCCTACCTTCGTTAGAATAGAGTTATGGAGTCACAGGCTTCCGGCCGAGACAAGAACTACAGCCACTGTCTGGTGCTCCATGTTTATGACAATCATGAACCAGGGCAATGGTGCTTCACAAGCTATTATGTAATAACGTGCTTTAGAGCACAAGAGCAGTAAAGCTCAAACTCCGATGTAACCTGAACTTTGTGTTTGTGATATCAGGCTGCAAGGGCCAATGAGCAATATATACAGGTGGGGCTCCCCCCCCCCCCCCTGAAATTATCACAAAAAAAACAACTCCAAATATCCTACCTTCATTAAAATCACGATAATCGTTGTAATGTCAGATAATAAAATATTTCCATATACTACTCTCCTTCACAAATGAAGCAACAGTATGTATCATTGTTAGCGATAGAGTAGTGGGTAAGATTGGAGGAGAAGAGGATCGGAGAAGGAATGTGACATTCTCCCCCACTTAGGTCAAATATGAATTTGACTAAGATGATCAATTGAATGTAAGTGATGACTCAAGCGAGGGGTAAGGTCACTGCAAGTGTTGCATCTTGGGTGACATAGCTCGTGGAGTAGCTAAGGACCATCTCTTTGTCATAGTGAGTTGGAGTAACCACCTGTAAAGACCACATGTCATATATAGATGTGACAAGTTGAGTACTTAGTTGTGACTACCTAATCACATGGATTCGACTTAGGGTGTAGCATGGGGTAGCTAGAAAGAGACAGTACCACAGCTCATCGCCATACCTTTCATGGATTAGTTGGTCACACTATGGAAATGTTGGGACCTTGAGGCAACCCTTATCCGTGCGTGCATATGGAGGTTCGTCCTAGACTCCCATGTGGGTGTATAGTTTTACATCTGTAGAGATTTCGAAGAAGGCATGATGTCCTCGGACGATACTATGTTCTACCTCTAGCTCCATAGTAGTGAGAGCATTTGTACAACTTTTACTTGAGCTACTCATATTTCTATTTAAAATGTAGCAACTTAAGCATAGCGTGTCATGTTCTATCTCACACCATGCTTTTTGCAATGAATACAAATTCTTTTTAGTTACTCCTATTGCATCGACCAAATATTTATGTTGGAATAAGCGCTCTGAGTACTGTCTTACTCATGGTAGATCATGTTGTCTTTTGTGATAGTCAAAGTGCGATTCACCTTCCAAAAGATGGAAAGTTTCATGAGAGAACCCAGCACATTGATGTGTGGAATTCTTTTATTTGCCTTCATGTGAAGAAGAAGGATTTGTATGTTGAGAAAATTGGCACAAAAGATAACCCAATTGATTGTTACCCAAATGGTCCTAAAGGCCAAGTTTGAGCATTGCTTGAACTTGGTAGGTCTTTGTTCTTGCCCGAGCTTGCTCCATGTGGAGCTTTGGCGGCGATGAGTTTGTTACTTACTGATTTATTCACTCAAGACTGAAGCGTTTGCAGATTGGGCATTTGGCATCAATAAACTTGATGCATTTGTGTATGGGTTAATTGCCGCTGAGGTGGAGAATTGTGAGAGTTGCAGCTCCAAATAATTCCAACTAAGGGGCATAGTTGTAATGCTTTCCAAATCGCAGGGACTCTTTAGCAAAGCACCCAAACCAGCCCAAGAAGGGGTGACCACCTCCTACTCCTAGAGTGAGCTTATCTGCTTCTTGAGAGAAACAGAGAAGTAATAGAGAGAGCTAGGGTTAGGGAGACTGAGAGAGAGGGAGTTTGATCATCAAAATCCACCAATAAAAGAGAGATGGGGGGGGGGGGGATTTGGAGCCTCCCCTCATTTGTTGGCTCCCACCTCGTGTATTGCTCCATTTCATAGTGGATTCGTCTCGTCGTCGCCCATGGTTTTCCCCGCAAGGGGTTTTCATGTAAATCTTGGTGTTCTCTCTTAATTCGGTCTTTTCCTTGCCATATTTGTTGATTAAGTCACCATCTTGCTTGTTATTGTTCCATATATCAAGTGGTTGCTTGTATTGATATGTTGGCATGAAAGGGATATGTGTGTTGTCTGATATATGGAGATGAACATGATGGGGCTTGGTGTCTAGTGAACTAGTTGATGCAAGTATATTGTTGTTGGAAGTTTGGACAGCTTGTGGTTCTGTGTTTATTTCATAGATACAAGGTGTTCCATGATATACTTGTGAGAAGTTGGTTTGCTCATTTTGATTATTCTGCTGCTCCTCAATTATCACAACTTGTTTGAATATATACACTATCTTTTTTTTGTTTGCCCAATCCGTATGGTCCCTCTATGACATGATAATTTAATTATCGCAAACATAGCATAACATTGTTTTTGCCGCATATGTAACCAAAAGATGTGGTATATTGCGAAGGTTGTAACATTGTTTTCTTCTGGTGAGCTTTGGTTTAGATGGATGACCCATTCAAACACTATGTATTTGTATGCTTTTCTTTTCTTTCTCCGCAGAGGTAAACAAAGACGCCGGTTTGATTTGTCGCTTTCTAACGTGATTGGTGCTTTCATTTCAACCAAATCATTATTAATAATGGGCCGCCGGCCGGTAAAGACCACATATATTTGATTATTCTGCTGCTCCTCAATTATCACAACTTGTTTGAATATATACACTATCTTTTTTTTGTTTGCCCAATCCGTATGGTCCCTCTATGACATGATAATTTAATTATCGCAAACATAGCATAACATTGTTTTTGCCGCATATGTAACCAAAAGATGTGGTATATTGCGAAGGTTGTAACATTGTTTTCTTCTGGTGAGCTTTGGTTTAGATGGATGACCCATTCAAACACTATGTATTTGTATGCTTTTCTTTTCTTTCTCCGCAGAGGTAAACAAAGACGCCGGTTTGATTTGTCGCTTTCTAACGTGATTGGTGCTTTCATTTCAACCAAATCATTATTAATAATGGGCCGCCGGCCGGTAAAGACCACATATATATATATATATATATATATATATATATATATATATATATATATATATATATATATATATATATACATTTTTTGCATTGGCTCCCACGTCTACCTTCTACGCGCAGCCTCAGTCTGCACCGCGTGTGGTTGTTTTGTTCCACTATCCCGGTAACCCTCTACCAAAATTCATCAGTTAAATTTTTGTTCAACATTAGTATTAGTTTGGAAGTCCGCATTGTTCAGATAAAAAGCTAGTAAAAGGTTTTGATTTAATTTTTGAAATGGGATCTGGCAGCTACTCTTGTAACTCTGAGCTCTCCAGCAAACACACGGAAGAACCTGGACCATATATGGCGGACACTGTTGTCGGAGTTCTGATTGGCAAGCTCGGTGCTGCCTTAAGGAATGAGGCACTAGCCTATGGTGTATCTCAGCTTTCCAATGAAGCTTCTGTAACACCCTAAAATTTGCATTTATCCAAAATAGTTAAAATGATTTATATAAGCATTTTTTGTGAGCATTTTTACCTAGGTAATAATAATAATTTTTTATGAAAAATTTAAAAACAAATATAAGGATAGAAACATGTTCATGCATCCATGCCGCTGCATTGTATTTTTGTGATGACTGGATTTGATTCAAATGCAAAAAGGTTTCAAAAACCTTTTGAAAATGAATTTGGAAAATCTTTACAGAAAAAGAAAAGAGAAAACCTCATTCTCTCCCTCCTTTCCTCCTTCCGGCCCAAGCAGCCCAGTCGGCCTGCTGCCGTTTTCCCTCCCGCCGGCCCGCGCACGCGCCCTCTCCTTCCCCCTCCCTCCTGGGCCGGCCCAACTTGGCTGCAACCGCTGCTGTGCCTCCTTCCCCTGTGCCGCTGATAGCCGGGTCCACCTGTCGGCGCCTTCTTCTCCCCCAACTCCCTCTCCCACTCACGGTTGCTCGGTCATGGGCAACCGACCCGCCCGCGCCCACGCTCCACATCGTGGGAGCATTCCCAGCGCCCCGGCCTCCATAAAGAGGAGACCCGCACCCGATTCTACTCCCCCGCTGCCCCTTCCCGTTCCATTTTCGCTCTTGGAGCCACCTTCACCGTGTGGCTGCGACCCGCCGAGGAGCACGACGTGGACCGTTGCCCTCACTCCTTCTCCGGCTCCATTCTTACCGCGGTGAGCTTCGCCTTGATCCTCTCATCCTTTATGTGCTTTCAATTGAGCGAATCATGGCCGTAGTGCCCTAACTAGCCACTCCGGCGAGCCATCTTCCGCCGCCAGCCATGGCGACCCTACGCGGGACGTACTTCGCCCGCGAAATGTACCCTACCGAGTCCGCCTTTGTCCCCGCTTCATCCCAGTGAATTCCAATCTGAAGATGGTTCACCGTAGCGCTTGTTTGGCCAACTCCGGCGAGCCCTCCGTCACGGCAATGGCGGCGCCGCTGCATCTTCCCCAACTCCGGCGACCGGCTCCCCTTTCCCCCCCCACGTCTAATCCGAACCGTCCATCGCGAGATCTACGGCCTGAAATAGAAGATACCCCTTCGGGGGTAAATTTGCTAAAGAGCCCCTGGACTTTTCTAAGTCCTAACCCGCCGTCCTTAGCGTATTTTCCCGAATGCGCAATCCTGTTTGGAAAGCGTAAACTTCACTGTTTAAGTCAAAAGTACGCTTTCAGTATTTACAGAAATGCCATTCGAACTGTTTCGCTTATAGAATTGTCGTTTTAACTCCGAATTGATCCATTCAAATCGCGTTAGCTTCGTAATTTCATAAGCTACATGCTGGAGCTACTGTTAGTCAAGTTTGGAACTTTTAATTTCATGATTATAATTAATGAAATATAGGGCGATAGGAAAACCCGTTTTACTCATAACTTTCGCATTTTAGCTCCGTTCTTCGTGAACTTCGCGTTGACGCGATCGTAGCAAAACGTAGATTAGTTTTACAAACATTTTATCTTGATTTCAATACTGTTGGTGTAATGTTCTAATGATAGGAATGTTTGCTTTGCATGAATGCTTTTGGAATGTTGTATGTTGCCGTGTTGGTCGCGTTCAGACGGTGAGGAAAACGTTGGAGACCAAGAACTCTTCAATGACCAGCAGGACCAACACGAGTTTGTGAACCAAGGCAAGTATAGCATGGGCCTACCTTGATTCCTATTCATTATATAATCTACTCATTATGCATGTGTCTAATATTGCTCGACTATAAGGACATCCTAGCCATTGATGACTTATACCTCGATGCCTATGGGTTTTATTGCATATGGGTAGAATGCTAGTGCTCTATTCAAACATGATCAATACTATGATTAATGGAACAAACGGATAAACATGATGATAATAATTGAAATATAGAGTGATGGTGCAAATGATGTCGATCATGTTGCCCTAAACTCTCCGTAAGGACTTATCTGTAGGGCAAAAGCTAGGACATACAGTGCAACCGTGAGAGTTATATGGCTCAGACTTTAGCTCAGTAATATGATCTTTTCTAGCTTGTTAGAGGTTACCCGAAAGGGCGCAAGAGGGGCTTGCCACTTTGGGTATAGAACTGCCTCTGTTCTTGTGTGTATAGCCTGCGGGAATTGTGCCACAGAAAGGGGGGTTCTCTATATCTGCCTGCCGAGGAAACCTCGCGGCCCTAACTTGTTAGACAAGACCTATGGAAGGCTTCATAGTGTACCCTGCCCGCTCACATTGGAAGTGTTATGGGAGTAATTAACCCGGGCATATGGGCAACACGACTCACGGGTAAAGATGCACAACCTCTGCAGAGTGTTAAAACTGTTATAACAGCCGTGCTCACGGTCATGAGCGGCCCGGAAAACTCACAGAATAAATGGTCACTTGTGAAGATGTTTTTCGTGGTGAACTATGATGGTATTATGATGATGATGACGATGATATAATGTTGATCAATGACTCTATTTAATTCTAGTATATGATCATGTGGGTTAATTTGGGAGCTTAAGCGTAATTTGATATTGATCAATAACAAAATGTTGACTTACTAAAATGCTAAATGCAGTAAACCGTGTCTGCCTTTTGAGCCTCATGAATCCCCATGTTATGCTTGTGGAGTACGAAATGTACTCACGCTTGTTTATTTTCACTATTTTTGGATAAAAATCCCGGATGGGTACCAGATTTCCAAAAATTAGAGCAGACAGGCTTGTGATCAACCAGTCAGTTGTCCCTGTGGAGTGGAGTCTTCACCTAAAGACCGGAGTTGTCTTTCCGCTGTTTGCTATCTAAGGTTATATCTTTTATAATAAGTACGTTATATATTAAGCATTGTCATTTGATATTACCTTTATTTGTAGCTATATGTGAGATTTGACTTTCTGGGCTCACATATGGTGTGTATCTGGTTTTGTTCTTTAAACCGGGTGTTACAAAGTGGTATCAGAGCAATGCTGACTGTAGGACACAAGCCTAGTTAGGAATTGGCCATCTTAAGGTTTAGGAACTGCTATAAGACCCTTGTTCTATAAACCTTGATATTCCTCCTCTATTATTTCCTTATCCTTGATATTCATCTCCTCCTTGATACTTGTTTAAGCCTTTGTTCTAATCTTCACTCCTTGCTTTGATATGCTCTTAGAATCTTGTCTCTTACCATCTTCCTGCGATATCGGAAGCGGAGCTTTAGGATATTTGCCCTTAATATGAATAGAACGATAGCATCGCAAGCTGAGTCAATGATTGAAGTATGCACCTTAATTGCTTGTTGAATTTTCATTATGCATGTGCTTGTTTTGGATCTTTGTAATGATTGTAATGATCTTGTGGGGATTTTCCACAATTTCATTTAGTCTATAGGCCTAAGGCATAAGGATTAATGAAGTAAATATGCGGGTTTTGGTTTTCTCCTGTTTTATCCATCCTGTTTTCTTGAGCAGTCTGTGTTCATCATGATATATCTCCAGATCTGGGCATCCAAAAGTTATGAAACTTTTATAGATAAAAGAAGACTCTTGTATGTTTCATCTGCCGCTGGAATCAATTCCATAGCTATTTTGGTTTGGGAGTTATGAAAATCACAAGACGATATGGCTGTGCTGTCTAAAACCTGGAGTAGTTTTTGTGGTGCACAGTTTTCGACCAAATTATGTTTGGAATCAGGAAAAGTGTTCTATACAAAAGTTGTAGAGGATTTCAACAGCTTTCCAACAGTATAAACTACAACTTCATTGGATTAACAGAATAGGAGTTACAGCTGTTTTCCCGCGCTGCTGTTTTTCTGCTCATGAGGAATTTCAGACTTGTTGTTCTTACTTATGCATATGCGTTTCCGTGGGATATCAGAAGGTCATTATGATGGTTAACTCACTTGGAAGAAGATGCAAGCTACCCTTTTGTTGTTCCCCTAGTTGATCTCTCTTAAGGGGGGTAGCTGAGTGAAGAAGTAACAATATGAAGGTTTCTTACATTCAAGTACTCCACCTGGAAGAACTAGTTATCCCTATGGTGGAGAAGTCACCATCAAGCACAGTTGGGTGTTTGAACTTCACCATACCCAAGACAAGTCAGCAACAATGACAAGGCAAGGAGATATGGTTCATCTACAGTTGGTTCTATAGAGACTCGGAAGATTCGTTGTGACATCAATTATGGCAATAAATTTTTGATTCAAGGAAGATCTCTACTTGGATAAGTTATCTCAAATGGTGGAATTATGGGAAACTTAAGAAAGCTAATGATGTGTTGAGTTGGAACCCACCAAAGGATGCGAGATGTGAGTGAGATTTAAAGTTTTCCTAGGAATAGAAGATATCGTCAGAGATTCATTAGAGGCATCATAATCTTGGATATAAGGGTGACATCTACAAGGACCGTAAGAATCTAAAGGATATCTTCACTAAGTTGGTTTTGATCTTGTGAGACCATCGATGAATTAGAGTGATCAAGGATTATAACATGAAAGTGTGTTATTACCCGGAGAAGCAAAAGTTGTTGCCGATGCTCCTAGCATAAATAGTGTGCTAGGGAGGCTCGGCGACACCAAGGTTGAGTTGTGTGAGAAACTTGAGTGATGTCACCTATGCTACAAAGTGTATCACCTTGGAAAAAAAAACTACAAAGGCCAGTTGGAGGTAATGGCATAAAGGACTAAGGGATTGTGCTTAAGAGTTGATCAAGCAATTAGGAGCAAGGTTGTAACAACGCGCAAGCTACAGCGTGATCGTTGTGAGAAAATGAAGAAGATCCAAAGGCAGAGTATCTACATCTCTTTGATCACCATCTCCCGAATCTCGAGGACGAGATTCCTCTTAAGGGGGGTAGAATTGTAACACCCTAAAATTTGCATTTATCCAAAATAGTTAAAATGATTTATATAAGCATTTTTTTGTGAGCATTTTTACCTAGGTAATAATAATATTTTTTTATGAAAAATTTAAAAACAAATATAAGGATAGAAACATGTTCATGCATCCATGCCGCTGCATTGTATTTTTGTGATGACTGGATTTGATTCAAATGCAAAAAGGTTTCAAAAACCTTTTGAAAATGAATTTGGAAAATCTTTACAGAAAAAGAAAAGAGAAAACCTCATTCTCTCCCTCCTTTCCTCCTTCCGGCCCAAGCAGCCCAGTCGGCCTGCTGCCGTTTTCCCTCCCGCCGGCCCGCGCATGCGCCCTCTCCTTCCCCCTCCCTCCTGGGCCGGCCCAACTTGGCTGCAACCGCTGCTGTGCCTCCTTCCCCTATGCCGCTGATAGCCGGGTCCACCTATCGGCGCCTTCTTCTTCCCCAACTCCCTCTCCCACTCACGGTTGCTCGGTCATGGGCAACCGACCCGCCCGCGCCCACGCTCCACATCGTGGGAGCATTCCCAGCACCCCGGCCTCCATAAAGAGGAGACCCGCACCCGATTCTACTCCCCCGCTGCCCCTTCCCGTTCCATTTTCGCTCTTGGAGCCACCTTCACCGTGTGGCTGCGACCCGCCGAGGAGCACGACGTGGACCGTTGCCCTCACTCCTTCTCCGGCTCCATTCTTACCGCGGTGAGCTTCGCCTTGATCCTCTCATCCTTTATGTGCTTTCAATTGAGCGAATCATGGCCGTAGTGCCCTAACTAGCCACTCTGGCGAGCCATCTTCCGCCGCCAGCCATGGCGACCCTACGCGGGACGTACTTCGCCCGCGAAATGTACCCTACCGAGTCCGCCTTTGTCCCCGCTTCATCCCAGTGAATTCCAATCTGAAGATGGTTCACCGTAGCGCTTGTTTGGCCAACTCCGGCGAGCCCTCCGCCATGGCAATGGCGGCGCCGCTGCATCTTCCCCAACTCCGGCGACCGGCTCCCCTTTCCCCCCCCCCCACGTCTAATCCGAACCATCCATCGCGAGATCTACGGCCTGAAATAGAAGATACCCCTTCGGGGGTAAATTTGCTAAAGAGCCCCTGGACTTTTCTAAGTCCTAACCCGCCGTCCTTAGCGTATTTTCCCGAATGCGCAATCCCATTTGGAAAGCGTAAACTTCACTGTTTAAGTCAAAAGTACGCTTTCAGTATTTACAGAAATGCCATTCGAACTGTTTCGCTTATAGAATTGTCGTTTTAACTCCGAATTGATCCATTCAAATCGCGTTAGCTTCGTAATTTCATAAGCTACATGCTGGAGCTACTGTTAGTCAAGTTTGGAACTTTTAATTTCATGATTATAATTAATGAAATATAGGGCGATAGGAAAACCCGTTTTACTCATAACTTTCGCATTTTAGCTCCTTTCTTCGTGAACTTCGCGTTGACGCGATCGTAGCAAAACGTAGATTAGTTTTACAAACATTTTATCTTGATTTCAATACTGTTGGTGTAATGTTCTAATGATAGGAATGTTTGCTTTGCATGAATGCTTTTGGAATGTTGTATGTTGCCGTGTTGGTCGCGTTCAGACGGTGAGGAAAACGTTGGAGACCAAGAACTCTTCAATGACCAGCAGGACCAACACGAGTTTGTGAACCAAGGCAAGTATAGCATGGGCCTACCTTGATTCCTATTCATTATATAATCTACTCATTATGCATGTGTCTAATATTGCTCGACTATAAGGACATCCTAGCCATTGATGACTTATACCTCGATGCCTATGGGTTTTATTGCATATGGGTAGAATGCTAGTGCTCTATTCAAACATGATCAATACTATGATTAATGGAACAAACGGATAAACATGATGATAATAATTGAAATATAGAGTGATGGTGCAAATGATGTCGATCATGTTGCCCTAAACTCTCCGTAAGGACTTATCTGTAGGGCAAAAGCTGGGACATACAGTGCAACCGTGAGAGTTATATGGCTCAGACTTTAGCTCAGTAATATGATCTTTTCTAGCTTGTTAGAGGTTACCCGAAAGGGCGCAAGAGGGGCTTGCCACTTTGGGTATAGAACTGCCTCTGTTCTTGTGTGTATAGCCTGCGGGAATTGTGCCACAGAAAGGGGGGTTCTCTATATCTGCCTGCCGAGGAAACCTCGCGGCCCTAACTTGTTAGACAAGACCTATGGAAGGCTTCATAGTGTACCCTGCCCGCTCACATTGGAAGTGTTATGGGAGTAATTAACCCGGGCATATGGGCAACACGACTCACGGGTAAAGATGCACAACCTCTGCAGAGTGTTAAAACTGTTATAACAGCCGTGTTCACGGTCATGAGCGGCCCGGAAAACTCACAGAATAAATGGTCACTTGTGAAGATGTTTTTCGTGGTGAACTATGATGGTATTATGATGATGATGACGATGATATAATGTTGATCAATGACTCTATTTAATTCTAGTATATGATCATGTGGGTTAATTTGGGAGCTTAAGCGTAATTTGATATTGATCAATAACAAAATGTTGACTTACTAAAATGCTAAATGTAGTAAACCGTGTCTGCCTTTTGAGCCTCATGAATCCCCATGTTATGCTTGTGGAGTACGAAATGTACTCACGCTTGTTTATTTTCACTATTTTTGGATAAAAATCCCGGATGGGTACCAGATTTCCAAAAATTGGAGCAGACAGGCTTGTGATCAACCAGTCAGTTGTCCCTGTGGAGTGGAGTCTTCACCTAAAGACCGGAGTTGTCTTTCCGCTGTTTGCTATCTAAGGTTATATCTTTTATAATAAGTACGTTATATATTAAGCATTGTCATTTGATATTACCTTTATTTGTAGCTATATGTGAGATTTGACTTCCTGGGCTCACATATGGTGTGTATCTGGTTTTGTTCTTTAAACCGGGTGTTACAGCTTCCAACCTCAAGGGTCTTGTTGGTGAGATCTGCAAAGCCAAGGAGGAGTTGGAGAGCATCAAGGCCTACTTACATGATTCAGATAAGTTCAAGGAGACCAGCGAGACCACTGGCATTTTTGTCAAGAAAATTCGAGATCTAGCTTTCCGTATTGAGGATGTTGTGGATGAGTTCACTTACAAGCTTGAGGGTGACAAGCATGAAGCACTTTCAGATAAGCTGAAGAAGAGAGTCAAGCATGTGAACATTTGGAGTCGTCTATGTTTCGAGCTCCGTAGCATTAACAATGAGCTTGAAGACGCTATTAAAAGGAGGGACCGCTATGCTGTGCCAGGGATGGAGAGAAACATTGGAAGCTACTATGATTGCCATGATACCAGATCTACCAATCAAACTATGTGTTTTGCAAGGGAGGAGGATCTGGTGGGTATTCAGGATAATGTAGACAAGATGACACAGTGGCTACTAGGTGATTTGGAAGAAAAGAAAAACAAAATCGTCACAGTTTGGGGAATGGGTGGAGCAGGAAAAACTACTTTAGTTCATCATGTCTACAAGGCTGTGAAAGAGGAATTTGATACTGCTGCATGGGTAACTGTATCAAAGAGTTACAAAGTTGCTGAGGTGCTAGCAAACATTGCCAGAGAGTTGTCCATCTCATCTGATACCAGAAACATGGAACTGATAAGGCTAGTTGAACTCATCCGTAGCTCTCTTAAAGGCAAAAGGTACATCATAGTTTTAGATGATGTTTGGGAAGCGGATTCATGGATTAATATCATGGATGTATTTCCTACAAATTGCACGAGCCGGTTTGTTCTCACATCAAGAAAATATGAAGTTGCATCATTGGCAACTATTAACTGCACAATTAAGTTGGAGCCACTAGAGGAAAACCTCTCTTGGAAGCTATTTTGCAATGTAGCTTTCCGGGATAATATGGACAAAAGGTGCCCATCAGCTATGTTGCACCGATACGGGATACTGATACGCCGATACCGATACGGCGATACGTTGATACGGCATTTTCTAAAAACAAGGATACGCCGATACGGCAGGTATATAAATATACAAAAAATCAGAATACAACTACTTAGAAAAATTTTCACTCTAGCAAAATAATCATCAAATAAAAATGGCAAAATATAGATCAATTCAGTGATTCACCCGCAAATAAAGCCTACACTAACTGATTCCCAGGCAACACTGAATCACCAAAATACCCTTGGCCTTATCCATCCGTTTCTTCCAGGAAACGAACATATATCTTACTCCCGCACTCATTTTTTCTTCGGCCCTGTTCGTTACGCCGCCGCAGCCGCCGCTCTTCTCTGTTCCACGCCGTCGCCGCTGAGTGCAGGAGGAGGCCAGGCTGGGCGCAGGGCCGGTCGCCGGTGCTGGGTGCTGGCCATGCGTGCGCCGGTCCACCTCCGCCCGTCTCCGCCGTGACGCCTCGCCGTCGCGTGCTCGTGGAGCAGGAGCGCCCGCGTCTCCGGCCTTCTCGCGCAATCGCGACGCATCACCCTCGCTCGCTGCTACAGACCGCGCCTCCGGCCCACTCACACGGCAAGTGCACCGATACTTTCCAGATACCGTATCGGAGGTGCACTGAGAAGTATCGAGATTAATTGTATTTTTCTTTTTCTCCGATACTTCACCGATACCGTATCGGCAGCGTATCGGCGTATCGCCGTATCGGATACGTATCGCGATACCGACACGGCACTTGAGGAACGTATCGGTGTAACGTAGCCCATCAGAATTACAGGAATTGTCTGCTAAGTTCCTACAAAAGTGCGAAGGGTTGCCTCTTGCTATCGCATGCATAGGCCGCTTACTGTCTTGTAAACCTTTAACATACACAGCGTGGGAAAATATATACAAGGAGTTACAGTTGCAGTCGACAAAAAATGTGATTCCAGGCGTTGATATAATTCTAAAAGTAAGCTTGGAAGACCTTCCATGCGAACTGAAGAATTGCTTCTTACATTGTGCTATATTTCCGGAGGATTATCAAATTAAGAGGAGGAGGTTAATTAGACACTGGATTACTGCAGGGTTCATTAAGGAAAAAGATAGGAAAACACTGGAACAAGTAGCAGAGGGGTACTTAAATGAACTTGTCAACCGGAGCCTACTACAAGTTGTGAAGACAAATGAGTTTGGACGAGTGAAACATTGCCGAATGCATGACGTCGTCCGCTCTATTGCCCTAGACCAGGCAGAAAAAGAATGTTTCGCTAAAGTTTATGAGGGCTCCAAGACATTTTCTGTAGGCACTACAACACGCCGACTGTCGATACAAAGCACCGATATTGCAATGCTGGGTCAATCTGGTGCAGCTCATATCAGAGCAATATATGATTTCACAAGTTATGTTGATATTGATCTGTTGAGGCCTATCCTTGCATCTTCAAATTTGCTGTCAACATTGGATTTGCAAGGTACTCAAATAAACATGCTGCCTAACGAGGTCTTCAGCTTGTTTAATTTACGATTTTTGGGTCTTAGACATACAAGAATTGAGGTTCTACCTGAGGCCGTCGGAAGATTACAAAGCTTAGAAGTACTAGATGCTTTTGGTACTGCTCTGCTTTCATTACCACAAGATATAACAAAACTAAAAAAGCTTAGGTTCCTGTATGCAAACGCAAGGCTCACAGAAGGAAATCTCGCACGTTTTGGTGGAGTTAAGGTGCCAAGAGGCATAATGAACTTGACTGGACTTCATGCTCTGCAAAGTGTTAAAGCAAGCTTAGAGACTATATGTGAGGTTGCAGCTTTAACGGAGCTAAGAACATTTACAATTGCCGATGTAACCAGTGAGCACTCTCCAAACTTGTGCAATGCTATCACGAACATGAGGCATCTTGTCAGCCTCTCAATGGTTGCATCAAGTGAAACTTTTTTTTGATGTCAACGACGGGGGGGTTTAAAATAACCCCACCTGATATATTGCAGCCACAGATTCCGGGGGTGCCCGGTGATGGCTGTGCGCATGGCCCAAAGGTTTGCAAAGTTACATTACAAGGATGCAAAGATCAAATAGGTAAGCTATTACACCAGAAATTAGAAAGGCGGGTGTCATTCCTTGGGAGGCGGCATCTCCATTGCACAGCTGAACTTCTGCATGCAGCGATCAGCCTTGAGTGGTCTGGGGGCATTCCTCTGAAAACCACATCATGCCTGTGTTTCCATAGTTCCCAGCATATGAGAAGGATTAGGGAAGAGAACGCTGTCCGTGGCATGGTTACCGGTGGTGTTGTCTCCCAGAGGCTCTGAACTTGGGCAATATTCTCTGGCTGCCAGCCAATTCTGCGCCAAAATTCTTTTGCAAAGTGACAACCTGAGATGATGTGGTCTGCTGTCTCATGTTCCGCGCTACAGATGGCACAAGTGTCTTCTTGGAGCACTCTTTTTTTCACTAGGTTGCTCTTGCATTGGATCCTGTTCTTAGTGATTAACCATCCGAAGAATCTGACACGTGGTAGAGCAAAGTTCTTCCACACAAACTGATAAAACTGAAGTGTTACAACTGGAAGAACTATATTTACCTAACACTCTTTCTAAACTTGAATTGATTGGGCAGCTGGAAAAGAAAAGGATGCCACAGATTATCCCTTCCTGGTCGCACCTTCACAACCTCACTCGATTATCGCTGTTATTCTCCAAACTTGATGAAGACGCATTTTCTAGCCTCATGGTGTTACGTGGTTTATGCTTTCTTGAGCATGGAAATGCGTATGATGGGAAGAAATTGTGCTTCTCTGCATTGTTATTTCCTGCACTTAAAAAACTGGGAATATGGGGTGCTCCACAGCTCAGCCAAGTTGAAATCGAGGAAGGTGGACTGAGAAACCTTGTTAAGCTATGGTTTCTACAGTGCCCAGAATTGAAGTGCCTCCCTAATGGCATTGAGTGCCTTACATCCCTTGAGGATTTGTATCTGTACGACACTGCACAGGAGCTTATAGAGAAGCTTAGGCGGGAAGTAAATGAATGCAGTGAATTATATATGAAGATTCGCCATATTCGAAGGGTTAGTGTTAAATTAACTAAGGAGAACATGTGGGAAAGAATTCGCTGGCAGGATGCTTCTATTCCCACAGGTAAGACTTATTTCTACACTTCAATTTTTTTGGAGTATATGCCACACGTCTTCAATCGCTTCTCACATATTTCTTTTTCTTTTCATAGCAGAGTATATGAGGAACATAGGGCATTTGCATTTTGCATTGGTAGAGCTAAAAACAATGGACAGTTTAGAGGTTTGGTACCAAACCATAGAGGAAGGTTTATCAATCCTTCAGTATGCAAACAATACCATATTTTAGGGAAAATAATTTAGAAGAGGCAAAGAACTTGAAACTGGTACTAGCTATGTACCTTTGAAAAGTTTCTAGCCTCAAGATTAATTTTCATAAGAGTGGGCTTTTTTGCTTTGGTGCAGCCAAGGATTATTGAAATAGAGACTATGTTTTGTAAAGAAGGGATCTTTCCTTTTAGATATTTAGGAATCCCTATACATTACTGTAAGATTTTTGAATAAGGATTGGATGCTCATTGAGGAAAAATTTCAGAAAAAAAAAACTTCAGTTGGAAGGACAAGTTATTGTCAGCTGGAGGGAGGCTTGTGTTAATCAATTTGGTTTTATCAAGCCTCCCAATGTTTATGATGTCTTTTTTTACCAATTCCTAAGGGAATTCTAAATAGAGATCAAGATTTGTTTTATCAAGCCTCCCAATGTTTATGATGCTCATTGAAGGTTAAGATATCTTAGTGTTTCTTTAGTACTTGAAAAAGAAGTTATTTTAATCAAGGATAATTTGGCAAAAAGGAATTGGAGGGGTTTAACAAAATGTAGTTTTTGTAATTCAGAGGAGACTATCCAACATCTATTTGTTTTGACTGACACTTGGCAAAGTCCATTTAGAATGTGGTTTCTATCTGCTTTAATATTCAACCACCCTCCAATATCTTCTAAGCAAAGAAATTAGATTTTAATTGGTACTGTGGCTCTGTTTTGGGCAGTTTGGTAAAGTAGAAATGATGTAGTATTTAAAAGAACCGTACCTACTTCATTCTTGCAGGTCATCTTCGCAGGGACATATTGGATCAGGCAACGGTCGCAGCTGTCTAAAGAGAAAACAAGATCTATATTAAGGGATGGATGCAAAATGTTAGAAGTGACAAATTTGATGGAGAAACAAGAACCGGATTAAGACTTGAGTCTTTATTTCTTGCGTATAGTTGTAAATTTTTGTATTGCCAAGTACTCGTAATAAAAGTTGCTAAATCTTTCAATTTCGAATTTGCTAAGCAGGAATCAAAGCCTGTAAATATCATTTGTCCCTCTATAGTTGTAGGAGGGGTTGGTGTAGATAAACTAATCTTTACCAATCTGAGAGCTAGGGCTCTCTCTTGATGAAGAACTCGATGTAGATGCAGGTTAGCAACGTCCTTGTCTCCTAGAATAGGGAGCCGAGCTTCCAAACCCCTCGCAGCGTGTAATTGACAGGTTAGATGGGTTTAGGTGTCGAGGAAAAAAACTTAATCCCGAAATCACCTTTCATCTTATTTATATACACACTATGGGCTAGTGCCGACTCCATATAACCCTTAGGGTTGGTGCTGATGACGGCAAATAACTTAACAGCTTTGGCACTAACTGGTGGACCTTACTTAATTATGGACCAAGTTGGTCTTGGCTAGTCGAAATCACATCCAACATTCTCCCACTTGATCAAATGGCTAACAATATTTATGTTCGATTTAAAGTTCACACTTAATACAACAGTAAGACTAGACCAATGTGTTGTCAGCTGCATATAATCGCTGCTAGGATCCCATTATGCATAGTTAAACGTAATACCTTGTTAGAACGCTTATTTACTTATTGGAGTTTTATATGGGCCCTATATCCATGAATCAGGTTAGAGCACTAGTACAGAGACGGGCTTTACTCCCGGTGGGGAACCCCCTCTAGTCCCGGTTCCCCACCCGGGAGCAAGCATCCGGGACTAAAGGGGGGTCCTTTAGTCCCGGGTGAGGAACCGGGACTAAAGGAGGATCTTTAGTCCCGGTGGGTAACACCAACCGGGACTAAAGGTGCCTCCTGACATGCCACGATGGCCAGCACCTTTAGTCCCGGTTGGTAATACGAACCGGGACTAAAGGTTTTTTTTTCTTTTCTTTTCATTTTTTTGTTTTCTTTTCAAAATAGGTTTTCGAAGTCGTATTGTACGCTGCTAATTATACATTTATACGCGCATATAGTATGTTTCGGTTCAAGCACAATGAACGTATTAAATCACACAATTCAAGCATAGAAATATATATATATATATATATATATATATATATATATATATATATATATATGCATGCATCATATATATATTTACATGCATGCATGCATATGTGTATTTTACATTATATTATTTCATGTGCATATATTACAAAAGATTGCATTATAGTTGTTGTGACATAACGAGTTTCTTCTCATCCTCTAGCTTGGCTTCAATGGCAGTGTTGGGTCGAAGTAGAACTCGCCCTTGGAATCGATGACCTGCTCATTAAAAAATCCGGCTATAGACTCTTGAATTGCTTTGATTTGGTCTTGCCGTATGACCTTTTCCTCCAACCATCGAGTCTACAGGTTTGAATTAAAGGAAAATAAATTAATATATGTACATATATATATAAAGACATAGTAACACAATCAATAATAATAATTAAATGAATATATAGTGTATTTTTAACGTACTTTGAGTCTCTCTGTAGGAGTTCTTTGGGAGACCACCTTGATAAACTTGCAAACATAGTAACCACAGTAGTTGTTCCCCTGTTCCTGCCTCAGACACCACTTTACGAGAAAAAGATTTGTCATCCAATCTGGTGATCCGGTGAAAGCTATATGTTTAATTAATAAAGATGATGCGATTCAGGGGACTTACTTTCAATGGGATTACATTCAGTGGCGCTTTGCATTTTTCCATGTGTTGCTTCTCAATAAAGGTTTTCCAAACACTGCCCAATAAAAAATTTGCCACATCATTAGATATAGTTAATCATCATGTTTGTGTGTATATATAGTTGCTAGAGATCCCGAAATTACCTCTGGATAATATCTATCATATCTTGGTAGTCTTGTTGTGGTTTTCTCATCGAGTCATAGATTATCAAGTGACTTTTCACCAGATCGATGTCCATCAATATCCAGTGATTGCTGCATATGTTTATAGGATATAACGCATAACACTCATTAATTAACTAGAATCAACATATGAGCCATTAAGGCTATGATCGACATGATTAACACTCACTTGAAGTTATAGGGAAAGAGTATATCCTTCTTGTGGCGTTGGTTCACTAAGAAGTTCATGAGATTACTCTCTGACTCAGACTTCCAATTAGTCATTGGAGTAATTGGGTCTTTGAATACTATATGGGGATCAACAAAACCAATTTCATTGCATCCTTCCTTTCTGAGCTCTGTCATTGTAAATCTGCATATATATAGTACTTGTTAGGATAATTTATATGCATATACACACATATGATGAGTTTAATAATAGATCGAAAGAATTATTACTTACAGGCAATAGCAGCTAATGATAACTTTGTCCAGAGAGGTCAGGTGGCATAGTTGATGAAATTCTGCAAAGTCAACATACATAACATCATCGCCACGAAACCAATGTTCGTCTCTAATTCTGACACCAACGCAGAAGTCTCCACTGGTAGACGCCTGCATGTACCACTTGTTTAGCAGGTACATTTGCGTCCCCAGATCAGATAAGGCTTGAGGGTTGTATAGACTCTGGCCTAGTACAAATTTTTTCTTCCAAATATCAACCTCCGCCGCACTCTCAATGTTTCCATCACCAAACATCTGGTAAAGGTCGAGACCAGTCTCATCAAGAAATTCACCAAGGTGATCCAAATCGACATCCGGAGGTATGTTTGCCTGATGCATTAATCCTAAATTCGAACCATATTCATTACCAACAACTAGCGGGGGGATTGATTGGTGCGCTTGTTGTCCGAGTTGGGCAACTCCTTTCCCTGCCCGCTTCTTTTTCTGTGCCGCCTCAATTGACTTGGTGAGAGTGCGGTCATAGTCTGATAACGTTGATTTGGACGGCTTACGAGATTCCCGCTGTTGATGCTGGTAAGAAGTCACCTTTTTTCTTAAAATATCCGGAGCTACGAAGAAGTACGGTTTCTCTGGGTTTCTCCTTGCTTCTTGATTCATTTTAAGTTTGTCATAGAATCTAGACATGTCTTTTTTATATGCATCAGTTCCTTCTTCCTTCTCTTCAGATATTATTTTGGGAATAGCCCTTGGTTTCACGGTGGCGATCTCTTCTACAGGCGATCTCTGATGCTATGATATAAAGTTTGAAGATAGTCTTCCCGGAAAAAAATATGTAATGCTCATATTACTTTAGCAACATTAATATATTATATCTGTATATTCAAAGTTCACAAATGAAGAAACATGTGATATTTTTGATAAACTAAAAAACGCTTAGTTTACAAACTGGGTATCAAAATTGAGTTCCTATTTGACCATTATATATCCTACAACAAATCCTTCAAAAAAAACCCTACATGAATATATTTGGATAAAATTTCGTTAACAAACATTGATCTATGTCCTCGGTGGAGGGCCTCGGGCGCGGAGGAGGGCGCGGTGGAGGGCCTCGGGCGCGGAGGAGGGCGAGGGCGCGGTGGAGGGCCTCGGGCGCGGAGGAGGGCGCGGTGGAGAGCCACGGGCGCGGAGGAGGGGCACGGGCGCGCGCGGTGGAGGCCGCACGAGGAAGAAGACGGCGGCGCCGGTGTCACGGAAGACGAACGGACGCGGTGCGAGGAGAAGAGGGCGGCGGTGTTCGACGAGGAAGAATACGAGCGGATCGATCTACCAGGCGCCGGAGGTTATATAGCAGAGGAGAATTACTCCCGGTTCCAGCCACCAACCGGGAGTAAAAACCCTTTACTCCCGGTGCGTGTTACCAACCGGGAGTAAAGGTATACCTTTACTCCCGGTTGGTAACACGCACCGGGAGTAAAGGCTTTTTTTGGCGGGCCACGAAACTGCAGCCCACCTTTACTCCCAGGTGGGCTTCCCACCCGGGAGTAAAGGTGGCCTGCAGTTTCGTTTCCCGCCTGTTTTAAGGAATAGTCTTGTTAAATACAATAGAAATGCAATAGTTTTTATTAAATACATAGTAAATTAAATAAAAGGCATAAAATTATTTTGTTAAAAATATGAATTTTATTTTTGTTTATTGCACATAGGAAAAATCGATAACCTAACTTTTTTATTTTTTGTTAGAATTATGAAACATAATGTAACTAATATTTATTATTTCGTTAATGCAAAATGTATTGTTTAATTAAAATTATTAAAATTATTGGTTTTGGACAGGAAATTTGTTTTCACATCATTTTAACGTTAATATTTTAATATTTCATCACTCAGTAACCAAATCAAACATTGATTTAATTTGAAACATGACATAATAAACATCTGAATTCATAATTATTACATAATATCTCAAACACACACTATATTAAATCACTATATCATCAAGTGGGCACAGCAGTGAACTTCTTCTTTACGTATGTCCCTTGGTTATGATCGCTTCGTAACCATGGAGTGTCCTCATCATTTACCAAGATGCTAGGGTCTTTGTTCACTTTGAAGGGCGGAATTCGGTCATCCTTTTCATATTCTTCTGACATGTTCGACTTGTCCTCAATTCCCACGATGACTCTTTTCCCTGAAAGAACTATGTGGCGCTTTGGCTCTTTGGTTGAGTCATTATCGTTTTTCCCTCTTTTTGGTTTGGTAGACATATCATTGACATAGAACACCTGATTCACATCCTTGGCAAGGACGAATGGTTCGTCTTTGTACCCAATATTACTAAGGTCTACTGTTGTCATTCCATACTCGTTGTCTACTGTTACCCCGCCTCCGGTCACCTTGACCCATTGGCACTTGAACAATGGGATCTTCAAAGTAGGTGCATATTCTAGTTCCCATATTTCATCTATGCGTCCATAATATGTCTGCTTATTCCCATTCGGGTCTGTGGCATCTATGCGGACACCACTGTTTTGGTTGGTACTCCTTTTATCTTGGGCTACTGTGTAGAATATGTTCCCATTTATCTCGTACCCTTTGTATGTGACGATATGCCATGATGGTTGCATAGCCAATAAATACAGTTGCTCATGGATGCTCTCATCACCTTGACATTTTTTTCGCAACCAACCGCCGAAAGTTTCCATGTGCTTATGCGTAATCCAAGCTTCAGTCTTCCCTGGAAACTCGGATCGTAAGAGATCCTTGTGTGTCTCAATATACGGATCTACCAAAGAGGAGTTCTGTAGAACTGTGTAGTGCGCTTTATTGAAATAATCATCATCCATACCAATATATGTTTTCCTCCCTAGTGTCCCCTTTCCGCTTAGTCTCCCCTCATGTCTCGATTCAGGAACACCAATCGAGTCAAGGTCGGGAATAAAGTCAACACAGAACTCAATGACCTCTTCTGTTCCATAGCCCTTGGCGATGCTTCCTTCTGGGCGAGCACGGTTGTGAACATATTTCTTCAGGACTCCCATGAATCTCTCTAAGGGGAACATGTTGTGTAGGAACACAGGACCGAGAGTGAAAATCTCCTTGACTAGGTGAACTAGGAGGTGTGTCATAATATCAAAGAAGGAAGGAGGGAACACTAACTCAAAGCTGACGAGACATTGAACCACATCATTCTGTAGTTTAGCTAGATCAGTTGGATCAATTGCCTTCTGAGAAATTGCATTGAGGAATGCACATAGCTTTACGGTGGCTAGACGTACATTTGGAGGTAGAATTCCTCTTAATGCAACTGGAAGTAATTGCGTCATGAGAACGTGACAGTCATGGGACTTTAAGTTACAGAATTTCTTCTCTGGCACATTTATAATACCCTTTATATTCGAGGAGAATCCAGATGGTACCTTGATGTTGTTTAAGCATTCAAACATGATTTCCTTCTCCTCTTTGCTTAGAGTGTAGCTAGCAGGACGTAAGTAATGGCGTCCATCATCTGTCTTCTCTAGATACAGGTTGTCTCTTTCTCTCAAACAACGTAGGTCCTGTCGTGCTTCAAATGTGTCCTTAGGCTTTCCATACACACCCATAAAGCCTAGCAGGTTCACACAAAGATTCTTCGTTAGGTGCATCACGTCGATCGAGCTACGGACCTCCAGGACTTGCCAATAGGGTAGGTCCCAAAATATGGACTTTTTCTTCCACATGGGTGCGTGACCGTTAGCGTCTTTCGGAATAGGTTGGCTTCCATGTCCTTTTCCAAAGACGACTTTCACATCATTGACCATATCGAGTACATCCTCACCGGTTCGGTTGCGAGGCTTGGTCAGGTGGTCTGCTTTCCCTTTAAAATGCTTACCTTTCTTTCTTACGGGGTGATTTGCAGGAAGAAATCGACGATGGCCAAGGTACACGACCTTTCGACATTTTTTCAAGAATACACCTCTAATATCACCGAAGCAGTGTGTGCATGCATTATATCCCTTGTTTGACTGTCCTGAAAGATTACTTAGAGCAGGCCAATCATTGATTGTTACGAACAACAATGCTCGCAGATCAAAGTGTTCCTGTTTGTACTCATCCCACACACGTACACCTTCTTTATTCCACAAAATGAGAAGTTCATCAATAAGTGGTCTCAGGTACACATCGATGTCATTGCCAGGTTGCTTCGGGCCTTGGATGAGCACAGGCATCATAATGAACTTCCGCTTTATGCATAACCAAGGAGGAATGTTGTAGATACTTAGAGTAACAGGCCAAGTGCTATGACTACTGTTCTGCTCTCCAAAAGGATTGATACCATCTGTACTTAAAGCAAACCTTAAGTTTCTTGCGTCATTTGCAAACTCCGGGAATTCTCTGTCGATTGCTCTCCACTGGGACCCATCAGCAGGGTGTCTCAACATATTGTCTACCTTACGGTCTTCTTTGTGCCATCGTAACAATTTTGCATGTTCTTTGTTTCTGAACAGACGTTTCAAGCGTGGTATTATAGGAGCATACCACATAACCTTGTCTCGGCCGCACGTAATAAAGAATGCACGCCGTCAATGAACTCTTTTGAGCGGCGATCAGCATTATACATCCAATGACGGCTCATCTGCATTACATGACATAAATATCATATTAAAACCTAGATCATAATTAATTATTTATACAACATGCGTGCCACCACAAAAGATACAAATTTATGAAAGCATCGCTACAATGTAGACAATCTCAACTACCACTAAAAGAACTAAAGCTAAAATATATTTCAGGAGCACAAGGATTTCGTGACCAATCTCAACTAAAACAGACAGATCCCCCGATTGTGCAACATCTTTGGGCTTCTTCGGCTGGATCACTGCCTCATTAGCCGCCGTATCTGCCTGTTGTGCAAGATATTTTTGCACGAGTTCAACATACTCTTCCTCCCAGTAGAAGCCTGAACATCGTCCACTGCCATCCCACTGAAATTAAAACAAAAAATTAGAACTTTAATCACAACCATCATGAAAATAGGTATAAACTAACCATAATCATTAAATACGATAAAATAACTCACATTGCGATCCGGACACTTGTAGAAGATACGATCCTTGTTGGGACCCTCCTTCTTCACTCGGTACTCCATCACAATCTTCGTCTCATCATGACACTTGCCACATGGAATGAGAGGAAGGCCCGGCCTAAGTCGCTTTGAAAACCCATGAGAGGCCGAGGACCCGGAAGCAGTTGCCATCTACTCTCTATACTCATTTTTTAATACACTATAAATTTCTTCTTTTATAAACAAATAAAATTAACAAACTATAAAATTATCTACATCTCTAAACAATGATATTTTTAACCTTCTTTCATGTAAATATGCAAGCTTAAAGTGATTTTGAGCTCAAATTGCTTACAAATGAAAAAAAACCACAATAAAGAACCATAAATATATATAGTGAATAAAATGGCATAAGAAAATGGTAAAAAATGAGAGTATGAGATTGGTAACCTTTACAACTGAAGAATCGACGGAGGAATCGAAGAATGGATGGAGGAACAATGGAGGGAGGGAGGAAGCAAGAACACCAGTGAGCTTCAAAATGTGCTGAGCTCGGGCTCGGGGAGGAAGGAGGAGACGGCCGATTTATAAAGGGAGAACATTTAGTCCCGGTTGATAGATCCAACCGGGACTAAAGGTAACTTTCCAACCCCGGGCGCAGCCACGGCCCGGGAGTAGACCTTTACTCCCGGTTGGAGCCACCAACCGGGAGTAAAAGTATACCTTTTAGTCCCGGTTGGTGGCTCCAACCGGGACTAAAGGTCCCTGCCACCTCTGTCTGGCGCAGTAGCCGTTGGGCAGGGACCTTTAGTCCCGGTTGGAGCCACCAACCGGGACTAAAGGTATTTCTAGTCCCGGGGGCAAAAAATTCCGGGACTAGAGCCCATTTTGGCCGAGGATCAAAGGTCTGTTCTCTACTAGTGGAGACTCTGTACTAAAACCCAAATTGATTTGGACGCTTATAAATGGAATAAGTATTAAACCTCAATCAAATAAACAAATATGCTAGCATCACAGTAATTATTAATCTTGACAAGATAGATTTGAAAAATTAATGGTGATGTGGCAGTGTTGAAAATAGAGAATGACAATTTTTACATAGTCTATTGTAGTGGCCTAGTTTTTTTGCTAGATTTATTTTCGAGAATAGCTATAATCGGCGAATTTGGAATATCTTTTTGGCTAATCCCTTTGAGTTTCTCTTATATATTATCTTTATTGTTGATAGTATTTGATTAGAAGTAAGTGACCTGTCTGAAAAAAATGAGGTGCCCAGCGGGCTTAACTTCATCAATCTATAGATAGATGTGCCTGGTTTTGGATAAGTGGGTGCATGTTGTAGTAGGCAAATTAAAGGGCCTAGAGGAGCAACGCTAATTCACTAGGCCTATGAACAGCTGGGTAACGTTTGTGTGGGCTGAGCCCATGAGTAGGAAGGAAGGAGTTTGGTCATGTGGGCTAAGAATGAACAAATCCTTCCTTGCTCCTCGATAATCCAACCCGGAGCGAGATGCCACAGTTAAGCTGGCAGGAAAGGTCCAGGAACCTTGAAGGCACACGTACAGCAATTGCCGCAAGCACATAGAACGAAGTTGCAGACTTACAGTTGAAGTATGTGCAGTGTGCAGGGCATCCGGCGGCTATTGCATGCATTGCCACGATCCAGCAGGAGTGGAAACCTATTGAATCCATAGCACTAATGCCTCGAACGTCCGACGTTCCGGACGCGTGTCAGATAGCGACTCAACCGTCGCCTCGCCTTATCCGCCCGCTAGACTCCCTCCCCATCCCATCCTGTGTTCGCGCGCCCCAGTTCTCTCACTCTACTCGCCCTCTCCTCCCCGCTCCTCCACTCTCTCGCTCTGCTTGCACGCCGCCGCCCCTCCCTCCCTCCATGACCTCCATGCCGCGACGGAGGTGGCTTCCAGCGAGCCGCCCCTCCCTCCCTTTCTCCCTCCCTCCCTGACCTCCATGCCACTGGAGAGGAGGGCGACGGCAGTGGCTTCCGACGAGGTAGGTGGGTTCTTCTCTGGATCTGATCCCTCCTCCTCTCTCCTCCTCCTCATCTGGATTTGAGCTTTCCTCCTTCTTCTTCTTCTCCTCCTCCTCCTCCTCCTCTGGATCTGGACCTGAGGGACGCGGCGGTGGCTAGGGTTCCGGCGAGCTCTGTTGCAGTAGGCTTGTTTTGTTGTTGCAACAAGTAATATTTCTTTGTTGCATTGGTTTTTTTTTCTGATGTTGCATTTCGCATTGAGCTTTTTGTTTCTGTTGTTTTACAGTAGCGTCATTTTGCTGTTGCAACAAGCAATATTCCTTTGTTGCATTAGTCTTTTTTTTCTAATGTTGCATCTCGCATTGCGTTTTTTTTTTTTTCTGTTGTTGCAGTAGTGTTGTTTCGTTGTTGTAACAAGTATTTTTTTTCTTTACTGCATTAGTGTTTTTTTTTTTCTGATGTTGCATCTCGCATTGCGCTTTTGTTTTTTTGTTATTCAGTAGCTTTGGTTTACTGTTGCGTAATTTTTTTTTGTTGCATTAGTCTTTTTTCTGATGTTGCATCTCGCATTGCGTTTTGTTTCTGTTCTTGCAATAACTTTGGTTTGCTATTGCAACAAGCAATTTTTCTTTGTTTCATTAGTATTTTATTTTGATGTTGCATATCGTATTGCAATAGCTTTGTTGTATTGTTGCAGTCACTCTTGTTCTGATGTTGCAGTAGACTTATTCTGATGTTTCACCTCGCATTGCGTTTTTGTTTGATGTTGCAAACAATTTTCTGATGGGAGTGCGTTGGGGGCGGGCGAGGTTGGGGCGGATGGAAAACCTGTTCTATTTAATCCATTCCGTGCGGGGGGCGGACGAGGTTGGGGGCAGGCAGGTTCTGTGCGCGTTGCGGGTGGGTGGGTTCCATTTGCGGGGAGCGGAGGAAGGGCGGTTCCGATCTCTATTCTGTTCCGTGCGGGCGGGCGGGCGTGATCCCGTGCGGGAGGGCGAGGCGCGGTACGAAGGGCCCAGCATCCGGATGCTAGCGCCCGGATGGGATGTCCGGGTGCTAACAATCCTGAATCCATAGTGTTCGATATGCAAAGTTACTGTTTGTATCGACAGTCCACGATCAGACGAGTACTTAATTAACACCGTCAGTATATTTCCCAACCCAAGCCAGTAGATATTTGGTCGTCAAAAGGGCCGGGGGGAAAATGACGGGAGAATCATTTGCAGACGTGGCCGAATTGAACCCAAAGGCAGCGACTGCGAGAGTACCTACCATGCTATATAGGTGACCACCGTAGCCAGCGAAAATGTTGTCCAACTCCAACGCCAAAAGTTGCTCCTACCTGCTGCAAGCTCTTTGTTTGACCGAGTCATCTCAACCGGCAGATTTCATCACCCAATGACAGGCTTTATGTCAGAGTCAGTCTTTATTACTAGTTATTACTACACTCCTCCACATTATTCTCTATCTTAGCAATAAAAAAAGATCCTCAATTCGTTTAGGCCGATCTGGCTGACTGACTGCTGACTGGTTATTTTTAAAGAAAAACACTGCTGGCTGGCTAGATGATTTGACTGATAATCTCGAGCGAACAGGCTGCCTACCTGCAATTGGAAGAATCTAATACTAGGAAACTGTCCCATTCAGATGGGCATGGGAACTGACTTGAACTGGCCTCATGTGAGCAGACCAGACCAGACCATATGCTTATCCTGACTGAATTCAGATGCACAGCAAAGATTAGAGAAGCACAGGGCGGCGAGCGCCATCTTGGAGTTGGATGCCTGGTCTTTGGAAGGAACATGACAAGTAGTGGAGTGATTCTGGGTCTCTAATCTTGCGCCCAGCTGTCAACTGCTCGTCCACTGCATCTGCACTTCTGCAGTTTTCGAGTACATGCACGCGATGGCTACGATTCAGTGTTTGACACCCTGTTTTTGAGCACTACTTTTCATTTCTCTCATAAGAAATCAGCATCAAGAGTATCATCAACTAAATTTCAGTGAAACGAACAGTCAAAAGACTCAACCACAATAGTCCTTGTAATGTCAGCTAATAAATCCTTTCCTTTTTGATTAAACTGCAACCGATGATGTAAATATAAAAAGGCACGGCTACTTTACATATCTTTAGAAATGAAGCGGTTCGCGCATTACATACTTTTTAGGGGTGAAAGAAAAAGGAAAAATGCTACCTCTAGAATTAAAGGTGGGTAAATGTTGAACACGAAGCATCATTCCTCTTCCTCCTCTCACTACGATCGGATGCAGTAGCCGACTCGCCGGAGACGTCGCCGGAGTCCCCTCAACACCTACCATCTGTCGATTCTCCATGCCCCTCCGTAGAAAACGAAGGCCTCAAATGTCCTCTTCTAACCTGGCAAAAGCCACGCTATGATACAGTTTGCGGTTTAGCAATTGGTTATGCGGTTAACGAAGAACTTTTTGTATTTGTGAACCCTCACAGTACATACAAACAAAGATTGCCCTGCTCAAAAACACGCATGCTCACGGTAACAGGCCTAATGAATGATGGTTACGTTGACACACGATGCGTGGTGGACTGTAAAAACCTTGTGGTTTTATCCGGCACACAGGATTTGGATGTTTTCGTGTGTTTTCTTTATAATTTTGTGAGAGAGGATGAGTTTATTATTTGATTTGATCGGCACGTGTTGGGCTGTGATCAGGCCCACTGAGGAGAGTGTAGGTAGATACTACTGCGAAGAAGTTTACTTTACTTTCCTGAACTATTCTTGAAGTCTAATTTTTCTCCCTGAACTTTAAAACCGGGTAAACCATATCCATCAACTTTTAAAACCGTTCATTTTACCTCCCTGACCCAGTTATAAGTGGTTTTCAAAGACGGTTTTGTCTTTTTCTTTTTTATTTATTTCGGCTGATTTTTTTAAAATCATAGTAAATCACAGAAAAATCATAAAATTAAACATTTAATTTTTTTTTGACTCCACATGAGTAGATCTACACAATGAATATATATGGTATGCTTTAGTATAAAGTTTTTCCTATAGCTTTAGATCTATGCTTTTCTGTAATTAATTCAAAGCTGCAGTTTCTATAGTCCAATTGTGGTGAAATTTCTATTTGGGCTAATTATTATATGATTGAATTGTAGTAAAAATTTCATGCTCATTAAATCATGCATAACTGAGTTATAGATTTATTTAGTTTTATGCTTGTTAAATAGTTTTAAAATAGTTAAAAGTGTATAAAAATAGAAACGGATATGAAATTTTTACTACAGTTAAACCATACAATAATTAGACCACATAAAAATTTCACCACAATTGGACCATAAAAACTACAGTTATGAATTAATTACAGAAAAGCATAGATCTACAGTTATAGCAAAAATTTTGTACTAAAACATATCATATTATATGTTTACTGTGTAGATTTACTCACGTGGAGTCCAACAAAATTGAATTTTTTATTTTTTGATTTACTATGATTTTTCAAATATTCAGTCAAAATAAATAAAAAAGAAAAAGACAAAACCGCCTTTGAAAACCATTTATAACCGGGTCAGGAAGATAAAATGAACGGTTTTAAAAATTGAAGGAGGTGGTTTACCCGATTTTTGAGTTCAGGGAGGAAAACTAAATTTTAAGGATAGTTCAAGAGAAAAAATGGACTTTTTCCATACTACTGCTTACCTAGGAAACATGGCCTGCAAACACAGTGAGGCCCATGTGAGAATTGCCTCTATTCGTGCGTGGTGTGCTGGGCTGGGCCACGTATGAACGTGGCGTGCTGGTCCCAACCACCCGCGCGGCACGTGACATTTACGTGCCTAGCTCTGTTCTGTTCTGACTTGTGAAACCACAGGGTAGCTCGTAAAACTTTGTATCATGCTTACACGATGCATTACCTAGAGCAAGCCAAAACAAGCTGTTATTCAAACAAGATCCAATCTGAGATTAAAAAAAAACGTTTGTATCTACTAGTCTCCATACATCCCTGTATCCTGACTTAAATATCTGATGAGATGAAATCAAACACGCAGGATCACCGCGAGATATGTATGCATGTATGTATGTATGTATCCAGGGGGAGAAACATTTTGAGAACAAAACAACTAGTTGCTGAAACGCCTTGGCCAGGCAAGGCTAAACACAACTCCATATCATGTTATACTTACACGCTCAAAAAAAACATAACATGAAGCTCACTGGGCCTGAATGGGTGTGGAAACGTTTGCATGGGCTCAGCCGTGAGTGAGTAGGAACGAGGAATGGCTGATCCAATCCCTGCACCTGCACTCTAGCCGCACGTGCAGTGTGCAGGGCGCCCAGAAGGCCGCGGGATCCAATCCATCCTGCATCAACGGCAGATCGAGTGGTGTATTGTTCGACGATTTGGAGTGGCTATTGCCTTGGCACGATCGTCCAGCAGAGTGGAATCCAGTCTATAGTGTTCAGTGCCTGCATCGACAAGCCACGACGAGACCAGTACCAGTACCAGTACCATTGAATTAATTATCACCGTCAACATATTTCCTATCTTAACAAAAAAAAAGATCCTGGCTGGAATTGGAATCTCATACTACCCTTCTCCCAAGCAAAATGTCGCATTCATAGGGATGGTTCCCGATGTTAAAATATCCGAAAGATCCGATATCCGTATCTGTTTATTTTAGTATCAATATGGTTGTCCGCAGTCGTATCGATTTTAATATGTATACTAAGTGGATATGTCTGTATTCGTTTTCTATGATTTTTCTTTATCCAAATCCACATCCGTACTCAAAAAAAATATATAATATCTGACATTATCTGTATCCATGAATAACTAAGTACCGTGTAAAGTCATCTAAAACTTATATCTATGACTAATTAGCAATGTAAATTATGTCAACTTTAATATAACAAATCATATGCAGTATTTAAACTATTTAAGACTTATCTCGATGGCTAATAATATTATATTAATTTTACTATTATTAACGATATATAAAGGTTAATTTTAATAAGGCTAAATATATTAACTATAAGTATTTAGTTATTCATATGTTGATGAAATTATTTTTATGTATTTTAAACTATTTATTGATAAATATTACTCATCGTTTTATTATTCATAGTTTCACATATGAAGGTTAGGTGTTCATATTTTTATTATTTTTTATATATTTATATGATATTTATCAATTTGTCATTACTTACATGTGTTATATAATCATAATCTCCACATGCATAATGATTTTGTTCTCCTATAAAACTATTGACAAATTGATATTCAAATGCGAATCTGAATTCGAGACATTTGTTTGCATTCAATATTATTCATATTCGTATCCGAATTTGAAATAAAATATGATAAAACAATGATAACCATATTTGGGTGTGTTTAGTTCCGCGAAAAGGTGTAAAAAAAAGTATTGTAGCACGTTTTGGCTTTATTTGGTAAATAGTGTCCAACCGTTGACTAATTAGGTTCAAAACGTTCGTCTCGCAAAGTACAACCAAGCTGTACAATTAGTTTTTGATTTCATCTACATTTAGTACTCCATGCATGTATCACAAGTTTGATGTGACGGAAAATCTTTTGTTTGCACAATACTTTTTTTTGAGGAAGTAAACACAGCCTTTGATTCCATGCGGATCCGATCTGAACCCATCCCTACCCATTGAGATACGTATACAAAAATATTGCATTGAAGTCAGCAAGCTATTTACAGTGAGTACTATTCTGATACAGGATGTAAAGAAGACCAGAAAGGCAGCCGAAATTGATGAACTTGTGGCTTTTCGTTGTGTATATGATCTTTGAGCAATGTTGTTTCATTTAAGTCTAGGTGGTCAGTTTTTCTGTATTTCTGTTGTGAACTATTATTATTAATTAATGTACCAGTTAATGTATCTCTTTGTCTCTTATTAAATGGGCTCTATCTGAGCTGGTTAAATTGCGGCACGAGCACGAGGTGGTCCAGTCAACATGTTACTAGTGATGGGCCGATCAAAATGATTTGTGGTCTATTGAAGTGGGCTTGGAACCTAAGTCATGTATAAATAAATAAAAAGATGGGTCCAAAAATCATAAACAATATAATAGGCTTAGGCTAAAAAAATAAAGCCCTATAACTCAACTTGGCTCATTATTATAAGGGCCTGTTTGGTGGGGGGCTTCTTCTCGGTTCTGGCTCCTCCGAAGGAGTTCTATCAAATATTTTGTAGGTCCGGCTCATCAGGAGGAGTCCTGCCAAACACCCCTAAGCCTATCCTCCACATGAGTTTTAACCGGCCATAATCTAGTTTTATGATATTTTCATGATATATGATGTTTTTTATCCTACGTGCCATCTGCCTACTTAGCATGGTCCAAGATTCTTATAAAACATGGTTTGTGAGTTATAATGCATGGCTTAATATAAGAATTTTTGTTACACTCACAGATATTCTGGTAGTGATCGCCTGTTTTGTGGTAGTGTTTGTCTACCGTGATACCATGAAAAACCATGTCGTCTTGTGCGAGGGAAAAAAAAGAGATGGAAGGTGACGGTGAAAGGAAGGCAGTACATGACTGATTATTAGAAGTGATACACAGATATTTGCTCTGTTATTTTTGGAAGAGATTCGCGTAGAGAAGGCAACCCTGCAAAAACGGTGTAACGTGGTTTTGTTTCCTTCTCGGTACGGGAAGCAACGATCGCATGCGGGAAGTGGGAGGGAGGGAAAAAAACTAAGGAAGCAACGATTGCACGGGGAGAATGAAAACCGAAGGATCCAGCGATCCAGCGGCCTGTGTGAAACAAACCCAAGGGGTTCGCTGATTGGGACTTGCGCTGGCTTTTAAGCGCCGCCGCTAGCTGCTGCTGGCTATTTGAAGCGGCGACTAGAACGACTGCAACATCGGCGGCGAGAAGTGATCGGCAAGCGAGGCGTCTCTTCCGCCGGCCACCATCAGGTGAGTGAACCTCATCATCTTGCCTGCATGCATGCAGATCGTTCGTGCCTGCCTTTGTCTACTGGTCCTCTACTCATCTTCGTTTTTCTCTCCATCGCAGCGGCTAGCGACCGACGGTGCTCTGAGCCTCTGACCGGTGGCAATGGCGCCTCCGACGAGACGCCGGAAGAAGATAGCCCTTGCCGCGGCACCACCGCTGCCACCTCTAGTGTGTTAGGATAATCATGACTTGGAGTGTGTTTCAAGTCTGTTTGTTAGTTAGCGCGTATGTGGTTGCATGCTGTTGATCAAATGCATGCGTGTATATGTCTGACGTATGTGCGTCGAGGCTGATCGAGTCTAGGAGGCCAAGTCTTGGCGGTTGAATGCATGCAGGAGCACACCATGCGAGAAGGATGGAGACCAGTTCATGTGGAGGAGTATGTGGCTCACGATCCTGTAAAGCCAGGTCATCCAAGCTACCATGCGTACGTGTGCGTGAAGGTCGCTAAATGGAAAAAAATTCGGTACGGACCATCCCTACGGAAACACGGTGCGGATTGTGCAGCTGACAAGTGGACCACGGTGCATGCACATGCAAGATCTGATATCCCATGGGCCACATGTCAGCCACTCATCCGCACCGTGTTTCCGTAGGGATGGTCCTTACCGAATTTTTTTCCCGCTAAATGGGTGCGTGTGTGCTGCGTCGCCGTGGGTATAAATTGGCCGTGTAGGCTCGTGTTTTAGAGTGAGCCGAGAGAAGCAGAGAGAGTGCCGGTGTTGTGTCACCGCTGCGGCGTTCATCGCCTCGGCAGGCGTGGGTCGCCCGGCCAGTCTCCTCTCATGTTCCAAGTGTGTCCCGAGTTGTGTTATCATTAATAATAGCCAAGATACAGGCGTTCGTCACCGCGGCGTTCGTCGCCGGAATTTTCTTGTCTATTGTTTATGTTATTATGATCGTCCGTCGATCCTCGGTCCCAACAATTGGTATCAGATCCTAGGTTAGGGAGAGGAGAGCCAGCTGAAGATGTCATCATCGGCACCACGTACGGTCGTGGTGGAGCGGGTCATTGGCGGCATGGCAGAGATCGCAAAGCCTCGTCGTGCGATTCGTTCGTGCTGATGGCGGTCGGCACGAGGTGACGATCAACGGCGGTGGGGCGCTCAGGCTCCAGACCGTGTGTCGGTCTATGGAGGTGCTGAGCACGGCGTGTGTCGCCGGCCGAAAAAACGCATGTGTCACCGAGAAGAAGACTGCAACGTTCGTGCGGAGATGGGGCGTGCAGAGGTGGCCGCGTCAAGTCGGGAGGCTGTAGTGGCGGTCGTGCCGTTGAAGACGACGATAGCTGCAAGGCAACGACAAGTCAAGATTTGGGGGAGTTTGTTAGGATAATCATGAGTTGGAGTGTGTTTCAAGTCTGTTTGTTAGGTAGCACGTATGTGGTTGCATGCTGTTGATCAAGTGCATGCGCGTATATGTCCGACGTATGTGCGTCGAGGCTGATCGAGTCTAGAAGGCCAAGTCTTGACGGTTGAGTGCATGCAGGAGCATGCCATGCGAGAAGGATGGAGACCAGTTCATGTGGAGGAGTATATGGCTCATGATCCTGCGAAGCCAGGTCGTCCAAGCTGCCATGCGTACGTGCGCGTGAAGGTCGCTAAATGGGTGCGTGTGTGCTGCGTCGCTGTGGGTATAAATTGGCCGTGTAGGCTCGTGTTTTAGAGTGAGCCGAATGAAGCAGAGAGAGTGCCGGTGTTGTGTCGCCGCTGCGGTGTTTATCGCCCCGGCAGGCGTGGGTCACCCGGCGAGTCTCCTCTCATGTTTTAAGTGTGTCTCGAGTTGTGTTATCATTAATAATAGCTAAGATATAGACGTTCGTCGCCGCGGCGTTCGTCGTCAGAATTTCCTTGTCTATTGTTTATGTTATTACGATCCTCCGTTGATCCTGGGTTCCAATATAGTGATCGACCCTGCCACCGCCGACCGCCTCAGCAAGCTTCCGGAGGAGATCCTTGCGCAGATCCTGTCGTTCCTGCCGGCGCAGGAGGCGATCAGAACATGCGTCCTCGCGTGGACCTGGCGCGACGTCTGGAAGTTCACCAGACGCCTCCGCATCACGGGCGACTCCGTGCATGAGGTCCGGGAGTTCGTGGATCGCCTGCTTGCCGTCCGCCTCGACGGGCTCAAGCTCGCGTCCCTGGAAGCGAGCGAGATCAGTTTCGATCCGTCAAAGGAGTTCGTCGACGTCGATGACGAGCCCTATATATATCGAACCCTACCTCGACGACGAGGACACGTCCAGCCTCAACAGATGGATCCGCCGCGTGCTGCTGGAATGTCAAATCCAGATGCTCCGGGTTAACATACATGCTCTAGGGTGCCTTGATGCCTACATGCAGATGGGGAGTAGGCCCCTCGTCTCGCAGCACTTGACCAGGGTAGACTCACAGGCGTATGGCTCGTCTGTCGCTGCCTCAACCTGGATCTCTGTCCTGCGTTGGAACATCTGGAGATCAATGAGTGCTGCTTGGCCGCTGTGAGGAAGATCACGTCTCTTTCGCTTAAACGCCTAGTCATCACATCCTGTGATTATAATGGAAGATCAGAAGCGCGTTCGGGTTTGCGTTCCACGTCTCGTTTCTTTGTGTCTGGATCACAATAGTGTCAGGACTCCCCTATTGGAGAGAATGCCAGAGTTGGTGGGGGCAAAGGTCCGGATTAACTCATTTCTGGATGACTGCCATTGTGAAGATCCCATGGCTTGTTATCACGTTATGCGGGCTGGTGACATTTCAGATAGTGATGACGAAGAAGGTTCATCTGATTATGCCAGACAAAATACAACAAAGTGTGTGGTTCTTGAAGGTTTAGCACAAGCTAAAGACCTAGTGCTGATAGCGGATCGCCCAACGGTACACTTAAACATGTATTCTGTCCCTGTCGATTACTCACCATTAATTATATATGTGTTCTGGTAAAAAATTATCCCTGCTGATAGAAATTATATATTTCCACACTCATGCATTCCCACCATCTGAACTTATTGAGTAAACTATATATAGTTTCATGCATGTTCTCGTAGTCCAGATAAAAAAACGAGTTTTATTTACTATATTTTTTCTCTTTGCAATCTGTCCAGTTTATTTTCAGAAGGGATCTGAGGTGGTGCCCCATATTTTCCAAGTTCAAGACCCTGGTACTCAATCACGATTTCTGGTGTCAACCAGCTGAATGCAGTGCACTAGCGTGTATTCTTGAACATGCGCCACTTTTAGAGAAGCTCACACTTATTCCACACCGGGTAAAATATTTCTAAACAGGGAACCACTGTTGCATTGCTGACTGAATTTTAGTCATTCATTGAACTCGGTGGTGACTTCATTTCAGGTACTGCCCGCTAGAGGCAAATATAAAGCGCAAATAAAAGGACACCACAGCGAAATTGAACAGAATCACTAGTACAGAAAAAGTTTACCGTGGTGGGCACTAAGCTATTAACCGAGGCGAACAAAAGGTCACGGTAAATGTGACCCTTTACCGAGGCAGTTTGTTGCCCGCCACGGTAAATCACGAAAAAAAAAGAAAAACCCCATAGATAAGCCCGGCGAGCCCATCCACGGGGCGCCGCCACCGCCGTCGCTCGCTGGAGAGCCCGTTGCTCGCCGTGGGGATGGAGGAGCGCCGCTGCTGCCCGGATCCACGCCGCCGCCGACCGGATCCACGCCGCCGCCGACCGGATCCATGGAGGGAGGGACGGGAGGAGGTCGGGGCGCCGTGGGGGCCCCGTGGGGATGGAGAAGCGCCGCCACCTCCCGGATCCACGCCGCCCTGCCCGGATCCATGCCGCCACCGACTGGATCCATGGAGGGAGGGAGGAGGGAGGGACGGGAGGAGGCCGGGGCGCCGTGGGGATGGAGAAGCGTGGCCACCGCCCGGATCCACGCCGCCACCGCTCGGATCCACGCTACCACAGCCTGGATCCACACCGCCCTCGCGTCGCTACCTCCACCTCGGGGGAAGCCACGCCGGACCTGAGGGAGGGGCGCCCGGCCTCGGCCCTCACGTCACCCGCCTCCGCCTTGGGGGGAGCCGCGCCGGACCTAACGGAGGGGCGCCGCCGCTGGCCGTCGTGCTCAGGAGGGGGGAGAGAGCGGGAGAGGAGTGGCGGGGGAGGAGAGCGCTCGGGGAGGGGTGCGGTGCTGAGAGGAGTCGCGGACCGGGGGAAGAGCGGCGCTCGGCGCGGAGAGGAGTGGAGGCGCTCGGCGCCTGAGTGTGGTAGGTGCGACTGTGGGTGGGGGACTAGAATGGGCTAGGGTTCCCAATTCCTCAGGCTATTTACTACAGAGTCCTTATCGGGCTGACATGGGCTCGACAGTGATTTACCGAGGCGGGGTGTTATAAGGAGCCCGCAACAGAAATTGAGGTATTTTCTGAGGCGGCCTCTTTTATAGTAACTGTCTCCGTTAATGGATTTTACAATACGGTTTCTTGTAACCACCTCGGTTAATAAAAATGACTGTCTCGATTAATCGAGGCATTAACCGAGGTGGTTTTCAGTGCTGCCCGCCTCCAAAAAGAATTCCCAAACGGCTCGCAAAAGATTTTTTTGTATTAGTGAATATCGCAACACCTTAAGATAGTCGAGATCAATTGTGAAGATGTCAATGAAAGATTTCTTAATGTCTTGAGTTTCTTTGGTGCGCTGAACATATGTAAGATTTGGTGCGTTGAACATATGTAAGATAACAATCAACTCTGCTTTTACTCTACATTTCTATGTATTATATTAGCAGTAAGGTAGCAACACTATATGTAAGTTTTATGCGCATGTGGTGAAATATGGTAGAATACCATAAATAAAAAAACAGTAATAAAACAGTTCTATGCTTTGACACAAACATGAGCACAGAAAAATTCTTCATGTTTTACTGTTTCCTGCATATATCCTACAAATGATGAAATAAAACAATGACAGTTCAAAATGTCATTAAGCAATATAGATTTAAACCAACAGTTTGAGATAAATGAAGACAGCCCTTTTTTGCAGTATAGGAAGAGTACCGAATTCATAGTATTTCAATTGTTACCCACATAAAAGCTTATTAGTGATAAATAAATTGCATTGCTTGCATGCACTACTTAGCAGGGTAGGTTGAATTGGGTGTACATAACTAGTGGTTTCTTGTGAATAGGAGAACATATGTTTGGACCAACTAGTTTCAACTTTCAAATCACACACTGCCACACTGTCATGTATATGGCTATTTAGACTAATCATGGAGAAATAATATCATCACTTTTGCTAGAAAATGTCTGTGGAGCAATTCATTTATAGTTTTTTCTAACTTATATTTTCTAGAGTAAATTAAAATAGTGGCTCTTAAACTAATGTGTCCTTAACAGGTCCCAAAACTATAAAATTATACCAAAGTCCCTAAACTAAATAGGTGCCTCAATCTCAGTCCAAAGTAGACATGAGCATTTTGCGGGGCGGGCTTGGTTCGGGCTGGGCCGAAAAAAGGTTATTTCAGGCTGAAAAACTCCCGCCCATGACTGTCTCACTGGGCAGGTTGGGCCTAATTTTTCGGGCCTAGGCAGGACGTCCACACATTTTGTAGTGTAGAATAGCAAAAACAGTATTTCGGGCCGGGTTCAGGCCCAAAAAAAATTTTCTAGGCAGCGGGATCTCTGCCCAGGCCCAGTAAGGTTCATGGGTGGGCTAAAACCCATCGGGCTCAGGACGGGCTCATTTTGCTCAGGTATAGTCCAAAGCAATCACATCATAGGAAATTAGCTAACAAGGTGTTCTAGTGTGGGACCAACATGGGTGCATAGCTCATAATTACACGATCGGTCCCTAAACTATTAGTGATTCTCACCTTGGTCTAGAGACTAAATATGAAATCGCAAATCTAGATCCTTAATCCATTGTGGTACTACAATATTGGTCCAAAGCATCTATGCCTCCACCATTGGAAGGACGACGCACTCAAGCAAGCGTTGGTGGCTACGTAGCTCTGTCTAGAGAGGATACCCAGCGGAGCTAACAAATAATAGTAGTTTAGTTTGGCCACAGACAGTGTCCAAGCATATTCACCTAGAACAAACTGTGTCCATGCACACTATTAGAATGAGCTATGCCCGTAGGGTTCTCAACTATAGTTTGCTCTTTGGGATGGTGTCCATGCAACTGCCCAGAATGAATTATTGCCACTTAGGGTGATCATGTTGGTGGTCTTCTACAAGTAATGCCCGTGCGTGACAACACTATCCGACCAAGTCACATTGTGCTGCTGGCATGGCAATTGGTGCCAAGACAAGATGGTATGTGGATGATAAGGTCAACAATGAACCTTTGCTCCATGCCTATCCAACGAGCTAGTAGATGATAATGAATGAGTATGTTAAGGCTATTTTGTGCCAAGATAGAGTACTTAATAAATAGATTAGGGACCTTTGTGATTTCATAGTTTCGGGACTTAAATGTGCATCACGTAATAGTTTAGACACCGACCATGTACTCATGAACTACGAACCCATGTCAGCTAATTTGTTGTGATGTGGCTACTTTGGACCAAGATTGTGGTACTTAAATAGTTTAGGGACCTAGATCTGCAACTTATAGTTCCATAGCCAAGATGAGAACGATGTAGTAGTTTATGGATCGCCGGTGTATTTTACTCTGTAATTTATTAAAAATGAATGGGATTTTTTATATTCTATTAAAAAATGTGGCACATTTCAAGAATATAGAACTCTGGCAGAATTTGTATTTGTTGAGACTTATTGAGTAGTTGTCTTAACTATCAATTATATGCCATTCCAACGAAACATTTGAGTCATTAGCTTATGTGGTCTATTTTCCATAAGTAAATTCTAATGCTCTAAATTCTATTCTTGTATAGATTCTTGCCATGTTTCACTATTGCTGTCAATGCCCTCTTAACTTATCGTGCTTCTCATGTTTGTGAAGGTTTTGAGATCAAAGTAACAAAAAAAATGATGAAGGAACAACTATCTCACTGAACTGATAAATATATGCAATAGAAAGCAAAGCCGCCTTCGTCATGGGAAGCACCATACTATCAGGAATCATACTATTTGTCTCTTCAGTCCCACTCATAGGAACATGCTGTTTGTCTGTGGTTTTGGCATCCAGATTGCCTAGCTAATGGTTGGTTCAACGTGCCTATCCATTTCGTGTTATGTTTTGGCATCCAGATCGAGATGTTGCACATGTTGCAATGATTATACACATAAGTTGCAAGCGTTTGTCCCCGATGTTTCATCTATTTTTTAGACATATACTGCAAATGTGTTTATCTGGACGTTGCATATGTTTTACACATATGATACAAGTGTTTTTATCTGGATGTTGCGTATGTTTACAATGGTTTAATTGTTTTTGCAAGTGTTTCATATGTATGTTTCAAGTGTTTCATTTGCCTTTTTTTGTAACACCCTAAAAATTTGAAAAGAAGAAAAATAGGAAAAACATGATTTTTATATTTATTTTTGTGAAGCATGCAAAATTTAGAATAAGAATAATTTTTATAAATTTAAAATCAAATATAAGGGTAGAAACATGTTTGTGCATTCATGCTGCTGCATTTGAAGTTTTGTATTGAGTGGTTTCAATCAAATTTGATTTGAAAATCATTTGAAAAAGGAATTTGAAAAAAAAATTGGAAAAGGATTTCTTATTCTCTCTGCTCTCGGGCCGTTTCTCCCCGCAGCCCAGCGTGCGCGGCCCGTTTTTCCCTCCCTCCCGGCCGGTCTTCTCTTCCTGGGCCGAGCCCAAGTCACGGCCTGTCGGCCCGTCACCGCGCGCGCGCGTCTGCGTCCCGCAGCGGCCGCGTTTTTCCGCCCTGAGCCGCTGACATGTGGGCCCCGATTGTCAGTGACTCTTCTCATCTTTCCTTTCTTCTTCCTCCGGCCGAACGCAGCTTTTCTCTTTCTTCTCCGATTCGGTGAATCAAATCCACCGCGCATCTTCGTTATTTCCTTGTTTCCTCGCGCCTCCGGGCTATAAAAACGGAACCCCTGTGCTATTCCGCATCCAACCCGTCCCTTTTGAGCCGTTTTGGTCGTCTCGTCGAGCCACCGCACGTGCCACCGCCGCCATACCCGCCACCGCAAGCACGCCGCCGTCTTCGTCCACCCCGTGCCCTAGTTCTTGCCTGGGGTGAGTTCGCCTTGCTTCCAGCTACCTCCCGGTGTATCTCTTTCGTCGAATAGTGGCCGGAGCCGTGTTTTAGCTTTTTCCAGCGATGGCGCCGCCGTGGAAGCTCGCCGTCGGGCTCGATTCCGGCCGGAGCGCCGCCCGTTTTCCCCAGATCCAATCTGGACCGTTCGTTTTAGATCTAACGGCTGTAAATAGAAGATACCGGTTCGCTGGTGATTTTGTAAAAGAAACCCTGAAGTTTTTAAGTATGTAACCCGCGGTCCAAAGCGTAATCTGGAAAAATACGTTTTGATTTATTGAAAACGTAATTCGTTTCGGAAAAAGAAAAATACGCTTTCTGATATTTACAGTTTTGCCATTCAGATTGTTTTAGTTGTAGAATTTTCGTTTTAACTCCGATTTGGTCCATTCAAATTGCGTTAGATTCGTATTTGCGAGCTCTACGTGATGATAGAACTGTACAGTAGGTTTGAGATAATTTATTTTCAAGTTTATATTAAAGTATTTATTTTTCTATAGGAAATCTTTGGAAATTCATAACTTTGTCGTTTTAGATCCGATTTTCGTGATCTTCGCGTCTGTGTGATCCTAGCAAGTTGTAGATTCATTTTAAAGACTTTTTATTTTATTTTCTTACTGTTGGTGTATTGTTCTAATTATAGTCTTGTTTGTCTATGCATGATTGCCTCTGGATGTGTGTTGTTGATAATGGTTGATCAAGTATAGACGGTGAGAAATTCGTTGGAGATCAAGAGCTTTACTACGAGCAAGATCTTCAGGACCAGTTCGAGCAAGGCAAGTATAGCATGGGATTATCCTTGTTGCCCTATTCACCTTATGCAAACAATATCATTATGCATTTATTCCTTGTTAAGGATGACTTAGCGATTGATCCTTTACCTTGGTACCCATTATATTGCATTGAGTAGTGTGGCTAGTGCTTAAACATGGACTATGATCATGTAAATTGATTAGAGGAATATGCAACAAACATTAAAAGATGATTTTGATTAATGTTTAAAGGAGATTAGAGCATGGGGGTTACTTTTGATGCTCTAATTGCTCTCCATAAGGACTCATCTATAAGCGACAATCCGGTATTTACAGTACAACTGTGGGGGCTATATGGCTCTGGCTTTAGTCATATAGAAGGACCTTTTCTAGCTTGTTAGAGGTATTCCTTTATGGCGTAAGAATGGCTTGACGAATCGGGTATAGTGCGGCCTCTGTCCTCATGTGTATAGGCTGCGTGTTATTGTGCCATCAGGAAGGGGGGCTCTACATCTGTTTGCCGAGTGAAATCTAATGACCCTAACTTGTTAGACGAACCTTCGAAAGACTTCATAGTGTTTACCTTGCCTGCTCACCTTGGTAGTGTTTTGGGAGTAATTAACCCGGGCATTTGGGTAACACGACTCACAGTGAAAGTGTACAACCTCTGCAGAGTGTAAAACTGTTATAACAGCCGTGCTCACGGTCACGAGTGGCCTTGGACCCTTATGGAATAGTTGAATAATTGTTTATGATTATGTTCTTGCTATTCATTAATCATTTCACATGGATCATATGTTTAATGTTTATATTGAGACATTTTGATGCTATTGTTCTGCTAAAATCATGCTAACTAAAAGCTACATGCTGATAAACCAATGAATGTGTCTTTTTGAGCCTCATGAACCCTATGTTACACTTGTTGAGTACGAGATGTACTTATGCTTGTTTATTTCTTTTACTTGGATAAAAATCCCGGATGGGTAACAGATGGAGGTAATAGTGACTACTACGCCTACTTCCCTGAAGATTACTAGTCTTGCTGTCAACCAGTCAATGTACCTGTGACTGGAGCTACCACGAGAGATTTTTATTTATACTTCCGCTACATTTGTGTTAAGATTATGTGTTTAAATATCGTGATGTAATAACATTTGTGATGATACTTTTGTTATAATTTGTGAACTTATGTGTGATTGATCTCTGGGCGCACATAAGGGTATGCATTCTATTTGGTCGATAAATGGGTGTGACATTTTTTATATGTTGCAAGTGTTGTATCTGAATATTTCAAAAGTAGATCGGGTATTGTACATGGGATACACGTGGGAAGCGGGAAGGTGTGTGAGTGGTCCCCGTGTGGGTGACGTTCCGGTGACATGGGCCCCCGCGTGAGCGTGGGTGAAACAGGCGTGGTCGAGCGACGTCCGGATGACACGGGCCTACGCGTGGATGCGCGAAACGGAGAAGGAGACCAGCTGTAGCCATAGGCGTCCGAACGAGGACGTCTGGGCGCTAGCTGTGCCCTTTTTATTTTTTTGTCTTTTCATGTTTATTATTTGATCGGTATGTGGTGTGCTGGAACATACTCCCTCTGACCCAAAATAGAAGTCATTCTCGCTTTCTGAGAAGTCAGTTTTTTTAAACTTTGACCAATTATATATAAAAGAATATTAATATTTATAATACATAATTAGTATCATTAAATAGATCGTTGAATATACTTTCATAATAAACTTATTTGGAGATATAAATATTGCACGCATTTTCTAAACCTAGTTAAAGTTGAGAGAAAATTTGACCAGCACGCATCCCATAACGTCATCTGTTCCGGAACGGAGGGAGTACCATCGTAGTATGGGGTTCGGTAGTTGTCGGGCCCATCCAAGGAGTGTGGGTCGGCGGTGAGGAATTGGCCCAGCCTTATTTGAACAACGCGGCCTGCGTCGAGGATGGCCTCCGAAGTGGCAAGAGCAGCAACAGATGCTCACTGGGCCTGAATGGATGGGTGTGGAAACGTTTACGTGGGCTCAGCCCGTGAGTGGGGGTAGGAACCCAAATTCGTGCTACCTTTCCTCGATCCCGCAAGCATGCGCAGGGCACACGGAGGAAGGCCGGATCCAATCCATGCATCATCCTGCTGCCTCAACGGAAGAGTGCTAGAGTGAGTGGTGTTCAAGTTTGGAGAAGATAGTTTGTAGTGGCTAATGCATTGGCACGATCATCCAGCAGAATGTAGACTAGCCATAGTGTTCAATGCCTGTTACTTATTTGTATATATCGACACCTCACAATCAGATCATAAGTACCATTAAGTTAGCACCGTCGGGTATATTGGCCAACTCAAGGCTGTTGGTCGCGAAAAAGTTAAAAAAAAATCATTTGACCCAAAGTCAGCGACGACTGCCAAGATAACCATGCTCCAAAATGTTGTCCAACAGCAAAAGTTGCTCCTACTTTGTGGTGTGCCTGCTATGCTAAAAGCTCTTTGTTAGACCAAGTCAAAAAAAAAAAAGCTCTTTGTTAGACCGTGTCTGAACCGGCCGATTTCGGCAGCTAATGACAGGCTCTATGTATATTCTTAGTTTTTGGTCCTATATACAGTAATACACTCCTGCACATTATTTCCTATCTTAACCCCCCAAAAAAATGATCTTGGCTGGAATTGGAATCTCATACTACCCTTATTCCAAGGAAACTGTCCCATTCACATAGGCATCCTGAATTCAGATGGGCATATAGCACGGAGCAGAGAGGCCCAGCACAGAGCGGCGAGCGCCCTCTCGGAGTTGGAGTCCTGGGGCTCGTTGAGTTGTAAAATTTTTTATAAAATGACACTGTAGCAAATTTCATTGTTATTTGTCGATTAGTGTCCAATCATGGTCTAATTAGGCTTAAAAAATTCGTCTCGTCCATTTCATTTAAACTGTATAATTAATTTTATTTTTTATCTATATTTAATATTTCATGCATGTGTTCAAAGATTCGATGTGACGAGGAATTTGAAAATTTTTGCAATTTTTTTTTTAACTAAACAGGGCCCGGTCTTGCAAGGAATAGCGTGGAGTGTTTCTGGGTCTCGGATCTCGCGCCCAACCGCCAACCGCTTGCCCACACTTGTGCAGCAGTTTTCTCGATCCACTCGCAGTTGCTTGCTCCGAGTCCATGTGCCCGCCCGGCAGGGCGGCTATGCTTCAGTGTTTGTGCAGATCGGTTACTACTCTGAACCACGATAACCTTTTTTTTTTCTAGAAACGGAAATATGTATTAATATTTCAGCCTCCGTATCGATTGACGATACATAGCTGTAACCACGATAACCCCCTTGTATTGTCAGCTAATAAAATCCTTTCATGTTCGCCTAAATTGTAACCCAAACCGATGATCTGAATATAGAGCATATTTACCCCTACTACTCTCTTAAAGAAGGAAAAAAAATAGGTACGGTCACTTTACGCATCTTTAGAAACGAAGCAGCAGTACATATCATCTCCTTGAAATGATGGCACTTTAAATTCCTTTATAAAGAAGAAGAAGAAGAAGAAAATACTCTCTGATACCTCTGTCTAGAGTTAAAGGTGGGCAAATGTTTAGTACGAAGCATCATTCACAGCTTCCACTTTTGAAGAATATGATGATTGACAGGTAATGTTTATACGACTTCGTCAATCATTCTTCTTCTGAACGATACTACAATAGAACAGCCCCTGCGATGCGATGCGATGCTTTCATGGTGCCGGTGGGCCACTTTTTCCTCTTTATAAGTGGTCTGGAGCACAGCATAATCCGTAGCCCCATGCAGGCCCGGCCCTGGGGGCGGGCAAGCGGGGCGGCTGCCCCAGGCCCCCCGAGACGTCAGGGCCCCCCAGCATGTATACGGTGTAGGAGTAGCCGTCAGGCCCCCTATATGTATACCATGTAGGAGTAGTATGTTTTTTTTTTGGAAACATGTAGGAGTAGTATAGTTGGGGGTTGGCTGAAGTACCATAGTGCGGGCGGCTTCTCAGTGCCACTGCTGTGGCCATGAGCCCAGGGGCAATGTGTGCATCAATTTTTTTTTGTTTTATTTTGCCATACAGCAATGTGTGCATCAATGCTTTATGCTAGTTTTCATTTACTAAATGTATTTTAAAAATTCCAGCACAAACACAGGAGAAATATAGATGAATCAGTAACTATTGCGCATAGGAGCAAACAAATACTACTAGTCGCGATGACAAGGTCTTACGGTAGACAATATATAACTTGAGCATTGATGAGGATAATAACCAGTACGTGACAAGATAATTTTCTAAAAGTGTATGACGTGCCCGGCGGAGCTTGCGCCCGTGGCTAGCGGAGCCCGCCTTCCCCTCCGACAGCGGCGGCCTCGTCCATGTCTGGCAGTGGCGGCCTCACCCATGCTCGAAGGAAGAAGTTGCGCATGCGATGAAACGAACAAAGGCTTTCGGTGGGGGTTTCCTCCGTTTTCCAATATTTTAGAAACAACGCTCACTCGTTTCATCCCTATGAAACGTTTCCCTTCCCTCTTCTCATCGATACATGCAAAAGTTTATTTCTACTGATGTGACACCCTATCTAATGTACATAAAATTTGCATTGAGACTGGCTTAAGGGGCCTCAAATTTTTGGTCTTGCCCTGCGCCCCCAAATTCTCAGGGACGGCACTGGCCCCATGACACCAACTTGGATTTCCAGACATTGCTTAGTTTATATTATTAAGCACGTAGCAAGGTGATCTGATCGAAGGTGGCCCCGGGATGCGTGTGTGTGATAGCTACTCTCGCATGTCCGTCCCTGGAACACTGCTATATATCTGAGATCAATTCATTTCGAACAAACAAAGTACATGCCCATCCGTACAGGGCAATCTCTCTATGTACGTATGATTGCAAGTGCCACCAGCTACGTACCGTGCTACCATGCTATACGTAACAATCTACAGCCTGTTCGTTTCGCTGGTTTATTGTGGTTGAAAGTACTGTTCGCTGGTTTGTTGTGAGAGAAAAACACTATTGAATGACTGCTGATTTGACTGATAAGCTCAAACGAACAGGGTGCTAATCACGGCCGGAAAACCCTGATGATGATTAAACAACAGGAATGCATGTAAGCGCACTAGAGCAGTAATTGAACAACAGGCACAAGCAACGTAGTAGTACGTACGTACTTGTTGGATGCACACGCATCTGTTTGTGTCGATGTCGATGTCGATGTTGCTTAATTAAATATAAATACTATCACTCGCGACATTCAGGGATATGATGGATATTGTCGTGTCGATCGGCTCGGGCCGACAGGTAAACCGTAAACGTAATTAATTAACCCGTCTGGCCAGCCCCCTGATTACATGTACGGTTGCGTATGATCGCACACGCATCTCCTGCCGTCAATTCTGCACCCATGAATGAATGAATAAATTGAGAAACGCACTAAGCAAGGTTTAGGCCTTCCCTGCAGCCTGCTCCGCTGCCTGCCTCCTCCCTACGGTGACTATGTGACGCTGCAATTTAAGCAGTTAAGCTCATTATTCTGCAATCTGGTACTGTACATACAAAGCTCCAAATGCATGATATCCAAGTCGGTAGATGTTGAGAGGAGGTGTTTCTTGGTCAGTACTTGCTCGCAAGGTAGGCAACAGAGGAGAGGAGGATAAGAGTTTTGCCGATACTACTAGTATAATTTTGATCCAATAATCATGATGGATCTATTGTTAGTTGGGGAAATTGTTTGGGTATGATATATCCAAATTAAATAAGATCCCCTGCACTATTATATGTACTGTATGGATGTACTCCTAGCTAGGGTGCGTACGTAGGCACGCACCGTTGATTTGAGCTGTAGGTTGTTGCTGCTGTCTGCTAACCACTTGTATATACGTACCTAGGTTGCTCAAGTACTACTGTAGTTCGTAGGATTAGTGTATATATATCTATTACCCTACAGCTGGCTACAAAATAACTTATTCTTTAGCCACTTTGAGTTACGATAATTGCTATGCTAATTTATGAGATTATAGTAACTCCTTACCATGTGATTTACTATAACATTATGGTAAATATCCCCATGTGCTATAGTAATTCAACTATCGTAAATATATACTGATATTATAGTAAATTAGTATATAAAATTATCGTAAATAGATACTCCACTATAAAAGGGAGCTAACTAAACAGAGATGGGAGTTGTGCATTCGTACACACGTGCACCACAGCTGGCTAACGAACTCGATCAACCACCTACTGCAAGCATGGTACCCGTACGATGCTAAAAGTCAACGTAGATAGAATTGGGATGGATATTGTTAGTTGGGCAAAGCATTGTTCGGGAATTGAAATAACTCCAGGTTTGTTGGATGTGAGTTTTTTTAGGAGAATTGTTGGATGTGAGTTACCACCAAAGTGATTTACCCCCTTTGATGTTGGACGAGTTGTAGATCCCCAAAGTGCAAACAAGTTTTACAAACACAGAGTACTTGTGCGTGTGATTTTCTCTGCGTGATGATGATGGATGCGTGTCCACGTGCGTACACACGCGGTACATATGTACTCCACCCAACGCGACATGGTGGCAGAATATATACTATAACAATCCATCATGCATGTAATTTGTAATGTAACCATCGGTGGCTCAATGATTCAGGTCCCCAAGTTGATGATGCACGTTATTAGCCCATCATATATCATCGGGTGCAAGAAGGCATCTGGAATTAATGCAAGTCAGACTCAACTGCTAGGGGGTCTTGAAACTGAGGGACAGGCCACTGGAGTAAGGCCTGGTTTACATGTCTTCCAAATTCTAAATTTTTACACTCTCTCTTCATCACATCGAATCTTTAGATACATGTATGGAGCATTCAATATAGATAAAAAAATAACTAATTGCACAGTTTGGTTGTAAATCACGAGACAAATCTTCTGAGCTAAATTAGTCCATGATGAGACACTAATTGCCAAATACAAACGAAAGTGCTACAGTAGCCAAATTCTAAATTTTTTTACATCTAAACACCCCCTAATTATTGGAGTCGTACGGAGAGCGATGATTATCAGAATGCTGTACTTGTACAGCCTGACAGCGTGTTTGTGTGGCAGCACCATACGTGGACGGCGCAGGCTGGAGCCTGGATGGTTCATCCGGCTCCGGCGATCGAGTAGGCCCGGCGGCCCGGTTGCCGGTCGGGTAGCCACTAGCCACAAAGACAGAGCATGATACGTGCGTCCGTCGGTGCGTGGCCGCGCGCGGGCATTTTCAACCAAAAAAACGTTAACGAGAGAGGTAGCCGGTGGGCGGTAGCGTGCGGTCGGAGAGGGACAACAGCCGACACGGACGGGTGCAGATGCCGACGGGGAGGGAGACCGGACGGAGGCGTCCGCGTCACTCGCCACCTGCTGGCCTAGCTGGCTGTCTGGCCTCGATTGGACTCGACGCCGGCCGTCGCGTGCCGGCCTGTGCCTCTTCGATCACCATCCGTCATGTTCGGCACGGCACGGTGGAATAAGCACGCAACCAGAGAGATCGATCGCAGCCTTCGTGCTAGCATGCGTTCGCCGCGCCGTCCGGGCATCGGCACATGCATGGGCGCGCGGCGCGGTGATGGATGCACATGCTAGGTCATCATAGTACGCACGATCGATATGATCCATCGCGCGACAACTTCTGACCGGCGCCCATCGCCGTCGACCCGTCATGGTGCTACTGATAGGCCTCTCAAAGTCACACAGGTGCTTCACTCCCGCGACGACAAAGCGCCTCTCGTCATATACAACGGAGAACAAAAATCATGTCACCTAGCATACTAGTGTACTCTGTGACTCTGCGTGCATTTTCGTCTCTTTTTTTAATATTTCAATTTCAAATAATACTACTAATTATGTACCATAAATTTTAATGTTTTTTATATATTTAACCAAATTTACGCATGTTTGATCTTTCGAGAAGTGCGAACGAACAGTTAAAAATAAACAGAGAGAGGACTTTCTTAGGTTGGGATCGGCTGGATCAACCGGAAAGCAACTCTTGAGTAAACCAGCAACTGACGGACCGGCCAAACAGTTGCAGTTCAATGCCGCCCACCGCTGAGCACGCAGGTTTCTGAAGAAGCTATGTTTAAAGATGCCCCCGTAGGCGAAAAGTTTTTGAGTGTCATATCGGAAGAGGTGTTCGGATACTGTAACAGAACCAACCAATTATATAAAATTAAGTAAGAAAATCACCCGTCGAAGCAGATAATTTAGCATGCTTAAGCCCGTATAATCCGGTAGTTCGTGAAACTACGAAGGATTTCAAACCAACCAACATACAAACTAAGATCGTACAAGTTTAGTCGTCACAGTCACATATTACATAAAGTTCGCAACATCAGTTGAATACATCAGAGTTTAGAACATAAACTTATTACATACCAAGTTCATAATGAAATAGTGGAAGCAAATAGTTTTAAAGCCACACACATATTTAGTTCAGATACAGTGCCAAGAGATAATCATTTTCAACAAAAGCATCAGATAAAACATACGGAGCGACCATTGCCCTTGGTCCTAGTTGTCGCCCATCGCAGGGTACATGCAGTTGATGCAATAACCGTAGTACATCTGACCATCTGCAACACTAATGGGAACAACGCCCTGAGAAAGTACTCAGCTAGATTTACCCATCTTAAACCAAAATAAAGTGACACCAAGGAGTATGCAAGACTTTCTTTTAGTGGACTAGCTGACTCATTTGCGAAAAGCATAAGCTATCATGAATAAATCATTTTAAGTACTTTGCACCATGTTTATTATAACTATCAATCTAGGTAAGCACCTATGCTATAGCAATCACTTGATTAAGCAATAACATCCGGTTACCAACTTAGATTTAGCATTTCCAATACCATCCATATAACCAACAGTGTTCCATCATCATTACTACGATGCCGTAACTCGAGTCAAGTGCTCACTATCCAGAAACGATAGTGATTCGAATCGATTCCTAACCAGCTGATGATTTATTCCTCACACAAACCATACTCACCCGCTAAAATAGCTACAGATCACCAATGACACTATCCAGGTAAACGTCGCGGGACAAACTGGAACTGCAGTACCCAGGGACCGCCCGACAGCCAGGACGCACCTTGGGCTCACTCTTCGTGTCCCCGTTATACCCCTTCAGCACTAGTACGCACACCCGTGTAGATCCCGGCCCAAATAATGTCACTAGCTTCGCGGTCGAAAGGTACTTTATTCGGCCAGCTAAATATGAGGCATGCATTCAACATGACAAGAGGGACGAGCAACGATCCGTCCTTAACTGACATAGACGGAAAACTAATAGCACCCCAGAACCCTGTCTGGTTGCCTCTAACTTCTTCGTTCGGTCTTCAATTATCCATCAACACATGGTTATCTCCAGAATATCATCCATTTCATAGCTAAAGTATTCCAGTAACCACATATAATTGCAAGTGACTGGAAATCATTTATCGTTACTGGTCTAAGCAGGGCTAAGCAGTTATTCGATCATAAACCTATCAGGGTAAAAATATCATAAGATAGGCAAGTATAGTGATAAATGCATGAACAGTTTCACTCCACTTTTATAACTTAATGCAACAATGTATAAATTCATATATATAAAAGATTGCTTTTATAAAGTATGAGACTTATGATGCTTCGGGGCTTGCCTCACTCAAAGGAACTAGGTTAATGAACCACGCACTCGGGCAGGTCCTCTCCTTGATCCTCTACCTCTGGCACCTCCTGTGCCTGGATTTCTGGTGGGTCGGCTCCGGCCTGTTCCTCTTGCACTGCTACTGGCACTTCCTCCTGTGATCCTATATGATGCAATTGTATAAGTAAATATGCAAACGGTACATCGAATGCGATGACATGTGATGATCATGATGACATGATATGCAGATGAACACATTGAGACTTTATTGGATAGAATAGAGGTAAAAACTTTCTACAAGGTAGTCAACATCATCCAAGGACAGTTACCACTAGTGCATGTCATCTACTGTATTTTCTTCTGCTACTAACCCCCGCTACTTTTCCGCTAACTAACATATAGCCCAAGCACAAGTGCTACTACACTTTATCAACATAACTACACTGACATGCTAAATGACATCACCAAGTGATTTGATGCTTCAAAGATACACCAAAGCTTCACCATTAAACTAATCATTCATAAAGAATATTATTTCACTTTACTTTTAAACTAGGGTTACAACAGCAACATGTATTTCTAGTGCATAAAAAATCTAGAAAAATTACAGTATCATAGTCATACCATAAATAGCCTACCATAAATTTTTTATGATAATTGGATAAGTAAAACTGCCTACACAAAATTGACAAGCTAGAGGGTATAAATGAGCAAGAAAAATACTTTGTACTATGAAAAGTATCAAACAACAGATTTAGTATTTTTCCCATGATCTACCCAGTAAACAAATACTGTACAAAAATTATCATATGCATGTTTTATACTAATTTTTCTCTGTAGCAAAAATAACAAAAATCAGCCAATAAAGACACTTGAACTAGACATCAATATTTTCTACAGAACATGTATGACATATATTTTTCATGCAAAGCACATCACAAAAGAAGATTAACAAAACTGGAACCATATTTTTCTGATAAATATTCTATTTACTATGCATTTTCTAAGATAATAGCAATTACAAGAATTAAATAAAGCCCTATATAAAAGTATCACAAAATTAGCATGCAATATTTTTAAATTGTAGATCTAGTCATGAGGATTACAACAAAATTTGTTTCATAAATTTTGGAGCCATAAATCTCAAGATATGATTTTTGGAATCATTTACACATTTTCTGGAAATTTATTTTTCAAATCCTTTTAAAAACCAGCTGTTGAAATTGTTGGGTACACCCGCAGCTTCACCCCCAACTCCACACCAAGGGATAGACAGGCGGGGCCTGCGGGTCAACCGGCCCCACCTGCCAGGCACACCGTGGCAGGGGAGGCGCTGACCGCGCTGATCTCGCTGCCTGTGGGCTCGCCGGCGGTGAGGTCACCACCAGTGGCTTCCCCACGAAGAGGCGAACCCAATGCGCTAGCCGAAGGCGCCGGAGGAGCTCCAGGTTGAGCTCAACGGCTAGCATGGCGGTGCGGTGGCGCAGTTCACCGGCAGTACGCCGACTCCGGCCATGCCGAAGGTAGGCGAGGTGCGCGCGGGGTCCACAAGGTCAAGGCGAGCGCGAAATCGAAGAAAAATGGAGGGAAGGGGAAGAAGGGAGCTCTAGCCACGGAGGACCGAGCTCGGCGGCCATGGCACCGCCGCGGAGGGGAAACGCCGCGCGGGCCTTACCACGGCACAAATGGAGGCAACAGCGGGCGCACGGGGTGGCGGAGGTTGTGGCGAAGCCATTGGCAGACGCAATCGAAGAATGGCGGAGCTTGACGCCGGCGGGTGGAGCGACGGCATGCGGCGACGTGAGCTCCCGCTCGGCTTGCTGCTGCTGAGGTGCGGCTACTGTGGGCACGCGAGCGAGGAGGGGAGCCGGAGACAGAATGGATAGAGGGGGAGACGGGGCGCGGACCAGGCGGGGTGAAGGCAGGCCGGCGGTGCCGCGCGGCGAGCTCGCCTAGCGCGGTCGGGACGACGCGCGCGGGCGCAGGTGCTGGCAGTCCGGGCCGGCTCGCTTGGGTGGGCCGAAAGGAGGCGCAGGCCCAATTCCAGAGAAAAAATGATTTTTTATTTTTATTTTCAAATAAACAGCCCCATTTTTCTCTATTTTGAGCAATTTAAAAGCATTTTCTCAAATTGGTCCAAAAACAAAAGTTGTTTAGAATTTTAAACTCTACAACTTTGCTTTAGGGTAAAATTGAAATTCCAAATAGATTTTGAAATAAAGCTTCAAAGTTCATTTAAATCCAAAAACTCATTTTTCTAAATTATTTTTAAAAGTAAATTTTGAGAAACTTTTCTAAACTTGCTCATTTTTTGGTCCAAAAGAGACATCCACACAATTACGTATATATGTGCACGCAGCCTTCTGTTATACGGAATAGTACGCACCCAGGATGGAACAAGTAGCTAAAAGCAGCTTCCTCGGGCTTTGAAAAACACTAAAATACCTATAATATATTTTTTTTCTTGTTTTCTTTTCTTTTTGGGCGGTGTTTAGTTGTGTAAAAAAGTGTAAAAAGGTGTAAAAAAAGTATTGTAACACGTTTTGGCTTTATTTGGCAAATAGTGTCCAACCGTTGACTAATTAGGTTCAAAACGTTTGTCTCGCAAAGTATAACCAAGCTGTACAATTAGTTTTTTATTTCATCTACATTTAGTACTCCATGCATGTATCGCAAGTTTGATGTGACGGGAATCTTTTGTTTGCACAGTACTTTTTTTTAAGGAAGTAAACACAGCCGGTTTGTTTCACCAATTTTTTTCCTCAATTATTTTTCTCTCCACCTTATCTCTTGTGTCCACGCACGCACCTTATCTCCAGGACTCCACCGCACGCACCAGCGCTTTGTCGTCCACCATGAGGCCACCGCTGAAGAGGACGACGCACGGCTGGCCACCGGAGGAGCCCGAGCACGCGCGGCTGGCTGGAGGAGAGCGCGTAGCTGGGCCACAGTAGCGCTGCGCGCGCCCGCGGCCAGAGGCAGCGCCGCGCCACCTCTGCCCCTCCCCGCGCCGTCGTCGTCTGCGTCGGTCAGGAGGCCCCTCCCCGCGCCGCCGGGGAAGTAGTCGAGGACAAGCCGGTTGCGGTGCTACGCGGCCACCGGCCCGCCGCCGCCGCAGCCTCCATGCACGTGGCGAACTCGCCGTGCCGTGCCGCCGCAACATCCCGCAGGTGCTTCACCACCATGGCGGTGTCCTCCTCCAGCACTGCGTTGTACGACGTGCCGAGGCCGGCCTTTCGGAGCACCTCCGTTGACGCGCGCAACATGTCCGCGAGGGCTGGGTGGGCGGCCGATGGGGGAGAGGCGGCGTCCCCGCGATGCGCCGCCGCCTGCGGAGGGGTTTCCTTTTTCCGATTTCTTTTTTTTTTCGTTCGGAGGACGGTCGTAACGAGTTTTAACGATAATACGGCGTGCGTGGGCGGGGTTTACATGGCCGGGGGCACAGACGATAGGGTTAGTTATTTTTTAGGTGTATAGATACAGATTAACTCCATTCAAGTTTCAAGTTTGTTGGGCGACAGCATGCATTCGTGTACGCGTAGGTAACAGCTTGTTGATCTGCAAACATCTCCCGCTGGCTCGTTCGTTGGTGGCAGGCAGGCCGTCACTCAGGTGCGGTCGGCCAAGGACAATGGATAGATAGGGACACCAGAGCAATAGCGTCACGCACCAGCCGTGCCGGACGGCTTTTGCCTCTGTGACCGGCCGGCGGTGGCCGTGCCCTTCGTGCTATCCGTCGCGCGCTCGGTTCGCTCCGACGAGATGCACCAAGAACGTGCTGTCGCTGTCACTGTCGACGGTTCCAAAGTTGTCCTCGATCACGTCGGGAGTAACTGCCCGGCGTTTTATCGTTTTCTTTTTGTTGGACACAAATAAAGATCCACAATATAGTTGTCAAAAAAAATCCCTAATATTCTTCGTTCGAACATAAACCGTACTATAGATTATTGGAATCGGATTCGCCTTCAGATAAGTACTCGTTCATATAATCCTGTCTGATGACGTACGCGGGGTAACAAGAGACAGCAGCAGTAGCTTTTTGTGTGCGTGTGTATGTGTGCCCCCACCGGCCCACACCGTACCCCTTGGCTTGTTGATCCTGTAGCTCTTGCTGCTGCTTACATACATCATTCAAATCGGCTAACCGACGGGTGGGTAGCTTATTATCGTTGCCTAGGGTGCTTCTTGTTTCGCGAAATGCATGCATGAATCATAACGCATGCAAATGTATGGCCTGAATAAATCCATGTTATTTCCATGCGTGTACCGTATGCTATCTGGTGGTATATATGGCCACTACCTATGGAACGAAGAAGCACAGAGTGCAAGGAATCGATGCTTCCGTAGCTCCTCAGCCAATACCCAACAACAGGGGATGGGATGGGATTGGGATATGGTAGCATGTGCTTTTCGTTTGCGAAAAGGTACGATCGGGAGCCGAAATGATCACAATCCACGCCGTCGTCGCCACTCGCCGCTAGTACTCTCTATTTGATGGGGTGCCCACTGCAGCCCAAAAAGGAGCGGTGGCCACCGTCGTCATATCGTATTCATGCTCATGTCGGTCGCAAGAGAATGTTTGTGCCGCCCCTCCGGTCCGTCGAATGTTCATCCACACAAGACAAGACAGAACGTGTGTTATCTCCATCCACGAGCATGAGCACACACAGCTAGTACGCAGCTTGGTTGCTGGATGACCGATCATGATGCACGGTGGTGGCCTCTGTTCACCCTTATCTTTCTGAAACGGCCGGATCGGATCGCTACGTGATGCGTGCTACGTGGCAACCGGTGGATGCAGATCACTAATAACAAAGTATGTGCGACAGACACGGCCAGCATCAGAGGGGTTTCATTTCCTTTTGTTTTTTTTCTTTTTGTGGGTGACAAGAACAGAGTATTCATGCACGGAACAGTGACGACGCGAGTTTACTGTTTACATAGTGGCTGGAATCAAACTAGAATTAATTGAGGAGTTTACAAGACATGCTTGGCTCACACTCAGATCGACCACGTGCCTATGTTATATATTGCTCACATGGAGACTAAAGAAATGACAAATGTGAACTCAGACAGTATAATGACGATGGCTACAGCCGAGCCTACGGGCTACCTTAGTACTGTAGTAGTACTTGTTATAGCTAGGAGTATGTCAACGTAATAACAACACAAAAGGTGACAAAACTATATATACGCCCATCTGCACCGCAGATTATGAAAACGTTATGGTTGCGAGCACTGTACCTTCCTCTTTGTAATAAAGCAGAATGATATACATATCTCTTTTTATTAAAATTTGAAGAGATATTTTTCATCAACACGGCAGGAACAAGTATATATACATCCGCACACATGGACATGCTACCTCTAGTTTTGTGTATAGACATGTTAAGTTTGACCTATATTAAAAAAATAATGACATCGTTTCTCCTCCTGCATTAGTACATACAATATAATCAGTATAATAATCAAGTGAAAGAGAGAGGGAGTGAAAGGCCGGGGATTCAAGCTGAAAGATTTTGCAACTTATTTCCATATTGTGGACAAGATGGACACCATCCACCAGGCCATGGACGGAGCCAGCGGGTGGCACGGGTATGGTGCGGCATACCCTAGGCTGATCAGATAGAAAAAAATATAAATTATGAGGCAAATTTTGCTGCTGTATATCGAATTGCTAAATAGGTCTTTGCCAAATTGGATATGAGAATTTTGGTGCGGCATACCCTATGCCAAAATCCTAGCTCCGTCACTGCACCAGGCTACATGTACCAATGAAACCTTATTGTTGCAGCTACAAGAAACAAGGCCTCTTTGCTGCTAAATGTCTGATGCTCAAGGGATTTCTATGAAGATGTATGGGTTTGGTATTTTAGGTTAAGGGTTCTCTAGTCTAAAAATTCCAGGACTGACTTCACAGGTTGGAAATGACCGAATGTGGGTCATCATATCAAGTCGTCAGTGGAAATGCAGACGTCAACAATGTTGAACAAGAGCTGAAGAACTTAATTGATAATAAATGCAACCAGAAGGTGAAAAAGATTGTAGAGGATGGATGTCTGGGGCGGCGACATTCCCTATTGAATCCATTCTAGACACATTATCAAGATCTAAGGGGATGGAACTGACTCTGTACAACGTTCGTACCAAGGTGAACAGACTAAGTCCTTAAGCATTGGTTGGATTAAATTGTCTAAGGTCTCCGTTCCATTGCTAGAACGGAGGATGCAGTAAACTATGGATGAACTTTCACTTATCAGGGAAGGTCCATTGAGGGTGAAAATCAGTGGCAGAGATGTCTCCAATATTTTTTGTATTTGTGGAAATATTCATAGATAAGACTAGTGCATCTGAGGATTATAAAGGCAGAAATTATTTACTCAAAGGTCCTCCAAAGAAGCCTGATAATGAAGACTCATTAGTCAAAGTGCCTAAACTATGCTTGCAGTGGGTTGAAAATCATAGGCCTATCTCACGCGGTGCATTGATTTGGGTTATGCAGGGTAGGTTGGATTTATTATGCCTACATGCAAAAGCTTAAGATGATATGGAACAGTTTATAATTCACTTTACTTTAACATCTCCTCACTCATACCTTCAGCCACGGCTCAACTCGTCTTCTCCACTTAACCATGGCACAAATTCTTAGGGGAGACTCAGGGGATTCCACGAGGGCTCAACAACGGTGGGGGGGGGGGGGGGGGGGGGGGGGGGCTCGAGCCCCTCCCTCACCCCACCCCCAACCGCTAGATCCGACCTATTTCATGGGAAAATACCTCCACATCTGGGTAGCCTACATCCAAACTAGTCTATCTTGATCTCAATTCATATTACAACGGCTCTCCAAACTCGGACATCAAGTGAACCTTAATTCAGAGTATATATGAAATTTGGCACATATGGAGAATATTAAGAATACAATACTAGTTAGTTGCTCTATTGAACTAACTAGAGCATTCATGTCACAGGTTATCCAAATACTCATTGCTATTAACAAAACACAACATAGTGATCACCTCCAGGTCAAAATCGAAATGGATCCAACATGTGAAAACCAAAATGATGGTAAGAGACTGCAGGCAGCCCTATTGTCCACCATTGCTGCGATACATTGTAAAGGGTTGATCAAAGGGGAGATTTCACATCAGTGATTTCCACAGAAGCAGATGCATCTGAACCTAGCTTCATAGGGCTTCTCAAGGAGATGGTGGAGAGGAGAAGCAACAACATCGGTGACAACTTACAAATTGCAAAGGCTGTAGCTACACTGGTCCATTCAATGCTACGGTACAATCCTAGCAAGGAGCCATCCAAAAGGGAGCAGGAAATCGAGTCATTTCCAAAGGGCAATCACACCTAGCTTCATGGATGTCATGAATCTTAACGCTGCAGTACAGTGGATTCATGCAGTTAGCAACCTTCCTTCACTGGAAGTCAGCTCCATCTAAAACACAAGGAAGTAAATTAAAAGGGGTGCAACTTCCTTGTGTGTGCATGGACTTGGACCTTAGAGGGTGCATATATAGTGAAATTTTAGTGTTTTGAAGGGGGACATATGCACCCATCCATGGTGAAAACAACCCAACTGTTGATTCTAGCTACGCAGTGGGAGGTGAGTTGAGCTCCTCTTTACAAAAGGATGCATGCATGCATCCGTGAGCTATATATACATGCATGGCGCCAGACCCATATGGAGACTTGCATAATTCATATATCTTGACACTACTATTTTTCGCAAAATAATAAATTTCCTGAAAAGAAAAATTAAACCACGTTAATCCGTTAATAGAAATGGGAACTTCTTGTGTGGAAAAAAATATATTCATGCACATTATTCTCTATATTAATAAAAAAATTGATCCCCACTGGAATCGAAATCTCATACTACACTTATCCCAAGGAAAATGTTCCATTCAGATTGGCACGAGAATAGACTCGACCTGGCCTCATGTGCGCAGAATGCAGACCGGACCATATGTTTATCCTGAATTCAGATGCAGATGCAGGCATACAGAAGGAGCAGAGAGGCACATCAACCTAGGCGTTTGGTATTACCCAAAAATTCGGTTCGGGTTTTTCGGTCTATTTTTATTTCGGTCTTCTGCTATTGGGAACCGAAGTTCTGCCCCAAAACTGAGAGACCGACAGTTCGGTGTTCGGTTTCTTGTTCGATCTGTTTGGGTTGGCCCGAAAAGGACCGATGTGTAGACATGTTCGGTCATCAAGAATTCAAGACATTAACACACGACTGCAGACTTGCAGGCTTATAGTTACAGTTCAACACACATGCTTACAGTTCAGGGCTCAGGCGGCATGATACAGACTTACAACACTAAATAAAATGTTGCATACGTTCACAAATGAAACAAAGTAGCAGAGTTCTAAGACAGTAAGAGATCAACATGGGCACATCCACCACCAAGGCACCAACCAGCAGGACTTCGACATCAGTTGTAGGCTGACAGCAACACAGTTGACACTTGACAGTAGCTAGCAAATAAAAAGAACATGTTAAATAACAGAACTCAACTCAGTGAACAACCAGCCAACTCAGTGAACTCACCATATTTAGGAAGTGCTGGTGGGTGTTGTTGTTGTTGTTGCTGCTTTGCTTCCACCTTGTGATTGTGAATCAGCCTTGCGTTTACCTTTCCCATCAGCATATTCTGCAATCAACTCTGAAATTGAGATGAAACAATTAGAGATTTTTTATTCCATTACAAAGTATATAAATAATTTGACAACGGCAGGTTAAATACCTTTCTCTAGTTCACTTAGTTGCTCCATGTCCTCCCGGATATTAAGGGGAGTGGCCCTTCGTAACCAACCTTGAGTACAGACAAGTGCCTCCACCATGAAAGGAGTCAGGGAGGTCCTAAAATTATCAAGTATGCGACTAGTTGTGCTAAATACCGACTCTGATGAGACATTTGAAATCTGAATTGCTAATACATCATGAGCCAACTGTGCTAATACTGGAAACCTTGATGAATTAACCTTCCACCATGCTAGAATGTCAAACTTAGTATCTTCAGGTTCAGTATCTTCACCAAGATATTTTTCAAGTTCAGACTTGTTGCCTCCACTTGCAGCACCATGTCGCTTTAGTTTTTGGGCAATTCTCAACTTCACTGCATCTGCTTGAGCTGGTTCCTAGGCTTCATCAGTTTGTGCTGTCGCATTAGACGATGGAGCATATATGTTCCTATATTCTTCAAACAAGTCATAAACACAAGCTTTAATAGCAGCCCAAACTTTTGGTCCATTTTCCTCATTAAATATCTCCTCAATTGCTACTTTGATGTATTCTGATAGCTTGTATCTTGGGTCAAGTACTGCAACAACAAAAATGAACAAGTTCAGATTCTCCTTCTCTTTCTCCTTTCCCTTCCCCTTCCCTCTCTCATTCACAGGTCTGACTTCAGTAGCTGGCCGACCATGCCAATTTCCCCAATATTTGTCAAATTTTTCTTTCATCCTCTTGCCCATTTCTTGGCGCAAAGGATCCTTGCTGCTCATCCAATTGGTAATTAAGAAATTGGCTTCACAAATCTCAAACATGAAATTATGTGAATTGACATGCACATTTTTAGAAAGACGCTCAGTGAGTTTATAGAAATGACCAAGGAATTCAGCCATTTTCTTTGCATTCTCCCAATCTTCCTCGTCTGGATGCCCTGGACCTTTGTTAGCTGGTGACAAGTCAATAGCATAGCATGGATCATCATCAAAGTACCATGCAAATACCTTGTCATAGCTGGTGGCTGCTTTCAACATTAGATATGTTGAGTTCCACCTAGTGCAAATGTCTACATGTAGAAATGCCTTGGTGTCAACCTTCTCTTCCTCAGCAAGCTCCTTGAACTTAGCCAATCGAGAAGTGTCATTCTTGATGTACTTAACAGCAGCCCGGACACGCTTCACTGAAGTATCCACTTCTTTAAGGCCATCTTGTACAATAAGATTGACAATGTGCGCAGCACATCTCATGTGAAGATACTTTCCTTCAGCTATACTTGTCTTTGCATTATTCATATGTCTCCTCAAGTAACTTACACCGCTGTCATTGGAGCTTGCATTATCAACCGTGACACACATGACCTTTTCTAGCCCCCAATCAAGCAAGCACCTTTGCAAGTTCTTCCCAATGTCATCCCCCTTATGCCCCTTTACTTTAAAGAAGCTAATGACTTTCCTATGATATTGCCAATTTTTGTCAATGAAATGTGCAGTCACTGCCATGTAGCTATCTTGCTGTTGAGATGTCCAACCATCAGTAGTTAAGCAAACTCTTTCACAACTATCCTTCAAAAATAGCTTCAGCTTCGCTTTCTCTTGAAAAAATCTAAACAGTGTCCCTAGTTGTCATCCTTCGAGATGGTGTACTCCAACGTGGGCAAGCTACACTTATAAATTTCTTAAATCCTCTCTTCTCTCCGGTTACAAAAGGGAGTTCATCTTCTATCACCATTTCAGCAAAAGCTTCACTAATCACTTCAGGATCATACCTCCAAGTGGTGATGCCTTCTCCTTTAGTTGCTGCCAAAGTTGTCTGCTTCAGATCCTTGTTGTTGACATGAGGATTACGCTTGCAAATATTAAAGTGCCTCTTCATTGCAGTAGTACCATTGATATATGTATCAGCCTTGATTAATTGACTAAAGTACCTGCATTTCCCCTTCTTCACCACACCATTCTCATCCTTTATCATGATAAAGTGCTGCCAAATTTCAGACCTTGGTTCCATTGGTTTCCTTATATTTTTTTCCTTGTCATTGCCATCTCCATCTTCACCCTTCTCTTCTTCCTGTCCCTAAAGTTGAAGGACTTCCTCAATGTCCTCACTGCTCCTTGCTCCTGCATCCTCCAGTTCCATATCTTCAGTTCCCATTTCAATTTTGTCTTCGGTTTCAGAGGGCATCTACAAATTAGAAGCCAAGAAGACTAATAAATCTACAGCCTAAAATCAGGAAATGCTATAAGTCTGCATCGTCTAAAATCAAATATTACACTACAGCAGGAGGTATTGCGCAATTGATAACTTCACAAACACCATGATTCAGGTTTCAGGAGATCGAGTTTACTTACGTTGCAAGAATCCAGCGACTCCGTTTCTGCAGACGCGAAGCTCCTCCTTGGATCCTTCTTCTAGTCGCCCAGCAGGTGACAAAACTGCAGAATAGCGGTCGGCGGGAGCACAACACCTCCACAGACCACAGCTCCGCTCGCCGCTCACGGCGCAGGAGGCTCCACCGCTTGACAGTCAACTGGTGGATGGATCTGCAGCAGCTGGCCAGTGGAGGCGGACGGGTGAGGCGGTGAGCCGGTGATGGGACGGCGGACCGCGGCCCGGTGAGGGCGGACCGCGGAGTGGCAGACAGCGCCGCTCGGCAGCTCGGCACAGGTGGTGGTGGTGGCTAGGGTTGGTGTGGGAGTGGGCGAGTGGCGTGGCACACCGCACACTGGCTCAGGTCCGAGTCATTTGCTCCAGCCTCCAGGTCGACGACTTGACGCACGCAAGTTCTATGTTCGGTTGGAGCATTGGACATTGGGCTAATTCGTACTGGGCTGATACATGTTCGGTCTTCTCGGGTAACCGAACAGACACACCGATTAACCGAGGTACCGTTCGGTTTCTAGCCAGCTGGAACCGAACTAAAGACCGAGGACCGAATTTTCGGTCTGTTCGGGTTCGGGTTCGGGTTCGGTCTGTTCAGATTCGGTGTTCGGTCTCGGGTTTTTTTTTTTTTTGCCCAGCTTGAGGCACAGCCCAGAGCGTCCACTGCCCTCTTTGGAGTTGGAGTCCTGAAACATGACGAGTAGTGGGTTGATTCTGGGTCTCGGATCTCGTGCCCAACTGCCAACCGCTCGTCCGCTGCATCTGCACTTGTGCAGTTTTCTCGATCCACTCGTAGTTGTTTGCCTCGAGTCCATGTGCCCCGGCAGGGCGGCTACATACGCTTCAGTGTTTCCGCAGATCGATCGGCTACCGTGAACCACGATAATCCTTGTAACGTCAGCTAATAAAAATGCTTTCATTTTCAACTAAAAGTTGTAACCCAAACCGATGATCTGAATATAATACGTACTCCTACTACTCTCTTAAAGAAAAAAAAATACTAGTACTAGATACGGCATCTTTAGAAATGAAGCAGCAGTACTACATATCATCTCCTCGAAATGATCGCACTTTAGATTCCTTAAATTAAAGGTGGACAAATGTTGAGTACGAAGCATCATTCCCAGCTTTCACTTTGAAGAATATGATGACAGCTGATAATGTTTATACGACTTCGTCAAACATTCTTCTTCTGAACGATACTCCAGTAGAACAGTCCCTGAGATGCTTTGGTGGTGGCCTCTTTTTCCTCTTTACAAGTGGACACAAGTGGTTCGGATCACAACATATAATCGGTAGCCCCATGACACGTCACCAACTTGGATATCCAGACATTTCTTGGTTAATTAAGCACGGTGATCTGATCGATGGGTGGCCCCGGGATGCGTGTGTGTGCTAGCTACTCTCACATGTCCGTCCGTCCCTGGAACACTGCTATCTGAGATCAATTCATTTCAAACAAACAAAGTACATGCCCGTCCGTACAGGACAATCTTTTTATGTATGATTAATTCCAAGTGCCACCAGCTACGTACACAGAGACGAACCAGCGATTCTGACTAGGGGGGCCAAACAAATATGATCATATTTTTTTAGTATACTAAAATATACGTAATTATATGATTCAATAACTTTTAAATATTTTACACTATTTATAACCAAAATCATAATATTTGAATAAAAAATAGGTGAAAATTGATATTTTTTTAGTAGTAAATTCATATATTTATATAGGTATTAAAGGAAACTTTCTGGGCTTGGAGGGGGCCACGGCCCCTACTAGCCCCCTGGCTCCGTCTCTATACGTACAGTACTACGCAACAATTAATCACCGCCGGAAAGCCCTGATGGTGATTAAACCAAAGCATGTAATGTAGTAAGCAGAGTTTTTTTTTTGCGAATTAGCAGAGCAGTAATTAATTGAACAACAGGCACAAGCAACGTACTAGTACGCACTCCTATAATTGTTGCATGCACGCATCTCAGCATCTGTTTGTGTCGTTTTGCTTAATGAAATACTATCACTTCCGACATTCAGGGATATGATGGATATTGTCGTGTCGATCAGCTCGGGCCGACAGGTAGTTTAACGTAACTAACCCGGCCGGCCCCCTGATTACATGTATGGTTGCAGGTTGCGTATGATCGCACACGCATCTCCTGCCGTCAATATAATTCTGCACCCAAGAATGAATAATAAATTGAGAAACGCACGCATGATTTAGACCCTCCCTGCAGCCTGCACCGCTGCATGTCATTAAGCTCATTCTGGAAGAGAAAAAAAAAAGAAGCAAAAGCAGTTAAGCAGCATGGTAACGCCACACCGAAATCAACAACTGCATACGGTCCGTCCAACCCAAGAAAATGGCATGGCAAACGTGCCATTTCGATCGAAATGTCAGTGACTGCTAAATTGTTCCTTTCATCAAAAGAACACGCCGCCCAACGATAACGATATTCTTTGTCGCCGGTGTGATTTTTTATCTAAGATCGGGACATAACAGCAGCTGAGAGAGTACGATGTTAAACCGTCATCAATCTGGTACATACAAACTCCAAATGCATTGATATCCATTATCCAAGTCGGTAGATGTTCAGAGGTGTTTCTTCGTCAGTATACTTTCTCGCTAGGCAACAGAGGAGGAGATAATTTTGCCGATACTGCTAGTATAATTTTGATCCCAGTCAACGCACAGAATCGGGATGGATCTATTGTTAGTTGGAGAAATTGTTTGGGTATGATATGATCCCAAATAAGATCCCGCACCGTTGAGGTGAGCTGTAGGTTGTTGCTGCTGTCGGATAACCACTTGTATATACAGCTACGTACGTACCTCAGGTACTAGTTCGTAGGAGAAGTACTTATATACGAACAAAAGATATATAAAACAGAGATGGGAGAGGAAAAGGAAACCTCATTGTGCATTATATTCATGCGCACGTGAATGAGCATCACAATCACAGCTGGGGCTAACGAACTGGATGATCAATCAACCACCTGCTGCATGCTACCATACGATACGATGCTGGGAGTCAACGTAGAATCGGGATGGATATTGTTATTTGGGCAAATTGATTGGAAATTCAAATATACTACTCCACTAACTTATGCCCCAGGTTTGTTGGGTGCTCGACTTTTGTTGAATTGGTACCCGGTTATTTGATTTGGCCCCCCTTTTGTTTGATCTTGGTGCATGCTGTAATTAAACGATCGAGTTGCATTGTCAGAAAGAAATACGGTTGTAAGTATAGAGTATGCTGGTGCTCGAACCCGTATCTGAACATGAGCATACATACATAAGTAGTAATAAGCTAAACTTGGTAATGGGGCTGGTAGTGGACACTGTTTGCCTCTGTTTGACAGAGTACTCTGCGTCTGCTACTGCTAGTGTCAAGATTGAGCAGAGCAGCGGTGAGTTGTACTCTTACTCATCAATCGGGAGTAGAGTACGTGCCTATGTTGCATGACGTATGCATGTGCATGTGCGTACACACGCGGTACATACTCCGATCCTACAACACGCAAGGCGACACGGTGGCAGAATATCACAATCCATCATGTAAACATCTGTGGCTCTCTCAATGATTCAGACCCGCAAGTAGGAGTAGATGATGCACGTTAATTAACCCATCATCATCATCATCATCATCATCATCATCATCATCATCATCATCATCATCATCATCATCATCATCATCATCATCATCATCATCATCATCATCATGTGGCGCAAGGCATCTGGAATTAATATAATGGAAGTCAGGCTCAACTGCTGGGGGGTCTTGAAGCTGGGGGACTGGAGGCCACTGGAGTAATTAATTATTGGAGTCGTACTGTACGTAGAACATAGGGGTTGTTTAGTTGGTGAAAAAGTTTAGGTTCGGCTACTGTAGCACTTTTCGTTTTTATTTGGTAATTTGTGTCCAATCATGGACTAATTAGGCTCAAAAGATTTGTCTCGTGATTTACAACTAAACTGTGTAATTAGTTTTTTCTTTCGTCTACATTTAGTACTCCATGCATGTGCCGCAAGATTTGATGTGACAGGTACTGTAGCATTTTTTGGGTTTGCTTTTTGGGTTGGTGACCCAACTAAACAGGCTCTATATCTATCAGAAGAATGGCGTGCACTTGTACAGACTGACAGCGTTTCTGTGTTGTGTGGCACCCGCGTACGTGGACGGCGCAGGCTGTGGGTCCGGCGAGTAGGCGCAGTTGCCGGTCGGGTACGTAGCCACAAAGACACAGCGTGCGTCCGTCGGTGCGTGGCCGAGCGCGGGCATTTTCAATCAATCAAAAAACGAGGGAGAGGTAGCCGGTGGCGTGCGGTCGGACAGGGACAACAGCCGACACGGATGGATGCCGGATGCCGACGGGGAGGGAGACCGGACGGAGGCGTCCGCGTCAAGCGCCACCTGCTGGTCTGGCTGGCCGGCTGCCTTCCATTGGACTCGACGGCGGCCGTCCCGTCCCGTGCCGTGCCTCACGAGTCACGCCTCACCACCAGCCGTCGGGGCATCGGCACATGGCGCGCGGCGCGGTGATGGAGATGGCTACAGATGCTAGCTAGGTCATCATGGCGCCGTCGGGACAGCTTCTGAGATCGCCGCATCGCCGTCGACCCGTCGTCGTGGTGATGCCACTGATAGGCCTCAAATTCAATCTGCAGGTATACTATAATTATTGATGCAAAAGAAAAACGTCTCCAGCTCATTCGGAACGTCTTATCCTATCCTAATAAAGTTAAATCCCACTAGAGATTTCTCTCAACATGTTCGTAAGGTATCCACATCAATAATCCTCTAGGACTTGCAATTATAGCCGACTAGTACATGTAATTATGATAGTTATCTCTTTATCCACTAACATTCATTTAGTTGTCCACATCGATGTGTGAAACCATTCACCAAAATTAATTTAAGATAGTTTCATTCATATAACTATAAAGAAAGGACAAATGTTAACTCGGTATAATGAGATGGTTACAGCCGAGCACACAGGCTACACCTTGCTATAGGGAGGAGTACTAGGTCGCTAAAAAAACAGGAATGCTAAACACCACATGGGTGTTTTAGCACCCATAAACACACGATTTTTGCCGTGTCTCTGACATGAGGCTCCGACCGACTCCTCCCCTCCGCGCTCCTGTCCTCCCCTCCGCGTGCTCTCTCTCTCTCACCGGCGACGGAACCGGCGAGCTCCTCCACCGCCCTTAGGTCGGACCTCACGCAGCCCCCGGCCGGACTGGACCTCCGTCGTCGCCACCAGACCGGACCTCCACCACCGCCCTTAGGTCGGACCTCCGCCGCCGCCTCCGCCGCCCCCAAGCCAGACCTCCGTCGCCGTCCACGCGGCACGGCCATGCCTGCTCCGCCACGATTTGTTGCTTGCAATCTGTGCCGACACTGCCACGATTTATCCTTGTCCTTTCATAGAAAAAAAATATTTCTTGTGATATATGATCTATGCCAATGAAGAAGATGAACAGTACCATAGGCAACGGTGACGGGAGGCTGAAGGTAGAAGATGAATAGTGCGCAGCGACTGGCTGGAGGTAGAAGATGAATAGTGTCAGAAAATTTCAGGTGTAGAGTTGAGGTAAAACACCCAAGTGTCAAACAGACAGACTAAAAAAACACTACTGCAGAAACGATTTGTAGCAATGCCTTCCTTGTTTTAGGGGCAGCACTATATTGAGCCGCCCCTACAAATGGTTGTCAAATAAGCCGCCCTTACAAATGGCCCAATTTGTAGGGGCGGCTCTATATCCTGTCGCCCCTACAAATCAGATTTGTAGGGGCAGGTCAATATTGAATCGCCCCTACAAATAGACACCGAGTATTAAAAATTAAGCACTAAAATTTGAATTTTTTCACACGACCTCGAATAGAGAAATAACCAAAATAAAAGTAGTAGATCTTGAAAAGTTAAATAACTTTGTTGTTTACATCTTTTCCATTTAAAACCATTTACTTGTTCAAAATGTTGTTTGAGGTTCAATTTAGAAATTGTTGAAGAACTCTCATTTCTCTTTTTAATTTCTGGCAAAGACTTGTAACTAATCTTTCTCCCTCATACTAACTTTAAATTTGATGATTTTTTTCCTAAAACTTTCTAAAATCATGCTCTATCAATTTATTGTGTTCTTACGGCTATCCTTTTTATCCATCTTTTCATGTGACTGTGTTTTATCTATTTGAATTTTGAATTTTAAAAAATGGTAACTTCAAACGTCATTTTGAAACATTAAATGATTTCAGCTAAAAAAGTTATGAACATAAAAGTTATAGAACTCATCAAGATCTACAACTTTTATTTTGGCCATTTCTTCATCCGACAAAGTTAAAGTAATATTGTTCATAAATTTTACATATCCTCTTATAATTTTATAAACTATAAGAGGGATATGTAAAATTTGTGAACAATGTTACTACCACTATATCGGATGACCAAATGATCAAATAATCAAAATAAAAGTTGTAGATCTCGAAAATTTATAGAACTTTGTAGTTGATAACTTTTTCATTTGAATTCATCTTGTCAGGAAAAACTACGTTTGAATTTCTCAATTTTGAAATTCAAATGTTGTAAACGACCTCAGATGGAGAAACAACCAAAATAAAAGTTGTAAATCTCGAAAAGTTATGAAACTTTATAGTTGACAACTTTTTGATTTGAAATCATCTTGTCAAGGAAAACTACGTTTGAATTTCCAAAAATTTAAAATTTGAATTTTTTAAACGACTTCGGATAGACAAACAACAAAAATGAAAGTTGTAGATCTTAAAAAGTTATGAAACTTTGTAGTTGACAACTTTTTTATTTGAAATCATCTTGTCATGAAAAACTACGTTTAAATTTCTCAAATTTGAAATTCAAATTTTATAAACGACCTCGGATTGAGAAAATACCAAAATGCTCGAAAAATTATAAAACTTTGTAGTTGACAACTTTTTCATTTGAATTCGTTTAGGGCCTTAAAAATCATTTTATGCTCGGTTTAGTATAATATGTAGGGAACCAAAATACGTTATAGATCGAACGGAGCCTTCGTGCTACCATGCGTTCGCCTCGCCGTCCGGGTGGCGCGCGGCACGGTGATGGATAAACATACACAGATGCTAGGTCATCATGCGCGCGATCCATCCATCCATCGCGCGACAACTTCTGACCGCCGCATCGCCGTCGACCCATCCGGTCACCATGTGCTACTGATAGGCCTCAAAGTCTGGCCGTGGCCGTGCAGCCAGGCAGGTGCAGTCACACTGACTCCTCCAGTCCACGCATCCGGGGCCATTTTGTTTGGCGCTTGTTTAGTTCCCCTATTCTCCCCAAATTTCACTATGTAAAAAGAAGATTCTCTGTCATATTAAAATGTCGGCAAATGCATGGAGTACTAAATGTTGATGAAATCAAAAACTAATTGCACAGTTTTGTTGTACTTTGCGAGATGAATATTTTAAGCCTAGTTAGTCAAAATTTGGATAATTTTTACCAAATACAAACGAAATGCTACAGGAATTCTGATACAGTGTTTTTCTCCCCAATTCACCGAACTAAACGAGGCCTTGGACGAGACCCTGATATCTCAACAGATGGCTGCCCGCTCGGTGTTCGAATGTGGTTGGAGCATCAGAACCTGACTGCACCAGCAGGCAAGTGAACCGACAGCCAGGCCACCCAAACCAACCCCTTGTTTAGATTGAAGATTTTTTCAACCTGATGAATAGTACCATTTTCGTCTTATTTGACAAATATTGTCCAATCGTAGACTAACTAGGCTCAAAAGATTCATCTCGTGATTTTGAACTAAACTGTGTAATTATATATTTTTTTTACTTACATTTAATACTCCATGCAAGCGGCTAAAAATTGATGTGATGGAGAGAGAGTGAAAAAACTTGGAATTTTGAGGTGATCTAAACATGGGCCAACTATGTAATCACCGTGGCCCGTGGGCACAAGGCTCTCATCATAGGAAATTCTCAAAAAAAAACTCTCATCACGAGGTAAATTTTTTTCTTTCTCCTACATCCTCCCTCCGTCTCATAAAAGAGTGTCATTTCCACTTCACAAAAAATCATGCATTTTTAGCTTTGACCAAATATACAAGAAATTATTACTATTTATGCTGCATAATAAGTATTATTACATTAATCATTGTATATAGATCTAACCAAACTTAAGAAAGCTTAACATGCTCAGAACCCAAATAGCAACACTCATTTGGAGCGAAGGGTGTATGTTCTTTGTTTTTCTTAAAAAAAATCTCGGCTTAAGAAAGCTTAACATTCTCAGAACCCAAATAGCAACACTCATTTGGGGTGAACGGAGTATGTTCTTTGTTTTTCTTAAAATAAATCCCGGCTTAAGAAAGCTTAACATGCTGAGAACCCAAATAGCAACACTCACTTGGGGTGAACGGAGTATGTTCTTTGTTTTTCTTAAAAAAAATCCCGGCTTAAGAAAGCTTAACATGCTCAGAACCCAAATAGCAACACTCACTTGGGGCGAACGGAGTATGTTCTTAGTTTTTCTTTAAAAAATCCCGGCTTAAGAAAGCTTAACATGCTCAGAACCCAAATAGCAACACTCACTAGGGGCGAATAGAGTATGTTCTTTGTTTTTTCTTAAAAAAATCTCGGCTTAAGAAAGCTTAACATGCTCAGAACCCGAATAGCAACACTCATTTGGGGCAAAAGGAGTATGTTCTTTCTTTTTCTTAAAAAAAATTCTCGGCTTCCAAATGACTTGAGTGGAAACCATATTCATTACCTCATTGCTAAATGCAGCTATGCTTTCATTTAAAGTACAGCTGTACCTTGACATTATTCACTCCCTTAACTACATAAAAATATTCTAGCACAGTATCAAGTTAAAGTATCTCAAGATTTTCTAACTATATAAAAAACTACAAATAGTTATGATATTAAATAGATATTATTCGATTTGTCACATGATATATTTTTGTAATGTATTTATTTGATATCATAAATACTAATATTTTTAGTTATATATTTAATCAATAATGTATCTAGAATTGCAATTTTTTTCAGACAGAGTATAGTAGTTTAAAGTTGGGACTGGCCGGATCAACCGGAGAGCAACTGAGTCTCACATCTTGTACCACCTGTGTTTAGTTCCTCAAAAAAAAGCACTATGTAAAAAAAGGATTCCCCGTCGTATCAAACTTGTGATACATGCATAGAGTACTAAATGTAGATGAAATTAAAAAATAATTGTACAGCTTGGTTGTACTTTGCAAGACGAACGTTTTGAACCTAATTAGTCAATGGTTGGACACTATTTGCCAAATAAAACCAAAACATGCTACAGTACATTTTTTACTCTTTTTTAGGGACTATACACACCTAATTAAACCAATAACTGACAAACCGGCCAAACCGTTGCTGACTTCAATGCCCGCCCGCCCGCCGGTACGCTCTACGACTGGAGATTCAGCACGCAGGGCCTCGTTTAGATTGTAATTTTTTTCAACTTTAGCTACTGTAGCACTTTCATTTGTATTTGACAATTAGTGTCCAATCATGAACTAATTAGGCTCAAAAGATTCGTCTCGTGATTTACTACTAAACTGTGCAATTAATTATTTTTTATCAACATTTAATGCTTCATGTATGCGTCTAAAAATTGATGTGATAGAGAGAGAGTGAAAAAATTTGGAACTTGGAAGCCAAGAGAAGAAGGCCCAGGTTTCTCTTTTTTCTTTTTCGTTTCTTGATGTGGAGGCAGAGCACGCAGCTTTAGAAGCTACTATAAAACTGATTATTGATAAAAAAAATCTACAACTCATTTGGAACACTTAGCGGCCCTCTAATATTATTTATTAATTTCATCACACTATAAAACCGCGAGCTTTTCACTCAACAAGTTACAATTTTATTAAAATTTTACTTCTCTCATGTCCCCGTGTTTCTTTCTTTATCCATGTGTATATTTTTTCTTTTTTTTTGGCCGCCATACATACGAGGTGAAATAACTCCTGCCCGCGTCGATGCCAATTGGTAAAATCATGCCCTCATCTACATGCATATCTAAATTCACGCTCGTAGTACATTTCTTGTTTGTCTATACGCACTTAATACATGCGTGAACTTCCTTAACTGTTTGTCTCTTGCTGTCGGTCTCTTTGTCTAGGTATTGTCAATCCTAAGGGCCTTTTAGTGCTAGTGGATTCAGACCATAAGTCTCCCGTGATGGTAGCCACTTGTGTCTATGCCACAGTGCCTACTGCAGCCGCGAATTCATTTCTGCATTGTCAGTCGACCAAGCAAGAGGCCAACTTCATAGCTACTAATCACATTTTGTTTATCTGGTTAATAGTAAGTGCATTATGTATCGAAATAACCTAAGATGCATTTGCAATAGCGTTTTATAAACATGCGCATGTCACATGCAAATTTGCTAGCTATACGAAATTATGACATATATTTTATTTCATCACTATGATACTTTATCAATATCCCATTTATATGAACAAAAAATAGAAAACAAAAGAAGGTAATACAAATATAGTAGTAGCTAGCATCAGCTTTGTCTCCCAACTTTTCTCTCAGAAAATTAATCGTCTGCTTTTGCGAATGAAAACTCCATGCTAATTCCAAGCTTTGGCTACTAGTACGGGAAACAGGACAAGGAATCGATGCTTCCGTAGCTACTCAACCAATCAACATGGATTATATATGCTGCTGGCTTACAAAAGCAGCGATCGACGACACTCCCGATCCCAATGCAAATCATCGCTTACCCCAAAACCAAAAGGGAGGGAGCCACTTGTTCACTTTATACAAAAACCACAAGCAACGCCTTGTACATGCGATCGATTCCGTCTGAGACTGTCCACAGCGTCAGCACCGGGGCAGCGGCGCTGAAAACTAATTTGTACGTGCGATGTCAGGACTCGAGTCTCCCTACAGCGTCGGCACCGGTGCTTGTCAGAACAGCACAGTAAAGAGGTGCGTGCGACACAGGTGCAGGTGAGGACCAACAACCGGATAAAAATGTTTTTTTATTTGCCAAGCACCGGGGAAGGAACATGCCACGGTGCTAGCTTTTTTCTTCAACAAAGCAACGGCCACAATGGGATGACGCGGTGCTAGAAATAGGAGAGAGAGTTTCAGCATCGGCATTTTTCAACGTTGTGGACAGTCAAAATAGAAGGAACAGTACGTGCATGATAAGGTACAGATGGATCGATGGAGATGGTTCATGGTATGGAGTGAGCAACATTCTGGAAATAGAACTTCAACATTAATCAATTCGGTGCCAAGTTATTGCCGTGCACAACAGGATGCAGTACTGGCGCTGCACGTGTACTGTATGTGACACTGCCAACACTACAAGTCACGAAACGTTGACACGTCTGTCTATGGGCTATCGTGCAAAAAATATACTACCTCCACGGAAAAATACAATTATGGTATTCGTGCAAGTCAATAAAGCCCAAGTTTGATCGAGCTTTTAATGAATAGTATTAGCATTTATGTCTCCTAATAAATTTATTATAAAAATACATTATATAACTAATTTAATAGTACTTATTTTGTATCATAAATGTTTGTACTTTTTATACAAATTTAGTTAAAGTATACATTGTTTGTTTGACTCCTCGAAATCAGATAATTGCATTCTTTCGTGGATAGACGAGTACTTTGGTGGGCGCTTAAACCTCTTGCCTGCATTGCATATATTAGATATACATATATGCATATCGAGGACCGAGCGATAGCTCGGGTGTCTGCTACCGGGCGCTCATGGGATCGAGCTCTGGCTAGGCCAACCTGCGCGCCTCACCAGGGAATTTTCCCCTAAGGGAACCGGGTGGGTGTGTGTGAGTAGTGTGTGCCCGGTAGACGTGTTTCAAGATTTCTCGGACAGTCTCATCTGTACTTAAGCGTGCAGCCAGTATAGGTGTTCAATACGAGTCTTACATAATATGCCAGTGCTTCTGGCGGTGTTCAAAAAAAATATGCATATCAATAATACACATGCGAATTCTGTTGTGTGGTGATGATGGCTACAAGCCGGCTAACTTCTTATAGAGTAGTACCAAAGAGAGAAAGATGGACCTGCCTGCACTGAGGGCGTCCTCAACGGTGTCCAAATTGACAGCGCAAGTGAAATTTGATTGGCTGCAAATGAGAGAGGATACCGCGCTTGCGCTTCCCATGTCACTAGTCTCGCACAGACTCCGAGAGAACTCCCTCTCTCGGCGATTTGATTTCGCTTTTGGGATGCCCTTAGTTACATACATATATTAAATAAATTAATGTATACTGAATCAGATCGTTGTGGTCACTCTACCTACCTCCTCCTAAAGTCGATTCTGTCGCTCGCATGACGATCGGTTTTCCTTTTTATATATATATATATATATATATATATATATATATATATATATATATATATATATATATATATATATATATATATATATATACACACACACACACACGTTATTTTGTAGCCACCTCTATTTACGATAATTTTATATACTAATTTATAATAATGTCAATACATATTTACAATAGTTGGGTTACTATTACACATGGGGATATTTATCGTAACGTTACAGTAAATCACATAGTAAAGAGTTATTATAATCTCGTAAATTAGCATACTAATTGTCGTAACTCAAAGTGGGTACAAAATAAGTATTTTGTAGCTAGCTACAAGGTAGTAGTTATATATATATATATATATATATATATATATATATATATATATATATATATATATATATATATACAGTGGAGGCTAAATAATCCTTGTGTTTTCGAATTACAGAGTACAGAGGCAGCAGCAGACATCCACACGAATATGTATATGTGCAGTTGTGCACGCACCCGGCCGCTGTCATAGTACGCACCCAAATTCTACATCCATAAACATTTCCAAAAGACTAAACTGGTCAATAATCTTTAAGTTTAATTTAAGTTAACCAAATCACCACAACCACTACTAAGCTCTGGCAGTGTTTAGATCCCTTCAAACTTCCAAAAATTTTACAAGATTTCCCGTCACAACGAATCTTTAGACGTATGTATGGAGTATTAAATGTAGGTAAAAAAAAATAACTAATTACACAGTTTGTCTGTAAATGTCGAGACAAATCTTTTGAGCCTAGTTAGTCTATGATTGGATAAATTTTACCAAATAACAACGAAAAGTGCTACAGGAATTCTACACCAACTTTTACACCATCTAAACACTACCTCTATTGATGATGGACACGTAGTCGCTTGGTTCGCTCCGACGAGACGGACCAAGAACGTGCTGTCGCTGTCACTGTCGATGGTTCCAAAGTTGTCCTCGATCACGTCCGGAGTAACTGCCCGCCCTTTTATCGTTTTTTTTTGTTTGACACAAATAAAGATCCCCAATATAGTAGTTGTCAAAAAAACCCCAATATTCTTCATACGAACATAAAACCGTACTATAGATTATTGGAATCGGATTCGCTTTGAGATAAGTACTCGTTCATATAATCCTGTTTGATGACGCGGATAAATATGGATGGAAGAGAAGCAAACAGTGCAAGGAATCGATGCTTCCGAATAGCTAGCCAATACGGGAGATGGGATGGGACCGTGTGCTTTTCCTTTGCCAAAGGTATGTAATGTAACGGTCGATCGAGAAGCGATCGAGATGATCACACGCCACGCCATCGCCACCACTCCATTTGATGGGGGTGCCCACTGCGGCACTGCCCAGCCCAAAAAGGAGCGGTCGCCACCGTCGTCATATCGTATTGACGATCATGTCGGTCGCAAAAGATAGAGAATGTTTGTGCTGCAGCTCTGGTCCGTCGAATGTTCATCCACACACGAAAAGACAGAATGTGTGCTATCTCCGTCCACGAGCACGAGCACGAGCACACACACAACTTGCTTACTGGATGACCGATCAGGATGGTGGTGGCCTCTTTCACGCATATCTTTCTGAAACGGCCGGATCCTACGTGATGCGTACGTGACAACCAGTGGATGCAGATCACTAATAACAGGTACTACCAGCATATATGTGTGCACCGGTAGGTCCTGCTCGCTCCTGCAGCGTGCGGCAGACACGGCCAACATCAGAGGCGTTTCCTTTCTTTTTTTTCTTTTTCTTTTTCTTTTTCTTTTGTGCGTCATGACAAGAACAGAGTATTCATGCATGAACAGTGACGCCGCGAGTTTATATAGTGGCTGGAATGAAACTAGAATTAAATAAGTTTACAAGACATAGACCTCGTGCCTGTGTTATAGATTGGTCACGTGTACAGCACGAAAGATTAAAGAACGGCGTGGAACGCTAGCTCCGTCCGCACGCTCGCACCAGCATCGCCGCTGCCACGTCTGTCCCGCCTGCGCCTTTTTCAAAAAAGGCTGCCCCACATGCAGACTCTGCGCCTAGCCTCCCACATGCGACTCCGCGCCTAGTGTCCCACATGCAACTGCAAGCTACGCCTGCACACTCGCCCTTGCATCCTAATGCGCATACACATGCAGTTGTGTGCCTTATGCCTGCTAATGGACATACAGGTGGGGACTGCTACGCCCGTGGGGACCGCATCTATATGCACTCACTTTCTACACCTACTAATGTTGCAACATGAAAGTACTTCTGCAATATACGTTTGAAACAGGTGAAACATTTATAAACATACGTTTGCAATATATGTGTATAGCAACTACAACATCCAGATAGATACATTTGCAACATACGTCTAAAACAGATAAAATATTTTGAATAGACGCTTGCAACATATGTCCGAACATATGCAACATAGGTCTGAAACAGGTAAAACATTTGGAACATACACTTGCAACATACATATATAGCCACTGCAACATATGCAATGTTCAGATAAAACACTTGCAATATGCTCGCCGGAGACAAATGGTTTTCCCGTTTTCGGCCACCGTTTTCCCCGCAACCAACTCCAACCGAACGAGGAACTCAATGCGAATCCATCTATGCGGTACAAGCTAGCTACGATGGATTGAAAACGACACGCGATGTGAGGAGGGCGGCGGCGCCATTGCCGACTCGTCGGTGACCTTCAAAAGCATGATTCGAAGCATCTACACCCAAAAGAAAAGCATGGGAAGGTAGAGAAGGAGAGTGCGAACTCACCAACGCGAAGAACACGGCCTCAAATCCACCCGCGAGCTCCTCCTACAAGCAACCGAAACCTCCAACTCCCCCCAATCCCTAGTGCTCGGTTTCACGTGGTTGGACTAGAGTTTTAGATGGAAAACGGAAAGAGGAGAACCCCGGCTACCCTTTTGTAACTTCACCTCATCGATTTCGGGTAGGATATCAAGGATTCGAGATTCGATTCGGTTGAAGTTTTAAGTTCGTGTCCGTCCCGGTTACGACGAAGGTAGAAGATGCGGCTGCCACCTGGGGCCCACCCATCAGCGGAAGAAAGGAGCGCGCGGTCGCGGCAGCAAATGGGCCGGCCCACGCAGGCGCGAGAGAAAAGCTTGGGCTCGGCTTAGCTGGGCCGCCAGGCCAAAAAGGTAAGTTTGCCTTATTTATTTTCTTTCTTTCTTTTCTTTATTTGTTTGTTTTCAAACTATTCCAAATAAAATTCTTCAAACCAATTCAAAATAAAACAAATATATCCACACCACAAAATAAAATAAATGCAACAGCATGAATGCAACACCAAATAATTTTAAAATTTTAATTCCCTTTCTCTAGATTATTTAAAATTTATTACTCCTAAAATTTGGGTGTTACAAATTCTACCCCCCTTAAAATAATCTCGTCCTCGAGATTGGATTGCTTACTCAAACAACTGCGGATATGATTTTCTCAATTCATCCTCTCTTTCCCAAGTTGCCTCTGCCTCTGAATATCGATTCCACTGCACCTTGCACATTTTAATAACCCGACTTCGAGTAACTCTCTCAGCAGTTTCTAAAATCTTGATCGGAAACTCTTCATATGTAAGATCCTCCTTAACAGTCAATTCATCTAAAGGTATCTGCTCCTCAGACACACGCAAACACTTCTTAAGTTGTGAAACATGAAACACATCATGTACTCCAGACAAATTCTCAGGCAACTCCATGCAAACATACTATTCTTTCCATATACAACTCCGCTAATTTTGGTCCATGGTAAGTAGTCTTAACTGGTATAAAATGAGCAACTTTAGTTAACCGATCTACTATCACCCAATAGAGTCATAACCTTTCTGAGTACGAGGTAACCCCACTATAAAGTCCATACCAACTTCTTCCCACTTCCATTCAGGAATCTTCATTGGTTGCAACAATCCAGCAGGTCTCTGATGCTCTGCTTTCACCCTCTGACAAGTATCACACAATGCCACATACTCAGCCACATCTCGCTTTAATCCAACCCACCAATATTTCTGTTTCAAGTCCAAATACATCTTAGTACTACCAGGATGAATAGAATAAGCTGACTCATGAGCTTCGCGAAGAATTGCCTGTCTAACAGTTTGATCCTCAGGTACACACAGCCTCTTTCCAAACCACAAAATTCCATTATCATCCATTCGAAAGCCTGGTGACTTACCAATCACTATATCTTCTGCTATCTCCTTCAGTTTCTCATCCTTCAACTGACCCTTGTAAATTTCTTACTCTAAAGTAGGCTCTATCACTAATTCCATTGTATTAGTAACAATTCCTAAATTCAAATATTCAAATTCAGCACATAACTCACTAGTCATAGACAACGACCGTATCTCATTGGCATAACTTTTCCTACTAAGAGCATCAGCTACTTTTTTTAGCCTTACCAGGATGATAGTGTATCTCAATATCATAATCCTTAATCAACTCTAACCATCTGCGTTGCCTCAAATTCAGATCTGACTGAGTGAAAATATACTTCAAACTCTTATGATCAGTGTATATATCACTCTTATGTCCAATCAAATAATGTCTCCCAATCTTTAAAGCATGAACTACAGCTGCTAACTCCAAATCATGTGTAGGATAATTCAACTCATGCTTTCTCAACTGCCTAGATGCATAAGCCACAACTTTGCCTTCTTGCATAAAAACACATCCCAAACCTTGACGAGAAGCATCACAATAAATAAAAAACTTCTTACTCAAATCTGGCAAAACCAAAACAGGCGATGTAGTCAACCTCTTCTTCAATTCCTCAAAACTAGCTTGATATTTATCCGACCACACAAACTTGGCATTCTTCTCTAATAGAGATGTCATAGGTTTAGAAAGTTTAGAAAACCCTTTAATGAACCGTCTGTAATATCCAGCTAAATCCAAGAAACTGCGAATCTCGCTAGCATCAGTAGGTGGTTTCTAATTCAATAGATAAGCAAAATCTGATTTCTTTGGGCAAATTCTAATTTCAGTAACTCAGTAAAACTGTTATATCTCGAGCTACAGACGTCCAATTCAGATGATCTTTACATGGTTGGAAAGCTTACAAAATTATCTACAACTTTTATTCACAACACTTTTTCTGAATCTGTCAAATAATTGGCCAAAAACTGAACTTAACCGAAACTGTTTCAGAATTCCAGACTGTGCAGTAACCCCAACTTGGAATAGATATATCTCTTAGCTCTTAATAGATATTAGAGTGATTCTTGCGGGATTGGAAAGATATAGAAGTCTAATTATTCCCAGTAAAATTTCTTAAATTTCTCATGAACGGATTTTAAGTTATTTCTAAAACATCCCAGACTGATCCAAAAATCAGCAAAGGACAGAACTATGTTTACCTCATAACCAACTAATATATTTTGATCAAACTTAATTATTCTTAACCATGGAACTTGTAGGCATGTCTACAAAACTCCAGCACACATTACAAAGATCCAAATCACACATTATCACATTAACAATCCATCAATCACACAATTGTTCACACCACAAACTGACCCTCAAAACAATCCAACTTAAAATTGACTCGCAACTACTATCGTTCTTATTACCTAGGGATTTTTCCTACTTCCTAGTTAAGCTTCTCATAAATCTTGGAACGACCTAACTCCGCCCTTAATTGGTCAATCTCCTTATAAACCTGCTCCTTAAGTTCCTTTTCCTTCAGCAACTCTTATGCAATGATGATGCCACAAGCTCATAACCAACTTCATAAATGTCTCCTTTAGACCCTTATGATTCTTATAAATGTTCTAACAGGTTACCAACCCCGAGAAAAGATACTTGCGCTCGATAGTGACTTTACAACCATGTAGCTAGTTGATGCTTCCAGGTGATGAAACAGAACCTATAAACCTTCATCTTGTATCGTCTTTTAGTTCGGCAAACCCCTTAAGAAGAGATCAATTGGAGAACACCAATGGATAGATTGCATTTGTTTCTGAGTGATAACTACCATCATGTCCTTCTATCATCTCAAAGAGACTCATGAGCATATCCAAGAACAAGTAACTTGTACTTCCTCGCGAGCAGAAAAATGGCAGTGCAGAAATACAGTTATATCTCGAGTTCTACGAATCCAATGATATTGTAGCTTATACCGTTGGAAAGCTTATCAAATTTACTACAACTTCCTTATAGAATTCTTCTCCAGATTCTACAGTTAAGGTAGTCGAAAACTGTGAACAACAGAAACTATTCCAGATTGCTGACAGCACAGATGCGTCGCCTTGTGATTTTCATAAATCCCAAACCATAATAGATATCAGGGTGGTTCTTATGGTCAGAGAAAGATATTGAAGTCTACTATTGTCCAGAATTTATCCATGATTTTTGGGCATCCAAAAATAGAGATATAAGCTAAGGTAGACAGACTGCTATAAAAAAACAGGATAAGGTAGAAACGAGATTCAAATACACTAGAGAGATAGATAACACTAATCTTCAAGTCTTCACGCTTCTTTGATTTATGTTGATGAGATATAAGACATGAATCGAGGATAGCCAAAAGATGACAAGAAAGATAAAGTTTGATCTTTAGTTCTTCATGCCTCCTCATGCCTCGTCGCTTGAGATATTCAGGACTTGCTGTTGTTGAGAGCAGATGCTACCCCACTTAACAAAGATCTTATTCCACCTGACGATGTCATTGAAGGCAACACTTTCTCTAAAGCTTGCTGCTAATGATAAGTCCTTCATGTGTTGATCATCCATTAAGATGAGATTAATAAGATAGCATGACAACCAAGGGTAGACAGGACGGTGTAAGAGAAAATGGCAGAATTAGGATCGATTGAAAGATAAGTAAGATACAAGATGTCACTACCCCACTTAACATAGATCGAGCTACTTCTCAAGACTTATACCTTCCGGGCCTACCTTTGAAACACGAGAACAAGAACAACACACAAGCAACACATCAAGCAAAACAAGCACACATCACATCATCGGTACTACACGTGCTTCTTCAATAATAGTGGTCATCCTAAGAGAAAAGTATGGATGATGAAATGCCATCGAATCTTTGAACCAGGTAAGATCAGAAAACTTTTAGTAAAAACAACATAAAACAAAATCCAAGGTAGTAAGAAATATTAGCTCAAAAGAAAGCTATCAAGGAGAGGATACAACAGGACAAGGAAGAGGAATAGTCAAAATCAATGAGTCAAGGGATGACAAAACAGTTTTATCGTAAAATAAGTTTTAGAATACGTCCAGTGCTACTTGGCATACGTCCTACAGTCAACACCGCTCTGATACCACTCTGTCACACCCGGTTTTCTAAAGAACAAAACCAGGCTAATCATATGTGTGCCCAGGAAGTCCACACATATGCCAGAATGAAAAAGTATCATAAACAATGTTATTATATAACGTATACATAGCTATATTAACACTTACATCAGAGTATCGCAGAACGGTGACTAAACTTCGGGCTCCATTCTTCTCAGGGACGGCTGACTGGGGGTAACATATGTCTAGCACTTCTACTAGTCTTCTGGAAACTCCACTACACCTTTGTCCTTCTTCCGAGTAGCATCTTACTACACACTGGAGTGTTGGGGAAATAGCAAGAGTGAGTCCATGTCGAACTCAACAAGTATAACACAGGGTTCATGAGGCTCAAAAAGGCTAGACACTGTTTGACTGCGTTTAGCTTTTAATCATCATATAATTAGCAATTGAGTAGCATCAAGGTATTCCAATTCCCATTAATGAATCAATGATCAATTGTAATAAGGATAATGAATAGCATTAACATGAGCAAATAATAATCAACAATAATTAAGCATGATATAACAGTTATGATCAACTATTCTGTAAGAATCCCCAAGGCCGCTCGTATCCGTGAGCACGGCTAGTATACCAGTTTTTAACTCTGCGCAGAGGTGTACACTTTCACTGTGAGTCATGATTTCTAAATGCATGGGTTTGCAAGGCCCAAAACATCAGAGACCATATAAAGCCATTCAAAAGTTCGTCTAACAAGTTAGGGCCATTAGATTCACTCGGCAGGCAGATGTAGAACCCCCCTTCCCTGTGGCACAACAACCGCAGCCTATACACACTAGGCCAGGGGCTCGCACTACACCCAACGTGGCAAGCCTTTCTTACGCCATTTAAGGTAACCACTAACAAGCTAGAAAAGGTCTCTTGAACAACTAGAGCCAGAGCCATATAGCCCTCACAGCTGTACTGTATGTCCCGGTTATCACTTACAGGTAAGTCCTTACGGAGAGTAACTAGAGCAACAATATAACCCCTTGCTCTAGCCCCCTTTTCAACAGTAATAAAATCATCTTAATTGGTTGATTGCATAATCCATTAGTCAAATTACAAGATCATTGTTCATAATTAAGCGCTAGCAGTAACTACCCAAATGCACAACCCATAGGCGACAAGGAAACAAGATATCAATAGCTAAGTTATAATCTCTATGGTTGTCAAGGAAGACACATGCATATGTATGATAATTTCAGTGAATAGGACAACAAGGATGGTCCCATGTTATACTTGCCTTGATCAAAGCTCTTCAAGTGATACTGCTGACTTGGCTCAAAGTAATACTCCGAATCGTCCAGATACTGCTCACCTTCTATACTCGATCATCAATCAACAACACACATGCATCCAAACAAACATACACAAAGCAAACAAAGAGATACAATTAGAACAGTACACCAACAATAACAAAACAGTAATAAAAGTTTATAAAACTCTTCTATACGTTACTACGATCACACAGACGCAAAGATCACCAAATTCGGAGTTAAAACGTGAAAGTTATGAATTTTCTAAGATTTCCTATAGATAAATAAATACTCAATTATAAACTCGAAAAATAAATTATCAAAACCAACTGTACAACTACACTAACTTGTAGAGCTCACAAATACGAACCTAACGCAACTTGAACGGATCAAATCGGAGTTAAAACGAAGTTTTTATGACCAAAACAAGTTTAGTGGCAAAACTGTAAATATCCGAAAACGTATTTTTGATTTACCGGGAGAGAATACGCTTTCAAAACACGAAAACACCTTTTCCGACATACGCTATGGACCGCGGGTTGATAACTAAAAAGCTGAGGGTCTCTTTAACAAATTTACCCGCGAAGGGGTAAGTTCTAATCTGGGCCGTTGATCTCGATTTGGACGGCTCGGGTTCATCAGCAACTCCACAGTAGAAGATCGATCTTTCTTCCTCGGTTCCGGCCGGCGGCTACCATGGCCGGTCACCCGAGCTTGCCGGAGACAAATGGTTTTCCCGTTTTCGGCCACCGTTTTCCCCGCAACCAACTCCAACCGAACGAGGAACTCAATGCGAATCCATCTATGCGGTACAAGCTAGCTACGATGGATTGAAAACGACACGCGATGTGAGGAGGGCGGCGGCGCCATTGCCGACTCGTCGGTGACCTTCAAAAGCATGATTCGAAGCATCTACACCCAAAAGAAAAGCATGGGAAGGTAGAGAAGGAGAGTGCGAACTCACCAACGCGAAGAACACGGCCTCAAATCCACCCGCGAGCTCCTCCTACAAGCAACCGAAACCTCCAACTCCCCCCAATCCCTAGTGCTCGGTTTCACGTGGTTAGACTAGAGTTTTAGATGGAAAACGGAAAGAGGAGAACCCCGGCTACCCTTTTGTAACTTCACCTCATCGATTTCGGGTAGGATATCAAGGATTCGAGATTCGATTCGGTTGAAGTTTTAAGTTCGTGTCCGTCCCGGTTACGACGAAGGTAGAAGATGCGGCTGCCACCTGGGGCCCACCCATCAGCGGAAGAAAGGAGCGCGCGGTCGCGGCAGCAAATGGGCCGGCCCACGCAGGCGCGAGAGAAAAGCTTGGGCTCGGCTTAGCTGGGCCGCCAGGCCAAAAAGGTAAGTTTGCCTTATTTATTTTCTTTCTTTCTTTTCTTTATTTGTTTGTTTTCAAACTATTCCAAATAAAATTCTTCAAACCAATTCAAAATAAAACAAATATATCCACACCACAAAATAAAATAAATGCAACAGCATGAATGCAACACCAAATAATTTTAAAATTTTAATTCCCTTTCTCTAGATTATTTAAAATTTATTACTCCTAAAATTTGGGTGTTACAAGATAAGACACTTGAAACATACGTGTATAGGCATTGCAACATATGCAATACCGTTGCGTAAAAAAACATATGCAACATACATCTAAACGCATGAAATATATAGTTACAACATGTGCTTATCTATTTGTTGTGCCCAATGGAGGCTAGTTGACGCGGCGCGGGCGGCCCAAGGCGCAGACGCCGCGAGGCACAGGCAGGTTGCGTGGCACGAAACATGAGGCGCGGGGCGCACGGCGCGAGGCAGGAGGCGGGGTGCAGGGCTCGTGGCACGACAAGACACGGGTCCGTCCCGTCGGGACGGATGGCCTGACAGGAGCATAACTGATCAAAGAAACGACAAATGTTAACTTTGTATAACGAGATGGCTACAGCCGAGCCCACATGCTACACCTTGCTACAGGGAGGAGTACCAGGTCGCAAAAAAAAGGAGTATACAATACAAAAAGGGACAAAACCATATATACGTCCATCTGCACCGCACGCAGATTATAAAAAAGTTATGGTTGCGAGTACTCTACCTTCCTCTTTCTAATAAAGCCGAATGATATACATCTCTTTTTATTAAAATTTGAACAATAATAATGAGATATTTTTCATCAGCACGGCAGGAACGGGGGTATATATATATATATATATATATATATATATATATATATATATATATATATATATATATATATATATATATATATATATATATACATGGACATGCTGCCTCTAGTTTTGTGTATAGACATGCTTGTGCCAGCACACAACCATATTGCGCGAGTATTAGTATGTGCTCGCGTGCGTGCATGCGTGCGTGATTGTCCTTAATTAACCTATACAAAATACATGTTAAGTTTGACCTATATTAGAAAAATAATGAGATCGGTTCTCCTCCTGCATCAGTACATACAATATAATCAGTATAATAATCAAGTGAAAGAGAGGGAGAGTGAAAGGCCGGGGATTCAAGCTGAAAGATTTTGCAACTTGTTTCCATGCATTGTGGACAAGATGGACACCACCAGGCTACTTGTACCAATGAAACCTGCTTATTGTTACAGCTGCAAGAAATAGGGTCACTTTGCTGCTAAATGTCTGATGCTCAAGGGAGTTCTATGAAGATGTATGGGTTTGGTATTTTAGGTTAGGCGTTCTCTAGCCTAAAAATTCCAGGATTGACTACACAGGTTGGAAATGACCGAACGTGGGTCATCATATCCAAGTTGTCAGTGGAAATGCAGATGTCAACAATATTGAACATGAGCTGAAGAACTTTACTGATAGTAAATGCAACCGAAAGGTGAAAAAGATCGAAGAGGATGGATGTCTGGCGACATTCCCTGTTGAATCCATTCTAGATACATTATCAAGATCTAAGGGGATGGAACTGGCTCTATACAACGTTCATACCAAGATGAAAGGTCCTAATGGCTACAGGGGGTGAATAGCCTATAAAAATTTCTACAACAACACTTGGGCAATGTGGTTAGACAAATAAATGGCGAAGCGAGTGTTGCTCTAGCCAACTAAAAATGCAAGTCACCTACCATAATTCTAGTTGTTATAGTCTCTATCCACACAATGGCTATGTCACTACACTAAGTTAGTGAGTTCTCAAAGACTAACTAAAGAGCCTCACTAACCACTAGACCCGACGCAAGCTAGCTCTCAAAACTAATTACATTAAAGAACTTAGCTTACACACTAAGAATGTAATGCAAGTGAGGATGACGATGATTATACTGACGTGTCGAGGTATGAGCCAATCACAAGATGGAGCCAATCAATCAATCACAAGATAACCAATGAAATTCTCGGATAAGGTGACACAAGATTTTTTACCGAAGTTCACTTGCTTGCCGGCAAACTAGCCCTCGTTGTGGCGATTTACTCACTTGGAGGTTCACGCGCTAATTGGCATCACACGCCAAACCCTCAATATGGTGCCACATAACTAACACAAGATGAGGATCACACAAGATACGAGCAATCTACAAGAGTATCATTTGACTCTCCGCCGGGAAAAGGTCAAGAATCCCTCACAATCATCATGATCGGAGCCGGAGACAATCACCAACCTCCGCTCGACGATCCTTGCTGCTCCAAGCCGTCTAGGTGGCGACAACCACCAAGAGTAACTAGCGAAATCCGCAGCGAAACACGATCACCAAGTGCTTCTAGATGCAATCACTCAAGCAATGCAGTTGGATTCACTTCCAATCTTACAAAGATAAAGAATCAATGATGGAGATGAGTAGGGCGACTTTGGCTAAGCTCACAAGGTTGCTATGTCAATGTAAATAGCCAAGAGAGTGAGCTTGAGCTGACCATTGAGCTTAAATAGAAGCCCCATGAAATAGAGCCGTTGGGCTCCTCACTGCTGCTGATTTGGGATGACTGGACGCACGCCTCCAGTGTCCGGTCGCCTGATGAGCGCCACGTGTCATCCTTGTTCAACGGCGTCCACACGATCTCAACGGTCGAGTTCTCCTGCAACCGCGTTTAATGAAGGACCGGACGCGCCGGTGCACACTTCAGCCTGCGTGCGCCCAAGCCTTCACCTTGTAACCAGACATGCATCTCATCACCACTGTGCAGCGTCAGGTTGACTCCAGTAAGCATCTAGAGCCAAAAAATCTCAACCGGACGCGTCAGGTCATGCATGACCGGACATGCCGGTGAGTCCGGTCACCTCTGCCTCGCTCTGATGCTTGTGTCAGCGTATGTCAGCCACTGACCAGATGCAGGCCCTGCGCGTCCGGTTACTTTCACTGTGCTGCATTCGGCCACAAGACCGAGGGTGGCCTCCACTACGCGCCATTGACTAGTCACTGCCTGAGGCAGAGTCCGGTCACTCCGAGGCTCCTCCTTTTGACCCCAAACTTCACCACCCTTGCTCAAATGTGCCAACTACCAAGTGTATCACCTTGTGCACGTGTGTTAGCATATTTTCACAAATATTTTTAAGGGTGTTAGCACTCCACCAGATCCTAAATGCATATGTAAAGAATTAGAGCATCTAGTGGCACTTTGATAATCGCATTTCGATACGAGTTTCACCCCTCTTAATAGTACGGCTATCAATCCTAAATGTGATCACACCCACTAGATGTCTTAATCACCAAAACACAAAAGCTCCTATGCATATCACCTTTGCCTTGAGTTTTTTGTTTTTCTCATTCTTCTTTTTCAAATGAAGAGCTTGATCATCATCACATGTCCAACACCACCACTTTTGGACTTCAATTGCTCCACCATTTGGATTGGTGCTTAACCTATCTCATGATCACTTAGAGCACATGGTTAGCACTAGGGTTTCATCAATTCACCAAAACCAAACTAGAGCTTTCACAAGGTGAACATACCAAGTCTTGATCCTTAAGCACTAGTTGGATTAAATTGTCTAAGGTCTCCCTTCCATTGCTAGAATAGAGGATGCAGTAAAGCTTATAGCAGAACCGGTGGGTAAAGTGGTAGCTATGGATGAACTTTCACTTATCAGGGAAGGTCCATTGAGGGTGAAAATCAGTGGCAGAGATGCCTGCAATATTTTTGGTGTTTGTGGAAATATTCATAGATAAGACTGGTGCATCTGAGGATTATAAAGGCAAAAATTATTTACTCAAAGGTCCTCCAAAGAAGCCTGATAATGAAGACTCATTACTCAAAGTGCCTAAACTATGCTTGCAGTGGGTTGAAAATCATAGGCCTATCTCATGCGGTGCATTGATTTGGGTTATGCAGGATAGGTTCGATTTATTATATATGGCTACATGCAAAAGCTTAAGATGATATGGAATGGTTTATAATTCACATATACTTTAACATCTCCTCTCACTTATACCTTCAGTCGCGGCTCAACTCGTCTTCTCCACTTAACCATGGTGCAAATTCTTAGGTGAGGCTCAGGGGACTCCACAAGGGCTTAGAAATGGCAGGGGGCTCGAGCCCCTCTGAAGGGTCGAGATGGCAGACTAGAGGGGGGGTGAATATTCCGTTCTAAAATTAATCGCGTCAGCTAACTAAAACAAATACAGAATTAAAACTATCGGTCTAGCCAAGACTACACCCCCTCTATCTAAGTTCACAAGCACCTATCAAAGATTCTAAAAAGCAACTAAGGTGCTTTCCTTAGCAAGAGCTCTCCTAATTAATTCTAGAGTAAGGTCACACAAACCTATGCACTAGTACTTTAGCAAGCACGGGGGAGCTTCTACACAACTAGTAAGCAAAGGCACAAAGCCAATTAAGCTCACTAGCAAAGCTCAAGGTTAACGCTACACAAGCTAAACTAAGAACTCAACTTACTTAGCTACACAAACTAAGCAAGACAAGGAAACAACTTCTAGCTATACAAGCAAGAAGGTAACTAGCAAACTACACAAGCCAACTAGTTACAAGAGCAACTACACAAGCATAAGTATATGAATGTAAATACAAGCTTGTGAATCAAAAGCAAACCACCGAGAAGGTTGACACGGTGGTTTTTCACCGAGGTTCACTTGGTTGCCACCAAGCTAGTCCCCGTTGTGGCGATACACCCACTTGATGGATCACGAGCTAATTGACTATCAAGAGTCAAACCCTCAGTGGGTGCCGCACATCCACTCTCAAGATGGGGATCCTCCAAGCCATGAGCTTTACTAGAGTTGCTCTTCGTGATCCCCACAGGGTGAGCACAATCCCCCTTACAAATCCTCCTCCGGAGCCACGCACAAGCTCCACACGTGCTTCAACGGAGTCGCAAGCCACCAAGCCATCTAGGAGGTGGCAACCTCCAAGAGTAACAAGCACCACTGGCTTACAACACGATCACCTAGTGCCACTCGATGCAATCCTCACGATGCAACGCCCTAGAATCGCTCATTCATTCGATCGGATGATTACTATCAAGCTCAAGTGAGTTAGAGGCTCTCCAAGCACTCCACAAGCATGGACACTAAGTCCCAAGGGTGCTCAGCTGCCAGCCATGTTCGGCCACCACTTCTATTTATAGCCCCACTGAAAGGTCCTTGTTTGGTTTTGATAATTGAGTGACAACTTAGATGGACTAATATGTGGTTATGTGAGATACACAGAAGATTAGTCCACAGGTGATAGTGTCATGAAGGAGCTCATTGCATATGAGACATGACATGGAGTCATGTGACCAAGGTGGAGAAGATCAAGATGAGGCTTGGCTCGATGGACCGGTTGTGAAGGTGAAGGCCAAGTCGAGGCTTTGAAGCGAAGGACCATGCGATGGTGAAGCTTGAGCAAGACTTGGCGCCGACGGACCGATGCAACGGTGAAGAGCAAGTGAGGTCAAGATCGATGAACCAATACGGTGACATGATGATATGAAGTGAATCATATCATTTGGTGATTGGTTGGTGCATGTGTTGCATCAATATCAGAGGAGATGAAGTGGAATACGCAAGGCTAAGGTATAACCTAGGGCATTTCCATTGCACCGGTTATAGGTGTGTAGAGAAGTTTATGACCGGGTTTAGGATAGATGGTCGTACTATCAAGAGAGGCAAACTTATTTGCATATCGGTCATCTAGTGCCACTTGAGCGATCTAGCTGTGCATACGTGTTAGGATTGAGTGGCGAGGCAAGTTGAGTGCCTAATTCCTTTGAAGAAAATATTTGTGAAAATGCTAACACACGCACACAAGGTGGTGATCACTTGTTGGTGTTGGCACATTTACGAAGGCGATGAAGTTTGAGCGGTAGAGAGGGTTTGGGTGACCGGACGTCGAGGAGTTGAAAAGCCTATTTTCCACTACGCCGGAAGTCGGGAAAGAAACAGAGGCGAACGGAGATCACAGAGGTGATCGGACGCTGCACCGGACGCGGTCATGGTATGACCGGACGCGTCCGGTCAGTACAGCGCAGACGCGGGTGTTAGGGTTTGCAACCAGCGCGTCCGGTCACTCGCGAGACCAGCACGTCCGGTCATGCGCCCAGTGGGAATTGCATAACGCAAGGATGATCAGACGCGAGGCGCGTCCGGTCACACATGATCGGACACGTCCGATCGTTGAAGGTGCTTACTGGACTCTAATCGGACGCGGGCACTGTCGCGTCCAGTCATCGCAAGGAGCGCGTCTGGTCATGTCATTGCGCGCGTGGTACTGTGCGATCGGCGCGTCCGGTCGTTGCTTCACGGGCGCGCGGTTCAGTGCGATCGGCGTGTCCGGTCATTTGAAGTGGCGCGTCCGGTCATTGCCTAGGGCACGTCCGATCGTTGGTTTGACTGTTGGGGTCAGTGACCGTTGGAGGATCAGACGCGGTTGAGCGCGTCCGGTCAGTTATGACCGGCGCGTCTGGTCATCCCGAAAAAGGACCAAGTGAAGGGGTAACGGCTCTATTTGACCGTGGGGTTATAAATAGATGCCTTGGCCGGCCGTGGCCGGTAGCTGAGCACACTTTAGCCTTGGTGGCTTGTGTGGTAGTGCTTGGGAGCCCTCTAACTCACTCATGCTTGATAGTGTTCATTGGATTAAGTGAGAGAGCGATTCTAGTGCTATTGCATCGTGAGGTTGCATCGAGTGGCACTAGGTGATCGTGTTGCAAGCCGGTAGTGCTTGTTACTCTTGGAGGTTGCCACCTCCTAGACGGCTTGGTGGCTTGTGGCTCCGTCGAAGCTCGCAAGAAGATTGTGCGAGGCTCAGGAGAAGCTTTGTGAGGGGGATTGTGCTCACCCCATGGGGATCGCGAAGAGCAACTCTAGTTGAGCGTGTCATTGAGTTACCTCACTTGAGAGTGGTGTCTTGCGATGCCTTGCGGGGCGTGCCTTGAGGGGCAAGTGACTTGAGGGTCACACCGAGGAACCATCTAAGTGTTGGTCGACACAACGGGGACGTAGCTTGGTGGCAACCAAGTGAACCTCAGGAGAAAATCACCATGTCAACTTTGTCTACTCTTCTCGATGGTTTGCCTTCGTGCAACACAAGCTTGTATTTACTTTCATATACTTGTGCTTGTGTAGTTGCTCTCGTAACTAGTTGGCTTGTGTAGCTTGCTAGTTGTCTTCTTGCTTGTGTAGCTAGAAGCTTCCCCTTGCGTGACTAATTTGGTTTGTGTAACCTTGTTAGTCACATTGCTTAGTTTGTGTAGCTAAGTGATTTGTGCTCTCTAATTTGGCATTAGTTGCCTTGTTATTGAGCATTGCTAGTGAGCTTAGGCTTTGTGCGCTTTGCTTACTAGAATTGTGTAGGAGCTCCCTCTTACTTGCAAAGTACTAGTGCATAGGTTTGTGTGACCTTGCTCTAGAACTAAATAGGAGAGCTCTTGCTAAGAAAAGCACCTTAGTTGCTTAATTAGGATCTTTGTGAGGTGTTTGTGAACTTAGTTAGAGGGGTGAAGTCTTGGCTAGACCAATAAGTTTAATTCCGCATTTATTTTTGGTTAGCCAACACGCTTAAGTTTTAGAAAGGACTATTCACCCCCCTCTAGTCCGCCATCTCGACCCTTCAAGTGGTATCGGAGCCGGGTCTCTCATTTGCGGTCTTCACCGACCCGAGAGGATGGCGGCTTATGGGCTAGATGCTGAGTGTCCACACATTTTTGATGGCACACACTTTGCACGGTGGAGAAATTGGATGACATGCAATTTTAAGTTTATTTCTCCTCAATTGTGGTGGATCGTAGATGTGGGCTTTTCCTTTGCAATTGATAAAAAGAATGCAACTCAAGCGCAAAGTAAATGCCTACATCTCGATAGCCAAGCTACTAATGCTTTTTATCGATCTATGGATAGTAGCATACTTTATGAGATCATAGACTTCGAGTCCGCCCATGAAATCTAGGTGTTTCTAAATGAGAAATATGGGGTGATCTCCAATGATGATGAGCCCAAGGAAGAGGCGCATGAGGATGTTGAGCATGACCACAACAAGGTGGTTGTGGAGGATTGCTCCACCTCATGGTCAAGTGATGACAAAGATGATCATATCACAAGATCACTTGACAAGAAAAATGATAATGCCACAAGTGATGCAAGAAATGATTCTACTCCATGCACACTTGATGGTGAAAATGATGGCTATGAGAGTGATGCTTCAACAAGCCCTTCAACATCAGCACATTGTTCCATGTCACATGGTGACACTAAGGTATCTATTGGTGGTTTTGTTGTTGATTGTGATGGTCCAAATTTTGAGCTTCTATATAAACTCTCAAAGGCCCTAAGAAATGAGATGGCAAAAACAAGTAAATTGAAAAATAAAAACTCATTTCTAAAAACCACATGTGAACAACAAAAGCATCTACTTTATGTTACTACTTGTTCACATGAGGAGCTAAAATTGGCTCATGAGGAACTTAGTGTTGCTCATGATAACTTGGCACAAGAACATGCTTTACTCACTAATAAGCTTTCTAATGAAGAACCCAAAACTAGTGAGAGCTCATCATTTGGGTCAAATGATCAATCACATATTACTAACCCTTGTGATGTAGGTAAGAAGCATGTATCCACCTCTTGTGATGATTTATTATATATGCCATATTCTTCACAATTAAGTGCTTGTTCTACTCCTATGTCTTATGAGACTAACCTTTTGAAGGAGAACAATGAGCTTAAAAGTGAAGTGAAGAATTTGAGTAACAAGTTAGAGAGGTGCTACAATTCAAAAGTCACCTTTGAGCACATGATGAAGACTCAAAGAAACGTTGGTGACAAAAGTGGCCTTAGCTTCAAGAAGAAAATGACAAAGGGCGAAAGAAAGCAAGAAAAGAGGATGAAGAGGCTACTCCAAAAGAAGCTCTCGCATTCCTTGTGCTATCGATGCCATGAAGCGGGACATCTTGCTAATGGTTGCCCAAACATTGAGAAGCTCAAGAAGATGAAAGAAGAAGAGATGCTAAAGCATGTCAAGTGCTTCAAGTGCCGCACTTGGGGTCATCTCACCTCAATGTGCCCAACCAAGCAATTGGTAAAGCAACAAATAAAGCCTCAACCAAAGCCACTAGTTGAGCAAGAGAAAACACCCCAAGAGCAAATCAAGATCAACCATGAAGATGATGGTGACTTGATGAAGAAGAAGAAAACAAGAAGGAGTGGAAGAGCAAGACATCCAATGCAAATTCAAGATGTCAAGATGATGAGCAAGAATCAAGATGAGAAGAAAGTACATGCTCACATCAAGTGCTTCAAATGTGGAGACATGGGACACTTCGCCTCGGGGTGTCCTACCAAGCTTGAGAAGAAGGCTCAAGCAACTCATGAGAGGCAAGGCAATGAAGAGCATCATATGAGCAAAGAAGAAAAGACTCAATCAAAGAGAAGATGCTACTCATGTCCGAAAAGGGGACACATGGCACATTCATGTTCCCGAGGTAATAATTCTAAGCCTAGTTCAATTAATAATACTAATATGCTTAGAAAGGATGTAAATGGTATCTTTATGGTTGCTATTGCAAAACATCCCGCTACTCATACTAAGGCAATGCCTAAGTATGTTGCACCTAACTTGAGAGGACCCAAACTTGTTTGGGTACCATCAAAAAGTGGATGAATGTGTGTAGGTACCATGGCATTAGAGGCTTGACTCAAATTTATTTCATATTTATCATTATATGTTGACTCAAGTATTGAAGCTTATTGCAAATCTATCCCAATGCCAAGTCAAAATGAGTGAAGTCCAAAGTACTACAACATACAAGTGTCATGATCAAGTTGTGGATGATTTGTTGGAATTATTTGATGGCTTGCAAATGTTCAAGTTGAAAGCTTGCTATGAATAATCATGAGCTAACCAAGGTATATCTCTTGTTGATTATTACATTTGGGTGCATATGAGTTGATTGAATTGGATAAATATGCAATGTTGCTTGCGATGAGATGATTGAATGGATTAAAAGCTTAGTGATCAAGTTTGGATTGGTTTGTGTTGGATAAATTCATGAGATGACATTTAGTAAGTGGATTGGATGGATATATGTCTTGTGAAAGTATTCAAACAATTTAGTTTCAAGTTTGATTTATATTTGATGAAGTATTGCTCAATGTATTGAAATCTGTCCAAAATTAAAAATCTGAGCTAGCAGTGATCTTAGCCATGTTTGAGTGATCAAATCTATTTGGATTGACTTGAAATTTGGTATACATGCTCTACACTTATGGAAGAAGATGCTGTAGAAATTTCATGAGAAGTGGATAAGAGATGCTTCGGTTTTGGAGTTCATCTTATCAGCTATAGTGCAACAGTTTTCAGCATGTAGCAGTTATGGAAGATTTGAAATCTAGTAGAAATATAGAAGTCAAAAGAAGTTCAAATTTTTACAGTTGCTAGATGACTTAGTGAAGCACATCTCCACCAAATTTCATGGCATTTAGATCCATACATTGTGAGATATGAATTATTCTTTGAAGGGTACAGAATCTGCCAGAAAAGTGACAATCATTGGATTAATCTAGAGTCACTTTAATTGAAATGTCCTCAAGTTGGAAACTTGTTTATAAGTGGTTGAGGTACCTAAGTTTGGTTTTGGATTGATCTAGAAGCATGAAAAGCAATGAGTACAAGAACATTTGATTGTGGAATGTACTTGGTGTACTTATTTGGTACTCAATTTGAAGATCAAGATCAAACTTAAGATGAAGATGAAGTTTAAGTTCTAGTGATGATTAGAGATCATTTGGTAGAAAGAAAAGGACTTAAACAAGTAGAAAGAATTGGACTCAAATGTAGATTCAAGGATTATTCATCAAGATTGAGTTCATCATTTGGATCAATCAAACTATATCATTTCAAGTGAGTATCAAGAGTGGTTCTTTGGAGAAAGATCACTTCTCCCTAGTGAGGGGCTTGCCGCCGTGTGTAGGTGAAACCAAGTTTGGGACTTGAAAGGCTAACATGGAAGTGGTGATCCGAGGAACTTGTGATGCTTAGTTGAAACAATCAAAAGGGTTGATCAAGAAAAGCAAGCAACACCCAAAAGAGAGCTAGTCATGTATTTTAAGTGATATTCTAAGTAGTTCTCTCATACAAGCAAAAATGATATAATGAAGCAAGCCAACCACAACAAGAAAGTGCACTTGATCATTAGTGGTTTTCAATTCATATGGGTGAAGAATGGATTTATCTATGATGATTGGTCTTCACCAAGCAATAAATTGGACTTCACATTGCTATTGGAGTAATAAATTGGAATCTATATGACTATCCTCTACTTCAACATAGCAAAGGTATCATTGAAATGTGCATGATCATCTCATTCCTTACTAGTATGCGATTAGTGCATATAGTACATGCTTATTAGGATCATGCATAACAAATGAAAAGTTTTAAATTCATAGCCTACCATTATTGCTTGATTGATTAATTGATCTAGTGGTATGGATATGAGTTTGTTCATGAGCTAGTGAATCCAAGTACTTGATCTAGTTTGGATTGCTAACAAGTGACAAGTACAACATTGACAAGATAACCCTTAGCATGAGGTATGAAGAAGCTTGTCATTGGATCAAACCGGACTTAGAATCTTAGACAAATCAACTTAGTTCAAGTCATACAAGAAGCTCATGACAATGATAAGAGTACAAGCACAAGACAACAATAAAAATGGATATCTAGTTTGTTTCAAGTGGTATCTAGACTCAAATTGATCTTCCAAGTGGTATTCACTAGTGGTGTCTAGATCATGATCTACAAGTGATATCTTACAAGTGGTACTCATAAAGATAGCAAATGTTCAAGAAGTGAATATTATTATTAAATCCTTCAAAGTGGATCCATACTAGAAAATTCTTTCAAATGGTATCACATTCCTACTCATGGTATCTTCACGTGGTATCATTCATGCAAGACGATGGTTTCACAAGTGATCCTCAACTTTAAGTGATCAAATCAAGCAATGCTACCCTCATCTTTAAATGGTATCTCAAGTGAATGACACATGCTATGACATAGGGGGAGAAGCCCCACCGATTGGTATCAAGGTCAAAGATCCTATGTGGAATCTCAAGAGCAACCATAAAGTTTGTCATTCCAACATATATGGTAATGTCCATCAAAAATGCAATATTCAAGTCTCAACCATCTACCCCAATGCAAGCCTTTGTATCAATAAGAAGCACACCTTTTCTGGAAATTGATGACAAAGGGGGAGAAGTTGGACAAAGATATGAAAACTAGAACCATGCTTTGGGGAAAGATTGGAAACATTGGACATGGACATGGACAAAGAGGTAGTAACATTGAAGAATGTAAGGGGATCAAACATTCTTGGACAAAGAAAGCACACAAGTAGGGGGAGCAAGCTCATGAACTTTGATTGATTACATTTGATATGTGCATAATTCATGTGCTTGCTTACATTGCATTAGTTCTTAAATTCAATATGCATGCTTGTGTGGTGTATGCTAGTTATAGAACTTGAATGATAATTTCATAACTAGCATGCATAGGATGTTAGCTAGACTTATGATTATCATGCAAAAACTAGAACCTTGCTAATAATGTTTATCTCACGAGGTTTCTAGTGTTTTTTATGTCTAGCTACTCATGATGCTAAGGATGGTGGCAAACTTATGATTTTCAAATGGTATCAAGCTACTAATTGGTATCAAGCTACAAAGATTTATTCTATACACCTTAGCATCACTTAGTAGTGATAACCTTCCCACAAATTTCATATTTATGCATATGTGCAAGCTTGAAACCAAACCATTTGCGCACATATATAGGGGGAGTTATCACTACCAAGTCAGATTTTATGGTGCTTATCCAAATCTTGACATAGAGCTTAAAAGTTGGATAAGTAACATTAAATCCAAAACAAGTTAGCAATTTACACTTGTGTGAAGTGCTAGCTTGAAAAAGCATAATTTTCATATCTTTTGTAGAGTTGTCATCAATTACCAAAAAGGGGGAGATTGAAAGGTCCTAGTTTGGTTTTGGTAATTGAGTGACAACTTAGATGGACTAATATATGGTTATGTGAGATACACAGGAGATTAGTCCACAGGTGATAGTGTCATGAAGGAGCTCATTGCATATGAGACATGACATGGAGTCATGTGACCAAGGTGGAGAAGATCAAGATGAGGCTTGGCTCGATGGACCGGTTGTGAAGGTGAAGGGCAAGTCAAGGCTTTGAAGCGAAGGACCATGCGATGGTGAAGCTTGAGCAAGACTTGGCGCCGACGGACCGATGCAACGGTGAAGAGTAAGTGAGGTCAAGATCGATGAACCAATACGGTCACATGATGATATGAAGTGAATCATATCATTTGGTGATTGGTTGGTGCATGTGTTGCATCAATATCAGAGGAGATGAAGTGGAATGCGCAAGGCTAAGGTATAACCTAGGGCATTTCCATTGCACCGGTCATATGTGTGTAGAGAAGTTTATGACCGGGTTTAGGATAGATGGCCGTACTATCAAGAGGGGCAAACTTGTTTGCATATCAGTCATCTAGTGCCACTTGAGCGATCTAACTGTGCATACGTGTTAGGATCGAGTGGCAAGGCAAGTTGAGTGCCTAATTCCTTCAAAGAAAATTTTTGTGAAAATGCTAACACACGTACACAAGGTGGTGATGACTTATTGGTGTTGGCACATTTACGAAGGCGATGAAGTTTGAGCGGTAGAGAGGGTTTGGGTATCTCTCTCCCTCCCGCCGAGCTTGCGAGCGCGGGATTCAGGTGTTTTCGAGGAGTTGAAAAGCCTATTTTTCACTATGCCAGAAGTCGGGAAAGAAACAGAGGCAAACAGAGGTCACAGAGGTGATCGGACGCTGCACCGGACGTGGTCATGGTATGACCGGACGCGTCCGGTCAGTACAGCGCAGACACGGGTGTTAGGGTTTGCAACAGGTGTGTCCGGTCACTCGCGGGACCAGCGCATCCGGTCATGCGCCCAGTGGGAATTGCAGAACGCAAGGATGATCGGACGTGAGGCGTGTCCGGTCACACATGATCGGACGCGTCCAATCGTTGAAGGTGCTTACTGGACTCTAATCGGACGCGGGCACTGTCGCGTCTGGTCATCGCAAGAAGCGTGTCCGGTCATGTCGTTGCGCGCGCGGTACTGTGCGATCGGCGTGTCCGGTCATTGCGAGGGGCGCGTCCGGTCGTTGCTTCGTGGGCGTGCGGTTCAGTGCGATCGGCGCGTCCGGTCATTTGAAGCGACGCATCCGGTCGTTTGACGGGTGCGTCCGGTCATTGCCTGGGGCGCGCTCGGTCATTGGTTTGACCGTTGGGGTCAGTGACCGTTGGAGGATCGGACGCGGTTGAGCGCGTCCGGTCAGTTATGACCGGCGCGTCCGGTCGTCCCAAAAAGGACCCAGTGAAGGGGTAACGGCTCTATTTGACCGTGGGGTTATAAATAGATGCCTTGGCCGGCCGTGGCCAGTAGCTAAGCACACTTTAGCCTTGGTGGCTTGTGTGGTAGTGCTTGGGAGTCCTCTAACTCACTCATACTTGATAGTGTTCATCGGATCAAGTGAGAGAGCGATTCTAGTGCGATTGCATCGTGAGGTTGCATCGAGTGGCACTAGGTGATCGTGTTGCAAGTCCATAGTGCTTGTTACTCTTGGAGGTTGCCACCTCCTAGACGGCTTGGTGGCTTGTGGCTCCGTCGAAGCTCGCAAGAAGATTGTGCGAGGCTCAGGAGAAGCTTTGTGAGGGGGATTGTGCTCACCCTGCGGGGATCGCGAAGAGCAACTCTAGTTGAGCATGTCATTGAGTTACCTCACTTAAGAGTGGTGCCTTGCGGTGCCTTGCGGGGTGTGCCTTGAGGGGCAAGTGACTTGAGGGTCACACCGAGGAACCATCTAAGTGTTGATCGACACAACGGGGACATAGCTTGGTGGCAACCAAGTGAACCTCGGGAGAAAATCACCGTGTCAACTTTGTCTACTCTTCTCGGTGGTTTGCCTTCATGCAACACAAGCTTGTATTTACTTTCATATACTTGTGCTTGTGTAGTTCATCTCGTAACTAGTTGGCTTATGTAGCTTGCTAGTTGTCTTCTTGCTTGTGTAGCTAGAAGCTTCCCCTTGCGTGACTAATTTGGTTTGTGTAACCTTGTTAGTCACATTGCTTAGTTTGTGTAGCTAAGTGATTTGCGCTCTCTAATTTGGCATTAGTTGCCTTGTTATTGAGCATTGCTAGTGAGCTTAGGCTTTGTGCGCTTTGCTTACTAGAATTGTGTAGGAGCTCCCTCTTGCTTGCAAAGTACTAGTGCATAGGTTTGTGTGACCTTGCTCTAGAACTAAATAGGAGAGCTCTTGCTAAGGAAAGCACCTTAGTTGCTTAATTAGGATCTTTGTGAGGTGTTTGTGAACTTAGTTAGAGGGGTGAAGTCTTGGCTAGACCGATAAGTTTAATTTCGCATTTGTTTTTGGTTAGCCAACACGCTTAAGTTTTAGAAAGGACTATTCACCCCTCTCTAGTCCGCCATCTCGACCCTTCACCCACAACCAAATATAGTCGTTAGTCCCCTCACTAGGCAAATTTCAAGGGCAACAGTCGCGTCTGTCGCCAAGCTGACAGATGCTACAGGCGCGTCCGTCGCTCCTACGGCTTCCATGTGTCACCACATGCCAAAACACCAACGGTCATCTCGCCAGCATCAGACACGTTCGACACATCGAGGACGTGCGTCTGTCGCACTGATAGACGCGGCACATAGAGCACCTTTCCCTCGCGCGGCCGACAGACGCGTCTGGTGGTCACCTGACAGATGCGGCCTAGTGTCTATTGCCACTACGCCGAAAATGTGCTGAGTCCTCCACGCGATAGACACAGTACCTCGGCGTCTGACGCAGCCTCGACCTCGCATCTGATGCACTGTCTCTTTTCGCCTTAGTGCCGCGCGCTAGGGTAAGGCGACAGACGCTGACATCAGTGTCTGACGCTGCCTGTAGCCAGCGTCTGTCGCGTGCTTTTCAGCACAAAAGAACTCCATGACTTCGCCACTTCTTCCAACCTCCGGCGTAAAGGAAATTGATCATTTCTATTCCTCGAAAACGCCTGAATCACGTCTCGCAAGCTCGGCGGGAGGGAGAGAGGTCCCCAAACCCCTCTCAACCGCTCAAACTTCATCACCTTCGCAAATGTGCCAACACCAACAAGTGATCACCACCTTGTGCATGTGTGTTAGCATTTTCACAATCATTTTCTCTGAGGAGTTAGGCACTCAACTTGCCTCACCACTCGATCCTAACACGTATGCAAAGTTAGATCGCTCAAGTGGCACTAGATGACCGATATGCAAACAAGTTTGCCCCTCTTGATAGTACGACCATCTATCCTAAACCCGATCATCAACTTCTCTATACACCTATGACCGGTGAAATGGAAATGCCCTAGGTTATACCTTTGTCTTGCGCATTCCACTCTATCTCCTCCGACGTTGATGCAACACATGCACCAACCATATCACAAATGATATGATCCACTTCATATCATCATGTGACCTTGGTCCATCGATCTTAACCTCACTTGCTCTTCACCATTGCGTCGGTCCATCGGCGCCAAGTCTTGCTCAAGCTTCACCGCCTCACGGTCCATCGCTCCAAAGCCTATGACTTGCCCTTCACACTTGCAACCGGTTGAAAGGTATTGGTGGCTAGAGGGGGGGTGAATAGCCTAATAAAACTTTCTACAAAAAGTGCTAGATAAGTTGATTAGTAACAACAAATGGCGAGATGCGAGTTTTGCCTAGCCTATGGGGTGTTGCAAGCCACCTATCCAAATGACAATTCTAATATATTTCACTCAACCACACAAGTCAAACCGCAAGAGCAACAACTAAACAAGCTAGCAAGTTACACAAAACTAAAACTACACAAGCTACAACAACAAGTTAGCAAGAGCAAACAACCAATTACTTGAAATGTAATGCAAGTTAGAGATACGAAAGATTTCACCGAGGGGTGAAGAAATGAGCCAACCAATCAATATCCAAAAGATAATATCCAAGATAACCAATCCACCGAGACAAATCAATCACAATCAATGAAGTGAAGACACGATGATTTATCCCGAGGTTCACGTGCTTGCCGGCACGCTAGTCCCCGTTGTGTCCCCCTACACCACGTGGTTCGGTGGCTAATCGGTATCACACACTGAGCCTCTCAAAAGACACCACAAGAACCTACCAAATGGTGAGAAGTTTCGACACGAGCAATCCACTAGAGTTAGAATTCAGCGCTCCGTCGGGGAACCACAACAACCCCTCACAACAAGCTCATCGGAGCCGGCCACGAACAATCACCAACACGTGTCGGACCTCCACCGCTGCTCCAAGCCGTCTAGGTGGCGGCAACCACCAAGAGAAACAAGAATCCCGCAGCAAATGAACACCCAAGTGCCAACTAGATACAAACTCACAAGCAAATACACTTGAGATCACTCAATCTCGCTTTGATTAGGCAAACAAGCAAGGGAGAAAGAGTGGAGGGTGTGTGCTTAGCTCAAAGGAGTGCTAGAATGATCAACAAGCCAAGAGTTACTCCAAAGAGCCAACCAACACGTATTTATAGATGTACCCCTTCGAATAGAGCCGTTAGGCACTTGATTCTGCTGCAGTCACGCTGACCGGACGCGCTGGTCGCACAGACCGAACGCGTGAAGCTTGACTGGACGCGCTGGTCCCGTAACCGACCGGATGCGCTGGTCAAGACGAGTAGCGCTCCAGCGAGTTAGCGATCGGACGCGCTGTAGAACTAACCGGACGCATTACATCTGGCGTCCGGTTTGAGTCTAGTAAGCTCCCACCATGACCGGACGCGTCGGGTCCATCGTGACCGGACTCGACACCGCGTCCGGTTAGCTTTTCACTGATTCTGCTCCACGCCATGTTGACCGAACGCGTCGGTCTCGTGAGGCATCGGACGCTCCGGTTAAAAACCCTAGCCGCCCCTCACGCTGCTCGCTAACACTGACCGGACGCGTCCGGTTATGCTGAGACTGCGTCCGGTTCAGCGTCTGGTCACCTCTGTGACCTCCGTTCGCCCCCGTTTCTTCGCGTCCGGCGCAGTGGAAAATAGGCGTTCCATTTTCCGAAAAGCGCTGAATCCCGTCTTGTAAGCTCGGCGGGAGGGAGAGAGGAACCCAAACCCCTCTCTACCGCTCAAACTCCACCGCCTTCGTAAATGTGCTAACATCACCAAGTGTACATCATCATGTGCATGTGTGTTAGCATTTTCACAATCATTTTTGAGGCATTAGGTTAGCTCTCCACTATATCTAAATGCATATGCAAAAGAATCTTCATCTAGTGGCACTTAAGTGATCAATAGCCCTAGAAATTCCCCTCTTTATAGTACGGCTATCGATCCTAAACCATCCACACCCTCTATGGTGTCTTGGATGCAAAATAAAAATCCCTACAAGATACCTTTGCCTTGATCATCACTTGTTGCACTTTGTTCCAACTCCACCATGGCAAGCACTTGATCACATCACCATTGCTTGATCCTTGCTTCACCATGTCATTGCACCAACCACATCATAGCTACACACATTCTTATGCATATGTGGTTAGTACTTAGGCATTGTCACTAATTGCCAACACCAAACATAGGACTTTCACCCGTCCGTCGAGCCAAGCCTCATCTTGATCTTCGCCACCTTTGCCACATGACTCCATGTCATGTCTCATATGCAATGAGCTCCTCCATGACATCATCACCTGTGGACTAATCTCCTGTGTATCTCACATTAAACACAATTAGTCCACCTAAGGTTGTCACTCAATTACTAAAACCAAACAAGGACCTTTCACCCTCCCTCCCCCACCCCCCCACCGGTAGATCCACCCCCTATTTGGTGGGAAAATACCTCCACATCTAGGTAGCCTATCCAAACTAGTCTATCTTGATCTCAATTCGTATTACAAGGGCTCTCCAAACTCGGATATCAAGTGAACCTTAATTCGGAGTATATGTGAAATTTGGCACATATGGTGATTATGAAGCATTACTAGTTAGCTGCTCGATTGAACTAACTAGAGTATTCATGTCATAGGTTATCCAAATACTCATTGCTAGTAACAAAACACAGCATAGTGATCACCTCCAGGTCAAATTGAATTGGATCTAATATGTGAATACCAAAATGATGGTAAGAGACTGCAGGCAGCCATATTGTCCATCATTGCAGCGATACATTGTAAAGGGTTGATCAAAGAGGGAGATTTCGCATCTGTGATTTCCATAGAAGCAGATGCATCTAAACGTAGCTTCATAGGGCTTTTCAAGGAGATGGTGGAGAGGAGAAGCAACAACATCGGTGACAGCTTACAAATTGCAAATGCTGTAGCTACATTGGTCCTGTCAATGCTACGGTACAATCCTGGCAAGGAGCCATCCAAAAGGGAGCAGAAAATCGAGTCATTCCCAAAGTGCAATCACGAATCTTAATACTGCAGTAGAGTGGATTCATGCAGTTAGTCACCTTTCTTTACTGGAAGTTAGCACCATCTAAAACACAAGGCAGTAAATTAAAAGGGGTGCAACTTCCTTGTGTGTGCATGGACTTTGATCTTAGAGGGTGCATATATAGTGAAATTTTAGACTTTGTCATTAAATATGTCTTTTGAAGGGGCATATGCACCCATCCATAGTGAAAACAACCCAACTATTGATTTTACCTACGCACTGGGAGGTGAGTTGAGCTCCTATTACAAAAAGACCAAGATGACCCTATTTGTGAGCTCTTCGGGAGCAGAGGACCCCTTCTATGACGTACAATTCCTTGTATCGGACTTACGCAGATTGAGAAACCAGGACATCTTATGTAAAGCTAGGTTAATGGTAAACATGAATGATTGAAGACGTTGATATCTAAATGTAGCAAAAGACATAAATGATTTTTTTCATTATATAAAACTCACACGTTACATGTCCCATAATTGAGTGGTTGGTTCATCTCCGGACCATATAGGCACCAAAAGTACCGAGCGGTCACTAGTGCGACCACAAGGTATGCGACTAAGGATCCCAACAAGAGGGCCCTTTGCAGGTTCCTGTCCTTCATGACGTCTCTGGCTTTTTTTATCAGCTTGTCCATAAAGTTATAGGCAGAATATATATAGTGAGAAATAAAAACTATCATTGTTAAGTCTAAGACCCTGTTTGGTAGGGCTCTAAATCAGCTTCTCAACCGGATTCCATATGAAGATAATAATGAGATATTTTTACCACGGTGGGACGAACGGGTACTTGCGCACACGTGAACAAACACATGTATCCGTGAGCTATACATGCATGGCGCCAGACCCATACGGAGACTTGCATAATTTGTATATCATGATGACACTACTCACTACTGTTTGTTTGCAAAATAATAAATTTCTTGAGCAAAGCAAAAGCACCCATGTTGGCTATATGTGTCGGCGTAATTGTGGGGTGTGTGTATGCTAGCTCGTGCGCGACTAATGATCTTGTATAGTTGGAAAGGAATTGTCTAAATTAGAGAAAAAAACATATGGACCTCCTTATTAACGCCTACAGCCGAGCTGTGTTAATTAGGGATTTAGGGTGGTGAGCCTGTGGTGACAGATCCAGGTGCGTCAGCGATGATGGGTACAGTGACCTGGAGTAGCTAATAATAACGATCGATGGGTCAGTCACGAGAGATCAAATAATTCAAATCCGAGTGGAGATCTTGTTACGATTTGCTAATCTCCCGTTCTATGGTTCACCGACGCCGGCACGCCGGCCGCGCATCGTCGTCTCGTCGACCTCACTTGCACGAGGCCATGCTATATGGAAGAGTGCAAGCAGGGGCGGATCCACTAGTATGGCGAGCCCTGGCGGCCGCCATACCTCCCCACGCGGCGAGCTCCCCATGGACCTGGTAGCCATGACCGACCACCTCTATGGTTGTTTCTCTGTTCATTCTTTTTGTGAGTATAGACTGACAGAGGAAGCAGACGAGCGTTGTGCGGAAGTGAACGCCGAAGAGGTACCACAGTTGGGTCTATTGGGCTGTGTCTGTGTGAAGTGTGATGGAAGGCCCACGTCGAAGGTGCGTATCTGATGCTCGGCGATTCAATTTCTCGTGATCTCGTCTCATCGTGTGCCATCCACCCGTCCGGTTTCCTTCGTGCAGTGCTTTCACCATCCAAGGCTGCAGGCGATAGACGTCCCACCCATGAGTTACCAATCCTGAATGTCTGAATCACTTTATCCTGATCGCTCCACCACGATTACAAACTGACGAAAACTCGTCTTGATGGCTGGAGTGCTAGACACTCCCACTACTAGGCTAAGAAGTGTGACAGAAAACAAATATTTGTCTCAATGATCCGGTGATTATATTCTACATCTAACGTATCCTTTTCATCACACACAAAAAAGAAAAGAAAGAATGCCACAATCTTATATTGTTATAAGTCTGGAGGCTTCTCTTTTTCTCAAACTATTTATTTCATCTCTTATACTCCTACGTTCCTATGTAGTAAATCCCACTGCTTTATTTTAGTTGACCTATTGTTATTTTTTTTAAAGAAAATAGTCCGTCATAGGTTAATTTTAGTCCTGGATCCGCCACTGAGTGCAAGGAATCGATGCTTCCGTAGCTCCTCAGCCAATAGCCAATAGCCAATAGCCAATTCAATAGGGGAGATTGGGATTGGGATTGGATGGTACTGTGTGCTTTTCCTTTGCGAAAGGTACGATCGGGAGTCCATCCAAATGATCACAAGGCACGCCATCGTCGCCACTACGTATTCTATTTGATGGGGGTGCCCACAGCGGCACTGCCCTACAGCCCAAAAAGGAGCGGTGGCCACCGTACGTACCGTCGTATCATATCGTATGGATGATCATGTCGGTCGCAAGAGAATCATGTTTGTGCTGCAGCTCCGGTCCGTCGAGTGTACGTTCATCCACACAAGACAGAACATAGTGTGTTATGACGACGTCCGTCCACGAACACGAGCACGAAACAACTACGACAACCACACTAGGCAACTTTTGCTTGCTGGATGACCGATCATGATGTATGGTGTGGTGGCCTGTGTTCGGCTCACGCATCTTTTCTGAAACAAACGGATCGCTAGGTGACAACCGGTAGCGGTGGATGCACATCACTAATAACAGGTAGTAGTATCAGCATATACGTACTCCCTCTGTCCCTAAATGTTTCTCTCTAAAAATCCATGTTTCACTTACAGATACGCTTTCCGGACGACTTACGGCAAGGGACGGAGGGAGTATGTGTGCACCGGTAGGTCCTACTCGCTCCAGCAGCAGCGTGTGGCAGACATGTCGGCCAACATCAGAGGCGTTTCCTTTCTTTTTTTTTCTTTTCTTTTCTTTTGTGCGTGATGACAAGAACAGAGTATTCATGCATGGAAAAGAGACGCGCGAGTCTTCTACATAGCGGCTGCGGAGTTAAAATAGAATTAGTTAAGTTTCCAAGACATGCTTGGCTCACAGTCAGACCTCGTGCCTGTATTATGTATGTATGTATTGCTCACATGTACAGCATGAGAGATTAAACAAGAACTCTGTATATATACAATAAACGATACAAAAAGAGACAAAACTATACGCCCATCTGCACCGCAGATTATGAAAACGTTCTGGTTGTTGCGAGCACACTCTACCTTCCTCTTTCTAATAAAGCAGAGTATGATGCACATATCTCTTTTTATTAAATTTGAACAATAATAATGAGATAGTTACTCTTTTTTCATCTCCACGGCAGGAACGGGTATACATGCGCACACATGAACACCCATACCTCTGGCTTTGTGTATAGACATGCTTGTGCTATTGCGTGAGTATTAGTATGTGCTCGCGTGCGCGCGTGTTTGACCTTAGCCAAACAAAATACATGCAAATAAATGCAAGGAAATTTGCTTTTACAAAACCCAACTTTTGCAAGTCTTTGTATGATAGTTCCCCGCTCGAGATCATGATCGACTTCTGTTTTCCAACGAGAGTAGATTAGATGAAGACTTGAATAATTTAATTATCATGACACTTTTGTTTCTAAAAAAAAATATATTTCCTGAAAAGAAAAATTCAACCACGGGAGCTAGACATCCGTGGCGACACCGCAGCGAAAGCTATTACCCCAACTAATAAGTACTACTAGCTGTTAACAAATTCATCATGTATGCCTCGCTTGCTATATCTAATTTCTGGTTACGGTACGCTCTCCACGTTGTTTTAACTAATATATAAGCTTCCGCGCCACTTGTCCATTTGCACCGGCCCCTCGCCGTAATGTGAGCGAAGCAAGAGGACCCATGCTGGCTACTCTAGCTTATATGTGTTGGCGTGATTATATATGGTGTGTATGCTAGCGCGTGCGCGCCTCATGATCTTGTATAGTTGAAAAGGATTTGTTTTAGAAGAAAACCATATGACTTGCTTAATTAATACTCTCTCCGTTCTAAATTATAATTCGTTTGACTTTTTTGATCCCAAGTTTGACCAATCATCTTATTTAAAAAATTTATGTCAATATAGTCAAATTTATGTCATTCTTGAAGAACTTTTGTTAATAAAGAGAGCCACAGAAAAAAGAAGTGATATTTTGCACAGATTTTTGAATAAAACGAGTGGTCAAACTTGAAGTCAGAAAAGTCAAACGAATTATAATTTGGAACGGATTCAGTAACACTTATTATATACGATTATATGAGGGTACAGACAGTGATCTACAGTGCTATGATGATGGGTCAGTCACGAGAGATGAAATCCCGGCAGAGATCTTGTTACGATTTGATAATCTCCTGTTGTGTGGTTCACCGACGCTGGCACGCCGCGCATCATCATCGTCATCATCGTCGTATCGTCGTCGACCTCGCACTTGCACGAGCAAGGAGGCCAGGTGTATATAGGCCATGGCGCCACGTACGTCGGACGGTAGTTGAGCTGTGCACGTACACGTGACGTGACACGTCGGATCCGGTCTCGTGCGCGCGCCGGTGATCTCGTAGAGGGATGCATTACGGGGCTGTTTGGATTGGAGCCACACCTGCGGCAGCCATGGACAACAGGCAGGTGTTTGGTTGCATGCCAATGTCGTCACGCCAAAGACTGTGGCGGCCACCGGTCATTCGGCTGGTGTTTGGTTCCTGACAAAGTGGTGGCTTCCACTACTGTGGCGGCCACCGGTCATTCGGTTGGTGTTCGGCGCGTGTGGTTGCGGACATGGCGGCCACCAGTAGAGAGGAAAAGGTTTCGGCGACGCCACAGCTAGCGAGGCAGCATGTGGAGGCAAACCAAACAGCCTACATATATATATGTGAGGTCAGCCGGCCAGATGTGCTGCACTCCGATCACAGAAAGGGCTCCTTTTCGTGTGCCTTGGGAGAAACGGAGTTGACCTGTCAATGCAATGCAGCTAACCAACGGCAACAACAACGACGATCGAGGTCAAAACTGAAAAGCGCCCGTCCCGTACGTCATCAAACTGCTAGCTACGGCTAGCCCACTGGCATGGATTCCACATAGGCAGCCACGTGCATTTGCATACACTCCACGACGATGTGGCAAATCCTTTTCTTTTCCCTGTATAAATTAGGCCATGATGGCAACTGTTGCCTCTGCAAAATTCGAACTTACGAGAAGAAAGCAAGGCCCAATTCAAATTCGAATTGAAGTTTAGTCACTTGAGGGGAGTTCAGTGAGACCGATTTTCCTATATATATAGGGGACTGCTAGTATAGTACGTGTTTCTTAAAAAAAAGTTACTTCATTTATTCCAAATTATAATTTGTTTGATTTTTTTACTCTAAGTTTGACCGCTCGTTTTATTTAAAAAAATTGTGTAAACATAGTTAAATCTAAGTCATTTTTAAAGAACTTATGTTAATAAAACAAGCGATACTGTTCCGTGTTTCCGTCCGATGACGCGATGGCGATGACCTGCTGTAGCAGATGTATGGCACTCTAATTAACCGTGTGCCCCCACATTTGTGAAAGATTGGATCTTGTAAAAGTCATTTATTTTCCCAAAAAGCATGCTAAACTTCTCCTATCCTAGATTACTTCTCCGCTCGGCTGTTCTCGATGCCGCTGCTGTTTTTCTTTTACTACTACAGTGATGAAATCTAGCCGTCGCGGCGGCACCTGGTAGAGGCGACCAGAGAGTAGGAGTACGTAGGGCTGATAACCCGGCCGAAAAGTACTGTTCGCTGATTTGTTGAGAGAAAAATATTGTTTCGGCTGAAAAAACAAACTGAAAAATACGGATTATAAGCCGGGTGAACAGGCTCATAGATATACTATTGATTGATTTCTTTATCTTTATCTTTAAGGAAAAAAAGAAAAATAAACGGGGTGTTTAGAGACGCCCGCCCCTTGGAAAACTGTAATGGCTGCAGCTGCAGTCTGCGTTAGCTACAGAGAGATTTTTTTTAAAAAAAATACGGAGCCGCTGAGATGGATCGAAGCAAGGCAGCAGGCAGCGTCCGCAGCCGCCCTGCGCCTGGAGTAGCGATCAAAACGGACGGAAACGGACGAAAAAACCTTATTTCTACTTTCGTTTCTATATTTTTTTAACGGAAATGGAATCGGGTTCGGAAAATACGGGTTTGGAAACGGAATCAGAATATGCGGACATACGGAAACGAACAAATACGGACGAAAAGCCGGAAAATTAAATTAAGATCACATAATATAATATTCTCAAAGTATACATATATAAAGTCATGTAATAATATATACAAAGTTTAATATTCATTTACATGCTATATACGTGTACATAACATGCATATTTGGTGATTCGTAGTTATATTAACATAACGTAAGGACATGTAATTGTTGAACATGTTGAGCATAGATTGAAAACAGGAGAAAAACGGAATAAATATGGGTCTATTCCATATTAAAACGAGATTACTCGGAAACGGACGGAAAACACCATTTTCTACCTCCGCAAATACGAAAATGGGATCTCGCAAATACGAAAACGGACAGAAAAATATAGAAAACGAAACGGGACGGGAAAAATTCCGTCCGTTTTCATCCTAGCCTGGAGACGAGTCCGTAGAAAAAGAAACGAAAAACCCGCGACCAGAGAGAGGAAACGGGACGGGACGTTTTTCACCTCGGGGGTGGGGCAGAGCAGGCAGGGCCCAACGTCAAGAAACAGGAGGCCGCATAAAACGCAGCCTCCCGCGGATCCCCCCACTCTGCTTTCTTCTTTATTTCTTTCTCACTCGCAGTTCCCCTCCCTCTCTCTCTGTCCTCCGTGTCGCCTCGCCGCGGAGGAAGGAGCAGGTCCCAAGGAGCGAGCGAGCGCGCACGGGGGAACCGCTCCGACGCCGGCGGCAGCGGCGCCATGAGGCTGCTCGTCCCCGACGGCGCGCGCCGCCAGCGGCTGCTCCAGTGCGAGGCGCCCCCGTCGCCCGCGCCCGCGCCGGCGTCCCCCACCCCGTCCCCGTCCAGGACGGTCGTGGTGGGGATCAGGCGCGACGCCGCCAGCCGCGAGCTCCTCACCTGGGCGCTCGTCAAGGTCGCCAGTGCCGGGGACCGCGTCGTCGCGCTCCACGTCGCCGCCGACGCCGACGGTACCGCCCGCCGGCCCCTCCTCCTCCTCCTTAGTCTTGTCTAGTTAATAATCCACACAAATCCCACCCGTTCTGTTTGGAAACCGGTAATCCCTGGAGCGTTTCTGCTCTGGGATTTGCTTGCCTGTGTGGATTATTGAGCTCCGTTCCGTTCGTTCGTTTCTCAAACTTGGAAACCCAGTTTCGTTCCCCCATTTCACGGTTCTGATGAGGTGAAATTAATCCCCCACCCTATTTACCTTCTCTCTCACACACTCTCGCTCGCTTTTTCCAGGATGGCTCGTGGGGCTGGATGAGCGGAGCAGGGCCGCGGACTCGCTCGCCTCCGTGCTCGCCGTCTACGACGGCTTCTGCAACCTCAAGCAGGTCCGTCCGTCCCTCCCTCCCTAACCCTCTCTCCCAAATCGCTCTGTTTTTTCGCTAGCCGTTCCTCTGGCTCTGGATTTTGTTCGGTGCTGCTGGCCGTTCAAAGCTCTGACCTTTTCTCCTCGATTTCGCTTCACTATAAAAAAGAAGATTCGCCATCACCTCAAAATACCGGCATATATATAGAGTACTAAATATAAATGAAATAAAAAACTAATTCCTTGTAAGACAAACATTTTAAACCTAATTAATCAATATTTTAACAATTATTAGTAAATAAAAACAAAATTGGTATCGTACTACAGTGAAGTACTGTGCAGACTCACCCGATTCGGTAACTAAACCCGGCCCGTGCATGAATTTTTGGTCCAGTCCAGTAGCCCCGTCAAATTCCTCGCTCGTTTCAAAGTCTCCACTTCTCTGCCGTATCACTCGAGCTGCCGCCACTTTCTTACTGGATGGTCATGTTTTTCTCTTTTCTCTTTTTTCTCCAACGCCTTCAAGTTTCGGGAACCTTGATTTTTTTTACAACCACCGATCTATTCAACTTTCTTACTACAATAGAACTGCAGATTTCTTTATTTAATTTTATTTTGGCAAAAAAGTTTGCCTGCAAACTTTGCGTATTTTTTAAAAGGCTGCCTCAGAATTCTCATCAATTTGTTCTTCAATTTGCACTCACAGATTAATTTGGAGCTCAAGGTCTGTGGAGGATCATCTATCCGGAAAACGCTGGTCAAAGAAGCGGCTGCTTGTGGCGCAGCACATCTCATCCTTGGCGTTGCCAACAATTCCCGGTCCTTCGGGTACATAATTTGATACATTGCCCCTTACTAAGTATTGCCATCTTTGTCCAGATACATTAAGTTCTGATACAAGTACTGTTTTCTTCCCCTCAAAACATATAGATCCTCCTTCACTTCAGTTGCCAAGTACTGCTCGAAGCGAGTTCCAGCCAGCTGCTCGGTCCTTGCAGTGAACAATGGCAAAGTTGTTTACCATAAAGATGCTGGTCACGGGTTGCAACATGAACTGTACCAAAGCACTAGCACAAGTATGGCGGCTCAATAATTTCATTTGCATTTGCTTATTCTGTGGTTTTAGAGCTGCTATGAATCCAGTATGCTCAAGTGTGGATTTTGAAATGCAGTACCTGAGACACCGAGGAGGAGCTACCGGAAGCTCTTTTCGACCATGATAGGGGACAAACTCTGGGATGAGAATGGAAAGGACAGAAGGTGCATGTCTCGTGCCATCACCATGCCAATGAGGTCTCCCGCACGGCCAAAAGGAGTTTCACTAGCATTGGTCCCGGTGAAGGGTTGCCGGCACGAATCGCCAGAACTAGCAACTGGCTGGCCCCTACTGAGGAAGAAGTTCTTGCCAGACCAGAAAGCTTCCGCGCCTGACAAGTCGAAGATGTCTGTGGTGCAGTGGGCAATGCGGCTCCCAGGCAGGTATTCAGCAGTATCACCAGTCCATTCAGAATACAGAACCACAAGACCGGACTCCACGAGCGCGAGTCATGTCCTCCGTGACCGTGTGGTTGTTCCCTCGAGGAGCGATTCAGGAAAGTCTTGTGTAGTGATCGAAGAATTGGAGAAGGAAACTCCAGAGGAACTGACCTTGCTCAAAGCGAAATTCTCATCCATTTATTCTTCATTCAGTTACAGTGAGCTTGCAGAGATCACCTCTGATTTCTCGCCAGGTATGCATATCTGGTTTTTCTGTTATAACACCTACTTCTACATGTATCTCTGTCACTTCTAACTTTTTGTAGGCCTATAGTGTTAACCTGTCAGATTGGTTGTTTGTGCAGAGTGTGTAGTTGGACAAGGAGGCACTAGTCAAGTTTACAGAGGCTGTTTGGCAAATGGCAGGGAGCTAGCAGTGAAGATCCTAAAGTATTCTGATGAGGTACTGAAGGAGTTTGTGTCAGAGATTGAGATTGTCAGTTCTCTCAGCCACAAGAATGTGATATCCCTCGTTGGTTTCTGCTTCAAGAATGATGACCTTCTGTTAGTGTACGAGTACTTGCAAAGAGGCAGCCTGGAAGAGATACTGCATGGTGTGTTTAGCTGCTTCACTACCTGCTAACTTTCTGCCTATGCTGTTGCCATGTAAAGTGATCCTAACGTTGTTATTGTGCAGGTGAAAAAGAATGCAAGAGCATATTTGGTTGGACTGAGAGGTTCAGCGTGGCTGTGGGAGTTGCTCATGCTCTGGATTATCTCCATAGTGATAACAACAGTCCTCCAGTGATCCATAGGGATGTCAAGTCATCAAATATTCTCATCTCAAAATGCTTTGAACCAAAGGTAATATTTCTGTCAGATAGCACAGAATACATCAGTTAGTGTGCAGTATCAAAATTAAGTGATCTCAAACTTTCAATATGTGTGTGATGATGCAGTTATCGGACTTTGGTCTCGCAGTCTGGGCTGCAGATGTGACATCTCAGATGACATGCAATGATGTTGCAGGAACTTTTGGGTTAGTTGTCTGAACAATTGTTTCACAGTTTTGCCATGTGTAGCAATTGCCTTACTGACATAGAGATCTTGACAGATACTTAGCTCCTGAATACTTCATGCATGGCAAGGTGAACAACAAAATTGATGTGTATGCTTTTGGTGTTGTCCTTCTGGAGCTCATCTCTGGCAGGAAACCACTTTGTACTGGTTGTCCAAAAGGGCAGGAGAGCCTAGTGATGTGGGTAAGTGGCATTTTGTTTCTACCAACTACCATTATCTGTCAGTTCATGTTTGATTTTTGTTAGAAGTAATGGTTATTTTCCTTTGGTTGGAACAGATAATTAATTGCTGTTTCTTTTGTGCAGGCAAATTCCATCATACAAGGAGGAAAGCTCACACAACTTGTAGATCCAAACTTGCCCACTGAAGGCCATACCGATGAAGTTGAGAGGATGATCCTTGCTGCATCCCTCTGCATCAGACAAGCACCTCAGAGCCGTCCTGAAATTGATGCTGTAAGTATCCCCCTTCTTGATGCATGCTTTGCGCAAGTGTTCATGCTGTTTATATTTTTCTTACAAGCATCTGGATGCACACACCAGGTTCTGAAGCTTCTCGAAGGGGACACTGATATCCTCAAGTGGGCAAGATCACAAGTCGGGTTGTCATGCGAGAGCAGCGACAGCGATGAATTTGTGATGACACCGCCAGCGCCGAGGAGCAACGCCAACATCCAGTCTTACATCAACCTCGCGTTCGATGTCGACGACGATTCCGCCTCTGTCAGCAGCAACGACTTCATTGCAGCCAACACCTCCTTGGAAGAGTATCTGAAGGGAAGATGGAGCCGGTCGTCGAGCTTTGACTGACCACCGGTCCATGGCAGAGTTACCCCTTATTAGTGTATAGATCTTTTTCTTTTCTTCTTCTAATTTAAGTTTCAATTTTGCGCCTTGGATGAGAGTCGGCACATACAATGCCCTAACACCAGGAAATCTTTTGATTAATGTCTTAGTTCTTTTCTTTTCTTTTCTTTTCTTTTGGGGGTCTCTCTTCCTCTCTGAAGAGGCGCCCTGTTGTTTTACTGTCTGAAGAGACTCATCATACCCAGGTAGTCTCATCCAAAGGGATGACAAATAAAGTAGGAATCATATGAAATGAAACTGTGGCTTTCTTTCCACACCCAAATCAATCATCTTTATTCTGTACAGTGTCCTTGTTCAGGACTATGGTTTATCAAGTAAAAAAGGGATTGTTTTTGTGCCTTCTATGAAAAGTGAATTCTGCCAGCGTTTTGACTGAACACGTTCAGCTAGCCCCTGTTTAGTTCCCCCAATTCTCCCCAAATTTCACTATGCAAAAAGAAGATTCCCTGTCACATCAAAATGTTGGCAAATGCATGGAGTACTAAATGTTGATGAAATCAAAAACTAATTGCACAGTTTTATTGTACTTTGCGAGATGAATATTTTAAACCTAGTTAGTCAAAATTTGGATAATTTTTACCAAATACAAACGAAATGCTACAGGAATTCTGATACAGTGTTTTTCTCCCCAATTCACCGAATTAAACGAGGCCCTACATACAGTGCCTTGAATTTTCATAACTAGTTTTATTTTCTTGGAGAAATTCATTATATTATATAGCTCGAAGATGATAAAATTAAGTCAGAATTTGCAGAATTCATACTTTTTTTTTGCGACGCAGAATTCATACTTGTATGATGATGCCATCACAATACAATACAATAAACCATTATATTAATTTATAAACTACACAGGCCATGACGATGCACGCCCAAGAATTATACACCCACTGTCGGTTTCACCGGTAATTGTCAACTGCAGCAGGACAGCGAGCGATCTGAGCAGGTCGGTCGAACAGATTCGTTGAAAAGACCGAGAAAACGAAAGCTAAGGTCCATCATCATATCACAAGAGCCAACAGCCAAGTTGGGGCATGTTACATCACATGGAGCACGCACATGGACAAAACCCCAGAGACACTGAAAGGGATGTTGAAAAGTACTATCGCGCGTGCATGACAACATGAGCAAACCGACACCGAGCCACGGCCGTTCAGTTGTGGACAGGAACGATCAGAATAATCGTTACACTTGAACATGGATAATAATCTATCAATCTAATCTATCTAATGGGCAAGTCACAGTCACAGGCCTCTCGCGACGGTGCAAGGACAAGTGATTTATGCAAGTCAGACTCATAGGTCTCTCCAAACGTGGAAATGACAGGTAAAATCAAAGGCAAATTCACAATAGAACAGGCGCATACGGAGCATGAAGCTCTGCAGTTACGCAAATTGGTGACTGCAGGAACAGAAACAATACCCCTAGAGAACAGAGCATATGGAGAATTGACACTAAGGATAACAATTAACAGAGCAGATGCATGCCAATTACTACGCCCACGATTCTTGCTGATTTGCTGTATTAAGTTGTTCAGAACCGGTCACATAGCAGAATGGCAGATCCCTGGTTGGACTCAGAAGTTACCTAGTCCTTCCATGTAAACTCATGAGTAGACACATCTTAGAATAGGAGAAACACAGAACAGCACTAAGTTTGTCCGGACATGTAGGAAACACAGGATAACACTCCAATGAAGGGTACTAGGTGCAACGGACTAGCAGTCGAGCATGCTAGGTTCGCTTAACTGGCAGTGTCAGGCGTCTTCTCCAGCGCTGTCAACGAATGAGAATGTTAGTGACATTCTGGGGAAAAGATAAAACGAATCTTAGTGAAGACTGCACGCGACAGAACTGAACAGTTCGACTTACTGTTGTAGTTGAGGAGCTTCTCAATGAGGTCGACATGGGTCATCAGCATTCGCCTACAGCAGTAACGGTCTAACTTCAAGGCATCCATAGCTACGCTGCAAATAGATGTACATGGAAAAGATTGCTTAATTGGTATTTGGTAGAAGTGTCCAGATTAGCTAAACATTTTCATATTTATGCGATCGAAAGTTTGGAAGTCCGCTAAACTTGTATAACACTCCCAGCTTTCCATAACTCCCTAAGATTGTACCGTGGAAGACCACATTCAGCAAGTTCTTTAATTCGAGGTAAACTTAACTACCACAGGTGACTCCATACCAGCTGATTCAATTCAAGACAATCTGCAATCAATTCAACAAAAAGGAATTGCATACAAAAAATATGTGAAGCTTTTCGTTAAATGATTCATAGCACACCCATCGTCAATCTATTCAAATCAACTGATTGAGCCTAGTCATATGGGTGCCAATCAGCTGATCAGATCTGATTAGTATGTGGCTAGTTGGCTAGCAAGCAGTATAGTTGTCTGTCTGGCCTACTTGCCCTACTACCCAGGATGTATACAATTTAACTGTACAAGTATTCAATAATTAAGTTAAGCATCAAGTAGTTAAGTACTGATACAAGTTTACACCAGAGCACAACTGCACACTGCACAAAGATATTATCATAAATTGGTAAACAAAGCAAGCATCAAGCATGGTCATTTATTTCTGGGCCAAAAACAAAAGGCCAAGTGCCCCCAGGCCCAGCTGAGCATCTCACAACTCCGTCTCTCCAGGGTCCAGGGTAGTCATCCTTGGGCTAATCGGACAACTAATCATGATTAATCACAAGTTAATTGGACAATCAGATTTCTGACTGCACCAGTCGTCCCAGAGTGTATAATCAAGGTCCATCAACTGTAGGCCTGACCAATCATGAATAGTGGGACAACTTAATAACGCTGCCTGTGACGTGAAAGTTAATTGTGGAGGTAATTGCAAAGTTTGTAGTGCATACTTTTTTTTTTGAAGCTAAATTAATGTTAAATGGCACCAAACTCAACCTTATTATGCCTGAAAAGGAGATTTGGCTGCGATACAAAAAAATTACTGTTCTTGTTAGAAAAGATCATAGCCTCCTATAGTGCAAACATACTGTTGACAAAAGGTTCAGGGGGCTTTGCTAAAAGAAACAAACTGCAAGTATAAGTCCTTGTTCTGGAATGGTTTAAAAAATGATCCAATCTCAAGCAAATGCAGGCCCCACAAGTTTTATCATAGTATAGGCCCAACTGCTACATATAGAACTTCAAAAATTCATATATAAGTCGAAGCATTGCCAGTTTCTGAGTCACATGTATCAAAATCAAAATTCTAATGGGAAAAACTCCTGAATCCATAGAGCCATATTCTAGTCACATCCTAATGATTTTGTGTGCTCTCTAGTCATCAGTAGACCCTGATAATTACCTTTTTACCTAACTTGTTTAACTCTATTTGGTATCCTGTGAAGCAAGGTTTCCTAGAGATAATGCATGGGAAGATCTACCACACCTCAACAATTGCTACAACAGCTTCATCTTCTTTTATTTGCTTTCTTAAGTGTGCATCTTCTCATTATTTGAAAAATGTGAAAAGTAGAAGTATGTTCACACCAAAAGGTTGTGCACAGGTACCTCTGTGAATCTGTGATGAATTACTCCAGCTGACTGCAAGGATTTATTTGCTTTTACCTTGCTTTGAAGCCAGAAATAGATTTGGACGATCCTAATTCCTAACAACATTCAAATCTACTTAAGAACACCATACAAACATGCCAGACAGAGTCGGGTCAAACATGTGTAGACCACCAAATTAAAAGCTACAGAAGCAGGTTATCTGTGATGTTCATATCATATACAAGCATCAGATTCCCCGATAAAAGGCACTTCAGGAATACAATATTACTCTAATTAGTCCACACTCCACAGGAATCACCACAGAACTAAGATGGATATGTGGTTCATGTAAATTCACCATACATCACAACAGACCTAGTAGATCACCAAAGCTATGGCACATATTGCACACCCAACCCCAACCAATCCTGCGTGCATGGTGAGTATTGTCAGTCTTGTTAATTAATTAACAAACTAACTGAATCCATTCCACAAGGATTTGAATATATAGAAAAAACGAGAGCCAACATAAGGCTCTACAGTCTACATCCACAAACACAAACAAAACCTAATTACCTCCAAACGCATTTCCCACTCCCGAACACACAAAGATGTGATCCAACGAAGAAAGGTCACATCATACAGATATAGATTCTTAATAAGAGGCGGTAGCCACTGGTCGAGAAAACTCAACCTACCTCTCCTTATACTCCGCCTGGACCAGTTCGAGGTACGCATCCCATTTGTCCCCAATCACCTGCGCCACAAGAAACCAAAAGAAGTTAGATGGATTAGATCCAATTGAGAAGAGGACGCTACTAAACCCTGGCGCACGGAGAAGAGAACCCGCAGGCACGCCTAGGCACGGATCGGAGGGGGAAGGTAGGAGAGAAAGGGGAGGGGGAAGCCGCGATACCTTGCCGCATGTGAAGCAGCGCACCGGGATGATCATCTTCTTCGCCGCCGGAAGGGTAACGGGAACGGGAACGGCAGGGACGGGGTGGGGTTTTTGCGAGGTTTTCCTCTATTTATTACTTTTCGGTTTTATAGAGATGTTTTATTTTTATTTTATTTTTACCATTGAACGCTTCTCGACTCAGGTTGAACTAGGACTTGAACCCCCATCACACGGCCAATGGCATCCAGTTGAGAAACCGTTATCCGATCATGAAGGGGTTTCTATGCCGAAGACATCATGTCATAGAATGCCTTTGCGATCTTCTCCATCTCCTCCTCCGTACGTCCGGCAGCGTACTGTGCTTGTTGGAAGTCATCTAACAGGTCTGCTATCCCAGCATCAGCATCAAAGTCCTGCAGACGTGATCGCACCGCATCCTCTCTCAAATGATCTACTTCACCATGGTAGATCCACCGGGTGTAGTCCGGCATGAATCCATGGTTCAGAAGATGTTTACCCATGTTCTCCTTGTCTTGCCTTCTTTGGTTCCCACATCTGCTGCACGGGCACAATACTTTCATCTCTCCTCGCCGAGCCGGGCCAAATGCATGAGCATCTGTCTTGTGCAACCATTCATCACTGAAATCACTCTTGCTTCTGCGGCCCGAGTACATCCACTGACGGTCATACATCCTACTGTCATCCATCCGAGTACTTACATCTACATCCAAGTACTTACATCCTATTGTCATCTAATAGGTGAGGATAGGTCCTAATCCCACCCGCGGATGCGTAGACGAGGCTAGATCCCATTGTCTGCCCCAACCCAAGACAGAATTTCGGCAGCACCTCCCCGCTGTTCTCCCGATACACGTCCCCGTAGGGAGAGTGTGTATCCGGAGAACAACAGGGAGGTGATGCCGAAACTCCGTCTCGAATCAGGGCAGACCATGGGAGCTAGCCTCATCTACGCATCCGTGGCCTGTCCAAGTAACGTGGACAATCCGAAACAAATACAGTTATCGACATGCAGAGATCTGCATACCTCCAACCGTATCTCTTTCGGACGGGAGACGCCTAACTGGATTCATGACCTACGACCCTTATCCGGGAGGAGAGGTTATTTATACCTAGGGTAGCGGCGGAGTCAGGCTAGCGGCGCAGTGACGAGTCGGTGCAGTGGCGAGGCGAAGCGGTGCATGTAGACCCGCAGTGGACGATCCTGCAACTACAGTTATCAACAGAAGGCTATTAGAAAACTCTAAAACAACTTAAGATGAGAAAGTGCACTGTATTTTTGCTGATCTACAGACTAGCAAATGGCAGTTGGATGGGAAGGGTTTCGCAGGCTACAAGCTTGTCCGAGGACAATGTGCAGAAATGACGGATGCTAGGTGGCACCTGGTTAATCCTACTCTTAACACATGACTCCAGAACCGTTTATCTCATTGAATGTAGAAAGAACAGATAATGAAAACTACAGAAGAAAGAAACTGTGCTTCATTTCTTCGTACCCAGAGAGGGGGGCCAGCTGCAGGCTTGCCAGCACAGAGTTTGTATGTTGGCGAGTGGCTCAATGACAAGGACAGAGGTAGGGTACAAAAATGTTTGAAACCTTCCCCTCCTACAGCACTACATTGCAGCACTTGCAGGATGAAACTGAGTGGTGAAGAACATGTGAATGAATGGAATAAAATACAATGTACTGAAGTTCTATCTTTTACTGTTCATCTTTACTAATTGCCATGAAAGGGCCAAGCAAATCATAGCCAGTTTTTAAGCATCATTTCTTTTCTTTATGGAAAACCTTCCATGAAAATATAGCAATAATAATTACTCAAAACCTCCAACCCACATTATAAAGATTAAAGTACTTGGTGCAAACCTGACACTGCTTGCAATTTTGGACTAAATCAAAAGAGCCACTTGTGAAAGCAATTAGACAATAGATAGTATAAGCACATATGAAGTCACAGCCAAGCAAACCCCTTTACCCCACTAGTTTGCATCAACTACCCCACCCCACCCCCACCCCAGAGGCTCCCCCATGAGAAGAATCAGGAATCTCCAACAGTTTCTCCAAGACATCCTCATAATTCCTCATCACCGCGATGAACACGGGTGACTCATGACATTTGTTCACAGCTTTCGATAAGGTGTGCTCTACTTCGATCAGCTCGAGTGCAAGCTTCGTATGTCCGCTGCAGATGGCATGGTGTAGTGTGTTGAATCCGCGCTTGTCTTGCATCAGGATCGTGTCCCTCAGCTGCTGATCACAGCAGAACCTAAGCAAAACAGAAGCTACAGTGACACGCCTCCTAGCAACGGCGTCAAGGAGCGGCGGCTCGCCAACATTGGTGGCGGTAAGAAGAGGAAGAGACTGGTTCAGCGTCAGGACATCTTTGCAAAATCCCTCATGGCCATAGATGCAGGAGATGTGGAGACACGTGTTCCCCTGTGGAGTTGTTCCAAGCAGCACAGCCGGATCATGTGAAGGCAGATGCTGCATTGCTATTGTGTCTCCAGTTGTGGCTGCTGCTAGGAGACGCCTATCCATTGGAGTTCCAGCTGCCCCTGATGACTTAGTGGTTGCTTCTTCTGATGAACTAGTCGAAGTTGTATCGTCTGCCACCTGTAATAAAATGCTATCGACTGTTTCCAACTAGATGCATACTAGTTCATCAACCCGTGCTCTCACACGGGTTAGAATTTTATGAGATATAAATATTATGTACTATTTAATAATCTACTCATTCTAAATTATAAGATGTTTTTGGCTTTTCTAGATATATTGTTTTTACTATGTCTCTAAACAATACATTAAGTTTAAAAAAAGTTATTTGTTTAGAAAACTTAAGACATTTAGTGATTTGTAATAGATTCTTATAAGTCTGTAGAGCTTGGAACTATGAACGATTTATGTTCACAGAGTTTGGATATATTGTACACTAAATTCAGGTCTGCATTCAGGGTGCTGACCGGCTTGCCCCTCTGGCCGCTGGTTGAGCGCTGAGGCTTGCTGCGCTCGATCAGAAGCGGTAGCTTCTATAATTAAAATATAGCGAAAAGAAGCGGTAGCTCCGACACAAATTGTGTATCTACCTACTCACACTCAGTAATGATATTTGAGGAAGTTGCACTGCTAGACCATCTCAATCATCATTTACACATACTTTCCCCTGAGATAGTGTACATGAGCATGCTCATGAGCACTAATATATCTAAGCCTGAATAATTAAGATGTCAAGCACGCTATAGTTTAGGTTTCCATTTCAGTATCATTACCTTTTTCAATACTTGACAGCAGAGTATCGTCCAAAGGCACAGGCACAAACATCGTTGTATGGGATCGATCACATAATCAGACTCATCTCAGCATTGGTGAATTCACACATATGCAATCTGTAGAACTACACCTATGGGGTCTACAACGAGCAGTGATGCACAAGGGAAGGGAAGGGTATACCTTTGCCGGTGAGCGGACGGTGACGGCTGTGGGGACGACGCTAGGTGGGTGCAGGACTGGTCCGCGGCGAGCTCCTCCTCCCTCCTCCACCGGATCTAGGACGGCCGGGGCGAGCTCCTCCTCCCCCTCTTCTTCCACCTCCTACTCTCCTTCTCCTCCACCTACTCCCCCTCTTGGCCTCCTCTCCAACCGGGCGGGCGGGCGGTGGAGCGGCGGCGGCGCGGGGCCGGCTGCACAGTCGCGGCGTGGCCGGGCGGGGGACGGCCAGGGGTCGGGGCGCGGGGGCGGGGGCGCGGCCGGGCGGCGGCGGCTCAGGTGAGGGCGCGTCCGGTCGGCGGCGGTGGCGGCGGCGCGTCCGGGCGGGCAGGGCAGAGGGCCGCGTGTGTGCGTGTGAGGGGTGAAGGGCGCGGGTTTTTTTTAATGTATGAACCCCTTTGCCGAGAGCTAGATCAGGCGGCTCTCGACAAAGAGTTTTTATTTTATTTTATTTGCCGAGAGCCCAAGCCCAGGCTCTCGGCAAAGAGGCTCTTCGTCGAAAGCTTTAGGAGGCTCTCGGCAAATAAATTTTTTTTTGGATTTTTGCTCCCATTTTTTTCCTGCAGCCTTGATATAGTACTAGGAGGCCATGTTTGAAATTTGGTGTATTTTCCATTCATCTTGCTATATTTCGTGTATTTTCTTTATTTTCTTTATTTTTTCCGCAAGACGCACATTTGAACTGCAGGTGCATGAAATAATGAATCTCAGCAATTCAAAAAATGATATTCATGCTTCCGAGGGTATTTCAACACCGTATCTAGGGACAGACGCGGAAACTCGACCATCTCGTGCACGAGACATGGCGACCAAATTGTGTAGGATTTGATTTAAAATTATATAAAATGCGAACGGAGTCGGAAAATCATGAAAATAGACGGGAGGCCTTGACAGGAAACGTAGAGTTTATGGAAATAATTTGGGAATGTTTGGAGCAAGTTGTGACACAACATGGCTGAAACCCTGAGATCTTCGCATGTGATATCTTGTTATCACATGTGGAGATCTCAGGGTTTCAACCATCTTGCGGCACAACTTGCTTCAAACATTTTCAAAAATTTTTATAGCCTCTACATGCGATGTCAAGGCCTCCTGTCCATTTTCATGATTTTTCGACTCCGTTCGCATTTTATATATTTTTAAATCAAATCTCACGCAACTTGGTCGCCATATCGTGTGCACGAGATGGTGGAGTTTTCACGTATCTCCCTGGATACGGCGTCGAAATACCCTCGGAAGAATGAATATCATTTATTGAATCTCTGAGATTCATTATTTCATGCACCTGCAGTTCAAATGTGCGTCTTGTGGAAAAAAATCAAGAAAATGAAAAAAATACACGAAATATAGCAAGAGGGATGGAAAATACACCAAATTTCAAATCTTGGCTTCTAGTACTGTAGCAAGACTGCACAAAAAAATTGGGAGAAAAAATCCAAAAAAAAAAGAAAAATATTTTGTCGAGAGCCTAACCGCAGGCTCTCGGCAAAGATGACGATGTAATTGGGCCATTTGTGGGGTTGAGGCTTTGCCGAGGTTCTGTTTGTACCGAGAGTCGAGCTCTCGGCAAAGCTGGCTTTGCCGAGAGCCAATCTTTGCCGAGCGCTGGCTCTCGGCAAAGGATTCTTTGTCGAGCGCCTGATATTTGACTCTCGGCAAAGAGGTAGGCCCTCGACAAAGTTCCTCTGTCCGGTAGTGAGATGTGCTCGTCCTTTCTGACAGAGGGGAATCAGGCATCCTGTGGCAATATCTGCATCACATTTCTGGTGCCAATGGCAGTTTGTTGGCACGGTATAAATGGAGCGCTTATCTGAGGCTTACCAGGCATAGGTTGAAAGAAAGCCTTGTCCGCCATGACTTCTTCTTGATGGAAGGTAATGCTGGTGGTATGGATGAAAAACTATTGTTCGATGGCTTGTCAACTGTGGCGGTGCTTCGTGATGATAATTCTGAGTCATCTCAGCAGGATGGAGTCACTCATGATTCTGAACTGTCTAGTAATAACAGCACTGCAGATTAGTAATAACCTGAAACTATATCTTGAGTCTGGTATTTGTTCTCTTTTGACATGAGTCATGAACACACTCTTTATTTTGGTTATGTCAAGCCTTTTTAACCTTGTGTCATCTCTGGTACAAGTGATGCTGCATATGCATAGAGATTTCAGTAAAGTGAGATGTCTGCCTCTCTGTGTAAACACACAATTTTGATTTTGTATTTCTTTGCGGTGCAAAGTCTGGGTAGGACACAAAGTATCCAATAAGAAATAACAATATGATGAGTAACCTGCAACCATTGTGCCAAGTTTTCGGTGCTTTTTCCGTCTTAACTTGAGTCATGAACATATGATCAGTATGCAGAATAAAGTACTCTGTTAATCAATTGATGCTGCACAGAGATTTAGATAAGCAACTCCCAGTGTAAACTTCTCTACTTTGATTTTTTCATTAGGTCTTTTCCCTATTTGTACTCGTGTTTAGCACAAATTTTGGATCTGTATATTTTTCCATTTGTGCTACTCCTAGCATACCCCAGTTGCTGTACTTGCCTTTCTTTCTTTTAGTAAGCCTTTTTCTATACCCCTAATAATAAAGAGGCAAAATTTTAGGCTATTTTTTTTCGTCCATCAATTTTTTTCGTCCACCTCAACCACCGGTAGTCGAGAGTTTCTTCCGTTAGACTTATATGACCCTAGATAGTTAGGACAAATAGATCTCTCCGAGCCTGAATAAACTGAATAGGAACAGGTGAATAATTAGGAATCCTAATCCGAATATATCTCTCCTATTTTGAGTAAACTAAATAAGAATCCTAATCCTGATCCTATTCCACATAAAAAAGAATATACATATATAAATTTTCTCTTCCTATGCATGTCCACTCCGATGTACCGTGCACGTATTGTTTTTGCATGCTACTTGGTATTTTTTGTAAACTATATTAAGGATCCATATGTGTGGTATTTTAGGCAGGTGCCGAAGCAAACAGGAAAAGGATTGTTGAGTCCAACTGCTACACGAGCTAAGCCAAATCGGTCTCCATTGCCGACTAGGAGAAAATCGGTCTCCGTTGCCGATTAGGAGATATTATTTATTATTTGACTACTAGGAACAACATAAAGCCCATGTGTGCAACTCGTGAATAGGAAAGAAACAAGAAAAGCTAAGGGTTAAAGGAAAAGAAGAGACATGCACGTAGCGTGATGACCAGAGTCCAGAGGAAATAATTGGAGTAATACGTGTCTGGCAATCAAAGAATCATGCATAAAATGGATATGGATATCAATGCTGAAATCAAATTCCAATTTCAATTCCAACTCTAAATCTATATGAACATCAATGCCGAAATTAAATCGGTTCCATCCAAAATTAAGCAAACCAAGATGCCTTGACGAGGGGATTCAAACACCATTCGCCGCTCCACCTTTTAATCTCCGTCAAATCGTCCCCTATCGCATGATTAATCTGCGTCAAAATGTGCCTTCTCAGAATAGCAAGAACCCTCGGCCATCTTATCGTGTCTAACAGGAATTATGGTCGTTGGCGTCTCTTCACATGAGCAGAAGAGATAAGGAACATTTTCTTTGCGGGGTGTCTGGTTTATTCATCTACTTTTATCTTCCCACTATTTTTAATATTTCTTTAGTGATAGTACTTGTACTTTGGAGAGAGCAGAGGCCTTGCAAATTTTATAGCAGTCTATATTTTTGTGTGAGTTATTAAATTATAATATATCTATGCAGCTAGGATATATATATTAATGTATTTTATTATATTCATGGCTCTTAAGAAATATTGTAATTATTTTCATCTTATTTACATGGGCAGAGCTACAGTGATGCCTTGGTATTCGTGGGAATACCTAACTTTTTTTGCACAACAATAAGTATATATACATGTATACTTAGATATATAATGTATATTGGTGTTAATTTGATCATTTTTTAGCACAAACCGAGTCCACAGCCAATTCCCGCGGCCTCCTACCGTTTTCAGCTCCCAGGCCGGCCCGCAAGGGGCAAGGGGCAGACCACAGGCCAGCCCAGTGGCCCAATAAGCCCTGCCTCCCCTCTGTTCGGCGCGGAGACGCCCGAGCCCTCGACCGTGACTCCGTGCGGTCTGTCGTTCCCCAATCCCCAATCCCTAGTCTTCTCGCTCTTCTCCTTCTCTTCTTGAATCCTAGCGACGGCGAGCGGCCAGCTGGTCGGCGGTAGCGCTCCACCTCCTGACCTCCTCACCTCCACACGCGGCTAGCTGAAAGCCCTAGTTTGGTTTTGAATAATTGATGAAACCTAGGGACTGATCATTATGCTAAGTGTGTAGACATGAAATGATAAAGTCCAATGCCAAGTAGTGGAGCCTAGAGATGATCATGGTGATGATGGTGATGACCAAAAGATGATCAGGTGCTTCATATTTGGAAAAGAAGAAAGAGAAAAACAAAGCCCAAGGCAAAGGTATTGCTAGGGTTTTGGTTTTGGTGATCAAGACACTATAGAGGGTGTGATCACGTTTAGGATCGGTAGTCATACTATAAAGAGGGAAATTTTCGGGGCTATTGATCACTTAAATGCACTATATATGTCTCCGGGCTATTGATCACTTAAATGAGCAATGGTGCTCTTGGAGTGTGATCACGTCGAGCTGGGAGAGTGAGCTACAAACCCTAAGTCTCGGTTATATACGAACCCGGTAGAATAATGGATATGTGCTTTCTCTGGGCTGGTATTTTCCAAGACGGGCCATGTAATGTGACCGCTTCGGTTAATACATTAACTGTGGCGGTCACGTAAGGCCGCCCGCCGCGGTAAATATGTATTAACCGAGGTGGTTGCGTTATGTTACCCGTCTCGGTTAAGTATTAACTGTGGCGGTCGTCTGCTAGGTCGCCCGGCCTCGGCCGGGCCCTGAATAACCGAGGCGGGCGACCAGGCTGCCCGCCTCAGTCGTGTCCATGGCGACGTCTCGCAAAAAAATCTATAGTAGTGTACTCATCTCCCTTGCTTGGTTGCTAATCTAAAGTGAGATTGAGTGATCCAAGTGCATTGTGTTTGTGAGTTTGCATCTTAGTGGCACTTGGGTGATCTTTGGCTGCGGGATTTTTGTTTCTCTTGGTGGTTGCCACCACTTAGACGGCTTGGAGACAGCAGAGGAGTTGTGGCAAGAGTGGTGCTTGTTCTTGACTACCTCCCGATGATTTGTGAGGGGTGTTGTGCCTTCCCCGGCGGAGTGCTAAATGCAACTCTAGTAAATTGCTCGTGTCATTGAGTTACCTCACTCGCGGTGCTCTTGGAGAGCTTAGCTTTGGATTGCCAATTAGCCGCCGAACCACGAAGTGGTGGTCGACACAACGGGGGACGTAGCGTGCCGGCAAGCATGAGAACTTCGGGGGAAAAATCATTGTATCCATCTTGTGTTGATTGACTTCTCCCGATGATTGGTCTTCATATTCATTGATTGGTTCATCTCCTACGCGGCGGTATAAAAGATCACATCCCCTCCATTTACATTCTGCAAACTAGTTGTAACAAGCTCTTTAGTGTAATTAGTCTTGAGAGCTTGTATTATCCTTGCTAGTGTAGCTTCTCACCTAGTTGAGCTTTTTAGTGTAACTAGTTTTTTAGAGTTCGTGGTGACATAGCCTTTGTTTGTCTTAGTGACTATAGCGATTAGAATGGTTGGGATAGGTGGCTTTCAACCCTTGTAGAGCTAGAACAAAATTGCATAACGCTTTTTGTCATACTAATTGGTTGCTCTAGTGAGTTTGTAGATTTTTAATAGGCTATTCACCCCCTCTAGCCATATTAGGACCTTTCACTAGCGGCGGCAGCAGGCAGGGTGAGCGGAGGGTGGGGCGGGGCCTATTGGCCTGGCCGGGGCATCCGAGTGTGGCGGATCGGCAGGTCGCGTGGCGGCGTGCAAGGCCGGCCACGGCCGGCTGGGGGAGGCCGAGTAGAGGAGCATTGGAGCGATGCGTAGTGCCAGTGCAGCAAGATAGCAATTTGTAATTTGTTTTATACTTTCATGCCTATCTTAAATATGAACAATTTGTTATTCCAGTGTTGTTCTGTTTTTATGACTTTAGTTATGATAAAGTACTACGAACTATACTTGAAACCTATGCTGCTATGCATTGGAATTTTTTTTCGGTTATGGGAATACCCAAGTTTAGAATCCTGGCTCCGCCACTGCTTATTTATATGTGATATCTTTTGTATGCAGATTCAAGAAGCAACAAAATAATGTAAAAAGATCTTCATCCCTGATCATAGTCGTGTGCATGCATTAAGTAACTTGGAGACAGCCAAATAGACAATCCATTGTATTAGCTATCTGTTTTATTGTCTGTGTTCATATTCCAAGAACTTACAGACAACTCACTGTCTGTGGGTTGAACATGACGCGTGAGGCTGTACAGCTCGAGCCTGGAGGTGTGTCACGTGTGTGTGGATAAGAATCACCATGAAAGTGGATGGACAGGAGTCCGTGCGGTGAGTTTTTACGCATCTGGTGTTTTTTTAAGTGATCTCACACATACAAAAACGGATCTTTACAATAAAAAGTGGCTTAAAAAACTATAGTTGGATTCTGTTTAAGAAAGTTTAAATTAATAGCTGATAGGAGACAAGTTTAAATTAATTTCACTTAACCAATAGTAGTAGTTAAGATACATATATGAATTGTACTAATCTATGATGTGATCGTCATAGCTCGATATTGTTCAACCAAAACAACCTCGCAATGCACAATTGTAAAAAAAGTGGCATAAATATACATATCGAATCTTTTTACACATTTAATTGCAAAAAAAGGGCAATAAAATATACATATCGAATGGTATAATTTGGTATTCACCCGTAGCAACACACGGGCATATTTTGCTAGTTTAATATAAAACCTCATATTGAACTTTAAAAGCTTTGAGCTTCCGAATTGTGTTGTGAGTAAAATTAGTGCTTGCGTTCGAATTTTAGCATATGAATAAGGTCCTGCTTGTATCCATAGCACTGACAACTAGTTGACCAATTTTTACAGTCTCTAAAGATCTAAAGTCCACTGGTCATGCACTGTTTGTTAATCCGAGTCCATCCAAACAGGCCCTAAATAACCTGCCGGACTAATAGGACCATGAGGTCTAACACTATCTGACTGTAAGTCTGGTACCCCGGGCGTATTTCACTCAACCGTTTGAATGTTAATGGTAGTAGTGAGATTTAGTAGCGTGCTTGCTTCCTGGGACTGGGAATCAATATTTTTGTTTCACCTTGTTTGTTGCTTTTGTATAAACCATGCTATGTTTTTTTTTCTATGCTCAGCATATTGCCTGCATCGAAACGAAAATACACTATATATGGAGTGTAGATGCATCCTATAAACATATGCAGAAATGTGTAGCCATAGTATCATTTCTGATATACACCAAATACCATTCTATCAATTTAGAAATGGGCCTAGAAGCGTTCTAGTGTTTTCTGATATACAAAAGAAAGTTTGTGAGTTCCTGATGATAGTTTTGGTATATTAATGATGGTGGTGAGGATGAAAAACTATTGTTCTAACAGTTGCCAACTGTGTTGGTGCTTGCTGATGATCTGCCCTGTTCGCTTGAGTTTATAGGCCGAATCAGCCAGTCATTCAACAATATTTTTCTCTCACAACAAATCAGCGAACAGTACTTTCTGCCATGACTTTTCTGCCAAGCGAACATGGCGTTAATTCTGGGCTACATTGAGGAATTCATGGTGGGGCCATGTTGGTTGCACTGCAGCAGGAATAAGTCTCGTGAAGATTCCAAATTATCATTATTATTTAGTATTTCTTTCTATATGTAAGTCCGGGTTGTTTGCAAAGTGTTATACAATATGCAACAAAAATCCAGATGCATAACCAAGATTCAGTCACCAACACATGATTGTTCATCATGCAGAATAAAGTGGTTTTATTATGCCTTTTGAGCCTTATATATTATATATATGCCTTCTGTTTGTAACTGGTAGGTATATATCTTTGGTAATCAAGTGATGTTGAATGGAGATTTAGATGAGCACTTCTTTATCTAATGCTGAAACTTCCAGAGAACATTTTTTGCTTGCCGTTCTTTCCATAGGCCTTTTGCTTCTATTAAATCTATAGTATTTTAAGCACATTATCGATTTTGTGTATCTCATGTACTTTTTCATGGTGGTACACTGGTACTATTACGTATCTGATGGACTGTAATATGTGCTATCTATCTATCGGACTGTAATATGTGCTATCAGAGTGTAGTGGACCTCTAGATGGCCAAACAGGGCCAGCTGGCCCAGCGTGGCATGGGCCTGGCCAAATCATGGCCAGCTGGAGCCGGGCCGCGAGCCGGGCCTGATAGGGCCATGGGCTTGAGCAATGGCCCAGGCACGACATCGTAGGCTATTTTTCAGGGCCATGCCAACCCAAAAAGCACGACACAACCAACATACTGGGCCAGCCCAAGGTCCACAGAGAGGGGGAAGGAGAGGTAGCGTGAGCAGTGGGAGGTGGCGGCGGCTGCTGGCCAGCTTGCCCCCGAGGCCCTTTGACACCGGATCTGGTGAAAAAGCTGGCAGAGCAAGGCGTCGGGCACGAAGAAGGGAGCGGAGAAGGCGTCGCAGCGGAGCTTGGGGCTGGCGCGCTCACTCTCACGACGGTCGAGGCCGGTTCGGCGGCAACATCCATGCTCGCGTGAGTGGATGGGGCGTCTGCACGGGCGGAGCTACGTAGTTCGTACTGGGTGCGGCCGCACCCAGTAAAAAAATACGAACTGCCTTATAGTACATAGATTTCCACCCTGTTCGCACCCCCAGGCCCAAATTGCTGCACCCACAGCCCAGCGACAAAGAGCCCACAGCAGCCCGATGTCTCTCTGTTCTGCCGGCCGACGCTTCGACTACACGCGCCAGGTCTTTCTGTTCGTCGATTGCTCTCCGTATTCGTCTCCTCGACTCCTCCGCGGCTCCCCTCAGCGATCAGGATTCAGGACTGCGATTTGGGGAGGGGCTCAAGCGTTGGCCTGGGATGGCAGGCTAGGCGGTGCTGCTGCTGGGCGTTGGGACCGGAGCAAGCAGGCTGCACGCTGCACGCTGCAGGCAGCATGGCGGCGGCGGCAAGCAGTGCGCCTCCCTGTCCCTGTCCCTCACGAACTGCTGTCCCTGCTCTGCTCTTATGTGATTCAAGTGATCCTATTATCCTTCATAAAGTAAGTAGCTCCATCATTTATTTCCAATTTCCATCGGTCCAAATTACATGGAGCGATTTTATAAAAGAAAAGCACCAGACAATGGCAATGGAAGGAATTTATGTCATCCAGATGATATTAATTGGGAAGAGGAGATCAAGTATGATCCAGGCTTAAGAAAGGAAATTGACTCTTATCATCCTAATCAGAGAGAGAAGGTGAGAAGGAAGTATTTGGAGAATGGACCATGTCAACCTCGTACGTGCAAATTTCCCTCTACACAGATTGGGGAAAAAGAAAATCCAAGAAGATTTCAACCCGAATGGTTTGATGAGTTCGGAAGTTGGCTTGAATATAGTGAATCAAAAGATCGAGCATATTGTTTCTGTTGTTTTTTGTTCAGAGAAAAGAAGGATGCAGGATATAAAGCATTTGTTGTTGATGGTTGGAATGGTTATCACAGAAAAGAGCGGCTGAAGGCACATGTTGGCGATGTTGGTGGATCACACTTTATTGCTATAAAGAAGTGTGATGATTTGTTACAGAGAAGTCAGCACATAGATGTTGTTTTGCATAAGAAAAGTGAAGCATCTAAGAGGGCTTATTTTACTAGATTGAATGGATCCATTGATACCGCTAGGCTACTATTGAAGCAAGGCTTGGCTTTTCGGGGCCATGATGAGTCGTAGGAGTCATTGAACAAAGGGAATTTTTTAGAGGTTTTTGATTGCTTAGCAGAGCATGATTCAGATTTGGGAAAGACAGTGGGTCTTGCAGCCAATAGTTCTATGGTGTCTCATGATATCCAGGCGGACATTGTAGAGTGTTTTGCAAATGAAATTCTACTGTCTATTCTTGAAGAACTTGGGGATGATGTCTTTTGCTTGCTGGTTGATGAGTCTAGGGATGTTTCTTATAAAGAACAGATGGCTATGGTCTTGAGGTATGTTGACAAATGTGGAATTGTGAAAGAGAGATTTGTTGGCCTTGTGCATATGACTGAAACTTCTTCTTCATGTCTCAAGTCATCTATTGATTCTCTACTTGCAAAATTTAAGCTGAGCTTAAAACAAGTTAGAGGCCAAAGGATATGATGGTGCTAGCAACATGCGAGGTGAGTTCAATGGGCTGCAATCATTAATTATGAGAGAAAGTAGATCAGCATATTATGTTCATTGTTTTGCTCACCAACTTCAGCTAGTTATTGTGGCTGTTGTGAGAAAGCATAAGGGTATAAGCAATTTCTTAACCATGATTCATAGCTTATTAAATGTGGTGGGTGGATCAGCCAAGAGAAGGGATATGATTAGAGATATTAATCATGAACAAGTGACAAAGGCTTCAGGTTGTGGGGAGCTAGAAACTGGGAGAGGGTTAAATCAAGACCAATGTCTTCAAAGACCTGGAGATACTCGTTGGAGTTCCCATTATAAAACTCTAAAAGTCTAGTTGACATGTTTTCTACAATTGTGCAAGTCTAGAATTTGTGGAAAAGGATGATAGAGATTGGAAAAATAGAGACCAAGCATCAAATCTTCTAGTCTACTTCCAATCTTTTGACTTTGTATTTTACTTGCATCTCTTATTGACCACATTGACCATCACAAACACTTTGTCATTAGCATTGCAACGCAAGGATCAAGACATTGTGAATGCAATGAAGTGTCTGCAAGCAACCAGATTACATTTGTGTAACCTTAGAACAGATGGGTGGAGCCAATTATTAGATGAAGTAAATGAGTTTTGTGAGATGCATGATATTGCAAGGTTAGAAATGAAAGATGCATATGTTGATCCTAAAAAGTCTAGGAAGGCATCTGGAATTACAAACAAGCATCACTATCAAGTGGATTGTTTTAATGAGATTATAGATTGGCTAGTTCAAGAGCTTGATAGCCGCTTTAATGAGACAAGCTCTCAATTGCTTGTTTGTTCAGCTGCTTTCAATCCAAGGGATTCATTTCATGATTTCAATGTGGAGAGTTTGGTAAACCTAGCAAAATTATATCCTGATGATTTTAGCTCTGGAGATCTAAGGGATCTGAGAAACTACCTTGGCCTATACATTGCTGATGTGAGAGAAGACAATCGATTCTCCAACTTAAATACTATCAGTGAGCTTTCAAAAAAAATGGTGGAGACAAGAAAAGATCTTTGTTATCCATTGGTTTATCGGCTTTTGAAACTTGTGTTGGTATTGCCAGTTGCTAATGCAACAGTGGAGAGAATATTTTCAGGGATGAAGATTGTCAAAACAACTCTTAGTAACCGCATGGGTAATGCACACTTGAGTAATAGACTTATCTGTTACGTGGAGAAAGAAGAATTGAAGAAAGTTACCAATGATGCTGTGGTTCATCGCTTCATGAACATGGAAGAAAAAGGGCGTAGATTTTGATCTATAGGAGGTAATGCATGTCCTTTTAACTTTTTCAATAGATCCATTATATAAATTATTTGAATGGTTTATTTATTTTTCTATAGGTTAGCGAGGATTTCATGGTTGAGGATTGCATTTTGGGAAGGCCAACAAGCTTCTGGTGTTGCAATTGTCAGATTATTTTACTATATTTTGATAAATGGTAAGAAAATTTTGCTGTTACTACTACTTCATGGTTGATGTACATCATATTGCTTGTTTTGAATTATTTACACTGAAATCATGGCTATGTGACTATTAAGTTATATTGTTGCTCTATCATTACAAGGTCGCACCCCCCTCGATAATTCTCTAGCTCCGCCACTGGTGCGACTGCAGTAGTGGCGCGGCATGGCGAGTGCGCCGGCGGTGGGGCCGTGGTGGAGTGGCGAGGAGTAGCAAGGAGGCGTGGTGCGGAGGCGAGAACGGCGGCGGCGGATTGGGAACGGAGATGAGCACTGGGTTGCATCAGCGTTTTATACGCAAGGTGCTAGGGTTCGAGGGGGAGCAGTGCACTGTGGACGGCGGCGATTCTCGGCTTTCGTGCTGCAGACACGCGGCGCGCATCCGTCGGCTCTGGTATAGACCGCTGAGGCAGGTGGGGTGCGAGTGGGAGTGCGGACACGGTGTCTGGGGGGCGCCTCGCCCAGGACGTGCGTTAGGTTTCCTAAGCGGGTGCGGGCCTGTGGGGGCGACGTATGGGCTAGCGGGCCCATCCGCATGGGCTTGCAGGGGCTAGGCGGTGTGCTGGCGGGCCTGCGGGGGCCAGGCAGTGGCGAGCAGCCTGCTGGGCTGAGGGCAGGTGCATGGAGCAGGCCGGAGACGTTCTGGTGCTTGGACAGGGCCGAAGCATGGAGGAGGCAATGGTGGCCAGCTGCTGTGCTCGCGATGGCCTAGGAGAAAAAAAAAGAGGGAGAGGCAAGGCCAGCTAGTGTATGTGTACATACATACGTATATACGCTTGAGCACACGAGCATGCAAGCATGCTACATGCGGCTTGTTGCTGGAGTTGAGTCCGAAGAAGGGGGTTGGCTTCCTAGGTAAATACACATATACAGTTGGGCATAGGGGCATACACGTATATACGTATATACTTGGATACATATACACATATATATTGGATACAAGAGCATGCAACCTGTGATCGAGTGCTGCTGCAATTCATGCATGCACAAGGAGATTAGGAGGTGGGAATTAGGAAGGAAGAGGGATCTGGCGGCCTAATTGATGACTATCACGTTGAGTTTGCCCATGACTCAATGTGCTACAGGGCCACAAAAGTGAAAATGTTTTCTTTTCACTCATAGGGATTCGGGAAGGGAGGCTTAAGAAGGGGGGTTTCGAAAGGAATTGAAAGATGTTCGAGTGAGGTTAGACATGAAGTCCAGGAGGGGAATTGCGAGAGGATTCAAAAGAGGTTTCAATAAGTTATTAGTGGAGATTGAGACGGGCTCAAAAGAGATTTAGGCGAGGGAACTCGCTATGGATTTGTGCACACCAACACTGACAAGACTCAAACATAAAATCGACACATGAGCACAAACACTCTCCTACAAACAATGCTACATGTATGCAACGTCATGTTAGCGAGTTAGACTCGGGTTAGACTTAGAATCTACATGCTTCACACTGTTACGGGAAATTTTTTAAAAAGTTTGTATTTTTGGCTTCTTGAAAACCCGGGATGTTACAATCATGACCTCCGATAAATCTTTATTTCCGAAATGAAAACCCCGCCACATAACACCACAAGCACCACCACAAAGAGGGAATCGATGCCAACAAATGCGACCTCAAATCGGATTCGCTAAGAGCATCTCCAGCAATACTACCTAAAACACACCCCCTATTTCTCTATTTAGGTAACTACAAATTTTCATACTACCCAAATTTCGTTGTTTTCTCCAGCAACACTACCTAAAACAGACTATCCAAGTGCATTGTAGGTGAGAATGATATGTGGGACCTATATGTCATCCTCTGTAATGTTCTTCTTCCATGGACGGAGCAGGGCAGGGCTGAGTCACCGGTGAGCCTCACTGGGGAGGGGCGACCACGCCATGGAGGGAAGGGGAGGCCGCGCCGGGGAGGGGTGGCCATGTGTGGGGAGGTCGTGTCAGGCTGCTATGCCAGGGAGGCTCCAGGGGAGGGCCGCCATCCGAGGAGGCTCGCTGCTCCACGGAGGAGCGGTCGGGCGGTCCCAGCTAGGGAGGCTCATCACGCGGTGTCGAGCGGAGTTGTGGGGAAGAAGGCGTCCGATGCAGTCGCGATAAAAAAGTAGGGGCAGTGGAGTTAGGGGTATAGTTATTAATTCTATTCCGGTACCGGTCGGTGTCTCGTACCACACTGCAAACCGGAACATAAAGAGCTGCATCCAGCACCGGTCACAATCCCGGACGATTCCAGTCATCCCGGGCGATTTTGGCCCTTGCGGGCGAGATCCAGACTCCGGACGGTGCCGGTACCGGTGATTACCTAGACTGCATACCTCCGCATTAAAGTCCCATGGCCAGGTGCTACACTCGAGAGTGGAGACTTTGCGACTTTGCACAGGCTGGAACGGTACGTAGGCGACTGCTGTGGGTGTTCCTGTTCAGCAAATGTGTGGACGTGTGCCCAGGCCCTTCGTGTTGACCAGGGCAAAAGCCCAGTACGTACCAACAATTTGGGCCAATGTATGATTCTTTTTGTTTCTTTTGAAATATTTACTTGTTTTTGTTTAAGACTAGAAAATCTTATATATAAGCTAAAGACAATTTAAGTATTTATAGTAAAGCAATTAAAATCCGGAATGGTACACCGGAATGCAACGGTACCAAAATATACCGTTTCCAAAGACAAAACCGGAATGACATCCGAAATGGAATTGATAAGTTATGTTAGGGGCCAACATGAATAGAGGGTGAAGGGGAAAAGTAGGGGGCAACAAAAGAAGGTGGTGTAGTAGGGGTCTGCTGGAGCAATTTTTGACCCCCCCACTACCTAAATCTAGAGATGCTCTAAGGGTACAGGTGAGAGTAGTGCCAATAGGTTTGCACATCAGTGAATGAAAAGAGAAAGAAGAAGGCTTGTGGGTTAAATGCCTAATCTCGTCATTAAGTTGAACCATACTGAGGTCTGTGGCTCGGCATAAACTGGCCTGACATCGAGGTCTGGGGGACCAAGCGCCATGCCAAATCCTATGAAGCAAAAGCGATCGACGTCTATGCTGACGTGGCAGGATTCGACATTGTGTGACATGACGCTGAGCCACGTACCTTGGCGCCTTATGATGGCGAACTTTAAGCCCATTATGGGATAAGGTTTCTCAAGGGTCTATTTGTAATTTTTTTTCTAAATAGGTAAAATGTAAAATTTTCAGGAATAGCAAAGGGTGATCCATATTGACTATCCGAGACATGTTTAGTACTGCTCAGCTTCATTAGTTAAGTAACTTTTTTTTTGAGCTTTGACACGAAAAGTAGCTCTACTCTATCGGTAGAGCTAAATCCATTTTTTTGAGCCTAGACTTCCAGTATACAATACACAACTCACTCACACCACACGCACGTATCTAAACTCTGCATAACTCACTCACACCACATGCACGTATCTGAACTCTGCATAACTCGCTCACACCCCACGCACGTACGTACACCCCTGGATCTACAACCTAAATACCACCCGTGTCTTAAATCCTAGATCTACAACCTAAATACCACCCATGTCCTAAATCCATTTTTTTTTGAGCCTGGACTTTCAGTATACAATACACAACTAACTCACAACACGTACAACCTAAATACCACCTGGCTCGAACGCGGGCGGTGAGCGCCACCACCGTGCGGCTCAACCACCGAGCTAACAGCTCGTTCGCAGATGAATCCATTGGTGAAATGTTTAACAAAAAGTTTCTCATGTCAGTCAGAAAGAATGGAATACCCCGGCCATAACACCCTTTCTGTATTTTCTTTTTTTTCTTTTCTCATTTTTTTTCTTCTGTCTCCACCTTACTCTTCTCCTCACCGCGTGCTTCCTGTTCCTGTTCCTCGTTCCCTTTCCTCGGCTGCTGCTCGACCCGCCTGCGCTCCTTGCGCGGCCGTCTCTCCCGGCGCCGGTCGCTTCTGCCCGGCTGCTCTGCGCCCCCGTCCGCGAGCACAAGCTCCATCCGGCGGGTCCGCGCGTGCCCCACAAAGATCCAATCGCGACTACGTCATGGCAAAATTGTCCGGCGGCGGCCCCCCGCTCCCCGAGGATCTCGTTTTCTGTGAGATCCTGACGCGTCTGCAGGCGAAGCCCCTCCTCCGGTGCCGCGCCGTCTGCCGCTCATGGCGCCGCCGCCTCACCTCCGACGCCAAATTCCTCCTCACCCACCACCGCCGTCAGCCCTCGCTCCCGCTCGTCACCACCGGGGACACGTCCACCGAGGAGAGAAGGATCGACACCCTGGACCACCGCACCGCCGAGGGGATATTTAACTATTTGCCATCCTTACGGAAGACACCTCTTCAAAAGCCATTCTTATTTTGGCAATTACACATTTACCACTTTTACGAGCGATCATTTACATATTTGCCACTTTTGCTGATAAGACACGCTAACTCCTCACGCCCCGTTGGATTAGGCACACGAAAAGACAATGTTGCCCCTGTCTTCCTCAAGTGAGCAGTTGCCAGCCCACTCTTCTGCCACTGACGTGTGGGGCCCACACGTCTGGGTCACCTGCTACCTCCCACCATCTTCCTCATCGCTGCCTCCGTCGACAAAGCATAGTTCCCCAACGCGCCACTGCAATTGGCTGCTCCGGGCCATGCGCAGGGGAGGCTGAGCGGCCTCTGCTGCTTTTTCCCCGGGTCCTCGTGCGCCATGCGAGGGAGCGCTATGCGCCAGCACCGGTCGCTGCCGGCTCGGGCGGGTAAGCAGCAACGCACCTCCCGCTTGGAGAGCTATGCGTGAAGAGGGCGGGCTGCCTACCGCTGGTGCCCCACCACACAGCAGCTGTGCTTCGGGCCGCACGCGGGAGAGGAGCGCTGGGCGCCAACGCTTGGAAGGCCGAACCATGCTTCATCGACGGAGGCAGTGAGGAAGAAGATGGGGGAGGTAGGGGATGACCCTGACGTGTGGGCCCCACACGTCAGTGGCAGAAGAGTGGGCTAGCAACTGGTCAGTTGAGGAAGGCAGGGGCAATATTGTCTTTTCGCATGCCTAATCCAGCGTGGCGTGAGGAGTTGGCGTGCCACGTCAGCAAAAGTGGCAAATGTGTAAACGATCGCTTGTAAAAGTGGCAAATGTGTAATTGCCAAAATAAGAATGACTTTTGAAGAGGTGCCTTCCGTAAGGATGGCAACTAATTAAATATCCCCACCGCCGAGCGGTGCCCCGTCGCGCGGACGACGGGCGGGACCGTCGCCTCCGAGGGCGACCTCCAGGTGCTCGCATCCTGCGACGGCCTCCTCATCCTCCTCGCCAACGGCGGCCTCCAGATCTGCAACCCGGCGACCCGCCAGCGCGCCACTCACGCTGCTCCACAGCGCGGCCTGCATCTACGCGCTCTACCATCACCGCCCGTCCGGATCGTACCGAGTGCTGTGCTGCTTCAAGAGAGCCGAGGACGACCACGCTGTGTACCACGTGCACACCGTCGGGTCCGGCGAGCTGAGGTGCGTCGGAGAGCCTGCCGCGCCTTGGGCGTCAGGAGATATGGCAAGGGCGATGCCGGCTATAGCATCGTTTTACCCGCCCGTCCTGTCAGAAGGCAGGATCTACTGGGAACCGGTAATGCTGCCCGGTGGCAACGGCAAGGGCAACAACATGCTCGTGTTCGACACCATGGCAGAGTCCTTCCAGCATTTGCTGTCGCCCATCGAGGGTGGTGCATCTCTTGAGCTGTTTGAGATGGGCAATGGTGCTCTTGGATTGTACGACAACCATGACGGCACGGCTGATCTTTGGGTGCTGCAGGATCACAAGAGCTGGACTTGGTCGTTGAACAACCGGATCAAATTTCCAGCAGATGTTCTTTCTGTGATGCCAGTACTGGACCCAGAGGGAGATGTTCTCGTCCTTTCTCTCAGAGGGGAATCAAGCTTTGAGTGCCGACATCTGCAGCACATCTCTGGTGGCAATGGCAGTTTGTTGGCACGGTATGAATGGAATCATTCTCTGAATCTTCGGAGGCACAGGTTCAAAGAAAGTCTTGTCCGCCATGACTTCTTCTCGATGGAAGGAAATGCTGGTGGTATTGATGAAAAACCATTGTTTGATGGTTTGTCAACTGTGGCGCTGGTTCGCAATGATAATTCTGAGCCGCATTGACAAAAAAGACAGGTATGAATCTGTGCTGGCAAAGCTGTTGCATCTCAGCAGGATGGAGTCACTCCTGATGATTCTGAACTGTCTAGTAATAACAGCACTGCAGATTAGTAATAACCTGAAACTATTCCTCTAGTCTGGTATTTATTTTCCCTTTTCACATGAGCCATGAACAAACTCTTTATTTTGGTTATGTCGTGCCTTTTTAACCTTGTGTCTTTTATTTGTAACAACTTGCAAGTATCTCTAGTAATAGTGATGCTGCATAGAGATTTCAATAAGCTGATATGTCTGCCTCTCTGTGTAAGCACACAATTTCGATTTTGTATTTCTTTGCTGTGCAAAGTCTGGGTAGGGCGCAAAGTATCTAATAAGAAACAAAAGTACAATGAGTAACCTGCAACCATTGCTTCATGTTTCCGGTGCTTTTTTCCCGTCTGCACTTGAGTCATGAACAACATGCAGAATAAAGTGGTTAAGCTGTGCCTTGTTATGCTGCAAAAAAAGGGATTTAGATAAGCAACTCCCAGTGTAAACTTCTCTACTTGAATTTCTTCAAGTCCTTTTCCCTATTTGTACTCGTTGTGTTTAGCACACATTTTGCATCTGTATAATTTTTTCATTTATTCTACTCCTGGCATACCCCTTTTGCTGTTCTTGCCTTTATTTGTTTTAGTAAGCTTTTTTTTTATGTAAAACCATATAGTATACTTTAAAAGCTTTGAGTTACCTAATTGTGTTGTGAGTAAAATTAGTGCTTGCTTGTGAATTTTAGCCCATTAAAAAAAGTACTCTGGTAATCAATTGATGCTGCAGAGAGACTTGAATAAGCAACTCCCAGTGTAAGCTTCTCTACTTTGATTTGTTCATTAGGCCTTCTCCCAATTTGTACTTGACATGTATATTTTTCCATTTGTGTTAATCCTGGCATACCCCATTTGCTGTTCTTGCCTTTCTTTCTTTCTTTCTTGCATTTTTTTGATGTAAAACCTCATATTAAACTTTAAAAGCTTTGAGCTACCGAATTGTGTTATGTTTAAAGTTATTGCCTGTGTGTGAATTTTAGCCCATGAATAAATAACCTGCTGGACTAATAGGACCATGAGGTCTAACACTATCTAACTGTAAGTCTGGTACCCTGGGTGCATTTCACTCAACTCTCAGTGTCAATGGTAGTAGTGAGATTTAGTAGCGTGTTTGCTTCCTGGGATTGGGAATTGATATTTCTGTTTCACCTTATTTGTTGCCTCTGTATAAACCATGCTATGTTTTGTTTGTTTTCTTGGGCCTTCATCGAAGCGAAAATATACTTTGTACGGAGCGTAGACGCATCCAATTATGCAGAAATGTGTAGGCATAGTATCAGTTCTATATACGCCAAACACCACTCTATCAATTTAGAAAGAAGCTGTGTTCCTGTCTTTTCAGTTATACAAAAAAAGGTTTGCTTTCTGAGTTACTGATGATAATTTTGGTGTAGTGATTGTTGATGATAATTCTGGGCTGCATTGAGGAATTCATGGTGTGGCCAAGATGGTTGCATTGTAGTAGGAATAAGTCACTCGTGAAGATTTTGAATTATCATTATTGTTTAGTATTTCTTTATATATGTAAGTATGGGTTGTTTGCGAAGTGCTATCCAATTTGCAACAAAAATCCAGATGCGTAACCAAGATTCACAGAGGTCACCAACACATGATCATTCGGCATGCAGAATAATGTGGTTTAGTTATGCCTTTTTTGCCTTTGTATATATGCCTTCTATTTGTAACTGGTAGGTATGTTTGGTAATCAAGTGATGTTGAATGGAGATTTAAATGACCAACTTCTTTATCTAATGCTGATACTTCCAGAGTAAACACTATTTGCTTGCCGTTCTTGTTTCTTCTGTGAAATCTTCAGTATTTTAAAGCACATTATCGATGTTTGTGTATTTCATGGTGGTACTCTTGTCATGTCCTTTGTTTTCTGTTCTGAGCTTCTTTCCGTAATACTTTTTGGTTTTGTTATTTTGATGTGCCTAAGTTTCGAAAAAACAAATTGTGTTGTTAGTAAAATTACTAATTGATTGCGAATTTTACCCCATCCATATATGAACTGCTTGACTAAAAGGATCGTGAGGTTAATCAGTATTGTTGTTGTGCTCTAAAAAAATTCCTTAATAATGTTTTTATAACCAAGGTTATCAATCTGTTGACGCTGTAGGTTGGAATAGTTCTGAAATCAAAGAAACAAATGCTTTTGTGTCCCCAACTCACTTAACACCTTTTTGTGAGTTTTTTTAAAAAGAAATTATATTCTACAAAAGTTTTGCACCAAACCATCCATTATCATAGGGTTTATTGCAAAAAGGACAACTTAACTTTATCATGTGCGTTCTCGAAATCAACCTTGAAAATGGCCATATTTATTTTCTCTCTACAGTTAAATTGTTTCATGAAGGATTGTGACGCCTTCCAAACTATTCCTACTGTGTATGAAGGCCCTTTGTAATGGTCGTGTCATCTTATCTGCTACCTCGTTGATCCTATTTGTTGAATCTTTTGTGAAGATTTTGAAACTCACATTTAGTGATAACTTTGTAACTTTTTGGCAGTAATGTTATAATCCCGAAGTTTTGAGACTGGAAAGAGATAGATTTCCTTCATAGAAATCATGGAATATATCCAACAAATCGGATTTAATTACATCCCAAAACACATGATAGAACTCAGCTAGAAAATCACCTGGACCAGGTTCTTTGTCATGTTCCATTTGGAAAATGGTTTCTTTAGTCTAATTTTCAGTGAACACTACCGTTAAAAAATCATTCTCTTCTTCAGTTGCGGTATGCCATCACTCTGTTCTCTAGCATAGTAAAATTATTTTCTTCTTAAATATTGATGGGTGCAACTTATCTTAAATTTTCAGCATAGTAAAACTATCTTCCTCTTAAATATTGATGGCTGCACCTTATCTTAAATTCCCATTTTTGTAATGAATTAACATCTCTTGTTTTGTTCTTCCAAACCTCTGTCAGATCATAGAAACCTTCCTGTAGTTACCAGTACAGTTCAAATTTGAATGCCTGACTCACTGTTTCACCAATAGATCTATTAAATTAGGTGAACACCCCCTAGCAGCATCAGTAGATCCAAAATTTATTTAGTGAGAGAATGCAATTGATCAGAGAACGGCTCAGGGGGTGCTAGTTATCCACAGCAAAGATCGACGGTGGCCGTTTGTTACAAGCTATAACCCAAAGGTGCCCATGGGGAGTAATGGGCCGGCTACTAGAAGGCCCAGGCGTACCAGGAAACCCATCAGCCAGTACCTGTCCAACGAATGTGTCGTCGTGAGACATAGGGCTTGTTTAGTTCCTAAAAATTTTTCTAAAAATTTTTAGATTCCCTGTCACATCAAATTTTGGACACATGTATGAAATATTAAATGTAGATAAAAAATAAAACTAATTACACAGTTTAGCTTTAAATCATGAGACGAATCTTTTAAGCCTAGTTAGTCTATGATTGGACACTAATTATCAAATAACAACGAAATGCTACAGTATGCTACAGTATTTTTTGCAAAATTTTTTTGCAAACTAAACAGGCCCATAATATATATGTGTGGAGTGAGAGAGACGAGGTGGCCTGCTCTGCTCTCCTACGTATCTGACCTATCTTTTCTAAAAAAGAAAAAACCGTATCTGAACTATCCTTCTGTGATTCTAATCTTGTTCAGTTCTGTCGTCAGATTCCTCTTCCCCTTGCTGGTTTGTGACACCATTGCCGGCTGAGGCATATTCCTGACCACATCGGCTGCATGCCATATGGGATGGGAATGCGGCGGCACGGGCACTGCATCAGCCGTTGGTGGGTGCAGTCATTTTTCAGATTTGTGAAGGAGAGGCGTAGTCGAAGTCTCCGACGGTAGGCTGCTGCAGGTTGCCTCCATGAGTAGATGGAGTAACTCAGTAGTATCCAGCCGACTAGCCGTGCTGAAGCTGTCCAACGGATGTCTCGACTTGACAAACGGGATCCTGCCGATCCGAAAAATAATCTGACCCTTAGAAAATGGATGCCGTCTCGTTTGTCAAGACTGCCACCCACACCCACCCCGCATGATCTGGGAGAGGCATCTGTCTTGCGGGGTGGGTGGCGGTCTTGACGGATCTGATGCGGTGCATGGTCGTCGACCCTGTATATACAAATAAATATGGTGATTAACCACATCATCAATGGGAGATCGACTATGTAGGTTGTAGGGCATGGACCATCATCAACAGGATCAGCTCCAAATTAGTGCTGTTCTGAAGGCCGCCAAACTCGATGTCGTGCACGAGGACATTAGGTTCCCCTCTGTCCGTCCCTCTCCGATCCAACCGATTCGACATTGATTTCGGTGACCAATGTAGCTCCTGCGGACAAGGTGCTCCAGATAAGGAGGCCGCCAAACTTCTTGGTCGTCTCCTCAACAAGCTTTCCAACGGGTTCACTGGGCCTGCACAACAGGCTCAATGGACTGGATTTGTTAATTCTGAAAAATATTCCAAAGGTGGTCAAATGAACTCGCCTATGGAAACGATTGATTAACAAAGGCTCTTTGGAAAAACCGGATGCTAAGGCCATTTGGATACATTTTGTGCTTAAAGTTAAGGAGCTCAGAATTATGCAAACACAACCGCCTCTACTTTGTGGTGTGGCAAACATAGGAGCCATGTACTTGACAACAAATCCATTATTCCATTCCCACACCAAGTATATTAAAATTGATTTTCATTTTGTGCATGGGAAGGTTGCATGAGCTTTGGATGTCAGGTTCATATCCTCTGAAATCAATTGACTGATTATTCACAAAACTAGTCACTCAAGAGATACTTGAAAGATTTTGACACAATCTGAATCTTGTAAGCAAGTGCGATTCTTCAGATTGAGGGGGCAAATTGATTCAAATAAGTATAGATGGATGGCACATGAATTCTATCCGGAAATATGAGAAAGTTGCTACATTGTCGAATGTGCATAGCAAAGATGTAACACCCCAGAATAAAAGACAACAATGTCTTCTGGAGAATTACCACACTTCAACATAAGAGAAAAACAATAACAACGGAGTACACGGAAGCAACAATAATCGCAAAGATTAAAAATAAAGTCTTTATTATTCATCAGTCAATCGTAACTCAACCAAGACATACATGATCCATCATAATAGCATATGGGACAACCAACTAAACCATGGTTAAAATTATTATTATTGCAACACATGTGTCCCATGATATATATGACTCAAAGGTGACACACACGTGCTGCTACTCCCATCCCAAGCATGCATCTTCCAAGCTCAAACACCTGAGGGGGAAAAACAACGGGTGAGGTTTATGGAAAACCTCAGCAAGTAAACTGCCTTAACTGAGTTATTCAAATCACAGTTGATTAAATATCATATTTAATTAACATAAAGGTAGATACATCAATTGCTTTAGGAAACATGAATATATTAAAAGTGCAAATGCAAATGATGCAATGCAAATGAGAATGATGCAATGCAAATATGAATGATGCAATGCAATGCAATGCATGACTTCTCTTCTACCCCCACGTCCCAACAAGAGGGAGTGAGGGCTGCAACCACAATGCTCATCAATGTGCATTGCTGTACCGGTACTTACCACACCAATTTGGCTACAGTTTCTTCAAATGCATATCAACGGAAGGAGTGCAAAAATGTGAATGTTGCAATGTAGCACTTCATTTCTTATACTTCATAACTGTTACATTAAAGAGCTATACCACCATCTATGAAAATAGCATACTTCAAAGTAAATGAAATACTTCAATTCCAATTATGTGGCTATTGTGAGCGACTAAAACTTAGTGGAGGCAATTCAAACAAAACAGCTAAAACTTGAGGACCATAGCGCCACATTTACTTGCCTTCACCGAAGATCAAAGTTGAGAGCTAAGCACGATCCGTAGGTGCACCACCTGATCATAAGCAAAACTCAGCACCAGCAACACCATACAAACAAAACAAACAACAAATTACACAATAAAGCGTCCGAATCCCACCGTTTAAGCATCTACCTTCTTGCTACCGATCGTGACAGCAGCACTGTTCCTTCTTTTTTTCATAGGCAAGTAACCATCCATTCAAAAATTCTCAAAAACTACCAGATGAGAGAAAAGTCCATTATCTACAACTTTGGTATTATAAGATTTAGCATAAAAGGTCTCGAAGATAGCATAATTATCCCCTTATGTTAACTGAACATTCTGACAGTCATATCAGGATAGCAAGATCATAAAATTCATAACTGGAGATATACTTGTCCAAAAATCATGTTCTAAAACAATCTGGAAAGATTAAGAAATATTCTACAACTTTTCTTTAGAAAACAAGTTCAGATTCGTCCACTAAGCTGACCAAAAACTCGTTATATCTAAAACTGTTAAAAAACTCATCACAAAAAAACTGTCTACTTCAGACGACTGTATCTTCCTGAATACAGAGGCAATGATGGTGCTCTTGGAGTCAAAAGAAAGATGACGAAGTCTCCTACAACTTTGTTCACAGTGACAAAATTAATTGAGGCCACTAAGATGCCCTAAAATAGCGATGAACAGAAACTGCATAATCTGATAGGGTTTCAGAATGTGGGGAAGATTAACTTCGGGCATTACTCCAAAAACACCTCCTAAATATACGATTGGATCCATGGAAATTGCTACAAAGAAGGGGATTAGGATCTGAAATCTCACCTAGGTCAATCACAAAGAGCATGACGACAAGCCTCTGCCTATCCCCGTCGCTATGATGGAATCGTCGTTCCGATGGAATTTTGGAGGACAGCACGTCGACAACGGCAGCCCTGGTTCTCCTCTTCCTCTCCTTCTCCCTTCTATTCCCTTTCTCTTTGTGAGCGTGGACACATAGAGGAGGCGGCTCTTGGTCTGGCTAGGCTTCAAGGTGGGGAAAAGAAAGAGGGAAAAAAACTACGCTGCCGACCCCAGGAAGGACCAGGAGTCGGACTCCAAATAGGTTCGGCTGCTGTAGCTGCACGGTTACTATAGCAGCATAATAAAGTTTCTTTTCCTTTCCTTGTACTATCTTTCCATAGCTAAAATCCTATGATCCGAACTCCAAATAAAATGTATGAGTAGACGAATGAAAAGCAATCGACGAACTCTACGCAACGGTGTTCTCTGCTCATCCATCTGAGGAATGGATCGAATCGACAATTTTTTTGTCTCTCTCCAAAGCTAGCCATCCTTTGCTAGATAAATGACTTAATCCATTTATTAAAAAAATCATATTTACCGAGCATTCTTGGGTATTACAAAAGATTACCAAAGTGTTTTGTCGTTGATATTTGCCATGCATGAAACCTTGTTTTATTATACATACCAATGATCTAAGAGATTGAATCATTATGGGAAAAAATCTTTTGACTACACAGTCCATGGGTGCTCATAATTTCTGCATTCTTCTTTTTAAGAAAAAATATCAATGATGTAAGATAAATTAAGAAAATAAATCTAGCAAGTCTGATTTGATCTGGTATATGGTTTTCTTTATAACTGATGATACAACAGAATCATGTGAACAAAACTGAGGCAATGGTACAAGTAGAGATACAATTGAATCATCAAGCATAAAAATATTGGTAGGAGAAGTCCACTAATCCCTTGTGCTAGTGCAGACGGCACATAGCTATGCTATCTAGGATACCTCGCTGACATCATCATCTCTTGCTCCAAACTGTATATTGTAGTAGATTCCTCAAATCTCTGCCCTTCACTAGTCCCTGATGAATAGTTTTCCCTCGTGCTACCATTCTGATATTCCTCAGTTACCATATTTCTTGTACTTTTTGTTGGAACCTTGTTGAAGTCCTTCTAGTGTAAGTTCAACCTGTCGCATCATTGGTCTTTCTTCACCTCTTAAGTTTATACAGGATGCTGCAAGCATAGCAACTTCTTGTACTTCTTTGCCTCCCTCTAGAACTTGTGGATCCATTATTTGGACAAGATTTCCAGAGGCAAGTTGATTAACAAAATGAGGAACAAGGCCACCACCTTCATTGGACAATTGTGGACAAGTTGGTTTGTTCCTAGTCAGTAGCTCCACGAGAATTACACCAAAGCTATAAACATCACTTTTCTCAGTAAGGCGACCGGTGTAAAAGCACTCCGGATCCAAGTATCCAAATGTTCCCTGTACCCTTGTTGTCAACCCCGTTTTGTCTATTGGAATGTACCTTGAAGCTCCAAAGTCCGATATCTTCGATGTCATGGTATCGTCAAGAAGTATGTTACTAAACTTGATGTCTCTATGGATTATTGGGATTGAAATTGACGAGTGAAGATAGGCAAGAGAATTAGCTATTTCAGTTGCGATCCTCAACCTGTTGCTCCATGACAGTGACCTTTTTGGTCCTTTAATATGAAGATGGTGATAAAACGTCCCATTGGGAATAAACTCATACACCAACAATGGCACCTCAGTCTCTAGGCAACATCCAAAGAGTTTGACCACATTCTTATGGTTGATCTGTGAGAGGATTGCTACCTCATTTATGAACTCATCTATTTCTTTCTGCATGGTAATCTTTGACTTTTTGATGGCCACGACATGTAGATCTGATAGGATTCCTTTGTAAACAGTACCATGCCCTCCGTCACAAATCTCACGAGCTCTGTCGAAATTGTTTGTGGCCTTTGCAAGCTCATCCAATGGTATTATCATCCTTTCTGCAATATCTGCGTTTTGGAAAACCAGCTGTAGCAACAATTGTCTATGATTTTGCTTGAAGTACTTTTATTTGTGTACTTTTATCCTGCGCTGTTTGAACTTGTGGAGTAGGAACAATATACCTAGAACCAAAAGGAGGAGCACCGGGCCAGTAGCAACTGACAAACCAATGATTAAACCTGAAATGCACATATACACACAATATTATGATTATTTTCGCAAGGTATGCAATACAATGTCAGGCAAGAAAAAGGATCATCGAGACATGAGAATCCAGTGGCTCCCACCCACCTGTCAGGGACCTGATGGCGCAGCCTTCGAGCTCATAAGACTGTCCGCACTGGGATACTCTAAACGATACTCTAAAGCTTTAGAGAATGAATATAGAGTAAAAACTGCTGCACTGGGTACTCTAAAACGATACTCTATTCTTTCTCTCACTCTATATTTAGAGTAGTACAGTGCTTACTCTATATTGAACATTGGCGGACCCCACTAGCTAAACATAGGAAAAATGTTATAACTCACAAACCAAAAATTCAAATTAAATTTCGATTGCACCATTAAATTCGTCTCAATAAATCCTTCAAAACTAGATCACACATAGATATATTTAGATAAAGTGACAAGTGAGTCCTATAGTGGATATAGTGGATAGAGGATGATATAGAGGATGGATGAGTGCGGAAGAATTGAGTATAGAGAAGAGAATCTTGCTGACTAAGACGTATAGATGATGAATTTAGAGGTCCATGAGTGCGGATAGCCTAAAAATTGCCATGGGTTCCTCGTGGGCACCGGCACTCGTAGTGTCCATCCAAATTGTTGCAGTAGCCGCCCAAGCACCTTTTGCGTAGCCGGGGTGCCCAAAGCCAGGCCAGTAGCAGCCGGGGTGCCCAAAGCCCAAGGGGTACGGCACGCTCACGTCGCCGCAGGTGGTGTTGCAGCCGAGCAGCCCTGTCGGCACGGGAGCCACCGTAGGCGACAGCGCATCTGCTGCAGATAAATCAATGTAAGGCCTCGATTAGTTCCCAACTTCTCCTCTAAATTCCACTATAAAAAAGAAGATTTCCTGTCATATCGAAATGTCGGCACATGCATAGAGTACTAAATATAGATGAAATTAAAAACTAATTATACAGTTTTGTTGTACTTTGCGAGACGAACATTTTGAGCCTAATTAATCAAAGTTTGGATAATTTTTACCAAATACAAACGAAAATGCTACCGTACGCTACAATGCTACAACAATGTTTTTCTCTCAACTTGGACACCCCAGTTGGGAACTAAACACGCCCTAAGATACCGCTGTCTATGTGTCTGCAACCAGTGTGACTCCAGGGTGCGTTTGTACTGATGATACTGACCTTTGTTGAAGTCATAGTGGACTAGTGGACACAGGCCTGGTTTAGTTCCAAAAATTTTTTGGGTTCACTCATCATATCGAATGTTTGAACACATGCATGGAGTACTAAATGTAGACGAAAAAAAACTAAATGCACCGTTTGGTTGGAAATCGCGAGACGAATCTTTTAAGCCTAATTAGTTCATGATTAACCTTAATTGCTACAGTACCATATGTGCTAATGATGGATTAATTAGACTTAATAAATTCGTCTCGCAGTTTCTAGACGAGCTATGCAATTAGTTTTTTTTATTAGTATTCGAAAACCCCTTCCAACATCTCATGAAACATCCAATGTGACACCAAAATTATTGTTTTCGCGAACTAAACACAGCCACAGCCACCTTCGACGTCGGGTTTGCCGTAAGTTCCTTGCGGGCACCGGCAATCATAGGACCCGATCCTGTCGATGCATACGCCGAAGCGCACTCTCTTTTCACTCGAGAACTTGCACCCGTCGACATCTGGAGCCAACCAACCAACCACACATGGCAGGAGTAAATATCAATCTATATCTAATCTAATCTTAAAAAGAGAAAGGAATTCATCCATCCGTCTTTTTTTACTGCTCCCTCCATTCTAAATTGTAAAACGTTTTGGTATTTCTATATATAAACATAGTAAAACGTTTTGGTATTTCTGGATATAAACATCTTATACTTTGGAATGGAAAGAGTACCAGACAATGCCCTCCTACCCCTCTATATCGTATCTGACCGGCTGGACTCACAGACGTACGTGCTACAAGCGTCCAATCCAGTGATTTCAAGACGCATGAAAGGACCTTACGGAATTCGACTCCAAAGCTATTGGAATAAATGACGATTGCTGAATAAACCTTCAAATCGCAAATCGTCCAGGTGACCACATAACAAGAAGTATATCTTGTTGAAACACACAACCACATTTGCTACTAAGACTAGTTCATTGTTCGAACTTTTGCAAGGACCAGTAATATTGAGCGATATAAATGTTGAATTCACTAGTCCATCAATGGGTGTTCTTGCAGGGGCTAGAATTTTATGGGATATAACATTACATATTACTTTGTAATAATACATATAACTAATAAAAATTAATCATATTAATTTCTACGTTTTTTTCTCTTTGTTACCATGTATAGTGACTAGCCTGTTGTGATCTTATTGACTACTAATCTATATATTTTAGTATCTCTACGCATATTTTTCCTTTATAAGGCACCTATGTTTATCTTGAATATGCATTTAGTTGAGACTTTATCTTAGAGTGTCAGACTAAGATATGGTAGCAGTGCTAGCGTTAGGAGGATAGTAGCATTTACTGAAAAAAAATCTCAAGGATTAGTTAGTTATAGCCACATTTAGTGTACATTAACCTCCACCACTTCTCAAAAAGTTTGAATTTTCTTATCAGAGAATTATAACCATAATAATATTTCTTTATCATAAGAAAGGAGTCTTAACTATTATACTATCAATAATACAGACATTCAAAACATTTTAGTTAAGCAACAAGTGTTTATATAAATTAAGCTTATGTTTTAACTAAAAACATACTGAAGATATCCACATTAGTGCAACACAAATGATACCAATACATATGTTAATATTACTAACTAGAAGCCCTCAACAGAGCGTCCACAAAAATTATCATAAATGCTCAAAAACATCTGGCTATTCAGTTGGCTGACTCTATTCGTTGTAGGGAGTAGTAGCCATTAGATCTATTAATTTGAAAAATATTGCCCACTTATGTGATTATGAAAAAATATAAAATACCCCGAAATACTACATATAAACTACCAACCTACGTCGTTACGAAAGATAATTTCAAGTAATGCTTCAACTTGCTTTTTAAATTGTCTATCTCTGCCATTATGGAAAGATAATATAAAGTTACCAATTTGATTTGCATATAAGTTACTCACATCTATATGTATAAAACATAAAATAAAATAGCCCTAAAATGTATGTCTAACCAATATAAGCTGTTATGGAAAAGAATTAAATAACTATAAATTAAACTATACATATGCTTCAAAATTATCCAGCTCCACTAGTATTAAATTCGAAGTAAACATAGATACTATTATCACAAGATATTAGCATATATTGAATTTAGTAATTTCTGGATTTGAAGAAAAGTCAAATCACATAACAATAACAATAAAATATATTAGTGCTCTGTGAAAATAAATTCATTCTAAAACAGGGCTAGACTTTCCTATAAACATGCATGCATATAATATTTTGTACTTCCAAATGTACCGAACTGTATTTCCTTGGTCCCAAAATAATAACTGATGTTTTAGATTTAGATTTGTTCTAAATTAAGCCATTTTGAGTCTGTCTAAATTTATATACAAGAACATCAATATGTAGGACACCAAATAGGTATAATATGAAAATATATTCCATGATAAATCTAACAATACTTAGTTGGTATGATAAATATTAGTGATTTTTATATAAATTTGATCAAATTAGCTTTAAGAGCAAGTACAATAATTAGCTTATAGCCAAACAAATACTGATGTGAAGTAGAAAAGGGAGGAGAGAGAGAGGAGAGCTGGGCTCTCATGCAAGCAACAAGTTGGGCATAGAAGCATAATCAATGGTGGGTCTATACACTAAGTGAATTTGAGGAGGATTAGGAAAGAGAACGTGGGATATGAATAAAAATAACAATAAAAGAATTTCTTATAGACAAATAAGAGACTACTATAGTATAGCTTGGCTCTTGTAACTTAGCTAATAGTCAAGCACTTGGCTCTATCATTGGGCTTGCTCTTAGGACAAATCTTTGGAACCTCAGTTATTTTGGGACGGAGGGAACCAGACGAAATTAATTGGAATTACCAACAGTATGCAGAGGAATCGAACCTTGGCACCCGCCGGCGAGGTAAGGGTTGCCGTCGTAACCACCGATGCACCGGCACGCGTAGCCTTGGTCCGGGGCTGTGCAGACGCGCGCTGTGCTCGCTCTTGCAGACCATGCGCTGTACGTCTTGCATGGTTGTTCTGCTTGACCCCGAAATCGAGGAGAATGGGACCCCTCCTCGAATCCGTACGTCTCCTTTTCCTCCTCGATCCACCCCTGCTCCGCGACGAACACGGTTACCGGCAGAGTTTTTTTCGAAAGATCGGTTACCGGCAGAGTTGTCTGCTGTCTGCTCGCGGGTGTGGTTGCCACTGTAGAGCCACCTGGCCTGTACTCCACTGGGCTTGGCACGCCGCTAGAGGCGAGGGGCGCCAGGCAGCAGCCCGACGTGCCGCTGCAGTACTTGTCTGTTTCCTCGTAGTGGTCATATAAGATGCCGATGCCAACGCCGTCGTCGCGGTCGCTCTTGGTGCAGCGAAGGAGGCACAGCCGCTGACGATCTTGGGGGTTTCTTCCCCGACGATGTCCGCGGAGATCGTCACCACCACGTTGCATCCGGCGACGACAAGCTCGTTTTGGGCCGACAGAAGGTAGCCGTGCTCCCTGAAGCCGCGCCCGAAGTCGAGCGAGGCGTTCCAGACGTCGTCAGAGGGGAATAAAAAGTCGGCTGTTGTTGTGTTTATGATGGCACCGGTGCGCATGACACGCGCGCACGGCTTGATTCCGCAGAGAGATCTTGGCGACCCGGAGGGTGTCGTCGCCGAGCAGCAGCCATGGGGGGTGGTGGCTAGTGTCGCAGGTGAGGTTGAGCCCCGGCCAGTAGCAGCGGGAGGGGCCATTGCCGAACGGGTACGGCACGCTCACGTCGCCGCAGGTGGTGTTGCAGCCGGGCAGCCCTATCGGTGGCCGGGCAGCCCTATTGAATTTGACGAGTGAAGATAGGCAAGAGAATTAGCTATTTCAGTTGCGATCCTCAACCTGTTGCTCCATATGCCAGTGACCTTTTTGGTCCTTTAATATGAAGATGGTGATAAAGTGTCCCATTTGGAATAAACTCATACACCAACAATGGCACCTCAGTCTCTAGGCAACATCCAAAGAGTTTGGCCACATTCTTATGGTTCATCTGTGAGAGGATTGCTACCTCATTTATGAACTCATCTATTTCTTTTTGCATGGTAATCTTTGACTTTTTGATGGCCACGACATGTAGATCTGATAGGATTCCTTTATAAACAGTACCATGCCCTCCACCACCAATCTCATGAGCTTTGTCGAAGTTGTCTGTCGCCTTTGCAAGCTCATCCACCGGTATGATCATCCTTTCAGCAATGTCGGCCTTTTGGGATGCCAACTGTTGCAACAACTGTCCACGGTTTTGGTTGAAATACTTTTGTTTCATTGCTTTTATCCTGTGTTCTTTACGCCCTGTTCACCCGGCTTATAATCCGTCTTTTTCAGCTTGTTTTTCAGCCGGAACAATGTTTTTCTCTCACAACAAATCAGCCAACAGTGTTTTTCAGCCGGCTTATCAGCACAGCCGAACGGGGCCTTAATCTTTCGGCATATTGATATTATGCTTAGAACCAAAAGCAAGAGCACCGGACCACTAGCTACCGAGAAACCAACGACTAAACCTGAAAGCAGTGCATATATACAAATAATTATATGTGATCATTTTCTGAGGCTAAGAAATATATATACATAACAAAATGCCAAAAGCACGAGGGAGACGTAAATAATGAGAACCTAGTAGTGGCTGTCACCTGTGGTTGTGGAGGAACTAACGCAGCCGTGGGGCTTGTAGGGGTTTCCGTGGGTTCCTCTCGGGCACACGCACTCGAAGGGTGGTTGTTGTCCAGGCTTCGGGTTGCAGTAGCCGAAGCACGGAATGCCGAGGGATACCGCCATGACGTTGCACGAGTCTGTAGCCAACCATTTTGCATAATAATGAGCAGTAACAATGGAGTAAATAGTGGAGCCCCAAATAAACATACCCTTCCGAGTGAATGCATGACAAATAATAAAGATAAAACTGAAGGAGTATTGTGTTAAAATCAGTACCTTGGCACCCGTGGGCGACGTAAGGGTTGCCGACGTAGCCGGAAGAGGAGTGGCACGTATAGCCTCCATTCTCTTGTCGGCAGTCGCTCTTGTCGCTCTTGCAGAGGCGGCTTGTGACGCCCAGAGGGCACTGCCATGATGATTTCTGGGCAGCAGGCGGCAACAAGCCTTGCTTTACTGCCCACCGTAGAACAATGGGAGATGGCATATGCATGCTAAGGTCCAACGACGATAGAACAGTCCTGCTTAAGATCATGTATCACTGATCACTCAACCCCTCCGCTGAGATGAACGCGAATGCGCGAGAAAAGCCGTCGGCGCTGGTGTTGGTCTGGTTGAGCCCTTTGAACTTCACCCTCTTGGGCGTACGGCCCTCGGAGATAGGCGCATGGCAGCAGCCATCCCGGCCGGAACAGTGTCGTCGACCATAAGTTTGTGTCGTTGGGACCACGGCCGGCGGCGCCCTGCAGCTGGCACCACCATCTCTGGCGACTAGGCCGGAGGAGATGCAGGTGGAGACGCAGCCACTGATGAGACCATTGGTGGTGTTGCTGCACGCTCCTTCCGTCATCCAGGGTGGCCTGCACGCCGCGCCCAAAGAGGATGAAGTCGTTCCTGCTAGACAGCATGTAGGGTTCTCTGATGTCCGGCAGCTGAAACTCTACCATCATGCTGTCCACGAAGGGACCAATTATATCGATGGTGGACGTGCCGGTGTGGATGACGCGCAACGTGGAATCTGGCAAGGAGATGTCCACGACCTCGAGAGTGCCGTTGCTGTCGAGAAGCAGCCGCGGGGTCGGTGGTGGCCGCTGGTGTCGCAGGTGAGGTTGAGCCCCGGCCAGTAGCAGCGGGAGGGCCCAAAGCCGAACGGGTAGGGCACGCTCACGTCGCCGCAGCTGGTGTTGCAGCCGCCGGGCAGCCCTGCTACTGCTATCTGCGCCGTAGCCGCCAAAGACAACAGCTCATCCGCTGCAGATATAAACATGAATAAAATATATTTATTAAAAGAACAGATGCCGATCGAGGTTATTATCAGCGAGCATCAGTAGAGTAGTTGTACTAATCAATCCTCTAATCGCTATATAGGACCGATCAACCTGACTAATAAACTTGAGGACACAACCATCTTCAATGTTTATATGCACTCACCCGTAGTAGTGGAGTTATATGGGACACAACCCTCTTCAATGTTGGGGTTCCCGAAAGTTTTTGGAGGGCACCGGCACTGGTGTGACCCGATCGTGTTGGTACATTCACCGAAGCACTGGCTCTCTTCACTTGGTGGGTGCTTGCACTCGTCAACATCTGGAGCCAACCAACCGCGCACCAATTGACACATGAATGGATCGGATGAAATTTTGATATAAGATGAGCCTTTCCTTTTTACGGTCCATCAAGAGGTGTACGATGGGTTTAAAAATTGGTTAAGCACAAGAGGTCCTAAATAAGACAAACACGTCAGAAATTAATTATTACAACACTTGGTGCATATATATAGGATATGGCTTTATATTTTTGGCTGGTTTTTAAACTAGACTTTGTTAATTAGTTTTGTCGTACAATACTTGTATATAGTTTGGAGGGAAGAACATTATTGAAATATTAACAAGGTTTATATTATTCCATACTAAACATATATACTTAAAATCTTACTATTACTAATTAGACACCCATTTGAGGCTCCACTGAAATGATCCTCGTGAGACACACTAGGAAAGTAAATCCTATGAATTCTCACAATAACTAAAAACATCATAAGTATGCTTAAATCGATAGACTTTACTCATGATGACCAACAACAATAATTGGATCTATCTACTAGGTAACAAATAGATAATTACCAACCTATGACAAAATACATTAAGTAACACCCTAAATATGTATTAAAAATACCCACCTTTCCTATTATGAAAGAATTTAAAATAATGTCCTAAATTTGTATAATTATTCACCTCTTCCATTAAGAAAATCATTATAAATAACCCCCTACATTTGTATATACATTACCCACATATGTCATTATGAAAGATAATGCAAACCCCAAAATTTAGATATGAATTATGCACCTATTATTTGTATCTAAATTATCCACCAATACCATCATAAAATCAACTAAAATATCCCACAAATCTATGTTTAAATATTGATATAAGATATTTTAGAAAAATAATTCAATAACCATATATTACTCCTGTGTATATATTTCTCAGTTACACGCCTCTACCACTATTAAATAAAGTAAACATAATGGACCAAACATACATGCATATATTAGGATAAATATTTATTTTCATAGTTATCAAGTGTGAAAATGTTCCCTTGATAAACCGCATGTCAACGCCATTGATAATTTAGTTTAATTTATATTGATACTCCATGACCCTAAATTTTATAGGTTGTTATCCTATACTTTTATAAAGCTAAACCCCACTAGAGATTTCTCTCAACATGCAAGCTATCCACGTCAGCAATCCACTTGGCCTGCACTCCTTTGGGGAGGCTGCTGGTAGTGAGGGACTGAGGGGTGCCTGGCAGCAGCCTATCCTGTTGCTGCAAAACTTGTTGTTGCTGCCCTCAAGCTCCAAGTCGTCAGGGCCGTCCGTCATGGTGCAGAAGGTCGCGGAGCCGCCGACTATCCTTCGGGCTCTCCGCCCAGTAATGTCCGCGAAGAGCATCGCCGCTACGTTGCACCCGGAGACGACGAGCTCGTTCCTGGATGACAGCAGGTAGCCGTGCTCCGTGAAGGCGCCGCCGAACGTCACGTTCCAGCTCGGCGTGGTGAAGTCGCCGGTTGCGTTTATGATGGAGCCTGTGCGGACCACGCGCACCGTGCTGTTGCGCAGGAATATCTCGGTGACACGGAGGCTGCCGTCGCCGAGCAGCAGCCGCGGGGGTGGTGGCTGTCGCTGGTGTCGCAGGTGAGGTTGAGCGGAGCCCCGGCCAGTAGCAGTGGGAGGGCCGAAGCCGAAGGGGTACGGCACGCTCACGTTACCGCAGGTGGTGTCGCAGCCGGGCTGCCCGATTGGTGATGGTGGCGGTGGCGGCGCGGCAGCAGCAGCTGCCGAGAGCTGCAACGCCATCGCCATCAGCGCCACCGCCGCAGCTGAGACCAGCGCCATTATGGAGTATGTGCTACGAGAGAGAGAGTGTGTGTCTCTACGACTTAGCTACGTGTGTGTGTCTCCTACGGCAGCTAGATGCGCACCTGATGAATTGCCATTGTGCTACAGTAGTGGTGAGATGCGACGCGAGCACATGGAGGAGGATATATGGATGCACTCGCTAGAGGTAGAGGTAGCGGCGAGTTCCAGGCCAATGCCATGGCCATGGGCGAACACGTGTTCCCATGACAGATCATGGATCGATCTCTCACCTACCACGCGCGTGAACGCACGCGCGGCTGCCTTCTGGCTGGCCTGCTCTCCCAAGCGCCCCTTAACATATGTAGTTTGTTTGCTGGTCGCGAGGAGCGCACTAGTTCTAAACAAAATAGGCTAGTATACTCGGCAGCTGGCGCATCGACAAGCTTTACCTTCAGAAATAGTTTTGTTTACTGCGCACGGCGCGTGCAGTGATTCCTTCCAAGAAAACAGCGCGCGATCGATAACATTGTATGTACAGCATATATTAGGGCATAAGGGCATGCATGTGAAGGGCGTGACCAGAGCTAGATCCAAGGCACTGGCCAGCGTCTCCCAAGCAAACCTGCCACGTCTCTCCAACGTCCAACCTAGTCAGCATTAGTACACCTAAGCAATTTCGTAGGTCGTCTCATACGATCCATTATGGATTTTTGATGACATGGGGGAGAGACGGAGGTGGTTTGTTTCACAAAGCAACCACCTCATAAGTTAAAATTAGGACTCTGAGACAACTAATAGATCATTGTACAAGTGGTTGTTTGTCATGCAATTAACAAAAATTCTGTGACTTCTAAATTTTGATCCTGTGTGGTTTCAACATGGCATGTTATATGTCTGGTTCTTACAATTTCCTAAATGTTTCAGGTGCACGTATATACATTGGCTTTACCAGAAGCGTGGTGGTGTGTTGGACTTCCAGATTCAGTTGCTTACCATATAGAATTTATTGCGATTGGGGCTGTGACAGAGATCTTGTTTAGATTAAGGCATGTAGCAGCTGGTAGGTTATGACCAAAGGAGAATTTCTGATTAAATTTTCTGTACATGGTGTGGTCATTTGTGAGTGCCTAGTGGTGCTGACTTAAGAACTAATATACACTCTACTGACCTATTATGGGTTCTAATATGTGATTCTAATCTGTGATTAAATTTTCTATACAAATCCCTCATGAACTAGTATTTGTTCATTCTAATTTGTGATCTCTTGTTGGAAACAAATAGTATCACACTGTTGTCTCGCAAGCACACACTCTACTGACCTATTGTGGGTTCTGTATTCACGGAAACAGCAAGTAGAAAAGGCTGCAGGATCTTCTGACGCATCTTAATTGCTTCTGATGACCAAATGTTTAGTAGCAGCAGCACCATCAAATTCTTCTTGACTCACAATATGATTTTGTCTTGCATATGTTTTCAAGAGACTAATGAGGATCTGAGGATAAGAGGAGAACCACTAGCATTCATTGGATTTGAGGAACGGGGAAATGTCAAACAGTAGAACTAAGCAGTCATTCTTGCAAGCATGAATTTTCTCGAACTTCAATCCAATCGGACAAATAATCTTCTTTGCCTCGTATGTAGTCCTGGGCATTTTATTCCCCTCAGGAAACATATCAATTATCACTTCTAGCAATTCTCTGAAGCCCTTGTCAGTCCAGTGATGTGCCGCCTTCAGTTGGAGAAGCTTTAGTGTGCCTGAGAACCTGGTATAGCTCTTATTGCAACTTGGATGTAGTGGTGTCTTCATATCTTCCAACAATTGTTTCAGCTTCTTAAACTCCGAATCAGTGTACTCATCAAAGCCAAAGGCATCACGCACCATCTCCTCTAGATTCTCAACCATAGGGATAGGGCTCGCAACAATCTCTGCTACATCATCATCACTTAATCTGTCATTGCCAAAGGGTGCTTCCTCGCCATCGACATCATTTTCATGAAGTCCATTGTGCTGATGACCAGCAGCCTGTGCCTGATGTTGGACATTGACACCTTCTTCTCCATGTTTATTCCAACATATGTAGTCATCCATGAATCCTCGAAGTATTAGATGGGCATGGACTGTCAACGAATTCTGGAATAGCCTTTCATTCTTACAGTCAAAGCAAGGACACCATATAGATGACTTGTTACCATTCACCATATCTGTCCTTGCAGCATTTAGGAAAGATTCAACCCCATCTAAATAGTCATCAGTAGCACGGTTCGCAGCATACATCCACCGTCTTCGATCCTCCATAGTCTACAAAAGAAAATTGAAAATAGAAGAATAAGTCAATCATATCAAGGAATTTTCACAATACAATAATATTTTGGCACAATTCATCTGCATGTTCCATCATCATATAGTTTGACACTAGCTCATCAAAGTTTAGAATGCAATTAAGTTAATTAGTTGCACAATTAATTTGATGCTGAGCTCACCTCTGGCCACTGCTGGCCGGCAGCAATGGTGATGGCGAAGCACTACCGAGAAGCTAGATCGAGTTAGCACGAGGGCACACCCTGCTGCAGAGAGAATTTAGCACACGGATTCCATATGTTGATTTTATAATGCTAACATAAAAAATAATTACAATGCTGTAATTAGCAAATTTGGTCAGTATCTAAGCTGAGCACACGCCAGCCAGGGAGCGATCGAGTCGTTGGTGGACGGACTTACTGCAAGGAGGAAGGATCCGAGCAAAGCTGTGAAGGTGATTTGGCCGGTCGGTGGCCTTACCACGCATGCGTCCCTGGCTATCCCTGGTGCCAAGGCCGGCGCGCCTGCCTACGTCGCCCAGCCTCACGGTGCTGCGTCGTCATGGCCGGCTCCACGGCAGCACTGAGTGTGCCCGCGCGCCTCGTCGCGCTACAAGCCCCAAGCACCGCCAGGAGCTAGCTCGATCACGCGTGCCTCCTTGCCGGCCACCCGCACGCGGCGGCATCGACCGTGCGGCTGGCGCGGGCGCCTGCGCGCCAGGGGTGACGATGATCGCGCGTAGCTGCGACCCAGCTAGCTAATAGCTACCTCGCCGGCGCCGGTATGGTGGAGCCTAGCTTGCGCCGCCGCCTGACGATCGATCGAGCTCACGCGATACCCCCTGCCGGCGTCGCGCAAGCTGCTTAGAATTGAATGCGCGCACCGGTCGGCCACCTTCAGCCAAAAATACTACAGACGCATCTTAACAACAGGCGTTTGACACTAAGGGCATAACTACAGACACGTCTAATATAACAACGTCTGTAAGTTAAAATGCGTCTGTGATAACAAGAAAACTACAGACACTTCCACTTGACACGCGTCTGTAACAAGTCTTCCGACGCGCCTTCTACAAACGCGTCTGTAATAAAATGTTACTACAGACGCGCGTTACCTGGACAAGTTACTACAGACGCTTGTTTCCTAATACGCGTCTGTAGTTTTTTTTGTCACAGACGTGTTTTGGTCTGGCGTCTGTCGCAGCGCTGGTGGATTTGCCCTTTTTTGACATAGTGGCTTCCATTGTTGTTTATGTTAATCCTCATTGGCTACAGATATTGACGAATGTAACGACCTAAGCAATTCATGCTTGGGATTGGGCGGCTCCTGCTTCAATTACGTTGGAGGCTACGAGTGCCGGTGCCCGCCTCGAAAGCACGGCAACCTTTGTCAGCCTGGCGGCTGGGTCGTCAACAAGTCCCAAACACGTGAGAGCCATTGGATTCTCATGTCTCGATGATCCTTCTGCTGTCATTGTACGTAAATGCGTAGCTTACAAAAAATGATCATAATAGTGTATGTGTATGTATATTTTCAGGTTTAATTATTGGTTTATCAGTTGCTAGTGGCCCGGCGCTCCTTCTGCTAGTTCTGGGTACATGGTTTCTACTCCACAAGTTTAAACAACCACTACTACAGATTCAAACATCACTGTCGGCCCATCACTGTCGGATTGTATTGGGCCGGCAGTGATAAATCTTCACTACTGGTTCAAACTCTGACAGACATTCAAATGATTGGGGTAGGGGTCAAACCGGCAGTGAAGCTCATTATCACTGCCGGTTCGTGGCTGGAATCGGCAGTGAATCTTCACTGCCGGTTCGTGGCTAGAATCGGCAGTGATAATGAGCTTCACTGCCGGTTCGTGGCTGGAACCGGCAGTGATAATAAGGTTCACTGCCGGTTTTTGAACCACCAGTGATTACGAGCTTCACTGCCGGTTCCAACCACGAACCGGCAGTGATAATTAGATTCACTGCCGGTTCGTGCTTTAAACCGCCTGTGATATGTCCACAGTACATATAGCTCGACCTCCCTCCCTCCTCTGTCCGAACGGAATAGAACACTGCTCGTGAATCCTAACTCCCGGATACCCCTCCCTCACGGGATCTCTCATCTCCGCCCCACTGCAGCAGCACTCTCTCTTCCCATCAGCAGCCGCACTCCCTGAGCTCCCTCTCCTCTCCCTCCCTCGACGGCCATGGCGGCGGGGTGGCCTCGCACGCGCACCCAGAGGTGGGGGGCCACGCGCCATGGTAGCAAGCGCTGCCCTCCCCGGCGGTGCAGCAGCTCCTTTCTATGGCCGTTGCCGAGGCCAAGCAGGGCCCTTAGGCCAAAACCGAGCCCAGCGACGTCTTATGTAAGCAATAAGGGTCTTAGCTGATCTTAAGGGTGGGGATTTGGATTAAAATTTGGGGATTTCTTATGCCAGGGTTTCTTATTTTAGTGTTTCTTTTCTTGATATGTCATTCAATAACATGGACTTTGTGATTACAGCAACCGTTTCATCCTCGTAGATATCTATCTTCAAGATTCACATATCGAGGTGTGGGACTCAAAGAAAAAGCCACTTTCTCTTATTGACTCCCTAGTCAAAGTGCTGAATAAGTAAGTGAACCCAATATCACAACACTTTCTAATCACATAGGATATTGTAATGTCCTCGGCCTTCACACTTCATTTACAATGTCACATAGAATGAAGGCATTACCTGATTAGAAAGTGTTGTGATATTGGGTTCACTTACTTATTCAGCACTTTGATTGCTCAAGTATCACTGCCGGTTTGTAACACGAACCGGCAGTGATACACGAGCTATCACTGCCGGTTTGGCATAACCGGCAGTGATGTGATCAGCTTATCACTGCCGAGTTGGTTATGGCGGTTCAAAATCCGCCAGTGAAGGGGGGTTTTGAACCGCCAGTGATGTCCTTCTCTGGTGTAGTGAACGGAGGATAAAAGTACAAAAACAAAAGTACTTCAAGCAAAATCGTGGACAATTGTTGCAACAGCTATTGTCCCAAAAGGCAGACATTGTAGAAAGGATGATAATACCATTGGATGAGCTTGCAAAGGCCACAAACAATTTTGACAAAGCTCGTGAGCTTGGTGGTGGAGGGCATGGTACCGTTTACAAAGGGATCTTATCTGACCTACATGTCGTAGCTATCAAAAAGTCAAAGATTACAGTCTAGAAAGAAATAGATGAGTTCATAAATGAGGTAGCAATACTCTCACAGATCAATCATAAGAATGTGGTCAAACTCTTTGGATGTTGCCTAGAGACCGAGGTGCCATTGTTGGTTTATCAGTTTATCTCCAATGGAACACTTTATCATCATCTCCATGTTCAAGAACCAAGGTCCCTATCATGGGGCAGTAGGTTGAGGATTGCAACTGAGATAGCTACTTCTCTTGCCTATCTTCACTCATCAGTTTCAATCCCAATAATCCATAGAGATATTAAGTCCCTTAACATACTTCTTGATGATACAATGACATCAAAGATGTCAGACTTTGGAGCTTCAAGGTACATCCCAGTTGACAAAACTAGGTTGACAACAAGGGTTAAGGGAACAATAGGATACTTGGATCCTATGTACTTTTACACTTGCCGACTCACCGAGAAAAGTGATGTCTACAGTTTTGGCGTAATTCTTGTGGAGCTGCTCACTAGGAAGAAACCATCTTCGTATTTGTCCTCTGAAGGCAATGGCCTTGTTTCCCATTTTGGTAACCTGCTTTCTGAGGGGAATCTTATCCAGATAATAGATCCACAAGTTACGGAGGAGGGAGGCACAGAAGTCCAAGAAGTTGCTACGCTTGCAGCATCATGTGTAAATTTAAGAGGTGAGGAAAGGCCAACGATGCGACAGGTAGAACATACACTACATGGGCTTCAGGGTCCCAACAGTTATAACAGAGATGGTATTGTAGCTATGGAACCCAAAAACGACAACATTACGACGGACAATCCATCACTGAGTGGACAAGGGCAAAGATATGAGAACCCATGTAGCAGAAGATATAGTTTGGAGCAAGAGATGATGATGTCTGCAAGCTACCCTAGGTAGCACTGCTCTGTTTGCGCATTAGCATAAGAGGATTCATTAACTTCTACTAGGAGTGACTACACATGTGCATGATGGTTGAACTCAATGCACTGTTTCTAGCCATCGCTTTTGTTTCGGTAGCACAATTCCAATGTATTCGCTCTCCACCTTTAATAAAAGTGTAATCCAGATGAGATACAATTGTTTAATTGCTTTTAATTAAATTTGTCTTGTCTGACTCGTCCCATTTACCAGATGATTCGTACGTCTTCTCTTGGAATAACACAACACGAAGTCATGTGTTTTGTGACGACGCTGCGTGCGCTGTGCCAACCGGATGTCCCTGGAGTAGACCGCCCGGGTGCCTTGGCATAAACTGCGGGTTGTCAAAACTCAAAACAGAGCATCTGGCTCGGGGGTCGAGATCGCCCACGTGCTTGATCGGAGTACAAGTCGCCCTCCTTTTTAGACTGATTGCAATGGGTCTGGTAAAACAATCCGGTAAAGCATATAGCGTATCAAAACTGCCGCAGCGGAGTACTCTAAAGGGTGCGCAACCGTCGCTCGCACGCTATATATGGCGGGATGCAGGGCATCCGGTATGCACAGCGCCGGCCCCACCACCACTCACGCGAGAGCATGCATGGGAGAGGGAGATGGATCCAGCGGCGGGCCCCGTTGCTGCTAATATGTCGATTAACTAAAAAAATATTATAACTCACAAACCAAAAAACTAAATAAAATTTCGTTTACACCATTAAATTCGTTTCAATAAATCCTTCAAAACAAGATGTCAAATGGATATATTTAGATAAAGTGACAAGTGGGTCCATAGTGGATAGAGGATGATATAGAGGATGGATGGGTGCGGGAGAATTGAGTATAGAGGAGAGAATCTTGATGACCAGGCCTTTTAGAGGATGAATTTAGAGTACCACGAGTGCGATCAGTCTTATGTCACTATTTTCCCTGTATGTACACGTTCAGCGCATGCTATTCTGATGAACACATGACGCGCACATGGTCTCCACCGCTGTGTGTTTGCGCCTCGTAGACATATCAATTTGGGGAAGGCGCCAACTTCAAATACTTGTATCGGATTCTTTTCAAAAATGTGAGCGTGCCGTACCTGTTCATCTTCAGGCCCTCCAGTTGCTACTGGCCGGGGCTCAACGTCACCTGCGACACGCGCCACCAGCCCCCGCGGCCGTTGCTCGGCGACCTAACCTCTCTCAGTTGTAACTGTTGGGTTTTGATCTCCCACCATTAGGCCCAACGGCCTTTTGGGCCTTGCTTCTCGCGCCCTGATCGGGGGCGCCCAACCCTACATGGTTGGTGGGCCCCCGTCACACTGCGCTATATATAGAGGTGGGGGCCGGCTGGCTCTAGATACGAGGTTCACCTGAGCCGCCACTCCCCACCGATATTCCTGATCCCGATCTGAGAAGGGGCGCAGCCAGTGACGGGAAGCCGCCACCGTCTTCACTGCGCCACCATCGTCACTGCATCTCCACCGACCGTCGCTGCCGGCGCGCAGATGGCACCGGCGAACGACTCCAACACCGGCGCCTCCTCCGGATCTGCTACACCTGCGCCTACTGATGGTTTGCAATTTCTACCCTTTCCTTTTCCTCTCTCGTACTCGCAGTAGTAGTTGTATTAGGTCTTATGCACATACTGTGAACCACTGTTTTGGTTGTTTCCTATGATGAACTTGTACCCGATCTAACTAAATGATGAACTATGAAATCTAACAATGGTATCGGAGCCATGTTCATGAACGAAGAACCCTAGATCGGGTAGACCGATTCTAAATCGGGAAGAAAACAAATGAATCCACAGTTTTAGATCAAGAACAAAAGAACCAAACCCTAACAGTCAAGAACAAATAGGGTTGAAACCCTAAACCTAGAAGAGAATCGGCTTTCGCCGCCGGCCGTGTCCATGGCCGTTGTGCGGGTGCGCGCGCACACGGGCTCGAGAGCACCGCCCGCGAGACCGCTCGACGGCGGCGCGCTCAGCCTTGGGCGAGCGCGCACGCCGGCGAAGGGGCCCGCGGCGGCGCTACCACCACCTCCTCCTCCGGTCACAAGAAATCGCCGGCGGCGGATGCCGCTGGGCATAGAAACGGAGGAGAGGGAAAAGGTTGAGGAAAAAGAAGCAAGAAGAAACGAAGAAAGAAGAACCCCGGCCGCCACCTACCGAGCCGTCCCTAGCCGGTGGCCGCCGGCGGCCGCCAGCCGCCATGGAGCGCTGGTCCGGCTGCGGCTGAGAGGAAAGAAAGAATGGGGAGAAAAGAAGGCCGGTGGCCATGCGGGAAGAGAAGGAGAGGAGAAACCACCAGGACTTGCTCCGGCGAGCTGCTCTAGGCGGGCGGCCACCGCCTGACCTGCTCACGGCGGTGAGAAAGAAATGGTTAGGGTTAGGGCTACCGACGGCTTCAAGGGGTTTTGTCATTGCGACTTTCGCTCGTGGCCGTCGGATGATGATGGATGGTTGGGATCAGCCGGCGCCGATATGGGCTCAAATCGGCCCAGGCGGGCGCGCGGCTCAGGAAGGAATCCCGGCCCAGGCCCAGGTTGCGGCCTGGGCGCGGGGGCGAGCGGCCTGCTGGGCCAAGCGCTGCTGGCCGAACGGGCCGGCCCGCGGGCCGAGCGCGGCGCTGGGAGCTGCTGGCAGGCCGAGCGCCTTTGGCCAGGCAGCGCGCCAGGCTGGCTGGGCCGCGCGTGTAAGAAGGGCCTTCGGGCCAAAATATGAAGAAAATGAAATTTCGTTTTATTTTTTTCCAGAAGCAATACTTGTGACATGTTTTCGATGAATATTTGAATGAATTTGAATAGAATTTTGATATGAACTTTCGTGCAATATTGTCCAACGACATTTTGCTCAGAAAATAATGAATTTTTTTTAGTGCTTCTGAAAAATAACATTATGAGAATTTTATTGTTTCCGCTGCGTACTTGATATAGTTATTTTCATTATCAAATTCGAACCAACGGGAGAATTTGGTTTTGAAAAATGAATAATAATTGAAGATGAATTGTAGTATTGTTATTTTCTGACCAACGTTGTTAATAACAATATTATAATTTTGATTCATGAAAATTGTGCATTAATTTTATTTCTGCCCAACGGTGATGTAAAATTATTGCATAGATGAATTATATGTTTCAATTTGACCAACGTTGAGTTAAAGCATATGATTTCATATATAAATATTTCTCACTTACTCTGATGTGGTTTCAGGAGGCAAATGCATTGTGAACATCTCGAACATCCCGACACTCAATGGGACAAATTACCGTGTGTGGCGGGAGAAATATGAATTAGAACTTGCATTGGGAGAGGTCGATTTTGCCATCATCTCACCGTGTCCCATTGAACCAGAGGACCCGGTGAGAGACGAAAATGAATCTGACGCTGATTTCGCTACTAGAAAGCGTGATCATGCTGAGATAAGAATGAAATATGATCTTGAACATAGGCAATGGACTCTCTCCAACCGCAAGTGCCTGTTGGTAGCCAAGGCCACCATAGAAGAACAGATAAGGGGCTCAATCCCTGAATGTGCTACTGCCACAGAATATCTTGATAAAATCAAGAGTCAGTTTACTGGGTCTACCAAGGCCACAGCAAGTTCACTGATAAAGAAACTTGTGAATGAAAAATATACTGGTGGTAGCATCAGAGAGCACATTTTGAAGATGAACACCACGGCATCTAAGCTGAAAGAAATGAATTTGAAGGAAGATGATTTCCTGATTCATTTGATTTTTGCTTCCTTGCCAAAAGAATATGATACTTTCATTGTGAACTATAATATGCAGCCTGAAAGATGGGGCATAGAAAGACTTATCTCAATGTGTGCTCAAGAAGAGGAGAGGATAAAATCCTCACAGAGTGAGTCCGCTCATTTTGTGAAGGATAACAAAAGAAAGAACTTTAATGGCAAGAACTTTAAATCACAAGGGAAACCCAAGTGGGATAAGGCCTCTTCCTCAAATTCACAGGGAAAGAAACCCCAAGAATCTGAAAATCAGCAGAACAACTCCTATGGTGGAGCTGAGAAAGATCAATGCAAGCACTGCTTTAAGAAGGGACACTACAAGAGAGATTGTCCTGACTTCCTGAAATCTCTACTGAAAAGAGGTGATGAATTTATTACATTTGTAGATGAATCCCTGTATTTATGTTATGCTAAATCCACTTGGTGGGTTGATTCAGGAGCAACTACTCATGTTGCAAATTCCTTACAGGGGTTAAGTGGGACGAGAACCTTGCAAAGAGGAGAAAGAACGATTAAAGTTGCAAATGGAGTGCAAGCCAATGTTGAAGCTATTGGAGATTTATCTTTAGAATTGAATAATGGCTTTGTACTTAGACTTAAAGAAGTACTTTATGTTCTCTCTTTGCGAAGAAATTTGATAAGTGTTTCAAAACTTGATGATGACAGAATTGATTGCCATTTTGGTGATGGCAAATGTAAGATACTCGTTAATAATAAATGTGTTGGTCTTGCCTTCCGACAAGACAAGCTTTATTTGTTATCTCTTGATGAAAATGCGAACAATGTATGCGATGAGAATATAAATGATTCCCCATCTGCGAATGTAACTAAGAAGCGGAAGCGAATTGATGATGCCTCTTCAAAATTATGGCACTGTCGTTTGGGCCATATTTCGAGGGGGAGAATGGAACGGCTAATTAAAGAATCAATTCTTCCGCACTTAGAATTTTTAGATTTAGAACAATGCGTTGATTGCATCAAAGGAAAGTATGTCAAGAAAATTAAGAAAAATGCCAAACGAAGCACAGGAACTTTAGAAATAATCCACACTGATATATGTGGTCCATTTCCTGTGAAAAGCGTGGATGGTTATGATTCATTTATAACATTCACAGACGACTACTCTCGTTATGGCTATATTTATCCAATTAAAGAAAGATCGGAAGCATTGGATAAATTCAAAATATTTAAAGCTGAGGTTGAAAATCAGCATGATAAGAAAATAAAGATAGTACGATCAGACCGAGGTGGAGAGTACTATGGGCGACATACCCCATATGGCCAAATTCCTGGACCGTTTGCAAAGTTTCTACAGGAAAATGGCATAGTCGGTCAGTACTCCACACCGGGGGGAGCCTCAGCAGAATGGAGTGGCTGAAAGACGTAACCGTACCCTAATGAATATGGTAAGAAGCATGATAAGTTACTCCACTTTACCGATTAGTTTATGGATGGAGGCACTGAAAACCGCCATTCACATACTTAATCGGGTACCAAGCAAATCGGTGCCTAAAACACCGTATGAATTATGGACAGGAAGGGAACCCTCACTTAACCATTTGCGTGTGTGGGGCTGTCCAGCTGAGGCAAAAGTGTTTAACCCAAACATAGGAAAGTTAGACTCCAAGACAGTCAGCTGCCATTTTATTGGCTATCCAGAAAGGTCGAAAGGATATCGATTTTATTGTCCTGACAGACATACGAAGATTGTAGAAACAAGACACGCTATGTTCTTGGAGGATAACATGATCAGGGGGAGCATGGTAGCACGAGAAATAAGCCTGCAGGAGAAACGGGTATATGTACCCACTCCGATGGTTGAAGAACCATTCTTTACGCTACCTGTTGCTGTTGAGCCGACAGTGCAGGACACTGTAGAGCCAACACCTGTTGCAAGTTCTCCCGTGGCGATAATAAATGAACATGAGGAACCTGTCCTTGAGGAGGCTGTCCTTGAGGACCCCATAGAACCAAACGTCGCACATGAGGAAGAACAACAACAGCCCAATGTGGAACAAGTGCCAGAGGCCCCTAGAAGGTCTCAAAGAACAAGAAGGTCAGCTATTTCTAATGACTATGAAGTTTATGAAACAGAAGAATTTCAGATGGGGGATGATCCCACCTCATTTGAAGAAGCCATGAGAAGCGACCACTCATCAAAGTGGCTTAAGGCCATGGAAGATGAAATGAAATCAATGAGTACCAACAAAGTTTGGGACTTGGAAATTATTCCTAAGGGAGCCAAAACAGTAGGTTGTCAAATGGATCTACAAAACAAAATATGACTCCCAAGGGAACATAGAAAGATTTAAAGCGCGACTTGTGGCGAAAGGCTTTACGCAAAGAGAAGGGATTGATTACAATGAGACGTTTTCTCCAGTCTCATGTAAAGATTCCTTCAGAATTATAATGGCACTTGTGGCCCACTATGATTTGGAGTTACATCAAATGGATGTAAGAACGGCGTTCCTTAACGGGGATTTGGAAGAAAATGTTTATATGGGACAACCGAAAGGTTTTGTTGTAAAAGGAAAAGAAAATATGGGACTGTCGTCTAAAGAAATCAATCTACGGATTGAAACAAGCCTCAAGACAGTGGTATTTGAAATTTGATAGAATGATAAAAGGTTTTGGGTTTAAGGAAAATGTTGAGGACAATTGCGTTTACGCAAAATTCAAGAATGGAAAGTATATATTCCTAATTCTGTATGTGGATGATATCCTGCTTGCTAGCAGTGATGTCAGTCTACTAATGGAAACGAAGAAATTCTTGTCCTCAAACTTCGATATGAAAGATCTCGGTGAGGCCTCGTTTGTTTTGGGAATAGAGATTCACCGAGATAGAAGAAAGGGGGTACTGGGACTGTCGCAAAAGGCATACATAGAAAAGGTTTTGAAGAAATTTAGTATGCATGCGTGCAGTTCTTCACCTACTCCTATTGTCAAGGGCGATAGATATGGGGAACATCAATGTCCCAAGAATGAATATGAGATTAACCGAATGAAAGCGGTACCGTATGCTTCAGCAGTTGGAAGTTTACAATATGCTCAAGTGTGTACACGCCTTGACTTGGCTTTTGTCACCGGGGTTACTTGGCAGATATCAAAAGAATCCAGGAATAGAACATTGGAAATTGGTGAAGAAAGTCCTGCGTTATTTGCAGGGTACGAAAGGCCTCATGCTAACGTATAGAAGATCTGATTCCCTGAAGATAGAGGGGTATTCAGATTCTGATTATGCGGGAGAAGAAAGAAAATCCACGTCAGGATATATATTTACTCTCGTAGGAGGGGCTATATCGTGGAAAAGCTCCAAACAAACCGTAACTACATCCTCGACAATGTATGCCGAGTTTGTAGCATGCTATGAGGCAACGGGGCAGGTGAATTGGCTAAAGAAATTCATACCCGGATTGAAAGTGATTGATGATATAAATGAACCAATGAGGTTGTATTGTGATAACAACCCAGCAGTACAATATGCTTACAATAATAGGTCAAGTGGTGCTGCCAAACACATTGACATAAAGTACTATGTTGTAAAAGATAAAGTTCGGGATCATATTATAAATCTTGAGCATATAAGTACAGAGAAAATGCTCGCGGATCCGCTCACAAAGGGCTTACCACCCAACGTGTTCAGAGAACACGTAGCCGGCATGGGTTTAAGGGAAAGCCTATGATTCCCGAACATACGAAGGGCCCAGAAGAAACATCATTCCAAACAGAGAAATGTGTTGTGGCTGTTAGTCTAACGGCACTAATTGCTGTGACGATGAAACAGTTCAATACACTAATCTGCGATGAAATAGGATATAAACAAGAAAAATATGAATCAAAAGTTTGAGTATGAAATTAAAGAACGAAGAAAATGATGAGAGATCAAGGGGGAGAATGTTGGGTTTTGATCTCCCACCATTAGGCCCAACGGCCTTTTGGGCCTTGCTTCTCGCGCCCTGATCGGGGGCGCCCAACCCTACATGGTTGGTGGGCCCCGTCACACTGCGCTATATATAGAGGTGGGGGCCGGCTGGCTCTAGATACGAGGTTCACCTGAGCCGCCACTCCCCACCGATATTCCTGATCCCGATCTGAGAAGGGGCGCAGCCAGTGACGGGAAGCCGCCACCGTCTTCACTGCGCCACCATCGTCACTGCATCTCCACCGACCGTCGCTGCCGGCGCGCAGATGGCACCGGCGAACGACTCCAACACCGGCGCCTCCTCCGGATCTGCTACACCCTGCGCCTACTGATGGTTTGCAATTTCTACCCTTTCCTTTTCCTCTCTCGTACTCGCAGTAGTAGTTGTATTAGGTCTTATGCACATACTGTGAACCACTGTTTTGGTTGTTTCCTATGATGAACTTGTACCCGATCTAACTAACTGATGAACTATAAAATCTAACAGTAACGCCTTGCTCGAATTCTGCCGCAGCTTCAGGGAGCACGGCTACCTGCTGTCGGCCCGGAACGAGCTCGTCGTCTCCTCCAGATGCAACATCACGGCGACGATTTCCACGGACATCATCCGGGAAAAACGAAGAAATGACCAAGATCGTCAGCGGATGTGCCTCCTGTACCAGGAGCGACTGCGGTGCTGGTTTCACAAACGACCACCGCTAGGCCACAGACAAGTACTGCAGCGGCACGTCGGGCTGCTGCCTGGCTCCCCGCACTTCCAACGGCGTGCCCGTGCCTAATGGAGTCCAAGGCCATGTGGCTCTACGGTGGAAATGTTAGCAACGCCTGGCACGTGGGGAAGAAGGAGAACAGAGGACAAGATTGGATAGTTCGAGTTCAGTTTCATTCAAACAATCGATGATCCTATTACACGGCCGGGCATCGCTACCTTTAGCCGCAGGCAGGCAGCTGTTTGGCTTCTCTAGCGCTTTGACACACAAAGACAGAACTCGTTGCTCCACAGTGGGCCGTATACTTTTGAATTCTACTTTTTGGGCCTGGCCTGCCGAAGCACCACGAGCTCAGTTCCCAATCTTCCGTTCGCACCATCTTTAGACGAAGCTTCAGGCGTTCGATCAGCATGTCTACTCACAACTCCACACCTTTTAGGATGCTTCTCCAAGTGTATGAACATCCGTTGAATGGAAGTACTTTGCTTTGAGAATCAGGCACACACAAAGGGTTGGAATTCTGAGCCAAATGCCACGATTGTTTAGATAGCATCGCAATGTTAGTGAATGTCCCTGATCAACCCCACGCCACCTCTTTCTTTTGGGAGCTTCATTCTGTCCCAACTGACCCAGTGCATATTCTTCTTCTCCTTGTCTTATTGACTCCACTGATATTTGCAGATGATATTGGTTATCTGGTCGCACATATCTTTGTATAGGTAGGTCAAAACAGCCCATAGCATAGGTTGGGATCGCTTGCGATGAACATTCTTTGCCAGCCTTAACCACTCCTTTCATCCTTGTACCCGCTGGGCACACCCTATATCATTTAAATATTCAAAGGTTTCTGTTCTCGATTGCCGAACATGTATGGTTAAACCAAAATACTTGTCATTAAAGGTTTCATGGGTTAAGTTCAAAGCTTGCATGACAGCTGCTTTCTTCTTACTCTCGGTGTTTTTGCTGAATATCATGGCAGGCTTTTCTTTATTGATGGCATGTTCAGAGCACTCTTCATAGAGGTATAGTATACCTTGCAATTTGCAAATACATAGCATTCTCCCATTTGCACGGATCAAAATTAATGAGTCATCGGCAAACAACAGGTGAGAGATGCTTGGAACTCTGTGATAGATCTTTATTCCTGCTATCCTGCCCTCCTCCTCTACTTTCTGTATCAAGACCGAGTACCCTTCTGCAGAGATATATATATAAAAAAAGTACGGCGATAAATGGTCCCCCTTGCCGCAACCCTATTCAGGCACAAAAGGATATGTTAATACTCGTCGAAGATTTTCATTTAATGGACGTGTAACCGTATTGTGACGTTGCTAAAAACGCCGTTACGCTCACCTACCTAGCCCCACACGGCCTCACATGCATTTGAATCGACCTGACGGAAGGAGAAGGTAACGGATTCAACAGGAGGAGAACGATGCATTCAAATGGCCTTGCATTCACGGAGCTGCGAGCGCTGTAAAAACGAAGAGAAATGGGAGAGCGGCACTTAAACGATTTAGACTTGTGGAAAAGTAGATTTTGCTAAGGCGATTTAGACTAATGGACGGAGGGAGAGTAGTCTATTTACTTTAACTTGTTGGAATTGATCTCCCACCGATTAGGCCCAACGGCCTAATTGGGCCTTGACTCGCGCCCTGATCGGGGGCGCTCAACCCATTAGCGGTTGGTGGACCCCGTCGCACAGTGCCATATAAGAAGGGGGTGGGAGCCACAGGCTCAGTGAGAGAGGTTGACTGCCATTGCCGCCACCCACCATCTAGCCTTAGCCGATCCCGAGGGTGGCACTGCCAGCGGCGAGATGTCCCATCGGCGGCGCCACTGCCTCCTTGCCACCGACGCCAGGCGAGTTCCTCCCACCAGGATGATCGGTAACATAGTCTTTCTCCTTCTCTCATCTCTTTTTCACCTCTCCGGTTAGTTCTATGATGTTCCACTAGTCTATCCCAAATGCAAAGAGTACTACCCGCTGGATCCACTCCTAGATGATCCTATAATACTATCAATGGTACCGGAGCCAGTCAACAGTCAGATTAGCGAGTAGATCATAGATCGGGTGAAAGAAAGAAATCAAAGGAAAAGTAACCGATTTAAATCGGGAAAGAAAATAAGAAAGAGAAACCGATTTTGAATCGGTAAAGAAACCCTAACCCTAGGGGAATGGACAAGAAGAATAAGAGAAAGAAAAGAAATAGAGGGGACCGACCGGGACGGACTCCGGCGAGGCTAGCACCTCGTCGCCGCCGGCGACCTCCGCTGCACCTCGGTCACTATTGCGCTAAGAGAGAGAAAGGAAAATAAAGAAGGAGATGACCGAATCGGTTTCGATTCGGCAGAGAAAAGCTAACCCTAACCCTAAGAAGAAGAGGACAGAGTAGAGGTCCTACCAGGGCAATCTTACCGCCGTCGTGTGGGTAAGGAAGCCGCTTGGCGTCTTCATCGGCGCGCGGGAAGAAGACTCTCTGCCACCGTTCCTCGTGTGCGCGCATGGGCTCAGGGCACCACCGCACGGCCACTTGATGGCGGCGCGCTCAGCTCGGGCAAGCGCGCACGCCAACAAGGAGCCATGCGGGGGCACCGCCACCTCCTCTGGTCGGCCAAGGCTCGGTCGCTTCACTAGTTCGCCATCGCGGGCGGCCACCGTAGCTGCTCACTGTTGTGGTGAAGTAATGAAGGGGAGGAACGGAAATGAAAGAGGAAAGGCGGGCGGGGAGCCACTGGAGAAGGCCACCGCCGCCGCTGCGGCGTGCGGCGAGAGGAAGGTGAAGGCAGAAGCAAATGAGGTTAGGGTTCAAGGGAGCTGCCGGTGACGCCGTTTTGATCTTCCGAAATCCACGCGTGACTGTCGGATCGATGTCAACGGGCGAGATCGAGCGGTGGCTAACCGGACCGAAAGGAGCCCAGGCGGGGCGGCACTTTCCCTGCCCAGGCCCAGGTTGCGGCCTGGGCGCGGGAAGTGGCTCGCGAGCGGACGCAGCTGGGCCGCGGCCCTTTTCTTTTGCATCGAGCGCAGGCGCAAGCAGGGCCATGGGCCGAATGCAGCAGCTGGGCTGCGAGCTGCTGAGAGTGAAAACGTCCCGTTAGCTGGGCTTTCTGGGCCGAAATAAAATGAAAGAAACGGCTGTGAATTTATCCTTTTTAATTTTCCAGAAACAATCTTGATGATTTTCGGTAAGATTTGATGATAAAAGTTGCTCTTTTGACCAACGTCGAAATCTGAGCAGATAGTAATTGAGTGCTTCTGGATAATGTTAATTTAAGCATGGTTTTAACGTTTTTCGCTGCGTATTTAAAGTTGTTATTTCATTATTAAATTCTCTCCTTGGTTACGGGAGAATTTAATTTTGAAAAATGGATATGTTTACAGTTTACAGTTTATTATAATATTATTATTAATCTTCTCATTAAATCCGAACCAACGGGATGATTTAATTTGAAGAGCAGTTATAATTATTCAGTAAATGATAATGAAAAGTTAACTCCCTGGTTAAAGTTGGAACCAATGAAAAAAAAATTCTAGTTGGAGGCATAGTTGGTTTACAGTCATGATAAATTATAATATTATTATTTTCTGACCAACGTTGATGATAACAATATTATAAGTTTATTTAAGAGTTTATGTTTAAAGAAAATTATGATATTGTTATTTTCTGACCAACGTTGATGATAACAATATTATAATTCTATGTGTTTTATGTTTAAAGTTTAAATCTCTGATGAATTTTGCATCAAAGTGACCAATTTTCAGAGAATAGATAAGAGACAATAGATGCTCCAGAGCGAGCAGAGTATAATGTATTTTCATGTTTCCGCTGCAATGATGATGATGATCTTCAAAATTAAATTTGAATAAACGGGAGAATTTAGTTTTGAAAAGGGTTATAAGATAATTGAGTTTTCATATGTTAATTTCATTTCTGCCCAACGGTGATGTGGAATTGATGTATAAGATTGATTGTTTTATTCTATTTCTGCCCAACGGTGATATAGAATAGAACATAAAGTTTTAAAAGTTTAATGAGCATTATTGTTGATTTTTGATTAATGTTTTCAGATAGAGAACTTCATGCCTTTATTCTTGAAGGGTGAAAAGAAAATGAGCTGGGTACTTGTGACTCAGAAGATGAAAAATGCAAAATTTTTACAGATAGAAGGCCATTGTGTAAGGGACAATGGTCTCTTTAAAGAATGACTTCAAAAGAAAGAATTCCAGGATATTGATCCAAGAAAGAAATAGAACAATAAGAGCTTAGTTTAAGAGATGCCTTTTTTGTACTCCTTATGAAGAAGAATTTAGTTTTAGTTTTATCCTCGTGTTAAAAGATGTAATAAGTAATATAATTTTAGACTTAATCATCATAATTTAAAATGTAATAAGTGACATGCATGTTTAATTTGACCAACGTCGGATTAAGCATGTGTGTTAAAGAGTATTTGGATTTATTTCTAAATTTGATTGAATATGAGTCAATATTGACATTTATGTCCCTTCAAGAAAATTATCTCGCATGGCGGGAAAAGTTTGTGACAGTACCCGCATGACGGGAAAAGTTTAAAAAAATACCCGCATGGCGGGAGAAATTTGACATAGTATTTATCCTGCATGGCGGGAGAAAGTTGTGCTGACTCATGTACTTTGAGTGTATCCCGCACAGGGAGAAAGATTAGGGTAGATCTTATGCTATCCTAGTATAAGTTTAAGGAGAATAGAAAGTTACAGACGAACCTCAAGATAAGAATGACATGCAAGCGTGACTTGCGAAAGTATTAATGATAAAAAACTCTGTTGAGTTTTTTGAAGTGAAATGAGGAAATGTACTTCCAACGAATTAAGAAATAATTTCATTTGCATGATGTAATTATGTGGATGAAGAAAGTAATCAAAGTTTCCTCATTCACAAGAGTTCTGAATAATTTTCGAAATTGTGGTAGAAAAGTTAGTACCACATTTCGAGGGGAAGAAAGGTGAGATCAATTAAGAAAGACAATTAAGAAAGATACTTCCCCATAATTCAGACAATGTGATGCATACTAAAGTGATCTATAAAAGATGAATGTGATCGTTGGGGGAGTAAGACGGTCATAATATCAATACCCCTAAAATAAAGAAATAGCTAAATTCATGGACTTTTACAGTTACAATAGAAAGATAGAATTGTCGGCCAGTATTCATACTGGACGTGTTCAGAGTTATTAAGACGGTGCTAAATGCGCCATATGAGTTTTAGCAGATTAAACCCAAAATGAGAAAGTTTGAAGATAGGATAATCTATGGGAGCATGGTACAAAGAAACCTGACTCCGCAAGGAGGATGAATAATGTAAACAAGGATCTTGTTACACAGGATCTTATAGAATCAATTGTCTTTTGGCAATAAAGGTCAAGAAATGCTAGTAGCTAAGGCCCCAGAAAGTATCAAAGAATAAGAAAATCATATACTTCTGATGATTATAAAGTCTATATTAGTGAAATTCAAATGGAGGATAATCCCACCTAATTTGAAGAAGCCATGAGAGACGTTCACTTGTCCAAGTGGCAAGAAGCAAAGAAAGATGAAATGAAATCGATAATACCAATAATACTTTGAGATCTAGAATAATTTCTAAGGAGCCAAAACAGTAGGCTATAATAAGTCTACAAGACAAAATGTGACTCCAAAGGAAATATGTAAAGATGTGGAGCGCGACTTGAATCAAAAGTTTTTACGCGAAGCGAATGAATAGATTACAATGAGTGCTAGTGGCACATCAAGATCTGAGTTACATCAGATGAAAGTAAAGACAACATTTCCCAATGTGATTTATATAAAATGATTACATGGCACAATCCAGAGGTTTTGTCATGAAAAGAAAAGAATGTAAGGGATGCCACATGTAGAAATCTCTTATTGACTGGAGCAAATCTCTAGACAGTGGCATTTGAAGTTAAAGAGTCAATTATAAATTTTGGGTTAAAGAGAATGAGAGGACAATTGCGTTTGTACAAAGTTATAGAAGGGGAAGTTCATTTCCTAATCCTGTGTGGATAACACCCTAATTGTTAGTAGTGATGTCAATCTACTGCATGAGAAGAAGTTCTTGTCCTCAAGGTTGAATAAGAAAATTCTCGGTGAAATGTATCTCGTTAAAAGAATTGAAATTCACCGAGATAGAAGAAAAGGGGGTATTATGACTATCGCATAGGCATGCTAAGAAAAGTTTCTAAAAAAATAAAGTACCTATGCGGGTAAACCTACGCCTGTTCTCATGGTCAGGGTAATAGTTTTGAGAACTTTAATGTTCCAAAAGCAATGTAAGATTATTATAGATGGACGTCCTATATGCTTCAGCTATTGAAAGCTTAATGAGTACAAAGACAAGACCTTGCCCTGACACAGCTTAGGTATCCGGGTTGTTTTGGCAAAAAGACCAGTCCAGATATAGATCACTGGAATGGAGTTAAAAATGTCGGCCTCATGCTAAAAGGAAAGAACAAGTACTCTCAAGTAGTTGTGGGTACAAATGTTATATTTTGGCGAGATGTTTAGTGAAACCCACATAGTAGCTAACACTCGTAGTTGGAGTTTTATTGTGGAAAAGCTCCAAAAGAAACAGTTCTAGTATCATCAGTGATGTAAAGTTGTAATATAGCATGATATGAGGCTGAGGGATAGGCAAAATGGTTGAGGAACTTATGCCCGGAATTGATAATGGTTGTCAACAGCAATAACCATTTAAGTAGTTTGCTCCTATGACAACGAGTCAAGTGTGCTGCCAAACACATTGACATTAAAGTTATACGTTGTAAAGGAGAAAGTCCGGAATCATACCAAAGGGTATTGAACATATAAGTGACAAGAAAGTACTTTCGGATCCGCTTACAAAGGCTTACCACCCAGTGTGTTCAGGGAACACACAGTCGACATGGGTTTATGGTATAGTCTATGATTTCCGGACAATAAAGGGCCCAAAGTTAAAGAATCTGTTTCAGAACAGAGGCACGTATTGTAGCTGTTAAATCTATCGGCAATTGACCGTGACGATGAAACATGCTCTATACATTAATCTGTGATGGAACAAATAAAAGTAAAAGAAATTAAAGTTAAAGTTTAAAGTTAAAGTAAGTTGAGATCAAGGGGGAGAATGTTGGAATTGATCTCCCACCGATTAGGCCCAACGGCCTAATTGGGCCTTGACTCGCGCCCTGATCGGGGGCGCTCAACCTATTAGCGGTTGGTGGGCCCGTCGCACAGTTCCATATAAGAAGGGGGGTGGGAGCCACGGGCTCAGTGAGAGAGGTTGACTGCCATTGCCGCCACCCACCATCTAGCCCTAGCCGATCCCGAGGGTGGCACTACCAGCGGCGAGATGTCCCATCGGCGGCGCCACTGCCTCCTTGCCACCGACGCAGGCGAGTTCCTCCCACCAGGATGATCGGTAACATAGTCTTTCTCCTTCTCTCATCTCTTTCTCACCTCTCCGGTTAGTTCTATGATGTTCCACTAGTCTATCCCAAATGCAAAGAGTACTACCCGCTGGATCCACTCCTAGATGATCATATAATACTATCTAAACTCAGTATGGTTACACAGTGCATAACTGAGTCCACCCAGCCGGGCAGTCGAGAAATCGATTTATTTAGAGACAACGGGGAGTATAGTAAATTGAATGGCATCTTGGCTAGCGAACGGTATGTGACCGTAGTTACACAGTGCATAACTGAGTCCACCCAGTCGGGCAGTCGAGAAATCGATTTAGGGACAAAGTGGAGTATATATAATAAATAGAATAGCCTCTTGGCTAGCGAAAGACATGCAGCATGTTATATCGAGAGACGTACAGTGTACTATCACGGGTTGAGGGTGTGAGGATGTCTAGGTTAATTAATTAGGGCGATCAGGGCCTCCGACGACCGAGGTCTTCTCGTGGTCACCACTCACATGCATACCTAACGCGGTAATGTTCTTGACTGTACCCTTGTTTTGTTTTTAACCGGGAAGTAATCACCGCCGGTGGCATGCCCAGCCATTAATACACCGGCCAGCGTTGTCAGCGTGAAGTTGGTACCTAAGGGTGTGTTTAGATGGTTGTAAAGTGTGTGTAAAGTTCCTGTAGCATTTTTCGTTGTTATTTGGTAAAATTTATCCAATCATGGACTAACTAGGCTCAAAAGATTCGTCTCGACATTTACAGATAAACTGTGCAATTAGTTATTTTTTTTACATATATTTAATGCTCCATGCATGCGTCCAAAGATTTGATATGACGGGAAATCTTGTAAAATTTTTGGAATTTTGAAGTAACTAAACACTGCCTAAACATGGTCGATGCGCCTGCTGCCAATCGAGGAGTCAGGACACCCGATCTGTTTAGACAGTAAATAAGTTAGGGGGTGTTTAGTTCTCACCCAAAAACTTTACACTCTATTCCATCGAATGTTTGGAGACATACATAGAACATAAAAAATAGATAAAAAATAAATAATTGCACAGTTTGCATGTATTTTGTGAGACGAATCTTTCAAGCCTAATTAGTCTATAATTGGACACTAATTGTTATAGTTACACATGTGCCACAGTACCCTAAAACTTTACAGACCCTGAATTAAACACGCCCATAAGCCAAGATGCATGGCGATGCAGGACAGAGGCAGCCTCGTGCTTGCACGCGAGTGGTTGGTGAGTGGTGACAGATCTGTCGTCGACCGATGGGAACACGTTCGCCCATTTCCGGGAATCCGCAGAGGTATCGATCGATCGAGTCCACATGTACTATATAACTAGGTCCTCCAGCCCTGTGCTCGCATTGCAAAGATCTCTATTGTAGCACAATGGCAGCATAGCAGCAGTTAGATTTCATCGCTGGGTAGGCACCGCACAGCACACTGCAGTTCATCACCAGCCGCGCATGTCCTGCTGCCGCCGTAGAAAAACGACGTAGTAGCTGTAAGTATAGTAAGAACAAGCAGTGTACAAGTTGTCCATAATGGCGCTGGCCTCTGCAGCTGTGGTATTACCAGCTGCGGCAGTGGCGCTGATGGCGATGGCGATGGTGGTGCAACTCTCGGCCGCAGCAGCCACGGCGCCGCCACCGGCGCGGATCGGGCTGCCCGGCTGCAACACCACCTGCGGCGACGTGAGCGTCCCGTACCCCTTCGGCTTCGGGCCCTCCCGCTGCTACTGGCCCGGGTTCAACCTCACCTGCGACACAAGCCGCAGCCACCAACCCCCGCGGCTGCTGCTCGATGCCGACGGCAACCTCCAGGTCGCCGAGATCTTTCTGTCGAATCAAACCGTGCGCCTCATGCGCACCGGCACATTCCAGTTCCAGGAGGCTCTCCTTCTCCTCGATTTCGCGCTCACACAGGGTCTGCCGCCCCACAGCGAAAACATCAGCTCTAACTGCAGCTAAGATGTACACCGCATGGTCTGCAAGAGCGACCACAGCGACTGCTTTTCCCCGGCTTCGGGCTACGTGTGCAGATGCAGGGATGGTTACGACGGCAACCCTTACGTGGCAGGCGGTTGCCAAGGTTAGTTTTCAATCTGTTCCCTCCGTCCTAAAAGAACTGATTTTTATGTTTTCCTAAGTCAAATCTGATTAAATTTGTAAGAATACTATTGTTTATCATACTGAGTATTATTGGATATATCACGAAACATATTTTTATATTATTCCTATTTAGTATCCTATAAATATCGATGTCTTTTTTCTATAAATTTAGTCAAACCCAAAATATCATTTATTATTTTGGGGCCAAGCACATACAGTCCGGTCCATTTGGAAAGGCTAAACGTGGGGTTGAGGTAAATGCAAACATCTTGAAAAGTCTGGTTGAGGTAAATGCAGACTAAACTTTTTTTTTCTTGATCACTCAAAAGGTTTACGCGTCTTTGTATTGAGATAGAGAAAATTTTAATACAACACGCCTTAGTGATGCCCTTGGTCATAAGAGTAGTCCATGGATGCTCAGACCCTTGGACATTGATCAACCTAACTTGTGGCGCTGTCTAGGAGGCCTACGCCCGTGTTGTGGAGCGGCGGCCGCATTGCTTGCGTGCACTAACGTTGTCATCCGGTGGAAACAACTCACGTAGCGCCTGCATATTACCGTGGTCACCGCTAAAGATTTCGTCATACACCTTCAGGGCCAATGTTGAGGGCGAGATGATATTTCGCTGGTTAGTCCAAGGCACTTTAGGACAAGGTGCTCACCTCGCTTGGACGACGGGATATGCGATATGCTCTGCGCCGCTATCCGTCTCCTCCTCTTGGGGAGCGCGGGCAGTGTCCGGCGTGGGACGAATCACCTCCGGGTAGCTCCAAGAGTGGTGTCTGCATCCTAAGAGGCCGCCGTGGCCGCCGAGCACCTAGGCGCTTGTGCTGCAGGGTGACTCATGACGAGCGAGGCGACGAGCTCCTCCAGCATAGGGTTGACCCACGCAGGAGTCCCCGCACTCGAGCACTGCTCCAACACTAGCGGATCTAGCTCGGGGAAGCAGAATGCAGAAGCAGTGGTAGTAGCGTTGTTGGCGCAGCCGGCAGGTGCGTCCAGGCTAATGTCCCCTGTCGGCATACTCCGGCGTCACCATCGTCATTGTCGAGTGCTGACGGTGCCCCTTGCGGCACCCTGCACGGCCATGTCCGAGCCGCCATGTGGCGCGTGCTGGGACGCCCATGGTTTTGCCGCCATGAATGGAGTGGCGTGGTCGGTCGCCACCCTTTGCTGCCGACGCTGCAGCATGCCTGGGCCGCTTGTAGTCCCTAGCGAGGTGACGGAAGCTGTGGCAGTGTAGACAACGCTGTGGCAGCCGGCAAGTCTCTACTCGGTGCGAGTAGGAAACAAAGACAGCTGAAGCATCTGTTGTGAAGCTTTGCGGGGACCTTCCTGGTTTGCAGAAGCTGCCTTGTGCTGTGGCGAGGCTCAACCGAGGCGGCCGCAGGTTGCGCCTCCTACCGGGGAAGGATCTCCCACCACCCATCGACGTTGGGACGGAGACCCTTCCGCAACAGCCGAGGCGTTGGTGGGCAGAGATATGGCCATCCACTGGCCAAGGTAAGCCGTACACCAGCTGTGGGCATGGTCGGCTACGCTTCCTCTGCCTATGCCTAGGACCCCATTGGCCCACCTCCGCTGCGCCACGGCCTAGAATCAGGATTCAATGAGTCTGGACATGCGGTGAGGACACAGCGACCTGCTTCGCCGGGCGACGAGTGGCGTCCAGGTAGATAGTGGGGTGGTCGTCATCGAACTCCTCGCCGTCGGTGTTCGACCACTGGCGGCGCTTCGTGCACCCTCCTGCGGGGCCGCTAGGGTAGAACGGAGAATGTTGCTATATCATCAAAATTGCATACATGGCAGACTATTAAATGTAAATGAAACTCTCATATTTGAAGATTTGTTCAATAATTGTTATTTGTTTCAATAGTTTTGAAATTGAATTTCGTAACGTCAATCGACGTGTCTTGAAATCGGACTTTATACTGTCACTAGACTGACGGATACGGTATAGAGGGGCAGGAGGGCATTGTGGTAGAAAAATATACTGGCGGAAGAATTCCTGTCTTTTTTTTAACATTAGATTAGATTAGATATAGATTAGTATTTATTTCTGCCATCTGTGAATTTGGTGGGTTGATTTATCTCCAGATGTCGACGAGTGCAAGTTCGCACGTGAACAGAAAGTGTGCTTCGGGGTATGCATCAACACGATCGGGTCCTATGACTGCCAGTGCCCGCAAGGAACTCACGGTGATCCCGGCGTCGAAGGTGGTTGCGTCGTCAACAAGCAGTCCCCAACAGGTGAGAGCCAACTGGATTCTCATGTCTCGATGATCCTTTTGCTGACATTGTACGTATATACGTAGCTTGCGAAAATGATCATAATAGATTAATAGTGCATGCGTATTTACATTTTCAGGTTTAATTATTGCAGCTGCGAGTGGCCCAGCGCTCCTACTAGTTCTGGGTATAATGTCCCTACTCGGCAAGCTTAAACAGCGCAGGATAAAACTACTAAAACAGAAGTACTTTAAGCAAAACCGTGGACAACTGTTGCAACAGCTGTTGTCTCAAAAGGCAGACATTGCAGAAAGGATGATAATACCATTAGATGAGCTTGCAAAGGCCACAGACAACTTTGACACTACTCGTGAGATTGGTGGTGGAGGGCATGGTACTGTTTACAAAGGAATCCTATTTGATCTACATGTCGTGGCCATCAAAAAATCAAAGATTTCCATACAGAAAGAAATAGATGAGTTCATAAATGAGGTAGCAATCCTCTCACAGATCAACCATAAGAATGTGGTAAAACTCTTTGGATGGTGCCTAGAGACTGAGGTGCCCCTGTTGGTGTATGAGTTTATTCCCAATGGAACCCTTTATCACCATCTTCATATTGAAGGACAAAAAAGATCAATTTCATGGAGAAATAGGTTGAGGATCGCAACTGAAATAGCTACTTCTCTTGCCTATCTTCACTCGTCAGTTTCAATCCCAATAATCCATAGAGACATCAAGTCTAGTAACATACTTCTTGATGATACAATGACATCAAAGATATCCAACTTTGGAGCTTCAAGGTACATTCCGATAGACAACACAGGGTTGACAACAAGGATACAGGGAACGTTCGGATACTTGGATCCAGAGTGCTTTCACACCGGTCGTCTTACCGAGAAAAGTGATGTTTATAGCTTTGGTGTAATTCTCATGGAGCTACTCACCAGGAAGAAACCAACTTGTTCACATTTGTCCAATGAATATGGTGGCCTCGTTCCACATTTCCTCAATCAACTTGCCTCTGGAAACCTTGTCCAGATAATGGATCCACAAGTTCTACAGGAAGGAGGCACAGAAGTACAACAAGTTGTTATGCTTGCAGCATCCTGTATAAACATAAGAGGTGAAGAAAGACCAACGATGCGACATGTTGAACTTACACTAGAAGGACTTCAACAAGGTTCCAACAGAAAGTACAAGAAAGATGATATGGTAAATGAGGAATTTGAGAATGGTAGCATTGGGGGGAACCATCCATCATGGACTAGTGAAGGGCAGAGATTTGAGGAATCTAGTAGAAGATACAGTTTGGAGCAAGAGATGATGATGTCAGCGAGGTATACTAGATAGCATAGCTCTGTGTCGTGTGCATTAGCACAAGGGATTAGTTAACTTCTCCTCGCTACAGGAAAACGCCTCTTTGCCGACTGCTTGCCCCAGTCGGCAAAGGCATAAACCCAGTCGGCAAAGGCTTTGCCGACCGCAAAGCCACGTGGCAGTCGGCAAAGAGCAGTCGGCAAAGCCTGGGTCGGCAAAGGCGGATTTGTCGACTGCCACGTGGCACACAGTCGGCAAATCCTTTGCCAACTGCCACGCCAGCAGTCGGCATAGCCACGTGGCGCCGTCAACCCTGACGGCAGGCTTTGCCGACTGCTGGTTCCTTGGCAGTCGGCAAAGAATTTTATTTCAAAAATTGTTTACCGACTGGCCGCCAGCTCGGCAGTCGGCAAAGAAAGAAAATATTTTTTTTTGAAATGTTCTTTGCCGACTGCTTTCGGAGTTGCAGTCGGCAAAGATTTGACCTCTTTGCCGACTGCCTCCCATTGCAGTCGGCAAAGACTCTGTCTTGGGTTTTTTCGGCAAAGCTGGAATTTTTTTTTGCTTTTGTTTTCTGTTTTCTCGCATCAAAACCCTGCAAAATCATAAATTATAATCCAATTTCACCAGAAGCACCGGTAGCACCATTTATATCACAATTTTATCACATTTGTCGCCAATATCACCACATATATCACAATAACGCACAACATCACATATATCTCACATATATGTCTCAATAACAACCACACAAGTGCATTACAACCATCACATGAAGTCCAACACGTCGAACACCACAAGTCGACGTCCATCACACGAAGTTCAACATAACAAGTCTAGGTCCATAACGAAGAAAAGAAATACATGACAACAACTTCGACAATACGGTGGATACATGATAATAGAATCGACAAGTACCTAGCTCGTCGCGCCGTCCCCGGTCTCATCGTCCGCTCCGCCCCCAGAGCCCCCAGGGTTTGCCCACGGAAACCCCCTTAGACCAAATTGAGGCGCCTGCGCGTACTGCCACCCTCCGCGCACCGACGGCCACGAGTACGTCGGAGGAGGGTCACGCGGAGGTGGATACGGTGGATAGGGTGCAGGTGGTGGATACGACATCATCTGATGGCCGGGACCTCCAGGAGACGGGTTCGAACCCGCCGACTGTACCTGCACAAGTTAAACGCCAAGTGATGTCATTAGTATCTGCAGCATGGACGCACAAGTTAAAGCAAGAGTCAATATACTCACCGAGGTCCCTCCAGGAGCGACAGGAGCAGGCACAGGAAAAAAAACTCTGGAGGAGGAGGCGGTGGAGCAAACATTGGAAGAGGAGGCGGTGTAGACGCCCCGGGCGTCTGCATGGACTGGAAGAAGCTGGCCATGTTCTGCATCTGAGTGTTGTAGTGCTGCTGCAGGCTTTGCTGGTAAGCCATCTGTTGCGCCATCATCTGCGCGTGCAACGTGGCGATCCTCTCCTCCATCTTGGCCTCCATCTGGGCCTGCAATATTACATCCGCAGTGTTGATTGTATGTACAGGTGCGAAACGAGTGAACGACGAACGAAATGGCACTTACCTGTGACGCTGACTGCCGCCGGGGCGCTATGGGGATGTCGCTGGAGCTCGTGGGCGTGGATCGAACCTGGGTCAGCGTAGGAACCTGGGATGATTCAACTGTATCTCTACTTGTATTATTGCCATTGTTTTTTTCACATGATTCTGCTATATAGTCAGTTATAAAGATAACCATATACCAGATCTGGTCAAAGTTGATGGATTTCTTATCTTAATTTATCGTCCAACAATGACACTTTTCTCTATTAAAAGAATGCTAAAATTATGCAATGGGTACACTTTTGCTAAACAAATCTAGGGGCGTGCATGCGCGTAGCTGGTGAGAAAAGATATCATTCATCCGAACACGGTCGGTCCACGGCCGGGAACGCACGCGCAGCACCTCAGATCCTCCTACTACTACAGATTCAAACATCACTGCCGGCCCATCACTGCCGGATTATATTGGGCCGGCAGTGATAAATCTTCACTACCGGTTCAAACTCTGACAGACATTCAAATGATTGGGGTAGGGGTCAAACCGGCACTGAAGCTCATTATCACTGCCGGTTCGTGGCTGGAATCGGCAGTGAATCTTCACTGCCAGTTCGTGGCTAGAATCGGCAGTGATAATGAGCTTCACTGCCGGTTCGTGGCTGGAACCGGCAGTGATAATAAGGTTCACTGCCGGTTTTTTAACCACCAGTGATTACGAGCTTCAATGCCGGTTCCAACCACGAACCGGCAGTGATATGTCCACAGTACATATAGCTCGACCTCCCTCCCTCCTCTGTCCGAACGGAATAGAACAATGCTCGTGAACCCTAACTCCCGGCTCCCCCTCCCTCATGGGATCTCTCATCTCCGCCCCACTGCAGCAGCACTCTCTCTTCCCATCAGCAGCCGCACTCCCTGAGCTCCCTCTCCTCTCCCTCCCTCGACGGCCATGGCGGCGGGGTGGCCTCGCACGCGCACCCAGAGGTGGGGGGGCCACGCGCCATGGTAGCAAGCGCTGCCCTCCCCGGCGGCGCCGAGGCGGCCTCGCGCGCGCACACAGGAGAAGGGCGGCGGTGCAGCAGCTCCTTTCTGTGGCCGTCGCCGAGGCCGAGCAAGGCCCTTAGGCCAAAACCGAGCCCAGCGACGTCTTATGTAAGCAATAAGGGTCTTAGCTGATCTTAAGGGTGGAGATTTGGATTAATCGTGTAGCTTGATTTATAATTAGTTACTGTCAGGCATCAGCTTATGTTATATACATATTTGCAGTGGGGAGGAAGATCCAGCACATTTGCTGCTTGGGAAATTCAAGTGGGGTCACGCATTCTTGTCTCTAAACAGGTCAGTTCAGTAGAATTTTTTGTGTTTCATACCTATACTGACAAATCTTATTAAGCGATGATACACCAATCAACTAGTTTATTGTGATGAAATTGTTTTTCTAGTTCCAAATGATGAGTTCTTACCAAACTCATTATCCAGCAATGCTAAGGATAGAGATATTATTGAGTACTGAAACTTGTGTGCTAGAAATAAAGAGATGCTTAGAACTATATATGTTGTAGATATTGTTCTGGATGCGTGGGTTATATAAGGCGCTAGCGCACTCTAACGCCAGTGCACGACACTTGCGCGCTCGACGCTGTCCGCCAGTGCACGCCACCGCCGCTCGACGCGAGTATGTGTTCTCGACCCTTATTTTAGTGTTTCTTTTCTTGATATGTCATTCAATAACATGGATTTTGTGATTGCAGCAACCATTTCATCCTCGTAGATATCTATCTTCAAGATTCACATATCGATGTGTGGGACTCAAAGAAAAAGCCACTTTCTCTTATTGACTCCCTAGTCAAAGTGTTGAATAAGTAAGTGAACCCAATATCACAACACTTTCTAATCACATAGGATATTGTAATGTCCTCGGCCTTCACACTTCATTTATAATGTCACATAGAATGAAGGCATTACCTGATTGGAAAAATCTCGATAGCAAGATGCAAAAGCAATGAAGTGCCCCATTCAGTGTAAAGTATATGGAGGATCTCAAGACCCTAGATCAACCGATGGAGAACAACGAATGCGGGTTCTATGTGATGTGGGCAATGCTAAAATACTTTGGCGCAAAAACAGATAATGGAGATGATATGGTACGTAGGCATCCCATTTCTATTGTTTTGTCTTACGTTTGTGCATCTCAATATCATCTTGCTTCAATTACAGCGCAAAGCAAACAATCACAACCAGTTGCTAGATTTTAAGATGAGAGGAATTCAAGAGGAGATAGCAAGGTTTGTGATGGACGAGATATTGACCAAGAAAGGATCATTCTCCATTGCGAGGACTAAGAAGTACAAGGCCTAGTACGGAAGAGACCACATCGATAGGCTATTGTAATGCGACTCTTAATTCGATACTTAAAGTTTTTTTTGGAACTTTTGTAATATAAATGTTGATGGGTTTGTATTGTCGCTGATCCACAACCACCTCCACATCGATATCAAATTGATCGATAGCAACCACCTCCACCTCCCCGACCTCCCACCCCACCACCTCCCCTCGAAATGAAAATAAAACAATTATTAAAATGCAAATTGTGAAAAGTATATCACTACCGGTTCAAAGAAAACCGGCAGTGATAATATAATCTACACAACCGGTTGGTTAAAACAACCGGCAGTGATGGCTCAAGTATCACTGCCGGTTTGTAACACAAACCGGCAGTGATACACGAGCTATCACTGCCGGTTTGACATAACCGGCAGTGATGTGATCAGCTTATCACTGCCGAGTTGGTTATGGCGGTTCAAAATCCGCTAGTGAAGGGGGTTTTGAACCGCCAGTGATGTCCTTCTCTGGTGTAGTGGCACATTGGTCGATCGGCAGCAGCAGCTGGATTGCAGATCGAGCAGCTCATCAGATGTGCCTGCAGGCCAGGGCTTCGTGTCCTGCTGCCGTAGTTAGCTAGGAAACAGAAAATACAGAATACGTCGCTAATTAAGTAGGATTATAGAAGTATTAGACACACCTCTGTAAGCAGCATGCCCAGTGGCTCTACGGTGGGAACCACGGAGGCAGAACACTGCACCAGTGACCGTGTTCGTCGCGGAGCGGGGGTGGGTCGCCAAGGAACACCGGTAGTCGGGCTGCAGGCTCCGCTTCTGCTCTCGATTTCACGGTCACGCGCAGAGCCTGCCGCGACACGGCCAAGACTGGAATAACTGCACACGAGATGTACAACAGGGGCGGACGTCCCAAGACCAAAAGTGAGTGAGGGCCTACAAGCAGTTTGCCTCATCAGCTACAGAAAGAGGGTCTAATTTTCCATGTATTGCAGAATTTTAGTGGGGCCTGGCCCGTCACTCCCTCTGTGCTGGTGGGTCATCTGCAAGAGCGAGCACAGCGAATGGGTTGCCCCGTGTCCGGCCGGGCTAAGCGTGCAAATGCAAGTATGGTTACGACGGCAACCCTTACCTCGCCAGCGCCTGCCTAAACTACACGAAGCGGCTGATTTGCTGGGAGCAAAATCATTTGCCAGGTGCTTTTTATCGGGCACCCGGCAAAGGAAATCTTTGCCGGGTGCCAGGCCTGGAGGCACCCGGCAAATAAAGGCCTCCGGCAAAGCAGTCTTTGCCGGGTGCTCAGCACTCGGCAAAGTCCAGCCGTCGACAAAAATTAGTCTTTGCCGGGTGCCAGGCACTCGGCAAAATATGGCCGCCGGCAAAGGTAGTCGGCGTGACGACGGAGCCTTTGCTGGGTGCCACGCCGTTAGACACCTGACAAAGAAATTTTTTATTTTTTTTAAAAAATACTTTGTCTGGTGCCTTCTGAGCTGGCACCTGGCAAAGGCTTCTTTGCCGGGTGCCCTGGGTGGCACCCGACAAATTATAATTTTTTTTGTTTTTTTTGCCTCAATTTTTTTCTGGGGCCTTGCTACAGTAACAAATCCCTATTTCAAAATTTTGGATAATTTTGAGTTTTTTTAACTATATTTCCTTAATTTTTTCATTTCATTGAATTTTTCTGACTATTCCAAATTTAAACTGCAGGTACATGAAATAATGGAATTTGGTCATTCAAAAAATAGTATTCATGATATTTAGGGTATGTCGAGGCCGTATGCAGGAAGTGGCATGAAATTTCGCGCATCATTTTGTCGTAACATGACGATGTACTCGCGGGGAAAGTGTATTTAAATTATATAAAATTCAAACGATGTCCGAAAATCATGAAACTTGTCGAGATGTCTTGTTATCACATGTGAAGGCCGTGGTAAAAAAATTGAGAAAGTTTTGAGCAAGTTGCAACGTCGGATGCCAAAAACTCACACATCTCCACACGGCGAACCGACACCCTTCTTTCACAGGTCCGGGAGCAGGGAGGCCCGATTTCATTTCTTGGTTCAAAACAAAGGTATTGTCCAATTTACCTCGTACCTAGTTCGAGATTCCGAGTTTCGCGTACTTAGTCCGGCAATCTTTCCTTCTTGCGCTTGCAGGCCCAAAGAGATGCAACTATGAGTAAGGAGTTGAGACAAGTTGCAAATGGCTTCGACAGTAAGGTGAAAGCTTATTTAGGTTTGATGTGAATGGATATCGCTTTCACACAAGAAGCTACGAGCGAGCTCGGCCCCATCGAAAAACCACAAATAGCGGAGTTTGTACTCCCGGCACTGATGGCCTCGACTATCATGGCATAATTGAAGATATCTATGAACTTAAATTTTATGGTTCAAAGCCTCTTCATCTCGTCATGTTCAAATGCCATTGGTTCAATCCTCGACTAACGAAACGGAGCCCTAATATTGGTCAAGTCGAGGTTCAACACGATTTCGTCTATCAAGGAAAAGATGTCTTTATTGTGGCGGATCAGGCCGTGCCGGTTTATTATTTGCCATATGCATGCCAAGGCAACAAGGCTCTTCAAGGTTGGTCTATTGTGCATCAGGTATCGCCACATGGTAGACTAGTTGTCCCAAACGATGAAGATTACAACTTCAACCCAAACACATATGATGGAGAGTTCTATCAAGAAGATGGGCTACAAGGGAGGTTGGTGATAGACTTAACCGATGCGATAGGAATGGAAGTAGACAATGAAAGGGCTGATGACGAGGAAGAAGGAGATGAGGTGCAAAATGCCAAGGACATAGAAATGCTTGAGCGATTACATTTAGACGATGACGATGAAGACAACATTGAACCTTCAAACAATCTTGTTTATTTGGACAATTTTGATAGTGATGATGAGACATATGATCCAGATAATTCCAATAATGATGATTACTTCTAATACATGTAATACAATGTTATTTTGTAATCGTGTTTTGTTTATTTACTTAGCATCTATTTCTAATACATGTAATAATATGTCTTGTTCGTTTCTTTTTAATTGCAGGTGATTGAACAAAGATGGCGGGTGGCAGTGGGCCAAGGAACATGAACTCGAGGTACCAGAGGGCACGTGAAGATGCAGATGCCGGAGAGAACGCGTCGGACGGGAGGACGCAGAGGGCCAGGAGCAGCGGCAGCGGGAGCGGCAGCAGGAGGGCCGGCCTCCTCTAGTCAGCCCGCGTGACGTGCCGGAGGAGGAGCGATGTACCACGAACTCCTCGGAGGACGAGCAGGTTCAGGCGACAGACGACGAGGGAGGCGCACAGGAGGGCGGCGAGGCCGGAAGTAGTTCCACTGCCTCTGCTGCGGCCAGGTCGTACTTGCGAGGTCCCTCAAAACTCCTTGGGCCTCCGCTTCCTCCCCTACGCCTAGTGATCCGCACCCAGGGGGACAGGTAACTAACTTTAGATTTAATCACAGCTACTTCATATAACCTGTTGAAAAATGTCAGAGAAACTAATAATGTTTGTTAACGACTTGTGCAGGCACTGGGAGGCTGTGTCGCCTGGTGACTCACGCAACCCCAACCACATCTTGGGGCTAGTGTGCAGGCACTATTACCCCGACATTGTCACACACAATGGGACTGTGGGGCCAGCCAAATCGTGGGACCACTACAAATCTGCCCCCGACGCAGATTATGAAGACAAGCAGGAGCGGGTCAGGAGAGAGTTCTAGGTAAGTTCTCGTTCGCACAACTTTAATCAATACATCATATTCATTTGACACGTTTTGACATAATGAATTGATACATTGTGTCTCTCTGCAGAGTTTTTTCAGGTGTGAAGAGGGACAGGAGGAGAGGGCGGAGAAGAACTTGGTGAAAAGTGCCAGGAAACGCATCTGCGACATGCACTATGAGGACCGCCTCACTTGCATCATCAAGTACTATGCCACGTGACTTGGTCAGAAAGTCAGCAAGACACAAGCAAGATAGATGTTTCTGACCCGGGAACAATTTCTTGAGGTAAATGAAGAAGAATAATACTGATTTGTTTTGAGATTAAGTACCTTTCATTTGGTCGTTTTACATCTCAAATTCTTTATGACATGTAGATGATTCCATGGTGGTGCGAGTCCTTTTGCTGACTGCTAGGTGATGATTGTGGACAGGTGGTTCATAGAGGGTTATATCCAAGAGCATGAAGCCCACCGGGAGCGGGCTTTGCAGGCCACAGGCCCCACACACCATCAAGGCAGTCGCAGCCTCGGCGCGTACAAGCAAGCATGGGTACGTGAATTCATTTTTAGTATTCTGACGCTCCATTCTGCATGTTTCTTCTAATTATCTTGTTGTCTTTCTCGCAGTCGGCGTCGCATGGCGGCCAGTCTGTGTCCACGTTCGTGGTAGATGGACTGGCCCACAAGGGAAAGGTGACTTCCGCTGTCACCTTCAGCCCAGATGACCCACCCGAGTCATACAGCAACCCGAGCGTCCACACCCGCATTAGTTCCTACGCGTCGGAGGCAAGGTCGGTCCATGGGCCAGACTGGGATCCGAGTACCGACAACATTGATGGGATGATGGTCATGAGGCTCGGACACGGCAAGCAGCATGGGCGGTACTAGCTTGGCGATGGCACCCTCGAGTCCGGCTCTGTTCCCACCGTCTCCCAGATCCGAGCAGAGACCCCGACCGGCGGCCTGGCCATACGCCAGCGGTCGTCCCCTTCACAGCAGCGGGTTGATGTGCTCCAGGTTTGTCCCGTTTAACTCTTCATACATTAATCTTTACATAACTTAGTTGCCTTTGCATCACTAAAACATTCGATTGAAATATTGCAAGCCGAGAACGAGAGGATGGCGCAGGAGCTGCGGGAGCTGGCGGCGAGGCATGAGGAGGCCGAGCGGGAGAGACAAGCTGAGCGGGCCGAGCGGGAGAGACAGGCCAAGCAGCTGGCGAAGATTACGATGTTCCTGTAGAACTTTGGGCAAGTGAACGGTGTACCTGTGCCACAGTTCGCTCCACCGCCGTCGCTTGGCGTAGCTAGTCCAGTGAGTATGAAACCAAATTGCTTCGACTAGTGCTTTCATTAGATGACCACTCTAACACATGCAATATCTTTTCTTTTATGCAGCCTCCGTCGGCGGGTTCGAATAACCCATCTCAGACACAAGCAGGCGATGTCGAGTTTGCTTCACCAGGTACTCAGTTTCCTCCCCACCTTTAGTTTGTATCTCTTTTCACCGCTTGATGGACATGTCATGCACTGTGATCGACTATCGGCTTGTTTCGATTGTAATTGGACCTATTATGTTTGTGATGTCGTGTATGTGAGATATTGTGTTGGCGATGTGATATATATATGTGGGATTGAGTTTGTGATGAGATGGATGTGATATATATGTGCTATATTGTGTTTGTGATGGTTTAGATGTGATATATATCTTTTATATGCTGTGTTTGTGATTATAGAATAAAAAAATAAAAAAACTAACTTTAGAGGCTTTGTCGGGTGCCCTGGCCTTGGCACTCTGCAAAGCTGGGAATTCCTCATGTTCAGATTTCGTAGCTTTGCCGAGTGCCAGGGTCAGGGCACCCAGAAAAGATTTAAAAAAAAAATTCTTTGCCGGGTGCCTCCCTGATAGGGCACTCGGCAAAGAAAATACGAAAAAAAGTAAAAAATTCTTTGCCGAGTGCCACCATGGTGCAGCACCCCGCAAATAAATTATATAAAAAAATAAAAATCTTTGCCGGGTGCCTCGCCGATACGGCACTCGGCAAAGAAAATACGAAAAAAAAATAAAAAACTCTTTGCCGAGTGCCCACGCTGTGCGGCACCTGGCAAAGAAAATTTGAAAAAAAAATAAAAAATCTTTGCCGGGCGCCTCTGACATGGCACCCGGCAAAGCAAGGGCTAACGGAGCGGCTCTATCACGGCCACTTTTCTTTGCCGGATGTCGGGTTTGCACTCGACAAAGTCTTTGCCGGGTGCCCAATAAAAAGCACCCGGCAAAGAAATCTTTGCCGACTAACTTTTTGCCGGAGGCTCTTTGCCGAGTGCAAAGTAGCCTTTACCGGCGCCTGAATCCAGTAGTGCTACTATGGAATTACTACATCCTGGTCTAGTTGGAACTACGAATACAAACGCGTGCACATTTCTAGGACAGTAGTACTACTATGAGAGTCCTTTCTAGGGGCAGCTGGCCATCCACCCCAAGTAGAAATTGATTTGTAGAAACAGTTAGAAACACGAGTCACCCCCTATAAATAGGAGTGGTTATAGATCCTACTGCCTCTATAATTCGTCTCCTAAAAAGTAAATAGCACTAGTAGAAAGATGATTTTTCCCAGCGCCTGCTTTTTTTTACTGGCGGTTTTAGTTATCACGCGCCAGTAGAAATGAAACGGTGGACCCCAAGACCAAAACCGCCTGTAGAAATGGATTTCTACAGGCGGTTTGTTAAGACAACCGCCTGTGAAAAATAAGACATTTCTACAGGCGGTTGTCTTAACAAACCGCCTGTAGAAATCCATTTCTACAGGCGGTTCGTTAAGAAATCCGCCACTAGAAATACCTGTGTTTTTTAAAATTCGATTTTTTTAAATGATCTTGGATGAGAAAACACCCAAAATAAAAGTTGTTTGTCTCGAAAAGTTATGAAACTTTGTAAATTATAACTTTTTAATTTGAAATCATCTTGTCAACGAAAACTATGTTTGAATGGTCTCAAATTTTAAATTCAAATTTTGTAAACAACTTCGGATGGAGAAATGACCAATACGAAAGTTGTTCGTCTCGAAAAGTTATGAAACTTTGTAAATTACAACTTTTTAATTTGAAATCATCTTGTCAACGAAAACTACATTTGAATGGTCTCAAATTTTAAATTCAAATTTTGTAAACAACTTCAGATGGAGAAATGACCAATACGAAAGTTGTTCGTCTCGAAAAGTTTATAGTTGATAACTTTTTGATTTGAAATCGTTTAGGACCTCAAACAAGCAAATTACACACGGATTTGTATAATATGTGGGGAACCAAAAGGGTATACGGACACATGCGAGTGTGTGGTGCAATGGTAGAGGAGGCTCCGCGCGAGGCCGAGGTCGTGGGTTCGAATCCCACCCGGAGCGCGGTGGGGTCCTCCCCCTAATTAAAATCATTTTTTTGCTATTTATTTTCGGGTTTTTTCAGGAATTTTTTGCACAGACGGTCCGCTAAGTGAACTGCCTGTGGAAATCTATTTCCACAGGTGGTTCACAAGCAACCGCCTCTGGAATTGGCCCATTTCTACTGGCCTCTAGCGCAGGCAGTGCTGAAAAACGCTAGTAGAAATAGGTTACCAACCGCCTATATAGTATGCCCGTGTACTAGTGTAGTCATGGAGACGTACGCTCTGAGGAAGTTGCAGGAGATAGGCGACCGGCCCAATGTGTTCTAGAACTCAGAACGGGCCGGCGTAGCGCGGTCGGAGTTTGCCCTTGGCCGGCATCGTGAGCGTGTGGGTGGGGCGGTGACGTAGTCGGAGTAGCACCCAGGCGCCGACGTCGAAGTCCACGGCCTGATGGCACTCGTCATAGCGGTCCTTGGCATGCTACTGCACTTGAAGGAGGCGCTCCCAGACCTCGACCAGGAAGGTGTCGCGGTCCCGGAGCATGGTGTCCACAGCCTCCGTCTCAGCAGCCCCCTCCTGGTGTGGCAGAATGGGAGGCGGGGGGCGGCCGTAGACCACCTCGAATGGAGTCGCCCGAAGCGTCGTGTGCTATGAAGTGTTGTAGCAGTACTCCGCCCACGGTAGCCAGTCCACACCCACGAGCACGGACGATCGCCAGTCACACAACGCAAGTACATGGCGATCACCTTGTTATGACCTTAGACTGGCCATCAGTCTGGGGGTGGAAGGTTGTGCTGAGTCGTTGCTTCACACCTGCAAGCTTAAATAAATCCCTCCACAAGTGGCTGCTGAAGACGGGATCACGGTCGCTGACGATGGAGTTGGGGAAGCCGTGAAGTCGGACAATCCCCTCGAAGAAGGCACGGGCGATCGAAGGGGCGGTGTAGGGTGGCTGAGCACGATGAAGTGCGCGTACTTGGAGAAGCAATCCACCACTGTTAAGATCACGGACTTACCATGTACCTTGGGAAGGCCATCGATGAAGTCCATGGAGATGTCAGCCCACACTTGGGACGGCACATCCAGGGACTGAAGGAGACCAGCCGGCTGCATCGTGGGCGTCTTTTTGCGCTGGCACACGCCACACGTGCATATGAAGTCTTGCACAAGCTTGCGGTCACCGGGAATGTAGAAGTCGCCGTGCAGCCGCACAAGGGTTTTCCGAACGCCCTCGTGGCCCACGATGTGCGCCAGGGTCACCACCTGGTGGCGCAAGTCCTGCAGGTCAGGGACGTAGACGCGTTTGCCGTGGAGGAGGAATCCGTCCGCGGTGCTCCAGGGCGCCTCCAAGGCGCCCGCGGCTTGCTGCTGCAGGAGGCTGCACGGATGTCGTCATAGAGGGCAAAGGACGGCCCAGACAAGGTGAACGCCGCCACCACGTCCTCGTCGCGGCGGGACAGCATGTTAGCCGCCGAATTGAGTCGGCCGGGGCGATACTCGACCGCGAAGTCAAACCCGAACAACTTGCTAATCCACTGATGTTGCGGGACAGTGGAAAGCCATTGGTCCAGGAGGAACTTTAGGCCGTAGTGGTCGGTGCGGACAAGGAAACGACGCCCCCATAAGTACGGTCGCCAGTGTCGGACCGCCTGTACGAGGCCGAACAGCTCGCGCTCATAGGCCGCCAGTTTGACATGGCGCGCGACAAATGGCTTGTTGAAGAACGCCAGGGGGCCCGACTCCTGGTGGAGGATGGCGCCGAAGCCAACGCCGGACGCGTCGCAGTCGACGACGAACTCGCGGGTGAAGTCCGGCATCTGCAAAACAGGGGCCGACGAGAGGGCCCGTTTGAGGGCGGCAAAGGCCTTCTCCGCCTCTGCCGTCCAGACGAACGCCTCCTTACGCAGGAGACGTGTGAGTGGCACCACGATGGAGCCGAAGTCACGGATGAACTTGCGGTAGTAGCCCGCAAGCCTGAGGAAGCCGCGCATGCCACGGGGTGACCGCGGCTTCGGCCAAGAGGCGACCGTAGCCACCTTGTCGCTATCCATAGCGATGCCATCGGCGAAGATGACGTGCTCGAGGTAGTCGACGGAGAGCGCCCCGAAGGAGCACTTTGACCTCTTGAGGTAGAGGCCGTGAGCTCGTAAGGCGGAGAAGATGAGGCCCACGTGTTGGAGATGCTCAGACCACAATGTGCTGTAGATCAGGATGTCGTCAAAGAAGACCAGCATGAACCTGTGGAGGAAGGGCCGGAGGACATCGTTCATCAAGGCCTGGAACGTCGCCGGTGCGTTGGACAGCCCAAACGGCATCACCAAGAACTCGAAGTGGCTGTTGTGGGTGCGGAAGGCGGTCTTCTCGATGTTCGCCAGGTGCATGCGCACCTGGTGATAGCCAGACCAGAGGTCGAGCTTGGTGAAGTAGCGAGCCCTGAGAAGCTCATCGAGGAGCTCACCGACCACCGGAATCGGGAATTTGTCCTTGGACGTCTTGTCGTTGAGCTCTCGATAGGCGATGCAGAAGCGCCACGACCCGTCTGACTTCTTGACAAGCAGGACCAGCGCTAAGAAAGGCGACGTGCTCGGCCGGATGATGCCCTACTCCAACATTGCGGCGTATTGCCGCTCCAGCTCATCCTTCTGCAGCTATGGGTACCGATAGGGCCACACTGCCACGGGCGCGGTCCTTGGTAGAAGGTGGATGCGGTGGTCATAGGGTCGCACGGGGGGAAGGCCGCGCGGTGCGTCAAAGATGGCCCCATGCTGCTGGAGCAGCTGGTTCAGCAGCGGGCGCTGCTGGTCGGTAGTGGTCGCAGCCAGGCGCTGCTGACTCATTGAGGCGCCCGAGGTGCCCACGCACTACCCGTGACGCGCTGGTCGCCCCGCTGGAAGGACACAGTGAGCCTCTTGAAGTCCCACAGCAAGGGACCTAGCACTCCGAGGAAGTCGACGCCTAGGATGAAGTCGAAGCAGTCGAGAGCGAGCCCCACGCAGGTGATGCGGAAGGACTCGTCGCCGATCATGATGGGGACATCATGAGCAATCCCCTCACACGGCACACGCTCACCGTTAGCGACGGTGACCCAGAGCTGGTCGCCCCCCCTGCGGCACGAGCCCTAGGTGGCGCATTGCCGCGCCCTAGAGGAAAGTGTGGGTGGAGCCCATGTCCAGCAGGGCGAGGAGGCGTTCCCCGTTGATCATGACGGGCAGTAGCATGGTGTGGTACGTCCTGATCCCTGCAAGAGCGTAGATAGAAACAACAAGGGCATTAGCAATTGCCCTCTCCAGTGGTGCCGTGGGGTCCTCGGGTGCCACGGCCACGGCATCCTCCGCAGCCATGAACTCCTCGGCGTCGATGTAGTCCGAGGACTCTAGGTAGAATAGGCGCTGGCACACGTGGCCGCGCACATACTGCTCGTCGCAGTTGTAGCATAAACCCTGGCGACGACGCTCGAGCATCTCCGCAGGCGGCGAAACGTGTGGCCCTGGGCTGGTGTGCCGGAGCCAGGATGTGTCGGTGCTGTAGAGGTGGCCATCCCGATCGAGGTCTTTCCCCCGGTGGCCGGGCGAGCCAGTGGAACTACCGCTGGGGAGGATGGGTGCCACGTTGCGCCAAAGTGGCCAAGGCCGTGGCCTTGCACTCGAAGGTGCACACCAAGTACATGGCCATCTGGAGGTCGCCGGGATCGTGCATCTCCACATCCACACGGATGTGATCCGGCAGGCCGCCAATGAAGAGCTCCGCCTTTTGGCGGGTAGAGATGTCCCGGGCGTGAGCCAGGACCACCTGAAAAGCGGCCTGCAAACTCCTCCACCGTGGAGTGGAAGGGCAGCCGGCCCAGTTCCGCCAGGCGGGTGCCGCGGATGGGCGGGCCGAAGCGAAGGCGGCACAGGTCCTTGAACTTGTCCCACGGCGGCATACCCTCATCCTGCTCGAGGGCATAGTACCACGTCTGGGCCGCTCCAATGAGGTGGTAAGATGCCATCTAGGTGTGCTGTGATGCTAGAGTGAACTGGCCCCGAAAGAATTGCTCACAATGCGTGAGCCAGTTGAGCGGATCGACGGAGCCGTCGTATGTATTGAACTCGATCTTGTGGAACTTCGGCGGCCCGTTGCCCTGCGCAGATGCAGGAGCACCACCCTCGCGGGTGCCCTCGATGGAGCCTGGGGCGCTGGTGGTCGTGGGCATGACGCTGCTGCCATGGAAGAGGGTGCCATCCATCCCGCCGTAGAGGGTACCCGACACCACCGGAACCCCATGATCGGGAACGTGCGTCCGAGGCGGGGCTGGAGTGGTCTAGCGCCCATGCTAGAATCTGGGACGGCAATGCCGGAAAGCGGATCATGCGGATCGGGACGCCGGTTGATGGCAACGGTGGTAAGATCGAGGGCCCGGCGTCGGTGGGCATCCCGTGGGGGTACGAGGTCGGAGCCGTGTGCTGGGGCGCTGTGTACTGGGGCGGCGGCAGGGCCGGCTGATGCGGCGACATGGCGTACTGCTGCAGCGTCGGGTTGAGGAAGTTGAGGATGGACTGCATCGTCAGTCGCATCTCGGCGATGCCGTGGCTGAGGTCGACTATGGCCACCGTCGTCTACTCTGGTGTGAAGACGGCGCGCGGCGCCGCCGGGGCGCCCATCGGCAGGGAGGGGTTCGGCACCAGCGCCGATGTGGACGTAGCCGCCTGGAGCGGCGCGGTGGTGCCGGGCGGTTCCGTCGCGGCGAGCGGAGGCACAGTGGTGGTGGGCGGAGGAATCGACGTGGCCAAGTCTGATACTAGGTTGATACGTACTTGGACCTTGCCTCTGGTGGATCGGAGGTTGTACGAGTGTGAGGTGGCTGGACGAGGTCTGGGGGCTGCGGCACGACGGCGGGGCGCCGTGGTCGCGTGTGAGCGGAAGGGAAGACAGAGGTGGCGGCTAGGGCAATCCCGGCTCCCAAGGGAAGCCGAGTAAATTGATTACTCTTGCTTAACCATAATTGTGCCTGATTACAAATATTTATACTCTAGGGAAATATTGAGGGAATAATAAAAATCTGCTAATGGGCTACTCTAGCCACTAATGGCCTACGCCTAGTATATTGCAAACCGGTCGTAACATCTCTCCCAGCTTATCGGGCCTGCTAGACTGGCTATGCTTATCGGGCCAGCCCGGCACGAAAAGTAGCCCGTAGTGCCGTGTTTGGGCCGTCTGCCAGGCATGAAGCCCAGCAGAGCATGGCCCGGTGGCATGCCGTGCCTTGCCCAGCCCGGCCCGGCCCGGCCGGACCGTGCCTAACCTGGGCCAGGCCGTGCCGGGCCAGGCAGCCCGAATGCTCATATTTAGTGGTTGGACTATCGAAACACAGATAGCAGACTAGCAGACCCTTCTCTTTTTCTCGCTCCAGGACCTTGGCCTGGCGTCCGCATCAACCGGCCTCCTGATTAGCATGTGCCCTTCCCGTCCCAGGGATACACATTTGTAAACTGTAACGGGCCAGGCCGTACGCACATTCTTTTGGACATCCGGACATGCTTAAAACATTGGCTTCAACGACGGACCTACAAATTCCACGCCCGCCTCTGTTCACGCAGGTGCCAATTTGATCATTGAGTTGATCTCTGTGTCAACATGCACTTGCATCTGAAGCAACAAGATGTGTCTCATGTACTTTAGACACAAGACTTGGGTTAAATTTGTGTTGTATCTGCATATGCTTGCAATCACATGCCCGTAATCATATACAGTGGCAGAGCTCTCCAATTTTGACGCCTAAGGCCACTATCAAAACACACATATACCAGCCACATCGGGTCAAAATATCGTGCGGACTGGTCTATTACCGATAGATAGCAAAACTAGCTAATAAATGCATAATTTAGATGATATCTTAACTCCATACTTAAATCCACAACATAATTGATGGGATAATGCAAGTGGTTAAAAAATATCTAACTAATGATGGTTTAGTCTGTTAACATTAACATTGCTAGGTGGCTCGCTCTTCTATTATTTCTGGTTCTTCAAAATCCTGTGCTTCTTCTACCACTTCGTCGTGCGTGTGCAGAAGGTTGGGTTTGTAACACAGGTTATAAAATTGACATAGGAGCAGGAGAAAGAAAAAGATGTTAATGTCCTGGTTCTCTTCACTGTTCTACTCTACGAAACAAAAATTGACATAACCAATGAATAATTCATGTAATTGTAGATCGGAAAGAGTTCACTGATACAGAACAGCTAACACAGGAAATTACCAAGCCCCAAGCGCTGCTGCGCTGGCTAGGTACTAGCTGGCAGCTGCGGCCTCTGGCCTGCCTGTGCGCGGCTGTGCCCTGCGGCCAGTGGCCGGGTCCAGCTGGCCGGGCAGCTAGGGCTGGGAGGGTGGGAGCCCGTGCTGGCGCACCGGGGGGAGGGGGGTGCGGCAGGAGTGAGGGCCATCGGTCGGCGGAAGGAGGAGGATGTCCAGCGGCGCTGCTAGGGTTAGCGTCGACCATCGAGAGGAAGAGGAGAGCTGTCCGCGTCCGCGAGACCACGAGAGAAGTAGGGACAGGAACTGGGCAGGAAACATGCCGCGGGCACACTCTCTCTCATCTCTGCCTCTCTTCTCTTTGGGCCAAAAGTGTGCAGATCGGCCCAACGCCTAGGGCCAGGCCAGAAAACTACCTATGCTATAAGGGGGATTTTGGGCCATGCCTAGGGCTATGGCCCTAGTGGCCCTAGGCCCAAATCCGCCCCTCATATAAACAAAACACACGTAGAAGCATGGCTTAATTTTGTTTTTTCCTCGGTTATATACAAATTTAAATATTTTTTGTCGTTTGCTAGAAATTTCCGTGGAGTTTTTTTCGTTAAATAATCATATGTGCGCATGTAGTTTGTCAACACTTCATCATGTACAAACATTCAAGGACAGAACACTCTCACAAAGTACAGAGAAATGTATGTCAAATTTTTGTTCTACTAATAATGCTGAATTGAAACTGTACAGATCAACCATATTTCTCTAATCTCTATGTACAGGAAACTCATATCTGCAGATAGCACCGTGAATAGATTCATGGACCACCAAGCATATTACTACCCGTTTCGCGCAGCGTGCTCTCTTTTCTGTGGGCTCGTCGGATTTGAGAATTCTTGTAGACACTGATGGCCCATAACAGCCCATGTATGAGTGGACTGCAGATTTTTTTTGGTTTGATTTTTTATTTAATTAATTCGCTCTTTAAAAATAACATAGACCTAGTAAAAAATTCAAAAATTTAATCCTATCACTAATTGGAACAGCCATATTTAAATTTTGCTACTCCATTCGGCGGAATTTTAAGTTGCATCACGAGATGGAAACAAAAAAGCACAAAGAAGAAATGTTAATCCAGAAATAATTCAATACATCCACGGTTAGGGCTAGAAATAACCAAATATGTATGCAGATTGGTAGTTTTACCCCTACTTTAAATGCCATTATAATTTTATTCTCATTTTTTCAACTTTTAATTTTACTCTTGTTTTTTACTTTGTAATTTTACTCTCATTTTTTTATTCAAAGCCACCGTTCATTCTGTTATACTCTTATACCTCAAGGCCGAATAAATGAATTAAAGAACAAGAAAAAAAATCAAAATAAATAGAAGACCATACTGATTGTTGACCTTATCTTAACCCTCCCGGCTTTCACCAATGGTGGATTAAGCATGTACAACTTGTTAGAGTTTGCTTAAATTTTAAATATTTTAAAATACCAACAAAACGTCCACCAATACCAACCTTCCTACCAGATTCATTTATCACCACATCACCAGAACATTACCATCTCAAGCTTGTTGCATAAGTGATTAATCAAGTTTAATATGACAACCTTTCCAACCCAAGACTACAAGGCTAAGCATGAATCCACCCAAATCAACCCGTGTTTCAAGGAAGATATTATAAATCTAGTAAACCCTATCATAGGATTCAAATTTAGACTCTGTATGCAACTAAAGGTCTAACTACACTAACAAAAACAAAAAAAATAGGTGTAAGTATGGTCAAGGACACTTGCCTTGAGTCAAATAGTGGTCAGCAACGTCAAAAGTTTGTTCCTGGAAAATCGCTTGCTTTGCCACACAATCAAACATGCAAGCAATAGCAATAAAATAAAAAACATAGTACACCAAGCATACCATTGTCAAAAGCGAGTAAAAACATTACGAACGCGTAGATTTATTTTAGTACTCAAAACGTTATATGGAGTTGAAGGAAATATTTTATAAGGTCAGAATCATATGTATAAAGAAAACTATTTATTGGAAGGTGTATTGGGATTAACCGTAGATGGCAGGGCGTAATTTGAGCCACGCATCATGAGAGGATGGCTGAGGTCGTGCACAGGTATATGTGTATTTGTAAGTATTTCTGGAATTGTTTTTCTAAAGGAAAACGGCCAAAATGCCTAGGCACGTCATCCTGATGTCAACAAGCTAGGAACACTTGTGCAAAGCAGAACACAGAATAGAGCACGACCGGTGCTTGCTCTGCGCGGCGCGTTGCCGCGCATGTGCGTGCGCGTATGTGCGCTGGGAGGGGTGCAAGAGCTCAGGGATGCTCACCTTGGCTTACCAAGGGCGGAGGGGCAGCGGAGTGGCAGCTCGCCGGAGCGAGCTCACGGCAATTGTGGTGCGGCGCAGTCCGCCGGCTATGAAGAAGAAGGGAGTGGAGGTGGTGATGGAGGCTGTGTGCGAAGGGCCGGAAGGGGCTCGGCGGGGGTGGTGGCTTCGCCACGGCTCAGTTGCCTTGATCGAGGAGAGGGGTCAGGGACGGGGTGCTGCGGCAGAGCCGTGCTCGGCGTCCGCGCGGCGCACGCGTCCGAAAGGGGAGATGGCAGCAATAGCCGGAGATAGCTGCTGGACAAGAATAAAGCTAAGCTATTTAACTTTTTGCGCTAACACATGGCAGGCGCTTATAGCCAGCGAAGTCTAGATTTAGCCGCTAAAAGAATCGTATTTTAGCTGCAGCTAAAATCTTGTCCGGCCAACTAAATGGGCCAGCGGCCCAGCTATCATCCCAACCCACCCCTAACGTAACCCTAGCCTCACTCCAGTCCAGTCTCCCACGGTCCCACTCGTCTCTCCTCTGCTTGTTTCTGAAAAAATGACCAGGCTGTGGCGGCGGCTGTCAGTCCCCAAGGGCGGCAGCGAACCGGATCTCCAAGCGGTGGCGTAAAGCACGACTGCATGGGCGGCGGCGGCGGTGTGTAGCACTACTGCACAAGCGGTGGCGGCGATGTGCAGCACGAGCGACTCTCCTCTTCAGCTAGGCTGCTGCGCCGGATTCCCAAACGGCGGCTGCGGCGCCGTGCAGTACGAGTGCCTTTGGCGGTTTAGTATGTGCTCTGTGATCTACGTCTATCTAGTATTAGCAGCTTATGTAGTATGAATGTCCGATCATTCCCCAACCCCAACCAGCAGCACCAAGCCACCAACACCATGACCAATCAATCTAGTAACTTCCTTCTCTTCTGATCTATGCAGTATGTACTCTGTGAATGATGTGTTTATCACTTACCAGCTTATGCATTCTAATATTCTGTGTTTTTCTGATTTTTGTAAAAAACCGCTAAATGTCATAGCTGGAGCTATCTCCGGCTATAGCCTCACTTAGCTGTTGAGAAGGACAGCAGCTAAATGGTTTAGCCGGAGATTTAAAACCTTGGTATGTACATGCACATAATAGCAAGATAATATAAAGAACATCTTTTAATCTGTATCTAAATTATCCATACCGCCCATTACAAAAAAAACAAACTAAAGTATCTCTCAAATCTGCATGTAAATACTAATATAAGCTATTACAAAAACTAATTCAATTCAGAGGTGTTGACAAGGATGCCCCATACATGTGTTTCAAGATGAGAATGGGCCGGGTCGACCCACTGTGTTGTTGACCCGACCCATGGGAGTATGGCCATTGGGCCATTCAGGTCGGCCTCAAAGTAAAAACAGGCCAAGAGGGCTGGTCCCTGTTGACCCATCGGGTAACACGGGTCGACCTGCATGCCTCCGTCTCTCCGTCCGCAGTCCACGCGAAGGTGGAGCCGGCGATTCGTTAGGGTTTGGGGCCACCAGGGGCGGCGCTAGCGGTGCCTACCTCGATCGACGATGCCCTGGCCCTCCACCCGACGCCGCCACACTCCCCACCGTGAGTCCACAGATCCTGCCTGTTCTTCGTTCCCCTCGCCCCGTTAATTTGATCTGAGTGTCTTGGATGCTTCTTTGTGAATGGTGCGCCTCGATCGATGATTCCCCATGCAGTATGGTGTGCCTTGCCGTCGCCAGCCGGCCAGGTAAGCTGCGAGCTGCTTCTTTGCGAATGTTTGCGCTGGAGCTGCGAAGACTGAAAGAAGGGAGAAGGAATCTCTGTTTCTGTTTGTTTTGGCCCGTGTATCTGTCTCTATTCTATCTAAGCCTGATGTTGGGAGTAGTAAATTGGTGAAAACATGGTTGTATGTATTGCTAGTACACGTGTATCACGTAGTAGTACAGCATATCTATCTCCTTTTTTTTAACTTGGGATATGTGGTATATAAAATATAGTACTGCTTGCCGTGGTGCTCGGTACAAGTACTAATCCGATCCCTCCATGCATCCATGTATATAAAAATAATCTGTTTAGTATTATTCTAGTATATATGGCCGGCCATTTTCTGAGAAATGCATGCCAGCATTGTGTTGGTTGTGCCCATATAGGCTTGCTGAAGACTGAACGACAGGTCAACGCAAAGTAGACATGTTCTCTGAATTTCTCACTAATGCTTCAAGTATACAAAATCATGAAATTAATTAAAACCAGCACCTCTCTTGTTTTATGCAGCTAGTACTGAGCGCAACATGGAATCAGTTCATGACATCATCTTGTCATTGGAAGGTATTTGCACTCTTCAAATATGTGATTATCTTTCTGTTGTTTGTTGAAACACGAACTCAAATACATTGTGATTACCTTGCTGTTTTAGTTGCTGAAACACAAGCTTAAATGTGTGATTAGCTTGCTAAATGCGTTAACTTGATGTTCAGACCAGACTGATTGTTAATATCATTCTTCTACCTTAAAGAAAACAAAAGATAAGAACTGGTAAAACTTGATTCCAGCTTCAGATGGTTTGCATTTTACTGAGCTATGGTTTCTAGTGTTTTACTGAGCTATTATTGTGGTTTAATTTTCAAACCTACCACTATCATGTGTTCTCTTGATTTCTTTGCGTGGTCGTGCAATATTTCATTCTTCTAGTTGCAAAATGACCTCTCTTTTTAGCGTTACTTATACATTACACTTGCAGTCAGGTGCAAAAGTTACCTAATGCAACTCTTGCCTGCTTATATTCTCACTTTTTGTAACCTTCTTTCGGTTACATTTTAACTGATGCTATTGGAACAAGGCATTACCTATCTGCTGTATTATTATAGGTATACTTTGGTTACTGTTGGAATAAAGCATTAGCCCTATACACAATTTGTTAGTGTAGTATGGGATCAGATTCCAGTATATATATATATGTTGATGTATCACTTGTAATGGACATATTTGTACCTAGACACCACTAATTTTGTAATTCACCTATTGAGGCATATAGTCAAACACCTTGTGTACATGTTAGCAGCTGGGGTTCCATCTGTCCCTGTATGAACAGATCAGGTGGAGGGGCATGTCGCGCCTTGGCCATGTAGCGTTGAAAATCATTTAGCCAAGTTGTGCAGAGGAAAGCCGAGCAAAATCATGGTTTGCTTCCAGTCTGCCTTGGTGATGATGGACCAGAATCAAACGGATAACAGCCAGCGGTAGCCGGCCAGCAGTAGCTGGCCAGCAGGCAACTCGCTATTCAGCATTAATTATATATAGAGATTTCCTGAAGTGCAATTTCCTGAATGTTGCCCCATGATAACAGATAGAGAGATGCCTTTTTCGTATAAGATGAGAATGAACAATGAAGAGGACATGCTGGACACAAAGAATCAATAGGACATGCTCGATATAGAAGAATGAAGAAGACATGCAGGATACAGAAATTGGAGACGCTCAGAAAGAAGCTGAACAAGAATTACTTGTTCTTCACCCCACCAGCCACCTAGCTCCAGTGTGCCTGGCTCGTGGCTTTGACGCGTACTGTGTCAATCTGGGGCGTCTCCCTGTCCTCCCTCCTTGATCCCATCGGCGAGGGAGGCGAGCCGTCGCACCAGAGCAGGCCGAGCACGCGCGGGCGAGTTGCAGCGGCAGGACGGCAATCACGTGCGGGGCGAGTTGCAGCGGTGGGACGGCGAGCACGCGCGGGACGAGCTGCGTCTGCTAGACGGCGAGTGTGGCTATGAGCGCGCGGTGGCGGGGTGGGACGGCGGCGCTAGAGTCATTGGCCACTGCAGCGGCGTGGGTGCTCGTGGCCGGTGATGGGCCCGACGAAGACATGGCCTGCGATGGTGGCGCCGCGAAGCGGCGGAGGCGGGATGCGGAAGGCGGAGGACAATGGCGTGAAGGGGCAGGGGCAAGCCGCCGGTGCCAGCGGGGAGGGCTGGGAGGCACTGTAGCAGGCCGTGGAGGAGGCATGGCGGCGGTAGGGTGGGGCATTGGAAGGGGCCACAGGTTCCGTGGGTTTTGGGTTTCTGTTTCACGGGGAGACTTTTTCTTTCCTTTCTTACGGTACCGGGCGGAGCCATCGCAGGAAACTGCCATGCGAGCCGGGTGAAGCCATCGCACGAAACGAGTTCGCGTCGCCTGTGGACGGAATAAATCATTATGATTTAGTTGTAGAGATAGAGATTGTATAAAACAGTTCATATACAGTACAGTACATAAAGTTGGTCGAAGGCTTTCTCTCTCCTGGCTTCCCCTCTTCATTTCTCTCGCTGCACACAAGGTCTCAGCCGATGCCGATGCCGATGCCGCCGCCGCCGTACGTCGTCAGCCTGCCGATTCCGGCAAGGGGCCAGTCGCGTCGACGGCCACCTTGGAGGACATCCGGCCGTGGCTGCGGCCGCCCGCCCTTTCTAGCAAAGGGACACTCACGTCGACGACTCGACGGCCACCGCAGAGGGGATCCAGGAGGATGCGGCAAGATCCGAGGCGGTGGCGCTCGTATGTTTCCGATACTTCCTCGACCTCCCCAACCTTCCTCGTCGCGAGGTCAAGTGCCGTACCAGGTTCGTATGAAAATAATAAGTGCAAGTGCCATTATATGCCAAATGACATATTTTTGGGTTTGATTTTACGTGAATCTATCTCTAATAATAAAGAGGCAAAATTTTCGATCATTTTTTTCATACATCCATTTTTTCGTCCATCTCTTCCTAACTAACTCTGTGTTGTCTATAGTTCTCTTGATTTATATGATAGGTTCTGGATAGCTACGAATCCAAATCCAAATAGAACTCTACTATAGCAAATAAGCTGAATAGGAATCCTAATAGTAAACTACGGAGAGGAGAAATTGTCTGATAAGGTTCCTCCTGCTGATGGTCTTCAAATACATCCTGTTGAAGAGTTTTCTTTCTAGTGCTAATCTGTTGTACATGACTAAAAATACAAAAATATTAACAGTTTCAATCCGATGATTTGGATGCTCGATATGTTAGAAAAAAAAGTTCAGATCTTACTTGTACAGGTCACATTGTAAGATGAGATATACATGTCACATTGTGATGTTGTATGCTAGAACCTCCATGTATTTGATTAGAAAACGTGTTCAAGTATTTGAATGCTAGAAAATAATCTAAAGAAAACAGGTAGGAATGTGTTGAAAATATTTGAATTTTATGGAATTATCACATATTTGAATATGGGTTTCAAAAAGACATATTTGAATATTATTATAAAAGGTGTGATCAAAAGTTTGAATTTGATGAAATTCTAACTTAGAAAAAGTTCTTTGAAAGATTTACATACAGTTTGAAAATAAAAGTTAACCTGTATCAAGAGGGAGGAAAGAAGATGACTCATCCGGATTTTTTTTTTTGAATGCTCTCATCCACGTTCCTGAGACTACCCGCACTCATGGACCTCTATATTCATCCTCTATACGTCCTAGTCAGCCAGATTCTCTCCTCTATACTCAATTCTCCCGCACTCATCCATCCTCTATATCATCCTCTATCCACTGTAGGACCCACTTGTCACTTTATCTAAATATATCCATGTGTGATATAGTTTTGAAGGATTTATTAAGACGAATTTAATGGTGAAATTGAAATTTAATTTGGATTTTTAGTTTGTGAGTTATAACATTTTTTTCTTTTGTTTAGCAAGTGGGGCCCGCCACTATAGAGTATAGAGTAAGCATAGTATCACTCTAAATATAAAGTGAGAGAAAGGATAGAGTATCGTTTTAGAGTACCCAGTGCAGCAATTTTTACTTTATATTCATACTCTAAAGCTTTAGAGTATCGTTTTAGAGTACCCACTACGGGTAGTCTGACATACAGGGCACCGGTTGGTGCTGGCGCCTGGCGGGCTTGCGGAGTCGTTGGGGAGTGGTCGGGTGGATCCCATTAATGAAGGAGAGGAGTGATGGCCAATGGGGCCGAGAGTGATGATCGAGTGCCTCTGCAGAGCTGCAAGAGTAAGGGTGGGCAAAATACCCGATACCCAATTCCCGAACCCGAATTACCCGAACCCAGACCCGAAGTACCCGAACCCGAAATACCCGATCACAATTTCGGATAGTGATTGTAAAAACCCGAAATTAGTTCGGGTAATTCGGGTAATGTTTTCCGGTACCTGAACTACCCAAATTACCCGAAATATCTCAAGTATTTGCTCTTCTATTCCTAATATGAAGACATGAAGTATTTCAATGCCATATAAATATATTATTTGGTATGAATTAATGTAGATTTATGTTAACTTGATAATTGATTGGTTGGTAATTGATATGAAGACATGATGTGATTTATATGACTATTGTTTATTGCTTTAAAATGATACTTGAATTCTTCTAAAATGGTTGGTTTTGTCGATTTCGGGTATATCGGGTAAAACCCGAACCCGAACCCGAACCCGAATTATCGGGTACCCGAAATTTCGGGTAATACTTTTTCGGGACAAAATCGGGTAACAATTTTTAATACCCGAACTTCCAACTACCCGAATTACCCGACCCGAATTTTTCGGGTAACCCGAATGCCCACCCTTACGCAAGAGTGGAGGCAGGAGTGAAGGAGAGTGATGAGAAAGGAGGAAGGAGGAAGGAGCAGGGCGCGTCTGCGGCAAGAGTGGAGGCAGGCAACGGCGACTTTGACTGGAGCACAAGGGCGCGGCGTCTTGACTGGGGCACAAGGTCGCGCAGGGTGCGCGCAGGGGCGGAGCTGGGGCCGGGGCGGCCGTGTCGCACGCGGCGCTGCTGCTAGCTTGGCGCGGAAGCCGAGACCAGTCAAATTTGTCCGCGTCCTCGCGGTCGTTGGAACGTGCCCCCGATTTCCAAAAATTTTCAGTCAAGCTGTCACGTCAAATCTTAGATATATGCACGAAACATTAAATATAAACAAAAAAAACTAATTACACTGTTTGATTGAAAATCACGAGACGAATATTTTGAGTCTAATTAGGCCCTGACTGAACATTAATTGCTAAATAAAACAAAAGTGATACAGTAGCCAAATCCAAAATATTTCGCAAACTAAACACCCCCATACACGAGCATACATTGCTACAGATTTGGACATCACTGCTGACATCATCAGTGCCGGATTTGCAATAACCGATAATGATGTACCTTCACTGCCAGTTATTAGCTTCAGAATTTCAAAATGACGTGGGCGGTGTGGAAACCGGTAGTGAAGGGCTACATCACTGCCGGTTTATTCATTGAACCGGCAGTGAGTCGGCGGCCACTTATCACTGCCGGTTCTTGCTAAGATGTTATATGGGGGTGTTTTATGGGGTGTTCGGATAGTGATACAAAAACAAATTACAGAATCCGTCTGTAAATAGCGAGACAAATTAATTAAACCTAATTAATCCATCATTAGCACAAGTGTTGCTGTAATATTTTATTGTCAAATCATAAACTAATTAGGCTTGAAAGATTCGTCTCGCAATTTACACATAATCTGTGTAATTAGTTATTTTTTAGTGTATATTTAGTACTCCATGTATATATGCAAACATCCAAGATAACAGGGCGTAAAATTTTTGAACTGGAACTAGCCTAAGCCAAGCGAACAGCCTAGCTCCGCGTATGTCCTATAAATACTCGTAGGTAGCACAATCCACAACGGCAGTTCATCAGATGCGATGCGCATCTCGCTGCCGTAGGTAGGAGACATACATTGCCAAGTCGTAGACGCACGCACGTAGCACATAGGAGTATATACACCTCCGTAATGGCGCCAATCTCTGCAGCTATCCTATTACTAGCTGCGGCAGCGGTGCTGATGGCAGTGGCGTTACAGCTCTCTGTTGCAGCAGCCATGGCGGCGTCGCCACCGGCACCGGTTGGGCTGCCCGGCTGCAGCACCACCTGCGGCAACGTAAGCGTGCCGTACCCCTTCGGCTTTGGGCCCTCCCACTGCTACTGGCCGGGGCTCAACCTCACCTGCGACACGCGCCACCACCCTCCGCAGCTGCTCCTCGGCGACGGCAGCCTCCGGGTCACCGAGATCTCTCTGTCGCATCAAACCGTGCGCGTCATGCGCACCGGCTCCATCATAGACACAACCGGCGACCTAACCTCACCTGGCTGGAACGCCTCGCTCAACTTCGGCCGCGGCTTCTGGGAGCACGGCTACCTGCTGTCGGACCGAAACGACCTCATCGTCTCCGGATGCAACGTGATGGCGACCATTCTGGCGGACACCGTCGGGGAAGAAAAAAGCAAGATCATCGGCGGCTGTGCCTCCTTCTGCACCCTGACGGGCGACGATAGCGGCGGCAGCGGCAGCGGCATCTTTTCCGCGGAGTTCTGCACCGGCACGTCGGGCTGCTGCGTGGCGCCCCTCGCTTTCAGTGGCGTGCCCGTGCCCAATGGAGTACAGGCTAGGTGGCTTAACAGTGGAAATAACCACACTTGGGACCAGACTTTTTATCCTGGAATCGTGTCCGTCGTGGAGCATGGGTGGAACAACAGGAGCCAGGAGGTGTTGAACGGATTCAAGGAGGCTCCGCTTCTGCTCGATTTCGCGGTGCCGCTAGGCCCGCCACACAAAACAGACTGGAATAACTGCCCCATGATCTGCAAGAGTGAGCACAGCGAGTGCGTTGTCAGCGTCCCGGGCTACTACGCGTGCAAATGCGAGGATGGCTACGACGGCAACCCTTACCTCGCCAGCGGGTGCCAAGGTTAGTCTCCACGCACTCTGTTCTCTGTCCTATAAAATAACTTATTTTACGTTTGCCTAAGTCATTGGTCAAGTTTATATTAAAAAGATACTAGAGGTATTATTAAATTTATCATGGAATAATATTTTTTTTATTTCTTTTGCGAGGATATATTTTCATATTATACCTGTTTGGTATCCTAATTCCTAAATGCTGATGTTATAAATTTTGTCAAACTCAGAATAACTTAACTTAGAACAAATCTAAAACATTGGTTATCATTTTGGGAACAAGGAAGTACAGCCTGGTTCATTTGGATGTACAAAAATATTCTATGTTTGCGTATTTATAGGAAAGCCTAGTCTTGGCTTAGAATGAATTTATTTTCAAAGAGTTTTAATATGTTTTAGAATGAATTTCTATTGTTATTGTTACATGGTTTGTTTACACTACCCCAGATCTTGACATCACTGCCGGTTTAAAACCCCACGTTCACTACCAATTTTTTGAACCGACAGTGGCAAACCGGGGCCGGTTCTTATCGCGCGTCACAAGTCACAAGTCACGCGATTTCTTGCACGAAAAACACGCGCTTCACGGCCACCGGCGCTCAAACCTCTGACCTCCACTTGCGAGTTGTTTATTTCCAAATGAGATTTTCGTCCTAGCCATTTTATGTTTATCTGATTTTGAAATAAAGATTTGGGACCCTAAAGAAATTCAAATGAAAAAGTTGCTAACTATAAAGTTTCATAACTTTTCGAGATCTACAACTTTCATGTTGGTAGTTTCTTCATCTGAGGTTATTTACAAAATTTGAATTTTAAATTTGAGAAATTTAAACGTAGTTTTCCATGACAAGATGATTTCAAATGGAAAAATTGTCAACTATAAAGTTTCATAACTTTTTGAGATTTACAACTTTCATTTTTGTTGTTTGTCCATTCGAGGTCGTTTAATACATTCAAATTTCAAAATTTTATAAATTTGAACGTAGTTTTCCTCGATAAGATGATTTCAAATCAAAAACTTGTCAACTACAAAGTTTTATAACTTTTCGAGATTTACATCTTTCATTTTGATAGTTTCTCCATCCGAAGTCATTTACAAAATTTAATTTCAAATTTGATAAATTCAAATGTAGTGAACATTGACAATATGTGTCATAACTTTTGAAGATTTATAACTTTATTTTGGTCATTTGTTTATCTAAGATTGTGATAGTAACATTGTTCACAAATCTTACATATCTCTCTTGTAGTTTATAAAACTATAAGAGAGATAACAATCTCGAATGAACAAATGACCAAAGTAAAATTTGTCGATCTTGTAGTTCATAAATTTCTCATCTAAAGTCATTTAATATTTCAAAATCACGATTGAAATTTTCATTTTCTGAAATTTAAAATTCAAATCGATAAAACACGGTCACATGAAAAGATGGACATAATAATAGTTGTAATAACACAAAAAATTGATAGAGTATGATTTTAGAAGTTTTAGAAAAAAAAATCATCAAATTTGAAGTTAGTATGAGGGAGAAAAAACTAGTTACAAATTTAAGCCAGAGATTATAAAGAGAAATCAGAGTTCTTCAACAATTTAAAATTTTAATTTTAAATAGTATTTCGAAGCAGTAAACGATTTCAAATGAAAAAGTTGTCAATTATAAAGTTGCATAACTTTTTGGCCTACAACTTTTGTTTTGGGCGTTCCTCCATTCGAGGTCATTTCAAAAATTTAAATTTCAAATTTTAGAAATCGAACGTAATTTTCGTTAGATACATAATTTCAAATAAAAATATTTGGACATACAAATGACCTCAAATTAAAAAGTTTGAACTACAAAGTTGTAGATCTCGTTGAGTACTACAACTTTAATATAAAGTTCGTCTTCGTTGGACATCATATAAAAAAATTATGAAGTTTTCTTGTAGCATATCACTGTCGGTTCAAGCCACGCACCGACAGTGATAGTATCAGTGTCGGTTCTCGACTAAAACCGGCAGTGATGACCTAATATCACTGTCGGTTCTTTATTATAACCGACAGTGATGTGAACTGACAGTGAAGACCCGATATCAGTGTCGGTTGGTCTTATCACTGCCGGTTTTAGCCAAAAACCGGTAATGATGTGCAGTGACAGGTTATCACTGTCGGTTTTTTAAAATCCGGCAGCGATGCAGCTGGCAATGATGTCCAATTGTGTAGTAGTGTCAGCTGAACTTTTCTTCACATCAATAAACTAATAAATTTAACTTTTCTTCACATCAATAGTATTTATGTTTGCCTTGAATTAAATACTAGTGGATCTAGGTAATTAGAAACATACGTATAGTTTATTTACTTTATATTTATTTAATTCTTTTCTGTAACAACTTATATATATTGGCTAGGGGTAGATTTTAGGGATATTTTATTTTATGTTTTATACATATAGATAGATATGAGTAACTTATATGCAAATCAAATGGGTAACTCTACATTATATCTTTCATAATTGTGGGGATTGACAATTTGAAACCAAATTGAGGCATTACATTAAATTATCTTTTGTAATGACATAGGTTGGTAGTTTATATGTAGTATTTTGGGTTATTTATATTTCACAATCATAGAATTGAGTAATATTTATGAAAATATAATAGATCTAATGGCTACTATTCTCTACAATGGTTAGAGTTGGCCAACTTAATGGCCAGATGTTCCTAAGCATTTATGATAATTTTCTAGTATTTATCTTTACTTATGCCTCTTGTGAGAATTTTTGTGGCGGCTCCGTTCAGGGCTTCTAGTTAGTAGTAGTAATATATACATTGTTATCATTTCTGTTGCACTAATGTGGATATCTTCAGTATGTTTTTATTTAAAACCTAGGCTTAATTTATATATACAATTGTTGATTAACTAAAATGTTTTGCAAATCTATATTATTGATAGTATAAAAGCAAGGACATCTTTTATGATAAAGAAATATTATTATGGATATAATTCTCTGATAAGAAAATTCAAACTTCTTGAGAAGTGGTGGAGGTTAATGCAGACTAAATGTGGCTATAACTAACTGGTCATTGAGATTTATTTTAGTAAATACTACTATCCTCCTAAGGTTAGCACTACTACCACACTACTACCACACTACAAGCTGGACCACTGATCTCAATCAACATGGTGCGGTTTTAAATAATTGTCACGTATTGCAGTAATTAATAGTGGTCTATGACCTAAAATCTTTATTTTAAACAAATACAAAAGGAGAGTTAATAAAGTATATAATAAGCACCAGAGTTTTAGGTCAACTCTTTAGGATATAAAACTTTGTAGCACTAATAAGATAAAATTTTGAAAATTGGATTCTAAATTTGTAGTGTGATAATTTACAACAATGGCAAAGACACTTTAAACTAAAGTTTCAACAAAATGTGTATTCAAGATAAAAAGAGGTGCCTTATAAAGGAAAAAATTGCATATAGATAATAAAATATATAGATTAATAATAGTCAATAAGATCACAACAAGCTAGTGACTACATGTTATGGTCGGCAAGACATATGAACGCCGAGCCAAGGAGCAAAGTGGCTGAGACGTGAGCGCGTCGCGTCGTGCGCGTGCTGTGCACGATCACCACCGGCCAGAGGCCGAGTCAGGCCGAGTCTCCGGGCTGGCACAGCTATCAGTTGATTCGGTTTTGATTTGATTAGAGGTTTCCTTAATTATAGCATCAAGTTGTTGGGTCAGATTTTGTGTAAGAGTCACACTTGGCCAATTAATGAGATTAGCCTGGGATTGTGTCATTTGACACCCTTGGGCGCCCGTCATCCTTCTCTCCTTCCTCCTCGCGCGTGCCCTAGCCGCCACGGCGCCTCGCCGCCACCAACGCCAGCGCCCGCACCACTCTCCTCCCTACTCGCTACGTAGCAAGGCCAAGCGCCATACCAACCTGGTATCAGCTGCCTCGCTACCCATGGAGTCCTCCGCCGCCGCCACCAACGCTCCGTCGCCGTCGATCCCACCCGCCTCCACCACCATTCCCACGTCGGGCGTGTCGCTGCCCCTGGTGAACATGACACCGCCCGCGCCGCCGCCCACCCTAGCCTCGATCGCTGAGACGTTTGCCAGCATGCAACTCCAGATGGCCGCCATGAACAACCATCTGGCGGATTAGGGGGCGCGACTCTCGGCCCTCGACGGCAGGCCGGCGTTTCCCCAGTTCGGCTTGCCCGGGTATGGGGGCGTCCCTCGCCTGCCCGCGTCCTCGTCTCCGATCATCACCGAGATCGCGTCCAGCACCGAGGACTCCTCCACCTCGGCATCGGTGACACCCTCCCTGCCGCTATTCCCCCAGCAGCCGGCGCCAACACCGCCGCCCGGTGGAGTGCCGATCACTCAGATCGCATTCCCGCACTCCCCATCGCCAATACCAGGGTTCGGGGCCATGGCTTCCATGCCGCTCCCGGCCTCCGCTCATATGGCACCATCACCGCCGTACCCCCCGCCGCCATCGGAATGGGAGTCCGCCATCGTGCCCAAGTATCACAAGATCACCTTCGAGACATACGATGGCCGCGATGTTCCGCTGGGGTGGCTCAACAAATGCGAGCAGTTCTTCCGCGGCCAGCTCACTCGGGAGGTCGACAAGGTGTGGATGGCCTCCTATCACCTGAAGGGGGTCGCCCACCAGTGGTACCTTGTCCTGGAGACCGACATCGGCCGCCCATTGTGGCCGGATTTTCGCCGGTACTGCCTGCAACGCTTCGGCCTAGCCCTCAACACCAACCACCTGGCCGACCTTGGCCAGGCTGCCATTCGGCGCCAATGTGGATGCGTACATGGAGGCGTTCCAGGCTAGGGCGGCGCACGCGGGGGACCTCACCACGCTGTAGCGCGCCAAGCTCTTCACCGGCGGTCTCCCCGACTATATCCGCATAGATGTGGAGATGCACCAGCCCTAGAACCTTCAACACACCATGTATTTGGCTCGGGCTTTTGAGCACCACAACATGCCACAGCGGCCGGCCCTCCCAGCTCCTCAGCGGCCTGTGCGCCGCCCCGGGGGCGCGCCGCCAACCCTGCCAGCTCCCTCGATGGGCACCACGACCGTCTCCGCCAAGGCCTTCAAGCGGCTCACACCTGAGGAGATGGTGGAATGCCGTAAGCTCGGCCTCTGCTACAATTGTGACGAGCCATTCGCTCGTGGGCACAAGTGTGCCCGGCTGTTCTACCTGGAGGCTCCGGATTACATTGTGGAGGAGCCGGAGGAGCAAGACGACGCGCCGCCACCAGCCGAAGAGACCCAGTTTGGCCCTGACAAGCTGATGATCTCCTTGTCTGCGGCGATGGGCATTTGGGCACGTGACACCATGCAGATGCGCGTCAAGATTGGCGCCCACGAGTTCACGGCGCTCTTGGACTCGGGGTCGACACACAACTTCATCAACCCTGATGCAGCAAGCCGCGCCGGCCTTCAGTTCTCCGACAGCGTGGGCGCCCACGTCATCGTCGCGAATGGCGACCACGTCGACTGCCAGGGCCTCGCGCGCAGCGTTCAGCTGCGCATCGGCACCAAGCGGTTCACGATGGACTGCTTCTCCATCCCCTTGGCGTCGTACGACATGGTCCTCGCCCTCATGTGGTTGAGGTCGTTGGGACCCATCCTCTGGGACTTCACGACGCTACACATGGCGTTCTCGTTCCGTGGTCGCCGGGTGGTATGGACCGGCGTGGGGCGCGCCGGCCGAGACTTCCGCGACGTCCCTGTTCACCACCGACCTCTGCATTGACAAGGGTTCCGAGCGCGCCCTCCTGGACCTGTTGCTGGACGCCTACCACGACGTGTTCGCCGAGCCCGAGGGGCTCCCACCGGCCCGGGCGTGCAATCACCACATCCATCTGAAGCCCAACACCGAGCCCGTGGCGGTCCGCCCGTACCGCTACCTACAACTTCAAAAAGACGAGCTCGAGCTCCAATGCGAGGCGATGCTCCGGCAAGGGATCATCCGGGCCAGCACCTCACCCTTCTCCGCGCCCGTGCTATTGGTGAAGAAGCAGGACGGGTCTTGGCATTTCTATGTCGATTACCGTGCCCTCAATGCGGTCACGGTGAAAGACAAGTTTCCCATCCCGGTCGTCGAGGAGCTACTCGATGAACTACATGGCACCAAGTTCTTTACTAAGCTTGATTTGCGCTCGGGCTGTCATCAGGTGCATGTTGCTGCTGCAGATGCCATAAGACGGCGTTCCGGACACACCACGGACACTTTGAGTTCCTGGTGATGCCTTTCGGCTTGTCCAATGCTCCCTCGACGTTCCAGGCGCTGATGAACTACGTCCTCAAGCCGTTCATCCACCGCTGCGTCCTCGTCTTCTTCAACGACATACTGATCTACAACTCCTCCTGGACGGAGCATCTCCGACACCTGCGCGCCGTCCTCGACGTCCTCCACGCGCACCAGCTCCACCTCAAGCGGTCGAAGTGCGTGTTCGCCACCTCGGCAGTCCACTACCTCGGGCATGTGATCACCGGGGAGGGGGTGGCCATGGACACGGCCAAAGTGGCAGCCGTGCAGTCCTGGCCGCGCTCTCGCGCTGCGCGCGGCCTACGCGGCTTCCTCGGGTTGGCCGGGTATTACCGGCGGTTCATCAAAGACTACGGGATCATCGCCGTGCCACTGACACAGCTGCTTCGCAAGGACGCGTTCCAGTGGTCGGACGCTGCCGAGACCGCCTTCTCCGACCTCAAGGCCACCCTCACCACCGCCCCGGTCCTGCACCTCCCGGACTTCGCCGCCACTTTCGTCGTGGACTGCGACGCCTCCTGATCGGGCTTCGGCGCTGTGCTGTATCACGACGGCGCGCCCATCGCCTTCTTCAGTCGGCCGTTCGCCGCGCGTCACCTCAAGGTGGCGGCGTATGAGCGCGAGCTGATCGGGCTTGTTCAGGCGGTGCGCCACTGGAGACCCTAACTTTGGGGGAGGGCGTTCGTCGTGAGGACGGACCACTGCGCCCTCAAGTTCATGCTGGACCAGCGCCTATCTACAATTCTGCAACATCACTGGATTAGCAAGTTGTTTGGGTATGATTTCAGGGTGGAGTTTCGTCCCGGCAGCTCCTACATCGTTGCCGACGCTCTCTCTAGGCGGGACGGCGAGGAGCCGCTGCTGGCCGCCCTCTCCGGTGCACACGCAGCTTGCTTCTCGGCCATCTCGGTGCCTACCTTCCGGCTCTTCGATGACTTGCGCCGGGAGGTGGACACCGACCCAGCCCTGCACGCTCGTCGCGACGCCGTGGCCACCGGGGACCATGGTGACTCCTGGTGCGTCCACGAGGGGCTACTGCTGCACAAGGGGCGCGTCTTCGTGCCCAGCTCCTCGCTGATCCTCGACGACGTCCTCTAGCTTGCCCACACGGGGGGGCACGAGGGCATCCAGAAGACGTTGCTCCGCCTCCGCACAGAGTTCTTCGTGGAGCATGACCGCCACGTCGTCGGCGACTTCGTGCGGTCCTGCACGGTGTGCCAGCGGAACAAGATGGAGACGCTACATCGGGCCGAGTTACTGCAGCCCCTGCCGGTGCCGTCCTGTGTGTGGGTGGATATCTCCCTCGACTTCATCGAAGCCCTGCCCAAGGTCCATGGCAAAAGCGTGCTGCTCACAGTGGTGGACAGGTTCTCGAAGTACGCTCATTTTATTCCACTCGGCCACCCGTACACAGCCTCGTCGGTGGCCCGCGCCTTCTTCCAGGACATTGTTCGGCTCCACGGCTTCCCGGAGTCCATCGTCAGCGACCGTGATCCGGTATTCACAAGTCATGTGTGGCGCGACCTCTTCCGTCACGCCGGCGTGAACCTCCGCATGAGTTTTGCGTTCCACCCGCAGACAGATGGGCAGTCCGAGGCTGTCAACAAGACCATTACCATGTATCTTCGGTGTTTGACAGGTGATCGCCAGCGTGATTGGCTTGATTGGCTCCCATGGGCTGAGTTTTGCTACAACTCGGCCTACCATACGGCGCTCCAGACCTCCCCGTTCCAGGTGGTGTACGGGCGGCCGCCCCCGGAGTTGCTGCCCTATGTACCGGGGCAGGCGTGTACGGAGGCGGTGGACACCCTGCTCGCCAACAGGGATGAGTTCCTTGAGGAGGTGCGTGCTCGTCTTCTTCAAGCTCAAGAGCATGCCCGCCAGTTCTACGACGCCAACCACCGCGAGCTCGAGTTCGCCGTCGGCGATTGGGTGCTCCTTCGGATGCTCCACCGCCACATGAAGAACCTAGTGCCTGGGGGCCAGGGCAAGCTAGCGCCCAAGTACGCCGGCCCGTTCCAGGTGATAGGCCGCATCGGTGAGGTCGCATACCGCCTCCAGCTTCCCGATGGCGCGTGCATCCACGACGTCTTCCATGTCGGTGTCCTGAAGCCGTTCCGGGGTACACTGCCGTCTGCCGCACCGGCCCTGCCTCCTCTACGCCACGGTCGACCGCTGCAGTGCCCGGAACGCGTCCTCCACTCCAAACTTCGCCGCGGCGTGTGGCACGTTCTCGTCGAATGGGCGGGCATGCCGGTGTCGGAAGCAACTTGGGAGCCGGTCCCGGCGTTTCGCGAAGCCCATCCCTCCTTCCAGCTCGAGGACGAGCTGTTTCCCGAGGGGGGAGAGATGTTATGGTCGGCAAGACATATGAACGCCGAGCCAAGGAGCAAAGTGGCTGAGACGTGAGCACGTCGCGTCGTGCGCGCACTGTGCGCGATCACCACCGGCCAGAGGCCGAGTCAGGTCGAGTCTCCGGGCTGGGACAACTATCAGTTGATTCGGTTTTGATTTGATTAGAGGTTTCCTTAATTATAGCATCAAGTTGTTGGGTCAGATTTTGTATAAGAGTCACACTTAGCCAATTAATGAGATTAGCCTGGGATTGTGTCATTTGACACCCTTGGGCGCCGGGCGTCCTTCTCTCCTTCCTCCTCGTGCGTGCCCTAGCCGCCACGGCGCCTAGCCGCCGCCAGCGCCAGCGCCCGCACCACTCTCCTCCCTACGTAGCAAGGCCAAGCGCCATACCACTACAGATGGCAATAGAGAAAGAACATGCGGATTAATATTACTATTTTTATTAGTTGTAGGTATTATTATGTAGTATCTAATATTATACCTCCTAAAATTCTAGCTCCTGCAAGAGCACGGACTGATAGACCAGTGATTCAACATTTGTATCGCTTAATAGTACTGGTCCATGCAAACGCTCAGAAGCAAGTCTTACTAGCAAATGTGGGTTGTGCGCTCCAACAGAATATACATCATGTTGTGAGGTCACCTAGGCAATTAGAGATTTGGATTCATTCAACAATCGTCATTCAACAAACATCTTCATATCAGAAGTTATACTGTCACCGGACTGGACGTTCGTGAGCACGGGTTGCGAGTCCAGCGGGTCAGATATGGTATAGATCGAGAGGAGCACGAGGGCATTGTGGTAGTAAAAGAAAGGCTAACGGAAGACAATTCCTTCCTTTTCTTTTAAAATTAATGTTTATTTCTGCCATGTGTGAATTTGTTGGGTTGATTTATCTCCAGATGTCAATGAGTGCAAGTTCCCGGGTGAAAAGCGAGTGTGCTTCGGCGTATGCATCAACACAATCGGGTCATATGTTTGCCAGTGCCCGCAAGGCACTTACGGTGATCCCAGCGTCGAGGGTGGCTGCGTCAATTATAACTACAACAAAGGTCAGTATCTGTACAAACACACCCTGGAGTAGTGGAGGTGGCGTACACAGACACAACGGTATCTTAAGTTGATTTATCTGTAGCAGATACAGTGTTGCCTACGGTGTCTCAGGGGCCAACAGTGATAATGCCCGGTTGCAACACCACCTGCGGCGACGTGATCGTGCCATACCCCTTCGGCTTTGGGCAACCCGGCTGCTACTGGCCGGGGCTTAACCTCACCTGCGACATGCGCCCCAGTCCCCCGCGACTGCTTCTCGACGGCAACGGCACCCTCCAGGTCGTGGACATCTCCTTGCGCAACTCCACAGTGCGCGTCATCCATCATTGCGGGCCTTATTATGGCTGCACCGACGTCTTAGACCACATGTTCGATGATGAGGTTTGCCTCCCAGGCATCGGTGAGCCCTATGTGCTGTCGACTAGGAACGAGTTCATCGTCATCTCCGCGTGCGACTCGCTTGTCACCCTCCACGGGGAGTACAGAAATGGCAGCAGCAACACCGACAGTATCATCAGCCGAGCTGTCCCAACAGAAGAAACCTGCGGCCGGCTCTGCTCCGGCCATGCGCCTATCTCTGCAGGCAGCACGCCCAAGAGAGTTGAATTAATCGCCCCCCAACTATTGGCGTTCATCTCGGAGGTGGGGTTGACTGATCAGTGGAACAAGTTCTTCAACACGAATGATCAAACCACCCATTACATATCATCTCCCATTGTTCTACAATGGGCCGTTAAGCAAGGCTTGTTGGCGCCTGCTGCCAACAACTCAGGCAAGTGCCCAGGGGACGTCGCAAGCCGCCTTTGTAAGAGTGACAACAGCGACTGCTGGCAAGAGAATGGAGGCTTTACGTGCCATTGTTCCAAGGGCTACGACGGCAACCCTTACGTCGCCGATGGATGCAAAGGTCACTACTGATTTTACCCGAGTAGATATTCTTCCTCCTCATGCATATCAGTATTCACTAGTTTATAGTTCTTTGGAAAGGCTTCCCTTGTTCATAATTGTTCATCCTCATTGGCTACAGATATTGATGAGTGTAAGGACCCAGCGCTACATAAATCATGCTTAGGTGCCTACTGCAACAATTTACCTGGACACTACGAGTGCCGGTGCCCACGAGGAATGCACGGCAACGCATATAAGCACGGTGGCTGCATTGTCAACAAGTTCCCAACAGGTGAGAACCACTGGATTCTCATGTCTCCATGATCCTTCTGCTGACACTGTAAGTACATAAGTAGCTTGCAAAAATGATCATAATAGTGTATGTGTATGTACATTTTCAGGTATAATTATTGGTTTGTCAGTTGCTAGTGGCCCAACGCTCCTTCTGATAGTTCTGGGTACATGGTTTCTACACCGCAAGTTTAAACAACGCAGGATAAAAGTACAGAAACAAAAGTACTTCAAGCAAAATCGTGGACAATTGTTGCAACAGCTGTTGTCCCAAAAGGCAGACATTGCAGAAAGGATGATAATACCATTGGATGAGCTTGCAAAGGCCACAAACAACTTTGACAGAGCTCGTGAGATTGGTGGCGGAGGGCATGGTACTGTATACAAAGGAATTCTATCAGACCTACATGTGGTGGCCATAAAAAAGTCAAAGATTACAGTCCAGAAAGAAATAGATGAGTTCATAAATGAGGTAGCAATCCTCTCACAGATCAACCATAAGAATGTGGTAAAACTCTTTGGATGTTGCCTAGAGACCGAGGTGCCATTGTTGGTTTATGAGTTTATCTCCAATGGAACACTTTATCACCATCTCCATGTTGAAGAACCGAGGTCCCTATCATGGGGCAGTAGGTTGAGGATTGCAACCGAGATAGCTAGTTCTCTTGCCTATCTTCACTCATCAGTTTCAATCCCAATAATCCATAGAGATATTAAGTCCAGTAACATACTACTTGATGATACAATGACATCAAAGATATCGGACTTTGGAGCTTCAAAGTACATCCCGGTTGACAAAACTGGGTTGACAACAAGGGTTCAGGGAACCATAGGATACTTGGATCCTATGTACTTTTACACTAGCCGCCTCACCGAGAAAAGTGATGTCTACAGTTTTGGCGTAATTCTTGTGGAGCTGCTCACTAGGAAAAAACCATTTTCGTTTTTGTCCTCTGAAGGCGACGGCCTTGTTTCCCATTTTATTAACCTACTTTCTAAGGGAAATCTTATTCAGATAATAGATCCACAAGTTATGGAGGAGGGAGGCATAGAAGTCCAAGAAGTTGCTACACTTGCAGCATCGTGTATAAATTTAAGAGGTGAAGAAAGGCCAACAATGCGACAGGTAGAGCATACACTACATGGGCTTGAGGGTCCCCATATTTATAACAGACATGGTATTCTAGCTATGGAACCCCGAAATGACAGCATTACGACGGACAATCCATTACTGAGTGGACAAGGGCAAAGATATGAGAAACCATGTAGCAGAAGATACAGTTTGGAGCAAGAGATGATGATGTCTTCAAGCTACCCTAGGTAGCAATGCTCTGTTTGCGCATTAGCATAAGAGGATCCGTTAACATCTCCTAGGAGTAAGTACACATGTGCATGATGGTTGAACTCAATGCACAGTTTCTCACCATCGCTTTTGTTTGGTAGCACGATTCCAGTGTATTCGCTCTCCACCTTTAATAATCCAGATGAGATACAGTTATTTAATTGCTTTTAATTAAATTTTGTCTTGTCTGACTCGTCTCATTTACCAGTTGATTCGTACGGCTTCTCCTGGAATAACACAACATGGAAGTCATTTGTTTTGTGGCGACGCTGCGTGCGCTGTGCCAACTGGATGTCCCTGGTGCCTTGGCAAAAACTGCGGGTTTTCAAAACAGAGCATCTGGCTCGTGGGTCGAGATCACCTACGTGCATGGCCGGAGTACAAGTCGCCCACCTTTTTATGTCACTATTTTCCCTGTATGTACACGTTCAGCGCATGTTATTCTGACGAACACATGAGTGTCACATCCGGTTTTAAAAATAAAACCAGACATACACTATATGTTAAATAATAAAATCAAATCTCACATATAGCCACAGGTAATGAAAATACCAAGAGACAAATGCTTAATAAATAGCGTACTTAGTATATAAAACATAACCTCAGAGTGCAAACAACGGAAAAACAATTCCGATTTCCGAGTGTAGACTTTACTCCGTAGGAACAAACTGACTGGTTGATCATAAGTCTAAACTTCTCCTGAGGTGTGGGGGAAGATAGCAAGAGTGAGTCCATGTCGAACTCCACAAGTATAGCAACAAGATAGTATAGATCCCATAAACTCATGATCAATGTAACATAAATAATGTAGAGCATAAAACGGTAAACAATGAGCATGTTAGCAATCAAAAGTCATCATCTTAAATGTAAGGATTCCAAGGCCGCTCGTGTCCTTGAGCAAGGGTAGTATACCAGTTTAATAAACTCTGCGCAGAGATGTACACTTTCACTGTGAGAGTGGGTTACCCTTTTGCCCGAGGCGGCCAACCTCTTAGCCCACTACCAAGGAAGGCCGGCAGGGTCCACTATGAAGCCTTTCAAAGGTTTGTCTAACAAGTTAGGGCCGCTAGGTTTCATCAGTCAGCCTATGTGATACACTCACGCAGGGATCCACAGTCTGTTTTTCCCCATTTGCGCCACAAGGATAACCTCTAACAAGCTAGAAAAGGTACTCATACTTGACTAAAGCCAGAGCCACGTAGCCCTCACAGTTGTACTGTCAATCCTGGAGATTCTCTTACGGATAAATTCTCAAGTTGCTAAAAAGTCATTTTATCGTTTGTTGCTTAAACATTAATCAAGTCATAAGATCATGGCCACAAAAAGAAAACCCAAGCTATACTTGCTTTAAATCAAGATCATTTCTCTGATCCAAATCTTCAATTAATAGCTTCTTGAATCTCTACGTAAATCTCACCGACTGGACTTGATCAATAAATCACCACACACGCATCGAACAATCATACACGAAGCAAACAATGAATAATAATTAGAACAGTACACCAACATCAAGAAAACATGTTTAAAAGTCTATAAAAATATTTCACACGTCACTACGATCACACAAACGCGAATTTCACCGAAATCGGATTTAAAACACAAAAGTTATGAATTAAACCATATTTTCTTTAGTAAAATAATAACTTAAATCTAACCATGAATTTTAAAAGTGATAAACATATATAATAGTAGGAAGAACATGTAGAGTACGCAATTACAAATCTAACGCAAGTTGAATGGGTTAAATCGGAGCTAAAACATAAAAACAGTGGTGATCGATTGCTAATTATAGGTCACGTATTTCTATCGTAATTTTTGAATTTGTTTTTCTATAAGAAAACGGTCATAATACATGCATGACGCGATGATGAGGTCATCAAGCTAGCAAGTAATTGGAGCAGGGCAAAGCATGCACGGCGCACAGGATGACAGTGTAACCCAAATCGAACTCACCTAGACCGTTTTCGGGTTCAGAGACGAGACGTAGACGACGGGAGGCTTGACTGGGCGGAAGGCGACGGCGAGCACGGCAGCGGCGGCTTTGCTCTGCTCGTCGACGGGGTCTTTAACCAAGCATGCATGCGTGACCCTCGTGAAAGAAGTAGCATCTGACGTTTCTATCCTTGGACGAACTGGGTGACCACTATTTGCATCTACTGAACATGAAGCATCACGGTGTCCCAACGAACTTGCACGCTGGAGCGCTAGGTGCTTGATTTGGAGAAGAAGGTGCTTCACGTAGGAGTCCTCTGGCCTCCTGTGCATGGGGCGGCAGGACGACAGGTGAAGAGATAGGCGGCGGCGGCGGCAGATTACGTGGGTACATATTAATCAGTTTTCAAGGGTTTTGCAAGAAGATGCGATGGAACAGTCTTGGTATTTATAGATGAGTATGGATGAGTCCCTGCCGTGCACGACTTACAGATTAAATAGGGAGAGCGATGAGGCAAGGAAAGCTAACAACTCTGTTACAAAGAAAGCCAACATCCAGTTGAGAAAGCTAATAATTGTTTCCCTCTAAAGATTAATATTTTATATTATATCATCTCGTAAAAAAATTGCAAGGGGAAAATAAAAGAAAAAGAACAAAATTGATAGGAGATTGATTAGCGAGCAACAGCTCTCCGGCGAACGTAGGATAAGGCCATACGGACCTCGGCGACACGAACCAAGGGCATGAAAATAGAGCGGGGATGATCGCGAACTCTTCTAGGGGTTCAACGCAGCCGGGGAAAAAGATCGGCGCGGCAGCATGCATGGTCGGCGGCGAGACCTCGCTGGCACGCACGGACTCAGCCCTAGAGGCCATGAATCGACTCAGGAATTTCACGGTAATAAAGAGAATGAATTGGGATCTCACCACGTGCAAACTCGAAGGCTGAGATGGGTCGAGGACAACGGACGACCGGAGATGACGGACGGTGCGTTCTCTGCAACGTCCGGCGATGTCGGATAAGCAACTGAGAACCTCGGAAACAAGAGGCAAACGATGCGGCGAAGATCACTACCGCGTGAAGACGTGCAGCAGCCTGTCCAAATCGTCGGGGAGGCGGAGAGTTTGACGAGCACGAGCAACAATGGCGGCTGCTAGGGCTTCCAGCGGCGATGCGTGCTCGGTAGGGTGGCGGCTGCGCGTGGATGGGAAGGAAAAGCTAAAGAGAGGTGCGGCGGCCTTTATATAGCAGCGCGTGCACATGCCTATCGCATCTAACTGCTGGAAAATCGGAAACGGCAGCTGCACAACTGAGGAAAGGCAGCGCCGACGGCTTGGTTGCTTGGCCGAAGTAATGTGTGCGGCAGCTCCTAATTAGCTAGGCTGCAGCGAGAGATAGGCCAAAGGCCAAAATAGAGAAACATTTTTTTTCCCAAATTCTTTTGTGAACTGAATTTTCCAAATAATTTTCAAAAGAAATTTGAATTCAGTTTTGAATTTCATTTTAAAACCAAATAGTACAGTAGAACCAAATAGTATTATTAACTAAGTTGCATGCACACATAAATAACATAATTGAATCAATTTCACCTATTTTAAAAAGATGCAAATTTTAAGGTGTTACAATGAGGCGCACACGGTCTCCACCGCTGTGTGTTTGGGCCTCGTAGACATATCAATCTGGGAAAAGCGCCAGCTTCAAATTTTTGTATCGGATTCTTTTCAAAAATGTGAGCGTGGCGTACCCGTTCATCTTCAGGCCCTCCCGTTGCTACTGGCCGGGGCTCAACGTCACCTGCGACACGCGCCACCAGCCCCCACGGCCGTTGCTCGGCGACTTAGGGGGTGTTTGGTTTGAGACGTTAAAGTTTAACAAACACTGTAGCACTTTCGTCTTATTTGACAAAAAGTTTCAATCTTGGACTAATTAGGCTTAATAGATTCGTCTCGTAAATTACTCCTAATCTGTGTCGATATGCATGCAATTAGTCTACATTTAGTACTCCATACATTTGAGAAAACATTGATGTGATGGGAGTTAAACTTTAACACATTGAAACCAAACGGGCCCTTAACCTCACTCAGTTGTAACGCCTTGCTCGAATTCTGCCGCAGCTTCAGGGAGCACGGCTACCTGCTGTCGGCCCGGAACGAGCTCGTCGTCTCCGCCAGATGCAACGTCACGGCGACGATTTCCACGGACATCATCGGGGAAGAAGGAAGAAATGACCAAGATCGTCAGCGGATGTGCCTCTTGTACCAGGAGCGACTGCGGTGCCGGCTTCACAAACGACCACCGCTAGGCCACCGACAAGTACTGCAGCGGCACGTCGGGCTGCTGCCTGGCTCCCCTCAGTTCCAACGGCGTGCCCGTGCCTAATGGAGTCCAAGGCCATGTGGCTCTACGGTGGAAATGTTAGCAACGCCTGGCGCGTGGGGAAGAAGAAGAATAGAGGACAAGATTGGGTAGTTCGAGTTCAGTTTCATTCAAACAATCGATGATCCTATTACACGGCCGGGCATCGCTACCTTTAGCCGCAGGCAGGCAGCTATTTGGCTTCTAGCGCTTCGACACACAATGACACAACTCATTATATTGCTCCAGAGTGGGCCGTATACATTTGAGTTCTACTTCTTGGGCCTGGCCTGCCGAAGCACCGCGAGCTCAGTTCCGAATCTTCCGTTCGTGCCATCTTTAGACGAAGCTTCAGGCGCTCGATCAGCATGTCTATTGACAGCTCGACACCTTTTAGGATACTTCTCCAAGTGCACGACATGGCCTTGCATGGTTGTGCATGAAGTAGAACATCCGTTGAATGGAAGTACTTTGCTTTGAGAATCAGGCACACACAGAGGGTTGGAATTCTGAGCCAAATGCCACCCTTGTTTAGATAGCATCGCAATGTTAGTGAATGTCCCTGATCAACCCCATACCATCTCTTTCTTTTGGCAGCTTCATTCTGTCCCAACTGAGCGGCTGAGCCAATGTATTTTATTCTCCTTGTCTTGTTGACTCCATCAATATTTGCAGATGATATTGCTTATCTGGTCACACATATCTTTGTATAGGTAGGTCAAAACAGCCCATAGCATAGGTCGGGATCGCTTGCGATGAACACTACTTTGCCAGCCTTTGACAATAACCGCTCCTTTCATCCTTGTACCCGCTGGGCACACCCTATATCCTTTAAATATTCAAAGGTTTCTGCTCTCGATTGCCGAACATGTATGGGTAAACCCAAATACTTGTCATTAAAGCTTTCATGGGTTAAGTTCAAAGCTTGCATGACAGCTGCTTTCTTCTTACTCTCGGTGTTTTTGCTGAATATCACGGCAGGCTTTTCTTTATTGATGGCATGTTCAGAGCACTCTTCATAGAGGTCTAGTATACCTTGCAAATGTGTAGCATTCTCCCCATTTGCACGAATCAAAATTAATGAGTCATCAACAAACAATAGGCATGTGATGCTTGGACTCTGTGACAGATTTTTATTTCATCCTATCCTGCCCTCCTCTGCTTTCTGTATCACGGCCGATAACCCTTCTGCGCAGATAAAAAAAACAAGTACGGCGATAGAGGGCCCCTTGCCGCAACCCTGTTTAGGCACAAGGGGATATGTTAATACTCCATTTACTTTAACTCAGTTTGTGACCGTAGTACACTGCATAATTGAGTCCAACCAGTCCAAAAATCGATTTATTTAGGGACGAAGCGGAGTATATATAATAAATTGAATGGCCTCTTGGCTAGCGAAAGACATGTTAGATGGACAGAGATGTATCACGGGTAGAGGGTGTGAGGATGTCTAGGTTAATTAACTAGGATGATCAGGTAGCAGTGCCTCCGACGACCGAGGTCTTCTCGTGGTCACCACTCACATGCATACCTAACGCGCTAATGTTCTTGACGTACCCTTGTTTTGTTTTTATCCTGGAAGTAATCACCGCAGGTGGCATGCCCAGCCAATAATACACCAGCGTCGTCAGCGTGAAGTTGGTACCTAAACATGGTCGATGCGCCTGCTGCCAATCCAGGAGTCAGGACACCCGATTTGTTTAGACACTAACTAAATAAGTTAAGCCAATATGGCGATGCAGGACAGAGGCAGCCTCGTGCTTGCACGGGAGCGGTTGGTGAGTGGTGACAGATCTGTCGTTGATCGATGGGAACACGTTCGCCCATTTCCGGGAACCTACGCAGGCCGCAGCCCGCAGGTATCGATGGAGTCCATATGTATATAGCTAGGTCCTTCGGCCCTGTGCTCGCAATGCAAAGATCTCTATTGTATTGTAGCACAATGGCAGCACAGCAGCAGTAAATAGATTGCATCGTTAGGTAGGCACAGCCAGCAGCAGCTCATCATCAGGTGCGCGTGCATTGCCGCCGGCCGCCGTAGAAAATCGACGACGTAAGTAGTAGTAGGCAGTACAAGCAGTGAACAAGTTGTCCATATCTCCATAATGGCGCCGGCCTCTGCAGCTGTGCTAATACCTGCTGGCCGCTGGGGCGATGGTCCAGATGGCGATGGCGATGGCGTTGCAGCTCTCGGCAGCAGCAGCTGCTGCGCCGCCGCTACCGGCGCCAGTCGGCCAGCCCGGCTGCGACACCACCTGCGGCAACGTGAGCGTGCCGTACCCCTTCGGCTTCGGGCCCTCCCGCTGCTACTGGCCGGGGCTCAACCTCACCTGCGACACCAGCCAACACCCGCCGCAGCTGCTGCTCGGCGACGGCAGCCTCCGGGTCGTCGAGATCTCTCTGTCGAATCGAACCGTGCGCGTCATGCGCACCGGCGTCATAATATACAACACCGACGGCCTAACCTCACCCGGCTGGAACGCCTCGCTCGAGTTCGGTCGCGGCTTCAGGGATCACGGATACCTGCTGTCCTCCGGAAACGAGCTCGTTGTCTCCGGATGCAACGTCATTGCGACGATTTCCGCGGACATTGGGGAACATACCAACAAGATCGTCAGCGTCTGTTCGTCCTTCTGCACCATGAACAGTAGCGAAGACGACTACATAAACCAGGACTACAAGGCAAGAGAATTTCTGCACCGGCACGTCGGGCTGCTGCGTGGCGCCCCTCTCTTCCAGCGGCGTGCCCGTGCCCAATGGAGTACAGGCCAGGGTGGCTCTACACTGGCAACCACACCGTGGAGCTGACAAGTGTGCGGGTGATCGTGTTGGTCGCGGAGCAGGGGTGGATTCAGAAGCAAAGGTCGCGTGAATTCGATGAGGCTCCCCTTCTCCTCGATTTCGCGGTCACGCAGGACCTGCCGCCACACCGCCAAGGCTGGAATAATAACTGCAGCCAAGATGTACACCGCATGGTATGCAAGAGCGAGCACAGCGGTTGCCATGCTCCGTTCCCGGGCTACGCGTGCTCCTGCGACTTTGGTTACTACGGCAACCCTTACCACTGCATACTGTTAGTAGCTCCATTACTTCTTCCTAATAAAGTCTGGTTCAATTGGAAGTACAAAAATATTATGCCCCCGTTGTAATTTTACGTGCCATATTAGCATGGGGAAACATCTGGAGCCTTGTTCGAAACTCTAAAACGAGCCCTACTACCGATCTAGAAAAATAGAATGACGACAATAATGTATAAAATGTACTTTTTTCTAAAAAAAATCATATATCATATAGCAAAGAGATATCAAGAACCGTACCAACTTAACTTTTGTTGCATAATCTTTACTTGAAGAATCGCGTCAAAAAAAATCTTTACTTGAAGAACATCATTCTCTTTGTGTTCTTTAAAAAAAATCAATGATATATTCACAATTAATCTTCTACACCAATTCATGCACATATATATAGAGAAGACAATGCAAAAATGAATAAACTTAAAACGATACACATGAAACAATATAATAGAGAAAGAACAAAGCTAGTACAATGGTGGTTCTAGCTCATGTGTTTTATTTAACATAACTGAGAATAAAGACAAACAAATTACCTTGTTGGATTTAGTAAGCGATTAATCAAAATGAATAATTTCAGCACTGAAGATCTACACGAACTGACCAAAGTTTAGCATTTCATAAGACTTAATAACCAAAATAAATAATTCCAACAACATTTCCAAGCAGTTTGGAACACTGCGGACGGGGCAGCCCTCTATGGCAGTTCAGCAGTTCCCAAATCAGCAGAATGTATACTTGAGATTTCCTAGCCTGCATAATAGTTTTTTTCTAAGTCAAACATTTTTATTTTTAATACTAATTAAAATAATTATATAGGTTAGAAACATAAGATTTATATTTCTAACTTCAATATGAGAAATATTTTTATAGTATATAGTTCACAAGTTGTTATACTACCCGTACTTATTTTTAAAAAATGATAGTCAAAGTTAACAATGTTTGACTTAGAGCAAGATTAATATGAGATAAAAAAAAATAGAGGAAGTATGCTTTCGTGTTTATAGAAAAATCAATCGTTGTTTATTGTAGCCAACAGCTTATTAAATTGTGAGCACAAGAAATGCTATACAAGAATAAATCTTATAAATTCTCATAAAACGACAATTATATGGACATCAATTTGTAAACTCTAATTACCATCTCACAATTTCTAGTTAGAGGCCCCAACGGAGGCACCACGTTAATTCTCATGATACGTGCTAGGAAAAAGATAAATCTTAGAAATCCTCGCAATATCATAAACATCTACCCTTTAATTTTGTAGACTCTAATGATCATCACCAATAATAGCCATTGGATCTATTGTAATTTATTAAAAAAATTACCCACCTCTGTCATTAAGAAAGATACATAAATTAATCCCCTAATTTTGCATCTAAATTACCCATCTTTGCCATTATGAAACATAATTAAAAATAACCCCTATATTTGTATATAAATTGACCACATCTGCCATTATGAAAAGTAATTCAAAATAACCCTCTAAACTTACATCTAAATTACCCACCTTGGTCATTATGAAACATAATTCAAAATAACCCATTAACATTACATCTAAATTACCCAGCTTTGTCATTATTAAAGATAATTTAAAATAATCCTCTAACTTTGTATCTAAATTACCCACATGTTTCATTATGAAATATAATTTCAAATAATTCTAATAATTTTATAAATTATCCACCTTTATCACTATGAAAGATAATGCAAAGTACATTCTAAGTTTGCATTCAAATACCCATATATGTCATTGTGAAAGATAATTTAAGGTATCACTTTATATTTGTACGTCTCTTAGAGTTATAAAAATAAATAAAATGTCTCTCAAATCTACATCTAAATACTAATATATATTATTACAAAAACAAATCAATATCCATAAAGTATGATAAATATATATATTTCTAAATTATAAACTTCTATAATTGCAAAATTAACTAACCATAATGCTATGTTCCACCATGTATATAAAATAAACATTTATACATTGGGACAAATATTTACTTAAAAACTTATGAAGCATGGGAAAATGTTCAATTAATACACCACATAGCAATAAGACTGACAATTCACTTAGTTTATATTAATACACCATGATAATAATTTCATAAGTTATTATTTTATACAAGTTTATACATTTTGACCAAAACATTATATCATATCAATATTAGTAATTTAATTTTGAGCACTCTTATAATATATAAAGCAATACTATGAACATATAATCCTGGGATATAACAAATTTAACATGTTCAATATTTGGATGCAAGGTGAGTTTCAACTTATCTGGAAAACAATACTACTACGAGAAGACTCTTTTTAATTAAAAAACAATTTTTTGAATAAAAGATAAAGAACACAAGAATTTCTAATTAACATGTGAAAAATTGCAACAACTTGATTAAAAGATAAAAGGTAAACTATAGATTTATAAATTCAAAAAAAGGATTGTAACAAGAGTTTATATATCTTAAGATTAGGTTTCAACTAAATACACATCACTCGTCACAAGACCTGATAGGAGAACGATAGATAGATCTTAGAAACTCTCACAAAAATCAGAAATATCTTACCATCCATTAGATATAATCTAATCACTTTTGATAATAATAATAGGTATTGGAACTATTCTACTTTCTAAATAATTATTCACCTCTGCTATTGTATGAAACAATACAAACTAACTAATGACTCTAATTTATATTACCCACATATGTCATTAAAAACATAACCTAAAGTAGACCTAAATTTGCATCTAAATACCTATGTCCTCTTATTATGATCGATGATTTACATAACTCAGTTTTCATCTGATGATTAGAAAAAATGAATAGCCTCTCAAATCGACATCTAAGTGATCAACATCTCCTATTAAAAAAATGTTTAGACAATGATAGAGCATATATATGTTTCTATATTAACCCACCTCTACCAATATTAATATAATAAGATTTGATTAAAGTAAACATACACGTCTTGCTAGCATGCATGAGCAATAAAATATACAAACATATATTCTCTTAATAACTCATATAATAATGATACTAACAAATTATTTAAAACCATATTCGTAACCATAACATATAATTTGTAAAGGTTGTTACTTAGATATATTTATATGTATTAACTAAAATGTTTGACATATCTATATTGATAGTATAACTATAACTACATATATAATTCCTTAATAGGAAAATTCAATTATCTTGAAAAGTGTGCGAGACCACTGGTGGCTATATTTTCTTAGTCATTTAATAATACTTTAGAGTAAAAAGTCAATCATTAGTATTTAAATTATCTTGAGGTTAGCACCGCTATCCCCATCTGAGATCTCACTTCAAGCTCTATGACATTGTTAAGCGATATGGTACATGTTTAAGATAATGGCTTATGCTATTGTAGCACTTATTAAGAACGTACTAAATGACCTAAAATCCATATTTTAAAAAGTACAAAAAGGAGGGTTAATAAAAGATACAATAAGCACATGACTTTTAAATTAACTTGAGGAGAGAAAAACCCATAGGAGTCAATAAGAATAAAATTTGAAAATTAAAGTTTAGATTCATGACTTTACAAGATATGTGATGCAACAAGAGCCACCAGAACTAATGGTAAGGTTTCAAAGTATATATAGTTGTGCCATGCAAAGGAAAAGTATGAATATGGACAAAAACATATAGATTAGTCCTTTGATAAAATAGTAATTAATAAGGTTATGATACCTACATATAGATTTTGCTATACATTTAGGTGTACACTATTTCTAGATACATAATAAAAACAATGTATCTAGAAAAGTCAAAACTTCTTATAATTTAGAATAAAGGAATTATCAAATAGTGTCAAATACTTATATCTCCTAAAATTATAGCTCGTACGAGAGCATGGATTGATGGACTAGTTGATAATAATAACCATCGGATCTATTTTTCCTAAATAATTGCAAAAAAATACCTAAAGTAATCTATGAATATGCATGTAAATTACCCACTTATGCCATTACAAAATATGATTTAAGGTAAGCCTATTTTTTCCTATAATGACCTACCTACCATTGATAGATAATCTACTTAAACTCTTAAATTTTTGTCTTAACTAAAATTTATTTCATTATTAAAAACTAAAATATCCTCTCAAATCTACATATAAATTACCAACATATTTTTATTATAAAAAATATTTAAGTAACCACAATGTTTCTATATCACCCACTTCTATTAATATTAGTATATTTATTTACATTTTGTGCCAAAATGTGGATCAAATACGCACGCATGCATGAACGGTAAATATACATGTTATGCTTTAGCTTCATGAAAATACTTCAACTCATCTACTAATGATAGTAACAAATCATTTAAATTTATATTAATAACCATGACAGAATTTATAAAACATATTTTGTATTTGTGCATACATTTAATTATATTTTACACATGTATATTGATAAGTATGATCGTAAGAATTGTTTTAATAATAAAGAAACATTATTATGCATATAATTTTGTAATAAGAAAACTCAAACATCTTGAAAAGTTATGGAGGTTAATGTAAACTAAAGGTGATTGTAATAACATGTATTTGTGATTTATTTCCAATAAATAATACCATCGTCCTAATGTTATCACTGCTATCTTATCTTACATCTCACTTCAAGCTCAACCGCTGATCTTAAGCGATATGGTGCATGTTTTAAATAACTAGTGTGCAATTGTAGTAGTTAAGGTTGTAATCTATGGCATAAAATCATTGTTGTCAATAAAATAAAAATAAGATTTAATAAAGTATATAATAAGTACAAAAGTTTTACCTCAACTCTTTAGGATAAAAAAATCTATAGTAAATATAACAAGACTAAAATTTTAAAATTAAAATCTAGATTCATCCATGGTATCATAAAAATATAGTTTAAGCTAAGGTTCTGACTATATATTAAACATATATGGAGATACCTTGCAAAGAAAAAATATGGATAGATGTCAAAATATATAGATTAGTAGTCTAATAGTCGATAACACTACTCAAAAACAGAAAATATGTGTTTTTCTGGATTCGAATTCGAGACTTCAACGTTGACTTTCCCTCGAGCGTATATGTACCAACTAAGATGAAACTATTCTTTTAACTACACTTTTTCAAATCTTATATTATATACTGGACACTCAAAATAATCTCAAATGAAAAGGTTGTTAAATGCAAAGTTATAGATCTCGTCGAGTACTACAACTTTAATGTTGGCTTTATCTTCATTCGGCATTGTTAACAATGTCAAATATGATCTGAGAACTTATAAAGAATATTTGGACTCGTAAACCATCTTAAATTCAAAAGTTGTCAACTACAAAGTTTTAGATCTATTTAAACTCTACAGTTTTGATATAAAAAAGTTTATCTTAATCCAATCTCATTTGAAAAAAGTTATGAATTTTTTTTGTGCAAAACTGCTATCACTGCCGGTTCAAACCACGAACTGACAGTGATAGGTGGACTATCATTGCTACCGAATTATGGCTTCAACCGGCAGTCATTACCATGTCTTTCATCTTCAACCTGCAGTGATTACCATGTCTATCGCTGCTAGTTGTGCTATGAATATCGGTTGAAGCAACAAACCAACATGGATAAACTTTGCCAATGCCCCTTCTAATGCAACCGGTAGTGATAGTCCGACGACCAGTTCTATAGTAGTGTAAGATCACAACTGAACAGTGACTACACAAAGTAGCAAGGAGATGAAGCGTAAAAATTATTAGAGTAATTTATATTAGCTATAGGAATTATTGAATAGTAATACATAATGCTTATATATCATAAGATTTTAGCACGAGCAAGAGCAATTGTTGATGAACTAGTGGATTTAACGTTTATATCGCTTAATATTATTACGTGTTCTTGCAAAAGCACTATGATGAAGTGTTAAAAAATCACTACGATGGATTAGTCTTATTTATTTCCACCATGCGTGAATTGGTGCGTTTACATACTGGCTCCAGATGTCGACGAGTGCAAGTTGGTGGGTGAAGAGAGAGTGTGCTTCGGTGTATGCACCAACACGATCGGGTCGTATGATTGCGAGTGCCCGCAAGGAACTTACGGCTTCCCCGACGTCGAAGGTGGCTGTGTCGATCATAACTTCAACAAAGGTCAGTATCATCAGTACAAACGCACCCTCCCGCTGCTACTGGCCGGGGCTCATTCTCACCTGCGACACCAGCCACAGTCCCCCGCGGCTGCTTCTCCACGGCAGCCTCCAGGTCGTCCACATCTCCTTGCGCAACTCTACAGTGCGCGTCCTCCATCATCAAAGCAGCACCGACTTTACTACCGACGTTGATCACACTGCGGTGGTTTACAATGATACCGGCCACATCACGGTGATTAATGGCAAAGTCGACGGCCTAGTGGCTGACGTTCGCCTCCCAGACATCGGCGAGCCCTTTGCGCTGTTGACCAGGAACGAGTTCATCGTCATGTCCGGGGTGCACTGGCGGAGCCAGGGGGGCTGGCAGGGGCCATGCCCCCCCCCCCCCCCCCCCCCCCAAACATAAGTGCAAACTTTTTTTATGTAATAGATAATTTAAAGATCTATATTAGAAGGATATAATAAAAGCTTTGTTATATATATTTTTTGATGACTTCTGGACAATAAAATCACACAAATTTGCATTTTATCTTTGGATGAGCCCATCCACGGTGTAAAAATACAAACAAATAAGCTACACTCAGTTATTTTATGGTTGAAACTCTTTGGACCACCCCCGTCCATAATTTCTTTGGACCGGCTCCCTGTTCATAATTTCTGGCTCCGCCACTGCCGGGGTGGGAGGTGCGTGCTACCCTCCACGGGCAGCAGCAGCAGCAACACCGACAGTATCATCAGCCGAGCTGTCTGCACCTCCGTCGGACATCGTGGGGCTGCTGGGCCGCAGGTCCGAAAACAAACCCACCGCGGGAACTGCTCCGGCCACGATGGCTGCTGCCATGCGCCCATCTCTGCAGGCAGCACGCCCAAGAGAATGGAATTCAAAGCGCTCAATAAGAACATCAGTCGTCATTATGGTCATTGGAGGTTGAACCTCGCATTGGCGTTCATCTCGGAGGTGGGGTTGACTGATCAGTGGCACAAGATCTTCAACATGAATTATCCTCATTACATGCCCTCTGCTGGTTACACGTCATCTCCCATTGTTTTACAATGGACCGTTAAGCAAGGCTTGTCAGAGCCTGCTGCCAACAACTCAGGCAAGTGCCCCGTGGACGTGCTCAGCCGCCTTTGCAAGAGCGAGCACAGCGACTGCTGGCAAGAGAATGGAATGGAGGCTTTACATGCCACTGCTCCAAGGGCTACGACGGCAACCCTTATGTCGCCGATGGATGCCAAGGTCACTACTGATTTTACCGAGTACATATTCCTCCTTGTGCATATCTCTATTGACTAGTTTATAGTTCTTTGGAAAGGCTTCCATTGTTCTTTATTGTTCATCCTCATTGGCTACAGATATTGATGAGTGTAACGACCTGGCGGTACGCAAATCATGCTTGGGCGGCTACTGCAACAATTTGCCTGGACACTACGAGTGCCGGTGCCCACGAGGAACGCATGGCAACGCTTATGAGCACGGTGGCTACGTCCCCAACAAGGCCCCAACAGGTGAGAGCCACCGGATTCTCATGTCTGGATGATCCTTTTGCTGACATTGTACGTACATACGTAGCTTGCGAAAATGGTCATAATAGTGTATGTGTATGTATATTTTTAGGTTTAATTATTGGTTTGTCAGTTGCTAGCGGCCCGGTGCTCCTTCTGCTGGTTTTGGGTATACGGTCCCTACTCCACAGTTTTAAACAACGCAAGATAAAAGTGCAGAAACAAAAGTACTTCAAGCAAAATCGTGGACAATTGTTGCAACAGCTGTTGTCCCAAAAGGCAGACATTGCACAAAGGATGATAATACCATTGGATGAGCTTGCAAAGGTGACAGACAACTTCGACAAAGCTTGTGAGATTGGTGGTGGAGGGCATGGCACCGTTTACAAAGGAATCCTATTAGATCTAAATGTGGTGGCCATAAAAAAGTCAAAGATTACCCTCCAAAAAGAAATAGATGAGTTCATAAATGAGGTAGCAATCCTCTCACAGATCAACCATAAGAATGTTGTAAAACTCTTCGGATGTTGCCTAGAGACTGAGGTGCCACTGTTGGTGTATGAGTTTATTCCCAATGGGACCCTTGATCAGCATCTTCATATTGAATTACCAAAAAGATCACTATCATGGAGCAATAGGTTAAGGATTGCAATTGAAATTGCTACTTCTCTTGCCTACCTTCACTCGTCAGTTTCAATCCCAATAATCCATAGAGATATCAAGTCTGCTAACATACTTCTTGATGCTACAATGACATCAAAGATATCCGACTTTGGAGCTTCAAGGTACATTCCAATAGACAACAAAGGGTTGACAACAAGGATACAGGGAACATTCGGATACTTGGATCCAGAGTGCTTTAACACCGGTCGTCTTACCGAGAAAAGTGATGTTTATAGCTTTGGTGTAATTCTCATCGAGCTACTCACCAGGAAGAAACCAACTTGTTCACATTTGTCCAATGAATATGGTGGCCTTGTTTGTCACACCCGGTTTTCTAAAGAACAAAACCAGGCTAATCATATGTGTGCCCAGGAAGTCCACACATATGTCAGAATGAAAAAGTATCAAAACAATGTTTATATAAAGCGGAAAACATACTATATTAACACTTACAACTATCAGAGTGTCGCGGAACGGTCACTAATCTTTTCTTCAGGCTCCAACATCACAGGGACGGCTGACTGGGGGTTCCATATGCCAAACACTTCTGAAAAGACTTCTGAAAACTCCACTACACTTTCATCCTTCTTCTAAGCAGCACCTTTCAACACACTGGAGTGTGGTGGAAATAGCAAGAGTGAGTCCATGTCGAACTCAACAAATATAACATGGGGTTCATGAGGCTCAAAGACATATCATAGGTTTATCAGCATGTAGCTTTTATTTAGCATTAATTCAGTATATCAATGATATCAAAGTGTCTCAATATAATCAATAAACATATGATCCATGTGAAATGATTAACGAATAGCAAAAACATATCCATTATTAATGATTAACTATTCCATAAGGGTCCAAGGCCACTCGTGACCGTGAGCACGGCTGTTATAACAGTTTTACACTCTGCAGAGGTTGTACACTTTCACTGTGAGTCGTGATTTACCCTTTCGCCCGAGGTGATCAGCCTCTTGACCCACTACCAAGGAAGGTCGGCAGGGTTCACTATGAAGTCTTTCGAAGGTTCGTCTAACAAGTTAGGGCCATTAGATTTCACTCGGCAAACAGATGTAGAGCCCCCCTTCCTGATGGCACAATAACACGCAGCCTGTACACATGAGGACAGAGGCCGCACTATACCCGATTCGTCAAGCCATTCTTACGCCATAAAGGAATACCTCTAACAAGCTAGAAAAGGTCCTTCTATATGACTAAAGCCAGAGCCATTTTAGCCCTCACAGTTGTACTGTAAGTCCCGAATTTTCGCTTATAGATGAGTCCTTATGGAGAGTAACGAGAGCACCAAATAACCCCATGCTCTAGTACCCTTTAACAGTAATAAAAATCATCTTTTATTGTTTATTGCATATTCCATTAGTCAAATTACATGATCATAGTTCATGTTAAGCACTAGCAATACTAATCCATGCAATATAATAGGTATCAAGGAATAAGATCAACACTAAGTCATCCTTAACAAGGAAACATATGCATAATGATATTATTTGCTTAATGTGAATAGGACAACAAGGATAATCCCATGCTATACTTGCCTTAGAACTTGCTTTATGCCCAAAGCAACTTGCTCTGAAAAACCTCAACTTAATCTTTCATTTGCAACTTCTGGCACTCAGCTTCTGGTCTTCATCTTCGGATCTTCGAAGCTCACGGATAGTCTTTCTTCTTCTACTCGTAGATCATAACAACCCAGCACACTAACAGGCATACAAGCAAACAAATAGGAACAACTAAGAACAATACATCACACAAGAGAAAACAACGTACTAAAAGAGAGCTACCGGCTACGGTCACGAGAACACAAGAAACGTCGATAACAGAACTATCGTTAAAAAGAAAAAGACTATCGAAATATTTATATTATAAAAAGAAACCACTACATGCTTGATTTATTTTAGCTAACAAGATCATGAAAAAAAATAATTAGTTCAGATTAAAAAAAAAATCATATTCGGACTCAACACTGAGTTGAAACTAACCAAAGTTTATATATTTTATAAATATTCCCACATAATATTTTATTAAGCAAGTTATGTTTTTATATTTGCAAAAGAAATAATTTTGTGAGAGCATCCTAACGCACGTCAAAGTGCTAGACTAAGCAATTTACAAATTAAAAATATGTTTATGTTAGTAGCTAATTATTTTAACATTTATTTACATATACAAAATCGAAATGTACCTCCATGTTGTTTCTAGATTGAAAATTAGTTACGTACCCATTAATCGAATTAATATTTAACAATGAACATAAGAAGTGATGTAGCGGCTATTAGGAGTTTTATGTATTACAATAGAAAAGAAAAGGCTACATGCTTAATTCATTTTAACTGAGCAAACCATTTCAAAGTTATTAATATTAGATTGATCAGAACATAATTTAATTCAAAAGTCGGGTTGAAGCTACTCATATTTTATTTATAATAAGTAATGTCATAAAATTTAATCAAGTTAAACTTTAACCTTGCATAAAAAGACATGTGAGAGCACCTAAACAAGTTTATCCTATGCAACGGGTTTGAACTAAGCAAATTATAATTTAGGAACATGTTTATACTAGCAATTAATCATATTAATGTTTATGTATAAAATATCGGAATATAAAACATATATTGATTTTAATTATGAAACTAGTTGCATGTATATTAATTAATATTTAACTTACAAAATTTAGAGATGTGAGACATGTTAAAGGTTCCTACTAACATGTAACTTATAGTCGGCACAGCTGTACCACGACCAAAACGAAACTAAACTTAGATCGCTTCTAGTTGGAAAGCTATTTAATAAATATTAATCTAATTAGCATTCAAGTTAATAAATTCGTGGTCAAGTGTCATGAAAAACATCGATACTAGCTAAATTATAATCATAAACACACATGTTAACCTGAATTAAATTAATATTTATTTATGAAACCGTAGATATATAGTCTAAATTGCTTTTAATTATAAAGCTAGTACAAACATATTAATCAATATAATATTTAGCAATATATAGAAAAACACGTAACATAAAAACTTTGGTACTATCGCCTAGAGCTCGACGATACAAAACTAACGCAACTGGAACCAACTAAATCAGAGCTATTATGACTAAACTGCTGAGGTTACGAACCAGTGGCAAAGTTGTGAATATCTCGTCTTCTTCCTTATGGTGAGCTGCACGTACAGAAGATGACCTGCCGTTCTTTTCTTGTTCAGGTCTTCACGGCTGGTGGGTGGGGGTCCTAAGGCCTCCGGCCTTGGCTAGGACTGACCGGCTTGGCCGCAGCAGCATGGAGCCACGCGCGCGTGCACCGAGGTAGGGCAGTGGCGGTTACTCGAGTTCGCCGGCTCGTGGCTCAGCAGCAAGTCAGCCGAGCGCGGGGGGCGGCGAAGTGGCGCAGGGTAGGCTCCGCATCAGAGGCTACCCACACGCGGGAGCGGAGGACGCGCGGACCGAGGGCGCTGTACAAGGGTTGGCCGGAAACCACGAAGAAACTGGCGTCCACGGTGGAGCTCGCCGGAAAAGAGAGATAAATTAGGAACACGATCAAACGAACACGGATTCGAGGAAACGAGTATACTACGGCGTAGAGAACGACGAGGGCTACCTTGCAGCAGCGATGGTTTTCGCCGGAGACGAGAAACGTGGCCGGAAAAGCTCGCCGAACCTTCGTCGAAAGTTCGCCGGAACGCAAGCTGTAGATGCAGAACTTCGGCGAGGGGTGGAGGGAGCTACGAGCGGCGGCTCGCGATAAGGGTTGTACTTCTGAGACTAGGGCGTCGAGGGCTACGCCGGCATATATATAGTTGTAGGGTTTGGAAACTTTTGAAAACATGAGATATTTTATTATTTTTAGAATTAATTGATTTCGGGATTAAAATAATTACAGAATATCCAGAATTTCCTTTTAAGCCACGAAAAATACCTTGAAGGCTCCGAAAATTTAGGGAAAATTCTCAGAGATATTTTAGAATGAGACGAACCCAAATAAAGTATTTGGAGCTCATGAAAAGATTGATGAAGAGATCAAGGAAAAAGATTAAGCTCACGGAAATTGAAATTTTAAATCCAGAAAATACCAAAAAGTTTTTCGATGAGAAGCAAACGTCGTCCTATGGTATTTTAAAAATAAAAGCACTCACCAACACCAAAGACAAGCATCACACAAACACCACATTATCAAATTAATATGAAAAAGTTTAAAACCACACTTTTCTATATTTAAATTAGCAACAACTTAACTTATCTAATAAATTTATTCAAATATTGAAATCATTTATTTTATTTAGTGTTTTCCAAGCACAACCCAAAATTAGAAATTTTGGGGTGTGACAATTCTACCCCACTTAACAGGAATCTCGTCCCGAGATTCAAAGAGACTAGGGAGAAAGATAAAGTAGACCAATAAGATTGTTTTAAAACTTTTGACAAATTCTGATATAAATGTCAAGGATTATCAATGATTGACAAGAGAACATTGGATCGATCGTTAAGATTGATTCAAGTTAATGACAGAAAGTCAAAGGATTGAAGCTCAGCATAGGTGGAAAGGAAGATCAAAGGAGGTTGAAAAGATAGATCAAGGGTGATCATTGAGTCTTCACTTTATAAGGTGAAAAAACAAGGGTGGAGATTAGCAAAAGATAAAGATAGATCTTATGATACTCACAACTCCTTGATTCAAAATTTATGAGACATCATGAAAAAGTAACGGACTAGCATTGGTTGAAGAAAGGTAAAGACTAGTTTTCTATTTTACCATTCTGGGAGATCAGTGAGAATGATAAATTGATCTTTAAGTCTTTGTAGGTCCTTGAATCAGGATTTATAAGATGTAAGGACAAGGGTTAAAAGTTGTCAAATGTTGATAAGAAAAAGTAAAGATTGATGGCAAGAAGGTGAGACTAGTTAAGAGGCAAGGACTAGCAAAAGATGATATTATGATAGCGATTGGTCTCTGGATCTTCTTGTCTCGTGACTTGAGATTGATGATGGTGGCGGACGCTACCCCACTTAACAAAGATCTTGTTCCACCTGACGATGTCACTGAAGGCAACATGACAACCAATGGTAGGCAAGGACAATGTTAGAGAAAAATGGCAAGATTTAGGATCGATTGAAAGATAAGTAGGATAGAAGATGACACTACCCCACTTAACATGGATCGAGCTACTCCTCAAGACTTATACCTTTCGAGCCACCTTTGAAACATGAGAACAAGGATAACACACAAGCAACACATCAAGCACAACAAGCACACATCACATCATCGGTACTACATGTGCTTTTTCAACAATGGTGGTCATCCTAAATGGTAGATTATAGATGATGAAAAGCCATCGAACTTTAGAACAAGATAAGATCAGAAACCTTTTGGTAAAAACAACACAAATCAAAAACTAAGAGAGTAAGAAATAATAGCTCAAAGGAAGCTACCAAGGAAGGGATACAACAAGACAAGGAACAGGAAATAGTCAAAATCAATGAGTCAAGGGATGAGAAAATAGTTTTATAGTAAAATAAGTTTTAAAATGCGTCCAGTGCTACTTGGCATACGTCCTACAGTCAACACCGCTCTGATACCACTCTGTCACACCCGGTTTTCTAAAGAACAAAACCAGGCTAATCATATGTGTGCCCAGGAAGTCCACACATATGTCAGAATGAAAAAGTATCAAAACAATGTTTATATAAAGCGGAAAACATACTATATTAACACTTACAACTATCAGAGTGTCGCGGAACGGTCACTAATCTTTTCTTCAGGCTCCAACATCACAGGGACGGCTGACTGGGGGTTCCATATGCCAAACACTTCTGAAAAGACTTCTGAAAACTCCACTACACTTTCATCCTTCTTCTAAGCAGCACCTTTCAACACACTGGAGTGTGGTGGAAATAGCAAGAGTGAGTCCATGTCGAACTCAACAAATATAACATGGGGTTCATGAGGCTCAAAGACATATCATAGGTTTATCAGCATGTAGCTTTTATTTAGCATTAATTCAGTATATCAATGATATCAAAGTGTCTCAATATAATCAATAAACATATGATCCATGTGAAATGATTAACGAATAGCAAAAACATATCCATTATTAATGATTAACTATTCCATAAGGGTCCAAGGCCACTCGTGACCGTGAGCACGGCTGTTATAACAATTTTACACTCTGCAGAGGTTGTACACTTTCACTGTGAGTCGTGATTTACCCTTTCGCCCGAGGTGATCAGCCTCTTGACCCACTACCAAGGAAGGTCGGCAGGGTTCACTATGAAGTCTTTCGAAGGTTCGTCTAACAAGTTAGGGCCATTAGATTTCACTCGGCAAACAGATGTAGAGCCCCCCTTCCTGATGGCACAATAACACGCAGCCTGTACACATGAGGACAGAGGCCGCACTATACCCGATTCGTCAAGCCATTCTTACGCCATAAAGGAATACCTCTAACAAGCTAGAAAAGGTCCTTCTATATGACTAAAGCCAGAGCCATTTTAGCCCTCACAGTTGTACTGTAAGTCCCGGATTTTCGCTTATAGATGAGTCCTTATGGAGAGTAACGAGAGCACCAAATAACCCCATGCTCTAGTACCCTTTAACAGTAATAAAAATCATCTTTTATTGTTTATTGCATATTCCATTAGTCAAATTACATGATCATAGTTCATGTTAAGCACTAGCAATACTAATCCATGCAATATAATAGGTATCAAGGAATAAGATCAACACTAAGTCATCCTTAACAAGGAAACATATGCATAATGATATTATTTGCTTAATGTGAATAGGACAACAAGGATAATCCCATGCTATACTTGCCTTAGAACTTGCTTTATGCCCAAAGCAACTTGCTCTGAAAAACCTCAACTTAATCTTTTATTTGTAACTTCTGGCACTCAGCTTCTGGTCTTCATCTTCGGATCTTCGAAGCTCACGGATAGTCTTTCTTCTTCTACTCGTAGATCATAACAACCCAGCACACTAACAGGCATACAAGCAAACAAATAGGAACAACTAAGAACAATACACCACACAAGAGAAAACAACGTACCAAAAGAGAGCTACCGGCTACGGTCACGAGAACACAAGAAACGTCGATAACAGAACTATCGTTAAAAAGAAAAAGACTATCGAAATATTTATATTATAAAAAGAAACCACTACATGCTTGATTTATTTTAGCTAACAAGATCATAAAAAAAAATAATTAGTTCAGATTAAAAAAAAATCATATTCGGACTCAACACTGAGTTGAAACTAACCAAAGTTTATATATTTTATAAATATTCCCACATAATATTTTATTAAGCAAGTTATGTTTTTATATTTGCAAAAGAAATAATTTTGTGAGAGCATCCTAACGCACGTCAAAGTGCTAGACTAAGCAATTTACAAATTAAAAATATGTTTATGTTAGTAGCTAATTATTTTAACATTTATTTACATATACAAAATCGAAATGTACCTCCATGTTGTTTCTAGATTGAAAATTAGTTACGTACCCATTAATCGAATTAATATTTAACAATGAACATAAGAAGTGATGTAGCGGCTATTAGGAGTTTTATGTATTACAATAGAAAAGAAAAGGCTACATGCTTAATTCATTTTAACTGAGCAAACCATTTCAAAGTTATTAATATTAGATTGATCAGAACATAATTTAATTCAAAAGTCGGGTTGAAGCTACTCATATTTTATTTATAATAAGTAATGTCATAAAATTTAATCAAGTTAAACTTTAACCTTGCATAAAAAGACATGTGAGAGCACCTAAACAAGTTTATCCTATGCAACGGGTTTGAACTAAGCAAATTATAATTTAGGAACATGTTTATACTAGCAATTAATCATATTAATGTTTATGTATAAAATATCAGAATATAAAACATATATTGATTTTAATTATGAAACTAGTTGCATGTATATTAATTAATATTTAACTTACAAAATTTAGAGATGTGAGACATGTTAAAGGTTCCTACTAACATGTAACTTATAGTCGGCACAGCTGTACCACGACCAAAACGAAACTAAACTTAGATCGCTTCTAGTTGGAAAGCTATTTAATAAATATTAATCTAATTAGCATTCAAGTTAATAAATTCGTGGTCAAGTGTCATGAAAAACATCGATACTAGCTAAATTATAATCATAAACACACATGTTAACCTGAATTAAATTAATATTTATTTATGAAACCGTAGGTATATAGTCTAAATTGCTTTTAATTATAAAGCTAGTACAAACATATTAATCAATATAATATTTAGCAATATATAGAAAAACACGTAACATAAAAACTTTGGTACTATCGACTAGAGCTCGACGATACAAAACTAACGCAACTGGAACCAACTAAATCAGAGCTATTATGACTAAACTGCTGAGGTTACGAACCAGTGGCAAAGTTGTGAATATCTCGTCTTCTTCCTTATGGTGAGCTGCACGTACAGAAGATGACCTGCCGTTCTTTTCTTGTTCAGGTCTTCACGGCTGGTGGGTGGGGGTCCTAAGGCCTCCGGCCTTGGCTAGGACTGACCGGCTTGGCCGCAGCAGCATGGAGCCACGCGCGCGTGCACCGAGGTAGGGCAGTGGCGGTTACTCGAGTTCGCCGGCTCGTGGCTCAGCAGCAGGTCAGCCGAGCGCGGGGGGCGGCGAAGTGGCGCAGGGTAGGCTCCGCATCAGAGGCTACCCACACGCGGGAGCAGAGGACGCGCGGACCGAGGGCGCTGTACAAGGGTTGGCCGGAAACCACGAAGAAACTGGCGTCCACGGTGGAGCTCGCCGGAAAAGAGAGATAAATTAGGAACACGATCAAACGAACACGGATTCGAGGAAACGAGTATACTACGGCGTAGAGAACGACGAGGGCTACCTTGCAGCAGCGATGGTTTTCGCCGGAGACGAGAAACGTGGCCGGAAAAGCTCGCCGAACCTTCGTCGAAAGTTCGCCGGAACGCAAGCTGTAGATGCAGAACTTCGGCGAGGGGTGGAGGGAGCTACGAGCGGCGGCTCGCGATAAGGGTTGTACTTCTGAGACTAGGGCGTCGAGGGCTACGCCGGCATATATATAGTTGTAGGGTTTGGAAACTTTTGGAAACATGAGATATTTTATTATTTTTAGAATTAATTGATTTCGGGATTAAAATAATTACAGAATATCCAGAATTTCCTTTTAAGCCACGAAAAATACCTTGAAGGCTCCGAAAATTTAGGGAAAATTCTCAGAGATATTTTAGAATGAGACGAACCCAAATAAAGTATTTGGAGCTCATGAAAAGATTGATGAAGAGATCAAGGAAAAAGATTAAGCTCACGGAAATTGAAATTTTAAATCCAGAAAATACCAAAAAGTTTTTCGATGAGAAGCAAACGTCGTCCTATGGTATTTTAAAAATAAAAGCACTCACCAACACCAAAGACAAGCATCACACAAACACCACATTATCAAATTAATATGAAAAAGTTTAAAACCACACTTTTCTATATTTAAATTAGCAACAACTTAACTTATCTAATAAATTTATTCAAATATTGAAATCATTTATTTTATTTAGTGTTTTCCAAGCACAACCCAAAATTAGAAATTTTGGGGTGTGACATTGTTCCACATTTCCTCAATCTACTTACCTCTAGAAACCTTGATCAGATAATGGATCCACAAGTTCTAGAGGAAGGAGGCACAGAAGTACAACAAGTTGTTATGCTTGCAGCATCCTGTATAAACATAAGAGGTGAAGAAAGACCAACAATGCGGCAGGTTGAACTTACACTAGAAGGACTTCAACATGGTTCCAACAAAAAGTACAAGAAAAATGATATGGTTACTGAGGAATTTGAGAATCATAGCATTGGGGAAAACTATCCATCACGGACTAGTGAAGGGCAGAGATTTCAAGAATCTAGTAGAAGATACAGTTTGGAGCAAGAGATGATCATGTCGGCGAGGTATCCTAGATAGCATAGCTCTGTATCATGTGCATTAGCACAAGGGATTAGTTAACCTCTCCTACCAGTATTTTTATGCATGATGATTCAACTGTATCTCTATTTCTACCATTGTCTTTGTTTTGTTCACATGATTCTACTATATCATCAGTTATAAAGATAACCATATATATACCAGATCAAATCAGACTTGCTAGATTTATTTTCTTAATTTATCTTACATCATTGATATTTTTTTCTTAAAAAAGAATCCAGAAATTATGCAATGAGTGCCAAGGTTATTAGTAGTAGATTGAATTGCGGCATCAATTGTTGTAGCAATAATTTCATTGGTTGGGCATGCCAAGTCCAGCGGTGAGCTCCGTTCGTTGTAGAGCCTGCTCCACTGCAGCAATAGAAGTGTGTGGTACGGTACTGGACGGGACAAAAAAAATATTGTTGTTTGGGATCAAAGTTGAGGTGGTGGTAGTGCTCTTATTCACTCGCTGGAGATCAGGGGCACCCGTGGACGTAGTTGGTGTTGTGAAAAGATTTTTTTTCCCATAATGATTCGATGTCTTAGATCGTTGGTATGTATAATAAAACAAGGTTTCATGCATGGTAAATATCAACTACAAAACACTTATGTAATCTTTGTTATGCACATTCGACAACTTAGTAACTTCTCTTATTGCCGGCCGGATAGAATACACAGGTGCCATCTATCTATACTTTTCTGAATTTAATCAATGTGCCCCCTCAATCTAAAGAATCGCCCTTGCTTACAAGGTTCATATTGTGTTAAAATCTATCCAATACCTAATCAGTAACTAGTTTTGTGAATAATCAATCAATTGATCTCAAGAGGATATGAACTTGACATCCAAAGCTCATATGCAACCTTCTCCTGCATAAAATGAAAATCACAATATGTTTGGTGCGGCGATGGAATAATGGATTCATTGTTAGGCATTGAAATAGTAATAATAATAAAGAATGAAAACAGCACAATAGGCCTTGAAATTTTGACCTTTCACTGACAAACAAACGCTCTTAACACTAAGTTATTAATGCACTTTTGATTAACAACAAAATTCATATATTATTATAACTGTGAAATTAGATCTTTAGTAGTTTGTTATCCAGTCTAATGTAAATAAACTAGGAGGATTCCCCGCGCGTTGCCGCGGGTATGAAGAAGGAATATAAATAGATTAGAATGTTAATCACTAAGAATCAGGGGCACGTTGCCGCGGAAATTGCTGATGATTTAGAATAAAATTACTTATACAAAGGGATTTTAAATAGTATGACATGATATATAAAATGATGATTAGAACATTACAGGTTTATTTACCAATGAGTCTCTCCTTTATCCATCTATTTGCACCTGTACTATATAGGCAGGATGACACTCAGTGCCACATTGATGAGCCAGCTCAAATAATTAAACAAAAAAAGTTGCAGGGAGTAAAAACTAAGCTTTTACATCATGGGACATATATGAAAGAGGATAGAAAGAGAAAATACCGCATACCCAACCCTTGAAGCAAAGGCCCGTAAAGAATACATATATTAGTAGTCATGATTGATGAAGTGCTTTGTGGATAGTGCCACTGAGATACTCGAATAATGAGAAATCAAGCATGAGAAGACGTACGCCATTCGTGTCAATGGAGTCGGCAACCAGACATTTGGATGAGGAATTCACCGGGTCTCACTACTGCAGACGCCCTCTTTGCCGAGTGCCGGGGCTTTGCCGAGTGGCGTACTCGGCAAAGGTCTCTCGACAAAGATTTTATCGGCAAAAATTTCTTTGCCGAGTGCCAAAAATCGACACTCGGCAAAGTCTTTGCCGAGTGCCAAGCCCGCACTCGGCAAAAAAAAAAAACTGCCGTCAACATTTGACGCCGTCTTTGCCGAGTGCTCAGGGACTGGCACTCGGCAAAATTTGAATTTTTACCGAGAGCCAGGGCTCAGCACTCGGCAAAGAAACCATTTTTAAAAAAAAATCATTTTAAAAATAGTCTTTGCCGAGTGGTGCCAGCTGGCACTCGGCCAAATTGACCTCTTTGCCGAATGCCAGGGCTCAGCACTCGGCAAAGAAACCATTTTTTTAAAAAAAATCTTTTTAAAAATAGTCTTTGCCGAGTGGTGCTAGTTGGCACTCGGCAAAATTGACCTCTTTGCCGAGTGCCAGGCCCTGGCACTCGGCAAAACTGGGGAAGCGGCTGCTTTTGCAGCATTTTTTCCAGCTTTGCCGAGTGCCACACCCCTGGCACTCGGCAAAGCCTTCTTTGCCCAGTGTTGGCACTCAGCAAAGCTGGGAAATTTGCTATTTTTTTGTTTGTTGCTTTCCTTCGACGCAAACACTCAAAACTCATATATAATACATGAGACAACACACAGGCATTTAGCATCACACAAAACGCATACATAATCCATCACATACATCCATAATACATCCCAAGCACATCCAACATCCATCACAAGCACATCCTCCTGCATAATCCATCACACGCACATCCAATGTGCAAATCCATGACAACATCTAAGAAGTCTTCATCCAGCACAAGTCCTAGATCAAGAAAAGTCAATGAAACATGAAGGGGCACCCCCTACTGCCACTGATCCCAATGGGAGCCTGAAGGGGAACCTCCTTGCAGTGGTGGACCTGTCCAGCCGGGGTGTGTGTGCTGAGGCGAAGGAGTTGGGTTCGAACCCGACGACTGTTGCTACACAAAGGAGAATTGAATTCATTATTATCTACACAAGCTAAAGGACTTAATCAACTATATATATATATATATATACTCACCGGAGTGCCTAGAGCCAGAGGAGTAGGAGTCACCCTGGGCGTTCGGTACTTCGGTACGGTTCGGTTCGGTTCTTCGGTACCTATGCAAATTCGGTTCCTCAGGAAACTGGTACCGATCGGTTCCTAAAGAAACTCGGTACCGAGGAAATTCGGTTCGGTTTCGGTATTTACCGAACAGTACCGAATTGATCACAGATACATGTAATAGCAGGTTCAAAAGCTAATTTTGACATGATTTCATAGAGAATAATAGTGCAAAATACATATACATATAAAAGTCCACAAGACTATAAGTGTGAGTACCAAAAATACATAATATAATAGTCTATAATAATACAATCAATAATATAACAATACTCAAACTCATCACATTTCTGGTAAATTCGGTAAGTTCGGTAAATTCGGTTCGGTTTCGGTATTTACCTCGGTAAATTCGGTTCCTGGGAACTCGGAACCGAACAAGGAACCGAATTTTTTGGTTTCGGTAAATTCGGTTCGGTTCTCGATAAATTCGGTTCGGTACTCGGTTCTCGGTATTTCGTGCCCAGGGTTAAGTAGGAGGCACAACTGGAGCGAGCAGCGACTGGGGCACCACCACACCCGGGAGAGTGGTGCTGAGGCTCGACATGAATGAGAACATGTCCCACATCCTCTGCGCCTTGACCGCCCTCTGGGCCCTCAGGACCTCCCACTCGGCCCTCTCGGCCTCCCTCTGGGCCCTCTCCCTCTCGACCCTCTCGACCTCCCTCTTGGCCTCCAACCTCTCCACAGTGGCCTGCAATATTCAATCACCAATGTTTAAACAATGCAAAGGCAAGATACATGTGTAAAAGTAATAAACGACGAATGAAATAGAACTAACCTGGAGTGCCGCCATCTGCTGCAGTGTGCTCGCCTGCCGAGGTCGAATGGGGATGGAGGAGCTCGTGCTCTGTGCTCGGATCTAGGCAAGGTTGGGCACAGAGGTCGAGTCGACCATGTTGGAGGCCATCCAGTACTGGCCGTGCTGCTTTCCTCCTCCGAGCCTCATCATGAGGTCGGTATCGAGGGGCTAGGTGGCGGGGTCGAAGTCCTCCCCATGCCGCTCGGGGGCCGTTGAGGCGTAGTCGGTGAGCTTGCTGTGGACGCTCGTGTTGCTATACGCGTCGGGCCCGTCCTCCGGGTTGTAGACGGTGTCCGGGGCTGTCACCTTGCCCTTGTGTGCCATGGCGTACGCCATGAACTCGTTGCATTCCTGGTCATCATGCGACTGGGACTGCGAGGAAAAAACAAAGATGATTAGAAGTAATTAGAATTGAGCGTTAGAACAAATAAATAAATAAGTGCATAACGTGTACCCAGGCCTGGGCGTATGAACTGAGGGGCTGGTTGCCTTGGTGGTGCGCCGGCCCACCCATCTGCAGGTGGCACTCCCGACAGAGGGCGTGCCTCTCCCTCCACTCATCGGAGACCCACTTGTCCACGATGGCCGCCCTCTGTGGGTGGCGCACCAAGAAGGACACATCTGCATGCCATCAAGTATTAGAAATGTTAGAATATAAAATGAAGGCTACCTATTTTTCATGGAATGAGTCAGTAACAATGTTTTTATAACTTACTGCGAGGTACTGCTCCCTGGTGAGTGTCATGGTCCTGGCCTCGCTCTTCCCCGGGTGCCGACTAAGGACGTCGCACGAGTGGTTGATGTGGCACTGCAGCCTCGCCTTGTAGTGCAGGTCCGTGACTCGGCCCCTGCATGCCCCATCCTACACCTTTGTCACCTAGGCGGGGTCATGCCCCTCCTCCAACGTGAAGAAGTCCTGCATACAGACATCATGTATCCTTTCATTATTTCAAGAACGTCTAATGAATTCATAGTATTGAGATTCGTTGTGTGATGTAGACTCACCCAGAACTCACGCCTGATCCGCTCCTGTATGGTGCCGTACACGGCGTCCACGGCGGAGTTTAAGTGGTCCCACGTCCAGGGAGGCGACTCAACCTGGGCGTGGGTGACCAAACCAGGGTAGTGCAGGCGGATCAGGCCACCAAGGATCCCATTGCACTGCCGATGATCACCCCCGGACACAAGTTCCCAGTTCCTACAGGAGTCAGTAAGAAGAATTGTTAGTCCGTAGTTCGGTTGTTCAGCATATGAACAAGAAGAGATGCAAAATGAACGGATACTTACTTGTCGCCCTTGGGACGAATCACCGGCCTCCTCTGAAACGGGATCGGCCGCGCCGAGAGCTGCGAGGACCCGTGCAAGTACGGTACCGATGAGGTGCTCGAAGTGGAACCCCCCGCCACCCCCCAAAGGAAGTGTCACCCCCTCCTGTCTAGGGGCTAGCTGCTGGTCCTCGTCGTCAGTGGTCGTCGTCCGATCCTCCTCGGGCGGGGGGGACGGCAGACGACTGCACCGCCCTCCTCGGACGGCCGTGGGGGCGGCGGGCCAGACGGCTCCTCGCCGACGCCTCCACCTCCGCCTCCTGAGTCATCCTCACGTAGAGCAAGTTGCAGGTCCGGGTCCGCCTTCCGCCCGGCATTTTGTCGAGTGCCTACAAATACAAAGAGTAAACCAGTTAGCACAATATAGACAAATATAGAGATGCAAAATGAACGAAACATAACTAGAAAATAATAATAATATAGTATTACATGAATTAGAAATAATCTTTAGGATTGGCAGCGGCCGGATCATAAGTGTCGTTGTCACTATCAATATTGTCTAACATTTCCGCCTCATCTCCATCGTTGTCATCAATGGCAACGCCAAACCGTAATCGCTCAAGCAGTGCTAAGTCTTTGGCATTTTGCACCTCTTCTCCATTGTCCTCATCTCCATCGTCCTCATCAATGTCATTGTCTACTTCCATGCCCATCAGCGAAAACATGTCTATGTCAAACGTGTCATCTAGCCCCTCGGGTTGATAGAACTCCCCTGTATATGTGTTTGGGTCAAAGTTGTAATCCTCATCGTTTGGGACAGGCACTTTGCAATGCGGTGATACCAACTGCGCAAGGTACCAACCCTCAAGAGTGGGATCTTTTTGGCACACCCATGGAAGATAATAAACTTGTGTGGCCTGTTGAGCCACAATATAGACATCGTCTCCTTGATAGAGGGAATCTTGTCAAATTTCAACTTGTCCAATCTTAGGGGCTCTTCTCGTGACATTGGGATCGAACCAATGGCATTTCAATATGACTGGCTTATGACCTCCGCAAAGCTCAAAGTTGAGCTCATATATTTCTTTGACTATGTCGTAGTAGTCACGGTCATCGGTGCCGGGCGTACGAACTCTAGTATTCGTGGTTTTTCGATTGGGCCGACTGAGCTCGTGGCTTCTTGTGTGGAAGCGATAGCCATTCACATCATATACAGTGAATGACTTGACCCTATAGGGGAAGCCTTTGCCAACCTGTTTCAACTCTTCATCCATTTCCGCATCCGTGCATGCCTGTAAGGTGAGGGCAGATAGATCATTACTCGCTCGTAGGAGCAAAGTGGGATGTCACAGATGGAACGATGTAAATTGGATGGTACCTTCTTTTCGAACCATGAAATGAAATCGGGCACACCATCTTTGAGAAGACTATCTTGTTTTTGAGGGGAAGGATCCCTATTTCCTGTCCAGTATGTATTCAGACATTCCCTAAAAAAGCAAGAGACAAAGGGGTTGGATAGATAGACGATAGTGACAGCGTATGTAACAAGCTCATTGAGAACTTACTGCACATAAGGGTTCACTTCGTCAAGGTTCAACAACACATACAACATGATAGTGCACCACTCATCATTCCGCAAGGTCTTGGTGCTCGAAGCGCTTGCCCTACCAAGTTGACCTTTGAAAAGGCTGAGATTTGATAACCTCTCGTCGGTGTTGTAACGAGGGATTGGATTGTGCATGTTGGGAAGGCTATCCTTATAGTATGATGTTGTGAAGTTTGACACCTCCTCAAGAATGAATGCCTCTGCCATGGATGCCTCAATTCTAGCTTTATTTCTACACTTTTTCCAAAGAACCTTTAGACATCTCTCGATTGGATAGCACCAACGGGCTTGCACGCCCCCCCCCATTCATGCCTCGTGAGGCAGGTGCAAAATCAGATGCTGCATTGAGAGGAAGAAGCCGGGTGGGAAGATCTTCTCCATCTTATAGAGCAACACAGGTGCCACTTTCTCTAAGTCATCAATCATGACCCGAGATAGCTCCTTGGCACAAAGCTGGTGGAAGAAATAGCTCAACTCTGCCAGGACATGCCACACATGCTTGGAGACAAAACCTCTGGTCATCGCTGGAAGAAGCTGCTCAATCCATATGTGGAAGTCATGACTCTTCATCCCTAACACTCGGTAAGTGGACACGTTCACTCCCCTCCTCAGATTCACCGCATACCCATCAGGGAACATTAACGACTGAACCCACTGACATACTTCCCTCCTTTGGTCCTTCTTCAAAATGAAATCGACCGAAGTCCTTTTCCATTTCTTGCCAGGTGTGGGAGTCTTCATCACTTGCTTTGGTCTATCGCACAGTGCTGCCAGGTCCACTCTTGCCTTAACATTGTCCTTTGACTTTTCTGTGTCCATGAGTGTTCCCCAAAGCGCCTCGGTGATATTCTTCTCTGTGTGCATTAAATCAATGTTATGTGGAAGAAGAAGATCGTTGAAATAGGGAAGCCTAGTCAAGCCCGATTTATGAGTCCACATGTGGTACTAACCATATCCATTAAAACGACCTTTCTCTTTATCAACTTTGAGAGCCTCTATCTCAGCGCGGATCTCGGCAGCGGTCATCATCTGAGGTGCAGGATCGGTGACTTCAACACCTTTCGTGAAGTTCTTGATGTCTCGTCTGAATGGATGGTCAAGGGAGAGGAACTGACGATGTTGGTCAAACGAAGAAAACTTGCCACCACTCTTCAACCAAGTGAACATCACACCTGCCTTGCATATTGGGCATGGGAACTTCCCGTGAACACACCACCCGCAGAATAGGCCATACGCCAGGAAGTCATGCAAGGAGTAGTGGTACCACTCTCATGTCTGGATGATCCTTTTGCTGACATTGTACGTACATACGTAGCTTGCGAAAATGGTCATAATAGTGTATGTGTATGTATATTTTTAGGTTTAATTATTGGTTTGTCAGTTGCTAGCGGCCCGGTGCTCCTTCTGCTGGTTTTGGGTATACGGTCCCTACTCCACAGTTTTAAACAACGCAAGATAAAAGTGCAGAAACAAAAGTACTTCAAGCAAAATCGTGGACAATTGTTGCAACAGCTGTTGTCCCAAAAGGCAGACATTGCACAAAGGATGATAATACCATTGGATGAGCTTGCAAAGGTGACAGACAACTTCGACAAAGCTTGTGAGATTGGTGGTGGAGGGCATGGCACCGTTTACAAAGGAATCCTATTAGATCTAAATGTGGTGGCCATAAAAAAGTCAAAGATTACCCTCCAAAAAGAAATAGATGAGTTCATAAATGAGGTAGCAATCCTCTCACAGATCAACCATAAGAATGTTGTAAAACTCTTCGGATGTTGCCTAGAGACTGAGGTGCCACTGTTGGTGTATGAGTTTATTCCCAATGGGACCCTTGATCAGCATCTTCATATTGAATTACCAAAAAGATCACTATCATGGAGCAATAGGTTAAGGATTGCAATTGAAATTGCTACTTCTCTTGCCTACCTTCACTCGTCAGTTTCAATCCCAATAATCCATAGAGATATCAAGTCTGCTAACATACTTCTTGATGCTACAATGACATCAAAGATATCCGACTTTGGAGCTTCAAGGTACATTCCAATAGACAACAAAGGGTTGACAACAAGGATACAGGGAACATTCGGATACTTGGATCCAGAGTGCTTTAACACCGGTCGTCTTACCGAGAAAAGTGATGTTTATAGCTTTGGTGTAATTCTCATCGAGCTACTCACTAGGAAGAAACCAACTTGTTCACATTTGTCCAATGAATATGGTGGCCTTGTTTGTCACACCCGGTTTTCTAAAGAACAAAACCAGGCTAATCATATGTGTGCCCAGGAAGTCCACACATATGTCAGAATGAAAAAGTATCAAAACAATGTTTATATAAAGCGGAAAACATACTATATTAACACTTACAACTATCAGAGTGTCGCGGAACGGTCACTAATCTTTTCTTCAGGCTCCAACATCACAGGGACGGCTGACTGGGGGTTCCATATGCCAAACACTTCTGAAAAGACTTCTGAAAACTCCACTACACTTTCATCCTTCTTCTAAGCAGCACCTTTCAACACACTGGAGTGTGGTGGAAATAGCAAGAGTGAGTCCATGTCGAACTCAACAAATATAACATGGGGTTCATGAGGCTCAAAGACATATCATAGGTTTATCAGCATGTAGCTTTTATTTAGCATTAATTCAGTATATCAATGATATCAAAGTGTCTCAATATAATCAATAAACATATGATCCATGTGAAATGATTAACGAATAGCAAAAACATATCCATTATTAATGATTAACTATTCCATAAGGGTCCAAGGCCACTCGTGACCGTGAGCACGGCTGTTATAACAGTTTTACACTCTGCAGAGGTTGTACACTTTCACTGTGAGTCGTGATTTACCCTTTCGCCCGAGGTGATCAGCCTCTTGACCCACTACCAAGGAAGGTCGGCAGGGTTCACTATGAAGTCTTTCGAAGGTTCGTCTAACAAGTTAGGGCCATTAGATTTCACTCGGCAAACAGATGTAGAGCCCCCCTTCCTGATGGCACAATAACACGCAGCCTGTACACATGAGGACAGAGGCCGCACTATACCCGATTCGTCAAGCCATTCTTACGCCATAAAGGAATACCTCTAACAAGCTAGAAAAGGTCCTTCTATATGACTAAAGCCAGAGCCATTTTAGCCCTCACAGTTGTACTGTAAGTCCCGAATTTTCGCTTATAGATGAGTCCTTATGGAGAGTAACGAGAGCACCAAATAACCCCATGCTCTAGTACCCTTTAACAGTAATAAAAATCATCTTTTATTGTTTATTGCATATTCCATTAGTCAAATTACATGATCATAGTTCATGTTAAGCACTAGCAATACTAATCCATGCAATATAATAGGTATCAAGGAATAAGATCAACACTAAGTCATCCTTAACAAGGAAACATATGCATAATGATATTATTTGCTTAATGTGAATAGGACAACAAGGATAATCCCATGCTATACTTGCCTTAGAACTTGCTTTATGCCCAAAGCAACTTGCTCTGAAAAACCTCAACTTAATCTTTCATTTGCAACTTCTGGCACTCAGCTTCTGGTCTTCATCTTCGGATCTTCGAAGCTCACGGATAGTCTTTCTTCTTCTACTCGTAGATCATAACAACCCAGCACACTAACAGGCATACAAGCAAACAAATAGGAACAACTAAGAACAATACATCACACAAGAGAAAACAACGTACTAAAAGAGAGCTACCGGCTACGGTCACGAGAACACAAGAAACGTCGATAACAGAACTATCGTTAAAAAGAAAAAGACTATCGAAATATTTATATTATAAAAAGAAACCACTACATGCTTGATTTATTTTAGCTAACAAGATCATGAAAAAAAATAATTAGTTCAGATTAAAAAAAAAATCATATTCGGACTCAACACTGAGTTGAAACTAACCAAAGTTTATATATTTTATAAATATTCCCACATAATATTTTATTAAGCAAGTTATGTTTTTATATTTGCAAAAGAAATAATTTTGTGAGAGCATCCTAACGCACGTCAAAGTGCTAGACTAAGCAATTTACAAATTAAAAATATGTTTATGTTAGTAGCTAATTATTTTAACATTTATTTACATATACAAAATCGAAATGTACCTCCATGTTGTTTCTAGATTGAAAATTAGTTACGTACCCATTAATCGAATTAATATTTAACAATGAACATAAGAAGTGATGTAGCGGCTATTAGGAGTTTTATGTATTACAATAGAAAAGAAAAGGCTACATGCTTAATTCATTTTAACTGAGCAAACCATTTCAAAGTTATTAATATTAGATTGATCAGAACATAATTTAATTCAAAAGTCGGGTTGAAGCTACTCATATTTTATTTATAATAAGTAATGTCATAAAATTTAATCAAGTTAAACTTTAACCTTGCATAAAAAGACATGTGAGAGCACCTAAACAAGTTTATCCTATGCAACGGGTTTGAACTAAGCAAATTATAATTTAGGAACATGTTTATACTAGCAATTAATCATATTAATGTTTATGTATAAAATATCGGAATATAAAACATATATTGATTTTAATTATGAAACTAGTTGCATGTATATTAATTAATATTTAACTTACAAAATTTAGAGATGTGAGACATGTTAAAGGTTCCTACTAACATGTAACTTATAGTCGGCACAGCTGTACCACGACCAAAACGAAACTAAACTTAGATCGCTTCTAGTTGGAAAGCTATTTAATAAATATTAATCTAATTAGCATTCAAGTTAATAAATTCGTGGTCAAGTGTCATGAAAAACATCGATACTAGCTAAATTATAATCATAAACACACATGTTAACCTGAATTAAATTAATATTTATTTATGAAACCGTAGATATATAGTCTAAATTGCTTTTAATTATAAAGCTAGTACAAACATATTAATCAATATAATATTTAGCAATATATAGAAAAACACGTAACATAAAAACTTTGGTACTATCGCCTAGAGCTCGACGATACAAAACTAACGCAACTGGAACCAACTAAATCAGAGCTATTATGACTAAACTGCTGAGGTTACGAACCAGTGGCAAAGTTGTGAATATCTCGTCTTCTTCCTTATGGTGAGCTGCACGTACAGAAGATGACCTGCCGTTCTTTTCTTGTTCAGGTCTTCACGGCTGGTGGGTGGGGGTCCTAAGGCCTCCGGCCTTGGCTAGGACTGACCGGCTTGGCCGCAGCAGCATGGAGCCACGCGCGCGTGCACCGAGGTAGGGCAGTGGCGGTTACTCGAGTTCGCCGGCTCGTGGCTCAGCAGCAAGTCAGCCGAGCGCGGGGGGCGGCGAAGTGGCGCAGGGTAGGCTCCGCATCAGAGGCTACCCACACGCGGGAGCGGAGGACGCGCGGACCGAGGGCGCTGTACAAGGGTTGGCCGGAAACCACGAAGAAACTGGCGTCCACGGTGGAGCTCGCCGGAAAAGAGAGATAAATTAGGAACACGATCAAACGAACACGGATTCGAGGAAACGAGTATACTACGGCGTAGAGAACGACGAGGGCTACCTTGCAGCAGCGATGGTTTTCGCCGGAGACGAGAAACGTGGCCGGAAAAGCTCGCCGAACCTTCGTCGAAAGTTCGCCGGAACGCAAGCTGTAGATGCAGAACTTCGGCGAGGGGTGGAGGGAGCTACGAGCGGCGGCTCGCGATAAGGGTTGTACTTCTGAGACTAGGGCGTCGAGGGCTACGCCGGCATATATATAGTTGTAGGGTTTGGAAACTTTTGAAAACATGAGATATTTTATTATTTTTAGAATTAATTGATTTCGGGATTAAAATAATTACAGAATATCCAGAATTTCCTTTTAAGCCACGAAAAATACCTTGAAGGCTCCGAAAATTTAGGGAAAATTCTCAGAGATATTTTAGAATGAGACGAACCCAAATAAAGTATTTGGAGCTCATGAAAAGATTGATGAAGAGATCAAGGAAAAAGATTAAGCTCACGGAAATTGAAATTTTAAATCCAGAAAATACCAAAAAGTTTTTCGATGAGAAGCAAACGTCGTCCTATGGTATTTTAAAAATAAAAGCACTCACCAACACCAAAGACAAGCATCACACAAACACCACATTATCAAATTAATATGAAAAAGTTTAAAACCACACTTTTCTATATTTAAATTAGCAACAACTTAACTTATCTAATAAATTTATTCAAATATTGAAATCATTTATTTTATTTAGTGTTTTCCAAGCACAACCCAAAATTAGAAATTTTGGGGTGTGACAATTCTACCCCACTTAACAGGAATCTCGTCCCGAGATTCAAAGAGACTAGGGAGAAAGATAAAGTAGACCAATAAGATTGTTTTAAAACTTTTGACAAATTCTGATATAAATGTCAAGGATTATCAATGATTGACAAGAGAACATTGGATCGATCGTTAAGATTGATTCAAGTTAATGACAGAAAGTCAAAGGATTGAAGCTCAGCATAGGTGGAAAGGAAGATCAAAGGAGGTTGAAAAGATAGATCAAGGGTGATCATTGAGTCTTCACTTTATAAGGTGAAAAAACAAGGGTGGAGATTAGCAAAAGATAAAGATAGATCTTATGATACTCACAACTCCTTGATTCAAAATTTATGAGACATCATGAAAAAGTAACGGACTAGCATTGGTTGAAGAAAGGTAAAGACTAGTTTTCTATTTTACCATTCTGGGAGATCAGTGAGAATGATAAATTGATCTTTAAGTCTTTGTAGGTCCTTGAATCAGGATTTATAAGATGTAAGGACAAGGGTTAAAAGTTGTCAAATGTTGATAAGAAAAAGTAAAGATTGATGGCAAGAAGGTGAGACTAGTTAAGAGGCAAGGACTAGCAAAAGATGATATTATGATAGCGATTGGTCTCTGGATCTTCTTGTCTCGTGACTTGAGATTGATGATGGTGGCGGACGCTACCCCACTTAACAAAGATCTTGTTCCACCTGACGATGTCACTGAAGGCAACATGACAACCAATGGTAGGCAAGGACAATGTTAGAGAAAAATGGCAAGATTTAGGATCGATTGAAAGATAAGTAGGATAGAAGATGACACTACCCCACTTAACATGGATCGAGCTACTCCTCAAGACTTATACCTTTCGAGCCACCTTTGAAACATGAGAACAAGGATAACACACAAGCAACACATCAAGCACAACAAGCACACATCACATCATCGGTACTACATGTGCTTTTTCAACAATGGTGGTCATCCTAAATGGTAGATTATAGATGATGAAAAGCCATCGAACTTTAGAACAAGATAAGATCAGAAACCTTTTGGTAAAAACAACACAAATCAAAAACTAAGAGAGTAAGAAATAATAGCTCAAAGGAAGCTACCAAGGAAGGGATACAACAAGACAAGGAACAGGAAATAGTCAAAATCAATGAGTCAAGGGATGAGAAAATAGTTTTATAGTAAAATAAGTTTTAAAATGCGTCCAGTGCTACTTGGCATACGTCCTACAGTCAACACCGCTCTGATACCACTCTGTCACACCCGGTTTTCTAAAGAACAAAACCAGGCTAATCATATGTGTGCCCAGGAAGTCCACACATATGTCAGAATGAAAAAGTATCAAAACAATGTTTATATAAAGCGGAAAACATACTATATTAACACTTACAACTATCAGAGTGTCGCGGAACGGTCACTAATCTTTTCTTCAGGCTCCAACATCACAGGGACGGCTGACTGGGGGTTCCATATGCCAAACACTTCTGAAAAGACTTCTGAAAACTCCACTACACTTTCATCCTTCTTCTAAGCAGCACCTTTCAACACACTGGAGTGTGGTGGAAATAGCAAGAGTGAGTCCATGTCGAACTCAACAAATATAACATGGGGTTCATGAGGCTCAAAGACATATCATAGGTTTATCAGCATGTAGCTTTTATTTAGCATTAATTCAGTATATCAATGATATCAAAGTGTCTCAATATAATCAATAAACATATGATCCATGTGAAATGATTAACGAATAGCAAAAACATATCCATTATTAATGATTAACTATTCCATAAGGGTCCAAGGCCACTCGTGACCGTGAGCACGGCTGTTATAACAGTTTTACACTCTGCAGAGGTTGTACACTTTCACTGTGAGTCGTGATTTACCCTTTCGCCCGAGGTGATCAGCCTCTTGACCCACTACCAAGGAAGGTCGGCAGGGTTCACTATGAAGTCTTTCGAAGGTTCGTCTAACAAGTTAGGGCCATTAGATTTCACTCGGCAAACAGATGTAGAGCCCCCCTTCCTGATGGCACAATAACACGCAGCCTGTACACATGAGGACAGAGGCCGCACTATACCCGATTCGTCAAGCCATTCTTACGCCATAAAGGAATACCTCTAACAAGCTAGAAAAGGTCCTTCTATATGACTAAAGCCAGAGCCATTTTAGCCCTCACAGTTGTACTGTAAGTCCCGGATTTTCGCTTATAGATGAGTCCTTATGGAGAGTAACGAGAGCACCAAATAACCCCATGCTCTAGTACCCTTTAACAGTAATAAAAATCATCTTTTATTGTTTATTGCATATTCCATTAGTCAAATTACATGATCATAGTTCATGTTAAGCACTAGCAATACTAATCCATGCAATATAATAGGTATCAAGGAATAAGATCAACACTAAGTCATCCTTAACAAGGAAACATATGCATAATGATATTATTTGCTTAATGTGAATAGGACAACAAGGATAATCCCATGCTATACTTGCCTTAGAACTTGCTTTATGCCCAAAGCAACTTGCTCTGAAAAACCTCAACTTAATCTTTCATTTGCAACTTCTGGCACTCAGCTTCTGGTCTTCATCTTCGGATCTTCGAAGCTCACGGATAGTCTTTCTTCTTCTACTCGTAGATCATAACAACCCAGCACACTAACAGGCATACAAGCAAACAAATAGGAACAACTAAGAACAATACATCACACAAGAGAAAACAACGTACTAAAAGAGAGCTACCGGCTACGGTCACGAGAACACAAGAAACGTCGATAACAGAACTATCGTTAAAAAGAAAAAGACTATCGAAATATTTATATTATAAAAAGAAACCACTACATGCTTGATTTATTTTAGCTAACAAGATCATGAAAAAAAATAATTAGTTCAGATTAAAAAAAAATCATATTCGGACTCAACACTGAGTTGAAACTAACCAAAGTTTATATATTTTATAAATATTCCCACATAATATTTTATTAAGCAAGTTATGTTTTTATATTTGCAAAAGAAATAATTTTGTGAGAGCATCCTAACGCACGTCAAAGTGCTAGACTAAGCAATTTACAAATTAAAAATATGTTTATGTTAGTAGCTAATTATTTTAACATTTATTTACATATACAAAATCGAAATGTACCTCCATGTTGTTTCTAGATTGAAAATTAGTTACGTACCCATTAATCGAATTAATATTTAACAATGAACATAAGAAGTGATGTAGCGGCTATTAGGAGTTTTATGTATTACAATAGAAAAGAAAAGGCTACATGCTTAATTCATTTTAACTGAGCAAACCATTTCAAAGTTATTAATATTAGATTGATCAGAACATAATTTAATTCAAAAGTCGGGTTGAAGCTACTCATATTTTATTTATAATAAGTAATGTCATAAAATTTAATCAAGTTAAACTTTAACCTTGCATAAAAAGACATGTGAGAGCACCTAAACAAGTTTATCCTATGCAACGGGTTTGAACTAAGCAAATTATAATTTAGGAACATGTTTATACTAGCAATTAATCATATTAATGTTTATGTATAAAATATCGGAATATAAAACATATATTGATTTTAATTATGAAACTAGTTGCATGTATATTAATTAATATTTAACTTACAAAATTTAGAGATGTGAGACATGTTAAAGGTTCCTACTAACATGTAACTTATAGTCGGCACAGCTGTACCACGACCAAAACGAAACTAAACTTAGATCGCTTCTAGTTGGAAAGCTATTTAATAAATATTAATCTAATTAGCATTCAAGTTAATAAATTCGTGGTCAAGTGTCATGAAAAACATCGATACTAGCTAAATTATAATCATAAACACACATGTTAACCTGAATTAAATTAATATTTATTTATGAAACCGTAGGTATATAGTCTAAATTGCTTTTAATTATAAAGCTAGTACAAACATATTAATCAATATAATATTTAGCAATATATAGAAAAACACGTAACATAAAAACTTTGGTACTATCGACTAGAGCTCGACGATACAAAACTAACGCAACTGGAACCAACTAAATCAGAGCTATTATGACTAAACTGCTGAGGTTACGAACCAGTGGCAAAGTTGTGAATATCTCGTCTTCTTCCTTATGGTGAGCTGCACGTACAGAAGATGACCTGCCGTTCTTTTCTTGTTCAGGTCTTCACGGCTGGTGGGTGGGGGTCCTAAGGCCTCCGGCCTTGGCTAGGACTGACCGGCTTGGCCGCAGCAGCATGGAGCCACGCGCGCGTGCACCGAGGTAGGGCAGTGGCGGTTACTCGAGTTCGCCGGCTCGTGGCTCAGCAGCAGGTCAGCCGAGCGCGGGGGGCGGCGAAGTGGCGCAGGGTAGGCTCCGCATCAGAGGCTACCCACACGCGGGAGCAGAGGACGCGCGGACCGAGGGCGCTGTACAAGGGTTGGCCGGAAACCACGAAGAAACTGGCGTCCACGGTGGAGCTCGCCGGAAAAGAGAGATAAATTAGGAACACGATCAAACGAACACGGATTCGAGGAAACGAGTATACTACGGCGTAGAGAACGACGAGGGCTACCTTGCAGCAGCGATGGTTTTCGCCGGAGACGAGAAACGTGGCCGGAAAAGCTCGCCGAACCTTCGTCGAAAGTTCGCCGGAACGCAAGCTGTAGATGCAGAACTTCGGCGAGGGGTGGAGGGAGCTACGAGCGGCGGCTCGCGATAAGGGTTGTACTTCTGAGACTAGGGCGTCGAGGGCTACGCCGGCATATATATAGTTGTAGGGTTTGGAAACTTTTGGAAACATGAGATATTTTATTATTTTTAGAATTAATTGATTTCGGGATTAAAATAATTACAGAATATCCAGAATTTCCTTTTAAGCCACGAAAAATACCTTGAAGGCTCCGAAAATTTAGGGAAAATTCTCAGAGATATTTTAGAATGAGACGAACCCAAATAAAGTATTTGGAGCTCATGAAAAGATTGATGAAGAGATCAAGGAAAAAGATTAAGCTCACGGAAATTGAAATTTTAAATCCAGAAAATACCAAAAAGTTTTTCGATGAGAAGCAAACGTCGTCCTATGGTATTTTAAAAATAAAAGCACTCACCAACACCAAAGACAAGCATCACACAAACACCACATTATCAAATTAATATGAAAAAGTTTAAAACCACACTTTTCTATATTTAAATTAGCAACAACTTAACTTATCTAATAAATTTATTCAAATATTGAAATCATTTATTTTATTTAGTGTTTTCCAAGCACAACCCAAAATTAGAAATTTTGGGGTGTGACATTGTTCCACATTTCCTCAATCTACTTACCTCTAGAAACCTTGATCAGATAATGGATCCACAAGTTCTAGAGGAAGGAGGCACAGAAGTACAACAAGTTGTTATGCTTGCAGCATCCTGTATAAACATAAGAGGTGAAGAAAGACCAACAATGCGGCAGGTTGAACTTACACTAGAAGGACTTCAACATGGTTCCAACAAAAAGTACAAGAAAAATGATATGGTTACTGAGGAATTTGAGAATCATAGCATTGGGGAAAACTATCCATCACGGACTAGTGAAGGGCAGAGATTTCAAGAATCTAGTAGAAGATACAGTTTGGAGCAAGAGATGATCATGTCGGCGAGGTATCCTAGATAGCATAGCTCTGTATCATGTGCATTAGCACAAGGGATTAGTTAACCTCTCCTACCAGTATTTTTATGCATGATGATTCAACTGTATCTCTATTTCTACCATTGTCTTTGTTTTGTTCACATGATTCTACTATATCATCAGTTATAAAGATAACCATATATATACCAGATCAAATCAGACTTGCTAGATTTATTTTCTTAATTTATCTTACATCATTGATATTTTTTTCTTAAAAAAGAATCCAGAAATTATGCAATGAGTGCCAAGGTTATTAGTAGTAGATTGAATTGCGGCATCAATTGTTGTAGCAATAATTTCATTGGTTGGGCATGCCAAGTCCAGCGGTGAGCTCCGTTCGTTGTAGAGCCTGCTCCACTGCAGCAATAGAAGTGTGTGGTACGGTACTGGACGGGACAAAAAAAATATTGTTGTTTGGGATCAAAGTTGAGGTGGTGGTAGTGCTCTTATTCACTCGCTGGAGATCAGGGGCACCCGTGGACGTAGTTGGTGTTGTGAAAAGATTTTTTTTCCCATAATGATTCGATGTCTTAGATCGTTGGTATGTATAATAAAACAAGGTTTCATGCATGGTAAATATCAACTACAAAACACTTATGTAATCTTTGTTATGCACATTCGACAACTTAGTAACTTCTCTTATTGCCGGCCGGATAGAATACACAGGTGCCATCTATCTATACTTTTCTGAATTTAATCAATGTGCCCCCTCAATCTAAAGAATCGCCCTTGCTTACAAGGTTCATATTGTGTTAAAATCTATCCAATACCTAATCAGTAACTAGTTTTGTGAATAATCAATCAATTGATCTCAAGAGGATATGAACTTGACATCCAAAGCTCATATGCAACCTTCTCCTGCATAAAATGAAAATCACAATATGTTTGGTGCGGCGATGGAATAATGGATTCATTGTTAGGCATTGAAATAGTAATAATAATAAAGAATGAAAACAGCACAATAGGCCTTGAAATTTTGACCTTTCACTGACAAACAAACGCTCTTAACACTAAGTTATTAATGCACTTTTGATTAACAACAAAATTCATATATTATTATAACTGTGAAATTAGATCTTTAGTAGTTTGTTATCCAGTCTAATGTAAATAAACTAGGAGGATTCCCCGCGCGTTGCCGCGGGTATGAAGAAGGAATATAAATAGATTAGAATGTTAATCACTAAGAATCAGGGGCACGTTGCCGCGGAAATTGCTGATGATTTAGAATAAAATTACTTATACAAAGGGATTTTAAATAGTATGACATGATATATAAAATGATGATTAGAACATTACAGGTTTATTTACCAATGAGTCTCTCCTTTATCCATCTATTTGCACCTGTACTATATAGGCAGGATGACACTCAGTGCCACATTGATGAGCCAGCTCAAATAATTAAACAAAAAAAGTTGCAGGGAGTAAAAACTAAGCTTTTACATCATGGGACATATATGAAAGAGGATAGAAAGAGAAAATACCGCATACCCAACCCTTGAAGCAAAGGCCCGTAAAGAATACATATATTAGTAGTCATGATTGATGAAGTGCTTTGTGGATAGTGCCACTGAGATACTCGAATAATGAGAAATCAAGCATGAGAAGACGTACGCCATTCGTGTCAATGGAGTCGGCAACCAGACATTTGGATGAGGAATTCACCGGGTCTCACTACTGCAGACGCCCTCTTTGCCGAGTGCCGGGGCTTTGCCGAGTGGCGTACTCGGCAAAGGTCTCTCGACAAAGATTTTATCGGCAAAAATTTCTTTGCCGAGTGCCAAAAATCGACACTCGGCAAAGTCTTTGCCGAGTGCCAAGCCCGCACTCGGCAAAAAAAAAAAAACTGCCGTCAACATTTGACGCCGTCTTTGCCGAGTGCTCAGGGACTGGCACTCGGCAAAATTTGAATTTTTACCGAGAGCCAGGGCTCAGCACTCGGCAAAGAAACCATTTTTTTAAAAAAATCATTTTAAAAATAGTCTTTGCCGAGTGGTGCCAGCTGGCACTCGGCCAAATTGACCTCTTTGCCGAATGCCAGGGCTCAGCACTCGGCAAAGAAACCATTTTTTTAAAAAAAATCTTTTTAAAAATAGTCTTTGCCGAGTGGTGCTAGTTGGCACTCGGCAAAATTGACCTCTTTGCCGAGTGCCAGGCCCTGGCACTCGGCAAAACTGGGGAAGCGGCTGCTTTTGCAGCATTTTTTCCAGCTTTGCCGAGTGCCACACCCCTGGCACTCGGCAAAGCCTTCTTTGCCCAGTGTTGGCACTCAGCAAAGCTGGGAAATTTGCTATTTTTTTGTTTGTTGCTTTCCTTCGACGCAAACACTCAAAACTCATATATAATACATGAGACAACACACAGGCATTTAGCATCACACAAAACGCATACATAATCCATCACATACATCCATAATACATCCCAAGCACATCCAACATCCATCACAAGCACATCCTCCTGCATAATCCATCACACGCACATCCAATGTGCAAATCCATGACAACATCTAAGAAGTCTTCATCCAGCACAAGTCCTAGATCAAGAAAAGTCAATGAAACATGAAGGGGCACCCCCTACTGCCACTGATCCCAATGGGAGCCTGAAGGGGAACCTCCTTGCAGTGGTGGACCTGTCCAGCCGGGGTGTGTGTGCTGAGGCGAAGGAGTTGGGTTCGAACCCGACGACTGTTGCTACACAAAGGAGAATTGAATTCATTATTATCTACACAAGCTAAAGGACTTAATCAACTATATATATATATATATACTCACCGGAGTGCCTAGAGCCAGAGGAGTAGGAGTCACCCTGGGCGTTCGGTACTTCGGTACGGTTCGGTTCGGTTCTTCGGTACCTATGCAAATTCGGTTCCTCAGGAAACTGGTACCGATCGGTTCCTAAAGAAACTCGGTACCGAGGAAATTCGGTTCGGTTTCGGTATTTACCGAACAGTACCGAATTGATCACAGATACATGTAATAGCAGGTTCAAAAGCTAATTTTGACATGATTTCATAGAGAATAATAGTGCAAAATACATATACATATAAAAGTCCACAAGACTATAAGTGTGAGTACCAAAAATACATAATATAATAGTCTATAATAATACAATCAATAATATAACAATACTCAAACTCATCACATTTCTGGTAAATTCGGTAAGTTCGGTAAATTCGGTTCGGTTTCGGTATTTACCTCGGTAAATTCGGTTCCTGGGAACTCGGAACCGAACAAGGAACCGAATTTTTTGGTTTCGGTAAATTCGGTTCGGTTCTCGATAAATTCGGTTCGGTACTCGGTTCTCGGTATTTCGTGCCCAGGGTTAAGTAGGAGGCACAACTGGAGCGAGCAGCGACTGGGGCACCACCACACCCGGGAGAGTGGTGCTAAGGCTCGACATGAATGAGAACATGTCCCACATCCTCTGCGCCTTGACCGCCCTCTGGGCCCTCAGGACCTCCCACTCGGCCCTCTCGGCCTCCCTCTGGGCCCTCTCCCTCTCGACCCTCTCGACCTCCCTCTTGGCCTCCAACCTCTCCACAGTGGCCTGCAATATTCAATCACCAATGTTTAAACAATGCAAAGGCAAGATACATGTGTAAAAGTAATAAACGACGAATGAAATAGAACTAACCTGGAGTGCCGCCATCTGCTGCAGTGTGCTCGCCTGCCGAGGTCGAATGGGGATGGAGGAGCTCGTGCTCTGTGCTCGGATCTAGGCAAGGTTGGGCACAGAGGTCGAGTCGACCATGTTGGAGGCCATCCAGTACTGGCCGTGCTGCTTTCCTCCTCCGAGCCTCATCATGAGGTCGGTATCGAGGGGCTAGGTGGCGGGGTCGAAGTCCTCCCCATGCCGCTCGGGGGCCGTTGAGGCGTAGTCGGTGAGCTTGCTGTGGACGCTCGTGTTGCTATACGCGTCGGGCCCGTCCTCCGGGTTGTAGACGGTGTCCGGGGCTGTCACCTTGCCCTTGTGTGCCATGGCGTACGCCATGAACTCGTTGCATTCCTGGTCATCATGCGACTGGGACTGCGAGGAAAAAACAAAGATGATTAGAAGTAATTAGAATTGAGCGTTAGAACAAATAAATAAATAAGTGCATAACGTGTACCCAGGCCTGGGCGTATGAACTGAGGGGCTGGTTGCCTTGGTGGTGCGCCGGCCCACCCATCTGCAGGTGGCACTCCCGACAGAGGGCGTGCCTCTCCCTCCACTCATCGGAGACCCACTTGTCCACGATGGCCGCCCTCTGTGGGTGGCGCACCAAGAAGGACACATCTGCATGCCATCAAGTATTAGAAATGTTAGAATATAAAATGAAGGCTACCTATTTTTCATGGAATGAGTCAGTAACAATGTTTTTATAACTTACTGCGAGGTACTGCTCCCTGGTGAGTGTCATGGTCCTGGCCTCGCTCTTCCCCGGGTGCCGACTAAGGACGTCGCACGAGTGGTTGATGTGGCACTGCAGCCTCGCCTTGTAGTGCAGGTCCGTGACTCGGCCCCTGCATGCCCCATCCTACACCTTTGTCACCTAGGCGGGGTCATGCCCCTCCTCCAACGTGAAGAAGTCCTGCATACAGACATCATGTATCCTTTCATTATTTCAAGAACGTCTAATGAATTCATAGTATTGAGATTCGTTGTGTGATGTAGACTCACCCAGAACTCACGCCTGATCCGCTCCTGTATGGTGCCGTACACGGCGTCCACGGCGGAGTTTAAGTGGTCCCACGTCCAGGGAGGCGACTCAACCTGGGCGTGGGTGACCAAACCAGGGTAGTGCAGGCGGATCAGGCCACCAAGGATCCCATTGCACTGCCGATGATCACCCCCGGACACAAGTTCCCAGTTCCTACAGGAGTCAGTAAGAAGAATTGTTAGTCCGTAGTTCGGTTGTTCAGCATATGAACAAGAAGAGATGCAAAATGAACGGATACTTACTTGTCGCCCTTGGGACGAATCACCGGCCTCCTCTGAAACGGGATCGGCCGCGCCGAGAGCTGCGAGGACCCGTGCAAGTACGGTACCGATGAGGTGCTCGAAGTGGAACCCCCCGCCACCCCCCAAAGGAAGTGTCACCCCCTCCTGTCTAGGGGCTAGCTGCTGGTCCTCGTCGTCAGTGGTCGTCGTCCGATCCTCCTCGGGCGGGGGGGACGGCAGACGACTGCACCGCCCTCCTCGGACGGCCGTGGGGGCGGCGGGCCAGACGGCTCCTCGCCGACGCCTCCACCTCCGCCTCCTGAGTCATCCTCACGTAGAGCAAGTTGCAGGTCCGGGTCCGCCTTCCGCCCGGCATTTTGTCGAGTGCCTACAAATACAAAGAGTAAACCAGTTAGCACAATATAGACAAATATAGAGATGCAAAATGAACGAAACATAACTAGAAAATAATAATAATATAGTATTACATGAATTAGAAATAATCTTTAGGATTGGCAGCGGCCGGATCATAAGTGTCGTCGTCACTATCAATATTGTCTAACATTTCCGCCTCATCTCCATCGTTGTCATCAATGGCAACGCCAAACCGTAATCGCTCAAGCAGTGCTAAGTCTTTGGCATTTTGCACCTCTTCTCCATTGTCCTCATCTCCATCGTCCTCATCAATGTCATTGTCTACTTCCATGCCCATCAGCGAAAACATGTCTATGTCAAACGTGTCATCTAGCCCCTCGGGTTGATAGAACTCCCCTGTATATGTGTTTGGGTCAAAGTTGTAATCCTCATCGTTTGGGACAGGCACTTTGCAATGCGGTGATACCAACTGCGCAAGGTACCAACCCTCAAGAGTGGGATCTTTTTGGCACACCCATGGAAGATAATAAACTTGTGTGGCCTGTTGAGCCACAATATAGACATCGTCTCCTTGATAGAGGGAATCTTGTCAAATTTCAACTTGTCCAATCTTAGGGGCTCTTCTCGTGACATTGGGATCGAACCAATGGCATTTCAATATGACTGGCTTATGACCTCCGCAAAGCTCAAAGTTGAGCTCATATATTTCTTTGACTATGTCGTAGTAGTCACGGTCATCGGTGCCGGGCGTACGAACTCTAGTATTCGTGGTTTTTCGATTGGGCCGACTGAGCTCGTGGCTTCTTGTGTGGAAGCGATAGCCATTCACATCATATACAGTGAATGACTTGACCCTATAGGGGAAGCCTTTGCCAACCTGTTTCAACTCTTCATCCATTTCCGCATCCGTGCATGCCTGTAAGGTGAGGGCAGATAGATCATTACTCGCTCGTAGGAGCAAAGTGGGATGTCACAGATGGAACGATGTAAATTGGATGGTACCTTCTTTTCGAACCATGAAATGAAATCGGGCACACCATCTTTGAGAAGACTATCTTGTTTTTGAGGGGAAGGATCCCTATTTCCTGTCCAGTATGTATTCAGACATTCCCTAAAAAAGCAAGAGACAAAGGGGTTGGATAGATAGACGATAGTGACAGCGTATGTAACAAGCTCATTGAGAACTTACTGCACATAAGGGTTCACTTCGTCAAGGTTCAACAACACATACAACATGATAGTGCACCACTCATCATTCCGCAAGGTCTTGGTGCTCGAAGCGCTTGCCCTACCAAGTTGACCTTTGAAAAGGCTGAGATTTGATAACCTCTCGTCGGTGTTGTAACGAGGGATTGGATTGTGCATGTTGGGAAGGCTATCCTTATAGTATGATGTTGTGAAGTTTGACACCTCCTCAAGAATGAATGCCTCTGCCATGGATGCCTCAATTCTAGCTTTATTTCTACACTTTTTCCAAAGAACCTTTAGACATCTCTCGATTGGATAGCACCAACGGGCTTGCACGCCCCCCCCATTCATGCCTCGTGAGGCAGGTGCAAAATCAGATGCTGCATTGAGAGGAAGAAGCCGGGTGGGAAGATCTTCTCCATCTTATAGAGCAACACAGGTGCCACTTTCTCTAAGTCATCAATCATGACCCGAGATAGCTCCTTGGCACAAAGCTGGTGGAAGAAATAGCTCAACTCTGCCAGGACATGCCACACATGCTTGGAGACAAAACCTCTGGTCATCGCTGGAAGAAGCTGCTCAATCCATATGTGGAAGTCATGACTCTTCATCCCTAACACTCGGTAAGTGGACACGTTCACTCCCCTCCTCAGATTCACCGCATACCCATCAGGGAACATTAACGACTGAACCCACTGACATACTTCCCTCCTTTGGTCCTTCTTCAAAATGAAATCGACCGAAGTCCTTTTCCATTTCTTGCCAGGTGTGGGAGTCTTCATCACTTGCTTTGGTCTATCGCACAGTGCTGCCAGGTCCACTCTTGCCTTAACATTGTCCTTTGACTTTTCTGTGTCCATGAGTGTTCCCCAAAGCGCCTCGGTGATATTCTTCTCTGTGTGCATTAAATCAATGTTATGTGGAAGAAGAAGATCGTTGAAATAGGGAAGCCTAGTCAAGCCCGATTTATGAGTCCACATGTGGTACTAACCATATCCATTAAAACGACCTTTCTCTTTATCAACTTTGAGAGCCTCTATCTCAGCGCGGATCTCGGCAGCGGTCATCATCTGAGGTGCAGGATCGGTGACTTCAACACCTTTCGTGAAGTTCTTGATGTCTCGTCTGAATGGATGGTCAAGGGAGAGGAACTGACGATGTTGGTCAAACGAAGAAAACTTGCCACCACTCTTCAACCAAGTGAACATCACACCTGCCTTGCATATTGGGCATGGGAACTTCCCGTGAACACACCACCCGCAGAATAGGCCATACGCCAGGAAGTCATGCAAGGAGTAGTGGTACCACACATGTATTGTGAAGTTCCTCTTTGTAGCTCGGTCGTATGTCAGTACCCCTTTTCCCAAGCATCGATCAAATCATCAAACACAGGCTCCATGAACACACCCATATTGTTCCTCGGATGTCCAGGAATTATCAGCGACAAAAATACGTTCTTGGGTTGAAAGATGACACTAGGGGGAGATTCAAGGGTATCACGAACATGGGCCAACAAGTGTATGGGGACGCGGACAATCCATATGGGTTGAACCCATCTGTTGCCAACGCTACACGTACATTGCGAGCCTTCTCTGCTTTAACACGATGTATGCCATCGAAATGGGTCCAGGCATCGCCATCCGATGAGTGTACCATCTTGTCCGGATTGTACCTTTTGCCATTTTTGTGCCATGTCATCTGTTTTGTGGACTCCTCTGTCATGTACAGCCGTTGGATCCTCGGTATGAAAGGAAGGTATTGTAGGACCTTCGTAGGGATATTCAGCTATTCCTTCTTGGCATCACTAGTGTCAACCTCCAGGTACCTAGAGGATTTCCACTTTGGACAGTGCGTTGCTCCCTCGTGATCTTTCCTAAAAAGGATGCATCCATTCGGACAAGCATGGATCTGCTCATACGGCATCTTAAGTGCACGAAGAAGTTTCTGTGACTCATACAAGTTCTTCGGCAGGATGTGATCCTCCAGAAGCAGGGATCCAAAAACTACCAACATACCATCGAAGTTGTCCTGACTCATGCTAAACTACGACTTCAACCCCATGATGTGTCCAATTGCATCCAGCTGCGATACCGTTGTCTTTTCGTGCAAGGGCTTCTACGCTGAAGACAGCATATCATAGAACGCCTTTGCGCTTTTCTCTAGCTTCTCCTCCAATCCTTCACCGAACCATGCCTGCTGAATGTCATCCATCCAGTCTGCTACCCCGCCATCCCCATCATAATCCTCGAGACGCTGTCTCACCACCTCCTCTCTAATACGATCGGCTTCACCATGGTGAATCCAGCGGGTATAGTTTGCCGTGAATCCATACTTGATAAGATCTTCCCCCACAAGCCTCTTAATTTTTCTTTTCTTGTTGCCACATCTGCTACACGGACATGGCATCCGGGCTGACCCTTTAGCAGCCTCGCCAAATGCATGCTCCAGGAAAGCATTGGTCTTGGTCATCCATTCTGGGGTCATACTTGCGTGGCCCGTGTACATCCACTCACGGTTATCCATCCTCTGGCACATGCATATGTAAGCGACTAATAAAAACTACAGGTAAATCCACAAGGCGTTCCTACTATACATCTAATAGGTGAAGGATAGGTCCTAATCCCACCCGAGGATGCGTAGATGAGGTTGGCTTCCATGGTCCGCTCCTATCCAAGATAGAATTTCGGTAGCACCTCCCCGCTGTTCTCCCGATACACGTGGTGGCAGGGAGATTGTATATCAGGAGAACAACAAGGAGGTGGTGCCAAAACTCTATCTCGGATAGGAGCGGGCCACGGAAACCAACCCATCTACGCATCCGCGGGCTTATCCAAAAAACGTGGACAATCCGAAACAGGTATGGAAATTGGTATGCAAAGATTTGCATACCAACGACCGTATCTCTTTTGGACGGGAGACACCTAACTAGGGTTACACGAGATACAAGTGTGGAAGATGGGTTATACCTAGGGTGTCGGTGAGGTCAGGATTGTGGGGCGGTGGTGAGTCGCTGCAGTGGCAAGGCGACGCGGTGTAGGAAGAACCGCAATGCCGACGAAGACGATCGGGGTCGCTGAGTGCCTCCCAATGGTCCTCGTCCTGCAAAGAAAAGGCAAATGGTTAGACTCCATTGAAAATTTCGGTAGCACCGCCCCTGCACGGAGAGGTTCCCAAAACCTGCAGAAAACATTGGCACGAAGGCCAACAACCACATGTATACCAAACATAGGCACGAAGGCCATCAACCACATACATACAACAATAACTACTACTAACACTAAAACTATGAACAACAACTACAACCACTACTGTCACTATGACTTACTAACTAATACTAACACTACTAATTAACTACTACTACTAACACTACTACTTACTAACTAATACTAACATTAGGGCATACCTTGCCAGCGAGAATGCGAAGATCGAGGGCCGGCGACGACAACAGGGACGACCGCTACGGCGTGAGGGTCGACGAACCGAGGCGGCACCTTTCTTCTCCTCTTCTCCTCTTCCCCCTTCTCCTTCTCTCCTCCCCTCCTCCTCTCTTCTCCCCTGCCTCCTTCTCCTCCCTTCTCCTTCCTCTCCTCCTCCTCCCTTCTCTTTCTTCTTCTTCCTCCTCCCCTTCTTCTCCTTCCTCCTTTCCTTCCTCCTCTTCCTCCTACCTCCTCCTCCTTCCTACTACGGGCGTGCGGGCGTGGGCCGGGGCGCGCGGGCACGGGGAGCTGGCGGGGCGGGCGCGCGGGGAGCCGGCGGCAGCGGCGTGGCCGCGGGGCCGGGCCGGGGCGTGCGGGTATGGGGAACCGGCGGGGTGGGCGTGCGGGGAGCCTTCGACGACGGCGACGTAGCGGCGGCAGGGCGGGCTCGCGCACGCGTGTGCGTGTGTGGTGTGCGCGCGTGGTGTGCGTGAGTGAGTTCGGTTTTTTTTATATATTTCAAACCTCTTTGCTGAGTGCCAGATGCGGGGCACTCGACAAAGAAAGTATTTTGCCGAGTGCCCCAGATTTGGCACTCGGCAAAATAAAAAAATAAAAAAAAATCATGTCCTGGCTTTGCCGAGTGCCTAGGGTTAGCACTCGGCAAAATATTCTCTTTGCCGAGTGCCAAACCTTGGCACTCGGCAAAATAATTTTTTTGTTTTTTTGCCACCAACTTTTTTCTTAGATTTGTATTTGTACCATGAACAACATGTTCAAATTTGGCACAATTTCATTGCTGTTTGCTATATTTCTTCACTTTGTTTCGTTTTCTTGCAATTTTCCGGAAAATGTAGGTTTGAACTATAGGTGCATCGAATAATAGTTTTGATCCATTCCAAAAATGTTATTCTTGATTGTTAGTGTCACTTTATGCTAAATCTAGGAACTGTCTCCAAATTTCGATCAACGTGCTCACGGGGCAACGTCGTGAACTTGCGTGCGAGTGGTTATTTAATTCTATAAAATTCAACGCGAGTGGACATTTGCACCAGCATTTTCGAACCGCTCATCAGGGTCGACAACTCGTTCATCTTCAACAATCATATTGTGCATTATCACACAAGCTCTCATGATAAATGCTAATGTCTCTGTGTCCCAAATGTGAGCTGGTTCTCGAACAATGGCAAACCTAGCCTGCAAAACCCCAAAAGCTCGTTCGACATCCTTTCTCGCTGCTTCTTGCGCTCTGGCAAAATATTTCCTCTTGTTCCCCGTAGGAAGAGAGATGGACTTGACTATTGTAGCCCATGAGGGGTATATACCATCGGCGAGATAGTAACCCATGTTGTAATCATGACCATTAATGGTATAGTTCACCTCTGGAGCTATACCCTTCGCCAGGTTTGCAAATAATGGAGACCGGTGCAGAACATTGATATCATTATGAGAGCTAGGCATCCAAAAAATGCATGTCATATCCAAAGATCGTGAGACGCAACAGCTTCTAAAATGACAGTTGGTTTGTTCACATGCCCCTTGTACTGACCCTGCGATTCAACTGGACAATTCTTCCACGCCCAATGCATACAATCAATGGACCCTAACATTCCAGGGAAACCTCTTTTCTCATTGAGTGCCAGTAATCGTGCAATGTCAGCCTCATTGGGATGTCTCAGATATTCCTCTTCAAATACTTCTACAACTGCACGAACGAACCTACGTAGGCTCTCAAGTGCGGTGCTTTCACCAATGCGAACGTACTCATCTGTGGCATCAGCAACAACCCCATATGTGAGCATACGAAGAGCGACAGTGACTTTCTGGAAGCAACTCAATCCAAGTACACCTGCGGCGTTCCTGTTTTGCACAAAATAATTCTCATGTGCTTCAACAGTGTTCATTATGCGTAGGAAAAGATTCCTTCTCATTCTGAATCTGAAGAAAACAAACAAAAATTCAACAACTCATATAATAATTAAAAATATATTATGAACCAAATTGAGGTGAAAGAACCACTACCTCCGACGAAATAATTCTGGACCATACGTCAGATTTTCAGCCAAATAATCTTGATACATCCTCCGGTGGCCGGCTTCTCTATCCCGATAAACAACTACATGGCCAGGGACTGAACCACCACATCTTCGTTTTCTTTTCGAAAACGTGCGCACAATTTGAGCAGCTGTGAATACGAAGGAATCATCGTCGTCTGAAGACTCTTCATCCAATAGTCTTTGTGCACGTGATTTGAAAGCCCTCATGATGGGCGAACAACCCTGTTTATTGATATCATATTTAGCCTCACAAATTGTTTATACTAATGAGAAGGAAAGCAAATGGAGATCATCATGTTCAGCCTCGCAAGATGCATTTACGTAAGAACAAATCCTGTGTAGAACACGTACCTTGGAGAACGATGATGACCTGCAGTCCACGGCGGCAGGAAGGCCTGTACGGTGACTGGAATCCCTCCTTGCTTCCCAAAGCAGCGATGGTTCCCAGGGCAAGGACACTCCCGGCGGCGGCCAGGGAGCACGAACTGGCGGCGCACGTGAAACCAAAAGGGCGCGAAGAAACTCGCGCGAGACAAAACGCGCGGCACCAGAGACGGCGCCAAAAAAAAAGACGCTGGGTCCACATTTTTTTAGTTTTACCCAGTCTATTTTGCCAAACACTTGGAGATTGCATTTTTTTCTCCCTTGCCATATCATTTTGAGAGTTGGCAAACTACAGCAAATGGCAAATAAAAAATACGAAACTGTTGGAGTTGCTCTAAACAAGGCCGCAGGTTCAGAATGTGCAAAAGCCCAAAACCCCGGTTTCCAGTCTTCCAGACTGTCAGTTCGCACAAAAACTGCGAAATATTAAATCCAGTCCCCCGCCACTTCCCGCCTCCTAATCTGCCAGGCTTCCACCGTACCGTCGCCGGCGCGTCCACTTCCCGCCGCCCGCCGATGACGCCGTCCTACAGCTCCGGCCCCGCAGGGCCCGCCGGGGGGCGGAGGGCGGCGACCTTCGCCGGCGCGAGCGTGTTCCTGTCGCGGAATCTGGTTGCCCCCGAGGTGTTCGACGCCGTGCACGACGCGCTCCGCCTCAACGGCGCCGAGGTCCTCCTCTGCGCCGACCCGAGCCGCACGGGACCCCTCGACTACCACGTCATCTCATCCTCCTCCCACGTACGCACGCGCCCTTTCCCCTACCACAAATCCGACCGCCTCTTCGGTTTCCCCAATCCCCAATAATGTTTATTTTCCTTTTTTTTTTGTGTGTGTGTGTCAATTTCTGCAGGAGAGGTTCGCCGATCTGCGGGCCAAAGGCTGCAATTTGCTAGGTGAGGCATCTGCACAGTTCTGGGATTTGGCCCTATGGTTGCGCAGTTGTTTTGTTATGTTTTCCGACTAGTGGAATTATTCCAGATGCAAGTTAAATTAGGCTCAATTGTTTAGAATGCCTTGACGATTAGAAGCTGCATTATTGGATTTCAGCAATTTGTGAATCTATGGTCTATAACTTTAACTGTTAGGGTTAGATTCGTTAAGTGTGTTGCTAAACTTGTACTAGTTGTATGACACTAGAGATGAGTGTGGCAGATTGTTAAAAACTAGATAGTCTACTGCTATCATTTAAAAGTACTTCAGTTGTTAAGACTGCTGGATTAATTTGATAGGTGGATAGTGCTTAATTTGCAACATGGAGCTAAATTTGTTAAATCTGGGTATCTGATGCCCTTGCCTGATCTTTATTAGGCCTGGTATTATGATAACAGTTGCAAGAATGGCAGTAGTCTTGGGCTTAACCAACATAAAAAGCCATAGGAATCCTAGATGATGGCCTCCTGTCAACCCTTTTGTGTGAAAATGAAAAGAAGATGAAAGCTCATGTGGGTTGTGTATATATCGTTTGTACTATGTGCGGGTAGGCTAGAGCATGATGGGATCTTGGGGCACTACAGATAGCTATCTTATTTATCACCTCAGGTTGTGTGCAAAGCTTGCTCTAATGCTGCATTTCATTTGTTAAGACTTAAGAGAATCTTCAATTGAGAATTTAGTTTCATGCACGATATACTGCTTTCTATGACCTCTAACTTTGTTAATGTCTTGGGAGGAGGTTCCTATTTAAGGTATCTTGCTTGTCTAAGTTTGTTGCAGCCAAAGGGCCCAAACTTTTAATGTTTTAGTGCTGAAACTTGTAGACAGATTATTTATGAGTTGCTAGGGACCTGATCATGAAAATTATTGATGCAATCTATGTAATCTTTCTCTCTCCAGAACATGCCAAGTGAAGCTATGATAATGTACCTGCTTATCTTCTTATCTTGAAAAAGTATCAGGCTTTCTTGTTAATTTGGACTCCAAAACATTACTTGTTTTGCAGTGCATAAATTTTCTATGTGGTTGAAATCATAACAGCTAATCTTCTAATAAGTTCCTCTAACTTTTGTGTTTAAGTGTTTAGTTACGAATGTTTTTAAATTTGGACAGGACCACAGTGCATTCTTTCCTGTGCTAAAGAACGTCGCTATCTACCTAAACAAAGTTATACTTGTTGCCTTGCAATGGATGGGGTTAAAACACTTTGTTCAGGCTTTGAAAAGTCTGAGAAGGTACATGTATCAGTGCTTCCCTTAATGTTACAGTTTTCGATAGTTAATACGTTAATATTTATCTCAAGTTTGTTTTTGTTCTTGCAGGTTAGGATTGAAGAACTAGTGACAGCCATGGGAGGTCATTTGCTACCTAAACACTCCATGGATGTGAATTTTGTAATTGTGAAGGATGTCATGGCTAACAAATATAAAGTAAGTTATCCAAGTTTTGAAAATCCCTGCTTATTCAACTGCGGCTAATGTTGTATGAAATGTTCTACATGCTTATCCTATACTGTTAGATCCTATATAGCAAATCTTTTGTGAAAAGTAGTTCCTTGTTCCATTACCGCAGACAAAATCTAAGGTATTGTATTATATGTTGAATTCCTTTACTTCTCTGCATATGCTCTGTGGTTCATGGTTCCAGTTTAATTAATTGATGCCACAAGTGCCAAAAGTCATTTTAAGTCTTGTTTCTGTTCTTTTGATACTTCTGAAGGCTTTTTAACCTAAATAAACCCAAAGTCAGCTTTGTTAATTTGTCCTTAACAGGCCTGAAAACTATGTTGCCAAGTCTAGTTGGTCAAGATAACTTTAATCTTTTTTTAGTAAATATTTACCTTTTGACTCTTAAAAGAGCTCACCAGTTTTCTACAACAACAACAACAACAAAGCCTTTTATTCCCAAACAGTTTGGGGGTAGACTAGTTGAAACCCAACATGAGCCACCAACAAAACAGGAAACGAAAATAAGTAAATAAATAAATATATAGAGATGTTATTAGGATCTAAAGCATGTTAGTGATTCTAGCATGAGAATAGCTGCTTTCAATGCACTCCTATCCATTATTTAGTGGAATAGTGCTGTCAGAAGTGTGCTCAAGTATTTGAAAAAAAGAACTCAATTCCTTCATCATTCTGGTGGCTTGGGAGAAACGGGAACACCACAATGAATGTGTATTTAAGGGTGCTAATTGTTCTATGTCCATTAGTGTACAGTCAATGGCAAATGAGAGTAGCTTTTGGTGCTTCAGCCCTCCACGAGTTACTCATCAGGTCGCTTATCCTTGACAGTTAGGTCAGGGTGTGTGGTGGAGTTCGAGTTTGTTGATTTAAGTGACGGATCTGGGAGCTGGCCCACTAGCCTCTCCTTGTATTTTTTTTCCTTAATGAAATTATGTGCAGCTCTCCTGTGTCATTTGAAAAAAACTTCACTCATTTTTACCCAGTTTCATGTATCTTTGCCTACCTACTCCCTCCATAATCTTTTATTAGGCGCACGGTGATTTCTCTGTTTTGAGGTTATATTGGGTGTGGGTTACGTTTCTAGGCATGGTCCGGTGGATTTGAAGCGGCGTCCAATCGAGCATACCTCAGATACTCATGTGCTCAAATTCCAAGCGTTCTTTTGCATGCATGCATCCAATCGCACACATGCTTTTGGCTGTCATCCAGGGCTACAAAGCCTTGCATGCATGGAACCAATCAACTGTAAAGACGTGGCCGCTACAAGCCCAAAGTTCTAAGCTTCATTATTCTTCTGTCTCGTTTCCTGCAGATCCTTGGTATCCATAAAAACTCCTCACACCTAAGAAAAGATTATGCAGGTGTTGGAGTATGTGTTTAGGCCCATGAGGCTAAGGCCCATGTGGCCCATGTATGGAACCTATATAGCTACCCTTCTAGGGTTAGCCAAGGGAGACAGAATTGTTATTCCAACATGGTATCGAGCCTAATTTCTCCTCTTTCCCTATCCTGAGCCGCCGGCCAACCACCACCCGCCGGCGCTGCTCCCTCTGCCGCCGCCGGCCATGGCTGACCGGCCCCCCTCCTTTCCCTCCCTCTTCTCCTTCCCTTCCCCCTCCCACCCTTCCTGGGCGCAGATCGCGGCGTCCCCGCCTGGGGCCGCGCCCGCCGCTATCTCCCCTGCCGCGGGTCGCACACCCGCGCGGGATTTCCCTGCCGCGCCCGGGTCGGGGGCGGACGTCCAGGGCCCGCGACCACCGTCTCTCCCCATCTCCTGCTGGGCCCAGATAGCCGCCGCTGGGGGTCTGCCCGCCACCCCACCCGCCGCCGCTGGGGGTCTGCCCGCCCTGGCCGCCCGGCCGGATTTCCCTGCTGCTGCCCTTTCCCATCTCCATCCTCACGCCGTCGGCTACGCTCTGGAGGGCCGCCCTTCCCCTGCTCTCCTCCCTGGCCTCAGCGCCTCCCCTCCCTCTGCTGCTGCCCTCACAGCAGCCGCTGCTGTTGAGGTAGCCGCAGGGGGCTCGGGCTCCTCCTCCCTCACTGCTCCGGCGGTTGGGGGGAATGGGGGGGCCCCTGCTGCAACCCTTCCTGCAGGAGGTGTTGAGGATGGGGGGGTTGATGCCCTGACAGAGCGCCCCGCCGACGCCGTCCAACTTCCCGGCGCCGGGCTGGACACCGGCACCCACCTTCCTGCCGGTGCCCAGGCCTTCCCGGTCCCGACACCACCACTACTCTCCCACATCTACGCCGGCTCCCAACCCTACGCCGTCCGTGACACCTCTCCTCTCGCCGCTGCTCTCGTCGCCGCGCGTGCTGCCGCCGCGGAGGGGCAGGTCCGGGTGCGGGCGGCCGCCCTCGTGTGGGAGCACGAGCGCGAAGCGGCCGACGCCCTGACTCACCAGATTGCCGAGGCGGAGCGGCTCCTCTCTCCCGCCTCTCCGGCTGGGGCCAACTCCTCTGCCTCGCCGGGTCGCCGTGTGTCTCACACCGCTGTCCTCTGGCACGACCCGGCTGACCCGCTCGTGGCGCAGCTTCACTACCAGGCCGGGGGGGTCCAGAACATTCGCCTCCTCGTGCCGGTCGTTCTCGAGCCGGAGTCACCCTCCTACGCCCGCTGGCGGGACCTCGTGGTTCACTCTTCGCTGCTACGCCCTCGACGACCACGTCCTCCTCGACGCTTCGGCCGCCGTCCAGACCCCGTCGTGGCTTCGTCTGGACAGCATCGTCCTCTCCTGGATTCTGGGGACGATCTCTCTCGACCTCCACGACCTCGTCCGCACCTCTCCTGACGCGCGCTGGGCTTGGCTTGCCCTTGAGGGCCAGTTCCTGGGCAACGCCGAGGCCCGGGCTCTGCGCCTCGACGCGAGCTTCCGGACTTTCGTCCAGGGTGACCTCTCCGTCGGTGAGTTCTGCCGCCGGATGAAGGGCATGGCCGACTCCCTAGGGGACCTTGGGTGGCCCGTGGAGGATCGCATCTTGGTCCTCAACGTCCTCCGGGGGCTCAGCGACCGCTACGCCCACCTCCGGACGTGGATCACCCGCCAGCGGCCCTTCCCCACCTTCCTGGAGGTCCGCGACGATCTCGTCATGGAGGAGCTCACGCAGGGCCTCCAGCCGGTCTCCACCACTCCCGCGGGGTCGTCGTCCTTCTCGACGGCCCTGGCTGCTACTTCACCGCGCCCGTCTGCTCCACCGCGGACCACTGCTCCACCGCCGTCGTCTCTCCTGGGTCCTCCTCCCTCCGGGCCGAGCGGAGGCGGGGGGGGGGGGGTCGTGGCGGTCGCCGTCGCCGCGGTGGGGGTCGCGGGGGTGGCCGGGGCGGCCACACCCAGGCTCAGGTTCCCGGTGGGTTACCGGGGGGCCACCATGGCCCTCCTTCCAGCACCCATGGTCAGGGCGCATCTCCATGTGGCCCTACCACACCACCGGGGCCGACTCGCGCCCACCGGTGGCCATGCTCACCGGCGCTCCTCCTGCTGGTCCTTCACCCGGCGCCTTCCCTGCTACAGCGTGGACTCCACCGGGGGTCGCCGGATGGGATCAGGCGGCCCTGGCTCGCTCGTTCAGCACCATGGGCCTGACACCTCCGGTCGGACCCGAGTGGATCGCTGATTCGGGGGCCACCTACCACACTACTCCTGACCCCGGTATACTTTCGTCGATTCACTCTCCCTCTTCCTCTCTTCCTTCCTCCATTATGGTCGCTAATGGTTCTTGTATTCCTGTCTCGTCTGTGGGTACCGCCGGTGCTCATGGCTCCTTTCGTCTTCCTGATGTTCTTGTTGCTTCTTCTATGGTTCATAATCTTCTTTCTATTCGACGTTTTACAGCTGACAATTCTTGTTCTGTGGAATTTGACTCTTCTGGTCTTACTGTAAAGGATTTGGCTTCCCGGCGTCCTCTGCTCCGATGTGACAGCACCGGGCCCCTTTACACCCTTCGCTTCCCAGCGGCTCCTTCGTCTTCTTCGCCGCCCGTTGTGTCAGCTGCTTCGTCGCTTCTACTTCCTCTACCACCTGGCACCGGCGCCTCGGCCATCCTGGTCGCGATGCCCTGATACAGCTCAGTCGTAGCTCCGGTCTTCCATGTACTCGAGCTCATGATGAGCAACTGTGTCATGCGTGCCAATTGGGCCGACATGTTCGTCTTCCTTTTTCTAGTTCTACTTCCCATGCGGCCCGCATTTTTGATCTTATACATTGCGACCTATGGACATCTCCTATTATGAGTATTTCTGGTTATAAGTACTATCTTGTGGTTGTTGATGATTTTTCGCATTATTCGTGGACTTTTCCTCTCCGTGCGAAGTCTGATACGTTTACCACGCTCCTCCACTTCTTTACTTGGGTGTCCACACAGTTCGGCCTCACCATCAAGGCCGTCCAGTGTGACAATGGTCGCGAGTTTGATAACTCCACCGCCCGAGATTTCTTCCTCTCTCACGGTGTTCAGCTCCGCATGTCTTGTCCATACACCTCTTCGCAGAATGGCAAGGCTGAGCGGATGATTCGTACCACCAACGACACCGTGCGTACCCTTCTCTTTCAGGCCTCTCTTCCCGCTCGCTTCTGGGCTGAGGGCTTGCACACCTCCACCTACCTTCTTAACCGCCTTCCTTCTGCGGCCTGCCCCGCTCCCACTCCTCACCACGCCCTCTTCGGTACCCCGCCGCGGTACGATCACCTCCGCGTGTTTGGGTGTGCGTGTTACCCCAACACCGCTGCCACTTCCTCTCACAAGCTGGACCCTCGATCCACGCTCTGTGTCTTTCTTGGGTACTCCTCGGATCACAAGGGGTACCGGTGCTATGACCTTACCTCCCGACGTGTTCTCATCTCGCGCCATGTGGTGTTCGATGAGTCCGTCTTTCCCTTTTCCAGCACTACCACACCTCCGGTACCTGACCCACCCTCTCTGTTTCCCACTGACCCGGTGGTCCAGCCACCTTTTTCGTGGTCTCCTGCAGGTACCGCTTCGCCGCACTCCACGCCGGCTACCGGTCCCGGATCCCCTGCGGGTCTGGGCCCATCGTCCTCCGGCGCGGCCCCGTCTTCTCCAGTTGGTACAGACCCGGGGCCTTCGTCCCCCGCTTCTGCCCCGGAGGGGTCGTGCCGGTCGCCGACGCCGGATCCCGTCCCGGTACCTGCCCCGGCACCTCCGTCGAGGTTCGCCGCGCCGGTACGGGTGTACCAGCGCAGGCCGCGGCCGCAGCCGCTCGTGGTCCCTTCTCCACCAGGGACGCCGACACCACCGCCGCAGTCCCCGCCGGCTCGTGGTGCCCCGCCGGTTTACCACCCGCCGCTGCTTCACCGACATCCGCGGCATGTTCACCCGATGGTGACACGGCACGCGGCTGGCACACTGCCGCCTCGTGCCCTCGAGGCTTCGACCGACGACGCGGTGGTCTCCCCGGTACCCTCTTCCGTCCGCGACGCCCTATTGGACCCTCACTGGCGCCGCGCGATGGAAGAGGAGTACGCCGCGCTGCTCGCCAACCAGACGTGGGAGTTGGTGCCCCGACCACCAGGCTCCAACGTCGTCACCCGGCAAGTGGATCTGGACCCACAAGCGCCGGGCCGACGGCTCTCTCGAGCGCTACAAGGCTCGGTGGGTCCTCCGGGGTTTCACTCAGCGCCCTGGAGTCGACTACGACGAGACCTTCAGCCCGGTGGTCAAGCCGGCCACCGTCCGCACTGTGCTCTCGCTGGCGCTTGCTCGGTCTTGGCCCGTCCACCAGCTGGACGTCAAGAACGCCTTCCTCCACGGCCTTCTTACCGAGACGGTGTACTGCAGTCAGCCGGCGGGGTTCGTCGATTCCACCCGTCCTGACATGGTCTGCCGGCTCAACAGGTCCCTCTACGGCCTCAAGCAGGCACCTCGGGCGTGGAACCACCAGTTTGCGGCTTTCTTGCTGACCCTGGGGTTCATAGAGGCCAAGTCCGATACATCCCTGTTCGTCTACCACCACGGAGCTGACACTGCATACTTGCTACTCTATGTTGATGACATTGTCCTCACCGCCTCTAGTGAGCCACTTCTCCGTCGGATCATTATCGCTCTCCAGCAGGAGTTCGCGATGAAGGATCTGGGTGAGCTCCACCACTTCCTCGGTGTCACTGTTGAGCATCGTCCTGCCGGGCTCCTCCTTCACCAGCGGCAGTACACTCGGGACATCCTGGAGCGGGCTGGGATGACTGACTGCAACCCCTGCTCCACTCCGGTCGACACTCAGGGCAAGCTGTCTGAGGCTGAGGGATCCCCGGTGGCTGATCCCACTGCGTACAGGAGTCTCGCTGGGGCCCTTCAGTACCTCACCTTCACCCGGCCGGACATCACCTACGCAGTGCAGCAGGTCTGTCTTCATATGCATGACCCCCGGGAGCCTCACCTCACGGCTCTCAAGCGCCTCCTTCGCTACCTCCGGGGCACGCTCGACTTCGGCCTTCTACTCCACCGGGCCTCCTCCACCGACCTCGTTGTCTACACCGACGCTGACTGGGGCGGGGTGCCCGGACACTCGCCGCTCCACCTCCGGCTACGCCGTCTTCCTAGGCGGCAACCTGGTGTCTTGGTCGTCCAAGCGCCAGCCGGTGGTCTCCCGGTCCAGCGCCGAGGCGGAGTACCCGCGCCGTTGCTAATGGTGTGGCGGAGGCCGCCTGGCTCCGGCAGCTGCTTGCTGAGTTGCATACTCCGCCCTCCCCGGAGCACACTGATCTACTGCGACAACGTCAGTGCGGTCTACCTCTCCACCAACCCCATCCAGCATCAGCGGACGAAGCATGTGGAGATCGACCTCCACTTTGTCCGAGATCGGGTGGCCATGGGCGAGGTGCGGGTCCTCCATGTTCCGACGACCTCCCAGTTCGCGGACATCTTCACCAAGGGCCTCCCGTCCTCGACCTTCGCCGAGTTTCGCTCCAGCCTCAACATCACCGGTGGCTAGTTGCGTCTGTGGGGGGGTTGTGTGTGTTCTTTCTTGTTCAGCCTCGAACTCCGCTGCGTCGGTAGTTCAGACTGCGGGGGGGTGTTGGAGTATGTGTTTAGGCCCATGAGGCTAAGGCCCATGTGGCCCATGTATGGAACCTATATAGCTACCCTTCTAGGGTTAGCCAAGGGAGACAGAATTGTTATTCCAACAGCAGGGAGTATTGTGTAGCTATGATTTGTAGTAGAGTACTGAGGCTGTTATGCTGCTAAAAAGCATAACTGCGTGCTGCGTCAGTGCTGCTAACTCCTTTGAACATCTCAGATGGCATTGATGCTAAAACTTACTTTCATGCTCTTTCAGCATTGGTACTGGTTGAGCTGTTGGCCTATGACTAATCTGGATGTGTCTGCTTCTTTTTGTGTACGCAGTGGGCTCTGAATACTTTGAAGAAGCCCATTGTCACCATGAAGTGGTTAGAGCAATGCTGGATTGAACATCGTGTTGTACCTCATGAACCTTACAGGATTCTTCCCTTTACTGGTTGAATATCTGTGTCACTAAAGTGGATCCAGGTTGGTGCAGTTGAACTTTATTCAGCTTGGTGTGGGAAGTGAGTTCTGATTTTCCTCCCTTCAGAGCATGTTTTTTTTCTTGTATGGTTATTGAAAATTGAAGGCCTGTTTGGAAGAGTAGGATTACTCTAGTAACTTTAAAAGTTCATATTTGAAGTAAATTCTTGGGATTTGGAGTCCAATCCTCTGAACATGCTCTTATTTTATTGATTAAAAGGTTGATACTTCCAAAATAAAATATCAACTATTGTAATGCTTTATATTAGGTAGGAGTTAGTCCAAGTGCATGGTATGGCTTTAGACACAGAACTTCCAACCCTCTGCTAGTGCAAAGCTATTGTTGATATTTATGGAAACTACATGTAACATATGCTTTATTCTGTTGAATTGAATGATCAGTTACTTCATCAGTGACGCTTTATTTTTCTTCTGTTTGATCAGATGAGCGGAAGGAATTGGAGAAAATGGTAGTGCAGAATGGTGGCCAGTTTTCTCCCTGTCTCACACGGAAGTGCACCCATTTAGTCGCAAATATATCCTTTGATGCTTTTTGAATTTACTATTTTCTGCTTGAGATTTCAGTTGGTTTAAATAAGTCACCCGGAATAGATCTGAAGATCTCACCAAAAGTACCAGATTTGTTGTTAGGCCAAACTTATAATCCTCCACCCTGTATTCCTTTTCCATAGCCATAGTGCAGGAAATGAAATGTAGAGGAATGAAAGTATGAGTAATTGAGTAGTCTGACATGTCGTTAAAACTGGTGATCAATGGATGCACACCACAGTTGTGAATTCTTGAAAGCCATGTATCCATCTGTCAACTGTCAATATGACAAAAAAAAAGATAAAACCACTGAAAGAAATTACCACTGGCATTCCTGGATTTGCTTAATGTTTGTTCCAGTGTTTGGGGAACATTTGGCTCATTTTTTTAAATATTGTTTATTTTCCAAACAGCTTTCTAAAGGACAACTGTTATGGACGCGGTTGAGATTGGGAGGATTGAGGAGGAAGAGGGGCGGAGGCCGGAGCTACAGTACCCGCGCGCTACAGTGCCCGCGGGTACTGTTAGGGGAGCGGCAACCTAGCTCGACTTTGCTAGACACAAACCTAACACCTAAAAACAAGCTTTTTACATCTCGGCTTATTTTATTGACCTGAAATAGACTACGACTCTTTATTTTTGACTCCTGAAGATACGGCGGACACCCTCCGCGTGATGAACCTACACGTGTGTAGCCACCTGGATTCCATGGAGCCCACCGGAACGAGAGGGGTGCACGGGTATAGCCACCAGGAATTAGTCGCGATAGCGACCAGCGGAGGCGTCCTCGCGGCGGCCGGTGGCGGAGCACGGCAGCGCTAATTAAGGTCCGCCTATGGGTGGCCAACCATCCGCGTCCCCAAACGCCGGCGCTGTAGACACCGAATTCGCCACCCGAGGTGGCGATGCCACGCCCGATCTCCATGACGTAGCGGATGAGATCAGGGCCCTCTATGTGGCGAAGCGCAGCCTGGTGGCGAAGCAAAGAGGCACGGGGCACAGGCACCAGCTGCAACCCACGCATCTTCCGCGCCTGCTGTCGCGCCAAGAGTCCGCGTGCTGCAGCCTGTAACCGCACCGCCGCCAGGACCGCCTCCCGCATATTCTGGCGCATCTCCTGCAGCCGCTGCCGTGCTCGGAGACCGCGCGCAGCAGCCTGCAGCCGCACCACAGCCGACACTTGGTGAATAAGCATCGGCTGCGCTGTGATGTCCTTTCGTTGCTTGATCTGCTGTGCGGTGTCTGCCTTCGCGCGGCGAAGCACAGCTTGGAGGAACTGCGACGGGGTGCGGGGCTGAATCAGCTGCAGATCGCACAGCCGCCGCACTCGCCGGCGCGCCAGGAGGCCATGCGCCGCCACCTGCAGCCGCACCGCCGCCGACACCTGGCGCGCAAACGCCGCCTGACGGCTCTCTATGGTGGTCACCCATGCGTTGATGTCGGCCAGCACCTTGGCGAGCTGATCCCACAGCGACTCATCGAAACCTGGCATCTCTGATACCAGATTGTTATAGACGCTGTTGGGATCGAGAGGAGAGAGTCGAGGGGAGCGGCGGCGCGCTACAGTACCCGTGGCGCTACCGTGTCCGCGGGTACTGTTCACGTGAGAGAGCAGAGGAGCTACAGTACCCCCGCTACAGCCGCCGCACCGCGCGGGTACTGTTTACGAGCTAGAGGCAGAGGCGCAGCGGTTAGGCTGTGAGGGGCGCTAGGAACGCCGGCCGCGGGGCTTCGCCCACGGCCGGCAAGAGAGAAGGTTTTTCCTTCTAATCTCTTCCTCGATTAGATTGATACATCTCCTCTCCTTATATAGAGAAGAGGTCTTACTTAATCCCTAAGCAAGCGACTAATTAACCCTAACGTGCTAAGGCCAAATAGGCCCTTGACTCTTCTAACAACAACAGACTTTGATTACCATATTGATTTCTTAACATATTATTACAAACCTGGAGGTGACAAATATACCGTGGCCCAAAAATGGGGTAATATCCACATTGTGAATCCAAGATGGGTTGAACAATCTGTTGCTCGAAAAGGTAGTAACATACCCAGGAGCTTTTGCTGCTACTATAGATTGTTCCTCCTGCAAAAGTTATAAATATAGTAAGATTAATCTAACTTCTTGAATGCATTTCTTTATTGAAATGAAGCTTGTCAAGATGAAAATAGCTACCTCGTTTGTCAGAGTTCATCTGCTTTTGGTGGTTCAAAGAGTTCCCTTAAGGAGCAACAAAATCCAGAGATCAGTAGCACAAGTGCAAGCTTTCAACCTGTTCCAGCAACATCAATTGATGATTCAGTATCAGTGTCACAATATTTGCCTGCTTCATTTAGTGATGCTTCACGGATCAGCAACACTGATATTGTTGCCGGACCTAGTGTCCAAGAGACAAATGAGATGCAGGTTGATAGTCATGTCGCTGAGGGCTCAAAGCCGGAAAATGATGATCTGTATTTATCAAATTGCCGAATTTCTCTGGTTGGTTTTGAAGAGAAAGAGTTGTTAAGGCTCGTCATGATGATACGCAATGGAGGTGGATCACGGCATATTTTGCTAAGTGAGAAGCTTACTCATATTATTATTGGTACACCTTCAGACGAGTAAGTTCATGCAACTGTTTCTCCTGTATATCCTAGTTCTTTTCTGGATGGTTTCAGTTGCAGCTGATGGTGCTTATTTGTCTTGACAGTGAAAAAAAGGAGGTAAGACATCTGGCTGCATGGGGTGTAATAAATATAGTGAAAGTAAAATGGTTAGAAGACTGCAATAGAGCAAAAAAGGAAGTGAAAGTATCCCCAATGCATATAGCTACTGATCTCCTCTTGAAGGGTATGGAACCCACCAGATTTAGTTGTATTTAAAAGTTAAAACAGATATTATCCATGCTTGACTTAACTTTCAATGTTTTTCTATCTTTTGAACATAGGATTTTCACAAGTGAGCATGGAAAATTCTGCTGATACACGTGAAACTAAGGTAGCCAAAAGCTCAGGTGGGATTTTTCATGTTCCAACTGTCAATGACTTGCATGACAAACATCATGAAAAAGATGTGTCATCTGAAAGAAAACCAAAAAGAGGCAAACATGAAAACAGTATAAGTAAAACCCGATCAGCAGCCACGACTGCAAAATCAAGTCAACAGAATGGAATGATCAATGTTAGCGAGTACCAGCCCCAATATCAAGTAACATCCACAACGAATTCTGGAAGTAGCAGATCAAATATATTCAAAGGGAGAACATTTAGTTTCTCAAATTCATTTTCTCATGACAAGGTGTGCTACTTTGCTAATATTCCATCCATTTCCTGTATTGGTATCATTTGTGCCACCTCCCTTTTAAGATGACTCATGGTTTAAACTTCAATGTTCATTTGATCCCCTCTTGTTCCTTTTTTAGGTTTTCATTTTATATATATATATATATATATATATATATATATATATATATATATATATATATATATATATATATATATATATATATATATATATATATATATATATATATATATATATATATATATAAACACACACACCCTACGGTAGGTCTCCCTACTGTAAAAACATTCATTTTGGTGGGTGGTACAAATAGCAATTAAGTCATGTTTTTGGAACTTTCAAATGCTTTTGCTGACAGATCAACTTGTTGAGACATTACTTTACACTGAAGTTACTGTATATAGTAGACCAGAGCCAAAAAAGCCTAGTCTTGTTCATCTAGAAGCCTAGTTTCTTTTGATTATGTATAAATATTTGGCTCCCACTTGCTTTGATTTTTGTTGACAAAGTGGCTATGTTCATATGAATCAGCGACCTGAGGTTGTTGATTGGGTCAGAGATGGTGGAGGTGTTATGGTGGATGACAATGACATACAGTCAACTGTTGTGGATTTCATAATTGAGTGCCATGGACAAAACAGCTTGCCTTGTGACTTCTCTCATTCAACTGTTGTTTCAACTCAATGGATACGATCATGTTTGGAGGTACATGCTTCTGTGGTCAAGGTCACTTTGCTCCACTATGCTTTTGAAATGTCAGACTCATTGTTTTCAAGTCGTCCGATTAATCGCGATTAATCGCGATTAATCGTCCTGGTCGGTGTCAGGTGACCGATCAGGGGTACTGTCGACCTGTACAAGTCGTCCGATTAATCGCGATTAATCGTGATTAATCGTCCTGGTCGGTCCCAGGTCGACCAGGTCCGACCAGACGATTTGAAAACATTGCCAGACTACATTCCAGTTCTTATACATTTAAAAATTTGTATAGGAGAACTGCTTACAAGATGTTGGGAGTCATCCTATCTTCTCTCCTTTGCGCTGTCGCATCCCGTTCCCAGGATTCGAAAGCTTCCATTTCTGTATTTCACAATATGGAGAGAAAGAAAGACAGCTGCTGAAGAACTTGTGCTTTCTACTGGGCGCTAAGTTCACAGAAAAAGCATATAAGAGAGTAACCCATCTCATCTGCAAATTTGCAAGTGGTCCTAAGTATGAGGTTTACACCAAAAGAGGAACTCCAACCATTACTGTCGAGTGGCTCTATGAGTGTGTAAAACAGGTATTCGTCTTCAATACATAGTGTTGAGCATATTCCCGTCTTCCCTTCCCCCTGACAATGACTTGTGCGCGTGAAATGGTTAACAAGATGGCGAATTGTCATTGCAGGATAAACTTCTCCCTCTTGATCACTTTCAGCCGAAACCACTTACATCACAGGATCAAGATGCTTATGCGTGCACTGTCAGCCAATATTCCATGCAGGCAACCAGATTTGATTCCTCTGAGCTGCTTAGTGGTTGTCAAGTAACAACAAACAATGCAACACACAAGTCTGGTAATTGTTCATTTCACAAGTTCTGCAAAGAAATTATGTTCAACCCAAACTCATTGTGCTTGCATAACTGGTGCTGGTATTTCTGCAGTTAATGAAGAAACAACTATGCCTGCTGTTAGTAGAAAGAGAAGAATATCTGTTCCTGGCAAGGTTAACGATACGTGCGGAAATATCGGAAGATCTGAGAAACACCTCGACAATAGCTCTGTCCCTGATGTCGCAGATGCCATAGAGGTTCTATCATCCAAGGTAATGCTAATGGAATCCATACACTTCACTATTACAAAGACTTGGGACATCGTCTAAATGCGACACATCCCATTTTTTTTAAACTGCAGATTCAGGACGTGCAATCTCCCAGGAGCGTATCCTATTTTGCTGGTCATAAATGCTTTGCTATTCTTACTTCATACTGTACTTACAAATGCACTAGTGTTGTATCCTAAACTTTTATGCAGATATTTGAACCTGACAATTCTGTTATTCAAGAGCAGAAAGATACACACTCCTTTGGCATTTCAAGGAGCTGGTTGAACTTGTAAGTTGGTACATTATGCATTTTGTACACGTGAATGTTCGGATAGATTTGGAATGCTCAGTTTTTCTGTAGAACTGTTTAGAGCCCTGAGATATGCTCTTTTGGAGCATCTGGAACTTTCAGTTTAACAATGAAGCATGCAGTCATCATTTCTGATTGATAGAGCTTCCACTTACACAATAACAAAATGAATATTCACACTGAGCATCATGCTCATTCTACGGCATCTACGTAGCAGAAAACTTTCATCTGGCAACTATATAGGATGGGATGGTCCTGCCCCTGCTTTGAGGGATGGGATCATCCCTGCTTCACGTTTGGTTTGGTAACTGTTGTTTATTTTCTCTAGGCAACAGAAGCAAGACAACACCCCTGGCATAAAGGTTCAAAGCTTAAACTCCGCACCAGTCCCCTCCCCAGCTCCCACTACTTACTACCCTTTCAGTGAGACACAGACAGAATCTCAGGTGTGTAGTCTATCCAATAATCTACATGCTCTACTCAGCAATCGGCAAAAGCATTGTCCGACTCATATAATTCTGGCATTTTCTGCAGGTCGTTGGATACGAAGAAGATTTAACAGGCAGGCAGAAGATCATAGACAGAGTTCGGTCTCAGAGCATTAATGTGACTCCGTCGAGTGAGATTCCTTAGTTGTGGAGGCGAACCAGAACATCTTGCTTGCAGCCAGATCTGACTGTCAAAATTGCGATAGGGAAGATGTAATCTGAAATCTGCTTGTCGGGCAATGTTGGCTTCAAATTAAGCAGCATGAAATGGAGTCTGCAAATACGGAGGCATATTCCTAGCCAGAGGATCCGCGTAGCAAAAATCGAGGAGATTTTCATTGCATGGCATTCGATGAATGGAACCTCACGCTTACATCTTGAGCTTGTGGATGTAATGCCCTTGTTTGTAGAACACAGACAGACGCTGAACTGAACGCTTGTGATCCGTGTGATCCTGTACATTAACAATCTTGTACACTAGATCCTGGAGTAGCTAAAGGAGCCGACACATCACACATATGCTCGTCGATATAATAATGAGTTTTGGTGTATATGGCGAGCATGAAAGTTAGCATGTACAAATGTAACAATTCATTTTTGATTTGATGCTTGTGTATGCATGCTCAATTAGTGGAGGTAGCTGGGCATGCAAGTTCCATTGTTCTGTGGCTGTATGAACCATAAATTTGCATATCGGTAATTTGACTATAACAGTATGGAAAATACGAAGACATTTTGGCACCTCCTGATCCTGTTTATTATTAGATATTAAAACTTCTCAAGTTGACTCCCATTTTTCTAAGCTTAATACATGGCTAATTGGTTTGTAGTAATATCATTATTAATGGAGGGAGAAATGGTTCACACAAGCAAAATAATGTATCTTTGCCTTTGACAATGATTCAATAGTTCATACTAGTGTACTTATACACAATCACTTCTTAATCCAGAGGGGACACATGAACCATATTTTCCGTAGTACTACCCTGCACATGGCACGTAGTAGTCACCGGGCGACAGGCACAAATGGTGCTCCACCTTCACCGACGCTGTAGTCGAAGCCTCGAAGGGCCACCGTTTGGGTGGTGCGGTGACCAGCTTGGGAAGCTGACCAAGGAGCCGGTTCAGGTTGCATTTGGCTTACAGCCTTTGTAGGATTTAGCATATTTTTTAAATCTTGACCTCAACAAGTACATACAAAAATTCATTCTCAAATTTGGGTGAGAGCAAATGCAATTTGCTTGTCTATTTGGCTAGCTAGAAATGACGTGTTTTTTTACCAATAAAAAAAGAGAATATTTCTAGTTGCATATATGTTCAGAGCCACCCACTGGACACATTATTGGTCCATTCTTCAGAAATAGCACAAAAAAAAACCCATAACAGAAGTAGCACAACAACAGAAGGAGGCATACCATTTGTTGGACACGGCGGTAATTAGATTTCCCTTAGAAATAAGTGGTGGATTTTCACTGGAAATGAGTGGTGATTTTCTAATAGGCTTAGTGCTTACTGCTTAGTATGCATTGAGTTAGTTTCTCCAAAGTTTTTATGAGTCTTTAATCAGCCGGAGGGTAGATCTATAATAATTGATGGTATGGTGCAAAACTTTTGCAGAACAAAATTTCTTAAAAAAAAACTCGACAAAGGAAGCTAGCCGAGCCAACTAGGATTCATCTAGGTAGCTAGAACGTAGGGTCCTAACGGGTAAGCTAAGAGAGCTAGTCGATGCAGCAATTAGAAGCCGTGTAAATATTCTATGCGTTCAGGAGACTAAATGGAAGGGCCAGAAGGCGAAGGAGGTGGAGGATACTGGCTTCAAACTTTGGTATACTGGGACAACATCGGGTAGGAATAGTGTAGGCATCTTGATCGATAGGAGCCTTAAGGATGGAGTCGTTGATGTTAGGAGGCAAGACGACCGGATTATCTTGGTCAAGCTGGTAGTTGTAGATTCGGCTCTGAATGTGATCACTACCTATGCCCCTCAAGTAGGTCTTAGCGAGGGCATCAAGAGGCAGTTTTGGGAAGATCTTGATAGCATAGTTAGTACCGTGCCTATCAGCGAGAAACTCTTTATAGGAGGAGACCTCAACGGCCATGTTGGTGCGACTAATGTAGGTTTCGAGCGGGTGCACGGGGGGTTCGGGTATGGTAGTAGGAATCAAGAGGGGGAGGATGTTTTGAACTTCGCGCTGACCTATGACTTGTTGATAGCGAACACCCTCTTTAGGAAGAGAGAATCTCATCTAGTAACATTTCGTAGTGGACAACACTCGAGCCAGATCGACTTTATCCTTGCAAGGAGGGAGGATAGACGTGCTTGCTTTGATTGTAAGGTATTATCTGGGGAGTGCGTTGTCCCTCAACATAAGCTTGTGGTGGCGGACTTTCGCTTTCGGGTACGTGTCCACCGGGACAAACAGGCCAAGATTGCGAGAACGAAGTGGTGGAAGCTTAGAGGGGAAGCAGCGCAAACGTTTAAGGAGAGGATGCTAGACGAGGGGCCATGGGAAGAAGGAGAAGATGCTAACGACATGTGGCTAAAGATGGCAACATGTGTCCGGAAGGTGGCTTCGGAAGTGTTTGGCGTGAGTAGGGGAGGCAAACGGGAAGCGAAAGACACATGGTGGTGGAATGACGAGGTGCAAAGGGCTATTAGGGAGAAGAAGGAGTGTTTCAAGCGTCTCCACCATGACAAGAGTGCAGCCAACATCGAGGGCTATAAAATAGCGAAGAAGGTTGCAAAGCGAGCTGTGAGTGTAGCAAAAGGTCAGGCATATGATGGCCTTTATCAGCGGCTAGGCACGAAAGAAGGGGAGAAGGACATTTATAGGATGGCTAGAATCCGCAAGAGAAAGACAAGGGACATCAACCAAATAAAATGCATCAAGGATGGGACAGATCGACTTCTGGTGAAGGATGAGGAGATCAAGGACAAATGGAGAGAGTACTTCGATAAGCTATTTAATGGGGAGAATGAGGGTCCTACCCTTGAGTTAGACAACTCATTTGACGATACCAATAGACGCTTTGTGAAGAGCATTCAGGAGGTAGAGATCGGAGAGGCTTTAAAGAGGATGAAGGGAGGTAAAGCGATGGGCCCTGATGGTATCCCATTGAGGTGTGGAGATACCTAGGCGCCAGAGCGATAGTATGGTTAACTAAGCTTTTTAATCTTATTTTTTGGTCTAACAAGATGCCTAAAGAATGGAGGAGAAGTATATTAGTACCTATCTTCAAGAACAAGGGAGATGTTCAAAGTTGTACTAACTACCGTGGGATTAAGTTGATGAGCCATACGATGAAGCTCTGGGAGAGGGTTATCGAGCATCGCCTAAGGAGAGTGACACATGTGACCCAAAATCAGTTTGGGTTCATGCCTGGTAGGTCGACCATGGAGGCAATTTTCTTATTATGACAATTGATGGAGAGATATATGGAGCAGAAGAAGGACTTGCACATGGTCTTTATTGACCTCGAGAAGGCATATGACAAAGTACCGAGAAATATCATGTGGTGGGCCTTGGAAAAGCACAAAGTCCCAACTAAGTACGTTACCCTCATCAAGGATATGTATAGGGATGTGGTGACGTTTGTCCGAACATGTGATGGCGACACCAGTGACTTTTCAATTAAAATAGGATTGCATCAGGGGTCAGCTTTGAGCCCTTATTTATTTGCTTTAGTGATGGATGAGGTCACAAGGGACATACAAGGTGATATCCCTTGGTGTATGCTCTTTGCTGATGATGTGGTGCTAGTTGACGACAGTAGGGCAGGGGTTAATAGGAAGTTAGAACTATGGATGCACACGTTAGAGTCGAAAGGGTTCAGACTTAGTAGGACTAAGACCGAGTACATGAGGTGCGATTTCAGCGCGACTAGGCATGAGGAGGGAGACGTTAGCCTCGATGGGCAAGTGGTGGCCAAGAAGGATACTTTTCGGTATTTAGGGTCTGAAAGGATCAAGATGCCCAAGAGGGGGGGTGAATTGGGCTTTTCTAAAAATTAATTACAAGAATTAAATCCTACAAGCCAAAGTTCACCCCTAGTGCCTACTAGTGTTCCTTGTGATTCTACCGGTAAAAGTTTTGCACCCTAAGTTCCAATCCTAGTCTAGCAAGGCAATTCTAGGAAAGTAAATCAAGCAATGAAAGTAATACACGAAAGTAAATGCTTGAAAGTAAGGGTTGGGAACACGGCGATGTTTTCTTGAGGTATCGGAGAGTCGCCACTCACCACTAGTCCTCGTTGGAGCACCCACGCAAGGGTGTAGCTCCCTCTTGATCCGTGCAAGGATCAAGTGCTCTCTACAGGCTGATTCTTTGACACTCCATCATGGTGAATCACCCAAAACTGCTCACAAGATGAGTTGGGTCATCCACAAGCTCGCCGGATGATCACCAAACTCCCAATCACCACCAAGCCATCTAGGTGATGGCGATCACCAAGAGTAACAAGCTAGAACTCTCACTTGACCACAACAAGCCTAATGAGAAGATGGATGCACACTTGCTACTCCCTAGTCACTAATGAGGGATCTCAAACTTTGATTCTCAAATCACTACCCTCACTAGGGCTCTTGCACTCCCTTGCACTTGAAAGGTGTTTCTCAGCTGAACAAATGAGCAAGAGACCTTTAAAAGAGGTGGAGGGGATGTATTTATACACCCCACAGTCAAATCCAACCATTACCTGCCAACTCAGCAAAACACGCACTGACCGGATGCGCCGGTCGACGTGACCGGACACGCCGGTCGAGTGTAACGGTCGAAAAACTAAACGATACCGCTGAGTGACCGGACGCACCGATCAGGGGTGACCGGACGCGTCAATCGTGCAAGAACCTTACTGTACTTTGACCTGACGCTCGGTCGCGTCCGATCAGTGATGACCGGACGTGTTAGGTCAGCTAAGTACCTTACTGGAACGTGACCGGACGCGTCCGATCATTTTCCAGTCGCGTCCGATTATACTTTTACCCTCTAAAACACATGTCAGACTGATCAACGCGTCCGGTCCTCATAGGGACTACGTCTGGTCAACCAGGTTGAAAACGCAGTGACTGTTAGTATTGACCGGACGTGTCCGGTCGTGACAGACACCGCGTCCGGTCAAGGGTAAACGGCTCAAATGACTTCAAAACGCGACGCAACTTGAACCAAGTTGCTTCTAACTGAACTTTGAGCTTTACCTGAGCTACCTAGTGCTAAGTTTGACAAGTGTGCACCACACCTAAACAAAAGACTCACTTAGGTCAAGCTACTCGCTCATGCCCCCCTTTATAGTACGGCCAAAGGAAACAAGCGAAGATCCTAACGACTATTCCGGATGTAACTCAACACCTTGACATCCGGAACTAACCGTCCTTAATCTTGTTGTTGATCCTTTGAAAATCAAAACGATTTCCATCAAGGGGCATGAATACCATAGTGCCCAAAGCAGTTATCAACCCCATGACCTAACTTATCAAAGTTTCTGCAAAACACACGTTAGTTATGGTAATAATGTGTTGTCATCAATTGCCAAAACCAACTCCCGGGGCCTAGATGCTTTTAATCTCCCCCTTTTTGGTGATTGATGACAACACTTAGATTCAGAAGATTTAAGAGTTTAGGTTTTTGAACATGCTTGGTTCACATAAGCAAAACACAATAAGCACAAGAGGTTAGGAATTGCTTATGTGTTCCAAGCCAACTGAGTGTACTTCATAAGATAAAACATGAAGAGTTAGTACACATAAAACATAGCTCATATGAAATCGAAGTAAGGCACAGAAGCACAACCTTATGAGCTAAAACCGATTAAGTGACATGATATATAATAAAGTCTCACAATCACACAAGTCACAAAATACAGGGCGAGAAATTAAACATGATGCATGAATGTAGCACACAAAGAAAATGAAACCCTCTATCAACACTCCCCTAAATCTACTCTCTCTCCCCCTTTGGCATCAAACGCCAAAAACAAAACTAAGGATCCGACGAGGGAACAGAAGCTGTCGTGTCGGGTGCCGAGGAGCGTGGAGTGATCACAAACTGTAAAGTATCCTCCTCAGATTCTAAACTGTCAGGCTGACCCTCTGTAGATAGACATGGCAGTGAAGCCGTCTGGGTCTATAGAGCAGGTGCAGGAACTGAAGACATAGTAGCAACAATAGGAGCAATCTCTGTCACCTGAGCCTGAAAAACACCAAGTGTGGGAGGATCTGTCGAGGCAACTGACGACGGCACTGTCTCTGTAGTCTCGGCCCCTGACACTGGAAGAGCCATAGTCTTGGAAGCCGACATCCCTAAAGAGGTCACAACAGTGGTGTGCGAGGGTATCGGCTGACCAGTCAGCTCGCTGTAGGAGGCACTCAAGTCAGTGAAAGGAGTGCTCGAAAGAAAGTGAGGTCTAGGCCGAGCTGGTGGAGTGAACCCCTTCTAAATAGGAGTGTAGCTCGGGGACTAAAAAGTCTGAGGAACCTGCTGCTGGGGAGAGGTAAACTGAAAGCTCGGCTGTCCCTGACTCTGTCCACTGGACTGTAGTGCTGGAGTAAGGACAGACGGTGGCGGAGGTACCCCAACAGTGACGAGGTGTCGCAGGAGCTTAAGATACTGCTGCTGGGTGGCTGCCTACTGCCTCTGCATCTCAAACTGGTGCCTCTGAAACTCCAGCTGCTGCCTCTGGAACTCGTCCTAACAAGCCTAAATCTGAGCAAATGCAGTTGTTGTGTCCTGAGCCTGTCGCTGCATCTAAACTTTCTGTCTCGCCTGGGCCTAGGTTAGCCTCTCAAGTATAGCCTCCATGGCTGGGTCTGAGCGGGAGGCTGATCCTGAACCACCGGCCTCATGGTTGTGAGACTGAGGAGAGCGGTACCAAGGAATGGGCTGGTAGTCCTCGTCAGTGCTGTAAGTGGCATCATCTTCAACTGGATCAGCTGGCTGAGTATCAAGATATGCAAGCTCGGCCTCAGCAAGACCCTCAACGGTCTCGTCCTACTCAGCTGCTATCTCTGGAACCTCTGGCCTCTGACGCTGTCCCAACCTAGGTGCTTGCTCTCTAGTCACTGAAGCCCACAACTGTTGAATATCATACTCTAGGAATGCAGTAGTGGTATCAGATATCTCAGCTCTAATCTCTGCAGGCAGGTTACACGCAGATCGAATGATGAAGCAAATCCAATGTGCATAAGGTAACTGCCGGTGACCCTTGAAGCCCTCTGCCAAAATGTCCTCCATCTCATATAGCATCAGATCCCAAATATCAAATGGTGTCTTTGAGATGAGGTGATGAATCACCCAAAGCTGCATATGTGTCAGGCCCTCTCTATATCCTAGCCTCGGAAGAAGAGTCCGCCTCACAATGACATCTAGCACTCTGGCAAGGGGTGTCAAGCTGGCAGGTGTATGTCTGGACCCCTCGCCAAACGGCTCACGGAAGCAAGGTCTGATCATATCTGTGGGTGGTACTGTACCTCCGTGAGGACGTCTTGGTGGTGAAGTCTGTCCAAAACACAGCTAGTGAATCTTCGTCTTTGAAGAAGGAAGTCTGAGAATCTCCCGTACCCTGGTGCTGTACAATCTGTAGTCACGGCCTCGGAATGCAAAGTGTATGAACTCGTGAGCAGGGTCAATCCAAAGTGAGGAGTAGAACTCTCTGACCCAAGTCCTGCAGTAAGCTCCAGTCCGTCCCAGAAAGTCTGACAAGCCAGGTAGAAAGGACAAGTGTGGACGGAGCTACTCACCAACAACCTCAACTAAAGCCTCAAGTCAACAGACTCTCTGAGGTCTGAATGCAATCCCGCTGTCAACGTAGGCTCTGTAGAAATCCTCGTGCAGAGGTGTGTAGAAGCCCTCTGAAGCTCGGGGGTCCCGCTGAGGTGGGAACCACCGACTAACCTCAACAAACCTGAGAGCCTATATCTGTCATGCTGTAGCTCCCCTGAGGTCAAAGTGCTCGACTGGGGGGTGACCTCGAGCCCTAGGAGGTGGACGACCTCCACGACGCTGGCCCTCTGGCCTAGGAGTCACCTGAGCACGCGTATGTCCTGAGCGACGACGTGGTGGAGTCTGAGCGGTCTGCTCCTCTGTCTCCTCTATGTCCTTTGTGGGCTGCTCTGCAGGTGGGTCCTCTGTGGCCTCAGTACCGAGCTGTCGACCTTCAAGATGAAAGCGACGCTCACCAATGTGAATCCCACTACCTCTGCCACCCCTCTCTGCACGCTCTGCTCATCAGTGACGGCCTGTGCTATCTCTGCCTCAGTGGGTGTCCTCTTTCTCTTCTTGATGGCTATCTTCTTGCGCTTGCCACGGGCTACCTCTGTCACCCTAGGAGGACTTTCGTCCCCATCACTCGGTCCACCACCAGCATTCTTGCAGCGAACCATACTGACAAAACTCTATGACTGAGAAAACCCTGAAAGTGCAAGATGGTGTACTGACACTCGTGAGGCTTGGCCTCAATCCGTATCCGCAGGCTTGGCCTCGGATTCAAAGCTGATCACCTGACACACACAGAGCACCGACAAGACCCTCTATAAAGATGGAATAGATAGAGCTACTATTAAGCATTATATTTTAACTACCAGACGAGCAATGTCCTTATGAAAGCAAGCATATGAGATAAGAATAGAATAGATCGCGATAGCTACCTCGGATGAGCGAAACCCTGATGAGAAGGTAAGAGACCTTGACGCGCTATGGTTCCCCGAAAATGACGGACAAGCGCTGGAGTGCCGAGATAAACAAAGGATGAATTAGAATTCGATGGGATTTCATCGGCAATCCAAAAGAAAAGATCAAGGTAACGCGAAACAACCTTGCAAAGATGAAGTCACGTGAAAGACCTTTCATAGAGAGATGTCGAAGTCGTCGTGACCAATAGGGTTAGGTCGTAGCCCTGGCAGTGGAGGAGCAAAGCTGGCACGGCTCGGCTGCGGTGAGTAGCGAGCTAGGGCTAGGGTTCAGCGGTGCACGCGGACGGTGGTGCGGCTGCGGCTGCCGGAGACGATGGACAGGCGCAGGGAGGAGAAGCAGCGCGCGTGGTTGAGGAGCACAGGGTCTGTGGTGGCGTGGCTGCGGCGGGATGGCTGCGGCGGCGCTGGAGGAGGCGCGGCGGCGCTGGCCCGAGACGGTGAGGAGGCGGCTAGGGTTCGGGGCACGGCGGTGATGGCGGATGAAAATAGAGACGACCAAAAAAATAGATTGAGATGTACGGTTAAAAAGGCTTAGATCCGCTTTTCACGCGATGACCGGACACGCTGGTCGACTGATCGGACGCGGTGGAGCAGCGTCCGGTCAGAGTCCAGTAAGCTCCTAGCGCGACCAGACGCGACCGGTTAGAGATGATCGGACGCTGACAGAGTCTGGTCAGAGTTTACTCGAGAACCCAACATGCATGACCGGATGTGGTGGTGGTGACCGGAACCGGACGCGGTGGTCACAACATCGCATCCGGTGCAGTGTCCAGTCACAGATCCTTGAGAAGTTCTTCAGGATGACCGGACGCGCTGGTGGTCGCCGGGACCGGACGCAGGGATGAAGCAACATCACGTCCGGTCCAGTGTCTGGTCCAGTGTCCGATCGCTGTAAAACGCCTTTCTTCAATCCGATCTTCAACGTGACTTCTCCCAATCAAGTTCCAATCTAAAGAGACTCAAATAAACACCAATTGGAACCTGAGGTGAGGGACCTCTCTCAAACCCTCGAGTTTTTCAAAATATTTTGCCTTAGGCTAGTATTATTTTTAAGAAAATATGCAATAAACACCCGAGGAGCAACGTATGGCCATGTAATATAGTTTATGAACCCTTGGGAGCGTCAAATGCTCTCTCTATTCATGGAGGAACACAGAGGTTGCTCAAAGCAAAACCGAAAAGAAACGACAAAGCAACAACCATGCATATGCAATGCAAAGCGAGAAGGTAAGACTAGGTTGCTTGTCAAGTTTGATCCACGGTTAGGCTTTTTCACTCCTCCAAAGGAGGGTTATCGTAACCGTGTTAGACAAGTCCTAGATGCATTGCAGAAATTTAAATATGACATATGATACAAAGCAATGCAAGGGACAACACAAGCTCATTTTTTAAAGTTAATAGGGTCAAGCACATTTAGTTCACTTCTCAACCTACAAAAGGTAGCCTCATCCAAAGGTTTAGTGAAGATATCTGCTAATTGATTTTCACTTCTTACACATTCTAGTGATATATCATTTTTAGCAACATGATCTCTTAGAAAGTGGTGGCGGATATCAATGTGCTTGGTGCGTGAGTGTTGTACTAGATTATTAGCAATTTTAACGGCACTTTCATTGTCACATAAAAGTGGCACCTTATCAAGAACAACTCCATAGTCTAGGAGGGTTTGTTTCATGTATAATATTTGTGCACAACAAGCCCCCGTGGCAATGTATTCCGCCTCGGCGGTGGACAAAGCCACACTATTTTGCTTTTTAGATGACCAAGATACTAAAGACCTCCCAAGCAAATGACACCCTCCGAATGTGCTTTTTTCTATCAATTTTGCAACCGGCGTAATCCGAATCGGAATAGCCAACTAGTTGGAATCTAGCTCCTTTGGGGTACCAAAGACCAATGCTTGGGGTGTGCTTAAGATATCTTAAGATTCTTTTTATGGCACTTAGGTGAGGTTCTTTAGGGCACGCTTGAAAGCGAGCACACATGCACACACTAAACATGATATCAGGCCTAGATGCGGTAAGGTACAACAAGCTACCAATCATAGAACGGTAGAGAGTTTGATCAATCGGTTTACCTCCCTCATCTAGGTCGAGATATCCATTAGATGGCATTGGGGTCTTGATTGGCTTACACTCTTCCATCTTGAATCTTTTGAGAAGATCCTTGGTATACTTTTCTTGAGAGATGAAAATCCCTTCTCTCATTTGCTTGACTTGAAAACCAAGGAAGAATGTTAGCTCACCAATCATAGACATCTCGAACTCCTTCGACATCAATTCACCAAATTCCTTGCAATAATCTTCATTTGTTGATTTGAAGATAATATCATCAACATAGACTTGACAAATGAAGATCTCCCCATTAAGCTTCTTGGTGAATAGTGTGGTGTCGACCTTCCCAATAGTGAAGCCCTTCTTAATGAGGAAGTCCTGGAGGCGCTCATACCACGCTCTAGGGGCTTGCTTGAGCCCATATAGCGCCTTGGACAACCTATAAACATGATTAGGATATCTAGGGTCTTCAAACCCGGGAGGTTGTTCAACATAGACTAGTTCATTTATGAAGCCATTTAAAAATGCACTTTTCACATCCATTTGATATAGTTTCATTTTATGATGTGATGTATATGCAAGAAGGACACGAATGGCTTCAAGTCTTGCAACGGGTGCAAAGGTCTCTCCAAAATCAAGACCTTCAACTTGAGAGAATCCCTTTGTAACTAGTCTTGTCTTGTTCCTCACTACTACGCCTTGGTCATCTTGCTTGTTGTGGAACACCCACTTGGTTCCAATGACTCTTGCACCTTTTGGATGCTCTTTAAGTGTCCAAACTTGATTGCAGGTGAAGTTGTTCAATTCTTCGTGCATAGCATTCACCCAATCCGGATCTTGAAGAGCTTCTTCTACATTCTTAGGTTCAAGACAAGAGACAAAAGAGTGATGTTTAACAAATGAAGCAAGCTTTTGAGATCGAGTCATTACACCCTTTGTAGGACTTCCTGTGATGAGATATTGTGGATGTGCTTGAAGTAGAGGTGAGTTTCTTCTATCAACCACTTGAGGAGATGGTTGGGGAGCATCAACATCTGGAGCTTGTGCTTCGGCTTGTTCATGAGAGACATGAGTGTCTTCATTTTCAACTCACTCATTCTTATCATCATCTTGAGGCACATGTGATGAAGATGGTGGATTGACAATTTGTACATCGTCTTCATCATCTTTAGGCTTGATGTCTCCCACCAGCATGTTCTTCATTGCCTCCCTCAATGGTTCATCACCTACATCATCACAATTCTCAATTGCTCCTTAGGAGCCGTTAGATTCATCAAATTCCACATCATATGTTTCTTCAACCAAACCGGTGGTATGGTTAAATACTCTATATGCTTTGGACTTTGATGAGTAACCAACAAGAAAGCTAATATCACAACGTCTTTGAAACTTCCCTAGGCATTGACGCTTTTTGTAGATGTAGCATTTGCAACCAAACACCCAGAAGAATGAGACGTCCGGCTTCTTCCCATTTAGCAACTCATAGGGAGTCTTGCGAAGAAACTTTGTAGGAAGAGGCGATTTAAAGCATAGCATGCGGTGTTGATTGCCTTGGCCCACAATTTTTCTGGTGTATTGTACTCATCTAGCATTGTTCTTGCAAGGGTGATCAAAGTCCGATTCTTTCTCTCAACTACACCATTTTGTTGAGGAGTGTAGGTTGATGAAACTTCATGCTTGATTCTAATCTCATCACAATAAGCTTCAATGTTTGTGTTGTCAAACTCTTTACCATTGTCACTTCTAATTTTCTTTATCTTGACTTCAAATTCATTTTGAGCTCTCTTTGCAAACTTCTTGAAGCAATTGGCTACTTCGGATTTGTCATGAAGAAAGAAGGTCCAAGTGTATCTTGAGTAGTCATCCACAAGCACAAGACAATAGAGATTTTCACCCAAGCTCTTGTAAGTTGTAGGACCAAACAAATCCATGTGTAGAAGTTCTAACACTCTTGATGTTGACATGTAAGCTTTGGTTGGATAAGTATTTGCAACTTGTTTGCCGGCTTGACATGCACTACAAGGTTTGTCCTTCTCAAACTTGATATCCTTCAAGCCTCTTACTAGTTCTTTCTTCAATAGCTTGTTGAGAGTGTTCATTCCAACATGAGCAAGCCTCCTGTGCCAAAGCCATCCAAGTGTGGTTTTGGTGAACAAACATGTCATCAAGTTTGCATCTTCGGAGGTGAAGTCAACAAGATAGAGATTGTTGTATCTAAAGCCTTTGAAAATCATTTGCTTGTCATCTATCTTTGTAACTACCACTTCATTAGGAGTGAATAAGCATTGGTAGCCAAGGTCACAAAGTTGCCCAACGGATAGTAAGTTAAAACTCAATGAAGCAACATAGAGCACATTTGAAAGAGAGTGATCATTTGATATTGCAATCTTGCCTATGCCCTTGACTTTACTCTTTGAATTGTCCCCAAATGTGATCTTCTCTTGACATACCCCATTCTCTTCAAGTGAGGTGAACATACGAGGGTCACCGGTCATATGTTGAGTGCAACCACTATCAATAACCCAATGAGATCCACCGGTCTTGTAGTTCACCTACACACAAGAGATCAAGCTTTTTATTTAGGGACCCAAACTTGAGAGGGACCCTTGACTTTCTCAACTAGTGACTTGACAACCCATATTTTTAGGCCTATTCTTGTTAGGGGGACCCAAGAACATGACTTTCATCTTTCCACTTGAATCTTTTCTAAGCATGTAATGAGCATTGAAAGCAAAGGGTCTAGCATGCTTGGCAAGGGTTGTGGTAGAGGAGTTTTGCACTCATGAGCAAAATGACCTTCTTGTCCACACTCAACACATCTCTTTGGCTTGGGCTTTGACTTGCTTTGTTGTTGTTGAGCTTTAGCCTTCTTCTCTTGATTTTCCAAGTAACCAATGCCACTTCTATCCATCTTCATGACGGTGTTCATGAGTAGCTCACTTTGCAAATGTTGGTCTCTTGTGAACTTGCTTAGGCCGATCTTGAGATGCTCTTTCTCTTGCTTGAGCTTTTTGTTCTCTTCAATAAGTGACTCATTTGATGTTTGCTTTTCTAGAGCCATCAACTTCTTATTCTCATTTCTAAGCATCTCATTTTCACTCTTGAGCTTGACATAATCATCATAGTTGTCAGACTCAACCACATTCTTGCCTTTGCCACTAGAGCCTTGCTCAATGCTCTCAATAATCAAGTCATCACATGATGTAGCTATATCAATCTTAACAACTTGGCTAGTAGCATCATGTGTCTCGAGAGAAAGCTCATTAGCAACAATAAGACTATCATAATTGATTTTCAATGTAGTATATTTGTCTTTTAGCAAGTTATGCCTAGTGATGAGCTCATCATGCTTCTTCTCAAGTTTATCATGTTCATCTCTAAGCTCTTTGTTAGAAGTTTTGAGCTGCTTGAGAGTAGAAGACATAATTTCATTTTAATCTTTGAGCTCATCACTAGTCTTATGTGCATTCTCAAGCTTAGATGAGAGTGAGTCATTTTCATTTTGGAGCTCATCATTTTTATTTCTAGTTCTTCTTATGATTTTAGAGTATTTTTTTAACAATTTTACAAGTTCATCATAAGAAGGTGCATCATATTCATCATCACTATCACTATCATCATCATCACTCTCATTGTTTTGTACCTTTCGTTCACCCTTGGCCATAAGGCATAGGTGAGAAGTGGATGATGATGGTGAAGGTGGCGATGAAGATGTCGGTGAAGATGATGATGGGCCAATCACAAATGCGACGACCTTCTCTTTCTCATCGTCGCTCTCATCGCCGGAGGACTCACATGATGACTCAATGTCGGTGAGCCAATCACTAACAATATAGGCTTTGCCTCCCTTCTTCTTCTTGTAAAACTCTTTTCTCTTGACATCCTTCTTTTTGTATGGCTTGTTCTTCTTCTTCTCATCTTCTTCATCACTTGAATCATTTTTCTTGCCCTTGTTCTTGTTCTTGTACTTGTCTTTTGGAGGCTTAGGGCATTGATGAGCTAAGTGGCCAAGTTCACCACAATTGTAGCAATCCATCTCGGATATAGGCTTCCTTTTGCTACTTGTGAAGAACTTCTTCTTCTTGCCATCAAACTTGATGCCACTCTTGTTGAGCTTCTTTAGCATCTTGGTGGTCTTTCTCACCATGAGTGCAAGTGATGCATCATCAATATCACTTTCACTTGAGCTTTCTTGCACCATCATGTCTTGGCCCTTCTTTTTCTTGTCATGGCTAGCTTTGAAGGCCAAGTCCTTCTTGGAAGACGATGAGCCCTCTTCTGGAGTGATGTGCATGTACATCTCATGTGCATTGATCTTTTCCAATACTTGTGTCGGTGTTGCGGTGGAGAGATCACTTTGGTGAAGCACGGTGATAATGTGACCATACTTCTCAATGGGAAGAACGCTCAAGATCCTCCTTGCAACATCCGATTGACTCATTTGAGTGAGTCCAAGAGCATTGAGATCCTCTACAAGAACATTCAATCGAGTGTACATTTCATTAGCACTTTCTTTGGGAAGCATCTCAAAAGAATTAATTTTCTTCAAAGCTATGTGATAGCATTCCTCACGCTCACTCTTAGTTCCCTCATGGAGAGCACAAAGGTTTTCCCATAATTCATGAGCGTTTTTGGCATTACGCACACGATTGAAGATATCCTTGCCTAGGCCCTGGTAGAGTGCATTTTTGCCTTTGCATTCCATCGGTCGTACTTCTCCTCGTCACCACTTGGGTTGGCGGGATCCTTGATAGTGGGAAGCCCTTCGGTTGTGGCTCTAAGGCACCCAACATCTATGGCTTCGAGGTACGCCTCCATATGAATTTTCCAATATGGAAAATCTTCTCCCTCAAAGGTGGGAGGTGGTCCTTCCCCATTAGACATCTTGCTCTAGGCGGTGAAGCCTAAATAAAGAGCAACTCAGCTCCGATACCAATTGAAAGGATCAAGATGCCCAAATGGGGGGGGTGAATTGGGCTTTTCTAAAAATTAATTGCAAGAATTAAATCCTATAAGCCAAAGTTTACCCCTAGTGCCTACTAGTGTTCCTTATGATTCTACCGATAAAAGTTTTGCACCCTAAGTTCCAATCCTAGTCTAGCAAGGCAATTCTAGGAAAGTAAATCAAGCAATGAAAGTAATACACGAAAGTAAATGCTTGAAAGTAAGGGTTGGGAACATGGCGATGTTTTCTCGAGGTATCGAAGAGTCGCCACTCCCCACTAGTCCTCGTTGGAGCACCCGCGCAAGGGTGTAGCTCCCTCTTGATCTGCGTAAGGATCAAGTGCTCTCTACGGGCTGATTCTTTGACACTCCATCGCGATGAATCGCCCAAAACTGCTCACAAGATGAGTTGGGTCATCCACAAGCTCGCCGGATGATCACCAAACTCCCAATCACCACCAAGCCGTCTAGGTGATGGCGATCATCAAGAGTAACAAGCTAGAACTCTCACTTGACCACAACAAGCCTAATGAGAAGATGGATGCACACTTGCTACTCCCTAGTCACTAATGAGGGATCTCAAACTTTGATTCTCAAATCACTACCCTCACTAGGGCTCTTGCACTCCCTTGCACTTGAAAGGTGTTTCTCAGCTGAACAAATGAGCAAGAGACCTTTAAAAGAGGTGGAGGGGATGTATTTATACACCCCATAGTCAAATCCAACCGTTACCTACCAACTAAGCAAAACACGCACTGACCGGACGCGTCGGTCGACATGACCGGACGCGCCGGTCGAGTGTAACGGTCGAAAAACTGAACGATACCGCTGAATGACTGGACGCACCGATCAGGGGTGACCGGACGCGTCTGATTGTGCAAGAACCTTACTGTACTTTGACTTGATGCTTGGTCGCGTCCGATCAGTGATGACCGGATGCGTCAGGTCAGCTAAGTACCTTACTGGAATGTGACCGGACGCGTCCGATCATTTTCCAGTCGTGTCCGATTATACTTTTACCCTCTGAAACACGTGTTAGGTTGATCAACGCATCCGGTCCTCATAGGGACCGTGTCCGATCAACCAGGTTGAAAACACAGTGACTGTTAGTACTGACCGGACGCGTCCGGTCGTGATAGAGACCGTGTCTGATCAAGGGTAAACAGCTCAAACGACTTCGAAACGCGACACAACTTGAACCAAGTTGCTTCCAACTGAACTTTGAGCTTTACCTGAGCTACCTAGTGCTAAGTTTGACAAGTGTGCACCACACCTAAACAAAAGACTCACTTAGGTCAAGCTACTCGCTCATGCCCCCCTTTATAGTATGACCAAAGGAAACAAGCGAAGATCCTAACGACTATTCCAGATGTAACTCAACACCTTGACATCCAGAACTAACCGTCATTAATCTTGTCATTGATCCTTTGAAAACCGAAATGATTTCCATCAGGGGGCATGAATACCATAGTGCCCAAAGCAGTTACCAACCCCATGACCTAACTTATCAAAGTTTCTGCAAAACACACGTTAGTCATGGTAATAATGCGTTGTCATCAATTGCCGAAACCAACTCCCGGGTCCTAGATGCTTTCAGGGTCGATACTACAAAAGGATGGAGACATTGATGAAGATGTTAGGCATAGAATTTTAGCTGGCTGGTTGAAATGGTGTCAAGCTTCTGGTGTCCTCTGTGACAAAAGGGTGCCTCAGAAGCTGAAAGGTAAGTTCTATAGGACGGCGATTCGTCCGGCGATGTTATACGGTGCTGAGTGTTGGCCTACAAAAAGGCGACATGTCTAGCAATTGAGTGTAGCAGAGATGCGTATGTTGTGTTGGTGTTATGGGCACACAAGGAGGGATAGAGTCCAAAACGACGATATTCGGGATAGGGTTGGGGTGACACCAATTGAAGAGAAATTGATTCAACATCGGTTGAGATGGTACGGACATGTCCAACGGAGGCCTCCTGAGGCGCCGGTGCGTAGTGGAATTCTAAAGCGGGCCGATAATGTAAAGAGAGGTAGAAGTCGACCTAAACTAACTTGGGACGAGTCCGTTAAGAGAGATCTTAAGGAGTGGAATATCTCCAAGGATTTAGCTATGGACAGGAGCGCTTGGAGATTGGCAATCAACGTGCCTGAACCGTGACCTCTTTTTGTCTTGTGCCCTTTATGTCCCTTAATGTGTCTCCCTGTTTCTCGTCTCTTTTGGGTTTCATCTCTAGCCTACCCCAACTTGCTTGGGACAAAAGACTATGTTGTTGTTGTTGTTGTTGTTGTTGTTGTTGTTGTTGTTGTTGTTGTTGTTGTTGTTGTTGTTGTTGTTGTTGAGTTGGGGACACAAGAGCGATTGTTTCTTAATTGCAGGAGAACTATTCCAGCCTGCAGCTTCAATAGATTGATAACCTTGGTCATAAAAACATTAAGGGCTTTTTTAGAGCACTATGACAATACTGATTAACCTCATGATCCTTTTAGCCAAGGAGTTTATATATGGATGGGGTAAAATTTGCAATCAATTAGTAATTTTACTCACCGCAATTTCGTTTTCAAAACTTAGGCACATCAAAATAGCTAAACCAAAAGGTATTACCGAAAGAAAGAGCTATGAACAACAAAGAAAGGACATGCCAAGAGTAAAATCATGAAATACACAAAAATGGATAATGTGCTTTAAAATACTGAAGATTTCATTTAAGAAAAAAGAGTAGCAAACAAATAGTGTTTACTCTGGAAGTATCAGCATCACTTGATTACCAGAGATACCTACCAGTTACAAAGCATATTTATAAGGCTAAAAAGGCATCATTAAACCACTTTATTCTGCATGCAGATCAATCATGTGCTGGTGACTCATGCGAATCTTGGTTGCACATATGATTTTTGTTGTATATTGGATAGCACTTTGCAAACAACCCAGACTTGCATATAGAAAGAAATACTAAACAACAATTAAAATTCAAAATCTTCACGAGTGACTTATTCATGCTACAATGCAACCCAGAACCAGAATTATCATCAACAATCACCAACACAGTTGGCAATTGTTGGAACAACGGTTTGTTATCCTGACCACCATCATTAATGTACCAAAATTATCATCAGTAACTCAGAAAGCACATCTATTTTTTGTATAACTGAAAAGACTGGACACAGCTTCTGAAAGGCACATTTCTAAATTGATAGTGTGATATTTGGCATATATCAGGTATGATACTATGCCTACACATTTCAGCATATGTTTGTAGGATGCGTCTATACACTCCATATAAAAAAAACAAACAAAACATAGCAGCAGTTATACAGAGGCAACAAATAAGGTGGAACAGAAACATCGATTCCCCCAGGAAGCAAACATGCAGTAAATCTCACTACTACCATTGACATTGAGACAGTTGAGTGAAATGCACCCAGGGTACCAGACTTACAGTCAGATGGTGTTAGACATCATGGTCCTATTAGTCTGGCAGGTCATTTTTTAATGGGCTAAAATTCACAAGCAAGCACTAATTTTACTTGCAGCACAATTAGGTAGCTCAAAGCTTTTAAAGTATAATATATGGTTTTACATTAAAAAGAAGCTTAGTAAAAGAAAGAAAGGCAAGAACAGCAAAAGGGGTATGCCAGGAGTAGCACAAATGAAAAATTATTATACAGATGTAAAACGTGTGCTAAACACAACAAGTACAAATAGGGAATGGAAAAAGTCTACATCACCCCATGAAGTATGGGGTGGTGTCTAATTTACCCCCAAGTATGAAACCAGGTAATGAGCACATTAAAGTTGTCAAAACCAGCCAATTAACCCCCTGTGGTGGTTTTCCTTGGCTGTTTTGCACACGTGGCAGTCCAGCATGGATAAGGTGGACACGCTGGACATCCTGGCCCTTGGCACTGCTGGTCAGGTGCATTGGCACATAACAAAAGGGCACGACGCCGTCTCCGTTCCGTCAGCGAGGTCGCACTGCCTGCACCTCGCCCAAATCCCCAGCGACGCCGCCCTCCCACCTCCCTGTGCGCCCTCACCGGCCACGCGGCCCAGTCCCATCAGCGCGCCGCTGGTGCCTCAGCAGCTCGTGCTCGCCTCCGCCCGTCTCAGACGCGGCGAGGTCTCAGTCCCGATGGCACAGCCCCACATCGCCCTCACGAGTACCTACAGAAATCCCCAGCGACGCCGCCTTGCCTACGCGCCCTCGCCAGGCGCACGACCCGGCCACATCAGCCGCTGTCGGCGCCTCAGCAGCGTATCTCGTGGGTGCCATCTATAGATGGCCATCGGGCCGTGCCAGGCTGACACGGCCTTGTGCCTACACGGGCCACCGTGCCTCGCCGTGCTTCGTGCCTGGGCATCGACCCAAGGCACGGTCCATGGGCCATCGGGCCGGCCCGAGAGCACAGGAGCTCGAGGCCAGCTATCGAGCACCGCCGCACGGGCGTGGAGGCATCAAGGAGGAGGCGGCTGGCCGCCGGACGGTGGTATGGGGTCAGCCACCGAGCGCAGGAGCTTGAGGTTAGCCACCAAGGCCAACCACTGAGCGCAGATGGCGGCGCTGCGTGAGTGCGGCGTGGGTGCGCGGCCGCGCGAGGAGGAGCGGCGGCGATGCGGCGCTGCACGAGTGCGGGCGTGCGGCACAACCCCGCAGGGAGGAGCGGCGGCACGGGGAGGAGCGGCAGCGGGAGTGCGGCTGTGCGGCTGTGCGGCGCAGCCACGCGGGGAGGAGCAGCAGCGCGGGTCGACGTCTAGGGTTAGAGGATGGGGGTGGGGGTTGGCCGGTTGGCACTTGGGCTGAGTGCTGCTGGGCCTTAGATTTCAAGTGGGCTGGTGGTGTTTGGCCGGTCCACCACCAGGCCGCCTTGTGGACCGGGCCGTGCCTGTACCGTGCCACGGGCCAGGGTGGCAGCCCAGGCACGGCCTGGTGCCTCGGGCCAGGCCGGCACGGGCACGCCTGCCACCAGGCCGTGCCATGCTCGGGCCGGGCCAACGGGCCACGGGCTGTATGGCCAAGTATAGTGCCATCCATGCCAAGCAGAGGCGTATCTCGTGGGTCCCTTCGAGGACACCAACCTGTGTGCCATCCATGCCAAGCGGGTGACCATCATGCCCAAAGAAGTTCATCTGGATACCAGGATCCGTGGCGAGAGGCACTAATCCTATTGCGTCATGAGTGAGTGGAGGTTCCGACAATCTGCTGAACATTGAATGTGATGCTTTTGCATTTCATGAATTTCAGTTCTTGATAGCGAAACCTTTTTCTTGGTGATATGCAGATGGAGATGGATTGTTCTACTGAATGAGTTGCTGGAGAAGTAGATTTTTGGCATGACTGCTGGGTTTTAAATGTACCTTTGAAAATTGCTTTTGATAGATGGATTGAGCTCAAAGGTGAACTTGATTCTGTTGTGTTAGAAGAGGAGAATGCAGACATGGTTATTTGGGGGTTAGAGAAGAAAGGGTTCTTTTCTTCCAAATCACTGTATAGGTTTATCACTGATGGTGGGGCTGCTAGCAGAATTGCTGGTTTCCTGTGGAAATGTAGAATACCTTTGAAAATTATTATTTTTCTTTGGCAAACTTTTAACAGCAAGCTGCAATGTGCTCAAAGTCTATGTAAGAGAGGTTGGAAAGGGGGTGACAAGTGTTGCTTATGTGGGGGGTACTGAATCAAAAAATCATATCCTGTTTGATTGCATAATTGCACGGATGATCTGGGGTTTTCTCCGAGAGATTTTTAAATGGAATGATCATCCTACATCGTTGAAAAGTTTATCTGAAACTTGGCTTCAGGGCATGGGGCCCCTTCCTGTTAGCTTAACTCTCTTCATTTTGTAGGTTTCGCTTGGCCATCTGGAACAATAGAAACAAGATGGTATTGAGCACAAGTATCCAAAGTCTCCCACTGACATCATCTATGTTGTGTTATCGTATCTGCAGCAATGGAGTGTCCTCCTCAAGGAAGCTGATCGCCAGCGTATAATGCAAGTGAAGGACGAAATTCTCTGCTGGATGAGGAACTTCAAGCCTAGCCTAGTTGTAGCGTCAGACATTTGCGAAATTTAGTCTACATAGGCTTGTGCTTTCTGTTGTCGCTTTTGAATTCCTGAGAAACTGGCCTTCCCAGTCTTGTATCAAACTTTGCTTTCCCATGTAGTTTAAGTTAGTGTGATGGTAGTAGGCATATGCAATCTACTTATGTGCACTAGAAAAATGTAGTAGGTATGTGCACTAGAAAAATGTAGTAGGTATGTGCAATCCAGTTATCCTGGGCATTTTTTTGTAAAGTTTGAATGTTTGTTCAACTTAACAATGTCCCTGTTATTTGGCATGATATAATCACAATACTGAGCATCATGGGAATTGAAGCTAGCAGATTTATATTACACAGAATTCCAAACTGTTGCAAGCATGATATGTATTACATCGCTAGGTAATTGGGCCAGTTCTTGTAAACTGCTAATCCAATACTTTGTAAACTTCTTGTCACTTTTCAACAAGAGTGATCTAATAAAATAGGAGTAAATCTCAGAAAGATGCCACATTCTTTTCCTAACTATGAAGTGACTGCATTGTAATAAGAGTCAAAGAGTCTGGTTTTCTTCGTTTGTCAGCAAGAAAAATACGGTAAAAAGAACTACAACTAATTGGTACAGAATGGAAAGTAAAGGCCGAGCAAGCAAAAGAACACACATAAATAACACCCTGCATGATGCCTTAGCACACCTCTACCATTTCTTCTATAGTTTCTTATTAGTGTACTTCTTCCTCCAATAAGCATATATGTGTCTTGCACACATTCTATGCTCTGCATTAGGAACCAATTCCTGCACTACCTTTAGCAACCCCTGCACATAAGCAAATAAAGCATAGTACCTCTATTAGCTACTTACATTTCAACCATCATTAGTAAATAATAAATAACCAAATAAAGCATAGTACCTCCTATCAGCTACTTACATTTGAACCATCATTACTAAATAATAGATAAGCAAATAAAGCATAGTACCTTTTGCTGATCAGATATGAGAACCCAGCCTTCTCCCCCATTACTGATGTTTAGGTCTTTCTGAAGCAAGCCTAGAAACCAGTACCAAGTGTCATAACACTCTATTGGTACTGCAGCCCATGTACATCTGGTTGTTAGCATCTCTACCAATAGCACAGAGCAAATTACCATTGTTGGAACCTTTGAACCAGCAACCATCCAACCTAATGACTTTCCTACATCCTGCCATGAACCCCTTCTTGCATGCATCAAAGCAGCAATAAAACCTCTCAAACACTTTCATGTCTTCAATTTCTGGGTCAAGACACCACTACAGTACTACCAGGATTGGTCCTCGGTAGCTCCAACTGGTAGTCATAGACTCTGGTATACTCTCCCTTCATTGCATCTAATGCTTGTTGAAGTACTATTGATTTTGCTCTCTTACACTTTGAAAGGGAGATATCTGTCAGCATGTCCCTCTGGACTGCATTCTTGATCAAGCCTACCTTCTAAGTGGGGTTGTCCTTAATTTGCTAGTAGTAGTGTTTAGCAATTACAGAACAAGTAACAAGCTTGTTATCCCTTCTTGGTGCACAAGAGTGAACATCCTCAAATGTTACTACCTTCAACCATTCTGATATGCTTGTAATGGACCCATAAATCAACCACTTGCATCCTGGCCAAGTACAAACTACCCTTACCCTTTTCTCTTCATCTTTCTCAAACCTTAGGTGCCTATGTGTCTTCAGTCCATACTTGACTAAGGCCTTTTTAAACTGTCTGCTATCTCTGAATGCCATACCAAGAGAGAAAAAAGGAATTTTAGTTTTGCTGTCATACCTATTCTCTACACTCTTCCACCTTTTAGTCTCTCCATCACTGTTTTCTTCATAAGAATAGTCATCACTAGAGTCTAGGTAAGGACTATTAGGTTCTTCGAGATTAGGAACCTCATCAACCAAATCTTCAACTCTTACTCCAAGAATTTGGCTGCCATGAATACCAAGCTTATTTGCTTTATTCTTCCTCCTGATCTCTCTAGCATACTCCCTTAATTCAGTTGCTTCATCATCTTTTGCTGAGCTATTTTCATCATGAGGCCGCACATATTCTTCATCAGAGCAGTCCTCACTACTGTCTTCATCTGCAGGTTGACAAATTCCTAGGTCTTCTTCATCTTCAACATCTTCTTTGCATTTCTCTGATGACTTTGAAGGGGACCTATAGAATGCAACAAAAGATTTATAGTCCTTGTCATCCATCTGCTTTGAACTTTCCTCTGCACAAGCTGCTTCATCATCTTCACCTGCCCAAATTTCTTGACCATCTGGACTCATCTCCATACTAACCTCCTCAACATACATGTTCACTACTGCACCATTTGTGTGACAATCAAGCATGACCTAGCATCCAGCATCATCTACCAACATAACCAACCCAGACCCCAAATCCATCCCAGGCTTCAACCAGTACAAGCGCAAGATACTATCTGTCAGATAATGATCACGCAGATGCCCCTTGATCTCGAAATATGACAACTTTTCCACATCAATCCATGACATACCATTGTCTCCACCCACATAGTACACATGACCATTTACAGTACGAAATTTCCTAGCAAAGTGAAACCTTATTGGGACGATATCAGCATTGTTCATCCTGATAACAAAGAAAAGTCACAATTAAACATAAATTCTATTCCTTTCAGCCGAACCAAACAACCCTAAACCTAAAATACCATGGTCCAGTGCGATCGCCTAGCAAACACACAGGGATTCACCAATAATGTTGCACAATCAACCCAAAATCACCTCTACAACGACTAAAACACACATCGCATGGACAAAATCACCTCTAGAAAGCAGTTCCAAAAAACCCCTTTTTCCCCAAGTCCGCCCAAATCGCAGAAGAAATCCCAGAAAACAGATGGGTCAGTGGTAGCCTACATGTACCTGGCCCTCCTGTAGGAAGCCGATCACCAGAACCTCATGCCGATCATCCGCGTGCCGCCCGCTTCGTCGAGGAGAGAGAAGGGGTTTGGAGAGAGCGAGGGAGATGACGAACACGAGCTTGCCTGGACGGAACAATCGAAGGTGTCTTCCTTCTGTTATGAAGCACTTGCACCTAACGAGTGGGGCCAAGGGCCAACATGTCCACTGTGTCCCTCTTGTCTAGGCTGGACTACCACATGTACAAAACCGCCTGGGAAAACCACTATAGGCGGTTAAATGACCGGTTTTGACAACTTTAGTGTCTTGATTACCTGGTTTCATACTTGGGTGGGGGGGCGTAAATTAGACACCACCCCATACCTCAGGGGGTTATCTAGACTTTTTCCAATAGGGAATAGGCCTAACGAAGAAATCCAAGTAGAGAAGTTTACACTGGGAGTTGCTTATCTAAATCCCTTTGCAGCATCAATTGTTTACCAGAGTTACTTAGCAGTTAAAAACAAAGGATACAAAGCTACAAAGGCAAAGCATTACCGCTTTATTCTGCATGTTGATCATGTGTTCATGACTCAAGTGAAGATGGGAAAAAGGCACCAGAAACTTGAGGCAATGGTTGCAGGTTACTACTCATTGCATGTTGGATACTTTGCGCCCTACCCAGACTTCGCACAGCGAAGAAATACAAAATTGATATTGTGTGCTTACACAGAGAGGCAGACATCAGCTTATTGAAATCTCTATGCAGCATCACTTGATTACCAGAGATACTTGCACATTATTACAAATAAGACACAAGGTTAAAAAGGCATGACATAACCAAAATAAAGAGTGTGTTCATGGATCATGTGAAAAAGGAAAATAAATACCAGACTCGAGGTATAGTTTCAGGTTATTACTAATCTGCAGTGCTGTTATTATTAGACAGTTCAGAATCATCAGGAGTGACTCCATCCTGCTGAGCTGCAACAGCTTTGCCAGCACAGATTCATACCTATTTTTGTCAATGCGGCTCAGAATTATCATCACGTAGCAGCGCCACAGTTGACAAAGCATCGAACAATGGTTTTTCATCAACACCACCAGCATTTCCTTCCATCGAGAAGAAGTCATGGCGGACAAGACTTTCTCTGAACCTGTGCCTCCGAAGATTCAGAGAATCATTCCATTCATACCGTGCCAACAAACTGCCATTGGCACCAGAGATGTGCTGCAGATGATGGCACTCAAAGCTCCCAGAAAGGACGAGCACATCTCCCTCTGGGTTCAGTACCGGCATCACAGAAAGAACATCCGCCGGCAATTTGATCCGGTTGTTCAACGACCAGGTCCAGCTCGTGTGATCCTGCAGCACCCAAAGATCAGCCGTACCATGGCCAAGGGTGTCGTACAATCCAAGAGCGCCATTGCTCATCTCAAACAGCTCAGGAAATCCACCACCCTCGACGGGCGACAGTAAATGCTGGAAGGACTCGGCCATGGTGTCGAACACCAGCATGTTGTTGCCCTTGCCGTTGCCGCCGGGCGGCTTTAACGGTTGCCAGTAGATCCTGCCGTCTGCCAGGACGGGCGGGTAAAACGACCCCATCATCGGCATCGCCCTTACCACATCTCCGGACGCCCACGGGCCGGGAGGCTCTCCGACGCACCTGATCTCGCCGGACCCGACGGTGTGCACGTGGTACACGGCGTGGCAGTCCTCGGCTCTCTTGAAGCAGCACAGCACTCGGTACGACCCGGATGGGCGGTGAGGGTAAAGCGCGGAGATGCAGGCAGCGCCGTGGAGCAGCGTGAGGGGCGCGCGCTGGCGAGTCGCCGGGTTGCAGATCTCGAGGCCGCCGTAGGCACAGAGGATGATGAGGCCGTCGCAAGAAGCGAACACGTAGAGGTCGTCCTCGGCGCCGCCGGTCCCGCCCGTCGTCCAAGCGACGGGGCGCCGCTCAGCGGTGCGGTGGTCCAGGGCGTCGATCCTTCTCTTCTCGGTGGACCTGTCCCCGGTGCCGGTGGTGACGAGCGGGAGCGAGGGCTGGCGGCGGTGGTGGGCGAGGAGGAATTTGGCGTCAGAGGTGAGGCGGCGGCGCCAGCAGCGGCAGACAGCGCGGCACCGGAGGAGGGGCTTCGCCTGCAGACGCGTCAGGATCTCCGAGAAAACGAGATCCTCGGGGAGCGGGGGGCCGCCGCCGGCCACTTTTGCCATGAGGTGGCCGCGATAGGATCTCGGGGGAAAGTTTTTGTATATCAGTGGAAATGGATAGGTACTAGGTAGTCGGCATGGATCTACCTTCCTTTTTTAAGAAAACAAAATACAAATAGACCCTAAGAAATTTTATGCCTCTTTAGTTCCATCGACTAAAGTTTAGTGGTCTCCGTTTGATTTCACTCACTAAAATAGCTATTTCATATACATTTTAGTCACTTTTAGCTACTCCTTGGTTACTAAAGCTACTAAACTTTAGTGGTCACTAAACTTTAGTAGGGATATTTGATATTTTAGTGACTAAAAGTGACTAACTAAATTTTAAGAGGGGGTGAACCAAGCAGGCCCTTATTATCTAATATAATGGCCACTTTTGCCATGAGGTAGTCGACGTGGAACTCCCTTTGTCTAGCCCATTTAAGTGGCATTTTTGCTCGGTTATAATGATAAAAATCGACAAGTGATCGACTATTTACCGTTTAGCGATTTTGCAGTAATAAAATAACTATATAACACCTATTCAATTGTCATGTTGCAAGACGAGTGCGTGTCGGCGCTAACGACTGGCAGCCTTTGCCGCGCCGAGCACTACCCGGAGCTGCCGTCTCCAGTCCAGGCGCACGCCGGACTTGCCTGCAGTGCATAGGCTAGCTGCTCAGCGATCGGAAAAGTTGCTCGCTGCTCTGTTCAAGAAAGAAAGAAGAAGAAACCTGTCAGGATGTGCAAGAAGAGCAGGTGTTGGGCGTCCGGCAACACAGAAAGAAGCGGCGAGAGCAGTGGAGGCTGGCTGTCTAGCGCTCTGGCAGCCGTAAGCCATTGCCGTGCACTGTCCGGCACGTATATGAAGCAGATGCTGTAACGATTCAGGTTTATGCAATGTACGTAGTAGACAAACTCTGAACCCAGAACTATTCCCTATGTTCGATGTATCCCCAGTTCTTGCTTAATCTTTCTATGAATCCGTCTGATTCCAGTGGGATCGTGACAAAACCCACTGGCGAGGCTCTCCGTGAGCGTGCCTGTTGGGCACGTACTCTTACATTAGTATCTATTTGCCCTCGTAAAATATTGGTTCCCGTACTCAAATTTTTAGTTATACTAATTTTACCTGAAACTTACACCAAAATAATCATCATAACTCACAAGTTGAGTGTAAATCCAATATAAGTTGACAATAACGAAAATTGAGGAATGGAAGAGATTTTCACCAAGTCTTGTAAAATTTCTCAAAAAAAGAAAGGAAAGCAAAAAAAAAAAAAGAAATTAAATTCAGCTGTGGAGAGAAGGTAAGTACTACTACAGAGTAGATAATCCTGTCACCTTAAACGTGGGTCCCAAGCGACTTTAAATGGCCCCCTTTCGCTTTCGGTGGTTGGACTATCGAAACACAGGTAGCAGCAGCCCTTACCTTGGCCCTGAGCGGCCGCATCAACCGGCCACCTGATTCCGCATGGGCCCTCGCAGATACACATTTGTAAACTGTAACGGACCAGGCCGCACGCACGTTTTTTTGACATCCGGACATGCTTAATAAAAGTTATAAAACATTCGGTAATGCTGAGTCACGGACGTCCGTGACGTCAGGACGTGGCTCACTAATTCCTTGTCCGCTCTCTCTCCCAATAAAAAAAATCTCCAGTGCTTATCCACTCGTCTCAGTGTTGGCCGCTCGCACTTCCTCACCGCGCGCATGTCTCCCATGCATGCCGTGCACCGCCTCCGCCGTGCCCCTTGCCGACAGACCCAGCCCGTGTTGTGCGCCCCGCGCCCCCGCCCCCACGTCGCCCTCATCAGCTGCGTGCGGAAGAATTCGAGCACATCACTGGCAGCACAGACGCATCCATGCATGGCACCACCTAATCCCAGCGGCTCAAGCAGTTGCATGGCATGCCGTGCGCTCCTGCACACACCGCCCCCCACGTTGCGCCAACTAGGTAGGTGGATCTTTCTCTGGATCAGAGCCCACATCCTCCATCTCCTTCTTTAGATCTGAGCTCTCCTCCTTCTCCTCTTCCTCCTCCACCTCCTCCTCTAGATCAGGATCTGAGGGACGCAACGGTGGCTAGGGTTCCGGGAGCTATGTTGCAATAACCTTATTTTGCTGTTGCGATAAGTAATATTTCTTTGTTGCATTAGTTTCTTTTTTCTGATGTTGCATCTCGCATTGCGCTTTATTTCTTGTTGTTGCAGTAACATTATTTTGCTGTTGTAACAAGCAATTTTTCTTTGTTGCATTAGTTTTTTAGATGTTGCATCTCGTATTACGATTTATTTCTTATTGTTGCAGTAGCTTTGTTTTGCTATTGCAACAAGTAATTTTTCTTTGTTGTATTAATCTTCTAATGATGTTGTTTTCTCGTATTTCACTTTGTTTCTTGTTGTTGCAATAGTTTTGTTTTGCTGTTGGAACAAGTAATTTTTCTTTATTACATTAATATTTTTTTCTGATGTTGCTTTCTCGCATTTTCTTTTTTTCTGTTTTTGTTGCAGTAGCCTTGTCATGGTGTTGCAACAAGTAATATTTCTTTGTTGTATTAGTTTCTTTTTTCTGATCTTGCATCTCGTATTGCAGTAGTTTTGTTCTGTTGTTGCAGTCGTTTTGTTCTAATGTTATAGTAGACTGGTTCCGTGGTGAGGATGCGACGCACCTAACGTGAACGTGGCAGGGGATGGGCGGCGCGACGGGATGGCGCGGGGACGGGCGGCGCGTCGAGATGGTCCTTACGTGCATGTGCAGTAGTAGACCCAACATAGCATGCAAACAGCAGGTGTAGGCGCAAGCACGCAGCAACATGCAAGCAACCGCATGCAGCAGCATGCAAGCAACAAGACGCAAGCAGCAGGTGCATGCGAGCAGCAGGCGCAACCGCATGCAAGCAGCATCGGGTGGCAATTGTGTAGCAACAGCCAGTGGGTGCACAGCGACAATAGCACGAGCAGGCAGGCACAGGCGGAACAAGCGGGTTAGGCATGGGCGTCCAGATGGCTGCTAGCCTCCGGATGTCCGGGCACGAGCATCGCCCTACTTGAAGCTGACAAAGACCATATGATTTGCCTGACCCAAGAAAAGACTCAGAGATAGGACTCCTTGCCAAAGACCTGCATGACACTAGCCTTATTTAGTTTCCCCCCTGCAGTTTAGTTCCTATCACATCGGATGTTTAGACATATGCGTAGAGTATTCAATCTATATACCTAACATTAAAGAGATAAAATTTCAGGCTATTTTTTTCGTCCATCTATTTTTTGTCCACCTCCCTCTAACCATCGGGCAACATAGAGTTTCTTCTGTCCGGACTTATATATATATATAACACGTGCTTATATAAGTTAGAATAGCTATTGTCTAGTGCAACACGGAGTCTAATTCGAGCTCTTTCTAAATACTTAATGAGGATATTGGAATTGAAAATCGGATAAAAATACCGCTTCCAAAGCCAACAGAAAACCGGACACAACACAGATATAGAAAGAAAAGAAAATTAACTGGGCAAATGCTCACCCAAACGGAACTCCAACGTGAATAAAAAGATCTGACGCAATAGAAGGCAAAATTTCTAGATTAAAATCTTTCATCCAGCTTAATCACCGATACCCGTTCGTTTTTTTATTTTTCCTTCCCGATTCTTTTCCTTTTTTTTGGAGTAAAGTCCTCCCTTCCGTCGCTCGGTTTGCAGTTCCAAGGACAAGGTCCTCCGCCATGGGATTGGACGGTGAATTGCATCTTCTGGACCACAAGTTCATCTGTGAAGGATTAAAGAAATGTCTATTTGTAATAAAAGCCCCTGCACTTGATGTAAAATGCGCCAATACTATACACAGTATAGAGTACTCTAGGCTTGGGCATGTCGTGTACATACTACATGGGATAAGTTGGCATATCGTCCTTCCTCCCAATGCTTAAATTAAAGGATAATAATAATTATGATAAAGAAAAGCTAATTCAACCCCATCAAATATTTGGGTTTGTTCTTTATTCATTCGTTATCACTGTGAAGTACCAACTTGTCTCTTGTAATTTTAATATTTCTTATAAGACTTCATACACAATTATTGGTGTATGTTATAACAACAAGTAATAATATATTGTATAAATCTTTGAGCCACAAATCGTCCAGGTGACCACCTAACAATCTATAAATTCGTTGCAACGCACAGATAAGTTATGTATCCCGTTGCAAAGAAGGAGCTTTTTCTCAGACCATCTACAATTCCTTTCGTTTTTCCCGTCTCAATCTTCTTCCGAGCCTACCCACATGCCCAACTCTCCACGCTCGCGCGGTTCGTCGGCAGCGCCCCCCGCCCGCCTTCACACCGCGCTCCTCAAAGTCTGTTATGCCAACCCTGCACGCCACACCATGCCCACGCCTTTTCAGCTTCGCGCCCTCGCCATGCAACTGCCCAAGGTTTCGGGCCTCGCCGGCTATGTGTGCATTGGGACTCTGTAGGCCGCGCTAGCCGCACTTGCTCCTCCGGGCTTGCGGACCCTGCACTACGCTTCATATTAGAGATAGCATAGCATGACCCTTTGCTACACCTACTTGCCGCGTCTGCTCTGCGCCCCACCTCCGCCCACCCTACCGCCACATGTGGTGGTCTCACATTTGACATGAGGAAGATGATAGGATGGAGAGAAAGAGAGAGAAAGGAAGTGGACAGATGGGATAAAAAGAGAGTAAATTTCGTCCGTAATCTTGTCATATGTTTTCGAATACAATGCAAAGGCAAAAATATTCCTAATTTTAGAGTTTGCCGGCTATGTATTGTGTGTAGCAAAAATAACTAATAAAAAATATATCTTGTAGCAACACTAGAACACACTAGCTTCCGTGGACAACATGCTTATGTGGATGAATGAGTTCAGTCCAACTCAGCGCGACCGTGCATAAAGAGAGACAGATTTGTTGTACGACTAAGAAAGATAATGAACATTGAGCCACCGTTGATGAAGCTGCTAGCACGTGCAATGGAGATCCACCCATGCACGATTATACCGGTGAAAATGGATGACTAACCAATGCGTGTGTAAAATGCTTTAAAGGTGTCAACATATATTATTGTCGAAGGATTCAAAGATGACAAACTTGAGGATTATAAAGGTGTTAACTACTTAAGAGTGAAAATAATGACCCGTTGCAATGCACGGGCACTTTTGCTATATAGACTAAAAAATAACTAATTGCACAGATTGTGACTAATTTACAATATGAATTTTTTAAGTCTAATTAGTAACATGTGCTCATGATGAATTAATTAGGCTTAATAAATTCGTCTTGCAGATTACTGAGAACTTCTGTAGTTTGTTTTATTATTACTATCCGAACACTCTTATGTAATACCTTCGATGTGACATCCGATTTGACACCCCTAAACTCTAGCCTATGGATTTAAACACCACCTTGGATATTGCGAATGTGGTGCCAAAGCACCGGCATCGAATGCCACTCGTAGTTATGTTTCCATCCTTCAACAAATTTTTGCCTACTGGACCTCGGTATTGAAGAATGCTCACTCTAGCAACAATGACCATTTCAAGTAACTTGTTCGACACCTTCCTTGCTCCTCTAGAAAATTTCTTCCCGCCAGCTTTATGTTACGGTGGTAATAGTATGACACACGATCATGCATACGTTATCATGATATTATTTTCCGTTGTAACGCATGGGCATTTACCTAGTAAAACGAGCCGGTCATCTCCCACTTTCCTCCTCCCTCATCCCCTCTGCGTTTGCTCGCTAGCTGCCTGCCAACAAGGTCGGTGGTGGTGTCGGGCGGGACAGACACTGCAACTGCTTTGACCACCGCTGCCTAGCTGTTGGATTGGAGTATTGGACCTTTTTCTCCCCTTCGGCGGTGTTTGTTTCCTGTAAAGCTGAGCCCCTGTCGTATCGAATGCTTGATATATGCATGAAATGTTAAATATAGATTAATTATGAAACTAAATGCATAGATTTAGATTAAATCGCGAGAAGAATCTATTAAGCCTATTTAGTCTATGATTTGACAATATATTGCTACAGTAAATATATACTAATGATGAATTAATTAGGCTTAATAAATTCGTCTCGTGGTTTACCGGCAAGTTCTTTAGTTTATTTTTTTATTAGTATCCGAACACCCCATGTAACACCCTACGTGACACTCCATGTGACACCCCTGAACTTTCACAAATATTCAACATTTTCTATTTTCATATGCTACATCTGCATATAAAGTAAATTATTTTTTATCATGCTACAACCAAAAATAGTTACGTACATGCATGTCGGATTTGGGAATATATGGCCATGCTTGATGCCTTGGCTATCTCTTGTACTCCTTGTCTTCTTTAATTTTTCCATGTCATATTAGCTATATATATATATATGTCCTACGTCAAATATTACTATCTTTGAGCATTCATTCCAACAAATCCTTATAGTTTCTTATTATATGAATTCTATATTATGAAAGTATTTCTTATAGAAAATCTAGAGAACATAAATCTAATATCATGAATCTATGTATTTTTTTTGAAATTGATAGTAAAAAATACAAATATTTGACATAGCACAAAGCTAACACGATATATAAAAACGGAGGGAGTACACCTAGCTTTGTTTTCACAAAGATTATTTTTTCCCCTAAAACAGACATTTCTATATTTGACAATCAATTCCTATAAGTTTGTATAGTTTAATAACATACGAATCATATATTATAAAATTATTTCCTAAAACAATTTTTTTCTGTTCTCGTATTCTAGTACGTGGAGATGCATCCGATGGAGCGTCAGCCGGGTGCGTGTACGACGATGAGTTGGACAAAGGCCTACGTATTTTTTAGGTGTAACATTACTATGATTTTTTAAAATTCAGCCTAAATAAATAAAAAAGATAAAATCATCTTTGAAAACCGCTTATAATCAGGTAAAACAAATAGCTTTAACCTGATTTTACAGTTTGAGAGAGGTAACGTCGGCTTTTTACTCTGCAAAGGCATCACGGTGTATTCCCCTTAGGCTCGACTTGGGCTGCGCGTTCTCCTTCACTGTCGGTTGTTGCGTTGCACCACGGCCCATGGCCGACGGCCCACGGCCCACGGCCGCTGCCCACTGTCACGTCTTCCACTTCTCCGCCCCCGATCCCTCCAAACCGCATCGTTTCCAGTTGGGAAAATTAGATCTATACCATTGAAAGAATCAGAGTTTAGAAAAATAGCATCCAAAGATTCATCTTTAGAAAAATAGCATTGAAAGCTCCCTCCGCTATAGTTTCCTGGCATTTTTGTTAGCTTCCTGTTAACACGCTCGCAGGGACGAGGAAGTAACACACGCACGCAACAACAGACGCGACACTAGTACAGAGACGGGCTTTACTCCCGGTGGGGAACCCCCTCTAGTCCCGGTTCCCCACCCGGGAGCAAGCATCCGGGACTAAAGGGGGGTCCTTTAGTCCCGGGTGAGGAACCGGGACTAAAGGAGGACCTTTAGTCCCGGTGGGTAACACCAACCGGGACTAAAGGTGCCTCCTGACATGCCACGATGGCCAGCACCTTTAGTCCCGGTTGGTAATACGAACCGGGACTAAAGGTTTTTTTTTCTTTTCTTTTCATTTTTTTGTTTTCTTTTCAAAATAGGTTTTCGAAGTCGTATTGTACGCTGCTAATTATACATTTATACGCGCATATAGTATGTTTCGGTTCAAGCACAATGAACGTATTAAATCACACAATTCAAGCATAGAAATATATATATATATATATATGCATGCATCATATATATATTTACATGCATGCATGCATATGTGTATTTTACATTATATTATTTCATGTGCATATATTACAAAAGATTGCATTATAGTTGTTGTGACATAACGAGTTTCTTCTCATCCTCTAGCTTGGCTTCAATAGCAGTGTTGGGTCGAAGTAGAACTCGCCCTTGGAATCGATGACCTGCTCATTAAAAAATCCGGCTATAGACTCTTGAATTGCTTTGATTTGGTCTTGCCGTATGACCTTTTCCTCCAACCATCGAGTCTACAGGTTTGAATTAAAGGAAAATAAATTAATATATGTACATATATATATAAAGACATAGTAACACAATCAATAATAATAATTAAATGAATATATAGTGTATTTTTAACGTACTTTGAGTCTCTCTGTAGGAGTTCTTTGGGAGACCACCTTGATAAACTTGCAAACATAGTAACCACAGTAGTTGTTCCCCTGTTCCTGCCTCAGACACCACTTTACGAGAAAAAGATTTGTCATCCAATCTGGTGATCCGGTGAAAGCTATATGTTTAATTAATAAAGATGATGCGATTCAGGGGACTTACTTTCAATGGGATTACATTCAGTGGCGCTTTGCATTTTTCCATGTGTTGCTTCTCAATAAAGGTTTTCCAAACACTGCCCAATAAAAAATTTGCCACATCATTAGATATAGTTAATCATCATGTTTGTGTGTATATATAGTTGCTAGAGATCCCGAAATTACCTCTGGATAATATCTATCATATCTTGGTAGTCTTGTTGTGGTTTTCTCATCGAGTCATAGATTATCAAGTGACTTTTCACCAGATCGATGTCCATCAATATCCAGTGATTGCTGCATATGTTTATAGGATATAACGCATAACACTCATTAATTAACTAGAATCAACATATGAGCCATTAAGGCTATGATCGACATGATTAACACTCACTTGAAGTTATAGGGAAAGAGTATATCCTTCTTGTGGCGTTGGTTCACTAAGAAGTTCATGAGGTTACTCTCTGACTCAGACTTCCAATTAGTCATTGGAGTAATTGGGTCTTTGAATACTATATGGGGATCAACAAAACCAATTTCATTGCATCCTTCCTTTCTGAGCTCTGTCATTGTAAATCTGCATATATATAGTACTTGTTAGGATAATTTATATGCATATACACACATATGATGAGTTTAATAATAGATCGAAAGAATTATTACTTACAGGCAATAGCAGCTAATGATAACTTTGTCCAGAGATGTCAGGTGGCATAGTTGATGAAATTCTGCAAAGTCAACATACATAACATCATCGCCACGAAACCAATGTTCGTCTCTAATTCTGACACCAACGCAGATGTCTCCACTGGTAGACGCCTGCATGTACCACTTGTTTAGCAGGTACATTTGCGTCCCCAGATCAGATAAGGCTTGAGGGTTGTATAGACTCTGGCCTAGTACAAATTTTTTCTTCCAAATATCAACCTCCGCCGCACTCTCAATGTTTCCATCACCAAACATCTGGTAAAGGTCGAGACCAGTCTCATCAAGAAATTCACCAAGGTGATCCAAATCGACATCCGGAGGTATGTTTGCCTGATGCATTAATCCTAAATTCGAACCATATTCATTACCAACAACTAGCGGGGGGATTGATTGGTGCGCTTGTTGTCCGAGTTGGGCAACTCCTTTCCCTGCCCGCTTCTTTTTCTGTGCCGCCTCAATTGACTTGGTGAGAGTGCGGTCATAGTCTGATAACGTTGATTTGGACGGCTTACGAGATTCCCGCTGTTGATGCTGGTAAGAAGTCACCTTTTTTCTTAAAATATCCGGAGCTACGAAGAAGTACGGTTTCTCTGGGTTTCTCCTTGCTTCTTGATTCATTTTAAGTTTGTCATAGAATCTAGACATGTCTTTTTTATATGCATCAGTTCCTTCTTCCTTCTCTTCAGATATTATTTTGGGAATAGCCCTTGGTTTCACGGTGGCTTTCTTTGCAGGCGGGGACTGGTTCTTCGTTTGAGGGGCTGGCCTCTTGCTAGGCTTCTTGGTAGGCGGGGGCGGGGGAGGCGTTGGAGACCTCCTTGGAGGTGTTGGCAGCGGCGTTGGAGACCTCCTTGGAGGTGGCGGCTGCGGCGTTGGAGACCTCCTTGTAGAGGGTGTGGATGCAGCCTCGTCTTCCAACATAATGTCATCGTACAGAGCACTATGATGATCTGGCGATTGAACAATTGGATTTAGGTTGGGGGAGGATCTGCTACAAAAAAAGGAATGACATATTATTATGAGCAGATTGTTAATTATTTAAGCCAATACAAATTAATGATGTAGTGTTTTCATCCGCACGTACCTATGGTGAGGTAGTTCAGGAGGAGGTGGAGCCGACATCCCTGGAATGATGATGTAGCGCTTGCGCCATAGAATGAATGTCTTCTCCGCTTCTCCTAGAGTCTTCTCACCATCACCTCCAGGAATATCAAGAGGCAAATCACTAAAACCTTTTTCAGCTTTATCTACCGAGATGGTGGCATATCCTTCTTGGATTATATTCCCATGAATCCTTGGTGTCTTGGTTCGGTCGATAGGATTAACAAGACCGATAGCCACCTTGATTGTGGAATTCTCCTTCGGAATGTGTAGCTCACACGTTGTACAAGGTTCAGTGACGTCATCCACAGGGAAGTGCAGTCCTGTGTCCCCTTGATTTGGTATCTCCGTGGAAGCGCAGCTGCTTTTCAACTGAACAGATTGGCTAATGTTGATTCCTGGCTCTGATGCCTGCTTGCTTGCACTCACTGCTATTTGCACTTGCCTTTTGATTTCCTCCTGCATTCTCGCTTCAAGGTTTTTTTCCCGCTCCTGTGCTTCACGCACCGCTTCCTCCAACCTCTGGAGCCGTTGTGCCTCTTCTTCCTTCTTTCTCTGGCGACTTCTGTAGGAAGGTCTGTCCTGAGGGAATCCATGCTCCCACGAGACACTTCCTTTGCCTCTAGTTCGGCCACCATGTTCAATAGTCCCGATGGCGTATGTCAGCTCATCCTTATCTCTGTTGGGCCTGAACGCACCACTAGCAGTAGCTCTCTGAGCATAAAACAATCTTTCTGCTGCTTCTTGCAGTCTTGCGCCATAAACGCACTTCCCTGTCTCCTGGTCTAGTGTTCCCCCATGAGCGAAAAACCAATTCTTTGCACGTTCTCCCCACTCGAGTGATTCTGGTCTGATACCCTTGGCAAGAAGGTCTGCTTCCATTTTGTTCCACTTCTTAATGGCAGTCGGGTAGCCACCTGATCCCAAGGTATGGTGGTATGTCTTCTGTTGGGCATTACGTTGGTTCTTTATCACTCGACTCACACCCTCTTCCGAAGTCTTGTACTGTACAAACTCATCCCAATAGGGCCTCTGCTTTGAGATCGGGCCTGGGACAGTAAAATCTGGTGCTATGTTCTTCTTGACATACGTCGTGTATAGGTGTTTCTTCCAAGTCTGAAACTGGGTGGCCATCTTCTTCATTGCCCAATCCCTAACTCGCTCCTTCAATTCATCACCATCTATTATATCATCATAATCATCTGTTTGGAGCGTGAAATGTACCAAGACATCATTCCAAATTAACGCCTTGTCACGATCGGAGACAAAACTGATATGAGGAGCATTGGTCTTCTTCTTCCATTCACGGGTACTAATCGGGAGCCGGTCCCGTACAAGGTAACCACAGTGGTGCACAAATTTCATTTTATTCGGCCCCCCCGGTTCTCCTGTATCCACATTGAACTCCGAGATGATGAAGCGACCCTCCAATGGCTTTTTGGGACCTCGAACATTTTTACTCTTCGTTGTAGTTGTTGATGTCGATCCAGAGGGCTACAAAACATAAACATTATTTTTAATGTCATGAGCACACATAAGACATATGATAATATATATATATAGCTAATAATAAAAAATATATACTTGGCCAATATGTTGTTGCTCATTTTGTTCAAGAGCTAAGTACTGACTCCCGTCATCTACATCCTCTTGCACGTTATTTTTAGCACCATCATCGCCGGCAACTTGAGTGCCAGTGTTGATCAAATTCATCATCAACTCCTCCTCATCCATATTTCTCGGGTCGGCCATCTAGCTTCAAAAAACAAAACCAATATATAGTACGTCAACCATGTAGTCATTCATCATATGAGAAAAGTCTATGTTAATAATATAAGTATAAGTCATTATGAAATGTAAGTATATGTGTCTTATTGCTCATATAGCCATTACTATTTCCGAAATGATAAGAATTTATTTTCTTCTTCTACAGGCGATCTCTGATGCTATGATATAAAGTTTGAAGATAGTCTTCCCGGAAAAAAATATGTAATGCTCATATTACTTTAGCAACATTAATATATTATATCTGTATATTCAAAGTTCACAAATGAAGAAACATGTGATATTTTTGATAAACTAAAAAACGCTTAGTTTACAAACTGGGTATCAAAATTGAGTTCCTATTTGACCATTATATATCCTACAACAAATCCTTCAAAAAAAACCCTACATGAATATATTTGGATAAAATTTCGTTAACAAACATTGATCTATGTCCTCGGTGGAGGGCCTCGGGCGCGGAGGAGGGCGCGGTGGAGGGCCTCGGGCGCGGAGGAGGGCGAGGGCGCGGTGGAGGGCCTCGGGCGCGGAGGAGGGCGAGGGCGCGGTGGAGGGTCTCGGGCGCGGAGGAAGGCGCGGTGGAGAGCCACGGGCGCGGAGGAGGGGCACGGGCGCGCGCGGTGGAGGCCGCACGAGGAAGAAGACGGCGGCGCCGGTGTCACGGAAGACGAACGGACGCGGTGCGAGGAGAAGAGGGCGGCGGTGTTCGACGAGGAAGAAGACGAGCGGATCGATCTGCCAGGCGCGGAGGTTATATAGCAGAGGAGAATTACTCCCGGTTCCAGCCACCAACCGGGAGTAAAAACCCTTTACTCCCGGTGCGTATTACCAACCGGGAGTAAAGGTACCTTTACTCCCGGTGCGTGTTACCAACCGGGAGTAAAGGTATACCTTTACTCCCGGTGCGTGTTACCAACCGGGAGTAAAGGTATACCTTTACTCCCGGTTGGTAACACGCACCGGGAGTAAAGGCTTTTTTGGCGGGCCACGAAACTGCAGCCCACCTTTACTCCTGGGTGGGCTTCCCACCCGGGAGTAAAGGTGGCCTGCAGTTTCGTTTCCCGCCTGTTTTAAGGAATAGTCTTGTTAAATACAATAGAAATGCAATAATTTTTATTAAATACATAGTAAATTAAATAAAAGGCATAAAATTATTTTGTTAAAAATATGAATTTTATTTTTGTTTATTGCACATAGGAAAAATCGATAACCTAACTTTTTTTATTTTTTGTTAGAATTATGAAACATAATGTAACTAATATTTATTATTTCGTTAATGCAAAATGTATTGTTTAATTAAAATTATTAAAATTATTGGTTTTGGACAGGAAATTTGTTTTCACATCATTTTAACGTTAATATTTTAATATTTCATCACTCAGTAACCAAATCAAACATTGATTTAATTTGAAACATGACATAATAAACATCTGAATTCACAATTATTACATAATATCTCAAACACACACTATATTAAATCACTATATCATCAAGTGGGCACAGCAGTGAACTTCTTCTTTACGTATGTCCCTTGGTTATGATCGCTTCGTAACCATGGAGTGTCCTCATCATTTACCAAGATGCTAGGGTCTTTGTTCACTTTGAAGGGCGGAATTCGGTCATCCTTTTCATATTCTTCTGACATGTCCGACTTGTCCTCAATTCCCACGATGACTCTTTTCCCTGAAAGAACTATGTGGCGCTTTGGCTCTTTGGTTGAGTCATTATCGTTTTTCCCTCTTTTTGGTTTGGTAGACATATCATTGACATAGAACACCTGATTCACATCCTTGGCAAGGACGAATGGTTCGTCTTTGTACCCAATATTACTAAGGTCTACTGTTGTCATTCCATACTCGTTGTCTACTGTTACCCCGCCTCCGGTCACCTTGACCCATTGGCACTTGAACAATGGGATCTTCAAAGTAGGTGCATATTCTAGTTCCCATATTTCATCTATGCGTCCATAATATGTCTGCTTATTCCCATTCGGGTCTGTGGCATCTATGCGGACACCACTGTTTTGGTTGGTACTCCTTTTATCTTGGGCTACTGTGTAGAATATGTTCCCATTTATCTCGTACCCTTTGTATGTGACGATATGCCATGATGGTTGCATAGCCAATAAATACAGTTGCTCATGGATGCTCTCATCACCTTGACATTTTTTTCGCAACCAACCGCCGAAAGTTTCCATGTGCTTATGCGTAATCCAAGCTTCAGTCTTCCCTGGAAACTCGGATCGTAAGAGATCCTTGTGTGTCTCAATATACGGATCTACCAAAGAGGAGTTCTGTAGAACTGTGTAGTGCGCTTTATTGAAATAATCATCATCCATACCAATATATGTTTTCCTCCCTAGTGTCCCCTTTCCGCTTAGTCTCCCCTCATGTCTCGATTCAGGAACACCAATCGAGTCAAGGTCGGGAATAAAGTCAACACAGAACTCAATGACCTCTTCTGTTCCATAGCCCTTGGCGATGCTTCCTTCTGGGCGAGCACGGTTGTGAACATATTTCTTCAGGACTCCCATGAATCTCTCTAAGGGGAACATGTTGTGTAGGAACACAGGACCGAGAGTGAAAATCTCCTTGACTAGGTGAACTAGGAGGTGTGTCATAATATCAAAGAAGGAAGGAGGGAACACTAACTCAAAGCTGACGAGACATTGAACCACATCATTCTGTAGTTTAGCTAGATCAGTTGGATCAATTGCCTTCTGAGAAATTGCATTGAGGAATGCACATAGCTTTACGGTGGCTAGACGTACATTTGGAGGTAGAATTCCTCTTAATGCAACTGGAAGTAATTGCGTCATGAGAACGTGACAGTCATGGGACTTTAAGTTACAGAATTTCTTCTCTGGCACATTTATAATACCCTTTATATTCGAGGAGAATCCAGATGGTACCTTGATGTTGTTTAAGCATTCAAACATGATTTCCTTCTCCTCTTTGCTTAGAGTGTAGCTAGCAGGACGTAAGTAATGGCGTCCATCATCTGTCTTCTCTGGATGCAGGTTGTCTCTTTCTCTCAAACAACGTAGGTCCTGTCGTGCTTCAAATGTGTCCTTAGGCTTTCCATACACACCCATAAAGCCTAGCAGGTTCACACAAAGATTCTTCGTTAGGTGCATCACGTCGATCGAGCTACGGACCTCCAGGACTTGCCAATAGGGTAGGTCCCAAAATATGGACTTTTTCTTCCACATGGGTGCGTGACCGTTAGCGTCTTTTGGAATAGGTTGGCTTCCATGTCCTTTTCCAAAGACGACTTTCACATCATTGACCATATCGAGTACATCCTCACCGGTTCGGTTGCGAGGCTTGGTCAGGTGGTCTGCTTTCCCTTTAAAATACTTACCTTTCTTTCTTACGGGGTGATTTGCAGGAAGAAATCGACGATGGCCAAGGTACACGACCTTTCGACATTTTTTCAAGAATACACCTCTAATATCACCGAAGCAGTGTGTGCATGCATTATATCCCTTGTTTGACTGTCCTGAAAGATTACTTAGAGCAGGCCAATCATTGATTGTTACGAACAACAATGCTCGCAGATCAAAGTGTTCCTGTTTGTACTCATCCCACACACGTACACCTTCTTTATTCCACAAAATGAGAAGTTCATCAATAAGTGGTCTCAGGTACACATCGATGTCATTGCCAGGTTGCTTCGGGCCTTGGATGAGCACAGGCATCATAATGAACTTCCGCTTTATGCATAACCAAGGAGGAATGTTGTAGATACTTAGAGTAACAGGCCAAGTGCTATGACTACTGTTCTGCTCTCCAAAAGGATTGATACCATCTGTACTTAAAGCAAACCTTAAGTTTCTTGCGTCATTTGCAAACTCCGGGAATTCTCTGTCGATTGCTCTCCACTGGGACCCATCAGCAGGGTGTCTCAACATATTGTCTACCTTACGGTCTTCTTTGTGCCATCGTAACAATTTTGCATGTTCTTTGTTTCTGAACAGACGTTTCAAGCGTGGTATTATAGGAGCATACCACATAACCTTGGCAGGGATTTTCTTACGTGGACGTTCGCCCTCAACATCACCAGGGTCATCTCGCCTGATCTTATACCGCGACGCATGGCATACCGGGCATGCATCTAATTTCTCGTACTCTTTGCCATGGTATAGGATGCAGTCATTAGGACATGCATGTATCTTCTCTATTTCTAGCCCCATAGGACAGATAACTTGTTTTGCTTCGTAGGTAGTGGCGGGCAATTCATTGTACTTCGGAAGCATCTTCTTTTGGATTTTTAGTAACTCTCCAAATCCCTTGTCAGATACACCATTCTTTGCCTTCCATTGCAGCAATTCTAGTGTGGTTCCCAACTTTTTCTGCCCTGCATCACAAGTTGGGTACAACAATTTCTTGTGATCTTCTAGCATCCGCTCGAACTTGATCTTCTCCTTTTCACTTTCACATTCTCTTTGTGCATCACGAATGACCTGACAAAGATCATCAGCCGGCTCATCTTCTACGGCTACCTCTTCTTCAGCTTCTCCCATTGCAGTATCATTGAGGCACGCACCATCAGGAATAATATCATTGTCGTCCCATTTTTCTTCTTCATCTTCTTCCATTACAACACCGGTTTCTCCGTGCTTTGTCCAACAAATATAGTTTGGCATGAAACCCGACTTGAACAAGTGTGAATGAAGAGTCCTTGAGCAAGGATATTCCACTGTATTCTTACATATGGCACATGGGCAGCACATGAAACCGTCGCGTTTGTTTGTCTCGGCCGCACGTAATAAAGAATGCACGCCGTCAATGAACTCTTGTGAGCGGCGATCAGCATTATACATCCAATGACGGCTCATCTGCATTACATGACATAAATATCATATTAAAACCTAGATCATAATTAATTATTTATACAACATGCGTGCCACCACAAAAGATACAAAAGACAATCTCAACTACCACTAAAAGAACTAAAGCTAAAATACATTTCAGGAGCACAAGGATTTCGCGACCAATCTCAACTAAAACAGACAGATCCCCCGATTGTGCAACATCTTTGGGCTTCTTCGGCTGGATCACTGCCTCATTAGCCGCCGTATCTGCCTGTTGTGCAAGATATTTTTGCACGAGTTCAACATACTCTTCCTCCCAGTAGAAGCCTGAACATCGTCCACTGCCATCCCACTGAAATTAAAACAAAAAATTAGAACTTTAATCACAACCATCATGAAAATAGGTATAAACTAACCATAATCATTAAATACGATAAAATAACTCACATTGCGATCCGGACACTTGTAGAAGATACGATCCTTGTTGGGACCCTCCTTCTTCACTCGGTACTCCATCACAATCTTCGTCTCATCATGACACTTGCCACATGGAATGAGAGGAAGGCCCGGCCTAAGTCGCTTTGAAAACCCATGAGAGGCCGAGGACCCGGAAGCAGTTGCCATCTACTCTCTATACTCATTTTTTAATACACTATAAATTTCTTCTTTTATAAACAAATAAAATTAACAAACTATAAAATTATCTACATCTCTAAACAATGATATTTTTAACCTTCTTTCATGTAAATATGCAAGCTTAAAGTGATTTTGAGCTCAAATTGCTTACAAATGAAAAAAAACCACAATAAAGAACCATAAATATATATAGTGAATAAAATGGCATAAGAAAATGGTAAAAAATGAGAGTATGAGATTGGTAACCTTTACAACTGAAGAATCGACGGAGGAATCGAAGAATGGATGGAGGAACAATGGAGGGAGGGAGGAAGCAAGAACACCAGTGAGCTTCAAAATGTGCTGAGCTCGGGCTCGGGGAGGAAGGAGGAGACGGCCGATTTATAAAGGGAGAACATTTAGTCCCGGTTGATAGATCCAACCGGGACTAAAGGTAACTTTCCAACCCCGGGCGCAGCTACGGCCCGGGAGTAGACCTTTACTCCCGGTTGGAGCCACCAACCGGGAGTAAAAGTATACCTTTAGTCCCGGTTGGTGGCTCCAACCGGGACTAAAGGTCCTTGCCACCTCTGTCTGGCGCAGTAGCCGTTGGGCAGGGACCTTTAGTCCCGGTTGGAGCCACCAACCGGGACTAAAGGTATTTCTAGTCCCGGGGGCAAAAAATTCCGGGACTAGAGCCCATTTTGGCCGAGGATCAAAGGTCTGTTCTCTACTAGTGCGAGGACCACCGGCCGGCGGCGCGCCTCCCCGCCAGGGGCGCTGTCTACCTGTCTCCTCCATGTGCCGCACCTCTTTGACCCTTTTCCTCTCCTTTTCCCACCTTGAGAAAGTCCAGCAGAGGCCTCACCACCGCAGCGGGCTCAAGACAGCAGGCCTCGTCGGCAACCAGTAGTGCAGCAAGCCAGAAACGATGGCGGCGCATTGAGATCAAGTTTGAAGCCCAGCCGAGCAAAGTCGCAAGATGTTTCCTCCACGGCTCCACCTCCACCACGAGTCGCAGCAATACGTATCTTGTATTCTTGTCCTGATGCTCACTCCCATCGTGGATTCGCGGTCGCCGTAGCTCGCTGCTACCGGCGCGGATGCGGATGCGACTGCCGCTGAGCGATGCATCGCGGTCACCGTAGCTCGCCGCTGCCGTCGTTGATGCGGATGCGGCCGCCACGGGAGCGATAAATCACGGTTGCAGTAGCTGGCTGCTGCCGTCGCCAATGCAGCCGCCGTGGAGCGATGCGTCGCGATCGTCGTCCTCGCCCGACTTCAGCGCCGTGCCCGACATCGACCACCTCCATCCACGCGTGCAGCAGGCCAGGAAGCACGCTGGAGATTACGATCCACCCAGACTTCCATCTCGTGGACTAGGACGCTCGCCGGAGCCTGCAGTAGCGGCAGCGGCGCTCGACGAGGACGTCGCGGCAGAAGCGTAGCGTTCCGGTTAACGTCCATTTAGATGCCAACACAGAAGCTATCTTTTTTATGCTAAATTTCTAAAGCTGAGTCTTTGGATGCTATTTTTCTAAACTCTGGTTCTTTCAATGGTATAAATCCAATTTTCCCTTTCCAGTTCGTCAGCGCCCGATTGACACGGGGCTCGCCGCCGCCGCGCCGCCGCCACTCTGACGACCTCCTAGGCGACTTCTACAGCGCGGCCACCTCTCTGACGACAACCTTTCTACCGCGACCCAGGTAGCTCGAACTCGCCCTGCTCGGTTGCTTCCGATTTGGGACTCATTTGGAGACGCGGGTGGGGAAGCCGCAGCGCGGTCCGTGGTTTCGGGAATTCGACGGATTCAGGGGCACGTGCTGCCGTGCCGAGCACGTTAGCCGGCGAGAGCATGGGGAACAGCCTCGGCAGCGCCGCTAGCTACCGACCGTGGGGGCGGCCCCAATCGAATTGGGGGCCATAGTTCAGGCTGCGCGCATCTGATCGAACGCAGCATTGCCGTCTGCTGAAACTTTTCTTCAGTTTGGCTTGCTGGTTCAGTCCAACTAGAACATTGCCTTGACCATTTGGCTAAAGTTATAACAAAAATTTCCTTGCTTCATAAAAAGATGACTGAATAAAACTTTTTTATGTGTAAATACTAACAGCCTGTTCGTTTCGCTGGTTTATTGTGCTGAAAGTACTGTTCGCTGGTTTGTTGTAAGAGAAAAACACTGATGGATGGCTGCTGATTGTGCTGATAAGTCCAAACGAACAGGGCGTAAGATTCTTGCGCACTCGAAAATAAATTAAAACACAAAGGCCATCAGACATTTTTAAAGACTTTGGCATCAGGCAGCACTTTTTGGTTGGAGGTGGGACAGAGTCACTGATGGAAGGTACAAATCTGTACCTAATAATAATAAAGAGGCAAAATTTCAGGTTTTTTTTCGTCCATCCATTTTTTTCTTCGTCTTCCTCTAACTACCGAACAATGAAGGGTTTCTTTTGTCCGGCCCGTGCTCATACGAGTTAGAATAACTCGCGTCTAGACCAATATGGAATAGGAATCCTAACCTAAATAAATTCCTCAGATCCTGTGTACTCTAAATAGAACTCTCAGATCCTGAGTACTTTAAATAGAACTCTTAATAATAAATAGAAAAAAATAAGAGTTATGTTCTTTATTTTGCACCGCTTTCTTTATTTACGTACGAGTTAGAATAGTTCGCGTCTAGACGGATATGGAGTAGGAATCCTAATCTAAATAGATTTCTGTCGGTGTTTGACCACCGATAGCCTGCCACGGGATAACCGGGACAATTGTTTGGGCTTCGGTGCATGCTAGAACTCGACGGTGAACGCAGAGACAGTCGATTTATACTGGTTCAGGCTCTCGATCGATGACCGAGTAATAACCTTACGTACAGTCGGCGTTAGTCTTTACGTTGGATTAATTGTATGTAGTTGTTCCTTGTTACAGGGGTGCTCACAGCCTCTCTTTATATCGGTAGAGAAGGCTGTGGTGCGGTTACAATCCTAGTCGGATCCAAAAAAGGTGTCCTGAACTAGATACAAAAGTTACTTTACATAGGAGTCCGACTAGTCTGGCCTATTCTATTTCGGATTCGGTGTAGTAGACGCTACATTTCTTCTAGTCTCTGCTTGTGGTCAGGCTAGGGCCCACGACTTGTAGTTGTATTGTTACAGAACCATGTGGGTCCCGTATTGATAAGCCCCCAAGCATTTCATGGTTGAACTCGAAGACTTCCTTCATTCCGGGTTCTTTTGACGTGAAGCCTTGAAGTGGTCTTGTTTTGAAGAAGTCTTTCAAGTGATATGCGGGTTTTTAAAGAAAAATCGCACTCACTGAGTGTAGCCCCCAAGCCTCTTGCTTATTTAGAACAAAAAGTTAGAGGGTCTTGAACTTTGATATGGAAAAACTAAAAATCTCTTCTCAGGATATGTACCTTGCAGTCCTCGAGCATCTATCCGAGTTCTTTTTGGTTGTTTGGAACTCGGATTGAGGGTCTTCTGTGGTATTCTTAGGTAGTCGGATTTATATCCGATGTTGGTGGTGGTTGGTAGTTGAATTGATTCCTCTAGGTATATTCTTTCGAATATGCTTGTCTTCGAGTACTGTTTCCTCACGCGCGTGTCCTCTTGTTACTGCTTTCTGTCCTTTCACTGATACCTTTGTTAGGCTTGTTCTGTTGGTGCTCCCAGTCTATGTACACCACTCTTTGACCTATAAATACCCTCCTAGTATGCTGCTTCTATTCATTAGGTGTCTTGATGTATAGTTTGAAACCTTTGTAGCCATGATTATTACAGTTTGTGAAGTAGAGCAGCCCCCGGACGTGAGTTGTGAGTCTTGTAGCGAGTGGAAGAAGTCTTGTGATTGAGATTAGAGGTAGACTAATCTCGCGGCAGCATTATACCAGGTAGTATGTGGTGGCAGGTGGAAGAACTCTTGTGATGTGGGATTCGTTCCATCATCTAGTAGCTTCGAGTTGATCTTTCCACATTGCCTTGCGACTGTCTGGTGCAAATCAGCGTCTGATCTAGGATCACATCGGGCTTGGGTAGACTAATGTCTGTGATCCTTGCCTGGTCCAGGTTGTGTCACTATGCTGCTAATATACGTCTTGGATGCACTGCGTTCTTCCTTTGAAGACAACAATGTATCCGAGTTGGTTGTCTTCTACCGTGTTATTGCTAGAGCACGTGGTCGTTTCCAGAGCCGGGTTCTGCCTGTGCTCTTGGTTGCTCCCTTGCTTGTCACAGTAGTGAGTTCATTGGGTCTTGTAAGATATGTAATCTTATGTCCTTTGATGATATTTGAAATAAAAAAGTCTTTCTTTCTCCGTTGCTATTGTTTCTTTGTTGTTTGAGTACTTCTGAGCATTATCTGGGTTGTTTCCGAAGTATCCGGGTTCTCTAGAGGCGTGCTGTAATGTATTATGTGAATCTTGTGGATGCCGAGTCCTTTCTGAATTGTGCAATCTGTATTACTTCGTTGATGGTGTGGTGTGAACGGATAAGTCTTAGATCTACCCGTTGCACTGTACTGTTGTGAACGGTTGCTTTACCGGTCGTTTCGGATGTGTCAGTTATGGCGGAAAACGGACTGTTGCGTTCCCATGCCACATTAAGCGGGCCTGATGGACCGTGTTTTTACCGTTGTAAATCTATTTGAGGGCCCTCCTCTTCTTCTTGTTTCTTACCCTGTCTTTGCTCTTTACTCGTTCATCCTTTGCAAAAAACCCTAACCTCTAGAGCTCCACCACTATCCTCGCCGCCGCCGTTGATTTCTTGCCGCAAACCCTAGATCGTTACCATTGTATGGGCAAGAAGAAGTCATCAAGCAAGTCAAAGGAGGTCTTGGTGGACGAGGAGGCGTTGCTCTTGTTTATCGAGAATCAAGAATTCGTCGCCATGAGGGCTGCGGAGAAGCTCTGGCCCGTTCCGACTACCACGGAGGATCAGCTTCATGATTTGGTGAAGGACGGTCTTATCCAAGAGAAGGACTTTGCTGATTGGAAAGTCCCTGGCCAACATCGGGTTCCTACTCCTGGCCCTGGTGAGATTGCCCTGTTTATTTCTTTTGTTCGGGCCGGTCTCTGCTTGCCCGCCTCTGCTTTTCTTCATTGTTTCCTCCAATATTTCGGGGGTTTGTCTTAATCATTTGACCCCAAATGGTGTGCTTCACTTGTCCATGTTTGTTCATCTATGTGAAGCCTTCCTTGGAATCCCCCTTCTATCTCCTTGTTTTGCTATTTCTTTCTTCTGAAACCACACCCCCGGAGTGATAATATTTCTCCTCTAGGTGGCTGTGGGATTCAATTTTGCCAGGGCAAGAAGAATCTCTTTTTTGACTATGACCTAGTTGATTCTGTGAAGGAGTGGTGTTCTGAGTGGTTTTATGCTGGAAACATGCTCCCCACCCTTTCTTTCTGCTCTGACTCTATCCCTTTGGTCAATGACCGTTGGGAGAAGAACCTACAGTCGAGCGAAGAGCTCAAGAGGATTCAGCCATTGCTTGATAGGATTCGTGTTCTGAAGCAGCAAGGACTGAATGGTCTTGGGATCATCGCCAGTTATCTACGTCAGCGAGTTCAACCCTTGAAGGCGAGGGAGCACTATGGCTTTGAATATTCTAGGGCCGAGGACCCTTCTCGTATGGTCCCGGCTCTGGAGTTAATTGATGAGGAGGTGCTGGAGCGCCTTAAGAAGATCCTAAAGGGAGTGAGCGTCATTTCGCACCCAGTCCTAGAGTAATGAGCTGACAACCCGCCTCCTGCTGTAAGTTGTTTTTCTTCTACGAGTACGTTATTCTTTATATTTCTTTTGTTGTTGGTACTTTTATTTCCCTTACTCTCTTGTTGTTTTCGTTTATCTGTAGGATTTGAGTCGGAATTTCATTGACCCGATCCCTGTGGATGACCCCTCTTCTAGGGCAAAAACCATGGAGAACCTTGCTGGAGGGTCTTCAACCAGTAAGTTTCAGGCCACCACCATCCTTTCTGGTGCTTCCATTGCAGAAACCGTCCCATATGTTGAGTATGTCCCTCGTCTAGTTCCGTGAGCTCCTCGTAGCAGCAAGAGGACGCGAGCAGACGACGCTTCTGTCGGGTCATCTTCTATCAAGAAGCCTCGTCAGCTGAGTACTCGTCCAGGTACTCAAGTTATAGGTAGCATGCTCCTAGGTGAGCATTTCGAAAAATTTTGTCGTCTTTGTAGTTTGTTTGTGTTCTTATCCGAGTACTCTCTCCTTTTTTAGACAGTACTGTGCCCGAGTTGCTCGAGGGTGAAGAGGATGAGGAAGGAGATGCGGCCCTCAACACTCGTTGGTGAGTTGTATTTGTATTTTTGTTTTCTTGCTATTGCTCTTGATTGCTTCTTTTGACTTGTCCTTGTCCCTTTGCAGTAAGAGGTTGTCTGGCCTGAGTTCTTCTATAGCTCAGTTGTCGATAACGCCATTCTTGGTGCGGGATGGTGATGATCTTTTTTCTGCTGCCATGCCTGCGCCGAAACCTTCATCTCGGCTTGGGGGTTTCAGTTTGAAGAAGTCGGCCAAGTAAGTGAATCCTGGTTGGGTTGTCTTCCTTTGTCTTTTCATTTTTCTTGTATTGTTGAGGTTTGTCTGCCATGTCGTAGATCTTCTCCTGCGCCTTCTTTGATCCCCCGACCGGCTTCTTCACCTTCCGGTGGTGCAGCGGTACGTACTGAGTCTCATGACTCAGAATGTACGATCAGCGAGGCGGCAGTGAGGGAGACGGTGGCTTCTGATGAACATGCTGCTGCAGAGTCGCCTACTCTAATGATGGCGGTGACTGTGGTGGCAGGTCCATCTGAGGAAGTAGCTAGGAATTCTAGTGCCCAGGTTGCTGCTTTGGTCCCGTTGTCCTCGCATCAGCCTATCTCTCCTCCTGCTTTCCTTGGTATTAGTAGTCAGCGTTTGGATGACAACGTGTTGCGGGAATTCGATGCCCCCCGTCGACTGTCTGAGTTGACCACGGAGTGGGGAGTTCTTGCGGCTGGTGCAGCTTCTATTGGAGAGAAACTTCAGGTAGGTTTTTCTTGAGTTACTATTTTGCTAGTCTTCTTGGGTTCTTATGCCTTATTCTTTTTTCCCTTTGTTTTGTTTGGTCAGTCTTTCTCTTGGGACCATGTTGACTTCTTTTTCTCGACTGAAACGGAGAAGAAGTTAACCTCTGAGATTAGTGCTCTGAAAATGAATCTAGACCTCTATCGTTCTGAGATGGAGATCAAGCGTCAAACACATCAGCGGGAGGAGAAGGCTCTTCGTGCTCAGGTGATTGAGGCAGAGGAGCAGAGGAAAACTGCGGTCCAGGAAGCCTTGGAAAAGGTGGAGGCCATGAAGAGAGAGTGTGAAGGTATTTCGAATTCTTTTGTATTTTGTTCCTTCTTTTTACTTCTTGCTCCTTTCTTCCTGATTATCTTCTACTGTCTTATTCAACCCTTTGAAAAGACAAGCAAGTGCTTTTGACTGACATTGAAGATATGAAGGTATCGGTCTAGTCTAGCTAAAACAGGGCCGAAGAGGTAAAGGCTCGTGCCAAAGAAGAGCTTGCTCGTGCCGAGTTGATTAGGCTTGGTGCTGACCAGGATCTTGTGCAGGGGATGAAGACTATTGATGACTTGTCCAAGAAGTTTGCCTCATCCAATCAATGTTTTGCTATATTGTGGAAATCTTTCAAGACTGTTGCAAAGCTTCTTCGTACTTCTGAAGATGATGGGAAGACCTAGGGCGAGTTCATCCCCTTGATTCCTAAATGACTTTAGAACTTTGTGAAGGACGGAATTCGAGCGTGTGTCAAGAATGTTTTGGCTCATGTCCGAGTTCTTGCACCGTTTGTTCCTCTAGAAAAGCTTAGGGAGGACACCGATGATGATAACTATCTGGAGTCCATTGAAAATGCAGAGTCTGAAGTTGATGACCTAGCCAACTTCATTGTTGATAAACTTGATATCCATCTCCCGCTCTCTGATGACGAAGCTGATAGTTAGGTTCTTTAGCATCTGGTCATGTATCTCATCTTTGTAAAGACACGTTTTGTGTCGTGCTTTTGTAAAGGAATTCTGATTCTTTTTATATGTCTTTAATGTTCTTGCTTTGAATGAATCTTACCGAGTTGTTTTTCTAGACTTCTGTGCTCTTTAAGTATGTGCTGGGTATGAACCTCGGCCTTCGTAGGCGAAATTCAGGTTCCTTTGTGTGACTCCAACTGAGCTTTCTTTTTGTTGTAGATCTTGTCGAGCATTGATGTTGTATCAGTTGGGTTGTTTCATCCGGTGTACAATAACTTAAGATAGGACGAGCACCTCTGGCTCTTATCTAGGCCGTAAAAACAACCCAGGATAAGTTCGAGTGTCAGTCTGTCTGCCTTACTCTCATCCAAGCCTAGAAAGACTTGGGATTGTGAGCTCAAGCATCTTTTCAGCTCTTTTGCTCTCATCTGGTTGTGAAAACAACCCGGAATAGGTCGAGCACCTTTGGCTCTCATCCAGGCCGTGAAGACAACCCAGGATAGGTTCGAGTGTCAGCCTATCTGCCTTATTCTCATCCAAGCCTGAAAAGACTTGGGATTGCGAGCTCAAGCATCTTTTTAGCTCTTTTGCTCTCATCCGGTTGTGAAAACATCCTAGGAGGTTCCAGTGCTGTATTTGTCAGCCTTTTTTCATCAAAGCTTGATAACTGTCCAAGTGTTTTGCCTTTTCCTTTGTAGCAAGGTGAATTTGGTTGTTCTGTCTGTTGAGCTGCTCTGCATGGTAGAGTGTATCACTTTCACATCGGTTGCATTGCACGTTTAATGTTGGAAACCGAAGCGCCGTGTTAGCTTTGGTGAAGGGATTGACTCATCCCTTAATTTTAGTTGGAGAAATTAAATCTATCTTTAACTTGAGGAGGCTGTTGGACTGCTTGAAGGGACGTCTTGGCCCTATTTAACTGCCCCCTTTGGCGATTGTTTTTGGCACTTCTATCTCTTCAATTTTGCCACAGCCAAGATGGTGAAGAAGAAGTTTGTTCAAAGGCGTTGCGTTCGTAAGGTTCCACGCTCATCGTCCGCTCGTCCTTTAAGAGCTGTGATTATGGTGACCTCATTGAGTGGAGGTTCTTCGTCATCAGCTTCCTCGTCGCCAGCATCATCATCCCCTAGTGTTTGTGGTGATCCAGTGGAGAAGGAGGCTCCGCCTACCGGGACATCAAAACCGGTACCATCTTCACGGAAGGTGGAGGATCCAGCGGTTGCTCCTGCAGTCAATCCTGTCTCTGCTCCCCTCGTTGATGAAAACTTGGTCATCCTTAGCAGCGGTAGCGAGGACGAAGTTGATTGGGAAGCACTTATCGCCGAAGATGAAGTCGACTGGGAAGTTCTTGCCTTAGAAGATGATGAAGTCGAATCTGTGGGTAGCTGGTCTCCGTTAATGATCTGATGGTGGCTTGGGCATGCTGGTATTAGCCCTCGCTTTGATGTTGGTGTAAAGGAGATCGAGGGGTGGGCTGCCCATTTGTATGTCCAGTTGTTGATGTACCTAGTAGTTCATTTTGTTATGTAAATCTTTGTCCTTTCTTGAATCCGAGTAGTTTCCTGTGGTGTAATCCGTCCTCTGTTGCCGAAATTTGTTTCAGTTCTGAAAAAGTTGCCTTTGTCTTCTTTTGATGATGATTCTGAGAATTAGACTGATGGTCTAAGATTTCTTTTATACTTTCTTGCTTGTTGAGGTCTTGCATGGACTTAATTTCTGTCCACGTCTGAATAGTTTTAGATAGAAACGAGCTCAAGTGTATTCGCAACTATTTTGCCCTTGTTTCTATAGATTGCGAGCTCAAGCATCTTTTTAGCTCTTTTGCTCTCATCCGGTTGCAAAAACAACCCGGGATAGGTCGAGCACCTCCGACTCTCATCCGGGTTGTGAAGACAACCTAGGATAGGTTCGAGTGTCGGCCTGTCTGCCTTACTTTCATCCAAGTCTGAAACGACTTGGGATTGCGAGCTCAAGCATCTTTCTAGCTCTTTTGCTCTCATCCAGCTATGAAAACAACCCGGGATAGGTCGAGCACCTCCGGCTCTCATCTAGGCCGTGAAAACAACCCAGGATAGGTTCGAGTGTTGGCCTATCTGCCTTGCTCTCATCCAAGCCTGAAAAGACTTGGGATTGCGAGCTCAAGCATCTTTTTAGCTCTTCTGCTCTCATCCGGTTGCGAAAACAACTCGGGATAGGTCGAGCACCCCCGGCTCTCATCTAGGCCGTGAAAACAACCCAGGATAGGTTCGAGTGTCGGCCTGTCTGCCTTACTCTCATCCAAGCCTGAAAAGACTTGGGATTGCGAGCTCAAGCATCTTTTCAGCTCTTTTGCTCTCATCCGGTTGTGAAAACAACCCAGGATAGGTCAAGCACCTCCGGCTCTCATCCAGGCCATAAAAATAACCTAGGATAGGTTTGAGTGTCGGTCTGTCTGCCTTATTCTTATCCAAGCCTAAAAAGACTTGGGATTGTGAGCTCAAGCATCTTTTTAGCTCTTTTGCTCTCATCTGGTTGTGAAAAAACCCGAGAACGATCATAATAAAACAAATGTTGGTGAGGAATATTATCTTTATTCCATTGACCGTGGATCCTGATTACATATCGCTCTTATTGTTACATAGATTTTGTCTTGAGTTCTTGAAGCGTAGAATCTTCTTAGCTGGTTGATATGCCATGTATTCTTTACTTCTTCCCCATCTTCGGTCATTAACTTGTATGTGCCTGGTCCAGAGACTTTTGCGACAATAAAAAGACTTTCCCATGGGCTAAGTAGTTTATGGCGTCCATCAGTTTTTTGTATTCTTCGTAGTACTAAGTCTCCGACTTGTACTGAGCGTTGTTTAGTACTTTTGTTGTAGTGGCGCCTTAGACCTTGGAGGTATCGAGCTGACTAAAGGGTAGCGTTTATCCTGACTTTTTTCTATACTGTCAAGTTCTAATCTTTGAGTCTGTTCGGCTTCTCCTTCTTTGTATTGTTCTATTTTTGAGGATGTCTAGATCAAATCTGCTGGTAGTACGGCTTCTGATCTGTATACTAGGAAAAAGGGTGAGTATCCAGTTGCTCTGCTTACTTGAGTGCGGAGGCCCCATACTACTTTGGGTAGTTCTTCAATCCATTTGGAGCCATAGTCTTCTAGTTCTTCATATAATCTTGGTTTTAATCTGGCTAGTATAAGTCTATTGGCTCTTTCTACTTGTCCGTTGGCTTCAAGGTGTGCGACTGATGCATAATTTATACTGATGCCACAATCTTATGCCTAATTCCTAAATTCGATAGCTGTAAGAGGGGAACCCAAGTGTATGATGATTCGATTGGGTATTCTAAAACGGTGCATGATGTCTTGGATGAACTCGACTGCTTTTGTTGCGCTGTATTTTATGAGCGGCTTGTACTCGACCCACTTGGTGAATTTGCCGATTGCGACGAAGATGTATTCAAAACCACCTTTGGCTTATTTGAGTGGACCCACTTGGTCTAGGCCCCAGCATGCAAACAGCCAGGTGGGAGGGATGCAAATTAGTTCGTGAGCTGGTACATGAGCTTGCCTCGTGAATATTTGACACCCTTTGCACTGTCTGACTAGTTCTTCTACGTCTTTCAAGGCTGTTGGCCAATTGAAACCGGTGCAGAAGGTTTTGCCCACCAGAGTTCTTGAGGTTGCGTGGTTGTCGCAGCATCCTGAGTGAATTTCTTCTAGGATCTCCTTTCCTTCTTCTTTTGTAATACATTTAAGAAGTACTTCTGATGATGCGGCTCTTCTGTAGAGGTTGTCGCCTACGAGGATGTAGTTCTTGCTTCTTCTGATTATTCTGGTTGCTTCTTCTTTGTTATCCGGTAGTTTGTTTTCTTTGATGTAATCAATGAAGTCTTGAGTCCATGATCTGGTGATTATCATAATCTGGGTTGTTGGTGTTGGTGGCTCAGGGGTTATCATGCTGGGTTGGTTTATGGAGGGAGATGGCAATTCCTCTACAAACACTCCTGGCGTGACCTTCTCCCTGTTCGATCCCAGCTTTGCGAGGACATTTGCTGCGATGTTTGAATCCCGTAGGACATGTAGGATTTATAGTCCATGGAAAATTTTTTCTAGTTTTCGTACTTCTGCACAGTAGGCGTCCATGTTGTTTTTAGTACAATCCCAGTCTTTGTTGACTTAATGGATGACCACAGCTGAATCTCCATAGACAAGTAACCTTTTGATTCCGAGTGAAGTCATGATTTTTAGCCCATGGATGAGTGCTTCATATTTTGCTTCATTGTTTGTGGCTTGCCATAGGATTTGGAGTACGTATTTAAGTTGTTTTTCCTTCTAGGGATATGGAAAGAACACCTACACCCGCTCCGCCTAACTTGAGTGATCCATCGAAGTATATTTTCCAATGATCAAGGAAGGTATCTGGTGCGGGTTGTTGGATTTCTGTCTACCCGGCCACGAAGTCTGCGAGTGCTTATGATCTTACTGCCTTCCGAGGAGAGAAATCAATATTTAGAGCTCCGAGTTCAACTGCCCACTTTGATATGTGTCCTGTTGCATCTTTATTGCGTATGATGTCTCCAAGAGGGAAATATGTTATTACGGTGATCTTGTGGCTTTCAAAGTAGTGCCGAAGCTTATGGAAAGTGATTAGGAGGGCATAGAGTAGTTTTTACACATGCAGGTACCGTATTTTTGATTCTGTCAAAACTTCACTAACGTAGTATACTGGCTGTTGTACTTTATATACATGCCCTTCTTCTTCCCTCTCCACCACAATTGTTGCGCTGACCACAGTAGATGTTACTGATATGTATAACATCATGTCTTCATTTTTCTCTGGTGGTGTAAGTATGGGTGATGAGGTGAGATACATTTTAAGGCTTTCAAAAGCCTCTTTGGCTTCCTCTGTCCACTCAAACTTGCCTGTCTTTTTTAGTAGCTTGAAGAAAGGGAGTCCTTTTTCGCCGAGTCATGAGATGAAGCAATTGAGAGCTGCCATGTTCCTGTCAATTTTTGCACATTTTTTACGCTGCGTGGGGGTGCCATTTCTGTTATGGCTCGGATTTGTTTAGTGCTTGCTTCTATTCTCCGATTACTGACTAGGAATCCAAGTAGTTGTCCTGAAGGCACTCCAAAAAACACGCTTGTTTGGGTTCAATTTCCACTTCCATTTATTTAGATTTTTAAAGGTCTGCTCCAAATCTTCAATCAACATGTCTGGGTTCTTTGTCTTTACTACCACATCGTTGATATAAGCTTCCGCGTTGTTGCCAATTTGTTCACCGAGATATGTTTGGATAGCCCTTTGATAGGTAGCGCCCACGTTCTTGAGTCCAAAGAACATGGTTTTATAACAATAGGCGCCAAAAGGAGTGATGAAAGATGTCTTGCTCTGATCTTCTTCCCTTAATGTAATTTGATGATATCCTGAGTAGCAATCGAGGAAAGATAGCAGAGCGGATCCTGCTGTTGAATCGATAATTTGATTAATTCGCGGTAACCCGAACGGGTCCTTTGGGCAATGTTTGTTAAGATCTGTATAATCGAGCACATGCGCCATTCTGCCATGTTCTTTTTTTGTACTAGAACAGGATTTGCTAACCAGTCTGGATGAAGAATTTCTCTTATAAAACTGGCTGCCATTAATTTTGTAATCTCTTTCTTGATCGCTTCCTTTTTGTCTGGTGAGAATCTTCTCAACCGTTGCTTAATTGGTCGGGAGCCTTCGTTGACATCAATTCTATGCTCAGCCAACTCTCTTGGGACACCTGGCATGTAGGTCGGCTTCTAAGCGAAGATATCTTTGTTGTCCCAAAGAAAGTTGGTAAGCGCAAGTTCCTATTTAGCCGAGAGGTGGGCGTTGATGGTCGCTGTCTTCTCAGGATCACCAGTACCTAGGTCGATTTTCTTTACATCGACATCTTTCTGAGGTGCGAGGATACTAGGTTTCTTTACTGGGATTTCCAGCTCTTCTGGGTTCATCTGCGCGGTAATGGTGGTAATTTCTTTTCTGCCATCGTCTGCTTGTGTTTTTGTCATGATTTGGATTGCTTGAATATCACAATCGAAGGCGCGCTTCAAGTTTCCTCGTAGGGAGAGTACTCCATGAGGACCTGGCATCTTGAGCAGGAGGTATGGGTGGTGAGGTATAGCCATGAATTTTGCGATCGCTGGTCTTCTGACGATGGCATGATATGATGCTTCAAAGTCCGCAACTTCAAATCGAATGAATTCGATCCGGTAGTTTTCTTGTGTTCCAAACGTGACTGGCAAGGTGATTTGTCCGAGCGGCATGGCCGCTTTGCCGAGTACTATTCCATAGAAAGATATTCCTGTTGGGGTGATCAACCCTGTAAAATCTAGCTCCATCTTTTTTAGTGTTTCTGAAAATATGATTTTGAGTCCAGCTCCTCCATCGATTAGAACTTTGGTGACCGTCATTCCCACTATAATTGGATCTAGGCCTAGTGGATATAGGCCGGCATTTCCAACGCTTGTCCATTGATCTTCTCTTGAAAATTGGATTGGGTATTGTGACCAATTTAGGTATCTTGGGATTGCTGGTTCAGCTGTCATGATGCTGCGGAGAGCTAGTTTGTCTTGGTGCTTGCTTCTAGAACCCAGAATTTCAGAAAAAAATTACTGCAACCGTTTCCTTTGGCTGCTGGAATCCTTTGTCTTCTGTGTTGTCTTCATCTTTCTTTTTGTTATCTTCTTGCTTATCTTTATTTTTTCCTTTTCTTGCATACCGATCAATGAAGATTCGGCAGTCCCCCGTTGTGTGGTTTCCTTTAGGATGCCATATACAGTGCATATTTTCAATATCCTCGAACCTCCTGAATCTTGAGAATTTTTTTGTCTTGTCGGCCATGGAGATGGTGTTGTCTAGTCCACGTTTCCTATTTGAATGTCCCAAGTTTGGAAAATTTCTCTGGTCCGAGTTGTCTCTGTTGTTTTCTCGGTTATTTCCGTCTAGAAATCTTTCCTTCATTTTTTCTTCAGCCATAATCATCTTTTCTACCGTGCGTCTGAATTCTTTATTATTCCTTGGATTTTCTTTGCAAAAATCCTAAAACTGCCACTTAGCCATGATTCTATGGGAAAAGGCTTCAATTACTTCTCGTTTAGTGATGTCATGAACATGGGCGTGTAATTCTCCGAAACGTGATAGTAATCTCTGAGGCTTTCACCTCCCTTTCGCTTGAGTCCTTTTAGTTCCGTGTGTGTGATGGGGTGCGTAACGATGCCTGCGAAGTTCTCACAAAAAGCTCTTTGCAAGTCCTCCCAGCCTCTGATTGACCCTGGTTTCAATTTATCGAACCATTGGAGGGGCACGTTTTCTAGGGCCATGGGAAAGAACAATGCTTTGATATCATCATCTCCTCCGGCTAGTTTGATCTATTGCGAGTAAATTCTGAGCCACTGTTTTGGCTCGGTCCTCCCATCGTACTTAGAGTGGTTTGATGGTTTGAACTTGTGAGGTAACTGTATTGAGGCGAGTCGTCTTGAAAAACATGGGAATCTATCATGCGTCCCAACTTCTCTATGCTCTGACTCGGCTCCTTCTTCCAGCCAGTTGTTATTTAGCCTAGAAACAAAACGAGGTGGCGAGTGGTGAGATGTTCTGCTCCCCTCTTCTTTTGGATGTTCGATTTGGTTGCTCCGGTCATTGTCTCTCCTTCTTTCTTGATTTTGGCTCTCGTTTGGCCCTAATCTCTCAAAAGCGGACTTTCTTTGACTCTGCGCGTCTTGTTCATGTGACGCCGTCCTGGTGGGAAACCTGGAAGGAGCTCTTCCACCATGTACCTTCTGAGCTGTTGTCCGGTGAACTTCTCGAAGTCGTTCTTGTTCTTCGTTGGGATGCGAAATTGCTTTGAATTCTTTCAGTGCTTCTTGTATCTTGTTGTATGAGGCTTCGTGTGCCCTGGTTGCGTGTCTTTCTTCGGCTTCTTTTCTGGTCTCCTCGTGTAGTACTCAGCCAACTTCATCTTGTATGTGTTCTGTGCTTCTTTTCGTTGTGTAGCATGGTGTCTACGACCTTCTTTCAGTCTATTCCTTTTTTCTCAAGCTTGTCGTTGTCCTTCAGATTCGCCATCGTGTTCAGGCACGTCGGGTGATATGTTTGACTCTGACTCATCTGAAGATCTAACATCGGGCGCAGTTGGTGTCATCGGTAGTGGTCACCGGATCATGAAGGCTTCTCGGCCTGGCACCAGGTTTGCTCTACTGCCGAGGACTTTAGTTGGAGTGTCGGCATCACGGAGTGAACTTCCTCTTTGGTAGGGTAGTGTGATGGTTTCTTTGACTAGTTGGACATTGCTGTTTAGGGGATAAGTACCCGGCCAGTGGACCAGGCAGTCTTTGGGTGTTATGGTTAACATAAGACCTTCCTGTGCCCCAGTAAGTTGTAGATTCTGTATCTATCTAGCTATGTCTCGGAGTGAGTCTTGGTATGTCTTCGCCATGTTGTTGAGTCTGGTTGGGAAGCGACCCAATTTCTTGGAAAAGACTTGAAGTAGATTCGAATTGATTTCTTGAAGAGTTGATGCTACGTTTCGGAGCCCAATTGGAAAAGAACTCGGTTCGATCCCAAAAGAACCCGGATTAGATCCCGAAGAGGAATCTGACCTAGACACCGAGTCGAGGACGGTTCTCGTCGGAGCTTGAGTCGATTCGGGCATCGTGAGGCCCGAGAAACTTTTGGCGAGATCTTTGGTTAATCCCATCGGAAGAGTGAGATCCTCGTGGGCTTTCTGAGCTTCGACGAGACGTCCATGGAGGTTGCCCTCGTCGTCCGCCTCGCAAACCCACGATCCAAAAATGAAAGTTGATCCCATCGGGAAGATCATGTTATCGAAATCTGTAGAGCTCCTGATCGTGATTGCGCTAAAAGCCCCTACCTGGCGCGCCAGCTGTCGGTGTTTGACCACCGATAGCCTGCCACAGAGGTACCTGGGACACTTGTTCGGGCTTCGATGCGTGCTAGAACTCGACGGTGAACGCAGAGACAGTCGATTTATACTGGTTCAGCCCCTCGATCGATGACCGAGTAATAACCCTACGTCCAGTCGGCGTTAACCTTTGCGTTGGATTGATTATGTGTAGTTGTTCCTTGTTACAGGGGTGCCCGCAACCTCTCTTTATATCGGTAGAGAAGGCTGTGGTGCGGTTACAATCCTAGTCGGATCCAAAGAAGGTGTCCTGAACTAGATACAAAAGTTACTTTCCATAGGAGTCCGAATAGTCTGGCCTATTCTATTTAGGATTCGGTGTAGTAGACGCTACATTTCTTCTAGTCCCTGCTCGTGGGTCATGCCAGGGCCCACAACTCGTAGTTGTATTGTTACGGAACCTTGTGGGTCCTGTATCGACAATTCCTCAAATCTGATGGCAATGCAGTGCATTTATTTTTCTTTAACGGGATATATATGGTAGATTGTAGGAACCGGTTTTTTAATGCTAGGAACTTTCTTTCCCCTAGAAAATGTTGGGAACTTCTCCCTCTGATTTTGGTTCGGTGCCAATAAAAAGTTTTCGTCCAGCTTTCCACCTATCCGGTCACTTACAATAATTTTTAACGGCAATGCTACAATGCTATATATATTACCGCGGGCTCAAATTGACCCTGGTCATTGGAATCAGAGTCCTGCTTAGACAGGACAAAACTAATTCTGTTCCATCGTGCAATCAAATCAAGTCACGGATATCTACCAACTAAGGTGCCTATAAATTAACATGCACCTGGCCGAATCATCGAACAACCAGCAAATCCATCTATCTAGCTTCCGTTTCGTACAACAATGATGACACTTGGCACTGCATGTGCTCCACCGCTTGCCGATGCCATCGTCGACTACGGTCCGCTGCCACAGACATGTTGTATGACATCTTGCTCTGCCTTCCCTCCGACGAGGTCTGCCACAAGCGGCTGGTGTGCCGGACGTGGCGGTCGCTGACGTCCGACACGCACTTTGCCAGGGCACACGCGCCACACGCCATCCGGCACCGCACGTCATCGTCGTCTGCCCTCACTAAGAAGACAGGCAGCTGAGGTCCGCATCGTGGACCTGCACGGCAAAGTCATCAAGTGGAGATTGATTCGATGGCCCATCGGCCGCCTGAGCATGCACGTACGGCGACCTGCTCTGCATCTCCCATGGCTGGGGCCTGACCAGTGTGGGTCGCCGGTGCCGTTTCTGACATGGCTGCTGAGCACCAGAAGAAAGTCAACTTAGCTTATGTGTTGTGGTTGTCACTGGACTCGCCTACTTCCTTGCAGACGAACTCGACGTGGAGGCAAATCGCCTAGCTGTATTTGACCTGGCGACGAAGGAGTGAAAACTAGCGACGCTAAGGGCCCTGACCAGAGCTAGCATGGACGACGAGTAGAAAGACGACAAGCTCATCATGCCACCCTATTGTCCTCTTATTCTTCTTCGTAGGAAACATTGTCAGCTGGCCAGGTTGGGCGAGAGCTTGGTGGTACTCTACTTCAATGTCAAGAATGGCTCGACGGAGCTCTGGTTCCGGGAAGACATGGAGGATGACACGACAAGGCACTGGAGCAAACGGTTGGACATCATTAAATAAATTAGGTTGTCATGGACATCATTAAAATAAAAATCTATCAATACACATATTAGGTTGTCATGGACATCATTAAATAAATTATAAAATAAAAATATATCAACGCACATATTTTTTGATAGCTTCTTTTCTTTCGCAAAATTTCTGGCCATTTTTTTATCCATCATCCCTTAACTAAAAGTGTTTTTTTTATCGATTCAGGTTTTAGAGGACAAGCAAGACGGGAGCACTTGAGGCCGCATCACCACTTGATCTGTGCTCACCACTGCATCGACCCCACCCCCCCTCTCCTCCCCCCCTCGCCCACGGCAATGATGTGGCCCATGCCTCACCGCAACAACACCGCCCGCCATCAAGGATCGTGCTGGAGGCTCAGGAAGAGTAGACATTCCACTCGCCATAGACCTTGGTCAAGCAAGGAAAAAAACTAGAGAAGAAAAAACGAAAAAAGGTATTGTAGCCATTTTCTTGTTTTCAACAATTAGAAGAGCCTAACGTATTTTTAAAATAGTTTTAGCTTCATCAGTGGAACTGCTCCACTAGCTGAAGTTAGAAAAAATCGCTCTACCATTAAAGCAGAGTTGTACCAAATGGGTCTAAAATGAAAACAGAAAAAATAGAAGAAGTTTACTCCTCAGCCACTGCTGCACTCAACTTCACCGAATTTGGAACAGAGAAAGTACTTTATCAATACCTATTACTTTTAACTAAGAAAATAATTTATTCATTCATAACCAGAAACTTGTGTGTGCCAAATAATTAGATATTCACGCAACATCATACAAGATATTGCGACAAACCTCGTGAACGATGCTAGATTGTTGGCCCTTGAAGCTTGGAATTGATGGTAATAATGATATATTTGTCCATCACTCGTTGCAACGCACGGACAATTTTTCTAGTAACAAAAAAAAGCTATAGAGTTATGAAAAGGGGTGAGGCTGGTGTAACACCCTCGGTGTTACCGCGTTAACAAATCACTAAACCATGTCATGAGCATCCCTGCGTCTCTCGTCCTTAAAAGGAGACGTCTCGCGATCGCGAGCTCGCCAAACTTGTTGTCCACCTCTTTCTCCCTAATCAAGTTTCTCTGTTCTTGTCCATGTAAGCTGCGTCTATCGAAGCATCAGTGGACTGCGATAAGTATCCCGTGAGTCCCTCTTGTACTTCCTCTGTTTCTCCCTAGCAGCGCCATCCGTCTTCATTATTCCTTTGATTAAAGACCTCATTCATGAGCAAGTCACGGGAGAAAGCCATGAGCTAATTAAGTTCCTTTGGTTTTTTAGAGATTATTAACAGCTACTTTGCGCAACCAATATCTCCACCATACGAACTCCAATTCCGTTGATTCTTCTTCCTAAATTCATTGAAAATCAAGAATTGTCTGTCCATGTCATTTTCTTCGTCTCTAGAGCTCAACTAAATTTATCTATTTATCATGAAATGTATTTTAGTTAGTAGAAAATATTAGGCTAGCTAGTTCTTGCTTAGTAGAAGTAATGGATAGCTTAGCATGTTAATCATTAGAGTTAGTTAATTAGCTTAGTAGTTGTGTATTTTTAAGAGCTGTTGTTGTCTTTGCATTAAGTCATGTCATCAATTCATGCATGTAGATCATGAGATAGTTGACTACGTGGCCACGGAGGAACAGGACTACGAGGAGATCGTGCAGGAGTATGAGGAGGAGGTTCTCGTGCAGGAGGGAGTCCTAGAGCCACTGACCACTGACTTTGCTGCTGCACCACCTGCCCAAGGCAAGCCCCGGTGCATAACCCTTATTTTACAAATCACTATATATATAGTTGTTGTGCATTTACGTTACAGGAATTTTATGGAACCCACATGCATGCATATATATATATATATATATATATATATATATATATATATATATATATATATATATATATATATATATATATATATACCTATGAGTCATACTAGTACAGGATCGTGTAGCTGCTATGCTTAGGTGAAAATTTACACTCATGATAAAATGATAAAAAGGAAATGGTGACCGGGCAGGGATGTGGTTGGGTTCTGGTGGGTGTAACCGGTTATGTCCCGCGGCCACGGGGCTTAGCTTGGTTACATTGTTTTCCTGTACGTGTCGATTAAGAACCGATCGTTGCACTGTACTCTCGGTCAAGTCACAGATATATTGTCCTGAGCACATACTTGCTTATGGGAGCGGGAAGACTTGTTACTCTCTTGTTATGGGTTCCGGCTCTTTCCGGACCGACAGTTAGGGGTGGGTTTTAGGTGGAGGTCTAAGCACCGCACTGAGGCCGGGCCTGCAGTGTAGGGGGCTTGGAGTCCCAGTTTGGACGGGGACCTGGACCCCTTGACAGGAGTGGAATGGGTTGGTCTTGCTTGTACCTAGGGTGCAAGTGAGGCGTCTGTTTTCGGGGCACCCAGCTGGGCATATTGATTCGCGAATCGCCGTTTCTACGTGACGGTAAGGCTTGACTGCACTCTGGCACCGTAGTAAGAATTGGCATAAGAAAGATGATAAAATAGTTCTGATTGCCCAAATGTTGCTTGGAATTAGAACAGGTGCTTACATAGAATGTGGAACAAGTAATTAAATATGGCTGCTAAGAATCTAATGAAATAAGGACATACTCTTAGTATTGCTTTCCGCAAACAAGAAACCCACAAGCCATAAAGCCTATCATATTCCTTGAGAGTCGGGAAATATATATATTCTCAGTCGGGTAAGTCTTGCGAGTACATTGTGTACTCAGGGTTTATTTACCCTTGTTGCAGGTGCACCTTGAAAAGCTAGCCTTTGTGTGGAGGATTCTTCTGGTGGGCACAGACGGATCCTTATATCGCTCTGCTAGATGTTTATTTTATTTTCGCTGTTTAATTATCGCACTCTGAACTTTGGTTATGTAATAAAGAATTTCTGAGATACTTTGTTGTATGAAATGGACTAAGTATTGTAAGCTTGTACTCATTATTGGATCCTGGATGTAAAACATGGATTGTTTCGAGTTCTCCCGTTGGGTGTGCTCGACGGAACTGTTCGATTTAGCTTCCTTTCGGGGTGCTTAGTGTCTAGTGGTAGACAAGTACCTCCGAAAGCGGGCTAAACCGAGCGGTTCTGCCACAGCTGGGTTCGGGAATTCGACAAATTTTTGGCATGTGCTGCCGAGCTCATTGGCTGGCGGGAGCATGGAGAACGGCCTTGGCAGCGCCACTTTCTGCTGACCGTGGGAGCGGCCCCAATCGAATCGGGGGCAATGGCTTAGGGCAGCGCACGCCAGATTGAACGCAGCATTGCCATTTGCTGAAACTAATATTCAGTTTCGATTGCACCTGCTGAAACTAATCTTCAATTTGGCTTTCTATGTCAATCCGATGTAGGAGTAGCAACCAATAGCGTGATTGAGCATGGCACCTGGCACAGCGCCATAGCCCTTCACTGAAACTAATTTTCATTTTTGTTTGCTACAAGAGACTAATGTTAGTGTACTAGCAAACAATAGCCATTGTTGTATTGTTGCTGACACAATTTCTTGGTTTTAGATTTTTGCAATTGGCAATGAAGACCGATAGTCATGAGACAAACATGGGACATGAGGTAAATAAAGAAACTATAGTCTGCATTCTTTGTATAGCAAGTTAGTGTTTAATCTGACATTATTGTTTGGGCACTAAGTTAGTGGTTAATCTGGCATTACATGTATTGTGCAGATGAAGGCAATTGCCAGTATGAAGCACTACAAGGTCATCTGTTTTCTTGGTGTAGCTTTGATTACATGGATTGACAAGGCAGTACTTCTCAACCGATTGAATGAGTACAACAATATAGTTGCGCAGATCTGTACGATCTATTTTACAATCGTATTGGTTTCCATGTTGCTGGGGCTGATTGCATCTTCGTTCCCCGACTCTGCTCTCTGTGCTAAGACAGTTTCGAGCAATGGAGCTCTGCAGGCCTTTTTGTTTTTAAACATAGTTGTGCACTTGCACAATATAGAGTTATGTCCAGTTTTGCACCTAGGGGTCTCATGGATGCTCACATCCTTGGTCTTTTGCATCTACTGGGCAATATAAGGTTTAAAGGTATCTTAGCTTTATGCCATTTGGTCACAAAACTGTATGAAACTAAAGAGTTTTGTGGAATGGTTTGCTGTCGCAATGTAAGTTTTAAAGGTATCTTAGCTTTATGTCATTTGGTCACAAAACTGTATGGAGCTAAAGAGTTTTGTGTAATGGTTTGCTTTTGCAATGGCTCTGTAAATCACAATTGTAGAAAAAATTAAATGACTCATGATGATCAGTTATGCATTGTATGATTAATGCATTTCATAAGTGCTGCATTATGACTGAACCTATGGCCCATTTGGTGCTTGTGCTATGTGTGGCTTAAGGTATGTTGCATCAGACATAATGCAGCAAAGGCGTAGATCAATAATATATTATGTGAATTTGAGAATTTAACAAAGTTTACAGATCACAATAGACCTCGACTCCAGGAGGAGAAATTACTCTTTTTGAAAGTTGAACATATATGTACTCTATGATGATATTGCATTGCAACCGAACGTATAATTTGTTGGGTTGTTTTGTAGTGATGATAATGAGTTAGATACTTTTGTTGGGTTTAATTGGGCTTAGGCCAACCTTAAATTGAATATATTCTAATACTCATATTAAATGTTAATGCAATAAAGCAAGAATTAATCTTGTGTGAAAAATGACACAGAGGATTAACTCAACTTAAATATGTGCTTATTGTGTGTGCTTGTTGTAAGTTTTAAAAAGGTTGTTGGAATCTTGCCCTTCGCTACTGTCTTTGCTGGGACGAGGGTGTGGCTAAAGTGGGAAGTTCCACACATAAAACAGAAAGACAAGCAAAGCGCTAAAGACTAGCTAACTGAATCCAGTATCCTCCCCCTTTTCCTTGGGTTCTATTTATAAGGGAGGTCCCTTGGGTTCTATTTATAAGGGAGGTGGGAGGAGGCATCTCCCTCCCTACCCCTTATGGTTCATGAATTTATAAGGAGGTCCTCAGATTTATTAGGCGCTGGGCCTTTTTGCATAGAGGGAGGGAGGCGCTTCCGCCTCTTCCCCCAACAGTAGCCCCTTAGCCACTAGGCTTTGGCTGGTATAACAAAACCTAGTTGGTAGAAAAGTAGGAAAAAGGCCCAAGAGTACAAGTCCCTAGTCTATCTCGAGCTTCGATAGGTGTCCTTGGAGCAGGATGTGTTTTGGCAGCGAAGGTTAGAGGCCGTGACACGATGACAAAGACTTGTCGATTGCGAAGGTCCATGGCTTGGCCCTTGCTTGACTCAGCTATTGCGAGGGTCTTCACCATCTAGGGAGCAACTCCCTGAAGTAGTCATAGTAGCGGAAGGAGCTGTTTTGGCAGTCGTGGTCATCGGGCGCGGATAGACATAGAAGTTGCCACCGAAGGTCGATGATGACGCATTTTGTCATGGTGGACGTAGATGGAGTAATTGTTGTAGTTAGTGGGGCCTGCCTCTCTGGCTCATGAGCAGTGGCCAAGACTGTCCTTTGGGTTGAATTGGCCCCCCAATGCACCCCCCTTAGCCCCTCTTGGCTGTGCTTATGGGTAGGTGAGGGACTTGTGCCTGGTTGATAATGAACTTTGGGAGGTTGTTCACTTGAGTTGAGGGTGATGATGAGCCCCTTGCCGAAGTTTTACTGAGGATGGGGTTGATGTCGTTGAGGTCGATAGCGAGCCCCTTGTCGGGCTATCGGCGAGGCTGCGGTTGATGTCTTCGAGGTCGAGGTTGATGTCACCGAGGTGGAAGGTGAACCCCTTGCTGGGGTGTCGACGAGGGTGCGGTTGGTGTCACCGAGGTTGAAGGTGAGCCCCTTGCCGAAGTGTTGGCGAAACTGCGGTTGATGTTGCCAAGGTTGAAGAAGAGCCCTTGCCGAAGTGTTGGCGAGACTGCGATTGATGTAACTGAGGTTGAAGGCGAGCGCCTTGCCGAAGTATTGATGAGGTTGCGGTTGATGTCGCCAAGGTTGAAGGCGAGCGCCTTGCCAAAGTCTCGGCGAGACTACGGTTGATGTCGCCGAGGTTGAAGACGAGCCCCTTGCCAAAGTGTTGGCGAGGCTGCGGTTGATGTCACCGAGGTTGAGGGCGGGACCCTTGTCGAAGAGTTGGCGAGATTATGGTTGATGTCGCCGAGGTTGAAGGCGAGCATTCCTTCACCAGAATGTTAGAGAAGGTGCGTTGAAGTCGTCTAGGCTGATGACGACGGTTCCTTCTCCAAAATGCTGGAGAAGGTTTTGTTGATCTTGTCTATGCTAATGACGAAGGTTCATTCTCCAAAATGCTGGAGAAGGTTTTATTGATGTTGTCTATGCTGATGATGAAGGTTCTTTCCAAAATGCTAGAGAAGGTTCGTTGAAGTCGCTAGAGTCGATGACAAAGGTTCCTTCTCCAGAATGTTGGAAAGGGTTCATTGAAGTCGCCGGATTCGATGACGAAGGTTCCTTCACCGAAATATTGGAGAGGGTTCGTTGAAGTCACCAGAGTCAATGATGAAGGTTCCTTCTCCAGAATGTGGGAGAGGGTTCATTGAAGTCATCAAAATCGATGACGAAGGTTCCTTCTCCAGAATGTTGGAGATGTTTCGTTGAAGTCGCCGGAGTCGATGACGAAGGTTCCTTCTCCAAAATATTAAAGATGGTTAGCTGAAGTCGCCGGAGTCAATGACAAAGGTTCCTTCCCCAGAGTGTTGACAAAGGTTTTGTTGAAGTATCCAGAGTCGATGACGAAGGTTCTTTCTCTCCAGAATGTTGGAGAAGGTTTTGTTGAAGTCGTCAGAGTCGATGACGAAGGTTCCTTCTCGAGAATGTTGGAGAAGATTTTGTTGAAGTCACCGGAGTCGATGACGAAGGTTCCTTCTCTAGAATCTTGGAGAAGGTTTTGTTGAAGTCCCCAGAGTCGATGACGAAGGTTCCTTCTCTAGAATGTTGGAGAAGGTTTTGTTGAAGTCACCGTAGTTGATAATGAAGGTTCCTTCTCTAAAATCTTGGAGAAGGTTTTGTTGAAGTCGCCAGAGTCAATGACGAAGGTTCATTCTCCAGAATGTTGGAGAAGGTTTTGTTGATGTCGTCGACGAGCTCATCGAGCAGAAAGTGAAGTTGGTATTAGGGATTTAATTGAAACTCATGTTTTCTTTCCCTCTTTTTTTGGAGAGTTTCCCTTGTAGACATGGCAAAGACCTATAAGGGAATCTCATAACCATTGTGAAGTCGATATGATTTTTGAGAGAAACATTCGACTTGCTTTGCATTGCAAAACTTGTGTGCAAACGAGCAGCCCTGCGAAACAAAGTTATTTTTATATATCGGTTTCATAAAAGAATCTTGTTGTGACCTCCTCTCCATCCTCCTTTGTATTTCAGAGGGCGAAGTGAGGTTTGGTTGTGGTGAGCCCCTCGCATTGTCGTTAGCGAGGGTGCTTTTTTTGTGACCTCCCTCTTCGTCCTCCTTTGTCTTTTGGAGTGCAAAGTGAGGTTTGGTATGCAACATGATCATACAATGCGATGGTATGATGGATGCATTTGATGAATTTATGCGAAATACTCGATAAGTACGAAGGTAAGCTGAGCATTCAAAAAAGTGATATTTAGGGTGTGACTATATATGTGAGACATTCAGAACTAGTGATCCAATCCCTGCAAAATTAATTGAAACAGAAAAGAGCTTCACATATTAGAGATTAGTTTGTAGAGATTATTTCAATGATTTGTAGCCACATAAGAATTGTGGAGTATTGTCGAAGGTGTATTATTGCCTAAGGTATATTTGGCAAATGAGATATGAGCAGCATGGTTGTTACCTCGAGTGAGGCGTAGAGACATGCAATACAGAGGTATATTTCCCTGCAAGGCGAAGGTCAGCACTCAGCACAACCACTAGTTTGTTTAAGACTTTCATGCGAAGGTATTGAGATGTATGTGGGAGAGTGTTACCTCGTGAAGAATGCAAACCTGCAAGCAAATACGAGGTAGTTCTAACAAAGAGTTAGTTTGATTGGGTAAGAATATACTCACAGTGCTGGCATCCTGCATGTTAGCGCAATATAAGTTTAATTTTGCCATACTTGAAAATTGCCCTTCGAGCACAATATGAGTTAGACAGGTAAGGTGGTCGATGACTCCGTCAGTACGTAAGCTGAGGATTCAACTAATCTGGTATGTGTGAGGGCACGCTAGCAGCGCGACGGTTTCTACACTGACCAAAAGATAAAATAGCAATGCTAGCCCAGACGGTAAGCAAGTAAGCAAACACGCTGCAAACCATAGGATATTGAGTTTTTGCTGAAATAGTTGTATGATACTTAGCTAGGCCTCAGGTTGTTTGGGACCCTCGTGTGATGAAGAGCTCCGTGGACCGGACCTTCGCATAGCTGAGACCTCTGGGTCTTTACATGCTTCTACCATCATCTTCATATGGCTGTGCAGGGGCGTGCAATACACTGGTCTTTCTCGATGGTAAACTTTCACGGGCCGAGGCAGCTGTGGAGCTCTCGGTCAAGTCTCCTGGACCTTCATGCCCGGGCGGAGTTAGCCTAGCCTGCAAGTGTAGCTCTCTTTCTACAGAGCTAGAGTTAGTGCGGATGGTAATATGTCTTGGTGCACAGGTGGAGCAAGTACATCGAGAGCTGCTGTGTTGTGAATTGAGAGGCACCTTTGCTGAAGGTTCTCAGCGCATACAGATAAATATGCAAGAAGTTGAAATATGTATGTTTCGCTGCATATACAGGGAAAATCGCACCGCAGAATTTTTCTTGCACCATTTATAATGAATTAGCTAATGGTTACTTATCTGAGCTGCTGGACCTTCGCGGGGCCCTCCTCTCGTTTGGTGGTGTGGCAGCGCGGGATGATGCAGGCCGGCGGGCGCCGCCTTACCCGAGCCGCGTGGGGCTCGGTGAGGACGCCTGGCCGGGACTGCGGCAGCGTCGGCCAGAGCCCGGGCATGCGCAGGGTGGTGGCAACGGCGGCGGCCTTCCCTTCTCTGTCGTTCCCTTTTCTCCTCGCATGGCGACGCTGATGGGGCCGACTTGGACTACTCCGGGGCTGGCGGATCCGGTGCCCTGGTGGCCGGAGTCATCGGTGTGGGGAGTCATCGGCAAAACGGTGTCCGGAGCTGCTGGCCGGCGGCCAGATCTACGCAACCTAGGCCCTCATCTCCGGGGGGGCTGTGGTTTGTGCCGAGGTGGTGAGTTCGGCGACTGTGGCTACCGGCATCGACGATGCAGGTGGCTCGGTTGGGCAGGGCAGTGACTGGCGCAACGGACAGGCTATGGCCAATGCTGTGCATGGGGTTGAGGTGCCATGGCGAAAGCTTTGCCTCTCTTGGGCCGATGACGGCGACGTCCCCAGGTGTCGTTTTCTTCCTTGGAGCGTTAATCGATCGGTCCTCTTCCCTTTGAGTAGCAGTACGTACTTTTGAGTAGTTTTTTTTTTCTTGACACATCTTCGACGACTGACTTCTGTCGACATTAGAGATAATAATTACACATTTTTTTGTGTAAGTAACGAAACATTATCTTTAACTATGGCAGCAAATAGATAGTTCGATAATTAAAGTTGTCATATATTTACGTCTAAATATTTATGTGCTTTGCGATGAGAGAAACAACTATCAAGATTGTATTTTGTGTCAACCAGGCTTAACAAGACACTGTCATATTATTGCCAACACTAACTTAATTATATATTATATAGATGTCGTGGTCATTATAAAATAAGTTATATAACTTTTAGATTTAATAGAAAGGTGAAACACATATGTACCATTCTCGTTATTGTTTTCCATGAACTTTTGATATTTTTTCTCCCATTGCAACGCACGGATACGTTACACTATATAAATAATCATAAGACTGGAATGCTAAAAATGTATATATAACAATACATAATAAGTTTGATTTGTATATTTTAATCATGACTCCATTGCTAGACCCAAAAATAAAACTATTTTCTCAGCGGGAACGATCTGCGCCATTGTATACTGGAATCGTGACTCTATTGCTAGACCCAAAAATAAAACTATTTCCTCAGCGGGTACGATCTGCGCCGTTGTATACTCGTGATCCGGCCAAAAACGCAAAAGAATTCGGTCATAGGTACGGAGACAACTATCACAACAAATGTACTAAATCCTGTATCTCTGCCAATGTAGCTGATAGCATATCTTCGCATGGAGTTATACAGATGCACCCATAGTAAGATCATTAGTCCCTGAAAGCAAGAAAAAGATTAGAAGACGACTAATAATAACGTATAAAAAAAGGCTGAGGGGAAGCAATTGAATATTAGAATATGCCCTGCAAACTGTTATTTGAATGGTTCATTAAAAAAAAAAAATTGTAGGACTGCCATGCACATACGGTGTGGTAAACATGATTACTTTCTTTCCTGCTCTTGTGGACTTAATGCAGGAACCTTAATTTACGAGGTATAAGAGACAAACGGTTCAAACTTAAAAAGACATCTGACTTTTCTTTTTTTTTGTAGAAAATCGTAAGCAATAGATAATTGTAGTAATCAATGGAGGAGTGGGATTGCCAGTAGACAATAATGATAACTCACAAGTAGGAACTAAACACATAGCTTATAATAGGAAGCAGAGAAATATGAAAAAAATTGAATCCTGAATCACTTATGTCCTAGGTACTTCCTCCATTCTAAATTATAAGTAATTTTAACTTTTCTATATGTACGTAGACATAGCGCATATTTAGGTGTATATATAGCAAAAAAAAGTAGAGCCAAAACAACTTATAATTCACGATGTATGGAGTAACATTTAGGTACTTAAAAAATAGCAATAAATCTACTACATAAAACATGAAGTCCTCAACACATAATAAACAACTAAAATGGCAAACGTTGAAAAGGCGACGGACGAGCTAGGCGGCGCCGGGCCTTCCCTTCGCGTCTCCACGGCACCCAGCAGGCGATGCGGGGGCAATGGAGGCCGCGCCCACGGAGACCTCGCATCCCAGCGATCCTTGATCTTCACCGGCAACCGACGGAGCAGGTAATCGAGACCAAGGTAAGCACAACCAGGGATGTGGGAGAAGGAGTTGGGATGGAGGAAGAGGATGGTGGATGGAACACCATCGGTGGCTGCGGTGATCGGATTAATCCCGATCCTGCGGAGGGCCTCCGTCCCGTAGGTGTTAAATCAAAGTTCTGGTGCTTGACGGACGATGATGATACTGATGAGGACGTATCTCAGTCGCCCTTTACGCCGGATTTGGTTCGACAGGCAGCCGTCCATGGTTTCACCAAAGAACATTTGGTTCAAGCGGAGCTAGCGTTGCACAACTCCTCGGTCCGCCGGCAGGTTGAACAAACGATAACTCCGGTGTCCATGGATTCGAAGGTTGCGCATGTGCGTACTATCATGAAAGCCTTGATCGATGTTCGACGGACCACCATGAAGCCATGGTCTGGCAAACTTCCATGACCAAGGGAGTCCCCGATGATGACCCTTGGTGACTGTGCTGTGAAGGACACACGCAGCAGACGGTTGAGGACAGGGGGCACCCTCGCCGATGTCCTAGAATCCTCACCGGCGCCGGTGACGTGGGATACAAAACAGGCGGCCATCGGTGATCAGCATGCTACGGTTCAAACTCAAAACGGCACCGATCCGGTTTCTAAGGTGCAGCTACGATCAGTGTTTTAAATCTCCGGCTAAGACATTTTAGCGGATGACCTCAAAAACAGCTATAGCGGAGCTAAATGGGGATATAGCGGGCTATAGCGGCTAAGTTGTACATAGACACAAATAGCTTGATCTTTCTTAAACAGCTATAGCGGGCTATAGCGGTAGCTATAGCCGGAGATTTAAAACCTTGGCTACGATCCGAGTTGGTCGCAAAGTCAGGCGGACACCCTGACAGGGTTCAACGTGGGCTTTGCATACTCAATGGGCCTGGACGCACATGGTGCCACAGTGGAAAGTTAGCGGAACGTTTCTTGATCGACGCCTGGGACCTCGACTCCATAAACAAAAAAACCCTAGCCGCCACTCCAAACGCGGTCTCACCATCGTACGTCCAGATCGTGTGTGCAAGCATGGCGGCAGCAGGTACGGGCGGTGGGGGGAGCGGCGGCACCGGTTCTGATGGTGGCGGTGGGGGAGGAAGAGGATTTGGAGCGGGCCGTGGTGGAGGACGCACAGGAGGAGGTGGAGGTGCTCACGGCGGCCGCCATGGCCACAGCGCCGGGTACGGCTTCAACCACGACGACGGAGCGCACCTCAATGGTCCACGCTTCAACCCCAATCTCGGCGCGCATCCACCAAACTTTGGCCCTGGTTGGGAACACGAGCGGGGGCGTAGAGGACGTTTTGGAGGAAATGGGGCTCGCGGTTGGAACACCGGATATCGCCATCCACGAGGCTTTCAAAGACAGCGGATACCGCAGCAGTTTGGGCCCCCGCAGCAACACGCGCCGCCGCAGCCGCCACAGCAACACGTGTCTCAAGCGTCAACACAGCAGCTTGCACCATCTCAGCAACCTGTAGCACCGCAACAGTTTGTGCAGCAGCCAGCGATTCAACAGCAGTCTACTTCTCAACCTTCTGTGGCTTCGGGCACGGTGGTCCAGACTTCAACGGCACAGTCAGGGTATGGTTTCAGGCAGCAGCAAAATGCCAATGTGGAGAGCCAGCAGCTAACAGGAAAAGGGGCAGCAGGGATTGTGGATGGTGTGGACAACACTGTTAAACAAGGGTCTCTCCTGCAGGGCTCTTCTTCGGTTGCTGTACCAAACGAAGTGAGGACGGAGAACTCAGTGAGTGAATTGGCATATACGGGGACTGCGGCTATGACTCAGAAGACAGCCACAGCAGAAGTTTGCAGAAGATGTGGAGTGAAAGGTCACCTCATGTCTGAGTGCACGGCATTAGTTTTTTGTGAAATTTGCAGAAGCTCTGATCATGCTATGTGTCGGTGCCCGGTTCTCAAACAACCGAAACCTGTTGCTCACCTGGTAGGTCAGGCTGCAGATGCACTTGCCGGTTTTTTATCCCACATGCACCAATTCAACCGACAAAGAAGGATTCGAGGATGGCTCTCATATCGACTTCTGGTAAGAATCTCACAGAGGAGGAGGTCGCTGATTTTTTTGCGTGTGTTGGTCTCCGATACTTTTGCTTGGGGTGTCAAAAGGCACAGTGGCTCTGAGTTCAAGGCTTTATTTCCTACAAAAGGTGATCTAGTAAAAATGGCAAGGTTCAATGCAGACATGAAAGAAGGTGTCACTCTCAAGTTTCAAGAATTCAAGGAAGATGAGGAATATTTTGGGCATGCACTTCCAGTAATGTGGATGAGAGTGTTAAACCTTCCAACAATTTTAAAAGAGTATCTGGTTTTGTGGGCTTTGGGTTCTCTTTTTTGGAGTTACTCAAGATGTAGACATGGTGACTACCAGAGCAAGTACCTTTGGACGGTTTGCAGTGGCAGTTCTAGAACCGGAGGCAATTCCGACCAAGCTTGATGTCATCATTGGTAACCGATACTTCTAGTTGCGTTTTGAAGTTGAACCTTATTTACCAAATATTGGGCTGCGGAATATTTGGAACACTGAGAATAATGGAAATGAAGGTCATGGTAATGGGGCACCAAAGGACAGCGAGATGGGTGAGACACAAAATCTTGTCAATGCTTCAAACTCAGCTGCAAGTGGACCAAATGCAATGATTAGTATCAAATTAGGAAAAGAAGTAAATAATCCAGAGGCTCAGATGGATATAGACTTTGAAGAGGATGATTTATTAGGTGAGGAGATTGATCTCAGTGACACGGTACGGGATTTTGTGGGAGTCAAGAAAGGTCATTCAGTAGATGTGCGAGTTGCACCTTCACTGGTACCTTCAGGATCGTCAGCTCCAGCGCGAATGCAGCAACGATCATCTCAGTTAGCAAGATCAGGTGGTAAGGCGACTATGGTGGGGCAGGAGAAGAGGATGACAATGGGCAGCCCACAAACACAGCAGCAGCAGCAGACCTCGACAGGGGTACAGATGGCGGCTGTTATTGGGGCTGCAAGCTCTGACTTGCAGAAAACTCACAACCAGCAGCCTTCCATGTTAGATAAGGAGTCAGTGGAGGCAAGACAGGCTGATGGGGCAGCAGATGGACTGTTCACTATCGAGGATCAGCACCTTGGGGTACTTCTTGATGCCATGGTAGATGCCGGAGTGTCAGCTGATGGTGGGTCAAAGGATGTGTTGGGAAGCGTTATGACGATGGCGGTTTTGTCTAATGGGGAGCTTACTCCAGTGCGGCGCAGCAAGCGGAATGTAGACGTCACTGATGTACACTCTCTTGAGAAGGCAGAGAAGAGGATTGCCATAAAAAATCTCGAGGAATCCCATGGTAATGTAAATGCAGCAATTAATTCAGTTTGTTCTTTTTCTAGTGATCGTATTAAACAAAATTTAGGAGGGGTGGGAATCAGTTTGGGTGGTAAAGAAAGTTTAATTGCTGATTCTGTAGCTCTAATCAAAGTTGTAGAAAATGAGAGATTGAAACCTTCTTGTGTTGTTGATTCAATTGATAAAGAGAATGAATCAGAGGAGGATTAGATCGATCCTGATATTTCCACCATCAGTCGACTCTGTGGCGACTTGACGGAGGAGGTGATGGACGATAATAGTGCGGGCCTTGATGGAGTACTTGTTGACATACCCACCAAGGTGGCAAAAATTAGAAAGTCAAAGAAAATCATCAATAGGAAGGTACCTTCTAAGAAAAAATAGTTCCAATGAAAGTGATATTTTGGAATTGTAGAGGTCTACGTGACTTAGCAAAACATACTTTTTTACATGATGCGACCGAAAATAAGAAACTTGATTTTATAGCTTTATCAGAAACCAACAGAAATAGTTTCTCGACTCAGTGTCTGGAAAATTTCTGTGCCGGGGCTGATTTTGTTTGGCATTGGCGATGTCCTAGGGGTATGTCTGGGGGGATGCTAATGGGAATAAATCAAGAGTGTTTCGAAGTAGAAAATATTGTCGATGGGGAGTACTACATTAAATTTGTCTTGAGAAATAAGGTAGATGACTTCAGATGGGCCCTTTTATCTGTCTATGGCGCAGCACAGGAAGAGCACAAAGAGAACTTTTTGTCAGAGTTGGTACGTGCTTGTACTAGCTGCAGGGATCTACCTTTTATAGTAGGGGGGATTTCAATATAATCAGAAATCCATCGGAAAAAATAATTCGAGGTTTAACAATAGATGGCCACTCCTCTTTAATGCCTATAGAAACTTTGAATCTAAGGGAACTAGAGATGATAGGTAGAAAGTTCACCTGGGCTAATTATGCTGAAATTCCAACCTATGAGAAGTTAGACCGTATTTTGGTGACAACTGAGTGGGAACAAAAATTTTCGTTGGCCACTGTCCAGGCACTTACTCGGGAAATCTCCGATCACACACCTCTTTTACTGGATGGAGGGGAACCATCTCATAGAGGCAACAGTAGGAATTTTAAATTCGAGCTAGGGTGGCTGACAAGGGATGGTTTTTTTGACCTGATAAAAGGGGTTTGGGAGTCTGAGAATAGGGGTAGAACACCCATGGAAAGGTGGCAATGTAAGATTAGAAGGCTGCGACAATTCCTGAGAGGTTGGGCTTGAAACTTAGTCTCCCAAAAGAAGAAAAATAAACTTGACCTGATGGATAAATTAGATGTCCTTGATAGAAAAGCAGAAACAACTTTGTTGTCATCTCAGGAGGTAGAGCTCAGATATCATCTTAAAGGGCAATTAACTAAGTTGTTAAGAGAGGAGGAGATCTATTGGCCCCAATGATCAAAAGCAATGAAGTTGTTGCAAGGGGATGATAATACTAAGTATTTTCATCTAGTAGAAAATGGGAGACATAGAAAAACAAAGATCACACAACTAGAACAGGAAGAAGGAATTATTGTTGGGGATGCCAATTTGAAACATTATATAACCGATTACTACAAATGACTGTTTGGACACCATATACAGAATTCTTTCTCATTGGACGAGACTTTGAGGCATGATATACCTCAAGTGTTGGAGGAGGAGAATGAAGTATTGGTGGCTCCTTTCAGTGAGGAGGAGGTTAAAATGGTAGTCTTTGATATGGAACATAATAAGGCGCCGGGTCCGGATGGCTTCCCTGCAGAATTCTACCAATTCTTTTGGGATGTTGTCAAACAAGACTTGATGAGCCTCTTCCATGAATTCTATATGGGGAGACTGCCTATTCACAGTTTAAACTTTGGGGTAATTACACTATTACCCAAGATCTTCGATGCAACTAGGATACAAGAATACAGGCCTATTTGTCTTTTAAATGTATCGTTCAAGGTTTTTACAAAGGTGTTAAATAATAGAATTTTGAAAGTGGCAGATAAACTAATAGGGCCATCCCAGTCGGCTTTTATTCCAGGAAGATATATAATGGAAGGTGTGGTAATACTACATGAAACAATACATGAGTTGCGTAGGAAAAAACAAGATGGAGTGATCCTAAAGCTAGACTTCAAAAAAGCCTTTTATACAACAAATCCTCAGAATGAAAGGATTCTCACCAGTGTTGTGTGAATGGATTTCAAAAGTCATGTCTAGAGGGAGTGTTGCAATAAAGGTTAATGAGAACTTAGGCCATTATTTCCAAACAAGAAAAGGGGTACGCCAGGGGGACCCATTATCTCCAATCTTGTTTAATATAGTGGTTGATATGTTGGCAATTCTCATTTCACAAGCAAAACAGGTAGAACAAATCCAAGGAGTGGTTCCGCATTTGGTTGATCAATTTCTATAAAAGCGAGTTGTTCTGTTATGGTACAGCTAATGCCATTCAAGCTGAGTATACACAAATTTTTGGATGTAAGGTAGGATCATTCCCTTTTAGATATCTAGAAATTCCTATGCATCATCGAAAACTTATGAATAAGGACTGGAAACATGTGGAAGAAAGATTTCAAAAGAGACTGAGTGGTTGGAAGAGTAAGGTGCTTTCAGTGGGAGGAAGGCTTGTACTCATTAACTCAGTTCTAAGTAGTCTTCCTATGTTCATGATGTCTTTCTTTGAAATACCGAGAGAGGTTTTGAAAAGGTTGGATTTTTTTAGATCTCGATTTTTTGGCAGAGTGATGAACATAAGAAAAAATATAGATTGACAAAATGGAAGATAGTATGCACACCAAAAGACCACGGAGGATTGGGCGTCCTCAATCTAGATGTCCATAATAAATGCCTCCTAAGTAAGTGGCTTTTCAAATTGTTAAATGGTGATGGGGTATGGCAACAATTGCTTAAAAATAAATATTTAAGGGACAAAACTTTGACTCAGGTTCAATACATGTCTGGGGACTCTCATTTTTAGGCTGGCCTCATGAAGGTCAAGGATGAGTTCCTGTCGATGGGTAGGTTTGATCTAGGTGACTGATCCCAAGTGCGATTTTGGGAGGATTCGTGGATATCACCACACCCTCTCAAAACGCTCTTCCCGTCATTGTACAATATTGTGAGAAAGAGAAGTGCAACTGTTAGGTCGGTGCTGTCTATGATACCATTAAATGTAGCTTTCAGAAGATCTCTTATGGGGGTTAACTTGCAAGCATGGAACAATGTCGTGGCCATGGTGGTGAACGTACAATTAAGAAACCAAAGAGATCCATTTGTGTGGGGGCTTCATCAGAACGGTTTGCTTTCAGTCAAGTCCATGTACAAAGCTTTGTTAGGAGTACAGGCTTTACCTTATAACACTTTTATTTGTAAACTCAAAATACCCCTCAAAGTTAAAGTCTTTATGTGGTACTTGTATAAGGGCGTAATTCTAATGAAGGATAATTTATCTAGGCGACAGTGGCAGGGAGATAAGAAGTGTTGTTTCTGTTACTCCAACGAGACTATACAACATTTACTCTTTGACTGTCATTATGCTAAATTTATTTGGAGAATTGTTCATGTTTCCTTTAACCTAAAACCCCCAACTAGTGTACATAATTTATTTATAAGTTGGTTGGAAGGGCTAAACAGGAAAATGAAGTCTCAAATTCTAGTGGGTGCAAGTGCCATTTGCTGGGCACTTTGGTTAACACGGAATGAAGTTGTGTTTGACAAGATCATAGCACCGTCCTATTTATAGGTTATTTTCAAGAGGACGTACTGGACCAGGTCCTGGACCTTACTTCAGAAGGACGAAGAGGATCGCCATTTGATTAAGGCGGGTTGCAAGACTATTGAGTCAGCCACGATGGAGGTGTTTGCAAGACACGGCTGGAGGTTTAGCAAAATAATTGCTCTTTAGTTTTTCCTTTTGAAAACTTTGTCTTCTTGATGGCTCAAAACTTCGTTTTTGAGATTCCTTGGTTTGTGTGACGCTTGCTTGTAATAATGAACAACCATATGCATTAATCGATGCAGAAGCTGGGATTTAATATATTCCCTTTTCTAAAAAAATGGCATAGCTTGCCCACACAATTCAAGATAAATATTAACATATAAATATCTAAAATCGAGAAAGAAAATATAGCTAATTGCAATAGCCAACGCGCTTGGAACTAGTACCAAAAGAGATGACAACTTTCTATCCAATGTTAGGGCACGGTTTGTAATAAGGGTTTGATTTTGTAGCCAAGCTTATCAGTTATCACCACCATGATACAACTTTCCTCCCTCTCCCTCTCCTTAATAATTGAATCACAAATTTGTAGAAATTAAATTCTTGTGGCAGGATCATTATATTGTGTATGAAACTAGTGATGATGGAGCCTAGCCTGCTTATGGCTATTCGTCCCAGTGCATTAGATTGTAGATAGAAAACGATTGGATCAAACCATGCATGCATAAATTTTAAATATTTCAGAACCCCGCGCCACTGCGCATGCAATCAGAAAACCTGATACCTAAAAGTTAACCTCGACGTCTGCCGTCTGCCCTGCCATGACCATAAACGACCTCGGCCGGAAGCTAAGCTAGCTAGCTAAGGCGGCTGTGCATGATTTCGGGAGACTCATGATGCATGATTCGCAGAGGCAACAAGCAGCGTGGTACGGTGCACGTACGTACCCGGAGGATGAACTTGGCGAGTCTAAGGCTGGTGGCTATCAATATGTCCCGTACAGGGTCCCTCTCCGCGGCAAGCTCCATGTACCGTCCTTTGACGTGGTCAATTAACGCGCCCAGCTCCTCCTCCTCCTCCTTCCTCGGGGTCGGTGCGTTGCGGTTGCAGTCGCAGCAGCAGCATGCTTCGCAAGGCATCTATAGATGACCCGGCGATACACCGACGGAGAGCCGCGGCGGCGGCGGCCATGGACAAGGGAATAGAGCGATCGAATTAAGCACACGCTTTTCTGATTCGTTCCTGAGTCGAACAAAACTAGTCCTGGCTGGTCCTTTATATATATATATATATATAGAAATGATTCTCCGTAGCTGGCTGCAAAATAAGCAATTCTGTAGCCAGGCCATCCGACCGAGCGGTACAGCGCTCTCCGGCCCACCAAACCAAATGAACAGCCGGCTGACCTTTCAGCTTGGCTCAACCATCAAGCCTTTCGGCTTGGCTTAGGCTAGCCCGACGGGCATTAGTGCAGTGAACCGAGTTGCGGCCTCGAAAGTTCCGCGTTGTCTGCTCCCGTCTCCATTGCAGACGACCTCGATCTGGTCTGCTCCCATCCCGTCACCGTCACAATCCACGCTCCCAAATCCCACGCCGGCTAGGGAAGTGGCGCTGCACCATGCGCCCCGCCGCAGCCTCCTCCAGGCGCCATCGAGATGTTGATCTGGATCCGCGCGGGGGGATGGCCATTGTTGCCGGAGATGACGAGAAGGGATCCGTGACCTGTTGACAAAGAAGATGCTGCCACCGCCGTTGGGGGAGGAGACCGCCGGTCGATGAATGGAGCCCCGCGATGCCATTCGGGGACGGGTGGCCGCCGCCGGGAGGGAGAAGGGCCACCGCCGCCCGCGCCCCCATGGCCGAGGAGGCCATGGCCACCGGCGGGCGCAACCTCCCGCCACATCACCACCATCATCACGAGCACGGCGTTGGGGATCGGGGTGGAGACAGCGCGCTGCTAGTGCTGCCTGCGTGGAGCCTCAAGGCCGCCAAGGAAGCAGCCTCGACGCCTCTTGATCCGCACTGCTCCTAGCTTCGGACGAACAGTTGTGAAGAAAAGGTATGCAGCCTATCCAGGTGAGCCGCTCCACACTAGCACTAATCCTGTAATGATTTTATTTTGTTCTAGATCTTTTTTGTTTGAACGAACACCTTTGTTTCAAATCCGTTCATGATTGTTATTGCGTAGCACGAGATGATAGAGATCCAACACAATACATGCACCTGCACATGCTATTTTAATTATTGTGAAAATTTGTTTATCGTAAATCAGAGAGAAATTTAAAATTTTTTATTAATTTGCTTTGGGTTCTGTATTTCTAATAGGTTCTTTCATCAGAGCCGGCGACTAATTAAACTGTATGGGATTGGAATGCAATCTTGATTTTGTAGGAGATTAACCTGAAATTTTCCTCCGCTTCAATTGGTCAGCAGCAGTGGATCCTATGCTTTGTAAGTAGTAGTACTCCTTCTCATGGAGTGATTTTTTTATTCCTCACACTTTCTTGGGTATTGAAAATTGATTCGTCACCGGCAAGAGTTGTATGGATTTTTAGTCCATATAGTTAACTGTCATCTATTATTGCTTCACTGTAGATCAACTTTTTTTTAGTTTTTTTGGTGCTCTGGTTAGGCGTGAAGATTTAGGAATTGTTGTAGTAACCATACCATTCGCATAAATATTCTTAGTGCAAGTTATCGTAAATACTATCCCCTGGTTACATCAGAACATACACCTATCTTACTATAACTCATTGCATTTATGTGGTTATCGTAAATTGTGTTTCTTGTAAATCAATATGCAGAAATGACGATAACTGGTGCCTTCTTTATCGTAATTTGTCTGATGTGCATCCATTTTTTAGTGTTTTGTGATTTGTCTGACGTGCATCCATTTTTTCAGTGTTTTGTTATTTGTTTGATTAGCTGTGACGAGTTAAGAGTTCAGGTTTCTGTTGTATCCATTATTATACTGAATGTTGAATGCTTCTTATTTACCACCGTTTCAATCATTTTTCTTGCCATATAAGACCTGCAAATATCCATGATGGGTGATAGCAGCTGCACCTCTGAATGATATAATCAAGGCCTCCTGAGGCGCCGGTGCGTAGTGGAGTTCTAAAGCGGGCCGATAATGTAAAGAGCGGTAGAGGTCGACCTAAACTAACTTGGGACGAATCTGTTAAGAGAGATCTTAAGGAGTGGAATATTCCTAAGGATTTAGCTATGGATAGGAGCGCTTGGAGATTGGCAATCAACGTGCCTGAACTGTGACCTCTTTTTGTCTTGTGCTCTTTTTGTCCCTTTATGTGTCTCCCTGTTTTCTCGTCTCTTTTGGGTTTCATCTCTAGCCTACCCCAACTTGCTTGGGACAAAAGGCTATGTTGTTGTTGTTGTTGTTGTTGTATAGAATAATTGGGGTTTGTATTGCTGATTAGTGATTAGTCCATGCCACAAACAAATGGGGGAATTCCTGCTATTTTCATGTTTTTTAATGTCAATACACCAGTTTCCCTCGCATTCATTCATCCTGTATACAAGCTGGGCAACTAGCAGTGTTCTGTTTCAATTTGAGGTGTTTATTTAGCTTGGTGCTGGTATTGTGCCATGAGAGAATCTTTAATCTCTAAATGATTTATATAATGCCTTTTGTTTCTCACATTCCATCAGTGTGTCCTGCTTGCTAGATTAGTCAAACTCCAAGTGGATTATCATAATTATAAGGGTAGAGAAACATTATAGATTCTAGTAATTCTGATTCAAAGGTAGATTCTAGTAAATCATGCATAAATAAAGTTCTCGTAAACCATAATGTCAAATTCACTAGGGCGGGAAGGCATGCATTATAGTAGTTCACATTCAATATTCATTCTTGTAAATAATGCACTAAAATCTCGTAAATCATAGCTGTCAAATTCAGAAGGATCGCAAGACATAAATTTTAGTGAATCACATTCGATGGCATATATTTCCTAGTAAATCATTTACAAATATTCTACTAAATTTTCATGATGACAAATTTTCTTAACTCCTATTTACTGTCTTTATACGTTCTAATCATCATAGCGCTAAATTATCACACTATAAATAGTTACTAGAGAAAAGATTATGTTTACGCCCATCAACAATTTTTTTGTAAATATAATATTTACTATTCTTATCATGATGTTTCAGGTGAGAAAGACATCTGACCCAATAGTAGGCGGCAATGTCTGCTTGACTTCATTATATTTGAGGACAGCCAATAGGTGCTCTGCATCTCAACTTCAATTTGATCACCAGCAATTGGTCTGCATATAGGGATGCTTATGCCTCTCAAATAGCCATCTAGATCCAGTAGGGATGCTTATGCTGCTGCACAGGATCTTGATTCGTCTCATGGTTCAGAATATGTGGAGGCATAGTGTCTTATTATGATGGAAAAATGTATCAATGTATATGTCTTCGGAAAGATATATTGTGGTTGTTTCAAAAATTTATTTAAACAGATGTAAAATTGTCGTAACTCCCTGTTCTGATTATCGTAATTGGTTCATGGTAAATTGGCCGAGTTAATAGTAAGTGGTACCTTATAGCACCATGCAACAAAATTGTGGTAACCACATACCATAATTATCGTCTCCAAACATACAAATTACCATGATTAGTAAATAGTAAATCTTCCTCTCTATATATGAGTGGTTCCTAACATAATTTTTGCGACCAATTCTAGTAACTTTGTTTCCTAATTACCATCTCCAAACTTTGTTTACTAATTACCATATTCCTCTTTATATGTGAGTGGTAATCCTTGCATGTGCATGTAAACTTCTGTGTTCTCGTAACACATTCACTGTTGTCCTGGTCGGTGTTAGCTTTACATGCATACGTGGTCAACGAGATTTTGAAATCACCGTAATGATAGGACTCATCAGTTACCTTCCAAAATTACCATGGCTGTGTTGCAGCTCGGCTCAATTACCTGGTCGGCTCAGCTCGCATGCAACCAGCTTCGGTAATCTAGGATTGGTGGATGGAATTACGGGAATCCACGAGCGCGCGCCTACCTAGGCCTCGCTTGCGGTGCATGGCGCGGTCGGTCTAGCCTGGCTACACAATAAGCTATTCTGTAGCTAGCTACATAGTATACTCTCCCTATATATATATATATATATATATATATATATATATATATATATATATATATATATATATATATATATATATATATATATATATATATATATATATATATATATATATATATATATATATATATCCTACAGTTGCTACAAAATAATTTATTCTGTAGCCACTTTAAGTTACGATAATTGCTATGCTAATTTACGAGATTATAGTAACTCCTTACTATGTGTTTTACTAGAACATTATGGTAAATATTCTCATGTGTTATAGTAATTCAACTATCGTAAATATATACTGACATTGTCGTAAATTAGTATATAAAATTATCGTAAATAGAGGTGGCTACAAAATAACTTATTTTGTAGCTAGCTATATATATATACATTACATTTACAATAATATACAAGTAATCAAGTGTTCGGCCACCGGTTAATGAGTTACACAAATGTTTGCCCGCCACTCAAAGCTCATACAAGTGTTCATTCTTGTTTGGACTCTTCAAATTCAACCTAGGGTTGTGGTGGAACTCGCCGTCTTCCGGGATGACATGATCGTTGATGAAACCTGCGATCGTCTCCTGGATTGCGACAAGTATTGTGTGCTTGAACACTTGTTCTTTCAATTCCCACTCCTTCCATTTGCATTAATTAAAGAAAAAGATTAATATACATAAGATTTATTGTAACACCCTAAAATTTGCTTCTTTGGAAGTAAAGCTAAATTGATTTAATTTCGTATTTTTGTGCTCATGAAAACATAGGAAAATTAAAATTTTCATTGAAGTAAAATTACTCATAAGGTTTACCAACTTGTTTCTGCATTCATGCTCGTACACATGTTTTACTGTGATGATTGGTTTTAATCCAAATGCTAAAAGGTTTCAAAAACCTTTTTAAAAAATAAATTTGGAAAAGTGCTTTAGAAAAAGAAAAAGGGAAATCTTTATTTCTCCTTCCCTCCCTCTCATCGGCCTGCTGGCCCAACCCTCTTTCCAGGCCCACTCGCCATCCTTCCCCCTTCCCCTCTTTTCGGCTGAGGCAGCCCAGCCCAGCCCAGCGTGGCTATCCCCTTTTCCCTCCCCCTCATTCTCTTCCTGGGCCAGCCCAAACTGAGGGCTGGAAAACCGCCGTTGCTCCTCCCTCCTCCTCTCAGCAGCTGACCGCTCGGACCCACCTGGCAGCGCCATCCCCCCACCACCTCCCTCTGTCTTGGACACACACGGTCATGGTGGAACCGTCGCCCGCGCCCACCTTTTCCTGTGTCGTGGGAGCGTCCGCACCCTGGCCTCCATAAAGGGGAGCCCGCACCCGTCACTGCTCCCCTGCCACTTCTCGCTCTAGTTTTCTTCCTCGTTCACGCGCGTAGTGGCAGCAAAACCGCCGCCGGAGTCGCCATCCGCCGCTCCCGTGGACCGCCGCTCCAGAGCCGCCTCCATCTCATTTGAAGTGGTGGTGAGCTCCGCCTTGACCTCCTCTCCATTTCTGTGCTCTCAATTCCTCAATTGTGGACGTTTGTGGCGTGTCCCCCTCGCTTTGACGACCTTCTCGCCGCCGTCCATGGCGGGAGCCACTCGAGCTCATCCCCGGTCGCGTTTAGGGTCTAGGATTGATCGCCTTCATCTCCTATTCCTCCCCGCGCCTCCAATTTGTCGAATCGTGGCCTCTAGGGTCGTCTTTCGCGCGGGCCGACGTGCACGCTGGCCATCGGCCGTGGCAAGCGCCGCGCGGGTCATTCCGTTGCCGCAAAAAGCTCTGAGATGGATGCGCCCTTTCCCCCGCTTCCGCCCGGTGGTCTCTAGGGTTGATTTGGTGGACCGTAGGCCCCGTTTCCTCCGCTCCGGCGAGCTCTCGCTGCTGGCCATGGAGAACCGCCGCACCGGAGTACTGTTCCGGCGGTGGTAGCCTCTTCTCTCTTCCTCCTATCTTTTCTCGGCCATCCATCACTTGATCAACGGCCCAAGATGGCTGATACCCCTTCGCGGGTCATTTTGCTAAAGAGACCCCATCCTTTTCAATAATTCCGCCCGCAGTCCTCAGTTGATTGATTTTTCTGATTTTTGATTTATTTAAAATTCGAAAATAGATTGATCTATTTACAGATTTGCCACTGCATTAAATTGCTTATAAAATCATCGTTTTAGCTCTGATTCGACCCGTTCAACTTGCGTTAGGTTCGTAATTTCATAACCTACGCGTTAATGCCACTGTTAGTTAGGTTTGCAACATTTAAAATTCTTGATTAGGTTAAGTTAATTAACTCGCTATAGGAATCTTGTTTAATTCGTATCTTTTGCGTTGTAGCTCCGTTTTTCGTGCACTTCGTATCGTTGTGATCGTAGCGAGACATAGAATATTTTCATAAACTTTTTATCTTGTTTTTATACTGCTGGTGTACTGTTCTAATTATAGATTTGTTTGCTATGCATGAATGCTCCTGAAATATGTATGTTGCCGTGTTGGTCGAGTTCAGACGGTGAAGAGTACGTTGGGAACCGGGAGTACTTCAAAGACCAGCAGGACCAACAGGAGTGTGCTAACCAAGGCAAGTATAGCATGAGCCTACCTTGTTGTCCTATTCATTATATAATATACCTATTATGCATGTGTCTAATATTGCTCGACTATAAGGACTTCCTAGCTAATTGATGACCTGTACCTTGATTCCTATGGGGTTATTTGCATATGGGTAGAATGCTAGTGCTCTATTCAAACATGATTAATACTATGATTAATGGAACAAACGGATAAACATGATGGTAATAATTAAAATATAGGGTGATGGTGCAAATGATGTCGATCATGTTGCCCTAAACTCTCCGTAAGGACTTATCTGTAGGGCAAAAGCTGGGACATACAGTGCAACCGTGAGAGTTATATGGCTCTAACTTTAGCTCAGTAATAGGATCTTTTCTAGCCTGTTAGAGGTTACCCGAAAGGGCGCAAGAGGGGCTTGCCACTTTGGGTATAGAACTGCCTCTGTTCTGGTGTATATAGGCTGTGGGAATTGTTCCACAGAAAGGGGTGTTCTCTATATCTGCCTGCCGAGGAAACCTCACGGCCCTAACTTGTTAGACGAGACCTATGAAAGGCTTCATAGTGTACCCTGCCCGCTCACCTTGGAAGTGTTATGGGAGTAATTAACCCAGGCATATGGGCAACACGACTCACGGGTAAAGATGCATAACCTCTGTAGAGTGTTAAAACTGTTATAACAGCCGTGCTCACGGTCACGAGCGGCCCAAAAAACTCACAGAATAAATGGTTACTTATGATGTTGTTGTTCATGGTGAACTATGATGGTATTATGATGATGATGACGGTGATGATGATATAATGTTGATCAATGACTCTATTTAATTCTAGTATATGATCATGTGGGTTAATTTGGGAGCTTAAGCATAATTTGATATTGATCAATAACAAAATATTGACTTACTAAAATGCTAAATGCAGTAAACCATGTCTGCCTTCTGAGCCTCATGAATCCCCATGTTATGCTTGTGGAGTACGAAATATACTCACGCTTGTTTATTTTCTATTTTTGGATAAAAATCCCGGATGGGTACCAGACTGCCAGAGATTGGAGCAGATAGGTTTGTGATCAACCAGTCAGTTGTCCCTGTGGAGTGGAGTCTTCTCCTAAAGACCGAAGTTATCTTTCCATTTTTTGCTATCTAAGGTTATATCTTTTATAATAAGTATGTTATATATTACGCATTGTCATTTGATATTACCCTTATTTGTAGCTATATGTGAGATTTGACTTTCTGGACTCACATATGGTGTGTATCTGGTTTTGTTCTTAAAACCGGGCGTTACATTTATTTAGTTTCAATAAATAAATAAGATATGAATTTACTGTATACACATGTTACTTACTTTTAACATCTCTTTAGCAGGTGTAAATTTTCTACACCGCATGTACTCGCAAACATAGTATCCACATAAATTGGTTCCGTACGGTTGTCTGGACACCCACTTATGTAGAATAGGAGGGGAGAGTGGCACTTTCAGATCCGTACGATATCTTTGTTGTAGCCAAGCCCAAGCCCTGCCCAATAAGTCGGTCATTGATTAGGTATAGCATAGTAAATTAAAGGGGCATACAACGATAATTAACGAATGATAGAACTTACCTCTGGATCATGTCTATCATGTCTTGGTATATTGCCAGCTCTTTTCTCATTGAGTCCCACACATTTATAGTTTGTTCCTTGATCTTAATCTCAATGAGTATCCAGTGATCCCTGCATTTGTTTATAGAGTCAACTTATATATATATATATATATATATATATATATATATATATATATATATATATATATATATATATATATATATATATATATATATATATATATATATATATATATATATTAATGTTGGATTGACTAAGACATGATATAACACAACACTTTACCCCATATTGTAAGGGAAGAGTATCAACTCCTTATGCCTTTGGTTATAAAAGAACCTCCGGAGGTTTTTCTCCATTTCCTTAATCTTCAGATTGAATGGATCTTTAGTCTTTGTGTCCTTGTACACGACATACGGATCGATAAAACCAATTCGATCATCTTGTTTCAATCTGAGTTCTCTCATCATCTGTCTGCACATCGTGAGCATAGTTATTACGAATACGTACATATGCTAGAGTGGGATTATTGATTAAAAGGAAGAATCACTTACGACCTTCTTCAGTGCTACCGTGGATCATGTTTAACAATATTTCTTCGTCTTCTCTCAGGTCGGCCATTTCTGCAAAAATATTTAGGGTTTAGGGTTTACAGTTCAGGGTTTTGGGTTTTGGGTTTTGGGTTTACAGTTTATGGTTTAGGCATTACTAAACATAAGAGATCGACTTACACATATTAGTGGGATATCATCTGGATATAAGTGTAGATCAAAGTAATTATGTAGCAACGGTATCGAACAACTCCTACTAACTTAATACATCTAATAACAAGTAAGTCTATCACAAGTTGTATTTCTTAATTAAAATAGATAATTTTAACTCATGAAAAAACCATTCAAATTTCAGGTTTAATAGTTTTTCTAGATATATATATGCAGGTAGTGATGAAGAGTGAAGAAGGGTTAAAAATGATAACGTCAACACAATTATCATGCAAAATTAAGTGCTAAGGTTAAGGCTTCCAAAATGGACACAACATGTATATTAACTTAAATTCTTCCAAAATATACATATCGTTCATGAATAATCGATGCAAAATATATATATATATATATATATATATATATATATATATATATATATATATATATATATAGCCGCTAGCGGGCGCCGACGCCGAAAGCAGTAGTGCGGCGGTTCTCGGCTCCGGCAATGGGGCAGCAACAGCGCCCAACGGACGCACGCGGAGACGAACCTAGCGACGCGAACACGGACGATGACGAGGGCGGCGCGCGGCGGTTCCCGGGGCGGCACTCGGGGTGGCGCACGACGGTGCTCGGGAGATCGAGATCGACGGCGGCGGTTCGTGTGTCTGTGCGCGGGTAGGGAGGAGGAGGAAGAAGGTCGGGCTTTATAGGCCAGGGACCTTTACTCCCGGGTCTAGCCACCGCCCGGGACTAAAGGGGCTTTAGTCCCGGTTCTAGCCACGAACCGTGGCAGTCGTGCGATTTTAAGTTGACAAATTTCTTCTCCAGCACATTTATTATACGCTTTACATTGGAGGAGAACCCAGATGGGACTTTGATGCTGCTTAGGCACTCAAACATGTTTTCCTTCTCCTCATTGCTAAGAGTTTAGCTAGCAGGTCTTAAGTAATGACGTCCATCATCTGTCTTCTCTGGATGCAGGTTGTCTCGTTCTTTCATGCGCTTCAAGTCCTCTCGTGCCTCAAGGGTATCCTTAGATTCTTTGTCAGGTGCATCACGTCGATCGAGTGGCGGACCTCAAGGTCTTTCCAATATGGTAGGTCCCAAAATATTGACTTCTTTTTCCACATTGGGGCGCGCCCCGAAGCGTCTTTTGGAACAGGTTGTCACACCCGGTTTTCTAAAGAACAAAACCAGGCTAATCATATGTGTGCCTAGGAAGTCCACACATATGCCAGAATGAAAAAGTATCAGAAACAATGTTATTATATAACGTATATATAGCTATATTAACACTTACATCAGAGTATCGCGGAACGGTGACTAAACTTCGGGCTCCATTCTTCTCAGGGACGGCTGACTGGGGGTAACATATGCCTAGCACTTCTACTAGTCTTCTGGAAACTCCACTACACCTTTGTCCTTTTTCCGAGTGGCATCTTACTACACACTGGAGTGTTGGGGAAATAGCAAGAGTGAGTCCATGTCGAACTCAACAAGTATAGCACAGGGTTCATGAGGCTCAAAAAGGCTAGACACTGTTTAACTGCGTTTAGCTTTTAATCATCATATAATTAGCAATTGAGTAGCATCAAGGTAATCCAAATCCCATTAATGAATCAATGATCAATTGTAATAAGGATAATGAATAGCATTAACATGAGCATAATAATAATCAACAATAATTAAGCATGATATAACAATGGTGATCAACTATTCTGTAAGAATCCCCAAGGCCGCTCATATCCGTGAGCACGGCTAGTATACCAGTTTTTAACTCTGCGTAGAGGTGTACACTTTCACTGTGAGTCATGATTTCCAAATGCATGGGTTTGCAAGGCCCAAAACATCAGAGACCATATAAAGCCATTCAAAAGTTCGTCTAACAAGTTAGGGCCATTAGATTCACTCGGCAGGCAGATGTAGAACCCCCCTTCCCGGTGGCACAACAACCGTAGCCTATACACACTAGGCCAGGGGCTCGCACTACACCTAACGTGGCAAGCCTTTCTTACGCCATTTAAGGTAACCACTAACAAGCTAGAAAAGGTCTCTTGAACAACTAAAGCTAGAGCCATATAGCCCTCACAGCTGTACTGTATGTCCCAGTTATCACTTACAGGTAAGTCCTTACGGAGAGTAACTAGAGCATCAAAATAACCCACATGCTCTAGCCCCCTTTCAACAGAAATAACATCATCTTAATTAGTTGATTGCATAATCCATTAGTCAAATTACAAGATCATTGTTCATAATTAAGCGCTAGCAGTAGCTACCCAAATACATAACCCATAGGTGACAAGGAAACAAGATATCAATAGCTAAGTTATAATCTCTATGGTTGTCAAGGAAAACACATGCATATGCATAATAATTTTAGTGAATAGGTAACAAGGATGGTCCCATGTTATACTTGCCTTAATCAAAGCTTTCCTGATGATACTGCTGGTCTGGCTCAAAATAATACTCCTGATCGTCAAGAAATTGCTCACCGTCTATACTCGATCATCAATCAACAACACACATACATCCAATCAAACATACACGAAGCAAATAAAGAGATACAATTAGAACAGTACACCAACAATAACAAAACAGTAATAAAAGTTTATAAAACTCTTCTACACGTTTCTACGATCACACAGACGTAAAGATCACCAAATTCGGAGTTAAAACGTGAAAATTATGAATTTTCTAAGATTTCCTATAGATAAATAAATACTTAATTATAAACTCGAAAAATAAATTATCAAAACTAACTGTACAACTACACTAACATGTAGAGCTCGCAAATACGAACCTAACGCAACTTGAATGGATCAAATCGGAGTTAAAACGAAGATTTTATGACCAAAACAATTCTAGTGGCAAAACTGTAATTATCTGAAAACGTATTTTTGACTTAACCGGGAGAGAATACGCTTTCCAAACACGAAAACATACTTTCAGTTTTACGCTACGGACCACAGGTTCAAATATACAGAAACATAGGGGCTCTTAAGTAAAAGTGGCTACGAAGGGGTATCCTGAGATCTACACCATTGGATTAGATTTGAACGGCCGAGATTTGACTGGGGAAGAGAGGAAGGGGATCTCCGGCCGGCTACAGTGCCGAGCATGGTGGAGACATGGCCGGCGGTGAGATATTCACCGGAGTTCACCGTTTTCGGTGTTCCGGCCACCATAGACGACGGAACAAGCGCAAAAAGGAAGAGGAGATCGTTGCGGACTCACCAAGACAGTTTTTGGCAACGGAAATCAGGCACGCGTGGCGCGCGGCTTCCCCCGGTGGACGACGAGCCCCTGTTCACGACGGTGCGACACCATGAGCCATCCGAACCAAAATTCGATGAAGAAAAAGATCGAGACGACCTCGGAATCACGACGCGGAGCTTGTCAACAAACTTACAGCGATGATTGGCGCCGGGAATCGCCTCGGCGAGCTCGGCAGCGGCAGCTTGGGTGACGGCAGCTAGGGCTAGGCTTTGCAGCGTGGCTCGCTACTAAGATTAGATGGAAGGAGGCAGTGGAGATGGGCCGCTATTTATGAGGGCTAGCCGACGTGCCCTTCAAGCAAGGAGGGGTCGAGGCGGAGGCGGACTCCTCTGACCGGTGGCCGGTTCGGTTACGAGCAAGGGGAAGAAGACAACTCTTACAAGCGGGCCCGACGTGTCATAGAGACAAGAGAGAGGAGGGCGCGGCGGCCTTCGACATCAGCAGCTTGGGCCGGCCCGCAACGCGACCAGTTAGCTAGCTTCGGCCCAACTCAAGAAAAGCAGGCACAGGCTGGGCCAAGAAGAGAGGAGGGAAGGCCTTCGGGCCAAAACAGAGATGAAGAAGACTTCCATTTTCTTCTTTTTTCTAATTTTCCAAATGCATTTTCAAATAAAGATTTAAATAGAATTTGAATTCTCTTTTGAAATTCTCAAACAACATTCAATACAAAACAAGGTATGCAACAGCATGAATAAGCAAGCATGTGTCTAACCTTATAGTGGATTTTAATTTCATGAAAATTATTATTTCACTAGGTTAAAATGCTCACAAAATTGCGCAAATATATCAAATTCTCTTATTTTAAAATAATGCAAATTTTAGGGTGTTACAATTCTACCCCCCTTAAAATGAATCTCGTCACGAGATTCGGACGATGCTTACTCAACTAACTGTGGGTATGCTTTCCTTAAATCTTCCTCTCTTTCCCACGTAGCCTCTGCTTCCGAATATCGGCTCCTCTGAACTTTACATATCTTTATAACTCGGCTCCTGGTAACTCTTTCCGCTGTCTCCAAAATTTTCACGGGATACTCCTCATAAGTAAGATTTTCCTTAACAGTGAGTTCTTCCAACGGTATTTGTTCTTCTGGCACACGCAAACATTTCTTTAACTGAGACACATGAAACACATCATGCACACCTGCTAAACTCTCAGGCAATTCCAACTGATATGCCACTTCGCCACGTCTCTCTAAGATCTTAAAAGGACCGACATACCTCGGTGCTAACTTTCCTTTCCGATTAAACCTTTTCACACCTCTCATAGGTGACACCTTCAGGTAAACATAATCACCTACCTCAAAAACTAAATCTCTTCTCCTATTATCAGCATAACTCTTCTGACGAGACTGTGCTACTCTCAAATTCTCACGAATCACTCGTACTTGATCTTCTGCGTTTCTGAGAACATCTGTACCAAACACTTGAGATTCACCTGTCTGATCCAAAAACAATGGAGTTCTACACTTACGTCCAAACAAAGCTTCAAACGGTGCCATCTTAAGACTCTGTTGATAACTATTATTGTAAGAAAATTCCGTATAAGGCAAACTCTTATCCCAACTAGTTCCATATTGCAATGCACAAGCTCTCAACATATCATCTAATACCTGGTTGGTCCTTTCAGTCTGTCCATCTGTCTGTGGATGATATGCTGTACTAAAATTCAATTTTGTTCCCAATGATTCATGCACAGCTTTTCAAAAGTGCGACGTAAACTGCGATCCTCGATCAGATACAATCTTCTTTGGAACTCCATGCAAACATACTATTCTTTCTATATACAAGGTAGCTAATTGTACTCCCGTGTAATTTAGTCTTGACTGGTATAAAATGAGCAACTTTAGTCAATCTATCCACTATCACCCAAATAGAATCATAACCTCTCTGAGTACGCGGTAACCCTACTATAATGTCCATACCAACTTCCTCCCACTTCCATTCAGGAATCTTCATTGGTTGCAACAATCCAGCAGGTCTTTGATGCTCTGCTTTCACCCTCTGACAAGTGTCACACAATGCCACATACTCAGCCACATCTCGCTTTAATCCAACCCACCAATATTTCTGTTTAAGATCCAAATACATCTTAGTACTACCAGGATGAATGGAATAAGCTGACTCATGAGCTTCGCTAAGAATTGCCTGTCGAACAGCTTGATCCTCAGATACACACAGCCTCTTTCCAAACCACAAAATCCCTTTATCATCCATTCAAAAACCCTGGTGACTTACCAATCACTATATCTTCTGCTATCTTCTTCAGTTTCTCATCCTTCAACTGACCCTTGTAAATTTCTTACTCTAAAGTAGGCTCTATCACTAATTCCATTGTATTAGTAATAATTCCCAAATTCAAATATTCAAATTCAGCACATAACTCACTAGTCATAGACAGCGTCCGTATCTCATTGGCATAACTTTTCCTACTAAGAGCATCAGCTACTTTATTAGCCTTACCAGGATGATACTGTATCTCAATATCATAATCCTTAATCAACTCTAACCATCTGCGTTGCCTCAAATTCAGATCTGACTGAGTGAAAATATACTTCAAACTCTTATGATCAGTGTATATATCACTCTTATGTCCAATCAAATAATGTCTCCCAATCTTTAAAGCATGAACTACAGCTGCTAACTCCAAATCATGTGTAGGATAATTCAACTCATGCTTTCTCAACTACCTAGATGCATAAGCCACAACTCTGCCTTCTTGCATAAGAACACATCCCAAATCTTGACAAGAAACATCATAATAAATAAAAAACTTCTTACTCAAATCTGGTAAAACCAAAACAGGCGCTGTAGTCAACCTCTTCTTCAATTCCTCAAAACTAACTTAACATTTATCTGACCACACAAACTTGGCATTCTTCTCTAACAGAGATGTCATAGGTTTAGCAAGTTTAAAAAACCCTTTAATGAACCGTCTGTAATATCCAGCTAATCCCAAGAAACTACGAATCTCGTTAACATCAATAGGTGGTTTCCAATTCAATAGATAAGCAAAATCTGATTTCTCTGTGCAAATTCCAATTTTAGTAACTCAGTAAAACTGTCATATCTCGAGCTACAGACGTCCAATTCAGATGATCTTTACATGGTTGGAAAGCTTACAAAATTATCTACAACTTTTATTCACAATACTTTTTCTGAATCTGTCAAATAATTGGCCAAAAACTGAACTTAACCGAAACTGTTTCAGAATTCCAGACTGTGCAGTAACCCCAACTTGAAATAGATATATCTCTTAGCTCTTAATAGATATTAAAATAATTCTTGCGGGGTTGGAAAGATATAGAAGTCTAATTATTCCCAGTATAATTTCTTAAATTTCTCATGAACGGATTTTAAATTATTTCTAAAACATCCCAGACTGACCTAAAAATCAGCAAAGGACAGAACTATGTTCACCTCAAAACCAACTAATATATTTTGATCAAACTTAATATTCTTAACCATGGAACTTGTAGACCTGTCTACAAAACTCCAGCACACACTACAAAGATCCAAATCACACATTATCACATTAACAATCCATCAATCACACAATTGTTCACACCACAAACTGACTCTCAAAACAATCCAACTTAAAATTGACTCGCAACTACTATCGTTCTTATTACATAGGGATTTTTCCTATTTCCTAGTTAAGTTTCTAATAAATCTTGGGACGACCTAACTCCGCCCTTAATTGGTCAATCTCCTTATAAGCTTGCTCCTTAAGTTCTTTTTTTTTCCTTCAGCAACTCTTATGCAATGATGATGCCACAAGCTCATAACCAACTTTTTAAATATCTCCTTTAGACCCTTACAATCCTTGTAGATGGTTCTAATAGGTTACCAACCCTAAAAAAAATATCTGTGCTCGATAGTGACTTTACAACCATGTAGCTAGCTGATGCTTCCAGGTGACGAAATAGAACGTATAAATCCTCCATCTTGTATTGTTTTTAGTTTGGCAAACCCCCCTTAAGAAGAGATCAACTAGAGAACTCCAAAGGATAGCTTGCATTTGTTTCTGAGTGATGACTACCATCGTGTCCTTCTGGCATCCCAAAGAGATTCATGAGCATATGCAAGAACAAGTAACCTGCACTTCCTCGCGAGCAGAAAAATAGCAGTGCAGAAATACAGTTATATCTTGAGTTCTACGAATCCGATGATATTGTAGCTTATACCGTTGGAAAGCTTATCAAATTTACTACAACTTCCTTATAGAACACTTCTCCAAATTCTGCAGTTAAGGTAGTCGAAAACTGTGAACAACAGAAACTATTCCAGATTACTGACAGCATAGATGCACCGCCTTGTGATTTTCATAACTCCCAAACCATAGTAGCTATCAGGACGGTTCTTACGGTCAGAGAAAGATATTGAAGTCTACTATTATCCAGAATTTATCCATGATTTTTGGGCATCCAAAAATAGAGATATAAGCTAAGGAAGACAGACTGCTATAAAAAAACAGGATAAGGTAGAAACGAGATTCAAAGACACTAGATAGATAGATAACACTAATCTTCAAGTCTTCATGCTTCTTTGCTTTGTGTTGATGAGATATAAGACATGGATCGAGGATAGCCAAAAGATGACAAGAAAGATAAAGTTTGATCTTGAGTTCTTTGTACCTCCTCATGCCTCGTCGCTTGAGATATTCAGGACTTGCTGTTGTTGATAGCAGATGCTACCCCACTTAACAAAGATCTTGTTTCACCTGACGATGTCATTGAAGACAACACTTTCTCTAAAGCTTGCTGCTAATGATAAGTCCTTCATGTGTTGATCATCCATTAAGATGAGATTAATAAGGTAGCATGACAACCACGGATAGACAGAAACGGTGTAAGAGAAAATGGCATGAATTAGGATCGATTGAAAGATAAGTAAGATACAAGATGTCACTACCCCACTTAACATAGATCGAGCTACTTCTCAAGACTTATACCTTCTAGGCCTACCTTTGAAACACGAGAACAAGAACAACACACAAGCAACACATCAAGCAAAACAAGCACACATCACATCATTGGTACTACACGTGCTTCTTCAACAATGGTGGTCATCCTAAGGGAAAAGTATGGATGATGAAAAGCCATCGAATCTTTGAACCAGGTAAGATCAGAAAACTTTTAGTAAAAACAACATAAAATAAAATCCAAGGGAGTAAGAAATAATAGCTCAAAGGAAGCTATCAAGAAAAGGATACAACAAGACAAGGAAGAGGAATAGTCAAAATCAATGAGTCAAGGGATGACAAAATAGTTTTATCGTAAAATAAGTTTTAGAATACGTCCAGTGCTACTTGGCATACGTCCTACAGTCAACACCGCTCTGATACCACTCTGTCACACCCGGTTTTCTAAAGAACAAAACCAGGCTAATCATATGTGTGCCCAGGAAGTCCACACATATGCCAGAATGAAAAAGTATCAGAAACAATGTTATTATATAACGTATACATAGCTATATTAACACTTACATCAGAGTATCGCGGAACGGTGACTAAACTTCGGGCTCCATTCTTCTCAGGGATGGCTGACTGGGGGTAACATATGCCTAGCACTTCTACTAGTCTTCTGGAAACTCCACTACACCTTTGTTCTTTTTCCGAGTGGCATCTTACTACACACTGGAGTGTTGGGGAAATAGCAAGAGTGAGTCCATGTCGAACTCAACAAGTATAGCACATGGTTCATGAGGCTCAAAAAGGCTAGACACTGTTTAACTGCGTTTAGCTTTTAATCATCATATAATTAGCAATTGAGTAGCATCAAGGTAATCCAAATCCCATTAATGAATCAATGATCAATTGTAATAAGGATAATGAATAGCATTAACATGAGCATAATAATAATCAACAATAATTAAGCATGATATAACAATGGTGATCAACTATTCTGTAAGAATCCCCAAGGCCGCTCGTATCCGTGAGCACGGCTAGTATACCAGTTTTTAACTCTGCGCAGAGGTGTACACTTTCACTGTGAGTCATGATTTCCAAATGCATGGGTTTGCAAGGCCCAAAACATCAGAGACCATATAAAGCCATTCAAAAGTTCGTCTAACAAGTTAGGGCCATTAGATTCACTCGGCAGGCAGATGTAGAACCCCCCTTCCCGGTGGCACAACAACCGCAGCCTATACACACTAGGCCAGGGGCTCGCACTACACCCAACGTGGCAAGCCTTTCTTACGCCATTTAAGGTAACCACTAACAAGCTAGAAAAGGTCTCTTGAACAACTAAAGCCAGAGCCATATAGCCCTCACAGCTGTACTGTATGTCCCGGTTATCACTTACAGGTAAGTCCTTACGGAGAGTAACTAGAGCATCAAAATAACCCACATGCTCTAGCCCCCTTTCAACAGAAATAACATCATCTTAATTGGTTGATTACATAATCCATTAGTCAAATTACAAGATCATTGTTCATAATTAAGCGCTAGCAGTAGCTACCCAAATGCATAACCCATAGGTGACAAGGAAACAAGATATCAATAGCTAAGTTATAATCTCTATGGTTGTCAAGGAAGACACATGCATATGCATAATAATTTCAGTGAATAGGTAACAAGGATGGTCCCATGTTATACTTGTCTTAATCAAAGCTTTCCTGATGATACTGTTGGTCTGGCTCAAAATAATACTCCTGATCGTCAAGAAATTGCTCACCGTCTATACTCGATCATCAATCAACAACACACATGCATCCAATCAAACATACACGAAGCAAACAAAGAGATACAATTAGAACAGTACACCAACAATAACAAAACAGTAATAAAAGTTTATAAAACTCTTCTACACGTTTCTACGATCACACAGACGCAAAGATCACCAAATTCGGAGTTAAAACGTGAAAATTATGAATTTTCTAAGATTTCCTATAGATAAATAAATACTTAATTATAAACTCGAAAAATAAATTATCAAAACTAACTGTACAACTACACTAACATGTAGAGCTCGCAAATACGAACCTAACGCAACTTGAATGGATCAAATCAGAGTTAAAACGAAGATTTTATGACCAAAACAATTCTAGTGGCAAAACTGTAATTATCTGAAAACGTATTTTTGACTTAACCGGGAGAGAATACGCTTTCCAAACACGAAAACGTACTTTCAGTTTTACGCTACGGACCGCAGGTTCAAATATACAGAAACATAGGGGCTCTTAAGTAAAAGTGGCTACGAAGGGGTATCCTGAGATCTACACCATTGGATTAGATTTGAACGGCCGAGATTTGACTGGGGAAGAGAGGAAGGGGATCTCCGGCCGGCTACAGTGCCGAGCATGGTGGAGACATGGCCGGCGGTGAGATATTCACCGGAGTTCACCGTTTTCGGTGTTCCGGCCACCATAGACAACGGAACAAGCGCAAAAAGGAAGAGGAGATCGTTGCGGACTCACCAAGACAGTTTTTGGCAACGGAAATCGGGCACGGGTGGCGCGCGGCTTCCCCCGGTGGACGACGAGCCCCTGTTCACGACGGTGCGACACCATGAGCCATCCGAACCAAAATTCGATGAAGAAAAAGATCGAGACGACCTCGGAATCACGACACGGAGCTTGTCAACAAACTTACAGCGATGATTGGCGCCGAGAATCGCCTCGGCGAGCTCGGCAGCGGCAGCTTGGGTGACGGCAGCTAGGGCTAGGCTTTGCAGCGTGGCTCGCTACTAAGATTAGATGGAAGGAGGCGGTGGAGACGGGCCGCTATTTATGAGGGCTAGCCGACGTGCCCTTCAAGCAAGGAGGGGTCGAGGCGGAGGCGGACTCCTCCGACCGGTGGCCGGTTCGGTTACGAGCAAGGGGAAGAAGACAACTCTTACAAGCGGGCCCGACGTGTCATAGAGACAAGAGAGAGGAGGGCGCGGCGGCCTGCGACATCAGCAGCTTGGGTCGGCCCGCAACGCGACCAGTTAGCTAGCTTCGGCCCAACTCAAGAAAAGCAGGCACAGGCTGGGCCAAGAAGAGAGGAGGGAAGGCCTTCGGGCCAAAACAGAGATGAAGAAGACTTCCATTTTCTTCTTTTTTCTAATTTTCCAAATGCATTTTCAAATAAAGATTTAAATAGAATTTGAATTCTCTTTTGAAATTCTCAAACAACATTCAATACAAAACAAGGTATGCAACAACATGAATAAGCAAGCATGTGTCTAACCTTATAGTGGATTTTAATTTCATGAAAATTATTATTTCACTAGGTTAAAATGCTCACAAAATTGCGCAAATAAATCAAATTCTCTTATTTTAAAATAATGCAAATTTTAGGGTGTTACACAGGTTCACTGCCTTGTCCCTTTCCAAACACTACTTTCAAATCCTTGACCATCTTGAATACCTCTGCCCCATCTCGGTTGCCTGGCTTGGACCGGTGTTCTGTCGTACCTTTAAAATGTTTGCCTTTCTTTCTCAACTGGTGGTTCTTAGCAAGAAATCAACGATAGCCAAGGTACACAACCTTTTGACATTTTTTAAATAGACAGTCTCAAGGTCACCAAAACAATGGGTGCATGCATTATATCCCTTATTTGTCTGTCCTGAAAGATTACTTAGAGCTGGCCAATCATTGATTATCACGAACAACAATACTCGCAGGTCAAATTCTTCCTATTTGTACTCATCCCACACACGCACACCTGGTTTACTCCATAGCAGTTGGAGTTCCTCAACTAATGGCCTCAGGTAGACATCGATGTCATTGCCAGGTTGCTTCGGGCCTTAGATGAGCACCGTCATCATAATAAACTTCCGCTTCATGCATAATCATGGAGGAAGGTTGCAGATACATAGAGTAACGGGCCAAGTGCTATGACTAGAGCTCTGGTCCCCAAAAGGATTAAATCCATCCGTACTCAATGCGAACCTTAGGTTTCTTGCGTCATCTGTAAAGTCTGGGAATTCTCTATCTATTTCTCTCCATTGGGACCCATCTGTAGGGTGTCTCAACATGTTGTCCACCTTACGGGCTTCTTTGTGCCATCACAACAACTTTGCGTGCTCCTTATTTCTGAACAGTCGTTTTAGGCGTGGAATTATTGGAGCATACCACATAACCTTGGCAGGGATTCTCTTCTTCGGACGTTCTTCATCCTCAACATCGCCAGGATCATCTCGCAAGATCTTGTACCATGACGCATGGCAAACAGGGCATTTATCTAAATTCTCGTGAACGCCACGGTACAGGATGCAGTCATTAGGACATGCATGTATCTTCTCGATTTGTAATCCTAAATGGCAGATGATCTTTTTTGCTTTATATGTAGTGGTGGGCAATTCATTAGGCTTCGGAAGCATCTTTTTTGGATCTTCAGTAATTTCCCAAATGTCTTGTCAGATATATCATTCTCTGCCTTCCACTTTAACAACTCCAGTGTCGTGCCTAACTTTTTCTGCCTATCTTCGGGCGACGGGTAGAGTAACTTCTTGTGATCCTGTAGCATTTGGTCAAACTTAGCCTTCTCCTTTTCACTTTCACAATCTCTCTGTGCGTCACGAATGACATCACCAAGAGCATCGTCATCTTCAGCGATACTATTTTCTGCATCCGTCTCTTCTTCAACTTTCTTCATCGTGAAGTCACAGTATTGAGCAAAAACATCGTCAGGGTCCGCTTGTTCTTCTTCACCTTCTTCCATCATAACCCCGGTCTCTCGGTGCTTGTCCAACAAATGTAGTTTGGCATGAAACCCGACTTGAACAAGTGCAAGTGAATACTTCTTGAGCTATAAAATTCTTTCAAATTCATACACATAGCACATGGGCAGCACATAAAACCATCCCGCTTGTTTTCCTCTGTCACTCTGCAGAATTCTCGCACGCCTTCAATGAACTCGTTTGAGCGGCGATCGGCATTGTACATCCAATGGCGTGTCATTATCTACATTATATGGCATCACATAATTAAAAGCCCAGCATGAGAAAAGAGCGCGGCACAACCTTGTCTAATTGAGTTCAAAATTTTATAAGTGGTTCATCATTTCATAAAATTAATTTGTGGATGTTAATAAAAAGATAGCAAAATCATAAAATTTGTATTTTTCTATTAAAAGGTGTAATTTTATCTCTAAATAAAATTAATTTGAAGAATTTTTAAAGTTAAAATAAATTTGTTTCAAAATTACAAAGAATCAACATTATTTAATATTTTAAAATGAGAACATGAACAAATTAAAGTAAAAAGTATCCTAAAAAGTCTATAATAGAACTAAACATTATATGTGTATACTAGTTTCTAGGTACTATAATTAGCATCGTTCATAAAAATTCAAACATGAAAAGTGATTGGAGCTAGCAATATGAAATAAAATAGCCATATACAACATGGATTTACATATGATGCTGCTAAAACATAGGAGGATGAAGCTAGCAACCTTTCAAACAAATCGACGACGGCGTAGAAGCGTTTAAAGTGGATTGATCGCCGGAGATGAGCCAAGCAAGAATAATGGAAGAACAAGCAACAAAAACATGAACAAGGAAGAACTCGGACAGGGAGGAAGAAGAGGGAGGTTCAATTTATAGGGGGGGGGTTTAATCCCGGTTGGTAACACCAACCAGGACTAAACCCAGTCCTATAGTCCCGATCGGTGCCACGGACCGGGACAAAAGTTGTAGTCCCGGTCCGTGGCACCGACCGGGACTAAAGGCAGGGCTTTAGTCCCGGTTAGTGTTACCCACCAGGACTAAAGGTCCCTCCCGATAGCGCCTGACAACAGAGCCATTGGCGAGGGACCTTTTGTCCCGGTTGGTAACACCAATCGGAACTAAAAGTCTATTTAGTACCGGTCGCCGAAATCGTCGAGACTAAAGGCATTTTTGGCGATCGACGAAAGGTCAGTTGTGTAGTAGTGGTGCTCTTTTTTTTAGTCTAATCTTTATCTTTAAAGAAACAAAATGCAAAGGGAAAATTTATTTGGAGGGGAGATCGAGTAATATGATCACGAAATTTATTAGTTCCCCTTATTTTGGTGATGACACATCTCCCTTACAACCGGTTTGAAACAACTTTATATATGGGCATTACAATTCATTGGCAATAGACAGATTGTATATATGTCTTCCGCGCTTTCAGATTTTTGAGTTTTTTAATATACTATATGATTCTTTATTAGTGGTTTCAGTTCCTTGTTCATCAACTCATATTTTGCTTTATGCCCCGAAAAATAAATTTCTGCTTTTGGAAATCAAAATGCATGCATGCTAGCTGCTTACTCATCGTCTTCTCTTTGCTTTTCTCCTATATATATATATATATATATATATATATATATATATATATATATATATATATATATATATATATATATATATATATATATATATATATATATATATATATATATATATATGCATGGGTCCTTCCTATATATATCATTCAATTTACATGTGCCCCAATATATATAGTACATCATTCATATATCTCTTGTTTTGCTTGATTCCTCTGTAACTCATATTGGTTGTCATAATAAAAGATAATTTCTTACCAAAACTTTTGCTTCTTGGTTTAATTTGCAGGGACTGATCGTCTTACTATGGGTCTATCTGGTCGATTGGATGAGAAGATACATGACCACCCACAGCACAGAGGAATTAATGCTCACTATATGTCCTTTGGGTACTCTCGTTACAGCTGTGTCTGTGTTCTTTTGCTTATTGATGGGTTGCCTGGATGAATGCATGGATGAACCCGGACATTCAGCAAATAATTCCACAGAGTAACATACCTAGTTTGGTTTTCCGCATCTATATTTCAGATGATCTCAGGCAACACTTTTGTACAATCAACTAGTTTGGATGAGTTTACGAGTAAATTGTTACTTTTATGAATTGTTATTTGTCTTTGTAGCATAACATATCATTTTTTTTTTGTCTTTGTCACATTATAGAAACAATTATGAATTGCGAGTTGTCTTTGTGCCAATAAAATCAAATTTTATCGGATTTGTGGTTTTGTCTAATGGTCTTTTTATTTTCGGTGAGCTCCAAACTTCCAAACCAAGAAAAATGCTCTCTAAAGTAGTCAAGGTCCAGTTGCTTTCTCCATTGAGGAGCTAGAGAGCTGTGGAGCCACTCCTCATCTTTCTGGTGACCACCGGAAGACAAGGCTTACACTGAGTTTTGCATTGTTCTTAAGCACTCCATCTAACCTCTAGTGCCTCACCGGAGAGCTCTCGTACGTGTACTGAGAATTGCTTAATCTCTTCCAACTGAAACACCTTTGAGATTGGTTCTACTTTCCGATTTATTGATCAATGGGCTTCATCTGAGCTACCTAGTGTTCATTTCACAAATGTGCATCACAGCCACTCACTAAGGTTAACCTATTCGCTCATAATAAACCACCCCCCACATCCAGACCCCTAATAGTACACCCAAAGGAAAAACAAAAGACCTATACTAATCATTAGAGGCATGAAATAAACCATTGTTGCCTAATCAATCAATCATCATTGTAACGTTACTAGTGTTGTAAAACATATATGTTAGTCACAACCCGTCATTAATCATCAAAACAGGATTAGGGACCATGTGGTTTCATAAGTATTCATCAAAAGCGGATTAAAGGCCCATATGGTTTCATAAGTATTCGATCCTGCTTGCTTGCCTGCTTGGTGTAGGGCTGGGCCGTTGCCGTACTTATCTACTCCCTCCGTACTGGTAATTCAAATTGTTTTGGATAAGGTTTGAGTCAAACTTTAGGAATATAAATTATGAATAACTTTTAAGTTATTAAGTTTGGAAATGTGAAAACTCCATGTTAAAGTACTTTCATAAAAATATACATATATCATTTTTCAATAAATATTTTTATAAAAATAAGAAGTTAAAGTTATGTTTTGAAGACCGTGTCGCTGTCCAAAACGACTTGAATTACCAATATGGAGGAGGTATTTTTTTCATTGTATTGTCGTACTAGTTCTTTTTTTAAACAATGTTTGTTGTACTAGTCATGCAGTATAAGAAATCGGCACAAAACTCGAGATAGAACTCCCCATCCCAAAAAAAAGAATGCAATTATAGTTGCATTTTGCATTAAAATGTCTGAAGTTTGATCAAATATATAAGTAAAAATATTAATGTTTATGATATCAAATAAATATATTATGAATGTATGTTTCATGACAAATCTAATGATACATATTAGTATGATAAATATTATTAACTTTTTTATATAAATTTGATCAAACTAGATTTTTTTTAACATGGCGCGCACTATTTTAGAATTGCATGCTTTTTTGGCAGAGGGAGTAGAACGGACCAAAGCTTAATGGACGACAACAAACAGTCCTGAAAAATCCGAGCAAGAATATTGGCATAATGTTCTTTCAAAAGGATGCAAAACTTTGCCGCGGGTTTTATTACAAAATGCAGGTCTAGTATTACTGCAAACTGGACCTAAAAACCATAACTAGAAAGGCAACAGCACCCGGAACGACTTCGGTACTTTGAATGATGGACTAATAATTTCTCAGTTGAAATGACAGTGGTATGATGAATGATGAACCAACAACTTCTCGATCAAAGCATCGACCCAACCCAACTAAAGCCGTTCAATTGCTCAACTTAGAGTGTGTATGGTTTGAAGGCATAGTTGAGTGAGGTACGATCATCCATATAGATCTCACATTTGGGATAGGATGATCAATGCTGACTGTTGGTTGGATGGATAGAACAAGAACCAGCCATTTTTTTGTTTGAATTAGATGGATGAGAGTGGAGAGGATATATCTATTTACTTAAAATAACAAAAAAATAATTATACAATAATAAATAGTCACTAACACTAATTTATCATGATAATTGCTAATTAAAAATAAAGTATGTCAATTAGCACGTATTGGTACTCATATCAGCAACTATCAAAACTTATATTACTATCATTTTTTAGATAGGACTTATTTTAACTATCACAATATCTAAGTAACAATATAACATATTAATAATTGTTAATTTATTTACTAATGACCAAGATTAGGAAATGTGGACGAGCTCATTTTTTAGGGGCATGTCCATCCAACATGTACAAGTGATATACTCTTTTGGCGGTTGCCTCTGTCAAATTTAACCGCAAATCAAACGCTACTCATCCAGAGGCCGTCATCTCCTGTCCATAAATATCCATGAGCCACACACCCTTAATCAACTCCCTCTGAACACTAGAGTATATCACCGCACCACTCAATACAACTTGGTACATCAAAGAGCACCACTAACGACCCAACTTGCGAATATAGATGCACGATTCTCTGAGTGAAACAGACCCAAAAAACTCTAGCAACTAGACTCACAGAGAAAACTATATAGTTTCAATGGGAAGGCAAGAGGAAAAGAGCCACAGGGAATCCGTGGCCAATCTGGACAAAAGCCACAACACAAAGCACTCGCTTTGTGGCTAGTACTCGGACTTCCGGACGGACACGCGCGTAGCCCACGCCCATCCGCCTTGCTTTGAGTCGCCATGTGCACCCTACCCTCGACACTGCACGCGCCTCTCCTCGAGTCCAGATGGACGGCCGCGCAACCTGCGCTTTGCCTCGCACATGCACCCTACCCTGCCCCTCCCCCCTCCACCCTCCCCCCTCCCCCCGCTACGCCCTGCTCCTTCCCCCTGACCCCCTTCTCTCTCTTCGCGTGGGCGGGACCTGAAAGCAAGCCCCCAACTTGCTGCGCCCCTGTTCGCCGGTCCCCAGCACTCCCGCACCCCTTGCCTCGGCACCTAGGTCATTAGCCCATCACTCACCGTGCCCTCGTAAAACACTTGTGACATGAAACACTTGGATGCAATATACATGGACATAGATGAAATATTTGAAATATACTATTGCAACATATGTGTGAAACATATGCAACATCATATCTAGATAAAACACTTGCAACATGTGTGTGAAATATATGCAACATCAGATAAAACATTGCAACATATGTATGAAACATATGCAACATCCAGATAAAACACTTGCTACAATATATGTCTGAAACATATAAAATATTTTTTCAAAACGCTTACAACACATCACTGAAAACACTTGCAAAAATATGCAACATGTGCAACATCTCGATCTATTCTTACAACATCCATATGTAACAATTACAACATACCTACGAAACACTTGAAACATATATTTGCAACATAGGGGAGGAGAAGGGCGTGCTAGTCGATTCCGGTCGTCGAGGTGGGATCCGGTGACGCGCGAGCACCACCAGCACCAGCCATGCTCTCTTGGGTGCCCTTGGCTCAGCCAGGGAAGAAGACCTGAGGCGCCACGACACGTGCGCCCCAGTGGCCATGGCGGGGGCAGTGGCGCGCCTGATGGCGATGGGTGACGGACGGCGAGGGAGCGAGCAACGCAAGTGACTAGGATGCAGGTGAGCGGCGCAGGGAGCGAGGGCGCGAGGCGATAGGGGAAGGGCACGGTGCGGCAGCCCGACGAGCGCACGATGGGAGAAAGGGGCGAACGTATGAGCGGCCACGCTACGGAACCATGTGGATAAGCGCATGAGGAAGTGGGTATTTATTCTTCTGTTTCCGAGAGAGATGGGCCTCCTGCGGGGTTGTGTCAAGACGTGAGTCACGGACGGACATTCGAGTTGGATCATTATCGTTTCCAAAAACTATTTAATAGCCTCTCAAAATAGTCAACAGAATCTCTAAAGCAGGCTCATCAGGACCTTTTGAGTCGTCCCGTCTGCACACGGTTTAAGTGGCTAACCAATTTGACCCCCTGCGTATGCAGACGACCGGCTCCTTCACAGCGTCGTCGATCCTTTGTTTTTTCTTTTTTTCTTTTGTATAACAACATTTTGAATGAAAGTACATCACTTTTTTTAAATAATAACAAAATTTTGAATGGAAGTCCATCCGTTCCAAACTCCTTCCTCGGTTCCTCCATGCCCCTATACCTGCGTCTGCGTGTCTTCCATCTATGCTGCGCACGAGGAGAACGGCAATGGCATGACGCTAACGAAGCCCCACCCGGACTTCCTCAACGTGCTGCAGCCAGCTTCCAGCACACAGCCAGGCAAACCGTGGCCGGTGGCCCACGCCACATCGGGCTCCTGGGCCTACGGTTCGACCTACTTCCGGGCCGCCCGGAGAGCGTTGAAATGGTCCGAGGTCTACGCGCGTGAACGGGCTAGGCCTCCGTGCGCTAGATGGCAAGCCCGCCCCGCCTCCGTCCCTGCCGAGCTAGAAAAACAGGATAGAGAACAACTATTTTATATATAAATTACTAACATTTATGATATAAAATAAATACTATTAGATTAGTTATAGAATATATTTTATAGTACATTTATTTAGAGATATAAATGTTAATACTATTTACTATAAACTTTATCAAACTTGAGTTAGTTTGACCGGCACAGATCTCATAATTATATTTTTTTATGGACGAAAGGGAGTATATCGGACACAAGAATCAGTTGAAGGTTTTTTCCTCTAAAATCTCTATTTCTAACGGGAAGGACGTAAAGAGATTCTTAGAGCTGGACTTTGTGTTATAGACACTACTTAAAGTGTGGAGGATTATGATAGATGGCAAGATGTTTGGAGCTCTAGGCTACTTAGAATGTTGTCTTGCATTTGCTAACTTTTTTGTTGTGATAGTTGCGCATGATTGCTTTGCTTGGGCATTGACAATGAGTTTTGCAAGACTTTTTCTAAGGAACGTGTGTAACCTTACACCTATGGTGTTGTTAAGCTTTATAGGCAGTACCTAAGATAGTGGATGTTGAACCTTTTTTTCTTCGTGACGAATCACTTGATTAGACACGTTCGACAAAAATATCATCACTATTCAAGCTACACACCTCCAACGATAAATTTTTGGAGCAAACTACCCCTCACTAAAAAACAAAAACACGTCTCTTTTTCTCGACACGCAACACTCACATTGCAGGTCCCTACTAAGATGGAACCATGTCATTCTAGTATGTATATGTACAAATGCATTGCTGATTATGGAAAACATGAAACGTATTTTTTTTCCTGTTTCCTTCGTTAGTCTAGTTTGTAGCCTCACTTGTGATCTGCATGCAGTGGTAATTAGAGTCGAATATGACATGTCAGCATCAAACATCCCCTCTATGAACAATTCGCACATCAACCCACATGTGTTGAATATGTTGATTGGATTGTATTGTCATGAAAATTAAATTAAGTTTCAACACAATCTACTTCAATACACGTGGATTAAGTAAACACATGTGCATCCAAATAAGTTCTAAAGGTGATATTGAAAAAAGGTTGGTATTTGTTGTTTGAAAGGTGTTAAAAAAAGGAGACGGTTTCACGAATTAACGAGCATCTAAACTTGCTTATAAGAGTTAGGTTACGAAATAGACTTAGGGTGTGTTTAGTTCCCCATTTTACTCAAAAAATTTTAGATTTTGGCTTATCATTTTGCAGAATAGAACTAAGCACCATACAATTTTTTTTTGGCAAAAATGTATTCATTCTCCATTTTAGATAAAAAAACTAAAAAGTCAAAAAGTCCTCACCCACCCTATGAAAAATTTGGCATTTTAGATGGAACTAAAGACACCCATGAAAATTCTGGCATTTTACATTTTGCATTCCATGGGGAACTAAACACAGCCTTATTTGTATTGACAAATCTAAAATCAAAGATAGGTTTGAAGAAAAATCCCCAAACCAAAAATAATCTACCAGTTCCCTACGGCATCATCCATTTTACTAGAACCCAGACCAATCTAGAAACTCAACCACACATTGTGGTCCACGATCGGGATCCCCCACAACTCGAACCTCATCCGTTTAGCAAGCCTCCAAGAACGTCAATTTCAGCGCTCATCTCAACTCACGCTTCCATTTTCGCCTCTTTCCTCCGTCTCCCCTTTTCATCTCAACTCATGGTTCCATTTTCCCCTCTTCCCTCCGTCTCCCCTTTTTCCAGCCACATTTTGTTTCCAAACATTTTTTTGTGTACTGTGTGCGCTACTGTGCTCCATTTGGCTGTTGCAGGAGGAACAAGTGCGCACACAATCGCAATGGCGCACCTACCTTCACCTTCGCCTTCACCCCTCCCCTTGTTTTCGACGATTCCACTGCCCCTTCCTCAAAGGCCACGGCTTTTTTTTTCACGAACCAACTGCGACAATCCAGCCAATTCTGATTCTGATCTCTAGGCCCTCTCTTCCTGTGGATGCCATCGGGGCGCTCGCCGGGGCAATATCCGCCACGACAGCGACGCCGCCGCGCTCCCTCGACGAGACCTCGTGGCTGCCCCCGCGCAAAGCTCCGGCCTTTCTTGGCCCCGACCCCTCCTCCCCGCCGCCGGCGCCGCGCTTGGCTTGATGCTCGACGTCTGCGCGCCGCATGGGCCCGTCAAGCTCCCGGCTGCGTCTGTCGGCGGGGTGCGAGTCGCCTGGGTCACCGGCAGGTGGTGGTGGCGATCGGCGGCGGCGCGCCATGGCGTCTCCGCGCGGGCCTCGTCCTACGGTTCCCGGATCGGGCTCGATTCCCAGGTTGGTTGGCCTTCCTTCCCCGTTCTTGAGCATTTCGTCGAACAGCTGGGGAGCACAGAGCATCTCGTCGAACAGTTGGGGAGCTGGGAGCATCTCGTCGAACAGTTAGGGAGCAGCTCCGAACGCGCTTCTGGGGTCTTGACAGCGTCTAGTTCTACAACATTCATTAGTAGCTTTCCTAGTTCTTTACGAAATATAGCTGTTGGCCTGTACTTGCTCATCAAGTAGTTTATCCTGATTCTTGGGGGGGATTTTGTCTTGCAGTGCAATATGATGCTACACATGAGCTTGGATTTCCTTTCTTGTTTGCTTGCATCGATAGCTCCATGCCAATTTTGTATTGAGTATTTTCCTACTTCCGTTTGTCATGGATGAGACGATGATGCTGTATTTGATGGGTCGAATGGTTTCTTGTAGAATTTTCACACAAGGGACCTCTCCCAGTTGTTGTGGGTCGGTCCGGTGCCCGGTGACATCGCAGAGATTGAGGCCTACTGCCGCATATTCCGTGCTGCCGAGCAGCTCCACACTGCGGTCATGTCAGCACTCTGTGATCCGGAGACAGGAGAGTGCCCTGTACGCTATGATGTGGAATCAGAGGATCTGCCAGTGCTGGAAGACAAGGTCGCTGCCGTCCTTGGCTGCATGCTGGCGTTGCTGAACCGGGGAAGGAATGAGGTGCTCTCAGGGAGGTCGGGTGTTGCAAGTGCCTTCCAGGGATCTGAGGACAGCAACTCTGATAGGATCCCACCGCTTGCCTTGTTCCGTGGAGACATGAAGCGCTGCTGTGAGAGTATGCAGGTGGCGCTTGCCAGCTACCTTGCACCGAGTGAGCCCAGGGGATTGGACGTGTGGAGGAAGATGCAGAGGTTGAAGAACGCTTGTTACGATGCAGGTTTCCCAAGGCCTGATGGTTATCCATGTCCGACATTATTTGCAAATTGGTTTCCAGTGTACCTTTCGATTGTGTCAGATGATTCAGGAACAGATGAGCTAGAGGTTGCATTTTGGAGGGGAGGGCAAGTCAGTGAGGAGGGACTGGTATGGCTACTAGAAAAGGGATTCAAAACTATTGTTGATCTCCGGGAAGAAGATGTTAAAGATGATTTGTACCTTTTAGCAGTTCAGGAAGCTGTCTCATCTGGGAAGATAGAGGTGGTGAATATGCCAGTTGAGATTGGAACTGCACCATCAGCTGAGCAGGTTCAGCAATTTGCAGCTCTTGTGTCAGATGGCACAAAGAAGCCCATTTATCTCCATAGCAAAGAAGGTGTTTCTAGGACGTCTGCAATGGTCTCAAGATGGAAACAGTATGTTACTCGTTCAGAGAGATTGGCTGTCCAAAATCGCTCTCTAAATGGGAATGGTAAGGTCCTGACAAGTTACAAGGCCATGCAGCACATGGGCAGCCCAAGTTCCTCTACAAATGGAACTGAAAATGGTACGATAGCGGAATCTGATAGGACCATGAACAATGGGGAATCATGTGAGATAGACATAGAGACAGCTCGTCATAATCTGGAGGTCACTAATGCACTTTCCAATGATCAAAGCACTCAACAAGGTCAAATGCCTGGCACCGGGGCAGAACTCTTGTCAAACTTTAAACTGGAGAGTAACCCCCTTAAAGCACAATTTCCTACTTGTGATGTTTTCTCTAGAAAAGAGATGACCAGGTTTTTTAGAAGCAAAAAGGTTTATCCAAAATCTGTTCTGAACTCTAGGAGACGATCAAGTAGCTTGCTGGTCTCAAGGAGAAAACAAAATCTCAGCGCGGAGCGTAATGGAACCATGGACTATGAAGCAGCAGAGTTTGCAATTCTGGAAAGTTCAAATGGGAAATCATTTGACAATGATTATATTCTATCAGTTGCTTCAGGTATCACTAATGGAAAACCTTCCAACAATGGAGCCTCCTCATTAATTGAGGAAAAGGAAACGGAAGTTTTAGTCGCTACTGTTGATACTAGAGCATCTGCCAGCAGTTCTAATGGAAAGGTTCAGGTTGGATCACAAAAATCTGCTGAAAAGAATGGTGCCCCTTATCTTGAGAGAAACAAATCAGATAATGTTGATGGAAATATGTGTGCTTCTTCAACTGGTGTCGTTAGACTCCAGTCAAGAAGAAAAGCAGAGATGTTTCTAGTACGTACGGATGGATTTTCTTGTACTAGAGAAAAAGTAACAGAATCATCTCTGGCTTTTACGCATCCTAGTACCCAGCAACAGATGCTTATGTGGAAATCACCTCCAAAGACTGTCTTACTTTTGAAGAAATTAGGCGATGAGCTCATGGAAGAAGCTAAAGAGGTGAATGTCACATTTCCATTTAGAGCATATATATTGTTTTTCCTTGATCCTTCAGATACCTACACAGGTTGTATTAATTTCTTGTATCTGGTATCAATGGATTACTCATCTCAAGGAAGCTTAGGGTTCTTGACATATATAATGAATTTTCTGCTTGAGAAATTTGTGCATGAAAATGGTTTCATGTTCTGGAGGTACTTTGTTGTTTTCTGCTACCGAGTACATAACTATTTTGTGGTAAGGTGTAAGAAAATAGATTAATAGAGATCTAAGGACTGTACCTGACAGACAATTAGTCAGTGAACATATATGTGTCGTTTCTTGATAGTTTAAAGTTTTTATTTAGTTTTAGTTTGTTGAAAGATTTTAATCGATTAATAATTGCCAATTAAGGGCTTCGCTTTAAAGCTAAAAGAACTGTATGAAGAACTGGGATACCCAAACAGGGATATTGACTGGTTATTGCACTGATTGGATACCATAACCTGTTCTAGTGAGGTACTGGTGGATCTCATTTCATGTAGGGTTAATCTTTGGTGTGATTTTGGAACTGTGGCTAAGCAACTGATAAAGATTTCAGTGCATCAATTTTGACAACATATCTTTAAAAAGGCAAAGATGGTCTTAGTTTAATTCTCTTCAAAGCTGTTCTAATAGTCACTTTGTCTACACAATTCATGTTCTTATATGCAGTAGTTCTCTTCTTTGTTCAGCAAAATGCATAGCATCTGGCATTCTAAACTTCAAATCACTTCCTTTTCAGGTTGCTTCATTTCTGCATCATCAAGAAAAGATGAATGTTCTTGTGGAACCTGATGTTCATGATACATTTGCTAGAATTCCAGGCTATGGTTTTGTGCAAACCTTCTATACTCAAGATACCAGGTACAAAGTCAGCATTTATGTTTGTGATAAGTGCGAAGGTGCATATATTTTCATATTACTATTTACTAACAGTGCTTTGTATTTAAATCAGTGACCTTCATGAGCGAGTTGATTTTGTTACATGCTTGGGTGGTGATGGACTCATTTTGCATGCATCAAACCTATTTAGAACTTCTGTACCACCTGTTGTCTCCTTCAATCTCGGATCTCTTGGGTTCTTAACTTCACATAATGTACGTTTTAATATTCTCTCAGAGATAATTTTATCAGACTAAGCTGTTTTTGTGTCGAAACTAAGCATATTATCATTTTATTCACCTCAGTTCAAAGGTTTCAGACAAGACTTGAGAGATTTAATCCATGGGAACAACACACTTGGAGTTTATATAACCCTTAGAATGCGTCTAAGTTGTGAGATCTTTCGTAAAGGAAAAGCAATGCCTGGTAAAGTGTTTGATGTGCTGAATGAAGTTGTTGTTGATCGAGGTTCCAATCCATACCTATCAAAAATTGAGTGTTATGAGCATAACCACCTTATCACTAAGGTATGATTCAGAGAGTCCTAGAAAAAAGATGTATCTCTTTCTCTTTGCATCTTGTCACTTGGTGACTGCATGCCACTGTGTTATCTAATATTTTATTTTATATATTTCTGCTTTGTAATTCAATAGATGGAGTCATGAAGTTAGGCTTTTTTTTCTCAACTGTATTATGCTTGACCAAGTCAACAGCTGCATTGAACTATAGAAGCCATAATTACCCTTTTTTTATTACTGTTCATATGATTGTTTTCTCAAAATAGTCCGACGATAAAGGATATCTGTATTGACTTTATGTTCCAACTTTTAAGTTTTCTCCAAGTTAAATGTCATTAGTTACTGCTTACTTTCTTGCATAATATATCGATTGCATGAACTGTTTGCTGCCAGCTAATTGTTGGAATACTAATGTAGATACACTTTGAGCCAGCCTGCTACAGTTAACCCTCCTACCCCTGAAGATTATATTATTCCGTTCAGTACAAGTATTTCTGGATAAATTCAGTATTGTTGTTTAAACATTCCATAACTTTCCTAACTCAAAAATATATCTATAGGTGCAAGCTGATGGGGTGATAGTTGCAACACCAACTGGCAGCACAGCATATTCTACTGCAGCAGGGGGATCAATGGTAGGTTAATTCTTACAAGTTATAACCATTATTAAACCATATCATGACATGGGAAAGTACATTTTCCTGTGCCATGATGACACCTGTGACCTGTCTCTTCAAATGCTTTTCGCTCCATGTAACAAAAGGATATTTCCTATTTATAAAGCATTGGGCTGTTGCTTTTACATGGAAATGGAATCACAATATTTTGGTTACACAGATATAATGTCTACCATGTCATGTTTCTATGGAGAAAAACACTTTGCAGATGTCAAGGCTCAATAATTAGAAACAGTGTTATGCCTTGTTTGTTTGCTTTTACAGTGTATTGTTGCATTCATGTGTGTTAAGCTCTAAACTGTTTCTTCTCCTGTGCATACCTACATATCAATTGAATGAACAGTAATTCACTATGGTCATTTTGTTTTTTCTTGTCTAGGTTCATCCAAATGTCCCATGCATGCTGTTTACTCCAATCTGCCCTCACTCACTGTCATTTAGACCTGTCATCCTTCCGGATTCTGCCCGGCTTGAATTAAAGGTACTGAACAACTAATGAGATGTCTATTGTTTCTGTGCAACCTCAATTAATGTACTGTATGAACATTTTAGCTCGTCAAGTTTTACCCCACAACGTACCTTGGTTTGCTGACTGATGAACTTTGCACCGTTATTGGATTGCCATTGCACTTGCAACTTTACTAGATACCAGATGAGGCAAGAAGCAATGCATGGGTTTCATTTGATGGCAAAAGGAGGCAGCAATTGTCAAGAGGAGACTCTGTTCGTATATCCATGAGTCAGCACCCACTCCCAACTGTTAATAAATCTGACCAAACGTGTGATTGGTTTCGCAGCCTGATCAGGTGCCTCAACTGGAACGAGAGATTGGACCAGAAGGCACTATAGACGCTAGATTTTTTTTTTGTTTCTGTACATATCTAGATTTACATACAGATATAGTTTTGTTTTTCTTCCAACATGTACAATGTGTAACTTCAAAAAGGTTTGCACATAAAGAGCTCCATAGCTTATTGCGCTGGCATTGCAGTGGCACCACATGTTACGAGAACATTGTCCGTGTCTGTAAATCAACCACGAATCAATCACATATATATGGAGCTATGTGTTTTTACCCCTGTTAACAGGGGTCTAATTGTGACTTTGCCTATTTATTGAATTTTTTCATTTGGCCTATACTTTTCCAAAACGAAGGCAAAGTTCCTGTTCCTTTTACAGCGGTTCAATTCAGCTAAAAATAATTATTTTTCCACGTGAATTTTCCTCTTGATTGTTTAGTACTATATTTGTTTTTAACCTCTATTTTGACTTCATATTAAAGGATTTTTATAGCAAAATTTTTTAATATTTCAAATTTAAGCAAACTCTAACAAGCTGTACATGCTTAATCCACCATTGGTGAAAGCCGAGAGGGTTAAGATAAGGTCAATAGTTAGTTTGGTATTCTATTTACTTTTTTATCTTTCTTGTTCTTTAATTCATTTATTCGGCCTTGAGGTATGGAAGAGTCTGTAACAGAATGAACGGTGGCTTTGAATAAAAAAAGAGAGTAAAATTACAAAGTAAAAAACAACAGTAAAATTACAAAGTTAGAAAAAATGAGGATAAAATTATAATGTCCTTTAAAGTAGGGGGTAAAACTACCAATCTGCATACATATATATATATTATTTCTAGCCCTAACAGTGGATGTATCGAGTTATTTTTGGATTAACATTTCTTTTTTGTGCCTTTTTTCCCCATCTTCATGATGCACTTGACTCGGCGATAAGGAAAATTCCGCCAAGTGGAGTAGCAAAATTTAAATTTGGCTGTTCCAATTAGTGATAGGATTACATTTTTGCAATTTTTTTTACTAGGGCTATATTGTTTTTAAAGAGAGAATTAAATAAAAAATCAAACCAAAAAAATCTTCATCCCACTCATACATGGGCTGTTATGGGCCATCAGTGTCGACAACAATTCTCAAATCCGACGAGCCCACAGAAAAGAGAGCACGCTGCGCGAAACGGCAGTAATATGCTTGGTGGTCCGTGAATCTTTTCACGGTGCTATATGCAGATTTGAGTTCCCAGTACATAGAGATTAGAGAAATATGGTTGAATCTGTACAGGTTCAATTCAGCATTATTAATTAATAGAATAGAATTTGGCATACATTTCTCTGTATTTTGTGAGAGTGTTTCTGTCCTTGAATGTTTGTACATGATGACGTGTTGAGAAACTACATGTGCACACACGGTAATTTAACAAACTCCACGTACGGAAATTTCTGGCAAACGACAAATATTTAAATTTGGATATAACCGGGGAAAAAAAATTATATTAAGCCATGCTTCTGCTTGTGTTCTGCCTGTACGTATATGATTACGGGCATGTGATTGCAAGCATATGCGGATACAGCACAAATTTAACCCAAGTCATCTTGTGTCTAAAGTACATGAGACACATCTTGTTGCTTCAGATGCAAGTGCATGTTGACACACACATAGATCAACTCAATGATCAAATTACCTGCGTGAACAGAGGCGGCCGTGGAATTTGTATGTCCGGATGTCCCAAAGAATGTGCGTACGGCCTGGCCCGTTACAGTTTACAAATGTGTATCTGCGACGGGAAGGGCCCATGCGGAATCAGGAGGCCGTTGATGCGGCCGCTCAGGCCCAAGGCCCTGGAGCGAGAAAAAGAGAAGGGCTGCTGGTACCTGTGTTTCGATAGTCCAACAACCAAAAGCGAAAGGGGATTGCTCGGGTAATAAGAAGGGGGCCATTTAAAGTCGCTTGGGACCCACGTTTAAGGTGATAATCGGATTATAACAGGATTATCTACTCTGTACCTACCTTCTCTCCGCAGCCGAATTTATTATTATTTTTTGCTTTGCTTTCTTTTTTTTTTGAGAAATTTTACAAGATTCGGTGAAAATCTTCTTAAGTTGTGAACTTATATTTGAGAAATACAAGTTATTGTCAACTTATATCGGATTTACACTTAAGTTGTGAGTTATGATGATTATTTTGGTGTAAGTTTCAGGTAAAAATAAAATTATTAGTAAAACTAAAAATTTGAGTACGGGAACCAATATTTTACGAGGGCAAGTAGATGCTGATGTAAGAGTACGCGCCCATGGAGAGCCTCGCCGGTGGGTTTTGTCACGATCCCATTGGAATCAGACGGATTCAGAGAAAGATTATGGGGATACATCAGACATAGGGAATAGTTCAGGGTTCAGAGTTTGTCTACTACATTGCATAAACCTGAATCGTTACAGCATCTGCTAATTTATATACGTGCCGGACAGTCAACAGTGCACGGCAACGGCTTATGGCTGCCAGCGCGCTAGACAATACTCCTAGTGGCCAAATGGCCCAACTAACCGACGTTACACCTAGGTCCACTGGACGACAGCCAGCCTCCACTACTCTCGCCGCTTTCTTCCGTGTTGCCGGACGCCCAACACCTGCTCTTCTTGCACATCCTGACAGGTTTCTTCTTCTTTCTTTCTTGAACAGAGCAGCGAGCAACTTTTCCGATCGTTGAGTAGCTAGCCTATGCACTGCAGGCAAGTCCGGCGTGCGCCTGGACTGGACACGGCAGCTCCGGCCGGGTAGTGCTCGGCGCGGCAAAGGCTGCCAGCACCGGCGCGCACTCGTCTCCATCACCTTTGGTCAGCTACCCAAGCTGGTGACTGTGCCACCCATCACTACCGGAAACCGGTTGTTTGTCGAGTGTCTGAAAGTTTGCTGAGTGCATTCTATCGGGCACTCGGCAAACAACCACTTTGCCGAGTGCCTGTCATGCCCTGTTTTTCAAAGAAGATAAAACACTCGTTATATATGTGTCCAGGAAGTCCACACATACAATAATAGAATAAAAACATTAAAACAATGTTTATATAAAGTGGAATACATACTATATTAACGCTTACAACTATCAGAGTATCGCAGAACGAGTGCTAAACTTCTGCTCGGGCTCCATTCTTCTCAGGGACGGCTGACTGGAGGCTCCGTATGCCAAGCACTTGTAACAGAGTTCTGAAAACTTCACTACACCTTTATCCTTCTTCTGAGCAACACCTTACTACACACTGGAGTGTGGGGAAAATAGCAAGGGTGAGCACATGTCGTACTCAACAAATATAGCAAGGGGTTCATGTGGCTCAAATAGCTGACATTGGTTAACTGCAGTTAGCTTTTAAGTGTATATCATGTTTAGCGATTAATAGCGACAAGGTAGCAATTATTCCCATAACCACATGATCAATGTAAGCATAATTAATATAAAAGCATAAACGATAAGTAAATGAGCATCTTAACATAACAAGAATCATCATCTTTAATGTAAATGTCTCTAAGGTCGCTCGTATCCGTAAGCACGGCTAGTATACCAGTTTATTAAACTCTGCGCAGAGGTGTACACTTTCAGTGTGAGTCATGATTTCCAAATACATGGAGAGGCCATTCCCAAAACACCAAAAACCTTATAAAGCATCTCAAAGGCTCGTCTAACAAGTTAGGACCACTAGGATTCTGTAACCTGCAAATGTAGAGCCCTCCTTCCGTATGGCACAACGACCGCAACCTATACTCATAAGGACAGAAGCCGCACTACACCCAACCCGAGAAACACCCCATTTGCGCCTTTCGGTAACCTCTAACAAGCTAGAAAAGGTCCTTCAAGAGTCTTAAGTCAGAGCCATATAACCCTCACAGTTATACTATAAATCCCGGATAATCACGTACAGATAAGATCTTATGTTGCTAAAAAGTCATCTCCTAACCATCATAGCATAAAACATTAATTAAGTTACAAGATCATGGTTTAGTCATGCGCTAGCAGTTACTACCCAATGCATAACCCAAAGGTGACAAGGTATTCGGTAGTCAATTGCTAGGAAATCCTTAAAGGGGTGACAAAGGACGCATGCATATGAATTTAATGTGTAACATGAGTAGGTCATCAAGGAGGTCCTAAGCTATACTTGTCTTAAACTTGCTTTACACCCAAAGCAACTTGCTCAGAGAATCTTCAATCTGCATCTTTCATTCTGCATCTTCTGGTCTTTCAGTCTCTGGCACTTACGAACAGCTCTCTTCTTCTACTCATAGACCATAGTAACCAAGCATACTAACATACAAGCAAACAAATAGGAGATAACTAAGATCAACACACCACATGGGATAAAACAACGTACTTAAAGAGAACTAATTGCTACGGTCAAGAGAACGCAAGAGACACTAAAAACAGAGCTAACGTCATCAAGGACACGCCTATCAAGGTTAGCAACAAAACGAAGAAGACAAACTATACGCTTGATCTATTTTAGTTAATGAAATAAAGTGATTAGATATTTTAGAGAATTGTCCTAAAGTTGAATTGACCAAATTACATCAAGTTATAAATGCTAGAGTTAAACCTAAGTCATATTTTATTTATGAACAATTATATATCATTAATGCCATTTAAAGATTTATAGTTTTGAAATATAAAACACGTGAGATCAGTTAATTGGATCATTATATGTTACTTGGTTGATCTAAGCATGTCATTGTTAGAAAGGCATTTATATTGATATTAGTCATGTTAACATTTATTTATGAAGGACCAGAGTTATAAACCTAAGTTGCTTCTAATAAATTAAAAGACATTAAATAACTACTACTCAGATTAAGTATATATATGTTTCATGTTTAACTAAACAAATTATAATATATATGTTGTCCTATGTTTCTTTTATTTATAAACATTAACATTATTTAAGTCACTTCAACATTTATTTTCTTTGAAAACATAAAACAGGTAGAATCATATACTAGAAACATTTCATGCAGAGGGTGTACCTAAGCAAGTTATATTTAATAAAGACACTCAAGTTGGTATTGATCAAAATAACATTTAATTATAAAAGGTAGGAGACAACCCCCTAATTTATTTCTACTTAAAACTTTGTTGCATAAATATTAATACTTAACTTATAAAATTTAGACACATATGACATGTTAGACACCATTGCTAACAAGTAGCTTATGGCCGGCATGGTTTCAACGCAACAGAACATGTTTAAAACCCTAGGTGGTTTCTAATAAAAACTAATAAATAAATATTAATCAAATTACATTTTAAATCAATAAATTTATAGACCAGTAACATGATAAAGGTTACCACTACTGCATAGAGTGTGACGACATGAATCTAACGCAACTTGAACCACCCAAATCGGACTTAAAACGAGAAAACAACGGAGATAATACGATCGATGGCAATTCTGTAATTGTTGTCATCTTGTACCTTGGATCGGCCTTCACCTTCTTCGTGAGGACAGCAGCCATGGGAGGTGCTGCTGTTCGTGTGCTAGGGAAGGGAGGGGCTTAGCCTCGGCTTGCCAGCCAGCAGGTGTCGCAGCTGCAGCGCTGGGGCCCACAAGGGCGCCCGGGGCAGGGGCCCACGTGGCCTGCTGCTTGGCCGGTGGCCACAGGCAGCGGCGGCGGCCGTGCTGCTCGCGTGAAGGGAAAGGGCCGCGCGCTGGGGCGCCGGATGGCGTCGCCAAGGGAGAGGCGAAGGACGACGAGGTGCCCGGAGGGACGGAGAAGAATGAACAGCCACGGTGGTTTCTCGCCGGAGAAGAAAAAGAAGACAGGGATTCACGCAAATAAGTATATCATGGTGAAGAGAACGACGAGGGCTACCTCCTAGTGGTGGTGGTGGTTGGCATCGAGACGCGACGGTTTGACCAGAAAAGCTCGCCGGAAGTTCGCCGGAACGCAAGCTGTACCTGATGAACTTCGGCGAGGGATGGAGGGAGCTACGAGTGGAGGCTCGCGATGGGTTTTTTTATCTGGCAGTGTGTCGAGGAGAACACCGACATATATATAGGTCTAGGGTTTAAAAATATTTCGTAATTTTTTAATTTTGGGATTATTTTAATTCCGTAAATACAATAATTTTAGAAAATCTAAAATCATTTTTTTGGCCGCGAAAAATAGCTTGGAGCTCAGAAAAATCACCGGAAAAATTCTGAAGACACTTGGAGAGATAAGGAACTCAACTAAATGGGTTTAGACACATGAATAGATTATTAAGATGATCGAGAAAAAGATAAATCTTAAAGAAAAAGGAATTTAATTGCAGAAAAGGTTGGAAAATTTCTCCAGAGCAGAAGAATCGTCGTCCTATCGTACTTTGAAACCATTCGCACTCACAAACACCAAAAGCAAGCATCACATCAAGTAATATCCCGTCAAATTAATTTGGAAAAGTTCAAATATTCAATTTTTTCTATAACTAATTGACGCTAACTTAAATTAAACTTTGAAAATTTTATCCCAATATCAAAACATTTATTTTAATTTGTGTTTTCTATGCACAACCCAAAATCAGAAATTTTGGGGTGTGACAGTGCCAAACACAAAACACTCGGCGAACATGAAGCACTTGGCAAAGTAGTTATTTGCTGAGTGTCTAAAATTTAACACTCGGCAAACAGCTAGTTTACCCAGTGCTAGACACAAAACACTCGGCAAACAAGAAATACCCGATTTTTTTCACCCTTTGCTACACTGATTTCTCTTTTTGATCTTTGGTTAAATCTTGTAACTAGTTTTTCTCCGTCATACTGACTCTAAATTTGATGATTTTTTTTTCTAAAATTTTCTAAAATCTTGCTCTATTAATTTATTGTGTTCTTATAGCTATTACTTGAGTTATCTTTTCTTGTGACTTTCAAAATTATGAATTTCAAAAAATGACAACTTTAAAGCACATTTTGAAGCAGTAAATTAATTCAAATGAAAAAGTTTCAACTACAAAGTTGTATAACTTCGCAAGATCTATAACTTTTATTTTGGTCATTTCTTCATTCGATAAAGCAATAGTAACGTTGTTCACAAAATCTACATCTCTCATATAGTTTCATGAAACTAGAAGAGAGAGATATATAAGATTTGTGAACAATGTTACTACCACTATATCGGATGAACAAATGACCAAAATAAAAATTGTAGATCTTGAGAAGTTATACAACTTTGAAGTTGAACACTTTTTAATTTGAATTAATTTTGACAACGAAAAGTACATTTGAATTTCTCAAATTTGAAATTTAAAATTTTCAAACGACCTTGGATGGAGAAACAAGCAAAATGAGAGTTGTAGATCACAATAAGTTATGAAACTTCGTAGTTGACAACTTTTTTATTTGAAATCATCTTGTCAATGAAAACTAAGTTTGAATTTGCAAAAAATTGAAATTTGTTTTTTTAAAAGTACCTCGGACGGGAAACAGCTAAAATGAAAGTTGTAGATCTCGAAAGGTTATGAAACTTTATAATTGACAACTTTTTAATTTTAAATCATCTTGTCAATGAAAACTACGTTTGAATTTCTTAAATTTGAAATTCAAATTTTATAAACGACCTCGGATGGAGAAACTACCAAAATGAAAGTTGTAGATCTCAAAAAGTTATGAAACTTTATAGTGGACAACCTTTTGATTTGAATTCGTTTAGGGCCTCAAATAAGCAATTTACACTCGGTTTAGTATAATACATGGGGAACCAAAGCGGAATCTAGATACAAATGACAGTGTGGTGCAGTGGTAGAGGAGGGTACGCGCAAGGGAGAGGTCGCGGGTTCGAATCCGGCCAGCGCGCAAAAAATGCTGCGACTTTTTGCTATTTTTTCGGGTTTTTTCGGTTCAAAATTTTTGCTATTTTTTCGGGTTTTTTCGGTTCAAATTTTGCCGAGTGTTTTTTTTGCCGAAGGTCGACTCAGCACTTGCCGAGTGCCCGACAAAAAACACTCGACAAAGAGCTGTTTGCCATTTAAATTTAAACCGAGTGAGCTTTGTCGAGGGTGGCACTCGACAAACTAGCAGTGTCCGGTAGTGCATAGAGCGGCGACAGTCCCTTCCAGGCTTCGATGCGCTGTCGGTGAGGGTGGAGCACCATTTAAGCGCCTGTCGTGCGGCGACTACTACGTGGCATGTGCAGGGTACAACAACAACAATATAGCCTTTTGTCCCAAGCAAGTTTGGGTAGACTAGAGATGAAACTTAAAACAGACAAGAAACAGGGAAACTGGCATGTGCAGGGTAGCACTACGGAAATTTTGGTTCATGTGTCCCCCCTGGATTAAAAGTGATTGTGTGCAAGGATACTGGTATGAACTATGGAATCATTGTGAAAGGCAAAGATACATTATTTTGCTTGTGTGAACCATTTCTCCCTCCATTAAATAATGATATTACTATGAACCAATTAGCCATGTATTAAGCTTAGAAAAATGGGAGTCAACATGAGAAGTTTTAATGTCTGATAACAAACTGGATCAGGAGGTGCCAAAATGTCTTTGTATTCTCCATACTGTTGATGTCAAATTACCGATATGCAAATTTATGGTTCATAGAGCCACAGAACAATGGAACTTGCATGCCCAGCTACCTCAACTAATTGAGCATGTATACACAAGCATCAAATCAAAAATGAATTGTTACATTTGTACATGCTTCCTATCATGCTCGCCATATACACCGAAACACATTATTATATCGACGAGCGTATGTGTGATGTGTCGACTCATTTAGTTCAAGATTGTTAATGTACAGGATCACACGAATCACAAGCATTCAGTTCAGAGTTTGTCTACAAACAAGGGCGTTACATCCACAAGCTCAATATGTGAGCGCGAGGTTCTGTTCATCTAATGCCATGCAATGAAATCTCAATTTTTGATACGCAGAACCACACGCCTCCGCATTTGCAGACTCCATCCATCCTGCTTAATTTGAAGCTGTAAGATCCCTGTTAGCGAGGGGCCCTTGGTGGGTGGCGGCTAGGGTTTAGGGTGGAGGAGGTGGCGGCAGAAGGAGAGGCGGCGGCGCTGGAGGAAGAAGAGGAGGAAGAGGAGGTTGGCACAGAGAGGAGGAAGGGGAGGGGAATAGTTTCTTTATTGCTTGATTAGATTGATTACATCCTCCTTATATATATAGCCCCTATTGGGCTTGTATCCCAAGCAACTACGGGAGGTCCTTATAGATTGGATTCTCCCTTCTATAACAAACCATACTCTAATAAAGTAAACCATCCTAATCTAATCCTTCTTAGGCATGACGGTGGAGTGGGCGACGGCGCCCCGTCCCCAGGCGCGCGAGACCCCTCTGGGGGGCGTTGGGGTTGGCAGGTGCCCCTCCTTGGGCGGCTGGCGCCCCTCCCAGGGCCTCCTTAGGCCCATTATTTCCCAGTTGGGGCCATCTTATTAGACATATGACATCACTCCCCCCTTCTCTGATCAGCGCGTCCTCGCGCTGAATCGTTGTCCAATCGTTGACGCCTTCAGGTGGAAGCCTATCACCCCAAGGAATGTCTGCGAGTTGAACTGTAAAGTGTCACAAGATGGCGTTGAAGTCATTGGTGTGGATGTTGTGGTCAGAGAACTGGAAGTAGTAGTTGCAGGAGCTGAAGTAGCCGTTGATATAGTGGCTGTTGGGTTCAGGTTCGTCCACAGGTTCAGGGGCATAGCGTGCTGCAAATATGGTGGTACCTGGAAGTGTTCCCTGAAAGTGGAGCATTTGCATGACCCGTGGAGGGTGTGGGAACGAGTATACCTGGCCTGCCTGAATCTGCCCTCTTATTCGGCGACACAATGCTGTTGCTATGATGAATGGTGTAGCTGTGGTGAAGTGCTGGAGCTGGCTGAATAGGAGGTCACCCGTGTTGTAGTTGGCTGGAGAGATTAACGGGTGTCCGTTGACATGCTGCCTGCTGATGTAGACATCGTTGATGGAAAGGAATTGTTGGCCATTGTCATCGAAGAAGATGATAGTTGCTGGTGGCAATATGCGTTGAGGCCATTCTTCTAGTAATAAAATACTCATGGGGAATGCCTGAGTTGTTGGTGAGGACGTCGTTGTTTGTAGACCGATGGCAAGAAGCTGTGGTGATGTAGTACCAATTGATTCGAGCAAGTCTTGCAGCAGTGGAGATGTTACCGGGATATAGTAGCGGTCGTTGTAGCGGATAATGCCATCTTGGAGGGACCATGCCGGTGCTGCTGCATTTACTTCGATGGTGGCGTTGATCATCTGGAGTTCACGTGGAGGCAGCTTTGGTGGTGGAGGGACGTCGAGTGTTGGTGTCGCCATCGAAAGGGGAGGAGCAGATGTACGTGCCGTCCTCCCTGTCGGGGCGTCCCTTGCCCGCTATGCCTCGAGAGTGAGACTGGCTGCAATGATGCGTTGTTGGGGTGCATGGCCGCTCTGGTGTTGCAGCTGTCCAATGGGAGAAGTGCCGATGCCGATGTCGGGGTCGCTGTAGGGGGTGGTGTTGAGGCGCGTGCCATCTTGCCCGAAGGGGCGTCGACTTCTGAGTATGCTGTGTAGTCGGGGGAGGTTCGTGCGACGTTGCTGGTTGTAGATGCTGGATGCTCCCGAACATGTACCAGCGTGGTGGCCGTCTCCATCTCTCGTGAGTGGTATTGTGCGATTGTCGCCTAGAGCGGATCTTGTAGGCCGGTGATGAAGAGGGTGATCTGGTGAAGTTTGCTGGCGGTGCTGACGTGGAGCACATAGGCGGTGAAGTTGTCAGTGTAGTCATTCACGGAGCCGTTCGGAGGTGCGAGGTCGTTGGCTTTATCTCGACCGATTGGCGGGTCAGGAACACGGATGATGCCTTTGGTGAAGCACGCTCGCGTGGTCATCTGTTTGTCCTTTGTTGAGCGGGTGAACCCTTGTTGTGCCGCTCCTGTTAGGGAAAAGACTGCATACCGGATTTGGTTGTTGTTTGGTACGTGGTGCAGCTTGAAGAAGAGGTTCCGTGAGAGCCACGGTAGTGGATACGTCAAATCGTCGAATGTAGGGGTTGTCAGTCGAGTCGTGACGAGATGCTAGAGTGGAGGTGGTGGCGCCTGCTGAACTGGTAGCCAGTAGGCCGGCTGTAGGAGTCGACGGCCGACCGAGTCTAGTTGGGTGTCGGCCAAGCATGGGGAGGCACAACAGCAGTGGTGGCTGCGGTGCTGGCGGTGTCGTTGTCGTTGTCAGAACCGAGGAGATCTTCTTGTGGCATGGATACTCGTCATTGCGACGATCGTCGTTGTCCCCAATCTTGGAGGCGAGGTCATTGTGGAGATGGCCGACAGTGACGTGGCTAGCTGCATCTTCGCTGCGAGGTGCAGCAGGCAGTGAGGGTTTGGCGATGTCAGGCAGCAGTGGGTTGCTGCGGCTGTTGGCGGCGATGGTAGCCCCAAAGTTGGTGATTGGAGCGTTGTTGAGCAGCAGCGGGCTGCTGCTGGTGTTGGTAGTGACGGCGGCTCCGTAGCCGCATGCTTTCTCGAAGGTGTGCAAGCGTGCGTCCAGTTTGGCGAGCTCGTCATCGAAGTTCTGGAGCAGCTATTGCACATTGGTGGTGGTGGCAGCCATGGATCGTCTGGTCTCTAAGGGTTGGGGGGTGGTGGCTATGGCAGCGGCGTGGGGATCGTAGTGGTCTCCGATACCAGTGTAAGATCCCTGTTAGCGAGGGAGCCCTTGGTGGGTGGCGGCTAGGGTTTAGGGTGGAGGAGGTGGCGGCAGAAGGAGAGGCGGCGGCGCTGGAGGAAGAAGAGGAGGAAGAGGAGGTCAGCACAGAGAGGAGGAAGGGAGGAAGGGAAGGGGAGGGGAATAGTTTCTTTATTGTTTAATTAGATTGATTACATCCTCCTCATATATATAGCCCCTATTGAGCTTGTATCCCAAGCAACTATGGGAGATCCTTATAGATTGGATTCTCTTTTCTATAACAAACCATACTCTAATAAAGTAAACCTTCCTAATCTAATCCTTCTTAGGCATGATGGTGGAGTGGGCGACAGCGCCCCGTCCCCAGGCGCGCGAGACCCCTCTAGGGGGTGTCGGGGCTGGTAGACACCCCTCCTTGGGTGGCTGGAGCCCCTCCCTGGGCCTCCTTAGGCACATTATTTCCCAGTTGGGGCCATCTTATTAGATGTATGACACAAGTCAACATTGCTCGACAAGCAGGTATCAGAACACATCTTCCCTGTCGCAATTTGACAATCAGATCTGGCTACAAGCAAGATGTTCTGGTTCACCTCCACAACTAAGGAATCTCACTTGACGGAGTCACATTAATGCTCTGTGACCAAACCCTGTCTATGATATTCTGCCTGCCTATTAAATCTTCTTCATATCCTAATGACCTACACAAGACGCTAGATTTAAATGAGTTGGACAATGCATTTGCCGATTGCCGAGTAGAGCATGTTGATGATTGGACAAACTACACACCTGAGATTCTGTCTGCATCTCACTGAAAGGGTAGTAAGTAGTGGGAGCTGGGGAGGGGGCTGGTGCCGAGTTTAAGTTTTGAACCTTTGTACCAGGGGTGTTGTCTTGCTTCTGTTGCCTAGAGAAAATAAACAACAGTTACCATACCTAACATGAAGCAGGGATGATCCCATCCTTGAAAGCAGGGGCAGGACCATCCCATCCTTTATATCCCAGAACCAAACACACCCTTACCGCAAACAAGTTGCCAGATGAAAGTTTTCTGCTACGTAGATGTCATAGAGTGAACATGTTGCTCTGTGTGAATATTCAATTTGTTATTATGTGAGGAAGTGGAAGCTCTATCAGTCATCAGAAATGATGATTGAATGCTTCATTGTTAAAATGAAAGTTCCAGATGCTCCAAAATAGCATATCTCAGGGCTCTAAACAGTTCTACAGAAAACTGAGCATTCCAAATCTATCCAAACATACGCGTGTACAAAATGCATAATGTACCAACTTACATGTTCAGCCAGCTCCTTGAAATGCCAAAGGAGTGATCTTTCTGCTCTTGAACAACAGAATTGTCAGGTTCAAATATCTGCATCGGAAGTTAAGGATACAACAGTAGTACATTTGTAAAGTACAGTATGGAGTAAGAACAGCAAAACATTTATCACCAACTGCTAGGAGATTGTACGTCCTGAATCTGCAGTATAAAAAATGGGATGTTTCGCTTTTAGACTACTCCGTATGTCCCAAGTCTTTGTAATAGTAAAGTGTATGGATTGCATTAGCGTTACCTTAGATGATAGAACCTCTATGGCATCTGTGACATCAGGGACAGAGCTATTGTCGAGGTTTTTCTCAGATCTTCCAATGTTTCTGCACGTATCATTAACCTTGCCAGGAACAGATATTCTTCTCTTTCTACTAACAGCAGGCATAGTTGTTTCTGCAGAAATACCAGCTATGCGAGCACAATGAGTTTGGGGTGAACATAATTTCTTTGCAGAACTTGTGAAATGAACAATTACCAGATTGTGTGTTGCATTGTTTATTGTTACTTGAGAACCACTAAGCAGCTCAGAGGAATCAAATCTGGTTGCCTGTGTGGAATATTGACTGACAGTGAACGGATCAGCATCTTTATCCTCTGATGTAAGTGGTTTCGGCTGAAAGTGATCAACACGGAGAAGTTTATCCTGCAATGACAATTCGCCATCTTGTTAACCATTTCATGTGCACAGTGCACAAGCCATTGTCAGGGGGAAGGGAAGATGTGAATATACTCAACACTATTGAAGATGAATACCTGTTTTACACACTCATAGAGCCACTCGGAAGTAATGGTTGGAGTTCCTCTTTTGGTGTAAACCTCATACTGAGGACCACTTGCAAATTTGCAGACGAGATGGGTTACTCCCTTAAATGCTTTTTCTGTAAACTTAGCGCTGAGTAGAAAGCGCAAGTTCTTCAGCAGATGTCTTTCTTTCTCTCCATATTGTGAAAGTGAAATACAGAAACGGAAGCTTTCGAATCCTGGTAACAGGATGCGACAATGAAAAGGAGAGAAGATAGGATGACTCCCAACATCTTGTAAGCAGTTCTCCTATACAAATTTTTAAACGTATAAGAACTGCTGGAATGTAGTCTGACACTTCAAAAGCATAATGGAGCAAAGTGACCTCGACTACAGAAGCATGTACCTCCAAACATGATTGTATCCATTGAGTTGAAATATTGATAATGTGATGGATTGCTCTCGTGATCTACTACATTATAAATCGTATCTGTGAAATTTCCCTTCGAGGAAAATCGAGATCGTCTCAGCAGACATCTGAACCGTCATCAGGATTAGATGATGCAACCGATAAGTAAGTACTCTCTTCTTTTCAGTCCTGTCAGTAGACTTTAAATGTTGCACCCTTGCCACAAGGTAATAATGGTAGTTATCTAAATACATTTGTTAGTTAAATTCATTTTATACATCTTGCATTATTAAAAAGAAAATAAAAAAACTCTATTGTATACTCTATCATATTCACTATTGTTGCACATTAAAAAAACAAAAATATATTTACTTTATTGCGCATAGAAAAAAATCCTTATTGCTCTTACTTATGCATTATTAAAAATACTATAGCCCCCATGTGAATAAACATATGGTAATTTCCCATAGAAATATTTACTGTGGTGGCATAAAAATAAATATGCATGCATGTCATTTGTTATTACTTAATTGCATCGTGAAATAAAAATCTAAAAAAAGAGAAGAAGATAGAATAATTCCTGCTAAAGTATATCAAGTTAAATAAACTCATAAGAATAATCAATTACTCGTTTAGCTGACCGCTAACACCTTGTATAATCCAAGCTTCGAGTTTTTGTTGTTCTTGTTGGAATATAAATTTTGCAGGATAATACTATGGCTAAGAAAGAGTCTGCACAGTGGCAACCAGTTGCTGCTGACAAACTTGCTTTGAAGTTCATTTAATAACCGATCACAACAACATCTAGCTTGGGGGAGGAGCATTCCCCGCTTATCTAGCTAAGTATCTACAGTCTTATTATTATTTTTCAAGTCTATTAGTTAAAAAAATAAAAAGATATACAACAACTAAACCCAAATAAAAGTGTATATCTTAGTAAGTCTTAATTATATTAAGATGTGATCATAGAGAATTAAAGTTTATATTTCTATCTAGTTAGGAGTCAAATAAAAAGATGAAGATTAAAATTTTGCATTGGAGATGATGAATAGTTCATCTATCGTAATTTCTTTCAAGTACCTAATTTTCAACCTTGAATTCTCTCAAGTTTTGGATATTACTGTTTTGATATAAGAATTCACTTTGAACCTAAAACTTGTGTATAACATATGCTTGATCTAAGTCTAGGTGATTGAGGGATATGACATGAGAAAGTCTGAGCTGCTATTTATCTTGTTCCTAGCAATACTAAGTTCTGTAGATTTATCTTTTGAAAATTTAAAAATTATGATGAGCTCTTGTATGATAAAGCTTAAATTCCTACCAAAGCTAGATATAATATACATTTTAGATGAAGGAAACCTTTGCTCATATATGCTGCTTGTTTTGCATTAAGTTTAGTCGAGCTTTGTTGTATACCTTATGAGAGGTTTGTCATGCTTTTAAAACCAAGATCACGTACACACCACCCACATATGCACTATTCCTACACTGAGAATAGGCGCAATCATTCTCCATTTTTTACTCAGATCCACCTTAAAATATTTTTCTCCTACACATGGAGAGAATACCTAAAAATTTAATCTATAGGATAACCCCAAATAAATGCTCTAATTTCTTGTTGCAATCTCTCTAAAATATTTTGTATGCAGAAAGAAAAGGCATGTGGCCCCACCTGAAAAAGAAGAAGAAAAGACAAATAAAGATAGCCCATATTTTTCTGCAATTATTTTCAAATCCAAATGAGAGAAATGTCTTCAATAGAGCAAAAGTAGAATTAAAATTAGACACCCTATATTCACCTATCCAGCATATTTCATACACATGCACATCTTGATTTGATTGTATAACTTAACTCTCTTTGGATTCATTGTTTGACTTTATAATATATGAATTACAAGTATGTTTTTTCTTATTTTGCCGCTCCTATGAGCTCCACTATAATCCTTAGTTGTAGGGAGAGAAAGACATAACATTGTTGATGCCTTGGCAACGATCCACGAATATCATATATATTGAGAGATCTGACAGTGTCATACAATGAAAGCTCTGAGTTTTATTTTAAAAACTTACAAAAATTTCAAAATATCGGTTGAGCAAAGGGCTTGAGACATAATGCTTGACTTAATTGTTCTGTCTTTCAATTGCTCAAGACCCAAGTGAAGGCTAAGAAGCTCCATAGTTGAAGGTAATATGGGTGAGTTTGAAAGTTAGAGTAATTTTGTTCAATCCGGGGGAGAATTTTTATTTGAAAGTATGTGTACTTTTAAGGTGTGAAAGTATTGAAGCAACTCCTGATCCAAGTTTATCTAATTAGGCTTTGCTAAGGGACTAGCAAAGGGTAAGCTTGGAGAATTCTTGTTAATGGTCGTTAACGTCAATAATATATAGTGAAATAAACATGGGAGAATGATCAAAATACATGAAAACATAGAAGAATAGGGTGTTATCTGACGAATTCCATGAGCTTTGTTGAATTTTAATGTTTATAGGAAGTTATGCAGGCAAGTGGAGAGAGATACCTAATTATTAAAAGAATTTTTAAAATTTCACTGCGAGATAAATACTAGTATATTATAAAAGACCCCAGAAGACACCAGAACGAAGCGAAGGCCGAGGGCCTGCCAGGTGGGGCCGGCCAGCCATGGGAGTGACCGGGCGGCCACCACCTTCTCCCCCTTTTCACGAGCTTCTAGAGTATTCTTCTACCGACCTTGAGGATCAATCCTAGCCATACGTGAAGTCGGTTTGATCCAATGGCTTGCATGCGTCCCACCGGGGTATAAATACAGGGGCAGACCCCCCCTGAAGGCATCAAGTCATTTGAAGATCAGTTCATCCAGAGCCAGAAACCCTAGATCATCAGAATTCCTCTAGTTCATTGCTTTAGCATAGTTAGATCAGGTCTAGAGGAAATCAAGCTGAGGTAACCTAGCTTGGATTCCTGATCGTTGGCGAGCGTGAAGTTTTGGTAATGTTCTAGCTCTCCGCTCTTATTGTAATCCTGTCTTTGCACAATTATTGCAATGTCAATATTATTCTTCATCTTTGTTACATTCTTGAATGCATTGTGCATTGTCTACTTCAATGCTATTATAGTTAGGTTGCTATTTAGTTCGATCATATGTTCGTATAACACTCGTCTATTTGGCCATAAGATGAGTGATATGTATTATATAAGCGTGGTGCTTAGATGCTTTACATATGTGCGGATGCCCCCAATTGTTCAGGGTCGTGTGGTAGATCGTGGATGTGACTTTTATAGGCCCATTGAGTCCTCTTTAGTCCTTTCCCTGTGCAGTGGATTATTGGTAGAGCAGCATTGTCTGATTAAGGATGTATTCGTATATCAGAGATTTCTGAACTCAACTTCTCCTGTTTATGGCTCCATTGTGGTTGGAACATATGGTAGTATTACTTGACGATGATTATTAGTTGTAGTAGCTTGACATGTAACTTGAACACTTAGGAATTATTCCTGTAATATTCTGATTGGATTACGTTATTAGTAATAGTTAGGGAGCTCGGAGTGTATCTACTTATTTATTTATGATGACTGATCGTTACTTATCATATATATTTTTTTATCATGTGACTTATCCCTGTTATTGAGTAAGAGTGTGTAATATTGGTTTACTCTTTTTATCGTGAATATAAAGTTTATCAATACTCTAGATAGAAGTTTAGCTAGACCTTCCCAGTGGTAAAATTATAAATGACAACCTGATAATACTCTAGGTAAAATGTTATAATGGTATAATTATCTATCCGCTTACAGATGTTCTTAATTGATCTTTTTCTTAATTGATCATATCTTTATATCATTTATATTTATGCCTAGTCATATAAAAATTATAGTGCCACATATACTTCTAAGCCTATTTCACTAGGGATGGCAACGTAGTTCCATGCTAAGAAGTATAGGTAAACATAAAAGGTGACTAATATTTAAAAACATATTAATTTATTACCATGTATTTTTAGCGCCGTTGCTATTTAGCGATTACGTTAATTAATATCAACACAAGCCAAACTGACAGCGATGATAGTTCATCGTTACCGGGGCTAACATAGAACCAGCAGTGATGAGCTACATCAGTGCCGATTCCTCTTAGCCTTTATGTAGAATTAGTTTCGAGTTCCTTTTGAACTCGTACAACTAGCGTAGTGGTTAAGGCACCACATTCTTTACCCCGAGCCCTGAGTTTGAACCTTGTGTAGCACAAGGGGCTAAACTTTTTGATTTATTTTTGAATCACCTAAGTGCACTATAACTAAATAAAACAAAATAAAAAACCAATCCTAACGCAATTAAACTATCCTAACGCAGCGGTTAAGGCTATACACTTTGGAGCCCGAGACAAGGGTTCGTACCCCGGGCGGGCCAAATTTTTTAATTTTGTTTTATTTTTTAATATAAACTAAGTACGCTACAACTAAATAAAAGAAATTATATAACTAAACCTAATGTAACTACTATCATAGCGTACCGGTTAAGGCACACTACTCTAGATCCCGAGACCCGAGGCTGGCCATAATTTTTTGATAAGTTTTTTTTTTAAAAAATATAGTTATCACTGTTGGTCCTCAAAATGAAATCGGTAGTGACAGTTACAGCCTATCACTGCCGGTTTCTTGAAACCGACGGTGATGATTATATATAATTTTTTTAAACTCAATAAATTCACGTATTTATATTCCTAGTCCGCCTATGTCCAAATGTTTTGAATTTTTTTGTTAAGCATGTACACCCAAATTATGTCCCCACACAAGATCATAGGTTTTTTTTGACCATTTTCTTTATTATTATATTTTTCTTTGTGCTAAGCGGGGCAGAAGAGGCCCAATTACATCTTGAACACACTAGAATTTTGCATCCACCTCAATAAAAATTTGGTCTCTAGGGCACATGAGACCCTGTGAAAAAGTTTGGTACCATTCCGGATTGTCTCAGGGGTAGGTTCAGTTCATCCTCTAATTAATCGGTGATGTCGCATGAAAATTCAATTAAACCGGAGAAAGTACCAAATCGTCTCAGAAAAATCCCAAACTTGGTGTATCCTTCACTCGTCGCACGTGCAAGCCCGAGAAAAGTTTGAGGCCAATACAACACCAGAATGCATATGAACCATAGAAACCTTAGAAACCTAGGTGTTTACTCATTGTTCTATGAGGTGGCTTTTATAGGTTTGTGAAGCAGGTATTTTTCGCCTATGTCTAAATATCTTGAAAATTTTTTGACAAGCATGTGCACCCAAATTATGGTCCCACACAAGATCTTAGGTTTTTCTGATCATTTTCTTTGTTATTATATTTTTCTTTGTGCTAAACTAGAAAGGAGAGGCCCAATTACATTTTGAAGACAATAGAATTCTGCATCTACCTCGATAAAAATTTGGTCCCAAGGGCACATGATACCCCGTGAAAAAGTATGGCACCATTCCAGATCATTTCGGGTATAGGCTCAGTTCAACCTCTCATTAATCATTGATGTCGTGTGGAAATTCAATTAAACCGGAGAAACTACCGAACAATCTCAGAAAAATCCCAAACTTGGTGTTTTCTTCACCCGTGGCACGTGCAAGCCCAAGAAAACGTTTAAGACCAATATGACACGAAAATGCATATGAACCAAAGAAATCTTGGGAACCTAGTTGTTTAGTCACTGTTCCATACGACGGCTTCTATAGGTTTGTGAAGCAGGTATGTTTCGTCTATGTCCAAATGTCTTGAAATGTTTTTGGCAATCATATGTAGGCAAATTATAGCTCCAAACAAGATCTTAGGTTTTTCTGATTATTTTCTTTATTATTATATTTTTCTTTGTGCTAAACGGGATAAGAGAGGCCCAATTACATCCTGAACATAGTAGAATTTTGCATCCATCTTGACAAAAATTTGATCCCTAGGGCACATGAGATCCTATGAAAAAGTTCCGCACCATTCCAGTTTCGGGGTAGGCTCAGTTCAACCTCTAATTAATCGGTGACGTCACGCGGAAATTCAATTAAACCTGAGAAAGTACCCAACCATCTCAGAAAAATCCCAAACTTAGTGTTTCCTTCACCCATGGCCTGTGCAAGCCCGAAAGAAGTTTTGAGATCAATATGACACTAGAACATATATGGACCAGAGAAACCTTGGGAACCTAGGTTTTTAGTCAGTGTTCCATGAGACGACTTCTATAGGTCTATGAAGCAGGTATGTTCCGCCGATGTCTAAATGTCTTGAAATTTTTTAGCAAGCATTTACACCCAAATTATGTCCCTACAGAAGATCTTAAGTTTTTCTGATAATTTTCTTTATTATTATATTTTTCTTTGTGCTAAACAGGATGAGAGAGGCCCAATTACATCTTGAACACACTAGAATTTTGCATCCGCCTCAACAAAAATTTGGTTTCTAGGGCACATGAGACCCTATGAAAAAGTTTGGCAACATTCCGAGTCATCTCGGGGATAAACTCAGTACAACCTCTAATTAATCGTTGACATCGCGTGGAAATTCAATTAAACCGGAGAAAGTACCAAACCATCTTAGAAAAATCCTAAACTTGGTGTTTCCTTCACCCGTGACATGTGCAAGCCCAAAAAAAAGTTTGAGACCAATACAACACCGGAATGCATATGAACCACAGGAACCTTGGGAACCTAGGTGTTTAGTCATTGTTCCATGAGACGACTTCTATAGGTTTGTGAAGCAGGTATGTTTCGCGTATGTGTAAATGTCTTGAATTTTTTTTGCAAGCATGTGCACCTAAATTATGGCCCCACACAAGATCTTAGGTTTTTCTAATCATTTTATTTATTACTCCCTCTGTTCCAAATTATAAGTCGCTCTGACTTTTTGTACATCCTAGATGTACAAAAAAGTTAGACGACTTATAATTTGGTACAAAGGGAGTATTATATTTTTCTTTGTGCTAAACGGGATAGGAGAGGCCCAATTACATCATGAACACACTAGAATTTTGCATCCACCTCGACAAAAATTTGGTCTCTAGGGCACATGAGACCCTGTGAAAAAGTTTTGCACCACTCCGGATCATCTCGAGGGTAGACTCAGTTCAACCTCTAATTAATCGGTGACGTCGCATGAATTTTAATTAAACCAGAGAAAGTACCAAACTATCTCAGAAAAATCCCAAAATTTGTGTTTCCTTCACCCGTGGCATGTGCAAGCATGAGAAAAAGTTTGAGACCAATACAACACCAAAATGTAACCAAAATGTAGAGTTGTAGTTGCACAACACATGAATTACATGACAAACACAAGCCTAATTAAACTTAAACCTTGCAAACCTAAACAAATACTAATTAGGGGGTGGATGCACAAACGCATAAATTTGTATCCAAGCATGGTAATTGATGTCACGGATTCTATAACCGTAGCTATCGATAAAGGTGAATGCCAGTATGAGTGCACTCTCTCATGCCTCAAAAGACCGAAGACATGGTCGTCCATAGATGTTACCTGATGAACGACCATTGGTCCTTGTTGATATTTATTAATGCACATAGAAAAGGATCCGCAAGCGCACAAATATCGGTGAGCATTTCACCCGAGAGATATTTTTAGAGTATCGTATTTGTTTATCCGCAAGGAAAAGCGTGCGATGACTAACCTAAATCTATACTTAACCCCTGGGCCGCACTACAAGGTAGCGAAGATATAAGCGATTAGAGAAGATTACGACGATAGTCTGGTTCCAACCTATGGTAAGCTATGAAACTATTGGTCTATGGGGACATACCGATGGAAAAGAGACACCATAGAGGATGCTTAACCAGGGCACTTAATCCTACTAATCCTTCTGACAGGAGGAGGCTCCAAAGGTAACAATGAGACTATCACTTCCCGCGCTACTACACACCGATCCGGCCAGACAAGGGATATCTACGAGTATCTCTGGCCTAAGCACCATGCTTACGCTACAGACGATTACCCTACCCTCTACCATGAAAGAGAATAAAGTAAACTCATAAACCATAAAACAATAATAATAACGTACTTACTTAGTATTGGAAGTTGAATTACTGAAGAATCCTAAAACCAAGCCTCGGGTTAGAAGACTTGATCCCGCAGGCACAAGCTGGAGAGGAGACACCGACATGCCGGGCTTCCTCTAACTCTCCCTCCACACTAACTCTCTCAATCTAGAAGAAGAACTCTAATCTCACATGAAGACTATAAAGCTAATCTCTCTTATATGTGCCCTAAGAGAGGGATCCATTCAAGGGACCCCTCCCTACTGATCCTCACAGGAAATAATGAATTAGGGTTTCAAGGGATGTCTCCTCCAGGGGTCAGGGGCCTTGCTTATATAGCCCTCTAGGAAGCACCACAGCCCTCGGATCAAACCGACCTTGATCTACGATTATTATTGATCCTCAAAGGTGGTGGAGGCATGATCCAGCAGATGGAGCCTGATCGGCTACCTAGGTGGGGCACCCGCCTGGCTTTTGGGCCTGTTTTGCCTCTGGTTTGTTTCTAGAGTCTTCTCATATATTTCAGATTACAGAAAAATTATGTATGGCCCTGTTGTCTCTATGTAAACCTGACATGTGGGCCTCCCTTGGTTCTTTGTAGCTGACCCCCTATAGAAATAGACATTCACCAAAACTCATAGAATTTTATCAGTAAACCCCCTATATCTAAGTGGTAATTATTGTTTAGTCCTTTTTCATGCTATGTTGACGGTTAAAAAATGATACTTATCTACTATCAACAAACTCCCCTAAGCTTACCCTTTGCTCGTCCCTGAGCAAAGATAAACTCAGTGATGGATCAAGAGTTGCTACAATGCTTTCACGCCTCAAAAGTACATATGCGTTCAAATAAGAACTCTCCTCCGGATTAGAATGAACTATCCTGACTTTAAACTTACCCATATTACCTTTTACCATGGGGCTTGTAGCCGTCACTTGGGTCTTGAGCAGTTGAAAGACAGAACGGTCAAGTCAAGCGCTACGTCTCAAGCTCTTTGATCAACCATTATTCCAGAGTTTTGCAGGGGTTTGAAATAAAACTCAGAAATATGTGGTATTTTTTGTATAAGGCATAGTAACATTATACCTTCTCTCTCTCACCCTACTTCTAATAGGTCTATCTAGAGCTCATAGGTGGGAGACAAGGAATCCATACTTGCAAGCATTTATTACATAGTCAGACACATGGATCTAGAGGGACAAGTCCGGTCATATAGTCAAATCAAGATGTGCATGTGTGTTATCCTAAATATAGGCTGAGTGGATATGTATATAGTGGTAATGATGGTGGATGTAAGTGGAAATAAAGGGGTAGAGGAAAAATAGTGAATATCTATTTCTAATTTTGCTCCTTGAAAGAAATTTATACCTCTCTTAAACTTTGAAGAACTTGTTGAGAACTTGGGTTGCTGAAAAATCTCTCATAATTAGGACCCTTATCCTTTTATTCTCTCTTTATTTTTCTTTCTCACTCTCTTTTTTTAAAGAAATTGAATACGATGGAATAATTCCTAAGTATCTTTTTGGAAACATAGATAAGAGATAGCAACAGAAATGTTAGAGCTTATAACAAAAGGGGATAGCAATGGTGCCACATAACCTCCTAATTATGATGGCCCACATGTACCCGTCATCGTCATAATGACCTCTGATAGCTGTACTTATGTACCTCATAACTTAAATGGCCTGCTTTCCTCCGAACAGGATCCAATCACAGGGAGTATTACAATATTACAACAGTTTATTTAAAATATCATCAGAGTAAAGTAGTGGAAGTCTTACAATAACTTAAGTTTACAAACCATAGTTTCCAAACTTCAAACCTTATGTAACATTATTACAAACCGGTAGTAGGGAAGTATCAGTAGTAACTTTATTACAATCACACAAACGAAGTGCCTTGCCCAGAGGCCACACAGTCTACTCGTCGTCACTTTCTTCAGCCACAACGGTCATGCAACAAGGCTCGAAGTAGACTTGTTTATGAACCGCACCTGCAACAAGGGGTTAACAAACCCTGAGTACGAGAGTACTCAACAAGACTTACCCGACTAGGAAAAGACTCCAAGGGCATGCTAGCTTTAGGGAATCAAGGTACGAGTATTCAAGAATCAAAATTTCTTTTGTAGAAAAGCTTACTAAAGTCTATCCTTACCTTCAATATTTTACTTTTACCATTGATGGTTCATTAACCAATTCTAAGTGATCCTAATCTAGATCAAAGTAATTCTCATCAAGACCTTTCTCATTCTTTCTTTTAATTCCAGTTCTTAACTACGATGCAGGACAGGTGATCGAGTCTCCATAACCGAGGAGCAACGACGATTCGAACCGATTATACCCAGCTGGGGATCCCTAACCTCACGACATATGTAGAACCAAATCTTGCATATGCCAACCCTCATTTAGATCTCCCAAAATCAGAACGTGTCCATCACCACCCGAGAGCACAGTACTCCTCCAATCCAGCCCATGGCCACGAGGGTACACACTACTCTTGCCATCTCTCCACTCCCAGTGCAAGGTTAGATGTTCTCAAAATGGAATCACCAACATTTTGGGCTTACCCAAGGCATGAGGCTAGTTGCAAAGTCTCGAAACACAAGCGGACCTACAACGAATGATCCTTAACTGACAAGGCAGAAACATTACATTGAGACTCCTTTCCCAATGCATGTTAGCAGTGGCCAAACCACCCGCCCGATCTTTTCAAGTTCATTCTCATCTTTCAATATTCATTAAGTATGCCGTCATGGCCATGTAAACATTTCATTTAAAAACTTAACTCATAAGCATAGCGAAGCATAGTATGCATTTTCAGTAAAACAGGTATCAAGGTTGATATCGCAATAACAAGGATGATAATGCAGCAATTGGGTTATCACTCAACTCCTAATTACTTAATGCAATAAACCATAGTACCAGTGATAAAGATTTGTAAAATCAAGGAAGGGTTTAAATGCACTGAGGCTTGCCTTGCTCTGACGCAACGACTGACTTGGGCTCAAAGACTCCGACTTCTGGACCGGAACCCACCGACGACAACTCTTCTCCGAAGACGTGCTCGCCAACTTCGACTTCTTCGAAAGCGGGAACTACATGAGTATAAAACATGTCTTAACATGATGCGGTGATAAACATGATGCTTGACGATAATATGCCACGGTTTACGACTTAAGTACAACTTTCTTCGCGGTACAGTCGCAAAACAGTAAAACCTGCTAACTAAAAGTGATAACTTAAGCGATACTAACGTTTCTTACCAAACATGTTCCTAACGAGCTCAATCATGAAATTAAGGTGCCAAGGATCCCCAAGAATTAGTGACCCAAGGTCATCACTCAATCAAAAAGGCACACAACACTTAAAGTTAACAATTTAGCAATTACTTAAACATTTAATTAATTAGGGCCTAATTAATATTAGATCAAACTTCATCTAATTGAGCTTAAACTTTTTCTATGGGTTAATCGTGGCCTAAAACAGTGTTATAATAAATTTCATGATTTTTGGATTAATAATTTAATTACTAAAATTCATGGAAGTTGCATTTAATATTTAATTGAACTAATTAATTAACCTGCAAAAAGTAATCCAATTGAGCATTTAATATTTTTCCTAAGTAGTTTACATCTTGAAAAGCTTACACAAAAATTTTCACTAATTTTGGAGCTCTACAGAATTTTAAATGAAATAAACAAATACTATTACTATTCACATTTTTGAAAAAGAAAAACAAAAACTCAACTTGGGCCGCCTTCTCCTTTCTCCCTCCGGCTCGGCCCAACCGAATGGCCTGCCCGCGCGCTCGCTCGCGCCTGCGTGGCCCAGCAATGCGGCCCAGCCCAGCTACGCCCGCACGTGCTCGCCTGCTCTCTCTCTCGCTGACATCTCGGTCCCGCCTGTCATCTCCCTTGTTCGCTCTCACCTTCTTTCCCGCGACGATGGCACGGTGGCTGGCCGACGATCACGATGTCGGTCGGCCAACCAATCGGTCTAACATGATCTACTCCTCACCGTGAACCTCACCGGTCCACTCACGCGACCACAAACGCCCTAGAGGTAACACCTCACTGGCCATGGCGGCACGGTGCTCGCGACTCACGGTGTCCCAGCGATCCACGACGGTAGAGTCTAAATTGAAAGCACGATAAGCAACAGGAGCTCACAGTGATTGCAACGAAGCCATTAAGAGGCGCCGGGAGGTGGTGGAGAGGGCTAGCGAATGTGATGATACGGTTTGCGTGGCTGGTGGCGGCTTAGCGACGGCAGCGGCGAGCGGCGGAGCTAGCAGCGGCGGCGGCAAAACAGAGAGAAACGAAAAATGCCACGGTGACCTCGGGCTATATATAGGGTGACGGTCACGGTGATGGTCACTGGAAGACGTGAGATGTCACGCTAGTGGTCCTGGCACGCGCGAGAAGGTCCTGGACGCCGCCCGGTGGCTCGCCGGCGCCCATGTCGTGCGTTGCCGGACGGTGATTCGCCGAGCACTGTAGCTCTCCCCCCCATTTTCAAATTCAAACTGTTTTTGCCAAATTACTTTTGATTTTGAATATGAACTTGAAAAATTCCCAAGATATGAAATCTTTAGAATTTCAAGCTCTACAAGTTTTGTATTGAACACTTTTTTTAAATTTGAACTGGATTTTGAAATTTGAGTTTAAATTCAAAAGGGGACACTTTTTGGAAATTTGGTAATTTAGAAATTACTTTGGATTTTATATTGAAATTTCAAAAACTCCAAACACCAAAGTTGTACATCTAGCCAAGACCTACAACTTTGCTACTCAAACCATTTTCAAAATCTGCCTTCATTTTGAAATTTGAGTTTGGGGATAAAAAGGGGTCAAATTTGAAATTTGCTTCTTTTCAAAATTGCTCCACATTTTACACTAAAACTTTGAAAACTCAAAACACCAAAGTTGTAGCCCTTGAAAAGTTCTACAAATTTGGTTTTAAACTTTTTCCCAAATTTTGCTTAGATTTTGAATTATTTGAAAAGGGGTAAAACAGGGTTTTGGATTTTTGGGTTTTCGGAGGAATTTTCAATTGAAATTTGTTGCTACCTTAATTGGTGATTACTTAATGATCAAACCATCATCCAAGGGCATCATTTAGTCAATTATCACATAGTTGACCAAATGCCACTCTTGGTTGACCAATTTAGCTTTTGAAAATCTTTTAATATTTTCCCAAATTTGAATTCAAATTCGAATCGGAAAACTCGCGACAAGTTTTTGGATTCCAATTCAAACTCAAACTTGGAGCTTCATTTTACATGTTGTACTTGAGTTCATACCCTACACTTGACACTAGTGTGTAACACAGTCACACACCTCAAATTACGCAGGGCATGGACTAAGTATTTGCGGTGACATTCGAAATTAGGGTTTTCGGTTCGGATCACACCACTGAGAAGCTCATCCAAACTAGAAAGGTAAACTCATTTTAGTTAATGCATAATAGGGTTGACCTAATCATGGATGCTTTGCAATGCAATATGATGACATGGCAGATTAATTAGCAACTATAACACCCGGGGTGTTACAGCCCTTCCCCCTTAAAGAAATCTCGTCCCAAGATTTAAAGCCTTGAGTTAAGTAATGAAAAAGGAAACGTGTCAAGCAAACACGTTCAAAACTTGTCTACAAAATAGGTAGGGGGCTTTCTACATTACAAAAGTTTGAAAAGGATAGGTTACAATTTAAAGAAGATATTGCAACCTAGATAGAAGCAAAGAACTCCGGAAAATTCTCCAACATGTAATCTTCCGATTCCCACGTGGCTTCTTCTTCTGAATGTTGATCCCATTGTATCTTGTACCATTTGATTATTCTACTTCGGGTAACACGATCCTTATATCCAAAACTCGGACAGGATATTCAGAATAGAGTGAAATCCAATGGGGGTCCCCAAACTTGTCCCGCGTTCTCAAGTAGGTCCATAAACTATGAAAACCTGAAATTCGGGTCCCTGAACTTGATTAATGTATCAGTGGAGGTCCAAACCGGGAATGGGAAGGCTATTTTGCCAACCTGGATTGCCAACGTGGCTGCTGGTCATTTCTGGCGGGAAATCTCCCGCCATTTCTTGCACAGGTTGCATTTAACCCCCTATCCCCTCTCCCTCTCACCTATCTTCTTCACTCTCCTTCCTTTTCCCCATTCTACTCCTTCCTGGACGCCATGGCTGGGCGTGCAAGCTCAAGCTCCACCAGGATGCAGCCCACAAGGAGGAGACCAGAAATCCCCCTCATTAGGTGCAATGAGTGTGGACGTGCTAAGGTGGTGGAGCGGTTGTCTACTACTCTAAAAAATCCAAATCGCATTTTTTTCGTGTGCCCTTACCACAAGGTTAGTTAGTTAGTTTCAGCAGATCTCTAGTTTCATTTGTTTGGTGCACTGATTTGGTTTTGTTTTTTTGCTTAGAAAGATGGATCTGGTTGTCCCTTTTTCTATTGGGAGGAAGACTATTTGGAGTTGCTACGGAGGCTGAAGGAAGCAGAAGCACAGGAGCATGTAGATGAAGTTCAAGGGGAGCTGCTGCCTAAGGAGGAAGAGGGTGCAAGTTCAGTCAAGAGCTTGCTGTTGCTGTTAGTGGTTGCAGCTAAGGAAATAGAACACTTGTTGAAGGTTTTGCTGTTTGTGTGTGGATGTGGACTTGTAGCTCTCATTTGCCTACTGTTTGTAGTATTGTTCAGGTGAATTGATGTATGCCATTAGATGTATGCCAGGAAATGTATTCCATCTTATGTATGGCATCAGACCACAGCAATGGATATGTTTCACCTCATTGTGTCTAATGGAGTTTTTGAGTATATTGTACACAATAGACAAGATGCAATAATATTGACTGAAATAGACACAATATGCAGGTATATCATCAGGCTACCACTCTTATAGAGTTTGGTGAAATTTTATAGCCTACAAGTAAGCATCCATCAAGTTTGGTGCAACCTTACATTACAAACCAGACTGAATAGACTATGTTGCAGCCTACTAGTAATCAGTTCAAGCCCTTATAGAGTAAGCACATCAAGCTGCAGCACCCCTGCACCTGTATTTCTGTGCTATCTTAGCAGCAAAAACTATACATCAAAAGCTATATCCAAAAGTGAAACCTATGTTTCATTCACAAAAGACTAGCTAATCAAAGCATGATTGCCATTGCTTTCAGTCTGCAGATTTTTTCTTCTTGCCAGGCTTCTTAGGAGCAGAAGCATCGGCCTTCTTCTTAACTGCGTTCTTGCGCTTCTTAGCAGCAGCAGCTTGTCCTTCTTTTGTTGATGTAGTCAGGACAGTTGGCCTAGCTGTTGGTCGATTATTATCAACAAATGCTGAAGAAGGCAAAGGTCCATGATCTTGTGACAGCTGGGTTTGATTTGTCACCTGCATATAAGAGGGTTGATCATTTTTAGCATATATCATAGTTCTAGTCTGGTATATAAGACATTAGACTCTATTCTTTACCTCTGATAACATTTGTGACAACATAGGTTCTTCAATTTGCACTGGTTCAGTTGGGGGTTGGACTAACTCTTATGTGAACTCTATATCATGGTATGTGTCCACTGGTGGGGGTTGCCTTCTGATTGGTTGTTTGGGCCTGATGCCTAGTTTCTTCATTGAACAACCTTTCACATTGTGGTATGGCTCATGGCACCAGCTGCAATGTATGACCACTCCATGTCTTGACATTGTTGGACCATTTTTGCCCTACACATCATGTGGTTGCTTCCTCCTCGACTTTGGTGGTCTACCTATCTTCTTCTCATAAACAGGAGGCTTCAAATGTGGACCATTCATCTTCTCCCAGTTAGACTTGTTAGCACATGGCATTATATTGAATCCATATACAGTACTATAAGTTATAGTACTATAACATGATGGAATGACATCTTCAGCAACTATTCTTTCATGCCTCAAACAAGAGATGGCATGACTGCAAGGAATGCCAGTCAAGTTCCACCTTCTGCAGTCACAAGTCTTGGCATTTATATCAACTGTATACTGGTACTCCCTCTCTTTCACTTCAAAGATCCCTCTACCAGCAGGTGACACATAGCAAAGGTTATCCCACTCAGAGTTTCTCAGGATTTTCTTCCAAATTTTGGGACACACAGGTCCTGGCCACTTCTCCATTACATCCTTCTGCTTGTTATAGATCATAGTCATCAGCTGGTCCTTGATCTTTGTAATCATGCTAAGTATGGGTAGTTCTCTACCTTCTAGTATATACTTGTTGAACACTTCACATGAATTGTTCAGCAAGATATCACATTTGGGAAACTCACTAAAAAGGGCTCTAACCCAAGTGTTAGGGGCCATCTGCTCTAACCATTTGAAAGCATCCTTATCTAGCTCTTTCATTTTATCCATATTTCTATTCCACTCAACAATAGAAGTTGATCTAGCACATGCCCAAAGTTGGTTCTTTAGATTCTCACCTTTGAAATGTACCTGAAAGTTGGAGTACAAGTGTCTCACATAGAATCTATGCTCTGAATCAGGAAAAATCTCTTGAACAGCAGGTATGAGCCCCTGAAATTCACCAAAGGGCACATGTTACATTGCATAAAGTTCACCAAATTAAAACATTAAGTTGAACAAATTAATGTGAGAGAGTATACCATCTGTTTGTCTGTCATTATTGTCCAAGGATAGGTGTTGTCGATGCCAAGGTCTTCTTTCAGTGTCTTCAGAAACCAAATCCATGTATCCTTTGCCTCCACCTCCACATATGCCATTGCTATTGGGAATATGCAGTTGTTTGGGTCTACACCAACAGCAGTTAACAACTGTCCACCAAACTTGGTCTTTATGTGACATCCATCAAGGCAAATCAATGGCCTACAACCACTAAGAAAGCCCCTCTTGCAAGCATCAAGTGAGAAGTACATGTGGCTGAAATGACCTTCATTCAAACCAACATAAAAGGTACTCCCAGGGTTAGACCTCCTTATTTCATTTCCAAAATCCCATAGCAAGTTAAACTGCTCTATCTCATCTCCATATATCTTGTCCAAAGCCATCCTCCTAGCCCTAGACAGTTTGCTTCTTGATGGTGTCAAGTTCCATTCCTTCTGCACAATTCTAGAAAAACTACCAAGTGACATCTTCCCATCTGCTCTGAATGACTCAATGTATTTCTCTGACAACCACTTGGCTGTGCATCTCTTCAGATACCACTCCTTCCTGCAATTGTGATCTTCCACATAAGTCTTTACCATGAATGCATTAGCTCTGCTATCCAATGAAGCATACAAACCCCAGGGGCACCCTGCAGCACAATGAGCATTAACCCTTGCCTTGTCATTTCTTGGCATCTTAATATCAACTCTGTGCTTCAAGCTGTATTCAGTGATTGCTTTTCTCAGCAGTTCCACAGTGGAGAACACCATGCCAACTCTGAAAGTTGGGTTCACCAGGTCATCAGGGTTGAAAGATCTAAATTTCAGCTTCATTTCCCTTTCACCATCTGACTCACCATCAAAATCAAAGTCTTCATCACTACTATCTTCTATTTGGGTGGGAACAGATGGGCCTGCTGATGCCTCTTTACCCTTACTCATCTTCTTTCCCCTTCCTGCATCCCCATCTATGACTTCTTCATCTACATTGTCCGCAAACAAGTCATCATCGCCATCTTCTAAGTCGTAGTCACTGTCAATGTAATTTGAATCTTCACCGTCACCATCAGACATGTTTGCAGTAGCACTACCATGGCTTGCAACTTCTATGTTACTATAGAACTCTGGTAGTTTGTCCCCAGACTGCTTCATAGGGGTGCCAACTTTGGGTTCACCATCTATCTTAGAAATTGGGTTCAACACATCATCCCAGTTAGTAACCCCTGTGTACTTGTAGTGGTCAAAATAAAGCACAAAGTTCTTCACCCTATCTGCAACTTGTGTCATTACCATACAATCTTCATCAGACGAAAGGATCCTAAGGCCATCACTTAATTCTTTCCCAGGCAGTAACCAGTACACACTCACATTGTCAGTCAGGCCATAATCTAGCTGCAAGACCAGGTCCTCTATCCACACATAGCACCAGAGCTGTACTTCCAAGTTGTCATACCATGTCACTTTACCGTCTACATAAGTTCTGTTAGCACCATGACCGCAGAAAGAACCTCCATGATGTACTTCTAGTGAAAATTTGTTGAAACCAGGACCTATATTACACAAACAGTCAACTTGATCAGAACTTGATTAACCTTCAGAACTAACTCTGATTCAAGGTTGCAGAGTGAACGAGTGAAAATCACCAAAATGAGGCTGGTGGTGTGGTGTTTTTAGTTCAGCTTGGTTGTGCATTGGTGTAAATTAATAGTTCTGAATTTTGAATGTGAACTAATGGAAATAGCAAAACTGACCTTCAGTTTAGGTCATGCAGTCGTGTGAACTTACATGCACATAAGAGATGCTAACTTGCATGTTTTTTCTGATGACTCAATAATGGTGAAAAAATGTAAAAAAAATCAGTCACATATTCTGAACAATACATAGTATTTATGTAATTTACTTATATTTTTTAGCTAACATATGGATCACTAGAAAATGTGTGAAATAAATAAGAAAATTAACACACACGTACACAACTAGATTCCCAGGCAGCAACTTTCAAGAGACAAACAGGGCTGCCCGCCGCCGCGCCGTTTGCATGCCAACAGTAGCCAAATTGGACAACTCAACTAAATCCAAATCCTAACTATTCAAATATTGTGCAAACATTGCACAAAAAGTAGTCATCTATGTCTTGCAGAGGAGGTTCTTTCCTCCCTACAACACTCAACCCGTAAGAGATTAAGTCACAGAGAGACTCACCGTACTTCGGCGGAGGTTCTCCTTCCTTGCGGAACCTAGGAGCCATGCTTCGGGATCCAGATGCGCCTTCCTCTGCTCGCGCCACCTGGCTCTGCCCCACGCCGCCTTGTCCCCTCTCCGACGACGCCTAGGTGTGCATGCCGGCATCCGCCTCACTGCTCGCTAGCTTCCGCCTCGCGTGCGACGAGGCTCGCAAGACCGCGCCCCCTCCGACTGCGAGGATGCGGGGATGACAAATGAATATGGCTTGCGGCAGGGGCCTGCTGGAATATTTGGTAGCCCGCAGGCTACTCCCACACGGGCCTAGCAGCCACGTTGGCAGTCCAGGTTGGCAAAACAGCCTTCCCATTTCCGGTTTGGACCTCCACTGATACATTAATCAAGTTTAGGGACCCGAATTTCAGGTTTTCATAGTTCATGGACCTACTTGAGAACGCGGGACAAGTTTAGGGACCCCCACTGGATTTCACTCTTCAGAATAAGTCAAATCTAGCTCAAGTTCAACTCCTTGAACATCAACAACTTGATCAGGCACTTGAAGACACTTCTTCAATTGCGATATATGAAATACATTGTGCACGGCTGATAGTTGTTCAGACAACTTTAATTTATATGCCACTTTTCCACATCTTTCAATGATTTGAAATGGGCCAATATAATGCGGTGCGAGTTTGCCTTTGACTCCAAATCGGTTAACTCCCTTCATGGGTGATACTTTCAAATAAACATAATTTCCTACTTCGAATACCAAGGGTCTACGCCTTTTGTCAGCATAACTCTTCTGTCGGGACTGAGCTATTTTCAAATTTTTCTGGATCTGCCTGACTTTTGCTTCCATTTCTTTTACAATATTGACACCGAAAAATCATCTTTCTCCTGGTTCTGACCAGTTCAATGGAGTTCTGCACCTGCAACCATACAGTGCTTCAAACGGTGCCATTTTGATACTCTCTTGATAACTATTATTATAGGAGAATTCTGCTAACGGTAAACATTAATCCCATTGATCATGATAAGTAAGGGCACAAGACCTTAACATGTCTTCAAGAATTTAATTTACTCTTTCAGTCTGTCCTGACATCTGAGGATGATAGGCTGAGCTATGTATAACTTTGGTGCCCAATGACTTATGTAACTCCATCCAGAACTTGGAGACGAATTGTGGACCTCTATCAGATACAATGGTCCTTGGTACCCCATGAAGACTCAGAATCCGCTCAAAGTACAATTTTTCAAGTGTCACTGTAGAATGTTTCACTTTTACTAGAAGAAAATGTGCTAACTTGGTAAGTCGATCTATAATGACCCAAATTGAATCAAACCCCCTTGATGTTGTGGGTAATCCGGTAATAAAATCCATGCTAATATCATCCCACTTCCAAGATGGGATAGGCAATGGTTGCAACATCCCTGCCGGCTTCAGACGTACAACCTTCACTCTACGACAAGTATCACATCTGGCAACATACTTAGCAATCTCAATTTTTATTTTAGTCCACCAGAATCTCTGTTTCAAATCCTGATAAATCTTATTACTCCCTGGATGGATAGAAAACCTTGTATTATGTGCTTCATCAAGAATGAGCTATCGTAACTCTGAAACTTTTGGTACCACTAACCGGTTCTTGAACCACAACACATCAGTATTATCAATACTGAAATCTGTCTGTTGACCAGTTCTAACTTTTTCTTTGATGTGAGCTATACCAGAATTCTTTCTCTGAGCAGATATAATCTGATCTTTGATTGTTGATTCCACAGTGACATTGGTTAACTGACCTTGCTGGACTATTTCAATATTCAACTTTTCCAAGTCGTAACACAAACTATAATCCATTGGCTTCACAGTCATACAATTGCAATGATTCTTTCTACTAAGTGCATCAACAACAACATTTGCTTTTCCAGGATGATAGTGCACTTCTAGATCATAATCCTTTATTAACTCAAGCCACCTTCTTTGCCTCATATTCAGTTCTAACTGAGTAAAGATATACTTCAAGCTTTTATGATCTGTATAAATATGACAAGTATTACCTAACAAGTAATGACGCCAGATTTTCAATGCATGGACCACAGCTGCTAGTTCAAGATCATGAGTTGGATAATGCTCTTCGTGATGCTTCAATTTTCTTAAGGCATAAGCAATGACTCTGCCTTCTTGCATTAATACACAACCAAGGCCAATACCAGAGGCATCACAGTATACATCAAATGACTTTTATATATCTGGCTGTGCTAAAACTAGAGCAGTTGTCAGTGACTTCTTTAAAATTCTAAAAGCCTTCTCACATTCTAGAGACCAGATGAATTTGGTTTGATTTTTCAACAGCTCTGTGATTGACTTGGCTACTTTTGAAAAGTCAGAAATGAATCGACGGTAATAACCCGCCATTCCCAGAAAACTTCGGACTTCATGAACTGAGGTTGGTGGTTTCCAATTCAAGATATCCTTCACCTTACTAGGATCTACTGCCACTCCTTCGGCTGACAACACATGTCCTAAGAATTGTACTTCCCTTAACCAAAACTCACATTTACTGAACTTGGCATACAATTGATGATTTCTCAGATGAGTCAGAACAACTCTAAGGTGCTCAACATGCTCTTCTTCACTTTTGGAGTATACTAAAATATCATCAATAAAGACAACCACAAACTTGTCAAGCTCCGGCATGAAAACTGAGTTCATCAGATACATGAAATATGCCGGTGCATTGGTGAGGCCAAAAGACATAACTAGATACTCATACAATCCATATCTGGTAGTGAATGCAGTCTTTGGAATATCTTCTAGTCGAATCTTGATTTGATGGTACCCCGATCGAAGATCGATCTTTGAAAATACCTTTGCCCCCGCAAGTTGATCAAAAAGTATATCAATGAGAGGCAACGGGTACTTGTTCTTAATGGTTACTTCATTCAACGGATGATAGTCAACACACATCCTTAAAGTCTGATCCTTCTTCTTGACAAAAAGAGCTGGACATCCCCACGGTGATGAACTGGGTTTGATGAAACCTTTTTCAAGCAACTCTTGCAATTGAACCTTGAGTTCAGCCAATTCATTTGGTGGCATTCTATAAGCTCTCCTGGATATCGGGGTAGTACCAGGTTTTAACTCAATTACAAATTCTACTTCTCTGTCCGGTGGCAAACCAGGTAGATCATCTGGAAACATATCTGAAAATTCACAGACTACCGGTATATCACAAATTTCTTTCACTAAAGTTGCACATATCCTCTCAACTGCTCTCTTTGGAATAGGAAGTTGGATAAGAAGATGAGATTTATTATCTGGCAAGTTCAACCTTATAGTTCTGTGCAGTGCATCTATAATAGCTCCTCGTTGGTACATCTAATTCATACCCAGGATTACATCTATATCCTGTTTCTGTAATATTATCATTGAGGTAGGAAATATATGCCCACCCAACTCTATAGGTACATCACGTACCATTTCCTTAGTACACAGTTGTCCCCCGGGTGACTGAATAAAGAATTCCTCTTGTGTTCTCATAATTGGAATGTCATGCTTTGTAACAAAGGTGCGATTTATGAATGTATGCGATGCACCAGAATCAAATAACAGTACTGCTGGATGATTAGCAATAGGGAACATACCCATCATAATAGGTTCTCCCTCTGGAATTGCACTTGCTTGGGTGTAGAATACACGTCCTGTCTTCCTCTTCTCACCTTTACCCTTCTGGACATTCAAATTATTATTCTTACTCTGAGGCTGCTATTGTTGCGGTACGGGAGCTCTTGGATAATTGGGGTTGTACTGCCTTGGATACGGGCAGTCCCTTGAGAAGTGGCCTGGCTTTCCACAGTTATAGCAGGGCAAGTTATGGGGTATTGGACTCTGACTTTGAATACCAGGGGCATTCGGCTGTTGTGGATATTGCTGGGTTGCAGCAGGACGAATAAACGTCTGCGGCCGAGCTTGGTATTGCGGTGAACGATAAGGAGGGCGGAAATGATTCTGAGGGTGGTAGATAAACCTTTGGCGCTTCTTAATGCCGTCTGATGAGCTGGACAACACCTGCTTCTTTTTATTTGACTCTTTGTCAATGTGGGACTTCTCTTCTGAAGCGATAGCGACATTGACTACCTCATGATATGTGGCATTATAGCATGTGACCAATGCTACCTGGATCTTGGTATTCAAACCTCTCATGAAACAACTCTTCTTCTTTGCATCAGTGTTCACATACTCGGCTGCATACTGTGACAGATGATTGAATTTGCCAACATACTGAAGAACTGTCTGGGTTCCCTGTTTCAGAGAGAGAAACTCTTCTAACTTCATGGCCATAACACCATCTAGAATGTAGTGTGCTCCGAAAGCATCATGAAACTCTTGCCAAGTGATACGATGGCTAGCAGGCTGTGCGGCAACCAGATTCGCCCACCACGCCCCTGCGGCACCCCTGAGCTGTTGTGCTACAAACATGGGTTTCTGGTATTCCGTGCACTGGATAAGTTCAAACTTTTGCTCCATTGTTCAGAGCCAGTCATCCGCCTCTAGCGGCTCATCGGCCTTTGAAAACACCGGTGGACGGGTATCGGTGAAATCCACATAAGTGGTTTCTCCTCCATTATTACGGCCTCGATGACCCTGATTTCCATTCTGATTCAGAGCTAACAGAGTAGTGGTATTGACCAGTGCTGCAATAGCTTCTGCTAGAGTAGGTGGAAATGGTGGGGGATTTGGAGCATTATCCCTAGCCTGAGAAGTTCCAGTATCATCCATCTGCTGTACACAAACCATGCTTATTTACGTTGCTTTATTGAATTAGAAAGCAGTTAGTACAGTACTAGTACACACATCAAACTTATCTTACATTACTTTTATTACAAACTTGCTCGCAAGCAAGCAACTACCCGCTAAGATTCTTAGAAAACAGGAGAGACTGCTATATTACATAACCATCCATTTCGACACTTCACTCCTCATCATCATCACTAATCACTATCACACCATCCTCATTCTCCTAGACACTTGCACTAGTGACATGACTTGCCTCATCCCCACTTTCCATCATGGGTTCATTTTCTTCCGGATCCTCTTCCTCATTATTCTCTCCACCAGGAACAACCACGGCACCAACATCATCTTCTACCGCCTGGGGCTGATGATTGGGATTCATCAGGTCATGTAACCTATGGACTTCCTCATACAGGATTGTATTGTACTGCTCCAAGTGTGTCACATAAAGTTCCAACTCTCAAACACGAGCCCTGGCTTCTATCCCCTTTTCCAAAGACTCGTTCTGGCACTGCTTCCAAAAATGCATATTGCGCTTTAGTCGCTCTATCTCTGACGTGAGCCTTGCGAGCTCCGATTGGGAATCCGGGTTTGAATTGCGAATACTGCTCGCTCCATCACCTCTGGTTGCCAACTGATGACGTAGTACTCCTTGCAGACCAGTTTTCTTGCGAGGAGTCATCTTCACATGTGCCATCCTAAAGCAAGACAGAATTAGAACGATGAGAACAGATGGGAGGGATCTAAAGGTTAGCATGAACAGGATTGAACCTTACTTAACCCAAACCACTTTTAAAGGGAAGGTAACTTAAGCAGGTTAATTAAACATGATGCATGCATCGTACTTACGATTTAACAGAAAAGTTTAAGTAACACATGCGATAACATTTGTAACTTAGGGCACTATAACATGATACTTCACTGCGAAGCTTTCAAATATGATCTAAGGAAACTACAAAAAGTAGATTGGGATAAGCCAAAAGCAATTTGGACCAAAATATCAATATTAAGTTGTTCGATCCAAATCATTTTGAAGTTTTGTAAAGTATTACTACAATAACTCTAGTAATTATGCTCTGGTACTAGCTGCCACAGAACCTCCTAATTATGATGGCCCACATGTACCCGTCATCGTCATAATAACCTCTGATAGCCGTACTTATGTACCTCATAACTTAAAAGGCCTGCTTTCCTTCGAACAGGATCCAATCACAGGAGTATTGCAATATTACAACAGTTTATTCAAAATACCATCAGAGTAAAGTAGTGGAAGTCTTACAATAACTTAAGTTTACAAACCATAGTTTCCAAACTTCAAACCTTATGTAACATTATTACAAACCGGTAGTAGGGAAGTATCAGTAGTAACTTTATTACAATCACACAAACGAAGTGCCTTGCCCAGAGGCCACACAGTCTACTCGTCGTCACTTTCTTCAGCCACAACGGTCATGCAACAAGGCTCGAAGTAGACTTGTTCATGAACCGCACCTGCAACAAGGAATTAACAAACCCTGAGTACGAGAGTACTCAACAAGACTTACCCGACTAGGAAAAGACTCCAAGGGCATGCTAGCTTTAGGGAATCAAGGTACGGGTATTCAAGAATCAAAATTTCTTTTGTAGAAAAGCTTACTAAAGTCAATCCTTACCTTCAATATTTTACTTTTACCATTGATGGTTCATTAACCAATTCTAAGTGATCCTAATCTAGATCAAAGTAATTCTCATCAAGACCTTTCTCATTCTTTCTTTTAATTCCAGTTCTTAACTACGATGCAGGACAGGTGATCGAGTCTCCATAATCGAGGAGCAACGACGATTCGAACCGATTATACCCAGCTGGGGATCCCTAACCTCACGACATATGTAGAACCAAATCTTGCATATGTCAACCCTCATTTAGATCTCTCAAAACCAGAACATGTCCATCACCACCTGAGAGCACAGTACTCCTCCAATCCAACCTGTGGCCATGAGGGTACACACTACTCTCGCCATCTCTCCACTCCTAGTGTGAGGTTAGACGTTCTCGAAATGGAATCACCAACATTTTGGGCTTACCCAAGGCATGAGGCTAGTTGCAAAGTCTCGAAACACAAGCGGGCCTACAATGGACGATCCTTAACTAACAAGGCGGAAACATTACATTGAGACTCCTTTCCCAATGCATGTTAGCAGTGGCCAAACCACCTGCCCAATCTTTTCAAGTTCATTCTCATCTTTCAATATTCATTAAGTATGCCGTCATGGCCATGTAAACATTTCATTTAAAAACTTAACTCATAAGCATAGCGAAGCATACTATGCATTTTTAGTAAAACAGGTATCAAGGTTGATATCGCAATAATCAAGGATGATAATGCAGCAATTGGGTTATCACTCAACTCCTAATTACTTAATGCAATAAACCATAGTACCAGTGATAAAGATTTGTAAAACTCAAGAAAGGGTTTAAATGCACTAGGGCTTGCCTTGCTCTAATGCGACGACTGACTCGGGCTCTAAGACTCCGACTTTTGGTCCGAAACCCACCGACGACAACTCTTCTCCGAAGACGTGCTCGCCAACTTCGACTTCTTCGAAAGCGGGAACTACACGAGTATAAAAACATGTCTTAACATGATGCGGTGATAAACATGATGCTTGACGATAATATGCCACGGTTTACGACTTAAGTACAACTTCCTTCGCGGTACAGTCGCAAAACAGTAAAACCTGCTAACTAAAAGTGATAACTTAAGCGATACTAACGTTTCTTACCAAACATGTTCCTAATGAGCTCAATCATGAAATTAAGGTGCCAAGGATGCCCAAGAATTAGTGACCCAAGGTCATCACTCAATCAAAAAGGCACACAACACTTAAAGTTAACAATTTAACAATTACTTAAACATTTAATTAATTAGGGCCTAATTAATATTAGATCAAACTTTATCTAATTGAGCTTAAACTTTTTCTATGGGTTAATGATGGCCTAAAACAGTGTTAGAATAAATTTCATGATTTTTGGATTAATAATTTAATTACTAACATTCATGGAAGTTGCATTTAATATTTAATTGAACTAATTAATTAACTTGCAAAAAGTAATCCAATTGAGCATTTAATATTTTTCCTAAGTAGTTTACATCTTGAAAAGCTTACACAAAAATTTTCACTAATTTTGGAGCTCTATAGAATTTTAAATGAAATAAACAAATACTATTACTATTCACATTTTTGAAAAAGAAAAACAAAAACTCAACTCGGGCCGCCTTCTCCTTTCTCCCTCTGGCTCGGCCCAACCGAATGGCCTGCCCGCGCGCTCGCTCGCGCCCGCGCTCGCTCGCACCTGCGTGGCCCAGCAACGCGGCCCAGCCCAGCTACGCCCGCACGCGCTCGCCTACTCTCTCTCTCTCGCTGACATCTCAGTCCCGCCTGTCATCTCCCTCCTCCGCTCTCGCCTTCTTTCCCGCGACGATGGCACGGTGGCCGGCCGATGATCACGACGTCGGTCGCCCAACCAACCGGTCTAACACGATCTACTCCTCACCGCGAACCTCACCAGACCACTCACGCGACCACAAATGCCCTAGAGGTAACACCTCACCGGCCATGGTGGCATGGTGCTCGCAGCTTACGGTGTCCCAGCGATCCATGACGGTAGAGTCTAAATTGAAAGCATGATAAGCAACAGGAGCTTACAGTGATTGCAACGAAGCCACTAGGAGGCGCTGGGAGGCGGTGGAGAGGGCTGGCCACGTGAGGCGGCTCGGTGATGCTCAGTCGCCGGTGTTGGAGAAGGAAACGGTGGTGCGGCGATTTGGGTGAAAAAAGGGCTAGAGTAGTTGGACCAAGAGGTGCGCGAGGGCAAGGCGAACATGATGATACGGTTTGCGTGGCTGGTGGCGGCTTAACGACGGCAGCGGCGAGCGGCGGAGCTAGCGGCGGCGACGGCAAAACAGAGAGAAACGAAAAACGCCACGGTGACCTTGGGCTATATATAGGGCGACGGTCATGGTGATGGTCACTGGAAGACGCGAAACGTCGCGCTAGCGGTCCTGGCGCACGCGAGAAGGTCCTGGACGCCGCCCGGCGGCTCGCCGGCGCCCATGCCGTGCGTTGCCGGACGGTGATTCGTCGAGCACTGTAGATCCCCCCCATTTTCAAATTCAAACTGTTTTTGCCAAATTACTTTTGATTTTGAATATGAACTTGAAAAATTCCCAAGATATGAAATCTTCAAAATTTCAAACTCTACAAGTTTTGTATTGAACACTTTTTTCAAATTCGAACTGGATTTTGAAATTTGAGTTTAAATTCAAAAGGGGACACTTTGGAAATTTGGTAATTTAGAAATTACTTTGGATTTTATATTGAAACTTCAAAAACTCCAAACACCAAATTGTACATCTAGCCAAGACCTACAACTTTTCTACTCAAACCATTTTCAAAATATGCCTTCATTTTGAAATTTGAGTTTAGGGATAAAAAGGGGTCAAATTTGAAATTTGCTTCTTTTCAAAATTGCTCCACATTTTACACTAAAACTTTGAAAACTCAAAACACCAAAGTTGTAGCCCTTGAAAAGTTCTACAAACTTGGTTTTAAACGTTTTCCCAAATTTTGCTTAGATTTTGAATTATTTGAAAAGGGGTAAAACGGGGTTTTGGATTTTTGGGTTTTCGGAGGAATTTTCAATTGAAATTTGTTGCTACCTTAATTGGTGATTACTTAATGATCAAACCATCATCCAAGGGCATCATTTAGTCAATTATCACATAGTTGACCAAATGCCACTCTTGGTTGACCAATTTAGCTTTTGAAAATCTTTTAATATTTTCCCAAATTTGAATTCAAATTCGAATCGGAAAACTCATGACAAGTTTTTGGATTCCAATTCAAACTCAAACTTGGAGCTTCATTTTACGTGTTGTACTTGAGTTCATACCCTACACTTGACACTAGTGTGTAACACAGTCACACACTTCAAATTACGCAGGGCATGGACTAAGTATTTGCGGTGACATTCGAAATTAGGGTTTTCGGTTCGGATCACACCACTAAGAAGCTCATCCAACCTAGAAAAGGTAAACTCATTTTAGTTAATGCATAACAGGGTCGACCTAATCATGGATGCTTTGCGATGCAATATGATGACATGGCAGATTAATTAGCAACTATAACACCCGGGGTGTTACAAATGGATGAAGGGTTATGTTCACTCCTAGTATAGGAGCAGAACAACTTGTTGGGTTGTGTCTAATAGAAAATATTTAAATGCATACCTCTAGGGTAGAAGTAGCATAAGTAGATGGAGTGCATGTGAATCTTGATTTTAACTGCATGACTAATCCCCTAGGGTCAATACTGACTGACCACACTCAATGCTTACAAGCAGCTAAGCTAACAAGTGAAAGTCTTTCCTAATCTAGTAAGCATGTATATATGGCTGTGGTAGGAATTAAACTCTCGTCATACAGGAACTCATCATGCAGGATTTTTAATTTTCAAAGATAAATTCTCCAGAATTCTAGTATCTCTAGGAGCATGATAAACAACAGCTCAAAAACCTTCCCATATCATATCTACCAACTATCTAGACTTAGATCAAGCATTTGCTACCCACGAGTTTTAGGTTCAGAGCAAATCTTAGATCAAAACAGTTGTGTCTAAAACTCAGGAGAGTTTGAGGTTGAAAACTAGGTACTTAAAAGGAATTACGGCAGAACAACTATTTATCATTTCCATGCAAGAGATTGTTTGAGATTCTTCTTTTATTAACAACTTCTTTAAGAACAAAGACAAGCAAACTAGACGCACCCTTTTTATTTTGTTTCTATTATTTTAGAATATTATTATTACTAAATAAGAAAACTCATAAAGAATAAGGTAAAACTGAGAGAAGAAAATACTTATCTGGATACATGGGGTGCTTTCCCCTAAGCTAGATGTTGACATAGTCATTCAATCTTATGAAGTAGCAGACTTGCAGTGGGGATGTTCTTCCTCCTCTAGTGGAGCATTAATTGATGTTGATGATTGTTGATACAGTGCTCCACTAGTGGATAGAACATCCACTTGCTTGTTGGCTCTTCTGGGTCCTTCAAATCCTGTAAAACTCAAATAGACAACAAAACTTGTGGAATAGATTAAGCGTTAGTGGTTAGCCACTCAAGCCTTAATTGTCTAGAGTTTTTAACATTATTCTTGATTCTTTTAAATAGAGTTTCAATAGGATTTCTCTCAAATACTTTTTATATTTTTATAATACAAACAAAGTCTAACAAGATGAATGCATATTTATTTTTATTTTATGCCACCACAGTGAATATTCCTATGGATCCTTACATGTCACAAAATTATTCACATGGGGCTTATATTTTATGATGCAGCAAAGCAAACATATATTTATTTTATTTTCTAATGCAATGCTAATGCAGAAAAGTAAACATGCTAAAAGGAGAATGATTATGCAATTGCTGAAAAGTAACAATGTTAAAAGGGAAACTGATGTAACGCTGAAAAGGATAAATATGGATAACTACTGATTTTACCTTTTGACAAGGGTTCAGTGTTTTAGGTCCCCTAAATAGGACCTCTTACCATGTTCATTATGTAGGTGCACCATCTGGTCCCATAGTAGAGACCTTGATAGCTTGCACCTCTTGAGATGATGTCACCCATGTTTCTTGCTCTTCTAGCAGTTTGAAGTGAAGTACTAGTTGTGAAAACTGACAGCATCTTGCTCATTGTACATGTTCATAGGTCCAGGATCTTCATTTGTAGGATTCTTGGGGAGTTAACAAGCTCCTCTACTGTTGTGTTCAAAATAGGTCCTGCTCATAGAGACAAGGCAGAGATCAAGTGCATGGGCTCTGTTGGTGGAAAAACACCAACAGAACCAAAAGTTTATTCTTCTCTAACCTTAGACATATTGAGCAAGATAAAGTTGATGTTTATGTGTTTTGCTTGAACTTGACATGGGTGATAGGATCAAACAATGAGCATGAATATAGCATTAAATCAATTAGGCAGATCAAATTTCTTAACCTTATGGAAGGATAATCTATCTATGCATATTGTGTAATGATTTCATGATTATGGCTGTCATATTCCAAATATAAGATGCACAATATTTTTAACTCATTGAGTTAAGATTATAAGATCAAGAAAGTGATGACAAGAACAAAGATTAGAGAACTAAGCATGTTGAGTTAATTAGGTTGGGTCAAATGAGGTTGTAACTCAAACATGGTTGGTTCTCTATTTATGTGTATACCAGCATCAAGGAAAGGATTTTAATGTGATGATCACTAACCTTAGGATGTTATCTTTAATGTTAGAACGTGCTAGCACTATAACACCTTGTGGAAGCTTTCCTTCATTGGTCGTTCTTGTTCTTTTGTTCATGCGCCAATGTCTTCTCTATTGCACTCCTTTCTTACATTTAGTAATGCCATGTTTCATTCTCTCTTCAATTTGTGCTTGGACCGTTAGCTCTTCTTATTGTTTCATTCCTGCGAATCATTAGTGGACACACATACCTGAAGGAGTATACAAGTAATGATAGGGGCATTGTTGTCATAAAGCTAAGGGTCAGTTTCTATGCTATAGAAGAATTTATTTGAATATACTAGCACAAAAACATTCACTATTACTTCTTTTCTAGAGGATTGATTTTATCTTATATTTGATTATCATATATAGGCATTATGAAATAACTCAAACTTATAGAAATAAAAAAATAGTTAATTGAGAGATTGCAAACTAGCGTGTAGAGCGATGAGAGCATGATAGGAGGAAGGTCATGGTTGGATCATCTAAAGAAGTTGGCCTTCATTCCTCATGCATCAGCTTCTCAATCTAGTGAGGGTGCAGAAAGTTGCATGGTCTCCTGTTGTCAATCTTTCTTGATTCCCGATGATTAATAATTGACAAGAGAATCCAACTACAACTCGAAATCCTCCATGATGGTCTTTGTCTTCAAGTGGCATGATAGAGATTTGTTCACCTGCTTTCATAGAGTGAGTGCTTTGATGGTGGATCATGCTTTGTAGCACTCTTCTTCTTTCTCTTTGGCTATGAATGAGTTGTGTCTCCCTTGTGCAAGATTATTCTATCTCTCTTCATCTCCGGTATGAGTTCATCTCAGGACTTTCCCATTTTGAATTTTAGAGTTTCACTGTAGGGGTTAGTCTAACAAAATATACCATTGTCTTTACTAGCAGTTTTTAGTTCAATAACCAAACTAGACTCCATGTCTAATCAGATTAAGGGAGGCTATTTAGCCTAAACACCATGATTAATTTAATAGCCAATAGAAGCATGTATACTACTTCTAAACTAACACTTACTAGGGTAGACAAGGGTAGCATAAAAGCATTATAGAGATTTACTCAAACAGTGATGAAAGAGCATGATTATTGTTTAGCAAATTGAGCATGTTTTAAAGGTAGGGACAACCACGATAATGTAGCAACATGGTAAGAAATATATTTATGGAAGTCTATCCCCCAAGCTTGAATTTTACAAAAAAAAATTAAGATTGGATGAATGTAATTCAATGTTGCATAATGATTGGTTGGACATACCTTGCATTTGTTGTTCCTTCAATCTTTTTGCTTCAACCTGGAATGGTTAGTGACAAGAATAACCGAAGGAATATTTTCATAATTATAACTCTATGCTCATTTCATAAGGGCAGCGTAGCAGAAAGGTGAATACTCATGTCATGGTCTGAACAGTGCTTGTTTTAGGACACTAAGCTTGTCCTTAGGAAACCTTCAAGATATGAATTGGCAAAGTGGTTTCCCCTATAGCACTAGTTTATGTGTACTAATCTCAAGATTCAACACAACGAGATTTGTAATGTTTATGATAAACATATGTGTCTACAGCCATCCTTTCAAAATATTTAGGAACAAGGAGCATAAGGGGGTTGAAGATCTCGTGTGGGGCAATGTTAGAGAGACTAAGTGAATCAGGATATTTCTTATACGAGCAAGGACTTGATATGGTTGTTATAAAGTAGCTTCCTTGTTCATTGAAGTCTCCATCATTTTCAACTTCTAAGGGTGATTTGGCATAAATGTCCAAAATTTCCCTTGTATTGCCTCTCGAGTAGGTCTCATATAAGGACTCGCCTATACATTCAATGGAAATAGCACATAGGTTTTTAATGCTCTTTTGCCATTGATGTTGCTTTTCTCGATCCTCCTTGTGGTCTTGATGAATCCTATGCTTTAGATGTCTCGGTGGATTTCTAGGATCACTCAGGAGATTGAGCATAGGAAGATTCATAGGGATCAAGGATGAGTTTAAAGATGGGTTCGAATTTCATATCTAATGTGGGCATAGAAAGGGAGAAGATAGGAGTGGATTCTAGATGGCTTTGCTCACCTTCTATGACATCACTTGACATGCCATCCTTGAGTCTTTCTAAATGTCCTTCAAAGGGATTGGATTTAAAAAACTTTCAAAGAGATACCTTCTTGAAAAGATTCAAACTATATGTACTAAAAGGTCTCTTATGAAGCGGGAAGTTTATGCTCCTCCCAAAATCATTGAAAAGGATTTCCAAGGGTAGAATTACTTCTTCCCTCAAATGATTTTGGAGTACAACTGGTTTGGGATGGATAGCCAAATCGTGGGATTGGAAAGTTTGTAATGTGGCTATGAAAACTTCCTCTTCTAGTTTGGGGGATGATTCCTTCTTTTTCGCTAGGAGTTTATCATGAAGGCTATCATGAAGGCTAGTGCAAGGAGTGTGTCTACTAATAAGGACAAACCTTGCTCCACTAATGGATAAAGAAAGGAAAACTTCTCCAAAGGCGATATTATTAAGACCCATATAAAAATATTGAAGAAGAACAGGGTCTTGTAAGGCTAGGTCTAAACCTAAATTTATAAGACGCTTGAAAGATTCCCTTAGTGTAGCCAAAAGTTCATTATCTCCTTGATCAGAACATAGGACCTTTAGTTCATTACCTTCTTGATTAGAAGATAGGACCTTAGGTTCATTATCTTTTTAATTAGAAGATAGGACCTTGGTTGTAGGAAAGGGTTGGTTTTGACCTATTGCAACCCAACATGGGTGTAGCTCATAGCTAGATGTGAGAATCATGGGTTCTGGTGGCTCTAAGCTTTGGTTCATGGGTGCAGAATATTGATAGATAGGCGTGAAATTTGGGTTATCCATAAGGATAGAAAAGAAAAGGCAAAAGGAAAAGAGAAAAAGATAAAAGTATAATACAAGGTTAAACAAGACTTGAGGTTAACTCAGCTGACGTCTTTCTCCCTAGCAACGGCGCCAGAAATGCTTGTTGATATTTGTTAATGCACACAAAAAAAGATTCACAAGCGCATGGATATTGATGAGCATTTCACCTGGGAGATATTTCTATAGTATTGTATTTGTTTATCCGCAAGGAGAAAGCATGCGATGACTAACCGAAATCTATACTCAACCCCTGAGCCGACTACAAGGTAGCGAAGATATAAGCGATTAGAGAAGATTACGACGATAGTCTGGTTCCAACCTATGGTAAGCTATGAAACTATTGGTCTATGGGGACATACCGATGGAAAAGAGACACCACAGAGGATGCTTAACAGGGCACTTAATCCTACCAATCCTTCTGACAGGAGGAGGCTCCAAAGGTAACAATAGGACTGTCACTTCCAACGCTACTACACACTGATCCGGCCAGACAGGGGATATCTATGAGTATCTCTAGCCTAAGCACCACGCTTATGCTACATACAATTACCCTACCCTCTACCATGGAAGAGAATAAAATAAACTCGTAAACCATAGAACAATAATAACAACGTACTTATTTAGTATTGAAAGTTGAATTACCAAAGAATCCTAGAACCAAGCCTCGGGTTAGGAGACTTTATCCCGTAGGTACAAGCCGGAGAGGAGACACTGACATGTCGAGCTTCCTCCAACTCTCCCTCCACTCTAACTCTCTCAATCTTGAAGAACTCTAATCTCACATGGAGACTACAAAGCTAATATCTCTTATATGTGCCCTAAGAGAGAGATCCATTTAAGGGACCCCTCCCTGCTGATCCTCATAGGAAATAATGAATTAGGGTTTCAAGGGATGTCTCCTCCAGGGGCTAGGGGCCTTGCTTATATAGCCCTCTAGGAAGCACCACAACCCTTGGATCAAACCGACATTGACCTATGATTATTATTGATCCTCAAAGGCGGTGAAGGTATGATCCAGGAGGTGGAGCCTGATTGGCTACCTGGGTGGGGCGCCCGCCCCCACCGTTGGGGCGCCCGCCCGGCTTTCGGGCCCATTTTGCCTCTGGTTTGTTTCTAGAGTCTTCTCATATCTTTCAGATTACAAAAAAGTTATGCGTGACCCTGTTGTCTCTATGTAAACCTGACATGTGGGTCTTCCTTGGTTTTTTTCAGCTGACCCCCTGCAGAAACAGACATTCACCAAAACTCATAGAATTATGTCAGTAAACCCCCTATATCTAAGTGGTAATTATTGTTTAGTCCTTTTTCATGCTATGTTGATGGTTAAAAAATGATACTTATCTACCGTCAACAGCCCTGTTAGTAATTCTTAGGCAAAACTGGCGTCCTTCAGTAGTGTGCGGCCGAGGTTTCCAGTACAGTTTTCTTATTACACCTAACAATTGATCGAAGCCTTTATCACTCAATCCGTTTGTAGATTTGAACTCTAACAGCATAATGTCGGCTTTCAGTTTGCTCACTAGACAATCCTTATACAATGGTGTTTTGCCATCTTGTCTCATTATCTCTAGCTTTCTCAGCTGTCTATCACTAAGAAATCCACTCTCTACATTACGTAGCAGCTGATCAATGCATCGGGATGTCGTGTGTCGTTAGCTAGTGTATTCCTAAACACATCATTAACTGTAGCCATAGGTTCTGTGTTGACACCAAACTCCTCGTCAGTAATAGCATCGTGGAGGGCTACATCAGGCATGGCCACATTATCATTATTTTCTTACGGAACATTCACACCAACCTCCCCATGCATACTCCATATCGTATAGTGAGGCATGAACCCCTAGTAATCAAGTGCATTTGTACAATCTTAGTTTTCTCCTATTTTCTTTGATTCATGCAATCTTTGCATGGGCAGAAGACAGGTTTCCATCCCCAGCATTGGCGATAAACTTGCTGACGCCAAGTATGTACCGCTTGTCCGTTCGGGACAGATACATCCACTCTCGATCCATCTCTACATAAAAAATATTGAGATAGTAATTATAGAGAAAATAATAACAAGTGGAGCTTCATGAACAATAATTGTAGCTTGAAAGTACAATTTATTCTACACTTATTTAATTTAGTCACCCCATTTTAGGAAAAAATATTCTACACTAATTATTGGAAAATTGAAATTGGTAGCCCAGGCTATATAAATTGAAAATCATAGCACGATAAAAAACAATTATTGCAAAATAATGAATAAAAATTATTCTACTCCATGCCACATAAAAATAGAGACACTAATTTTAAAAATAAAGACTAAAATTGGAGACATTATCATGAACACCAATGTAACTCCAAACAATGTGTTGGTAGGTGACACATGGATTAATTTACTCATCAAAATTGTAAAAGAATCTACTCTACTCCTAACAAGAACTAATTATAGCATCAAACACTAACAATCATCCTGACCTCCATGTAGTTAGCTAGGAATTGAAATGGGTTCATAGACACCAACCTTTTGGATGATGGATTCTCCATAATTTGCTTGGAAGCCTTGCACAAAGTCCAATTGGAAAGTGCTTTCTAGAATGGAGAAAGAACTAGAATGAGAATGAAGCAATGTAGCCATGATAACAACGCTAATAAGCAACAAAATCAAAGGAGTGGATGCTTGTTATTCACCTTAAAGCAAAAAGATCAAACCATTCTTCAAAATCCAAGAGCTAGCTTCATGGTTAAGAGCAGCCACAATAATGGAGGGAGGGGCCAAACGCGCGCCTCTGTGCCCGGAATGGAAGAGAGGAGAAAGAAGAGGATGGCGGTAGCTTTTTGTACTGTGATTTTATCACCATCAGTTCTTGGCTAGGATCGATAGTGATAGCACCAAATCCATGTCGGTTCTTGGCTAAAACTGGCAGTAATATGTGACCGTCCATTCACTGCCGATTCTAGACACAAACCGGCAATGATGTGAACCTTCACTACCGGTTTTCGCTAAGCCCCAATCACTTTCTGATTTTGAAGCTCGGAACCCGCAGTGAAGGTACATCACCGCCGGTTTTTCATAATCCGGCACTGATGTGGCAGTGATGTTCGATTCTGCAATAGTGTAATCTGATTAGTCGTTCGAGATTCGTCATCATCCTAATGAGTCGCCACACATCACACACTACTACACTAGCGTGTGCGCGCACGACAGGTGGTACCGATGGAGCGAGGAACGGTAGGCTCACGTTTATCGTTTCGTTCCTTTGCTTTTGCACTGTTTTGCCTTGCTAAGCAAGGTAGCCGAGTGAGCCTGCACGTTTGATTCTTTGGCCTGAGTGCTTTGAGGCCTGTGCAACTAAGATTTTGCATGTTTATGTGAGAGAGCCAAATTGACTTGCTTGCTTAAGTGAGCTTTGTGCTATCCGTATCAACCAGGCAAAGGCGAGGCCAGGCGAGGCATGACCAAGAACCAAGGGAGTGATTGGTTGGTCGTCATGGGCCGGCGAAGGCACATGGGATGCAGCTTCCTAACGATTGGTTGGCTCCGCCAAGCCAGGTCGCGGTTTCCTCCGAACCGAGCACGGGCGCGCATTTATTGTGACTCTGCTAGAGAGAACCGCTGCAGCTAAACAGGCAACCAAACAACGGATATGTTCGGCCTTGCATTGGATATTTTATAAAACTAGTAGGATGCGCGCACCCCTGCGCGCGAGTGATCATGTGTATTTCTAAGTTTATACATGTAAGGTACACATGTTGCATACAGTGGTCATGCACATGGTTGAGGTCTATTGATGCATAGACAGTTATTATAGGATGGAACAGTGGCCATCACGCGGGGAAACAATAGGCGAATGCTGGGGCAAAATATGCATGTTTAGTTTTGGCATGGTAATAGGATTAGAGAGGAAACGAACACGGTCATGTTGCCTATGTTCATATGTACCATACAGAGCGCCATTACACAAGCTTATGGGTATTTTATACATTGCTTAGTCACTAGCAATTTACAATAGTTTAGGGGCGTGGAAGGTCTACTTTCTAATGACATGGACACGTACAGCTGGCTTTCTTGTTGGCTGCGCTGCCAACTGTAACAAGAAATTGCTGCATCTGCATCCTGGGCACCTGCACATGCAGCAAATAGGCTGTTTAGTCTGATAAAAAAAGCGGTGATTGTCTGAATAGGTGCACATGTCAATATATATATGTAAAGCGTGGGTCATAACCTGTGATCTATAAAATACAATGAAGCAGAAGGAGCAGTATGTTTTTTGGTCTACTATGTATACATGATATACACAATAGATAAGTCTAATATGCTCTGTACATTTATATGTGTCATAGGGATGTGTCGCCAGATGTAATAGAAGCAAATACTTCTTTATAGACGACCTTTTTTCATTTATACAATTGCCATCCTCGGCTTCTATGAAATGGCTGTCACTGTCTGAAACATCCAAAGTATCAATGAGAAAGATGTAGCTGCTAGACTCGGTAATTAGCAGTCTAACTTGGCACCAGCAAGTACCTGAGTGTCCAATGAATGTAGAGACAAGAACATCTTGATGGTAAATTTTGTAATTTAACAATGAAATGGACATACATATCAGAAATATCTCTTTAGATTCTTTTTTTTTCACACATGCGTACAAGAGTGAACTAAGATATATATATATATATATATATATATATATATATATATATATATATATATATATATATAGAGCATAGATTGTGTTGGCAAATAAATTAATGCAGTTAGATACATCTAAAATATATTCAATTCTGCTTATGCTCTATGCACCAGATCTTGGTAAGGAGAAACGGATCTGCTGCATGAGCAGGACTCTGAAATGCAAAAGAAGGTATGCAGGGCTGAAAACTAACAAAAGGAAGATGAACTAAACACAACAGGAATAGAAGGTAATGTTTATGTGGCAACTACGGAGCATGCGGGCCATCAAGTTCTATTTTCAAAGCATCAAGTCCTATATCTAAGAGAAAGTTGTCAAAAAAATGTGGCCTGCACAAATATTATCACCTGCAACAGAGGCATGAAGCCCATTTCATCTCATAATTGAAGGGCATGGGTCTAGCATATGGGTTTTGATCCATCCAATTTTCCCAGTGATCATGGCTAAGAAGAATAAGTCGTGATGATAAACGCAAAACGTAGACGACTTTCCAAATGTGTAGCTTGCATACTAAAAGAAGAAAGAAAAATCACATTTTTGAAGTGAACCAAAGAAAGCAGGGAAAATCTAGAGAGAAAATCAGAGAGGAAAGATAAAGGTAACTAAAAACCTACAACCTATAAGACACTAAGATGGCAGGATAAAATAAAGGAATTCATATTTCATTGTATATCTGTCTTCGTAAATCAGGAAAAGATATCTTCTTTTCATTTATTTGCTCATTCGCTCTTATAAACCTACAAAACTTTTAACACTACTAAGGTGTCTGGGAGCAGCATTATAGGATTCCATTAGTCAAGTAAGCAGAGATGGGTGATTTCATCAGCTGCGAGATGGATGCAAGGTATGAAAAAAAGAATCGCTGAAGAAGGGGGTATGGATGGTGGAAAACATGTCACAAATCATGGGTCCTACATGAATTAGCTTTTATTTGGAATGACCATCAGAGGTACAATTGGCGTTATAGGCTGTAGATAATATCATCATTTGTAAATCAATCACATGAATGCACATCATAACAAAGAATAGAATAACTGTTGGCATTATAAGCTGGAAGAATAGCAAGTTGATAACTGGTAGCAAACCTTTGTTATAATTTCCAAGAGGGGTAGAGACAATCTGGTATGGAAGGAGGGCATCTTCATTTGTAGATCCTTGTGGAGCTTTAATTTGAGGCATTGCATCTTTCACTGCTGCCACTTGAATCCTCCACATCAGTAGAAGCGTATTTGTCGTGCACGGGTTGCTGAAGACCTAAATCACCATATTCCTGCCCTGGATCATAAAAAAAAACAAGAAAGGTCAATCACTATACTGCTCGACGTTGTATTCGTATGACCCAAAAAATAGACCTATTGGTGACCTACTACTTGATGCAATACACCATTCCCAAATGAGAAAACCACAAATTTGCACAAGACCTCCATCGAAGCTGGACTCTGAGCATGATCGCAGTTGAGCACATCCATCACGGTGGCTTGCGGCAGACTGGCAGGGACATAGCCATGGCAACACCAGCCAAAAGACATGATGCAGTAATGATTACAGAGAACCGGTAGAAAAATGGGCTGCACCATGTAAAGAAATCATCAGGCCCACACACTGAATTTTTCCTAAGAATTTTGATGGGTTTTAACAAGCACAGAAAACCAATGTCACCAAAAAACAGTTGGAATGGGATTCAATAATCATTACCTTCTGTGGTGTGGATTTAATTTGGGTGACCATTGATGCATTAAAGCTTGACGCATCACATATTGCCCCTTATTTGGATGGGTTAGCTCCCTTCGCAAGGTCCAGCACATACGACTATGGCATTGTCGTCGTTGAAGCTGGTGTTTCAATCATTAGAGAAGAAGTCAATGTTTGATATGTTACAACAAAAACGCGTTGGGTAGGAAACATGTAACTACGCCTGGTGCTATACCTGCCAATTGGAAGGGAATGTGGTGTCGTCGTTGTTTAAGTTCCGTCCATGAAAGCCATATTTATGAAATTATGTCAATTCGACCTCCTGACTGGCTGCATGATAGAGAGAATAACGGTTATGACATGTCATACTGAGGTTCTGTGTTTAGCTGGAAAGGGTGATGGGTAGGAAACATATAACTGCGCCTGGTGTTGTACCTTCCAACTGGAAGGGAATGTGGTGTCGTCGCTGTTTAAGTTCCGTCCATGAAAGCCATATTCACGAAATCATGTCAATTCGACCACCTGCCTACCTACATGATAGAGAGAACAACGGTTATAACATGTCATACTGAGGTTCTGCGTTTAGCTAGAAAGGGTGATTTAACAAATAAAAGGGCAAGTTACGTAAAGGGAAAAAGGACATGTAGGTAACTTTTTGGCTCCAATTGTGGCATTTATATGTATTACAATGACAAGGTATCTGAATGATCCAACTTATTATAATAACCAGAGTTTGCAATGGGTTGGGGAATACACTAAAATAGACACGTAAAATATGAAAATAGTTGAATGGCACATTCAGAAATGAAGTAACACATGTATAATCCACAAGCAGGTTGCTGATCAGATGGCTAAGCTATGGCAAAATTACATACAAAATTTACAAAGTCCAGAGTGACACAAAACCTGAGTATATGCAGAGTGCTGAAAAGGAACCTGCTTTCTGTAGGTTTGTGAGAATCACCATACAGTAGGGGAAAAAACAGAGAACCCAAGTAGAAGTATGCACATCTAAATTCCATTTCGGTAATATCGAAATCATTTTGGATGCGGAAACGAAAATTGAACCACAATGATTTTTGATATCAACCTGAAGCTGCCTCTATGTGCAAGTAGGTACGCATCTAGATTTTTCAATACAACCTTAATAAAAAAATCATGTAAGAACATAAAGGTACACATATCACACATTGAGTTTCTATCTAAAATCGACTATTGCCATCATTCAGTTCTCAGTAGCTAATTTAAAAGCAAGCCATTCAGGTATGCAAAGGTTCGAACATAGGGGCCTTTGAAAATAATGGCATCACAAATGGGCTGAAGGGAAAAAACAACAACGTTATATTGAAGCTCCTGAATGTGTATAAACTATCTATTTGCTTCTTTGCAACAAAAAAACTTATTTATGAACTTGGAACAGACAGCATCCACATAAAAAGGCATCTCAGTAACTAATTTGGGAAAAATACTAATAGTTCTCTTGGTGAAATAAACCAGCAAACAATCAACAATAACAATATTGGTCCACAGTATACAATTTTAATATTTGTCTTGAAAAAGCACCAGGTCAAATTGAAGACATTGAGCCATTTGACAGTTTGAAGACAAGGAGATGGAAATCACCATGAACTAAATAAGAATTAGGCACCTTCAGTAACACATGGGGCAGGCAAGGTAATAAGCATCCTGTATAAACCATTCACATGGACTAACATGGTACCTGCAGTCCTGTACTCACCGATGCAAAGTGACTAAGACCCTAAACAAAGTCCTAGACTCACCTGTTTTCTAGAGATATCCTAGGAAGATCATGTTGGACAGCACACCCCAAGAACCCATATGGCTTGAGAATTATTTCAAGAAAAGCTCATATGTTACCTGAAAAGTGGATGGAATTCACAAGAGTTTAATTACCATAATGTAGATGACAAAAACCTTCATCCGCTGATATTTGTAAATGCACCTCTGCATAATTCCAAATAATTCCAAATATTGTTCATGTAGTTCTTCACATACCTAAATTGAAAAAATAGCAATGTAGAACCGAGACATTTTTTTTCAGCACTCAAATGCAGTAGATAAAATATATGAGAAACCTGCATAGTGGAAGAAGAATGACATGTATGACTTATCTACTACTTTCTCCTAGCGGTTAAGACTTAAGAAACTGGATACAAGCGCGTAGCTAATTTACAAATATATGATGTGGTATACACAAACCATTCCAACCAATGAAAGTAGACGAAGAAATCTAACCTGGGAGAACATAATGGGCAGACCAAAGTAGCAGATAACCATGGAAGCACCATTCTGTCAACTATCCTTTAGGTAGCGTTCAACCACTAAATATGCTTCATCTCTATACTGACTGCAAATATATGACATAAGTATGTATACATAAGTGGATTGCAAAAAAAACAGAAAACTCTATTTTGTAGCAGAAGAACACCTATTACCAGAGACAATTGCAGTGGAAGCTCAGAGATGCCATGTAATCATTGCAATACAAACTGACATGATTTTCAATTAAGTCAACTACAAATAATCCCAGTGAGTTGACTTCAGAGCCTCCGCAAAATCCCCTTCATCTTGTCTCTTTCAGCGATGAACTCCCTCTGAGCACCGTCGCCATCGTAGTGTGGCAAAACAACCATGGAGAGAAGGGCCTGTGTATTATGCAGTATAAAAGAATCATGTACAAAACTATAATGCCCTTCCAGAAAGGGTACCATAACTATACAAACTGCAATCTTGTATGTAATCTTCTAACCACGGTAATGGCAGCTCAACAACCACCAAGGAACCCTGGAGCATGCAGTAGCATCGGCAAGGGTTGAGAAAGAAGCTGTAAAAAAAAGGAACATCAACAGGTCCTCGTAAGAATTAAGATTGTGTTTGTCTGTCTTCTTTGGTTCATTACAGAAGTGCAGCGGTGGCAAAAACATGTTTTGAAAAATATTCAGTACACAAAAATATATGATAGGAGCCATATTCAAGTTTTGCTCAATAATCGTTCTATTGGGTGAAGAGGAATATAGTAGCTGCACCATAGAGATTTGGTTACAGCAGCCTATTGTTAGGTTGTGGGCATCCATGAGTTAAAATAACCGTGTGGCATGAATAATAAAAAGTTTGGACTAAGGAATGCCGTTGCTTACCTCATGGTCTAAATCGGCCACTGTAAGCACTGCTACTGCACATGGAAGGTCATGTTCTAGAACTTTGAACTGCAGTTTACAACACACCAAATCAAGGGCCTGCAGTGAACAAACGAAGATACCTCAACAAAAACCGAAATAGATATTCACAAAATTAAACTGTAAGTGTGCCGATTCGATCAAGAAAGCACAAAATCAGACAAGAAAACAGCGTTTAACCCTAACCCTAGGGCACATCGTGGACCTCACCTGCGACGTCGCGCCGCCGCGTCTGCGCCAGCACAGGGAGAGGGGAAGGGAGAGAGGAAGGAGCGGGCCAGCGCCGCCGCACCGCCATGATTGGACGCCGAGAACCACAAAGACAAATGCCGGCGACCGCAAAACCGCACGGAAACGAGGGGCGAAGCCGGGCGCGGACAGCCGGTGGTGCCGCCGTGGGCCAAATGGACCGAAACGGCAGCATAGGAGCAGAGGCAGCAGCAAACGCGACAGGTCACTGCAGCGGACGGCGGAGCGAAGAGAACGAGGACTGAGAGCGACCACGGGCGACAGCGACAGGTCCGAGGTAGAGACGAAGAAAGAAGACGGGGCGAAGACCAGGACGGAGGCACCGAAGTAGATAAGGTTCCCCTCTGTCGCTGAGGTGGACAATCACCGAATTTAAGGCGACGTGGATACGGTGACCGAATGGGGCTGAACTGCGGCTTAAAGAAGTTAATGTTGAAAGGGGTGTTCGAATATTAATAAAAAATTAATTATAGAACTCGCCTATAAATCGTGAGACGAATTTATTAATATTAATTAATCCGTTATTAGTATATATTTACTGTAGCACCATATTGTCTAATCAGTTATAAAAAAAAAGATATTGTCTAATCACGAACTAATTAGGCTCAAAAAATTCGTCTCGCAAAATATAAGTAATCTATGCAATTAGTTATTTTTTAGTTTAAATTTAATACTCCATGTATGTGTCAAACATCTGATGTGATAGAGCGTAAAGTTTTTAAAAAAACTAAACGAGGCCTTCATCTAGGATGTACTCGTAGAGCCAACCAAACAAACTATGTTCCACACAACAAGCCTGCCCCAGCTCAGCCTCGCCGCCAAACCAATGAAGCCCCAAAGGAAAAAGTCTACTTTTCGTCCTCCAACTTTCGTCAAAGTTCGTTTTTCTCCCTCAACTCCAAAACCGGACACATCACCTCCCTCAACTTTTCAAACCGTGCATTTTACCTCCCTAGAGCGGTTTTGAAGGCGGGTTTGCTATAGTAAACGACGGTATGCTACAGCGAACGGTGGTTTTGCTACAGTACCCGTGTTTTGTCTTTTCTTTTTTTTATTTATTTCGGCTGAATCTTTGAAAAATCATAGTAAATCACAGAAAAATCATAAAATGCAAAATCCAATTTTATTGCACTCCACATGAGTAGATCTACACAGTGAATATATAATATGGTATGCTTTAGTACAAAATTTTTGCAATAAAGGTTTTGCCTTTTCTTTTTTATTTATTTTGGCTGAATCTTTGAAAAATCATAGTAAATTACAGAAAAATTATAAAATGGAAAATCTAATTTTGTTAGACTCCACATGAGCATATCTATACAGTGAACATATAATATGGTATGTTTTAGTACAAAATTTCTATTGTAGCTTTAGATCTATGCTTTTCGGTAATTAATTGCAATATTCATAGCTGCAGCTTATATAATTATTTTGTTGGACTAAAGCATATCATATTATATGTTCACTATGTAGATCTACTCATACGGAGTCCAACAAAATTGGATTTTCTATTTTATGATTTTTCTGTGATTTACTATGATTTTTCAAAGATTCAGCCAAATAAATAAAAAAGAAAATTCAAAACCTTCATAGCAAAAACTTTGTACTAAAGCATACCATATTATATGTTCACCGTGTAGATCTACTCATGTGGAGTGCAATAAAATTGGATTTTCCATTTTATGATTTTTCTGTGATTTACTATGATTTTTTAAAGATTCAGCCGAAATAAATAAAAAAGGAAAAGACAAAACACGGGCACGGTAGCAAAACCACCGTTCACTATAGCATACTGCCATTTATTGTAGCAAACCCGCCTTCAAAACCGCTCCAGGGAGGTAAAATGCACGGTTTGAAAAGTTGAGGGAGGTGGTGTGTCCGGTTTTGGAGTTGAGGGAGAAAAAACGAACTTTGATGAAAGTTAGAGGAGAAAAAGCAGACTTTTTCCGGCCCCAAATATACCGAGTCTGGATGGGCCACAAACTGACACCACCAGACCTGCATTGCAGTTGCCGGCTCGGGGTGTGTTCACTTCGCGAAAAATAGATGAAAAGTTATTGTAGCATCTTTCGTTGTTATTTGGCAAAATTTGTTCAATCATAGACTAACTAGGCTCAAAAGATTCGTCCCGACATTTACAGACAAACTATGCAATTAGTTATCTTTTTTATCTACATTTAATGCTCTATGCATGCGTCGAAAGATTTGATGTGATGGGTGGAAGAGAAAATATTTTGGGTTGGGATGGGAAGTGAACACACCCTCGGTCCACTGAACAGTTCTGAGGACTAGCGTAGTAGCAGCTAGTGGTGACCGTTGACGGGGCCAGCTTTGTACACAGAAATTTTTTCCGTGCTTTTTCCTTAAATTCCTAAAAATCCTAGAGCCACCCTAATGGGCCCACTAATGGACTGAAGGGACACATTCCTAAGAGCGTTTTTTTTGAAAGAAGTCCAATTTACCTCAACTGTTGCAGTTGTTTGATTTTCCTCTTTGATTTATAAAACCAGTTTTTTAACCCTCTCAACTTTTAAAAACCATTCACTTTTACACCCTGACGGTTTTAATGGTGGTTTTACTAATGTGACATCACGTCAGATGGGGTAAATAAGACTAACTTGAAAGTTTAAGGAGGTAAATCGGACTAACTTAAAAGTTCAAGGAGTTAAATCGACTAGAAATATTTTTATGAAAATAGATAAAAATCAATAAAATATCAAAAGATTGTTGAAATATATTTTTACCTGGAAAATAATGCAGTTAAACCAGGTTTTAGGATTTTTATTGTAATTTTTCATGTAAAAGTATATTTGGATAAATTCATGATTTTTATGGATTTTTAGATACTTTATAAAAATATTTCTTGTCTGATTGACTTCCTCGAACTCTCAGCTTAGTCTAGCAAATGAATAGAAGAATCCATTTGGTCATTAATATTAGGCTAGCAAATATACACATCTATTTATGTTTTATCTTTTGTATAAAATTTCAAATACATAATTCATTACTAATAATATGACAATATCCTATTCAAATTAAGTTACATTATTGATAGATATTTTTCTCCCATCACAAAGCAGAAAAATATTTAGATGTAAATATATTAATTTTGTTTTCCATACTATCCATGTGATTCTACCGATAAAAATCTCTGATTAAAGTTAGCAAGGAGTTAGTTGCGACATGATAAGGATTGATATGACAACTCTCATTAGGGATTACGTAGATATTTAAACTGAATCTACACCTAATATTAAAGGGACAAATTTTCTGCCAAAGTAGTTTTTGCTACCTCTGTATTTATCATGTCACGCGTTTTTTGTTTCGATTTTATACATTTATGAGAAAAAATAAAAAACACAAAGTGTAGTCCAAGAACGAAAATAGAAGGAAAAACATCAGAAAAAATCATGGAAAAAGAAAAAAACATCGAAGTCACTTCAATACAAAAAATAGAAGAGAAAAAAATCAAACAAAAGCCATGGAAACCCAACAGGAAAGAAAAAATGTCTAACAAAAACCATCGAAGATGAACAAAATTCAAACAAAAACAACGTAGAGTCCAAATGAAAATGAGGAACGAAGGTCTGACCAAACTGGAAACAGAAACGTGGATGACCCGGCAACATAAACAGGGATGCAGACAAAATTCCTTCCATTGTAGTTTTTCTTTGCCTCCATATTTATGATGTCTCACTTTTTTGTTTCCGTTTTATACATTTATGAGAAAAAATAAAAAACACAAAGCAAAGTCAAGACTGAAAGTAGAAGGACAAAAACATCGGATAAAGCTCATGGAAGAAGAAAAAACATCAAAGTCACTTAGATAAAAAATAGAAGAGACAAAATCGGACAAAACCGTGAAAACCCAGTGGGAAAGAAAAACAAATGTTGGACAAAAACAATCAAACATGAAAAAAGCATTCGGCAAAAACAACATAGAGTCCAAATGGAAATACTGAACGGAGGTGTTACCCAAATCGGAAACAGAAACGTGGATGATATTTTGTCTCTTTAATATATTATTAGGTGTATACATGGATTAAATGTTTATTCATATGTAGTTATTGCCATGCACATTGATAAATTATTTATATTTGAGTTCTCTATCATTGTTTGGTTCTTAAGTAGGTCTTTTTGTTTTGGCTTCATGTGAATTCCATTAATCAGAAGTACGACAAACTATAGGGACATAAAATTTGGGGCTTCAACGACTATATAGGTACATGTTGTCTTGACTTAATAATATATGTTGTATTGACTTAATAATATTTAGGCTTAGGCATGTCAAGAGCGGTCATGCTCTTGATCAAGAGAGGTTTGGACTTCTTCGTGATTAGTGAGTTCTACTTTGGTTGGTTTTGGGGATCAAAAGTTATGCACTAGTAGCTATATACAGCCTAACCGAGAAACTAACGATTACATAAGAAGACACACTCTTTGTTACTATGTCAAAGTATTGCACAACGCTACATCATCCTAGAGTGGTTATTTTACCATTTACCTTTCACACACACTTGTACCTATTACCCTTCTCACATATTAATGGGATGGCAAGGAAGGGTGTGCATCTATTTATAGGATATGGGGGCTAATAGAGAGAGGAGATGAGTGCCCCTCCAAAACCTTCCAACATAAATATCTATTTATACATTGTTCTATTTTTTTGATGACAATATCTAGTGGCATCATACACAAAAAAATTAAGGGTCATTAGTCATGATGAAGTTCTAGAAAATTACATTGTTATCTCTTCAACAGGATACAAAGGCTATATAAGCAGGGGTGGTATTTGAGTCTAGAAATATGGTAGGTTCCCAAGAGAAATATGATAGCCTATAAACTTCTAATCCCAACCTTAGATGGGGGCAATCAAGAATATTGTGGGAAAGTGAATGTTGCAAGTCCAATCAACATAAGCACAAGCATCAAAGCAGAATATACAAAGTAGTAATTGATTAATGGAGAGGGCTGACCTAACTTTTCAAACTAAGTAGAGTATACGAAACAATAATTGATTCATGGAGGGGGCTGGCCTAACTTTTCAAGCTAAGCAAGAACTCCAGTGACACTTCCCCAAAACATCAATCCCAACCCAAACAAACTAATGATTTAGTAACCAGTAAAACCGGGATGTAATTCAAGCAAAAGGAAGTAATAAAATTTGATTTTTGAACAAAATGCATTAACTTGTAAACAAATACATTGCCTTATCAGATTAAACTGCATCATCAACTGTGAACAAACCTAATCCTTATCTCTAACCAAATTATTTGATCCAATATAGGAACAAATTCATTTATAGCTTGTATGTCATTTTAAATTTGATCATTCTATAGATTGTATCATAGACTGAAACACTTACCTCATCCTTTGATTTCTTCATGTCAGCTTTCTCGTAGTATATTTGGGTAAATGCACCAACGGTAAAGAAATAATTGAATAAGAAGCGCTTTGAGGCTTTGAACACGCCCATAGCCATCTTTTGAACTCATTCATAATTTAAAAATGATATTTCTAAAAAGTCAAAGGGCCTATTAACCTCCTCATGTGTCACTTGATCATCCTTGTGTTACCCCATAACATTAACACTAGCTACATTATACTTAGGGTCACAAATCATGCGCAGTCGTTGCTTCTATTGTAAAGATAACCAGTAGCTACATCATCAGCCATCCATGGAAGAAGCCATAGCTCATATGGAACCCCTCCTTTTCTCTTCACTTTACCATTCAACAATAAATCATATTAGACCCCTCCTTTTCTCTTCATACAATTTTCACAATGATATAATACAAAGGATATTATATTCGACATCGATTAAGAAATCATTGAAGGGGGATTTGCACAGAAACATTTCACTACTACAAAAAGTTCATCACCGCTAGTTTGAAACCCACCTCACTGCCGGTTATGGCCGTTGTTGGTGAAAGTTGTTGGTGATAGCCTTGGTTATCACTGCCATCCAAAACTGGCGGTGATATTGTTCATAACCACTGAATCAGCTTTCAATATGGCGGTGCTATCATCATCACCACCACCATGTCATAGTTCGATCCGGTAGCAATCGGTTAAATACCACCAGAGGTTTGGCATACGGACGTGATGATACGTCAGTTGGGCATACCATGCAGCAGCTATGAACAAGACATCAACGTAAGTTTGGATTATGATCCGGCGTTGATGTAGATACCAGCACAACCGGTTGGCATTCGATTAGGTAGTGTTGATATAGCGATGTCAACATTGGTCTAGCATACTATCCGGTGGTGATGTTTTGTCCATCTCCTGAAAGTCCAAGTTTGGTTTTGGTAATTAATGACACCAAGTTGCTAATGTCATGTGTTAATTGTTTTGAGTGAGGCATAAGCAACACATGTGATGAAGGTGTATGTGGCAAGGAGTGGTGGTCACAATATCACAAAGAGATGGTGCATGGACAAGAAATGCCGATCATGGTGGTGATGCACATAAAATGATGGACATGATGTTCATGTGAAGGAGAAGGTTCTAAGAGCGCAAGGCAAAGGTATAACTATAGGATTTTTTTTGTCGATCTAAGATGAGTAGAGAAGTGATTGACCGGGTTTATGATACATAACCGACTATCAAGAGGGGCAATCATGGTTAGCTCGGAAATCAAGTGCCACTAGATCAATGTCTTGAGCATATGCATTAGGATCTAGTAGAGAGCTAACATAATGCCTTGAAAAATGTTTATGAAATGCTAACACACATGCACATGGTGGTGTACACTTGGTGGTGTTAGCACATTTGCGAAGGCAGTGGAGTTTAAGCGGTAGAGAGGGGTTTGAGTTCCTCTCTCCCTCCCGCCGAGCTTGCTCGACGGGATTCGGCACTTTTTGGAGAAGTGAAATGCCTATTTTCTACCGCGCCGGAACTTAGAAAAGAAACGGAGGCGAACGGTGGTCACTATGGTGACCGGACACTGCACCGGACACGGTCGCGGTTTGACCGGACGCATCCGGTCAGTTCTCAGCAGTTGTCAGGCGCACGAGTGTTAGGGTTTCCAACCGGTGCATCCGGTCCCCCAAAGAACCGGAGCATCCGATGAGGCACCCAGAGGGGCAGAGCTGGACGAAGAGCCGATCGGACGTGCGGCGCGTCTGGTCACGTGCGATCGGATGCGTTCGGTCGTGGTGGGAGCTTACTAGACTCTGACTGGACGCTAGGTGCAGCGCGTCCGGTCATGGCAACGGTAACTTCTGAGGCGCACTGTTCACGCTTGTCCTGTAGTGACCGGACGCGTCCGGTCACCCTAACTGGTGCGTCCGGTCAGTACGTTTTGCACTGCGTCGTTCGGTAACGGCTAGCTGCATACCCCTTCGCTATAAATAGAAGTTGGCCAGGGTTTGAGGGTAACTCTTGCAAATTTTGAGACCTAGAGACATCCTTTGAGCTAGAGAACAACCCCTGCACTCATCTCTTTGCTTAGTTGCACATCTTGAGTGAGATTGAGTGAGATTCAAGTGCATTGCTTGAGAATTGCATTCTAGAGGCACTTGATCTTCGAGTTACTGTGGATTTCTTGTTACTCTTCCGTGTTTCCCGACACGGTAGACGGCTTGGAGCAGCAGAGGTGATTGAGCTCACAATTAAAGATTGTTGGAGCCCCCACTAAGTGTTGTAAGGGGTTCTTGATCCTTCTCCACGGGAGTTCACAAATTGAATACTCTAGTGGAGCTCGTGGCTTGGAGGATCCCCATCTTGTGTGCGGTTATGCGGCGCTCGCCGAGGGCTTGACTCTTTATAGTTGATTAGCTCGTGAACCGACAAGTGGGTGTATTGCCACAACGAGGAGTAGCTTGCCGGGAAGCAAGTGAACCTCGGTAAAAATCTTGTTCATCTCTTTGCCGAGGATTTCTCTTGTGGTTGATCATTATGATTGATTCTTCGAGTGCATTACTTCTCTACATTGTTGGTATAAGAATCAAGTCACTTGCTCTTTACTTTCTTGTACTATTCTTAGTGTAGCTTTTATCACATAGGAGTAAGTAGCTTAGTGAATTAGTCTTGTTGGTGTGTATTAGAGATCATAGCCTTGCTTCACTAGAATTGTATAGGTGACTTGCATAGTATAGTTGAGCTAGTGCTAGAATTAGCTTAGCCATCTTTTATACTAATGTGGTTCTTTAGTGAAGCTTGTAGATTTTAAATTGGCTATTCACCCCCCTCTAGCTATTTGGACCTTACAAGTGGTATCGGAGCCGAGGCACGGTTTATTTGAGGCTTAACAACCTACGGTGAAAAAGAAATGGCTCAATTAAGCTTGCACATCAACAACACCAAGAAGGCACCTCACTTTGATGGCACAAATTATGCATTTTGGAAGGTTAAGATGACCGCACACCTCAAGTCAATCAATAGAGAAGTGTGGAAGGTCACCGGAACAAAATTTGAGGTTGCTAATCTGGAAGCATCTACACCGATGGAAGAGAAGAAGCTACAATACAATGACATTCATTAGTGCTCTTCATGAGGCATTAGATGACAAGACATTTGAGCAAGTGAAGAACATAGAAGTTGCACATGATGCTTGGGCCAAGCTAGAAGAAACATTTAAGGGCACCGAAGGCACAAATACCGCTAAAGCATATATCTTGCAAGAAAAGTTTTCTAGCTTCAAGATGCAAGAAGATGAGAGTGTACCAGAAATGTTTTATAGATTGTGAGTCATTTTGAATGAGCTCAAGGCACTTGGTGAGGAGGTCAAGGACAACCAATTCTCTATGAAGTTCTTGAGAAGCTTGCCCAAGAGATTTGATACATTGATCACCGTGCTAGTGAGGACTACATTAAAGGATTCAACTCCTCAACAAGTATTCCAAGAAGTGATGACCGATGATTCATATAGAGAAGATGATGAGAAAGAGGAGTTGGTCAAAAAGAAGAAGAAGGAAAGTGAGAAGAAGGATGATGAGAAGAAGAAGAGTGTGGCATTCAAAGCCACCACATCTAAGGGCAAATCCAAGATTGAATTATCAAGTGATGAAGACTCAAGCTTTTGTAATAGTGATGACATTAATGAGAAGATGGCTCTTTTTATCAAGCAATTTGGGAACTTCATGAAGAAGAAGGGCTTTCGTGCAAGGAGGAAGAACTCATCTAAGAAGAATGAGCATACCATGAGATGCTTTAGATGCCATAGCAAGGACCATCTCATTACAAAGTGTCCTTATGATAGTGATGATGAAGATGCTATCAAGAAGGAGAGGAAGAAACAAAAGAAGAAGCAAGAAAAGAAGGAGAGCTCTCATAAAAAAGAAGAATGACTCTCATGTTGCTACATGGGATAGTGATGATTCCTCAAGTGATGATGAGGATGACAACAAGAGCAAGAAGAAGAGACATGCTAGCATTGCCATCCAAGAGAAGGTCTCCCTCTTTGACACTCCATCGTGCTTCATGACTAAGGCCGCTAAGGTATCATCCGACGATAAGAGTGATCATAATAATGCTAGTGATAGTGATAGTGATGAAGAAGAATTCACTAAATATGAACTAATCACTATGCTAGAAGATTGCATACAATATTTTAAAGAATCTAGAAAGGAGTGCAATGGCTTGCTTAAGGAAAAGAAAAACCTTATGCGAGAACTTGATGAACTTAGAGCATCTTATGAGAGTCTAAAGGTAGACCATAAGAAGCTTCAAAAGTCTCACACTAAGTTTGAAGAAGCTCATTCCCCTCTAGTTGAAAAATGTGAAAACATGCCAACTAATGTTGAGAAGGCTAAAACTTGCAACATAGGCATATCATGTGATATAATTGATGAATCTTTTCATAAGCCTATTGTTATTGCTCCCACTAACCCTTCATGTAGCTCATCTATATCATCCTCATCTAGTAGTGACGGTTTCACTTGTGACTCCACACTAATAGTTGAGAATGAAAATCTCAAGAAGGAGGCAAAAGAGCTCAATCACACCTTAGCTAAGGCTTATAGTGGTGAGGACCGCTTGCTTATGTGCTTGGGTAGCCAAAGGGCTTCTCTCTATAAAGAGAGATTGGGATATAACCCCAAGAAAGGCAAGACCGCTTTTGCTCCTCACAAGACTCGTTTTGTGAAGAACAATGGTAGCTATTACAAAAGTTGCAAGCAAGTTGATCACATAGAGCAACTTTGCATGAACAAGAAATCCAAAGCTAATGTATCCCCAATTAAGTTTGATTCCTTCTATATACTTACCAAGGGTACAAATGGTGTTCATGCTAAGTTCATTGGTGCACCATGGATGGGCTCAAACAAGAAAGTCATTTGGGTACCAAAGAGCTTGGTCACTAACCTTGGAGGACCCAAACAAGTTTGGGTACCTAAAAAGAATTGATCTTATCTTGTAGGTCAATTACAAAGTCAGAGGAAGGCATTGGGTGCTTGATAGTGGGTGCACTCAACATATGACCGAGGATTCTTGTATGTTCAAATCAATTGATACAAGTCAAAATGGTGGTTTTGATGCTATCACTTTCGGTAACAACAAGAAAGGCAAGGCCAAGGGGCTTGGTAAAATTGCTATCTCAAATGACATGAGCATATCTAATGTGTTGCTAGTTGAGAGCTTGGATTTCAATCTTTTATCGATGGCACAACTTTATGATCTTGGCTTCAAGTGCATATTGGTAGTGATGATGTTGAAGTCATAAGTGTTGATGGATCAAATTTGATATTCAAAGGATTTAGACATGGTAGCTTATACTTGGTTGACTTCAATAATAGTGAGATACAATTGACATCATGCTTGCTTAGCAAATCTAGTATGGGATGGTTATGGCATAGAAAACTTGGTCATGTTGGAATGAAACAATTGAACAAATTTTTGAGGCATGACTTAGTTAGAGGCGTGAAAGATGTGACTTTTGAAAAGGATAAACCATGTAGTGCTTGTCAAGCTGGCAAACAAGTTGGAAATGCACATCCTAGTAAGAGTAAAATGAGCACATCAAAGGCATTTAAGCTATTGCACATGGACTTATTTGGGCAAACAACATACACTAGCATTGGTGGCAATAAGTATGGCTTTGTGATAGTGGATGAATATACTAGATACACTTGGGTGTTCTTTCTCTATGACAAGAGTGATGTACATGATCTATTCAAATCTTTTGTAAAAAAGGTGCAAAATGAGTTTGAGACTACCATCAAGAAGATTAGAAATGACAATGGTAGTGAGTTCAAGAACACAAGAATTAAAGATTTATGTGATGATCTTAGAATTGGACATCAATTCTCACCAACATACACTCCTCAATCCAATGGTATAGTTGAAAGGAAAAATAGAACCTTGATTGATATGGCTAGATCAATGCTTAGTGAATACAATATGAGTCATTCATTTTAGAGTGAAGCCATCAACACGACTTGCTATTGTAGCAACCGTCTCTATTGCCATAGGAAGCTTGGAAAGACACCATATGAGCTATTGAATGGAAGAAAGTCCAACATTGCATACTTTAGAGTGTTTGGTTGCAAATGCTATAAAATTAAGAAAGGCACTAGATTGAGCAAGTTTGAAAAGACATATGATGAAGGATTCTTACTTGGTTATTCTACCACAAGCAAAGCATATAGAGTTTGGAATCTCACAAATGGCACCTTGGAAGAAGTTCATGATGTTGAGTTTGATGAAACCCAAGGGTCTCAAAATAAAGCTCAAAACCTTGATGATGTGAGAGGAGATCAATTGTCAAATGCAATGAAGAACATGGACATTGGTGATGTTAGGCCAAGGCAAGTTGATGATGATGATATTCATGTGATCAACCAAAGTGTGCAAATTGATACAAATCAAGCAAGCTCTAGTGGTACTCATAATGAAGCTCAAGATCAAGGTCAAGCTAGTGGAAGCAACCAACTCCCAATACTCTAACCTACCAATATTGCAAGAGATCATCCATTGGATCAAATCATTGGTGGAATTCAAAGTGGTGTTCAAACTAGATCAAGATTAGCATCCTTTTGTGAGCACTACTCATTTGTGTCACTTGAAGAACCTAAGAAAATAGAAGATGCTTTGAAGGATTCTGATTGGGTAAATGCCATGCATGAAGAGCTAAACAACTTCACTAGAAATCAAGTTTGAGAACTTGTTGAAAGGCCAAAGAACTACAATGTGATTGGTACTAAGTGGGTCTTTAGAAACAAGCAAGATCAAGATGGTATGGTCGTAAGGAACAAAGCAAGATTAGTAGCACAAGGATACACTCAAGTTGAGGGTCTTGACTTTGGAGAGACATATGCACCGGTTGCAAGATTGGAGGCTATTAGAATCTTATTAGCATATGCTTGTGCACATAACATCAAGCTCTATCAAATGGATGTCAAGAGTGCATTTCTCAATGGCTACATCAACGAAGAAGTTTATGTTGAGCAACCTCCCGGTTTTGAAGATGACAATAAGCCCGACCATGTTTTCAAGCTAAAGAAGGCATTGCATGGTTTGAAGCAAGCACCTATAGCATGGTATGAGAGATTGAGGGACTTTCTTCTCTCTAAAGGGTTCAAGATGAGAAAGGTTGACACCACTCTCTTCACCAAGAAGCTTGGAAATGACTTATTTGTGTTACAAATCTATGTGGATGACATTATCTTTGGATCAACTAACCAAGACTTTTGTGAAGAGTTTGGAAATATGATGGCTAATGAGTTTGAGATGTCTATGATTGGAGAGCTTAGTTACTTCCTTGGACTTCAAATCAAGCAAATGAAGAATGACACTTTTGTAAGTCAAGGCAAGTACATCAAGGACATGATCAAGAAGTTTGGATTGCAAGATGCTAAGCAAATGAGTACACCAATGGGCACAAATGATCAATTGAGTGTTGATGCTAGTGGCAACATGGTAGATTAAAAGCAATACCGGTCTATGATTGGAAGTTTTCTCTATGTCACCGCTTCTAGGCCGGATGTAATGTTTAGTGTGTGCAAGTGTGCAAGATATCAAGCTTCAACTAGAGAAAGTCACTTGAAAGCAATCAAGAGGATATTGAGATATCTTAAGGGCACTCATGATGTTGGATTATGGTTTCCAAAGGGGTCTAATTTTGAGTTGATTGGATATTTGGACTCTGACTATGGTGGTTGCAAGATTGATAGAATGAGCACAAGTGACACTTGTCAATTGCTTGGAAGGTCTCTTGTTTCATGGTCATCAAAGAAACAAAATAGTGTTGCACTATCCACTGCCAAGGCCGAATACATTAGTGCCGGTAGTTGTTGTGCACAATTGCTTTCGATGAAAGCAACCTTGAATGATTTTGGAATCAAATTCAAGAATGTGCCATTATTTTGTGACAATGAAAGTGCTATCAAGATGACTTAAAATCCGGTTCAACATTCAAGAACAAAGCACATTGACATAAGACATCACTTCATAAGAGATCATCAACAAAAGGGTGATATTAGCATTGAGAGCTTTGGCACCGAAGATCAACTAGCCGACATATTCACAAAGCCACTTGATGAAAAGAGATTTTACAAGTTGAAGAATGAATTGAACATACTTGACTTCTCCAACTTGAAATGAGTGCACCCCCACATTCTTATATGACATGTCTCTCCTCCAATATAGCAAGGTAAAGTTGTTTGGCATATCATTCATTCTTTGCTAAGGACATGGTTAGAACATATAGACATATTTGCATGACAAAAAGGCTTATTCATGAAAATCAAATGATTTCGATGTATATATGGTACCACTATTTCTTCTATGTTTGTTTAATCTAGTGGTAGCATATGATATGTTTGTGGGCTTGTAAACCTAGTGTTGAATCTAGTAAACGAGCTCATGATGTGTAATTCAACATGGTCAATATAACCCTTATACTTTATGAGGTGTGAAGAAGCTTGTTTTTGGATCAAACCGAATTACATATTCTAGGCAAGTGATCTAGATTGAACCATATTTTGGACTCCCTCATATTGATTGACTTATCTCTCACTAAAATTGACACCTTTTTGGTGATTGTTGACAAAGGGGGAGAGAAAAGGCACAAAAATAAAAAAAAGTTAAGTTGCAAAGGGGGAGAAAGATATAGTAAGGGGGAGGAATGACATTGGAAAGGGATTAATTAAAATTGAGCACACAAGTAGGGGGAGCAAGCTCATGAATTATTTGTTGCATTTGTATGTGCATTAACATGATGAATTGTTGCATTACAAAGCTTAAATTCATATTCATGATTGAATGGTGATTGCTAGAAATGGAACTTGAATGATGGTTTGTTAAGAGTAGATTTACAAATGGTATCTAGACACCTTTTGCTTATAATATTGATCTCACGGGGTACTTTAGTGTTTGTGATCTTTACAAGTGATGTATTACAAGTGGTGTCTAGCTACATCGATGCTAAGGATGGTATATAAAGGCAGCTCCGATTGGTATCACGCTTCAAAGGTCCATTCTATATACCTTAGCATCAATTTGATAGTAGTAACTCTCCCAAAATTCAAATTCATACATATGTGCACAATTGAACCAAAATCATGGAAGCACATATGTAGGGGAGCTAATACTATCAAAATTGAAAATTGATTTCATTTTATATCTTTGTGATGGTTGTCATCAATTACCAAAAAGGGGGAGATTGAAAGCCCAAGTTTGGTTTTGGTAATTAATGACACCAAGTTGCTAATGCCATGTGTTAAGTGTTTTGAGTTAGGCATAAGCAACACATGTGATGAAGGTGTATGTGGCAAGGAGTGGTGGTCACAAGATCACAAAGAGATGGTGCATGGACAAGAAATGACGATCATGGTGGTGATGCACATAAAACGATGGACATGATGTTCATGTGGAGGAGAAGGTTCTAAGAGCGCAAGGCAAAGGTATAACCATAGGGTTTTCCTTTTGCCGGTCTAAGATGAGTAGAGAAGTGATTGACCGGGTTTAGGATACATAGCTGACTATCAAGAGGGGCAATCACGGTTAGCTCGGAAATCAAGTTCCTCTAGATCAATGTCTTGAGCATATGCATTAGAATCTAGTAGAGAGCTAACATAACGCCTTGAAAAATGTTTGTGAAATGCTAACACACATGCACATGGTGGTGTACACTTGGTGGTGTTAGGACATTTGCGAAGGCGGTGGAGTTTAAGCTCGGCAGGATTTGGCACTTTTTGGGGAAGTGAAATGCCTATTTTCTACTGCGTCGGAAATCGGAAAAGAAACGGAGGCGAACGGCGGTCACTGTGGTGACCGGACGCTGCACCGGACGCGGTCGCGGTTTGACCGGACGCGTCCGGTCAGTTCTCAGTAGTTGTCAGGCGCGCGAGTGTTAGGGTTTCCAACCGGCGCGTCCGGTCCCTCACGGAACCGGAGCGTCCGGTCAGGCACCCAGAGGGGCAGAGCTGGACGAAGAGCCGATCGGACACGCGGCGCGTCCGGTCACGTGCGATCGGACACGTTCGGTTGCGGTGGGAGCTTACTGGACTCCGACCGGACGCCAAGTGCAGCGCGTCCGGTCACGGCAACGGTAACTTCTGACGCGCACTGTTCATGCTTGTCCTGTAGTGCGTCCGGTCAGTACGTTTTGCACTGCGTCATCTGGTAATGGCTAGCTGCATACCCCTTTTCTATAAATAGAAGTTGGCCGGGGTTTGAGGGTAACTCTTGCACATTTTAAGACCTAGAGACATCCTTTGAGCTAGAGAACAACCCCTACACTCATCTCTTTGCTTAGTTGCACATCTTGAGTGAGATTGAGTGAGATTCAAGTGCATTGCTTGAGAGTTGCATTCTAGAGGCACTTGATCTTCGAGTTGCTGCGGATTTCTTGTTACTCTTCCGTGTTTCCCGACACGGTAGACGCTTGGAGCAGCGGAGGTGATTGAGCTCACAATTGAAGATTGTTGGAGCCCTCACCAAGTGTTGTAAGGTATTCTTGATCCTTCCCCGCGGGAGTTCGCAAATTGAATACTCTAGTGGAGCTCGTGGCTTGGAGGATCCCCATCTTGTGTGCGGTTGTGCGGCGCCCGCCGAGGGCTCGACTCTTGATAGTCGATTAGCTCGCGAACCGATATGTGGGTGTATCGTCACAACGAGGAGTAGTTTGCCGAGAAGCAAGTGAACCTCGGTAAAAATCTTGTTCATCTCTTTGCCGAGGATTTCTCTTGTGGTTGATCATTGTGATTGATTCTTCGAGTGCATTACTTCTCTATATTGTTGGTATAAGAATCAAGTCACTTGCTCTTTACTTTCTTGTACTATTCTTAGTGTAGTTTTTATCACATAGGAGTAAGTAGCTTAATGACTTAGTCTTGTTGGTGTGTATTAGAGATCATATCCTTGCTTCACTAGAATTATATAGGTGGCTTGCATAGTATAGTTGAGATAGTGCTAGAATTATCTTAGCCATCTTTTATACTAACGTGGTTGTTTAATGAAGCTTGTAGATTTTAAATAGGCTATTCACCCTCCCTCTAGCCATTTGGACCTTACATCTCCGCCGTATGGAACAGTGCTGAAGATAGCAGCTAGTGGTGACTGTTGACAGGCTCCGCATGTAGCTTTGTCTTACTTATATAACACCAGGTACCCCATGTTTGTACATAGAAATTTGTTTTGTGTCTTTTCCTTACCTTGTATGAAAATTTCTTAGAAAATTCCTAAAAATAGAGCCACCCTAATGGGCCGACTATTGGACTGAAGGCACATCATCACAGGCACAGCAGTCAGAAACCATATTCCTAAGATGAGGTTTTTTTATTTGCGAACACATCGTGGCCAGCTGGGCTAGGCCTTGGGCTTCTAGGCATTCTCTCTTTTCCGAAAGCCATGCCAATGTTTTATGTCATGTTTGGATACAAAAGTATTTTTGAGATTTTTAAAAATACTAAAGTTTTATGAATACTTTGGTTTTAGAGTGCTATGCAGCGTTTGGATGCAACATGCTTTACAGTTTTGAAAACCACAGTATTGCTAAAGCTGAAGTTTTTTTTTAGAAGGACTGTTTGGATGACACAACTCTAGTTTTACAAGCCAAAGAAACACAAAATTGTGGTTTATAGAAAAAAGAGGTCATGAGTGGAGTTTCTAAAACTTCAAAAGGACTACAGTTTTGACAAAATACATGGTTTTAGAGACTACAAGGTCTATCATCCAAATACCCAATAGCTTTTGAAAACCAAAGTATTTTGTAAAACCATAGAATTTATCTAACACTTCAAAAATACTTTGTATCCAAACAGGGCCTTATAAACTTCACTCTAAATCTCTTTTTCCTAAACCATGGTTTTGCACATCTAATGGTTCTAAAATTGTAGTTTTTTATACTATGTTTTCTTAATACCACAACTTCCAAATAGGATGTTTTTTTACGTGCTATCAATCCTTTATTTATAAAATAATGGAATCCTTTAGGGCAGCTTTTTGAAACCACAGGTTACTTTCAACCTGGATACTCTAGTCATTTTGGCGTGACATGTCCTAAGAGGTCGAAGTGAGCAATTTCTTATTTAAGCAGAGCAATTCTTTTCATCTAGTCTTATAGGAAAGAAACATTGTTAAACAAGAAGTCCAGGAAAGGTGGTTTCCTAGGTGCATAAAACTTCAATAGTCTACAGTAATTCAAACCAGATAATACACACAAACCATTAGGGGATCACAAAATCTGACGATGTTAATGTAGTAATGGCAAGCCATGTGAGAGTTGCATCAAAACAATCCCTTTTGATACTACGTAGAGATTATTGTTCAAATATTTGAAATATATTGTTCCATAGTATATGTTGAATTGTTATAGCAGTGAAAACAATTGTTTCTTTTAATCTGTATAACATTTAAAAGTTACATTTAGCCGATCACATTACATATATCTAGAACTTCTATTTTTATGATTAGAATACTTTTATTTAAGCTAAAACAGGACCTAAGTATAAGCCCTGGAACTGTATTAGTATATATAGTTTCTCAGTGTAATGTACAATTTTACAAACCACTTGACCACATGAACATTCTGATGACCCAAATTGATGAAGAGAAAAGTAAAAAAAAGTGCAGAAGTAATCTGGCAGATGCCATTTTAAGCTACAAATCACTCTGGCACCCGTTGACCACAGATCCACCGCTCACCGCAAGCTTATCTGTCAAAGTTAGATATATATTCTTGTGACTGCTCGCTGCAGGGCATCCACACCAACACACATTTGTATGACACGTCCATTCTACACACACATTAAACCACACACTTAACATATAAAACCTATTTATCGTACAAGCCCGTACCGTGATCGCACGATTAACTTGATGATTATGAACATTTATTTATTAGGCTCGCAAGTTGAGATCATGCTTGTCTCTGCACGCGCCGCAAGCTCTCTGCTAGCTGCTGGTCACTTGGTTGTCGTCGCCATGGCCGCGAACCTGGGCGCCTTGGGCTGGAACTTCTGCTTGACGTACACCTCCATGTAGTCACCGAACACGAAGCTCGGGTAGTCGTTGCCACCGCCGGCGGTCGGGATCGCCGGAGCGATGGTGGCCAGGCGCGCCGGGTTGTAGAAGGAGGCAATGGAGCGGCGGTTGCCGTCGTGGGTGGCCAGGATGCGGTGCCACGCGCTCTTGTACCGGCCATTGCTCAGCACCTATCAATGCGACCACCATGCATCACGGCAGAGGATAAGTAATTAAGGGGGTGTTTGGTGGGAGGAGTTAAAGTTTAACAAACACTGTAGTACTTTCGTCTTATTTGACAAAAAGTTTTCAATCTTGGACTAATTAGGCTTAATAGATTCATCTCATAAATTACTCCTAATGTGTGCCGACATGCATGCAATTAGTCTACATTTAGTACTCCATACATTTAAGGGAACATTGATGTGATGAGAGTTAAACTTTAACTCCTGGAAACCAAACAGACCCTAAATTCGTCCTCGTTAGTCACAAGTAACTTGCAGAGGTGGTACAGTAGTACATGTCAACAACCAAACTAAAACGCTAAGGTTTTGACATTCTCAGTTTCGTAAGGAATACATGGATCATTTTTTATATTAAGGAATTCATGGATAAAGGGCAGGCTTGGTGCAGTTGGTGAGAAGCTCACCCACTGAGCACCAGGTCCTGGGTTCGACGCCACATCCCTGCATATTTACGGGGTAAAGACTGACCTCGGTTAAACCATTCTCCAGAACCCCACTCATGTGGGAGCCGTCTGGCATTGGGTCTGCCCTTTTTAAAGGAATTCATGGATCTTGACGAATCAAAGACGGCCACCAAATGAAATCCTGATATGATTTATTTGACCCATACGCAGTTATATATTGTTCTAATGGATCATCATCAGCCAGTAATATAAGCAAGCACTTAGTCTCTACAATTAAGCTGTTCTTTATTGATCAAGTGTAATCTAATCAAGGCGACCTCCGCAAGTCCACCGTCCCATGCATTCAACGGCATGTATTTTTATATGTAAGGGAATATATAGAATAGTGGAAGAATATGCATGATCACCGCGCGCATACCTCGATCTGGTCGCCGGTGTTGATGACGATGGCGTTCTCGAGGGGCTGGACGTCGACCCAGCTGCCGTCGGGGAGCTGCACCTGCAGGCCGCCGAAGCGGTCGTCCTGGAACAGCAGGATGAGGCCGCCGGCGTCGGTGTGCGCGCGCAGGCCGTCGACAAGGTCCGGCCGCGGGCACGGCGGGTAGTGGCTAACCTTGGTGCCGTAGAACGGCTCGAACTCGCCGTCGTTGGTGAAAGCCTTCCTGATGTGGCCCTCCTCCAGCCCCAGGAGCTCCTCCATCACCCCCAGCATCTTCTCCGCCAGCTTCCTCAGCTCCTTGCGGTACTCCATCATCGTCTCCCTGCAATGCATCAAACACAAAAGATTAAGCTCATGGCACTACCGAAACAAGAATCATGAATGGACTCAATGACGGGCATGCATCATCATCACTCACTTGAAGGCGGGAGGGTTGGAAGGCCATGGCAGGTCGTCCTGGAGAGTGAAGACGTCCTCCCAGTCCATGTCCTGGATCTTTCTCACAGGGACGCCCTCGGTCTCCTTGTCCACGAGCTCGGCGAGCGCCTTCACCGCGGGGTTCGAGTCCTTGAACTCCTCATCCCGCAGCTTGTAGCACTCGCTGCACACCTTCTTCACCCGCTCCAGCAGCTCGTCGGGGATGCCGGTGTTCACCAGCTGGAAGAACCCCACGTGCTCGAACCCGGCGGAGATGGCCGCCATGGTCTCAGCCCTCTCAGGGCCGTCCAGCTTGGAGAAGTCAATCACCGGAATCGCCATCACCGCAAGCGGTAGTAGCTCCTTGGGAGAATTGGCTGCTGGCTGTAAATGGATCGATTGACAATGGCGAGAGCTTGATTGGGAGGTGGAAGACAACCAAGAAGGAGAGGATTAGAAGGAGAAGAGCTGGTGTGGTGATTGTTGGATGGTGTTGGAGGCTGTGTATCCCTGAGCCTTTTATAGCAGAACAAGTTAGGTGTCAAATGATTGTTTATTGCAAAAGCTCCACCTCCATCAATGCAATCAATCAGGGGAGTGAGTGATTTGGGAGTTTGAAATGGTTTGCAAGGGAACCAAGGCATCGTTCTGGCCGGTGTTTACTTCGGTTCTTGTGATGCGTTTTTTTAATTTCTGTTGATGGCGATTTCGCGTTATTGGGGAATAAAGAATGTGTATAGGGTCAATGCAGGGGGGCAGGAAGAGAACATTCAGCGTGTGCAGCTACACGGCAGCTATACGTCCGGTAGCTTCAACTTCAACGATAGGGAGGGCAAGCACTAGCAGCTCGAGGTTGGAGGACGGTTAGCTCGTGCAAACTAACTTGTTGGTTTATTTCTCGCAGCTAGTCCATTTTCCCAGCTTTGTAGCTATAGTATAAGATTTGTATACGACGATATGAACTAAACGATTCATCACATGGACCTCGTCTAGAGACCCATATGTTAAGCTACCCGGCTATTTGAAGCAGAGAAATTTTATAGGACTACTACCCGGCTATCTGAAGCAGAGAAATTTTATAGGACTATATATTCACTACTATGAAAAGATTTTAGAAGATAACACATTTTATTTAGAGAGGTGTGACTAAAAGTTTCTGTCTTCAAAAGCACCTAGTCAATTTCAGAATGGTCAATTTATTTTAGGACACAGTACCCTAACTGCCTCTATCAACTGATTAATAAGAGGACCACATCTAAAAGTAGAGTATATTTTTAGAGACAGACCTCTTAAAAGATTTACCTATGTCAATAAGGCTAAGGCCTACAACTGGCCAACTAAGCAAATCCTAGCTTTTAAGTACCACACGAGATTCTTCGGTTGTACCTCTCTCCTACAAGAGAGACGCTTAGCCCTAGCCTCCACTCCCTCCTCTTATCCCTCTCTCCTTTGCCTCAGTTCGCTCCCGCTCTTCTACTTTCCCCAAGCTGGCAGATCTAGATCCAACGATAGCTAGTCGTCTGAGGGTGTCCATCGTGTGAAGACACCGTTGAGGCTTCAGGCATGGGACAACGCCATGGTGGTGGGTTCAAAAGCTTAGAAGTGGGTTTAGACTATCCGCACTCATGAACCTCTATATTCGTCCTCTATACATCCTAGTCATCAAGATTCTCTCCTCTATACCCAATTCTCCCGCACTCATCCATCCTCTATATCATCCTCTATCCACTGTGGGGCCCACTTGTCACTTTATCTAAATATATCCATGTGACATCTTGTTTTGAAGAATTTATTGAAACGAATTTAATGGTACAATCGAAATTTAATTTGGTGTTTTGGTTTGTGAGTTATAACATTTTGTTGCAAGTTAAAACTATGGGACCCGCATGCGCAGTGTTGGACAGCGCTCTCTCTCCCTTCCTTCTGTCTAGCGCAGTAGTCGTGGGCCCCGCGCCATGCAGGTAGCGGACGAACGGCATCGCGCTGCAAATGGCGGACGGCGCGCGATAGCGTCTGAGGGTGGAGTACCCGCTGCAGGCCATTTTCACGGTAAATGGAACGGTAAGATGGATAGCGCACCGGAATGGCGTACCCAGTGCAGCTAGTCTTAGGAGCCAAAGTGACCTACCCACTTCCTGTAATGCTCCAACCCCTCTCCAATCCGCCCATGGGTGGCTCCTTGCTCTCCTAGCTATACTCGGCTCCCTCACCCTAGCCTGTGACACCGAGCTCAGAAGCGGATTCGGTAGCGGGCACGATGACAATGGACTTGACAACAAACCTTTTTGCGTGGTTTTCCCTGTTTTACAGAGAAAGGCACTATGCCCGCAGCGACTATTGTTTTGAGACGGACGCTGCAAGTGGCTCAGAAAATATTTTTTGCCCATATCTATCTCTGTTTTTTTTGAGGAAACAGGAGAGGCTCAGGAGCCTCTACTAAAAATTTATTAAAAGCAACAAAGAAGGTTACACAGAATTACAAAAACAAGAGAGAAAAGCATATCTATCTCTGTTAATTTATTTTTCTTCTAGTGATTATTCCTATTATTATAAGTTGGTACATAACTATATATAATACATGCAAACGGCGCCTTAATGTACTTGTAATACATGTATTATTTGGGTAGTTGCATAAAGAAACCGCCGGCGGGCCGGGCTTGGTCACCCAAACAACGGTGGTGCTCTGTTTCAGGGGGCGGCACGTCTTGCATGCCCCATGTGACGGCAGCTACCATGATCGCAACCACCACAGAATAGCCAGTAGTTATATTTTATTAACCCCCCACCCCACACACCCCTCCCTACCCCGCGTCCCCCCCCCCCCCCCCCCCCCCCCCCCCCCCCCGCGGGAAGGAGGGAGTTGACCTTAGCTTGTTGCATAGCAGACAGGTTTGGCTTCCAAGTCCTACCTTGCAGTTGCATGCCCAGCTAGGCGCAGACACGGCGCCTAGCTCCTGCATGCAGCATGCTCCGTCATTCCTTGGCCGTGTGTGCTGGGATCACTGTCTTTTGGCACTTGCACGCATCCTGCAGGCACGGGTGGTGGCGATCCTGTCCTGTGTTTTCACGTCAACTTTACCGTGCGCGTTATCGTCTATCCCTGCCGCCTGATGTAATAATGACACATCAACTTTACCGTGCTCATGACACATCATCACATCGACACACTTGCAATAATGTAATAATGTCCATGATATTTTATTGTTAATAAAATAAAAATAACTGGGGTTGTTTACGTGACACTATATATGGCCATCGGGCCGTGCCGGCCCGGCCCGGTGGCACGGCTCTGTGTCGTGCCTCCCGTGCCGTCGTGCCCGTTGATCGGCCCAAGGCACGGTCCGTGGGCCGTTTTGCCGTGCCGGGCCACCCGTTGGGCACGACCTTTTTTGTCGTGCTGTGCCGGCTCTTGGCCCGTTAAGCAAGAAAAATCTCAAAATTTTCACAACTTAACAAGCACTTCAACAATTCACACAAAAATTATCAATTCGACATCAATTGACATGCATGGTTCACAGACTCACAGCTACTGATAACGGTAAGTGAGAACGAAAACATACATACATGTGAAACATGTCACATACTCACATAGTGTCATAGTCACATTCACATTCACATACATCTCATTCTCAGTCTCTCAGACTAAGTCTCTCAGAACATAATAGCCAACCAAAATCTCAGATCACAGTCACAGAATGACAGAACAGAGAACCCACAACAGAAAACAAGAGATAATATGAAAATGATAATCAAAATGAGCTATTTTGTGCAATGCTGCCTCATTAAAAACCTTTCTAGGTAAAACTCACTCTTGTGAGAAACCCTAGAAAGGAAAAAAGAGTGCAACCAATTCAAAATAGTCAAAGATCTAGTCCTATTACAATAACCAACCTCAGTGGCAACTGGCAAATTAAGTGTTTGTGAGTCACACTCATGAAATCCTCACTCATCTCACATTCTCATCTCAGTTTCACAGAGTCACTCTCACAGTCTCACTCTAACCTCACACTTAGTGTCTCACAGTCTCACATCAGATTTGCACTGCACCAAAAGACCAAAAGTGTCTGCAAAAATAAACACAAGTTAGTTTTTTTGCCATCACTTTAAACAGATACATAATCCTAAGGAATAGAACAGCAGTATTAGTTTAGTTCACCTGGCCAGTTGTTCTCTTCTTCTATCTAGCACTAGCAGCTGAAGTCCCAGCACCGCCGCTGCCGCTGCCGCTGCCGGTGCCACTGCCTTCACTTGCTTCATCCAGGAAGAGGTTCTTGAATGCCTCTTCCAAGTCTGTGTCCTCGACTGCATGTTGTTCTCTTCTTGCTCCTTACTCCTAGTCCTTGATGCAGGTGAGCATCTCCACGTGCTCAGGAAACGAGCGCCGTCGCCTGTCTTCTAGAATCCTGCCTGACAAGCTGAAACAAGACTCCGAAGATATAGTAGATACATGAACCGCCATGATATCACGAGCCATAATAGATAAGATTGGATATGTTAGCTTGTGTTCACACCACCATAGGAGTATGTCAAAGCTTTCCTCATAGCATGTGACAGGGTCACTGTCCAAGTAAGCTGTAAGCTCACTACAGCAGATGGAGTAGAGGAAGATGAGGTGAAAAAACTAGGGGATGCACCAGGACCTCCAAAGATCTTTCCCATGCCTGCTTTCTCTTACCAGATTGAGATGAAGGCTGTATAAGCCTTTGAGACCTTGTTGAACCACCAAATTTCTGCTCATATTTGCTAAACAACCTGTAAAGCTCATCTTTCACATCACCATAGTACAAACTATAAGTGCATCCAGTTGCCTTACCAAGTAGTTCAAGCACATTAAAGAATCCTTTCATCTTAGCTCTAGGGTCAAGAATGAATGCATATGAATATAGCATTAGAATTTTCTCTCAATACTTAAGCAATTTAAGCTTCATAGGAGCAACAATGGATCTAAAATTCTGATCTCTTTTAGCTTTTTGCAAATGTTCTGCAATTTCAAGAATATGGTGCAAAACAAGTGGAGCTGTGGGATAATAAACACCAGACATAACAATAGTACAATCATAAAAGAGCTCCAAGAAAACAATTATTTATTCAGCAACATACCAGTGCTGTGGAGTCAACAACTCTGAACCATAATTAGAGTTAATGAACACAGAAAAGACTTCCTTGTATGGCAGCAAATGTTTAAGCATTAAATAAGTAGAATTCCATCTAACATCCATATCCAAGCCAAACTTTCTAGGTCTAACAGCCTTAGCTTTACAATATTCAGCAAACAATGCAATTCTTTGATTAGAGGAATTTAAAAAGTTTATTGCAGTTCTGAAATCTTCAGTAAAAGGTTTTAACCTCTTCAAGCCAGATTTAACAATCAGGTTAATGATATGGCAAGCACAGCGCTAATGCACAAGCAAGTATTTAACTTTGTTAGGATCATCACGTGTAGGTGCAGGATAAGAACCCAAGTAACCGAACAAGACAGGTTGCAAAATATTATAAGCCTTAAAATTAGAAGAAGCATTGTCTAGAGTCACAGCAAATACCTTATCAAGCATACCAAATTCCTCAATCACACTAGCTATCTTATCAGCAATATTTTCACCAGTATGTTTAACCTTAATTAGCCTGAAACCTACAACCTTTTTCTGTAGTTCCCAATCTGCACTAACATAATGAGCAACAACAGATATATAGTCCTCCTTAGCATTACCAGACCAGATATCAGATGTCAAAGAAACAGAAGATGCAGCAGGCAACAAAGATTTCATAAGCATGTCACGCTATTCAGCAAACAATTTAGCCATATTTCTAGTCGTGGTCTGCCTAGAAACCTTTTGAAACAGAGGGTTACGAGCACGCTTAATGTAGTCCTCCCAAGCCTGTGTCTCACCTATCCCTAACGGAAGGTCTAGCCTAGCAATCAAACGGCACAACTCAATGCGAGCAATCATTGGATCATACACCCAATTTTTCAAACCATCACGATTCATAGCAAGCCTAGACTGGACCATACTAGCAGCATTACGTTTTTTCATACAGGATTTCATGTGGCATCTCAAATGGCCAGTGCCAGCAGTAAATCTAGCAGTGTACCTCGAACGACAGTGCTTACAGATGGCAACAACTCAGATTTTATTCTCCTTGATCTCATGAAAGTATTCCCAAACAGCAGAAACCTTCTTACCAGAGGTGGTTGAGGTACCATGAGTGTCAGTGGAGGCATCAACTCCACCATCGTCGTCATCGCCATCGATCTCGATGGGTTGGCTGTCGACTGTGCCGTCACCAAGGTCGATGCCGAACAAGCCGGCTGCATCACCACGCAAGTCGTCATCGTCCTCGGCTTCCAGCTCATCGTCCGAGTGCGGCGCCAAGTCCTCATCGTCGATGAGGGGGGATGTTCATCCACCCCCCGCGTTGCGAGCCCAGCACCTGCACCGGACGACGACAGCCGACCTCGACCAACAACTCCAGCACCGCCCCTCAACGGGCGCTTTGGCGGCCTGGCCATGTCTAGTCCAGAGGACGAAGACGCGGCGTCAGGCACCAACCTGCACACAACAGGGAAGAGGGAAGACAGATCGAGAGAGTTAGAGCAGAGAGACGGAGATGAAGAAAGCAGATCTAGGGTCAGCCGGTTAGGGTTCATGGGTTACCTGCACCCTCGGAGCCCGGTGCCAGAGAAGATGAGGCAACAGGCAGACAACCAACGATTAGAAAAACGACGACGAGTGGTGGCAGATCGACGGACATGAACAGCAACTCACATGGTTCACCAGAGGAGGAGAGGAGATGAGGGAAAAAAAGGGAGTAGTAGGTTAGCGAACTCAGGGGGCGACGACGAGGTGGAGCAGCGGCGGCGAGGTCACTGGAGCAGGGGACGGTCAGAGTTCGAGACAAGCGGCGGCGAGATCTAATGCGAGAACCGAAAGCGAGAGGCGAGAGGACGAGAGCGAGACTGCCGCGCTGGGGGAGGGGGATGAATGGCGACGGCGAGGTGGAGCAGCGGCGGCGAGGTCACCGGAGCAAGGGACAGTCGGAGTCCAAGGCGAGCGGCGGCGAGATCTACTATGAGAGCGGAGAGCCGAGAGTGAGGGGCGAGAGGACGAGAGCGAGACTGCGGCGCTGGGGGAGGGGGTGAATGATTTTAGGTTTAGGGTTTGGTGCTGGGGGGCGCCGTGGCGTGCCATTATATATGGTCATATGGCCGTTGGGGCCTTGGGGGCATCGGGCGCCGGCTGTGCCAGCCGTTTTAACGGGCCGTGCCCAGGCCATGCCACGGGCCAGGGTGGCGGCCCAAGCACGGCCTAGCGCCTCGGGCCGGGCCGGCACAGGCACGCCTGCCACCATGCCGGGCTGGGCCTCGGGCCGGGCCAACGGGCTCCAGGCTGCAATCTCGAATGTCTTATCACACATTTCAACGCAGGCTAGATTATTCCTTGGCCTTCTTGTCGGCATGCAGTTGTACGCATCCATCTGTTTTCACGTTAACTCCAGTTATCCTGGACCTGGAGCCTAGATAGCTGACACATTGACACCTGCACTGCTCAAGGTCAATTAGCTCAATCACGTTTGCTAGAGCCGTCTAAAGATGACTGAACCCAGGGTTCATATTTGTATGATGGGTTCCTCCATTTCACAAACTGGTAATGTTTTCTGTATCAGCTATAATATATCAAGTTTTTGAGTTTGATGTCTTATTAGTTTGGTGATCAAAGTGTGTAAAGGGACTAATTAAGAGTCAGTTTGGCAAAGCTCGTAGAGCAGTTTCTAGGGTGAATCCAAGAGATCTGCCAAACATATTTTTTTTTACTAAGAATTGATTCTAAGTTAATGATTCTCTAAATTAAACTAGAAGACTGGGAGCTGAAAAGATTACCTCATCTTTGATTCATTGGACACAAAAAATCACTTTATATAAAGAGGTTTTCATAGATAATCACTTTCTACCCATCAATGGCACTATTTTTTTTGTGTTAGGTGACATGCTCGTCGACAACATTAATTTCAAAGTCACTTTACACAAAATCACTTTATATAAAGTGATCCTTTGATGACTTCATTAATTTCAAAATATGCCGACTAAGGGCGAGCGCACATATATGTGAGCTTCTGCTTTTGTACTATGATTAAAAAACATCACAATTGGTCCTAGCAAGTCAAAATCTTCTCATTTAATTCCCCAAAAAACCATGATGAAGTTTCAATGATTACAATGGAAAGAATCCGTCCGCAAAAGAATTATTATTGAAGGAAGATATCGACGGTTAGATCAAATTAGTATGTCTTGAAACAGAAATTTGGGGCCGACCAAAGTACAATTAGCAAGTAAGGGTCTACTATTTGTGTATAAATTATCATTTATAATATTATATGCAATTACGCCTAGCAAATTAAAGGCCCTTATCGATGAGTAGATTGTCCATTGTACGCTATAACGTGTGAGTGATAGTGATCAATAATACTTGAAGTTTGAATCCTTCAACCCATGCATTGCCGACTTCAGCAATTGAGTTGACTTGCTTTGGTTAATAAATTGTGTTTGACAGTCTGCCGATTTGTTTAGTTAATTAGTTCTATGCCCCTACCATTTGGTAGCTAGAACTGAAATTCCTGTGCCCTGTCAATTTGGAAAACAAAATTTGTTGCCGCCATGGCAGCATGATCTTTTCCACTGGTTATTCATGAATTGTTTTCTGTAAAATAATGTAACCCAAGCGGCCTCTAGTCAAGCCCACCACAGTACCAAACCTGCCATTTTCATTTCTACATGAATATATATTTGGTTCTGAACCCTCAGATTTTGTACGAATTTATCAACTCTAAACCATTCCAAATTCAGCCATCTGGCCACATCTAATGGTTTCTGTCCGGCCGGGATCTGGGAGGCAATACTTAATTAGTACTGGTTTCATGTTGACTTTGATAATTTTTTTAATTTCAATAACTTTCGCTACGCAGATTCTCCAACCATGCACATAACTCGCAAGCACGTCGTGCCCCTGATAGTAACGTGGGCCCTGCCAATGCTCATCAGAGATCACAGATCCTCCATTTGGCTGTTGATCCTTGTCGTTCATGCTTTGATTTTCTTTCAGTTGCATTCTTGTGTCATCATCTCCCGGTTTTATTTTCTCCCAGGATGCAATAGAAAAAAACCATTCACAGTTCAACTCTGTTATTTAAGTTTACTCGATGGGGATATGTTCAACTCGCTAATGACATCACCGTTTTAAATACTTATATGACTTAATTAATTTATTTTCTTTTATTTTTTTAAATGTGGTATAGTATTCTTGTATTCTATTATTCATCATTCTATGCAATCGATTCTGATTTTGTAAACAGCTAAAGCTCTAAGAATAACACAAAAAAATTGATTTCTCATTAGTTATGCAAGCTTCCTCCTGATTTTGTGTACAACGAGCTCAAGTAAACTCAATTGTCATCATGACGCACGTTACATATGTCGTACATGCTACAGATGAAAGCAACCGTGTGCCTTGTCTGCTAAGCAGTGTAGAAGCTCAGCCATAATCCACATCATATTTCTTGTTGTCTATCCTTCCTAGACGACTGTCCCTTTCAGCTACTCGGTAACTCAAAGACAAAGACATCTATCTCTTGGGGCCATGTCAAAAGGTCGGTAACACAAGTTGTGCAATGCTTGCTCCATGATCCAATGCCGTGTGAATGTGTGCAGTGTGGCATTGCTCGTTCTGTGAGCAAAGATCAGGTGATCAGGTAGATTGTCGACAGCTACTTCGAACAAAACAATAGATTAGGGGAGAACGTCGCGTCCTCCTTTTGCTTATTATATAGAGTAGTTGTGTATGGTACATAGAGAGTAGCTACCAAGCTTGGCTATGAAGTGCCCATTGCAACTAGTATTAGTAGATGGCTGCAAACATCTTGGCAAGTATGTTATCTTTTCACTGAAAACGAGTGAAGAATTTTTCAAACGTATATGAATAGTGTGCCAAAACTTCAAGGTTCCATGAATAGTGTGGCAAAACCTCAAGGTTCCATGAGTTCAATTGGTTAATACTATGGTGTATGTAACTCGGTTTTTCACACTTACTACACGTTCGAGGCATGAGGGGGAATGTTAATAAGTGCAAGTGTTGTCTACCCTTTTCCATCAATTTAAGCTTCTAGGATAAATTGGCTGGTGCAAGCAACTCAATAGATTTAATGCTTTTCATTCGATTGAGTGTCCTTTTTTTACTAAGTAGGTCATGATTTGTTCAACCTGAATGTAAGGAACCTTTGTTTACAACTACATGACACAACTGCTATATGTACACCACAAAGGCCTGATTTGATCAAAACAAAGGACAGGTGGAGAAATTTTAGAGGATTGGAACTATAGGAAAATTTCCTATGAAACCCTTTGGAACGAAGGACGGGGTTCCTACAAATCATAAATTCCTTTGGAATGCTTGGTTCCAGGTTATTACTAGAGCACGAAATAATCTTGTTGGCTAAAAACTCATAGAAAAGGCCTGAAAACCGTTAGAAATTACATACACTCTTGACAATAAACTATTAGGAACTTGCCGACAGGACTACAGGAGCGACTCGACTTCACGTCAAGGATCATTTCCTTAGAGCTGGTCGTACAGCCTCGCATTTGGCCAGTCAAGGCATGCCCGCCGCCATCAGGTTGTCCTGTTAGGAAACCACATTAAGAGGAATTATCCATCCTTTCCTGATGAACAAACCGAAAGGAATCAATCAATTGCACTGACCTGATAATGCAATTATAGCTTTGTATAGGTCCGCTACTACAATTAAGTTTAATAGATCTTCTAAAAATCACAATACACAATAATTTAACATGGAGCCAACATAAGTGATCCATCAAGAGCTTATAATTCATCATAATACAGATAGATCACACATGTTATCAGGGGCGAAGCCAGGTTCATTTTGCCTTGTGTAAAAAGTATATTTTACCTTTAAAGAGCTACATATTTACCAACTATTCTAACAAAATTATGTATACTTCTTGAGTGTGCATCAGGGAGAATTAGTTACTTGCTTCGCCCACTACAACAAATATGATATTGTAATACTAGCAGTTTTATTTATGGAGGCGGGCAAAACTTGATAGTGTCTGCAGAAATGGACTATAAACTTCAGAGGAGGTCTATTCATTTACGGAGACACTTTGATACATGACTGCATCCCTCTAAATTGCAGCAAGCCCATGAGCCCAACTCGGTCCTCTTAGAAACCCTAGAATTAATATCAAACCTCCACCGTTGGCTCTTCATCCTCAACTCCCTTCCCTCATTCTCTTCGCGCCCCTCTCTCTCAACCTTCACGATTGACCCTGTGGTGGAGCCCGTGCGGCCCCTCTCGGCGCTCTCACGGCCCCCAGTGGAGCTCGCACGGCTGGCGGTGGAGCTAGTGTGGCTGGCTGCAGACCTCGCTTGCCCCCTAGCAGAAGAGCTCGAGTGGCTCCTCGGCTTCCTAACGGCGGCGCTCACAGTTCCGATGAGATCCCGCTGTCTCCCTCTCTGAGCTATCTCTCATCCTCTCAGATCTGGTGAAACCAGAACTTCATGTGCATCGCGACGATGGGGCTCGGTGGCGGCGGCTAGCATGGGAGCAAGCTCAGGAAGGACGACAGTCTAGGAGCAGGCTCGCCGGTGTGCTAGGAAATGGGCTCGCCAGTGGGTTCACGGTTTTTTTTGTTTTTTAATCTATATCTAGAGACGGGCATTATAACTGCCTTTGGAAATACTTATTAACAATGACGTTTTAACAGGTGTTCGCCTCTAGAAATCTGTTTTGGCTATCTCTGAAAACCATTACTGCAATAGTGGCCCCCTGCCTCTGGAAATCTGTTTTGGTCACCTCTGAAAATATTTAATGTAGTAGTGGCCCCTGCAGGTTATCCATGTCCAAATAGCAATAACCAACCATAATATAGATTGATCAACACATTTTACACTTGACAAATGTTATCATATGAGATTCCTATGGAATGGTTTATTGATAACGATACACGTAAGACATCTGCACGGACGGACGCCTCCCACCACTCACTCCCGCACACGCCACTCCAACCCATCCTTATCCCTTCCGCGCTCATGCCCTACCCACCCCCGACGATGTGGCCATGGCACATGGCTGCCTCCCTGGCCGGCGGCGGCGCCCTCACCCCTTCCAATGTGCGGGCTCCCCAACCCCGACATCCTCCTCCCCCACCCTGGTAGCTCCTTCCCCTACCCCCGCGGTGCCCCTCCCCCCACCCCGGCGTCCTCACCCACCGGGAGCGCCCAACACCTGTGGATCTGGTGGTCCTCTCCCCCACCCTGACAAGATCCATGAAGGTGGCGCAGCGGTGTTGCAAGACAGCTCTCCCCCACCACGGCACGGCGCCCTCTCTCACCCCGGCAACCGAGCTCCTCCCACCCCGGTGACCATGGTGCTCCCGGTCCCCATTCCCCATTGTCGCCACTGAGCCAAAGCTCGGTGCCATTAGCGCCGGTGGTGGTGGTGCTCACGCGCACCGCTGGTGCTGGTGTTGGGTGGTGCTCTCACGTAGCCACTCGTCGCCGGCTCCCACCCCGTCGGCCAGAATCGACCGGCCCAGGCCTCTCTCCCCTTATGCTGCAAATGTAAGTTTTAATTGTTTCAGGCATTTTAGAGGCATGTTGCAATATATAATTTTATATGTATGTTGTAAAATTAGATCGGGAAATGTTGCACATGTTGCATATGTTGCAAGAGTTTTAGAGGCATGTTGTGAGCATTTGTTCAAACTGATTCATCTGTTTCTATACGTATGTTGCAAACATTTTGATCTAGATGTTGCATATGTTTTCACACATATGAAGTGATTTTAGGTGTTTTTTGCAAGTGTTTTATATGCATGTTTTGAGTGTTTCAGCTGTTTCATATGTATGTTGCAAGTGTTTCATCTGGATGTTTCAAAAGTAGATCTCATGTTGCAGTCAGTGTTTCAAATGCATGTTTCATGTGTTTCATCTGCCTTTAGACGTATGTAGCAGTATCTAGATGTTTCAAAAGTAGATCAGGTGTTGCAAACTCTGTCTTTGCTTTTCTGCTCCCTCACCTTCATCTCGGTGTCTCCTCCTCCCCCCGGCGCCGATTGGGCATCCGCCGCTCCCTCCCCCACTTCTGGATACTAGTGTAGCCACCTGTTGCAGTTTGTTGGTTGCGTGCATGCGCGTGAGTCGGGCGGGTCGAGTGGCGTAGGATGCAAGTGTGCGGGTGGAGACGGAGGGCAGGTGCGGGCGTCTAGGCGCTAGCACCATAGAAATTTTCGACGAATTCTACTAAGATTGAACCTCGTGGAATTTTTCCTTTGAGCAACTCTCTGATCGGATTCATGTGTTTTCTCTGCTGTATTCAAACTTTTAATATTGCAGTTTTCTGTATTTTGAATGTATGGGATTCGAGATATTTATTTTTCCTATTCGTATGTTTCCAGAACCTGTGTTGTAAAGTGGCCCTAAGTTAGGGAGTCAGGCACACTGTTTAGTATTTCCGTTTCAACTCTATGGAAGAAGTGGCATGCTTGATTTGTTGTCCTACGTAATTACAACTTACCAGAAGGTCAACCCTGAAGTTCTGAACATACTATATACCATTCTAGAGTTCTGTAATGTTGTCCAACTTCGCTTCCATGATTTGACAAACTTTGTCAGTAGGCTATAATCCTGTAGCACTGCAAATATTGTCTATGCATCAATCATCAAGGTACACATTTTTATATTTCTTTCCCCCATTTTTGTTGGAAGAACTCAATAGAAAACTGGCATTATAACATATCAATGGAGCCTCCACCAGTCACCAGAGGAACAACGGTGCATGCATGCTCTGACTCCCTGATACGCTTAAATACGCTTAAATAAATAGTATATATATGATCCGAAAGAAACATCCAGCCAAGAACTGAAAGTCCAAACGACCCTAGCTTCTGACTTGACGATTAGAAAAAACAATGCTACCAAGGATGAAAGCAGCCGGGTTCAGTTAAAAAGATTGCGCATGGGCCACGCAGGCGAATACAATCCACAACTTGAGATTCAGAACGATATAAGAACCAGGAGCCTTTCCACTTTTGTTGGGGCCACGAATCTGCATGGTTGGCACGGTTGACTCTGGAATTGAAAACTCAAGCTGACGATCTGGCCTTCTCGGGATAGCTGACAGCTGGTGCTAATCTCTGCTGTCTGACGATCGATGCCGGGTTGACATGTGTGAGGGGATTAAAACGCAGGTACAGTTCAGGTTGACATCATTTGCAGAATTGTCAAGGAGGATGAGCGTGCAATCGACAAGATAATTGGATGTTTTTATAGTTGGGGACCATGCTGCCTTGGAACTTGGAAGTCATCTGCTGCTGAAGAATGCATTGCCCCTGCGCCCTGATCGTTACTACATGACGTGCCTCCCTCCTTTGTCAAATCTGAATGACCTTGAGAATAAGCAGTAGACTACTTCAATTTTTCTTAGAAAAAAATGCAGCAGACTGTTTCGTATATATTATCTTTACAGTAGACTATTGAAGTTTCATGCACCTAGGAAACCACCTGTCCTGGACTCCTGGATTAACCCATGTTTCTTTCCTATAAGACCAGAGGCAAAGAATTGCTCTGCTTAAACAAGAAATTGCTCAGTTCGACCTCTCAGGATATGCCACGTCAGATTGACCAGTAGGCAAGTAACCCGTGGTATCAAAAGGGGAAAGTCTAGCGGCCGGACGGGGCTAGTGTCCGGACGCCTGCACCTGCTTCACGTGGGGGCCCACGTCGCTCCGTGTCCCGCGGCATCACCGTGTCCCACGCCTGCACCGTGGCGCCCCCTCCACACCCACGTGCATGCAGGCGGGCCTAGCAGCTACAGCAGGTAGGTGCTATAGATGTGTCCCACTGCAATATGTGCAATATCAAGATCTACTTTTGCAACATCTAGATAAAACATTTGCAACTTATAAAACAATTGAAACACTTGCAACATACGTCTGAAACACTAGAAAAACACGTTTGTAGCCATTGCAAAACATATGCAACATCTAGATAAAACACTTGCAACATACGTTTGAAACATCTGAAACACTTAAAACATACGCTTGCAACATGCATGTATATGCAACATCCAGATTTACTTTTGTAACATCTAGGTGAAACACTTGCAACGTACGTCTGAAAAGATGAAACATTTGAGACATACACATGAAAATACCATCGCAACATGTGCAACATCCCGATCTTCTTTTGCAACATTGATATAAAACACTTGCAACATACCTCTAAAACATTTGAAACACTTAAAAATAGACGCTTGCCACATGCAGTTTCAGCGCAACATCTCCTTGCTGCTCGAGAGAATGGATCCTCGTCGGCGTGTGAAGTTCTATCCTGATCGTAGTGGACTGCACGCGGGCGATGTAACACCCAAAAATTCCAAATTTTAGAGTTAATGAATTTTAAATAATTTAGATAACAAGTAATGGGAAATTAAAATTTTAAAAAATATTTGGTGTTGCATTCATGCTGTTGCATTTATTTTATTTGGTGGTGTGGATTTATTTTATTTTGTTTTGGCATTGAAAATTTTATTTGAAATAGGTTTTGGAAAATAAATAAATGAAGAAAAGAAAGAAGAAAACAAAAAAATAAAAACAACTTACCTTCTTACCTGGTGGCCTAGAAGCCCGCTTGGCCGGCCTGCTTCCCCGCGCCCGCGCAGTGGGCCGCTGCTGTTTTCCTCCGCGCAAGCCACCGGGTGGGCCAGCCCAGCGTCGCTGTGACGAGCCGCGCGCCCTCTCTTGGTCGCTGACCGGTGGGGCCCGGTTGTCGGTCGTCTTCCACCTCCCGTGAGCGCCCCGGACTCCAAACCAGAAGCGGACGACGACGTTTGACTTCGTGATTCCCGGAGAATCTTACCCGAACACGGCAAATAGAAGTTATAAATAGGACGCCTTGACCTTCCTATATCCGTTTTTCACCTAAACCGTGAACTCTACCGCGAGAAAACGAGGTTTAGGGTTTGAGGTTGTTGGAGGTTTCGGTTGATCGCGGGTAGAGCTCTCGGGTGGATTTGAGGCTGTTTTCATCGCATTGGTGAGACCGAATCCTTCTTCTCTATCATCCTATGCTTTTCTTTTGGGTGGAGGTGCTCCTAATCGTGATTTTGAAGCTCACCGACGGTGCGGTAATGGCACCGCCGCCCCTTGTTGCCGCGCGTCGTATTCGGTCTATCGTAGCTAGTTCTTATTGCTTAGATGAGTTAGCACGGAGCTTCTCTTCCGTTTGGATCAACTTTTGGGTCGAACGGTGGTCTAGAGGGGGAGATCCGCCATCTCCGGTGAGATGGAGCCCGCCGGCCATGGGGGGGCCGCTGGCCGGACCTGGGGAAGAGGGATTGGATGTTCACTGTGGGGTTGAGGATGAACATGAGCCGTCCGATTTGAAATCAAGGGCCGAGATCAGAAGATACCCCTTCGCGGGGTAAACTTCATAAAGAGCCCCTGGATTTTCTCATAATAGGACCCGCCATCCTTAGCGTATTGTCTGAAATACGTTTTCGTGTTTTGAAAGCGTATTTTCTCTCGGTTAAATCAAAAATACGTTTTTAGGTATTTACATTTTTGCCACTAGAATTGTTTTGGTCATAAAATCTTCGTTTTAACTCTGATTTGATCCGTTCAAGTTGCGTTAGGTTTGTATTTGCGAGCTCTACATGTTAGTGTAGTTGTACAGTTAGTTTTGACAATTTAATTTTCGAGTTTATAATTAAGTATTTAATTATCTATAGGAAATCTTAGAAAATTCATAACTTTCACGTTTTAACTCCGAATTTGGTGATCTTTACGTCTGTGTGATCGTAGGAACGTGTAGAAGAGTTTTATAAACTTTTATTACTGTTTTGCTACTGTTGGTGTACTGTTCTAATTGTATCTCTTTGTTTGCTTCGTGTTTGTTTGATTGGATGCATGTGTGTTGTTGATTGATGATCGAGTATAGAAGGTGAGCAGTATCTAGACGATTCGGAGTATTACTTTGAGCCAAGTCAGCAGTATCACTTGGAAAGCTTTGATCAAGGCAAGTATAACACAGGACTATCCTTGTTACCTATACATTGAATTGTCATACATATGCATGTGCTTACCTTGACAACCTTAGAGATTATAACTTAGTGATTGTTATCTTGATTCCTTGTCAACCTTGGGAATGCATATGGGTAGCTACTGCTAGTGCTTAAACTAAGAACAATGATCTTGTAATTTGATTAATGGATTAAGCAATCAACTATTAAGATGATTTTATTACTGTTAAAAGGGGGCTAGAGCATGTGTATTATTTTGATGCTCTGGTTTCTCTCCATAAGGACTTATCTGTAAGTGATAACCGGGATATACAGTACAGCTGTGAGGGCTATATGGCTCTGGCTCTAGTTGTTCAAGAGACCTTTTTTAGCTTGTTAGTGGTTACCTTAAATGGCGTAAGAAAGGCTTGCCACGTTGGGTGTAGTGCGAGCCCCTGGCCTAGTGTGTATAGGCTGTGGTTGTTGTGCCACAGGGAAGGGGGTTCTACATCTGCCTGCCGAGTGAATCTAATGGCCCTAACTTGTTAAACGAACTTTTGAGTGGCTTTATATGGTTCTCGGGTGTTTGGGCTTGATCTCCCCACTCATTTGGAAATCATGACTCACAGTGAAAGTGTACACCTCTGCGCAGAGTTAAAAACTGGTATACTAGCCGTGCTCACGGATACGAGCGGCCTTGGGGATTCTTATGGAATAGTTGATCATAACTGTTATATCATGCTTAATTATTGTTGATTATTATTTGCTCATGTTAATGCTATTCATTATCCTTATTACAATTGATCATTGGTTCTTTAATGGGAAGCGGTTTATCTTGATGCTACTCAATTGCTAATATATGATTAAAAGCTAAACACAGTTAAACAATGTCTAGCCTTTTTGAGCCTCATGAACCCTGTGTTATATTTGTTGAGTTCGACATAGACTCACCCTTGCTATTTCCACCATAACAGATGAAGATATAGAGGAAGATTATCGGAATGAGTACTAGTCTTGGTGTCAACCAGTCAACCGTGTCCCTGTGTGGAGTTTCCGCTGAAGAATTACTATTAGTTATTATTACCTATCGTTCAAGACTTTGTCTTAAATACTTATTCGTTATGTAATAAGCACTGTGATGATACTTTGTAATTTGTCAACTTATGTGTGCGACTGTTTCCTGGGGCGCACATGAGTCTTTTATGCATCCTATTTTTGTCCTTAAAAATGGGTGTGACAGGCGAGTTTCGCCGCAGCCACGACGAACTGGTTAGGAGGACACGAGATGTGCACGTGCGGGCTCCACTAGGGATGCCATGAGCTGCACGCGGGCGAGCTCCATACCCGGGCGCAATGAGCTGGGCAGGCAGAGAGGGAGGTCTTCCTGGCCACCGACCAGGCGTCCCCCCTCTGTGGTGGAGGCGGCAGCGGTCCCCCTCACCACGGGCGAGCGGCACAGCACGGCCGATGAGCTCGTGCATACACAGCTAGCAGCAGCACTCGATGCTCGTGCGTATGCAAATAGTGGCGGCGCTCGTGCAGATACGGGCGCTAGCAGAGCTTATGCTTACGCGACCGAAGGGCGGGTGGTTTGGTGGAGCCAATGCGAATGGAGAAGACAAGATGTCGCTCTCTTTTCTTTTCTTTTCTTTTATTCTTTGGAGAAACTGTGTATGCTGATGAGGGGAGCAGGCCTGTGGATTGATCCGTAGCCTAGCTAGCCGCGTCTGGACTGACCGACGTGGAATGGATGCCCGTGTTGGAGCATTAGCTTTTCAAAAGCTGTCCAAAAGGTCTCCGTAAATATTAATTAAGGATTGATTTTGCAGCAGGTAACAAAAAAATTAAAACATGGACGTGGCTCTCAAAAAAGAAAGAATGTGGGCTAGAGACCCCACTTCTTGAGGCTGCCTGGAATCCCAAGGCCCAACCCACTTCGGCAATATTGCTCCCAACTGCCGTGAGCCTGGAGGAGCCTGCGGTGATGGATAGTACCTTGTTGGGCGCGCTGCCGCCGTACTTGATGAACAGTGGAAAATATCTTAAATTCACATGAGCAAAAAAAATGAACAGCGACTTTCGTTGTCCCGCCGTGAACAGTGTCAGACGTCACGTCGCTGTCGCGGCCGGCCTAGCGGTAGTGGTAGTAGTTTGGCTTTGTTTAGATGTCCGAGTCGGGCACCCCGAATCTACTGTGCAGCATTGTGCTGTATCGTAGCAATTTTGTTTTTATTTAGTAATAATTGTCTAAACATTAATTAATTAGGCTTAAAATGTTCGTCTCGCAAAGTACAATAAAACTGTGCAATTAGTTTTTGATTTCATCTACATTTAGTACTCCATGCATGTGCCGACATTTTGATGTGATGAGGAATCTTCTTTTTGCATAGTAGAATTTAAGAGTGAATTTAGGTATCTAAACAAGGCCTTTGTCAGGCGGCGGGGACATGGTTGAGCGGGCAGCGAAGGACAATCAGATGGGAAGAGCTAGCGGCGGGGGCAATTCCTCTCATATTTAGATTAGGGTAGGCGATGACGATGGGAGGTGGGCTGTGAAGACGCCGGCGGAGGCGGATGGCGGCGGTACAGGAGGAAAACCAAGAGTGTCGATGGACGAGGAAGACCAAGTGCACGTTGCTACTGTTCATGACGCTCACGTGTTAATAAGAGGGAGTTCGTGTGCTGATGTATTTCAATTTCTTTTGGTGAATTGCAAGATCTAACTAAGTCATCTTATATCTCCTTCGAAACTCCTCTTCCCCATTGATCATACCCACAACCTATTTTCAGAAATAAGGAAAACCCCAACGCTTTACACAAAAAACTCTTGGCATCTGCTCGTCGTGGCACTGATTGATACATAACATTTGTGATCACATTTGTACCACACTTCTATTCATCTCGTGCGTCTTTTTTGTTTTTTAGTCCTTTTTCCGAAAGATTCTCTCAAATATGCTCCTGACGGAAAGATTTCAAAAAATGGACCATTCTCTTGGCGCCATACTCGTCGGCGCCAAGATATAACGGCATGGCGCCAGGGTCACTGGCGCCATGACCCTGCCGCCGTGGCGGTGACGTGGCAGGGAGCATGGCGCCATGGATCTTGGCGCCATGCCTTAGCGCCATGCATATTGGCGCCATGAACACACGTTTTAGCCACCCCTTTCCCCCGACTCATTCTCGTTTTCTTTCTCCTACTCTTCGGGTTTTTCCTTTGTACACTTCGGCCAACCTCTTCAATCGACCTATTAGACCGTGAGAAGTTGGATTTTATCTGTCGATCTTCGAGAGCTAGGTATTCTCTCACCCTTCGTTATTTATTTCGAATCGATTTGGTAAAATGAAATCATATTCTTAACCTGTGAACTTCACTATTATTTGTTCATGTGCTTTTTAAATTCGTATGTATTTTACAACCGTAGGATGCCTAGGCGTGGAAAAGCTATAAAACAAAGGTATGCGTAGATCTTTTTCATATTGTTATTTGTTTTGTTATCTAAGACTAGAATTTGTTGAATTGTAGCTATGGACGGATGACCGAAAATCCGTATGTCCCAAAGCCGCTCCCTAGCGGTGTGCCAATACCCATGTGCTTCTGTGGCGATCCTTGCAAGGTAGATATTTCCCAAGATGAGGCAACATATAAGCAGAGATATTGGATGTGTTCTAATTTTACATGGGAGCCTACAGAGCGTCAGCGCCGTAGTACATTTATTGTAAGAAATTGCTTTTGTTTATTAATTAATTTGTGTCATATGAAATTTTGCATATTAATTGGTTTTGAAAAATTGCATTTGCTGCAGACCCCTCCACCGCTATGTGATTTTGAGCAGTGGATCGACACTGAGATCAAGGAGGCTGACATGCGGCTTATAAAAGGCCTAAATGAGTGGGATGCGGAGCGCCCGGACATATTAGAGAAGAGACGCAGAGAGGAGACAGCAGCAAAGGAGCACAAGGAAGAGGAGGAAATGAGGCGTGTTGGTGCGTGTAGGGAGGAGAGGGAGAAGAAGATTGAGCGCGTGCGCAGAGCGAAGGCAGCGATGGAGGAGAATCCCGATGCCCAGAAAAAGGGAAAGTGGCCTCGTTGTACTCAGTAGTATGCTAGTTGTATGGTTTAATCATAAACAATGTGGTCGATCTAGTATGCAATGTGTTTAATCTATTATACTTTAGGTAAATCATGTACCTAGGGCATGTTCTGTGTTATTTATTTCGTCTGTCATGTATTTCATATGCACTTTAAGTTTTTGGACCTTGCATAGTATTGTCATATATCAGGTTTAATGTTACTGAGTTACTGAAACTAGTTCTCGAGGTGCACATAAAACATAAGGAAGTACTGGATTTCACAATTCAACATACATAACATAGGACATGGCATGTCAGAACTTGTACCAAACTAGGGCACATATGTCCTGGACTAAACCTAACATGCCTTAGGTAATTAGAGCGAACAACAATCACATTACATGACATGTGTACACGATAGATTTGTTCTATCTAGTAGTGCGGCCACATAGCAAACTGTGTAGCCCCTTCTCCACAGTACCCTCCCATTGTTGATGGTGGCGGTGGCGGGGGTGGTGGTGGAGGCCCGTTGTTCTTGTGGTTAGGACAGGTGCAATATGGATCATGACATGGTCCGTCCTGTGAAACGACACCACTACTGGTATCATCTGCTTCGTCATCCTTGTAATCGTTGCTAACTTCCCTTTTTAGTTCGAAGATACGGTCTTGCAAGTAGTAGATGTACTGTGTGTGCGGATAGATTGGTCTAGGATCGACCCACCTAGTGAAGCCACAGTTTTCTTTGGACTCTAAACACTGCATTTCAAAGATTTTAGTGAACATGCAGTTAGTTTCTCCTATGAGATGCAAAATAATGGAGGAAAAAAATTTGAGTAATAAATTTTGGAACCAATTACCTCTGCTCGCGGACATTTGAAGAATCGGCGACCTCCATCCAAACCCTCCATGAACATCTGCACTAAGCAGTCCTCACCATGCCTACATTTTGGCCAATCTTCTTTCCGGTTATCATATCCTCGGAGTGGACACTCTTTGGTGAAATCTCTCTTGGTCTCGATAGAAAAATGATACACTGGTTCATCAAAGTCTTTCGAACCCAGAGACCCCTCCCACACAATTGGAGTACCCTTAGTCTCCCCGTTCCCTTCCCTCTCGATGACCCTCCAGACATTACTACTCATAGATATCCAACTTCTGGTTTCAAGTGACTAGCATTGTATGGAGGAAGGTGTATATATAGCCAGCAGTGGTGTTAAGAGCCGTTCTATTGTGGCTTTAATGCTCGTGAAAAGGCTAGATGCCATCCCTGAAAAGCCTATTTGAAAACTCATCTGTAAAGGCTAGATTCCTTGATCAATCAATTCATCTATAAAAGAGGATGTACGATAGGATAGTGACATGATAAATCACTGAAAAGGTTACTTGCTATCGGTGTACTGCACGACTTGACATGTTGCAGAAAATTTTGGCAGAGTTTTCCCTGTTTTTGATTCAATCCAAACACAAATATCACAGTAACATATGTCATCAACAATTATATATGACAATCACCTTAAACAATATATATGAGTATCCTCAAATCGAGGGTGCCTGGAGTCCATAAAATCCATAGTAGTTCATACAATATATAATAATAGGATATAACAGTCCATAATAATAGTCCATACAGTCCATATAGTCCACAAGTCGGTTACAGTCCCTCACTATCTCCTAGACCTACCCTTGCCCTTGTGTCCAAGAGCGTGGGTGCCTAGAGTGTAAGGGTCAGGTGGTCGATGTCGCCTGGTACCGACCTGCTGCGAAGGCTGAATCCAGGGAGCATCATCTAGCTGAGACGGTCCAATCTCCTCGTGCCCCTGGTCCTCGTCCTCGTGGTCATCGTCGTCGTCGGTGCAAACCCCTCACGACCCTATAGGTGGGTGGCTAGACGAACTTACGCCACCTCTGGGTGCAGAAGGCACGTGCACGTCCTGCGTCGTGCCTGTCCTACAACCACAGCGTGCAGCGGTACGGCGTAGACGACGAGCCAGTCTCTGGTGCATAAAATCATGTCAACTATATGTATTGAACGTGTTAGTAATCTAATATTTGCATCTTTATAGATACTTATGTCAAGGAATCTACGTGTGTCGTCGTCCCTCACCCTCGGACGAAAGCGTTCAATTTCTTGGACCGACATCTTGAGGGAGTTGCTCTACAACAAAGTTGTAAGTTGTAATTCATTTTTTACGCAAATCGATATATAAAAGTAGAGCAAATGACATACCACTCTGTCCAAGATCGGTCCTGCTTCCACCTGGCGACCTACACGAGTAGTGCGCTCTCCTTGCTCACCCACCAGACGTCCAAGGAAGGCCTCCACCCAAGCTCTCCAACCCTCTGACCTACACTGCCCTGTCACTGCCCTTCCCCTCACCCTCAGATCTAGCATCTTCTGATAGTCCTGTAGCGTGACTGTCATCTCTCCAAATGCCATGTGGAAGCTATGAGTCTCAGGTCGCCACCTATAATTTTACCAAACCAATAATGCTCCTTAGAAATATAACCGCATGAACAAATGATTATTAATATAACCTATGTGTTCATAAAATACCTATCAACCGACGAAGTCAAGCCCGCTGAGTTGAACAAAGTCAGGCCTCGATGAACCTGGAAAGATATGATGTCCAGGCCAGCTCTCGATAGGTAAGGTGTGTACCTGTCGTCGTACTGCATTTCCAAGAACCCTCCATGTACTCTAGAACGAAGGAGCGGAAGGTTCTGCATTTTAACGAAATACAAATGTTACTTGACACACACATATGCACTTATAATTCAAAGTATGTGATATTGGAGTGTGAAATCTTACCTGCCCCGACGCTACGAGACGTCCTCGGTGGCTCTCGTCGTACACCGGGTCCAGAAGGTAGAATTGCGCCATCCTACAAAAAATATAGTCAGTTAGTTATAAAGTAAATATGCATTTAAACATAAAAGCAAGAATTGTACATTAAATACGATAGGTATTAAATAATAGAAACAACTATAAGTCGCACCTCACTAATTTGCCAATGGCAAGTGCGGGAATTGTGGCCAAGTCTACCACACTTACCACACTCGTACAGCTCTGGGTCATTAAGAAATGGCGTCGCTCTCCCACGTCGCGTTCTACCGGGTATATGATCCATAACCATCCTGTGTCTCGTCCTCTTTCTAGAGCCCCGCTTGTCCCAACGGTAAGCTGGATCTGTAACGTACGTTGGACAGTCGTATGGAGGCCACTCTCTAGGGTCCCGGAAAGGCACGAAGCGGGACCTCCATGTTTGGACAAGCGTGTCAACATTGAACTCGCGAGGTATCCTAGCCTCAATATCATAGTTGCGATGCCTAGCAGCTGCTACAAGGTGAGGACATACAAAGTGATACTGTCTTGGTTTCCCACAAGTGCATGAAAAATCTTGGAGGACTACCACATGAATCCTCGACTCTCAGACCTCACCATCAGATGTAGTACCACAGGTATGCTTCACCTCATATCTTCCTGTGGCATGGTCAAAACATGTGACCTCATGTGTGTGAGTCCTTTCCTTCGCCTTGTCTAGATGTGCATGTGGTGTGGGAGCCCAAATCTTACCTTCACTCTGCAACTGTAATGCATGGGCGTGCCGATCGTTGAAACAGGCAACAAGCTTGTAGAATGTGAATTGAACGATAGCGTTCACGGGCATACCACGAATCCCCAACAGCAGCTTATTAAAAGACTCGGCCATGTTGCTGCACCGAAACTTGTACCTCCAGCCACCTGCGTCGTGAGCTCTTATCCATTTATCCACATCTCTCATCAAACCTATCAACCATTGTCTACCATCGGCATTAGATGCGGTTCTGACCTCCTCTAACTTCCTCCAGAAATTCCTATCCTCAAGTTGTCGAGCAGCCTCTTGAAAAAGATCAAAATTATCCTTCACACCATCCTTCCAGAGTAGATTCTCAGCAAGGTGCGGAGTACACCAACGATGGTGCAAAGGTGCATACCCCTCTATCTCCTCTCGCACAACATTAATTATGCCCTGGTGCCTATCAGATATGACGCTGACCTCCCTATTAGGCCCAACCACATGTATCCGGACTAGCCTCAAGAACCATCCCCAGCTATCATTATTCTCCCTCTGAACCAAAGCAAATGCCAAAGGAACAAGCTTGTTGTTTGCGTCACACGATATGGCTATGAGAAGTGTGCCATGGTTCTGCCAATCAAGAATGTACCATCAATGGAGAAGACTGGACGGCAGTGCCTAAATGCCTCGACACACTGAGGGAAGCACCAGAAAAGCACGAAAGAATATCTGTCTCCCATCCTTCCATGCGTGTGGCCTAGGGATGTACTCATAATGCATGTCTGGATTCACTGCTTTAATTGCATTGAGAAGTACTGGAAGCTGCTCGTAGCCATCCTCCCAGTCCCCATATATCATCTTCAACGCCCGCTGCTTAGCCCTCTAGGCTTTGCCATAAGATATGTCATATCCTCCATACACCTCATTAACTATTTTAATAATTGTCCTGACCTTCATGTTCGGCTCACCCTGTAATACTTTCATCAACCGCTTGGCAATGAGGGTAGATGTCAACTGCCGATGCTTCGTGCTGAGGTCATGCGAAGAACAAGTGTGTGGCCCGACAACTCTTATGATCTTCTACTTTCCGGAGATCTTTTGCTTCCTTGCACAAACCCTCCATGGACAGCGTTCCTTGTCACAAACAACCATGTAACGCCGCTCCACATGGGAATGCAGGATCTTGTACGGTCTCTTGTGTATCACTGCAAACGCCTGCAACCACCTCTTCAATGCAGGGAGGTCATTGAAAACCCTCCCCTTCTCTATCTCCATACTAGGACCAGCCTCTAGAGCTTCCTACAGCTCATCTTCACGTCCTTCGGCACACGCCTGATCTGAATGAGTAAGATCAGTGAACTCATGAACCACAGGATCACGGTGGCCGGGAAAAATACGCCTCAGCATCTCAACGTCACTCTCCATGAGCTCTCCAACAGGACGATCGTCGTCAGAATCAACAGCCCTTGCGATCTCATATGGCTCTGAATCATTCATAATTTCAACACTATTGGAAGCACGGATTCCATCGCCAATCTGGACTTGGGCATCAGCAGGAGGAGCGCCCTCTTTATCGGGAACGTCTCCTACAACATAGCCACAAATAAGAGGAGATGATAAGAAAAGTGGATGAGAAGAAGAGACTTAAGCTACAAAGATAAAATGATGCCTAATTGACACTTGGATGATTCTGTGTCAAAGGGATCTCCTGAGGAGGATATGCCACATCATTGGGGGCAGATTACGCATCGAGAATGGTAGGCGGAACCTCAGCATCCACATCACGTTCCGGGACGGTAGGTTCAAAAAATGCCTGCTCACCCATTGGCGGGGACAACCCAATAGGGATGGGGTCAACGAGCACATGATGCACAACCACGTACAAACTTTGGAATTAGCTTTTCATAGCTGATCTCACATAGTTGTCCCACTGATCTGCACACCCTATTGGGATCATCTTCCTTAGCATGTTGGGAGGAAAACCTTGGTGAAGTACACCCTCAACTATGATGCCATCATCTCCATAGCAATGTACCTCCTCATGAGCCCTTGCAGTCAACTCACTAAATGATGGCTTCTCATTGAATAGCACAGGCACACTTTGCATGTCAACAAACTCAACATATCCATAGCGATCTCGTTCCACAGTTCCTCCATGATATATGCTCACTAGGTTGTCCATCTAGTTCCCAAACATAACGAAGCACAATTGCTTTACTACAATCTACACAAAAAGTAAATATAAAATACTACTAACTACTAAGTATTCATAACTAATAACTACTACTAACAGCACAGTACTACTAACTAACTATGTCAAGTAACTATCTCAGTAACTAACTATATAACTAACTATATAACTAAGTAACTATATAAAGTATCCATCAATCTTAATCTATAATACACTAACTAACTAGCTTCATAACTAACTAACTTACTATTATTAAGTAAGAACAACAAAGTAGTTTACCTTGTGCAGAAGCGGAGATGCCGGCGCTTGAGATGCGAGTGACGAGCACCAACGTGCGGCCGACGCGGCACCGCGCGGGCAGCGGGCGGGCCGGGGCGGGCGCGCGCGGCCGAGGCCGCGGGTGCGCGGGCGCGGGGGCGCGCGGCCGGGCGCGCCGAGGCCGCGGGTGCGCGGGCGTGGGGGCGCGCGGGCCGGGGCGGGCGCGCGCGCGGCCGAGCTCGGGCGCGGGCGGCCGGCCGCGGCGCGGGCGCGGGGGCGCGCGGCCGGGGGCGTGGGCGGGCCGGGCGCGCCGAGGCCGCGGGTGCGCGGGGGCGGGGGCGCGCGGCCGGGGGCGCGGCAGGCGGCGGCGCATGCGGCCGAGCGCGGGGCACGCCGCGCGGCCGCGCACGGACGGCAGCGCGGGCACGCGCGGGCGGCAGCGCGTGCGCCCGAGCGCAGGGCACGCCGCGCGAGCGCCCCCGGGGCGCGGTCGAGCGCGGGCGGCGGTGCAGGCACGCGCATGCGGCGGCGGTCGGGCAAAGAAGAAAGAGAGAGAAAGGGAAAAAAAGGAAGAAAATGTGTTTTTACTCGGAGCATGGCGCCATGCTCCCAGCCACGTCACCGCCACGACGGCAGGGTCATGGCGCCAGTGATTCTGGCGTCATGCCGTTATATCTTGGCGCCGACGACTATGGCGCCAAGAGAATGGTCCATTTTTTAAAATCTTCCCGCTAGGGGCATATTTGAGAGAATCTTTCAAAAAAAAAAGGGCTAAAAAATAAAGAAAAAAAAGACGGTCATCTCGTATATCTTTTCCTAAAATTTCTTTTGTATATCAGCCTGTACATCAGTTCATCAGTGGAAGAGGTTGGCCAAAGGCAGCCCGAAGTTCTGGTACACCCGGATCTCGCCGCCGCGGCTCGCGGTCACCAACACCATCCCCCACGCGTTGCCGCCCTCCGCGCCGCCGTGCCACCGCGCGGAGGACTGCGACTCCCGACGGGACAGCTCCGGCCGCGGCAGCTGCCTGCCCCCGCCGTGGTACGCCATCGGCCCGGACTTGGTCCCCCGCGGTACGCAGCCGCCGGCGCCGCCCACGACGTCGTCGCGACGCGACGAGCTCTGCTGCTTCCTGGGCGTGTCGCTCTTGCCGTTCCCGTTGCCGCCCCCGCCCCGGGACGCGTCGCACGGCGGGAAGGACGACGGCGACCCGGGCCAAGGCACGGCCACGGACACGTCCCGGCAGAAGAAGTACTCGTAGGCAGGGGCGGATCCAAAGGGAGGGCTGGGGGGGCTCCAGCCCCCCCTAATTTCTTGATTTCAATGCTAATTACTGTAGCAAAAACTTGATTTCACCGTTAAATCTTCGTGCAAATCAACATCTCTGTTGTTTTAGCCCCCCCTTATCCCGCATCCCACATCCGCCACTGCTCGTAGGAGCGGCTGGTGAGCCACGTCTTGGCCCTCACGCTGATGTTGCCGCCGCCGCCGCCCGTGCCGCCGCTGCCGCCGACGCTGCCCGGGACACGGCGCCACACGTAGACGTTGGAGTCCTCGCTGGCGCACACCACGTAGCGGCCGTCGGCGGTGTAGGACGCCGAGATCTGGCTGCTGGTGTTCTTGAAGCCTGGCAGGAAGAAACACGGGTTCCCTTTTTGGGTTGCGGAGTTTGTGCATGGCGTCCTTGATGCGTGCAAGGGAAGTCTGGGGCGTGCGCTCGCTGCCATTGCTGCGTACCTTTGAATTTCTGGAGGACGCTGATGCCGTTGAACACCCGGATCTGCGAGTCCGCCGATGTCACCAAGATCTCTGACGGGTTCCCCGGCGCAAACTACACAACCAATGCAACTTTTCTTTTGGATAATGGAACAACAGATGAGCTCATGGAATGCTTACTGGAGTTGGTTTCAGAAAAAGAGTCTGACATAACTAACTGTAATGAACATACATGGAATCCTGTGATCTTTTTGGCCTGCGACCTGCGTTTCTTCGTTATGCTCATGTCGATTTGTGCCTCCTGGTTAAGCTTGCAATCTGACATGGAAACCAATTGCTTGTCAGAAGTTCAGCACAATCCAAGGCTGAATGAATCAGAATTCTGCACGCACCTGTTGTCTTGTAGAATCGGCAGCTCCCCTTGTGCGACCCAATAATCGCAGCCTTGAAAAAGCGAAAACTATCAGCTGTCAGTGACATGAACATTTTGGAATTTGCTTTTCTTGTTTGGTGCAATGCAAAAACGAGGGAGTATATGATGCATAGGCAACGCACCTGGCCGTCCGGGGTGTAGCACGCCGCGGTGACCATGTCGTTGAGGTCGCTCCAGTCGACGACCTGCCGGTCCGGCACGCTCCAGATGCGCACCTTGCAGTCCAGCGAGCCGCTGATGAAGTAGCCATCGTCCACCGGGTTGAACTGCACGCAGGTAACTGCAGCGTTCATGGCACGCACAAATCAAGATCAGTCGCTATGCAAAGGCAACCTGCAGACAAGTGCAGGCTAGCAAACTCACCGTAGTCACTGTGCGGGAACACCCTCAGGCACGTCTTGGTGACCACGTCCCAGAGCCGCACCGTGTGGTCCATGGACGACGACAGCAGCTGCTGCAACCAACAATGGAGTCCACGGCACGCACGTCACGCCCTCTGTTTGCGGAGCAGGAGCAGCAGAAGTTGCTGCGGCAATGGCAGAGTGGGACGGCATGCAAACCTGGGATTTGGACCACGACAGGTCGAGCACGTCGTCCTGGTGGCCCTCTAGGGCGCACGACGGCTGCTCGGCGAGCGCGAACACGGACTCCGGCACGACGACGTGCTCCGGGAGCGCGTCCTTGCTGCTCCTCCCCCTCCTCACTCTCCTGGACAACTGCGCCGCCAGCCCCGCCGCCGCCGCCGCCGACCTGCCGTCCGTGGGTGCAGGCGGCGGCTGCGGAGGCAGGGAGGTGGAGAGCTCCTGCGCCACGGCCGACGAGGAGGAGGCGTCCACGTTCAGGACCTCCCAGACGCGCACCACGCTGTCCTCGCCGCCGCTGGCCAGGAACCGCCCGTTGGGGCTGAACTTGATGCTCCATATCGAGCCCTCGTGCGCGCGCACCTCCTGCCGCATGTACAGCCCCGTCAGCTCCCTGCTGGACTTGCCGTAGTGGTGCACCTTGAGCCGCTCGGGCCCCGTGGAGGCCGACGACACGGCGGCGTGGGCCGACGCTGACTTGGACATGGTCACCGAAGGCGTCCGTGCCGGTCTGCTGCCGCCGTCGCCGTCCTGCTTCTCCTTGTCGTTTGTGAGCCCGGCGGCAGACGCGACGAGCTTGATGTTCCTGAGCCACCGTGTTCTCCTCTTCTCGACCGGTTTCTCGTCGCCCTTGGCTGCCCCGGCCGCCGGCACCGGCTGGCTCTGGCTGCGGCGCACGGGCTGCGTCACGAACGGCGTGTGGGCGATGAACCGCTGGAGCTCGTCGATGTTCAGCGGCGCACTGCGCTGGGCATGGTTCAACTGGCCGTTCGCCACGATTTCCTTGCCATTGTCCCGGTTCTTGAAGCCACCGCCCGTGTCGCCGGCAATGGCATTGCCAGTTCCTCCGTCCTTTGACGGCGCTGCTGGTAGCGGACACCGGGCAGCCGCGCGGAGAGCCTTGTGAACCGGCGAGCCTTGCAGCTTGTGCGGCAGCGAGCGCACGCGGCGGAACGACGACGTCTTCCTCGCGGCGCCTCCGCGGACGGCAAGGCGGCTGTCGGAGCGAGACCGGTTCAGGACGGCGGTGCGCTGGTGTTCCGCGATCTCGGGAAGGGCCGCGGCGACCGTCGGCGCGGCGCTCGTTGTGCTCGGCGCGTCGGCAACGGCTGCGGGTGGTTGCTGTTGTCGCCGGGGCACGTAGCGCGGGATGTCAGGCGGAAGCCTCGCCCTCGCGTTCCGGCTCCGGAAGAGGTCCTTGCTGCTGGTGAGCCCCATCCCCTGGAGCAGCCGGCGGCGGCGCTCCTGGATGGACACGGGCTCCGGCGCCATCCACGTGCCGTAGTCATACCTGGACGTGTCCTCTTCCTCGTCCTCCACGTCCAGGTCCAGCTCCGCCTGCTCCTCGAGTAGGTGGTCGCCATCGGCGGTTGCGAAGGAGAAGCGGACGTCGTCACCGTCACCGTCGTCGTCGGAGGGAAATTCGACCCTGGCGTCGTGCAAATGCACCGTGTCGGGGGGTTGCTCCTGATCAAGGCACTGAAAGAATGGCTCCTGGCCACCACCATGCTCTTCGTCGTCTTCTTCCTCCGAATCGGCATCGGCCCGGCGTCTGATCGTGCCATGGACGTGGTCCTTGTCGTCATGGCCGTTGGCAACGCCGGCAACCTCCCCGTCGGTCTCTTGGCTCATGATTCGTGACGGTTCTTGCACGGTGGTGGCCAAAAAGGCCCAAAGCGAAACGAGTGGCCGATCGGTGAGCTCCCGGCCGCCCCACCCTTGCTGTCATGTTTACTAAACTTAGATGGATGATTTGTAAGCCTGCGGTGTTCCTGTCCCATTGAAGCCTCTAGCAGTAGTGATTTCGATTTGGAGGAACAAGTGCAGATTGCTTCAAAATTAATTCGCACAATTTAAGAAAATTGAATTGTTGTCACCACAGATTTAGGGGCAACCTTATTAGGATCAACCTTATGTATCGGCACGATAGTGCTCGTTCCATTTTGGATCTAATATGCCTAGTTCGACTGAGAATTGCTCGTGTCCTTCTCAGGGTCGCCGCGACTGCACTCACGGCGGTACGCTGGGCTAAGGCTCAGACGACGGTACGCTGGGCTCGGGCGCAGCCGTGCCTGGCGCCACTGGGCGCGGCGGTGGTGGACGTCGAGGACGGCCGAGGGAGGATGGCACTAGGGTTGAAAACGGACAGAAAAACTCCCGTTCCGACCTGTTCCGTTTTCCACTTTTGTCCGTTCGTTTTTGTATTTGCGGGGTCCCGTTTTCGTATTTACAGAAATGGGAGAGGGGTTTTTCCGTCCGTTTCCGCGGAATTCTGTTTTCACCCGAAAATGATCTGTATTTATTTCGTTTTTCATCCCGTTTTAAATCTACATGAGATGTGTAGAAATTAATATGTTCATAAACCTATTAATCACCAATTATGCATGTTAACATATGGCATGCTAGTAAATACTAGACCAATAACTTCGTATGTGTATATTAATTTGTGACTTTGCTCATGTATATTCATGAATATTTAATTATATTATTCTAACTTAATTTACCGGCTCTCTATCCATATTTGTTCGTTTCCGTGCATCCGCATGTCCCGATTCCGTTTCCAAACCCGTATTTTCTGAACCCGATCCCTTTTCCGCCAAAAAAATATAGAAGCGGAAATAGAAATAGGGTTTTTCCGTCCGTTTTCATCGCTAGATGGCACCACTGTGGCGCGGCCACCACTGCCTCCACCGACGGTGTTGCCAGGGAAGGTCACGGTGAGCCCACCAGCGAGACGCGCCATGTAAGGGGCCTCTCCGAGCTCGATCCGTTGATGCTCATACAGTAATGCCACGCACACCGCTCGCAAGGTCTAAGAGGACCCGATGCTGAGAGAGATTGTACGTAGCCGCCTCACGGCCAGTTAGACGGCCACCAGCGACCGCCTCAATGTATCCCTTCGATGATGGCTTCCCACCCTGCTCAGATGGCAACGGACTTCGCTCCACTGCCGCCTGCACAGGGTTAGGCTCAGGTCACGCCATCTTAGGTGGTACAGACCACCCCCTCAAGAGCTGACGTGCCTACGGAGGACAAGGTGGACGGTCCGCCTGGCTTTGGTCTGGTCGAGCCCACGACGGATGTTGACATGTTCAGTACGCCACCGCGGGACGGCCACCTGGTTGACGTCAGCGATAGCTCCGCAGCACGTCGCCTCAAGAGCTTCACCAAGCGAGTACTGAAGAAGGTTGACTCTCCGCTAATTTGTGAGCCTCCCAAGCAGCCTCCTACTAAGTCGGCGCTTTCGCTGCGGATTAAGCATCTGGCGGTTCAGAGCCTCTCCCGAGTACCTGCTTCCAAGTGAGGTGAGGTCCTAATCATGCAGCATATGGGCTACGCCAAGGGTCCATCAACGCCAGGTGCGTCGGAACTGAAGGACTACGAGAGGCTCTACGAAGGCAACCTGACTGCACCCAACATCGAAGCGATAGACGCACTCTTCATGGATGGCGAAAAGGCTTGTGCAGGCAGCAGCAGAGATGCAAGGCCACCTCTTAGTTCAATTGCTAGGATGGTCCAGCCACAACTGTTTTAGGTCAATCTCGTTCGGTGTTCAATAGAAGCGCGTTGTCTGTGTAATTAAACTTTTCTTCTTAATGCAATGATACGCAAATCTTTTGTGTATTCGAGAAAAAAGAATTATTTTTGTTCCCCTGTATTAATGCCATATACTCATTACGTTCCAAGTTATATAACATTTTGGATTTTCTAGATACGTAATTTTTACTATGCATCTAAATATAGTATATATGTACATGTATAGCAAAAACTATGATTCTAGGAAAGCCAAAATATCTTATAATTTAAATCAGAGAGAGTACTATCTAAATATTAAGTCAATAAAAATAACCCTCCATGCTAATCCTCAAAGCCTAGAAAAATTATTAGAAAAATTAAAATCAAAGTGTCCCAATATACATGCTCGGTCCATTTGCCCGAAGCATCGGACCAATGATCACCCATGACTTCTGTGTACCACTAGTGCCACAAAGGCCTTTGGTGGTGCGCATACCACGGTGGGGTCTTCGACTAGGGTGAAGTCGTAACAAGGTAGCGGTAGGGGAACCTGTGGCTGGATTGAATCCTTGGCGATGGACCTCGCCTACTTGACTAAACTAAGGACCTCAACGGAAGCTTATGTAGATCGACTGAAAAGATGATTCCATTTTCCTTCTTGTTTATCAATCATCAATCAAGACAAACCGGGCACTACAATGAGACGTGAAAACACCCAATCCCGTCTTGCGCCATATGTACTGAAATTGTTCGGGAGACATGGTCAAAGCGCGGGTTGAAGCCCCTAAAGGAGATTTCTTTCAGCCAACATCCAGCCTTAGTGGCCCCTCTCTGATAAGGTTTGAAATCAAAACGAAAAAATGACAAATCTGGTCTGATGGCTCTTCTCCACTAACCACAAGGATATCGGTACTCTATATTTCATCTTCGGTGCCATTGCAGGAGTGATGGGCACATGCTTCTCCGTACTGATTCATATGGAATTAGCCCGACCCGGCGATCAAATTCTTGGTGGGAATCATCAACTTTATAATGTTTTAATAACGGCTCGCACTTTTTTAATGATCTTTTTTATGGTTATGCTGGCGATGATAGGTGGATTTGGGAAATTCTGATAGGTGCACCTGACATGGCATTTCCACGATTAAATAATATATCATTCTGGTTGTTGCCACCAAGTCTCTTGCTCCTATTAAGCTCAGCCTTAGTAGAAGTGGGCAGCGGCACTGGGTGGACAGTCTATCCGCCCTTAAGTGCTATTACCGGCCATTCCAGAGGAGCAGTTGATTTAGCAATTTTTAGTCTTCATCTATCAGGTGTTTCATCAATTTTAGGTTCTATCAATTTTATAACTACTATCTTCAACATGCGTGGACCTGGAATGACTATGCATCTTTTGGTCCATCTTTTAAGTGAAATTTGGGCAATATGTATCCCGCTGGGTATGGCTCGTAGTCAATCTCTAGAGGATACGGAGGATCATAGGCTAGGTAACCTTTTCACTATTCATTTATAAAGGTACCTTCAAGTAATCAGGTCTCTTCATCCTTATTGGGCACTCCCACAAGAGACAATTCTTTTTAGCCTCTAAGAGTCAATAAGAAGAGCCTAACCAGGACCTTGAGATAACAGCCGATAGGGTAGCCCCTACAGAGCAAAAATCTAAGGCCAGAATACCGGAGTTCTTTCTTTGCTTCCAAGAACATAGATTCCTTCTTCAACCCAGGTCATGACCGAGGGCGGGTATCTCACTCGCATATCTAGAGCCCAACATCTCTCCTGAACGACACCTTCCGCAGACTCTACTGGTGGTATTTCCCGAGGCGAGGGTAAATATGTGCATCCATATCGGTCAGGAAACGACAATGACTCTTCTTCTTCCGGGAAGCTATGGGCACCTCACGATTCTTAGACGACATTAGTGGAAGCAAACATTCGTAGCATTCATTGTCACCGATCATTAAAAAAAGAAGCCGTACGAAAACTTAAGGAATCTTTAGATTTGGCAGCTATAGACTCAAAGGGCACAAACAGGCTGCTGGTACAGTTTTTTTAGCTAACTAAAGTCCAACTTCCTTTGCCGAAAGAGGATGAAACGGATCAGCCGATTCAACTTAGCATTACCCGACTCGTAACTTCAAGCACAACCATCCATCTCAATCCTAAATCTCTGGTTTTGGATATATAGACAGTGCCTGCTCTCAAACCAACCAAGACAGCAGCAAGTTCCTATCGAGAACAAGACGACAGATCAATATGACCAATTTCTCTAATATCTCGGGTGAATACGTGAAAAAGTGTTGCTTAGCTCAGTGAAATGGAATAAGAAAGAGAAAGTGTAGTGTGATAAGGGAAGATGCAAGTAAATTTTGAGCAAGCAAGGGCTGAAATAGATATACAAACAATAAGAATTCACATCAAAACCCTTTCCTGCTTACTTTTTTACCCATCGGACTCACATTTTGATCTCCTACGCTTGCTTTCACAGTCCCCCTATGAGCAGCCCGGAATCAATGAAGGAGTTCATTCAGCACTGAGCCGAGCGAGCGTAGATTCAATATGTTGATTGTACCGAACGAAGGATTTGCCTTATCACGAAAGCCACATTCGTTTCGTTTGAGGAAGTCACACGTCCTGTTCCCTATAAATAAGGAGATTCATTCTTTTTTTCATAAATCCCCTCTTCTTTAAAGAACCGAGCTTGACAAGCATTTTCCATCTTTCCCCTTCTTGGTGAGTCACCACGAGTCATTCAAAAGAGAGAGTAAAAGGAAGGATTTCCCATGCCAAAGGATCAGAACAGATCGGGTCTCAATCCATCCGTACTTGCAATTTCATCATGATCCTTATCAACTGAGCTAATCGATACATTTATAAACAATGATCGATACATCCCTTACAGCCTAATTTTCACGTAACTTTCTGTGTGTATAAAATTCCCGACAAATAAGTATTCGTACCGATAGAAAAACCATCTTCATTTCTGTTGGTTCATTAATATTTTTGTCAGCTACCACGCACTGACAATACCATTCATATTTTTCCTATTGGCGGAGGCTGCACTGACAGGGGAATTCCAGTTTCCAGTAGTGATGTTTATGGGGGAAAAAGTTTGGTAGGGTCACGTTAATTTGTCGAGCTTAATGAGCCCATCGGCCGTCTCATAAAAAGGAGATTCAGCTTGGAGTCTATGAAAGGCTGAGCTGAACCAAAACTATGAACTGAGCTGAGCCGGCTTTTGCAGCCTCAAGGAAGCAGCTTTTATTTATGGAAAACAGACGATAGTAACGCAGAGTTGGTACACACCTGACAGCAGGAAACCACGCATGGCTGCAAATGCACAAGATACTGAAAAATGAAAACCAGCAACGGTGTCTTAACAAGATCGACGCAAGTCACGAAAGCAAATTAAATACAACAAGCACCTGAACAAATCGAAGCCCAAGCTAGACTGCTTGGGCTACGTACTTGCATATGTTCAGCCAATTTATTCTTGGGCCATCATCGCAGCCAAACCACACAGGGCACGCACAGATGTTCGTTGGAGACGAGAGCAGGAAGAGATCTAGCGGCCAGCGAACAAACCAGCTGGTTTGCAGAGACAGATCGATCTGGGGATAAGAAGGAAGGGGAAAGCAGCCAGGTGGGCAGGGGTCGCCAAGTCTATTCTCTACTGCAGCAGCAGCATCGGCAGGGAGCACCGGCAAGGAGGCCGGTTTCCCGGGGGGCACCTCGCGCTCCTCCTCCGCAACCCCAAGCAGCCGCCGAGGCTGCAACTGCGGCGACGCACTACGAGCCATTAGCTGGCCCATGGTCAGCACCAGCAGCATGATGACGGCGGCCGTCTTGACAGTAAAAGCAGCGGACACCATGGCAGCTTGCAACTAACGTCGCTGATCGAACTGGAAACGATGAGTACTTCTGAGATCAGGTCTGAAGAGAGGCGCTGAGGATGGCGGCTTCGCGTGGTTCTGCGTTATTTATGGAGGAGGCCTGGATGAGCATGCCACGCATGATGTCAGACTAAACACAATGCTAGGTTTTATAAAGTGGGCATGATGAGTTTCTGCTGGGGTTTACTAAACTGCTGGGGTCGGCCGGCCGGGAAACAGCGACAGGCCAACAATACACTGAAAACTAGTGGCAGGAAACCAAATTATATGACCCGTTTGATGTGTCGTTTCCTTCACGTTGGGCTTTAATCTTAATTTAATTAATCTCCTCAGCAGTGTTACTTTCCAGAAGAACTTTTCTTGTTCTTCACCTTGGGGAGCACCAGTGATTTTTGTGGATAAGAAAGATGGTACTCAGAGGATGTGTGTAGATTATCGGTCTCTCAATGAGGTTACCATCAAGATTAAGTACCCGTTGCCCAGGATTGATGACTTGTTTGATCAGTTAAGAGGTGCTTGTGTATTCTCCAAGATTGATCTTCGTTCTGGATATCATCAGTTGAAGATTCGTGCTAGTGATGTGCCAAAGACAACTTTTACCACACGGTATGGGTTATATGAGTATATAGTGATGTCTTTTGGTCTGACTAATGCTCCTGCATACTTTATGTATTTGATGAATAAGGTATTCATGGAATATCTGGACAAGTTTGTAGTGGTATTCATTGATGATATTCTAGTATTCTCCAAGACTGAGGAGGAACATGCTGAACATTTGAGGCTAGTTTTGCAAAAGCTCAGAGAACACCAGTTATATGCCAAGCGGAGTAAATGTGAGTTTTGGTTAAACGAAGTTTCCTTTCTTGGTCATGTTGTCTCAAATGGAGGAATATCAGCAGATCCTAGCAAAGTGAAAGATGTATTAGACTGGAAGCAACCAACCAATGCAAGTGAGATCCGTAGTTTCTTGGGATTAGCAGGCTATTACAAGAGGTTTATAGAGGGATTTTCTAAGCTTGCGAAGCCAATGACTGCACTACTGGAGAAGAATGTCAAGTTTGTGTGGTCTAAGAAGTGTCAGGCTAATTTTGAGGAATTGAAGAAAAGATTGACCACTACACCAGTATTAATTTTGCCAGATCTGAGTAAACAGTTCTCTATTTACTGTGATGCATCTCGTTTGGGTTTAGAATATGTTCTTATGCAAGAAGGTAGAGTTGTGGCATATGCATCGAGACAGTTGAGAAAGCATGAATTAAATTATCCTACTCATGACTTGGATTTAGCTGCAGTAGTTCATGCACTAAAGATATAGAGACACTATTTGATTGGACATAAAAGTGATATATATACCGATCACAAGAGTCTGAAGTATATCTTCACTCAATCAGATCTGAACTTGAGGCAGCGTAGATGGCTGGAGTTGATAAAGGATTATGATCTAGAGGTGCATTATCACCCAGGAAAGTCTAACGTTGTTGCTGATGCTCTTAGTAGGAAAAGCTACGCTAATGAGATGCAAGTAATGCCCTGGTCAAGAGATTTGTGTGCTGAATGTGAGTATTTGAACTTAGGATTTACCACCAATGCAGTAGAATTGGTACTAGAACCTACTCTGGAGCAAGAGATACGCAAGGTTCAGATGAAAGATGCAAAATTGAGAGAGATAGCAGAAAATATAGTGAAGGGCAAATCACCAGGATTTCATAAGGATGATAAGGATACATTATGGTTCGGAAAAAGGCTGTGTGTGCCAGAGGATAAGACTATCAGAAAGGCAATTTTGAGTGAAGCTCATGAGTCAGCTTATTCCATACATCCTGGGAGTACTAAGATGTATCTGGATCTAAGAGAGAAGTATTGGTGGTATGGCTTGAAAAGAGATGTTGCTGAGTATGTTGCTTTGTGTGACACATGTCAAAGGGTGAAAGCTGAACATCAGAGACCTGCAGGATTGTTACAACCTATGCAGATACCCAAATGGAAATGGGAAGAAGTTGGTATGGATTTTATAGTTGGATTGTCACGTACTCAGAGAGGGTATGATTCAATTTGGGTAATAATAGACCGCCCAACAAAGGTTGCTCATTTTCTACCAGTAGGACTATGTATAGCAGTGCAAGGTTGACAGAATTGTATATGGAAAGAATAGTGAGTCTACATGGAGTTTCTAAGAAAATTGTGTAATCGGGGTACCCAGTTTACATCTCATTATTGGCAAAAGATACATGAATCACTAGGAACCAAGCTGAATTTTAGTACAGCCTACCATCCACAGACAGATGGACAGACAGAGAGAATTAATCAGATATTGGAGGATATGTTGAGAGCTTGTGCTTTACAATATGGTACTAGTTGGGATAAGAGTTTGCCTTATGCAGAATTCTCATATAACAATAGTTATCAGAAGAGTCTTCAGATGGCACCGTTTGAGGCTCTGTATGGACGAAAGTGTAGAACCCCGTTGTTCTGGAATCAGACAGGGGAAAGTCAAGTGTTTGGGCCTGATGTACTTAAGGATGCTGAAAAGAAAGTAAGAATGATTAGAGATAATCTAAAAATAGCTCAGTCCAGACAGAAGAGTTACGCTGATACTTGGAGAAGAGAGTTAATCTTTGAAGTAGGGGATTATGTATATTTGAAAGTATCACCAATGAGGAGTGTGAAAAGGTTCAACATGAAAGGAAAATTGGCACTAAGGTATATTGGACCTTTCAAGATTGTAGAGAGACGTGGTGAAGTGGCATATCTGTTGGAATTACCAGAGAGTTTGGCAGGTGTACATGATGTGTTTCATGTGTCTCAACTTAAGAAATGTTTGCGAGTACTAGAGGAGCAGATTCCGTTAGAAGAGCTTACTGTTAAAGAGGACCTCACATACGAAGAGTTTCCAGTTAAAATTCTAGAGACTGCTGAAAAAGTCACGAGAAGTCGAACTATTAAGATGTGTAAAGTTTAGTGGAATCGGTACACAGAGGGTGATGCCACATGGGAAAGAGAAGAGGATCTGAGGAAAACCTACCCGCAACTGTTCGAGTAAGCATCAACCGAATCTCGGAATGAGATTCATCTTAAGGGGGTAGAATTGTAACACCCTAAAATTCTGGATATTAAAAAAAAGAAAAATATGATTTTATACAATTTTGTGATCATGTGAATTTAGAGTAATAATAATTTTTATTAACTTAAAATCAAATATAAGAGTAGAAACATGTTTGTGCACTCATGCTGTTGCATTTAAATTTTTGAGATGAGTGGTTTGATTTAAATTCAAATTAGGTTTCAAAATCATTTGAAAATGCTTTGAAATAATTAAAAAGGAAAAAGAAAACGAAAATCTTCATTTTCTCGTTTTCGGCCCAGCCTTCTCCCGCGGCCTGCTCCAGCTCTCCGCCCGATCCGCGTCTGTGTGGGCCGTCTCCGAGCGTGCGCGTCGCATTCCGCCTTGGGCCGAACCCGGCCGCTGGCCCAGTAACACGCGAAGCGAGCGGCAGCGTTTCCTTCTCCGATTGTGTCGCTGACGCCGCGGACCCATCTGTCAGGCGTGCCTCTTTCCCCAAGCCGACGCCGTCGTCGCTTTCCAAAAATGCCGACGTCGAATCCTTCTCTCAAATCTTCTCTTTCCTTCCGTGGAGACGCCTTCGGGCTATATAAATCGAGCCCGTGATCCTTCCGCCCCATCTTATCTTGACATGGAGCTCTGGAACCATCCCGAGACACCACCGCGAGCTTGGACCTCTACCGCGCCACCACCGTCCGCCATTCCAAGCACCGCACCGTCTCCGGCCCGATTTCGTCTTCGGTTCTTACCTTGGTGAGCTCGCCTTGTTCCCCTCTCCATCCCGGTGATTTTCTTTCACGAGATAATGCTGTGAATCGAGCTTTTGCCTTCTCCGGTGATGGTGCCGCCGCGGAATTGGTCGCCGGCGTATTTTTCCGGCCGAAATGCCGTCGGCTGACTCCCCGATCCAATCTGGAGTGTCCAAATCAAATCTAACGGCTCAGATTTGGTGATACCGGTTCGGCTGGTGTTTTTGTTAAAGAGTCCCTAGAAATTTTAAGAATAGAACCCGCAGTCCAAAGCGTACTTCCGTATTGCGTAACATCCGTTTGAAAGCGTAGTTTGATCTCAGTTAAGCCAAAATACGTTTTCAGCTAATTACAGTTTTGCCACTGAGTTTGTTTTAGTCATAATTCATCCGTTTTAACTCTGATTTGATCCATTCAAATTGCGTTAGGTTCATAATTAAGAGCTCTACATGTTAGTAGGACTGTTCAGTAGGTTTGTGATAATTTATTTTCGAGCTTGAATTAAAGTAATTATTTATCTATAGGAAATCTTCGTAAATTCATAACTTCGTCGTTTTAGCTTCGTTTTTCGTGATCTTTGCGTCTGTGTGATCCTAACGAGTTGTAGATTCGTTTTAAAAAAATTTTTATCTTATTTTATTACTGTTGGTGTACTGTTCTAATTATAGTCTTGTTTTTCTATGCATGATTGTTCTGGATGAATGTTGTTGCTATTGTTGATCGAGTATAGACGGTGAGCAATTCGTTGGAGATCAGGAGTTTTACTACGAACAAGATCACTAGGACCAGTTTGAGCAAGGCAAGTATAGCATGGGATTATCCTTGTTATCCTATTCACATTAAGCAAATAATATCATTATGCATATATTCCTTGTTAAGGATGACTTAGAGTTAATCTTATTCCTTGATACATATTATAATGCATGGATTAGTATTGCTAGTGTTCAACATGAACTATGATCATGTAATTTGACTAATGAAATATGTAATAAACACTAAAAGATGATTTTATTACTGTTAAAGGGTACTAAAGCATGGGGATTACTTTGGTGCTCTCGTTACTCTCCATAAGGACTTATTTGTAAGCAAAAATCTAGGATTTACAGTACAACTGTGAGGGCTAAAATGGCTCTGGCTTTAGTCATATAGAAGGACCTTTTCTAGCTTGTTAGAGGTTACCCTTGTGGCGTAAATGGGGTAGAGCAGACTGTGGATCCCTGCGTGGTGAATCACACAGATTGACTTTAGAAACCTAGTGGCCCTAACTTGTTAGACGAACCTTCGAAAGACTTCATAGTGTTTCCTTGTCTGCTCACCTTAGAAGTGTTTTGGGAGTAATTAACCTGGGCATATGGGCAACATGACTCACAATGAAAGTGTACAACCTCTGCAGAGTGTAAAACTGTTATAACAGCCGTGCTCACGGTCACGAGTGGCCTTGGACCCTTATGGAATAGTGGATCATTAATAATAAATATGTTTTTGCTATTCGTTAATTATTTCACATGGATCATATGTTTATTGTTTATATTGAGACACTTTGATATTATTGATATACTAAAATAATGCTAATTAAAAGCTACATGCTGGTAAACCTATGTTATGCCTTTGAGCCTCATGAACCCCATGTTATACTTGTTGAGTACGAGATGTACTTACGCTTGTTTATTTTTCTTACTTGGATAAAAATCCCGGATGGGTAACAGATGGTGCAAGTAGTGACTACTTCTACTTCCCGGAAGATTACTAGACTTGCTGTCAACCAGTCAATGTGCCTGTGTTGGAGCTATCACGAGAGTTTTTATATTTTACTTCCGCTACATTATTGTAAAGATTATGTGTTATTAATCGTGATGTAATAACATTTGTGATGATACATCCTTTATAATTTGTTAACTTATGTGTGATTGATCTCTGGGCACACATAAGAGTATGCACTCCATTTGGTCGTTAAATGGGTGTGACACATGGGCTTTGAGCGTTGGGGTAAAATGAGAGATTTATTATTTTCGGAATTAATTAATTTCATGGATAAAATAATTCTAGAAAAGTCCAGAATTATTATTTAAGTCGTGAAAAATACTCCGAAAGCTCTGAAAATTCGGAAAACATTCTTAGAGACATTATGGAATATGAGGAACCTAGATAAAGTATTTGGAACACGTGAAAAGATATTTTGGAGCATCTAAAAATTAGATTATGCTCATAGATAAGTAGAAACAAGCTACATAAAAAGCCAAAAAAATTTCTGAGAAGTTTGTAGAGGTTGATTGACGGATGAGAAACAAGGAATTTGATTGAATAAAAATAATATATGTATATCGGAGAAGGAAAATCGACCTAAATGCATTTTGAAAGAACAACTTGAATTTATTTTGATCTTTGGTCAAAACCAAGCAATACAAAAACACAAATGTATCAGCATGTATGCACAACAATGTTGCTAAACCTTCTGATAGATTTTAATTTAATGAAAAATATTATTTTGTTATGTTTTCATGAGCACAAAAATACATAATTAAATCAGTTTAACTCTATTTCCAAAGAAGCAAATTTTAGGGTGTTATACCATCACCTTTGCTTGTGCCACTTATAGCATCATTAACTTTCTTGCTCAACTCTTCCTTCATCTTGTCCATCTCATCTTGCATTTTCTTCATTTGTTCTTCAAACAACTTTGTTTGCTCAACCATCATTTCCTTAGCAATCTACTTGGCAAGGTCCATCGCCTCACTCTTCAACTTCTTGGTCTCTGACATTGTTTCTCCTCACGCGGTCAAGCTCTAAACGCGAGGATTAGGCTCTGATACCAATTGAAAAGATCTACAATGCCTAGAGGGGTGAATAGGCATATCTAAAAATTCTTAAACATAAACTTGAAACAATGGATTAGTACATATTGGAAGTTCCAACAATTTGGGCCAAAACTTCCAATGGCTGTCGAAAGTTCTGACACAAACTCGTCGGAAGTTCTAACACCTATTAGAGGCTACAAAATCAGAGTAAAATGAACTTCAAATTCAGATCTGCTTTTTACCCCACTTCCTTAGAGATAGATGAAGATGTTGAACCACTTCCTTAGCCTTGGAACACCACCAATTTGTAGATTAGGACCAAACCCTATGAATAAGCTTGAGGGAGAAAGAGACAACTAGATACAAGTATACCAAGCAATCAAAACAACAAGAAGCACGCGGGACACATATTTATCTCGAGGTTCGGCCACACCACTAAGGAGTGCCTATGTCCTCATTGTTGAGGTGACCACAAAGGTCAGAGTCTCTTTTCAGCTCCTTGCCTCTCTTAAGTAACCATAAAGGTCAACTTGAGTTCTTCACTAGAAATTCAAGGGTAATACAAACCTCCCGCGGTTCTCCCACAAATCGGGAGCTCCTGGGCGACGCATAGCCAGCTAGGGGCAAGCCCCAAGAGTAACAAATGCAAAACTAGCCGGCTTGATGAAGAAATCAAGTGCTCAAGTCATGAATCAAAGTTTCTCTCACCAAGAACCCTTCTCTCAACTCAAACCCTTGCAAGATTTGAAGCAAGGAGCAAAAAGGAGAAGAGGAGAGAGCATGGAATGCTAGGGAGGTGTTTTGTCTGAAGTTTGGTTGCTAATGAATGAGTGGGTAACGGTCACCTGAGAGAAGAGATATATAGTCCACCATCAAAAATAACCGTTCCGCCGCCTGTCGGAACTTCCGACGCCTAGTTTCGAAACTTCCGACGCTTAAGGTTTCATATGGGGAATAGGACGAACAAGTCGACCTAGGCTGTGCACGGGATCATCGAAACTTCTTATGCTTGTCGAAACTTCTGACGGTCAAAAGTATGAACCAACTTCCAACAGCCGTTGAACTAGGCTGGCTTAGGATACATCGGGACTTCCGACCATCAGAACTTCCGACGAGGAAAACACTAGAAACAAGCCCCAAGTGCCAGTGTAGTGAAAGAGTCTCTCAATAGGTTTTAATTAGGTACTTGAGCACTCTATCTTCTTTATACCACTTAGATTTGCATCCTTCTTTGTAGTACAACGTTTTTCTAAACTCAATTCTAAATGAATAAAATAAATTTGTAGCACTTGAGTCCGGAAGCCTTTTCAACTTCGAATTGAGGGGTGCCATTTCATACAAACCATCCTTTCATTCTTTCAAGGGACTAAAAGCAGCAATATCACTTGATAATCTCATTAGTCCCTAATATGGATGTCATTAACACACCAAAACCCACGACGGGGGCAAATGCACTTTCAAAAATTCTACTTTTCTCTTATATATTGTGAATCACAGTGCATGCTTAACGGTCACATATACGCAAGTAAAATAGAAATCTTATTTTGAATCTAAATACGTGACTTTGGCGTTAGGGGATTCCATGACATATTAGCCATTAGTAATGTATTATGTCAACGTATTCCGTCCTCCATTTATTTTTGCAAGGCACATTAACATTTGGAAAAATCTTTGTTGTATACTCTGTTGCAAGATATAATCAGTTTATGAAATTTATATAAAACTTGAGTAATGGTTAGTTAAAATTTTTGAAATTTGCACCTCTTTTAATCCAACCTAATACAACCTATATTGAAATGGAGAAACTACTTTTTACCATATTCCAGTTTTATTTAGTACGAATTCACGTTGAATGATGTCTATTCAATATATATTAATCGTGTATGTCCCGTCTTTGGTGTCAGCTAGTTTCGTCCACAATCACCGTATACATTTTGCTTGTATATACGTTGTTATAAGCATAGTGAGGTGACATGAACCAATGGGCGTGCTTCCGCGGTGCCCATCGACCCATCCGTTTTGGATCAGAAGAAGTCCAATTTACCTTCCTTAACTATCGAAGTCGTTCGATTTTCCTCCATGATCTAGAAAACCAATTTTTTAATGCCGTCAACTTTTGAAAACCATTCACTTTTACACCCCGGTGGTTTTGATGGTGGTTTTGCTAAGCTGAAAGTTCAAAGAGCTAAATCGGACTAGAAATATTTTGATGGTGACATGAACAAGATATTTCAAGCTAGGCACCATAGCATAGAACATGATTTTAGAAAAAAATCTAAAACTAGTTTTATAATTTTTCGAGCCAAAACAAATTTTCTATGAATTTTCTAAGATTAAACCACGTTTTAGGATTTTAATTGTATTATTTTTCATGTAAAAGTATATTTGGATAAGTTTTTGAATTTTTTTATGAACTTTTAGATATTTTTTATAAAAATATTTCTAGTCTAATTTACCTCAAACTTTCAACTTAGTCTGATTTGCCTCCTCTAACGTGGCGCCACGTTAGCAAAACCACCATCAAAACTGCTGATACAAAAGTGAACGGTTTTCAAAAGTTAAGGGAGATTAAAAAATTAGTTTTGTAGATTAGGGAGAAAAATCGGACGACCGCAATAGTTGTGGAAGGTAAATTGGACTTTTTTTCCCATCATTTTACAAGCCTACGAGGAAACTGGGATGGACTCGTACTCTGTGTAGTTGCTTTGCTTTGGCCCAGGTGTGTTGCCCATAAAGTACAGGCCTCTAGCGACAATTTTCGTCTGCGAAATTTAATGCTATGTTGCGTCGCTGAAGGGGTCATGAACATCTGTTCTAGAAACTCCTAGCGCTAGTAATCTGTACGCGGCGCCTTATATGCGGAATCAGAGGCCTGCATTGCAGCTTACAAGCAGCCATACAATATCGTTTTTCACGGATCATCCTGGCGACGAATTCCCTATCTCTGGGTATAGTTGGCCATGCAGCCCGCGGCCCGCCGGCCCGGCCCGCGGCCCGCCGTTTTGGCCCGGCCCGAGGCACGGCCTGGCCCGGTGGCACCGTGCCCGTGCCGGCCCGGCCCGATCCACCAGGCCGTGCTTGGGCCGCCACCTTGGCCCGTGGCACGGCCCGGGCACGGCACGGTAAAAAGGCCGGTCCGGCGGTGGCCCGATGCCCCATTCAGCCCAGCCGGCCGGCCGGCCCACGCGCCACGGCCCACCAGGCCACCCCATGAGGCGTCACCCCGCCCCCCATATAAGCGTCGAGGCGCCGGTGGTGCCTCCCCTGGTCTAACCCTAATCCCCATTCCCCCTCCCCTCGATCCCGATCCGATCCGCCGCGCTGCGGCTCCCCTGCTCTCGCTCTCGCTCTCGATCCACCGCCGCCATTAACCATCGTCCTCGGATCCGGTCCGGTGACCTCGCCAGTGCTCCCCTGCCCTAACCCTAATCTCATTCCCCCCCGATCCCGATCCGATCCACCGCAGCGACGCGGCTGCGGCTCCCCTGCTCTCGCTCTCGCTCTCGATCTCGATCCACCGCCGCCATCGACCATCGTCCTCGGATCCGGTATTCCGGTGACCTCGCCAGTGCTTCTCCACTCCACCTCGCTAACCCCGTCCCCGTGACCCCGTCTCCTCCCTCCTTTCTACTCCTCTGTTCTCCTCTCTCCTCTCGTTCTCGGTGAAGCATGTGAGTTCTTGTTCATGGCAGTCCTTCCTCCCCCACCCCCACCTCGCCGTCGATTCTAATTGTTTTGATTATTATCTTATTATCTCTTATCTGTGTCTTGTGTTCTGCCTTTTGTGATCCATTTTCATATATGATATATGTGAACTGTGATGTTTGATACTGTTAAGAAAATGAAACTGTGAAGTGTGATTCATGTGATGTTTGAAAATGAAACTGTGAAGTATGAAAATCTGATGACAATAAAACTATGATGTGTCATGTGTGGTATGATACTGTTTGTGTTATGAAAATGAAAAACTGTGAAGTGTGATTCATGCTGCCGGGCTATGGGCCGGCACGGCCCGGTGAAAAAGGCCCGTGCCAACGGGCGGCACGGCACGGCCAAACAGCCCTCGGGCCGTGCCTTGGGCCGGAGGCCAGGCACGAGCACGCCACCGGCACAACCCGTGAGGCACGGTGGCCCGCTGCGGCACGGTAACTTGTCGGGCCGGCATGGCCCGCCGGGCCGCCGGGCCAGGCCGACACGGCCCGATGGCCAACTATATCTCTGTGAAGAGCTCTCAGAACCAATGACTATGATCAAGCTCCCAATGGGCCGCTCTTCAGGGAAGCTCGAGCTGAGATTGCTTCGTCCTTCATTGATGCAACACCCTGTGTTTTGCATCATGTTAAAATTCATTAAAAATTTAAACTTTTAAAATTTACAACAAATTAAAACATGAAGCAGTTTATTCTCTACAAAACTATATTTGAAACCTCTTTCCAAAACCCTTGCATTAAAAATCACCATATGCATTGTATTGAAATGTTTGCTTGATTGAATGCTTGTGTGTTTGAGTTCCTAGAATTTATTTTGGCACCAAACCTTTCCCTTGACACTTCCCTTCCAAAACTCCTTGACTATTTCCTTGGGAAACCATCCTTGAATTATCCTCAACCATTCACCTTCCAAATTCCTTGAAATTCAAATAGAAAACCAATTCAAATAAACCCTAGTTTATTTCTGGGAAATAGAAAGACAATTCCTAAATAGAAAATGGGACACGGGCTCAATTCTCCCCTTCCCTTCTTTTGGCCCACAACCACGGCCAGCTCCCCTCCTCTTCTCTTCCATGTGGGCCACCAACTAGCCCAAGCCCGCGCTCGCGCCCTCCTCTTCTCCTCCCGCATGGGCCAGCATGGCCACTTGGCCTTGCTCCAGCGCGCCCGTCTACCCTCCTCTCCTTCTCTCGCTAACGCCGCGACCCCACCTATCATCTTCGTCGTCCTCACGACGATGAAGACGGGAATACCGCGTTGCTCTACCGTCGCCTCGGCCATGCTGCCTCTGCCTCGCCCGGCGCCCGAGCGGATAAGATCGAGGACGCAATCGTGGACACCACCAAAGCTTCATGACCCTGCGCACTCTCTCTTTGTCCTCCCTTCTCTCCCCATGTGGCAACACCCGCGGATTCAACCGTTGCCGCCGCCATGGCCGTGCCATGGTCCCCGCTCCCCTCTCGGCCAAGTTCAGACAAGCACGAGGTGTAGCAGCAGGCCAGCTCATCGCCAGGTGACAATGTAACACGTGCACACGGAGAAAAGATCTAAGGGCGGCGAAAATATCCGCCGCCGGTGAACTGACCTGGCCGGCCTATAAATAGGCCCTGCTGACGCGCTTCTCCACCAACTAGTAGCACAGCAAGATCCACCTAGCTTAGGAACACACCATCTCCCCCTTATCTTTCCTTCTCCCCTCTTCATCCAAGCGCTAGCTTGACTTCCCCCAATCCAGTCGTCATGACCGCCATGGGAGCAAGCTTCCCACTCCCCTTCCCTAGTCAGCCATAGGTCAATAGGATTAGCAGCTAGCTTCTAGGCCCTCTCTGCTACCTCCTCCATCCATCGCTAGCCTCCCAACCCCTCTGTGTCGCCTGCCGACCGGAGCCGCCCGCCGCCGAGTCACCATTGCTTGCGCTTGTCACCAGCAAGGCACAGTCGAGTTGTGCGACCCTGTCCATGTGTCTGTACATGCGCCGTGACCACATGCCACCCCTCCTCGTTCGTTAGACCGCTCCGAGGGAGCGCCTGCTTGTCTCCATGCCACCACTGTTTCTCTGGCAAGTCGCCACCATTGCTCTAGGCCCCCGCTATCGCTGAGGACTCCTCCCACAGCTGCAAGCTAGCCTCTGGGACACCGGCAGCCAGTTAGAGCTGAGCTCCGACCATAGACGCCGCTGGCATAAGCTACTCCAGTGAGCCCCGCACCCTTCCTCTATTCCGCTGCCGTGGCGACGCTAACGTCACCACACCGTCTCTTCCCCATCCCTCGCTCTCCCTCTGACCCATGGACCCACCCACAACGGCGTCCATGCCTGTTAAGACGGGTGGAGCTAGAGATGGCCCACGTGTCAGCCACGACAGCCACTCCCTCCCTCCCCTCGACTTCCGTGGATGTGGTCCACATGAACCGTGAGAGAGAGCAAGCAGTCTATAGCATAGTGTGATCCCTCCCCAAGAAACAGTGCAGCAGGCCAACCCTGCCTGCACTAGCCCGCACGTCATCCTCTGGACCGAGAGGAAAATGCTGGGAGCACCCGGGTAATGCACACAGAGGAGTGAAAAAGCCCTTTCCTTGCATGGAAAAATTCCTAGAAAATTCCAAAATAAACTAGGTACACTCCAAAAACTACCCAAGCTCTTTCCATCCCCTTTTCATCATCCTAATTTCCAGAAATAATTTCCAAAGTATATTCCAAATACCTTTTCCTATTAAATTTTTGATAAATCATATATCTTCCATCTTAAATCCAAATCCCTTGATTCTTCCACCAAAATCTTCAAAAATCAAGCCCTATCCATTCATATCCTTTGTCCTATTATTTGGTGCCCATTTAAATTCTAGTTTGATTGTTTTCCTTTTCTTACGTTTATATTAACACTAACAGTAGTTTTACCCATCACTGTATATTCCACGTATGTGTGTACACCATGACACGTACATACTCGAATATACCTACAGCAAATAATATGTTACATACATACATACATGCATATACCCTGTGTATATAGGATCCTTATACTCCCGGGTATACGCCTATGTATGGCTAACTTTACATCCCGCCTTTCCATCCTAATTAATCCTAGGCATATACATGTGCGTATGTGCCACTAACCCTAGCCATAACCCACACTATTCCAACCCTACCCTCGACACCATCTCTATACATGCATACAAAAATGTATATGTGTGTATCTAACCAGCCGAGCCACTAGCCATAACCTACACTATTTCAGATCTTTGGAGTAGGCCTTCATCTGCCAGGGGCTACTATTGGGAATTTAACTTTGCCTAAAAAACTCATGCCCAAAATTTGGAGTACGAAAAATATTAAAATATCCTAACAAAATCTACTTGCAGGTAAATGTACAGCGAAGGATGTATTTTGACTTCGTCACACAAGATTCGACTACACTAGAAGAATAAATAAGGTGAAAAAAAGATCAAGAGCAAAGGCGAAGACAAAGTTTTGGCTTCGTCGTTAGGAAATCGACTTCGTAGGACAGCGAAGTAGATAAGGAGCAAGAAACGACTAAGTCTAAAAGAGCAAGTTCACTAGAAGAAGAGAAGTCGAACATGAAAAAGGAGGCTGAATCAGGAAGAAATGATCACTTCGCCCTTGTAGTGAAGAAGGGTTGTAAATATTTTGGTCAGGGGTAAAATAGTCATTTTGTGTTATGTACGAAGGCTATGTCACACCCTAGAATTTTCAATTTTGGGTTGTGCATAGGAAACACTAAATAAAATAAATATTTTAATATTTGGATAAAATTTTCCAAGTTTAGTTTATGATAGCATCAATTAGTTATAAAAAAATGAAAAAAAAACGAGAAACTAATTTGACGGGCTATTATTTAATGTGATGTTTGCTTGTTAATTCTTGTGTGTTGAGAGCGAGCAAAGTCTTTAAAAATGCGTTTAGTAGGTTAATCTTTCTTCTCTGACACGCCTTTATCTTCTTCTGCAATCAATGTTCCTTGTTTCTCATCTTAAGTTCTCGTTGAAAGTTTCCTAAAATCTTTTCTTTATAACGTAAATTATTCCTTTAGTTCCTCGTGTGTCAATCAATCTTAGTGAACTCTTCGGGAATTGTTCTAGCTTTTTCTAGAGCTAGTTCACGCTTTTCTGTGAGCATTATCTAATTTTTAGATGCTCCAAAATATCTTTTCATGTGTTTCAAATACTTTATCTGGGTTCCTCATGTTCTATAATGTCTCTGAGAATTTTCTCTGAATTTTTAGAGCTTTCGGAGTATTTTTCATGGCTTAAATAATAATTTTAGACTTTTCTAGAATTATTTTATCCATGAAATTAATTAATTCTGAAAATAAATAAATATCTCATTTTTCCCAACGCTCAAAGCCTATGTGCAATAATCATAAAGACCTGTGTCTTTATTTACTAATGGGCCTTAATGTCTATTTAGGCCTATTAGTAGAGGTGGACGGTGCAACATCAATTAGTACCATATTGCTAGTTGATGTGAAGGTGAAAAGTTTTTCTCCCTATAAGTATGTACCTACCTCATGGGCAAAGCACACCAAAACTATCGTAAGAGGAGCCCCAAACTATCGTAAGAGGAGCCCCTAGTTTGAGAAATCTTTCGAGTAGTAAATTAGATATTTCTCCTCCTTGTGTCGCCCCCACGCCGAGGCCGTTCAGATGGATGGAGGTAGAAGATGAAGTATTTGCGGTTCTGCCACTAGTTCGTAATATCTTTGTCGTTTCTTCGTTTTAATTTCGTTTTGCTCCATTTCAGTTGCGTTAGTTTCGTATAGTTGCGCTCTACGTAGTAGTGTTGACATATATCGTGTCACCCAATTATGAATTTATTGATTTACGTGCAATATTTATTTAATGTATTTTTAATTAAAAGCAATCTAGTGTAGTAACTCATTCTTATGATTTTGCGATCATGCCAACCGAAGCTACATGCTATCGGCGTAGACGTGTTACATGCTAGTCATATATAAATTAAATATTAATTTAATTAAAATGCAATTAGTTCTATGATTAAAAACAATCTAGGTTTGTAAATCCGTTCTTGTTGCGATAGTTTCGTAGCGACGCGCTCTATGCAGTAGCTATAATTTTTATGATGTCACTCAAGTATGAATTTATCTATTTAAATGCAACTTGATTAATATTTATTTAACAACTTTCTAACTAAAAGCAACATAGGGTTATAATTTCGTTCTTATTGTTTTGTGACTGTGCTGGCGTAAGAGACCCATTAGCAACGTTGTTTACCATGTCACGTTATGTGTTTACAAATTAAATTATGTTTATTTGATTAATGTTTATGTCATGCTCTTTTAATTAGAAGCGACATAGATTCATACATGGACCATTTTTAAATAAATGTTAACTTGATTAATATTAACTTAAATGTTTTTTAATTATAATTATTTTAGTTAAACATGAAGCTTGTAGTTAATTTAACTAATATTTGTCTAATGTCTTTTCAAATTAAAAGTAACTTTAGTTTTTAATTTGTCTTTTTATAAATAATCAACTGCTATCATGATTAATAAGAACTTAAGTATTTTCTTAAATAGAACTTGTTTAGTTTATGCAATAAACACATAATGATTCGATTAGTTATTATCACTTTATTTATGCTTTCTAATTTATAAATATTTAAATGATTTCTAATTTATAAATGTTTAAATGACTTAAATACTATAAAATATATATAAATAAAATATAACTAAGGTTTAACTTTGGTTTTTATAATTTGATTAATTCAACTTTAGTATACTTCTTTAAAAAGTCTATCGCCTTACTTTATTAAGAAAATTAAAATCATGCTTACAGTATGTATTCTTCGTTTTGTTGCAAACCTCTCAATAGTCGCGAGTCGTCTTTGATGGTAGCTCCGTTCTTCGTCGTTCTTGCGTTTTCACGATTGTAGCATCGTATCGTATCATTTAGTGCGCTCTCTTTCGAAGTGTCTCTCTTGTTTGGTGTGTTGTTCTTAGTTGTCCCTATTTATTTGCTTGTATGCTTATTAGTGTGCTGGGTTGCTATGATCTACCAGTAGAAGAAAGACTATCCGTGAGCGCCGAAGATCCGAAGGTGAAGACCAGAAGCTGAGTACAAGAAATTGCAAATGAAAGATTAAGTTGAGGCTTTTCAGAGCAAGTTGCTTTGGGCGTAAAGCAAGTAAAAGGCAAGTATAGCTTGGGTATTCTTTTTTGTGACCATGATCTTGTGACTTAATTAATGTAAGAGCTATGATAGTTGAGAAATAACTTTTTAGCAACATAAGATCTTGTCTGTACGTGAACCTCCGGGATTTATAGTACAACTGTGAGGGCTATGTGGCTCTGGCTTTAGTCAAGTATGAGGACCTTTTCTAGCTTGTTAGTGGTTACCGAAAGACGCAAGAGGGGTCATGTCTAGTATGGTCTTGGCCTGCCAAGGTGGGTGCAGTCTTTTGTAAGTCGCCCCTTGGAGGGAGGTTCGTGCTTTCCAATTGAGAATCCTTAGCGGCCCTAACTTGTTAGATGAACCTTTGAAAGACTTCATAGTGAACCCTGCCTGCTCACCTTGGGAGTATTTTGGGGATTGGCCGCCCTGGGCATATGGGTAATCACGACTCATAGTGAAAGTGTACACCTCTGTGCAGAGTTTAATAAACTGGTATACTAGCCGTGCTCATGGACACGAGCGGCCTTGGAGACATCTACATTAAAGATGATGATTCTTGTTTTGTTAAGATGCTCATTTACTTATCGATTATGCTTTATATTAATTATGTTACATTGATCATGAGTTTATGGGATCTATAATACCTTGTTGCTATGCTTGCGGAGTTCGACATGGACTCACTCTTGCTATTCCCCACACTCCAGACTTTAGTAAAGTTGACTCAAAGATCGATGGTGTTATGGTGGAGTTCCTAGAAGACTGATAGAAGTGCTAGGCATATGTTACCCCTAGTAAGCCGTCTTTGAGAAGAATGGAGTCTGAAGTTTAGTCATCGTTCCGTGATACTCTGATATAAGCGTTTAACATAGCTATGTCTACATTATATAATAACATTGTTTCTGATACTTTTTCATTCTGACATATGTGTGGACTTCCTGGGCACATATATGACAAGACTGGTTTTATTCTTTAGGAAATCGGGTGTTACAGGCTAGGACCCTATAAATACCCCCTGACACACATTGTACGAGGAGAAGTGAATACAACTTTGATTCATATCCTAAACATTTTGATGCTTGTGTGAATTGTGTCACTTGACTTGAACTCTTCACCCAACATCTAGTGCCCATCGTTTGTGTGTGCACTCAAAGATCCTCACGACCACAAGAAATCAAATGGCAAGACCAAACAAGAAGGCTGTTAACGGGGCAACCGAAGATGAACCACCCCTTGGCGAAGATCGAGGTCTTAGAAAAGATGCCTCCCAAGATGCAAACTCCTCAATAGCAGGTGAAGCTGAAGAACAAAGACTCAGAGAACTTGAAGAACAAGTTTTAAGTAGAAAAAAGAACTTGAAGAATGTTGCGCAAGAGCAAGAGAAAAGACACTCAAACAAAGAATAGAAGAAGCCGAAGCTACCCTTCGCAACTTAAACGAGCAGTTGCAAAGTGAAAATCATGAAGTTATAAACCAAGAACTGCATTCAGCAACAAGAATCTCTCAAGAGAAGAACAACCAAAAATCATTCATATCAATTGATACAAGCTCCCCACTATCAATAAACATGCAATTAGTTCAATGGCCTATAGGGTACAAATTTAATATGATACCAACATTTGATGGTGAATCAGACCCAAGGCAATTCTTAATGAGTTTTGAAGCAGCAGTAATTGCTGGAGGTGGTGACGAAACCACACTAGCAAAGTCACTTGTTATGGTAGTCAAAGGTCCAGCACAACACTGGTACTCATCCTTAAAAGCAAAGTCTATACATTCATGGGAACAACTCAAGACAAATTTGTTCGTTGACTTCCAAGGATTTCAACCAACTGGTCTTATAGACATGGACTTGTTCAACTGCAAACAATAGCACAAAGAACCTCTAAGCCAATATTACAAGAGATTCATTCAAATCAAATCTCAAATCCTAAATATCCCAGATGAAGTAGTCATAATTGCAGCAATCAAGGGACTCTGGGCAGGACAATGTGTAGCGCACCTTACTCGAGAAAAGCCAACTTCGCTCGCTTAGCTCTACGAGGAAATCCAAAAATACTATAAATTCGACGAAGATTACAGAAAAAGAATCGAGGAAGAAAACAGCTTCAGACATCAAAACAAGCATAACAATTTTCATCCCCCAAAGCAAAACAACTACGAGCGAAGACCATTCGGACAAGTCAATCAAGTTGAAAACAATAATTCAACCACTGAAAAGCAACTTCCCACCTCAAAACCAATAAAACAATCAGTACAATGAAAGGACATTCGAAAGAGGTGGCTTTAGCACAAGAGGAAGAGGAGGACGAGGAAGAGAAAGAACACCCCTAAGACCTGAATACATGTACTACATCATTCACGGCAAGGGAGCTGGACACACATAAAAAATGTGTCCAAAAGTAAAGAAAAGCATTAAAAAAACACAAGAAGAAAATAAAGCGCCAAGTCAATAAAAAGTTGTTAATCATATGATTGAAGGTCATCAAAGCTCCTACTACTCAATACAATACGGACACTCTCAAGCAATGGTTCTAGGACTGTCACCATCATACAGCTATGGACCAATAGCAATTTATGATCCAAACCAATGGAGGAGAAATCAACAATAGCAAATAAACTTTCAAACATCACAACCTGAAGCCTCCGTGGCAAACAACAATCCACAAGGAAACAACAAACAAGAGAACTGTCCATCAACTTCAATGGCAAGCAAAGGAAGAATCATGACAACCACTAGAGGAAACAATATTGATCATGAAAATAACCAAAAGAAGAATTACTTTTGAAGATTAAATTCTATTTCAACGGAAGGCCCATACAAAAAGACAAGATGGTCTCATCTACCAATCATATTTTCTGAAGAGGATTTACAATTGAAAGACTATCCACACATGGATGCAATGGTAGTCGAGGCGAATATTGATGCATGGGTTGTCTCAAAAATTCTAGTTGATGGTGGAAGTTCCGTAGACATCATATTCACAACAACAATCGATGCCATGAAAATTGATCCTAAACTTTTAGGAAGAGTTGAACACCCACTTTACAGCTTCGGTAGGAAGCCAATTCATTCAATAGGAAGAATAGTTCTTCCAGTATCATTTGGAACAGTAAGCAATGCAAGAACGGAGTAAATTGCATTTGATGTGGTGGACATCCATTATCCCTATAATGCACTTTTTGGGAGGGGAACTTTGAACGCATTTGAAGCAGAAATAAGTTACTCTTACTTATGTATGAAGATGCCTACGATAAATGGAGTTGTCATAGTTCACAGAGACCAAATTGAAGCAAGAAACATTGAAAAAGAATACACTCCTGGTCGGAAAAATATTCATACAATCAAAGAAGAAGAGAAAGAAGAAACAGAAAATGTGAAGCCACAAGCAAAAGCTCAAGCTGTCGAAGAAACAAAAAAATGCCTCTTGACTCATTAGTCCTAGACAAACAAGTAATCATAGGGGCATGACTTTCTCAAGAAGAAGAAACCAGACTCATAGAATTCCTTCTAAGCAACAAAGATGTCTTCATATGGACGTTCAATGATTTAGAAGGAGTGAGCAGAGATATAATTGAGCACAAACTTGACATAAATCCAAATTTCAGACTAAAAAAGTAGAAGCTAAGAAAGTTAGCTCAAGATAGAATTCAAGCTGCAAAAGCTGAAGTCCAAAGATTGCTAGATGCTAAAGTCATAAGAGAAGTTTAATTCACAACTTGGCTAGCAAATATCGTCATGGTCAAGAAAAAGAATGGAAAATGGCAAATGTGTATCGATTTTACGGATCTCAACAAAGCATGTCCAAAAGACAACTTCCCACTACAAAGAATCGACACACTAGTTGATCAAGCAGCTGGAAGTGAAATGCTAAGTTTTCTGGATTGCTTTTCGGGTTATCATCAAATCTGGATGAGAAAAGAAGATGAAGAATTCACAAGTTTTATCACACCATTTGGAACATACTGCTTCGTAAGAATGACAAAGGGCCTTCGCAATGCAGGCACAACATTTGTCAGAATGACTTCAACAGTGCTAAAAAATCAAATTGGCAAAAATTTGCTAGCCTATGTTGATGACATAGTTGTCAAGAGCAAGAAAAGACAAGATCATATCCAGAACCTCCAAGAAACATTCATAAATTTGAGGAAAGTAAATTTGAAACTAAACCCTGAAAAATGTACCTTTGGAGTTCAGAAAGGAAAGATCTTAGGCTGTATTGTTATTGACATTAATTAACACAATTGCTAAATAGCAACGATGCTAAAAAATGCATGGTAATAAATTAACATATCTCAAAATATTAGTCTTCTTTTATATTTACCTATACTTTTTAGCATGGAACTAGGTTGTCATCCCTAGTGAAATAGGCTTAGAAGTATATAAGTGGCACTATGATTTTATATGACTAGGCAGAAATATAAATGGTATAAAGATATGATCAATTAAGTTTAAGAACAATTAAGAACATATGCAAGCAGATAGATAATTATACCATTGTAGTATTTTACCTAGAGTATTACCAAGTTGTCATTTATAATTTTACCACTAGGAAGGTCTAGCTAAACTTCTATCTAGAGTATTGATAAACTTTATATTCATGATAAAGAGAGTAAACCAATGTTATGCACTCTTACTCAATAACAGGGATAAGTCACATGATAAAAGATATATATATATATATATATATATATATATATATATATATATATATATATATATATATATATATATATATATATATATAAAAGTAACGATCAGTCATCCCAAATAAATAAGTAGATACACTCTGAGCTCCCTAACTATTACTAATAACTTAATCCAATCAGAATATTAGAGGAATAATTCCTAAGTATTCAAGTTACATGTCAAGCTACTACAACTAATAATCATCGTCAAGTAATACTACCATATGTCCCAACCACAATGGAGCCATGAACAGGAGAAGTTGAGTTCAGAAACCTCTGATATACGAATATATCCTTAACTAGACAATGCTGCTCTATCAATAATCCACTACACAGGGGGAGGACTACAGAGGACTCAATGGGCCTATAAAAGTCACACCCATGATCTACCATACGACTCTGAACAACTGGAGGCATCCACAGATATGCAAAGCATCTAAGCACCATGCTTACATAATGCATACCAATCATCTTATGGTCGAATAGACGAGCACTATACGAACATGTGATCGAACTAAATAGCAACCTAACTATACTGGAATTGAAGTAGACAATGAACGATGCATTCAAGAACGTAATAAAGATAAAGAATAATGTTGACATTACAATAATTGTGCAAAGACAGAATTACAATAAGAGCGAAGAACTAGAACATTACCAAAACTCCACGCTCGGCAATAATCAGGAATCCAAGCTAGGTTGACTCAGCTTGACTTCCTCTAGACCTGATCTAACTATGCTAAAGCTATGAACTAGAGGAACTCTAATGATCTAGGGTTTCTGACTCCGGATGAACTGATCTTGAAATGACTTGATGCCTTCAGGGGGTGAAAGGTCTTGATGGCTAGAGGGGGGGGTGAATAGCCTATTAAAATTTTCTACAAAGACAAGCTAAACAAGTTTATCAATAAAACAAATAGCGAGATACGAGTTTTGCTTAGCCTACGGGGTGTTTGCAAGCCACCTAACCAATTCACAATTCTAGTAATTGCACTCAACCGCACAAGTCAAACCGAGAAGGAAACTACAACTAGCAAGCTACACAAAGAAGCTACTCTAGCAAAGCTAACTAGCTAGCAAAGATAACTAAGAAAGTAATGAGGAGTTGAGTTAGGAGGGTATCACCGAGGGGCGAAGTATTGAGCCAACCAATATGATCAACAAAGAATACCAAGATAACCGAACACCGGGATTAATCAATCACAATATGAAAGTGATGACACGAAGATTTATCCCGAGGTTCACGTGCTTGCCGGCACGCTAGTCCCCGTTGTGTCCCTCTTCACCACGTGGTTCGGTGGCTAATCGGTCACACACCAAGCCTCTCAAAAGGCGCCACAAGAACCTACCAAATGGCAAAAGGTTGCAATGACACGAGCAATATACTAATGTTGCCTTTGGCGCTTCGCCGAGGTAGGCACAAACCCCTCACAATCACCGGAGGTGGCCAAGAACAATCACCAACTCTTGCCAACGCCTCCAAGCTGCTTCAAGCCGTTTAGGTGGCGGCAACCACCAAGAGAAACAAGAATCCCGCAGCAAATCAACCACCAAGTGCCAACTAGATGCAATCTCACAATGCAAATGCACTTGGATCACTCAATCTCACTTCGAATATGCAAAGAAGCAAGAGAGATGAGTGGGAGGGGAGTTGCTTAGCTCAAAGTGCTCACAAGTATGTCAAATGTTCGAGAGAGGGAGCCTTGAGCCGGCCAACGAGTATTTATAGACGTACCCCTTCGAATATAGCCGTTAGAAACTTGAAACAGCCGAAGTCGCGTTGACCGGACGCGCTGGTCCAACTGACCGGACGCGCCGGTCACGCAACGGCTAGTTTCACGAAGCACCGACCGGACGCGCCGGTCGCAACGACCGGACGCGCCGGTCACGACCGGACGCACCGGTCCCGTAACTGACCGGACGCGCTGGTCAACCCTGAGCCGCGCACAACGAACCAGCGACCGGACGCGCTGAAGAACTGACCGGACGCCACAGTGCCCGCGTCCGGTTGGAGTCCAGTAAGCTCCCTGGACGACCGGACGCGTCCGGTCGCCTGTGACCGGACGCGCCTCGCGTCCGACCAACAACTGAAAAACGCACAGATACTGGACACTGACCGGACGCGTCCGGTCAAACAGTGACCGCGTCCGGTCCAGCGTCCGGTCACCACTGTGACCCCCGTTTGCCTCCGTTTCTTTTTCCGACTTCCGGCGTAGTGGAAAATAGGCATTTCATTTCCCCAAAATTGCCTGAATCCCGCGCTCGCACGCTCGGCGGGAGGGAGAGATGACTCCAAACCCTCTCTACCGCTTAAACTCCAACGCCATCGCAAATGTGCTAACACCACCAAGTGATCACGTCATGTGTGAGTGTGTTAGCATTTTCACAATCATTTTTCGAGGCGATATTAGTTCTATTCAAATGCATATGATCATGAAATGCACATCTAGAGGCACTTAGGAGTTTAATAGCCGCGTCATTCCCCTCTTTATAGTACGGCTATCTATCCTATAATGTAACCACACCCACTAGGTGTCTTGGCTACTAAAACACAACCCTTAAGCATATACCTTTGCCTTGATCACGTAGGGTTGCGTCCAAATCCAAGTGTGGCCATCATGATCACCATGTCCATCTTGCCACCAACCTTGGAGTGTACTAATCCTCATATGCTACATACAACTTAGGCATGGGATTAGTACTTAGGCATTGTCACTAATTACCAACACCAAACATAGGACTTTCAGGGGGGTCTGTCCCTGTATTTATACCCCGGTGGGACAAACATAAGCCATTGGATCAAACCGACTTCACGTAGGGCTAGGATTGATCCTTAAGGTCGGTAGAAGAATAATCCAAAAGCTCGTGGAAGGGGGGAGAAGGGAGTGGCCGCCCGGCCACCCCCAGGCCGACCGGCCCCACCTGGCAGGTACTTGGCCTCCGCTTCGTTCCGGTGTCTTCTGAGGTCTTCTATAATATACTCGTATTTATCTCATGGTGAAATTCCAAAAATTCTTTTAATAATTAGGTATCTCTCCACTTTTATGTATAACTCCCTACAAACATTAAAATTCAACAAAGCTCATGGAATTCATCAGATAACACCCTAGTCTTCTATGTTTTTATGTATTTGACCGTTCTCTCATGTTTATTTGTCACACCCATTTATCGACCAAATGGAATGCATACCCTTATGTGCGCCCAGAGATCAATCACACATAAGTTCACAAATTATAACAGAAGTATCATCACAAATGTTATTACATCACGGTATTTAAACACATAGTCTTAACACAAACGTAGCGGAGGTATAAATAAAAATCTCTCGTGGTAGCTCCAGTCATAGGTACATTGACTGGTTGACAGCAAGACTAGTAATCTTCAGGGAAGTAGGCGTAGTAGTCACTATTACCTCCATCTGTTACCCATCCAGGATTTTTATCCAAGTAAGAGAAATAAACAAGCGTAAGTACATCTCGTACTCAACAAGTGTAACATGGGGTTCATGAGGCTCAAAAAGGCATATTCATTGGTTTATCAGCATGTAGCTTTTAGTTAGCATGATTTTAGCATAACAATAGCATCAAAATGTCTCAATATAAACATTAAACATATGATCCATGTGAAATGATTAACGAATAGCAAAAACATAATCATAAACAATTATTCAACTATTCCATAAGGGCCCAAGGCCACTCGTGACCGTGAGCACGGCTATTATAACAGTTTTACACTCTGCAGAGGTTGTACACTTTCACTGTGAGTCGTGTTACCCAAATGCCCGGGTTAATTACTCCCAAAACACTACCAAGGTGAGCAGGCAGGGTAAACACTATGAAGTCTTTCGAAGGTTCGTCTAACGAGTTAGGGTCATTAGATTTCACTCGGCAAACAGATGTAGAGACCCCCTTCCTGATGGCACAATAACACACAGCCTATACACATGAGGACAGAGGCCGCACTATACCCGATTCGTCAAGCCATTCTTACGCCATAAAGGAATACCTCTAACAAGCTAGAAAAGGTCCTTCTATATGACTAAAGCAGAGCCATATAGCCCCCACAGTTGTACTGTAAATCCCGGATTGTCGCTTATAGATGAGTCCTTATGGAGAGCAATTAGAGCATCAAAAGTAACCCCCATGCTCTAATCCCCTTTAAACATTAATCAAAATCATCTTTTAATGTTTGTTGCATATTCCTCTAATCAATTTACATGATCATAGTCCATGTTTAAGCACTAGCCACACTACTCAATGCAATATAATAGGTACCAAGGTAAAGGATCAATCGCTAAGTCATCCTTAACAAGGAATAAATGCATAATGATATTATTTGCATAAAGTGAATAGGACAACAAGGATAATCCCATGCTATACTTGCCTTGCTCAAACTGGTCCTGAAGATCTTGCTCGTAGTAAGGCTCTTGATCTCCAACGAATTTCTCACCGTCTAAACTCGATCAACCAATATCAACAACACACATCCAGAGGCAATCATGCATAGACAAACAAGACTATAATTAGAACAATACACCAACAGCAAGAAAATAAGATAAAAAGTCTTTAAAATGAATCTACAACTCGCTAGGATCACACAGACGCGAAGATCACGAAAATCGGAGCTAGAACAACAAAGTTATGAATTTCCAAAGATTTCCTATAGAAAAATAAATACTTTAATAAAAACTCGAAAATAATTTAATCCAAACCTACTGTACAGTTGTATAATTACATAGAACTTGCAAATATGAATCTAACGAAATTTGAATGGACCAAATCGGAGTTAAAACGAAGATTCTACAACTAAAACAATCTGAATGGCAAAACTGTAAATATCAGAAAGCGTATTTTTCTTTTTCCGAAACGAATTACGTTTTCAATAAATCAAAACGTATTTTTCCAGATTACGCTTTGGACCGCGGGTTACATACTTAAAAACTTCAGGGTTTCTTTTGCAAAATCACCAGCGAACCGGTATCTTCTATTTACAGCCGTTAGATCTAAAACGAACGGTCTAGATTGGATCTGGGGAAAACGGGCGGCGCTCCGGCCGAACTCCGGCCGTCGGCGAACTTCCGCGGCGGCGCCATCACTGGAAAAAACCAAAACACGGCTCCGGCCACTATTCGACGAAAGGGAAACACCGGGAGGTAGCTGGAAGCAAGGCGAACTCATCCCAGGCAAGAACTAGGGCACGGGGTGGACGAGGATGGCGGCGTGCTTGCGGTGGCGGGTATGGCAGCGGTGGCACATGCGGTGGCTCGACGAGACGACCAAAACGGCTCAAAAGGGATGGGTTGGATGCGGAATAGCACAGGGGTCCCGTTTTTATAGCCCGGAGGCGCGAGGAAACAAGGAAAGGGAGGGATTCGAGATGGATTCGGTGACGGTAAACATGGAAAGGGAAGCCGGCGTTCGGCGTGGGGAAGAAGATGAAGGCTGAGCCGCTGACGCGTGGGCCCCGGATGTCAGCGTCACACCGGAAAGAAGGAAGGCGCTCGCGCGATGCTGGGCCAACAGGCCGCGACTTGGGCTCGGCCCAGGAGGAGGATGCGGGCGCGGGAAGGTAAGCGGGCCGCATGCTGAGCAGGCCGAGACGGCGGGCTGCGGCTGTGTTGGGCCAAAATCCGAATAAGCTGACTTTTCTTTTCTTTTTTTTCCCAATTTTTCAAAGCAAATTTTCACAAGATTTTCAAATCCAAATTTGAATTTAAATCAAACCACTCATCTCAAAAATTTAAATGCAACAGCATGAATGCACAAACATGTTTCTACTCTTATATTTGATTTTAAATTTATAAAAATTATTCTTATTCTAAATTTGCATGCTTCGCAAAAATATAAAAATCATATTTTTCCTATTTTTCTTCTTTTCAAAATTTTAGGGTGTTACAATTCTACCCCCTTAAGATGAATCTCGTCCCGAGATTCGACCGATGCTTACTCAAATAATTGCGGGTAGGTTTTTCTCAGATCCTCTTCTCGTTCCCAAGTAGCCTCTTCTGCTGTGTACCGATTCCATTGTACTTTACACATTTTGATTGTTCTACTTCTTGTGACTCTGTCCGCAGTCTCTAAAATTTTAACCGGAAACTCTTCATATGTAAGATCCTCCTTAACAGTGAGTTCCTCTAATGGAATCTGCTCCTCTGGTACTCGTAAACATTTCTTCAATTGAGACACATGGAACACATCATGTACACCTGCCAAACTTTCAGGTAATTCCAACTGATATGCCACTTCACCACGTCTCTCTATAATCTTGAAAGGTCCAATATATCTTGGTGCCAATTTACCTTTCATGTTGAACCTTCTCACACTCCTCATTGGCGATACTTTCAAATATACATAATCCCCTACCTCAAAAGTCAACTCCCTTCTGCGAGTATCAGCATAGCTTTTCTGTCTGGACTGTGCTATTTTTAGATTATCTCTAATCATTCTCACTTTCTTTTCAGCATCCTTTAATACATCAGGCCCATACACTTGACTCTCCCCTGTCTGATTCCAGAACAACGGGGTCCTACACTTTCGTCCATACAGAGCCTCAAACGGTGCCATTTGAAGACTCTTCTGATAACTATTGTTATAAGAGAACTCTGCATAAGGCAAACTCTTATCCCAACTAGTACCATATTGTAAAGCACAAGCTCTCAACATATCTTCCAATATTTGATTAATTCTCTCCGTTTGACCATCTGTCTGAGGATGATAAGCTGTACTAAAATTTAATTTGGTTCCCAATGATTCATGTATCTTTTGCCAATAATGAGATGTAAACTGAGTACCTCGACCAGACACAATCTTCTTAGGTACTCCATGTAGACTCACTATTCTTTCCATATACAACTCTGCCAACTTCGCACTGCTATATGTAGTCTTCACAGGCAGAAAATGAGCAACCTTAGTCAGACGATCCACTATCACCCAAATTGAATCATATCCTCTTTGAGTCCGTGGCAACCCAACTATAAAGTCCATACCAACCTCTTCCCATTTCCACTCGGGTATCTGCATAGGCTGTAACAATCCTGCAGGTCTCTGATGTTCCGCTTTCACCCTTTGACAAGTGTCACACAAAGCAACATACTCAGCAACATCTCTCTTTAAACCGTACCACCAATATTTCTCTTTTAGATCCAAGTACATCTTAGTACTCCCCGGATGTATGGAATAAGCTGACTCATGAGCTTCACGCAGAATTGCCATTCTGATATCCTTATCTTCGGGCACACATAGCCTTTTTCCAAACCATAGCGTACCATTATCATCCTTACGGAATCCTGGAGATTTACCTTTCGCTATGTTTTCAGCTATCTCTCTCAACTTTTCATCCTTCTGCTGACCTTTACGGATCTCTTGCTCTAGAGTAGGCTCTAATACTAATTCCACTGCATTGGTAGTAAATCCTAAGTTCAGATGCTTGCACTCGGCACACAATTCCTTTGGCATAGGCATTACTTGTATTTCATTTGCATAACTTTTCCTACTAAGAGCATCAGCAACAACGTTGGCCTTTCCTGGATGATAATGCACCTCTAGATCATAGTCTTTTATCAACTCCAACCATCTACGCTGCCTCAAGTTCAGATCCGTTTGAGTGAAGATATACCTTAAACTCTTGTGATCAGTGTATATATCACTCTTGTGTCCAATCAAATAATATCTACATAACTTTAATGCATGAACTACTGCAGCTAATTCCAAATCATGAGTAGGGTAATTTAACTCATGCTTCCTCAACTGCCTCGATGCATATGCCACAACTCTACCTTCTTGCATCAGTACACATCCCAAACCCAATCGAGATGCATCACAATAGATAGAGAAAGGTTTACTCAGATCTGGCAAAACTAAGACGGGTGCAGTCGTCAATCTCTTCTTTAGCTCCTCAAAATTGGCCTGACACTTCTCGGACCACACAAACTTGGCATTCTTCTCCAATAATGCAGTCATTGGTTTTGCAAGCTTTGAAAATCCCTCTATAAATCTTCTATAATAACCAGCTAATCCCAAGAAGCTACGGATCTCACTCACATTGATGGGTGGTTTCCAATTCAATACATCTTTCACCTTGCCAGGATCTACTGATATTCCTCCATTAGAGACAATATGACCCAGAAAAGAAACTTCCTTCAACCAAAACTCACATTTACTCCTCTTTGCATATAGTTGGTGTTCTCTGAGCTTCTGCAAGACCAACCTCAAATGTTCCGCATGTTCTTCCTCAGTCTTGGAAAATACTAGAATATCATCGATGAATACCACTACAAACTTATCCAGATATTCCATGAACACCTTATTCATCAAATACATAAAGTATGCAGGAGCATTAGTCAGACCAAAAGACATCACTGTATACTCATACAACCCATACCGTGTGGTAAAAGCTGTCTTTGGTACATCACTAGCACGAATCTTCAACTGATGATATCCAGAACGAAGATCAATCTTGGAAAATACACAAGCTCCTCTCAACTGATCAAACAGGTCATCAATCCTAGGCAATGGGTACTTGTTCTTAATAGTAACCTCATTAAGAGACCGATAATCTACACACATCCTCTGAGTTCCATCTTTCTTATCCACAAAAATCACTGGTGCTCCCCAAGGTGAAGAACTAGGACGAATAAAACCCTTATCCTGCAACTCCTTGATTTGTTTCTTAAGTTCTTCTAATTCATTTACTCCCATTCTATATGGACGCTTAGCTATAGGTGCAGTTCCAGGTAATAATTCAATAATAAATTCAATGTCACGGTCTGGTGGCATACCTGGCAATTCCTCTGGAAACACATCTGGAAACTCCTCCACAACTGGATCTTCCTGGTTGGCACCATCATTGAGCTGGTTCACTGTAGCGGTCTCTTGTTTTTGCACTTTTACTTCAACCCTGATTCTATCACCCTTTGGTGTTGTCAGTACAACTGATTTATCCTTACACTGAATCTCTGCTTGTTGTTGCATCATCCAATCCATTCCCAATATAAGATCAATCCCAGCTGTTCTCAATACTATAGGGCTAACTGTAAACTCTACCCCCCTTAAGTTGAGACTAATCGGAAGACAGCGATAAGATGCTGGCATGCTTCCACCAGGTGAGTTTACTAATATAGGATTCTTCATGGCACACAAATGAATTCTATGTATTCTAACAAATGATTGTGATATGAAAGAATGTGATGCTCCAGAATCAAAAAGAACAGTGGCGGGAGTAGAGTGGACATCGAACGTACCAAGCATAACTTCTGGCTCCTCCACTGCAGTTTCCTGGGACAAGTGATTCACCCTTCCTGAGTTAGGTGCGGGCTTCTGGTGGCTGCTCTGTCTCTGGGGAGTCTGCTGGTTGAGCTTCTCCGGGCAATTGTAAGACAAGTGACCTTCTTTTCCACATCGGAAACACTTGTTGGGGGTATTGGGAGCACTGGTCTTCATAGGAGTGTTATTGGAAGGACCCTGACGCTGCGCTTGATTTCCATTCTGCTGCGGTGGACGTTGGTTGCTATTCTGTGGCTGGAATGGGGGACGTTGCGGGAACTGTCCACGGAATGGGGCCTGACCACGATTCCACTGTCCAGAGGGAGGCCTCTGCTGAGTATTCTGCTAAAAGCCAGTACGCGGACGGGTGTTGCAATTGGAGGCTTGTCCCTATAACCTCTTCCTCTTTGCATCCATTTCCTTGCGCTTGCTATCCACCACGATAGCGCGGTTTACAAGCGTCTGAAAGTTAGGGTAGGTATTAGACATCAACTGCAACTGTAGTCCATCATATAATCCCTTCAAGAAGCGGCGCTGCTTATCATTGTCATTGGCCACCTCATGTGGAGCATATCGTGACAATTGAGCAAACTTGTCATGGTACTCAGCTACAGTCATTGACCCTTGGGTCAGGTTCCTGAATTCCTCCGCCTTCAACTCTATCATTCCTTCAGGTATATGGTAAGCCCTGAAGTTCTCCCTAAACTCCTGCTAGGTGACTGCAGGAGCATTGGCAGGACGACCATACTCATATGACTCCCACCAATCCTGAGCTTCTCCCTGAAGTTGCCCAGAAGCAAACAACACCTTCTGTCGGTCATCACATTGGGCAATAGTGAGTTGTTTCTCCACAGCACGAAGCCAATCATCGGCCTCCAAAGGATCAGCAGCATGTGTGAACACTGGTGGACGACCCTTCAAAAACTCACCACGCTTATCACGTGGTTGAGCCCCAGCAACTGGCTGATTTTGCTGATTTTGCACTAGTTGCTGCATCAACTGCGTCTGTACCGCCAACAGTTGCTCAATAGTTGGTGGCGGTGGTGGTGGTGGATTTGGGGGAATGTTTCCACGACCTCTGCCTCTTCCTCTTCCGGCCATCTGCCACCCATAAACATGCAAACTTTAAGAATTCCATGTTTTCAACCACTTATAAGATTAAGAAGGAGATCTGAAAGTTTTCTGGACGAGTAGCAATGTTGACAGTTCAGTATTTCAATCATATCTCGAGCTACAGAAATCCAAAAGAGGCGTGCCTTATATGGTTGGAAAGCTTATGAAATTATACACAATTTCTATTCAGACCTCAAGATCAAATTCTGTCGTTAAGTCTATGAAAAATAAGGCGTAACAGAAACTGTTCCAGATTCCAGACTGTGCAGAAACTTTAACTTGTAAAAATTATATCTCTCGAACCAGATCAGATAAAAATGTGATTCCAGTGGCATTTGAAAGATGCTTGAGTCTAGTTTCTCTCATAAAAATTTCATAAATGTTGCACGAACCGTTTTTAAACTATAGCAGAAACACTGAAGACTGCTCCAGAAAACAGCAAGGACAGAAACGTGATAATATCAAACCCCAACTATTATTCCTTGACTATTAAACTTATTATTCTTAAGAATGGAACTTGTAGACATGCCTACAAGTCCCGACACTCAAACAAAGATCCAACTCACACATAAGCATAATAATAAAGCAACTAGCACACCAAGGTTCAAACCACACGACAGACTCGACTGACTCAACTGACGTTACTAAGAACGTTCTTATTACATAAAGGACTCCTACTTCCTAAGGAAGTGGCTCATGCTCTAATGTCTCATAAATCTTGGGCATGCCTTGGTTTGCTCGGAGCTCATCAATGGTTGCTTGGCACCTCTTGATAGTCTTCCCTTGTGCCTTCACCATCTCTTCTAGCTGCAGCTTCCTATCCATCATATCATAGACAAAATTCACCATCACCCGAGGTAGTGGCTCTAGCTGCACTGGATCTGTCATAGCCCATCCAAGTTCGGGGTGTGCACGAGGAAAGAAGCGATGAATGTCATGCTTCATAAGGTTAAAGCGAAGATAGCGGAGACCCATACATGCTTCAAAAGCAGCATCTTCAATGCTATCCTCTATAGTAGCTCGATGTCCCACGTGAGAGAACATCCTGTCCAGCTGATATGCCCCCTTGTCTTCCTTATGGGCAAAGATGCTTGCCCTTGCCTTCCAGTACGTGTCCTCCAGTGGATGAGTGTACTCCCAGCAGACGTACTCCACAGCTGGATGCCAATCAGTGAAGTAAGCAGTGAGCATCCCCACCAGGCGAAGATGAGAGACAGCATTCCCTCCATTCCTGTGGTAGATCCTCACAGTCCACCCCATTGGAGCAGGTGGCATATCTTCAGGAGCTTCATGTGATGGAGGCGGGGGTTGTACTCCTCCATTAGCTTCCTCTTCATCATCTTCAATCTCGACGATTTCTGGATCTTCTTCAGGCTCAGGCTCTTCCTGGGGAGGTGCTGGTGCTTGGACTGGTGCTACAGGAGTCTGCTCCTGTTCCTGAGGTTCTGGCTCTTGTGGCTCTTCAGTTGCATGCAGGGCACGAGGTGGGTAGTATCCTCCAGAGCTAATGCGGGCAGTCTTACGGTCACGGGCCATCTACAGAATTTTTAGATGAAGTTAGAATAGAGGCAAAATTTCGTAATAGAATGTGACATAAGAAGCATAAAAATTTATCAAATAACAAGAGCAAGATAGTGAGCATAAAAATAGTGTAAAGATGATACTAAATCGACCATTCCTAGCTAGGCTTGCGTCCTACAGTCAACAAGAGCTCTGATACCAATTTGTCACACCCATTTATCGACCAAATGGAATGCATACCCTTATGTACGCCCAGAGATCAATCACACATAAGTTCACAAATTATAACAGAAGTATCATCACAAATGTTATTACATCACGGTATTTAAACACATAGTCTTAACACAAACGTAGCGGAGGTATAAATAAAAATCTCTCGTGGTAGCTCCAGTCACAGGTACATTGACTGGTTGACAGCAAGACTAGTAATCTTCAGGGAAGTAGGCGTAGTAGTCACTATTACCTCCATCTGTTACCCATCCGGGATTTTTATCCAAGTAAGAGAAATAAACAAGCGTAAGTACATCTCGTACTCAACAAGTGTAACATGGGGTTCATGAGGCTCAAAAAGGCATATTCATTGGTTTATCAGCATGTAGCTTTTAGTTAGCATGATTTTAGCATAACAATAGCATCAAAATGTCTCAATATAAACATTAAACATATGATCCATGTGAAATGATTAACGAATAGCAAAAACATAATCATAAACAATTATTCAACTATTCCATAAGGGTCCAAGGCCACTCGTGACCGTGAGCACGGCTGTTATAACAGTTTTACACTCTGCAGAGGTTGTACACTTTCACTGTGAGTCGTGTTACCCAAATGCCCGGGTTAATTACTCCCAAAACACTACCAAGGTGAGCAGGCAGGGTAAACACTATGAAGTCTTTCGAAGGTTCGTCTAACGAGTTAGGGTCATTAGATTTCACTCGGCAAACAGATGTAGAGCCCCCCTTCCTGATGGCACAATAACACGCAGCCTATACACATGAGGACAGAGGCCGCACTATACCCGATTCGTCAAGCCATTCTTACGCCATAAAGGAATACCTCTAACAAGCTAGAAAAGGTCCTTCTATATGACTAAAGCCAGAGCCATATAGCCCCCACAGTTGTACTGTAAATCCCGGATTGTCGCTTATAGATGAGTCCTTATGGAGAGCAATTAGAGCATCAAAAGTAACACCCATGCTCTAATCCCCTTTAAACATTAATCAAAATCATCTTTTAATGTTTGTTGCATATTCCTCTAATCAATTTACATGATCATAGTCCATGTTTAAGCACTAGCCACACTACTCAATGCAATATAATAGGTACCAAGGTAAAGGATCAATCGCTAAATCATTCTTAACAAGGAATAAATGCATAATGATATTATTTGCATAAGGTGAATAGGACAACAAGGATAATCCCATGCTATACTTGCCTTGCTCAAACTGGTCCTGAAGATCTTGCTCGTAGTAAGGCTCTTGATCTCCAACAAATTTCTCACCGTCTAAACTCGATCAACCAATATCAACAACACACATCCAGAGGCAATCATGCATAGACAAACAAGACTATAATTAGAACAATACACCAACAGCAAGAAAATAAGATAAAAATTCTTTAAAATGAATCTACAACTCGCTAGGATCACACAGACGCGAAGATCACGAAAATCGGAGCTAGAACAACAAAGTTATGAATTTCCAAAGATTTCCTATAGAAAAATAAATACTTTAATAAAAACTCGAAAATAATTTAATCCAAACCTACTGTACAGTTGTATAATTACATAGAACTTGCAAATATGAATCTAACGAAATTTGAATGGACCAAATCGGAGTTAAAACGAAGATTCTACAACTAAAACAATCTGAATGGCAAAACTGTAAATATCAGAAAGCGTATTTTTCTTTTTCCGAAACGAATTACGTTTTCAATAAATCAAAACGTATTTTTCCAGATTACGCTTTGGACCGCGGGTTACATACTTAAAAACTTCAGGGTTTCTTTTGCAAAATCACCAGCGAACCGGTATCTTCTATTTACAGCCGTTAGATCTAAAACGAACGGTCCAGATTGGATCTGGGGAAAACGGGCGGCGCTCCGGCCGAACTCCGGCCGTCGGTGAACTTCCGCGGCGGCGCCATCACTGGAAAAAACCAAAACACGGCTCCGGCCACTATTCGACGAAAGGGAAACACCGGGAGGTAGCTGGAAGCAAGGCGAACTCACCCCAGGCAAGAACTAGGGCACGGGGTGGACGAGGATGGCGGCGTGCTTGCGGTGGCGGGTATGGCGGCGGTGGCACGTGCGGTGGCTCGACGAGACGACCAAAACGGCTCAAAAGGGATGGGTTGGATGCGGAATAGCACAGGGGTCCCGTTTTTATAGCCCGGAGGCGCGAGGAAACAAGGAAAGGGAGGGATTCGAGATGGATTCGGTGACGGTAAACATGGAAAGGGAAGCCGGCGTTCGGCGTGGGGAAGAAGATGAAGGCTGAGCCGCTGACGCGTGGGCCCCGGATGTCAGCGTCACGCCGGAAAGAAGGAAGGCGCTCGCGCGATGCTGGGCCAACAGGCCGCGACTTGGGCTCGGCCCAGGAGGAGGATGCGGGCGCGGGAAGGTAAGCGGGCCGCATGCTGAGCAGGCCGAGACGGCGGGCTGCGGCTGTGTTGGGCCAAAATCCGAATAAGCCGACTTTTCTTTTCTTTTTTTTTCCCAATTTTTCAAAGCAAATTTTCACAAGATTTTCAAATCCAAATTTGAATTTAAATCAAACCACTCATCTCAAAAATTTAAATGCAACAGCATGAATGCACAAACATGTTTCTACTCTTATATTTGATTTTAAATTTATAAAAATTATTCTTATTCTAAATTTGCATGCTTCGCAAAAATATAAAAATCATATTTTTCCTATTTTTCTTCTTTTCAAAATTTTAGGGTGTTACATTATTTTACTATATATTGTTGACGTTAACGACTGTCAACAATTGTATCAGTAAAAGAGATAGATCCAAACCCAGATAAAGTTCAAGCAATCTTGAACATGAGAGTTCCTGAAAATGTAAAAGATGTTCAAAATTGACTAGAAGACTTGCAGCTTTAAATAGATTTATCTCAAAATCAGCAGAACGAAGTCTGCCAATATTCAAAGCACTCAAAGGATCCAAAAGAGACTTCGTCTGGGGACCTTCGTAGCAACATGCATTTGAAGAAATAAAAAAGTACCTACTACAACCAAACACATTGGTTTTACCAACATCAGGAGCAGATTTACTCCTATATGTCTCAGCCATAGAAATAGCAGTAAGTGCAGTACTAATTCAAGAACAAAAAAATAATCACTCAAAACAGCAAGTACCAGTTTACTATATCTCAGAAGCATTATCTAGATCAAAATCATACTACTCCGAGATTGAGAAAATCACGTACATAGTTTTAACAGCATCAAGAAAGTTGAAGCACTACTTTCAGGCTCACAAAATCAGAGTTCTCACAAATTACCATCTGAAAGAAGTACTGCAAAGTTGTAGAACAACGGGAAGACTGAGAAAAAGGGCAGCAGAATTATCTCAACATTTCATAGAGTTTGAAAAGAGAACATCAATAAAGTCTCAAGTTCTAGCAGATTTTATAGTAGATTGGACACCCTCCCAAAGTCCATGCGAAGAAAAGAAACAACCAGAATGGACAATATACTATGATGGCGCATGGGGCTTCACAGGGGCTAGTGCAACTGTAATAAATACTTCACCTTCAGGCATAAGAATGAAATATGCTGCAAGATTGGAATTTAAATATACAAATAACATAGCAGAATACGAAGCCATTCTATTGGGCCTTCGCAAAGCAAAAGCAATGGAAATACAAAGATTAATAATCAAAATAGATTCATAAATTGTAGCAGGACACATTGAAAAAGACTACAAAGCAAGAGACCCAGATTAGCAAGATACTTGCAATTTCTCAGAGACCAAGAAAAACATTTTGAGGGTTTCACAGTCAAAAACATCTCAAGAAATGACAACTCAGATGCTGACGAACTAGCAAAAGCTGCAGCACAAAACACAAGTCTCCCTCAAGATGTTTTCAATCAAATCTTGAATCAGGCATCCATCAAAGCAATACAAGATATCCTAGAGAAGTCCACATAATACAAAGTGAAGATTGAAGAGCCCCAATCATGGCCTACCTTTGCGGACACTATGAACCAGAAAATGAAGTCAATGACATAAGAATGAAGCAAAGAACAAGAAAGTACAAGATCATCAACAATCTATTATACAAACAAGGAATATATGCACCATTACTCAAGTGCATATCAACAGAAGAAGGGAAAAGTTGCTATCAGAAATACACGAAGGAATTTGTGGCACACATCCTGGAGCAAGAACAATGGCAGGAAAAGCATTTCATTAGGGATTTTATTGGCCATCAGCCCAAAATGATAGGAAAAAAATTATTAAGTCTTGTCACAATTGCCAAATGTCTGCTAGCAAAACAAAGGCTCCAGCAACAAATTTACAAACAATAGAACCAATTTGGCCATTGGCAAGATAGGGAATCGACATCATAGAAAAATTGCCTGCAGCACAAGGAAACCTTCAATACATAGTAGTAGCAGTGGAATATTTCACTAAGTGGATCAAAGCTAAACCAGTGACAAACATGTCATCTTCCACAATGAAGAAATTCCTTTGGCAAAACATCATATGTCGCTTCGGAGTTCCAATGCACATAACAGTAGATAATGGAACTCAATTTGACAGTTAAGATTTTAGGAATTATTGTGAAAGTTTGGGAATTCAATTATGCTTCGCATCAGTAAAACACCCACAATCAAACGGTGCAGTTGAACGAACAAATAGAATCATACGCATAGGAATATCAAAATGCCTAGTGGGGCTACCCAAAGGCAAATGGGTGGATGAGCTACCTAAAGTTGTTTGGGTGCACAACACTAGAGTTTCAAGATCAACAAACTTCACTCCATTCAAATTACTTTATGGAGAAGAAGCAATGACACATGAAGAAATACAATTTCAATGCCCAACAACAAATGTCGAAATAATAGATGAAGATGAACAAGTAACAAGCAAAGATCTACTTGAAGAAGAAAGAATAAAAGCAATCCAGAATCTTGAGAAATACGAGAAGGAAACAAAAAGTTGGTACAACAAGACAGTTAAACCAAGACAATTATCACTAGGGGACTTCGTCTTGAAAAGAAAGAGAAATGAAGACACAATCGGAAAGTTTTAGCAAAAGTGGGAAGGACCATATCTCATCACAAGAACCAATAAGCCGGGAGCATTTCACTTAGCAGATATGAGTGGGAAGGAAATTGATCACACATTCAACATTGAAGCCCTACGAAGATATTACCCTTAGAATTTATTTCCATTTTTTGTACAAAATAGATTAGCATTTACTTTTCAAGTTTTTCAAATCAAATGTAAAAGAGTTGCACTCTTTTTCCACTCAGGGGAAGCCCTTCTCAGGGTGAGTGGTTTTTTAACGAGGCAGTCTCTATTGTAAACTTCTCATCAAAGTATAAATGAGAAAGCTAGTTTCCCTAAAAATAATCCTATCAAAGGCCGAAGAGTATACTTCAAATATACTCATGCATTGGCAAAACAACCAAAGTATAGGTAGCATCATTATTCGAACAAGCAAAAAATGATGCTAACCTATCAAAAATATATATTTCATGAAGGAACATTTACTTTACAAAAAGCAAATTATGACTTCAAAAACAAAGTCTACGTGTCGCCTTCGCTAAAAAAAGTGAGGGGACGGTGTTTTCAAAATTCACTAAGGTAAATAATGACTTCAAAAACGAAGTCTACGCATCATCTTCGCTAAAAAAGTGAGGGGACGGTGTTTTCAAAATTCACTAAGGTGAATTATGACTTCAAAAATGAAATCTACACGTCGCCTTCGCTAAAAAGTGAGGGGACAGCGTTTTCAAAATTCACTAAGGTGAATAATGACTTCAAAAATGAAGTCTACGCGTTGCCTTCACTAAAAAAGTGTGGGGACGGCGTTTTCAAAATTCACTAAGGTAAATTATGACTTCCAAAATGAAGTCTACGCGTCGCCTTCGCTAAAAAAGTGAGGGGATGGCGTTTTTAAAATTCATGAAGGTGAATAATGACTTCAAAAACAAAGTCTACACGTCGCCTTCCTTAAAAAAAGTGAGGGGATGGCGTTTTCAAAATTCACTAAGGTAAATTATGACTTCAAAAACAAAATCAGCGCGTCTCCTTCCCTAAAAAAAGGGGGACAAGAATTCAAAACACACTAAGTAGAATTATGACATCAGAAACAAAATTTGAATATCGCCTTCATTAAAAATTAAGAGCACGACTTGTCTTCGCCAGAAAATAAGAATGAAATAAAAAAAATCTAAACATTGCCTTTATAAAGAAAAATAATAAATCATATTATAGAAAGACAAAATATGTCTCTCAAACCAAAGTTTACATATACAAATCACAATTTATTATTTCACGACCAATTTACATATCAAAAATTTTCTAAAGCAACAATAGCTGCTGCTTCACTAATCAAATCTTCAACAACTTTATCTAAAACATGAACCACCTCTGAACTAAGGTAATCTTCGAAAACATAGCTTGGTGAAGCACTTGAACACGAAGACTGGAAACACACAAAAAGAGACCATTAACATTTGCTTTACACGTGTCTCCATATCACAACAAAAGCAAGGATACCTGAAAAAAATTTGCTACAGTGAACAATACGGGGCAAACATGATCTCTTATTTTTAGCAATAGAAATTCAGTTTCAAATTCTAGAAACAAGCACATCCCATCAGAACAAATAAAACAAAGTAAAAACAACACAACAATACCAACATAAACGCTTACGTTTGCTTACGTTTAACAAATGCATCAAAAGTAGGTTTTGCCTCTTCATTAGCATACTCCAACCACAAGGTAGGTTCAACGACAAAGTTACCTTTACACATTAACAAAGGCATAGCCTCAACTTTATCCTACCCAAGTTCAACATTTACAAAACGTTAAGAGTTTTTAAGATCCTCACCCCTCAAACCTAAATACTAACCCATAACAAACTAAAGTACATGATCACGAACATCATCATCCCTCGCCCTCTCTTGTTCAAGTCTTTCCTGCCTCCTCTCAGCCTCTACATCAGAAGCAAGTCTTCTTTCAAGTTGCTACAACAAAACAAAACAACAGAACAGATAAGAAAACACAAAAAAGGAGAAAAAGATAATGAACCAAAATCACACATAGATAACCTACTTTCTCCATTTTTTGTTAAGCTTTCATAAAGGCATGCTCCCTTCCGCCCTGATTCCAATACTCATGAAAATACTTCTTACAAAGCATTTGAGTACGGGTGGAAACCTGATTAAGAGATTCCGCTGATAGAAACCTATACCTCTGGTCATATAGCTTCTCATACAAAGGATCATTAGCTTCCTTCATCAAATGAAAAAGTGCACAGGTAGAATACATGCAACTTAAATCAGCAGAAGTCTGTAAAACAATGGGCAAATCTTCATATTGGCGACAAAGCTAAGCAAAAAATGGATCATATTCACCTAACTCCCAGCATGGATCCTCTGGCTTCACCCCAAATTTGTCATAACAATTCTTTCAAAGTTCTCACAATCGATTGCACCTTTCATAAAAACTTGATCTTTTTCAGCAGACTTCTTTTCAACGTATTCCTTCTCTCTTTCAAGGATGGCAAAATCCTTTTTAAGCTTCTCATATTCTTCAATCTTCATCTCAAGCTTCGCTCCAATAGAAATACAATTTGTTTCCATAACATGTAAAGTCTAAACTATCTCAACTCTTTCTTTCTCTTTTGTTGTGAGCTGAGATTTCAGAGACTCAATTTCATCCATCAACTTCTTCTCACGAAGAGCAATATTCTTCGCATCCTCTTCCATAGATTTCCTCAATCATCTTTGCAAAAGACAACCCTACAAAAACAAATCAAAACAACAAATGCCGATGTAAGCAAAAACAAATAAAAAACAGACAAAACATATAACCATTAAAAATAACTAACCTTGTACATCAAAGAAACGCTAGCATCTGCCAGTTCAAGCGAAGATTTGCCAGCAAGCTCAGCTTCAGCATCAGGAACTGCGAAGGCATCGTCAATAAATCTTGATAACTTAAGCTCTAGCTTCTTTGGCATGATACAAAGTTTATCCAAACCGATGCCCACAAATTTGAAAGTATCTAAATTCACACCTTGAGCTTGACAGTACTCAAGACACCTCTTATAGGCTTCAAGATCAAACTTAGCTGGAGCAGCCTCCAAAACCTCGGCCGAAGTAGCAGGTTCTTGAGCAACATCTTTCATTTTCCCAATATCAATAGTTTTTTCTTTATGAGACAAGGTAGAAAAAAATCCTCTGCAAAGACAAAAACATAAATCAAAAGAAGACAAAAACAAGAAAAAATTACACGAAGTAATAAAGTAAAATTACATGTAGAAACACCCTTTTCAAGTTCATAAGACACCCTCTCACCAGTATTCACATTGATAGTAGACTCAGAAAGACGAGAGTCACGATCATGTTCGGCCTCTTCGTCATGAACTTCGTCATTAGATTCATCGAAATCAAGGGCAAAAGTTGTAGTGCCCTTTATTTTTTGTGTCTTCGCACCAGGTACAATATCTTCAGAAGCACCCTTCTGAGTCCCAACTTTAGTATCTTGCTCTACTTGCACAACATTCTCTGTTGCAACTTGGGTTACATTTTCTATACCTCCACCACCCAAATCAGCATCTCCTTCGGGCAAAATCACAGTGCCCATCCCATCACCAAAATTCCCTGCAGCGTCCCGAGGAGTTTCAACAGAAAATCTTTGAGAAGATAGCCCAGCAGTTTCCTACGAAGCCAACACCTCACCTTCTTCTTGTGACCCAATAGTGTCCACCATAGTCGCCGGAGAAGAAATCGGATTAACTAGAATAGAAAAAACATCTTCGCCAATATTTTGTTGAGACGAAGACAAAATAGATTCAGTAGCACCAACCTAGGAAACATTGGCCATCAAATTCTAAAAATAGTCACCAAGTGGAGTCAACATAGGAGGAGTCAACCCACTAGAATAAAAAACTAAAGTAAACATTCTCACCTCATCATCATAAGATATTTTCTTAAAGGCTTCATCAATAAAATTTTCTGACACATCAGAGTCAGAAAGCCCAGCAGTCTTCGCTTTCTTCTTTGAAGCCTTTTAAGCAAGCAGAGCCCCACCTCTCTATTTCCTAGTAACATTCTCAGTACTAGGCTTCGCACCTCTGATATAGGCCGGAGCTGGCCTTTCACCATATTCTATCTGAGCAACATCAAAAACTTTATTCAACCTCTTGTAATCTGAACCAAGGATTTTATCCATCAGATCTTTCTCTTTCTTCAAAAACTTACCAAGAATCTCAACAGCAGCAACAAAATCTTTGTCTTTAGCATATTTCTTTGGATGGAAAACCTCATTATCTGGAAAGATATAAGTTTTCCTTTTGACTGGCTTCTCATGAAATCGAACAAAACCCCAAACTTTTTTCAAAGGCCAAATCCGAGCAGCAATATACTCTTCACAAAAATCTCGGGCACTTTGCATACTGGCAGCAAGCTTAAAAAACTTTTCACAAGATTTAGAACTTTTTGAACTCTGAAATTCAGGCTTGCAGTCAAAACTGTTCTTATGTATCTTCGCAGCCAAAGGATATCTTTTCACAATTCTATTAGCCTGATTCTTCTCATCAACAAGAGGAACTTTATGACAAAACCAATAGCGGTACCAATTCTCAACCCACTTATTCTTTGAAGCAGGAGCTATCTGTTTAGCGCCATGAGCTTGCTTAAAACTGTAGCATCCAAAATATTTAATAATACTTTTACCATCAACAATCTTGCTCTGAAATTGAGTATGCATTTCATGAATAGAACAAAAAGCTCCAATATCCAAATTTCCTCTCTGAGACTTCACTACCCAAATAAAAAGAGCAATTTTTGCTATCCCATTTGGAGTCAAATGATAATCTCAATATTATAAGCCTTTATAATTTCTTCAATAAAATCTTGGCATGGCATACAAAGACCATCTGTAAAATGATCATGAAAAACAACACATTCATCGGGTTCTAGCCTGAAAATTGTCTCATCCTAAGGAGGCAACCTGACATCCGCCTTTTCTAGCATCCTATTTTTAACCATCCACTGCAATTCAGATTCATCGAATAAAGACTTACCAATATTCAAAGATTTCGTATCGTCACCAACAAGTTTCGACTCGGATGCAAAAACATTAGACAAATCCTCATCAGAAATAGACTGATCGGATTCCACTGGTAAATTCTAAGAAACATTCTTCTATGTCTAACATCTAAATACAAAATACAAAAACAAAAAAAATATATACATGCAAAAGTGTCAGATTCAACAAAGCTAAAAGCATCAAAATTAAAATTACAAAAACATAGAAAAATTTTACCTTCGGCAGAATACTTTTAAAAACTTTGCAAAAACAAAGTGGGCTTCGAAGAAAATCAACTTCGCAACAACAAAAATTTTCAGCAGCACCTCCCCATCTTCGATCAAGTACCCAAAACAGGGGGATGCAGCGCAGTATATATAGGCGGCTTCGGAATCTAACCATTAAAAAATACTGTTCACAACCTAATGGTCATAAGCGGCCTACTCCAAAGTTCGGGATGGCGTTTTTTATGAATTCGTTTTAAAAATTTAAATTTCACAAATTTTAGACCTTTGGAGTAGGCCTTCAACCGCGAGAGGCTACTATTGGGAATTTAACTTTGCCTAAAAAACACATGCCCAAACTTTGGAGTACAAAAAATATTAAAATATCCTAACAAAATCTACTTGCAGGTAAAAGTACAGTGAATGATGTATTTTGACTTCATCACACAAGATTCGACTTCGCCAGAAGAATAAATAAGGTGAAAAAAAGATCAAGAGCAAAGGCGAAGATAAAGTTTTGGCTTCGTCGTCAGGAAATCGACTTCGTTGGACAGCGAAGTAGATAAGGAGCAAGAAACGACTAAGTCTAAAAGAGCAAGTTCACTAGAAGAAGAGAAGTTGAACATGAAAAAGGAGGGCTGAATCAGGAAGAAATGTCCACTTCACCCTTATAGTGAAGAAGTGTTGTAAATATTTTGGTTAGGGGTAAAATAGTCATTTTGTGTTATGTACGAAGGCTAGGACCCTATAAATACCCCCTGACACACATTGTATGGGGAGAAGTGAATACAACTTTGATTCGTATCCTGAACATTTTGATGCTTGTGTGAATTGTGTCACTTGACTTGAACTCTTCACCCAACAAACCCCTTGAATGATTGTGATTGTCTTGCATGTGTTGCTTGAAATGTTCCTTTGTTTGTCAATGCTAGACAACATAGATAGAAGACATGGAAAGAGCTAGATGAAATCCCAAAGCGCAGTCATGGGAATAAGAAGAATCGGACCCTTGGAATATGGATGTACTCGCCAGCGAGCAGAGGTAAGTTCTAACACCCACCTATCCTCCACACAAAATACCTCCCCAAACCACTCCTCTCTCCACTTTCTTTTCATTACCAAAACTTCACCACCTCCACTATATAACCTACCACCTCCCACCTCCCTCTAATTACCTAAACACAAATAATATTATTCATGATAATATGTGAATCAATGTTATGAGCATATTTGGTATATATGAATAAGTGTGATATACCCTGAGCCAATGAAATGAATGAACTTGGGAATATGAATTGTGCTGATGATGGAATATAAATTGATGAACCAAGACTTATTTTCTGACGAGAGCGAGTCAGGGTATTTCCATATTGTGTGGATTATCTTGGCAGGTTCACCTATTGAGGGTTCCTGTTGGGAGATACTCGTTTTGGTCACATATGGACTGGTTCATTTGCCATCTCGCCTAGCCTGACATTTCGTATAGCCATATGTCTATATGGGTAGACTTGACCTCACACCCCATTAGATGGAGGTATAATTCCTACTAGGAGGCCGGTGTTGGCAGTGGTTTATCAGGAGAAGACACGGATGCTGGGTGATCTTCTGTGGTCAGGTTGGCATGGATGCTATGTGATCTTCCATGTAAAATTCTTGATTTGGTCATGTTCGAGCCCCCTTCTTATTATTGACCGGATAATGTGGTATCATCCGGATTATTGAATTGGATGATGTGGTATCATCCAAAGCTTTGTGTGTTTCCAATCCTTGAGAATCCGTGGTAGGATTATATGGAAATCTGAGGTCATTCCATTCGGGTACGAGATTTCGTTAGACCTGTCTAAGCCATGACGATGGTGTCGAACGGTGTCTATGCTGTGGGGAAATTTGTACAACCTCTACAGAGTGTATTGAGTCTATTCGAATAGCCACGTGCTTGGAATTGGGCAATCGCTGGGATGAGGTCTCAAATGATTAGATGTTTTTATAAAAAGAAAACTGTGATAATCTGGTAAGATGAAATCCACCAATCTAGTAAGTTGTAATCAACCACGAGAATTGGCGAGAAGGGTTAATACTCTCCCAAGACCCAAACTTTCTTATTTATAACTCTACCCTCACCAAATACGCCCCACCACCATAAACCACTTCCACCTCCATAAACCCCATATACAGCCTCTGCGATCCGCCTAACCTCCACCCCAAGTTAGGGTCTGCTGAGTACTTTATGTACCCAACCCACTCCCCTCTATGTTTTTAGGAGTGAAGCTTCAGGAACACATGGATCATCAAAACTTCGCAAGGATAGGACCACAAGGAGTACACTGAAGTTAGGGATGTATGACTATACCAAAGAGCTATGCTAGGGCTACTAAGACAACAGAATAAGTCTAGGGTTACGTCCGCACTCCAAGTTTCCTATAGCAATGGAGCCACGACGATGTAGGACCGCTGTGATAGAACTCTGATAACTGATATAAGGCCTATGGCCCAAGCTATATAAACACAAACATTGTAATGTGTTTTCCCCGCTAGTAATAAAAGTATGGCTTTTGATATCAATCTTGTCCGATCTGTGCATATTAGTTACTGATATAGGGATTGATACATGATGCACAGTGGACCCTAAAGTAGGGGCCCGACAATTGAGGTTATTGATCATCCATTGTAACCACTCTTGTAACTTGTGTGCTCACGATTTAGCTTGCTCTAGTGTGAATTGGGACCCAGGTCAGTCCGTGATATGGAGTGACCCCCTCCCAGACTTTGTAAACAATCTTGTGGTTCATGATTTTGGTGAACCCTGTATGAACAATGAATGAGCGGGCGCTCGAAGTTTCAAAAAACCCTGCTAGTGCTACATATCTCTTCATTCGCAGCTCATCACCATCCACAACAGATGGCGTGTAGCCATAGCCCTCGGGTAGTCGGGTGCTAAGCTCATCACCATCCCTATTTTGCATGCACCTTATGATGGCTGTGAAGCTAGACATACATTTCACATGTATCCGAGGTTTCGATTGAGCGTTCCTTTTCATCTTCCCTGAAACATTGCCCCTGCTACTGCATGCAAGGATAAGGGGCCATCAGTGGGGCTTAAGCCCACCCTACCTTCCGGTTGTCCATGCAGCCCCTTGTGACCCCAATAAATTTATAGGATTAGTGGAAAACCGGAAGAAAAGATCAAAGACGTTGCACCCTGCTAGAGTTTGAGGATGCGCGCCCCCACCCCTTTGCCCCCACCAATCAATTTTTAGGAGTAGAAGAGAGGAAGAAGAGATTAAAGATGTTGGTCCCTGCTAGAGGTTGGAGATAATCCCTCTTCGTCCCCTGATTTTTTGTTTGTGTCTGCCACTACATGCAGGTTTGTAAGAATGGGTAGTAGAACCAACATAGGAAAAATTATTATATACATCCATTGCAGATAAGGGGCCAGAGCTACACTGGTTACGTTGTGTGCAAACATCAAAATACAAAGTTTAGTGTGTTTACATGTCTTTCAAAATCACAATCACATTTATTCAAACAACATGAAGCATACATACTATTTTTTTTAAATATAGTAAAACAGAGAGTAGTTGGAAGAAATAAGATGAGTTCATGAATTCAGACCATATCAAGGAGCTCTGACTTGAATGTTTTACCCAGATGAATTCTAAGCTTCCACACAGGCCATTCACCTAGTAGCCTTGTAAGAATGGGCAGTAGAACTGACATAAAGCAAATTGTTATAGCCAACCATAGGAGGTGAGGGTCTAAAACTGTGTATAGACCGGTTGCAAATGCTATGGTGGTTGCTATGTAGCCAACCCACATAAGTTTCCTAGTAAAGGATCTGTAATAAAGCAGAAACTCAAAGTCCTCCCATCTTGCTATTATGGATATGAAGGCAACAGCCAGTGAGGAGAACATTGCCAAGGAATCAGAGATCAAGAATGCCTGGAACGCAGTCTTTCTTGCAATGATGGGAAGCCCCTCACTTCCAGCATCATCGCTATATCCTCCGGGCAAGGTGAAAGCAGCAGCAAAGGTGATTGTTGCAATGAGGATTGCCACTAAAGAAGTGTTGCTTGTGTATGTCTGAGTCAATATCTTTCTATCGTTCCTTGATTCGGAAGTTACTCGATCCTTGGTTTGCTTATGAAGGTTATAAGTGTCATTTGCTGCTTCAGGATCAGCTTTCAGCATAAGCATGGAGACTTCATTCTGCAAGGTGTCAAAGAAAGGTATGTGTGGAGCACACATTAGCACAATACTCAAGAAAGACAATATTCTACCACTGTGTCCGCTAATTAGTGGTAGCAAATTGCTTTTTCTCAGATGCTGATACATTTCTGTTACAATGTTTTAATAGTTTCCTTTCATTTAAAAAAGAAGGCTCCAGAGTACTTATTCATTTGGACAACCATATATCTTAAGCTGCTTACCTATCTGTCATTCGTTTCAACAATTTAATTTTGCATATCTTGTGGTGGTTCCTGATTTGAACATGGTAATTAGTTTTTTCCCTCTAAAATAGTTAGTATGGATCGCTTAATTTATTAATGTGCATAGGATAAGTTTCTAGATTGCTATGCAATATACATATACAATTATACTCATAAGATATAACACCCTCTATCTTGCAAACTGTGAAAAAATACAAAAAGGAAAGGAAATCAGGCGGCGCCGCCCCATAGTGTTGTTGTCTTTTAACCCACAATCACTACTTAGTATACCGATATCAAGCATTTCCAGAGGCGGGTTTTCGACCACTGAGAAATACATGCGCATTTATTTTCTAGGACTTGAACTTGTGGCATCTTACCTCGCTCAAGTCTCCTGGCCCCTACCAACACACTATATAGTCACCTATGAGCAAATATACCATGATACCCCTTGTATTAACTTTTACGAATCTTTTTATATAATATTTGGTGACCTAAACTATCTCACATGAAACAAATCAACTAGAAAGTTTTAGATCACATTGAGCACTACTACTTTGATGTAGCACATGTCTCTATCTGAGATCATTTGAAAAAATTGAGAACATGGATTTATAATATGAGAACTTAAAACATATATTTAGGCCCTAAGTAATTTCAAATGAAGAAATCATCATCTACAAAGTTTTAAATCTCGTCGAGCTTTATGGCTTTGGTATAAAGTTTGTCTTTATCCGATTTCATATTGAAGTTACAAATTTTATAACACTTGTTTGTAGGGATTGACCAAATTACCAACTGCCTATAAAAAACAATTTCTAGAGGTGGTTGGTGTTTTGACCACCCCTAAAAATAGCATTTCTAGGGGCTGTTGATAATACCAACCGCCCTAGAAAATAGAGGACATTTACTTCTAGGGGTAGTCAGTAACACCATCTGTTGCTAGAAAAAAGATTGATATCTAGGCATGGTCTGTCTCTTGAACCTTTATAGGAGGCTAGGAGCTGTTCTCTTGATCTTACCATGTCTAGAAAATAAGCAAGTTGATGAGAACATTCAACCATTGGGTGTGGACATGAAATTTAAAAATAGGTTGAGCCCATTCCTAGCTGTGTATGCTGTGATGGGCTTGCACTCTCCAAGATAGGTCTTGCGTATGGTTCCTCCACACCCCATATGCTGTAGAGGCCATAGAAGGAGTATCTCTAAAATTCATCACATCCTTAAATGGTTCTCTAAACATATTCCAGAGACTAATATTATGTATCAGCATGTTCCTCATTTATTTCATCAAATTACCTTGTTTTTAACTTTTGTTCATACCCAATGGTTGGGTGTGTACCCATCACAAGGCACCTCTAAAAAAATGTTTCTGTAGTAGGACCAATGCCCATGCCATCTTGGTGAAGCTACTGCTAAACAACCATATTGGAAGATTTAGGAGATAAGGGTGGATCTAGCGGGCAGCGGCTGGCTATTAGATTTGGACCGGCACTATGGAGGCGACGCATGGGAGCAGGCATAGGTGGGAAATGGGTACATGAACAGTCATAGCCATTTTTTTAGCCTTGGGAAGGTCCTTGAGAATGATGGCTTGAAGAATTTTAGGGCCTTCTACTTGAATAAGAACCCTGTTGGAGCTTCGTTTTCTATGACATGATGAATCTATATTTTAGCTTTTAACTTTTGATCTTATTAGTTGTCTGCAATTATTTTTTATCCATATGTTAACCCAAAACTCTAGTGCTTACTGCATTTTTATTTAGAATTTCTCTTTTGTATTTTATTAGATTTTATGTTCTAGCTACACTCTTGGTTGCTGCAATGTCATAAACAGTCATTTGAGCCTGTATTGCAGCCCTTAAAATGTTGGCACATAGCATTTATTCTTACTTTTGATTTTAGAGTAGAAGAAATGTGTAATTTAGAACCATATATGTCATACTTTATGTTTATTGAATTTTTTCCATAACAAGTTATATATTAGTATCTAGACAAAAATGTGAGGGATATTTTAGTTTAAAATTTAATAACAGTAGAGGTGGATAATTTAGATACAAATTAAAGGGCTTATTTTATATTATCTTTCATAATGGTAGATGTGGGTAATTTAAATTTAAAATGAAATTTAGGGGGATACTTTGCATTATCTATTATAATGCTATAGGTGGGTAATTTAGATTCAAATTCAGGACGTTAGATTATGTATTTTTCGTAATAACAAAAGATCGGTAATCTTTTAGAAAAATAGAATAGATCCGGTAACTGTTTTAGGTGATGATGATTGGAGACTACTAAATTAAAGGTGAGATGTTTTCATTTTTGTGAGAGTTTCCAGGATTTATTGTTTTTCCTTAGCATCTTGTGAGGATTAACGTGGAGGCCCTCTTAGACGCCTCCAATTACTAATATTAAGATGGCATGGATTCTAGATCATAGATTGTTTTCTTTGTAATTTCAATAGCACAGATAGGCACACTCTAGCTTGCATTGTAGTGCCCGAGATATGAAATTTTGTTTCCATACAAGAAAACTTGCAGAACCTACTATAATCTAGAAGCACTTTTATATAATATCAAATATAAGTAAATCTTGAAGCTTTTTTTGTTATTTTTAATAATGGTTGAGTTAGTTTGTTTCTCATGAATAGTCAGAACCCACGAAATAGAAACCTACATAGTGGGTACTTTGAGTTTATCTTTTTTCTTAATGTAATAAGTGTTTAATTTAGATCTCCATTAGGCCTTGGTTGGCTACACTCGTATCCACCTCAAACCACATGTATTAGGGTGGAAAATTAACTAATCTTGACCCTAATCTACTCCAACACATGTGAATTGAGGTGAATACGAATAGCCAAACAAGCCCTTAGGGGACTTATCGTTATTTCTAGTATTAGGGGAGGTAAATATTTTAGATCAAGATAAGGTTAGGCCAACCTCAATTAAATCAAATTTTTCCTTCATTTTTTGATTTAATTAAAATAAGATTAGACGAAGCCCAATTAAATCTAACAAAAGTAGGCTGTTTATTTATTTTTTGATTTGACATGAAGTAGGATTTTTATTATTGGCATGAGCACCATACAACTGTACATCGTATTATAAATGCAAGGACATATTTGGTAGTAAAATATATATTTACGGTGAGAAAAAAAAAAAGCGTACCGAGATTAAAGGCTTGGTGTGATTGGCGGCATCAGGCAACACCCGGCTTGCCGGGTCACCGGCGCTGTTAAGCACCGTTACGTCTATGTCCTGGTGAAGCTGTAAAGCAGCAACCATGTCCGGCTTGCAGTTTCTGACAGCGAGATGCAGGGCAGTTTCACCGCTTCCATTGAGCACGTTAATCAGGTGGCCAAGCTGCTGTAACCCCAGGATAGATTTCACAAACTCTGTATGTCCACACAATACGGCAATGTGAAGACATGTCGAGCCGCTTGCATCGCAGTAGGGAGCATCTGGACAGTGTTCAAGAAGCTCTCGAGCAACACCACCATGGCCCTGAGAAGCTGCGACACAGAGAAGAGGGTCACCGATTGTGGAGGTTAGGTACCCCAAAGACGGATCATGCTCCAACAGTGCTGCTAGCGCGTTAATCTCGCCGTCATATGCAGCCAGGTGCACTGGAGTGTGTCTATTCTCGTTCTCCTTTGTGGCTAGCCATGGACGTGTCTTCATAACCTTTTTAGCGATAGCTGAAATGAAGCAAATCAAGAGACAAAAAAGGAAAAGGTTAAGCACTCTACTACACTGCGTAGCATTGATCGATGCAAGAACGGCTCTCGACAAGGCAGGCTCCGCTTCGATCAGCTCGAGCGCGAGCTTCCCGTGTCCCCTGCGGACGGCGTGGTGCAGCGCGTTGCACCCGTGCCTGTCTTGCTTCAGGATCACTTCGCTCAGCTGCCGCTCACGGCAGCGCCTGAGCAGAGCAGAGGCTAGAGACGCACGGCCCCTTGTCACGGCGGCCAGCAGCGGCGTCTCGCCGTCCTTGTTGATTGGTCCATCGCCAGGATGCTCTCGCAGAGTTCGTCGTGGCCCTGGATGGAGGAGATGTGGAGGCAGGTGTTCCCCGGTGGAGTTGTCCAAAACAGCACGCCCGGGTCATGAGATGCCAGTCGTTTGAGTGATGCAGCGTCCCCGGATGTGGCTGCTTTCAGGAGACGTCGGTCCATCGTAGCCATCCCTTTTATACAGAAGATTATTGGACAAAAAACTCGGTTAGACTCTTAATCAAATTCAGACCATAATGCAAGAAGGATTAATTTATCGTTATTGGCATAATAAATGCAGAGCATGTTTTGAAAAACATCATATCAGAAGGAAGGATTTTGATTGTTTAATTATCTACTTTTGGTGGAATATACGAAAAGAGCAAAACCGGAGAACTTTCTCACACCAGGAATTGCAAGCAAGTTAGGTTACAACTTTAGTCCAAGATATATCCAACAATATATTTTCACGTTAACCTAGATGGCTGCCCGTAATCTTCTCCAAGAATCAGTAGTGGTGGTGTTATAGGTTTGGTTTTTGTTGAGTTGTGTTTGATATTATCTGGCCACTTTACTGGTGCTTCTATTCTTGTGTTTCTATTCTTGTGTTTTTATTCTTGTGTTTTTTTTTTGTATCATCTAATAAAAATTACAGTAAAGCTCCTGCTATCCTTTCAAATTTTATAAGTTTGGTCAGATCTATATAAAAATATACTAACATTTACGGTTGCCAAATAAGTATCATTAGATAAGTCATGAAATATATTTTTCATAACATACCTAAGTGAAAATTGTAAATATTTATAATATTCTGTAAAATTTAGTCAAACTTTGGAAAGTTTAACTCATCTAGATTTGCATCCTTTTTGGGATGGAGCCAAACATCCCCAATAAGTTTGACTAAATTTATAAAAATATTATTAATACTTATGTCTCTAAATAGTTAAGATATTAAAATATACTCCATGATGAATCTATTGATAATAATTCAGTATCATGGTAGTATTTTTCTTGTAGATTTCATCAAACTTTAAACTATTTGACTCGTTGAAAAGCGAGAATTGTTTTCTTTTTAGGATAGTGGGAGTAGTAGTATTTAAAAACTATAATGATTTTGGCAAAAAGTAAAGTCTTGTATCATTGTTTTTGTTGATTTTTATAGAGGCAATGCCATTGGCACATTAAATGCACCATACCAAAGATAACAGTAAGTAAATAGTAATGCTTTTGAACGGAGGGTAATAAACACACACACAGTTAAAAACTCCGAAATCTCACATATTGACATATACATATATATGGATGACTATGCTGAAAATTGTTAGTCAAGGTATCAATTATACATGCTTCTTCATTATCATAAGACATATAAACTATTATTACAAATTTAATATGCTCATTTACCTTTTTTTTATTTGGGCCTTTAGGTGGCTCGTCCGCAGCGAAACTGCCCGGCTCCTTTTATACACTGGTCAATACAGCGATGGGTGGCATTTGGCCGTCAAATTTCCGAGCTGCTTTACTTTCCTAGCAATAGATACACATTAGTTCGCGTTATTTATTATTTATATATATATATATATATATATATATATATATATATATATATATATATATATATGCACACACTAGCCATGAAATAATACTAGTACTGTATCTAAGAAACAAGGATACCCACAATACCTGGCTGCTGAATCCAATATGGCCGCGCTATAGTATGGACGCAATAGATGATCCAGACACTTTTACGCACTCAATTTTTTTCCTCTCAAAACAGATGAGCGAGGCCAGAGGGACAGAGGGTGTTACAACGGGTTAATCTTCTCAATGTGACCAAGAGGCTAGGCAGGCAAGGAACTTGTCACTCGCAGCACAGCCTTATTATATGCAACCGATCGACAAATAAAGCTGTAATAGGAAAAGGGAAAAAGGAAAAGGAAAAGGGAAAAAAATAAAGAAACCTAGACGGCTAGATTACTAGAACAAAGCAAAGAATCGATTACGCTTACAGTACCAGCTAAAGTTGACATATAGTACGTACTAGTTTGGTCGTCCCAGTGACTCAAACCATATGCTTCAGAGATATATATAAATAATTAAATAAAGGACATGTAAAAGGTGGGGTTAGTTGCTCTGTGTTTTTTATCTGTTCTACGTGATAAACATATACGGTCCAAGCATGGTGAAGTAAAAGAAGAGATTATCCTGTCCTTTAAAAACACGAAAAGCATATGCATGCTCTAGAAATGATGTTATGTGGCCTCCGAATTTTAATTATGACCACAATTTTTCTTATCAGAAAATAGCTGTAACGTTAGATAAGTACTACTGTGAGATAAAAGTACTTTTCAATACAAATCTACCCCTATAATTTTTATGTCTCAAACAAAATGTTTTTAAGTGTCCAAGTTCCAAATGTTTAACCAGTAGGTCAAAATAAGTACTATTTGTTATTGGAGGGGCGCAATCTTCAGTTTCACTAGCTAGCTGCCCAACACCGCCTCGTCACCTAATCCTATGCAACACCCTCCTACGCCTTGCCACCGCTTAGGTCGCCGGGAAGCCCAGCCGACTGCAAGGGTGGTGGCGGCGGGGCGAGCCTCCTCTCTCGTTCTAGTATTTTTTTCCCTGCTCATCTCTTTTCTCTCTTTTCTTGTTCTTGCAACGACAAAATGGCATGGTATCAAGCCGAATCCGCATGGACGCCTCATATACTATGGTGGGATTCATGGCAATGCAGTTGGCCTCCCCCTGCATGGGTGGTCACCGGCACCTTTCCTGCATGCTTGTTCCCGGCAGGCTCTGTCCCCGGTTGTCCTTGTCATGGGTGTAATCCGATACACCGGTTGAGCACGACATGGCTAGCAATAGGAATTAGGGCCTCAGTGTTCGGCGCCGGTGTTGTATGGGACACCCTTCATCATCTTCGAGCTTTTGGTGTTAGGTCCATAGCATTTGGCAACGACATGGTATGAGAAATGCTTTGTCAAGGCTTTGTTGTGGTGGGTTGGTGTATGCTGGCGAAAGCTGTGCTAGTCTCTATGCGAGCCTTGACGTCAATAGCGCCTTTGGCCTCTTAAGTGCATGCCCATCTTTGTTACCTGAGGCCTAGCAGCTACCATGTCTCGTCCCACTACCATTCTTGGATTCACAGTATGACATCACATTTCTCTCTCCCCACCACACATGCAGCCATGGGCCGCACACTTCTCCCATCCCCTTCTCCGTCCGTCCGCTTCGTTCTGTTCTCTCCCCACCGCCTCTCCCCTTCTACCTTCGCAACACCCACAGGAAGATCAAAATGGTGGATGTGAGGCAAGGGCAAGGTGCAGCAGCCCAGTCCGGGCGAGGGCTAGTGTAGCGACACGGCCCAACTTCCTCTCCTCTCAGTCTCGCTCACAGGCATGGACGCACCTATAGACCTCTCTCTCTCTCACGCGCGCGCACAAGAATGCAACGAGATACGTGACTGGTGAGGAAGCGGCAGGTCGAGGCAAGGAGATGACTACATGCTAGGGCAAAGAGGTAGTGTTGCATCACGGTCCATGATGCGACAATGGGCTTAGCTGTGAGCTCCGTACTAGGCTTGGCAACGGGCTCATTGATGGGCTGAATACTAGGCTCAGCCCAGACTTTTTTTTAACTCGATTTTCATAGACGGACATGCACCGCCTATGTTATGGACAACATTGGTGCCTGGATAGAGGCGGGCAATGTGCCCACCTCTGAAAATGTGTTATGCCCTTGATAACTGTTTTGGCAGACCATCACCGTGGAACTATTTTATGAGAGACTCCAAAGTTGCACTCGGTTTGAAACCCAGTGAGACTTGAGTCGTGGCTGGAGTCACAATTGTTTATATTTTCAAGGCATATATATAGATTCACGACTATTTCACTCGCATGTAACGTGAGTGCTTAAAAGAGAGATACTGCTACATCATCTAATAAATACACATCGTAAAAGCTAATCCTTTAATTTCAAAACAAATATGTGCTTTTGAATAAGATTTACTACTTTTGCTTTCATATTTATGCACTACTAGGAGGCGTGACTCATCGCGAGGTCGAGCAGTTCCCTCGTTATCCGTGGCTTGTTGTGTCCAAGCTCATGCAGGAGGGCCTCGTTGGCTGTGCCGGAGATGAACGCTCCGATCACATCCGCATCGACGATGTCGGGAAGCTCATTGCACTGCTTGGAAAACGGCGGATGTACTCGCGTAGAGTTTCTCCTGTTTTCTATGTGCAGGCTTTGAGATCCTAAGAATTTCTGGGACACACGTATGTGCCCAGGAAGTTCCCTACGAACATGCTTTTGAGGTCCACCCACGAGCGGATGCTGTCCGCGGGAAGGTGCTCAAGCCAGGCTCAGGCGCTCTCCGCAAGGTAAAGAGGCAGGTATTGGACTATGAAGAGATCGTCGTCCGCTCCACCTACTCGATAGGCGAGACAGAAGTCTTCTAGCCATACAGCAGGGTTGGTGTCCTCGGAGTACTTGGTGATGTTAGGCGGCACGCGGAAACGCGCTGGGAACGGAGTTCATTGGATCCTCTTGGCGAATGCTCGTGGACCGCATGCGTCCCGGATCTGAGGTTGGCGACCGTGATGGTCTGGGTCACTATCGTTGCTGTACAGCTGGTCACCGTTTGCCATGCCTGGTTCAGGCCGTCGGGTGGCTCGAGCCTGGTTGGCATTGTGGTTTCTGACAAAACGACTGCGCGCTGGGGAGGGCTCTCGCCCGGGCGCCGCCCCATTTTCGGCTGGTCGCAACCCCAACTGCGCGCGGTGCCCTTCGGGAGCGCCATGTGCAGAAGATACGGGCACGACCTAGCCTCGGGGTGCTGCTTCTCCACCGAGCTTTGTGCTTGTTGTACTGGCGCAGCTTCCAGAAGATCTTGTAGCTCTTTGTGGATGCGCCTTCCCTCGTCGCTCGAGGGTTCGGGAGCCATTCGCATGATCATGGTTGCTACAGTGACATTTTGGCTGGCTTGGGGGAAGACGGGCGTCTCCCCCTTGCCACATTGGATTTGGTCATACACGCGGCGAGCCCGTGCCCGTGTGCCCTCTGTGCCGAGGTGCTATCGGCTAGGGCATCCACCGAAGTGGTCTCCTTTGGCCTATTCGGCTTCATGAACTTTGGCTCATTCCAGACGCTCTTGCTCATACACCGCCTGCTCTCCTGGTGTTCGTGGGATCGGGTACCCATCATCCTCTTCTCCTGGTGCCGCTACCGCCGCACTTCCCAAGAGGTGCAACATGTTGCACTCCCGCATTGGGTGACAGCTTCCATCAGAATCGGACTTGGAGTCTGTGTCGCCTGGGGTCGATGGCAAGAGGTCATAGATAGACTCCAGGTCCCATTCCTCCATCCCTACAAATCCTGGAATGGCAAGTGTCGATGACAAGTGAGAGCGTCTGGCCAGCTTTCGCTCGAAGATTGTGGTGGCGTCTCTCATGCCGGAGGGCAGCGAGACGCTGGGGTCCTAGAATTCTGCTTTTGGTGGCATGGGAGCACCCCCTGAGAGTTGTGCGAAGGTGTTGGCTAGCACGTAGAACACGCGCTGGTTTTGTTCAGGCTCGGGGTTGATCCCAAGATAGGTGTCGATCCTACATGCTAGCGCATCAGAGTCGACAAACGCTGGGCCCCCATGAGTCGACCTGGGGTTCTGCGATGGAGTGCACGGTGGAGCCGCATCTCCCTCAAAAAGGTTTAGCCGACCTAGGTGGTCATCCACAAAGTCTAGGTCCTCGAAGCGAAGAGCTTGGCTAGGGAGAAAGTTGAGAACGAGCATGGGCCCGTCGATGTTGACTTACCCGAGGCTCCCAAAGCAGATGTGGCCGTGGGCGGCCGCACCGAGAGTGAGTCCGACGTTGGTGTAGGGAGCCATTGCTTCCTCCACAATAAGGAGAGTGCGCGATTATCCCCCTACTTGGTGCGTGAACTGTTGGTGTTTTGTCGACTGACTAGTGAATTTATACGTGTGTCATGCTGCTCTAGGAAACGATGGTAGCACTCAAAGGCACAAGGAGTTATACTGGTTTAGGCCGGAGCCCTACGTCCAGTCTCAGAGATGATTCGAGTTCGTGTTCCTCGGTTGAATGCTCTGAAGTTCTTACAATAGGTTGTGTAAGCTAAGGCAAAGAGGTAGGAGGAGTGAGGTGGACGAGGACCCGAATGATGCTTCTCAGGTTCCGTCGTCCGTCCCCTTGGAATGGAGGCCTGGCTCCCCTTATATAAATTCCAGGGGTCAGGTTACATATGGAGAGAGGGGTTCTCTCGACTGAGTGGTCATGACCTCGAGGGAGAGAGAAATAAGTAAACTTGGCCTACAAGCAAGCCTGTCTTGTCTTGACGTCATGGCATGTTCTGTTATGGTCATCTTCGTGATCTTGTTCGCACATTGCAGCATGGCCTAGCGTGATGCTACAACGCCGGTCGTAGTGGTACTGTCGGCATGGAGGTGGTTCACCAACTATCCTGCGTGACGTGGTCTTGCCACGGCCTTCGTCACTAAGGGAGCATGTGGCCGCTCCTGGGTAGTCAGTCGCCTTTGCAGGTCATGATGTCGGTGGCCTCGACCCCGGATTCCAAGGTCGAGGCTTTTGGTGACCTGGCTGGTCTTGGAAGTCATGGCCGGGGTCGTGCGCCCCATCCTGTAGTGGGTGGAGCTGTACGCCCAACTTGTCGGGCTGGATTTGGATGGTGCGGCATCATACCAGTCGTCACCGCCCCGCGGTGTTGTCTTGTCTGCATAGAGGCGCACAGGGATGGCATCTGCCCTGAGATGACTATCCCCTCAGTCCTGACAGAGTGAGGGGAGCGTGCCTATCCTTGTCATGGCAGGTGTACTTGATGGCGCCCGACCGCTTTTCATCCCTCCCAAGAGTCCAGGCAGAGGAAAGGTCATGCGCGTCTGCGTAGCATGCAGCGGAAGGAGAGGGGAGAGGTCGTGGTGGACCACTCGCTTTGGTGTGTGTCCCAGGGCCCGTGTGGCTTTGCTGGGTCGTGGCAGTTGGGTTCTTGTTGGCTGGGCTGCCCGAGCGACTAACTTATTGATGTCTTGAGATACTCGGGGTATCATGACCCCAACACCTGGTCTGTAAAAATATATTGCACGTACACTCTATCCCTACCTATAAACAAATTTGAAAAATCATAAAATCAAATCTTATATTTACTAGAAAAATGCCCATGCGTTGTAACCAGAAATACAAATCTTTTATATGGTGTTCGTGCCAATAACAAGCTATAGCTACTTTTTGGATTTATTAATTGTGCTTGGTCCAATTTTAAAACAAATAAATTAAATCCCATAATAAATGCTAATGAAATAAAGGATTAATCTCATATGAAAAATTGAATGGAGATTAACACATTTTACATAGAATAGTTGTTTTGTATACTTGTGTAAGAAGGGTGCAAGGCGCGCCGCGACATTAACGGGCTTAGGCGGCCACGCGCATGATATAAGTAGTGCGGCGTCAATAAAAGTTTTGCAGCTCTAAATTTAAAGCGAGAAAAATAAGAGTGAATAACGATAGACCAAAGAATGGAAGAGGAGTGAGCAGATGGATGGAAGAGAATGAGAGACAAAAGAAAGAAATTTCCGGTGTTTAATATAAGACTGCAAAATATATGATATGTCCCAGATCTTACGAATCTTTCGCCCTATATGAAAAAAGGAACGAACAACATCCGGATCGAATGGGTATTACAGAGGAGAGTTTCCTTAAAAATACTCACCGTGACGCTTTTATAGGATGATGATTATTATATATATATATATATATATATATATATATATATATATATATATATATATATATATATATATATATATATATATATATATATATATATATTGTCCAGCTAGGGGAAACAGTACAGGATTAAGCAATGGACGACGGCTTGGGGAAGCAATCCACAGCTCACATTGGGGATCTCGTGACTTTCAACTCCCAAGTAGGTGACTGATCAGTGCTGGTGATGAATCTGCCGGACACCCCCAGGGCAAGCTCGCCGTGCTGTGCATCGGCGGCGGCATGGTGTACACGGACCGCGACGACCTCACTGTCGTGGACAGGGCCTTCTTCTATCCTGGCCAGATGGTCGTGTCCGCTTTGGACCCTGGCGGCCAGGTCGGGGTCGTCACGGGTGTGGACAAGGTGGTTGACCTGGTCGACTCCAACTCCAACAATGTGGTGGTCGCCAGGGCCGTGTCGCCATCCTGGCTGCATCGCGTCATGAGCTCATCGAGGGCGACTACGTCACGTCCGGGCCTGGCTAGGTCGGGTCCTCGACGTGTCCATTGACGTTGACATACTGTTGGACGACGGCGCCATCTGCAGGGTTCTCTCCGTGACGATGGGCCACAGCAGCATGCGCCCGGATGCGTACCCAGTGCAGCCCGTCCTCGCCGCCGTCTCCTCTGTGTTCCAGGCTATTGAAGCATTGTACAAGACGGCATAGTCTACGGTTGTTAGTCTTCGCTTGCGACTGGCTACTCTGTCGCCCACGTTCCGCACCCGTGCGTGCCCAGAGCGCCTACCTTGTAACCTGTATATGTGCTCAACAGAGATCAACACGAATGGTTGTTGGCTCCCATTCTTCTACATGGTATCAGCTAGCACGGTTAGATCCTAACCCTCGCTCCCCATCGCAACCGCTGCCGGGCTGCTCACCGCTGATCAGCTCCATGCCGATCGATCTCTCCTCCTTCCACTGCTCTCGCCTACTTCCCTCGTAGCCATGGACATGGATGCAAACCCTCTCTTCGATCTCCCTCCCTCCGATGCCAGCTCCGACTCTTCCTTCACTTCCTCCATCGAGGACATTGCTCCTGCTGTTGCCCCGCCGCTGCCAGCTGTTCTGCAAACCATCAACATCAAATCCCATGTCCCTGTCGAGCTTGACATCGCCGAGTCCAATTACACCGAGTGGCGCTGTTTCTTTGACATGTTCATCGGGAAATTCGGTCTCGGTTCTCATCTTTCAACCCAGCCAACCATAGAGAACCGTCGTGATCTGGAGTGGTCGATGATCGACCAATGCATCCTCAGCTGGCTCTACAATTATGTGTCCAAGGACGTGCGCACCATCGTCCGTGTCCCCAAAGCCACGGCGTTCTCCATCTGGACCGCGATCCGTGACCAGTTCCAGGACAACGAGATGCATCGCGCCGTCTATCTAGAGGCGGAGTTCCGGAGTTTGGTCCAGGGTGATCTGGACATTACGGCGTATACTGGCCGCCTCAAGCAGGTCGCTGATGCACTGCATGCTGTCGGCCAGCCTGTCTGTGAAACTTCCCAAATCCTCAACATGCTTCGTGGACTCAGCCCCAAGTTTTCGCCATCCTGTGCCTGTGATCACCGCCAAGAATCCTCCCCACACCTTCCTCTCTGCGTGTTCATATCTGCTGCTGGAGGAGCAGTATGACAAGAAGCACGCCAAGTCCGCCACGCAGCATGCTCTCCTTGCCACTGGTGGTTCTCGGCCGCCAACTCCGGCTGCTGATAATGGCGGTTCTGGCGCCAGTCAGGGCTCCCAACCTCCTGCCCCATGAACCCTGGCAGTTGCACATGGCTCAGCTCCACGTTCAGATGGCAAGCGCGGTCGCGGGCGTGGGCACGGCCATGGCGGTTACCAGCACCAAGCCGGTTCCACCTCTACACCGTAGCCCCGAGCTCCCCAAGGCTGGCACCCAGCATCAATCCGTGGACAGGGATGGTCCAGGTGTGGCTCATGCCCTTCCGCGTCCCCGGTGCCAGGGTCCTCGGGCCTCGTCCTGGTCCACTACCGCAGCAGGCCTACTTTGCTGGTGCGCCGTCTTTTCCTTCCCCTGGTGTTCCTCAGCCGCCACCTCCATCGACGGATGTCTGGAACAATCAGGCATTGCTCACAGCGCTGGCCACCTCCGGTGTCCCCCCTACCGGACCGCAGGCCACGGAGTTGTTCCTTGATACTGGCGCTACCTCGCACATGGCTTCAAACGCTGGTAATTTCACTTCTTCCCAACCCCTTTCCAATTCTCCTTCCATCACTCTTGGCAATGGTGCTTTGCTTCCTGTCACTCATCGTGCCTCCAGTTCTTTACCTACAGTTCAATCACCTCTTCTTCTGAACAACATCCTTGTTTCCCCGTCATAAGTGAAAAACCTTATCTCTGTTCGTTCTCTCACTCGTGATAACAACGTAACTGTTGAGTTTGACCCTTTTGGTTTTTCCATCAAGGATATCCTGACTCGAACGGTGCTCCTCCGATGTAACAGCACTGGTGATTTGTACCCCATGGCATCTTCTTCACCATCGACATTTGTTGCTGCGGCGTCGCCCTCGGTCGATCTGTGGCACTTGCGACTTGGACATCCAGGGTGTCAAGTTCTTCGTCAGACCCTTCCTCAGTGATAGCTTAGCTGTTCTAAGTCATCTTCTCATTCATGTCAAAGTCATCAGTTCGGCAAACATGTTCGTCTTCCTTTTTCATCTTCAGAGTCTGCCAGTTATGTACCGTTCCAAATCATCCATGCCGATGTTTGGGCATCACCTGTCAGGTCCTCCACGCAGGCATGCCGCTGACATTCTGGGTTGAAGCCCTTTCCACTGCTACACATCTGATCAACCGACGACCGAGTTGCACTAGTGGCAACCTTACCCCATACCAGCTTCTCCTTGGTGCGCCTCCTGGCTATGATCATCTCAGGGTGTTTGGTTGTCTTTGCTTCCTAAATCAAACCGCTACCACCACCCACAAACTCAGCGCTCGCTCGGCTGCTTGTGTTCTTCTTGGCCATCCCTCTGATCATCGAGGATATCGGTGTTTTGATCTTGCCACTCGACATGTTTTTACCTCCTGGCATGTCACATTTGATGAGCATGAATTCCCCTTCCGTCAGGCCTTGCCAGCATCTCCTTCATCTGGTTCTATGCCTACTGTTCATGATCCGACAACAGATGTTGTCGTCCAGCCTTCGACAAATCCCACGCCGGCTGTCGCACCCACTACCAGCTTTGGGACGTCCTCTTCGGCACCTGCCTCTAACCCAATGCCTACCCCGCCAGTGTCGAGTCCGTCTCACCCGAGCTCCCAGAACGGCATCCATGCCTCGCCTGTGTCCGCGGTGCCCAGAGCGACTGCGTCTGTGTCTCCACCCCAGCTGCAGCACCATCCGATGCTCACACGAGCACGTGCTGGCATATACAAACCAAATCCGCGCTATGCACTCGCTACCACTGCATCCACTACCTCTTCCGCAGCCGCGATTTCACCCATTCCCTCTTCCGTGCAAGCCGCACTTCGCGATGCCCACTAGAAAGCTGCCATGGAACGCGAGTTCAGCGCTCTTGAGTCCAATCACACCTGGCGACTTGTCGATCGACTAGTCGGTGCTCATATCATATCCAGCAAGTGGGTCTTCACTCACAAGCTTAAACCTGATGGCTCGCTTGATCGCTATAAAGCACGCTGGATGGTTTGCGGCTTCACACAGCGTGCTGGTGTTTATTTTGGTGAAACCTTCACATCGGTCGTCAAACTAGTCACCATTCGCACCGTCCTTACCATCGCTGCTTCCCACCAGTGGCCAACAAGACAACTCGATGTATCCAATGCTTTTCTTCATGGCACACTTCAGGAACATGTTCTCTATCAGCAGGCAACGGGTTTCGCAGATTCTGCACGCCCCAACACGGTTTGTCTTCTCAACAAGTCACTCTATGGCCTCCGGCAAGCCCCGCAGGCATGGTTGGATTGCTTTGTTTCTTTTGCTATCAAGCTTGGTTTCCGACCGACACGATCTGATTCCTCGTTGTTTGTCCTTCAACGTGGTCCTGATACCGCCTACCTTCTTCTCTATGTGGACGACATGGTCCTCACTAGCTCCAGCCAATTTCTTCTCCAGCGGATCATTGATCGCCTCCATGCTTAGTTTGCCATCAAGGACCTCTGTGAACTTCGTTTCTTTCTCGGCATTGATGTCAAGCATACTCTCGCTGGTTTCTGCTTGTCTCAACAGCTGTACGCCGAAGACATTCTTGATCATGCTGGCATGGTGCACTGTAAACCAGCGTCAACGCCGATTGATGCTAAAGGAAAGCTGTCTACTGATGGTGAGAAGATTGACGACGCCTCCAGCTACCGCAGTCTGGCCAGGGCGGTCCAGTATCTCACTGTGACGTGCCCGGACCTGGCGTTCGCGGTCTAGCAAGCGTGCCTTCGTATGCACGACCCGTGCATTCCACATCAGGCACTACTCAAGCGGATTCTTCTTTATGTCTGGGGCTCCAGCGATATGGGACTCTGGCTCCGTGCCGGCAATGACTTCTCCATCACGGCATACTCCGATGCTGATTGGGCTGGCTGCACTAACACACGGTGATCAACTTCAGGCTTCTGTGTCTTTCTTGGTGATGCACTGGTTTCCTGGTCATCCAAGAGGCAGCTGACAGTGTCGCGTTCTAGCGCAGAAGCTGAATACCGCGCTGTCGCCAACGCTGCGGCCGAGTGCATCTGGCTCCAACAGCTGCTGGGCGAGCTCCATTGCGGCATTGACAAGGCTACCGTGACATATTGTGATAATGTATCCGCGGTCTATATGTTGGCTAACCCGGTTCACCACAAACGCACCAAACATATAGAGTTGGACATACATTTTGTTAGAAAGTGTGTCCAGCTTGGCGAACTCAGAGTTCTTCATGTACCCACCGGCGAGCACTACGCGGACGTGATGACCAAAGGCTTGCCTACAACGACGTTCCAGGCGTTCTGATCCAGTCTGTGCATTGTGTCGCTGACCCAACAGACTGCAGGGGGTGGGCGGGTGTTGAAGCATTGTACAAGACGGCATAGTCTACGGTTGTTAGTCTTCGCCTGGACGTGCGGCTGGCCACTCTGTCGCCCACGTTCCACACCAGTGCGCGCCCACTTTGTAACTTGTATATGTACTCAACAGAGATCAACACGAATGTTGTTGGCTCCCATTCTTCTACACAGGCCGCCCTGTGGTTCAACGGTCAATGGTAGAGCACCCTTATTTTTGTTTATAAGAAAAAGTGGGAGATAAAAAAAAGAGAAGAAATGCGAGTTGTGGTTACTTATATGAGCACGGATCATGAGCCCGGACTCACATACTGGACACACGGAGGGCGTGAGCGTGTTTTGGAAAGTAAAAAAATAGGAGATTCATAATATATTATTATTATTTTTTATAAGAAAAAGTGGCAGATAAAAAAGAGAAGAAAAAGTGACGTACAGAACCGATGGTGGGAGGTGGAAACGGAAAAATAAAAAAAGAGATTTCTAACCATCTTTTGGCTGTTTTTTTTTCGTCGTCAGTCAATTATATTTTGTGTGGGCTGGTTTGTCTTCTTGGGCTAGTTTCGTTTGTTTCTGTGAGATCCAGCACTTGAATTTTCGTGCGGTCGGATCTCTCACAGGCGTCGTTTCAGCCGTCTGTTATACGACGCCCGTTTGCATCTCCTGATTTCATTTGTTGTGTCACTGACTTTCCGGTCCCATGAACAGTATTTGATTTTGGGAACGCGCTTGTTTTTTATAAGCGTTGTTTTCGTCTGCCTGTCTTCTCGGTTGAAGGCGATTTTTCTAGAGGTCTCCAGGTGTGCAGCTCGCCGGGTCTCGCGGTGACTGGTCTAGGGTTCGTGTCTCTCCCCTTCCCAGTGTTTATGATTTTGTTCTCTTACACTAGCTAGCGCTGCTGTGGTCTGTGCACTGTGGCTGCGTTTTGCAGTGTTGTTTTTGGGATGCGGCAAGGGGTGCGGCGTGCTGTGCTAAGGCACCGGCAGTGGCGGAGCTCGGCCCAAAATCGATCAAATCCAGGATGGCAGACGGATGAACACACATCTGGCAGGTCGGATCTGGGTCGGCATACTCTCGGCTGTTCTGTTTTGTTTTCTCAGCTAGCTCTGGCTGCTCATCTCGCCAACATGTGCATGCTTATGCGTTATGTTAATTCTTCAGAGTATAAGGTGCACATGTTTTTTTTGTGTCTGATGCTAAGATATAATGCCTCTGCCAATTTTTGTTCACCTGTGTGCGCTTTGTGAAAAATTGAAGTATCAGTGTCTGAACTCGGGTGCCCAACAGAGCACCTCTCATCCAGTCACATTCATGTGTGATTTAGCTAGGCTCTTCTGAACTGATGGGTCGTTTGCCGGATATTCAGTCAAGTTTCATTTTGTCTTTGAGGATATCGTGATATTCAGAAAAATCTGACATAGACTGTCATTAAGAACAGGAACTAGCTCTCAGCTGTCTCTAGTCTCAACTGACTTTCTAACTGGGTGAAATATTGTACTCTTCTTTCACCTTTGACAGCACCTGTTATTTTTAATCATGTATCAAAACAGCTTTATGTGTGATTTGTATGTCCTCGTTGCTTTAGTTTACCACAGAGTAGTGTCCTTCGCTCTGTTGTACCAGTACTCTTGCTTCCAGTGGTAATTGTAAATACTCTGCTAATTGTGCTGAAACTTAGTGTTTGAGACAAAGACTAAATCTATATGTTTTGCATGTCTATGCCAGAATTAGAATGATTGAAATGTTACTTAAGTAGCATTAATATTTATTCTTTTTTGGTGACCCTGTTTTTTTGCTACATAGATGTAGTGTTGTTAGTGTCCAGGTGGTTTGGTTTTTTTCTCGGTATTTTAGTTTCAGTTATAGTTACTAATCCCATAGTGATTTAGTTTTTCAGTGTATTTTAGTTATTAGTCCAGTTTTATTTTTTTATATATATGTCATCTTAATTATATATTCAGCATAGTCTTGTGTTTGTTTTAATCCTCTATCAGTAAATTACTGCATGCTATGGTATATTCAATTTCAGTGTTTTTGTTCTCCATCTGAATATTTAGTTTTGTGCGGTTGCCATCTGTGGTTACTGTTAGCTTGCTATGATCTGGTTGCAGCTTAAATAGACCTTAGCATGATTCTTCAGTTTTGATTCTTTGATTATTTTCTGCTGTCTTTTGTTTAAATGCTTAATGATTTTTGTTTGATTACTGGGTCCTATGATGACATGAAATCTTCAAGACCTGATTATTTCTCACGATGACAACCATTAGCATATCTTCTCTAGTATCCTAGTATCAGTTTAAGTATCTTAGCCCCATCACGTTTGTAGTTACTAAGTTTTAGTTACTTCGTGCAGCAACAGTTGAGGTCTAGTATGAGCACTACAAGAATCCTGCTAATCCGTGATGAAAATTTTCCGTCACGGATCAGCAAAAATCCGTCAGCAAGCAGGATCAGTGATGGTTTCAGATATCGTCACGGATTGAGCGTCATGGATTAAGCTGCGTGACGATTTGTTGAAAACCGTCACGGATTAACACAATCAGTGACGGTTTCAAACCGTCACGATAGAGCCCAAAGCCTAGTTAGCCCAGTCCAAGCCCATTTCCTGTGACGAAAAAGAACCGTCACGGATGAATTGCTACATCATCATCAATGTTTACATGGATGCTTACGTGGCTAATGACATCACTAGCCCATTCATTACTAGCCATTTGCATAAAAAATAAAAATACCAATTTTCATCCCCATTTTAACAATTACTATTCTAGCTCACGAATAGACAACAATATAATTTTCTGAACACATCAAATTTTACCGAGCTTATTCAAGCATAGTGATACAAATAATAATTCATGTTTTCATCCAAAGTCACATCAAGTACAAAGTCACAAGTTTCATACAAGTTAAACTTCATATCACATTAGCTACTCTAGGTCCCAACAAATGCATTTGCCGAGATGCTCTTCTCTCCACCTGCCGTTGCTCCTCTCAAGCCCTGAAGACAGAAATATAAATGCAAGAAAATTAGACAAGTGAATTCACAAAATAAAACATGTGCCAAGTGATGCACTATGAGAAATGAACTAGCCCCACAAAATTCATAAACTTAAAACTGAATATTGACTGAACTAACTGCTAACAAACTGAAAACTTAAAACAAACTGCAGAACAAAAATTCACTGTCTGAAGAAATATAGATGCTAAGGACTGCAGTACCTGTCAACATGCAAAAAGAAAGCAATCAGCCCTCTATTATGAGCTGACGTACTCTGAAAGTAAAATGTAATTGCCGGCCAGCTATTCTGAACTGTCAATTGCCAGCCAGCTATTCTAAACTGCCAGCAAGCTAATCTAAAAGTAAAATGTAATTGCTTCCTATAGCCTGAACATGGCACTTCAAAACTGAAAAGGAAAGCCACATACTGAACTGCTCAGTTGTATAGAACTATTTTCCTAGATATTACGTCTTAATCATTCACCAAATAGGGTAAATGGAAACGAAATTTATATCTTTAGCCAAAGATATTCCTAGCACCAAATGTCATTAGCCAAAGAACAAAAATATTCAGCATTGAAGTAATTAAAGTTGATGCTGCTGTAGCGAGAAAATAACATTTCACAAAATAAAAAACATTGCATGCCAAGCTGCTGCTCTGAATCAAATTGCATAGTGCAAACCTGAAAATAAGCAAAAACACTGAACTGCACTGCCACTGCACTTGTTGGACCCTTGCTGCTGGAGAAACACTGAACTGACAGCGATACAGCTGAACTGATGCTACTGTAGAGATACTCTAGCTGCTCTGTTATAACCAAAAAGCAAATGTGGCTTAGCTGCTATCAAAGAAAACCATGGAAATTAAGACACAAAGGCTAGCAACAGTCCTATAATTGCGAATTCAGGTGATGATGTGTAAGAGAGCACAAGTAAATCCAGCTAGCAACAACTCACTAATTTAGTTCCAAAGAGAGAATGTATTTTAGAAAAAACGGTGCAGTGACTGGCACTAAAGAAAGTTGAGCAACTTTCTCCAGGATCTAGATTAGTGTAACACATACAGTCGCTTCTAAGGTATTATGGTATATCCTGGTTCAGATCTAGGCCTTAGCCATCGAGCAAGCAGCAAAATTCATTAATTCAACAGGATCAAATAAACAGTTTGTACAACAGTGATTTAACTTCACCATTCATATACTAATGGTTACACAAACAGATATTTCTCTTCTAAATGATGTACAAAGCTAGCTGATGCATAACTCTGCAGGGACCATATAGACCACATAGAAGGGAAAAAGAGCATGTGTGGTGAATACCATGGATTATACAGATTAAATACAAAGCTTATGATATAATTTTAACACTTAAGAATGCACAACAAACTTTTGTATTGCAGCTAGGATTTCATAACTAGCAGAATTCTAAAAGTTAGTTCACACATAAGCCCTGCCTGGGTTTAACTAGCAGAATTCTTTGTAAAGGATTAGCAGAATTCTAAAGAAAAACATATAGCTGTTGGTTCAATTTAGCAAACTTCTAAAGAAAAACTGACAGGCATCACTCCATACATTACAGAAAGCACATTTGGATAACAACAACAACAACAACAACATAGTCTTTTGTCCCAAGCAAGTTGGGGTAGGCTAGAGATAAAACCCAAAAGAGACGAGAAACAGGGAGACACATAAAGGGACATAAATGGCACAAGACAAAAAGATGTCATGGTTCAGGCACGTTGATTGTCTATCTCCAAGCGCTCCTGTCCATAGCTAAATCCTTGAAGATATTCCACTCCTTAAGATCTCTCTTAACGGACTCGTCCCAAGTTAGTTTAGGTCGACCTCTACCGCTCTTTACATTATCGGGCCGCTTTAGAACTCCACTACGCACCGGTGCCTCAGGAGGCCTCCGTTGGACATGTCCAAACCATCTCAACCGATGTTGAATCAATTTCTCCTCAATTGGTGCCACCCCAGCCCTATCCCGAATATCGTCGTTCCGGAATCTATCCCTCCTTGTATGCCCACAACACCAACGCAACATACGCATCTCTGCTACACTCAATTGCTGGACATGTCGCCTTTTTGTAGGCCAACACTCAGCACCGTATAACATTTGAATAGTTCTAATTTATTATTAATCCAATTTTTTCTAATTTGCAATATTTAGTTGGAATTAGAATGCAGCAAGAAATCACCTTCTTTCTGATGAACACAGAAATTGCAGGCTAATTGTGCCTAGGTAAGACACTGATTCAACAAACAATAAGGTTCTTTTGGCACTATACATTAAACAGTGAAGTTGTACACCTCCAGATCAATATGTTATTCTGTTCCCTCTACCAATTGAAAAGGAAACAAATAAAAATAGAAGATCCAATTTTGGCTAACATTAGCTATCTGAATGCCAAATATTTAAATCATAACATCCAAATTATAATCATCAGTGACTAAGACACCCAATTAGGGAGATGACTGATACTGACCTTGCAACCAGACGAACAAGACCACACTGGTCTTCCCTTTGCTGGAGGTCAAGAATGCTTCCTAGATTTAGCGTCCTGCACAGCTCATCGATAACAGCCTGCAACCACGCAATAGAGAAATCAGCCCTCCGTGACTCACTGTGGTCTCTGTTCTGTGAAGCAATGGGCAGAACAGTGGGGGACTGGCCTGTCCGCTGGGGCGACCTGGGCAGCGCGTAGTGCCAGCAACTCGTAGGGGCACCCCGAACACGGATCTACAGGTGTCCTCGCTTCCCAGCCGGCACCCAGATCGATGGGGTGGAGGGAGGCCCGGAGCTACGCGCCGCTAGGCCACGTCCGACCGGAGCCGCGCGCCGCCATGCCGCCACATCCGCCCGTGTGTCACCAAGATGCATCCACTCGCGCATCGCCAGGACGAGCTTGCCTGGAGCCACGCACCACCAGGCCACATCCACTAGCACGCCGCCAGGCCAGGCCACATCCACCAGTGCGCCGCCAGGCCGGCGTGTGTAGTGGAGCCGCGCGCCGTTAGGCCACGTCCGTGGGATGGGGGCAGCACTTGCAAGGAACTGAGGGTGTGCGAGCGGCGGCGGATGGTGAAGAGTGGGGTGGGAGGCAGCCGAGTGGGCAAGATTAGGTTTTTAGTTCTGCTTATATATTCGAGTGGGTGCTGGGCCTTGGGCCGGATATCCAACACTCAGGATCATGCATTGTTGGTGATTGTATTATAGTCAGTGACGTTCCTTCCAACCGTCACCGAGAATCCGTCACGGATTACAAGATTTCTTGTAGTGGAGTTGAAGTAGCTGAGCCCCATCATGTTTGTATGTACTAAGTTTTAGGCCTTGTTCACTTCCCCATCCCAACCCAAAATATTTCCTCTTCTACCCATCACATCAAATCTTTTGACGCATGCATGGAGCATTAAATGTAGGTAAAAAAGATAACTAATTGCATAGTTTGTCTGTAAATGTCGGGACGAATCTTTTGAGCCTAGTTAGTCCATGATTGGACAAATTTTGCCAAATAACAACGAAAGATGCTACAGTAACTTTTCATGTACTTTTCGCGAAGTGAACACACCCTTAGTTACTTCATGCAGCAGCAGTTGAGGTTTCTATCTTGTCTTGTTGTAACTGGGTTTTGTCAGAAGCCGTTGCAGCCTGATATCTTGATTCAGTAAGTTCAAAACTAGTAGTTCGGCAGTAGTACCAGTGGCATTTTTGAAAATTCGGAGTACTAGCTGACTGAGCTTAGCGTGGTTTTCATTTCCTGTGCAATGTCATTTTCAAGATACAACAATCTAGCTTTATAAATTTTTGCATGCTTGGCTATTTTTTTATAGCTGTCTCTTTCTTCTATTAGTCTCTTTTTTAGTTCAAGTTTCATGGATGCTTTGGCCCGTTAGTGGATTGGTAACTGTAGGTTAGTTTCGGATCAATGTTTGAATGGTTAGTAATTGAGCCTTTCATTTTTTTGGTTGCAGTCTAGGCTGTTTTGTTTAACCAAGTTTGTCAAGTCTTGTGTTTAATCAACACTGCCTTGTGTCTTTTTGAGCTGTAGCTTCTTTCAGTTTTATTTTTGGCCTGCGAGCTTTTTTTTAGCAGTACTACTGCCCTTATTATTCTTATTTCAGAATCACTATTTTTTCACATTTTGTAATGTTTTTTCTTCTGAATTAGATGGATACAGAAAGGAAGAACCCTGCGGACGATGGTGGTAATTCATTAGTAGGGCAGCATAACAACTTTTTTAGGTTTGAAGATTTTCAAGATGTTGAGAGTGTAAGTATATCATTTTGTAGTTATTTTTGTTATGTTAATTCTTATTATTATTGTGTTTGCCTTTATTGTTTAGGTATAGGCATGTATAGAATTGTTATGTTCAATATGTTGTTCAATTATGCTTTCATGGATTTTGGGATGCTGTCGTCAATAAGCATTTTGCAATTTTTATTTTTTAATTTTTTCAGACACAATTCATGAGAAGTCCCCAAGCACCCATGTTGAAAATGGAAAGCATGCTGCATCAGATAAAGGTCGCCATCATTCTGAAGATGTGCGTATATCTGGTTTTTTTTCCTTTTAAGTTATATTGATTTTTATTCAATCTTTAATGCGTGAATCTATTTTGTTTAATTTTTTGGTAGAAAATATACAATGGAAATGAAGGTACTAAAAGCTTTTTGAACCAAATCAAGGCAAATCCTGTTCCTATTCTGGACACAACAGTATTCTTGTTTGGGAGGGAGTTTAGTAGAAATACATTTGTATCATCGTAGGAAGGCAGTGTATTCTTTTGTTCTTCATATCAATTTTGTATTATCAATTACGAGTTTCTAATATTTTTGTTTACTGTGTATTTTTTAGCTCCAGCAATGCCCATGAAACCCAAATCAATGCCTAATCATTTCATTAGCGAACTTCCTCTTCCTGCAGTTCTGCCGTTACATGGTCCAATTGCAAACCCTATCAAAGATGTAAGTTCTGTATAATTGGGCATAGTTTTTTCTTGATATGTTATATTAAGTTGTTGCTCATGGTCAAAAATATTTTTCTTATTTTTGAGATTTATTGTATGTGTTTGGGGCAGGTGTCACCTGAGGTCTGTATTTTAAAGGAAACAAAATCCAAAGTTAGTTGCTTGGACTTGGGAAAATTAGCTTACCAAATGTATAACAAAAAGAATGTGAACATGGTGATGATGAGCAATAACATCACTCATGCAGTTGAAGGTGAATTGTTTCTATTATTGTTTAGTATAATTTTTTCTTCAGTTTTAGTTCTGTTTGATTTCAGGTTTAGTTTATTATAAACTATTTTCAGTTTTAGTTCAGTTTAACTCTATTAGAATCTATTTCACACACTCCCTTTGTTTAGTCATTGTCTTGTGCTTTTGCTTTTGCTCATGTCAGTTTCTGCTATCTGCCCATTGATGTTTCCTGCTGTGGAGGGGCAGGTGGCTACTTGCTGTTGTGTTTTTCAAAGGGTAGGCATATAGTGGTGGCTGTAAGCTGTATTTTTTTTAGTTTAGGTCGTTGTTGATGTCTGAACTTTGAACTATCTCTGTAAACTGGTGGTGTCCCATGTTTGTTGTGCTGCTGCCTCAAATTTAGTTTAGTACAGTACAGATCATAGTCATCTGCATCAATTTCAGGTTTAGTTTAGTAACCTGCATTAGAGTTTGCAGTATAAGCTATGTTATATTAATTGTAACACTCTAAATTTTGCAATTCTTCAAAATAGATCAAATTGATTTATTTATGTATTTTTGTGAGCATTGAACATAGGGAATTAATAATTTTTGGTGAAATTAAAATCAAATTTAAGGCTAGCTACATGTTGGTGCATCATGCTGCTGCATATTTCCTTTTGTGTTGAATGGTTTTAAACTGAAGCACAAACTGAATTCAAATGCTTTTGAAAATCATTTGGAAAATTAAGAATTTAGAAAAGAAAAGGAAATGGAATTTCCTCTCTGCTACTTTAGGCCACTGGCTTGCCTTCCAGCGTCGGCCGGCTCCCAGTGCTGCACCGCAGCCCTATCTCGGCAACTGGCCCAACCAGTCAGCCCATCCCAAGCATCAGGCGAGCTTCCCCTCACTTGTGCAGCTGATGCGTGGGACCTTCTGCTACAGTATCTTCCCCAACCATCCGACGAAAATGGAGGAGCTCATCCTCATCCCGACGCTGCCGCACAGCATGCCGCTGCCCGCGCCCGAGCCTCTTGACGCTGATGACGCCCCGCACGTGCGCGCAACCACCGCCCCATGCAGAGCTCGCAGCTGCCGCTCGCTATCCCATAGAAATCGGACGGACCCCGTCCTCATCCCGCCGCTGCGGTGACACCCTCTACCTCCCTCCGCTCGAGTCGGACGCCCGGTTCGCTGAACTCCGCAGCCCCGCATCCGATTTCCCATCTACTCGCCTCATCGCCTCGCACCAAGTCTGTAGCGCCACGAAGCCCTAGCTCGCCGTCGCTGACTTCGCCCCGCTGTTTTGCCGATTCTCCGTCGCCTGCAACCATTTGCTGAGCTCCGTGACGTGGTGACGACGCCGTGATTGCAGTTCGTTCTTTGTGTTTCGCTTTCGGTCGCTCACGTGTCGATGCCGAATTCTTGCAGGAGCTCGCTGTCCGCCCTTCCTGTCGCATGCCATCTCCAGTTCGTCTCCGTCTTCGCTTTCTGTCTTTGGTGAGAACCCCATGTTCCCCTCTTCCATCTCGTACAAATTTTGAGTCGAACCGCGGCCTCTAGGGCCGAGTCCGTGCGCGCCGGCGAGGTCTCGCCGTCAGCCGAGCATGGCTGCTGCCACGCTGAACCTTTTCCCCAACCGCGTTAAACACCGGGATGAGATCGCCTTCATGTCCGCTATCCCGCTGTGCCCTCGGTTCGCGTCGCCGTGGCCGTACAGCATCGTAGCATGAACGCCGGCAAGCTCCGTGTCGATGTCCATGGTGTTGCTCGTCGAGCTTCCTATGCAGGCCGCCTGCTCATCTCTCCCTCCCTTTCCAATCTAATCACCACCGTCCAGATCAAATCCAACAGCTCAGATTCACCAATACCCCTTCGCAGCACTTTTATTAAAGAGCCCCTCGGCTTTCCTGGATTCGAACGCACCATCCCTGACCAGAATCCAAAATTCCGAATTTGATTTATTATAATTCGTAATTAGTTCGCGTTAATTACAGGATTGCCATCTAGTTCATATTTTCATCATATCTTACTCGTTTTAAATCCGATTCGATCCGTTCAGTTGCGTTAGGCTCGTATCGACATAATCTACATGTTTATCTTACTGTCAGTCATATTATACACGGTTAAATTTTGTGGTTAGATTATATCTATTAAAATGCTATAGAAAATCTTAATTAATTCGTAACTTGCACGTTCTAGCTCCGATTTGCGTGATCTTCGTGTCTGTGTGACCGTAGCGAGGTGTAGATTCGTTTTATAAACCTTTTATATTGTTTTTATCTCTATGGTGTACTGTTCTAACCATAAGCTTGTTTGCCTTGCATGAATGATCTTGGAATGTGTGTTGTTGCCTTGTTGGTCGAGTATAGATGGTGAGTACTACGCCGGTGACCAAGAGTACTATTGCGATAACCCGAAGCAGCAGGAGCAGTACGAGCAAGGCAAGTATAATATAGAAAATTCGTTGTTGTTCTATTCACCTTTTAATTAAAAATCATATGCATGTGTCAATTTGATAACCGCAAGGACATCCTAGCCTTTGTCATCTTGTAATCTTGTCACCATGGGTTAATCGTGCATATTGGTAGTTGCTAGCGCTCCAACTAATTATATAATTGAACTGAATGATGACTAATGATTATATGCAGCGACTGTTAAAATTTGCTCTACTAATTAGACATAGGGCGAGAGAGCTCCTGCTTTATCATGATGCTCTGGCCCTCCATAAGGACTTATTCATTGGCAAAAGCTAGGACATACAGTACAACTATAAGGGTCACATGATTCTGCCTTTAGTCAAGTATGAAGACCTTTTTTAGCATGTTAGAAGTTACCTAAAAGGGCGCAAAAGGGGTCTGCCGACTCAGGTATAGTTTGGCTCCTGTCCCTGTGTGTATAGGCTGCGCGTCATTGTGCCATTTGGGAAGGGGAGACCTACACCTGCTTGCCACTGAAACCTAGCGGCCCTAACATGTTAGACGAACTTCTGAAAGGCTTCATAGTGAAACCCTGCCTGCTCACTTCGTGTGTTTTGGGAATAATTAACCCGGGCATATGGGCAACACGACTCACAGTGAAACTGTACACCTCTGCACAGAGTTTAATAAATTGTTATAACAGTCGTGCCCATGGCCACGGGCGGCCCAGAAAACTGATGAAATAGTTGTTCACTTATTGATGATGCTACTACAGATGTTCAACCATGACGATGTTTATAATGACGATGCACTCATAATGTTTATTTATTCATGTACATGAACTTGTGGTTTAACTGGGGCTTAAGCTTAATCAAACCTATTTAATGCTAAAATGTTGACTTACTAAAAGCGAACCACAGTACAACCAGTGTCAGCTTTTAAGCCTCATGAATCCCATATTATCTTGTTAAGTATGATATGTACTTATGCTTGTTTACTTTTATTATTTGGATAAAAATCCGTGATGGGTACAGATGGCAGTGGATATGAGGATTACTATGAGGAGAACTTGGTTTGAGGTCAACTAGTCGGCCTGATCCTGTGGTTTTGGAGACGCCTTGGAGTTTTCATTAGTTTTATTTATCTCTTGTCTAGACTTTTGTTATGTTTATTTATGTAATGAACTAAAGTTCGTTATTGTAATAAGGCACAGAGCTTGATATTCTTTCTCTACAATTTGTTCTGTATGTTTCACACATATGGTTTACATCCAATTTTGCTATTCAAAATTTGGGTGTGACATATATTCATTTTAATTTCAGTTCAAGTCCAGTTCAATATATTTTCAGTTTTAGTTCCTGTTCATTTTTGGACTATTTTGTCTAGCTGTGGCTTTTCATTTTCCCTTATTTTTTGGGTTTTGTGCATATCATAGTTATCAGCATCATTTCAATCTTCTCATCATTTTAATGTGTCTGAAACTGATATGCGCTACTATAAAGTCCTTTGTGGCCTTGTCACAGTCAATGGAATTGGTACATATTTTTCCATTTTTATTTTGAATATTATTTTTTTGTCTATTTGTCATGTAGGTTTTTATGTGTATCTTTTGTTTTATGTAGCCTTGAGGGTGTTAAGCTATTCAAGACCAGTGTTATGAACAATTCTTTGGGTGAGTCAATTGAGCCTTTGGGCCATGTTGATAATTTTTTTCATTGCTGGATATTGTCGTAAGCTATTTGATGGTAGTCTCCCTAGGGAATCAAGAAAGCACTTTTTCTACCCTAGGATTGGTGTATGTATAGTAACCACGTATTTTATTTATCCCCTTTGTTTATTGTATCTATTCTAATTATCTATTTTTTATGGGGTGTTTGTTGTCATATAGATCTGTCTATGACGTCTATACTGTAAAGAATTCTTTTCTTGGTGCTAATTTAGCATTAAAGCTTCATTTAGCCGATAAAGTAAGATATTATTTTTTCTGTTTGCAAATATACTTTTCTGATCAGTCTTCTATATGTGTTAATGCATTCTTTGGTTATTCTTTTATGATGTTTTCCCTTTTTACAGCTTTGTTTTCCTATCTTCCATGCACACACAAAACATTGGTCTGTTTCCATTGTGGATTTGAGGCGGAACTATTTGTTTTTCTGGACTATGTTTGGTGAGAATGATAGCCTTCAAATTCACGCAAGGGATAGTATTGTAAGTATCTTCCAGCTCCATATAATTCTAGTCTGGATTATTTAGGTTGCGTTTGCCATGTAGAGCAACATTTGTTTTTTTTTTTGCAGATTTCGGCTTTCAAAGAATGTTGGTATGAACATGTTCAAGTAAAGTTAGACCAGGAGGATTTTTTTAGTTTTCTACCCTCCTGTCCCTAAACAGAACAACATGTAAGTTTAATCTATTGAAGTTTTTTGTTCCTCTTATTAAGCTGCACCAATTAATATTGTTTTTTCTATAAGCCATGATTGTGGCATATTTACCATTATGTTCATGGAGTTATGGGATAACAGCGTTGACCTTAGGCGTGTTTTTGATCAGTCTGATATCAAGGTTGGAAATGCACTCTTTTTCAGCAAGAAGAATGTTGTTGACAAGACACTAGTACAAAGTTTATTTAAGCAGGTTAGCTTAAGATCCTTTTCTCGTTTGTGTTATCTTCATTTTTTTCCATTTTTTATTTGATACATTTCTTTCAACTTCTATACTACAGGGCATTGATCCTCGGGGTATGTGACTAGAGAGAACCTCAAAATGGTCATAGTTAGAAAAGTTTTAGAATATAGCTATGTAGATATCCATGAGTTATTAGCCTCAACAATTGCAAGCTCAATATAGTTTCTTTTTTGCTGTACTACGTATAGATGATTTTCTTGTCCCTTTTTTGCTGGGAGATGAGTGTGGAGTGATGTGCATGATTGCAGATCGTGCTATAAAGTTTTATTATCATATATGTTTTTTTGTAATCAGTAGTTTTGTGTTGAAACGCTTGGTACCTTACTAGATCGAATATGTATGATATTTTTTTGAGCACTGTATAGTTCTCTACATTTGTATATAATCCTTCTACAAGTGCATCACTGACGTCTCTAAAAAAACTTTTCCATACAGTAAGTTCAATATCTCCATAATTTAACCAAACACCATTACATATATTTTTTATAACCAAGTACAAATGTCTAAATAGATACATCATTTTCCTTTTTGCTTCAACTATTACTTTTGCTCTCCAATCCTCCTTTTCCACAACCAGGGCTTCACGCCGAAATATCGACTCCTTTTGGTTCAGCTTTCTTGATTTCTTGTGTCCATCGCTGTTACATTTTTGGTAATTGTTAGTAAGATAAAATTATTTACATTGGCAATGACCACATAAAATTGTTATTATTTACCTTTTTTGCGAGCTTTTTTCTTCGATGGTGTTGCATCACCTTTCTGTTTCTTTTGATTTTTCTTTTTTGCTTTTCTTTTAACAGATTCAACAATTGTTTGCTTTCTTCATTTCTTTGTTACTGGCCTCCCTTTTGATTTTACCCTTTCTGGATTCTGTAGTGTTATGTTGCAACAGCTTTCTCCTTCTATCTCAGCATTTGTTATGTTTCTTGTGGCATTGCTTCGTACATGCTTTTGTATTTGATGTTCTTCTTCATCAATTGCTTTTAGGTCTGTTTCTAGCTTAGCAGCAGCTACCACCAAATATTCTCGCTTTCTCTTGGTTTTTGAGCCTTTAGAAACTATTGTAATAAGCTTTCGAGCAAGAATATTGATGTCACTGTCCTTGTTTTGAGTTGGACCTTCGTCATCTTCATCAATAGCATCAATCTCTTGCTCCAAAGTACTTGCAGCAGATAGAAGGTAGTCACATTTTCTGTTAGTTTTTGATCCCTTGGAGGCCACTGGCACTAGTCTTCTTCCCAACATATTGAATCTGAGAGTACTTCTACTGGTCCTTGAATTGGTATGTTTCTTTCCAGCTTCTTTTCATTTTTCCGCCATCTATCAATGATATAATTCTGAGGGACTTCTTTTATGTTCAGTTTCAGCATCACTCTCAGCACATGTGAGCAAAGGATCCCATCCTTTTGGAACTTGCATCATATGCAGGCATATTGTTGATTAGGTAAGTTGATTGCAACAATGTATTTCCTTAATCTGTGTGGTTGCTTCCGCTGATTTGGGTCTGTGTAAACTTCAAAGCTTTTTTTTCTCTATAATTTCATCTACACATAGAGCTGTTGTTTCCTTTAGTTGTGGTTGGAATTTGACAAATATTGCTTTGTTGTACAAATCATGGGCTTGTTCTTCCATGTAGTTGTCACGCCCAAATTTTGGATAGCAAAATTTGACGTAAACCATATGTGTGAAACATACCGAACAAATTGTAGGGAAAAGAATATCAAGCTCAGTGTCTTATTACAATAACGGACTTTAGTTCATTACCTAAATAAACATAATCAAAGTCTAGACAAGTGATAAATAAAACTAAGGTAAACTCCAGGGCGTCTCCAAAACCACAGGATCAGGTTGACTGGATGACCTCAAACCTAGCTCTCCTCAAAGTAATCCTCATAACCACTGCCACCTGTACCCATCCAGGATTTTTATCCAAATAATTAAAGTAAAAAGCATAAGTACATATCCTACTTAACAAGATAATATGGGGTTCATGAGGCTCAAAAGCTGACACTAGATGTACTGCAGTTTGCTTTTAGTTAGTCAACCTTTTAGCATTAATTAGGTTTGATTATGCTTAAGCCCCAGTTAAACCACAAGTTCATATACATGAATAAATAAACATTATGAGTACATCGTCATTATAAACATCATCATTGTTGATCATCTTTAGTAGCATCATCATTAAGTAAACAACTATTTCATCAGTTTTCCGGGGCGCCCATGGGCACGACTGTTATAACAGTTTTTTAAACTCTGCACAGAGGTGTACACTTTCACTGTGAGTCGTGTTGCCCATATGCCTGGGTTAATTATTCCCAAAACACACGAAGTGAGCAGGCAGGGTTTCACTATGAAGCCTTTCAAAAGTTTGTAACACCCTAAATTTTGGCATTATTCAAAATAGGTAAAAATGATTTATTGGTGTATTTTGTGAGCATGCAAACTTAGAAAAGTAATAACTTTTATTAAATTAAAAGCAACTACAAGGCTAGTTACATGATTGAGCATACATGCTGCTGCATAATATTTCATATTGTGTGCTCTGTTTGAAAACTCAAAAAGGATTTCAAAATCCATTTTAAAATGGCTTTGAAAAATTTGAAAAGAAAAAGAAAAGAACTTTTCCTTTCCTCCCACTCTTTGGCCCGCTCGGCCCTTTTCCCTTCCGCAGGCCCAGCAGCCAGGCCGGCCCATTCCCACCTTTTCCCTCTGCACTGAGGCCCAACCTGCACTCGCAGCCAGCAGCACCACTGCTGCTCTCGCAGGCTTACACCTCACCGCTCGACCCACTCCCCCTTTCCCCGCTTTGCGTCCTGGGCCAAGCCTAGCTCGCCGCTGGCCAGCACCGCACGCGCGCTGCATCCGCTCTCTCTCTTGTTGACGCCCTGACCCCACCCATCAGTGCCATCGTCTTCCTCCCCAAGTCGACGACAACAACGTCACCTTTCCAAAATTTGCCGCCGCCGAATCTCCCTCCTCGATCTCCACCTTCCATTCTTGGCGCGTCTCCGGACTATATAAGCTGAGCCCTGAGCCCCTCCGCTCCATCTTGCTTCCTATCAGCAGCCGTCGTCGTCCCAAAGCGGCCACATACGCGACGCCACCCTAGCCGCCCGCCATCCCGAGCCACATGCCGCCCTTGGACCATCTTCGGCTCCGTTTTCACGCGGGCTGAGCTCGTCGTGCTCCGCTCTCCCTCCCCATGCTTTCCTTTCTCTGAATCGTGCTTGGGAGCGTGGTATCGCAACCTCCGGCCAAGGCGCTGCCGTGTTCGCTCGCTGCCGGCGGTTTTTCCCCACCGTCGCCGCCAGCAGCAATTTTGGGCCGTCCGATCTCGGATCAACCGCCCAGATTAGAAGATACCGGTGCGGGGGCTATTTTGATAAAGAGTCCCTCTCTTTTCTCAAAATCAAACCCGCAGTCCTTGGTTTAAGTTAAAAACTTGAATTTTATTTAATTTAATTTGAAATTAAGTTTCACTTATTTATAGTTTTGCCATAGGTTATTTCATGCATATAATCTCCATTTTAACTCCGATTTGACCCGTTCAAGTTGCGTTAGATTCGTAATTACGTAATCTACATGTTAGTACTTATGTTAATCATGTTTTCAACTTTTTAATTTCACACTTAGATTAAATCTATTATTTAACTAAGGAAAATCTTGTTTAATTCATAACTTCACTATTTTAGCTCCATTTTTCGTGATCTTCGCATCTGTGTGATCATAGTGAGATGTAGATTCATTTTAAAAAAATTATCTTACTTTATTACTATTGGTGTACTGTTCTAATTATTGTCTTGTTTGTTTTATATGATTTCTTTTGGATGAATGTTGTTGATATGTTGATCGAGTATAGACGGTAAGCAATTCGTTGGTGACCAAGAGTTTTTCTACGAGCAGGAACATCAACACCAGTTTGATCAAGGCAAGTATAGCATGGGATTGTCCTTGTTGTCCTATTCACAATAAACAATTATATTCATTATGCATGTATTCCCTTGTTAAGGATGACTTAGTTTTGATCCATTACCTTGGCACCTATGATATTGCATTGAGTAGCTTTGCTAGTGCTCAACATGAACTATGATCTTGTAAATTGATTATTGGAATATGCAACAAACATTAAAAGATGACTTTTTAGTAACATACTTAAAGGGGGCTAGAGCATTGGGCTGTTTTTATGGTGCTCTAGTTTCTCTCCATAAGAACTCATCTGTAAGCGAACATCCAGGACTTACAGTATAACTATGAGGGCTACATGGCTCTGGCTTTAGTCATATAGAAGGACCTTTTCTAGCTCGTTAGTGGTAACCTTTTTGGCATAAGAATGGCTTGATGAATCGGGTATAGTGCGGCCTCTGTCCTTATGTGTATAGGCTACGCGTCATTATGCCATGTGAAAGGGGGGTTATACATCTGTTTGCCGAGTGAATCTAATGGCCCTAACTTGTTAGACGAACCTTTAAAAGACTTCATAGTGTTCCCTGCCTGCTCACCTTGGAAGTATTTTAGGAGTAGTTAACCCGGGCATATGGGCAACACGACTCACAGTGAAAGTGTACAACCTCTGCAAAGTGTAAAACTGTTATAACAGTCGTGCTCACGGTCACGAGTGGCCTTAGACCCTTATGGAATAGTTGATCACCAATGATTAATATGTTTTTGTTATTCATTATTCATTTTACATCGATCATATGTTTATTGTAAGTTGAGACAACTTGATGCTATTGATATGCTAAAATTATGCCAACTAAAAGCTACATGCTGTTAAACCAATGTCATGCCTTTGAGCCTCATGAACCCCATGTTACACTTGTTGAGTACGAGATGTACTTACGCTTGTTTATTCTCTTATTTGGATAAAAAATCCCAGATAGGTAACAGATGGTGCAAATATTGACTACTACTCCTACTTCCCTAAGGATTACTAGTCTTGCGGTCAACCAGTCAATGTGCCTATGCATGGAGCTGCCACGAGAGAGTTATCTTTTTATTTTAGCAATAATTATGTAAAGACTATGTGATAATAATCCTGATGTAATAACATTTGTGACGATACTCCTTTTAATTTGTCGGCTTATGTGTGATTGATCTCTGGGCGCACATAAGATTATGCATTCCATTTGGTTCTAAAAATGGGTGTGACAAATTGGTATCAAAGCTTTGTTGACTGTAGGACGCGAGCCTAGTTAGAAATGGTCGATTTAGCATCTTCTTATTCACTTATTTTATGCTTACTATCTTGCTCTTGTTATTTGATAAATTTTTATGCTTCTCAAGTCTTATTCTATTATGAAACTTTTGCCTCTATTCTAACTACATTATGAAAACTCTATAGATGGTTCGTGCACACAAGGCTGCCTGTATCTCCACTGGAGGCCATTACCCACCTCGTGTCGTGCTTGTGCCTGAAGAGCCACAAGAGAAAGCACCCTAGGGACAGGAGCAACCCCCTGAAGCACCAGTCTAGGCTCCAGCAGCTTCATAGGAAGAACCTGAGCCTGAAGAAGATCCTGAGATCATTGTGATTGAAAACGATGATGAGGATGCTGATGGAGGAGAGCAAGCCCCGCCTCAACCACAGGATGAAGCTGCTAATGATGATGTGCCACCCCCTCTAATGGGGTGGACTGTGAAGATCTACCACAAGACTGGGGGTGACTCTGTCTCTCACCGTCGGCTTGTGGGGATGCTTACTGCTTATTTCGCTGATTGGAACCCAGCTGTGGAGTATGTTTGCTGGGAGTATACGCATCCACTAGAGGACACCTACTGGAAGTCAAGAGCAAGTATTTTTCCTAGGGATGAGGAAAAAGAGGCATACCAGCTGGACAGGATGTTTTTCTCACAAGGGTCGTCGAGCTACTATGGAGGATAGCATAGAAGATGCCGCCTTAGAAGCATGTATAGGTCTCCGCTACCTTCGCTTTCATAGTATGAAAAATGATGTCCATCATTACCTCCCTCGTGCACACCCTGTCCTTGGATGGGCAATGATGGACCTGGTGCAGTTAGATCCAATTCCTCGGATGATGGTGAACTTTGTCTATGATATGATGGAGAGAAAGTTGCAGTTAGAAGAGATGGTGAAAGCTCAGGGGAAGACCATCAAGAGATGCCAGGAGATGATCGATGACCTCAGAGCAAATCAAGGCTTGGCAAGGATTTATGAGACATTTGAACATGAACCACGTCCTTAGATAGTAGGAGCCCTCTATGTAATAAGAATGTTCTTAGTAACGTGAGTTGAGTCAAGAGTCTGTTCGTGTGGTGTGAACTCTGGTGTGCTTAGTTGATTTATCTTTATGTCTTTGTGTGAGTTAGTTTCTTGTAATGAGTGCTGGAGCTTTGTAGGCCTATCTACAAGTTCCATAGTTTAAAAATATTAAGTTTAAAGTCATTCAATAAATAGTTCGGTTGGGTTTTATTGTTCTCTCTGTTCTGACTTTTCGGATCAGTCTGCCTTTGGCATGAGCCTCAGAAAAATTGACTTGACCAAAAATTATGAAATTTTTGTGAGAACAATTAGACGTAAGAATCTTTCCAATTCTTCTAGAATCATCTTTTTATCTATTCTGGTCTAAGAGATATAACTGTTACAAGTTAAAGTTTCTGCGCAGTCTGGAAATCTGAAACAGTTTCTGTTGCGTCCTATTTTTCATTAACTTAGCGACAGAATCTGGGCTTGTGATCTAAATAAAAGTTGTATATAACTTCATAATCTTTCCAACCATATGAATCACGCCTCAATTGGACATCTGTAGCTCGAGATATGATTGATTTACCGAACCACTAATGTTGATACTCGCCTAGAAAACTTTCAGATTTCATTCTTTATCTTTATAAGTGGTTGATAACTTGGAAATCTCAAAGTTTGAATGTTTGTGATGGATGGCAGATGGCCGGATGAGGAAGAGGCAGGGGTCGTGGAGGTGTTCCCCCAAATCCACCACCACCACCGCCACCAACTATTGAGCAACTCTTGGCGGTGCAGACACAGCTTATGCAGCAACTGGTGCAGAACCAGCAGAATCAGCCAGTTGCTGGGGCACCACCGCGTGATAAGCGTGGTGAATTTTTGAAGGGTCATCCCCCATTATTCACTCATGCTGTTGATCCATTGGAAGCTGATGATTGGCTTCATGCCGTAGAGAAGCAGCTCAACATTGCACAATATGATGACCGGCAAAAAGTGTTGTTTGCTTCTAGATAACTCCAAGAAGAAGCTCAGGATTGGTGGGAATCTTATAAGTATGGCCATCTGTGACACCCTAATTTTTTGTATTATTTAAAAATAGATAAATTTGATTTAAATATGCATTTGTTTGTGCATTCAAATTTAGGAAATAATAAATTTTGTGAAATTAAAATTAATCATAAGGTTAGCAACTCACTCATGCTGCTGCATTTTATTGTGATGAGTGGTTTTTGTTAAATAGTTGAAAGGATTTGAAAATCAATTGAAAATGTATTTGGAAAATCAGTTAGGAAATAAAAAGGAAATTCTTATTCAAGTTCCCTCCCTCCCTCCATTTTGGCCCGTTGGCCCGACTCCCTCAGCCCGCTCGGTTTTCTCCCCTCCTTCCCTTGCTGGGGCAGCCCAGTCGGAGGCCAACTGTCGTTGCCGCGCCCGTTTCCCTCTTGAGCCGCTGACACGCCGGGCCCATCTGTCGGTGCCCTGCCCTACCTCCAGCCGGTTCGTTCGGACAAAGCCGCAACCACCGTTGCCGAGCCGCGCCCACGACCTCTGTACGTGGGAGCTTCTCCGCGCCCGCGCCTGGCCTTCAAAGGGGAGCCCGACCCCATCTACACCTTTCCCTTCTCTAGTTTTTCCCTGCTCCCACTCACTTGAGCACCCGAAGTCCCGCAGCGACGAACCACCGGAGCACCGTCCGCCCCACCTCGTCGGTCTTCGCCCCCGAGCTGGCTCTACTCCGTTTGTCCGCTCGGTGAGCTTCGCCTCGCTCCCCACTTTCTCCCCATCGCTCTCCCGTGTCGGGTGGTGGCCTCTAGGGCCGCTCCCGCGAGCTCCGGCGAGCCCTTCCACCGCCGGCCATGGCGGGTGCCCCTCGGGCCTATCTCCGGCCGTGTTTTGCCCCGTGATAGACTCGCCATCTCACCCGCTCTCTTCCGGTGTTCTCAGCTTGGCGAGATGAAAACTGTAGCACCCTAGCCGCCTTCTCCGACGAGCCGCACACCGCCGGACATGGAGCACTGCCGCGAGCTCGTCTTCTCCGGCGGGCTGCGCCGTCCTCCTCTCCTCCATCCAATCCGAGCCACTCATCGCAAGATCAACGGCCAGAAATGGCCAATACCCCTTCGGGGTCCATTTTTGTTAAAGAAACCCCCCGCTTTCATCTATTTGAACCCGCCGTCCTTGGCGTACTCCCGGAGTGCGCGTTCTTTTTTCGGAAAGCGTAGTTTCTTCGGTTTATATGAAAAATACGCTTTCAGATTAATTACAGAATTGTCACTGCAGTAAAACGTGTATAAAATCGTCGTTTTAGCTCCGATTCAACCCATTCAACTTGCGTTAGTTTCGTAATTTCATAATCTATGCATTAGTGCCACTGATATACCTGTTAGAAGCTTTTGAGTTTCTCGATTAAGTCTAGTTTAATAGCTAGTTTTGGAACCTTGTTTAGCGCGTAACTTTTGCGTTGTAGCTCTGTTTTTCATGAACTTCGCGTCGTTGTGATCGTAGCGAGATGTAGAATATTTTCATAAACTTTTTATCTTGTTTTTATACTACTAGTGTACTGTTCTAATTATAGATTTGTTTGCTATGCATGAATGCTCCTGAAATGTGTATGTTGCCGTGTTGGTCGAGTTCAGACGGTGAGGAGTACGTTGGGAATCCGGACACGTACGAGGAGCAGCAGGACCAGTAGCAGTTCATGAACCAAGGCAAGTATAGCATGGGCCTACCTTGATTCCTATTCATTATATAATCTACTCATTATGCATGTGTCTAATATTGCTCGACTATAAGGACATCCTAGCCATTGATGACCTGTACCTTGATCCCTATGGATTTTATTTGCACATGGGTAGAATGCTAGTGCTTTAACTAAACATGATCTATACTATGACCGATAGAACCAATGGATGAACCTGATGGTAACAATGAACCATAGGGTAAAGGTGCAGATGATGTTGATCATGTTGCCCTAAACCCTCCGTAAGGACTTATCTATAGGGCAAAAGCTAGGACATACAGTGCAACCGTGAGAGTCATATGGCTCTGACTTTAGCTCAGTAATAGGGTCTTTTCTAGCTTGTTAGAGGTTACCCGAAAGGGCGCAAGAGGGGCTTGCCACTTTGGGTATAGAACTGCCTCTGTTCTGATGTGTATAGCCTGCGGGAATTGTGCCATCGAAAGGGGGGTTCTCTATATCTGCCTGCCGAGGAAACCTCGCGGCCCTAACATGTTAGAAGAGGCCTATGGAAGGCTTCATAGTGTACCCTGCCTACTCACCTTGGGAGTGTTAGGGGGTCGACGGGCCCCGGGCAAATGGGCTACACGACTCATGGGTAAAGATGCACAACCTCTGCAGAGTGTTAAATCTGTTATAACAGCCGTGCTCACGGTCACGAGCGGCCCGGAAAACTCACAGAATAAATGGTTACTTGATACGTGGTTGAACTAAGATGATGATGATGGGATCACACTGATGTTTTCTCTTCTTAATTCTAGTAGTGGATCATGTGGGTTAAATGGGAGCTTGAGCATAACTTAATAATGATTAATAATGAAATGTGGATCTACTAAAAGTGCTAACTGCAGTCAACCGTGTCTATCCTTTTTGAGCCTCATGAATCCTCATACTATACTTGCGGAGTACAAGTGTACTCACACTTGTTGCTCTTTTGTTTTTGGATAAAAAATCTCAGATGGGTAACAGATGACAGTTTCTATGAGGAATTCCCGAAATATTTCTAGGTTTGGGTCAACCAGTCGGCCTTCCCTGTGGATCAGAAACATCGTTCGATAGTGTCATTTACCTTTCCTTGTGTTATGTTAAGAACTAAGTGATGTAATATCGTGATGTATGTACATGGTGATGATACTTTCGTTAATTTGTCGGCTTATGTGTGCGACTATTCCTGGGGCGCACATAAGGTGTATGCACTCTATTTTATCCTTTAATTGGAGTGTGACAAATTGGTATCAAAGCCGTGTCGACTGTAGGACGCAAACCTAGATAGAAATGGTCGTTTCTAGGAGTTTGACTTTATTTATTTACTTGCTACTATCTCCATCTTGGTATTTTATTAAAATTTTATGCTCTATTTCTTATTCTATTACATCAAAAAATATTGACTCTAATAATATTTTATATCAAAACTATAGATGCCTCGCCTCAGTGCCGCTGCCTACGTCGCCCAGTTCATTCCAGCAGCACCAGCACCACCAGCAGTACCACTAGTGGAGCCAGAGGTCGTCCACATCTTCGACGAGGAAGAGGAGGAACCCATGGAAGAGGAGGCATTTTCAGCGGTTGCATCTGATGGACCTGCTTCGACCCCCGTGTCTGCACCCATCCCACATGTGGATGCGCCAGTCCCCGCTGCTACACCTCCACCAGCTTCCCAGGCTGCTTCTGCACCAACACCAGTGTCCTCCCTAGCTGCTTCAGAGGAGCCAGAAGAGATAGGATGGACCACCAGGAACAAGTTTAAGGAAGCTCCCGAAGATGCCCATTACCACCACCTCCTTACCACCATGCTAGCCGAGTACTATCTAGAGTTTGCTGCCTCGGTGAAGTACTACTGTGCAGAGCACACGCATCCAGTGGAGGCGGCATACTGGAAGACCAATGTGATCATCACCGCCTGGAACAACACCGACCAATCTCAAGATGTTGTGACTACCCATAGCCACCGAGCTAGGCGTGCCAGTGCCTATGACAGCATGGAAGATGCTGCGCAGGCGGTGTACCTGCATTACCATGGTCGGTGTTTTGAGGACATGCAGAATGATCGCTACCGGTATCTTCCACGCTATGACCCGAAGAAGAAGACATGGGCGGTGTTGGCTCTTCCAGCTTCTGATCCCACCTTGGACACCACAGTGAGGCACCTCAGCGCCATGCAGGAGGCCAACGAAGCACTCAGGGAAGAGCTTCGTGCGGCACAAAAATCTAAAAAACGCCTTCAGAATCAGATAGATGAGATGGCCGTTCACCTAGGACAACATACCATTTACAAGAAGAAGGCCAGGGTGTTCACCATGGTGGATCGCGCAACTTAGATACTTGCAGCCCCACCATAATGAATGCATTTTAGATCGAGAGTCGTGTCAAGTTTGTGTATGTTTGTGAACCTTTCGTTGTCTCGTTGGTTGTGTTGTTGAACTTGGATGATTTGGAGTTTGTGTGATTGCTGGAACAGTGTGGGCTTGTCCACATGTTCTTTTTATCAAAACCTTAAGTTAGTGTTCGTTTAACTTAGTTGGGCTTTAAATTTCTGCATCACTGCTGTGCTGTTTTTCAGAGCAGTCTGCAATGTTTGTCTCATATCTCTAAATCTCTACGTCCAAAAATTATGAAATTTTTGTGCAAAGAACTAGACTTGCTTACCTCTCATTTCCCACTGGAATCACCTCATTATCAATTTTGGTTTGAGAGATATGCCTGCTACAACCTGGCAAGTCTGTGCAGTCTATAACCTAGAATATAAATTGTTTAGCTCAGTTTTTGATGATGTTGCCGTCTGTATCAGTGAAAAAGTTCTATACAAAAGTTGTAGCAGACTCTTTAAGCTTTCCAACGATGTATGCCACGCTTATTTTGGATTTCTGAAAATTGAGTTATACTTCAGTTTTTGATCTGCTGTTGTAGACACCCGTTCAGAAATTTTCAGTTCTGTTATTTACCTTTTGTAAATAATTTGTAAATTTTTGGGAGATCTCTAAAAGTTTGCACATTTGCCTGGAAGCAGATGGCCGCCAGAGGAGGACGTGGAAGAGGCCGTGGACGTGGCCGTGGACACGGAGCTTTAGTGGATCCACCTCCGCCACCGCCGGTGACAATTGAGCAGTTGATGACCATGCAAGCGCAGCTCATGCAGACAGTGATGGACCGTCTCGGTGAGCAACCAGCAGGAGCACCCCCACCTGTGCAGGTCCGTGACAAATGTGGTGAGTTTCTGAAAGGACGCCCACCTGTGTTCACACATGCCTATGAACCTATGGAGGCGGATGACTGGCTGAGAGCTGTAGAAAAGCTGCTAAACATTGCACAGTGCAACGACTTAGAGAAAGTCTTGTACGCCTCAGGTCAACTCCAAGGAGCTGCTCAGGATTGGTGAGAGTCATTCCAGTATGGACGTACAGAGAATGCTCCAGAGATCACATGGAAAGAGTTCACGGAGAATTTTAGGTCCTATCACATCCCTGAGGGACTTATTGAACTAAAGCAAGAGGAGTTCCAGGCTCTCAAGCAAGGGTCCATGTCTGTGGCGGAATACCGCGACAAGTTTGCACAACTGTCGCGATATGCCCTGGCTGAAGTGGCCAGGGATTCTAACAAACAGCGCCGTTTTCTAAAAGGGTTGTATGATGGACTCCAACTGCAACTGATGTCCAACAAGTATGCAAGTTTCCAAGAATTGGTGGATCGTGCTATTGTGATCGATAACAAGCGTAAAGAAATGGACCTCAAGAAGAGGAAGCTCCAGGGACAGGCGTCGGGTAGCAACACTCGCCCGCGAGCTTTCCCGCAGCAATGTTTTTCGTAGAGGAACCAAGGGCCACCCAACCAATGGAACAAAGGCCAGTATCCCCAGAGGAACCAGAACCAACAACGTCCCCAGTACCTACCGCAGTTTGGTAACCAGGGCCAGCAGCGTCCCTAGCAACAGCAAGCTACCAATCAGGCACTACGTCAGGGAGTGCCCAACAATGCTCCAACCAAGAGTGGCACCCCAGGCAACCCCAATGCCTGTTACAACTGTGGAGAGGTGGGACACTATTCGTACCATTGCCCAAAGAAGCAGAACCGGTAGGCCCCGCAGAACCAGCAGAACAACCAGAGACCCAACGCTCGACCTCCGTTCACCGGCAAGGTGAATCATGTGTCATCAGAATCAGCTCAGGAGGCGCCTGAGGTTATGCTGGGTACGTTTAGCGTCAACTCCATCTCCGCTACAGTACTTTTTGATTCTGGTGCCTCGCATTCTTTCATATCCCAAGCTTTTGTTAGAATGCATAGCATACCCCTGTGTGCCATGAAGGATCCCATGCTAGTAAATTCACTGGGGGGTAGCATGCCAGCAAATTATTGGAACCCTTCTACTAGTATATTTCTAAGGGGGGTAGCTTTCAAGGTAAATCCAATTGTTCTGAGAACCGCTGGAATTGACCTCATCCTGGGAATGGATTGGATGAAGCAGCATAGGGCAGTGATACAATGTCAGGAGAAATCTGTTGTTGTGACATCTCCAAGTGGTGATAGAATTTGTGTAGAAGTGGAAGTGCAAGCTCAACCTACCACCACCGTCAATCAGCTGAGCGATGTTGCTAACCAGGAGAACCAGGTGGTGGACGAATTCCCTGATGTGTTCCCCGATGAATTGCCAGGTATGCCACCCGATCGCGACATCGAATTCCTTATCGAGCTTTTACCTGGAACTGCACCCATAGATAAGAGACCATATAGAATGGGGGTAGATGAATTGGAAGAACTAAAGAAACAAATTAAGGAATTGCAAGAGAAAGGTTTTATTCGTCCTAGTTCTTCACCTTGGGGAGCACTTGTTATATTTGTGGATAAGAAAGATGGCACACGAAGGATGTGTGTTGACTATAGGTCCCTTAATGAAGTCACAATCAAGAACAAGTATCCACTCCCTAGAATTGACGATTTATTTGATCAACTGAAAGGTGCTTGTGTGTTCTCAAAAATTGACCTCCGTTCTGGATATCATCAACTAAAAATTCGTGCATCTGACATACCTAAGACAACATTTACTACTAGATATGGCCTTTATGAGTACACAGTGATGTCTTTTGGACTAACAAATGCACCTGTATACTTTATGTATCTGATGAACAAAGTATTCATGGAGTACTTGGATAAGTTTATAGTGGTATTCATAGATGATATCCTAATATTCTCCAAAAATGAAGAGGAACATGCTGAACACTTAAGGTTAGTCTTACAAAAACTCAGGGAACATAAATTGTGTGCAAAAAGGAGCAAATGTGAGTTCTGGCTGAAAGAAGTATCTTTTCTGGGATATGTGGTCTCTAACGGTGGAATAGCCGTAGATCCCAGTAAGGTGCAAGATGTGTTAAATTGGAAAGCCCCAGTCAATGTTAGTGAAATCCATAACTTTTTGGGTTTGGCTGGGTACTATAGAAGGTTTATTGAAGGATTCTCTAAGCTAGCTAAGCCTATGATAGCCCTGTTAGAAAAGAATACCAAATTTGTTTGGTCAAACAAATGTCAGGCTAACTTTGAGGAGCTTAAGAGAAGGTTGACGATAGCCCCAGTGTTGACCCTACCTGATTTAAGTAAGAGTTTCTCTATTTATTGTGATGTATCTCACCTAGGCCTTGGATGTGTGCTTATGCAAGAAGGAAAGGTTGTGGCCTATGCATCCAGGCAGTTGAGAAAGCATGAACTGAATTACCCAACCCATGACTTGGAATTAGCCGTAGTTGTCCATGCTCTGAAAATCTAGAGGCATTATTTGATCGGACATAAGTGTGACATCTATACTGACCACAAGAGTTTAAAATACATTTTTACTCAGTCCGAGTTGAACTTAAGGCAACGTCGTTGGCTGGAATTGATTAAAGATTATGATCTGGAAGTGCATTACCATTCTGGAAAGGAAAATGTTGTTGCCGATGCACTTAGCCAGAAGAGCTATGCCAACGGACTTCAGTTGACATTTATACCAGCAGAGTTGCGAGCTGAAATAGAACATCTCAACTTGGGTTTTGTCAATAATGTAGTAGAATTGGCTATAGAACCTACATTGGAGCAAGAGATACGTAAAGGTCAGTTGGAGGATGAGAAATTAAAGGAGATTGCTGAGCATGTAGTGGTTGGAAAGGCACTGGGTTTCTGGTTAGATGAGAATGGTACTCTATGGTTTGGAAAAAGAATATGTGTACCTGAAGTGAAAGCTATCCGTGATATGATTCTGCGAGAGGCACATGATTCTGCTTATTCTATACACCCTGGAAGCACCAAGATGTACTTGGACCTCAAAGAGAAGTATTGGTGGTATGGTTTAAAAAGGGATGTGGCTGAGTATGTGGCCATATGTGATACTTGTCAAAGGGTGAAAGCTGAACACCAAAGACCTACAGGATTGCTGCAACCAATGAAAATACCAAAGTGGAAATGGGAAGAAGTTGGTATGGACTTCATTACTGGATTTCCCCGCACTCAACAAGGATATGATTCGATCTGGGTAATAGTGGATCAACTTACTAAGGTAGCCCACTTCTTGCCAGTCAAAACCACATATAGTGGTGCAAAGCTAGCGGAGTTGTATATAGAGAGAATAGTATGTCTGCATGGGGTTCCAAAGAAGATCGTGTCTGACCGAGGAACTCAGTTTACATCGCAATTTTGGCATAAGGTACATAGTGCTTTGGGAACAAAGCTGAATTTCAGTTCTGCATATCATCCCCAAACCGATGGACAGACAGAAAGGACCAATCAAATCTTGGAAGATATGTTGAGAGCTTGTGCTTTACAGTATGGTACTAGTTGGGATAAGAGTTTGCCATATGCTAAGTTTTCATATAACAACAGTCACCAGAAAAGTCTCAAAATGGCGCCATTCGAAGCTTTATATGGACGAAAGTGTAGAACACCTCTATTCTGGAATCAGACAGGTGAAACCCAAGTGTTTGGGCCTGATGTCCTACGCAATGCAGAGGAACAAGTGAGGATGATTAGGGATAATTTGAGAGTAGCACAGTCTAGATAGAAAAGCTATGCTGATATCTGAAGGAGAGAGTTGAGTTTCAAAGAAGGTGACTATGTGTATTTAAAAGTGTCACCAATGAGAAATGTGAGAAGATTCAATATGAAGGGCAAGTTAGCATCGAGATATGTGGGACCTTTCAAGATTCTAGAGAAACGTGGAGAAGTGGCTTATCAATTGGAATTGCCAGAAAGTTTATCAGGTGTGCATGATGTGTTCCATGTTTCACAGTTGAAAAAGTATTTGCGGGTACCAGAGGAGCAGATTCCCTTGGAGGAGCTTACTGTTAAAGAAGATCTCACGTATGAGGAGTATCCGGTAAAGATTCTTGAAACTACAGAAAGAGTTACCAGGAGCCGCACTATAAAGATGTGCAGAGTACAATGGAAACGTTATTCAGAAGATGAGTCTACTTGGGAAAAAGAAGAAGGTCTGAGAAAGTCTTATCCGCAGCTTTTTGAGTAAGCATCATCCAATCTCGAGGACGAGATTATCTTAAGGGGGGTAGAATTGTAACACCCTAATTTTTGGTATTATTTAAAAATAGATAAATTTAATTTAAATATGCATTTGTTTTTGCATTCAAATTTAGGGAATAATAAATTTTGTGAAATTAAAATTAATCATAAGGTTAGCAACTCCTTGGTGCACTCATGCTGCTGCATTTTATTGTGATGAGTGGTTTTTGTTAAATAGTTGAAAGGATTTGAAAATCAATTGAAAATGTATTTGGAAAATCAGTTAGGAAATAAAAAGGAAATTCTTATTCAAGTTCCCTCCCTCCCTCCATTTCGGCCCGTTGGCCCGACTCCCTCAGCCCGCTCGGTTTTCTCCCCTCCTTCCCTTGCTGGGCCGGCCCAGTCGGAGGCCAACTGCCGTTGCCGCACCCGTTTCCCTCTTGAGCCGCTGACACGCCGGGCCCATCTGTCGACGCCCTCCCCTACCTCCAGCCGGTTCGTTCGGACGAAGCCGCAACCGCCGCTGCCGAGCCGCGCCCACGATCTTCGTACGTGGGAGCTTCTCCGCGCCCGGCCTTCAAAGGGGAGCCCGACCCCGTCTACGCCTTTCCCTTCTCTAGTTTTTCCCTGCTCCCACTCACTTGAGCACCCGGAGTCCCGCAGCGACGAACCACTGGAGCACCATCCGCCCCACCTCGTCGGTCTTCGCCCCCGAGCTGGCTCGACTCCGTTTGTCCGCTCGGTGAGCTTCGCCTCGCTCCCTTCTTTCTCCCCGTCCCTCTCCCGTGTCAGGTGGTGGCCTCTAGGGCCGCTCCCGCGAGCTCCGGCGAGCCCTTCCACCGCCGGCCATGGCGGGTGCCCCTCGGGCCTATCTCCGGCCGTGTTTTACCCCGTGACAGACTCGCCATCTCCCCCGCTCTCTTCCGGTGTTCTCTGCTTGGCGAGATGAAAATTGTAGCACCCTAGCCGCCTTCTCCGATGAGCCGCACACCGCCGGCCATGGAGCACCGCCGCAGGCTCGTCTTCTCCGACGGGCTGCGCCGCCCTCCTCTCCTCCATCCAATCCGAGCCGCTCATCGCAAGATCAACGGCCAGAAATGGCCAATACCCCTTCGGGGTCCATTTTTGTTAAAGAAACCCCCCCGCTTTCATCTATTTGAACCCGCCGTCCTTGGCGTACTCCCGGAGTGCGCGTTCTTTTTTCGGAAAGCGTAGTTTCTTCGGTTTATATGAAAAATACGCTTTCAGATTAATTACAGAATTGCCACTGCAGTAAAACGTGTATAAAATCGTCGTTTTAGCTCCGATTCAACCCGTTCAACTTGCGTTAGTTTCGTAATTTCGTAATCTACGCATTAGTGCCACTGATAGACCTGTTAGAAGCTTTTGAGTTTCTCGATTAAGTCTAGTTTAATAGCTAGTTTTGGAACCTTGTTTAGTGCGTAACTTTTGCGTTGTAGCTCCGTTTTTCATGAACTTCACGTCGTTGTGATCATAGCGAGACGTAGAATATTTTCATAAACTTTTTATCTTGTTTTTATACTGCTGGTGTACTGTTCTAATTATAGATTTGTTTGCTATGCATGAATGCTCCTGAAATGTGTATGTTGCCGTGTTGGTCGAGTTCAGACGGTGAGGAGTACGTTGGGAATCCGGACACGTACGAGGAGCAGCAGGACCAGCAGCAGTTCGTGAACCAAGGCAAGTATAGCATGGGCCTACCTTGATTCCTATTCATTATATAATCTACTCATTATGCATGTGTCTAATATTGCTCGACTATAAGGACATCCTAGCCATTGATGACCTGTACCTTGATCCCTATGGATTTTATTTGCACATGGGTAGAATGCTAGTGCTTTAACTAAACATGATCTATACTATGACTGATGGAACCAATGGATGAACCTGATGGTAACAATGAACCATAGGGTAAAGGTGCAGATGATGTTGATCATGTTGCCCTAAACCCTCCGTAAGGACTTATCTGTAGGGCAAAAGCTGGGACATACAGTGCAACCATGAGAGTCATATGGCTCTGACTTTAGCTCAGTAATAGGATCTTTTCTAGCTTGTTAGAGGTTACCCGAAAGGGCGCAAGAAGGGCTTGCCACTTTAGGTATAGAACTGCCTCTGTTCTGATGTGTATAGCTTGTGGGAATTGTGCCATCGAAAGGGGGGTTCTCTATATCTACCTGCCGAGGAAACCTCGCGGCCCTAACATGTTAGAAGAGGCCTATGGAAGGCTTCATAGTGTACCCTGCCTACTCACCTTGGGAGTGTTAGGGGGTCGATGGGCCCTGGGCAAATGGGCATCACGACTCACGGGTAAAGATGCACAACCTCTACAGAGTGTTAAATCTGTTATAACAGCCGTGCTCACGGTCACGAGCGGCCCGGAAAACTCATAGAATAAATGGTTACTTGATACGTGGTTGAACTAAGATTATGATGATGGGATCACACTGATGCTTTCTCTTCTTAATTCTAGTAGTGGATCATGTGGGTTAAATGGGAGCTTGAGCATAACTTAATAATGATTAATAATAAAATGTGGATCTACTAAAAGTGCTAACTGCAGTCAACCGTGTCTATCTTTTTTGAGCCTCATGAATCCTCATACTATACTTGCGGAGTACAAGTGTACTCACACTTGTTGCTATTTTGTTTTTGGATAAAAATCCCGGATGGGTAACAGATGACAGTTTCTACGAGGAATTCCCGAAAGATTTCTAGGTTTGGGTCAACCAGTCGGCCTTCCCTGTGGATCAGAAACATCGTTCGAGAGTGTCATTTACCTTTCCTTGTGTTATGTTAAGAACTAAGTGATGTAATATCGTGATGTATGTACATGGTGATGATACTTTCGTTAATTTGTCGGCTTATGTGTGCGACTATTCCTGGGGCGCACATAAGGTGTATGCACTCTATTTTATCCTTTAATTAGAGTGTGACACCGTCCTGCCAATGTTGTTGCTGTCACTTGGCAGGAGTTTAGAGAGAGCTTCAGGGCTTACCATATACCAGAGGGAATGATAGAGCTGAAGGTAGAGGAATTTCGGAGCTTGACACAAGGATCTTTGTCTGTAGCTGAGTATCGTAACAAGTTTGCTCTGTTGTCACGGTCTGCTCCAAATGAGGTGGCTAATGACAGTGATAAGCAATGCTGCTTCTTGAAGGGATTGTATGATGGGCTTTAGTTGTAGCTAATGTCCAATACCTATCCCAATTTTCAGACGCTTGTGAATCATGCTATTGTGGTGGATAACAAGCGTAAGGAGATAGAAGCCAAGAGGAAAAGGCTTTAGGGACAGACCTCTGTCAGTAACACTCGTCAGCGTACTGGTTTCCAGCAAGGTAATCAGCAAAGGTATCCACCTGGTCAGTGGAATCGTGGACAGTTTCCGACACGCAATCAGATCCCGCAACGTCCCCCGTACCAGCCACAGAATGTCAACCAACGCCCTCAGCAGTAGAATGGGAATCAGCCTCAGCGTCAGGGCCCGACCAACAACACTCCCATGAAGACTAGTGTTCCTAACACTCCCAACAGGTGTTTTCGGTGTGGTAAAGAGGGCCATTTGTCTTACAATTGCCCTGAGAAGCCCAACCAGCAGACCCCCCAAAGGCAGAGCAGTCATCAGAAGCCTGCGCTTAACACTAGGAGGGTGAATCATGTGTCTCAAGAGACAGCAGCAGAGGAACCAGAAGTTATGCTTGGTACCTTCGATGTCCATTCCACTCCTGCCACTATTCTTTTCGATTCTGGAGCATCACATTCTTTCATATCATAAGCATTTGTTAGAACACATAGTATTCCTTTGTGTGCCATGAAGAATTCTATACTAGTAAATTCACCTGGTGGAAGCATGCCAGCATCTTATCATTGCCTCCCGACTAGTCTCATTTTAAGGGGGGTCGAGTTTAAAGTGAGCCCTATAGTATTGAGAACAGCTAGGATTGATCTTATTTTGGGAATGGATTGGATGATGCAACAACAAGCAGTGATTTAGTGCAAGGAGAAATCGATAGTTCTGACCACACCGAAGAAAGATAGAATCAGTGTTGAGGTGATAGTGCAGAAGCAACAGATTGCCACAGTGAACCAGCTTAATGATGGTGCCAACAAGGAGGACCCAGTTGTAGAAGAATTTCTTGATGTGTTTCGCGATGAATTGCTAGGTATGCCACCTGACCGTGACATTGAGTTTATTATTGAATTATTACCTGGAACTACACCTATAGCTAAGCATCCATATAGAATGGGGGTAGATGAATTAGAGGAACTTAAGAAACAAATCAAAGAGTTGCAGGATAAGGATTTCATTCGTCCTAGTTTTTCACCTTGGGGAGCACCAATGATTTTTATAGACAAGAAAGACAGAACCCAGAGGATGTGTGTTGATTATCAGTCACTTAATGAGGTTACTATCAAGAACAAGTATCTATTGCCTAGAATCGATGACTTGTTTGATCAGTTAAGAGGTGCTTGTGTGTTCTCCAAGATTGACCTTCGTTCTGGTTATCATCAATTAAAGATTCGAGCCAGTGATATACCAAAGATAGCATTTACCACACGGTATGGTTTATATGAGTACACAGTGATGTCTTTTGGTCTAACTAATGCCCCTGCATACTTTATGTACTTGATAAATAAGGTGTTCATGGAATATCTAGACAAGTTTGTAGTGGTATTCATTGATGATATCCTAGTATTCTCCAAGACTGAAGCAGAGCATGCTGAACATCGGAGGATGGTTTTGCAGAAGCTTAGAGAACACAAGTTATATGGTAAGCGAAGCAAGTGTGAGTTTTGGTTGAAGGAAGTTTCTTTCCTAGGCCATGTTGTCTCAAATGGAGGAATATCAGTAGATCCTAGCAAAGTGAGGGATGTATTGAATTGGAAGGCACCAACCAATGTAGGAGAGATTCGTAGTTTCTTGGGTTTGGCTGGATATTATAGAAGGTTCATAGAGGAGTTTTCTAAGCTTGCTAAGACTATGACCTCTCGGTTAGAGAAGAATGCTAAGTTTGTATGGTCTGACAAGTGTCAGGCTAACTTTGAGGAGTTGAAGAAGAGATTGACTACAACTCTAGTATTAGTTTTGCCCAACTTGAGCAAGAACTTTTCAATCTATTGTGATGCATCTCGTTTGGGTCTTGGATGTGTGCTTATGCAAGAAGGAAGAGTAGTGGCCTATGCATCTCGACAGTTGAGAAAGCATGAGTTAAATTATCCTACTCATGACTTGGAGTTAGTTGCAGTGGTTCATGCTTTGAAGATATGGAGACACTATCTAATTGGACATAAGAGTGATATATACACTGACCATAAGAGTTTGAAGTACATCTTTACTCAGTCATATCTGAATTTGAGGCAGCGTAGATGGTTGAAGTTGATCAAAGATTATGATCTGGAGGTACACTACCATCCCAGAAAGGCTAACGTTGTTGCTGATGCTCTTAGCAGGAAGAGTTGTGGTAATGGAGTGCAAGTGATGCCCATGTCAAGAGAATTGTGTGCTGAGTTTACACAGTTAAACTTGAGTTTTGTTACTAATACGATGGAGTTGGTGATTGAACCAACCTTAGAGCAGGAGATACGCAAGAGTCAAATGCAGGATGCAAAATTAAAGGAGATCACAGAGAATATAGTGAAGGGCAAATCGCTAGGATTCCGTAAGGATGATAACGGTACTCTATGGTTTGGAAAAAGGCTGTGTGTGCCTGAGGATAAGGCAATAAGAGAGGCAATTCTGCGTGAAGCTCATGAGTCAGCTTATTCCATATATCCTGGAAGTACTAAGATGTATCTGGACCTAAAAGAGAAGTATTGGTGGTACGGATTAAAGAGAGATGTTGCTGAATATGTGGCCTTATGTGATACCTATCAAAGGGTAAAAGCTGAGCATCAGAGACCTGCAGGATTGTTACAGCCTATGTAGATACCCGAATGAAAATGGGAAGAAGTTGGTATGGACTTCATTGTTGGTTTGCCACGTACTTAGAGAGGGTATGACTCGATTTGGGTGATAGCAGATCATCTAACAAAGGTTGCTCATTTTCTGCCAGTTAAGACCACATATACCAGTGCAAAGTTGGGGTGAATTGTATATGGAAAGAATAGTGAGTCTACATGGAGTTCCTAAGAAGATTGTGTCTGATCGGGGTACTCAGTTTACATCTTATTATTGGCAAAAGATACACGAATCATTAGGAACCAAGTTGAATTTTAGTACAACCTACCATTCGCAGACAGATGGACAAACTAAGAGAATTAATCAGATACTAGAGGATATGTTGAGAGCTTGTGCATTACAATATGGTACAAGTTGGGATAAGAGTTTGCCATACGCGGAGTTCTCTTATAACAATAGTTACCAAAAGAGTCTTCAGATGGCACCATTTGAGGCTCTGTATGGATGGAAGTGTAGAACCCCGTTGTTCTACAATCAGACGGGAGAAAGTCAAGTGTTTGGACCTGATGTGCTCAAGGATGCTGAGAAGAAAGTAAGGATTATTAGGGATAATCTGAAAATAGCTCAGTCCCGACAGAAAAGTTATGCTGATACTCGAAGAAGAGAGTTGACTTTTGAAGTAGGGGATTATGTCTACTTAAAAGTGTCACCAATGAGGAGTGTGAGAAGGTTTAATATGAAAGGAAAGTTAACACCAACATATATTGGGCCTTTCAAGATTCTAGAGAGACGTGGTGAAGTGGCCTATCAGTTGGAGTTACCTGAAAGTTTGGCAGGTGTACATGATGTGTTCCACGTGTCTCAGTTAAAGAAGTGTTTGCGGGTACCCGAGGAGCAGATCCTGTTAGAGGAGCTCACTGTTAAGGAAGATCTCACCTATGAGGAGTATCTAGTAAAAATTTTGGAAATAGCGGAAAGAGTTACCAGGAGCCGAGTAATAAAGATGTGTAAAGTTCAGTAGAATAGATATACAGAAGCAGAGGCTACTTGGAAAAGAGAAGAAGATCTGAGGAAAACATATCCACAGCTATTTGAGTAAGCATCGTTCGAATCTTGGGATGAGATTCATCTTAAGGGGGTAGAATTGTAACACCCTAAATTTTGGCATTATTTAAAATAGGTAAAAATGATTTATCGGTGTATTTTGTGAGGATACAAACTTAGAAAAGTAATAACTTTTATTAAATTAAAAGCAACTATAAGGCTAGTTACATGATTGAGCATACATGCTGTTGCATAATATTTCGTATTGTGTGCTCTATTTGAAAACTCAAAAAGGATTTCAAAATCCATTTTAAAATGGCTTTGGAAAATTTGAAAAGAAAAAGAAAAGAACTTTTCCTTTCCTCCCACTCTTTGGCCCGCTCGGCCCTTATCCCTTCCGCAGGCCCAGCAGCCAGGCCGGCCCGTTAACACCTTTTTCCCTCTGCACTGAGGCCCAGCGTGCACTCGCAGCCAGCAGCACCGCTGCCGCTCCCGCAGGCTTCCACCTCACCGCTTGGCTCACTCCCCCTTTCCCCGCTTTGCGTCTTGGGCCAAGCCTAGCTTGCCGCTGGCCCAGCACCGCGCACGCGCCGCGTCCGCTCTCTCTCCCGCTGACGCCCCGACCCCACCCATCAGCGCCATCGTCTTCCTCCCCAAGCCAATGACGACGTCACCTTTCCAAAATTCCCCACCGCCGAATCTCCCTCCTCGATCTTTGGCCCACAACCACGGCCCGCTCCCCTCCTCTTCTCTTACGCGCCCTCCTCTTCTCCTCCTGCATTGGCCGGCATGGCCACTTGGCCCAGCTCCAGTGTGTCCGCCTCTCCTTCTCTCGCTGACGCCATGACCCCACCTATCATCTTCGTCGTGCTCACGACGACGACGACGGGAATACCACGTCGCTCTACCGTTGCCTCGGCCATGCTACCTCTGCCTCGCCTGGTGCTGGAGCCGATAAGATCGAGGACGCAATCGCGCGCCCCACCGAACCTTCGTGACCCCGCCCGCGCCCTCTCTATCCCCCCTTCTCTCCCCACGTGGCAATGCCCGCGGATCCAACCGTTGCCGTGGCCATGGTCGCGCCATGGTCCCCACTCCCCTCTCAGCCAAGCTCGGATAAGCACGAGGTGTAGCAGCAGGCCAGCTCATCGCGAGGCGACAATGGAACATGTGCGCACGGAGAAAAGATCTGAGGGCAGCGAAAATATCCGCCACCGGCGAACCGACCTGGCCGGCCTATAAATAGGCCCGGCTGGCGAGCTTCTCCATCAACCAGTAGCGCAGCAAGCTTCGCCTAGCTTAGGAACACACCATCTCCCCCTTATCTTTCCTTCTCCCCACTTCATCCAAGCACTAGCTCAACTTCCCCCAATCCGGTCGCCATGACCGCCATGGGAGCAAGCTTCCCACTCCCCTTCCCTAGTCAGTCATAGGTCAATAGGATTAGCAGCTAGCTTCTAGGCCCTCTCGGCTACCACCTACATCCATCGCTAGCCACCCAACCCCTCTGTGTCGCCTGCTGACTGGAACCGCCCGCTGCCGAACCGCCATTGCTTGCGCTCGTCACCAGCAAGGCACGGCTGGGTTGTGCGACCTCGTCCATGCGTCCACGGATGCACCACCCCTCCTCGTTGGTTAGAACACTCCGAGGGAGCGCCTAATTGTCTCCGCGCCACTGCCGTTGCTCTGGCAAGCCACCACCATTGCTCCAAGCCCCCGCTGTCGCTGAGGACTCCTCCCATAGCTGCGAGGTAGCCTCTGGGACACCGGCAGCTAGTTAGAGATGAGCTCCGGTCACAGATGCCGCCGGCGTAAGCTACTGCGGCGAGCCCCGCGCCCTTCCTCTGTTCCACCGCTGTGTCGACGCCGACGTCACCACGCCCTCTCTTCCACGTCCCTCGCTCTCCCTCTGACCCGAGGACCCGCCCGCAATGGCGTTGGAGCCGGAGATGGCCCACGTGTCAGCCATGACAGCCACTCTCTCCCTCCCCTCAACTTCCGTGGACGCGGTCTGCATGAACCGAGAGAGAGAGCAAGCGGTCTACAGCACAGTGCAATCCCAAGCCATGAAAAGTGCAGCAGGCCGACCCCACCGGCATTGGCCCGCACGTCAGCCCCTAGACCAAGAGGAAAATGCTGGGAGCACCCGGGTAATGCACAAAGAGGAGTGAAAAAGCCCTTTCCTTGCATGGAAAAATTCCCAGAAAATTCCTAAATAAACTAGGTACACTCCAGAAACTACCCAAGCTCTTTCCATCCCCTTTTCATCATCCTAATTTCTAGAAATAATTTCCAAAGTATATTCCAAATACCTTTCCTATTAAATCTTTGATAAATCATATCTCTTCCATCATAAATCCAAATCCCTTGATCCTTCCACCAAAAATCTTCAAAAATCAAGCCCTATCCATTCATATCCTTTGTCTGTAGGAATGGAGCCACGACAACATAGGACTGCTGTGAAAAGTCAAAACCGAAAGAAGAGATCAAAGACGTTGCACCCTGCTAGAGTTTGAGGATGTGTGCCCCCACCCCTTTGCCCCCACCAATCAATTTTTAGGAGTAGAAGAGAGGAAGAAGAGATTAAAGATGTTGGTCCCTGCTAGAGGTTAGAGATAATCCCTCTTCGTCCCCTGATTTTTTGTTTGTGTCTGCCACTACATGCAGGTTTGTAAGAATGGGTAGTAGAACCAACATAGGAAAAATTATTATACACATCCAGTGCAGATAAGGGGCCAGAGCTACACTGGTTACGTTGTGTGCAAACATCAAAATACAAAGTTTAGTGTGTTTACATGTCATTCAAAATCACAATGACATTTATTCAAACAACATGAAGCATACATACTATTTTTTTAAATATAGTAAATAGGGAGTAGTTGGAAGAAATACGATGAGTTCATGAATTCAGACCATATCAAGGAGCTCTGACTTGAATGTTTTGCCCAGATGAATTCTAAGCTTCCACACAGGCCATTCACCTAGTAGCCTTGTAAGAATGGGCAGTAGAACTGACATAAGGCAAATTGTTATAGCCAACCATAGGAGGCGAGGGGCTAAAACTGTGTATAGACCGGTTGCAAATGCTATGGTGGTTGCTATGTAGCCAACCCACATAAGTTTCCTAGTAAAGGCTCTGTAATAAAGCAGAAGCTCAAAGTCCTCCCATCTTGCTATTATGGATATGAAGGCAACAGCCAGTGAGGAGAACATTGCCAAGGAATCAGAGATCAAGAATGCCTGGAATGCAGTCTTTCTTGCCATGATGGGAAGCCCCTCACTTCCAGCATCATTGCTATATCCTCCAGGCAAGGTGAAAGCAGCAGCAAAGGTGATTGTTGCAATGAGGATTGCCACAAAAGAAGTGTTGCCTGTGTATATCTGAGTCAATATCTTTATATCCTTCCTTGATTCGGAAGTTACTCGATCCTTGGTTTGCTTATGAAGGTTATAAGTATCATTTGCTGCTTCAGGATCAGCTTTCAGCATAAGCATGGAGACTTCATTCTGCAAGGTGTCAAAGAAAGGTATGTGTGGAGCACACATTAGCACAATACTCAAGAAAGACAATATTCTACCACTGTGTCTGCTAGTTAGTGGCAGCAAATTATTTTTTCTCAGATGCTGATACATTTGTGTTACAATGTTTTAATGGTTTCCTTTCGTTTAAAAAAAGAAGGTTCCAGAGTACTTATTCATTTTGACAACCATATATCTTTAGCTGCTTACCTATCTGTCATTCGTTTCAACAATTTAATGGTGCATATCTTGTGGTGGTTCCTGATTTGAACATCGTAATTTGTTTTTTCCCTCTAAAATAGTTAGTATGGATCGCTTAATTTATTAATGTGCATAGGATAAGTTTCTAGATTGCTATGCAATATATGTATACAATTATACTCATAAGATATAACACCCTCTATCTTGCAAATTGTGAAAAATTACAAAAAAGGAAAGGAAATCAGGCGGCTCCACTCCATAGTGTTGTTGTCTTTCAACCAACAATCACTACTTAGTATACCGATATCAAGCATTTCCAGAGGCGGGTTTTCGACCACTGAGAAATACATGTGGATGCATTTTCTAGGACTTGAACTTGTGGCATCTTACCTCGCTCAAGTCTCCCGGCCCCTACCAACACACTATATAATCACCTATGAGCAAATATACCATGATACCCCTTGTATTAACTTTTACGAATCTTTGTATAAAATATTTGGTGACCTAAACTATCTCACATGAAACAAATCAACTAGAAAGTTTTAGATCACATTGAGCACTACTACTTTGACGTAGCACATGTCTCTATCTGAGATCATTTGAAAAAAATTGAAAACATGGATTTATAATATGAGAACTTAAAACATATATTTAGGCCCTAAGTAATTTCAAATGACGAAATCATCATCTACAAAGTTTTAGATCTTGTCGAGCTTTATGGCTTTGGTATAAAGTTTGTCTTTATCCGATTTCATATCGAAGTTACAAATTTTATAACACTTGTTTGTAGGGACTGATCAAATTACCAACTGCCTATAAAAACAATTTCTAGAGGTGGTTGGTGTTTTGACCACCCCTAAAAATAGCATTTCTAGGGGCTGTTGATAATACCAACCGCCCTAGAAAATAGAGGACATTTACTTCTAGGGGTAGTCAGTAACACCATCTGTTGCTAGAAAAAAGATTGATATCTAGGCATGGTCTGTCTCTTGAACCTTTTATAGGAGGCTAGGAGCTGTTCTCTTGATCTATCCGTGTCTAGAAAATAAACAAGTTGTTGAGAACATTCAACCATTGCGTGTGAACATGAAATTTAAAAATAAGTTGAGCCCATTCCTAGCTATGTAGGCTGTGATGGGCTCGCACTCTCCAAGATAGGTCTTGCGTATGGTTCCTCCACACCCCATATGCTGTAGAGGCCATAGAAGGAGTCTCTCTAAAATTCATCACATCTTTAAATGGTTCTCTAAACATATTCCAGAGACTAATATTATGTACCAGCATGTTCCTCATTTATTTCACCAAATTACCTTGTTTTTAACTTTCGTTCATACCCAATGGTTGGGTGTGTACCCATCACGAGGCACCTCTAAAAAAATGTTTCTGTAGTAGGACCAATGCCCATGCCATCTTGGTGAAGCTACTGCTAAACAACCATATTGGAAGATTTAGGAGATAAGGGTGCATCTAGCGGGCAGCGGCTGGCTATTAGATTTGGACCGGCACTATGGAGGCGACGCATGGGAGCAGGCATAGGTGGGAAATGGGTACATGAACAGTCATAGTCATTTTTTAGCCTTGGGAAGGTCCTTGGGAATGATGGCTTGAAGAATTTTAGGGCCTTCTACTTGAATAAGAACCCTGTTGGAGCTTCGTTTTTGTCCACTTGCACTCATAAATAGGATAGGGGCCTAGGCAGTGTTTCTGTCTATCTTTATTTTTATCCTAAGCATCTATGTATCAAACCCCTTGTGTAGTTCTAGGACTTGCTCGTAAATACTAGCAAAAGAATATTAATGTAGCAAACAAGATGAACACTATGTCCATTCCCAAGTTTTCTTTGTGAGGATATGCATACCAAGAATATTGGGTGATTTGTATTGAACCTCATAGCTAATACAATACTTTTGTATTCACTTTAACAAATATTTTAACGATTATGTTAGACTCTAATTAACGATTTTAAATGAAAAAAGTTTGAACTAATTTTTTTTATCTTGTCAAGTACTAAAACTTGAGTTTAGGTCTTTCTTCATCTGAGGTCATTTGGAAAATTATACGTCGTCAAGGGATCGGACTGATATAAGTATTATATATAGGGAGTCAAGGGGACCGGAAAATTAAAAACAAGTCCAAGAGAAACTAATTAAGCGTACCCAGTTTAAAGTCTTGGCGTGGTCGGTCAAAGGAGATAGTAGCCAGGTAGCCGGGTTACCCGAGCTGTTGAGCACTGTGACGTCGGTGTCCGGGTGTTGCAGCAAAGCATTGACTATCTTGGGATCGCACTTTCGGACTGCCTCGTGCAGAGGAGTCTCTTTCCCGTAGTCTCGCATGTTGACTAGCTTCCGAAGATGCTTTGACCCCAGGAAGAATTCTAGAAGCTCCATGTGACCACCCTGAACGGCTAGGTGAAGGCATGTCGCCACGTCATTTGCAGGGGCGTAGGGAGCATCTGGGCAGTGCTTGAGAAGCTCCCGGGCAGCCCCGACGTATCCTCGACTCGCAACTGAAGCAAGAATAGGGTTACCATTCGAGGTGAGTACGTACCCTAGGGACCAATCATGCTCCAGCAGCACTCTTAGCACGTCAATCTTGTCCCACTGTACAGCCATGTGCATTGGAGTCACCTTGTGCTTGTCTTCTTCTCTCGCCAGCCCGGGACGTGTCTCCATGATCCTTTTCGCGACAACTGAGAAACCAAATCGTACGTGGCAGGACATGCATGGTTAACAGCCATGCATGGCATCATCATACATTCTTCTTTTATAAAAAGAAGAGAAGACATGCTGTAAATAAATTCGGACTCGGCATGCCGTCTCACCTGGATTGCCACTTCTGACGGCAGCATGCAGAGCATTGTAGCCATACGCTCCCCCGTGAGCAGAATCAGGGATCTCCAGCAGTTTCTCGGACACATCCGCGTAGTTCCTCATCACCGCGATGAACATGGGCGACTCGTCGTACTTGTTCACAGCTTTCGACAAGCCGGGCTCCGCGTCTATCAGCTCGAGGGCGAGCTTCCGGTGCCCGCTGCGGATGGCGTGGTGCAGCGCGTTGAACCCGCGCTTGTCCTGCGTCAGGATCGCCTCGTTCAGCTGCTCTTCACGGCAGCGCCCGAGGATGAACGAGGCCAGGGAGACGTGGCCGCTGGTCACGGCGGCGAGCAGCGGCGTCTCGCCGTCGGCGTTGACGGCGCCGAGAAGAGACGCCGCCGCCGGAGACTGCTGGTTGTTCGTCAGCGCCAGGACGTCCTTGCAGAACCTCTCGTGGCCATGGATGCAGGCGATGTGGAGGCAGGTGTTCCCCTGAGGAGTTGTTCCCAGCAGCACCCCCGGGGTCTGCAGGGCCATGTGCTTCATTTCCGCGGAGTTGCCGCACACGGCTGCGCCCAGGAGACGTTGGTGGATTGCCAGTGATACTGATGGTGGTGGTGGAGTCGTGGGAGCTCCTGATGATGAATTCATTATGGTTGCTCCATCGGAGGGTGTGGTTATGGCAGCTCCTGTAGAATTAACGGCGGCCGCACCTGTTTCGTGTGCCGTCGTCTAAAATATAGCAAATATAAGAATGTTACTACTTGTTAGTAAACGTTTGATCGAATATAACAAATAAATTAAATCTAACTGGTCGGTTCGACTCCTGCTCCTGCTCCTGTATATGCTACCAATTTTTTAAAATATATAAGTGTTTTAAAAGAGTTGCGGGAGTTGATACAAAATTATATGTGTAGTATTTTAAAATATATACGTATTGTTTTATAAAAAATAGAGAGCTTCAACTGAAACTACCAGCACAATATGTCATAAGGATTTTGTCGGAAAGTATAAACTTATATAAAGTAACTTGTCCATTTAAAACCTAGCAACTTATAAAATTAAGTGCCATAGAGTTTCAATATAATTTAAAATGAATTTCGGTGTCATTTATATGTGGTTTGTTAAGGGAACATTTTATTTTCATGTATACTTGGTATTAATGGTGACACATAGCATCTATGTCTACTTTGTATTTAACAATAGTAGAACCCAAGTAATTAGAAACATATTTATAGTATAGTTTATGGTTATTTAATTCTCTCATAATAGCTTATACCGGTAATTTAGATTTAGATTAGAGGGATGTCTTAGTTGCTATTTGATAGAGGCAAATACCGCAAATTTAGATGCAATTAAAGGGGTTACTTTGTGTTATCTTCCATAATGGTAGAGTCAGGTAATCTAAAAGAAAATTTAAGGAAGATATTAATTAAATTATCATTCATGATTGTAGAGGTTAGTAGTTTAGATGTAGATTTAGGGGGTTATTTATTCCCTTTTTTAAATGTCAAAAGCGGTTTGTTTTTAGAAAATAGAATATAGCCTATAATTATTATTCTCTATGATGATTAGAGTTGACGAACTAATTGCCAGATGTTTTTTATTATTATGATAATTTGTAGGATTTATTTTTATTGCTAATGCATCTTGAAAGAATTAATATGGATGCTATGTTTAGATCCTCAAGTTAGTAGTATTAGGATACATATTGTCATACTTTTAATTGCACCTATTTGGGGTTTTCATATGTATTAAGTTATATTAGTTCTTATTGCATTATTTTCTATGACATGATGAATCTATATTTTAGCTTTTAACTTTTGATCTTATTAGTTGTCTGCAATTTTTTTTATCCATATGTTAACCCAAAACTCTAGTGCTTAGTGCATTTTTATTTAGAATTTCCCTTTTGTATTTTATTAGATTTTATGTTCTAGCTACACTCTTGGTTGCTGCAATGTCATAAACAGTCATTTGAGCCTGTATTGCAGCCCTTAAAATGTTGGCACATAGCATTTATTCTTACTTTTGATTTTAGAGTAGAAGAAATGTGTAATTTAGAACCATATATGTCATACTTTATGTTTATTGAATTTTTTCCATAACAGGTTATATATTAGTATCTAGACAAAAATTTGATGGATATTTTAGTTTAACATTTAATAACAGTAGAGGTGGATAATTTAGATGCAAATTAAAGGGGTTATTTTATATTATCTTTCATAATGGTAGATGTGGATAATTTAAATTTAAAATGAAATTTAGGGGGATACTTTGCATTATCTATTATAATGCTATAGGTGGGTAATTTAGATTCAAATTCAGGACGTTAGATTATGTATTTTTCGTAATAACAAAAGATCGGTAATCTTTTAGAAAAATAGAATAGAACCAGTAACTGTTTTAGGTGATGATTGGAGACTACTAAATTAAAGGTGAGATGTTTTCATTTTTGTGAGAGTTTCTAGGATTTATTGTTTTTCCTTAGCATCTTGTGAGGATTAACGTGGAGGCCCTCTTAGACGCCTCCAATTACTAATATTAAGATGACATGGATTCTAGATCATAGATTGTTTTCTTTGTAATTTCAATAGCACAGATAGGCACACTCTAGCCCGAGATATGAAATTTTGTTTCCATACAAGAAAACTTGCAGAACCTACTATAATCTAGAAGCACTTTTATATAATATCAAATATAAGTAAATCTTGAAGCTTTTTTTTGTTATTTATAATAATGGTTGGGTTAGTTTGTTTCTCATGAATAGTCAGAACCCACGAAATAGAAACCTACATAGTGAGTACTTTGAGTTTATCTTTTTTTCTTAATGTAATAAGTGTTTAATTTAGATCTCCATTAGGCCTTGTTTGGCTACACTCGTATCCACCTCAAACCACATGTATTAGGGTGGAAAATTAACTGATCTTCACCCTAATCTACTCCAACACATGTGAATTGAGGTGAATACGAATAGCCAGACAAGCCCTTAGGGGACTTATCGTTATTTCTAGTATTAAGGGAGGTAAATATTTTAGATCAAGATAAGGTTAGGCCAACCTCAATTAAATCATATTTTTCCTTGATTTTTTTATTTAATTAAAATAAGGTTAGATGAAGCCCAATTAAATCTAACAAAAGTAGGCTGTTTATTTATTTCTTGATTTCACATGAAGTAGGCTTTTTATTATTGGCATGAGCACCATACAACTGTACATCGCATTATACATGCAAGGACATATTTGGTAGTAAAATATATATTTACGGTGAGAGAAAAAAAAAGCGTACCGAGATTAAAGGATTGGTGTGATTGGCGGCATCAGGCAACACCCGGCTTGCCGGGTCACCGGCACTGTTAAGCACCGTTACGTCTATGTCCTGGTGAAGCTGTAAAGCAGCAACCATGTCCGGCTTGCAGTTTCTGACAGCGAGATGGAGAGCAGTTTCACCGCTTCCATTGAGCACGTTAATCAGGTGGCCAAGCTGCTGTAACCCCAGGATAGATTTCACAAACTCTGTATGTCCACACAATACGGCAATGTGAAGACATGTCGAGCCGCTTGCATCGCAGTAGGGAGCATCTGGACAGTGTTCAAGAAGCTCTCGAGCAACACCACCATGGCCCTGAGAAGCTGCGACACAGAGAAGAGGGTCACCGTTTGTGGAGGTTAGGTACCCCAAAGACGGATCATGCTCCAACAGTGCTGCTAGCGCGTTAATCTCGCCGTCATATGCAGCCAGGTGCACTGGAGTGTGCCTATTCTCGTTCTCCTCTGTGGCTAGCCACGGACGTATCTTCATAACCTTTTTAGCGATAGCTGAAATAAAGCAAATCAAGAGACAAAAAAAGAAAAAGGTTAAGCACTCTACTACACTGCGTAGCATTGATCGATGCAAGAACGTGTAGTACATAACACTGGCATGCCAAGATTCTAAAAAGATTCACCACAATGCAATGCTTATTAGTACTATATTCAGTAGTTACCTAGATTTCCACTTCTGACAGCAGCATGGAGAACATTGAAGCCGAAGGCTCCTGAGTGAGCCGAATCAGGAACCTCCAGCAGTCTATCCAACACCTCCGTGAAGTTTCTCATCGCCGCGATGAACAGAGGTGACTCGCTACGCCCGTTCACGGCTCTCGACAAGGCAGGCTCCGCTTCGATCAGCTCGAGCGCGAGCTTCCCGTGTCCCCTGCGGACGGCGTGGTGCAGCGCGTTGCACCCGTGCCTGTCTTGCTTCAGGATCACTTCGCTCAGCTGCCGCTCACGGCAGCGCCTGAGCAGAGCAGAGGCTAGAGACGCACGGCCCCTTGCCACGGCGGCCAGCAGCGGCGTCTCGCCGTCCTTGTTGATGGCGGAGAGGAGCGCCGGGGATTGGTCCATCGCCAGGATGCTCTCGCAGAGTTCGTCGTGGCCCTGGATGGAGGAGATGTGGAGGCAGGTGTTCCCCGGTGGAGTTGTCCAAAACAGCACGCCCGGGTCATGAGATGCCAGTCGTTTGAGTGATGCAGCGTCGCCGGATGTGGCTGCTTTCAGGAGACGTCGGTCCATCGTTGCCATCCCTTTTATACAGAAGATTATTGGACAAAAAACTCGGTTAGACTCTTAAAATTATTTACTATATATTTCACGAGTATATATAATCAGAAGTACTGTGTATTATTCACTAGTATATATGGAGTTAGACTCTTAAATTTAAATTGTAAGTTTGTAACCAATCACTATAATATACTCCCTCCATCCCAAAAGAATACAATTATCGCTTTTTGATGAGTCAAAATAACTTTAAGACTTTTGAAAGGCCAATCTAGAAGACCCGAGCTGAATGGAAATGTCATTTCTTTGCATGGACACTACTGCACCGCAAGAGAATGGGCACATGATCTGATTTGTAAGGTTTGCGGAAACAATCTAGAAACTCTAGGACATTTATGCAAGGATTGTCCTTTTACAAAGGGAGTCCAGTCCATCATCCGGGTTTGGTTCAACCTTAATCAAATTCAGACCATAATGCAAGAGGGATTAATTTATCGCTATTGGCATAATAGATGCAGAGCATGTTTTGAAAAACATCATATCAGAAGGAAGGATTTTGATTGTTTAATTATCTACTTTTGGTGGAATATACGAAAAGAGCGAAACCGGAGAACTTTCTAACACTAGGAATTGCAAGCAAGTTAGGTTACAACTTTAGTCCAAGATATATCCAACAATACATTTTCACGTTAGCCAAGATGGCTGCCCGTAATCTTCTCCAAGAATCAGTAGTGGTGGTGTTATAGGTTTGGTTTTTGTTGAGTTGTGTTTGATATTATCTGGCCACTTTACTGGTTGTACCTTTTTATTTTGTTTCTCTCCTCCTTTTTTATATAAATAACTTTTTTTAAAAAAGGTCGTTTTAGGAGGGCAGGATGGTGCTTATATTCTTGTGTTTTTTTTGTATCATATAATAAAAATTACAGTAAAGCTCCTGCTATCCTTTCAAATTTTATAAGTTTGGTCAGATCTATATAAAAATATACTAACATTTACGGTTGCCAAATAAGTATCATTAGATAAGTCATAAAATATATTTTTCATAACACACCTAAGTGAAATTGTAAATATTTATAATATTTTGTAAAATTTAGTCAAACTTTGGATTAACTCATCTAGATCTGCATCCTTTTTGGGATGGAGCCAAACATCCCCAATAAGTTTGACTAAATTTATAAAAAAATATTATTAATACTTATGTCTCTAAATAGTTAAGATATTAAAATATACTCCATGATGAATCTAATGATAATAATTCAGTGTCATGGTAGTATTTTTCTTGTAGATTTCATCAAACTTTAAACTATTTGACTCGTTGAAAAGCGAGAATTGTTTTCATTTTAGGATAGTGGGAGTAGTAGTATTTAAAAACTGTAATGATTTTGGCAAAAAGTAAAGTCTTGTATCATTGTTTTTGTTGATTTTTATAGAGGCAATGCCATTGGCACATTAAATGCACCATACCAAAGATAACAGTAAGAAAATAGTAATGCTTTTGAACGGAGGGTAATAAACACACTCACAGTTAAAAACTCCGAAATCTCACATATTGACATATACATATATATGGATGACTATGCTGAAAATTGTTACTCAAGGTATCAATTATACATGTTTCTTCATTATCATAAGACATATAAACTATTATTACAAATTTAATATGCTCATTTACCTTTTTTTTTATTTGGGCCTTTAGGTGGCTCGTCCGCAGCGAAACTGCCCGGCTCCTTTTATACACTGGTCAATACAGCGATGGGTGCCATTTGGCTGTCAAATTTCCGAGCTGTTTTACTTTTCTCGCAATAGATACACATTAGTTCGCGTTATTTATTACATATATTTATGCACACACTAGCCATGAAATAATACTAGTACTGTATCTAAGAAACAAGGATACCCACAATACCTGGCTGCTGAATCCAATATGACCGCGCTATAGTATGGACGCAATAGATGATCCAGACACTTTTACGCACTCAATTTTATTTCTCTCAAAACAGATGAGCGAGGCCAGAGGGACAGAGGGTGTTACAACGGGTTAATCTTCTCAATGTGACCAAGAGGCTAGGCAGGCAAGGAACTTGTCACTCGCAGCACAGCCTTATTATATTATTTATATGCAGCCGATCGACAAATAAAGCAGTAATAGGAAAAGGGAAAAAGGAAAAGGAAAAGGAAAAGGAAAAGGAAAAGGAAAAGGGGAAAAATTAAGAAACCTAGACGGCTAGATTACTAGAACAAAGCAAAGAATCGATTACGCTTACAGTACCCGCTAAAGTTGACATATAGTACGTACTAGTTTGGTCGTCCCAGTGACTCAAACCATATGCTTCAGAGGTATATATAAATAATTAAATAAAGGACATGTAAAAGGTGGGGTTAGTTGCTCTGTGTTTCTTATCTGTTCTACGTGATAAACATATACGGTCCAAGCATGGTGAAGTAAATGAAGAGATTATCCTGTCCTTTAAAAACATGAAAAGCATATGCATGCTGTAGAAATGATGTTATGTGGTCTCCGAATTTTAATTATGACCACAATTTTTCTTATCAGAAAATAGCTGTAACGTTAGATAAGTACTACTGTGAGATAAAAGTACTTTTCAATACAAATCTACACCTATAATTTTTATGTCTCAAACAAAATGTTTTTAAGTGTCCTAGTTCCAAGTGTTTAACCAGTAGGTCAAAATAAGTACTATTTGTTATTGGAGGGGCGCAATCTTCAGTTTCACTAGCTAGCTGCCCAACGCCGCCTCGTCACCTAATCCTATGCAACACCCTCCTACGCCTTGCCACCGCTTAAGTCGCCGGGAAGCCCAGCCGACTGCAAGGGTGGTGGCGGCAGGGCGAGCCTCCTCTCTCGTTCTAGTTTTTTTTCCCTGCTCATCTCTTTTCTCTCTTTTCTTGTTCTTGCAACGATAAAATGGCATGGTATCAAGCCGAATTCGCATGGACGCCTCACATACTATGGTGGGATTCGTCTAGATCTGGTGGTGAACGGTACGATTCTCGATCATTGGCTTGGTGGCAGTGCTTCCCTCCCTCCATGGTGTGCGTCGGTCACGGCAATGCAGTTGGCCTCCCCCTGCACGGTGGTCACCGGCACCTTTCCTGTGTGCTTGTTCTCGGCAGGCTCTATCCCCAGTTGTCCTTGTCATGGGTGTAATCCGATACACTGGTTGAGCACGACATGGCTAGCAATAGGAATTGGGGCCTCAGTGTTTGGCGCCGGTGTTGTATGGGACACCCTTCATCATCTTCGAGCTTTTGGTGTTAGGTCCCTAGTGTTTGGCAATGACATGGTATGAGACATGCTTCGTCAAGGCTCTGCTGTGGTGGGTTGGTGTATGCTGGCGAAAGCTGTGCTAGTCTCTATGCCAGCCTTGACGTGGATAGCGCCTTTGGTCTCTTAAGTGCATGCCCACCTTTGTTACCTGAGGCCTAGCAGCTACCACATCTCGTCCCACTACCATTCTTGGATTCACAGAATGTAATAGAGGAAACCCTAGCTGACATCACATTTCTCTCGCCCCACCACACATGCAGCCATGGGCCACACACTTCTCCCATCCCCTTCTCTGTCCGTCCGCTTCGTTCTGTTCTCTCCCCACCGCCGCTCCCCTTCTACCTTCGCAACACCCACAGGCAGATCAAAATGGTGGATGTGAGGTGAGCGCAAGGTGCAACAGCCCAGTCCGGGCGAGGGCTAGTGTAGCGGCATGGCCAACTTCCTCTCCTCTCAATCTCACTCACATACATGAACGCACCTATAAACCTCTCTCTCTCACGCGCGAGAATGCAACGAGATAGGTTACTGGCGAGGAAGCACCGGGTCGAGGCAAGGAGATGACGACATGCTAGGGCAAAGAGGTAGTGTTGCATCATGGTCCACGATGCGACAAAGGTCTTAGCGGTAAGCTCGGTACTAGGCTTGGCAACGGGCTCATTGATGGGCTGAATACTAGGCTCAGCCCAGACTTTTTTTTGTTTTTTACTCAATTTTCATAGACGGACATGCACCGCCTATATTATGGACAACATAGGCCCCTGGATGGAGGCGGGCAATGTGCCCACCTCTGAAAATGTGTTACGTCCTTGATAACTGTTTTGGCGGACCATCACCGTGGAACTATTTTATGAGAGACTCCAAGAGTTGCACTCGGTTTGAAATCCAGTGAGAGTTGAGTCGTGGCTGGAGTCACAATTGTTTATATTTTCAAGGCATATGTGTGCCCCTACTATATAGATTCACGACTATTTCACTCTGGCATGTAACGTGAGTGCTTAAAAGAGAGATACTGCTACATCATCTAATAAATACACATCGTAAAAGCTAATCCTTTAATTTCAAAACAAAATATGTGCTTTTGAATAAGATTTACTACTTTTGCTTGCATATTTCTGCACTACTAGGAGGCATGACTCGTCTCGTCGCGAGGTCGAGCGGTTCCCTCGTCGTCCGCGGCTTGTTGAGTCCAAGCTCGTGCACGAGGGCCTCGTTGGTTGTGCTGGAGATGAACGCTCCGATCACATCCGCATCGATGATGTCGGGAAGCTTATTGCACTGCTTGGAGTGGCGGATGTACTTCCTTAGAGTTTCTCCTATTTTCTGTTTGCAGGCTTTGAGATCCCAAGAATTTCTGGGGCGCACATATGTGCCCAGGAAGTTCCCTATGAAGATGCTTTTGAGGTCCGCCCACAAGCGGATGCTGTTTGCGGGAAGGTGCTCAAGCTAGGCTCAGGCGCTCTCCGCAAGGTAAAGAGGCAGGTATTGGACTATGAAGAGATCACCGTCTGCTCTGCCTACTCGATAGGCACGGTGGAAGTCTTCTAGCCATACAGCGGGGTTGGTGTCCTCGGAGTACTTGGTGATGTTAGGCGGCATGCGGAAACGTGTTGGGAACGAAGTTCGTTGGATCCTCTAGGCGAATGCTCGCGGTCTGCATGCGTCGGGACTTAGGCTGCGCCGGGCGTCCCGGATTCGAGGTTGGCGACTGTGATCGTCTGGGTCACTGTTGTCGGTGTACAACTGGTCACCATTTGCCATGCCTGGTTCGAGCCGTTGGGCAGCTCGAGCCTGGTTGGCATTGTGGTTTCCGATGAAACGACTGCGCGCCAAGGAGGGCTCTCGCCCGGGTGCAACCCCATTTTCGGTGGGTCGCAACCCCGACTGCGCGGGGTGCCCTTCGGGCGCACCGTGTGCAGAAGAGACGGGCACGATGCTGGCCTTGGGGTGTCGCTTCTCCACTAAGCTTTGCGCTTGCTGTACCGCCGCACCTTCCATAAGATCTCGTAGCTCCTTGTGGATGCGCCTTCCCTCGTCGCTCGAGGGTTCGGGAGCCATTCACATAATCATGATTGCTACGGTGAAATTTTGGCTGGCTTGGGGGAAGATGGGCGTCTTCCCCTTGCCGCGTTGGATTTGGTCATACACGCAGCGAGGCCATGCCCGTGCGCCCTCTGCGCCGAGGTGCTGTGGGCTAGGGCATCCGCCGTCATGGTCTCCTTTGGCCTTTTCGGCTTCGTGAGCTCTAGTTCATTCCAGATGCTCCTGCTCATATGCCACCTGCTCTCCTGGGGTTCGTGGGATCAAATACCCATCATCCTCTTCGCCTGGTGCCGCTACCGCCCCATTTCTCTAGAGGTGCAACATGTTGCACTCCCGCACTGGGTGGCAGCTTCCCACAGAACTGGACTCGGAGTCCGTGTCGCCTGGGGTCAATGGCAAGAGGTCATAGATGGACTCTGGGTCCCATTCCTCCATCCCTACAATTCCTGGAAGGGCAGGCGCCGATGAGAAGCGAGAGCGTTTGGCCAACTTCGCTCGAAGATTGTGGTGGCGTCTCTCAAGCCGGAGGGTAGCAAGATGCTGGGGTCCCAGAATTATGCTTTCAGTGGCATGGGAGCATCCCCTGAGACTTGTGCGAAGGTGTTGGCCAACATGTAGAACACACGCTAGCTTTGTTCAGGCTCAGGGTTGATCCTGAGATAGGTGTCGATCCTGCATGCTAGCACATCAGAGTCGACGATCACTGGGCCCCCGTGAGTCGGCCTGGGGTTCTGTGATGGAGTGCACGGCGGATCCGCGTCTCCCTCGCAAAGGTGTAGCCGACCTAATAGGTGGTCGGCCACAAAGTCTAGGTCCCCGAAGTGAAGAACTTGGCTGGGGAGAAAGTTGAGAATGGGCATGGGCCCGTCGACATTGACTTACCCGAGGCTCCCAAAGCGGATGCGGCTGCCGGCGGTCGCACCGAGAGCGAGTCCGACGTAGGTGCAAGAAGCCATTGCTTCGAGTTCATGTTCCTCAGTTGAGTGCTCTGAATTTCTTACAATGGTTGTGTAAGTTAAGGGAAAGAGGTAGGAGGAGTGAGGTGAACGAGGACCCGAATGATGTTTCTCAGGTTCCATCGTCCATCCCATTGGAATGGAGGCCTGGCTCCCCTTATATAAAGTCCAGGGTCAGGTTACATATGGAGAGAGGGGTTATCTCGACTGAGTGGTCATGAGCCCGATGGAGGGAGAAATAAGTAAACTTGGCCTGCAAGCAAGCCTGTCTTGTCTTGACGTCACGGCACGTTCTGGTATGGTCGTCGTCATGATCTTGTTCACACGTTGCGGCATGGTGTGGCATGATGCTACAGTGCCCGCCATAGCAGAACTATCGGCATGGAGGTGGTTCACCAACTGTCCTGAGCGACGTGGTCTTGCCGCGGCATTCGTCATCGTCTTCTGTTCTCCTGGTGGCGTCGTGGAGATAGTGCGGGAGCATGTGGCCGCTCCCGGGTAGTCGGTCGCCTTTACAAGTCATGATGTTGGTGGCCTCGACCCCAGATTGCGAGGTCAAGGCTTTTGGTGGCTTGGCCGGTCTTGGAAGTCAAGACGGGGTCGTGCGCCCCATCCTGTAGTGGCTGGAGCCGTACGCCCATCTTGTCGGTCTGAATTTGGATGATGCGGCATCATACCGGTCGTCACTGCCCCACGGTGTTGTCTTGTCTGCGTAGAGGCGCGTAGGGATGGTGTCTGCCCCGAGATCCCTGTCCCCGTAGTCCTAGCAGAGTGAGGGGAGCGTGCCTGTCCTTGTCAGGGCAGGTGTACTTGATGGTGCCCTATTGCTTTTCATCCCTCCCAAGGGTCCAGGCAGAGGAAAGGTCGTGCGCGGTTGCGTAGCTTGCAACAGAAGGAAAGGGGAGAGGTCGTGGTGGACCACTCGCTTTGGCGTGTGTCCCAGGGCCCATGTGGCTTTGCTGGCCGTGGTGGTTGGGTTCTTGTTGGCTGGGCTGCCCGAGCGGCTGACTTATTGATGTCTTGAGATACCCGGGGTATCATAACCCCAACACCTGGCCATACATTGCACGTACACTCTATCCCTACCTATAAACAAATTTCAAAAATCATACAATCAAATCTTATATTAACTAGAAAAATGTCGTTGTGTTGCAACGGGAAATACAAATCTTTTATAGGCAGGCAAGGAACTTGTCACTCGCAGCACAGCCTTATTATATTATTTATATGCAGCCGATCGACAAATAAAGCAGTAATAGGAAAAGGGAAAAAGGAAAAGAAAAAGGGGAAAAATAAAGAAACCTAGACGGCTAGATTACTAGAACAAAGCAAAGAATCGCTTACAGTACCAGCTAAAGTTGACATATAGTACGTACTAGTTTGGTCGTCCCAGTGACTCAAACCATATGCTTCAGAGATATATATAAATAATTAAATAAAGGACATGTAAAAGGTGGTTAGTTGCTCTGTGTTTTTTATCTGTTCTACGTGAGAAACATATACGGTCAGAGCATGGTGAAGTAAATGAAGACATTATCCTGTCCTTTAAAAACACGAAAAGCATATGCATGATCTAAATGATGTTATGTGGTCTCCAAATTTTAATTTTGACCACAATTTTTCTTATCAGAAAATAGCTGTAACGTTAGATAAGTACTACTGTGAGATAAAAGTACTTTTCAATACAAATCTACCCCTATAATTTTTATGTCTCAAGCAAAATGTTTTTAAGTGTTGATGTTCTAAATGTTTAACCAGTAGGTCAAAATAAGTACTATTTGTTATTGGAGGGGCGCATTATGTGGCAGAACCACCCAAATTATATGGTCCGCATATACCCGTCATTGTCTTTAAGACCTCTGACTACTGCATATGAGAGCCAGATAATCCGGTGGTCTGTCAGGTGTCCTCGGGAACCCCGAATCATCCACATTTTACAATTCATACAGGATCAACGATGGAGTTGCCACAACATTACAACATTGATACAAAGATTTCATACATCGGAGTTGCGAAAGATTTACAACATTAGTTTACAAAACATGTTTAAGTAAAACTTAACTTTAGATCCAAAAGGTGAATAGGACAGCGGAAGCAAATTAAAAGAAGCACATAAGGTAGAAGAGACATCCAAATCATGTCGAGCCCACTAGCATGACCTTAATTAGCAGCAAAAGTCAGAACCTGCAATAGGGGTTTAACAAGCCCTGAGTACATGAGGGTACTCAACAAGACTTACCCGACTAAAAGAAAAGATTCCAAGGGCATGCTGGTTTAAAGGAAAGGTTGAATCATGAAATAACTTTTGCAGAAAAGCTTACTATGAGTACATCCTTACTTTGAACGTTTTAGCTTTATATTAAGTCATTAGTAGTGTCCAGTTTGCTCCTGATCTAGCTCAATCACTTCATTAACTATCTCATCTCATTTTCATTTTTTATCCACAAGTAACCATGTTTCATTGATTAACTACGATGCGGGGCAAAGAGTCGAGTCTTCTTCTCCGAGAAGTAACGGTGATTCGAATAGATTAAACCCAGCTGGGATTCCCAACCACACGACATATGCAGGTCCTAGACCTACATATATCAACCTTCACTCGGATCCTCCAAAACAGGAATGGGTTCACGCCACCCGAGAGCACATACTCCCCCGCCCTACTGCCAAACTAGATGCTTCCGTCCATCTCAGATCCGTAGGGTGGGTACACGCTACTCTCGCCATCTCTTCACTCCTAGTGCGCGGTTGTCTTTTCCCATAATGGAATAGCCGAGGTATCAGGCTTACCGGAGTATGTGGCCAGTACTACAAAGTCTCTACCACAAGCAGGCCTACAACAACGAACAGTCCTTAATCAACTTAGACAGGACAAGCATGACCAGGCAACCCTGTCGGCTTAACCACTAGAGACACATCCCATGTCCTGTCCGGCCTCCATTTAACCATTATTTCATATTAAACTTTCAAGTCATAATAGGGGTATAAATCATTGCGAATTGCAATGATGAACCCATCATTCAAACCTATCTTCCTAAGCATGGCTAAGCATTACTAGTTTATTCTATTAAAAGGTGACAAAGAAATGTATTGGAATATCAAGGTACTCATGCAGCAACAGGTTTCAAATTTAACCGCTATAACTTAATGCACATTTTATAGGACTCAAGTGATAAAAGCATTTATAAACATCAAGGAAGGGTTGTATGCTCTGGGGCTTGCCTACATTATAGAGAAGGTTAGATTCCACAGAGGATCACTGGAGTCAGACTTGGCATCATCACCACTCATGGATGAACCTTCTCCAAAACTTGATCAACACGAGCACCATTGAATGATGACACTCATCCGAAGATTGGTCAACATGAACCTTTTCACTCACGTATGCACTACACGTCAATAAATAATGCATGCTTTAGCATGATGGAATATATGACATGATGCATGAAAGTGCATTGGTGAAAGCATAACAAGATTAACTAACTCGAGTACAACTTTCCTTCACTGTACAATTGTAAGGATTAACTGCTAATCACTTTTAGAAATTATTATTAACAAGTTAATCTTGAGCACAACCAACTAAGTAAAATGCCAAGGAACATTATTATGGTTATGTCCCAAGGTCTACAATCAATCCAAAAGATCATACAAGTCATGTTGGGATTAACTCTTAATTACCTTATAATCAATTAATTAACTAATTAAGCATAGAAAAGGTGATTAAATTAAACATTGTTAAATTAATCCCAAACTTCTTGTGGAGATTGGTTATATCATAAAACAGTGGCAAAACAAATTTCATAATTTTTAAACATTTATTTTGGCCTACAAAAATTATAGAAGTTGCATTTATTAATTAAAGATGTAATTTTAAATCATGCCAACACTATTCATTTATTAATTAAAGAGGTCATTTTAAATCATGCCAAAACTATTCATATTTTTCCTAGGTAATTATCATCACAGAGAAGCTACACAAAAATTTTCACAAGTTTAGGAGCTCTAATTATTTTTATTACGAATTTATCAAATTTCAGCACTTAAAGTCATTTTCTAGAAAATGGAAAATTCTTTTTCTCCTCTGCTGTCTCACTGACAACGCGGCCCCGCTGGTCAGCCCGAGCTGACCACGGCGTAACCGGCCGTTGATCGACGATTTCTCGCCGGTGGTGAGCTCTCCGACGACACGGCTTGCTCCTACGGCTTCAGCTCGACCTCACGCATCAACTGGGCGCTGGTTGAACGAATCAGGCTCGACAGCAACCACGCCGGCGGCCATGGCGGCACGGCACAACTCTAGCGGGGCGGAGACAGCGAACGGAGACTTCTCCGGCGACGGCAAGGGAACCTACGGACTCAGCGCTCTCAGGCGAACACCACAAGCTAGCTAATCGAGCGACAAACGGCTTCTAACGAACTTGGCCACGCGCGCGGCAGTACAGCGGAGCAGAGCATCTCTGGCGAGCACGTGGACCGGCGGCTAAGGTGCGGTAGAAGCTAAACGGAGGGTGTGGGCAGCAGCATCAGCTCACCACGATCCTCCGATGGTAGTCGGTTGAAGCTGTAGACGACCGGAGCAATCTTGTCCACGGCGGCAGGGATGGCGGTGGCATGAACTCCACGGCGAGGACTCGTTCCGGCGCAACCTGTGGACGAAGGACGAAACGGCCAAGCCGATGAGTACTACAGCATCGCGACGAGGCGAAAACAAGAAGAAGGACGATGCGAGGTGCTCCCGAGCGCTCTGGCCCCGGCGAGGTGACCTTGGCGGTCAAGGCGAGCTGCCGCGACAAGGGTGGCGTTCATGGCCGATTCCGGCGGAAAGGGCCGAGGCGAGTGCGCTCAGCCGATGCGCAAGGGAGAGGCGAAGCTTGCTGTGCGCTCAATTTAGCCAGAGGACGATAGGTGGCTGTGCTGTGCATGCGCCAGCGGGAAGGAGCTCGACGGCAGCTGCGGCGGAAGGAAGAAGAAGGACGGCAGCGGACGGCTCTGGACTTTAAAGGCGAGGGCGACGAATGGGAGGACGACAGAAGCAGTTTGCAAGTGCTTCGGCCAAGCAGGACGTGGCGCGGGTGCTTCTGGACGCGCCAGGAAGGGCGGCGGCGCGCCGGCGAAGCAGGAGGTGGCGATGCCCTGATGGCCAGGCTACTGTAGTGACTAAAACCACCTCATTCTCCTCTCCTTTTCAAATTACTTTAAAAAAAGAATCATATGGAAACTTCAAAATCTTTCCACATGAAAGTTGTTCAAAATTGAAAAATCTACAACTTTCATTTTTAGACCAACTCCAAATTCCAATTAGTTTTGAAAGTAGAATTTTGAATTTGGGGATTTTGAAATCCAATTAGGGTTAATCAACATAGTTAAATTAGCAACTTAGGCAATTAATTAGCGATTAACTATCAACCAAACATTACAACCATTAATACCATTTCATACAATTCATTGAAATCAAAGTTTGACAAATTTTTATTTATGAAATTTCATTTAATATTTCCCCAAATTTGAATTTAAAACTTGAATCCCAATGATTAATTAACATTGACTAAATAATGGAATTCAAATTCAAATCCACACTTGGAGTTTCAAAATTGAACATATTTGGCTTGAAAATTCTAACAAATTTTATTCTAAGCTATAAAGCATACTTTAATCAACAAAGTTTATATTAACAAAATTGTAATTGTTTCAGCAAATTATGAAACAAGAAAACCACAAAGAACCTTAATTAATGTTGTTGCTAACATTTCATGTAATTCACTTGCAACACATATACAACATATAAGGATTATAATTGTCACATGCAATGCATTCATGCCATGATGTCGGATAATTATGCATGATCAGTAGTATGATTAGGGTTTTATTAATTTTGTAACACCAGGGGTGTTACACAAGCTTCAGTTTCACTAGCTAGCTGCCCAACGGCGCCTCGTCACCTAATCCTATGCAAGACCCTCCTATGCCTTGCCACCGCTTAGATCGCCAGGAAGCCCAGTCGACTGCAAGGGTGGTGGTGGCTGGGCGAGCCTCCTCTCTCGTTCTAGTATTTTTTTCCCTGCTCATCTCTTTTCTCTCTTTTCTTGTTCTGGCAATGACAAAATGGCATGGTATCAATCGACTGCGTGCTTGTTCCCGGCAGGCTCTGTCCTCGGTTGTCCTTGTCATGGGTGTAATCCGATACACTGGTTGAGCACTACATGGCTAGCAATCGAATTAGGGCCTCAGTGTTAGGCGCCAGTGTTGTATGGGACACCATTATCTTCGAGCTTTTGGTGTTAGGTCCCTAGTGTTTGGCAACGACATGGTATGAGACATGCTTCGTCAAGGCTTTGCTGTGGTGGGTTGGTGTACGCTGGCAAAAGCTGTGCTAGTCTCCATGCCAGCCTTGACTTCAATAGCACCTTTGGTCTCTTAAGTGCATGCCCACCTTTGTTACCTGAGGCCTAACAGCTACCATGTCTCGTCCCACTACCATTCTTGGATTCACATTATGTAATAGAGGAAACCCTAGCTGACATCACATTTCTCTCTCCCCACCACACATGCAGCCATCGGCCACACACTTCTCCCATCCCCTTCTCCTTCCGTCCACTTCGTTCTGTTCTCTCCCCACCGCCGCTCCCCTTCTACCTTCGCATCACCCACAGGTAGATCGAAATGGTGGATGTGAGGCGAGGGCAAGGTGCGGCAGCCCAATCCGGCGGCACGGCCCAACTTCCTCTCCTCTCAATCTCGCTCACAGGTATGGATGCACCTATAAACCTCTCTCTCTCTTGCGCGCGCGAGAATGCAATGAGATAGGTGACTGGTGAGGAAGCGGCGGGGAGATGACGACATGCTAGGGCAAAGAGGTAGTGTTGCATCACGGTCCACGATGCGACAATGGGCTTAGCGCTGAGTTCAGTACTAGGCTTGGCAATGGGCTCATTGATGGGCTGAATACTAAGCTCGGCCCAGACTTATTTATTTATTTATTTATTTATTTATTTATTTATTTATTTATTTATTTATTTATTTATTTATTTATTTTTACTCGATTTTCATAGACGGACATGCACCGCCTATATTATGGACAACATAGGCACCTGGATAGAGGCGGGCAATGTGCCCACCTCTGAAAATTTGTTACATCCTTGATAACTGTTTTCGCAGACCATCACCGTGGAACTATTTTATGAGAGACTCCAAGAGTTGCACTCGGTTTGAAATCCAGTGAGACTTGAGACGTGGCTGGAGTCACAATTGTTTATATTTCCAAGGCATATGTGTGCCCCTACTATATAGATTCACGACTATTTCACTCTGGCATGTAACGTGAGTGCTTAAAAGAGAGATACTGCTGCATCATCTAATAAATACACGTCGTAAAAGCTAATCCTTTAATTTCAAAACAAATATGTGCTTTTGAATAAGATTTACTACTTTTGCTTGCATATTTATGCACTACTAGGAGGCGTGACTCGTCGTGAGGTCGAGCAGTTCCCTCATCGTCTGCGGCTTGTTGCGTCCAAGCTCGTGCACGAGGGCCTCGTTGGTTGTGCCAGAGATGAACGTTCCGATCACATCCGCATCGACGATGTCGGGAAGCTCATTGCACTGCTTGGAAAAGTAGCGGATGTACTTGCGTAGAGTTTCTCCTGTTTTCTGTTTGTAGGCTTTGAGATCCCAAGAATTTCTGGGTTGCACATATGTGCCCAAGAAGTTCCCTATGAAGATGCATTTGAGGTCCGCCCATGAGCGGATGCTGTCCGCGGGAAGGTGCTCAAGCCAGGCTCGAGCGCTCCCCACAACGTAAAGAGGCAGATATTGGACTATGAAGAGATCGTCGTCCGCTCCGCCTACTCGATAGGCGAGGCGGAAGTCTTCTAGCCATACGATGGGGTTGGTGTCCCCGGAGTACTTGGTGATGTTAGGTGGCGCACGGAAACGTGCCGGGAATGGAGTTTGTCGGATCCTCTTGGCGAATGCTTGTGGACCGCATGCGTCGGGACTCGGGCTGCGCTGGGCATCCCAGATCCAAGGTTGGCGACCATGATCGTCTGGGTCGCTGTCGCCGGTGTACAGCTGGTCACCGTTTGTCATGCCTGGCTCGGGCCATCAGGCGGCTTGAGCCTGGTTGGCAATGTGGTTTCCGACGAAGTGACTACGCGCCGGGGAGGGCTCTCGCCTGGGCGCCGCCCCATTTTCGGCGGGTCGGAACCCTGACTGCGCGTGGTGCCCTTGGGGAGCGCCATGTGCAGAAGAGACGGGCACGACGCTGGCATCGGGGTGCCACTTCTCCGCCGAGTTTTGCGCTTGCTATACCGCCGTAGCTTCCAGAAGATCTCGTAGCTCCATGTGGATGCGCCTTCCCTTGTCGCTCGAGGGTTCGGGATCCATTCGCATGATCATGGTTGCTGCTATGATATTTTGGCTGGCTCAGGGGAAGACGGGCGTCTCCCCCTGCCGTGTTGGATTTGGTCATACACACGGCGAGCCCGTGCCTGTGCGCCCTCTGTGCCAAGTTGTTGTGGGCAAGGGCATCCGCCAGTGTGGTCTCCTTTGGCTTGTTCAGCTTCATGAGCTCTGGCTCATTCCAGATGCTCTTGGTCATACGTCGCCTGCTCTCCTGGGGTTCGTGGGATCGGGTACCCGTCATCCTCTTCGCCTACTGCTGTTGCCACCCCATTTCTCGAGAGGTGCAACATGTTGCACTCCCACACTAGGTGACAGCTTCCCTCAGAACTGGACTCAGAGTCCGTGTCGCCTGGGGTCGATGGCAAGAGGTTGTAGATGAACTCTAGGTCCCATTCCTCTATCCCTACAAATCCTGGAAGGGCAGTGCTGATGAGAAGCGAGAGCATCTAGCCAGCTTTCGCTCGAAGATTGTGGTGGCGTCTCTCATGCCGGAGGGTAGCGAGACGTTGGGTTCCCGAAATTCTACTTCCGGTGGCATGGGAGCACCCCTTGAGAGTTGTGCGAAGGTGTTGGCCAGTGCGTAGAACACATGCCAGCTTTGTTCAGGCTCGGGGTTGATCCCGAGATAAGTGTCGATCCTGCATGCTAGCGCATTAGAGTCGACGATCACTGGGCCCCTATGAGTCGGCCTAGGGTTCTGCAATGGAGTGCATGGCAGAGCCACGTCTCCCTCGCAAAGGTGTAGCCGATGGTTGGCCACAAAGTCTAGGTCCCCGAAGCGAAGAGCATGGCTAGGGAGAAAGTTGAGAACATGGCTCGTCGACGTTGACTTACCCGAGGCTCCCGAAGTGAATGCGGCTGCTGGCGGCCGCACCGAGAGCGAGTCCGACATAGGTGCAAGGAGTCATTGCTTCCTTCACAATAAGGAGAGTGTGCGACTGTCCCCCTACCTGGCGCGTCACTGTTGGTGTTTTGCCGACCGACTACTGAATTTATATGTGTGTTGTGCTGCTCTAGGAAATGATGGTAGCACTCAAAGGCACGAGGAGTTATACTGATTTAGGCCGGAGCCCTACGTCCATTCTCAGAGATGATTCGAGTTCATGTTCCTTGGTTGAATGCTCTGAAGTTCTTACAATGGGTTGTGTAAGCTAAGGGAAAGAGGTAGGAGGAGTGAGGTGAACAAGGACCCGAATGGTGTTTCTCAAGTTCCATCATCCATACCCTTAGAATGGAGGCCTGGCTCCCCTTATATAGAGTCTAGGGTCATGTTACATATGGAGAGAGGGGTTCTTCTCGACTGAGTGGTCGTGAGCCCGAGGGAGGGAGAAATAAGTAAACTTGGCCTGCAAGCAAGCCTGTCTTGTCTTGATGTCACGACACGTTCTGGTACGGTCGTTGTTGTCGTGATCTTGTTCACACGTCGTGGCATGGCGTGGTGTGATGCTACAGCGTCGACCATAGCGGCACTATCGGCATGGAGGTGGTTTACCAACTATCCTGCATGACATGGTCTTGCCGCGTCCTTTTGTCATCGTCTTCTATTCTCCTGGTGGCGTCATGGCGATAGTGCAGGAGCATGTGGCCGCTCTCGGGTAGTCGGTTGCCTTTGCAGGTCATGATGCCGGTGGCCTTGACCCCGAATTGTGAGGTCGAGACTTCTGGTGGCCTGGCTGGTCTTCGAAGTCAAGGTCGGGGACGTGTGCCCCATCCCATAGTTGGTGGAGCTGTACGACCAGCTTGTCGGGCTAGATTTGGACGGTGTGGCGTCATACCAGTCGTCACCGTCCTGTGGTGTTGTCTTGCCTGCGTAGAGGCACGCAGGGATGGCATCTGCCCCGAGATGATTGTCCCCTTAGTCATGGCAGAGTGAGAGGAGCGTGCCTGTCCTTGTCAGGGTAGGTGTACTTGATGGCGCTCGACCGCTTTTCATCCCTCCCAAGGGTCGAGGCAGAGGAAAGGTCGTGCGCGGCTGTGTAGCATGCAGCAGAAGGAGAGGGGACAGGTCATGGTGGACCACTCACTTTGGCGTGTGTCCCAGGGCCCATGTGGCTTTGCTGGGCCGTGGGGGTTGGGTTCTTGTTGGCTAGGCTGCCTGAGCGGCTAACTTATCGATGTCTTGAGATACCTAGGGTATCATGACCCCGACACCTGGTCTATATAAATACATTGCACATACACTCTATCTCTGCCTATAAACAGATTTAAAAAATCATATAATCAAATCTTATATTAACTAGAAAAATACCCGTGCGTTGCAACGGGAAATACAAATCTTTTATATGGTGTCGTGCCAATAACAAGCTATAGCTACTTTTTTTGGATTTATTAATTGTGCTTGGTCCAATTTTAAATCAAATAAATTAAATCCCATAATAAATGGTAATGAAACAAAGGATTAATCTCGTATGAAAAATTGAATGGAGATTGACACATTTTACATAGAATAGTTGTTGTGTATACTTGTGTAAGAAGGGTGCAAGGCGCGCTGCGACATGAAGGTTTTGCTGCTCTAAATTTAAAGCGAGAAATATAAGTGTGAGGAACGAACCGAACGATAGACCAAAGAATGGAAGAGGAGTGAGCAGATGGATGGAAGAGAATGAGAGACAAAAGAAAGAAATTTCCAGTGTTTAATATAAGATTGCAAAATATGTTATACTAGCAAATATACCCGTGTGTTGCAACGGGAGAAAGACAATATCAAATATTTGTGGGAAACAATGACGGAAATGACATATGTTTTGCGCTTGCTGTACCGCCGCAGCTTCCAGAAGATCTCGTAGCTCCTTGTGGATGCGCCTTCCCTCGTCGCTCGATGGTTCGGGAGCCATTGACATGATCATGGTTGCTACAGCGACATTTTGGCTGGCTCGGGGGAAGACGGGCGTCTTCCCCTTGCCGCGTTGGATTTGGTCATACACGCAGCGAGGCCATGCCCATGCGCCCTCTGCGCCGAGGAGCTGTGGGCTAGGGCATCTGCCGTCATGGTCTCCTTTGGCCTATTCTGCTTCGTGAGCTCTGGCTCATTCCAGACGCTCCTGCTCATACGCCGCCTGCTCTCCTGGGGTTCGTGGGATCGGGTACCCATCATCCTCTTCGCCTGGTGCCACTGCCGCCCCATTTCCCAGACTTTCTTTTTGTTTTTTACTCAATTTTCATAGACGGACATGAACCGCCTATATTATGGACAACATAGGTGCCTGAATGGAGGCGGGCAATGTGCCCACCTCTGAAAATGTGTTACGTCCTTGATAACTGTTTTGGCGGACCATCACCGTGGAACTATTTTATGAGAGACTCCAAGAGTTGCACTCGGTTTGAAATCCAGTGAGAGTTGACTCGTGGCTGGAGTCACAATTGTTTATATTTCCAAGGCATATGTGTGCCCCTACTATATAGATTCACGACTATTTCACTCTGGCATGTAACGTGAGTGCTTAAAAGATAGAGATACTGCTACATCATCTAATAAATACTCATCGTAAAAGCTAATCCTTTAATTTCAAAACAAATATGTGCTTTTGAATAAGATTTACTACTTTTGCTTGCATATTTATGCACTACTACGAGGCGTGACTCGTCGCAAGGTCGAGCAGTTCCCTCGTCGTCTGCGGCTTGTTGCGTCCAAGCTCATGCACGAGGGCCTCGTTGGTTGTGCTAGAGATGAACGTTCCGATCACATCCGCATCGACGATGTCGGGAAGCTCATTGCACTGCTTGAAAAAGCGGCAGATGTACTCACGTAGAGTTTCTCCTGTTTTCTATTTGCAGGCTTTGAGATCCCAAGAATTTCTGGGTTGCACGTATGTGCCTAGGAAGCCCACGAGCGGATGCTGTCCGCGGGAAGGTGCTCAAGCCAGGCTCAGGCGCTCTCCGCAAGGTAAAGAGGCAGGTATAGAGATCGTCGTCCGCTCCGCCTACTCGATAGGCGAGGCGGAAGTCTTCTAGCCATACGATGAGGTTGGTGTCCTCGGAGTACTTGGTGACGTTAGACGGCGCGCGGAAACGTGCCGGGAACAGAGTTCGTCGGATCCTCTTGGCGAATGCTTGAGGACCACATGCATCGGGACTCGGGCTGCGCTGGGCATCTCGGATCCAAGGTTGGCGACCATGATCGTCTGGGTCGCTATCGCCGGTGTACAGCTGGTCACCGTTTGCCATGCCTGGTTTGGGCCGTTGGGTGGTCAAGCCTGGTTGGCATTGTGGTTTCCGACGAAATGACTGCGCGCCGGGGAGGGCTCTTGCCCGAGCGCCGCCCCATGTTTAGCGGGTCGCAACCCTGACTGCACGCGGTGCCCTTCGGGAGTGCCGTGTGCAGAAGAGATGGGCACGACGCTGGCCTCGGGGTGGCACTTCTCTGCCGAGCTTTGCACTTGCTATACCGCGGCAGCTTCCAGAAGATCTCGTAGCTCCATGTGGATGCGCCTTCCCTTGTCGCTCGAGGGTTCAGGAGCCATTCGCATGATCATGGTTGCTGCAGCAAAATTTTGGCTGGCTCAGGGGAAGAAGGGAGTCTCCCCCTTGCTGCGTTGGATTTGGTCGTACATGCGGCGAGTCCGTGCCTGTGCGCCGTCTGCACCAAGGTGTTGTGGGCTAGGGCATCCGCCGTTGTGGTCTCCTTTGGCTTGTTCGGCTTCATGAGCTCTGGCTCATTCCAGATGCTCTTGCTCATACGCCGCCTGCTCTCCTGGGGTTCGTGGCATCGGGTACCCATCATCCTCTTCGCCTGCTGCTGCTGCCACCCCATTTCCTGAGAGGTGCAACATGTTGCACTCCCACACTAGGTGGCAGCTTCCCTCAGAACCAGACTCGGAGTCCGTGTCGCCTAGGGTCGATGGCAAGAGGTCATAGATGAACTCCAGGTCCCGTTCCTCTATCCCTACAAATCCCGGAAGGGCAGGCGCTGATTAGAAGTGAGAGCGTCTAGCCAGCTTTCGCTCGAAGATTGTGGTGGCGTTTCTCATGCCGGAGGGTAGCGAGACGCTAGGGTCCTGGAATTCTACTTCCGGTGGCATGGGAGCGCCCCCTGAGAGTTGTGCGAAGGTGTTGGCCAGTGCGTAGAACACGTGCCAGCTTTGTTCAGGCTCGGGGTTGATCCCGAGATAGGTGTCGATCCTACATGCTAGCGCATCAGAGTCGACGATCACTGGGCCCCTGTGAGTTGGCTTGGGGTTCTGTGATGGAGTGCATGGCGGAGCCGCGTCTCCCTAGCAATGGTGTAGCCAAGCTAGGTGGTCGGCCACAAAGTCTAGGTCCCCGAAGCGAAGAGCTTGGCTAGGGAGAAAGTTGAGAATGGGCATGGGCCCATCGACGTTGACTTACCCGAGGCTCCCGAAGCGGATGCGACCGTTGGTGGCTGCACCAAGAGTGAGTCTAACGTAGGTGCAAGGAGCCATTTCTTCCTTCACAATAAGGAGAGTACGCGACTGACCCCCTACCTGGCGCGTCAACTGTTGGTGTTTTGTCGACCGACTAGTGAATTTATACGTGTGTCGCGCTGCTCTAGGAAATGATGGTAGCACTCAAAGGCACGAGGAGTTATACTGATTCAGGCTGGAGCCCTACGTCCATTCTCAGAGATGATTCGAGTTCGCGTTCCTTGGTTGAATGCTCTGAAGTTCTTACAATGGGTTGTATAAGCTAAGGGAAAGAGGTAGGAGGAGTGAGGCGAACGAGGACCTGAATGGTGTTTCTCAAGTTTCGTCGTCCGTCCCCTTGGAATGGAGGCCTGGCTCCCCTTATATAGAGTCCAGGGTCAGGTTACATATGGAGAGAGGGGTTCTCTCGACTGAGTGGGCATGAGCCCGAGGGAGGGAGAAATAAGTAAACTTGGCCTGCAAGCAAGCCTATCTTGTCTTGATGTCACAACGCGTTCTGGTATGGTCGTTGTCATCCTGATCTTGTTCGCATGTCGTGGCATGGCGTGGTGTCATGCTACAGCGTCGGCCGTAGCAGCACTATCAGCATGGAGGTGGTTCACCAACTGTCCTGCACGACGTGGTTTTGCCGCAGCCTTTGTCATCGTCTTCTGTTCTCCTGGTGGCGTGTGGCGTCATGGCGATAGTGCGAGAGCATGTGGCCGCTCTCGGGTAGTCAATTGCCTTTGCAAGTCATGATGCCGGTGGCCTCGACCTCGGATTGCGAGGTTGAGGCTTCTGGTGGCCTAGCTGGTCTTGGAAGTCAAGGTGGGGGACGTGGGCCCAATCCCGTAGTTGGTGGAGCCGTACGCCCATCTTGTCAGGCTGGATTTGGACGGTGCGGCGTCATACCTGTCGTCACCGTCCCGCGGTGTTGTCTTGTCTGCGTAGAGGCGCGCAGGGATGGCGTCTGCCCCGAGAAGACTGTCCCCTTAGTCATGGCAGAGTGAGAGGAGCGTGCCTGTCCTTGTCAGGGTAGGTGTACTTGATGGCGACCGACCGCTTTTCATCCCTCCCAAGGGTCGAGGCAGAGGAAAGGTCGTGCGCGGCTGCGTAGCATGCAGCGGAAGGAGAGGGGAGAGGTCATGGTGGACCACTTGCTTTGGCATGTGTCCCAGGGCCCATGTGGCTTTGTTGGGCCGTGGCAGTTGGGTTCTTGTTGGCTAGGCTGCCCGAGCGGCTGACTTATCGATGGCTTGAGATACTAGGGTATCATGACCCTGACACCTGGTCTATATAAATACATTGCACGTACACTCTATCCCTACCTATAAACAAATTTGAAAAATCGTACAATCAAATCTTATATTAACTAGAAAAATGCCCGTGCGTTGCAATAAGAAATACAGATCTTTTATATGGTGTTCGTGCCAATAACAACCTATAGCTACTTTTTTGGATTTATTAATTGTGCTTGGTCCAATTTTAAATCAAATAAATTAAATCCCATAATAAATGGTAATGAAATAAAGGATTAATCTCGTATGAAAAATTTAATGGAGATTGACACATTTTATATAGAATAGTTGTTGTGTATATTTGTGTAAGAAGGGTGCAAGGCGCGCTGCGACATGAAGGGGCTTAGGCGGCCACGCCATGATATAAGTGGTGCGGCGTCAATAAAGGTTTTGCTGCTCTAAATTTAAAGCTAGAAAATAAGAGTGGGGAACGATAGACCAAAGAATGGAAGAGGAGTGAGCAGATGGATGGAAGAGAATGAGAGACAAAAGAAAGAAATTTCCAGTGTTTAATATAAGACTGCAAAATATGTTATACTAGCAAATATGCCCGTGTGTTGCAACGGGAGAAAGACAATATCAAATATTTGTGGGAAACAATGACGGAAATGACATATGTTTATTTAAATTTGATCTTTTTGATAAAATTTTGAATCTAAAATTTATTTTTTGAAGACCATGACATCTTTAAAAATATGAGTTAAAAACGACAATGACCTATTAAGATTGTATATATGGAATTAAAATACAATCTTGGTTGATTTTTTCATTACAAAGCATAAAAATATTTAGATGAAAATATATCATAATTTTAATTTTTATAGTATTCGCATATATGTTCCTATAGTCAAATATCGAGCTCCGTGAATTTCTTTGACGACCAATAAAATACGTAATTTAATCTCTAATTAAAGTTAGGCAGGAGTTAATTGTCCACATGTCTAATTATGGCGGGAGATTTATCTCGATTATCCACATAGAAGCCCACTTCGGAGATTCAAAGATACATTTTTTAGGCAGATTGGATAGACACATTTATATTTATTTTGGCAACAAACTACTTAAGATTTCAGTTTAAAGTTTGATTAGTTCGACCCCAGCTAATCTAGATTTTAATATAAATAAGTTTTATATATAATTACAACTATAATCAATCATCCTAAAAAGTTACAAGGGATTATTCATAAGATTCCAAGGCACAAGAATACAGAGAAAATTATGAAATTCTCAAGGGTCCAAGTACATAAGTTCGTGACCAACCTTATTTTCTCCTAGACCGTGCGTTCATCCATCCGTCCCCTGCAACTGCAACCTCTCATCACATCTGTATCTAAACTCTCTTCTCTCTCAACTCCCCTGAAAGTTGGTGTGTGTGTGGTGGCCGACGCCGGTGAGGCCGGGATGCGCGACGGCGCACTCTTTGTCTGGATCTAGGTGTTCCAGGCAGAGGCGCTGTGAGGTCTGGAGGCACTCGATGCTGTCGCCTGAGATCCCTCCGCAGTTGCCGATTGCACCTGACGCTTCGTCACCGACCTTAGGGGCACGCTGAACGTCTAGAGCACGGAGTTCGACCAACCTTTCGGAGGCCGTCGAGGGGCCGAGCGCCTCGCTGGCCGCCTGGCCCAACCGTGATCGCACCACCAACGTCTTGGTGATTCGCCACGACGCCTCCCGCTCCCTATGCCGGCCATGGACATCGACTGGACCGTCCTCGGGCACTCGATGCTCTCTGCGTCGTCAGGAGATCAGCGCATGCACTGGCTCAGTGCCTAGCATCAAGTGGAAGGACGCGTGGAGTAGCACGGGCATGGACGCTGATTTGTCATCGCGCAGGGGTCGAAAACGGGTTCAAATATTTTGTTTCTGCATGTGCTCGCTATCTCCTCACCTTCCTGTTGTCGTCCTCCGGTATGCTCTAAAGGGCTTCGAAGCTTTTCTTATATAGGGCTGCCTAGCAAGTATCGGCCATGTCAAAAGTAGCAGCAGCGTATGTTGCCCAGGCTCTGGAGATGGAGCTGGAAACGGACTTGAGGAGAGGAGAAACGTGTGCAGGGGGAGTCTGATCTGTGTGAGAGAAATAGCACGGGTCGGTCCGGACTCAAATATTGCAGCGTGTTAGGATATACAAAGGAGAGTTAGGAAACCGAACACTTTGATTAAGCTGAACGAAAACTATAGTTGTTAGAATTTTTTTTCCATCCTCTGCCATGATGCAGGTCAACGTAGAGGTCGTACTTGACTTATGTTCCTAAAATAAACGTATTTGAGATTAAATCTTGGTTTAGGAGGAGTCTTACATCTTACATGTAGTCTTGGTTTAGGAGGAGTCTTACATTTTACATTTAAGTGGAAAAAAAGTCTTGGTAGAAATTTTACCTCTTTATTATTAAAAAATATATATATATATAGGTATAAATGTCTTAGATCTTACGAATCTTACGCCCTAGATGAAAAAGGAACGAATAAAACGATATCCGGATCGAACGGGTATCACAGAGGAAGAGTTTCCTTAAAAAATACTCACAGTCATGCTTTTATTGGATGATGATGATTAGATTAGATTATATATATAGATATATATGAAAAAATTTTCCTACTCCACGTGAGTAGCTACTCCCGCTCTTAATCACACGCTGACACACAGATATACACCCGTGGAGTTCCCAGGTTAGTTGGCGGGTTTAAAAAACAGACCTGCTAATCTGATATACACACACACGAAACATCCACATGCATCTCAGGCCCCATCCGGCGCATCTCGCAGTCGCCGCCGTCCTCTTCCCTTCCTCCTCTCTTCCACAGCCCCGTTGGAGCTGTGAGCACGGCCATCGTCCAGCGGGTGCACCGGGCTGCGCGAGCCCACCGGTGTCCGAGCTCCGTCCTCACTAAGCAGCTCCGTGCCGAAATCTGTGCGCCATCCCGTCGCTCTGCCCCCACCGAACTGCGACGGCGGCGGCTCCGACTCTCCCGGTTGCGTCGACAGCCCCCCGCACGCACGGCAGCGCCAGCCCGTGCGGTAGGCGTCCCTAGCAGCGGCGGCGGCCCGACCCACACGGCGCCCCACGACAGCTTCTAGATCGAGCGCAGTTCATCCGGCGGCACTTTCCTGGCCTAGTGGATCCGGCGGCGCTCTCTCCAGTCTCCACAACCGTGACCGGCAACGGTTGAGGAGCCTGCATCTGGCCGGCGGCGGTGCCCGTCTCCCACGGTACCTCTCTCAATCCAGATTCAGGCACCGGTTATCCCTTTTCTTTTCTCGCTATGCCTCCTTGAGCAGATGTCTCATTTTTCATCTGATGCATTCAGATTCCATTAGGATTTTTATGCATTGAAATTTTTTTCACCATTGGTGTCAGATCGGACTTCAACGTGAGACTATAGATCATCAGAGTTTCCGTCCGCATGAAGCTGCTCCGATCGGCATCAGCTGCGCGCCGTCGTCATGGGATTTGGTTCGTGCAATCCTGCCCGCATGAGTTGTTGCATCCACCGGCGGCTCCATGCGGGATTCGTACGGTGCAGGCATAGGCAGTAAAGGCTGATTCAATTATCTCTGGATTTTTAGTACTGATGATTTGATTTCGGCATGTGAATATTACATTGGTGTAATTTTGTTGAGAAAAGTATATACGCATACTCCCTTCTCACAAAAGTATGCACATATATTTTATTCTCAAAAGAAGTAGGAATACATTATCGTTGTTTTGTATATCTTCATACGTGAAAGTATGCACATATACTCCGATCGTGTGGTTTAGTATGTACTTGTACTATATAAATCTTGGCATATGTATGAATGTTCCATTCCAAAAAAGTTATATATATATATATATATATATATATATATATATATATATATATATATATATATATATATATATATATATATATATATATATATTACCCTACAGCTGGCTACAAAGTAATTTATTCTGTAGCCACTTTGAGTTACGATAATTGCTATGCTAATTTACGAAATTATAGTAACTCCTTATTATGTGATTTACTATAACATTATGGTAAATATCCCCATATGTTATAGTAATTCAACTATCGTAAATATATATTGATATTATCGTAAATTAGCATATAAAATTATCGTAAATAGAGGTGGCTACAAAATAACTTATTTTGTAGCTAGCTATAGAGTATACTCTCCCTATATATATATATATGGAGAGTATATTTAGTAGCCAGCTATAAAATAAGTTATTCTGTAGCCACCTCCATTTACGATAATGTCTATATATATTTACGATGGTTGGGTTACCATAATACATGAGGATATTTACCGTAACGTTATAGTAAACCATATAGTAAGGGTTACTATAATCTCGTAAATTAACATATTAATTGTCCATAGCTAGCTAGCTCGGGAAAACAGTACAGGATTAAGCAATGGCCGACGGCATGGGGAAGCAATCCACAGCTCACATTGGGGATCTCGTGACTTTCAACTCCCAAGTAGGTGACTGATCAGTGCTGGTGATGAATCTGCCGGACACCCCCTAGGGCAAGCTCGCCGTGCTGTGCGTCGGCGGCGGCATGGTGCACACGGACCACGACAACCTCGCCGTCGTGGACATGGCCTTCTTCTATCCTGGCCAGATGGTCGTGTCCGCTTTGGACCCTGGCGGCCAGGTCGGGTCGTCACGGGTGTGGACAGGGTGGTTAACCTGATCGACTCCAACTCCGACAAGGTGGTGGTCGCCAGGGCTGTGTCGCCGTCCCGGCTGCATCACATCATGAGCTCGTCGAGGGCGACTACGTCACATCCAGGCCTGGCTAGGTCGGGTCCTCGATGCGTCCATCAACGTTGACATGCTGTTGGACGACGGCGCCGTTTGCAGGGTTGTCTCCGTGACGATGGGCTGCAGTAGCATGCGCCCAGATGCGTACCCGGGGCAGTCTGTCCTCGCCGCCGTCTCCTCTGTGTTTCAGGCTATTGAAGCATTGTACAAGACGGCATAGTCTACAGTTGTTAGTCTTCGCCAGGACATGCGGCTGGCTACTCTGTCGCCCACGATCCGCATCCGTGCGCGCCCAGAGCGCCCACCTTGTAACCTGCATATGTACTCAATAGAGATCAACACGAATGGTTGTTGGCTCCCATTCTTCTACATGGTATCAGCTAGCGCAGTTAGATCCTAACCCTCGCTCCCCATGGCAACTGCTGCCGGGCTGCTCAACATGCTTCATGGACTCAGCCCCAAGTTTCGCCATGATGTTCCCGTGATCACCGCCAAGAATCCTCCCCACACCTTCCTCTCTGTGCGTTCTTATCTGCTGCTGGAGAAACAGTATGACAAGGAGCACGCCAAGTCCGCCGCGCAGCATGCTCTCCTCGCCACCGGTGGTTCTCGGCCACCAGCTCTGGCTGCTGGTAATGGCGGTTCCGGCGCCAGTCAGGGCGCCCAGCCTCCTGCCCAATGAAACCCGGCGGTTGCACACGGCTCAACTCCATGTTCAGATGGCAAGCGCGGTTGCGGGTGTGGGCATGGGCGTGGCCATGGCAGTTACCAGTACCAAGCCGGTTCCACCTCTACACCGCAACCGCAAACCTGTATATGTACTCAACAGAGATTAACACGAATGGTTGTTGTTTCCCATTCTTCTACATGGTATTAGCTAGCGCGGTTAGATCCTAACGCTCGCTCCCCATCGCAACCGCTGCCGGGCTACTCACAGCCGATCAGCTCCTCGCCGATTGATCCCTCCTCCTTCCGCTGCTCTCTCCTGCTTCCTTCGTCGCCATGGACATGGATGAAAACCCTCTCTTCGATCTCCCTCCCTCCGATGTCAGCTCCGACTCTTCCTTCACTTCCTCCGTCGAGGACATTGCCCCTACTGTTGCCCTGCTGCCGCCGGCTGTTCTGCAAACCGTCAACATCGAATCCCATGTCCCTGTTGAGCTTGACATCGCCGTGTCCAATTACACCGAGTGGCGCTGTTTCTTCGACGCGTTCATCGGGAAATTCGGTCTCAGTTCTCATCTTTCATCCCAGCCAACCACAGAGAACCGTTGTGATCCGGAGTGATCGATGATCGACCAATGCATCCTCAGCTGGCTCTACAATTCTGTGTCCAAGGATGTGCGCGCCATCGTCCATGTCCCCAAAGCCACACATTCTACATCTGGACTGCGATCGGTGACCAGTTCCGGGATAACGAGATGCATCGCGCCGTCTATCTGGAGGCGGAGTTCCAGAGTTTGGTCCAGGGTGATCTGCTCATTACGGTGTATACTGGCCACCTCAAGCAGCTCGCTGATGCACTGCACGACATCGGCCAGCTGTCTGTGAAACTTCCCAAGTCCTCAACATGCTTTGTGGACTCAGCCCCAAGTTTCGCCATGTTGTACCTGTGATCACCGCCAAGAATCCTCCCCACACCTTCCTCTTTGCACGTTCTTATCTGCTGCTGGAGGAGCAGTATGACAAGGAGCATGCCAAGTCCGCCGCGCAGCATGCTCTCCTCGCCACGTGTGGTTCTCGGCCGCCAGCTCTGGCTGCTGGTAATGGCGGTTCCGGCGCCAGTCAGGGCACCCAGCCTCCTGCCCCACGACCCCCGGCGGTTGCACACGGCTCAACTCCATGTTTAGATGGCAAGTGCGGTCGCGGGCGTGGGCGTGGGCGTGGGCGTGGGCGTGGGCGTGGCCATGGCGGTTACCAGCACCAAGCCGGTTCCACCTCTACACCATAGCCCCGAGCTCCCCAAGGCTAGCACCTGGCGTCAATCTGTGGACAGGGATGGTCCAGGCGTGGCTCATGCCCTTCCGCATCCCCAATGTCGGGGTCCTCGGCTCTCGTCCTGGTCCACCACCGCAGCTGGCCTACTTTGCTGGTGCACCATGATATCTTTTCCTTCCCCTGGTGTTCCTCAGCTGCCACCTCCATCGACGGATGTCTCGAACAATCAGGCATTGCTCACGGTGCTGGCCACCTTCGGTGTCCCCCCCACCGGACCGCAGGCCACGGAGTGGTTCCTTGATTCTGGCGCTACCTCACACATGGCTCCGAATGCTAGTAATTTCACTTCTTCCCAACCCCTTTCCAATTCTCCTTCCATCACTATTGGCAATGGTGCTTTGCTTCCTGTCACTCATCATGCCTCCAGTTCTTTACCTATAGTTCAGTCACCTCTTCTTCTGAACAACATCCTTGTTTCCCTGTCATTAGTGAAGAACCTTATCTCTGCTGTTCTCTCACTCGTGATAACAAGGTAACTATTGAGTTTGACCCCTTTGGTTTTTCCATCATGGATATCCCGACTCGAATGGTGCTCCTCCGATGTAACAGCGCTGGTGATTTGTACCCCATGGCATCTTCTTCACCATCGGTGTTTATTGCTGCAGCATCACCCTCGGTCAATCTGTGGCACTTGCGACTTGGACATCCAGGGCATCAAGTTCTTTGTCAGACCCTTCCTCAGTTAGAGTTTAGCTGTTCTAAGTCATCTTCTCATTCATGTCAAACTTGTCAGTTCGGCTAACATGTTCATCTTCCTTCTTCATCTTTAGAGTCTGTCAGTTATGTACCGCTCCAAATCATCCATGCCGATGTTTGGACATCACCTATCACTATTTGTTCTGGGTTTAAGTACTATCTTGTTTTGATTGATGATCTTACCCACTATATCTAGACTTTTCCATTGCGCTGCAAATCTGATGTGTTAGCCTGCTTACTGTCTTTCCATGCTTATGTTCGAACACAATTTCAGTTACCTCTTATTTCTTTCTAATCTAACAATGGCAAGGAATTCGATAACCATGCCTTGCGCTCACATCTTCTTGCTCATGGTGTCGCCATTCGGCTCTCTTGCCATTATACCTCCGCTCAGAATGGGAAAGCTGAGCGCATTCTGCGGACCCTGAATGACTGCATTTGGAGTCTGCTCCTCCACACAGGCATGCTGCCAACATTCTGGGTTGAAGCCCTTTCCACTGCTACACATCTGATCAACCGATGACCGAGTTGTGCTAGTGGCAACCTTACCCCATACCAGCTTCTCTTTGGTGTGCCTCCTAGCTATGATCATCTCTAGGTGTTTGGTTGTCTTTGCTTCCCAAATCAAACAGCTACCAATACCCACAAACTCAGCGCTCTCTCATATGCTTGTGTTCTTCTCGGCTATCCCTCTAATCATCAAGGATATTGGTGTTTTGATCTTGCCACTCGACATGTTATTACCTCCAGGCATGTCACATTTGATGAGCATGAATTCCCCTTCCATCAGGCCTTGCCAGCATCTCCTTTAGATGGTTCTATGCCTACTATTCATCATCCGACAACAGATGTTGTCGTCCTACCATCGACAAATCCCGTGCCGGCTGTCGTGCCCACTACCAGCTCTAGGTCGTCCTTATCAGCACCTACCTCTAACCCAACGCCTACCCTGCCAGTGTCGAGTCTGTCTCCCCCGAGCTCCCAGAACGGCATCCATGCATCGCCTGTGTCCGCGGCGCCTCGAGCGACTGCGTCTGTGTCTCCACCCCAGCCACAGCAGTACCTGATGCTCACACGAGCACATGCTGGCATATACAAACCAAATCCTCACTATGCACTCGCTACCACTGCATCCACCACCTCTTTCACAGCCGCGATTTCACTCATTCCCTCTTTCGTGCGAGTCGTGCTTTGCGATCCCCACTGGAAAGCTGCCATGGAACGCGAGTTCAGCACTCTTCAGTCCAATCACACCTGGCGACTTGTTGATCGACTAGTCGGTGCTCATATCATATCCAGCAAGTGGGTCTTCACTCACAAGCTTAAACCTGATGGCTCGCTTGATCGCTATAAAGAATGCTGGGTGGTTCGCGGCTTCACAGAGTGTGCTGGTGTTGATTTCAGTGAAACCTTCACGTCGGTCGTCAAACCAGTCACCATTTGCACCGTCCTTACCATCGCTGCTTACCGCCAGTGGCCAACAAGACAACTCAATGTATCCAATGCTTTTCTTCATGGCACACTTTAGGAACATGTTCTCTCTCAGCAACCAACGGGTTTCGCAGATCCTACACGCCTAAACACGGTTTGTCTTCTCGACAAGTCACTCTATGGCATGCTTTGATCACTTTGTTTCCTTTGCTATTGTGGGGGTATTGACCCCTATACCCCCATGACTAGACTTGGGCTGGCCTAGACCAGTGGGCTTGGCCCATCAGAAGACGATGTGTGGCCCGTTCGATCTGCTAGGTGTCCCACGCAAGAAAGAAAAACAAACTTGGAGATCAAGCAAGATCCTGGTCGGTTAGAATAGGAATCCTTATCCGGTCAGCTATGGCAATTGTAACCAGACAGGATTAGTTTCTAGATTTGTAACCCTGCCTCCCGGAATATATAGGGCGGGCAGGGAACCCCCTCAAAACACATCTCATTATACACAGCAATACAAACTAGACGCAGGACGTAGGTATTACGCCCCCACGGCGGCCGAACCTGGATAAAAACCTCATTGTGTCTTGTGTCACCATCTAGTTCGTAGCTTGCGCACCTGTCTACCGATAAATCACTACCTTAGGCATACCCCTTGGTAGACTGCTAACCAGGTTTCGTCGACAGTGGCGCGCCAGGTAGGGGGTGTGCATACAGCTTCCCAGGCGAGCAAGATGGTCATCATCCCTGACTCCGTGGCCGTGGCGCATGGTCTCTCGTTCACCGTCGGTCAGATCACCTGGATCACCGGTGTCAACAGCTTCACCACCACTGCCAGAGGAGGCGCAGATTCGATCTACGTCGACCATGTCTTCATCAGCTACGGCTCCAACCACGCTGGCTATGGCTTCAACCACTCCAGCAACGGCTCCGACCACGTCGACAACTCGTCGACCACTTCCCTGCTACAAAAGGAGGATGATCGACAACACTGACCTGATCGAGGCTATCGACCAGGCCGGTCGCAAGCTCTCACAAACCCTGACTTTGGTAGATTCGATCCAAAATCAATCTACCGAGCAGGTACTTCTTCACCACAATAGATCAACCCGACCAGGTTGGACCCGCCGTCCAACACGGCTTGATAAAGATCTAGTGGTCACTGCTACCCCTAAAGGACGTACGGTATGCCTTCGCCTGGTTCCTACACCCAGTCTCAGGCTCTCTAAGTACCAAGTCCCGACGGACGATTGCCAGGCCCTCCCATACGGCCTAAAAAACACTGCTTCCGAGTACGCGTATCGTGCATCTCACTTGTTTATGGGTCCCATGGAGCGAGACCGCGCTTCGGATGTGTACTTCCTGAATATACCCCGACCACCGCTAGGCAACGCTGTTAACATGGTCAGAGTCCAAGAACATCGTGAAGGCTCTATTCATACACTCCCCGAGGATGACGACTCCAGCACTGGATCTACACGCTCTGTCCATACCGAGGTTGAACACCTCAATGGCGAATATGATCTGGATCCATTATCATATCCTCCAGGCTTCCCTCCGATCCCAAGGTTCCCACCAAGACATGGCGACATGGTGCTCAACATCAACAATGACGAGCCCGCGATCACAGGAGAAACTAACGAACAACGGCAACTTCGCGAATAGCGTAATGCCGACCGCGCCGGACGCCGTCAGCATGAGGCCGAAGAAGAAGCACATCGCAGGGGACCCCGACCTCGTGATCTGGCTAACGCCTTCGATAGAGTAGGCGATAGGCAAGTTTTCAGAACCCCAAGTGCCAACGTGGCCGTCGCCATGGCTAACCTAGACCGATTACCAGACACGCTAGAAAACCAAGTGGTTCGCGAAGATATCAAAGCATATCTAACTGCCACTATGGGGCCAAACTGTCAAGCTCACTCAGCAAGCCCGAGTTGCTACAAGCACGTCTATCACATCTAGTCGGAGCCGTCATTCCCGCGCTTCAGAGCATCCAAGTCGCCAACCTCATGACGATCAGAGAGCGCCCAATCCCCCACACGGTGGTGGCAATGGCAACGGCGAAGATGGCGGTGGAGGCAGCGGTGACGAGGGCGGACAAGAAGGTGGTCGAGATCATCGTGACGACAACCGGATTCGTTGCAATCGAGATCAGGAGGTCGACCAGAACCCTCCTCACGATCTCTGGCACCGTCTTCCTCCTCGCGATGCCCATAGTCACATCACTAGTCGTGCTAATGACCGCTAGGCCCACGAGAAAGTGTGCTGCATCCAATATGACACCGAACACTGTCCCCCGGGTCTCAAACAGTTTACTCCTCGTCTCCGGCAAGTCGTCTGGCCAAAGAATTTCAAGCTTGAGAAGCTCAGGAAATACGACAGCAAGGAGACCCCTGAAAGCTAGGTCACGCTCTATGAGATCACCGTCCGGTACGCTACAGGTGATGAGCACGTAATGGCTAACTATCTTACAGTTGTTCTTGATCAGGCGGGACACCAATGGCTTCTCAGCCTCCGGGAGAACTAGTTCGATACCTGGTCAGATCTTCGGCAAGCCTTCATCGACAATTTCATCGCCACATGTGACCAGCCGGGTAACAAGTATGACCTCAAGCGCATATGTGACCGAGCAGGCGAGCCACTACGTGACTACATCTGATGTTTCTCAGATATGCGTCTCAAGATCCCAAGAATCACTCATGACGAAGCAGTCTCGGCTTTTATCAAAGGCCTTCGCCACAACGATGCCCTTAGAAGCAAGCTGCTCCGGAAACAGCCGTCTACGATCTCCAAGCTCCTCGCTACCGCCAAGAACTACGTGGATGCCGATGACGCAGAGAAGATCATTAAGACGTGGGTGGGTCATCACGCCCCGAGCACCCACTGCACCAGGATGATAAAGCCGATGACCGTGGTCAGAACAACAACCGCGAATGTCACGAACGACGCAACAACAATCATGACCGGAGAGATACTCGCGATCGGTGGCCCGATAACCACGGTGATTTCAGGGGCAAGCGTCCCCGCGAAGACGACCACGGGGTCAACATAGTTAAGAAACCTACCGGTCGCCGTGATTATCAAGAGGACTATAACAAAGCTTTGAAAGGTCCTTGTCAGATCCATCCCAAGTCCAATCACACCATGGAGAACTGTCGCTTCCTCAAGAACATCTACGCCAAGCAACTTGCTAACGATGATGCTCCAAAGGCCATTGACGATGGACCGTGGCACGACGGTGATGATGACGATGATAATGAACAGGATAGAAATCCTTGTCACCAATATGTCAATCCCACCAAAACCGTCCACTCCATCTTTGGTGGGAAGGTGTCTCTAGAGTCCAAGCGCGAACGCAAACTGCTGAAGCAGGCCTGCTTGAGCGTCGTCAACACCAACGATCTCATCTCTGATCCTAGGCTCCCGGCTTGGTCCCACCGTGAAATCTCCTTCAGCCGAGTAGACCGGTGGGCGGCAATTCCAGAACCTGGTCGTTTTCCCCTCGTCCTTGACCCTTGCATCAACAGTGTCTGGTTCGAGAGGGTGCTCGTGGATGGTGGCAGTTCCATCGACATCTTGTTTCGCAGCATGCTCTCCTCGCCACGTGTGGTTCTCGGCCGCCAGCTCTGGCTGCTGGTAATGGCGGTTCCGGCGCCAGTCAGGGCACCCAGCCTCCTGCCCCACGACCCCCGGCGGTTGCACACGGCTCAACTCCATGTTTAGATGGCAAGTGCGGTCGCGGGCGTGGGCGTGGGCGTGGGCGTGGGCGTGGGCGTGGCCATGGCGGTTACCAGCACCAAGCCGGTTCCACCTCTACACCATAGCCCCGAGCTCCCCAAGGCTAGCACCTGGCGTCAATCTGTGGACAGGGATGGTCCAGGCGTGGCTCATGCCCTTCCGCATCCCCAATGTCGGGGTCCTCGGCTCTCGTCCTGGTCCACCACCGCAGCTGGCCTACTTTGCTGGTGCACCATGATATCTTTTCCTTCCCCTGGTGTTCCTCAGCTGCCACCTCCATCGACGGATGTCTTGAACAATCAGGCATTGCTCACGGTGCTGGCCACCTTCGGTGTCCCCCCCACCGGACCGCAGGCCACGGAGTGGTTCCTTGATTCTGGCGCTACCTCACACATGGCTCCGAATGCTAGTAATTTCACTTCTTCCCAACCCCTTTCCAATTCTCCTTCCATCACTATTGGCAATGGTGCTTTGCTTCCTGTCACTCATCATGCCTCCAGTTCTTTACCTATAGTTCAGTCACCTCTTCTTCTGAACAACATCCTTGTTTCCCTGTCATTAGTGAAGAACCTTATCTCTGCTGTTCTCTCACTCGTGATAACAAGGTAACTATTGAGTTTGACCCCTTTGGTTTTTCCATCATGGATATCTCGACTCGAATGGTGCTCCTCCGATGTAACAGCGCTGGTGATTTGTACCCCATGGCATCTTCTTCACCATCGGTGTTTATTGCTGCAGCATCACCCTCGGTCAATCTGTGGCACTTGCGACTTGGACATCCAGGGCATCAAGTTCTTTGTCAGACCCTTCCTCAGTTAGAGTTTAGCTGTTCTAAGTCATCTTCTCATTCATGTCAAACTTGTCAGTTCGGCTAACATGTTCATCTTCCTTCTTCATCTTTAGAGTCTGTCAGTTATGTACCGCTCCAAATCATCCATGCCGATGTTTGGACATCACCTATCACTATTTGTTCTGGGTTTAAGTACTATCTTGTTTTGATTGATGATCTTACCCACTATATCTAGACTTTTCCATTGCGCTGCAAATCTGATGTGTTAGCCTGCTTACTGTCTTTCCATGCTTATGTTCGAACACAATTTCAGTTACCTCTTATTTCTTTCTAATCTAACAATGGCAAGGAATTCGATAACCATGCCTTGCGCTCACATCTTCTTGCTCATGGTGTCGCCATTCGGCTCTCTTGCCATTATACCTCCGCTCAGAATGGGAAAGCTGAGCGCATTCTGCGGACCCTGAATGACTGCATTTGGAGTCTGCTCCTCCACACAGGCATGCTGCCAACATTCTGGGTTGAAGCCCTTTCCACTGCTACACATCTGATCAACCGATGACCGAGTTGTGCTAGTGGCAACCTTACCCCATACCAGCTTCTCTTTGGTGTGCCTCCTAGCTATGATCATCTCTAGGTGTTTGGTTGTCTTTGCTTCCCAAATCAAACAGCTACCAATACCCACAAACTCAGCGCTCTCTCATATGCTTGTGTTCTTCTTGGCTATCCCTCTAATCATCAAGGATATTGGTGTTTTGATCTTGCCACTCGACATGTTATTACCTCCAGGCATGTCACATTTGATGAGCATGAATTCCCCTTCCATCAGGCCTTGCCAGCATCTCCTTTAGATGGTTCTATGCCTACTATTCATCATCCGACAACAGATGTTGTCGTCCTACCATCGACAAATCCCGTGCCGGCTGTCGTGCCCACTACCAGCTCTAGGTCGTCCTTATCAGCACCTACCTCTAACCCAACGCCTACCCTGCCAGTGTCGAGTCTGTCTCCCCCGAGCTCCCAGAACGGCATCCATGCATCGCCTGTGTCCGCGGCGCCTCGAGCGACTGCGTCTGTGTCTCCACCCCAGCCACAGCAGTACCTGATGCTCACACGAGCACATGCTGGCATATACAAACCAAATCCTCACTATGCACTCGCTACCACTGCATCCACCACCTCTTTCACAGCCGCGATTTCACTCATTCCCTCTTTCGTGCGAGTCGTGCTTTGCGATCCCCACTGGAAAGCTGCCATGGAACGCGAGTTCAGCACTCTTCAGTCCAATCACACCTGGCGACTTGTTGATCGACTAGTCGGTGCTCATATCATATCCAGCAAGTGGGTCTTCACTCACAAGCTTAAACCTGATGGCTCGCTTGATCGCTATAAAGAATGCTGGGTGGTTCGCGGCTTCACAGAGTGTGCTGGTGTTGATTTCAGTGAAACCTTCACGTCGGTCGTCAAACCAGTCACCATTTGCACCGTCCTTACCATCGCTGCTTACCGCCAGTGGCCAACAAGACAACTCAATGTATCCAATGCTTTTCTTCATGGCACACTTTAGGAACATGTTCTCTCTCAGCAACCAACGGGTTTCGCAGATCCTACACGCCTAAACACGGTTTGTCTTCTCGACAAGTCACTCTATGGCATGCTTTGATCACTTTGTTTCCTTTGCTATTGTGGGGGTATTGACCCCTATACCCCCATGACTAGACTTGGGCTGGCCTAGACCAGTGGGCTTGGCCCATCAGAAGACGATGTGTGGCCCGTTCGATCTGCTAGGTGTCCCACGCAAGAAAGAAAAACAAACTTGGAGATCATGCAAGATCCTGGTCGGTTAGAATAGGAATCCTTATCCGGTCAGCTATGGCAATTGTAACCAGACAGGATTAGTTTCTAGATTTGTAACCCTGCCTCCCGGAATATATAGGGCGGGCAGGGAACCCCCTCAAAACACATCTCATTATACACAGCAATACAAACTAGACGCAGGACGTAGGTATTACGCCCCCACGGCGGCCGAACCTGGATAAAAACCTCATTGTGTCTTGTGTCACCATCTAGTTCGTAGCTTGCGCACCTGTCTACCGATAAATCACTACCTTAGGCATACCCCTTGGTAGACTGCTGACCAGGTTTCGTCGACAGTGGCGCGCCAGGTAGGGGGTGTGCATACAGCTTCCCAGGCGAGCAAGATGGTCATCATCCCTGACTCCGTGGCCGTGGCGCATGGTCTCTCGTTCACCGTCGGTCAGATCACCTGGATCACCGGTGTCAACAGCTTCACCACCACTGCCAGAGGAGGCGCAGATTCGATCTACGTCGACCATGTCTTCATCAGCTACGGCTCCAACCACGCTGGCTATGGCTTCAACCACTCCAGCAACGGCTCCGACCACGTCGACAACTCGTCGACCACTTCCCTGCTACAAAAGGAGGATGATCGACAACACTGACCTGATCGAGGCTATCGACCAGGCCGGTCGCAAGCTCTCACAAACCCTGACTTTGGTAGATTCGATCCAAAATCAATCTACCGAGCAGGTACTTCTTCACCACAATAGATCTACCCGACCAGGTTGGACCCGTCGTCCAACACGGCTTGATAAAGATCTAGTGGTCACTGCTACCCCTAAAGGACGTACGGTATGCCTTCGCCTGGTTCCTACACCCAGTCTCAGGCTCTCTAAGTACCAAGTCCCGACGGACGATTGCCAGGCCCTCCCATACGGCCTAAAAAACACTGCTTCCGAGTACGCGTATCGTGCATCTCACTTGTTTATGGGTCCCATGGAGCGAGACCGCGCTTCGGATGTGTACTTCCTGAATATACCCCGACCACCGCCAGGCAACGCTGTTAACATGGTCAGAGTCCAAGAACATCGTGAAGGCTCTATTCATACACTCCCCGAGGATGACGACTCCAGCACTGGATCTACACGCTCTGTCCATACCGAGGTTGAACACCTCAATGGCGAATATGATCTGGATCCATTATCGTATCCTCCAGGCTTCCCTCCGATCCCAAGGTTCCCACCAAGACATGGCGACATGGTGCTCAACATCAACAATGACGAGCCCGCGATCACAGGAGAAACTAACGAACAACGGCAACTTCGCGAATAGCGTAATGCCGACCGCGCCGGACGCCGTCAGCATGAGGCCGAAGAAGAAGCACATCGCAGGGGACCCCGACCTCGTGATCTGGCTAACGCCTTCGATAGAGTAGGCGATAGGCAAGTTTTCAGAACCCCAAGTGCCAACGTGGCTGTCGCCATGGCTAACCTAGACCGATTACCAGACACGCTAGAAAACCAAGTGGTTCGCGAAGATATCAAAGCATATCTAACTGCCACTATGGGGCCAAACTGTCAAGCTCACTCAGCAAGCCCGAGTTGCTACAAGCACGTCTATCACATCTAGTCGGAGCCGTCATTCCCGCGCTTCAGAGCATCCAAGTCGCCAACCTCATGACGATCAGAGAGCGCCCAATCCCCCACACGGTGGTGGCAATGGCAACGGCGAAGATGGCGGTGGAGGCAGCGGTGACGAGGGCGGACAAGAAGGTGGTCGAGATCATCGTGACGACAACCGGATTCGTTGCAATCGAGATCAGGAGGTCGACCAGAACCCTCCTCACGATCTCTGGCACCGTCTTCCTCCTCGCGATGCCCATAGTCACATCACTAGTCGTGCTAATGACCGCTAGGCCCACGAGAAAGTGTGCTGCATCCAATATGACACCGAACACTGTCCCCCGGGTCTCAAACAGTTTACTCCTCGTCTCCGGCAAGTCGTCTGGCCAAAGAATTTCAAGCTTGAGAAGCTCAGGAAATACGACAGCAAGGAGACCCCTGAAAGCTAGGTCACGCTCTATGAGATCACCGTCCGGTACGCTACAGGTGATGAGCACGTAATGGCTAACTATCTTACAGTTGTTCTTGATCAGGCGGGACACCAATGGCTTCTCAGCCTCCGGGAGAACTAGTTCGATACCTGGTCAGATCTTCGGCAAGCCTTCATCGACAATTTCATCGCCACATGTGACCAGCCGGGTAACAAGTATGACCTCAAGCGCATATGTGACCGAGCAGGTGAGCCACTACGTGACTACATCTGATGTTTCTCAGATATGCGTCTCAAGATCCCAAGAATCACTCATGACGAAGCAGTCTTGGCTTTTATCAAAGGCCTTCGCCACAACGATGCCCTTAGAAGCAAGCTGCTCCGGAAACAGCCGTCTACGATCTCCAAGCTCCTCGCTACCGCCAAGAACTACGTGGATGCCGATGACGCAGAGAAGATCATTAAGACGTGGGTGGGTCATCACGCCCCGAGCACCCACTGCACCAGGATGATAAACCCGATGACCGTGGTCAGAACAACAACCGCGAATGTCACGAACGACGCAACAACAATCATGACCGGAGAGATACTCGCGATCGGTGGCCCGATAACCACGGTGATTTCAGGGGCAAGCGTCCCCGCGAAGACGACCACGGGGTCAACATAGTTAAGAAACCTACCGGTCGCCGTGATTATCAAGAGGACTATAACAAAGCTTTGAAAGGTCCTTGTCAGATCCATCCCAAGTCCAATCACACCATGGAGAACTGTCGCTTCCTCAAGAACATCTACGCCAAGCAACTTGCTAACGATGATGCTCCAAAGGCCATTGACGATGGACCGTGGCACGACGGTGATGATGACGATGATAATGAACAGGATAGAAATCCTTGTCACCAATATGTCAATCCCACCAAAACCGTCCACTCCATCTTTGGTGGGAAGGTGTCTCTAGAGTCCAAGCGCGAACGCAAACTGCTGAAGCAGGCCTGCTTGAGCGTCGTCAACACCAACGATCTCATCTCTGATCCTAGGCTCCCGGCTTGGTCCCACCGTGAAATCTCCTTCAGCCGAGTAGACCGGTGGGCGGCAATTCCAGAACCTGGTCGTTTTCCCCTCGTCCTTGACCCTTGCATCAACAGTGTCTGGTTCGAGAGGGTGCTCGTGGATGGTGGCAGTTCCATCGACATCTTGTTTCGCAGCAGTTTGCCTGCTCTTAAACTAACTCAAGCTGATCTCAAGCCTTACGATGCACAATTCTGGAGCGTCCTTCCTGGACAGAGCTCCATACCTCTTGGGCAGATCACGCTCCCTGTGCAATTCGGCAACCCAAACCACTTCCGCACCGACTATGTTAACTTTGTGGTCACGGACTTCGAGGATACTTACCACGCCATACTTGGTCGACCAGCGCTCACCAAGTTCATGGCCATACCACACTACTCTTACTTGGTGCTCAAAATGCCTACCGAACAAGGCGTCCTTATTCTCAGAGGCAATGTTTACACTGCCTACACATGTGAAGAGGAAAGCTTTAAGGTGGCAGAGGCCACCGATCTCTCAGTTCGCATGGAGCAAACACTGGTCGATGCCTCCAAGATTCCTGCCGGCCAGCTGGAGATCCCAGAGCGCCAAGCACCACGGAAGCACATCAAGTCCAATGAGCACAAGGAGATTTACCTGGTCGATGATGACCCCAGCAAGATAGCCCTTATCGAGGCCAACCTAGATTCTAAATAGGAAGACACGCTCATCAGGTTTCTGAGGGACAACGTAAGCGTGTTCGCATGGCAACCCGCGGACATGCCCGGCGTTCCTCGGCACCTGACTGAGCACTCCTTGAACGTCTCGAAGACCGCAAGACCTATCAAGCAAAAGCTATGACGGTTTGCTCACGACAAAAAGGAGGCTATTAGGGCAGAAATTACCCGGCTTTTAGCAGCTAGATTTATTAAAGAAGTATATCATCTCGACTAGTTAGCCAACCCGGTCCTTGTACGCAAAAAGAATAATGAATGGAGAATGTACATTGATTATACTGATCTCAACAAACACTGCCCTAAAGACCCTTTCAGCTTACCCCGTATAAACGAAGTCGTTGATTCCACAGCCGGCTGCGAACTGCTGTCCTTCCTCGATTGCTACTCTGGTTATTACCAGATCGCTCTCAACAAGGACGATCAGATTAAGATGTCCTTCATTACACCGTTTGGCGCCTATTGTTACACGACTATGTCATTCGGGCTTAAGAACGCGGGGGCCACGTACTAGCGTGCTATCCAGCACTGCCTTGCTGATAAGATCAAGGATGACCTGGTCGAATCCTACGTCGACGATGTAGTCGTGAAAACCAGGGAGGCTCATACCCTGGCTGACAACCTCCAGCACCTTCACGGCTCTCAACAAGTACCAATTGAAGCTTAATCCAAAAAAAGTGCATCTTCAGAGTCCCCTCTGGTGTATTGTTGGGCAACATCGTTAGTTACGATGGCATACGCCCCAACCCGACAAAGATAAATACTATTTTAGATATGCAGCCACCCAAAAACGTCAAGGATATCCAGAAGTTCACTCAATGCATGGCCGCCTTAAGTCGTTTTATCTCACGACTAGGCGAAAAGGGCCTGCCTTTTTTCAAGTTACTCAAGGCTTCAAAAAAATTCGTCTGGTCGGCAGAAGCTGACGCTGCCTTCACACAACTCAATGAATTTTTAACCTCTTCTCTAGTCCTTACAGCACCTCAGAAAGACGACGTTCTTCTTCTCTACATCATGGCCACCGACCGCGTGGTCTCCACAGTCATTGTGGTCAAGCGTGAGGAACCCGACCACGTGTACAAAGTCCAGCGTCCCATTTACTTCATCAGCGAGGAGCTTAATGAGTCCAAAGCCAGGTACCCGCAAGTTCAAAAGCTGATCTATGTCATTCTGATTACATCCCGAAAGTTGAAACACTACTTCGACGGATATCGGGTGGTTGTCAAGACTAACTTCCCATTGGGAGACATCATTCGAAATAAGGACGCTAATGAACGCATTGTCAAATGGGCAATTGAATTATGCCCTTATTCAATCGAGTTCCAGGGTCGCACGTCCATCAAATCTCAGGCTCTGGTGGATTTTATCGTCGAATGGATAGACCTTAGCGCACCTCCCAATCAGGGGCCAGTCGAATACTGAAAGATGTATTTCGATGGCTCCCTGAACATCGATGGCGCAAGAGCAGGCATGCTCTTTATCTCACCAACCAACGAATAGCTCCACTACGTCTTATGAATTCATTTCCCTGCATCTAACAACGCGGCAGAATACGAGGCCTGCCTACACGGCATCCGGATTGCTGTCGAGCTTGGTGTAAAACGTCTCTACATCTATGGCGATTTGGCCCTAGTCATTAACCAGCTTAATAAAAATTAGGGCATGACTAGCGAGCAGATGGATGCTTATTGCAAAGAAATCATAAAGCTTGAAGGCAAATTCTATGGCATCGAATACACACATGTGGTCCGGGACAAAAACAAAGCAGCCGATGAGCTGTCTAAGTTAGGGTCATCCCGAGCTCAAGTCCCACATGGCATGTTTGTCCAAGACCTTGTTAAACCATCCATCAAGGAAGAAGTAGATCAAGTGGTCGAGAAGCCTCTAGACCAACCTCTGATGGCTACGGTTCCTCCTCCGAGCACTACGGAATCCTCTCTGACAGCACCTGTGGTACCTTCGACCAACGCTGATGATTGGATGGTACCTTTTATCAAGTTTCAGCAGGATGGGACCGGTTACGCTGATCGAGCAGAAAACGAGCGGCTCATGCGCCGCAGTAAGTAGTATTTACTGGTCGATGGTGTCCTGATGCACAAAAATGCAAAGGAGGCAGTTCTGATGAAGTGTATCACTCGAGAAGCAGTTATTCACCTGCTCCATGAAATTCATAGTGGTACTTGCGGCAATCATGTCGCCTCTCGAACCCTGGTCGGAAGGCTTTCCGAGCAGGTTTCTACTGGCCGTCTGCCATGGCTGATGTAGAAAAGCTAGTCCGCCACTGCAACGGATGTCAGTTTTTTGCCAAACATATACACGTACCAGCACATGAGATTCAAACCATACTAGTCTCCTGACCGTTTGCATGCTGGGGACTGGATATGATTGGCCCCTTCAAACCGGCTCCTAGCAATTTCAAATGTGTTTTCGTTTTGATTGATAAGTTTTCTAAATGGATAGAGTACATGCCTTTAACCAAGGCATCATCAGAAAAGGCGGTTGAGTTCCTTGATCAGATTATTCACCGTTTTGGTCTCCCCAATAGTATAATTACTGACCTGGGAACTCAGTTCACTGGCAGTACATTCTGGGATTTCTGCGATGAGAGAAGCATGGTTGTGAAGTACGTGTCAGTAGCGCATCCCAGAGCTAATGGGCAGGTCGAAAGGGCCAATGGAATGATCCTCGACACATTGAAGAAGAGGTTGTACAAGAAAAATAACAAAGCTCCTAGAAGATGGCTTAAGGAATTGCCGGTTGTGGTCTTGGGACTGCGAACCTAGCCCAGTCGCAATACTGGTGCCTCCTCATATTTCATGGTCTATGGGGCAGAAGCAGTACTCCCTACAGATATCGCTTTTAGATCACCGCGTGTTGAGAATTTCGACGAAGACATGTCTGATGAAGCACCTGAACTCGAGGTCAACTGCTTTGAAGAACGACGGCTTGACTCCTGTGTACGTACAGCCAAGTACCTAGCTGTACTACGCAGATACTACAATAGGAATATCAAAAAACGTCTCTTCGTAGTCGGGGACCTGGTCTTGAAGTGAAAAACAAACCAAAAAGGCATGCACAAGCTCTCATCTCCTTACGAAGGACCATTTGAGGTCATTGAAGTCACCCGGCCTACTTCATACAGGCTGGCTCACCTCGATGGTACTAAAGTACCCAACTCCTGGCATATTGACAAGCTTAGGCGTTTCTACCCGTAGAGCGCATAAATAAAGATATGTACCCTTCTTGTACTTTGATTATTTCAATAAAGCAGTTATGTTTCTTCTCGATCACTTTAATGTGTTTGTTTAGCAACTACTCTCCAACTAATATTTTATAACTAAGCCAGTTGACAGACCATCATTTTTTCTCGAGTTCTCGGAGCCAGCCCTGTCTCTGGCCTCTCCCTACGCGTGCATGGGATCCGCTCTCTACGCTCCGGGTGGTCAGCAGGTGCTCTCTGATCGGATCTGCATGTTCTTATGAGTGTACAAACTCTGTGCTTCACTCTCAGACCACATGTCCGACCAGGGCCATACGGATTCACAAAATGACGTGTCTACCAAGTGTCACAACTAAACTAGAACACTTGTATGTTCTAACTTAGTTATCGATCGCACAACAATATACAAGCTTACCATGTTTTTAGGCAAAACAAGCAACACAAGCTTACATTGTTGCAATATCACTTTATTACAAGCTTGCCTGATGAGGTACAAGTTTACAATAAACTAAAACTATTGTCTACTCTACAGTTACAGGTAACCAGCTACTCTACGGCCATGGCGCTGCCTCTGCTGATCGAGCTTGAGCCGCAGGAGTCTGGCTGGTCGTGACCGCGAGCTCCGGCTGCTCCCTGCTTGACGACTGCCTGCCCTGGGATTGGCTGGTCGAGATCGCAGTCCCAGGTGGTCGGCTTGAAGACCCTGGAGCAGACGTTGTCGGCACTCGCGACGGTGGCATTGGCGTTCCACACAAGTTTATATCACCAATTATCATCGCTGTCAGCTCGAATAATTGGCCCCACAGCTCTCCCGCTTCTTGCACGCTGACTTCCTTGTGGTAGCCCTTCGTGAAGCACGTGAAGTCGATCAGGAGATAATGCACGCGCACCATGCTTAGCACATGGGCGCCCACAAACTCCTCGGCCTCCTTCACGAACTGTTGAAGCCAGCCACAGGCAAGCTGGCATTTGTCTATCACGCCTAACTGTTGGCTTCCTTTTCGGTTGGCGGCAGTCCCGGGTCGAGCAAGTTGAGCACCGGTCCGATCCCCCACGCCATTTGCACGCATCAACCCTTACAGAGGTCGTGGTCCTTTTGGATCTCGAAAATATGCTTCTTCGCATTGGTCTTTAAGGCTGCGGCACGGTATTCTGGTCAACACAAACGTCAAAGGATGTATATTGGGCCATGAAAGTGGCACTTACTCGTTATCTCTTGGTTTCTGGTTTTCACCTCCTCGGTGATGTTTATTAACTGGTCTCGGAGTCGTGTGTGGTCCTCTACCAGCTGAGTGTTCTCCGCTGATAGTCGGGCACACTCCGCGGCCATGCGCATGTTTTCTGCTTGTAGCCTGGTAGCCTCCTCCGCCAAGTCTGCAACACGTTCCGGGAGACACATCAGTGTGTATCAACGTTAAAGACCAGTTTTTGGACATGCGTGGCAAGGATAAGTTACCTGCCCTTTCCCGCTCTTTCTGACCAAGCTGAAGGATAGCACTAAGCCTTTGTGACTCGAGATCCGTCTGGTCCTTTTTAGCAGTCTCGAGCCGCTTGCGCAGACGCTCTACTTCAGCTGTCAGCAGCTTGTTGTCTTTGGCAATGCCTTCAATCTAGTCAAAGCACTATTTTTGGTACTTTGCTGTCTTCACGAGGCCCTGTAAACCACAGATAATATCATTTCTGGGTGTTCAAATCCTAAGGCTGGTCTACGATAGTGCTCAAGGGGTCCTCTTACATGTACTTCTCCGCTGAGTCTTTTTACTGCTCACTCCACTCTTTGTGTATCCTCATCGATGGAGATCTCCTCGTGCCAGACATAATGGTCTCCACGTCCACGGCAGACGTATACATGTTGACGCCCGTCTTGTGGATGCCCTTGGATCTCCTCGACAACGTCGTCATCTGACTCCGCCGCCTACACGGCATCGGCTTGCTGCTGCACTTGGTTGAGCCTAGCAGTTGATGTCATTGTTGCCGCCTTACCTCGGGCTGCGGCGGTCGGCAGACCACCTTGCATTGTGCTTGTGGTGGCCGTGGTCTGCTCAGGCACGCCTTGCCTGGTCTTGAGGACTCGCTTTTTCACTCGGTGGCTCTGAAAGCCCTTGCTCGGACGCCACCTGCTCTAGGGCCTCTTGCTCGAGCACCTATTTGGGCACCTACTCGGGCACTCCCGATGTCGTGGTGGTGGTCGCCTCGGTCGCCCCGGCAGTGGCCAGTTGCTATGACTTCTCCATTGAGGCCGAGCTAGCAAGTGACAACAGCACAGTCACTTCTTATACGCTTGATAATACTATTGACGCCCTATTTACTGAGTTTTCAGGAACTTACAGATTCGAGCTCCGATGTATGGTGGTGAAGGCGCGACGCTGTGGTTGCCCTGGCTTGGGCGCTGGGCGGCGGAGCCCTGGCCTCCATCTTGTGGTGGTGGTCTGGCTTCCCCTTCAGTTGTCCTCGTGCTTGGCGTCGGCCCCATTGGCGGCATCTGGCCTTCTTGCGGTCCCTTTGCTGGTGGGGTCGATCCCTCCTGCATCACCTGCTTGCTCCTCTTCCGTCGAGGATTGAGCACGTCGACGCTCGCATCCGCCTCCGCCGTTTCTTCTTCGGACCAGTCTATTATGGTCCGACGGCGCTTCCTGGTCGAGCCTTCTGGGCTCTCGCTTGCCTACGAGCTCCTGGCCCTCTTTTTCGACTAGTCGGTGGTGACTGGACTCTTACCAATTCCTGCTCGTGCTCTGGAATCATGGTCCTCCTCGACATAGCACCGCTGCATGATCCGTGGAGGTGGCTCCACGCTCTGCGGATGCTCGACTCTAGGCGCTAACGACACAAATAGGTTGTCTCTCTACGCTGTGCACCTGTATACATGCAAAGACAAGACAAAACACGATTTTTTCCTCTACGATGGTCGGCAACACTACTCGGCTCTAAAAAAATTTTGGTTGTTTACCTTCGGGGCTGGTCAAATGAGCTTGTACGCATGATGGATCCTGTTTAGAGGCGAGTAGCTCTGGTCCGCCAGATTGAACAACTCCCCAATCCGGCGAATGACTTCATCGCGATCTAGGTCCTCCGACTGCATCCTCGTCTGGTCGGCCAAACCTTGGTACTCCTACCCGGCGTGTACCCTTCTCTAGCAAGGTAGCACACGCCGGCTAATGAAGCTTCCGGCCACAACCGGTCCGTCCAGGCAGCTCCACGGGAGTAGCGCCATTAACTCCTCTACTTGCCTGGCCAGTTCTGGTCGTTCATTCCAGGACACCCTCTTGTCCGGAATGTACCCAACGTCGCACAGTTTAGCATTGTCGGGCTCTTCGCGGATGTAAAACCACTTCTTGTACTAGTCTCCAAGCGAGGTGTTTCAGGGACAGTTCAGGTATTCTTGCTTCATCCCATCCCAGAGGGTTAGGTATACCCCACCGACAATATTGGAGCCGTCTTAGGACCCTTTCTTCCTCAAGCAGAGCATATAACGAAAAAGGTCAAAATGGGGTTGGATTCCCCCATATGCCTCACATAGGTGGATAAAGACAGAAACAAGGAAAATCGAGTTGGGATGCAAATTGCAGATCCCAATCTCGTAGTACAAACAGAGACCCTAGAGGAATGGATGGATAGGAACCCCAAAACCCCGCTTAAAGAAATCTTCAAAGACAACTATCTCACCAGGCTGAGGACTGGGGTAGTTGTCGCTGCCCGCTGGCCGCCATCCAGCAAGCTCCCGGTTGTGCAGCATGCCCAGGCCGACGAGGTCATTGATGGTTGACTCGGCGGACTTCGATTTCCACCACTCCTTTCTCATCATCTCCGCCCTCTTTGCCGCTTCTGTCCTGGCCATCTTCTACCTCTCTCGCCTCTTTATCTTGGCTTTGTTGGTGTACAGAGAGCACTTCGCTCCTAATGCGTGGCGAGGTGTGCTAATGGCGACGGCGGACTGGAGGAAGAAGGCATTTGGTAGGCAAACTGTGATTGTTGGCTGTAAATGGGGAACGGCTGCTCCGGGGCTATTTATCTCATTCACTGTGCCGTTCCATCTCCCCGAGATTCTTGGGATACGTGCGCATGAAACGTGGCACGATCCCTTTGGTTTCCACTTTTTTCTAGTTACTGCGCCAGTAAATGTGCGTCTCGTTTCCTCTGCGGGAGGGCCCACACCGGCATGCTACATCTGATGGCCGGTTCGTTATGACACTGACAAGGCAGACGACCGTCACATCAGTCAACTTTTCATGACATCATGACAGAGCAAGGAAGACCAAAAACTACAAATTAAATATTTTGAGTCGGAAAGGAAGATAGTAATAGTCACTCGGGGACTGGTCTGGCCACCGATTGTCATCGACCACCGAGCACGTTATATTCCTTGACTAGACTCGGGGACTCACCGACCACGTCTCATTCTGCTCGGGGACTCATCAACCATACCACATGCTGTGCTCGGGGACTGTTTTCTGACCACGGCTCGACGCCTGATTTCCTCGGCTACATGTGAGATTGGACTCACATACAGTTGGGAGATCATTGCTCTTTCAACCTTGCTATAAGGTTCATGCTTCGCCTTCCAGCAAGCTCGGGGACTACATTGGTACGATGCATCTGTCAGTGCATCTTAGTATTAAGTTTTCATGGAGTTTTATTTTAGACCCTGGCACCACGTGCCTACGTCACCTACTATCAGACTTGGGGACTAAGTAGGCACACTTCACCTACTGGTGAATGTGTTTATTTTTCGACCCCTATGCTTTGTTTACCCTGCTTATATTTTTTCAGAAATACAAGTGGGCACACTTCACCAGGAGGAAAATCTTTTTCTTTTTTAGGAGCACTATACATTCTTCGAACAACCTACTTTCTCCAGCAACAATGGAGGAATGAATGTATTATAAGCTAGTCGGACACTTGCAACAGTTGCTCGACTGATGTTTTTTTGACTGGTCGGAGATGTCAAAAACTCAAGCCTCACTGTTCAGAGAAAGATCAAGACGGCGTGTCGCATCACAATGCATAGTGCTCGGAGACCAGCTGTGGGGGTATTGACCCCTGTACTCCCATGGCTAGACTTGGACTGGCCCAGACCAGTGGCCTTGGCCCGTCGGAAGACGACATGTGGCCCATTCGATCTGCTCGGTGTCCCACGCAAGGAAGGAAAACAAACTTGAAGATCAAGCAAGATCCTAGTCGGTTAGAATAGAAATCCTTATCCGGTCAGCTATGGCAATTGTAACCGGGCATGATTAGTTTCCAAATTTGTAACCCTACACTCCCCCCGGACTATATAAGGCGGGCATGGAACCCCTTAAAACACATCTCATTATACACAGCAATACAAACCAGACGCATGACATAGGTATTACGCCCCCATGGCGACCGAACCTAGATAAAAACGTTATTGTGTCTTTCGTCACCATCTAGTTCGTAGCTTGCGCACCTGTCTATCGATAAATCACTACCTTAGACATACCCTTTGGTAGACTGCCGACCAGGTTTCGTCGACACTAAGCGACTGGCACGCTTAGCCACCTCTGCCATTGCAACTGAGTTAAGACTGGATTGAAAATTTGAATTATGCAGACTTGAACCCTTCGAGCCAGAGGAAACTGCATCATCAGAATCAAAATGAGGCCTTGAAAAAACAAAAAAAAATCCATAGAAAAATGTTCATCCTGACAAACAGGTTGATCAAGTGATTGACTCCTCTTAGAATGCCAGATGAAATCCGATTAGCATCAGAGTCAAAAGAGTTCGATAGGTCCAGATTAAAAGAGCCAATCTTGATAGTAGACCTAACCTCCACTGGCCTGGATTTAACAATCGGAGAACTTTGAACAAGCTTGTCAGCAAAACAAACCTTTTTGGAAGAAACCTTCCTAGCTGCTTTTTTCTGGCTTTTCGATAGAACTAAAGACCAAAGCTTCTCTTCCTCCTCTTCCCATAACCTTTTTTCTGTTCCCAGTGAGGAGCACCATTGCTCCACAGATGGAAATAGACATCAAAGGAACGGCCAATAAATCGTCGCAACTTATATATTTCAAACCCCACTGATTTGCAAGAGACCAAGAACATGAAATGATTATGACTCTGATATGAAACATGAAACCCTGAGGCCTGTCCACCGAGACAAGACTGCAAAGCAAGAGCTACTGAATCTTCATTGAGCTGAAAAAGATAGCGTCTGAAAGTTGTCAGGAGGAAGAAACCATTGCGCCCATCACAGCACCTATCATGAATCCATCTACCAGTGGTTCTGAACAGATCATCCTCAAAGCGTTCCTCGAACTCAAAATCAAGAAGAGAAGCAACAACCCTGCTCACGTCCATGAGCAAGAGCCAAAAAAACCACGTCCACCAAAGAAAACACCAGCCACCGAGCAAGAAGATCCAAGAAAACAACCACAAGAGGGAACACAGACCAGGAAGGAATGAGTGAAAAGCACTGAGGGTTTAGCTTACTAAGATCCATGGCGTCGAGAGCGTTGAGATTCCTGCCAAGAGCACTCGAGGGGGGCATGTTATCCCGATTTGCAATAAGCCATTTTAGGTTATTAACTTTTGTAAGGAGAAGGTATGTTAGTTTTGCTTTTCAATTCATATCTACTGATTTTGCAGTTGATTTTTTTACTATTCTTTTAGAAAGTAAAATATGTCCAGGAGCTCCCTGATGAAACTAAACTCAACCTGCATGAAGAGAATGAGGTTTGTGTTTGTGTTTTTTTGTAAGTTTTATATGTGATTTATTTTTATATTGTTTTGTTTAAAATTACTAGGAGTCCTTTAAAAGAAATGCATTCAAGGAGAAACTTACAAAATATTTTGGAGAGCATTTGCCTTATGATGTAAATTTATATTTCTGTTATTTTTTTTCTTTTCAATTTACATATTGTCATCTTCTTTTATTTTGTTGTTAAATTTATTATATTTTGTATTAGGTTGTTGATGAGTTATGTAACCTTGTTGAAGAAAAATCGTATGGGAAATGCCATTACTGTAGTTTTCTAGCACAAAGCTTAGTGCTTAGTGTTCTACAGATCCTCCTTGATGCATCTCAAAACCTAGGGAAGAAAACCCACGGTTCTCAAGTAGCACACACTACCCATCTTTGCCGTAAGACACCTGTTTGCAACAATCATGATGCTAACATTAACTCCATCAATAAAAAGCCCCACCAGCTACAGGCATATATGGAATTGTTATGTTCAATATGTTGTTCAATTATGCTTTCTTGGATTTTAGGATGCTGTCACCAATAACCACATTGCAATTTTTAATTTTTAATTTTTTCAGACATAGTTCATAAGAAGTCCCCAAGCACCCATGTTGAAAATGAAAAGCATGCTGCATCAGATAAAGGTCGCCATCATTCTGAAGATGTGCGTATATCTGGTTTTTTTCTTTTAAGTTATATTGATTTCTATTCAATCTTTAATATGTGAATCTATTTTGTTTAATTTTTTGGTAGAAAATATACAATAAAAATGAAGGTACTAAAAGCTTTTTGAACCAAATCAAGGCAAATCCTGTTCCTATTCTGGACACACCAGTAATCTTGTTTGGGAGGGAGTTCAGTAGAAATACATTTGTATCATCGCAGGAAGGTAGTGTATTCTTTTGTTCTTCATATCAATTTTGTATTATCAATTATGAGTTTCTAATATTTCTGTTTACTGTGTATTTTTTAGCTCTAGCAATGCCCATGAAACCCAAATCAATGCCTAATTGTTTCATTAGTGAATTTCCTCTTCCTGCAGTTCCGCCATTAAAGCTCCAATTGCCAACCCTATCAAAGATGTAAGTTCTGTATAATTGGGCATAGTTTTTTCTTGATATGTTATATTAAGTTGTTGCTCATGGTCAAAAAAAAAGTTTCTTATTTTTGAGATTTATTGTATGTGTTTGGGGCAGGTGTCACCTGAGGTCTGTATTTTAAAGGAAACAAAATCCAAAGTTAGTTGCTTGGACTTGGGAAAATTAGCTGACCAAATGTATAACAAAAAGAATGTGAACATCGCGATGAGCAATAACATCACTCATGCAGTTGAAGGTGAATTGTTTCTATTATTGTTTAGTATAACTTTTTTTTAGTTTTAGTTCTGTTTGATTTCAGGTTTAGTTTATTATAAACTATTTTCATTTTTAGTTCAGTTTAACTCTATTAGAATCTATTTCACACACTCCCTTTGTTTAGTCATTGTCTTGTCCTTTTGCTTTTGCTCATGTCAGCTTCCGCTATCTGCCCATTGATATTTGTTTTTCTGTTTCTGGCTGCAGAGTGTCACCATACGGCATCGAGTTGCAGCACCTGAACCTTGACGAGGTCCAGAATAGGAACATGATTTGCCTTGATTTGGTTCAAAAAGCTTTTAGTACCTTCATTTCCATTGTATATTTTCTACCAAAAAATTAAACAAAATAGATTCACACATTAAAGATTGAATAGAAATCAATATAACTTAAAAGAAAAAAACCAAATATACGTGCATCTTCAGAATGATGGCGACCTTTACCTGATGCAGCATGCTTTCCATTTTCAACATTAGTGCTTGGAGACTTCTCATGAACTGTGTCTAAAAAAATTAAAAAATAAAAATTACAAAATGATTATTGATGACAGCATCCCAAAATCCATGAAAACACAATTGAACAACATATTGAACATAACAATTCTATACATGCCTGTAGCTGGTGGGGCTTTTTTATTGATGGAGTTAATGTTAGCATCATAGTTGTTGCAAACAGGTGCCTTACGGCAAGGATGGGTAATGTGTGCTACTTGAGAACCGTGGGTTTTCTTCCCTAGGTTTTGAGATGCATCAAGGAGGATCTGTAGAACACTAAGTACTAAGCTTTCTACGAGCAAACTACAGTAATGGCATTTCCCATACAAATTCTCTTCAACAAGGTTACATAACTCATCAACGACGTAATACAAAATATAATAAACTTAACAACAAAATAAAAGAAGATGACAATACGTAAGTTGAAAAGAACAAAAAAATAATAGAAATACAAATTTACATCACAAGGCAAATGCTCTCCAAAATATTTACCTAAAAAAATAATATACTTACACTCTCATCATCTTGAAAATCTTCAAATCGAAAAAAGTGTTATGCTGCCCTACTCGAACATAAAATGAATTACCACCATCATCTGCAGGGTTCTTCCTTTTCGTATCCATCTGATTCAGAAGAAAAAACATTATAAAATGTGAAAAAATAGTGATTCTGAAATAAGAATAATAAGGGCAGTTGTACTACTAAAAAAAAGCTCGCAGGCCAAAAATAAAACTGAAAGAAGCTACAGCTCAAAAAGACACAAGGCAGCGTTGATTAAACACAAGACTTGGCAAACTTGGATAAAAAAACAGCCTAGACTGTAACAAAAAAAATGAAAGGCTCAATTACTAACCATTCAAACATTGATCCGAAACTAACCTACATCTACCAATCTACCAACGGGCCAAAGCATCCCTGAAACTTAAACTAAAAAAGGAGACTAATAGAAGAAAAAGATAGCTATAAAAAAACAGCCAAGCATGTAAAAAATTATAAAGCTAGATTTGTATCTTGAAAATGATACTGCACCGGAAATGAAAACCACACTAAGCTCAGTCAGCTAGTACTCTGAATTTTTGAAAATGCCACTGCTACTACTGCCGAACTACTAGTTTTGAACTCACTGAATCAAGATATCAGGCTGCAACTGCTTCTGACAAAACCAAGCTACAACAAGACAAGATAGAAACCTCAACTGCTGCTGCACGAAGTAACTAAAACTTAGTACCTACAAACATGATGGGGCTCAGCTACTTCAACTCATACTAGACCTCAATTGCTGTTGCACGAAGTAACTAAAACTTAGTAACTACAAACATGATGGGGCTAAGATACTTAAACTGATACTAGGATACTAGAGAAGATATGCTTATGGTTGTCATCGTGAGAAATAATCAGGTCTCGAAGATTTCATGCCATCATAGGACCCAGTAATTAAACAAAAATCATTAAGCATTTAAACAAAAGACAGTAGAAGATAATCAAAGAATCAAAAGGTCTATTTAAACTGCAACCAGATCCTAGCAAGCTAACAGTAACCACAAATGGCAACTGCACAAACCTAAATAGTTAGATGGAGAACAAAAACACTGAAATTGAATATACCATAGCATGCAATAATTTACTGCTAGAGGATTAAAACAAACACAAGACTATGCTGAATATATAATTATGATGACATATATATAAAAAAAATAAAACTGGACTAATAACTAAAATATACTGAAAAACTAAATCACTATGGGATTAGTAACTATAACTGAAACTAAAATACCGAGAAAAAAACCAAACCACCCTGGACACTAACAACACTACATCTATGTAGCAAAAAAAACAGGGTCACTAAAAAAGAATAAATATTAATGCTACTTAAGTAACATTTCAATCATTCTAATTCTGGCATAGACATGCAAAACATAGATTTAGTCTTTGTCTCAAACATTGAGTTTCGGCACAATTAGCAGAGTATTTACAATTACCACTGGAAGCAAGAGTACTGGTACAACAGAACGAAGGACACTACTCTGTGGTAAACTAAAGCAACGAGGACATATTGAACATGACCTGGTTTGAATTATACAAATCACACATAAAGCTGTTTTGATACATGATTAAAAATAACAGGTGCTGTCAAAGGTGAAAGAAGAGTACAATATTTCACCCAGTCAGAAAGTCAGTTGAGACGAGAGACAGCTGAGAGCTAGTTCCTGTTCTTAATGACAGTCTATGTCAGATTTTTCTGAATATCACGATATCATCAAAGACAAAATGAAACCTGATTGAATATCCGGCACACGACCCATCAGTTCAGAAGAGCCTAGCTAAATCACACATGAATGTGACTGGATGAGAGGTGCTCTGTTGGGCACCTGAGTTCAGACACTGAGACACTGATACTTCAATTTTCACAAAGTGCACACAGGTGAACAAAAATTGGCAGAGGCATTATATCTTAGCATCAGACGCAAAAAACATGTGCACCTTATACTCTGATGAAGAATTAACATAACGCATAAGCATGCATATGTTGACGAGATGAGCAGCCAGAGCTAGCTGAGAAAACAAAACAGAACAGCCGAGAGTATGTCGACCCAGATCTATGGTCCAGAAATAATTTCGACAACAAAAAAAACCTGCCCTCTTCTTCCCCACGCCCGGCATGGGCGGCCCAAAAGCTCCCCACTCCCCAGCCACCGCAGGTCCTCCCCCCGCCCCTCGCCACTATGCTTTGGGGCCGCCAGATCCGACCTGCCAGATGTGTGCTTATCCATCTGCCATCATGGATTTGATCGATTTTGGGCTGAGCTCCGCCACAGCCGGTGCCTTAGCACAGCACGCCACACCCCTTGCTGCATCCCCAAAACAACACCGCAAAACACAGCCACAGAGCACAGACCACAGCAGCGCTAGCTAGTGTAAGAGAAGAAAAGCACAAACACTGGGAAGGGGAGGGGGGGAGAGACGAACCCTAGACCAGTCGCCACGAGACCCGGCGAGCTGCACGCCTGGAGACCTCTAGAAAAATCGCCTTCAACCGAGAAGACAAGCAGACGAAAACAACGCATATAAAAAACGAGCGTGGTTCCCAAAATCAAATACTGTTCAATGGACCAGAAAGTGAGCGACACAACAAATGAAATCAGGAGATGCAAACGGGTGTCGTGTAACAGACGGCTGAAACGACGCTTGTGAGAGATCTGACGGCACAAAAATTCCAGTGCTGGATCTCACAGAAACAACCGAAACTAGCCCAAGAAGACACAAAAAATAATCGACTGACGACGAAAAAAACAGCCAAAAGATGGTTAGAAATCTCTTTTTTATTTTTCTGTTTCCACTTCCCACCATCGGTTCTGTACATGACTTTTTCTTCTCTTTTTTATCTCCCACTTTTTCTTATAAAAATAATAATAAACATATTATGAGTCTGCTATTTTTTACTTTCCAAAACGCGCTCATGCCCTCCGTGTGTCCAGTATGTGAGTCCGGACTCATGATCCGTGCTCATATAAGTAACCACAACTCGTATTTCTTCTCTTTTGTATCTCCCACTTTTTCTTATAAACAAAAATAAGGGTGCTCTACCATTGACCGTTGAGCCACAGGGCGGCCTGTGTAGAAGAATGGGAGCCAACAACCATTCGTGTTGATCTCTGTTGAGTACATATACAGGTTACAAGGTGGGGGCGCACGAGTGCGGAACGTCGGTGACAGAGTGGCCAGCCACACGTCCAGGTGAAGACTAACAACCGTAGACAATGTCGTCTTGTACAATGCTTCAACACCCCATCCCCCCGGCCTGGCAGTCTGTTGGGTCAGCGACACGACGCACAGACTGGATCGGAATGCAATGCCTGGAATGTCGTTGTAGGCAAGCCTTTGTTCATCACGTCCGCGTACTGCTCGCCGGTGGGTACATGAAGAACTCTAAGTTCGCCGAGCTGGACACGCTCTCTAACAAAATGTATGTCCAACTCTATATGTTTGGTTTGTTTGTGGTGAACCAGGTTAGCCAACATATAGACCATGGATACATTATCACAATTCGTCACCGTAGCCTTGGCAATGCCACAATGGAGCTCTCCCAGCAGCTTATAGAGCTAGATGCATTCGGCCGCAGCGTTGGCGATAGCACAGTATTCAGCTTCCGCGCTAGACTGTGACACTGTCGGCTGCCTCTTGGATGACCAGGACACCAGTGCATCACCAAGAAAGACACATAAGCCTGAAGTTGATCACCATGTGTCGAGGAAGCCAGCCCAATCAGCATCGGAGTACGCCATGATGGAGAAGTTGTTGCCGGTGCGGAGCTAGAGTCCCATATCGCTGGAGCCCTGGACATAACGAAGAATCCGCTTGAGCAGCGCCTGATGTGGAATGCGCGGGTCGTGCATATGAAGGCACGCTTGCTGGACCACGAACGCTAGGTCCGGGCGCGTCACAGTGAGATACTGGAGTGCCCCGTCCTGACTGTGGTAGCTGGAGGCGTCGTCAATCTTCTCACCATCAGTAGACAACTTTCCTTTGGCATCAATCAGCGTCGACGCTAGTTTATAGTGCACCATGCCAGCACGATCAAGAATGTCTTCGGCGTACCGCTGTTGAGACAAGTAGAAACCAGCAAGAGTACGCTTGACATCAATGTTGAGAAAGAAACGAAGTTCACAGAGGTCCTTGATGGCAAACTCAGCACGGAGGCGATCAATATCCGTTGGAGAAGAACTTTGCTAGAGCTAGTGAGGACCATGTCGTCCACATAGAGAAGAAGGTAGGTGGTATCAGGACAACGTTGAAGGACAAACAACGAGGAATTAGATCGTGTCGGTTGGAAACCGAGCTTGATAGCAAAATAAACAAAGCGATCATACCATGCCCACGGGGCTTGCCAGAGGCCATAGAGTGACTTGTCAAGAAGACAGACCGCGTTTGGGCATGCAGGATCTATGAAACATGTTGGCTACTGGTAGAGAACATGTTCCTGATGTGTGCCATGAAGAAAAGCATTGGATACATCGAGTTGTCTTGTTGGCCACTGGCGGGAAGCAGCAATGGTAAGGACAGTGCGAATGGTGACTAGTTTGATGACCGACGTGAAGATTTCACCGAAATCAACACCAGTACGCTGTGTGAAGCCGCAAACCACCCTGCGTGCTTCATAGTGATCAAGCAAGCCATCAGGTTTAAGCTTGTGAGTGAAGACCCACTTGCTGGATATGATATGAGCACTGACTAGTCGATCGACAAGTGTTGACGGTCATTAAACACCAAATATAACCATCAACTATTGCATAAATTGATATGAAATGAATCACAAACTATAGCTATAGGGTTTGGCTCTAACAAATTCCACGAGTTTTGGTGCTCTCACTTGTCTTACAGGAATATTTAATTTTTCACCAAATAAAAGTATCCCAATGATGAATTGGAGTGCACCATTGTGAAAATATCATCGAGACGATTGAAATAGATATATTACTTGCAATATTTGGAGCCCAGAATAAAAAGATATTAAATTTGCGATGAAACCTACGTGGGAAGACTTTAGAAGACTCCAAAGGCGAATCACCGAAACGGAGCCTGAGAGGTTTCCATGTGGGGCCGGGCAGCCCCACCCCCATACCGGCTAGCATATGGGACCCATGGGTAAGCCTCTCCTTCGTACGTCGGTTCCCACCGCCTTCAAGGATGCATCTACGCTGTTCTTCAAGTCGGTTTGATCCGAGGGCTCACGTTGTACCCTCCGCCCTATATAAGCAGCCCTGTATCCCCTCCCTAGAGCCATTCCTGAAACCCTAATTCATATTCATCTCTTTAGATCAAGACCACATCAGGAGAAAGTAGGGCTAGACTCTCCAATATAGTAGCTTAGTTCTAATTGAGAGTTAGAGAGAGAGTCGAGCTACGCTAAGGTTTTGGAGAATTCTTTGGAGGTCTGGTATATCTTTGTATCTTACCTTTGCAAGATTTATACTTTAATATATTTATCTTCTCTATTTACTTTTATGCCTTCATGTGTGTGGTTAATACAGTTGTTATACTTTCACATGGGATCTCCGCTCGTATTGAGTGCTCTAGTTATCAAAAGTGATTAGAGTAGTAATCAATAGTGTAGACATGGTGTCTAGGCTACGGGTTACCTGAGATTGTGCCCAATCCCATGGATAGTTGTGGTAGCCCCAGGGGTGACTTCTCTATCGTGCAGTTGTAATCCACCACGTTCAGATTGGTGTCCATAGAGCTTTAGGTAGCCTTCCCCCAACTACGCTTCCTCATCCCCCTCGAGAGTCGGAAAGGTCCTGCTGCTCCAAAGTAATATTGTGTGATCGCTATATCTATCTATGTTACAGTTATCATAGAACCAAAGTAATAGAGAAGTATATGGGAACCTTGAACTCTCCTGCTGTCCTCTCAATTTAGCTAAACTACTCTTTTATCATAGAATTCTCCTATGTGTGTGTCATTATGCATAACTCCTATCATTTATCACTTACCCCACTATAGTCTAGTTGGTGTATTAAGTTAGTAGATAGAAGATGGTGAATTATCAGTTTCTTTAACCATTGTTTCTCTGTGGATAAATACGATACTCTAGAATACTCCCGGGTAAAAGCTATAACAGTATTCGTGCGCTTGCGGAATTTTTTGTGTACGTTAATAAATACCAACATGCTTTTTAGCGCCATTGCCAGGGAAGCAATTGGCATAAGAATTTTGATAGTGATCTTGATATTTGCTAATTCAGTGTACCACTAGCTTTAGTAGGATTACCCCTGTTCAGTTCAATTATGGAATAGACAGGACATCAGACGCCGTTTCGACCTTCCGGCAAGTTTCCACAAGAGAAGAAGAAACATTGAAGAACCCTAGGGTGCCTCAACATTCATGATCCGTCAACTCTAGAACCTTGCAATCTCACAGATTTGTGTGTGTGTGTGTATATATATATATATATATATATATATATATATATATATATATATATATATATATGAGTTAAATGCATCAAAGACCTCTGAACTTGTAAGTGTGTGTCATATAGGTCCCTGAACTTTGAAAATGTATTTCTGGCCTCCTAAACTTGTTAAGTGGTACACCGCAGGTGTCACAGAACCTCCTAATTATGATGGCCCATAAGCACACGTCATTGTCATAATGACCTCTGACAGTCGTACTTATGTTCACCATAACTTAAAAGGCCTGCTTTCCTCCGAACAGGATCCAATCACAGGAGTATTGCAATATTACAACAGTTTATTCAAAATATTCAACAGAGTAAAGTAGCGGAAGTCTTACAATAACTTAGGTTACAAACCAGTTTTCAAACTTAAAACCTTAGGTAACATTATTACAAACCAGTAGTAGAGAAGTATCGGTAGTAACTTTATTACATCACACAAGCGAGATGCCTTGCCCAAAGGCCACACAATCTACTCGTCGTCACTGTCTTCAATCACGACGGTCATGCAACAAGGCTCGAAGCAGACTTGTTCATGAACCGCACCTGCAACAAGGGGTTAACAAACCCTGAGTACGAGAGTACTCAACAAGACTTACCCGACTAAGACAAAGACTCCAAGGGCATGCTAGCTTTAGGGAATCAAGGTACGGGTAATCAAGAATCAAATTTTCTTTTTGCAGAAAAGCTTATTAAAGTAAGTCCTTATCTTCAACATTTTACTTTTACCATTGATGGTTCATTAACCAATTCTAGGTGATCCTAATCTAGATCAAAGTAATTATCATCAAAACCTTTCTCATTCTTTCTTTCAATTCTAGTTCTTAACTACGATGTTGGTGCAAGGCCAAGACTCCTTTCTCGTGGAGTAACGACGATTCGAACCGCTTCATTTACCCAGCTGGGGATTCCTAACCACACGACATATGTAGAACTGAATCTTGCATATATCAACTCTTACCCGAATAACCCAAAACCAGAACGTGTCCATCGCCACCCGAGAGCACAGTACTTCTCGAACCCGGCCCAATTCTAGCCCCGAGGGTACACGTTACTCTCGCCATCTCTCCACTCCCAGTGCGAGGTTAGACGTTCTCGTAATGGACTAACCAAAGTAAGGCTTACCCGACATGGGCACATGGCTAGTACTAATAAAAACTCCATGACGCGAGGGCCAACAACGTACGGTCCTTAACTGATAAGGCGGAAACAATACAGTGGGACTCCTTTCCCAATGCATGTTAGCAGTGGCCAAACCACCCGCCCGATCTTACAAGTTCATTCACATATTTCAATATTCATTCGATATGCCGTCATGGCTATGTAAACATTCATTTAAAAGCTTAACTTCTAAGCATAGCGAAGCATACTACGCATTTTCCGTAAAGCAGGTATCAAGGTTGATATCACAATAATCAAGGATGATAATGCAGCAATTAGGTTATCACTCAACTCCTAATTACTTAATGCAGTCAACCATAATATAAATAATAAAACATTTGTAAAACTCAAGGTAGGGTTTAAATGCACCGGGGCTTGCCTTGCTCAAACACGACGACCGACTCAGACTCGAGGACTTCACCCCCTGGTCCGGAACCCACCGACGATCGCTCTTCTCCGGAAGCTTGATCGACGACTTCGGCTTCCTCGAAAGCGGAGACTACACGAATACATAACATGCTTTAACATGATGCTCGATGATAAACATGATGCTTGATGATAACATGCTACGAGTTACTACTGGAGTACAACTTACTTCTACGGTACAGTCGCAAACAGAAAACCTACTAACTAGAAGCGACGATTCCAGCGATACCAGCTTTTAACCTAACAAGTTACTAACGAGTTCAATCATGAAATTAAGGTGCCAAAGATCACAAAAGGGTAGTGATCTAAGGACATCACTCAATCAAAAGGCACACAACACTTAAAGTTCTCAAATTAATATTTATTTTCTATTTAACTAATTAGGGCATAATTAGGAGTTGATCAAATTTTACCTAATCAAGCTCAAACTTTTTCTATGGGTTAAGAATGAATTACAACAGTGTTATAATAAATTTCATAATTTTTGGATAAATAAATTAATTATTAAAATTACTGGAAGTTGCATTTAATCTTTAATGAAACTAATTAATTCTACTGCTCAAAGTATTCAAATTCATGATTTAACATTTTTCCTAGATAGTTTATACATTGAAAAGCTTACACAAAAATTTTCATGAATTTTGGAACTCTACACAATTTTTAATGAAATAAACAAATAATAACACTATTCATTTATTTGAAAAAGAAAAACAAAAACGAAATCGGGCTGACTTTTCTTTTTCCCCGCGGTCCGGCCCAACCAGACGGCCCGCTCACGCGCGCCCGCACGCGCGCTCGCACTCGCCCGAGCGGCCCAGCACCGCGGCCCAGCCCGCGCGCGCTCACTCTCCCGTTCTCTCTCACTGACAGGCCGACCCTACCTGTCATCACCTACCTCCGCTCTCTCGTTCTCTCCCGCGCGCTCACTCACCTTCGCGCGGTGGCCGGCCGGTGACCGGGGCTTCGGTCGACCAACTGAACCGACCGACACCAACTACACCTTCCCACGACTCTATTTTACTAATTTGCCCCACGGTTCGAGCTCCGGTGACACTTCACCGACGACGGTGGCGGCTCGGCAACTACGGTGACCGACGACTCGACGACACAAAGGTGCAAAGCTTAAACTATCTAGCCAGGGAGCATCAGGGGCGTACCACGATCACAGAGGCGTGATCGGTTGAAGTGGAGAGACACTGGAGGCGGCTGGTCACGGTGGCGGGGCTCAACCGGGACGGCGGCGACCCGAGGTGGAAGACGATGGTTCCCCGGTGATCCTGAGCGGTAGCATCTACACCAAGAGGCGCAACAGGTTCGCAAGGTGATGGCGGAGCGATTGGCGAAATGGAGATGGATGCGGTGGAGCAGGGAGGGCGAATTTGGCCGGAGCAATGAGGACGATGGCGGCGGCGATGATGAAACCGGACGGCGACAGTGGCGGTGTCGGTCCCTTTTATAGCGCTGTGAAGCAAGGAAGCAGCTAGAGAGCGCGAAGCGGTCCCTGTGGTCGCGGTGGCAGGATGGAAGGTCGTGGAAGTGGCCAGCGCGACGTCGGCGGCTCGCCGGCGCCCATGCCGCGCGCTGCCGGTGCGTGATTCGCCGGTGCACTGTAGCTGTTCCCCCCCAACTTTTGAAATTCCAAACTGTTTTCTCAAATTACTCTCAAAATCATGTAACAACTTGAAAAACTTCCAATCTATGAAATCTTCAGAATTTCAAGCTCTACAAGTTTTGTATTGAACACTTTTTCAAATTCTCACTGGATTTTGAAATTTGAATTTAAACTCAAAAGGGGACACATTTTTCAGATTTGGTAATTTAGAAATTACTTTTGATTTTACATTGAAACTTCAAAATCTCCCAACATCAAAGTTGTATATCTTGACCAGACCTACAACTTTGCTGTTCAAAACTTTTTCAAAATCAGCCTCCATTTTGAAATCTTAGTTTGGGGACAAAAATGAATTAAATTTGAAATTTGCTTATTTTCAAAATTGCTCCACATTTTTACACTAAAACTTTGAAAACTCAAAACACCAAAGTTGTAGCCCTTGAAAAGTTCTACAAACTTGGTTTTGAACTTTTTTTTCCAAATTTTGCTTAGATTTTGAATTATTTCAAAAGGGGTAAAACAGGGTTTTGAAATTTAGGGTTTTCGGAGGAATTTTAAATCGAAATTTGTTACTACTTTGATTGGTGATTACTTAGTGATCAAAACCTCACCCAAGGGCATTATTTGGACCAACATGACATGGTTGACCAAATGCCACTCTTGGATGACCAATTAGCTTTTAAAAAAAAATCTTTTACATTACTCCCCAAATTTGAATTTAAATTTGAATCGGAAAACTCGTGACAAGTTTTGGGACTCCAATTCAAACTCAAATTTGGAGCTTCATTTTAGATGTTGTACTTGAGCTCATACCCTACACTTGACACTAGTGTGCAACACAGTCGCACACCTCAAATTATGCAGGGCATGGACTAAGTATTTGTGGTGGCATTCGAAATTAGGGTTTTCGGGTTCGGAGCACACCACTGAGAAACACATTCAACCTAAATAAGTAAACTCGTTTTAGTTGATGCATAACAAGTTTAACCTAACAGGGATGCTTTGCAATGCATTATGATGACATGGCAGATTAATTAGCACTATAACACCCGGGGTGTTACAGCCCTTCCCCCTTAAAGAAATCTCGTCCCGAGATTTAAAGCCTTGAGTTAAATAATGGAAAAGGAAACGTGTCAAACAAACACGTCCAAGACTTGTCTACAAAACAGGTAGGGGTTTTCTGCATTATAAAGATTTTTAAAAGGATAGGTTACAGTTTAAAGAAGAAATTGCAACCTAGATAGAAGCAAAGAACTCCGGGAAATTCTCCAGCAGATAACCTTCCGATTCCTAGGTGGCTTCCTCTTCTGAATGTTGATCCCATTGTATCTTGTACCATTTAATTGTTCTACTCCGGGTAACACGATCCTTTCGATCCAAAACTCGGACAGGATATTCAGAATATGTCAAATCCGGTTCAAGTTCAACTCCCTCAACATCAACCACTTGATCAGGTACTTGCAGACACTTCTTCATTTGTGATACATGAAATACATCGTGCACGGCTGACAGTTGTTCAGGCAGCTTTAATCTATATGCCACCTTCCCACATTTTTCAATGATTTGAAAAGGACCAATATAACGTGGTGCGAGTTTGCCTTTGACTCCAAATCTATTAACTCCTTTCATGGGTGACACTTTCAGATAAACATAATCTCCCACTTTAAACATCAAGGGTCTACGTCTTTTATCTGCATAACTCTTCTGTCGAGACTGAGCAACTTTTAAATTCTTTTGTATCTGCCTAACCTTTTCTTCCGTTTTCTTCACCAGATCAACTCCATAAAACCATCTTTCTCCTGGTTCTGACCAGTTCAACGGAGTTCTGCACCTGCGGCCATACAATGCTTCAAACGGTGCCATTTTGATACTCTCTTGGTAACTGTTATTGTATGAGAATTCTGCTAACGGTAAACATTCATCCCATTGATCTTGATAGGTGAGAGCACAAGATCTTAACATATCTTCCAAAATTTGATTTACTCTTTCAGTCTGTCCCCCAGTTTGTGGATGATAGGCTGTGCTGTAAAGAAGTTTAGTACCTAATGACTTTTGAAACTGTCTCCAAAATTGCGAAACAAACTGAGTACCCCTGTCAGTAACAATTGTTTTGGGTATTCCATGTAAACTAATAATCCGAGCAACATATATTTCTGCATATCGAGATGCTCTATAGTCAACCTTCACAGGTACAAAGTGAGCTGACTTAGTCAAACGGTCCACAATGACCCAAATTGAATCAAAGCCTCTTGAGGTCTTGGGTAACCCAGTAATGAAATCCATACTGATATCTTCCCACTTCCAGGATGGAATGGGCAAGGGTTGTAACATTCCTGCCGACTTCAGGTGTACTGCCTTCACCTTACAACAAGTATCACATCTAGCAACATACTTAGCAATCTCAATTTTCATTTTGGTCCACCAGAATCTCTGTTTCAAATCTTGATACATCTTATTACTTCCTGGATGAATAGAAAACCTTGTACTATGTGCTTCATCAAGAATGAGCCGACGTAACTCTGGAACCTTTGGGACCACTAGCCGGTTCTTAAACCATAACACATCTGCCTCATCAATACTGAAATCTGTCTGTTGACCAGTTCTAACTTTTTCTTTGATGTGAGTGATTCCGGAATTTGTTCTCTGAGCAGATACAATCTGATCTTTGAGTGTTGATTCTACTGTGACACTAGCCAGCTGACCTTGTTGAATTATTTCAATATTCAACTTTTCCAATTCGTAACACAAACTGTAATCCATTGGCTTCACAGTCGTACAATTGCAATGATTCTTTCTACTGAGTGCATCAGCAACTACATTCGCTTTTCCAGGGTGATAATGTACTTCTAAATCATAATCCTTTATCAACTCAAGCCACCTTCTTTGTCTCATATTCAATTCTGACTGAGTAAAGATATACTTTAAACTCTTGTGATTTGTATACATGTGGCAAGTATTACCTAACAAGTAATGACGCCATATTTTTAATGCATGAACCATAGCTGCTAATTCAAGATCATGTGTCGGATAATGTTCTTCATGGCGCTTCAACTGTCTTGAGGCATAAGCAATGACTCTGCCTTCCTGCATCAATACGCAACCAAGGCCAATACCCGAGGCATCACAGTAAACATCAAATGGCTTTTCTATATCTGGTTGTGCCAAAACTGGAGCAGTTGTCAATGACCTCTTTAAAATTCTAAAAGCTTTTTCACATTCTGGAGACCATATGAACTTAGTTTGATTCTTCAACAACTCTGTGATTGGCTTGGCTACCTTTGAAAAGTCAGGTATGAATCGACGGTAATAACCCGCCATTCCCAGAAAACTTCGGACTTCATGAACTGAGATTGGTGGCTTCCAATTCAGAATATCTTTCACCTTGCCAGGATCTACTGCTACTCCTTCGGCTGACAACACATGTCCTAAGAATTGCACTTCTTTTAACCAAAACTCACATTTACTGAACTTGGCATACAATTGATGATCTCTCAGACGAGTCAGAACAATTCTGAGATGCTCAACATGCTCTTCTTCACTTTTGGAGTATACCAGAATATCATCAATAAAGACAACCACAAACTTGTCAAGTTCTGGCATGAAAACTGAATTCATTAGATACATGAAATGTGCCGGTGCATTAGTGAGACCAAAAGACATAACTAGGTACTCATACAGTCCATATCTGGTGGTGAATGCAGTCTTTGGAATATCTTCAGGTCGAATCTTAATTTGATGGTATCCTGATCGAAGATCGATCTTTGAAAATACCTTTGCCCCCGCAAGCTGATCAAAGAGCAGATCAATGCGAGGCAACGGATATTTATTCTTAATGGTTACTTCATTCAGCGGTCGATAGTCAACACACATCCTTAAAGTCTGATCTTTCTTCTTGACAAAAAGAGCTGGACATCCCCATGGTGAGGAACTGGGTTTGATAAAACCTTTGTCACGTAACTCTTGCAATTGATCCTTAAGTTCTGCTAATTCATTGGGTGGCATTCTGTAAGCTCTCCGGGATATTGGGGCAGTACCCGGTTTTAACTCAATCACAAACTCTACATCTCTGTCTGGTGGCAGACCTGGTAGATCATCTGGAAACACGTCTGGAAATTCACAGACTACCGGTATATCACAAATCTCCTGTACTGAAGTTGCACATACCCTTTCAACTGTTCTCTTTAGGATAGGAAGTTGGATAAGAAGATGAGATTTATTATCTGGCAGGTTCAACCTTATAGTTCTGTGCAGTGCATCTATAAGGGCTCCTCTTTGGTACATCCAATTCATACCCAGGATTACATCTATATCCTGTTTCTGTAATATTATCATTGAGGTAGGGAATATATGCCCACCTAACTCTATAGGTACGTCACGTACCATCTCCTTAGTACACAGTCGTCCCCCGGGCGACTGGATAAAGAAATCTTCTTGTGTTCCCATAATTGGAATGTCATACTTAACAACAAAGGTGCGATTTATGAATGTATGCGATGCACCTGAATCAAATAACAGTACTGCTGGATGATTAGCAACAGGGAACATACCCATCATAACAGGTTCTCCCTCTGGGATTGCACTTGCTTGAGTGTAGAATACACGTCCAGTCTTCCTCTTCTCACCCTTACTCTTCTGAACATTCAGATTATTATTCTTGCTCTGAGGTTGTTGCTGTTGTGGTACGGGAGCTCTGGGATAATTAGGATTGTACTGCCTTGGATACGGGCAATCCTTGGAAAAGTGGCCTGGCTTTCCACAGTTGTAGCAGGGAAAGTTATGGGTTACTGGAGTCTGGTTTCGAATACCAGGGGCATTCGGCTGCTGTAAAAATTGCGGGGTTGCGGCAGGACGGAAAAACGTCTGCGGCTGAACTTGGTATTGCGGTGGACGATAAGTTGGGCGGAAATGGTTCTGAGGGTGATAAACAAACTTCTGGCGTTTCTTAATGCCGCCAGACGGACTTGAAAACACTGGCTTCTTTTTCTTCGACTCCTTATGCAGTCGGGACTTCTCTTCTGACGCAATAGCCACATTGACTATCTCATGGTAAGTAGCATTATAGCAGGTGACTAATGCTTCCTGGATTCTGGTACTCAAACCTCTCATGAAACAACTCTTCTTCTTTGCATCGGTATTCACATATTCAGCTGCATACTGGGACAGATGATTAAATTTGCCCACATATTGTAGAACTGTCTGGTTTCCTTGCTTCAGTGAGAGAAACTCCTCTAGCTTCATGGCCATGACACCATCTAGGATATAATGTGCTCTAAAGGCTTCACGAAACTCCTGCCAAGTGACACGGTGGCCAGCAGGCTGTGCGGCGACCAGATTCGCCCACCACGCCCCTGCGGCACCTCTGAGTTGTTGTGCTGCAAACACAGGCTTCTGGTGCTCTGTGCACTGTAAAAGTTCAAACTTCTGCTCCATAGTACGGAGCCAGTCATCCGCCTCTAGCGGCTCATCTGCCTTTGAGAACACTGGTGGACGGGTATCGGTGAAATCCACATAAGTGGTTTCCCCTCCATTGTTATGGCCTCGACGACCCTGATTCCCATTCTGATTCTGATTCTGAGCCAACAGGGTAGTGGCATTAACCAGTGCGGCAATAGCTTCTGCCAAGATAGGTGGAAACGGTGGGGGATTCGGATTATGGTCCCCTTCCTGGGAAGTTCCAGTACCGTCCATCTGTTGTACCCAAACCATGTTTATTTACATTGCTTTATTGAATTAAAAAGCAGTTAGGACAGAACTTGTATACAAACACAAACTTATCTTACATTATTTCATTTCAAACTGGCTTGCAAGCAAGAAACCACCCACTAAGGTTCTTAGAAAGCAGGAAAGACTACTATATTACACAACCATCCATGTCGGCCCTTCACTCCTCATCATCATCGCTGATCACGATCACTTCCTCCTCATTCTCTGGAGCACTTGCACCAGTGACATGACTTGCATCATCCCCACTTTCCATCATGGGTTCATCTTCTTCCGGATCTTCTTCATTGTCCTCTCCATCAGGAACAACCACGGCACCAACATCATCTTCTACTGCCTGGGGCTGATGATTGGGATTCATCAGATTATTTAGCCTATGAACTTCCTCATGCAGGACTGTGTTGTACTGCTCCAGGTGTGTCACATAAAGCTCCAACTCACGAACACGAGCCCTGGCTTCTGTCTCCTTTTCCAAAGACTCCTTCTGGAACTGTTTCCAAAAACGCATGTTGCGCTCCAGTCGCTCTACTTCTGATGTAAGCCTTGCAACCTCTGACTCCGAATCCGGGTTCGGATTACGGCTACTGCTTGCTCCATCAACTCTGGCGGCCAACTGATGACGCGGCACTCCTTGCGGACCCATTTTCTTGCGAGGGGTCGTCTTCACACGTGCCATCCTAAAACAAGACAGAATTAGGACGATGAGAACAGATAGGGGGATCTGAAGGTTAGCATGAATAGGATTGAACCTTACTTAACCCAAACCACTTTAAAAGGGAAGGTAACTTAAGCAGATTAATTAAACATGATGCATGCATTCGTACTTACGATCTAACAGAAAGATTTAAGTAACACATGCAATCTTTATAACATAGGGCACTATACATGATACTTCACTACGAAGCTTTCAAATATGAGCTAAGGAAACTATAGAATGGATTAAGAGAAGCAAAAGCAGTTTGGACCCAAAATATCAGTATTAAATTTGTTTGACCCAAATCATTTTGAAGTTTTACAAAGTAATACTACAATAACTCAAGTGATTATGCTCTGGTACCAGCTGTCACAGAACCTCCTAATTATGATGGCCCACAAGCACACGTCATTGTCATAATGACCTCTGACAGTCGTACTTATGTTCACCATAACTTAAAAGGCCTGCTTTCCTCCGAACAGGATCCAATCACAGGAGTATTGCAATATTACAACAGTTTATTCAAAATATTCAACAGAGTAAAGTAGCGGAAGTCTTACAATAACTTAGGTTACAAACCAGTTTTTAAACTTAAAACCTTAGGTAACATTATTACAAACCAGTAGTAGAGAAGTATCGGTAGTAACTTTATTACATCACACAAGCGAGATGCCTTGCCCAAAGGCCACACAATCTACTCGTCGTCACTGTCTTCAATCACGACGGTCATGCAACAAGGCTCGAAGCAGACTTGTTCATGAACCGCACCTGCAACAAGGGGTTAACAAACCCTGAGTACGAGAGTACTCAACAAGACTTACCCGACTAAGACAAAGACTCCAAGGGCATGCTAGCTTTAGGGAATCAAGGTACGGGTAATCAAGAATCAAATTTTCTTTTTGCAGAAAAGCTTATTAAAGTAAGTCCTTATCTTCAACATTTTACTTTTACCATTGATGGTTCATTAACCAATTCTAGGTGATCCTAATCTAGATCAAAGTAATTATCATCAAAACCTTTCTCATTCTTTCTTTCAATTCTAGTTCTTAACTACGATGTTGGTGCAAGGCCAAGACTCCTTTCTCGTGGAGTAACGACGATTCGAACCGCTTCATTTACCCAGCTGGGGATTCCTAACCACACGACATATGTAGAACTGAATCTTGCATATATCAACTCTTACCCGAATAACCCAAAACCAGAACGTGTCCATCGCCACCCGAGAGCACAGTACTCCTCGAACCCGGCCCAATTCTAGCCCCGAGGGTACACGTTACTCTCGCCATCTCTCCACTCCCAGTGCGAGGTTAGACGTTCTCGTAATGGACTAACCAAAGTAAGGCTTACCCGACATGGGCACATGGCTAGTACTAATAAAAACTCCATGACGCGAGGGCCAACAACGTACGGTCCTTAACTGATAAGGCGGAAACAATACAGTGGGACTCCTTTCCCAATGCATGTTAGCAGTGGCCAAACCACCCGCCCGATCTTACAAGTTCATTCACATATTTCAATATTCATTCGATATGCCGTCATGGCTATGTAAACATTCATTTAAAAGCTTAACTTCTAAGCATAGCGAAGCATACTACGCATTTTCCGTAAAGCAGGTATCAAGGTTGATATCACAATAATCAAGGATGATAATGCAGCAATTAGGTTATCACTCAACTCCTAATTACTTAATGCAGTCAACCATAATATAAATAATAAAACATTTGTAAAACTCAAGGTAGGGTTTAAATGCACCGGGGCTTGCCTTGCTCAAACACGACGACCGACTCAGACTCGAGGACTTCACCCCCTGGTCCGGAACCCACCGACGATCGCTCTTCTCCGGAAGCTTGATCGACGACTTCGGCTTCCTCGAAAGCGGAGACTACACGAATACATAACATGCTTTAACATGATGCTCGATGATAAACATGATGCTTGATGATAACATGCTACGAGTTACTACTGGAGTACAACTTACTTCTACGGTACAGTCGCAAACAGAAAACCTACTAACTAGAAGCGACGATTCCAGCGATACCAGCTTTTAACCTAACAAGTTACTAACGAGTTCAATCATGAAATTAAGGTGCCAAAGATCACAAAAGGGTAGTGATCTAAGGACATCACTCAATCAAAAGGCACACAACACTTAAAGTTCTCAAATTAATATTTATTTTCTATTTAACTAATTAGGGCATAATTAGGAGTTGATCAAATTTTACCTAATCAAGCTCAAACTTTTTCTATGGGTTAAGAATGAATTACAACAGTGTTATAATAAATTTCATAATTTTTGGATAAATAAATTAATTATTAAAATTACTGGAAGTTGCATTTAATCTTTAATGAAACTAATTAATTCTACTGCTCAAAGTATTCAAATTCATGATTTAACATTTTTCCTAGATAGTTTATACATTGAAAAGCTTACACAAAAATTTTCATGAATTTTGGAACTCTACACAATTTTTAATGAAATAAACAAATAATAACACTATTCATTTATTTGAAAAAGAAAAACAAAAACGAAATCGGGCTGACTTTTCTTTTTCCCCGCGGTCCGGCCCAACCAGACGGCCCGCTCACGCGCGCCCGCACGCGCGCTCGCACTCGCCCGAGCGGCCCAGCACCGCGGCCCAGCCCGCGCGCGCTCACTCTCCCGTTCTCTCTCACTGACAGGCCGACCCTACCTGTCATCACCTACCTCCGCTCTCTCGTTCTCTCCCGCGCGCTCACTCACCTTCGCGCGGTGGCCGGCCGGTGACCGGGGCTTCGGTCGACCAACTGAACCGACCGACACCAACTACACCTTCCCACGACTCTATTTTACTAATTTGCCCCACGGTTCGAGCTCCGGTGACACTTCACCGACGACGGTGGCGGCTCGGCAACTACGGTGACCGACGACTCGACGACACAAAGGTGCAAAGCTTAAACTATCTAGCCAGGGAGCATCAGGGGCGTACCACGATCACAGAGGCGTGATCGGTTGAAGTGGAGAGACACTGGAGGCGGCTGGTCACGGTGGCGGGGCTCAACCGGGACGGCGGCGACCCGAGGTGGAAGACGATGGTTCCCCGGTGATCCTGAGCGGTAGCATCTACACCAAGAGGCGCAACAGGTTCGCAAGGTGATGGCGGAGCGATTGGCGAAATGGAGATGGATGCGGTGGAGCAGGGAGGGCGAATTTGGCCGGAGCAATGAGGACGATGGCGGCGGCGATGATGAAACCGGACGGCGACAGTGGCGGTGTCGGTCCCTTTTATAGCGCTGTGAAGCAAGGAAGCAGCTAGAGAGCGCGAAGCGGTCCCTGTGGTCGCGGTGGCAGGATGGAAGGTCGTGGAAGCGGCCAGCGCGACGTCGGCGGCTCGCCGGCGCCCATGCCGCGCGCTGCCGGTGCGTGATTCGCCGGTGCACTGTAGCTGTTCCCCCCCAACTTTTGAAATTCCAAACTGTTTTCTCAAATTACTCTCAAAATCATGTAACAACTTGAAAAACTTCCAATCTATGAAATCTTCAGAATTTCAAGCTCTACAAGTTTTGTATTGAACACTTTTTCAAATTCTCACTGGATTTTGAAATTTGAATTTAAACTCAAAAGGGGACACATTTTTCAGATTTGGTAATTTAGAAATTACTTTTGATTTTACATTGAAACTTCAAAATCTCCCAACATCAAAGTTGTATATCTTGACCAGACCTACAACTTTGCTGTTCAAAACTTTTTCAAAATCAGCCTCCATTTTGAAATCTTAGTTTGGGGACAAAAATGAATTAAATTTGAAATTTGCTTATTTTCAAAATTGCTCCACATTTTACACTAAAACTTTGAAAACTCAAAACACCAAAGTTGTAGCCCTTGAAAAGTTCTACAAACTTGGTTTTGAACTTTTTTTCCAAATTTTGCTTAGATTTTGAATTATTTCAAAAGGGGTAAAACAGGGTTTTGAAATTTAGGGTTTTCGGAGGAATTTTAAATCGAAATTTGTTACTACTTTGATTGGTGATTACTTAGTGATCAAAACCTCACCCAAGGGCATTATTTGGACCAACATGACATGGTTGACCAAATGCCACTCTTGGATGACCAATTAGCTTTTAAAAAAAAATCTTTTACATTACTCCCCAAATTTGAATTTAAATTTGAATCGGAAAACTCGTGACAAGTTTTGGGACTCCAATTCAAACTCAAATTTGGAGCTTCATTTTAGATGTTGTACTTGAGCTCATACCCTACACTTGACACTAGTGTGCAACACAGTCGCACACCTCAAATTATGCAGGGCATGGACTAAGTATTTGCGGTGGCATTCGAAATTAGGGTTTTCGGGTTCGGAGCACACCACTGAGAAACACATTCAACCTAAATAAGTAAACTCGTTTTAGTTGATGCATAACAAGTTTAACCTAACAGGGATGCTTTGCAATGCATTATGATGACATGGCAGATTAATTAGCACTATAACACCCGGGGTGTTACAGCAGGCCCCTGAACTTTGAAAATGTATTTTTGGCCCCTAAACTTGCCAAGTGGTACATCGCAGGCCCCTGAACAGTAGCATGCACGCCGGCACAGTAGCATGCACGTCGGCCAATTGCGTTCAACAACAGCAGCCGGTAAGCAACATACATCGGCCAAGTAGCGTACAACAATCTGGCCACGCTACCTTTCATCTACATAGTCTTGCATCGCAAACGCAAATCCTCCGCCGGCGCCAAGGGTGGTGGCGATTGGCTGGCAGCCTGGCCCCTCGCCGTAGCCCCATAGACGACACAAATTCCAGCGGCCGCCGGCAATAAGCTCCGTGGCACCCGTGCTCAAGTAGTCAAGGTGCTCATCGGCTGGATGAGGTACCCCAAATACCCCAAATTTGCAATCAGTAATTAACGATCAGCTGAGCAAGTTTGAACTGTGAGGTATTAGGGTAATAGCCTAATAGGGTTTTTATTTTTTTCAGCTATACAATTCAATCTCAGAATGCACATAGCCATATAGTACATTTTGTTCCTTGCGTTCCATTGTTCCAGCAAAGAACGTGCTCTTTCATTCAGTGATTCAGACCGAGATGCCACGTATCTGTGCTACTTCAGTAGTTTAGTATGGCTCGTATTTCAGTAAATCAGTAGTGACTTTTAATAATGGTGGCTGCTTGCACATTAGAATCTGATATAATTTTTTTATTATATGACTAATTTGATAGGCAATCAGATATGACACACGCTTACAAGTTCAGGGGCCTGTGGTGCATTTAGGTCTATATATATTGTTCTAAACATGTGCAGATTGGAGAAAAGGTCGTCGTCACGAGAATTCAAATCACATCTCAAGTGATGAACATAGACGCTGCACCACTCATAAATTCTATCTTGTGAGTCATGGTAAGTGTAATCAAGATAGGTGAGATAGTCTTGCTCATGGACTTTAAACTTTATGAGTAGTTACCTTTTTAATTTTTGCATTCCACTGCATGTTTACTTTAAGCAATTCATGCATCCACTCCGTTTAGTTTAAATTTTCTCGTAATCAAATCCACAGCGTGTTTAGTTCCTTACATACATCCATGTAGCTTGCATCTTGAAAAAGAAAAAGAAAATATTCCTCACCATGATCATTCTTTCATCTCCATATGAGTAAATCTCTGTAATATTTTCATACTACCTTTTGTCTGCTATAGTATGCTTTGGTTTGGAAGTACTAGCTATACTTCAAAAGGCTTTTAAATTAAGTGTGGTGCTTAGGTTAAATAGCCTTCCTTAATTCAATTAGACATGGAGTCTAGTTTGGTTATTGAACTAAAAATTGCTTGTGTAGATACTGGATATTTCGTTGGACTAACTCCTGCAGAAAACACTCAAAATCAATTTGGGAAAGTCCCGAGATGAACTCACATAAGAGATGAAGCAAGGCATATGATGAACTATGAAGACATAGCTCATTCTTCATGAAAGGAAGAACTGTAAGTATCAAAGATCATTCACCTTGTCTTTTCCTGCCAGTTACCTTTGCATTGAACCATGCTAGAATGCAGCGAACAAATAAAATTTATTATAAAACATGATAAATAAAATCTATGCTAAAGCAATTCTTAAAACATCCTTTTATTAGCATAGAGGAAAACTATAAAAGTTATGGACAATAACCCGTACTTCAAATTTGTTGTATTCTCTCGGGTATGTGTCCATTAACATTCTGTAGGATGAAAGAATATAAGCTCTGCTTGTTGGTGGTTTGGTATGAACTTGCAAACACAAACCTAACAACCACTTCGGCTGTGGAACAGAAAGAAAGAAAACAAGTGCCATAAAATGGACCTACAACAAAAGCACTCACTCACAGGAAGTGGATGAACAAAGCCATAGACCATGAGTAATATTGAAGACATCCTAGCATTGAGTTTTTCCAAAACTCAAGCTAGAATGACAATGAGAAGCAGGGTGCAACTCATTAGCAAATCTGAGACCTGCTTTCATCATCTTCGAAGATGAGAAGATGCCATTACATCATAGCACCATTCTTGTGTCAATAAACATCACCATTGGTGGACGGCCAACTATGTCTCGTGAGACCATGAACAACCACGGTTGCAAGATGACGTCCCTAAGTCATTGGAGATGAAGCTTTCATATAAGTATCAATTAGGTTCCTTCCTTGATCATCAAGACAACTGATGTATCACTGACAAACAAGAAGAATAGCTCTTCACCACGCCGTTGGAGGACCAAGACTATCAAGAAGGAACTTAAGTTTGCATCTCCAATGAACACTATTTTGTCGATCAAGAATCAACAAAAATATCAATAAAGGTTGATGGAATAAGATCATGAAACTGTCTGCATCCTCATCTCCTAGATCGGATAGTCCAAAGAAAGGTTGAATGTAAGGGAGAGGTCTTGCTCAATGGATCTAAAATCATGAGTCCTCGCCGACAGGTAAATAGGTATTTATCTTATACCACTTTTTGAATTCTGCATAATTAATCTTGTTTTAAGCTATGAAAATAAAAAATATATATGGACACATGAAGGTCCAAATATAAAAAAAGAGAAAATATGGACACATGAAGGTCCAAATATATATAAAAAATGTGAGCATATCTCATGACTAGAAAAAACATGTTCCTAGGACAAGTTCCCTTAGGGTATTTGTGGTCACTAACCATTGCAGGTTAAGATTTGAGAACAAAGGATGAACAATGTCTGAGGACATGAGAGTTATAACACACTCTAAGGGATGTTTCAACATTCACACTCGACTTTAAGTGTTGAGCGATAGCAAGGTTCAAGCGTGGGAGAGGAAGGCTGACTCCTCTAAAGATGATCCAATGATGTTTTTCCTCCACTCAAGCTCCCGTCCTTCTGGCACGCTGGTTTGCAATCCCTCCATTCATTGTTACTTTGTCTCTATAAGTTTGAATGTATTTACAACTTTCATACATGAAAATCAAACTTAAGATACAAAATAAAATCAACCCTCAAGAGAAGAAGTAATGATGAACAATAAAGGCATGTTATTAACATGGGATAAAAGTTCTATGCTAATTGAAATGTTAAAACTAACTTTTCTGTAGCATAGAATATGACCTTTAGCTCTATGACAACACCACACTCGTTATCAATTGTATATCCGTTCGGATATGTGTTGTCCACTAATCTTTTGTAGGAATGAAACAATGAGTAGAGCAGAAGGTCTTAACAGAATGACAAGATCCACAAAAGCAAAAATGGCATGACAAAAGAATGACAAAGAAGGACACATGTGAGACAAGATGCTCAAGAATAGCTCAAGCAAGGAAAGCTTCAAGCAGAAAGAGAAGACCACCACAAGTCATCTACCCTTCATCACATGGTGTCATCACGCTCCAATAATGAAGGTAACATCTTAAGGTAAGTGGTCATTATTTTTCTCTTGATCTTGGTACGCACATAAATGAAGAAACAAATATGTTTAAGTTACAACTTTGTTTAATCCAACCTGATTAACACAACATGTCTTGTTACTTAAGTTTGTTCATAGCACCATTTTCTTGAACTCATAGTCTTAACCAAATGAGCTAAAATGTTGCATATCTTATCTTTGGAAGATGATAGTCATAGTCATAAAAAGTTTGATACATTATATAAAGATGGACAATCCTTCCATAGGTTAAGCAACTCCACTCTTTTTGTCACAGTCAAAATGCTACATTCATGCGCATTCTTCTGATCTTATCACCCATGTTATAAATGAAAAATGCATACAATATCTTATCATGATACAATATGACTAAGGGTAGAGAGAGTAAATAAAGTTTTGGTTCTGTTGGTGTTTTTCCACCAATAGAGCCCATGCACTTGATCTCTACCTTATCTTGATGAGTAGAACACACTTCGAGTAAAGTGTGGGGGAGTCGATCTCCCAAATTCTACAAGTGGAAGTTCTGAATCGACAATAGGCTCATAACCATTGATGAGAGGATCGCTGACGTCCAAGGTATGCTATATAATCATACATAATGGCAGGTAGGCATGGGATGTGAGATGGCCAGCCTCTAGCAACAAAAGTGTTGGAACATGGGTCCCCAAGGCAACGGAGGCCCTAGTCTTCGTAGTCGGGCCACGAGCCGCTCCCCCTTGGTAAATGCTCGTGCAGGAAGGTGGAACCTCCGGCTTGAATGGTGAAGGTTCATCGGCGGGCACGAGGCCATAAGCCTCCTTGAGTAGTGGAGGCCTGCATCATCTTGCCCTGGTCAAGCTTTAACCTGTTCTAAGGGATTTCTTGCAGGGACAAAGGGAACTTTGGCAGTCAAGGGCGAAGGCCCAGAGATGCACCTTGGTGAAGGTTGTGTCAATTAACCAGGAGCGACCACTCCAAATGTCTTTGCTGGTAAGGTCTGGCAGAGGCAGCCTCACCCCCAAGCTGAGTCTACCGGTTGCAGGATGGGTGGAGATCGGAATCGGCGACGGTCGGAGGCCTCCGGTGATCGGCGATCGGAGGCCTCCGGCGATTGGTGATCAGAGGCCTCTGATGATCGGCGGCGGAGGGTCTCCTAGTCTAGCGGGCGGTGGTGGCTCCCGCCACTAGCTGGGCGACCAAATCAGCAAAGGCGTATGAAGATTAGATTACCATGTTGTCCCACGCTAGAGTGCCTATGGAGATAATATTATAGGGATATCTTGCCATCGTCATGGGGCATCATTGTAAAGACGGTTTACGAGGGAACAACGTCCTATAAAAGGGGGAGCCATAAATATGTATAGGAGAGGTTGGTGAAAGCATTTATAAAACCCTAGCCTTCTTGGTGTTCACCAGACTCCGACCTCAGCCCGGGGCACCGACCAGGCGGAGGCAAGCCTGACTTACCTACTAGAATACCCTATTCCAACATTGGTGCCAACCGAGTGTTGGCCCAAAACCCACGATGCCAAGAAAAAGAGCAGCCCCAGTGAGAGCACCACCTAGCTCAAGAGCCAAAGGGAGACCAAAGCGCAATACCCATAGTACCTATGCTTCAAATGACGAAGACCAACTCAAAGAGGAACCAGTGATTGAAGAGCAACCTCCAACGTCGAAGGTCAAAATCCAACACTAGTCCAAGAGCTACGGCAACTACAGGCTTAGTTGCAGAGTATGCAACAGGAAAGGGATAGAGTAGTCGCGGCCTTCGCCGCAAGCTAGCAAGCAGCTCAGACATCGACACAAGCAGCGGAGATCAGGCAGCCGCTCGCCCTCCAACAAGCGAAGGTATAGAGTATGCAGTCTCCGCAGCACCCCTCTAGCATTTTCACACCAAGTGCACTCCACAAGTCAAAACCAGCTCAACCCTCTGCTAGTGATAGCAGCGCAGACTGCTTTAGGCTCGCCCTTCATAGCACCACTACCACACAGGGCTATAGACCCTAGGTCCCCACTTTCTGAAGGCATTCAAAACTCACCATGGCCAGCATCCTACAAGCCAATAACATTGCCTAAATTCAATGGAAAGTCAGACCCACATCAATTCATTATGAGCTTTAAAGCAGCAGTAGCCTTCGTAGGGGGGAACGAGATAGTCCTAGCCAAATCTTTTGTTATCGCAGCGAAAGGTGATGCGCTGGCCTGGTACTCCATGCTCAAGCCAAGCAAAGTATACTCATAGGAAAACCTCCGTGACAAAATCCTAGCAAACTTTAAGGGTTTCACTAGTGAATCATTGACCTCCACAGATCTATTCCAGTGCAAACAAAACCAAGGAGAGGCATTGAGAGACTATTTTTGAAGGTTTGTCCAAGTCAAGGTGAAGGCTCCTGATGTGCTAGAAGAGGTGGCCATCGAAGCAGCAATCAAGGGCCTCTGTATAGGACCCTTCACAGCTCACCTAGCCAGAGAAAAACTGACATCAATGCAAGAGCTATACAATCAGTTTAAGAAGTATTGCAAATCAGACAATGACCTCCGCAAGAGACTGGAAGAGCAGAATCAGAAAAAAAAGCAGCAAGGAAACAACAGGAATACTCAAAGAAATAATGCCAGCGAAGGCCAACTTCAACAAAAGCAGGGCCAAAGCTAGCAAGGTTTCAACATTGAGCAGCCTAGCAATAGTCAGCAAGGGCAGACACCTGCGCAGGCAGGAGCTCAAAACAAAACCTAGGGGTCCTACCAAGCAAAAGGAAATGGCCAAGGTAGAAACTTGAATAAAAACCAAAAATAGAGGCAGCGTAAGCAGTACTCCTTCTTCCATGGAGAAGATAAGGGGCATGTCACCAGGGATTGCCCAGAAGCTAAAGAAACATAAGAGAGGATCAAAAGCCGAGCAAACCCTTAGTCTCTGCCTCAACAAACACCAAGGGAGGTAAACCACACCTTTGCCCTACCTAAGCCACAACCATATTGCCCCATTTATCCAGGATTGAACTCCACTCAAATACACCCTTCTACTCTAGCCTCTGCATATTACCTAAACTTCTTACCGGCCTAGCGCCCAACTTCACTACAACCACAAGCAAGCAATCTGTGGGCAGAGGCAAACCTCACTTACATAAACCCTAGGCCTTCGCACATAACATACATTGAAACAAGCCGTCCCCAACAAGCGGCTAATGGATTTGACCCACCGCCTCCACGTCCACACCCAACTCTACCTCCGCCACCATATCAAGTACAACTCCCACCATCCAAGAACGAGCCTAATCCAGAAAACCAAATAAATCTACATACACCTCTACCTACCATCGGTATGATCCTGCCAATAGTTGGAGGCTCCACAATGGAATTCCAAATCAAAAAGCAAAAGAAGGATCACCTTAGGTTGGTCAACAACATAGCAGTGCAAGGACTAGTATGATGCACTGACTAGTCGAAAACCCTGATCACCTTCATGGAGCAAGACTTGCAGCTAGAGAGCTATCCTCACACTAATGCAATGGTGATAAAAGCAAACATAACTAGATAGGGAATCAGCAGGTTCCTGGTTGATTTAGGCAGCTCCACTGACATAATCTTTGTCAATGCCTTCGACCAGATGAAGCTTAGCAAAAGCCAATTACAACCTTTGGATTCACCACTCATTGGATTCGGAGGCAAGCAGATTCAGGCCTTAGAAAAGATTTCCCTCCCAGTATCCTTCGAAGATCAAGAAAATGCAAGAACAGAGTATATCACCTTTGATCTGGTAGACCCCTACTACCCGTACAATGCCATCTTTGGCGGAGGCTTTACAAATAGATTCAATGCTGCAATACACATGGGCTATCTGTGTATCAAACTACCAGCCCTCCACGGAGTAATCACAGTACATGGAAGCCAAAGGAAGCAAGGAACATAGAAAGGGCAATTTATAAATCATAGGAAACATCAACTCTGTAGAGACAGCCAAGAGCAAAGCACTAGAGCCTTTGGACATGCCCAAGGGCAAGATAGATCTGATAGGTCAAGAAGAGACAAAAACTGTACCACTTGAACCAGCAGTACCAGATAGGGAAGTCACTATTGGTGCAAAACTATAGACAGAAGAAGAGTTACACCTAATAGAGGCACTAGCAAAAAACAAAGACATCTTCACCTGGTGAGCCTCTAACCTCCCAAGGGTCAACCGAGACACAATATAGCATGCCCTAGATATCAATCCAAATATAAAGCCAAGGAAACAATGGCAGAAGTAAATGTCGAAGGATAGAATCCTAGCAGCGAAGGCCGAAGTCCAAAGACAGTTAGATGCCAATGTCATCAGAGAAGTCAAGTACTCAGAGTGGCTCACTGTTGGCATTTCTTAGCATCGCCACCAAGAGTAGGCATGAGATCTACCCTCAGCAGCGGCACCAGAAATGCCAGGGAGTTAGCATTCCCTAGCACCGCCGCTAGGACCTGGAGGATCCTAACGACAGCACCAAGGAACGCCAACCCGATAGGTCTTTACGTTTACAGATGTTATCCGCAAGTGCACGGATCTATCGTTATAGAATTTCACCCAGAATTATTCAGGGTATCGTTATTTATATTTTCCCAAAGGAAGGCAGTGGTAACAAATATTTTGTCATGAGTATGAGCAAAGCAGACATACATGCATACTATCCAAATGATCATACAGGGATAAAAACAGTTGTAGTATAGATAGTGGATACACATATACTTCCAGTAAGAGACTCCACACTCAAGAATAAAGAATAAAAGAATATCATAGTCAGGAGTAGATGGTTCTAATACAGTTAGATTGCTATGAACTAAGTTATCATACATGTACATAAAATAGATCTAGGTATGTGTGAGACAGATCGGGAGGCCACCGAATATTGGTCTGCCAGCAACCTCATGTGATAATTTACGTACTCCTACACCATGGCCGAACATGGGAGAGTTCAAGGGATGGATAGGACTGTCACCACCTGCCGCCTACCCCTCAACCGTGGGACATGAAATGCATCCACATGCCACTATATACTCGGGCACCTCGCCCGCATATATAATTACCACCCAAATCACCCCGGGTCCCCGACCCTATGGATCGATAGGTAAGAGACTTGGGCGTACCCGAAGGCACGATGATCCACCACCCCCTCACACAAATAGTTCTACTCATGAACATGATATGAACATGAAAGCTCTAAGCCAACTTAGCATATACATGATATGTAAACTATAGAATAGTCTAAATACCACATATAAGCTAAGTAGACTACACATAGCCAAGCATGGAATGAACATGATATATGGACTACAGACTAGCATACATATCAAGAACATGTCAAAATGACTATACTCTAGTTCATAGCAACAACTATATGAATTGAATAAGAGCATGACTATATGGAAGAATATGATGAAAAGTGGAACAGTTTATTCTCACCAAATCCTCCAAGGATCCAAGCTCTCCTTATAGCTTCTCTACTCCTCTCTTCTACTTTCCTACTCTAATCCTAAGCTAAAGAAGAGAGGTGGAGGGAGGTGGAGTTCCTTGAGCTAAGTGTTGTGTAGTGTTGTGTGTGTGTTGTTTGTGGGGGTCTCCCCCTTCTTATATAAGGCTAGAGGAGGCGGTTTTGGAGCGAATATTCACCAGCACGCCCCAGCACCGTCCTCCTCTATCATAAATGTGCTAACACGAGCAAGATGGGGCCAGGCGGCAGAGAGCGGGGCATGCTCACGCCCAAGGTGGCCTGGCCTAGCCCTGTCTTCTCTTGGTCGGTTGTCCTATGGGCCTCCAATCCAGTGACATGGTGGGCTAGCCCGGTTGTGCTTGTTTCTATGGGCTTCTTTCCCTTCTTACAAATGTGCTTTCCTAAATGGCACCTTTCTATTATGTTTCACCTGTTTCTAGCTTCTATGTCTGCATTTATATCATTTCTACTGGTACAAGTGGAAACATGTCAGTGCACAGGTATATATGTGTATGAATGTATATTTTCCTCCTTTTTGAAATTATATTGATGGTATAGATGTGTTGATAACGACCGCCAACACTCACAAATGTGGTCCTAGTCCCCAAGAAGAATGGGAAAATGAGAATGTGCATAGATTTCACAGAGCTCAACAAGGCATGCAAAAAGGACCCTTTTCCACTACCAAGGATGGACACCTCCATCAACAAAGCCGTAGGCTTCCAGAGATTTACTCTCCTAGATTGCTTCTCATGGTACCACCAGATTTGGCTCAAGAAAGAAGATGATGAAAAAACAAGCTTTACCACACCCTTCATCACTTACTGTTACACCAGAATGTTCGAGGGGCTTAAAAATGTGGGGGCAACCTTTGCTAGAATGACCAAAAAGGTCTTGGATCCTCAACTCTAGAGAAACATTATTGCCTATATTGATGACATCGTTGTAATGAGCAAAAACAAGGAAGACCACATCACCGACCTCAAAGAGACCTTCACCAACCTTAGGGAAGCACAACTCAAACTCAACCCAGAAAAATTCATTTTTGGGATCAGCAAGGGAAAATGCCCGGATACATCATCAGTGCTGAAGGCAGCAAGGCAAACCCAGACAAGACCAAAGCAATAATGAATGGTAGAGACACAAACCAAAAAAGACGTACAAAGGCTTATAGGAAGGATAGCAGCACTCAATATATTCATATCAAAATTAGTAGAGCGCAGCTTACCACTTTTCAAAGCCCTCAGGGGCAGAGATAAGGTAGAGTGAGCACCTGAGCAGTCAGAGGCTTTCAGACAGCTCAAGAATTACATGGCAAATAAATTAATGGTGACCACTCTAGATTCAGAGGCCCCGCTATTGTTATATATGGTAGCCTCTGATCATGCAGTCAGTGCAGTCCTCGTACAGGAAAAGGAAGAAGGGGCGAAGGTCATTCAAAGGATAATATATTTCATCTCAAAAGCACTATCAGCAGCAAAGTTGAACTACACGGAGGTTGAAAATATCGCATACGTAGTTCTGATCTCATCAAGGAAACTGAAGCATTATTTCTAGGGGCACGAAATCACGGTGCCAATGTCTCAACCACTGGGAGACATCCTAAAGAACAAAGATTCTGGAAGAATAGGCAAATGGGCCACAGAGCTATCACAGTTTGAAATCTCATATGTCCTAAGAACACAATTAAATCTCAAGCCCTCGTAGACTTTTATGGCGGACTGGACACCTCCGGCCCAGAACAACCCATAGCCTAGCAATCAAACTTGGATTGTATTCACTGATGGAGCATGGGGCCAGTCTGGCGTAGGGGCCTCCGCTAGAGTTTAGGGCCACAAATAACATAGCAGAATATGAAGGCCTTATCTTAGGGCTCCACAAGGCGAAGGCACTTGGAGCAAGAACACTGTTGATCAAAACAGACTCTCAAGTCATAGCAGGGCAAGTCGAAAAGGAATACATGGCACGAGGGCCCGAGCTAATAAAATATCTGGCAATAGTTAGGGCACTGGAACGAAGGTTCATCCTAAGGTTAGAAAACTCGGAAGCCGATGAATTAGTGAAGGCTATGGCAAACGGAACACCAATGCCAACTAGGACCTTTTTTCAAATTCTAAAATCACCAGCAACACAGGCAGCAGCGAAGGCGTTCCAGCTAATCATGCTTACAGAATGCGAAGATTGGAGGCAGGCGATAATAGATGCCCTCAACAATGTAGCAAATCTAGAAAATGAAGTGAGTGCTGCAAGAATGGCAGCTAGAGCAAGAAGTTACAACATTATAGAAGGCACCTTGTACAAGAAAGGGGATGTCCAGCCACTGCTTAAATGCTTATCACAAGGCGAAGGCAAAGAGCTCCTGCAAGAAATATATTTAGAAGTTTGCAGATCTCACATTGGCCCAAGGGCATTGTCAGCGAAGGCTATCAGGCAAGGGTTATGTTGGCCTACACACATTAAAGACGTAGAGCACATAGTCAGAACTTGCAAGGCATGTCAAAACTTCTCTCCACACCAATCCAAGCCTTTAGCAGAAACACAGGTCATACCTCTGACATGGCCATTGCAACGGTGTGGCATGGATTTGGTTGGACCCCTTCCACCTTCGCAAGGGAGGAACAAATTTGCAGTAGTTGCTATATAATACTTCACGTGATGGATTGAAGCCAAGCCGCTGGCCACTATAATGTCAAAGATAGTCAAAAAGTTCTTTTGGAAAACATTGTCTGCAGATTTGGTGTACCTCGATCGCTAACAGTAGATAATGGAAAGCAGTTCGACTCAGACAACTTCAAAAGTTTTTGCAAAAGCATAGGAACCAAAATAGCCTTCGCCTCAGTATACCACACAGAGTCAAATGGTGCCATGGAAAGTGCCAATAGAATAGTCTTCTTCGCAATCTCCAAGACACTATTCAACCTTCGTAAGGGAAAGTGGATAGAAGAACTTCCAAAGGTCGTGTGGTCTCACAACACGACAGTATCTAGAACCACAGGCTTTACCCCATTTAAACTCCTGTACGGCAAAGAAGCAATGCAACTAGAAGAAATCAAACATCAGAACCTCCACACTATAAAGTAGGCAATGGTCGAAGACGAGGAATATTCAAAGGAAACAATTGAAGCAACAAGGTTGGAAGCTATAGAGAACATCGCAAATTGCCAACAGAAGACCAAGAATTGGAGAGACAGCCAAGTTATAAGGAAAAATATACATGGGGATTTGGTCCTTAGAAGAAAACCAAACGCAACAAATACTAGAAAACTCCAGTCAAAGTGGGAAGGACCCTACACAACGAAGGTAGCTGGAAGACCAGGATCATTTTACCTAACAGATGGCAGAGGCAAAACCACAGTCCATACATGGAACATAGATAGCTTGCATGGACTATACGTTTAAAAATTGTAAAAAGACAACCTCCGCAAATTATAAGTAGAGGCCCTATCCTTTTTTCCTCTTTCTTTTTAGTTTATTAGCGTCAAAAGGGGGTCTGTACTCTTTTCCTCATAGGGGAAACTCCTTTCGGAGGTGAGGTTTTTAACGAGGCAGGACCCATGTAAAAAATCTCTAAAAATATAAAGAGGTACTTCCCCAAGGAAAGACATCCACATGAAGGTCGAAAAGTGGCTAGCAAAGGAGCCACAACATTCGACAAAACTTGCAAAAAACAAGGACCTCCCCACACCTAAGCCGAATGCTTTACAGTGCGGGACGACCTCCGTAGCGAAAATGCAAAGAAATCATGACAAAGATCTGTCCAAAATCAGGCATCAAGAAAGCAGTTGCAAACTGGCAAAAAATGCCAAGAGCAAACCCTGAAAAAGACCTACCTTCGTTGTATGCATCAAGAGTACCAAAGACCCGGCGAAGACTTGACAATACTCAAGCTCCAAGCACGATGGTCCTTAAATAACACAAGTCCCATTAGTCTTTAAGACAAAAGATACATCAATCACTGTATAATCCACAAGATCTCTGAATCATTAAAATGTATCAAGCAATTAAAGTTTACTGAGCTAAATAAATTTAACAGGTGTCACACCCGGTTTCAAGGACAAAACCAGACATACACCATATGTGAAATAAAGAAGACAAATCTCACATATAGCCACAGATAAGTGTAATATCAAAAGACAAATGCTTAATATACATAACACAATAGTATAAAATATACCTTAGAGAGCAACACAGCGGAAAGACAACTCTGAACACCGGGTGCAACCTTCACTCCAGGATCAAACTAACTGGTTGATCACAAGCCTAACAATTCCAGAATCTAACAGTCTGGTACCCTTCCGGAGATGTGGGGAAATAGCAAGAGTGAGTCCATGTCGAACTCAACAAATATAACATGGGGTTCATGAAGCTCAAAAAGTTTGACACGGGTTTACTGCAATAGCTTTTAGTGAGTCATCTTTTTAGCAGTTGAGTAGCAATCAAGTTTAACATAATCCCAAATAACCTCATGATCATGTAAACGAGAATAATGTATAGCAAGAAACAATAATCATTAGTGAACATCAATATCATCAGTGTTATCATTATCATCAGCGTTCATCATTTATTCTGTAAGGGTCCAAGGCCACTCGTGACCGTGAGCACGGCTGATATACCAGTTTTACACTCTGCAGAGGTTGTACACTTTCACTGTGAGTCGTGATTTACCCTTTCGCCTGAGGTAGCTAATCTCTTGACCCACTTCCAAGGAAGGTCGGCAGGGTTCACTATGAAGTCTTTCAAAGGTTCGTCTAACAAGTTAGGGCCATTAGATTCACTCGGCAAACAGATGTAGAGCCCCCCTTCCAAATGGCACAATAACGCGCAGCCTATACACATAAGGACAGAGGCCGCACTATACCCGATTCGTCAAGCCGTTCTTACGCCATGAAGGTTACCACTAACAAGCTAGAAAAGGTCCTCATACTTGACTAAAGCCAGAGCCATATAGCCCTCACAGTTGTACTGTAAGTCCCGGATGTTCGCTTACAGAAAAGTCCTTAGGGAGAGAAACTAGAGCACCAAAAATACCCCATGCTCTAGCCCTCTTGAGCCATATTGCTTTAAAGCATCTTTTAAACGTTTATTGCATATACCATTAGTCAAGTTACAGATCATGGTTATTTATCTTAAGCACTAGCATAATACTACCCAATGCAATGTCCCATAGGTGTCAAGGTACAAGATACAAAAACTAGGATATCCTTAGTGGTAACAAGGTAGACACATGCACATGAATTAAGTATATTAAAGGTGAATAGGAAACAAGGATAATCCCATGCTATACTTTCCTTAAACACCGATCCTTCGGTAAGCTTTAATCTTCAACGTTCTTCTTCTTCTTCTTGATAACCACGTATATCTCACCGACTGGACTTGATCAATAAATCACCACACACACATCCATACAGTCATACACGAAGCAAACAATAGATCTAAATTAGAACAATACACCAAACATAAAATTAAGATGAAAAGTTTGTAGAACGAATCTACGTCTCTCTACGAATACACAGACGCGAAAAACACACTAAACAGAGCTACGGTTGAAAAGATACATCTACCGAAAGATTTGCTCATAGAAGAAAATATAAAACTATTAGTTTCATGTGTTTTAATTATATAATAACATATATAAGATATTTTATAGATACTATATATGGAATTAAGTCAAATTTAGATTCAAATTATGAAACTAAAGTAAAACAAATCATATTTTATTTACAAAACCCAGTTGCATAATTATTAATCAAGATATGATTTAAACCATAAAATTTTAGAATTAGTAATATGGCAAATACTGTCACTAACGCGTAAATCTCGTTGCTATGAATCTAACGCAACTCGAATGAGCTAAAACGGATCTAAAACGTAGAAGATATGATTTAAACAAGATTTACTTTATTAAAGTAATAGATTAAATCTCACATTGGAACTTAAAAATAGAAAACCTAACCAACAGTAACACTAACAGTATAACAAGTTTGTAAAACTCCTCTACATGTTACTACGATCACATAGACATAAAGATCACGAAATTTGGATTTAAAACGTAAAAGTTATGAATTTTCTAAGATTTCCTATAGATAAATAATTACTTTAATATAAACTCGAAAATAAATTATCTCAAACCTACTATACAGTTCTATAATCATGTAGAGCTCGCAAATATGAATCTAACGCAATTTGAATGGATCAAATCGGAGTTAAAACGGATAATTTATGACTAAAACTAACTCAGTGGCAAAACTGTAAATATCATAAAACGTATTTTTCAATTACTGAGACGAAATACGCTTTCAACAGATCAAAACGAACGCGGGATAATACGTTTTGGACTGCGGGTTTACAACTTAAATCTTACAGGGTCTCTTTAGCAAAATTTCCGGCCGAAGGGGTATCTTTAAATAACGGCCGTCCGATTTAAAATGAACGGTCCAGATCGGATCGGGGAGAGAGCCGGCGGCGCTCCGGCCGGAATCGGGCCCGACGGCGACTCTCCGCGGCGGCGCCATGGCCAGAATAGCCTATCTCGCGCTACGGAGCACGAGCTTACGAACGGAAAACACAGGGAGAGAGAGAATGGCATGGCGAGCTCACCCCGCACGAAGATGGGACCGGAGGATGATCGGAAGGCGGCGGCTAGCTCGCGGTGGCGGACAGTAGAGGCGGAGCTTCGGGCGTAGCCACCACAGGACGAGAGAGGCTGCGATTTATAGTCCAATGTGAAGCGGAGGGAGGCGGCACCCCGTTTTTATAGCCCGGAGGCATCGCTAAAGAAGGAAAGGGGAAGATTGAGGAGATGGAATCGGATCGGGGAAAAGAGGGAAAGGAATCCGGCGGCGTGGGGAAGAAGCGCCTGACACGTGGGTCCGGGCTGTCAGCGACGCGGGAGCGGGGAAACGCGCTCGCGCGGTGAAGCTGGGCCGGCGGCTGCGGCTGGGCTCGGCCCACGCGGAAGAAGGCGGGCGCGGGAGAGGGAAAGGTGGGCCGCGCGCGCTGGGCTGCGAAGAGAAGCGGGCCAAAATCCGAATGAAACGGATTTCTCTTTTCTTTTTCTTTTTCTAATTTTTCAAAGCCAATTTTCAAAAGATTTTCAAATCCAAATTTGAATTTGATCAAACCACTCATCTCAAAAATTTAAATGCAACAGCATGAGTGCACAAACATGTTTCTACTCTTATATTTGATTTTAAGTTAATAAAAATTATTATTACTCTAAACTTGCATGCTCACAAAAATATAAAAAAAATCATATTTTTCCTATTTTTCTTCTTTTCAAATTTTTAGGGTGTTATAATTCTACCCCCTTAAAATGAATCTCGTCCCGAGATTCGGAAGATGATGACAAAAGAGATAATGACACTTTGTCTTTATTTGATCCTCATTTTCCAAATTACTCTTTTTGCTCAGAGTCATGAGACAATTTCTCATATACTGACTAACTAATCTGCCTAAGCATGATCATCTCTTCTATTGAGCTCCTCCAAAGTTATTTGTTCCTCTGCTATGACTTCAGTAAACTCATGGTCCACTTTGCTATCCTTGGTGTACCTATCTTCTAATTGATCATTCTCATCTTCCTCAGGTAAAAGTCGACCACCTTGATACTCAATTCTTTTCCCTGACGGTGTTGTTAAGAGCATTGTGCACCGAGTACCATGAATCACTCCTTTGTGTGCACAGAGCCATCCATTACCAAGAACCACGCGAATTTTAAGTGATTCCAACACAATGAGTGTTGCGGTGAAGTTTTCCTTGTTTATGACAAGACTGACATTCGGGCATATCTGATCTGTCTGCATTTCTCCCACTGGGGTTTGAACTAGCAAAGGCCTTCTCATTGGATACTTCACCATCTTGCACGTCTCTACCATGTCGGCGGAAATGAAAGAATGCGAAGCACTAGGGTCAAATAAAACAAAAACTTGTACTGAGCTTACTTGAATATAACCTCCCACTACTTTGGTAACTCCATGAATTTTATCCATATCCACATTGCTCAGTCTTCCATTGACATAGTTTTGCTGCGCTTTGCTTCCTTGAGCAGGCTTCTTATGGGCTTTCCTTTTTCGCTTTCGTTGTTGTGGATTCTGACTTAGTTCACTCCCAACTTGCTCTTCAACATTGTTGTTTTGATAGTGCTCGGCTTCATCATACCCATAACATCCTTCAATGGCAGAAACATCAGTCTTTTCCCACATATTAGTGCGAGACGTCATATAGGGCTCCTGAGTCATGAGACACTACACTTCCTGTCATCAAGTGACCAACATCAGCAACACGAGCAAGTATAGATGATCATAATCATGAACTATCCAAAAGGACAACTCTCGTTTCCATGGATCCAAAATTATCAACCTTGTTCACAGAACATTTTTGCTCAAGAGTGGCAACTCAATCATGGAGACTAACCAATACTTCCAACTAAAGAGTTCAATCTTAATAATCCTTCTTTACATTGGCTACCCCTCTTAAAATAAGGGACACCAAATAGGGTAGCTTGAACCCTTCTTCTAGATGAGCTACTTAGCATAAAGTGTTCTGACATCCCAATAATACTCTTGTGTATGGGTAAGAACCAGAAATCTGAAATTTCTCACGAGCAGAAAATCAGCAGTGCAGTAAAACAGCTGTAACTCTCATTCTGTTAATCCAATGAAACTATAGTTTACACCGATGGAAAGCTTATAAAATTCTCTGCAACTTTCTTATAGAACACACTTCCAGATTCCGCAGCTAACTTGACCGAAAACAACATATAACATATTCTGTTCCAGGTTTCAAACAGCACAGTTGCATCGTCTTGTGATTTTTGTATCTCCCAATCCAAAATAGCTATGACGGTGGTTCTTGCATTTAGAGAGAGATGTTGAAGTCCACTCTTGTCAGAATTTTCTCATGATTTTTGGTCTTTCAAGAACAGAGATATAAGTTAATAAAGACAGGCTGCTCCGAAAGACAAGATATAGAAAACAGGAGATAACCAAAACCCAGCTATTTATTTCATTAATCCTTATACCTTATACATATAAACTAAATGAAATCATGGTCAAAACCCACGAGATCATTCCACTCATTACAAAATTCCAACTCAAGCATAAACATAAGCACAAAGCAACTAAACACTTAAATGTTCATTAGCCACACATTAAGACGACTCAACTTGGCTACTAACGGTTTTATTACACGGGACATAACTCCTATTCCTTAAATATGGTGTGATTGTAGCAGCTTCCAGAGTAGATAACGTCTCTTACATTCCTTATTGCTTTATATGGACATCTGAATCTCTGCATCTCTCTTTACCATTCTTATAACTCATACCTTAAGATGGGTCAACCTGGTATCCCTCAGGTATAGATTTAATACCCTCATACTTAATCCTTTCTCCTGAAAGTGTAGTTAGAAACACTGAACATTGGGCATACTTAATCACTCCTTTACAAGTAGATAACCAGTCTATTTCAAGGATAACATCAATGCCCATTAATTCCAAAACAATGAGGTTTACCTTAAAATTTACCCCCTTTATGTCAAGACTAACTTTTGGGCATACACGGTCTGCCTTTATTTCACCTCTTGGAGTTTTAATCATCACTATTTTCCCCTTTGGAAGCATAAGTATGTTATGATCTTTTGCATATTGTCTAGATATGAACGAATGTGAGGCACTGGGGTCAAACAAAACCTTGGCATTTCCTGAACTTACGGGAATTGATCCAAACACGACCTCCTTAGCTCCAGGAATGGTGGAAATATCCACATGTTTCAACCTTCCATGGATGTAATTTCTCTTTAATTTATTTCCCTGCACATGCTCCTTTTGGACATCCTGTCCTGGGTCTCACTGTTGTGGATTCTTCTGTGGGCAAGATTTGATATAATGTCCTTCCTGCTGGCAATGATAACACTTTCTCTTAGCTAGATCTTTTGTGATGTCATACTCTACGGAACTGTTGTTTGGTATGCTGCTATCTTGCTGGCCATAAAAGTTCACCTTCGTCCCTTTGGCTTGTTTCCTAGCTTGTTTGGCCTTTCGGGGTTGATACTCCTTATAGGTAATTGTCCACCCATCTATGACTACTTCATGGGGAGTAGTTTTAGCGGGAGGGGCTTCTAACTCTTCAGGGTTTGGATTTGTTTGACAGGGAATCAGGGCTGCATGTGACAATGTAGTAGAACTCGCTTGCTGATTGCTTTCCACTAGTGGTTCTAATGAGATTGCCTTTCTCTTCTTGTCCATGTTGATCGCAAAATTTGGATCCACCTTGACTTTCCCCTTATTAGACTCATTTCGAAGACAGGGAAAACCATAATGCTTACAGCAGTGACATTGTTCCTGCTCTCCAAATGCCTTACTATCAACATCTTTATTGGATTTCATATTCTTCCAAGCTTCTACTACTTGTATCTTCTCTGACCCCTTGGATATGTTGGCTTGACCTTGAGATAAGCATCGTTGAGAATTCCCATGTTGAGCCATTTCTTCTAGTAATTGGTTTTGCATCGCTAATGGTTTCTTGTCAAAAGTGAGCAAGAGCGACACAATTCAGTCCTCTTAACCTCTGAAATCCATAGTCTTCTCGTCACGAGCCGTCTAATAGACAAGGAGAAAAGGTTCAAATAGAGACAAGGTTTTTATAACAGAACGGGGATAGAATTAAGCATAACTTTGAGAAAATAACAAAATTAAAGAGAAGCAAGAAATAGGCAACAATGAGAACATGCTAAACGTCCAGTTCTAACTAGGCTTGCGTCCTACAGTCAGCATTGCTCTGATACCAATCTGTCACACCCGGTTTCAAGGACAAAACCAGACATACACCATATGTGAAATAAAGAAGACAAATCTCACATATAGCCACAGATAAGTGTAATATCAAAAGACAAATGCTTAATATACATAACACAATAGTATAAAATATACCTTAGAGAGCAACACAGCGGAAAGACAACTCTGAACACCGGGTGCAACCTTCACTCCAGGATCAAACTAACTGGTTGATCACAAGCCTAACAATTCCAGAATCTAACAGTCTGGTACCCTTCCTGAGATGTGGGGAAATAGCAAGAGTGAGTCCATGTCGAACTCAACAAATATAACATGGGGTTCATGAAGCTCAAAAAGTTTGACACGGGTTTACTGCAATAGCTTTTAGTGAGTCATCTTTTTAGCAGTTGAGTAGCAATCAAGTTTAACATAATCCCAAATAACCTCATGATCATGTAAACGAGAATAATGTATAGCAAGAAACAATAATCATTAGTGAACATCAATATCATCAGTGTTATCATTATCATCAGCGTTCATCATTTATTCTGTAAGGGTCCAAGGCCACTCGTGACCGTGAGCACGGCTGATATACCAGTTTTACACTCTGTAGAGGTTGTACACTTTCACTGTGAGTCGTGATTTACCCTTTCGCCCGAGGTAGCTAATCTCTTGACCCACTTCCAAGGAAGGTCGGCAGGGTTCACTATGAAGTCTTTCAAAGGTTCGTCTAACAAGTTAGGGCCATTAGATTCACTCGGCAAACAGATGTAGAGCCCCCTTCCAAATGGCACAATAACGCGCAGCCTATACACATAAGGACAGAGGCCGCACTATACCCGATTCGTCAAGCCGTTCTTACGCCATGAAGGTTACCACTAACAAGCTAGAAAAGGTCCTCATACTTGACTAAAGCCAGAGCCATATAGCCCTCACAGTTGTACTGTAAGTCCCGGATGTTCGCTTACAGAAAAGTCCTTAGGGAGAGAAACTAGAGCACCAAAAATACCCCATGCTCTAGCCCTCTTGAGCCATATTGCTTTAAAGCATCTTTTAAACGTTTATTGCATATACCATTAGTCAAGTTACAGATCATGGTTATTTATCTTAAGCACTAGCATAATACTACCCAATGCAATGTCCCATAGGTGTCAAGGTACAAGATACAAAAACTAGGATATCCTTAGTGGTAACAAGGTAGACACATGCACATGAATTAAGTATATTAAAGGTGAATAGGAAACAAGGATAATCCCATGCTATACTTGCCTTAAACACCGATCCTTCGGTAAGCTTTAATCTTCAACGTTCTTCTTCTTCTTCTTGATAACCACGTATATCTCACCGACTGGACTTGATCAATAAATCACCACACACACATCCATACAGTCATACACGAAGCAAACAATAGATCTAAATTAGAACAATACACCAAACATAAAATTAAGATGAAAAGTTTGTAGAACGAATCTACGTCTCTCTACGAATACACAGACGCGAAAAACACACTAAACAGAGCTACGGTTGAAAAGATACATCTACCGAAAGATTTGCTCATAGAAGAAAATATAAAACTATTAGTTTCATGTGTTTTAATTATATAATAACATATATAAGATATTTTATAGATACTATATATGGAATTAAGTCAAATTTAGATTCAAATTATGAAACTAAAGTAAAACAAATCATATTTTATTTACAAAACCCAGTTGCATAATTATTAATCAAGATATGATTTAAACCATAAAATTTTAGAATTAGTAATATGGCAAATACTGTCACTAACGCGTAAATCTCATTGCTATGAATCTAACGCAACTCGAATGAGCTAAAACGGATCTAAAACGTAGAAGATATGATTTAAACAAGATTTACTTTATTAAAGTAATAGATTAAATCTCACATCAGAACTTAAAAATAGAAAACCTAACCAACAGTAACACTAACAGTATAACAAGTTTGTAAAACTCCTCTATATGTTACTACGATCACATAGACATAAAGATCACGAAATTTGGATTTAAAACGTAAAAGTTATGAATTTTCTAAGATTTCCTATAGATAAATAATTACTTTAATATAAACTCGAAAATAAATTATCTCAAACCTACTGTACAGTTCTATAATCATGTAGAGCTCGCAAATATGAATCTAACGCAATTTGAATGGATCAAATCGGAGTTAAAACGGATAATTTATGACTAAAACTAACTCAGTGGCAAAACTGTAAATATCATAAAACGTATTTTTCAATTACTGAGACGAAATACGCTTTCAACAGATCAAAACGAACGCGGGATAATACGTTTTGGACTGCGGGTTTACAACTTAAATCTTACAGGGTCTCTTTAGCAAAATTTCCGGCCGAAGGGGTATCTTTAAATAACGGCCGTCCGATTTAAAATGAACGGTCCAGATCGGATCGGGGAGAGAGCCGGCGGCGCTCCGGCCGGAATCGGGCCCGACGGCGACTCTCCGCGGCGGCGCCATGGCCGGAATAGCCTATCTCGCGCTACGGAGCACGAGCTTACGAACGAAAAACACAGGGAGAGAGAGAATGGCATGGCGAGCTCACCCCGCACGAAGATGGGACCGGAGGATGATCGGAAGGCGGCGGCTAGCTCGCGGTGGCGGACAGTAGAGGCGGAGCTTCGGGCGTAGCCACCACAGGACGAGAGAGGCTGCGATTTGTAGTCCAATGTGAAGCGGAGGGAGGCGGCATCCCGTTTTTATAGCCCGGAGGCATCGCTAAAGAAGGAAAGGGGAAGATTGAGGAGATGGAATCGGATCGGGGAAAAGAGGGAAAGGAATCCGGCGGCGTGGGGAAGAAGCGCCTGACACGTGGGTCCAGGCTGTCAGCGACGCGGGAGCGGGGAAACGCGCTCGCGCGGTGAAGCTGGGCCGGCGGCTGCGGCTGGGCTCGGCCCACGCGGAAGAAGGCGGGCGCGGGAGAGGGAAAGGTGGGCCGCGCGCGCTGGGCTGCGAAGAGAAGCGGGCCAAAATCCGAATGAAACGGATTTCTCTTTTCTTTTTCTTTTTCTAATTTTTCAAAGCCAATTTTCAAAAGATTTTCAAATCCAAATTTGAATTTGATCAAACCACTCATCTCAAAAATTTAAATGCAACAGCATGAGTGCACAAACATGTTTCTACTCTTATATTTGATTTTAAGTTAATAAAAATTATTATTACTCTAAACTTGCATGCTCACAAAAATATAAAAAAAATCATATTTTTCCTATTTTTCTTCTTTTCAAATTTTTAGGGTGTTACAACAGGTCAGCCGACGCAAGGCTATATAAGCCAAGCACAAACCAATCCCCCAGTCAGAGCACAAAAGAAAGGGGGAGAGGGGCCATCAACTCTGTAGTCATACTAACATGCAGGCCACAAGAAGCATGGAAGCAAGAGTGTCCTTAGCTACAAAACCAAATTTGGTATAGTACGAAGACTCATGATATTAGTAGCTAGCGCAACCCAGCGAAGGCAGCAGGAAAGCAAAGTAGACCTCCAGCATTGTGATGAACAACAACCGGAGCATGTTGTGCAGCTGCAAGATCAATGCAACAAGCCAGTATCAAAAGTTGATGGAGGGTATGGTACGAAATCTAGTAACATCCCTCGGCAACCGAAGGTGCAAACGGGCGTAGTCCCGCATCATCCATGTTCAATGGGAGCGCAATTACAGAGGCACGAACAAAAATGGCGGAGAAGCACATTACAAGCCAGCAAAGGCAGCGGTCAAAGAATACTTCTCAAAGGACTATCAGTTGCACAAGCTATGCAGTGGCCCCTTGAGAAGCATCTAATGACCACTCAAAGTGTGCCACATCCTCCGCAACATCAACAACATCGAATACGAGCACTACTCAACCTCTGACTTGGGGCATAAGGAAGACTCTAGATTTTGCAAACAAGCAAAGAGAAGGAGACAGGAATAGGCGAAGGCCTTCCCCAACGCTTGCGAGAACCTAAGCACAACAACCATGACATGCAGGTTCATCTTCACAAGGAGCCAGATAAGAAAGCAACGGAGGCTTGTTTCTCAGAATAAGCACGATAACAAAGATTAGCACTTCAATAGAAAACAAAGAAAGCGCAAACTAGTATTCAACAACTACAAGGCCAGGGATAGGAAGACCCTAAACGAGATATGTAAGCGACCTGTAAACTATAGCCTCTAACTAAAACTTCAAATACAACACAAGTTGTAATACAACAGTGTCCATCAAACACAATACTCAAATCTTGATCAACTAAATGAAACATTTTTACAAAATATCAAAGACCTTGGAAGTCAAAAGCCAAAGGCTTAGGCACGTTACATTATTTACATAAGATAAAAATGTCTAGGCAGGGGCAGAGGCCCCTGTCGTGCTAGCGAACGTGTAAACTCAGCATGCTCGTTGTCAATGTCATACTTCACGTGCTCAAACATATCACTAGCTGAGCCTTCGGGGAAAGCCTACCACTAATAACCCCAAAGTTCGCCACTTTTATATATATATATATATATATATCCCATGTTGATAAAACGTTAATGGGGCAACGTCCTATGCAAGTCCTGGATCAGAAACCTGTGCAGGATGAGATTCCATAAAAAGTCTTTTGGATTCACAAAGCGGGCATCCAGCAACAAAAGTAGCACCTGTTGACACCTCTAATGGCACCTAAGCTAGGTTGTCATCCCCAGCACGACACCAAAGGTGCTGGTACTAAAATATGCAAATGCTCCTATGAAATAAATATGAAATCCGTAAGCTCACAGATAATACCGATGTAGCATTTTAACCGGGAGTAATCCAGGTATCGTTATTTATATTTTTACCACTAGGAAGGGATGCTAAGGATAATGAGCAATGAGCATCACTACATGTGCTAATGGAGAGCATAACCATATCTTGATCTATCTTCTCATACAGGGTAAGTGTCACAAGTTAAATAATATAAATAATAATAAAGGATAACTAGTAAGCACATAGACACATATAATGATGAACATCTCAATAGATTACTCTAGATATATAGCACTAGCATGGATTAGGATGAACTATAAGGATAAATCCTAAGTTATTCTAACTATAAGGTCAAAGCATATGATGATTAGTGCAATTACACTTGGCAATCATGGCAAGAAAAGGTTATACCTATGCATAGTCATATTACTAAGGAAGATATAGAACATAGCCGTCACTTGCCTGTAATAGTTGTGCTCTGCTTGCCCTATACTCGGGAGGTGGACTACAAAGGACTCAATAGGACTGTCACTCCCGCGATCTACCATACGATCTGGAATATAGGGTACAATCGCAGGTAAATACGGTATAGGAACTACACCTACACAATGTTTACCACTCACCCATGATATCAATGAGCAAGCGCTATACGATCCTATACTTGAATATAAGTCTGATCTAACTATGCCAAGCGTATAATCAAAGTAGACTAAGAACAATACAATTGAGAACATAATCAAATAGAGCAAAGTCATATCCAATATGATAGAATAGACTAAAGTCATATTCATACAAATGATGAACTAGATGAATAATATAAGAACAAATACAAAAGTAGGAGAGAATTACCAAGTATTCTCTTGATAGATCCGGAAATCAAGCAATGCTTGGCTCCTTCTAGTTTTAATCCTATGTAGCTATGCTAAACTAGAGATCTAATTGAGATAGTGGCTCTGGGGCTTCTCTAAATGGAATGAGATAAATTGAATAATGAATTAGGGTTTCTCCTAGGGCCAGGGGCCTTGCTTATATAGCCCTCTGGAAGCACCACAGCCCTTGAATCAAACCGACCTTGATGAACGATTATTATTGATCCTCAAAGGCGGTAGAGGCATGATCCATGAGCTCACACCTGATTGGTGGAGTAGTAGGGGCGCGCACCCAGGAGAGGGGGCGGCCGCCCAGGTCATCTAACCTGTGGGCCCCCTCTGGGGGGTGATCTTCCCGAGTCTTCTAGAATATTCTTTTTTATAGTATGGTCAGTTTCTCTCTATGTAAATCTAATATGTGGACCTCCTTTGGTTATTTCCTGATAACCCCCTGTAGAAATAGATATTCACCAAAACTAGTGGAATTTTGGCAGTGTAACCCCTATATCTAGATAGTATTTTATTTAGATCATTTCTCATGCTATGTTAACGGTTAAAAATGATACTTATCTACCGTCACCAGCACCCTAAGCTAAAAACAAACACCCTAATTCCTACTATCTACACCTTAGGATCAGCGACCGAGCAAAGGCGTCTTCTCCGTCTGCATGACAGCGCCACCATCCTTCTGCGCATCAGCTGGTGGGGCACGCGCAGACTCCTTCTCTGCAGCAGGCTTCGCCGCAGGGACCTGGGTGGTCATCGACGCCTTCCCCGCATCCAGTGTCAATGTAGGACCCAAGGAAGGAGCCTTCGGTGGCAAAGGCACTGTGATCTGAGACGTCTGCGACCTAGCAGCCCCTTTAGCGGCCTCCTTTTGTAGCTCCTGCAAGTCACAAAAATAGACAACCATCGAAAAATTAGTTGGATAATGAAAGAAACCAAACCCAAAACTCTCAACTAAAAAGAAACTCAAACAGCAAAGCACAAACCTCCACACGGCGATCCTCCAGTTGCTTGGCCACTATTGACTGAAGAAAACCCAGAACGAGCTCATGAAGTTGTGGATGGATTTTGGCAATGAGTCAGAAGTAGAGCCAAGCACAGAAGGTTCCCCAAGTATCTACTTCCGGATCCCCTTAGTATGGGTGCATCCTCCATGAGCTAGCATATTGGCGAAGTTTGTAGCGCCAGCCAAAGCCCCAAAATCAATTGTGCCTCTGACAAAGGCAGAAAGTTTCTCCAAGTGCACCTTCAACCAGGAAAGCAGGTTGAAGACACTTTGCTCCTCTGGTAAGGCAGAGGTGGTGCCGCCAAACTCTCCCAATGCAGCAACGTAAGCCTAGGTGGTAGTCAGTGCTACCTCCTCTGTAGCCTTCAGGCATATGGATAGAAGGTTGACCTGCCGCTACAGAGCTTAGGCTCGACTGCCTCTCAGCATCAAGTTCTAGGTGGAGGTTCTCGAAGGTCTCACTGTCCTTAAGTGCACGCTCAACCGTGAGAGCCTCTGCACCCTTGGCATTCTCAGCCTGCTTCCTCAACTCAACCACCTCCGTATCGACTTTCTCCTTGTCAGTCCGAAGGCCCCTACCTCCAGGCAGAGATTTGCCAATTCAACAACCTCCGCCGAGAGCTTGGTCTTCCCAGATTCAAGGAACTCATTCTCCTTCTTTAGCACCTTGATAGCATCATTCCGACCAAGCAACTCAAATGTGCTGCGCTCCTCGAGCGCCAAGGCCATGTGATGGCCCTGCAAAAGAAAAGTTAAAATCTAGAAAAACCAAAAGGCAACACGTTATAGAACAAAAAGACACAACCAAAACTCACAAGGCTGTGGTGCTCCAACTGGACGTGCTCCAACTAGACGTGTAATCCATAGTCTTCAGGCTATGCCAGAAGCGGTCTAAATGGAAACAAAGACATAAGATGCATGAGCATCAAAAAGCAAAAATAGACCAAGGGAAATAAGATAACCTCCGACGGTAGTATAGACATCATGCAAGGATTTGGCCCAACCCACTATGGCACTTTTGGAGGCCGCTAAAATCAATAAAGACACCAACAATTAGGATAAGAATAGAAACGAAGAAGTTGCAAAACAGAAAACAAAGCTGCTTACAAAGACCAGACTCCAATCCTAGAATTACCAGCTGGAACGATGTGCCAACCATTGGCGGGCGCGGAGGTAGGCCAAAACCAATGAGGCTAATCCTCGCACCGGCAGCGAGTTCCTCCGGGCTCGCTAAGGTGTTCACCACAGACCCTGGAAATGCCAAAAAGTCAACATAAAGCAACCAGAGCGAGTTCAATATACTCAATAAAGGGGATAAGATGGCGAAGGCATCTTACTCATCTACATCTTGCACACCTCGACCTCGGAACCACCACCACCAGTGGAAAGACTGCAGCTATTGGTATGTAGCACTCTGGAGCTGGGCTGCAGGCTCCGAGTCACCTTTGTCATCTGACACCTCCTCCATGGCAATTGGATGACGTCAACTAGTTTCTTAGGCATCCGTCTCTTTAGGCGGAGAAGGGGCCCTACGATCCATGGCCCTTGCATCCTCAGAGATGGAATCGTCGCCCATAACATTGGGCAACAGGTTAGTCGCCGAGGGCTCCGGGAGCTCTACGCCCTCCAACCAGCGATTGCCTCTAGCACTAGCAGAGAAAGTGGGCTTGTCCACCTCTAGAATGGAGTCAGCACGGCCTTCACCGATACCATCTGTAGACCCCTCCATAGCACTGGCGGAGGCATGAGCAGAGCTCACAGCAGAAGAAATAGTAGGGACGGCGACGGCCATGGAAGTCTAACTTTCTGGCCAATGCCTTTGGACCAGCAATCCGTGGTCACATTCTTGGTAGCGGCCTTCCTCTTCTTCTCCTTGATCATGGCCAACACATCGGGAGGGACCACATACTCCTCATGATGGATACCAAACTCCTTCAGAACTCGATTAAGCTGAGGCATTGTGCCACTAGCGGACCTCCGAGTGAGGTACTCATTGTCTCTCATCTTGCCAATAATTTGGCGAGTGCACTCTTTAATCTCCAAGATGAAGGCCTTCATGTCTTGCTTGGGTGGTAATACCCGGTCGAACTGCGGGAAAGGAAGCCCCTCCGCCAGACCAAATATGGGAACTTGAACCATCTTGATATGGAATGCCTCGTTCCTCTTTCCAAGTGGCCAAAAGTTGGAGGCCACCATCTCTTCTACTAGGCCCCAGCCTCCAAAGTAGTGGCACGCTAGAGCAAAAGCCCTATCACAGGCCTTCGCCTTAGGCATCCTCTCGGCTGGCGGATTCACCTTTGACAGCAGATTCATGTCAGACATAACGAAGGCCAGTGGCCAAAGGGTCTCCATCGACCCATCTACATATGTGTGCATCATGCTCGATGTCTTCACATAGAACTAATGCTCCATCCAGTCTCGATCCCACTTGTTTTTCTGGCACCAAGAGATCTCTAGCCGGGTGCCTTCTTGCGACCTCTTCATCATATAAGCATAGCTTCCATATTGTGCAACAAGTTTAACTCTGGCCACCTTCACCTTTTTCAGCTGCTTCTGCAACTCATATTAGGCAGAAAATGTGTCTATGTTGGGGACCGCACCACACGACTCATAGGCCCAAGAAAACTTGCTGCGCGTTAGAAAAACCATTGGGGTCAGATGGTGAATCTAGAGCTGAAAGGCTTTAAGAACTTGACGCAAAAAACTGACAGAGGGGAGGCAAAGGCCGCAAGTGAAGTAATCCTTGAAAACAACAGCATAGCCCTCTAGAGGACAAGGGACGGTCTCACTTGCCAGTGGAGGCATAGCACGGCCAGCCCTGAAGAAACTATCATCTAACATCTCTGCAATCGCCTCCTCCATAACAGACGATAGGCCAAAGTCCTAGGTCTTGCCAGCCATACCTTAGCCCTCGCTAGCACCAACCAGGACACCAATGGAGGCCTCCATTCTAGCAAGATCCTCCTCTAGATCTTGAGCAAGGGTGCTCACCAACATGCACTCCTTCAAACACACAGACCACCCAATTGCCCCAATGCCAAGGAGATAGCGGTCGGGACCGTAAAAGGCAGCCTGGCGAGGGACGGAGGACGGACAAGGAGAAGCCACTACCAAAAAATGCAAGAGGTGAAAGCAAGGAAAAGGGCGCAGGGTGCAGAAAGCACAGCAGGGCGAAGGCAACTGGCCAGGCAATGGGTAGGATGCGCAGCGCAAGCGTGAGTTTGAAAGCGAAGCAAGGGTAGGGGAACCTTCACCCCGCCCTCCCTTTATATAGGCATGGGCTCAACAGTTTGCCTTCCATGGCCAACGGTCACCTCCGCCTGGGCAACCGTCTCGATTCCTACGACGACAATAGCAATATTACAACTACCCATAGCACAACTCAAGAGGCCAATAGTCAGATCCAGACAGGCCAAGAGGGAAGGAAACCTCTGCCGCCAAGACGACAGGAGCAGCCTCCGTAACAAAAATGAAGGAAAGCCTCCACAGTCAAGGCGACAAGAGTAGATAGCCGCATGAGTGGAAGAGGGAGTGCGAGCATGGCCACCGCCGCTAGGAGAAAGAAAGTTTTGAGGTTCACGGTCCGCCGCATCAGTTTGTGGCCTCAAAAGGGGGAAAACTGTTGGAACATGGGTCTCCAAGGCAATGAAGGCCTAGTCTTCGCGGCCGGGCCACAAGCTACTCCCCCTTGGTAAACTCTCGTGTAGGAAGGTGGAACCTTCAGCTTGAATGGTGGAGGTTTGTCGGCGAGCACGAGGCCATAAGCCTCCCCTGGGTAGAGGAGGCCCGCATCATCTTGCCCTAGTCAAGCTTTAACCTATTCTAAGGGATTTCTTGCAGGGATGAAGGGACCTTCAGCGATCAAGGGCAGAGGCCCAGAGTTGTGCCTTAGGTGAAGGTTGTGTTAATTAACCAGAAGTGACCGCTCTAAATGTCTTTGCAAGCAAGGTTTGGCGGAGGCAGCTTTGCCCCCAAGCTGTGTCTCCTAGTTGCATGACGGGCGGAGATCGAAATCGGTGGTGGTCGAAGGCCTCTGGCGAACGGTGGCGGAGGGTCTCCTGGTCTAGTGGGCGGTGGTGGCTCCTGCCACATCAGCTTTAGGCATCGGCCCACATCAGGAGCATGGTTCGAAGATTAGATTACCTTATTGTCCCAAGCTAGAGTGCCTATGAAGAGAATATTTTATGGTTATCTTGCCACTATCACAGGGCATTCTTGTAAAGACGGTTTATGAGGGAACATCGCCCTATAAAAAGGGGAGTCGTAAATATGTAAAGGAGAGGTTGGTGAATGCATTTATAAAACGCTAGCCTTCCTGGTGTTCACTAGACTCCGACCTCCACCTGGGGCACTGACCGTGCAGGGCAAGCCAGACTTACCTACTGGAATACCCTATTCCAACAAACAGCAACAACAAAATCAAAATTTAGAGGCTCTGTTCCAGCATCTCCCCATCTGGCCACCTTATTGGGCAACCACAACAACAACTAGCTTGGGGGACCCCATGTATCTAGGTAAGTATTTCTTTTCCTTTTATTATTCTTAGTTTTTTATGTTAAAAAATGATGGATGAAAAATAAAATAAAAATTAACATTGCATTAATAGTAATAATGTGTGATCTAGTAAAATTGAGAACAAAATAAAAGGGTGTGTCTAGTTTGCTTTAATTTTTTTAAGAGCTAAATAAATAAAAAGAGGACTATGAAGATAATCTCTTAAAATGGAAATGATGAATAATTGCTCTTTTGTAATTCCTTTCAAGTACCTAGTTTTCAGTCTTGCATTCTCCTGAGTTTTGGATAAGATTATTTTGATATAAGGATTTACTCTGAACTTGAAACTCGTGGGTAGCATATGCTTGATCTATGTCTAAGTAATTGATGGATATGATATGAGAAGGTCTGAGCTGTTGTTTATCTTGTTCCTAGTGACACTAAAGTTTTGGAGATTTATCTTTTGAAAAACATAAAAAATGTCATGATGAGTTCCTGTATGACAAAGCTTGAATTTTCACCAGAGCCATACATGTTATTTAGGTTAGGAAAACTTTCATATATATGCTGCTTGCTTTTGCATTGAGTTTTGTCAAGCTTTGATGATGCCTTATGAGCTTGCTCTTAAAATCAAGATCACGTACACACCACCCACATATACACTACTCCTACCCTGGGGTAGGCGCAAGGACATGCCATTTCATCTAGATTCGCCCAAAAATTGTTCTACTCCTACACTAGGAGTGAACACCAAAAATATTTCCTATACGATATCCCCAAATGAATGGTCCAAGTTCTTGTTACTATCTCTCTAAAGTTTTGTTATAGAAAAGAGATAAGGGGCTATGCAAAAGTCATTCATAAAAAAGAATAGAAAGAAAAGAAAAAAGTTGAGAAAATATGGACAAGTGTTCGAGATATCTAAAATAATGGGTACTTAGATGCCCGCCTAAAAAAAGAGATAAAAAAGAGATGAATAAGATAGTCCCTATTCTCTAGCAATTGTTTTCAAGTTTCAAAAGAGAGATATGTTTTCAAGGAGCAAAGTAGAATTAGGTTAGTCACCATATATATCCACCCATATATCCACACACTTGCACATCTTGATTTGATTGTATGACTCAACTCTCTTTGGATCTGAGGTTTGACTTTACAATATATGCATTGCAAGTATGCTCTAGCTTTCTCTCTACCTATGAACTTCATGTAAGCCTTAGTAGTAGGAAGAGAAAAGGCATAACATCTTTATTGCCTTAGTGATGATCCATAAATACCACATATATTGAGAGATTTGAGAGTATCATATAATAGAATCTCTGAGTTTTATTTTGAAAATTGATGAAAACTCCAGAACAATGGTTGAACAAAGAACTTGAGACATAGTGCTTGACTTAACCATTATGTCTTTCAATTGCTCAAGATCCAATTGAAGGCTAAGAAGCCCCATGGTCGAAGGTAATATAGGTAAGTTTGAAAGTCAGATCGGTTTATTCTAATCAGGAAGAGAATTCTTTATTGAATGCATGTGCACTTTTAAGGCCTCAAAACATTGTAGGAACTCCTGATCCATTGCTGAGTTTAGCTTTGCTCAGGAACTAGCTAAGGTTAAGTGTGGGGGAACTTATTGACGGTCATTAAACACCAAATATAACCATCAACTATTGCATAAATTGATATGAAACAAATCACAAACTATAGTTATAGGGTTTGGCTCTAACAAGTTCCACGAGTTTTGGTACTCTCACTTGTCTTACAGGAATATTTAATTTTTCACCAAATAAAAATATCCCAAATGATGAATAGGAGTGCACCATTATCAAGAGCTCATCGAGACAATCGAAACGAATATATTATTTGCTATGTTTAGAGCCCAGAATAAAAAGATATTAAATCCACGACGAAACATATGTGGGAAGACTCTAGAAGAGTCTAAAAAGGCGAAACACTGAAGCGGAGCCCGAGGGGTTTCCATGTGGGGCCGGGCAGCCCCATTCCCATACCAGCCAGCATGTGGGACCCACGAGTCAGCCTCTCCTTCGTACGTCAATTCCCCACCGCCTCCTAGGATGCATCTACGTCGTTCTTCAAGTCGGTTTGATCCGAGGGCTCACGTTGCACCCCCCAACCCACATAAGTAGCCCTATACCCCCTCCCTAGAGCTATCCCTGAAACCCTAATTTATATTCATCTCTCCGGATCAAGACCACATCAGGAGAATTAGGGCTAGACTCTCCCATGTAGTAGATTAGTTCTAGCTGAGAGTTAGAGAGTCGAGCTACGCTTAGGTTCTGGAGAATTCTTCGGAGGTCTAGTATTGAGATTGCGCCCAATCCCATGGATAGTTGTGGTAGCCCCAGGGGTGATAGCTCTGTCAGGCCATTGTAATCCACCACGTTCGGATTGGTGTTCATAGAGCTTTAAGCAGCCTTCCCCTGACTATGCTTCCACATCCTCCTCGAGAGTCGGAAAGGTATTTCTGCTCCAAAGTGTTATTGTGTGATCACTATATCTATCTATGCTACAATTATCATAGAACCAAAGTAATAGAGAAGTATATAGGAACTTTGAACTCTCCTGCTGTCCTCTCAATTTAGCTAAACTACTCTTTTATCATGGAATTCTCCTATGTGTGTGTCATTATGCATAACTCCTATCATTTGTCACTTACCCCACTTTAGTCTAGTTGGTGTATTAAGTTAGTAGATACATGATGGTGAATTATTAGTTTCTTTAACCATTGTTTTCCTCTGGATAAATATGATACTCTGGAATACTCCCGGGTAAAAGCTATAACGGTATCCGTGCGCTTGCGGAATTTTCTGTGTGCATTAATAAATACCACCAACAAGTCGCTAGGTGTGATTGGACTGAAGAGCGCTGAACTTGTGTTCCATGGCAGCTTTCCAGTGGGGATAGCGAAGCGCGGCTCGCATGGAAGAGGGAATGGGTGAAATTGCGGCTACGGAAGAGGCAGTGGATGCCGTGGTAGCGAGTGCATATCACAGATTTGGTTTGTATATGCCAGCACGCGCTCGCGTGAGCATCGGATGTTGCTGCGGCTCGTGTGGAGACACAGACGCAGTCGCTCTGGGCGCCGTGGACACAGGCGAGGCATGGATGTCGTTCTGGGAGCTCAGGTGAGACAGACTCGACACCGGCGAGGTGGGCACTGGGTTAGAGGCAGGTGCCGATGAGGACGACCTAGAGCTGGTAGTGGGCACGCCAGCCGGCACAGGATTTGGGATGATGAATAGTAGGCATATAACCATCTGAAGGAGATGCTGGCAAGGTCTGATGGAAGGGGAATTCATGCTCATCAAATGTGACATGCCTGGAGGTAATAACATGTCGAGTGGCAAGATCAAAACACCAATATCCTCGATGATTAGAGGGATAGCCGAGAAGAACACAAGCAGATGAGCGAGCGCTGAGTTTGTGGGTATTGGTAGCTGTTTGATTTGGGAAGCAAAGACAGCCGAACACCTAGAGATGATCATAGCTAGGAGGCACACCAAGGAGAAGCTGGTATGGGGTAAGGTTGCCACTAGCACAACTCGGTCATCGGTTGATCAGATGTGTAGCAGTGGAAAGGGCTTCAACACAGAATGTTGGCAACATGCCTGCGTGGAGGAGCAGACTCCGAATGCAGTCATTCAGGGTCCGCAGAATGCGCTCAGCTTTCCCGTTCTGAGCGAGGTATAAGGGCAAGAGAGACGAATGGTGACACCATGAGCAAGAAGATGCGAGCGCAAGGCATGGTTATCGAATTCCTTGCCATTGTCAGATTGGAAAGAAATAAGAGGTAACTGAAACTGTGTTGGAACATAAGCATGGAAAGACAGTAAACAGGCTAACACATCAGATTTGCAGCGCAATGGAAAAGTCCAGATATAGTGGGTAAGATGACCAATCAAAACAAGATAGTACTTAAACCTAGAACAACTAGTGACAGGTGATGTCCAAACATCGGCATGGATGATTTGGAATGGTACATAACTGACAGACTCTCAAGATTAAAAAGGAAGACGAACATGTTTGCCGAACTGACAAGTTTGGCATGAATGAGAAGATGACTTAGAACAGCTAAACTCTAACTGAGGAAGGGTCTGACGAAGAACTTGATGCCCTGGATGTCCAAGTCGAAAGTGCCACAGATCGACCGAGGGCGACGCCGCAACAACAAATGCCGATGGTGAAGGAGATGCCATGGGGTACAAATCACCAGCGCTGTTACATCGGAGGAGCACCGTTCGAGTCAGAATATCCTTGATGGAAAAACCAAAAGGGCCAAACTCAACCGTTACGTTGTTATCACAAGTGAGAGAACGAATAGAGATAAGGTTCTTCACTAATGACGGGGAAACAAGGATGTTGTTCAGAAGAAGAGGTGACTGAACTGTAGGTAAAGAACTGGAGGCACGATGAGTGACAGGAAGCAAAGCACCATTGTCGACAGTGATGGAAGGAGAATTGTAAAGGGGTTGGGAAGAAGTGAAATTACCAGCGTTCGAAGCCATGTGCGAGGTAGCGCCAATATCAAGGAACCACTCTGTGGCCTGCGGTCCGGTGGGGGGGACACTGGATGTGGCCAGCGCCGCGAGCATTGCCTGATTGTTCCAGACATCTGTCGATGGAGGTGGCGGCTGAGGAACACCAGGGGAAGGAAAAGATGTTGCACCAGCAAAGTAGGCCTGCTGCGGTGGTGGACCAAGATGAGGGCCAAGGACTCCGGCACCGGGGACGCAGAAGGGCATGTGCCATGCCTGGACCATCCCTGTCCATGGATTGATGCCGGGTGCCAGCCTTGGGGAGCTCGGGGCTGCGGTGTAGAGGTGGAACCGGCTTGGTATTGGTAACTGCCATGGCCACGCCCATGCCCACACCCGCAACCGCGCTTGCCATCTGAACGTGGAGTTGAGCCGTGTGCAACCGCCGGGGTTCATGGGGCAGGAGGCTGGGCGCCCTGGCTGGCGCCGGAACCGCCATTACCAGCAGCCGGAGCTGGTGGCCGAGAACCACCGGTGGCGAGGAGAGCATGCTGCGCGGCGGACTTGGCGTGCTCCTTGTCATACTGTTTCTCCAGCAGCAGATAAGAACGCACAGAGAGGAAGGTGTGGGGAGGATTCTTGGTGGTGATCACGGGAACAGCATGGCGAAACTTGGGGCTGAGTCCATGAAGCATGTTGAGCAGCCCGGCAGCAGTTGCCATGGGGAGCGAGGGTTAGGATCTAACTGCGCTAGCTGATACCATGTAGAAGAATGGGAGCCAACAACCATTCGTGTTGATCTCTATTGAGCACATATACAGGTTACAAGGTGGGCGCTCTGGGCGCGCACGGATGCGGATCGTGGGCGACAGAGTAGCCAGCCGCATGTCCTGGCGAAGACTAACAACTGTAGACTATGCCGTCTTGTACAATGCTTCAATATATATATATATATATATATATATATATATATATATATATATATATATATATATATATATATATATATATAACCACCCTGTCCACACCCGTGACCACCCGACCTGACCGCCAGGGTCCAAAGCGGACACGACCATCTGGCCAGGATAGAAGAAGGCCATGTCCACGACGGCGAGGTCGTCGCGGTCCGTGTGCACCATGCCGCCGCCGACGCACAGCACGGCGAGCTTGCCCTGGGGGTGTCCGGCAGATTCATCACCAGCACTGATCAGTCACCTACTTGGGAGTTGAAAGTCACGAGATCCCCAATGTGAGCTGTGGATTGCTTCCCCATGCCGTCGTCCATTGCTTAATACTGTACTGTTTCCCCTAGTTAGCTATATATATATATATATATATATATATATATATATATATATATATATATATATTCTCTAATCCAATCAAATCATCATCCTATCAAAGCGTGACGGTGAGTATTTTTTAAGGAAACTCTCCTCTGTAATACCCTTCGATCCGGACGTCGTTTTATTCGTTCCTTTTTTCATCTAGGGCGTAAGATTCGTAAGATCTGGGACATATCACATATTTTGCAGTCTTATGTTAAACACCGGAAATTTCTTTCTTTTGTCTCTCATTCTCTTCCATCCATCTGCTCACTCCTCTTCCATTCTTTGGTCTATCGTTCCTCACTCTTATTTTTCTCGCTTTAAATTTAGAGCTGCAAAACCTTTATTGACGCCGCACAACTTATATCATGGCGTGGCCGAGCCCGTTCATGTCGCAGCGCGCCTTGCACCCTTCTTACACAAGTATACACAACAACTATTCTATGTAAAATGTGTGAATCATCATTCAATTTTTCATAGGAGATTAATCCTTTATTTTATTAGCATTTATTATGGGATTTAATTTATTTGATTTAAAATTGGACCAAGCACCATTAATAAATCCAAAATGTAGCTATAGCTTGTTATTGGCACGAACACCATATAAAAGATTTGTATTTCCCGTTGCAACACAACGACATTTTTCTAGTTAATATAAGATTTGATTGTACAATTTTTCAAATTTGTTTATAGGTAGGGATAGAGTGTACGTGCAATGTATTTATATAGGCCAGGTGTTGGGGTTATGATATCCCGGGTATCTCAAGACATCGATAAGTCAGCCACTCGGGCAGCCCAGCCAACAAGAACCCAACCACCATGGCCAGCAAAGCCACATGGGCCCTGGGACACACGCCAAAGCGAGTGGTTCACCACGACCTCTCTCCTCTCCTTCTGTTGCAAGCTACGCAGCCGCGCACGACCTTTCCTCTGCTCGGACCCTTGGGAGGGATGAAAAGCAATCGGGCACCATCAAGTACACCTGCCCTGACAAGGACAGGTACGCTCCCCTCACTCTGCTAGGACTACGGGGACAGGCATCTCGGGGCAGACACCATCCCTACGCGCCTCTACGCAGACAAGACAACACCGTGGGGCGGTGACGACCGGTATGACGCCGCATCATCCAAATTCAGACCGATAAGATGGGCGTACGGCTCCACCCACTATAGGATGGGGCGCACGACCCCGTCGTTGACTTCCAAGACCGGCCAAGCCACCAGAAGCCTTGACCTCACAATCTGGGGTCGAGGCCACCAACATCATGACTTGCAAAGGTGACCGACTACCCGGGAGCGGCCACATGCTCCCGCACTATCGCCACGACGCCACCAGGAGAACAGAAGATGATGATGAATACCGCGGCAAGACCACGTCGCGCTGGACAGTTGGTGAACCACCTCCATGCCGATAGTGCCGCTATGGCTGGCGCTGTAGCATCATGCCACGCCATGCCGCAATGTGTGAACAAGATCATGACGATGACCATACCAGAACGTGCCGTGACGTCAAGACAAGATAGGCTTGCTTGCAGGCCAAGTTTACTTATTTCTCCCTCCATCGGGCTCACGACCACTCAGTCGAGATAACCCCTCTCTCCATATGTAACCTGACCCTGGACTCTATATAAGGGGAGCCAGGCCTCCATTCCAATGGGATGGACGATGGAACCTGAGAAACACCATTCGGGTCCTCATTCACCTCACTCCTCCTACCTCGTTCCCTTAACTTACACAACCATTGTAAGAATTTCAGAGCATTCAACTGAGGAACATGAACTCAAAGCAATGGCTCCCTGCACCTACGTCGGACTCGCTCTCGGTGCGGCCGCCGGCGGCCGCATCCGCTTTGGGAGCCTCGGGTAAGTCAATGTCGACGGGCCCATGCCCATTCTCAACTTTCTCCCTAGCCAAGTTCTTCACTTCGGGGACCTAGACTTTGTGGCCGACCACCTATTAGGTCGGCTACACCTTTGCGAGGGAGACACGGATCCACCGTGCACTGCATCACAGAACCCCAGGCCGACTCACGGGGGCCCAGTGATCATCGACTCTTATGCACTAGCATGCAGGATCGACACCTATCTCAGGATCAACCCTGAGCCTGAACAAAGCTAGCGCGTGTTCTACGCATTGGCCAACACCTTCGCACAAGTCTCAGGGGGTGCTCCCATGCCACCGAAAGAATAATTCTGGGACCCCAGCATCTTGCTACCCTCCGGCATGAGAGACGCCACCACAATCTTCGAGCGAAAGCTGGCCAAACGCTCTCGCTTCTCATCGGTGCCTGCCCTTCCAGGATTTGTAGGGATGGAGGAATGGGACCCAGAGTCCATCTATGACCTCTTGCCATCGACCCCAGGCGACACAGACTCCGAGTCCAGTTCTGTGGGAAGCTGCCACCCAGTGCGGGAGTGCAACATGTTGCACCTCTCGAGAAATGGGGTGGCAGTGGCACCAGGCAAAGAGGATGATGGGTACTCGATCCCACGAACCCCAGGAGAGCAGGCGGCGTATGAGCAGGAGCGTCTGGAATGAACTAGAGCTCACAAAGCCGAAAAGGCCAAAGGAGACCACGACAGCGGATGCCCTAGCCCACAGCACCTCGGCACAGAGGGCGAACGGGCATGGCCTCGCTGCGTGTACGACCAAATCCAATGTGGCAAGGGGAAGACGCCCGTCTTCCCCCGAGCCAGCCAAAATGTCACCATAGCAATCATGATTATGCGAATGGATCCCGAACCCTCGAGCGACGAGGGAAGGCGCATCCACAAGGAGCTACGAGATCTTCTGGAAGCTGCGGCGGTACAGCAAGCGCAAAGCTCAGTGGAGAAGTGGCACCCCAAGGCCAGCATCGTGCCCGTCTCTTCTGCACATGGTGCACCCGAAGGGCACCCCGCGCAGTCGGGGTTGCGACCCACCAAAAATGGGGTGGCACCCGGGCGAGAGCCCTCCTTGGCGCGCAGTTGTTTCGTCGGAAACCACAATGCCAACCAGGCTCGAGCTGCCCAACGGCTCGAACCAGGCATGGCAAATGGTGACCAGTTGTACACTGGCAACAGTGACCCAGACAATCACAATCGTCAACCTCGAATCCGGGACGCCCGGCGCAGCCTGAGTCCCGACGCATGAGGACCGCGAGCATTCGCCTAGAGGATCCAACGAACTTCGTTCCCGACGCGTTTTTGCGTGCTGCCTAACATCACCAAGTACTCCGAGGACACCAACCCCGCTGTATGGCTAGAAGACTTCCACCTTGCCTATCGAGTAGGCGGAGCAGACGGCGATCTCTTCATAGTCCAATACCTGCCTCTTTACCTTGCGGAGAGCGCCTGAGCCTAGCTTGAGCACCTTCCCGCAGACAGCATCCGCTTGTGGGCGGACCTCAAAAGCATCTTCATAGGGAACTTCCTGGGCACATATGTGCGCCCCAGAAATTCTTGGGATCTCAAAGCCTGCAAACAGAAAATAGGAGAAACTCTAAGGAAGTACATCCGCCGCTCCAAGCAGTGCAATGAGCTTCCCGACATCGTCGATGCGGATGTGATCGGAGCGTTCATCTCCAGCACAACCAACGAGCCCCTCGTGCACGAGCTTGGACGCAACAAGCCGCCGACGACGAGGGAACTGCTCGACCTTACGAGGGAACTTCCCGACAAATTTTTCAAGATTTCCCAGCATTAAATGTAGATAAAAAATAAAACTAATTACACAATTTAGCCGTAATTCACCAGATGAATCTTTTAAGCCTAATTAGTCCGTGATTGGACACTAATTGCCGAATAACAACGAAAGTGCTACAGTAACATTTTGCAAAAAATTTCGCCATCTAAACACAGCCCGGCATGCCAGTGTTATGTACCACACGTCCGTGGCTAGCCACAGAGGAGAACGAGAATAGGCACACTCCAGTGCACCTGGCTGCATATGACGGCGAGATTAACGCGCTAGCAGTACTGTTGGAGCATGATCCGTCTTTGGGGTACCTAACCTCCACAAACGGTGACCCTCTTCTTTGTGTCGCAGCTTGTCAGGGCCATGGTGGTGTTGCTCGAGAGCTTCTTGAACACTGTCCAGATGCTCCCTACTGCGATGCAAGCGGCTCGACATGTCTTCACATTGCCGTATTGTGTGGACATACAGAGTTTGTGAAATCTATCCTGGGGTTACAGCAGCTTGGCCACCTGATTAACGTGCTCAATGGAAGCGGTGAAACTGCTCTGCATCTCGCTGTCAGAAACTGCAAGCCGGACATGGTTGCTGCTTTACAGCTTCACCAGGACATAGACGTAACGGTGCTTAACAGCGCCGGTGACCCGGCAAGCCGGGTGTTGCCTGATGCCGCCAATCACACCAAGCCTTTAATCTCGGTACGCTTTTTTTTTTCTCTCTCACCGTAAATATATATTTTACTAGCAAATATGTCCTTGCATTTATAATGCGATGTACAGTTGTATGGTGCTCATGCCAATAATAAACAGCCTACTTCATATGCCAATAATAAACAGCCTACTTCATGTCAAATCAAAAAAAAATAAACAGCCTGCTTTTGTTAAATTTAATTGGGCTTCGTCTAACCTTGTTTCAATTAAATCAAAAATTCAAGGAAAAATATGATTTAATTGGGGTTGGCCTAACCTTATCTTGATCTAACATATTTACCTCCCCTAATACTAGAAATAACGATAAGTCCCCTCAGGGCTTGTTTGGCTATTCGTATTCAAATTAGGTACGAATATAAAATGCTATGAATGTTATAGGTATGGGACCAACAAAATGTTGATGTTTGTTATAGGTATGGGACCAACAAGAAGTTAATGGAAATAAAAAAATTACTCTATTGGTCTATGACCTTCTGATGAAGTTTTTTTTATCCATCTTAGAGTAACTTCAACTGATACCTGACATTTTGGACCTATGCCGCCTCAAATTACATGACTTTTTAGTGCACTACAATCAAATTCACATTTCAATCTAGTTAAATTTTTATGCATATATTATAACTACCAAGTATGGATTGCAGAAGGCGCGAAATAGGTAGCGATACTTTTACCACGAGAGTAATTTTACTTTGTTCCTTATTTTTCTAAATGTATTGTAAATTTTCCTACTTTATTAATAAAATAGGCATAAGCTCGTGCGGTCGTGCCCGTTCGCTGAAATAAAATATATAACTACCAAGTGGGTATTAGAGGGTATAATTTGAACTCGGAGTAGTGTATAAAATAGATGGCTGGTGTTTTGCTAAAGTAAATCATTTTTGACAAGTAAACACAAATGAAAGGTACTTTTTAAATCATAATAATTGAAAATAAACTATAAGTTAGTCTAAACAAATGAGGGGAAGTATATTTGTCTTGTCAATGCCAAATATAGATTAGTCCAAATAAATTTCATATAAACTACTGCTCTTCGGACCTGAAATATATGTCCCAGTTTTTTTATCTGAGCTCATGTCAGCCTGCTACAGGCTTTTACCATTATCCTCCCTCCTCGGGATTTTTTATAATTTTAATTCTTTTCTATTCAATATTTTAATAATAATTCCGTCTAAAAAATTTGCAGATTTAACCCTTTGGGTCACGCCGGTCCCGCTGGCTTGACAAAATAATGCTGTCGCGCCATATGCGTTGGCGCGGCAAGATATGCCACGTTGGACGGCGTTTCTTACGTGAAAAAACTCGTCACGCCGTTTGCGTAACAGTGTTGGTTTGTCGCGCCACCGGGAGCGGCGTGACAAGACTCAACTTTAGAAAATTCATAGCTCTTTGATACAACGTTGGATGAAAATTATTTTTATATGAAAATTGTAGAGCTCGATGAGATATACAATTTTCTAGTTTTGAGTTTTTTCATTTGAGAACATTAAGATGCTCAAAAAAAAATAATATAAAATTTCAGCAGCATAATAATCGTGTACTAGTGCTTGTCGCATTAGAAAAATAATATCTTTTTTTGTATGGTGTCAAATGAAGATACTTTTTATATCAAAGTTGTACGTCCCAATAAGACTACAACTTTATACGTGAAAATAAAATGTTCCCTTAACAAACCACATATAAATGACACCGAAATTCATTTTAAATTATATTGAAACTCTATGGCACTTAATTTTATAAGTTGCTAGTTTTTAAATGGACAAGTTACTTTATATAAGTTTATACTTTCCGACAAAATCCTTATGACATATTGCGCAGGTAGTTTCATTTGAAGCTCTCTATTTTTTATAAAACAATACTTATATATTTTAAAATACTACACATATGATTTTATATCAACTCCCGTGCCTCTTTTAAAGCATTTATATATTTTAAAAAATTGCTAGCATATACAGGAGCAGGAGCAGGAGTCGAACGGACCAGTTATTTCTTGTGGCGTGTTGGTAACGTCGTATGTCATCCTTGCAAAATCCAGCTACTTGAATCGCCTCCAAACTCGTTTGTTGGAAAGTTCTTCTATTACGTTCCTTCCATATGTTCCACCAAAAGTAGATTATGATCCCATCAAAAGTTCTCCTCTGTCGCTTTTCGAACTTGATTCTACACTTTCGCCAGTACTTGTGTATGGAGCCTGTCAACGGGACTGTATCCAGTATTGATAGCTGTAGCCAGTTCTTAAGTTTTGTCCAGACTTCCTGTGTGTATGGGCAATCCTTGCAAAGATGAGTCGGCGTCTCTGGTTGAAGATCACAGAGTTTGCAAATTGGATCGTTCGGCCAGTTTCTCTTTTCCAAGTTGTTTGCTGTGAGTATCTTCTTGTGTAGTAAGGTCCAGGCGAAAAACCGGCATTTGGGTTCTGTTTGTGCTTTCCATATTGGAGTTAGCTTCAGCTTCGACAAACTGCCTTCGAACTGCACCCGGTAAGCGCTCTTCGAGGTATATTCCCCATCCGATGTCCATCTCCATCTTATGGTGCCCTCCATGTCTTCCTGAAGCTGAAGATTGTGGACATGTTCCCAAATCTGCATGTATTCAGAGATCTCTTGGTTTGATTGTAGTGGCAGGATATGTTTGATCCAACGGTTATCCTGTAGTGCCATTTGTACCGTTATTTTCTTTCTCTTTGCCTTCCTAAATAGAGTTGGCGCCATGATTTTCAGGGTTCTTCCATCAGCCCATGATGATGTCCAAAATTTAGCCGTATGGCCATTACCAATGGTGACTATAGTTGAGGCAGCAAAGAGTCACGGTCTTGGTTATCACACGGGAGATTCAGATTGACCCAAGCCCTATCCTTGTGTTTCCATTGAAACCACAACCACCTCAATCTCAGCGCTCTACTAAATCTCTCTAGCTCCAGTATACCTAGTCCACCCTTGTTCTTTGGGAGGCAAGTAGTTGGCCAATTAATCAGTGAATGTCCTCCGTAAACCTTGTCTGGTGTTTCCGTAAACATTTTTATTATTATACTACGCCAATTCAATTTCTTGCAGACACCAATAGAAACGCGAGAAATTCAGTTTGTTGTTGTAAACAACTACTACTGAGCATGATGAGGATTTATCTTTTCACTTCCCCGTTTGATTCATTGACCTCTTCACGCTTTAGACACTGTGTTTCTTGACAAACTGTCAGAAACTGTGTTTAAATGCCATTAGTGAGATTAAGTACTAACAACTAAGTGATCACATCGTGATATTTGTTGGCATATCAACTAGGATCTTGAGTGCTTGAGCATGCTTACTGGCGAGATGGTCGCAAGGCAAGGCTGCAGCGTGTTGCTCCTGCGTGTGCGGGGACATCTCATAGCTCTCTAGCTGCAGTGTGCTGTGGTTCACGAAGCTCTCGGTTGCCTTCAGGTCTGCCTCAAGCGTCGCCTCCGGATCACTGTCCCTCATCTCAAGATTGGCTGCAATTAAATCATGAGTCCAGTTTCTTGTCAGTTGTTGTACCGCATCAAGAAAGGTGTTAGCGATGATCGAATGGAGTCCTACTTCCCTGGCTCCCAGGAAACTTTACAGAAATGACAAAAACACCCTGAAACAAGCACATAACCACTATTGTGCTTGTAGATGAGTACAGTCAGAAAATGCGTTGAAATCATTGAAGCTTTTACACTCTTATTACTCCCGTGGAAGTTCATTGGTATACCTGCCGGTTGATTAACTTAAGCCACGGTCCTGTCCAGATTCATTGATGTATCCCATCTCCCATCGGCAGTCCTGAAGAACTACATATTCGTAGACGGTAGACTTGTTCACCAGGCTAATTTGTGCAGGCTAAATAGACACGCGGTGAATTCTTCCCAGAATCACTGAACAAGATTTGTGAGTAATCTGCTGGCTACTACTGAAATTTCATTTCTGTTTGGTTTGTTCGAAAACACAAACGGCAGGTTCAGTTAACCTAGTCAAAATTTCCGTCCAGATTCATTGACCTCTAAGGTTCACCCATAAGACACTTACGTCTATTTAGAATATTTGTCCTCCTCATTTTATATTCATATGGTTTTGAAACAAGTATTTAAGCACTTAAACAAATTCAAATGAAAAAAGTTGTCAACTACAAAGTTATTTAACTTTTCGAGATTTACAACTTTTGTTTTGGTCGTTTCTCCAAGGTTGTTTAAAAAATTCGAATTTCAAATGTGAAAAATTCAAACGTAATTTTCCATTGATAGATGATTTCAAATAAAAAAGTTGTCAATTATAAAGTTGTATAACTTTTTGAGATATACAACTTTCATTTTAGTCATTTCTCCATATGAGGTAGTTTAAAAATTTTAATTTTTAATATGTAATTCTACTGTTCGGCGCCCATTTATAGGGGTGACTCTAGATCCAGCCGCATCGATTTATAGAGGTGGCTGGATTTAGAGCCGACCCTACAAATAGGGTCATTTGTAGGGACGGCTGGAAATACATTTGTAGACACGGCTCATTTTGGGAACCATTTTTAGAGGCGGTTTTAGATTGAGCCGCCCCTAGAAAAAAAAGGTGGCGTTGCTACAAATGCTTTTTGTAGTAGTGAGGTCTGTAGTTGTCCCGTCTCACGGGGATGCGGTGCCGCGGTATATGGATGGGGCTAGGGTTCAGGGGTTTTTTTGATCTGTGTGAGAAGATCTTCTTCTTAGTGATAAACCCGGGGGCTGTTGTACCCCCGTGGATCGAGTTTTTGTCTCTATCCACTCCTACAGAAACCATTTGTCTCTATCCACTCCTACAGAAACCAGTTAGAGATGCTTCCCTTTTAGTGTAGAGACGGAGATATATCAAGAACTACCTAAAAAATGGTTGTCCACCTTTAGAAATTGATTTTTAGAGGTGGCTGGAAAGCAAGGTAATAAATAGCGTATATTGGGTTGGTAGCAGATTGGTGTTAAGGTAGCGGATCACGGATAGTAGGCGCTATTGTGGACGCTAAGTTCCAGTAGCAGCATATGGTAATTACGTGTAAATTTAAGCATACATATTATGAATAATGGGTATAAATAGACATTTAACTATACTCAAAGAAATAATGTCTCACATACTTAAATTAAGAAAAAAAAACATAGGTTCCACACAATGCATATAAGTCATCATATATCAAAGCTTATAAAATAATAGATTATTAGAGCCATAAATAGTTCATAAGACCAACATTCTTTATCATTGTCAAAAAGTAGCAATCTCATCAGACTTATAGTTACTTAAAACATATGCATATTTTAAGTGGGCTAGGATTATTTGTTTCCTACATACCATTTACTACACTACTGCGGCCGCTATGAAGAATTGTGGACTGCTATAGTTGATCGCTAACTCAAATAGCGGTGGCTGAATTTCAACTTGCTAAATCTAGTCCGCTACGTCATAGAGGTGGCCGCTATAGCGGCCGCTACAACCGCTATTTAATACCTTGCTAGAAAGCCCAGCCGTCTCTAGAAATGTCATCTATTTCTAGAGGTAGCTGGAAAGTCGATATTTTTAGCGGTGCCTGAAAATTTCATCTGTATCTAGAAATAGATTTCTAAAGGCGATTGATAATTTGGCCCACCTCTAAAAATAAGTGCAACCTAGTAAAATTCATAACTTTTCCAGGTCAAGTCGTATGAAGACAAAATTTATATCAAAGTTGTAGTACTTTTTTTGAATTTTCCAAATGACCTTGGATGAAGAAAAGACCTAAATTAAAATTGTAGTACTTGACAAGAGATCTAAAAATTTTTAGTTCAAACTTTTTCATTTAAATTTGTTCATCAGAGTTTAAAATATTCATTACAATATTTGTTAAAGTGAATACAAAAGTATTGTATCATCATTTTTGTCACAAGTTACTTTGAAGCGGAGTGGTAAGGGAGCAAATCGCGTAACTCATGAAATGGGCACAGGGGTTGCCTGGTAGGTTTCTCCTGGGTTAATTTTTTTTTGCTATTTTTAGGCCTAATTTGCAAATTCTGTAAAACAATTTATAAAGTCAGCTGGGTTTCGGCCCGCCTCTACAAAACTATTTTAGTCGCCTCTAAAAATATTTAGTGATCGGTCTCTAGGATTACCTGATATCCAAATAACCATATATTTTATATAAACAGCCTATCTATATGGTTCAATACAAATCACCCAATATTCCTGGTATGCATATCCTCACAAAGAAAACTTGGGATTGGACATAGTGTTCATCTTATTTGCTACATTAACATTCTTTTGATAGTGTTTAGCAGCCTTGTGATGAGTACACCTAACCATTGGGTATGAACGAAAGTTAAAAATAAGATAATTTGGTGAAATAAATGAGGAACAAAGCTGCTACCTAATATTAGTCTCTCAAATATGTTTTAGAGAACCGTTTAAGGATGTGATGAATTTTAGAGAGACTCCTGCTATGGCCTCTACAGCATATGGGGTGTGGAGGAACCATACGCACAAGACCTATCTTCGAGTGTAAGCCCATCACAGCTTACATGGCTAGGAATATGGGCTCAACTTATTTTTGACTTTCATGTTCATACCCAATGGTTGCATATGTTCTCATCAACTTGTTTATTTTCTAGACAAGGGTAGATCAAGAGAACGGCTCCTATAAATGGTTCTAGAGACAGACCATGCCTAGAAATCAATTTTTTTTTTCTAGCAAATGGTGTTACCGACCACCCCTAGAAATAAATGTCCCCTATTTTCTAGGGCGGTTGGTATTATCAACATCCCCTAGAAATGCTATTTTTAGGGGTGGTTAAAACACCAACCACCTCTAGAAATTGTTTTTATAGGTAGTTGGTAATTTGAACAGTTCCTACAAACAAAGTGTTGTAAAATTTTGTAACTTCAATATGGAATCGGATAAAGACAAACTTTATACCAAAGCTATAAAGCTCGATGAGATCAAAACTTTGTAGATGATGCTTTTTTCATTTGAAATTACTTAGGGCCTAAATATATGTTTTAAGCTCTCATATTATAAATCCATGTTTTTGATTTTTTTTTCAAATGTAAAGACAAACTTTTTTCAAATGAGACCTGCCCTATATCAAAGTAGTAGTGCTCAATGTGATCTAAAACTTTCTAGTTGAATTGTTTTCATGTGAGATAGTTTAGGTCACCAAATACAACAACAACAACAACATAGCCTTTTGTCCCAAGCAAGTTGGGGTAGGCTAGAGATGAAACCCAAAAGAGACGAGAAACAGGGAGACACATAAAGGGACATAAAGGGCACAAGACAAAAGATGTCACAGTTCAGGCACGTTGATTGCTAATCTCCAAGCGCTCCTGTCCATAGCTAAATCCTTGGGGATATTCCACTCCTTAAGATCTCTCTTAACGGACTCGTCCCAAGTTAATTTAGGTCGACCTCTACCGCTCTTTACATTATCGGCCCGCTTTAGAACTCCACTACGCACCGGCGCCTCAGGAGGCCTTCGTTGGACATGTCCAAACCATCTCAACCGATGTTGAATCAATTTCTCCTCAATTGGTGCCACCCCAACCCTATCTCGAATATCGTCGTTCCGTACTCTATCCCTCCTTGTGTGCCCACAACACCAACGCAACATACGCATCTCCGCTATACTCAATTGCTGGACATGTCGCCTTTTTGTAGGCCAACACTCAGCACCATATAACATCGCCGGACGAATCGCCGTCCTATAGAACTTACCTTTCAGCTTCTGAGGCACCCTTTTGTAAAAAGGGACATAAAGGTCACCAAATATTTTATAAAAAGATTCGTAGAAGTTAATACAAGGGATATCATGGTATATTCACTCATAGGTGACTGTATAGTGTGTTGGTATGGGTCGAGAGACTTGAGCGAGGTAAGCTACCACAAGTTCAAGTCCTAGAAAATGCATGCACACGTATTTCTCAGTGGTCGGAAACCCGCCTCTAGAAATGCTTGATATCGGTATACTAAGTACTGATTGTGGGTTGAAAGACAACAAAACTATGGGGCGGAGCCCCCTGATTTTCTTTCCTTTTTTGTATTTTTTTCACAATTTGCAAGATAGCGAGGGTGTTATATCTTATGAGTATATTTGGACACTTGCGGACTTATACAACTAAGAATGAATAATTGTTTACATTTATTGCATAGCAATCTAGAAACTTATCCTATGCACATTAATAAACGATCCATAATAACTATTTTAGAGGGAAAAAACAAATTACCATGTTCAAATCAGCAACCACCACAAGATATGCACCATTAAATTGTTGCAACGCATGACAGATAGGTAAGCAACTAAAGATATATGGTTGTCAAAATGAATAAGTATTCTGTAGCCTTCTTTTTTAAACAAAAGAAAACTATTAACATTGTAACAGAAATGTATCAGCATCTGAGAAAAAACAATTTGCTACCACTAACTAGCGGACACAGTGGTAGAATATTGTCTTTCTTGAGTATTGTGTTAATGTGTGCTACACACATACCTTTCTTTGAGACCTTGCAGAATGAAATCTCCATGCTTATGCTGAAAGCTGATCCTGAAGCAGCAAATGATACTTATAACCTTCATAAGCAAACCAAGGATCGAGTAACTTCCGAATCAAGGAAGGATATAAAGATGTTGACTCAGACATACACAGGCAACACTTCTTTAGTGGCAATCCTCATTGCAACAATCACCTTTGCTGCTGCTTTCACCTTGCCTGGAGGATATAGCAATGATGCTGGAAGTGAGGGGCTTCCCATCATGGCAAGAAAGATTGCATTCCAGGCATTCTTGATCTCTGATTCCTTGGCAATGTTCTCCTCGCTGGCCGTGGCTTTCATATCCATAATAGCAAGATGGGAGGACTTTGAGTTTTTGATTCATTACAGATCCTTTACTAAGAAACTTATGTGGGTTGGCTACATAGCAACCACCACAGCATTTGCAACTGGTCTATACACAGTTTTAGCCCCTCGCCTCCTATGGTTGGCTATAACAATTTGCCTTATGTCAGTTCTACTGCCCATTCTTACAAGGCTACTAGGTGAATGGCCTGTCTGGAAGCTTAGAATTCATCTGGGCAAAACATTCAAGTCAGAGCTCCTTGATATGGTCTGAATTCATGAACTCGTCTTATTTCTTCCAACTACTCTCTGTTTTACTATATTTAAAAAAATAGTATGTATGCTTCATGTTGTTTGAATAAATGTCATTGTGATTTTGAATGACATGTAAACACTAAACTTTGTATTTTTTATGTTTGCGTACAAGGTAACCAGTGTAGCTCTGACCCTTTATCTGCAATGGATGTGTATAATAATTTTTCCAATGTTGGTTCTACTACCCATACTTACAAACCTGCATGCAGTGGCGGACACAAACAAAAAATTAGGGGAAGAGGGATTATCTTCAACCTCTAGCAGGGAGCAACGTATTTAATCTCTTCTACTCTTAAAAATTGATTGATGGGGGCAAAGGGGTGGGGTGCGCATCTTCAAACTCTAGCAGGGCGCAACGTCTTTAATCTCTCTTCCTGTTTTCCACTATTCCTAAAAAACTTTGGGGTCACAAGGGACTACATGGACAAGCGGATGGTAGGGTGGGTTTGAGCCCCACTGATGGCCCCTTATCCCTGCATGCAGTAGCAGGGGTAAGGATGGCAACGGGGCGGGTTCGGATCGAGTGGAGTGTCTGGGCACCCAAAACCGAAACCCGAACTTAAAACCCGGATCCGCCCCGAACACCGATTCAGGTGAAAATCCACCCTGAAACCGAAACCCGTGGATCCTCCCCGCGTGAGCCGCTTCCTTCTTTTCCCGTGCGCGCCTACCAAATCCGCACTTTTCCCTCCCAGCGCGCGCATCTGCCTGCCAATCCCGTGCTTCCCTCGTTCCCACCAGCACCGCCGACGAGCTGGCGCTGCCTAGGGGTCCGCCTACCCCCATAGGCCAGGAGGGAACCCTCGACTAGCGCTTAGTCGCACCTAGGCGGGGATGAGGCATCGCCTTTTTGAACTTTGCCTGGATCGTAAGTCAATGAAGTAGGAAGCTGAAAATTTGATATTGTACCATGTTTCAATTTTCATCTTCTATGTCCCTATCATATGATCTATTCAACTAACATATTTATATTAGTTATTATGATATATATTGAAGGACCTTAGTGTTAGAAGAGTCAAGGGCCTATGGGGCATTAGCCCGTTATGGTTAATTAGTCACTTGCTTAGGGGCCAAGTAAGACATCTTCTCTATATAATGAGAGCAGATGTATCAATCTAGAACGAAGGAAGAATTAAGATGAAAAACCCTTGCGGCCGGCTCTCTCTCGCCCTCGCAGCCCTAGCCATGAACAGTACCCTCGGGTATTGTAGCCCATCCATCGCCGCCGCTCTCCTCGACTCTATGCCAGGTTCTAATGAGCCGCTGTGGGATCAGATCGCCAAGGCACTGGCCGACATCAACGCGCAGCAGGCGCACCTCAACTCATAGCTTGCCCCCATGGAGATCCATCAGGCGGCGTCCTCGGCAAGCGTCGTGCCCTAGAGTTTCCCCTACTGGATGCCTGGGTACGGCACGATAGCACTGCCGACCTACACCACCACCACTATGATGCCAGGTTCCGCTGCAGATTCATTCCAACATCGATCACCTGCTTCATGTCGACGGCACTGCTTTGTTGTTGTCGATCCTTCCTCCGGCATGGGCAACACCACCTCTTCAAGCACCAGCGCCATGTCACCCCTGTAGATCGGCACTCTACAGCAGCAGCTGTGCTACAGGAAGACATGGACCTGCGACTCTCAAAGATGAGAGTGTCTCCTGCAGCGATTGTCCCATCACCCAAGGATCTGTACGCCTACATGAGCAGCACAATAGCCCAGATGCAAGCCGGCGGATGAGTTGCTGCAACTGCTACAGTTCGAGAAGACGTTGGAGCAGGAGACGAAGATGCATACCCGCCAGGTGTTGGCAGCGGTGCTATTACAGGCTGCAGCACGTGGACTCCTGGTGCGACGGCAGGTGCGGGAGATGCGTCGGGTACAGAAGATGCTTGAGCGCTAGGCATCGGCGGTGGTGCGGTTCCAGGCCGCAACACGCGGACTCCTGGCGCGACGGCAGGCGTGGGAGCTGCGTGGCTGGCAGCAGGTGCCCGAGCCCCATTCCCCTTCTCATCATCACTAGGCCAATTTTCACCGTCTGAAGGACCTCGCTCTCATCCACTACGGCATGGAGATCAGGTGTGCCGTCCCTGACACGGGTGGCGCACTCGGCATACACGATGGTGGCGGTTGGGGAGGCGGTCATGCGGCCACCAGTAGGCGGACCTTTATTAGCACCATCGTGCCCTGGCGCTGGACACCACGAGGGAGCCTCTGCGGGTCATCGGTGTGGCAGCTCACAGGCCCATGCCCGTTCTCAACTTTCTCCTCAACCAAGTTCTTCGCTTCAGGGACCTAGACTTTGTGGCTGACCACCTAGTAGGCTGACTACACCTTTGCGAGGGAGACGCGGCTCCGCTGTGCACTCCATCACAGAACCCCAGGCCGACTCACGGGGGCCCAGTGATCGTCGACTCTGATGCACTAGCATGCAAGATCAACACCTATCTCGGGATCAACGCTAAGCCTGAACAAAGCTAGCGTGTGTTCTACGCGTTGGCCAACACCTTCGCACAAGTCTCAGGGGGTGCTCCCATGCCACCAAAAGCAGAATTCTGGGACCCCAGCGTCTTGCTACCCTCCGGCATGAGAGACGCCACCACAATCTTCAAGCAAAAGCTGGCCAAACGCTCTCGCTTCTCATCGGCGCCTGCCCTTCCAGGATTTGTAGGGATGGAGGAATGGGACCCAGAGTCCATCTATGACCTCTTGCCATCGACCCTAGGCGATACGGACTCTGAGTCCGGTTCTAAGGGAAGCTGCCACCCAGTGCGGGAGTGCAACATGTTGCACCTCTCGAGAAATGGGGCGGCAGCAGCACCAGGCGAAGAGGATGATGGATACCCGATCCCACGAACCCCAAGAGAGCAGCCGGCATATGAGCAGGAGCGTCTGGAATGAGCCAGAGCTCACGAAGCCGAATAGGCCAAAGGAGACCACGATGGCAGATGCCCTAGCCCACAGCACCTCGGCGCAGAGGGCGCACGGGCATGGCCTCGCTGCGTGTATGACCAAATCCAACGCAGCAAGGGGAAGACGCCCGTGTTCCCCCAAGCCAACCAAAATGTTGATGTAGCAACCATGATTATGCGAATGGCTCCCGAACCCTCGAGCGACGAGGGAAGGCACATCCACAAGGAGCTACGAGATCTCCTGGAAGCTGTGGCGGTACAGCAAGCGCAAAGCTCAGTGGAGAAGCAGCACCCCAAGGCCAGCATCGTGCTTGTCTCTTCTGCACACGGCGCTCCCGAAGGGCACCCCGCACAGTCCGGGTTGCGACCCGCCAAAAATGGGGTGGCACCTGGGTGAGAGCCCTCCCTGGCGCGCAGTCGTTTCGTCGAAAACCACAATGCCAACCAGGCTCGAGCTGCCCGACGGCTCGAACTAGGCATGGCAAACGGTGACCAGCTGTACACCGGCAACAGTGACCCAGGTGATCACAGTCGCCAACCTCGAATCTGGGACGCCCGGCGCAGCCTGAGTCCCGACGCATGCGTTCCGCGAGCATTCGCCTAGAGGATCCAACGAACTTCGTTCCCGACGTGTTTCCGCGTGCCGCCTAACATCACCAAGTACTCCAAGGACACCAACCCCACTGTATGGCTAGAAGACTTCCGCCTTGCCTATCGAGTAGGCGGAGCGGACGGCGATCTCTTCATAGTCCAATACCTGCCTCTTTACCTTGCGGAGAGCGCCTGAGCCTAGCTTGTGCACCTTCCCGCAGACAGCATCCACTCGTGGGCAGACCTCAAAAGCATCTTCGTAGGGAACTTCCTGGGCACATATGTGCGCCCCAGAAATTCTTGGGATCTCAAAGCCTACAAACAGAAAATAGGAGAAACTCTAAGGAAGTACATCCGCCGCTCCAAGCAGTACAATGAGCTTCCTGACATCGTCGATGCGGATGTGATCGGAGCGTTCATCTCCAGCACAACCAACGAGGCCCTCATGCACGAGCTTGGACGCAACAAGCCGACGATGAGGGAACTGCTCGACCTCGCGACGAGTCACGCCTCCTCGTAGTGCATAAATATGCAAGGAAAAGTAGTAAATCTTATGCAATAGCACATATTTGTTTTGAAATTAAACGATTAGCTTTTACGATGTGTATTCATTAGATGATGTAGCAGTATCTCTCTTTTAAGCACTCACGTTACATGCCAGAGTGAAATAGTCGTGAATCTATATAGTAGGGGCACACATATGTCTTGAAAATATAAACAATTGTGACTCCAGCCACGACTCAACTCTCACTGGATTTCAAACCGAGTGCAACTCTTGGAGTCTCTCATAAAATAGTTCCACGGTGATGGTCCGCCAAAACAGTTATCAAGGACGTAACACATTTTCAGAGGTGGGCACATTGCCCGCCTCCATCCAGGCGCCTATGTTGTCCATAATATAGGCGGTGCATGTCCGTCTATGAAAATTGAGTAAAAAACAAAAAAAAAAGTCTGGGCTGAGCCTAGTATTCAGCCCATCAATGAGCCCGTTGCCAAGCCTAGTACCGAGCTTACCGCTAAGCCCATTGTCGCATCGTGGACCATGATGCAACACTACCTCTTTGCCCTAGCATGTCGTCATCTCCTTGCCTCGACCCGGTGCTTCCTCGCTAGTCACCTATCTCGTTGCATTCTCGCGCGCGAGAGAGAAAGAGAGGTTTATAGGTGCGTTCATGCCTGTGAGTGAGATTGAGAGGAGAGGAAGTTGGGCCATGCCACTACACTAGCCCTCACCCGGACTGGGCTGCCACACCTTGCGCTCGCCTCACATCCACCATTTTGATCTGCCTGTGGGTGTTGCGAAGGTAGAAGGGGAGCGGCGGTGGGGAGAGAATAGAATGAAGCGGACGGACAGAGAAGGGGATGGAGAAGTGTGTGGCCCATGGCTGCATGTGTGGTGGGGAGAGAGAAATGTGATGTCAGCTAGGGTTTCCTCTATTACATACTGTGAATCCAAGAATGGTAGTGGGACGAGATGTGGTAGCTGCTAGGCCTCAGGTAACAAAGGTGGACATGCACTTAAGAGACCAAAAGCGCTATCCACGTCAAGGCTGGCATAGAGACTAGCATAGCTTTTGCCAGCATACACCAACCCACCACAGCAGAGCCTTGACGAACCATGTCTCGTACCATGTCATTGCCAAACACTAGGGACCTAACACCAAAAGCTCGAAGATGATGAAGGGTGTCCCATACAACACCGGCGCCAAACGCTGAGGCCCCAATTCCTATTGCTAGCCATGTCGTGCTCAACCAGTGTATCGGATTACACCCATGACAAGGACAACTGGGGACAGAGCCTGCCGATAACAAGCACACAGGAAAGGTGCCAGTGACCACCATGCAGGGGGAGGCCAACTGCATTGCCGTGACCGACGCACACCATGGAGGGAGGGAAGCACTGCCACCAAGCCAATGATCGAGAATCGTACCGTTCACCACCAGATCTAGACGAATCCCACCATAGTATGTGAGGCGTCCATGCGAATTCGGCTTGATACCATGCCATTTTGTCGTTGCCAGAACAAGAAAAGAGAGAAAAGAGATGAGCAGGGAGAAAAAATACTAGAACGGGAGAGGGAGCTCGCCTAGCCGCCACCACCCTTGCAGTCGGCTGGGCTTCCCGGCGACCTAAGCGGTGGCAAGGCGTAGGTGGGTGTTGCATAGGATTAGATGACGAGGCGGCGTTGGGCAGCTAGCTAATGAAACTGAAGATTGCGCCCTTCCAATAACAAATAGTACTTATTTTGACCTACTGGTTAAACACTTGGAACTAGGACACTTAAAAACATTTTGTTTGAGACATAAAAATTATAGGGGTAGATTTGTATTGAAAAGTACTTTTATCTCACAGTAGTACTTATCTAACGTTACAGCTATTTTCTGATAAGAAAAATTGTGGTCATAATTAAAATTCGGAGACCACATAACATCATTTCTACAGCATGCATATGCATTTCGTGTTTTTAAAGGACAGGATAATCTCTTCATTTACTTCACCATGCTTGGACCGTATATGTTTATCACGTAGAACAGATAAAAAACACAGACCAACTAACCCCACCTTTTTACATGTCCTTTATTTAATTATTTATATATATCTCTGAAGCATATGGTTTGAGTCACAGGGGACGACCAAACTAGTACGTACTATATGTCAACTTTAGCTGGTACTGTAAGCGTAATCGATTCTTTGCTTTGTTCTAGTAATCTAGCCGTCTAGGTTTCTTTATTTTTTCCCCTTTTCCTTTTCCTTTTTCCCTTTTCCTATTACAGCTTTATTTGTCGATCGGTTGCATATAATAAGGCTGTGCTGCGAGTGACAAGTTCCTTGCCTGCCTAGCCTCTTGGTCACATTGAGAAGATTAACCCGTTGTAACACCCTCTGTCCCTCTGGCCTCGCTCATCTGTTTTGAGAGAAAAAAAAATTGAGTGCGTAAAAGTGTCTGGATCATCTATTGCGTCCATACTATAGCGCGGCCATATTGGATTCAGCAGCCAGGTATTGTGGGTATCCTTGTTTCTTAGATACAGTACTAGTATTATTTCATGGCTAGTGTGTGCATATATATATATATATATATATTGTAATAAATAACGCGAACTAATGTGTATCTATTGCCAAATGCCACCCATCGCTGTATTGACCAGTGTATAAAAGGAGCCGGGCAGTATCGCTGCGGACGAGCCACCTAAAGGCCCAAATAAAAAAAGGTAAATGGGCATATTAAATTTGTAATACTAGTTTATATGTCTTATGATAATGAAGAAGCATGTATAATTGATACCTTGAGTAACAATTTTCAGCATAGTCATCCATATATATGTATATGTCAATATGTGAGATTTCGGAGTTTTTAACTGTGTGTGTGTTTATTACCCTCCGTTCAAAAGCATTACTATTTGCTTACTGTTATCTTTGGTATGGTGCATTTAATGTGCCAATGGCATTGCCTCTATAAAAATCAACAAAACAATGTTACAAGACTTTACTTTTTGCCAAAATCATTATAGTTTTTAAATACTACTACTCCCACTATCCTAAAAAGAAAACAATTCTCGCTTATCAACGAGTCAAATAGTTTAAAGTTTGATGAAATCTACAAGAAAAATACTGCCATGATACTAAATTATTATCAATAGATTCATCATGGAGTATATTTTAATATCTTAACTATTTAGAGACATAAGTATTAATAATATTTTTTATAAATTTAGTCAAACTTATTGGGGATGTTTGACTCCATCCCAGAAAGGATGCAAATCTAGATGAGTTAAACTTTCCAAAGTTTGACTAAATTTTACAAAATATTATAAATATTTACAATTTCACTTAGGTACGTTATGAAAAATATATTTCATGACTTATCTAATGATACTTATTTGGCAGCCGTAAATGTTAGTATATTTTTATATAGATTTGGTTAAACTTATAAAATTCGAAAGGATAGCAGGAGCTTTACTGATTTTATTAGATGATAGAAAAAAACACAAAAATAGAAGCACCATCCTGCCCTCCTAAAACGACCTTTTTTATAAAATTTATTTACATAAAAAAGGAGGAGAGAAACAAAATAAAAAGGTACAACCAGTAAAGTGGACAGATAATATCAAACACAACTCAACAAAAACCAAACCTATAACTCCACCACTACTGATTCTTGGAGAAGATTACGGGCATCCATCTTGGCTAACGTGAAAATGTATTGTTGGATATATCTTGGACTAAAGTTGTAACCTAACTTGCTTGCAATTCCTGGTGTTAGAAAGTTCTCCAGTTTCCCTCTTTTCATATATTCTACCAAAAGTAGATAATTAAACAATCAAAATCCTTCCTTCAGATATGATGTTTTTCAAAACATGCTCTGCATCTATTATGCCAATAACGATAAATCAATCATTCTTACATTATGGTCTGAATTTGATTAAGGTTGAACCAAACCTGGATGATGGACTAGACTCCCTTTGTAAAAGGACAATCCTTGCATGAATGTCCTAGAGTTTCTAGATTGTTTCCACAAACCTTACAAACCAGATCATGTAGCCATTCTCTTACGGTGCAGTAGTGTCCATGCAAAGAAATGACATTTCCATTCAGCTCAGGTCTTCTAGATTGACCTTTCAAAAGTCTTAAAGTTATTTTGACTCATCAAAAAGCGATAATTGTATTCTTTTGGGATGGAGGGAGTATATTATAGTGATTGGTTACAAACTTACAATTTAAATTTAAGAGTCTAACTCCATATATACTAGTGAATAATACACAGTACTTCTGATTATATATACTCGTGAAATATATAGTAAATAATTTTAAGAGTCTAACCGAGTTTTTTGTCCAATAATCTTCTGTATAAAAGGGATGGCAACGATGGACCGACGTCTCCTGAAAGCAGCCACATCCGGCGACGCTGCATCACTCAAACGACTGGCATCTCATGACCCGGGCGTGCTGTTTTGGACAACTCCACCGGGGAACACCTGCCTCCACATCTCCTCCATCCAGGGCCACGACGAACTCTGCGAGAGCATCCTGGCGCTGGACCAATCCCCGGCGCTCCTCTCCGCCGTCAACAAGGACGGCGAGACGCCGCTGCTGGCCGCCGTGGCAAGGGGCCGTGCGTCTCTAGCCTCTGCTCTGCTCAGGCGCTGCCGTGAGCGGCAGCTGAGCGAAGTGATCCTGAAGCAAGACAGGCACGGGTGCAACGCGCTGCACCACGCCGTCCGCAGGGGACACGGGAAGCTCGCGCTCGAGCTGATCGAAGCGGAGCCTGCCTTGTCGAGAGCCGTGAACGGGCGTAGCGAGTCACCTCTGTTCATCGCGGCGATGAGAAACTTCACGGAGGTGTTGGATAGACTGCTGGAGGTTCCTGATTCGGCTCACTCAGGAGCCTTCGGCTTCAATGTTCTCCATGCTGCTGTCAGAAGTGGAAATCTAGGTAACTACTGAATATAGTACTAATAAGCATTGCATTGTGGTGAATCTTTTTAGAATCTTGGCATGCCAGTGTTATGTACTACACGTTCTTGCATCGATCAATGCTACGCAGTGTAGTAGAGTGCTTAACCTTTTTCTTTTTTGTCTCTTGATTTGCTTTATTTCAGCTATCGCTAAAAAGGTTATGAAGACACGTTCGTGGCTAGCCACAGAGGAGAACGAGAATAGGCACACTCCAGTGCACCTGGCTGCATATGACGGCGAGATTAACGCGCTAGCAGCACTGTTGGAGCATGATCCGTCTTTGGGGTACCTAACCTCCACAATCGGTGACCCTCTTCTCTGTGTCGCAGCTTCTCAGGGCCATGGTGGTGTTGCTCGAGAGCTTCTTGAACACTGTCCAGATGCTCCCTACTGCGATGCAAGCGGCTCGACATGTCTTCACATTGCCGTATTGTGTGGACATACAGAGTTTGTGAAATCTATCCTGGGGTTACAGCAGCTTGGCCACCTGATTAACGTGCTCAATGGAAGCGGTGAAACTGCTCTGCATCTCGCTGTCAGAAACTGCAAGCCGGACATGGTTGCTGCTTTACAGCTTCACCAGGACATAGACCTAACGGTGCTTAACAGCACCGGTGACCCGGCAAGCCAGGTGTTGCCTGATGCCGCCAATCACACCAAGGCTTTAATCTCGGTACGCTTTTTTTCCCCCCCTCATCGTAAATATATATTTTAGTAGCAAATATGTCCTTGCATTTATAATGGGATGTACAATTGTATGGTGCTCATGCCAATAAGGCAATAATAAACAGCCTACATACTTCATGTCAAATCCAAAAAAAACAGCCTACTTTTGTTAGATTTAATTGGGCTTCGTCTAACCTTTTTTTAATTAAATAAAAAAATCAAGGAAAAATATGATTTAATTAAGGTTGGCCTAACCTTATCTTGATCTGACATATTTACCTCCCCTAATATTAGAAATAACGATAAGTCCCCTAAGGGCTTGTTTGGCTATTCATATTCACCTCAATTCATATGTGTTGGAGTGGATTAGGGTGGAAATTAGTTAATTTTTCACCCCAATCCAACCTAATACATGTGGTTTGAGGTGAATACGAGTGTAGTCAAACAAGGCCTAATGGACATCTAAATTAAACAATTATTACATTAAGGAAAAATATAAACTCAAAGTACCCACTATGTTGGTTTCTATTTCGTGGGTTCTGACTATTCATGAGAAACAAACTAACTCGACCATTATTAAAAATAACAAAAAAAAGCTTCTGGATTTACTGATATTTGATATTATATAAAACAATAACCCAGAGTACCCTCTACATGTGCTTCTAGATTATAGTAGGTTCTGCAAGTTTTCATATATGGAAACAAAATTTCATATCTTGGGCACTCAATGCAAGCTAGAGTGTGCCTATATGTGCTATTGAAATTACAAAGAAAACAATCAATGATCTAGAATCCATGCCATCTTAATATTAGTAATTGGAGGCATCTAAGAGAGCCTCCATGTTAATCCTCACAAGATGCTAAGGAAAAACAACTAGGAATTCTCACAAAAATGAAAACCATCTCGCCTTTAATATAGTAGTCTCCAATCATCATCACCTATTACAGTTACTGGATCTATTCTATTTTTCTAAAATATCACCCATCTTTTGCTATTACGAAAATACATAATATAACATCATGAATTTGAATCTAAATTACCCACCTATAGCATTATAATAGATAATGCAAAGTAACCGCCTAAATTTCATTTTAATTTACACACATCTCCCATTATGAAAGATAATATAAAATAACCCCTTTAATTTGTATCCAAATTATCCATCTCTACTGTTATAAAATTTTGAACTAAAATATCCCTCAAATTTTTGTCTAGATACTAATATATAACCTATTATGGAAAAAAATCAATAAACATAAAGTATGACATATATGGTTCTAAATTACACATTTCTTCTACTCTTAAATTAAAATTAAGCATAAATGCTATGTGCCAACATTTTAAGGGCTGCAATAAGGCTCAAATGACTGTTTATGACATTGCAGCAACCAAGAGTGTAGTTAGAACATAAAATCTAATAAAATACAAAAGGGAAATTCTAAATAAAAATGCAGTAAGCACTCGAGTTTTGGGTTAACATATGGATAAAAAATAATTGCAGACAGCTAATAAGATCAAAAGTTAAAAGCTAAAATATAGATTCATCATGTCATAGAAAATAATGCAACAAGAACTAATATAACTTAATGCATATGAAAACCCCATATAGGTGCAATTCAAAGTATGACAATATGTATCCTAATATTACTAACTTGAGGATCTAAACATAGCATCCATATTAATTCTTACAAGATGCATTAGTAAAGGAATAAATCCTATAAATTATCATAATAATAAAAAACATCTGGCAGGCAGTTCATCAACTCTAATCATCATAGAGAATAATAATTATAGGCTATATTCTATTTTCTAAAAATGAGCCGCTTTTGACATTTAAAAAAAGGGAATAAATAACCCCCTAAGTCTGCATCTAAACTACTAACCTTTACCATCTTGAAAGATATTTTAATTAATATCTTCCCTAAATTTTCTTTTAGATTACCTGACTCTACCATTATGGAAGATAACACAAAGTAACCCCTTTAATTGCATCTAAATTAGCCGTATTTGCCTCTATCAAATAGAAACTAAAACATCCCTCGAATCTAAATCTAAATTACCGGTATAAGCTCTTATGAGAAAGAATTAAATAACCATAAACTATACTATAAATATGGTTCTAATTACTTGGGTTCTACTACTGTTAAATTCAAAGTAGACATAGATGCTATGTGTCACCATTTATACCAAGTATACATGGATACATTAGTGACAAATATATATTTTTGTAGTTTATCGATCATGAAAATAAAATGTTCCCTTAACAAACCACATATAAATGACACCGATAATTCATTTTTAAATTATATTGAAACTCTATGGCACTTAATTTTATAAGTTGCTAGTTTTTAAAAGGACAAGTTACTTTATATAAGTTTATACTTTTCGACAAAATCCTTATGACATATTGTGCAGGTAGTTTCATTTGAAGCACTCTATTTTCTATAAAACAATACCTATATATTTAAAATACTACACATATAATTTTATATCAACTCCTGCAACTTTTTAAAACACTTATATATTTTAAAAAATTGCTAGCATATACAGGAGCAGGAGCAGGAGTCGAACCGACCAGTTAGATTTAATTTATTCGTTATATTCGATCAAACGTTTACTAACAAGTAGTAGCATTCTTATATTTGCTATATTTTAGACGACGGCACATCAAACAGCTACGGCCGCCGTTAATTCGACAGGAGCTGCCATAACCACACCCTCCGATGGAGCAACCATGATGAATTCATCATCAGGAGCTCCCACGACTCCACCACCATCAGTATCACTGGCAATCCACCAACGTCTCCTGGGCGCAGCCGTGTGCGGCAACTCCGCGGAAATGAAGCACATGGCCCTGCAGACCCCGGGGGTGCTGCTGGGAACAACTCCTCAGGGGAACACCTGCCTCCACATCGCCTGCATCCATGGCCACGAGAGGTTCTGCAGGGACGTCCTGGCGCTGACGACCAACCAGCAGTCTCCGGCCCCGGCGGCGTCTCTTCTCGGCGCCGTCAACACCGACAGCGAGACGCCGCTGCTCGCCGCCGTGGCCAGCGGCCACGTCTCCCTGGCCTCGTTCATCCTCGGGCGCTGCCGTGACGAGCGGCTGAGCGAGGCGATCCAGACGCAGGACAAGCGCGGGTTCAACGCGCTGCACCACGCCATCCGCAGCGGGCACCGGAAGCTCGCCCTCCAGCTGATCGACGCGGAGCCCGGCCTGTCCAAAGCTGTGAACAGGTACGACGAGTCGCCCATGTTCATCGCGGTGATGAGGAACTACGCGGAGGTCTCCGAGAAACTGCTGAAGATCCCTGATTCTGCTCACGGGGGAGCGTTTGGCTACAATGCTCTGCATGCTGCCGTCAGAAGTGGCAATCCAGGTATGCATGTATATATGTCTTCTCTTCTTTTTATATATATATAAATATAAAAGAATGTATGATGATGCCATGCATGTGTGGTTTCAGCTGTCGCAAAAAGGATCATGGAGACACGTCCCGGGCTGGCCAGAGAAGAAGACGAGCACAAGGTGACTCCAATGCACATGGCTGCACAGTGGGACAAGATTGACGTGCTAAGAGTGCTGCTGGAGCATGATTGGTCCCTAGGGTACGTACTCACCTCGAATGGTAACCCTATTCTTGATTCAGTTGCACGTCGGGGATACGTCGGGGCTGCCCGAGAGCTTCTCAAGCATTGTCCAGATGCTCCCTACGCCCGTGCAGATGGCACAGCGACATGCCTTCACGTAGCCGTTCAGGGTGGTCACATGGAGCTTCTGCAATTCTTCCTGGGGTCAATGCATCTTCGGAAGCAAGTCAACATGCGAGACATCGTGCATGAGACTCCTCTGCACGACGCCGTCCGAAAGTGCAATCCCAAGATAGTCAATGCTTTGCTGCAACACCCGGACACCGACGTCACAGTGCTCAACATCAAGGGTAACCCGGCTACCTGGGTACTATCTGACGACCACGCCAAGACTTTAAACTGGGTACGTACGCTTAATTATTTTCTCCTGGACTTGCATTGTTTTTTCCGGTCCCCTTGACTACATCAGTCCGATCCCTTGACGACGTATATATTCATTACATACAAATACAATACAATAATATCAGCCTAAATATATGTTTTAAGTTCTCATCATATTATAAATCTATGTTTTCGATTTTTTCAAATGATCTCGAATGGATACATGACCTATATCAAAGTAGTAGTGCTCAATGTGATCGATCTAAAACTTTCTAATTGATTTGTTTTCGTTTGAGATAGTTTAGGTCGCCAAATATTTTATAAAAAGATTCATATAAGTTGATACAAGGGATGTCATGGTATATTCACTCATAGGTGACTGTGTGGTGTGTTGGTAGGGAATACTTGAGCGAGGTAAGATGACACAAGTTCAAGTCCTAGAAAATGCATGCACATGTATTTCTTAGTGGTAGGAAACCCGCCTCTAGAAATGCTTGATATCGGTATACTAAATAGTGGGTGCTAGTCTGTGATTGTGGGTTGAAAGACAACAACACTATGGGGCAGACCAGTCTGATTTTCTTTCCTTTTTTTGTAATTTTTAACAATTTGCAAGATAGAGGGTGTTTATATCTTATGAGTATATTTGGACACTTATGGACTTATACAACTACGTACGAATGATTAAACGTTTACATATATTGCATAGCAGTCTGGAAACTTATCCTGTGCACATTAATAAACGACCCATACAAACTGTTTAGAGGGGAAAAAACAAATGACCATGTTCAAATCAACAACCACCGCAAGATATGCACCATTAAATTGTTGAAATCAATGACAGATAGGTAAGCAACTAAAGATATATGGTTGTCAAAATGAATAAGTACTCTGTAGCTTTCTATTTTAAACAAGAGGATACTATTAAAACATTGTAACAGAAATATATCAGCACCTGAGAAAAACAGTTTGCTACCACTAACTAGCGGACACAATGGTAGAATATTGTCTTTTTTGAGTATTGTGCTGATGTGTGCTCCACACATACCTTTCTTTGAGACCTTGCAGAATGAAGTCTCCATGCTTATGCTGAAAGCTGACCCTGAAGCAGCAAATTCTACTTATACCCTTCTTAAGGAAACCAAGGATCAAGTAACTTCTGAATCAAGGAAGGATATAAGGACATTGACTCAGACATATACAAGCAACACTTCTTTAGTGGCAATCCTCATTGCAACAATCACCTTTGCTGCTGCTTTCACCTTGCCTGGAGGATATAGCAATGATGCTGGAAGTGAGGGGCTACCCATCATGGCAAGAAAGATTGCATTCCAGGCATTCTTGATCTCTGATTCCTTGGCAATGTTCTCCTCGCTGGCTGTTGCTTTCATATCCATAATAGCAAGATGGGAGGACTTTGAGTTTTTGGTTCATTACAGATCCTTTACTAAGAAACTTATGTGGGTTGGCTACATAGCAACCACCACAGCATTTGCAACTGGTCTATACACAGTTTTAGCCCCTCGCCTCCTATGGTTGGCTATAACAATTTGCCTTATGTCGATTCTACTGCCCGTTCTTACGAAGCTACTAGGTGAATGGCCTGTCTTGAAGCTTAGAATTCATCTGGGCAAAACATTCAAGTCAGAGCTCCTTGATATGGTCTGATTTCATGAACTCATCTTATTTCTTCCAACTACTCTCTGTTTTACTATATTTAAAAAAAATACTATGTATGCTTCATGTTGTTTGAATAAATTAAATGTCATTGTGATTTTGAATGACATGTAAACACTAAACTTTGTATTTTGATGTTTGCATACAAGGTAACCAGTGTATCTCTGGCCCTTTATCTGCAATGGATCTGCATAATAATTTTTCTATGTTGATTCTACTACCCATTCTTACAAACCTACATGCAGTGGCAGACAAACAAAAATTCAAGGGAAGAGGGATTATCTTCAACCTCTAGCAGGGAGCAACGTCTTTAATCTCTTCTTCCTCTCTTCTACTCCTAAAAATTGATTGGTGGGGGCAAAGGGGTGGGGTGCGCATCTTCAAACTCTAGCAGGGCACAACGTCTTTAATCTCTTCTTCATGTTTTCCACTATTCCTAAAAATTTATTGGGATCACAAGGGGCTGCATGGCCAACCGACGAATGGTAGGGTGGGCTTTAGCCCCACTGATGGCCCCTTATCCTGCATGCAGTAGCAGGGGCAATGTTTTGGGGAAGATGAAAAGGAGAGCTTGATCGTTGGAACCTCGAATACGTGTGAAATGTATGTCTAGCTTCATAGCCATCATAAGGTGCATGCAAAATGGGGACATGATGCTTTTTTGGCGAACCAGATCACCATCTTCGTCAGGATATATGGAAGAAATTTAAAGCGGAGAGTTCTAGGACTTGCAGTTATACAGCGGGCTAGGAAAAAGCAAGCTTCATGGGTCATGAACCTCAAGCTGGGAGACGCAAATTCAAAATTCTTCCACCGTAGGATCAACGACGGTACACTACTGGAAAACCGAGATTTGCCTAGTGTTTAATGGTTTGCCTAGTGCTAATCGTCGGACACTAGGCAAAGAGCTTGTTTGCCGAGTGTTAGACCCCGGAGCACTCGGCAAAATAAAGGCACTAGGCAAAATAACGATTTGCCGAGCGTCGACACTAGGCAAAGAAATCCACTCGGTAAATGATCATTTTGCCTAGTGTCAATACTAGGCATACCATCACACTCGGCAAAGGCTGCCGGAGGGCAACCGCCGTTACCATTTTGCCGAGTGTCTTCCGTTAACACTCGGCAAAATTAGAACTTTGCCTAGTGTCTCCGGACGACACTAGGCAAACTGGCCAATTTGCCTAGTGTCTTACAGAGACACTAGGCCTAGTGTCTTACAGAGACACTAGGCAAAATATTTTTTCTTTTTTTGATTTTAGCTTCCAATTTTTTTCTGTAGCTTTCCTACTATACCTTGACCAACATGTTGAAAGTTGGCACAATTTTATGAAATTTTGCTATATTTCTTTAGTTTATTTAATTTCTTTGAATTTTTTCGACAAATGCAAATTTGAACTGCAAGTGTGACGAATAATGGCAATTCATGAATGCAAAAATGATATTCATGTTAGTAAGTGTTAGTTGAGGCCGTATCCAGAAATAGACCAAAAATTTCACACATCTTCACGTCGAGACATGACCACGAACTTGCGAGCAAATAGTTTTTAAATTCTATTAAATGAAAACGGAGTCTGAAATTCATGAAACTTGTCGACAAGTCAAGATATCGCATGCGGGTGCCATGATAAAAATTTACGTGGCGATGTGGGTGGGAAGCCGCTATCTGGTTCAGCAGACACCCATGCAGGGGGTTCCCACACCTGGGAGCGCCACACGGGGATCCCGCTTGCCAGGGACGCCGGCAAGCCGGAGGGGTTGGCTTGGCCGCCGTCGCCCCGGTCGCCATGGCCGGCCAGGGGGCTAGGCAGGCATGGCCCGGCCAGCCACGACCATATCCAGGACCGTGCACCTAGCCAGCCACGGCCACCGGCCGTTGGCCGAGGTGGGTAGGTGGCAGAGGGGGCAGATCTAGAGGTGGCATGTCACACCCATTTTTAAGGACAAAAATAGGATGCATAAAAGACTCATGTGCGCCCCAGGAAACAGTCGCACACATAAGTTGACAAATTACAAAGTATCATTACAGTGCTTATTACATAACGAATAAGTATTTAAGACATAGTCTTGAACGATAGGTAATAATAACTAATAGTAATTCTTCAGCGGAAACTCCACACAGGGACACGGTTGACTGGTTGACACCAAGACTAGTACTCATTTCGATAATCTTCCTCAATATCTTCATCTGTTATGGTGGAAATAGCAAGGGTGAGTTCATGTCGAACTCCACAAATATAACACAGGGTTCATGAGGCTCAAAAAGGCTAGACACTGTTTAACTGCGTTTAGCTTTTAATCATATGTTAGCAATTGAGTAGCATCAAGATAAACCACTTCCCATTAAAGAACCAATGATCAATTGTAATAATGATAACGAATAGCATTAACATGAGCATAATAATAATCAACAATAATTAAACATGATATAGCAATGGTGATCATCTATTCTGTAGATGTTCCAAGGCCGCCCGTATCCGTGGGCACAACTAGTATACCAGTTTTTAACTCTGCGCAGAGGTGTACACTTTCACTGTAAGTCATGATTTCCAAATGAGTGGGGAGATCAAGCCCAAACACCCGAGAACCATATAAAGCCACTCAAAAGTTCGTCTAACAAGTTAGGGCCATTAGATTCACTCGGCAGGCAGATGTAGAACCCCCCTTCCCTGTGGCACAACAACCGCAGCCTATACACACTAGGCCAGGGGCTCGCACTACACCCAAAGTGGCAAGCCATTCTTACGCCATTTAAGGTAACCACTAACAAGCTAGAAAAGGTCTCTTGAACAACTAAAGCCAGAGCCATATAGCCCTCACAGCTGTACTGTATATCCCGGATAATCATGTACAGATAAGTCCTTATGGAGAGAAACCAGAGCATCAAAATAATACACATGCTCTAGCCCCTTTTAACAGTAATAGAATCATCTTAAAGGTTGATTGCTTAATCCATTAATCAAATTACAAGATCATTGTTCTTAGTTTAAGCACTAGCAGTAGCTACCCATATGCATTCCCAAGGTTGACAAGGAATCAAGATAACAATCACTAAGTTATAATCTCTAAGGTTGTCAAGGTAAACACATGCATATGTATGACAATTCAATGTATAGGTAACAAGGATAGTCCTGTGTTATACTTGCCTTGATCAAAGCTCTCCAAGTGATACTGCTGACTTGGCTCAAAGTAATACTCCGAATCGTCCAAATACTGCTCACCTTCTATATTCGATCATCAATCAACACATACATGCATCCAATCAAACATACACGAAGCAAACAAAGAGATATAATTAGAACAGTACACCAACAGTAGCAAAACAGTAATAAAAGTTTATAAAACTCTTCTACACGTTTCTATGATCACACAGACGCAAAGATCACCAAATTCGGAGTTAAAACGTGAAAGTTATGTATTTTCTAAGATTTCCTATAGATAAATAAATACTTAATTATAACCTCGAAAAATAAATTATCAAAACTGACTATACAACTACACTAACATGTAGAGCTCGCAAATACGAACCTAACGCAACTTGAACGGATCAAATCGGAGTTAAAACGAAGATTTTATGACCAAAACAATTCTAGTGGTAAAACTGTAAATATCCGAAAACGTATTTTTGACTTAACCGGAAGAGAATACGCTTTCAAAACACGAAAACGCATTTTCAGAAATACGCTATGGATGGCGGGTTGATTACTAACAAACCCAGGGGCTCTTTAACAAATTTACCCGCGAAGGGGTAAGTTCTAATCTGGGCCCTTGATTTCAAATCGGACGGCTCACGTTCATCATCAACTCCACAGTAGAAAATCCGATCTCCTTCTCCAGGTCCGGCCGGTGGCCTCCATGGCCGACCACCCGAGCTCGCCGGAAAACTCCGGATCCGCCGTTTCCGACCACCAAACATCCCCCAACCGACACCAACCGAACGAGAAGCTCAACACGAATCCATCTATGCGGTACAAGCTAGCTATGGTGGATTGAACACGGCACGCGATGAGAGGAGGGCGGCGGCGCCATTACCGGCCGACGGTGAGCTTCAAAAGCTCTCTTCTAAGCACCTCCAACCAAAAGAAGAGCACAAGAGGGTAGAGGAGACAAGTGCGGACTCACCAACGCGACGAATTAGACCTCCAAATCACCCGAAGGCACCCCACCCCAACGACCGACGTCCTCAACCGAACTCAAGCCCTAGAACTCAACTTCTTGCGGTAGAACTCACGATTTTAGATGAAAAACGGAAAATAGAGGGTCAAGGCGTCCTATTTATAGCCTCAAATCGTTGATTTCGGTTAACATATCTGGAATACATGATTCTGTTGCGGTTCGGTTGGAGAAGTGTTCGTTTCCGGCTCGGTTACGGGAGCTAGAAGACGACCGACATCAGGGCCCCACCAGTCAGCGACCGAAAGAGAGGAAGAGGAGAGCGCGGCTGCCCGTCAGCTGTGTTGGGCCAGCCCACGCGGAGCGCGATCACGGGAGGGAAAGCGGCAGCGACGTCGGCCCATTGCGCGGCCCAGCGCGGGGAAGGAAGAAGCAGGCCGGCCGGTTAACCGGGCCGCCAGTAGGTAAATTTCCTTTCCCTTTTTTTTTCTATTTGTTTTTCAAAACCTTTTTCAAAAAGAATTTCTAATCCAAAATGAATAAAATAAATTCCACATCACAAAATAAAATAAATGCAACAGCATGAATGCATCATCAAATGCTATATCTAAAATTTTAAATTCTAATTCCCCATTAATTGTTATCTAAATTATTTAAAATTCATTACTCCTAAAATTTGGGTGTTACAAATTCTACCCCCCTTAAAAGAATCTCGTCCTCGAGATTGAACTGCTTACTCAAACAACTGCGGATATGACTTCCTCAATTCATCCTCTCTTTCCCAAGTTGCCTCTGCCTCTGAATATCGATTCCACTGCACTTTGCACATCTTAATAACCCGACTTCGAGTAACTCTCTCAGCAGTCTCCAAAATCTTAATCGGAAACTCTTCATATGTAAGATCCTCCTTAACAGTCAACTCTTCTAAAGGTATCTGCTCCTCAGGCACCCGTAAACACTTCTTAAGTTGTGAAACATGGAACACATCATGTACTCCAGATAAATTCTCAGGCAACTCTAATTGATAAGCAACTTCCCCACGTCTGGTAATAACTTTAAATGGTCCAACATACCTTGGTGCTAGTTTACCTTTCATGTTAAACCTCTTCACACTTTTCATAGGTGACACCTTCAAATAGACATAATCACCTACCTCAAAAACTAAATTTCTTCTTCTATTGTCAGCATAACTCTTCTGACGAGACTGCGCTACTCTCAAATTCTCACGAATCACTCGCACTTGATCTTCTGCGTTTCTAAGAACATCTGTACCAAACACCTGAGATTCACCTGTCTGATCCCAAAACAATGGAGTTCTACACTTACGTCCATACAAAGCTTCAAACGGTGCCATCTTAAGACTCTGTTGATAACTATTATTGTAAGAAAATTCTGCATAAGGCAAACTCTTATCCCAACTAGTTCCATATTGCAATGCACAAGCTCTCAACATATCCTCTAATACCTGGTTGGTCCTTTCAGTCTGTCCATCTGTCTGTGGATGATATGCTGTACTAAAATTCAATTTTGTTCCCAATGATTCATGCACAGCTTTCCAAAAATGTGACGTAAACTGCGATCCTCGATCAGATACAATCTTCTTTGGAACTCCATGCAAACATACTATCCTCTCCATATACAACTCTGCCAATTTTGGTCCACGGTAAGTAGTCTTAACTGGTATAAAATGAGCAACTTTGGTTAATCGATCTACTATCACCCAAATAGAGTCATAACCTTTCTGAGTACGAGGTAACCCCACTATAAAGTCCATACCAACTTCTTCCCACTTCCATTCAGGAATCTTCATTGGTTGCAACAATCCAGCAGGTCTCTGATGCTCTGCTTTCACCCTCTGACAAGTGTCACACAATGCCACATACTCAGCCACATCTCGCTTTAATCCAACCCACCAATATTTCTGTTTTAGATCCAAATACATCTTAGTACTACCAGGATGAATAGAATAAGCTGACTCATGAGCTTCGCGAAGAATTGCCTGTCTAACAGTTTGATCCTCAGGTACACACAGCCTCTTTCCAAACCACAAAATTCCATTATCATCCATCCGAAATCCTGGTGGCTTACCAATCACTATATCTTCCGCTATCTTCTTTAGTTTCTCATCCTTCAACTGACCCTTATAGATTTCTTGCTCTAAGGTAGGCTCTATCACTAATTCCATTGTATTAGTAACAATTCCCAAATTCAAATATTCAAATTCAGCACATAACTCCCTAGTCATAGACAATGTCTGTATCTCATTGACATAACTTTTCCTACTAAGAGCATCAGCTACTACATTAGCCTTACCAGGATGATAGTGTATCTCAATATCATAATCCTTAATCAATTCTAACCATCTGCGTTGCCTCAAATTCAGATCTGACTGAGTGAAAATATACTTCAAACTCTTATGATCAGTGTATATATCACTCTTATGTCCAATCAAATAATGTCTCCAAATCTTTAAAGCATGAACTACAGCTGCTAACTCCAAATCATGTGTAGGATAATTCAACTCATGCTTTCTCAACTGCCTAGATGCATAAGCCACAACTCTGCCTTCTTGCATAAGAACACATCCCAAACCTTGACGAGAAGCATCACAATAAATAGAAAACTTCTTACTCAAATCTGGCAAAACCAAAACAGGCGCTGTAGTCAACCTCTTCTTCAATTCCTCAAAACTAGCTTGACATTTATCTGACCACACAAACTTGGCATTCTTCTCTAATAGAGATGTCATAGGTTTAGCAAGTCTAGAAAACCCTTCAATGAACCGTCTGTAATATCCAGCTAATCCCAAGAAACTACGAATCTCACTAGCATCAATAGGTGGCTTCCAATTTAATACATCCCTTACTTTACCTGGATCCACTGATATCCCTCCATTAGAAACAATATGACCAAGGAAAGAAACTTCCTTCAACCAAAACTCACATTTACTTCGCTTCGCATATAGTTTATGCTCTCTAAGTTTCTGCAATACCAACCTCAAATGTTCAGCATGCTCTTCCTCCGTCTTGGAAAATACCAGTATATCATCAATAAACACTACCACAAACTTATCCAAATATTCCATAAACACCTTATTCATCATGTACATAAAGTATGCAGGTGCATTGGTCAATCCAAATGACATAACAGTATACTCATACAATCCATACCTTGTAGTAAAAGCTGTCTTTGGAATATCAGAAGCACGAATCTTCAACTGATGATAACCAGAACGTAAATCAATCTTAGAGAACACACAAGCACCTCTCAACTGATCAAACAAGTCATCAATCCTGGGCAAAGGATACTTATTCTTGATAGTTACCTCATTTAGTGACCGGTAATCAACACACATCCTCTGACCGCCATCTTTCTTATCAACAAAAATAACTGGTGCTCCCCAAGGTGATGAACTAGGTCGAATAAAACCTTTATCTTGTAATTCTTTAATTTGTTTCTTAAGTTCTTCTAATTCATCTACTCCCATCCTATATGGTCGTTTGGCTATAGGTGCAGTTCCAGGTAATAATTCAATAAGAAATTCAATGTCTCGGTCAGGTGGCATACCTGGCAATTCATCAGGGAAGACATCAGGAAATTCCTCAATCACTGAATTCTCCTTAATAGTATCTTCAAGCTGATTCACCACAGCGGTTGGTTGCTTCTGCACTGCTACATCCACATTGATTTTATCTCCATTAGGTGCATTCACAACTACCACTTTCTGCTGACACTGAATCTCTACCTGATTTTGCTTCATCCAGTCCATACCCAATATCACATCAATACCAGATGTCCTCAACACTATAGGAGTTATCTTAAACTCTACCTCCCTTAATACCATACTAATTGGAAGACAACGATTACTGGTTTGCATGGTACCTCCAGGTGAATTTACTAAGAGAGGTTCTTTCATAGCTAGCATGGGTATACTATGCATTTTAACAAAAATGTTGGATATGAATGTATGAGATGCTCCAGAGTCAAAAAGAACAGTTGCGGGAGTGGAATGTACATTGAACGTACCAATCATAACTTCTGGTGCATCATGAGCGGTATCAGAAGACACGTGATTCACCCTTCCAGTATCAGATTGCCTCTGGCTGCTCTTCTGGCTCTGAGGAGTCTGCTGGTTCTGCTTCTCAGGACAATGATAAGACATATGCCCCTCTTTACCATAGACAAAACATCTAGTAGGCGTGTTGGGGGCACTATTCTTCATGGGGGTAACATTTGAATTTCTAGTGCGAGGAGTCTGTTGCCCAGTCTGCTGATACTGTTGACGTTGTGGATATGATGAACGCTGTTGTGACTGATTACTTTGCCAATTCTGGGACCACCTCTGATTCGGATTGCGATTCCATTGACTAACCGGTCCTTGAAACTTCTGATGAAAACCATGCTGAGAATTAGTGCGCTGACGGTTGTTGCTTCCTAAGCCTTGTACCTTCATTTTCCTCTTCCTGTCCATCTCTCTGCGCTCATTATCAAGCACAATAGCTTTATTTACCAGCTCTTGAAAACTAGCATAGTTGTTCCCCTTCAACTGCAAGCGAAGATCATAATAAATTTCCTTCAAGAAAAGACGCTGTCTGTCTGCATCTTCCCTCACTTCATTAGGAGCATAGCGAGCCAACTGGGTAAATCTATCATGATATTCACTAACGCTCATCTGTCCCATCCTAAGGTTTCTGAATTCTTCCTGCTTCAGCTCAATTATACCTTTAGGAATATGACAAGCTCGAAAATCTCTAACAAACTCATTCCAAGTGATAGGAGGAGCATTGTCAGGGCGTGCAGCTTGATACGACTCCCACCAAGTCTGAGCTATCCCCTGTAACTGACCAGATGCATATAACACCTTCTCCATATCATTGCATTGGGCTATATTCAGCTGTTTCTCCACTGCCCTCACCCAATCATCTGCCTCTAAAGGATCAGCAGCATGAGAAAACACTGGAGGGCGTCCCTTCAAAAATTCCCCACGCTTATCCCTCACTTGCACAGGCGGTGGTCCTCCTGCAGGGGGATTGTTCTGCATGTGCTGCATAAACATCTGCATCATCTGGTTCTGAGTTTGCATGAGTTCCTCCATAGTAATGGGTAGGTTAGCACCTCCACGACCTCTGCCACGACCTCTGCCAGACATCTGTTTCCAAAAACACAGAAATTGAAATTCAGTACGATCCGAGATGATGTATTCAATAGATAAGCAAAATCTAATTTTTCTGGGCGAACTCCAATTTCAGCAACTCAGTAAAACTATCATATCTCGAGCTACAGACGTCCAATTCAGATGATATTTACATGGTTGGAAAGCTTACAAAATTATCTACAACTTTTATTCACAACACTTTTTCTGATTCTGTCAATAAATTGGCCAAAAACTAAACTTAACCGAAACTATTTCAGAATTCCAGACTGTGCAGTAACTCCAACTTGGAACAGATATATCTCTTAGCTCTTAATAGATATTAAAATAATTCTTGCGGGATTGGAAAGATATAGAAGTCTAATTATTCCCAGTAAAATTTCTTAAATTTCTCATGAACGGATTTTAAGTTATTTCTAAAACATCCCAGACTGATCCAAAAATCAGCAAAGGACAGAACTAAGTTAACCTCATATTCAACTAATATATTTTGATCAAACTTAATATTCTTAACCATGGAACTTGTAGGCATGTCTATAAAACTCCAGCACACATTACAAAGATCCAAATCACACATTATCATAATAACAATCCATCAATCACACAATTGTTCACACCACAAACTGACTCTCAAAACAAACCAAACTTAAAATTAACTCGCAACTACTATTGTTCCTATTACATAGGGATTTTTCCTATTTCCTAATTAAGCTTCTCATAAATCTTGGGATGACCTAACTCCGCCCTTAATTGATCAATCTCCTTATAAGCTTGCTCCTTAAGTTCTTTTTCCTTCAGCAACTCATCCTTCAAATCCACCTCATGGAGAGCCAATTCACGAGCTAATCCCACCGTAGCTTGTAAAGTCAAGGAGGAATCATCTGCAGGAGGCACGGTCCAAATACCCTTGTCATGTAAGAAACAAGGAAAATGCCGGAGTGCACCCTTTAACGTCTTGTCCGAGCGTAGACCATGGTATTAAACAAATGCATTAAAAGCGACATCCTCCATGCTTATCTCCACAGTTGCCCGGCTCACTCTGGTAATGAACTTTGACTCCACCTTAGGCTCCTTAGTGGTAGGATCCCTTTTCTTAACCCATAACTCCGTTTCCCAATAGGAATCCATCCATGGATGACTATACTCTGCACTACGATACTCCAACGTAGCTTCCCAGTCGTAGTAGTAGTTGTCCAATGTTCTTGTCAACATGTCATGAAAGAAAGCATCAGCTTTAGGAACCATGATATGAAACTTCGTAGTCCACCCCATAACTACATCCTCCATTGGTGTATCACCAACTCTTGATTCAGCATCAGATAGCTCTTGATCACCACCTTCATACGGCTCCTGAGGTTCGAAACGGGCAACGTACTGTGCAGCTGACAAACGGGGATGAGGAGGCATCTACAAGATTTAGACATAGATTAGATAGAATCAATGTATTTTCGCAATAGAATAAAGTACAGGAAGCATAAAACTTTAGTAATTAACAAGGTGAAAAGAGGAAGCATGAATTAAGTGAAATATGAAGGCTATTAACGACCATTCTAACTAGACTCGCGTCCTACAGTCAACACGGCTCTGATACCAATCTGTCACACCCATTTTTAAGGACAAAAATAGGATGCATAAAAGACTCATGTGCGCCCCAGGAAACAGTCGCACACATAAGTTGACAAATTACAAAGTATCATCACAGTGCTTATTACATAACGAATAAGTATTTAAGACATAGTCTTGAACGATAGGTAATAATAACTAATAGTAATTCTTCAGCGGAAACTCCACACAGGGACACGGTTGACTGGTTGACACCAAGACTAGTACTCATTCCGATAATCTTCCTCAATATCTTCATCTGTTATGGTGGAAATAGCAAGGGTGAGTTCATGTCGAACTCCACAAATATAACACAGGGTTCATGAGGCTCAAAAAGGCTAGACACTGTTTAACTGCATTTAGCTTTTAATCATATGTTAGCAATTGAGTAGCATCAAGATAAACCACTTCCTATTAAAGAACCAATGATCAATTGTAATAATGATAATGAATAGCATTAACATGAGCATAATAATAATCAACAATAATTAAACATGATATAGCAATGGTGATCATCTATTCTGTAGATGTTCCAAGGCCACCCGTATCCGTGGGCACGGCTAGTATACCAGTTTTTAACTCTGCGCAGAGGTGTACACTTTCACTGTAAGTCATGATTTCCAAATGAGTGGGGAGATCAAGCCCAAACACCCGAGAACCATATAAAGCCACTCAAAAGTTCGTCTAACAAGTTAGGGCCATTAGATTCACTCGGCAGGCAGATGTAGAACCCCCCTTCCCTGTGGCACAACAACCGCAGCCTATACACACTAGGCCAGGGGCTCGCACTACACCCAAAGTGGCAAGCCATTCTTACGCCATTTAAGGTAACCACTAACAAGCTAGAAAAGGTCTCTTGAACAACTAAAGCCAGAGCCATATAGCCCTCACAGCTGTACTGTATATCCCGGATAATCATGTACAGATAAGTCCTTATGAAGAGAAACCAGAGCATCAAAATAATACACATGCTCTAGCCCCTTTTAACAGTAATAGAATCATCTTAAAGGTTGATTGCTTAATCCATTAATCAAATTATAAGATCATTGTTCTTAGTTTAAGCACTAGCAGTAGCTACCCATATGCATTCCCAAGGTTGACAAGGAATCAAGATAACAATCACTAAGTTATAATCTCTAAGGTTGTCAAGGTAAACACATGCATATGTATGACAATTCAATGTATAGGTAACAAGGATAGTCCTGTGTTATACTTGCCTTGATCAATGCTCTCCAAGTGATACTGCTGACTTGGCTCAAAGTAATACTCCGAATCGTCCAAATACTGCTCACCTTCTATATTCGATCATCAATCAACACATACATGCATCCAATCAAACATACACGAAGCAAACAAAGAGATATAATTAGAACAGTACACCAACAGTAGCAAAACAGTAATAAAAGTTTATAAAACTCTTCTACACGTTTCTATGATCACACAGACGCAAAGATCACCAAATTCGGAGTTAAAACGTGAAAGTTATGTATTTTCTAAGATTTCCTATAGATAAATAAATACTTAATTATAACCTCGAAAAATAAATTATCAAAACTGACTTTACAACTACACTAACATGTAGAGCTCGCAAATACGAACCTAACGCAACTTGAACGGATCAAATCGGAGTTAAAACGAAGATTTTATGACCAAAACAATTCTAGTGGTAAAACTGTAAATATCCGAAAACGTATTTTTGACTTAACCGGAAGAGAATACGCTTTCAAAACACGAAAACGCATTTTCAGAAATACGCTATGGATGGCGGGTTGATTACTAATAAACCCAGGGGCTCTTTAACAAATTTACCCGCGAAGGGGTAAGTTCTAATCTGGGCCCTTGATTTCAAATCGGACGGCTCACGTTCATCATCAACTCCACAGTAGAAAATCCGATCTCCTTCTCCAGGTCCGGCCGGCGGCCTCCATGGCCGGCCACCCGAGCTCGCCGGAAAACTCCAGATCCGCCGTTTTCGACCACCAAACATCCCCCAACCGACACCAACCGAACGAGAAGCTCAACACGAATCCATCTATGCGGTACAAGCTAGCTATGGTGGATTGAACACGGCACGCGATGAGAGGAGGGCGGCGGCGCCATTACCGGCCGACGGTGAGCTTCAAAAGCTCTCTTCTAAGCACCTCCAACCAAAAGAAGAGCACAAGAGGGTAGAGGAGACAAGTGCGGACTCACCAACGCGACGAATTAGACCTCCAAATCACCCGAAGGCACCCCACCCCAACGACCGACGTCCTCAACCGAACTCAAGCCCTAGAACTCAACTTCTTGCGGTAGAACTCACGATTTTAGATGAAAAACGGAAAATAGAGGGTCAAGGCGTCCTATTTATAGCCTCAAATCGTTGATTTCGGTTAACATATCTGGAATACATGATTCTGTTGCGGTTCGGTTGGAGAAGTGTTCGTTTCCGGCTCGGTTACGGGAGCTAGAAGACGACCGACATCAGGGCCCCACCAGTCAGCGACCGAAAGAGAGGAAGAGGAGAGCGCGGCTGCCCGTCAGCTGTGTTGGGCCAGCCCACGTGGAGCGCGATCACGGGAGGGAAAGCGGCAGCGACATCGGCCCATTGCGCGGCCCAGCGCGGGGAAGGAAGAAGCAGGCCGGCCGGTTAACCGGGCCGCCAGTAGGTAAATTTCCTTTCCCCTTTTTTTTCTATTTGTTTTTCAAAACCTTTTTCAAAAAGAATTTCTAATCCAAAACGAATAAAATAAATTCCACATCACAAAATAAAATAAATACAACAGCATGAATGCATCATCAAATGCTATATCTAAAATTTTAAATTCTAATTCCCCATTAATTGTTATCTAAATTATTTAAAATTCATTACTCCTAAAATTTGGGTGTTACATGGCAGCAGCAGATCTAGGGCCGGGGGGCGCCTAGATCCAACCGCCAACCGGCCGGAGACGCCTAGTGAGGCGAGAAATCCTCAATGGAGGGAGGGCCGGCAAAAAGGAGTACGAGGAGATCTAAGAGAGGGGACCATGGTCTCGTTACCAGCATTTGATGAAATAAGGCAACCAAGGATCATGGAAAAAGGGAGAGCTAGGCCACTGGAAGCGAAGCATGACAGTTAGAACTTATCCAAAACATCAGAGAGAAGGGGTTGGAACTGAGGTGGGGTTTGGAGAAGTGCACAGCATGCCATTGTGCACCGGCAAACAACACTCTCAAGTGACAAAACTCCGAAGACCTTCAATCCCCAAGCAACTATTAAGCTTTGAGCCAAGAAGGCAGACGACAGTCGTGATTTGCACTATCTTGGAGCACATCCGGGATCCAGTCGACTCCCACCGACGCCCATCAAGGGAAGGAAGCCTCAAAGGAGGGAGGGATGGCAAAAGGAGAACGAAGGGATCCAAGAGAGTGGATCATGCATGGTCCCGCAAACCCAGTATTTGGTGAGACCAGGCAATCAAGGCTCAAGGATGATGGTGGATGATGAGGACATCACTACTTCAACGCATACAAGTCAAGGAGAGGAGGAGGTCTAGCATGGGCATCCAATTCATCTTTTTCATGGTGGAAGCCCAGTCCAACTCAAGTTTGAGTCCGGCTCGGGCTCCCAGACCAGTCTGCCTTAAACTGGTCACCCAGGATGTATCTAGACTCCGTTTTTGATGACCCACATATGGATGGAAAGCTAATCAGATAAGGAAGCCAACCCAATTGGTTTCACATCAAAAGCCCTTAGAAATCAACGGGAATCATCGAAACAAGTCAGCATCCAGAATCTGTCAGGGTGCTACAACACCGTCTTTTGGTCCGTTGGACCGTGTATCGTGTTTGGGCACATTAGGGGGCGCATCCAGGGGGGTGATGCCCAAGACTCTATAAATACCAGCCGTCACTCTCCTTAGGGTTTGGGTTTTCTTTAGTTCTTGATTTTCTCGTAAAACAGACATTGTTTTGCTGCAACTGTCGCCGCCAAGGCCGCTTGCTGTGAACCAGGGCCCCAGTTCTTGATCTTGTTCGCCTATGGCGATTAGTCCTTTCGAATAAAGACTTGAACTCCTTCTTATTTTCATAAGCCTCGTATTTATTTGCAATTTCAGATTGCGTTCATCCCGTTCTTGCTTGTGTTCTTGATTCGCTTGCAGGAAAGCCTTCTAGGCGAGGTCAATCGTGTTCGCGTGGTTGATAACCAACGGAGCAGTGGTGTAACGGTTGCGGGGATCCGAATCAGTCTTGGTTCGAAGCCTAGATCGTGAACGTCGAGTCTCCACCAATCGTCGCTATCATACCTTTCGAAAGATCGGGCCTAGTCGACATCAAGTGGTATCAGAGACCTTGTTGCCCATTAGGTATAACTTTGTTTTCCCCTTTAGATTGTTACTGTTTTTTGCATTACCTATAGTCCACAAAAAGCCAAAAAAATATACATCGTCACATATTCTCTATCCTATAGCCTCATTGTGCCGTGCAATTTTGTCTTTGTTTTCGCGTTGTTGAGTTTGTGCCCTAGGTCAAGTTCTTATTGCTAGTTTTAGATCGTTTTTAAGTCCAGTTTGTGTTTCCCCTTTGTTTTTCATCATAATCCATGAACATCTCCAAGTTTTGTTGAGTTTCCTTTGTATTCATCAAACCCTAGTCCACACCATCTAATTTCCTACACTTGTCTTCACTGTTTCCATCAAATCCTTGCTGCCGTGACCAATTTTGCGCATATTGTTCATGTTTGTCCTCTAATTCCGAGTCCGTTCTTAAAACTGGTCTAGTTTTCGCATACGAACTCGGATTTCAACGTTCCATATATCAAAATCGATTAGAAAATTTTTTTGGATCCATCCATCCCCCGAAACTTCGGGCTCGGAGATTTTTATTTTGGTCAAAAAGTGGTCACAAGATCCTCTTTTCGTGGTCACAAGGTCTTTGTCGATTTCGAGCACGTCTTCTAAAAATTCCATAGGCCATGTCTTTCACTTGTTTAAGCTCATATTTTCTGTGGTTACTTCTTTTGTGCTCCTAAGTAAAGAAAAAATATCAAAAAAATAAAAAGAAAAAGTCAAAATTTCTAAAAAAACAACGACAGTCCAAAAATAGAGAAAAAAGAGAGGGGCAAAAGAGAAACAATATCTAGAGGAGCACATAGAGAGCGCCATTTGAGCTGTGTTTGCGTGTGCTGATTTCTACCTTGTTCCTAATCATATTCTTGCTATTCACATCACTTGATACATCTGGTACTTGAAACATGAGTAGGCCAGCAACTAAGACAAGTACTTGGGATACTTATTCAGCTTTGCTATTCAGTTGTGAATTTTGTTATTACTTGCTACTATATTGTGTCTGTCCAAGCTCTATTTCTTCTAACCAAGTACAGGTTTGCCTTACAACTGTTACACTCAAGCTACAACGGTATCACAGTCACCGACCGATTGCACCGCCTGTTGTTTTGGTAAGAACACTTGTAAGACCGTGGTAAGACGCTTGAGAGTTGAGTGCCTTATTTTTCCTTGTCCAAAACCTAAGTAGTTGGTAGGGATAATACTATTTGTGTTGTCTTTTCCTTTCTACTAACCATGTTAGGAAAAGCCAGAGGCAGCGGCCAAGGAAACAAGGACGCACCTACAGATTTTAATGGTTGTGTTTCTAAGAATAAGCTTCGTGTCGTTCTTGATGACAAGTTCAATGAGATCCTTCAACAAATCACCAATTTGGCCAAGAGGATTGAAGATGTTGAACAATGACATCCTGAACCACGTCCTGAAGATGATGATCTCTCTAAGGAGGACGTTGGCGATGCGGAGGCTGAAGCCGAAGCTCAACGACGTGCTGAGGATGCACGTAACCGTAATCGGTTGAACTTTAACCGACGCGGTATGGGAGGTAACGACCAAGGTAATAATGATCCTTTCTCTAAAACCAAGTTTAAGATACCTCCTTTTTCTGGTTCTGCTGATCCTGAAGCATATTTAGATTGGGAGATGGTTGTAGATCAAAAATTTAGCTCCCATCAAATACCTAAAGAATATAGAGTTAAACTTGCTACTAGTGAGTTTACTAGTTTTGCTCTTTTCTGGTGGAATGATATTTGCAATAATGCTAATGCTAATGCTCAAATACCTCAAACCTGGACTGTACTTAAACGACGAATGAAATCGAGATTTGTTCCTCCATGCTATCAGCGTGATCTGCGATTAAAACTGCAACATTTAAATCAAGGTAGTAAAACTGTTGAGGAATATTATCAGGAGCTTTTAATTGGTCTAGCACATAGTAACATACAAGGGGATGATATGGATAAGTGTTCTAGATTTTTTTTGGAGGTTTGCGTCGTGAAATACAGGATGTTCTTGACTATAAAGAATGGACTAGATTTTCCTAATTATATCATTATGCTATTAAAGCTGAAAGGGAAGTACAGGGACGACAACCTAGGCGATCCACGACTCCATCCGCGACTCCATCCATTCCTTCACGTCCAACCGAGGTGAGTAAATTTTCTAATGTGCAGACACCACCAGCGCCTGTAAAGAAGAGTTCTCCTATCACACCTCCTTCCAGTGGATCTGCTACACCTTCCTCTAGCAGCTCTTCTAAAGTTGTGTGCCACCGCTGCAAGGGCATGGGATATATTGCTAAAGAATGCCCCAGCAAACGCGCATATATTGCTACTGATGATGGTGGGTATGCTAGTGCTAGTGATGAAGAGAATGAATTTGCACTTGCAACTGATCTTTATGCAGATAAATTTGCGGATAGTGCTGAAGATCCTGATGAGGTAATTGATAGTGTGGCATGCACTGCAGACTACAAATCAATCCTTGTTCAGCGTGTTTTGAGTACACAAGTTGAGCCAGTAGACAAGCTACAACGCCATAATTTGTTTCAAATGTTCCTCATTATCAATAATTTCCGTGTTCGTGCTATAATTGATGGAGGGAGCAGCAATAACTTGGTAAGTTCTGAGCTTGTCAAGACTCTTGGTTTATCTACACGTGTTCTTCCACATTCATACCATGTTCAGTGGTTCAACAATAGTGGTAAGACGAAGGTAACACAATCTGCTCGTGTGCATTTTTCTATCGGGTCATACCATGATTCTGTTGATTTTGATGTCGCGCCTATGCAAGCTTGTTCACTTTTGTTAGGCTGCCCTTGGCAATATGATAATAATGCTCTACATCATGGTAGGCAAAATAGATATACTTTTATATTTAAGGGAAAGACCATTGCTTTACTTCCTTTAACTCCTGCTGAAATTGTGCAATATGAAAAGGAACTTGCTGAAAAGAAAAAGAAAGGCCATGATAGAGACTTTAGCAAACCAACAAATGAACCATCAAGTAACATGAAAGAAGTTTTATTTTCTCTTAAATCAGTTCTTGCTGATCATGATGAACCGTGTTATGCTTTAACTTGTACACCTGCTTCTAGTGCTATGCCTCTTGTTGGTACTAACCTTCTGCAGGAGAAGGAGGATGAATTCCCAATAAGGAAGCCACCATGGCAGCCGCATTTGCGAAGGATGGGGCGCCAAGATGAACGTCTTCTTCTGGACCCATCGTTGCTGTCATCCAATGGAGGAGACAATCTATTTCAGTCGAGGACGACTTCAATTCAAGAAAGGGAGGATGATGAGGACATCACTACTTCATCGCATACAAGTCAAGGAGAGGAGGAGGTCCAGCATGGGCGTCCAATTCATCTTTTTCATGGTGGAAGCCCAGTCCAACTCAAGTTCGAGTCTGGCTCGGGCTCCAGGACCAGTCTGCCTTAAACTGGTCACCCAGGACGCATCCGAACTCCGTTTTCAATGATCCACATATGGATGGAAAGCTAATTGGATAAGAAATCCAACCCAATTGGTTTCACGTCAAAAGCCCTTCGGAATCAACAGAAATCACCGAAACAAGTCAGCGTCCAGAATCTGTCAGGGTGCTGCGACACCGTCTTTTGGTCCGTTGGACCGTGTATCGTGTTTGGGCGCATTAGGGGGCGCGTCCAGGGGGGTTGACGCCCAAGACTCTATAAATACCAGCTGTCGCTCTCCTTAGGGTTTGGGTTTTGTTTAGTTCTTGATTTCCTCGTGAAACAGATATCTTTTTGCTGCAACTGTCGCCGCCAAGGCCGCTTGCTGTGAACCAGGGCCCCAGTTCTTGATCTTGTTCGCCTGTGGCGATTAGTCCTTTCGAATAAAGACTTGAACTCCTTATTTTCATAAGCCTCATATTTATTTGCAATTTCAGATTGCGTTCATCCCGTTCTTCTTGTGTTCTCGATTCGCTTGCAGGAAAGCCTTCTCGGCGAGGTCAATCGCGTTCGCGTGGTTGATAACCAACGGAGTAGTGGTGTAACGGTTGCGGGGTCCGAATCAGTCTTGGTTCGAAGCCTAGATCGTGAACGTCGAGTCTCCACCAATCGACGCTATCATACCTTTCGAAAGATCGGGCCTAGTCTACATCAGTGGAGTAAGTACACTGGTATTGATATTTTGGGCACCGCGAACAAATACTGGCACCAATGGCCATACCTGAGGCCGACAACGGCGAGGAGCCCCACTTACACCTCAAGGAGCCCTCGGAGAGGCCACCACCCTGACGACGTGTAGCAGCAGCGATAGGCCTAGTGCGACGGCGAGGTTGTTCAGCGACGCCTTCAAGAAGGAAATCGTTGTCGCTGGCCCAACCTAGAGCTGGGCTGAGCTTTCGCCCAGAACCTTGCAAGTGCTCCTGCAGCTGACGGCCTGACGCCGCCCCACATTGCCACTACCACCGCGGGCACAGGCATGGGTGACACCACCACTCTGAAGAACCGGCGTTCTGCCCTCCCAAACAGGGGGAGGGCACCCATGGACACGCAGCCCCGCCGCTGGCTCGTTGGCGGCCATACTGCGCGCACCATGCTCACATGTGAAGAAGAAACCACCCACAGGCACGCAGCCCCGCCACCGGCATGCCTGCGGCCAAACTGTGCGCCTAGGGTCCCAACACACGCACAAGAGGAAGAGCGCCGTAGCAGAGAACAGCACCACCAGATCTTGCCATGAGGTCGAGAATCCGGCGATGGGGGTGGGAAGCCGCTATTTGGTTGAGCAGACACTCGTGAAGGAGGCTCCCACACCTGGGAGCGCCACACGGGGATCCTGCTTGCCGGGGACGCCGACAAGCCGGAGGGGTTGGCTTTGCCGCTGTCGCCCCGGTCGCCACGGCCGGCCAAGGGGCCAGGCAGGCATGGCCCGGCCAGCCACGGCCGTATCCAGGACCGTGCGCCCAGCCAGCCACGGCCGCCGGCCGTTGGCCGAGGTGGGTAGGCGGCAGAGGGGGCGGATCTGGAGGTGGCAGCAGCAGATCTAGGGCCGGGGCGGCTGTATCCAACCGGCGACCGGCCGGAGACGCCCGGCCTTAATCCTACAACACAGTTACATCAAACTTAGTTACTAATTAGCAATAGGTAAAATGTTAGAGCTATAACAAGAAATGCTAGGCCTAGGACTTGCTTGTTCCAGACTTCCAGGCTCCGCCCCTCAGCACATGGTGAAGAAATTAAATAAAGAAACCAAACGTAACATAAAGTTTTGTAATATCGTTAACCTATTCGAATGAAAAGAAACTGCTGCATCTGTGGGTAATAATGCTGACTCACATATATATATTATGGATCCCTGTCACCATCAGACTAATCCCATCCTCCCCTAGTCTTTATTGTGTTCTCCTCCCTGTGGACGGTACGTAGGTTCGTTCCATGCGCGGTGCAATGCTTGCATGAAGGCTTCCGAACATGATAGCAACAAAGGGCCCCTAGGAAAAAAAAAGATCATGGAGCAAGGGACTGGAGTGGAGTGCCTTGAGGCGAAGGAAAACATAAAGAGCTCCAACAAGCAAAAGATGTTATGAATCATGAATGTCCTCAAGAACAAGAAGATTTGCTTTCACAAACATCATTGAGGTTTAATTTGCTTTCTTTAATTTGTATATTTTATTTGTGGCAGCTAGATGCATGTTCTTATTTCACCGATATAGTATATGCGTATGTGGTATCCCATTTTAATTCACTACATAAGAAACGTTTTTTAGGGGCGGCTCATAACCTTTTGTAGGGACGGTTTTGCCAGCCGCCCCTACAAAGGGGTGGCTACAAATCACTGATTTGTAGAGGCGGTTCCCAGACCGCCCCTACAAATCGATTTGTAGGGGCGGCTGGATATTGAGTCGCCCCTACAAATCAATTTTCAGAAATCACAAAAAAGGAGTAAAAAATAGCAATTTTTTTTAATCCGATGAGGTCCCCACTGGCAGCGACACACACCCACTCTATCGTTGCAGCATTTTTTTTTACGATTTTTGCACACTTTGCGTCGGCCGGGTTTCGAACCCGCAACCTCCCGCTCGCGCGTAAACTCCTCTACCACTACACCTCACGATCACGTGTGTATATTCCATTTTGGTTCCCCACATATTATACAGAACTAAGCATAAATTGATTATTTGAGGCCCTAAACTAATTCAAATGAAAAAGTTGTCAACAACAAAGTTTTATAACTTTTCGAGATCTACAACTTTCATTTTGGTAGTTTCTCCATCCGAGGTCAATTATAAAATTTGAATTTTAAATTTGCGAAATTCGAACGTAGTTTTCCATGACAAGATGATTTCAAATGAAAAAGTTATCAACTATAAAGTTTCATAACTTTTCAAGATATACAACTTTTATTTTTACTGTTTGTCCATCTGAAGTCTAGAAAATTTGGAAAGGGTGACAAAAGCATCGAAGGAGACTGTGTATGGTGTTGAAAAGGGTTGTCCGACACATTGGACATTACTACATTTTGTGCTTGAGCTACTCATCCTGAAGGCTAAGTACGGCTGGTCAGACTGTAGTTTCAATGATCTATTGCATCTCCTGTCATGGGTGCTGCCACAACCAAACTTAGTTCCCGCCAACACATACCGAGCGAAGAAGGTCATAAGTCCATTGACAATGGGGGTTGAAAAAATCCATGCATGCCCAACCACTATATACTTTTTCGTGGCGAAACGTTCAAGTCACTGGATAAATGTCCCTGGTGTGGGGCCAGCCGGTACAAGAACAATGACCTTTACGGTGGGGACAAAGGCTCCACGGGGAAAAAGAGGAATAAGAAGGGTACAAAAAAGGTGGTACAAGAATCTCAGCCCCTAGAGAACACTCCATTAGGCAACGATGCTAAGCAGAGAAGAATTCCTGCCTTGGTAGTGTGGTACCTATCAGTGACTGACCGCTTGAGACGTATCTTCCTAAACCCTAAAAAGTCGCACTCATGACATGGTGGGATGATGAGCGCAAGGTGGGATGATGATAAGATTGCACACCCGGCTGATTGTAGTCAGTGGCAAAGGTTCGATGAGAAGCACAAATAATTCAGCGATGACCTAAGGAATGTACGATTTGGCTTGAGCACCGATGGAATGAATCCCTTCAATGAGAGGATGAGCGACCACAGCACTTGGCCAGTAATATTGACCATGTACAACATCCCAACGTGGTTGTGTCAGAAGAGAAAGTACCTTCACCTCACTATTCTTATTTCTGGCCCTAAACAACAAGGCATTGATATAGACGTGTTCCTCGAGCCTTTGATGCAAGAAATGGAGAGGCTATGGAGGCATGGGGAGCCGATGTACGATGCGTTCCGAAAGGAGGTCTTCATATGTAGAGCAATAATATTTGTTACTACCAATGATTACCCCGCGCTGTTTGCTTTGTCTGGACAGATCAAAGGGAAGACGGGATGCTTGGTTTGCTTGGATGGTACTACATGGGTGTAACTTGATGCATCCAAGAAGATAGTTTACCTAAGGAACCGACGCTTCTTAAAGACAAGTCACAACTACCGCAGCAAATTGTTCTTTAGATTTTATGACAACACCCCGGAGATTGAACCCCCTCTGGAGAGACGTCATAATGGAGAACACGTGTACAGAATGGTGAAAAACATATGCGTCGTCTATGGAAAGAAGAATCCGGATGGGACGAACAGAGATAGAAGCACACCTCCTGTCGAATGTGTACCTTTTAAGAAACAATGATCTTCTTTCAGTATATGCCTTATTGGCCAGACTTGAAGGTGTACCTTTTAAGAAACAATCGATTTGTAGGGACGGTTTAGAAACCGCCCGTACAAATACATGATTTGTAGAGACGGTTTGGTAGGGGTGGCTGGCCAAATCGCCTCTACAAATGGTCTTGAGCCACCCCTACAAATGATATTTGTAGTAGTGCACGGCCGTATCCAGGACCGTGCACCCAGCCAGCCACGGCCGCTGGCCGCTGGCCGCTAGCAAAGGCGGGTAGGAGGCAGAGGGGGCGGATCTGGAGGTGGGAGCAGCAGATCTGGGGCTGGGCCGGCCAGATCCAACCGCCGACCGGCCGGAGACGCCCGGTCTTAATCCTACAACACAGTTACATCAAACTTAGTTATTAATTAGCAATAGATAAAATGTTAGAGCTATAACAAGAAATGCTAGGCCTAGGACTTGCATTGCTTGTTCCAGACTTCCAGGCTCCGCCCCTCAGCACATGGTGAAGAAATTAAATAAAGAAACCAAACGTAACATAAAGTTTTGTAATATCGTTAACCTATTCTAATGAAAAGAAACTGCTGCATCTGTGGGTAATAATGCTGACTCACATATATATATTATGGATCCCTGTCACCATCAGACTAATCCCATCCTCCCCTAGTCTTTATTGTGTTATCCTCCCTGTGGACGGTACGTAGGTTCGTTCCATGCGCGGTGCAATGCATGCATGAAGGCTTCCGAACAAGATAGCAACAAAGGGCCCCTAGGAAAAAAAGATCATGGAGCTAGGGACTGGAGTGGAGTGCCTTGAGGCGAAGGAAAACATAAAGAGCTCCAACAAGCAAAAGGTGATATGAATCATGAATGTCCTCAAGAACATGAAGATTTGCTTTCACAAACATCATTGAGGTTTAATTTGCTTTCTTTGATTTGTATATTTTATTTGTGGCAGTTAGATGCATGTTCTTATTTCACCGATATAGTATATGCGTATGTGGTATCCCATTTTAATTAGAATGAAACCCGGCCCGTCCCGTCAAGACTGGCGAATAATCAATACGATGTGTGTTTGTGTAGTGCTAGCTGACGTTTCCTTGTCGGAGTGGGGAGCAGAGATCGAGTCCTTCCCATCCGCCACATGTCGAAATCGACTAGGAATGTCTCGTGGTAGCCTGCGTCGGTGGTATAGGTTCTGTCACGTCCGTTCTAGATCGGCCGCTTCGTAATCCGGCAGCTTGTCGGAGTCCTACGTTATTTAGTACGGCCCGGCCCCCTACGACTAGATGTCTCTATATGGCCCTCTTATAATCAGCAAAACAAGCAGGTAGCTGCAGCCATCGACGCACACACACATACATACTCGCAAACTAGAGATCGAGCTATAAGTAAACGCACATAATAAAGGGTGTTGTTACTCTTCGATCGTCCTCGACGAGCGAGATCGATGTCACAACCGGCGGCCACCGCGCCGCAACCCCTGCGGCCGGGAGCACACGAGGAGGGCGAGTTCGAAGACGTCGACCTGGGATAGCAGCCGTCGGCGGCGGTAGCGAGCGCGGCCGAGCATGCAGCGCCGTGGGGTGCTTCTGTAGAGCGATCAGGGACCAGGTCTTCGGCTGCCTGTTCTCGTGTTTGTTGCGGCCTCCATGCGATAGGAAGGAGGAGCATTGAAAAATAAAAGCTGACGAAACAGATAGAAGAGGACCAGCGTTAATTAGATGATGCATGTACAATAGCGTTGCTCAGTGTAGATGTATGCATGACTAGTATAGAAAAAAAAGTATGTCTCCGTCTCTCTCTCTCGCTCGCTCCTCAAAAGCACCTATTTGTTTTGAAATTAAAGGATTAGCTTTTACGATGTATATTTATTAGATAGATGATGTAGCAGTATCGATCTCTCTTTTAGGGCAACCTAAGAGGGTTTGAAAGGATTGAGAGGGATTCAATCCCCTGCAAGTCAAAATCCTCCTCTACCCCCTTCAATCCCTCCCATCTCAAAATCAAACGAACAGGGCCTTAAGCAATTACGTTACATGCCAAAGTGAAATAGTCGTGAATATATATAGTAGGAGCACACATATGCCTTGAAAATATAAACAATTGGGACTCGAGCCACGACTCAAATCTCATTGGATTTCATGCCAAGTGCAACTCTTGGAGTCTCTCATGAAATAGTTCTATGGTGTTGGTCTGCCAAAACAATTATCAAAGATGGATGTAACACATTTTTAATTAGAAGTGGGCACCTTGCCCGCCTCTGTCTAGGCGCCTATGTTGTCCATAATAGAGGCGGTGCATGTCTGTCTATGAAAATCGAGTATTTAGCCCATCGATGAGCCTGCCATTGAGCCTAGTACTGAGCTCGATCACCGCCAAAGCCCACTGTCGCGTTGTGGACCGTGATGCAACACCACCTCCTTGCCCTTGCACATCGTCATCTCCTTGCTCGACCCATCGCTTCCTCACCTATCTTGTTGCATCCTCGCGCCATAGATAGAGAGCAAGCGAGAGAGAGAGAGAGAGAGAAAGGTTTAGAGGTGTGTCCATGCCTGTGAGCGAGATTGAGAGGAGAGGAAGTTGGTCCGTGCCGCTACACCTAGCCCTCGCGCTCACATCCACCAGTGAAATTAAAGTGGACTGGGGCCACACCAGTGCGCTGCCGCTAGGAAGGGGACAACCCGTGCTTCGTAGCCAAGAGGGGCATACCCGAGCACTGCACGACGTGTCATGCCGCTTGCTAGATGTGTCGTGCCTCCTGCTTGATTTGCCTGTGGGAGATGGGACGGTAGAAGGGGAGCGGCTGTGGGGAGAGAACTGAACGAAGCAGATGGACGGGGAAGGGGATGGGAGAAATGTGAGGCGGCCCATGGCTGCGTGTGGTGGGGGAGAGAAATGTGATCTCAGCTAGGGTTTCCTCTATTATATACTGTGAATCCAAGAATGGTAGTGGGCCGAGACGTGGTAGCGGCTGGGCCTCAGGTAACAAAGGTGGGCCACTTAAGGCTTAAGAGACCAAAGGCGCTATTGACATCAAGGCTGGCATAGAGACTAGCACAACTTTCGCCAGCGTAGACTATCCCACCACAGCAAAACCTTGACGAAGCATGTCTCATACCACGTCGTTACCAAACACCAGGGACCTAACACCAAAAGCTCGAAGATGATGAAGGGTGTCCCATACCACATCGGTGCCGAACAATGAGGCCTTAAGCTCCTGTTGCTAGCCATGTCGTGCTCAGCCGAGATCATCGAATTACACCTGTGACAACTAATAAGGACAACCGGGGACAGACCCTGCCAGGAACAAGCACGCGTGCAAGGTGTCGGTAACCACCCATGCAGGCGAGGTCAACTGTGTTGCCGTGACTGATGCACTCCATGGACGTGGAGGGAAGCACCGCCACCAAGCCGACCATCGAGAATTGTACCGTTCACCATCGGATCTAGACGAATCCCACCATAGTATGTGAGGCGCCCATGCGAATTTGGCAGGATACCATGCCGATTAGTCATTGCCAAAACAAGAAGAGGGAAGAAATGAGTAGGAAAAAATGCTAGGATGAGGGAGGAGGCTCGCCCAGTCACCACCGCCCATGCAGTCGGCTAGGCTTCCCGGCAACCTACTTAAGCGGTGGCAAGACATAGGAGGACGTTGCACGGGATTAGGTGACAAGGCGGCGTTGGGCAGCTAGCTAGTGAATCCAAAGATTGCGCCCCTCCAATAACAAATACTTTCCCCGTTCTAAATTATAAGATGTTTTGCCTTTTCTATATACATTGCTTTTGCTATGTATCTAGATATAGTGTATATCTAAGTGCATGGCAAAAGCTATGTATATTGAAAAGTCAAAACGTCATATAATTTGGAACTGATGGAGTATTACTTATTTTGACCTAGTCAAACATTTAGAACTTAGACGCTTATTAGTAATTTAAAAACATTTTGTTTGAGACATAAAAATTATAAGGGTAGATTTGTATTGAAAAGTACTTTTATCTCCCAGTAGTACTTACCTAACGTTACAGCTATTTTATGATAAGAAAAATTGTGGTCATAATTAAAATTCGGAGACCACATAACGTCACTTCTAAATCATGCATATGTTTTTCGTGTTTTATGAAAAAGGACAGGATAATCTCTTCATTTACTTCACTATGCTTGAACCGTATATGTTTATCACGTAGATCGAACAGATCACAACAGTACTGAGCAACTAACCCAACTTTTTACATGCATGTCCTTTATAGTTAATATTTATTTATAATATATGTGAAGCATATGGTTTTGAGTCACTGGGACCAGACTAGCTAGCACGTACTAGCTACTACGTATATATCAACTTTAGCTGTTACTGTAAGCGTAGTAATTAATCGATTCTTTGCTTTGTTCTAGTAATCTAGATAGGCATATAGGTATCTTTATTTTTCCCTTTTTTCTTTTCCTTTTTACCCTTTCCCTTTAACTGTTTTATTTTTGTCGATCGGTTGCATATAATAAGGCTGTGCAGCGCGTGACAAGTTCCTTGCCTGCCTAGCTAGCCTCTTTGTCACATTGAGAAGATTAATCTGTTCACCACCAGATCTACACGAATCCCACCATAGTATGTGAGACGCCAATGCGAATTGGGCTAATACCATACCGATTAGTCGTTGCCAGAACAAGAGGAGAGGAAAGAGATGAGTAGGAAAAAAATGCTAGGATAAGGAAGGAGGCTCACCCAGCCGCCACTGCCCTTGGAGTTGACTGGGCTTCCCAGCGACCTACTTAAGCGGCGGCACGGCGTACGCGGGCGTTGCATAGGATTAGGTGACGCGACGGCGTTGGGCAGCTAGCTAGTAAAACCGAAGATTGCGCACCTCCAATAAAAAATAGTACTTATTTTGACCTACTGGTTAAATATATGGAACTTCAACACTTAATAATTTTAAAAACATTTTGTTCGAGACATAAAAATTATAGGGGTAGATTTATATTGAAAACAACTTTTGTCTCACAGTAGTACTTATCTAACATTACAGCTATTTTCTAAGAAAAGTTGCCGTCATTGGGAGACCACATAACGTCACTTCTAGATCATGCATATGATTTTCGTGTTTTTAAAGGACAGGATAATCTTTTCATTTACTTCACCATGCTTGAACCGTATATGTTTATCACGTAACAGATCACAACTAAGCGTAATCGATTCTTTGCTTTGTTCTAGTAATCTAGCCATCTAGGTATCTTTATTTTTTTCCCTTTTCTTTTACCCCTTCCCTTTCACTGCTTTACTTGTCGATCGGTTTCATATAATAAGGCTGTGCTGCGAGCCTGCGAGTGACATGTTCCTTGCCTGCCTAGCCTCTTTCTCATATTGAGAAGATTAATCCGTTGTAACACCCTGTGGCCTCCTCACTTGTTTTGAGAGAAAAATAATAATTTGAGTGCGTAAAAGTGGCTGCTGGATCATCTATTGGCGTCCATGCTATAGCGGCCATATTCAATTCAAGAGCCAGGTATTATTGGTATCCTTGTTTCTTCATGGCTAGTGTGAATATGTAATAAATAACGCGTGTTAGAAAAGTAAAGAGGAGCTCGGGAGATTGATGGCCAAATGCCACCCATCGCTGTATTGACCAGTCTAAATCTAAATTACCGGTATAAGCTCTTATGAGAAAGAATTAAATAACCATAAACTATACTATAAATATGGTTCTAATTACTTGGGTTCTACTACTGTTAAATTCAAAGTAGACATAGATGCTATGTGTCACCATTTATACCAAGTATACATGGATACATTAGTGACAAATATATATTTTTGTAGTTTATCGATCATGAAAATAAAATGTTCCCTTAACAAACCACATATAAATGACACCGATAATTCATTTTTAAATTATATTGAAACTCTATGGCACTTAATTTTATAAGTTGCTAGTTTTTAAAAGGACAAGTTACTTTATATAAGTTTATACTTTTCGACAAAATCCTTATGACATATTGTGCAGGTAGTTTCATTTGAAGCACTCTATTTTCTATAAAACAATACCTATATATTTTAAAATACTACACATATAATTTTATATCAACTCCTGCAACTTTTTAAAACACTTATATATTTTAAAAAATTGCTAGCATATACAGGAGCAGGAGCAGGAGTCGAACCGACCAGTTAGATTTAATTTATTCGTTATATTCGATCAAACGTTTACTAACAAGTAGTAGCATTCTTATATTTGCTATATTTTAGACGACGGCACATCAAACAGCTACGGCCGCCATTAATTCGACAGGAGCTACCATAACCACACCCTCTGATGGAGCAACCATGATGAATTCATCATCAGGAGCTCCCACGACTCCACCACCATCATCAGTATCACTGGCAATCCACCAACGTCTCCTGGGCGCAGCCGTGTGCGGCAACTCCGCGGAAATGAAGCACATGGCCCTGCAGACCCCGGGGGTGCTGCTGGGAACAACTCCTCAGGGGAACACCTGCCTCCACGTCGCCTGCATCCATGGCCACGAGAGGTTCTGCAAGGACGTCCTGGCGCTGACGAACAACCAGCAGTCTCGGCGGCGGCGTCCCTTCTCGGCGCCGTCAACGCCGACGGCGAGACGCCGCTGCTCGCCGCCGTGACCAGCGGCCACGTCTCCCTGGCCTCGTTCATTCTCGGGCGCTGCCGTGAAGAGCAGCTGAACGAGGCGATCCTGACCCAGGACAAGCGCGGGTTCAACGCGCTGCACCACGCCATCCGCAGCGGGCACCGGAAGCTCGCCCTCGAGCTGATAGACGCGGAGCCCGGCTTGTCGAAAGCTGTGAACGTGTACGACGAGTCGCCCATGTTCATCGCGGTGATGAGGAACTACGCGGATGTGTCCGAGAAACTGCTGGAGATCCCTGATTCTGCTCATGGGGGAACGTACGGCTACAATGCTCTGCACGCTGCCGTCAGAAGTGGCAATCCAGGTGACACGGCATGCCGAGTCCGAATTTATTTATTTATTTACAGTATATAAGCTAAGAGGTAGGATTAGGAAATTTATTAAACTATCTTTGCTTCCAGTTGTCGCAAAAAGGATCATGGAGAAACGTCCCGGGCTGGCGAGAGAAGAAGACAAGCACATGGCGACTCCAATGCACATGGCTGTACACTGGGACAAGATTGACGTGCTAAGAGTGCTGCTGGAACATGACTGGTCCCTAGGGTACGTACTCACCTCCAATGGTAACCCTATTCTTGCTTCAGTTGCGAGTCGAGGATACGTCGGGGCTGCCCGGGAGCTTCTCAAGCACTGCCCAGATGCTCCCTACTGCGATGCAAGCAGCTCTACATGTCTTCACATTGCCGTGTTGTGTGGACATACAGAGTTTGTAAGATCTATCCTGGGGTTACAGCAGCTTGGCCACCTGATTAACATGCTAAATGGAAGCGGAGAAACTGCTCTGCATCTCGCTGTCAGAAACTGCAAGCCGGACATGGTTTGTCGGGCCCCTATTTTAGGGTCCACTGTGCATCACGTATCAGTCCCTGGATCAGTAGCTGATACGCACAGAGCGAGCAAGATTAATATCAAAAACCATACTTTTATTGATAACGGGAAAACATATTACATAGTTCATATTACACAGCTTGGGCTATTGGTCTTATAATGTACATCAGAGTTCTAATACAGCGGTCCTATAACGACGTGGTTCCATTCCTACAGGCAACTTGGAGTGCGGACGTAAACCTTATTTCTGGGCTCAATCCTATATCTTTATCCTAGTGGTCATCGAGTAGCTCCCTTGTGTAGTCGTACATCTCCATCATCGTACGTACTCCTATCTTCCCATATTGTCGTAGCTTCAAAAGCTTCAACCTCGTATGTGCTCCTGTCGCTTGACTCCTAAAAACATATATTGGAGGGGATTGAGTACATAAAGTACTCAGCAAGTCCTAACTTTGGAGTAGAGGTGAAGTGTATGGCGGAGGCTATTTGTGGAGGTGGTCTTATGGTGGAATTTTATATGGTAGTAGTACAGTTACAAAAATGGAGGTTTGGGCCCTGGGAGAGTATTAACCCTTCTCGCCAGTTCCCAGAGTTTATAAGTTATAACTTACCATAATTAATAACTTGCAACTTACCAGATTGTCACAGTTTCTTTACATAAAAAGTCTAATCATTTGAGACCTCATCCCAGCGGTTGCCCATTCCAAGGACGTGGCTATTCGAATAGATTCAGGAAACTCTGCAGAGGTTGTACAAATTTCTCCACATGATAGGCACAGTCCGACACCAGACGTCATTGGCTTGGACAGGCCTAACGAGACCTCGTACCCGAAAGAGCGCTACCTTAGATGTCCGTATAATTCTACCACGGCTTCTCAGGGGTCGGAAACGACTTGGATGATCACACAGCATCCAATGAACAACGACTTGGATGATCACACAACATCCAATATATATATATATATATATATATATATATATATATATATATATATATATATATATATATATATATATATATATATATATACAGAGGGGCTCGCACGCGGCCCAACAATAATTTTTACATGGAAGATCACATAGCATCCATGCCGACCAGACCACGGAAGATCACCGAGCATCCGTGTCGTCTCCTGATAGTCCGTTGCCACTCCGGCCTCCTAGTAGAATTTATACTTCTATCTAACGGGGTGTGAGATCAAGTCTACCCATATAGACATGTGGCTGTACGAAAATCTGGCTAGGCGAGATGGCAAATGAACCGGTCCTTATATGACCGAAGCGAGTATCTCCCAACAGGAACCCTCACTAGGCGATCCTGTCCAAAAGGATAGTCCACACCACGTGAAATATCCCCACTCGCTCCCGTCGAAAATAAGTTATATTTTACCAGTTCAATTAACATCCATGTTCTTAGGTTATCTATATCATAAAGCTCATAGCATATATATATATCACATTATTCATTATATATCACGACATTCATCATATATCACAATATTCATTATATATCACAATATTCATCATATGTCATATATGCTCATAACATTGGTTCCCATGATAATATGGATAACATCATTTATGTTTAATTTAATAATTATTTATAAAGGGGAGTGGAAGACTTTATGGTGGGAGTGGTGGAATATAGTGGGAGCGGTGGAATGTGATAGTGGTGGAGCGGTGGATGAGGGAGTGGTTAATTTATGTGGAGGAGAAAGAGTAACGGGATGGATGTGGTATAATATATGGAGGGAAAAGGGGAGGTGGGAGTCAGAACTTGCCTCCGCTCGCTGACGATAATATCCTTATTCCTAGGTTCTGATTTCTGTGCTTCTTATTTCTCTGTCTTCATGTAATTGTATTTCCGGACTCAATCAGATTCTCTCCACATTTTTATCCTACGCGGTCTAGGACAAACAAGGAAACACCAAGCAAAACAAGCATAATCTAATAAATAAAGAGAACTGTCCTAGATAGGTTGGCCCTGGCTGATTAGTGGACTTAAATCTAAACTATCATTTTATGTGATTAGGTGCGGGGTACATGCACGTATGCGAATATATGGCTAACTATGACTACGGCGGAGGTTTATTACTATGATTTATTAGTTAATTAGTGCAACTATGAATTAATACTTAAATAAAGAAAAGAAAAGCAATCATATCTAGAATTTAAATGGGCACCATTAATTAGGTTTTGGTGTGTTATTATGTTGGGTTTTATTTTAGGTGATTTATGGTGAAGGAATTATGTGATTCGGAATTAAAATGTGCAAGTTATAAATTATCTAAATCTACCGACTAAATACGTGTGAAATAATGCATGCGAAATAATTCTACTATTTATATCTATGCGATATGTGTGAAGACTATATAAACACGACCTAGAACTACTCTAGTTTATTTAGGAATTTATTAGGAATTTTTAAGTAATTATTAAGCTTACCTTTTAGCCTACTGTGTACGACTCCCGGGTGTGCGTACCGTTTTCCTCCCAGCATAGAGGCTGACGCGTGGGCCAGGCTGGTGGGCTCGGCCTGCTGCTCTATTTAGTAGACCTGCTCAGTGCTGTGTTGTGGGCCTTCTCCTTCTCCCTTTAGTCTACGTGAGCCAAGTGTACCCAGAGAAGGAGAGGAGGAGGTAGAGGCTGTGCGGCTGCCATATGGGTCCCTCCTGGTGACGTGGCGTGCTCCAATTGGATCAGGTGACGTGGCCGTGCACCCTGATTGGTTGCTGCATCGTGGCTTAGGCCAGGTGCGGGCATCGGTCTCCTGCTCCAATCCCCACCGAACCAGCACAGAGGAGAAAGAGAAAGCGAGGGAGAGGAAGAGAGGGAGAGAAACGGAGGAGGGCCAGGAGAGACCGGGCCAGCTCTGGAGGATTGGGTGCTCCCGCTGCTCCTTGTTGTGAAGGGAGGGAGAGGTAGAAGAAGTGCTCGGCGGCAGAGTGGTTGGCCACGGCGCCGGCAGAGCAGGCGGGGAGAAGGGGGCTCGGCAGCGCGAGGCGGGGCGGGGTCGGCGACCTGCGCTCGTCCTGCATTCGTTCCCACTCGGAGGCAGCAGAGGTGAAGGGGAGCAGAGCGGCGGCAGCAGCTTGGCCTGGTGGCGCTTGGCGCGGGCGGCGCGGCTCCGGTGCGATTCTCGTCCGTGCGGCCGTTGCGGCAGGTCAAGGCGCGGGCGGCTCCGGCGATGCTCAGCTCCAGTGCCGTGGCCGGCGGCGAGGTTAGGAAGCAGCTCCGACGGCGTGGCTTCGGCGAGAGCGGCGGCGATGCCGTTCGGCTTTGGCGTAGCGAGCGGCGTCCACCATCTCCGAGTGGCCTCGAGCTCCGACGGTGTCCTCGCGAGCCCGGGCGGCCGTGGTTGTCCGAGGTGATGCTGCGGATTGAGCGCGCCAAGGTGAGCAGAAACCGAGCCGCAGGGGAAAAAGAGAGCTCTCGAGCGTCGCCATGGGACTTGTGCTCAAGCTCAGCTGTCAGCTCCGTTCCCAGTTGACGAGCTCGGCGTCGAATTTATAGTCGGCGAGGTAAGGCGGTGCGGCAGAGGAAAAATCTCCGGCGGTGCAGATTTTTGCCGGCAGGGTGGGCAGGCAGCAGCGTCTCCGTGCCGTGCTTGAGCTAGCGTTTGGCGAGCTCGATGGGACACGGCAGCAGGTACAGCGAGGATATTTCTCTGGCCAGGGAGATTTTTGCCGGCAGCGAGGCAGGATAGCAGTGCCATCGTGGAACCTTGGAGAAGGCTGTCGTACGGCGCGTGCTGCATATGCACGGGAAAGGGAGGCACGACGGTGAAAATATCTACCTGCTGGTGATGCGCTGGCCGAGTTGCACAAGGGGAAAGATCGTACACACTAGAACCCGTTTCCTTTTTGTAAATAATAAACAATGCACATATATATATGACTTAATAAATTCATAGGTAATTAAGAAGAGAACAAGATATATATGATGTATGTATTCTGAGGTATTTTAAAGCAAAGGAATTAACTAGCATATGAAGAATTAACCGTGTATGTATATATGCGTATGCATTATGTTCTGTAAATAATAGATAGAGCATTTCTAGTACTCAGAAATTAAGGAACGTAACCGTGAGGTATATCTAAATATTATATAACCATAAAGCAAGGATTTCTTACGTATAGAAATTAACTAATATTACGAAGAACAATTGAACTTATAATTTATTAATGTGATAGCTAATATAATTAGGCAATATACTTATAATGCATTATCTACTGCTATATCATAAGGAAAAAGGTCAGGAATGCAAGTTATAATTAAGGAAAGTTATTTTGGTGTCGCAAATAAATTCCAGAAGGCAAACATACACATAAGCCGTCAAGCATTTCAAGCAATCAAACATTCAAGCGTTCGAACAATCGCGCAAGCAAACAATTCAAGCATCCTATACTAAATGTGTATGGTGGATTTTGATGTAGGGTTTTGGAAATCATTTTATTTAGAAAAGGGTTTTGCATGAAATAAATAGTCAAGATTTTAATTTGTTATAAAGTTTTTTTAAAAGTTCAAATTTTTAGTGATTTTTAAGATGATGCAAAAACACAGGTGTTACATGGTTGCTGCTTTACAGCTTCACCAGGACATAGACGTAACGGTGCTTAACAGCGCCGGTGACCCGGCAAGCCTGGTGTTGCCTGATGCCGCCAATCACACCAAGGCTTTAATCTCGGTGCGCTTTTTTTCTCTCGCACCGTCAACATATATTTTAGTAGCAAATATGTCCTTGCATTTATAATGGGATGTAGAATTGTATGGTGCTCATGCCAATAAGGCAATAATAAACAGCCTACTTCATGTCAAATAAAAAAACAGCCTACTTTTGTTAGATTTAATTGGGCTTCGACTAACCCTATTTTAATTAAATAAAAAATTCAAGGAAAAATATGATTTAATTAAGGTTGGCCTAACATTATCTTGATATGACATATTTACCTCCCCTAATATTAGAAATAACGATAAGTCCCCTAAGGGCTTGTTTGGCTATTCGTATTCACCTCAATTCACATGTGTTGTAGTGGATTGCGGTGGAAATTAGTTAATTTTCCACCCCAATCCAACCTCATACATGTGGTTTGAGGTGAATACGAGTGTAGTCAAACAAGGCCTAATGGACATCTAAATTAAACAATTATTACATTAAGGAAAAACATAAACTCAAAGTACCCACTATGTTGGTTTCTATTTCGTGGGTTCTGACTATTCATGAGAAACAAACTAACTCGACCATTATTAAAAATAACAAAAAAAAGCTTCTGGATTTACTAATATTTGATACTATATAAAACAATAACCCAGAGTACCCTCTACATGTGCTTCTAGATTATAGTAGGTTCTGCAAATTTTCATATATGGAAACAAAATTTCATATCTTGGGCACTACAATGCAAGCAAGAGTGTGCCTATATGTGCTATTGAAATTACAAAGAAAACAATCAATGATCCAGAATCCATGCCATCTTAATATTAGTAATTGGAGGCATCTAAGAGAGCCTCCATGTTAATCCTCACAAGATGCTAAGGAAAAACAATAAATCCTAGAAATTCTCACAAAAATGAAAACCATCTCACCTTTAATATAGTAGTCTCCAATCATCATCACCTATAACAGTTACTGGATCTATTCTATTTTTCTATAATATTACCCATCTTTTGCTATTATGAAAAATACATAATCTAACATCCTGAATTTGAATCTAAATTACCCACCTATAGCATTATAATAGATAATGCAAAGTAACCGCCTAAATTTCATTTTGAATTACACACATCTACCATTATGAAAGATAATATAAAATAACCCCTTTAATTTGTATCCAAATTATCCATCTCTACTGTTATAAAATTTGAAACTAAAATATCGCTCAAATTTTTGTCTAGATACTAATATATAACCTATTATGGAAAAAATTCAATAAACATAAAGTATGACATATATGGTTCTAAATTACACATTTCTTCTACTCTTAAATTAAAATTAAGCATAAATGCTATGTTCCAACATTTTTTAAGGGCTGTAATACAGGCTCAAATGACTGCTTATGACATTGCAGCAACCAATACTGTAGTTCGAAAAGGGAATAAATAACCCCCTAAATCTACATCTAAACTACTAACCTCTAGCATCATGAAAGATAATTTAATTAATATCTTTCATAAATTATCTTTTAGATTACCTGACTCTACCATTATGGAAGATAATACAAAGTAACCCCTTTAATTGCATGTAAATTAGCCGTATTTGCCTCTATAAAATAGAAACTAAAACATCCCTCAAATCTAAATCCAAATTAACGGTATAAGCTATTATGAAAAAGAATTAAATAACCATAAACTATACTATAAATATGTTTCTGATTACTTGAGTTCTACTACTGTTAAATTCAAAGTAGACATAGACGCTATGTGTCCCCATTTTGTAGTTTATCGGTCATGAAAATAAAATGTTTCCTTAGCAAACCACATATAAATGACACTGATAATCCCTTTTAAATAAATTATTATATTAAAATTCTATGGCACTTAATTTTATAAGTTGCTACTTTTTAAATGGACAGGTTACTTTATATAAGTTTATACTTTTCGACAAAATCCTTATGACATATTGTACTGGTAGTTTCATTTGAAGCACTCTATTTTTTATAAAACAATACTTATATATTTTAAAATACTGCACATATAATTTTATATCAACTCTTGCAACTCTTTTAAAACACTTATATATTTTTTAAAAAATTGCTAGCCTATACAGGAGCATGAGTCGATCGAGCAGTTAGATTTAATTTCTTTTTTATCCGGTCTAACGTTTACTAACAGGCATCATTAATTATTCTTATTTTATATGTTTTATTTTAATAGACGACTGCCCACGAAACAGCTACCGCCGTTAATCCGACAGGAGCTGCCATAATTACACCCTCCGATGGAGCAACCATGATGAATTCATCATCAGGCGGAGCTACCACTACACCACCACCACCAGTATCACTGTGGGCGCAGCCGTGTGCGGCAACTCCGCGGAAATGAAGCACATGGCCAACATTTTAAGGGCTGCAATAAGGCTCAAATGACTGTTTATGACATTGCAGCAACCAAGAGTGTAGTTAGAACATAAAATCTAATAAAATACAAAAGGGAAATTCTAAATAAAAATGCAGTAAGCACTCGAGTTTTGGGTTAACATATGGATAAAAAATAATTGCAGACAGCTAATAAGATCAAAAGTTAAAAGCTAAAATATAGATTCATCATGTCATAGAAAATAATGCAACAAGAACTAATATAACTTAATGCATATGAAAACCCCATATAGGTGCAATTCAAAGTATGACAATATGTATCCTAATATTACTAACTTGAGGATCTAAACATAGCATCCATATTAATTCTTACAAGATGCATTAGTAAAGGAATAAATCCTATAAATTATCATAATAATAAAAAACATCTGGCAGGCAGTTCATCAACTCTAATCATCATAGAGAATAATAATTATAGGCTATATTCTATTTTCTAAAAATGAGCCGCTTTTGACATTTAAAAAAAGGGAATAAATAACCCCCTAAGTCTGCATCTAAACTACTAACCTTTACCATCTTGAAAGATATTTTAATTAATATCTTCCCTAAATTTTCTTTTAGATTACCTGACTCTACCATTATGGAAGATAACACAAAGTAACCCCTTTAATTGCATCTAAATTAGCCGTATTTGCCTCTATCAAATAGAAACTAAAACATCCCTCGAATCTAAATCTAAATTACCGGTATAAGCTCTTATGAGAAAGAATTAAATAACCATAAACTATACTATAAATATGGTTCTAATTACTTGGGTTCTACTACTGTTAAATTCAAAGTAGACATAGATGCTATGTGTCACCATTTATACCAAGTATACATGGATACATTAGTGACAAATATATATTTTTGTAGTTTATCGATCATGAAAATAAAATGTTCCCTTAACAAACCACATATAAATGACACCGATAATTCATTTTTAAATTATATTGAAACTCTATGGCACTTAATTTTATAAGTTGCTAGTTTTTAAAAGGACAAGTTACTTTATATAAGTTTATACTTTTCGACAAAATCCTTATGACATATTGTGCAGGTAGTTTCATTTGAAGCACTCTATTTTCTATAAAACAATACCTATATATTTTAAAATACTACACATATAATTTTATATCAACTCCTGCAACTTTTTAAAACACTTATATATTTTAAAAAATTGCTAGCATATACAGGAGCAGGAGCAGGAGTCGAACCGACCAGTTAGATTTAATTTATTCGTTATATTCGATCAAACGTTTACTAACAAGTAGTAGCATTCTTATATTTGCTATATTTTAGACGACGGCACATCAAACAGCTACGGCCGCCGTTAATTCGACAGGAGCTGCCATAACCACACCCTCCGATGGAGCAACCATGATGAATTCATCATCAGGAGCTCCCACGACTCCACCACCATCAGTATCACTGGCAATCCACCAACGTCTCCTGGGCGCAGCCGTGTGCGGCAACTCCGCGGAAATGAAGCACATGGCCCTGCAGACCCCGGGGGTGCTGCTGGGAACAACTCCTCAGGGGAACACCTGCCTCCACATCGCCTGCATCCATGGCCACAAGAGGTTCTGCGAGGACGTCCTGGCGCAGACGAACAGCCAGCAGTCTCCGGCGGCGGCGTCTCTTCTCGGCGCCGTCAACGCCGACGGCGAGACGCCGCTGCTCGCCGCCGTGACCAGCGGCCACGTCTCCCTGGCCTCGTTCATTCTCGGGCGCTGCCGTGAAGAGCAGCTGAACGAGGCGATCCTGACGCAGGACAAGCGCGGGTTCAACGCGCTGCACCACGCCATCCGCAGCGGGCACCGGAAGCTCGCCCTCGAGCTGATAGACGAAAGCTGTGAACAAGTACGACGAGTCGCCCATGTTCATCGCGGTGATGAGGAACTACGCGGATGTGTCCGAGAAACTGCTGGAGATCCCTGATTCTGCTCATGGGGGAGCGTACGGCTACAATGCTCTGCACGCTGCCGTCAGAAGTGGCAATCCAGGTGAGACGGCATGCCGAGTCCGAATTTATTTATTTATTTACAGTATATAAGCTATGAGGTAGGATTAGGAAATTTATTAAACCATCTTTGATTCCAGTTGTCGCAAAAAGGACATGGAGACACGTCCCGGGCTGGCGAGAGAAGAAGACAAGCACATGGTGACTCCAATGCACATGGCTGTACACTGGGACAAGATTGACGTGCTAAGAGTGCTGCTGGAACATGACTGGTCCCTAGGATACGTACTCACCTCCAATGGTAACCCTATTCTTGCTTCAGTTGCGAGTCGAGGATACGTCGGGGCTGCCCGGGAGCTTCTCAAGCACTGCCCAGATGCTCCCTACGCCCCTATGGCATTGCTCAGATGCTGCTGCCCCAGATGCTGCTCCCCAACCCCCAGATTGTGCTCCCCACGACATGCCTTCACCAAGCTATTAAGGGTGGTCACAAGGAGCTTCTAGAATTCTTCCTGGGGTCAAAGCATCTTCGGAAGCTAGTCAACATGCGAGACTACCGGAAAGAGACTCCTCTGCACGAGGCAGTCCGAAAGTGCGATCCCAAGATAGTCAATGCTTTGCTGCAACACCCGGACACCGACGTCACAGTGCTCAACAGCTCGGGTAACCCGGCTACCTGGCTACTATCTCGTACGACCGACCATGCCAAGACTTTAAACTGGGTACGCTAGCTTAATTATTTTCTCTTGAACTTATCTTAATTGTTTTTCCGGTCCCCTTGACTAATAACTCCCAATATATAATACTCCATCCGTCCACAAAATTTATGCTCATCATATATATAATATCATATCAAGACGACAGCCACCGTCTTGATAATATAAATCAATCCACCGTCAAGCGAATTTCAGGGCTGAGAGTAAAAAAAATCTCCTAATCTGTCCCACACCAAAGTACCGGCACTATGCTAGGAAGCCTTTTTAGGGGCGGCTCAAGGGCGGTTGGGCCAGCCGCCCCCACTCATCTGTTGCTAGAAATCATTGAGGACCAGCTGGCCAGCCGCCCTTAGAAATCGTTTTGTAGAGGCAGCTGGGTATTTGTAGGGGCGGCTAAAAAAACGAGCCAGCGTTTTTTAGAAATCATAAATTTAGGCTAAAAACAACAAAAAAATTGCAATTTTTTGTTATTCGGGGAGACCTCAACCGGGCATCCACATGCACACCAGCCGTCCCAGGCAATTTTTTCACGCGAAAATGCGCACTTGTAGCCACCGGTGCTCGAACCTGAGACACTTACGTCTATTTAGGATATTTATCCTCCTCATTTTATATCCATATGGTTTTGAAACAAGTATTTAAGCATTTAAATAAATTCAAATAAAAAAGTTATCAACTACAAAGTTATTTAACTTTTCGAGATTTACAGCTTTTGTTTTGATCGTTTCTCCATTCAAGATCGTTTAAAAAATTCGAATTTCAAATGTGAAAAATTCAAACGTAATTTTCCATTGACAGATGATTTCAAATAAAAAAGTTGTCGACTATAAAGTTATATAACTTTTCGAGATATACAACTTTCATTTTGGTCATTTCTCCATATAAGATAGTTTAAAAAATTTAATTTTTAATATGTAATTCTACTGTTCGGCGCCCATGGCTCTAGATCTAGCCGCATCGATTTGTAGGGGTGGCTGGATCTAGAGCCGACCCTACAAATAGGGTCATTTGTAGGGACGGCTAAAAATACATTTGTAGATGCGGCTCATTTTGGGAACCATTTTTAGAGACGGTTTTAGAGTGAGCCGCCCCTAGAAAAAAAAGTGGCGTTGCTACAAATGCTTTTTGTAGTAGTGAGGTCTGTGGTTGTCCCGTCTCACAGGGATGCGGTGCCGCGGTATATGGATGGGGCCAGGGTTCGGGAGTTTTTCTTGACCTACATGAGAAGATCTTCTTCTTAATGACAAACCCGGGGGCTGTTGTACCCCCGTGGATCGAGTTTTTATCTCTATCCACTCCTACAGAAACCATTTAGAGATGCATCCCTTTTAGTGTAGAGACGGAGATATATCAAGAACTACCTCAAAAATGGTTGCGCACCTCTAGAAATTGATTTTTAGAGGTGGTGTCATACTCCAATTAAAGGACAATATAGAGTGCATACATCTTATATGCGCCCCAGGAATAGTCGCACACACAAGCTGACAAATTAACAAAAGTATCATCACTGTGTACATACGTCACGTTATTACATCACGTAGTTCTCGACATAACAAGCGAAAAAGTAAATAACAACTCTCAAACATAGTGACTTCTCCACAGAGAAGGCCGACTGGTTGACCCAAACCTTGTAATCTTCGGGGAAATCCTCGTATAAGTTGTCATCTGTTATTCATCTGGGATTTTTATCAAAAAAACAAAATAATAACAAGTGTGAGTACACTCGTACTCCGCAAGTATAGTATGAGGATTCATGAGGCTCAAAAAGGATAGACACGGTTGACTGCAATTAGCACTTTTAGTAGATAAATATTTTATTATTAATTGTCATCAGGTTATGCATAAGCTCCCATTTAACCCACATGATCACCTACTAGAATTAAGAAGAGAAAATGATCATCATTTTAATCTCATCATCATCATCATAAGTCATCCACATGTCAAGTAACCATTTATTCTGTGAGTTTTCCAGGCCGCTCGTGACCGTGAGCACGGCTGTTATAACAGTTTTAACACTCTGCAGAGATTGTGCATCTTTACCCATGAGTTGTGTTGCCCATATGCCCGGGGCCCGTCGACCCCTAACACTCCCAAGGTGAGCAGGCAGGGTACACTATGAAGCCTTCCATATGCCTCTTCTAACAAGTTAGGGCCGCGAGGTTTTCTCGGGAGGCAGATATAGAGAACCCCTTTCTGTGGCACAATTCCTGTAGGCTATACACACCAGAACAGAGGCAGTTCTATACCCAAAGTGGCAAGCCCCTCTTACGCCCTTTCGGATAACCTCTAACAAGCTAGAAAAGATCCTATTACTGAGCTAAAGTCAGAGCCATGTGACTCTCATGGTTGCACTGTATGTCCTACCTTTTGCCCTACAGATAAGTCCTTACAGAGGGTTTAGGGCAACATGATCGACATCATTTGCACCATCACCCTATAGTTCAATTATTACCATCATGTTTATCCGTTCGTTCCAATAGTCATAGTATTGATCATGTTCAAATAGAGCACTAGCATTCTACCCATGTGTAATAAAACTCATAGGGATCAAGGTACAAGTCATCAATGGCTAGGATGTCCTTATAGTCTAGCAATATTAGACACATGCATAATGAGTAGATTATATAATGAATAGGACATCAAGGTAGACCCATGCTATACTTGCCTTGGTTCACGAACTGCTGCTGGTCCTGCTGCTCCTCGTACGCGTCTGGTTCCCGAAGTACTCCTCACCGTCTGAACTCGATCGACACGAAGCACAACACGCATTCCAGAACAAACATACAAGCAAAACATTACTATGATTAGAACAGTATATCAACAATAAATGAAACTATAGAAAAAAGTTTACCAAAATCATCTACGTCTCGCTACGATCACAACGGCGCGAAGTGCACGAAAAACGGAGCTACAACGCAAAAGTTACGAGCTATTTAAGGTTCCAAAAGCTAGCTATTAAACTAGACTTAATCAAAAAAATTCAAAAGCTTCTAACAGGTCTAACAGTAGCACTAATGCGTAGATTATGAAATTGTGAAGCTAACGCAAGTTGAACGGGTCGAATCGGAGCTAAAACGGTGATTTTATAAGCAATTTAATGCAGTGGCAAAACTATAAATAAGTTGAACTATTTTTGAATTTAAATAAATCAAAAATTGGGAAAATCCATTAGGGCAAGGACTGCGGGTTCCATTTCGAAAAAGGTGGGGGTCTCTTTAGCAAAATTCCCCACGAAGGGGTATCGGCGGATTTTGACCGTTGATCTTGAGATAAGCGGTGGAGATTAGATGGAGGAGGGGAAGAAGGGCGCGGCCGCCGGAGTTGTGGGAGTACACGGCGGCGCCGCCGTTGTCGCGGTGGAGGGCTCGCCGGCGTTGCCCAATCGGGCGCTACGGGCCATAGTTTCCAAATCTGTTGGCATGGCAGTGAAGGGGAGACAGAGGCGAACTCGGCGGGGCACATCTCGCGGGCAGAGGATGTCCCGCGCGGGGTCTTGATAATATAAATCAATCCACCGTCAAGTGAATTTCAGGGCTGAGAGTAAAAAAATCCCCTCATCTATCCCACACCAAAGTACATGTACTATGCTAGGAAGCCTTTTTAGGGGCGGCTCCTGACCGTTTGTAAGGGCGGTTGGGCCAGCCGCCCCTACTCATCTGTTGCTAGAAATCGTTGATTTCTAGGACCAGCTGGCCAGTCGCCCTTAGAAATCGTTTTGTAGAGGCAGCTGGGTATTTGTAGGGGCGGCTAAAAAACAAGCCGTCCCTACAAATCGTTTTTCAGAAATCATAAATTTAGGTTAAAAAATAACAACTTTTTGTTATTCGGGGAGACCTCAACCGGGCATCCACACGCACACCAGCCGTCCTAGGCAATTTTTTCACGCGAAAATGCGCACTTGTAGCCACCGGTGCTCGAACCTGCGACCTCCACCTTCGCGTGTTCCTCCCCTAGCCACTTCACCCATATGACACTTACGTCTATTTAGAATATTTGTCCTCCTCATTTTATATTCATATGGTTTTGAAACAAGTATTTAAGCACTTAAACAAATTCAAATGAAAAAGTTGTCAGCTACAAAGTTATTTAACTTTTCAAGATTTACAACTTTTGTTTTGGTCATTTCTCCAAGGTCGTTTAAAAAAATCGAATTTCAAATGTGAAAAATTCAAACGTAATTTTCCATTGATAGATGATTTCAAATAAAAAAAGTTGTCGACTATAAAGTTGTATAACTTTTTGAGATATACAACTTTCATTTTAGTCATTTTTCCATATGAGGTAGTTTAAAAATTTAATTTTTAATATGTAATTCTACTGTTCGGTGCCCATTTATAGGGGTGACTCTAGATCCAGCCGCATCGATTTATAGGGGTGGCTGGATCTAGAGCCGACCCTACAAATAGGGTCATTTGTAGGGACGGCTGAAAATACATTTGTAGACACGGCTCATTCTGTGAACCATTTTTAGAGGCGGTTTTAGATTGAGCCGCCCCTAGAAAAAAAGGTGGCGTTGCTACAAATGCTTTTTGTAGTAGTGAGGTCTGTAGCTGTCCCGTCTCACGGGGATGCGGTGCCACGGTATATGGATGGGGCTAGGGTTCGAGGTTTTTTTTTAATCTGTGTGAGAAGATCTTCTTCTTAGTGATAAACCCGGGGGCTGTTGTACCCCTCGTGGATCGAGTTTTTGTCTCTATCCACTCCTACAGAAACCATTTAGAGATGCTTCCCTTTTAGTGTAGAGACGGAGATATATCAAGAACTACCTAAAAAATGGTTGCCCACCTCTAGAAATTGATTTTTAGAGGTGGCTGGAAAGCAAGGTAATAAATAGCGTATATTGGGTTGGTAGCAGATTGGTGTTAAGGTAGCGGCGGATCACGGATATTAGGTGCTATTGTGAACGCTAAGTTCCAGTAGTAGCATATGGTAATTACGTGTAAATTTAAGCATACATATTATGAATAATGGGTATAAATAGACATTTAACTATACTCAAAGAAATAATGTCTCACATACTTAAATTAAGAAAAAAAACATAGGTTCCACACAATGCATATAAGTCATCATATATCAAAGCTTATAAAATAATAGATTATTAGAGCCATAAATAGTTCATAAGACCAACATTCTTTATCATTGTCAAAAAGTAGCAATCTCATTAGACTTATAGTTACTTAAAACATATGCATATTTTAAGTGGGCTAGGATTATTTGTTTCCTACATACCATATACTACACTACAGCGGCCGCTATGAAGAATTGTGGACTGCTATAGTTGATCGCTAACTCAAATAGGGGTGGCTGAATTTCAACTTGCTAAATCTAGTCCGCTACGTCATAGAGGTGGCCGCTATAGCGGCCGCTACAACCGCTATTTAGTAGCTTGCTAGAAAGCCCAGCCGTCTCTAGAAATGCCATCTATTTCTAGAGGTAGCGGGAAAGACGATATTTTTAGCGGTGCCTGAAAATTTCACCTGTATCTAGAAATAGATTTCTAAAGGCGATTGATAATGTGGCCCACCTCTAAAAATAGGTGCAGCCTAGTAAAATTCATAACTTTTCCAGGTCAAGTTGTATGAAGACAAAATTTATATCAAAGTTGTAGTACTTTTTTTGAATTTTCCAAATTACCTTGGATGAAGAAAAGACCTAAATTAAAATTGTAGTACTTGACAAGAGATCTAAAAATTTTTAGTTCAAACTTTTTCATTTAAATTTGTTCATCAGAGTTTAAAATATTCATTACAATATTTGTTAAAGTGAATAGAAAAGTATTGTATCATCATTTTTGTCACAAGTTACTTTGACGCGGAGTGGTAAGGGAGCAAATCGCGTAACTCATGAAATGGGCACAGGGGTTGCCTGGTAGGTTTCTCCTGGGTTAAAATTTTTTTTGCTATTTTTTAGGCCTAATTTGCAAATTTTGTAAAACAATTTATAAAGTCAGCTGGGTTTCGGCCCGCCTCTACAAAACTATTTTAGTCGCCTCTAAAAATATTTAGTGATCGGTCTCTAGGATTACCTGATATCCAAATAACCATATATTTTATATAAACAGCCTATCTATATGGTTCAATACAAATCACCCAATATTCCTGGTATGCATATCCTCACAAAGAAAACTTGGGATTGGACATAGTGTTCATCTTATTTGCTACATTAACATTATTTTGATAGTGTTTAGCAGCAAGTCCTAGAACTACACAAGGGGTTCGATACATAGATGCTCAGGACAAAAATAAAGATAGAGAGAAACTCTACCTGGGCCCCTCAAGTAGGAGGCCCTCAAATTCTTCAGGCCATCATTCCCAAGCTAAAAACGACTTACTGTTCATGTACCCTTTTCCCACCTATGCCTTCTCCCATGCGTCGCTTCCATCGCTCCCCGTCCAAATCCAATAGCAAGCTGCTGACCGCTGGATACACCCTTCTCTCCTAAATCTCCCAATATGGTTGTTTAGCAGTAGCTTCACTAAGATGGCATGGGCATCGGTCCTACTACAGAAACATTTTTTAGAGGTGCCTTGTGATGAGTACACCTAACCATTGGGTATGAACGAAAGTTAAAAATAAGATAATTTGGTGAAATAAATGAGGAACAAAGCTGCTACCTAATATTAGTCTCTCAAATATGTTTTAGAGAACCATTTAAGGATGTGATGAATTTTAGAGAGACTCCTGCTATGGCCTCTACAGCATATGGGGTGTGGAGGAACCATACGCACAAGACCTATCTTCGAGTGTAAGCCCATCACAGCTTACATGGCTAGGAATATGGGCTCAACTTATTTTTAACTTTCATGTTCATACCCAATGGTTGCATATGTTCTCATCAACTTGTTTATTTTCTAGACAAGGGTAGATCAAGAGAACGGCTCCTATAAATGGTTCTAGAGACAGACCATGCCTAGAAATCAATTTTTTTCTAGCAAATGGTGTTACCGACTACCCCTAGAAATAAATGTCCTCTATTTTCTTGGGCGGTTGGTATTATCAACATCCCCTAGAAATGCTATTTTTAGGGGTGGTTAAAACACCAACCACCTCTAGAAATTGTTTTTTATAGGTAGTTGGTAATTTGAACAGTTCCTACAAACAAAGTGTTGTAAAAATTTGTAACTTCAATATGAAATCGGATAAAGACAAACTTTATACCAAAGCTATAAAGCTCGATGAGATCTAAAACTTTGTAGATGATGCTTTTTTCATTTGAAATTACTTAGGGCCTAAATATATGTTTTAAGCTCTCATATTATAAATCCATGTTTTCGATTTTTTTTTCAAATGAGCTCCGATGGAGACCTGCCCTATATCAAAGTAGTAGTGCTCAATGTGATCTAAAACTTTCTAGTTGAATTGTTTTCATGTGAGATAGTTTAGGTCACCAAATATTTTATAAAAAGATTCGTAGAAGTTAATACAAGGGATATCATGGTATATTCACTCATAGGTGATTGTATAGTGTGTTGGTATGGGTCGAGAGACTTGAGCGAGGTAAGATACCACAAGTTCAAATCCTAGAAAATGCATGCACACGTATTTCTCAGAGGTCGGAAACCCGCCTCTAGAAATGCTTGATATCGGTATACTAAGTACTGATTGTGGGTTGAAAGACAACAACACTATGGGGCGGAGCCCCCTGATTTTCTTTCCTTTTTTGTAATTTTTCACAGTTTGCAAGATAGCGAGGGTGTTATATCTTATGAGTATATTTGGACACTTGCGGACTTATACAACTAAGAATGAATAATTGTTTACATTTATTGCATAGCAATCTAGAAACTTATCCTATGCACATTAATAAACGATCCATAATAACTATTTTAGAGGGAAAAAACAAATTACCATGTTCAAATCAGCAACCTCCACAAGATATGCACCATTAAATTGTTGCAACGCATGACAGATAGGTAAGCAACTAAAGATATATGGTTGTCAAAATGAATAAGTATTCTGTAGCCTTCTTTTTTAAACAAAAGAAAACTATTAACATTGTAACAGAAAATGTATCAGCATCTGAGAAAAAACAATTTGCTACCACTAACTAGCGGACACAGTGGTAGAATATTGTCTTTCTTGAGTATTGTGCTAATGTGTGCTCCACACATACCTTTCTTTGAGACCTTGCAGAATGAAATCTCCATGCTTATGCTGAAAGCTGATCCTGAAGCAGCAAATGATACTTATAACCTTCATAAGCAAACCAAGGATCGAGTAACTTCCGAATCAAGGAAGGATATAAAGATGTTGACTCAGACATACACAGGCAACACTTCTTTAGTGGCAATCCTCATTGCAACAATCACCTTTGCTGCTGCTTTCACCTTGCATGGAGGATATAGCAATGATGCTGGAAATGAGGGGCTTCCCATCATGGCAAGAAAGATTGCATTCCAGGCATTCTTGATCTCTGATTCCTTGGCAATGTTCTCCTCGCTGGCCGTTGCTTTCATATCCATAATAGCAAGATGGGAGGACTTTGAGTTTTTGATTCATTACAGATCCTTTACTAAGAAACTTATGTGGGTTGGCTACATAGCAACCACCACAGCATTTGCAACTGGTCTATACACAGTTTTAGCCCCTCGCCTCCTATGGTTGGCTATAACAATTTGCCTTATGTCAGTTCTACTGCCCATTCTTACAAGGCTACTAGGTGAATGGCCTGTCTGGAAGCTTAGAATTCATCTGGGCAAAACATTCAAGTCAGAGCTCCTTGATATGGTCTGAATTCATGAACTCGTCTTATTTCTTCCAACTACTCTCTGTTTTCCTATATTTTAAAAAATAGTATGTATGCTTCATGTTGTTTGAATAAATGTCATTGTGATTTTGAATGACATGTAAACACTAAACTTTGTATTTTGATGTTTGTGTACAAGGTAACCAGTGTAGCTCTGACCCTTTATCTGCAATGGATGTGTATAATAATTTTTCCAATGTTGGTTCTACTACCCATACTTACAAACCTGCATGCAGTGGCGGAATCAAACAAAAAATTAGGGGAAGAGGGATTATCTTCAACCTCTGGCAGGGAGCAACGTATTTAATCTCTTCTACTCTTAAAAATTGATTGGTGGGAGCAAAGGGGTGGGGGTGCGCATCTTCAAACTCTAGCAGGGTGCAACGTCTTTAATCTCTTCTTCCTGTTTTCCACTATTCCTAAAAAATTTTGGGGTCACAAGGGACTGCATGGACAAGCGGATGGTAGGGCGGGCTTGAGCCCCACTGATGGCCCCTTATCCCTGCATTTAGTAGCAGGGGTAAGGATGGCAACGGGGCGGGTTCGGATCGAGTGGAGTGTCTGGGCACCCAAAACCGAAACCCGAACTTAAAACCCGGATCCGCCCCGAACACCGATTCAGGTGAAAATCCACCCTGAAACTGAAACCCGCGGATCCCCGAAACCCGATGGATAATCCGAAACCCACCGACACCATCCGCCTCCTAGTCTTGGTCCTTGCTGGACTGCGAGCCTACGGCTGGGGCCTGGGGGCGACGTGCCGCCAGCCTGGCTCAGCCCCTAACGACTAGCGCCTGCTGCTGTTGGGGCCTAGGAGTGCCGGCGGCTGGCACCTGCTGCTGCTGGGAACGCGCGAACCCGCGAACCGTGGCGCCGGTAGCTGCTGGATGGGGTGGCACTGGCGGCCCACCGCCCGGGCCTGCTCCTTTGCTGGCAGCCGACGAGTGACAAGCGAGCGGATTTGGTGGGGTGGCGCCGGCCCATGCTCCCTCTGCGCTCTGCTGTTTGGTGCTGGTGGCCGAGCGGTCGAGCGGACACAGAATCACGTATCAGGTGGGGTGGGGTGGCCGGCTGGGGTGGGCGAGAGGGTCTGAGGGCTGAGTTTTAGAGTTATATACCTAGGGTTATTAGATGGGCTGCTAGTGGGCTCAATGTTTTTGGGGCTCCGATGGTGATCCGCGGGGGAAAACTCAAATCCGTCCTAAACCTGCTACTATTTGGGTATCCGAATCCAAAAAACCGTGGGTGCAAAACTGTCCCCGAAACCAAAACCGCAGGACCCGAAACCCGCGGATATTCACCCCGAACCCGCCCCGCTGCCATCCTTAAGCAGGGGCATTGTTTTGGGGAAGATGGAAAGGAGTGCTCGATTGGAACCTCGGATACATGTGAAATGTATGTCTAGCTTCATAGCCATCATAAGGTGCATGCAAAATGGGGACGTCATGCTTTTTTAGCCAACCTGATCACCATCTTCGTCAGGGTCAAGAGCTATATATGGACTGCACCATGGAGTGAACAATGTGTGGTTTGGCATCTCAGTATCTCACATCGCAAACTTCCTAAAAATATCCTTCAAAGAAAAATACTTGATGTCTCGGGGACAAACGACACCTTCCGTGGATTGCTTGACATTAGAGTTGCAAACCTGAAGAGGTCACCGATGCCACCTTGCCGAGACCGATCGCAGGTTGAGATTCGCCGGCCAGCGAGACTGAGCGAGCCCATGCTAAGATTGCAACCTCCCCGTGACAACGACTGATAAGCTTAGCACCCGACTACCCGAGGGCTAAGGCTACACGCCGTCCGCTGTGGATGGCGATGAGCTGCGAATGAAGAGATATGTAGCGCAAGCATTTTTTTTTAACTTCGAGCGCCCGCTCATTTATTGCTCACTAGGGTAATGCTCATGCGTTACACCAGGTTAGCAATCAGGTGTAAAATAAGTGAAAATTGAGGGCTTTTTTGCAAAGTTGTTTGTGCTACCAGTTACACTGGGTAAACGATCAAGTTTTTAAGGAGTTTTTTTGTTATTTTGTGAAGCAATTAGGTTAATCTATCAAATTAGGTATGAATATAAAATGCTATGAATGTTATAGGTATGGGACCAACAAAATGTTGATGTTTGTTATAGGTATGGGACCAACAAGAAGTTAATGGAAAAAAAATTACTCTATTGGTCTACGACCTTCCGACGAAGTTTTTTTTATCCATCTTAGAGTAACTTCAACTGATACATGACATTTTGGACCTATGCCGCCTCAAATTACATGACTTTTTAGTGCACTACGATCAAATTCACATTTCAATCTAGTTAAATTTTTATGCATATATTATAACGACCAAGTATGGATTGCAGAAGGCGCGAAATAGGTAGCGATACTTTTACCACGAGAGTAATTTTACTTTGTTCCTTGTTTTTCTAAATGTATTGTAAATTTTCCTACTTCATTAAAAAAATAGGCATAAGCTCGTGCGGTCGTGCCCGTTCGTTGAAATAAAATATATAACTACCAAGTGGGCATTAGAGGGTATAATTTGAACTCGGAGTAGTGTATAAAATAGATGGATGGTGTTTTGCTAAAGTAAATCATTTTTGACAAGTAAACACAAATGAAAGGTACTTTTTAAATCATAATAATTGAAAAATAAACTATAAGTTAGTCTAAACAAATGAGGGGAAGTATATTTGTCTTGTCAATGCCAAATATAGATTAGTCCAAATAAATTTCATATAAACTATTGCTCTTCGGACCTGAAATCCATGTAGTAGATTAGTTCTAGTTGAGAGTTAGAGAGTCGAGCTGCGCTTAGGTTCTGGGGAATTCTTCGGAGGTCTACTATTGAGTTTGCGCCCAATCTTACGGATAGTTGTGGTAGCCACAGGGGTGACAGCTCTGTCAGGCCGTTGAATCCACCACATTTGGATTGGTGTTCGTAGAGCTTTAGGCAGCCTTCCCCCGACTACGCTTCCTCATCCCCCTCGAGAGTCAGAAAGTTACTGCTGCTCCAAAGCGTTATTGTGTGATCGCTATATCTACAGTTATCATAGAACCAAAGTAATAGAGAAGTATATAGGAACTTTGAACTCTCCTGCTGTCCTCTCAATTTAGCTACACTACTCTTTTATCATAAAATTCTCCTATGTGTGTGTCATTATGCATAACTCCTATCATTTGTCACTTACCCCACTTTAGTCTAGTTGGTGTATTAAGTTAGTAGATACATGATGGTGAATTATTAGTTTTTTTAACCATTGTTTTCCTGTGGATAAATACGATACTCTTGAATACTCCCGGGTAAAAGCTATAACGGTATCCGTGCACTTGCGGAATTTTCTGTGTGCATTAATAAATACCACCAATAAGTCGCCAGGTGTGATTGGACTGAAGAGCGCTGAACTCGGATTCCATGGCAGCTTTCTAGTGGGGATCGCGAAGCGCGGCTCGCACGGAAGAGGGAATGGGTGAAATCGCGGCTACGGAAGAGGCAGTGGATGTAGTGGTAGCGAGTGCATAGCGCGGATTTGGTTTGTATATGCCAGCACGCGCTCGCGTGAGCATCGGATGCTGCTGCGGCTCGTGTGGAGACACAGATGCAGTCACTCTACGCGCCGCGGACACAAGCGAGGCATGGATGCCGTTCTGGGAGCTCGGGTGAGACGGACTTGACACCGGCGAGGTAGGCACTGGGTTAGAGGCAGGTGTCGAAGAGGACGACCCAGAGCTGGAAGTGGGCGCGACAGCCGGTGCGGGATTTGTTGATGGCAGGATGACAACATCTGTTGTCGGATGATGAACAGTAGGCATAGAACCAGCTGAAGGAGATGCTGACAGGGCCTGATGGAAGGGGAATTCATGCTCATCAAATGTGACATCCCTGGAGGTAATAACATGTCGAGTGGCAAGATCAAAACACCAATATCCTCGATGATCAAAGGGATAGCCGAGAAGAACACAAGCAGACGAGCGAGCGCTGAGTTTGTGGGTGGTGGTAGCTGTTTGATTTGGGAAGCAAAGACAACCAAACACCCTGAGATGATCAAAGCTAGGAGGCGCACCAAGGAGAAGCTGGTATGGGGTAAGGTTGCCACTAGCACAATTCGGTCGTCAATTGATCAGATGTGTAGCAGTGGAAAGGGCTTCAACCCAGAATGTTGGTGGCATGCCTGCGTGGAGGAGCAGACTCCGAATGCAGTCATTCAGGGTCTGCAGAATGCCCTCAGCTTTCCCGTTCTGAGCGAGGTATAAGGGCAAGAGAGCCGAATGGTGACACCATGAGCAAGAAGATGTGAGCGCAAGGCATGGTTATTGAATTCCTTGCCATTGTCAGATTAGAAAGAAATAAGAGGAAACTGAAACTGTGTTCGAACATAAGCATGGAAAGACAGTAAACAGGCTAACACATCAGAGCTGAGCCGTGTGCAACCGCTGGGGGTCATGGGGCAGGAGGCTGGGCACCCTGACTGGCGCCGGAACCGCCATTACCAGCAGCCGGAGCTGGCGGCCGAGAACCACCGGTGGCGAGGAGAGCATGCTGCGCGGCGGACTTGGCGTGCTCCTTATCATACTGTTTCTCCAGCAGCAGATAAGAACGCGCAGAGAGGAAGGTGTGGGGAGGATTCTTGGCAGTGATCACGGGCACAGCATGGCGAAACTTGGGGCTGAGTCCACGAAGCATGTTGAGCAGCCCGGCAGCGGTTGCGATGGGGAGCGAGGGTTAGGATCTAACGGCGCTAGCTCATGACGCGATGCAGCCAGGACGGCGACACGGCCCTGGCGACCACCACCTTGTCGGAGTTGGAGTCGACCAGGTCAACCACCCTGTCCACACCCGTGACGACCCCGACCTGGCCGCCAGGGTCCAAAGCGGACACGACCATCTGGCCAGGATAGAAGAAGGCCCTGTCCACGACAGTGAGGTCGTCGCGGTCCGTGTGCACCATGCCGCCGCCGACGCACAGCACGGCGAGCTTGCCCTGGGGGTGTCCGGCAGATTCATCACCAGCACTGATCAGTCACCTACTTGGGAGTTGAAAGTCACGAGATCCCCAATGTGAGCTGTGGATTGCTTCCCCAAGCCGTCGTCCATTGCTTAATCCTGTACTGTTTCCCCTAGCTGGACAATATATATATATATATATATATATATATATATATATATATATATATATATATATATATATATATATATATATATATATATATATATATATATAGGGAGAGTATACTCTATAGCTAGCTACAAAATAACTTATTTTGTAGCCATCTCTATTTACGATAATTTTATATACTAATTTACGACAATGTCAGTATATATTTACGATAGTTGAATTACTATAACACATGGAGATATTTACCATAATGTTATAGTAAATCACATAGTAAGGAGTTACTATAATCTCGTAAATTAGCATAGCAATATACCCATTCGATCTGGATGTTGTTCGTTCCTTTTTTCATCTAGGGCGAAAGATTCGTAGATCTGGGACATATCATATATTTTGCAGTCTTATATTAAACACCGGAAATTTCTTTCTTTTGTCTCTCATTCTCTTCCATCCATCTGCTCACTCCTCTTCCATTCTTTGGTCTATCGTTATTCACTCTTATTTTTCTCGCTTTAAATTTAGAGCTGCAAAACTTTTATTGACGCCGCACCACTTATATCATGGCGTGGCTGCCTAAGCCCGTTAATGTCGCGGCGCGCCTTGCACCCTTCTTACACAAGTATACAAAACAACTATTCTATGTAAAATGTGTTAATCTCCATTCATTTTTTCATATGAGATTAATCCTTTATTTCATTAGCATTTATTACACTACAAGAAATTCCCCTATACATGACGGTTTAGTTTCGTCACGGACAAGAGAAAATGCGTCACAGTTAACTCATGATGACAATCGCGAAAAACGTCATGTATCCCGCGTCATAGATTTGTTAGAGCAAAATGGACCGTCACAGATTGGTTTTTTCATTCGTCATGGATGAACCGGTCACAACAATAGCAAAGGGAAATAGTGATGAAATGAACCGTCACAGATTGACATTTGAGTTCATCATGGATTAGTTGTCCATCTATTATACCCAGCCCCATGTCCAAGCCCAGATCCAAACCATAGTGACGAAAAAGAACATCACATATTAGTGCGAAATCATCACTGCATTAACATGCAGCACATCTCATAATACACCAATCATACAAACAAACATTGATTCTTTCATTTCTTGGCATGTTCACTATTGTCACGTATAGTTTGAGGACAATCAATTTAGAGCCAAACTAACAAGTACATAAAACTAAGATTTCAGCTCTAGGGAGTCTAAAATAAACAAACATATGAACTAAGATTTCATCTCTAAGAATTCAATTGGCTTGTTGTCCATATGATGTGCTACCAAGCATCTCCAGGAGCTACCTGAGAATCAATGTGAATATGAAATAAGTTAGTTTTGAGCAAAGATTCTAAAAACAAATGCTACCTATTTATCAGGAAACAATCAAAGTGGATTGTTCTAGGAATGCACTAGTCAAGCTCTGTACTAACAAATGCAACTCTATCCTAGGCCCTTTGTGCTTGAAATAATCCGGCATATAGAACAAGGACACTTATTGTATGGGACTCAACTAATTCAGGAATTGAGAAGTCTCAATCCAAGAATTCATTTGTCTTCTCAACCCATTCATTTGATGACCTACCATGCTTCCAGCCACCACAAATACAACTATGAGGCAAATAAAAATGCTGGTTTGATGAAATAAAGAGGTACACAGTTAAGCGAGATCCAGTCTCGATTAACATGTATATACCTTTGTTTATTTGTCAATCTTTAGTCTTTCAGCAAGCTGGTGTTCTCAACAAGCCTTCAGGTAGCACTTCGACCAAAGATCTTTGAAAGCATTCAGGTAGCACTTCGACCAAAGATCTTTGAAATTTCCACTTATACTGCATGGTGGATGTAGGTCTTTATTGCTGAAAAATAGATAATGGATCAGTAGGTTTATAGGAAACTGGTAAGATCTTTGGAAATGGAAAGGGTGAAACAAAATATGACAGCTTCATGGAGTCATTTTTCAGGAGTCTAAAAGGAGAGATAACATATAAACAGAACACAATAGTCAATTTCAGTGCATCAGTATAATGGCTAAGGTGAACAATAGCAGTCACATCGAAAATAGACGATAATCAACATCTTTTCCATGGTATTAGTTGTACCAGATCAGGCGATAGTGACCTTTCTCACTTCTCAAATCAGAGCGTTGAACTTAGTGGGAGGACTTGGTGGGCACAACACTGTGCAGATGTTTACTTCAGTAGATATTCTATTTCTTTTAGCTTGTTTGATTGATTTCGTTGGGTTCATGATTAATTGGTCCTATTCTACCTGTCTGGTTTGCCCTTTCTGGTGGGATCACAAAAAATGGCATTCCCTTACACTGACTGGAACTCCTCAGTTAAGTAAAAACATGGAGTAACTCCTCAGATAGTAACTAGTTTGACTAAAAGCATCTGACTCTTTGCTATTCGTCAATAGATATGATCATGGAGAAGATCCACTCATGAGACTAAATTGCAAAGTTAGTTATTGAATTTTGTTATGTAGTAAATCAAATGCTTCTATGGTTGTACATAACATTCAACGACATCTAGAGATGACAGATGACACTACAACAACAATAATTGAAGAAGTAGTAATGAGACACAGGAAAACTACAGAAGGTAGAACTCACCTTAGCAACAGACTGAAGGTCCTTTGCTGTCATGTCCAAAGCAAGTGCATAACCTGGGAAATTGAATGACGCAAGCAGTTATCTCATATTTAGTTTGTCTCCAACAAACACTTTAAACCGATCAATTCAAAAAGCACAAAGCTTATCAAACGAAGCTATAATTGCTAAAATCTATCTATTTCTAGCTGCCATCACTCCTTGTCAGTTTTCACAATAAAGCAGCAAGGCCAAGATAACTCTCAATGATCCTAAATAGTTTTCAAAGCATGAAAATATCCTAGAATCCTAATTGATCTTTACGAACGATGAAACCATAAGCATTTTTTACTACACTTGGCAAACACACCATTTTTTCTCTATAAATGAGAATATACAGTCTTACTATGGCTCCATTGTTAATTATCTCAGGTCACTCATTGTGACGCAATTCTCAACTTACCTCCGACGAAGTCCATGGCGGATGCCTCATGGTGTAGCGACTCAAGTGGCTCCGGGATCTCGACGGTGGCGGTGGCCACGCCAGCGTGGAGGAACGACGATGTCGGCTTCAGGAATAGGACGGGCTCCTGAAACACACCCAAACACACGCGAGATCAATCCAGAGGCAGCGCGGGAAGGAGGGGGAGGGAAGTTGGAAGCGCGGCAGCATTTTGGGATTGAGGATGGGAGGTGCGCGGACCCGCAACTTGGGGACTGGGTTGCCGAGCTCCTTGATGTGGGCTACGTAGTTGCGCCCAACGCCGATGATTTTCGTGCTCGCCGCGAGGAGCCTCTGCGCCGCCGCAGCCGCCTCTGGTTGCGGGCTTGTTCTCGGCCACCACCGTAACCCTATCACCTCCAAGCCGATCTGGATCTGGATCTGGGCGAGGACCGGCAGGGAGGGCGCCAGCGGCGACCAAAGGCGCAGGAGACGGCGTGTTGGGGAGGAGCAGGGAGGGGCGACGGCCGGAGGTGGAGGCGACGACGGAGACGGAGGCAGAGGCGGAGGCGGAGACGGAGGTGTGGGGGGGGGAGGAGCAAGGAGCGGCGGCACTGTGAGGGAGACCGAGGGAGAGAGGGAGTCACGCGTGAGAGAGAGCTCGTGGGCTTCGACGGGAATGGGGAATTTGGGTCCTCCTCTCCCTCTGTTTTTTTATTTCTTATTTCTTTTCTTTTTCTCTTTTTTTGAACTGATTTTTTTGGTATCTTAGATTATGTCATCCAGAGGAGATGTGTGTGTAAACGGGTGTGTTCTTTTCTTCTTCTTCTTCTTTTTAAATTTTTTTCTCTTTTTATGTAATTATATTTCTGGTTTCCATTTATGAAATTGTTTTAACTCCTTGGCTTTTCTGGAGTCTCACCTAAAATCTTTCTTATTAATTGCATTGATGCATCAATGATTAGTGCTAAAGACTGCCTAACACCTAGAGTGTTATAATTACTTTGATTTTAAACATTAGTTTACGGTTAAGATTTACCATAGAGGTGCCAAAATGATACCTGACGTCTAACCATGACGATAACTTAACTAGTCGTCATAGATGTATCACTTTAGAAATAAACTGTCACGGGTCAAAATGATCCGTGACGTTCAACCATGACGATAACTTAACCGGTCGTGGTAGATGTATCACTTCAGAAATGAACCGTCACAGATGATAGAATTCTATGATGATCTCTTAAAACGTCACCTATGAACCGTCATGCATAAATGTTTTTCTTGTAGTGTTATGGGATTTAATTTATTTGTTTTAAAATTGGACCAAGCACAATTAATAAATCCAAAAAGTAGCTATAACTTGTTATTGGCACGAACACCATATAAAAGATTTGCAAATTAGCATAACAATTATCGTAACTCAAAGTAGCTACAAAATAAGTTATTTTGTAGCCAGCTATAAGGTAATAGTTCTGGGAGAGTATACTCTATAGCTAGCTACAGAATAACTTATTCTGTAGCCACCTCTATTTACGATAATTTTATATACTAATTTACGACAATGTCAGTATATATTTACGATAGTTGAATTACTATAACATATGGGGATATTTACTATAATGTTATCGTAAATCACGTAGTAAGGAGTTACTATAATCTCGCAAATTAGCATAACAATTATCGTAACTCAAAGTAGCTACAGAATATGTTATTTTGTAGCCAGGGTAATAGTTCTATATATAGGGTAATAGTTCTATATATATATATATATATATATATATATAATCTAATCTAATCATCATCATCCTATCAAAGCGTGACGGTGAGTATTTTTTAAGGAAACTCTCCTCTGTAATACCCTTCGATCCGGACGTCGTTTTATTCGTTCCTTTTTTCATCTAGGGCATAAGATTCGTAAGATCTGGGACATATCACATATTTTGCAGTCTTATGTTAAACACCGGAAATTTCTTTCTTTTGTCTCTCATTCTCTTCCATCCATCTGCTCACTCCTCTTCCATTCTTTGGTCTATCGTTCCTCACTCTTATTTTTATCGCTTTAAATTTAGAGCTGCAAAACCTTTATTGACGCCGCACCACTTATATCATGGCGTGGCCGAGCCCGTTCATGTCGCAGCGCGCCTTGCACCCTTCTTACACAAGTATACACAACAACTATTCTATGTAAAATATGTGAATCATCATTCAATTTTTCATACGAGATTAATCCTTTATTTTATTAGCATTTATTATGGGATTTAATTTATTTGATTTAAAATTGGACCAAGCACCATTAATAAATCCAAAATGTAGCTATAGCTTGTTATTGGCACAAACACCATATAAAAGATTTGTATTTCCCGTTGCAACACAACGACATTTTTCTAGTTAATATAAGATTTGATTGTACGATTTTTCAAATTTGTTTATAGGTAGGGATAGAGTGTACGTGCAATGTATTTATATAGGCCAGGTGTTGGGGTTATGATACCCCGGGTATCTCAAGACATCGATAAGTCAGCCGCTCGGGCAGCCCAGCCAACAAGAACCCAACCACCACGGCCAGCAAAGCCACATGGGCCCTGGGACACACGCCAAAACGAGTGGTTCACCACGACCTCTCCCCTCTCCTTCTGTTGCAAGCTACACAGCCGTGCACGACCTTTCCTCTGCCTGGACCCTTGGGAGGGATGAAAAGCAATCGGGCACCATCAAGTACACCTGCCCTGACAAGGACAGGCACGCTCCCCTCACTCTGCTAGGACTACGGGGACAGGCATCTCGGGGCAGACACCATCCCTACGCGCCTCTACGCAGACAAGACAACACCGTGGGGCGGTGACGACCGGTATGACGCTGCATCATCCAAATTCAGACAGACAAGATGGGCGTACGGCTCCACCCACTACAGGATGGGGCGCACGACCCCGTCGTTGACTTCCAAGACCGGCCAAGCCACCAGAAGCCTTGACCTCGCAATCTGGGGTCGAGGCCACCAACATCATGACTTGCAAAGGCGACCGACTACCCGGGAGCGGCCACATGCTCCCGCACTATCGCCACGATGCCACCAGGAGAACAGAAGACGATGACGAATACCGCAGCAAGACCACGTCGCGCTGGACAGTTGGTGAACCACCTCCATGCCGATAGTGCCGCTATGACTGGCGCTGTAGCATCATGCCACGCCATGCCGCAACGTGTGAACAAGATCATGACGACGACCATACCAGAACATGTTGTGACGTCAAGACAAGACAGGCTTGCTTGCAGGCCAAGTTTACTTATTTCTCCCTCCGTCGGGCTCACGACCACTCAGTCGAGATAACCCCTCTCTCCATATGTAACCTGACCCTGGACTCTATATAAGGGGAGCCAGGCCTCCATTCCAATGGGATGGACGATGGAACCTGAGAAACACCATTCGGGTCCTCTTTCACCTCACTACTCATACCTCGTTCCCTTAACTTACACAACCATTGTAAGAATTTCAAAGCATTCAACTGAGGAACATGAACTCAAAGCAATGGCTCCCTGCACCTACGTCAGACTCGCTCTCGGTGCGGCCGCCGGCGGCCACATCCGCTTTGGGAGCCTCGGGTAAGTCAATGTCGATGGGCCCATGCCCATTCTCAACTTTCTCCCTAGCCAAGTTCTTCACTTCGGGGACCTAGACTTTGTGGCCGACCACCTATTAGGTCGGCTACACCTTTGCGAGGGAGACACGGATCCGCCGTGCACTCCATCACAGAACCCCAGGCTGACTCACGGGGGCCCAGTGATCGTCGACTCTGATGCACTAGCATGCAGGATCGACACCTATCTCAGGATCAACCCTGAGCCTGAACAAAGCTAGCACGTGTTCTACGCGTTGGCCAACACCTTCTCACAAGTCTCAGGGGGTGCTCCCATGCCACCGAAAGCATAATTCTGGGACCCCAGCATCTTGCTACCCTCCGGCATGAGAGACGCCACCACAATCTTTGAGCGAAAGCTGGCCAAACGCTCTCGCTTCTCATCGGTGCCTGCCCTTCCAGAATTTGTAGGGATGGAGGAATGGGACCCAGAGTACATCTATGACCTCTTGCCATCGACCCCGGGCGACACGGACTCCGAGTCCAGTTCTGTGGGAAGCTGCCACCCAGTGCGGGAGTGCAACATGTTGCACCTCTCGAGAAATGGGGCGGCAGCGGCACCAGGCGAAGAGGATGATGGGTACTCGATCCCACGAACCCCAGGAGAGCAGGCGGCATATGAGCAGGAGCGTCTGGAATGAACTAGAACTCACGAAGCCGAAAAGTCCAAAGGAGACCACGACAGCGGATGCCCTAGCCCACAGCACCTCGGCGCAGAGGGCGCACGGGCATGGCCTCGCTGCGCGTACGACCAAATCCAACGTGGCAAGGGGAAGACGCCCGTCTTCCCCCATGCCAGCCAAAATGTCACCATAGCAATCATGATTATGCGAATGGCTCCCGAACCCTTGAGCGACGAGGGAAGGCGCATCCACAAGGAGCTACGAGATCTTCTGGAAGCTGCGGCGGTACAGCAAGCGCAAAGCTCAGTGGAGAAGCGGCACCCCAAGGCCAGCATCATGCCCGTCTCTTCTGCACATGGTGCGCCCGAAGGGCACCCCGCGCAGTCGGGATTGCGACCCACCAAAAATGGGGTGGCACCCGAGCGAGAGCCCTCCTTGGCGCGCAGTCGTTTTGTCGGAAACCACAATGCCAACTAGGCTCGAGCTGCCCAACGGCTCGAACCAGGCATGGCAAATGGTGACCAGTTGTACACCGGCAACAGTGACCCAGACGATCACAATCGCCAACCTCGAATCCGGGACGCCCGGCGCAGCCTGAGTCCCGATGCATGAGGACCGCGAGCATTCGCCTAGAGGATCCAACGAACTTCGTTCCCGACGCGTTTCCGCGTGCCGCCTAACATCACCATGTACTCCGAGGACACCAACCCTGCTGTATGGCTAGAAGACTTCCACCTTGCCTATCGAGTAGGCGGAGCAGACGGCGATCTCTTCATAGTCCAATACCTGCCTCTTTACCTTGCGGAGAGCGCCTGAGCCTAGCTTGAGCACCTTCCCGCAGACAGCATCCGCTTGTGGGCGGACCTCAAAAGCATCTTCATAGGGAACTTCCTGGGCACATATGTGCGCCCCAGAAATTCTTGGGATCTCAAAGCCTGCAAACAGAAAATAGGAGAAACTCTAAGGAAGTACATCCGCCGCTCCAAGCAGTGCAATGAGCTTCCCGACATCGTCGATGCGGATGTGATCGGAGCGTTCATCTCCAGCACAACCAATGAGGCCCTCGTGCACGAGCTTGGACGCAACAAGCCGCGGACGACGAGGGAACTGCTCGACCTTGCGACGAGTCACGCCTCCTAGTAGTGCATAAATATGCAAGCAAAAGTAGTAAATCTTATTCAAAAGCACATATTTGTTTTGAAATTAAAGGATTAGCTTTTACGATGTGTATTTATTAGATGATGTAGCAGTATCTCTCTTTTAAGCACTCACGTTACATGCCAGAGTGAAATAGTCGTGAATCTATATAGTAGGGGCACACATATGCCTTGAAAATATAAACAATTGTGACTCCAGCCACGACTCAACTCTCACTGGATTTCAAACCGAGTGCAACTCTTGGAGTCTCTCATAAAATAGTTCCACGGTGATGGTCCGCCAAAACAGTTATCAAGGACGTAACACATTTTCAGAGGTGGGCACATTGCCCGCCTCCATCCAGGGGCCTATGTTGTCCATAATATAGGCGGTGCATGTCCGTCTATGAAAATTGAGTAAAAAACAAAAAAAAAGTCTGTGCTGAGCCTAGTATTCAGCCCATCAATGAGCCCGTTGCCAAGCCTAGTACCGAGCTTACCACTAAGCCCTTTTGTCGCATCGTGGACCATGATGCAACACTACCTCTTTGCCCTAGCATGTCGTCATCTCCTTGCCTCGACCCGGTGCTTCCTCGCCAGTAACCTATCTCGTTGCATTCTCGCGCGCGAGAGAGAGAGAGGTTTATAGGTGCGTTCATGCCTGTGAGTGAGACTGAGAGGAGAGGAAGTTGGGCCATGCCGCTACACTAGCCCTCGCCCGGACTGGGCTGTCACACCTTGCGCTCACCTCACATCCACCATTTTGATCTGCCTGTGGGTGTTGCGAAGGTAGAAGGGGAGCGGCGGTGGGGAGAGAACAGAACGAAGCGGACGGACAGAGAAGGGGATGGGAGAAGTGTGTGGCCCATGGCTGCATGTGCGGTGGGGCGAGAGAAATGTGATGTCAGCTAGGGTTTCCTCTATTACATACTGTGAATCCAAGAATGGTAGTGGGACGAGATGTGGTAGCTGCTAGGCCTCAGGTAACAAAGGTGGGCATGCACTTAAGAGACCAAAGGCACTATCCACGTCAAGCCTGGCATAGAGACTAGCATAGCTTTCGCCAGCATACACCAACCCACCACAGCAGAGCCTTGACGAAGCATGTCTCATACCATGTCATTGCCAAACACTAGGGACCTAACACCAAAAGCTCGAAGATGATGAAGGGTGTCCCATACAACACCGGCGCCAAATGCTGATGCCCCAATTCCTATTGCTAGCCATGTCGTGCTCAACCAGTGTATCGGATTACACCCATGACAAGGACAACCAGGGACAGAGCCTGCCGGGAACAAGCACGCAGAAAAGGCGCGGGTGACCACCCATGCATGGGGAGGCCAACTGCATTGCCGTGACCGACGCGCACCATGGAGGGGGCAAGCACTGCCACCAAGCCAATGATCGAGAATTGTACTTTTCATCACCAGATCTAGACGAATCCCACCATAGTATGTGAGGCGTCCATGCGAATTCGGCTTGATACCATGCCATTTTGTCGTTGCCAGAACAAGAAAAGAGAGAAAAGAGATGAGCAGGGAGAAAAAAATACTAGAATGGGAGAGGAGGCTCGCCTAGCCGCCACCACCCTTGCAGTCGGCTGGGCTTCCCGGCGACCTAAGCGGTGGCAAGGCGTAGGAGGGTGTTGCATAGGATTAGGTGACGAGGCGGCGTTGGGCAGCTAGCTAATGAAACTGAAGATTGCGCCCTTCCAATAACAAATAGTACTTATTTTGACCTACTGGTTAAACACTTGGAACTAGGACACTTAAAAACATTTTGTTTGAGACATAAAAATTGTATTGAAAAGTACTTTTATCTCACAGTAGTACTTATCGAACGTTACAGCTATTTTCTGATAAGAAAAATTGTGGTCATAATTAAAATTCGGAGACCACATAACATCATTTCTACAGCATGCATATGCTTTTCATGTTTTTAAAGGACAGGATAATCTCTTCATTTACTTCACCATGCTTGGACCGTATATGTTTATCACGTAGAACAGATAAGAAACACAGAGCAACTAACCCCACCTTTTACATGTCCTTTATTTAATTATTTATATATACCTCTGAAGCATATGGTTTGAGTCACTGGGACGACCAAACTAGTACGAACTATATGTCAACTTTAGCGGGTACTGTAAGCGTAATCGATTCTTTGCTTTGTTCTAGTAATCTAGCCGTCTAGGTTTCTGTATTTGTTTCCCTTTTCCTTTTCCTTTTCCTTTTCCTTTTTCCCTTTTCCTATTACTGCTTTATTTGTCGATCGGCTGCATATAAATAATATAATAAGGCTGTGCTGCGAGTGACAAGTTCCTTGCCTGCCTAGCCTCTTGGTCACATTGAGAAGATTAACCCGTTGTAACACCCTCTGTCCCTCTGGCCTCGCTCATCTGTTTTGAGAGAAATAAAATTGAGTGCGTAAAAGTGTCTGGATCATCTATTGCGTCCATACTATAGCGCGGCCATATTGGATTCAGCAGCCAGGTATTGTGGGTATCCTTGTTTCTTAGATACAGTACTAGTATTATTTCATGGCTAGTGTGTGCATATATATATATATATATATATATGTAATAAATAACGCGAACTAATGTGTATCTATTGCTAGAAAAGTAAAGCAGCTCGGAAATTTGACGGCCAAATGCCACCCATCGCTGTATTGACCAGTGCATAAAAGGAGCCGGGCAGTATCGCTGCGGACGAGCCACCTAAAGGCCCAAATAAAAAAAAGGTAAATGAGCATATTAAATTTGTAATAATAGTTTATATGTCTTATGATAATGAAGAAGCATGTATAATTGATACCTTGAGTAACAATTTTCAACATGGTCATCCATATATATGTATATGTCAATATGTGAGATTTCGGAGCTTTTAACTGTGTGTGTTTATTACCCTCCGTTCAAAAGCATTACTATTTTCTTACTGTTATCTTCGGTACAGTGCATTTAATGTGCCAATGGCATTGCCTCTATGAAAATCAACAAAAACAATGATTCAAGACTTTACTTTTTGCCAAAATCATTATAGTTTTTAAATACTACTACTCCCACTATCCTAAAAAGAAAACAATTCTCGCTTTTCAATGAGTCAAATAGTTTAAAGTTTGATGAAATCTACAAGAAAAATACTATCATGATACTGAATTATTATCAATAGATTCATCATGGAATATATTTTAATATCTTAACTATTTAGAGACATAAGTACTAATAATATTTTTTATAAATTTAGTCAAACTTATTGGGGATGTTTGACTCCATCCCAAAAAGGATGCAAATCTAGATGAGTTAAACTTTCCAAAGTTTGACTAAATTTTACAAAATATTATAAATATTTATAATTTCACTTAGGTATGTTATGAAAAATATATTTCATGACTTATCTAATGATACTTATTTGGCAACCTTAAATGTTAGTATATTTTTATATAGATCTGGTTGAACTTATAAAATTCGAAAGGATAGCAGGAGCGTTACTGTAATTTTTATTAGATGATAGAAAAAAAAACACAAAAATAGAAGCACCATCCTGCCCTCCTAAAACGACCTTTTTTTATAAAACTTATTTACATAAAAAAGGAGGAGAGAAACAAAATAAAAAGGTACAACCAGTAAAGTGGCCAGATAATATCAAACACAACTCAACAAACACCAAACCTATAACACCACCTCTACCGATTCTTGGAGAAGATTACAGGCAGCCATCTTGGCTAACGTGAAAATGTATTGTTGGATATATCTTGGACTAAAGTTGTAACCTAACTTGCTTGCAATTCCTGGTGTTAGAAAGTTGTCCGGTTTCGCTCTTTTCATATATTCCACCAAAAGTAGATAATTAAACAATCAAAATCCTTCCTTCAGATATGATGTTTTTCAAAACATGCCCTGCATCTATTATGCCAATAACGATAAATCAATTCCTCTTGCATTATGGTCTGAATTTGATTAAGGTTGAACCAAACCCGGATGATGGACTAGACTCCCTTTGTAAAAGGACAATCCTTGCATAAATGTCCTAGAGTTTCTAGATTTTTTCCACAAACCTTACAAACCAGATCATGTGGCCATTCTCTTACGGTGCAGTAGCGTCCATGCAAAGAAATGACATTTTCATTCAGCTCGGGTCTTCTAGATTGGTCTTTCAAAAGTCTTAAAGTTATTTTGACTCATCAAAAAGCGATAATTATATTCTTTTGGGATGGAGGGAGTATATTATAGTGATTGGTTACAAACTTACAATTTAAATTTAAGAGTCTAACTCCATATACTAGTGAATAATACACTGTACTTTTGATTATATGTACTCGTCAAATATATAGTAAATAATTTTAAGAGTCTAACCAAGGTTTTTTGTCCAATAATCTTCTGTATAAAAGGGATGGCAACGATGGACCGACGTCTCCTGAAAGCAGCCACATCCGGCGACGCTGCATCACTCAAACGACTGGCATCTCATGACCCGGGCGTGCTGTTTTGGACAACTCCACTGGGGAACACCTGCCTCCACATCTCCTCCATCCAGGGCCACGACAAACTCTGCGAGAGCATCCTGGCGATGGACCAATCCCCGGCGCTCCTCTCCGCCATCAACAAGGACGGCGAGACGCCGCTGCTGGCCGCCGTGGCAAGGGGCCGTGCGTCTCTAGCCTCTGTTCTGCTCAGCCGCTGCCGTGAGCGGCAGCTGAGCGAAGCGATCCTGAAGCAAGACAGGCACGGGTGCAACGCGCTGCACCACGCCGTCCGCAGGGGACACGGGAAGCTCGCGCTCGAGCTGATCGAAGCGGAGCCTGCCTTGTCGAGAGCCGTTCTTGCATCGATCAATGCTACGCAGTGTAGTAGAGTGCTTAACCTTTTTCTTTTTTGTCTCTTGATTTGCTTTATTTCAGCTATCGCTAAAAAGGTTATGACGGCGAGAACGAGAATAGACACACTCCAGTGCACCTGGCTGCATATGACGGCGAGATTAACGCGCTAGCAGCACTGTTGGAGCATGATCCGTCTTTGGGGTACCTAACCTCCACAATCGGTGACCCTCTTCTCTGTGTCGCAGCTTCTCAGGGCCATGGTGGTGTTGCTCGAGAGCTTCTTGAACACTGTCCAGATGCTCCCTACTGCGATGCAAGCGGCTCGACATGTCTTCACATTGCCGTATTGTGTGGACATACAGAGTTTGTGAAATCTATCCTGGGGTTACAGCAGCTTGGCCACCTGATTAACGTGCTCAATGGAAGCGGTGAAACTGCTCTGCATCTCGCTGTCAGAAACTGCAAGCCGGACTTGGTTGCTGCTTTACAGCTTCACCAGGACATAGACGTAACGGTGCTTAACAGCGCCGGTGACCCGGCAAGCCGGGTGTTGCCTGATGCCGCCAATCACACCAAGCCTTTAATCTCGGTACGCTTTTTTTTTTCTCTCTCACCCTAAATATATATTTTACTAGCAAATATGTCCTTGCATTTATAATGCGATGTACAGTTGTATGGTGCTCATGCCAATAATAAACAGCCTACTTCATATGCCAATAATAAACAGCCTACTTCATGTCAAATCAAAAAAAAAATAAACAGCCTGCTTTTGTTAAATTTAATTGGGCTTCGTCTAACCTTGTTTTAATTAAATCAAAAATTCAAGGAAAAATATGATTTAATTGGGGTTGGCCTAACCTTATCTTGATCTAACATATTTACCTCCCCTAATACTAGAAATAACGATAAGTCCCCTCAGGGCTTGTTTGGCTATTCGTATTCAAATTAGGTACGAATATAAAATGCTATGAATGTTATAGGTATGGGACCAACAAAATGTTGATGTTTGTTATAGGTATGGGACCAACAAGAAGTTAATGGAAATAAAAAAATTACTCTATTGGTCTATGACCTTCTGATGAAGTTTTTTTTATCCATCTTAGAGTAACTTCAACTGATACCTGACATTTTGGACCTATGCCGCCTCAAATTACATGACTTTTTAGTGCACTACAATCAAATTCACATTTCAATCTAGTTAAATTTTTATGCATATATTATAACTACCAAGTATGGATTGCAGAAGGCGCGAAATAGGTAGCGATACTTTTACCACGAGAGTAATTTTACTTTGTTCCTTATTTTTCTAAATGTATTGTAAATTTTCCTACTTTTGTTATAGGTATGGGACCAACAAGAAGTTAATGGAAATAAAAAAATTACTCTATTGGTCTATGACCTTCTGATGAAGTTTTTTTTATCCATCTTAGAGTAACTTCAACTGATACCTGACATTTTGGACCTATGCCGCCTCAAATTACATGACTTTTTAGTGCACTACAATCAAATTCACATTTCAATCTAGTTAAATTTTTATGCATATATTATAACTACCAAGTATGGATTGCAGAAGGCGCGAAATAGGTAGCGATACTTTTACCACGAGAGTAATTTTACTTTGTTCCCTTATGGTGCTCATGCCAATAATAAAAAGCCTACTTCATGTCAAATCAAAAAATAAATAAACAACCTACTTTTGTTAGATTTAATTGGGCTTCGGCTAACCTTATTTTAATTAAATCAAAAGATCAAGGAAAAATATGATTTAATTGAGGTTGGCCTAACCTTATCTTGATCTAAAATATTTACCTCCCTTAATACTAGAAATAACGATAAGTCCCCTAAGGGCTTGTCTGGCTATTCGTATTCACCTCAATTCACATGTGTGGGAGTAGATTAGGGTGAGGTGAATACGAGTGTAGCCAAACAAGGCCTAATGGAGATCTAAATTAAACACTTATTACATTAAGAAAAAAAGATAAACTCAAAGTACTCACTATGTAGGTTTCTATTTCGTGGGTTCTGACTATTCATGAGAAACAAACTAACTCAACCATTATTAAAAATAACAAAAAAAAAGCTTCAAGATTTACTTATATTTGATATTATATAAAAGTGCTTCTAGATTATAGTAGGTTCTGCAAGTTTTCATATATGGAAACAAAATATTATTAAAAATAACAAAAAAAGCTTCTAGATTTGCTTATATTTGATATTATATAAAAGTGCTTCTAGATTATAGTAGGTTCTGCAAGTTTTCATATTTGGAAACAAAATTTCATATCTTGGGCACTACAATGCAAGCTAGAGTGTGCCTATCTGTGCTATTGAAATTACAAAGAAAACAATCTATGACCTAGATTCCATGCCATCTTTAATATTAGTAATTGGAGGCATCTAAGAGAGCCTCCACGTTAATCCTCACAAGATGCCAAGAAAAAACAATAAATTAGAAAAATTCTCACAAAAACCAAAACCATCTCGCCTTTAATTTAGTAGTGTCCAATCATCATCACCTATAACAGTTACTGGATCAATTCTATTTTTCTAGAAAATTACCCATCTCTTGCTATTACAAAAAAATACATAATCTAACATTATAATAGATAATGCAAAATAACCCCCTAAATTTCATTTTTAAATTACCCGCATCTACCATTATGAAAGATAATATATAACCCCTTTAATTTGTATCTAAATTATCTACCTCTACTGTTATAAAATTTTAAACTAAAATATCCCTCAAATCTTTGTCTATATACTAATATATAACCTATTATGGAAAAAATTCAATAAACATGAAGTATGATATATATGGTTCTAAATTACAAATTTCTTCTACTCTTAAATTAAAAGTAAGTGTAAATGCTATGTGCCAACATTTTAAGGGCTGCAATACAGACTCAAATGACTGTTTATGACATTGCAGCAACCGAGAGTGTAGTTAGAACACAAAATCTAATAAAATACAATAGGGAAATTCTAAATAAAAATGTAGTTAGCACTAGAGTTTCAGGTTAACACATGGATAAAAAATAATTGTAGACAACTAATAAGATCAAAAGTTAAAAGCTAAAATATAGATTCATCATGTCATAGAAAATAATGCAACAAGAACTAATATAACTTAATACATATGAAAACCCCATAGAGGTGCAATTCAATGTATGACAATATGTATCCTAATATTACTAACTTGAGGATCTAAACATAGCGTCCATATTAATTCTTACAAGATGCATTGCAAAAAAATAAATCCTACAAATTATCATAATAATAAAAAAAACATATGGCAATTAATTCGTCGACTCTAATCATATAGAGAATAATAATTATAGGGTATATTCTATTTTCTAAAAACAACGCGATTTTGACATTTAAAAAAGGGAATAAATAACCCCTTAAATCTACATCTAAACTACTAACCTCTAGCATCATGAAAGATAATTTAATTAATATCTTCCATAAATTTTCTTTTAGATTACCTGACTCTACCATTATGGAAGATAATACAAAGTAATCCCTTTAATTGCATGTAAATTAGCCGTATTTGCCTCTATAAAATAGAAACTAAAACATCCCTCAAATCTAAATCTAAATTAACGGTATAAGCTATTATGAAAAAAGAATTAAATAACCATAAACTATACTATAAATATGTTTCTGATTACTTGAGTTCTACTACTGTTAAATTCAAAGTAGACATAGACGCTACGTGTCCCCATTTTGTAGTTTATCGGTCATGAAAATAAAATGTTTCCTTAGCAAACCACATATAAATGACACTGATAATCCCTTTTAAATAAAATATTATATTAAAATTCTATGGCACTTAATTTTATAAGTTGCTACTTTTTAAATGGACAGGTTACTTTATATAAGTTTATACTTTTCGACAAAATCCTTATGACATATTGTACTGGTAGTTTCATTTGAAGCACTCTATTTTTTATAAAACAATACTTATATATTTTAAAATACTGCACATATAATTTTATATCAACTCTTGCAACTCTTTTAAAATACTTATATATTTAAAAAAAATTGCTAGCCTATACAGGAGCATGAGTCGATCGAGCAGTTAGATTTAATTTCTTTTTTATCCGGTCTAACGTTTACTAACAGGCATCATTAATTATTCTTATTTTATATGTTTTATTTTAATAGACGACTGCCCACGAAACAGCTACCGCCGTTAATCCGACAGGAGCTGCCATAACTACACCCTCCGATGGAGCAACCATGATGAATTCATCATCAGGCGGAGCTCCCACTACACCACCACCACCAGTATCACTGACAATCCACCAACGTCTCCTGGGCGCAGCCGTGTGCGGCAACTCCGCGGAAATGAAGCACATGGCCCTGCAGACCCCGGGGATGCTGCTGGGAACAACTCCTCAGGGGAACACCTGCCTCCACATCGCCTGCATCCATGGCCACGAGAGGTTCTGCAAGGACGTCCTGGAGCAGACGAACAGCCAGCAGTCTCCGGCGGCGGCGTCTCTTCTCGGCGCCGTCAACGCCGACGGCGAGACGCCGCTGCTCGCCGCCGTGACCAGCGGCCACGTCTCCCTGGCCTCGTTCATTCTCGGGCGCTGCCGTGAAGAGCAGCTGAACGAGGCGATCCTGACGCAGGACAAGCGCGGGTTCAACGCGCTGCACCACGCCATCCGCAGCGGGCACCGGAAGCTCGCCCTCGAGCTGATAGACGCGGAGCCCGGCTTGTCGAAAGCTGTGAACGAGTACGACGAGTCGCCCATGTTCATCGCGGTGATGAGGAACTACGCGGATGTGTCCGAGAAACTGCTGGAGATCCCTGATTCTGCTCATGGGGGAGCGTACGGCTACAATGCTCTGCATGCTGCCGTCAGAAGTGGCAATCCAGGTGAGACGGCATGCCGAGTCCGAATTTATTTACAGCATGTCTTCTCTTCTTTTTTATAAAAGAAGAATGTATGATGATGCCATGCATGGCTGTTAACCATGCATGTCCTGCCACGTACGATTTGGTTTCTCAGTTGTCGCGAAAAGGATCATGGAGACACGTCCCGGGCTGGCGAGAGAAGAAGACAAGCACAAGGTGACTCCAATGCACATGGCTGTACAGTGGGACAAGATTGACGTGCTAAGAGTGCTGCTGGAGCATGATTGGTCCCTAGGGTACGTACTCACCTCGAATGGTAACCCTATTCTTGATTCAGTTGCACGTCAGGGATACGTCGGGGCTGCCCGAGAGCTTCTCAAGCATTGCCCAGATGCTCCCTACGCCCGTGCAGATGGCACAACGACATGCCTTCACCAAGCCGTTCAGGGTGGTCACATGGAGCTTCAGCAGTTCTTCCTGGGGTCAAAGCATCTTCGGAAGCTAGTCAACATGCGAGACTACGGGAATGAGACTCCTCTGCACGACGCCGTCCGAAAGTGCAATCCCAAGATAGTCAATGCTTTGCTGCAACACCCGGACACCGACGTCACAGTGCTCAACAGCTCGGGCAACCCGGCTACCTGGGTACTATCTCCTTTGACCGACCACGCCAAGACTTTAAATTGGGTATGCTTAATTATTTTCTCTTGGACTTGCATTGTTTTTTCCGGTCCCCTTGACTAGTCCGATCCCTTGACGACGTATATATATATATTCATTACCTACAAATACAATACAATAATATCAGCCTAAATATATGTTTTAAGTTATCATCATATTATAAATCTATGTTTTTGATTTTTTTTCAAATGATCTCGAATGGATACATGACCTATATCAAAGTAGTACGTAGTGCTCAATGTGATTGATCTAAAACTTTCTAATTGATTTGTTTTCGTTTGAGATAGTTTAGGTCGTCAAATATTTTATAAAAAGATTCATAGAAGTTGATACAAGGGATGTCATGGTATATTCACTCTTAGGTGACTGTGAGCGAGGTAAGATGATACAAGTTCAAGTCCTAGAAAATGCATGCACATGTATTTCTTAGTGGTAGGAAACCCACCTCTAGAAAATGCTTGATATCGGTATACTAAGTAGTGGGTGCTAGTCTATGATTGTGGGTTGAAAGACAACAACACTATGGGGCAGAGCAGTCTGATTTTCTTTCCTTTTTTTTGTAATTTTTAACAATTTGCAAGATAGAGGGTGTTTATATCTTATGAGTATATTTGGACACTTATGGACTTATACAACTACGAATGATTAAACGTTTACATATATTGCATAGCAGTCTCTGGAAACTTATCCTGTGCACATTAATAAACGATCCATACAAACTTTTTAGAGGGGAAAAAACCAATGACCATGTTCAAATCAACAACCACCGCAAGATAGGCACCATTAAATTGTTGAAATCAATGACAGATAGGTAAGCAACTAAAGATATATGGTTGTCAAAATGAATAAGTACTCTGTAGCCTTCTATTTTAAACAAGAGGATACTATTAAAACATTGTAACAGAAATATATCAGCACCTTTGAAAAACAGTTTGCTACCACTAACTAGCGGACACAATGGTAGAATATTGTCTTTTTTTAGTATTGTGCTAATGTGTGCTCCACACATACCTTTCTTTGAGACCTTGCAGAATGAAGTCTCCATGCTTATGCTGAAAGCTGATCCTGAAGCAGCAAATGATACTTATAACCTTCATAAGCAAACCAAGGATCGAGTAACTTCCGAATCAAGGAAGGATATAAAGATATTGACTCAGACATACACAGGCAACACTTCTTTAGTGGCAATCCTCATTGCAACAATCACCTTTGCTGCTGCTTTCACCTTGCCTGGAGGATACAGCAACGATGCTGGAAGTGAGGGACTTCCCATCATGGCAAGAAAGGTTGCATTCCAGGCATTCTTGATCTCTGATTCCTTGGCAATGTTCTCCTCGCTGGCTGTTGCCTTCATATCAACAATGTCAAGATGGGAGGACTTTGAGTTTTTGCTTCATTACAGATCCTTGACAAAGAAACTTATGTGGATTAGCTACATAGCAACCACCACAGCATTTGCAACTGGTCTATACACAGTTTTAGCCCCTCGCCTCCTATGGTTGGCTATAACAATTTGCCTTCTGTCGGTTCTACTGCCCGTTCTTACGAAGCTACTAGGTGAATGGCCTGTCTTGAAGCTTAGAATTCATCTGGGCAAAACATTCAAGTCAGAGCTCCTTGATATGGTCTGATTTCATGAACTCATCTTATTTCTTCCAACTACTCTCTGTTTTACTATATTTAAAAAAATACTATGTATGCTTCATGTTGTTTGAATAAATTAATTGTCATTGTGATTTTGAATGACATGTAAACACTAAACTTTGTATTTTGATGTTTGCATACAAGGTAACCAGTGTAGCTCTGGCCTTTATCTGCAATGGATGTGCATAATAAATTTTTTTTTATGTTGGTTCTACTACCCATTCTTACAAACCTACATGCAGTGGCAGACACAAACAAAAAATCAGGGGAAGAGGGATTATCTTCAACCTCTAGCAGGGAGCAACGTCTTTAATCTCTTCTTCCTCTCTTCTACTCCTAAAAATTGATTGGTGGGGGCAAAGGGGTGGGGTGCACATCTTCAAACTCTAGCAGGGCACAACATCTTTAATCTCTTCTTCCTATTTTCCACTATTCCTAAAAAATTATTGGGATCACAAGGGGCTGCATGGCCAACCGACGAATGGTAGGGTGGGCTTGAGCCCCACTGATGGCCCCTTATCCTGCATGCAGTAGCAGGGGCAATGTTTTGGGGAAGATGAAAAGGGGTGCTCGATCGTCGGAACCTCGGATACGTGTGAAATGCATGTCTAGCTTCATAGCCATCACAAGGTGCATGCAAAATGGGGACATCATGCTTTTTTGGCGAACCAGATCACCATCTTCGTCAGGATATATGGAACAAATTTAAAGCGGAGAGTTCTAGGACTTGCAGTTATAGAGCGGGCTAGGAAAAAGCAAGCTTCACGGGTCATGAACCTCAAGCTGGGAGACGCAAATTCAAAATTCTTCCACCGTAGGATCAATGACCGTAGAAGAAAGAACCATATCCAACAGTTGAAAAAGGGTCAAGGTGGGCTTTCAAACACGAGGACAAAGAAAAAGTAATTCGTGATCACTTTGCCGCTGTAATGGGGCGCCCCATAGAACGCATAATCAACGCCCTCTTTCACTCATTTGCCAATCTCAATTGGGACAACCTTGACCAGCCTGCGCTCCACCTTCACTCGCTCGATGATGCCTATAGTCTGTCGCATAATCAACGCCCTCTTTCACTCATTTGCCAAAATCATTGCCAAAGCTCTGGCCCTAAGACTTGCTCCGTACACGAAGACCATAGTGCCGCCTACACAGAGTGCATTTATTAAAAAGAGAAGCATCCATGACAATTTCATGGCTGTGTGAAACACATAAGGATGGCAACGGGGCGGTTTCGAGTTGGATATCCACGGGTTTCGGGTCTTGCGGGTTCGGGTTTGGGGCTCCGAAACCAATCAGGATCGGTTTCAGGTTTGGTTTTCCACCTGTGGATATCCAATGGATATCCGAAATAAATCATTTGGAATTAAAACTCATGTTTTATAATATGCTAATAATAACTTGTTTACTTATATTATTAAATTTATTCTAAGTTGACTCATGAAAATATTTATTATTTGTTGCCTCTTGTTTATACATGTGAATATGTGTATATATATCATGCATATGTTATAGAAAGTCCTTATTTCTCTTACTATGTTGTCATACAAAGCGGGTTTCGGGTATCCATTCGGGTTTTGGGTATCCGTGGGTTCGGTTTTGGGGATGGATTACCACCCGAATCGGTGTTCGGTGCGGTTTCGGATTTCGATTTTAGGTTTCGGGTTTGGGTACACAGAGACTCCACCCGATCCGAATCCGCCCCGTTGCCATCCTTAGAAAGACAGCCAGAAGCTTCCATAGAAACAACATCCCTGCCCTCTTCATTAAACTGGACATCACTAAAGCGTTCGACTCAATGAGATGGGACTATTTGCGAACGCTTCTCCAACGATTAGGCTTCCCTCCAAGATGGCGGGACTAGATTGCCTCACTCCTTGCCACCTCCACCTCACGGGTTTTGCTCAACGAAGTCCCCAGCACCCCTCTGAAGCACGGCAGAGGCCTACGGCAAGGCGACCCCCCTCTCACCACTCTTATTTGTTATCGCCATTGACCCGCTGCGACGCCTCCTGGACTTAGCAACAGAGAGCCATTCTAAGAAAGTTAAGGGGGACACACACACACAACATTAGAACCTCCATGTACGTAGATGATACAGCCCTCTTCATCAATCCTCGAAAGAAAGTCATCTCCACCTTGGCAAATATTCTTACTTGATTCAGTGAGGCAACAGGTCTCCTAACAAACTTTCACGAGTCCACAGTAGTCCCAATACAGTGCTCCATTGCTGACCTCCCAGCAACACGAGTGCACTTTCTGATCAAGTACCTGGGCTTACCTCTCACCACTATGCGATTACGACGTGTGGACCTTCAATTCCTTGTCGATAAGCCAGTTAGCAAATTTATCTCTTGGAATGGAAAAAACACAACTCCAGCAGGTTGACTCACGCTGATCAAATCGGTGCTCACGTCACAACCGGTTTACCTGCTCACAGCCCTGCAGGCACCCAAGGAGGTGGAAATTGACATTAAGAGGAAACAATTTATGTCGGCCGGTTCTAAAGCTTTGACCGGTGGAAAATGCAAAGTTAATTGGAGCCGTGCAAGAGGACCAACGTGTTCTGGAGGCCTAGGGATCCTACACTTGGGAACGTTCACTACGGCGCTTAGGCTTCGATGGGTGTGGCATGAATGGAAGTCAAGCGATAAGCCCTGGGTGGGGGTCCGAAATCCCCTGCAACAGAACTGACCGCCTGTTCTTTGCAGCTGCAACAAAGATTACCATTGGGGATGGCAAGAAAACTTCCTTTTGGTATGGGACCTGGATTCAAGGACAAAGGCTAAAAGATATTGCGCCAAACCTCTTCAAAATTTCTAAAAGAAATAATAGATCCCTTTATGTTGCCACTCAAAATCAAAACTGGATCAAGGATCTTAACTTGCAGCACCGTGGCTTCAATGCACAACACTTTATCGAGTACGTGGCAATATGGCGTGTGGCAATATTGCAGAGCCGCTGATGGTGAATATTCTGCAAACTCAGCTTACAGAGCCCAATTCTTAGGGTCAACAACAGCCAATCTTGGCACACTCATTTGGAAGGTTTGGGCACCACCTAAATGCAAATTATTTGGATGGCTCGCCATCCAAAATAGACTTTGGACGACAGATAGGCTCCAGGCGAGAGGTTGGCCCAACAATGTTGTTTGCGCCCTCTGTCGTAGAGAGCCAGATACTGCCCTCCATCTTGTCGCTCATTGCAGATACTCCATGCGTATTCGGGAGGAACTTGCTGCTTCGATAGGACTCAGTGGCCTCTTTTTGCCTTCCTGGTCGCAAGCCGAATCGCTTCATCAATGGTGGACCTCCCTATCAGCCGTACCTTGCCACTCCAGGAAAGGAAGGCGTTCTATGATCATCTTAGTTCCATGGGAAATTTGGAATGAAAGAAATGCACGAATATTCAATCACAAAGAGTTACCTCATAATCAGCTACTTCCGAAAATAAAAGATGAAAGCTGGATGTGGATTATGGCTGGAGGGAAACATCGAGCAATTTTGATAGGCAGACACTGAGAGTTTTTCTTTTACACTCCTTTGTATAGTTTTTTGTACAATCTTGTTCTAGCCTGTCTTGTCTCACCTTCTTTTTAATACAACAGGCAGTCCTTCTGCCTTGTTCATTTAAAAAAAAGAGCTATGTATGGACTGCACCATGGGACTGAACAATGTGGCTTGGCATCTCACATCTCAAACTTGATTTAAATATCCTTCAAAGAAAAATACTTGATCTCTCAGGGACAAACGCCACCATCCTTGGATTGCTTGACATTAGAGTTACTGGCCTATGAGGAAGTCTGATATCACTTTTAGGAAGTCTGATATCACTTTGTAGCACCCGATTTTAAGGATAAAACCAGATACACACCATATGTGAGCCTAGGAAGTCAAATCTCACATATAGCTACAAATAAAGGTAATATCAATAGACAATGCTTAATATATAACATACTTAATATAAAGGATATAACCTTAGACAACAAACAGCGAAAAGACAACTCCGATCTTCGGGTGAAGACTCCAATTCCACAGGGACAACTGACTGGTCGATCACAAGCTTAGTTCCTCCAAACTCTAGCAATCTGGTACTTATCCGGGATTTTTATCCAAATAATTGAAAAATAAAGCAAGCGTAAGTACATGTCGTACTCAACAAATATAACATGAGGTTCATGAGGCTCAAAAGGCTGACACTGGTTTAATTGCAATTAGCTTTTAATGAGTCATCTTTTAGCAATTGGGTGGCAACAAGTTTATTCACAAGCCCATATAAACACATGATCAGGTAAACATGAATAATGAATAGCATAAACAGTAATCATTAATGAGCATTTTCATCCGTGTTCTTCATCTATTCCGTAAGGGTCCAAGGCTATTCGTGACCGTGAGCACGACTGATATACCAGTTTTACACTCTATAGAGGTTGTACACTTTCACTGTAGTCGTGCTTTACCGTTTTGCCCGAGGCGGCCAACCTATGGACCCACTACCAAGGAAGGTCGGCATGGTTCACTATGAAGCCTTTCAAAGGTTCTTCTAACAAGTTAGGGCCGCTAAGGTTTCCCCATCAATAAGCATGAACCCCCCTCCAAGGAGTGACTAACAAAATACCAAGAAACCAAAGTGCACCCTCTTGGCAGGCCGAGATCATACCTGTCAGAGCCCATTTTGCGCCATAAAGGTAACCACTAACGAGCTAGAAAAGGTCCTCATACTGAGGTAAAGTTAGAGTCATACAGCCCTCACAGCTGTACTGTATGTCCCGAATGTTCACTTATAGATAAGTTCTTAGGGAGAGGAATCTAGAGCACCAAAAAATAGTCTAATGCTCTAGCCCCCTTGTTTCATGTTGCTAAAAAGCTTGTTTTAATGTTTATTACATATTCCATTAGTCAAGTTACAAGATCATGGCTTTAGTTGAGCACTAGCATCATACTACCCAATGCAATAACCCATAGGAATCTAGGATATCAAATAGCTAGAAAAATTACTATGGTTGCTAAGGTAGACACATGCATATGATTAAAATGATATTAAGGTGAATAGGACAACAAGGAAGATCCTGTGCTATACTTGCCTTAAACTCATATCCTTCTTCTATTGAATTGTAACCTCCAAAGGACTTCTTCTGGATCACCAACTTCTTTTATATCACCAACGTAAAGCTCATCGACTGGATATAATCATAAAGCACCACATAAGCATCCATGCAATCATACACGAAACAAACAATAGATCTAAATTAGAACAGTACACCAAACATAATACACAATAGGTAAAAAGGTTTTAAAGATGTTCTACATGTTACTACGAACACACAAACGTGAAAAGCACTGTAATCGGAGCTATAACGAAAAAGTTATGAATTAAACAAGATTTTCTTTAATAAAATAATAGATTAAATCTAACCTTAAATTTTAAAAGTTGAAAATATATTTAGCAGTAGTATACATATATAGATTACGCAATTACGAATCTAACGCAATTTGAACGGGTCAAATCAGAGTTAAAACGAAGATTTTGTGGCTGAAACAAGATTAGTGGCAAAACTGTAAATAGACGAAACCATATTTTGAATCTAACCGAAGAAACTGCGTTTCCAAAAGAAGAAAACATATTTTGAATCTAATATAGGGATTTTATGCTTTCTAAAAGAGAAAACGTATTCTGAATCTACTAGAAAGAAACTACGCTTTCGGAATAGGAAAACATATTCTGGAAGTGCGATATGGACTACGGGTTGTATTACGCGAAACTGTATGGGCTCTTTTGCAAATAAATCCGATGAAGGGGTACAGGCGATCTTGGACCGTTGGATTGAATCTGGCCAGCCCAGATTAGAAAGGAGGGAGAGAGAGAGTAACCGGCCGGAAAAAAAATGGTGCGGCGGAGCTCCATTACCGGCGGCGAGAAGCTCCCCAGAGCGCTTGGTTTGGGTCCTAGAGGCTACGGTTAGATGAGCCGAGAGCACAGGGAATAAGAGGAGAAGATGGTGAACTCACCTAGGGCCTTCTTACGGTCGATGGCGGGTCTACAGCGTCGGGCAGCGCGGTGGTGATGGAGACAGCAAGAGAAGGAGAAAAATCTAATTTACTACACGAGAGATTTTTCAAACTATGAGCTCTCCTTACAGTAGTTTTGGTGTGATTTGCCCAAGGGGTTGGAACATATTTATTGAGAGAAAAACTTCTCACATCTACATTAACTAGCAATATGATACTAATTGATGCTGCACCCTCCACATTTACTAATGGACCTAAATAATCACTAAAGCCCATTAGTAAATAAATGCATTGACCTTTGAGATTTATTAGGATTATTGCACACGTGCTTTAAGAGTTGGTTGGAAAATGAAATATATTATTTATTTTCAGAATTAATTAATTTTGTGAATAAAATAATTCTAGAAAATTTCAGAATTGATATTTAAGCCACGAAAAATACTCCGAGACCTCCAAAAATTTAGGGAAAATTCCTAGAGACACTTTGGAACATGATAAACCCAAATAAAGTATTTGGAGCTCATGAAAAGGTTGTTGGGAACTTGGAACATAAAGATTAAGATGAAGGAGGTAGGAATTAAATTCTAGAAAGAAGCTAAACAATTTCTAGAGATAGATATTCGTCTCCTAAACGTATTTAAAAAAGCACATTTTGCACATAGAAACACAAGGTGCGACCGACACAGTTGCAACAAACACATTTCCACCATAAGATAAATTTTAATCTAATGAAAATTTATTATTTCCCTATGTTTTCATGAGCATAAAAATACAAAATTAAATCATTTTAGCTCTATTTTAAGAGAAACAAATTTTAGGGTGTTAAAATTCTACCCCCTTAAGATGAATCTCGTCCTTGAGATTCAAAAGATGGTGATAAAAGAGATACAGATTCTCCACCTTTGGATTCTTCTCTACTTTGCATACCTGTTAACCATACTCCAAGTAACTTGTCAAACTGATTCCAAGATTCTGAAAGATACTCCAAACAATACTCAGGTAACTCCAATCACTAGGCCACGTTTTCATTTTAGTCCATAATATCAATTCTTTTTCTTAAAATATTCACCTTCCAATGGAGCTTCCTTACTTTCTTGATTTAAAGTAGATTCTATTGCCAACTTTAAAACATTAATGACTTCAGATGCTCAGATCAAGTTGCTCAACTCTCAAATGACTATTCTTAGTCCATGGTGTCGTTCGAATCTTCTTAGCATAACTCCTTTTTGGTAAAGTCATCAGCAATGACATTTCTTTCTCCCAGTGATAGCTCCTTTCCAAGTCATAATTCTTGATTACTCCAATCCATTTATAGTGTCTCAAGTTTCAGTCCGATCTTTCATGAAAATATACTCTCATGTCCTTGTAGATAGTATCTCCATCCTTCACAGTGGATAACTTTAGATCATACGTCAGATGTTCCATCTCATGTTTTCTTGCTTAAACCTCTATTTTTTCTTCTTACATAAGGACACATCCCACACCTTGATAAGGTGCATCATAGTAGATATAAAAAAACTCGTGTCTTGATCTGGAAAAGCTAATACATAGGTTTTATCTCAACCTCTCTTTTTTTACTCCTTCAAATACTTAGCTGAGGTCTCTTGATCCGAACTTAAACCTTCTCCAGTAACACTATCAATATATTGATGGTCTTAGATAAACTTCCCTTGAACCTCTAATCAAACCTCATTATTAAAGACTCTGAGTTTCTCTCACATCTTTGAGTGGGTTCCTATCACATCATTAACTTTATTCAATCCAAACCTTCTTGTCATGCTTAGTATATTATTGGAATTTCCTGAGACTCCATAGAACCATCTGTAGTTATCAGATATCTCATTCCTATGTCATCAATGCCTACTTGTCCTAGGTATGTTGAAGATTGGACTCCCAGCTGAGGATAGCTCGAATTGCAGAGCCATATTGATGAATGCATCCGTTCCTCGTAGATGATCCAATAACTTATCAACCAAGCAAAGGATACTTACTCTGGATGATGAAACACTTAAGTGATATACATCATCTGGGTACCACCTTTCTTATCAGATTAACTGATTCTTCCAAGTGAGAGCTAGAGAGCATAACTGAACTTCATATGGCACATTGAGCATTCGGACCCTTAGTTAGATAGTTGGCATAAGCGTGATTGTCTATCTTATTGATCTCCTCCAAAGATATTTGTTCCTCCAAAGGTTTTGATCCTGGGACCTGTGGGTTATGGGCCCACCACGCTTTCGTTGTGCAAACTAGAACGTATGATACTTCATCTTGTAAATTCTTCAACTTGGCTACCCCCTTAAGAAAAATTAAACTAGGGGACACAAAAAGGGTAGCTTGCACCTTCTTCCAGATGAGCTAAATAGTATCAAGATGTTCAGACATCCCAATGATACTCTCGTGTATGAGCAAGAACAAGAAATCTGAAATTCCTCGCGAGCAGAAAAACAACAGCACAGTAAAATAGCTATAACTCCTATTCTATTAATCCAATAGAGCTACAGTTATATTTTTGGAAAGCATAGCAAACTCTCCACAATTTCCTTATAGAACACTTTTCCAAATTCTGCAGTTCAGGTTGTCGAAAGCAGTGCATAATAGAAACTATTCCCAGCTTCTGACAGCATCTATGTATCATCTTGTGATTTTCATAACTCCATAACCAACATATCTATCAAGGTGATTCTTATGGTCAAAGAAAGATATTAAAGTCTAATATCGTTCAAATTTTTGTTATGATTTTTGGTAGTCCAAAGACAGAGATATAAACCGATAAAGATAGGTTGCTCCAAAGGCACGATAGAGAAAAAAAGGAGAGAACCAAAACCCGACTACTTATTTTATTAATCCTTATACCTTAGGCCTATAAACTAAATGAAATTGTGAGAACACCCAACGAGATCATTGCAGTCATTACAAAGATTCAAAACAAGCAGAAGCATAATGACAATTCCATAAAGCACTAAAGGTGCACAATTCAATCATTGACTCAACTTACGATACTATCATCCTCATTGTACTAGGGGTAACAATCCTAAGACTCATCTTCAGATTACGCAAGAAAGTGATAAGTGATAGTTCTAAAAGCATATCAAATCAAGGAGTGAAGATGAGAACAAAGACTTCAAAATAAGCACCAAGGTAGAGATGAATAACAAGGGTAGAGATAGAATAGAGAAGAAAATATCAAAGTTCATAGAGCAAGGGTTTTTGTAGCAACTTATAAACCTTAAAATGATCAGTTTCTACTAGGCTTGCGTCCTACAGTCAGCATTGCTCTGATATCACTTTGTAGCACCTGGTTTTAAGGACAAAACCAGTTACACACCATATGTGAGCCCCGTAAGTCAAATCTCGTATATAGCTACAAATAAAGGTAATATCAATAGACAATGCTTAATATATAACATACTTAGTATAAAGGATATAACCTTAGACAACAAACAACAAAAAGACAACTCCGATCTTCAGGTGAAGACTCCAATTCTATTGGGACAACTAACTGATTGATCATACACCTAATTCCTCCAAACTCTAGTAATCTGGTACTGAGCTAAAGCCAGAGCCATGTAGCTCTCACAGCTATACTATAAGTCCTAGATGTTCACTTACAGATAAGTCCTTAGGGAGATGAATCTAGAGCACCATAAAATAGCATAATGCTCTAGCCCCCTTGTTCCATATTGCTAAAAACAACTTTTAATGTTTATTGCATATTCCATTAGTCAAGTTACAGTATCATGGCTTTAGTTGAGCACTAGCATCATACTACCCAATGCAATAACCCATAGGAATCAAGGAATCCAGGATATCAAATAGCTAGGAAAATTACTATGGTTGCCAAGATAGACACATGCATATGATTAAAATGATATTAAGGTGAATAGGACAACAAGGAAGATCCCATGATGTACTTTCTTTAAACTCAGATCCTTCTTTGATTGAATTGTAACCTCCAAAGAACTTCTTCTGGATCATCAACTTCTTTTATATCACCAACGCAAAGCTCACCGATTGGATATGATCATAAAGCACCACACAAACATCCATGCAATCATACATCAAGCAAACAATAGGTCTAAATTAGAACAATATACCAAACATAATAAACAATAGATAAAAAGGTTATAAAGATGTTCTACACGTTACTACGAACACACAAATGCGAAAAGCACTCTAATCGGAGCTATAACGAAAAAGTTATCAATTAAACAAGATTTCCTTTAATAAAATAATAGATTAAATCTAACCTCAAATTTTAAAAGTTGAAAATATATTTAACAGTAGTATAAATATATAGATTACACAATTACAAATCTAACGCAATTTGAACGGGTCAAATCGAAGTTAAAACGAAGATTTTGTGGCTAAAACAAGATTAGTGGCAAAACTGTAAATAGATGAAAGCGTATTTTGGATCTAGCCGAAGAAACTACGTTTTCAAAAGAAGAAAACATATTTTGAATCTAATAGAGGGATTTTACACTTTCTAAAAGAGAAAACGTATTCTGAATCTACTAGAAAAAAAACTACGCTTTCGGAATAGGAAAATGTATTCTAGAAGTGCGCCATGCACTACATGTTATATTAGGCGAAACTGTAGGGGCTCTTTTGCAAATAAACCCCATCGAAGGGGTACGAGCAATCTTGGACCGTTGGATTAAATCTGGACAGCCCAAAATAGAAAAGAGGGGAGAGAGAGTAACCGACCAGAGAGGAAAACCGGCGCGGCGGAGCTCCATTACCGGCGAAGAGAAGCTCCCCGAAGCGCTTGGTTTGGGTCCTAGAGGCCATGGTTAGACAAGCCGAGAGCACAGGGAATAAGAGGAGAAGACGACGAACTCACCTAGGGCCTTCTTATGGTCGACTGTGGGTCTACAGCGTCGAGCAGCACGGCGGCGACGGCGATGGCGACGGCGAGAGAAGGGGGAGAAAAATCTAATTTACTATACGAGAGATTTCCCAAACTAGGGGCTCCCCTTACACTAGTTTTGGTGTGCTTTGCCCAAGGGGTTGGTACATATTTATAGGGAGCAAAACTTCCCACATCTACATCAACTAGCAATATGATACTAATTGATGTTGCACCCTCCACATTTACTAATGGACCTAAATAATTATTAAAGCCCATGAGTAAATAAATGCATGGGCCTTTGATATTTATTAGGATTATTGCATATGGGCTTTGAGAGTTGGTTGAAAAATGAGATATATTATTTATTTTTGGAATTAATTAATTTCATAAAAAAATAATTCTAAAAAATTCTAGATTTGATATTTAAGCCATAAAAATACTCTGAGACCTCCAAAAATTTGGGAAAATTTTCAAGAGACACTTTGGAACATGATGAACCCAAATAAAGTATTTGGAGCTCATAAAAAGATTGTTGGGAACTTGGAACATAATGATTAAGGTAAAGGAGGTAGGAATTAAATTCTTGAAAGAAGCTAGAAAATTCCTAAAGATAGATATTCGTATCCTAAACGTATTTTGAAAAAACACATTTTGCACATAGAAACACAAGGTGCGACCGGCACGAATGCAACAAACATGTTTCTACCTTAATATAAATTTTAATCTAATGAAAATTTATTATTTCCCCATGTTTTCATGAGCATAAAATTACAAAATTAAATCATTTTAGCTCTATTTCAAGAGAAACAAATTTTAGGGTGTTATAGTCTTTTATAGGTGTTAATATTAGATTAGTTAGTACAGTTATAGTTAGTATAGGTATTAATATTACTATGGACAATACGTACGACGATTTCGATGACTTGATGAAGTTTCTTGAAATGCTTTTGTAGATGGATTGTTGTGTTAGAGTTTTTTCTGGAGGAATTGTTAGGGGAGAAGATGGTATGTTTGAGAATATGGAAGAAGAATTGGAATGGTTTGATGAACCTCCTAGCTTCAACGACCTTTGTGTCCATTTGAATGCAAAGTTTGGCGATGATTTCACACTGCAGGGGAGGTTTGATACTAGCAAGACTAGGGCACGCTATGTCATGATGCCCTTGCGCGACCCTGCTCACTGGTCCCGCTACAATTGGGTGCTCCCAGGTTCTAATGTGCCCATGGCTGTGGTGGTGGTGGAGAATGGGTACAGGCTGCAGGGTGTCCAAGATGGGTCATCCATTAACAGTGTTGGAGGCAGTGAACAAGAATTGGGGGTCAAAGGGGAAGCAACTCAGGGTAACATGGATTTAGACAGTCAGTTGACGCAGGAGCAATTTCATTCAAGTCAAGTAAGCTATATAAGCAACGACTTTGATGTGAACGAGTTCGAACGGAAAGAGGAGGAGCAGGAGGAGGAGGACAGGATCGGTGATGTAGTTAGTAGTGATTCAGACAATTCAGATGATGACCAGGGATGTAGACATGCTATGACCAGAACGGTTGATGCCATGCCAGTACCTATTCATGGTATGCCATTACCAGTACCAACTGAGGCCTTGCATGGTATGTCGGCTCAGGATAGACTAGTCACATATTTGCCAGCAGATGATACCCCCTATGATTCATGGGGCAGAATTAGTGAAGCGCGGTAGTATGTTCTACCACCACCTTACACAACGATAGAGCTTGAGCAACTAAGGTCGATGAATGTACCTTTCAGGGGCGTTCCGGACTATAGGGATGATAGTGTGATGGATTTTGCAGTTTGTGACATCGGTCTCTAGATGTGTAGGAAATCATTGTATGACCATGAGAAAGAAATCCTTAGTAAGGGGATGATATTCGATACAATGTCAGAGATGAAGCTCTTCCTTCAGGACTATGTTGTGTATCACCATAGGCCGTATAGCGTCAGTCATTCGGACCAGGAGTTGAGGTACCACGTGATATGCAAAAACGATTGTATGTGAAGGTTAAATGCATGAAAGAGACAGAGTGATGGCAAGTGGAGGATAAGTAAAGTGGTCAAACCCCACACTTGCCTATCAAATAGGGGTAAAGAAAATCATCAACAGCTCACTGCATGTTACCTTACCTGTCGTATATTGGGGCTCGTTCATGACAATAATGACATTTCGGTGTCTTCGTTGCAACAGTCCATATATAGATTCGTTAAGTATGATGTGAAGTATGGAAAGGCTTGGCGTGCTAAGCAAATTGCCATGATGATTCATTGGGGTAGTTGGGAGGAAGCGTACAACAGGGTGCCTCGCATCTTATGTGCAATGCATTACTACAACCCTGGCTTGAAATGGTTTATGGACACCGAAGGGTTGTATTTTCAGGATTTGTTGAGGCATGTCCTACATTGTGTGTTCTGGTTGTTCACACAAACGAAACATGCATTCTAGTTTTATCGGCCAGTCGTACTTGTTGATGGCACTTTCCTGATAGGAAAGTACAGGGGCACCTTGATGATGGTTGCTGCTATTGATCCAGAGGACCAGATAGTACCCATGGCTTTTGCTTTGGCAGAGGGAGAGAACAATGAATCATGTTCATGGTTCATGCAGCTTCTACATGTATAAGTGCTTGGCCCATCTTGCACTATATGTTTGATCTCAGACCATCACCTAGGGCTTCTTAATGTTGCAGCTGAGCATATAGATGGGTTCCCGTCTCTAGTGCATAGATGGTGCATGAGACACTTTGCCGCTAATTTCTGGCGGCGTCAGAGGAAGAAGGAGGTATGTGACAAGGTAAATGCTCTATGTTGTGTACGTACAGAGCACTAGTTCAAGGAGACAAAGAGAGAACTAAACAAGGTGCTAAATGAAGCGGGCAAGGCCTGGTTAGAGGCATAGATGGAATAAAAGGCTAAGTGGGCATTAGCATATGACTAGGGGGGTTTCAGGTATGGCATCATGACCACTAACTCCACAGATTCTTTCAACCATGTATTCACCAGAGTTCAATCGTTGCCTATGTCTAGAATTGTTGAGTTCTCCTTTCATAAGTGCAACGAATATTTTATCAAGGGGTGGGAACTTGCACAGAGGAATATATCTAAGCAGGGGCAATTTGGAAAGGCCGAAGTAGAACATTTGAAGGAGGCCAAGGAATTGGCCAAACAGCACACCGCCGAGCCATATGGACCCCGCCGCCATATCTTTAGTGTACGGGGCAGGGGTGGCACAAGCTTCGGCGGCGAACATTATGGTCGATGAAACTACCGAGTTGATCTTGACAAAGTAGAGTTCAGTTGCGACATCCCTCAAATCATGCATGCCCCTTGCTCTCATATGATCACGGCCTGTAGGGTTCGTGGGTATAACTTTGAGCATCTACCATATATGTCACACTTGTATCTCCATTCGAACACTATTAGTATTTGGGAGAGGAGATTCGAGCCATACCTAGACCCGACATAGTGCCACCTTATCATGGTTATGACTACATGCCACATCCGGATCTAATGAAGGTAGGCAAGGGTAGGAGGAAGAAGAAGCGACTCAAGAGAGACATGGACGCTATGAGAGGGTACGGTGAAGACATGTACGGAGGGGCAGATTTCAACGACACCGTGGCAGGAATCTTTGCTCCATTTGCAAAGAACCTGGTCACAAGGCTAGCAGGCATAGAAGACAAGGGCAGCAGGTGCATATAGCATACATTTTTATTATATTAATGTTAATTGTTTGTTATGCTATTTAAAACTACTATGTTACTACCAATTATGATATATGTTTATTCTCTCATTTTGCATAATACTTTATTCCTTTTACATTTACTTTGTTTTTATGCACTAATGTTCCATCATATTATAGTACTCTTATTGTTTGTTCTAACACATCCATTTGAAATTTGAACTAGGATGGGGGATCATCATACGCAGTACCCCATTCTTGTGGTGCACTACGACAAGGACCACCGAGCCAAGCACCTGTCGAAGCTTCAGGAGGACATGCTACCTCTTAGACTATGCATGCACCAAACACACCGCTGGGACGAGTGATACCGGCCATACATACAGCGTGCCAGCTTCCTTGAGATCGTCCAGGTCTTCAACACTGGGCTACCGATCCTTGACCCTGCACTTCTCACTGCTGCTATCGATAGGTATGATTTGATACACGTTTGGTGAAGTACAATGCATTGATTTGTCTCATTGTTTGAATTAAAAAACTTCTTGTATTGAATTAAAAACCCACAGGTGGAGGCCAGAGACCCACACCTTCTACCTTCCGTGCGACGAGATGACTATCATGATGTAGGATGTGAAGATGATTCTGTGTCTGCGGTTGGGAGTTCTTCCAGTGACTGGGATCCTTGATAACAATCACTGGATGGACTTGGTGGAGTAGTTATGTGGCAGAAGACCACCCGAGGACGAGGATGCTAAGAGAGCAAAGTAAGAATTTCTACGTTCTAAATATTTACCATTTTTACACCAGCACATGAAAGTCTTTGGTTGGTCTCTTATATCACGAATATATGTTATGGTCTACGTCTGTCATTGATCTACATATTCTACAAATTATTTTGCTATTTAAATGGAGCGTGTAGTACATAACTTTTCTGATGTGTATTATCTTTGTCTAATTTAATGTTTATTTTTGTTCCCTCAGCTCTCATGTAATTGTCCTTCAAAAATTTTAGGAAAACATCAGGTGTTAGTTCGGTCTGGATAATAGAAAACTTCGGGGCGCCCCTGCACCTAGACGCTCCAGAGCAGGAGATCGAGAGGTATGCTAGGGTGTGGCTATGGCACTTCTTAGGCGCCATCCTATTTCCTGACGCATCTGGTAACACCATCAAGTGGCCTTCCTCGACATACTGAGCCAGCCATGGGAGAATATAGGAGACATACTGAGCCAGCCATGGGAGAATATAGGAGCTTACAACTGGGGCAGCGCGGTCCTAGCATGGATCTATCGTCAGCTCTATGTTGCCTGCCAATGTAGTACAGGAGGTGCCAACCTAGGAGGTTGCTCCCACCTACTACGTGTTTGGTGTTGGGAGCGATGGCCAGTCGGGAGGCCCGTTGTTCATGGTTTACCTGTAAGTGCATCGATTTTTTATTTTCCACAAACTTGATGCCGCACTTGTGACTGACTATCCTATTCAATGCAGGCATAGAATCACGTGGACGTAGTACCGACTGCTCTGTACGTCTGGCAAGAAGTGGAGGTAGTTAGAGGGAACCCGAAGCGGCAGTACAGGCAGTACTCGACACGCTAGACGTCCTAACACAGCACCAAGTAACGACCACTTTGAAACTGCTAGTCGGTGTTGTTGCTTTTTTATTATTCCCAAAACATAACTGTAGTTACCTAACTTTCAGGTGAATTGGTGTCCTTGGTCTAGATTCGAGCTAGAGGGGTACCTGAGTCCTCGCACTGAGGATGAGTTGGACGAGTGGCTTTTTAACGGGCCACTAATTTTCGTCCACGTGGTCGAGATGCACTACCCTATAAGGGTGTATAGGCAGTTTGGAAGATTGCAGCCATTCCCACCGCCGCTGTACACAACAAACAGAAAGTTGCATGGGTGCGACGACTATAACATAATAATTTAGCAGTCATGTGCATACATAAAGCCACTAACTTACGTTAAACTTGTAGGTATGATCGAAGGAATAGGTACAAGGAGAAGAATTGGGCCGTGACGCACGCGGGGTACATCCACGACTGGGAGAATAGGCAAAGGGTCCTGGTCACCGAGAAACCGCTGCACGACCAACGCAACTTTGATCGCTACCTGCAATGGTTGCATAGGAGTACCCCGCACACATATGCAGCCCCCCTACACTAACAAGCCAATTGATGAGGATGAAGACGAGGATGGCATCGCTGATGCATATGACGAGGCGACAAGGATGGAGACACAGCTTCAAAGAACCCCGCTACAGAGATACGTGGTAAGAAATTTGAATTTCAGTACAACTGCACATCGGTGTTGCTATGAAATGTAGTAATACGAACTTGCTTGCCTCGATTGTGTATGCAGGCAACATAGTTGACAAGTTTGTCCAATGAAGCAACCGTGCGACTTCACGAGACCAGAGGGGAGCCGCACCGCATTCTACACGTCTTCGTCGATGTACATTCTATTCTCAAAGCCATGACAGTGGTTAAAGGGTTCCCATAACTCATTCATCCGTGTTCTCTTTTTTCACAGAAAGTGAGGAGGAGCTGCAAGAAGCTAGCACAGAAGCTCAGCTACATGGATACTCCATGGGAAATGCCCTATGACCCGGACCTATCTAGTTCCTTACGCTCGAGCACTATGCCAACACGAGCAGGTTCCTCCGATACGATGGCTACTGAGACCTCTTATGTTCGTACTCCCGGCAATGCAGGCAAGGGTCTGGCGGAGCATGATGTTGAGGAGTCTAAGGATGAGGACGAGGAGGAGGACTACGATGAGATTGGGATGTCTCAGCTTGGTGATGCACCATTTTCTACACGGTTCGACGAACAGGTATATGAAATAACCCTTCGCAATATATGTCACAATTACTTAAACATTGTAAGTAATGATGCCTATATTGTAATTGTAGGGTCCTAGTTACACTCAGCAGTACCGCCAGGTGTACCGCCAATGAGACCGTACCGACGTTGGGTTCACCCCTAACGTGTTGCCTTCACATCCGAAGAGGCAACGACGTCCGTGGTACCCATATACTCCTAGGTCATAGGAGTTCTTTAGGATGACATGATGCACTTGTACTCGGACACCCATACATTAATGGAACATGTAGTATGTCGAACTTATGTATTGATGAACTTGTGTTGTAGTTATGACTTGCTGAACTTATGTCAAACAGAGGTATTGTCGAACTTGCGATGAACTTGGGATGTGTACAAGTTAGTATTGCTGAACTTGTGTATTGATTGTCTCATGCACTTAACCTTCCTGCTGACCTATTCGTTAAACAGACATGACGAAATAACTTGGCTCATATGATAACATAACAGAAGTGCCTTGTTCCATTTGCGGCCGTTTTGACCACCACGCCATGGCGGCTGGCGCGTCAGCCTTGCCGCACCATGGATGGTGGCGCAACAAACCCATGCTAGCTGCTACCCAGACTCCCTTCTGAGCGCATCAGCAGCAGCAAGATTTTGATGCACATAATTTAGCGGGTTTCGAAAGATCGCAATGGTGAGAACAACTTTTTATTTATCTTTTTTTTAAAATAGAGCATAGACATGACACAAGGTCATTAGTGATTAGTACGGTCTTCTAGATAATGTTTGGACAAGATGGGCACCAAACTAAAAGGAATGTGCGTGCCATGTCTTGTGGCTAAAGTTTTATAAGATAACACAATGTCCGTTACAAAAATAAAACAATGTTTGTTACATGGGTATAATACATAAATAGTTCAAATGAAACACAATGCAGCACCGAGAAAGTTCTACTACAGTACAAATACCAAATCTAAAGCATTGAACTAGCACACCTGTACCAATCCTCTATCACACCTCTACCAATCCTCAGTCTGAAATATACTAACTAAGCAACTCGTCATCCGAGTACCAGTCTTCTACCACTACCTCGTTGCTATGGCTAGGCTCACCTGCATTGCCCTGATCTGCCTGTCGCCAGTAGTAAGCTGCCTCCACTTCACTTGCGGCCTCTATGGACTGAGTCAAGAATGCGTCCTCCTCCATCTAGCTCATGTGGCTAGGCTCAACTGTATAGCCTTGATCTGTCTGTCACCTGTAGCAAGCGGCTCCGCTTCATGTGCGGCCTCTGCGGCCTGAGAAAAGAACGCGTCCTCCACCTATAAGCCCTCCTCTGCTAGAGTGATGAGCTTGCTCAGTCTACCAGAGTCATCCTCATCCTCCTCCGACTACAAGCCTGCCTCAGCTAGGGCGATGAGATCGCTCAACCTGGTAGTGTCGTCCTCATCCTCGTCCCTATCATTGGCCAACACAATCGGAGATTGGACGGTGTGACCAGCTCGCGTTCTGTGCTCATCTAACTTCTTTTCCTCATACCTTGCACTGGCCACCTCTGCGGCATGGTCCTCGCTGCATCCAATCCCTTCATATATAAAATGCAACTAGTTAGCAATGCGATTATATTACATTTAAAATCAGGCAACGAAAATAAAAAGGCTTTCAAGCACTCACTAGCACACAATGCAACAACATGGTCATTCAAGACCTGCATCTGTACTCTTGTCTTCTCCCTTGCCTCCTTTCTTGCCCTCTCCTCCTCTCACACCCTTCGTCTCTCCAACCCCCATTTGTCAAGCCCAACATCGATCAGGTTACGAATACCGCATTGTCTAGCAAACTCACACATCTTCTTTTTGTGTTGTTTAACAAATAGGTTGACATAGTCAGGTTCATATCCCCTCTTTCGTGCAATTACTTGCCTCCTGTAAGGTCCTAGATGGCTAGAGGGGGGGTGAATAGCCTATAAAAAATTCTACAAGAACCACTAAGCAAACTTGTTAGAATAACAAACGGCGCAAAGCGAGTTTTGCTTAGCCTATGGTTGTGATGCAAGCCTCTTATCCACAAGTCTAGTAGATTATGATCTCTAGTTCACACAAGATCTAAGTCACTAAACTTACACTAGTGAGCAAGCTAACAACTATTAGCAAAGCTACTACTAGAGCTACACAAGATAAACTAGTAAAGTAAATGCGAGAGATAGGATTGTGAATCTTATACCGACGATGGAGAGAAGATGTTGCCAATCACCAAGATGATATACAATCAATCAATATTGACAACAACACAATATGAAGTCCAATCACCGGGAGACAAGAGACAATATTTTTGTTCACCCGGTGTTCACTTGTGCACCGACAAGCTACGTCACCGGTTGTGTCGACCAACACTTAGATGGTTCCTTGGTGCGACCCTCAAGTCACTTGCCCCTCAAGGCATGCCCCGCAAGGCACCGCAAGACACCACTCTCAAGTGAGGTAACTCAATGACACGCGCAATATAATAGAGTTGCTTTTGGCGTCCCGCCGAGGAAAGCACAAGAACCTCTTACAATCAACCGGAGGTGGCCCAGAACAATCACCTTTTCTTGCCAACGCCTCCAACAATCTCCAAGCCGGCTAGGAGCAGTACTCTCCAAGAGTAGCAAGAAATCCACCGGCTAAACCACCCATAAGTGCCATTAGATGCCCTCAAGCTATGCAATGCACTTTGGGATCACTCAATCTCACTTATGATTTGCAATCACTTAAGAGAGATGAGTGGGAGGAGATGCTCTAGCTCAAAGGATGTATAAGGATGTTAGAAATCACGAGTTCCCTCCCCAAGGGCCAGCCAACGAGTATTTATAAGCATCCCAAACAAATAGAGCCGTTATACCCCTTCACTGGGTCCTTTTCGGGATGACCGGACGCGCCGGTCATAACTGACCGGACGCGCTCACCCGCATCCGATCCTCCAACAGTCACTGCGCCAACGGTCAAATCCTATGACCGGACGCGCTACTCAAAACGACCGGACGCGCCTGTCGAACGATCGCACGCGCCGATCGCACTGTCCCAAGCGCCCGCGACGCAACGACCGGACGCGCCCCTCGCAACGACCGGACGCGACAGTGTCCGTGTCCGATTAGAGTCCAGTAAGCTCCCTCAACGATCGGACGCGTCCGATCATGTGTGACCGAACACGCCTCGCGTCCGATCGTCCTCTGCGAACCTCAGTTCCTTCGGGCGCATGACCAGACGCGCCGGTCCCGCGAGTGACCGGACGCGCCGGTTGCAAACCCTAGCACCCGCGTCTGCGCTGTACTGACCGGACGCGTCCGGTCATACCATGACCGCGTCCGGTGCAGCGTTCGGTCACCTCTGTGACCTCCGTTCGCCTCCATTTCTTTTTGACTTCCGGCGTAGTGGAAAATAGGCTTTTCAACTCCTCAAAAACGCCTGAATCCTGCGCTCGCAAGCTCGGCGGGAGGGAGAGAGAGTCCCAAACCCTCTCTACCACCCAAACTTCACCACCTTCGTAAATGTGCCAACACAAACAAGTGATCACCACCTTGTGTACATGTGTTAGCATTTTCACAATCATTTCCGAAGGTTTTCCAGTTAGCTCACTAGGCCCTACATGCAATGCACTTCATGAATTCACCTAGTGGCACCCATGCATCGAATAACCGATAAGACTTCCCCTCTTATTAGTTCGGCTATCGATCCTAAACCACTCACACCCTCTATGGTGTCTTGAGTACAAAACAAAATGGCCCTATGGTTATACCTTTGCCTTGAGCCCATTTTGTTTCTCCAGAAGATATGATCCACTTCATATCATCATATGACCGTCTCGATCCATCGACCTTGACTTCACTTGCTCTTCACCGTTGTATCGGTCCGTCGGCGCCAAGTCTTGCTCAAGATTCACCATCGCATGGTCCTTCGCTTCGAAGCCTCGACTTGCCCTTCACCCTCACAACCGGTCCACCGAGCCAAGCATCACTTCGGTCTTCATCATCTTGGTCACATGAGTCAATGTCATGTCTCATATTCAATGACCACCTTTATCTAAATCATCCACTTAGATACAAAGGTTAGTCCTAGGTTTCATCAATTAACCAAAACCAAACTAGGGACTTTCAATCTCCCCCTTTTTGGTAATTGATGACAACCCTCACAAAGATGATTTTGATAATAAAAGTTTTGAACTTGTCATACTTGTCCAATCATTTTGCTCATAAGTAAGGTTTGGACAATTATCACAAGCTCGGTTTTGGTAGCATTAGCTCCCCCTACATATGTGCATAGAGTTTGGATTGAAAGCTTTGCACATATGCATTGATAGAAGTGTTGAGAGAGTAATTCTACCAAAATGATGCTAAGGTGTAAGAAATGGACCTTTGAAGCGTGATACCAATCGGAGTTGCCTTTTACACCATCCTTAGCATTATGAAGTAACTAGACATCCATCACAACTCAAGAACCCCGTGAGATCAACATTATAGTAAAGGTTCTTGAACCACTTGTAAAGATTAAGGCACGTCTAGATACCACATGTAAACGGCATGTCTAGATACCACATGTAAACTATTCCTATGAATGCTAGTAGATTATTTCATCATTCAAGTTCTATACTAGCATTGCACCACACAAGCATGTATATTGAATTTAAATACATGTGCAATGAGCAAGTCATATGAGAATGCACAAACAAATGCAACAATTTTGTTTATGAGCTTGCTCCCCCTACTTGTGTGCATCAAAATTTACCCCTTTATCATGTTGAATCATCTTTTTCTTTGAATCATCTTTTTCTCTCCCCCTTTGTCAACACCTTACCAAAAATGTGATCAAATTGTGGAGAGAAAACAATGTTTGACGGAGTAGGTTAAAGTTTATCAAATTTGGTTCAACCTAGAATACTTGCCAAAGATATTTAATTCGATTTGAACCAAAGACAAGCTTCTTCACACCTCAAAATAAGGGTTATCGTGCCTATGTTGAATTAAACACTTATAGCAAATCTTCTAGATTCAACACTAGGTTTGCAAGCTCACAAACATGTCATATGCCACCACTAGATCAAAATAAGCATAGAAGCAATAGTGGTAACATATATCCATCAAATTCATTTGATTTATCATGAATGCTCATGCATACCACTTATTATGTCTACATGCTCTAGCAAGTCCTTAGCATAGGATGAATGACATGTCAATCAACTTTACCTTGCAATATCGAAGGAGAGGCATGTCAATAAGTGGGTGGGGTGCATTCAACTCATGTTTGAGAAATCAAGAATGTTTAATTCATTCCTTAGCTTGCAAAACCTCTTTTCATCAAGTGGCTTGGTGAGAATATCGGCAAGTTGATCATCGGTGCCAACACTTTCAATGGCAATATCTCCCTTTTGTTGATGATCTCTAATGAAATGATGCCTTATGTCAATATGCTTTGTTCTTCCATGTTGAACCAGGTTTTGTATCATTTTGATTGCACTTTCATTATCACATAGCAATGGCACATTCTTGAAGTTGAGGCCATAATCCTTCAAAGTTGATTTCATCCATAGCAATTGTGCACAACAACTCCCCGCACTCACATATTCGGCTTCGGCGGTAGAGATTGCCACACTATTTTGTTTCTTTGAGGACCATGACACAAGTGATCTTCCAAGTAATTGACATGTGCCACTTGTGCTCTTTCTATTGATCTTGCAACCCCCATAGTCGGAGTCCGAATATCCAATCAATTCAAACTTTGACCCCTTGGGATACCATAGTCCAACATCTCTTGTTTGCTTTAAGTACCTCAATATTCTCTTTACGGACGTGAGATGACTCTCTCTAGGTGAGGCTTGATATTTAGCACACATGCAAACACTAAACATGACATCCGTCCTTGATGCGGTGACATAGAGTAGACTTCCAATTAAAGACCGATATTCCTTTTGATTCACCATTTTGCCATCAAAATCACTATCCAAATTGCCATTTGTACCCATTGGAGTTGAAATTGGCTTTGCTTCTTGCATTCCAAACTTCTTCAACATGTCCCTTATGTATTTCCCTTGACTCACAAATGTCCCATTCTTCAATTGCTTGACTTGGAGACCAAGGAAGTAGCTAAGTTCACCAATCATAGACATTTCAAACTCTTTGGCCATCATAGCACCAAATTCTTCACAATAAGCTTGATCGGTTGATCTAAAGATGATGTCATCAACATATATTTGCACTATGAATAGATCATTTCCAATCTTCTTGATAAATAGAGTTGTATCAACCTTGCCCATCTTGAATCCCTTAGAGAGAAGGAAATCCCTTAGCCTCTCATACCATGCTCTAGGCGCTTGCTTTAAGCCATATAAAGCCTTCTTCAACTTGTACACATGGTTGGGTTTCTTGTCATCTTCAAATCCGGGAGGTTGCTCAACAAAGACTAACTCATTGATGATTCCATTGAGAAATGCACTTTTGACATCCATTTGATATAGTTTGATGTTGTGTGCACAAGCATAAGCCAATAGAATCCTTATTGCCTCCAATCTTGCCACGGGAGCATATGTCTCATCATAGTCAAGACCTTCTACTTGAGTGTAACCTTGAGCAACTAGTCTTGCTTTGTTTCTCACCACAATGCCATCTTGATCTTGCTTGTTTTTGAACACCCATTTGGTTCCAATCACATTGTAGTCATTTGGCCTTTCTACCAATTCCCAAACATCATTTCTTGTGAAATTGTTAAGCTCTTCTTGCATAGCCATGATCCAATCGGCATCCCTCAAAGCTTCTTCTATTTTCTTTGGTTCCATGGTTGACACAAATGATGCATGCTCACAAAACATAGACAATCTTGATCTTGTTTGCACACCACTTCTAATATCACCAATCACACTATCAATGGGGTGATCTCTTGCAACATGTTGTGGTTGAAGTACTTGTACTTGATTGCTTGAGCTTGGTTGATCACTTGATGGATCTTGATGAGATGAACTAGCACCATGATCTTGCACTTGAGAGTCACTAGCTAGCTTAAATGGAGAATTGAGCACTTGATCTTTATCATCATCTTGAATATCAATTACTTGCTTTGCTCTAATATCCCCAATGTCTATGTTCTTCATTGCTTCCACCAATTGAGTTCCACCAACATCATCTAGATTCTCTTCTTCATCTTGTGACCCATTGGTTTCATCAAATTGCACATCATGGACTTCTTCTAGAATGCCACTTGAATTGTTTCAAACTCTATAAGCTTTACTTATAGTTGAGTAACCAAGTAGGAACCCCTCATCACATCTCTTATCAAACTTCCCCAATCTAGTGCCCTTCTTGAAGATATAACATTTGCAACCAAACACCCTAAAGTATGAAATATTTGGCTTTCTTCCATGAAGTAGCTCATATGGGGTCTTCTCTAGCAATGGATGACAATATAGTCTATTGATGTAGTAGCAAGCAGTATTGATTGCTTCACCCCAAAATGATTGACTCACATTGTACTCATGAAGCATTGATCTAGCCATATCAAGCAATGTTTTATTCTTTCTCTCAACTAGACCATTTGATTGTGGAGTGTACTTGGCCAAGAATTGATGTCCAATGCCATAGTGATCACAAAGTTCTTCAATTCTTGTATTCTTGAACTCACTTCCATTGTCACTTCTCACTTTCTTGATTCTAATCTCAAACTCATTGTGAACTCTAGTGAGAAAGGTCTTGAAGATGTCAAACACTTCACTTTTGTCACTAAGAAAGAATATCCATGTGAATCTTGTGAAGTCATCTACTATGACAAAGCCATACTTATTACCACCTATGCTTATGTATGTTGTTGGGCCAAATAGATCCATGTGCATCAAATCAAATACTTTGCATGTGCTCATTGTACTCTTCTTTGGATGTGAGCTTCCAACTTGCTTCCCGGCTTGACATGCACTACAAAGCTTATTCTTCTCAAATTCAACATCTTTTAAACCATTGACAAGATTATGAGTTGTAAGATTCTTCAATTGTTTCATGCCAACATGACCAAGCCTTCTATGTCAAAGCCAACCCATGCTTGATTTGGAGATTAAGCAAGTTGTCAAAGAAGTTTCTCTAGCATTGAAGTCAACTAGATAGAGATTCTCATATCTAAAGCCCTTGAATGCCACATTTGAACCATCCACACTAATAACTTCCACATTATCAACCCTAAAGATGCATTTGTAGCCTAGATCACATATTTGTGCCACGGATAGAAGATTGAAATCCAAGCTTTCAACTAGCAACACATTAGAGATGCTCATGTCATTTGATATTGCAATCTTGCCCAAGCCAATGACCTTGCCTTTCTTGTTACTGCCAAATGTGATAGAATCAACACCACTATGATTGTCATTGATTGAGTCAAACATTCTTGATGTACCAGTCATGTGTTGAGTGCACCCACTATCAATAATCCAATGCCTTCCTCTGGCTTTGTAATTGACCTACAAGCAAATCAATGAAGCTTAGGTACCCATTTTTGCTTGGGTCCTTGTAGGTTAGTAACTAAGCTCTTTGGTACCCAAATAGCCTTCTTCTTTGGGCCAACAATGGGTGTACCAATAAACTTAGCTTTCACACCCTTCACACCTTTGGTAAGCACATAGCAAGAATCAAAAGGTATAGCATTAACAAAGTTCTTGCTTTGGTTCCTTTTATTGCAATTATGCTCTAAGTGCCCAACTTGCTTGCATCTATTGCAAAACCGACCATTGCTCTTCATAAAGCTAGGCTTTGGAGTTGCAAAGGCCGACTTGCCTTTCTTGGGGGTGTAGCCCAATCCCTCTTTGTTAAGAGAGAACCTTTGGCTACCCAAGCACTTTAGCAAGTGGGCCTCACCACCATAGGCCTTGCCTAGGGCGTGAGTGAGCTCATCCACTTCTCTCTTGAGAGTCTCATTCTCAACCATTAGTGAGGTATCACAAGTGAAACCATCACTAGTAGTGGAGGTAGAGTTGGTGGTGGTGGATGAAGAGCTACAAGAAGGGTTAGTATTTGTCATGATGATAGGTTCATAAAAAGATTCATCAATTATATCACATGTAACACCTATATCACATGATACAACAACCTCCTTCTTTGCTTGTTGCTCAAGTAGCAATGAGTGAGCTTTTTCAAGCTTGGAATGAGCTTTATCAAGATCCTCATGGTCTTCCACTAGACTCTCATGAGTGGTCTTAAGCTCACCAAGAACTTTCTCAAGTATTGCTACTTTCATTGAAAGCTTCTTACACTCCTTGTTCTTGGCAATAGCTATGTCTCTAGTTTGTTGCAACAAGTTATATAGTTGTTCTTTAGTTGGTTCATCATCATCATCATTTTCATTACCATTATTATCATTATCACTATCATGAGCATATTCCATTTCACTTTTATCATCACTTTCATCATATAATACCTTAGCTTCTTTGGCCATGAAGCATGAAGAGGATGAATCAAATAGTGAAGGCTTCTTGTTGATAGCAATGGAAGCAAACGCCTTGTTGGATGCTTCTTCTTCTTCTTCTTCTTCATCACTTTCCCAAGTGGCCACATAGACTCCATTCTTGCCCTTCTTGAAAGTCATCTTAGCTTCTTTCTTCTTCTTCTCAAACTTGCCCCTCTTGTTGTTCTTCTTCTTGTCATAGGGATATTCGGCTAGAAGATGTTTGGTGCTATCACAATTGAAGCACTTCCTTTGTTGCTCATTGCTCTTGAAATTGTCATTTCTCTTTTTGAAGCCTCTTCTCTTAATGAACATGTGAACCATTTTCTTGACTACAAAAGCAAATGCCTCATCATCAATTTCAAAATCTTCATCTTCATTATTGTCTTCTTCTTCTTCTTCTATGATGATAGCTTTGCCTTTGGAGGAGGTGGCCTTGAATGCCACGGTCTTCTTCTTCTTTTCTTCCTCCTTCTCCTTCTCATCGGCATCTTGATCATACTTGTCATATGTCAATACCTCTCCAAGCAAATCATTGGGCTTCATTGTTTCAAGCCCATCTCTTTGTAGCATCATGATCAATATTTTGAATTTTCTTGGTAAGCTCAACAAGAACTTGTGGCAAAAATCTTGGTCTTGTGTCTTGTGCCCTAAGCTCTTGAGATCATTCACAATTACTTGCAATCTATGAAACATCTCTAAGATTGTTTCTTCTTATTTCATCTTGAAGTTCTCAAACTCACTCTTGAGCCCATATAGCTTGGCACTCTTCACAACCTTAGTGCCCTCATATGTTTCACTCAACCTTGTCCACACTTCATTTGCCAATTCCAAGTCCTTGATGCCCTCAAATACTTTTGTGTCAATATTATTGTAAAGTGTATTGAGAGCCATTCTATTGTATGTTCTATTTGCTCTATCTTCATCGGTGAGATGATCGGGATCAATTATAGCAAAATCATTCTCGGTGACTTGCAAAACTCTCTCATGAATAGAACCAAGGTACATTGTCATCTTTCTCTTCCAATGAGCAAAAGAACTAACACCATCAAAGAACGGTGGCTTGCCCCCAACATGATTGAACACAATTTGAGCCATTTTTCACACCGAAGGATGTTAAGCCTTGATTAAAACGGTGACCACGGCTCCGATACCACTTGTAAGGTTCTAGATGGCTAGAGGGGGGTGAATAGCCTATAAAAAATTCTACAAGAACCACTAAGCAAACTTGTTAGAATAACAAACGGCGCAAAGCGAGTTTTGCTTAGCCTATGGTTGTGATGCAAGCCTCTTATCCACAAGTCTAGTAGATTATGATCTCCAGTTCACACAAGAGCTAAGTCACTAAACTTACACTAGTGAGCAAGCTAACAACTATTAGCAAAGCTACTACTAGAGCTACACAAGATAAACTAGTAAAGTAAATGCGAGAGATAGGATTGTGAATCTTATACCGACGGTGGAGAGAAGATGTTGCCAATCACCAAGATGATATACAATCAATCAATATTGAAAACAACACAATATGAAGTCCAATCACCGGGAGACAAGAGACACAATATTTTTGTTCACTCGGTGTTCACTTGTGCACTGACAAGCTACGTCACCGGTTGTGTCGACCAACACTTAGATGGTTCCTCGGGCGACCCTCAAGTCACTTGCCCCTCAAGGCACGCCCCGCAAGGCACCGCAAGACACCACTCTCAAGTGAGGTAACTCAATGACACACACAATGTAATAGAGTTGCTTTTGGCGTCCCGCCAAGGAAAGCACAAGAACCTCTTACAATCAACCGGAGGTGGCCCAGAACAATCACCTTTTCTTGCCAACGCCTCCAACAATCTCCAAGCCGGCTAGGAGCGGTACTCTCCAAGAGTAACAAGAAATCCTCCGGCTAAACCACCCACAAGTGCCACTAGATACCCTCAAGCTATGCAATGCACTTTGGGATCACTCAATCTCACTTATGATTTGCAATCACTTAAGAGAGATGAGTGGGAGGAGATGCTCTAGCTCAAAGGATGTATAAGGATGTTAGAAATCACGAGTTCCCTCCCCAAGGGCCGGCCAATGAGTATTTATAAGCATCCCAAACAAATAGAGCCGTTATACCCCTTCACTGGGTCCTTTTCGGGATGACCGGACGCGCCGGTCATAACTGACCGGACGCGCTCACCCACGTCCGATCCTCCAACAGTCACTGCGCCAACGGTCAAATCCTATGACCGGACGCGCTACTCAAAACGATCGGACGCGCCTGTCCCGATGACCGGACGCGCCCCTGGCAACGACCGGATGCGCCTGTCGAACGATCGGACGCGCCGATCGCACTGTCCCAAGCGCCCGCGACGCAACGACCGGACGCGCCCCTCGCAACGACCGGACGCGACAGTGCCCGCGTCCGATCAGAGTCCAGTAAGCTCCCTCAACGATCGGACGCGTTCGATCATGTGTGACCGGACGCGCCTCGCGTCCGATCGTCCTCTGCGAACCTCAGTTCCTTCTGGGCGCATGACCGGACGCGCCGGTCCCGCGAGTGACCGGACGTGCTGGTTGCAAACCCTAGCACCCGCGTCTGCGCTGTACTGACCGGACACGTCCAGTCATACCATGACCGCGTCTGGTGCAGCGTCCGGTCACCTCTGTGACCTCCGTTCGCCTCCGTTTCTTTTCAACTTCCGGCGTAGTGGAAAATAGGCTTTTCAACTCCTCGAAAACGCCTGAATCCCGCGCTCGCAAGCTCGGCGGGAGGGAGAGAGAGTCCCAAACCCTCTCTACCACCCAAACTTCACCACCTTCGCAAATGTGCCAACACAAACAAGTGATCACCACCTTGTGTATGTGTGTTAGCATTTTCACAATCATTTCCGAAGGTTTTCCAGTTAGCTCACTAGGCCCTACATGCAATGCACTTCATGAATTCACCTAGTGGCACCCATGCATCGAATAACCGATAAGACTTCCCCTCTTAATAGTTCGGCTATCGATCCTAAACCACTCACACCCTCTATGGTGTCTTGAGTGCAAAACAAAATGGCCCTATGGTTATACCTTTGCCTTGAGCCCATTTTGTTTCTCCAGAAGATATGATCCACTTCATATCATCATATGACCGTCTCGATCCATCGACCTTGACTTCACTTGCTCTTCACCGTTGCATCGGTCCGTCGGCGCCAAGTCTTGCTCAAGCTTCACCATCGCATGGTCCTTCGCTTCGAAGCCTCGACTTGCCCTTCACCCTCACAACCGGTCCACCGAGCCAAGCATCACTTCGGTCTTCATCATCTTGGTCACATGAGTCAATGTCATGTCTCATATTCAATGACCACCTTTATCTAAATCATCCACTTAGATACAAAGGTTAGTTCTAGGTTTCATCAATTAGCCAAAACCAAACTAGGGACTTTCACCTCCCCTTCAGTTCATCCAAGAACTTAGCTTGACCATCATAACATTTCCACCTGCATTTCCTAGTGCTCTGTTCAAACGAAAAAAATATATCATATATGTCCTAGCAAAAGAAATAAAATATGATTTCATGTTTACCACAAAAATAACCAACCTCATCATAGTCAACCATATAGCCACAATAATGGCCTATTCCAAGCTCTGAAGGGACTAGACCGTAGTTGGATTTAACACCACATTCGCACATGACTGCAGGTGCTTTGTAAATTAACCTTTCTTTCTTCTTTTCCTTTGCCTTTGATGGCTCCGGCCATTAATTCTTAGGACCACAGAGACACTCATTGAAACGACACTTCGTAAATCCATAACACTATAAGAGAATACATTAGTACACACACATATAGAGATAAACATTTAAACAGATACACTTTCCACTTACTTCGTGCTTGTTCGGACACGCAAACTCTAACGTATTCTCAGGGTTTATCATAGCTCGATCTCCGCATTCACATAGACGAGATTTCTCGAGTCGTCTAACTACAGATAGGTGCTTCTCCTTAACCGTCATTGGCGGGTGGTTAGGGGGGTGGAACCCACCGCTCAAAGTGCTCACGTGGATGTCTCTCTCTACACCAATCGTCGAAAAGGAGGTACCTAGGGTCAAACTTGGCTGCACCGCCGATCCACTGAAAGAAAAAGCACCTCTCATGGGCCTACACAACAAGATTCTAACAAAATATTAGTAGCCTACTTATACAAATGAAGAAAAAAAGATAGTGGAAATAATTACTTACATTAAAACGACTGCATGTGTAGAAACAACGCACCACTGTGTCTGGATGCCTCGATTGAAACACGTTGACCGGAAAACCACGATCACAGTTAGGGACAGGGAGGTCAGGAGGGACGGGGACATCTTTGCTAGACGCGTCGGGGTATAATTCTCGAGGATGACCCCGTTTTTGCCAAAAACTCCTCCTGATACATGTCTCGCATCTAACAAAACGGTTGTAATTTAACAAACAAAAATCAAAACATCACAAATTAATGTCAATGAGAACCATTTGCATTACAGTAAATAAAATATAACCTACACTTTGGTGCCAACTCTATCTTAGATGTAAACATGCAAACTATATAAAAACTATACTTTGGTCACTAAAAAATAAAATTTGGTACATCAACAGTGTGTCCATATATTTATTCACATATAAAAGTTGAGATGCAAACTCAAACAAGCAAAATTCATATAAAAATTGACCTTAGAATACATGGTAATCATAATTCTAACTAACCAATTAATCTTGACATTGACAATCCTAATCCTAATGCTTCAATCCAACGTTCTAACGAACTCATATTTTCCTCCATACCCTAACTACTCATTCAAATCCTTCGATCCACCGTGGAGGCCGAGGAGGAGCTTCATTACCTTGACAAGGCCGAGGAGGAGCTTTGGGGAAGGTAGGGAGGACGCCGGCAAGGGAGGGTGCGACCAGCAGCTGCTGGCGGTGGGGCGGGTGACTGGCGTGGGCGTCTAGCGTCTGGCGGCGGCGGGCGCGTGAAAGGGAAAGAAAGGAATGGAGAGAGAGAGAGAGAGAGAGAAGAGGAGGCCGCCTCGAGGGCCTCTACTGGGCCCTGCCACGCTGTGCTCGATGGCGCGTCGATGCCGTGCCAAGATCTGTGGCCCGGCAGAGCTGGGCCACGTCACCGGTCAGCGCCCGGGTCGCTGCCACGGTGGCAGCCTCGCTGCGCCGCCATGCATGGCGCGGTAGCGTAGTTTGGCTGTGTCATGTCAGTTGGTGCGTCCAAAAGTGTTAGTTTTGAAGAAAAAATAGTGTCAGTTTTAAAAATAGTTTTAAAAAAGTGTTAAATAAATTCCATATACAGCATGCTGCCATGGTAGACATGTCACTGCTGTCACTGTCACCCATCATAATTCGAAAAAATGTTATACTAATGTTTACAGATGGATCAAAGCCATCATAGAACTAGGCATCACAGTAGGTTTGTCATTGCTCAAGTTGAAAAATAAGATAGTTAGATGCCATCACCCATTCAGGAAATACAGCCACAAGGTTGCTTCAGACCAAAAGACCCACAAATCAGTTCATAACTGATGCAATTCTGAACCACCAAGTTTGGATATAGTATATAACAACAATAAACACAACTTTGCAGCCACTAACCGGCAGCACAGAGTTATAAATATGAGTGTGAAGCATTGTTAAAAATTACAAACAAATAAACACTTTCAGAGAGATTTCATTACATGCATATAAGAATAAATGGATGGCCAATAGATTTTTGAAATTGAAAATAAGCAAACTTACTTGTGTTTGATTGTGTTCCAAGCTTATTCACTTCTTTACTCAGCCACAAAGCACGAAGTCTTGTTTCAAAGCCTAGAAATATCTCTTTGTTCGTGGCATCCTTAAAATCCTCACAAGCAAGGATCTTTACATCATCAGACAGATCAACCATGTCCTTTAACACAGGCAACTGCTCTGGTACTCCTCTTTCTAAAAATTGTACGCATCTCGAAGCAGTCTATTAAACTAATTAAATATTTTCTTAATATTTTTTTGTTTGGGTAACGGTTGGCCAGCCCGTTCAACCCAGTCCTGAGTCCAGCCCTAACCCAAATCTAAAGTCAGGTCCCCATCCCGTCTGTTCCGTGCTTCTCCGTTTACACGTGGATTCGTTGAAGGAGATGACTACGATGAGCCGACTCGACGGCAAACTCCTCCAATTCCTCCGTCTGTGATCCTCGCAACTCGTGTACAGATCCTAAGAGGCAACTTATTTGCATGTTGAGGAAGTGAGCGAGATTTGGCCCCACGCAAATGATCGCCAAACCAGAATTGCCAGCACATGTTCATGTTCGTTCGTCAGGCATAAAAAAAATTCTTAATGCAGTGCAATTGCCTGAAAGAGGCATACAATCTGTCGAATATACGCAATCCTTTAACATTTGTAGTTCTGTACCGAACTGAATAAGTGTAAGTTGACACTATTAGAGATTCCATTAAGTGTTAATATTTAATATAATGTTTAAGCGGAGCCAAAAATGCAAATGTAGTTTTGGAAGCCTGAACTCACTACTACATAAATGAACTTGCGCAGCGTTGCATAATTGGCCTATGTGGCGGGCACTGTTTTTGCCCATCACGGTAATTCGGTGGCCGGCCAGCCGCTGAGACGCCCGCTGCGGTAAATGATTTACTGCAGCGGGCAACCTTATTTGCCCGCTGCGGTAAATCCCCATTTACCGCAAAGAAAAGTAGAATTTTTCAGCTCCTTTAGACGAACTTTTGAAAGGCTTTATTATGAACCCTGTCGACCTTCCTTGGTAGTGGGTTAAGAGGCTTACGACCTCGGGCGAAAGGGTAAATCATGACTTATAGTGAAAGTGAACAACATCTGCAGAGTGTAAAACTGTTATAAGAGCCATGCTCACGGTCACGAGCGGCCTTGGAACCCTTACGGAATAGATGATAAACACTGATGATGAAGATGTTCACTAATTATTACAGTTTATGCTATTCATTATTTATGTTTACCTGATCATGTGTTTATGTGGGCTCGTGGATAAACTTGTTGCCATCCTATTGCTAAAACCATGACTCATTAAAAGCTAATCATAGTTAAACCAGTGTCAGTCTTTTGAGCCTTATGAACCCATGTTATATTCGTTGAGTACGACATGTACTTACGTTTGCTTTATTTGTTGCTATATGTAAGATTTGACTTTCTGGACTCACATATGGTACGTATCTGGTTTGTTCTTAAGACCACATCTGTTTAATTAAGATCTGTTTGCGCAGTGTGCTATAAGAACTGAACGTATGTGTTGTGCTACATTGTTGCATGCGCCGAGCATAATTAGACTACTCAGCCACCTCGACGTCCAGGCCCAGCATTGTGATTATTTGGCCTGAATTAATTACTGTATGTATACAGCTTGTTGGTACCGAACCGCGTCAACCGTACCGGGGACTGGCCGGGGTTGCGTTTTCGCTGGCAGCGCAGCGCGTGGTCTTGCCTCGGGTGGGGCTCAGTTCGCTCGCTCGTCGAACAAGGCTTCCGTCGCCGTTTCCTTCTGGGAGTGGGGAGCAGAGATCGTCGAGCCCCTCCCATCCGACCCGCCACATGTCGAAATCATATCCACTAGGAACTCACAAGATAATAATAATAATAATAATAATAATAATAATAATAATAATAATAATAATAATAATAATAATAATAATAATAATAATAATAATATCTGTCCCGTGGTGTCCTGCGTCACTACTAGACTCAGTGGCTTTGCCGAGTGCTCACTCGCAATGCACTCGACAAAAAATGGGCCGGCAAAGACGTCTTTGCTGTTTATATTTTGTCGGGCACTCAGCAAAGCCGACACTCGGCAAAGTTGGGACCGAAAAAAACCCAAAAAAATGGCAAAAAAAACCCCGAAAAATCTCTGGCATTTTTCACGTAAAATTCGCGGCTACGAGACTAGCGGGATTTGAACCAGCCACCTCTCCCTCATGCTTTCCCTCCTCTAACCACTGCACCACACTACCATCTATGTCTATATTCCGTTTTGATTCCCCACATATTATACTAAACCGAGTGTAAATTGCTCATTTGAGGCCCTAAACGAATTCAAATAAAAAAGTTGTAAACTACAAAGTTTCATAACTTTTCGAGATCTACACTTTTAGTTTAGAAAGTTTTTCCATCCGAGGTCGTTTCCAAAATTTGAATTTTAAAATGTTGAAATTCAAACGCAGTTTTGCATGATAAGATGATTTCAAATCAAAAAGTTGCCAACTACACTGTTTTATAACTTTTCAAGATCTACAAAGTTTATTTTGGTTGTTTCTCCATCCGAGGTCGTTTGAAAAGTTTGAATTTTAAATTTTTGAAATTCAAACGCAGTTTTGCATGACAAGATGATTTCAAATCAAAAAGTTGTCAACTACAATGTTTCATAACTTTTCGAGATCTACAAAGTTTGTTTTGGTTGTTTTTCCATACGAGGTCGTTTGAAAAGTTCGAATTTTAAAATTTTGAAATTCAAACGCAGTTTTGCATAACAGGATGATTTCAAATCAAAAAGTTGTCAATCACAATGTTTCATAACTTTTCGAGATCTACAAAGTTTATTTTGGTTGTTTGATCATCTGTTCATCCGACATGGTCGTTCTAACATTATTCACAAATCTTATATATCTCTCTTGTAGTTTCACAAACTACAAGAGAGATATGTTAGATTTGTGAACAAAATTACGTTCACTCTGTCATATAAAGAAAAGACCAAAACAAACATTGTACGTCTTGATGAGTTATACAACTTTATAGTTGAAAACTTTTTCATTTGAATTAATTTACTGTTTTAAAATGTGCTTTAAAATTTTCTTTGCCTAGTGTGAAAAAAATACTCGGCAAAGAAGCTTATTTGCCGAGTGTAAAAAAACACTCGGCAAAGAGCTTCTTTGCCGATCGACAAAAAAGCTCTTTGCCGAGTGCTTGAAAAAAAAAACACTCGGCCATCCACTTGGCACCCGGCAAGGAGCCGGTCTCCGGTAGTGCGTGGTGCGTATTATAATTTCTGTCACGTACGTACGTTCTCCGCTTCGTAATCCGGCAGCTTGTTGCGATCGGAGTCGTACGTACGCGCGCCCCGGCCCCTACGACTACGATGCATGTCTTTATATATATGGCCATCTTATATAATAATTTATAATCAACAAATCAAGCAGGTAGCTGCAGCCTTCAACGTCCGTACGTACTCGCAAATTATAGATCGAGCTATATACGCGCTAATAAATAATGCAGGGTGTTGTTACTCTTCGATCGTCCTCCACGAGCGAGATCGATGTCACAACCGCTGCCTGCCGGAAGCACACGAGGAGGGTGAGTTCGTGGACGTCGACCTCTGATAGCAGCCGTCGGCGAGCGGCCGAGCAGCAGGCAGAGCCGTAGGGCGCTTGTGTGGAGCGATCAGGGACCAGGTCTTCGGCTGCCTATTCTCGTGTTTGTTGCGGCCTCCATGCGATAGCAAGGAGGAGTATTGAAAAATTCAAGTTGACGAAACAGATACAAGAGGACCAGCTAGCGTTAATTAGATGATGCATGCATGTACAATAGCGGTGCTCAGTGTACGTAGATGTATGCATGACTAGAGGGGAAAAAAGTCTCTGTTGTCCATGATAGAGGCGGTGCATGCCCTTCTATAAAAATCGAGTAAAAATACAAAAAAAAACATGACCAGGCTGAGCCTAGTATTGAGCCCATCGATGAGTCCGCTGTCGAGCCTAGTACCAAACTCACCGCCAAGCCCACCTTCTTGCCCTATCATGTTGTCATCTCCTTGCCCCACCCTGCCGCTTCATCACCAATCTCGTCACCTCCTCGACTTTGAGCTGAACCAATTGTTTGTTAAATGGGATTGTTCCTGAGGGTATCCTGCATGGATAAAAAAAAGGTTTGTATCATAGATTTCCCCCAAGCATGAACTTCCTGTTAAAGAGTGCATTACTTACCATCCATTTCTGGATCAACAGGCTTTATTATGAACCCTGTCGACCTTCCTTGGTAGTGGGTTAAGAGGCTCACAACCTCGGGTGAAAAGGTAAATCATGACTCACAGTGAAAGTGAACAACATCTGCAGAGTGTAAAACTATTATAAGAGCTATGCTTACGGTCACGAGCGGACTTGGAACCCTTACGGAATAGATGATGAACACTGATGATACTGATGATGAAGATGTTCACTAATGATTATTGTTTATGCTATTCATTATTTATGTTTACCTGATCATGTGTTTATGTGGGCTTGTGGATAAATTTGTTGCCACCCTATTGCTAAAACCATGACTCATTAAAAGCTAATCATAGTTAAACCAGTGTCAATCTTTTGAGCCTCATGAACACCATGTTATATTCGTTGAGTACGACATGTACTTACGCTTGCTTTATTTGTTGCTATATGTAAGATTTGGCTTTCTGGACTCACATATGGTACGTATCTGGTTTGTTCTTAAAACCACATCTGTTTAATTAAGATTTGTTTGTGCAGTGTGCTAGAAGAACTGAACGTATGTGTTGTGCTACGTTGTTGCATGCGCCGAGCATAATTAGAGGCTATCCGCACCGCTGAGCGGTAAGCGGGCCTGTACGTGAAATGTGGAGGTTGAGTAGCTACAGCGCAGGTCTCTATATGAATTTGTATGTCACCGTTCCTACAGCGATACTGCAAACCCAGCATCTATGCGTTCCTACGCTATCCTCTCTCCAGCCCAATCTCTCTCCCACACCACCTGCTGCCGGCGCCGCGCACGGGACCCCACGCTCACTCGTCGCTCAGCACATGGATTTGCAGATGGGCATAGAGGTCTCCGCGCGGCAGCATTCTGTGGATGGAAATCTGCACAGCGTGTGGGCCCCACGGTTTTGCATATGGGCATACCGCTCACGCGGTGCTGATAGCCTCAGCCACCTCGACGTCTAGGCCCAAGGTATTCTAAGTACGGTATCCATAGGAAACGTGTGAGACTATCTACGGTGTAACTTAACTAGGGGTAGCAACAAGGTTAGGATAAATAGGAGCGTAGAGAGGATAGTTAAGTTTCTCTAGTTCTAACTTGGGTAAGCTGTGTCTTCTATTATTCAACTGGGGATATTACTAGGGAAAGACACCAATATAGGATGCTTTCCTTCGCAACCGCATCCTACGTGCGCCTACAGACGGGAGGTTGACTACAAAGGATCAACGAAGCTATATAGTACAGGCTATATAGAACTTATGTCACACATGCGATCTACCACCTTCCGGAATGCAGGGGACCTCCACGATTAACCCAAGTCTAACCACCACGCTTACACTTATGATTAATACTTTAACCTAGAACATCTATAGATTAAAGCACTCAAAAGAGAGTCATAATCCTGATGAACAATATAAATAATTACTTACTTGAATCAGAAGTTGATTACCAGATAGATCTCGAAAGCAAGCTCAAGTAGAACTTGGATCCACCAAGATACAAGCCATAGAGAGAGCACCGACAGGCCAGCACCTCCTCCAAACTCTTTCCTCACTATTCTATTTATAAGATTAGATCCTATGGAGGACTAATCTTCTCTTGATTGTTGGCTCTGATCCTGAAGATATGAATTAGGGTTTTAGGGATCTACTAAGGGAGGGGGGGCAGGGGCTAGTATATATAGACCGAAGCATCCATCGTGAGCCCTTAGATCAAACTAACTTAAAGAATGACGTAGATGCAACCAAGAAGGTGGTGGAGAATCGACATAACGAGGCGAAGGCTGACAGGTGGCCCTAGGGGTCGGGCGGCCTATAGGTGGGGCCGGCTGGCCCCAGATGGCAGCCCCTCGGCTCCCGCTTCGGTGTGGTGTCCTCTATAGTCCTCTGAAACCTTTTGGTGCATGTTTCGCGGTGGATAAGCATGATTAATTCTGAAATATAGGTCCGCATTGACGGTTTTTTGGATAAACCCTGTAGAAAATACAGATTCACCAAAACTCATGAAAATTTTATTTTAAACCCCTAGACCTTTGTTGGTGATCACAATTGTGCCCTTATAAATGTTTTATTGATGGTTTATAATGGTTGTTAACTACCATCAACACGCATCCCATACCACACCAGTGTCAAATGCTAAGGCCCTAAGCTCATGTTGCTAGTCATGTCATGCTCAACTGAGGTCATCAGATTGCACCCGTGACAAGGATCGACAACCACACTACAAGGATAGACCCTGTTGGGAACAAGTATGCTATCGGATATGTGGGACCGGGATACCTCACAGGCCCACGTCTGGTCATTGGGCCGAACACCACAAGGAATGAGCCCCATGAACACCAGGCGAATCAGCAAGCGTGGAGATCAAGTCATTAAACGTAGCGAGCCAGCATTCTCGTATCCATGGGAAACGATTAAACCATTGTCGATGAAATCTGGTCGGCAGTCTACCGAGGGGTATACCCATGGTAGTAGATGATCAGTGGAGGTGCGTGTAAGTCGAGAAAAAAGTAAGGCCTTAGGCCCTTTGGTGTATTGCTTTAATATCTTCAGTTTTCCCATGCTAACCGAAATCTTTTATTGGTGTAGAGCTTGTTGAAGCTCTGAGGCAGGCGGAGGCCAAAGCGGGTTTGGCACGTGCTGCCAAGGTGGAGGTGGAAACTGAAACGCGCTTGGCACGTGACGCCAAGGTGGAGGCGGAAACCCAAGGTCTGCTAGCACGGGAAGCCACAGCGCTAGTGGACAAACAAAGGGATGAAGCTCGGACGGCGGAAAAATGACTCGCCGACGAACTACAACATGAGTTATTCTTCATGTTAATACTCATCTTGCTAAGAGAAGCTTTTTAAGACGATTGCCCTCCTTGCCTGCAGTGATCTGAACCGATAGTCAAGCGCAGTTCCACGACTTCGCGCTCCGGCTAGAGGCCAGTAAAGAGACGATGAAGGCCATGACCGATGGGAGAAAGCTCGTGCTAGACCTCATCGACCCACGGTTGCCGGAGCCTGACAGGTGACCGCAGTCAGATGTCATCGTGGAGAGGTGCAGGTCGGCGCTACAGAACTTCAAGCATTACGCTCGTGGCCAGTGGCGGATGCAGGATGAGAATCAAGGGGGCTAAAACAATGGAGATGTTGATTTGTATGAAGATTTAATGGTGATTTGAGGTTTTGCTACAGTATTTTTAGTGGTAAATCAAGTCATTAGGGGGCTGGAGCCCCCCAGCCCCCCTTGTAGATCCGCCACTGCTCGTGGCATCGCTTGTTCTGCTGTGGGCCATGTACTAGCGGTTGTCCGGTCATTCTACCCCTCGGTGAAGCTCGAACGAATCGATGGTGGCTTTGCCCGGAATCTAAGCGACGAGCAAATCACCGCGCTGGAGGAGGAGGTGTCTGATTCGGCAATCAAGCTGGCGGACGACTTGGATCTGTTCGGCGATGATGATCCTCAACCATGATGACATGTAACAAATTTATCTACGTTATGACGAACAGCTATGTATGAAACATTACGTTTAAGATGTACGAAATGTTAATATTTAATATTAATAATGCACGATTAGTCCTTTATCTTGTTATCTTCCCCAACTATTCCACACCCCATGGCGTTAAGAGCTTAGCTCCTGTGCGCGCTTAGGAATATAGGTATTGCCGAGGAGCCACTACCGTCTGCCCATGATGCAAGCACTGTTGCCCTTGCACGTTTAGGTGCTAGACCGAGAACAGGACTTCTTCTGGATAACGCGACGGAGAACGTGGCTGGTCGACGAATCAAAGGGTGATAGTATATGTCATCTTAAAGATGTTTTGTCACACTCCAATTAAAGGACAATATAGAGTGCATACATCTTATGTGCGCCCCAGGAATAGTCGCACACATAAGCCGACAAATTAACAGAAGTATCATCACTGTGTACATACATCACGATATTACATCACGTAGTTCTTAATATAATAAGCGGAAAAGTAAATAACAACTCCAAGCGATGTCTCTGCTCCACAGGGAAGGCCGACTGGTTGACCCAAACCTAGTAATCTTCGGAGAAATCCTCGTAGAAGCTGTCATCTGTTACCCATCCGGGATTTTTATCCAAAAACAAAATAATAACAAGTGTGAGTACACTCATACTCCACAAGTATAGTATGAGGGTTCATGAGGCTCAACAAGGATAGACACGGTTGACTGCAGTTAGCACTTTTAGTAGATCAACATTTTATTATTAATAATCATCAAGTTATGCATACGCTCCCATTTAACCCACATGATCACCTACTATAATTAAGGAGAGAATTTGATCATCATTATAATCTCATCATCATCATTATAAGTCATCCACATGTCAAGTAACTATTTATTCCGTGAGTTTTTCGGGCCACTCGTGACCATGAGCACAGCTGTTATAACAGTTTTAACACTCTGCAGAGGTTGTGTATCTTTACCCATGAGTCATGTTGCCCATATGCCCAGGGCCGTCGACCCCTTAACACTCCCAAGGTGAGCAGACAGGGTACACTATGAAGCCTTCCATAGGCCTCTTCTAACAGTTAGGGTCACGAGGTTTCCTCGGTAGGCAGATATAGAGAACTCCTTTCGATGGCACAATTCCCGCAGGCTATACACATCAGAACAGAGACAGTTCTATACCCAAAGTGACGAGCCCCTCTTGCGCCCTTTCGGGTAACCTCTAACAAGCTAGAAAAGAACCTATTATTGAGCTAAAGCCAGAGCCATATGACTCTCACGGTTGCACTGTCAATCCTAGCTTTTGCCGACAGATAAGTCCTTACGGAGGGTTTAGGGCAACATGATCAACATCATTTGCACCTTCACCCTATATTTCAAGTGTTACCATCATGTTTATCCGTTGGTTCCATTAGTCATAGTGTAGATCATGTTTAGTTAGAGCACTAGCATTCTACCCATGTGCAATAAAACCCATAGGGATCAAGGTACAAGTCAACAAAGACAAGGGTGTCCTTATCGTTGAGCAATATTAGACACATGCATAATGAGTAGATTATATAATGAATAGGACATCAAGGTAGGCCCATGCTATACTTGCCTTGGTTCACGAACTGCTGCTGGTCCTGCTACTCCTCGTACATGTCCGGATTTCCGAAGTACTCCTCACCGTCTGAACTTGAACGACACGAAGTACAACACGTATTCCAGAACAGACATACAAAAAAACATTACTATGATTAGAACAGTACACCAACCATAAATAAAACTGTATGAAATGTTTACCAAAGTCATCTACGTCTCGCTACGATCACAACGACGTGAAATGCACAAAAACGGAGCTACAACGCAAAAGTTACGAGCTATTTAAGGTTCCAAAAGCTAGCTATTAAACTAGACTTAATTGAGAAATTTAAAAGCTTCTAACAGGTCTAACAGTAGCACTAATGCGTAGATTATGAAATTACGAACCTAACGCAAGTTGAACGGGTCGAATCGGAGCAAAAACGATGATTTTATAAGCGTTACTGCAGTGGCAATTTTGTAAATAGATCAAACTATTTTTAGATTTAAAATAAATCAAAACTCGGATTATCCATTCAGATCAAGGACTGCGGGTAATATTTGGCAAAAACCAAGGGTCTCTTTAGGAAAATGACCCATGAAAGGGTATCGGCCTTTCTGAGCCGTTGATTTCGCGATGTGCGGTAGAGATTAGATGGGAGGGGGAGTCAAGGGCGCGGCCGCCGGAGCTAGGGGTGGAGACGGCAGCTCCGCCATTGGTGACGGCTAGAAGCTCCCCGGCGTTGCCCAAGTGGCCGCTACGGTGCATGGTTTGACGAACCGAGGGCACCGGGAGAAAGCGGAGACGACGGCGACCTCGCCTGAGCCCTTTGCGCGGCCCGGGAAGGAGTACGACGCGGTGGCCGCCATAACCGACGGCAAGTGCTCGCCGGCATGCACAGGAATCGAGGCCAACGGCTATGGTTCGACGAATTGAGGGTACCGGGAGAGCGGAGGCGAAGGCGATCACCACCATGCCATTTGCGCGACCGAGGAAGGCTCAGTGCGGCACTCGCCATGGCCGGCATTGGAGGAAGCTCACCGAAGCTCGCGGGGATAGCCCTAGCGGCCACCATTCGAGAAAACAGAGACATGGGGAGCAAGAGGAGAGTGAGGCGATGCTCACTGAGAAGAAAAACAGGGCGGAGGCGGCTCGGGGACGATGGCCGACATGGTGGGGGCGGATGGCTCTCCGGTGACTTGCGGTGCTGAGGATTGCGGCCCTCGCGAGTGGAAAAGGAGTTGGAGTGAGGGAAGGGACGGAAATGGGGTCATGTTTCTCTTTTTGAAGGCCGAGCGCGGTGGGAGATGCTCCCACGATGCCGAACATGGGCGCGGGGCGGTGGTTTCGGCCTCGACCGGGAGAGGCGGCTGGAGGTTGGGGAAGGGTGCCGACATGTGGGCCCAGCACGTCAGCGACAGAGGGAAGGGGCAACGGTTGCCCACGCCGACTGGGCCGGCCCAGCAAGAAAGACGGGAGGAGGGGAAGGAAAGGCGCGTGGGCCAAGGGGAAACGGGCCAACGGGCCGAAAGTGAGGGAGGGAAAAGAGAGTGAATAAAATTTCCTTTTCAATTTCTAAATTGATTTTCCCAATCTAAATTTCAAATGATTTTTAAACCTTTTAGCAATGGAATAAAAAGCAGTCACCACCATAAAAAAATGCATCGACATGAGTGCATAAACATGTAACTGACCTTATCATAAATTTTAATTTCACAAAAATTTATTATTTCCTATATTTGAATGCACACTTCAATACATAAATAAATCATATTTAGCTAATTTAAAATAATAAAAATTTTAGGATGCTACATGTTTAGTATGGAGAAATAAGTAACTTGAGAAAAATTATGGAAAACAAATGGAGAAAACGTCACAGATATAATTATTATTGAAATACATAAAAAAGGTACATATCTTTAGTAGAACGTTTCAAGGATAGAAACGCGTAAGGTGTTCAATACGCCAAGAATTAGGGGTGTCGACGCCGTCTTGATCGCAGAGCCGTTATGACACTAGTCGAGTCATAGCTTTTATATGTATGTACCTTCTTATAATCAGCGATGCAAACCTCCATTCTAGCCGAGAGGTCCATCGCTTCGGTGATGGCGAGTCCTTCTCTTTTGCATTCGTAGGCGGTGGAGACGTTGGCGTGCAAGGTGAGGACGTCCTGCTCCGTTGGAATCTTCAACACCAGATAGACATAATGGGGCACGACCATGAACTTGGTGAGAGCTAGTCGGCCAAGGATGGCGTGGTAGGCGGTGTCAAAGTCTGCCACAAAGAAATTCAGGTACTCAGTACGGAAGTGGTCGGCGCTACCAAACTAGACTGGCAAGGTGATCTACCCCAAAGGTTGGGATGCTCTGCTAGGTACAATACCCCCAAAATGGAGAATCAACGTTGACGAGATCGTCCTTTGTGAGGCCTAATTCAGTTAGGGCTCCAGCGAAGAGGATACTGAGGGCACTCCCACCGTCGATGAGGACCTTCTTGAACCATACATTGCGGATGGTTAGATCTAGCACGAGTGGGAAACACCCAGGGTATGGGATATCTGCCCACTGGTCGGCCCTACTGAATGTGATACTGAATGTGATAGGATGCTCCGACCAGTCCAGATATTTGGGATCGGCGACCGTGTCGTACATGGTGATCGACATGACCTGCCGAGCGGTGAGCTTTTGCTGGCGTTTGCTCTCGGAGGCGGCGCATCCTCCGAAGATTGTGGCGACTGTCTTGTTGGCATCTTGGAAAGCAAGTCGTACATCCTTAGACTGCTCCTCCTCCTTGCCGTCATCGGACTCGTCGTCCTTGCGCATCTGTCGTTTCTGTTGTTCATCGCGGAAAGCTTTGGCCATGCCATAGCATTGCATAGGATTTGGTGACACGTAGGCATTGGGCAGCTTGCTAGTGAAACTGAAGATTGCGCACCTCCAATAACAAATAGTACTTATTTTGACCTACTCAAAAAACATATGGAACTTCGACACTTAATAATTTTACACTTTTCCTATCTGATGGTCGCCTGGGTTTTGTCCGTTTGCCCAGGCGACACGCGGCGCGCGCGAGCGCGAACGCTGGCGACGCGCGGCCGCGCGGGGTCACGGGTTCGATTCCTTTTTGTCGGGTCCGCTCGGGTCCAAAATTGTTGTGCGCACCCGTTACCGAAAATGTTGTCGGCTCCGCCTTAGATTGCAATCCGGACAGGACACTGTTCAAATTCCTAGGTCATCGCGCCCAGACAGGAAGGGATTCGTGTTTGGGGGTCCAGGCGGAGGGGGCGACCGACGATTCCCCTGCTCCTCTTCGTGTTCCTCTTCGTCCAGGCCCACCAGAGGTCCTCCCTCGTCGATTTGGATGCCTACCGGAGGTCTGTAACACCCTAAAATTTTGAAAAGAAGAAAAATAGGAGAAATTTGATTTTTGTATATTTTTGTGAGCATGCAAACTTAGAATGATAATAATTTTTATAAATTTAAAATCAAATATAAGGGTAGAAACATGATTGAGCATTCATGCTGCTGCATTTGAAATTTTGTGTTGAGTGGTTTTAGTCAAATTCAAATTGGATTTGAAAATCTTTTGAAAAATGGCTTTGAAAAATTAGAAAAAGAAAAAGAAAAGGAAATTCATCTTCATTCGGATTTCGGCCCAACTCAGCCGCAGCCCGCCGCCTCGGCCTGCCCAGCATGCGGCCCGTTCTTTTCTCCCGCGCCCCGCGTCCTCTCTCTGGGCCGAGCCCAGCCAGCGGCTGCCGGCCCAGCTTCACCGCGCGTGCGCTGCTCCTTCTCCCGAGTCGCCGACGTTCCGGCCCCACTAGTTAGCAACACGTTTCCCTTTCCATCTTCTTCCTCCGGTGCTTACCAAAACCGGAAGTCACCGCTTTCCCCTTCTTCATCGGATACGGGAGATCAAATCCATCACCGAATCCTCCCCTTTCCTAACCCGGTGCACTGTCGGGCTATAAAAGCCGAGCCGCACCCTCGCCGATCCCATCTCGCCCGTTTTGAAGCAGTTGTAGGCCTCGGGGGTGTTGTCACCGTGAGCGCGAGCTCTACCGCCGCCATCCCGAGCTAAACACCCTCCTCAACCTGTCCTCCGGTCTTCCTTTTGTGTGGGGTAAGATCGCCGTGGGCCGCTCTTTCTTCCGGTGTCTCCAGTTTGTCGAACGGTGGTCGGTAAGGCCGTTTCATCGAGCTCCGGCGAGCTCGGGCCAAGTCCGGCCATGGCGCCGCCGTCGGGCTCCTGTAGCCGCCGGCTGTTTTCTCTCTCCCTCCCCGATCCAATCTGGACCGTTCATTCTAAATCCGACGGCTAGAATTAGAAGATACCGGTTCGTTCGTAATTTTGTAAAAGAAACCCTGAGTTTTTTAGTATATCAACCCGCAGTCCTAAAACGTAAAGCTCAGAGTACGCTTTGATCGGTTGAAAACGTATTTTGTTTCGGTAAATGAAAAATACGCTTTCTGATATTTACAGTTTTGCCATTTAACTTGTTTTAGTCGTAGAATCTCCGTTTTAACTCCGATTTGGTCCATTCAAATTGCGTTAGGTTCATATTTGCGAGCTCTACATGATGATAGAACTGTTCAGTAGGTTTGTAATAATTTATTTTCGAGCTTGAATTAAAGTAATTATTTATCTATAGGAAGTCTTCGTAAATTCATAACTTTGTCGTTTTAGCTCTGATTTTCGTGAATTTCGCGTCTGTGTGATTCTAGCGAGTTGTAGATTCGTTTTAAAGACTTTTTATCTTATTTTCTTACTGTTGGTGTATTGTTCTAATTATAGTCTTGTTTGTCTATGCATGATTGTTCTGGATGAATGCTGTTGCTATTGTTGATCGAGTATAGACGGTGAGCAATTCGTTGGAGATCAAGAGTTTTACTACGAACAAGATCACCAGGACCAGTTTGAGCAAGGCAAGTATAGCATGGGATTATCCTTGTTGTCCTATTCATATTAAGCAAATAATATCATTATGCATATATTCCTTGATAAGGATGACTTAGTATTGATCTTATTCCTTGATACCTATTATACTGCATGGATTAGTATTACTAGTGCTCAACATGAACTATGATCATGTAATTTGACTAATGGAATATGCAATAAACATTAAAAGATAATTTTATTACTGTTTAAGGGTACTAGAGCATGGGGTTACTTTGGTGCTCTTGTTACTCTCCATAAGGACTCATCTATAAGCGAAAATCCGGGATTTACAGTACAACTGTGAGGGCTAAAATGGCTCTGGCTTTAGTCATATAGAAGGACCTTTTCTAGCTTGTTAGAGGTATTCCTTTATGGCGTAAGAATGGCTTGACGAATCGGGTATAGTGCGACCTCTGTCCTCATGTGTATAGACTGCGTGTTATTGTGCCATCAGGAAGGGGGGCTCTACATCTGTTTGCCGAGTGAAATCTAATGGCCCTAACTTGTTAGACGAACCTTCGAAAGACTTCATAGTGAACCCTGCCGACCTTCCTTGGAAGTGGGTCAAGAGATTAGCTACCTCGGGCGAAAGGGTAAATCACGACTCACAGTGAAAGTGTACAACCTCTGCAGAGTGTAAAACTGTTATAACAGCCGTGCTCACGGTTACGAGTGGCCTTGGACCCTTATGGAATAGTGGATCATTAATAATGAATATGTTTTTGCTATTCGTTAATCATTTCACATGGATCATATGTTTATTGATTATATTGAGACACTTTGATATCATTGATATACTAAATTAATGCTATATAAAAGCTACATGCTGATAAACCTATGTTATGCCTTTGAGCCTCATGAACCCCATGTTACACTTGTTGAGTACGAGATGTACTTACGCTTGTTTATTTTTCTTACTTGGATAAAAATCCCGGATGGGTAACAGATGGTGCAAGTAGTGACTACTTCTACTTTCCGGAAGATTACTAGATTTGCTGTCAACCAGTCAATGTGCCTGTGATTGGAGCTACCACGAGAGTTTTTATATTTTACTTCCGCTATGTTATTGTAAAGACTATGTGTTATTAATCGTGATGTAATAACATTTGTGATGATACATCCTTTATAATTTGTTAACTTATGTGTGATTGATCTCTGGGCACACATAAGGGTATGCATTCTATTTGGTCGATAAATGGGTGTGACAAGGTCCTTCCTCATCGTCGTTGTCTTGTATGTTCGATCACGGCTCCCTCTCCCTCTGCTTTGTGCTCGTTTGCTTGGAGGTTGTTCTTCTAGATCTAGCTCGAATCCATGCATGGTTGGAAGATTGGGCGGGGGATTTATCTTTGTGATGGATGATTGGTCGAAATGGGGGATCCGCTGCATATATGTTTTGGGATGCTGTCGGTTCGTTGATGATTCAGGCTATGGGGAGGGGATACGGAAGAGGGGATGAGGACTGGTTGCAGCGGTGGATGTGGTGTTCGTTTGATGCCGTCTTCTATTCCGTGTTGTCATGCATGCATCTCTTCGCGGCCGTGGATGTGGTGTTCATTTCTTCGCGTCGATGAGCACTCGGTGGCGTCATTACTTCTATTTTTGGGCTTTTTTCGTCAGGTCTCTTGTCTACTTTGTTGTCGGTGGTAGGAATTCCTCCATGGTTGAGTTTGTATTGGTTGCCGTCATGGTTGGTTGCTTGGACGACATGCATGGTAGTTGTGGCGCTGGGAGTGGGGGATTTTTGCGAAATGGGGAACTGCATGATTCATACTCTATTTTAGGCTTTTCTATTTTTTTGTTGCTATTTGGTAGATCTGGTGTCTGCATGATTTCAGACTAGTTCAAATATCTATGGTAGTTTGCTCAGACGTGCATGGCAAGTGGGAGGAGCATGTCCTGGAGATGAGCATGCTTCTCCATGGTAGTTGTTTGCTCTGTTCTATTGTGGATTATGGATTGTGATGGGTGCATGTCCTGGAGAAGCATGCATTTGTAGCAGTGAGTGTGGTGTGTTTCTTGCAGACTTGTTTCATCATGGTATGGTATGATGTTGGATTTTGGTTGTGGCCCTGGTTGCTTGCTCTGACGGTAGGCATGGCGATTGGGATGGCAAAATGGGGGTGGGGCTTGCTGGCAGGGCTCTCGTGTGGCAAGCAGAGGTATGGGGTGGTGGGGTTTTCATTTGTTCCATTTCTGCAGTACTAGTATATTGCCCGTGCTAACGCTACGGTAATATTTCGTACATACACGTCAGAACAACCGAAAGACAATAAACAAAATCATTTAAAAAAACAAAATTTGGTTGAATTCACGCCAAAAATATTTGAAATGAGGAGACTGAACAAGGCAATATCAATTAACATTCTCATCACCACTTGAAAAATGAACATCGAACAAGCTCGGTGGCTACATATGGGGAAACAAGTAACACCAAAGAAGATTGTGCACTGTAGACACAAAAAAAAAAGAATAATATTTCCCCTGAAAGCTATAGTCATCTTCCGAAAACAAAATAAGATTCTAAACATAGGCCTGGTTTAGTTTCCACCCAAAAACGTTACACTCTGGAACTAAACAAGGCCATAGAAGGTATAATAAACATTACTACTGCAAAAGAGCAAAAGTATTCTCACAAACACTATGCTATCGATGAGGTGTGATAATCATTTACTTTCCTATTTAATTTTGTTGAGATTTACAAAACTTACTCTCAGTAGTCCAAAGCCTGACGATACGTTTACAATTATTCCAAAGGAGGATAACTGAAGAAGAGAAAGGCAGAAAGCAGTTCCTCTGACAATTTTGGCACCATAACAGATTGTTTCCATACATTGTACAGCTTCCTCGTATGTTTCTTTTGAATTTAACTTCATCCATTCAAATCTCTGATTTACATTCATGCTGAATTTAGTACAGCCGAAATTAGATTTTATTACTGGCTCAGAAAGTCCAAAACATAACGAAACAGCCAAAAATAACCCTATGGGTACATCCATGTTCGGAACTAAAAAAGAATCATCTGATTTTCCTACTGGCTCAGAATGTCCAAAACATATGCTAGCACCGTCAGTCTCACCCCAAAAATCTTAAGCGGAAAAGTATCACTTTTTCTGCTTAGCCAAATTCACTAAGCACCAACAGAGAGGGAGAAGCGAGTGAGAAGGGGTTGCCATATTTACATGCTGCTCAATTGACATAACACCAAATGTTTTGCTTAACCAAAGAGAGCTCTACAGTCTGTGCATCTCTTCGATCAAACTTCTCTATCTTCTTGCTGCTCTTGTCAGCAATATCTGATTATAGCTATGTAACAGCCATACAATAGTTCCATATATAGCCATATAATTATAGCTAGTGGACTTTTCTGAAATTCAAGCAGCAGAGCAATAGTGTTTATTATTTGATATATCTAGCTCTGCTAGGAAAGATTTTTCAATAATTCCAGCATGCAGACATTTAGAACCCCTGTTTCATCCTGTGTAACAGAAATCATCACCATAAGCAAGTGACTGAAATTACTGTAAATTAAAGAATATAAGTTGAGGATGCACCATTCTATGATGGCTAAAGAATAATCATGACTGAATATCAAATCAATCAATTTGATAAACACAGTTTAAGAAATGATCATGACTGAATGATCAACTCATTTGATAAAAACAGATCAATCCACAGAGCTTCTTACAGAAGTCAATTCCCATATAAACAGATCCTAAACCCAGACAAATATGACATGAGATGATGTTCAACCAAAATCAGAGTATTTTTATTTGTCAATGTAAGATACACGTAGGCAAAAAAATCACAAAAAAGACAAAATTGTCTGAAATGAGAAGGATCATCAACACAATAAAATCAAGTCTTATCCAAATAATTTTTTATAGCCAGCCACAAATTGCCATTTCAAAGTGGTACTAATGTTATCAGTAAACACAGCTAGCTACATAACAATGTGGCACAAGTTATCATATTTCAACAATAGGGTAATCCATTACTGTTGAGGTGGCTAAGTTTCTCAGAATTAATAGTAGACTATCTCAGCAACCAAGATGGCATAAAGTATTAACTTATTCTAGACAGTTACAGAAGATATTACACTGAGCTTAAACCTGAAAGTCATACATTCAGGATGGAACAAAATAGAAAGAAAAATAGTAAAATACTCATAAAGTGCACAACTAAGCGGCTACAAGATATAAGGTGCAATTGCAATACTGAAATAAACAAAAACACAGAACATTGACATATAACAACTGATTATATATTAGTATCATCGTGATTTTACTATATATGCCAGCTAATTCAACCCTGTTTTACCTTATGTTTAGAATTTTACGATGCTTCGCTCTATACCAATATCTATATTTATAAAATAACAGAATATGGTAATAAGAAAAACCAAACCTCCAATTTCTTTGCCTTACTGTAGATTTCCCCTGGCGCAGACAAGGAGGGATAAAAAATAAAGTTGCAAATGCTGACAAGTTTGTGAGTGACTGGTATATTCCTAAAGCTTTCAGAACACCGTCGATGTTTCTTGAAATCATATATAGAAACATTTACAGGTTGAGCATGTTTCAGTTGTCCCATGCATTCCAGAAGCTGTTCTGTATCAAATGCATCTGCAAGCAAAGAATACAGTTCATCTCACATGTCAACAATTGAATTCAGCTCTGATCGCTGCCACAGGCAGGGCGCTCGAAACAGAAATGCAGTACAGAGTGATCAAAATTGTAGTCTTCTGAATGCGCAGACTCTTCAGCAGTTAGGCACTTAGGCCATGGTAGAATGAGAGTGCATGCAGTCAACATTCAGAAAAACAACATGAATGAATTGTGTAACACAGGAGAACTACCGATAAGTGGAGCATTCAGACAACTACAGCAGGAAATCTAAGGCTAATTCGTCATGTGCCTTAATGGGACATCCGGAAAAGCACAAAACTATATTACATTAATCAGGAATGCTAGCCCTAAGAAAAAAAAAACTGAGGATGGTGGTAGATTGTTCACCTCAAGATGTTCTGGGCGGCCGGCGCTGTTTTGGGCTCATCGATGCTCGAGGGCTGTGGCTGCGGCAGTCCTGTATCTCGGTGTCACACCCGGTTTTCTAAAGAACAAAACCAGGCTAATCATATGTGTGCCCAGGAAGTCCACACATATGTCAGAATGAAAAAGTATCAAAACAATGTTTATATAAAGCGGGAAGCATACTATATTAACACTTACAACTATCAGAGTGTCGCGGAACGGTCACTAATCTTTTCTTCAGGCTCCAACATCACAGGGACGGCTGACTGGGGGCTCCATATGCCAAACACTTCTGAAAAAAACTTCTGAAAACTCCACTACACTTTCATCCTTCCTCTAAGCAGCACCTCACTACACACTGGAGTGTGAGGAAATAGCAAGAGTGAGTCCATGTCGAACTCAACAAATATAACACGGGGTTCATGAGGCTCAAAGGCATAACATAGGTTTATCAGCATGTAGCTTTTAATTAGCATTATTTCAATATATCAATAATATCAAAGTGTCTCAATGTAACAATAAACATATGATCCATGTGAAATGATTAACGAATAGCAAAAACATATCCATTATTAATGATCCACTATTCCATAAGGGTCCAAGGCCACTCGTGACCGTGAGCACGGCTGTTATAACAGTTTTACACTCTGCAGAGGTTGTACACTTTCACTGTGAGTCGTGATTTACCCTTTCGCCCGAGGTGATCAGCCTCTTGACCCACTACCAAGGAAGGTCGACAGGGTTCACTATGAAGTCTTTCAAAGGTTCGTCTAACAAGTTAGGGCCATTAGATTCACTCGGCAAACAGATGTAGAGCCCTCCTTCCAAATGGCACAATAACGCGCAGCCTATACACATAAGGACAGAGGCCGCACTATACCCGATTCGTCAAGCCGTTCTTACGCCAAAAAGGTTACCTCTAACAAGCTAGAAAAGGTCCTTCTATATGACTAAAGCCAGAGCCATATAGCCCTCACAGTTGTACTGTAAGTCCCGGATGTTCGCTTACAGATGAGTCCTTATGGAGAGAAACTAGAGCACCAAAAATAGCCCCATGCTCTAGCCCTCTTTAAACAGTAATCAAAAGTCATCTTTTAGTGTTGTTGCATATTCCATTAATCATATTACAAGATCATAGTTTATGTTCAGCACTAGCAATACTAATCCATGCAATATAATAGGTATCAAGGAATAAGATCAATACTAAGTCATCCTTATCAAGGAATATATGCATAATGATATTATTTGCTTAATATGAATAGGACAACAAGGATAATCCCATGCTATACTTGCCTTAGAACTTGCTTTATGCCCAAAGCAACTTGCTCTGAAAAACCTCAACTTAATCTTTCATTTGCAACTTCTGGCACTCAGCTTCTGGTCTTCATCTTCAGATCTTTGACGCTCACGGATAGTCTTTCTTCTACTCGTTGCAACCAAGCACAGTAAACAAACAACAAACACAACTAAGAACATACATCAAACAAAAGAAACGCTTTAAAAAGAGAACGCATTAAAGGACACGGTACGTTGCTACAGTCACGAAAACGCAAGAACGACGGATAACGGAGCTACCATTAAAGAGAACACGCGACTATCGAGACGATTACAACATAACGTAGAAGACCGACTATAAACTTAATACATTTTAGTTATTGAAATAAGGTGATAAATATTCTGAAGAAATATTCTAAAATTAAGTTAATCAATTGAATTACAAAGCTAGGTTTAACCCGGTCATATTTTACTTATATATATTTTATAGTATTCAAGTCATCTAAATATTTATAGTTTAGATAACACAAAACATGAGAGAAAACTAATCGAACTACTTTATGTTTCAAGATTGCCCAAGAAAGTCATCATAAATGAAAAGATATTAATGTTGACATTCACCATATTAACATTTAATATTATTTAAGTCACTTAAGCATATATGATTTAGTAAGCACAGTACGCATGATAACAACAAATCGCTCCGTCATGTTTCGTGATTAGCTTAAGCAAGTTGTAATTAAAATAAAATATTTAAGTTGTTATTTATCAAGTTAGCATTTTATTTACAAGATGTCGAGATTATAAATCTAAGTTGCTTTTAATAGATTAAAGACAATAAATACACATCAACAAAATTGCATTTGACATGGCTTTATATGAATCATGCTTAAATGAGGCAAATTGTAATTATAATTAATAAACACATATCTAAGTTTATGCTTAGTTACAAAGGACTAACGTGACAAGATTATATATTATTTTTAATTATAAAACTAATAACAAGCATATTAATTAATATAATATTCAGCTATATATGGAAAAGCATATGACATGAAAAACATTAGTGCTACTGCACAGAGAACGTCGATGCGAATCTAACGCAACTTAATTGAAGCAAAACAGATTTCAAACGAATAAATGCTCGAGGATTAAAGCTGTATAACTATGAAGAGCAGATACGTACTGTAATGTGAAATCATCTACACAAGTCTATCATGTATGCAACGTACTTAGACTAAGCAAATTTTAATTTGAAATATATTATACATTAATCATATTAATCAATTTAATATTGAACTATATATGTAGAAAACATGTGGCAACTGAAAGAAAGCACTTATGTTTCAAGGTTGAACTAAACATCTTATAATTCAAAAGAAACATTTAGTTTAATATTAATTAGATTAACATTAATTTAGAACAGACTGCCTGTGTTGCGTTTAATTAGAAACTCAATTGCACAAGCATAAATCAAATTAATATTTAACTTATAAATTTTAAGGATGTAAGACATGTCAAACGTTGTTGCTAAAACATAACCTCGATCGGCACTATTGCAAAACAACAAGAACGGATTTAAACCGGAATTTCTTTTAATTGGAAAGCTATTAAATAAATATATTAATCTAATTATTATTCAAATTAATAAATTCATAATCAAGTGACATGATAAACATCATTACTCATGTGTAGTTTACATCGGCACAATCACGACTCGACACGCACAGCATCGCAACCCTAATTCGTTTTCTAATTAAAAACTATTAAATTATTAGTAATCATATTAGTATTTCAATCAATAAATTCATAACTATAAGACATGACAAACATTAGCACTACCGTGTAGAGCGCGACGACATGAATCTAACGCGACTTGAACGACTCGAATCGGACGTAAAACATAAATGATATGACCTAAACAAGATTATATGTATACGTATTTCTATTGTATTTTGGGATTTATTTTTCTAAAGGAAAAACGGCAATAATGTGTGTATGACATGATCATGACATCATTGTGATGTCATCAAGCTAGCAATTGGCATGCATGGCCAGCTGCTTGCTCGCTCGTGCGTGTGTGTGCACGGCCAGGAGACGGAGGCAGGGGCTCTTCGTAAAAGGGGCTCGACTACCGACTGACCAAGTCGATGGGGCACGTGATGATATGGGGTTAGCCAGAAACAGTAGCGCCGGTGAGGATAGCCATTGCCGGCGATGAAGAGCTCGTCAGCGTTCAACGAGAACGGCGTATGCGACTCGGGTTTGGACGGGAAGTGCATGGGAACAAGATTAACTCTCGACGAACTCACCTAGAGGGTCCTCGTCGGCGGTGAAGGGACAGCTAGGGCGTGCTGCTCGTTAGGGCGGACGGTGGCTCCCTGCATGCGAAAATCCGCGATGACGTGAGAAAAACAGAGGGCGCGAGATAACGAGAAAAACGGTTGCTGCTGCTTCTTCACCTGGTGCGGGGCTTAGCAACTGGCTATGAACGGCGGTGGATTATTAGGGACAGGTGCCTCCCTGGCGACGTCGGCGACGGCCGGGTTCCAGAGGGTGCACCGGCACGGGTCAGAGAAGCCCTCGGTAGCGAGGAGCAGGACGCCGTTGCACGTGTTGACGTACTCCGTTCTAAAGAACCTCCACCCTGCGAGCGAGCGCATCGGGTCCGGGGCGTCGCCGTTGCCGCCGATGAGCCCGGCACCGGCGAGGTGGTGGAAGCCATAGTATCGGCTTGCGGGAAGCTCCTGATGCTCATGTCTCCTGCTTACGGACGCCGCCGCGAGGTACATGACGTGCGCGCGGGGCAGCGGCGCGCCCAGGCGGCAGTGGAGGCTCCTGAACCACGGGCTGCGGATCAGGGTCCGGTGGTGCTTGGAGAGCGCCGTGCACGCGATCGCGGTGCGGGCGGGCAGGCGCGCCAGGATGGTGCCGAGGATGTCGTCGGAGGCGCCGACGGCGGTGGCTGACGCCCTATTGGTGGCCGGCCTCGTCCTCGTCCTCTTCCTCTTCTTTAGGGCTGGGGTTGGAGCGCCACCGATCGGCGCCGCATTCTTGTCAGCGATCTCATCTTCCCCAGCCGCCCTATCCGATCCTATCGTCGTATAGATCGTGATGGATATCGATCAGCGTGTGTGCCATTCAGAGATAGATAAATTATTTGGGAAGATGTCCTATACATGACGATGGCATAGTATTTATTCAATAAAAATAATGGACAAGAAGATGTAGCTGACCTTTGATTAAACGACGTCATACTAATGTCACGTGAGGGGGAACAATGTCTGTTCCTGCTGCTAGACAGATGCACGCGACCACATCGTTCAAGCTTGTAGCTCGTTCAGAACATGGTCACGAGAAGACGACGACGGCACACGCTAAGCACGTACCGCTGGAGCAGTGACGCTCTCACATAGGGGCAACGCGGCGACGCACGGCAGTCTGCGGCGGCGGCGACACGATAAGAAGGGAGAAAATTCTAATTTACTACACGAGAGATTTCCCAAACTAGGGGCTCCTCTACGGTAGTTTTGGTGTGCTTTTACCCAAGGGATAGGTACGTATATATAGGGAGGAAAACTCTCCACCTCCATGTCAACTAGCGATATGGTGCTAATTGACGTTGCACCATCCACCTTTACTAATAGGCCTAATTAATTATTAAAGCCCATTAGTAAATAAAGACATGGGCCTTTGGGCATGAGGAAATCTGAGATATTTTATTATTTTCGGAATTAATTAATTTCATGGATAAAATAATTCTAGAAAAGTCCAGAATTGAATTTTAAGCCACGAAAAATACCCCGAAGGCTCTGAAAATTCAGGGAAAATTCTCAGAGATATTTTAGAATGAGATGAACCCAAATAAAGTATTTGGAGCTCATGAAAAGATTGATGAAGAGATCAAGGAAAAAAAAATTAAGCTCACGGAAATTGAAATTTTAAATCCAGAAAATACCAAAAAGTTTTCCGATGAGAAGTAAACGTCGTCCTATGGTATTTTGAAAATAACAGCACTCACCAACACCAAAGACAAGCATCACATAAACACCACATTATCAAATTAATATGAGAAAGTTTAAAACCACAATTTTCTATATTTAAATTAGCAACAACTTAACTTATCTAATAAATTTATTCAGATATTGAAATTATTTATTTTATTTAGTGTTTTCTATGCACAGCCCAAAATTAGAAATTTTGGGGTGTGACACTCGGCGCGCCGGACGTTGAGGCCCGCCATCGAGGAGACCATCGAGGCGCTGGTGGGTGCGTGGCATGCTGCCGCTGGGATCAGCGCCGCGCGGAGTGGTTGCGCCGGCCCTGGATCTCGTCGGAGGCGGAGGATGTTGCGCCCAGGCCGTAGGTACAGCGTCTCTGGCTGAGGTCACTCAGCTCGGCGGCCCGCTGTCGAAGCGCGTGTTCCTCGACGTGGTACAGCGTCTCTGGCTGAGGTCACTCAGCTCGGCGGCCCGCCGTCGAAGCGCGTGTTCCTCGACGCGCTCGAGGAGAGAGATGAGCGGTGACACGAGGCCGCAGATGGCGAAGATCCCAGACCAGCCTCCGCCACCGCCACCGCACGCCATGGGGGGAGGGGGTGCGGCCATAGGGAGGCTTCGCCGCCGGTTGGGGCAGCGTGGGGGTCGCCCAGCCGCCGCACCTCGAGCGCCCCACAGGCCCAGGTGGCGTAAGTAGCCGCCGTGCCCTTCGCCAAACCCTAGGCGCGAGCGCTCCAACGCATGGAGTGGAACCGCCGCCGCCGTCTCCCGACCCCGCCTCACGTTTTTGACTTCTGGGCCGCAAGTTTTTTTGCGTTTATTTTCTTTTTCGTAGAAAAATTGAGACGGAGAAGGTGGATTGGTGATTCGATCTCTCGCCGTCGAGGGAGCGTGGGGGCGGAGTGCGTGCGGGGTGAGGGGAGTGAGAAGCCTGGCTTCAAACTTCCTCCGTAGGCCATCAGATCTGATCCAGGTGTTTTCTAAGCCATTGATTTTAACGGAGACAAAGTTACGTGTACGTTTTTCTAGGTGTACAGTATACAAGGCCCTCAGCGGGGGACGTTTTCTTAGGTGGTCCTAGTATAATTTTGAGTGGTGCATTATAGTATAGATTTGGATCTTGCATTTGTGGTGTTTGCATTTGTTCTTGTCCATGAGCAGATTCATTTCTATGCTTCAGTTGGGAGTTGTGATTCTTATGTTGAGATGATTCACAATAGACTTGAATAAAGGTGGTTTAGAGACTGCATGCTTATTGCACCCAAAATGATGATTCGTCCCAATGATTAAATGATGATTTGTGCCTTTTCTACTTGAATTGCATCAGTCCATAGTATTACTGCATCATATGTGTGTCTAGTACATATACTTACTATTATTCGGTGAATAATATTTATTGTTTGCAGGAAGCTAAATAGATTTCATTTTGGAGTCGCTTGTATGAATTTTCATGTTCTGCTATATTAACCTCTTTGCGCTCCCTTTGCTCACTGATTGGGAATCCTATACTATATTGCAACCTACAGCCGACCATTTTTCTTCCTCCTTGGGCATTAGGTTCACATCTTAAAAGGATTTGCACCTCCACTAGGGACAGTTACATTTATTTGAGGCTAATTCAGTATACTGTATAAAACTCCCTATTTTGAAGTTGGGTTAACGGTTTGGTTTTGCTGAAACTAGTACCCGAATGAGAAAGCCTTTTATCCTTTATTATCAAGTTGTTTTGCATGTTAAGGATGTATCAGTTCTGTCATCGGTTTATATGGGTCTATAGCAGTTTCTGAAAACCACCTCTGTTTGCTACTCGACAAATTGGTCTATGTGGGAACTGTCTACACTATTTCTCAGAGTCGTGAAAGTGCCCAGACAAGAAAAGTTAACCTTTCATTCCTTAAGTTTTGGCCTTATTATTTTTAAAAGTGCTCAGACAATAGATTTTTAAAAGCTATGCAGGCTGCTACACTAATGTGCCTTTGGCCTTATTATTTGTATGGAGCAGATAAGTGTTTGCCTCTGCATAACCAAACATAAACACTATTCTGAGTTTCTCTTCCTGATAGGGTGTTTTACTGTCCATTTTTTGTATCTACCATGCTAGTGTATTTTTTTCTGCTCTGTGCATATCTTCAGTGTTCAGAAACACTATCCTGGTTGCCTATATTTTTAGTATCAGTTATGCACTAGTTCACTATCCATTTGATTAATATTAAATGGCCTACTTCTCTATATTTTTAGTATCAGTTATGCATTAGCTGCACCTAATTATCTATTCTTAGACCTGTCACAGGTTGCATGTTCTTGTTGTCTGCTATTTGGTATTGTAATGTGATAATATGTCTGTATAAGTCTATTCTTAGACCTGTCACAGACGTTGTAGGCATGAGCACCACTCACCCTCCAATTCCAATATTTGTCCTCTGCATTGTTTCAAACAGTAGCCTTGGGTGATTCCCAACTACATAACAAAACGAGGAGAGGTTTGTAAGACAGAATTAGGCTTCTAGCCATTGCTCAATTAGAAGGAAGTATTATCTTTCACTTAAAAATATGTCTACATCTTTTGTAGACTAGGTTCAATTCCTCTAAAAATGTAGCCAACAGTTTTAATCATCCAAATGATGGAGCACATGATTCCTATCACTTCTATAAAGGAACATTGAGCTGATTTTTAAAATTTCTAATGATGTTAGAAGGGTGTTGTTATGGTGGATTGTAGTGCAAATTTAGTGCATGCCAACAAACTTTAGCAAATTCCCAAAACGAAAATAGATGTCATGGAGATGGAGATTCTCAAAAGTGATCCAAACAGAGGACATAAGCTTTGTAAAGTCATGATTTTCTTTTCCTTTTTATAGTAGCTGTCGGCCAGGTGTACCTTTATAGAAGTTTGTTCGGATGGCATGCATGGCGAGTGGGAAGGCTAATTGGGGGTGGGGCTTGCCGGTGCTGTGCTCGTGTGGCAATTAGAGGTATGGGGGTGCCCTCTGCATGTTGCCCTCTTCATGTTTCCCTCTGCATGTTGCCCTCTGAATGTGCCCTCTGCATGTTGCTCTCTGAATGTGCCCTCTTCTTTTTATTTTCAGACACACTTTTGAATCTGCAACCATTCGGTCCAGTGCTCTCTGTCTTTTGAATTGAGAAGAAGCTTGTGGTCAAAATGATTGCGAGTCCTAGTTGTAGATAGTAATTCTGCATCTCCCAAGTCCCAAACAAGACGAGAGGTGCTGACAGTGAATTGGTTTTACGAGACGAGAGGATCATCATCCTTCAACTGTGAGATTACAGCATCTGTCCATGCGTGCATGTGTTTTGATATGGTATGCCACCCCCATCTCGTTAGTTAATGAGTCCCAAATGTTTTCATGTCTGACAAACACCTACACATAGTATATCTGCAACTGCCAACTGCAAGCCAGAGAAGTGTTTTCATGTCTGACAAACGCCTACACATATCTCTGATCCGTTGAGCCACTGCTTGTAGAACACAATGTTACAGTATCTCTGTACTTAAGTGGTTAAAGCCTGTAGCCTGTATGCCTGCATCCCTAGCCGTTAGATGTAGGAGGTCAATATTACTCCCACGCCTCTTCTTTGTCCTTGTCTTTCCATAGAAAAAAAATTGTTCTTTGTCATTTGTGGAAACACGCCTGAAGCTTTGTTATTTGTGACTTGTGGAAGCTCACACCTCTTATTTTGTCCTTGTCTTTCCATAGAAAAAATTTGTTCTTTGTCATTTGTGGAAACATGTTTGAAGCTTTGTTATTTGTGACTTGTCGAAGCTCACACCTCTTATTTTGTCCTTGTCTTTCCATAGAAAAAAATTGTTACTTATCATCTGTAATAACACATCCTAAAATTTGTTTTTTTTTGTCATTGTCTTTGTCCTCTGTGATAACACATCCTAAACCATTGTCATTGTACTTGTCATCTGTGATAATACATCCTAAACTTTGTTTTTTTGTCTTTGTCCTTGTCTTTGTGTGTGAGGGGTTAAAGTTCTAGGTCCTGAATGAGAGTAGGCAAAATTGTGGTTATTGTCCCTAGCACTGATGCATAGAGTAGGCAAAATAAATTGTTTTTCTCTTTTTTGGGTTGATAGTAGTTTTGTTTCTAACCACTGAACTGTCGATTATTCTTTTAGTTTCAGTGTCTGTGGTTGGCTTCTACTGGGCAATTTGAGGGATGGCTTTTGTCAATAGAATTGGAAATGAGCTCAGGAGAACTTCTGCGTCATAAGCAACTTGAATATAACAGGGATAGTTGTGAATTTTTTACTGATAAAACCATATATTTTCCTGCCAACTTGAATATAAGTTTAACTTCTTTCCCTTATCTGAATTCTGTATGTTGTGATTTTCAACCTTTGCAGCTTGGACAATATGCCAATACATCTTTTGGATTTTTTAACGGTCAGGGATGCTAGATGTGCCTCTGGTCTGATCCTTGGCTGAAGGTGATGGAGTGACGTGCTAATCCTTGATTTTATTATTTAACTTCTCCCAAACTTTTAAGAAACGACTCTTTGTTGTAGCAAACCTTACAGCACAACTATGTTTTTGTATCATCCTTTGGCTCGAAGGTCTTGCTTCTGAAGCTTTTGATTTGGAGAAGGTAAGAGTTATTTTAATGACCTTATTATATTGTATTCTATATGAAATGCTTTTCGTCTATTGCTTCAATTATAGTAATACCAAATTTCCTTTTCTTTGTTTTACAAGAACTAGCAAGATGAATTGCTTCTACAAGGTATATGGACTCACTTAAGAGCAGGAAGATAAGAAGAGGCATCTGAATTGTGCCATTCTGGTTCCAGGTAGATCAGTCAGGGTAGATTTTGTTATTCTTATTATCATCTCTATTTATTTTGTGGTGCTGGCCATTGAGTATACTTTTAAGCATGGGGAGCTGCCACTCTTTGTCTTTTTGGTGGCATAATTATGTTCCCATTCTTTTGTCCATGCAGCAAGCTCTAAAAACAAGGAGGCTAAAGGATGACACCACCTATGTCGTAGTTGACATTATCCCATCTGATCATTTTGACATCATCGCAATTGTCTCCAAACACATGAACTGGATTCTGTAAACACTCATGTGGAGCTTGTTTTGCTGTGCTGAGCCGAGATCTGTGAGCAAGGAGAGGAGCTCGTCTTTGCTGTAGAGTCCATTTCCAAGTCAACTTCATGTTGAGCAAATCTAGAGCCTAGGTTGTGGCTGTCCACGCATTGATTGGGCAAATGGAAAAAGGGTGCAACGGAGGTAGTTTTTAGAGCTTTGAATTTTTCTTTGAATTGTCTGTCATTTCTTTGAAATGACATTGGGTATGGAAAATTAGTAGGGACAAAATATTTCTTAATTGCACCAATTCGACCTGTCTAACTGGTTTCTAGAGATATTTACCAATTTCTTGATTGCATATTTATAAGTAGTAAATTGCATATTTAAGTTACTGCAATTATGGTGTTTATCATGTGCAATTTCCAGTCTTTATATATAGAACTTTCCTGCTATTGTCAGATAATGTATTCCTAAATAATGCATGTTAAATTGTTACTTTGTAAGTCATTATTGTTAAATTGCTATTATATGTGAATGTTTCAAGATAAGGGTCAATTAACACCCTTGAGTTAGATGAAATGCTAAACCTTGTTTTTAATTTTAGTTTGTAATACTACTGGTTTGTTGCATTTCTAACCTATCAATACATAGAGATGTCTAACACTCTCTATTTTTTAACTATTTACAGGAGACTATAAAGAAAGAGGAGGAAATTAGCATGGGTCCTCTGTCAGTGTTAATGATGTGTGTTAAGAACACCCAGGTATCTAATTTATCCTGTTTCCCTTACAATATTGGTATAATTTTATTGTAAGGGGTCATCTTATAGGCTGGTATAATTTTCAGCCCAATTATTGCTTTTTAACACTCAGTGCTAGTGAGGAGGAAGTGCCAATACATATAACATTTGTCTTTTATGTTCCTATTATTACTTTTTGAAATGAGTAAAACTCTATTGCCATGACTAAAAATGACGTTCGCACCTACCATAAAAAGCCCACTCCTTTTGTTAAATTGTGACTTGTTAAAGCACACTCGTTTTGTTAATTGTGACTTGTTAACTTGGCAACTTGTAGGATTGTCATTTTAGTGAATGGAGCAGGTTTCTGTGTGTAACACCCTAAAAATTTGAAAAGAAGAAAAATAGGAAAATATGAATTTTATATTTATTTTTGTGAAGCATGCAAATTTAGAATAAGAATAATTTTTATAAATTTAAAATCAAATATAAGAGTAGAAACATGTTTGTGCACTCATGCTGTTGCATTTAAATTTTTGTGATGAGTGGTTTGATCAAATTCAAATTTGGATTTGAAAATCTTTTGAAAATTGGCTTTGAAAAATTAGAAAAAGAAAAAGAAAAGAGAAATCCGTTTCATTCGGAATTCGGCCCGTTTCTCTTCGCAGCCCAGCGCGCGCGGCCCGCTCACTCCCGCGGCCTCCTTCTCCTTCGTGGGCCGAGCCGCGGCCGCCGGCCCAGAACGCACGCGTGCCTTCCTTCTCCCATTCCAGTCGCTGACGACACGGGCCCGCACGTCAGGTCGCCTCCTTCCTCTAGCCACCGTCGGCTTCTTTCCAAAATTCTCCCGATCCGATTCCATCTCCTCAATCTTCCCCTTTCCTTCTTTAGCGATGCCTCCTGGCTATAAAAACGAAGCCGCCGCACCTCCCCGCTCCACATTCGCCCGCAAATCGCAGCCCCAATACCTTGTGGTGGCCACGGTCGAAGTGCCGCCCTAGCCGCCCGCCTCTCCGAGCCGCACGCGCTCCTCGCTTCGTTCTCGGCCTCGATTTTGCTATAGGTAAGATCGCGTTGAAGTTATCTACCCGCTGGTGTTTTTGCTTCACGATTTCATCCACCGTAGCGCGAGTTAGCCTTCTCCGGCCATGGCGCCGCCGCGGAGACTGCCGTCGCAGCCCTGTTCCGGCCGGAGCGCCGCCGGCCTCCTCCCCGATCCAATCTGGATCGTTGATTTTGAATCCAACGGCTGATATTAGAAGATACCCGTTCGGCCGGGAAACTTGCTAAAGAGCCCCTGAAGTTTTTAAGTTCTTAACCCGCAGTCCAAAACGTATTATCCCGCGTTCGTTTTGATCTGTTGAAAGCGTATTTCGTCTCGGTAATTGAAAAATACGTTTTCTGATATTTACAGTTTTGCCACTGAGTTTGTTTTAGTCATAAATTATCCGTTTTAACTCCGATTTGATCCATTCAAATTGCGTTAGATTCGTATTTGCGAGCTCTACATGATGATAGAACTGTACAGTAGGTTTGAGATAATTTATTTTCGAGTTTATATTAAAGTAATTATTTATCTATAGGAAATCTTAGAAAACTCATAACTTTTACGTTTTAAATCCAAATTTCGTGATCTTTATGTCTATGTGATCGTAGTAACGTGTAGAAGAGTTTTACAAACTTGTTATACTGTTAGTGTTACTGTTGGTTAGGTTTTCTATCTTTAAGTTCCGATGTGAGATTTAATCTATTACTTTAATAAAGTAGATCTTGTTTAAATCATATCTTCTACGTTTTAGATCTGTTTTAGCTCATTCGAGTTGCGTTAGATTCATAGCAACGAGATCTACGCGTTAGTGACAGTGTTTACCATATTACTAATTCTGAAATTTTATTGTTTAAATCATATCTTGATTAATAATTATGCAACTGGGTTTTGTAAATAAAATATGATTTGTTTTACTTTAGTTTCATAATTTGAATCTAAAATTTGACTTAATTCCATATATAGTATCTATAAAATATCTTATATATGTTATTATATAATTAAAACACATGAAGCTAATAGTTTTATATTTTCTCCTATGAGCAAATCTTTCGGTAGATGTATCTTTTCAACCGTAGCTTCGATTAGAGTGCTTTTCGCGTCTGTGTATTCGTAGAGAGACATAGATTCGTTCTACAAACTTTTCATCTTAATTTTATGTTTGGTGTATTGTTCTAATTTAGATCTATTGTTTGCTTCGTGTATGACTGTATGGATGTGTGTGTGGTGATTTATTGATCAAGTCCAGTCGGTGAGATATACGTGGTTATCAAGAAGAAGAAGAAGAACGTTGAAGATTTAAAGCTTACCGAAGGATCGGTATTTAAGGCAAGTATAGCATGGGATCATCCTTATCTCCTATTCACCTTTAATATACTTAATTCATGTGCATGTGTCTACCTTGTTACCACTAAGGATATCCTAGTTTTTGTATCTTGTACCTTGACACCCATGGGATATTGCATTGGATAGTATTTATGCTAGTGCTCAAGATAAATAACCATGATCTGTAACTTGACTAATGGTATATGCAATCAACGTTTAAAAGATGCTTTATAGCAACATGGCTCAAGAGGGCTAGAGCATGGGGTATTTTTGGTGCTCTAGTTTCTCTCCTTAAGGACTTATCTGTAAGCGAACATCCGGGACTTACAGTACAACTGTGAGGGCTAAAATGGCTCTGGCTTTAGTCAAGTATGAGGACCTTTTCTAGCTTGTTAGAGGTATTCCTTCATGGCGTAAGAACGGCTTGACAAATCGGGTATAGTGCGGCCTCTGTCCTTATGTGTATAGGCTGCGCGTTATTGTGCCATTTGGAAGGGGGGCTCTATATCTGTTTGCCGAGTGAATCTAATGGCCCTAACTTGTTAGATGAACCTTTGAAAGGCTTCATAGTGAACCCTGCCGACCTTCCTTGGAAGTGGGTCAAGAGATTAGCTACCTCGGGCGAAAGGGTAAATCACGACTCACAGTGAAAGTGTACAACCTCTGCAGAGTGTAAAACTGGTATATCAGCCGTGCTCACGGTCACGAGTGGCCTTGGACCCTTACAGAATAAATGATGAACACTGATAATAATGATAATACTGATGATATTGATGTTCACTAATGATTATTGTTTCTTGCTATACATTATTCTCGTTTACATGATCATGAGGTTATTTGGGATTATGTTAAACTTGTTGCTACTCAACTGCTAAAAAGATGACCCACTAAAAGCTATTGCAGTAAACCCGTGTCAACCTTTTGAGCTTCATGAACCCCATGTTATATTTGTTGAGTTCGACATGGACTCACTCTTGCTATTTCCCCACATCTCAGGAAGAGTACCAGACTGTTAGATTCTGGAATTGTTAGGCTTGTGATCAACCAGTTAGTTTGATCCTGGAGTGAAGGTTGCACCCGGTGTTCGGAGTTGTCTTTCCGCTGTGTTACTCTTTAAGGTATACTTTATACTATTGAGTTATGTATATTAAGCATTTGTCTTTTGATATTACACTTATCTGTGGCTATATGTGAGATTTGTCTTCTTTATTTCACATATGGTGTATGTCTGGTTTTGTCCTTAAAACCGGGTGTGACAGATTGGTATCGGAGCAATGCTGACTGTAGGACGCAAGCCTAGTTAGAACTGGACGTTTAGCATGTTCTCATTGTTGCCTATTTCTTGCTTCTCTTTAACTTTGTTATTTTCTCAAAGTTATGCTTAATTCTATCCCCGTTCTGTTATAAAAACCTTGTCTCTATTTTGAACCTTTTCTCCTTATCTATTAGACGGTTCGTGACGAGAAGACTATGGATTTCAGAGGTTAAGAGGACTGAATTGTGTCGCTCTTGCTCACTTTTGACAAGAAACCATTAGCGATGCAAAACCAATTACTAGAAGAAATGGCTCAACATGGGAATTCTCAACGATGCTCATCTCAAGGTCAAGCCAACATATCCAAGGGGCCAGAGAAGATACAAGTAGCAGAAGCTTGGAAGAATATGAAATCCAATAAAGATGTTGATAATAAGGCATTTGGAGAGCAGGAACAATGTCACTGCTGTAAGCATTATGGTTTTCCCTGTCTTCGAAACGAGTCTAATAAGGGGAAAGTTAAGGTGGATCCAAATTTTGCGATCAACATGGACAAGAAGAGAAAGGCAATCTCATTAGAACCACTTGTGGAAAGCAATCAGCAAGCGAGTTATACTACATTGTCACATGCAGCCCTGATCCTCTGTCAAACAAATCCAAACCCTGAAGAGTTAGAAGCCCCTCCCGCTAAAACTACTCCCCATGAAGTAGTCATAGATGGGTGGACAATTACCTATAAGGAGTATGAACCCCGAAAGGCCAAATAAGCTAGGAAACAAGCCAAAGGGACGAAGGTGAACTTTTATGGCCAGCAAGATAGCAGCATACCAAACAACAGTTCCTTGGAGTATGACATCACAAAAGATCCAGCTAAGAGAAAGTGTTATCATTGCCAGCAGGAAGGACATTATATCAAATCTTGCCCACAGAAGAATCAACAACAGCAAGACCCAGGATAGGATGTCCAAAAGGAGCATGTGCAGGGAAATAAATTAAAGAGAAATTACATCCATGGAAGGTTGAAACATGTGGATATTTCCACCATTCCTGGAGCTAAGGAGGTCGTGTTTGGATCAATTCCAGTAAGTTCAGGAAATGCCAAGGTTTTGTTTGACCCCAGTGCCTCACATTCGTTCATATCTAGACAATATGCAAAAGATCATAACATACTTATGCTTCCAAGGGGGAAAACAGTGATGATTAAAACTCCAAGAGGTGAAATAAAGGCAGACCGCATATGCCCAAAAGTTAGTCTGGACATAAATGGGGTAAATTTTAAGGTAAATCTCATTGTTTTGGAATTAAGGGACATTGATGTTATCCTTGGAATGGACTGGTTATCTACTTGTAAAGGAGTGATTGAGTATGCCCAATGTTCAGTGTTTCTAACTACACTTTCAGGAGAAAGGATTAAGTATGAGGGTATTAAATCTATACCTGAGGGATACCAGGTTGACCCATCTTAAGGTATGAGTTATAAGAATGAGAGATGCAGAGATTCAGATGTCCATATAAAGCAATAAGGAATGTAAGAGACGTTATCTACTCTGGATACTGCTACAATCACACCATATTTAAGGAATAGGAGTTATGTCCCGTGTAATAAAACCGTTAGTAGCCAAGTTGAGTCGTCTTAATGTGTGGCTAATGAACATTTAAGTGTTTAGTTGCTTTGTGCTTATGTTTATGTTTGAGTTGGAATTTTGTAATGAGTGGAATGATCTCGTGGGTTTTGACCATGATTTCATTTAGTTTATATGTATAAGGTATAAGGATTAATGAAATAAATAGCTGGGTTTTGGTTATCTCCTGCTTTCTATATCTTGTCTTTCGGAGCAGCCTGTCTTTATCAACTTATATCTCTGTTCTTGAAAGACCAAAAATCATGAGAGAATTCTGGACAAGAGTGGACTTCAACATCTCTCTCTAAATGCAAGAACTACCCTCATAGCTATTTTGGTTTGGGAGATACAAAAAGCATAAGGCAATGTATATGTGCTGTCATAAACCTGGAACAGTTTCTGATAAGTACTGTTTTCGACCAAGTTAACTACAGAATCTGGAAGTGTGTTCTATAAGAAAGTTGCAGAGAATTTTATAAGATTTCCATCGGTGTAAACTACAGCTTCATTGGATTAACAGAATGAGAGTTACAGCTGTTTTACTGCACTGCTGATTTTCTGTTCGTGCGAAATTTCAGATTTCTTGTTCTTACCCATACACAGGAGTATCATTGGGATGTTAGAACACTTTTTAGCTCATCTAGAAGAAGGGTTCAAGCTACCCTATTTGGTGTCCCTTATTTTAAGGGGGGTAGCCAATGTAAAGAAGGATTATTAAGATTGAACTCTTTAGTTGGAAGTATTGGTTAGTCTCCATGATTGAGTTGCCACTCTTGAGCAAAAATGTTCTGTGAACAAGGTTGATAATTTTGGATCCATGGAGACAAAAGTTGTCCTTTTGGATAGTTCATGATTATGATCATCTATACTTGCTCGTGTTGCTGATGTTGGTCACTTGATGACAGGAAGTGTAGTGTCTCATGACTCAGGAGCCCTATATGACGTCTCGCACTAATATGTGGGAAAAGATTGATGTTTCTGCCATTGAAGGATGTTATGGGTATGATGAAGCCGAGCACTATCAAAATAACAATGTTGAAGAGCAAGTTGGGAGTGAACTAAGTCAGAATCCACAACAACGAAAGCGAAAAAGGAAAGCCCTTAAGAAGCCTGTTCAAGGAAGCAAAACGCAGCAAAACTATGTCAATGGAAGACTGAGCAATGTGGATATGGATAAAATTCATGGAGTTACCAAAGTAGTGGGAGGTTATATTCAAGTAAGCTCAGTACAAGTTTTTGCTTTATTTGACCCTAGCGCTTCGCATTCTTTCATTTCCGCCGACATGGTAGAGACGTGCAAGATGGTGAAGTGTCCAATGAGGAGGCCTTTGCTAGTTCAAACCCCAGTGGGAGAAATACAGACAAATCAGATATGCCCGAATGTCAGTCTTGTCATAAACAAGGAAAACTTCACCGCAACACTCATTGTGTTGGAATCACTTAAAATTCACGTGGTTCTTGGTAATGGATGGCTCTGTGCATACAAAGGAGTGATTCATGGTACTCGGTGCACAATGCTCTTAACAACACCGTCAAGGAAAAGAATTGAGTATCAAGGTGATCGACTTTTACCTGAGGGAGATGAGAATGATCAATTAGAAGATAGGTACACCAAGGATAGCAAAGTGGACCATGAGTTTACAGAAGTCATAGCAGAGGAACAAATAACTTTGGAGAAGCTTTTAAGTTCGTTTAGATCAAGAGACCTCAGGCAAATGTTTGAAGGAGTCTAAGAAAAGGTTGAAGTAAAACCCAAGTATTAGCTTTGTCAGATCCAGACAAGAGCTTCATATCTACAATAATGCACCTTATCAAGATTTGGGATGTGTCCTTATGCAAGAAGAAAAATATAGAACCTTGTTCAGTAAGTCAACTAAGGAAGTGTGGGTTGAATTACCTAACGTGTTATCTGGAGTTTTCTACTATGGAGTACTGTCTTTTGAAAGAAAAGTGACATATAGGAGGGTCACAAGAATCTACAGGACATCTTCGCTAAGTTGGTCTTGAATTTGTGATATCCTCGTTGGAATGAAATGGATTAGGACTTGGAAAAGTGCTATTACTTGGAGAAGTAAAAGTCGCAGCCGATGCCCTTAGCAATGGAGAATAATGCTAAGAAGGTTCGGGTGACACCAAGGATTAAGAATCGTATTCCAAATTTGAGCAACTTGACCAGAATCATTAATGTTTTGAAGGTTGGTAGTAGAAATTCCTTCTGACTAAGAGATTCGTCAGGCTCTGTTGGAAGATAAGTATTTTAAGGAAGAAAATTCATATTATAGGAAAGGTGCCTAGTGATTGGAGATACCAGAGTATTGTTTGGAGCATTTGTCAAAAATATTGGAATTAGTTACATGTATGCAAAGTAAGACGGAATTCTTATCAAGACGATGGAACTACACGATGAAGTAAAGAACAATCTAGAGACGAACTATCCCTATTTCTTTTGCCATCATCTTCCGAATCTCGGGACGAGATTCATCTTAAGGGGGTAGAATTGTAACACCCTAAAATTTTGAAAAGAAGAAAAATAGGAAAATATGAATTTTATATTTATTTTTGTGAAGCATGCAAATTTAGAATAAGAATAATTTTTATAAATTTAAAATCAAATATAAGAGTAGAAACATGTTTGTGCACTCATGCTGTTGCATTTAAATTTTTGTGATGAGTGGTTTGATCAAATTCAAATTTGGATTTGAAAATCTTTTGAAAATTGGCTTTGAAAAATTAGAAAAAGAAAAAGAAAAGAGAAATCCGTTTCATTCGGAATTCGGCCCGTTTCTCTTCGCAGCCCAGCGCGCGCGGCCCGCTCACTCCCGCGGCCTCCTTCTCCTTCGTGGGCCGAGCCGCGGCCGCCGGCCCAGAACGCACGCGCGCCTTCCTTCTCCCATTCCAGTCGCTGACGACACGGGCCCGCACGTCAGGTCGCCTCCTTCCTCTAGCCATCGTCGGCTTCTTTCCAAAATTCTCCCGATCCGATTCCATCTCCTCAATCTTCCCCTTTCCTTCTTTAGCGATGCCTCCTGGCTATAAAAACGAAGCCGCCGCACCTCCCCGCTCCACATTCGCCCGCAAATCGCAGCCCCAATACCTTGTGGTGGCCACGGTCGAAGTGCCGCCCTAGCCGCCCGCCTCTCCGAGCCGCACGCGCTCCTCGCTTCGTTCTCGGCCTCGATTTTGCTATAGGTAAGATCGCGTTGAAGTTATCTACCCGCTGGTGTTTTTGCTTCACGATTTCATCCACCGTAGCGCGAGTTAGCCTTCTCCGGCCATGGCGCCGCCGCGGAGACTGCCGTCGCAGCCCTGTTCCGGCCGGAGCGCCGCCGGCCTCCTCCCCGATCCAATCTGGATCGTTGATTTTGAATCCAACGGCTGATATTAGAAGATACCCGTTCGGCCGGGAAACTTGCTAAAGAGCCCCTGAAGTTTTTAAGTTCTTAACCCGCAGTCCAAAACGTATTATCCCGCGTTCGTTTTGATCTGTTGAAAGCGTATTTCGTCTCGGTAATTGAAAAATACGTTTTCTGATATTTACAGTTTTGCCACTGAGTTTGTTTTAGTCATAAATTATCCGTTTTAACTCCGATTTGATCCATTCAAATTGCGTTAGATTCGTATTTGCGAGCTCTACATGATGATAGAACTGTACAGTAGGTTTGAGATAATTTATTTTCGAGTTTATATTAAAGTAATTATTTATCTATAGGAAATCTTAGAAAACTCATAACTTTTACGTTTTAAATCCAAATTTCGTGATCTTTATGTCTATGTGATCGTAGTAACGTGTAGAAGAGTTTTACAAACTTGTTATACTGTTAGTGTTACTGTTGGTTAGGTTTTCTATCTTTAAGTTCCGATGTGAGATTTAATCTATTACTTTAATAAAGTAGATCTTGTTTAAATCATATCTTCTACGTTTTAGATCTGTTTTAGCTCATTCGAGTTGCGTTAGATTCATAGCAACGAGATCTACGCGTTAGTGACAGTGTTTACCATATTACTAATTCTGAAATTTTATTGTTTAAATCATATCTTGATTAATAATTATGCAACTGGGTTTTGTAAATAAAATATGATTTGTTTTACTTTAGTTTCATAATTTGAATCTAAAATTTGACTTAATTCCATATATAGTATCTATAAAATATCTTATATATGTTATTATATAATTAAAACACATGAAGCTAATAGTTTTATATTTTCTCCTATGAGCAAATCTTTCGGTAGATGTATCTTTTCAACCGTAGCTTCGATTAGAGTGCTTTTCGCGTCTGTGTATTCGTAGAGAGACGTAGATTCGTTCTACAAACTTTTCATCTTAATTTTATGTTTGGTGTATTGTTCTAATTTAGATCTATTGTTTGCTTCGTGTATGACTGTATGGATGTGTGTGTGGTGATTTATTGATCAAGTCCAGTCGGTGAGATATACGTGGTTATCAAGAAGAAGAAGAAGAACGTTGAAGATTTAAAGCTTACCGAAGGATCGGTATTTAAGGCAAGTATAGCATGGGATCATCCTTGTTTCCTATTCACCTTTAATATACTTAATTCATGTGCATGTGTCTACCTTGTTACCACTAAGGATATCCTAGTTTTTGTATCTTGTACCTTGACATCCATGGGATATTGCATTGGATAGTATTTATGCTAGTGCTCAAGATAAATAACCATGATCTGTAACTTGACTAATGGTATATGCAATCAACGTTTAAAAGATGCTTTATAGCAACATGGCTCAAGAGGGCTAGAGCATGGGGTATTTTTGGTGCTCTAGTTTCTCTCCTTAAGGACTTATCTGTAAGCGAACATCCGGGACTTACAGTACAACTGTGAGGGCTAAAATGGCTCTGGCTTTAGTCAAGTATGAGGACCTTTTCTAGCTTGTTAGAGGTATTCCTTCATGGCGTAAGAACGGCTTGACGAATCGGGTATAGTGCGGCCTCTGTCCTTATGTGTATAGGCTGCGCGTTATTGTGCCATTTGGAAGGGGGGCTCTACATCTGTTTGCCGAGTGAATCTAATGGCCCTAACTTGTTAGACGAACCTTTGAAAGGCTTTATAGTGAACCCTGCCGACCTTCCTTGGAAGTGGGTCAAGAGATTAGCTACCTCGGGCGAAAGGGTAAATCACGACTCACAGTGAAAGTGTACAACCTCTGCAGAGTGTAAAACTGGTATATCAGCCGTGCTCACGGTCACGAGTGGCCTTGGACCCTTACAGAATAAATGATGAACACTGATAATAATGATAATACTGATGATATTGATGTTCACTAATGATTATTGTTTCTTGCTATACATTATTCTCGTTTACATGATCATGAGGTTATTTGGGATTATGTTAAACTTGTTGCTACTCAACTGCTAAAAAGATGACCCACTAAAAGCTATTGCAGTAAACCCGTGTCAACCTTTTGAGCTTCATGAACCCCATGTTATATTTGTTGAGTTCGACATGGACTCACTCTTGCTATTTCCCCACATCTCAGGAAGAGTACCAGACTGTTAGATTCTGGAATTGTTAGGCTTGTGATCAACCAGTTAGTTTGATCCTGGAGTGAAGGTTGCACCCGGTGTTCGGAGTTGTCTTTCCGCTGTGTTACTCTTTAAGGTATACTTTATACTATTGAGTTATGTATATTAAGCATTTGTCTTTTGATATTACACTTATCTGTGGCTATATGTGAGATTTGTCTTCTTTATTTCACATATGGTGTATGTCTGGTTTTGTCCTTAAAACCGGGTGTGACACTGTGTGTGGGTTGTTCGTTTCTATGTTAGTGTATGTCACTGTTTGACTCGGCGTGCACATCTCTCCCTCTCTCTTTCTCTTTCTCTCTCACACACAAAAACAGTAGCTAAATTACTATGACATTTTTTGTTGATGTATATCCATGTAGTGGTATTTTACCTGTAAATGGTTCACTGCTCTGTCGCACTGAGTAAATGGTTCACAATCACAATCTGTGCATGGATATCCATGCAGTGGTATTTTACCTATAAATACTTGTGTTACCTGTAAATGGTTCAATCACAATCTGTGCACTACACAACTCGATGAAGGACTTAAAAATCCTGCTACATTTTCCATTCAAAGTATGTTCACAAAGATTTCTTTAGACAAAAGAACAAAGTACCTTGAAATTCCATTTTCCTTATTAATAAATATCAATCAATGTAGACACTTTCCAGAGCAAATGTAGCTTCTCCTTTTATATTAGTATGCTTCAGGAACTGAATAGGTTTGAGTAGATTTTCTATATGCAATAAACAGTTGGTATTTTTAGAATCTAATTTCTTTTGATTTGTTACATGTATAAGTTGTTTTTTCCTGTATAAGTTGTTTCCCAAGGTCAACATGACAAAGCGTCCATATGCTTGTGTTATTGTTTTCTGAATATCATTTCATCCTTTTTCAGACTAAACAAATGAAGAGAATAGGCAATGAGCTAGATTCTGTCCACTTTTCACTGAAGAAGGCTAGTCAAATGTTGAAATAGATTGGTCGTCAGGTTCTCCCTCGCTCTCTAGCACTCAAATGCTTGTTTTTTTTGTTATTCTCTTATGTTACTGAATTTTACAAGATTATCCATTTCAGGTTGCTATGGGTGCTGCATGCGGTGGTGGCTAATGATGTCTTTTCACTGATGATAGTCCTGTGGTGAGTATATTACTTTGAATGACCCATGTTGTAGGAGCTCACATCTTATATTTTGGTGACTGTCATCACCTTTGTCATGCTTACTGTTGCCTCTCTCTCTCTCTCTCTGTTTTTGAACATTAGAGTAGGGATGTTTATGAGCTTAGGGAATTATTTCATTTGCCATCTTGTGAACATTACAGCAAGTCTGTCGCTCTGATATTTGTAAGTATATGAAGCATAGGCTCGAATTACTCACATTATAACAAAAAATAAATTTGTGGGAGCATGGGGTGCTCTTAGTATGTCATTTTAGAGGAGATGTCGAAATGCTTCAAAGTCAATCAGGTTGTTAAAATTTTAGCATGCTTTTCCCAACTTGTGCATTTTTACATCCTACAACTTCATAAAATAGTCCAGATATGCTTTTATCCTACTTAATATAAGTGTAATTGCTTTTTTGTCCAGACCTGTAAATTAACCTTGGTTCGTGTACTTCCTACAGGCTTCTAATTCTTCCCAATCTGATCTTGCAGGTAGCCACTCAGTTGATATCAGCTGCAACTATCATCTATGCTCTAAGAAACCTGAGCCATGCTTCTACAAGAGCTGTGGTTCTGAGACCTTGGTTTGTTGCACTAGTGGTAGCTGGAGCTATCGAAAGGCTTGCAGGATTGGGGCTAGGAGTTCCCATGGAGCGCGACTGGGTTATGTTGGTAGGGTTGCTAATCCCCATATTGTTGTAGACCGTTCCTTTGTGTTGTTAGGGTTGCTAATCCCCATATTGTACCTTGTATCTGTGTGCTATTAGATACCTAATTGGAACTTAGGTGGCCTTGTTTCTATTGAATAGAATACTTATAGGAGATTAGTGAGTCAAGGTCTATTCCCACTCATTTACATCTGTGACTCTGACTGTGCAGATTTCTGTTAGAGAATAGTAGCATTATGTTGCTACTCAAGTATAAGGTATGTTCTCTATGTAACACACTCTTCTGTTAGATTTCTGTTGTGACAATCGCTACATGTAAATGGTCTGATTGTTTGGAATGCTTGTGTGTTTGGAGAGCATGTGCAATATACGCTTGTGTGTTTGGACTGCAAGACAAAGTGAGTAGCTCGATGTTCTTCTGTTGAGCAGGGGAATGTGCCATGGTTTTACTTTTTTGGTGGATGGTTGGGTATAAACTATGGTAGTTTTGTCGGGTGGCAGTTTACACTCCAAGCCCACACATGTTTAATGTGATTTGTGCTAACATAGGTTTTTCTTTGTTTATTGTGATTAGTGCTAGCTCACATCAAATTTTATCATTGTCCTTTCATAGAAAATATTTTATATAATTGCATTATCAACAAGTACTACTTGCACTATCTTAAAGGTGCAATTTTCATATATATGTTCTGTAACTTTTCAAGAATATATATATTGTGTTCTTTGTTTATTGTGATTTGTGCTAGCCCACATCAAATTGTGTTCTCTATTTATTGTGATTTGTGCCAACTCTCGGCCTCCCCATCCGGCCTCCTGTTCCAGCAGTGTCAACACATAGCTCTTGGTAAAAGTATTAAATTTGGATCCTGGAGTTTTTATTTATGCTGAAGCATGAAACACACTTGCTGTGTTGTACAAAAAACTTGAAGGATTCCTTATTGTGATTTGTGCTAGCCCACACTATAGTTAAATTCGTAATAATACTAGTACTTTTCTAATAGCCAGAGGCAAATCATTTTTCCCTTTCAGTACTGAAGCAGCACTTGCACGGCAATGCTTAGTATTTAGCTCTTCAAAGTTGATAGCAGAGGCAGAAGTGTCCTTCAGTATTGCTGTTGTTGTGTCGTTTAAGCTCTATTTATTGCGATTTGTGCCAGCATAAACCACATTTTTTCCTTGTCCTTTCATAGAAAATAAATTGTTTCTTGTGATTTGTGCTAACACAATTTTTCCTTTGTTTATTGTGATTTGTGCTGGCCCACATGAAATTTTTGTCCTTGTCCTTTCATAGAAAAAATGTTTGTTGTGATTTGTGCTAACACACCTTGTCCTTTGTTTATTCTAATTTGTGCTAGCACACACACCACATTTTTGTACTTGGCTTATGATAGAAAAGAAATGTTACTTCTGATTGGTGCTGACACATTTTAGATATTTGTCGTTGTTTAGGATAAATTATAGTTTGCTAATTGTGATTTGTGCTGATGTTGATGTTGTTCACACCGGTAGTGGTCCTGATTTTGACTTGGTGCCTTTCACCTGACCTATATAATCTGAAACATGCAGCTAAGGCCATCATCCTTGGATTCTAGCACTACATTGTGATTCTGGGCATATCTATCATCATACCAAGCGCTTGTTCCCCAGATGGGAGGTGGAAACGTGAGTAAACTAATCACCTCTCCATGTTTTGAATTCCAAGATTTGACGGCCAGCTAGTTTGTGAATTGTGATGTCAAAAAGGCTCAACTATCTGTTGACATGCCTCCTTTCTGACTTCTAATTGGTATCACACACCAAGCTGCTTTTGTAAAATCAGTTTGTGCATTTATAGAGTTTTCACCTCTTTCACAGATTGCTAAGCCCATTGTCTGCTGTACCTCTGCTCTCGCTAGCTGGGTTTGGGCTATATGAGCTTCGTTTTCCAGGGGTATGCATTATCGTGATACTAATTCGGTATTTTTGATGTGGCTGTCGCATTGTTTCTTTTTTAATTGTTCCTATTCCTACTGACTCTAAGATCCATTTGGCTTCAGGTTGCTAAGTGTGTAGAAATTGGGCTTCCAGAAATAATTCTAATGCTCATATTTTCTCAGGTATAGAGTCCATTGTTATATCTCTCCATATACATCTACACATTACAGCTGAACTCATGTACTGATGTATGGATGTATGCATGCATTCTTAAAGTTAACGGTGGATACAAGAATGACTGAACAAAGACAAGTCCATTGCCGTGTTGACCGCTCCGGACTAATTTTGGTGGAGCTCCTTGGTAAGGAGTTCGTTACTATTTCATTATCTTGTGCTTTTGGTCCTTGTTTTATTAAATTTCTTACAGAAGTAGATGTACCTCCTTTAGTTCTTGGTTGTGGTTGTAACATTTTTTGTAACTCCATTCTGACTATACTAACAATATTATTTTTTGTAGGATTAGTGTCACATACCCTTTCCAATGGGGGCCCCAACATTTGATGTCGGCGAATCATTTGTAGTGATGGTGGTTGCATTTGTTGCTCTTGTAGAGATTTGTCTCTGCAACTTTACCCAAATTTGAAAAATAAGTGTCAACTGGGACCTTCATTGCTGTGTCAAGATGTGCAAGCGCGAATATGATACCTCCTTCAGTTCTTGGTTGTGGCATTGGTTGGCAAGTAACTGACTTGATTTTCGTCAACCAGAATCATCATTTTGTTACTTTTTTCATGGCCATAAATTTGTATCATTGTTTGCAATTCTACAGGGCATTGGTACTTTTCTAGGTGCATTTTTTGGGACAGCTAATGGAATTGTAGTGTCAGTGTAAGTGTAATGTAACTATGTAGTGAAACTAGCTCTAATTGCTTGGGATACTGTTCTTCTCTAATCAATAATCATTTGTTTTGATATTTGCAGTGAGAATGCTGGTTTGCTTGCTTTGACACATGTTTGTAGCCAGAGAGTGGTCCAGATATCTACAAGCTTCATGATTTTCTTCTCTATCCTTGGTAACGTACCTTTTTTTCCTAGCTCTGGGTATATTTTCAGTGTTGAACAAAAGGAATCACTAGTAATGCACAGTCACACACTGACAGTTCTCACAGCACCCACTCTGTTCCTAAATTTCAGTATCGTGTCTGTCTAAATTTGACTTTCAACACTACTCGTAGGCTTGGTTTAGTGTTAATTGTGATTTCTGTTTTTAATAGTATGACTAGAAAATGCTGGACTTACTGTAAGTCCTTACATCAATTTGTAACTTATTAGGCACTTTGATGCTAGGTTTAGTTCTTCACTTGTCCTATAGGTTTTCATTTACTTAACTTCTGTACCATTCTTTGCAATCTACAGAACTGAATACTTCTTCGAGTTCTATGAAGTTTGTGGATGTTTTGACAACATAGGGCTATAATGGAAGGGTACAAGGACAACTAACAGATGAAATGGGAAGATGCACCTAAGATGATTATAAGTGGTAAACTTGCACCAGGGTTCACATGCATGAGCTAGTTTTTCTAATTATATACATATACAGTATAATTGCAGTAATAACATGTAGTATTTGCAGTATTTGAAAGGTGCAATTTTCATACTCTTGTTTTGTAATTTTCTGGATCCAGATTCAATCGGCATGTGTTTCTTGCTGGAGGGTGCAATGGCACCATTGTAATTTTCTGTGTGTGCTTTTATGTCAGTTTATTGGGCTGGTCGTATCATTTTGGCTTAAATGAGCACCAACCGGAGCTAACGGGTATCGGATCATGCGCCTGTTATGGTTTGGCAGGCCCGATATCCGGCTGGGGTGGGTTTGCGGGTTTATTCGCGGACCAGTTTGTACACACAGTGACAGAAACAGGGACAGAGACAACAGAAACAGATCTGACCCTTGGATCTTCATCCAATGGTCAAGGACGTCGCCTGGGTTTTTCCCAGGCGACTGGGATATAGCAAGTCCCTTTACATTTTGTTTGAGACATAAAAATTATAGGCGTAGATTTATATTGAAAAGAACTTTTGTCTCACAGTGGTACTTATCTAACGTTACAGCTATTTTCTAAGAAAATTTGTCGTCATAATTAAAATTCGGAGACCACATAACGTCACTTCTAGATCATGCATATGCTTTTCGTGTTTTTAAAGGACAGGATAATCTTTTCATTTACTTCACCATGCTTGAACCGTATATGTTTATCACGTAACAGACCGATCACAAACACTGAGCAACTAACCCTACCTTTTACATGTCCTTTATTTATATATCTGAAGCATATGCTTTGAGTCACTGGGGCGACCAAACCAGTACGTACTATATGTCTACTTTAGCTGTTACTGTAATCGAATCTTTGCTTTGTTCTAGTAATCTAGCCATCTAGGTATCTTTATTTTTTCCCTTTTTTTCCTTTTCTTTTACCCTTTCCCTTTCACTGCTTTACTTGTCGATCGGTTTCATATAATAAGGCAGTGCTGCGAGCCTGACGAGTGACATGTTCCTTGCCTGCCTAGCCTCTTTCTCGGTAATCTTGTGTAGAAGGGATGGCAACTATGGACCGACGTCTCCTGAAAGCAGCCACATCCGGCGACGCTGCATCACTGAAACAACTGGCCTCTCATGACCCGGGCGTGCTGCTTGGGACAACTCCACCGGGCAACACCTGCCTCCACATCTCGTCCATCCAGGGCCACGAGGAACTCTGCGAGAGCATCCTGGCGCTTGACCAATCCCCGGCGCTCCTCTCCGCCGTCAACAAGGACGGCGAGACGCCGCTGCTGGCCGCCGTGGCAAGGGGCCGTGCGTCTCTAGCCTCTGCTCTGCTCAGGCGCTGCCGTGAGCGGCAGCTGTGCGAGGCGATCCTGAGGCAAGACAGGCACGGGTGCAACGCGCTGCACCACGCCGTCCGCAGGGAACACACGAAGCTGGCGCTCGAGCTGGTCGAAGTGGAGCCTGTCTTGTCGAGGGCCGTCAACGGGCGTAGCGAGTCACCTCTGTTCATCGCGGCGATGAGAAACTTCACGGAGGTGGCGGATAGACTGCTGGAGGTTCCTGATTCGGCTCACTCTGGAGCTTTCTGCTTCAATGTTCTCCATGCTGCTGTCAGAAGTGGAAATCTAGGTAACTGAATAGCACTAATAAGCATTGCATTGTGGTGGATCTTTTTACAAAATCTTGGCAGTGTTATGTACTACGTTCTTGCATCAATGCAATTATGCAATGTAGTAGAGTGCTTAACCTTTTTCTTTTTTGTCCCTTGATTTGCTATATTTCAGCTATCGCAAGGTTATGGTGACACGTCCGTGGCTAGCCACAGAGGAGAACGAGAATAGGCACACTCCAGTGCACCTGGCTGCATATGACGGCGAGATTAACGCGCTAGCAGTATTGCTGGAGCATGATCCGTCTATGGGGTACCTAACTTCCACAGACGGTGACACTCTTCTCCAGTGGCGGACCTAGGATTTTAGCATAGGGTATGCCGCCAAAATTTTTTTGTTATGCAATTCGGTAAACCATTTACAATTCGGTAAAACCATATTCAAATTCAGTAAAACCAAATACGTTAAATAACATGATAAGACTTAAATTCAATGATTAAGCTAGAAACGACGACAAATTTCGATATAAATTGTTTAAATGAAATGCAAATAGTTTGAAATGTAGCCATAGAAGAGACTTACAATATTACTTGTTTATCCGCCGCCTCAGTGACATGAATATGAATCATATGATGGACTAATGACCGGGTACCAATTATTCGTCTGTTGCTATTGAATGAATCACGAAGTGGAATAAAAAATCACTCACACATAAATAATAATTAAAAATATTTAAGTACACAAGTAAGAAGAAGAATATAAGAATAAGATTAATCTTAAACCTGCCGGCAGTGGCCGCTGTGCCGAAGTCGCCGCTGGCACCTGACACAGTGCCAGTGGATCGTGAATCGTGATCGTAGGAGAAGCCGCCGCCGTGCCGAAATCGTCGCTGGCAGTGGCAGGCGGGCCGTTGGGCGTAGCCGCGTAGGCCTTCGGCAGTTCAGCGTCCTGCTTCGCCGTCGCCACGGAGAGAGCGAGCGACAGACATTGGAGCCGCGCCTTGGCGGGCGGACGGCGTGGGCGCGTCCCGGCGTCCTGCGTCCGCGCGTGGCCGTGGCGGCGTCGGCGTTCCGGATGCGACCCAGCGCGGAGCCGCGGGCGGTTCCAATTCCTATTGAGATTCGAGACGACGAGAGACGAGAGGCGCGCGAGGAGTTACTGCACGATGCCGCAGAAGCCGAACCGGGTGGCGTCGGGCGTGTACTAGGTACGTTTTTTCTTTTTTTTTTACCAAAAAAATTATATTTTGTTACACTTACACCTGGACCCCAGGGTATGCCGGGGACCACCCGGCATACCCTGTGGGTCCGCCCCTGCTCTTCTCTGTGTCGCAGCATCACAGGGCCATGGTGGTGTTGCTCGAGGGCTTCTTGAACACTGTCCAGATGCTCCCTACTGCGATGCAAGCAGCTCGACATGCCTTCACATTGCCGTGTTGTGTGGACATACAGAGTTTGTAAGATCTATCCTGGGGTTACAGCAGCTTGGCCACCTGATTAACATGCTAAATGGAAGCGGAGAAACTGCTCTGCATCTCGCTGTCAGAAACTGCAAGCCGGACATGGTTGCTGCTTTACAGCTTCACCAGGACATAGACGTAACGGTGCTTAACAGCGCCGGTGACCCGGCAAGCCTGGTGTTGCCTGATGCCGCCAATCACAAGGCTTTAATCTCGGTGCGCTTTTTTTTCTCGCACCGTAAACATATATTTTAGTAGCAAATATGTCCTTGCATTTATAATGGGATGTACAATTGTATGGTGCTCATGCCAATAAGGCAATAATAAACAGCCTACTTCATGTCAAATAAAAAAAAACAGCCTACTTTTGTTAGATTTAATTGGGCTTCGACTAACCCTATTTTAATTAAATAAAAAAATCAAGGAAAAATATGATTTAATTAAGGTTGGCCTAACATTATCTTGATCTGACATATTTACCTCCCCTAATATTAGAAATAACGATAAGTCCCCTAAGGGCTTGTTTGGCTATTCGTATTCACCTCAATTCACATGTGTTGGAGTGGATTGCGGTGGAAATTAGTTAATTTTCCACCCTAATACATGTGGTTTGAGGTGGATACGAGTGTAGCCAAACAAGGCCTAATGGAGATCTAAATTAAACACTTATTACATTAAGAAAAAAGATAAACTCAAAGTACCCACTATGTAGGTTTCTATTTCGTGGGTTCTGATTATTCATGAGAAACAAACTAACTCAACCATTATTAAAAATAACAAAAAAAACTTCTAGATTCACTTATATTTGATATTATATAAAAGTGCTTCTAGATTATAGTAGGTTCTGCAAGTTTTCATATATGGAAACAAAATATTATTAAAAATAACAAAAAAAAAGCTTCTAGATTTGCTTATATTTGATATTATATAAAAGTGCTTCTAGATTATAGTAGGTTCTGCAAGTTTTCATATATGGAAACAAAATTTCATATCTTGGGCACTACAATGCAAGCTAGAGTGTGCCTATCTGTGCTATTGAAATTACAAAGAAAACAATCTATGACCTAGATTCCATGCCATCTTTAATATTAGTAATTGGAGGCATCTAAGAGAGCCTCCATGTTAATCCTCACAAGATGCCAAGAAAAAACAATAAATTAGAAAAATTCTCACAAAAACCAAAACCATCTCACCTTTAATTTAGTAGTGTCCAATCATCATCACCTATAACAGTTACTGGATCTATTCTATTTTTCTAGAAAATTACCCATGTCTTGCTATTACAAAAAAATACATAATCTAACATTATAATAGATAATGCAAAGTAACCCCCTAAATTTCATTTTAAATTACACGCATCTACCATTATGAAAGATAATATATAACCCTTTAATTTGTATCTAAATTATCTACCTCTACTGTTATAAAATTTTAAACTAAAATATCCCTCAAATCTTTGTCTATATACTAATATCTAATCTATTTTGAAAAAAATTCAATAAACATGAAGTATGATATATATGGTTCTAAATTACAAATTTCCTCTACTCTTAAATTAAAAGTAAGTGTAAATGCTATGTGCCAACATTTTAAGGGCTGCAATACAGACTCAAATGACTGTTTATGACATTGCAGCAACCGAGAGTGTAGTTAGAACACAAAATCTAATAAAATACATTAGGGAAATTCTAAATAAAAATGTAGTTAGCACTAGAGTTTCAGGTTAACACATGGATAAAAAATAATTGTAGACAACTAATAAGATCAAAAGTTAAAAGCTAAAATATAGATTCATCATGTCATAGAAAATAATGCAACAAGAACTAATATAACTTAGTACATATGAAAACCCCATAGAGGTGCAATTCAATGTATGACAATATGTATCCTAATATTACTAACCTGAGGATCTAAACATAGCGTCCATATTAATTCTTACAAGATGCATTAGGAAAAAAATAAATCCTACAAATTATCATAATAATAAAAAAACATATGGAAATTATTTTGTCGACTCTAATCATATAGAGAATAATAATTATAGGGCATATTCTATTTTCTAAAAAACAACGCGATTTTGACATTTAAAAAAGGTAATAAATAACCCCCTAAATCTACATCTAAACTACTAACCTCTAGCATCATGAAAGATAATTTAATTAATATCTTCCATAAATTTTCTTTTAGATTACCTGACTCTACCATTATGGAAGATAATACAAAGTAACCCCTTTAATTGCATGTAAATTAGCCGTATTTGCCTCTATAAAATAGAAACTTAAACACCCCTCAAATCTAAATCTAAATTAACGGTATAAGCTATTATGAAAAAGAATTAAATAACCATAAACTATACTATAAATATGTTTCTGATTACTTGAGTTCTACTACTGTTAAATTCAAAGTAGACATAGACGCTACGTGTCCCCATTTTGTAGTTTATCGGTCATGAAAATAAAATGTTTCCTTAGCAAACCACATATAAATGACACTGATAATCCCTTTTAAATAAAATATTATATTAAAATTCTATGGCACTTAATTTTATAAGTTGCTACTTTTTAAATGGACAGGTTACTTTATATAAGTTTATACTTTTCGACAAAATCCTTATGACATATTGTACTGGTAGTTTCATTTGAAGCACTCTATTTTTTATAAAACAATACTTATATATTTTAAAATACTGCACATATAATTTTATATCAACTCTTGCAACTCTTTTAAAATACTTATATATTTAAAAAAATTGCTAGCCTATACAGGAGCATGAGTCGATCGAGCAGTTAGATTTAATTTCTTTTTTATCCGGTCTAACGTTTACTAACAGGCATCATTAATTATTCTTATTTTATATGTTTTATTTTAATAGACGACTGCCCACGAAACAGCTACCGCCGTTAATCCGACAGGAGCTGCCATAACTACACCCTCCGATGGAGCAACCATGATGAATTCATCATCAGGCGGAGCTACCACTACACCACCACCACCAGTATCACTGACAATCCACCAACGTCTCCTGGGCGCAGCCGTGTGCGGCAACTCCGCGGAAATGAAGCACATGGCCCTGCAGACCCTGGGGGTGCTGCTGGGAACAACTCCTCAGGGGAACACCTGCCTCCACATCGCCTGCATCCATGGCCACGAGAGGTTCTGCAAGGACGTCCTGGAGCAGACGAACAGCCAGCAGTCTCCGGCGGCGGCGTCTCTTCTCGGCGCCGTCAACGCCGACGGCGAGACGCCGCTGCTCGCCGCCGTGACCAGCGGCCACGTCTCCCTGGCCTCGTTCATTCTCGGGCGCTGCCGTGAAGAGCAGCTGAACGAGGCGATCCTGACGCAGGACAAGCGCGGGTTCAACGCGCTGCACCACGCCATCCGCAGCGGGCACCGGAAGCTCGCCCTCGAGCTGATAGACGCGGAGCCCGGCTTGTCGAAAGCTGTGAACGAGTACGACGAGTCGCCCATGTTCATCGCGGTGATGAGGAACTACGCGGATGTGTCCGAGAAACTGCTGGAGATCCCTGATTCTGCTCATGGGGGAGCGTACGGCTACAATGCTCTGCATGCTGCCGTCAGAAGTGGCAATCCAGGTGAGACGGCATACCGAGTCCGAATTTATTTATTTATTTACAGTATATAAGCTAAGAGGTAGGATTAGGAAATTTATTAAACCATCTTTGCTTCCAGTTGTCGCAAAAAGGATCATGGAGACACGTCCCGGGCTGGCGAGAGAAGAAGACAAGCACAAGACGACTCCAATGCACATGGCTGTGCACTGGGACAAGATTGACGTGCTGAGAGTGCTGCTGGAACATGACTGGACCTTGGGGTACGTACTCGACTCCAATGGTAACCCTATTCTTGCTTCAGTTGCGAGTCGAGGATACGTCGGGGCTGCCCGGGAGCTTCTCAAGCACTGCCCAGATGCTCCCTACGCCCCTGCAGATGGCATTGCCCAGATGCTGCTGCCCCAGATGCTGCTCCCCAACCCCCAGATTGTGCTCCCCATGACATGCCTTCACCAAGCTATTAAGGGTGGTCACATGGAGCTTCTAGAATTCTTCCTGGGGTCAAAGCATCTTCGGAAGCTAGTCAACATGCGAGACTACGGGGAAGAGACTCCTCTGCACGAGGCAGTCCGAAAGTGCGATCCCAAGATAGTCAATGCTTTGCTGCAACACCCGGACACCGACGTCACAGTGCTCAACAGCTCGGGTAACCCGGCTACCTGGCTACTATCTCGTACGACCGACCACGCCAAGACTTTAAACTGGGTACGCTAGCTTAATTATTTTCTCTTGAACTTATCTTAATTGTTTTTCCGGTCCCCTTGACTAATAACTCCCAATATATAATACTCCATCCGTCCACAAAATTTATGCTCATCATATATATAATATCATATCAAGACCACAGCCACCGTCTTGATAATATAAATCAATCCACCATCAAGTGAATTTCAGGGCTGAGAGTAAAAAAAAATCCCTTCATCTGTCCCACACCAAAGTACAGGTACTATGCTAGGAAGCCTTTTTAGGGGTGGCTCATGACCGTTTGTAAAGGCGGTTGGGCCAGCCGCCCCTACTCATCTGTTGCTAGAAATCGCTGATTTCTAGGACCAGCTGGCCAGTCGCTCTTAGAAATCGTTTTGTAGAGGCAGCTGGGTATTTGTAGGGGCGGCTAAAAAACGAGCCGTCCCTACAAATCGTCCCTACAAATCGTTTTTCAGAAATCATAAATTTAGGTTAAAAAATAACAACTTTTTGTTATTCGGGGAGACCTCAACCGGGCATCCACAAACACACCAGCCGTCCCAGGCAATTTTTTCACGCGAAAATGCGCACTTGTAGCCACCAGTGCTCGAACCTGAGACCTCCACCTTCGCACGTTCCTCCCCTAGCCACTTCACCCATATGACACTTACGTCTATTTAGAATATTTGTCCTCCTCATTTTATATTCATATGGTTTTGAAACAAGTATTTAAGCACTTAAACAAATTCAAATGAAAAAGTTGTCAACTACAAAGTTATTTAACTTTTCGAGATTTACAACTTTTGTTTTGGTCGTTTCTCCAAGGTCGTTTAAAAAATTTGAATTTCAAATGTGAAAAATTCAAACGTAATTTTCCATTGATAGATGATTTCAAATAAAAAAGTTGTCGACTATAAAGTTGTATAATTTTTTGAGATATACAACTTTCATTTTAGTCATTTCTCCATATGAAGTAGTTTAAAATTTTTAATTTTTAATATGTAATTCTACTGTTCGGCACCCATTTATAGGGGTGACTCTAGATCCAGCCGCATCGATTTATAGGGGTGGCTGGATCTAGAGCCGACCCTACAAATAGGGTCATTTGTAGGGACGGCTGAAAATACATTTGTAGACACGGCTCATTTTGGGAACCATTTTTAGAGGTGGTTTTAGATTGAGCCGCCCCTAGAAAAAAAAGGTGGCGTTGCTACAAATGCTTTTTGTAGTAGTGAGGTCTGTAGCTGTCCCGTCTCATGGGGATGCGGTGCCGCGGTATATGGATGGGGCTAGGGTTCGGGGGTTTTCTTGATCTGTGTGAGAAGATCTTCTTCTTAGTGATAAACTCGGGGGCTGTTGTACCCCTGCGGATCGAGTTTTTGTCTCTATCCACTCCTACAGAAACCATTTGTCTCTATCCATTCCTACAGAAACCATTTAGAGATGCTTCCCTTTTAGTGTAGAGACGGAGATATATCAAGAACTACCTAAAAAATGGTTGCCCACCTCTAGAAATTGATTTTTAGAGGTGGCTGGAAAGCAAGGTAATAAATAGAGTATATTGGGTTGGTAGCAGATTGGTGTTAAGGTAGCGGATCACGGATAGTAGGCGCTATTGTGGACGCTAAGTTCCAGTAGCAGCATATGGTAATTACGTGTAAATTTAAGCATACATATTATGAATAATGGGAATAAATAGACATTTAACTATACTCAAAGAAATAATGTCTCACATACTTAAATTAGGAAAAAAAACATAGGTTCCACACAATGCATATAAGTCAACATATATCAAAGTTTATAAAATACTAGATTATTAGAGCCATAAATAGTTCATAAGACCAACATTCTTTATCATTGTCAAAAAGTAGCAATCTCATCAGACTTATAGTTACTTAAAACATATGCATATTTTAAGTGGGCTAGGATTATTTGTTTCCTACATACCATATACTACACTAATGCGGCCGCTATGAAGAATTGTGGACTGCTATAGTTGATCGCTAACTCAAATAGCGGTGGCTGAATTTCAACTTGCTAAATCTAGTCCGCTACGTCATAGAGGTGGCCGCTATAGCGGCCGCTACAACCGCTATTTAGTACCTTGCTAGAAAGTCCAGCCGTCTCTAGAAATGCCATCTATTTTCTAGAGGTAGCTGGAAAGTCGATATTTTTAGCGGTGCCTGAAAATTTCACCTGTATCTAGAAATAGATTTCTAAAGGCGATTGATAATTTGGCCCACCTCTAAAAATAGGTGCAGCCTAGTAAAATTCATAACTTTTCCGGGTCAAGTCGTATGAAGACAAAATTTATATCAAAGTTGTAGTACTTTTTTGAATTTTCCAAATGACCTTGGATGAAGAAAAGACCTAAATTAAAATTGTAGTACTTGACAAGAGATCTAAAAATTTTTAGTTCAAACTTTTTTTCATTTAAATTTGTTCATCAGAGTTTAAAATATTCATTACAATATTTGTTAAAGTGAATACTAAAGTATTGTATCATCATTTTTGTCACAAGTTACTTTGAGGCGGAGTGGTAAGGGAGCAAATCGCGTAACTCATTAAATGGGCACAGGGGTTGTCTGGTAGGTTTCTCCTGGGTTAAAAATTTTTTTGCTATTTTTTAGGCCTAATTTGCAAATTCTGTAAAACAATTTATAAAGTCAGCTAAGTTTTGGCCCGCCTCTACAAAACTATTTCAGTCGCCTCTAAAAATATTTAGTGATCGGTCTCTAGGATTACCTGATATCCAAATAACCATATATTTTATATAAACAGCCTATCTATATGGTTCAATACAAATCACCCAATATTCCTGGTATGCATATCCTCACAAAGAAAACTTGGGATTGGACATAGTGTTCATCTTATTTGCTACATTAACATTCTTTTGATAGTGTTTAGCAGCAAGTCCTAGAACTACACAAGGGGTTCGATACATAGATGCTCAGGACAAATATAAAGATAGAGAGAGAAACTCTACCTGGGCCCCTCAAGTAGGAGGCCCTCAAATTCTTCAGGCCATCATTCCCAAGCTAAAAAACGACTTACTGTTCATGTACCCTTTTCCCACCTTTGCCTTCTCCCATGCGTCGCTTCCATCGCTCCCCGTCCAAATCCAATAGCAAGCTGCTGACCGCTGGATACACCCTTCTCTCCTAAATCTTCCAATATGGTTGTTTAGCAGTAGCTTCACTATGATGGCATGGGCATCGGTCCTACTACAGAAACATTTTTTAGAGGTGCCTTGTGATGAGTACACCTAACCATTGGGTATGAACGAAAGTTAAAAATAAGATAATTTGGTGAAATAAATGAGGAACAAAGCTGCTACCTAATATTAGTCTCTCAAATATGTTTTAGAGAACCATTTAAGGATGTGATGAATTTTAGAGAGACTCCTGCTATGGCCTCTACAGCATATGGGGTGTGGAGGAACCATACGCACAAGACCTATCTTCGAGTGTAAGCCCATCACAGCTTACATGGCTAGGAATATGGGCTCAACTTATTTTTAACTTTCATGTTCATACCCAATGGTTGCATATGTTCTCATCAACTTGTTTATTTTCTAGACAAGGGTAGATCAAGAGAACGGCTCCTATAAATGGTTCTAGAGACAGACCATGCCTAGAAATCATTTTTTTCTAGCAAATGGTGTTACCGACTACCCCTAGAAATAAATGTCCTCTATTTTCTAGGGCGGTTGGTATTATCAACATCCCCTAGAAATGCTATTTTTAGGGGTGGTTAAAACACCAACCACCTCTAGAAATTGTTTTTTATAGGTAGTTGGTAATTTGAACAGTTCCTACAAACAAAGTGTTGTAAAAATTTGTAACTTCAATATGAAATCGGATAAAGACAAACTTTATACCAAAGCTATAAAGCTCGATGAGATCTAAAACTTTGTAGATGATGCTTTTTTCATTTGAAATTACTTAGGGCCTAAATATATGTTTTAAGCTCTCATATTATAAATCCATGTTTTCGATTTTTTTCAAATGAGCTCCGATGGAGACCTGCCCTATATCAAAGTAGTAGTGCTCAATGTGATCTAAAACTTTCTAGTTGAATTGTTTTCATGTGAGATAGTTTAGGTCACCAAATATTTTATAAAAAGATTCGTAGAAGTTAATACAAGGGATATCATGGTATATTCACTCATAGGTGATTGTATAGTGTGTTGGTATGGGTCGAGAGACTTGAGCGAGGTAAGATACCACAAGTTCAAGTCCTAGAAAATGCATGCACACGTATTTCTCAGAGGTCGGAAACCCGCCTCTAGAAATGCTTGATATCGGTATACTAAGTACTGATTGTGGGTTGAAAGACAACAACACTATGGGGCGGAGCCCCCTGATTTTCTTTCCTTTTTTGTAATTTTTCACAGTTTGCAAGATAGCGAGGGTGTTATATCTTATGAGTATATTTGGACACTTGCGGACTTATACAACTAAGAATGAATAATTGTTTACATTTATTGCATAGCAATCTAGAAACTTATCCTATGCACATTAATAAACGATCCATAATAACTATTTTAGAGGGAAAAAACAAATTACCATGTTCAAATCAGCAACCACCACAAGATATGCACCATTAAATTGTTGCAACGCATGACAGATAGGTAAGCAACTAAAGATATATGGTTGTCAAAATGAATAAGTATTCTGTAGCCTTCTTTTTTAAACAAAAGAAAACTATTAACATTGTAACAGAAATGTATCAGCATCTGAGAAAAAACAATTTGCTACCACTAACTAGCGGACACAGTGGTAGAATATTGTCTTTCTTGAGTATTGTGCTAATGTGTGCTCCACACATACCTTTCTTTGAGACCTTGCAGAATGAAATCTCCATGCTTATGCTGAAAGCTGATCCTGAAGCAGCAAATGATACTTATAACCTTCATAAGCAAACCAAGGATCGAGTAACTTCCGAATCAAGGAAGGATATAAAGATGTTGACTCAGACATACACAGGCAACACTTCTTTAGTGGCAATCCTCATTGCAACAATCACCTTTGCTGCTGCTTTCACCTTGCCTGGAGGATATAGCAATAATGCTGGAAGTGAGGGGCTTCCCATCATGGCAAGAAAGATTGCATTCCAGGCATTCTTGATCTCTGATTCCTTGGCAATGTTCTCCTCGCTGGCCGTTGCTTTCATATCCATAATAGCAAGATGGGAGGACTATGAGTTTTTGATTCATTACAGATCCTTTACTAAGAAACTTATGTGGGTTGGCTACATAGCAACCACCACAGCATTTGCAACTGGTCTATACACAGTTTTAGCCCCTCGCCTCCTATGGTTGGCTATAACAATTTGCCTTATGTCAGTTCTACTGCCCATTCTTACAAGGCTACTAGGTGAATGGCCTGTCTGGAAGCTTAGAATTCATCTGGGCAAAACATTCAAGTCAGAGCTCCTTGATATGGTCTGAATTCATGAACTCGTCTTATTTCTTCCAACTACTCTGTGTTTTCCTATATTTAAAAAAATAGTATGTATGCTTCATGTTGTTTGAATAAATGTCATTGTGATTTTGAATGACATGTAAACACTAAACTTTGTATTTTGATGTTTGTGTACAAGGTAACCAGTGTAGCTCTGACCCTTTATCTGCAATGGATGTGTATAATAATTTTTCCAATGTTGGTTCTACTATCCATACTTACAAACCTGCATGCAGTGGCGGACACAAACAAAAAATTAGGGGAAGAGGGATTATCTTCAACCTCTAGCAGGGAGCAACGTATTTAATCTCTTCTACTCTTAAAAATTGATTGGTGGGAGCAAAGGGGTGGGGGTGCGCATCTTCAAACTCTAGCAGGGCGCAACATCTTTAATCTCTTCTTCCTGTTTTCCACTATTCCTAAAAAATTTTGGGGTCACAAGGGACTGCATGGACAAGCGGATGGTAGGGCGGGCTTGAGTCCCACTGATGGCCCCTTATCCCTGCATGTAGTAGCAGGGGTAAGGATGGCAACGGGGCGGGTTCGGATCGAGTGGAGTCTCTGGGCACCCAAAACCGAAACCCGAACTTAAAACCCGGATCCGCCCCAAACACCGATTCAGGTGAAAATCCACCCTGAAACCGAAACCCGCGGATCCCCGATGGATAATCCGAAACCCACCGACACCATCTGCCTCCTAGTCTTGGTCCTTGCTGGACTACGAGCCTACGGCTGGGGCCTGGGGGCGACGTGCCGCCAGCCTGGCTCAGCCCCTAACAACTAGCGCCTGCTGCTGCTGGGGCCTAGGAGTGCCGGCGGCTGGCACCTGCTGCTGCTGGGAACGCGCGAACCCGCGAACCGTGGCGCCGGTAGCTGCTGGATGGGGTGGCACCGGCGGCCCACCGCCCGGGCCTGCTCCTTTGCTAGTATGTAACACCCAAAAATTCCAAATTTTAGAGATAATGAATTTTGAATAAATTAGATAACAATTAATGGCAAATTAAAATTTTAAAAAATATATATTTGGTGATGCATTCATGCTGCTGCATTTGTTTTCTTTTGTGGTGTGGATTTATTTTATTTTGATTTGGTTTAGAAAATTTTTGTTTGAAATAGTTTGAAAACAAACAAATAAAGAAAAGAAAGAAGAAAAAAAAATAAAACAACTTACCTGAGCAAAGTGGCCTGGAAAGCCCGATCGCTCGGCCTCCTTCTCTCCTTGGGCCATCGGGTCGAGGCTGCTTTCCCCGCGCCTGCCGCGTGGGCCGGACCGCGCCGCAGCGGCCCAGCTCGGCCGAGTCACCCGATGTCCAGCAGCCGCGCCTTTCCTTCATTCTTTTGTCGCTGACCGGTGGGACCCTGCTGTCAGTCGCCTTCTTCCTCTCATCGTGGCCGAGCCGGAGACCGACGTCGACTCCAACTGAATCCATCGAGAATCTCGGGATTTCCTAATCGAACACAGCAAATCGAAGCTATAAATAGGACGCCTAGGTCCTCTAGTTTCCGTTTTTCATCTAAAACTCTAGTCCAACCACATGAAACCGAGCTCTTGGGATTGGGGGAAATTGGAGGTTTCGGTTGCTCGTCGTCGGAGCTTGCGGGTTGGTTTGAGCCCTTCTTCTTTGCTTTGGTGAGTTCGCCATCTCCTTCTCTACCTCCCCATGTTTTTCTTTTGAGTTGTAGTGCTTTGAATCGCATGTTTGCGAAGCTCCAGTGAGCCGCAATGGCGCCGCCGCCCTAACCTAGCTGCGTCTCGTTTCCGTGCTATGGTAGTCTTCCTAAACTAGGTAGACGAGTTCGGGGGAAGCTTCTCTTCCGATTGGTGTTGGTGGCGGGGCGAGTTGTGGTCTAGAAAGGCGAATCCGGAGTTTTCCGGCGAGGTGGAGTGGCCGGCCATGGTGGCCACCGGCCGGAGTTGGGGAAGGAAGTCGCGCCCTCTATCTCTGTAAGCCAGAGACGATGACAGCCGTCCGATTTGAAATCAAGGGCCCAGATTAGAACTTACCCCTTCGCGGGGTAAACTTCTTAAAGAGCCCCTTAGCTTTTTAATAATAAACCCGCGGTCCGTAGCGTAAAACTGAAAGTACGTTTTCGTGTTTGAAAAGCGTATTCTCTCCCGGTTAAGTCAAAAATAGTTTTCAGATAATTACAGTTTTGCCACTAAAATTGTTTTGGTCATAAAATCTTCGTTTTAACTCCGATTTGATCCGTTCAAGTTGCGTTAGGTTCGTATTTGCGAGCTCTACATGTTAGTGTAGTTGTACAGTCAGTTTGGACAATTTAATTTTCGAGTTTATAATTAAGTATTTATTTATCTTTAGGAAATCTTAGAAAATTCATAACTTATACGTTTTAACTTCGAATTTGGTGATCTTTGCGTCTGTGTGATCGTAGAAACGTGTAGAAGAGTTTTATAAACTTTTATTACTGTTTTGCTACTGTTGGTGTACTGTTCTAATTATATCTCCTTGTTTGCTTCGTGTATGTTTGATTGGATGCATGTATGTTGTTGATTGATGATCGAATATAGAAGGTGAGCAGTATCTGGACGATTCGGAGTATTACTTTGAACTAAGTCCGCAGTATCACTTGGAAAGCTTTGATCAAGGCAAGTATAACACAGGACTATCCTGGCTACCTATACATTGAATTGTCATACATATGCATGTGCTTACCTTGACAACCTTAGAGATTATAACTTAGTGATTGATATCTTGATTCCTTGTCAACCTTGGGAATGCATATGGGTAGCTAATGCTAGTGCTTAAACTAAGAACAATGATCTTGTAATTTGATTAATGGATTAAGCAATCAACCTTTAAGATGATTTTATTACTGTTAAAAGGGGCTAGAGCATGTGTATTATTTTGATGCTCTGGTTTCTCTCCATAAGGACTTATCTGTACGTGATTATCCGGGATATACAGTATAGCTGTGAGGGCTATATGGCTCTGGCTTTAGTTGTTCAAGAGACCTTTTCTAGCTTGTTAGTGGTTACCTTAAATGGCGTAAGAATGGCTTGCCACTTTGGGTGTAGTGCGAGCCCCTGGCCTAGTGTGTATAGGCTGCGGTTGTTGTGCCACAGGGAAGGAGGGTTCTACATCTGCCTGCCGAGTGAATCTAATGGCCCTAACTTGTTAGACGAACTTTTGAGTGGCTTTATATGGTTCTCGGGTGTTTGGGCTTGATCTCCCCACTCATTTGAAAATCATGACTTACAGTGAAAGTGTACACCTCTGCGCAGAGTTAAAAACTGGTATACTAGCCGTGCTCACGGATACGAGCGGCCTTGGAACATTTACAGATAGATGATCACCATTGCTATATCATGTTTAATTATTATTGATTATTATTTGCTCATGTTAATGCTATTCATTATCTTTATTACAATTGATCATTGGTTCTTTAATGGGAAGCGGTTTATCTTGATGCTACTCAATTGCTAATATATGATTAAAAGCTAAACGCAGTTAAACAGTGTCTAGCCTTTTTGAGCCTCATGAACCCTGTGTTATATTTGTTGAGTTCGACATGGACTCACCCTTGCTATTTCCACCATAACAGATGAAGATATAGAGGAAGATTATCGGAATGAGTACTAGTCTTGGTGTCAACCAGTCAACCGTGTCCCTGTGTGGAGTTTCCGCTGAAGAATTACTATTAGTTATTATTACCTATCGTTCAAGACTATGTCTTAAATATTTATTCGTTATGTAATAAGCACTGTGATGATACTTTGTAATTTGTCAACTTATGTGTGCGACTGTTTCTTGGGGCGCACATGAGTCTTTTATGCATCCTATTTTTGTCCTTAAAAATGGGTGTGACATAGTAGCCGACGAGTGACAAGCGAGCGGATTTGGTGGGGTGGCGCCGGCCCATGCTCCCTCTGCGCTCTGCTGTTTGGTGCTGGTGGCCGAGCGGTCGAGCGGACACAGAATCACGTATCAGGTGGGGTGGGGTGGCCGGCTGGGGTGGGCGAGAGGGTCTGAGGGCTGAGTTTTAGTGTTATATACCTAGGGTTATTAGATGGGCTGCTAGTGGGCTCAATGTTTTTGGGGCTCCGATGGTGATCCGCAGGGGAAAACTCAAATCCGTCCTAAACCTGCTACTATTTGGGTATCTGAATCCAAAAAACTGTGGGTGCAAAACTGTCCCCGAAACCAAAACCGCAGGACCCGAAACCCGCGGATATTCACCCCGAACCCGCCCCGCTGCCATCCTTAAGCAGGGGCATTGTTTTGGGGAAGATGGAAAGGAGTGCTCGATTGGAACCTCGGATACATGTGAAATGTATGTCTAGCTTCACAGCCATCATAAGGTGCATGCAAAATGGGGACGTCATGCTTTTTTAGCCAACCTGATCACCATCTTCGTCAGGGTCAAGAGCTATATATGGACTGCACCATGGAGTGAACAATGTGTGGTTTGGCATCTCAGTATCTCACATCGCAAACTTCCTAAAAATATCCTTCAAAGAAAAATACTTGATGTCTCGGGGACAAACGACACCTTCCGTGGATTGCTTGACATTAGAGTTGCAAACCTGAAGAGGTCACCGATGCCACCTTGCCGAGACCGATCGCAGGTTGAGATTCGCCGGCCAGCGAGACTGACCGAGCCCATGCTAAGATTGTTCCCTCCCCGTGACAACGACTGATAAGCTTAGCACCCGACTACCCGAGGGCTAAGGCTACACGCCGTCCGCTGTGGATGGCGATGAGCTGCGAATGAAGAGATATGTAGCGCAAGCATTTTTTTCTTTTTTTTTTTAAACTTCGAGCGCCCGCTCATTTATTGCTCACTAGGGTAATGCCCATGTGTTACACCAGGTTAGCAATAAGGTGTAAAATAAGAGAAAATTGAGGGCTTTTTGCAAAGTTGTTTGTGCTACCGGTTACACTGGGTAAACGATCAAGTTTTTAAGGAGTTTTTTTTGTTATTTTGTGAAGCAATTAGGTTAATCTATCAAATTAGCTACGAATATAAAATGCTATGAATGTTATAGGTATGGGACCAACAAAATGTTGATGTTTGTTATAGGTATGGGACCAACAAGAAGTTAATGGAAATAAAAAAATTACTCTATTGGTCTATGACCTTCTGATGAAGTTTTTTTTTTATCCATCTTAGAGTAACTTCAACTGATACCTGACATTTTGGACCTATGCCGCCTCAAATTACATGACTTTTTAGTGCACTACGATCAAATTCACATTTCAATCTAGTTAAATTTTTATGCATATATTATAACGACCAAGTATGGATTGCAGAAGGCGCGAAATAGGTAGCGATACTTTTACCACGAGAGTAATTTTACTTTGTTCCTTGTTTTTCTAAATGTATTGTAAATTTTCCTACTTCATTAAAAAAATAGGCATAAGCTCGTGCGGTCGTGCCCGTTCGTTGAAATAAAATATATAACTACCAAGTGGGCATTAGAGGGTATAATTTGAACTCGGAGTAGTGTATAAAATAGATGGATGGTGTTTTGCTAAAGTAAATCATTTTTGACAAGTAAACACAAATGAAAGGTACTTTTTAAATCATAATAATTGAAAAATAAACTATAAGTTAGTCTAAACAAATGAGGGGAAGTATATTTGTCTTGTCAATGCCAAATATAGATTAGTCCAAATAAATTTCATATAAACTATTGCTCTTCGGACCTGAAATCCATGTAGTAGATTAGTTCTAGTTGAGAGTTAGAGAGTCGAGCTGCGCTTAGGTTCTGGGGAATTCTTCGGAGGTCTACTATTGAGTTTGCGCCCAATCTTACGGATAGTTGTGGTAGCCACAGGGGTGACAGCTCTGTCAGGCCGTTGAATCCACCACATTTGGATTGGTGTTCGTAGAGCTTTAGGCAGCCTTCCCCCGACTACGCTTCCTCATCCCCCTCGAGAGTCAGAAAGTTACTGCTGCTCCAAAGCGTTATTGTGTGATCGCTATATCTACAGTTATCATAGAACCAAAGTAATAGAGAAGTATATAGGAACTTTGAACTCTCCTGCTGTCCTCTCAATTTAGCTACACTACTCTTTTATCATAAAATTCTCCTATGTGTGTGTCATTATGCATAACTCCTATCATTTGTCACTTACCCCACTTTAGTCTAGTTGGTGTATTAAGTTAGTAGATACATGATGGTGAATTATTAGTTTTTTTAACCATTGTTTTCCTGTGGATAAATACGATACTCTTGAATACTCCCGGGTAAAAGCTATAACGGTATCCGTGCACTTGCGGAATTTTCTGTGTGCATTAATAAATACCACCAATAAGTCGCCAGGTGTGATTGGACTGAAGAGCGCTGAACTCGGATTCCATGGCAGCTTTCTAGTGGGGATCGCGAAGCGCGGCTCGCACGGAAGAGGGAATGGGTGAAATCGCGGCTACGGAAGAGGCAGTGGATGTAGTGGTAGCGAGTGCATAGCGCGGATTTGGTTTGTATATGCCAGCACGCGCTCGCGTGAGCATCGGATGCTGCTGCGGCTCGTGTGGAGACACAGATGCAGTCACTCTACGCGCCGCGGACACAAGCGAGGCATGGATGCCGTTCTGGGAGCTCGGGTGAGACGGACTTGACACCGGCGAGGTAGGCACTGGGTTAGAGGCAGGTGTCGAAGAGGACGACCCAGAGCTGGAAGTGGGCGCGACAGCCGGTGCGGGATTTGTTGATGGCAGGATGACAACATCTGTTGTCGGATGATGAACAGTAGGCATAGAACCAGCTGAAGGAGATGCTGACAGGGCCTGATGGAAGGGGAATTCATGCTCATCAAATGTGACATCCCTGGAGGTAATAACATGTCGAGTGGCAAGATCAAAACACCAATATCCTCGATGATCAAAGGGATAGCCGAGAAGAACACAAGCAGACGAGCGAGCGCTGAGTTTGTGGGTGGTGGTAGCTGTTTGATTTGGGAAGCAAAGACAACCAAACACCCTGAGATGATCAAAGCTAGGAGGCGCACCAAGGAGAAGCTGGTATGGGGTAAGGTTGCCACTAGCACAATTCGGTCGTCAATTGATCAGATGTGTAGCAGTGGAAAGGGCTTCAACCCAGAATGTTGGTGGCATGCCTGCGTGGAGGAGCAGACTCCGAATGCAGTCATTCAGGGTCTGCAGAATGCCCTCAGCTTTCCCGTTCTGAGCGAGGTATAAGGGCAAGAGAGCCGAATGGTGACACCATGAGCAAGAAGATGTGAGCGCAAGGCATGGTTATTGAATTCCTTGCCATTGTCAGATTAGAAAGAAATAAGAGGAAACTGAAACTGTGTTCGAACATAAGCATGGAAAGACAGTAAACAGGCTAACACATCAGAGCTGAGCCGTGTGCAACCGCTGGGGGTCATGGGGCAGGAGGCTGGGCACCCTGACTGGCGCCGGAACCGCCATTACCAGCAGCCGGAGCTGGCGGCCGAGAACCACCGGTGGCGAGGAGAGCATGCTGCGCGGCGGACTTGGCGTGCTCCTTATCATACTGTTTCTCCAGCAGCAGATAAGAACGCGCAGAGAGGAAGGTGTGGGGAGGATTCTTGGCAGTGATCACGGGCACAGCATGGCGAAACTTGGGGCTGAGTCCACGAAGCATGTTGAGCAGCCCGGCAGCGGTTGCGATGGGGAGCGAGGGTTAGGATCTAACGGCGCTAGCTCATGACGCGATGCAGCCAGGACGCCGACACGGCCCTGGCGACCACCACCTTGTCGGAGTTGGAGTCGACCAGGTCAACCACCCTGTCCACACCCGTGACGACCCCGACCTGGCCGCCAGGGTCCAAAGCGGACACGACCATCTGGCCAGGATAGAAGAAGGCCCTGTCCACGACAGTGAGGTCGTCGCGGTCCGTGTGCACCATGCCGCCGCCGACGCACAGCACGGCGAGCTTGCCCTGGGGGTGTCCGGCAGATTCATCACCAGCACTGATCAGTCACCTACTTGGGAGTTGAAAGTCACGAGATCCCCAATGTGAGCTGTGGATTGCTTCCCCAAGCCGTCGTCCATTGCTTAATCCTGTACTGTTTCCCCTAGCTGGACAATATATATATATATATATATATATATATATATATATATATATATATATATAGGGAGAGTATACTCTATAGCTAGCTACAAAATAACTTATTTTGTAGCCATCTCTATTTACGATAATTTTATATACTAATTTACGACAATGTCAGTATATATTTACGATAGTTGAATTACTATAACACATGGAGATATTTACCATAATGTTATAGTAAATCACATAGTAAGGAGTTACTATAATCTCGTAAATTAGCATAGCAATATACCCATTTGATCTGGATGTTGTTCGTTCCTTTTTTCATCTAGGGCGAAAGATTCGTAGATCTGGGACATATCATATATTTTGCAGTCTTATATTAAACACCGGAAATTTCTTTCTTTTGTCTCTCATTCTCTTCCATCCATCTGCTCACTCCTCTTCCATTCTTTGGTCTATCGTTATTCACTCTTATTTTTCTCGCTTTAAATTTAGAGCTGCAAAACTTTTATTGACGCCGCACCACTTATATCATGGCGTGGCTGCCTAAGCCCTTTAATGTCGCGGCGCGCCTTGCACCCTTCTTACACAAGTATACAAAACAACTATTCTATGTAAAATGTGTTAATCTCCATTCATTTTTTCATATGAGATTAATCCTTTATTTCATTAGCATTTATTATGGGATTTAATTTATTTGTTTTAAAATTGGACCAAGCACAATTAATAAATCCAAAAAGTAGCTATAACTTGTTATTGGCACGAACACCATATAAAAGATTTGCAAATTAGCATAACAATTATCGTAACTCAAAGTAGCTACAAAATAAGTTATTTTGTAGCCAGCTATAAGGTAATAGTTCTGGGAGAGTATACTCTATAGCTAGCTACAGAATAACTTATTCTGTAGCCACCTCTATTTACGATAATTTTATATACTAATTTACGACAATGTCAGTATATATTTACGATAGTTGAATTACTATAACATATGGGGATATTTACTATAATGTTATCGTAAATCACGTAGTAAGGAGTTACTATAATCTCGCAAATTAGCATAACAATTATCGTAACTCAAAGTAGCTACAGAATATGTTATTTTGTAGCCAGGGTAATAGTTCTATATATAGGGTAATAGTTCTATATATATATATATATATATATATATATATATATATATATATATATATATATATATATATATATATATATATATATAATCTAATCTAATCATCATCATCCTATCAAAGCGTGACGGTGAGTATTTTTTAAGGAAACTCTCCTCTGTAATACCCTTCGATCCGGACGTCGTTTTATTCGTTCCTTTTTTCATCTAGGGCATAAGATTCGTAAGATCTGGGACATATCACATATTTTGCAGTCTTATGTTAAACACCGGAAATTTCTTTCTTTTGTCTCTCATTCTCTTCCATCCATCTGCTCACTCCTCTTCCATTCTTTGGTCTATCGTTCCTCACTCTTATTTTTATCGCTTTAAATTTAGAGCTGCAAAACCTTTATTGACGCCGCACCACTTATATCATGGCGTGGCCGAGCCCGTTCATGTCGCAGCGCGCCTTGCACCCTTCTTACACAAGTATACACAACAACTATTCTATGTAAAATATGTGAATCATCATTCAATTTTTCATACGAGATTAATCCTTTATTTTATTAGCATTTATTATGGGATTTAATTTATTTGATTTAAAATTGGACCAAGCACCATTAATAAATCCAAAATGTAGCTATAGCTTGTTATTGGCACGAACACCATATAAAAGATTTGTATTTCCCGTTGAAACACAACGACATTTTTCTAGTTAATATAAGATTTGATTGTACGATTTTTCAAATTTGTTTATAGGTAGGGATAGAGTGTACGTGCAATGTATTTATATAGGCCAGGTGTTGGGGTTATGATACCCCGGGTATCTCAAGACATCGATAAGTCAGCCGCTCGGGCAGCCCAGCCAACAAGAACCCAACCACCACGGCCAGCAAAGCCACATGGGCCCTGGGACACACGCCAAAATGAGTGGTTCACCACGACCTCTCCCCTCTCCTTCTGTTGCAAGCTACACAGCCGTGCACGACCTTTCCTCTGCCTGGACCCTTGGGAGGGATGAAAAGCAATCGGGCACCATCAAGTACACCTGCCCTGACAAGGACAGGCACGCTCCCCTCACTCTGCTAGGACTACGAGGACAGGCATCTCGGGGCAGACACCATCCCTACGCGCCTCTACGCAGACAAGACAACACCGTGGGGCGGTGACGACCGGTATGACGCTGCATCATCCAAATTCAGACAGACAAGATGGGCGTACGGCTCCACCCACTACAGGATGGGGCGCACGACCCCGTCGTTGACTTCCAAGACCGGCCAAGCCACCAGAAGCCTTGACCTCGCAATCTGGGGTCGAGGCCACCAACATCATGACTTGCAAAGGCGACCGACTACCCGGGAGCGGCCACATGCTCCCGCACTATCGCCACGATGCCACCAGGAGAACAGAAGACGATGACGAATACCGCAGCAAGACCACGTCGCGCTGGACAGTTGGTGAACCACCTCCATGCCGATAGTGCCGCTATGACTGGCGCTGTAGCATCATGCCACGCCATGCCGCAACGTGTGAACAAGATCATGACGACGACCATACCAGAACATGTTGTGACGTCAAGACAAGACAGGCTTGCTTGCAGGCCAAGTTTACTTATTTCTCCCTCCGTCGGGCTCACGACCACTCAGTCGAGATAACCCCTCTCTCCATATGTAACCTGACCCTGGACTCTATATAAGGGGAGCCAGGCCTCCATTCCAATGGGATGGACGATGGAACCTGAGAAACACCATTCGGGTCCTCTTTCACCTCACTACTCATACCTCGTTCCCTTAACTTACACAACCATTGTAAGAATTTCAAAGCATTCAACTGAGGAACATGAACTCAAAGCAATGGCTCCCTGCACCTACGTCAGACTCGCTCTCGGTGCGGCCGCCGGCGGCCGCATCCGCTTTGGGAGCCTCGGGTAAGTCAATGTCGATGGGCCCATGCCCATTCTCAACTTTCTCCCTAGCCAAGTTCTTCACTTCGGGGACCTAGACTTTGTGGCCGACCACCTATTAGGTCGGCTACACCTTTGCGAGGGAGACACGGATCCGCCGTGCACTCCATCACAGAACCCCAGGCTGACTCACGGGGGCCCAGTGATCGTCGACTCTGATGCACTAGCATGCAGGATCGACACCTATCTCAGGATCAACCCTGAGCCTGAACAAAGCTAGCACGTGTTCTACGCGTTGGCCAACACCTTCTCACAAGTCTCAGGGGGTGCTCCCATGCCACCGAAAGCATAATTCTGGGACCCCAGCATCTTGCTACCCTCCGGCATGAGAGACGCCACCACAATCTTCGAGCGAAAGCTGGCCAAACGCTCTCGCTTCTCATCGGTGCCTGCCCTTCCAGAATTTGTAGGGATGGAGGAATGGGACCCAGAGTACATCTATGACCTCTTGCCATCGACCCCGGGCGACACGGACTCCGAGTCCAGTTCTGTGGGAAGCTGCCACCCAGTGCGGGAGTGCAACATGTTGCACCTCTCGAGAAATGGGGCGGCAGCGGCACCAGGCGAAGAGGATGATGGGTACTCGATCCCACGAACCCCAGGAGAGCAGGCGGCGTATGAGCAGAGCGTCTGGAATGAACTAGAACTCACGAAGCCGAAAAGTCCAAAGGAGACCACGACAGCGGATGCCCTAGCCCACAGCACCTCGGCGCAGAGGGCGCACGGGCATGGCCTCGCTGCGCGTACGACCAAATCCAACGTGGCAAGGGGAAGACGCCCGTCTTCCCCCATGCCAGCCAAAATGTCACCATAGCAATCATGATTATGCGAATGGCTCCCGAACCCTTGAGCGACGAGGGAAGGCGCATCCACAAGGAGCTACGAGATCTTCTGGAAGCTGCGGCGGTACAGCAAGCGCAAAGCTCAGTGGAGAAGCGGCACCCCAAGGCCAGCATCATGCCCGTCTCTTCTGCACATGGTGCGCCCGAAGGGCACCCCGCGCAGTCGGGATTGCGACCCACCAAAAATGGGGTGGCACCCGAGCGAGAGCCCTCCTTGGCGCGCAGTCGTTTTGTCGGAAACCACAATGCCAACTAGGCTCGAGCTGCCCAACGGCTCGAACCAGGCATGGCAAATGGTGACCAGTTGTACACCGGCAACAGTGACCCAGACGATCACAATCGCCAACCTCGAATCCGGGACGCCCGGCGCAGCCTGAGTCCCGATGCATGAGGACCGCGAGCATTCGCCTAGAGGATCCAACGAACTTCGTTCCCGACGCGTTTCCGCGTGCCGCCTAACATCACCATGTACTCCGAGGACACCAACCCCGCTGTATGGCTAGAAGACTTCCACCTTGCCTATCGAGTAGGCGGAGCAGACGGCGATCTCTTCATAGTCCAATACCTGCCTCTTTACCTTGCGGAGAGCGCCTGAGCCTAGCTTGAGCACCTTCCCGCAGACAGCATCCGCTTGTGGGCGGACCTCAAAAGCATCTTCATAGGGAACTTCCTGGGCACATATGTGCGCCCCAGAAATTCTTGGGATCTCAAAGCCTGCAAACAGAAAATAGGAGAAACTCTAAGGAAGTACATCCGCCGCTCCAAGCAGTGCAATGAGCTTCCCGACATCGTCGATGCGGATGTGATCGGAGCGTTCATCTCCAGCACAACCAATGAGGCCCTCGTGCACGAGCTTGGACGCAACAAGCCGCGGACGACGAGGGAACTGCTCGACCTTGCGACGAGTCACGCCTCCTAGTAGTGCATAAATATGCAAGCAAAAGTAGTAAATCTTATTCAAAAGCACATATTTGTTTTGAAATTAAAGGATTAGCTTTTACGATGTGTATTTATTAGATGATGTAGCAGTATCTCTCTTTTAAGCACTCACGTTACATGCCAGAGTGAAATAGTCGTGAATCTATATAGTAGGGGCACACATATGCCTTGAAAATATAAACAATTGTGACTCCAGCCACGACTCAACTCTCACTGGATTTCAAACCGAGTGCAACTCTTGGAGTCTCTCATAAAATAGTTCCACGGTGATGGTCCGCCAAAACAGTTATCAAGGACGTAACACATTTTCAGAGGTGGGCACATTGCCCGCCTCCATCCAGGGGCCTATGTTGTCCATAATATAGGCGGTGCATGTCCGTCTATGAAAATTGAGTAAAAAACAAAAAAAAAGTCTGTGCTGAGCCTAGTATTCAGCCCATCAATGAGCCCGTTGCCAAGCCTAGTACCGAGCTTACCACTAAGCCCTTTGTCGCATCGTGGACCATGATGCAACACTACCTCTTTGCCCTAGCATGTCGTCATCTCCTTGCCTCGACCCGGTGCTTCCTCGCCAGTAACCTATCTCATTGCATTCTCGCGCGCGAGAGAGAGAGAGAGAGGTTTATAGGTGCGTTCATGCCTGTGAGTGAGACTGAGAGGAGAGGAAGTTGGGCCATGCCGCTACACTAGCCCTCGCCCGGACTGGGCTGTCACACCTTGCGCTCACCTCACATCCACCATTTTGATCTGCCTGTGGGTGTTGCGAAGGTAGAAGGGGAGCGGCGGTGGGGAGAGAACAGAACGAAGCGGACGGACAGAGAAGGGGATGGGAGAAGTGTGTGGCCCATGGCTGCATGTGCGGTGGGGCGAGAGAAATGTGATGTCAGCTAGGGTTTCCTCTATTACATACTGTGAATCCAAGAATGGTAGTGGGACGAGATGTGGTAGCTGCTAGGCCTCAGGTAACAAAGGTGGGCATGCACTTAAGAGACCAAAGGCGCTATCCACGTCAAGGCTGGCATAGAGACTAGCATAGCTTTCGCCAGCATACACCAACCCACCACAGCAGAGCCTTGACGAAGCATGTCTCATACCATGTCATTGCCAAACACTAGGGACCTAACACCAAAAGCTCGAAGATGATGAAGGGTGTCCCATACAACACCGGCGCCAAATGCTGAGGCCCCAATTCCTATTGCTAGCCATGTCGTGCTCAACCAGTGTATCGGATTACACCCATGACAAGGACAACCAGGGACAGAGCCTGCCGGGAACAAGCACGCAGAAAAGGCGCGGGTGACCACCCATGCATGGGGAGGCCAACTGCATTGCCGTGACCGACGCGCACCATGGAGGGGGCAAGCACTGCCACCAAGCCAATGATCGAGAATTGTACTTTTCATCACCAGATCTAGACGAATCCCACCATAGTATGTGAGGCGTCCATGCGAATTCGGCTTGATACCATGCCATTTTGTCGTTGCCAGAACAAGAAAAGAGAGAAAAGAGATGAGCAGGGAGAAAAAAATACTAGAATGGGAGAGGAGGCTCGCCTAGCCGCCACCACCCTTGCAGTCGGCTGGGCTTCCCGGCGACCTAAGCGGTGGCAAGGCGTAGGAGGGTGTTGCATAGGATTAGGTGACGAGGCGGCGTTGGGCAGCTAGCTAATGAAACTGAAGATTGCGCCCTTCCAATAACAAATAGTACTTATTTTGACCTACTGGTTAAACACTTGGAACTAGGACACTTAAAAACATTTTGTTTGAGACATAAAAATTATAGGGGTAGATTTGTATTGAAAAGTACTTTTATCTCACAGTAGTACTTATCGAACGTTACAGCTATTTTCTGATAAGAAAAATTGTGGTCATAATTAAAATTCGGAGACCACATAACATCATTTCTACAGCATGCATATGCTTTTCATGTTTTTAAAGGACAGGATAATCTCTTCATTTACTTCACCATGCTTGGACCGTATATGTTTATCACGTAGAACAGATAAGAAACACAGAGCAACTAACCCCACCTTTTACATGTCCTTTATTTAATTATTTATATATACCTCTGAAGCATATGGTTTGAGTCACTGGGACGACCAAACTAGTACGAACTATATGTCAACTTTAGCGGGTACTGTAAGCGTAATCGATTCTTTGCTTTGTTCTAGTAATCTAGCCGTCTAGGTTTCTTTATTTGTTTCCCTTTTCCTTTTCCTTTTCCTTTTCCTTTTTCCCTTTTCCTATTACTGCTTTATTTGTCGATCGGCTGCATATAAATAATATAATAAGGCTGTGCTGCGAGTGACAAGTTCCTTGCCTGCCTAGCCTCTTGGTCACATTGAGAAGATTAACCCGTTGTAACACCCTCTGTCCCTCTGGCCTCGCTCATCTGTTTTGAGAGAAATAAAATTGAGTGCGTAAAAGTGTCTGGATCATCTATTGCGTCCATACTATAGCGCGGCCATATTGGATTCAGCAGCCAGGTATTGTGGGTATCCTTGTTTCTTAGATACAGTACTAGTATTATTTCATGGCTAGTGTGTGCATATATATATATATATATATATATATATATATATATATATATATATATATATATATATATATATATATATATATATATATATATATATATATATATATATATATATATATATATGTAATAAATAACGCGAACTAATGTGTATCTATTGCTAGAAAAGTAAAGCAGCTCGGAAATTTGACGGCCAAATGCCACCCATCGCTGTATTGACCAGTGCATAAAAGGAGCCGGGCAGTATCGCTGCGGACGAGCCACCTAAAGGCCCAAATAAAAAAAAGGTAAATGAGCATATTAAATTTGTAATAATAGTTTATATGTCTTATGATAATGAAGAAGCATGTATAATTGATACCTTGAGTAACAATTTTCAACATGGTCATCCATATATATGTATATGTCAATATGTGAGATTTCGGAGCTTTTAACTGTGTGTGTTTATTACCCTCCGTTCAAAAGCATTACTATTTTCTTACTGTTATCTTCGGTACAGTGCATTTAATGTGCCAATGGCATTGCCTCTATGAAAATCAACAAAAACAATGATTCAAGACTTTACTTTTTGCCAAAATCATTATAGTTTTTAAATACTACTACTCCCACTATCCTAAAAAGAAAACAATTCTCGCTTTTCAACGAGTCAAATAGTTTAAAGTTTGATGAAATCTACAAGAAAAATACTATCATGATACTGAATTATTATCAATAGATTCATCATGGAATATATTTTAATATCTTAACTATTTAGAGACATAAGTACTAATAATATTTTTTATAAATTTAGTCAAACTTATTGGGGATGTTTGACTCCATCCCAAAAAGGATGCAAATCTAGATGAGTTAAACTTTCCAAAGTTTGACTAAATTTTACAAAATATTATAAATATTTATAATTTCACTTAGGTATGTTATGAAAAATATATTTCATGACTTATCTAATGATACTTATTTGGCAACCTTAAATGTTAGTATATTTTTATATAGATCTGGTTGAACTTATAAAATTCGAAAGGATAGCAGGAGCTTTACTGTAATTTTTATTAGATGATAGAAAAAAAAACACAAAAATAGAAGCACCATCCTGCCCTCCTAAAACGACCTTTTTTTATAAAACTTATTTACATAAAAAAGGAGGAGAGAAACAAAATAAAAAGGTACAACCAGTAAAGTGGCCAGATAATATCAAACACAACTCAACAAACACCAAACCTATAACACCACCTCTACTGATTCTTGGAGAAGATTACAGGCAGCCATCTTGGCTAACGTGAAAATGTATTGTTGGATATATCTTGGACTAAAGTTGTAACCTAACTTGCTTGCAATTCCTGGTGTTAGAAAGTTGTCCGGTTTCGCTCTTTTCATATATTCCACCAAAAGTAGATAATTAAACAATCAAAATCCTTCCTTCAGATATGATGTTTTTCAAAACATGCCCTGCATCTATTATGCCAATAACGATAAATCAATTCCTCTTGCATTATGGTCTGAATTTGATTAAGGTTGAACCAAACCCGGATGATGGACTAGACTCCCTTTGTAAAAGGACAATCCTTGCATAAATGTCCTAGAGTTTCTAGATTTTTTCCACAAACCTTACAAACCAGATCATGTGGCCATTCTCTTACGGTGCAGTAGCGTCCATGCAAAGAAATGACATTTTCATTCAGCTCGGGTCTTCTAGATTGGTCTTTCAAAAGTCTTAAAGTTATTTTGACTCATCAAAAAGCGATAATTATATTCTTTTGGGATGGAGGGAGTATATTATAGTGATTGGTTACAAACTTACAATTTAAATTTAAGAGTCTAACTCCATATACTAGTGAATAATACACTGTACTTTTGATTATATGTACTCGTCAAATATATAGTAAATAATTTTAAGAGTCTAACCAAGGTTTTTTGTCCAATAATCTTCTGTATAAAAGGGATGGCAACGATGGACCGACGTCTCCTGAAAGCAGCCACATCCGGCGACGCTGCATCACTCAAACGACTGGCATCTCATGACCCGGGCGTGCTGTTTTGGACAACTCCACTGGGGAACACCTGCCTCCACATCTCCTCCATCCAGGGCCACGACAAACTCTGCGAGAGCATCCTGGCGATGGACCAATCCCCGGCGCTCCTCTCCGCCATCAACAAGGACGGCGAGACGCCGCTGCTGGCCGCCGTGGCAAGGGGCCGTGCGTCTCTAGCCTCTGTTCTGCTCAGCCGCTGCCGTGAGCGGCAGCTGAGCGAAGCGATCCTGAAGCAAGACAGGCACGGGTGCAACGCGCTGCACCACGCCGTCCGCAGGGGACACGGGAAGCTCGCGCTCGAGCTGATCGAAGCGGAGCCTGCCTTGTCGAGAGCCGTTCTTGCATCGATCAATGCTACGCAGTGTAGTAGAGTGCTTAACCTTTTTCTTTTTTGTCTCTTGATTTGCTTTATTTCAGCTATCGCTAAAAAGGTTATGACGGCGAGAACGAGAATAGACACACTCCAGTGCACCTGGCTGCATATGACGGCGAGATTAACGCGCTAGCAGCACTGTTGGAGCATGATCCGTCTTTGGGGTACCTAACCTCCACAATCGGTGACCCTCTTCTCTGTGTCGCAGCTTCTCAGGGCCATGGTGGTGTTGCTCGAGAGCTTCTTGAACACTGTCCAGATGCTCCCTACTGCGATGCAAGCGGCTCGACATGTCTTCACATTGCCGTATTGTGTGGACATACAGAGTTTGTGAAATCTATCCTGGGGTTACAGCAGCTTGGCCACCTGATTAACGTGCTCAATGGAAGCGGTGAAACTGCTCTGCATCTCGCTGTCAGAAACTGCAAGCCGGACTTGGTTGCTGCTTTACAGCTTCACCAGGACATAGACGTAACGGTGCTTAACAGCGCCGGTGACCCGGCAAGCCGGGTGTTGCCTGATGCCGCCAATCACACCAAGCCTTTAATCTCGGTACGCTTTTTTTTTTCTCTCTCACCCTAAATATATATTTTACTAGCAAATATGTCCTTGCATTTATAATGCGATGTACAGTTGTATGGTGCTCATGCCAATAATAAACAGCCTACTTCATATGCCAATAATAAACAGCCTACTTCATGTCAAATCAAAAAAAAAATAAACAGCCTGCTTTTGTTAAATTTAATTGGGCTTCGTCTAACCTTGTTTTAATTAAATCAAAAATTCAAGGAAAAATATGATTTAATTGGGGTTGGCCTAACCTTATCTTGATCTAACATATTTACCTCCCCTAATACTAGAAATAACGATAAGTCCCCTCAGGGCTTGTTTGGCTATTCGTATTCAAATTAGGTACGAATATAAAATGCTATGAATGTTATAGGTATGGGACCAACAAAATGTTGATGTTTGTTATAGGTATGGGACCAACAAGAAGTTAATGGAAATAAAAAAATTACTCTATTGGTCTATGACCTTCTGATGAAGTTTTTTTTATCCATCTTAGAGTAACTTCAACTGATACCTGACATTTTGGACCTATGCCGCCTCAAATTACATGACTTTTTAGTGCACTACAATCAAATTCACATTTCAATCTAGTTAAATTTTTATGCATATATTATAACTACCAAGTATGGATTGCAGAAGGCGCGAAATAGGTAGCGATACTTTTACCACGAGAGTAATTTTACTTTGTTCCTTATTTTTCTAAATGTATTGTAAATTTTCCTACTTTATTAATAAAATAGGCATAAGCTCGTGCGGTCGTGCCCGTTCGCTGAAATAAAATATATAACTACCAAGTGGGTATTAGAGGGTATAATTTGAACTCGGAGTAGTGTATAAAATAGATGGCTGGTGTTTTGCTAAAGTAAATCATTTTTGACAAGTAAACACAAATGAAAGGTACTTTTTAAATCATAATAATTGAAAATAAACTATAAGTTAGTCTAAACAAATGAGGGGAAGTATATTTGTCTTGTCAATGCCAAATATAGATTAGTCCAAATAAATTTCATATAAACTACTGCTCTTCGGACCTGAAATATATGTCCCAGTTTTTTTATCTGAGCTCATGTCAGCCTGCTACAGGCTTTTACCATTATCCTCCCTCCTCGGGATTTTTTATAATTTTAATTCTTTTCTATTCAATATTTTAATAATAATTCCGTCTAAAAAATTTGCAGATTTAACCCTTTGGGTCACGCCGGTCCCGCTGGCTTGACAAAATAATGCTGTCGCGCCATATGCGTTGGCGCGGCAAGATATGCCACGTTGGACGGCGTTTCTTACGTGAAAAAACTCGTCACGCCGTTTGCGTAACAGTGTTGGTTTGTCGCGCCACCGGGAGCGGCGTGACAAGACTCAACTTTAGAAAATTCATAGCTCTTTGATACAACGTTGGATGAAAATTATTTTTATATGAAAATTGTAGAGCTCGATGAGATATACAATTTTCTAGTTTTGAGTTTTTTCATTTGAGAACATTAAGATGCTCAAAAAAAATAATATAAAATTTCAGCAGCATAATAATCGTGTACTAGTGCTTGTCGCATTAGAAAAATAATATCTTTTTTTGTATGGTGTCAAATGAAGATACTTTTTATATCAAAGTTGTACGTCCCAATAAGACTACAACTTTATACGTGAAAATAAAATGTTCCCTTAACAAACCACATATAAATGACACCGAAATTCATTTTAAATTATATTGAAACTCTATGGCACTTAATTTTATAAGTTGCTAGTTTTTAAATGGACAAGTTACTTTATATAAGTTTATACTTTCCGACAAAATCCTTATGACATATTGCGCAGGTAGTTTCATTTGAAGCTCTCTATTTTTTATAAAACAATACTTATATATTTTAAAATACTACACATATGATTTTATATCAACTCCCGTGCCTCTTTTAAAGCATTTATATATTTTAAAAAATTGCTAGCATATACAGGAGCAGGAGCAGGAGTCGAACGGACCAGTTATTTCTTGTGGCGTGTTGGTAACGTCGTATGTCATCCTTGCAAAATCCAGCTACTTGAATCGCCTCCAAACTCGTTTGTTGGAAAGTTCTTCTATTACGTTCCTTCCATATGTTCCACCAAAAGTAGATTATGATCCCATCAAAAGTTCTCCTCTGTCGCTTTTCGAACTTGATTCTACACTTTCGCCAGTACTTGTGTATGGAGCCTGTCAACGGGACTGTATCCAGTATTGATAGCTGTAGCCAGTTCTTAAGTTTTGTCCAGACTTCCTGTGTGTATGGGCAATCCTTGCAAAGATGAGTCGGCGTCTCTGGTTGAAGATCACAGAGTTTGCAAATTGGATCGTTCGGCCAGTTTCTCTTTTCCAAGTTGTTTGCTGTGAGTATCTTCTTGTGTAGTAAGGTCCAGGCGAAAAACCGGCATTTGGGTTCTGTTTGTGCTTTCCATATTGGAGTTAGCTTCAGCTTCGACAAACTGCCTTCGAACTGCACCCGGTAAGCGCTCTTCGAGGTATATTCCCCATCCGATGTCCATCTCCATCTTATGGTGCCCTCCATGTCTTCCTGAAGCTGAAGATTGTGGACATGTTCCCAAATCTGCATGTATTCAGAGATCTCTTGGTTTGATTGTAGTGGCAGGATATGTTTGATCCAACGGTTATCCTGTAGTGCCATTTGTACCGTTATTTTCTTTCTCTTTGCCTTCCTAAATAGAGTTGGCGCCATGATTTTCAGGGTTCTTCCATCAGCCCATGATGATGTCCAAAATTTAGCCGTATGGCCATTACCAATGGTGACTATAGTTGAGGCAGCAAAGAGTCACGGTCTTGGTTATCACACGGGAGATTCAGATTGACCCAAGCCCTATCCTTGTGTTTCCATTGAAACCACAACCACCTCAATCTCAGCGCTCTACTAAATCTCTCTAGCTCCAGTATACCTAGTCCACCCTTGTTCTTTGGGAGGCAAGTAGTTGGCCAATTAATCAGTGAATGTCCTCCGTAAACCTTGTCTGGTGTTTCCGTAAACATTTTTATTATTATACTACGCCAATTCAATTTCTTGCAGACACCAATAGAAACGCGAGAAATTCAGTTTGTTGTTGTAAACAACTACTACTGAGCATGATGAGGATTTATCTTTTCACTTCCCCGTTTGATTCATTGACCTCTTCACGCTTTAGACACTGTGTTTCTTGACAAACTGTCAGAAACTGTGTTTAAATGCCATTAGTGAGATTAAGTACTAACAACTAAGTGATCACATCGTGATATTTGTTGGCATATCAACTAGGATCTTGAGTGCTTGAGCATGCTTACTGGCGAGATGGTCGCAAGGCAAGGCTGCAGCGTGTTGCTCCTGCGTGTGCGGGGACATCTCATAGCTCTCTAGCTGCAGTGTGCTGTGGTTCACGAAGCTCTCGGTTGCCTTCAGGTCTGCCTCAAGTGTCGCCTCCGGATCACTGTCCCTCATCTCAAGATTGGCTGCAATTAAATCATGAGTCCAGTTTCTTGTCAGTTGTTGTACCGCATCAAGAAAGGTGTTAGCGATGATCGAATGGAGTCCTACTTCCCTGGCTCCCAGGAAACTTTACAGAAATGACAAAAACACCCTGAAACAAGCACATAACCACTATTGTGCTTCTAGATGAGTACAGTCAGAAAATGCGTTGAAATCATTGAAGCTTTTACACTCTTATTACTCCCGTGGAAGTTCATTGGTATACCTGCCGGTTGATTAACTTAAGCCACGGTCCTGTCCAGATTCATTGATGTATCCCATCTCCCATCGGCAGTCCTGAAGAACTACATATTCGTAGACGGTAGACTTGTTCACCAGGCTAATTTGTGCAGGCTAAATAGACACGCGGTGAATTCTTCCCAGAATCACTGAACAAGATTTGTGAGTAATCTGCTGGCTACTACTGAAATTTCATTTCTGTTTGGTTTGTTCGAAAACACAAACGGCAGGTTCAGTTAACCTAGTCAAAATTTCCGTCCAGATTCATTGACCTCTAAGGTTCACCCATAAGACACTTACGTCTATTTAGAATATTTGTCCTCCTCATTTTATATTCATATGGTTTTGAAACAAGTATTTAAGCACTTAAACAAATTCAAATGAAAAAAGTTGTCAACTACAAAGTTATTTAACTTTTCGAGATTTACAACTTTTGTTTTGGTCGTTTCTCCAAGGTTGTTTAAAAAATTCGAATTTCAAATGTGAAAAATTCAAACATAATTTTCCATTGATAGATGATTTCAAATAAAAAAGTTGTCAATTATAAAGTTGTATAACTTTTTGAGATATACAACTTTCATTTTAGTCATTTCTCCATATGAGGTAGTTTAAAAATTTTAATTTTTAATATGTAATTCTACTGTTCGGCGCCCATTTATAGGGGTGACTCTAGATCCAGCCGCATCGATTTATAGAGGTGGCTGGATTTAGAGCCGACCCTACAAATAGGGTCATTTGTAGGGACGGCTGGAAATACATTTGTAGACACGGCTCATTTTGGGAACCATTTTTAGAGGTGGTTTTAGATTGAGCCGCCCCTAGAAAAAAAAAGGTGGCGTTGCTACAAATGCTTTTTGTAGTAGTGAGGTCTGTAGTTGTCCCGTCTCACGGGGATGCGGTGCCGCGGTATATGGATGGGGCTAGGGTTCAGGGGTTTTTTCTTGATCTGTGTGAGAAGATCTTCTTCTTAGTGATAAACCCGGGGGCTGTTGTACCCCCGTGGATCGAGTTTTTGTCTCTATCCACTCCTACAGAAACCATTTGTCTCTATCCACTCCTACAGAAACCAGTTAGAGATGCTTCCCTTTTAGTGTAGAGACGGAGATATATCAAGAACTACCTAAAAAATGGTTGTCCACCTTTAGAAATTGATTTTTAGAGGTGGCTGGAAAGCAAGGTAATAAATAGCGTATATTGGGTTGGTAGCAGATTGGTGTTAAGGTAGCGGATCACGGATAGTAGGCGCTATTGTGGACGCTAAGTTCCAGTAGCAGCATATGGTAATTACGTGTAAATTTAAGCATACATATTATGAATAATGGGTATAAATAGACATTTAACTATACTCAAAGAAATAATGTCTCACATACTTAAATTAAGAAAAAAAAAACATAGGTTCCACACAATGCATATAAGTCATCATATATCAAAGCTTATAAAATAATAGATTATTAGAGCCATAAATAGTTCATAAGACCAACATTCTTTATCATTGTCAAAAAGTAGCAATCTCATCAGACTTATAGTTACTTAAAACATATGCATATTTTAAGTGGGCTAGGATTATTTGTTTCCTACATACCATTTACTACACTACTGCGGCCGCTATGAAGAATTGTGGACTGCTATAGTTGATCGCTAACTCAAATAGCGGTGGCTGAATTTCAACTTGCTAAATCTAGTCCGCTACGTCATAGAGGTGGCCGCTATAGCGGCCGCTACAACCGCTATTTAATACCTTGCTAGAAAGCCCAGCCGTCTCTAGAAATGTCATCTATTTCTAGAGGTAGCTGGAAAGTCGATATTTTTAGCGGTGCCTGAAAATTTCATCTGTATCTAGAAATAGATTTCTAAAGGCGATTGATAATTTGGCCCACCTCTAAAAATAAGTGCAACCTAGTAAAATTCATAACTTTTCCAGGTCAAGTCGTATGAAGACAAAATTTATATCAAAGTTGTAGTACTTTTTTTGAATTTTCCAAATGACCTTGGATGAAGAAAAGACCTAAATTAAAATTGTAGTACTTGACAAGAGATCTAAAAATTTTTAGTTCAAACTTTTTCATTTAAATTTGTTCATCAGAGTTTAAAATATTCATTACAATATTTGTTAAAGTGAATACAAAAGTATTGTATCATCATTTTTGTCACAAGTTACTTTGAAGCGGAGTGGTAAGGGAGCAAATCGCGTAACTCATGAAATGGGCACAGGGGTTGCCTGGTAGGTTTCTCCTGGGTTAATTTTTTTTTGCTATTTTTAGGCCTAATTTGCAAATTCTGTAAAACAATTTATAAAGTCAGCTGGGTTTCGGCCCGCCTCTACAAAACTATTTTAGTCGCCTCTAAAAATATTTAGTGATCGGTCTCTAGGATTACCTGATATCCAAATAACCATATATTTTATATAAACAGCCTATCTATATGGTTCAATACAAATCACCCAATATTCCTGGTATGCATATCCTCACAAAGAAAACTTGGGATTGGACATAGTGTTCATCTTATTTGCTACATTAACATTCTTTTGATAGTGTTTAGCAGCCTTGTGATGAGTACACCTAACCATTGGGTATGAACGAAAGTTAAAAATAAGATAATTTGGTGAAATAAATGAGGAACAAAGCTGCTACCTAATATTAGTCTCTCAAATATGTTTTAGAGAACCGTTTAAGGATGTGATGAATTTTAGAGAGACTCCTGCTATGGCCTCTACAGCATATGGGGTGTGGAGGAACCATACGCACAAGACCTATCTTCGAGTGTAAGCCCATCACAGCTTACATGGCTAGGAATATGGGCTCAACTTATTTTTGACTTTCATGTTCATACCCAATGGTTGCATATGTTCTCATCAACTTGTTTATTTTCTAGACAAGGGTAGATCAAGAGAACGGCTCCTATAAATGGTTCTAGAGACAGACCATGCCTAGAAATCAATTTTTTTTTCTAGCAAATGGTGTTACCGACCACCCCTAGAAATAAATGTCCTCTATTTTCTAGGGCGGTTGGTATTATCAACATCCCCTAGAAATGCTATTTTTAGGGGTGGTTAAAACACCAACCACCTCTAGAAATTGTTTTTATAGGTAGTTGGTAATTTGAACAGTTCCTACAAACAAAGTGTTGTAAAATTTTGTAACTTCAATATGGAATCGGATAAAGACAAACTTTATACCAAAGCTATAAAGCTCGATGAGATCAAAACTTTGTAGATGATGCTTTTTTCATTTGAAATTACTTAGGGCCTAAATATATGTTTTAAGCTCTCATATTATAAATCCATGTTTTTGATTTTTTTTTCAAATGTAAAGACAAACTTTTTTCAAATGAGACCTGCCCTATATCAAAGTAGTAGTGCTCAATGTGATCTAAAACTTTCTAGTTGAATTGTTTTCATGTGAGATAGTTTAGGTCACCAAATATTTTATAAAAAGATTCGTAGAAGTTAATACAAGGGATATCATGGTATATTCACTCATAGGTGACTGTATAGTGTGTTGGTATGGGTCGAGAGACTTGAGCGAGGTAAGCTACCACAAGTTCAAGTCCTAGAAAATGCATGCACACGTATTTCTCAGTGGTCGGAAACCCGCCTCTAGAAATGCTTGATATTGTAACACCCAAATTTTAGAAATAATAAATTTTAAATAATTTAGAGAAAGTGAATTAAAATTTTGAAAACTATTTGGTAATGCATTCATGTTGTTGCATTTATTTTATTTTGTGGTGTGGATATATTTGTTTTATTTGATTTGGTTTAGGAAAATTTGATTTGAAAATGTGTTTGGAAAATTAGAAAAGAAAAGAAACAAAAGAAAAAAAAAGAAAACAACTTACCTTCTCGGCCCGAAGGCCGTCGGAAGGCCTGCTCTCCCGCCCAGCGCCGCAGCGGCCCAGTACAGCGTCGCAGCGGCCCAGCAGCCGAGCCCAGTAACCAGCCGAGCCAGCCGCGCGCCTTTCTTTTCTTCCTTTCGCTGACAGTTGGGGGCCGCTCGTCAGCCGTATCTCCTACCTTCAGTTCGTAGTCGAGTTGGACTCCAACTCGGTAAGAACGACCGCCGCCCCTCCACTTGATTTCCGGGATTTCCTACCCGAATACGGTAATTTGAAGCTACAAATAAGAAGCCGTGACCCCCTATGTTCCGTTTTCCATCTAAAACTCGAGCTTCATCACGTGAGATTGAGCGTAGGAGGCCGGAACCCTAGGTTCTTGCGGTCGGTTCGTCGGTGGAGCTTGTGGGAGGGTTCGAGTTCTTTTCTTAGCTTTGGTGAGTTCGCTATCTCCTCCTCTTTCTCCCCGTGCTTTTCTTTGGGGTTGAGACGTTTTGAATTTGCGGATGTGGTGAGCTCGGGTACACCGGCAATGGCGCCGCCGCTCCCTTGTAGCCGCGCGTCACGTATGGTCGATCGTAGCTAGTTTTAAATGCCTAGATGAGTTCGCACGGAGCTTCTCTACCGTTTGGACCAAACGCGGGCTCGATTGGTAGTCTCGGTGGGGAGGTTCACCACCTCCGGCCATGGAGGAGTCGCCGGCCATGGCGGAGCCGCCGGCCGGACCTGGGGAAGAAGAATCGGGTTTCTTCACTGTGTCGTTGCCGATGAACACGAGCCGTCCGTTCTCAGATGGACGCACGAGATTAGAAGATACCCCTTCGCGGGGTAGATTTATTAAAGAGCCCCTGGATTTCTTCATAATAGAACCCGCAGTCCTTAGCGCAATATCCTGAATCCGTTTTCGTGTTTTGAAAGCGTATTTTCTCCCGGATAAGTCAAAAATACGTTTTCAGATAATTACAGTTTTGCCACTAGAATTGTTTTGGTCATCAAATCTTCGTTTTAACTCCGATTTGATCCGTTCGAATTGCGTTAGGTTCGTATTTGCAAGCTCTACATGTTAGTGTAGTTGTACAGTTAGTTTTGATAATTTATTTTTCGAGGTTATAATTAAGTATTTATTTATCTATAGGAAATCTTAGAAAATTCATAACTTTCACGTTTTAACTCCGAATTTGGTGATCTTTGCGTCTGTGTGATCGTAGAAACGTGTAGAAGAGTTTTATAAGCTTTTATTACTGTTTTGTTACTGTTGGTGTACTGTTCTAATTATATCTATTTGTTTGCTTCGTGTATGTTTGATTAGATGCATGTGTGTTGTTGATTGATGATCGAATATAGAAGGTGAGCAGTATTTGGACGATTTGGAGTATTACTTTGAGCCAAGTCAGCAGTATCACTTGGAGAGCTTTGATCAAGGCAAGTATAACACAGGACTATCCTTGTTACCTATACATTGAATTGTCATACATATGCATGTGCTTACCTTGACAACTTTAGAGATTATAACTTAGTGATTGTTATCTTGATTCCTTGTCAACCTTGGGAATGCATATGGGTAGCTACTGCTAGTGCTTAAACTAAGAACAATGATCTTATAATTTGATTAATGGATTAAGCAATCAACTATTAAGATGACTTTATTATTGTTAAAAGGGGGCTAGAGCATGTGTATTATTTTGATGCTCTGGTTTCTCTCCATAAGGACTTATCTGTAAGTGATAACCGGGATATACAGTACAGCTGTGAGGGCTATATGGCTCTGGCTTTAGTTGTTCAAGAGACCTTTTCTAGCTTGTTAGAGGTTACCTTAAATGGCGTAAGAATGGCTTGCCATGTTGGGTGTAGTGCGAGCCCCTGGCCTAGTGTGTATAGGCTGCGGTTGTTGTGCCACAGGGAAGGGGGGTTCTACATCTGCCTGCCGAGTGAATCTAATGGCCCTAACTTGTTAGACGAACTTTTGAGTGGCTTTATATGGTTCTCGGGTGTTTGGGCTTGATCTCCCCACTCATTTGGAAATCATGACTTACAGTGAAAGTGTACACCTCTGCGCAGAGTTAAAAACTGGTATACTAGCCGTGCTCACGGATACGAGCGGCCTTGGGGATTCTTATGGAATAGTTGATCATAACCGTTATATCATGCTTAATTATTATTGATTAATATTATGCTCATGTTAATGCTATTCATTATCCTTATTACAATTGATCATTGGTTCTCTAATGGGAAGTGGTTTATCTTGATGCTACTCAATTGCTAATATATGATTAAAAGCTAAATGCAGTTAAACAGTGTCTAGCCTTTTGAGCCACATGAACCCTGTGTTATATTTGTTGAGTTCGACATGGACTCACCCTTGCTATTTCCACCATAACAGATGAAGATATAGAGGAAGATTATCGGAATGAGTACTAGTCTTGGTGTCAACCAGTCAACCGTGTCCCTGTGTGGAGTTTCCGCTGAAGAATTACTATTAGTTATTATTACCTATCGTTCAAGACTATATCTTAAATACTTATTCGTTATGTAATAAGCACTGTGATGATACTTTGTAATTTGTCAACTTATGTGTGCGACTGTTTCCTGGGGCGCACATGAGTCTTTTATGCATCCTATTTTTGTCCTTAAAAATGGGTGTGACAGATTGGTATCAGAGCCGTGTAGATTGTAGGACGCGAGCCTAGTTAGAATGGTCGTTAATAGCCTCCATATTTCACTTAACTCATGCTTCCTCTTTTCACCTTGTTAATTACTAAAGTTTTATGCTTCCTCTACTTTATTCCATTGCGAAAATACATTGATTCTATCTAATCTATGTCTAAATTTTATAGATGCCTCCTCATCCCCGATTGTCAGCTGCACAGTACGTTGCCCGTTTCAAACCTCAGGAGCCGTATGAAGATGGTAAGCAAGAGCTATCTGATGCTGAATCAAGAGTTGGTGATACACCAATGGAGAATGTAGTTATGGGGTGGACTACGAAGTTTCATATCATGGTTCCTAAAGCTGATGCTTTCTTCCATGACATGTTGACAAGAACCTTGGACAACTACTACTACGACTGGGAAGCTACGTTGGAGTATCGTAGTGCAGAGTATAGTCATCCATGGATGGATTCCTATTGGGAAACGGAGTTATGGGTTAAGAAAAGGGATCCTACCACTAAGGAGCCTAAGGTGGAGTCAAAGTTCATTACCAGAGTGAGCCGGACAACCGTGGAGACAAGCATGGAGGATGTCGCTTTCAATGCATTTGTTTACTACCATGGTCTACGCTCGGACAAGACGTTAAAGGGTGCACTTCGGCATTTTCCTTGTTTCATACATGACAAGGGTATTTGGACCGTGCCGCCTGCAGATGATTCTTCCTTGACTTTACAAGCTACGGTGGAATTAGCTCGTGAATTGTCTCTCCATGAGGTGGATTTGAAGGATGAGTTGCTGAAGGAAAAAGAACTTAAGGAGCAAGCTTATAAGGAGATTGACCAATTAAGGGCGGAGTTAGGTCGTCCCAAGATTTATGAGAAGCTTAATTAGGCAATAGGAAAAATCCCTATGTAATAGGAACGATAGTAGTTGTGAGTTAATTTTAAGTTTGGATTATTTTAAGAGTCAGTTTGTGGTGTGAACAATTGTGTGATTGATGGATTGTTATTATGATAATGTGTGATTTGGATCTTTGTAATGTGTGCTGGAGTTTTGTAGACATGCCTACAAGTTCCATGGTTAAGAATATTAAGTTTGATCAAAATATATTAGTTAAATATGAGGTTAACTTAGTTCTGTCCTTTGCTGATTTTTGGATCAGTCTGGGATGTTTTAGAAATAACTTAAAATACGTTCATGAGAAATTTAAGAAATTTTACTGGGAATAATTAGACTTCTATATCTTTCCAACCCCAGAAGAATCACCCTAATATCTATTAAGAGCTAAGAGATATACCTGTTCCAAGTTGGAGTTACTGCACAGTCTGGAATTCTGAAACAGTTTCGGTTAAGTTCAGTTTTTGGCCAATTTATTGATAGAATCAGAAAAAGTGTTGTGAATAAAAGTTGTAGATAATTTTGAAAGCTTTCCAACCATGTAAAGATCATCTGAATTGGACGTCTGTAGCTCGAGATATGACAGTTTTACTGAGTTACTGAAATTGGAATTTGCCCAGAGAAATCGGATTTTTCTTATCTATTGAATTGGAAACCACCTATTGATGTTAGCGAGATTCGTAGTTTCTTGGGATTAGCTGGATATTACAGACGGTTCATTGAAGGGTTTTCTAAACTTGCTAAACCTATGACATCTCTATTAGAGAAGAATGCCAAGTTTGTGTGGTCGGATAAATGTCAAGCTAGTTTTAAGGAATTGAAGAAGAGGTTGACTACAGCGCCTGTTTTGGTTTTGCCAGATTTGAGTAAGAAGTTTTCTATTTATTGTGATGCTTCTCGTCAAGGTTTGGGATGTGTTCTTATGCAAGAAGGCAGAGTTGTGGCTTATGCATCTAGGCAGTTGAGAAAGCATGAGTTGAATTATCCTACACATGATTTGGAATTAGCAGCTGTAGTTCATGCTTTAAAAATTTGGAGACATTATTTGATTGGACATAAGAGTGATATATACACTGATCATAAGAGTTTGAAGTATATTTTCACTCAGTCAGATCTGAATTTGAGGCAACGCAGATGGTTAGAGTTGATTAAGGATTATGATATTGAGATACACTATCATCCTGGTAAGGCTAATGTAGTAGCTGATGCTCTTAGTAGGAAAAGTTATGCCAATGAGATACGGACGTTGTCTATGACTAGTGAGTTATGTGCTGAATTTGAATATTTGAATTTGGGAATTGTTACTAATACAATGGAATTAGTGATAGAGCCTACCTTAGAGCAAGAAATTTACAAGGGGCAGTTGAAGGATGAGAAACTAAAGAAGATAGCGAAAGATATAGTGATTGGTAAGTCACCAGGCTTTCGAATGGATGATAATGGAATTTTGTGGTTTGGAAAGAGGCTGTGTGTACCTGAGGATCAAACTGTTAGACAGGCAATTCTTCGCGAAGCTCATGAGTCAGCTTATTCTATTCATCCTGGTAGTACTAAGATGTATTTGGATCTAAAACAGAAATATTGGTGGGTTGGATTAAAGCGAGATGTGGCTGAGTATGTGGCATTGTGTGACACTTGTCAGAGAGTGAAAGCAGAGCATCAGAGACCTGCTGGATTGTTACAACCAATGAAGATTCCTGAATGGAAGTGGGAGGAAGTTGGTATGGATTTTATAGTAGGGTTACCTCGTACTCAGAAAGGTTATGACTCTATTTGGGTGATAGTAGATCGGTTAACTAAAGTTGCTCATTTTATACCAGTTAAGACTACTTACCATGGACCAAAATTGGCAGAGTTGTATATGGAGAGAATAATCTGTTTGCATGGAGTACCAAAGAAGATTGTATCTGATCGAGGATCGCAGTTTACGTCGCATTTGTGGAAAGCTGTGCATGAATCATTGGGAACAAAATTGAATTTTAGTACAGCATATCATCCACAGACAGATGGACAGACTGAAAGAACCAACCAGGTATTAGAGGATATGTTGAGAGCTTGTGCATTGCAATATGGAACTAGTTGGGATAAGAGTTTGCCTTATGCAGAATTTTCTTACAATAATAGTTATCAACAGAGTCTTAAGATGGCACCGTTTGAAGCTTTGTATGGACGTAAGTGTAGAACTCCATTGTTTTGGGATCAGACAGGTGAATCTCAGATGTTTGGTACAGATGTTCTTAGAAACGCAGAAGATCAAGTGCGAGTGATTCGTGAGAATTTGAGAGTAGCGCAGTCTCGTCAGAAGAGTTATGCTGACAATAGAAGAAGAGATTTAGTTTTTGAGGTAGGTGATTATGTCTATTTGAAGGTGTCACCTATGAAGAGTGTGAAGAGGTTTAACATGAAAGGTAAACTAGCACCAAGGTATGTTGGACCATTTAAAGTTATTACCAGACGTGGGGAAGTTGCTTATCAATTAGAGTTGCCTGAGAATTTATCTGGAGTACATGATGTGTTCCATGTTTCACAACTTAAGAAGTGTTTGCGTGTGCCTGAGGAGCAGATACCTTTAGAAGAGTTGACTGTTAAAGAAGATCTTACCTATGAAGAGTTTCCGATTAAGATTTTAGAGACTGCTGAGAGAGTTACTCGAAGTCGGATTATTAAGATGTGCAAAGTGCAGTGGAATCGATATTCAGAGGCAGAGGCAACTTGGGAAAGAGAGGATGAATTGAGAAAATCATATCCGCAGTTGTTTGAGTAAGCAGTTCAATCTCGAGGACGAGATTCTTTTAAGGGGGTAGAATTTGTAACACCCAAATTTTAGAAATAATAAATTTTAAATAATTTAGAGAAAGTGAATTAAAATTTTGAAAACTATTTGGTAATGCATTCATGTTGTTGCATTTATTTTATTTTATGGTGTGGATATATTTGTTTTATTTGATTTGGTTTAGGAAAATTTGATTTGAAAATGTGTTTGGAAAATTAGAAAAGAAAAGAAACAAAAGAAAAAAAAAAGAAAACAACTTACCTTCTTACCTTCTCGGCCCGAAGGCCGTCGGAAGGCCTGCTCTCCCGCCCAGCGCCGCAGCGGCCCAGTACAGCGTCGCAGCGGCCCAGCAGCCGAGCCCAGTAACCAGCCGAGCCAGCCGCGCGCCTTTCTTTTCTTCCTTTCGCTGACAGGTGGGGGCCGCTCGTCAGCCGTATCTCCTACCTTCAGTTCGTAGTCGAGTTGGACTCCAACTCGGTAAGAATGACCGCCGCCCCTCCACTTGATTTCCGGGATTTCCTACCCGAATACGGTAATTTGAAGCTACAAATAAGAAGCCGTGACCCCCTATGTTCCGTTTTCCATCTAAAACTCGAGCTTCATCACGTGAGATTAAGCGTAGGAGGCCGGAACCCTAGGTTCTTGCGGTCGGTTCGTCGGTGGAGCTTGTGGGAGGGTTCGAGTTCTTTTCTTAGCTTTGGTGAGTTCGCTATCTCCTCCTCTTTCTTCCCGTGCTTTTCTTTGGGGTTGAGACGTTTTGAATTTGCGGATGTGGTGAGCTCGGGTACACCGACAATGGCGCCGCCGCTCCCTTGTAGCCGCGCGTCACGTATGGTCGATCGTAGCTAGTTTTAAATGCCTAGATGAGTTCGCACGGAGCTTCTCTACCGTTTGGACCAAACGCGGGCTCGATTGGTAGTCTCGGTGGGGAGGTTCACCACCTCCGGCCATGGAGGAGTCGCCGGCCATGGCGGAGCCGCCGGCCGGACCTGGGGAAGAAGAATCGGGTTTCTTCACTGTGTCGTTGCCGATGAACATGAGCCGTCCGTTCTCAGATGGACGCACGAGATTAGAAGATACCCCTTCGCGGGGTAGATTTATTAAAGAGCCCCTGGATTTCTTCATAATAGAACCCGCAGTCCTTAGCGCAATATCCTGAATCCGTTTTCGTGTTTTGAAAGCGTATTTTCTCCCGGATAAGTCAAAAATACGTTTTCAGATAATTACAGTTTTGCCACTAGAATTGTTTTGGTCATCAAATCTTCGTTTTAACTCCGATTTGATCCGTTCGAATTGCGTTAGGTTCGTATTTGCAAGCTCTACATGTTAGTGTAGTTGTACAGTTAGTTTTGATAATTTATTTTTCGAGGTTATAATTAAGTATTTATTTATCTATAGGAAATCTTAGAAAATTCATAACTTTCACGTTTTAACTCCGAATTTGGTGATCTTTGCGTCTGTGTGATCGTAGAAACGTGTAGAAGAGTTTTATCAGCTTTTATTACTGTTTTGTTACTGTTGGTGTACTGTTCTAATTATATCTATTTGTTTGCTTCGTGTATGTTTGATTGGATGCATGTGTGTTGTTGATTGATGATCGAATATAGAAGGTGAGCAGTATTTGGACGATTCGGAGTATTACTTTGAGCCAAGTCAGCAGTATCACTTGGAGAGCTTTGATCAAGGCAAGTATAACACAGGACTATCCTTGTTACCTATACATTGAATTGTCATACATATGCATGTGCTTACCTTGACAACTTTAGAGATTATAACTTAGTGATTGTTATCTTGATTCCTTGTCAACCTTGGGAATGCATATGGGTAGCTACTGCTAGTGCTTAAACTAAGAACAATGATCTTGTAATTTGATTAATGGATTAAGCAATCAACTATTAAGATGACTTTATTATTGTTAAAAGGGGGCTAGAGCATGTGTATTATTTTGATGCTCTGGTTTCTCTCCATAAGGACTTATCTGTAAGTGATAACCGGGATATACAGTACAGCTGTGAGGGCTATATGGCTCTGGCTTTAGTTGTTCAAGAGACCTTTTCTAGCTTGTTAGAGGTTACCTTAAATGGCGTAAGAATGGCTTGCCATGTTGGGTGTAGTGCGAGCCCCTGGCCTAGTGTGTATAGGCTGCGGTTGTTGTGCCACAGGGAAGGGGGGTTCTACATCTGCCTGCCGAGTGAATCTAATGGCCCTAACTTGTTAGACGAACTTTTGAGTGGCTTTATATGGTTCTCGGGTGTTTGGGCTTGATCTCCCCACTCATTTGGAAATCATGACTTACAGTGAAAGTGTACACCTCTGCGCAGAGTTAAAAACTGGTATACTAGCCGTGCTCATGGATACGAGCGGCCTTGGGGATTCTTATGGAATAGTTGATCATAATCGTTATATCATGCTTAATTATTATTGATTAATATTATGCTCATGTTAATGCTATTCATTATCCTTATTACAATTGATCATTGGTTCTCTAATGGGAAGTGGTTTATCTTGATGCTACTCAATTGCTAATATATGATTAAAAGCTAAATGCAGTTAAACAGTGTCTAGCCTTTTGAGCCACATGAACCCTGTGTTATATTTGTTGAGTTCGACATGGACTCACCCTTGCTATTTCCACCATAACAGATGAAGATATAGAGGAAGATTATCGGAATGAGTACTAGTCTTGGTGTCAACCAGTCAACCGTGTCCCTGTGTGGAGTTTCCGCTGAAGAATTACTATTAGTTATTATTACCTATCGTTCAAGACTATATCTTAAATACTTATTCGTTATGTAATAAGCACTGTGATGATACTTTGTAATTTGTCAACTTATGTGTGCGACTGTTTCCTGGGGCGCACATGAGTCTTTTATGCATCCTATTTTTGTCCTTAAAAATGGGTGTGACAGATATCGGTATACTAAGTACTGATTGTGGGTTGAAAGACAACAAAACTATGGGGCGGAGCCCCCTGATTTTCTTTCCTTTTTTGTATTTTTTTCACAATTTGCAAGATAGCGAGGGTGTTATATCTTATGAGTATATTTGGACACTTGCGGACTTATACAACTAAGAATGAATAATTGTTTACATTTATTGCATAGCAATCTAGAAACTTATCCTATGCACATTAATAAACGATCCATAATAACTATTTTAGAGGGAAAAAACAAATTACCATGTTCAAATCAGCAACCACCACAAGATATGCACCATTAAATTGTTGCAACGCATGACAGATAGGTAAGCAACTAAAGATATATGGTTGTCAAAATGAATAAGTATTCTGTAGCCTTCTTTTTTAAACAAAAGAAAACTATTAACATTGTAACAGAAATGTATCAGCATCTGAGAAAAAACAATTTGCTACCACTAACTAGCGGACACAGTGGTAGAATATTGTCTTTCTTGAGTATTGTGTTAATGTGTGCTACACACATACCTTTCTTTGAGACCTTGCAGAATGAAATCTCCATGCTTATGCTGAAAGCTGATCCTGAAGCAGCAAATGATACTTATAACCTTCATAAGCAAACCAAGGATCGAGTAACTTCCGAATCAAGGAAGGATATAAAGATGTTGACTCAGACATACACAGGCAACACTTCTTTAGTGGCAATCCTCATTGCAACAATCACCTTTGCTGCTGCTTTCACCTTGCCTGGAGGATATAGCAATGATGCTGGAAGTGAGGGGCTTCCCATCATGGCAAGAAAGATTGCATTCCAGGCATTCTTGATCTCTGATTCCTTGGCAATGTTCTCCTCGCTGGCCGTGGCTTTCATATCCATAATAGCAAGATGGGAGGACTTTGAGTTTTTGATTCATTACAGATCCTTTACTAAGAAACTTATGTGGGTTGGCTACATAGCAACCACCACAGCATTTGCAACTGGTCTATACACAGTTTTAGCCCCTCGCCTCCTATGGTTGGCTATAACAATTTGCCTTATGTCAGTTCTACTGCCCATTCTTACAAGGCTACTAGGTGAATGGCCTGTCTGGAAGCTTAGAATTCATCTGGGCAAAACATTCAAGTCAGAGCTCCTTGATATGGTCTGAATTCATGAACTCGTCTTATTTCTTCCAACTACTCTCTGTTTTACTATATTTAAAAAAATAGTATGTATGCTTCATGTTGTTTGAATAAATGTCATTGTGATTTTGAATGACATGTAAACACTAAACTTTGTATTTTTGATGTTTGCGTACAAGGTAACCAGTGTAGCTCTGACCCTTTATCTGCAATGGATGTGTATAATAATTTTTCCAATGTTGGTTCTACTACCCATACTTACAAACCTGCATGCAGTGGCGGACACAAACAAAAAATTAGGGGAAGAGGGATTATCTTCAACCTCTAGCAGGGAGCAACGTATTTAATCTCTTCTACTCTTAAAAATTGATTGATGGGGGCAAAGGGGTGGGGTGCGCATCTTCAAACTCTAGCAGGGCGCAACGTCTTTAATCTCTCTTCCTGTTTTCCACTATTCCTAAAAAACTTTGGGGTCACAAGGGACTACATGGACAAGCGGATGGTAGGGTGGGTTTGAGCCCCACTGATGGCCCCTTATCCCTGCATGCAGTAGCAGGGGTAAGGATGGCAACGGGGCGGGTTCGGATCGAGTGGAGTGTCTGGGCACCCAAAACCGAAACCCGAACTTAAAACCCGGATCCGCCCCGAACACCGATTCAGGTGAAAATCCACCCTGAAACCGAAACCCGTGGATCCTCCCCGCGTGAGCCGCTTCCTTCTTTTCCCGTGCGCGCCTACCAAATCCGCACTTTTCCCTCCCAGCGCGCGCATCTGCCTGCCAATCCCGTGCTTCCCTCGTTCCCACCAGCACCGCCGACGAGCTGGCGCTGCCTAGGGGTCCGCCTACCCCCATAGGCCAGGAGGGAACCCTCGACTAGCGCTTAGTCGCACCTAGGCGGGGATGAGGCATCGCCTTTTTGAACTTTGCCTGGATCGTAAGTCAATGAAGTAGGAAGCTGAAAATTTGATATTGTACCATGTTTCAATTTTCATCTTCTATGTCCCTATCATATGATCTATTCAACTAACATATTTATATTAGTTATTATGATATATATTGAAGGACCTTAGTGTTAGAAGAGTCAAGGGCCTATGGGGCATTAGCCTGTTATGGTTAATTAGTCACTTGCTTAGGGGCCAAGTAAGACATCTTCTCTATATAATGAGAGCAGATGTATCAATCTAGAATGAAGGAAGAATTAAGATGAAAAACCCTTGCGGCCGGCTCTCTCTCGCCCTCGCAGCCCTAGCCATGAACAGTACCCTCGGGTATTGTAGCCCATCCATCGCCGCCGCTCTCCTCGACTCTATGCCAGGTTCTAATGAGCCGCTGTGGGATCAGATCGCCAAGGCACTGGCCGACATCAACGCGCAGCAGGCGCACCTCAACTCATAGCTTGCCCCCATGGAGATCCATCAGGCGGCGTCCTCGGCAAGCGTCGTGCCCTAGAGTTTCCCCTACTGGATGCCTGGGTACGGCACGATAGCACTGCCGACCTACACCACCACCACTATGATGCCAGGTTCCGCTGCAGATTCATTCCAACATCGATCACCTGCTTCATGTCGACGGCACTGCTTTGTTGTTGTCGATCCTTCCTCCGGCATGGGCAACACCACCTCTTCAAGCACCAGCGCCATGTCACCCCTGTAGATCGGCACTCTACAGCAGCAGCTGTGCTACAGGAAGACATGGACCTGCGACTCTCAAAGATGAGAGTGTCTCCTGCAGCGATTGTCCCATCACCCAAGGATCTGTACGCCTACATGAGCAGCACAATAGCCCAGATGCAAGCCGGCGGATGAGTTGCTGCAACTGCTACAGTTCGAGAAGACGTTGGAGCAGGAGACGAAGATGCATACCCGCCAGGTGTTGGCAGCGGTGCTATTACAGGCTGCAGCACATGGACTCCTGGTGCGACGGCAGGTGCGGGAGATGCGTCGGGTACAGAAGATGCTTGAGCGCTAGGCATCGGCGGTGGTGCGGTTCCAGGCCGCAACACGCGGACTCCTAGCGCGACGGCAGGCGTGGGAGCTGCGTGGCTGGCAGCAGGTGCCCGAGCCCCATTCCCCTTCTCATCATCACTAGGCCAATTTTCACCGTCTGAAGGACCTCGCTCTCATCCACTACGGCATGGAGATCAGGTGTGCCGTCCCTGACACGGGTGGCGCACTCGGCATACACGATGGTGGCGGTTGGGGAGGCGGTCATGCGGCCACCAGTAGGCGGACCTTTATTAGCACCATCGTGCCCTGGCGCTGGACACCACGAGGGAGCCTCTGCGGGTCATCGGTGTGGTAGCTCACAGGCCCATGCCCGTTCTCAACTTTCTCCTCAACCAAGTTCTTCGCTTCAGGGACCTAGACTTTGTGGCTGACCACCTAGTAGGCTGACTACACCTTTGCGAGGGAGACGCGGCTCCGCTGTGCACTCCATCACAGAACCCCAGGCCGACTCACGGGGGCCCAGTGATCGTCGACTCTGATGCACTAGCATGCAAGATCAACACCTATCTCGGGATCAACGCTAAGCCTGAACAAAGCTAGCGTGTGTTCTACGCGTTGGCCAACACCTTCGCACAAGTCTCAGGGGGTGCTCCCATGCCACCAAAAGCAGAATTCTGGGACCCCAGCGTCTTGCTACCCTCCGGCATGAGAGACGCCACCACAATCTTCAAGCAAAAGCTGGCCAAACGCTCTCGCTTCTCATCGGCGCCTGCCCTTCCAGGATTTGTAGGGATGGAGGAATGGGACCCAGAGTCCATCTATGACCTCTTGCCATCGACCCTAGGCGATACGGACTCTGAGTCCGGTTCTAAGGGAAGCTGCCACCCAGTGCGGGAGTGCAACATGTTGCACCTCTCGAGAAATGGGGCGGCAGCAGCACCAGGCGAAGAGGATGATGGATACCCGATCCCACGAACCCCAAGAGAGCAGCCGGCATATGAGCAGGAGCGTCTGGAATGAGCCAGAGCTCACGAAGCCGAATAGGCCAAAGGAGACCACGATGGCAGATGCCCTAGCCCACAGCACCTCGGCGCAGAGGGCGCACGGGCATGACCTCGCTGCGTGTATGACCAAATCCAACGCAGCAAGGGGAAGACGCCCGTGTTCCCCCAAGCCAACCAAAATGTTGATGTAGCAACCATGATTATGCGAATGGCTCCCGAACCCTCGAGCGACGGGGGAAGGCACATCCACAAGGAGCTACGAGATCTCCTGGAAGCTGTGGCGGTACAGCAAGCGCAAAGCTCAGTGGAGAAGCAGCACCCTAAGGCCAGCATCGTGCTTGTCTCTTCTGCACACGGCGCTCCCGAAGGGCACCCCGCACAGTCAGGGTTGCGACCCGCCAAAAATGGGGTGGCACCTGGGTGAGAGCCCTCCCTGGCGCGCAGTCGTTTCGTCGAAAACCACAATGCCAACCAGGCTCGAGCTGCCCGACGGCTCGAACTAGGCATGGCAAACGGTGACCAGCTGTACACCGGCAACAGTGACCCAGGTGATCACAGTCGCCAACCTCGAATCTGGGACGCCCGGCGCAACCTGAGTCCCGACGCATGCGTTCCGCGAGCATTCGCCTAGAGGATCCAACGAACTTCGTTCCCGACGTGTTTCCGCGTGCCGCCTAACATCACCAAGTACTCCAAGGACACCAACCCCACTGTATGGCTAGAAGACTTCCGCCTTGCCTATCGAGTAGGCGGAGCGGACGGCGATCTCTTCATAGTCCAATACCTGCCTCTTTACCTTGCGGAGAGCGCCTGAGCCTAGCTTGTGCACCTTCCCGCAGACAGCATCCACTCGTGGGCAGACCTCAAAAGCATCTTCGTAGGGAACTTCCTGGGCACATATGTGCGCCCCAGAAATTCTTGGGATCTCAAAGCCTACAAACAGAAAATAGGAGAAACTCTAAGGAAGTACATCCGCCGCTCCAAGCAGTACAATGAGCTTCCTGACATCGTCGATGCGGATGTGATCGGAGCGTTCATCTCCAGCACAACCAACGAGGCCCTCATGCACGAGCTTGGACGCAACAAGCCGACGATGAGGGAACTGCTCGACCTCGCGACGAGTCACGCCTCCTCGTAGTGCATAAATATGCAAGGAAAAGTAGTAAATCTTATGCAATAGCACATATTTGTTTTGAAATTAAACGATTAGCTTTTACGATGTGTATTCATTAGATGATGTAGCAGTATCTCTCTTTTAAGCACTCACGTTACATGCCAGAGTGAAATAGTCGTGAATCTATATAGTAGGGGCACACATATGTCTTGAAAATATAAACAATTGTGACTCCAGCCACGACTCAACTCTCACTGGATTTCAAACCGAGTGCAACTCTTGGAGTCTCTCATAAAATAGTTCCACGGTGATGGTCCGCCAAAACAGTTATCAAGGACGTAACACATTTTCAGAGGTGGGCACATTGCCCGCCTCCATCCAGGCGCCTATGTTGTCCATAATATAGGCGGTGCATGTCCGTCTATGAAAATTGAGTAAAAAACAAAAAAAAAAGTCTGGGCTGAGCCTAGTATTCAGCCCATCAATGAGCCCGTTGCCAAGCCTAGTACCGAGCTTACCGCTAAGCCCATTGTCGCATCGTGGACCATGATGCAACACTACCTCTTTGCCCTAGCATGTCGTCATCTCCTTGCCTCGACCCGGTGCTTCCTCGCTAGTCACCTATCTCGTTGCATTCTCGCGCGCGAGAGAGAAAGAGAGGTTTATAGGTGCGTTCATGCCTGTGAGTGAGATTGAGAGGAGAGGAAGTTGGGCCATGCCACTACACTAGCCCTCACCCGGACTGGGCTGCCACACCTTGCGCTCGCCTCACATCCACCATTTTGATCTGCCTGTGGGTGTTGCGAAGGTAGAAGGGGAGCGGCGGTGGGGAGAGAATAGAATGAAGCGGACGGACAGAGAAGGGGATGGAGAAGTGTGTGGCCCATGGCTGCATGTGTGGTGGGGAGAGAGAAATGTGATGTCAGCTAGGGTTTCCTCTATTACATACTGTGAATCCAAGAATGGTAGTGGGACGAGATGTGGTAGCTGCTAGGCCTCAGGTAACAAAGGTGGACATGCACTTAAGAGACCAAAAGCGCTATCCACGTCAAGGCTGGCATAGAGACTAGCATAGCTTTTGCCAGCATACACCAACCCACCACAGCAGAGCCTTGACGAACCATGTCTCGTACCATGTCATTGCCAAACACTAGGGACCTAACACCAAAAGCTCGAAGATGATGAAGGGTGTCCCATACAACACCGGCGCCAAACGCTGAGGCCCCAATTCCTATTGCTAGCCATGTCGTGCTCAACCAGTGTATCGGATTACACCCATGACAAGGACAACTGGGGACAGAGCCTGCCGATAACAAGCACACAGGAAAGGTGCCAGTGACCACCATGCAGGGGGAGGCCAACTGCATTGCCGTGACCGACGCACACCATGGAGGGAGGGAAGCACTGCCACCAAGCCAATGATCGAGAATCGTACCGTTCACCACCAGATCTAGACGAATCCCACCATAGTATGTGAGGCGTCCATGCGAATTCGGCTTGATACCATGCCATTTTGTCGTTGCCAGAACAAGAAAAGAGAGAAAAGAGATGAGCAGGGAGAAAAAATACTAGAACGGGAGAGGGAGCTCGCCTAGCCGCCACCACCCTTGCAGTCGGCTGGGCTTCCCGGCGACCTAAGCGGTGGCAAGGCGTAGGAGGGTGTTGCATAGGATTAGATGACGAGGCGGCGTTGGGCAGCTAGCTAATGAAACTGAAGATTGCGCCCTTCCAATAACAAATAGTACTTATTTTGACCTACTGGTTAAACACTTGGAACTAGGACACTTAAAAACATTTTGTTTGAGACATAAAAATTATAGGGGTAGATTTGTATTGAAAAGTACTTTTATCTCACAGTAGTACTTATCTAACGTTACAGCTATTTTCTGATAAGAAAAATTGTGGTCATAATTAAAATTCGGAGACCACATAACATCATTTCTACAGCATGCATATGCATTTCGTGTTTTTAAAGGACAGGATAATCTCTTCATTTACTTCACCATGCTTGGACCGTATATGTTTATCACGTAGAACAGATAAAAAACACAGACCAACTAACCCCACCTTTTACATGTCCTTTATTTAATTATTTATATATATCTAGCCGTCTAGGGACGACCAAACTAGTACGTACTATATGTCAACTTTAGCTGGTACTGTAAGCGTAATCGATTCTTTGCTTTGTTCTAGTAATCTAGCCGTCTAGGTTTCTTTATTTTTTCCCCTTTTCCTTTTCCTTTTTCCCTTTTCCTATTACAGCTTTATTTGTCGATCGGTTGCATATAATAAGGCTGTGCTGCGAGTGACAAGTTCCTTGCCTGCCTAGCCTCTTGGTCACATTGAGAAGATTAACCCGTTGTAACACCCTCTGTCCCTCTGGCCTCGCTCATCTGTTTTGAGAGAAAAAAAATTGAGTGCGTAAAAGTGTCTGGATCATCTATTGCGTCCATACTATAGCGCGGCCATATTGGATTCAGCAGCCAGGTATTGTGGGTATCCTTGTTTCTTAGATACAGTACTAGTATTATTTCATGGCTAGTGTGTGCATATATATATATATATATATATATATATAACGCGAACTAATGTGTATCTATTGCTAGAAAAGTAAAGCAGCTCGGAAATTTGACGGCCAAATGCCACCCATCGCTGTATTGACCAGTGTATAAAAGGAGCCGGGCAGTATCGCTGCGGACGAGCCACCTAAAGGCCCAAATAAAAAAAGGTAAATGGGCATATTAAATTTGTAATACTAGTTTATATGTCTTATGATAATGAAGAAGCATGTATAATTGATACCTTGAGTAACAATTTTCAGCATAGTCATCCATATATATGTATATGTCAATATGTGAGATTTCGGAGTTTTTAACTGTGTGTGTGTTTATTACCCTCCGTTCAAAAGCATTACTATTTGCTTACTGTTATCTTTGGTATGGTGCATTTAATGTGCCAATGGCATTGCCTCTATAAAAATCAACAAAACAATGTTACAAGACTTTACTTTTTGCCAAAATCATTATAGTTTTTAAATACTACTACTCCCACTATCCTAAAAAGAAAACAATTCTCGCTTATCAACGAGTCAAATAGTTTAAAGTTTGATGAAATCTACAAGAAAAATACTGCCATGATACTAAATTATTATCAATAGATTCATCATGGAGTATATTTTAATATCTTAACTATTTAGAGACATAAGTATTAATAATATTTTTTATAAATTTAGTCAAACTTATTGGGGATGTTTGACTCCATCCCAAAAAGGATGCAAATCTAGATGAGTTAAACTTTCCAAAGTTTGACTAAATTTTACAAAATATTATAAATATTTACAATTTCACTTAGGTACGTTATGAAAAATATATTTCATGACTTATCTAATGATACTTATTTGGCAGCCGTAAATGTTAGTATATTTTTATATAGATTTGGTTAAACTTATAAAATTCGAAAGGATAGCAGGAGCTTTACTGATTTTATTAGATGATAGAAAAAAACACAAAAATAGAAGCACCATCCTGCCCTCCTAAAACGACCTTTTTTATAAAATTTATTTACATAAAAAAGGAGGAGAGAAACAAAATAAAAAGGTACAACCAGTAAAGTGGACAGATAATATCAAACACAACTCAACAAAAACCAAACCTATAACTCCACCACTACTGATTCTTGGAGAAGATTACGGGCATCCATCTTGGCTAACGTGAAAATGTATTGTTGGATATATCTTGGACTAAAGTTGTAACCTAACTTGCTTGCAATTCCTGGTGTTAGAAAGTTCTCCAGTTTCCCTCTTTTCATATATTCTACCAAAAGTAGATAATTAAACAATCAAAATCCTTCCTTCTGATATGATGTTTTTCAAAACATGCTCTGCATCTATTATGCCAATAACGATAAATCAATCATTCTTACATTATGGTCTGAATTTGATTAAGGTTGAACCAAACCTGGATGATGGACTAGACTCCCTTTGTAAAAGGACAATCCTTGCATGAATGTCCTAGAGTTTCTAGATTGTTTCCACAAACCTTACAAACCAGATCATGTGGCCATTCTCTTACGGTGCAGTAGTGTCCATGCAAAGAAATGACATTTCCATTCAGCTCAGGTCTTCTAGATTGACCTTTCAAAAGTCTTAAAGTTATTTTGACTCATCAAAAAGCGATAATTGTATTCTTTTGGGATGGAGGGAGTATATTATAGTGATTGGTTACAAACTTACAATTTAAATTTAAGAGTCTAACTCCATATATACTAGTGAATAATACACAGTACTTCTGATTATATATACTCGTGAAATATATAGTAAATAATTTTAAGAGTCTAACCGAGTTTTTTGTCCAATAATCTTCTGTATAAAAGGGATGGCAACGATGGACCGACGTCTCCTGAAAGCAGCCACATCCGGCGACGCTGCATCACTCAAACGACTGGCATCTCATGACCCGGGCGTGCTGTTTTGGACAACTCCACCGGGGAACACCTGCCTCCACATCTCCTCCATCCAGGGCCACGACGAACTCTGCGAGAGCATCCTGGCGCTGGACCAATCCCCGGCGCTCCTCTCCGCCGTCAACAAGGACGGCGAGACGCCGCTGCTGGCCGCCGTGGCAAGGGGCCGTGCGTCTCTAGCCTCTGCTCTGCTCAGGCGCTGCCGTGAGCGGCAGCTGAGCGAAGTGATCCTGAAGCAAGACAGGCACGGGTGCAACGCGCTGCACCACGCCGTCCGCAGGGGACACGGGAAGCTCGCGCTCGAGCTGATCGAAGCGGAGCCTGCCTTGTCGAGAGCCGTGAACGGGCGTAGCGAGTCACCTCTGTTCATCGCGGCGATGAGAAACTTCACGGAGGTGTTGGATAGACTGCTGGAGGTTCCTGATTCGGCTCACTCAGGAGCCTTCGGCTTCAATGTTCTCCATGCTGCTGTCAGAAGTGGAAATCTAGGTAACTACTGAATATAGTACTAATAAGCATTGCATTGTGGTGAATCTTTTTAGAATCTTGGCATGCCAGTGTTATGTACTACACGTTCTTGCATCGATCAATGCTACGCAGTGTAGTAGAGTGCTTAACCTTTTTCTTTTTTGTCTCTTGATTTGCTTTATTTCAGCTATCGCTAAAAAGGTTATGAAGACACGTTCGTGGCTAGCCACAGAGGAGAACGAGAATAGGCACACTCCAGTGCACCTGGCTGCATATGACGGCGAGATTAACGCGCTAGCAGCACTGTTGGAGCATGATCCGTCTTTGGGGTACCTAACCTCCACAATCGGTGACCCTCTTCTCTGTGTCGCAGCTTCTCAGGGCCATGGTGGTGTTGCTCGAGAGCTTCTTGAACACTGTCCAGATGCTCCCTACTGCGATGCAAGCGGCTCGACATGTCTTCACATTGCCGTATTGTGTGGACATACAGAGTTTGTGAAATCTATCCTGGGGTTACAGCAGCTTGGCCACCTGATTAACGTGCTCAATGGAAGCGGTGAAACTGCTCTGCATCTCGCTGTCAGAAACTGCAAGCCGGACATGGTTGCTGCTTTACAGCTTCACCAGGACATAGACCTAACGGTGCTTAACAGCACCGGTGACCCGGCAAGCCAGGTGTTGCCTGATGCCGCCAATCACACCAAGGCTTTAATCTCGGTACGCTTTTTTTTCCCCTCTCATCGTAAATATATATTTTAGTAGCAAATATGTCCTTGCATTTATAATGGGATGTACAATTGTATGGTGCTCATGCCAATAAGGCAATAATAAACAGCCTACATACTTCATGTCAAATCCAAAAAAAACAGCCTACTTTTGTTAGATTTAATTGGGCTTCGTCTAACCTTTTTTTAATTAAATAAAAAAATCAAGGAAAAATATGATTTAATTAAGGTTGGCCTAACCTTATCTTGATCTGACATATTTACCTCCCCTAATATTAGAAATAACGATAAGTCCCCTAAGGGCTTGTTTGGCTATTCATATTCACCTCAATTCATATGTGTTGGAGTGGATTAGGGTGGAAATTAGTTAATTTTTCACCCCAATCCAACCTAATACATGTGGTTTGAGGTGAATACGAGTGTAGTCAAACAAGGCCTAATGGACATCTAAATTAAACAATTATTACATTAAGGAAAAATATAAACTCAAAGTACCCACTATGTTGGTTTCTATTTCGTGGGTTCTGACTATTCATGAGAAACAAACTAACTCGACCATTATTAAAAATAACAAAAAAAAGCTTCTGGATTTACTGATATTTGATATTATATAAAACAATAACCCAGAGTACCCTCTACATGTGCTTCTAGATTATAGTAGGTTCTGCAAGTTTTCATATATGGAAACAAAATTTCATATCTTGGGCACTACAATGCAAGCTAGAGTGTGCCTATATGTGCTATTGAAATTACAAAGAAAACAATCAATGATCTAGAATCCATGCCATCTTAATATTAGTAATTAGAGGCATCTAAGAGAGCCTCCATGTTAATCCTCACAAGATGCTAAGGAAAAACAACTAGGAATTCTCACAAAAATGAAAACCATCTCGCCTTTAATATAGTAGTCTCCAATCATCATCACCTATTACAGTTACTGGATCTATTCTATTTTTCTAAAATATCACCCATCTTTTGCTATTACGAAAATACATAATATAACATCATGAATTTGAATCTAAATTACCCACCTATAGCATTATAATAGATAATGCAAAGTAACCGCCTAAATTTCATTTTAATTTACACACATCTCCCATTATGAAAGATAATATAAAATAACCCCTTTAATTTGTATCCAAATTATCCATCTCTACTGTTATAAAATTTTGAACTAAAATATCCCTCAAATTTTTGTCTAGATACTAATATATAACCTATTATGGAAAAAAATCAATAAACATAAAGTATGACATATATGGTTCTAAATTACACATTTCTTCTACTCTTAAATTAAAATTAAGCATAAATGCTATGTGCCAACATTTTAAGGGCTGCAATAAGGCTCAAATGACTGTTTATGACATTGCAGCAACCAAGAGTGTAGTTAGAACATAAAATCTAATAAAATACAAAAGGGAAATTCTAAATAAAAATGCAGTAAGCACTCGAGTTTTGGGTTAACATATGGATAAAAAATAATTGCAGACAGCTAATAAGATCAAAAGTTAAAAGCTAAAATATAGATTCATCATGTCATAGAAAATAATGCAACAAGAACTAATATAACTTAATGCATATGAAAACCCCATATAGGTGCAATTCAAAGTATGACAATATGTATCCTAATATTACTAACTTGAGGATCTAAACATAGCATCCATATTAATTCTTACAAGATGCATTAGTAAAGGAATAAATCCTATAAATTATCATAATAATAAAAAACATCTGGCAGGCAGTTCATCAACTCTAATCATCATAGAGAATAATAATTATAGGCTATATTCTATTTTCTAAAAATGAGCCGCTTTTGACATTTAAAAAAAGGGAATAAATAACCCCCTAAGTCTGCATCTAAACTACTAACCTTTACCATCTTGAAAGATATTTTAATTAATATCTTCCCTAAATTTTCTTTTAGATTACCTGACTCTACCATTATGGAAGATAACACAAAGTAACCCCTTTAATTGCATCTAAATTAGCCGTATTTGCCTCTATCAAATAGAAACTAAAACATCCCTCGAATCTAAATCTAAATTACCGGTATAAGCTCTTATGAGAAAGAATTAAATAACCATAAACTATACTATAAATATGGTTCTAATTACTTGGGTTCTACTACTGTTAAATTCAAAGTAGACATAGATGCTATGTGTCACCATTTATACCAAGTATACATGGATACATTAGTGACAAATATATATTTTTGTAGTTTATCGATCATGAAAATAAAATGTTCCCTTAACAAACCACATATAAATGACACCGATAATTCATTTTTAAATTATATTGAAACTCTATGGCACTTAATTTTATAAGTTGCTAGTTTTTAAAAGGACAAGTTACTTTATATAAGTTTATACTTTTCGACAAAATCCTTATGACATATTGTGCAGGTAGTTTCATTTGAAGCACTCTATTTTCTATAAAACAATACCTATATATTTTAAAATACTACACATATAATTTTATATCAACTCCTGCAACTTTTTAAAACACTTATATATTTTAAAAAATTGCTAGCATATACAGGAGCAGGAGCAGGAGTCGAACCGACCAGTTAGATTTAATTTATTCGTTATATTCGATCAAACGTTTACTAACAAGTAGTAGCATTCTTATATTTGCTATATTTTAGACGACGGCACATCAAACAGCTACGGCCGCCGTTAATTCGACAGGAGCTGCCATAACCACACCCTCCGATGGAGCAACCATGATGAATTCATCATCAGGAGCTCCCACGACTCCACCACCATCAGTATCACTGGCAATCCACCAACGTCTCCTGGGCGCAGCCGTGTGCGGCAACTCCGCGGAAATGAAGCACATGGCCCTGCAGACCCCGGGGGTGCTGCTGGGAACAACTCCTCAGGGGAACACCTGCCTCCACATCGCCTGCATCCATGGCCACGAGAGGTTCTGCAGGGACGTCCTGGCGCTGACGACCAACCAGCAGTCTCCGGCCCCGGCGGCGTCTCTTCTCGGCGCCGTCAACACCGACAGCGAGACGCCGCTGCTCGCCGCCGTGGCCAGCGGCCACGTCTCCCTGGCCTCGTTCATCCTCGGGCGCTGCCGTGACGAGCGGCTGAGCGAGGCGATCCAGACGCAGGACAAGCGCGGGTTCAACGCGCTGCACCACGCCATCCGCAGCGGGCACCGGAAGCTCGCCCTCCAGCTGATCGACGCGGAGCCCGGCCTGTCCAAAGCTGTGAACAGGTACGACGAGTCGCCCATGTTCATCGCGGTGATGAGGAACTACGCGGAGGTCTCCGAGAAACTGCTGAAGATCCCTGATTCTGCTCACGGGGGAGCGTTTGGCTACAATGCTCTGCATGCTGCCGTCAGAAGTGGCAATCCAGGTATGCATGTATATATGTCTTCTCTTCTTTTTATATATATATAAATATAAAAGAATGTATGATGATGCCATGCATGTGTGGTTTCAGCTGTCGCAAAAAGGATCATGGAGACACGTCCCGGGCTGGCCAGAGAAGAAGACGAGCACAAGGTGACTCCAATGCACATGGCTGCACAGTGGGACAAGATTGACGTGCTAAGAGTGCTGCTGGAGCATGATTGGTCCCTAGGGTACGTACTCACCTCGAATGGTAACCCTATTCTTGATTCAGTTGCACGTCGGGGATACGTCGGGGCTGCCCGAGAGCTTCTCAAGCATTGTCCAGATGCTCCCTACGCCCGTGCAGATGGCACAGCGACATGCCTTCACGTAGCCGTTCAGGGTGGTCACATGGAGCTTCTGCAATTCTTCCTGGGGTCAATGCATCTTCGGAAGCAAGTCAACATGCGAGACATCGTGCATGAGACTCCTCTGCACGACGCCGTCCGAAAGTGCAATCCCAAGATAGTCAATGCTTTGCTGCAACACCCGGACACCGACGTCACAGTGCTCAACATCAAGGGTAACCCGGCTACCTGGGTACTATCTGACGACCACGCCAAGACTTTAAACTGGGTACGTACGCTTAATTATTTTCTCCTGGACTTGCATTGTTTTTTCCGGTCCCCTTGACTACATCAGTCCGATCCCTTGACGACGTATATATTCATTACATACAAATACAATACAATAATATCAGCCTAAATATATGTTTTAAGTTCTCATCATATTATAAATCTATGTTTTCGATTTTTTCAAATGATCTCGAATGGATACATGACCTATATCAAAGTAGTAGTGCTCAATGTGATCGATCTAAAACTTTCTAATTGATTTGTTTTCGTTTGAGATAGTTTAGGTCGCCAAATATTTTATAAAAAGATTCATATAAGTTGATACAAGGGATGTCATGGTATATTCACTCATAGGTGACTGTGTGGTGTGTTGGTAGGGAATACTTGAGCGAGGTAAGATGACACAAGTTCAAGTCCTAGAAAATGCATGCACATGTATTTCTTAGTGGTAGGAAACCCGCCTCTAGAAATGCTTGATATCGGTATACTAAATAGTGGGTGCTAGTCTGTGATTGTGGGTTGAAAGACAACAACACTATGGGGCAGACCAGTCTGATTTTCTTTCCTTTTTTTGTAATTTTTAACAATTTGCAAGATAGAGGGTGTTTATATCTTATGAGTATATTTGGACACTTATGGACTTATACAACTACGTACGAATGATTAAACGTTTACATATATTGCATAGCAGTCTGGAAACTTATCCTGTGCACATTAATAAACGACCCATACAAACTGTTTAGAGGGGAAAAAACAAATGACCATGTTCAAATCAACAACCACCGCAAGATATGCACCATTAAATTGTTGAAATCAATGACAGATAGGTAAGCAACTAAAGATATATGGTTGTCAAAATGAATAAGTACTCTGTAGCTTTCTATTTTAAACAAGAGGATACTATTAAAACATTGTAACAGAAATATATCAGCACCTGAGAAAAACAGTTTGCTACCACTAACTAGCGGACACAATGGTAGAATATTGTCTTTTTTGAGTATTGTGCTGATGTGTGCTCCACACATACCTTTCTTTGAGACCTTGCAGAATGAAGTCTCCATGCTTATGCTGAAAGCTGACCCTGAAGCAGCAAATTCTACTTATACCCTTCTTAAGGAAACCAAGGATCAAGTAACTTCTGAATCAAGGAAGGATATAAGGACATTGACTCAGACATATACAAGCAACACTTCTTTAGTGGCAATCCTCATTGCAACAATCACCTTTGCTGCTGCTTTCACCTTGCCTGGAGGATATAGCAATGATGCTGGAAGTGAGGGGCTACCCATCATGGCAAGAAAGATTGCATTCCAGGCATTCTTGATCTCTGATTCCTTGGCAATGTTCTCCTCGCTGGCTGTTGCTTTCATATCCATAATAGCAAGATGGGAGGACTTTGAGTTTTTGGTTCATTACAGATCCTTTACTAAGAAACTTATGTGGGTTGGCTACATAGCAACCACCACAGCATTTGCAACTGGTCTATACACAGTTTTAGCCCCTCGCCTCCTATGGTTGGCTATAACAATTTGCCTTATGTCGATTCTACTGCCCGTTCTTACGAAGCTACTAGGTGAATGGCCTGTCTTGAAGCTTAGAATTCATCTGGGCAAAACATTCAAGTCAGAGCTCCTTGATATGGTCTGATTTCATGAACTCATCTTATTTCTTCCAACTACTCTCTGTTTTACTATATTTAAAAAAAATACTATGTATGCTTCATGTTGTTTGAATAAATTAAATGTCATTGTGATTTTGAATGACATGTAAACACTAAACTTTGTATTTTGATGTTTGCATACAAGGTAATCAGTGTATCTCTGGCCCTTTATCTGCAATGGATCTGCATAATAATTTTTCTATGTTGATTCTACTACCCATTCTTACAAACCTACATGCAGTGGCAGACAAACAAAAATTCAAGGGAAGAGGGATTATCTTCAACCTCTAGCAGGGAGCAACGTCTTTAATCTCTTCTTCCTCTCTTCTACTCCTAAAAATTGATTGGTGGGGGCAAAGGGGTGGGGTGCGCATCTTCAAACTCTAGCAGGGCACAACGTCTTTAATCTCTTCTTCATGTTTTCCACTATTCCTAAAATTTATTGGGATCACAAGGGGCTGCATGGCCAACCGACGAATGGTAGGGTGGGCTTTAGCCCCACTGATGGCCCCTTATCCTGCATGCAGTAGCAGGGGCAATGTTTTGGGGAAGATGAAAAGGAGAGCTTGATCGTTGGAACCTCGAATACGTGTGAAATGTATGTCTAGCTTCATAGCCATCATAAGGTGCATGCAAAATGGGGACATGATGCTTTTTTGGCGAACCAGATCACCATCTTCGTCAGGATATATGGAAGGAATTTAAAGCGGAGAGTTCTAGGACTTGCAGTTATACAGCGGGCTAGGAAAAAGCAAGCTTCATGGGTCATGAACCTCAAGCTGGGAGACGCAAATTCAAAATTCTTCCACCGTAGGATCAACGACGGTACACTACTGGAAAACCGAGATTTGCCTAGTGTTTAATGGTTTGCCTAGTGCTAATCGTCGGACACTAGGCAAAGAGCTTGTTTGCCGAGTGTTAGACCCCGGAGCACTCGGCAAAATAAAGGCACTAGGCAAAATAACGATTTGCCGAGCGTCGACACTAGGCAAAGAAATCCACTCGGTAAATGATCATTTTGCCTAGTGTCAATACTAGGCATACCATCACACTCGGCAAAGGCTGCCGGAGGGCAACCGCCGTTACCATTTTGCCGAGTGTCTTCCGTTAACACTCGGCAAAATTAGAACTTTGCCTAGTGTCTCCGGACGACACTAGGAAAACTGGCCAATTTGCCTAGTGTCTTACAGAGACACTAGGCCTAGTGTCTTACAGAGACACTAGGCAAAATATTTTTTCTTTTTTTGATTTTAGCTTCCAATTTTTTTCTGTAGCTTTCCTACTATACCTTGACCAACATGTTGAAAGTTGGCACAATTTTATGAAATTTTGCTATATTTCTTTAGTTTATTTAATTTCTTTGAATTTTTTCGACAAATGCAAATTTGAACTGCAAGTGTGACGAATAATGGCAATTCATGAATGCAAAAATGATATTCATGTTAGTAAGTGTTAGTTGAGGCCGTATCCAGAAATAGACCAAAAATTTCACACATCTTCACGTCGAGACATGACCACGAACTTGCGAGCAAATAGTTTTTAAATTCTATTAAATGAAAACGGAGTCTGAAATTCATGAAACTTGTCGACAAGTCAAGATATCGCATGCGGGTGCCATGATAAAAATTTACGTGGCGATGTGGGTGGGAAGCCGCTATCTGGTTCAGCAGACACCCATGCAGGGGGTTCCCACACCTGGGAGCGCCACACGGGGATCCCGCTTGCCAGGGACGCCGGCAAGCCGGAGGGGTTGGCTTGGCCGCCGTCGCCCCGGTCGCCATGGCCGGCCAGGGGGCTAGGCAGGCATGGCCCGGCCAGCCACGACCATATCCAGGACCGTGCACCTAGCCAGCCACGGCCACCGGCCGTTGGCCGAGGTGGGTAGGTGGCAGAGGGGGCAGATCTAGAGGTGGCATGTCACACCCATTTTTAAGGACAAAAATAGGATGCATAAAAGACTCATGTGCGCCCCAGGAAACAGTAGCACACATAAGTTGACAAATTACAAAGTATCATTACAGTGCTTATTACATAACGAATAAGTATTTAAGACATAGTCTTGAACGATAGGTAATAATAACTAATAGTAATTCTTTAGCGGAAACTCCACACAGGGACACGGTTGACTGGTTGACACCAAGACTAGTACTCATTCCGATAATCTTCCTCAATATCTTCATCTGTTATGGTGGAAATAGCAAGGGTGAGTTCATGTCGAACTCCACAAATATAACACAGGGTTCATGAGGCTCAAAAAGGCTAGACACTGTTTAACTGCGTTTAGCTTTTAATCATATGTTAGCAATTGAGTAGCATCAAGATAAACCACTTCCCATTAAAGAACCAATGATCAATTGTAATAATGATAACGAATAGCATTAACATGAGCATAATAATAATCAACAATAATTAAACATGATATAGCAATGGTGATCATCTATTCTGTAGATGTTCCAAGGCCGCCCGTATCCGTGGGCACAACTAGTATACCAGTTTTTAACTCTGCGCAGAGGTGTACACTTTCACTGTAAGTCATGATTTCCAAATGAGTGGGGAGATCAAGCCCAAACACCCGAGAACCATATAAAGCCACTCAAAAGTTCGTCTAACAAGTTAGGGCCATTAGATTCACTCGGCAGGCAGATGTAGAACCCCCCTTCCCTGTGGCACAACAACCGCAGCCTATACACACTAGGCCAGGGGCTCGCACTACACCCAAAGTGGCAAGCCATTCTTACGCCATTTAAGGTAACCACTAACAAGCTAGAAAAGGTCTCTTGAACAACTAAAGCCAGAGCCATATAGCCCTCACAGCTGTACTGTATATCCCGGATAATCATGTACAGATAAGTCCTTATGGAGAGAAACTAGAGCATCAAAATAATACACATGCTCTAGCCCCTTTTAACAGTAATAGAATCATCTTAAAGGTTGATTGCTTAATCCATTAATCAAATTACAAGATCATTGTTCTTAGTTTAAGCACTAGCAGTAGCTACCCATATGCATTCCCAAGGTTGACAAGGAATCAAGATAACAATCACTAAGTTATAATCTCTAAGGTTGTCAAGGTAAACACATGCATATGTATGACAATTCAATGTATAGGTAACAAGGATAGTCCTGTGTTATACTTGCCTTGATCAAAGCTCTCCAAGTGATACTGCTGACTTGGCTCAAAGTAATACTCCGAATCGTCCAAATACTGCTCACCTTCTATATTCGATCATCAATCAACACATACATGCATCCAATCAAACATACACGAAGCAAACAAAGAGATATAATTAGAACAGTACACCAACAGTAGCAAAATAGTAATAAAAGTTTATAAAACTCTTCTACACGTTTCTATGATCACACAGACGCAAAGATCACCAAATTCGGAGTTAAAACGTGAAAGTTATGTATTTTCTAAGATTTCCTATAGATAAATAAATACTTAATTATAACCTCGAAAAATAAATTATCAAAACTGACTATACAACTACAGTAACATGTAGAGCTCGCAAATACGAACCTAACGCAACTTGAACGGATCAAATCGGAGTTAAAACGAAGATTTTATGACCAAAACAATTCTAGTGGTAAAACTGTAAATATCCGAAAACGTATTTTTGACTTAACCGGAAGAGAATACGCTTTCAAAACACGAAAACGCATTTTCAGAAATACGCTATGGATGGCGGGTTGATTACTAATAAACCCAGGGGCTCTTTAACAAATTTACCCGCGAAGGGGTAAGTTCTAATCTGGGCCCTTGATTTCAAATCGGACGGCTCACGTTCATCATCAACTCCACAGTAGAAAATCCGATCTCCTTCTCCAGGTCCGGCCGGTGGCCTCCATGGCCGACCACCCGAGCTCGCCGGAAAACTCCGGATCCGCCGTTTCCGACCACCAAACATCCCCCAACCGACACCAACCGAACGAGAAGCTCAACACGAATCCATCTATGCGGTACAAGCTAGCTATGGTGGATTGAACACGGCACGCGATGAGAGGAGGGCGGCGGCGCCATTACCGGCCGACGGTGAGCTTCAAAAGCTCTCTTCTAAGCACCTCCAACCAAAAGAAGAGCACAAGAGGGTAGAGGAGACAAGTGCGGACTCACCAACGCGACGAATTAGACCTCCAAATCACCCGAAGGCACCCCACCCCAACGACCGACGTCCTCAACCGAACTCAAGCCCTAGAACTCAACTTCTTGCGGTAGAACTCACGATTTTAGATGAAAAACGGAAAATAGAGGGTCAAGGCGTCCTATTTATAACCTCAAATCGTTGATTTCGGTTAACATATCTGGAATACATGATTCTGTTGCGGTTCGGTTGGAGAAGTGTTCGTTTCCGGCTCAGTTACGGGAGCTAGAAGACGACCGACATCAGGGCCCCACCAGTCAGCGACCGAAAGAGAGGAAGAGGAGAGCGCGGCTGCCCGTCAGCTGTGTTGGGCCAGCCCACGCGGAGCGCGATCACGGGAGGGAAAGCGGCAGCGACGTCGGCCCATTGCGCGGCCCAGCGCGGGGAAGGAAGAAGCAGGCCGGCCGGTTAACCGGGCCGCCAGTAGGTAAATTTCCTTTCCCTTTTTTTTTCTATTTGTTTTTCAAAACCTTTTTCAAAAAGAATTTCTAATCCAAAACGAATAAAATAAATTCCACATCACAAAATAAAATAAATGCAACAGCATGAATGCATCATCAAATGCTATATCTAAAATTTTAAATTCTAATTCCCCATTAATTGTTATCTAAATTATTTAAAATTCATTACTCCTAAAATTTGGGTGTTACAAATTCTACCCCCCTTAAAAGAATCTCGTCCTCGAGATTGAACTGCTTACTCAAACAACTGCGGATATGACTTCCTCAATTCATCCTCTATTTCCCAAGTTGCCTCTGCCTCTGAATATCGATTCCACTGCACTTTGCACATCTTAATAACCCGACTTCGAGTAACTCTCTCAGCAGTCTCCAAAATCTTAATCGGAAACTCTTCATATGTAAGATCCTCCTTAACAGTCAACTCTTCTAAAGGTATCTGCTCCTCAGGCACCCGTAAACACTTCTTAAGTTGTGAAACATGGAACACATCATGTACTCCAGATAAATTCTCAGGCAACTCTAATTGATAAGCAACTTCCCCACGTCTGGTAATAACTTTAAATGGTCCAACATACCTTGGTGCTAGTTTACCTTTCATGTTAAACCTCTTCACACTTTTCATAGGTGACACCTTCAAATAGACATAATCACCTACCTCAAAAACTAAATTTCTTCTTCTATTGTCAGCATAACTCTTCTGACGAGACTGCGCTACTCTTAAATTCTCACGAATCACTCGCACTTGATCTTCTGCGTTTCTAAGAACATCTGTACCAAACACCTGAGATTCACCTGTCTGATCCCAAAACAATGGAGTTTTACACTTACGTCCATACAAAGCTTCAAACGGTGCCATCTTAAGACTCTGTTGATAACTATTATTGTAAGAAAATTCTGCATAAGGCAAACTCTTATCCCAACTAGTTCCATATTGCAATGCACAAGCTCTCAACATATCCTCTAATACCTGGTTGGTCCTTTCAGTCTGTCCATCTGTCTGTGGATGATATGCTGTACTAAAATTCAATTTTGTTCCCAATGATTCATGCACAGCTTTCCAAAAATGTGACGTAAACTGCGATCCTCGATCAGATACAATCTTCTTTGGAACTCCATGCAAACATACTATCCTCTCCATATACAACTCTACCAATTTTGGTCCACGGTAAGTAGTCTTAACTGGTATAAAATGAGCAACTTTGGTTAATCGATCTACTATCACCCAAATAGAGTCATAACCTTTCTGAGTACGAGGTAACCCCACTATAAAGTCCATACCAACTTCTTCCCACTTCCATTCAGGAATCTTCATTGGTTGCAACAATCCAGCAGGTCTCTGATGCTCTGCTTTCACCCTCTGACAAGTGTCACACAATGCCACATACTCAGCCACATCTCGCTTTAATCCAACCCACCAATATTTCTGTTTCAGATCCAAATACATCTTAGTACTACCAGGATGAATAGAATAAGCTGACTCATGAGCTTCGCGAAGAATTGCCTGTCTAACAGTTTGATCCTCAGGTACACACAGCCTCTTTCCAAACCACAAAATTCCATTATCATCCATCCGAAATCCTGGTGGCTTACCAATCACTATATCTTCCGCTATCTTCTTTAGTTTCTCATCCTTCAACTGACCCTTATAGATTTCTTGCTCTAAGGTAGGCTCTATCACTAATTCCATTGTATTAGTAACAATTCCCAAATTCAAATATTCAAATTCAGCACATAACTCCCTAGTCATAGACAATGTCTGTATCTCATTGACATAACTTTTCCTACTAAGAGCATCAGCTACTACATTAGCCTTACCAGGATGATAGTGTATCTCAATATCATAATCCTTAATCAATTCTAACCATCTGCGTTGCCTCAAATTCAGATCTGACTGAGTGAAAATATACTTCAAACTCTTATGATCAGTGTATATATCACTCTTATGTCCAATCAAATAATGTCTCCAAATCTTTAAAGCATGAACTACAGCTGCTAACTCCAAATCATGTGTAGGATAATTCAACTCATGCTTTCTCAACTGCCTAGATGCATAAGCCACAACTCTGCCTTCTTGCATAAGAACACATCCCAAACCTTGACGAGAAGCATCACAATAAATAGAAAACTTCTTACTCAAATCTGGCAAAACCAAAACAGGCGCTGTAGTCAACCTCTTCTTCAATTCTTCAAAACTAGCTTGACATTTATCTGACCACACAAACTTGGCATTCTTCTCTAATAGAGATGTCATAGGTTTAGCAAGTCTAGAAAACCCTTCAATGAACCGTCTGTAATATCCAGCTAATCCCAAGAAACTACGAATCTCACTAGCATCAATAGGTGGCTTCCAATTTAATACATCCCTTACTTTACCTGGATCCACTGATATCCCTCCATTAGAAACAATATGACCAAGGAAAGAAACTTCCTTCAACCAAAACTCACATTTACTTCGCTTCGCATACAGTTTATGCTCTCTAAGTTTCTGCAATACCAACCTCAAATGTTCAGCATGCTCTTCCTCCGTCTTGGAAAATACCAGTATATCATCAATAAACACTACCACAAACTTATCCAAATATTCCATAAACACCTTATTCATCATGTACATAAAGTATGCAGGTGCATTGGTCAATCCAAATGACATAACAGTATACTCATACAATCCATACCTTGTAGTAAAAGCTGTCTTTGGAATATCAGAAGCACGAATCTTCAACTGATGATAACCAGAACGTAAATCAATCTTAGAGAACACACAAGCACCTCTCAACTGATCAAACAAGTCATCAATCCTGGGCAAAGAATACTTATTCTTGATAGTTACCTCATTTAGTGACCGGTAATCAACACACATCCTCTGACCGCCATCTTTCTTATCAACAAAAATAACTGGTGCTCCCCAAGGTGATGAACTAGGTCGAATAAAACCTTTATCTTGTAATTCTTTAATTTGTTTCTTAAGTTCTTCTAATTCATCTACTCCCATCCTATATGGTCGTTTGGCTATAGGTGCAGTTCCAGGTAATAATTCAATAAGAAATTCAATGTCTCGGTCAGGTGGCATACCTGGCAATTCATCAGGGAAGACATCCGGAAATTCCTCAATCACTGAATTCTCCTTAATAGTATCTTCAAGCTGATTCACCACAGCGGTTGGTTGCTTCTGCACTGCTACATCCACATTGATTTTATCTCCATTAGGTGCATTCACAACTACTACTTTCTGCTGACACTGAATCTCTACCTGATTTTGCTTCATCCAGTCCATACCCAATATCACATCAATACCAGATGTCCTCAACACTATAGGAGTTATCTTAAACTCTACCCCCCTTAATACCATACTAATTGGAAGACAACGATTACTGGTTTGCATGGTACCTCCAGGTGAATTTACTAAGAGAGGTTCTTTCATAGCTAGCATGGGTATACTATGCATTTTAACAAAAATGTTGGATATGAATGTATGAGATGCTCCAGAGTCAAAAAGAACAGTTGCGGGAGTGGAATGTACATTGAACGTACCAATCATAACTTCTGGTGCATCATGAGCGGTATCAGAAGACACGTGATTCACCCTTCCAGTATCAGATTGCCTCTGGCTGCTCTTCTGGCTCTGAGGAGTCTGCTGGTTCTGCTTCTCAGGACAATGATAAGACATATGCCCCTCTTTACCACAGACAAAACATCTAGTAGGCGTGTTGGGGGCACTATTCTTCATGGGGGTAACATTTGAATTTCTAGTGCGAGGAGTCTGTTGCCCAGTCTGCTGATACTGTTGACGTTGTGGATATGATGAACGTTGTTGTGACTGATTACTTTGCCAATTCTGGGACCACCTCTGATTCGGATTGCGATTCCATTGACTAACCGGTCCTTGAAACTTCTGATGAAAACCATGCTGAGAATTAGTGCGCTGACGGTTGTTGCTTCCTAAGCCTTGTACCTTCATTTTCCTCTTCCTGTCCATCTCTCTGCGCTCATTATCAAGCACAATAGCTTTATTTAACAGCTCTTGAAAACTAGCATAGTTGTTCCCCTTTAACTGCAAGCGAAGATCATAATAAATTCCCTTCAAGAAAAGACGCTGTCTGTCTGCATCTTCCCTCACTTCATTAGGAGCATAGCGAGCCAACTGGGTAAATCTATCATGATATTCACTAACGCTCATCTGTCCTATCCTAAGGTTTCTGAATTCTTCCTGCTTCAGCTCAATTATACCTTCAGGAATATGACGAGCTCAAAAATCTCTAACAAACTCATTCCAAGTGATAGGAGGAGCATTGTCAGGGCGTGCAGCTTGATACGACTCCCACCAAGTCTGAGCTGTCCCCTGTAACTGACCAGATGCATATAACACCTTCTCCATATCATTACATTGGGCTATATTCAGCTGTTTCTCCACTGCCCTCACCCAATCATCTGCCTCTAAAGGATCAGCAGCATGAGAAGACACTGGAGGGCGTCCCTTCAAAAATTCCCCACGCTTATCCCTCACTTGCACAGGCGGTGGTCCTCCTGCAGGGGGATTGTTCTGCATGTGCTGCATAAACATCTGCATCATCTGGTTCTGAGTTTGCATGAGTTCCTCCATAGTAATGGGTAGGTTAGCACGTCCACGACCTCTGCCACGACCTCTGCCAGACATCTGTTTCCAAAAACACAGAAATTGAAATTCAGTACGATCCGAGATGATGTATTCAATAGATAAGCAAAATCTAATTTTTCTGGGCGAACTCCAATTTCAGCAACTCAGTAAAACTATCATATCTCGAGCTACAGACGTCCAATTCAGATGATCTTTACATGGTTGGAAAGCTTACAAAATTATCTACAACTTTTATTCACAGCACTTTTTCTGATTCTGTCAATAAATTGGCGAAAAACTGAACTTAACCGAAACTGTTTCAGAATTCCAGACTGTGCAGTAACTCCAACTTGGAACAGATATATCTCTTAGCTCTTAATAGATATTAAAATAATTCTTACGGGATTAGAAAGATATAGAAGTCTAATTATTCCCAGTAAAATTTCTTAAATTTCTCATGAACGGATTTTAAGTTATTTCTAAAACATCCCAGACTGATCCAAAAATCAGCAAAGGACAGAACTAAGTTAACCTCATATTCAACTAATATATTTTGATCAAACTTAATATTCTTAACCATGGAACTTGTAGGCATGTCTATAAAACTCCAGCACACATTACAAAGATCCAAATCACACATTATCATAATAACAATCCATCAATCACACAATTGTTCACACCACAAACTGACTCTCAAAACAAACCAAACTTAAAATTAACTCGCAACTACTATTGTTCCTATTACATAGGGATTTTTCCTATTTCCTAATTAAGCTTCTCATAAATCTTGGGATGACCTAACTCCGCCCTTAATTGATCAATCTCCTTATAAGCTTGCTCCTTAAGTTCTTTTTCCTTTAGCAACTCATCCTTCAAATCCACCTCATGGAGAGCCAATTCACGAGCTAATCCCACCGTAGCTTGTAAAGTCAAGGAGGAATCATCTGCAGGCGGCACGGTCCAAATACCCTTGTCATGTAAGAAACAAGGAAAATGCCGGAGTGCACCCTTTAACGTCTTGTCCGAGCGTAGACCATGGTATTAAACAAATGCATTAAAAGCGACATCCTCCATGCTTATCTCCACAGTTGCCCGGCTCACTCTGGTAATGAACTTTGACTCCACCTTAGGCTCCTTAGTGGTAGGATCCCTTTTCTTAACCCATAACTCCGTTTCCCAATAGGAATCCATCCATGGATGACTATACTCTGCACTACGATACTCCAACGTAGCTTCCCAGTCGTAGTAGTAGTTGTCCAATGTTCTTGTCAACATGTCATGGAAGAAAGCATCAGCTTTAGGAACCATGATATGAAACTTCGTAGTCCACCCCATAACTACATCCTCCATTGGTGTATCACCAACTCTTGATTCAGCATCAGATAGCTCTTGATCACCACCTTCATACGGCTCCTGAGGTTCGAAACGGGCAACGTACTGTGCAGCTGACAAACGGGGATGAGGAGGCATCTACAAGATTTAGACATAGATTAGATAGAATCAATGTATTTTCGCAATAGAATAAAGTACAGGAAGCATAAAACTTTAGTAATTAACAAGGTGAAAAGAGGAAGCATGAATTAAGTGAAATATGAAGGCTATTAACGACCATTCTAACTAGACTCGCGTCCTACAGTCAACACGGCTCTGATACCAATCTGTCACACCCATTTTTAAGGACAAAAATAGGATGCATAAAAGACTCATGTGCGCCCCAGGAAACAGTCGCACACATAAGTTGACAAATTACAAAGTATCATCACAGTGCTTATTACATAACGAATAAGTATTTAAGACATAGTCTTGAACGATAGGTAATAATAACTAATAGTAATTCTTCAGCGGAAACTCCACACAGGGACACGGTTGACTGGTTGACACCAAGACTAGTACTCATTCCGATAATCTTCCTCAATATCTTCATCTGTTATGGTGGAAATAGCAAGGGTGGGTTCATGTCGAACTCCATAAATATAACACAGGGTTCATGAGGCTCAAAAAGGCTAGACACTGTTTAACTGCATTTAGCTTTTAATCATATGTTAGCAATTGAGTAGCATCAAGATAAACCACTTCCTATTAAAGAACCAATGATCAATTGTAATAATGATAATGAATAGCATTAACATGAGTATAATAATAATCAACAATAATTAAACATGATATAGCAATGGTGATCATCTATTCTGTAGATGTTCCAAGGCCGCCCGTATCCGTGGGCACGGCTAGTATACCAGTTTTTAACTCTGCGCAGAGGTGTACACTTTCACTGTAAGTCATGATTTCCAAATGAGTGGGGAGATCAAGCCCAAACACCCGAGAACCATATAAAGCCACTCAAAAGTTCGTCTAACAAGTTAGGGCCATTAGATTCACTCGGCAGGCAGATGTAGAACCCCCCTTCCCTGTGGCACAACAACCGCAGCCTATACACACTAGGCCAGGGGCTCGCACTACACCCAAAGTGGCAAGCCATTCTTACGCCATTTAAGGTAACCACTAACAAGCTAGAAAAGGTCTCTTGAACAACTAAAGCCAGAGCCATATAGCCCTCATAGCTGTACTGTATATCCCGGATAATCATGTATAGATAAGTCCTTATGAAGAGAAACCAGAGCATCAAAATAATACACATGCTCTAGCCCCTTTTAACAGTAATAGAATCATCTTAAAGGTTGATTGCTTAATCCATTAATCAAATTACAAGATCATTGTTCTTAGTTTAAGCACTAGCAGTAGCTACCCATATGCATTCCCAAGGTTGACAAGGAATCAAGATAACAATCACTAAGTTATAATCTCTAAGGTTGTCAAGGTAAACACATGCATATGTATGACAATTCAATGTATAGGTAACAAGGATAGTCCTGTGTTATACTTGCCTTGATCAAAGCTCTCCAAGTGATACTGCTGACTTGGCTCAAAGTAATACTCCGAATCGTCCAAATACTGCTCATCTTCTATATTCGATCATCAATCAACACATACATGCATCCAATCAAACATACACGAAGCAAACAAAGAGATATAATTAGAACATTACACCAACAGTAGCAAAACAGTAATAAAAGTTTATAAAACTCTTCTACACGTTTCTATGATCACACAGACGCAAAGATCACCAAATTCGGAGTTAAAACGTGAAAGTTATGTATTTTCTAAGATTTCCTATAGATAAATAAATACTTAATTATAACCTCGAAAAATAAATTATCAAAACTGACTTTACAATTACACTAACATGTAGAGCTCGCAAATACGAACCTAACGCAACTTGAACGGATCAAATCGGAGTTAAAACGAAGATTTTATGACCAAAACAATTCTAGTGGTAAAACTGTAAATATCCGAAAACGTATTTTTGACTTAACCGGAAGAGAATACGCTTTCAAAACATGAAAACGCATTTTCAGAAATACGCTATGGATGGCGGGTTGATTACTAATAAACCCAGGGGCTCTTTAACAAATTTACCCGCGAAGGGGTAAGTTCTAATCTGGGCCCTTGATTTCAAATCGGACGGCTCACGTTCATCATCAACTCCACAGTAGAAAATCTGATCTCCTTCTCCAGGTCCGGCCGGCGGCCTCCATGGCCGGCCACCCGAGCTCGCCGAAAAACTCCAGATCCGCCGTTTTCGACCACCAAACATCTCCCAACCGACACCAACCGAACGAGAAGCTCAACACGAATCCATCTATGCGGTACAAGCTAGCTATGGTGGATTGAACACGGCACGCGATGAGAGGAGGGCGGCGGCGCCATTACCGGCCGACGGTGAGCTTCAAAAGCTCTCTTCTAAGCACCTCCAACCAAAAGAAGAGCACAAGAGGGTAGAGGAGACAAGTGCGGACTCACCAACGCGACGAATTAGACCTCCAAATCACCCGAAGGCACCCCACCCCAACGACCGACGTCCTCAACCGAACTCAAGCCCTAGAACTCAACTTCTTGCGGTAGAACTCACGATTTTAGATGAAAAACGGAAAATAGAGGGTCAAGGCGTCCTATTTATAGCCTCAAATCGTTGATTTCGGTTAACATATCTGGAATACATGATTCTGTTGCGGTTCGGTTGGAGAAGTGTTCGTTTCCGGCTCGGTTACGGGAGCTAGAAGACGACCGACATCAGGGCCCCACCAGTCAGCGACCGAAAGAGAGGAAGAGGAGAGCGCGGCTGCCCGTCAGCTGTGTTGGGCCAGCCCACGCGGAGCGCGATCACGGGAGGGAAAGCGACAGCGACGTCGGCCCATTGCGCGGCCCAGCGCGGGGAAGGAAGAAGCAGGCCGGCCGGTTAACCGGGCCGCCAGTAGGTAAATTTCCTTTCCCCTTTTTTTCTATTTGTTTTTCAAAACCTTTTTCAAAAAGAATTTCTAATCCAAAACGAATAAAATAAATTCTACATCACAAAATAAAATAAATGCAACAACATGAATGCATCATCAAATGCTATATCTAAAATTTTAAATTCTAATTCCCCATTAATTGTTATCTAAATTATTTAAAATTCATTACTCCTAAAATTTGGGTGTTACATGGCAGCAGCAGATCTAGGGCCGGGGGGCGCCTAGATCCAACCGCCAACCGGCCGGAGACGCCTAGTGAGGCGAGAAATCCTCAATGGAGGGAGGGCCGGCAAAAAGGAGTACGAGGAGATCTAAGAGAGGGGACCATGGTCTCGTTACCAGCATTTGATGAAATAAGGCAACCAAGGATCATGGAAAAAGGGAGAGCTAGGCCACTGGAAGCGAAGCATGACAGTTAGAACTTATCCAAAACATCAGAGAGAAGGGGTTGGAACTGAGGTGGGGTTTGGAGAAGTGCACAGCATGTCATTGTGCACCGGCAAACAACACTCTCAAGTGACAAAACTCCGAAGACATTCAATCCCCAAGCAACTATTAAGCTTTGAGCCAAGAAGGCAGACGACAGTCGTGATTTGCACTATCTTGGAGCACATCCGGGATCCAGTCGACTCCCACCGACGCCCATCAAGGGAAGGAAGCCTCAAAGGAGGGAGGGATGGCAAAAGGAGAACGAAGGGATCCAAGAGAGTGGATCATGCATGGTCCCGCAAACCCAGTATTTGGTGAGACCAGGCAATCAAGGCTCAAGGATGATGGTGGATGATGAGGACATCACTACTTCAACGCATACAAGTCAAGGAGAGGAGGAGGTCTAGCATGGGCATCCAATTCATCTTTTTCATGGTGGAAGCCCAGTCCAACTCAAGTTCGAGTCCGGCTCGGGCTCCCAGACCAGTCTGCCTTAAACTGGTCACCCAGGACGTATCTAGACTCTGTTTTTGATGACCCACATATGGATGGAAAGCTAATCAGATAAGGAAGCCAACCCAATTGGTTTCACATCAAAAGCCCTTAGAAATCAACGGGAATCATCGAAACAAGTCAGCATCCAGAATCTGTCAGGGTGCTACAACACCGTCTTTTGGTCCGTTGGACCGTGTATCGTGTTTGGGCACATTAGGGGGCGCATCCAGGGGGGTGATGCCCAAGACTCTATAAATACCAGCCGTCACTCTCCTTAGGGTTTGGGTTTTCTTTAGTTCTTGATTTTCTCGTAAAACAGACATTGTTTTGCTGCAACTGTCGCCGCCAAGGCCGCTTGCTGTGAACCAGGGCCCCAGTTCTTGATCTTGTTCGCCTATGGCGATTAGTCCTTTCGAATAAAGACTTGAACTCCTTCTTATTTTCATAAGCCTCGTATTTATTTGCAATTTCAGATTGCGTTCATCCCGTTCTTGCTTGTGTTCTTGATTCGCTTGCAGGAAAGCCTTCTAGGCGAGGTCAATCGTGTTCGCGTGGTTGATAACCAACGGAGCAGTGGTGTAATGGTTGCGGGGATCCGAATCAGTCTTGGTTCGAAGCCTAGATCGTGAACATCGAGTCTCCACCAATCGTCGCTATCATACCTTTCGAAAGATCGGGCCTAGTCGACATCAAGTGGTATCAGAGACCTTGTTGCCCGTTAGGTATAACTTTGTTTTCCCCTTTAGATTGTTACTGTTTTTTGCATTACCTATAGTCCACAAAAAGCCAAAAAAATATACATCGTCACATATTCTCTATCCTATAGCCTCATTGTGCCGTGCAATTTTGTCTTTGTTTTCGCGTTGTTGAGTTTGTGCCCTAGGTCAAGTTCTTATTGCTAGTTTTAGATCGTTTTTAAGTCCAGTTTGTGTTTCCCCTTTGTTTTTCATCATAATCCGTGAACATCTCCAAGTTTTGTTGAGTTTCCTTTGTATTCATCAAACCCTAGTCCACACCATCTAATTTCCTACACTTGTCTTCACTGTTTCCATCAAATCCTTGCTGCCGTGACCAATTTTGCGCATATTGTTCATGTTTGTCCTCTAATTCCGAGTCCGTTCTTAAAACTGGTCTAGTTTTCGCATACGAACTCGGATTTCAACGTTCCATATATCAAAATCGATTAGAAATTTTTTTTGGATCCATCCATCCCCCGAAACTTCGGGCTCGGAGATTTTTATTTTGGTCAAAAAGTGGTCACAAGATCCTCTTTTCGTGGTCACAAGGTCTTTGTCGATTTCGAGCACGTCTTCTAAAAATTCCATAGGCCATGTCTTTCACTTGTTTAAGCTCATATTTTCTGTGGTTACTTCTTTTGTGCTCCTAAGTAAAGAAAAAATATCAAAAAAATAAAAAGAAAAAGTCAAAATTTCTAAAAAAACAACGACAGTCCAAAAATAGAGAAAAAAGAGAGGGGCAAAAGAGAAACAATATCTAGAGGAGCACATAGAGAGCGCCATTTGAGCTGTGTTTGCGTGTGCTGATTTCTACCTTGTTCCTAATCATATTCTTGCTATTCACATCACTTGATACATCTGGTACTTGAAACATGAGTAGGCCAGCAACTAAGACAAGTACTTGGGATACTTATTCAGCTTTGCTATTCAGTTGTGAATTTTGTTATTACTTGCTACTATATTGTGTCTGTCCAAGCTCTATTTCTTCTAACCAAGTACAGGTTTGCCTTACAACTGTTACACTCAAGCTACAACGGTATCACAGTCATCGACCGATTGCACCGCCTGTTGTTTTGGTAAGAACACTTGTAAGACCGTGGTAAGACGCTTGAGAGTTGAGTGCCTTATTTTTCCTTGTCCAAAACCTAAGTAGTTGGTAGGGATAATACTATTTGTGTTGTCTTTTCCTTTCTACTAACCATGTTAGGAAAAGCCAGAGGCAGCGGCCAAGGAAACGAGGACGCACCTACAGATTTTAATGGTTGTGTTTCTAAGAATAAGCTTCGTGCCGTTCTTGATGACAAGTTCAATGAGATCCTTCAACAAATCACCAATTTGGCCAAGAGGATTGAAGATGTTGAACAATGACATCCTAAACCACGTCCTGAAGATGATGATCTCTCTAAGGAGGACGTTGGCGATGCGGAGGCTGAAGCCGAAGCTCAACGACGTGCTGAGGATGCACGTAACCGTAATCGGTTGAACTTTAACCGACGCGGTATGGGAGGTAACGACCAAGGTAATAATGATCCTTTCTCTAAAACCAAGTTTAAGATACCTCCTTTTTCTGGTTCTGCTGATCCTGAAGCATATTTAGATTGGGAGATGGTTGTAGATCAAAAATTTAGCTCCCATCAAATACCTAAAGAATATAGAGTTAAACTTGCTACTAGTGAGTTTACTAGTTTTGCTCTTTTCTGGTGGAATGATATTTGCAATAATGCTAATGCTAATGCTCAAATACCTCAAACCTGGACTGTACTTAAACGACGAATGAAATCGAGATTTGTTCCTCCATGCTATCAGCGTGATCTGCGATTAAAACTGCAACATTTAAATCAAGGTAGTAAAACTGTTGAGGAATATTATCAGGAGCTTTTAATTGGTCTAGCACATAGTAACATACAAGGGGATGATATGGATAAGTGTTCTAGATTTTTTTTGGAGGTTTGCGTCGTGAAATACAGGATGTTCTTGACTATAAAGAATGGACTAGATTTTCCTAATTATATCATTATGCTATTAAAGCTGAAAGGGAAGTACAGGGACGACAACCTAGGCGATCCACGACTCCATCCGCGACTCCATCCATTCCTTCACGTCCAACCGAGGTGAGTAAATTTTCTAATGTGCAGACACCACCAGCGCCTGTAAAGAAGAGTTCTCCTATCACACCTCCTTCCAGTGGATCTGCTACACCTTCCTCTAGCAGCTCTTCTAAAGTTGTGTGCCACCGCTGCAAGGGCATGGGATATATTGCTAAAGAATGCCCCAGCAAACGCGCATATATTGCTACTGATGATGGTGGGTATGCTAGTGCTAGTGATGAAGAGAATGAATTTGCACTTGCAACTGATCTTTATGCAGATAAATTTGCGGATAGTGCTGAAGATCCTGATGAGGTAATTGATAGTGTGGCATGCACTGCAGACTACAAATCAATCCTTGTTCAGCGTGTTTTGAGTACACAAGTTGAGCCAGTAGACAAGCTACAACGCCATAATTTGTTTCAAATGTTCCTCATTATCAATAATTTCCGTGTTCGTGCTATAATTGATGGAGGGAGCAGCAATAACTTGGTAAGTTCTGAGCTTGTCAAGACTCTTGGTTTATCTACACGTGTTCTTCCACATTCATACCATGTTCAGTGGTTCAACAATAGTGGTAAGACGAAGGTAACACAATCTGCTCGTGTGCATTTTTCTATCGGGTCATACCATGATTCTGTTGATTTTGATGTCGCGCCTATGCAAGCTTGTTCACTTCTGTTAGGCTGCCCTTGGCAATATGATAATAATGCTCTACATCATGGTAGGCAAAATAGATATACTTTTATATTTAAGGGAAAGACCATTGCTTTACTTCCTTTAACTCCTGCTGAAATTGTGCAATATGAAAAGGAACTTGCTGAAAAGAAAAAGAAAGGCCATGATAGAGACTTTAGCAAACCAACAAATGAACCATCAAGTAACATGAAAGAAGTTTTATTTTCTCTTAAATCAGTTCTTGCTGATCATGATGAACCGTGTTATGCTTTAACTTGTACACCTGCTTCTAGTGCTATGCCTCTTGTTGGTACTAACCTTCTGCAGGAGAAGGAGGATGAATTCCCAATAAGGAAGCCACCATGGCAGCCGCATTTGCGAAGGATGGGGCGCCAAGATGAACGTCTTCTTCTGGACCCATCGTTGCTGTCATCCAATGGAGGAGACAATCTATTTCAGTCGAGGACGACTTCAATTCAAGAAAGGGAGGATGATGAGGACATCACTACTTCATCGCATACAAGTCAAGGAGAGGAGGAGGTCCAGCATGGGCGTCCAATTCATCTTTTTCATGGTGGAAGCCCAGTCCAACTCAAGTTCGAGTCTGGCTCGGGCTCCAGGACCAGTCTGCCTTAAACTGGTCACCCAGGACGCATCCGAACTCCGTTTTCAATGATCCACATATGGATGGAAAGCTAATTGGATAAGAAATCCAACCCAATTGGTTTCACGTCAAAAGCCCTTCGGAATCAACAGAAATCACCGAAACAAGTCAGCGTCCAGAATCTGTCAGGGTGCTGCGACACCGTCTTTTGGTCCGTTGGACCGTGTATCGTGTTTGGGCGCATTAGGGGGCGCGTCCAGGGGGGTTGACGCCCAAGACTCTATAAATACCAGCTGTTGCTCTCCTTAGGGTTTGGGTTTTGTTTAGTTCTTGATTTCCTCGTGAAACAGATATCTTTTTGCTGCAACTGTCGCCGCCAAGGCCGCTTGCTGTGAACCAGGGCCCCAGTTCTTGATCTTGTTCGCCTGTGGCGATTAGTCCTTTCGAATAAAGACTTGAACTCCTTATTTTCATAAGCCTCATATTTATTTGCAATTTCAGATTGCGTTCATCCCGTTCTTCTTGTGTTCTCGATTCGCTTGCAGGAAAGCCTTCTCGGCGAGGTCAATCGCGTTCGCGTGGTTGATAACCAACGGAGTAGTGGTGTAACGGTTGCGGGGTCCGAATCAGTCTTGGTTCGAAGCCTAGATCGTGAACGTCGAGTCTCCACCAATCGACGCTATCATACCTTTCGAAAGATCGGGCCTAGTCTACATCAGTGGAGTAAGTACACTGGTATTGATATTTTGGGCACCGCGAACAAATACTGGCACCAATGGCCATACCTGAGGCCGACAACGGCGAGGAGCCCCACTTACACCTCAAGGAGCCCTCGGAGAGGCCACCACCCTGACGACGTGTAGCAGCAGCGATAGGCCTAGTGCGACGGCGAGGTTGTTCAGCGACGCCTTCAAGAAGGAAATCGTTGTCGCTGGCCCAACCTAGAGCTGGGCTGAGCTTTCGCCCAGAACCTTGCAAGTGCTCCTGCAGCTGACGGCCTGACGCCGCCCCACATTGCCACTACCACCGCGGGCACAGGCATGGGTGACACCACCACTCTGAAGAACCGGCGTTCTGCCCTCCCAAACAGGGGGAGGGCACCCACGGACACGCAGCCCCGCCGCTGGCTCGTTGGCGGCCATACTGCGCGCACCATGCTCACATGTGAAGAAGAAACCACCCACAGGCACGCAGCCCCGCCACCGGCATGCCTGCGGCCAAACTGTGCGCCTAGGGTCCCAACACACGCACAAGAGGAAGAGCGCCGTAGCAGAGAACAGCACCACCAGATCTTGCCATGAGGTCGAGAATCCGGCGATGGGGGTGGGAAGCCGCTATTTGGTTGAGCAGACACTCGTGAAGGAGGCTCCCACACCTGGGAGCGCCACATGGGGATCCCGCTTGCCGGGGACGCCGACAAGCCGGAGGGGTTGGCTTGGCCGCTGTCGCCCCGGTCGCCACGGCCGGCCAAGGGGCCAGGCAGGCATGGCCCGGCCAGCCACGGCCGTATCCAGGACCGTGCGCCCAGCCAGCCACGGCCGCCGGCCGTTGGCCGAGGTGGGTAGGCGGCAGAGGGGGCGGATCTGGAGGTGGCAGCAGCAGATCTAGGGCCGGGGCGGCTGTATCCAACCGGCGACCGGCCGGAGACGCCCGGCCTTAATCCTACAACACAGTTACATCAAACTTAGTTACTAATTAGCAATAGGTAAAATGTTAGAGCTATAACAAGAAATGCTAGGCCTAGGACTTGCTTGTTCCTGACTTCCAGGCTCCGCCCCTCAGCACATGGTGAAGAAATTAAATAAAGAAACCAAACGTAACATAAAGTTTTGTAATATCGTTAACCTATTCTAATGAAAAGAAACTGCTGCATCTGTGGGTAATAATGCTGACTCACATATATATATTATGGATCCCTGTCACCATCAGACTAATCCCATCCTCCCCTAGTCTTTATTGTGTTCTCCTCCCTGTGGACGGTACGTAGGTTCGTTCCATGCGCGGTGCAATGCTTGCATGAAGGCTTCCGAACATGATAGCAACAAAGGGCCCCTAGGAAAAAAAAAGATCATGGAGCAAGGGACTGGAGTGGAGTGCCTTGAGGCGAAGGAAAACATAAAGAGCTCCAACAAGCAAAAGATGTTATGAATCATGAATGTCCTCAAGAACAAGAAGATTTGCTTTCACAAACATCATTGAGGTTTAATTTGCTTTCTTTAATTTGTATATTTTATTTGTGGCAGCTAGATGCATGTTCTTATTTCACCGATATAGTATATGCGTATGTGGTATCCCATTTTAATTCACTACATAAGAAACGTTTTTTAGGGGCGGCTCATAACCTTTTGTAGGGACGGTTTTGCCAGCCGCCCCTACAAAGGGGTGGCTACAAATCACTGATTTGTAGAGGCGGTTCCCAGACCGCCCCTACAAATCGATTTGTAGGGGCGGCTGGATATTGAGTCGCCCCTACAAATCAATTTTCAGAAATCACAAAAAAGGAGTAAAAAATAGCAATTTTTTTTAATCCGATGAGGTCCCCACTGGCAGCGACACACACCCACTCTATCGTTGCAGCATTTTTTTTTACGATTTTTGCACACTTTGCGTCGGCCGGGTTTCGAACCCGCAACCTCCCGCTCGCGCGTAAACTCCTCTACCACTACACCTCACGATCACGTGTGTATACTCCATTTTGGTTCCCCACATATTATACAGAACTAAGCATAAATTGATTATTTGAGGCCCTAAACTAATTCAAATGAAAAATTTGTCAACAACAAAGTTTTATAACTTTTCGAGATCTACAACTTTCATTTTGGTAGTTTCTCCATCCGAGGTCAATTATAAAATTTGAATTTTAAATTTGCGAAATTCGAACGTAGTTTTCCATGACAAGATGATTTCAAATGAAAAAGTTATCAACTATAAAGTTTCATAACTTTTCAAGATATACAACTTTTATTTTTACTGTTTGTCCATCTGAAGTCTAGAAAATTTGGAAAGGGTGACAAAAGCATCGAAGGAGACTGTGTATGGTGTTGAAAAGGGTTGTTCGACACATTGGACATTACTACATTTTGTGCTTGAGCTACTCATCCTGAAGGCTAAGTACGGCTGGTCAGACTGTAGTTTCAATGATCTATTGCATCTCCTGTCATGGGTGCTGCCACAACCAAACTTAGTTCCCGCCAACACATACCGAGCGAAGAAGGTCATAAGTCCATTGACAATGGGGGTTGAAAAAATCCATGCATGCCCCAACCACTATATACTTTTTCGTGGCGAAACGTTCAAGTCACTGGATAAATGTCCCTGGTGTGGGGCCAGCCGGTACAAGAACAATGACCTTTACGGTGGGGACAAAGGCTCCACGGGGAAAAAGAGGAATAAGAAGGGTACAAAAAAGGTGGTACAAGAATCTCAGCCCCTAGAGAACACTCCATTAGGCAACGATGCTAAGCAGAGAAGAATTCCTGCCTTGGTAGTGTGGTACCTATCAGTGACTGACCGCTTGAGACGTATCTTCCTAAACCCTAAAAAGTCGCACTCATGACATGGTGGGATGATGAGCGCAAGGTGGGATGATGATAAGATTGCACACCCGGCTGATTGTAGTCAGTGGCAAAGGTTCGATGAGAAGCACAAAGAATTCAGCGATGACCTAAGGAATGTACGATTTGGCTTGAGCACCGATGGAATGAATCCCTTCAATGAGAGGATGAGCGACCACAGCACTTGGCCAGTAATATTGACCATGTACAACATCCCAACGTGGTTGTGTCAGAAGAGAAAGTACCTTCACCTCACTATTCTTATTTCTGGCCCTAAACAACAAGGCATTGATATAGACATGTTCCTCGAGCCTTTGATGCAAGAAATGGAGAGGCTATGGAGGCATGGGGAGCCAATGTACGATGCGTTCCGAAAGGAGGTCTTCATATGTAGAGCAATAATATTTGTTACTACCAATGATTACCCCGCGCTGTTTGCTTTGTCTGGACAGATCAAAGGGAAGACGGGATGCTTGGTTTGCTTGGATGGTACTACATGGGTGTAACTTGATGCATCCAAAAAGATAGTTTACCTAAGGAACCGACGCTTCTTAAAGACAAGTCACAACTACCGCAGCAAATTGTTCTTTAGATTTTATGACAACACCCCGGAGATTGAACCCCCTCTGGAGAGACGTCATAATGGAGAACACGTGTACAGAATGGTGAAAAACATATGCGTCGTCTATGGAAAGAAGAATCCGGATGGGACGAACAGAGATAGAAGCACACCTCCTGTCGAATGTGTACCTTTTAAGAAACAATGATCTTCTTTCAGTATATGCCTTATTGGCCAGACTTGAAGGTGTACCTTTTAAGAAACAATCGATTTGTAGGGACGGTTTAGAAACCGCCCGTACAAATACATGATTTGTAGAGACGGTTTGGTAGGGGTGGCTGGCCAAATCGCCTCTACAAATGGTCTTGAGCCGCCCCTACAAATGATATTTGTAGTAGTGCACGGCCGTATCCAGGACCGTGCACCCAGCCAGCCACGGCCGCTGGCCGCTGGCCGCTAGCAAAGGCGGGTAGGCGGCAGAGGGGGCGGATCTGGAGGTGGGAGCAGCAGATCTGGGGCTGGGCCGGCCAGATCCAACCGCCGACCGGCCGGAGACGCCCGGTCTTAATCCTACAACACAGTTACATCAAACTTAGTTATTAATTAGCAATAGATAAAATGTTAGAGCTATAACAAGAAATGCTAGGCCTAGGACTTGCATTGCTTGTTCCAGACTTCCAGGCTCCGCCCCTCAGCACATGGTGAAGAAATTAAATAAAGAAACCAAACGTAACATAAAGTTTTGTAATATCGTTAACCTATTCTAATGAAAAGAAACTGCTGCATCTGTGGGTAATAATGCTGACTCACATATATATATTATGGATCCCTGTCACCATCAGACTAATCCCATCCTCCCCTAGTCTTTATTGTGTTATCCTCCCTGTGGACGGTACGTAGGTTCGTTCCATGCGCGGTGCAATGCATGCATGAAGGCTTCCGAACAAGATAGCAACAAAGGGCCCCTAGGAAAAAAAGATCATGGAGCTAGGGACTGGAGTGGAGTGCCTTGAGGCGAAGGAAAACATAAAGAGCTCCAACAAGCAAAAGGTGATATGAATCATGAATGTCCTCAAGAACATGAAGATTTGCTTTCACAAACATCATTGAGGTTTAATTTGCTTTCTTTAATTTGTATATTTTATTTGTGGCAGTTAGATGCATGTTCTTATTTCACCGATATAGTATATGCGTATGTGGTATCCCATTTTAATTAGAATGAAACCCGGCCCGTCCCGTCAAGACTGGCGAATAATCAATACGATGTGTGTTTGTGTAGTGCTAGCTGACGTTTCCTTGTCGGAGTGGGGAGCAGAGATCGAGTCCTTCCCATCCGCCACATGTCGAAATCGACTAGGAATGTCTCGTGGTAGCCTGCGTCGGTGGTATAGGTTCTGTCACGTCCGTTCTAGATCGGCCGCTTCGTAATCCGGCAGCTTGTCGGAGTCCTACGTTATTTAGTACGGCCCGGCCCCCTACGACTAGATGTCTCTATATGGCCCTCTTATAATCAGCAAAACAAGCAGGTAGCTGCAGCCATCGACGCACACACACATACATACTCGCAAACTAGAGATCGAGCTATAAGTAAACGCACATAATAAAGGGTGTTGTTACTCTTCGATCGTCCTCGACGAGCGAGATCGATGTCACAACCGGCGGCCACCGCGCCGCAACCCCTGCGGCCGGGAGCACACGAGGAGGGCGAGTTCGAAGACGTCGACCTGGGATAGCAGCCGTCGGCGGCGGTAGCGAGCGCGGCCGAGCATGCAGCGCCGTGGGGTGCTTCTGTAGAGCGATCAGGGACCAGGTCTTCGGCTGCCTGTTCTCGTGTTTGTTGCGGCCTCCATGCGATAGGAAGGAGGAGCATTGAAAAATAAAAGCTGACGAAACAGATAGAAGAGGACCAGCGTTAATTAGATGATGCATGTACAATAGCGTTGCTCAGTGTAGATGTATGCATGACTAGTATAGAAAAAAAAGTATGTCTCCGTCTCTCTCTCGCTCGCTCCTCAAAAGCACCTATTTGTTTTGAAATTAAAGGATTAGCTTTTACGATGTATATTTATTAGATAGATGATGTAGCAGTATCGATCTCTCTTTTAGGGCAACCTAAGAGGGTTTGAAAGGATTGAGAGGGATTCAATCCCCTGCAAGTCAAAATCCTCCTCTACCCCCTTCAATCCCTCCCATCTCAAAATCAAACGAACAGGGCCTTAAGCAATTACGTTACATGCCAAAGTGAAATAGTCGTGAATATATATAGTAGGAGCACACATATGCCTTGAAAATATAAACAATTGGGACTCGAGCCACGACTCAAATCTCATTGGATTTCATGCCAAGTGCAACTCTTGGAGTCTCTCATGAAATAGTTCTATGGTGTTGGTCTGCCAAAACAATTATCAAAGATGGATGTAACACATTTTTAATTAGAAGTGGGCACCTTGCCCGCCTCTGTCTAGGCGCCTATGTTGTCCATAATAGAGGCGGTGCATGTCTGTCTATGAAAATCGAGTATTTAGCCCATCGATGAGCCTGCCATTGAGCCTAGTACTGAGCTCGATCACCGCCAAAGCCCACTGTCGCGTTGTGGACCGTGATGCAACACCACCTCCTTGCCCTTGCACATCGTCATCTCCTTGCTCGACCCATCGCTTCCTCACCTATCTTGTTGCATCCTCGCGCCATAGATAGAGAGCAAGCGAGAGAGAGAGAGAGAGAGAAAGGTTTAGAGGTGTGTCCATGCCTGTGAGCGAGATTGAGAGGAGAGGAAGTTGGTCCGTGCCGCTACACCTAGCCCTCGCGCTCACATCCACCAGTGAAATTAAAGTGGACTGGGGCCACACCAGTGCGCTGCCGCTAGGAAGGGGACAACCCGTGCTTCGTAGCCAAGAGGGGCATACCCGAGCACTGCACGACGTGTCATGCCGCTTGCTAGATGTGTCGTGCCTCCTGCTTGATTTGCCTGTGGGAGATGGGACGGTAGAAGGGGAGCGGCTGTGGGGAGAGAACTGAACGAAGCAGATGGACGGGGAAGGGGATGGGAGAAATGTGAGGCGGCCCATGGCTGCGTGTGGTGGGGGAGAGAAATGTGATCTCAGCTAGGGTTTCCTCTATTATATACTGTGAATCCAAGAATGGTAGTCGGCCGAGACGTGGTAGCGGCTGGGCCTCAGGTAACAAAGGTGGGCCACTTAAGGCTTAAGAGACCAAAGGCGCTATTGACATCAAGGCTGGCATAGAGACTAGCACAACTTTCGCCAGCGTAGACTATCCCACCACAGCAAAACCTTGATGAAGCATGTCTCATACCACGTCGTTACCAAACACCAGGGACCTAACACCAAAAGCTCGAAGATGATGAAGGGTGTCCCATACCACATCGGTGCCGAACAATGAGGCCTTAAGCTCCTGTTGCTAGCCATGTCGTGCTCAGCCGAGATCATCGAATTACACCTGTGACAACTAATAAGGACAACCGGGGACAGACCCTGCCAGGAACAAGCACGCGTGCAAGGTGTCGGTAACCACCCATGCAGGCGAGGTCAACTGTGTTGCCGTGACTGATGCACTCCATGGACGTGGAGGGAAGCACCGCCACCAAGCCGACCATCGAGAATTGTACCGTTCACCATCGGATCTAGACGAATCCCACCATAGTATGTGAGGCGCCCATGCGAATTTGGCAGGATACCATGCCGATTAGTCATTGCCAAAACAAGAAGAGGGAAGAAATGAGTAGGAAAAAATGCTAGGATGAGGGAGGAGGCTCGCCCAGTCACCACCGCCCATGCAGTCGGCTAGGCTTCCCGGCAACCTACTTAAGCGGTGGCAAGACATAGGAGGACGTTGCACGGGATTAGGTGACAAGGCGGCGTTGGGCAGCTAGCTAGTGAATCCAAAGATTGCGCCCCTCCAATAACAAATACTTTCCCCGTTCTAAATTATAAGATGTTTTGCCTTTTCTATATACATTGCTTTTGCTATGTATCTAGATATAGTGTATATCTAAGTGCATGGCAAAAGCTATGTATATTGAAAAGTCAAAACGTCATATAATTTGGAACTGATGGAGTATTACTTATTTTGACCTAGTCAAACATTTAGAACTTAGACGCTTATTAGTAATTTAAAAACATTTTGTTTGAGACATAAAAATTATAAGGGTAGATTTGTATTGAAAAGTACTTTTATCTCCCAGTAGTACTTACCTAACGTTACAGCTATTTTATGATAAGAAAAATTGTGGTCATAATTAAAATTCGGAGACCACATAACGTCACTTCTAAATCATGCATATGTTTTTCGTGTTTTATGAAAAAGGACAGGATAATCTCTTCATTTACTTCACTATGCTTGAACCGTATATGTTTATCACGTAGATCGAACAGATCACAACAGTACTGAGCAACTAACCCAACTTTTTACATGCATGTCCTTTATAGTTAATATTTATTTATAATATATGTGAAGCATATGGTTTTGAGTCACTGGGACCAGACTAGCTAGCACGTACTAGCTACTACGTATATATCAACTTTAGCTGTTACTGTAAGCGTAGTAATTAATCGATTCTTTGCTTTGTTCTAGTAATCTAGATAGGCATATAGGTATCTTTATTTTTCCCTTTTTTCTTTTCCTTTTTACCCTTTCCCTTTAACTGTTTTATTTTTGTCGATCGGTTGCATATAATAAGGCTGTGCAGCGCGTGACAAGTTCCTTGCCTGCCTAGCTAGCCTCTTTGTCACATTGAGAAGATTAATCTGTTCACCACCAGATCTACACGAATCCCACCATAGTATGTGAGACGCCAATGCGAATTGGGCTAATACCATACCGATTAGTCGTTGCCAGAACAAGAGGAGAGGAAAGAGATGAGTAGGAAAAAAATGCTAGGATAAGGAAGGAGGCTCACCCAGCCGCCACTGCCCTTGGAGTTGACTGGGCTTCCCAGCGACCTACTTAAGCGGCGGCACGGCGTACGCGGGCGTTGCATAGGATTAGGTGACGCGACGGCGTTGGGCAGCTAGCTAGTAAAACCGAAGATTGCGCACCTCCAATAAAAAATAGTACTTATTTTGACCTACTGGTTAAATATATGGAACTTCAACACTTAATAATTTTAAAAACATTTTGTTCGAGACATAAAAATTATAGGGGTAGATTTATATTGAAAACAACTTTTGTCTCACAGTAGTACTTATCTAACATTACAGCTATTTTCTAAGAAAAGTTGCCGTCATTGGGAGACCACATAACGTCACTTCTAGATCATGCATATGATTTTCGTGTTTTTAAAGGACAGGATAATCTTTTCATTTACTTCACCATGCTTGAACCGTATATGTTTATCACGTAACAGATCACAACTAAGCGTAATCGATTCTTTGCTTTGTTCTAGTAATCTAGCCATCTAGGTATCTTTATTTTTTTCCCTTTTCTTTTACCCCTTCCCTTTCACTGCTTTACTTGTCGATCGGTTTCATATAATAAGGCTGTGCTGCGAGCCTGCGAGTGACATGTTCCTTGCCTGCCTAGCCTCTTTCTCATATTGAGAAGATTAATCCGTTGTAACACCCTGTGGCCTCCTCACTTGTTTTGAGAGAAAAATAATAATTTGAGTGCGTAAAAGTGGCTGCTGGATCATCTATTGGCGTCCATGCTATAGCGGCCATATTCAATTCAAGAGCCAGGTATTATTGGTATCCTTGTTTCTTCATGGCTAGTGTGAATATGTAATAAATAACGCGTGTTAGAAAAGTAAAGAGGAGCTCGGGAGATTGATGGCCAAATGCCACCCATCGCTGTATTGACCAGTCTAAATCTAAATTACCGGTATAAGCTCTTATGAGAAAGAATTAAATAACCATAAACTATACTATAAATATGGTTCTAATTACTTGGGTTCTACTACTGTTAAATTCAAAGTAGACATAGATGCTATGTGTCACCATTTATACCAAGTATACATGGATACATTAGTGACAAATATATATTTTTGTAGTTTATCGATCATGAAAATAAAATGTTCCCTTAACAAACCACATATAAATGACACCGATAATTCATTTTTAAATTATATTGAAACTCTATGGCACTTAATTTTATAAGTTGCTAGTTTTTAAAAGGACAAGTTACTTTATATAAGTTTATACTTTTCGACAAAATCCTTATGACATATTGTGCAGGTAGTTTCATTTGAAGCACTCTATTTTCTATAAAACAATACCTATATATTTTAAAGTACTACACATATAATTTTATATCAACTCCTGCAACTTTTTAAAACACTTATATATTTTAAAAAATTGCTAGCATATACAGGAGCAGGAGCAGGAGTCGAACCGACCAGTTAGATTTAATTTATTCGTTATATTCGATCAAACGTTTACTAACAAGTTGTAGCATTCTTATATTTGCTATATTTTAGACGACGGCACATCAAACAGCTACGGCCGCCATTAATTCGACAGGAGCTACCATAACCACACCCTCTGATGGAGCAACCATGATGAATTCATCATCAGGAGCTCCCACGACTCCACCACCATCATCAGTATCACTGGCAATCCACCAACGTCTCCTGGGCGCAGCCGTGTGCGGCAACTCCGCGGAAATGAAGCACATGGCCCTGCAGACCCCGGGGGTGCTGCTGGGAACAACTCCTCAGGGGAACACCTGCCTCCACGTCGCCTGCATCCATGGCCACGAGAGGTTCTGCAAGGACGTCCTGGCGCTGACGAACAACCAGCAGTCTCGGCGGCGGCGTCCCTTCTCGGCGCCGTCAACGCCGACGGCGAGACGCCGCTGCTCGCCGCCGTGACCAGCGGCCACGTCTCCCTGGCCTCGTTCATTCTCGGGCGCTGCCGTGAAGAGCAGCTGAACGAGGCGATCCTGACCCAGGACAAGCGCGGGTTCAACGCGCTGCACCACGCCATCCGCAGCGGGCACCGGAAGCTCGCCCTCGAGCTGATAGACGCGGAGCCCGGCTTGTCGAAAGCTGTGAACGAGTACGACGAGTCGCCCATGTTCATCGCGGTGATGAGGAACTACGCGGATGTGTCCGAGAAACTGCTGGAGATCCCTGATTCTGCTCATGGGGGAACGTACGGCTACAATGCTCTGCACGCTGCCGTCAGAAGTGGCAATCCAGGTGACACGGCATGCCGAGTCCGAATTTATTTATTTATTTACAGTATATAAGCTAAGAGGTAGGATTAGGAAATTTATTAAACTATCTTTGCTTCCAGTTGTCGCAAAAAGGATCATGGAGAAACGTCCCGGGCTGGCGAGAGAAGAAGACAAGCACATGGCGACTCCAATGCACATGGCTGTACACTGGGACAAGATTGACGTGCTAAGAGTGCTGCTGGAACATGACTGGTCCCTAGGGTACGTACTCACCTCCAATGGTAACCCTATTCTTGCTTCAGTTGCGAGTCGAGGATACGTCGGGGCTGCCCGGGAGCTTCTCAAGCACTGCCCAGATGCTCCCTACTGCGATGCAAGCAGCTCTACATGTCTTCACATTGCCGTGTTGTGTGGACATACAGAGTTTGTAAGATCTATCCTGGGGTTACAGCAGCTTGGCCACCTGATTAACATGCTAAATGGAAGCGGAGAAACTGCTCTGCATCTCGCTGTCAGAAACTGCAAGCCGGACATGGTTTGTCGGGCCCCTATTTTAGGGTCCACTGTGCATCACGTATCAGTCCCTGGATCAGTAGCTGATACGCACAGAGCGAGCAAGATTAATATCAAAAACCATACTTTTATTGATAACGGGAAAACATATTACATAGTTCATATTACACAGCTTGGGCTATTGGTCTTATAATGTACATCAGAGTTCTAATACAGCGGTCCTATAACGACGTGGTTCCATTCCTACAGGCAACTTGGAGTGCGGACTTAAACCTTATTTCTGGGCTCAATCCTATATCTTTATCCTAGTGGTCATCGAGTAGCTCCCTTGTGTAGTCGTACATCTCCATCATCGTACGTACTCCTATCTTCCCATATTGTCGTAGCTTCAAAAGCTTCATCCTCGTATGTGCTCCTGTCGCTTGACTCCTAAAAACATATATTGGAGGGGATTGAGTACATAAAGTACTCAACAAGTCCTAACTTTGGAGTAGAGGTGAAGTGTATGGCGGAGGCTATTTGTGGAGGTGGTCTTATGGTGGAATTTTATATGGTAGTAGTACAGTTACAAAAATGGAGGTTTGGGCCCTGGGAGAGTATTAACCCTTCTCGCCAGTTCCCAGAGTTTATAAGTTATAACTTACCATAATTAATAACTTGCAACTTACCAGATTGTCACAGTTTCTTTACATAAAAAGTCTAATCATTTGAGACCTCATCCCAGCGGTTGCCCATTCCAAGGACGTGGCTATTCGAATAGATTCAGGAAACTCTGCAGAGGTTGTACAAATTTCTCCACATGATAGGCACAGTCCGACACCAGACGTCATTGGCTTGGACAGGCCTAACGAGACCTCGTACCCGAAAGAGCGCTACCTTAGATGTCCGTATAATTCTACCACGGCTTCTCAGGGGTCGGAAACGACTTGGATGATCACACAGCATCCAATGAACAACGACTTGGATGATCACACAACATCCAATATATATATATATATATATATATATATATATATATATATATATATATATATATATATATATATATATATATATATATATATATATATATATATACAGAGGGGCTCGCACGTGGCCCAACAATAATTTTTACATGGAAGATCACATAGCATCCATGCCGACCAGACCACGGAAGATCACCCAGCATCCGTGTCGTCTCCTGATAGTCCGTTGCCACTCCGGCCTCCTAGTAGAATTTATACTTCTATCTAACGGGGTGTGAGATCAAGTCTACCCATATAGACATGTGGCTGTACGAAAATCTGGCTAGGCGAGATGGCAAATGAACCGGTCCTTATATGACCGAAGCGAGTATCTCCCAACAGGAACCCTCACTAGGCGATCCTGTCCAAAAGGATAGTCCACACCACGTGAAATATCCCCACTCGCTCCCGTCGAAAATAAGTTATATTTTACCAGTTCAATTAACATCCATGTTCTTAGGTTATCTATATCATAAAGCTCATAGCATATATATATATCACATTATTCATTATATATCACGACATTCATCATATATCACAATATTCATTATATATCACAATATTCATCATATGTCATATATGCTCATAACATTGGTTCCCATGATAATATGGATAACATCATTTATGTTTAATTTAATAATTATTTATAAAGGGGAGTGGAAGACTTTATGGTGGGAGTGGTGGAATATAGTGGGAGCGGTGGAATGTGATAGTGGTGGAGCGGTGGATGAGGGAGTGGTTAATTTATGTGGAGGAGAAAGAGTAACGGGATGGATGTGGTATAATATATGGAGGGAAAAGGGGAGGTGGGAGTCAGAACTTGCCTCCGCTCGCTGACGATAATATCCTTATTCCTAGGTTCTGATTTCTGTGCTTCTTATTTCTCTGTCTTCGTGTAATTGTATTTCCGGACTCAATCAGATTCTCTCCACATTTTTATCCTACGCGGTCTAGGACAAACAAGGAAACACCAAGCAAAACAAGCATAATCTAATAAATAAAGAGAACTGTCCTAGATAGGTTGGCCCTGGCTGATTAGTGGACTTAAATCTAAACTATCATTTTATGTGATTAGGTGCGGGGTACATGCACGTATGCGAATATATGGCTAACTATGACTACGGCGGAGGTTTATTACTATGATTTATTAGTTAATTAGTGCAACTATGAATTAATACTTAAATAAAGAAAAGAAAAGCAATCATATCTAGAATTTAAATGGGCACCATTAATTAGGTTTTGGTGTGTTATTATGTTGGGTTTTATTTTAGGTGATTTATGGTGAAGGAATTATGTGATTCGGAATTAAAATGTGCAAGTTATAAATTATCTAAATCTACCGACTAAATACGTGTGAAATAATGCATGCGAAATAATTCTACTATTTATATCTATGCGATATGTGTGAAGACTATATAAACACGACCTAGAACTACTCTAGTTTATTTAGGAATTTATTAGGAATTTTTATGTAATTATTAAGCTTACCTTTTAGCCTACTGTGTACGACTCCCGGGTGTGCGTATCGTTTTCCTCCCAGCATAGAGGCTGACGCGTGGGCCAGGCTGGTGGGCTCGGCCTGCTGCTCTATTTAGTAGACCCGCTCAGTGCTGTGTTGTGGGCCTTCTCCTTCTCCCTTTAGTCTACGTGAGCCAAGTGTACCCAGAGAAGGAGAGGAGGAGGTAGAGGCTGTGCGGCTGCCATATGGGTCCCTCCTGGTGACGTGGCGTGCTCCAATTGGATCAGGTGACGTGGCCGTGCACCCTGATTGGTTGCTGCATCGTGGCTTAGGCCAGGTGCGGGCATCGGTCTCCTGCTCCAATCCCCGCCGAACCAGCACAGAGGAGAAAGAGAAAGCGAGGGAGAGGAAGAGAGGGAGAGAAACGGAGGAGGGCCAGGAGAGACCGGGCCAGCTCTGGAGGATTGGGTGCTCCCGCTGCTCCTTGCTGTGAAGGGAGGGAGAGGTAGAAGAAGTGCTCGGCGGCAGAGTGGTTGGCCACGGCGCCGGCAGAGCAGGCGGGGAGAAGGGGGCTCGGCAGCGCGAGGCGGGGCGGGGTCGGCGACCTGCGCTCGTCCTGCGTTCGTTCCCACTCGGAGGCAGCAGAGGTGAAGGGGAGCAGAGCGGCGGCAGCAGCTTGGCCTGGCGGCGCTTGGCGCGGGCGGCGCGGCTCCGGTGCGATTCTCGTCCGTGCGGTCGTTGCGGCAGGTCAAGGCGCGGGCGGCTCCGGCGATGCTCAGCTCCAGTGCGGTGGCCGGCGGCGAGGTTAGGAAGCAGCTCCGACGGCGTGGCTTCGGCGAGAGCGGCGGCGATGCCGTTCGGCTTTGGCGTAGCGAGCGGCGTCCACCATCTCCGAGTGGCCTCGAGCTCCGACGGTGTCCTCGCGAGCCAGGGCGGCCGTGGTTGTCCGAGGTGATGCTGCGGATTGAGCGCGCCAAGGTGAGCAGAAACCGAGCCGCAGGGGAAAAAGAGAGCTCTCGAGCGTCGCCATGGGACTTGTGCTCAAGCTCAGCTGTCAGCTCCGTTCCCAGTTGACGAGCTCGGCGTCGAATTTATAGTCGGCGAGGTAAGGCGGTGCGGCAGAGGAAAAATCTCCGGCGGTGCAGATTTTTGCCGGCAGGGTGGGCAGGCAGCAGCGTCTCCGTGCCGTGCTTGAGCTAGCGTTTGGCGAGCTCGATGGGACACGGCAGCAGGTACAGCGAGGATATTTCTCTGGCCAGGGAGATTTTTGCCGGCAGCGAGGCAGGATAGCAGTGCCATCGTGGAACCTTGGAGAAGGCTGTCGTACGGCGCGTGCTGCATATGCACGGGAAAGGGAGGCACGACGGTGAAAATATCTACCTGCTGGTGATGCGCTGGCCGAGTTGCACAAGGGGAAAGATCGTACACACTAGAACCCGTTTCCTTTTTGTAAATAATAAACAATGCACATATATATATGACTTAATAAATTCATAGGTAATTAAGAAGAGAACAAGATATATATGATGTATGTATTCTTAGGTATTTTAAAGCAAAGGAATTAACTAGCATATGAAGAATTAACCGTGTATGTATATATGCGTATGCATTATGTTCTGTAAATAATAGATAGAGCATTTCTAGTACTCAGAAATTAAGGAACGTAACCGTGAGGTATATCTAAATATTATATAACCATAAAGCAAGGATTTCTTACGTATAGAAATTAACTAATATTACGAAGAACAATTGAACTTATAATTTATTAATGTGATAGCTAATATAATTAGGCAATATACTTATAATGCATTATCTACTGCTATATCATAAGGAAAAAGGTCAGGAATGCAAGTTATAGTTAAGGAAAGTTATTTTGGTGCCGCAAATAAATTCCAGAAGGCAAACATACACATAAGCCGTCAAGCATTTCAAGCAATCAAACATTCAAGCGTTCGAACAATCACGCAAGCAAACAATTCAAGCATCCTATACTAAATGTGTATGGTGGATTTTGATGTAGGGTTTTGGAAATCATTTTATTTAGAAAAGGGTTTTGCATGAAATAAATAGTCAAGGTTTTAATTTGTTATAAAGTTTTTTTAAAAGTTCAAATTTTTAGTGATTTTTAAGATGATGCAAAAACACAGGTGTTACATGGTTGCTGCTTTACAGCTTCACCAGGACATAGACGTAACGGTGCTTAACAGCGCCGGTGACCCGGCAAGCCTGGTGTTGCCTGATGCCGCCAATCACACCAAGGCTTTAATCTCGGTGCGCTTTTTTTCTCTCGCACCGTCAACATATATTTTAGTAGCAAATATGTCCTTGCATTTATAATGGGATGTACAATTGTATGGTGCTCATGCCAATAAGGCAATAATAAACAGCCTACTTCATGTCAAATAAAAAAACAGCCTACTTTTGTTAGATTTAATTGGGCTTCGACTAACCCTATTTTAATTAAATAAAAAATTCAAGGAAAAATATGATTTAATTAAGGTTGGCCTAACATTATCTTGATATGACATATTTACCTCCCCTAATATTAGAAATAACGATAAGTCCCCTAAGGGCTTGTTTGGCTATTCGTATTCACCTCAATTCACATGTGTTGTAGTGGATTGCGGTGGAAATTAGTTAATTTTCCACCCCAATCCAACCTCATACATGTGGTTTGAGGTGAATACGAGTGTAGTCAAACAAGGCCTAATGGACATCTAAATTAAACAATTATTACATTAAGGAAAAACATAAACTCAAAGTACCCACTATGTTGGTTTCTATTTCGTGGGTTCTGACTATTCATGAGAAACAAACTAACTCGACCATTATTAAAAATAACAAAAAAAAGCTTCTGGATTTACTAATATTTGATACTATATAAAACAATAACCCAGAGTACCCTCTACATGTGCTTCTAGATTATAGTAGGTTCTGCAAATTTTCATATATGGAAACAAAATTTCATATCTTGGGCACTACAATGCAAGCAAGAGTGTGCCTATATGTGCTATTGAAATTACAAAGAAAACAATCAATGATCCAGAATCCATGCCATCTTAATATTAGTAATTGGAGGCATCTAAGAGAGCCTCCATGTTAATCCTCACAAGATGCTAAGGAAAAACAATAAATCCTAGAAATTCTCACAAAAATGAAAACCATCTCACCTTTAATATAGTAGTCTCCAATCATCATCACCTATAACAGTTACTGGATCTATTCTATTTTTCTATAATATTACCCATCTTTTGCTATTATGAAAAATACATAATCTAACATCCTGAATTTGAATCTAAATTACCCACCTATAGCATTATAATAGATAATGCAAAGTAACCGCCTAAATTTCATTTTGAATTACACACATCTACCATTATGAAAGATAATATAAAATAACCCCTTTAATTTGTATCCAAATTATCCATCTCTACTGTTATAAAATTTGAAACTAAAATATCGCTCAAATTTTTGTCTAGATACTAATATATAACCTATTATGGAAAAAATTCAATAAACATAAAGTATGACATATATGGTTCTAAATTACACATTTCTTCTACTCTTAAATTAAAATTAAGCATAAATGCTATGTTCCAACATTTTTTAAGGGCTGTAATACAGGCTCAAATGACTGCTTATGACATTGCAGCAACCAATACTGTAGTTCGAAAAGGGAATAAATAACCCCCTAAATCTACATCTAAACTACTAACCTCTAGCATCATGAAAGATAATTTAATTAATATCTTTCATAAATTATCTTTTAGATTACCTGACTCTACCATTATGGAAGATAATACAAAGTAACCCCTTTAATTGCATGTAAATTAGCCGTATTTGCCTCTATAAAATAGAAACTAAAACATCCCTCAAATCTAAATCCAAATTAACGGTATAAGCTATTATGAAAAAGAATTAAATAACCATAAACTATACTATAAATATGTTTCTGATTACTTGAGTTCTACTACTGTTAAATTCAAAGTAGACATAGACGCTATGTGTCCCCATTTTGTAGTTTATCGGTCATGAAAATAAAATGTTTCCTTAGCAAACCACATATAAATGACACTGATAATCCCTTTTAAATAAATTATTATATTAAAATTCTATGGCACTTAATTTTATAAGTTGCTACTTTTTAAATGGACAGGTTACTTTATATAAGTTTATACTTTTCGACAAAATCCTTATGACATATTGTACTGGTAGTTTCATTTGAAGCACTCTATTTTTTATAAAACAATACTTATATATTTTAAAATACTGCACATATAATTTTATATCAACTCTTGCAACTCTTTTAAAACACTTATATATTTTTTAAAAAATTGCTAGCCTATACAGGAGCATGAGTCGATCGAGCAGTTAGATTTAATTTCTTTTTTATCCGGTCTAACGTTTACTAACAGGCATCATTAATTATTCTTATTTTATATGTTTTATTTTAATAGACGACTGCCCACGAAACAGCTACCGCCGTTAATCCGACAGGAGCTGCCATAATTACACCCTCCGATGGAGCAACCATGATGAATTCATCATCAGGCGGAGCTACCACTACACCACCACCACCAGTATCACTGTGGGCGCAGCCGTGTGCGGCAACTCCGCGGAAATGAAGCACATGGCCAACATTTTAAGGGCTGCAATAAGGCTCAAATGACTGTTTATGACATTGCAGCAACCAAGAGTGTAGTTAGAACATAAAATCTAATAAAATACAAAAGGGAAATTCTAAATAAAAATGCAGTAAGCACTCGAGTTTTGGGTTAACATATGGATAAAAAATAATTGCAGACAGCTAATAAGATCAAAAGTTAAAAGCTAAAATATAGATTCATCATGTCATAGAAAATAATGCAACAAGAACTAATATAACTTAATGCATATGAAAACCCCATATAGGTGCAATTCAAAGTATGACAATATGTATCCTAATATTACTAACTTGAGGATCTAAACATAGCATCCATATTAATTCTTACAAGATGCATTAGTAAAGGAATAAATCCTATAAATTATCATAATAATAAAAAACATCTGGCAGGCAGTTCATCAACTCTAATCATCATAGAGAATAATAATTATAGGCTATATTCTATTTTCTAAAAATGAGCCGCTTTTGACATTTAAAAAAAGGGAATAAATAACCCCCTAAGTCTGCATCTAAACTACTAACCTTTACCATCTTGAAAGATATTTTAATTAATATCTTCCCTAAATTTTCTTTTAGATTACCTGACTCTACCATTATGGAAGATAACACAAAGTAACCCCTTTAATTGCATCTAAATTAGCCGTATTTGCCTCTATCAAATAGAAACTAAAACATCCCTCGAATCTAAATCTAAATTACCGGTATAAGCTCTTATGAGAAAGAATTAAATAACCATAAACTATACTATAAATATGGTTCTAATTACTTGGGTTCTACTACTGTTAAATTCAAAGTAGACATAGATGCTATGTGTCACCATTTATACCAAGTATACATGGATACATTAGTGACAAATATATATTTTTGTAGTTTATCGATCATGAAAATAAAATGTTCCCTTAACAAACCACATATAAATGACACCGATAATTCATTTTTAAATTATATTGAAACTCTATGGCACTTAATTTTATAAGTTGCTAGTTTTTAAAAGGACAAGTTACTTTATATAAGTTTATACTTTTCGACAAAATCCTTATGACATATTGTGCAGGTAGTTTCATTTGAAGCACTCTATTTTCTATAAAACAATACCTATATATTTTAAAATACTACACATATAATTTTATATCAACTCCTGCAACTTTTTAAAACACTTATATATTTTAAAAAATTGCTAGCATATACAGGAGCAGGAGCAGGAGTCGAACCGACCAGTTAGATTTAATTTATTCGTTATATTCGATCAAACGTTTACTAACAAGTAGTAGCATTCTTATATTTGCTATATTTTAGACGACGGCACATCAAACAGCTACGGCCGCCGTTAATTCGACAGGAGCTGCCATAACCACACCCTCCGATGGAGCAACCATGATGAATTCATCATCAGGAGCTCCCACGACTCCACCACCATCAGTATCACTGGCAATCCACCAACGTCTCCTGGGCGCAGCCGTGTGCGGCAACTCCGCGGAAATGAAGCACATGGCCCTGCAGACCCCGGGGGTGCTGCTGGGAACAACTCCTCAGGGGAACACCTGCCTCCACATCGCCTGCATCCATGGCCACAAGAGGTTCTGCGAGGACGTCCTGGCGCAGACGAACAGCCAGCAGTCTCCGGCGGCGGCGTCTCTTCTCGGCGCCGTCAACGCCGACGGCGAGACGCCGCTGCTCGCCGCCGTGACCAGCGGCCACGTCTCCCTGGCCTCGTTCATTCTCGGGCGCTGCCGTGAAGAGCAGCTGAACGAGGCGATCCTGACGCAGGACAAGCGCGGGTTCAACGCGCTGCACCACGCCATCCGCAGCGGGCACCGGAAGCTCGCCCTCGAGCTGATAGACGAAAGCTGTGAACAAGTACGACGAGTCGCCCATGTTCATCGCGGTGATGAGGAACTACGCGGATGTGTCCGAGAAACTGCTGGAGATCCCTGATTCTGCTCATGGGGGAGCGTACGGCTACAATGCTCTGCACGCTGCCGTCAGAAGTGGCAATCCAGGTGAGACGGCATGCCGAGTCCGAATTTATTTATTTATTTACAGTATATAAGCTATGAGGTAGGATTAGGAAATTTATTAAACCATCTTTGATTCCAGTTGTCGCAAAAAGGACATGGAGACACGTCCCGGGCTGGCGAGAGAAGAAGACAAGCACATGGTGACTCCAATGCACATGGCTGTACACTGGGACAAGATTGACGTGCTAAGAGTGCTGCTGGAACATGACTGGTCCCTAGGATACGTACTCACCTCCAATGGTAACCCTATTCTTGCTTCAGTTGCGAGTCGAGGATACGTCGGGGCTGCCCGGGAGCTTCTCAAGCACTGCCCAGATGCTCCCTACGCCCCTATGGCATTGCTCAGATGCTGCTGCCCCAGATGCTGCTCCCCAACCCCCAGATTGTGCTCCCCACGACATGCCTTCACCAAGCTATTAAGGGTGGTCACAAGGAGCTTCTAGAATTCTTCCTGGGGTCAAAGCATCTTCGGAAGCTAGTCAACATGCGAGACTACCGGAAAGAGACTCCTCTGCACGAGGCAGTCCGAAAGTGCGATCCCAAGATAGTCAATGCTTTGCTGCAACACCCGGACACCGACGTCACAGTGCTCAACAGCTCGGGTAACCCGGCTACCTGGCTACTATCTCGTACGACCGACCATGCCAAGACTTTAAACTGGGTACGCTAGCTTAATTATTTTCTCTTGAACTTATCTTAATTGTTTTTCCGGTCCCCTTGACTAATAACTCCCAATATATAATACTCCATCCGTCCACAAAATTTATGCTCATCATATATATAATATCATATCAAGACGACAGCCACCGTCTTGATAATATAAATCAATCCACCGTCAAGCGAATTTCAAGGCTGAGAGTAAAAAAAATCTCCTAATCTGTCCCACACCAAAGTACCGGCACTATGCTAGGAAGCCTTTTTAGGGGCGGCTCCTGACGGTATGTAAGGGCGGTTGGGCCAGCCGCCCCCACTCATCTGTTGCTAGAAATCATTGAGGACCAGCTGGCCAGCCGCCCTTAGAAATCGTTTTGTAGAGGCAGCTGGGTATTTGTAGGGGCGGCTAAAAAAACGAGCCAGCGTTTTTTAGAAATCATAAATTTAGGCTAAAAACAACAAAAAAATTGCAATTTTTTGTTATTCGGGGAGACCTCAACCGGGCATCCACATGCACACCAGCCGTCCCAGGCAATTTTTTCACGCGAAAATGCGCACTTGTAGCCACCGGTGCTCGAACCTGAGACACTTACGTCTATTTAGGATATTTATCCTCCTCATTTTATATCCATATGGTTTTGAAACAAGTATTTAAGCATTTAAATAAATTCAAATAAAAAAGTTATCAACTACAAAGTTATTTAACTTTTCGAGATTTACAGCTTTTGTTTTGATCGTTTCTCCATTCGAGATCGTTTAAAAAATTCGAATTTCAAATGTGAAAAATTCAAACGTAATTTTCCATTGACAGATGATTTCAAATAAAAAAGTTGTCGACTATAAAGTTATATAACTTTTCGAGATATACAACTTTCATTTTGGTCATTTCTCCATATAAGATAGTTTAAAAAATTTAATTTTTAATATGTAATTCTACTGTTCGGCGCCCATGGCTCTAGATCTAGCCGCATCGATTTGTAGGGGTGGCTGGATCTAGAGCCGACCCTACAAATAGGGTCATTTGTAGGGACGGCTAAAAATACATTTGTAGATGCGGCTCATTTTGGGAACCATTTTTAGAGACGGTTTTAGAGTGAGCCGCCCCTAGAAAAAAAAGTGGCGTTGCTACAAATGCTTTTTGTAGTAGTGAGGTCTGTGGTTGTCCCGTCTCACAGGGATGCGGTGCCGCGGTATATGGATGGGGCCAGGGTTCGGGAGTTTTTCTTGACCTACATGAGAAGATCTTCTTCTTAATGACAAACCCGGGGGCTGTTGTACCCCCGTGGATCGAGTTTTTATCTCTATCCACTCCTACAGAAACCATTTAGAGATGCATCCCTTTTAGTGTAGAGACGGAGATATATCAAGAACTACCTCAAAAATGGTTGCGCACCTCTAGAAATTGATTTTTAGAGGTGGTGTCATACTCCAATTAAAGGACAATATAGAGTGCATACATCTTATATGCGCCCCAGGAATAGTCGCACACACAAGCTGACAAATTAACAAAAGTATCATCACTGTGTACATACGTCACGTTATTACATCACGTAGTTCTCGACATAACAAGCGAAAAAGTAAATAACAACTCTCAAACATAGTGACTTCTCCACAGAGAAGGCCGACTGGTTAACCCAAACCTTGTAATCTTCGGGGAAATCCTCGTATAAGTTGTCATCTGTTATTCATCTGGGATTTTTATCAAAAAAACAAAATAATAACAAGTGTGAGTACACTCGTACTCCGCAAGTATAGTATGAGGATTCATGAGGCTCAAAAAGGATAGACACGGTTGACTGCAATTAGCACTTTTAGTAGATAAATATTTTATTATTAATTGTCATCAGGTTATGCATAAGCTCCCATTTAACCCACATGATCACCTACTAGAATTAAGAAGAGAAAATGATCATCATTTTAATCTCATCATCATCATCATAAGTCATCCACATGTCAAGTAACCATTTATTCTGTGAGTTTTCCAGGCCGCTCGTGACCGTGAGCACGGCTGTTATAACAGTTTTAACACTCTGCGGAGATTGTGCATCTTTACCCATGAGTTGTGTTGCCCATATGCCCGGGGCCCGTCGACCCCTAACACTCCCAAGGTGAGCAGGCAGGGTACACTATGAAGCCTTCCATATGCCTCTTCTAACAAGTTAGGGCCGCGAGGTTTTCTCGGGAGGCAGATATAGAGAACCCCTTTCTGTGGCACAATTCCTGTAGGCTATACACACCAGAACAGAGGCAGTTCTATACCCAAAGTGGCAAGCCCCTCTTACGCCCTTTCGGATAACCTCTAACAAGCTAGAAAAGATCCTATTACTGAGCTAAAGTCAGAGCCATGTGACTCTCATGGTTGCACTGTATGTCCTACCTTTTGCCCTACAGATAAGTCCTTACAGAGGGTTTAGGGCAACATGATCGACATCATTTGCACCATCACCCTATAGTTCAATTATTACCATCATGTTTATCCGTTCGTTCCAATAGTCATAGTATTGATCATGTTCAAATAGAGCACTAGCATTCTACCCATGTGTAATAAAACTCATAGGGATCAAGGTACAAGTCATCAATGGCTAGGATGTCCTTATAGTCTAGCAATATTAGACACATGCATAATGAGTAGATTATATAATGAATAGGACATCAAGGTAGACCCATGCTATACTTGCCTTGGTTCACGAACTGCTGCTGGTCCTGCTGCTCCTCGTACGCGTCTGGTTCCCGAAGTACTCCTCACCGTCTGAACTCGATCGACACGAAGCACAACACGCATTCCAGAACAAACATACAAGCAAAACATTACTATGATTAGAACAGTATATCAACAATAAATGAAACTATAGAAAAAAGTTTACCAAAATCATCTACGTCTCGCTACGATCACAACGGCGCGAAGTGCACGAAAAACGGAGCTACAACGCAAAAGTTACGAGCTATTTAAGGTTCCAAAAGCTAGCTATTAAACTAGACTTAATCAAAAAAATTCAAAAGCTTCTAACTGGTCTAACAGTAGCACTAATGCGTAGATTATGAAATTGTGAAGCTAACGCAAGTTGAACGGGTCGAATCAGAGCTAAAACGGTGATTTTATAAGCAATTTAATGCAGTGGCAAAACTATAAATAAGTTGAACTATTTTTGAATTTAAATAAATCAAAAATTGGGAAAATCCATTAGGGCAAGGACTGCGGGTTCCATTTCGAAAAAGGTGGGGGTCTCTTTAGCAAAATTCCCCACGAAGGGGTATCGGCGGATTTTGACCGTTGATCTTGAGATAAGCGGTGGAGATTAGATGGAGGAGGGGAAGAAGGGCGCGGCCGCCGGAGTTGTGGGAGTACACGGCGGCGCCGCCGTTGTCGCGGCGGAGGGCTCGCCGGCGTTGCCCAATCGGGCGCTACGGGCCATAGTTTCCAAATCTGTTGGCATGGCAGTGAAGGGGAGACAGAGGCGAACTCGGCGGGGCACATCTCGCGGGCAGAGGATGTCCCGCGCGGGGTCTTGATAATATAAATCAATCCACCGTCAAGTGAATTTCAGGGCTGAGAGTAAAAAAATCCCCTCATCTATCCCACACCAAAGTACATGTACTATGCTAGGAAGCCTTTTTAGGGGCGGCTCCTGACCGTTTGTAAGGGCGGTTGGGCCAGCCGCCCCTACTCATCTGTTGCTAGAAATCGTTGATTTCTAGGACCAGCTGGCCAGTCGCCCTTAGAAATCGTTTTGTAGAGGCAGCTGGGTATTTGTAGGGGCGGCTAAAAAACGAGCCGTCCCTACAAATCGTTTTTCAGAAATCATAAATTTAGGTTAAAAAATAACAACTTTTTGTTATTCGGGGAGACCTCAACCGGGCATCCACACGCACACCAGCCGTCCTAGGCAATTTTTTCACGCGAAAATGCGCACTTGTAGCCACCGGTGCTCGAACCTGCGACCTCCACCTTCGCGCGTTCCTCCCCTAGCCACTTCACCCATATGACACTTACGTCTATTTAGAATATTTGTCCTCCTCATTTTATATTCATATGGTTTTGAAACAAGTATTTAAGCACTTAAACAAATTCAAATGAAAAAGTTGTCAGCTACAAAGTTATTTAACTTTTCAAGATTTACAACTTTTGTTTTGGTCATTTCTCCAAGGTCGTTTAAAAAAATCGAATTTCAAATGTGAAAAATTCAAACGTAATTTTCCATTGATAGATGATTTCAAATAAAAAAAGTTGTCGACTATAAAGTTGTATAACTTTTTGAGATATACAACTTTCATTTTAGTCATTTTTCCATATGAGGTAGTTTAAAAATTTAATTTTTAATATGTAATTCTACTGTTCGGTGCCCATTTATAGGGGTGACTCTAGATCCAGCCGCATCGATTTATAGGGGTGGCTGGATCTAGAGCCGACCCTACAAATAGGGTCATTTGTAGGGACGGCTGAAAATACATTTGTAGACACGGCTCATTCTGGGAACCATTTTTAGAGGCGGTTTTAGATTGAGCCGCCCCTAGAAAAAAAAGGTGGCGTTGCTACAAATGCTTTTTGTAGTAGTGAGGTCTGTAGCTGTCCCGTCTCACGGGGATGCGGTGCCACGGTATATGGATGGGGCTAGGGTTCGAGGTTTTTTTTTAATCTGTGTGAGAAGATCTTCTTCTTAGTGATAAACCCGGGGGCTGTTGTACCCCTCGTGGATCGAGTTTTTGTCTCTATCCACTCCTACAGAAACCATTTAGAGATGCTTCCCTTTTAGTGTAGAGACGGAGATATATCAAGAACTACCTAAAAAATGGTTGCCCACCTCTAGAAATTGATTTTTAGAGGTGGCTGGAAAGCAAGGTAATAAATAGCGTATATTGGGTTGGTAGCAGATTGGTGTTAAGGTAGCGGCGGATCACGGATATTAGGTGCTATTGTGAACGCTAAGTTCCAGTAGTAGCATATGGTAATTACGTGTAAATTTAAGCATACATATTATGAATAATGGGTATAAATAGACATTTAACTATACTCAAAGAAATAATGTCTCACATACTTAAATTAAGAAAAAAAACATAGGTTCCACACAATGCATATAAGTCATCATATATCAAAGCTTATAAAATAATAGATTATTAGAGCCATAAATAGTTCATAAGACCAACATTCTTTATCATTGTCAAAAAGTAGCAATCTCATTAGACTTATAGTTACTTAAAACATATGCATATTTTAAGTGGGCTAGGATTATTTGTTTCCTACATACCATATACTACACTACAGCGGCCGCTATGAAGAATTGTGGACTGCTATAGTTGATCGCTAACTCAAATAGGGGTGGCTGAATTTCAACTTGCTAAATCTAGTCCGCTACGTCATAGAGGTGGCCGCTATAGCGGCCGCTACAACCGCTATTTAGTACCTTGCTAGAAAGCCCAGCCGTCTCTAGAAATGCCATCTATTTCTAGAGGTAGCGGGAAAGTCGATATTTTTAGCGGTGCCTGAAAATTTCACCTGTATCTAGAAATAGATTTCTAAAGGCGATTGATAATGTGGCCCACCTCTAAAAATAGGTGCAGCCTAGTAAAATTCATAACTTTTCCAGGTCAAGTTGTATGAAGACAAAATTTATATCAAAGTTGTAGTACTTTTTTTGAATTTTCCAAATTACCTTGGATGAAGAAAAGACCTAAATTAAAATTGTAGTACTTGACAAGAGATCTAAAAATTTTTAGTTCAAACTTTTTCATTTAAATTTGTTCATCAGAGTTTAAAATATTCATTACAATATTTGTTAAAGTGAATAGAAAAGTATTGTATCATCATTTTTGTCACAAGTTACTTTGACGCGGAGTGGTAAGGGAGCAAATCGCGTAACTCATGAAATGGGCACAGGGGTTGCCTGGTAGGTTTCTCCTGGGTTAAAATTTTTTTTGCTATTTTTTAGGCCTAATTTGCAAATTTTGTAAAACAATTTATAAAGTCAGCTGGGTTTCGGCCCGCCTCTACAAAACTATTTTAGTCGCCTCTAAAAATATTTAGTGATCGGTCTCTAGGATTACCTGATATCCAAATAACCATATATTTTATATAAACAGCCTATCTATATGGTTCAATACAAATCACCCAATATTCCTGGTATGCATATCCTCACAAAGAAAACTTGGGATTGGACATAGTGTTCATCTTATTTGCTACATTAACATTATTTTGATAGTGTTTAGCAGCAAGTCCTAGAACTACACAAGGGGTTCGATACATAGATGCTCAGGACAAAAATAAAGATAGAGAGAAACTCTACCTGGGCCCCTCAAGTAGGAGGCCCTCAAATTCTTCAGGCCATCATTCCCAAGCTAAAAACGACTTACTGTTCATGTACCCTTTTCCCACCTATGCCTTCTCCCATGCGTCGCTTCCATCGCTCCCCGTCCAAATCCAATAGCAAGCTGCTGACCGCTGGATACACCCTTCTCTCCTAAATCTTCCAATATGGTTGTTTAGCAGTAGCTTCACTAAGATGGCATGGGCATCGGTCCTACTACAGAAACATTTTTTAGAGGTGCCTTGTGATGAGTACACCTAACCATTGGGTATGAACGAAAGTTAAAAATAAGATAATTTGGTGAAATAAATGAGGAACAAAGCTGCTACCTAATATTAGTCTCTCAAATATGTTTTAGAGAACCATTTAAGGATGTGATGAATTTTAGAGAGACTCCTGCTATGGCCTCTACAGCATATGGGGTGTGGAGGAACCATACGCACAAGACCTATCTTCGAGTGTAAGCCCATCACAGCTTACATGGCTAGGAATATGGGCTCAACTTATTTTTAACTTTCATGTTCATACCCAATGGTTGCATATGTTCTCATCAACTTGTTTATTTTCTAGACAAGGGTAGATCAAGAGAACGGCTCCTATAAATGGTTCTAGAGACAGACCATGCCTAGAAATCAATTTTTTTCTAGCAAATGGTGTTACCGACTACCCCTAGAAATAAATGTCCTCTATTTTCTTGGGCGGTTGGTATTATCAACATCCCCTAGAAATGCTATTTTTAGGGGTGGTTAAAACACCAACCACCTCTAGAAATTGTTTTTTATAGGTAGTTGGTAATTTGAACAGTTCCTACAAACAAAGTGTTGTAAAAATTTGTAACTTCAATATGAAATCGGATAAAGACAAACTTTATACCAAAGCTATAAAGCTCGATGAGATCTAAAACTTTGTAGATGATGCTTTTTTCATTTGAAATTACTTAGGGCCTAAATATATGTTTTAAGCTCTCATATTATAAATCCATGTTTTCGATTTTTTTTTCAAATGAGCTCCGATGGAGACCTGCCCTATATCAAAGTAGTAGTGCTCAATGTGATCTAAAACTTTCTAGTTGAATTGTTTTCATGTGAGATAGTTTAGGTCACCAAATATTTTATAAAAAGATTCGTAGAAGTTAATACAAGGGATATCATGGTATATTCACTCATAGGTGATTGTATAGTGTGTTGGTATGGGTCGAGAGACTTGAGCGAGGTAAGATACCACAAGTTCAAATCCTAGAAAATGCATGCACACGTATTTCTCAGAGGTCGGAAACCCGCCTCTAGAAATGCTTGATATCGGTATACTAAGTACTGATTGTGGGTTGAAAGACAACAACACTATGGGGCGGAGCCCCCTGATTTTCTTTCCTTTTTTGTAATTTTTCACAGTTTGCAAGATAGCGAGGGTGTTATATCTTATGAGTATATTTGGACACTTGCGGACTTATACAACTAAGAATGAATAATTGTTTACATTTATTGCATAGCAATCTAGAAACTTATCCTATGCACATTAATAAACGATCCATAATAACTATTTTAGAGGGAAAAAACAAATTACCATGTTCAAATCAGCAACCTCCACAAGATATGCACCATTAAATTGTTGCAACGCATGACAGATAGGTAAGCAACTAAAGATATATGGTTGTCAAAATGAATAAGTATTCTGTAGCCTTCTTTTTTAAACAAAAGAAAACTATTAACATTGTAACAGAAAATGTATCAGCATCTGAGAAAAAACAATTTGCTACCACTAACTAGCGGACACAGTGGTAGAATATTGTCTTTCTTGAGTATTGTGCTAATGTGTGCTCCACACATACCTTTCTTTGAGACCTTGCAGAATGAAATCTCCATGCTTATGCTGAAAGCTGATCCTGAAGCAGCAAATGATACTTATAACCTTCATAAGCAAACCAAGGATCGAGTAACTTCCGAATCAAGGAAGGATATAAAGATGTTGACTCAGACATACACAGGCAACACTTCTTTAGTGGCAATCCTCATTGCAACAATCACCTTTGCTGCTGCTTTCACCTTGCATGGAGGATATAGCAATGATGCTGGAAATGAGGGGCTTCCCATCATGGCAAGAAAGATTGCATTCCAGGCATTCTTGATCTCTGATTCCTTGGCAATGTTCTCCTCGCTGGCCGTTGCTTTCATATCCATAATAGCAAGATGGGAGGACTTTGAGTTTTTGATTCATTACAGATCCTTTACTAAGAAACTTATGTGGGTTGGCTACATAGCAACCACCACAGCATTTGCAACTGGTCTATACACAGTTTTAGCCCCTCGCCTCCTATGGTTGGCTATAACAATTTGCCTTATGTCAGTTCTACTGCCCATTCTTACAAGGCTACTAGGTGAATGGCCTGTCTGGAAGCTTAGAATTCATCTGGGCAAAACATTCAAGTCAGAGCTCCTTGATATGGTCTGAATTCATGAACTCGTCTTATTTCTTCCAACTACTCTCTGTTTTCCTATATTTTAAAAAATAGTATGTATGCTTCATGTTGTTTGAATAAATGTCATTGTGATTTTGAATGACATGTAAACACTAAACTTTGTATTTTGATGTTTGTGTACAAGGTAACCAGTGTAGCTCTGACCCTTTATCTGCAATGGATGTGTATAATAATTTTTCCATTGTTGGTTCTACTACCCATACTTACAAACCTGCATGCAGTGGCGGACACAAACAAAAAATTAGGGGAAGAGGGATTATCTTCAACCTCTGGCAGGGAGCAACGTATTTAATCTCTTCTACTCTTAAAAATTGATTGGTGGGAGCAAAGGGGTGGGGGTGCGCATCTTCAAACTCTAGCAGGGTGCAACGTCTTTAATCTCTTCTTCCTGTTTACCACTATTCCTAAAAAATTTTGGGGTCACAAGGGACTGCATGGACAAGCGGATGGTAGGGCGGGCTTGAGCCCCACTGATGGCCCCTTATCCCTGCATGTAGTAGCAGGGGTAAGGATGGCAACGGGGCGGGTTCGGATCGAGTGGAGTGTCTGGGCACCCAAAACCGAAACCCGAACTTAAAACCCGGATCCGCCCCGAACACCGATTCAGGTGAAAATCCACCCTGAAACTGAAACCCGCGGATCCCCGAAACCCGATGGATAATCCGAAACCCACCGACACCATCCGCCTCCTAGTCTTGGTCCTTGCTGGACTGCGAGCCTACGGCTGGGGCCTGGGGGCGACGTGCCGCCAGCCTGGCTCAGCCCCTAACGACTAGCGCCTGCTGCTGTTGGGGCCTAGGAGTGCCGGCGGCTGGCACCTGCTGCTGCTGGGAACGCGCGAACCCGCGAACCGTGGCGCCGGTAGCTGCTGGATGGGGTGGCACTGGCGGCCCACCGCCCGGGCCTGCTCCTTTGCTGGCAGCCGACGAGTGACAAGCGAGCGGATTTGGTGGGGTGGCGCCGGCCCATGCTCCCTCTGCGCTCTGCTGTTTGGTGCTGGTGGCCGAGCGGTCGAGCGGACACAGAATCACGTATCAGGTGGGGTGGGGTGGCCGGCTGGGGTGGGCGAGAGGGTCTGAGGGCTGAGTTTTAGAGTTATATACCTAGGGTTATTAGATGGGCTGCTAGTGGGCTCAATGTTTTTGGGGCTCCGATGGTGATCCGCGGGGGAAAACTCAAATCCGTCCTAAACCTGCTACTATTTGGGTATCCGAATCCAAAAAACCGTGGGTGCAAAACTGTCCCCGAAACCAAAACCGCAGGACCCGAAACCCGCGGATATTCACCCCGAACCCGCCCCGCTGCCATCCTTAAGCAGGGGCATTGTTTTGGGGAAGATGGAAAGGAGTGCTCGATTGGAACCTCGGATACATGTGAAATGTATGTCTAGCTTCATAGCCATCATAAGGTGCATGCAAAATGGGGACGTCATGCTTTTTTAGCCAACCTGATCACCATCTTCGTCAGGGTCAAGAGCTATATATGGACTGCACCATGGAGTGAACAATGTGTGGTTTGGCATCTCAGTATCTCACATCGCAAACTTCCTAAAAATATCCTTCAAAGAAAAATACTTGATGTCTCGGGGACAAACGACACCTTCCGTGGATTGCTTGACATTAGAGTTGCAAACCTGAAGAGGTCACCGATGCCACCTTGCCGAGACCGATCGCAGGTTGAGATTCGCCGGCTAGCGAGACTGAGCGAGCCCATGCTAAGATTGCAACCTCCCCGTGACAACGACTGATAAGCTTAGCACCCGACTACCCGAGGGCTAAGGCTACACGCCGTCCGCTGTGGATGGCGATGAGCTGCGAATGAAGAGATATGTAGCGCAAGCATTTTTTTTTAACTTCGAGCGCCCGCTCATTTATTGCTCACTAGGGTAATGCTCATGCGTTACACCAGGTTAGCAATCAGGTGTAAAATAAGTGAAAATTGAGGGCTTTTTTGCAAAGTTGTTTGTGCTACCAGTTACACTGGGTAAACGATCAAGTTTTTAAGGAGTTTTTTTGTTATTTTGTGAAGCAATTAGGTTAATCTATCAAATTAGGTATGAATATAAAATGCTATGAATGTTATAGGTATGGGACCAACAAAATGTTGATGTTTGTTATAGGTATGGGACCAACAAGAAGTTAATGGAAAAAAAATTACTCTATTGGTCTACGACCTTCCGACGAAGTTTTTTTTATCCATCTTAGAGTAACTTCAACTGATACATGACATTTTGGACCTATGCCGCCTCAAATTACATGACTTTTTAGTGCACTACGATCAAATTCACATTTCAATCTAGTTAAATTTTTATGCATATATTATAACGACCAAGTATGGATTGCAGAAGGCGCGAAATAGGTAGCGATACTTTTACCACGAGAGTAATTTTACTTTGTTCCTTGTTTTTCTAAATGTATTGTAAATTTTCCTACTTCATTAAAAAAATAGGCATAAGCTCGTGCGGTCGTGCCCGTTCGTTGAAATAAAATATATAACTACCAAGTGGGCATTAGAGGGTATAATTTGAACTCGGAGTAGTGTATAAAATAGATGGATGGTGTTTTGCTAAAGTAAATCATTTTTGACAAGTAAACACAAATGAAAGGTACTTTTTAAATCATAATAATTGAAAAATAAACTATAAGTTAGTCTAAACAAATGAGGCGAAGTATATTTGTCTTGTCAATGCCAAATATAGATTAGTCCAAATAAATTTCATATAAACTATTGCTCTTCGGACCTGAAATCCATGTAGTAGATTAGTTCTAGTTGAGAGTTAGAGAGTCGAGCTGCGCTTAGGTTCTGGGGAATTCTTCGGAGGTCTACTATTGAGTTTGCGCCCAATCTTACGGATAGTTGTGGTAGCCACAGGGGTGACAGCTCTGTCAGGCCGTTGAATCCACCACATTTGGATTGGTGTTCGTAGAGCTTTAGGCAGCCTTCCCCCGACTACGCTTCCTCATCCCCCTCGAGAGTCAGAAAGTTACTGCTGCTCCAAAGCGTTATTGTGTGATCGCTATATCTACAGTTATCATAGAACCAAAGTAATAGAGAAGTATATAGGAACTTTGAACTCTCCTGCTGTCCTCTCAATTTAGCTACACTACTCTTTTATCATAAAATTCTCCTATGTGTGTGTCATTATGCATAACTCCTATCATTTGTCACTTACCCCACTTTAGTCTAGTTGGTGTATTAAGTTAGTAGATACATGATGGTGAATTATTAGTTTTTTTAACCATTGTTTTCCTGTGGATAAATACGATACTCTTGAATACTCCCGGGTAAAAGCTATAACGGTATCCGTGCACTTGCGGAATTTTCTGTGTGCATTAATAAATACCACCAATAAGTCGCCAGGTGTGATTGGACTGAAGAGCGCTGAACTCGGATTCCATGGCAGCTTTCTAGTGGGGATCGCGAAGCGCGGCTCGCACGGAAGAGGGAATGGGTGAAATCGCGGCTACGGAAGAGGCAGTGGATGTAGTGGTAGCGAGTGCATAGCGCGGATTTGGTTTGTATATGCCAGCACGCGCTCGCGTGAGCATCGGATGCTGCTGCGGCTCGTGTGGAGACACAGATGCAGTCACTCTACGCGCCGCGGACACAAGCGAGGCATGGATGCCGTTCTGGGAGCTCGGGTGAGACGGACTTGACACCGGCGAGGTAGGCACTGGGTTAGAGGCAGGTGTCGAAGAGGACGACACAGAGCTGGAAGTGGGCGCGACAGCCGGTGCGGGATTTGTTGATGGCAGGATGACAACATCTGTTGTCGGATGATGAACAGTAGGCATAGAACCAGCTGAAGGAGATGCTGACAGGGCCTGATGGAAGGGGAATTCATGCTCATCAAATGTGACATCCCTGGAGGTAATAACATGTCGAGTGGCAAGATCAAAACACCAATATCCTCGATGATCAAAGGGATAGCCGAGAAGAACACAAGCAGACGAGCGAGCGCTGAGTTTGTGGGTGGTGGTAGCTGTTTGATTTGGGAAGCAAAGACAACCAAACACCCTGAGATGATCAAAGCTAGGAGGCGCACCAAGGAGAAGCTGGTATGGGGTAAGGTTGCCACTAGCACAATTCGGTCGTCAATTGATCAGATGTGTAGCAGTGGAAAGGGCTTCAACCCAGAATGTTGGTGGCATGCCTGCGTGGAGGAGCAGACTCCGAATGCAGTCATTCAGGGTCTGCAGAATGCCCTCAGCTTTCCTGTTCTGAGCGAGGTATAAGGGCAAGAGAGCCGAATGGTGACACCATGAGCAAGAAGATGTGAGCGCAAGGCATGGTTATTGAATTCCTTGCCATTGTCAGATTAGAAAGAAATAAGAGGAAACTGAAACTGTGTTCGAACATAAGCATGGAAAGACAGTAAACAGGCTAACACATCAGAGCTGAGCCGTGTGCAACCGCTGGGGGTCATGGGGCAGGAGGCTGGGCACCCTGACTGGCGCCGGAACTGCCATTACCAGCAGCCGGAGCTGGCGGCCGAGAACCACCGGTGGCGAGGAGAGCATGCTGCGCGGCGGACTTGGCGTGCTCCTTATCATACTGTTTCTCCAGCAGCAGATAAGAACGCGCAGAGAGGAAGGTGTGGGGAGGATTCTTGGCAGTGATCACGGGCACAGCATGGCGAAACTTGGGGCTGAGTCCACGAAGCATGTTGAGCAGCCCGGCAGCGGTTGCGATGGGGAGCGAGGGTTAGGATCTAACGGCGCTAGCTCATGACGCGATGCAGCCAGGACGGCGACACGGCCCTGGCGACCACCACCTTGTCGGAGTTGGAGTCGACCAGGTCAACCACCCTGTCCACACCCGTGACGACCCCGACCTGGCCGCCAGGGTCCAAAGCGGACACGACCATCTGGCCAGGATAGAAGAAGGCCCTGTCCACGACAGTGAGGTCGTCGCGGTCCGTGTGCACCATGCCACCGCCGACGCACAGCACGGCGAGCTTGCCCTGGGGGTGTCCGGCAGATTCATCACCAGCACTGATCAGTCACCTACTTGGGAGTTGAAAGTCACGAGATCCCCAATGTGAGCTGTGGATTGCTTCCCCAAGCCGTCGTCCATTGCTTAATCCTGTACTGTTTCCCCTAGCTGGACAATATATATATATATATATATATATATATATATATATATATATATATATATATATATATATATATATATATATATATATATATATATATATATATATATATATATATATATATATATATAGGGAGAGTATACTCTATAGCTAGCTACAAAATAACTTATTTTGTAGCCATCTCTATTTACGATAATTTTATATACTAATTTACGACAATGTCAGTATATATTTACGATAGTTGAATTACTATAACACATGGAGATATTTACCATAATGTTATAGTAAATCACATAGTAAGGAGTTACTATAATCTCGTAGATTAGCATAGCAATATACCCATTCGATCTGGATGTTGTTCGTTCCTTTTTTCATCTAGGGCGAAAGATTCGTAGATCTGGGACATATCATATATTTTGCAGTCTTATATTAAACACCGGAAATTTCTTTCTTTTGTCTCTCATTCTCTTCCATCCATCTGCTCACTCCTCTTCCATTCTTTGGTCTATCGTTATTCACTCTTATTTTTCTCGCTTTAAATTTAGAGCTGCAAAACTTTTATTGACGCCGCACCACTTATATCATGGCGTGGCTGCCTAAGCCCGTTAATGTCGCGGCGCGCCTTGCACCCTTCTTACACAAGTATACAAAACAACTATTCTATGTAAAATGTGTTAATCTCCATTCATTTTTTCATATGAGATTAATCCTTTATTTCATTAGCATTTATTATGGGATTTAATTTATTTGTTTTAAAATTGGACCAAGCACAATTAATAAATCCAAAAAGTAGCTATAACTTGTTATTGGCACGAACACCATATAAAAGATTTGCAAATTAGCATAACAATTATCGTAACTCAAAGTAGCTACAAAATAAGTTATTTTGTAGCCAGCTATAAGGTAATAGTTCTGGGAGAGTATACTCTATAGCTAGCTACAGAATAACTTATTCTGTAGCCACCTCTATTTACGATAATTTTATATACTAATTTACGACAATGTCAGTATATATTTACGATAGTTGAATTACTATAACATATGGGGATATTTACTATAATGTTATCGTAAATCACGTAGTAAGGAGTTACTATAATCTCGCAAATTAGCATAACAATTATCGTAACTCAAAGTAGCTACAGAATATGTTATTTTATAGCCAGGGTAATAGTTCTATATATAGGGTAATAGTTCTATATATATATATATATATATAATCTAATCTAATCATCATCATCCTATCAAAGCGTGACGGTGAGTATTTTTTAAGGAAACTCTCCTCTGTAATACCCTTCGATCCGGACGTCGTTTTATTCGTTCCTTTTTTCATCTAGGGCATAAGATTCGTAAGATCTGGGACATATCACATATTTTGCAGTCTTATGTTAAACACCGGAAATTTCTTTCTTTTGTCTCTCATTCTCTTCCATCCATCTGCTCACTCCTCTTCCATTCTTTGGTCTATCGTTCCTCACTCTTATTTTTATCGCTTTAAATTTAGAGCTGCAAAACCTTTATTGACGCCGCACCACTTATATCATGGCGTGGCCGAGCCCGTTCATGTCGCAGCGCGCCTTGCACCCTTCTTACACAAGTATACACAACAACTATTCTATGTAAAATATGTGAATCATCATTCAATTTTTCATACGAGATTAATCCTTTATTTTATTAGCATTTATTATGGGATTTAATTTATTTGATTTAAAATTGGACCAAGCACCATTAATAAATCCAAAATGTAGCTATAGCTTGTTATTGGCACGAACACCATATAAAAGATTTGTATTTCCCGTTGCAACACAACGACATTTTTCTAGTTAATATAAGATTTGATTGTACGATTTTTCAAATTTGTTTATAGGTAGGGATAGAGTGTACGTGCAATGTATTTATATAGGCCAGGTGTTGGGGTTATGATACCCCGGGTATCTCAAGACATCGATAAGTCAGCCGCTCGGGCAGCCCAGCCAACAAGAACCCAACCACCACGGCCAGCAAAGCCACATGGGCCCTGGGACACACGCCAAAACGAGTGGTTCACCACGACCTCTCCCCTCTCCTTCTGTTGCAAGCTACACAGCCGTGCACGACCTTTCCTCTGCCTGGACCCTTGGGAGGGATGAAAAGCAATCGGGCACCATCAAGTACACCTGCCCTGACAAGGACAGGCACGCTCCCCTCACTCTGCTAGGACTACGGGGACAGGCATCTCGGGGCAGACACCATCCCTACGCGCCTCTACGCAGACAAGACAACACCGTGGGGCGGTGACGACCGGTATGACGCTGCATCATCCAAATTCAGACAGACAAGATGGGCGTACGGCTCCACCCACTACAGGATGGGGCGCACGACCCCGTCGTTGACTTCCAAGACCGGCCAAGCCACCAGAAGCCTTGACCTCGCAATCTGGGGTCGAGGCCACCAACATCATGACTTGCAAAGGCGACCGACTACCCGGGAGCGGCCACATGCTCCCGCACTATCGCCACGATGCCACCAGGAGAACAGAAGACGATGACGAATACCGCAGCAAGACCACGTCGCGCTGGACAGTTGGTGAACCACCTCCATGCCGATAGTGCCGCTATGACTGGCGCTGTAGCATCATGCCACGCCATGCCGCAACGTGTGAACAAGATCATGACGACGACCATACCAGAACATGTTGTGACGTCAAGACAAGACAGGCTTGCTTGCAGGCCAAGTTTACTTATTTCTCCCTCCGTCGGGCTCACGACCACTCAGTCGAGATAACCCCTCTCTCCATATGTAACCTGACCCTGGACTCTATATAAGGGGAGCCAGGCCTCCATTCCAATGGGATGGACGATGGAACCTGAGAAACACCATTCGGGTCCTCTTTCACCTCACTACTCATACCTCGTTCCCTTAACTTACACAACCATTGTAAGAATTTCAAAGCATTCAACTGAGGAACATGAACTCAAAGCAATGGCTCCCTGCACCTACGTCAGACTCGCTCTCGGTGCGGCCGCCGGCGGCCGCATCCGCTTTGGGAGCCTCGGGTAAGTCAATGTCGATGGGCCCATGCCCATTCTCAACTTTCTCCCTAGCCAAGTTCTTCACTTCGGGGACCTAGACTTTGTGGCCGACCACCTATTAGGTCGGCTACACCTTTGCGAGGGAGACACGGATCCGCCGTGCACTCCATCACAGAACCCCAGGCTGACTCACGGGGGCCCAGTGATCGTCGACTCTGATGCACTAGCATGCAGGATCGACACCTATCTCAGGATCAACCCTGAGCCTGAACAAAGCTAGCACGTGTTCTACGCGTTGGCCAACACCTTCTCACAAGTCTCAGGGGGTGCTCCCATGCCACCGAAAGCATAATTCTGGGACCCCAGCATCTTGCTACCCTCCGGCATGAGAGACGCCACCACAATCTTCGAGCGAAAGCTGGCCAAACGCTCTCGCTTCTCATCGGTGCCTGCCCTTCCAGAATTTGTAGGGATGGAGGAATGGGACCCAGAGTACATCTATGACCTCTTGCCATCGACCCCGGGCGACACGGACTCCGAGTCCAGTTCTGTGGGAAGCTGCCACCCAGTGCGGGAGTGCAACATGTTGCACCTCTCGAGAAATGGGGCGGCAGCGGCACCAGGCGAAGAGGATGATGGGTACTCGATCCCACGAACCCCAGGAGAGCAGGCGGCGTATGAGCAGGAGCGTCTGGAATGAACTAGAACTCACGAAGCCGAAAAGTCCAAAGGAGACCACGACAGCGGATGCCCTAGCCCACAGCACCTCGGCGCAGAGGGCGCACGGGCATGGCCTCGCTGCGCGTACGACCAAATCCAACGTGGCAAGGGGAAGACGCCCGTCTTCCCCCATGCCAGCCAAAATGTCACCATAGCAATCATGATTATGCGAATGGCTCCCGAACCCTTGAGCGACGAGGGAAGGCGCATCCACAAGGAGCTACGAGATCTTCTGGAAGCTGCGGCGGTACAGCAAGCGCAAAGCTCAGTGGAGAAGCGGCACCCCAAGGCCAGCATCATGCCCGTCTCTTGTGCACATGGTGCGCCCGAAGGGCACCCCGCGCAGTCGGGATTGCGACCCACCAAAAATGGGGTGGCACCCGAGCGAGAGCCCTCCTTGGCGCGCAGTCGTTTTGTCGGAAACCACAATGCCAACTAGGCTCGAGCTGCCCAACGGCTCGAACCAGGCATGGCAAATGGTGACCAGTTGTACACCGGCAACAGTGACCCAGACGATCACAATCGCCAACCTCGAATCCGGGACGCCCGGCGCAGCCTGAGTCCCGATGCATGAGGACCGCGAGCATTCGCCTAGAGGATCCAACGAACTTCGTTCCCAACGCGTTTCCGCGTGCCGCCTAACATCACCATGTACTCCGAGGACACCAACCCCGCTGTATGGCTAGAAGACTTCCACCTTGCCTATCGAGTAGGCGGAGCAGACGGCGATCTCTTCATAGTCCAATACCTGCCTCTTTACCTTGCGGAGAGCGCCTGAGCCTAGCTTGAGCACCTTCCCGCAGACAGCATCCGCTTGTGGGCGGACCTCAAAAGCATCTTCATAGGGAACTTCCTGGGCACATATGTGCGCCCCAGAAATTCTTGGGATCTCAAAGCCTGCAAACAGAAAATAGGAGAAACTCTAAGGAAGTACATCCGCCGCTCCAAGCAGTGCAATGAGCTTCCCGACATCGTCGATGCGGATGTGATCGGAGCGTTCATCTCCAGCACAACCAATGAGGCCCTCGTGCACGAGCTTGGACGCAACAAGCCGCGGACGACGAGGGAACTGCTCGACCTTGCGACGAGTCACGCCTCCTAGTAGTGCATAAATATGCAAGCAAAAGTAGTAAATCTTATTCAAAAGCACATATTTGTTTTGAAATTAAAGGATTAGCTTTTACGATGTGTATTTATTAGATGATGTAGCAGTATCTCTCTTTTAAGCACTCACGTTACATGCCAGAGTGAAATAGTCGTGAATCTATATAGTAGGGGCACACATATGCCTTGAAAATATAAACAATTGTGACTCCAGCCACGACTCAACTCTCACTGGATTTCAAACCGAGTGCAACTCTTGGAGTCTCTCATAAAATAGTTCCACGGTGATGGTCCGCCAAAACAGTTATCAAGGACGTAACACATTTTCAGAGGTGGGCACATTGCCCGCCTCCATCCAGGGGCCTATGTTGTCCATAATATAGGCGGTGCATGTCCGTCTATGAAAATTGAGTAAAAAACAAAAAAAAAGTCTGTGCTGAGCCTAGTATTCAGCCCATCAATGAGCCCGTTGCCAAGCCTAGTACCGAGCTTACCACTAAGCCCTTTGTCGCATCGTGGACCATGATGCAACACTACCTCTTTGCCCTAGCATGTCGTCATCTCCTTGCCTCGACCCGGTGCTTCCTCGCCAGTAACCTATCTCGTTGCATTCTCGCGCGCGAGAGAGAGAGAGAGAGGTTTATAGGTGCGTTCATGCCTGTGAGTGAGACTGAGAGGAGAGGAAGTTGGGCCATGCCGCTACACTAGCCCTCGCCCGGACTGGGCTGTCACACCTTGCGCTCACCTCACATCCACCATTTTGATCTGCCTGTGGGTGTTGCGAAGGTAGAAGGGGAGCGGCGGTGGGGAGAGAACAGAACGAAGCGGACGGACAGAGAAGGGGATGGGAGAAGTGTGTGGCCCATGGCTGCATGTGCGGTGGGGCGAGAGAAATGTGATGTCAGCTAGGGTTTCCTCTATTACATACTGTGAATCTAAGAATGGTAGTGGGACGAGATGTGGTAGCTGCTAGGCCTCAGGTAACAAAGGTGGGCATGCACTTAAGAGACCAAAGGCGCTATCCACGTCAAGGCTGGCATAGAGACTAGCATAGCTTTCGCCAGCATACACCAACCCACCACAGCAGAGCCTTGACGAAGCATGTCTCATACCATGTCATTGCCAAACACTAGGGACCTAACACCAAAAGCTCGAAGATGATGAAGGGTGTCCCATACAACACCGGCGCCAAATGCTGAGGCCCCAATTCCTATTGCTAGCCATGTCGTGCTCAACCAGTGTATCGGATTACACCCATGACAAGGACAACCAGGGACAGAGCCTGCCGGGAACAAGCACGCAGAAAAGGCGCGGGTGACCACCCATGCATGGGGAGGCCAACTGCATTGCCGTGACCGACGCGCACCATGGAGGGGGCAAGCACTGCCACCAAGCCAATGATCGAGAATTGTACTTTTCATCACCAGATCTAGACGAATCCCACCATAGTATGTGAGGCGTCCATGCGAATTCGGCTTGATACCATGCCATTTTGTCGTTGCCAGAACAAGAAAAGAGAGAAAAGAGATGAGCAGGGAGAAAAAAATACTAGAATGGGAGAGGAGGCTCGCCTAGCCGCCACCACCCTTGCAGTCGGCTGGGCTTCCCGGCGACCTAAGCGGTGGCAAGGCGTAGGAGGGTGTTGCATAGGATTAGGTGACGAGGCGGCGTTGGGCAGCTAGCTAATGAAACTGAAGATTGCGCCCTTCCAATAACAAATAGTACTTATTTTGACCTACTGGTTAAACACTTGGAACTAGGACACTTAAAAACATTTTGTTTGAGACATAAAAATTATAGGGGTAGATTTGTATTGAAAAGTACTTTTATCTCACAGTAGTACATATCGAACGTTACAGCTATTTTCTGATAAGAAAAATTGTGGTCATAATTAAAATTCGGAGACCACATAACATCATTTCTACAGCATGCATATGCTTTTCATGTTTTTAAAGGACAGGATAATCTCTTCATTTACTTCACCATGCTTGGACCGTATATGTTTATCACGTAGAACAGATAAGAAACACAGAGCAACTAACCCCACCTTTTACATGTCCTTTATTTAATTATTTATATATACCTCTGAAGCATATGGTTTGAGTCACTGGGACGACCAAACTAGTACGAACTATATGTCAACTTTAGCGGGTACTGTAAGCGTAATCGATTCTTTGCTTTGTTCTAGTAATCTAGCCGTCTAGGTTTCTTTATTTGTTTCCCTTTTCCTTTTCCTTTTCCTTTTTCCCTTTTCCTATTACTGCTTTATTTGTCGATCGGCTGCATATAAATAATATAATAAGGCTGTGCTGCGAGTGACAAGTTCCTTGCCTGCCTAGCCTCTTGGTCACATTGAGAAGATTAACCCGTTGTAACACCCTCTGTCCCTCTGGCCTCGCTCATCTGTTTTGAGAGAAATAAAATTGAGTGCGTAAAAGTGTCTGGATCATCTATTGCGTCCATACTATAGCGCGGCCATATTGGATTCAGCAGCCAGGTATTGTGGGTATCCTTGTTTCTTAGATACAGTACTAGTATTATTTCATGGCTAGTGTGTGCATATATATATATATATATATATATATATATATATATATATATATATATATATATATATATATATATATATATATATATATGTAATAAATAACGCGAACTAATGTGTATCTATTGCTAGAAAAGTAAAGCAGCTCGGAAATTTGACGGCCAAATGCCACCCATCGCTGTATTGACCAGTGCATAAAAGGAGCCGGGCAGTATCGCTGCGGACGAGCCACCTAAAGGCCCAAATAAAAAAAAGGTAAATGAGCATATTAAATTTGTAATAATAGTTTATATGTCTTATGATAATGAAGAAGCATGTATAATTGATACCTTGAGTAACAATTTTCAACATGGTCATCCATATATATGTATATGTCAATATGTGAGATTTCGGAGCTTTTAACTGTGTGTGTTTATTACCCTCCGTTCAAAAGCATTACTATTTTCTTACTGTTATCTTCGGTACAGTGCATTTAATGTGCCAATGGCATTGCCTCTATGAAAATCAACAAAAACAATGATTCAAGACTTTACTTTTTGCCAAAATCATTATAGTTTTTAAATACTACTACTCCCACTATCCTAAAAAGAAAACAATTCTCGCTTTTCAACGAGTCAAATAGTTTAAAGTTTGATGAAATCTACAAGAAAAATACTATCATGATACTGAATTATTATCAATAGATTCATCATGGAATATATTTTAATATCTTAACTATTTAGAGACATAAGTACTAATAATATTTTTTATAAATTTAGTCAAACTTATTGGGGATGTTTGACTCCATCCCAAAAAGGATGCAAATCTAGATGAGTTAAACTTTCCAAAGTTTGACTAAATTTTACAAAATATTATAAATATTTATAATTTCACTTAGGTATGTTATGAAAAATATATTTCATGACTTATCTAATGATACTTATTTGGCAACCTTAAATGTTAGTATATTTTTATATAGATCTGGTTGAACTTATAAAATTCGAAAGGATAGCAGGAGCTTTACTGTAATTTTTATTAGATGATAGAAAAAAAAACACAAAAATAGAAGCACCATCCTGCCCTCCTAAAACGACCTTTTTTTATAAAACTTATTTACATAAAAAAGGAGGAGAGAAACAAAATAAAAAGGTACAACCAGTAAAGTGGCCAGATAATATCAAACACAACTCAACAAACACCAAACCTATAACACCACCTCTACTGATTCTTGGAGAAGATTACAGGCAGCCATCTTGGCTAACGTGAAAATGTATTGTTGGATATATCTTGGACTAAAGTTGTAACCTAACTTGCTTGCAATTCCTGGTGTTAGAAAGTTGTCCGGTTTCGCTCTTTTCATATATTCCACCAAAAGTAGATAATTAAACAATCAAAATCCTTCCTTCAGATATGATGTTTTTCAAAACATGCCCTGCATCTATGATGCCAATAACGATAAATCAATTCCTCTTGCATTATGGTCTGAATTTGATTAAGGTTGAACCAAACCCGGATGATGGACTAGACTCCCTTTGTAAAAGGACAATCCTTGCATAAATGTCCTAGAGTTTCTAGATTTTTTCCACAAACCTTACAAACCAGATCATGTGGCCATTCTCTTACGGTGCAGTAGCGTCCATGCAAAGAAATGACATTTTCATTCAGCTCGGGTCTTCTAGATTGGTCTTTCAAAAGTCTTAAAGTTATTTTGACTCATCAAAAAGCGATAATTATATTCTTTTGGGATGGAGGGAGTATATTATAGTGATTGGTTACAAACTTACAATTTAAATTTAAGAGTCTAACTCCATATACTAGTGAATAATACACTGTACTTTTGATTATATGTACTCGTCAAATATATAGTAAATAATTTTAAGAGTCTAACCAAGGTTTTTTGTCCAATAATCTTCTGTATAAAAGGGATGGCAACGATGGACCGACGTCTCCTGAAAGCAGCCACATCCGGCGACGCTGCATCACTCAAACGACTGGCATCTCATGACCCGGGCGTGCTGTTTTGGACAACTCCACTGGGGAACACCTGCCTCCACATCTCCTCCATCCAGGGCCACGACAAACTCTGCGAGAGCATCCTGGCGATGGACCAATCCCCGGCGCTCCTCTCCGCCATCAACAAGGACGGCGAGACGCCGCTGCTGGCCGCCGTGGCAAGGGGCCGTGCGTCTCTAGCCTCTGTTCTGCTCAGCCGCTGCCGTGAGCGGCAGCTGAGCGAAGCGATCCTGAAGCAAGACAGGCACGGGTGCAACGCGCTGCACCACGCCGTCCGCAGGGGACACGGGAAGCTCGCGCTCGAGCTGATCGAAGCGGAGCCTGCCTTGTCGAGAGCCGTGAACGGGCGTAGCGAGTCACCTCTGTTCATCGCGGCGATGAGAAACTTCACGGAGGTGTCGGATAGACTGCTGGAGGTTCCTGATTCGGCTCATTCAGGAGCCCTGGGCTTCAATGTTCTCCATGCTGCTGTCAGAAGTGGAAATCTAGGTAACTACTGAATATAGTACTAATAAGCATTGCATTGTGGTGAATCTTTTTACAATCTTGGCATGCCAGTGTTATGTACTACACGTTCTTGCATCGATCAATGCTACGCAGTGTAGTAGAGTGCTTAACCTTTTTCTTTTTTGTCTCTTGATTTGCTTTATTTCAGCTATCGCTAAAAAGGTTATGAAGACACGTCCGTGGCTAGCCACAGAGGAGAACGAGAATAGGCACACTCCAGTGCACCTGGCTGCATATGACGGCGAGATTAACGCGCTAGCAGCACTGTTGGAGCATGATCCGTCTTTGGGGTACCTAACCTCCACAAACGGTGACCCTCTTCTCTGTGTCGCAGCTTCTCAGGGCCATGGTGGTGTTGCTCGAGAGCTTCTTGAACACTGTCCAGATGCTCCCTACTGCGATGCAAGCGGCTCGACATGTCTTCACATTGCCGTATTGTGTGGACATACAGAGTTTGTGAAATCTATCCTGGGGTTACAGCAGCTTGGCCACCTGATTAACGTGCTCAATGGAAGCGGTGAAACTGCTCTGCATCTCGCTGTCAGAAACTGCAAGCCGGACATGGTTGCTGCTTTACAGCTTCACCAGGACATAGACGTAACGGTGCTTAACAGCGCCGGTGACCCGGCAAGCCGGGTGTTGCCTGATGCCGCCAATCACACCAAGCCTTTAATCTCGGTACGCTTTTTTTTTCTCTCACCGTAAATATATATTTTACTACCAAATATGTCCTTGCATTTATAATACGATGTACAGTTGTATGGTGCTCATGCCAATAATAAAAAGCCTACTTCATGTCAAATCAAAAAATAAATAAACAACCTACTTTTGTTAGATTTAATTGGGCTTCGGCTAACCTTATTTTAATTAAATCAAAAGATCAAGGAAAAATATGATTTAATTGAGGTTGGCCTAACCTTATCTTGATCTAAAATATTTACCTCCCTTAATACTAGAAATAACGATAAGTCCCCTAAGGGCTTGTCTGGCTATTCGTATTCACCTCAATTCACATGTGTGGGAGTAGATTAGGGTGAGGTGAATACGAGTGTAGCCAAACAAGGCCTAATGGAGATCTAAATTAAACACTTATTACATTAAGAAAAAAAGATAAACTCAAAGTACTCACTATGTAGGTTTCTATTTCGTGGGTTCTGACTATTCATGAGAAACAAACTAACTCAACCATTATTAAAAATAACAAAAAAAAAGCTTCAAGATTTACTTATATTTGATATTATATAAAAGTGCTTCTAGATTATAGTAGGTTCTGCAAGTTTTCATATATGGAAACAAAATATTATTAAAAATAACAAAAAAAGCTTCTAGATTTGCTTATATTTGATATTATATAAAAGTGCTTCTAGATTATAGTAGGTTCTGCAAGTTTTCATATTTGGAAACAAAATTTCATATCTTGGGCACTACAATGCAAGCTAGAGTGTGCCTATCTGTGCTATTGAAATTACAAAGAAAACAATCTATGACCTAGATTCCATGCCATCTTTAATATTAGTAATTGGAGGCATCTAAGAGAGCCTCCACGTTAATCCTCACAAGATGCCAAGAAAAAACAATAAATTAGAAAAATTCTCACAAAAACCAAAACCATCTCGCCTTTAATTTAGTAGTGTCCAATCATCATCACCTATAACAGTTACTGGATCAATTCTATTTTTCTAGAAAATTACCCATCTCTTGCTATTACAAAAAAATACATAATCTAACATTATAATAGATAATGCAAAATAACCCCCTAAATTTCATTTTTAAATTACCCGCATCTACCATTATGAAAGATAATATATAACCCCTTTAATTTGTATCTAAATTATCTACCTCAACTGTTATAAAATTTTAAACTAAAATATCCCTCAAATCTTTGTCTATATACTAATATATAACCTATTATGGAAAAAATTCAATAAACATGAAGTATGATATATATGGTTCTAAATTACAAATTTCTTCTACTCTTAAATTAAAAGTAAGTGTAAATGCTATGTGCCAACATTTTAAGGGCTGCAATACAGACTCAAATGACTGTTTATGACATTGCAGCAACCGAGAGTGTAGTTAGAACACAAAATCTAATAAAATACAATAGGGAAATTCTAAATAAAAATGTAGTTAGCACTAGAGTTTCAGGTTAACACATGGATAAAAAATAATTGTAGACAACTAATAAGATCAAAAGTTAAAAGCTAAAATATAGATTCATCATGTCATAGAAAATAATGCAACAAGAACTAATATAACTTAATACATATGAAAACCCCATAGAGGTGCAATTCAATGTATGACAATATGTATCCTAATATTACTAACTTGAGGATCTAAACATAGCGTCCATATTAATTCTTACAAGATGCATTGCAAAAAAATAAATCCTACAAATTATCATAATAATAAAAAAAACATATGGCAATTAATTCGTCGACTCTAATCATATAGAGAATAATAATTATAGGGTATATTCTATTTTCTAAAAACAACGCGATTTTGACATTTAAAAAAGGGAATAAATAACCCCTTAAATCTACATCTAAACTACTAACCTCTAGCATCATGAAAGATAATTTAATTAATATCTTCCATAAATTTTCTTTTAGATTACCTGACTCTACCATTATGGAAGATAATACAAAGTAATCCCTTTAATTGCATGTAAATTAGCCGTATTTGCCTCTATAAAATAGAAACTAAAACATCCCTCAAATCTAAATCTAAATTAACGGTATAAGCTATTATGAAAAAAGAATTAAATAACCATAAACTATACTATAAATATGTTTCTGATTACTTGAGTTCTACTACTGTTAAATTCAAAGTAGACATAGACGCTACGTGTCCCCATTTTGTAGTTTATCGGTCATGAAAATAAAATGTTTCCTTAGCAAACCACATATAAATGACACTGATAATCCCTTTTAAATAAAATATTATATTAAAATTCTATGGCACTTAATTTTATAAGTTGCTACTTTTTAAATGGACAGGTTACTTTATATAAGTTTATACTTTTCGACAAAATCCTTATGACATATTGTACTGGTAGTTTCATTTGAAGCACTCTATTTTTTATAAAACAATACTTATATATTTTAAAATACTGCACATATAATTTTATATCAACTCTTGCAACTCTTTTAAAATACTTATATATTTAAAAAAAATTGCTAGCCTATACAGGAGCATGAGTCGATCGAGCAGTTAGATTTAATTTCTTTTTTATCCGGTCTAACGTTTACTAACAGGCATCATTAATTATTCTTATTTTATATGTTTTATTTTAATAGACGACTGCCCACGAAACAGCTACCGCCGTTAATCCGACAGGAGCTGCCATAACTACACCCTCCGATGGAGCAACCATGATGAATTCATCATCAGGCGGAGCTCCCACTACACCACCACCACCAGTATCACTGACAATCCACCAACGTCTCCTGGGCGCAGCCGTGTGCGGCAACTCCGCGGAAATGAAGCACATGGCCCTGCAGACCCCGGGGATGCTGCTGGGAACAACTCCTCAGGGGAACACCTGCCTCCACATCGCCTGCATCCATGGCCACGAGAGGTTCTGCAAGGACGTCCTGGAGCAGACGAACAGCCAGCAGTCTCCGGCGGCGGCGTCTCTTCTCGGCGCCGTCAACGCCGACGGCGAGACGCCGCTGCTCGCCGCCGTGACCAGCGGCCACGTCTCCCTGGCCTCGTTCATTCTCGGGCGCTGCCGTGAAGAGCAGCTGAACGAGGCGATCCTGACGCAGGACAAGCGCGGGTTCAACGCGCTGCACCACGCCATCCGCAGCGGGCACCGGAAGCTCGCCCTCGAGCTGATAGACGCGGAGCCCGGCTTGTCGAAAGCTGTGAACGAGTACGACGAGTCGCCCATGTTCATCGCGGTGATGAGGAACTACGCGGATGTGTCCGAGAAACTGCTGGAGATCCCTGATTCTGCTCATGGGGGAGCGTACGGCTACAATGCTCTGCATGCTGCCGTCAGAAGTGGCAATCCAGGTGAGACGGCATGCCGAGTCCGAATTTATTTACAGCATGTCTTCTCTTCTTTTTTATAAAAGAAGAATGTATGATGATGCCATGCATGGCTGTTAACCATGCATGTCCTGCCACGTACGATTTGGTTTCTCAGTTGTCGCGAAAAGGATCATGGAGACACGTCCCGGGCTGGCGAGAGAAGAAGACAAGCACAAGGTGACTCCAATGCACATGGCTGTACAGTGGGACAAGATTGACGTGCTAAGAGTGCTGCTGGAGCATGATTGGTCCCTAGGGTACGTACTCACCTCGAATGGTAACCCTATTCTTGATTCAGTTGCACGTCAGGGATACGTCGGGGCTGCCCGAGAGCTTCTCAAGCATTGCCCAGATGCTCCCTACGCCCGTGCAGATGGCACAACGACATGCCTTCACCAAGCCGTTCAGGGTGGTCACATGGAGCTTCAGCAGTTCTTCCTGGGGTCAAAGCATCTTCGGAAGCTAGTCAACATGCGAGACTACGGGAATGAGACTCCTCTGCACGACGCCGTCCGAAAGTGCAATCCCAAGATAGTCAATGCTTTGCTGCAACACCCGGACACCGACGTCACAGTGCTCAACAGCTCGGGCAACCCGGCTACCTGGGTACTATCTCCTTTGACCGACCACGCCAAGACTTTAAATTGGGTATGCTTAATTATTTTCTCTTGGACTTGCATTGTTTTTTCCGGTCCCCTTGACTAGTCCGATCCCTTGACGACGTATATATATATATTCATTACCTACAAATACAATACAATAATATCAGCCTAAATATATGTTTTAAGTTATCATCATATTATAAATCTATGTTTTTGATTTTTTTTCAAATGATCTCGAATGGATACATGACCTATATCAAAGTAGTACGTAGTGCTCAATGTGATTGATCTAAAACTTTCTAATTGATTTGTTTTCGTTTGAGATAGTTTAGGTCGTCAAATATTTTATAAAAAGATTCATAGAAGTTGATACAAGGGATGTCATGGTATATTCACTCTTAGGTGACTGTGAGCGAGGTAAGATGATACAAGTTCAAGTCCTAGAAAATGCATGCACATGTATTTCTTAGTGGTAGGAAACCCACCTCTAGAAAATGCTTGATATCGGTATACTAAGTAGTGGGTGCTAGTCTATGATTGTGGGTTGAAAGACAACAACACTATGGGGCAGAGCAGTCTGATTTTCTTTCCTTTTTTTTGTAATTTTTAACAATTTGCAAGATAGAGGGTGTTTATATCTTATGAGTATATTTGGACACTTATGGACTTATACAACTACGAATGATTAAACGTTTACATATATTGCATAGCAGTCTCTGGAAACTTATCCTGGGCACATTAATAAACGATCCATACAAACTTTTTAGAGGGGAAAAAACAAATGACCATGTTCAAATCAACAACCACCGCAAGATAGGCACCATTAAATTGTTGAAATCAATGGCAGATAGGTAAGCAACTAAAGATATATGGTTGTCAAAATGAATAAGTACTCTGTAGCCTTCTATTTTAAACAAGAGGATACTATTAAAACATTGTAACAGAAATATATCAGCACCTTTGAAAAACAGTTTGCTACCACTAACTAGCGGACACAATGGTAGAATATTGTCTTTTTTAGTATTGTGCTAATGTGTGCTCCACACATACCTTTCTTTGAGACCTTGCAGAATGAAGTCTCCATGCTTATGCTGAAAGCTGATCCTGAAGCAGCAAATGATACTTATAACCTTCATAAGCAAACCAAGGATCGAGTAACTTCCGAATCAAGGAAGGATATAAAGATATTGACTCAGACATACACAGGCAACACTTCTTTAGTGGCAATCCTCATTGCAACAATCACCTTTGCTGCTGCTTTCACCTTGCCTGGAGGATACAGCAACGATGCTGGAAGTGAGGGACTTCCCATCATGGCAAGAAAGGTTGCATTCCAGGCATTCTTGATCTCTGATTCCTTGGCAATGTTCTCCTCGCTGGCTGTTGCCTTCATATCAACAATGTCAAGATGGGAGGACTTTGAGTTTTTGCTTCATTACAGATCCTTGACAAAGAAACTTATGTGGATTAGCTACATAGCAACCACCACAGCATTTGCAACTGGTCTATACACAGTTTTAGCCCCTCGCCTCCTATGGTTGGCTATAACAATTTGCCTTCTGTCGGTTCTACTGCCCGTTCTTACGAAGCTACTAGGTGAATGGCCTGTCTTGAAGCTTAGAATTCATCTGGGCAAAACATTCAAGTCAGAGCTCCTTGATATGGTCTGATTTCATGAACTCATCTTATTTCTTCCAACTACTCTCTGTTTTACTATATTTAAAAAAATACTATGTATGCTTCATGTTGTTTGAATAAATTAATTGTCATTGTGATTTTGAATGACATGTAAACACTAAACTTTGTATTTTGATGTTTGCATACAAGGTAACCAGTGTAGCTCTGGCCTTTATCTGCAATGGATGTGCATAATAATTTTTTTTTATGTTGGTTCTACTACCCATTCTTACAAACCTACATGCAGTGGCAGACACAAACAAAAAATCAGGGGAAGAGGGATTATCTTCAACCTCTAGCAGGGAGCAACGTCTTTAATCTCTTCTTCCTCTCTTCTACTCCTAAAAATTGATTGGTGGGGGCAAAGGGGTGGGGTGCACATCTTCAAACTCTAGCAGGGCACAACATCTTTAATCTCTTCTTCCTATTTTCCACTATTCCTAAAAAATTATTGGGATCACAAGGGGCTGCATGGCCAACCGACGAATGGTAGGGTGGGCTTGAGCCCCACTGATGGCCCCTTATCCTGCATGCAGTAGCAGGGGCAATGTTTTGGGGAAGATGAAAAGGGGTGCTCGATCGTCGGAACCTCGGATACGTGTGAAATGCATGTCTAGCTTCATAGCCATCATAAGGTGCATGCAAAATGGGGACATCATGCTTTTTTGGCGAACCAGATCACCATCTTCGTCAGGATATATGGAACAAATTTAAAGCGGAGAGTTCTAGGACTTGCAGTTATAGAGCGGGCTAGGAAAAAGCAAGCTTCACGGGTCATGAACCTCAAGCTGGGAGACGCAAATTCAAAATTCTTCCACCGTAGGATCAATGACCGTAGAAGAAAGAACCATATCCAACAGTTGAAAAAGGGTCAAGGTGGGCTTTCAAACACGAGGACAAAGAAAAAGTAATTCGTGATCACTTTGCCGCTGTAATGGGGCGCCCCATAGAACGCACACTAGATCTCAATTGGGACAACCTTGACCAGCCTGCGCTCCACCTTCACTCGCTCGATGATGCCTATAGTCTGTCGCATAATCAACGCCCTCTTTCACTCATTTGCCAAAATCATTGCCAAAGCTCTGGCCCTAAGACTTGCTCCGTACACGAAGACCATAGTGCCGCCTACACAGAGTGCATTTATTAAAAAGAGAAGCATCCATGACAATTTCATGGCTGTGTGAAACACATAAGGATGGCAACGGGGCGGTTTCGAGTTGGATATCCACGGGTTTCGGGTCTTGCGGGTTCGGGTTTGGGGCCCCGAAACCAATCAGGATCGGTTTCAGGTTTGGTTTTCCACCCGTGGATATCCAATGGATATCCGAAATAAATCATTTGGAATTAAAACTCATGTTTTATAATATGCTAATAATAACTTGTTTACTTATATTATTAAATTTATTCTAAGTTGACTCATGAAAATATTTATTATTTGTTGCCTCTTGTTTATACATGTGAATATGTGTATATATATCATGCATATGTTACAGAAAGTCCTTATTTCTCTTACTATGTTGTCATACAAAGCGGGTTTCGGGTATCCATTCGGGTTTTGGGTATCCGTGGGTTCGGTTTTGGGGATGGATTACCACCCGAATCGGTGTTCGGTGCGGTTTCGGATTTCGATTTTAGGTTTCGGGTTTGGGTACACAGAGACTCCACCCAATCCGAATCCGCCCCGTTGCCATCCTTAGAAAGACAGCCAGAAGCTTCCATAGAAACAACATCCCTGCCCTCTTCATTAAACTGGACATCACTAAAGCGTTCGACTCAATGAGATGGGACTATTTGCGAACGCTTCTCCAACGATTAGGCTTCCCTCCAAGATGGCGGGACTAGATTGCCTCACTCCTTGCCACCTCCACCTCACGGGTTTTGCTCAACGAAGTCCCCAGCACCCCTCTGAAGCACGGCAGAGGCCTACGGCAAGGCGACCCCCCTCTCACCACTCTTATTTGTTATCGCCATTGACCCGCTGCGACGCCTCCTGGACTTAGCAACAGAGAGCCATTCTAAGAAAGTTAAGGGGGACACACACACACAACATTAGAACCTCCATGTACGTAGATGATACAGCCCTCTTCATCAATCCTCGAAAGAAAGTCATCTCCACCTTGGCAAATATTCTTACTTGATTCAGTGAGGCAACAGGTCTCCTAACAAACTTTCACGAGTCCACAGTAGTCCCAATACAGTGCTCCATTGCTGACCTCCCAGCAACACGAGTGCACTTTCTGATCAAGTACCTGGGCTTACCTCTCACCACTATGCGATTACGACGTGTGGACCTTCAATTCCTTGTCGATAAGCCAGTTAGCAAATTTATCTCTTGGAATGGAAAAAACACAACTCCAGCAGGTTGACTCACGCTGATCAAATCGGTGCTCACGTCACAACCGGTTTACCTGCTCACAGCCCTGCAGGCACCCAAGGAGGTGGAAATTGACATTAAGAGGAAACAATTTATGTCGGCCGGTTCTAAAGCTTTGACCGGTGGAAAATGCAAAGTTAATTGGAGCCGTGCAAGAGGACCAACGTGTTCTGGAGGCCTAGGGATCCTACACTTGGGAACGTTCACTACGGCGCTTAGGCTTCGATGGGTGTGGCATGAATGGAAGTCAAGCGATAAGCCCTGGGTGGGGGTCCGAAATCCCCTGCAACAGAACTGACCGCCTGTTCTTTGCAGCTGCAACAAAGATTACCATTGGGGATGGCAAGAAAACTTCCTTTTGGTTTGGGACCTGGATTCAAGGACAAAGGCTAAAAGATATTGCGCCAAACCTCTTCAAAATTTCTAAAAGAAATAATAGATCCCTTTATGTTGCCACTCAAAATCAAAACTGGATCAAGGATCTTAACTTGCAGCACCGTGGCTTCAATGCACAACACTTTATCGAGTACGTGGCAATATGGCGTGTGGCAATATTGCAGAGCCGCTGATGGTGAATATTCTGCAAACTCAGCTTACAGAGCCCAATTCTTAGGGTCAACAACAGCCAATCTTGGCACACTCATTTGGAAGGTTTGGGCACCACCTAAATGCAAATTATTTGGATGGCTCGCCATCCAAAATAGACTTTGGACGACAGATAGGCTCCAGGCGAGAGGTTGGCCCAACAATGTTGTTTGCGCCCTCTGTCGTAGAGAGCCAGATACTGCCCTCCATCTTGTCGCTCATTGCAGATACTCCATGCGTATTCGGGAGGAACTTGCTGCTTCGATAGGACTCAGTGGCCTCTTTTTGCCTTCCTGGTCGCAAGCCGAATCGCTTCATCAATGGTGGACCTCCCTATCAGCCGTACCTTGCCACTCCAGGAAAGGAAGGCGTTCTATGATCATCTTAGTTCCATGGGAAACTTGGAATGAAAGAAATGCACGAATATTCAATCACAAAGAGTTACCTCATAATCAGCTACTTCCGAAAATAAAAGATGAAAGCTGGATGTGGATTATGGCTGGAGGGAAACATCGAGCAATTTTGATAGGCAGACACTGAGAGTTTTTCTTTTACACTCCTTTGTATAGTTTTTTGTACAATCTTGTTCTAGCCTGTCTTGTCTCACCTTCTTTTTAATACAACAGGCAGTCCTTCTGCCTTGTTCATTTAAAAAAAAGAGCTATGTATGGACTGCACCATGGGACTGAACAATGTGGCTTGGCATCTCACATCTCAAACTTGATTTAAATATCCTTCAAAGAAAAATACTTGATCTCTCAGGGACAAACGCCACCATCCTTGGATTGCTTGACATTAGAGTTACTGGCCTATGAGGAAGTCTGATATCACTTTTAGGAAGTCTGATATCACTTTGTAGCACCCGATTTTAAGGATAAAACCAGATACACACCATATGTGAGCCTAGGAAGTCAAATCTCACATATAGCTACAAATAAAGGTAATATCAATAGACAATGCTTAATATATAACATACTTAATATAAAGGATATAACCTTAGACAGCAAACAGCGAAAAGACAACTCCGATCTTCGGGTGAAGACTCCAATTCCACAGGGACAACTGACTGGTCGATCACAAGCTTAGTTCCTCCAAACTCTAGCAATCTGGTACTTATCCGGGATTTTTATCCAAATAATTGAAAAATAAAGCAAGCGTAAGTACATGTCGTACTCAACAAATATAACATGAGGTTCATGAGGCTCAAAAGGCTGACACTGGTTTAATTGCAATTAGCTTTTAATGAGTCATCTTTTAGCAATTGGGTGGCAACAAGTTTATTCACAAGCCCATATAAACACATGATCAGGTAAACATGAATAATGAATAGCATAAACAGTAATCATTAATGAGCATTTTCATCCGTGTTCTTCATCTATTCCGTAAGGGTCCAAGGCCATTCGTGACCGTGAGCACGACTGATATACCAGTTTTACACTCTATAGAGGTTGTACACTTTCACTGTAGTCGTGCTTTACCGTTTTGCCCGAGGCGGCCAACCTATGGACCCACTACCAAGGAAGGTCGGCATGGTTCACTATGAAGCCTTTCAAAGGTTCTTCTAACAAGTTAGGGCCGCTAAGGTTTCCCCATCAATAAGCATGAACCCCCCTCCAAGGAGTGACTAACAAAATACCAAGAAACCAAAGTGCACCCTCTTGGCAGGCCGAGATCATACCTGTCAGAGCCCATTTTGCGCCATAAAGGTAACCACTAACGAGCTAGAAAAGGTCCTCATACTGAGGTAAAGTTAGAGTCATGCAGCCCTCACAGCTGTACTGTATGTCCCGAATGTTCACTTATAGATAAGTTCTTAGGGAGAGGAATCTAGAGCACCAAAAAAATAGTCTAATGCTCTAGCCCCCTTGTTTCATGTTGCTAAAAAGCTTGTTTTAATGTTTATTACATATTCCATTAGTCAAGTTACAAGATCATGGCTTTAGTTGAGCACTAGCATCATACTACCCAATGCAATAACCCATAGGAATCCAGGATATCAAATAGCTAGAAAAATTACTATGGTTGCTAAGGTAGACACATGCATATGATTAAAATGATATTAAGGTGAATAGGACAACAAGGAAGATCCTGTGCTATACTTGCCTTAAACTCATATCCTTCTTCTATTGAATTGTAACCTCCAAAGGACTTCTTCTGGATCACCAACTTCTTTTATATCACCAACGTAAAGCTCATCGACTGGATATAATCATAAAGCACCACATAAGCATCCATGCAATCATACACGAAACAAACAATAGATCTAAATTAGAACAGTACACCAAACATAATACACAATAGGTAAAAAGGTTTTAAAGATGTTCTACATGTTACTACGAACACACAGACGCGAAAAGCACTGTAATCGGAGCTATAACGAAAAAGTTATGAATTAAACAAGATTTTCTTTAATAAAATAATAGATTAAATCTAACCTTAAATTTTAAAAGTTGAAAATATATTTAGCAGTAGTATACATATATAGATTACGCAATTATGAATCTAACGCAATTTGAACGGGTCAAATCAGAGTTAAAACGAAGATTTTGTGGCTGAAACAAGATTAGTGGCAAAACTGTAAATAGACGAAACCGTATTTTGAATCTAACCGAAGAAACTGCGTTTCCAAAAGAAGAAAACATATTTTGAATCTAATATAGGGATTTTATGCTTTCTAAAAGAGAAAACGTATTCTGAATCTACTAGAAAGAAACTACGCTTTCGGAATAGGAAAACATATTCTGGAAGTGCGATATGGACTACGGGTTGTATTACGCGAAACTGTATGGGCTCTTTTGCAAATAAATCCGATGAAGGGGTACAGGCGATCTTGGACTGTTGGATTGAATCTGGCCAGCCCAGATTAGAAAGGAGGGAGAGAGAGAGAGTAACCGGCCGAAAAAAAATGGTGCGGCGGAGCTCCATTACCGGCGGCGAGAAGCTCCCCAGAGCGCTTGGTTTGGGTCCTAGAGGCTACGGTTAGATGAGCCGAGAGCACAGGGAATAAGAGAAGATGGTGAACTCACCTAGGGCCTTCTTACGGTCGACGGCGGGTCTACAGCGTCGGGCAGCGCGGTGGTGACGGAGACAGCAAGAGAAGGAGAAAAATCTAATTTACTACACGAGAGATTTTTCAAACTAGGAGCTCTCCTTATAGTAGTTTTGGTGTGATTTGCCCAAGGGGTTGGAACATATTTATTGGGAGAAAAACTTCTCACATCTACATTAACTAGCAATATGATACTAATTAATGTTGCACCCTCCACATTTACTAATGGACCTAAATAATCACTAAAGCCCATTAGTAAATAAATGCATTGACCTTTGAGATTTATTAGGATTATTGCACACGTGCTTTAAGAGTTGGTTGGAAAATGAAATATATTATTTATTTTCAGAATTAATTAATTTTGTGAATAAAATAATTCTAGAAAATTTCAGAATTGATATTTAAGCCACGAAAAATACTCCGAGACCTCCAAAAATTTAGGGAAAATTCCTAGAGACACTTTGGAACATGATAAACCCAAATAAAGTATTTGGAGCTCATGAAAAGGTTGTTGGGAACTTGGAACATAAAGATTAAGATGAAGGAGGTAGGAATTAAATTCTAGAAAGAAGCTAAACAATTTCTAGAGATAGATATTCGTCTCCTAAACGTATTTAAAAAAGCACATTTTGCACATAGAAACACAAGGTGCGACCGACACAGTTGCAACAAACACATTTCCACCATAAGATAAATTTTAATCTAATGAAAATTTATTATTTCCCTATGTTTTCATGAGCATAAAAATACAAAATTAAATCATTTTAGCTCTATTTTAAGAGAAACAAATTTTAGGGTGTTAAAATTCTACCCCCTTAAGATGAATCTCGTCCTTGAGATTCAAAAGATGGTGATAAAAGAGATACAGATTCTCCACCTTTGGATTCTTCTCTACTTTGCATACCTGTTAACCATACTCCAAGTAACTTGTCAAACTGATTCCAAGATTCTGAAAGATACTCCAAACAATACTCAGGTAACTCCAATCACTAGGCCACGTTTTCATTTTAGTCCATAATATCAATTCTTTTTCTTAAAATATTCACCTTCCAATGGAGCTTCCTTACTTTCTTGATTTAAAGTAGATTCTATTGCCAACTTTAAAACATTAATGACTTCAGATGCTCAGATCAAGTTGCTCAACTCTCAAATGACTATTCTTAGTCCATGGTGTCGTTCGAATCTTCTTAGCATAACTCCTTTTTGGTAAAGTCATCAGCAATGACATTTCTTTCTCCCAGTGATAGCTCCTTTCCAAGTCATAATTCTTGATTACTCCAATCCATTTATAGTGTCTCAAGTTTCAGTCCGATCTTTCATGAAAATATACTCTCATGTCCTTGTAGATAGTATCTCCATCCTTCACAGTGGATAACTTTAGATCATACGTCAGATGTTCCATCTCATGTTTTCTTGCTTAAACCTCTATTTTTTCTTCTTACATAAGGACACATCCCACACCTTGATAAGGTGCATCATAGTAGATATAAAAAAACTCATGTCTTGATCTGGAAAAGCTAATACATAGGTTTTATCTCAACCTCTCTTTTTTTACTCCTTCAAATACTTAGCTGAGGTCTCTTGATCCGAACTTAAACCTTCTCCAGTAACACTATCAATATATTGATGGTCTTAGATAAACTTCCCTTGAACCTCTAATCAAACCTCATTATTAAAGACTCTGAGTTTCTCTCACATCTTTGAGTGGGTTCCTATCACATCATTAACTTTATTCAATCCAAACCTTCTTGTCATGCTTAGTATATTATTGGAATTTCCTGAGACTCCATAGAACCATCTGTAGTTATCAGATATCTCATTCCTATGTCATCAATGCCTACTTGTCCTAGGTATGTTGAAGATTGGACTCCCAGCTGAGGATAGCTCGAATTGCAGAGCCATATTGATGAATGCATCCGTTCCTCGTAGATGATCCAATAACTTATCAACCAAGCAAAGGATACTTACTCTGGATGATGAAACACTTAAGTGATATACATCATCTGGGTACCACCTTTCTTATCAGATTAACTGATTCTTCCAAGTGAGAGCTAGAGAGCATAACTGAACTTCATATGGCACATTGAGCATTCGGACCCTTAGTTAGATAGTTGGCATAAGCGTGATTGTCTATCTTATTGATCTCCTCCAAAGATATTTGTTCCTCCAAAGGTTTTGATCCTGGGACCTGTGGGTTATGGGCCCACCACGCTTTCGTTGTGCAAACTAGAACGTATGATACTTCATCTTGTAAATTCTTCAACTTGGCTACCCCCTTAAGAAAAATTAAACTAGGGGACACAAAAAGGGTAGCTTGCACCTTCTTCTAGATGAGCTAAATAGTATCAAGATGTTCAGACATCCCAATGATACTCTCGTGTATGAGCAAGAACAAGAAATCTGAAATTCCTCGCGAGCAGAAAAACAATAGCACAGTAAAATAGCTATAACTCCTATTCTATTAATCCAATAGAGCTACAGTTATATTTTTGGAAAGCATAGCAAACTCTCCACAATTTCCTTATAGAACACTTTTCCAAATTCTGCAGTTCAGGTTGTCGAAAGCAGTGCATAATAGAAACTATTCCCAGCTTGTGATAGCATCTATGTATCATCTTGTGATTTTCATAACTCCATAACCAACATATCTATCAAGCTGATTCTTATGGTCAAAGAAAGATATTAAAGTCTAATATCGTTCAAATTTTTGTTATGATTTTTGGTAGTCCAAAGACAGAGATATAAACCGATAAAGATAGGTTGCTCCAAAGGCACGATAGAGAAAAAAAGGAGAGAACCAAAACCTGACTACTTATTTTATTAATCCTTATACCTTAGGCCTATAAACTAAATGAAATTGTGAGAACACCCAACGAGATCATTGCAGTCATTACAAAGATTCAAAACAAGCAGAAGCATAATGACAATTCCATAAAGCACTAAAGGTGCACAATTCAATCATTGACTCAACTTACGATACTATCATCCTCATTGTACTAGGGGTAACAATCCTAAGACTCATCTTTAGATTACGCAAGAAAGTGATAAGTGATAGTTCTAAAAGCATATCAAATCAAGGAGTGAAGATGAGAACAAAGACTTCAAAATAAGCACCAAGGTAGAGATGAATAACAAGGGTAGAGATAGAATAGAGAAGAAAATATCAAAGTTCATAGAGCAAGGGTTTTTGTAGCAACTTATAAACCTTAAAATGATCAGTTTCTACTAGGCTTGCGTCCTACAGTCAGCATTGCTCTGATATCACTTTGTAGCACCTGGTTTTAAGGACAAAACCAGTTACACACCATATGTGAGCCCAGTAAGTCAAATCTCGTATATAGCTACAAATAAAGGTAATATCAATAGACAATGCTTAATATATAACATACTTAGTATAAAGGATATAACCTTAGACAACAAACAACGAAAAGACAACTCCGATCTTCAGGTGAAGACTCCAATTCTATTGGGACAACTAACTGGTTGATCATACACCTAATTCCTCCAAACTCTAGTAATCTGGTACTGAGCTAAAGCCAGAGCCATGTAGCTCTCACAGCTGTACTATAAGTCCTAGATGTTCACTTACAGATAAGTCCTTAGGGAGATGAATCTAGAGCACCATAAAATAGCATAATGCTCTAGCCCCCTTGTTCCATGTTGCTAAAAACAACTTTTAATGTTTATTGCATATTCCATTAGTCAAGTTACAGTATCATGGCTTTAGTTGAGCACTAGCATCATACTACCCAATGCAATAACCCATAGGAATCAAGGAATCCAGGATATCAAATAGCTAGGAAAATTACTATGGTTGCCAAGATAGACACATGCATATGATTAAAATGATATTAAGGTGAATAGGACAACAAGGAAGATCCCATGATGTACTTTCTTTAAACTCAGATCCTTCTTTGATTGAATTGTAACCTCCAAAGAACTTCTTCTGGATCATCAACTTCTTTTATATCACCAACGCAAAGCTCACCGATTGGATATGATCATAAAGCACCACACAAACATCCATGCAATCATACATCAAGCAAACAATAGGTCTAAATTAGAACAATATACCAAACATAATAAACAATAGATAAAAAGGTTATAAAGATGTTCTACACGTTACTACGAACACACAAATGCGAAAAGCACTCTAATCGGAGCTATAACGAAAAAGTTATCAATTAAACAAGATTTCCTTTAATAAAATAATAGATTAAATCTAACCTCAAATTTTAAAAGTTGAAAATATATTTAACAGTAGTATAAATATATAGATTACACAATTACAAATCTAACGCAATTTGAACGGGTCAAATCGAAGTTAAAACGAAGATTTTGTGGCTAAAACAAGATTAGTGGCAAAACTGTAAATAGATGAAAGCGTATTTTGGATCTAGCCGAAGAAACTACGTTTTCAAAAGAAGAAAACATATTTTGAATCTAATAGAGGGATTTTACACTTTCTAAAAGAGAAAACGTATTCTGAATCTACTAGAAAAAAAACTACGCTTTCGGAATAGGAAAATGTATTCTAGAAGTGCGCCATGCACTACATGTTATATTAGGCGAAACTGTAGGGGCTCTTTTGCAAATAAACCCCATCGAAGGGGTACGAGCAATCTTGGACCGTTGGATTAAATCTGGACAGCCCAAAATAGAAAAGAGGGGAGAGAGAGTAACCGACCAGAGAGGAAAACCGGCGCGGCGGAGCTCCATTACCGGCGAAGAGAAGCTCCCCGAAGCGCTTGGTTTGGGTCCTAGAGGCCATGGTTAAACAAGCCGAGAGCACAGGGAATAAGAGGAGAAGACAACGAACTCACCTAGGGCCTTCTTATGGTCGACTGCGGGTCTACAGCGTCGAGCAGCACGGCGGCGACGGCGATGGCGACGGCGAGAGAAGGGGGAGAAAAATCTAATTTACTATACGAGAGATTTCCCAAACTAGGGGCTCCCCTTACACTAGTTTTGGTGTGCTTTGCCCAAGGGGTTGGTACATATTTATAGGGAGCAAAACTTCCCACATCTACATCAACTAGCAATATGATACTAATTGATGTTGCACCCTCCATATTTACTAATGGACCTAAATAATCATTAAAGCCCATGAGTAAATAAATGCATGGGCCTTTGATATTTATTAGGATTATTGCATATGGGCTTTGAGAGTTGGTTGAAAAATGAGATATATTATTTATTTTTGGAATTAATTAATTTCATAAAAAAAATAATTCTAAAAAATTCTAGATTTGATATTTAAGCCATAAAAATACTCTGAGACCTCCAAAAATTTGGGAAAATTTTCAAGAGACACTTTGGAACATGATGAACCCAAATAAAGTATTTGGAGCTCATAAAAAGATTGTTGGGAACTTGGAACATAATGATTAAGGTAAAGGAGGTAGGAATTAAATTCTTGAAAGAAGCTAGAAAATTCCTAAAGATAGATATTCGTATCCTAAACGTATTTTGAAAAAACACATTTTGCACATAGAAACACAAGGTGCGACCGGCATGAATGCAACAAACATGTTTCTACCTTAATATAAATTTTAATCTAATGAAAATTTATTATTTCCCCATGTTTTCATGAGCATAAAATTACAAAATTAAATCATTTTAGCTCTATTTCAAGAGAAACAAATTTTAGGGTGTTATAGTCTTTTATAGGTGTTAATATTAGATTAGTTAGTACAGTTATAGTTAGTATAGGTATTAATATTACTATGGACAATACGTACGACGATTTCGATGACTTGATGAAGTTTCTTGAAATGCTTTTGTAGATGGATTGTTGTGTTAGAGTTTTTTCCGGAGGAATTGTTAGGGGAGAAGATGGTATGTTTGAGAATATGGAAGAAGAATTGGAATGGTTTGATGAACCTCCTAGCTTCAACGACCTTTGTGTCCATTTGAATGCAAAGTTTGGCGATGATTTCACACTGCAGGGGAGGTTTGATACTAGCAAGACTAGGGCACGCTATGTCATGATGCCCTTGCGCGACCCTGCTCACTGGTCCCGCTACAATTGGGTGCTCCGAGGTTCTAATGTGCTCATGGGTGTGGTGGTGGTGGAGAATGGGTATAGGCTGCAGGGTGTCCAAGATGGGTCGTCCATTAACAGTGTTGGAGGCAGTGAACAAGAATTGGGGGTCAAAGGGGAAGCAACTCAGGGTAACATGGATTTAGACAGTCAGTTGACGCAGGAGCAATTTCATTCAAGTCAAGTAAGCTATATAAGCAACGACTTTGATGTGAACGAGTTCGAATGGAAAGAGGAGGAGCAGGAGGAGGAGGACAGGATCGGTGATGTAGTTAGCAGTGATTCAGACAATTCAGATGATGACCAGGGACGTAGACATTCTATGACCAGAACGGTTGATGCCATGCCAGTACCTATTCATGGTATGCCATTACCAGTACCAACTGAGGCCTTGCATGCTATGTCGGCTCAGGATAGACTAGTCACATATTTGCCAGCAGATGATACCCCCTATGATTCATGGGGCAGAATTAGTGAAGCGCGGTAGTATGTTCTACCACCACCTTACACAACGATAGAGCTTGAGCAACTAAGGTCGATGAATGTACCTTTCAGGGGCGTTCCGGACTATAGGGATGATAGCGTGATGGATTTTGCAGTTTGTGACATCGGTCTCTAGATGTGTAGGAAATCATTGTATGACCATGAGAAAGAAATCCTTAGTAAGGGGATGATATTCGATACAATGTCAGAGATGAAGCTCTTCCTTCAGGACTATGTTGTGTATCACCATAGGCCGTATAGCGTCAGTCATTCGGACCAGGAGTTGAGGTACCACGTGATATGCAAAAACGATTGTATGTGAAGGTTAAATGCATAAAAGAGACAGAGTGATGGCAAGTGGAGGATAAGTAAAGTGGTCAAACCCCACACTTGCCTATCAAATAGGGGTAAAGAAAATCATCAACAGCTCACTGCATGTTACCTTACCTGTCGTATATTGGGGCTCGTTCATGACAATAATGACATTTCGGTGTCTTCGTTGCAACAGTCCATATATAGATTCGTTAAGTATGATGTGAAGTATGGAAAGGCTTGGCGTGCTAAGCAAATTGCCATGATGATTCATTGGGGTAGTTGGGAGGAAGCGTACAACAGGGTGCCTCGCATCTTATGTGCAATGCATTACTACAACCCTGGCTTGAAATGGTTTGTGGACACCGAAGGGTTGTATTTTCAGGATTTGTTGAGGCATGTCCTACATTGTGTGTTCTGGTTGTTCACACAAACGAAACATGCATTCTAGTTTTATCGGCCAGTCGTACTTGTTGATGGCACTTTCCTGATAGGAAAGTACAGGGGCACCTTGATGATGGTTGCTGCTATTGATCCAGAGGACCAGATAGTACCCATGGCTTTTGCTTTGGCAGAGGGAGAGAACAATGAATCATGTTCATGGTTCATGCAGCTTCTACATGTATAAGTGCTTGGCCCATCTTGCACTATATGTTTGATCTCAGACCATCACCTAGGGCTTCTTAATGCTGCAGCTGAGCATATAGATGGGTTCCCATCTCTAGTGCATAGATGGTGCATGAGACACTTTGCCGCTAATTTCTGGCGGCGTCAGAGGAAGAAGGAGGTATGTGACAAGGTAAATGCTCTATGTTGTGTACGTACAGAGCACTAGTTCAAGGAGACAAAGAGAGAACTAAACAAGGTGCTAAATGAAGCGGGCAAGGCCTGGTTAGAGGCATAGATGGAATAAAAGGCTAAGTGGGCATTAGCATATGACTAGGGGGGTTTCAGGTATGGCATCATGACCACTAACTCCACAGATTCTTTCAACCATGTATTCACCAGAGTTCAATTGTTGCCTATGTCTAGAATTGTTGAGTTCTCCTTTCATAAGTGCAACGAATATTTTATCAAGGGGTGGGAACTTGCACAGAGGAATATATCTAAGCAGGGGCGATTTGGAAAGGCCGAAGTAGAACATTTGAAGGAGGCCAAGGAATTGGCCAAACAGCACATCGCCGAGCCATATGGACCCCGCCGCCATATCTTTAGTGTACGGGGCAGGGGTGGCACAAGCTTCGGCGGCGAACATTATGGTCGACGAAACTACCGAGTTGATCTTGACAAAGTAGAGTTCAGTTGCGACATCCCTCAAATCATACATGCCCCTTGCTCTCATATGATCACGGCCTGCAGGGTTCGTGGGTATAACTTTGAGCATCTACCATATATGTCACACTTGTATCTCCATTCGAACACTGTTAGTATTTGGGAGAGGAGATTCGAGCCATACCTAGACCCGACATAGTGCCACCTTATCATGGTTATGACTACATGCCACATCCGGATCTAATGAAGGTAGGCAAGGGTAGGAGGAAGAAGAAGCGACTCAAGAGAGACATGGACGCTATGAGAGGGTACGGTGAAGACATGTACGGAGGGGCAGATTTCAACGACACCGTGGCAGGAATCTTTGCTCCATTTGCAAAGAACCTGGTCACAAGGCTAGCAGGCATAGAAGACAAGGGCAGCAGGTGCATATAGCATACATTTTTATTATATTAATGTTAATTGTTTGTTATGCTATTTAAAACTACTATGTTACTACCAATTATGATATATGTTTATTCTCTCATTTTGCATAATACTTTATTCCTTTTACATTTACTTTGTTTTTATGCACTAATGTTCCATCATATTATAGTACTCTTATTGTTTGTTCTAACACATCCATTTGAAATTTGAACTAGGATGGGGGATCATCATACGCAGTACCCCATTCTTGTGGTGCACTACGACAAGGACCACCGAGCCAAGCACCTGTCGAAGCTTCAGGAGGACATGCTACCTCTTAGACTATGCATGCACCAAACACACCGCTGGGACGAGTGATACCGGCCATACATACAGCGTGCCAGCTTCCTTGAGATCGTCCAGGTCTTCAACACTGGGCTACCGATCCTTGACCCTGCACTTCTCACTGCTGCTATCGATAGGTATGATTTGATACACGTTTGGTGAAGTACAATGCATTGATTTGTCTCATTGTTTGAATTAAAAAACTTCTTGTATTGAATTAAAAACCCACAGGTGGAGGCCAAAGACCCACACCTTCTACCTTCCGTGCGACGAGATGACTATCATGATGTAGGATGTGAAGATGATTCTGTGTCTGCGGTTGGGAGTTCTTCCAGTGACTGGGATCCTTGATAACGATCACTGGATGGACTTGGTGGAGTAGTTATGTGGCAGAAGACCACCCGAGGACGAGGATGCTAAGAGAGCAAAGTAAGAATTTCTACGTTCTAAATATTTACCATTTTTACACCAGCACATGAAAGTCTTTGGTTGGTCTCTTATATCACGAATATATGTTATGGTCTACGTCTGTCATTGATCTACATATTCTACAAATTATTTTGCTATTTAAATGGAGCGTGTAGTACATAACTTTTATGATGTGTATTATCTTTGTCTAATTTAATGTTTATTTTTGTTCCCTCAGCTCTCATGTAATTGTCCTTCAAAAATTTTAGGAAAACATCAGGTGTTAGTTCGGTCTGGATAATAGAAAACTTAGGGGCGCCCCTGCACCTAGACGCTCCAGAGCAGGAGATCGAGAGGTATGCTAGGGTGTGGCTATGGCACTTCTTAGGCGCCATCCTATTTCCTGACGCATCTGGTAACACCATCAAGTGGCCTTCCTCGACATACTGAGCCAGCCATGGGAGAATATAGGAGACATACTGAGCCAGCCATGGGAGAATATAGGAGCTTACAACTGGGGCAGCGCGGTCCTAGCATGGATCTATCGTCAGCTCTATGTTGCCTGCCAATGTAGTACAGGAGGTGCCAACCTAGGAGGTTGCTCCCACCTACTACGTGTTTGGTGTTGGGAGCGATGGCCAGTCGGGAGGCCCGTTGTTCATGGTTTACCTGTAAGTGCATCGATTTTTTATTTTCCACAAACTTGATGCCGCACTTGTGACTGACTATCCTATTCAATGCAGGCATAGAATCACGTGGACGTAGTACCGACTGCTCTGTACGTCTGGCAAGAAGTGGAGGTAGTTAGAGGGAACCCGAAGCGGCAGTACAGGCAGTACTCGACACGCTAGACGTCCTAACACAGCACCAAGTAACGACCACTTTGAAACTGCTAGTCGGTGTTGTTGCTTTTTTATTATTCCCAAAACATAACTGTAGTTACCTAACTTTCAGGTGAATTGGTGTCCTTGGTCTAGATTCGAGCTAGAGGGGTACCTGAGTCCTCGCACTGAGGATGAGTTGGACGAGTGGCTTTTTAACGGGCCACTAATTTTCGTCCACGTGATCGAGATGCACTACCCTATAAGGGTGTATAGGCAGTTTGGAAGATTGCAGCCATTCCCACCGCCGCTGTACACAACCAACAGAAAGTTGCATGGGTGTGACGACTATAACATAATAATTTAGCAGTCATGTGCATACATAAAGCCACTAACTTACGTTAAACTTGTAGGTATGATCGAAGGAATAGGTACAAGGAGAAGAATTGGGCCGTGACGCACGCGGGGTACATCCACGACTGGGAGAATAGGCAAAGGGTCCTGGTCACCGAGAAACCGCTGCACGGCCAACGCAACTTTGATCGCTACCTGCAATGGTTGCATAGGAGTACCCCGCACACATATGCAGCCCCCCTACACTAACAAGCCAATTGATGAGGATGAAGACGAGGATGGCATCGCTGATGCATATGACGAGGCGACAAGGATGGAGACACAGCTTCAAAGAACCCCGCTACAGAGATACGTGGTAAGAAATTTGAATTTCAGTACAACTGCACATCGGTGTTGCTATGAAATGTAGTAATACGAACTTGCTTGCCTCGATTGTGTATGCAGGCAACATAGTTGACAAGTTTGTCCAATGAAGCAACCGTGCGACTTCACGAGACCAGAGGGGAGCCGCACCGCATTCTACACGTCTTCGTCGATGTACATTCTATTCTCAAAGCCATGACAGTGGTTAAAGGGTTCCCATAACTCATTCATCCGTGTTCTCTTTTTTCACAGAAAGTGAGGAGGAGCTGCAAGAAGCTAGCACAGAAGCTCAGCTACATGGATACTCCATGGGAAATGCCCTATGACCCGGACCTATCTAGTTCCTTACGCTCGAGCACTATGCCAACACGAGCAGGTTCCTCCGATACGATGGCTACTGAGACCTCTTATGTTCGTACTCCCGGCAATGCAGGCAAGGGTCTGGCGGAGCATGATGTTGAGGAGTCTAAGGATGAGGACGAGGAGGAGGACTACGATGAGATTGGGATGTCTCAGCTTGGTGATGCACCATTTTCTACACGGTTCGACGAACAGGTATATGAAATAACCCTTCGCAATATATGTCACAATTACTTAAACATTGTAAGTAATGATGCCTATATTGTAATTGTAGGGTCCTAGTTACACTCAGCAGTACCGCCAGGTGTACCGCCAGTGAGACCGTACCGACGTTGGGTTCACCCCTAACGTGTTGCCTTCACATCCGAAGAGGCAACGACGTCCGTGGTACCCATATACTCCTAGGTCGTAGGAGTTCTTTAGGATGACATGATGCACTTGTACTCGGACACCCATACATTAATGGAACATGTAGTATGTCGAACTTATGTATTGATGAACTTGTGTTGTAGTTATGACTTGCTGAACTTATGTCAAACAGAGGTATTGTCGAACTTGCGATGAACTTGGGATGTGTACAAGTTAGTATTGCTGAACTTGTGTATTGATTGTCTCATGCACTTAACCTTCCTGCTGACCTATTCGTTAAACAGACATGACGAAATAACTTGGCTCATATGATAACATAACAGAAGTGCCTTGTTCCATTTGCGGCCGTTTTGACCACCACGCCATGGCGGCTGGCGCGTCAGCCTTGCCGCACCATGGATGGTGGCGCAACAAACCCATGCTAGCTACTACCCAGACTCCCTTCTGAGCGCATCAGCAGCAGCAAGATTTTGATGCACATAATTTAGCGGGTTTCGAAAGATCGCAATGGTGAGAACAACTTTTTATTTATCTTTTTTTTAAAATAGAGCATAGACATGACACAAGGTCATTAGTGATTAGTACGGTCTTCTAGATAATGTTTGGACAAGATGGGCACCAAACTAAAAGGAATGTGCGTGCCATGTCTTGTGGCTAAAGTTTTATAAGATAACACAATGTCCGTTACAAAAATAAAACAATGTTTGTTACATGGGTATAATACATAAATAGTTCAAATGAAACACAATGCAGCACCGAGAAAGTTCTACTACAGTACAAATACCAAATCTAAAGCATTGAACTAGCACACCTGTACCAATCCTCTATCACACCTCTACTAATCCTCAGTCTGAAATATACTAACTAAGCAACTCGTCATCCGAGTACCAGTCTTCTACCACTACCTCGTTGCTATGGCTAGGCTCACCTGCATTGCCCTGATCTGCCTGTCGCCAGTAGTAAGCTGCCTCCACTTCACTTGCGGCCTCTATGGACTGAGTCAAGAATGCGTCCTCCTCCATCTAGCTCATGTGGCTAGGCTCAACTGTATAGCCTTGATCTGTCTGTCACCTGTAGCAAGCGGCTCCGCTTCATGTGCGGCCTCTGCGGCCTGAGAAAAGAACGCGTCCTCCACCTATAAGCCCTCCTCTGCTAGAGTGATGAGCTTGCTCAGTCTACTAGAGTCATCCTCATCCTCCTCCGACTACAAGCCTGCCTCAGCTAGGGCGATGAGATCGCTCAACCTGGTAGTGTCGTCCTCATCCTCGTCCCTATCATTGGCCAACACAATCGGAGATTGGACGGTGTGACCAGCTCGCGTTCTGTGCTCATCTAACTTCTTTTCCTCATACCTTGCACTGGCCACCTCTGCGGCATGGTCCTCGCTGCATCCAATCCCTTCATATATAAAATGCAACTAGTTAGCAATGCGATTATATTACATTTAAAATCAGGCAACGAAAATAAAAAGGCTTTCAAGCACTCACTAGCACACAATGCAACAACATGGTCATTCAAGACCTGCATCTGTACTCTTGTCTTCTCCCTTGCCTCCTTTCTTGCCCTCTCCTCCTCTCACACCCTTCGTCTCTCCAAACCCCATTTGTCAAGCCCAACATCGATCAGGTTACGAATACCGCATTGTCTAGCAAACTCACACATCTTCTTTTTGTGTTGTTTAACAAATAGGTTGACATAGTCAGGTTCATATCCCCTCTTTCGTGCAATTACTTGCCTCCTGTAAGGTCCTAGATGGCTAGAGGGGGGGTGAATAGCCTATAAAAAATTCTACAAGAACCACTAAGCAAACTTGTTAGAATAACAAACGGCGCAAAGCGAGTTTTGCTTAGCCTATGGTTGTGATGCAAGCCTCTTATCCACAAGTCTAGTAGATTATGATCTCTAGTTCACACAAGATCTAAGTCACTAAACTTACACTAGTGAGCAAGCTAACAACTATTAGCAAAGCTACTACTAGAGCTACACAAGATAAACTAGTAAAGTAAATGCGAGAGATAGGATTGTGAATCTTATACCGACGATGGAGAGAAGATGTTGCCAATCACCAAGATGATATACAATCAATCAATATTGACAACAACACAATATGAAGTCCAATCACCGGGAGACAAGAGACACAATATTTTTGTTCACCCGGTGTTCACTTGTGCACCGACAAGCTACGTCACCAGTTGTGTCGACCAACACTTAGATGGTTCCTCGGTGCGACCCTCAAGTCACTTGCCCCTCAAGGCATGCCCCGCAAGGCACCGCAAGACACCACTCTCAAGTGAGGTAACTCAATGACACGCGCAATGTAATAGAGTTGCTTTTGGCGTCCCGCCGAGGAAAGCACAAGAACCTCTTACAATCAACCGGAGGTGGCCCAGAACAATCACCTTTTCTTGCCAACGCCTCCAACAATCTCCAAGCCGGCTAGGAGCGGTACTCTCCAAGAGTAGCAAGAAATCCACCGGCTAAACCACCCACAAGTGCCATTAGATGCCCTCAAGCTATGCAATGCACTTTGGGATCACTCAATCTCACTTATGATTTGCAATCACTTAAGAGAGATGAGTGGGAGGAGATGCTCTAGCTCAAAGGATGTATAAGGATGTTAGAAATCACGAGTTCCCTCCCCAAGGGCCGGCCAATGAGTATTTATAAGCATCCCAAACAAATAGAGCCATTATACCCCTTCACTGGGTCCTTTTCGGGATGACCGGACGCGCCGGTCATAACTGACCGGACGCGCTCACCCGCGTCCGATCCTCCAACAGTCACTGCGCCAACGGTCAAATCCTATGACCGGACGTGCTACTCAAAACGACCGGACGCGCCTGTCCCGATGATCGGACGCGCCCCTGGCAATGACCGGACGTGCCTGTCGAACGATCGGACGCGCCGATCGCACTGTCCCAAGCGCCCGCGACGCAACGACCGGACGCGCCCCTCGCAACGACCGGACGCGACAGTGTCCGTGTCCGATCAGAGTCCAGTAAGCTCCCTCAACGATCGGACGCGTCCGATCATGTGTGACCGGACACGCCTCGCGTCCGATCGTCCTCTATGAACCTCAGTTCCTTCGGGCGCATGACCGGACGCGCCGGTCCCGCGAGTGACCGGACGCGCCGGTTGCAAACCCTAGCACCCGCGTCTGCGCTGTACTGACCGGACGCGTCTGGTCATACCATGACCGCGTCCGGTGCAGCGTTCGGTCACCTCTGTGACCTCCGTTCGCCTCCGTTTCTTTTTGACTTCCGGCGTAGTGGAAAATAGGCTTTTCAACTCCTCGAAAACGCCTGAATCCTGCGCTCGCAAGCTCGGCGGGAGGGAGAGAGAGTCCCAAACCCTCTCTACCACCCAAACTTCACCACCTTCGTAAATGTGCCAACACAAACAAGTGATCACCACCTTGTGTACGTGTGTTAGCATTTTCACAATCATTTCCGAAGGTTTTCCAGTTAGCTCACTAGGCCCTACATGCAATGCACTTCATGAATTCACCTAGTGGCACCCATGCATCGAATAACCGATAAGACTTCCCCTCTTAATAGTTCGGCTATCGATCCTAAACCACTCACACCCTCTATGGTGTCTTGAGTGCAAAACAAAATGGCCCTATGGTTATACCTTTGCCTTGAGCCCATTTTGTTTCTCCAGAAGATATGATCCACTTCATATCATCATATGACCGTCTCGATCCATCGACCTTGACTTCACTTGCTCTTCACCGTTGCATCGGTCCGTCGGCGCCAAGTCTTGCTCAAGCTTCACCATCGCATGGTCCTTCGCTTCGAAGCCTCGACTTGCCCTTCACCCTCACAACCGGTCCACCGAGCCAAGCATCACTTCGGTCTTCATCATCTTGGTCACATGAGTCAATGTCATGTCTCATATTCAATGACCACCTTTATCTAAATCATCCACTTAGATACAAAGGTTAGTCCTAGGTTTCATCAATTAGCCAAAACCAAACTAGGGACTTTCAATCTCCCCCTTTTTGGTAATTGATGACAACCCTCACAAAGATGATTTTGATAATAAAAGTTTTGAACTTGTCATACTTGTCCAATCATTTTGCTCATAAGTAAGGTTTGGACAATTATCACAAGCTCGGTTTTGGTAGCATTAGCTCCCCCTACATATGTGCATAGAGTTTGGATTGAAAGCTTTGCACATATGCATTGATAGAAGTGTTGAGAGAGTAATTCTACCAAAATGATGCTAAGGTGTAAGAAATAGACCTTTGAAGCGTGATACCAATCGGAGTTGCCTTTTACACCATCCTTAGCATTATGAAGTAACTAGACATCCATCACAACTCAAGAACCCCGTGAGATCAACATTATAGTAAAGGTTCTTGAACCACTTGTAAAGATTAAGGCACGTCTAGATACCACATGTAAACGGCATGTCTAGATACCACATATAAACTATTCCTATGTATGCTAGTAGATTATTTCATCATTCAAGTTCTATACTAGCATTGCACCACACAAGCATGTATATTGAATTTAAATACATGTGCAATGAGCAAGTCATATGAGAATGCACAAACAAATGCAACAATTTTGTTTATGAGCTTGCTCCCCCTACTTGTGTGCATCAAAATTTACCCCTTTATCATGTTGAATCATCTTTTTCTTTGAATCATCTTTTTCTCTCCCCCTTTGTCAACACCTTACCAAAAATGTGATCAAATTGTGGAGAGAAAACAATGTTTGACGGAGTAGGTTAAAGTTTATCAAATTTGGTTCAACCTAGAATACTTGCCAAAGATATTTAATTCGATTTGAACCAAAGACAAGCTTCTTCACACCTCAAAATAAGGGTTATCGTGCCTATGTTGAATTAAACACTTATAGCAAATCTTCTAGATTCAACACTAGGTTTGCAAGCTCACAAACATGTCATATGCCACCACTAGATCAAAAATAAGCATAGAAGCAATAGTGGTAACATATATCCATCAAATTCATTTGATTTATCATGAATGCTCATGCATACCACTTATTATGTCTACATGCTCTAGCAAGTCCTTAGCATAGGATGAATGACATGTCAATCAACTTTACCTTGCAATGTCGAAGGAGAGGCATGTCAATAAGTGGGTGGGGTGCATTCAACTCATGTTTGAGAAATCAAGAATGTTCAATTCATTCCTTAGCTTGCAAAACCTCTTTTCATCAAGTGGCTTGGTGAGAATATCGGCAAGTTGATCATCGGTGCCAACACTTTCAATGGCAATATCTCCCTTTTGTTGATGATCTCTAATGAAATGATGCCTTATGTCAATATGCTTTGTTCTTCCATGTTGAACCGGGTTTTGTATCATTTTGATTGCACTTTCATTATCACATAGCAATGGCACATTCTTGAAGTTGAGGCCATAATCCTTCAAAGTTGATTTTATCCATAGCAATTGTGCACAACAACTCCCCGCACTCACATATTTAGCTTCGGCGGTAGAGATTGCCACACTATTTTGTTTCTTTGAGGACCATGACACAAGTGATCTTCCAAGTAATTGACATGTGCCACTTGTGCTCTTTCTATTGATCTTGCAACCCCCATAGTCGGAGTCCGAATATCCAATCAATTCAAACTTTGACCCCTTAGGATACCATAGTCCAACATCTCTTGTTTGCTTTAAGTACCTCAATATTCTCTTTACGGACGTGAGATGACTCTCTCTAGGTGAGGCTTGATATCTAGCACACATGCAAACACTAAACATGACATCCGGCCTTGATGCGGTGACATAGAGTAGACTTCCAATTAAAGACCGATATTCCTTTTGATTCACCATTTTGCCATCAAAATCACTATCCAAATTGCCATTTGTACCCATTGGAGTTGAAATTGGCTTTGCTTCTTGCATTCCAAACTTCTTCAACATGTCCCTTATGTATTTCCCTTGACTCACAAATGTCCCATTCTTCAATTGCTTGACTTGGAGACCAAGGAAGTAGCTAAGTTCACCAATCATAGACATTTCAAACTCTTTGGCCATCATAGCACCAAATTCTTCACAATAAGCTTGATCGGTTGATCTAAAGATGATGTCATCAACATATATTTGCACTATGAATAGATCATTTCCAATCTTCTTGATAAATAGAGTTGTATCAACCTTGCCCATCTTGAATCCCTTAGAGAGAAGGAAATCCCTTAGCCTCTCATACCATGCTCTAGGCGCTTGCTTTAAGCCATATAAAGCCTTCTTCAACTTGTACACATGGTTGGGTTTCTTGTCATCTTCAAATCCGGGAGGTTGCTCAACAAAGACTAACTCATTGATGATTCCATTGAGAAATGCACTTTTGACATCCATTTGATATAGTTTGATGTTGTGTGCACAAGCATAAGCCAATAGAATCCTTATTGCCTCCAATCTTGCCACGGGAGCATATGTCTCATCATAGTCAAGACCTTCTACTTGAGTGTAACCTTGAGCAACTAGTCTTGCTTTGTTTCTCACCACAATGCCATCTTGATCTTGCTTGTTTTTGAACACCCATTTGGTTCCAATCACATTGTAGTCATTTGGCCTTTCTACCAATTCCCAAACATCATTTCTTATGAAATTGTTAAGCTCTTCTTGCATAGCCATGATCCAATCGGCATCCCTCAAAGCTTCTTCTATTTTCTTTGGTTCCATGGTTGACACAAATGATGCATGCTCACAAAACATAGCCAATCTTGATCTTGTTTGCACACCACTTCTAATATCACCAATCACACTATCAATGGGGTGATCTCTTGCAACATGTTGTGGTTGAAGTACTTGTACTTGATTGCTTGAGCTTGGTTGATCACTTGATGTATCTTGATGAGATGAACTAGCACCATGATCTTGCACTTGAGAGTCACTAGCTAGCTTAAATGGAGAATTGAGCACTTGATCTTTATCATCATCTTGAATATCAATTACTTGCTTTGCTCTAATATCCCCAATGTCCATGTTCTTCATTGCTTCCACCAATTGAGTTCCACCAACATCATCTAGATTCTCTTCTTCATCTTGTGACCCATTGGTTTCATCAAATTGCATATCATGGACTTCTTCTAGAATGCCACTTGAATTGTTCCAAACTCTATAAGCTTTACTTATAGTTGAGTAACCAAGTAGGAACCCCTCATCACATCTCTTATCAAACTTCCCCAATCTAGTGCCCTTCTTGAAGATATAACATTTGCAACCAAACACCCTAAAGTATGAAATATTTGGCTTTCTTCCATGAAGTAGCTCATATGGGGTCTTCTCTAGCAATGGATGACAATATAGTCTATTGATGTAGTAGCAAGCAGTATTGATTGCTTCACCCCAAAATGATTGACTCACATTGTACTCATGAAGCATTGATCTAGCCATATCAAGCAATGTTTTATTCTTTCTCTCAACTAGACCATTTGATTGTGGAGTGTACTTGGCCGAGAATTGATGTCCAATGCCATAGTGATCACAAAGTTCTTCAATTCTTGTATTCTTGAACTCACTTCCATTGTCACTTCTCACTTTCTTGATTCTAATCTCAAACTCATTATGAACTCTAGTGAGAAAGGTCTTGAAGATGTCAAACACTTCACTTTTGTCACTAAGAAAGAATATCCATGTGAATCTTGTGAAGTCATCTACTATGACAAAGCCATACTTATTACCACCTATGCTTGTGTATGTTGTTGGGCCAAATAGATCCATGTGCATCAAATCAAATACTTTGCATGTGCTCATTGTACTCTTCTTTGGATGTGAGCTTCCAACTTGCTTCCCGGCTTGACATGCACTACAAAGCTTATTCTTCTCAAATTCAACATCTTTCAAACCATTGACAAGATTATGTGTTGTAAGCTTCTTCAATTGTTTCATGCCAACATGACCAAGCCTTCTATGCCAAAGCCAACCCATGCTTGATTTAGAGATTAAGCAAGTTGTCAAAGAAGTTTCTCTAGCATTGAAGTCAACTAGATAGAGATTCTCATATCTAAAGCCCTTGAATGCCACATTTGAACCATCCACACTAATAACTTCCACATTATCAACCCCAAAGATGCATTTGTAGCCTAGATCACATATTTGTGCCACGGATAGAAGATTGAAATCCAAGCTTTCAACTAGCAACACATTAGAGATGCTCATGTCATTTGATATTGCAATCTTGCCCAAGCCAATGACCTTGCCTTTCTTGTTATTGCCAAATGTGATAGAATTAACACCACTATGATTGTCATTGATTGAGTCAAACATTCTTGATGTACCAGTCATGTGTTGAGTGCACCCACTATCAATAATCCAATGCCTTCCTCTGGCTTTGTAATTGACCTTTAAGCAAATCAATGAAGCTTAGGTACCCATTTTTGCTTGGGTCCTTGTAGGTTAGTAACTAAGCTCTTTGGTACCCAAATAGCCTTCTTCTTTGGGCCAACAATGGGTGTACCAATAAACTTAGCTTTCACACCCTTCACACCTTTGGTAAGCACATAGCAAGAATCAAAAGGTATAGCATTAACAAAGTTCTTGCTTTGGTTCCTTTTATTGCAATTATGCTCTAAGTGCCCAACTTGCTTGCATCTATTGCAAAACCGACCATTGCTCTTCACAAAGCTAGGCTTTGGAGTTGCAAAGGCCGACTTGCCTTTCTTGGAGGTGTAGCCCAATCCCTCTTTGTTAAGAGAGAACCTTTGGCTACCCAAGCACTTTAGCAAGTGGGCCTCACCACCATAGGCCTTGCCTAGGGCGTGAGTGAGCTTATCCACTTCTCTCTTAAGAGTCTCATTCTCAACCATTAGTGAGGTATCACAAGTGAAACCATCACTAGTAGTGGAGGTAGAGTTGGTGGTGGTGGATGAAGAGCTACAAGAAGGGTTAGCATTTGTCATGATGATAGGTTCATAAAAAGATTCATCAATTATATCACATGTAACACCTATATCACATGATACAACAACCTCCTTCTTTGCTTGTTGCTCAAGTAGCAATGAGTGAGCTTTTTCAAGCTTGGAATGAGCTTTATCAAGATCCTCATGGTCTTCCACTAGACTCTCATGAGTGGTCTTAAGCTCACCAAGAACTTTCTCAAGTATTGCTACTTTTATTGAAAGCTTCTTACACTCCTTGTTCTTGGCAATAGCTATGTCTCTAGTTTGTTGCAACAAGTCATATAGTTGTTCTTTAGTTGGTTCATCATCATCATCATTTTCATTACCATTATTATCATTATCACTATCATGAGCATATTCCATTTCACTTTTATCATCACTTTCATCATATAATACCTTAGCTTCTTTGGCCATGAAGCATGAAGAGGATGAATCAAATAGTGAAGGCTTCTTGTTGATAGCAATGGAAGCAAACGCCTTGTTGGATGATTCTTCTTCTTCTTCATCATCATCACTTTCCCAAGTGGCCACATAGACTCCATTCTTGCCCTTCTTGAAAGTCATCTTGGCTTCTTTCTTCTTCTTCTCAAACTTGCCCCTCTTGTTGTTCTTCTTCTTGTCATAGGGATATTCGGCTAGAAGATGTTTGGTGCTATCACAATTGAAGCACTTCCTTTGTTGCTCATTGCTCTTGAAATTGTCATTTCTCTTTTTGAAGCCTCTTCTCTTAATGAACATGTGACCCATTTTCTTGACTACAAAAGCAAATGCCTCATCATCAATTTCAAAATCTTTATCTTCATTATTGTCTTCTTCTTCTTCTTCTATGATGATAGCTTTGCCTTTGGAGGAGGTGGCCTTGAATGCCACGGTCTTCTTCTTCTTTTCTTCCTCCTTCTCCTTCTCATCGGCATCTTGATCATACTTGTCATATGTCAATACCTCTCCAAGCAAATCATTGGGCTTCATTGTTTCAAGCCCATCTCTTTGTAGCATCATGATCAATATTTTGAATTTTCTTGGTAAGCTCAATAAGAACTTGTGGCAAAAATCTTGGTCTTGTGTCTTGTGCCCTAAGCTCTTGAGATCATTCACAATTACTTACAATCTATGAAACATCTCTAAGATTGTTTCTTCTTATTTCATCTTGAAGTTCTCAAACTCACTCTTGAGCCCATATAGCTTGGCACTCTTCACAACCTTAGTGCCCTCATATGTTTCACTCAACCTTGTCCACACTTCATTTGCCAATTCCAAGTCCTTGATGCCCTCAAATACTTTTGTGTCAATATTATTGTAAAGTGTATTGAGATCCATTCTATTGCATGTTCTATTTGCTCTATCTTCATCGGTGAGATGATCGGGATCAATTATAGCAAAATCATTCTCGGTGACTTGCAAAACTCTCTCATGAATAGAACCAAGGTACATTGTCATCTTTCTCTTCCAATGAGCAAAAGAACTAACACCATCAAAGAACGGTGGCTTGCCCCCAACATGATTGAACACAATTTGAGCCATTTTTCACACCGAAGGATGTTAAGCCTTGATTAAAACGGTGACCACGGCTCCGATACCACTTGTAAGGTCCTAGATGGCTAGAGGGGGGTGAATAGCCTATAAAAAATTCTACAAGAACCACTAAGCAAACTTGTTAGAATAACAAACGGCGCAAAGCGAGTTTTGCTTAGCCTATGGTTGTGATGCAAGCCTCTTATCCACAAGTCTAGTAGATTATGATCTCTAGTTCACACAAGATCTAAGTCACTAAACTTACACTAGTGAGCAAGCTAACAACTATTAGCAAAGCTACTACTAGAGCTACACAAGATAAACTAGTAAAGTAAATGCGAGAGATAGGATTGTGAATCTTATACCGACGGTGGAGAGAAGATGTTGCCAATCACCAAGATGATATACAATCAATCAATATTGACAACAACACAATATGAAGTCCAATCACCGGGAGACCAGAGACACAATATTTTTGTTCACCCGGTGTTCACTTGTGCACTGACAAGCTACGTCACCGGTTGTGTCGACCAACACTTAGATGGTTCCTCGGTGCGACCCTCAAGTCACTTGCCCCTCAAGGCATGCCCCGCAAGGCACCGCAAGACACCACTCTCAAGTGAGGTAACTCAATGACACACGCAATGTAATAGAGTTGCTTTTGGCGTCCCGCCGAGGAAAGCACAAGAACCTCTTACAATCGACCGGAGGTGGCCCAGAACAATCACCTTTTCTTGCCAACGCCTCCAACAATCTCCAAGCCGGCTAGGAGCGGTACTCTCCAAGAGTAACAAGAAATCCTCCGGCTAAACCACCCACAAGTGCCAATAGATGCCCTCAAGCTATGCAATGCACTTTGGGATCACTCAATCTCACTTATGATTTGCAATCACTTAAGAGAGATGAGTGGGAGGAGATGCTCTAGCTCAAAGGATGTATAAGGATGTTAGAAATCACGAGTTCCCTCCCCAAGGGCCGGCCAACGAGTATTTATAAGCATCCCAAACAAATAGAGCCGTTATACCCCTTCACTGGGTCCTTTTCGGGATGACCGGACGCGCCTCGCGTCCGATCCTCCAACAGTCACTGCGCCAACGGTCAAATCCTATGACCGGACGCGCTACTCAAAACGATCGGACGCGCCTGTCCCGATGACCGGACGCGCCCCTGGCAACGACCGGACGCGCCTGTCGAACGATCGGACACGCCGATCGCACTGTCCCAAGCGCCCGCGACGCAACGACCAGACGCGCCCCTCGCAACGACCGGACGCGACAGTGCCCGCGTCCGATCAGAGTCCAGTAAGCTCCCTCAACGATCGGACGCGTCCGATCATGTGTGACCGGACGCGCCTCGCGTCCGATCGTCCTCTGCGAACCTCAGTTCCTTCTGGGCGCATGACCGGACGCGCCGGTCCCGCGAGTGACCGGACGTGCTGGTTGCAAACCCTAGCACCCGCGTCTGTGCTGTACTGACCGGACGCGTCCAGTCATACCATGACCGCGTCTGGTGCAGCGTCCGGTCACCTCTGTGACCTCCGTTCGCCTCCGTTTCTTTTCGACTTCCGGCGTAGTGGAAAATAGGCTTTTCAACTCCTCGAAAACGCCTCCGTTTTTGTGGGAGAGAGAGTCCCAAACCCTCTCTACCACCCAAACTTCACCACCTTCGTAAATGTGCCAACACAAACAAGTGATCACCACCTTGTGTATGTGTGTTAGCATTTTCACAATCATTTTCGAAGGTTTTCCAGTTAGCTCACTAGGCCCTACATGCAATGCACTTCATGAATTCACCTAGTGACACCCATGCATCGAATAACCGATAAAACTTCCCCTCTTAATAGTTCGGCTATCGATCCTAAACCACTCACACCCTCTATGGTGTCTTGAGTGCAAAACAAAATGGCCCTATGGTTATACCTTTGCCTTGAGCCCATTTTGTTTCTCCAGAAGATATGATCCACTTCATATCATCATATGACCGTCTCAATCCATCGACCTTGACTTCACTTGCTCTTCACCGTTGCATCGGTCCGTCGGCGCCAAGTCTTGCTCAAGCTTCACCATCGCATGGTCCTTCGCTTCGAAGCCTCGACTTGCCCTTCACCCTCACAACCGGTCCACCGAGCCAAGCATCACTTCGGTCTTCATCATCTTGGTCACATGAGTCAATGTCATGTCTCATATTCAATGACCACCTTTATCTAAATCATCCACTTAGATACAAAGGTTAGTCCTAGGTTTCATCAATTAGCCAAAACCAAACTAGGGACTTTCACCTCCCCTTCAGTTCATCCAAGAACTTAGCTTGACCATCATAACATTTCCACCTGCATTTCCTAGTGCTCTATTCAAACGAAAAAAAATATATCATATATGTCCTAGCAAAAGAAAAAATATATGATTTCATGTTTACCACAAAAATAACCAACCTCATCATAGTCAACCATATAGCCACAATAATGGCCTATTCCAAGCTCTGAAGGGACTAGACCGTAGTTGGATTTAACACCACATTCGCACATGACTGCAGGTGCTTTGTAAATTAACCTTTCTTTCTTCTTTTCCTTTGCCTTTGATGGCTCCGGCCATTAATTCTTAGGACCACAGAGACACCCATTGAAACGACACTTTGTAAATCCATAACACTATAAGAGAATACATTAGTACACACACATATAGAGATAAACATTTAAACAGATACACTTTCCACTTACTTCGTGCTTGTTCGGACACGCAAACTCTAACGTATTCTCAGGGTTTATCATAGCTCGATCTCCGCATTCACATAGACGAGATTTCTCGAGTCATCTAACTACAGATAGGTGCTTCTCCTTAACCGTCATTGGCGGGTGGTTAGGGGAGTGGAACCCACCGCTCGAAGTGCTCACGTGGATGTCTCTCTCTACACCAATCGTCGAAAAGGAGGTACCTAGGGTCAAACTTGGCTGCACCGCCGATCCACTGAAAGAAAAAGCACCTCTCATGGGCCTACACAACAAGATTCTAACAAAATATTAGTAGCCTACTTATACAAATGAAGAAAAAAAGATAGTGGAAATAATTACTTACATTAAAACGACTGCATGTGTAGAAACAACGCACCACTGTGTCTGGATGCCTCGATTGAAACACGTTGACTGGAAAACCACGGTCACAGTTAGGGACAGGGAGGTCAGGAGGGACGGGGACATCTTTGCTAGACGCGTCGGGGTATAATTCTCGAGGATGACCCCGTTTTTGCCAAAACTCCTCCTGATACATGTCTCGCATCTAACAAAACGGTTGTAATTTAACAAACAAAAATCAAAACATCACAAATTAATGTCAATGAGAACCATTTGCATTACAATAAATAAAATATAACCTACACTTTGGTGCCAACTCTATCTTAGATGTAAACATGCAAACTATATAAAAACTATACTTTGGTCACTAAAAAATAAAATTTGGTACATCAACAGTGTGTCCATATATTTATTCACATATAAAAGTTGAGATGCAAACTCAAACAAGCAAAATTCATATAAAAAATTGACCTTAGAATACATGGTAATCATAATTCTAACTAACCAATTAATCTTGACATTGACAATCCTAATCCTAATGCTTCAATCCAACGTTCTAACGAACTCATATTTTCCTCCATACCCTAACTACTCATTCAAATCCTTCGATCCACCGTGGAGGCCGAGGAGGAGCTTCATTACCTTGACAAGGCCGAGGAGGAGCTTTGGGGAAGGTAGGGAGGACGCCGGCAAGGAAGGGTGCGACCAGCGGCTGCTGGCGGTGGGGCGGGTGACTGGCGTGGGCGTCTAGCGTCTGGCGGCGGCGGGCGCGTGAAAGGGAAAGAAAGGAATGGAGAGAGAGAGAAGAGGAGGCCGCCTCGCGGGCCTCTACTGGGCCCTGCCACGCCGTGCTCGATGGCGCGTCGATGCCGTGCCAAGATCTGTGGCCTGGCAGAGCTGGGCCACATCACCGGTCAGCGCCCGGGTCGCTGCCACGGTGGCAGCCTCGCTGCGCCGCCATGCATGGCGCGGTAGCGTAGTTTGGCTGTGTCATGTCAGTTGGTGCGTCCAAAAGTGTTAGTTTTGAAGAAAAAAAATAGTGTCAGTTTTAAAAAAGTGTTAAATAAATTCCATATACAGCATGCTGCCATGGTAGACATGTCACTGCTGTCACTGTCACCCATCATAATTCGAAAAAATGTTATACTAATGTTTACAGATGGATCAAAGCCATCATAGAACTAGGCATCACTGTAGGTTTGTCATTGCTCAAGTTGAAAAATAAGATAGTTAGATGCCATCACCCATTCAGGAAATACAGCCACAAGGTTGCTTCAGACCAAAAGACCCACAAATCAGTTCATAACTGATGCAATTCTGAACCACCAAGTTTGGATATAGTATATAACAACAATAAACACAACTTTGCAGCCACTAACCGGCAGCACAGAGTTATAAATATGAGTGTGAAGCATTGTTAAAAATTACAAACAAATAAACACTTTCAGAGAGATTTCATTACATGCATATAAGAATAAATGGATGGCCAATAGATTTTTGAAATTGAAAATAAGCAAACTTACTTGTGTTTGATTGTGTTCCAAGCTTATTCACTTCTTTACTCAGCCACAAAGCACGAAGTCTTGTTTCAAAGCCTAGAAATATCTCTTTGTTCGTGGCATCCTTAAAATCCTCACAAGCAAGGATCTTTACATCATCAGACAGATCAACCATGTCCTTTAACACAGGCAACTGCTCTGGTACTCCTCTTTCTAAAAATTGTACGCATCTCGAAGCAGTCTATTAAACTAATTAAATATTTTCTTAATATTTTTTTGTTTGGGTAACGGTTGGCCAGCCCGTTCAACCCAGTCCTGAGTCCAGCCCTAACCCAAATCTAAAGTCAGGTCCCCATCCCGTCTGTTCCGTGCTTCTCCGTTTACACGTGGATTCGTTGAAGGAGATGACTACGATGAGCCGACTCGACGGCAAACTCCTCCAATTCCTCCGTCTGTGATCCTCGCAACTCGTGTACAGATCCTAAGAGGCAACTTATTTGCATGTTGAGGAAGTGAGCGAGATTTGGCCCCACGCAAATGATCGCCAAACCAGAATTGCCAGCACATGTTCATGTTCGTTCGTCAGGCATAAAAAAAATTCTTAATGCAGTGCAATTGCCTGAAAGAGGCATACAATCTGTCGAATATACGCAATCCTTTAACATTTGTAGTTCTGTACCGAACTGAATAAGTGTAAGTTGACACTATTAGAGATTCCATTAAGTGTTAATATTTAATATAATGTTTAAGCGGAGCCAAAAATGCAAATGTAGTTTTGGAAGCCTGAACTCACTACTACATAAATGAACTTGCGCAGCGTTGCATAATTGGCCTATGTGGCGGGCACTGTTTTTGCCCATCACGGTAATTCGGTGGCCGGCCAGCCACTGAGACGCCCGCTGCGGTAAATGATTTACTGCAGCGGGCAACCTTATTTGCCCGCTGCGGTAAATCCCCATTTACCGCAAAGAAAAGTAGAATTTTTCAGCTCCTTTAGACGAACTTTTGAAAGGCTTTATTATGAACCCTGTCGACCTTCCTTGGTAGTGGGTTAAGAGGCTTACGACCTCGGGCGAAAGGGTAAATCATGACTTATAGTGAAAGTGAACAACATCTGCAGAGTGTAAAACTGTTATAAGAGCCATGCTCACGGTCACGAGCGGCCTTGGAACCCTTACGGAATAGATGATAAACACTGATGATGAAGATGTTCACTAATTATTACAGTTTATGCTATTCATTATTTATGTTTACCTGATCATGTGTTTATGTGGGCTCGTGGATAAACTTGTTGCCATCCTATTGCTAAAACCATGACTCATTAAAAGCTAATCATAGTTAAACCAGTGTCAGTCTTTTGAGCCTTATGAACCCATGTTATATTCGTTGAGTACGACATGTACTTACGTTTGCTTTATTTGTTGCTATATGTAAGATTTGACTTTCTGGACTCACATATGGTACGTATCTGGTTTGTTCTTAAAACCACATCTGTTTAATTAAGATCTGTTTGTGCAGTGTGCTATAAGAACTGAACGTATGTGTTGTGCTACATTGTTGCATGCGCCGAGCATAATTAGACTACTCAGCCACCTCGACGTCCAGGCCCAGCATTGTGATTATTTGGCCTGAATTAATTACTGTATGTATACAGCTTGTTGGTACCGAACCGCGTCAACCGTACCGGGGACTGGCCGGGGTTGCGTTTTCGCTGGCAGCGCAGCGCGTGGTCTTGCCTCGGGTGGGGCTCAGTTCGCTCGCTCGTCGAACAAGGCTTCCGTCGCCGTTTCCTTCTGGGAGTGGGGAGCAGAGATCGTCGAGCCCCTCCCATCCGACCCGCCACATGTCGAAATCATATCCACTAGGAACTCACAAGATGATAATAATAATAATAATAATAATAATAATAATAATAATAATAATAATAATAATAATAATAATAATAATAATAATAATAATAATAATAATATCTGTCCCGTGGTGTCCTGCGTCACTACTAGACTCAGTGGCTTTGCCGAGTGCTCACTCGCAATGCACTCGACAAAAAATGGGCCGGCAAAGACGTCTTTGCTGAGTATATTTTGTCGGGCACTCAGCAAAGCCGACACTCGGCAAAGTTGGGACCGAAAAAAACCCAAAAAAATGGCAAAAAAAACCCCGAAAAATCTCTGGCATTTTTCACGTAAAATTCGCGGCTACGAGACTAGCGGGATTTGAACCAGCGACCTCTCCCTCATGCTTTCCCTCCTCTAACCACTGCACCACACTACCATCTATGTCTATATTCCGTTTTGATTCCCCACATATTATACTAAACCGAGTGTAAATTGCTCGTTTGAGGCCCTAAACGAATTCAAATAAAAAAGTTGTAAACTACAAAGTTTCATAACTTTTCGAGATCTACACTTTTAGTTTAGAAAGTTTTTCCATCCGAGGTCGTTTCCAAAATTTGAATTTTAAAATGTTGAAATTCAAACGCAGTTTTGCATGATAAGATGATTTCAAATCAAAAAGTTGCCAACTACACTGTTTTATAACTTTTCAAGATCTACAAAGTTTATTTTGGTTGTTTCTCCATCCGAGGTCGTTTGAAAAGTTTGAATTTTAAATTTTTGAAATTCAAACGCAGTTTTGCATGACAAGATGATTTCAAATCAAAAAGTTGTCAACTACAATGTTTCATAACTTTTCGAGATCTACAAAGTTTGTTTTGGTTGTTTTTCCATACGAGGTCGTTTGAAAAGTTCGAATTTTAAAATTTTGAAATTCAAACGCAGTTTTGCATAACAGGATGATTTCAAATCAAAAAGTTGTCAATCACAATGTTTCATAACTTTTCGAGATCTACAAAGTTTATTTTGGTTGTTTGATCATCTGTTCATCCGACATGGTCGTTCTAACATTATTCACAAATCTTATATATCTCTCTTGTAGTTTCACAAACTACAAGAGAGATATGTTAGATTTGTGAACAAAATTACGTTCACTCTGTCATATAAAGAAAAGACCAAAACAAACATTGTACGTCTTGATGAGTTATACAACTTTATAGTTGAAAACTTTTTCATTTGAATTAATTTACTGTTTTAAAATGTGCTTTAAAATTTTCTTTGCCTAGTGTGAAAAAAATATTCGGCAAAGAAGCTTATTTGCCGAGTGTAAAAAAACACTCGGCAAAGAGCTTCTTTGCCGATCGACAAAAAAGCTCTTTGCCGAGTGCTTGAAAAAAAAAACACTCGGCCATCCACTTGGCACCCGGCAAAGAGCCGGTCTCCGGTAGTGCGTGGTGCGTATTATAATTTCTGTCACGTACGTACGTTCTCCGCTTCGTAATCCGGCAGCTTGTTGCGATCGGAGTCGTACGTACGCGCGCCCCGGCCCCTACGACTACGATGCATGTCTTTATATATATGGCCATCTTATATAATAATTTATAATCAACAAATCAAGCAGGTAGCTGCAGCCTTCAGCGTCCGTACGTACTCGCAAATTATAGATCGAGCTATATACGCGCTAATAAATAATGCAGGGTGTTGTTACTCTTCGATCGTCCTCCACGAGCGAGATCGATGTCACAACCGCTGCCTGCCGGAAGCACACGAGGAGGGTGAGTTCGTGGACGTCGACCTCTGATAGCAGCCGTCGGCGAGCGGCCGAGCAGCAGGCAGAGCCGTAGGGCGCTTGTGTGGAGCGATCAGGGACCAGGTCTTCGGCTGCCTATTCTCGTGTTTGTTGCGGCCTCCATGCGATAGCAAGGAGGAGTATTGAAAAATTCAAGTTGACGAAACAGATACAAGAGGACCAGCTAGCGTTAATTAGATGATGCATGCATGTACAATAGCGGTGCTCAGTGTACGTAGATGTATGCATGACTAGAGGGGAAAAAAGTCTCTGTTGTCCATGATAGAGGCGGTGCATGCCCTTCTATAAAAATCGAGTAAAAATACAAAAAAAAACATGACCAGGCTGAGCCTAGTATTGAGCCCATCGATGAGTCAGCTGTCGAGCCTAGTACCAAACTCACCGCCAAGCCCACCGTCGCGTCGTGGACCGTGATGGGCCACCACCTTCTTGCCCTATCATGTTGTCATCTCCTTGCCCCACCCTGCCGCTTCATCACCAATCTCGTCACCTCCTCGCGCCATGTACCTGTGACTGTGAGGAGAGAGAGAGAGATTGAGAGGAGGGAAAGAGCGAGGTTGAGAGGTGCATCCATGCACTACCTACTGGAATCTCGTTTTTTCCTGTCTGTGTGATAACACACAGAAAAATATGAATCCCGTCAGAAAAATTCTAACGGTGTACCCTCAGAAAAATACCCACAGAAATATAATGACAGAGGGTTCATCGTTAGAAACAATTTTTCTGTGGGTCTCACACGCACAGAAAAATTGTTTTCGCCCAGATTAAAACTAATTTTTCTGTGTGTTAATCCACAAAGAAAAAAGAAATAAACGCACAGAAAAACATATGTTTTTTCTGTCGGTCTAGGTGAACTCACAGAAAAATTCATTTCACCAGATTAAAAAAATATTTCTGTGTAGCCAGCCTCACAGGAAAAAAGAGTTAAACACACAAAAAAATTATTATAAAACAGTAGCAACAGCATATTAAAATATATATTTTCCATACAGTACTTTCTGTGCATGACTAACAAGGTTTCATTCGAATAATACACAAATCAGTAGTTCATCATGAATGGAGTCAACACTTATGTCAAAAATAGAATCAGTCTGATCTATCAGCACATATATCATATATACAGATATGATATCTAGTCATCTACATGTTCAACATGAATACTACAATGAATTCACAAATATGGATATCGAAAAAGAAACCAAACTATTTTTTTCTTGTTCAACCAATTGTAAACTGCTTCACCTTGCACTCCATCTCTACCTGTAAGAACAGTCAACATGAATACTACAATGATTACACAGGAAAAGTAGTCATTTCTGTTTCCAAAAAAAGTATCCAAAAAATAGGAATACAGTATGTACCAGCAAAGGGGAGACGAAATCATTGAACTTGTATGTAACTTCAAAAGGCTTTAACTTTTCGATATAAAGTTTTTTCAAGCCATCAATGACAGAAGTAACAACTGTCAGAGGTATCTGTTTACATATAACACAATAAAAGGAAAGATCAGCAATAATGATAAATGTGCCATTGACAAAACTGGGGTCAACTGACAGCATTTCTTTATATAGGGAAAGGTCTTAAAATTGGCACAAAAATATCTCTGTAGGGACCAGCTACAGAATCTTACACAAGCTAAACAAGTAAACTTGCTGCCTTTTCCTTTTGTTAACGTAAAAAGACAGATAACTGATCTATCAACATATACTCACTAATGAGGATATAACATAATTTTCCTCAAAAGTTCCTTTGGTGCTGATATGCAATAGATATTCACAAGAGCGATATTCTAGGAGCATACAGAAGAAAATTGTGAAGATGACATGACTACATGAGTATTACCTTCTTTGATGACTTTGAGCTGAACCAATTGTTTGTTAAATGGGATTGTTCCTGAGGGTATCCTGCATGGATAAAAAAAAGGTTTGTATCATAGATTTCCCCCAAGCATGAACTTCCTGTTAAAGAGTGCATTACTTACCATCCATTTCTGGATCAACAGGCTTTATTATGAACCCTGTCGACCTTCCTTGGTAGTGGGTTAAGAGGCTCACAACCTCGGGTGAAAAGGTAAATCATGACTCACAGTGAAAGTGAACAACATCTGCAGAGTGTAAAACTATTATAAGAGCTATGCTCACGGTCACGAGCGGCCTTGGAACCCTTACGGAATAGATGATGAACACTGATGATACTGATGATGAAGATGTTCACTAATGATTATTGTTTATGCTATTCATTATTTATGTTTACCTGATCATGTGTTTATGTGGGCTTGTGGATAAATTTGTTGCCACCCTATTGCTAAAACCATGACTCATTAAAAGCTAATCATAGTTAAACCAGTGTCAATCTTTTGAGCCTCATGAACACCATGTTATATTCGTTGAGTACGACATGTACTTACGCTTGCTTTATTTGTTGCTATATGTAAGATTTGGCTTTCTGGACTCACATATGGTACGTATCTGGTTTGTTCTTAAAACCACATCTGTTTAATTAAGATTTGTTTGTGCAGTGTGCTAGAAGAACTGAACGTATGTGTTGTGCTACGTTGTTGCATGCGCCGAGCATAATTAGAGGCTATCCGCACCGCTGAGCGGTAAGCGGGCCTGTACGTGAAATGTGGAGGTTGAGTAGCTACAGCGCAGGTCTCTATATGAATTTGTATGTCACCGTTCCTACAGCGATACTGCAAACCCAGCATCTATGCGTTCCTACACTATCCTCTCTCCAGCCCAATCTCTCTCCCACACCACCTGCTGCCGGCGCCGCGCACGGGACCCCACGCTCACTCGTCGCTCAGCACATGGATTTGCAGATGGGCATAGAGGTCTCCGCGCGGCAGCATTCCGTGGATGGAAATCTGCACAGCGTGTGGGCCCCACGGTTTTGCATATGGGCATACCGCTCACGCGGTGCTGATAGCCTCAGCCACCTCGACGTCTAGGCCCAAGGTATTCTAAGTACGGTATCCATAGGAAACGTGTGAGACTATCTACGGTGTAACTTAACTAGGGGTAGCAACAAGGTTAGGATAAATAGGAGCGTAGAGAGGATAGTTAAGTTTCTCTAGTTCTAACTTGGGTAAGCTGTGTCTTCTATTATTCAACTGGGGATATTACTAGGGAAAGACACCAATATAGGATGCTTTCCTTCGCAACCGCATCCTACGTGCGCCTACAGACGGGAGGTTGACTACAAAGGATCAACGAAGCTATATAGTACAGGCTATATAGAACTTATGTCACACATGCGATCTACCACCTTCCGGAATGCAGGGGACCTCCACGATTAACCCAAGTCTAACCACCATGCTTACACTTATGATTAATACTTTAACCTAGAACATCTATAGATTAAAGCACTCAAAAGAGAGTCATAATCCTGATGAACAATATAAATAATTACTTACTTGAATCAGAAGTTGATTACCAGATAGATCTCGAAAGCAAGCTCAAGTAGAACTTGGATCCACCAAGATACAAGCCATAGAGAGAGCACCGACAGGCCAGCACCTCCTCCAAACTCTTTCCTCACTATTCTATTTATAAGATTAGATCCTATGGAGGACTAATCTTCTCTTGATTGTTGGCTCTGATCCTGAAGATATGAATTAGGGTTTTAGGGATCTACTAAGGGAGGGGGGCAGGGGCTAGTATATATAGACCGAAGCGTCCATCGTGAGCCCTTAGATCAAACTAACTTAAAGAATGACGTAGATGCAACCAAGAAGGTGGTGGAGAACCGACATAACGAGGCGAAGGCTGACAGGTGGCCCTAGGGGTCGGGCGGCCTATAGGTGGGGCCGGCTGGCCCCAGATGGCAGCCCCTCGGCTCCCGCTTCGGTGTGGTGTCCTCTATAGTCCTCTGAAACCTTTTGGTGCATGTTTCGCGGTGGATAAGCATGATTAATTCTGAAATATAGGTCCGCATTGACGGTTTTTTGGATAAACCCTGCAGAAAATACAGATTCACCAAAACTCATGAAAATTTTATTTTAAGCCCCTAGACCTTTGTTGGTGATCACAATTGTGCCCTTATAAATGTTTTATTGATGGTTTATAATGGTTGTTAACTACCATCAACACGCATCCCATACCACACCAGTGTCAAATGCTAAGGCCCTAAGCTCATGTTGCTAGTCATGTCATGCTCAACTGAGGTCATCAGATTGCACCCGTGACAAGGATCGACAACCACACTACAAGGATAGACCCTGTTGGGAACAAGTATGCTATCGGATATGTGGGACCGGGATACCTCACAGGCCCACGTCTGGTCATTGGGCCGAACACCACAAGGAATGAGCCCCATGAACACCAGGCGAATCAGCAAGCGTGGAGATCAAGTCATTAAACGTAGCGAGCCAGCATTCTCGTATCCATGGGAAACGATTAAACCATTGTCGATGAAATCTGGTCGGCAGTCTACCGAGGGGTATACCCATGGTAGTAGATGATCAGTGGAGGTGCGTGTAAGTCGAGAAAAAAGTAAGGCCTTAGGCCCTTTGGTGTATTGCTTTAATATCTTCAGTTTTCCCATGCTAACCGAAATCTTTTATTGGTGTAGAGCTTGTTGAAGCTCTGAGGCAGGCGGAGGCCAAAGCGGGTTTGGCACGTGCTGCCAAGGTGGAGGTGGAAACTAAAACGCGCTTGGCACGTGACGCCAAGGTGGAGGCGGAAACCCAAGGTCTGCTAGCACGGGAAGCCACAGCGCTAGTGGACAAACAAAGGGATGAAGCTCGGACGGCGGAAAAATGACTCGCCGATGAACTACAGCATGAGTTATTCTTCATGTTAATACTCATCTTGCTAAGAGAAGCTTTTTAAGACGATTGCCCTCCTTGCCTGCAGTGATCTGAACCGATAGTCAAGCGCAGTTCCACGACTTCGCGCTCCGGCTAGAGGCCAGTAAAGAGACGATGAAGGCCATGACCGACGGGAGAAAGCTCGTGCTAGACCTCATCGACCCACGGTTGCCGGAGCCTGACAGGTGACCGCAGTCAGATGTCATCGTGGAGAGGTGCAGGTCGGCGCTACAGAACTTCAAGCATTACGCTGGTGGCCAGTGGCGGATGCAGGATGAGAATCAAGGGGGCTAAAACAATGGAGATGTTGATTTGTATGAAGATTTAATGGTGATTTGAGGTTTTGCTACAGTATTTTTAGTGGTAAATCAAGTCATTAGGGGGGCTGGAGCCCCCTAGCCCCCCTTGTAGATCCGCCACTGCTCGTGGCATCGCTTGTTCTGCCGTGGGCCATGTACTAGCGGTTGTCCGGTCATTCTACCCCTCGGTGAAGCTCGAACGAATCGATGGTGGCTTTGCCCGGAATCTAAGCGACGAGCAAATCACCGCGCTGGAGGAGGAGGTGTCTGATTCGGCAATCAAGCTGGCGGACGACTTGGATCTGTTCGGCGATGATGATCCTCAACCATGATGACATGTAACAAATTTATCTACGTTATGACGAACAGCTATGTATGAAACATTACGTTTAAGATGTACGAAATGTTAATATTTAATATTAATAATGCACTATTAGTCCTTTATCTTGTTATCTTCCCCAACTATTCCACACCCCATGGCGTTAAGAGCTTAGCTCCTGTGCGCGCTTAGGAATATAGGTATTGCCGAGGAGCCACTACCGTCTGCCCATGATGCAAGCACTGTTGCCCTTGCACGTTTAGGTGCTAGACCGAGAACAGGACTTCTTCTGGATAACGCGACGGAGAACGTGGCTGGTCGACGAATCAAAGGGTGATAGTATATGTCATCTTAAAGATGTTTTGTCACACTCCAATTAAAGGACAATATAGAGTGCATACATCTTATGTGCGCCCCAGGAATAGTCGCACACATAAGCCGACAAATTAACAGAAGTATCATCACTGTGTACATACATCACGATATTACATCACGTAGTTCTTAATATAATAAGCGGAAAAGTAAATAACAACTCCAAGCGATGTCTCTGCTCCACAGGGAAGGCCGACTGGTTGACCCAAACCTAGTAATCTTCGCGGAAATCCTCGTAGAAGCTGTCATCTGTTACCCATCCGGGATTTTTATCCAAAAACGAAATAATAACAAGTGTGAGTACACTCATACTCCACAAGTATAGTATGAGGGTTCATGAGGCTCAACAAGGATAGACACGGTTGACTGCAGTTAGCACTTTTAGTAGATCAACATTTTATTATTAATAATCATCAAGTTATGCATACGCTCCCATTTAACCCACATGATCACCTACTATAATTAAGGAGAGAATTTGATCATCATTATAATCTCATCATCATCATTATAAGTCATCCACATGTCAAGTAACTATTTATTCCGTGAGTTTTTCGGGCCACTCGTGACCATGAGCACAGCTGTTATAACAGTTTTAACACTCTGCAGAGGTTGTGTATCTTTACCCATGAGTCATGTTGCCCATATGCCCGGGGCCCGTCGACCCCTTAACACTCCCAAGGTGAGCAGGCAGGGTACACTATGAAGCCTTCCATAGGCCTCTTCTAACAGGTAGGGTCACGAGGTTTCCTCGGTAGGCAGATATAGAGAACTCCTTTCGATGACACAATTCCCGCAGGCTATACACATCAGAACAGAGACAGTTCTATACCCAAAGTGACGAGCCCCTCTTGCGCCCTTTCGGGTAACCTCTAACAAGCTAGAAAAGAACCTATTATTGAGCTAAAGCCAGAGCCATATGACTCTCACGGTTACACTGTCAATCCTAGCTTTTGCCGACAGATAAGTCCTTACGGAGGGTTTAGGGCAACATGATCAACATCATTTGCACCTTCACCCTATATTTCAAGTGTTACCATCATGTTTATCCGTTGGTTCCATTAGTCATAGTGTAGATCATGTTTAGTTAGAGCACTAGCATTCTACCCATGTGCAATAAAACCCATAGGGATCAAGGTACAAGTCAACAAAGACAAGGGTGTCCTTATCGTTGAGCAATATTAGACACATGCATAATGAGTAGATTATATAATGAATAGGACATCAAGGTAGGCCCATGCTATACTTGCCTTGGTTCACGAACTGCTGCTGGTCCTGCTACTCCTCGTATGTGTCTGGATTTCCGAAGTACTCCTCACCGTCTGAACTTGAACGACACGAAGTACAACACGTATTCTAGAACAGACATACAAAAAAACATTACTATGATTAGAACAGTACACCAACCATAAATAAAACTGTATGAAATGTTTACCAAAGTCATCTACGTCTCGCTACGATCACAACGACGCGAAATGCATGAAAACGGAGCTACAACGCAAAAGTTACGAGCTATTTAAGGTTCCAAAAGCTAGCTATTAAACTAGACTTAATTGAGAAATTTAAAAGCTTCTAACAGGTCTAACAGTAGCACTAATGCGTAGATTATGAAATTACGAACCTAACGCAAGTTGAACGGGTCGAATCGGAGCAAAAACGACGATTTTATAAGCGTTACTGCTGTGGCAATTTTGTAAATAGATCAAACTATTTTTAGATTTAAAATAAATCAAAACTCGGATTATCCATTCAGATCAAGGACTGCGGGTAAGATTTGGCAAAAACCAAGGGTCTCTTTAGGAAAATGACCCATGAAAGGGTATCGGCCTTTCTGAGCCGTTGATCTCGCGATGTGCGGTAGAGATTAGATGGGAGGGGGAGTCAAGGGCGCGGCCGCCGGAGCTAGGGGTGGAGACGGCAGCTCCGCCATTGGTGACGGCTGGAAGCTCCCCGGCGTTGCCCAAGTGGCCGCTACGGTGCACGGTTTGACGAACCGAGGGCACCGGGAGAAAGCGGAGACGACGGCGACCTCGCCTGAGCCCTTTGCGCGGCCCGGGAAGGAGTACGACGCGGTGGCCGCCATAACCGACGGCAGGTGCTCGCCGGTATGCACAGGAATCGAGGCCAACGGCTATGGTTCGATGAATTGAGGGTACCGGGAGAGCGGAGGCGAAGGCGATCACCACCATGCCATTTGCGCGACCGAGGAAGGCTCAGTGCGGCACTCGCCATGGCCGACAGTGGAGGAAGCTCACCGAAGCTCGCGGGGATAGCCCTAGCGGCCACCATTCGAGAAAACAGAGACATGGGGAGCAAGAGGAGAGTGAGGCGATGCTCACTGAGAAGAAAAACAGGGCGGAGGCGGCTCGGGGACGATGGCCGACGTGGTGGGGGCGGACGGCTCTCCGGTGACTTGCGGTGCTGAGGATTGCGGCCCTCGCGAGTGGAAAAGGAGTTGGAGTGAGGGAAGGGACGAAAATGGGGTCATGTTTCTCTTTTTGAAGGCCAGGCGCGGTGGGAGATGTTCCCACGATGCCGAACATGGGCGCGGGGCGGTGGTTTCGGCCTCGACCGGGAGAGGCGGCTGGAGGTTGGGGAAGGGCGCCGACATGTGGGCCCAGCACGTCAACGACAGAGGGAAGGGGCAACGGTTGCCCACGCCGACTGGGCCGGCCCAGCAAGAAAGACGGGAGGAGGGGAAGGAAAGGCGCGTGGGCCAAGGGGAAACAGGCCAACAGGCCGAAAGTGAGGGAGGGAAAAGAGAGTGAATAAAATTTCCTTTTCAATTTCTAAATTGATTTTCCCAATCTAAATTTCAAATGATTTTTAAACCTTTTAGCAATGGAATAAAAAGCAGTCACCACCATAAATAAAATGCATCGACATGAGTGCATAAACATGTAACTGACCTTATCATAAATTTTAATTTCACAAAAATTTATTATTTCCTATATTTGAATGCACACTTAAATACATAAATAAATCATATTTAGCTAATTTAAAATAATAAAAATTTTAGGATGCTACATGTTTAGTATGGAGAAATAAGTAACTTGAGAAAAATTATGGAAAACAAATGGAGAAAACGTCACATATATAATTATTATTGAAATACATAAAAAAGGTACATATCTTTAGTAGAACGTTTCAAGGATAGAAACGCCTAAGGTGTTCAATACGCCAAGAATTAGGGGTGTCGACGCTGTCTTGATCGCAGAGCCGTTATGACACTAGTCGAGTCACAGCTTTTATATGTATGTACCTTCTTATAATCAGCGATGCAAACCTCCATTCTAGCCGAGAGGTCCATCGCTTCGGTGATGGCGAGTCCTTCTCTTTTGCATTCGTAGGCGGTGGAGACGTTGGCGTGCAAGGTGAGGACGTCCTGCTCCGTTGGAATCTTCAACACCAGATAGACATAATGGGGCACGACCATGAACTTGGTGAGAGCTAGTCGGCCAAGGATGGCGTGGTAGGCGGTGTCAAAGTCTGCCACAAAGAAATTCAGGTACTCAGTACGGAAGTGGTCGGCGCTGCCAAACTAGACTGGCAAGGTGATCTACCCCAAAGGTTGGGATGCTCTGCTAGGTACAATACCCCCAAAATGGAGAATCAACATTGACGAGATCGTCCTTTGTGAGGCCTAATTCAGTTAGGGCTCCAGCGAAGAGGATATTGAGGGCACTCCCATCGTCGATGAGGACCTTCTTGAACCGTACATTGCGGATGGTTAGATCTAGCACGAGTGGGAAACACCCAGGGTATGGGATATCTGCCCACTGGTCGGCCCTACTGAATGTGATACTGAATGTGATAGGATGCTCCGACCAGTCCAGATATTTGGGATCGGCGACCGTGTCGTACATGGTGATCGACATGACCTGCCGAGCGGTGAGCTTTTGCTGGCGTTTGCTCTCGGAGGCGGCGCATCCTCCGAAGATTGTGGTGACTGTCTTGTTGGCATCTTGGAAAGCAAGTCGTACATCCTTAGACTGCTCCTCCTCCTTGCCGTCATCGGACTCGTCGTCCTTGCGCATCTGTCGTTTCTGTTGTTCATCGCGGAAAGCTTTGGCCATGCCATAGCATTGCATAGGATTTGGTGACACGTAGGCATTGGGCAGCTTGCTAGTGAAACCGAAGATTGCGCACCTCCAATAACAAATAGTACTTATTTTGACCTACTCAAAAAACATATGGAACTTCGACACTTAATAATTTTACACTTTTCCTATCTGATGGTCGCCTGGGTTTTGTCCGTTTGCCCAGGCGAAACGCGGCGCGCGCGAGCGCGAACGCTGGCGACGCGCGGCCGCACGGGGTCACGGGTTCGATTCCTTTTTGTCGGGTCCGCTCGGGTCCAAAATTGTTGTGCGCACCCGTTACCGAAAATGTTGTTGGCTCCGCCTTAGATTGCAATCCGGACAGGACACTGTTCAAATTCCTAGGTCATCGCGCCCAGACAGGAAGGGATTCGTGTTTGGGGGTCCAAGCGGAGGGGGCGACCGATGTTTCCCCTGCTCCTCTTCATGTTCCTCTTCGTCCAGGCCCACCAGAGGTCCTCCCTCGTCGATTTGGATGCCTACCGAAGGTCCTTCCTCATCGTCGTTGTCTTGTATGTTCGATCACGGCTCCCTCTCCCTCTCGTTTGCTTGGAGGTTGTTCTTCTAGATCTAGCTCGAATCCATGCATGGTTGGAAGATTGGGCGGGGGATTTATCTTTGTGATGGATGATTGGTCGAAATGGGGGATCCGCTGCATATATGTTTTGGGATGCTGTCGGTTCGTTGATGATTCAGGCTATGGGGAGGGGATACGGAAGAGGGGATGAGGACTGGTTGCAGCGGTGGATGTGGTGTTCGTTTGATGCCGTCTTCTATTCCGTGTTGTCATGCATGCATCTCTTCGTGGCCGTGGATGTGGTGTTCATTTCTTCGCATCGATGAGCACTCGGTGGCGTCATTACTTCTATTTTTGGGCTTTTTTCGTCAGGTCTCTTGTCTACTTTGTTGTCGGTGGTAGGAATTCCTCCATGGTTGAGTTTGTATTGGTTGCCGTCATGGTTGGTTGCTTGGACGACATGCATGGTAGTTGTGGCGCTGGGAGTGGGGGATTTTTGCGAAATGGGGAACTGCATGATTCATACTCTATTTTAGGCTTTTCTATTTTTTGTTGCTATTTGGTAGATCTGGTGTCTGCATGATTTCAGACTAGTTCAAATATCTATGGTAGTTTGCTCAGACGTGCATGGCAAGTGGGAGGAGCATGTCCTGGAGATGAGCATGCTTCTCCATGGTAGTTGTTTGCTCTGTTCTATTGTGGATTATGGATTGTGATGGGTGCATGTCCTGGAGAAGCATGCATTTGTAGCAGTGAGTGTGGTGTGTTTCTTGCAGACTTGTTTCATCATGGTATGGTATGGTGTTGGATTTTGGTTGTGGCCCTGGTTGCTTGCTCTGACGGTAGGCATGGCGATTGGGATGGCAAAATGGGGGTGGGGCTTGCTGGCAGGGCTCTCGTGTGGCAAGCAGAGGTATGGTGTAACACCCAAATTTTAGGAGTAATGAATTTTAAATAATTTAGATAAAGGGAATTAAAATTTTAGAAAATATATTTGGTGATGCATTCATGCTGTTGCATTTATTTTATTTTGTGATGTGGAATTTATGTTATTCGTTTTGGATTAGAAATTCTTTTTGAAATTTTTTTTTGAAAAACAAATAGAGAAAAAAAGGAAAGGAAATTTACCTGCTGGCGGCCCGGTTAACCGGCCGGCCTGCTTCTTCCTTCCCCGCGCTGGGCCGCGAAGACGGGCCGCTGCCGCGCTCCTTCTCTCGCGTCGGTGGGCCAGCCCAGGAGGCTAGAGCCCGCGCGCCTCATCCTTTCCGGCCACTGACGGCCGGGCCCCAGGTGACAGTCGTATCTCCTACCTCCGGTCGTAATCGAGACGAACACCGGTTCCAACCGAACCGATCTTCAATCCCCGCTATACTAACCGAACTAGGAGAAGTGAACCTATAAAAGGGTAGCCGGGGTTCTCTTATTTCCGTTTTCCATCTAAAACTCTAGTCCAACCACGTGAAACCGAGCGCTAGGGATTGGGGGGAGTTGGAGATTTCGGTTGCTTGTAGGTGGAGCTCGCGGGTGGAATTGAGGCCGTGTTCTTCGCGTTGGTGAGTCCGCACTCGTCTCCTCTAGCTTCTTGTGCTTTTCTTTTGGTTGGAGAGGCTTCGAATCGAGTTTTTGAAGATCACCGTCGGTCGACAATGGCGCCACCGTCCCCTTGTTGCCGCGCGTCACGTATGGTCTATCGTAGCTAGTTCTTAATGCCTAGATGAGTTCGCACGGAGCTTCTCTACCGTTTGGACCAAACGCGGGCTCGAATGGTGGTCTCGGTGGGGAGGTTCACCATCTCCGGCCATGGAGGAGTCGCCGGCCATGGAGGCCGCCGGCCGGATTTAGAGAAGATGGCCGACCTTTTCTCTATGAAGTCGAGGGTGAATGACAGCCGTCCATCTTTAGATCAACGGCCTAGAAAAGGAGATACCCCTTCGTCTTGACTTTTTACTAAAGAGACCCTGAAATTCTTTAAGGTTTAACCCGCGGTCCTTAGCGTAATATCCGAGCTCCGTTTCTTGGTTTTGAAAGCGTATTTTCTTCCGGCTAAATCAAAAATATGTTTTCAGGTATTTACAGTTTTGCCATTAGAATTGTTTTGGTCATAAAATCTTCGTTTTAAATCCGATTTGATCCGTTCAAGTTGCGTTAGGTTCGTATTTGCGAGCTCTACATGTTAGAGTAGTTGTACAGTTAGTTTTGATAATTTATTTTTCGAGGTTATAATTAAGTATTTATTTATCTATAGGAAATCTTAGAAAATACATAACTTTCACGTTTTAACTCCGAATTTGGTGATCTTTGCGTCTGTGTGATCATAGAAACGTGTAGAAGAGTTTTATAAACTTTTATTACTGTTTTGCTACTGTTGGTGTACTGTTCTAATTATATCTCTTTGTTTGCTTCGTGTATGTTTGATTGGATGCATGTATGTGTTGATTGATGATCGAATATAGAAGGTGAGCAGTATTTGGACGATTCGGAGTATTACTTTGAGCCAAGTCAGCAGTATCACTTGGAGAGCTTTGATCAAGGCAAGTATAACACAGGACTATCCTTGTTACCTATACATTGAATTGTCATACATATGCATGTGCTTACCTTGACAACCTTAGAGATTATAACTTAGTGATTGTTATCTTGATTCCTTGTCAACCTTGGGAATGCATATGGGTAGCTACTGCTAGTGCTTAAACTAAGAACAATGATCTTGTAATTTGATTAATGGATTAAGCAATCAACCTTTAAGATGATTCTATTACTGTTAAAAAGGGGCTAGAGCATGTGTATTATTTTGATGCTCTGGTTTCTCTCCATAAGGACTTATCTGTACATGATTATCCGGGATATACAGTACAGCTATGAGGGCTATATGGCTCTAGCTTTAGTTGTTCAAGAGACCTTTTCTAGCTTGTTAGTGGTTACCTTAAATGGCGTAAGAATGGCTTGCCACTTTGGGTGTAGTGCGAGCCCCTGGCCTAGTGTGTATAGGCTGCGGTTGTTGTGCCACAGGGAAGGGGGGTTCTACATCTGCCTGCCGAGTGAATCTAATGGCCCTAACTTGTTAGACGAACTTTTGAGTGGCTTTATATGGTTCTCGGGTGTTTGGGCTTGATCTCCCCACTCATTTGGAAATCATGACTTACAGTGAAAGTGTACACCTCTGCGCAGAGTTAAAAACTGGTATACTAGCCGTGCTCACGGATACGAGCGGCCTTGGAACATTTACAGATAGATGATCACCATTGCTATATCATGTTTAATTATTGTTGATTATTATTATGCTCATGTTAATGCTATTCGTTATCATTATTACAATTGATCATTGGTTCTTTAATGGGAAGTGGTTTATCTTGATGCTACTCAATTGCTAATATATGATTAAAAGCTAAATGCAGTTAAACAGTGTCTAGCCTTTTTGAGCCTCATGCACCGTGTGTTATATTTGTGGAGTTCGACATGGACTCACCCTTGCTATTTCCACCATAACAGATGAAGATATAGAGGAAGATTATCGGAATGAGTACTAGTCTTGGTGTCAACCAGTCAACCGTGTCCCTGTGTGGAGTTTCCGCTGAAGAATTACTATTAGTTATTAATACCTATTGTTCAAGACTATGTCTTAAATACTTATTCGTTATGTAATAAGCACTGTGATGGTACTTTGTAATTTGTCAACTTATGTGTGCGACTGTTTCCTGGGGCGCACATGAGTCTTTTATGCATCCTATTTTTGTCCTTAAAAATGGGTGTGACAGATTGGTATCAGAGCCGTGTTGACTGTAGGACGCGAGCCTAGTTAGAATGGTCGTTAATAGCATCCATATTTCACTTAATTCATGCTTCCTCTTTTCACCTTGTTAATTACTAAAGTTTTATGCTTCCTCTACTTTATTCTATTGTGAAAATACATTGATTCTATCTAATCTATGTCTAAATCTTATAGATGTCTTCTCATCCCCGTTTGTTAGCTGCACAGTACGTTGCCCGTTTTAAACCTCAGGAGCCGTGTGAAGATGGTGATCAAGAGCTATCTGATGCTGAATCAAGAGTTGGTGATATACCAATGGAGAATGTAGTTATGGGGTGGACTACGAAGTTTCATATCATGGTTCCTAAAGCTGATGTTTTCTTCCATGACATGTTGACAAGAACCTTGGACAACTACTACTACGACTGGAAAGCTACGTTGGAGTATCGTAGTGCAGAGTATAGTCATCCATGGATGGATTCCTATTGGGAAACGGAGTTATGGGTTAAGAAAAGGGATCCTACCACTAAGGAGCTTAAGGTGGAGTCAAAGTTCATTACCAGAGTGAGCCGGGCAACCGTGGAGACAAGCATGGAGGATGTCGCTTTCAATGCATTTGTTTACTACCATGGTCTACGCTCGGACAAGACGTTAAAGGGTGCACTCCGGCATTTTCCTTGTTTCTTACATGACAAGGGTATTTGGACCGTGCCGCCTGCAGATGATTCTTCCTTGACTTTACAAGCTACGGTGGGATTAGCTCGTGAATTGGCTCTCCATGAGGTGGATTTGAAGGATGAGTTGCTGAAGGAAAAAGAACTTAAGGAGCAAGCTTATAAGGAGATTGACCAATTAAGGGCGGAGTTAGGTCGTCCCAAGATTTATGAGAAGCTTAATTAGGCAATAGGAAAAATCCCTATGTAATAGGAACGATAGTAGTTGCGAGTTAATTTTAAGTTTGGATTGTTTTAAGAGTCAGTTTGTGGTGTGAACAATTGTGTGATTGATGGATTGTTATTATGATAATGTGTGATTTGGATCTTTGTAATGTGTGCTGGAGTTCTGTGGACATGCCTACAAGTTCCATGGTTAAGAATATTAAGTTTGATCAAAATATATTAGTTGAATATGAGGTTAACTTAGTTCTGTCCTTTGCTGATTTTTGGATCAGTCTGGGATGTTTTAGAAATAACTTAAAATCCGTTCATGAGAAATTTAAGAAATTTTACTAGGAATAATTAGACTTCTATATCTTTCCAACCCCACAAGAATCACTTTAATATCTATTATAAGTTAAGAGATATACCTGTTCCAAGTTGGAGTTACTGCACAGTCTAGAATTCAGAAACAGTTACGGTTAAGTTCAGTTTTTGGCCAATTTATTGACAGAATCAGAAAAAGTGTTGTGAATAAAAGTTGTAGGTAATTTTGTAAGCTTTCCAACCATGTAAAGATCATCTGAATTGGACGTCTGTAGCTCGAGATATGACAGTTTTACTGAGTTGCTGAAATTGGAGTTCGCCCAGAAAAATCAGATTTTGCTTATCTATTGAATACATCATCTCGGATTGTACTGAATTTCATCTTCTGTATTTTTGGAAACAGATGTCAGGCAGAGGACGTGTCAGAGGTCGTGGAGGTGCTAACCTACCCATTACTATGGAAGAACTCATGCAAACTCAGAACCAGATGATGCAGATGTTTATGCAGCACATGCAGAACAATCCCTCTGCAGGAGGACCACCGCCTGTGCAAGTGAGGGATAAGCGTGGGGAATTTTTGAAGGGACGCCCTCCAGTGTTTTCTCATGCTGCTGATCCTTTAGAGACAGATGATTGGGTGAGGGCAGTGGAGAAATAGCTGAATATAGCCCAATGCAATGATGTGGAGAAGGTGTTATATGCATCTGGTCAGTTACAGGGGACAGCTCAGACTTGGTGGGAATCGTACCAAGCTGCACGCCCTGACAATGCTCCTCCTATCACTTGGAATGAGTTTGTTAGAGATTTTCGAGCTCGTCATATTCCTGAAGGTATAATTGAGCTGAAGCAGGAAGAATTCAGAAACCTTAGGATGGGACAGATGAGCGTTAGTGAATATCATGATAGATTTACCCAGTTGGCTCGCTATGCTCCTAATGAAGTGAGGGAAGATGCAGACAGACAGCGTCTTTTCTTGAAGGGAATTTATTATGATCTTCACTTGCAGTTGAAGGGGAACAACTATGCTAGTTTTCAAGAGCTGGTAAACAAAGCTATTGTGCTTGATAATGAGCGCAGAGAGATGGACAGGAAGAGGAAGATGAAGGTACAAGGCTCAGGAAGCAACAACCGTCAGCGCACTAATTCTCAGCATGGTTTTCATCAGAAGTTTTAAGGACCGGTTAGTCAATGGAATCGCAATCCGAATCAAAGGTGGTCCCAGAATTGGCAAAGTAATCAGTCACAACAGCGTTCATCATATCCACAACGTCAACAGTATCAGCAGACTGGGCAACAGACTCCTCGCACTGGAAATTCCAATGTTACCCCCATGAAGAATAGTGCCCCCAGCACGCCTACTAGATGCTTTGTCTGTGGTAAAGAGGAGCATATGTCTTACCATTGTCCTGAGAAGCAGAACCAGCAGACTCCTCAGAGCCAGAAGAGCAACCAGAGGCAATCTAGTACTGGAAGGGTGAATCACGTGTCTTCTGATACAGCTCATGATGCACCAGAAGTTATGATTGGTACGTTCAATGTACATTCCACTCCTGCAACTGTTCTTTTTGACTCTGGAGCATCTCATACATTCATATCCAACATTTTTGCTAAAATGCATAGTATACCCATGCTAGCTATGAAAGAACCCCTATTAGTAAATTCACCTGGAGGTACCATGCAAACCAGTAATTGTTGTCTTCCAATTAGTATGGTATTAAGGGGGGTAGAGTTTAAGATAACTCCTATAGTGTTGAGGACATCTGGTATTGATGTGATATTGGGTATGGACTGGATGAAGTCAAATCAGGCAGAGATTCAGTGTCAGCAGAAAGTAGTAGTTGTGACTGCACCTAATGGAGATAAAATCAATGTGGATGTAGCAGTGCAGAAGCAACCAACCGCTGTGGTGAATCAGCTTGAAGATACTATTAAGGAGAATTCAGTGATTGAGGAATTTCCGGATGTCTTCCCTGATGAATTGCCAGGTATGCCACCTGACCGAGACATTGAATTTCTTATTGAATTACTTCTTGGAACTGCACCTATAGCCAAACGACCATATAGGATGGGAGTAGATGAATTAGAAGAACTTAAGAAACAAATTAAAGAATTACAAGATAAAGGTTTTATTAGACCTAGTTCATCACCTTGGGGAGCACCAGTTATTTTTGTTGATAAGAAAGATGGCGGTCAGAGGATGTGTGTTGATTATAGATCACTAAATGAGGTAACTATCAAGAATAAGTATCCTTTGCCCATGATTGATGACTTGTTTGATCAGTTAAGAGGTGCTTGTGTGTTCTCTAAGATTAATTTACGTTCTGGATATCATCAGTTGAAGATTCGTGTTTCTGATATTCCAAAGACAGCTTTTACTACAAGGTATGGATTGTATGAGTATACTGTTATGTCATTTGGATTGACCAATGCACCTGCATACTTTATGTACATGATGAATAAGGTGTTCATGGAATATTTGGATAAGTTTGTGGTAGTGTTTATTGATGATATACTGATCTTTTCCAAGACAGAAGTAGAGCATGCTGAACATTTGAGGTTGGTGTTGCAGAAGCTTAGAGAGCATAAGTTGTATGCGAAGCGAAGTAAATGTGAGTTTTGGTTGAAGGAAGTTTCTTTCCTTGGTCATATTGTTTCTAATGGAGGGATATCAGTAGATCCAGGTAAAGTAAGGGATGTATTAAATTGGAAGCCACCTATTGATGTTAGCGAGATTCGTAGTTTCTTGGGATTAGCTGGATATTACAGACGATTCATTAAAGGGTTTTCTAAACTTGCTAAACCTATGACATCTCTGTTAGAGAAGAATGCCAAGTTTGTGTGGTCAGATAAATGTCAAGCTAGTTTTGAGGAATTGAAGAAGAGGTTGACTACAGCGTCTGTTTTGGTTTTGCCAGATTTGAGTAAGAAGTTTTCTATTTATTGTGATGCTTCTCGTCAAGGTTTGGGATGTGTTCTTATGTAAGAAGGCAGAGTTGTGGCTTATGCATCTAGGCAGTTGAGAAAGCATGAGTTGAATTATCCTACACATGATTTGGAGTTAGCAGCTGTAGTTCATGCTTTAAAAATTTGGAGACATTATTTAATTGGACATAAGAGTGATATATACACTGATCATAAGAGTTTGAAGTATATTTTCACTCAGTCAGATCTGAATTTGAGGCAACGTAGATGGTTAGAGTTGATTAAGGATTATGATATTGAGATACACTATCATCCTGGTAAGGCTAATGTAGTAGCTGATGCTCTTAGTAGGAAAAGTTATGTCAATGAGATACAGACATTGTCTATGACTAGGGAGTTATGTGCTGAATTTGAATATTTGAATTTGGGAATTGTTACTAATACAATGGAATTAGTGATAGAGCCTACCTTAGAGCAAGAAATTTACAAGGGTCAGTTGAAGGATGAGAAACTAAAGAAGATAGCGGAAGATATAGTGATTGGTAAGTCACCAGGTTTTCGGATGGATGATAATGGAATTTTGTGGTTTGGAAAGAGGTTGTGTGTACCTGAGGATCAAACTGTTAGACAAGCAATTCTTCGCGAAGCTCATGAGTCAGCTTATTCTATTCATCCTGGTAGTACTAAGATGTATTTGGATCTGAAACAGAAATATTGGTGGGTTGGATTAAAGCGAGATGTGGCTGAGTATGTGGCATTGTGTGACACTTATCAGAGGGTGAAAGCAGAGCATCAGAGACCTGCTGGATTGTTGCAACCAATGAAGATTCCTGAATGGAAGTGGGAAGAAGTTGGTATGGACTTTATAGTGGGGTTACCTCGTACTCAGAAAGGTTATGACTCTATTTGGGTGATAGTAGATCGATTAACCAAAGTTGCTCATTTTATACCCGTTAAGACTACTTACCGTGGACCAAAATTGGCAGAGTTGTATATGGAGAGGATAGTATGTTTGCATGGAGTTCCAAAGAAGATTGTATCTGATCGAGGATCGCAGTTTACGTCACATTTTTGGAAAGCTGTGCATGAATCATTGGGAACAAAATTGAATTTTAGTACAGCATATCATCCACAGACAGATGGACAGACTGAAAGGACCAACCAGGTATTAGAGGATATGTTGAGAGCTTGTGCATTGCAATATGGAACTAGTTGGGATAAGAGTTTGCCTTATGCAGAATTTTCTTACAATAATAGTTATCAACAGAGTCTTAAGATGGCACCGTTTGAAGCTTTGTATGGACGTAAGTGTAGAACTCCATTGTTTTGGGATCAGACAGGTGAATCTCAGGTGTTTGGTACAGATGTTCTTAGAAACGCAGAAGATCAAGTGCGAGTGATTCGTGAGAATTTGAGAGTAGCACAATCTCGTCAGAAGAGTTATGCTGACAATAGAAGAAGAGATTTAGTTTTTGAAGTAGGTGATTATGTCTATTTGAAGGTGTCACCGATGAGAAGTGTGAAGAGGTTTAACATGAAAGGTAAACTAGCACCAAGGTATGTTGGACCATTTAAAGTTATTACCAGACGTGGGGAAGTTGCTTATCAATTAGAGTTGCCTGAGAATTTATCTGGAGTACATGATGTGTTCTATGTTTCACAACTTAAGAAGTGTTTGCGTGTGCCTGAGGAGCAGATACCTTTAGAAGAGTTGACTGTTAAGGAAGATCTTACATATGAAGAGTTTCCGATCAAGATTTTAGAAACTGCTGAGAGAGTTACTCGAAGTCGGGTTATTAAAATGTGCAAAGTGCAGTGGAATCGATATTCAGAGGCAGAGGCAACTTGGGAAAGAGAGGATGAATTGAGGAAATCATATCCGCAGTTGTTTGAGTAAGCAGTTCAATCTCGAGGACGAGATTCTTTTAAGGGGGTAGAATTTGTAACACCCAAATTTTAGGAGTAATGAATTTTACATAATTTAGATAAAGGGAATTAAAATTTTAGAAAATATATTTGGTGATGCATTCATGCTGTTGCATTTATTTTATTTTGTGATGTGGAATTTATGTTATTCGTTTTGGATTAGAAATTCTTTTTGAAAATTTTTTTTGAAAAACAAATAGAGAAAAAAAAGGAAAGGAAGTTTACCTGCTGGCGGCCCGGTTAACCGGCCGGCCTGCTTCTTCCTTCCCCGCGCTGGGCCGCGAAGACGGGCCGCTGCCGCGCTCCTTCTCTCGCGTCGGTGGGCCAGCCCAGGAGGCTAGAGCCCGCGCGCCTCATCCTTTCCGGCCGCTGACGGGCGGGCCCCAGGTGACAGTCGTATCTCCTACCTCCGTTCGTAATCGAGACGAACACCGGTTCCAACCGAACCGATCTTCAATCCCCGCTATACTAACCGAACTAGGAGAAGTGAACCTATAAAAGGGTAGCCGGGGTTCTCTTATTTCCGTTTTCCATCTAAAACTCTAGTCCAACCACGTGAAACCGAGCGCTAGGGATTGGGGGGAGTTGGAGATTTCGGTTGCTTGTAGGTGGAGCTCGCGGGTGGAATTGAGGCCGTGTTCTTCGCGTTGGTGAGTCCGCACTCGTCTCCTCTAGCTTCTTGTGCTTTTCTTTTGGTTGGAGAGGCTTCGAATCGAGTTTTTGAAGATCACCGTCGGTCGACAATGGCACCACCGTCCCCTTGTTGCCGCGCGTCACGTATGGTCTATCGTAGCTAGTTCTTAATGCCTAGATGAGTTCGCACGGAGCTTCTCTACCGTTTGGACCAAACGCGGGCTCGAATGGTGGTCTCGGTGGGGAGGTTCACCATCTCCGGCCATGGAGGAGTCGCCGGCCATGGAGGCCGCCGGCCGGATTTAGAGAAGATGGCCGACCTTTTCTCTGTGAAGTCGAGGGTGAATGACAGCCGTCCATCTTTAGATCAACGGCCTAGAAAAGGAGATACCCCTTCGTCTTGACTTTTTACTAAAGAGACCCTGAAATTCTTTAAGGTTTAACCCGCGGTCCTTAGCGTAATATCCGAGCTCCGTTTCTTGGTTTTGAAAGCGTATTTTCTTCCGGCTAAATCAAAAATACGTTTTCAGGTATTTACAGTTTTGCCATTAGAATTGTTTTGGTCATAAAATCTTCGTTTTAAATCCGATTTGATCCGTTCAAGTTGCGTTAGGTTCGTATTTGTGAGCTCTACATGTTAGAGTAGTTGTACAGTTAGTTTTGATAATTTATTTTTCGAGGTTATAATTAAGTATTTATTTATCTATAGGAAATCTTAGAAAATACATAACTTTCACGTTTTAACTCCGAATTTGGTGATCTTTGCGTCTGTGTGATCATAGAAACGTGTAGAAGAGTTTTATAAACTTTTATTACTGTTTTGCTACTGTTGGTGTACTGTTCTAATTATATCTCTTTGTTTGCTTCGTGTATGTTTGATTGGATGCATGTATGTGTTGATTGATGATCGAATATAGAAGGTGAGCAGTATTTGGACGATTCGGAGTATTACTTTGAGCCAAGTCAGCAGTATCACTTGGAGAGCTTTGATCAAGGCAAGTATAACACAGGACTATCCTTGTTACCTATACATTGAATTGTCATACATATGCATGTGCTTACCTTGACAACCTTAGAGATTATAACTTAGTGATTGTTATCTTGATTCCTTGTCAACCTTGGGAATGCATATGGGTAGCTACTGCTAGTGCTTAAACTAAGAACAATGATCTTGTAATTTGATTAATGGATTAAGCAATCAACCTTTAAGATGATTCTATTACTGTTAAAAAGGGGCTAGAGCATGTGTATTATTTTGATGCTCTGGTTTCTCTCCATAAGGACTTATCTGTACATGATTATCCGGGATATACAGTACAGCTGTGAGGGCTATATGGCTCTGGCTTTAGTTGTTCAAGAGACCTTTTCTAGCTTGTTAGTGGTTACCTTAAATGGCGTAAGAATGGCTTGCCACTTTGGGTGTAGTGCGAGCCCCTGGCCTAGTGTGTATAGGCTGCGGTTGTTGTGCCACAGGGAAGGGGGGTTCTATATCTGCCTGCCGAGTGAATCTAATGGCCCTAACTTGTTAGACGAACTTTTGAGTGGCTTTATATGGTTCTCGGGTGTTTGGGCTTGATCTCCCCACTCATTTGGAAATCATGACTTACAGTGAAAGTGTACACCTCTGCGCAGAGTTAAAAACTGGTATACTAGCCGTGCTCACGGATACGAGCGGCCTTGGAACATTTACAGATAGATGATCACCATTGCTATATCATGTTTAATTATTGTTGATTATTATTATGCTCATGTTAATGCTATTCGTTATCATTATTACAATTGATCATTGGTTCTTTAATGGGAAGTGATTTATCTTGATGCTACTCAATTGCTAATATATGATTAAAAGCTAAATGCAGTTAAACAGTGTCTAGCCTTTTTGAGCCTCATGCACCCTGTGTTATATTTGTGGAGTTCGACATGGACTCACCCTTGCTATTTTCACCATAACAGATGAAGATATAGAGGAAGATTATCGGAATGAGTACTAGTCTTGGTGTCAACCAGTCAACCGTGTCCCTGTGTGGAGTTTCCGCTGAAGAATTACTATTAGTTATTAATACCTATTGTTCAAGACTATGTCTTAAATACTTATTCGTTATGTAATAAGCACTGTGATGGTACTTTGTAATTTGTCAACTTATGTGTGCGACTGTTTCCTGGGGCGCACATGAGTCTTTTATGCATCCTATTTTTGTCCTTAAAAATGGGTGTGACATATGGGGTGGTGGGGTTTTCATTTGTTCCATTTCTGCAGTACTAGTATATTGCCCGTGCTAACGCTACGGTAATATTTCGTACATACACGTCAGAACAACCGAAAGACAATAAACAAAATCATTTAAAAAAACAAAATTTGGTTGAATTCACGCCAAAAATATTTGAAATGAGGAGACTGAACAAGGCAATATCAATTAACATTCTCATCGCCACTTGAAAAATGAACATCGAACAAGCTCGGTGGCTACATATGGGGAAACAAGTAACACCAAAGAAGATTGTGCACTGTAGACACAAAAAAAAAGAATAATATTTCCCCTGAAAGCTATAGTCATCTTCCGAAAACAAAATAAGATTCTAAACATAGGCCTGGTTTAGTTTCCACCCAAAAACGTTACACTCTGGAACTAAACAAGGCCATAGAAGGTATAATAAACATTACTACTGCAAAAGAGCAAAAGTATTCTCACAAACACTATGCTATCGATGAGGTGTGATAATCATTTACTTTCCTATCTAATTTTGTTGAGATTTACAAAACTTACTCTCAGTAGTCCAAAGCCTGACGATACGTTTACAATTATTCCAAAGGAGGATAACTGAAGAAGAGAAAGGCAGAAAGCAGTTCCTCTGACAATTTTGGCACCATAACAGATTGTTTCCATACATTGTACAGCTTCCTCGTATGTTTCTTTTGAATTTAACTTCATCCATTCAAATCTCTGATTTACATTCATGCTGAATTTAGTACAGCCGAAATTAGATTTTATTACTGGCTCAGAAAGTCCAAAACATAACGAAACAGCCAAAAATAACCCTATGGGTACATCCATGTTCGGAACTAAAAAAGAATCATCTGATTTTCCTACTGGCTCAGAATGTCCAAAACATATGCTAGCACCGTCAGTCTCACCCCAAAAATCTTAAGCGGAAAAGTATCACTTTTTCTGCTTAGCCAAATTCACTAAGCACCAACAGAGAGGGAGAAGCGAGTGAGAAGGGGTTGCCATACTTACATGCTGCTCAATTGACATAACACCAAATGTTTTGCTTAACCAAAGAGAGCTCTACAGTCTGTGCATCTCTTCGATCAAACTTCTCTATCATCTTGCTGCTCTTGTCAGCAATATCTGATTATAGCTATGTAACAGCCATACAATAGTTCCATATATAGCCATATAATTATAGCTAGTGGACTTTTCTGAAATTCAAGCAGCAGAGCAATAGTGTTTATTATTTGATATATCTAGCTCTGCTAGGAAAGATTTTTCAATAATTCCAGCATGCAGACATTTAGAACCCCTGTTTCATCCTGTGTAACAGAAATCATCACCATAAGCAAGTGACTGAAATTACTGTAAATTAAAGAATATAAGTTGAGGATGCACCATTCTATGACGGCTAAAGAATAATCATGACTGAATATCAAATCAATCAATTCGATAAACACAGTTTAAGAAATGATCATGACTGAATGATCAACTCATTTGATAAAAACAGATCAATCCACAGAGCTTCTTACAGAAGTCAATTCCCATATAAACAGATCCTAAACCCAGACAAATATGACATGAGATGATGTTCAACCAAAATCAGAGTATTTTTATTTGTCAATGTAAGATACACGTAGGCAAAAAAATCACAAAAAAGACAAAATTGTCTGAAATGAGAAGGATCATCAACAGAATAAAATCAAGTCTTATCCAAATACTTTTTTATAGCCAGCCACAAATTGCCATTTCAAAGTGGTACTAATGTTATCAGTAAACACAGCTAGCTACATAACAATGTGGCACAAGTTATCATATTTCAACAATAGGGTAATCCATTACTGTTGAGGTGGCTAAGTTTCTCAGAATTAATAGTAGACTATCTCAGCAACCAAGATGGCATAAAGTATTAACTTATTCTAGACAGTTACAGAAGATATTACACTGAGCTTAAACCTGAAAGTCATACATTCAGGATGGAACAAAATAGAAAGAAAAATAGTAAAATACTCATAAAGTGCACAACTAAGCGGCTACAAGATATAAGGTGCAATTGCAATACTGAAATAAACAAAAACACAGAACATTGACATATAACAACTGATTATATATTAGTATCATCGTGATTTTACTATATATGCCAGCTAATTCAACCCTGTTTTACCTTATGTTTAGAATTTTACGATGCTTCGCTCTATACCAATATCTATATTTATAAAATAACAGAATATGGTAATAAGAAAAACCAAACCTCCAATTTCTTTGCCTTACTGTAGATTTCCCCTGGCGCAGACAAGGAGGGATAAAAAATAAAGTTGCAAATGCTGACAAGTTTGTGAGTGACTGGTATATTCCTAAAGCTTTCAGAACACCGTCGATGTTTCTTGAAATCATATATAGAAACATTTACAGGTTGAGCATGTTTCAGTTGTCCCATGCATTCCAGAAGCTGTTCTGTATCAAATGCATCTGCAAGCAAAGAATACAGTTCATCTCACATGTCAACAAATGAATTCAGCTCTGATCGCTGCCACAGGCAGGGCGCTCGAAACAGAAATGCAGTACAGAGTGATCAAAATTGTAGTCTTCTGAATGCGCAGACTCTTCAGCAGTTAGGCACTTAGGCCATGGTAGAATGAGAGTGCATGCAGTCAACATTCAGAAAAACAACATGAATGAATTGTGTAACACAGGAGAACTACCGATAAGTGGAGCATTCAGACAACTACAGCAGGAAATCTAAGGCTAATTCGTCATGTGCCTTAATGGGACATCCGGAAAAGCACAAAACTATATTACATTAATCAGGAATGCTAGCCCTAAGAAAAAAAAACTGAGGATGGTGGTAGATTGTTAACCTCAAGATGTTCTGGGCGGCCGGCGCTGTTTTGGGCTCATCGATGCTCGAGGGCTGTGGCTGCGGCAGTCCTGTATCTCGGCGCGCCGGACGTTGAGGCCCGCCATCGAGGAGACCATCGAGACGCTGGTGGGTGCGTGGCGTGCTGCCGCTGGGATCAGCGCCGCGCGGAGTGGTTGCGCCGGCCCTGGATCTCGTCGGAGGCGGAGGATGTTGCGCCCAGGCCGTAGGTACAGCGTCTCTGGCTGAGGTCACTCAGCTCGGCGGCCCGCTGTCGAAGCGCGTGTTCCTCGACGTGGTACAGCGTCTCTGGCTGAGGTCACTCAGCTCGGCGGCCCGCCGTCGAAGCGCGTGTTCCTCGACGCGCTCGAGGAGAGAGATGAGCGGTGACACGAGGCCGCAGATGGCGAAGATCCCAGACCAGCCTCCGCCACCGCCACCGCACGCCATGGGGGGAGGGGGTGCGGCCATAGGGAGGCTTCGCCGCCGGTTGGGGCAGCGTGGGGGTCGCCCAGCCGCCGCACCTCGAGCGCCCCACAGGCCCAGGTGGCGTAAGCAGCCGCCGTGCCCTTCGCCAAACCCTAGGCGCGAGCGCTCCAACGCATGGAGTGGAACCGCCGCCGCCGTCTCCCGACCCCGCCTCACGTTTTCGACTTCTGGGCCGCAAGTTTTTTTGCGTTTATTTTCTTTTTCGTAGAAAAATTGAGACGGAGAAGGTGGATTGGTGATTCGATCTCTCGCCGTCGAGGGAGCGTGGGGGCGGAGTGCGTGCGGGGTGAGGGGAGTGAGAAGCCTGGCTTCAAACTTCCTCCGTAGGCCATCAGATCTGATCCAGGTGTTTTCTAAGCCATTGATTTTAACGGAGACAAAGTTACGTGTACGTTTTTCTAGGTGTACAGTATACAAGGCCCTCAGCGGGGGACGTTTTCTTAGGTGGTCCTAGTATAATTTTGAGTGGTGCATTATAGTATAGATTTGGATCTTGCATTTGTGGTGTTTGCATTTGTTCTTGTCCATGAGCAGATTCATTTCTATGCTTCAGTTGGGAGTTGTGATTCTTATGTTGAGATGATTCACAATAGACTTGAATAAAGGTGGTTTAGAGACTGCATGCTTATTGCACCCAAAATGATGATTCGTCCCAATGATTAAATGATGATTTATGCCTTTTCTACTTGAATTGCATCAGTCCATAGTATTACTGCATCATATGTGTGTCTAGTACATATACTTACTATTATTCGGTGAATAATATTTATTGTTTGCAGGAAGCTAAATAGATTTCATTTTGGAGTCGCTTGTATGAATTTGCATGTTCTGCTATATTAACCTCTTTGCGCTCCCTTTGCTCACTGATTGGGAATCCTATACTATATTGCAACCTACAGCCGACCATTTTTCTTCCTCCTTGGGCATTAGGTTCACATCTTAAAAGGATTTGCACCTCCACTAGGGACAGTTACATTTATTTGAGGCTAATTCAGTATACTGTATAAAACTCCCTTTTTTGAAGTTGGGTTAACGGTTTGGTTTTGCTGAAACTAGTACCCGAATGAGAAAGCCTTTTATCCTTTATTATCAAGTTGTTTTGCATGTTAAGGATGTATCAGTTCTGTCATCGGTTTATATGGGTCTATAGCAGTTTCTGAAAACCACCTCTGTTTGCTACTCGACAAATTGGTCTATGTGGGAACTGTCTACACTATTTCTCAGAGTCGTGAAAGTGCCCAGACAAGAAAAGTTAACCTTTCATTCCTTAAGTTTTGGCCTTATTATTTTTAAAAGTGCTCAGACAATAGATTTTTAAAAGCTATGCAGGCTGCTACACTAATGTGCCTTTGGCCTTATTATTTGTATGGAGCAGATAAGTGTTTGCCTCTGCATAACCAAACATAAACACTATTCTGAGTTTCTCTTCCTGATAGGGTGTTTTACTGTCCATTTTTTGTATCTACCATGCTAGTGTATTTTTTTCTGCTCTGTGCATATCTTCAGTGTTCAGAAACACTATCCTGGTTGCCTATATTTTTAGTATCGGTTATGCACTAGTTCACTATCCATTTGATTAATATTAAATGGCCTACTTCTCTATATTTTTAGTATCAGTTATGCATTAGCTGCACCTAATTATCTATTCTTAGACCTGTCACAGGTTGCATGTTCTTGTTGTCTGCTATTTGGTATTGTAATGTGATAATATGTCTGTATAAGTCTATTCTTAGACCTGTCACAGACGTTGTAGGCATGAGCACCACTCACCCTCCAATTCCAATATTTGTCCTCTGCATTGTTTCAAACAGTAGCCTTGGGTGATTCCCAACTACATAACAAAACGAGGAGAGGTTTGTAAGATAGAATTAGGCTTCTAGCCATTGCTCAATTAGAAGGAAGTATTATCTTTCACTTAAAAATATGTCTACATCTTTTGTAGACTAGGTTCAATTCCTCTAAAAATGTAGCCAACAGTTTTAATCATCCAAATGATGGAGCACATGATTCCTATCACTTCTATAAAGGAACATTGAGCTGATTTTTAAAATTTCTAATGATGTTAGAAGGGTGTTGTTATGGTGGATTGTAGTGCAAATTTAGTGCATGCCAACAAACTTTAGCAAATTCCCAAAACGAAAATAGATGTCATGGAGATGGAGATTCTCAAAAGTGATCCAAACAGAGGACATAAGCTTTGTAAAGTCATGATTTTCTTTTCCTTTTTATAGTAGCTGTCGGCCAGGTGTACCTTTATAGAAGTTTGTTCAGATGGCATGCATGGCGAGTGGGAAGGCTAATTGGGGGTGGGGCTTGCCGGTGCTGTGCTCGTGTGGCAATTAGAGGTATGGGGGTGCCCTCTGCATGTTGCCCTCTTCATGTTTCCATCTGCATGTTGCCCTCTGAATGTGCCCTCTGCATGTTGCTCTCTGAATGTGCCCTCTTCTTTTTATTTTCAGACACACTTTTGAATCTGCAACCATTCGGTCCAGTGCTCTCTGTCTTTTGAATTGAGAAGAAGCTTGTGGTCAAAATGATTGCGAGTCCTAGTTGTAGATAGTAATTCTGCATCTCCCAAGTCCCAAACAAGACGAGAGGTGCTGACAGTGAATTGGTTTTACGAGACGAGAGGATCATCATCCTTCAACTGTGAGATTACTGCATCTGTCCATGCGTGCATGTGTTTTGATATGGTATGCCACCCCCATCTCGTTAGTTAATGAGTCCCAAATGTTTTCATGTCTGACAAACACCTACACATAGTATATCTGCAACTGCCAACTGCAAGCCAGAGAAGTGTTTTCATGTCTGACAAACGCCTACACATATCTCTGATCCGTTGAGCCACTGCTTGTAGAACACAATGTTACAGTATCTCTGTACTTAAGTGGTTAAAGCCTGTAGCCTGTATGCCTGCATCCCTAGCCGTTAGATGTAGGAGGTCAATATTACTCCCACGCCTCTTCTTTGTCCTTGTCTTTCCATAGAAAAAAATTGTTCTTTGTCATTTGTGGAAACACGCCTGAAGCTTTGTTATTTGTGACTTGTGGAAGCTCACACCACTTATTTTGTCCTTGTCTTTCCATAGAAAAAATTTGTTCTTTGTCATTTGTGGAAACACGTTTGAAGCTTTGTTATTTGTGACTTGTCGAAGCTCACACCTCTTATTTTGTCCTTGTCTTTCCATAGAAAAAAATTGTTACTTATCATCTGTAATAACACATCCTAAAATTTGTTTTTTTTTGTCATTGTCTTTGTCCTCTGTGATAACACATCCTAAACCATTGTCATTGTACTTGTCATCTGTGATAATACATCCTAAACTTTGTTTTTTTGTCTTTGTCCTTGTCTTTGTGTGTGAGGGGTTAAAGTTCTAGGTCCTGAATGAGAGTAGGCAAAATTGTGGTTATTGTCCCTAGCACTGATGCATAGAGTAGGCAAAATAAATTGTTTTTCTCTTTTTTGGGTTGATAGTAGTTTTGTTTCTAACCACTGAACTGTCTATTATTCTTTTAGTTTCAGTGTCTGTGGTTGGCTTCTACTGGGCAATTTGAGGGATGGCTTTTGTCAGTAGAATTGGAAATGAGCTCAGGAGAACTTCTGCGTCATAAGCAACTTGAATATAACAGGGATAGTTGTGAATTTTTTACTGATAAAACCATATATTTTCCTGCCAACTTGAATATAAGTTTAACTTCTTTCCCTTATCTGAATTATGTATGTTGTGATTTTCAACCTTTGCAGCTTGGACAATATGCCAATACATCTTTTGGATTTTTTAACGGTCAGGGATGCTAGATGTGCCTCTGGTCTGATCCTTGGCTGAAGGTGATGGAGTGACATGCTAATCCTTGATTTTATTATTTAACTTCTCCCAAACTCTTAAGAAACGACTCTTTGTTGTAGCAAACCTTACAACACAACTATGTTTTTGTATCATCCTTTGGCTCGAAGGTCTTGCTTCTGAAGCTTTTGATTTGGAGAAGGTAAGAGTTATTTTAATGACCTTATTATATTGTATTCTATATGAAATGCTTTTCGTCTATTGCTTCAATTATAGTAATACCAAATTTCCTTTTCTTTGTTTTACAAGAACTAGCAAGATGAATTGCTTCTACAAGGTATATGGACTCACTTAAGAGCAGGAAGATAAGAAGAGGCATCTGAATTGTGCCATTCTGGTTCCAGGTAGATCAGTCAGGGTAGATTTTGTTATTCTTATTATCATCTCTATTTATTTTGTGGTGCTGGCCATTGAGTATACTTTTAAGCATGGGGAGCTGCCACTCTTTGTCTTTTTGGTGGCATAATTATGTTCCCATTCTTTTGTCCATGCAGCAAGCTCTAAAAACAAGGAGGCTAAAGGATGACACCACCTATGTCGTAGTTGACATTATCCCATCTGATCATTTTGACATCATCGCAATTGTCTCCAAACACATGAACTGGATTTTGTAAACACTCATGTGGAGCTTGTTTTGCTGTGCTGAGCCGAGATCTGTGAGCAAGGAGAGGAGCTCGTCTTTGCTGTAGAGTCCATTTCCAAGTCAACTTCATGTTGAGCAAATCTAGAGCCTAGGTTGTGGCTGTCCGCGCATTGATTGGGCAAATGGAAAAAGGGTGCAACGGAGGTAGTTTTTAGAGCTTTGAATTTTTCTTTGAATTGTCTGTCATTTCTTTGAAATGACATTGGGTATGGAAAATTAGTAGGGACAAAATATTTCTTAATTGCACCAATTCGACCTGTCTAACTGGTTTCTAGAGATATTTACCAATTTCTTGATTGCATATTTATAAGTAGTAAATTGCACATTTAAGTTACTGCAATTATGGTGTTTATCATGTGCAATTTCCAGTCTTTATATATAGAACTTTCCTGCTATTGTCAGATAATGTATTTCTAAATAATGCATGTTAAATTGTTACTTTGTAAGTCATTATTGTTAAATTGCTATTATATGTGAATGTTTCAAGATAAGGGTCAATTAACACCCTTGAGTTAGATGAAATGCTAAACCTTGTTTTTAATTTTAGTTTGTAATACTACTGGTTTGTTGCATTTCTAACCTATCAATACATAGAGATGTCTAACACTCTCTATTTTTTAACTATTTACAGGAGACTATTGTAACACCCTAAATTTTGAATTCTTTTTAAAATAGTAAATTTGATTTAAATATGCAATTATATGTGCATTTCAAATAGGAAATAATAAAATTTGGTGAAAAAAAATAAAACATAAGGATTAGTTACATATTGATGCACTCATGCCGTTGCATTTATTTATTGTGGTGACTGGTTTTTATCTCTTTGCTAAAAGGTTTAAAAATCATTTGAAAATGTTTTTGGAAAGATCATTTTAGAAAAAAGAAAAAGAAAATTTTCATTTTGTTCACCCCTCCCTCACTTCCAGCCTGCTGGCCCATTTCCCCTTGGCCCGCTCGGTCTCCCTCTCCTCTTCGCTCTCTTCCTGGGCCGGCCCACGTCGGAGACCACAATCTACGTTGCCGCGCCCCGCTCCTTCCCCTTGTGCCGTTGACACACCGGGCCCGCTGGTCGGCTTCGTCCCCTCCTCTGCATCGCACGCGGCCGAGACGGAAACCGCACACCCATGCCCACGCTCCACTTCGTGGGAGCATCCCCCGCTCCCCGACCCCTTTAAATGGATGGCGCTACCCCATACCGCCTCCCCTTGCTGCCCTCCCCGCTCCATTTCCACTCGCGGAACCGCACCACCGCGCGGCAGCGATTCACCGGAGGAGCCGTCTGCCCCACCGTGTCGGCCGTCGTCCCCGAGCCGCCTCCGCTCCTTGTTTTTCGCATGGTGAGCTTCGCCTCTCTCTCCTCTTTCTCCCTGTCCATCTCCTGTGATGATTGGTGGCCTCTAGGGCCCTAATCACCTACGCCGGCGAGGTCCTTCCGCCGCCGGTCATGGAGGGTGCCGCACAGGACCTTCCCCGTATGTGAAAATGGCATGGTCGAGGTTGCCGCTCTCTCCTCTTTCTCCCCATGCTCGCGGGGTTGAGAACCGTGCACCGTAGCACCTCTTTGGGAGACTTCGGCGAGCCCTCCGCCATCGGTAATGGCAGCGCCGCCGTGTCCTCCCCCAAGTCCGGCGGTCGCGCCTTCTCTCTCTTCCCTCCATCTATTATCGACCGTCCGATCTGAGATCAATGGCCCATAACTGATGATACCCCTTCGTGGGGATTTTTGCTAAAGAGACCCCCACCTCTCTCGTATTTAAACCCGCAGTCCTCGGCCATTTGAATAAATCAGAATTTTGATTTATTTTAAATCCAAAAATAGTTTGATCTATTTACAGAATTGTCACTGCAGTAAAACGTGTATAAAATCGTCATTTTAGCTCCGAATCGACCCGTTCAACTTGCGTTAGTTTCGTAATTTCGTAATCTACGCATTAGTGCTACTGATAGACCTGTTAGAAGCTTTTAAGTTTCTCGATTAAGTCTAGTTTAATAGCTAGTTTTGGAACCTTGTTTAGCGCGTAACTTTTGCGTTGTAGCTCCGTTTTTCGTGCAATTCGCGTCAATGTGATCATAACGAGACTTAGATGATTTTGGTAAACATTTTATTCAGATTTATTTATTGTTGATGTACTGCTCTAATCTATAGTCTTTGTTTGCTATGCATGTTTGTGCTTGGATGCTTGTGTGGTGCTTTATAATCATGTCCAGTCAGAGAGATTTACGTGGTAATCAAAAGATAGTTCTTTGGAGGTTACTAATCTACAGAAGAAGGATATCAATTCAAGGCAAGTATAGCATGGGCCTACCTTGATTCCTATTCATTATATAATCTACTCATTATGCATGTGTCTAATATTGCTCGACTATAAGGACATCCTAGCCATTGATGACTTATACCTTGATGCCTATGGGTTTTATTGCATATGGGTAGAATGCTAGTGCTCTATTCAAACATGATCAATACTATGATTAATGGAACAAACGGATAAACATGATGATAATAATTGAAATATAGAGTGATGGTGCAAATGATGTCGATCATATTGCCCTAAACTCTCCGTAAGGACTTATCTGTAGGGCAAAAGCTGGGACATACAGTGCAACCGTGAGAGTTATATGGCTCTGACTTTAGCTCAGTAATATGATCTTTTCTAGCTTGTTAGAGGTTACCCGAAAGGGCGCAAGAGGGGCTTGCCACTTTGGGTATAGAACTGCCTCTGTTCTTGTGTGTATAGCCTGCGGGAATTGTGCCACAGAAAGGGGGGTTCTCTATATCTGCCTGCCGAGGAAACCTCGCGGCCCTAACTTGTTAGACAAGACCTATGGAAGGCTTCATAGTGTACCCTGCCCGCTCACCTTGGAAGTGTTATGGGAGTAATTAACCCGGGCATATGGGCAACACGACTCACGGGTAAAGATGCACAACCTCTGCAGAGTGTTAAAACTGTTATAACAGCCGTGCTCACGGTCACGAGCGGCCCGGAAAACTCACAGAATGAATGGTCACTTGTGAAGATGTTGTTCGTGGTGAACTATGATGGTATCATGATGATGATGACGATGATGATGATATAATGTTGATCAATGACTCTATTTAATTCTAGTATATGATCATGTGGGTTAATTTGGGAGCTTAAGCATAATTTGATATTGATCAATAACAAAATGTGACTTACTAAAATGCTAAATGCAGTAAACTGTGTCTGCCTTTTGAGCCTCATGAATCCCCATGTTATGCTTGTGGAGTACGAAATGTACTCACGCTTGTTTATTTTCAATATTTTGGAAAAATCCCGGATGGGTACCAGATTTCCAAAAATTGGAGCAGACAGGCTTGTGATCAACCAGTCAGTTGTCCCTGTGGAGTGGAGTCTTCACCTGAAGACCGGAGTTATCTTTCCGCTGTTTGATATCTAAGGTTATATCTTTTTATAATAAGTACGTTATATATTAAGCATTGTCATTTGATATTACCTTTATTTGTAGCTATATGTGAGATTTGACTTCCTGGGCTCACATATGGTGTGTGTATCTGGTTTTGTTCTTAAAACCGGGTGTTACAAAGTGGTATCAGAGCAATGCTGACTGTAGGACGCAAGCCTAGTTAGGAATTGGCCATCTTAAGGTTTAGGAACTGCTATAAGACCCTTGTTCTATAAACCTTGATATTCCTCCTCTATTATTTCCTTATCCTTGATATTCATCTCATCCTTGATACTTGTTTAAGTCTTTGTTCTCATCTTCACTCCTTGTTTTGATATGCTTTTAGAATCTTCTCTTACCACCTTCTTGCGCAATATGAAGTTAAGCTCTAGGATTTTTTTTACCTTTAATATAATGATTACGATAGTATCGCAAGTCGAGTTTATGTGGCCTGTGAACCTTTACTGTATCGTTGGTTTGTCTTAGTGTTTATGTTTGAGTAGCATCTTTGTAATGAGTGCAATGATCTTGTGGGGATTTTCCACAATTTCATTTAGTCTATAGGCCTAAGGCATAAGGATTAATGAAGTAAATATGCGGGTTTTGGTTTTCTCCTATTTTATCCATCCTGTTTTCTAGAGCAGTCTGTGTTCATCATGATATATCTCCAGATCTGGACATCCAAAAGTTATGAAACTTTTATAGATAAAAGAAGACTTTTGTATGTTTCATCTGCCACTGGAATCACTTCTATAGCTGTTTTGGTTTGGGAGTTATGAAAATCACAAGATGATATAGTTGTGCTATCTGAAACCTGGAGTAGTTTTGTGGTGCACAGTTTTCGACCAAATTATGTTTGGAATCAGAAAAAGTGTTCTATACAAAAGTTGTAGAGGATTTCAACAGCTTTCCAACAGTATAAACTACAACTTCATTGGATTAACAGAATAGGAGTTACAGCTGTTTTCATGCGCTGCTGTTTTTCTACTCATAAGGAATTTTAGACTTCTTGTTCTTACTTATACACATGAGTTTCCATGGGATATCAGAAGGTCATTATGATGGTTAACTCACTTGGAAGAAGATGCAAGCTACCCTTTGTTGTCCCCTAGTTGATCTCTCTTAAGGGGGGTAGCCGAGTAAAGAAGTAACAAGATGAATGTTTCTTACATTCAAGTACTCCACCTGAAAGAATTAGTTATCCCTATGGTTAAGAAGTTACCATCATGTGACTGGTATTCTTTGGTCAGAATTGTTAATTCGTTGGACCATCTATGAGGAGTTAAGTGTAAAGAAGAATCTTGCCTATACCAAGTACCCTGACAAAGTTTTGGAAATAGATGAGTAAGTTATTTGGAGTAAGGTTGTAACAACAGGCAAAGCAACGTGGAATGGTAAATTGGAGAATCAAACTACTCGAGAAAGTGGAAAAGATTCAAATGCGGAGCATCTACATCTCTTTGATCACCACCATCTGAATCTCGAGGACGAGATTCCTCTTAAGGGGGGTAGAATTGTAACACCCTAAATTTTGAATTCTTTTTAAAATAGTAAATTTGATTTAAATATGCAATTATATGTGCATTTCAAATAGGAAATAATAAAATTTGGTGAAAAAAAATAAAACATAAGGATTAGTTACATATTGATGCACTCATGCCGATGCATTTATTTATTGTGGTGACTGGTTTTTATCTCTTTGCTAAAAGGTTTAAAAATCATTTGAAAATGTTTTTGGAAAGATCATTTTAGAAAAAAGAAAAAGAAAATTTTCATTTTGTTCACCCCTCCCTCACTTCCAGCCTGCTGGCCCATTTCCCCTTGGCCCGCTCGGTCTCCCTCTCCTCTTCGCTCTCTTCCTGGGCCGGCCCACGTCGGAGACCACAATCTACGTTGCCGCGCCCCGCTCCTTCCCCTTGTGCCGTTGACACACCGGGCCCGCTGGTCGGCTTCGTCCCCTCCTCTGCATCGCACGCGGCCGAGACGGAAACCGCACACCCATGCCCACGCTCCACTTCGTGGGAGCATCCCCCGCTCCCCGACCCCTTTAAATGGATGGCGCTACCCCATACCGCCTCCCCTTGCTGCCCTCCCCGCTCCATTTCCACTCGCGGAACCGCACCACCGCGCGGCAGCGATTCACCGGAGGAGCCGTCTGCCCCACCGTGTCGGCCGTCGTCCCCGAGCCGCCTCCGCTCCTTGTTTTTCGCATGGTGAGCTTCGCCTCTCTCTCCTCTTTCTCCCTGTCCATCTCCTGTGATGATTGGTGGCCTCTAGGGCCCTAATCACCTACGCCGGCGAGGTCCTTCCGCCGCCGGTCATGGAGGGTGCCGCACAGGACCTTCCCCGTCTGTGAAAATGGCATGGTCGAGGTTGCCGCTCTCTCCTCTTTCTCCCCATGCTCGCGGGGTTGAGAACCGTGCACCGTAGCACCTCTTTGGGAGACTTCGGTGAGCCCTCCGCCATCGGTAATGGCAGCGCCGCCGTGTCCTCCCCCAAGTCCGGCGGTCGCGCCTTCTCTCTCTTCCCTCCATCTATTATCGACCGTCCGATCTGAGATCAATGGCCCATAACTGATGATACCCCTTCGTGGGGATTTTTGCTAAAGAGACCCCCACCTCTCTCGTATTTAAACCCGCAGTCCTCGGCCATTTGAATAAATCCGAATTTTGATTTATTTTAAATCCAAAAATAGTTTGATCTATTTACAGAATTGCCACTGCAGTAAAACGTGTATAAAATCGTCATTTTAGCTCCGAATCGACCCGTTCAACTTGCGTTAGTTTCGTAATTTCATAATCTACGCATTAGTGCTACTGATAGACCTGTTAGAAGCTTTTAAGTTTCTCGATTAAGTCTAGTTTAATAGCTAGTTTTGGAACCTTGTTTAGCGCGTAACTTTTGCGTTGTAGCTCCGTTTTTCGTGCAATTCGCGTCAATGTGATCATAACGAGACTTAGATGATTTTGGTAAACATTTTATTCAGATTTATTTATTGTTGATGTACTGCTCTAATCTATAGTCTTTGTTTGCTATGCATGTTTGTGCTTGGATGCTTGTGTGGTGCTTTATAATCATGTCCAGTCAGAGAGATTTACGTGGTAATCAAAAGACAGTTCTTTGGAGGTTACTAATCTACAGAAGAAGGATATCAATTCAAGGCAAGTATAGCATGGGCCTACCTTGATTCCTATTCATTATATAATCTACTCATTATGCATGTGTCTAATATTGCTCGACTATAAGGACATCCTAGCCATTGATGACTTATACCTTGATGCCTATGGGTTTTATTGCATATGGGTAGAATGCTAGTGCTCTATTCAAACATGATCAATACTATGATTAATGGAATAAACGGATAAACATGATGATAATAATTGAAATATAGAGTGATGGTGCAAATGATGTCGATCATATTGCCCTAAACTCTCCGTAAGGACTTATCTGTAGGGCAAAAGCTGGGACATACAGTGCAACCGTGAGAGTTATATGGCTCTGACTTTAGCTCAGTAATATGATCTTTTCTAGCTTGTTAGAGGTTACCCGAAAGGGCGCAAGAGGGGCTTGCCACTTTGGGTATAGAACTGCCTCTGTTCTTGTGTGTATAGCCTGCGGGAATTGTGCCACAGAAAGGGGGGTTTTCTATATCTGCCTGCCGAGGAAACCTCGCGGCCCTAACTTGTTAGACAAGACCTATGGAAGGCTTCATAGTGTACCCTGCCCGCTCACCTTGGAAGTGTTATGGGAGTAATTAACCCGGGCATATGGGCAACACGACTCACGGGTAAAGATGCACAACCTCTGCAGAGTGTTAAAACTGTTATAACAGCCGTGCTCACGGTCACGAGCGGCCCGGAAAACTCACAGAATGAATGGTCACTTGTGAAGATGTTGTTCGTGGTGAACTATGATGGTATCATGATGATGATGACGATGATGATGATATAATGTTGATCAATGACTCTATTTAATTCTAGTATATGATCATGTGGGTTAATTTGGGAGCTTAAGCATAATTTGATATTGATCAATAACAAAATGTGACTTACTAAAATGCTAAATGCAGTAAACTGTGTCTGCCTTTTGAGCCTCATGAATCCCCATGTTATGCTTGTGGAGTACGAAATGTACTCACGCTTGTTTATTTTCAATATTTTGGAAAAATCCCGGATGGGTACCAGATTTCCAAAAATTGGAGCAGACAGGCTTGTGATCAACCAGTCAGTTGTCCCTGTGGAGTGGAGTCTTCACCTGAAGACCGGAGTTATCTTTCCGCTGTTTGATATCTAAGGTTATATCTTTTTATAATAAGTACGTTATATATTAAGCATTGTCATTTGATATTACCTTTATTTGTAGCTATATGTGAGATTTGACTTCCTGGGCTCACATATGTTGTGTATCTGGTTTTGTTCTTAAAACCGGGTGTTACAACTATAAAGAAAGAGGAGGAAATTAGCATGGGTCCTCTGTCAGTGTTAATGATGTGCGTTAAGAACACCCAGGTATCCAATTTATCCTGTTTCCCTTACAATATTGGTATAATTTTATTGTAAGGGGTCATCTTATGGGCTGGTATAATTTTCAGCCCAATTATTGCTTTTTAACACTCAGTGCTAGTGAGGAGGAAGTGCCAATACATATAACATTTGTCTTTTATGTTCCTATTATTACTTTTTGAAATGAGTAAAACTCTATTGCCATGACTAAAAATGACGTTCACACCTACCATAAAAAGCCCACTCCTTTTGTTAAATTGTGACTTGTTAAAGCACACTCGTTTTGTTAATTGTGACTTGTTAACTTGGCAACTTGTAGGATTGTCATTTTAGTGAATGGAGCAGGTTTCTGTGTGTGGGTTGTTCGTTTCTATGTTAGTGTATGTCACTGTTTGACTCGGCGTGCACGTCTCTCCCTCTCTCTTTCTCTTTCTCTCTCACACACAAAAACATTAGCTAAATTACTATGACATTTTTTGTTGATGTATATCTATGTAGTGGTATTTTACCTGTAAATGGTTCACTGCTCTGTCGTACTGAGTAAATGGTTCACAATCACAATCTGTGCATGGATATCCATGCAGTGGTATTTTACCTATAAATACTTGTGTTACCTGTAAATGGTTCAATCACAATCTGTGCACTACACAACTCGATGAAGGACTTAAAAATCCTGCTACATTTTCCATTCAAAGTATGTTCACAAAGATTTCTTTAGACAAAAGAACAAAGTACCTTGAAATTCCATTTTCCTTATTAATAAATATCAATCAATGTAGACACTTTCCAGAGCAAATGTAGCTTCTCCTTTTATATTAGTATGCTTCAGGAACTGAATAGGTTTGAGTAGATTTTCTATATGCAATAAACAGTTGGTGTTTTTAGAATCTAATTTCTTTTGATTTGTTACATGTATAAGTTGTTTTTTCCTGTATAAGTTGTTTCCCAAGGTCAACATGACAAAGCGTCCATATGCTTGTGTTATTGTTTTCTGAATATCATTTCATCCTTTTTCAGACTAAACAAATGAAGAGAATAGGCAATGAGCTAGATTCTGTCCACTTTTCACTGAAGAAGGCTAGTCAAATGTTGAAATAGATTGGTCGTCAGGTTCTCCCTCGCTCTCTAGCACTCAAATGCTTGTTTTTTTTGTTATTCTCTTATGTTACTGAATTTTACAAGATTATCCATTTCAGGTTGCTATGGGTGCTGCATGCGGTGGTGGCTAATGATGTCTTTTCACTGATGATAGTCTTGTGGTGAGTATATTACTTTGAATGACCCATGTTGTAGGAGCTCACATCTTATATTTTGGTGACTGTCATCACCTTTGTCATGCTTACTGTTGCCTCTCTCTCTCTCTCTGTTTTTGAACATTAGAGTAGGGATGTTTATGAGCTTAGGGAATTATTTCATTTGCCATCTTGTGAACATTACAGCAAGTCTGTCGCTCTGATATTTGTAAGTATATGAAGCATAGGCTCGAATTACTCACATTATAACAAAAAATAAATTTGTGGGAGCATGGGGTGCTCTTAGTATGTCATTTTAGAGGAGATGTCGAAATGCTTCAAAGTCAATCAGGTTGTTAAAATTTTAGCATGCTTTTCCCAACTTGTGCATTTTTACATCCTACAACTTCATAAAATAGTCCAGATATGCTTTTATCCTACTTAATATAAGTGTAATTGCTTTTTTGTCCAGACCTGTAAATTAACCTTGGTTCGTGTACTTCCTACAGGCTTCTAATTCTTCCCAATCTGATCTTGCAGGTAGCCACTCAGTTGATATCAGCTGCAACTATCATCTATGCTCTAAGAAACCTGAGCCATGCTTCTACAAGAGCTGTGGTTCTGAGACCTTGGTTCGTTGCACTAGTGGTAGCTGGAGCTATCGAAAGGCTTGCAGGATTGGGGCTAGGAGTTCCCATGGAGCGCGACTGGGTTATGTTGGTAGGGTTGCTAATCCCCATATTGTTGTAGACCGTTCCTTTGTGTTGTTAGGGTTGCTAATCCCCATATTGTACCTTGTATCTGTGTGCTATTAGATACCTAATTGGAACTTAGGTGGCCTTGTTTCTATTGAATAGAATACTTATAGGAGATTAGTGAGTCAAGGTCTATTCCCACTCATTTACATCTGTGACTCTGACTGTGCAGATTTCTGTTAGAGAATAGTAGCATTATGTTGCTACTCAAGTATAAGGTATGTTCTCTATGTAACACACTCTTCTGTTAGATTTCTGTTGTGACAATCGCTACATGTAAATGGTCTGATTGTTTGGAATGCTTGTGTGTTTGGAGAGCATGTGCAATATACGCTTGTGTGTTTGGACTGCAAGACAAAGTGAGTAGCTCGATGTTCTTCTATTGAGCAGGGGAATGTGCCATGGTTTTACTTTTTTGGTGGATGGTTGGGTATAAACTATGGTAGTTTTGTCGAGTGGCAGTTTACACTCCAAGCCCACACATGTTTAATGTGATTTGTGCTAACATAGTTTTTTCTTTGTTTATTGTGATTAGTGCTAGCTCACATCAAATTTTATCATTGTCCTTTCATAGAAAATATTTTATATAATTGCATTATCAACAAGTACTACTTGCACTATCTTAAAGGTGCAATTTTCATATATATGTTCTGTAACTTTTCAAGAACATATATATTGTGTTCTTTGTTTATTGTGATTTGTGCTAGCCCACATCAAATTGTGTTCTCTATTTATTGTGATTTGTGCCAACTCTCGGCCTCCCCATCCGGCCTCCTGTTCCAGCAGTGTCAACACATAGCTCTTGGTAAAAGTATTAAATTTGGATCCTGGAGTTTTTATTTATGCTGAAGCATGAAACACACTTGCTGTGTTGTACAAAAAACTTGAAGGATTCCTTATTGTGATTTGTGCTAGCCCACACTATAGTTAAATTCGTAATAACACTAGTACTTTTCTAATAGCCAGAGGCAAATCATTTTTCCCTTTCAGTACTGAAGCAGCACTTGCACGGCAATGCTTAGTATTTAGCTCTTCAAAGTTGATAGCAGAGGCAGAAGTGTCCTTCAGTATTGCTGTTGTTGTGTCGTTTAAGCTCTATTTATTGTGATTTGTGCCAGCATAAACCACATTTTTTCCTTGTCCTTTCATAGAAAATAAATTGTTTCTTGTGATTTGTGCTAACACAATTTTTCCTTTGTTTATTGTGATTTGTGCTGGCCCACATGAAATTTTTGTCCTTGTCCTTTCATAGAAAAAATGTTTGTTGTGATTTGTGCTAACACACCTTGTCCTTTGTTTATTCTAATTTGTGCTAGCACACACACCACATTTTTGTACTTGGCTTATGATAGAAAAGAAATGTTACTTCTGATTGGTGCTGACACATTTTAGATATTTGTCGTTGTTTAGGATAAATTATAGTTTGCTAATTGTGATTTGTGCTGATGTTGATGTTGTTCACACCGGTAGTGGTCCTGATTTTGACTTGGTGCCTTTCACCTGACCTATATAATCTGAAACATGCAGCTAAGGCCATCATCCTTGGATTCTAGCACTACATTGTGATTCTGGGCATATCTATCATCATACCAAGCGCTTGTTCCCCAGATGGGAGGTGGAAACGTGAGTAAACTAATCACCTCTCCATGTTTTGAATTCCAAGATTTGACGACCAGCTAGTTTGTGAATTGTGATGTCAAAAAGGCTCAACTATCTGTTGACATGCCTCCTTTCTGACTTCTAATTGGTATCACACACCAAGCTGCTTTTGTAAAATCAGTTTGTGCATTTATAGAGTTTTCACCTCTTTCACAGATTGCTAAGCCCATTGTCTGCTGTACCTCTGCTCTCGCTAGCTGGGTTTGGGCTATATGAGCTTCGTTTTCCAGGGGTATGCATTATCGTGATACTAATTCGGTATTTTTGATGTGGCTGTCGCATTGTTTCTTTTTTAATTGTTCCTATTCCTACTGACTCTAAGATCCATTTGGCTTCAGGTTGCTAAGTGTGTAGAAATTGGGCTTCCAGAAATAATTCTAATGCTCATATTTTCTCAGGTATAGAGTCCATTGTTATATCTCTCCATATACATCTACACATTACAGCTAAACTCATGTACTGATGTATGGATGTATGCATGCATTCTTAAAGTTAACGGTGGATACAAGAATGACTGAACAAAGACAAGTCCATTGCCGTGTTGACCGCTCCGGACTAATTTTGGTGGAGCTCCTTGGTAAGGAGTTCGTTACTATTTCATTATCTTGTGCTTTTGGTCCTTGTTTTATTAAATTTCTTACAGAAGTAGATGTACCTCCTTTAGTTCTTGGTTGTGGTTGTAACATTTTTTGTAACTCCATTCTGACTATACTAACAATATTATTTTTTGTAGGATTAGTGTCACATACCCTTTCCAATGGGGGCCCCAACATTTGATGTCGGCGAATCATTTGTAGTGATGGTGGTTGCATTTGTTGCTCTTGTAGAGATTTGTCTCTGCAACTTTACCCAAATTTGAAAAATAAGTGTCAACTGGGACCTTCATTGCTGTGTCAAGATGTGCAAGCGCGAATATGATACCTCCTTCAGTTCTTGGTTGTGGCATTGGTTGGCAAGTAACTGACTTGATTTTCGTCAACCAGAATCATCATTTTGTTACTTTTTTCATGGCCATAAATTTGTATCATTGTTTGCAATTCTACAGGGCATTGGTACTTTTCTAGGTGCATTTTTTGGGACAGCTAATGGAATTGTAGTGTCAGTGTAAGTGTAATGTAACTATGTAGTGAAACTAGCTCTAATTGCTTGGGATACTGTTCTTCTCTAATCAATAATCATTTGTTTTGATATTTGCAGTGAGAATGCTGGTTTGCTTGCTTTGACACATGTTTGTAGCCAGAGAGTGGTCCAGATATCTACAAGCTTCATGATTTTCTTCTCTATCCTTGGTAACGTACCTTTTTTTCCTGGCTCTGGGTATATTTTCAGTGTTGAACAAAAGGAATCACTAGTAATGCACAGTCACACACTGACAGTTCTCACAGCACCCACTCTGTTCCTAAATTTCAGTATCGTGTCTGTCTAAATTTGACTTTCAACACTACTCGTAGGCTTGGTTTAGTGTTAATTGTGATTTCTGTTTTTAATAGTATGACTAGAAAATGCTGGACTTACTGTAAGTCCTTACATCAATTTGTAACTTATTAGGCACTTTGATGCTAGGTTTAGTTCTTCACTTGTCCTATAGGTTTTCATTTACTTAACTTCTGTACCATTCTTTGCAATCTACAGAACTGAATACTTCTTCGAGTTCTATGAAGTTTGTGGATGTTTTGACAACATAGGGCTATAATGGAAGGGTACAAGGACAACTAACAGATGAAATGGGAAGATGCACCTAAGATGATTATAAGTGGTAAACTTGCACCAGGGTTCACATGCATGAGCTAGTTTTTCTAATTATATACATACACAGTATAATTGCAGTAATAACATGTAGTATTTGCAGTATTTGAAAGGTGCAATTTTCATACTCTTGTTTTGTAATTTTCTGGATCCAGATTCAATCGGCATGTGTTTCTTGCTGGAGGGTGCAATGGCACCATTGTAATTTTCTGCGTGTGCTTTTATGTCAGTTTATTGGGCTGGTCGTATCATTTTGGCTTAAATGAGCACCAACCGGAGCTAACGGGTATCGGATCATGCGCCTGTTATGGTTTGGCAGGCCCGATATCCGGCAGGGGTGGGTTTGCGGGTTTATTCGCGGACCAGTTTGTACACACAGTGACAGAAACAGGGACAGAGACAACAGAAACAGATCTGACCCTTGGATCTTCATCCAATGGTCAAGGACGTCGCCTGGGTTTTTCCCAGGCGACTGGGATATAGCAAGTCCCTTTACATTTTGTTTGAGACATAAAAATTATAGGCGTAGATTTATATTGAAAAGAACTTTTGTCTCACAGTGGTACTTATCTAACGTTACAGCTATTTTCTAAGAAAATTTGTCGTCATAATTAAAATTCGGAGACCACATAACGTCACTTCTAGATCATGCATATGCTTTTCGTGTTTTTAAAGGACAGGATAATCTTTTCATTTACTTCACCATGCTTGAACCGTATATGTTTATCACGTAACAGACCGATCACAAACACTGAGCAACTAACCCTACCTTTTACATGTCCTTTATTTATATATCTGAAGCATATGCTTTGAGTCACTGGGGCGACCAAACCAGTACGTACTATATGTCTACTTTAGCTGTTACTGTAATCGAATCTTTGCTTTGTTCTAGTAATCTAGCCATCTAGGTATCTTTATTTTTTTCCCTTTTTTTCCTTTTCTTTTACCCTTTCCCTTTCACTGCTTTACTTGTCGATCGGTTTCATATAATAAGGCAGTGCTGCGAGCCTGACGAGTGACATGTTCCTTGCCTGCCTAGCCTCTTTCTCGGTAATCTTGTGTAGAAGGGATGGCAACTATGGACCGACGTCTCCTGAAAGCAGCCACATCCGGCGACGCTGCATCACTGAAACAACTGGCCTCTCATGACCCGGGCGTGCTGCTTGGGACAACTCCACCGGGCAACACCTGCCTCCACATCTCGTCCATCCAGGGCCACGAGGAACTCTGCGAGAGCATCCTGGCGCTTGACCAATCCCCGGCGCTCCTCTCCGCCGTCAACAAGGACGGCGAGACGCCGCTGCTGGCCGCCGTGGCAAGGGGCCGTGCGTCTCTAGCCTCTGCTCTGCTCAGGCGCTGCCGTGAGCGGCAGCTGTGCGAGGCGATCCTGAGGCAAGACAGGCACGGGTGCAACGCGCTGCACCACGCCGTCCGCAGGGAACACACGAAGCTGGCGCTCGAGCTGGTCGAAGTGGAGCCTGTCTTGTCGAGGGCCGTCAACGGGCGTAGCGAGTCACCTCTGTTCATCGCGGCGATGAGAAACTTCACGGAGGTGGCGGATAGACTGCTGGAGGTTCCTGATTCGGCTCACTCTGGAGCTTTCTGCTTCAATGTTCTCCATGCTGCTGTCAGAAGTGGAAATCTAGGTAACTGAATAGCACTAATAAGCATTGCATTGTGGTGGATCTTTTTACAAAATCTTGGCAGTGTTATGTACTACGTTCTTGCATCAATGCAATTATGCAATGTAGTAGAGTGCTTAACCTTTTTCTTTTTTGTCCCTTGATTTGCTATATTTCAGCTATCGCTAAAAAGGTTATGGTGACACGTCCGTGGCTAGCCACAGAGGAGAACGAGAATAGGCACACTCCAGTGCACCTGGCTGCATATGACGGCGAGATTAACGCGCTAGCAGTATTGCTGGAGCATGATCCGTCTATGGGGTACCTAACTTCCACAGACGGTGACACTCTTCTCCAGTGGCGGACCTAGGATTTTAGCATAGGGTATACCGCCAAAAATTTTTTGTTATGCAATTCGGTAAACCATTTACAATTCGGTAAAACCATATTCAAATTCAGTAAAACCAAATACGTTAAATAACATGATAAGACTTAAATTCAATGATTAAGCTAGAAACGACGACAAATTTCGATATAAATTGTTTAAATGAAATGCAAATAGTTCGAAATGTAGCCATAGAAGAGACTTACAATATTACTTGTTTATCCGCCGCCTCAGTGACATGAATATGAATATGAATCATATGATGGACTAATGACCGGGTACCAATTATTCGTCTGTTGCTATTGAATGAATCACGAAGTGGAATAAAAAATCACTCACACATAAATAATAATTAAAAATATTTAAGTACACAAGTAAGAAGAAGAATATAAGAATAAGATTAATCTTAAACCTGCCGGCAGTGGCCGCTGTGCCGAAGTCGCCGCTGGCACCTGACACAGTGCCAGTGGATCGTGAATCGTGATCGTAGGAGAAGCCGCCGCCGTGCCGAAATCGTCGCTGGCAGTGGCAGGCGGGCCGTTGGGCGTAGCCGCGTAGGCCTTCGGCAGTTCAGCGTCCTGCTTCGCCGTCGCCACGGAGAGAGCGAGCAACAGGCATTGGAGCCGCGCCTTGGCGGGCGGACGGCGTGGGCGCGTCCCGGCGTCCTGCGTCCGCGCGTGGCCGTGGCGGCGTCGGCGTTCCGGATGCGACCCAGCGCGGAGCCGCAGGCGGTTCCAATTCCTATTGAGATTCGAGACGACGAGAGACGAGAGGCGCGCGAGGAGTTACTGCACGATGCCGCAGAAGCCGAACCGGGTGGCGTCGGGCGTGTACTAGGTACGTTTTTTCTTTTTTTTTACCAAAAAAATTATATTTTGTTACACTTACACCTGGACCCCAGGGTATGCCGGGGACCACCCGGCATACCCTGTGGGTCCGCCCCTGCTCTTCTCTGTGTCGCAGCATCACAGGGCCATGGTGGTGTTGCTCGAGGGCTTCTTGAACACTGTCCAGATGCTCCCTACTGCGATGCAAGCAGCTCGACATGCCTTCACATTGCCGTGTTGTGTGGACATACAGAGTTTGTAAGATCTATCCTGGGGTTACAGCAGCTTGGCCACCTGATTAACATGCTAAATGGAAGCGGAGAAACTGCTCTGCATCTCGCTGTCAGAAACTGCAAGCCGGACATGGTTGCTGCTTTACAGCTTCACCAGGACATAGACGTAACGGTGCTTAACAGCGCCGGTGACCCGGCAAGCCTGGTGTTGCCTGATGCCGCCAATCACAAGGCTTTAATCTCGGTGCGCTTTTTTTTCTCGCACCGTAAACATATATTTTAGTAGCAAATATGTCCTTGCATTTATAATGGGATGTACAATTGTATGGTGCTCATGCCAATAAGGCAATAATAAACAGCCTACTTCATGTCAAATAAAAAAAAACAGCCTACTTTTGTTAGATTTAATTGGGCTTCGACTAACCCTATTTTAATTAAATAAAAAAATCAAGGAAAAATATGATTTAATTAAGGTTGGCCTAACATTATCTTGATCTGACATATTTACCTCCCCTAATATTAGAAATAACGATAAGTCCCCTAAGGGCTTGTTTGGCTATCGTATTCACCTCAATTCACATGTGTTGGAGTGGATTGCGGTGGAAATTAGTTAATTTTCCACCCTAATACATGTGGTTTGAGGTGGATACGAGTGTAGCCAAACAAGGCCTAATGGAGATCTAAATTAAACACTTATTACATTAAGAAAAAAGATAAACTCAAAGTACACACTATGTAGGTTTCTATTTCGTGGGTTCTGATTATTCATGAGAAACAAACTAACTCAACCATTATTAAAAATAACAAAAAAAAACTTCTAGATTTACTTATATTTGATATTATATAAAAGTGCTTCTAGATTATAGTAGGTTCTGCAAGTTTTCATATATGGAAACAAAATATTATTAAAAATAACAAAAAAAAAGCTTCTAGATTTGCTTATATTTGATATTATATAAAAGTGCTTCTAGATTATAGTAGGTTCTGCAAGTTTTCATATATGGAAACAAAATTTCATATCTTGGGCACTACAATGCAAGCTAGAGTGTGCCTATCTGTGCTATTGAAATTACAAAGAAAACAATCTATGACCTAGATTCCATGCCATCTTTAATATTAGTAATTGGAGGCATCTAAGAGAGCCTCCATGTTAATCCTCACAAGATGCCAAGAAAAAACAATAAATTAGAAAAATTCTCACAAAAACCAAAACCATCTCACCTTTAATTTAGTAGTGTCCAATCATCATCACCTATAACAGTTACCGGATCTATTCTATTTTTCTAGAAAATTACCCATGTCTTGCTATTACAAAAAAAATACATAATCTAACATTATAATAGATAATGCAAAGTAACCCCCTAAATTTCATTTTAAATTACACGCATCTACCATTATGAAAGATAATATATAACCCTTTAATTTGTATCTAAATTATCTACCTCTACTGTTATAAAATTTTAAACTAAAATATCCCTCAAATCTTTGTCTATATACTAATATCTAATCTATTTTGAAAAAAATTCAATAAACATGAAGTATGATATATATGGTTCTAAATTACAAATTTCTTCTACTCTTAAATTAAAAGTAAGTGTAAATGCTATGTGCCAACATTTTAAGGGCTGCAATACAGACTCAAATGACTGTTTATGACATTGCAGCAACCGAGAGTGTAGTTAGAACACAAAATCTAATAAAATACATTAGGGAAATTCTAAATAAAAATGTAGTTAGCACTAGAGTTTCAGGTTAACACATGGATAAAAAATAATTGTAGACAACTAATAAGATCAAAAGTTAAAAGCTAAAATATAGATTCATCATGTCATAGAAAATAATGCAACAAGAACTAATATAACTTAGTACATATGAAAACCCCATAGAGGTGCAATTCAATGTATGACAATATGTATCCTAATATTACTAACCTGAGGATCTAAACATAGCGTCCATATTAATTCTTACAAGATGCATTAGGAAAAAAATAAATCCTACAAATTATCATAATAATAAAAAAACATATGGAAATTAATTTGTCGACTCTAATCATATAGAGAATAATAATTATAGGGCATATTCTATTTTCTAAAAAACAACGCGATTTTGACATTTAAAAAAGGTAATAAATAACCCCCTAAATCTACATCTAAACTACTAACCTCTAGCATCATGAAAGATAATTTAATTAATATCTTCCATAAATTTTCTTTTAGATTACCTGACTCTACCATTATGGAAGATAATACAAAGTAACCCCTTTAATTGCATGTAAATTAGCCGTATTTGCCTCTATAAAATAGAAACTTAAACATCCCTCAAATCTAAATCTAAATTAATGGTATAAGCTATTATGAAAAAGAATTAAATAACCATAAACTATACTATAAATATGTTTCTGATTACTTGAGTTCTACTACTGTTAAATTCAAAGTAGACATAGACGCTACGTGTCCCCATTTTGTAGTTTATCGGTCATGAAAATAAAATGTTTCCTTAGCAAACCACATATAAATGACACTGATAATCCCTTTTAAATAAAATATTATATTAAAATTCTATGGCACTTAATTTTATAAGTTGCTACTTTTTAAATGGACAGGTTACTTTATATAAGTTTATACTTTTCGACAAAATCCTTATGACATATTGTACTGGTAGTTTCATTTGAAGCACTCTATTTTTTATAAAACAATACTTATATATTTTAAAATACTGCACATATAATTTTATATCAACTCTTGCAACTCTTTTAAAATACTTATATATTTAAAAAAAATTGCTAGCCTATACAGGAGCATGAGTCGATCGAGCAGTTAGATTTAATTTCTTTTTTATCCGGTCTAACGTTTACTAACAGGCATCATTAATTATTCTTATTTTATATGTTTTATTTTAATAGACGACTGCCCACGAAACAGCTACCGCCGTTAATCCGACAGGAGCTGCCATAACTACACCCTCCGATGGAGCAACCATGATGAATTCATCATCAGGCGGAGCTACCACTACACCACCACCACCAGTATCACTGACAATCCACCAACGTCTCCTGGGCGCAGCCGTGTGCGGCAACTCCGCGGAAATGAAGCACATGGCCCTGCAGACCCTGGGGGTGCTGCTGGGAACAACTCCTCAGGGGAACACCTGCCTCCACATCGCCTGCATCCATGGCCACGAGAGGTTCTGCAAGGACGTCCTGGAGCAGACGAACAGCCAGCAGTCTCCGGCGGCGGCGTCTCTTCTCGGCGCCGTCAACGCCGACGGCGAGACGCCGCTGCTCGCCGCCGTGACCAGCGGCCACGTCTCCCTGGCCTCGTTCATTCTCGGGCGCTGCCGTGAAGAGCAGCTGAACGAGGCGATCCTGACGCAGGACAAGCGCGGGTTCAACGCGCTGCACCACGCCATCCGCAGCGGGCACCGGAAGCTCGCCCTCGAGCTGATAGACGCGGAGCCCGGCTTGTCGAAAGCTGTGAACGAGTACGACGAGTCGCCCATGTTCATCGCGGTGATGAGGAACTACGCGGATGTGTCCGAGAAACTGCTGGAGATCCCTGATTCTGCTCATGGGGGAGCGTACGGCTACAATGCTCTGCATGCTGCCGTCAGAAGTGGCAATCCAGGTGAGACGGCATACCGAGTCCGAATTTATTTATTTATTTACAGTATATAAGCTAAGAGGTAGGATTAGGAAATTTATTAAACCATCTTTGCTTCCAGTTGTCGCAAAAAGGATCATGGAGACACGTCCCGGGCTGGCGAGAGAAGAAGACAAGCACAAGACGACTCCAATGCACATGGCTGTGCACTGGGACAAGATTGACGTGCTGAGAGTGCTGCTGGAACATGACTGGACCTTGGGGTACGTACTCGACTCCAATGGTAACCCTATTCTTGCTTCAGTTGCGAGTCGAGGATACGTCGGGGCTGCCCGGGAGCTTCTCAAGCACTGCCCAGATGCTCCCTACGCCCCTGCAGATGGCATTGCCCAGATGCTGCTGCCCCAGATGCTGCTCCCCAACCCCCAGATTGTGCTCCCCATGACATGCCTTCACCAAGCTATTAAGGGTGGTCACATGGAGCTTCTAGAATTCTTCCTGGGGTCAAAGCATCTTCGGAAGCTAGTCAACATGCGAGACTACGGGGAAGAGACTCCTCTGCACGAGGCAGTCCGAAAGTGCGATCCCAAGATAGTCAATGCTTTGCTGCAACACCCGGACACCGACGTCACAGTGCTCAACAGCTCGGGTAACCCGGCTACCTGGCTACTATCTCGTACGACCGACCACGCCAAGACTTTAAACTGGGTACGCTAGCTTAATTATTTTCTCTTGAACTTATCTTAATTGTTTTTCCGGTCCCCTTGACTAATAACTCCCAATATATAATACTCCATCCGTCCACAAAATTTATGCTCATCATATATATAATATCATATCAAGACCACAGCCACCGTCTTGATAATATAAATCAATCCACCATCAAGTGAATTTCAGGGCTGAGAGTAAAAAAAAATCCCTTCATCTGTCCCACACCAAAGTACAGGTACTATGCTAGGAAGCCTTTTGAGGGGTGGCTCATGACCGTTTGTAAAGGCGGTTGGGCCAGCCGCCCCTACTCATCTGTTGCTAGAAATCGCTGATTTCTAGGACCAGCTGGCCAGTCGCTCTTAGAAATCGTTTTGTAGAGGCAGCTGGGTATTTGTAGGGGCGGCTAAAAAACGAGCCGTCCCTACAAATCGTTTTTCAGAAATCATAAATTTAGATTAAAAAATAACAACTTTTTGTTATTCGGGGAGACCTCAACCGGGCATCCACACACACACCAGCCGTCCCAGGCAATTTTTTCACGCGAAAATGCGCACTTGTAGCCACCAGTGCTCGAACCTGAGACCTCCACCTTCGCGCGTTCCTCCCCTAGCCACTTCACCCATATGACACTTACGTCTATTTAGAATATTTGTCCTCCTCATTTTATATTCATATGGTTTTGAAACAAGTATTTAAGCACTTAAACAAATTCAAATGAAAAAGTTGTCAACTACAAAGTTATTTAACTTTTCGAGATTTACAACTTTTGTTTTGGTCGTTTCTCCAAGGTCGTTTAAAAAATTTGAATTTCAAATGTGAAAAATTCAAACGTAATTTTCCATTGATAGATGATTTCAAATAAAAAAGTTGTCGACTATAAAGTTGTATAACTTTTTGAGATATACAACTTTCATTTTAGTCATTTCTCCATATGAAGTAGTTTAAAATTTTTAATTTTTAATATGTAATTCTACTGTTCGGCACCCATTTATAGGGGTGACTCTAGATCCAGCCGCATCAATTTATAGGGGTGGCTGGATCTAGAGCCGACCCTACAAATAGGGTCATTTGTAGGGACGGCTGAAAATACATTTGTAGACACGGCTCATTTTGGGAACCATTTTTAGAGGTGGTTTTAGATTGAGCCGCCCCTAGAAAAAAAAGGTGGCGTTGCTACAAATGCTTTTTGTAGTAGTGAGGTCTGTAGCTGTCCCGTCTCATGGGGATGCGGTGCCGCGGTATATGGATGGGGCTAGGGTTCGGGGGTTTTCTTGATCTGTGTGAGAAGATCTTCTTCTTAGTGATAAACTCGGGGGCTGTTGTACCCCTGCGGATCGAGTTTTTGTCTCTATCCACTCCTACAGAAACCATTTGTCTCTATCCATTCCTACAGAAACCATTTAGAGATGCTTCCCTTTTAGTGTAGAGACGGAGATATATCAAGAACTACCTAAAAAATGGTTGCCCACCTCTAGAAATTGATTTTTAGAGGTGGCTGGAAAGCAAGGTAATAAATAGAGTATATTGGGTTGGTAGCAGATTGGTGTTAAGGTAGCGGATCACGGATAGTAGGCGCTATTGTGGACGCTAAGTTCCTGTAGCAGCATATGGTAATTACGTGTAAATTTAAGCATACATATTATGAATAATGGGAATAAATAGACATTTAACTATACTCAAAGAAATAATGTCTCACATACTTAAATTAAGAAAAAAACATAGGTTCCACACAATGCATATAAGTCAACATATATCAAAGTTTATAAAATACTAGATTATTAGAACCATAAATAGTTCATAAGACCAACATTCTTTATCATTGTCAAAAAGTAGCAATCTCATCAGACTTATAGTTACTTAAAACATATGCATATTTTAAGTGGGCTAGGATTATTTGTTTCCTACATACCATATACTACACTAATGCGGCCGCTATGAAGAATTGTGGACTGCTATAGTTGATCGCTAACTCAAATAGCGGTGGCTGAATTTCAACTTGCTAAATCTAGTCCGCTACGTCATAGAGGTGGCCGCTATAGCGGCCGCTACAACCGCTATTTAGTACCTTGCTAGAAAGTCCAGCCGTCTCTAGAAATGCCATCTATTTTCTAGAGGTAGCTGGAAAGTCGATATTTTTAGCGGTGCCTGAAAATTTCACCTGTATCTAGAAATAGATTTCTAAAGGCGATTGATAATTTGGCCCACCTCTAAAAATAGGTGCAGCCTAGTAAAATTCATAACTTTTCCGGGTCAAGTCGTATGAAGACAAAATTTATATCAAAGTTGTAGTACTTTTTTGAATTTTCCAAATGACCTTGGATGAAGAAAAGACCTAAATTAAAATTGTAGTACTTGACAAGAGATCTAAAAATTTTGAGTTCAAACTTTTTTCATTTAAATTTGTTCATCAGAGTTTAAAATATTCATTACAATATTTGTTAAAGTGAATACTAAAGTATTGTATCATCATTTTTGTCACAAGTTACTTTGAGGCGGAGTGGTAAGGGAGCAAATCGCGTAACTCATTAAATGGGCACAGGGGTTGTCTGGTAGGTTTCTCCTGGGTTAAAATTTTTTTTGCTATTTTTTAGGCCTAATTTGCAAATTCTGTAAAACAATTTATAAAGTCAGCTAAGTTTTGGCCCGCCTCTACAAAACTATTTCAGTCGCCTCTAAAAATATTTAGTGATCGGTCTCTAGGATTACCTGATATCCAAATAACCATATATTTTATATAAACAGCCTATCTATATGGTTCAATACAAATCACCCAATATTCCTGGTATGCATATCCTCACAAAGAAAACTTGGGATTGGACATAGTGTTCATCTTATTTGCTACATTAACATTCTTTTGATAGTGTTTAGCAGCAAGTCCTAGAACTACACAAGGGGTTCGATACATAGATGCTCAGGACAAATATAAAGATAGAGAGAGAAACTCTACCTGGGCCCCTCAAGTAGGAGGCCCTCAAATTCTTCAGGCCATCATTCCCAAGCTAAAAAACGACTTACTGTTCATGTACCCTTTTCCCACCTTTGCCTTCTCCCATGCGTCGCTTCCATCGCTCCCCGTCCAAATCCAATAGCAAGCTGCTGACCGCTGGATACACCCTTCTCTCCTAAATCTTCCAATATGGTTGTTTAGCAGTAGCTTCACTATGATGGCATGGGCATCGGTCCTACTACAGAAACATTTTTTAGAGGTGCCTTGTGATGAGTACACCTAACCATTGGGTATGAACGAAAGTTAAAAATAAGATAATTTGGTGAAATAAATGAGGAACAAAGCTGCTACCTAATATTAGTCTCTCAAATATGTTTTAGAGAACCATTTAAGGATGTGATGAATTTTAGAGAGACTCCTGCTATGGCCTCTACAGCATATGGGGTGTGGAGGAACCATACGCACAAGACCTATCTTCGAGTGTAAGCCCATCACAGCTTACATGGCTAGGAATATGGGCTCAACTTATTTTTAACTTTCATGTTCATACCCAATGGTTGCATATGTTCTCATCAACTTGTTTATTTTCTAGACAAGGGTAGATCAAGAGAACGGCTCCTATAAATGGTTCTAGAGACAGACCATGCCTAGAAATCAATTTTTTCTAGCAAATGGTGTTACCGACTACCCCTAGAAATAAATGTCCTCTATTTTCTAGGGCGGTTGGTATTATCAACATCCCCTAGAAATGCTATTTTTAGGGGTGGTTAAAACACCAACCACCTCTAGAAATTGTTTTTTATAGGTAGTTGGTAATTTGAACAGTTCCTACAAACAAAGTGTTGTAAAAATTTGTAACTTCAATATGAAATCGGATAAAGACAAACTTTATACCAAAGCTATAAAGCTCGATGAGATCTAAAACTTTGTAGATGATGCTTTTTTCATTTGAAATTACTTAGGGCCTAAATATATGTTTTAAGCTCTCATATTATAAATCCATGTTTTCGATTTTTTTTCAAATGAGCTCCGATGGAGACCTGCCCTATATCAAAGTAGTAGTGCTCAATGTGATCTAAAACTTTCTAGTTGAATTGTTTTCATGTGAGATAGTTTAGGTCACCAAATATTTTATAAAAAGATTCGTAGAAGTTAATACAAGGGATATCATGGTATATTCACTCATAGGTGATTGTATAGTGTGTTGGTATGGGTCGAGAGACTTGAGCGAGGTAAGATACCACAAGTTCAAGTCCTAGAAAATGCATGCACACGTATTTCTCAGAGGTCGGAAACCCGCCTCTAGAAATGCTTGATATCGGTATACTAAGTACTGATTGTGGGTTGAAAGACAACAACACTATGGGGCGGAGCCCCCTGATTTTCTTTCCTTTTTTGTAATTTTTCACAGTTTGCAAGATAGCGAGGGTGTTATATCTTATGAGTATATTTGGACACTTGCGGACTTATACAACTAAGAATGAATAATTGTTTACATTTATTGCATAGCAATCTAGAAACTTATCCTATGCACATTAATAAATGATCCATAATAACTATTTTAGAGGGAAAAAAACAAATTACCATGTTCAAATCAGCAACCACCACAAGATATGCACCATTAAATTGTTGCAACGCATGACAGATAGGTAAGCAACTAAAGATATATGGTTGTCAAAATGAATAAGTATTCTGTAGCCTTCTTTTTTAAACAAAAGAAAACTATTAACATTGTAACAGAAATGTATCAGCATCTGAGAAAAAACAATTTGCTACCACTAACTAGCGGACACAGTGGTAGAATATTGTCTTTCTTGAGTATTGTGCTAATGTGTGCTCCACACATACCTTTCTTTGAGACCTTGCAGAATGAAATCTCCATGCTTATGCTGAAAGCTGATCCTGAAGCAGCAAATGATACTTATAACCTTCATAAGCAAACCAAGGATCGAGTAACTTCCGAATCAAGGAAGGATATAAAGATGTTGACTCAGACATACACAGGCAACACTTCTTTAGTGGCAATCCTCATTGCAACAATCACCTTTGCTGCTGCTTTCACCTTGCCTGGAGGATATAGCAATAATGCTGGAAGTGAGGGGCTTCCCATCATGGCAAGAAAGATTGCATTCCAGGCATTCTTGATCTCTGATTCCTTGGCAATGTTCTCCTCGCTGGCCGTTGCTTTCATATCCATAATAGCAAGATGGGAGGACTTTGAGTTTTTGATTCATTACAGATCCTTTACTAAGAAACTTATGTGGGTTGGCTACATAGCAACCACCACAGCATTTGCAACTGGTCTATACACAGTTTTAGCCCCTCGCCTCCTATGGTTGGCTATAACAATTTGCCTTATGTCAGTTCTACTGCCCATTCTTACAAGGCTACTAGGTGAATGGCCTGTCTGGAAGCTTAGAATTCATCTGGGCAAAACATTCAAGTCAGAGCTCCTTGATATGGTCTGAATTCATGAACTCGTCTTATTTCTTCCAACTACTCTCTGTTTTCCTATATTTAAAAAAATAGTATGTATGCTTCATGTTGTTTGAATAAATGTCATTGTGATTTTGAATGACATGTAAACACTAAACTTTGTATTTTGATGTTTGTGTACAAGGTAACCAGTGTAGCTCTGACCCTATATCTGCAATGGATGTGTATAATAATTTTTCCAATGTTGGTTCTACTATCCATACTTACAAACCTGCATGCAGTGGCGGACACAAACAAAAAATTAGGGGAAGAGGGATTATCTTCAACCTCTAGCAGGGAGCAACGTATTTAATCTCTTCTACTCTTAAAAATTGATTGGTGGGAGCAAAGGGGTGGGGGTGCGCATCTTCAAACTCTAGCAGGGCGCAACATCTTTAATCTCTTCTTCCTGTTTTCCACTATTCCTAAAAAATTTTGGGGTCACAAGGGACTGCATGGACAAGCGGATGGTAGGGCGGGCTTGAGTCCCACTGATGGCCCCTTATCCCTGCATGTAGTAGCAGGGGTAAGGATGGCAACGGGGCGGGTTCGGATCGAGTGGAGTGTCTGGGCACCCAAAACCGAAACCCGAACTTAAAACCCGGATCCGCCCCAAACACCGATTCAGGTGAAAATCCACCCTGAAACCGAAACCCGCGGATCCCCGAAACCCGATGGATAATCCGAAACCCACCGACACCATCTGCCTCCTAGTCTTGGTCCTTGCTGGACTACGAGCCTACGGCTGGGGCCTAGGGGCGACGTGCCGCCAGCCTGGCTCAGCCCCTAACAACTAGCGCCTGCTGCTGTTGGGGCCTAGGAGTGCCGGCGGCTGGCACCTGCTGCTGCTGGGAACGCGCGAACCCGCGAACCGTGGCGCCGGTAGCTGCTGGATGGGGTGGCACCGGCGGCCCACCGCCCGGGCCTGCTCCTTTGCTAGTAGCCGACGAGTGACAAGCGAGCGGATTTGGTGGGGTGGCGCCGGACCATGCTCCCTCTGCGCTCTGCTGTTTGGTGCTGGTGGCCGAGCGGTCGAGCGGACACAGAATCACGTATCAGGTGGGGTGGGGTGGCCGGCTGGGGTGGGCGAGAGGGTCTGAGTGCTGAGTTTTAGTGTTATATACCTAGGGTTATTAGATGGGCTGCTAGTGGGCTCAATGTTTTTGGGGCTCCGATGGTGATCCGCGGGGGAAAACTCAAATCCGTCCTAAACCTGCTACTATTTGGGTATCTGAATCCAAAAAACTGTGGGTGCAAAACTGTCCCCGAAACCAAAACCGCAGGACCCGAAACCCGCGGATATTCACCCCGAACCCGCCCCGCTGCCATCCTTAAGCAGGGGCATTGTTTTGGGGAAGATGGAAAGGAGTGCTCGATTGGAACCTCGGATACATGTGAAATGTATGTCTAGCTTCATAGCCATCATAAGGTGCATGCAAAATGGGGACGTCATGCTTTTTTAGCCAACCTGATCACCATCTTCGTCAGGGTCAAGAGCTATATATGGACTGCACCATGGAGTGAACAATGTGTGGTTTGGCATCTCAGTATCTCACATCGCAAACTTCCTAAAAATATCCTTCAAAGAAAAATACTTGATGTCTCGGGGACAAACGACACCTTCCGTGGATTGCTTGACATTAGAGTTGCAAACCTGAAGAGGTCACCGATGCCACCTTGCCGAGACCGATCGCAGGTTGAGATTCGCCGGCCAGCGAGACTGACCGAGCCCATGCTAAGATTGTTCCCTCCCCGTGACAACGACTGATAAGCTTAGCACCCGACTACCCGAGGGCTAAGGCTACACGCCGTCCGCTGTGGATGGCGATGAGCTGCGAATGAAGAGATATGTAGCGCAAGCATTTTTTTTCTTTTTTTTTTTGAAACTTCGAGCGCCCGCTCATTTATTGCTCACTAGGGTAATGCCCATGTGTTACACCAGGTTAGCAATAAGGTGTAAAATAAGAGAAAAGTGAGGGCTTTTTGCAAAGTTGTTTGTGCTACCGGTTACACTGGGTAAACGATCAAGTTTTTAAGGAGTTTTTTTTGTTATTTTGTGAAGCAATTAGGTTAATCTATCAAATTAGCTACGAATATAAAATGCTATGAATGTTATAGGTATGGGACCAACAAAATGTTGATGTTTGTTATAGGTATGGGACCAACAAGAAGTTAATGGAAATAAAAAAATTACTCTATTGGTCTATGACCTTCTGATGAAGTTTTTTTTTATCCATCTTAGAGTAACTTCAACTGATACCTGACATTTTGGACCTATGCCGCCTCAAATTACATGACTTTTTAGTGCACTACAATCAAATTCACATTTCAATCTAGTTAAATTTTTATGCATATATTATAACTACCAAGTATGGATTGCAGAAGGCGCGAAATAGGTAGCGATACTTTTACCACGAGAGTAATTTTACTTTGTTCCTTGTTTTTCTAAATGTATTGTAAATTTTCCTACTTTATTAATAAAATAGGCATAAGCTCGTGCGGTCGTGCCCGTTCGCTGAAATAAAATATATAACTACCAAGTGGGTATTAGAGGGTATAATTTGAACTCGGAGTAGTGTAAAAAATAGACGGCTGGTGTTTTGCTAAAGTAAATCATTTTTGACAAGTAAACACAAATGAAAGGTACTTTTCAAATCATAATAATTGAAAAATAAACTATAAGTTACTCTAAACAAATGAGGGGAAGTATATTTGTCTTGTCAATGCCAAATATAGATTAGTCCAAATAAATTTTATATAAACTACTGCTCTTCGGACCTGAAATATATGTCCCAGTTTTTTTATCTGAGCTCATGTCAGCCTGCTACAGGCTTTTAGCCTTATCCTCCCTCCTGGGGATTTTTTATAATTTTAATTCTTTTCTATTCAATATTTTAATAATAATCACGTCTAAAAAATTTGCAGATCTAACCCTTTGGGTCACGCCAGTCCCGCTGGCTTGACAAAATAATGTTGTCGCGCCATATGCGTTGGCGCGGCAAGATATGCCACGTTGGACGGCGTTTCTGACGTGAAAAAACTCGTCACGCCGTTTGCGTGACAGTGTTGGCTTGTCGCGCCACCGGGAGTGACGTGACAAGACTCAACTTTAGAAAATTCATAGCTCTTTGATATAACATTGGATGAAAATTATTTTTATATGAAAATTGTAGAGCTCGATGAGATATACAATTTTCTAGTTTTGAGTTTTTTCATTTGAGAACGTTAAGATGCTCAAAAAAATAATGTAAAATTTCAGCAGCATAATAATCGCGTACTAGCGTTTGTCGCATTAGAAAAATAATATCTTTTTTTTGTATGGTGTCAAATGAAGATACTTTTTATATCAAGGTTGTAGGTCCCAATAAGACTACAACTTTATAGTTTTGAGTTTTTATATTTAAGGTAGTTAAGATGCTCGAGAAAATAATAAAAAGTTTCAGCAGCATATTAGTCATGCACCAAGGCTTGTCGCCTCACAAAAATTATATTTTTCTTGAAAGGTGTCAAACGAAGATACCTTTTATATCAAAGTTGTAACTTTTGACGAGATCTACAAGTTTTTTGTTTTGAAGTTTTTCATTTGAGATCATTAAGAGGCCTAAGAAAATAATACAAAATTTAAGGGGCATATTAATCGGTACCAAAGCTCATCTTTTTAGAAAACATCATATCTTTCCATATAATATTGAATAAATATATATTTTAAATGAAAGGGGTAGCCTTCCATAAGATCTACATCTTTCATTTAAAAAATATTTTTATGCGACATGAAATAAGAAATATATCATTTTTTTCTAAAGAAGATAAGTTTAATGCCCCTTAAATTTTGTATTGTTTTTTCTTCAGCATTCTAACAATTCCAAATAAAGAATTTCAAAACTAAAAATTGTAGATCTCATCGATAGCTACAATTTTAATATAAAAAGTATCTTCATTTGACACCTTTCAATGCTAAAACTTTATATTATTTTCTCGAGCATCTTAACAATCTCAAATGTAAAAATTCAAAACTATAAAATTGTAGATTTCATTAAGAGCTATATCTTTTATATAAAAAGTATCAGCATTTAATACCATAAAAAAGATATTATTTTTCTAATGTGACAAGTGCTAGTATGTGATTATTATGCTGCTGAAATTTTATATTATTTTTTTGAGCTTCTTAACGTCCTCAAATAAAAAAAACTCAAACTAGAAAGTTTAGATCTCATCAAGCTCTATACTTTTCATATAAAAATCATCTTCATCCGATGTCGTTTCGAAGAATTATGAATTTTCTAAAGTTAAGTCTTGTCACGCCACTCCCGGTGACGCGACAAGACAACACTGTGACATCAACGGAAGTGGCGTGACATGGTTTTTCACATCGGAAATGCCTTCCAACGTGGCATATCTTGCCGCGCCAATGCATGTAGCGCAACAACGTTATTTTGTCATGCCAACGAGACTGGCGCGACCAAAAGCTTAGCTCTGCAAATTTTTCTAGACGCGGTTATTATTAAAATATTAAATAAAAAAATAAAAAAAATCCCCTCCTGCGTCAACCTCTCCCCAACACCAACAGGTGTTCTTTTTCCTCCCTTCCTCGCGCGCGCTCTCTCTCTCCATGAATCCAGTTCAGTGGGCGGCGCAGCTATCACCAGGACGGTGGCTCCTGGCGCGTGTGGCCGGTGAGAGCGAGCGGCAGGACGCCAGATCGCTGCATGTGTATGCGGCCTTTCGGAGTTTGGTTCGATGCAGAAAGCAGCCAGCCGTGGCGAGCAGCGAGCGGTGTGGCGGGCTCCGTGAGCGCCACAGTCAGCGGAGTTTGCTCGGAGTGGGCAACGCCGTGGCCACGACAGCTCACGATGCCCTAGGTGGGCTCCCTGTCGACTCCTCCCTCGCCTGTCACGCCACGCTCTTCCGACCTCCCTCACGGCCTCACCCGATCCGGCGAGGAGGCGGTTCGGCCGGGGTGGAGGCGCTCTTGCTCGGTGGATCAGGTGAGGAGGCCGCCCGGCAGGGGTGGTGGCGCTCTCCGTCAGCGGATCCAAAGAGGAGGCCGCCCGGCCGGGTGGAGGCGCTTGGCAAGGCCGAGGCCACCCGCCCGCCCGCCGCACATGCCTAGCTGCCATCGTTGCTGACTTCTGCACGCGCCGCCTCAGCACGCTCTTCCGCGACTACTTCCTCCACTCCCTCGAGGTCCATACAATACCCTGTCCCCCTCTCTCTCTTACGCGTGAGCGCGCACACACGACAGCTGATGTGCTGGGTTGCTATTCTGTATTCTGGGCCTCGTTTACTTCCCAAATTTTCTCTCAAATTTCACTATGCAAAAAGAATATTTCTCATCATATCAAAATATCGACACATATATGAAGTACTAAATGAAGATGAAATAAAAACTAATTGTACAGTTTTGTTATACTTTGCGAGACGAACATTTCGAACCTAATTAATCAATGTTTGGACAATTATTACCAAATAAAAACAAAATTGCTACAATATCGAGACACTGTTCATGCCCTATTCAGGCATCTAAACACGCCCCTGGTGAAGATTTGGGCGACGATAGTTGCAGGGTCTGAAGGTTCGCGTCTGCTGCACGCTAGGTGTCTGTGAGAATGCCTACACCAAATGGCTGGGAGACATATGCGAGGATGGAATCGAGATCCTGTCCCGAGCTCGGGTATTTATGGCCTTGTTTAGATCAAGGTTAAAGTGAAATTTTTTGGCTATCTCTTTATCACATCAACTTTTGCACGTATACATAAAGCATTAAATATAGATAAAAAAATAAATAATTATACAATTTAGTTATAAATCACAAGACGAATCTTTTGAGCCTAGTTAGTCTATAATTAGACACTAATTGTCAAATACAAACAAAAGTGCTATGGTTAGAAAAATTCTAACTTTTCACCAACTAAACAAGGCCTACGTATGAAAATGATGCCCAAGTGAAATCTCAGTACTGGAGTGTAGGATTTAGAATTGTGGCACTCAGCTTTCTTTTTCAAAACAGGTGAGAATCACTGAATGCCGAAGCAAATGGGAAATGCCCTAAAGATGAGAAGTTCACGGTAAACTAATTTGAGATTGAAATTTTATTTTTCAAGGATCAGCGGAGGCTGATTGAGTTTCGATACCCTGGATCCAAAGTTAAAAAAAAAAGCGCTAGGCGGCAATTAGGCGGTAAGCTCCCGCCTAGAGCTTAGGCGCGCCTAGGCAAGCCTAGGCTTCTCTAGGCGTTTCCCTAGGCGGTGCAAAAAACAGAGGAGCAGAGGAGACATTGAGCAGAGTAGCAGAGGAGACATGGAGCAAGACATTCAGCAGAGTAGCAGAGGAGACCGGGAGACAACCAGACATGGAGCAGAGGAGACAAGGAGACAGCAAGACAGGGAGCAGAGGAGAGCTGAGAGGGGTAGGAAGCACCGAAGCAGCTCACAAGCCTGCCCTTTATCCTCCCCGCGCGAGCCGCTTCCTTCTTTTCCCGTGCGCGCCTACCAAATCCGCACTTTTCCCTCCCAACGCGTGCATCTGCCTGCCAATCCCGTGCTTCCCTCCTTCCCACCAGCACCGCCGACGAGCTGGCGCCGCCTAGGGGTCCGCCTACCACCGTAGGCCAGGAGGGAACCCTCGACTAGCGCTTAGTCGCACCTAGGCGGGGATAAGGCATCGTCTTTTTGAACTTTGCCTGGATCATAAGTCAATGAAGTAGGAAGCTGAAAATTTGATATTTGTACCATGTTTCAATTTTCATCTTCTGTGTCCCTATCATATGATCTATGCAACTAACATATTTATATTAGTTATTATGATATATATTGAAGGACCTTACTGTTAGAAGAGTCAAGGGCCTATGGGCCTTAGCCCGTTAGAGTTAATTAATCGCTTGCTTAGGGGCCAAGTAAGACATCTTCTCTATATAATGAGAGCAGATGTATCAATCTAGAATGAAGGAAGAATTAAGAAGAAAAACCCTTGCGGCCGGCTCTCTCTCGCCCTCGCAGCCCTAGCCCATGAACAGTACCCTCGGGTACTGTAGCCCATCCATCGCCGCTGCTCTCCTCGACTCTATGCCAGGTTCTAATGAGCCGCTGTGGGATCAGATCGCCAAGGCGCTGGCCCACTTCAACGCGCAGCAGGCGCACCTCAACTCACAGCTTGCCCCCATGGAGATCCATCAGGCGGCGTCCTCGGTAAGCGTCGTGCCCTAGAGTTTCCCCTACTGGATGCCTGGGTACGGCACGACAGCGCTGCCGACCTACACCACCACCACTATGATGCCAGGTTCCACTGCAGATTCGTTCCAACATCAATCACCTGCTTCATGTCGATGGCACTGCTTTTACTGTTGTCGATCCTTCCTCTGGCGTGGGCAACACCTCCTCTTCAAGCGCCAGCGCCATGTCACCCCTGTAGATCGGCACTCTGCAGCAGCAGCTGTGCTACAGGAAGACATGGCCCTGCGACTCTCAAAGATGAGAGTGTCTCCTGCAGCGATTGTCCCATCACCCAAGGATCTGTACGCCTACATGAGCAACACAATAGCCTAGATGCAAGCCGGCGGATGAGTTGCTGCAACTGCTACAGTTCGAGAAGACGTTGGAGCAGGAGACGAAGATGCATACCCACCAGGTGTTGGCAGCGTTGTTGTTATAGGCTGCAGCACGTGGACTCCTGGCGCGACGGCAGGTGCGGGAGATGCGTGGGGTACAGAAGATGCTTGAGCGCTAGGCATCGGCGGCGGTGCGGTTCCAGGCCGCAACACGCGGACTCCTGGCGCGACGGCAAGCGTGGGAGCTGCATGGCTGGCAGCAGGTGCCTGAGCCCCATTCCCCTTCTCATCATCACTAGGCCAATTTTCACCGCGTGAAGGGCCTCGCTCTCATCCACTGCGGCATGGAGATCAGGTGTGTCGTCCTCGACACGGGTGGCGCACTCGGCATACATGGTGGTGGCAGTTGGGGAGGCGGTCGTGCGGCCACCAGTAGGCGGACCTTTATTAGCGCCGTCGTGCCCTGGCGCGGACACCATGAGGGAGCCTCTGCGGGTCGTCGCTGTGGCAGCTCACAGGCCACGGTGCATGTCAGCACCGAGCTTCTGTGGTGCCTTGCCCAGCTCACGCTCGCCTTTTCTCCATGCGGCAGGGATTGGCGGTCGTCTTGTGACGCGCCCAACCAGTAGTGCTGTCGTCCCCCGGCACTGGCCACCGCGAGGGGCCTCCGCTGGTCCCAGTTGACGACGCCATCCTCGGAAGGATTTGTGACGTGGGATGCAGTGCAGCTGGTGCCCAGATCATTGGTGCGGTTGAGAAAAGAGTTCCCATGGGAGCTAGACTTGTGGCGGGCCACAGCAATATTGGGCTGTTTTTCCTTCGAGTCAGCCCACTTGCAGCTGATGACAATGGAGTTTCCATGGGATCCAGGTGGCTACACACGTGCAGGTCCATTAAGCGGAGGGTGTCCGCCGTATCTTCAGGAGCCAAAAATAAAGAGTCGCAGTATATTTCAGGTCAATAAAATAAGCCAAGATGTAAAATGCTTGTTTTTAGGTGTTAGGTTTGTGTCTAGTGGAGTCATCGTTAAGTTGCAGTTCGAGGACGAACTGCATGTCCAGGTGGGGTGTAGTGTTAGAAGAGTCAAGGGCCTATTGGGCCTTAGCCCGTTAGGGTTAATTAGTCGCTTGCTTAGGGACCAAGCAAGACCTCTTCTCTATATAAGGAGAGGAGATGTATCAATCTAGAATAAAGGAAGAATTAAGAAGAAAAACCCTTCCCTCTTGCCCGGTCGTGGGCGAACGCCCCGCGGCCAGCTTTCTCTCGCCCTCGCAGCCCTAGCTCGTAAACAATACCCACGGGCACGATAGCACCGTCAGTACTGTAGCCCATCCGTCGCCGTCGCTCCCCTCGACTCTCTCCTCTCAACCCTAACAGCACATAACACTTACATACTATCATGGATCAATGCAGGTGACTACAATGTAAGGTAGGATGATGGTGTCACAGCTGGTAAAGCATGAGCGCATTAGGACTTCTGTCAAAAAGGTTCTCTCACGTACTGTCGTTTCTTCGAGTGGGTGCTTGTGGTGGGCGGCGGTGTCCAAGGCTTCCACTGCCGCACAAATCTGTTGTTTTCTTTTCAAATTACCCTGTTGCAGCAGTCTTTGTTTTGATCTATAAATTGTGAAAGATTTGTTGTAAAGATGATTTTTTATGTGAATGACTGATCATTTTATTCTATGCTGGACCATTTAGATCCATGTGCTAAAACAATAAAAAAACAATTGCATGATTTAACTATGGGAGAGTCTAGTACATTTTGAGTCCATATATAGTTTCAAGACGTGTTTGCTACACTAAGATGTATGACTTGTTCAGTTGAAGTGCAATGTGCATAAGGAAATGAAACTAAGCTGATTTCAATCAATGCAATTCTTGAGAAAAAAGTTGTATATATGGCTTGTATTAAGTTCAGAAGAAAATGCATGGCGGGGTCATTTGTTACGTGTAAGACGTGCAGTACTGCAAATTTTAGCATGCTGACAGTGCATAGGAATTGTAACACCTCTGTTGGGAGGGGGCCTCCTGGTGGTGGTGGTGGCGGCGGCGGCTAGGGTTAGGGAGGAGGCTGGGGGCATTGGCAAGGTGTTGATGCAAAAGTAGATCTGCAAACACAAAGGGCTAATACCTGAAATCGATATCCAAGGCGTGCCAGTCGATTTGACCTGTTAATCGACAAGGATGAAGATACGAGCACTTTGGTCCTGACAACAGCGATACGCCTGGAAGTCACGGCCAAGAGATACTCACGCGGAACTCGAGGATCGCCGAAGATTGCACTGGAGCAATGCAACTCGCCGAATCGATGAGAACTCGTAAAAAAGAAAAATATGCAAATTGACGAAGTCGTCGAAAGTAGATGTAAATAAGAATAAAAGCTGTTTTTGATGTATTGATTGATCTCTTTTTTTACATTGCCCTTCACCCTATATTTATATCCTGATCTACAGAAACGCAACCAAATACGACTAGGACACTAAATCCAAATCTATGAAGACACATGACTTTGATACAACTCAGACTCTAATAAACGTATATAAGGAAATTAACTCCTATCTTATTCCATAGTCCGCCTCAGTCACGATGGTATTCTCATCGACCTCCTTTTTATCGGCACAATCCCTGTTCCATCGGCACAATCCCTGTTCCATCGGCAGCAGCCTTCAAGTTCCTTCCATCGGTACATTCCCTGTTTTATCGGCAGCAGTCTTCAAACCATCTTTCATCGGCATCGGCAATAATACCCTTAACCTTATTGGCAACATTTCAATTTGAACCCATACGCCGCTACCACTCATAAGCAAACTCATTTTCATCAGCTATCAATCTACACAATAATCTTTCCTCTGCTGATTAGCCCTTCCTGACCATCTTGACACGTGCTAAAAATGATGTCAACACATGCCCCCCAATTTTGGAGTATAAGATATTGATGCTCCAAAATTTACTCCAGATAATGCCTGCTATTACCTATTTTTCAACCCATTCTCCAAGCATAACATGATCTATTACCAGATTTAATCAAATCTAGATCTAATCCATGTATCTCAGTAAATATCGCACATTTTCCAACTGTTTTTTGCCTCAATTACGGTTGAGATACCAAAATAACAATCCATCGGCAAGATCTTATCACAACAACATCACCATTTTAGAACTGAAAGATCCTGTATTAAAATATCCTTCAAGTCATGACTACTTGCCATGTCATCAAATCTTCTATACAATCCCTTGATTGTCGTGCGAATAGTTACCATATCTATCTGAACCACCTCGATCCATCCGCGTACGACATAGAGATAAGTCAAGAATACCCCTACCCCAAATGGCCTATAAATAGATTTCTCTGAACTGCTCATCTTCTACCTTCAAATTGCAACCTTTGGCATTCTCTCTCCGGCGGCAACCCTAACTGTGCATCCTCAACCCACCAGAGCTCCTTCCATCGTCATTTTCCAATCTCCAGCTCGTGCCCTCATCCTTCTCGAAACAATGGCGGTCAACTTCAACGTCCCTGCGGTTCGTTCTTTTTTTTATTACTTTTACTTTGACCCATCTGGCCCCTTGCGAATTCTTATAGTTGGTATTTTTTCTACTTCTTCCATTCTCTTGATCTTTCAAACTCAGGAACTACGCAACACACTGGTTATTCCAACCAACCAACCTCCCCTCCATTGCCTAGGTCCAATGGGTGATCCAGATCCAACCGACCTGATCAATGTAGAGGCTAATCGTATTCCCTTCAAAGCTCAAAATTTCTCTTTGAATCTATGGAAAGATACATTTCGATCTTGGCCCAAACCTACCAAAGGGTGGAAAAACTGGTACTTGAGAGTAAACAGATCAATGCAAGTGTTCTGGGTAGAACGAAAGATAGATCAATGTATCAGGCTATCCATTGCTGATATGCAAAGGAATGAATCCATGATGATAGCTGCTGCTCATTTTTGGTCAGATACCACAAATACCTTCATGTTCGGTCATGGCCCATGTGCCCCTACTCTTGCTGATGTATATATGCTCACCGGCTTGGATATCTCAACTGTCGATGAAGGCCACATTTTTGGCAGAAAAACTGAGTATAGAGTAAATACACGCAACATCGGCGGCTGGACAGGATACATCCAAGAGTACCAAAAAACTGGTAATGTCAATCAAAGGGAACACGCCATATTCCTGAACATGTGGTTGGAGAAGTTTATCTTCTGTGGTCGATCGGTAGGACCAACTAACGCCTTCCTCCTAGCAGCGGAACTCTTGGCCAACGGTGTCAGATTCCCACTTGGCCGATACCTCCTGAGCTCAACTTACCTCCTTCTCCACCAAGCGTCTCAGAAGCTTCTACTTGGTGAACCCATCGGTAATCTGGGAGGCCCGTGGTGGTTCATCAATATGTGATTAAACGTTCACATGCATAAGCGTCTACAATGGGATTTCTTTGCCCAAGAATTCCCACGAGAGATCGCCAAAGATTACATCCTTGGAGATGATGAATCGGCAACACGCCCTCCTCTCAACTTCGGCGAAGCCATAATCGTCTTTCCTAGAACAGAGTCCAATGAAGATCAAATTGGTAGGTTTTTTCAGAATTTCTAACATGGTCTCCCTCGTGATCTCAGAGCTTGGGTACCCTATATCAATGAGGATAACAAGTTCCCTCTTCTTTTCAATTTTGCCGATAGTGATCTGAACTAAGATAATGATCTTATGATGGCTATTATTACCCCCAGAGCAATCCCAGTAAACATATTTGGTAGCAGGAAGAATTCCCATATCACTTATGAATTCTACAATCCATCGGCAGTGTCTCGCCAATTAGCCTTTGGGCAACTGCCAATCAAGCTATGCTTTGCCGATGTGATTAAGCCCAGAGAAATTATTACAACTGGAACTGAATGGAGTAGAGTAGTAAGACTTGCTTCTGATGTCGATATTTCAAATGTTGATCTCTCCGCCTGGTCACCAGTGTCTTTCATCACAGAGTCATATAAGCAATGGTGGCAAGAGTGGAAAGAACAGTTGTTTTCAACATCCGTTCATACATATCGGCACATGATCGATCCCGACTATGCTGTTCCGGACGATGCAGTAAGTTCCTTTTAACTTTCGTCTCTCTCCTTCCTTTTATATGTATATTGGTAACTAATCTTCCCTGAAACAGGCTGATGATCCAGTTTCATTAATAAGCAAAAGTGGAAGACCCTTCAACCTCCACCCTATTTCTCCAGTCTCAATAATTGGCTACAACGCCCCTACCTTAGAGGCCTTAACCTTCTAGAGGACTCATGCCAAAATTATCACCTTCAGACCAAGACTAGCAACATCTAGGGCCACTCCAATGGCTGCTGCTTCAAGCCTAATCAAGGTTTTTAAGGTAATAACCTTGCTTACTTTGTTTTTCTGTCGATGCACACTATATTAACATATAACTATCAGGATGTGAGAGCTGCAGCTGGATCGTCATCAGCAACTCTTCCAATATCAAGCACCACGACCTCTACTCCTCCTTCAGAGGTATTCTCTTATTTTTACATTTTTTCTGTTAAATATCCAATCTTATACTCGTTTTTACAGCAACAAACGGGCACATCGGCAAGCACACCAAGCATGCAAGCTCCCCAATCAACACATGTCGATGCCCCCTAGCCAATTGTCGCTGAGGTCCAAACAAAGCGCAAAGATTTAACCGATGCTGAAGCTCAACAAAAGCGACATAAATCTACACCAGCCCCTTCATCCGCTCTAACACCTGTCAATCGACCCACTGATATAATTGAACAAGCTGCTTCTTCTGTACAAGATACACCATCAGCCATTATACCCCAAGGGCCGACTACTGATGAGGTCGTAGAAGACATTCCATCGGCATCCTCTGTCGATCCTTCGCATGATCTTTTTCAAGCCGCTCCCTCAAGCCAGGCTCAAGAAATTGCCCTGAAGCAGGTAAACCGATTAACTGTTTGGTTTATAATATCCCCAGACACCACAAATATGATTTATAACTCTCTTTATTTCACAGGAACAAGATTCTCCCGATAGCTTGTTTTCTTTTGCTATCGACATCTCCGATGATGACGGAGAAGAGGCGAGTTCTTCCCTGGCATTGGGAACAATATCGGCAGATACCTATGGCAAACTAGAAGTTCTTCTGAATCTGCTGCAACAAGATACTGTTCAACTGGTGATCGATTCAGACCCTGCAAGGACCATCTTCAAAATAATCCGTGGCCAAGTCCCTGCCGATGTTGAAGAAATCATCTTCCTAGCAGTCCATCTGGACAGTAGACAACTTCAATATCAAAAGGCTGTTCATCGTATTGCCGACAGAGCAGCTCAAGCTCAACTTAAGGAAGAAATGCTGCAGCTGAAGCAAACTGCCAATGAGAAGCACAAAAGCATCAGCAACTTGTAAGCCTCTGGTGCTGATCTTAAACAGAAAATCTTAGACCTATCGGCAAAAAAGGCAGTTCTGCTAGCCGAACTGGAAAAGGTTGAAACAGCCCTGACTCAAGCCAAGCAAGAAGAAGACCAGCTTCCTGACGCTATCAAGGCCCTTCAGCAAGAACGAGACGTCCAAGCTCGCAAGACCTTGGTTCTCAAGAAGAAACTCAAGCCTGTGAAAGGAAGTGCCGATGAAGATGCCAAGGAATTAAAAGAAACCGATGAAATTCGCCTGCGTGCGATATCGGCTATCCAAGCTTTGTTAAATTAGCGCATCGGCAATGATTGATACTTTGTTTTGACTCTAGCCGATAGGATTGTTATTGGCAATTACTCTTTTATGCATCCATCCAGATACTAGGGTAATATTTCTTTAAATATTTTCCATTTAATGCTCTGGGAAATACAACTCCTTCGAGAGTTTCAAGAATATATGCATTACCAGGAATAGATTGATTTATCCGATATGGACCTTCCCAATTAGGTGACCATTTGCTAAACTTAGAACTTTTAGTCCCAATCAGTAAAATCAACTTCCAAACCAATTCTCCATCGACAAATTCCTTTACCTTCACCTTCTTGAATAAGAGCTGAACCGATAACAGTATCTTCAGTTGATAAATACAATCTGAAAGGTTTTCCATGTTGGGGTGGAACTAACACCGGAGGATTTGTTAAATAACTCTTAATTTCATCTAAGGCTAACTGCTGTTCATCCCCCCATTTAAATTCCTGATCGGCTTTCAATTTCAATAATGGACTAAAAGCCTTGATCTTACCCGACAAATTAGATATGAATCTTCTAATGAAATTAATCTTACCGATCAAGGATTGTAATTCAGTTTTATCGGCAGGAGCAACAATCTTGTTGATTGCCTCAATAGATTTTCTACTAATTTCAATACCCCGCTGATGCACCATAAAACCCAAGAATTGTCCTGCCGATACACCAAATGCACATTTATTAGGATTCATCTTTAATCCATGTTTTCTTGTGCACTCCAATATCTTCTGTAGATCGGTTAGATGCTTTGTGATGTCTCCAGACTTAATCACTATGTCATCAATGTAGATTTCCACCAACGTGCCGATATATTCATGGAAAATAAAGTTCATAGCTCTTTGATAAGTAGCACCGGCATTTTTCAAACCAAATGTCATGACTATCCACTCAAATAATCCCACATGTCCTGGACATCTAAAAGCAGTCTTAGAAATATCTTCTTCAGCCATGAATATTTGATTATAACCTGCATTACCATCCATGAAACTGATAATCTGATGCCCTGCTGCAGCATCAATCAATAAATCAGCAATCGGCATTGGGTAACCATCCATCGGTGTGGCTTTATTGAGATTCCTTAAATCAATACAAACACGAAGTTTCCCATTTTTCTTGTATACAGGAACCACATTAGAAATCCACTCTGCATATCGACACTGACGAATAAACTTTGCCTCAATTAATTTAGTTATTTCGGCCTTAATATCAGGAAGTATATTAGGATTGCAGCGGCGTGCCGGCTGCTGATGTGGCCGAAATCCAGATTTAATAGGCAACCGATGTTCAACTATAGATCGGTCTAACCCAGGCATTTCAGTATAATCCCAAGCAAAACAATCTTTATATTCCTTTAACAAATCAACTAGTTGTTGTTTACACTTAGAATTTAACTTAGCGCTAATAAAAGTGGGCCTTGGCCCATCGCCTTCACCAATATCTACTTCTATTAAATCATCTGCCGATGTAAATCCTTGACCTAATTTTCCATCATCGGCAAATCTATCCATTAAAACTCTTCTTCAGAACCGACTGCTTGGATCGGTAGAATTTCGTAATCGGCAACCTTGAGGAACTCTTTTTTCCAAGCTTCTCCTGATATGCACCTAGTTCGCTCATAAGTGTCTGATTCTGCCGATGCGATGATATAAGAAGAATCACCAGGAACAACTTCAATTTTGTCTCCAACCCATTGTATAAGACATTGATGCATTGTAGAAGGAACACAACAATTAGCATGAATCCAATCCCTTCCTAAAAGCAAATTATATACACCCTTGCCATTAATAACAAAGAAAGTTGTCGGTAAGGTTTTACTGCCGATGGTCAATTCAACACACACTGCCCCTTTAGCTAGTGATACATTGCCTTCAAAGTCCTTTAGCATCATATCAGTCTTAGTTAAGTCTTGATCTCCCTTACCAAGCTTCCGATACATCATATAAGGCATAATATTAATTGCAGCTCTTCCATCAATAAGTATTTTAGATACAGGCTGCCCATCAACTCTGCCTTTTACAAACAAAGCCTTGAGGTGTTGTCTCTCATCATCGGCAGGCTTCTCAAAAATAGCCATCATTGGATCTAGTGTTAATTGAGCTATTTGGTCAGAGAAAAAAACTTCTTCTTCGCTATCAGATAGAGCCAAAAATTCCATCGGCAACATAAACACCATATTGACATCTGTCGATGGGCCTTTATTTTTGTGCCTTATCTGCCACTGCTGATTACCAGATTTCTTATTGGAGGGACTTCCTTCTTGGTAAAAGTCTTTTTGACGCTCTCGCTGCATTTTCCTCTTCTATGTCTTTGTCAAACCCTCTGGACACCATTGAGGAAGTTTAGTTTTCCACACTGGCTGATAGGTCCTGGTTGTCTCCACACGACGTATATTAGGATCCCTGTAAAATATTTCTTCATCAGGAACTCTTGCATTTGCCATCTCTTTAAGTTCCTCTTGGTTTCTCGGAAAATATGCAACGTGTTTACCAAGCCTTTCATGTACACTGAGCCTGCCCCCCAACCGATCATATACTGATGCTCTCCTTCTGATCGGCTCATTAATGGACAAACCTTGATTACCAGATTGAAATCTTCTTATAGGACGATTAACTCCATAATAACTATTGCACTCTAGGCAATCTTCAACAGTAGGTAACTTAAGACCTTCCTCCCAACAATGAATAAAAAACGGACAATTCCAATGATCCTTATGCCGATTCCACTCTTCTTGACGTCTTTCCTCTTGCTATTGTCGATATCGGTTCCTTCGCTGACGCCAGCCTTCCTGTTGTCTTTATTGAGTAATCATGATGCCAGATCGAGGAGGCTTTCCAGAACTGCCACCTTCTGTCAATAGCCCCTTGCCTTTCGCATCATCGGTAGTTATCCGATGTTGGGGATCTACTGATGCATTCTTTTTAGCAGCTTCCGATGTCAACACCTTAATTTTACCTTCAGTATGCAACATATTTGCTGGAAAAGGATGTTGATCAATTTTCATCGGCTTCTGAATCTTGGAATTGCCAAATTTTATTCTCCCAGACTCAATAGCTAACTGTAATTATTGTCTAAATACTTTGCACTCATTTGTACTATGTGAAGTTGCATTATGCCATTTGCAATACAGCATATGCTTCAACTCTTCTGCTGATGGGATCACATGATTAGGTGACAACTTAATCTAGCCCTCCTGAAGCAAAAGATCAAATATCTTATCGGCTTTGGTGACATCGAAAGTAAACTTCTCTGGCTCTTTGTGACCAAAGGGACAAGATATCGGCTTTTTATTCTTAACCCACTCAGCCAAACCGATAACTGGTTCTTCATCCGAATCAGAATCTTCTACTTCTTTGACAAATGAAACTTTCTTATTCTAATTCCTTTTAGGTTCAAAAACCCTAGTGTCTTGATCAGAAATTCTTTGCACTAGATGACTTAGGCTTTCGAACTCCTAAGAAGCATATCTGTCCTTAAGGTGTGGCAACAATCCCTAAAAGGACAAATCAGCAAGCTGCCGATCATCCAACACCAGGCTATAACATTTATTCTTTACATCTCGTAGCCTTTGCACAAAGCCTTCTACCGATTCATCATTGCGCTGTTTCATCTTTACCAAATCGGTAAGCTTCTTTTCATGAACTCCAGCAAAGAAATACTTATGAAATTGCTTTTCTAGATCAGCCCAAGTAATAATTGAATTTGGCGGTAGTGAGATAAACCATGTAAATGCTGATCCAGATAGAGATGATGAAAACAAACGAACTCTCAATTCATCTCTATAAGCTGCCTCTCCACATTGAATAATAAAACGATTAACATGCTCCATGGTTGATGTATTGTCCTACCCAAAAAACTTAGTGAAATCTGGCACCTTGTAACGATTTGGGAGAGGAATTAAATCATATGCCGGAGGATACGGAGTCCGATAAGAATAGGTATTAACTTTGGGCTTGATCCCAAACTGATCCTTCATAATTTCTGCTATTTTATCGGCCCAAAAAGCATCAATATCTTGTTAACGACATGGTTGAATCTCCACTAGAGGTACTTGCTGATACCCTTCTGCATACCTTTGTGGCCCACGATCTCCAGCAATTGGCATATTTGTCACTATCTGTGGTCCATTAACCTGCTGAAAAGGGTTCATCGGTTGAGCTACCGATGCTTGATTCTGAAAACCAGCATGCATGTGACCTTGATGAACACCTGTGGCTTGCTGATTTGGCTGAACTGAATGTTGAGTGGGAAACTGTCCTGGCCAATTATTAGCGTTCATCGGTACAAAATTTGCCGATGGTTGGTAACTTGTTGGCATTGCCGGATAATTACAACTAACTTGAGGTAAAACCTGGACTCCAGGTTGACTTACGATTGGAGCCTTCTATTGCATCGGTAACAAATTTACCGATGGACTTGAACTAGATGTTTGACCCAAAGACACCTGGAAACCTCCTAGAGTTGGTTATACAGTAGTTGATGTAGTATACTGGGGTACTTGAGCTATCGGTGAACCGGCCGATAGCATAGGAGCTTTTCCCGTTGCATCAAACACTTGAGGTGATCCATGGTTAAAAACAGATGGCTCTGGAGGCATACCATATCCCCACCAATTAGCAGGAGTCTGATTATTCTGTGGTACAGGACCTGATAAAGCCAATGCTGATAGATCTGTATTAAGCTGAACTCGTCTTGATAATGCTGAATCCGGACGTATCGGTGTAGACTGTACGTTAGATAAACCTGCTGATACTGGAAGAGAAGAAATCTCTATACCCGCAACGGCCGGGGGAGCCGATGGAGCAATAGCAGATGCTGATTCTGGTTGATGATAAGCAGGCCCAACGTAACGAGGTGACGCTTACCCTTCTTTGAAAGTTCGAATCACAACATTATGAACAGTATTGGACAGCACATTGGAATGATTAATTAAAGCATAATTCACTGCAGAATTAACCATCTCTTGAAGTTTACCCGGATTAGAATCAAAGGTAACTTGCCGAGGCAACGACAAGTCTTGCTTTCTGGATGACTTGTCCACTTTTGTTCAAACTGAATGACTTCAAGCAGAGCTGTCTGTATTCTTCTATAGCCCTCTCCATAGCCTGCTTCTGATCGTCCTTAAGATCTTCTTCTGTTACCGCGATGATGTTCCCCGTATCGATCTCAGGATTAAGCATCTTGACTAGATCTGTCCCACTGGGCGTGCCAAAAGATGTGTTGATGTAAAAGTAGATCTGCAAACACAAAGGGCTAATACCTGAAATCGATATCTAAGGCGTGCTAGTCGATTTGACCTGTTAATCGACAAGGATGAAGATACGAGCACTTTGGTCCTGACAACAGCGATACGCCCGGAAGTCACGGCCAAGAGGTACTCACGCGGAACTCGAGGATCGCCGAAGATTGCACTGGAGCAATGCAACTCGCTGAATCGATGAGAACTCATAAAAAAGAAAAATATGCAAATTGACGAAGTCGTCGAAAGTAGATGTAAATAAGAATAAAAGCTATTTTTGATGTATTGATTGATCTCTTTTTTTACATTGCCCTTCACCCTATATTTATATCCTGATCTACAGAAACGTAACCAAATACGACTAGGACACTAAATCCAAATCTATGGAAACACATGACTTTGATATAACTCAGACTCTAATAAATGTATATAAGGAAATTAACTCCTATCTTATTCCATAGTCCGCCTCAGTCACGATGGTATTCTCATCGACCTCCTTTTTATCGGCACAATCCCTGTTCCATCGGCACAATCCCTGTTCCATCGGCACCAGCCTTCAAGTTCCTTCCATCGGTACATTCCCTGTTTCATCGACAGCAGTCTTCAAACCATCTTTCATCGGCATCGACAATAATACCCTTAAACTTATTGGCAACATTTCAATTTGAACCCATACGCCGCTACCACTCATAAGCAAACTCATTTTCATCAGCTATCAATCTACACAATAATCTTTCCTCTGCTGATTAGCCCTTCCTGACCATCTTGACACGTGCTAAAAAACGATGTCAACACAAGGGGTGAGGAGCGGCGGCAGGGAGGAGGGAGGAGATGCAGGGAGAGGGAGAGGGGAAGGATAAGCCTGAGGCTATTCTTTCTTGATCCTTGATGATTACAATCCTCCTATATTTATAGTACCAAGTGAACTTGCATCTCAAATAATCTAATGAGGGGAGTCCATATAGATTTGGACTCCTCTAAATCTATCTAATCTATTCCTATTTTATTTATCTCCTTTCCTTTATTTGGGATCCTTCGAGTATGAGCGTCGGCGGCGTGGCAGGACACCGTCCTCGCTGGGCGCCCCCCCTCCCCTCTTGAGTGGCATGGTTGGCCACATTGTAGCCGGCCTAAATGTGCCAGGCACCTCCTAGATCCTCTATTAGACGAGTGGCATCTCTCCCCCCCTTCTCCGATCAGTGTGTCCTCGCGCTGAATCATTGTCCAATCATTGACGCCCTTGGTTGGAAGCCTGCTTCCCCAAGGTATCTCCTCGATCTGGATAAGGAGATGCCCTAGAGTGTTGTGGACCTACTCGGTGTTGATGTCATTGGCGGAGAACTGGAAGCAATAGTGGCAGAAATCGAAGTAGCTAGAGACGTAGTAGCTATCGGTTCCGAGCCCCTCATTAGTTCATGGTCACGGCATGCTGCAGAGAGGGTGACGTTGGGGAGGATTCCTGAGAAGTGTAGCGTTTGCATGATCCATGGGGGTCGTGGAAATGAGTATACCTGCCTTGCGTCGACTTGTCCTGTGATGCGCCTACACAACGCTGTCATGACCATGGTCGGTGGTGTTGTGGTGAAGTGTTGCAGAGTGCCAAACAGGAGGTCGCCCATGTCATAATCTGCCAGGGAGATGAGTGGGTGGATGTCGGCGTGCTCCCTGCTAATGTAGATGTCCTTGATGGAGAGGAATTGATGGTCGTTGCTGTCGAAGAAGATGACCGTTGCTGACGGTAGTATGCATTGTGGCTAGTCTTCTAGTAGCAGGATGCTCGAGGGGAAGGCCTACGTAGTCGGTTTAGATGCCGATGTGTGGAGGACGACTGCTACGAGATGGGGAGATGTTGTTCCCAGTGATTCCAGCAGGTCCTACAGCAAGGGCGAAGTCGCTAGTATGTAGCAGCGGGCGTTGTAGCAAACGATGCCGTGTTGGAGCGACCAAGCTAGTGCCGCTGCCTGGACTTCAACGGTGGCAGAGATGATCTAGAGTTTGCGCTCGTCCGTGGTGGCCAAATGGAGCTGTGTGAGGATGGCTTGGTGAGGGTTGTTGTCGACGTATGCAGCTGCTCCAGTGTTGTAGCCGACCCTTGGAACGAGCGCCTTTGTCGGAGTGTTCATGGGTGTCGGAGCTGCTGCCATAGTGGTTTGAGCCGAGTCGCCCTTCATCTCGCTTGATGGGGCGTCAACTTCTTGCTCCGTTGGATTGTCTGAGTCGGCGTCGGCGTCGGGATTGGTTTGCGTGGCGTCGACAGTGGTGGGCTCGCGATGCTCCTGGGCACGTGCGAGGTGGATGGCCGTTTCACCCAACGTGTCCTGGCAGATGGGTGGGCCAAAGTCGCGATGAGGCCTCGTGTGAAGAGCTCCCACTCGGGTATTGGTGCATCCTTCGTCGGGCAGATGTACCAGAGTTGTGCTGCACCTGTTAGATGAAAAGTGGCATACTGAACTTGCTGATCTTCAGGTGCGTAGTGCAACTTGAAGAGGAGTTGAAGTCGGGAGAGCCATGGCAGTGGATCTGTTAAGCCGTCAAACGTCGGGCTTGTCAGTTGGGCCGTGATGGGTTGCTGGCGTGACGATGGCGCTGGCGTTGCTGACGGTGTAGGCGTTCCTGGCGTAGGCACTTGCTGTGCTGGCGGCTAGGTGGCCGGCTAGGTAGGTTGGCGGCTGGCTGAGGCTGGCTGGACAGCCATGTGGGCGGCAGTTGGTCGGCCAACCGGGGGGGCGGCAGTGGTGACTGCGGTGCTGGTGGTGCCGTGAACAGGCTATTCGACATCTCCATGATGATCTGCGGAGTGTTTGAGGAGTGGGGTTCCTCCATCTTCTTCTTGAGGTAGGATTTGCCGGTGGCGATCATGACTCGCTTGGTTTCCGCTTCCAGGTTGTTGATGGCAGCTTCCCAATCCAATCTAGCTTGAACGCCGGTGATGGTGGCGTCGCCATGGATGCGTGCTTGCTCGATGGCATGCAGACATGTGTCTAGGTTGACGAGTTGGTGATGCATCTCGTCAAAGTTCTTGCGGAGGTCGTTGGTGAGGGTTTGGCGTAGCTGTTGCGTGTTGACGGTGATGGTGGAATCCATGGATCGTCTGGTCTCCGGATACCATGTGTAACACATTTGTTGGGAGGGGGGCTCCTAGTGGTGGCGACTAGTGTTAGGGAGGAGGCTGGGCGCGTCGATGAGGGGTGACGGGCGGTGGCAGGGAGGAGGGAGGAGACGCAGGGATAGAGGGAGAGGGGAAAGATAAGCCTGAGGCTATTCTTTCTTGATCCTTAATGATTACAATCCCTCTATATTTATAGTCTCGAGTGGACTTGCATCTCAAGTAATCTAATGAGGGGAGTCCTTATAGATTTGGACTCCTCTAAATTTATCTAATCTATTCCTATTTTATTTATCTCCTTTCCTTTATTTGGGATCCTCCGGGTACGGCGTCGGCGGCGCGGCAGGAGGCAGTCCTCGCTGGGTGTGCGCCCCCCTCCTGGGTGAAGTGGTTGGCCACATTGTGGCCGGCCTGGATGGGCCGGCCCCCTGCTGGACCCTCTATTAGACGTGTAACAGGAATTGGCTCAGCTCGTAATGGAGGCGTACTTAATCCGAACACAGTAGATGATATATACCAATCACTTCGAGCTGAAGCCAAGTCTCACAATTTGGTTCCCTGCACAAAGTGCAGATCCAAAGTCTGTCCCTTGTGTCCTGAGTGCTTGAAGATTGCATAAACCTTGAATAATAATGGTACAAGGAGATATATTTCTTTGTTTGTGTGTGTGTGTCTATATATATATATATATATATATATATATATATATATATATATATATATATATATATATATATATAATTTTTCTCAATAGGTTTTTCATTGCATTTGTTGATTTCTACAAGATCAAAGGAATGGCTGACCTGGTGACAGAGTCTTCTTGCGTGCAGAGTCTTCTCTTGGTTCTAGCAGGCAATGTCGCGAAGTAAAATCACGGTCCAGGGGAACTTCAGCTAGGTGTGGATGTCGCAGATGCTGGTGCAGTCGAATGGGCCAAGTAAAGTTGTTGCTGAATGGATAGCAAAGCAAATGTTCCACTATGAGGATTGATTCGTCTGGACTGTCGATTTTTGTGGGATGAACTAACAAAGGCTTAATGTTCTTAGAGCCGTGACTGGGACTGTTCCGTTTGAGGAGGTGCTGTTAACCAGATTGTATTTAACTAGTAAATATGCCCGTGCGTTGCTACGGGTACAACATACATTTGAAAGTCATTTTTTTCTCGCTCGCTCATTGTTTCCAAAGAGAAGTTTTATTGGATTTTAGATTAAATGTGTTTTGCATCAACGTATAATAGCAAATCGTTGAACAATAAATACACAATAAACTAAGTTAGAAATTATTAATTATTCCATAAATATACTTTTTGAACTATATATGAACATGATTTATGACAAACTTGTCATTATATATTGCATATTTTATAAAACACTTAAAATATCAGGTCCAAAGTGTATATATCATTGTCTTTAATAACTTTTATTGTCTCGACAGTTACACGCGGTCTTGATAAGCTCTGCTGTTGTATGCAAGTTGTGTGAAATCAACGCATATAGCTTGCCACAACCATTTTATATCTTTGTCTTGCCTACATTTTGCAGTGGGGACTTAATTATCTTCCAAGCAAAGCGAGCCGCCATTTCTGGCCTCCAGTTGGGATCTCCCCGTGCATTGCAACGGGAGTATTTTTTAAAACGCTAAAGTATTTGTTTTCAGTCCAAACTTTTAAAAAATAATATCAGAAAGTGTATCATCAAAATGCAATATCTATATCTATAGATGCAAAATTTCTTATTATTCAAATTTACCTTGAATTTATGAAGTGATGACCTGGCATGACCCAATTGTTTTTTTTTTGTATGTATAAGCAACTTTGGCAAGGTAAACTCCGGCAGCGTGGAGTCCAGTGGCCTTTCTTTTGTCACGAGTTTGGCTAGAGATCCGAAGAAGTCACAGTCATCACACTTTACAGGATTGAAGAAGGGCAATAGAGACTCTAGCCTTTTGTATAGACTTGAGGACCACCTGTGTTCCACGCTTTTGTAGTCGTCATTTGAAACCACATGTAAACCAGGTACCGTAAGAATTAGCTAGAGAGATTTTAATAATAATAATAATACTTATTAGGTGGCTTATTATTCTATAATTATAGTACTGTAGTACCTTCAACACGTTACTAATGTTTGACAAGAAGTGCACCGGTGACCGTCACGGCGTCCACCTAGGCATCTCCATGGCCGTTGATCGAGCCGCACCTGCAGCCCGATGACGCTGTCCTGCGCAACCACTATGAACAAATCACCAACGGTGTGGATATGGCTGTCGACGATCCACTCTGGCTGAGTGCACGACGAGTAGTAGTGGCACTGCATTAGGGTTGCTTCAAACTGCATTGCCCTATCCAGCTGCTCGGCCCCCACGCCGATCGCTTCTAGACAGCAGGCCAGCGATCAACTTCCTGAGCCCCGTCAGCAACCGGTGGTACTCCAACGGCAGGTCTAGGCATACCGCGGGGAGGTGGTCGAGATGGATTTGTTGTGGCTGAAGTGGAGAACAAGCATGTCGCGCCATGCAGGAGAGCCACGTTTGGCAGCCTGCTAGGCATTCCACGGTAGGATGGGCCTATGTACGGTGGCGTAGGTGTAGGGCCGGTGGTCGAAACAGAGTAGTACGTCGAGCGTGCCGCCAATGGCTACTCATTGAAGGACCTGACCGCGGAGAGTGCCGACTCAACGGTGCTAGTCGGGATGCCGTGGTTGGTAACCTGGAAGAAGCGGTACGAGCGTGCCGTGGCGCCAATGAGCACGGCGACGTGGGAGCGCGGGAGGGTGAGGTCGATGGACGGGGCGACCAAGGCCTCCATGGCAGCAGAGGAGATCGACGCGGTGGGCGTCAGGAACGGCGGCAGCACCTTGGTGACGTCGGACTCGATCACGCCACGGACACCAACACACGACTCGTGGAAATCAAACAAGGCCAACGCGTCCTCCTCGTCGTAGTTGTTGACTGCGGCCATCAATTGCTAGATTGATCCTTGATGGGCGCGTGACTTCCTTGAGAGAAACAAGTCAGAGCAAATCGTGGACGCGGATTTGATTTGGGCACCAAAATCGATTTAGAGTTGGAGCACGTCTTATTTTTATACGTTGTCGGAATAACCTTTTTAGAATTTACAACATTTCTATGCCACAAAAAACATTTGGCGTGGTGGTATGCGTTTGCCCTTTATTGGTTGAGACGCAGATTCGAATCCTCAATTAGACTAGTTTGGGTTTTTGGCATCTTTTTTCCACAGGAGAAGAGCGGTGGCTGGCCAAAAGTGGGCCTCGACTGGGCCGGACGTGAGCGGGTGCAGCGTGAGCTGAATTGACGTGATCTACTGGGCCAAAAGAGTGAGTGGGCAGCACAGTTAGGCCAAATTAAATGGGCTAGATAAAAAAAAAGACCTGAAATTTTGCCTCTTTATTAATACACTAGTAGAGAACAGACCTTTGATCCTCGGCCAAAATGGGCTCTAGTCCCGGAATTTTTTGCCCCCGGGACTAGAAATACCTTTAGTCCCGGTTGGTGGCTCCAACCGGGACTAAAGGTCCCTGCCCAACGGCTACTGCGCCAGACAGAGGTGGCAAGGACCTTTAGTCCCGGTTGGAGCCACCAACCGGGACTAAAGGTATACTTTTACTCCCGGTTGGTGGCTCCAACCGGGAGTAAAGGTCTACTCCCGGGCCGTAGCTGCGCCCGGGGTTGGAAAGTTACCTTTAGTCCCGGTTGGATCTATCAACCGGGACTAAATGTTCTCCCTTTATAAATCGGCCGTCTCCTCCTTCCTCCCCGAGCCCGAGCTCAGCACATTTTGAAGCTCACTGGTGTTCTTGCTTCCTCCCTCCCTCCATTGTTCCTCCATCCATTCTTCGATTCCTCCGTCGATTCTTCAGTTGTAAAGGTTACCAATCTCATACTCTCATTTTTTACCATTTTCTTATGCCATTTTATTCACTATATATATTTATGGTTCTTTATTGTGGTTTTTTTTTCATTTGTAAGCAATTTGAGCTCAAAATCACTTTAAGCTTGCATATTTACATGAAAGAAGGTTAAAAATATCATTGTTTAGAGATGTAGATAATTTTATAGTTTGTTAATTTTATTTGTTTATAAAAGAAGAAATTTATAGTGTATTAAAAAATGAGTATAGAGAGTAGATGGCAACTGCTTCCGGGTCCTCGGCCTCTCATGGGTTTTCAAAGCGACTTAGGCCGGGCCTTCCTCTCATTCCATGTGGCAAGTGTCATGATGAGACGAAGATTGTGATGGAGTACCGAGTGAAGAAGGAGGGTCCCAACAAGGATCGTATCTTCTACAAGTGTCCGGATCGCAATGTGAGTTATTTTATCGTATTTAATGATTATGGTTAGTTTATACCTATTTTCATGATGGTTGTGATTAAAGTTCTAATTTTTTGTTTTAATTTCAGTGGGATGGCAGTGGACGATGTTCAGGCTTCTACTGGGAGGAAGAGTATGTTGAACTCGTGCAAAAATATCTTGCACAACAGGCAGATACGGCGGCTAATGAGGCAGTGATCCAGCCGAAGAAGCCCAAAGATGTTGCACAATCGGGGGATCTGTCTGTTTTAGTTGAGATTGGTCGCGAAATCCTTGTGCTCCTGAAATGTATTTTAGCTTTAGTTCTTTTAGTGGTAGTTGAGATTGTCTTTTGTATCTTTTGTGGTGGCACGCATGTTGTATAAATAATTAATTATGATCTAGGTTTTAATATGATATTTATGTCATGTAATGCAGATGAGCCGTCATTGGATGTATAATGCTGATCGCCGCTCACAAGAGTTCATTGACGGCGTGCATTCTTTATTACGTGCGGCCGAGACAAACAAACGCGACGGTTTCATGTGCTGCCCATGTGCCATATGTAAGAATACAGTGGAATATCCTTGCTCAAGGACTCTTCATTCACACTTGTTCAAGTCGGGTTTCATGCCAAACTATATTTGTTGGACAAAGCACGGAGAAACCGGTGTTGTAATGGAAGAAGATGAAGAAGAAAAATGGGACGACAATGATATTATTCCTGATGGTGCGTGCCTCAATGATACTGCAATGGGAGAAGCTGAAGAAGAGGTAGCCGTAGAAGATGAGCCGGCTGATGATCTTTGTCAGGTCATTCGTGATGCACAAAGAGAATGTGAAAGTGAAAAGGAGAAGATCAAGTTCGAGCGGATGCTAGAAGATCACAAGAAATTGTTGTACCCAACTTGTGATGCAGGGCAGAAAAAGTTGGGAACCACACTAGAATTGCTGCAATGGAAGGCAAAGAATGGTGTATCTGACAAGGGATTTGGAGAGTTACTAAAAATCCAAAAGAAGATGCTTCCGAAGTACAATGAATTGCCCGCCACTACCTACGAAGCAAAACAAGTTATCTGTCCTATGGGGCTAGAAATAGAGAAGATACATGCATGTCCTAATGACTGCATCCTATACCATGGCAAAGAGTACGAGAAATTAGATGCATGCCCGGTATGCCATGCGTCGCGGTATAAGATCAGGCGAGATGACCCTGGTGATGTTGAGGGCGAACGTCCACGTAAGAAAATCCCTGCCAAGGTTATGTGGTATGCTCCTATAATACCACGCTTGAAACGTCTGTTCAGAAACAAAGAACATGCAAAATTGTTACGATGGCACAAAGAAGACCGTAAGGTAGACAATATGTTGAGACACCCTGCTGATGGGTCCCAGTGGAGAGCAATCGACAGAGAATTCCCGGAGTTTGCAAATGACGCAAGAAACTTAAGGTTTGCTTTAAGTACAGATGGTATCAATCCTTTTGGAGAGCAGAACAGTAGTCATAGCACTTGGCCTGTTACTCTAAGTATCTACAACATTCCTCCTTGGTTATGCATAAAGCGGAAGTTCATTATGATGCCTGTGCTCATCCAAGGCCCGAAGCAACCTGGCAATGACATCGATGTGTACCTGAGACCACTTATTGATGAACTTCTCATTTTGTGGAATAAAGAAGGTGTACGTGTGTGGGATGAGTACAAACAGGAACACTTTGATCTGCGAGCATTGTTGTTCGTAACAATCAATGATTGGCCTGCTCTAAGTAATCTTTCAGGACAGTCAAACAAGGGATATAATGCATGCACACACTGCTTCGGTGATATTAGAGGTGTATTCTTGAAAAAATGTCGAAAGGTCGTGTACCTTGGCCATCGTCGATTTCTTCCTGCAAATCACCCCGTAAGAAAGAAAGGTAAGCATTTTAAAGGGAAAGCAGACCACCTGACCAAGCCTCGCAACCGAACCGGTGAGGATGTACTCGATATGGTCAATGATGTGAAAGTCGTCTTTGGAAAAGGACATGGAAGCCAACCTATTCCAAAAGACGCTAACGGTCACGCACCCATGTGGAAGAAAAAGTCCATATTTTGGGACCTACCCTATTGGCAAGTCCTGGAGGTCCGTAGCTCGATCGACGTGATGCACCTAACGAAGAATCTTTGTGTGAACCTGCTAGGCTTTATGGGTGTGTATGGAAAGCCTAAGGACACATTTGAAGCACGACAGGACCTACGTTGTTTGAGAGAAAGAGACAACCTGCATCCAGAGAAGACAGATGATGGACGCCATTACTTACGTCCTGCTAGCTACACTCTAAGCAAAGAGGAGAAGGAAATCATGTTTGAATGCTTAAACAACATCAAGGTACCATCTGGATTCTCCTCGAATATAAAGGGTATTATAAATGTGCCAGAGAAGAAATTCTGTAACTTAAAGTCCCATGACTGTCACGTTCTCATGACGCAATTACTTCCAGTTGCATTAAGAGGAATTCTACCTCCAAATGTACGTCTAGCCACCGTAAAGCTATGTGCATTCCTCAATGCAATTTCTCAGAAGGCAATTGATCCAACTGATCTAGCTAAACTACAGAATGATGTGGTTCAATGTCTCGTCAGCTTTGAGTTAGTGTTCCCTCCTTCCTTCTTTGATATTATGACACACCTCCTAGTTCACCTAGTCAAGGAGATTTTCACTCTCGGTCCTGTGTTCCTACACAACATGTTCCCCTTAGAGAGATTCATGGGAGTCCTGAAGAAATATGTTCACAACCGTGCTCGCCCAGAAGGAAGCATCGCCAAGGGCTATGGAACAGAAGAGGTCATTGAGTTCTGTGTTGACTTTATTCCCGACCTTGACTCGATTGGTGTTCCTGAATCGAGACATGAGGGGAGACTAAGCGGAAAGGGGACACTAGGGAGGAAAACATATATTGGTATGGATGATGATTATTTCAATAAAGCGCACTACACAGTTCTACAGAACTCCTCTTTGGTAGATCCGTATATTGAGACACACAAGGATCTCTTACGATCCGAGTTTCCAGGGAAGACTGAAGCTTGGATTACGCATAAGCACATGGAAACTTTCGGCGGTTGGTTGCGAAAAAAATGTCAAGGTGATGAGAGCATCCATGAGCAACTGTATTTATTGGCTATGCAACCATCATGGCATATCGTCACATACAAAGGGTACGAGATAAATGGGAACATATTCTACACAGTAGCCCAAGATAAAAGGAGTACCAACCAAAACAGTGGTGTCCGCATAGATGCCACAGACCCGAATGGGAATAAGCAGACATATTATGGACGCATAGATGAAATATGGGAACTAGAATATGCACCTACTTTGAAGATCCCATTGTTCAAGTGCCAATGGGTCAAGGTGACCGGAGGCGGGGTAACAGTAGACAACGAGTATGGAATGACAACAGTAGACCTTAGTAATATTGGGTACAAAGACGAACCATTCGTCCTTGCCAAGGATGTGAATCAGGTGTTCTATGTCAATGATATGTCTACCAAACCAAAAAGAGGGAAAAACGATAATGACTCAACCAAAGAGCCAAAGCGCCACATAGTTCTTTCAGGGAAAAGAGTCATCGTGGGAATTGAGGACAAGTCGGACATGTCAGAAGAATATGAAAAGGATGACCGAATTCCGCCCTTCAAAGTGAACAAAGACCCTAGCATCTTGGTAAATGATGAGGACACTCCATGGTTACGAAGCGATCATAACCAAGGGACATACGTAAAGAAGAAGTTCACTGCTGTGCCCACTTGATGATATAGTGATTTAATATAGTGTGTGTTTGAGATATTATGTAATAATTGTGAATTCAGATGTTTATTATGTCATGTTTCAAATTAAATCAATGTTTGATTTGGTTACTGAGTGATGAAATATTAAAATATTAACGTTAAAATGATGTGAAAATAAATTTCCTGTCCAAAACCAATAATTTTAATAATTTTAATTAAACAATACATTTTGCATTAACGAAATAATAAATATTAGTTACATTATGTTTCATAATTCTAACAAAAAATAAAAAAAGTTAGGTTATCGATTTTTCCTATGTGCAATAAACAAAAATAAAATTCATATTTTTAACAAAATAATTTTATGCCTTTTATTTAATTTACTATGTATTTAATAAAAACTATTGCATTTCTATTGTATTTAACAAGACTATTCCTTAAAACAGGCGGGAAACGAAACTGCAGGCCACCTTTACTCCCGGGTGGGAAGCCCACCCGGGAGTAAAGGTGGGCTGCAGTTTCGTGGCCCGCCAAAAAAGCCTTTACTCCCGGTGCGTGTTACCAACCGGGAGTAAAGGTATACCTTTACTCCCGGTTGGTAACACGCACCGGGAGTAAAGGTATACCTTTACTCCCGGTTGGTAACACGCACCGGGAGTAAAGGTACCTTTACTCCCGGTTGGTAATACGCACCGGGAGTAAAGGGTTTTTACTCCCGGTTGGTGGCTGGAACCGGGAGTAATTCTCCTCTGCTATATAACCTCCGCGCCTGGCAGATCGATCCGCTCGTCTTCTTCCTCGTCGAACACCGCCGCCATCTTCTCCTCGCACCGCGTCCGTTCGTCTTCCGTGACACCGGCGCCGCCGTCTTCTTCCTCGTGCGGCCTCCACCGCGCGCGCCCGTGCCCCTCCTCCGCGCCCGTGGCTCTCCACCGCGCCTTCCTCCGCGCCCGAGACCCTCCACCGCGCCCTCGCCCTCCTCCGCGCCCGAGGCCCTCCACCGCGCCCTCGCCCTCCTCCGCGCCCGAGGCCCTCCACCGCGCCCTCCTCCGCGCCCGAGGCCCTCCACCGAGGACATAGATCAATGTTTGTTAACGAAATTTTATCCAAATATATTCATGTAGGGTTTTTTTTGAAGGATTTGTTGTAGGATATATAATGGTCAAATAGGAACTCAATTTTGATACCCAGTTTGTAAACTAAGCGTTTTTTAGTTTATCAAAAATATCACATGTTTCTTCATTTGTGAACTTTGAATATACAGATATAATATATTAATGTTGCTAAAGTAATATGAGCATTACATATTTTTTTCCGGGAAGACTATCTTCAAACTTTATATCATAGCATCAGAGATCGCCTGTAGAAGAAGAAAATAAATTCTTATCATTTCGGAAATAGTAATGGCTATATGAGCAATAAGACACATATACTTACATTTCATAATGACTTATACTTATATTATTAACATAGACTTTTCTCATATGATGAATGACTACATGGTTGACGTACTATATATTGGTTTTGTTTTTTGAAGCTAGATGGCCGACCCGAGAAATATGGATGAGGAGGAGTTGATGATGAATTTGATCAACACTGGCACTCAAGTTGCCGGCGATGATGGTGCTAAAAATAACGTGCAAGAGGATGTAGATGACGGGAGTCAGTACTTAGCTCTTGAACAAAATGAGCAACAACATATTGGCCAAGTATATATTTTTTATTATTAGCTATATATATATATTATCATATGTCTTATGTGTGCTCATGACATTAAAAATAATGTTTATGTTTTGTAGCCCTCTGGATCGACATCAACAACTACAACGAAGAGTAAAAATGTTCGAGGTCCCAAAAAGCCATTGGAGGGTCGCTTCATCATCTCGGAGTTCAATGTGGATACAGGAGAACCGGGGGGGCCGAATAAAATGAAATTTGTGCACCACTGTGGTTACCTTGTACGGGACCGGCTCCCGATTAGTACCCGTGAATGGAAGAAGAAGACCAATGCTCCTCATATCAGTTTTGTCTCCGATCGTGACAAGGCGTTAATTTGGAATGATGTCTTGGTACATTTCACGCTCCAAACAGATGATTATGATGATATAATAGATGGTGATGAATTGAAGGAGCGAGTTAGGGATTGGGCAATGAAGAAGATGGCCACCCAGTTTCAGACTTGGAAGAAACACCTATACACGACGTATGTCAAGAAGAACATAGCACCAGATTTTACTGTCCCAGGCCCGATCTCAAAGCAGAGGCCCTATTGGGATGAGTTTGTACAGTACAAGACTTCGGAAGAGGGTGTGAGTCGAGTGATAAAGAACCAACGTAATGCCCAACAGAAGACATACCACCATACCTTGGGATCAGGTGGCTACCCGACTGCCATTAAGAAGTGGAACAAAATGGAAGCAGACCTTCTTACCAAGGGTATCAGACCAGAATCACTCGAGTGGGGAGAACGTGCAAAGAATTGGTTTTTCGCTCATGGGGGAACACTAGACCAGGAGACAGGGAAGTGCGTTTATGGCGCAAGACTGCAAGAAGCAGCAGAAAGATTGTTTTATGCTCAGAGAGCTACTGCTAGTGGTGCGTTCAGGCCCAACAGAGATAAGGATGAGCTGACATACGCCATCGGGACTATTGAACATGGTGGCCGAACTAGAGGCAAAGGAAGTGTCTCGTGGGAGCATGGATTCCCTCAGGACAGACCTTCCTACAGAAGTCGCCAGAGAAAGAAGGAAGAAGAGGCACAACGGCTCCAGAGGTTGGAGGAAGCGGTGCGTGAAGCACAGGAGCGGGAAAAAAACCTTGAAGCGAGAATGCAGGAGGAAATCAAAAGGCAAGTGCAAATAGCAGTGAGTGCAAGCAAGCAGGCATCAGAGCCAGGAATCAACATTAGCCAATCTGTTCAGTTGAAAAGCAGCTGCGCTTCCACGGAGATACCAAATTAAGGGGACACAGGACTGCACTTCCCTGTGGATGACGTCACTGAACCTTGTACAACGTGTGAGCTACACATTCCGAAGGAGAATTCCACAATCAAGGTGGCTATCGGTCTTGTTAATCCTATCGACCGAACCAAGACACCAAGGATTCATGGGAATATAATCCAAGAAGGATATGCCACCATCTCGGTAGATAAAGCTGAAAAAGGTTTTAGTGATTTGCCTCTTGATATTCCTGGAGGTGATGGTGAGAAGACTCTAGGAGAAGCGGAGAAGACATTCATTCTATGGCGCAAGCGCTACATCATCATTCCAGGGATGTCGGCTCCACCTCCTCCTGAACTACCTCACCATAGGTACGTGCGGATGAAAACACTACATCATTAATTTGTATTGGCTTAAATAATTAACAATCTGCTCATAATAATATGTCATTCCTTTTTTTGTAGCAGATCCTCCCCCAACCTAAATCCAATTGTTCAATCGCCAGATCATCATAGTGCTCTGTACGATGACATTATGTTGGAAGACGAGGCTGCATCCACACCCTCTACAAGGAGGTCTCCAACGCCGCAGCCGCCACCTCCAAGGAGGTCTCCAACGCCGCTGCCAACACCTCCAAGGAGGTCTCCAACGCCTCCCCCGCCCCCGCCTACCAAGAAGCCTAGCAAGAGGCCAGCCCCTCAAACGAAGAACCAGTCCCCGCCTGCAAAGAAAGCCACCGTGAAACCAAGGGCTATTCCCAAAATAATATCTGAAGAGAAGGAAGAAGGAACTGATGCATATAAAAAAGACATGTCTAGATTCTATGACAAACTTAAAATGAATCAAGAAGCAAGGAGAAACCCAGAGAAACCGTACTTCTTCGTAGCTCCGGATATTTTAAGAAAAAAGGTGACTTCTTACCAGCATCAACAGCGGGAATCTCGTAAGCCGTCCAAATCAACGTTATCAGACTATGACCGCACTCTCACCAAGTCAATTGAGGCGGCACAGAAAAAGAAGCGGGCAGGGAAAGGAGTTGCCCAACTCGGACAACAAGCGCACCAATCAATCCCCCCGCTAGTTGTTGGTAATGAATATGGTTCGAATTTAGGATTAATGCATCAGGCAAACATACCTCCGGATGTCGATTTGGATCACCTTGGTGAATTTCTTGATGAGACTGGTCTCGACCTTTACCAGATGTTTGGTGATGGAAACATTGAGAGTGCGGCGGAGGTTGATATTTGGAAGAAAAAATTTGTACTAGGCCAGAGTCTATACAACCCTCAAGCCTTATCTGATCTGGGGACGCAAATGTACCTGCTAAACAAGTGGTACATGCAGGCGTCTACCAGTGGAGACATCTGCGTTGGTGTTAGAATTAGAGACGAACATTGGTTTCGTGGCGATGATGTTATGTATGTTGACTTTGCAGAATTTCATCAACTATGCCACCTGACATCTCTGGACAAAGTTATCATTAGCTGCTATTGCCTGTAAGTAATAATTCTTTCGATCTATTATTAAACTCATCATATGTGTGTATATGCATATAAATTATCCTAACAAGTACTATATATATGCAGATTTACAATGACAGAGCTCAGAAAGGAAGGATGCAATGAAATTGGTTTTGTTGATCCCCATATAGTATTCAAAGACCCAATTACTCCAATGACTAATTGGAAGTCTGAGTCAGAGAGTAACCTCATGAACTTCTTAGTGAACCAACGCCACAAGAAGGATATACTCTTTCCCTATAACTTCAAGTGAGTGTTAATCATGTCGATCATAGCCTTAATGGCTCATATGTTGATTCTAGTTAATTAATGAGTGTTATGCGTTATATCCTATAAACATATGCAGCAATCACTGGATATTGATGGACATCGATCTGGCGAAAAGTCACTTGATAATCTATGACTCGATGAGAAAACCACAACAAGACTACCAAGATATGATAGATATTATCCAGAGGTAATTTCGGGATCTCTAGCAACTATATATACACACAAACATGATGATTAACTATATCTAATGATGTGGCAAATTTTTTATTGGGCAGTGTTTGGAAAACCTTTATTGAGAAGCAACACATGGAAAAATGCAAAGCGCCACTGAATGTAATCCCATTGAAAGTAAGTCCCCTGAATCGCATCATCTTTATTAATTAAACATATAGCTTTCACCGGATCACCAGATTGGATGACAAATCTTTTTCTCGTAAAGTGGTGTCTGAGGCAGGAACAGGGGAACAACTACTGTGGTTACTATGTTTGCAAGTTTATCAAGGTGGTCTCCCAAAGAACTCCTACAGAGAGACTCAAAGTACGTTAAAAATACACTATATATTCATTTAATTATTATTATTGATTGTGTTACTATGTCTTTATATATATATGTACATATATTAATTTATTTTCCTTTAATTCAAACCTGTAGACTCGATGGTTGGAGGAAAAGGTCATACGGCAAGACCAAATCAAAGCAATTCAAGAGTCTATAGCCGGATTTTTTAATGAGCAGGTCATCGATTCCAAGGGCGAGTTCTACTTCGACCCAACACTGCCATTGAAGCCAAGCTAGAGGATGAGAAGAAACTCGTTATGTCACAACAACTATAATGCAATCTTTTGTAATATATGCACATGAAATAATATAATGTAAAATACACATATGCATGCATGCATGTAAATATATATATGATGCATGCATATATATATATATATATATTTCTATGCTTGAATTGTGTGATTTAATACGTTCATTGTGCTTGAACCGAAACATACTATATGCGCGTATAAATGTATAATTAGCAGCGTACAATACGACTTCGAAAACCTATTTTGAAAAGAAAACAAAAAAATGAAAAGAAAAGAAAAAAAAACCTTTAGTCCCGGTTCGTATTACCAACCGGGACTAAAGGTGCTGGCCATCGTGGCATGTCAGGAGGCACCTTTAGTCCCGGTTGGTGTTACCCACCGGGACTAAAGGTCCTCCTTTAGTCCCGGTTCCTCACCCGGGACTAAAGGACCCCCCTTTAGTCCCGGATGCTTGCTCCCGGGTGGGGAACCGGGACTAGAGGGGGTTCCCCACCGGGAGTAAAGCCCGTCTCTGTACTAGTGATAGCTATAGATGAAGCCATCTCTTTCCCATGTGGAGGAGTTCCTCAAGAAGAGGACACCAAGGTAACCTTGCTTTATTCTAAACTTCATGTTAGTCTATATAGTAGTTGGTATTTTGGTGTCCTTGGTTTCCATTTTTTCTATTTGGATTCAACACCACTGCTACTTACTTTTTTTGAAAATAATGGGCATATGGCCATATGGGTGTTTATCCTTTGGTTGTGTCCCTGATATGTAACTTAGTAACGATAATTGATTGGCCAAAAATGTGTGGTTATATTTAATATTTGTACAAACAACCACAACTTTGCCTTATGCCTTTTGTTGCAGTGTCCCCATTAGTTGCACCAGGGACAAAATTTTAGTATGAACATTATTTTACTGTTATGCCAAAAACAATTCTTTGAGCGTCATATTTTGAACTACAATATTTAAAATTGAATTTTATACATGATTTAAAACTAAGAGGAGCTATTATGTCCTAAATGTATCATCTAACAAACCTAAATGTCACACCTTCTTAATAGCATTCTAAGTGTATTGACTCGGAAAACACCAGCAGTCAAGTAGTCCTTGCAGTTCTCCTAGTTGTGTTGGTAGTATCCAGCATATAAGTTGTTTGTTAATATTTAAAGCAAGTGCTATTAACTATATGTGGAAAATATGTAGCCACGAGAAAGATTACCTCTTTTATGGAGTTAGGACCTCTTTATAAATGATATTTTTCATGAATATACCATTTGCCAATTTCTTCTTTCTCTTCCCCTTGTTTACGTCTTTCTGAACAGCCGGCATGACCAAGATTTTAATGGTCGATCTTGTTGTGGCTCCTGATAGCACTACATACAACTGGCCATACGAGAACACTAGTGTCGGTGTCTGGAGAACCGGGGGTCGGCGAGTGAATTTGTATCTGCGCGTCTAGACCTAGATAGTGTGCCAAGCAGATGCAAGAATGTATGCTGGTTCGGGCAAGAACGTCCCTATGTCCAGTGGATTCGGTTGCTGCTCGTGTTGCCTTACACCAGAGTACTCGTAGTAGGGGTTACAAGCTTTCGAGAGAGGGAGCAGATCCCAGGTCTCTTCGAGGGAGGGGTGTGTGTGTGTCCTCTTAGCAAGGTGTGTTTCATTATGTCGGGGGTTTGATCCGATGTGTTCTTGTCTGTGTCTCCTGAAACAACCCCGATTTCCGCGAAGGGAAATCCACAGAGTCAAAGTGTAATAAGACCGTGGTAGATCTTATTACCCAAATTCCAGTCGAATATCACATCCGTACAACGATAATATCAGAGTGCATAAAGTGCGGAATTACATAAATTATTACATCGCCGCATTGGTGGAAGCAAAAGTAGCAATCATTCTGAACAGCTTGAAGATAAGATCGCCAAACTCGAGCGTAGGCACGAACCCCTCAACCGTCAAACTCCTCAGAGCTAAACTCCTCAGCAGAACCTGTGTGCCAAAATTTATCAGTACGATTTGTACTGGCCACTCCCATCCCTATGAGCATTGCTTTGTGGAAGTTGGATGCAAGTTGGATATAAGCAAAATGAACCTTTAAGGCTGGGGTTCCTATGCAGTAGCATATCAAGTAAATAATAGTTTGTCAAGTTTTAAACACCATTCCCATATACATTCCACTCCATTCCTTTTTCCGAGCCAGGTTTTGATCCTGGGATCAACATACCACCATCTCCACACCATCACCATACCATCGCTCAGTCGATAGGCCAAACTCTCTCTCGGCACTGTCTCAAGGCCCGTAGCCCCTGGCTACGACCGACACTCTCTCACGGGGGAAGAAGAGAAGGACTCATCTCACTATCTAGTTTAAGCGAAACCCAGGAAAGGTCCATAGCCGACAAGTCAGCACATGTATCGATCGATCAACCATACACTCTACAGAGGTTTTACATAACCACAAGATCCGCCTTCCTTGCTGACCGTCGTCAACTGGGCTGATTCTGGCTGCTTGCTAGCCTAGGATAATGCCCCTCTACCATTCAGCCCTGGTTCACCCCAAGTCAAGTCTGGGGTGGCTGAAACTATGAGTCATGAGCCGGGTCCACAAGGTCTCCATGAAGTCTCAGAAGGGTGTGGGGGAAATCCTCTACGCCCCATACCTCCTATCACTGTCTGCTATTAACCTAGCAGTACTAGCAAAATCCTACCAAGTAGTCCAGCCGTCCCGCACCATATAGGGCGAGTGGTACGTAAGGCTTCCCGGTGAATCTGAGTACTAGTAGGTCCTTAGGGATGACCAAGCCAGAATGTCTCCATCAGGGTTTCTATTTACCGTGCCACCACAGCACCTCCATCCCGGGCTCCACCCATCACAGGTTCACACCTAGGTCACCTCATATACCATTTACCCACCACAGGTATACATTTCCAGGGGTGCCCAGGTAGCATCCTATAGTAAGACTTGCCCCAGGCTTGTCGTATACTCCAACTTGATCGACACAACCCTCACCCTCCACACACCCAAGTCACACACGCAGCACTCTCCCTATAGTCCAAGTAACACCAGTTTCCACCACGCACGTAGTATAAGCGTAGTACAAGTATAAGTAATGAAATATATAGCAGTAAGCGTGTGTCTAGCCTAATAGCAGGGTATGCAGGGGTAAGGTTGCGTCAAGGTAAAGGCTTTCAAGCAAGCATACTGCCATGTAAGTCCTAGCATAATATAATTGTAGTAGTAAAGTAAAGCGATAGCAGTTCTATATTAGCCATGCGTAATAGGTGCTACGAGATTGGATGGGATGTGGCACCTTCAGTGTAGTCATCTCCATTCTCCTCACGGTACTCACAGCCCTCGTCCGTCAGGTTCTCCTCCGAGTCTACATCGTTCGCATTATAGTCGCGTTAGCGACGTCTATAGAATAGCACAAAGAAGCAAGGGAAATTCAAAAGAGCCAAATGCACTCAAACATGGGTTCATTACGTAGAGCTTGATTTTAGATGAATTTTGGTCCTGGTTTTGTATTTTTTCGAGGTTGTATGAATTAGTTATGAATTTTCAAAGTTTAAATCATTTCTGAAATTGGATAAAGGCTGAATTAATCCTGGGCTGACACGTGTCATGCTGTGGTTGGTCCACGTGGCTTGCTGACGTTAGCATGACGTTGTCATAATGGTTCCGAGCTAACAGGTGGGGCCCAGCTGACGTCAGCATGACGTCATCAACATCGTCCACACCGACAGGTGGGGCCAAAAGCTATTGGGTCACTGACAGGTGGGTCCAGTCAAAGTCAACATCAGTCAACGATGAGTCAACGGTCAACCATCACGATCACTGACATGTGGGCCTGGTCTACTGATGTCAGCAGCTGATGTCAGTGTGACGTCAGCATGACGTCACCTCGGTTGTGTTGGCTTCTGACATGTGGGTCCCACATGACGTCATCGTGACATCAGCATCTGACGTGTGGGTCTAGGGTGTCCGTGTCACTGACAGGTGGGGCCAGGTCAACAGTTAGCATTGACCAGTCAACGGTCAATACGGGCTGGGTCCTAACTGGGCCGGTTGGTCTTCAGGTTGAGCCGGTCCGGGCCGGGCCGGGCCGAACACGTGGCACGCTGTAACGCTGCCACGTCACGGCCGTGGGCTCTTATTGGGCTGTGGTCCATGGCTGCGGTCTACGGTGGACCAAGTGATGCTGGTCCATGGACCACAGAATGGTCTACGGTGGACCAAGTCCACCCGTCGCCTCCTAGGCGTGGTCCAGGTACTCCAGGTGCACGCGTAGGTGGCCGGCGAGGGGGGTGTTCCCCTATTTTTCCCGCGGCGGTGCTCCTGCCGGCGACGATCTTCACTGATGAGCCTCTGTGGCGAGGCTGTTGTTTGATTGGTGTGGGGAAAAGTTTCCCTGGGCCATGGCGACTGCATCTGCGGGGTCAAGGTGGCGACCAGAGCTCCCCAAGGTGCTGGCCATGGCGAGCGGTGGCTCGGCAGTGCTTGCCGGTGGCGAGGTTGCGCATGCCGGCTCCCCGGTGGCTAGTGCTGGGCAAAGGGGGCTTCTACGATTTTGTGGGTGCATGACAAAGGCGTCTAGGGCTCAAGCGGGGCTTCGGCCTCCTAGGTGGTCGTTAGGGGCTCTAGCAGCCATGGTGACATGGTCCCGATGACGATGCACACGCTGGTGCGCTACGGGCTCCGGTGGGGTGTCATGGTGGTCTCGGTGTGCGCGTGGGTGCATGTGTTCCAAGTGGCTGAGGCAAAGCACTGGCCTACGCGCTCCCGGCGTGGAGTGGCATGGCCGACGGTGAGGTCCGGAGGTAGAGAGAGACCGGAAGAGGGGAAAAAGCTCACCGTGGGTGGTGTGAAGACTGGATGGCGATGTCGTGTCGATTCGAGGCCGTGCAGCTCTGGTGTGGCCATGCAGTGCCATGCCGAGCCGCATCAGTGACGAAGCGCTGGTGCCGTCTTCAGCTCTGACGACCTCCTCCCCCGCGGCGGCTTCGGTGCTTTCTTCCTCTCCTTGCTTCCCCTTCTCCCTCCTCTCTCTTAGTTCCGGTGCGCAGCATGTGGCCACCAAATGGCGGCGGGTGATGGTCGATTGCTAGGGCTCTAGGGCTGGGGCTCTTATAGCCAGAGCTTCGAGCTCCATGGCGGATGGCTAAGGATCGCACCAAGCGCATCGAGCGGCTTGCGGGGTGTGGGTGGTTGGCATGGCGTTGGCGTGGGCGCTGCGCCAAGGGGGGGCAAGGCCATGGCTCAGGCGTGACCCCCTGGCCTGCCCTGCCATTGTTGTCGGGGCTCTGTCACGTGGTGGTCACGTGCGGCGTGGAGAAGAGGAATAGTAGGGCTGACACGCGGGGTCCAGCGGCAGCGGTAGCGAGCAAAGGCAGGGAGACGCGCGGGCATGGGCGTCGTGCGGCTGACATGCGGGGTCCAGCGGCAGCGGCAGCGAGCAAATGTGGGGAGATGCACAGGCGTTGTTGGGCCGCGAGCTGGGCCACGCATGCGCTGGGGCTGGCTGAGCCGAGCAGCTGGGCTGCGAGGCCTTCTTCTCCCTTTCTTCTTTTCTTTTCTATTTTTCATTTCTTTTCCATTGTTTAAATTCAATTTTGGTTTAGAATTTGAATTTACAACTGAGGTAACTTGTTCATTGGAGTTTAGGGAATTTTGTTTTATAATAAACTTTATAGAATTGTTAAGCATAACATAAAGCAATGAGAATCCAAATCACAATTTAAGTTAATCATGTATGCAACATCTATTTAATAGAAATTAATAATCATAATCAACATATGACATGCTATGCTTATGTATTGACTTAGGTTGGGTTACTTCTAATGCAACTCCTGGGTTGGGTTACTTTACATGACACTCACCATCACATGGAAGTTTTGAGAAAAAAATTGTAGTTGGTATTTTTGGTGTGTGGATTTTTGGGTTGTTACAGTCCTACCCCCTTAACTGAATCTCATCCCCAAGATTAAAGCGTAACGTACTCTTCGAAGAGGTAGGGATATCGTAGCCGGAGGTCAGACTCTTTCTCCCATGTTGCTTCTCTCTCAGTATGATTACTCCATTGGATCTTGCACATAGGAATAGTCTTGCTTTGAGTCTCTTTGGTATCTCTGTCCAGAATTCTGATAGGATGTTCTTTATACTCAAGTGTATCTTGAATGTCAAGTATACCAGTTGGGACTGCTTCATCGGGTACTCTTAAACATTTGCGTAGCTGGGATACATGAAATACAGGATGTACACCCGTCAATTCCTTAGGTAACTCAAGTTTGTAGGCGAGCTTTCCAATTCTCTTACAAATCTTGTATGGGCCAACAAATCTAGGGGCAAGCTTGCCTTTCACATGGAATCTGACCGTTCCATGTAGCGGGGATACCTTGAGATAGACGAAGTCCCCCACATTGAACTCCAGTTCTCTTCTTCTTTTGTCAGCATAGCTCTTGTATCGACTTTGAGCAATTCTCAAATTCTCTCTTACCTGAGCAACTCCTTCTTCTGCATCTTGAATCTTAGCGGAGTCAAAGAATGATCTTTCTCCTGGTTGGGACCACATCAAAGGTGTCTTACAAGGTCTGCCATATAGAGCTTCAAATGGCAACATCTTGATACTGGCTTGGTAGTTGTTGTTGTAAGAGAACTCTGCATAGGGTAGACATTTCTCCCAATCAGAGCCGTAATTCAGTACACTATCGCGAAGCATGTCTTTTAAGATCTGATTTACTCGTTCTGTCTGTCCATCTGTCTGTGGGTGGTAAGCGGTACTAAAATCAAGTTTGGTTCCAATAGACTTGTGCAGAGCTTCCTAGAATCAGGACACAAATTGAGGACCACGATCAGATACAATACTAGAGGGAGCTCCATGCAACCTGAGAATATGCTCAATATATAGATCTACTAATTTTTCTGCATTGGTCTTGGTCTTCACTGGTACAAAGTGAGCAATCTTGGTTAAACGATCAACAATCACCTAGATGGAATCATTGCCTTTATGTGAACGGGGTAATCCAACTATGAAATCTATGGATATGCCCTCCCATTTCCACTCCGGGACATCAAGAGGCTTTAGTAATCCTACAGGCCTTTGATGTTTAGCCTTGACTCTATTACAGGTGTCACATCGTGCCACATGTCCTGCAATGTCTGTCTTCATACCTTTCCACCAAAAGTGTTTCTTCAAGTCTTGATACATCTTTGAACCTCCAGGGTGAATACAATACTTAGAATCATGAGCTTCTAACATAATTTCCTCTCGTAGGGCTGGATCAGAAGGTACATAGATTCTATCCTTGAACTAGATGGTTCCTTGTTCATCTCCATGGTGGTTGGTCTTGTAGCCTAGTTTCATCAGACCACGGAGATATTCAATCTCCTTACAATTTTTTTGAGCTTGACGAATGCGATCCGTGAGATCATAGTGTATGCAGAGCTTATTCAGCAAGCCATGTGGTAGTATCTCAAGTTGGAAATCATCAATCTTTCCTTGAGCTCAGGTGGTACGGATTTAGTGATCAAATTGTGACAGTAACTCTTGCGACTAAGAGCATCTGCGACTACGTTAGCTTTTCCCGGATGGTAGTGAATTTCTATGTCATAGTCCTTGATCAACTCTAGCCATCGGTGTTGCCTCATATTCAGATCCTCTTGAGTGAAAAAGTACTTCAAGATCTTGTGATCGGTGTAGATATCAGACTTGTTGCCTATCAAGTAGTGCCTCTAGATCTTTAAAGCATGAACAACTGCTGCTAACTCAAGATCATGAGTAGGGTATCGGTTCTCATGTTCTTTCAGCTGTCGAGAAGCATAAGCTATCACTCTTCCATCTTGCATCAATACACAACCAAGTCCTTGACGGTATGCATCACAATAGACCATGAAATCTTTGCCGATATCTGGCAATGCTAACACAGGAGTTGCGGTAAGTTTCTGTTTCAATTCCTGGAAGCTTTGTTCGCACTCGGGCGTCCATTCAAACTCCTTAGTCTTCTTCAGAAGGTTGGTCATCGAACGGGCTATCTTGGAGAAGTTTTCGATGAATCGGCGATAATACCCAGCCAATCCCAAGAAACTTCTAACTTCTGTCACATTACGGGGTTGTTCCCATTCCTTCACAGCCTCAATCTTAGCTGGGTCCACTGCAACACCTTCAGCTAATAATACGTGGCCTAGGAAGGCAACTTCTTGTAGCCAAAACTCACATTTGCTGAACTTTGCGTAGAGCTGATGTTGGGCTAGTCTCTCAAGCAACGTTCTTAGATGATGTTCGTGTTCTTCAGCGGTGGATGAATAGACCAGGATGTCATCAATGAATACTACCACGAACTTATCCAGTTCATCCATGAAAACCTTATTCATCATGTTCATGAAGTATGCGGGAGCATTTGTGAGTCCAAAGGACACCACGGTGAACTCAAACTGACCATACCTAGTCACAAAAGTTGTCTTCGGGATGTCACTCCCTCGAATCTTCATCTGAGGATAGTCAGATCTGAGATCAATCTTGGAGAAATACTTGGCACCTCGAAGCTAATCAAGCAGATCATCAATTCTCGGCAGGGGGTACTTGTTCTTGATGGTGACTGCGTTCAAGTTCTGTTAATCAATGCACATTCTCATTGAGCCATCCTTCTTCTTAACGAACAGAACAAGGGATCCCCAGGGTGAAGCACTGGGTCTGATATATCCCTTCGAGATGAGCTCTTCAAGCTGTTTCTTGAGCTTGGCCAGTTCATCAACTGACATGCGATAGGGTCTCTTGGCAATGGGTCCTGTTCCCGGCAAAAGATCAATGATGAACTCTACATCACGGTCCGGTGGCATACCCGGTAATTCTTTAGGGAATACATCAGGATAGTCTCTGACCACAGGCACATCATGAACTATCTTTTCCTCCTTTAGTGATTCTGAACTTGCTTTAAGGGCGCATAGGATAGAGGTGGACCTTCCGAACTAGGGTTCACATCTAATGACTTGGCCTGATGGGTGGGTCACTTGGACATATCTAGGTGAACATGATATGATGTCTCAGTGAATGGTTAACCAATCCATACCTAAGATGACATCTAGGTTAGTGGAAGGTAATAGGGTTAGATCGGCTTTAAAGATAAGACCCTCGATGGTAAGACTCACTCCCTTACAGATGTGGGTGCTTTTTAGGTCTCTTAAGGGTGAGCCGGTGATGATAGGCTTTTCACGTGGGGTTATAGGCAGGTCATACTCTCATGCAAACTTGGTTGATATGTATGAACAAGTTGCTCTAGAGTCAAATAGAACTGATGCAGTATTGCCATTAACTAAAAACATACCGTACACAACGTCAGGAGCAGCCTGTGCTTCCTCGGCATCTAGATGGTTGAGACGTCCATGGGTAGTAGACCCCTTGAACTAAGACTTCTAAGCAGCTAAGTTCTAAGGGCATTCAGTGGCCTTATGACCCGGTTGGCCCCAAGCGAAGCAGGTGAAAGGTGCACCGCCTATGGGGGTTGGCGCGGGTGCCTTCCATTTTCCATTGCCTGGTGCGGAGCGATTCTGTGTTGGGCGTTCCTTCACAGAGCGGGAATGGTTGAAACGGTCATGGGTGTTGCGGTCCTGTGCATAGCGGTCTCGGGTGTAATGATCCTGAGGAGGGCGGGAGTATTTGGTGAAGTAGCCTCCACTTCTCCTACCCGATCCAGGGTTGTCATCCCTGTTGTGGTGAGAGCGTTCCCTGGATGGTGCATCTCCGCGGATCCTCTTGCGATCACGGCCACGGAGGGACTCCTTAGGCTTTTTCTTTCTTTCCCTGTACTCTTCTCCAGCTTCATCTCGGTCCTTCTCAATCTAGATGCAGCGATCCACCAGAGCACGTAATGTGTTGCTCTCAATACCGCCAAACTTTAGTTTGATGTGTGGATTAAGTCCCTTGCAGTAATAGTACAGCTTCTCCTTTTCAGAGTTCGCAACATAGGAAGGTGCATAGCGCAGAAGGTTGGTGAAACGAGTAGTGTACTCGATCACACTGTCCTTTCCCATCTTGATGTTGCAGAACTCCTCAGCTTTGGCCTCCATGATGCCCTTGGGAATGTGATACTTAGTGAATGCTTCGGCGAACTCTTCCCACGAGATGTTGGCAGGGTCCTCATGGGAGTCACTAAAACTGTCCCACCAGGTGCGTGTTGCACCTGTGAGCTGGTGTGCGGTAGCTCCAACACACTCATCGTCGGTGAACGTAGTGAGATCAAGCTTCTTCTCCATTTCCTTAAGCCAGTCATCGGCTACCAGCAGGTCAGGGTCAGTGCCATCATAGGTAGGTGGCCTTAGCTTCAGGAGTCCTTCCAGCTTCCTTTGGAAATCATTCTGCTGACCTCCCTGGCGATGGTTTGCTCCTTCAACAAGAGCTGCAAGAAGCTGGGTCTGCTGCGCCATCACTTCCGCCAGGTTCGGTGGTGGCGGCGGCGGAATGTTCTCCTCAACAGGTGGCGGGGTATTCTCCAGGTCGAAGGGTATCCCTCCACGTCCACGGCCATGGTTGTTGTCACCACGACCCCTATTGGGTTCAGGGATGGGTGCACGTCCATGGTTTATTAGGCGAGCAGATCAGCGGTTCAGCATCTGCAACACGGATCAAAGGAATTTTTGTGCTTGTGCCATAAGTGATTATAATTCAATATGATTACATGATTTTGATGATTTAAGGAAAAACATTTATACTATCCAACACTCATTACAAAGAAGCGATAAGATCCATAAGATGCAATAAGATCCAAAAACATTCATTACATGGGTTTAATTGCATAGCATCATCTCTAGTAGCTACACTTGAAGACGAGCGAGAATCGTGCTATGCATAGAGTCTCATAATACATCTCATAAGGGGTACAACTCATGGAAACTACTGACATAACTCATGACCACACAGGGTCACCTACTCTAACTCGTACACCACAGCTGGGATACGACTGTCCTCGATCTCGATCTCTTCATCAGACTTGTGAAGTCGGGATACGTACTTCAAGGCCTCGGCTTGCTCCTTAGTAGCCTTGGCTCCAGGTAGGGTAGGGCAGGCATCTAGGTTGAGGCGAGTCAGGGCTAACTCAAACTCCTCTATCCTAGGCTTTGTCTTGCTGCGGATCTCCTTGGGTAGTTGATCCCACATACCCTTCATCTCCCTAAGACGCTTCCTATCAGACTTCTGCCAAGCCTGCCAAGTCCTCTCACACTTGTCCTGTAGGTACTCGGTCTGCCTGAGTGCCTCGATCAGGTGACCCTGGTTGTGAACGGCCTTCTTCCTAAACTCCTCTAGCTCCTGGGTCAAGGTCTTGTTCTGAGATTGGATTTTCAGCATATCAATCCCCTTGGACCTCTCTATGTCTCCTCTACAGTTGAACTCGGCCTTCTTGTCATCCAACTCTCTCTGCAACTCCAAGATCTTGCTATTGAGGTAGCAGTTTCTATTGCCTAGGTCTGCTACTTTGTCCTATAAGTCAGTGATCTTGGCCCTGTGGATTTCTTTACGACGGTTGAACTCGTCCTATAGCTTGGCAACTGCCTCGAGCAGACTTGCTCGCTCCTGTGCTCCCTGTGAGTCTTGATCCTGGTACTCCCATAGAAGGGTCCGGTCCTGACGTCTCCTCTGCTCAAGCTAGGTCACGTACCTGTCATGCTCTAGTAAGTGGATAGCTAAGACACGAAGGCATCTATCCTTCTCTACAAAGATAACTCTACTCACTAGGAGTAAGGCTGAGGTTGAGGGCCTAGGAAAGTAGACGGAACTCTGTCGCCTTTAGGTGCTCGTATTGGTCCCTCATTACTCTGCGAAGTGCCTTGTGTGAGACTGCTCATAGTCCCTCCTCAACTGTGTCCTCTATTGTCAACTCGGTGAAAGCTAGGACAGAGGGTAAGGTAGTGCTAGCCGGGAACTCGACTGAGGTGACAATTTGTCCTTCGATTCCTCCGTCTTGAGCTGCTTTGCCCGTGCAGGTAACCTTGACAAGCTCATCAGGGACTCCCAATGTGACGAGAACTCGGCAGAGGGTCTATGCAAAACCCCCGAGCTCACGTAGGTTGAAGGTAAGCTTGGCATGGTCCAGAGGTAGCGGTCCTAGAGGCGGCCATTCGACGTTTGTTGCCATCTGCATGTTTCAAGGAAAACAGGTGTTAGCAGGTCCAATAATAGAAAAGCCTTGCATAAAAGTAGATGCAGGGTCAGTATATAACTGAAGGAAGGGCTGTCCACGTCCTATTCTATCATCCATTTCTGAGGGTTTCGTCCTAGGGTCAAGTATGGCTCTGATACCAATTGAAACAACCCTGATTTCCACAAAGGGAAATCCACATTGTCGAAGTATAATTAGACCGTGGTAGATCTTATTACCCAAATTCTAGTCGAATATCACATCCATACAACGATAATATCAGAGTGCATAAAGTGCAAAATTACATAAATTATTACATCGCCGCATTGGTGGAAGCAAAAGTAGCAATCATTCTGAACAGCTTGAAGATAAGATCGCCAAACTCGAGCGTAGGCATGAACCCCTCAACCGTCAAACTCCTCATATCTAAACTCCTTAGCAGAACCTGTGTGCCAAAATTTATCAGTACGATTTGTACTGGCCACTCCCATCCCTATGAGAATTGCTTTGTGGAAGTTGGATGCAAGTTGGATATAAGCAAAATGAACCTATAAGGCTGGGGTTCCTATGCAGTAGCATATCAAGTAAATAATAGTTTGTCAAGTTTTAAACACGATTCCCACACACATTCCACTCCATTCCCTTTTTCGAGCCAGGTTTCGATCCTAGGATCAACATACCACCATCTCCACACCATCACCAAACCATCGCTCAGTCGACAGGCCAACTCCCTCTCGGCACTGTCTCATGGCCCGTAGCCCCTAGCTACGACCGACACTCTCTCACGGGGGAAGAAGAGAAGGGCTCATCTCACTATCTAGTTTAAGCAAAACCTAGGAAAGGTCCATAGCCAACAAGTCAGCACATGTATCGATTGATCAACCATACACTCTGTAGAGGTTTTACATAACCACAAGATCCACCTTCCTTGCTGACCATCGTCAACTGGGCTGATTCCGGCTGCTTGCTAGCCTAGGATAATGCCACTCTACCATTCAGCCCTGGTTCACCCCAAGTCAAGTCTGGGGTGGCTGAAACTGTGAGACATGAGCCGGGTCCACAAGGTCTCCATGAAGTCTCGAAAGGGTGTGGGGGAAATCCTCTGCACCCCGTACCTCCTTACACTATCCGCTATCAACCTAGCAGTACTAGCAAAATCCTACCAAGTAGTCCAGCCGTCCCGCACCATATAGGGCGAGTGGTATGTAAGGCTGCCCAGTGAATCTGAGTACTAGTAGGTCCTTAGGGATGACCAAGCCAAAATGTCTCCATCAGGGTTTCCATTTACCGTGCCACCACAACACCTCCATCCTGACAGGTGAGGCCAAAAGCTATTGGGTCACTGATAGGTGGGTCCGGTCAAAGTCAACGTCAGTCAATGACGAGTCAACGGTGGTCAACGACGAGTCTTCGGGTTGAGCCAGTCCGGGCCGGGCCGGGCTGAACACGTGGCACGCTATGATGCTGCCACGTCACGGTCGTGGGCTCTTATTGGGCTGTGGTCCACGGCTGTGGCCTATGGTGGACCAAGTTAGGCTGGTCCATGGACCGCAGAATGGTCTACGGTGGACCGAGTCCACCTGTCGCCTCCCAGGCGTGGTCCAGGTACTCCAGGTGCACGCACAGGTGGCCGGCGAGGGGGGTGTTCCCCTGTTTTTCCCGCGGTGGTGCTCCTACCGGCGGCGATCTTCACTGATGAGCCTCTGTGGCGAGGCTGGTGTCTGATTGGTGTGGGGAAAAGTTTCTCTGGGCCACGGCGACTCCGTCTGCGGGGTCAAGGTGGCGACTAGAGCTCCCCAAGGTGCTGGCCATGGCGAGCGGTGGCTCGGCAGTGCTTGCCGGTGGCGAGGTTGCGCACGGCGTCTCCCCGGTGGCTAGTGCTGGGCAGAGGGGGCTTCTACGGTTCCGTGGGTGCATGACGAAGGCATCCAGGGCTCAAGCAGGTCTTCGATCTCCTAGGTGGCCGTTAGGGGCTCCAGCAGCCATGGTGTGACACCCTAAATTTTTGTACTATTTAAAAATAGATAAATTTGATTTAATTATGTACTTGTTGTGCATTCAAATTTAGGGAATAATAATTTTTGGGAAATTAAAATCGATCTTAAGGTTAGAAAATGTTCATGCATGCATGCTGTTGCACAAGTATTTTTGTGATGAGCGGTTTTGATAAATTTTTGAAAGGATTTGAAAATCATTTGGAAATGTGATTTGAAAAATTAAATTTGAAAAAGGAAAACAAATTCTTTTCCCTCCTTCACCCTTCCCCGCTTTCGGCCTGCTAGCCGTTTCCTCCTTGGCCTGTTCGCCCCGCCCCGTGCCCTTCTCTTGGGCCGGCCTAGCCAAGCCGCAACCGCTGCTGCCGCTCTCTCCTAGTCTCCCGCTGCGGCTGACTGCCCGGGCCCGCTTGTCGGCGCCTTCCTCAACCTCCAGTCGCCTCTGTTTCGGACGAAGCCGCAACCGCCGCGCCCACGATCTCCGCGCGTGGGAGCGTCTCTGCCCCCCAGCGCCCGGCCTTCTTAAGGGGAGCGCGACCCCGCCTGCACCTTCCCTTCTCCAGTTTCTCCTCACTCGCACTCGCAAGGCAACAACCGCAGCATCGCACGAACACCGGAGCGCCGACCGCCCCACCGCGTCGGTCATCGTCCCCGGGCTGCCTCGACTCCGTTTATCCGCTCGGTGAGCTTCGCCTCACTTCCCTCCTTCTCCCCATGCCTTCATTTTCCCGAATGGTGGCCTCTAGGGCCATGTCCGCGAGCTCCGATGAGCTTCTCGCCGCCGTCCATGGCGGGCGCCCCTCGGGCTTTTCCCCGGCCGCACTTGTGACGAAAACGGAATCCCTATCCCCTCCGCATTCTCCCCGTAGATTTTGTTTGGAGAATGGGACTCTGTAGCGCCCGATTTCCCTGCTCCGATGAGCTCTCCACCGTCGGCCATGGCGGGCACGCCGGGCGGGCCAACCCGTGGCTGTGTTTTGTTCCGGGGCGAGTTCGCCGTCTCCCCCACATCGTCCCGGTGCCCTCACTTTTCGAAACCGTGGGCCGTAGGTCGAGTTCCAAGCGCACCGGCGAGCTTGCAGTCGCTGGCCATGGTGGCGCCGCCGTCTCCTCCCCTAAATCCAGCGGCCGGCCTCTCTCTTCTCCCCCCCTTTTCTTTCTTAACCGTCCATCACTTGATCAACGGCCAGAAATGGCCAATACCCCTTCGCAGGTCTTTTTGCTAAAGAGACCCCCTACTTTCGTGAATTTGAACCCGCAGTCCTCGGCCATTTGAATAAATCCGAATTTTGATTTATTTTAAATCCGAAAATAGTTTGATCTATTTACAGAATTGCCACTGCAGTAAAACATGTATAAAATCATCGTTTTAGCTCCGATTCGACCCGTTCAACTTGCGTTAGTTTTGTAATTTTGTAATCTACGCATTAGTGCTACTGATGGACCTGTTAGAAGCTTTTAAGTTTCTCGATTAAGTCTAGTTTAGTAGCTAGTTTTGGAACCTTGCTTAGCACGTAACTTTTGCGTTGTAGCTCCGTTTTTCGTGCAATTCGCGTCAATGTGATCGTAGCGAGACGTAGATGATTTTGGTAAACATTTTATTCAGATTTATTTATTGTTGGTGTACTGTTCTAATAGTAGCCATGTTTTGCTTGTATGTCTGCTCCGAATTGCGTGTTGTACTTCGTGTCGTTCGAGTTCAGACGGTGAGGAGTACGTCGGAAATCCGGACGCGTGCGAGGAGCAGCAGGACCAGCAGCAGTTCATGAACCAAGGCAAGTATAGAATGGGCCTTCCTTGATTCCTATTCATTATATAATCTACTCATTATGCATGTGTCTAATATTGCTCGACTATAAGGACATCCTAGCCATTTATGACTTATATCTCGATACCTATGGGTTTTATTGCATATGGGTAGAATGCTAGTGCTCTATTCAAACGTGATCAATATTATGATTAATGGAACAAACGGATAAACATGATGGTAAAAATTGAAATATAGGGTGATGGTGCAAATGATGTCGATCATGTTGCCCTAAACTCTCCGTAAGGACTTGTCTGTAGGGCAAAAGCTGGGACATACAGTGCAACCGTGAGAGTCATATGGCTCTGACTTTAGCTCAGTATTAGGATCTTTTCTAGCTTGTTAGAGGTTACCCGAAAGGGCGCAAGAGGGGCTTGCCACGTTGGGTATAGAACTGCCTCTGTTCAGATGTGTATAGCCTGCGGGAATTGTGCCATCGAAAGGGGGGTTCTCTATATCTGCCTGCCGAGGAAACCTAGCGGCCCTAACTTGTTAGAAGAGGCCTATGGAAGGCTTCATAGTGTACCCTGCCTGCTCACCATGGAAGTGTTAGGGGGTCGACGGGCCCCGGGCATACGGGTAACACGACTCACGGGTAAAGATGCACAACCTCTGCAGAGTGTTAAAACTGTTATAACAGCCGTGCTCACGGACAAGAGTGGCCCGGAAAACTCACAGAATAAATGGTTATTAGATATGTGGATGAACTATGATGATGATGATGAGATCACACTGTTGCTTTCTCTTCTTAATTCTAGTAGTGGATCATGTGGGTTAAATGGGAGCTTGAGCATAACTTAATAATGATTAATAATGAAATGTTGATCTACTAAAAGTGCTAACTGCAGTCAACCGTGTCTATCCTTTTTGAGCCTCATGAATCCTCATACTATACTTGCGGAGTACAAATGTACTCACACTTGTTGCTATATTGTTTTTGGATAAAAATCCCGGATGGGTAACAGATGACAGTTTCTACGAGGACTTCCCGGAAGATTTCTAGGTTTGGGTCAACCAGTCGTCCTTCCCTGTGGATCAGACACTACGCCTGAGAGTTGCTATTTACTTTTCCGCTTGTTATGTAAGAACTACGTGATGTAATAACGTTATGTATGTACATGGTGATGATACTTTTGTTAATTTGTCAGCTTATGTGTACGACTATTCCTGGGGCGCACATAAGATGTATGCACTCTATATTGTCCTTTAATTGGAGTGTGACAAATTGGTATCAGAGCTGTGTCGACTGTAGGACGCAAACCTAGATAGAAATGGTCGTTTCTAGGAGTTTGACTTTATTTATTTACGTGCTACTATCTCCATCTTGATATTTTATTAAAATTTGATGCTCTATTTCTTATTCTATTGCATAAAATATTGACTCTGATAATATTTTATATCAAAACTATAGATGCCTCGCCTCAGTGCCGCTGCCTACGTCGCCCAGTTTGATCCAGCAGCACCTGCTCCACCAGCACCACCAGCAGTACTACCAGTGGAGCCAGAGGTCGCCCACATCACTGACGAGGAAGAGGAGGAACCCATGGAGGAGGAGGCATTTTCAGTTGCTGCATCTGACGGACCTGTTTCGACCCCCGTGGCTGCACCCATCCCACCTGTGGATGCGCCAGCCCCCACTGCTACACCTCCACCAGCTTCCCAGGCCGCTTCTGCACCAACACCGGTGCCCTCCCCAGCTGCATCAGAGGAGCCAGAAGAGATAGGCTGGACCACCAGGAACAAGTTTAAGGAAGCTCCCGAAGATGCCCATTACCACAACCTCCTCACCACCATGCTAGCTGAGTACTATCCAGAGTTTGCTGCCTCTGTGAAGTACTACTGTGCGGAGCACACACATCCAGTGGAGGCGACGTACTGGAAGACCAATGTGATCATTACCGCCTGGAACAACACCGACCAATCTCAGGATGTTGTGACCACCCATAGCCACCGAGCCAGGCGTGCCAGTGCCTATGACAGCATGGAAGATGCTACGCAGGCGGCGTACCTGCATTACCATGGTCGGCGTTTTGAAGACATGCAGAATGATCGCTACCGGTATCTTCCACGCTACGACTCAAGGGAGAAGACATGGGCAGTGTTGGCTCCTCCAGCTTCTGATCCCACCTTGGACACCACAGTGAGGCACCTCAGCGCCATGCAGGAGGTCAACGAAGCACTCAGGGAAGAGCTTCGTGCAGCGCAAAAATCTGAAAAGCGCATTCAGAACCAGATAGATGAGATGGCCGTTCAGCTAGGACAGCCTACCATTTACAAGAAGAAGGCCAGGGTGTTCACCATGGTGGATCGCGCTCCTTAGATGTTTGCAGCCCCGCCTTGCTGAATGCGTTTTAGAATCGAGAGTCGTGTCAAGTTTATGTGTGTGTTGTGAACTTTTAATTGTCTTGTTGGTTGTGATGATGAACTTGAATGATTTGGAGTTTGCGTGATTGCAGGAACAGTGTGGGCTTGTCCACATGTTCTTTTTATCAAAACCTTAAGTTAGTGTTTGTTTAACTTAGTTGGGGTTTAAATTCTACTTTACTGCTGTGCTGTTTCTCAGAGCAGTCTGCAATGTTTGTCTCATATCTTTACATCTCTATGTCCGAAAATTATGAAATTTTTGTGGAAAGAACTAGACTTGTGTACCTTTCATTTCCCACTGGAATCACCTCATTATCAATTCTGGTTTGAGAGATATGCCTGCTACAACCTGGCAAGTTTGTGCAGTCTGTAACCTAGAACAGAAATTGTTTAGCTCAGTTTTTGATGATGTTGCCGTCCGTATCAGTGAAAAAGTTCTATACAAAAGTTGTAGCAGACTCTTTAAGCTTTCCAACGATGTATGCCACGTATATTTTGGATTTCTGGAACTTGAGTTACACTCCAGTTTTCGGTCTGCTGTTGTAGACACTCGTCCAGAAATTTTCAGTTATGTTATTTACCTTTTGTAAATAATTTATAAATTTTTGGGAGATCTCTAAAAGTTTGCACATTTGATTGGAAACAGATGGCCGCCAGAGGAGGACGTGGCAGAGGCCGTGGCCGTGGTCGTGGACACGGAGCTTTGGTGGATCCACCTCCGCCACCGCCGGTGACCATTGAGCAGCTGATGGCCATGCAAGCGCAGCTCATGCAGACAGTGATGGACCGTCTCGGTGAGCAACCCGCAGGAGCACCCCCACCTGTGCAGGTCCGTGACAAGCGTGGTGAGTTTCTGAAAGGACGCCCACCTATGTTCACACATGCCTCTGAACCTATGGAGGCGGATGACTGGCTGAGAGCTGTGGAAAAGCAGCTAAACATTGCACAGTGCAACGACTTGGAGAAAGTCTTGTACGCCTCAGGCCAACTCCAAGGAGCTGCTCAGGATTGGTGGGAGTCATTCCAGTATGGACGTCCAGAGAATGCTCCAGAGATCACATGGAAAGAGTTCACGGAGAGCTTTAGGTCCTATCACATCCCTGAGGGACTTATTGAACTGAAGCAAGAGGAGTTCCGGGCTCTCAAGCAAGGGTCCATGTCTGTGGCGGAATACCGCGACAAGTTTGCACAATTGTCGCGATATGCCCCGGCTGAAGTGGCTAGGGATTCTGACAAACAGCGTCGTTTTCTGAAGGGGCTGTATGATGGACTCCAGCTACAACTGATGTCCAACAAATATGCCAGTTTCCAAGAGTTGGTGGACCGTGCCATTGTAATTGATAACAAGCGTAAGGAAATGGACCTCAAGAAGAGGAAGCTCCAGGGACAGGCGTCGGGTAGCAACCCTCGCCCGCGAGCTTTCCCGCAGCAGGGTTTTCCGCAGAGGAACCAAGGGCCACGCAACCAATGGAACAAAGGCCAGTACCCCCAGAGGAACCAGTACCAGCAGCGCCCCCAGTACCCACCGCAGTTGGGTAATCAGAGTCAGCAGCGCCCCCAGCAACAGCAAGCTAGCAACCAAGCACCACGTCAGGGAATGCCCAACAATGCCCCAATCAAGAGTGGCACCCCAGGCAACCCCAATGCCTGTTACAACTGTGGAGAGGTGGGACACTATTCGTACCAGTGCCCAAAGAAGCAGAACCGGCAGGCCCCGCAGAACCAGCAGAACAACCAGAGACCCAACGCTCGACCTCCGTTCACTGGCAAGGTGAATCATGTGTCGTCGGAATCAGCTCAGGAGGCGCCTGAGGTTATGCTGGGTACGTTTAGCGTCAACTCCATCTCCGCTACCGTACTTTTTGATTCCGGTGCCTCGCATTCTTTCATATCCCAAGCTTTTGTTAGAATGCATAGCATACCCCTGTGTGCCATGAAGGATCCCATGCTAGTAAATTCACCGGGGGTAGCATGCCCGCAAATTATTGGAGCCCTTCTACTAGTATATTCTTAAGGGGGGTAGCTTTCAAGGTAAATCCAATTGTTCTGAGAACCGCTAGAATTGACCTCATCCTGGGAATGGATTGGATGAAGCAACATAGGGCAGTGATACAATGTCAGGAGAAATCTGTGGTTGTGACATCTCCAAGTGGTGATAGAATTTGTGTCGAAGTGGAAGTGCAAGCTCAACCTACCGCCACCGTCAATCAGCTGAGCGATGTTGCTAACCAGGAGAACCAGGTGATGGATGAATTCCCGGACGTGTTCCCCGATGAATTGCCAGGTATGCCACCCGATCGCGACATCGAATTCCTTATCGAGCTTTTACCTGGGACTGCACCCTTAGCTAAGAGACCATATAGAATGGGGGTAAATGAATTAGAAGAACTAAAGAAACAAATTAAAGAATTACAAGAGAAAGGTTTTATTCGTCCTAGTTCTTCACCTTGGGGAGCACCTGTTATATTTGTGGATAAGAAAGATGGCACACGAAGGATGTGTGTCGACTATAGGTCCCTTAATGAAGTCACAATCAAAAACAAGTACCCACTCCCTAGGATTGATGATTTATTTGATCAGCTGAAAGGTGCCTGTGTGTTCTCAAAAATTGACCTCCGTTCTGGATATCATCAACTAAAAATTCGTGCATCTGACATACCCAAGACAGCATTTACTACCAGATATGGCCTTTATGAGTACACAGTGATGTCTTTTGGACTGACAAATGCACCTGCATACTTTATGTATCTAATGAACAAAGTATTCATGGAGTACTTGGATAAGTTTGTAGTGGTATTCATAGATGATATCCTAATATTCTCCAAAAATGAAGAGGAACATGCTGACCACTTAAGGTTAGTCTTACAAAAACTCAGGGAACATAAATTGTATGCAAAAAGGAGCAAATATGAGTTCTGGCTGAAAGAAGTATCTTTTCTGGGACATGTGGTCTCTAACGGTGGAATAGCCGTAGATCCCAGTAAAGTGCAAGATGTGTTGAATTGGAAAGCCCCAGTCAATGCTAGTGAAATCCGTAGCTTTTTGGGTTTGGCTGGATACTATAGAAGGTTTATTGAAGGGTTCTCTAAGCTAGCCAAGCCTATGACAGCCCTATTAGAGAAGAATGCCAAATTTGTTTGGTCAGACAAATGTCAGGCTAACTTTGAGGAGCTAAAGAAAAGGTTGACAACAGCCCCAGTGTTGACCCTACCTGATTTAAGTAAGAGCTTCTCTATTTATTGTGATGCATCTCGCCTAGGCCTTGGGTGTGTGCTTATGCAAGAAGGAAAGGTTGTGGCCTATGCATCCAGGCAGTTGAGAAAGCATGAATTGAATTACCCAACCCATGACTTGGAATTAGCCGCAGTTGTCCATGCTCTGAAAATTTGGAGGCATTATTTGATCGGACATAAGTGTGACATCTACACTGACCACAAGAGTTTAAAATACATTTTTACTCAGTCCGAGTTGAATTTAAGGCAACGTCGTTGGCTGGAATTGATTAAAGATTATGATCTGGAAGTGCATTATCATCCTGGAAAGGCAAATGTTGTTGCCGATGCACTTAGCCGGAAGAGCTATGCCAACGGACTTCAGTTGACATTTATACCAGCAGAGTTGCGAGCTGAAATAGAACATCTCAACTTGGGTTTTGTCAATAATGTAGTAGAATTGGCTATAGAACCTACATTGGAGCAAGAGATACGTACAGGTCAGTTGGAGGATGAGAAATTAAAGGAGATTGCTGAGCAGGTAGTGGTTGGAAAGGCACCAGGTTTCCGGCTGGATGAGAATGGTACTCTATGGTTTGGAAAAAGAATATGTGTACCCGAAGTGAAAGCTATCCGTGATATGATTCTGCGAGAGGCACATGATTCTGCTTATTCTATACACCCTGGAAGCACCAAGATGTACTTGGACCTCAAAGAGAAGTATTGGTGGTAGGTGTGGTTCATTCAGCGTGCAGAGTGGATCTGAGCTGTTTGGACTCTGGGGCGTTACAAATGGTTTGAAACGGGATGTGGCTGAGTATGTGGCCATATGTGATACTTGTCAAAGGGTGAAGGCTGAGCACCAAAGGCCTGCAGGATTGTTGCAACCAATGAAAATACCAGAGTGGAAATGGGAAGAAGTTGGTATGGACTTCATTACTGGATTGCCCCGCACTCAACAAGGATATGATTCGATCTGGGTAATAGTGGATCGACATACTAAGGTAGCCCACTTCTTGCCAGTCAAAACCACTTATAGTGGTGCAAAGCTAGCGGAGTTGTATATGGAGAAAATAATATGTCTACATGGGGTTCCAAAGAAGATCGTATCTGACCGAGGAACTCAGTTTATGTCACATTTTTGGCGTAAGGTACACAGTGCTTTGGGAACCAAGTTAAATTTCAGTTCGGCATATCATCCCCAAACTGATGGGCAGACCGAAAGGACCAATCAAATATTGGAAGACATGTTGAGAGCTTGTGCTTTACAGTATGGTACTAGTTGGGATAGGAGTTTGTCATATGCTGAGTTTTCATATAACAACAGTCACCAGAAAAGTCTCAAGATGGCGCCATTCGAAGCTTTATATGGACGAAAGTGTAGAACACCTCTATTCTGGAATCAAACAGGTGAAACCCAAGTGTTTGGACCTGATGTCCTACGCAGTGCAGAGGAACAAGTGAGGATGATCAGGGATAATTTGAGAGTAGCACAGTCTAGACAGAAGAGCTATGCTGATATCCGAAGGAGAGAGTTGAGTTTCAAAGAAGGTGACTATGTGTATTTGAAAGTGTCACCAATGAGAAATGTGAGAAGATTCAATATGAAGGGCAAGTTAGCACCGAGATATGTGGGACCTTTCAAGATTCTAGAGAGACATGGAGAAGTGGCTTATCAATTGGAATTGCCAGAAAGTTTATCAGGTGTGCATGATGTGTTTCATGTTTCACAGTTGAAAAAGTGTTTGCGGGTACCAGAGGAGCAGATTCCCTTGGAGGAGCTTACTGTTAAAGAAGATCTTACGTATGAGGAGTATCCGGTAAAGATTCTTGAAACTGCAGAAAGAGTTACAAGGAGCCGCACTATAAAGATGTGCAGAGTGCAATGGAATCGTTATTCAGAAGATGAGTCTACATGGGAAAGAGAAGAAGATCTGAGAAAGTCTTATCCACAGCTTTTTGAGTAAGCATCATCCAATCTCGAGGACGAGATTCTCTTAAGGGGGGTAGAATTGTGACACCCTAAATTTTTGTACTATTTAAAAATAGATAAATTTGATTTAATTATGTACTTGTTGTGCATTCAAATTTAGGGAATAATAATTTTTGGGAAATTAAAATCGATCTTAAGGTTAGAAAATGTTCATGCATGCATGCTGTTGCACAAGTATTTTTGTGATGAGCGGTTTTGATAAATTTTTGAAAGGATTTGAAAATCATTTGGAAATGTGATTTGAAAAATTAAATTTGAAAAAGGAAAACAAATTCTTTTCCCTCCTTCACCCTTCCCCGCTTTCGGCCTCCTAGCCGTTTCCTCCTTGGCCCGTTCGCCCTGCCCCGCGCCCTTCTCTTGGGCTGGCCCAGCCAAGCCGCAACCGCTGCTGCCGCTCTCTCCCAGTCTCCCGCTGCGGCTGACCGCCCGGGCCCGCTTGTCGGCGCCTTCCTCAACCTCCAGTCGCCTCTGTTTCGGACGAAGCCGCAACCGCCGCGCCCACGATCTCCGCGCGTGGGAGCGTCTCTGCCCCCCCGCGCTCGGCCTTCTTAAGGGGAGCGCGACCCCGCCTGCACCTTCCCTTCTCCAGTTTCTCCTCACTCGCACTCGCAAGGCAACAACCGCAGCATCGCACGAACACCGGAGCGCCGACCGCCCCACCGCGTCGGTCATCGTCCCCGGGCTGCCTCGACTCCGTTTATCCGCTCGGTGAGCTTCGCCTCGCTTCCCTCCTTCTCCCCATGCCTTCATTTTCCCGAATGGTGGCCTCTAGGGCCATGTCCGCGAGCTCCGACGAGCTTCTCGCCGCCGTCCATGGCGGGCGCCCCTCGGGCTTTTCCCCGGCCGCACTTGTGACGAAAATGGAATCCCTATCCCCTCCGCATTCTCCTCGTAGATTTTGTTTGGAGAATGGGACTCTGTAGCGCCCGATTTCCCTGCTCCGATGAGCTCTCCACCGTCGGCCATGGCGGGCACGCCGCGCGGGCCAACCCGTGGCTGTGTTTTGTTCCGGGGCGAGTTCGCCGTCTCCCCCACATCGTCCCGGTGCCCTCACTTTTCGAAACCGTGGGCCGTAGGTCGAGTTCCAAGCGCACCGGCGAGCTTGCAGTCGCCGGCCATGGTGGCGCCGCCGTCTCCTCCCCTAAATCCGGCGGCCGGCCTCTCTCTTCTCCCCCCCTTTTCTTTCTTAACTGTCCATCACTTGATCAACGGCCAGAAATGGCCAATACCCCTTCGCGGGTCTTTTTGCTAAAGAGACCCCCTACTTTCGTGAATTTGAACCCGTAGTCCTCGGCCATTTGAATAAATCCGAATTTTGATTTATTTTAAATCCGAAAATAGTTTGATCTATTTACAGAATTGCCACTGCAGTAAAACATGTATAAAATCATCGTTTTAGCTCCGATTCGACCCGTTCAACTTGCGTTAGTTTTGTAATTTTGTAATCTACGCATTAGTGCTACTGATGGACCTGTTAGAAGCTTTTAAGTTTCTCGATTAAGTCTAGTTTAGTAGCTAGTTTTGGAACCTTGCTTAGCGCGTAACTTTTGCGTTGTAGCTCCGTTTTTCATGCAATTCGCGTCAATGTGATCGTAGCGAGACGTAGATGATTTTGGTAAACATTTTATTCAGATTTATTTATTGTTGGTGTACTGTTCTAATAGTAGCCATGTTTTGCTTGTATGTCTGCTCCGAATTGCGTGTTGTACTTCGTGTCGTTCGAGTTCAGACGGTGAGGAGTACGTCGGAAATCCGGACGCGTGCGAGGAGCAGCAGGACCAGCAGCAGTTCGTGAACCAAGGCAAGTATAGAATGGGCCTTCCTTGATTCCTATTCATTATATAATCTACTCATTATGCATGTGTCTAATATTGCTCGACTATAAGGACATCCTAGCCATTTATGACTTATATCTCGATACCTATGGGTTTTATTGCATATGGGTAGAATGCTAGTGCTCTATTCAAACATGATCAATACTATGATTAATGGAACAAACGGATAAACATGATGGTAAAAATTGAAATATAGGGTGATGGTGCAAATGATGTCGATCATGTTGCCCTAAACTCTCCGTAAGGACTTGTCTGTAGGGCAAAAGCTGGGACATACAGTGCAACCGTGAGAGTCATATGGCTCTGACTTTAGCTCAGTATTAGGATCTTTTCTAGCTTGTTAGAGGTTACCCGAAAGGGCGCAAGAGGGGCTTGCCACGTTGGGTATAGAACTGCCTCTGTTCAGATGTGTATAGCCTGCGGGAATTGTGCCATCGAAAGGGGGGTTCTCTATATCTGCCTGCCGAGGAAACCTAGCGGCCCTAACTTGTTAGAAGAGGCCTATGGAAGGCTTCATAGTGTACCCTGCCTGCTCACCTTGGAAGTGTTAGGGGGTCGACGGGCCCCGGGCATACGGGTAACACGACTCACGGGTAAAGATGCACAACCTCTGCAGAGTGTTAAAACTGTTATAACAGCCGTGCTCACGGACAAGAGTGGCCCGGAAAACTCACAGAATAAATGGTTATTAGATATGTGGATGAACTATGATGATGATGATGAGATCACACTGTTGCTTTCTCTTCTTAATTCTAGTAGTGGATCATGTGGGTTAAATGGGAGCTTGAGCATAACTTAATAATGATTAATAATGAAATGTTGATCTACTAAAAGTGCTAACTGCAGTCAACCATGTCTATCCTTTTTGAGCCTCATGAATCCTCATACTATACTTGCGGAGTACAAATGTACTCACACTTGTTGCTATATTGTTTTTGGATAAAAATCCCGGATGGGTAACAGATGACAGTTTCTACGAGGACTTCCCGGAAGATTTCTAGGTTTGGGTCAACCAGTCGTCCTTCCCTGTGGATCAGACACTACGCCTGAGAGTTGCTATTTACTTTTCCGCTTGTTATGTAAGAACTACGTGATGTAATAACGTTATGTATGTACATGGTGATGATACTTTTGTTAATTTGTCAGCTTATGTGTGCGACTATTCCTGGGGCGCACATAAGATGTATGCACTCTATATTGTCCTTTAATTGGAGTGTGACACATGGTGACACGGTCCCAATGGCGATGCACACGCTGGTGTGCTAGGGCTCCGGTGGCTAGTGCTGGCGATGAACACGCTGATGCACACGCCGTTAGGGGCTCCAGCAGCCATGGCTTTGGCGCTTTCTTCCTCTCCTTCCTTTCCCTTCTTCCTTCTCTCTCTTGGTTCCAGTGCGCAGCGTGTGGCCACCAAATGGCGGCGGGTGATGGTCGATTGCTAGGGCTCTGGGGCTGGGGCTCTTATAGCCGGAGCTTCGAGCTCCACGGCGGACGGCTAAAGATCGCTCCAAGCGCATCGAGCAGCTTGTGGGGCATGGGTGGTTGGCATGGTGTTGCCATGGGCGCTGCACCAAGGGGGGCAAGGCCATGGCTCAGGCATGACCCCCTGGCCCGCCCTGCCATTGTTGTCGGGGCTCTATCGCGCGGTGGTCGTGCACGGCGTGGAGAAGAGGAATAGTAGGGCTGACACGCGGGGTCCAGCGGCAGCGGCAGCGAGCAAAGGCAGGGAGACGCGCGGGCGTGGGCGTCGTGTGGCTGACATGCGGGGTCCAGCGGTGGCGGCAGCGAGCAAATGCGGGGAGATGCGCAGGCGTTGCTGGGCCACGCGCTGGGGCTGGCTGGGACGAGCGGCTGGGCTGCGAGGCCTTCTTCTCCCTTTCTTCTTTTCTTTTCTATTTTTCATTTCTTTTCCATTGTTTAAATTCAATTTTGGTTTAGAATTTGAATTTAAAACTGAGGTAACTTGTTCATTGGAGTTTAGGGAATTTTGTTTTATAATAAACTTTATAGAATTGTTAAGCATAACATAAAGCAATGTGAATCCAAATCACAATTTAAGTTAATCATGTATGCAACATCTATTTAATAGAAATTAATAATCATAATCAACATATGACATGCTATGCTTATGTATTGACTTAGGTTGGGTTACTTCTAATGCAACTCCTGGGTTGGGTTACTTTACATGACACTCACCATCACATGGAAGTTTTGAGAAAAATTTTGTAGTTGGTATTTTTGGTGTGTGGATTTTTGGGTTGTTACATCTCCAATCGATGATCCCCTGCCTCCCCTCTTATAGTTATCAATGGGAGGTTTTGGGTTACATTTATGGTAAAAAGGTGAAATGGGAAAAGATGAAAGAGAAACACAAAAAAGGTGTCCTCAGGTGTGGCCGTTTTTCTCCTTATCCGGTGGGAGCAGTTTCCCCTATAGCACAGAGGTGCAGCAGGCGTCGATCTTTTGGCCTCTCCATCCGCTGGTGTAACATGCTGTGGCCATGCTTCGTCCTGTGTGCTTCTGTTCCATCGAGGATGGGCAGAATGGGCACCTGGATTCGCATAGAGAGGGGGTTAGGTGGTATATTGCCGTTACCCCCGTCGATGTAGAGGTATGGATGTTGTCGTGGTGGAATGACTGGGGTCATGTTGGGTCAGGGTGTGGTTCCCGTGTCCCTGTTCACTATGCACGGTCACATCTATCCCATCAGCAGGAGTGGGTGCCATGGTTGGGGGCCCCCTTGGCTCCCCGTCTTGCCAGAGGGCTCCGCGTGTCCCTCGGGCGAGGCGAAAGAAGGCCGAGAGGGTCAGGCGTTCCTGTGCTTACGTTGCTAGGGTCGGGCATTTTGATGACATCATGAGGGCTCGGGCGTGGCAGAAACCACCGCCTAAGGCGTCTATCTCACCCGAGACCTTTCCACATGGCTCGGGCAGGACAGAGGTTGGCTCTTGGCTTCGACTGACATGCTGTCAGCGCCTTTAGCAAGTCGGTTTTATCGAGGCCCCTACGATGGGGCTTTAGCAGTCGTGCAGGGTGCCATATTTTGCCATTTGTTAGGTACTCTGGTATTTTGATACCTGACAACTAGTTATGGCAAGTACACCCCGACATTAGGGATAGTCTGCCCCTGTGCTTTGTTAATGGTCATGGCAAAGCTGAGTCAAATGGGAAATTGCTTTCACTTAAATTGAAAAGGAAACATTTCATTGTCAGACGGGCATAAGGGTATGCGAGGCAGAAAAACCCGCTTTCCAGCATGATGTCCCAACACAATTTCTGCGTCCATGATATTCTTTTGGAACCCCTGTATGATGAGCCTGGTACCATTACAAAGTCCATTCGCAGGGTCAATGTTTCTAGGCAGTATGACTAGGCAGCCAATCTTCAGCTTTAACACATGTGGCGGTAGACCATTGGGTGTCAAAGTGTTAAGGAATTCCTGAGGGTAGTAGTTGTGCGGATTGTCTACTACATAGTTGAAACGTCCTTGATTTCCACGAAGGGAAATCCACAGAAACGAGGTGTAAAATGATGAAACATTACGTCAATTTACCCAAATCTCAGCGATACATAAAATCATGCACGAATATTAGAGTACAATAGAGAGTTTTACATAATTTATTCTCTTCGCCTCGCAGGGTGGAACACACTCACACAAGCATCCGGAAAAGCATCTGACGTAGATAGCAGCGGAAAACGATCTTCTAGAACCAGCTTGAGCGTAGAACAGACCCTCTAATTCTCCCAATCATCGCCCTCGTAGTCGTACTCGGGCTCGAAACCTGTCAAAAATCTATCAGTACACTTGGTACTAGCCACGCATCGCCCACCCTATGCTTGCAATGCTTTGTGGAAAGTGGAATGCATTGAGGGAAGTAGAAAGAGACCTACTTAGGCTGTGGGTTTCCTATGCAAGTAGTTAATATTTTAATAAGATATTCCTCAGTTTTTAACCCATCTTAGTCACACATTTTTCCCAATCCCATCACACACAACACATCTCATCTCACTCTCTCTAGGCGACGAGATTGACTCCTGCTCAGATCTCGTCTCAACGGCCAAAGCCGGAATCCAACATAGAACCCGGGGAAAAGGTAGAAAGGACTCCTCTCTCTAATCAAGTGAAGCGTAGGTCATGGGAATGTCCATATCCGCGGACGTGGCTATACGCATAGATTGATCAACTCTGCAGAGTGTGTACACCTAGTAATCCACAAGATCACCATCCTCGATGATCCGGCTCATCTAGGCTGATTCCAACTGCCTTCCAACCGGTACAGTACCACCCTACCACTCAGCCCTGGGCCACCCCGGCATCCACCGAAACGCTGAGACTGTGAGACGTAGTACCGGGCCCCCAAGGTCACTACGCTGTCTTAGGAGGGTGTGGGTCCCCATGCCCATACCTCCCTACACTATCACCTTCCAACCTAGTAGTAGTGGTACCGCCCTAGTCAGTCGGGTAATCGTCTCTCGCCCATCGGGAGCAAGTGGTGTGCACGAAGGTCCCATGGTTCCGGTTCTCAAGACATACCAGTCCTTAGGGGGACCAGACAGGATATCTTCTCTAGGGGAAACACCATCTTCCCCGTGCCATGATAGCACCTCCACCAGGGATAACCAACACCCCAGTTCACCTCCCAATATACCCGCCACAGGTATCTCTCGTGAGGGATGCCCAGGTCGCACCCCTCCAGCAAGACTTGCCCCAAAGACTCGTCGTAGGATCCTGTCCGATCGACTCAACCCTCACCACTCACCCAAGACGCACGCCAAGATCTCCCTAGTTCTTTAGTCAGGTTTATCAAGTTCTTGGCACTATGTGCCTTATACATATATGCCTCTCACTCACCGACATCACATCACAGATATAATGCGAGTAAGAGCAAAAGCAGTAATATGTAACATGCGAGCATCTAGCCTAACAGCAGGGTGAGCAGGAGCAAGGTTACGACAAGGTAAAGGCTCAAAGTAAAGCATCTACCATGCAGCCTATCAACATAAATATTTACAGAAAGTAGAAGCGCTAGCAATTCTATATTTGCATGCATAATAGGTTCTACGGAGATGGGTGGGGCGTGGTATAACAGAACCGACCAAATTATAAGAGCACAAGTACAAAAACAAGCACCGAAGCGCTCAAATTTTCAAACTTGAGCCCATATAATCCCGGTAGTCAATCGAAACCACGAAGGATTTCAAACCAACTTGCTTACAACCAGGATCGCATCACTCAACATACAACATCATACGTTACATTTCACAAGTAGTTCTGAAATAAGTTTACACAAATAGAGTCGCAAATATTACAAACCAAGTTTATAAAAGTAGCGGAAGCAAACGCACACCAGTTGTTTAACTATTGCCAGTCTTGATGATCAACAACCCGCAAAAGCATGAGGAAAGTACATAAAAGATGATCACGCCCAAGTGATCTAGTCTTCTTCACCCGCAGGGTGGAGACAAGTTTTGCAGAAGCCTTGATAGAGCATATCATCTGCAACAGGAGGGAATAAACCCTGAGTACTGGAATGTACTCAGCTAGACTTACCCGTCGAAAACCAGAAATAAGATGACACCAAGGATTATGCAAGGCTTACACAAGAGGCTAGCTGACATAACATTTTGCATAAAGGCATAAGTAATTGAAACTCTTATAGCCTGTACTAGCAGTTATTTTTAGCATTTACCTGTCATCTATCTTAGCACCTGTACTAAACATGCACTTGATTATAATCAAACAATTATCATCATTATATCCAGAGCAGGTATGAATTGTGGCAACATTGTATTATTCCCTTAACCACCGGTTCATTTAATGAGATCTACGTTGCCGCTGCTCAAGTCAAGTGCTCACTAACCGGGAGCGACGGCGATTCGAATCGAATTCCTATCCAGCTGGAGGGGTATTTTCTAACACTCACCGTGCAGACCCCTGCCAGGGTCGCACAGGCCACCATTTCATATGATTCAGGAATCGTGGGTCCGAATAATGTCGTGACCCTAAGGGCGACACTCTGCCAGGTGATAGGGACTCTAACCCCCCCTTGGTCTCACGCCAATGTCCCCAAGCACATCCTTTCTCTCCTCCAAGAAGCAACCTACCATTCGATTCCCGGCCTGAACCACATTACTCGGCTTCGCGGTCGGAACGGCTTATCCGGCCAACTAAGTGTTAGACTGCACTCAACATGACTCAAGGCCGTACAGCGAATCGGTCCTTAAACGACTCAGACGGACATAGCTCCACACCCAAGACGTGAAGTGTCTTGCGGCTATACTATCGAACTCCCGCCCGGTCTCAATTTCATTTTTAAGCATGGTTCCATCCACGATAGCCATAAAGCCACTCGTGACTCCTTCCTACATCTCGCGGATGACCGGAAATCACCCGACTTCTACCGTACTAAGCAGGGCTAAGCATTGACACATGCCTAAACCTAATATAGGATTAAGTATGATATCTGGACAAGGATAGGTATAATGCAACAAGTGTTTTCATATAACTCCTACAACTTAATGCAGTAAACAATTAAAAGTACTCAAGCTTAATTTATAAAACAGTAGGTTCAGCATGCACCGGGGCTTGCCTTTCAGAAAGGTCGAGGGCCGGTGGTCAGGACACTCGGGTAGATCTTCGGCAGGAGCTCCGTCGCCGGCTGGTTCCTCTAGCTGCTCCGGCTGGTCCTGGATTTCCTCCGTAATCACCGGCTCGAACTCGAGGAGAGTTACCCCCTCCGGTACACCTATTGCATGAATGCACAATAATTATCATGGATACATAAATGGGTGCAACATGCTCGGAATGAAATGCATTTCAGAAATAAAATACTCTATTCAAGTTACTTTATTAGTACGTGCAAATCTCTTCTCCGGAGGAGAAGTACTTACCTAAGCTACTCAACCTAAGATATAGCTGTTCTTCTTCGGTTAAGGCCCTAACACCTAATAAACACAAGAGTGACATTATTTAGGTTACCACAGTAAGTTATTCTGGACAGCAGCTCAAAGATTCTGACATAACTGAAGATTCCTAACTCCAAAAGATATGATCTAAGACAACCTGGAAAGCTTAAGAAATGTACCACAAAATGTTTTCAGATCACAACACTAAATTCCAAAGTTTACCTAATCGAAACTCCAAAGTTCCAGAATCTGTTCTCTCTAAACAGAGAGCAGTAAATTCTGGACTGGCACTTCAAACAGCAATAACTCCCAAACTGCTAAGCCAAATGCTCCCAAATTTTGACACAAGCTCATTTACAAATTTTACTACAACTTTGGTATTTACAAGTTTTCCAGCAACCACCTTTATCCAAGGTCAAACCTAGAAAAACTATCAGCTGTCCTGAAAACCTAAAATTGCAAAGACTAAATATTTATTGATGTGGCAAACATTCTCCAGGACCAAACTAATACTACTACAAGTTCACAAAGGTCACAAAAACACCAGGAAGTAAGGTGTGCCCACCTAGAATATTTATTTAAATTCATTTCTTAATTTACTTAAGTAATTAAGTGGAATTTCAAACATATATGTAAACTACTCCTAAAATTTTACAAAAATTACAGGGGACTCCCTGACCCAAGAAGAGGCTACTGTAAAAATTTGAACTAAATTTATTCACAGGAACTTCCTACACAAAATTCCCAAGCCAAAAAGGCTGATTTTTGTATAAATAACAAAGCACAGTAAAAAGTGTCAAACAACAGATTTCTTAATTTTCTTGGACACTCTAGGGTACCAAGACATTCTCCAAAAATTTATATGAACATTGCACATGTAGAAAATTTACTAAAATTTGTTTAAGTATTTCCTAGAATAAAAAGATAGCATTATAACTTGAAAATTACTTAAGCACTACTGCCCAAATTTTTACCAAAGCTAGAGCAAGTATAAATTAGCCTACCCACCAAATTTCATAATTTTTGGAACACTGAAACTCAAGATATAATTTAAACAAGTTTGCATGTGATTTAAAACACATTTCAAGGACCTATTTAAATATCCCAGAAAACAAACATCACATATCCAATTTATATTTTTCTAAAATACTACACATCAAGTAGATTCTACTAAAATTTATCTCATGATTTTTGAGTAAGTGAAACCATAGATCTACATTTTCCAAACTTAACCAAAATTCTGTAGCAAAAATAAATAAAAATGAAAAAAGATCTCCTTTTATACTGGGCCGGCCGGGAAAGGACGCGGCCCACGGCGCGCGCGCGGCCCGCTCGGGCTCCCGCCCACGCGCGGCACTGACAGGTGGGGCCCCGCGGTCAGTGACAGAGGGCAGAGGGGCGGCGAACCGCGAGCTCCGGCGAGCTCAAGCTCGTCGGAGGGGAGCTCGCTCGGGAAACCAAGCACACCCTCGCGTTCTCCGTCACAAGGTGCTCCGATTCGTGCAAGAAGGACGGCTTGGGTTGGAGTGGAAGGGGCTCGCCACCACGAGCGGCGGCCGGTGAGGGTCGGGTGGCGGTGTACCGCCGCCGGTGAGGCCGCACGGTCCCAGCTAAGCTCGGTACGAGCTTCACTGCAGCTAGGCGGAGCTATTGAGGTAGGAAGAGAGATGGAGAGAGGCCCTAACCACCCCGGCCACGGAGCGCCGTGATGCGGGGCGGTGAGCGTGACGACGGTGGTCATCGTGTTCTGCTCCGGCGAGGTCACCTCCCACGGTAAGGTCTCGCCACAAGCATCCCCACAGATTACGGAGGTGAGAACGAGGTTCATGACACGAGGAGAAGGAGGGAGGGGAGCTGGCCACGGTGGACCGTGGCGGCGGCGATACTCCGGTGAGCTCCAGTGGAGAGAAAGTCGACAATACCTTCTCACCTCTACGAAATGGATCAAGCGCGATGTAGGGGAAGGTCAGGGAGCCTAAGGCGGAGCTGTGGGTGAAGTTAGGTAGGCTACCGTGCGGTAGTGAGCTCGCCCGGCCACGGCGGGGTCGGAGTGGCACTGCTCGTCGGACCAGAGAGCGAGGGAATGGAGGAGGGAGTGGCGTGAGTGCTGGGAATTGAGGTGTCGACTCCCACTTCACTCCCGCGCGTGAGCTCGTGACGTGGAGACGACAGCAGCACGCACGCGCCACGCGGCCACCGGGCTCTGCCCGAGCGCCACGACGCGAGCCGGCTGTCTGGCTGCATGGCGTCGCCGTTTACTGAATGGAGGTCGTCCTCGTTCGACTGACAGAGCAGCTTCGTCGACGATTAACTCCCAAACCAGTGAGAACCAGACATGGGTGATGTTGGCAAAGTTGTAGAGCTACATGAGGACTACAAGTTTGTCAATTGGAGTTTGGGCTGGTTCGGCCTAGATTTGAAACTACAAGGCTCCAAAGTGGTGCCCCTTGAAACTGAAACTTAGTTTCAGTCACTAAGCCGACTGAAACCCGATTTTCTAGACACCATATCTCCTAAACCATTTAGAACTAGGTGATGGTGATATTGACAATGTTGTAGAGCTATGTGTGGACAACAACTTTGTCAATTGGCTCCAGGACTGGATTGGCCTGGTTTGTGAGTTACAAGTTGTCAAAGTGAGGTACAGTGAAACGATTTTCAGCTTCACACTTAGCCAAAATTTGCTAAGTCCCAAAACAGCCCCTAATACTGACTTGTGGGCCATTTTTGAGCATGTTCTGGTCATTTTCATGAGATGGCCATATTAGAACTTTTGTTCCTCATGAAATTCTCTACAACTTTGCTTAAGGTTGCTCCTCCATGCAAGATCTCTAATTTGGACTTTTTAATTGGTCAAACCAGATCACTCTAGGGGTCCAACTTAGTCAACAACATTTGGAAGGGCAATTTGGTAATTTTGGTCAACATGAACATTGCTCCACTACTTACCCTAACTGTAATTAAGGTGTCATAAGACCTAATTAACCACTCTACATATTGGTTGCACAAAGTTCCTAGTGTCACATACTTTGGAACAAGTAATTCCATACTTTCACCCAATTGTTGCAAGCTCATGTTGCACATGTTGCAAGAGTGTGTTGCATAACATTTGCTCATTATGTTACACTAAAGTGGTTGACATATCTCACCAAGGAAATTGCACATAAGATACCTATGTTTTGCACACTACTCACTTTTACTTCACATGAAATATAAACATATTAAGCTTATGCATGAAATGAATGATGCTTGCTTATGCTCATGCAAATGCAATGCAATTAAGGAGCTAAACACCTGGGGTGTTACAGCCCTCCCCCCTTATAAAAATCTCGTCCCGAGATTTGGAAAGCGTACCATTTTTCATAGAATTCCTTATAACCATCCCGTAAATAGTCTTCCCGTTCCCATGTAGCGTCACTTTCACTACCCTGATTACTCCACATTACTTTATACCACTTAACCACTTTGCTTCTAGTCACTCGTTCCTGAGTATCAATCACTCGAACTGGCTTTTCTTCGTAAGTTAGATCGGATTCCAGCCTGATATCTCCTAAAGGGACTCTTTCCTCGGGAACTCGAAGACACTTTTTGAGCTTGTGATACATGGAAGACGTTGAATATGGCACTCATTTCAGGAGGTAACTGGATTTTGTACGCAACAGCTCCACTCTTGCCTATGATTTGGAAAGGACCCACGTATCTTGGCGCAAGTTTCCGCTTAACACCAAAACGTTGGACACTCTTCATTGGAGAAACTTTCAGATACACGAAGTCCCCAACTTCAAACTCGAGTGGTTTTCTACGACGATCAGCATAACTTTTCTGTCTAGCTTGGGCTGCAGCCATATGTTTTTGGATGGTACGGACTTGTTCCTCAGCTTCCTCAACAAAAGCAATACCATAAAATCTCCTTTCACCAGCTTCTACCCAGTTTAGTGGAGTTCTACACTTACGACTGTACAAAGCTTCGAATGGAGCCATCTTAATACTCTCTTGATAACTATTATTGTACAAAAACTCGGCTAGAGGTAACCATTTTTTCCAAGAACCCTTGGATGAAATGACACATGCCCGCAATAGATCTTCCAAGATTTGGTTAACCCGTTCCGTCTGTTCTGACGTCTGGGGGTGATAAGCAGAGCTTCTCACTAACTTGGTTCCCAGAAGGTGATGCAAGTGCTCCCAAAAGCGAGCAGTGAACTGGGGACCACGGTCAGATATGATAGTACGAGGTATCCCATGGAGCTGGACTATCTGATTGAAGTACAACTCAGCATAGTCAGTGGGACGATAGTCCACTCTAACTGGAATGAAGTGAGCTGATTTGGTCAAACGATCCACAATTACCCAGATGAAGTTATGATTTTTGACAGTAGGAGGAAGACCGACAATGAAATCTATACTTATCTCTTCCCATTTCCAACCTGGGATAGAAAGTGGTTGAAGCAACCCAGCTTTCATATGCACAGCTTTAACTCTACAGCAGGTGTCACACCTAGCCACATATGCAGCTATTTCTTTCCGCATCTTGGTCCACCAATAGTATGGCTTCAAATCATAATACATTTTATTGCTACCAGGATGGATGGACAACTTAGAGGAGTGTGCTTCAGACATAATATCATTTCGAAGCTCCCGGTCCTTAGGCACGACTAATCTATCCTTGAACCATAGTACACCCTCTTCATCTACCCTGAACTGTGTAGTTTCTTGCTCTTTCATCTTACGCTTGATGTGAAATATACCAGTGTCAGTCTTTTGGAGTTCAATAATTCTATTTTTGAGAGTACAACTGACAGTGATGTTGTACAAGACTGCTGGATGTAGGAGGCGAGATCGATGAAAATCAGTTTCAACTAAGGAATGGCAATGAGACTTACGGCTTAAAGCATCCGCAACCACATTTGCCTTGCCAGGATGATAGTGCACTTGAAGGTTATAATCCTTAATCAACTCGAGCCATCTTCTTTGACGCATATTTAACTTGGGTTGGGTGAAGATGTATTTGAGGCTTTTGTGGTCTGTGTAGATATTGCAAACATTGCCCAACAGGTAGTGCCGCCAGGCTTTCAAAGCATGAACAACTGCGGCGAGTTCTAAGTCATGCGTTGGATAATTCGCCTCATGCTTTCGAAGTTGTCGAGAGGTATATGCAATTACTCGGCCTTCCTGCATCAGAACACCTCCCAAACCTATGCCTGAGGCATCAATATAAACATCAAATGGTTTCTCGATATTCGGTTGTGCCAAAACCAGAGCTGAGGTTAGGAGGGTTCGCAGTTGGTGAAAAGCTGCATCACACTCAGGAGTCCAGACAAACCTGGTGTCTTTCTGCAGCAACCGAGTCATTGGCTTGGCTATTTTGGAGAAATCCGGGATGAAGCGATGATAATAGCCAGCCAAACCAAGAAAACTCCGGACCTCGTGAACCGAGATAGGAGCCTTCCAGTTCAGTACTTCTTGTACCTTGGCGGGGTCCACCATAATTCCTCCATCGGACAACACATGCCCAAGGAAAGGTACTTCTCGAAGCCAGAATTCGCACTTACTGAACTTTGCATATAGTTGATGTTCACGCAGTCTTGTGAGGACTATACGCAGATGTTTAGCGTGATCCTCCTCATTCACAGAATATACCAGGATGTCATCAATAAATACCACCACAAACTTGTCCAATTCAGGCATAAACACCGAATTCATCAAGTACATAAAGTGTGCGGGGGCATTTGTCAAGCCGAAAGACATAACAAGATACTCATAAAGACCGTATCTGGTAGAGAAGGCAGTTTTTGGAACATCTTCAGGGCGGATTTTAATTTGATGGTATCCAGATCTTAGATCGATCTTGGAGAAAACTTTAGCTTTAGACAACTGATCGAACAAGATGTCGATGCGCGGTAGAGGGTACTTATTTTTGACAATGACCGCATTGAGAGGTCTATAATCTACGCACATCCGCAACGACTGATCCTTCTTCTTTACAAAGATAGCAGGGCATCCCCACGGCGATGAACTAGGACGAATCAACCCCTTCTTCAAAAGTTCATTCAATTGCACCTTAAGTTCAGCGAGTTCATTTGGAGGCATCCTATAAGGTCTCCTAGAGATGGGAGCCGTGCCAGGCAACAACTCGATTTTAAATTCCACATCCCGATCCGGAGGGAGCCTCGGCAAATCATCGGGAAAAACGTCCGGAAACTTATTTACTACTGGAATTTCGGCCAACGCCTTTGCTTGCACAGCATTAATTTCCCTCGACAAATCAACTTTTCTGGGAAGTTGTACCAGAAAACCCTTTTGATCTGTAGGATCTCTGAGCATAACTACCCGAGTGGATGTATCAATGAGTACCCCATTCTGACTCATCCAATTCATGCCCAAGATAACATCTATGCCTAAGCCCGGCAAAACCACTAAGGCAAGCGAGTACTTTCGCCCTTCAATCTCAAGCTCAAGATTCCCCACTACTTTATTTGTGGAAATATTCCCACTTGCTGCACTAATGCAATAACCCCCACCTTCAACAGTATGCAATTTGTGTGCAAATTCTGATGCAAACTTAGGACTGATAAAGGAATGCGAAGCACCTGAATCAAAAAGTACCACTGCAAGGTGTTGATCAACTAGGAACTTACCAGCAGTGACAACCTCACCAGATGGGATTTCCTCAATACTGTTATAATGAGCGTGCCCTTGACGGCCACCTTGGTTGACATTCTTCTTAGGGTAAGGGCAGTTCCTGGACCAATGGCCTGGCTTGTTGCAGTTCCAGCAAGGCATGTTGCTAGGAGGGACACTGGAGCTGCCTTGGCCTGAATTACTCTTTGGTAGGGCCACCGTATAGGCCTTACAAAACCCAGTCTTCACTGGCGCCTTCTTTTGCGGGGGACGGAACTTAGCACTTGTGGCAGGAGGGCGAGGAGGAGCCCTCGGGGCAGCTGGAGCTCGAGACTGTGAAGCACCTACCTCAAGTGCCCTCTTGCGGCTCTTAGAAGCAGCATAGATTGAGTTATTGTTCTCTTGAGTCAGAGCATCACTGATAAATTCATTGAAAGTAGTGCACTTGCTAGTGCCCATAGTCTTCATCAGCTTTGGGCCGAGGCCTCTTTTAAAGCTAGCAATTTTCTTGGAATCGGTATCCACAAACTCCGTGGCATACCTTGCCAGGTTGTTGAAGGATTGCAGATATTCAGTCAAACTTTTATTGCCCTGCGACAGCCTCATAAATTTGGTGTGCTTGATAGCCATAAGACCTGGAGGAATATAGTTCCCACGAAATGCGGCCTTGAACTGATCCCAAGCAATAGGGACATTTGTAGGCAATGTGGAACGATAGTGGCTCCACCAAATATCCGCTGGACCATGTAATTGGTGAGAAGCATATTCAGTCTTTAGCTCATCCATCAAGCGAAGCAGACGAAACTTTTGTTCAATAGTGTTCAACCATTCATTAGCTTGCAGTGGTTCCTCTGCCTCCTTAAAGAGCGGGGGCTTAGTATCAAGAAAGTCCTTGAAATCACTGTACTGATTGGGTTCTGGGCCCTGGCGGCCAGGACGAGCCTCCCGGTTGGCAAGCTGGCACATAGCATCTGCCAGCATGCGCTGCCCTTCAACCACGGTCTGCATTAACTCAGCCGGAGTAGGTGGTGGCGGAGGGGGTGGCTGTTCCTCATCCTCATTGCCACGACCCCGACGAAGATTGTACGACATCTGCAAAATGCATAGCCAATGAGCACTGACGATGTGGGAAATTTGTAGATGAATTATTGTAAATATGTCAAACTGACTTCATGAAATAGACTTCTCAAAATACTCATGGCACAATAATTCATCACAACCGCACAACCCATTCAAGCGGATCAATTGGCGCAATCGTGCGAGAGAATCCAACAAGATGTACTTTGATAAAGGCTCACTCACAAGGAGCACAACAGCTATAGAACCGTTTACGTTAATATCTACGTGATTTTTGATCTCTCGTCCGGTACTTGGATTCGATTTCAAAGTTTTTAGTTGACTGAAAAAAAAGCTACTTCAAACTGACCACAAAGAGACTTCTCAACGGTAGAGTTCCATGGTGGATCATGACTAGCCACCTTGATACCAGCGCGTGCCAAGCAGCACAGCCTTATGTCGCGCGCCATAGGAGGCCCTCGGTTTCGTCACGACACCGAAGGATACTAATCGTGACACCATCATCGAACGCAACACAATAAGATAGCCAATTGCGATCGAAATTAACAGGTTCCAACTAAACATCCAGGAAACATAGGGTTCGACCTTACATCTGGAAAGTCAAGTTATTACAAAGCCTCATTCCAACATAGGGAGGGCACAAAGGACCACCCTAACATCATAGCTACGTGACAACCACTCTAAGCCTCGTCCTCAGAGTCGGTGTCTAGAATCTCCTCTCCGTCCTCATCATTAACAGGCTCTAACTCCTCGTCTTCTTCTTCTTCTGGTGCTTCCTCTGGTTCAACATCTTGGGGTCCGTTGACCTCCACTTCATCATCATCTTCAGCTATGAAGATTCCTGAACCCATGTCCTCATCGACGTTGTTGTTTCGAGGCAGCAGAGGATTAAGCTCGTTGTTCAGGCGGTGCACTTCTTCATGAAGATTGTCATTGTATTCTTCAGCATTCTCCAACTGTTGCTCGAGCTCAAACTGACGAGCTCTCAGAACGTTCTCCTCGTGCCAGGCTTCATCCCTCTGGTTCATAACATGGACCAACATGCGTTGACAGTTGCGGTTTGCTACTGTCAACCTTTGGACTGCAAGGGTTTCCTGGTCACGATCACGAATCACTTGCTCCAGTTGCTGACGCGCTGCATTCCTGGCAGCAGTCACTTCAGCCAACTCAGCCCTCAGCCTTTTCACCTCAGTAGGCTCAGGGCAGGGCTCACGTGGAGCGAGCTGGTGACGAGGTGCCCGGCCCCCAGTGGACTTGCGAGCGGTCCTCTTGGTACGTGCCATCTGTAGCAACAAGATAGGACTTAAAGTGAGGATCATTTAGGGGATACGAAATTTAATTTAGTCGGGAGTACAGAAGTTTTTAAGGAGGGAGTAAATGATATGTATGATATAATTAAACATGATGCATGCACGTTCCGTACGCCCTCTCACCTTAGTAGAAACCTAAAGTTCTAACGCTAGGCGGTGGCATACATACGTTCTCTCATATAAGCGAAACTATCGGTCTACTCGTTACGCTGTTAGTGTACCTGCAGAAAATCTCATTTCAGCCCAACAGTTTTCCCAATATATGCACACAAGAAGGCAGTAATTTAAATACTTTCCATATACACATCCCCTGATGTATATACTTCAGTATCAAAGCTACCCGATATAAATATATTCCCCCAATTAAGTGCTTACGTAATTACATGGTTTAAACATGTAAGTATGCAAGTCACCAAAACTACTCTCCCCTAGATCGCCGGTTGGACGATCATGCTCTCACAACTCACACTTACCAGAGCGTCGAGGCAATTGATCCATACATTACCACCCAAGTGGATGGCATCCATACAATATCATGCCGTATGGACGACGAAACAAAAACAAACAAGGCCCCCAAGTTAGTCTTTATAATAAGCCACCTAAGAGTCCTTATTTGGGCTAAGGGATGTGATCACTGGCATACCTATGAAAATATTTTTTTTAAATTTTAACCCTTTTCATAATCAAATACTTTTGTTTTTAAATACTCGTATGATGTTTTTAATGTTGAATTATGCTCCGATACTAGCTGTAACAGAACCGACCAAATTATAAGAGCACAAGTACAAAAACAAGCACCGAAGCGCTCAAATTTTCAAACTTGAGCCCATATAATCCCGGTAGTCAATCGAAACCACGAAGGATTTCAAACCAACTTGCTTACAACCAGGATCGCATCATTCAACATACAACATCATACGTTACATTTCACAAGTAGTTCTGAAATAAGTTTACACAAACGGAGTCGCAAATATTACAAACCAAGTTTATAAAAGTAGCGGAAGCAAACACACACCAGTTGTTTAACTATTGCCAGTCTTGATGATCAACAACCCGCAAAAGCATGAGGAAAGTACATAAAAGATGATCACGCCCAAGTGATCTAGTCTTCTTCACCCGCAGGGTGGAGACAAGTTTTGCAGAAGCCTTGATAGAGCATATCATCTGCAACAGGAAGGAATAAACCCTGAGTACTGGAATATACTCAGCTAGACTTACCCGTAAAAAACCAGAAATAAGATGACACCAAGGATTATGCAAGGCTTACACAAGAGGCTAGCTGACATAACATTTTGTATAAAGGCATAAGTAATTGAAACTCTTATAGCCTGTACTAGCAGTTATTTTTAGCATTTACCTGTCATCTATCTTAGCACCTGTACTAAACATGCACTTGATTATAATCAAACAATTATCATCATTATATCCAGAGCAGGTATGAATTGTGGCAACATTGTATCATTCCCTTAACCACCGGTTCATTTAATGAGATCTACGTTGCCGCTGCTCAAGTCAAGTGCTCACTAACCGGGAGCGACGGCGATTCGAATCGAATTCCTATCCAGCTGGAGGGGTATTTCTAACACTCACCGTGCAGACCCCTGCCAGGGTCGCACAGGCCACCGTTTCATATGATTCAGGAATCGCGGGTCTGAATAATGTCGCGATCCCAAGGGCGACACTCTGCCAGGTGATAGGGACTCTAACCCCCCCTTGGTCTCACGCCAATGTCCCCAAGCACATCCTTTCTCTCCTCCAAGAAACAACCTACCATTCGATTCCCGGCCTGAACCACATTACTCGGCTTCGCGATCGGAACGGCTTATCCGGCCAACTAAGTGTTAGACTGCGTTCAACATGGCTCAAGGACGTACAGCGAATCGGTCCTTAAACGACTCAGACGGGCATAGCTCCACACCCAAGACGTGAAGTGTCTTGCGGCTGTACTATCGAACTCCCGCCCGGTCTCAATTTCATTTTTAAGCATGGTTCCATCCACGATAGCCATAAAGCCACTCGTGACTCCTTCCTACATCTCGCGGATGACCGGAAATCACCCGACTTCTACCGTACTAAGCAGGGCTAAGCATTGACACGTGCCTAAACCTAATATAGGATTAAGTACGATATCTGGACAAGGACAGGTATAATGCAACAAGTGTTTTCATATAACTCCTACAACTTAATGCAGTAAACAATTAAAAGTACTCAAGCTTAATTTATAAAACAGTAGGTTCAGCATGCACCGTGGCTTGCCTTTCAGAAAGGTCGAGGGCCGGTGGTCAGGACACTCGGGTAGATCTTCGGCAGGAGCTCCGTCGCCGGCTGGTTCCTCTAGCTGCTCCGGCTGGTCCTGGATTTCCTCCGGAATCACCGGCTCGAACTCGAGGAGAGTTACCCCCTCTGGTACACCTATTGCATGAATGCACAATAATTATCATGGATGCATAAATGGGTGCAACATGCTCGAAATGAAATGCATTTCAGAAATAAAATACTCTATTCAAGTTACTTTATTAGTACGTGCAAATCTCTTCTCCGGAGGAGAAGTACTTACCTAAGCTACTCAACCTAAGATACAGCTGTTCTTCTTCGGTTAAGGCCCTAACACCTAATAAACACAAGAGTGACATTATTTAGGTTACCACAGTAAGTTATTCTGGACAGCAGCTCAAAGATTCTGACATAACTGAAGATTCCTAACTCCAAAAGATATGATCTAAGATAACCTGGAAAGCTTAAGAAATGTACCACAAAATATTTTCAGATCACAACACTAAATTCCAAAGTTTACCTAATCGAAACTCCAAAGTTCCAGAATCTGTTCTCTCTAAACAGAGAGCAGTAAATTCTGGACTGGCACTTCAAACAGCAATAACTCTCAAACTGCTAAGCCAAATGCTCCCAAATTTTGACACAAGCTCATTTACAAATTTTACTACAACTTTGGTATTTACAAGTTTTCCAGCAACCACCTTTATCCAAGGTCAAACCTAGAAAAACTATCAGCTGTCCAGAAAACCTAAAATTGCAAAGACTAAATATTTATTGATATGGCAAACATTCTCCAGGACCAAACTAATACTACTACAAGTTCACAAAGGTCACAAAAACGCCAGGAAGTAAGGTGTGTCCACCTAGAATATTTATTTAAATTCATTTCTTAATTTACTTAAGTAATTAAGTGGAATTTCAAACATATATGTAAACTGCTCCTAAAATTTTACAAAAATTACAGAGGACTCTCTGACCCAAGAAGAGGCTACTGTAAAAATTTGAACTAAATTTATTCACAGGAACTTCCTACACAAAATTCCCAAGCCAAAAAGGCTGATTTTTGTATAAATAACAAAGCACAGTAAAAAGTGTCAAACAACAGATTTCTTAATTTTCTTGGACACTCTAGGGTACCAAGACATTCTCCAAAAATTTATATGAACATTGCACATGTAGAAAATTTACTAAAATTTGTTTAAGTATTTCCTAGAATAACAAGATAGCATTATAACTTGAAAATTACTTAAGCACTACTGCCCAAATTTTTACCAAAGCTAGAGCAAGTATAAATTAGCCTACTCACCAAATTTCATAATTTTTGGAATAATGAAACTCAAGATATAATTTAAACAAGTTTGCATGTGATTTAAAACACATTTCAAGGACCTATTTAAATATCCCAGAAAACAAACATCAAATATCCAATTTATATTTTTCTAAAATACTACACATCAAGTAGATTCTACTAAAATTTATCTCATGATTTTTGAGTAAGTGAAACCCTATATCTACATTTTCCAAACTTAACCAAAATTCTGTAGCAAAAATAAATAAAAATGAAAAAAGATCTCCTTTTATACTGGGCCGGCCGGGAAAGGAGCGGCCCACGGCGCGCGTGCGCGGCCCGCTCGGGCTCCAGCCCACGTGCGGCACCGACAGGTGGGGCCCCGCGGTCAGTGACAGAGGGCAGAGGGGCGGCGAACCGCGAGCTCCGGCGAGCTCAAGCTCGTCGGAGGGGAGCTCGCTCGGGAAACCAAGCACACCCTCGCATTCTCCGTCACAAGGTGCTCCGATTCGTGCAAGAAGGACGGCTTGGGTTGGAGTGGGAGGGGCTCGCCACCGCGAGCGGCGGCCGGTGAGGGTCGGGTGGCGGTGTACCGCCGCCGGTGAGGCCGCACGGTCCCAGCTAAGCTCGGTACGAGCTTCACTGTAGCTAGGCGGAGCTATTGAGGTAGGAAGGGAGATGGAGAGAGGCCCTAACCACCCCAGCCACGGAGTGCCATGATGCGGGGCGGTGAGCGTGACGACGGTGGTCGTCGTGTTTTGCTCCGGCGAGGTCGCCTCCCACGGTAAGGTCTCGCCACAAGCATCCCCATAAATTACGGAGGTGAGAATGAGGTTCATGACACGAGGAGAATGAGGGAGGGGAGCTGGCCACGGTGGACCGTGGCGGCGGCGATACTCCGGTGAGCTCCAGTGGAGAGAAAGTCGACAATACCTTCTCACCTCTACGAAATGGATCAAGCACGATGTAGGGGAAGGTCAGGGAGCCTAAGGCGGAGCTGTGGGTGAAGTTAGGTAGGCTACCGTGCGGTGGTGAGCTCGCCCGGCCACGGCGGGGTCGGAGTGGCACTGCTCATCGGACCAGAGAGCGAGGGAATGGAGGAGGGAGTGGCGTGAGTGCTGGGAATTGAGGTGTCGACTCCCACTTCACTCCCGCGCGTGAGCTCGCGACGTGGAGACGACAGCAGCACGCACGCGCCACGCGGCCACCGGGCTCTGCCCGAGCGCCACGACGCGAGCCGGCTGTCCGGCTGCATGGCGTCGCCGTTTACTGAATGGAGGTCGTCCTCGTTCGACTGACAGAGCAGCTTCGTCGACGATTAACTCCCAAACCAGTGAGAACCAGACGTGGGTGATGTTGGCAAAGTTGTAGAGCTACATGAGGACTACAAGTTTGTCAATTGGAGTTCAGGCTGGTTTGGCCTAGATTTGAAACTACAAGGCTCCAAAGTGGTGCCCCTTGAAACTGAAACTTAGTTTCAGTCACTAAGCCGACTGAAACCCGATTTTCTAGACACCATATCTCCTAAACCATTTAGAACTAGGTGATGGTGATATTGACAATGTTGTAGAGCTATGTGTGGACAACAACTTTGTCAATTGGCTCCAGGACTGGTTTGGCCTGGTTTGTGAGTTACAAGTTGTCAAAGTGAGGTACAGTGAAACGGTTTTCAGCTTCACACTTAGCCAAAATTTGCTAAGTCCCAAAACAGCCCCTAATACTGACTTGTGGGCCATTTTTGAGCATATTCTGGTCATTTTCATGAGATGGCCATATTAGAACTTTTGTTCCTCATGAAATTCTCTACAACTTTGCTTAAGGTTGCTCCTCCATGCAAGATCTCTAATTTGGACTTTTTAATTGGTCAAACCAGATCACTCTAGGGGTCCAACTTAGTCAACAACATTTGGAAGGGCAATTTGGTAATTTTGGTCAACATGAACATTGCTCCACTACTTACCCTAACTGTAATTAAGGTGTCATAAGACCTAATTAACCACTCTACATATTTGTTGCACAAAGTTCCTAGTGTCACATACTTTGGAACAAGTAATTCCATACTTTCACCCAATTGTTGCAAGCTCATGTTGCACATGTTGCATGAGTGTGTTGCATAACATTTGCTCATTATGTTACACTAAAGTGGTTGACATATCTCACCAAGGAAATTGCACATAAGATACCTATGTTTTGCACACTACTCACTTTTACTTCACATGAAATATAAACATATTAAGCTTATGCATGAAATGAATGATGCTTGCTTATGCTCATGCAAATGCAATGCAATTAAGGAGCTAAACACCTGGGGTGTTACACGTGGCACCTGGCAGGTCATCACCCAAGTCCTCGCTGTAGTCGGGGTCATACTCCTCAGTCGGCAGGTCCTCCGGCTCTGTTAAACGTAACGTAGAGCTGCATTAACGACACCTATAGAAGTGCACAAAGAAGCAATAGAAATTCAAAAGATCCAAATGCACTCAAACATAAGCCTAAGATGTAGAGCTCATTTTTAGAAAAATTTAGAAACTGGTTTGGTATTTTTCTGAGTTAAAATGAATAAGTTATGAATTTCTAATGATTAAATGATTTTCTGGAAAAGAAAAAGGAAAAGAAAATTTCAGGCAGTGACACGTGGCAGCATCCGATTGGCCGAGTCTGAATGTGCCACTGACAGGTGGGTCCCGTTGACTGGTCAACGGTCAACGCTGACCGGGCCGAGACCGGGCCTTGGTGGGCTGGGTCAGTGTTGGATACGGGTCGGGTTGGGCCGGTCTGGGCCGGGCCGGCCCGGACACGTGCCGACTCCTGGCTGAGCCACGTCGCGCTCTGGATTTCAAAAGGTCTGTAGGTTCATGCGCTTGGCTCATGGTGGTCTCGTAGGGATGGTCCATGGACCTCTTGGCTAGGCTCATCGTGGACAAGGTCCATCTCTCCCCTTCCCTTCTCTGGCCCTTGTGCACCAGGTGCATTGAAGGCACCTAGTCGCTTCTCTGCTCCTCTTCCCTTGCTTCCTTTTTCTGGCCGCGCTCTCACCAGCGGCGAGCAGCCGAGCTCACGCTCTGAGGGCTCAAGGGCAAAATTCGTAGGCCCGAGGGCACCGTGTGGTCTCATGGAACTCATTAGAGGGGTCAACAGTGCGGATTGGAGTGTCTAGGGGGCTTGTTCAAGGCAGTGGCGGCTCGACCGGTGCGATGAGCGGTGGCAAGGCCTCCACGGTGACTTGGCTTGGGTGATAAGGTCTCCTACTGTTTCACGGCCGCAAAAGGAGTACGAAGGTGGGGTCAAAACCATGAAATTGGGCTCCAACAGGACCTTCCGCGGTGGTGGCGGCTCGACGGCTCCGACCGGGCGGAACACCGCCGGACAGGCCTTCGGGGATCCCTCCTTCTCTTCAAGGTGCGCATGGTGTGTCCTTCACCAAGGCGAATCCGGTAGCTCTGTTCCTCCCATCTCTACCGCGTTATCACGGCGAGAACATGACCTTGCCATGGCGAGCTTTAGCCATGGCGAGCATGTCTCGCGACGCGCCGCCTTCGGTGTTCACTGGCCCTTGGTGAGCAAAACGGTTAGTGGCTAGGCCTAACGATGTGCGCGCGCGTGTGCAGCGGTGTTCATGGCCTCGCCATGGCCATCTCTGATACGAAGTGGTCGTGGCGATGCCGGTGCACGTCACAGTGGTGATCGGGGTTAGAGGGGCTGGGCACGGTGACTCACTAGAGGTGGCGATGGTGAAAGGATACCGATGCAGGGCGAGTTGATGCTATGTAGCCACGAAGCCGTGCAGTGCAGACCAGTGGTGGAGAAGAGGGGTTCCGATGTCGCCTTCATCGCCGACGAGCTCGGATAGTGCCCCCGCGGTCCTAGTTCCTCCTTGTGGCTCCTCCTTTGCCTCTCTTCCCTTCTTCCCTTTCTCCTCTCTAGAACGGTGCGGTGTGTTGAGGCCACTAGGGCGGCGGCGTGTGGAGGATGGGAGAGGCTAGAGTTCGGCTCGGGACTTTATAGTCCGAGCTCGTCAATGGCGGGTGAACGGTGATGGGGGCATTCGAGCCATGTGGCGGTGATCCACGCCCTTGGCTAGGATCCTAGGCGCATGGGGTCGGCATGATTCGAGAATGGTGGTGCCAGCTACGATTCCACGATGATTTTGTGGTGTTAGAGGGCGGTTGCGGGCGTGGCCCATGGCAGCATTGCGTGGTGCGTGAAGGGAGGCAAAGCGCACGTGATTGGCCGAGGATGCACGCTTGTGTAGCTGGCACAACGCCTTGGCGCGCAAGGTGGTAGCGGGGACAGGGAGAATCTCTCCCACGCCAATCGCATGACCCTGCTTCCCCCCCTTCCCTTCTTCGATCGAAACAGAGGGCATGGGGGAATCGGGAGGAAGCCGATGACGCCTGGGTCCCTCCGTTCAGTGGCTGTGGCGAGGCGGTTCCTGGCTGGGCCGACCCACGCGCGGGCAGGCACGAGCAACGTGCCAAGCAGGCTCGACCACGAGTTGGGCCAGCTCGCTGAGCTAGGCCGGCTGCTGAGTGACTTGGGCTGGCTTGGCTGGCCGGCTTGGTAAGCCTGCCTGGTGAGATTGGCTGGGCCAGATAAGCTTTCTTTTTCTGAAATACACATCTAGCTTTTCTATTTTGTATCTCCTTTGTTCCAAATATGCCAAGGCATTTGTATGTAAGACAAAAATATATATATTGTCTCTACTTGTATAACATAATGGGGCCCACAAAAATATATTTTTGGTTTCCATTTATTTGATAGGTTTATATTTCTATATTTATTTACTTAAGCAATTAATTCAAGAAATGTTGTTGCTTTTAAATCAATTCAAAGAACATAAAATCCAACTCAAGCATGTATGGTTAAATGCAAAGATGTAATTAGCTATTTTAGGTGCTACTTGTGCAACTAGGTTAGGTTCCCTATATGACACCTCACCAAACATAGGTTATTTTAGAAAAAAAAAATTGTAGTTGTGATTTTTGTTTCCTGGAAATTTCTAGGTTGTTACAGTCCTCCCCCCTCACAGGAATCTCGTCCCGAGATTTAAGGTGTGGCATACCTTTCAAAGAGGTAGGGGTAAAGTATCCGGAGTTTGGACTCTTTCTCCCATGTAGCTTCCCGTTCTATGTGGTTACTCCACTGAACCTTGCACATGGGTATCATGATGCTTCTAGTCTCCTTCTTAGCTTTGTCTAATATCCGGATTGGGTGTTCCTTGTACTCTAGGGTGTCCTAGATATCCAGTGCATCTGTGTTTACCTCTTGCTCTGGCAATTGCAAGCACTTGCGTAGCTGTGACACGTGAAACACTGGGTATACTCCTGTTAACTCCTCGGGCAACTCCACCTTGTATGCTAACTTGCCAATCCTCTGACAAATCATGTAAGGTCCCACATACCTAGGTGCCAACTTTCCCTTCACATGAAATCTGACGGTTCCTCGAAGTGGGGAGACTTTGAGATAGACATAGTCCCCAACCTAAAACTCGAGGTCTCTCCAACGGTTATCTGCATAACTCTTCTGTCGGCTTTGGGCAATCCTTAGGTTCTCTCGTACTTGAGCTACTCCTTCTTCGGCATCTTTGATCTTTGCGGGACCAAAGAATGATCTCTCTCCCACTTCTGACCACATCAGAGGGGTTCTACACTTTCTGCCATACAGAGCCTCAAATGGTGACATCTTGAGACTAGCTTGGTAGCTGTTGTTGTAAGAGAACTCTGCGTGGGACAAACTTTTCTCCCAATTGGTTCCATACTTCAAGACACAAGCTCGGAGCATATCCTCCAAAATCTGATTAACTCTCTCTGTCTGACCATCTGTCTGTGGGTGGTATGCGGTACTGTAGTCAAGTCGAGTCCCTATAGCCTTGTGGAGACTCTTCCAGAACTTGGACACGTATTGCGTACCATGATCATACACTATGCTAGTGGGGGCTCCATGGAGTCTGAGAATGTGCTCGATGTACAGATCTGCTAGCTTCTCAACTCTGTAGTCAGTCCTCACAGCTATGAAGTGAGCTACCTTGGTCAGTCAGTCAACGATAACCCAAATCGAGTCATGGCCTTTAGGAGTTCGAGGTAAACCTACTATAAAGTCCATGGATATGCTCTCCCATTTCCATACCAGAACGTCCAAGGGTTTAAGCAATCCGGCTGGTCTTTGATGTTCAGCCTTGACTCTATTGCAGATGTCGCATCGCGCGACATGCCCGGCAATATCTGCCTTCATGTTCTTCCACCAGAACTGTTTCTTTAGATCAGCATACATTTTGGTGCTTCCCGGGTGAATACAATACTTGGAGTCATGACCCTCTTCCAAGATTTCTCACCTCAAGGCGGAATTAGATGGTACACAAATTCTATCCTTGTACCAGTACACTCCTTGCTCATCCTCCCTGAACTCGGGGCACTTGCCCTTCTTCATGAGTTCTCGGATTTCCCAAATTTCTGGACACTCCAGTTGAGCATTACGGATCCAATCCTTGAGGTTGTATTGCACTCGAAGCTCGTTCAACATACCCCTGGGTAGGATTTCGAGACGAAGTTCGCCCGTTTCCTGACATAGCTCGGGTGGTACGGCTTCCATGGACAGATTGTGGCAATAGCTCTTTTGGCTCAAGGCATCAGCGACTACATTAGCCTTTTCCGGATGATAGTGAATCTCTAGGTCATAATCCTTTATAAGCTCAAGCCATTAGTGCTGTCTCATGTTTAGATCTTCTTGAGTGAAGAAGTACTTCAGTTTCTTGTGGTGGGTGTAGATATCACACTTATTTCCGATCAAGTAGTGCCTCCATATCTTTAGGGCATGCACGACAGCGGCAAGCTCCAGATCGTGGGTTGGGTAGCATTGCTCATGGTCCTTCAACTGTCAGGACGCATAGGCAATGACCCTTCCACTTTGCATCAGAACACAACTGAGTCCCTGTCTGGATGCATCACAAAAGACCATGAAGTCTTTCTAGATATTGGGCAAGGCAAGAACAGGTGTGGTGGTAAGCTTCTGTTTCAGAGTCTAGAAGCTATGCTCGCACTCGGGCATCCATTCAAACTCATTAGTCTTCTTCAGCAGGTTAGTCATGGGCTTGGCTATCTTTGAGAAGTTCTCGATGAATCTGCGATAATACCCAGCTAATCCAAGAAAACTGCAGATATTGGTCACATTGCGGGGTTGCTCCCACTCTTTCACAGCTTCAGTCTTTACGGGATCTACTGTGACTCCCTCAGTAGTGAGAACATGACCAAGGAAAGCAACTTCCTCAAGCCAAAAGTCACATTTGCTGAACTTGGCATATAGCTGATTCTGCCTCAACTTCTCCAGAACCACTCTCAAGTGTTGCTCATGTTCTTCGGCGGTGGAAGAATAGATAAGGATGTCATCAATGAACACCACTACAAACTTGTCCCGTTCGTCCATGAATACCTTATTCATCATGTTCATGAAATAAGCCAAGGCATTAGTGAGTCCGAAGGACACCACTGTGAACTCATATTGCCCATATCTGGTGACAAAAGTTGTCTTAGGAATGTCGTCGGGTCTGATTTTCATCTGATGATATCCGGACCTGAGATCCATCTTAGAAAAGAACTTAGCATCTTTCAGCTGATCTAGGAGATCATCGATCCTGGGCAGAGGATATTTGTTTTTGACTTTTACGGCATTCAAGTTCTGATAGTCAATGCACATCCTCATGGATCCATCCTTCTTTTTCACGAACAAAATAGGGGAACCCCAGGATGAAGCACTGGGTCTGATGTATCCCTTATCTGACAACTCCTTGAGTTGCTTCTTCAGCTCCTCTAGCTCATCGACTGACATGCGGTAGGGCCTTTTAGCAATAGGACCGGTACCAGGCAGAAGGTCAATCACAAACTCCACATCCCGATCAGGTGGCATGCCTGGCAACTCTTTAGGGAACATGTCAGGGTACTCATTCACAACGGGTACCTCCTCGATTGTCTTGGCCTCTAGGGTACACAACTTAGAGACTATTTTTCCCTGATTTGGCTTACAACGGATTATGTGTCCACTCGAGTGTGTGATCTCCACATACCTTGGTGAACAAGATATCACTCCTTTATGTTGTGTCAACCAATCCATTCCTAGTATGACATCTAGTCCCTCAGATGGAAGTAAGGTGAGATCGGCTAGAAAAAGGTAGACCTCAATGGTGATACTCACTCCCTGACATCTCTTGGTGCATATAATGTGACCCAAAGGTGAACTAGTGTCAATGGGCTCCTTGCGAGGAGTCACAGGTATGCTATGTTCTCGTGCAAACTTAGTGGAAATGTAAGAACAAGTAGCTCCAGAATCAAACAAGACTGAAGCTATAACTCCCTGTACCAAAAACATATCGTACACCACGTCTGGAGCGTCCTGGGCATCCTCCGCGGTCATGTGGTTGAGACGACTACGGACAGCCCCAGCAACGTTCTTGCGCGGAGCAGTAGGTGTAGCAGCCTATCTTGTCTGGGTCGAAGCAGGCGGTGTGCCTTTCTTGACAGGGCACTCAGCGATCTTGTGACCGGGCTGGCCACAACCGAAGCAGGTGAAGGGCGCGCTACCTGTGGAGGTAGGCGTAGCGGTCCTCCACATGCCAGCTCCCTAAGTGGGGCAACTCGGAGCGGGTCGGCTCTAAGCGGGGCGGTGGTAGTTGGCGGTGTAGGTACCACCTCCATGGCTCAGAGCGGTCACTGCCCCCTGGGTGTAGCGAGAGCGGGGCAGAGGAAGCACGTGAGCACGTGGCCTCTACGGAGCCGGGCCATGAGTGGAACTCTTGAACCGGCGCTTCTTCTCCTTGTGGAGGGCGTCTGCCTCCAGATGGTCCCTCTCCATCTCTAGCACCTTGTTGACCATCTCCTGAAGGGTGCGACAAGCATGACCTAAGAGGGCCACCTTGAGACGAGAGTTCAGCCCCTTCTTGAAACAGTACATCTTCTTCTTTTCGGTATCGGTCTCGCTTGGAGCATACCTCATCATGCGGGTGAAACGAGTAGTGTACTCCTGAACCTTCTGGGAGCCCTAGGAAATGTTGCGAAACTCCTCCACCTTGTCATCCATGATGCCCTCAGGCACGTGTTGCTCACGAAATGCCTCGGTGAACTCCTCCCAAGAGATACTCCCTGGGTCTTCATGGGCATCGCAGTAGCTGTCCCACCATGCGCGTGCAGCGCCAGTGAGCTAGTGGGAGGCTACCCCCACGCACTCCTCGTTAGTGCAGGTGGTGAGGTCCAGCTTCTTTTCCATCTCACGAAGCCAGTCCTCAGCGGCGATGGGGTCATCGTCGGTGGTGTCGAAAGTAGGAGGCCTCAGCTTGAGAAAACCCTCCAATTTCCGCTGGAAGTCGTTGGGAGGACCCCCGTGGTGGTGAAGCATTCCCTGAGCCAGTGTCTCCAAGAGGCGGGTTTGGCGGTCCATCACCTCCGCCAACTGTGGTGGTGGCGGCGGCGGTGCTTCTCCTCCAAGATGCTAGGCGGCACCCGCCCCCAGTGTAGGCTCCTCTAGTGCAGGCTACTCCCCAACACCGAAGGGAACTCTCCGGTCTCCTCCACGGCCTCGACCACGACCACGGGCCATAGGCGCGGGGGAAAGCGAGCGGTTGTTCAGACGAGCGGATCGGCGGCAAGACATCTCTCTACAGGGTCAGATCGTTGTTTAACATTTTTTTATTAGATGCATGGTTAAGCGATTTATCAATTTTAAAAAGAGATAACTATCCAACACTCATACAAAGATGCAATAAGAACCATAAGATGTGATAAGATCCAAAACAACCATTACATTAATTTATTACATAGCGATATCTCCAGTAGCTACACTGACAGATTCGCGGGAATCGTGCTACTCGCAGGTAGCTCCAAAAGTGGGACATCCAACATTTCTCCTTAAGTGCATCAACATATCTCTAGCCTCACAGGGCTCAACATGTCGACTACTACCTTATTACATGATTATGTGAAAAAGGTGACTACTCCTGTCCGGGAGTGGTGGGTGGTGTAGAAGGACTAGAAGTGGAAGCCTTAGGAGTGCCCTCCATGTCACGAAGCTTGTCATCGGAGTGGTGGATCCTCGCGATGTAGGTGAGAGCGTAGTCCAGCATCTCAGTCCTCGGAACCTCTGAGTAACCCTCAGTCGGGCAAGCCTTGAAGTTGAGCTTGGTCGCCTCAACGTGGAAAGGTTGTCTGCGTGGTTTCTTGCACATCCCAGGTAAGAGGACATCCTGGACCTTTCTGATTTCCTAGACGTGCTTACGATCAGTGTCGATCCAAGCCTGACTGATGCGGTTCACCTTGTCCTAAAGGTACTCGGTGCTCTTGATGTAGTGAACCAAGTAGTGCATGTTGTAGGTGGTGGTGACGGCAGCCTCCACAGCTAGCTTCTCCATTGTGTTGCAACGGGCCTCCAGGGCAAGCTTCCTGAAACCCCGCTGCTTCTCCTTCTCATGGAGCTCTCTCAGGGTAAGCCTCTGATGCTCAATCCGATCCTCACACTCAAGTACCTTGGACTCAAGATAGTCATGGCGAAGCTCAGCCTCCCCAACCTTGTCCTTGAGATCGGCGATCTCCTTCCGAAGTGACTGCTCACGGTTCTCGTAGAAGGTCTTCATCCTATCATAGCCCATGCGCTCCTCCTTGAGCTTGCCGACCATCTCCCCCTCCTTGCGCTCCACCTTGAGGAACTCCTCATCGCAACGGAACAGGAGGTCTCGGTAGCGGCGGTTCTGCATCTCTACATCCATGATGTAGCGATCCTGGGCGATGATGTACTGCGCGGAGGCCCTCAGACAGGGGTCGACCTCATCGCGTGCAGCATAATCTGCAGCAGTGATCTATGGCTCTAAGAACCTATTCAGGTCCAGAGCGGCAGGCAGTAGGTGGTACGGTCCCGTCTTGAGGTAGTCGTGTGCGTCACGCATTACATTGCGAAGAGCTGTGTGTGAGACGGACTGTACGCATGAAGCAATAGAGTTCTCCACCTCTAGTATCTCGAAGGCACGCAGCACAGGTACGAACTCGCTGGTGGGGACCTTGAGGTGGACCACGATGTGGCCCTTGAACCCATCGGGTCTAGGCTCACCCCGGCACACGTACTCAATCTGCTCTGTGGGAACACCTAGTGAGTCCAAGACGTCATACAGGATCATGGCGAACACACGGTAGGCCAGTCCGTCCACAGGGAGCTCGGCAATAGGGGCCATCTGCAAATTAACCGTAAGACGGAGTCAGTACCTTGTTATGCATGTAGTAACTTGAGTATTTCAGAGTGAAACTTGGTAAGACAAGGCGAATCAATGTAACTCAGAGTGATACTTGATGAATTCTTAAGTGAAACCGGGTGATTCAGGGTGGAACGAAGCGATGTGATAGGTAAGGTAGAACAAAATGTAGGTAAGAGAGTGTGAAAATGAGATAAGCCGTGCACGAAAATGCAGCACGGTCGGTAATATAACCGAAAGTGTCAAGATCTTTCCTAATTGTATTGTCCAATCCTATGGGTCCGTCCTAGGGTCAGCATGGCTCTGGTACCGACTGAAACGTCCTTGATTTCCACGAAGGGAAATCCACAGAAATGAAGTGTAAAATAACGAAACATTCTGTCAATTTACCCAAATCTCAGCGATACATAAAGTCATGCATGAATATCAGAGTACAATAGAGAGTTTTACATAATTTATTCTCTTTGCCTCGCAGGGCGGAACACACTCACACAAGCATCCGAAACAGCATCTGACATAGATAGCAGCGGAAAATGATCTTCTAGAACCAGCTTGAGCGTAGAACAGACTCTCTAATTCTCCCAATCATCGCCCTCGTAGTCATACTCGGGCTCGGAACCTGTCAAAAATCTATCAGTACACTTGGTACTGGAAACGCATCGCCCACCCTATGCTTGCAATGCTTTGTGGAAAGTGGAATGCATTGAGGAAAGTAGAAAGAGACCTACTTAGGCTGTGGGTTTCCTATGCAAGTAGTTAATATTTTAATAAGATATTCCTCAGTTTTTAACCCATCTTAGTCACACATTTTTCCCAATCCCATCACACACAACACATCTCATCTCACTCTCTCTCTAGGCGACGAGATTGACTCTCGCTCAGATCTCGTCTCAACGGCCAAAGCTGGAATCAAACACAGAACCCGGGGAAAGGTAGAAAGGACTCCTCTCTCTAATCAAGTGAAGCATAGGTCATGGGAATATCCATATCCACGGACGCGGCTATACGTATAGATTGATCAACTCTGCAGAGCGTGTACACCTAGTAATCCACAAGATCGTCATCCTCGATGATCCAGCTCGTCTAGGCTGATTCCAACTGCCTTCCAACCGGTACAGTACCACCCTACCACTCAGCCCTGGGCCACCCCGGCATCCATTGAAACGCTAAGACTGTGAGACGTAGTACCGGGCCCCCAAGGTCACTACGCTATCTTAGGAGGGTGTGGGTCCCTATGCCCGTACCTCCCTACACTATCACCTTCCAACCTAGTAGTAGTGGTACCGCCCTAGTCAGTCGGGTAATCGTCTCCCGCCCATCGGGAGGGAGTGGTGTGCACGAAGGTCCCATGGTTCCGGTTCTCAAGACATACCAGTCCTTAGGGGGACCAGACAGGATATCTTCTCCAGGGGGAAACACTATCTTCCCCATGCCACGACAGCACCTCCACTAGGGATAACCAACACCCCAGTTCACCTCCTAATATACCCGCCACAGGTATCTCTCGTGAGGGATGCCTAGGTCGCACCCCTCCAGCAAGACTTGCCCCAAAGACTCGTCGTAGGATCCTATCCGATCGACTCAACCCTCACCACTCACCCAAGACGCACGCCAAGATCTCCCCAGTTCTTTAGTCAGGTTTATCAAGTTCTTGGCACTATGTGCCTTATACATATATGCCTCTCACTCACCGGCATCACATCACATATATAATGCGAGTAAGAGCAAAATAGTAATATGTAACATGCGAGCATCTAGCCTAACAGCAGAGTGAGCAGGAGCAAGGTTACGACAAGGTAAAGGCTCAAAGTAAAGCATCTACCATGCAGCCTATCAACATAAATATTTACAGAAAGTAGAAGCGCTAGCAATTCTATATTTGCATGCGTAATAGGTTCTATGGAGATGGGTGGGGCATGGCACCTGGCAGGTCGTCACCCAAGTCCTCGCTGTAGTCGGGGTCGTACTCCTCAGTCGCCAGGTCCTCCGGCTCTGTTAAACGTAACGTAGAGCCGCATTAACGACTCCTATAGAGGTGCACAAAGAAGCAACAGAAATTCAAAAGATCCAAATGCAATCAAACATAAGCCTAAGATGTAGAGCTCATTTTTAGAAAAATTTAGAAACTTGTTTGGTATTTTTCTGAGTTAAAATGAATAAGTTATGAATTTCTAATGATTAAATGATTTTCTGGAAAAGAAAATTTCAGGCAGTGACACGTGGCAGCATCCGATTGGCCGAGTCTGAATGTGCCACTGACAGGTGGGTCCCGTTGACTGGTCAACGGTCAACGCTGACCGGGCCGAGACCGGGCCTTGGTGGGCTGGGTCAGGGCTGGATACGGGCTGGGTTGGGCCGGTCTGGGCTGGGCCGGCTCGGACACGTGCCGGCTCCTGGCTGAGCCACGTCGCGCTCTAGATTTCAAAAGGTCTACGGGTTCATGAGCTCGGCTCATGGTGGTCTCGCAGGGATGGACCATGGACCTCTTGGCTAGGCTCATCGTGGACAAGGTCCATCTCTCCCCCTTCCCTTCTCTGGCCCTTGTGCACCAGGTGCACCGAAGGCACCTAGTTGCTTCTCTACTCATCTTCCCTTGCTTCCTTTTTCGGGCCGCGCTCTCACCGGCGGTGAGCAGCCGAGCTCACGCTCTGAGGGCTCAAGGGCAAAATTCTTAAGCCCGAGGGCACCGTGTGGTCTCATGGAACTCATTAGAGGGGTCAACAGTGTGGATTGGAGTGTCTAGGGGGCTTGTTCATGGCGGTGGCGGCTCGACCGGTGCGGTGAGCGGTGGCAAGGCCTCCACGGTGACTTGGCTCGGGTGATAAGGTCTCCTACCGTTTCGCGGCCGCAAAAGGAGTACGAAGGTGGGGTCAAAACAATGAAATTGGGCTCCAACAGGACCTTCCGCGATGGTGGCGGCTCGACGGCTCTGACCGGGCGGAACACCGCCGGACAGGCCTCCGGGGATCCCTCCTTCTCTTCAAGGTGCGCATGGTGTGTCCTTTGCCAAGGCGAATCCGGTAGCTCTCTTCCTCCCATCTCTACCATGTTATCATGGCGAGAACATGACCTTGCCATGGCGAGCTTTAGCCATGGCGAGCATGTCTCGCGATGCGCCGCCTTCGGCGTTCACTGGCCCTTGGTGAGCAAAACGGTCAGTGGCTAGGCCTAACGATGTGCGCGCGCGTGTGCAGCGGTGTTCACGGCCTCGCCATGGCCATCTCCGATACGAAGTGGTTGTGGCGATGCCGGTGCACGTCACAGTGGTGATCGGGGTGAGAGGGGCTGGGCACGTTGACTCACCAGAGGTGGCGATGGTGAAAGGATACCGATGCAGGGCGAGTTGATGCTGTGTAGCCGTGAAGCCGTGCAGTGCAGACCGATGGTGGAGAAGAGGGGTTTCGGTGTCGCCTTCGTCTCCGACGAGCTCAGATAGTGCCCCTGTGGTCCCAGTTCCTCTTTGTGGCTCCTCCTTTGCCTCTCTTCCCTTCTTCCCTTTCTCCTCTTTGGAACGGTGCGGTGTGTTGAGGCCACCAGGGCGGCGGCGTGTGGAGGATGGGAGAGGCTAGAGTTCGGCTCGGGACTTTATAGTCCGAGCTCGTCAATGGCGGGCGAACAGTGATAGGGGCATTCGAGCCACGTGGCGGTGATCCATGCCCCTTGGCTAGGATCCTAGGCGCCTGGGGTCGGCATGATTCGAGAATGGTGGTGCCAGCTGCGATTCCACGATGATTTTGTGGTGTTAGAGGGCGGTTGCGGGCGCGGCCCATGGCGGCATTACGCGGTGCGTGAAGGGAGGCAGAGCGCGCATGATTGGCCAAGGAAGCACGCTTGTGTAGCTGGCACAATGCCTTGACGCGCAAGGTGGTAGCGGGGACAGGGAGAATCTCTCCCACGCCAATCGCATGACCCTGCTTCCCCCCCTTCCCTTCTTCGATCGAAACAGAGGGCATGGGGGAATCGGGAGGAAGGCGATGACGCCTGGGTCCCTCTGTTCAGTGGCTGTGGCGAGGCGGTTTCTAGCTGGGCCGGCCCACGCGCGGGCAGGCACGAGCAGCGTGCCAAGCAGGCTCGGGCACGAGTTGGGCCAGCTCGCTGAGCTAGGCCGGCTGCTGAGTGACTTGGGCTGGCTTGGTTGGCCGGCTTGGTAAGCCTGCCTGGTGAGATTGGCTGGGCCAGATAAGCTTTCTTTTTCTGAAATACACATCTAGCTTTTCTATTTTGTATCTCCTTTGTTCCAAATATGCCAAGGCATTTGTATGTAAGACAAAAATATATATATTGTCTCTACTTGTATAACATAATGGGGCCCACAAAAATATATTTTTGGTTTCCATTTATTTGATAGGTTTATATTTCTATATTTATTTACTTAAGCAATTAATTCAAGAAATGTTGTTGCTTTTAAATCAATTCAAAGAACATAAAATCCAACTCAAGCATGTATGGTTAAATGCAAAGATGTAATTAGCTATTTTAGGTGCTACTTGTGCAACTAGGTTAGGTTCCCTATATGACACCTCACCAAACATAGGTTATTTTAGAAAAAAAAAATTTGTAGTTGTGATTTTTGTTTCCTGGAAATTTCTAGGTTGTTACAGTAGTCAAATCTATGGTACACCATCTCATCTCCTTGGAAACAACCTATCATCTTCATGTTAATCATATCAACATAGTCATTCCGCATAGACAATATCGCTCGTGAGGTGATGTAGTTTTTGTTTGACATATTTGCATTGAGCCTAGGGAATATGCAATCAATTAGCGCATCAAGATCACTGTCTTCCCTAATGTGCGGTACACATATATCATGAGGAAGGCATATTTCATCATCATTTGTCTCCTCAGAGCCTCCACCGATTCGCAGCAGGTATTCTGCAAACCATAGGTTGCTCTTTGCCCTCAAGTTGTGCACCAATTGTAGATGTCGCATAGAATCCCAAAGGTATGACATCCATAGTGAGGCATCGACTATCTGAGCTCTCGACCCTCTTTAAAGAATGGGAAGAACCTGTCTAAAATCTTCACTAAACATGATAGTCTTCCCTCCAAACGGCAGCTTAGGTCGGTCCATTATATCACGGAGGCTATTGTCTAGTGCCTCGATACCCTACCTCTTTATCATGGTAGCCTCGTCCCAAATAATGAGAGATGCAATTCGAAGCAACTTGGCAGTACCACTCTGTTTTGTGAAGTTGCAAATGGCCCCGTTATCTATAGTGAGGGGAATCTTGAAGCACGAGTGGGCGGTTCTACCACTGGGCATTATTGAGGCTGCAATACCGGATGTAGCTATTGCCATAGCAATCTTATTCTGACTACTTTCTTATGGAGGGAGGCTAATACTCATAAATTTAGTGCTATCAAGTTTGCCTATGTTCATGCTTTCTTTTTTTGAGGTCCCAAGAGGTGTCCTTAAGAAAAATAGACTATTTTAGATCAAAATTCTTTTGGCAAAATAAGCAACATAAGAAAAAGTATAGATTGGCTAGATGGAACATCCTATGCCAGCCAAGAGATCAGGGAGGAATGTGAATTCATAATTTGGACATACAAAATAAATGTCTACTGTGCAAATTGCTTTTCAAGCTTTGTAATGAAGATGGCTTGTGGCGAGAACTTCTCAGAAATAAATACTTAAAAGGTCAATCTTTGAGCCAAATAGAAAAAAAAGTAGGAGACTCGTTTTTTTGATCCGACCTTATGGGTGTCAAGAACCATTTCCTTAGCCTAGGATGGTTTTAACTTGTTAGTGGTAACCAAATAAGATTCTAGGAGGATAGACGGTTGGGCAACCAGGCTTTCAAACACCAATACCGTTTAATATTGTGCGCAAAAAACAAGCAACAATGGCCGACGTGTTTAGCTCCAATCCACTTAATGTTAGCTTTAGGAGGACATTAGTGGGAAACAAGCTAGTAGAATGGCGTAGTTTGGTTGCCCGATTAGCACACATTTCTCTATATGAGGGTACAGATCAATTTGTATGGAGTTTAAATAAAAATGGGGTTTTCACTGTTAAATCTATGTATAGACATTTGATCAATAATGGGGTTAGTTCCACGGGAAATTTGGCATATGAAAAATACCACTTAAAATCAAATATTTTGTGTTTTCTAAAGCAAGGAGTAATCCTAACCAAGGATAACCTAGCTAGAAGACACTGGATTGGAAGCCAAGCTTGTTGTTTTTGCAGTAAATATGAGACAATCCAACATCTTTTCTTTGAATGTCATTATGCCCGTTTCCTTTGCTGTTCTTTGCATATTGTGTTTGGTATAAGTTCTCCTAGAAATAAACCACTTATTTAATGATTGGGCGAAATTAGGGGGTCACAGGCACAACCTAAAGTTATTGATAAGTGCAACAGCGATTTGCTGGGCAATTTGGCTCACAAGGAATAATTCAGTTTTTAATAATTGTCATCCAAAAACTTTTTTGTAGGTTCTTTTCAAGGGGACATATTGGCTACGGTTTTAGGCCCAGTTGCAGCGCTTGGATGACTACAAGGAGCAAATCATACAAGCATGTCGGCTTTTAGAGACAAGAGCCATGATGTTCTTTGCTTCATTTTTTTCCACACGGGTAACCCCATTTCCATTCCAGACAACGGAAATACATAGCATTCAAGAGATTACAGACAGAGCTCAAAAGAGAACATTCGGAGGAAGCAAACTTCCATCGACTCAAACGAGCGATCAACTAGACTTAGACAACTAACGAGAAAGGAGCCCGATCCCTACTTGGCTCAGAAACCAGCAAGAGAGCGTTTAACAAGTTTACACTCGCAACCTCGAGCAGAACTGGCATAACCAGCCAAACGTCTAACAAAAGACCTAACAAAACCTAGGAGACATCCACCACCAGTTCCATTAACCAGAGCCAACCACATGCCCCTCCACCACCTGAAACATTCCATCATACCAAACATTTCAACGAGAAAGGGCCTTCCATTTATGAAGAGTCTTCATGTTGCTCTGACTGATTGCCGTCCTCCAAGAGGAGCCGATTCACCTGTCTTGTTCTTTGGGCTGCAAGGATTCTTTAGCGACCCTCAGCATCGTGTTAGCTCCTTCGATCAGCTGGTCCTTATCAAGCTCTACAAATAACCCTGACCAGTAAACCATAAGTGCACAGGAGTGACAAATTATCTCAAGTGGACTTTTCACCACTTTATTTTCGAACACAACTTTGTTTCTACATTTCAACAGTGCCCAGCAAATGGCAGACACCCCCCAAGGATGGAATTTTTTGCCATATGGAAACCATTTTTCACACCATAGCCAACATTGCTCAAGATATGTAGGAATATTTGGAGCTCCAAAACATTTAGCCACTATTATCCAAATGACCTTAGCCATAGGACATAGGAAGAAAAGATGAGAGGTAGTTTCCAAAGAGTCACAGAACACACAACTAGGATCTCCTTGCTAGTTCCTTTTCTTTAAATTTTCTCTAGTTAAAACAGCATCATTTGCAAGGAGCCATAAAAAAATCTTGATTTTCTCTGGAATCTTACCTTTCCAAATTCTTTTATGATATGTCCCAGTGTGAGAAACTATCAAAGCATCATAAACTGATTTGACAGTGAATTTACCTTTCTTACAAGCTGAAACGATCTTGATTTTCCTCGAAGGGAAAATCCACAGATACGATTTATAATGTAGTAGATCACGAGAGCAATCCATCACATTATCAATTATCAGCTGATATCATAGTCATACATCATAGATTTACAAGTTACAAGGCTTTACAACACTGGTTAAAACACCTATTACATCAATTAATCTAACGGAAACACACACACATCTTCATCAGAGTCGTTGTAGCGCATCAGCAGGTGAAGGCTCCTCCTTCATGGGCAATCATCAGAGTTGATTGTGGACTTCATCTTCCGAACCAAACTCGAGCGTAGGAACGAGACCTCCTAATCCAAGTTCTCGTGGTTGTCGTAGATTTCGTCCAAACCTATCCAAAATCTATCAGTATGATTTGTACTGGCCACTGTCTCCCACCCTATGCTTTTGCGCATGCTTTGTGGTAAGTGGAATGCAAGGGTAGATGAAAAGGCCTATATATGGTTGTAGGTTTCCTATGCAAGTTCAACAAGATTTTATCATAATAAGTTCATCAAGTTTTAACACATCTCAACCACATGTTCTCCCAACCCAAACACACATCTCATCTCACTCTCTCTCTAGGCGGCAAGGACGACTCCCACTCGTACCTTGCCTCAACGGCCAAAACCGGATCCAACACCAAAACCAGGGGAAAGGTAGAAAGGACTCCTCTCTCTAATCAAGTGAAGCGTAGGTCATAGGAATGTCCATATCCGTGGACACGGCTATACGTATAGATCGATCAACTCTGCAGAGCATGTACACCTGGAAATCCACAAGATCACCATCATCGACGGTGCCCCACCTAGGCTGATGCCGACTGCCTCCCAACCGGTACGGTACCACCCTACCACTCAGCCTTGGGCCACCTCGGCATCCACCGAAACGCTGAGACTATGAGACATAGTACCGGGCCCCCAAGGTCACTACACTGTCTTAGGAGGGTGTGGGCCCCCATGCCCGTACCTCCCTACACTATCACCTTTCAACCTAGTAGTAGTGGCACCGCCCTAGTCAGTCGGGTAATCGTCTCCTGCCCATCGGGAGCGAGTGGTGTGCACGAAGGGTCCTATGATTCTGGTTCTCAAGACATACCAGTCCTTAAGGGGACCGGACAGGATATCTTCTCAAGGGGATAACCAACACTCCGTGCCTCGATGGCACCTCCACCGGGGATAACCAACACCCCGTATGCTTACCATGCACCCACCACAGGTACCTCTCTTAAGGGATGCCTAGGTCGCACCTCTCTGGCATGACTTGCCCCAAAGACTCATCGTAGGATCCTGTCCGATCGACTCAACCCTCACCACACACCCAAGACGCACGCCAAGCTCTCCCCAAGTTTATTATCCAGTTTTACCAAGTTATCGGCACCACATGCCTTATCCACTCACGTTACCCCTTCACCAAGCATCACAACACAGGTATAATGCGTAGTGAAAGTAAAACAGTAAGTAGAATGCGAGCGTCTAGCCTATCAGCGGGTGTGCAGGGGAATAGGTTGCGAAAAGGTAATGGCTTACAAGCAGTCTACCATGCAACTTATTACAGTTCAATTGCAAGAAAGTAAAGTACTAGCATCTATATGTAGCATGTCTAATAGGTTCTACGAGGTTGGGTGGGATGTGAAACACCTATTAAAAGTTGTATCCAAGATCCTCGGTGCACTTGTAGTCGTACTCCTCCATAGTCCTTCATCCACATGTCCTTTCTCCAACGGGCTCTGATCCGTTCAACGCTAACCTCGATGCAATTACCTTGATACAGCGACAAGCAAAAGAGCAGTCATACCACTAAACCTAGAAGGACTACGGAAAGAGAGGCAATAAGGCACAGAAAGAACAACTACACCGAAAGAATGCAAAAGGAAGAACGACTTAGCCCTCTCGGCGGATGTCTGATCCCTAGGCCAAAGAAATGCAAGTGGTGATTTGCTAAGCTCAAACTTAGGTCTTAGCCTAGCCAGTACTTCCTGGGTCGACCGTGTCGACCTGTACGGCTTAATTAAAATGGCACAGACTCTAGCTCATCCTAAGCAAACACCATGGCTCGCGGCTTTCGATCTGAGCATCATGGAGACTGACAGAAATTGGAAAGACTACGAGCGAGAGAAGTTCCGTTCTCTCCCAATTTGTACACCATTGTAACTTGACGAGAACCAAGAGAGGATGGAACAGGGGAGAAGAGAAGAGAGGTGGTCTACCTCTTCCAATACACATGCCATGGCAAGAGACGGGGCATCGAAGGAAGCGACACTCACAACAGAACACAAGTGCCCAACAACTTGTAGGGTACCATGACCTAGGTGCACTAAATGCACTAAGACATCTCTAGGGTCTGGAGCGGTGCGGTTGTCACCGTGAGAACCATAGAAATGCTACGGTCAATGAAGGTACAAGCATACAAGGGCTTGAGCACAAAGAGCAAAAGGCAGAAGAGACTCGGGACTCCCCTTCCTTTGATCCACACACCATAGTAACGATGGGAATCGGAGAAAGGAAATCAAAAGAGGAACAAACACTGAACAAGTGAAGAGGCTCAACCCACATCTTTCTGGATCGACGGGGGTTGAGAACAAAAGAGGAACGAAAAGGAATGGAATCTGCACTCTTTCAACCAACTCGTCATGGGACGGGCGAAAGTTGGAAGAAAAGAGGCGCAGTCCCACAATCCGTACCTTCTCATAGGGTACCACAACCAATGTGCAACTAGCACGACACTTGCTATTCCTAGGGTTCATAGCGATGCAGTTGTCACCGCTAGATCCGGAGGAACGCTATGGTCCAAGTGGCACAAGCATACACGATCGTTTGGACAAGAACGAGAAAAGGAGAGGTAAAAGCCTGATGGTCATGGCGAGGCGACTCGCGGCCATGAGCTTTACCCAAACGAGTCGGCCTCCAATAGTCTTACAATGGTCACCTCCTTATCCTTATCCCACTAGGGTAGGTCATAGAGGACTTAGTGGTGCGGATGATAACCGCATCGGTATCGATATCGAGTCCCAAATGACCACATCCTAGGGACCAAGATAGGATCTAACGATCGTATTCTGATGGGGTCAACCAAAGCATGAGAGACAAGACATGCTCGGCGTTACGGCCATGGCGAGGTGAGCTCGCGATCGCAATGTTCGAACACTCGTTCTCTCGACCGGCTCGAAGGCACGGTCCACAAGCAACAACAACACAAACACTCACAAGGAACCAGCACATACACACGACAACCGACTCACGAACAACCTGGAGTAGCACATATCCATAGCAAGATAGATAAGGATAAGTAGACCGGCGGCGAAGGCACGGCACAAACATTGGCGATGACAAGTGATCAAGTAACAAGTGTAGATACATGATATTGATAATCAAGCATCAAGCATGAACGATGATATGTATGTAGGCGACAAGTATATAAAGAAGAAATGAAGAACAAAGGTTTGTTGACGTCGCGAATGGCGTCAACTGGGTTCTAAGGTTGACCTTGATGAAGGAGAGCTGCTGCTGGTCAGAGGCTGCTGTAGCACGCTTCGAAAGGCTGTGGAACTCCAGTGAAAGGCTCAATAGGGCCACAGCTTCCCTACAGTAAAGAAAAACAGTGGCTCAAGGGCCGAGCAGAGGAATGATGGCGAGGAGGTGCCGCTGTACTCCAGTGAGAAGACGAGCACATTGCGGACAGAAGGCTCAGTTCCCCAGTGGTGTCTGCTGCTCCTCTAGCGGGCATAGTCTGCTGCCTTCAAGGATGGGGCACTGTAGGGGTGGTTGTGGCATCCTGATGACAGTGGAGGTGGAGCTGTCCGCCGAGGTGTCACTGCCCAGTGAGGGCTAGGGTGGAGCAGAGGACAAGGTGGACCTCCGGGTATCGACGTCCGACAGCCACTGCCTCTGATGGATGCCCGAAGTGGAGGGGCGACAGTAGCTGTTGTCCCCGATGGCATGGAGATGGCAGGGCTCAGTGAAGTGGCCGTCGGGAGCAAGGCAGGAAGGGGAAAAGATGGTTAGGTACAGCGATGGGAGGAAAAAGGTGTAGGCTTGGGCCTAGAGAGCTTACCGGCATGCTATGGTATGGCGACAAGGATGAAGGGATGCAGGCTTGGAGTGGGAAGGCACGGTCTTGGGCTGGTTCCCGGTGTCTGTCCCTGTCCACGGTGGTCACCGCGGACAACACGGGGTTCGACGGCAAGGCACTCACGAACGGGGACGAGGTAGGATGCACCGTCGCGGTTCATGCTCAGGGAAAAAGGAAGGCCGAGAACATCAGCGGTGGGACGGCGCGGCTTTGGTTGGCGAGATCGACGTAGGGGCTCCGTGAAGTGGACATGGAGCCCGCGGTGGTGCTGGTGGTGCGGCATAGCGAGATGCCGTCGGCGCGTGTAACAGAACCATCCAAATTATAAGAGCACAAGTACAAAAACAATCACCGAAGTGATCAAATTCTCGCACTTGAGCCCATATAACTCCGGTAGTCCAATAAAATCATGAGGGATTTGAAACCAACCAACATACAAGCCAAGATCGTAGTGATTCAACATAACAAGTCACATGTTACATTCATTTCACAAGTAAATCAATTTACATCGGAGTTCAACATAGTTATTTCAACTTAAGTTCAAAAGTAGCGGAAGCAAAGTAATTTAAAACTAACATAAATCTTATTTCACATACATGCCAGTACCCCGGTCGACTTCCAACAAAAGCATTAGAGATAAGGTAAATAAGAAGGATCATGCCCATGATCACACTCTACCACAAGGCAGGAGCCAACCAACTCTTGCAGTCACCGTGATACATCACAACCTACAACAAGTGGGGATAAAACCCTGAGTACAAGAAGGTACTCAGCTAGACTTACCCGTCAGAAACCAGAAATAAGGTGACACCAAGGATCATGCAAGGTTGATATAAAGTGGGCTGACTTGACAACATTTTGCATAAAAGCTTAATACAGATAAGTAATCATTAATGCTTAAGCATCAAGTTAATCATCATTAACCTGTCATCTATATTAGCATCTATACTAGAGCACTCACTTTATTAGGAGCAAACAATATTAACCATAGCCGGTATAAATTAAGGCAACCTTTTCATCGTTATCCAATTAACCATCCGTTCAATTTAATGGAATCTACGTTGCCGCTGCTTAAGTCAAGTGCTCACTAACCGGGAGCGACGGCGATTCGAATCGAATTCCTATCCAGCTGGAGGGGTATTTCTAACACTCACCGTGCAGACCCCTGTCAGGGTCACACAGGCCACCTTTTCATATGATTCAGGAATCGCGGGTCCGAATGATGTCGCGACCCCAAGGGTGACACTCTGCCAGGTGATAGGGACTCTAACCCCCCTTGGTCTCACGCCAATGTCCCCAAGCACATCCTTTCTCTCCTCCAAGAAGCAACCTACCATTCGATTCCCGGCCTGAATCACATTACTCGGCTTCGCGGTCGAAAGGACTTATCCGGCCAACTAAGTGTTAGACTGCGTTCAACATGACTCAAGGACGTACAGTGAATCGGTCCTTAAACGACTCAGACGGGGATAGATTCACACCCAAGACCTCCATGTCTTGTCGCTTCACTATCATCATCCCGCCTGGTCTCATTTCATTTTATTAACACATGGTTCCTTTCCACGATAGCAAATATAGCCAACCGTGCCATATATGAATATCCCTATATCTCGCAGGTGACAGGAATCACCTGACTTCTACCGCTTAAAGCAGGGCTAAGCATCTACTCGATCCTAATCTATGTAGGATTCAAGGATTCATATATCTGGACAAGGAATGATATAATGCAGCAAGGGTTTCCAACCAACTCCTACCACTTAATGCAACAATACTTATAACATATATAGAATTAATTGCTTTGAAGATAGGAGGCTTATAATGCTCCGGGGCTTGCCTGGGATTCGACTCAAGTTAGAGTTTGTCAGGTGAAAGCCGCTTGGTGAGCATTCCCTCAATCTATCACTTGTCTGGTCCTTCTACCTTCGGGATGGATCCACCAAACACCGTCTTCGGGTTTGGCTCCAACGCCACATCCTTCACACGTTTCTGCTAGCGTACCTATATGAGATGCAACCATGCACATGTGTGAATGCATAGAATTGCAATAACTATAGCAATCAAGCAAGCATACCCAAGTTCTAATAAACACCTAGAGCTAATTACTTAACTACCCTCAAAGGCATAAGTCACACTTAACAAAATACAAGCAAACAACTATAATTGGAATTTATCAATTTCTGGACAAGCAAACAGTAGCTTCACAAATCAATCATATCTGGAGATATACAAATCCAAATGACTTGCAAGAAGACATTATGGAAACCTTATGAAATTGTCTACATTTCATTTAATATCATCACAGCATGATTCCAAAGTTTAACATGTCCAATTTACACAAATACAGAAACTGGTCTAACAAGACAGAGAGCAAGCAATTCTGTACCCCAAATTTAAACAGCTATAACTCCTAAACCACATGACCAAATGCCACCAAATTTTAACAGCAGCTAGATACATAAATTATCTACAACTTTTGTATAAATAAGTTTCACAACAAAGCACATTATCAAGAAGAACTTTGCTAAGTTTCCAGATCTGTCCAGAAACCTCATTTGCAAGAAATAATTATTAACTTATGTTGCAAACATATAATTAGACAAAACCAACTTTACCAACATGTCACACATGACTAATGAACACCAGAAAACATAGTGTCCATTCCTAAATAAATTCTTTTAATACATTTCTTAATTATTTATATAATTAGGTGGAATTATCAACACATATGAAAAGTGCACAATAAAATTCTACCATAATTACAGTGGCCTACATATGCTCCCAATAGTATACTGTAAAATTTTCATGCCATTTGAACATGTATAGCAACCTCTATGAAAAAGACAAATAGTTATTGCAATAAATCATGTGAGAGCAAATTAAACCTAAAACTCAATATTTTCTAGAAACACATGATCATATTATTGTTTCTCAGGTTACCACAATATCATGCAAGGACAGTGGAACACCATTTTCCATTTTTATATTCATATAATATTTATAATGCATTTAAAACCATTTATTTGGCCCCTAGCAAGATAAATCACTAACTCAGTCATGCTTGCACCATAAATCATGCAATTTTAACCATGCATCAAGCATCACTCGGAGAGGCTACAAATAAATTTGCATGTCATTTTGAGCACTACAACTCCAGATCAAAAAAATAACAAGGAAAACAAGCATTTATTTTCCATTTAACATGATCTAGGTAAAACATCCTGAAACCAGGAAACAACCTATAAGTTTTATATTTTTCTTAGACAGTGCATATTACTAGAAGACCAACAAAATTGGAATCACTAATTTTGGACTTCTAAAACTCCAGATATTGATGAAAGCAAGTTAATCCATTTCCAAAACCACTTTTCACTAATGAATTTCTACAGCACAAACACATGTATGCATGGCACAACCGATTACCCTAACATGCAGAGCACTTCCCAAGGATTTCAACAAAACAAATTGTACAATTTTTGGAGCTACCAAATATGAGATATAGATTTTACAAGATAAAAGAAAATCTGTAAATTCGGGCACTAAATGAAGTCGGGCGGGACCCACATGTCATACTCCCACCTAGTCTTCTTCCTCCAGTTCATGCGAACTGAACAGACAACAGAGAATGGGAGGCATGCGTCGTCACCGTGAAAGCCGAAGGGGAGGAGGCCGGTTCGGCCTGCCGGCGGCAGCCAAGGGCCACGCGGCCGCGGCAGCAGCAGCACCGCAGCAGCGCCCCATCAGCAGCCGCATGGCACGGCGGTAGCAGTGCCATGGTGGGTGGCTCGGGCTGCAAGCCTCGGCTGGCTGCCGTTGGTGGCAACATGGAGAGGCGCGGTAGCCCGCCTGCTGCTGGGCGTGGCCGCAGGAGGACTCGAGGGCCAGCGGTGGTGGAGGAGCAACAGCAGCGCTGCTGCTCGGCCACCATGGTGAGACCACGAGAGCGAGAGAGAAGGGGGTGGAAACGAGAGAAATGGGCGAGCAGGAGAAAAGGGAGTGGTGTTCGGCTGTCCCAAAACGAGGAGAGCGAGGCGAGGTGGCGCACATGCGGTGAGCCGAGGCACCACGCGTCGAGCGGCCTCAAGAACTGGTCGGCCACGATGGAACTCTCCATCAGGTTCAAAATGTCAAGACTAATACCACCGCAAAAAATCACTGAAACAACGATCTTCTCCCCTCTACAACTCTCTAACCGGTGGATGGTTTGTTTAAGCGATTTCACCTTTGTATAGAGCTACGCGTATACTACAACTTTCCTTAAGGGACCTATGATTGATTTGGATTGGTGTATGATATAAAAAGCTACGAATTAGGGTACCTGAAACTGAATACCGAGTTTCAGTTTCAAGTTGACTGAAACTGCAATCTTTTTCCATCTCCATCTCCCAAACTGAGCAAGCAAAAGCTAAACAAATTCCATGGTGTTGTAGAGCTATATGAGGACTACAACTTTTCTTATAGGAGCTGGGTTTGGTTCGACTTGGTTTCAGATATATACTATCCCAAAAGAGGGTACATCAAAACTGAAATCAGCTCCAACACTTAGCCAAATTTGCGAAGTCCAAAAACAGCAGCTGAATCAATCTTGTGAGCCCTATTTTACTAGGTTAGAGGCCAAACTAGCTCTTGACCATTAAACAAAGTTTATTCTACACAAGATGAACTACAACTTTTATTTAAGGTCAAACCTCATAACTGGTACAGAAGTCAAACTTTCACTTTGGTCAAAGTATCAACTCGGTAAAGCCTAAACTAGAGTTTTAGTCCAATTGGGGTATTTTCTTGACTTTTGCTCAACACGAACCCTTCATGACTTTTATTGTAGAGTTCACCTAGATTCATTTGGGAAAGTTTGCAAGGTTTGATTGATGGTCTATAATTCCATTCATTTAATGGTGCAATTCCAATAGGAATAGAACTTATCATTTCATGTGACTTTTTGATTCCAAACTTCACAAAACTTTTCTGGTGATCACCATAGATAGGTATTAAGGTGAGACATATGAAGATATTGCCATAACACCACCCAAGCATATATCTTGAAAATGTCCTATATGTAAAGCAAAGGAGTAACATCCAAGTTTAGATTAGGCTCACCTCCACTTAATCTATCATGTTTGAGCTCAAACCCACTGCTTAGTGAATGACAAACACCTAGGGTGTTACAGCCCTCCCCCCTTAAAAGAATGGCGTCCCAAGATTTGGAATGGAAGACCTTTTAAGGAAGAGAGGCACATTATCTAGTTCCCAACATCTGCTATAGCATTCAGCTACAAAGCTTCAACATCGGCGAACAATTTGGCCAAGGCACTTTCTGATACTTGCTCTTCAGGGTCAACTTTGTCTGAAGAATTTCCTTCATTGACTTCCATAAAGCATTGTTACTTTGGGAGGAATCCAAGATAGCACGTACTACATTCTCAGTGTAAGGAGATCATTTGGTCCATGAGTGAACCACTCACAAGTATCTGACTATCCAATGAACACAACATAGGCCATATGAACTTGACACTAGAACGAAATATTTAGAAGTATGCTCGTTGAAATGACTCTATGTTCACACGGTTTTGAAAAGTAGTTCTCTACCAAAATGGCTTGAGTACAACCTTCCAAAAGGGTGAGATCATAGATGACAAACATTCTCTGAGGCTATAGGATACTGACTAACCAATAGACAAGGTCTATGTTGGTCGGAAATGTTCAATCCTTCCGATATCAACTAATGGAAAACTACTTAAGGTTTCATGTGTGCAGTTCTCTTTCTCTGATGACAACACTATATTATCTGAGTCTATCAAGGGGTTAGTGAATGTTATAGCTGACTCTGTCGGCTTCGTATTTCTACCAACAGCTATCTAAAAGATTCTTTTATCCAAAGACCATAGTTATCTGAGTTGAAGCAGATGCAACCTCTTGGGTAAAAACATTTATAAGGTACTAAGGTATGTCATCATTGGAAAATTAGTACCAAAGCAAAATGTAGTGAGGCCTTAAGGACAACAAAAGTTGTAATATTTACTAAACCGCGGAAAGTAGTCTACCACCAAACGATTGAGTAAAATTTTCCTGGGTGACTTAGTTGTACTGTAAGTTGAGTTGACTTGCAGCATAACAACTTTGTCAGGCCAACTTTCACCTTGAGGCTTCCTTTTTAGGATCAAACAGCAGCTCGAAGATGGGAAATTTGTTGTTTGACACTTTTTAAATTGCTTTTGACCTGCGATGGTATAAATTGATTTGCAGAACACCAAGGCTGCTCGTACATTGGGGATACGAGAAAGCAAAAGCAAATGAAAGAGTATAAACTAGTATCTATGAGACCTCAAAAGGACCATCCAACAGCAGATCTCGACTATTAATTTTCATACCAATCCGAGGATGCACATGCTTTGAACTTGCAGGTTACTTTTGCAGGGCAAAACGCATACTCTGCCTGGAGAACATTTCTACAAGGATAAGGAACTGCTTCTGAATAGTCCTCAATACTTCATCTAATAGAGTTATGAACAAACCGTTTGTGGCACCTAAGGACACAAGGATGCTAATGGAAACTAGGGCATGCTTTCTCTACTTCTTCACTTTAGCTGATAGAACACCTTGCACTATCTGTGTGATTGTCCAAGATGGAATTGACTTGGTCGCAATGACTCAGGACGACAGAGTATCACTCTAGTTATTGGCTAGTTGATTAACTTCTTGTTGGTTATTGCTCTGTAAGACCTAGCCTTCGTAGCTACCAAAGAATCGTTACCTAGCTAGAGATTAACCTTCCTATTGGTAACTAATTAGTTGTCTCTCAACACTAAAAAGTTCCAAATCTTCATTCTTGATCACAATAATTGTGGTTGATACAAATCAGATGGTTGCCATCGAAGTCAGCAGATACGGAGTCTCACCAGAGATGGTTGATCTCAATGGTATGGTCATTATGCATACAAAGGTTAAGACTTGCGTAATGTGACAATCGATTCTTATCCAACAGATGACTTGTCCAACATTAAATGTTGTGTGTCCTTTTTATGCAATAGAGATGAGATACTTTACTCACTAGATGGTGGCCGTCAATACAGGGACAACTAAGCAAAGTCACTTGTCTACCACCTATTGCAGTCTGTTAATGTTTATGTCAGTAACCTATTCTTCAAAGGTTATCCTCTTAGCAACTTTAGAAGGAAACTCCACTACTTTCGGTCTAAGATATGGATCTTACAATATGATATGGAAAGATAACCAAGGAACATCTCACCAGAAAAGTCCACATTGATGTAATTCCATAATGGGCTATGACTAGCAACCTCGATACCAGCGCGTGCCCAGTAGCACAACCATGTGCCGGCCGATCACAAGGAGGCCCTAGGTTTCATCGTGGCACCATAGAATGCTAATCGTAACACCATTACCGAACATACGCCCAATGAGGAATTTCAAATGACACAGATTGGGTGGTCCGAACAAGCACCATACCAAGGAGGGATAGCAAGTAAAGGTAGTCACAAGGTTTAGAATCAACGAGGAGGCGATCCATAGATCAAAACACCTCACAAGAGAACATAGCTCAATTGTCGCAGGTGACTAAGCACGAGATTTTTGCTTGATTCCACTCACGCTTAGCGTTGATGAAAGTTAACTTGGTTGGTCAGTCGATAAGGGTCTACACAAAAAGGGTTGCAAAACATCCACGTCTTATGCAAACATATAGGAGAACTCAACTTTGGGCTTTCGGTCAAGCAAAGGCATGTATACAAGCACTCAAGGCAAGCAACCATGTCTACAGGCTCAGGCTCCTAAGAGAGAAACCTAATTGAAGACAACAACCATACAATTACGTAACGTGAATGTTGTTCTAGGATAAAGCTATGCGACCCTCGTATACTCACCGAGGACAAACTAGGTGACAACTATGACACTAATTAGATAACAAGCATACATACAAACATCACAGTCAAGCATTGGAAAGATCAAATCCAATTAGCTTAAGCAACCATTACTAAGCACCAGGCTCACCCATAACAAACATTTATCTAAAGCAAGAACTAACTATGAGTTTAGCCTAAGACAAACGCTAGCTAAGGTAGCCAACTTAGTATGTGCACAGAATCTGAACAGTAGCACAGTAGTTACTTGTTTCAAACATAACTGAGGTTGTAGACCTTCTATAAAGGTGATCCTAGACTTTCTAGATAGCTTAAGAAAATTACTACCCTTTAGTTATTCATACCAACAGCTAAATCACAAGTTAGCATGGTCAAACATGCTGATGTTTCAGATCTATACCAATATGGAAAAAAAAACTGACAAGAACTTCAAAATTGCATAACTGGAGTTCTAGGGACACAACAAGGCTGAGCCTTAACTTTATGTAAAGATTATTAATTTGTATATAACTTTCTTATTATCATATTAAGATGATTCTATATCTACAAGGCCAAACAAGACAAAGAAGACATCTATGCTCAGATTTGGACAGATTCTGTCATTCCACTTTACAAGCTCATAAGTAGAGATTTAGACCACCACAATTAATGCTATAGGATATTTTGGAAATCTTAGAAAAAGTACTACACTTCTTCTATTATCTCCAAGATATGATTACATATTCACACAGGTCAAACAAACCAAACATTCAGATCTATTCAGAGCATAAGCAAAACGTGACAGTAAACTTCTAAAATTCATAACTCCCAAACCATAAGGCCTAGTGTCATGAAATTTTTGAACAAGCTAGATGAGTAAGTTAGCTACAACTTTGGTATTATCTATAACTATAGAAAACACCATTATAACTATGAAAGCATCACTACAATAGAAACTATTCTAGCAGCCAATGTCCAACAAGCAAAACAAAGCTTGCCTTTGTTCTATTTAACAAGAGAGCACACAAACATGTTATTCTAGCAGCTCTAACTTTTGTTACCTTAGACCAACACGAATTTAATTCATTCATGAGAATCCATAATTACTTAAGTGAGGTCTAAAGCATTGGCAAACGCTTGGGTGGGCAACATAGAGTAAGGCATTCTTGTTTAGCTTCACATAAGAAAGATAGTGTACTATATTGATCACAAGTTACTTATCATTTGAACAAGGGTGAGAGGAGCATAGCCATGTATAACGCAACAATCATGAAGATGCATGCTTCATCCTATTCGTCCTCACAAGATTGCCAACCTAAGGTGGCGATCACGTTCTATGTCGGTGGCATTACACGCACTCTCTCGATATATAGCTAGTCATCAGCTACATTCGACTTACGCATTCATGGTTAGCGTACCTGCAGAAAAGTTTCATTGCAGCCCAACATTTCCCCAAATATAGCCCACAATGAAACAGGAAGGTAAAATTCTAAGCACTCCCATATACATATACCCCTGTATACGTACATGTAGCACCAAAACTACCCGAATCATTAATCACCCACAATTAAGTACCTTCATATATACATGTGTGTAACATGTAAATAATCTAGTAACCAAAACTAGCTCTCCCCTAGACCACAAGTTGTACGGTCATGCTCTCACAACTCACACTTACCTGAGCGTAGGTGCGATGTTACATAAAAGTAAACTAGCAACATATATGGCTATTTCATATATGAAGGCTACCTCTAATCTGACACACCGGGTAGCATAGTGTGGGAGAGTCATCACACATACATACCTTGGCCTGGGCGTAGACGCATAAATGAAAAACCCCCAAATTAGTACTTATATAAGCCACCTAATAATCCTTATATGGGCATAAGAAAATTGACCACTGGCATACTAGGTTTAGAATTCAGATTTCACAAACCTATATATAGCTATAAGTTGATAAAACTGATTTTATAAAACAAAACCTTTGTTTTAAATACACATACGACAAGTTTAATGTTGAATCTTGCTCCGATACCAGCTGTAACAGAACCGTCCAAATTATAAGATCACAAGTACAAAAACAATCACCGAAGTGATCAAATTCTCGCACTTGAGCCCATATAACTCCAGTAGTCCAATAAAATCACGAGGGATTTCAAACCAACCAACATACAAGCCAAGATCGTAGTGATTCAACATAACAAGTCACATGTTACATTCATTTCACAAGTAAATCAATTTACATCGGAGTTCAACATAGTTATTACAACTTAAGTTTAAAAGTAGCGGAAGCAAAGTAATTTAAAACTAACATAAATCTTATTTCACATACATGCCAGTACCCCGGTCGACTTCCAACAAAAGCATTAGAGATAAGGTAAATAAGAAGGATCATGCCCATGATCACACTCTGCCACAAGGCAGGAGCCAACCAACTCTTGCAGTCGCCGTGATACATCACAACCTGTAACAAGTGGGGATAAAACCCTGAGTACAAGAAGGTACTCAGCTAGACTTACCCGTCAGAAACCAGAAATAAGGTGACACCAAGGATCATGCAAGGTTGATATAAAGTGGGCTGACTTGACAACATTTTGCATAAAAGCTTAATACAGATAAGTAATCATTAATGCTTAAGCATCAAGTTAATCATCATTAACCTGTCATCTATATTAGCATCTGTACTAGAGCACTCACTTTATTAGGAGCAAACAATATTAACCATAGCCGGTATAAATTGAGGCAACCTTTCCATCGTTATCCAATTAACCATCCGTTCAATTTAATGGAATCTACGTTGCCGCTGCTTAAGTCAAGTGCTCACTAACTGGGAGCGACGGCGATTCGAATCGAATTCCTATCCAGCTGGAGGGGTATTTCTAACACTCACCGTGCAGACCCCTGCCAGGGTCGCACAGGCCACCTTTTCATATGATTCAGGAATCGCGGGTCCGAATGATGTCGCGACCCTAAGGGCGACACTCTGCCAGGTGATAGGGACTCTAACCCCCCCCCTTGGTCTCACGCCAATGTCCCCAAGCACATCCTTTCTCTCCTCCAAGAAGCAACCTACCATTCGATTCCCGGCCTGAATCACATTACTCGGCTTCGCGGTCGGAACGACTTATCTGGCCAACTAAGTGTTAGACTGCGTTCAACATGACTCAAGGACGTACAGCGAATCGGTCCTTAAACGACTCAGACGGGGATAGATTCACACCCAAGACCTCCATGTCTTGTCGCTTCACTATCATCATTGCGCCCGGTCTCATTTCATTTCATTAACACATGGTTCCTTTCCACGATAGCAAATATAGCCAACCGTGCCATATATGAATATCCCTATATCTCGCAGGTGACAGGAAATCACCTGACTTCTACCGCTTAAAGCAGGGCTAAGCATCTACTCGATCCTAATCTACGTAGGATTCAAGGATTCATATATCTGGACAAGGAATGATATAATGCAGCAAGGGTTTCCAACCAACTCCTACCACTTAATGCAACAATACTTATAACATATATAGAATTAATTGCTTTGAATATAGGAGGCTTATAATGCTCCGGGGCTTGCCTGGGATCCGACTCAAGTTAGAGTTTGTCAGGTGAAAGCCGCTTGGCGAGCATTCCCTCAATCTATCACTTGTCTGGTCCTTCTACCTTCGGGATGGATCCACCAAACACCGTCTTCGGGTTTGGCTCCAACGCCACATCCTTCACACGTTTCTGCTAGCGTACCTATATGAGATGCAACCATGCACATGTGTGAATGCATAGAAGTGCAATAACTATAGCAATCAAGCAAGCATACCCAAGTTCTAATAAACACCTAGAGCTAATTACTTAACTACCCTCAAAGGCATAAGTCACACTTAACAAAATACAAGCAAACAACTATAATTGGAATTTATCAATTTCTGGACAAGCAAACAGTAGCTTCACAAATCAATCATATCTGGAGATATACAAATCCAAATGACTTGCAAGAGGACATTATGGAAACCTTATGAAATTGTCTACATTTCATTTAATATCATAACAGCATGATTCCAAAGTTTAACATGTCGAATTTACACAAATACAGAAACTGGTCTAACAAGACAGAGAGCAAGCAATTCTGTACCCCAACTTTAAAAAGCTATAACTCCTAAACCACATGACCAAATGCCACCAAATTTTAACAGCAGCTAGATACATAAATTATCTACAACTTTTGTATAAATAAGTTTCATAACAAAGCACATTATCATGAAGAACTTTGCTAAGTTTCCAGATCTGTCCAGAAACCTCATTTGCAAGAAATAATTATTAACTTATGTTGCAAACATATAATTAGACAAAACCAACTTTACCAACATGTCACACATAAACAATGAACACCAGAAAACATAGTGTCCATTCCTAAATAAATTCTTTTAATACATTTCTTAATTATTTATATAATTAGGTGGAATTATCAACACATATGAAAAGTGCACAATAAAATTCTACCAAAATTACAGTGGCCTACATATGCTCCCAATAGTATACTGTAAAATTTTCATGCCATTTGAACATGTATAGCAACCTCTATGAAAAAGACAAATAGTTATTGCAATAAATCATGTGAGAGCAAATTAAACCTAAAACTCAATATTTTCTAGAAACACATGATCATATTATTGTTTCTCAGGTTACCACAATATCATGCAAGGACAGTGGAATACCATTTTCCATTTTTATATTCATATAATATTTATAATGCATTTAAAACCATTTATTTGGCCCCTAGCAAGATAAATCACTAACTCAGTCATGCATGCACCATAAATCATGCAATTTTAACCATGCATCAAGCATCACTCGGAGAGGCTACAAATAAATTTGCATGTCATTTTGAGCAATACAACTCCAGACCAAAAAAATAACAAGGAAAACAAGCATTTATTTTCCATTTAACAAGATCTAGGTAAAACATCCTGAAACTAGGAAACAACCTATAAGTTTTATATTTTTTTTAGACAGTGCATATTACTAGAAGACCAACAAAATTGGAATCACTAATTTTGGACTTCTAAAACTCCAGATATTGATGAAAGCAAGTTAATCCATTTCCAAAACCACTTTTCACTAATGAATTTCTACAGCACAAACACATGCATGCATGGCACAACCGATTACCCTAACATGCAGAGCACTTCCCAAGGATTTCAACAAAACAAATTGTACAATTTTTGGAGCTACCAAATATGAGATATAGATTTTACAAGATAAAAGAAAATCTGTAAATTCGGGCACTAAATGAAGTCGGGCGGGACCCACATGTCATACTCCCACCTAGTCTTCTTCTTCCTCCGGTTCATGCGAACTGAACAGACAACAGAGAATGGGAGGCATGCGTCGTCACCGTGAAAGCCGAAGGGGAGGAGACCGGTTCGGCCTGCCGGCGGCAGCCAAGGGCCACGCGGCCACGGCAGCAGCAGCACCGCAGCAGCGCCCCAGCAGCAGCCGCATGGCACGGCGGTAGCAGTGCCATGGCGGGTGGCTCGGGCTGGCAAGCCTCGGCTGGCTGCCGGTGGTGGCAACATGGAGAGGCGCGGTGGCCCGCCTGCTGCTGGGCTTGGCCGCAGGAGGACTCGAGGGCCAGCGGTGGTGGAGGAGCAACAGCAGCGCTGCTGCTCGGCCACCATGGCGAGACCACGAGAGCGAGAGAGAAGGGGATGGAAACGAGAGAAATGGGCGAGCTAGAGAAAAGGGAGTGGTGTTCGGCTGTCCCAAAACGAGGAGAGCGAGGCGAGGTGGCGCACATGCGGTGAGCCGAGGCACCACGCGTCGAGCGGCCTCAAGAACTGGTCGGCCACGATGGAACTCTCCATCAGGTTCAAAATGTCAAGACTAATACCACCGCAAAAAATCACTGAAACAGCGATCTTCACCCCTCTACAACTCTCTAACCGGTGGATGGTTTGTTTAAGCGATTTCACCTTTGTATAGAGCTACGTGTATACTACAACTTTCCTTAAGGGACCTATGATTGATTTGGATTGGTGTATGATATAAAAAGCTACGAATTAGGGTACCCGAAACTGAATACCGAGTTTCAGTTTCAAGTTGACTGAAACTGCAATCTTTTTCCATCTCCATCTCCCAAACTGAGCAAGCAAAAGCTAAACAAATTCCACGGTGTTGTAGAGCTATATGAGGACTACAACTTTTCTTACAGGAGCTGGGTTTGGTTCGACTTGGTTTGAGATATATACTATCCCAAAAGAGGGTACATCAAAACTGAAATCAGCTCCAACACTTAGCCAAATTTGCGAAGTCCAAAAACAGCAGTTGAATCAATCCTGTGAGCCCTATTTTACTAGGTTAGAGGCCAAACTAGCTCTTTACCATTAAACAAAGTTTATTCTACACAAGATGAACTACAACTTTTATTTAAGGTCAAACCTCATAACTGGTACAGAAGTCAAACTTTCACCTTGGTCAAAGTATCAACTCGGTAAAGCCTAAACTAGAGTTTTAGTCCAATTGGGGTATTTTCTTGACTTTTGCTCAACACGAACCCTTCATGACTTTTATTGTAGAGTTCACCTAGATTCATTTGGGAAAGTTTGCAAGGTTTGATTGACGGTCTATAATTCCATTCATTTAATGGTGCAATTCCAATAGGAATAGAACTTATTATTTCATGTGACTTTTTGATTCCAAACTTCACAAAACTTTTCTGGTGATCACTATAGATAGGTATTAAGGTGAGACACATGAAGATATTGCCATAACACCACCCAAGCATATATCTTGAAAATGTCCTATATGTAAAGCAAAGGAGTAACATCCAAGTTTAGATTAGGCTCACCTCCACTTAATCTATCATGTTTGAGCTCAAACCCACTGCTTAGTGAATGACAAACACCTAGGGTGTTATAGCGCGGCTGCCTTGGAGCGAGGCCGATGGTGTTGGCGTCTTCCACGAAGAGCAACAGGGCGGCAAGGTGGAGGTCAGCATCATGGAGAAAGCTCGGACGTTGTTCGAGGACGGCTCCGCTCGCGTTGATGTGGCCTCCAACGCCGCGGCACCATCAAAGCAGAGGCACGTCGCGGCTAAAAGAAGAGGGAGCGGCGGCGGCCTAGGAATGGGGAAGAGGGGTGGCGGTGGCTCTGATTTATATGGTGCACGGGTAGGGTTCAGATGGTGTGGACGGCGATCCTTGGTGTCCGTACCGAAGGTCGGCACGTGGTGAACATCCCTGGGCGGAGTTGGGCATGGACGCCCAAAAAGCGGCATGGAGGCGCGGTTCTACTTCGAGCTTGCGGTGGCGGCGGCACCTGGGGAGCGGCTGCTCCCTAGGGTTTGGACAGGGCACCAACTGCCGGGCCTAGTGGGCTAGCGGTGCGCTGGGCCGTGGCCACTCGTGTGGGCCTCGCGACTGGGCCGACAGGGTGCGAGGCAGCTGGGTGAGTTGGGCCGAGAGGGGAAGGAGACCGGCTGGGCCAGCTACACAGTGGGGAGGAGGGAGGCCATTCTGGGCCGGTGGAAAAGGATAGGGCAAGGGTGCTGGGCTGGGCCGGTGGGTGAGGAAAAAGGGAGAGAGGGGGAGGAGAGTTGGGCCAGATGTTGGAAAAAGGAATTTTTCCTTTTATGAGTTATAAACTTATGAATTTGAAAAGAGATTCTAAAGGGATTATTAAAAGGAGTTTTTGGAGACGAATCCAAAGGAGGATATTTTGAGCAGAGAATTTCACAAGAGTTCAGAGATGTTTCGGATGGAATTGAGAGGTAGATTTTTAAATGGAATTTAGAGAGATTTAAATGGGACTTGAGATGGTCTAGAAGGAAGATTGGAGAGGTGGAACTTTATAGGAACTTTGAAACGGGTCCAACCCGTATTTGAGATGCGTTCAATGGAAGAACTCAACGGAAATTGACAACTCAAAAGGGGTGTCATGAAGGAATTTAAAAAGGGAAATGGGGATAAATCCAGAGAGGGGTTTCGAGGATGGTTGTATACGAAGATAAAAGGAGAGAACTTGCTATGGATTTGTTTACTCCAACACAAAACCCTAAACCAACCAAAGAACTCCGACACGCTCCTGCAAACAATTCTATATGTATGCAATGCTTTGTAGTGGGTTAGTCTCGGGTTTAACCTAGAAGCTACATGCTTCACACAATTACAGGAAAAATTTTAAAAAGTTCATATTTTTGGTTGTCCGAAAATCTGAGATGTTACAGTCCACCCCCCTTACGGGAATCTCGTCCCCGAGATTTAGAGGTCACTGCATTTGGAAGAGGGCTTGTTAGTTCGTTTAAGGTAGATGGCTTTTACCGGCATTATACTTGCATGTAATGCATCAGGGTTTTTGCGAAAAGCTTTTGAAGTGGGGAGCTTTGGCAATCAGTTTTTCACAAAACCTTTTGAATGGAGAAGATCATTTTTATAAAAGAAGGAGAGCACTTTTGCAGACCAAGTCAAAAAATCTTTTTGAAATGATTTGCTTTCGTAAACAAATGTTTTTGAGGAGCAAGTTTGAAGATCAGTTGAAAATATTTTCACGCACCCAAAATTTTGTAAAGCAAGTTTAGATACCAGTTGGGAAAACTCTTTTTCTTTAAACAAGGGTTTTTGAAGCAACACACTTCCGAAGGAGTTTTCTTTTTGAAACAAAATCCCTTTTCCTTTTTGCAAGATAGGGAAGCACTTTGAAATAGTTTACCTTTTGAAAACAAAATCTCTTTTGAAGTTGGTTTTAAATTTTGAAACCAAAAATCCTTTTGCATGATGCATTTTTTAAGGGACCTTGAAAACGGGTTTTCATAAGAATGCACTTTTGAAAACGCCGTTTGAAGAAAACTGCCTTTTCTCAAAATTTTTGAAGCACACACACACAAAGAGTTTGAAATACCTTCTTCCAAGGCATTTTGAATTCTGGGTAAGGTTTTCAAAATATTTGAAAGAGGCCATAAGTTTTGAATGGGGCAAAACTTTTCAAAATTCTATATATATATATTTTTTTAAACTGTTTTTTTAAGTAGAGACTTTTGAAATCCAAAACATCTTTTATTTGAAATACAACTCTTTTCAACTTGTTGCTTTTTAAGTAGGGTTTTTTGAAAAGCTAAGCTTAGGATTAGTGTTGTATGCGGGTACCACTTGGAAGCAGTCACAGTCACGTACATCAATACCTGCATACGCCCGGCGGCAAACCATGTGGATGCATCACACATGGGGCCCCAAGTTTCGTAGCGGCACCAAGGTTTATGATTACGACACACTACCAATTAATTCTCCGACAACAACTCGAAATCCCAAGCTAGTGGGAGGGGAGAGTTTTACGAAAGGACGAGGAAAAGCCTTTGTAAAATGGTTTTGGAAGTCATGTTTTGGAAAACATGGTTTTGAATCTTTTGTTTCGCAATTCTTGCAAGGAGGAAGGTCACAACCTTTAGATTTTGAAATCAAATCAACACAAAGATAATTGAAATAGGTTGTAACCCGCTTTAGTTTTTGAAACTCAAATCAAAACTTTTGAATTTTTGGGTCGAAATAGTTTATTAGATGAGATTTCTGAAAACACTTTAAATAGATTTTTAGTTTGTGAAATCAAAACTTTTATAGAAGGGTTTTTATTTTTCCAAAACCTCCTTCAAAACGATTTTTCAGAAACACTTGGGCCTTTCGAGAGGGGAAGTTTTAGAAATCAATTCAGGTTTATACATTTTTTTACAAACGGGCTTTTTGGAAAAAAAGACGTTTTGAAATAGCGAGCACACGGAATTCGAAACCATTTTGCTGAAAATGTTTTGCAAATACTAGGGTTTTTCCAAAACTTTTCATGACATGAATTTTTTTGAAATTCTATTTGAATTATGAGGGAGGGTGAGTTGCAAAACTTTTGAAAAACATGTTGAAATCCATGCAAGTTTTGGAAACAAAATCCTCTAAAAGCTTTTGTTTCCTAACTCAAAACACTTTTCTTTTAGAAGATTTCAAACCAAAAGATTTTGAAACTTATTTTTGTTTTGAAAACAAAGAGTTGCTTCCCTTTTTTTTGAAACAATAGTAGTTTAAAGATGATTTCAAATCATTTCTCATTTGAAAGGTAAAGCTTTCGCAATCGAAACCTTTTCCAAAGCAACACTTTGAAACTAGATTTGGAAAGTTAATTTTGGTTTCGCTAAAATTTTTGGAAAGGTTATAAACAAAATGTTTTCGCAAGAATCTTGCTTTATAAACCAATTGCAAACCCTTTTTGAAAACAAGGTTCGTTTTGAAAAGAATTTGGCTCCCAGGTTGAAATCAAAAGCTTTTAAAACAAAACTGAGCCAAGGATTTTGGTTTGAAAACATTTTGTTGATTGAAAAGAAAAACTTTTGTTTTTTTTGAAAGTGAAATTGTAACACTTTTGAGAAGGGAACGGGTTTTCAAACTGTTTTGCAAAGAGCTTTTGAAATTAAATCGGGTTGAGAAAAGAATTAAAACAGTTTTTATTTTGAAACAGGAAAACTTTTAAGAATTTTTGAAATCGTTTTCCCTTGAAATAGAAACTCCTTTGCTAAAAAGGAGACTTTTTGAAACAATGGAGGGAGGGCAATTTTGAAAATGCATTTAGTTGGAAGCCAAAACAGTTTGAAATGGTCTGGTAAAGACATGATGCATCAGCTTTTATATTTAAACTCTTCTTACTCGGGGGTCACTTATCCAGTCATAGGATGGCATTGGGTTTGGCCGGCTAGGTTATCCGGTACCTAGAGTCTCACATACACAAAATAGCTTTTACAGCTTACACTCAAACAATAAGAAGCATAAGAAACACAACAAACACAAGATCCACGCAAACAAGCAGCATTACAATCCCTATATGCATAGTGTTGGCAGAAGGCGACTCCAAAACCTTCAAGCCTCACACATGTATCGATTAGCGTGGGCGGTAAGGGGTATATTTCATAGAGGTCAACTTTCCATGTTTGGGAAGGCCAGTTAGCAGCAAAATTCAAGGTGGGGAGAGAATCAAGTGTTAGCACCTGTAATTCTACCTTAGACAGGATGTTTGGCTTCTAAACTAGTGTTTGGTTCTATGGGTCTCGTCCTAGGGTCAAGTATGGCTCTAATACCACCTGAAACGATCTTGATTTTCCTCGAAGGGAAAATCTACAGATACGATTTATAATGCAGTAGATCACGAGAGTAATCCTTCACATTATCAATTATCAGCTGATATCATAGTCATACATCATAGATTTACAAGTTACAAGGCTTTACAACACTGGTTAAAACACCTATTACATTGATTAATCTAACGGAAACACACACACATCTTCATCAGAGTCGTTGTAGCGCATCAGCAGGTGAAGGCTCCTCCTTCACGGGCAATCATCAGAGTTGACGTAGAATGTTAGCGGCGTGGACTTCATCTTCCGAACCAAACTCGAGCATAGGAATGAGACCTGCTAATCCAAGTTCTCGTGGTTGTCATAGATATCGTCCAAACCTGTCCAAAATCTATCAGTACAATTTGTACTGGCCACTGTCTCCCACCCTATGCTTTTGCGCATGCTTTGTGGTAAGTGGAATGCAAGGGTAGATGAAAAGGCCCATATATGGCTGTAGGTTTCCTATGCAAGTTCAACAAGATTTTATAATAATAAGTTCATCAAGTTTTAACACATCTCAACCACACGTTCTCCCAACCCAAACACACATCTCATCTCACTCTCTATCTAGGCGGTAAGGACGACTCCCACTCGTACCTTGCCTCAACGACCAAAATCGGATCCAACACCAAAACCAGGGGAAAGGTAGAAAGGACTCCTCTCTCTAATCAAGTGAAGCGTAGGTCATAGGAATGTCCATATCCGCAGACGCGGCTATACGTATAGATTGATCAACTCTGCAGAGCGTGTACACCTGGAAATCCACAAGATCACCATCATCGGCGGTGCCTCGCCTAGGCTGATGCTGACTGCCTTTCAACCGGTACGGTACCACCCTACCACTCAGCCCTAGGCCACCTCGGTGTCCACCGAAACGCTGAGACTGTGAGACGTAGTACCGGGCCCCCAAGGTCACTACGCTGTCTTAGGAGGGTGTGGGCCCCCATGCCCGTACCTCCCTACACTATCACCTTTCAACCTAGTAGTAGTGGCACCGCCCTAGTCAGTCAGGTAATCGTCTCCCGCCCATCGGGAGCGAGTGGTGTGCACGAAGGGTCCTATGATTCTGGTTCTCAAGACATACCAGTCCTTAAGGGGACCGGACAGGATATCTTCTCAAGGGGGATAACCAACACTCCGTGCCTCGACGGCACCTCCACCGGGGATAACCAACACCCCGTCTACTCACCATGCACCCGCCACAGGTACCTCTCTTGATGGACGCCCAGGTCGCACCCCTCCGGCATGACTTGCCCCAAAGACTAGTCATAGGATCCTGTCCGATCGACTCAACCCTCACCACACACCCAAGACGCACGCCAAGCTCTCCCCAAGTTCATTATCCAGTTTTACCAAGTTATCGGCACCACATGACTTATCCACTCACGTTACCCCTTCACCAAGCATCACAACATAGGTATAATGCATAGTGAAAGTAAAACAGTAAGTAGAATGCGAGCGTCTAGCCTATCAGCGGGTGTGCAGGGGAATAGGTTGCGAAAAGGTAATGGCTTACAAGTAGTCTACCATGCAACCTATCATAGTTCAATTGCAAGAAAGTAAAGCACTAGCATCTATATGTAGCATGTCTAATAGGTTCTACGAGGTTGGGTGGGACGTGGAACACCTGTTAAAAGTTGTATCCGAGATCCTCGGTGCACTTGTAGTCGTACTCCTCCATAGTCCTTCATCTGCATGTCCTTTCTCCAACGGGCTCTGATCCGTTCAATGCTAACCTCGACGCAATTACCTCGATACAGCGACAAGCAAAAGAGTAGTCATACCACAAAACCTAGAAGGACTGCGGAAAGAGAGGCAACAAGGCACAGAAAGAACAACTACACCGAAAGAATGCAAAAGGAAGAACGACTTAGCCCTCTCGGTGGATGTCTGATCCCTGGGCCAAAGAAATGCAAGAGGTGATTTGCTAAGCACAAACTTAGGTCTTAGCCTAGCCAGTACTTCCCGGGTCGACCGTGTCGACCTGTACGGCTTAATTAAAATGGCACAGACTCTGGCTCATCCTAAGCAAACACCATGGCTCGCGGCTTTTGATCCGAGCGTCATGGAGACTAACGGAAATCGGAAAGACTACGAGCGAGAGAAGTTCCGTTCTCTCCCAATTCGTACGCCATTGTAACTTGACGAGAACCAAGAGAGGATGGAACGGGGGAGAAGAGAAGAGAGGTGGTCTACCTCTTCCAATACACACGCCATGGCAAGAGACGGGGCATCGAAGGAAGCGACACTCACAACAGAACACAAGTGCCCAACAACTTGTAGGGTACCATGACCTAGGTGCACTAAATGCACTAAGACATCTCTAGGGTCTAGAGCGGTGCGGTTGTCACCATGAGAACCATAGAAATACTACGGTCAATGAAGGTACAAGCATACAAGGGCTTGAGCACGAAGAGCAAAAGGCAGAAGAGACTCGGGACTCCCCTTCCTTTGATCCACACACCATAGTAACGACGGGAATCGGAGAAAGGAAATCAAAAGAGCAACAAACACCGAACAAGTGAAGAGGCTCAACCCACATCTTTCTGGATCGACGGGGGTTGAGAACAAAAGAGGAACAAAAAGGAATGGAATCCGCACTCTTTCAACCAACTTGTCATGGGACGGGCAAAAGTTGGAAGAAAAGAGGCGCAATCCCACAATCCGTACCTTCTCGTAGGGTACCACAACCAATGTGCAACTAGCACGGCACTTGCTATTCCCAGGGTTCATAGTGATGCGGTTGTCACCGCTATATCCGGAGGAACGCTATGGTCCAAGTGGCACAAGCATACACGATGGTTTGGACTAGAACAAGAAAAAGAGAGGTAAAAGCCTGATGGTCATGGCGAGGCGACTCGCGGCCATGAGCTTTACCGAAACAAGTCGGCCTCCAACAGTCTTACAATGGTCACCTCCTAATCCTTATCCCACTAGGGTAGGTCATAGAGGACTCAGTGGTGCGGATGATAACCGCATCGGTATTGATATCGAGTCCCAAATGACCACATCCTAGGGACCAAGATAGGATCTAACGATCGTATTCTGACGGGGTCAACCAAAGCATGAGAGACAAGACATGCTCGGCGTTACAGCCATGGCGAGGTGAGCTTGCGATCGCAACGTTCGAACACTCGTTCTCTCGATCGGCTCAAAGGCATGGTCCACAAGCAACAACAACACAAACACTCACAAGGAACCACCACATACACATGACAACCGACTCACGAACGACCTGGAGTAGCACATATCCATAGCAAGATAGATAAGGATAAGTAGACCAGCGGCGAAGGCACGTCACAAGCATTGGCGATGACAAGTGATCAAGTAACAAGTGTAGATACATGATATTGATAATCAAGCATCAAGCACGAATGATGATATGTATGTAGGCGACAAGTATATAAAGAAGAAATGAAGAACAAAGGTTTGTTGACGTCGCGAATGGCGTCAACTGGGTTCTAAGGTTGACCTTGATGAAGGAGGGCTGCTGCTGGTCGAAGGCTGCTGCTGCACGCTTTAGAAGGCCGTGGAACTCCAGTGAAAGGCTCAATAGGGCCACAGCTTCCCTACAGTAAAGAAAAATAGTGGCTCAAGGGCTGAGCAGAGGAATGATGGCGAGGAGGTGCCGCTGTACTCTGGTGAGAAGACGAGCACACTGCGGACAGAAGGCTCAGTTCCCCAGTGGTGTCTGCTGCTCCTCTAGCTGGCATAGTCTGCTACCTTCGAGGATAGGGCACTATAGGGGTGGTTGTGGCATCCTGATGATAGTGGAGGTGGAGCTGTCCACCGAGGTGCCACTGCCCAGTGAGGGCTAGGGCGGAGCAGAGGACAAGGTGGACCTCCGGGTATCGACGTCCGACAGCCACTGCCTCTGATGGACGCCTGAAGTGGAGGGGTGACAGTAGCTATTGTCCCCGATGGCATGGAGATGGCAGGGCTCAGTGAAGTGGTCGTCGGGAGTAAGGCAGGAAGGGGAAAAGATGGTTAGGTGCAGCAATGGGAGGAAAAAGGTGTAGGCTTGGGCCTAGAGAGCTTACTGGCATGCTATGGTATGGCGACGAGGATGAAGGGATGCAGGCTTGGAGTGGGAAGGCACGGTCTTGGGCTGGTTCCCGGTGTCTGTCCCTGTCCACGGTGGTCACCGCGGATAGCACGGGGTTCGACGGCAAGGCACTCACGAACGGGGACGAGGTAGGACGCGCCGTCGCGGTTCATGCTCAGGGAAAAAGGAAGGCCGAGAACATCGGCGGTGGGACGGCGTGGCTTTGGTTGGCGAGATCGACATAGGGGCTCGGTGAAGTGGAGATGGAGCCCGTGGTGGTGCTGGTGGTGCGGCATAGCGAGACGCCGTTGGCGCGGCTGCCTTGGAGCGAGGCCGATGGTGTTGGCGTCTTCCACGAAGAGCAACAGGGCGGCAAGGTGGAGGTCAGCATCATGGAGAAAGCTCGGACGCTGTTCGAGGATGGCTCCGCTCGCGTTGATGTGGCCTCCAATGTCGCGGCACCGTCGAAGCAGAGGCGCGTCGTGGCTACAAGAAGAGGGAGCGGCGGCGGCCTAGGAATGGGGAAGAGGGGTGGCGGTGGCTCCGATTTATATGGTGCACGGGTAGGGTTTAGATGGTGTGGACGGCGATCCTCGGTGTCCGTACCGAAGGTCGGCACATGGCGGACATCCCTGGGTGGAATTGGGCACGGACGCCCAAAAAGCGGCGTGGAGGCGTGGTTCTACTTCGAGCTTGCGGTGGCGGCGGCACCTGGGGAGCGGCTGCTCCCTAGGGTTTGGACAGGGCACCAACTGCCAGGCCTGGTGGGCTAGCGGTGCGCTGGGCCGTGGCCACTCGTGTGGGCCTCGTGACTGGGCCGATAGGGTGCGAGGCAGCTGGGTGAGTTGGGCCGAGAGGGGAAGGAGACCGGCTGGGCCAGCTACGCAGTGGGGAGGAGGGAGGCCATTCTGGGCCGGTGGAAAGGGATAGGGCAAGGGTGCTGGGCTGGGCCGGCGGGTGAGGAAAAAGGGAGAGAGGGGGAGGAGAGTTGGGCCGGATGTTGGAAAAAGGAAAAAGGAATTTTTCCTTTTATGAGTTATAAACTTATGAATTTGAAAAGAGATTCTAAAGGGATTATTAAAAGGAGGTTTTGGAGACGAATCCGAAGGAGGATATTTTGAGCAGAGAATTTCACAAGAGTTCAGAGATGTTTCGGATGGAATTGAGAGGTAGATTTTTAAATGGAATTTAGAGAGATTTAAATGGGACTTGAGATGGTCTAGAAGGAAGATTGGAGAGGTGGAACTTTACAGGAACTTTGAAACGGGTCCAACCAGTATTTGAGATGCGTTCAACGGAAGAACTCAACGAAAATTGAGAACTCAAAAGGGGTGCCATGAAGGAATTTAAAAAGGGAAATGGGGATAAATCCAGAGAGGGGTTTCGAGGAGGGTTGTATACGAAGATAAAAGGAGAGAACTTGCTATGGATTTGTTTACTCCAACACAAAACCCTAAACCAACCAAAGAACTCTGACACGCTCCTGCAAACAATTCTATATGTATGCAATGCTTTATAGCGGGTTAGTCTCAGGTTTAACCTAGAAGCTACATGCTTCACACAATTACAGAAAAAATTTTAAAAAGTTCGTATTTTTGGTTGTCCGAAAATCCGGGATGTTACACAAGCATTCCAAACAATTGTGTCATCACTATCAACAACCTGAATGTTCATAGAGTCCTGTAAAATTTTGTTCCAACTAGATCTTAAGTTCTCAAATGACCAACTCCTAAATTGAACAATCGGCTACAAAATTGAATCTTGTCAAACAATCGGCTACAAAATTGAACAGGATGGGAGACAATGGGTCTCCTTGCCTTACACCTTTGTAGCTCTTTATGTATTTTTCAATCTTATTATTCACCTTAACACTAACAGTTCCTCCTAAAACCACTTGCTTTATCCACACACACCATTTGTCATGAAAACCACTTTTTTCCATGCATTCAAATAGTAATTTCCAATTAACCATGTCATAGACTTTTTCAAAGTCCAACTTTAGCACAATTCCAGTCTCTCTTCTTCTTTTTGTTTCATGAATGATTTCGTACATGCGAACAATTCCAGTCATGATGTTTCTGTTTTTCATAAAGGTTGTTTGAGTTTTGTGAATCAACTTATCAGCTACTGATTCCATCCTAAGTGTCAATATTTTAGTTATCAACTTGTATAGGCAATTCAATAAACATATAGGCTAGAACCATTGAATTTTAGAAGCTTCTTTTATCTTTGGTAACAACGTGATTATTCCATAGTTGAGCCTACTGACATCAACCTTATGGTTGTAAAAGTCATCAAATAATTGAATAATATCAGCTTTAATTATTTTCCAGCAACTTTGATAAAACTCAATTGGCATTTTGTCTGGGCCAGATGTTTCATTTTTCTCCATTAGATCCAAAACATTTTAAATTTCCTGTTCTGAAAAAGGTTTGCATGAGTCATCATTCTCACTAATAGAAACTCTCGGTATACTTGCCCAAATGTTAGGGTCCATCTGTACATCATATTCAGTTGGTGGACCAAATAAATCAGTGTAATAATCAGTAGCATGCTTTAAAATGTTCTCATCTCCCTCAATCATTTGACCTTCACTTTCTAAACTTATAATGTTGTTTTTTTCTCTTTCTCCCATTGGCACACTTATGAAAATATGAAGTGTTATTATCACCTTTAAGTAACCAAGTTTCATGAGATCTTTCATACCAATAAAGTTCTTCCTGCTCCAAACTTTTTAAATTTTCCACTAATAACCAGGTTTTCCTATCAATTTGTTCAGCAGATAGGCCAATATCCTCCTCCATAGACTCCAAAACTGCTAATTCTTCTTGAAATTCTTTTCTTTTCTTCCTCATTTCTCCTTGTTTGTTGAAATCCCAACCCTTAAAAAATTGTTTGATCAGCTTAATTTTCTGCTGAATCTTATCAATTGTGGACTTAGTTTTACATGGTTTGGTCCATATTTTCTCCACCAGAGTAAAGAAATCAGGATTTTGGAGCCAACTCAAGTCAAACTTATACTGCAAGTGTGGTAACCTTTCACTTTTCCTAGAAGAAACAATCAATGGATTATGGTATGATATTTCCCTTGGCAGCTTGTTCACAATTGCCTAAGGGAATAAATCCTCCCATTCTTTTGTCATCAAAATTCTATCTAACTTTTCCAACACAGGAGGTTCCTAGTTGTTGGACCAAGTGAAAAAGGCCTCCATTCATAGTCAATTCTCTTAGTCCATAGAAATGTATCAAAGAATTAAACAGAGCAGTATGTCTGTGGACACCATCCATTGTGTTCTTTTCTTTTAAGTATATAATAATGTTAAAATCCCCTCCAATGATCATGGGATCACTAATTGTAGAACAAAATTTGGATAACTCAGCTAAAAGGCCATCTTATTTTCATCATGGGCAGACCCATACACAACTAATAGATTCCATTTTATTCTAATAACTTTGTCCCATAGGTTTAATTGAATCATGAATTCACCTTTTTTGAAAGACCCCACATCAAAACGTTCAATCAGAGCCCCTACTAAGATACCACCTGATTTTCCTTTAGAAGCATTCCATAACCAAAGATATTCTTTATTTATATCAAATTTTCTAAGCAAAGAATCTTCACAGTCCTCAATCATAGTTTCCTGAAGACTAACAAAATGGAATTTGTTTTCAAGGATTAATTTTTTTAAGAACGTGGAGACCCCCTTTTTTTTAGGCATCTACAATTCCAAATCAGTCCTTGGACTACCATTTTTTTCTTTGTCTTTTCCTTTTATTGAGATTCACAGGAATGCAGACATCCCTTGAATCCTGCGAGCCAAGAACTTCCTGGTCATGCTTTCTCCCCCCTATGGAGAATTTAACTTTCTTTTTACCCACAGCCTTCTTTTTATTAGACTGTTGGACCATCATTCCTTCCACATCAGAATTATCCTCAGTAATCTCAAAATCAAAAGAGTTATCATTTTCAGGAATAAACTCAACAATTTCAGCAGATGTAGATTCATTAACAGGTTTTTGTTGTTTTGAATACAAACAATTCCTAGCAACTTCAAGATCTTTAATAATATCATAAGTAGCAAAAATCTCATTACTGGTAACAACACCCATGCTTTTAGCTAAATTATTTAATACAGAATTATCGACATTAGAGAGCTTATGGGACATTTTTGAGTTACCTTCCAGATTTCTTTTTTTTTTGCCATAGTCTCATTCTTTTCCTTGGTTGTCAGATGTATCTCCTTCTTCAACCTTTCGCTTCTCCTTCGCTCAACTTTATCCTCTTTGTCTTTTTCTTCATTAGGACAGATCTTGTCCCTAAGACACTTGTCATCCAACACCTTGTCCCTCTCTCCACCATCATGAGTAATGATACTTTCTTGAGAGTTTATGATACTCTCAGTAGCTTTAGGTGGTTGAGTTTGAAAGGAAGGCATTTGTAGCAACTCAGAATCAGCAGCTTTGTCTTAGCAGTTCTCTTTGTTCAACAACTTTTCATTCATGATATGAGAAACACCCTCAGTAGCACCATCCACCTCCATATGCCAGACTTGATGATCATCTTGCCCTTCTTTGGACCTGGTACCAGGAATGACTTCAGTATAAGCATCAATACTTCTTAATATCTCACTGAGAGTCTCACTATCAGCATCAGACTCTTCAAAGTTGTCTGGAATATGAACTTTCTCATTCTGATCACTCATTTCTCCTTGGATGGTGTTCCCTTCAGTACTAATTGGCTTATATTTCCCTTCAGTCCTTGCTTGTCCACCAGAGATAACCTGCACAGATTCATCCTCATTTTTCTTTTGATCAATACAGACTGATTTGCCTATAGCTTTGCCACTAAGCATTCTTGGAGAAGCAGAGGCACTTGGATTAGCTTTTTGATAGTGAGACTGCTTGCTAGAACCAGCCTCAATAGTCATGAGCACTTTATTGACTGGATGCCCCAGTTTGCATAGTAGGTTTGACTTGGTCATCTGCCATGACCTTTTTGCTTGGTGGCTCTTTTGATCCCACAACAATACCACTGGTTAAGGTCTTCACAGGATTCTCCTCTAGAACTTCTCTTTCAAAGCCAAAGTCATGAATGCAAAGCCCAAGAGTCCCCTCAGCTATGTTTGGTACCTTCTGTAGGTCCCTACATGCAATCTTCACTCTAATGTAGTCAGCTCTGAATCTAGACCTCTCATCAATCTCTATGACTTTACCCACAAGGCCTCCAACCTTGGCAATGGTTCTGATTGACCTTTGATCACCTGGAATGTTGGTCACACGAAACCAGCCCATTTGCAACATCCCATTGGCTCCAATTTTAGGAGACCATGGCTCAACTTTCATAAGAGCATCTACATCATTCATCACTAGAGCTTTGCATTTGCTCTAGTCCCTAACCATGACTGCATTTGGGAATCTCATTACAAATCTATTTTCACCTATCTGCCGAGCATTCCACTTCCAGGAGTTGGATCCCACCAAATACATGAACTGTTGTTCTATCTGCTTCCCAGTGGCATGACCCTATATGATGTTGATCACTCCTATGCATTCCTTCTCTTTGGAGATCTTGGGATCTATGCACTCGTCAATGAAAAAGAAACTTTGCTCTTCAACCTGCGTAGCGCATAGTTCTGGTCCAGTGTTCCACAAAACACATCTTTTGCACTCATATGTTGAATGATTGTTGTATCCATAAATCTCATAGAAAACCTTCCTACACTCCTTAGTTGTATGGTTGAACAATCCACAATTTTCGCAAGCATCCCTACTCTGAACATGCCCTAGTCTGAACAGTCCACCACCGGGGCCACCACGCCCTAGTCTGTGCCCGTACCCGCTAGACCCTCTACCCCAGCTGTGGCCGCCACCACCCCATCTCCCGCTACCGCAACCTCCACCACCCCATCCATGACCACCACCACCGCCTTGATACATCTTGACGGGAACAATTCAGGCAAAATCAGTCTTGACGGCGGCAGGAAAGGACTTAGGTGCAGTGTCCTTCCACAAATGACCAACAAATCACGTGAGATTGGAGCGGCGTGAGGAGAGCAATGTGGGTGTTGGAGATGGCGGGGGATTAGGGTTTTGAGACCCCCGATCTGAGGTACTGGATACAAGTCGATGAAAATGACACCTCTGACTAGTGACCGGATTCCTTGTCATCCCTAACCTCCCGCTCACCCCTCTCAGATGTGCGACGCGTGTCTCCTCCGAAGGCGCAGGCCCCAGGATCCCCGATATGATTTGTACCTTCGGAGGTAACCGGAACCAAGGCCTATGACGAGTAGGCCCCTTCCCTCTGACATCATTTAGTTTGAACTGGCCTCCTCCCGCCATTGGCGGCAGCTCCTCCACTCTGCCATGCGAAGGCCAACGAAGCTTGATGGGGATGTTCTTCAACTTGATTTCTTCCCTCCCAATTTCCTTGACCGTAATAGTTGCCATCTCAGATCTCCGTGTGAATCTTCTCGCTGAGAGATCAATCAGGAACTCCACTCCCTTTGCTTCGCACCGAGATCTCGAACCCTCCTCAATGGTCGGGAATGTCGCCACGAACTTTGGCGCAAGCATAACCTTGCCCTCACCAGGCTTCTGGGACCAGGATCAAGGGAATTTCCCATCCGGATCGGTCTCCGAACTCGGACATGAAATCCCCGTTGATGGGCACGAAAGCATTGAGACCAATGTCATATGAGATGACGGTGGCGCTGGTGTGTCGTTGGGGAGGCAGGAGGAGGGAGACTCTGTTTCTGGAACAGCTTCGCTTAACGGAACATCGTCGTCGGTCTCCACCACCGGATCTCCCGTCACCTCCTCCTCTCGCCTGGCATCCGCATCTTGCCATGCTGCACGAAGATGAAACAACTCCTCGCAAAATCGAAGCAACGCCGCCGAAGAATTCGAATCGCCTGACCCCGAAATCAAGGGAGGCGAGGATGCCGAACCCTCGTCAGACCTCCACGGGGGGTAGGGTGGGCTAGAATCGACGCTCCCCACCGACGAGGATGTCGGAGAGGACGTGGTCGCCCAATCGCCCGGAGAGGAAAGTGGGCCTAGCATTCGGTGGTGCTTCATGTTGACCATTTGGGTGTTGGGGGGTGGCCTAATTGATGAGCAACCTTAATGTCACCTAGACCTGTTCTTCGCTTCATATGGATGGCCTTATGTTCTTCGGATTGATCAATAATTTAGAACATGTTTTTGTTGCATTTGTAATAATTGTGGACTGATTCTTCTCTTTGATGAAGAAGTATGAAGCTGGAACTCTTTCCATTATCTAAAAAAATATCGTTTTCCGTTGGCCCAACCTTCTTAGCTAGCCCATCTAGTTATAGGCCTAAGCATTTCCAGCCTAACAAAAGCCCATGTGACCGAAAACATTGCACCCAGGACAATAATTAAATTCCTACATTTCGGAACGCGTTCGCTGCCTGGGAGGCCATTCACGCTCCTCGAATTGGTTGTGATTAACGGTGCACGTTGCCTCCACCGGCTCCTATTGTCCTTCCCCTTTCTCTCTCCCTTGCTTCTTGTCCCGACCGCCGCCGATCCCCACGCTGCACGTGCAGCGTGTCGGTGCACCCTGGCATGGCGTGGTCTGGAACGCTAACGGCCCCGCCCATGGCATTCTCGGCCTCCGCCGTCTCTCCCTCTCGCGACCTCTCCATGGCTCCTAGTGGAGCCTGCATCCAGCGGCCCCAGCTAGGGCCCGGCGCCCTGGCGTGGGCTCCCCCCGAAGCGGCACGTCAACCTGGGCGGTCGGCCTGCGGCGCGGCGGCGGCGGCGTCGACCTAGTGTTTCGCCTCTCCTTCACTAGCCGTCCCAAATCGGGCAGGCCCTGGCGTGGTCCAGGCGGCGCGGCAGGCATCGCCAGTGGCCGCGGCCATGACACACCCCCTCCCGCTCTCCCGCTATCTCCCGATGTGGCACTACACCAGCCGGGCCCGAGCATGGTTGGCGCTCCGCGATGCGCGCGACCAGGGTGGCGGCGCGCCCGCTGTGCCCCCGCCATGGCTCGGGCAGCGCTCCGGCACGGGCGGCGCACTACCACGGCTGGCCTCAGAGCAGGCCGCCCTCGGAGCGGAAGCCCCAGCCCAGGCGCGCCGTGCGCGACGGCCTGTGCGAGCATCATCAGGTAGGTCAGGACTCTTCCCAATCTCTGTGGTCTTTGTCGTTGTCGCCAACGCCGCAGCTTCATACGCACGTCGCCGCCTACTCTTATTTTAATTAAATAAAAAATCCAAGGAAAAACATGATTTAATTGAACTTGGCCTAACGTTATCTTGATCTAATATAAATTCACCTCCCCCAATATTACAAACAATGATAAGTCCCCTTATGGACATCTAAATTAAACACTTATTACATTAAGGAAAAAGATGAACCCAAAGTACCCACAATGTAGGTTTCTATTTCACGGGTTTTGACTATTCATGAGAAACAAACTAATTCGACCATTATTAAAAAAAACCCAAAAAAAGCTTCTGGATTTGCATCTAAACTACTTATATTTGATATTATAACCCAAAGTACCTTCTACATGTGCTTCTAGATTATAGTAGGTTCTGCAAGTTTTGATATATGGACACAAAATTTCATATATTGGGCACTACGTACCATGCAAGCTAGAGTGGGCTTATCTATGCTATTGAAATTACAATGAAAACAATCTATGACCTAGAATCCATGCCATCTTAATAATAGTAATTGGAGGCATCTAACACAGCCTCCTAGAAATTCTCAAAAATTATCAAAACCATCTTGCCTTTAATTTAATAGTCTCCAAACATCATCACCTATAATAGTTATTGGATCTATTCCATTTTTCTATAAAATTACCCATCTCTTGCTATTACAAAAAATATATAATCCAACATCCTAAATTTGAATCTAAATTACCCAGCTATAGCATTGTAACAGATAATGCAAAGTAATCCCCTAAATTTTATTTTAAATTATCCACATTTACCACTATGAAAGATAATATAAATAACCATCAAATCTTTGTCTAGATACTAATATATAACCTATTATGGAAAAAAATCAATAAACATAAAGAACAATATATATGGTTCTAAATTACATATTTCTTATACTCTTAAATTAAATGTAAGCATAAATTCAATGTGTCAATAGTTTAAGGGTTGCATTACATGTCGAAATGACTGTTTATGACATTGCAGTAAGCAAGCGTATAGTTAGAACATAAAATGTAATAAAATACAAAAGGGAAATTCTGAATAAAAAATGCAGTAAGCACCAGAGTTTCATGTTAAAAAGACAACTACAGAAACTATATAGATTTATCATGTCATCGAAAATAATGCAACAAGAACTAATATATATAACTTAATACATATGAAAAACCCATAGAGGTGCAATTCAAAGTATGACAATACATATCTTAATGTTACTAACTTGTGGATTTAAACATAGCATCCATATTAATTATTACAAGATGCATTAGTAAAAATAATAATTTCTAGAAATTATCATAATAATAAAAAACATCTGGCAATTAATTCGTCGACTCTAATCATCATAGAGAATAATAACTATAGGATATATTTTATTTATAAAAACAACCCAGTTTTGACATTTATAAAGGGAATAAATAACCACCTAAACCTACATCTAAACTACTAACCTCTACCATCATGAAAGATAATTTAATATCTTCTCTAATTTTTATTTTAAATTACCTGACTCTACCATTATGGAAGATAATACAAAAGTAACCCCTTTAATTGCATCTAAATTAATAAAGCAAAAACTAAAATATCTGTCCAATCTAAGTCTAAATTACCGGTACAATCTAAGTTATTATGAAAAAGAATTAAATAACCACAAACTATACTATATATACGTTTCTAAATTACTTCGGTTCTACTACTCGGAAGTCCACAAAAGAATGCAATTCTCACATTCTAAGGAGTCAAACAGTTTAAACTTTAACTAAATTTATATAAAAATTTACTAACACTCATGATACAAATTAAATACCATTAGATTAGTTATAGAATATACCTCTATAATAATTTGTTTGGAGATCTAAATGCTAATACTATTTACTATAAACTTAGTCAAAGTTGAATTAGTTTGACCAGCACAGATCCCATAATTGCATTCTTTTGTGGACGAAAGGAATACTATTGAATTCAAAGTAGACATAAATACTATGTGTCACCATTTATACCAAATATACACGGATGCATTAGTGATAAATATATATTTTTGTAGTTTACTGATCACAAAATAAAATGTTTCTTTAACAAATCATATATAAAGGACACTGGCAATTCATTTAAATTATACTCCCTCTATTCCAAATTATAAGATGTTTTGAGTTTTCTAGATTCATGGCTTTTGCTATGCACTCAGATATATGCTATGTCTAGATGTATAGTAAAAACAATGTATCTAGAAAAGTCAAAACGTCTTATAATTTAGAACGGGGGAGTATTAAAACTCTATGGCACTTAATTTTTTAAGTTGCTAGTTCTTTAAATGGACAGGTGACTTTATATAAATTTATACTTTTTGACCGAATCCGGATGACATATTGTACAGGACATAGTTTTATTTGAAGCACTAAACAATACTACTGCACATATTGTTTTATATCAAATCTTACAACTCTTTTAAAGTACTTATATATCTTCTTTAAAAATTGATAACCTATACTTATATATGTTTTTAAACCACATTTTTGTATTTTTGTAGTTTACTAACATGCATACAACATTATTCTTATTTATATATTTTATTATTATTAGACGATGGCACACAAAACAGGAGCTGCCATAACCACACCCTGAGATGGAGCAACCTTGATGCATTCGTCATCAGGAGCTACTACCACTCCACCACCATCAGTATCACTGGCAATCCACCAACGTCTCCTGGGCGCAGCCGTATTATCCAGCAACCCTGCGGAAATGAAGCACATGGCCCTGCAGACCCCGGGCGTGCTGCTGGGAACAACCCCTCAGGGGAACGCCTGCCTCCACATCGCCTGCATCCATGGCCACGAGAGGTTCTGCAGGGACGTCCTGGCGCTGACGAACAAGCAGCAGTCTCCGGCCCCGGCGGCGCCGGCTCTTCTCGGCGCCGTCAACGCGGACGGCGAGACGCCGCTGCTCGCCGCCGTGACCAGCGGCCACGTCTCCTGGCCTCGTTCATTCTGGGGCGCTGCCGTAACGAGAGGCTGAGCGAGGCGATCCTGACGCAGGACAAGCGCGGGTTCAACGCGCTGCACCACGCCATCCGCAGCGGGCACCGGAAGCTCGCCCTCCAGCTGATCGACGCGGAGCCCGGCCTGTCCAAAGCTGTGAACAGGTACGACGAGTCGCCCATGTTCATCGCGGTGATGAGGAACTACGCGGAGGTCTCCGAGAAACTGCTGGAGATCCCTGATTCTGCTCACGGGGGAGCGTTTGGCTACAATGGCATGCTGCCGTCAGAAGTGGCAATCCAGGTAATATATGCGTGTATGTCTCTCTTCTTTTTATTGTATACTAGGCTCATGCCCGTGCGTTGCAACGGGAACAAAACAATATTCTGAAATTCTTACGATAATTGCCAACAAAGAATCAAACTCTTCATCATTTGCTCACAAATGGGTTTGGACATTGGTGATTCGTACGTGGAACAAGAATCAACCTTGCGTGAGATTTCAGCTTTTCCTTACTTCTTGAGCTTATGCTAAGAGTGTTATGATGACTGTTCCCTTCCTCCCAAAAGATGGTACCAAGGTCAACACTGTTAAGTATATAACCACAAGATATTATGAATGAAAATTAGTAGAACTTTGTGACCTGCCACTGCAATCTGTGTGGCGCCAAAGCCCTACCCATGGCTGGCCTTGTCCTTCTCAAATTCAGAACAAACCAAGAGGGAACCAGGAAGCAAAGTTCAGGAGTTTCACCTTTAAAAAGCACTTTCTGTAACCCTCAAGTAGTCATAAACAGCAATTGCTGTACACGCAAGGTAAATAAAACACAGACTACTCTAGCACATTTCATGTTATATTTTTTCTTCTATATAAATCATCTTACCAAAAATTGAATCTGTTAGCATCTTCACCAGAGCAGAACGTCTAACAAAATCAAAGAGCATAGTAATTGCTGCCTGTACTTCCCCACCAAAAGAATCCTAGCGTCAAGACGTCCAGCCAACTCAACGGACATCGCTGCAGGTCTACCATGGATGGATCCACCACGACACCACGATCAACAAAGCTATTCGTACTTCTCATCCATCAAAGGCATTAATTATTGTAGCATTCATGATCAGGAGGAATCTACACGAGTATTTAAGCTCAAGGTTTGTCCGAGACGCACTCCAGGCGTATGTAATGTGAGGAGGATCCAGAGCTTGGAAGCGGAGGATGCAGGGATATCGATTGGATTGTATATACACACATATCGATTCATTGGTACCGGAGATGCAGCTAATGGGACTCACCTGGATCAGGAGGGATAAGCCAAATAGGGGCTACGGACAGCCTCCTGCGGCCATGATGATTGCCAGATCAGGCAGCGCAGCTACGCACAGCCTTCCGCGGTCACCTGTAATTAGATCAGATCTTAAGTGACGTGGTGGCACACCTTCTGGGCGCTCGTCGCCAGCGAGCTGCTGGTGTGCGGCGGCGTTTGCGCGAAGCAGCGACGGCGGTGCAGGTCGGGCAGGCGTCGTGGCGTCCGACGGGTTCTCGTACGCGAAGCAGCGACGTCATGGAGGCGGCGGCGCGTCCGGCGGCGTGTCTGGCGGCGTCGCTGAAGCCGGCAGGTTATGAGCCGGTATTTTTTTCGTGATTTTCGGAGGAGAGAATCGTTAGCGTGATTTGGCGGGTGGCATTCTATGGAGAAGCGATTGGGTGGGTCCACGGATAATGGCATTTTGAGGGAAAGGTGTGGGGGAGCGCCGGGTAGCGCGAGCGAGCGAGGCGAGGTGAAACCGGCGGTGGACGATTCTCATCCATAATTTTTAGTTGTAGAGATAAAAAAAAGAATGTATGATGATGATGCCATTGCCATGCATGTGGGGTTAATTTCAGCTGTCGCAAAAAGGATCATGGCGACACGTCCCGGGCTGGCGAGAGAAGAAGACAAGCACAAGGTGACTCCAATGCACATGGCTGTACAGTACAGTGGGACAAGATTGGCGTGCTAAGAGTGCTGCTGGAGCATGATTGGTCCCTAGGGTACGTACTCACCTCGAATGGTAACCCTATTCTTGCTTCAGTTGCAAGTCGGGCATACGTCGGGGCTGCCCGAGAGCTTCTCAAGCATTGCCCAGATGCTCCCTACGCCCATGCAAATGGCGCGTCGACATGCCTTCACCAAGCTGTGCAGGGTGGTCACATGGAGCTTCTGCATTTCTTCCTGGGGTCAAAGCATCTTCGGAAGCTAGTCAACATGCGAGACTACGGGAAAGAGACTCCTCTGCACGACGCGGTCCGAAAGTGCAATCCCAAGATAGTTAGGTGTTTAGTTCTTCCCCAAAATTTTTCACCCCGTCATATCGGATGTTTACACATGCATGAAGTATTAAATGTAGACAAAAAATAACTAATTACAGAGATTGCGATAAATTTGCGAGACGAATTTTTAAGCCTAATTAGTCCATAATTTGACAATGTGATACTACAGTAAACATATGTTAATGATGGATTAATTAGGCTTAATAAATTCGTCTCGTGGTTTCCAGGCTAGTTATGTAATTAATTTTTTATTAGTATCCGAACATCCCTTCCAACATCACATAAAACATTCGATGTAACACCTCAAAATTTTTCACCTAGGAATTAAACACCTCTCAATGCTTTGCTGCAACACCCGAACACCGACGTCACAGTGCTCAACAGCTCAGGTAACCCAGCTACCTGGCTACTATCTCCTTTGACCGACCACGCCAAGACTTTAAACTGGGTACCCTTAATTATTTTCTCTTGGACTTATCTTGTTTTTCCAGTCCCCTTGACTAATAAGGCCCCGTTTAGAACGCTGCTCCACGTCGTCCTAAATTTGTTTGGCCGTTTGATTCCCTCCGTTAACGGCTAAGATTACCTGCGTACACAGTTCCTCGGAGCTGATTCTACTTCCATTCGCTGGATTCCGACGTTCCACGCTCGATTCCTTCGTTCTACATGCAGTCCCTCCTGCTTTCCATCGGGAGCATGTACCAGGCAAATATATACGTCGAATCCTTGTTCTACATTCGTCCCGGTCAGGTCCACTCCCTTCCACACTTTTCTGGTACCCTTTCTCGTCTCCGCTTCTCGTATCTTCTCCCCGCACGCGACGTTCCTCGACACGCTCGCCGGCCTCCTGCCGCCGTCGTACGCAGCCCCCTCTGCTTTCCTCGGCAGTCACGGTCGCTGCGGCTGCTGCCTTCCTGCTGTTCGTAGTGTTGTGCTGCTGCGGACGACCGTACCTGCAACAGTGCTCGGCCTAACCCTAATACCGCCGCCGCCGCAGCTGCCAGCGGCCCGGCGCCGCCACCCTCCACTCCTACCTGCTCATCTCATGTTGCTCTCCTCTGTTCCATTTCTCCTTCCTATTCCTTGGTTTCGTTCTTACAGATCGGGACGACATTTTCTACAGACCCTCGCTTCCTCCGTACATCCAAGTACCTTGCCTGTTGCTGCCGTCGTCGTTCCGTGTAGTTTCCCGGCTGGAGTTCAGCCGTGTGGGTGCCGCGGAGGAGGGGTCCTCAGTGTTTTGCCCCCCCCCCCCCCCCCCCCCCTTGCCGTTGGCGCCGCGTCGGAAGCTTAGTCCGCCGACTCCAGGTCCGTTAGTCTCCGCTGCTTACCTCCGTGCCGCTGGTTGGTTCCCTTCTTTATTTGGCGTGTTTACTGCCTGTATGGTGTCTTCATCTGTTCTTCACTTTTTCCAGAGACGCTTTTGCCTAGGCTACTGCTGCCGTTGGGTACCTGTGAGCGTCGCATGCCAACTTGCCAGCACCGATGGCGCGGTGTTAATCTCATCAGGTGTGTGCTCATGTTGCTAATTAGTTTTAATGATTTGGTCACATGCTATATTATTGCTTTCCTTTCGCTGGCCATGATGTTCCTTTCCCTTGCTTCCTCAGTTCAAATTGCGTTTACCTGCTTAAAACCAAAAAATATATAGAAAGTATTTGGTTCCTATGTCTTGCAGTTTGCCATGTTCTTCTGACTGCTAATGTGGTTGCATCCTTTTCCCACCAAAAAAAAGAAAAATCTTGTTTCGCTTTTCCTTCTACTGCACAATGGAGAGACCATTCCTTGGGTTCCAGTTACACGCCTAGGCCCCTTCTGTTCTCATCATTCGTTTACAGCTACAAAGACTACACATTTTTTACAATGTTTCTGCTGCATGCATTGTACATGTCTATTTTACGAGGAGTTGCACAGCATTGTTCCCTTCCCTATAATACAATTCGATGTATTATAAATGTTGATGCACTGTGACATCATTTTTTTATGGGGTGTTGTGCCCAGGATATCTGCTTATACATGTAGTTTGTTGTTAGCAATTTGCCAATTTGATGCATCCAAGATGTGAATGAATTGACTAAAATGCTTACACTGAATGTGGACTCTGCGTTTCTGCCTTTCTGCTTGCAATGCTGGATAAATCACCAGTATAGACCTTTAGAATTGGTATTTGTATGAAATGACACTTCACATATTGCGATGTCAAAACCACACAATTTTAGTTGTGGACAAGGGCAACCTTTTCAACCTAGCAATTTATCCATAATACTCTAATGAACCTCAATAGTATCTTTTTCTTTTTCAAACTACCAATTCATCCATGATACTGGCTCCTACAATTCTTCTCTGATATAAATGGAGTTTTTCTTTTGTTTTGTTTTCTATGTTTTCCCCCCTGTGTCCTTCAGAATATACACATACACATATATATGTATAGAACCTATTAACTTTACTGACTTTGCAGATATTATTAGCTACATCACAAAGTACACATATGTATCTTCTATAGTTCCAAAGGGCAAAGAAAGAGCAAGCACCCAAAGAGAGGTCTTCAGGGATATGAGGTATATGTACACAATTGCAAATCCATCTTCATGTTTGCCCGTTACAGCTGCGTATTTTTCCTTATATTATTCTGCAATACCCTCGGTACTTTATATAGATCACCGTAGTCCTCGCATTTTTCCTTATATTATTCTATATATACATAAGCTCACCTTGTTATCCAATGCTCAGACACCTGCACCGCCAATTAGTCCTAACGAAACACCCCTCTAAGATATCGCTGCTAGGTAAGTGACAATACCATGTCACAAGTAATCGATCAAGCATAGCTGCATTACTATTTCAAAATTATTTGTTTCCAAATTTCATGTTTGTCCAATCTGAGCCGGATCATCATCAGCAGCGACTGCTGTTCAGACAGCTGCTCCACGAGTTGATGCTGATGAAACATCCCTTAAAGATCTTACCACTGGGTAAGCAACACTACCATGTCATAATTAGTCAGTCAAGCATGCCAACTTTATTATTTCAAAAAACTATTTGTTTACGTATTTAATATTAGTTGACTTTAATCCAGATCGTCACCAGCATCGCTGCACACTCGCAGGCAACTGTTTGACTGACAGCGTTCATGCTTCCAAGGTGACTTCAGACACTTCTCCACGATTGTGATTCCTAGGACTATGCCTACCAGATTGTCGCCTTAGCATTGACATGTTCTTCCGCGTCCTTCATTCTGCTAAATTGTTTTCCATCCATTTGGCAGCGACAGGTGGAGAACGACAATGAAGCATACCGCCACTATGCAGTCTCCCGAAGACATCTTACCTGCATCGTCGATGGGGCATAAAGCCAAGAGGTTGAATTGCCGACCTAACCATGCCTTATTCTTTATGCACACACCCACGGTTTATAGCAATCGTCTGTATGCAAATTATAGGGCTAAATCTACCACTTCGAAGCATCAGCTGAAGGATACTATTCACATGGCTTCTTCACCTCAGGGCCCAAAATAGGTAAACATGACACACTATTCAGCGGTCAACTTAGTCTTATTGTCAATCATCAGTCTACATGCTTTGTACAAGTCCTTAAGTTAATATTATGGAATCTGAATCATCCCGCCTGCATTTGGTCTTGTCGTTTCCTTCCACTTAGATTTACACCTCTGATAAAACAACTAACATTACCAGTATTCATTGACTGGAAAATTGAACTTTCTTTACTTTCCACATAATTGATCTAAACACAAAAAATCTCTAATTGATTCAACATTTCCTTTGTCACAATAAGCCACCACGATCAACGAGGCCATCCCACCACCATTTTGAGACGTGCACAAGCATATTCCGCTGCTGTGCCATGAATTCTATCTCCTGGCCATGTCCAACCTTTTGAACCGATATGGCACATAGCGTTCCCAACAAGGTCACTCTGTACAAAGATGCAGCAGATGTATCCTCTCGCTTGTTGATTGAGTAGTTCCCAGCCCACTTTACATAGAAATGGGTTTGAGCTATCTGGACCTGTTATAGGTTTACATCTGATGTTGTTCAAATGATAAACACTGAAATTGTTTCCTAGGCACGGCTGCCTTATTAAACTTCTCAGTGTTATACACAAGACGGCAGAAAGCTTTTGTTGTGTAAAGATGGCTCAAAAGTAATCTGGACCTCTTGGTTGTAAAATGTCCTATCAACTGTACCTACAATCAGCATTAGTTACCTATGACTATCTATAACTATTATATCCTGCTTTGTTTGCTTGTTAGCCTAATGTGATGTGTTCAGCCGCGCAGACTACACTGACCGTACCACGTTACAAGCAGTCAAAGATCGGTTAGGATTGGCCCATCAAACTTTGATATATGTACGTCTTATCTTGTTTTAAGGAATCTTCGACCATTGTTCAACTGAGGCGGCGCGTGAGGGCGCGCCCCTTCCACTAGTTTCTTTCAATTCGGCTCCGATGGGCTTCGGACCCTGCATGCGGTCACTGTGTGAAACACTGTACGATACCGTAGATGGCAAAAAACGAGAAGAGGCTCCGGCTCCTCCAGAATACAACGTAAATAGACAAGGAGCTGCCCAAGCCATGGTCTTGGGGCTCCGCCGGCTCCGCTATAGTGATGCTACAGTATATAATACTCTGGAGGCCCCTCCAAACACTAACTCTCTCTACATATATAATACTCCCTCTCTCCACAAAATTTATGCTCATCATATGTATAATACCACTGTCTTGATAATATAAATCAATCCAAGTCAACACCTTCCACAGTCCTCCAAGCAGCCACAGTCATCTCATATCAAAACAGCTGGGCACTGCCAATCCAAGCATTCGACTGGATAATGCTAAATTTATGCGCTCATGTTGGTGCCTTAGGCGTGTAACTCTCTCCTCCACGCAATGTCCACGACATACCATTCTCGGCTAAAATCACCAACAAAAGGGTTATCATCTATTTGAGCATATTTGTTTGTTTCCACTTAAGTCTAAGCGTTTACATTGCTCATGCTACAACTATGGCAGATGTGTATATGGCGTGCAACCGGTTGTTATGGCTCGATAGGATTAGTTTTTGTCTCTATCCACTACTACAGAAACCATTTCTAGACGCTTCCCTTTTAGTGTAGAGACGGATGTATCAAGAACTACCTCCAAAATGGTTTCTAAGTCAGCCCACCTCTATAAATTGATTTTCTGAGGTGGCTGAAAAGCAAGGCACTAAATAGCGCATATCGGCGGGTTGGTAGTAGATTGGTGTTAAGGTAGCAAATCATGGATAGTGGGCGCTACCGCGAACGCTAAGTTCCAGTAGCAGCATATGATAATTACGTGTAAATTGAAACATACATATTATGAATAATGAGTATAAATAGACATTTAACTTTACTCAAAGAAATATTGTCTCACATACTTATATTAAGAAAAAAAAAACATAGGTTCCACACATACATATAAATCATCATATATCAGAGCTTATAAAAGAATAGATTATTAGAGCCATAAATAGTTCATAAGACCATCATTTGTTATCATTGTCAAAAGTAGCAATCTCATCAGACTTATGGTTACTTAGACCATATGCATATCTTAAATGGGCTAGGATTATTTATTTCCTACATACCATACCACGCTAATATGGCCGCTACGAAGAATTGTGGACTGCTATAGTTGTTCGCTAACTCAAATAGCTACGGCTAAGTTCTAACTTGCTAAATCTAGTCCAATACTATATAATAGCGGTGGCTGTCGTGCCTAAAAATTTCACCCATCTCCAGAAATAGATTTCTAGAGGCGATTGACAATTTGGTCCACCTCTAAAAATTAGGTGCAGCCTAATAAGGGTCGGTTTGGTAGAGCTCTATTTGATTATGATTTTCTATAGAAGCTAATTCTTTGAGAGAAGTGATTATATGGCTAAAAGTAATTCTCTTTGTTTCTTCAGCATAAACTCTTAAAATCACGATCGAGAATCACTTCATAGAATCATGAGAAGCTATATTTTTCAGCTCACAACCTCTTAGTTTATTTCAGATAATCACGTCACAGAATCAGCATCGGCAGATAATCACTTCTCTCTGAAAAATTGTTTAGCAGAGCTTCTGCTGGATTCAACAGAGAATCAACTCTGGGAGCTCTGCCAAAGGGGCCTAAAATTCATAACTTTTCCAGGTCAAGTCGCATGAAGAAAAAATTTAAATCAAAGTTGTAGTACTTTTTTTGAATTTTCTAAATGACCTTGGATGAAGAAAAGACCTAAATTAAAATTGTAGTACTCGACAAGAGATCTAAAAATTTTTAGTCCAAACTTTTTCTTTTAAATTTGTTCATTAGAGTCTAAAATATTCATTACAATATTTGTTAAAGTGAATACAAAAGTTTTGTATCAGAAATTTTTGCCAAAGGTTACTTTGAGGCAGAGTGGTAAGGAAGCAAATCGCGTAACTCATGAAATGGGCACAGGGTTTGCCTTGTACGCATCTCCCGGGTTCTTTTTTTTTTGGCTATTTTTAGGCCTAATTTGTAAATTCTATAAAATAATTTATAAAGTCAGGTGGGTTTCAGCCCGCCTCTACAAACTTATTTTAGTCGCCTCTAAAAATGTTTAGTAATCGGTCTCTAGGACTACCTGATATCCAAATAACCATAGATTTTATATAAACAACCTATCTATGAGGTTCAATACAAATCACCCAATATTCCTGGTATGCATATCCTCACAAAGAAAACTTGGGAATGGACATAGTGTTCATCTTATTTGCTACGTTAACATTCTTTTGATAGTGTTTAGGAGCAAGTCCTAGAACTACAGAATACTCTCTCCATCCATAAAAGAATGCAATTCTCATATCCCAAGGAGTCAAACAATCTATACTTTGACTAAAATTATATAAAAAAAGTACTATACTCATGAAACAAAATAAGTATCATTAGATTAGTTATAGAATATATTTTTGTAATAAAATTATTTGGAAATATAAATGCAAATATTATTTTCTATAAACTTGGTCAAACATAAGCTAGTTTGACTGGCACGCTTTCTAAATGCTCAGGATAAAAATATAGAGAGAAACTCTACCTAGGCCCCTATCCTATTTATGAGCGCTGGTGGACAGCGAAGCTCCAACAGGTCCTTATTCAAGTAGGAGGCCCTCAAATTCTACAGGCCATCATTTCCAAGGTTAAAAAACAACTAACTATTCATCTACCCTTTTCCCTCCTATGCCTGCTCCCATGCGTCGCCTCCATCGCCGCCCGTCCAAATCCAATAGAAAGCCGCTGACCACTGGATCTAGCATTCTCTCCTAAGAGCAAGTACAACAATTGGCTTCTATCAAGCTAATCAATATTTTTACTGATTTGGAAGAGAGAAAAGGAAGGAGAGAGAAGAGAGCTTAGCTCTCATGCAAGCAACAAGCTGAGCACGGAAGCATAGACAATAGTAGGCCCCGATAGAGATGTACTCCCTCCGTATCGGATTTAGAAGTCGTTTAGGACAGCGACAGTCTCCAAAACACAACTCTGACCTCTTGTTTTTATAAAAAATTATTTATGGAAAAGTGATATATGTATACTTTTATGAAAGTATTTTTCAAAACAAATCTATTCATATAATTTTTACATTTGCAAACTCAACAACTTAAAAGTTATTAATGATTTATATTCCCAATATTTGACCTAAACCTTGTCCAAAATGACTTCTAAATCCGATACGGAGAGAGTATGTGAGTAGGAATAGAAAAGAGAATAAAATTAAATAGTAATAAAGAAATTTTGTACAAATAAGAGGCTAACCATTGTATAGCTTGGCTCTTATAACTGGTTTATAGCCAAACACTTGGCTATATTATTGACCTTGCTCTAAATCTTTCAATATGATTGTTTAGTAGTAGCTTCACTAACATGGCTTGGGCATCGGTCCTACTACAGAAACAGTTTTTAGAGGTGCCTTGTGATGAGTACACCCAATCATTGGGTACGAACGAAAGTTAAAACGCTAGTGCTGGACTAGGCTAAGGTCCAGTCACGGTTTCCCAACCCGGACTATGGATCCGGGGCTCCTCAACTGGGAGTAAATATCCTCTCAAGCTAAAAAAAAAATAATGCCTCTCAACACTATGAGTCATGGGATTCAAATTCAAGACATCATGCATTGCTTTGCATGTAACTTACCACCCCACCTACACAGCACATGTGACCTTAGATATGATGCTTTCCTTTTGAACTAACCTATCAAAGGACCTTTAGTCCGGGTTGATAACACTAGCCGGGAGTAAAAGAATATCCTCCGACGTCCATAAAACTCGGAACCAGGACTAATGCTCACATTAGTCCCGGTCCCAACTCTAGCCGAGACTAGCTAATATGCTGAAAAGAAGGTCTATTCTCTACTAGTGAAAATAAGGTAATTTGGTGAAATAAAAGAGGACCATGCTGCTACCTAATATTAGTCTCTCAAATATGTTTAGAGAACAATTTAAGGGTGTGATGAATTTTAGAGACTCCTTTCTATGGCCTCTACAGCATATGGGGTCGTGTGGAGGAACCATACGCACAAGACCTATCTTAGAGTGTAAGCCCATCACAGTTTACATAGCTAGGAAAGGGCCCAACTTATTTTTAACTTTCATATTCACACCCGATGGGTAGGGATGAAAACGGATCGGATACGGACGGATATCACTGATATCGTATTTGTTTTTGTATTTATGTCCGGATTCGGATTCGAATACGGATAGTATAAAAAATGACGGATAGGATACGATTGGATATCGACATCATAAATATGTGATTTAAATCTTCGGATACGAATACGGTATCGGATGTTAAATATCCGGACTCGGATACGGACGGATTAAAACCCCTCTAAACGGATTCGGTCTCGAATACGGTCGGAAAATATCCGTACTGTTTTCATCCCTGCCGATGGGTGCATGTTCTCATCAACTTGTTTATTTTCTAGACAAGGATAAATCAAGAGAACAACTCCTACAAATGGTTCCAGAGATAGACCGTGCCTAGAAATCATTTTTTTCTAGCAAATGGTGTTACCGACTACCCCTAGAAATAAATGTCCTCTATTTTCTAGGGTGGTTGCTATTATCAACATCCCCTAGATATGCTATTTTTAGGGGTGGTTAAAACACCAACCACCTCTAGAAAATTGATTTTTATAGGTAGTTGGTAATTTGAACAGTTCCTACAAACAAAGTGTTGTAAAAATTTGTAACTTCAATATGAAATCGGATAAATAAAAACTTTATACCAAAGCCATAAAGCTCAACGAGATCTAAAACTTTGTAGATGATGCTTTTTTCATTTGAAATTACTTAGGGCCTAAATGTATGTTTTAAGCTCTCATATTATAAATCCATGTTTTTGATTTTTTTTCAAACAATCTCCGATGGAGACCTGCCCTATATCGATCAAAGCAGTAGTGCTCAATGTGATGTAAAACTTTCTAGTTGAGTTGTTTTCATGTGAGATAGTTTAGGTCACCAAATATTTTATAAAAAGATTCGTAGAGGTTAATAAAAGGGATATCATGGTATATTCTCATAGTTGATTGTATAGTGTGTTGGTAGGGGTCGGGAGACTTGAGCGAGGTAAGATGCCACAAGTTCAAGTCCTGTAGAAGTTAATACAAGGGATATCATGGTATATTCTCATAGGTGACTGTATAGTGTGTTGGTAGGGGTCGGAAGACTTGAGCGAGGTAAGATGCCACAAGTTCAAGTCCTAGAAAATGCATGCACATGTATTTCACAATAGTCGAAAACCCGCCTCTAGAAATGCTTGACATCAGTATACTAAGTAGTGATTCTAGGTTGAAAGACAACAACACTATGGGGCGGAGCCGCCTGATTTTCTTACCTTTTTTTGTAATTTTTCAAATTTGCAAGATAAAATGTGTTATATCTTATGAGTACATTTGGACACTTGTGGACTTATACAACTAAGAATGAATAATTGTTTACCTATATTGCATAGCAATCTGGAAACTTATCCTATGCACATTAATAAACGATCCATACTAACTATTTTAGAGGGAAAAAACAAATTACCATGTTCAAATCAGCAACCACCACAAGATGTGCACCATTAAATTGTTGAAACGAATGACAGATAGGTAAGCAACTAAAGATATACTCCATCCGTTCCAAATTATAAGTCTCTTTAATTTGACTTCTTTGGTACATCCATTTTGCTATGCTTCTAGATATAATAATATGTCTAGATACATAGTAAAATGGATGAAAAAAAATCAAAACAACTTATAATTTGGAACGGAGGGAGTACATGGTTGTCAAAATGAATAAGTACTCTGTAGCCTTCTTTTTTAAACAAAAGGAAACTATTAAAACATTGTAACAGAAATGTATCAGCATCTGAGAAAAAACAATTTGCTACCGCTAACTAGCGGACACAGAGGTAGAATATTGTCTTTCTTGAGTATATATTGTGCTAATGTGTGCTCCACATACCTTTCTTTGAGACCTTGCAGAATGAAGTCTCCATGCTTATGCTGAAAGCTGATCCTGAAGCAGCAAATGATACTTATAACCTTCATGAGCAAACCAAGGATCGAGTAACTTCCGAATCAAGGAAGGATATAAAGATGTTGACTCAGACATACACAGGCAACACTTCTTTAGTGGCAATCCTCATTGCAACAATCACCTTTGCTGCTGCTTTCACCTTGCCTGGGGGATACAGCAACGATGCTGGAAGTGAGGGACTTCCCATCATGGCAAGAAAGGTTGCATTCCAGGCATTCTTCATCTCTGATTCCTTGGCAATGTTCTCCTCGCTGGCTGTTGCCTTCATATCAACAATGTCAAAATGGGAGGACTTTGAGTTTTTGCTTCATTACAGATCCTTGACTAAGAAGCTTATGTCGGTTGGCTACATAGCAACCGCCATAGCATTTGCAACCGGCCTATACACAATTTTAGCCCCTCGACTCCTATGGATGGCTATAACAATTTGCCTTATGTCGATTCTACTGCCCATTCTTACTATGATACTAGGTGAATGGCATGTTTGGAAGCTCAAATTTCATCTGGGCAAAACATTCAAGTCAGAGCTCCTTGATATGGTCTGATTTCATGAACTCATCTTATTTCTTCCAACTATTCTCTGTTTTAGCTGTTTATATATATATATATATATATATATATATATATATATATATATATATATATATATATATATATATATATATATATATATATATATATATATATATATATATATATATATATAGTTACTTAAAAAATAGTCTGCATGATTCATGTTGTTTGAATAAATGTCATTGTGATTTTGAATGACATGTAAACACTAAACTTTGTATTTTGATGTTTGCATACAAGGTAACCAGTGTAGCTCTCTGGCCCCTTAATTATCTGCAATGGATGTGTATAATAATTTTTCCTATGTTGGTTCTACTACACCCATTCTGACAAACCTGCATGCAGTGGCAGACACAAAAAATCAATCTTTCGAAAAAACAAACAAAAACAGGGGAAGAGGGACTTCAACCTCTAGCAAGGAGCAACGTCTTTAGGGCTTGTTTGGATGAGAACCTGGACTTAATTTGCCTGGATGGATGGCTGCCTGGACTATGCCTGACCAGTGTTTGGTTGGTGCTCTCATTGACTGGCTCAGGCAAGGGCAGCGAGCACCAGGCGATCGAATTTGAGCGCCTGGACTCTGACACAAGTGCCTGGCTCTGTAATCACTGTGAATAGCTCTGGTCAGATAAAAGAGAACCAAACTCATGTCATCAAGAGTAGTACTTTTGGTCTACTATAAGTACTGTTTTGTTGTGAGAGAAAAACATTGCTGGATGGCTGCTGATTCTGCTGATAAGCTCAAGCGAATAGGGTTGTTTTATCTTCCTTCACATGCTCTAGCTAATTCACGTTGAAATTAGTTAGTATTAGTATTGTGTTTTAATCATATTATTATTGAAAAAATGTATGGATCTTTTTATTTTTTACTATTTATATTGTATTTTGGTGTGATTTAATATGCTATTAAATTAAAGCTACATTAGACATATAAAATATATTATATCTTTTTATTAGCCTTCTCGGGCACAGGCTTCCAACCAAACGGATCATTTTTTATCGGAAATGGATCATCTACTAACTTGCCTGGCCAAATAGATTCCATTAAATTTTTAGGCAACACTTTTTACTAGGCAAGTCTACGTACACAAAGTACGAGTCCAGCCCAGTTTCCTCGTAGGCCTGTAAAATGATGGAAAATGGACGGGTCGATGGGCACCACGAAAGCAGGCCCATTGGTTCATGTCACCTCACTATTCTTAACAGCGTATAAAATAAAAAATATATATAGGATGATTTTGTACGAAGCTGACACCGAAGACGGGATAGACATGCTTAATATATATACTAGGTAAATGCCTGTGTGTTGCTACATGATCCAATGATTAGAATATAATTAATAGGATCAAACAAAATGGTCAAAGATTATGTCACCTATTTTTAAAATAGAACAGATAGATGGGATGCATCATTGAACAACAATAACCATCAACATCACATTAAGGCATATACGCTGGAATTTTTGTTTCTAAAATGCACACAGCTTTGATATCTATGGTCTCATACATGTTTCTAGAGAGAACAAAATAGTACATGCATGATGCATCTGTTGTGGTAGGTCCTTGTAAGATCTGCAAAATATTTTATCGATACAATAACATACCAAACCTAGAACTTTGCCAGCTAACACTAAAAAATTGAATGAGATACCAAATCTAGAAGACACAACACGGTTCCCAACCCAATCTGCCTTTAGGTCATTGGGTGTTTGACGCCACCACAAAATCTCATCGCCATCCTTTCAGCCAGCTTAAGCATGCTCTTCCTCTCCTCTGTGCTAGCCATTACTGCAGCAAATGATTCTTTCACAAGGATCTGAACTTTTTTTGGGATCCAATAGGATAGAGAGCATGGTGCACACGGCAACAGAGAGCAGTTAGATTAATAAGATGTGGCTACTGACTCCAACGCTAAGATGTGGCCACTGACTCCAATGCCCAAAACAGAGTAGAGTGAAAAGACCATTGTGCAAACACCACCAATGGCACCATCGCCATGGGACAAGTTACAAGATTAGCTTTTGAATTAGCTAAATATCTCTGAGCACCTCCACGCATTTATTGACCTTGAGAGGGAGGCTGTCGAGCATAGCTGAGTGCTACGGGTGACCAACCCCTTCAGTTTGTTTTGCATAAGAGTAGAATCATAGAAAAGACTACAGTGACATCAGCATCACCTGGAGGCTAGAAGAGGTATATATAAGACAAAATACCTTTAACCACACCACGAGGGCGGCCTTCTGCTCCACTGTGAGCTCTGAATTATGGAAAATAAAATGTCATTGCAAACTGTAAGGCCTGATTTAATCCTAATCAAACCAAACTGCAACGTGGAAAGAATTTCCAAGAAACTAACAGCAAACGGATATGACATTAAGCAAACCAAATACAGGGGCTTGCAGATCCATGACGACTAACAAAATCACCTCAAGAGCCCTCTTTTAACACAGATTTGGGGAAACAAAATCATTGAATGTCTAACTAAATTTCTGAAAGAAGACAGAAAACAACTTAATTGTCAGAAATGCTAACTACGTCAAACCTTCATTCCAAAAATTCTGAAATTTTGTGAGCATACTATGGCCTCCAAACCTACAGCTATGTGAACTAATGGTTTCTGATTTGAAATCATTCTTATCCGGTAAAACTAGAGGGCGTAAACATCGTCTCAACTTAGCTGAAATCACCTGAGCACAGATTTCTACCCCTAAAAACAAATTCGTATTAGGATTCCAGAGCTCCTCTAAAGATCTAGTTTGTCAATCTAGAAAGCTTAAGAAAAAACCTATAACTCTCTAGGCAACCAAAAAATAATTTGAGGTCCTTAAAGGCATCTAACAAAAGGTTTAGTACAAACTGTCAGATGTAACAGGAAAGGTCTATGAACACAACTTGCTGAAAACTGAAAGGAAGGGAAACCCCATTCCCTCCACAGATTCCCCACACCAAAACTCATCTAAACATGAAAAATCCTCTATTCTACATGGCAGTACCATGAATGTTAATATGACACCCTATCTAAAAGTTGATTTTACTGTTTTAGTTAGAGTTGCCGCAGGTATTCGGTTGATAAATCAGAAAAAAAAATTGGTTACATTATGGTTTGAAGTTGTTTAGATCCTACAATAAGGAGTCCCGGAGGTTCAAGTGTTGGGACCACCGTTGCAAGATCCTACAGCATGAACCTCATGTTAGAGTCAAAAATGGTAATCACTGCAATGTTGAATTACCCTCATACACAAGCAAAAAGGAGATCTCAAACTTATCTATAACAGCGCAAAACACTGAAAGTTTTCATCCACACCCACAACTCAAATCCTCATCCCACTATTTGCAATAATAAAACGAACTTGTTTATTACTTACCACGGGTGGCCACTTGTTATCAGGTAATGAAGCAACAGCTGGCCAAGTTCCTTCATTTGGAGTGCTCAAAATTCTACATTAACAGAAGAGAATGCACATCCCAAATAAGGTATTTTTTCTGCACACCATGCAATAAACTAATAAAATAATGACATGTTCTTCAAAAGGAAAGGAGCAGATATACAGCATCATGTTAACAACGGTTCTTCCATATAAATGCCAGCCAATATAAGATATTTTGAATCACTGAACTAATTCATCTCATCAGCGAGGGTCAATGCAACAACCAGTATAGAACTGCTCAGAATGAGTTTAAGGGGCATTTCATCAAACGGCTTACCTGCATACCGTGCATTGAGTAGGCTAGTGCAGCAGATACAATCCATCCTTAATTCCTTATTCCGCTCAAGTCCAGCAAATACAGATAGTACAATCCAACACGCCTAGGAGGCTAGCTTGTACAATCAAGGAACTAAGCAATATATAAGCAAGCAACACATAATGTTAATAAATCATGATCAACGAACTGGATGCATGGAGTGGGCAGTGACAGAGAGAGCAGCAGTAGTACAATTACGGAGGATTTTTATATTTTAATATTTTTTTATTCAATATTTCAAAAATAATCTCACCTAAAAAATATTTTCAGATCTGACCCTTTTGGTCATGCCAGAGGCGCTGGCGCGATCAAATAACGTTGTCGCGCCACATACATTGGCACGGCAAAGTCCGCCATGTTAGACGGCATTTCCGACATGGAAAACGCTATCATGCCACTCCCACTGTCGTGACAGTATTGTTCTGTCGCGCCACCGGGAGTGGCGTGACGAGACAAAATGTTCAAAAAATCATAACTCCTTCATACAATGTCGGATGAAGATGAACTTTATATGAAAATTGTAGCCCTCGATGAGATCTACAACTTTGTAGTTTTGAGTTTTTTCATTTGATGAAATTAAGATGCTCAAAAAAATAATAATAAATTTTATGACCATAATAACTGCGTACAAGTGCTTGTCACATTAGAAAAATACTAGTGTTTTTGTATGCGTCAGATAAAGATACTTTTTATATGAAACTTGTAGCCCTCAATGGAATCTACAACTTTGTAGTTTTGAGTTTTTACATTTAAAATAGTTAAAATGCACCAAAAATAATATAAAATTTCAGCAGCATAATAATTGTGTATTACCGTTTGTCGCATTAGAAAAATGATATCGTTTTTATATTATGTCAAATGATAATATATTTTATACCAAAGTTGTAGCTCTTAGAGAGGTCTACAAATTTATAGTTTCGAGTTTTCTTATTTGGAATGTTTAAGATGCGAAAAAAAATAATCTAAAATTTCAACAATATAATGCTGCTAGAATTTTATATTACCTTTTGAGCATGTTAATGACCTCAAATATGAAAACTCAAAAGTATAAAGTTGTAACTCTCACTAGGGGCTACAACTTTAATATAAAATTTATTTCCATTTGACATCATATAAAAACGATATCATTTTTCTAATGTGACAAACGCTAATAAATGGTTATTATACTGCTGAAATTTTATAATATTTTTTCGTGCATTTTAACTATCTCAAATATAAAAACTCAAAACTACAAAGTTGTAGATCTCATTGAGGGCTACAACTTTTATGTAGAAAGTATCTTTATCTGACGACATATAAAAACGCTATTATTTTTCTAATGTGACACTTGTACGCGGTTATTATGGTCCTAAAATGTTATTATTAACTTTTTGAGCATCTTAACGTCCTCAAATGAAAAAAAAAACTCAAAACTACAATGTCGTAGATCTCATCGAGGGATACAATTTTCATATAAAGTTCGTCTTCATCCAACATCGTATGAAGGAGTTATGATTTTTCAAACATTTTATCTTGTCACGCCATTCCTGATGGCGCGACAGAACAATACTGTCATGCCAGCGGGAGTGGCATGACAGCGTTTTCCACGTCGGAAACGCCGTTTAACGTGGCGGACTTTGCCGCGCCAATGCATGTGGCGCGACAACGTTATTTGATCGCGGCAACGACGCTGGCGACACTAAAAGGGTTAGATCTAAAAATATTTTTTAGGTGAGATTATTTTTGAAATATTGAATAAAAAAGGATTAAAATATAAAAAAAATCCTACAATTACGCAGTAGGCTTACAGGTACACCATGACGTCGATCTTCTTGTTCCCGCCACTACGGACGCACTCGGGCCGTCCGAAGCCGAAGTCGACGACCTTGAAGGCTTGAACCGCAGCGAGCTGCCGACGGCCACGTAGTTGGGCGGCGGCGGCGTTGTAGTGGAACAGCTTGGGCGTCACACAAGTACTTAAGGTTAGTAGTAGATCTCAAGCAAAGCAACATGTCAAAATCAGAATGAATATAAGGCAGGAGACAAATGACTGAAATGGACAGTTCCTTCACCCCGCGGTTGCGCCTCCTCTGCGCCGCCATGCCGGGCCCAGGGCCTCGGCCGGCGCGAAGGCAGCGACTGCCGGGGCCTCGTCGATCGTAGGGGTAGCGCCCGCCGAGGCCTCGCCCATCGTGGGGTAGCGCCCGACCGGCGCCAACAGGCTTGCCTGGCTCAAGGGCCATGCCTGAGTGCCTGACCGCTCCCCTTGCTGTCGTCGTCTTCAACCTCGCCTCGACGCTCGGAGCTTCGGACGGCTGCCGGTGTCGGACTCCAGGGCGGCGGGACCGGGGGTAGGGGTTCCCATTGGAGGGGAGGTAGGGCGGGTCTGCCTCTGCGCCGAATGATGGCGGCGGGGATTCAGGAGCAGATGGGGGAGGTCGAGCAAGCTTGATTTCTATTTTGTACTTGCGTATATGTGAGCATACCCCATTCGTAGCCCAACTGGCAGCCCCACTACAACCCTAGCCACTAGTCGCACCCCTCCCACTCGCCATGTCCTGGTCTGGCGTCCGGCGTCTACCCTTCCCATTGTTGCCTGTTTGCGGCATGTCCTTTGTCCTTCTCCTACACTACTTGTCCCATGGATCCTTCTCCTCCACAAGTCAGAAGCCACCTCCTGTGGTCCTGCCTGCAGCCCGCCACCCCGCCTTTGTCGGCTGGCAGCCATCGTTTTTCATGACCTGGCCACAGCCAAACATGCACCTAGGCTAGCACTAGGGCCAGGTCACCCCATGGCCCCTACAAGAAATAAGGCTTTGCATGACGGATTACTTTGGTCATAAACACTCGAAAATGCGTCACGGTTAACTTACCATGACGATCGAAAAATTCATCATGTATCTCGCGTCATGCATTTGCTAGACCGATTGGAGCCGTCACCGATTGGCATTTTTTCGTCATGGATTAGTCGGTTGTCTCCTATAACCAGACCAGATCCAAGCCCATATCCAAACCATAGTAATGAAAAAGAACATCACATCACAGCTCATAAGATACACCAATGTACATTGATTCATTCATGTATTAGCATGTCCACAACAATCACATTAAACATCAAACTACAAATTGACCAAGCTCACAACCATTTGGTTTGAGGATAGTCATTTTACAACTAAGCTCTCATACCAGCTAAGTTTGAACATAAAGATTTCATCCCTAAGGAGTCTAAATAAACAAACATAGAGCACTTCTATTGGCTTGATGTCGAGAAGGTGCTACCTGAAAATCAATATGAATATGGGATAAGTCAGTTTTGAACCAGGATTCTAAAAAAGAAATGCCATATATTTATCAAGAAGCTTCCAGCCTACCCTTGAATTCTCATTAAACTTAACTGGTCATGGACAATTCATCTCCGGTCACTCTGTGCAAGTGATAACAAGGTAAAAAGAATCATTCGTGAGATCTTTAGTTATAAAGTTGAAGTAAGAGACTATACTTTTCACATTGGCAATTAACAAAAAAATAGTTACTTTCATGGACAGTTCTGTATGCACCTTCAGTTCTGCCAGTTCCTTCTGCAAGTCAACATTTAAGTGTTTCTCACCATCAAGATTAGATGCGTACTGGAGCAAGTGGCTAATATGAATTAACTTCAAATATGCTTTAAGCTCGTGCTCAATGACTCAATCTGCATAACAAACTCAATACAGAAAAATCACATCAAGCCACCATAACTAGCTCGTGTTTAGTGTGGGTGTTACGTGATGCATATTGCTTGCTGAAGTGTATGTATGCTAACAAGGATATTTCCACTAGTAGAGCATAATATTCTGAATGGAATTTTCCACTTTGCTAACAGATTGGACAACGTCGTCTTATCGCGAGCTCCTGGAGGAGAGAAAATTGCATATTTGGGACTCCAAACAATGTGCTTAGCGGATTTAGGACTCTAAACATCGACTTTGCAAAAATGGGTCTCCAAACGTTGCACATTTGATTCCCCTGCCATTATGTGTATTTCATCTCTTTTTTAAGTTGTGTACATGTATTTGGAGACCTGAAAGGACTCTTTTGCCCTTCGCTGTTACGTACAAGGTCTGGGTGCTCGTCACGTTGGTTGGCCGGTGGCTGGCCTTGTTGACTTGCCTGGGCTGGCTGGCTGCCGCCTCGGCGTCGCGTCCATGCTTGAGGGCGGCGCAGCCAGGCCTGAGGGCGGCCTGCGCGACCACGCCTAGGGCAGAGACCAGCGCGGCCGGCCCTGGCAGGCCAGACTCCAGCAGGACTAGGGCAGAGGCCGGTGGCCCTTCAAGATGCAGCGGTGTCGAGTCGAAGTCCTCCACGGGCGGCATGTCGAGGAACGAATCGGGGCGGGCGATGGCGTGCAGACGAAAGGACCGATGAAAACGATACTTCAGGGTCGGACTCCATGTAATCGTTGGACAGAAGGGCAAAAGGGTATGCTCAGGGAGAAAATACACGTATTTGGAATAAAAAAGAGATGAAATATGCATAATGGCAAGGAAATCAAATGTGCAACATTTGAAGACCCATTTTTGCAAAGTTTATGTCTGGAGTGCTAAATCTGCGAAGCGCATTGTTTGCAGTCCCAAATATGCATTTTTTCCCTAGAGGAGCGGCAGGACTAGCGGCTCCTCCTCAGAGCTGTCGCCACCGGCGGGAGAGGAGGTGGAGGCGATGGGCTTGGGGGAGTAGGGGACCTACGTCACCGGAGACAAAACCTAGAGGCAGAGGGGCCGGACGCCCCGGCGCCGGCGGGAAGCAGCGTGGCGAGGAGTGGTTGGGGTAGAACTGCAGATGAGACAGATGGGGAAGAGGATGGTTACCAGGAAGCAAATGGGGCACGTCGAGGTCGGCGCACGCGTCATCGATGCCCCTGGTGTGGATCTAGCCGGGGGAGCTTCCTGAGGTCCCCATGGCGTGGATCTGGCCAGGGGAGAAGAAGGGCATAGCCGCCTCGTCGTGGATCCGGCTGGAGGAGAAGAAGGGTAGCCACGCCCCATCGTGGATCCGGCAGCATGCGGTCAGCAGCTCGTCGTGGCCGGCCTGCCTAGCCAGGATGGCGTCCATGGAGAGGAGTGGAGTCGGCATGGGAAGGTGCGAGAATAAGGGAGTGGATATGGGAGGAGCGGATGGTCAGCCTCAAGTCTCCTATTTCTCCTTCTATTTCTTTTCTCACCTAAAAAATAAACCGTCGTAGATTAGGGATTTCTATGATGATTTTTTATAATGTCATCTCTGATGCACGTATAACCCTATTTTTTGTAGTGCCCTGCCACCCAGCTGGCTGGCTGCACAACATGGGGCAAGGGAACAGAATCCTTGTGAACAAGATTCCAAAGGAGACCCGCACATCCTACTCCCTTCATGAACCATCTGAGGTAGCAATACATCCACAGCTACTAGTTAGGCCATTCTCAGTGAGGAGTTTCATGGCGTTGTTTCCATGACTGTCATGTTATATAGAATAAAATGGAACATGAATGTATCAATGGAAAGTTTCATTCTATGGTTTCATAGACATTTAATTTAATGACTCATAGAGAGGTGGTAATCGTGCTAAGAGAGTTTCATCCCATGAAACCCATTTCCTCTCTCTTCTTAGAAACAATGCTACGTCATCAAAAATGCCTATGTGGGAGCTTATTAAATACAAATAAAACTACTATACAAGGTTGGCCATTTGAACTAATAAAGTTTACTAGTATACAAGGTATGGTTCAAATGGATACAAGGTTTGCTTTGACTTAGGCAACGTGAAGATCAAAGTGATCAACACCCTTTCCAAGACATTAGAGTTGCTATAGAAGACCTATAAGTAAAGCAAGAAGTCCAAGTCACAAGATGGAAAAATCATAGACTGAAGACAAAGAAAAGAAGCCAAGCGCATGCAGATTGCATGCACACCGAAAAAAGTTCAATATGACCTCAAATAGGGCACCGGAGAAAGCGGTCATGGACAATACTTCTTGCAGAGCTCAAGGAAGGTGCTAGTGAGTTGAGGCTCATCTCTAGATGGTCTAGCCACCATATATGGTAGTGCCATCCACATGCTCTAACTTTTTCTAGGCTCTACTTGGGTATAGTGGCTTTGGCTACATTTCTCTACCATTTTTTCTTCTATATTCCCCATTGTTTCCATTAAGGATCATGCGCTGATTGTTGATCTTTTTGTTATTTTTAAAATTAATATTATTATTGAATCATGACCATAGTTACTTTTAGTATTGTGTTTGTGTACGTCTTTAATATAACAAGCACGGGGAATAATCTACATATATATATAGGAAGTTGTTGACAACCAAAAATGTCTATTTTGTGAAGTTGTCAAAATGTGTAACGGACTTCACCATTGCGTTCCTCTCTTCGAGATGGTCAAAAAAACATATATGGAACATCCAATTTAGGGTCCGGATGAGAGAGTTATACCTCCGAGAAAATATCTGTCTGGGCTACCGGTACTTCCGGTCCAAGACCAGTTGGCGAAAATGAACTACTGGTACTTCCGGTCCGAGACCGGAACTTCTGGTGGCTGGCGGAGGAAGGCACAGTTTGGCGTGAAAATGAACTACCGGTACTACCGGTGGGGACCGGTACTTCCGGTGGAGCCTGACCGGAAGTACCGGTAGGTGTTTATTCTGAATCTGACTTTCAGATCTCGAACCGATTTATTTCTAGATCGGTTTTTGGACGTGAGAAACTTAAAAAATAAGCTTTGGAGAGATTTCCTACTGGGATAAGACCACCCCCTCTATATATATGAGAGGATCATGGCCGATTAAGTTCCCATCTATCCAATCATGAAACAGAACAAATCAATCTACTTCTACCCATTTTACTCTCTTCTCCTACCTCCATGATGTTCATCCCTTTATCCATGACCAAGGATGGCACCCTAGGCTTGCCGGCTGACCTAGGGTAACCCGGCGATGTCCTTGCCCTACGGGGTCCCTCCCGGGCGAGAGCTTCGGCGGTTTCTTTGCTAGTTTGCCTGAAAACTAGCCGGTTCTTCGTCACGTAAGCACGTTGGTTATTCTTTGGTGGTTTGCTGGTAAGCCTCTTCGTTCTTCACCATGAAAGAGTGATATCATTGTTGTGTTCTTCGGTCCGTAACGGCCCGGGCGTCCAATGCCCTTTCTGGTGTGTGATTTGGACCACATCTGACGTCAACACACTTTTTGGCAACTCCGTTGGAGAAGAATTTGCTTCGGCTCTACTTAGTAGCCAATTCTTCTTGCCCTAGCCCTACTCCTCGCTGATCTATCTTCTTGAGCTCGCCATTACCATTGCATCTGGCCCAAAAGGCCGATCGCATCTGGTTTTGACCCCTTGTGATCTTGCTTGCAATTTTGCAACGTGTTGCGCGTGATATTGAAAAAATCAGTAAAGCGGTTAAGTTCTAAATCATGGAGTACCAAGGTGGTTCATCACAAAACTACTACAATTAGCTCGAGGTACAACTTGCAAATACATCTTATGATCCTAATGGTTATTTTGCAAGTCATATAAGCTCTCATGTTGGTGTTGCTAGCTGTAATGATACTAAATATGTTGCATCGGCTGATACTTTTGATAATGATTCTCATCATACACATCATATTTTTGGATATCATGATCAAGAGCCGATGTCAACTTTGAATTCTTTGACTTTTGATGCTACTAGCAACATACAACATGTAAATCCATGTTTATCGGCTATAAGTTCACAATATGTGGTTTCACCACATGACATGCCGATGAATGAGAGAATTGGCTATGACAATGTTAATTACTTAGCCAATTGCTCTCAAAATTTAGCACCATATGTCAATGCTTCTATTCATAATTCGGTTTCATATGTTACTCTCAACTCGAGCTGAATTAATAAAAATTCAGCAAGGTAGGTAAGTGCTAATACCTATGATTCGGCTTTACGTGTTACTAGTAACTATAGCTGAATCAAAGAAAATTCAGCATCTTATGCAAGGATCAATGCCCATAATTCGGCTTCGTATTTCACTCATGATCAAAGCCGAATTAGTGAAATTTCAGCAAGGCATTCGAGTACTAAAACTCATGATTCGGCTCAACCTATTGCTAATAATTATAGCCGAATCAATGGAAATTCAGCAATGGGTGCACATGCAAACAATCATGATTCGGCTTTATATGATGCTCTCAAATCAAGCCGAATCGAGGAAGATTTGGCCCGCACTAGAAATCCATATGGCTCCTCTAAAAGGAAGGTGCCCGCATATCATAGACTGTATACATTACACATTGATTACTTGAAAACTCCTGATGGTTGGTGGATACCAGATTTCTATGAATTTAGTGGTGAAGATGATAAGATCGTTGTAGAACACATTAATGTATATCTCTCATAGCTGGGTTTTGCTGGTAAAGAAGATTATATGAGAGTGCAAAATTTTCCTTTATCTCTTACTGGTATTGCCTTTGCATGGTTTACATCTTTGCCCCGGTGCACTGTTGGTTCATGGTCTCAATTAGAGGAGCAATTCTATGAATATTTTGGGAAGACTAATGAGAAGAGGCCGATCACAATTGAGTCATCGGCTAAAAGAGGATTTCTAGTGGGCATGAAAGAAAGAATTGATTCGAATGTAAGCAAAGGTTCGGCTACAAAAGCCAAACAACATAATACCCTTTCTGAATCAATCATATCTCAGAAAACAAGTCTTGCTACAGAAAAACATGAAAAACGACAGAAATCAGCTAGACTTGATTTTTTAGGAGCTAAAGGGGTTGTACATTTATCTAGTGATTACTACATCATTAATGGAGATCAAGCCCCTACAAGCAACAAAGGAGGGTTGTCTTCCTGCTCAGAATTGGCTGAGCCGACTTTGAAGTCGGCTAAGCCAACTCCTGCCTACTCTAAGTTAGCTAGGTCAACTTCCTAGTCGGCCAGGCTGACTACCCCTGCCACCTACTTCGAGTCGGCTAGGCCAATTTCCCAATCGACTAGGCCGACTGCCTCTGCTGCCTGCCCTGAGTTGGCTAGGCCAACTTACCAGTCAGCCAAGCCGACTGCCCCTGCTAGTGCCCAGGTCGGCCTAGCTGACTTCCAGTCAGCTAAGCTGACTTTCCCAGTTCTAGTAGCTGCTAGTGCATTTTCGGATAATTTGACCCCACTTGTTGATTGGTTTCTGGAGAAGAAGAGTAACATCATGCAAATCAATGACATGCACTTCTCTAACATGATCAACAAGGTAGAAGACACAAATATTTTGCTCAAATTCCAATCTGGTCACACCATTTCAATTTCAGCATCTATTAGAGATATCCTTGCTAATAGTTGTAATAAACCAATTGAGAATAGCAATTTATTTGTTAATGATAAAATAAATTCAGATTCTATCGGCCAGCACATTATGCCATATGGCAAGGCCGATGGTAATACTTCATCAAAGCTAAAGCTTCCCATGAGCAATTGCAAAGGTATGGCCGAATGGATTGATAACAAATCTGATCCCTTTGTTTGCCTAGCTTTAAAGCCGACTCCACAAAAGAATCGGCTAAAGAAATCCAAATACACCTTTGACTTTACTTTTTGTGATCATGTCTTTGATATCTTGCTCGAGAATAATTTTATTAGAATCATTGATCACAGTGCTTTGCCATCTATTCAAAACTTAGAAGAGCTTACATATTGCAAGTGGCATAACTTATATGATCATAATACTTCTAATTGCAATGTGTTTCGTCGAGTGATCCACTCGGCTATTGATAATGGATGATTGAGATTTTCTGAAGCTCAACAGATGGACCAATTGGATTCAATTGGTCTTGATGGCAAACAGGTTTTGAATCGGCTTGCAATAGTATATTCACTCAAAGCTCAAGGCTCAAATGCCCAAGAGAGAGATGTGGAGCCCTCAAGTGAAGACAAGGTTGTTGTCCATGAATTGCAAATTGAAGATACTCAAGAGGGCAGCAATGTTATCATAATTTCATAAGACACTGGGGGGCAGTGAAATCTCTCCAACTAGAACAAAAGTCGATTGATCCCGTTGAGCAAGGGGAATTGGCTAAGGATCCTCCTCTAAAGCATGTCTATCAAGATGGGGAGAAGGAGGATGCTCATAAAGCTGATGGAGGTAAAGGCCATGACAAGCTAAAGAATAGAAGGCCGAAGCTTAGCTTCAAGGAACTTCTAGCTAAATATGAGAAGATAGCAGAAGCAAATGTCACCAATCGGCCAAAGAAAGTCCAATCATCAAAATCACCTCCAAAGCACAAGTTTCAAGAGTGGAATTGGCAATGAGATAGATCTCACGCAGCAGCAACATATTCTCCTTTTGAGTAGCCAATTCCTATGTCATATGGACCACAACCCGTATATTTTTATCCTTATTCATCTTGGGGCTGGTTTGATCAAGAGGCATGTGTTCCATCATATTTTTGGCCACAGTATATAGAATATGCAGCTCCTAGACATTTAGGGAGATCATCATCTTGTAAAGACCGTTTTGATCAAAATTGGTCTGGAGCTCAACCAAAAAAGAAAGTGGTAAAGCAAGTTTACCGTGTGAAGTATGATGGCCGAAAGAAGAAAAGTTCAGATCTGAGTTCAACTATTGAAAAGCCGATTACATTGCTGAAAATCCGGCTATTGATGGCAAAGAAGTGTGGAAATCATCTATTGATATTATAGGTGCCAAATCTTAATAAAAGAAGGAGAGAGTACCCAAAGTCAAGAATGATTTGCAGCTATCCAAAACAGAAATAAAACTGATATGCTCAATCGATTTACCAAAGTGGCAAGAAAAGAAGTTGCAGAAGTGTAGTGCAGAGAAGCTAAAAGAAAAGGGTTTAGCATAGGTTCCTAAAGGAAGTATTCAAGCTCAGAAGGATAATGCTCAAGCAAATGGTGCAACAAAGGCAAAGGAGAGAAGAAGATTCAAGAAACAATTGCCAAGTTGGAGGTTTGCACCAAATCATCAAAATTATTGGTAATGGTATCATTCATACTGTCTGCCTAAGCTTATGTGGAATTCATTCCCTGGTATGCATGGTTATCCCTTAACTCCTTATTTTGATCCTTGTTATGGATCTTTATGTTATGGAGGGTTGCCAAATTATTTTGCTCATCAATGATCAAGAGCCAAAATATTTATTTTGGTTATTCATGCTCTTGTGGATGAATTCATATGGCCGATATTTTGATATCGCCCTTAGTATAAAAATATAGTCGATGAGTGCTTGTGACCATCGTGCTATTAGGAAGCCCCCATAAAATTCACTTAGATGACTTTTAGGCCCGGGGGCATGATATTTTGATTTACTTCATGGATGTGACAATATGATTAATCAGCTTGCAAATAAGGCTAAGGTGTTGGCATGATTATTATTTCTCATAATGATGTCGTTTGAGGCATCAAGGCGACTAAAATTATATTTGCACCAAAATTCAAGCCGAATGTGAATTTTTCTTATTCAGCTTGGCTATATTGCAATCTATGAAGTATGACATGTTGAAGCTTATGGTCATTCTTTACTAGTGGTGCAGTAAGTCGTTGGTATGTTTTAATGTTTAGAAGGATCACTAAGAGCTTGTCTTGGTGCTTGCCTTGATATTATTGCCTATTTTGCCGAATTTCGAATTCAGCATATTCTGAGGCATGAAAATCAAAACGTCAACATGTTAGCTCAACAAGCATCTGGCTATGACGTCAATGGGTGTAATTTTCATATTCGAGAACATCCGATGCATAAAAATTTTAATTTTTCCCATGCAGGTGCAGACCAGTCGGCTAAGCCGACTGATCCAATCGGCTTAGCTGACTTCCCCTCTGCTGAAGCCAAGTCGGCTCAGCCGGCTGCTACAGTTGGCTAGGCCGACTCCTCCAAGTCGACTAAGCTAACTGCCCTAGTCGGGTCAACTGACTCCCCTATGACCAGCACGGTCAATGAGCATGACGAGCTCTCAAATCGGCCTGGCAAAACTTCCAATGATGTTGGGGCCAATTTGTATCATTGAAGGTCTCCTTTATTAATATATCTACATGATCCAAGTGCTAAAGTTGATAAAAGTGTTCGGCGAAGTGCTTTTCAAGTATGTGTTCAAAATGATGAGCTTTATCGAAGGACTGTCGAAGACTTGCTGCTGAAGTGCTTGGGATCTGATCAAGCAAGAGTGGCTGTAGAAGAAGTCCATGAAGGTATTTGTGGTACGCATCAATCGGCCCCGAAGATAAAGTGGTTGTTGCGTAGAGCTAGTTTCTATTGGTCTACCATGATGGCTGATTGTTATTGATACTACAAAGGTTATGAAGAGTGCCAAAGGTTTGGGAATGTTCAGCTTGTGCTCGCTGCTATACTTCATCCCATCATCAAGCCATGGTTTTTTCGTGGTTGGGGGCTAGACTTCATTGGCCAAATACATCCCCCATCTTCCAAGGGACATCACTTTGTGTTGGTTGCTACAGATTATTTCACTAAGTGGACTGAAGTTGTTCCTTTGAAGAATATGACACATAAGGAGGTTATTGAGTTCATCACTGAGCATATCATTTATAGATTCGGCATACCCTAAACATTAACTACAGATCAAGGGACATCATTTATGTCCAAGGAAGTGAGGGACTTTGCCGAATTATATAAGATCAAGTTACTCAAATCATCTCCATATTATGCTCAAACTAATGGCCAAGCTGAGTCTAGTAATAAGACTTTGATCAAGCTTATCAAGAAGAAAATTGAGGAGAATCCAAGAAGGTGGCATAAAGTATTGTCTGAAGCTCTATGGGCATATCGCATTTCAAGGCATGGTGCTACAAAAGTTACTCCTTTTGATCTAGTATATGGTCAAGAGGTCATATTGCCCGTCGAAGTGAATTTGGATGCATACAGGTTTGCTAAACAAAATGATCTATCAGCTGTTGTGTATCATGATCTAATGATGGATAATATTGATGAGGTGACTGATGTGAGATTAAAGGCTCTCAAGAAAATAGAGAAAGACAAAGCTCGAGTTGCCAAGGCATATAACAAGAAAGTCAAAAGCAAATCATTCCTAGTGGGTGAATTAGTATGAAAACCATAGTACCTATTGGGATGAAGAGCAATCAGTTTGGCAAGTGGTCACCAAATTGGGATGATCCTTATAAAGTGATCAAAGTCATGAGCGGTAATTCTTATTTGCTAGAGACATTTCAAGTTGAACGTCTCAAAGTAGCATTCAATAGGAGATACTTGAAAAGGTATTTTTCAAGTGTTTGGCAAGAAGCCTAAGTGCTCTCCAAACAATGGCCGATACATGTATTACCCTTAGAACAAAAATGGCTGATGTATACATCGCTCTTAGTCACTATGCAACCGATGAGATGGGTATCATTGTTGTTTGGTTTAATTATGTTTGTTCGATCAAGTGTTTTCAGGTTCATACATCATAACCTAAAAACAGGGGGCATATATTGACAACTAAAAATGTTCATTTTGTGAAGTTATCAAAATGTGTAACGAACTTCATCATTGCGTCCCTCTCGTCGAGATGGTCAAAAAACATATATGGAACGCCCAATTTAGGGTCCGAATGAGAGAGTTATGCCTCCGAGAAAATATATGCCTGGGCTACCGGTACTTCCGGTCCGTACTTTCGGTCCGAGACCAGTTGGCGTGAAAATGAACTACCGGTACTTCCGGTCCGAGACCGGAACTTCCAGTGGCTGGCGAAGGAAGGCACAGTTTGGTGTGAAAATGAACTACCGGTACTACCGGTAGGGACCGGTACTTCCAGTGGAACCTGACCGGAAGTACCGGTAGGTGTTTATTCCGAATCTGACTTTCAGTTCTCGAACCGATTTATTTCTAGATCGGTTTTTAGACGTGGGAAACTTGAAAAATAAGCTTTGGAGAGGTTTTCTACTGGGATAAGACCACCCCCTCTATATATATGAGAGGATAATGGCCGTTTTACTCTCTTCTCCTACCTCTATATTGTTCATCCCTTGATCCACGACCAAGGATGGCGCCCTAGGCTTGCCGACCGACCTAGGTCAACCCGGCGACTTCCTTGTGCTGACGGGGTCCCTCCCGGGCGAGAGCTTCGGCGGTTTCTTTGCTAGTTTGCCTGAAAACTAGTCGGTTCTTCGTCACGTAAGCACGTTGGTTATTTTTTGGTGGTTTGCTTGAAAAAATCACTATTCTTCACCACGAAAGAGTGACATCCTTGCTGCGTTCTTCGGTCCGTAGCGGTCCAGGCGTCCAATAGCTTTTCTTGTGTGTGATTCGGACCACATCTGACGTCAACAGAAGTATGGTGAGCACTTTTGGTCGAGAGCCAAATGACAACCATGCCTAGCTAGTGTGCCACATTTAACTTTGTGTGGCAATGCAACAAAATAAACAACAGCCGAACATGACTGACGACACTACTATTTGATATGCCACAACTTGCTTCTCCTGCTATTTCCCAGTAAACCGTTGTGAAGTTGAATGTGCAAGTTCAACACTGCTTATCTCACTACCGGAGCCGGCTGCTTTGCCGAGGACCCCAGGCTCTCGGCAAAGCCTTTAAGGCCCTCAGCAAAGTCTTTGCCGAGCGCAGCTCTTGGCAAAGCGTCCTCAGCGAAAATCCGATCGGCAAAGCCTTCTTTGCCGAGAGTTGTTTATCAGGCGCTCGCCAAAACCTTTGTCGAGTGTCCGACACTCGGCAAAGCACGAAATAAAAAAATACAAAAAAAAACTTGAAGGGAGGGGCCCACTGGCCAGCGCCCGCCTGTCTCCGTCGAAGTCGTAAGTCATGGCATTTTTCGCGACTACGTAGTCGGTGGGATTCAAACTCGTGACCTCTCCCTCACGCAATACCTCCTCTGCCACCTGCACTACACACTCATATGCGTTTATATATCGTTTCGGTTACTCAAATATTATACTAAACTAAGTGAAAATTGATTGTTTTAGGTCCTAAACGAATTCAAATCAAAAGGTTGTCAACTACAAAGTTTCATAACTTTTCGAGCTCTACATTTTTCATATCGAAATTTTTTCCATCCGAGGTCTTTTGAAAAATTCGAATTTTAAAATTTTGAATTTCAAACATAGTTTTGCATGAAAGGATGAATTCAAATGAAAAGGTCGTCAACTACAATGTTTCGTACCTTTTCGAGATCTACAAACTTCATTTAGGAAGTTTTTCCATCCAAGGTCTTTTGAAAAATTCGAATTTTAAAATTTTGAATTTCAAACGTAGTTTTGCATGACAAGATGAATTCAAATAAAAAAGTAGTCAACTACAATGTTTCATAACTTTTCGAGATCTACAAACTTCATTTAGAAAGTTTTTCTATCCGAGGTCTTTTGAAAAAATCAAATTTTAAAATTTTAAATTTCAAACGTAGTTTTGCATGACAAGATGAATTCAAATTAAAAAGTTGTCAACTACAATGTTTCATAACCTTTCGAGATCTACAAACTTCATTTAGTAAGTTTTTCCATCCAAGATTGTGGTGCTAACATTGTTCACAAATCTTATATATATGTCTTGTAATTTCATAAAACTACATGAGACATAGATTTTATGAACAACGTAATTATTACTTTGTCGAATGAAGAAATGACCAATATAAAGTTTGTAGATCATGAGAAGTTATGAAACTTTGTAGTTAAAAACTTTTTTATTTGAATTCGTTTAGGGAACCAAAATGTGATTTGAAAAATTGCTTTGCCGAGTGTTTTACTTTAGCACTCGGCAAAGAAGGATTTGTCGAGTGTTTTTTTACACTCGTCAAAGAAACTTCTTTGCTTTTCTTTGACGAGTGGGAAAAGGCTTCTTTGCCGAGTGCAGAGGCTTTGCTGAGATTTTTTTTTCGGACACTGGTAAAAAAAACTCTCGGCAAAGCCTCCGGCACTCGGCAAAAAAGCGGATTTTGGTAGTGTCTGCCATGCAGCTACTATTATATTATTAGCACACGCAAGAGAGAGAGAGAGTACAGGTGTCTACGCAGAACAAAAGATGCAGTAGCTCCCAATGCAAGAACTTGAACATACAATAGCGCCACGTGGCTGCGTGCACAACAGACTCGCGGCCGCAGAACTGCAGAAGAATAAAAGGCACCTAAAGAGATCACCCATCGTCTCGCCGCGCGCGGCGTCACGGAGGCACTTCCGGTACCGCTCCACATCGTCGGTGACCCATTTCACCGCGTCCTCGCCGTCCGCGGCGAGGACGTCGCGTCCGACGATGCGGGCAGGCGTACATGCGCAGCTCCAGACAGGCGTACATGGCGAGCACCTCGGGGTCGCGCGGGCAGGCCGCCAACGCGGCCTCACTCAGCGACGGCCCGCGTGCGCGCGCGCGCTCCTCCCGTGCTGAAACTCGAACGAGAGGCGTAGTGGCACCAGAAGTCAGGCGTCGCCTACGGCTACGCAGCAGCAGCAGCCCCAGCCGCAGCCACACGCCCCGGGCGGCGGCGGTGTCCCCGTGACCCAGCTCCATGCCGGTCCACGCGAGGAAGATGGTCCGCTGGTCGGCGCCGCGGGAGAGCGCGCCGCGGAAGAGGTCGCGCGCCTGCTTTATGTGCTTCTTGTCGCGGCCGTCTTCCCAGTAGAGTTTCAGCGCCGCGTCGGCCGGAGCAGGCCGACGCCCAGCTGAGCGTGGGTTTGTCCTTGTCCCACTCCCGCGCTGCGCCAAGACTCGCGCCATCCGCTTGGTCGCGGCGTATCGTCGGAGCGTAACTGGAACTGGAGGCGGTATAAAGATCGGGGCTGAAAGGAATTAGATGTCATAATTAATAAAGTTTTATATCTCTCCATCCAGGATACCCACTGACTCGGCTTCCGGTGGATCTCGTCCAATCTAAACATACGGTAAATAGCCACAAGAATAAACATACGGTAACAAAACAAAATAGATCAGTGCATTACCTTTTCTTCGTATGCTTAAAATTAATAATTTGAAAATAAACTCCTATGTCCTAAAAATATGCAATTCTCATCTTTCAGGAGTCAAATAATTTTACATTTTACCAAATCTATACAAAAATATTATCATTTATTTATGATAAAAAAAAATAAGTATTTAGTTTGAGACATAAATGTTAATACTACTTTCTATAAATTCAATCAAACTTAAGAAATTTTGACTTGATTCAAATCTAGAACGGTGAAAGTATTTCATACACGTTAACGCTGCATTGTTTTTACGTATACTAATTTAAACCTTAACAATAAATAGAAACATATTTTAATTCTTTGAGCTATAAAGATAAGACACTTCTACGGTTGTTATTTAAGTAGCACCACGTGCTATTCAAAGAAAGAAAAGTAATTAATACTGTTACACTACTATTACCGGAGCAGCAGCAAGTTGTGTTTTTGTGGGACCATAGGAGGTCAATAAATTTCGTATCACATTCAAATTACTCCAGGCAGTGTTTCCCTTGCGCTAGGCGATCTTTTTCCTATGCCTGGACCTCAACAGCTTTGCCTGGACCTGGCAGAATCTCAGAGCTCCAACCAAATGAGGCCTTGTTTAGTTCCCCAATTTGGGGATGGCTAAATCACTGTAGTGTACTATAGCATTTTGTTTTTATTTGGTAATAATTGTCTAAACATTGATTAATTAGGCTCAAAATGTTCGTCTTGCAAAGTCCAATAAAATTGTGCAATTAGTTTTTGATTTCATCTATATTTAGTACTCCATGCATATGCCGGCATTTTAATGTGACGGAAAATCTTCTTTTTTTATAGTAAAATTTGGCCTGGAAACTAAACCAGGCCTTTATGCAGCCTCCAGACACCTCGTTGCCTAGGCAGCTCGGTTCCAGGTGGAACCAAACAGGCTCTAGGTGTGGATTTCGTCTGCCTACGGCCGGTGCAGATTGCTGCCTGGGAAGCAGCATCCAAACAAGCTCTAACTAACATATTTCACCTAAAGATTGTGGCCTTATTATTAGTTCAGTGATCAGCATTTGTCGGTGTAAATATTTTTGCGCTACTATAGACTACCAACGCTTCTAGAGAAGATGAGACAAAAAATTGAAAATTGTCATAATAACACATTGAGGTTATTAGCAATACATCAAATAAAATAAGTTCATAGGTGAAACATAATTCAAATTTTATCTATTTTTCATATCTAAAATATGGCATTTTTCGATGTACTTTCAAGAATATAGATATGCTTCAGGTAACCAAGTAAGCATAGACAGAGACACGGAGCACGCGGTCTACGGGAACAATAGCAGGAATGGGCCCCAATGGCCCAGTGGGCAGGCTGACTCCTACGGCGTACGGATGCTTCAATTCCCTTGTAAAACGAAACGCGTCGTCCATCCCAAATCCTGGAAGGAAAAAGTCCACTTTGCCTCCCTCATCTCCTGTGAAAGTCAGCTTTGCCTCCCTGAACTCGAAAACCAGACACAGGCGCTCCCTCAACTATCGAAACCGTGCACTTGACCTCCAAGACAGGTTTGGACGCTGGTTTCTGCCTTGCTGGCGCCACGTCAAATGTGGGCCCACGCTGAGTCAGCCATAGGTAAATGAAAAGGCCCGTGCCCAAGATTGGGTTGTCCGTGACCAACCAAAAATATCCTGTCCCCAAATCGAAACCCTTGCTCGTGCGGCACGGCGGCGGACATCGCAGCTCCGGTTGCGGCGGCTGTGGCGGACTCGGACGTCGAAGCCGAGGCTTGCGCAACGGCGTACGGCTGCGGCTTCGGACTCCACGCACAGGCTCAGCTCGACCCCGCGCACAGGCTCAACTCTACGATTGAAGATGGCTGGCCCGTGAACCTCATCCCCAACCTCGCGCCGGCATCGAAGCATCTCAGCAGCGGTCTTCCTCGGTGCCGCCGTCTTGCCGCGTCGCCGTCTTGCCGCGCCAGTTCCCATGGCTCCCAGCAATTCGCGGCGCTTGCTGCCGCAGCCAGGATCCATGAGAGAGGCGCCGCTAGGAGAAAGCGGCCTGCCGCTAATCCAATGTTCGTACTGCGGCATGGCAAGGATTTTGGAGCTGATGTCGAATACACCTGAGCACCCAATGGAAAGGTTCTTCAAATGCCCAAGGAAGTACAAAATGGTTAGTTTGCTGATTGAAATGCCTTGGCAATTGCCAGTTAGGGTTCGTACATTGTGGGCTGAAATCTTCTTTTTGTTATTGTTTCAGTTCCCTCTCTGTGGTTTCTACATGTTCGAAGAAGAATATGCCAACTTTCTTGTTAATTATGGGATGCTTGAAGAATCTGAGATGTGCCATTACCAACCACTGGACACAACAGAGATTGTGCAGAAAGCTGTGCATTCTGAGATTCATGAACATGGTAAACCTGCTAGGGTGGATGAGATGATGCGAGAAACTGTGCATCCGGGTAGGAAGGCAGGCAAGAAGAAGAAGAAGAAGCAAGGACATATGCATTTTTTCATGTGTTTTGCTGTTGCTGTCCTAGTGTTAATAGGCATGAATTCCATTATTCTCCTTGTGTTGGTTCTGAAGGAAATGTTCAAGTGACAACTGGTTAAGTATTGTTAAATCAGCCCAGTGCCTTGATCCTCACATATCAATGTATATGACTATGTGCACTTTAAAGGGTGTTTGCACTTCTAAAGAAGCCTGATGCTTCAACTTCGCCTGATGGTTTAACCCCGACGTCGACGAAAGCTGGTCTAGGAATTTTTAGAGCTACTGTACTCAATGTAATCTGGCAAATTTTACCTGCTCTAATGTATCTCACGCGAACTCCTGTCCTCTGCGTGAGGTACTACATCTTGTAAATGGGGAACGCATTTTCCTCATAGCAGCTTCAAGCTGCTAGTAATAAAGTTATCTTTCGGTCAAAAAAAAATTTGTGATGTAGTGATCTATCATGGATACATACAGCCCTGATTTGCTAAGCTATTTGCATGCAGCCTTGGCTCGCCATTCCTTAACTTGTACAGGTATAACGATGGCCAGAGAAGGAGCTGCACGAACCTTACAGTTCAGTGTTGCATCAGTGCAAATAATTGACACATCTGCATGTATATATAGGCATGTTCTCACAGATAACATAACACTGACGAACACATATAAGTGCAAATATGTCATACATGACATAAGTAGCAAATTAATAAATGCCAGATGTTTGGCATAACACATAGTTTGCATAAAAGGTAATCAACCACAGTACTTAAGTTTCGTGCCTACATAATTGCCATACATGGCATAATTATTCAAGTTTGGCATACAGCCAGCAAGCTGTACACATCACAGCTTATCAGATTGCCATGGAGGAAGCATCAGGAGTGGAGCAGTTCCAGATGTCTTTGGAGCTGGCTTAGACTTCGACTTGGCCGGTTCTTGAGCTGACACATGAACAGATGCAGTCCCGCCGGTTAAGTGTACATTAACACTAGAATTAACATTGGAAGTGGGCACTCTGGCTTGCAGGTTAATTGTAGCTGAGCCAGAAGGAATTGTTGAAACCCTGGCATGTGCACTCGATTTGATGATTTTCTGTGAGTTTGTTGCCTTTGCCTACATAAAGGTAGAATTAATTTCAAATAGAAGCTGCATAAGTTAAAACTTTGAGATGTAGGTAGACATACCTTTTTCTGACTCTGTGAACTAGATACATCAGATGTGGATCTCCTTTTTGTATAACTTGTGCTGCTCTTTTGTGTATTAGACAGCACAACCATAGCATCTGGGTTACCTCCTGCAGCTGACTGAGAACCTGTTGGCTGTGAAGTTCCTCCTGCAACTGACTAAGAACCTCCTCCCTCTGAGTTCACTGCATGTGTGTTGCCTGCCTGTGAAGTTCCTGCTCCATTTATCTTGTCACATGTTGTCCTGTTGTGTCCAGTACAGTGGCATTTGCTGCATCTAATAATTGTACCAGTTTTTGGCATTTTAGTGGCCTTTCTTGCTTCTGTTGGCTCCCTTCTCCTCTCGGTCTTTGGTCTGCCAGGCATCTTCACATAACCAGGTGCTCTAAGGGGTATCCTATCAGACACAGGCCAGTTGTTCATACCCTCAACTGGGTTTAAGCAGTGAGTGTATGTTCGCTTGAAGTGCTGAACAGAGTAGCAGTCAGCCACATATGCATCTAGGCAGTTGGTCTTGAACAATATACATGAAATGGCATGGCAACAAGGAAGTCCAGCTAATTGCCAATACCTACAGGAACATGTCTTTGCCACCAAATCCACTGTGAACCTATTGTCAAAATGCTTAACTTCATATTTGTCTTCCCCATTAGTTGCTCCTTTGAAGAAACACCCATCTAACCCAACAACCTTTCTGCAGCCAGCTTTGAACCCTTCTTTGCAAGCATGCAGACATATGTACATTCTCCTAAAAATAGGAGGCTCTACATTATCTTCCTTGTGAACAATAACGGTGCTTCCTGGGTTACTTCTGAGAAGCTCCATCTGGTAGTCATACAGCCTAGAGTACTGCCCTTTGGTTGCATCAAAAGCTTTCTTCATCACTAGTGCTTTTGCTCTTTTTAGCTTCGACATAGTAACATTGGCAAACATTTCTTCTTGCACTGTCTGCAACATATGCCTAAGTTTCCAGCAGGGGTTGGCAAAAATAAACTTCTCATATTTTCTAGCAATTCTAGTTGAGGTGACTAGTTTGTTGTCTTTTCTAGGTGGACACACATGATTATTGGTAAATGTAGATATTTGCCAACTATCAGTCCTAGAAGTATTTGACAACAGACATACCCATGGGCAACCTTTCCGGTCACATATGGCCCTCACCCTCTTTGGATCATCCTTAGCAAACCGGATAACCTTTCTCTCATCCAAGCCATGTTTAATTACAGCCTTTTTAAATTGCTTCTTAGAACTAAACTTCATTCCCAGCTTAAACTTGACAACAGGATTCTTCTTGTTAAATCTTGGATACATGCTACCTTGACCCAGACCTCCTAACTCATCAATAGATTCAGCATCAGTGCTGTCCATATATGGAGTGCAGTTGCCATCATCCTCATCCTCTTGCCTACTTTCTGGCATAGATGCAACACCCTCATATATCACATCATCTAAGTTTACTGCCTCACCCCTCTTGAACTTCTTCTTGAAATTTCTAAATTTCTTATATATCTGGGCTGCTTCTTCATCATCACCTGAACTGCATGAGTCTCCAGGCATGTAGTCACTGTCAGTGTCAGACTTCTCATCTCCATATGTTTGTTCAGGCATCTCATTTGCATGTTCTTTCCCTTTATTTGGGCTACTGTAAAATTGTCTGACAAAGGCAATTTGCTTCTCTACTTCTTCTTTGCTTTCTATTTTCCTAATACTCAAAGGTTGCAAATCTTCATCTTCTATCTGATCATCGTCTAAATTATCTTTCATCTCTTGCTCAGAGTCACTTGCTTCATCTGCTTCATCTGCTGCATCCTGCTCGTGAGTTTCAATATACACATCTGCAACTCCACCTTCAACAATGCAGTCAGACATGTACTGGCACACCATGTCATTAACCAAAGCTCTTAGGCCTGTACTCATGTCTCTCCCTGGAAACAGCCAATGCAACATTGTGCCTTCTTTGACATTACAATGGTCACGGAGATGACCAACAACTTCAGGCAGTGATAACTTGTCTCGGTCTATATAAGACATAGCTTCAGTACCTCCAACATAAAACAGTCCATTGCTATTCCTCAAGAACTCCCCATTAAAATGAAACCGAACAGGGAGGACGCTGCAAACATCCATTGCTATGCACCTGTAGCCTGCATAGGTCCAATAAAGAACATACATGCTATGAGGTTTAATCTTATAAAATAGGTCCAATAAAGAACATCAGTGCTTAAAATATGACTACAAGTGCTACATAAAGGTGCCTGTTGGCCTTAAAATATGACGAACACTGTAAAGCTTAAGCTATAATCACGGTCAGATGTACCAATTACTAGTTAAAATACACAAGCTCCAAGAGAATCGACCATTTCCAAACAAAAACAACTCAAAGCTACAGGGATCCATGAGTGCCTTAGCACTTACTGTGGTCACCACACGGAGTCGATTTGACCCAGTGTAAGCCGTCCGAGTCGAGCTGAGCCTGTGCGCGGGGTCGAGTTGAGCCTGTGCGTGGAGTCCGAAGCCGCAGCCGTACGCCGTTGCGCAAGCCTCGGCTTCGACGTCCGAGTCTGACGCCGCCGCCGCAACTGGAGCTGCGATGTCCGCCGCCGTGCCGCACGAGCAAGGGTTTTGATTTGGGGACAGGACATTTTTGGTTGGTCACGGACAACCCAATCTTGGGCACGGGCCTTTTCATTTACCTATGGCTGACTCAGCGTGGGCCCACATCTGACGTGGCGCCAGCAAGGCAGAAACCAGCGTCCAAACCTGTCTTGGGGGTCAAGTGCACGGTTTCGATAGTTGAGGGAGCGCCTGTGTCTGGTTTTCGAGTTCAGGGAGGCAAAGCTGACTTTCACAGGAGATGAGGGAGGCAAAGTGGACTTTTTCCATCCTGGAACCCCCGATTTGCAGGAATCGGATTGGGCATCAAATTCAGCCCGCTATCGGAGTCGGACTCCACTTTCAGCCCATCAAGAATCGCGGAGCCCTCCTCCGGTGCCTCTCTATATACACACACGCACGCACCCCGCCATCAGCAGCGGCCCACCGAAACCAAACCACCCCAGTAATCACGTCACGTCGTCCAGTGTCATAGCGGCATCAGCAAACCGATCGATCAGGCACCATGTCATCGTCGCGGTGCATCGCCGCGCTCGACGCTGCCGCCTCCGCCCGGGCCCCGGAAACAACGTCACCGCCGCCGTCGGCGCCGCCGATGCCGCAACGGTACCAGGCGGACGAGTTCGTCGTCGACCTCGAGCTTGAGCACCAGCATCGTCCCTCCACCGTGCTGCCACCGTCGTCGTCAGGAGTGCACGAGGAGGGCGAGTTCACGGACGTCGAGTTGGGACTGGGGCAGCAACAGAAGCGCCGCACCTCCACCGTGGAGCAGCCGCCGCCGCCACCGCTGCTGAAGAGACCGTCTGATAATCTGGCGGATAGCGGCGGCGACGACTGCCTCGCTATACGGAGCCGCTGTGAAGCGATTGTGGCGATCGTCATCGTCGTCATCTTGGGGATGATTGGCTTGAGACTCGTGATTCTAGTGGCATTGGCACGAGGCCCCTGAACATACTCTCTCGGCTACACGCTCGCTTTTCGAAAAGTCAAAAGTTTTGAGTTTGATCAAGTATTTATAAAAAATTAATCATGTTTATAATGTTTAACAAGTATCACTAGATAGACATTGGAACATACTTTTATAATAAATTTATTTAGATATATAAGATATTATTTTCTATATATATACTTGATCAAAGTTAAAAGAAATTTGATTTATCAAGAGGCGATATGTGTTTATTTTAGGAAGGAGAAAGTATGCCTTTACATGACACATGAAAGTTCTGTAATATTCGTTGTTCGTTGGTTCGTTAGATCGGGTACGAATCACAGTAGGAATAGCAAGATCTCGATTTGCAGTAGGTATACGAGGCCTAAAACAACTACTACCACGACTGCTAGTAAGAGGAAAGGATAACAGTGGAATGCGCAAACCGTCGCTGGGAGCAGGAGTAGCCGATCCGGAGGAAGCGCCGGTGTTGGGGTCGTTCGCCGGCGCCATGGGATCGGTGGTGCTTCCCGTCGCTGGCAGCGCCCCTCTCACGATCGGGATTAGGGTTAGGACGGTTTTCCTCGTACCTCGAGCCCCGGCCCCCCACCTCCTATATATAGCGCTGTGCGACGGGGGCCCACCAACCATATTGGGTTGGGCGCCCCCGATCAGGGCGCGAGAACAAGGCCCAAAAGGCCATTGGGCCTAATGGAGGGAGATCACTTCCAACATTCTCCCCCTTGATCTCTCATCACTTTCTTTGTTCTTTAATTTCATACTCAATCTTTTGATTCATATTTTTCTTGCTTCTATCCTATTCCATTGCAGATTAGTGCATTGAACTGTTTCATCGTCACAGCAATTAGTGCCGTTAGACTAACAGCCACAATACATTTCTCTGTTTGGAATGAAGTTTCTTCTGGGCCCTTCGTATGTTCGGGAATCATAGGCTTTCCCTTAAACCCATGCCGGCTACGTGTTCTCTGAACACGTTGGGCGGTAAGCCCTTTGTAAACGGATCCGCGAGCATTTTCTCTGTACTTATATGCTCAAGATTTATAATATGATCCCGAACTTTATCTTTTACAACATAGTACTTTATGTCAATGTGTTTGGCAGCACCACTTGACCTATTGTTGTAAGCATATTGTACCGCTGGGTTGTTATCACAATACAACCTCATCGGTTCATTTATATCATCAATCACTTTCAATCCGGGTATGAATTTCTTTAGCCAATTCACCTGCCCCGTTGCCTCATAGCATGCTATAAACTCGGCATACATTATCGAGGATGTAGTTACGGTTTGTTTGGAGCTTTTCCACGATATAGCCCCTCCTGCGAGAGTAAATATATATCCTGACGTGGATTTTCTTTCTTCTACCGCATAATCGGAATCTGAATACCCCTCTATCTTCAGGGAATCAGATCTTCTATACGTTAGCATGAGGCCTTTCGTACCCTGCAAATAACGCAGGACTTTCTTCATCAATTTCTAATGTTCTATTCCTGGATTCTTTTGATATCTGCCAAGTAACCCGGTGACAAAAGCCAAGTCAGGGCGTGTACACACTTGAGCATATTGTAAACTTCCAACTGCTGAAGCATACGGTACCGCTTTCATTCGGTTAATCTCATATTCATTCTTGGGACATTGATGTTCCCCATATCTATCGCCCTTGACAATAGGAGCAGGTGAAGAACTGCACGCATGCATACTAAATTTCTTCAAAACCTTTTCTATGTATGCCTTCTGCGACAGTCCCAGTACCCCCTTTCTTCTATCTCGGTGAATCTCTATTCCCAAAACAAACGAGGCCTCACCGAGATCTTTCATATCGAAGTTTGAGGACAAGAATTTCTTCGTTTCTATTAGTAGACTGACATCACTGCTAGCAAGCAGGATATCATCCACATACAGAATTAGGAATATATACTTTCCATTCTTGAATTTTGCGTAAACGCAATTGTCCTCAACATTTTCCTTAAACCCAAAACCTTTTATCGTTCTATCAAATTTCAAATACCACTGTCTTGAGGCTTGTTTCAATCCGTAGATTGATTTCTTTAGGCGGCATCCCATATTTTCTTTTCCTTTTACAACAAAACCTTTCGGTTGTGCTATATAAACATTTTCTTCCAAATCCCCGTTAAGGAACGCCGTTCTTACATCCATTTGATGTAACTCCAAATCATAGTGGGCCACAAGTGCCATTATAATTCTGAAAGAATCTTTACATGAGACTGGAGAAAACGTCTCATTGTAATCAATCCCTTCTCTTTGCGTAAAGCCTTTCGCCACAAGTCGCGCTTTAAATCTTTCTATGTTCCCTTGGGAGTCATATTTTGTTTTGTAGATCCATTTACAACCTACTGTTTTGGCTCCTTTAGGAATAATTTCCAAGTCCCAAACTTTGTTGGTACTCATTGATTTCATTTCATCTTCCATGGCCTTAAGCCACTTTGATGAGTGGTCGCTTCTCATGGCTTCTTCAAATGAGGTGGGATCATCCCCCATCTGAAATTCTTCTGTTTCATAAACTTCATAGTCATTAGAAATAGCTGACCTTCTTGTTCTTTGAGACCTTCTAGGGGCCTCTGGCACTTGTTCCACATTGGGCTGTTGTTGTTCTTCCTCATGTGCGACATTTGGTTCTCTGGGTTCCTCAAGGACAGCCTCCTCAAGGACAGGTTCCTCATGTTCATTTATTGTCGCCATGGGAGAACTTGCAATAGGTGTTGGCTCCATAGTGTCCTGCACTGTGGGCTCAACAGCAACAGGTAGCGTAAAGAATGGTTCTTCAACCATTGGAGTGGGTACATGTACCCGTTTCTCCTGTAGGCTTATTTCTCATGCTACCATGCTCCCCCTGATCATGTTATACTCCAAGAACACAGCGTGTCTTGTTTCTACAGTTTTCGTATGTCTGTTAGGACAATAAAATCGATATCCTTTTGATCTTTCTGGATAGCCAATGAAATGGTAGCTGACTGTCTTAGAGTCTAACTTTCCTATGTTTGGGTTAAACACTTTTGCCTCAGCTGGACAGCCCCACACACGCAAATGGTTAAGTGAGGGTTCTCTTCCTGTCCATAATTCATACGGTGTTTTAGGCACTGATTTGCTTGGTACTCGATTAAGTATGTGAATGGCGGTTTTCAGTGCCTCCATCCATAAACTAATCGGCAAAGTGGAGTAACTTATCATGCTTCTTACCATATCCATTAGGGTACGGTTACGTCTTTCAGCCACTCCATTCTACTGAGCCTCCCCCGGTGTGGAGTACTGAGCGACTATGCTATTTTCCTATAGAAATTTTGCAAACGGTCCAGGAATTTGGCCATATGGGGTATGTCGCCCATAGTACTCTCCACCTCGGTCTGATCGTACAATCTTTATTTTCTTATCATGCTGATTTTCAACCTCAGCTTTAAATATTTTGAATTTATCCAATGCTTCCGATCTTTCTTTAATTGGATAAATATAGCCATAACGAGAGTAGTCGTCTGTGAATGTTATAAATGAATCATAACCATCCACGCTTTTCACAGGAAATGGACCACATATATCAGTGTGGATTATTTCTAAAGTTCCTATGCTTCGTTTGGCATTTTTCTTAATTTTCTTGACATACTTTCCTTTGATGCAATCAACGCATTGTTCTAAATCTGAAAATTCTAAGTGCGGAAGAATTGATTCTTTGATTAGTCGTTCCATTCTCCCCCTCGAAATATGGCCCAAGCGACAGTGCCATAATTTCGAAGAGGCATCATCAATTCGCTTCCGCTTCTTAGTTACATTCGCAGATGGGGAATCATTTATATTCTCATCGCATACATTGTTCGCATTTTCATCAAGAGATAACAAATAAAGCTTGTCTTGTCGGAAGGCAAGACCAACACATTTATTGTTAACGAGTATCTTACATTTGTCATCACCAAAATGGCAATCAATTCTGTCATCATCAAGTTTTGAAACACTTATCAAATTTCTTCGCAAAGAGGGAACATAAAGTACTTCTTTAAGTCTAAGTACAAAGCCGTTGTTCAATTCTAAAGATAAATCTCCAATCGCTTCAACGTCGGCTTGTACTCCATTTGCCACTTTAATCGTTCTTTCTCCTCTTTGCAAGGTTCTCGTCCCACTTAACCCCTGTAAGGAATTTGCAACATGAGTAGTTGCTCCTGAATCAACCCACCAAGTGGATTTAGCATAACATAAATACAGGGATTCATCTACAAATGTAATAAATTCATTACCTCTTTTCAGTAGAGATTTCAGGAAGTCAGGACAGTCTCTCTTGTAGTGTCCCTTCTTAAAGCAGTGCTTGCATTGATCCTTTTCAGCTCCACCATAGGAGTTGCTCTGCTGATTTTTAGGTTCCTGGGGTTTCTTTCCCTGTGAGTTTGAGGAAGAGGCCTTGTCCCACTTGGGTTTCCCCTGTGGTTTAGAATTCTTGCTATTAAAGTTCTTTCTTTTATTATCCTTCCCAAAATGGGCGGACTCATTCTGTGAGGATTTTATCCTCTCCTCTTCTTGAGCACACATTGAGATAAGTCTTTCTATGCCCCATCTTTTAGGCTGCATATTATAGTTCACAATGAAAGTATCATATTTTTTTGATCGTGAAGAACACTGTAACCCTAACCGGGTACTAGATAGAAAACCGAACCCTAAAGACCCTAACCCCATCTCCATTTTTCCATCCGGATCGGCAAGAACGAACCCTAAACCTAACATTTTCCCCATTCGGATCAACCCGAAAAGAACAACTCGAAGAAAGAAAGAAGGGGGAAAAGAAGGGGTGGGATTAGGGTGCGCCGGATGGATATGCCGGCGCCGGAGAAGAAACCGAGCCGGGGGCGAGCTCGCCGGGCCCGGATGAGATAGCACCGCGGCCAGGCCGCTCGACGGCGGCGTGCTCACCCGTTGGGGAGCACGCGCGCCGGCGAGGGGGCCGGCGACGGCGCAGAGAATCGGCGGCGGCTATCCCGGGCGGCTTCCCGTGCGGCTGCGGGTGGAGAAATGCGGCTTCCCGTGCGGCTGCGGGTGGAGAAGAAACCGAAAATGGCTTTTAGGGTTTGGAGGTAGCTGACCGGCGTTTTGTTGAACCGAGAAACGAGCTCCACCGTCCGATTGAAACGGACGATCCGGATGAATCGACGAACGGCTGGGCCAGATTAGGCCCAGGCGGGCGCGCTCACCGGGCGGAAATCCCGGCCCAGGCCTAGGTTGCGGCCTGGGCGCGGCACCTGCTCCGGCCACGGGCCGTTGTTTTTTTTTTTGGCGAACTGGGCTGACTTGATCGGTTGGGCCGCGCGCTGCCAGTTGGGCCGCTGGGCCGTGCACCCCTGCGGGTCAAGCCAGGTCGTGCGCTGCCGGTCGGCTGGGCCACTGGGCCGCGCGCCATTGGCCAGGAAGAAAGGCCTGTGGGCCAAAATTAAAGAAGAAGAAAAGTTTCATAATTTTTTTTTCCGGAAGCAATCTTTATATGAATTCGATGAATATTTGAATGAATTTGAATAGAATTTTGATATGAACTTTCGTGCAATATTGTCCAACGACATTTTGCTCAGAAAATAATGAATTTTTTTTAGTGCTTCTAGAAAATAACGTTATGAAAAATTTATTATTGTTTCCGCTGCGTACTTGATATAATTATTTTCATTATCAAATTCGAACCAATGGGAGAATTTGATTTTGAAAAATGAATAATAATTAAAGATGAATTGTAGTATTGTTATTTTCTGACCAACATTGTTAATAACAATATTATAATTTTGATTCATGAAAATTGTGCATTAATTTTATTTCTGCCCAACGGTGATGTAAAATTATTGCATAGATGAATTATATGTTTCAATTTGACCAATATTGAGTTAAAGCATATGATTTCATGTATAAATGTTTCTCACTTACTCTGATGTGGTTTCAGGAGGCAAATGCATTGTGAACATCGCGAACATTCCGACACTCAACGGGACTAATTACCGTGTGTGGCGGGAGAAATATGAACTTGAACTTGCGTTGGGAGAGGTCGATTATGCCATCATCTCACCGTGTCCCACTGAACCTGTGGATCCGGTGAGAGAAGAAAATGAATCTGACGCTGATTTCACTGCTCGAAAGCGTGATCATGCTGAGATAAGAATGAAATATGATCTTGAACATAGGCAATGGACCCTCTCCAACCGCAAGTGCTTATTGGTAGCTAAGGCCACCATAGAAGAACAGATAAGGGGCTCAATCCCTGAATGTGCTACTGCCACAGAATATCTTGATAAAATCAAGAGTCAGTTTACTGGGTCTACCAAGGCCACAGCAAGTTCACTGATAAAGAAGCTTGTGAATGAAAAATATACTGGTGGTAGCATCAGAGAGCACATTTTGAAGATGAACACCACGGCATCTAAGCTAAAAGAGATGAATTTGAAGGAAGATGATTTCCTGATTCATTTGATTTTTGCTTCACTGCCAAAAGAATATGATACTTTCATTGTGAACTATAATATGCAGCCTGAAAGATGGGGCATAGAAAGACTTATCTCAATGTGTGCTCAAGAAGAGGAGAGGATAAAAGTGGAATGCGCAAACCGTCGCTGGGAGCAGGAGTAGCCGATCCGGAGGAAGCACCGGTGTTGGGGTCGTTCGCCGGCGCCATGGGATCGGTGGTGCTTCCCGTCGCTGGCAGCGCCCCTCTCACGATCGGGATTAGGGTTAGGAATGTCGGTGGGGAACTGGCTGCGCGGTTTTCCTCGTACCTCGAGCCCCGGCCCCCCACCTCCTATATATAGCGCTGTGCGACGGGGGCCCACCAACCATATTGGGTTGGACGCCCCCGATCAGGGCGCGAGAACAAGGCCCAAAAGGCCGTTGGGCCTAATGGAGGGAGATCACTTCCAACAAGTTCATGTTAGGAGTCATAGGGAGCGAGAAAGAATAAATATGAAACTAATGGAAAACATATGTATAAGAGCAGGGCTCTTAAAATGGAATGTAAAGTGAATTAGTGCACGCCTATACTGAATGTAAAATGCAAATTTGTTTCTATGCGCACTTCCTACCTGTACTGGTTGAAGATTTTTTTTTCCTACTAAGGCCCTGTTTAGATCTCTCCAGTTTTTGTCAGTTTTTAAGAATCTGGCTTTTATAAACTGGGTGGGATCCAAAATGGGTTTGATTTGTGCCTCAGGCCTTAGCTAACAACTGCTGCTAGCGCCCAGCTAGTCAGCCTTCTCTCTTGTTTGCAGGAATTCCAATTTGATGATAGTCCGGATGTGAGGCTAATGAAGTTGACAGGCAAAGCATACACTGCCAAGGACGCCTATAAGGCTCTCGACCAAGTGCAGGACACTCCAGACCACCACGGACGGCGCATTTGGGAGACCCGTGTGCCCAACAAAGTCAAGGTGTTTGCTTGGTTGTACTTCAAAGACAGACTCAACACAAGATCTAACCTCCACGCAAAACACATTCTAGAAGATGGAGATTGCCAGAGGTGTGCCAACGCGGTGGAAGACAGACATCACACATTCTTCTGTTGCCCGGCCAGCTCTGAGATTTAGAGAAAGCTTGGTCTTGCCAATGTCGGTTCCCTCTCTGATTAAGACGTCTGGAATGCTAGCACCCCAACAGGCCTAAGTGCCGAGATCTGGCCATTCGTTCTGCTCACTATCCTTTGGCGATTACGGGACTCTAGGAATGGTGAAATTTTCCGGAACGAAGCAGCCCATAGCCGTGTAATCATACCTAGAATCTGTGATGACTTTGTAATTTCGCGCAAACGCCTCAAGCATGATCATGATGTAAACGGTCTCAATTTCTGGCGCACCTATTTCCTTGCTTGTAACTCTGCTACCTCCTCCAACTAGCTGGAGTGTTATTTCAGTTTAATGGAATTTGGTGGGGAAGCCCCCCCCCCCCCCCCCCCCCCCCCCCCCGTGTGTTTTGTTTAAAAAAAATACACCTCACCATTTTTTGCTCATAATCCAGATTTTAGAAACCAGAGACAAAAACTAGTTTTTAAGAATCTGAAACTGATCCAAATAGGCCTTAAAACGAAGCTCCTATACATGCACCGACACAAACTAGGATAGACGTCAGTGTAAAGATTTATCCAATAGACTAATAGATCTTGACATTCATTAGAAGTGGCACGTATCGACGTGCACGTGATCTACTATTAAGAACAATCAATCCTAGATGTGAGCGTTATTCGTATTAAGTTCAAACTCGAACATGTTCCAACAAAAAAAAATCTAGCCAAAATGCACTTAGTTTGCTGGATGCTGTTGTCCTATATATTGTGAGCATAGTGGACCGAGCGGTGACAATCAAAACACTAGTTATAAAAAAACTTATCTCAGGCCCATTTCATATTTTCACCTCTTTGGTTATTAGTTATTGCGCTGCTTTTTGGAGAGAAAGGAGATGCCACATGGCACAATTAAAAAATGCCAATCAACCTATAACGGGATGAAGGATGATGGTTCTACTATCCTTTTTTTTGGTATAATGAAGCTAAGAGAAAGAATAAATATTTTTTTTACTTTTTCTTTATGGCAATATTTTGTTGACCAATCTGCAATACCTAGCTATTTCGATAATTTGTAAGAACACATTGAACGTTTTGAATCTGAACTGCAATTGTTGACTTTTCTTAAAAGTTGCAACGTATATTAATGTGCATCTTATTTGTTGCGTTAACCATCAACGTTCATGGGTAGCTGATCAGGTGTACCCCTAAACCAATTAGAGGCTTGTTTTTTTTCTATATACTAAAATAAGATCTGATTGTACGATTTTTCAAATTTGTTTATGTACGTGCAATGTATTTATGCGGGCCAGGTGAATGTTGTGTGTGAGCATCCGCGAATATATTTTGTTTTCTAATTTTGAAACTAAGATCCAAAATCATCAAAAATAAAGATGAAGCCAGAAAAAATTCATGAAATGGGTATTTTGATGAAAGGAGGACCAACAAAAAGAAACATAATACGAGGAAACATCCATCTCAATTTTCATTGGCCAAATCTTCTTAGCCAGCGCCCATCTTAGTCCTGGCCCCAAGCATTTCTAGCCCAACTAAAGCCCATGCGAACCCAAAAACGAGTCACTAGTTTTCAACAATATTTATATCGACTCAATATATGTCCTTGCACTAGGAAGAGGCCTAGCTAGGGCCATCTTGTCAAGACCTATTCACCTATTGCAGCATGTACATATGTCGCCCGCTCGCTCTGCTTGCAGGACGGACCCATACTCGTCCGCGCCGCCCCACTCGCGTCCGCACCGCACACGGCGAGCCCGATGCGCTAGGTGCTCACTAGCTCGCTCCCGGACTCACGCCTCCCATCGCGGCCATGCTCCATCCTTCTACCCCTGCCCCTGCCGAGGTCCGTGTCGCTGACGAACTCCACACCGACGACCTGCACGACTTCGAGCTCTGCGTCGACGAGCTTACATTCGTCCAAACAACAAGTAGATGTCATGCTGAAAGCGCATGTTGCAATAGTATGTTTCAAGTGTTTCAGATGTTTCAGAAGTATGTTGCAAGTGTTGTATATCAATGTTGCAAAAGTAGATCGGGATATTGTGCAAGTTGTAATGGCTATACACGTATGTTTTCAAGTTTATGTTCCAAATGTTTCATCTGTTTCAGACGAATGTTGCAGGTGTTTTGTCTGGATGTTGCAAAAGTAGAACTAAATGTTACATATACATGCATGTTGCAAGCATATGTTTCAAGTGTTTTCAGGTGTTTCATATGTATGTTTGCAATTGTTCTATCCGGACGTTGCATATATTTGTAATGGTTTTTAAATGTTTCTTAGGCGTTTTTGCAAGTTTTCGAAAATTTGTTTCAAGTGTTTCATCTGTCTTTTTTGTATTTTACAATTGTTGCATCTAAATATTTTAAAAGTAGATCGGGTGTTACACACGGGATACGCGTGAAAAGCGGCCAGCGGCGCGGACGACGTCTGGGACAGCGTGGAACCAATACTGGTGCATTTTCTAGTGAGCCCGATGTACTAGCCGCTCGTTTGCTCCTGTGCGGTAGAGTCAGGACGCTAGCAAGTCCATTGCGTTTTTCGCTAGCAGCGCGGGTCCTGGTCTCTCTCTTGGGTGGGGCGCAATTATCTCGCTCGAAGGAGGCTTCTGTCTTCGTTTCCTTGTCACCTTGTGGGAGTGGGGAGCAGAGATCGAGCCCGTTCGTAATCAGCCACATGTCGAAATCGACTAGGAACAAGGCCTGCGTGGTGCACTCGTGCGTATAAATTCTGTCACGTACGTACGTGCGTTCTCCGTGTCGCGGTCGGAATCGTATGACTACGATGCATGTCTTTATCAAATACATATGGCCGTCTTAATAATTTATATAATCAGCTAATCTGGCAGGTAGCTGCAGCCATCGACGCGAATTAGAGATCCAGCAATACATATACGCAAATAAATACAGGGTCTTGTTACTCTTCGTCCTTTGACGAGCGAGATCGATGTCACAGCCAGCGGCCACCGTGCCGGCCGTGCAGCAACCGCTGCGGCCGGGAGCAGGAGCACACCAGGAGCTGGGCGAGTTCGTGGACGTCGACCTGGGACAGCAGCAGCCATCGGCGGCGGCGGCAGGCTGCAGCAGCGCCATAGGGCGCTTCTGTGGAGCGATCAGAGACCAGGTCTTGGGCTGCCTCTTCTCGTGTTTGCTGCGGCCTCCGTGCGACGATAGGAACGAGGATTGAGAATTCCAAGCTGGCGAGAATCAGATAGAAGAGGGACCAGCCTTAGAGCATGTACATGTACAATCGCGGTGCTCAGGGAACATATACATGTACTATGACTCTTTGACTATTAGGGGGAAAAACAAGGAAGCTGCTGTGTCTCTGTCTTTTTTATTTTCTCCTGGTGCTTATATGTACATAACAGTGGATACGATGCTTATATTTGCTCCAGGTGCTTAGATATGCTAACAAAAAAAAGTAGTTATTAAGTTTATTTAAACACCTATTCGTTTTGGAAAGATTAGATTTCATGAATCATGATGTATATTTAGATGATGCAGCAGTATCTCTCTTTTAAGCACTCACGTTACATGCCAGAGAGTGAAATACTCGTGAATTCACTTCTTTTGGTCAACCAGATCATCACCATCTTCAGCAGAGGGTCAGGAGCTATATACATGGACTGCACCGTACCATCTACTATGGGAGTGAACACTGTGGCTTGGCTCTAACATATCAGACTTCCTAATATAATAAATTAAAACGTCCTTCCTGCATGCGCCCTCTTGCAAACCCGAAGACTAGGCACCGATGCCACCGAGACGGATCGCAGGTTCAGTTTCTGGAACAAAGAGGTATGCAGTGCTAGCTGTTTCTGGAACAGATAGATTTTCAGGAGTTCAGCGACACAAAGCAAAACACACAACGGTAAATTTTGGAGACGAAGAATGTCGCCAGAGGCCCGTACCTTTCCTGGGCTTTCCTGCTCACTTTGCACACCTCCGTGGGCCAAAGAAGCTAAACAAGTACGGAAAATACTCTGGTGAAGGCTCTCCTATCACGAACGCTTCTCCCCAGGCCCACGGACCGGCTAACACGCCTCCTCCCGTCGATCTTCATTCCTTCACTGATAAAAAAAATACGGAGTGACATTTTCCTATCTTGCATCGGCTGTCGCAGCCTTCCCCACTTCCCCAGTCCCCACTGCCACAGGCGCCTCCACCGCACCGCCTGCCCGCTCCCCTGCTCTGCTCTGCTTCGTCGTCGACGGTCACCCCACGCTGCTTCTGCTTCGCCGCTCCTGCTGCTTGCTCTGTCGCTCGCTCTGCCTGACGGCGCGGGCACCGCCACGCCCACGCTGCGTCCGCCAGCTAGCCACTGAGGCCGCTGCGTGCGTGCTCACGCCCAACGATGCCACCAGGTGTGCCACCAGCGCAAGGAGAAGCTCCGGGCCTTGGAGCGGAAGCTCTCCGGCCTCGCCTCCTGCTACAGTTGGATAGTGATTTGTTTAGGCTACACAAACACTTGTTTTGTCTAAAAACTTTCGCCGACACTTTTTTGGTTAGAAGGAGAAATGCCGACATTTAGAGTGTAGCCTTACTGTACTTTTGGTGACTGTTTGTGTGACGCTAAAAGGTTATACAATTGCCAACACACAATGTGTCGTCAAAACCCTAAATTTACCAACACATAAGTGTAGGGAAAAAGTGGGTCATGGTGTAGTGTGCGGTGCCCCGGTGCAAATGGCGGAGGAGACGGTACTGGGATACGATGCATGTTTGAAGTGTACATTTTAAATGTTTCAGATATTTTAGAGGTATGTTGTGAGTGTTTTGTACGGATGTTGCAAAAGTAGATCGGGATGTTGCATATGTTGCAATGGTTGTACACGTATGTTGCAAGCGTCTGTCCCCAATGTTTCATCTGTTTCCAGATGTATGTTGCAAGTGTGTTTATCTGGATGTTGCATATGTTTCACACATATGTTGTAAATGTTTTATTTTGATGTTGTGTATGTTTGCAATGTTTTTCAAGTGTTTTCAGGTGTTTCAAATGCATGTTTCAAGTATTTCATCTATCTTTTTTTTGTATGTTGCAAGTGTGCAACTGGATGTTTCAAAAGTAGATCAGATGTTGCATATGAGATCCGTGTGAGAAGTGGGAGGGGGCGCGAGCGGTCCCTGCGTGGGCGCGGGTGATGCAGGCGCGGTCGAGTGATGTCAGGGTGATGCGGGCCCACATGTGGATGCGCGAAAATAGCAGCCACGGGTGTCCAGACGTCCAGGTGCTAGCAGTGCCGAAACAAGTATGAGTCTAGCCCGCTTAGCCCATTGGTTCATGTCACCTCGCTAAATAAAACCAGAAGAAGGTAAAAAATACTCTCTCCACTTCAACTATAGGTTGTATTATGATTAAAACGGGGTGTAAATTTCAAAAATTTTAACCGACCATTCTCCAATTTCATATATTGATTATGTTTGCAACAGTAAAATAATCGATTGTTGGTAGTACATTTCTCCAAAATTTAATAAGCCTTGTAAAAATAAATGGAGAGAGTACGAAATTTGGTGAAAATAATAATATGTCATGGAAAGCCCCAACGCCAGATTCACATATTAAAATTCAAATAGGATTTATATCTCTTTCACAAAAAAAGGATTCATATTTTACGTGTATATTTTTTTATCAATGGCTTAACTAAAAGCATTTCCAGCAGCTGTCACACCCGATTTTAAGGACGAAACCAGATAAGTGTAATACCAAGAGACAAATGCTTAATAAATAACGTACTTAGTATATAAACATAACCTCAGAGTGCAAACAATGGAAAAACAACTCCGATCTTCGGGTGTAGACTTTGCTTCACAGGAACAAACTGACTGGTTGATCACAAGTCTAAAACTCCAGAGACTATCCTGAGGTGTGGGAAATAGCAAGAGTGAGTCCACGTCGAACTCCGCAAGCATAGCAAGTATAGATCCCATAAACTCATGATCAATGTAACATAATCAATATAAAGTATAATCGATAAGTAAATGAGCATCTTAACAAAACAAGAATCATCATCTTTAATGTAGATGTCTCTAAGGCCGCTCGTGTCCGTGAGCACGGCTAGTATACCAGTTTATTAAACTCTGCGCAAAGGTGTACACTTTCACTGTGAGTCGTGATTTACCCTTTCGCCTGAGGTAGCTAACCTCTTGACCCACTTCCAAGGAAGGTCAGCAGGGTTCACTATGAAGCCTTTCAAAGGTTCGTCTAACAAGTTAGGGCCGCTAGGTTTTCAAAGTCAGTCTGTGTGATACAACCAGTCCCAGGGATCCACAGTCTGCTTTTCCCCATTTGCGCCACAAGGGTAACCTCTAACAAGCTAGAAAAGGTCCTTATACCGAGCTAAAGCCAGAGCCATATAGCCCTCACAGTTATACTGTAAATCCCGGAGGTTCACGTACACACAAGATCTTATGTTGCTAAAAAGTCATTTCTCAACCATCATAGCTCTTACATTAATTAAGTCACAAGATCATGGTCACAGAAAGAATACCCAAACTATACTTGCCTTAGTTTGTACACTCCTGCTGGTCCTGCTGGTCTTCGAAGTACTCCTGGCTCCCAACGTACTCCTCACCGTCTGACTCGACCAACACGGCAACATACACATTTCAGGAGCATTCATGCATAGCAAACAACCTATAATTAGAACAGTAAACCAGCAGTATAAAAACAAGATAAAAAGTTTATGAACGTATTCTACGCCTTGCTACGGTCACATCAACACGAAGATCACAAAAATCGGAGCTAAAACGCAAAAGTTGCGAATTATTTAGGGTTCCAAAAGCTAGCTATTAAACTAGACTTAATCGAGAAATTCAAAAACTTTTAACAGGTCTAACAGTAGCACTAATGCGTATATTATGAAATTACGAACCTAACACAAGTTGAACGGGTCGAATCGGAGCTAAAACGACGATTTTATAAACGTTTTACTACAGTGGCAGTTCTGTAATTAATCTGAAAACGTATTTTTCATATAAACCAAAGAAACTACGTTTTCCGAAAGAGAATGCGTACTCCGGAAATACGCCAAGGACGGCGGGTTGGATAAGCAAGAAACCAAGGGTCTCTTTAAGAAAAAGGACCCATGAAGGGGTATGGGCGATCCTGGGCCGTTGATCAAGTGATGGACGGCCGAGAAAAGATGGGGGAAGGGAGAGAGAGGCCGAGTCGCCGGATTTTGGGGAGGAGACGGCGGCGCCGCCATGGCCGGCGATGGGACCTCACCGGAGTTGGCCTAACCGACACTATGGTACACGGTTTTCAAAACCAAGAGCACCGGGGTGATGCGGGGAGGAAGGTGAACTCGCCCCGGAGCAAAACACGGCCATAGGGTAAGCCCGAGCGGCTCCCGCCATGGACGGCGACGAAAAACTCATCGGAGCTCGTGGACACGGCCATAGAGACTAAAATTCGAGAAGGTAAAAGCATAGGAAGATAGAGGGGAGTACGGGGAAGCCCACCACGGCTTTAAACGAGATGGGGACGGCTCTGGAACGGCGGTCCACGGGAGCGGCGGAAGGTGGCTCCGGTGGTGATTTGCGCTGCGGTTCTATGGCGTAGCAAAACCGTGAGAGAGGGAGTTGGAGTGGGAAAGGAGGGCGGAGCCAGGTCACGCTGCCCCTTAAAAGGACCCGAGGCGCGGGGGGGGGGGGGAGAACGCTCCCACGACGCGAAGTGGGCGCGGGGCGGCGGTTGCCTTCATGACCGAGTGGAGAGCGGCTGGAGGTTGGAGATGAAAGCGCCGACAGGTGGGCCCGGCATGTCAGCGGCTCAAGGGAGAATGGCGCAGCAACGGACGCTGGCTCGGTTGGGCTGGGCCGCGGCCCAAGAGAAGGAGCGTGGGGAGGGAAGAGTGGGTCGGCCGGGAAGCTGGGCCACTAGGCCGAAATGGAGGGAGTGAAGGCGGGAGAGAATTGTTTTTCTTTTTCTGAGTTGAATTTTCAAATCACATTTCCAAAAGGTTTTTAAATCTTTTAGCACTTGGACCAAAACCAACCATCACAATAAAATGCAGCAGCATGAGTGCATCAAGGAGTTGCTAACCTTATGATAAATTTTAATTTCACAAAAATTTATTATCCCCTATATTTGAATGCACACTCAAATACATAAATAAATCAATTTCCACTATTTTGAAACAAAACAAAATTTAGGATGTTACAATTCTACCCCCCTTAAGAGGAATCTCGTCCTCGAGATTCGGATGATTGCGATCATAGAGATAATGACATGACACTCTGTCTTTATACGATCCTCATTTTCCAAATTACATCTTTCGTCGAGAGCCATGAGGCAGTTTCTCAGATCCCAACTGACTAATCTGCCTAAACATGATCATCTCTCATATTGAGCTCCTCCAAAGTCGTTTGTTCCTCTACTCTAACTTCTGTAAACTCATGGTCCACTTTGCTATCCTCGGTGTACCTATCTTCTAATTGGTCATTCTCGTCTTTCTCAGGTGAGAGTCGACCACCTTGATACTCAATTCTTTTCCCTGACGATGTTGTTAAGAGCATTGTGCACCGAGTACCATGAATCACTCCTTTCTGCGCACACAACCATCCATTACCAAGAACCACGGGGATATTAAGTGACTCTAACACAATGAGGGTTACGGTGAAGTTTTCCTTGTTTATGACAAGACTGACGTTCGGGCATATCTGATCTGCCTATATTTCTCCCACTGGAGTTTGAACTAGCAAAGGCCTCTTCGTTGGACACTTCACCATCTTGCACGTTTCTACCATGTCGGTGGAAATGAAAGAATGTGAAGCACTAGGGTCAAATAGAGCAAAAACTTGTACTGAGCTTACTTGAATATAACCACCCACTGCTTTGGTAGCTCCATGAATGTTATCCATATTCACGTTGCTCAGTCTTCCATTGACATAGTTTCGCTGCGCTTTGCTTCCTTGAGCAGGCTTCTTATGGGCTTTCCTTTTTCGCTTTCGTCATGGTGGATTCTGACTCAGTTCACTCTCAACTTGCTCTTCAACATTGTTGTTTTGATAGTGCTCAGCTTCATCATACCCATAACATCCTTCAATGGCAGAAACATCAGCCTTTTCCCACATATCAGTGCGAGACGTCATATAGGGCTCCTGAGTCATGGGATACTACACTTCCTGTTATCAAGTGACCAACATCAGCAACACGAGCAAGCATTGATGATCATAATCATGAGCTATCTAAAGGGACAACTCTCGCCTCCATAGATCTAAAATTATCAACCTTGTACACAGGACATTTTTGCTTGAGAGTGGCAACTCAATCATGGAGACTAACCAATACTTCCAAGTAAAGAATTAAATCTTAATAAACCTTCTTTACATTGGCTACCCCCTTAAAATAAGGGACACCAAATAAGGTAGCTTGAACATTTTGCTAGATGAGCTAACTAGCATCCATACATTCTATTATCCTAATGATTCTTTTGTGCATAGGTAGAAACAAGAAATCTGAAGTTCCTCGCGAGCAGAAAATCAGCAACGCGGTAAAACTGCTACAACTCTCGTTTTGTAATTCCAATGAAGTTCCACCTTATACCGATGGAAAGCTTATGAAATTTCCTGAAACTTTCTTATAGAACACTTTTCCAAATTCTGTAGATGACTTGGTCGAAAACAGCACATAACAGATTCTGTTCCAATTTTCAGACAGCACAGTTGCATCGTCTTGTGATTTTTGTATCTCCCAAACCAAAATAGCTATGAGGGTGGTTCTTGCGGCTAGGTAAAGATCTCGAAGCCTAATGTTGTCCAGAATTTTCTCATGATTTATGGTCGTTCAAAGACAGATGTATAAGCCAAATGAGACAGACTGCTCTAAAAGGATAGGATGTAGAGAGTCAAAATAAACCAACCCATCTACCTATTCACTAATCCTTATATCTTAAGCCTATATCTAAATGAAATTATGGGATCCACAAATTCATTGCAATCATTACAAAGATCTAATACAAGCATAGACATAAAGACAATCCAACAAGGCAATATAGGAGCACAACTCAACAATGACTCCACTTGCGATGCTATCGTTTTCTTCGTATAAAGGGAAAAGATCCTAATGCTTCTCTTTCGATATCGCAAGAAGATGGTAAGATGAGGTTCTAAAAGCATACCAATTCAAGGAGTGAAGATGAGAACAAAGACTTTTAAAATAAGCAACAAGGCAGGGATAATTTCAAGGGCAAGGATACAGTATGAAAAAAATACCAAGGTTTATAGAACAAGGATTGTTATAGCAGTTTCAAAACCTTAACACGACCCATTTCTAACTAGGCTTGCGTCCTACAGTCAGCATTACTCTGATACCACTTTGTCACACCCGATTTTAAGGACGAAACCAGATAAGTGTAATACCAAGAGACAAATGCTTAATAAATAACGTACATAGTATATAAACATAACCTCAGAGTGCAAACAACGGAAAAACAACTCCGATCTTCGGGTGTAGACTTTGCTCCACAGGAACAAACTGACTGGTTGATCACAAGTCTAAAACTCCAGAGACTATCCTGAGGTGTGGGAAATAGCAAGAGTGAGTCCATGTCGAACTCCGCAAGCATAGCAAGTATATATCCCATAAACTCATGATCAATGTAACATAATCAATATAAAGTATAATCGATAAGTAAATGAGCATCTTAACAAAACAAGAATCATCATCTTTAATGTAGATGTCTCCAAGGCCGCTCATGTCCGTGAGCACGGCTAGTATACCAGTTTATTAAACTCTGCGCAGAGGTGTACACTTTCACTGTGAGTCGTGATTTACCCTTTCGCCTGAGGTAGCTAACCTCTTGACCCACTTCCAAGGAAGGTAGGCAGGGTTCACTATAAAGCCTTTCAAAGGTTCGTCTAACAAGTTAGGGCCGCTAGGTTTCCAAAGTCAGTCTGTGTGATACAACCAGTCCCAGGGATCCACAGTCTGCTTTTTCCCATTTGCGCCACAAGGGTAACCTCTAACAAGCTAGAAAAGGTCCTCATACCGAGCTAAAGCCAGAGCCATATAGCCCTCACAGTTGTACTGTAAATCCTGGAGGTTCACGTACAGACAAGATCTTATGTTGCTAAAAAGTCATTTCTCAACCATCATAGCTCTTACATTAATTAAGTCACAAGATCATGGTCACAGAAAGAATACCCAAACTATACTTGCCTTAGTTTGCACACTCCAGCTGGTCCTGCTGGTCTTCGAAGTACTCCTGGCTCCCAACGTACTCCTCACCGTCTGACTCGACCAACACGGCAACATACACATTTCAGGAGCATTCATGCATAGCAAATAACCTATAATTAGAACAGTACACCAGCAGTATAAAAACAACATAACAAGTTTATGAACGTATTCTACGCCTTGCTACGGTCACGTCAACGTGAAGATCACAAAAATCGGAGCTAAAACGCAAAAGTTGCGAATTATTTAGGGTTCCAAAAGCTAGCTATTAAACTAGACTTAATCGAGAAATTCAAAAACTTTTAATAGGTCTAACAGTAGCACTAATGCGTAGATTATGAAATTACGAACCTAACACAAGTTGAACAGGTCGAATCGGAGCTAAAACGACGATTTTATAAACGTTTTACTACAGTGGCAATTCTGTAATTAATCTGAAAACGTATTTTTCATATAAACTAAAGAAACTACGTTTTCCGAAAGAGAATGCGTACTCTGGAAATACGCCAAGGACGACGGGTTGGATAAGCAAGAAACCGAGGGTCTCTTTAAGAAAAAGGACCCACGAAGAGGTATGGGTGATCCTGGGTCGTTGATCAAGTGATGGACGACCGAGAAAAGATGGGGGAAGGGAGAGAGAGGCTGGGTCGCCGGATTTTGGGGAGGAGACGACGGCGCCGCCATGGCCGGCGATGGGACCTCACCGGAGTTGGCCTAACCGACGCTATGGTACACGATTTTCAAAACCAAGAGCACCGGGGTGATGCGGGGAGGAAGGTGAACTCGCCCCGGAGCAAAACATGGCCATGGGGTAAGCCCGAGTGGCTCCCGCCATGGACGTCGGCGAAAAACTCATCAGAGCTCGTGGACACGGCCATAGAGACTAAAATTTGAGAAGGTAAAAGCATGGGAAGATAGAGGGGAGTACGGGGAAGCTCACCACGGCTTCAAACGAGATGGGGACGACTCTGGAACGGCGGTCCACGGGAGCGGCGGAAGGTGGCTCCGGTGGTGATTTGCGCTGCGGTTCTATGGCGTAGCAAAACCGTGAGAGAGGGAGTTGGAGTGGGAAAGGAGGGCGGAGCCGGGTCACGCTGCCCCTTAAAAGGACCCGAGGCGCGGGGGGGAGGGGAGAGAACGCTCCCACGACGCGAAGTGGGCGCGGGGCGGCGGTTGCCTTCGTGACCGAGTGGAGAGCGGCTGGAGGTTGGAGATGAAAGCGCCGACAGGTGGGCCCGGCATGTCAGCGGCTCAAGGGAGAATGGCGCAGCAACGGACGCCGGCTCGGTTGGGCTGGGCCGCGGCCCAAGAGAAGGAGCGCGGGGAGGGAAGAGTGGGCCGGCCGGGAAGTTGGGCCACTAGGCCGAAATGGAGGTAGTGAAGGCGGGAGAGAATTGTTTTTCTTTTTCTGAGTTGAATTTTCAAATCACATTTCCAAAAGGTTTTTAAATCTTTTAGCACTTGGACCAAAACCAACCATCACAATAAAATGCAGTAGCATGAGTGCATCAAGGAGTTGCTAACCTTATGATAAATTTTAATTTCATAAAAATTTATTATCCCCTATATTTGAATGCACACTCAAATACATAAATAAATCAATTTCCAGAAACAAAACAAAATTTAGGATGTTACAGCAGCTCCCCAATAAAACTCCCCAAATAATGCCTTGTTCATTTGATTTCAAAATCAAAAAGATTTGATGGGGATTAAGAGAGATTTTGACATAAATGGGATTTAATCTCCTCGAGTCCCTTTGGTTTTTGGATCAAACGAACAAACGCTACCAAATTTGATAATGGGGCTACCGAAATAGATTCTTTTAGATTATTGGATATATGCTATCCTAGCCTCCTCTCAATGGCGATGCACCATCACCATTGGGGTCATCACTCAAGGACTTTTTGTCTGGAGTGGAAGACGTAGATCCTCGCGCGCTTCACATATGAGGCAAATGCTCTAATTCGACAAGGCGAGGGTTTGTTGTTCACACTCAAGCGTCCACACACTTGCTTCAATATCTTTACTGCGAAGTAGCCCTTCAGTCGCTCCCCCTCCTTCGCCTCCTCACTCTCCAATATTGCTGGTAATGTGGAAGAAGAATGTCCGATGAATAAGGGTTGGGATGAGTCTAACCTATTGTTGGAGATACAACTTCTGTTTGTTTAAGGAAAGATGATGAAGACGACGTTGGTGGACATTAAAAAATAGAAGAGCTACTGGGGACTCAAGTTAGAAAAAAAGCTTGGCTCCCCTATATAACAATTCTATATGATAAGGTCATAAGGCTAGTACTATAGGAGATAGTCAAAATTAAAGCGAAGATTTTTATTGTGTGTTTGTTCATGGGACCACGAGGGATGAGAAGCGGCGGTCCAGGTTTTGGTTTAGAGTTGAGTGGGATGAGAGATATCCCTCTAGGGATCCTCCCGTCTCCTTATAGGAGGGAACGGTGAGAGACGAGGTGGGATGAATGAGCCCATGAACCATTGTAATCCCAAAAATAGGCAAAGAGGTTGACAGGTGGACCCTACATGTCAGATTTGCCATGCCAAATATTTTGCTCTCAAAAGAAAAAACAGAAACCGTCGTATCTCCTTCAACCAAACCTGAAAGAAAATCAGTTTCATCCCTGGGTACTGTCCCACTACAACTAGGAACCAAACACCTGCAAGATGCCCATGAAATATGACTAAGGGCCATTCATTTAGCCCTAGTTCCCCTGGGATTTATTCCAGGTGAGCAAATATAGTATAAATTAACACAACATTCCAGGTTGGAATTATTCCCGGTCACCATTCCCTACCACCCCAGCCTAAGTTTTTTTTTGAACTTGCAAATACCACCAAGTTAACGTCCATACAATTGCCGTAACCATTACAGGGGAGGCGTATTTCTTTATCTCCTCCCCTCTCGTATTAAACCCTACCTTCCCAGCAATGGCGGGAACCCCAATTTCCGTCTCCGCACTTCCCGCCTCCCCCTCCCCCTCCCCCTCCCCCTCCCGTCCCCCAATCCGGCGATGAGCTCAGGCGGACGTGGCGGCAAGCGGCGGGGTCCCCCACCCCCCGCTCCCTCCGGGGCGGCGGCGAAGAGGGCCAACCCCAGCCCCGGCACGCCGCAGCCGCCTCCTCCCGCGGCGGGCGCGGCCGCCGCGGAGGAGGAGGACATGATGGACGAGGACGTGTTCCTGGATGAGTCCATCCTGGCGGAGGACGAGGCGGCGCTGCTGATGCTCCAGCGCGACGAGGCCCTCGCGTCCCGCCTCGCGCGGTGGAAGCGCCCCGCACTCGCCGCCGACCTCGCCGCCGGGTGCTCCCGCACCGTCGGTACGTCCCGGCCTCCTTTTCTCTCCCGGCGCTCGCCCTCCTGATCCGGGTCTTGATGGATTCAGGGTCCCGATATGGGTTGGTTGGGGTCTGACAAACTGTGTGGGGAGTGTGTTGTGGTTTCGATTTAGTACTGCTTTGGTGGATTGAGAATGATTTGGTGTCAACCAACTGTCATTTGGATACTTCTCATTTTTGGCAATGCTGTGTTAGTCAAGTCGCCTTAATACGGTCTGGGGCCGGAAATTTTTTTGTGCAGATATGTGATTTCGCTTGGGATTTGTAGTGTTCAGGAACTTTGGACCATGGTCCTTTGGTGAAATTTTGGGCAAAAAACGAGCAATTATTATTTTGGACTAGTATGTGCGTTTGTATATCAGGTTGACTAGTGAAGTTTATTGTTCGCCATTTTTGGATCCCTGGGTAGTTTAGGACAGGAAGAAAGGCACCTTTTCAGTGTCTGGTGCACTTTAGAACTGTGACTGTTTTACTAATTATGAGTGATGCAACTAGCTGCAATTGATGAATCATAGATGTAAATTTCAAATCAAGGGTTAAGGGTTTTAACTTTTAATTTAAAGATGAGTACACCTCCTGCTTCCTAGAAGTATCTCATAGACCTCTAATTTTTGTACAGCACTTCCATAGTCCTAGCTCAAAATTCTGATTGTATCACCTGCCAATCTGAGATTGATATTATAAGCAATCATGATACAGAAGATCATAAAATCACATAGCAGTTTTCCAAATGTTGGTATTTCTGAATTAATTTATGAATTGAACCTATTTTCTATCAAACTTACATTATTATATTTATATATGTTTAAACTCAGGATTTGCTTAACAGTCCTCTTGTACATTCTCAATGCCCATTCAGATTCAATGTTTCTTGCTACTTAAATAGATAGTCACCTAGTTTTGTTTTAATTTGAACTTGTATGAACATATATTCAGGATATTTGGCTTCACCTTACATTTTCTACTCTTCTATTTGTATTGGATATTCTAGCTTTTCAGCAGTTGGAAATAGATTATGTTATTGGTGAGAGCCACAAAGAATTGCTCCCCAACACATCTGGTTCGTCAGCCATACTCAGGATTTTTGGCGTTACCAGAGAAGGTAATACCTCGAGTACTCTATTATCTTTCAGTAAAGAATTATTATTGTCATATGGTTTTTGCTGACCTCTGATGCTATCCCTGTAACATTTTTAGGTCACAGCATATGCTGTCAGGTGCATGGATTTGAGCCATATTTCTATATTGGCTGTCCTTCAGGGATGGGTCCTGATGATATATCACGCTTTCACCAAACACTAGAGGTTTGTACTTACAATCATACCTTAAACTGAGCTTCTGAGGAAACAGAGCACTTTGGCAGTACATGGTTTCCTTATGGTTTCTTCTAACTGTACTGCAGGGGAGGATGAAGGAGTCAAATAGAAGCAGCAATGTTCCAAGGTTTGTGAAGAGAGTTGAGCTTGTGCAGAAGCAGACAATTATGCATTACCAAACGCAGCAATCTCAGCCTTTCCTCAAGATAGTAGTCGCTTTGCCCACCATGGTTGCTAGCTGTCGTGGTTAGTGGCACTCTTAAGACACAATACAACTATTATTGCTAAGTCTTGTAGATTGACCTCACTATCTTTTCTTTATTTAATGGATAACCTACAGAACAATTTTTTTTGGTTCCATGTCAATGTATTATCATGTGATTGTATGATCTTTACTTTATTCCTCTGGTCATCCAAGTTACTAGTCGTTTTTTTTCCTCTTTGCTGGCTCAAATGGCATATGTTTGCACATTTTAGGTATCCTGGAAAGGGGCATAACAATTGAAGGCCTTGGTTCAAAGAGTTTCCTGACATATGAAAGCAACATTCTTTTTGCCCTTCGTTTCATGATTGATTGCAATATTGTTGGTGGCAACTGGATTGAACTTCCTGCTGGGAAATACAGGAAAGCAGCCCGTGTCATGTCCTATTGTCAGCTAGAGCTAGATTGCCTGTATCCTTCTATACTTAATTGAATGCTTCATCTATTTACTAAGCTGTGGTGTTCAGTTATGTCTATTCTTAACACAACTAACAGATACTCAGATCTGGTAAGCCATGCTGCTGAAGGAGAATATTCTAAGATGGCCCCGTTTCGCATATTAAGTTTTGATATTGAATGTGCTGGTCGCAAAGGTCATTTCCCAGAACCAACTCACGATCCTGTTATTCAGGTTGAGTTCATTATTCATGTATCTGATACTTGGTACCATTTAATTTCAATACAGGTCTTTATGTTTACAATTTATTGACTTACTCCTTTGAATTTAAATAGATAGCTAACTTGGTAACACATCAAGGAGAAGGCCAACCTTTTGTACGGAATGTCATGACTCTTAAATCATGCTCTCCTATTGCGGGAGTCGATGTTATGTCATTTGATACAGAGAGAGATATTCTTCTTGCATGGAGGGTATGTGCTGCTGTCTTTGGAGTTGTCACATTCAGTTGAATGTGATGTATGGTTGTATATTGCCTTTATCTTATTTGAAAAACGAATTTATAGTGCCTTTATCCATGGTATTTTCTTCATGTCCCAGTATTGGTTTCATTCTCTTTGCCTCTTGTATCTACATTTTGTATTTGTTTACCTTTTTACTTGCTATATGTGGTTAACATTTGTTTTTTTGCTAAAACAAAAAATCATTATTCCTCAAAAGAAAAAAAGGTTAAAACACACTTATTCCTCAAAAGGAGAGAAGTTAAATACAGTTTCTGATTGTAGAGAAAGGACTTGACCGAAAATAATCTAATAGCTATTTGTAAATAATTTGCAGGATTTCATACGTGAAGTGGATCCTGATATCATAATTGGATACAATATTTGCAAATTTGACATGCCCTATCTTATTGAGGTACAGTAACTGTTGGAGTATAAGAGTATTAGGCCCATGAGGCTAGGCCCATGAGGTCCATGTATGTTTCCCTATATAGCTACCCTTCTAGGGTTAGCCACAATCAATAGAGACACAATTTCTAACATGGTATCAGCAGCCTAGGGTTTTCCCTTTCCTTCCCTGCCCCCAGCCGCCGCCGCCGCCTCCCATGGCTGGCCGGCCTCCTCCCCCTCCCTCCTACTTCCATATCTTCCCTCCTCTTCCCACCTCATCCTGGGCGCAGGTAGCTGCAGCCCCTGCCGCCGTCGCCCAGGGCCCGCCGCCTGGCGCCGCCGCTGGGGCCGCCGCCGCCTCTCCTCTGCACGCGGGGGCCACGGGCCCGCCTGCTGGCGCTGTTGCCGCCTCAGGCCCGCGCGCCGCTGGGGCCGCCGCCGCCGCTCCTCTGCCCGCGGGCCCGCCTGCAGGCGCCGCTGCCGCCTCCGGCCAACGCTTTCCCGGCGCCATGGCTACACCTCCAGGCGCGGCCGCGCCTCCTCCTGGCGCCGCTGCTGCCTTGGTCGCCGCCGCGGGCGCGGACCTGTCGGCCGTTCCTGGGGACGCCGCCGCTACTGGAGATGCCACCGGGCCCGTCTTTCTCCCGGTCGGCGGGCTTCCGGCCACCCCACCCGTCGGTGTCCAAGCTACTGTTGCTGCCATTGCGGCAAGCCTGGGGATGCCGCCCACTGCTCCTCTGCCCGCGGTGGCCACATGCGTCTCTACCTTCCCCGACCTGCCTCCGCTGCCACCGTCCCACCTCTACGCCACCCGTCCGGACTCCGCTCTCGCTGCCGCCCTTGTCGCTGCACGTGCTGCGGCAGCCGAGGGTCAGGCGTGTGTGCGTGCGGCTGCCCTCGCTTGGGAGCGCGAGCGGGATGCTGCCGATGCCCTGGCCCGCCAGATCGCCGAAGCGGAGCAGCGTCTCGTCCATCCCGCCTACCACGACCCCGACGCCACCTTCTCCGGCTCGACGGGTCACCGCGTGTCCACCACTGTGGTTCTCTGGCACGATCCGACTGATCCCCTCGTGGCGCAACTTCAGTACCAGGCCGGGGGCGTTCAGAACATCCGCCTGCTCGTCCCGGTCGTCCTCGAGCCCGAGTCGCCCTCCTACGCCCGATGGCGGGACCTAGTTCTCCTCACCCTCCGCCGCTACGCCCTCGACGACCACGTCCTCGTCGATGCCTCTGTCACGGCCCAGACCCCCTCGTGGCTGTGCCTTGACAGCATCGTTCTCTCCTGGATCATCGGGACGATCTCCCTTGACCTCTACGACCTCGTCCGCAACACGCCTGACGCTCGTCAGGCATGGCTGGTGCTCGAGGGCCAGTTTCTGGGCAATGCCGAGGCTCGGGCTCTGCGGCTCGATGCGAGTTTCCGGACCTTCGTGCAGGGTGACCTCCCTGTTGGAGAGTTCTGCCGCAAGATGAAGACCATGGCGGACTCCCTCGGTGACCTTGGCTGGCCCGTGGAGGACCGCATCCTGGTCCTCAATGTCCTCCGCGGGCTCAGTGACCGCTACGCCCACCTCAGGACGTGGATCACCCGCCAGCGCCCCTTCCCCACCTTCCTGCAGGTCCGTGACGATCTTGTCATGGAGGAGCTTACTCAGGGCCTCCAGCCAGAGTCCACCTCCGCGTCGGGGTCCTCGACAACCCTTGCTGCTACTCCGCCGCGTCCGTCCGCTCCGCCGCCGTCGTCTCTTCTTGGTCCCCCTCCCTCCGGGTCGAGCGGGGGTGGGGGTGGGGGTGGGGGCGTGGCGGCCGCCGTCGCCGCGGCACTGAACGTGGGGGGGGGGGCGTGGCGGGAACCACCAGGCGGCGCCGACGACTCCACAGGGTGCACCATGGCCATCTTTCCACAACCCGTGGTCAGGGCGCAGCTCTATGTGGCCCTTCCACGCTCCCGGCGGTGAGCCTCGCCCGCCGGCGGCCATGCTCGCTGGTGCTCCACTTCTCGGCGTCTCCACCATGTCTCCGTGGGCTACACCTTCCGGCACCTTGCCCGGGCCTGCCGGTTGGGACCAGGCGGCCTTGGCACGGTCTTTCAGCACTATGGGCCTGACACCTCCTGTCGGTCTTGAGTGGATCGCCGACTCGGGTGCTACATACCACACCATCCCTGACCCTGGTATACTCTCTTCCGTTCATTCTCCCTCTTCCTCTCTTCCTTCGTCCATTATGGTCGCAAATGGTTCGTGTCTTCCAGTCGCATCTGTGGGTACCGCCCGTGCTCATGGCTCATTTCGTCTTCCTGATGTTCTTGTTGTCCCTTCTATGGTTCACAACCTTCTTTCTATTCGTCGTTTTACAGCTGACAATTCCTGTTCTGTGGAGTTTGACTCTTCTGGTTTTACTGTAAAGGATTTGGCTTCCCGTCGTCCTCTGCTCCGATGTGACAGCACGGGGCCTCTTTACACTCTTCGCTTCCCGGCGGCTACTTCGTCTTCTTCGCCGTCCGTTTTGTCACCTGCTTTCACCGCCACTACTTCCTCCACTACTTGGCACCGGCGCCTCGGCCATACTGGACGTGATGCTCTGCTGCAGCTCAGTCGGAGCTTCGATATTCCGTGTACTCGGGCTCATGATGAGCATTTGTGTCATGCGTGCCAGTTGGGCCGTCATGTTCGTCTTTCTTTTCATAGTTCTTCACGTGCGGCCCGTGTGTTTGATCTTGTACATTGCGACCTATGGACAATCTCCTGTTATCAGTATTTCTGGATATAAGTACTATCTTGTGGTGGTCGATGATTTTTCTCACTATTCGTGGACTTTTCCCTTGCGAGCGAAGTCTGATACTTTTCCCTCGCTTCTTCACTTCTTCACTTGGGTGTCCACATAGTTCGGCCTCACCATCAAGGCCGTCCAGTGTGACAATGGTCGTGAGTTTGATAACTCCACCTCCCGTGCCTTCTTCCTCTCTCACGGTGTCCAGCTGCGCATGTCTTGCCCGTATACCTCCTCTCAGAATGGCAAGGCTGAGCGCATGATTCGCACCACAAACGACACCATGCGCACCCTTCTGCTCCAGGCGTCTCTTCCTGCTCGTTTCTGGGCTGAGCTTGCACACCTCTACCTACCTCCTCAACTGCCTTCCTTCCGCTGCCTGCCCCGCTCCCACGCCACATCACGCTCTTTTCGGTACCCCTCCGCGGTACGATCACCTTCGAGTCTTCGGGTGCGCGTGTTACCCCAACACCGCTGCCACTTCTCCCCACAAGCTGGCACCTCGTTCGACTCTCTGTGTCTTCCTCGGATACTCCCCGGATCACAAGGGGTACCGTTGCTTTGACCTTACCTCCCGACGGATCCTCATCTTGCCATGTGGTGTTCGATGAGTCCGTCTTCCCTTTCTCCACCTCCAGCACACCCACTACTACTCCTGATCTTGATCTCTCCTCTCTGTTTCCCACTGACACGGTGGTCCAGCCACCTTTTCCGTGGTCTCCTGCAGGTACTGCTTCACCGAGCTCCTTGCCGGGCTCGTGTCCCCGCTCCCCGGCCGCCCGTGATTCCACGGGTCCGGGCCCGTCGTCCTTCGGTGCTGCCCCGGCCTCTTCGCTCGACGAGGGTCCGGGGGCCCCGGCCACTTCGCTCGATGAGGGTTTGGTGCCGTCGTCCTCTGGTGCTGCCCCGGCTCCTACGCGGTTCGCCGAGCCGGTACGCGTGTACCAGCGCCGTGCGTGGCCGACGCCGCCACTCGAGGCCTCTTCTCCACTGGGGGCACCGACACCACCGCCACAGTCCCCGCCTGCCCGTGTCGTACCGCCGGTCTACCACCCGCCGCTACTTCACCGACACCCGCGGCATGTTCACTCGATGGTGACACGGCACGCGGCTGGCACACTGCCGCCCCGGGCTCTCGCGGCGTTGCCCGGCGACATGCAGGTCTCTCCAGTACCCTCTTCCATCCGTGACGCCTTGTTGGACCCTCACTGGCGCCGCGCGATGGAAAAGAAGTACGCGGCGCTCCTCGCCAACCAGACATGGGATTTGGTGCCCCGGACGCCGGGCTCCAACGTCGTCACCGGCAAGTGGATCTGGACACAAGCGTCGGGCTGATGGCACTCTCGAGCGGTACAAGGCTCGCTGGGTTCTCCGGGGCTTCACTCAGCGCCCTGGGGTCGACTATGATGAGACCTTCAGCCCGGTGGTGAAGCCGGCCACCGTCCGCACCGTGCTATCGCTGGCTCTTGCTCGGTCATGGCCCGTCCATCAGCTGGACGTCAAGAATGCCTTTCTGCACGGTTTTCTCACTGAGACAGTTTACTGCAGTCAGCCGGCGGGGTTTGTGGATTCTTCCCGTCCTGACATGGTCTGCCGGCTCAATAGGTCTCTCTACGGCCTCAAACAGGCCCCCCCGAGCGTGGAACCATCGGTTTGCTACTTTCCTGCTGACACTGGGGTTTGTGGAGGCCAAGTCTGATACATCTCTGTTTATCTATCACCATGGAGCAGACATTGCGTACCTGCTGCTCTATGTTGATGATATTGTCCTCACAGCCTCCAGTGAGCCACTTCTCCACCGCATCATTACCGCTCTTCAGCAGGAGTTTGCTATGAAGGATCTGGGTGTGCTCCACCACTTCCTCGGGGTCACTGTTGAGCCTCATCCTACCGGTTACTTCTTCACCAGCGGCAGTATACTCGAGATATCCTGGAGCGAGCCGGGATGACTGACTGCAACCCCTGCTCCACTCCGGTTGATACACAGGGCAAGTTGTCAGAGACAGAGGACCCCCAGTGTCAGATCTTACTGAATATCAGAGTCTTGCTGGTGCCCTTCAGTACCTCACCTTCACCCGGCTGGACATCACCTATGCAGTTCAGCAGATCTGTCTTCACATGCATGATCCCCAAGAGCCTCACCTCACTGCTCTCAAGCGCCTTCTCCGCTACCTCCGCGGCACGGTCGACTACGGCCTACTCCTTCACCGGTCTTCCTCTGCCGAGCTTGTCGTCTACACTGACGCCGACTGGGCCGGGTGTCCGGACACTTGGCGCTCCACCTCCGGCTACGCTGTCTTCTTGGGCGGCAACCTGGTGTCCTGGTCGTTCAAGCGCCAGCCTGTGATCTCCCGCTCCAGTGCCGAGGCGGAGTACCGCGCTGTCGCTAACGGCGTGGCTGAGGCCTCCTGGCTCCGGCAGCTTCTCGCCGAGCTCCACACTCCGCCCTCCCGGAGCACGCTGATCTGCTGCAACAATGTCAGTGCGGTGTACCTCTCCACCAACCCCATCCAACACCAGCGGACGAAGCACGTGGAGATCGACCTACACTTTGTCCGTGATCGGGTTGCCATCGGCGAGGTGCGGGTCCTTCATGTTCCGACCACCTCCCAGTTCGCCGACATCTTCACCAAAGGCCTCCCGTCCTCGACCTTCACTGAGTTTCGCTCCAGCCTCAACATCACCAGTGGCTAGTTGCGTCTGTGGGGGGCTCGTGTGTGTTCTTTCTTCTTTCTTGTACAGTCTGGAACTCCGCTGCGCCGGTAGTTCAGACTGCGGGGGGTGTTGGAGTATAAGAGTATTAGGCCCATGAGGCCCATGTATGCTTTCCTATATAGCTACCCTTCTAGGGTTAGCCACAATCAATAGAGACACAATTTCTAACAGTAACGTCTATAGAGTATTAAGATTCTTTTAGACCAACTTGACAATCAGCCATATTTAGTACAATTAATTACACACATTTGCAGAGGGCTGAGGTTCTCAATATATCGGAGTTTCCGATACTTGGCCGAATCAAAAATAGTCGTGTTCGTGTCCGTGATACGACCTTTTCTTCAAGGTCACTTCTTGTACATCTCTCCTCCATGCATTTAATATTTATTGCTTTGCCTTTATCATCCAATTGTCTTGGTCAATAAAATATTTATTCTATATTATGTTGTCCCTTTATAGTCACATTTATACAATTTCCTTTTCTTTTTGGGGGTGGGTGGGGGCTAGTTTATCATTGAAGCACTATGCTATTTAGTTTTATTGTCTGCTTGAATGTGGATCTCATGTTTTCATTTTTGCGCTTTATTTGATTCTAGTGATGCATCTATTTTTCTGATTCTGAATTAGCTGGCATACAAATCTTGCTCATTTGCCTTAAAGGAGAAAAGTCGCTCATGTTTTAGATCTTATGGTACCCTTTAATGAGCTGTAGTGTGTTCATATTTCATAAATTTCATTCAGTTTCTAAGGTTAGTCATATTTTCTGCATCATGGTACCACTGTATTTCTGTATCTTAGCACAGACATGGTTGAAATTTTTGATCCATAGAGAGCTTTAGGCTCCTCTGGATCTACATCATGTCCAGGGTTTTCACAATCCTCAGTTCCCAACTCTTTACAGTTTACACATCACAATTCTTTCCATTTTTTGTCACTTATTTACTAAATGTTAATACTTGACTTTCTTGACTTGCAACTTGAAATGAAATCCATCATGTAAAAATAGAAATGAAATGGAAAGTTTTTTCTCATGTAAAAAGAAAATAATGATGAGGTCGTTGTACTTATCCAGGCAATATGGTGTGCGTGAAAGTAAGGATGTTACTATTGAAGGAAGAGTGCAATTTGATCTCCTGCAGGTTGTGGTCCACTTTTGCTTGACAATTAAATCATTGTTGTTTTCATGAGATTGTTTCATATGCTTCTTTATCTTCACTATCTGGACATGATGCAGGCTATGCAACGGGATTACAAGCTGAGTTCTTATTCATTGAACTCTGTATCAGCACACTTCCTTGGGGAGCAAGTAAGTTCAAACATCTCAAGTGCTCTATGTTGCTGTCAGTCATTGTACTCATAATCATTTTGATGCCTTTCTGTTTGAACTCTTATTTGTTTTGATCAGTGTTAGTTTTGGCTTGGGATAAAAGACTTTGCTGTGGTTCTTATTGTTGCTGTTGATGGTGTTAACTCTATATTTCTGATTGCATGGCATGTCTTCAGTCTTCTAGAAAATTGTTCTTGTGCAAAATTACCTATGTAGATGGATTTATTTGTATCCATATCATTTTTGCTACTATTTACTAACAATGATTGATTCTAATATTCTTTCCTTCTTTTGAGAACCCTTTCCTTTTCTTTTCTAATTATTGAATTTTTGCGCAGAAAGAAGATGTTCATCATTCAATTATATCTGATCTTCAAAATGGAAACTCAGAGACACGAAGGCGGCTGGCAGTTTATTGCTTGAAGGTCAACTAAATATACCCTTTTGTTTTAATTGTTGCTGAACTGGTGATGTTTTACACAGTATGTTGGTAAGCTGTGGCCACTTTGTTATTATTGCTGATGGAATTTTTAAGTGGTGCCCCAGAAGCATTTGGACCAATTCACCAATTTGTCCATATAAATAAATACTTACATATTGCTCTACACATTACTTTTAACATTAACAACTACAATGCCAATGTTTGATCACCTATTTTTTTCATTTTGGAAATTTTCAGCAACGCTAGGGCTTTGGAAAATAGTTAGAGTATATTTATGTGTTTTCTTTTCAATTTCTTACTGGCAAGTAGGCCTGCCAGTAGCTAGTTACAAGCTAGCATGAAACAGTGCTATTATTGATTTCACTGTATCACCTGATTTCTCTCCTACTTGTTCGAAAAAAATGTGTAAGCTGATTTGTAGCATTTCTTTTGGAGCCTACATCAAACCAATTTTGACTTTTGCCTTTGTAAAAGCAGGATGCTTATCTTCCTCAAAGACTGTTAGATAAATTGATGTATATCTACAATTATGTGGAAATGGCGAGGGTCACTGGTGTTCCCATTTCGTTTCTACTTTCAAGGGGGCAAAGTATTAAGGTGAGAACAAGCCAATCATGATTCATGCTATTGAGAATATCACTCTAGTACCCTAAAAATAGTTTCATTTGTACCACAGGTCCTCTCGCAACTACTGAGGAAAGCAAACCAGAAAAACCTTGTTATACCAAATATCAAGGGTCAAGGGTCTGGGCAAGATACCTTTGAGGGTGCAACTGTAAGTTGAAGGACATTATCTGCACATTTGTAGCCCATTTGTCATTTCCTGTCCATAGCTATTGCAGTTATTAGGATATTTCTATTTGTCTATTACAAACCTTTAGTTTGCTTTGTACACTGAAACTATCTTTGTGTTGCTTGCCTTGAACTGAGGGTATAAATATTTGTCATTCCTTTTTCTTTTTTTTGCGAAAGAAAATATTGTCATTCTACAACAACAACAACATAGCCTTTTATCCCAAGCAAGTTGGGGTAGGCTAGAGATGAAATCCAAAAGAGACGAGAAACAGGGAGACGCATAAAGGGACATAAAGGGCACAAGACAAAAAGAGGTCACGGTTCAGGCACGTTGATTGCCAATCTCCAAGCGCTCCTGTCCATAGCTAAATCCTTGGAGATATTGTCATTCTAAGCTAAAGAAAATCTAGATTATTAAGTTGCATGTACCGACCAATTCTACCCAAAAGCTTAAGCTGATGGGGAGAGGTGGACAATTCACTTATATTCCAACACTCCCCCTCACGTGGAGGCTATCTCAGGCCTCAGACGTGGAATAGGAGCGAGCAACAATTATTTTATTTAATTGCGCTAACCAGGATTCGAACTCGAGACCTCTGGCTTTGATACCATATTAAGTTGCATGTACTGACCAATTCAACCCAAAAGCTTAAGCTGATGGGGAGAGGTGGACAATTCACTTATATTCCAACATAGATGACTAGTTAAGCTATCCACACTTATTGCAAAATTTGTTCTTGATGCATGTGGAAGTGAAATACATATGCAGGGGTTTCCACTCTAGAAACATGCTTTTGTATATGCCAGCAATCTTTCCATTGGGGAGGCAAGAAATTTTCATCAGTTTTCCCTCCACCTTCTGAATTGATCATGCAATGAACAATTTAGTTTTATTTCTTTTATACTATAAGGATTAGCTGTAATCTATGTCTTCAATTTTTAGGTTTTGGAGGCAAGGGCTGGATTTTATGAGAAGCCCATCGCAACTTTGGATTTTGCTTCTTTGTATCCATCCATCATGATGGCATATAACCTTTGCTACTGCACTTTGGTAATTTCTGTGAATTTCTGATGCTTATGTTGTTATAACTATTGCTGCATGCTCTAAAAAAGACCTTTGGTCTCTGCAATGGATGACTATTTACTAGTTTTTATTTAATTTTGGAGGTGCCCCCTGAGGAAGCCCGTAAACTCAACTTACCCCCAGAAAGCCTCAATAAAACCCCATCTGGTGAAATATTTGTGAAACCAGAACTACAGAAGGTACTTGCATCCTGTCTTGATAATAGGTGTTCTGGACAGAAGATGTGTTTTCTAACCAAGATTATGAACACAATATCAGGGTATACTTCCTGAGATCCTTGAAGAATTATTAGCAGCTCGGAAAAGGGCTAAAGCAGATTTAAAGGTATTTTTCTCAATGCATCTGTAAGAAAATTGTACTCTCTCCATTTTAAATTGTAAGTCATTTTGGCTTTTCTTGACAAATTGCAAGTCTTTTTTGGCTTTTCTTGATACATAGTTTTTTACTATGTGTCTAGACATAGCGTATATCTAGGCTATCAACAACAACAACAACAACAACATAGCCTTTTGTCCCAAGCAAGTTGGGGTAGGCTAGAGATGAAACCCAAAAGAGACGAGAAACAGGGAGACACATAAAGGGACATAAAGGGCACAAGACAAAAGATGTCACGGTTCAGGCACGTTGATTGCTAATCTCCAAGCGCTTCTGTCCATAGCTAAATCCTTGGGGATATTCCACTCCTTAAGATCTCTCTTAACGGACTCGTCCCAAGTTAATTTAGGTCGACCTCTACCGCTCTTTACATTATCGGCCCGCTTTAGAACTCCACTACGCACCGGCGCCTCAGGGGACCTCCGTTGGACATGTCCAAACCATCTCAACTGATGTTGAATCAATTTCTCCTCAATTGGTGCCACCCCAACCCTATCCCGAATATCGTCGTTCCGTACTCTATCCCTCCTTGTGTGCCCACAACACCAACGCAACATACGCATCTCCGCTACACTCAATTGCTGGACATGTCGCCTTTTTGTAGGCCAACACTCAGCACCATATAACATCGCCGGACGAATCGCCGTCCTATAGAACTTACCTTTCAGCTTCTGAGGCACCCTTTTGTCACAGAGAACGCCAGAAGCTTGACGCCATTTCAACCAGCCGGCTGAAATTCTATGCCTAACATCTTCATCAATGTCTCCATCCTTTTGTAGCATCGACCCTAAATACCGAAAAGTATCCTTCTTGGCCACCACTTGCCCATCGAGGCTAACGTCTCCCTCCTCGTGCCTAGTCGCGCTGAAATCGCACCTCATATACTCGGTCTTAGTCCTACTAAGTCTGAACCCTTTCGACTCTAACGTGTGCCTCCATAGTTCTAACTTCCTATTAACTACCGCCCTACTGTCGTCAACTAGCACCACATCATCAGCAAAGAGCATACACCAAGGGATATCACCTTGTATGTCCCTTGTGACCTCATCCATCACCAAAGCAAATAAATAAGGGCTCAAAGCTGACCCCTGATGCAGTCCTATTTTAAGCGTATATCTAGGCTATGTACCTAGAAAATCCAAAACGACCTACAATTTAGAACAGAGGCAGTATTAAAGATCTTCCACACTTGCAAAGCTAGATATTCATGCAGTGCTAGATATCCCATGTTAAACTCACCAATTATTTGTTCAGGAAGCAAAGGACCCACTCGAAAGGGCTGTTCTTGATGGTCGTCAGCTTGCACTGAAAGTACTTCCATATCTTTTCCCCCTTTATTCCATGAAAACATTGATTCAAATTTGAACTACTTGAATAATGACATTGTTGAATTGCTTATGTTTCAGATAAGTGCAAACTCAGTTTATGGTTTCACTGGAGCAACTGTTGGTCAGTTACCTTGCTTAGAGATTTCTTCAAGTGTGACCAGCTATGGTAAGCCTTAGTTTAACATAATTAAGAAATTCATTGTACGGTTTGCTAGCAATTTCAATGTCGAGTTGCTTGCACTGAAGCATTTTGGTCACACAGGGCGACAGATGATTGAACATACAAAAAAGCTTGTTGAAGATAAATTCACAACAGTAGGAGGTTATGAGCATAATGCAGAGGTAAAGTAGCGTTTCATTGTTTTTATACAAATCTGTTAGATTCCCTGTTAATTTTTTCTGCTTGATCTCAAAAAGTTCAAGACTTCAACTTTTGGCCTTGTTCTTTGTGATACCTTGTATATTCATGATTTATCTATGAGTATTGCAGCCCTATGATATCTGATGTTCTAAGGACATCAACTGAAAAGGAACCCAATATTATATATAAAAGGTTCAACCCATGCAAATCACTATCTAAAAATTGACACTATACATTGGGCACAAGTAAATTTGATTCCATTAGTTTTAGCTAGACATCATCATAGTGACACTGAATTAGAGCTTCACCGTGCACTCAAGATTCACGAACATTGCTCAAGACCTTGTTCACATGATATCTTGCTCTCCCTTATGTTCAATTTCTTGGAAGTCTCTAGGTATTAACACTGTAGTCAGTTTTTTATCAGCAAGCTTTCTTGCCTGCTTATTTTTTGGGTTCGAAGATGCCTTTCACTCATTTTCTGATATAACTGATACAGCAAATTTGGTGACTTTGCAGGTAATTTACGGGGATACTGATTCTGTGATGGTACAGTTTGGTGTTTCTATGGTTGAAGATGCAATGAAGTTAGGAAGAGAAGCTGCAGATTATATTAGTGGAACCTTTACCAAGGTGAACATGGAAACACAAACATGAGGCTTTGGAATGAGTTATACAGCATTTGAGTAGAACATTGGCTTCTGTCCTCATTGTAGAACTGTCGTGATTGATACAACATCCATGACCTTTTTGCGATCAAGCTCCAACCATGACCTCACTGAAACATATTTGGAACAGTGAAACCAGTTATGAGAATGCTCCTTTTTTTAAAAAAAATCTGAACCATTAAACATCTAGCTGCAAGGTTACTGCCTCTCGTAGTAGTTTCTAGCTTTATTAACTCCAATTCTTATCAGCTATCTGTCCTATTCTATCGCTATCTGTACTTCTCTTCCCATCTGGCCAAATATAGGAAATCTGAAACAGTGTGATCAAAATAGAGTGAAAATTTTGTCCACAATCCTTTTAGAAGAGCAAAACACTACCCATGACTTTTATTGTGTTACAAAGTAACTACCTTTTCTAACTGTATTTTTTGTGATGCCTTAGGTAGTTCCTTGACTTAACTTATAAATGGGCACTAGGAGTTATCTGATCTTTTCATGTTATATTCCTGTGGCGCATATTTTTATAACTTAAGCCAACTGACCTGGATGACAATTTTTCTGAAATGATCTGTAACGTATCCAGCTAAGCTTTTGTTTACTTTTCATCTAAGTTCCAACTCACACGTTGCTTATGATATCTTTCTTGCAGCCCATCAAGCTGGAGTTTGAGAAGGTCTATTTTCCATACCTTCTGATCAGCAAGAAGAGATATGCTGGTTTGTACTGGACGAATCCTGAGAAATTTGACAAAATGGATGCAAAAGGTATTTCTTTTTGTTTTAATTGTGTAAAATGTGAACTATTTTCATTGAAGGTGGAGCACATATATAGTTATTCTTGCTTTCAAATGTCTTGTATCGTTGTGTGCAGGTATTGAAACTGTGAGAAGGGACAACTGTTTATTGGTAAAGAACCTTGTAACTGAGTGCCTTCATAAAATACTGGTGGACCGTGATGTTCCTGGTGCAGTCCAATATGTCAAGAACACCATATCTGATCTTTTAATGAATCGTGTCGACTTGTCTCTTCTTGTCATAACAAAGGTGGGCAAATTCAGCTGTTTTAAGATGAATTTTCTATTTCGTATTGCAACTCTTTTGATTGCTTAAGATGCACAGGGTTTGACAAAAACGGGAGAAGATTATGCGGTAAAAGCTGCTCACGTGGAGCTTGCTGAGAGGATGCGAAAGGTATGAACCCTAGATGTACCATATCTTGATGATATTCAACCCATTCTTAATGATATGGTGTCTTAATGCTGAAAAATCATGGTTTTCTTGAGCAGAGAGATCCAGCTACTGCACCTACTGTTGGTGACCGTGTTCCTTATGTCATAATTAAAGCAGCAAAAGGGGCAAAGGTAAAAAAAACATCTGCATCATGTGCTGCATATTATCTGTCATACGGTGGTAGTATGTTTGATACATTTGTCTTTCTGCATGCAGGCATATGAGAAATCAGAAGATCCGATTTATGTTTTGGACAATAATATACCCATTGATCCTCAATACTACCTTGAGAACCAAATTAGCAAGGTTTGTGTCTGATGCTTCACCTAGTATTCAGAGCCTATCCCCTTCTGCTTTCCAAATTTTTTTTTTCTAACTGACCACTTGTCAACCGGCAGCCACTTTTGAGGATCTTTGAGCCAATTCTGAAGAATGCCAGCAAAGAGTTGCTTCATGGAAGCCACACCAGATCTGTTTCAATCTCAACTCCTTCAAATAGTGGGATAATGAAATTTGCAAAGAAACAATTAACTTGCCTTGGGTGCAAAGCTGTTATCAGGTGACACATGCACTACACTGCAGATGCAAAAACCTATGCAACCAGTGTCTATAAACGCCTAACCATTTTTCCTGCATTTTCAACCTGCAGTGGTGCCAGTCAGACACTTTGCTCACACTGCAAGGGAAGAGAAGCAGAGTTATACTGCAAAACAGTAGCAAATGGTATGGGTTATACTTGTACACTCTGAAATGCATCTTTGTTTGGAAGCACTATGCCCCTGAGGTCACCACTGACAGATCAAATTTCTACATCCACAGTTTCTGACCTGGAGATGCTCTTTGGGAGGCTATGGACGCAATGTCAGGAGTGCCAAGGATCTCTGCACCAGGACGTTCTCTGCACAAGGTTTGCTGTTTTTTTTCCCACAATTCAACACTTGCTCATTACTCTGTTCCGGTCACAAGTTAAAACCCTGTGCAATCAAACCATTGCAGTCGGGATTGTCCGATTTTCTATCGGCGAAGGAAGGCGCAGAAGGATATGGCCGAAGCTAGGCTGCAGCTCGACCGGTGGGACTTCTGACTTTCTGAGCTTGTAAATTCTCACTGGCTGCCTGCATCTGCTGTGGATATATTGCGGCGGAGGACAGGTAGAAGCTACCGTTGACCGCATCACGATGCATGTCAAGATGAGACTGGACTTCTGCGAGCATCCAGACACACTTGAGCCCGTGTCACGTAGGTAGGCTGGCTCGCCAGTACGATTCACCGGCATGTTTGCTGTGTTACGTTTTGATGAGTTGTAGTTTAGGTGTGAGTTGTTTGATGATAGGAGGTTCGTGTCTCCTCTCTGTAGTTGGTGCCCAGAAAGAATGCTAGCTCCTGAGGTGTGTTGTTGCTGATGTACAAGGCAGAAGAATTCTGGAGCAGTTCATCTTGTAAGCTGTAGCTGGGTGAGATGAGACAATTTAAAGGCCACATGGATTCTCTGTGTCTCAATTCTTGTGCTGATTGTGCAATTTACCGACTGAGAATGAATTAGCTATTTCGCGATCGTGCCAGCAAGTCTTACAACGCTGAGCATCTGAACGGGCGAGGTGCCCATGTCAGGCACCGCACAGAGGCAAAAAAAAAAAAAAAAAACTACAGACAGAGAACCCACCGCCCTGTCCTGGCAAGAAACTTAAACGATTACATTGCTATTGGTATTGGACGGCCGAGAGCTCACGTTCAGCGCTAGGAGACGAACGCTAGCAACAACGCGACCCAGCTGTTCCCTTGTCTTCGTCTACGATTGGAGCATGAATAACTGGGAGCCGAGGCTGTTGCTTGCAGCTAAAACTTGGTACGGATGTGTAGTGTGATAATGCAGTGCTGTTCCGAACGGTCGGTCGTGAATGCAATGCAGCTCACCTAGTGACAGGTTAGTGACCTTGTGGGTGAGAACTGAGTAGAGTGGAAACTGTCTGTCTGATTAGTCATGTGTTGCGGAGGTTAATTTCGGCTATGGTTAACTGGGCTATTGCCTATTGTGCACGTGTTGAATGTGGTTTGTGCTCCAAGTCCCCAACTATGTATATTATTCAAATTCAAATAATAAAACTCCTCCCGCCCCCTGCGGCCCCACACAGGGTCCCACCAATCTCTGGCCTTCGGAAGGATTTGGACCGGGACCAGAGAATCTTGAGCCATCTTTCCAATTTAAATTTGCCTCGTTTTATGAGATTGGTCCTAATTTTAAATCTTGGCTACGCATCTAGATTTTTGTTGCATACTGGGGCCTGGTTTAGTTCCGAAAAGTTTTTGGCGAAAATACCACATCGGATGTTTCGTGCGATGTCAGAAGTAGTTTTCGGATACTAACAAAAAAAACTAATTGCACTACTAGCCTAAAAACAGTGAGACGAATGTATTAAGACTAATTAATCCGTCATTAACAAAAGTGTTACTGCAGCACTTAGTGTCAAATCACAGACTAATTAGGCTCAAAACGTTCGTCTCGCAATTTCCACGCAAATTGTGCAATTAGTTTTTTATTTCGTCTACATTTAGTACTCTATGCATGTGCCGTAAGTTTTACTGTAGCTCTTTTTGAATTCTAAATTTTAGAACTAAACAAGGTCCGGATAGCACTCCACAAACAACCTAGACTTATATAAAAAGAAATACTAAATAATAGTGATAATTCAAAATATTCACGGGTGACTTATTCCTGCTACAGTGCCACCAACTTGGCCACCATGAATTCTTCAATGCAGCCCAGTCTTATCATCAGCAAGCACCAACACAGTTGGCAACCGTTAGAACAATGGTTTTTCATCCTCACCGCCATCATAGATATACCAAAATTATCATCAGTAACTCAGAAATCGCATCTTTTTTGTATAACCGAAAAGACTGGAACTTACGTCAAAACCGAAAAGACTGGAACACAGATTCTAAGAGGCACATTTCTAAATTGATAGAATGGTATTTGATGTGTATCAGATATGATACTATGGCTAAACATCTCTGCATATGTTTATAGGAATATAGGATGCATCTAAACTCCATATACAGTGTATTTTCGTTCCGATGAAGGCAATATGCCGAGCATAGAAACAAAATATAGCATGGTTATACAGAGCCAAAAAATAAGATGAAACAAGTTATCAAAAAAAGGTGAAACAGAAATATTGATTCCCAGTCCCAGGAAGCAAACACGCTACCATAGAACAAAGCAAAGCTTGAGAAAAAGGAAAAAGGTACGGAAGAGTAGATAATAAGCCAATTGACTGAAAGCGAGATCATCTGTAGAAGAGTAGATTCACCTAAAAGGACAATGTTCACAGCTGTCAAATTGCAATGTACATTTGTGCAACTGCAGAAGCAAAGTTTTTTTTTTGGCAACAGCAGCTAACAAAAAGCAGTCGCTATGTTAATCCATACTTTGCCTTTGATGCATATATGACCTATCATCGTATAGGCACTAAACTGATATGGAGATGACACAAAATGTTACTGTATGGTGATATGCTTGTAAATGAGATTGGTAGAAAGGAACCTGCATTCTGCAACTTTCTGAGAATGACCATACAGTAGAAGCAAACAGAGAACCCAAGCATCCGCATGCGCAACCAAATTTGTTTCCCGTAGAACCGAAATCATTTTGGATGTGCAAAATAAATGACAAAGATTTTTTTACATAGACCAGAAGCTTTTTGCATGTGTAAGTACTAAGTAGGTACCCATCCAGAATTTTCAATACAACCCAAAGAGGCATTTCGTCAAGTAATTTACAACAATAATATCAAATATGAACAACCATCGTGAGCCTAGACCATACTACATCTTACTTTTCTCCTAGTTATCTTAGCAGTAACCAAATTCACTACTCAGAACATGCAACAGTTGCAGACATGGTGCCGTAAATTTTGGAGTAATCAAATTCACTCTTGAGAACATGCAGCAGTAGACAAAAGTATGGTTCACTAAGTATGGTAATTGTAGCAGTAAGCAAGCATATGTGACGATCTCAATTTCAGTATTGAAAGGCGGACTATGGATGACACTATTAGTACGGAAACAATGTATTTAGCATAGTGTTTTGGAGTCCTCACACTGGAGAAACAAACAATCTTGCGATTATGTGGAAGCACATGTTAAGATTGAAGACTATTTTGCCTATAGCCTAATGATCATATAACCTTGCAAGTGTAATCTGAAGTTCTGTTGTAGTACGAAACAACTGATGAGTAATGATATAGTCTGTGCATCCCAAAGGCAAATAAGCAGCCTAAGTATATGTGGCTGTACTTTGGCCAGCAAAGTCAATATGTGTACATATGAAGTTAGTAGTGGCATAGATGCGTGTACCTGGGTAGATAATTCCTGGAAGGTATCATGTGAATTTTCATGGTGATGCTTTGGTGCAAATGTGTCGAAGAGGATGTGAGCAACATTTTATTGCTCTGTCAAAATGGAAATCGTACAATTGAATTCAGAAACCTCAATTTGTATCTTCTGAAGTCCTCCTTGCCAGCACACTGATGGAATCCAAGCTGCACAGCTTTCTCTAAAGAGAGAATTATGAAAATGGCCTCAAAACCAATTGCGTTTAGGAAACTGGTCCTTTTTTTTGAACTTAGCAATTTGGCCTGAAAACCAAAGTTCCTTTGGAAAATGGTCTTATGTTAGTTTTCACCCCTAACGGTGTTAACTTTTCAGCAAAAAGACCATTTTACCCTTGAGAAAAAAATAAAAAATAGAGCTTTATGTATTTATTGTATATTTTGACAGCATGTATATATTATATATTACCCTACAGCTGGCTACAAAATAACTTATTCTGTAGCCACTTTGAGTTACGATAATTGCTATGCTAATTTACGAGATTATAGTAACTGCTTACTATGTGATTTACTATAACATTATGGTAAATATCCTCATGTGTTATAGTAATTCAACTATCGTAAATATATACTGACATTGTCGTAAATTAGTATATAAAATTATCGTAAATAGAGGTGGCTACAAAATAAGTTATTTTTGTAGCTATAGAGTATACTCTCCCTATATATATATATATATATATATATATATATATATATTTCACAAAATGCATAGTTCACAAATTCACCATAGTTTCAGTTCTCACATAAACGAGGTCACACAACATGTTCACAAAATCCACCATAGTTTTAGTTCTCACATAAACAAGGTCACACAACATGTTCACAAATCACAACAATCTCATATTTGCGCTCTGTGAAACGAAACAAGTTAGAGCAAGAAACACCATGATACAAATAGAAGGTTAATTGTCACCTGGGAAAACTCCAGCAAACCCATCCGCTTGTTCAATCAACTCGTCCACTGGTAGAACTGCAATGTCACCTTCTTTTTTGTCACCCAGCAATGATGAAGAAGGATACATGTTTGTGCCCATTCCTAGTCTCCGGCGAGTCTCCTTAGCTATAGCCAACTGATCACCTGAAAAGGATTTGAAAGGATTCATAATGATACGAGGAAATGAAGCAAAAAGATGGCAATCTCTAGTTGATAGTTTAACATGCTAATTACCACTTTAGGTCAATTGCAATAAAGAATTCTAATTAACTGCTCCCAGCAACTGAGGATAGCAAGTGGATATGCGCATCAGTTCTAACTCTATAAATTAAGCAACTCCTTGCCATTTAGCAGATATTAAATAGTGCGTAAAAAGATGCACCTGTAATCATTTTTACACTGACTCCAAGGTCAAGAGCTCTGCGTATAGTTTCAGCACTGTCATGGCGAGGAGGATCAAGGCCTTGTTTAGTTCCCCCAATTCTCCCTCAAATTCCACTATGCAAAAAGAAGATTTCCGTCACATCAAAATGTCGGCAAATGCATAGAGTACTAAATGTTGATGAAATTAAAAACTAATTGCACAGTTTTGTTGTACTTTGCGAGACGAACATTTTAATCCTAGTTAGTCAAAATTTGGATAATTTTTACCAAATACAAACGAAATGTTACAGGAATTCTGATACAGTGTTTTTCTTCCCTATTCGCCGAACTAAACGAGGCCCAAAGAGTGGGAGAAGACCAATAAATTGCCAAGGCCCACCAGGACTTTCCTTAGTCCCTTCAGGTACTTCCTTTGCAACGAAGATATATGCTGTCAAAATATACAATAAATACATAAAGCTCTGTTTTTTATTTTTTTCTCAAGTGTAAAATGGTCTTTTGCTGAAAAGTTAACATCGTTGGGGGTGAAAACTAATAGAAGGCTATTTTTCCAAAGGAACTTTGGTTTTGAGGCCAAATTGCTAAGTTCAAAAAAAAGGGCCAGTTGTAAGGTCCAAATAGGCTAGAGGGGGGTGAATAGCCTAATTAAAACTTCTACAAGAATAACTTAACCACAAGTTAGTACGAAAGGTGGCGAAGCAAAAGCACTAGCTCTAACTAATTAAGCAAGGCACCTACACAAGTCTAGTACAAGGCTATTCACTAAACACAACAACTACTACAAGCTATAAACAAGAAGTAATACAAGAGAAGAGCTTCGAGTGATTATACCGCCGTGAAGAGATGAGAAGTACCAATCAATCAATCACACAAGAGAAATCCTCGGGAAGAGAATGATACAAGAATTTATCCCGAGGTTCACTTGCTTCCCGGCAAGCTACTCCCCGTTGTGGCGATACACCCACTTGTCGGTTCGCGAGCTAATCGACTATCAAGAGTCGAGCCCTCGGCGGGCACCGCATAACCACACACAAGATGGGGATCCTCCAAGCCACGAGCTCCACTAGAGTATCCAATTCACGAACTCCCGCGGGGAAGGATCAAGAACCCCTTACAACACTTGGTGAAGGCTCCAACAATCTCCAATTGCGAGCTCAATCACCTCCGCTGCTCCAAGCCGTCTACCGTGTCGGGAAACACGGAAGAGTAACAAGAAATCCGCAGCAACTCGAAGATCAAGTGCCTCTAAAATGCAACTCTCAAGCAATGCACTTGAATCTCACTCAATCTCACTCAAGATGTGCAACTAAGCAAAGAGATGAGTGGAGGGGTTGTTCTCTAGCTCAAAGTATGTCTCTAGGTCTCAAAATGTGCAAGAGATGCCCTCAAACCCCGGCCAACGTCTATTTATAACGAAGGGGTACGCAGCTAGCCGTTACCGGACGACGCAGTTCAAAACGTGTTGACCGGACGCACCGGTCAGGGTGACCGGACGCGTCCGGTCACTATAGGACAAGCGTGAACAGTGCGCGTCAGAAGTTACCGTTGCTATGACCGGACGCGCTCTAGCGTATGACCGGACGCGCCCTAGCGTATGACCGGACGCGCCCTAGCGAATGACCGGACGCGCCCTAGCTAGCGTCCGGTCAGAGTCCAGTAAGCTCCCATCATGACCGGACGCGTCCGATCATCACTCCTGCGCTCTCTGCCCCTCTGGACGCCTGACCGGACGCGCCGGTCCCGTGAAGGACTGGACGCGCCGGTCGCGCGCTATGCTTCTGCTTACAGGTGAACTGATCGGACGCGCTGGTCAGGCCAGACCAGCGTCCGGTCACTCACCCTAGGCACGCTGACCGAATGAACTGACCGGACGCGCTGGTCAAGCCGTGACCGCGTCCGGTGCAGCGTCCGGTCACCACAGTGACCTCCGTTCGCCTCCGTTTCTTTTCCGACTTCTGGCGCAGTAGAAAATAGGCATTTCACTTCTCCAAAAAGCGCCGAATCCCGCCTCGCAAGCTCGGCGGGAGGGAGAGAAGAACCCAAACCCTTCTCTACCGCTCAAACTCCACCGCCTTCACAAATGTGCTAACACCACCATGTGTAAATCACCATGTGCATGTGTGTTAGCATTTCATAATCATTTTTCAAGGCGTTATGTTAGCTCTTTACTAGACCCTAATGCATATGCTCAAGACATTGATCTAGTGGCACTTGATTCCCGAGCTAACCGTGATTGCCCCTCTTGATAGTCGGCTATGTATCCTAAACCCGGTCAATCACTTCTCTACTCATCTTAGACCGGCAAAAGGAAAAACCCCTATGGTTATACCTTTGTCTTGCGCTCTTAGATCCTTCTCCTCCACTTGATCATCATGTCCTTCATTTTACGTGCATCTCCACTATGATCATCATTTCATGTCCATACACCATCTCTTTGTGATCTTGTGGCCACCACTCCTTGCCACATACAACTTCATCACATGTGTTGCTTATGCCTAACTCAAAACACTTAACACATGGCATTAGCAACTTGGTGTCATTAATTACCAAAACCAAACTTGGGCTTTCACCAGTTTCCTAAACGCAATTGGTTTTGAGGTCATTTTCATAATTCTCTCTTATCTAAATCACAGACCTCTACTATGGAATACTGTATGTGCCTAAAAGATGGGGCAATAATCAGCTTGGTGAAATTAATAATTCAGCAAGTACGTCAAGGGAGGCATAAATGCAACAAAATTTACGGCAACACGGAGCAGAGGCTGAGTAAATCAGTATGTTGTTGTGTCCTAGGCTATACAGCGATGAGCGTGAACACTGGAAAATAAATGAGGCAACAGAGGCACGGTGGGTCAAAACCGCGGCTGCGCACCTTGCCGTTGGGGACCATGCCGGCCTTGCTTACCTGGGCAGATAATTCCTGAAAGGTTTCATGTGAATTATTTGGTGCAAATGTGTCGAAGAGGATGTGAGCAACATTTTATTGCTCTGTCAGAACGGAAATCATACAATTGAATCAGAAACCTCAATTTGTGTCTTCTGAAGTCCTCGCTGCCAGTGCACTGATGGAATCGAAGCTGCACAGCTTTATCTAAATCACAGACCTATGCTATGGAATACTGTATGTGCCTAAAAACCGGCGCAAGAATCAGCTTGGTGAAATTAATAATTCAGCAAGTACGTAAGGGAGGCAACACTAAGGCCTCGTTTGGTTACATTTTATTAAAGTTTAACTCTCATCACATTAATGTTCCATCAAATGCATGGAGTACTAAATGTAGACTAATTGCATGCATGTCGATACAGATTAGGAGTAATTTACGAGACGAATCTATTAAGCCTAAGTAGTCCAATATTGGAAATTTTTTGTCAAATAAGACGAAAGTGCTACAGTATTTATTAAACTTTAACTCCTCGAACCAAACACCCCTTAAGAAATGCAACAAAATTTACAGCAACACGGAGCAGAGGCTGAGTAAATCAGTATGTCATTGTGTCCTGTAGGCTATACAACGATGAGCATGAACACTGGGAAATAAATGAGGAGGCAACAGAGGCACGGTGGGTCAAAACCACGGCTGCGCACCTTGCCGTTGGGGGCCACATCGGAGGTAAAGAGTGAAGGTTGGAGTCGCAGTTGGAGCCCAACACCAAATGGTCCGCAGCATCGGAGGTCCCGTTTGAGATAGATCGAATCGAATCGAATATATATATATATTCGATTCGATCTATCTACACCATAAAAAAATACTGAGTACTACTGAACTGTGTTCAGTATCAGTCAGTACTACGCACAGTACCACGAAATACTGAATAATACTGAAACACGACTACTGAACAATACTGAATTTTGTTCAGTATAACAGCTCGGTGTAGAATAGTATTCTACACCTAGGGTGTAGAATAGCGCGTGTGTATATATATATGGTTGAACTATTAGGAGCCCTGGGCTGCCAATAGTAATAGAGAGCCCCAGCCAGCTAGCCCACCCAACCTTCTATAAAAATAAAAAGTCACACACTCAGCCATCCACCTAGCTAACACGCGCGCATGTGGGGAGACCTCCTGGGGTCCCAGCCAATCGGATGCATAAAATCCTAGAGCAGGCCACGTACAAACCTTTTTTGTCGCAACGATGCATAAAAATTAGTGGTTGAATGAGTTAAAGTCAATTCGTCAACGCATAAAAACCTCTCGCCGAGCTGGGTGTTCCACCAGATAGCACCTGACACAAGCTGACAAGGCTGACACGTGCATGTAGGTATGCATCCCATATAATTCTCTTTCGTTTTTTGGCGATAATTCCTTAACGAACATCCGATTCAAAAATGATTTTCATCATTGAACTCCTGACATTTTTGTGCACATTTCAAGATCCATTTTGAATATATTTCTGAAAATTTTTAAAATTCATAAATTTAAAATTTGAATCATGTCACGTGATGGCCATTTTGGATGCATAAAATCACTTGTCAAGATGTGTACAAAAGTTTTTGGCTCTGACATTGCATAAAAGTGTTTGGTTGAATGAATAAAAAATTATTTTCATAAATTTATAATTTGAATCATGCCGTGGATGGCTGATTGGATGCATAGAATCACCAGTCAAGATACGTACAAAAGTAGTGATTGGATACATAAAATATGGAGACAATATCGTCGTCTCTAAAATTTATAATTTGAATCATGTCACATGTTGGACGATTGAATGCACAGAATCACTGGTCAAGGTGCGTTATTTTTAGACGATTGAAATTTGAAATTTAAATCATGCCACGTTGCATACAAATTAGAGGTTGAATGAATAAAAATTAATTTGTTGCTGAATAAAAACCTCTCCATAAGATGGACATTTCACGTAACAGAACCGTGGTTGCCTCCACTAATATCATGCTTCCCAGTACAAGAATGTATGTAACACCCGGTTTTAAGAACAAAACCAGATACACACCATATATGAGCCTAGAAAGTCAAATCTCATATATAGCTACAAATAAGGGTAATATCAAATGACAAGGCTTAATATATAACGTACTTATTATAAAAGATATAACCTTAGAAAGCAAACAACGGAAAGACCACTCCGGTCATCAGGTGAAGACTCCACTCCACAGGGACAACTGACTGGTTGATCACAAGCCTATCTGCTCTAATCTCTAGAAATCTGGTACCCATCCGGGATTTTTATCAAAAATAGAAAATAAACCAACGTGAGTACATTTCGTACTCCACAAGCATAACATGGGGATTCACGAGGCTCAAAAGGCAGACACGGTTTACTGCATTTAGCATTTTAGTAAGTCAACATTTTGTTATTGATCAATATCAAATTATGCTTAAGCTCCCAAATTAACTCACATGATCATATACTATAATTAAATAGAGTCATTGAGCAACATTATATCATCGTCGTCGTCATCTTCATCATAATACCATCATAGTTCATCATGAACAACTTCATCATAAGTAACCATTTATTCTGTGAGTTTTCTAGGCCGCTCGTGACCGTGAGCACGGCTGTTATAACAGTTTTAACACTCTGCAGAGGTTGTGCATCTTTACCCGTGAGTTGTGTTGCCCATATGCCCGGGTTAATTACTCTCATAACACTTCTAAGGTGAGCGGGCAGCGTACACTATGAAGCCTTCCATAGGTCTCGTCTAACAAGTTAGGGCCGCGAGGTTTCCTCGGCAGACAGATATAGAAAACCCCCTTTCTGTGGCACAATTCCTGCAGGCTATACACACCAGAACAGAGGCAATTCTATACCCAAGTGGCAAGCCCCTCTTGCGCCCTTTCGGGTAACCTCTAACAAGCTAGAAAAGATCCTATTACTGAGCTAAAGTCAGAGCCATATAACTCTCATGGTTGCACTATATGTCCCAGCTTTTGCCCTACAGATAAGTCCTTACGGAGAGTTTAGGGCGACATGATCGACATCATTTGCACCATCACCCTATAGTTCAATTATTACCATCATGTTTATCCATTTGTTCCATTAATCATAGTATTGATCATGTTTGAATAGAGCACTAGCATTCTACCCATATGCAATAAAACTCATAGGCATCAAGGTATAAGTCATCAATGGCTAGGATGTCCTTATAGTCGAGCATTATTAGACACATGCATAATGAGTAGATTATATAATGAATAGGAATCAAGGTAGGCCCATGCTATACTTGCCTTGGTTAACAAACTCCTGCTGGTCCTGCTGGTCTTCGAAGTACTCCTGGTTCCCAACGTACTCTTCACCGTCTGAACTCGACCAACACGGCAACATACACATTTCAGGAGCATTCATGCATAGCAAGCAAACCTATAATTAGAACAGTACACCAGTAGTATAAAACAAGATAAAAAGTTTATGAAAATAATCTACGTCTCGCTACGATCACATCAACGTGAAGTGCACGAAAAACAGAGCTACAACGCAAAAGTTACGAGCTATTTAAGGTTCCAAAAGCTAGCTAACAAACTAGACTTAATCGAGAAATTCAAAAGCTTCTAACAGGTCTAACAGTAGCACTAATGCGTAGATTACGAAATTATGAAACTAACGCAAGTTGAACGGATTGAATCGGAGCTAAAACGATGATTTTATAAGCGTTTTACTGAAGTGGCAATTCTGTAAATAGATCAAACTATTTTCAGATTTAAAATAAATCAAAACTCAGATTTATCCAAATAGCCGAGGACTGCGGGTTCAAATACGAGAGAGGTGGGGGTCTCTTTAGCAAAAATCCCCACGAAGGGGTATCAGCCTTTCTGAGCGGTTGATCTCACGATGTGCGGTAGAGATTAGATGGGAGGGGGAGTCAAGGGGCGCGGGCCGCCAGAGGGAAGGAAGAACGCGGTGGCACCGCCATGCTCGACGGTGGAGGTCTCGCCGGAGTTGCCCAATCGGGCGCTACGGTCCATAGTTTCCAAATCCTCTGGCATGGGAGTGAAGGGGAGATAGAGGCGAACTCGGTGGGGCACATCTCGCGGGCGAAGGATGTCTCGCGCAGGGTCGCCATGGCCGACAGCGGAAGAGGGCTCGCCGGAGTGGCTAGTTAGGGCCCTACGACCATGATTCGCTCAATTGAAAGCACAGAAAGAATGAGAGGATCAAGGCGAAGCTCACCGCGGCAAGAATGGAGCCGGAGAAGGAGTGAGGGCAGCGGTCCACGTCGTGCTCCTCGGCAGGTCACAGCCACACGGTGAGTGCGGTTCTGAGAGCGAAAATGGAACGGGGAGGGGCAGCGAGGGAGTAGCATCGGGTGCGGGTCTCCTCTTTATGGAGGCCGGGGTGCAGGGAACGCTCCCACGATGTGGAGCGTGGGCGGGTCGGTTGCCCATGACCGAGCAACCGTGAGCGGAGGAGGGAGTTGGGGAAGAAGGGGGCACCGACAGGTGGACCCGACTGTCAGCGGTAGAGGGGAAAGAGGCGCGGCAGCGGCTGCCTTTCGCCGATTGGGCCGGCCCAGCAAGGAAAAACAGCAGGCCGAACGGGCCGCTCGGGCCAGAAGGAGGGAGGGGAAGAGAGGGAGGGGGCGAGCAGGCCGGCGGGAAAAGTTGGGCCAGCGGGCCGAAATAGAAGGGAGGGAAGCGGGAGAAGGAGATTTTTTTTCAATTCGATTTTCCAATTGCATTTTCAAAATATTTTTAAATCCTTTTGGCAAAGAGATAAAAATCAGTCAATAAATAAAATGCATCGGCATGAGTGCATCAACATGTAACTAATCCTTATGATTTATTTTATTTTCACCAAATTTTATTATTCCCTAAATTTGAATGCACAAACAAATACATAATTAAATAAATTTTATCTATTTTGAAACAATGCAAAATTTAGGGTGTTACAATTCTACCCCCCTTAAGAGGAATCTCGTCCTCAAGATTCGGAAGACGGTGATCAAAGAGATGTAGATACTCTGCCTTTGGATCTTCTTCATTTTCTCACCACTATCACGTGGTAGCTTGCACGTTGTTACAACCTTTCTCCTAATTGCTTGATCAACTCTTAAGCACAATCCCTTAGTCCTTTATGCCATTCCTCCAATTGACCCTTGCAATTCCTTTTGTTCCAAGATGATCACTATTAATTACCAACTTTGTAGTGTAGGTGACATCACTCAAGTTTCTCACACAACTCAACCTTGGTGTCGCCGAACCTCCCTAGCACACTCCTTATGCTAGGAGCATCGATAACAACTTTTGCTTATCTGGGTATTATCACACTTCCATGCCATAATCATTGATCGCTCTAATTCATCGATGATTTCATAAGATCAAAACCAACTTAGTGAAGATATCCTTTAGATTCATACGATCCTTGTAGATGTCACCCTTATATCTAAGATTATAATGCCTCCAATGAACTTCTGACGATATCTTCTATTCCTAGGAAAACTTTGAATCTCACTCACATCCTTTGGTGGGTTCCAACTCAACACATCATTAGCTTTCTTAAGTTTCCCATAATTCCACCATTTGAGATGACTTATCCAAGTAGAGATCTTCCTTGAATAAAAAATTTCTTGCCATAATTGATGTCGTAACGAGTTTTCCGAGTCTCCATAGAACCAATTGTAGATGAACCATATCTCCTTGCCTTGTCATTGTTGCTGACTTGTCTTGGGTATGGTGAAGTTCAAACACCCAACTATGCTTGATGGTGACTTCTCAACCATAGGGATAACTAATTCTTCCAGGTGGAGTACTTGAATGTAAGAAACTTTCATCTTGTTACTTCTTCACTCGGCTACCCCCCTTAAGAGAGATCAACTAGGGGACAACAAAGGGTAGCTTGCATCTTCTTCCAAGTGAGTTAACCATCATAATGACCTTCTGATATCCCACGGAAACTCATGTGTATAAGTAAGAACACCAAGTCTGAAATTCCTTATGAGTAGAAAAATAGCAGCGTAGGAAAACAGCTGTAACTCCTACTCTGTTAATCCAATGAAGTTGTAGTTTATACTGTTGGAAAGCTGTTGAAATCCTCTACAACTTTTGTATAGAACACTTTTCCTGATTCCAAACCTAATTTGGTCGAAAACTATGCACCCCAAAAACTACTCCAGGTTTCAGACAACATAGCTATATCGTCTTGTGATTTTCTTAAATCCCAAACCAAAACAGCTATGGAATTGATTCCAGCGGCAGATGAAACATACAAGAGTCTTCTTTTATCTATAAAAGTTTCATAACTTTTGGATGTCCAGATTTGGAGATATATCATGATGAACACAGACTGCTCTGGAAAACAGGATGGATAAAACAGGAGAAAACCAAAACCCGCATATTTACTTCATTACTCATTATGCCTTAGGCCTATAGACTAAATGAAATTGTGCACAATCCACACAAGATCATTACAATCATTACAAAGATCCAAAACAAGCTCATGCATAATAATAATTCAACAAGCAATTAAGGGCATACTTCAATCATTGACTCAGCTTGCGATATTATCGTTCTATTCATATTAAGGGCAAATATCCTAAAGCTTCGCTTCCGATGTCACAAGAAGATGGTAAGAGAGAAGATTCTAAGAGCATATCAAAGTAAGGAGTAAAGATGAGAATAAAGGCTTAAACAAGTATCAAGGAGGAGATGAATATCAAGAGTAGAGAAATAATAGGGGAGGGATATCAAGGTTTATAGAACAAGGGTCTTATAGCAATTCCTAAACCTTAAGACGGCCAATTCCTAACTAGGCTTGTGTCCTACAGTCAGCATTGCTCTGATACTACTTTGTAACACCCGGTTTTAAGAACAAAACCAGATACACAGCATATGTGAGCCTAGGAAGTCAAATCTCATATATAGCTACAAATAAGGGTAATATCAAATGACAAGGCGTAATATATAATGTACTTATTATAAAAGATATAACCTTAGAAAGCAAACAACGGAAAGACCACTCCGGTCATCAGGTGAAGACTCCACTCCACAGGGACAACTGACTGGTTGATCACAAGCCTATCTGCTCCAATCTCTAGAAATCTGGTACCCATCCGGGATTTTTATCCAAAAATAGAAAATAAACAAGCGTGAGTACATTTCGTACTCCACAAGCATAACATGGGGATTCATGAGGCTCAAAAGGCAGACACGGTTTACTGCATTTAGCATTTTAGTAAGTCAACATTTTGTTATTGATCAATATCAAATTATGCTTAAGCTCCCAAATTAACCCACATGATCATATACTAGAATTAAATAGAGTCATTGAGCAACATTATATCATCATCGTCGTCATCATCATCATAATACCATCATAGTTCATCATGAACAACATCATCATAAGTAACCATTTATTCTGTGAGTTTTCCAGGCCGCTCGTGACCGTGAGCACGGCTGTTATAACAGTTTTAACACTCTGCAGAGGTTGTGCATCTTTACCCGTGAGTCGTGTTGCCCATATGCCCGGGTTAATTACTCCCATAACACTTTCAAGGTGAGCGGGCAGGGTACACTATGAAGCCTTCCATAGGTCTCGTCTAACAAGTTAGGGCCGCGAGGTTTCCTCGGCAGGCAGATATAGAGAACCCCCTTTCTGTGGCACAATTCCTGCAGGCTATACACACCAGAACAGAGGCAGTTCTATACCCAAGTGGCAAGCCCCTCTTGCGCCCTTTCGGGTAACCTCTAACAAGCTAGAAAAGATCCTATTACTGAGCTAAAGTCCGAGCCATATAATTCTCACGGTTGCACCGTATGTCCCAGCTTTTGCCCTACAGATAAGTCCTTATGGAGAGTTTAGGGCAACATGATCAACATCATTTGCACCATCACCCTATAGTTCAATTATTACCATCATGTTTATCCGTTTGTTCCATTAATCATAGTATTGATTATGTTTGAATAGAGCACTAGCATTCTATCCATATGCAATAAAACTCATAGGCATCAAGGTATAAGTCATCAATAGCTAGGATGTCCTTATAGTCGAGCATTATTAGACACATGCATAATGAGTAGATTATATAATGAATAGGAATCAAGGTAGGCCCATGCTATACTTGCCTTGGTTAACAAACTCCTACTGGTCCTGCTGGTCTTCGAAGTACTCCTGGTTCCCAACGTACTCTTCACCGTCTGAACTCGACCAACACGATAACATACACATTTCAGGAGCATTCATGCATAGCAAACAAACCTATAATTAGAACAGTACACCAGCAGTATAAAAACAAGATAAAAAGTTTATAAAAATAATCTACGTCTCGCTACGATCACATCAACGCGAAGTGCACGAAAAACGGAGCTACAACGCAAAAGTTATGAGCTATTTAAGGTTCCAAAAGCTAGCTAACAAACTAGACTTAATCGAGAAATTCAAAAGCTTCTAACAGGTCTAACAGTAGCACTAATGCGTAGATTACGAAATTATGAAACTAACGCAAGTTGAACAGATCGAATCAGAGCTAAAACGACGATTTTATAAGCGTTTTATTGAAGTGGCAATTCTGTAAATAGATCAAACTATTTTCAGATTTAAAATAAATCAAAACTCAGATTTATCCAAATAGCCGAGGACTGCGGGTTCAAATACGAGAGAGGTGGGGGTCTCTTTAGCAAAAATCCCCACGAAGGGGTATCAGCCTTTCTGAGCGGTTGATCTCGCGATGTGCGGTAGAGATTAGATGGGAGGGGGAGTCAAGGGGCGCGGGCCGCCGGAGGGAAGGAAGAACGCGGCGGCGCCGCCATGCTCGACGGTGGAGGTCTCGCCAGAGTTGCCCAATCGGGCGCTACGGTCCATACTTTCCAAATCCTCTGGCATGGGAGTGAAGGGGAGACAGAGGCGAACTCGGCGGGGCACATCTCGCGGGCGAAGGATGTCTCGCGCAGGGTCACCATGGCCGACAGCGGAAGAGGGCTCGCCGGAGTGGCTAGTTAGGGCCCTACGACCATGATTCGCTCAATTGAAAGCATGGAAAGAATGAGAGGATCAAGGCGAAGCTCACCGCGGCAAGAATGGAGCCGAAGAAGGAGTGAGGGCAGCGGTCCATGTCATGCTCCTCGGCGGGTCGCAGCCACACGGTGAGTGCGGTTCCGAGAGCGAAAATGGAACGGGGAGGGGCAGCGAGGGAGTAGCATCGGGTGCGGGTCTCCTCTTTATGGAGGCCGGGGCGCAAGGAATGCTCCCACGATGTGGAGCGTGGGCGCGGGCGGGTCGGTTGCCCATGACCGAGCAACCGTGAGCGGAGGAGGGAGTTGGGGAAGAAGGGGGCGCCGACAGGTGGACCCGGCTGTCAGCGGTAGAGGGGAAAGAGGTTCGGCAGCGGCTACCTTTTGCGGGCCGGCCCAGCAAGGAAAAACAGCAGGCCGAGCAGGCCGCTCGGGCCGGAAGGAGGGAGGGGAAGAGAGGGAGGGGGCGAGCAGGCCGGCGGGAAAAGTTGGGCCAGCAGGCCAAAATAGAAGGGAGGGAAGCGGGAGAAGGAGATTTTTTTTTCAATTCGATTATCCAATTGCATTTTCAAAATATTTTTAAATCCTTTTGGCAAAGAGATAAAAATCAGTCAATAAATAAAATACATCGGCTTGAGTGCATCAACATGTAACTAATCCTTATGATTTATTTTATTTTCACCAAATTTTATTATTCCCTAAATTTGAATGCACAAACAAATACATAATTAAATAAATTTTATCTATTTTGAAACAATGCAAAATTTAGGGTGTTACAATGTATAATTGACTTGAGAACAATAGATAGACCATGACGACAAATTGTTTGATGCATGATACTCCATTCAGCTGGAATCAAATATAAAAATGTTCCATGCATAATAACCCACGACGGATGTTTAATTAATACATGAACAATGCATAGAAACCTAAAATCCTTCCCACTTGGTGGGACAATTGTTACAAACATCGTAACAGTCATGGCCACAACCTATCAACTACATCAAGATCACACTACGCCAGCGCCGCAAGCCAAGGATGTCTCACAACACGCATATAACTCATCTCATTCAAGCATATAAATACAATATACAATAAACTCATCGACTACATCAAAAATCACACTACGACACTGTGCCCTCATCTTAGGCCACGCAGCCGCCGTGTCCAAGGTTAGACCGCTGCCAGCTGCATCCCCCGAGTAGTCTGTGTTGGACACACTGGCAGCCACCGCTGGGCGACGACTCTCCCGATGGACTTCAATTTCCAGTGTGTCCCTCTTCTTCCTCTCATTCTTGCTGCTCTAGTTCCTATAAGATCAAAACAATGATTATTAACTCAGAGACGTGCATAGAAACATGTTTGGTACACGCAAAAAAATTGCATAGAAATTCTGCTCCGGATGGAATGCTCAAAATTCATACAAATTTTGTATATACATGCATACAAAAGCTCTGCTCTAGCAATGCATATAGAAGTGCAGCAACAATATATACAGATCTGTTACAATAGTTTATAAAAACAATTTTTATACGTATTAATCAATAAACAAATTGTACTACTAGATCTCACAAAATAACTAATTTGAATAAGCTAATAACATGTCAAAGGGAGTATAGAAGCTATTCACACAAATTCACACAAATAACATGTCCAATTGTGTGGTCTAACAATGCATAAAAGTGTATAGATCACAACGGGCGAGGGAGGATGGATACATCTAGCTACAGCACCTCGATCACACATGAAGTGTATAAATTAACATGAAGGAGCATATTAACCGCTACGAGTATGCATATTAACCGCTACGAGTATGCATAAAGATTATTTTTTGTGCATATTAACCACTACGAGTATGCATATTAACCGCTACGAGTATGCATATTAGCCACTACGATTATACATAAAGATTATTTTTTGTGCATATTAACCACTACGAGTATGCATATTAACCGTCGTGCCCATGTCTCCTGCGCTGCCGCTGCTGGAGAAGAGTGCGCCGCCAGCAACCTAGAGAGAGGAGGCCACGCGCCCAGGGAGAGCAAGGAGGTGCCCCGGCAGCCTCGCTACTAGATCAAAGATACAACAATGTATGTCGAAGGGTAAATATAGTTGTTACAATATTGTATATCGAAGTGTTACAACAATGCATAAAACAGTGCTCCAACTATGTATAATTGTATCAAAGTGTGCAGACAACTGCTCCAATGAAGTTACAAATTTTTTATAATAATATCAGCTACATTAACTTTTACTTTAATCCATTGACTACATCAAGATCTCAAATACACAGCCGCCTCAAGCGTCAAGCAAGTCATGGAAGTCGTGGATGTCACATGTGTCGGCCACCATTGACCTCTCACACCAAATGGGGAGGAATCCTTCCAACCACCCTACATCACAACAAAGACATATAAAACGCGTTTTATTAGGCACAGAAACCTTAAAACGACAAAGAAAAAGGCATAGAAACATATTTTATCACGCGCAAAAACATTACAGTGGGATGAAAAGGCATGTAAATATGTTTGTGGGCACAACAATGTATAGAATTGTGTACAACAATATATAGAAGTGTGTAGAAATGTACAGATAACTATTCCAACAATATATATTAGTGTTTTAACAATGCATAAAAGTGTGCTAGAAATGATTAAGCCAAACAGTATGTAAATAACTATGAATTGTAGGTCTACAATGCATAACAAATAGTGGCTAACATCCCTGCAAATAATCTAATTCATAATTTGTATTCAAATCATAGACACATGGTCGCAAGGAAGCATAAAAATTTTAACACACAAGGTCTTGCGTGGTGCCATGTGTTCGACCTAATAGGTTTTGTGCGGTGGCCAAATTGCAATTGTGCATAGAAAAATAACATGAGAGATCACCTTCGTCGACAGATCCAGATGCGCACATGACCATGATGCAGGTGGTCCTTCGGCAATAAACGCACACCGACGCCATGATGTTGCATAACCTGCAGCAGGCAATTGAAAGAAATTCAACTAAAGAAAGGAATCATGCGAAATGTAACATTTCCCAAGTATAAGACCGACAAATCAGAGCATAGGAATTTTATCTAGTTTTTTTATAAAGTTGCATTAACCATGCATAGAAGCTTGTGTATGCAAGCCTAGAAACAACTTGTCTCTAAATGTGCTCTGATAATGTATATAAACGTGCTTCGATAATGCATAGAAATTTACTCAACAATGTATAAAAAAGAAGCATGAATAAACAATATGCAGTGAAAAGAAAAAGAAAAAAGCTTCTAGCTGGACAAGCTCCGATAATGCATCAAAAGTGCGCCTGCAATGATAATGCATAAAAAGAGCACCTGCAATGATATACAACAATGATAATGCATAGAAGAGTACTCTAACCATGTATAAATTTGTGTGGTAGTGCACTAGTCTCCGACAATATATACAAATTTGATGTAACGATGTATAGAATGCATATCAAGTAAAAGTTTTATCCATGCATAGCAATTTATGCGCATAAGCATACAAGCACAAAAAATTTCATAGAAATAAGCTCAAAGAATGTATAGAGCCTGCATACAAACTTTGCATACAAAACTCATTGCTGACGAGATTGCAAACTTTTATGCATAGATCAACCCTAGATATAGTATTAGCAATTCTAGTTGTTTTGCAAAACTCTACATACAAACCAAGCATAAAAACTTTTATGCATTTAAGTCTGAAGCCTTTGCTAGCCTGCTGCTCACCGTGCCACAGAGCGTGCATTTAGGGCGGCTGAAGTATGCATAGAAACTTTCATATGCCTATGGTGACGCGCTGATGTGAAACAGAAATTTTATTCTTGACCTACCGATGGTGACGCGCTGATGAGATGCCGATGCTGAAGCCAAAGCCGTCCTGGAGTGCTTCAACAATATCGATAGCCACCTATTGGCATATAGAGTGCTTCAACAATGTGTATAAACGTGTTCTACAAGTGCTCCACGAACTCGACGAAGCTGACAAAGCATGGTTGTCCACGCTACTCCACAGAACACTCATCCACACACAACACCTCCATTGGATGAGGACACCTCCGTCGGATGAGGACGAGCGCACTGCATACAAACATTTTCGATCTCTTCAATTTCGCCATTCATACAAACCGCCAAAACACACCAGATCAAAACTATAAATGCATAGAGAACATGCATACAAACAATTTCGACGCATAAAAATCAAAATAAGCTCTCCATTTGTCATACAACCATGATGGCCTGGACACAACGCCTTGCTACCGTTGCTGAACTGGTCCTCAGCATTGTCGTCGTCGGGAGGACGTCCATGAGGACCACGGTGTTGGCCTCCTTGGCCTGGACACAACACAAGAAGCATACAATGTATTACACAGTATGCATAAAAACGCATAAAAACCAGGATCAATTTTTTATGCATATCCACATTCAATAGAGTTAAGCAATCCACATTCATTAGCACTTTGATTTGCTTAGGGCTGGCAACATGCATTTGAATCAGAAGAAAAAAATGAAGATTGAGGCGGCTTAGATCGGAGGAGCATCAACCTTGGTCTGAGGGAGCTGCCTCCTGCCTGCTGCGAGGGATCTGAGGGAGCTCCATCCTACCTGCTGCGAGGGAGGTCGCTTGCTCCAGCAGGCGGACGGTGGCTCTCCTGGCCGGCTGCCGCTGTCCTACGCCACCGCGTCAGGCTGGAGGGAAGTGGTGGGAGCTCGACGCAACAGCGAAGGGAAAGGGGCACAGACGCGCTCTGGAGGCCACCGTGGCTCTCCTGGTCGCTGATGACGGATCCGCTGCCAGTGGGGTAGAGGAGGCCGCAGCGGACCGGATCTGCCGCCGGTGGGATAGGGGAGGCGGCTGCAGACCAGATCCACAACCGGTGGGTAGGGGAGGACGTTGCGGACCCGCATCCACCGCCGGTGGGTAAGGGAGGCCGCCGCCAGCTGAAGCTATGTGCATGGACAGGGTCATCACGTGAAGGAGCCGGGCAGCCGCCACTCCCGGTCACCGGATCCGGCGGCGCACGCTCCGGAGTGGCAGTCGCGGCGGTCTAGTGGAGAGGGCTCGCAGGGGACGGGCGCTTCCACGTCGATGCTGCTCGGGGAGCCACGCGGGGCCAAGCCGTCGTCGGGCGTCGAGGGTCGGGGCCACCATCGTCGGGAGTTGCCATCCCCCGTCGTGCGCCGCCGCATGCCTGGTCTCCACCACGCGTCGTTGTTGCCATTTGCCGTGACTCGTCGGGGAAAGGGTGGGGCCTCGCCAAGGATGGACAGCATGGGGCGAGCCACGCCGCCGCGGGTCGGGGAGCTCCAGGCGCGGCCGCGCGCGGGAGACGGCCGTGGGTCGGCAAGGGGCGAGGCCGACCAGAGGGCGCGCAGGCCACGTCTTCGACGGTTGGGGAGGGTCGGGGCCTCCCTTGCCGTCTGGTCCGCCGTCGCGGCTAGTGGCGGTGCTGGGAGTGGCCGCCACCGCGGCTGCTTATGGTGGAGGAAGCGGCGGGGCCGGCGCTGCTGCTGGTGGGGTGGAGGAATGGGCCAACGAGGGAGGAGCGCCGCCGGCCGACGAGGGAGGCCACGCCGTGCAAGGGTGGCGGCTGGGTGCCCTAGGTGTGGGGGCGTCGGGTGCAGGGGTGGCGGCTAGGGTGCTGGGTGGGGAATTAGGGTTCAGTTTGTATTATATAGGGCCCGGGAAGGTGGGCTGGTGGGCCGGTGGCGGGCTGGTGAGCCGGTTCGGCTGGGTTGGTGGGCAGCTGGTTGGGTGGCACCGATTCGAGCTGGCTTGGTCAGGGCTTCTCATTACTTATTGGAAGCCCTATATATATATATATATATATATATATATATATATATATATATATATATATATATATATATATATATATGGGAGCGTATGCTATGGAAACTAGCTTCTCGTGGAAACTATGGAAACTTTAATCTAAGTCCACATGATTCTAATCCGATGATCTCAGATGAAGGTGGGTCATTTATTCACTTAAACCCTCCCACCAAGATTCTAATCCGATGATCTCAGATGAAGCACAACCCACCTTCAGCTGAGGCCATCGGATTAGAATCCTGTGGACTTGATTGAAGTTTCCATAGTTTTCACAAGAAGCTAGTTTCCATAGCATACGCTCCCTATATATATATATATATATATATATATATATATATATATATATATATATATATAGGTTTTACATTAAAAAAAACTTACTAAAACAAGAACAGCAAATGGGGTATGCCAGGAGTAGCACAATTGAAAAAAATATACATGTGTGCAAAACACAAGTACAAATAGGGAAAAGGCCTAACGAAGAAATAAAAGTATAGAGAAGCTTACACTGGTTGTTGCTTATCCAAATCTCTCTGCAGCATGCTGATCATGTGTTCATGACTACGTGAAGACGAGGGAAAAGCACCAGAAACTTGACACAATGGTTGCAGGTTACTCATCGTATTTTTGTTGCTTATTGGATACTTTGCGCCCTACCTAGACTTTGCACAGCAAAGAAATACAAAATCGAAATTGTGTGCTTACACAGAGAGGCAGACATATCAGCTTATTGAAATCTCTATGCAGCATCACTATTACCAGAGATACTTGCGAGTTATTACAAATAAAAGACAGAAGGTTAAAAAGGCATTACATAATCAAAATAAACAGTGTGTTCATGACTCATGTCAAAGGGGAAAACAAATACCAGACTCGAGGTAAAGTTTCAGGTTATTACTAATCTGCAATGCTATTGTACTGTTATTACTAGACAGTTCAGGATCATGAGTGACTCCATCCTGCTGAGATGAAAACTGCTTGCCAGCACAGATTAATACCTTTGTTTCTCAATGTGGCTCAGAATTATCATCACGAACCAACGCCACAGTTGACAAGCCATCGAACAATGGTTTTTCATCCACACCATCATTACCTTCCATCGAGAAGAAGTCATGGTGGACAAGACTTTCTTTGAACCTATGGCTGCTAAGCTTCAGATAAGCGCTCCATTCATACCGGGCCAGCAAACTGCCATTAGCACCAGAAATGTGCTGTAGATGTTGCCACAGGATGCCTGGGGATCCCCCTCTTTTAGAACGGACGAGCAGATCCCCTTCTGGGTCCAGCACCGGTAGCAGCGAGAAAAACTGCACGTCCAATTTGATGCGGTGGTTCATCGACCAGGACCAGCTCCCGTGATCCTGTAGCACCCAAAGATCAACTGTGCCGCCGCGGTAGTGGTACAATCCAAGGGCGCCACTGTTCATCTGAAACAGCTCAAGAAAGGGGCCCTCGTCGACGGGCGACAGCAGATGCTGGAAGGACTCGGCCATGGTGTCGAACGCGAGCATGTTGTTGGCCTTGCCGTTGCCACCGGGCAGCTGTATAGGTTGCCAGTAGATCCTGCCGTCTGCCAGGACGGGCGGGTCAAGGAACCCCATCATCGACACCGCCATCGCCAGATCCCCGGACGCCCACGGCCCGGGAGGCTCTCCGACGCACCTGAACTCGCCGGACCCGACGGTGTGCACGTGGTACACGGCGTGGCCGTCGTCGGCTCTGTTGAAGCAGCACAGCACTCGGTGCGACCCGGATGGGCGGTGAGGGTAAAGAGCGGAGATGCAGGCGGCGCCGTGGAGCAGCGTGAGGGGCGCGCGCTGGCGGGTCGCCGGGTTGCAGATCTCGAGGCCGCCGTAGGCATGGAGGATGACGAGGCCGTCGCAGGAAGCGAGCACGTGGAGGTCGTCCTCGGACTCGGGGGAGGCGGCGGTCCGGCCCGGCGTCCGCCGCGCGACGGGGTGCCGCTCGCCGGTGCGGTGATCCAGGGCGTCGATCCTTCTCTCATGCGTGTCCGTGTCCCAGGAGGTGAGGAGCGGGAGCGAGGGCTGGCGGCGGTGGTGGGCGAGGAGGAATTTGGCGTCGGAGGTGAGGCGGCGGCGCCAGGAGCGGCAGACGGCGCGGCACCGGAGGATGGGCTTCGCCGGCAGACGCGTCAGGATCTCCCAGATAACGAGATCCTCGGGGAGCCGGGGGCCGCCGCCGGCCACTTCTGCCATGAGATGGGACCTGGGACGAGGAGCTTGCGGGCGGCAGTGGGCTCGCGGCCTGGAGCGTGAGCGGCGGTGGCTGCTCCTACGAGCGTGAATGGCGGCGGCGGGTGGGAGCCTGGGGAGAGTGGGGAGTCGGGAGAGTCATGGGCTCACGGCCTCACAGCCACGGTTTGCATTTTTTTAATTGATGAAAAAGGCGTGGGTCCACTTCTAAACCCAAATCCATTGAGATAGAACTACGCTAATCACTGGCCAACTAATTACTGTTCTAACTAATCACTAGTCCTAGTCCATCTAAAATAGGATCATAGTACAGCTCTTGTCAATTTAATAATACAGCATTCCCTTTCTTCCATCGACGAGAGCTTGAAAACAATGGTGAGCCATCACATTGTGGTTTTGTCTTTCAACCTCTCCATTCTTCTACTTTTCATTTTAATATGGTGATAACATCAACTTGTTCATGCCTCCAATCAGTTGACCGAAGCAAACAAAGGGGGTGTTTGGGTTGCCCTATCAAAGTTTAACAGATACTGAAGCACTTCCGTCTTATTTGACAATTAGAGCCTCTTTGGCAGGGCTCCTGCAGGAGCTGTGCCAAACGCCTGTTTTGGAAAGGGCTCCGCATGGGGAGCTGGTCAAGAGCCGGAGCCAATTTTTGCCTGCGCAGGAGAAGCCTCAAAAACGAGCTTTCGCGTGGCTCCTTGCTAGGTTCACGTCATCTAGTTCGAAATTGCCCCTATACTTCAATGGTAATTACTACCAAATTGCCACTGCATCTTATCCCTTCCCCTCTTTTCCTCCGTACACAGACACCACACGACGCGCTCGGCGTGACCGCGAGAGAGGAGGCGACCACGCGCTAGGGTTCCGATGAACCAGCTGCGGCGTCCGGCGGCCGGCGGGCGAAGCACGCACATGAGTGGATCTAGCGGCCCTGGTGCTCCAGCAGCCGGCGCGAGGATGGCCACGGCCCGGACCGGCGGATCGGAAAGCGCCGCCACCGGCGTCTTCAGCAGCTCCGGCGCTCCTCCAGCTGGCGCGACGGCCGCGTCGTGGCCTGGCGGACCAGCAGGCGCCACCACCAGCCTGACCGTTGCTGGGAACGCCTCCATGTCTGGCGGCCTAGGCGATGGGTTCCCAGACTGGTTCAATGGCGCGGCGTCCGCCGCACTAGGCTCGGATTGGCTGTCATCTGAGATTGGTGCCACCCATGCCGAAGAGGAAAGTGCCCTGGCTCCAGTGCAGACCACGCCGTCAACTCGCTGCAGGGGAGGTGGGCGCACTGGGAGGAGAACAAGGCTGCCAGTTCAAACAAGCACTCCTGCTCTCGACACTGAGGCTAGGTGAGATATGCTTCATTGCATAACTATGATTTTGTTCATGCAATGAATTGTCCTGTGATATGCATAAAAATAATCTGTTAGGATTTGTGATGCTGGATTATCATGCTATGATGGAAGGAAATATATTATTGTCATGCATTCCCGTGTATGTACTATCCTATTTTGATTGGATAGTTCTTTGCTAACCTTGTAAGTTCTTTGCTCAGCATGGCTGACTGGACGGATGAAAATGTTAGGATAGTTTGTGAGCTTTTTGCCGAACAAGTGGAGATTGGAAATCGTTCAAGTACTCATTTGAACAAAGCTGGTTTCACAAATGTGATCCAAAAGTTCAAACAGAGGACAGGAATTCTGTACACAAGAAAGCAGTTTAAAAATAAATGGGAGAAGTTGAAAGTTGAGTATGGTATTTGGAAGCAATTGGTTGATAGGCAGACCGGTATTGGATGGGATGAATGTGGCAAGAATATTGACATGCCTGAAGAATGGTGAAAGAAGATGGCAAATGTAAGTTCAAATAAATTTGCATGTACTTCCATTGCAGGCTGTATATTTTGAAACCTCTATATTTTGTGTTTCCATTGTAATTGAAACCAGTATATTTGTGGTGTTTCCATTGCAGGCTGTCAAGGGATCAAGACGTTTTCGATATAAAGGCCTTCAAAATGAGGACAACCTGAGCATAATGTTTGAAGACCTTCGTAACACGGGTGACGACCATTGGGGTCCCTCTAGCGGTGTACCACCATCACAGGCTATACCTTTGGATGATGATGATGAAGATGAGGGCGAGAATGAAGATGATAGTGACCCTGATGAAGTAACACCAAGTGCCAGACCCAAAAGAGGTAAATCTCAAGGTAATGCAAAGGGGAAGAAAACAAAGACTAGTGGCGGCCAGTGGTTTCAAGAACAAATGGGCAAACTTGTTGAGATGAATGAAAGAACAACCGCATCTTGTGAGTCTATTGCTAGGGGAGAGGACAAATCTGGTTCAACCATCCAGGAGGTCATGGCATTAGTGAAGGGTTGCGGTGCTAAGCCAGGTTCAAATGAGCATTTTATTGCCACTGTAGTCTTCACCAAGAAGGCTGAACGGGAGATGTTTATGACATTAGACACTCCAGAGGATAGATTTGATTGGTTGCAAAAAAAGCATGAGTGGATGACTAGAAATGATGTGTCTAATAAGTAGATCTTGTTTAGCCCCAACCTTGTATTGTTCTTGTGGAGACTCCAGTGGAGACTTTAATTTATTGTTCTTGTTTGAGACATATTTTTATTTGGCTGTGTTGTATGAGACCATTTATTTGGCAATTGCAAGAGCAATTTTCCTTTCTAGATCATCATGATCATGTAGTTTGATGATATTTCAATATCATTCCTACTTTTGTAAACGTTATCGTAGTCTAACGAACACTATTAGTAGGTAACATTATTTTACATGTTATCCTTGTTAATTTTGGTCAATCGTTTGACAAAGTGACATCAAGGATCATATGTACAACCAAGTTAAAGCAAGGGCAATATGGACATTCACCCTCTTCCATTCATTCTACAAAAACAGAAGGAGCCGTTTTGCCAAACGTTTTTCAGAACGGCTTCAGCTCCTCTAGAGGAGCTGCTCCTTCAGAGGAGCCAGAGCCGGAGCCATTTTCGAAAGAGCCAGAGCCCTGCCAAACAGGCCCTTAGTGTCCAATCATAGATTAATTTGGCTTAATAGATTTGTCTTGTAAATTACTCTTAATCTGTGCCGATATGCATGTAATTAGTCTATATTTAGTACTCTATGCATGTGCCATAACATTCGATGTGATGTGTGTTAAAAAAATAAAGGCAACCAAACTGTGCCCTTGTTTAAAAAAAGCACTATACAAAAAGAAGATTCCATGTCACATCAAATTTACGATACATACATGGAGTAGTAAATATAGATAAAATCAAAAACTAATTGCACAGCTTGGTTGCACTCTACGAGACGAACGTTTTGAGCCTAATTAGTCAACGGTTGGACAATTATTACCAAATACAAACGAAATGCTACAGTGTCGCTAGTAAACTTTGGCACTCCAAATTTGAAAACTAAACACAGCCCTTGTCTTTATATCGTTACCGAGCGAGGTTGTTGTCAGGCCCTTCGTGTAAGAATCTGGAATTATGGATTTATTTCTTTTCCCTGGGAACATGGGGGGGCAATTTTGTGCACCAGTCTTTTTTTTTTCAGTTAAACCAGCACGATTTTTGGATAAAGGAGTGAAGGTATTGGGGAATATGAAGTGTTGGTATAGGCTCCACGTCAGTTTCAGAGCAGGATTCGGTTCACTTTGCATCACACACTTGTCCCATCCTGGAATTTTTCTTGCCACTACCTTTGGATCTCTCTACTACAGCTTGTGGTTCTGTTAACACCTTACAATCTTGTGCTTCTGTTAATATATTTCTTAAATTGAGCTAGATTTTGATGCTGCCTGCAGCATCTTGGTCGGTACCTTGTACTGAATGCCATTGATCTATGTCTACACTGTACACATTGATATATGTCAGCCTTTGTTGTGTACTTCCATTTCTTCAAAGCTTCTTTATTGTGAGTTGACAATGCAGCTGCCCTGGGATCAATGGACTTTCTTGGGAAATATATTAGCCTCGGGACCTGCCAATTGTAACAAACCCATCAATATAGGCCTCAACGTTCTGTCCCTTCCATCTGTTTCTATTTTGTAGAGTGAGAGGCTGATTTTTTTTCTGATGCCAGGATTAGGGCGTTTGACAATAATTTCTTAATACATGGAAATATCTTAGCTGTTCTGGTCCCTGTCATAATGTATTCTTTCTTAAGTGCATGCAGATCACACCAAAATTTCTAATGAACTTGGCTGTAATAGCCTACTAAACAAAGAAAACCCCTTCAGTTTAGTTGCATTATATAGAGCTGTCTATTTTTAACTGATTTAATCTTCTCAGGGTCTGTAGCTCTTGGCTTATGTGTTGATGCTATATGTTGATGCTTTAAACAATCTTTCGATTCAAGGTATATGTTGATGCTCAGTAGTGTAGCTCTTGGCTTATGTGTGGTGTGCTATATGTTGCAAAACCAGTTTCTTTGTAATGTTCAGTAGTAAAATGGATTTGCTTGGTGAACTTGCACAATCCTATTCTACCCAGTTGTCCAGGGTTCATGTCATTGAAGTTCCTTCCCAGCAGCAGTGGTAACAGTATTTCCATGGGCTGATTTCATACTAATTCCATATTTAGAGCATAAGAATGACCTTTTTTTTGTTTTTTTTTTCAATCAATCATAAGACTGATTCTTAGAACAACTGGCCTGATAATTTCATTTGAATTTGTACCCTTTGTCGTATACTTGTTTCTTCTGTAATAACTTTCTCACAGTTTCTTGCACGCTTTTACTATTGTCCTGGGTTCATGATATTTCATTTTTTCAGAGGGCTCTTGGTGTACACATTGAGATCATATATAAAATACACAACAAAGTAATCTTCAAGCAGTATTTGGTTGTTTTCCTTTTATCGATGCCATAAGCTCTTCAAACCTATCAGTGTAAACTGGCAGCTTATTATTCTGTTGCATTTATTTGAAGGACTCAATAGTGACATAGTTTCTCTCAGAAGCGTTCATTCCTCTCAAGTGCCATTGGAGATTTTGAGTGTGCGTGCAAGCATGCTGACCCCTTAGCAAGTGCCGAGTGCTTATCTTCTTGAAAGAAAAATTTCAGCAAACTTCACCCAGTTCAAAACATTTTTCAGCTTGCTTATCCAACCTACTGGATCTTCGCCATTAAAGCTTGGAAATTCAAGCTTGGGGCCTTTGCTAAAAGATTGAGCAAATGGATCCTCTCCCTCACTTTATGAATCCCATACCCGTCTCTACTACTATGTCCAGTGAAATCGGTTGAAAAGGTGGTACTCAACCCAGACCCAGGAATGCTTATGCATTCTGAAGAACCACCAGTAAGATTGGTAATTATGCCTCTGGTTGGAACAGTAGGGTCAGAAAGTAGGGTCCTTCTGACCAATGAAAGGTGTGCAAGGATCTTTCATTGGATTTATAGGAAAATCCTCAAATTGTTGTATATGGTTGTGTTTACAGTATCATTAAAAACAAGGACATGGTGGGCCATCTTAGTTTTGTTCATCAACTGAGATTTTCCATTTGCTGTTTCCTTTGTGTAATATGTTGCAGCTGTTTCTGCCCTACCCCCATCTTCATCTGCATGCTCCCCACATGACTCTTCATCTTTTTTTTCCTGCCACCCAATCCTGCTCCAAGGATGCAAGTGGGTACCAAATGGTATTTTGTGGGTCAGCTAGCTTAGTTAATTTCTCCACCTAATTAATTCTGTGGCATGCTACTCTCATTGATTGTAACAAGTTTGGGGGTTGACTCAATGTCCAAAAACCTGTGCTAGTCAAATCAGAGGAAGAATGGTAGATCGAAAACGTTTCCTAATTCTTTTCTTACTATGTAAATCTAAATTTGCTCACCAAATCTGGGCTTCTCAAGCTAGCTCCTGGATTTTATAATAAAACTTATTCCTTACCTGGTTAGGCCTCAGTACTCCAGGAAAATCCAAAAACTGGTGAAATCAAAGAGCAACATATGCTCAGTACAGAAGTTTCAGGCCCCTTGGATAAGAATCTGACTTTGGTGCTAAATCTGTACTAACACATAGTGAAAGTAGGTATATGAACTATGATTTCAATTTCTCATGATTGTTTACACCAATGCGAGTGGCGTCTTATATAGAGTGCTTTGTCAACTCAACAATATTGACAAAAGTAGGAGTAGCATAACACCCACAGGTAAACTAATAAAGCAATAAACACTAATAAGGGAATGTTCTTTACCCACCAGATTTCATAAATGAAGAGGTATATGAGAGTCTGAATGGTTGATGCAATTTCCACTTCAGCTTTAGTCTGATAATTCACAATTGTGAATGTGGCGTTCATTTTTGCTCAGTCTGCTACTTTGTTTGGGGATATTTATCTCACAGTTTTATATCTCTTTGTGAATTCATATTTATATGCAATGGTATGTTTTTTCTTCAGCCTTTGACCGGCTTGGTATATTTTTAATTCTTGTGATTGCTTACTGATTGTTAAACCAGCTAAACTTAGTCATTGGCCATAGATTGTTTACTGCTTGTATAGTTGTTTTATGCATGGAAAAACTGTGCATACAAGAATGGATTAAGGGCCAGTAGTATGTATGAGATCCTCTTTGTAATTCAATCCATTTCATAATTAATTGTCTGACTAGACCCATATGGCACTACATAAGCATGTCATTCATTTCCCAAATCTGCTCACCAAATCTAAATCTGCTCACCAAATCAGGGTATAATAAAACTTATTCCTTACCTGGTTAGGCCTCAGTACTCCAGGAAAATCCAAAAACTGGTGAAATCACAGAGCAACATATGCTCAGTACAGGAGTTTCAGGTCCTTTGGATAAGAATCTGACTTTGGGGATAAATCTGTACTACCATATGATATAGTGAAAGTAGGTATATGAACTATGATTTCAATTTCTCATGATTGCTTACACCAATGAGAGTGGTGTCTTACATAGAGTGCATTGTCAACTCAACAATATTGATAAAAGTAGGAGTAGCATAACACCCACAGATAAACTAATAAAGCAATGAGCAGTAATAGGGGAATGTTCTTTACCCACCAGATTTCATAAATGAAAGGTATATGATAGTCTGAATGGTTGATGCAATTTCCACTTCAGCTTCAGTCTGACAATTCACAATTGTGAATGTGGCATTCATTTTAGCTCAGTCTGCTACTCTGTTTGGGATATTTATCTCACAGTTTTATATCTTGTGGTGGCTTTGTGAATGCATATTTATATGCAGTGGTATGTTTTTTCTTCAGCCTTTGACTGGCTTGGTATATTTTTAATTCTTGTGATTGCTTACTGATTGTTAAACCAGCTAAACTTAGTCATTGGCCATAGATTGTTTACTGCTTGTATAGTTGTTTTATGCATGGAAAAACTGTGCATACAAGAATGGATTAAGGGCCAGTAGTATGTATCGGATCCTCTTTGTAATTCAAATCCATTTCATAATCAATTGTCTGACTGGACCCATATGGCACTACATATGCATGTCATTCATTTCCCAAGGCTTATGAAAAACCAATTCTCTTAGCATGTTCAGAAAATTCTGATGAATTAATCTTATTATGATGAAGAGGGTGTCTATGAGGTGGTGAGCTGCAGTACGCTAATATGTGCTATTTTTGTTTCATCAGGACGATGATCTGCAGTGCCCATCATCATTTAACTCTGCTAGCAGTATGGTATGCTATCATTTTTCTTTTCCTAATAAACATGAACACATTGACATCGTGGCTTATTGCCTTTTTGGTGTTCTGCAGGGGCTTATCAGTGGTATGAGAAATGAGGGCAGCCATTTTGGCGACAACTATGAAACTAGGGATTTACGAAATAGGCTTCCTCGGGTTGCATCTGAGGTGAGAAACTTATGTAGTTATCTTCTCTTTTCTCTATCCTATTTTTCCATTTCACTTTCTGACGATGTTTTGTGTTGTTGATTCCTAACAGCGGTTGGCCAGCATTCCAGTAAATAATTCTGTTGCGAACAGGAAGAAGGTGATTTATCCTATTCTCTTTTACCCCTTTGGCTGCCATTCAAATGGACTAGAGCCATCAAAATGTGGTCAGATATCTAAGCCATCAAAATTCGTTATGCAACTTTCTCTTTCTTTTTTTTGACTCAGGGTTTACTTAGTTCCTTCTACACTATTGCGGAGAAGCTGCTTGTATTCTGTGGCAGTCTCGTCATTTTGTCATTGTCATACCCTCTTGCTGCAAATGCAAAAGAGACCTTTGAGGACCATGGGATGCAAGGCATTATCATCGGAAGCGTCATATCATTCTTCATCAGCTGCCTTCTGACAGCTCTTGCGTCATACTTGAGAGACAGCGAGTCCATTGATGGTGTTGGATTCCACATCTTCAAATGGCTCGTGCTTCTGGTGTTTCTATTCCTTAGCGCCGGATTATGTGTGATACTACGTTTCTGCGCACACACCCCCAAAGCAGTCCTGTGGCCCCTTGGAACTGTAGGATACATCACAATTCTGTCCATTTGGGTTTGGGTGTTCTACATAGAGGTGCTGCAGGTACGGTGACTTTTGTCCAGAATAGTTGAATTTACATGAAAACCAATGCATTGGTAACACTCTGTGCTCTGTCTGCCTCTTCTCTTTTCAGATTCAGGAAGAAATGAAGAAACATTTTGAGATGGAAACTAGGTCACCAGTTTAGGAAAGGTAAGCAAACATTTTCGCTTTACTTCTGTTTTCACAATGTGGAATGCCACTGGTTTTTTAGTGGATGTGCTGCGAGCGTCTGGTTGATCTGTCCTTCTCTGTTGCTGCAGGAGAACTCACCTATTCTGTGGGAATGTTTCATCCTTGTTGCCTCTATGTAATCAGTAAGCAGTTTTGTAAATGATGATGTTGTAATCCTTGAACCTGATGGGCTCACTGAGCCTAGATTAATGAAAGAAATCCAAACAGGTGGGGAGCCTCTCCCCCGTTGACAGTCAAAAAAAAAAATGTTTCATCCATAAAGCATATCTGCGCAGATGGGGAAACATACATAGAGGAGCTTATAAATATTTTTTTGAAAGATCTGGTTACCCAGCTTTGATTTATAATAAGAGAGAGTTAGCAACAACTATTACATGTGTGAGAAGCACTCCCCCTCATAGCCTAGGCTGCAAGGGGTACAGAACTATTTCAAAGCTTATTACACACTTGGATTTTGCACAACTATGAGGGGCTTCAGAAAGCTCCCTCCCGCTAAAGACCACTGCTGGCACAAATCCTTAAAGTCTGAGAACAGAGTCTGCTCCCCTTTTCTGCAATCCCTGAACACCACTGCGTTTCTTTGCTTCCAAATGCTCGGTAGAGTCAAGATAGCCAAGCTTCGGATTGTTCTGTTTCTGGCTGTCAACGGTTGAGAGAACCAAGCTAATTGGCCTTCAAATTTGGACATTGTACGCCAACAAAGCTTGCCAGGTTGCTTTGTCGGCCCATGGACTGAGGTGACCACATATTGCACAGGATGACAGCCCACCTACAGTACCGCCATGGCTTGCATCCAACTTACGGCTCAACTTCACCAGATCAACAACACACATGAAAGGGAAACCTAACGTCACCGGTCGGGTACCGGTCAGCGCTGGCACTAAACTACAACACATTAATCAACTTGGATAGTTGGATTGCGACATCTCGCTTCTGAGTGCTTGTTCACTAGACCTCCATCTCTGCTACGTCAGCCTCCTCTGCCATGGCAGCCAACACCTTGGCCAGCTTCTTGTTGCCCATGCGTGTAGCAGCTTGGATGGCCTTGATCGCCTGCTCGGGGAGGTCATCACCATACATGCCGATGTAGGCTGTCAGTACTGCGTCCGGTGCCGGTGCTTGAGTGTTGACGAAGTCCAGTTCGTGCATCAACTTATGCTGAGCGTGCTGGGAAACAGGCACCGACGATGGTCTGGCAGCCAAGCGCGTGCTGGAACGCGTTGGCACCAGTGTCTTCCTTGCTCTGCTTGCACGGGAGGATGTCACTCGTGGTGGGGATGCATGGGGCGCGGCAAGCAGTGGCTCCTGGATTACGTCGAGGCAGGGCTGCACGCTAGCGTTGTTGAAGACCTCCTCCTCGAAGAATTTCCGGCCCTGCGGGAGGTTGAGGGCAGCCGCATCTTCGACCGGCTATCGAGTCCATCTCCATCTTGTTTGTGTGGTCGGAGGCGTCACCTGCAGACAGAAGCCGGGTAGGCGAGTCGGAGTTGGAGCTGCGGCCCACCTCCTGATGCAGCTGGACTCCCGTTCCAAAGACAACATCCATCTGGGCCGAACCTTCCTGGGCCTGCTCCTGGTGGCCAGCCCACAGAGCGGACACAGGGCGACACACTGGGGAGCGGTGGAGCTTATAGGTTAGACCATTTTCCACCTGGGGTCGGCATAATAATTACTTTACTTGAACAACTCATGATGAATGTGCGAGTATGCGTGTATTTATTGTGCAATGCTTTCTGTACTACCGAAGAGAAAAAGGTGAATAGGGATGTAAAAGATACTCCTAGTCCTAAGCCTCCTACAGTAGGTGGGATGCCAACGAGTGATTCTATGCATCTCCATGTAGAGTTCATGGATGATGTAGCATATTACCATGATGAGGACGGACCTGGATGATCTTTGAGTTTTTTTGTCCCGTGCCTGGTAAGTGTAGCCAGCCCACTGAAACTTTTTGATGTGTTTGCAATTCGATCCTGCTGCCTACAGCTACACAGCTAGCAACGAAGTGCTTGCCCTTCATCACTTGGCACTTGGCAGCAGCGAAGTGCGTGCAGGCTCTGATCCATTTCTCACTCGGCTTGTTCTTGCTAAGCGGGGAGCTGATCGAACAGGGAACTTCAGTGTAAAGAGAAAGCATCAGCATACTATTTATCCAGAGGTAATCACTTGTTTCAGGTAGTGCGTGCGTTGACATGTCAGTGGCTGATGCGCGGCCTGATCTTGTGACGGAGTCACGCGGGTGACGCGGCCTGCCTTCCTCGCTTCTTTCTCAGTCTCTCTGCCTCTCTCAGATCCATATGTTTGCCAACGGCGAGATCCGGACAACCAGTACGGGTGGGTGCGAAGGGTGCACCGTGCACGGGAGGTGCTTGTGGGAATGTCGCCGCGTTTCTGAAACGATAAGGCCAGTTTGTTAGAATATATTGCAATATGTCGGCTTGCCTTATTCTTGCCCCTCAAGCAATATACTTCTATATAATCGTACTTGCGCCCAGACGTGTCCGGACGCTGCCCGCACAGGGAGGGAGGGAGCGCCTAGCGCGTCGAGCTCGCGAGCAAGCGCACAAACAGTGGGCCTGCGCTACCATGGACGTCGTCCGCGTTGCTAGCCGCTTCCCATGCCATGTGCAACACCCGATCTACTTTTGAAACATCCAAATATAACAGTTGCAATATATAAAAAAGACAGATGAAACATTTGAAGCAAGCGTCTGAAACACTTGTGAAAACGCCCGAAAAACATTTGAAAACCATGCAAACATATGCAAAATCCAGATAAAAGAACTTGCAAATGTACGTATGAAACACTGCTTGCAATGTGTATGTATATACAACATCTAGGTAAAACACTTGCAACATATGTCTGGAAAAGATGAAACATTTGGAAATATACACTTGAAACATATGTGTATAGCCATTACAACATATCCAACATCCCGTTCTACTTTTGCAACATCGATAATAATACTTGCAACATACCTTTGAAACATATGAAGCACTCAAAACATACTCTTGCAACATGTGGTTTTCACCCTTCTTCTTCCGTACGACGCAACACAGAGCGGGAGAACGGCCGATTCCGGCAAACCGGCGACTGAGGATGGTGGCGTGGCTTGGCAGCGGCTAGCTGCGCCTCCGCTTGCCCTGGGCCCGGCCAGTGACGACCCCTCTCCTAGCCACCTGGTCACATGCGGTGGCTGGAAGGAGCCGCCGATCACGGCGAGGTCGGAGAGGATGCCCGCGAGGAGCGACGGGGACAGCAGCGCAGCGGCGGGGTGCGGGGACGGGGAGCAGCGCATGTGGCGGTGGCCTGTCGGGGTGGGCGGCAGGAAGTTTGTGTGGGTTGGGTTGAGGAGCCGGTGCAGGAAGCAGCACGCGTGCTCTCGTACGAGCAGGCAGCTAGCGGCTGCGTTTCCTGTCTAGAGGAAGGAGAAGAGGAGCTAACGTTCAGGCCCGCGTGTAAGAGAGAGGGAGGGAATAATTTGTGTGGCCAGTTGTGCTGCTGGCCATTCGGCCCAGGCAGAGGGATCGAGCGCGGAACAGAGCGTCCAATTTTTTAAGATTTCGGATGTATGTTACCGCTATATAATCCGTCCACAAGGCTTAGAGCAGCTCCACCAGATTGACTAAAACCAACCCCCTTTTTTTATAACAAGCAAAAGGGGATTAGATGGAAAAAAAAGAGCACCAACAGATTTCCTTTTCAATCCTCCTTCCCTATTTCCCCCCCAATTCCTCAAAATCCCCCTCTACCCCTTAAAAGAAAGGGGAGAAACCGTATTTTTTTCTCAATCTCCCTTCTTTCTTCACACTGACATCTCGGGCTGCTGCAGCTATGCCACGCCAGATGAGCGCACAGACCGTCATGCCGTCTCGGCCACCGCAGTAGAGCTATGCCAGCCCGACCTCGAGCCGCAGGATGGGCTGCACATGGCACCTCTTGTCGAGCCATCGGCTGGGGTTGGTCCGCCGCTGCGCAACATCGCATCAAGTCACTGGGCAGGTCGCCACTACCCCACCGCCCGCCCCCCTCCCACCCCCCCTAGCACCCTATGCTGAGCTACGGGTAGGCCATCGCCACCTCGCTCCACTGCCCACGCCAAGCTGTGGGCAGGCTGCCACCACACCGTGCGTCCCCTCTTTTAAGGGAAAGGGGATTCGGTGGAGACGCTCTTAGCATTACAACAAACTATTCCACCAACACAAGACATCGCTTTTGCACCGCGTGTCCTTGGGGAGATCGATCTTCGCCGGGAGCAGCATCCTTGTTTGGGCGTTAGATCCTATTGATACAGCCACCATTGTTGTCATTCTAGAGTTGGTCGCAGCAGCAGATTACCTACCTCGTCTTGCTGCCGGAGAGGGAGCAGCCTGGCCGGGGAAGGAGTGTATTAGAGCAGCATATATGTAATATATATTAATGGTGGACAGAGAGTGGGAAGATAGCCATAGTTGAATATGTTGTGTAGTACATTTTTCTATAGGAAATCAATTTCTTGTATTGTCATAAGTCAAACTATTTTAGATTTGAATGAATGTCTAATAAAATCATCCCATATTTATGACATAAATTAGTACCGGTAGATATATCATGAAATATATTTTTGTAATGTGTTTGTTTGGTATCATATATGATGTTATTCTTCTTTGTAAGGTTGGTTAAACTTAAGGTATTTTGACATAGTGCAACTCTAAAGTTCTTTTTTTTCGGGACGGAGGGTGAAATAGTGATGGCCAGGATCACTTCTCTTAATGTTGTCACCAACGTAGATGGGCTTATGGGCTGTGTCAGCAGTTTTTGCTAATTACTTTCAAGGATGGACTGACCTAGTTAGACCTATAATCGACAATGATATTTGTTTACATCTATATTATGATCTAAACAACTCTAATGATTTCATTGGTATATACTATTTTAATAACCATGTGAATATGCATGGTGTAGAAATCTGAACTTAATAACTGCAAAGAAAAAACATAAAAAAATTCTTGAGATATGTGTAGTGGGTAAAGGGCAGAAGATTTATCATTTCTTTCATAAACAGACATGGTTACAACATCTTATAAGCCAGGCCTTACAAGCCTACTACTGTTACTAGAACAGTTGGACTCTTTATTGATTTAATAATTCTAACAAAAGTGTAACAAAGGGACAAAGAAAATACATAATTGTATGACTTAAAACAAGGAAGGATGATGGGCTCCAACTTCAGATTAACTGATATGGAATTCAGGGGTAGGCATTGTCGTATCCAGATCCAGCACCTGAACCACCACCAGTCCCACCATTTTGACTATTTCCTGCGCCACCACCATTGCCATTAGCACTTGCACTTGCTTTACTTGATCCATACCAATACTTGTTAGCATAGCTAGAGCCAGAACTGGTGCCGCTACTGGATCCTTGAGCATTGAAATTCCAAGCACCTCCTGCTTGTCCTCCACCCCCACCCCCACTGGCACCACCAGTATTAGAAGACTCACTATTGCAGGACTGAGCATCAGTCCCAGTTTCCCAACCAGACGAATCCGGGACTAAAGTTCGCCCACCTTAGTCCCGGGTCAGGGAACCGGGACTAATAGGGGACCTTTAGTCTCGGTTGGTAATACCAACTGGGGCTAAATGGGGCTTATACCTTGCCTGGGTCTGGCGTTTGAGAATAGACACACCCAAATTTGAGATTCAAATCAGGGTGCTTATATTAGGATGCATAACTACACCATCCATGCCAACTAGCCAAGATATGATCATTTTTTTAGACCAAGATCAGCCTAGAATAATGAACTCGGTGGTGTTCATTAAGAAGAAAAAATATGCATAAAAATTCTTTGAAGAGGGATCGAACTTGAGTGGTTGAGATAAATGACCATATTTTTCACTCAACCAGTTGAGTTATCTCCTACATAACTCGACCAACCTAAGGGTCTATTTGGATAGGCTGAAAGGGAGTGGCTTATTGGGATGTTGGCTAAAATTAGCCATTCACCCATCCAAACATCTAGGGGGCTAGCGGTCTATTTGGATAGGCTAAAAGGGAGTGGCTTATTGGGATGTTGGCTAAAATTAGCCATTCACCCATACAAACATGTAGGGGCAACTAATAAGACTAGTAACGTGCCCGTGCTAACGCCATGACAACATTCGGGGTGCAATTTAAAACCACCAAAAGATATCATATACTGGTACTCTCTAATTGCATTCCAATGTTTTCCTTTATAAATAATTACATTGCAACTCCACTAATTACCATACAACCACATATATAATTGCAAATATATTTACTAACCTCTAAAATTATTTTTTACTAAATTGACCTGTAGTTTCTTGAAAGACTAAAATGATGGCAACCACCATATACCCCTCTAGCTGTCATCACCTCATGGAGCCTCCATTTTGCCTGTCCTCAGGTGAACTGCAACGTGTCAACCTGATCAACATTTGTACTTGTATAATGTTTTATACAAGATACTCACGACCAAGCTAGATCACTTAAGAAATGGCAAACCATCCTATTAAATCCAAGATAAGAAAAACTACCATATACCTTGCTACTGGCCACACCAACAAATTGCTTCTGCAAAAGATGTAGCAGGAAGCCACATTAAGAAACTACAGGTACAATGACGATACTTTGGTTAAACTTTCCAAATACATGCTCTACTTCTACGCTTAACATTGTTAAACATCTGAACTGAATGACAAACAAAATTAGAAGAACACACCTTAACCTAGGTATGCGTGAGAGATTTGAGTGAGCTTACCTAAGTAGAGACACCAGCATAGTGATCTGTTCAACGACAACCCCATAGCAACATTTAAGTGGAAATTGCCAAATATTAGTGGTCTTCCATTAGCAGGAGGCAATGGCTGACGCTACTGTAAATGCCAAAAGGAGGCTAATTTGGGCTAACTTTAGCTAGCTATTTATTAGCCAATCCAAGCAGGCCCTAAGAGGAACTAGTTGCCTTTTTATTCTCTTGCTTCCAAATTATAGTTCACGATGGCTTTATCATAAGTCACACTACTCTAGATTTTACTAAGTTTACTGAAAATACATCAACATCTACAATATCATTTTAGTTTTATTAAGTTCTCTATGAAATATGTCTTGACGATATTTATTGAAGTTGTAGATGTTAATATATTTTCTAGAAACCTGATAGAGAAGTTTGACTTAAGATAAAGCTAAAGTAAGCTATAATTTAGAACGGGAGAAGTAATTAAGAAGAAATAGACACCTAAATTCGTCTTGATGAGAACTTGAGCTTGGATGGTCTACATGTGTATCCATGCTCCGATTCCTAAAACGTGATCACCCTATGAAAAAGGTGATTTTTATGTTAAGAAAGAAATACTCCTTCTATTCCAAATTGTAAGTTGTTCTAGCTTTATTACATGCATAGATTTTGTAAGTCATGTGAAACGTTTATGCTACAGAAGTAGTTACATTATATTTGTATTTAGAAATATTTTCTAATGATTAAACTTTTGTTCCTATAAATTTTATAGTGTAAGAAAAATTATAGGTCAAAATATGTTCTTGAAAACCATACCAAGTCACATCACATCTTATATTTTGAGGCGAAAGGAGTATACACTATGTCTACATTTATAGTAAAATCTATGTATCTAAAAAAGGCATAACAACTTACAATTTAGGATGGAGTAGAAGACTAAATTCACCTGGTGAGGACTTAAACCGATGTTCTAGATAAATTGCTTTCATCAGCCTAGCTTATTTGCTGCAAAAATGTAGTTCTACAAACTGCAAGTCAACCGCTATCATTGATGATTTTTCCTTCCATTTCAATAATATGTGAATTTAGTTTTGTCCTAATTGTAAAAAAAATACACCGACATCTACAAGCAACCTAGTTTAATTCTATACTCTTATAAAGCTAAACCCCACTGGAGATTTATGTTAACATGCAAGTTATTCACATCAGCAATCCAATAGAACTTGCAATTATAGCCAACTAGCATATGTAATTATGATAGTTATCTCTTCATCCACTAACATGCATTTAGTTGTCAACATCGATGTGTCAAACCATTATTCACCAAAATTAATTTAAGATAGTTTCTGTTGGTGTAAGAAACGGCGGTTCCTGACACCAACAAGTAATATGTGTTTACGCGTCGGGGATCCAGATGGTGTGCAAGAAGGACACAAGCGGTTTATACTGGTTCGGGCCGAAGAGTGCGCTACGTCTAGTGAGGAAGGAGAGACTTCTATTATCTTGCACCGAAGTGCTTGTGGCAGGGGTTACGAGCGGGCGAGACAGGGTGGTGTTCCCAGATCTCAAGATGAGAGTGAAGTGCGTGTGCAACTCTGCCAAAGTCCTCGCAAGGTCCAGGAGAGTTGTGTGTTCGTATCATCGTGTCCTCTAGAGCGGTCCCTGCATGCCCCTTTTATAGTCTCAAGGAGGTGCGGGGTTACAAGATGTTGGTACGTGGCGTGATCCTAGTTGGAGAGAGAGAAAGCCCTGAGGCCTTGGGAGGGCCTTATCTGGTGGGGACGTGATTCGTACGGTAGAGGCATGACGTTGGTACTTCAGGCCCCGTGGCTACATGGCCAGGCGTGCGCGCTACTGTTGGAGGAGTGGTCTCTGTCCTTGGGCGCTGCAGCGACGTGCTTTTGACGGACGTGGCTTCGTAGCTGTGAGGCGTAGCATCATGTTCATCACTGTGGCAACGTGTCTGTCCTTGCGGCTTTGACCGACGTAGAGAGCCGAGGCCTCAGTGGCGTGAATCAGGGCACGATTTCACCCCTCCCGAGGGAACAGTGGTCTAGAGCGGCGCCGCGCAGGCCTGGATCATGTAGACAGTGACCGTATGGGAGGTATAATGTTCAGCAGCTGCTGTTTTGGGCCGCGACATCGTGATTTGACCCCTATCCATCCTGGCCTGTCTGACTGGTTGGCTCGAGAACATGGGTGACATCATAGGGGGTCTCGAGCGCACCAATGGGGAAGCAGCATCAGAGGCCAGGGTCGGGTGATGCGGAGAGTTTCCTGCGTCTGAGACCTCGTTTCGGGTCCTCGGGCAAGACGGGGAGTTTGTTCGCTGAGAGCTGCCTACCGAGCCGGTCTCAGGCGAGGCGGAGATGGGCGAAGTCATTCCTAGGGCTCGGATAAAACGGTGGTGTTCCAATGCTCCTCGCGTGAGGCCTCTGATGAAGTAGGAAAATGAGCTGTCATGCTCGCGCGACTCGCTGGAGGCCCAGCGAGGGGAGATTTAGCCCATAGGTTTTCTTATGGTTGATTTTTTTGGATGGGGTAGATTAGTGTTTGATTCATGGTGGACTTTCGTACTAATTTGGGTACCCCTAATTGTGGTACCCGACAGTTTCATTCATATAAGAATAGTCAATTGAGGTTGTGGAAAAAGGAATGATCATATGGCCGCTGCTTGTACTGTTGGTATACTACTTTGATGAATTTATTATAACACTGCGACTTGTTGCAAGTATCCCCGCTTGGCTTGCATGGACTCTTGGAAGCATACGGCCCTTCTTAATCCTGCTCGGTGGGGTTTGGTTTATTTACACAATGTGGCCGAAGGTATGGTGGATTCAGTTAATAATAGCTGAGTACTTGAGTTTATATGAGAAAAACTAGTGAAGAAAGATGTCTTATCTGTGCTTTGATTTTTTTTTTCTCTTTCAGATTGTGGAAGAAATGAAAGCAGGTTATGTGGAAGCAAATGTGATGTTGGACGGGGGAAATTAAGATATATCAGTACCTTGAGAAAATTTGGGAGCAACTTAATTAATTGTTTGTGTATGAGTTTCAACTTACAATGACTATGGATTCATCTAAGAAAAATGTGATGCCCTCTGGGTGCAAATAAGTGATATTCTCACATGTGTTACTTGACACTTTTTGAATAATCAATATGTGATGTGGCCATTTGTCAGGGACCTCTTATTATCCATCAATAAGTTGTAAATTCTTAGTCTGGCTGTCGAATTATTATTTCTTTTTTTTTCAATCAATGAATTAATTATTTTTTGTGTGCATTGATCGCCATTTTGATGTCAGCCTGCTGGCTGCTGCATGAATATACGTAACCAGCGTGTGACACGCATGCTTCTCTGCCCGGAGGGACGACAAATTTCATCCAATATAACATGTTTGTAATATCGGCTGGTTATAAATCAATATATCTGAACCTCGTTGGATTTCTGAACTGTATCAAACCGAGGATCAAACACGTCACTGCAATACATGGCCAAACAGGCTGGGCTTAATGGTGGCGCAAGGCCCAGCTCTAATATGCACAGGCCTTTAAAAGCTCAACATTATTGTAAATGGGCCCATACCAGATCGGCCCATACGTAGGGCCGTGCTTGGGCCACTGGTCTAGCCTACAGTGCCAGCACTACATGCCTCACACTATGCCAGAAAGCTAATTAGTGACGCGTCCAGAGGATCATTAGTGACACGGAAAATACGCGTCACTTTTGTTGCGTCTCTGATGTGGAAAATTTAGTGACGCATAAAAACGCGTCACTGATGTGAATATACTAGTGACGCGTGATGAGAAAACGCGTCACTAATGTGACATAGCAGTGACGCGTGTTGAGAAAACGCGTCACTGATGTGAAAATAACAGTGACGCGTGTTGAGAAAACGCGTCACTGATGTGAAAATAGCAGCGACGCGTGTTGAAAAAACACATCACTGATGTGAAAATAGCAGTGACGCATTTTAAGAAAACGCGTCACTGATAGCAATTTACAAAAACAAAAAAAAGAAATCTAGATCTACGGTGTACGTTTCTGAACCCCATGTTTTTCACAAAATGGTACATTTCAGCTATTAAGACACTCTGTACAGAAAAATCTCTACTATTGTCCTTTTTGCATTACACATGTTTCATCCACTTCAGCAATCAATTCTTTACAAAGTGGGTCGCTCTTACCTTTGCTATTTGGTGCAGCAGCGATGCTCGCCGTCTGTAGACCGTCCGGCTCGTCGAAAAAGACCGAAGTGCTACAAGCCTCTATTCGCATGTCTCTGCCGATGTTTGTTTAAGAGTAAATTATTTCCTTAGCCTTAAAAAAGTACTGCTTAGTTTCTTGGTTTTTTTTTTTCCAAACTTGCTTATTTGGCTCTAAAACGAATTTATTTTAGTTTCTGGGCCCTTCCATTGGTTTGTCGGGCTAACAGTGTTAAATTGTACGTAAAATGATTCTTTTACCCCTAGCGTCGAAGGCTACAGTTCACATGTCTTTTATGCTGCCTCTATCAATAGTTTTCCAAAATAAGGTACAATATTTTTTCAAGCATGGCATCATTATTTTTTCAATAATTATTTTTTTAAGCCAGGGGTAAAACGGTCATTTCACATACAACTTAACACCGTTACTTTTTTTTTGTGCTCATAACACCGTTACCCTATCAAACTAACGGAAGGACCAAGAAACTAAAGAAAATTCGTTTTAGTACCAAATAAGCAAAGTTCGAAAAAAGGTTAAAAAACTAAGCAGCACTTTTTTTAGGGCCAAGGAAATAATTTCCTCTTTATTTAACATGGCATGTCTCTGCCGATGTTTGTTTAACATCACACATGCAATTGTTGGCTACTTCATCACTCCATGATGATACTGGTACAGTACTCCTATGTACCATAGTTTTGCTATATTTTTTTAGGAAAGCAGATTTGCTATAAGTAAGGCCCTGTTTGGGAGTGCGTATTGTTTTTCAAGTGTAAAGTGTTTCCGCCTGTAATTTGTTGTGTACAAAGATACTATTGTTTTCTTTTACACTTGTAAACTGCTGTTTGGGTAAAAAGCTTCCGCCTGTAATTTGTCTCAAAAGCACGGGTGCATAGCAGTTGCAGGTTGCATAGAAGTTGCAGTTGCGACATGTCTCACCAGATAGAGATTAAAATACACAATTCCGTAGACATGTCTCAACAGTTAACTTGAACATGGATTAAAATACACAATTTCTTAACCATAAGAACACACTTCAGATATAGGAGCATATCTTCACTAAACAGGCATGTCATTGCTCAGTTCAGAACCAAGACTATTAGTGACCATAACCTATCCAAGGAAGTTCATGGTCGCTTCAGAGAAAATGACATCTCAGATCAGTTCATAATTGCTGAAAGTCGATCTGAACCACCAAAAGGCAATAAACAAAACTTTGCAAAGGATGAGCAATGCATTAATCCACTGTTACAGAATAAAAACAACATAGATAGATGTTGATCAAAGAATAATACTTAAATAGAACTTCTCCAAAGATCACAAGGCCATAATCTTCTAAGATCTTCACATGTTTGCAGCCACTAATCTGCAAAACAGAGTTGCAAATTTAAGTATGAAGCATTGTTAAAAATTGCAAGGAAATGTGAAATTTCAGAGAGATTGCAGTACATGCAAATCTCTACAGCTAAAAAGATCCGCGTGTTATCGTTTTCATCTTGCTAATGACCCGCCCCGCGAGATTTCCCCCGCTAAACACCCCCGCCTCGCGACCGCGGAACAGCAGCCCGCGCACGACTCCCGCCCACGCCACCTGCCTCCAACCGATTGCCGAGCCCCGAACCCCAAGCTCTCTCTGACCCTGCTCTCCAGTCTCGAGCTCCCTCTGACCCTCGCTCCCCTCGACCGGCGCACCTAGCCGCCGCTACGACGTCGCCGTGACCCATTATGCGGGCGTCCTCCGACTTCAGCGCGGAGAGCACCGCGACCTAGCACACGGGTGTCCTCTGGCTTCGACGCAGAGAGCGCCGTGACACCGTCGCGACCCAGCACACGGGTGTCCTTCAGCTCCGCCGCGGAGAGAGCTGCCACTGCGACGCCACCGCAACCCAGCACGCGGCCGTCCTTCGGCTCTAGCGCGGAGAGCGCCTCGACACCCCCGCTTCTAGCCCTCCATCCGCATGTGGCTGGTGCCTATTGACGGTTGTTAATGCCAATCATAAACCGTTATTATATTCCACATATACACTTAATTCTCATATCCAAACATAGGTATAGGGTTTTAAACTAATGAATTCCACAAGTTTTGGTAAATATGTGGATGCAGGAGGATTTATCCAGAAAATAGCTCCAGGGACCGCCGTCATACACTCCAAATTGGCAAACCGACATCGAGTGATTCAACTCGTGAAACCTTCAAAAGTCAACTCAAGACGGAGCCCAGGCCTCACCACCCGAAGGGGAGGCCCACCTGCCACAGAAGCAGGCCGGTCGGCCCCGTGGTGAGGCCGGTCGACCCATTATGGTGGCCCCTCACCCTCCACCGTCTCGTACACCTTCCTAAGATCTAGACCCTTGATTTTAAGGCGGTTTTAGGTCGGTTTATCCAACGGTGGCGGAGAGAATTGACGCGGATCGATGGTGCGGCGTTTTCTTGCCCTCTACCCCATCCCTCCTATAAATGACCCTCACACCTCCTCCAGGAGGCACACCCTACGATCCAGAGCTTCATTGTTTCATACACATATTGTAGTAGTGTCCTTCTAGGTGGTTCTCACCTAGTTGAATTATAGAAAATAGGGAGAGAGAGAGAGGAGAGAGGAGAGAGATATGAGGAGGAGCCGGGTCCGCCGCAGTCACTGCAATGAACCCTCGCCTCCGTCGGGAGTAGCCAGCGAAGGGAGATCGAGATACCCTCTTCTTCTCACCGGCTTTAGCTGGAGGCCACTGCCGCCAATGCCACGAGGAACCCTCGCTCGGCCCCGTCGAGTGAAGCCAGCGAAGGGAGCGAGCTGTCCTCGACAGATGTCGTGTTTTTTCTCGGGCTGGAGGTGACCACAATTTTTTTCCGACTGTTTTGGCCCAAATCGGATGAAAAAATATCGGCTCACTAGGCTTCCAAATAGCTTTTTTTAGTTGGGTTGGAAAAGTTTTGGGGCCTGTAATTTACACTGGTTTTGATCTAAAAACTGGGCTTCCAAACAGGGCCTAAGTTGTATATAAACCAAAAAAAAAGAAAAGAAAAATGGGCCAACGAAGAGTGAGCCCAGAGCACGAGCGTGTTGGATGGGATATATTGGGCAAGGCCACGTGCACACGGACACAGAGGTTTCGCAAACAATAGCGCGATAAAACAAGGCGCGGATTTCCATTAAAAAAAAGGCGCGGATTAATTAGCGGCCGAAGCTTCGCACACGCAATTCGGTCGGTGAAAATTTTCCATATGTGAACAAACCATTCCATTCCATGGTATTCCATTGAACGACGGATTCTATCATGGGCCCCACACGAAACGTCTAAAAAAGGAGTGCCAAACTGCCAATAGGCCGCCAAGGTTTCCGCAAAGCACCAAGCTCCGCGATTTTTCCCTCGTGGAGGGCTGCGTCGTGACTTTGGGCTATCTATGATCTGTCGACGGCCGGACAAAGCAGGCTAATGCAAACAAGAAATATATTATAAGTTTGTGAAGTGACCGTATTATATTGCCGTCCGCACGGCGTGGCGACGGACAAGCTCTTTTCAAGGGGGACGCGGGCTTCGGCTTCCGCAGCTGTGCACACCGCCGCCGACCGGCGAAACATCGGCTTCATCGAGAGGTACGAGAGAAAAAACCTTGTCTCTTAGATTCTTTTCCTGGTGGGGAGAGGATTTCGATGATGTTATTATTATTATTATTAGTCCGTGTCTCCACTACTCTGTTGGGTAGTTCTGCCGGGTCTTTTTTCACCACCCGTGTCGTCAGCGGCAAACCGGCGGCGTGACCGTGGCCACCATGGAAGCGACACATCGTCGTGAGCAACCTAGACACCGTGCTTGCGGCCATGGTGGAACTGTGGAAGCGAACATCGTTGTGAGCAGGGTGAATAGCGCCCAGACAGCGTGCTTGGGGCCCACCATGGAAGCAAACGTCGTCGTGAGCTGCGTGGATAGCCCCCAGACAGGCAGACACCGTGCTTGAGGCCACCATGGAAGTGAACTTCGACGCTGCTGACGGTCATGTTCTCGTGGAGGGTCTCCGCGCTGATGCCGCCGCCCCTCGGGGCTGCCGTGTGGCTGACGGGTTCTTTCACTGTCATCGGGGGCTTCTATGCCTTGTTCCTTTTTCCCAGGCTGGCCACTACTAATGATTGATATATGACAGGTTATCCAAACACTACTACTAAAAAAACGTTTCCCAGACGAGCAAAATGAATTTACCGAGGTGGACATCACAACCACCTCGGACTAAAAGTTACGGTAAATCAAATCTTTATCGAGGCGGTTAGGATGCCCTGCCCTCCGTTAATCAAATAAAAAACAAAAAAAAAACAAAAAAGTCCGCAGCCCAGCCTTAACCGGGCCTGGATCTGGGCCTCACGTAACAACCCCTGCACGCCGCCGCCAGGGGAGCCCTGTGGATCCGCGCCGACGCCTTCTGGATCCACCGCGACACTGTCTGGAGGATCTGCCGCTGGGGGAGCCCTCTGGATCCACCATCTGGATCCCGCACCAACTGGATCCGCCATGCCGTCTTCGGGGAAGAGCGCGGTCGGCTTGGATCCCGTCGGAGAAGAGCATGGCCATCGTCGTCGCTCGCCGAATCCGGCCACCCCGGTGCTGGATCAGGCCTCCTCACCACTGGATCTGGCCACCCCGCCACCAGATCCAGCCTTGGCCGCGCGGGTGCCGACGTCGCCGCCCCGCTTCTCCCGGAGGAGAGGGAGTTTTCGGGAGGTGGGAGAGAGGACCTGCCGCCTCCGCATCGTATGCGCTGATAGCAGCCGCCTCAAGAAAAGAGAGAGAGATGGAGAGAGAGAGAGAGGCAGGGAGGAGGTGACCGAGGAGGGAGGGTGGGAGGCTTGGCCCGCGGTGCTCGCTTGGGAGGGAGACAGAGGCACGGCTTGCTGCTCGCTCGGGAGGGAGTGAGACGGAGGGAGCGAGGGCACCGCTTGCTCGGGAGGGAGAGGAGAGGGAGCCAGTGTGGGATAGGTGAGGGATTGAAACCCTAAGTCGTGGTTTCATACTTGGTCGTGCGTATCAGGCCTCGTCTGGGCCTCTTGGGCCTCGACCATATTAATCAAGGTGGGCCATTTTAAGAGGTCCGTTTCTGAAAATGGCCTGATTTTCCCAGGCAGGCTTCTTATAAGGCCCGCCTCGCTTAATTGAATTTAGGAGGCGGCTATTTTTTTAATCGCCTCGGTAAATCAATTTTGCGAGATGGTTGACTATGACCGTCTTGGTTGTGTGTGGTCGTGAGCAGGGTCGATAGTGCCCAGACACCGTGCATGAGGCCACCATGGAAACGAACATCGTCATGAGTGCTTCAGACCACCATGGAAGCGAACATCGTCATGAGTAGGGTGATAGCGCCTAGACACCGTGCTTGCGGCCACCATGAAAGTGAACATCGTCGTGAGCAGCGTGGATAGCGCCCAGCACGAGCGGATATTTACCATAGTAAATCATATAGCAAGGAGTTACTTTAATCTCGTAAATTAGTATAGCAATTATCGTAACTCAAAGTGGCTACAGAATAAGTTATTTCGTAGTCAGTTGTAGGGCAATAGTTATATATGTTGTTTTCAAGAAAAAAGTTCATATTACCTCTCTTAACTTTCGTGAAAGTCTGCTTTTCCTTCATGAACTCCAAAACCAGGCAAAACATGTCCCTCAATTTTTAAAACTGTTCGTCTTACCTCTTGGCTCTGTTATAAGCAGTTTTGATGGCCGTTTTGTCTTTTTCTTTTTTATTTATTTTGGCTGATTTTTTTAAAAAATCATAGTAAATCGTAGAAAAATCATAAAATGGAAAATTTAATTTTGTTGGACTCCACATAAGTAGATCTACACAATGAACATATAATATAGTATACTTTAGTACAAAGTTTTTATTGTGACTTTAGATCTATATTTTTCTATAATTAATTAGAATCATTCATAGCTGCAGTTTCTATGATCCAACTGTAATGAAATATTTATGGTGGGCTAATTATTGTATGATTGAACTGTAGTAAAAATTTCATACTCATTGGATCATGTATAGCTTACTTATAGATTTATTTATATTTAACGAGCATAAATCTAAATAAAATCTATAACTAAGTTATACATGATCCAATAAATATGAATTTTTTTACTGCAGTTTAAGCATACAATAATTAGTCCACCATAAAAATTTGACCACAATTGGACTATAGGAACTGCAGCTCTGAATTATTCCATTTAATTACAGAAAAGCATAGATCTAAAGCTACATCAAAAAATTTATAATAAAGCATATCATATTATATGTTCATCGTGGAGATCTACTCATGTGGAGTTCTACAAAATTAGATTTTTCTATTTTATGATTTTTCTGTGATTTACTATGATTTTTTAAAGATTCAACCGAAATAAATAAAAAAGATAAAGATAAAGCCGCCTTTAAAACTGCTTATAACAGTGTCAGGGAGGTAAAATGAACGGTTTTAAAAGTTAAGTGGATGTTTTGCTCAGTTTTAGAGTTCACGAAGGAAAAATGGATTTTTACGAAAATTAAGGGAGGTAATCCGTACTTTTTCCTGTTTTGTGGCCCAGAGATCTAGACATAGGAGAGGCAGAGTCAAACTCCCGGCCCAGCAAAGAGATAGGAGAGGCAGAGTCGCTGAGTGAAGAACGCGCGCCCCTCGTCGGCTCGTCCCGTTTCTGCTTCTCACCGATAGGCGACGGTGCTAACCCTATCCGCGGGAGCTCCGGGCACCGAGCGCCGTCCTCCGCCTCGCCGGTCCCTGATGCTCACCAGTACGCCACGCCCACGCGCGGATGCGCTACCGCCTCTTGGTGCCCGCTTGGCCACATGCCCACCTGGGTCTGGCAGCAGGGCGCAAGCCGTAGCTCTAGCCAGCTGCACGCCTGCACTAGCTGAGCGGAGCGACCGTGTGGGCAGGGGCAGCCGCCAGCTGCCCAGAGCCCCAGACCGTGGAGCCACAGTCCGCACTCCGCAGAGTGCCAGAGCCGGCCAGAGGCAGGCAGCAAGCACGGAGGCAGGAGGCCATATGTGGTGTTTGAGTTTGACCATAACGTGTTTGAGGAAATGTCCGGCCTGTGAGGTGAGTAGTTTGTACCGGCTCCTGTGTGCTAGCGTGCAACTATTTTCATTTACTTGAGAGTTGAGATAATTTTTTTGTATCATCTCATGGATCACCCAAAAGGCTAGAACAACATCCTTTAACACAAAGGATATGCGAAGATGGACATCCATGACAAATCTGCCTAGAAAAAATTAGAATTATAAAGTATCTTACTGAATGATATATAATTTGGATGAGAAGGCGAATCAAACCATCATTTCTTAGATATTTTTTAACCACTTTCATGTTTTCATTAATTATGTTGTGGATTTAAGTATGGAATTTTGATACCATCTAAAACTATGCTTTTATGAGCTAGTTTTATTTAATATCAGTATTAGTCGCAGTGCTGGTGGAATTTTGACCTGATGCGGGCGGTATATGAGCTTTGATAGTGGCCCTGGGCGTTTGAATTGATGAGCTCCGCCACTGGTGCCCAAACACTGTGCTTGTGCTCCCCCATGGAAGTATGCTTGCAAATGGCGCGGCGGCGGGCAGCCCGTCCCACGTCCGCAAGAGCGGCATCATCGTTCGCGGGCTTCTGTGGCGGCCCGTTTTCAGTCGCGTACGTATGCGGCGTTCTCGCGGCGCAATTCCGTTTGTCGCCTGAACTTGCTTCCTTTCATGGAAACCGGAATCTAGTGAACGTGTGTGTTCATTTTCTTATTTACTTCACAAATTTTTCTAGTGATCCATATGTTAGCTAAAAAATATACATAAATTACACAAAATACTATGTATTGTCAGGAATATGTGATCGATTTTTTTTTTACATTTTTTCACCATTAATGAGTCATCAGAAAAACATGCAAGTTAGCATCTTTTATGCGCATGTAAGTTCACACCTTCTCAATGCATCCAAGTTATAGCAGTAGTACTTATGACTGACTTTTGTGATGAGGCCACTTATCAAATAAATCAATTTATGAGACTAACATTTTGTAATACCATGATTCATTATTTATCAAAATTATAAAAAATGGTCACACCTTTATACAAGTGCAAGCTAAATTGAAGTCAACATATGCTTTTTAAGGACCACACGACCTGTTGCCTGATACATCAATTATATGGAATTAATGCATGATTTATAAATAAAACACACTGCAATGGCTTCACAAAAGCAGACATTACTTGAAGGAATGACTCACGACATACATTACGAGTGTAAAAAGGCATGCGAAAAGCAATGACTCAGGGCGTTCATTTTAGACAGCTAAACTGCATGAGTAAAAGCAATTTACTGGAAGTAATGATTCAGGGCTGCAGACCATGCAATCAAAAGAGAAAAGGGAAGTGCACGACTGCTTGAGCTAAAGTGAAGGTCAGTTCTGCTGTTTCCATTAGTTAACATTCAAAATTCATAACTATTTACACCAATGCACAACCAAGCTGAACTGAAAACACCACACCACCGGTCTCATTTTGGTGATTTTCACTCGTTCACTGTGCAACCTTGAATCAAAGTCAGTTCTGAAGGTCACAAATTTTCAGCTAAACAAACACATTACCTCGTGGTAAACAACCTTGACTCAGAGTCAGTTCTGAAGCATTAGCAGAGAAGTTCAGTAGTATGCGCAGCATGCTGGTGCTACTAGGTTCAGTGAAAACAAACACTTCCATTTCGGCGGTGTCAAGGGCGAAGTGGGACGGGTGGCAGGAATCGTCAGGAGGAGGAGGAGGAGGAGGCAGGAACCGCGGCTGCCCTGCCATGGCTAGCGATGGGGTTAGGGCCATGGGATCTGGGCTGTAGGAAGCCGCCCATGGCAATGGCCGCGGCAGGGGATTAGCCGCCCATGGAAGTTGTGGCGGCCGTGGCGGAGTTGCCCGTGGCAATGGCAGTGGCGGAGGATGAACCACCCATGGAGATTGCGACGGCGGTGGCGGCGGCGCCCTTTGCTGCATCATCGCTTGTGACGGGTTGGAGCGGCGCCGTTGGGCTTTGTCTGTCAGCCACGTAGACCCGTTTCCTGATATGCGGGCTGTCGTGCGGGTTATCTTGGGCTCGTGGCGTGGTCTAGCCTGGCGGGCTCGCGGCGTGACCCGCGCCGTTTGCATCTCTACATGGAAGTGAGCATCCTTGTGAGCAGCGTGGATGTCGCCCAGACACCGTGCTTGCTTGATCATGTCCCTTCCCAGTGTTCACAACAGGGCCATGAACAAGGCCGTGAACTTGTCGAGGAAGAGGAAGAGAGAGAGAGCATGAGACCAGTAGCCAACGTGGTACTGCAGGCCGAGAAGCTTGGTGAAGACCTTCTGCTGCCAATGGGTATGTAATCTCTGCTCATTGAGGTGGACCAAGCTCCGCTGATCGGTGTGAATGAAAATTTCACTGTGAAGCAAATAATGTCGCCATTGATCGACATCAACCAAGATGGAAAGGTACTCCTTTTCATATGTGGAACGGCCTTGACTCCAAGGACCCACTGCCTTACTTATATAGGCCAATGGATGTCCATTTTGAAGCAACACTACACCAATTCTGGTAGCACAAGCGTCAGTCTCTATATGGAATGGCAAGGAGAAGTCAGGAAGAGCCAAACATGGAGCAGAACTGAGAGCTGCCTGTAACTGCTGAAAGGCTGACATATGCAAGGAGGTCCAGTGAAAGGGTGTATCCTTTTTCTGCAGATCAGTGAGTGGCTTAGCAAGGAGGCCAAATTCTTCACAAATTTCCTGTAATACCCAGCAAGCCCCAAGAAGCCCCTAACATCCTTGACACAAGTAGGGACAAGCCAATTTTGAATTGCCTGAATCTTGGTTGGGTCAGTAGCTAGTCCAGTAGCACTGATGACATGGCCCAAATAACTTATGGATTGCTGGCCGAACTTACATTTAGAGAACTTGAGCTGCCATTGGTCATTAGAAAGCCACTGGAAAACCAATGCTAGATGATGTATATGATCTTCCCAAGATTTACTGTACACTAGGATATCATCAAAGAAGACCAACACAAACTTCCTTAACCCAGGAGCCAATGTAGAGTTCATGGCTCCTTGAAAGGTTCCTGGAGCCAAGGGCATAACGGTGAACTCACAGTGGCCCAAGTGAGTCTGAAAAGCAGTTTTAGGTTCCTCTCGGGGGGTTGGTGAAATCCAGCCCTGAGGTCCAATGTAGAAAACCACTGAAAGTTTGCCACTTCATCCATTAACTGATAAAAGATTGAGGATTCGAATTGGGAGTAGGTGATATCAGGATTGAGGATTCATTTACAGGGTTCATACCTGCGCGCGCGCACACACACACACACCTGTGCTAGCTTAAGTACTAGGAACTAAACGCATTCTGGGCCTATTACATTGGCATTGGGCCTGCGCACTCGCTTGGGCCGTCCACTTGGAATTACAGGATCCAGCTTTGGTTCAGTGTCCTCTTTGCTTGTTGCCAGTTGATGAATAGGAGCAGCTTCAGGCGTAACATCAAGTCTTTTGAACAACCAAATATTCTCCAAGCACTTGATGTGGTACTCCTATTATGATTGCTGTCAGATGCGGCAGTGAGCTGCACTTTACTAACATCTGCTATTTTTCAGGACGATTTGCTGTCCATCTTTGCTTGACTTGTCCACCTAGGTATACTCATTTTCCTCTGTGCTGCTAAACACCTAAACTCACTCCATTTTCTCAGTTTTCATATGATCATGTCTCGTTGATGTGCTTAATAGTGAGCAGACGTGCGGTAGACCGACCTATATGGACGCTTCTTGTGGTGGGCATGCAGCTTCTGAAAAATATGATGAGGTAATTTGTCCCATTCTTGTATACATTTATTTACCTTAACAAATAAAATTTTTATAGTTCCATGTCAAATTAAAGCCTGCTGGACTTCGTTACTGGCCACAGAATGTTTCCTGCTTGTATAGTTGTTTTAGGTGCATACCCATGAACTGTAGGACACTATGAACATAATGATAATGTGGCTTCTTGCCTCTTTGGAGAATAGCAGGAGCCTACCAATTTAATGAGAGCTGAGGGAAGCCATTCCCATGCAAACAATAGTAATGAAATTGAGAAATTCTGGGTACTTCACCTGAAGACACTTGCTTTGATGCTTAATGTGTTAGAGAATATCATTCCTCAGATGGAGAACTGCAAGGTTAGTACCCAGGTGTCATATATATGGTGCTACAGATTTATTATATCGATTTCCTTCTGTACCTTCTCCTTCTATTTTCTTTTCTAATGGTTATTTCACCTTGTTCATGCCTGACAGGTGGCAGCCAATACTGCAGAAAACGAGAAGACAATGAAGGTGATTTAACCCATTCTCTTTTTACCGCTCTGGCTACCATTCGAACGCACCAATCCGTCAAAATCCATTTGGATACATTTGTTTTTTCAAAGAACAGATGTGAAAAGCCCCTCTCATCGTATATTAATAATAAAAAGTTATTTGCAAAGCTAAAGCAAAAGAAAAAGGAAACATAATAATAGCAAAAAAAGCCTACTCAAAGGAGTCCAGCCGGTTACTCATATCCGGGTTATTTCGATATATCTTTGCAACAGTAATGTTCATGCAGATGGTTTTAGAATTCATTTATGCTGACTTTATCTCCAATTAGTTAATTGTCTTTTGTCTTGCTCCAGGGTTTACTGGGTTCTTACTACACTATGGTGGAAAAGCTGTTTGTAATCAGTGGTGGTATCTTTCTCTCGTATGCATACTTCCTCGCCCAAAAGCCGCAAGGGAGTGTCGAAGGAATTTGGATGGCCATATTCATAGGAATCGTCATAGCATCACTAAGCAATTTCATTCTGTTAATCCATGCTTCATACTTGAAAGAGAGGGGGTCCATTGACGGCTGTGAGCCTGGAATCCTTAAATGGTTGATGCTTTTAGTGCTGGCATTCCTTTATGCACTATTTTGTATCCTACTGCGGGCTTTTGCAAATGCCTCCGACTTGGTTTTATGGCTCATCGGAATCATAGGCCTCTGCTCAATAGTGCTCGGTTGGGTTTGGTTCTTTTACAGAAAGTGGCCAAAGGTATTGTGGCTTTGTCCATAACAATAGTGGACTTTGATAAAAAAGAGTGAAGAACTGAAGGTAGATGTCATACTGTGCTTTGATACTGTTTTTTTCTCCCCTCTTTCAGATTCTGGAAGAAATTAAGGCAGGCCGTTGTGTTGGAGAAATTGGGATGTCTGGGACTGCTGGCTCTGCCTCCAGAGGTGGTTCGGACGCGTAATCTAGTTCTTTAATTATAATCTGTGTTATCTGAAATGATATCAGAGGTTGGGTTTTCATTAGGAAAGATAGGGCACAAACTTACAGAAGCATATTTGGATGGATCCTTGGTTGTTTTCTTTGTTCTCCTTTTTATCATTGATTTATTTGTTGAGTATGGCGTTATTTGACTGCAGGCCAACCGGCACCTGCGCAATTGAAGTGAGATGAGGCTTATTAAAGATCTATCAAGAAACTGAAGGAAATTCGGGGTCTTATATATAATCAAGATATTGTCTTCCCAGTGAAGCAACATAAATATTTGTACTTAAGTTCAACTTATTATGACTTTGTTTTAATCTAAGTGCTTGCTTTAGGACTGTTGATGTAAATAGAAGATTGTAAGAGGACTACTATGTAAAAGTGAGAAGGAATGAATAGAGGAGGGTGTGCTGGTGGCACACCAGTGAGTGAGTTTTCCCCCCCAAATTTCAATATGGTATCTAGAGCCAGGGTTAGGGTTACCTCGAGCAGTGGTGGCGGGTGGCGCGCGCAGGTGAGCACCGGCGTACGGCCGGTGGTGCCGCAGCAAGGACTGTGCGCGAGAGTATGTGCGGGCGTACGTGCAGGCGGAGGCGGCGGTCGCGCGTGCGTGCGGGCGGAGGCGCGCGAGGTCCGCACGTCCGCGCGTACTGGCAGGCACGGCAGCAAGGCTGCGACTCACCTGCGTGGGCCAGGCGCGGGTGACGAGCGTGGGCCTCCGTGGGCTGACGGCGCAAGGGGAGGCTTGCGTGGAGAAGAGGCGGGGCATCGGCGTCGCATCAGCGTCGAGCAGGAGCAGGCTGGTGGTGCGTGCTGCCTTGCGGCTGAGAGAAGAAAGGAGGAAGAAGCTGCCTGCTGTGCGTGCTGCCTTGTGGCTGAGAGGAGAAAGGAGGAAGAAGCTGCCTGCTCTGGTGCTGCAGTGGTTGGGTACGAGGTGGTGCTATTTCTGTCCAGTTTGTGATCTGCTCTGCTCTGGAGAAGGTGTGGTGATCTCCTGTCTTGTGGTAATTTGGTGGTGGAAGTTCATAGCGATTAGGTGGGAGGTGTGGTGATTTGCTGCAGTGTTGTGATTTGGTGAAAGAGACAGATTGTCTCGAGATGGATACAGAGGCACAAAGGAAAGCAGAGGAAGAGGCAGAGAAGGCTACTTAGAGCGGTGGCAAGAGTGGAGGTGATCCACTAATTACCAAGAGTGAGATGTATAACGAGATGAGGTCCATGATTAAGGAGCTCTTGGAGATGGGTATGATTGGTCCCAGGGTTGCGCCTGAACTGAAGCTGGAACTCATACCAAATGATGTGAAGTTGGAGGAAAGTAAGAATTATCTGAGTTGGTCCAGAAGAGTGCGAGTGCTTCTAGGAGGAAAAGGGATAGAGCACTATTTGGCGGAAGATTGTGTTGAGCCAGCTAACAAGCTTAGCCCTGAGTGGAGAGTTTGGCATACAACAAACTCTACCACAGTGGCGTGGTTATTGGCGTCCATGTCACCGTCTGTTAGTAAAATGGTGGAAGCGATGCCTACAGCAGCACAAATATGGAAAATCTTGAATAACATGTTTTCAAGGCGAGGGAATGTGATGGTGATGATGGAAATTCAGAACAAGGCTGATGCAGTAAAACAAGCCGGGAGGCCAGTGGAGCAATATGCTAGTGAGTTACAGTACTTGTGGGGAGAGCTGGACCACTATGCTCCACTTCATATGAGAGATCCACAGGATGTCCAAGATGTCCAAAAGTGGGTAGAGGACAGGAGGGGACTCATTTCCTGAGGAACTTGGATCCTAAGTTTGAGAGCAGGAGGGCTGCCTTTTGTCACCAGGACAACCTTCCTACCATGGAGGAGGCTGTGTCAGCCATGGTCATTGAGGAGAGTAGACTTCGGATGATGAGTGGCAACAATCCTGTAAAATCAGCCTACACCACAGTGGCAGAGAGAGAGAGTGCTACAACTATGAGGAGAAGGGACACTTGAGCTACAATTGTCCTCTGCCTAAAAACTATGGTGGTAGGAGTGGAACTCGTGGAGGTCATGGTGCTGCTCGTGGTGATCAAGGAGGTAGTCGTGGTGGTCGTGGAGGAGGACGTGCAGGGGGACATGGCAGAGGCCGTGGTGGCCCTCAAGCCAATGCTGCTACCACAGAGAGTGGTCCTCAAGTCAATACTGCTACCACGGAGGAGGTTCCATCTCTCACCTTGACTGGGGAGCAGGTCAAACAGTGGGAGCAATGGCAGAAGATGAAGACATCTAAAATTTCCAAATCTACTCCAGTTGGTTCTGTGATTGCCACCACCAGTCACTTTGGTAACTTTGCCAACTATGCCCACTTGGCAAAGGTACTCAGGCACAGGCACTTGCATCCACATGTAGGCATAACATAGAATGGGTTGTTGATTCAGGAGCTTCCAAGCATGTCACAGGCACATCTAGTTATTTTAAAATATATACCCCACATTCCTACTCTGAGACTATTCAAACTGCTGATGGCACATCTCAACCCATTCATGGTGTAGGATCTATAGAGTGTTCCCCATCCCTTTGCTTATCATCTGTTTTGCATGTTCCTTCCTTCCCAGTCAATCTCCTCTCAGTTAGTTCACTTATTGACCAGTTCAAATGCATTGCTTTATTTGATGAAAATTCTTGTATCTTTCAGGAGAAGAGGACGGGGAGAGTGATTGGGACTGGAGTCAGGCGTAATGGGCCGTGGTTCATCAACCAAGCAGAGTCAGCACTAGCAGCAGCTGTTGGAGCACAAGAAAGGGGGGGGTCTTCTTGCTTCATTGTCGGTTAGGACATGTGCCTTTTGAGAGTTTGAATAAATTGTATCCTGATGTATTTAAGGACGTGGATAAAACCAAACTTGTGTGTGATGCCTATGAACTTGGGAAGCATACAAGATCAACTTATCCTAGTATTGGTCTTCGTAGTTGTGAACCATTTATGTTAATACACTCTGATGTTTGGGGTCCCTACTCAGTTACATCCTTGAGTGGATTTAAGTGGTTTGTTACCTTTATTGACTGTCATACCCGTATGACATGGATTTACATGCTTAGGGGTAAGCATGAAGTTCTTCGATGTTTCCAAGATTTTCTTAAGTTGGTTGAAAATCAATTTAATGCCAAGATTTGAATTATCCGCATTGATAATGGGAAAGAGTATGTGAACAATGACTTTGTGGCATATCTTTCGAATCATGGAATTATACATCAAACTACATGTCCTAATACCCCACCACAGAATGGTGTAGCCGAAAGGAAGAACCGACATTTGTTGGAGGTAGCAAGGTCGTTGATGTTTCAAATGAATGTGCCTAAATATCTTTGGAGTGAGGCAGTGCTGACAGCAGCATATTTGATCAACCGTATGCCATCCAGGATTCTTGGTATGAAGTTCCCTGCTGACCTTTTATTGGGACAACAAGAGTTTAAAGTACCCCCAAAGGTATTTGGTTGTGTTTGCTTTGTTAGGGACCATAGACCTTCAGTTGGAAAATTGGATCCTCAGGCAGTGAAGTGTGTCTTTGTTGGATATTCTTCTACACAGAAGGGATACAAGTGTTGGGATCCTGTTGGAAAGAAATTGTTTGTGAGTATGGATGTGACATTTCGCGAGTTCGATCCATACTACACAAAACCATGGGACCTTGATCCGTTCTTGGAAGAATTCTCTTCAGTCACTAAGAGTGACAGTAGAGAGGGGGAGAATGAAGGAGCTACTGCTCAAAAGGAGGTGATTGTTGGTGCTATCCCGTGTCCAATGGATGTGTCTGCAACTCAGGAGGAGGTTGATCAGGATAATGTTGTGGAGAGAAGGTTGATTAGGATAATGTTGTGGATATGAGGAGTGGCGGCCATGAGAATGAAGAGATGATTAGTGATGAGGATGAGGAGGCGATTGTTGAAGGGAGTGAAGATGTGATTGTTGGGACAAACCCATGTTTAGTAGAGAATGAGCAAACAGTTGACAAGGAGCCAAGAGTGTACCAAAGGAGGCGGTTCAGGAGTCAGGGGAGCAAGCTGGTGCACCACAGCCCCAACAACCTATTTCACCAGTCCCAAACCTCTCCTCAGATCTCTCTCCATTGAGCTCCTCGACCCAATCTGGGTCAAGCGGTAATCCTTTTCCTACTTCTGAACATGTAGAGTTACCTCTTGCACAACGTAGAGATACTAGATCCAACTTTGGAAAACCTCCTGTTCGTTATGGCTTTGAGCATCCTAGTACAGACCATGATATTGCCAATTTCCTCTCATATTCTCTTCTTTCACCTGCATATAGAGCATTTGTTGCATCTTTACAAACAGTGCCTATTCCAAGGGACTGGAAGTGTGCAAAACAGGACCCTAGGTGGAATGCAGCAATGAAAGAAGAGATGCATGCTCTTCAGAAAAACAAGACATGGGAATTGGTCCCACTCTCAAAAGGGAAGAGGGCAGTGGGCAGTAAGTGGGTCTTCACTGTGAAGCAGAACCCAAAAGGAGAGGTGGATTGATATAAAGCAAGATTGGTTACAAAAGGATATAGTCAAACATATGGGATTGATTATGATGAGACCTTTGCTCCTGTGGCAAAAATGGGTACTGTTAGGACCTTGATTTCTTGTGTGGTTAATTTTGGTTGGCCTCTTCATCAAATGGATGTGAAGAATGCCTTTCTTCATGGTGACCTACAGGAGGAGGTCTACATGGAAATTCCACCGGGGTTTGCAAATAGTCAGACTGTGGGGAAGGTGTGCAGACTTAAGAAGTCACTTTATGGACTAAAGCAGTCACCCCGGGCATGGTTTGACAGGTTCAGGAGAGCAGTTTGTGATATGGGATACACTCAATGCAATGGTGATCATACAGTCTTCTATAAACATAGAGGAACATTTATCACCATTATGGCAGTATATGTGGATGACATAGTGATTACTGGAGATGATGTGGATGAAATCACATGTTTAAAGGAAAATCTAGGAAGAGTCTTTGAGGTAAAAGATCTAGGACCACTCCGGTATTTTCTTGGGATTGAGATTGCAAGGTCGCCTAAGGGAATTGTTCTCTCTCAAAGGAAGTATGTCCTTGATCTTTTAGCGAAAACTGGAATGCTTGGATGTCGGCCATGTAGTACTCCTATTGACAAAACCATCAAATCAGTGCTCAGTCTGGAGATTCTGTTAATAGAGAAACATATCAAAGATTGGCTGGGAGGTTGATATACTTGTGTCATACAAGGCCTGATATCTCCTATGCAGTGAGTGTGGTGAGCAGGTACATGCATGATCCCAGAACAAGGCATATGGAGGTGGTTTGTAGAATTTTGAGGTACCTGAAGGGAACCCCTGGGAGAGGGTTATGGTTTAGGAAGAGTGGACACCTAGATTTGGAGGGATACTGTGATGCAGATTGGGCAAGTAGCAGAGACGATAGGAGGTCTACTTCTGGATATTGTGTATTTGTGGGAGGCAATCTTATCTCATGGCGAAGCAAGAAGCAAGCAGTTGTGGCTCGGTCTACTGCAGAGGCTGAATATAGAGCAATGGCATTGAGCCTTTGTGAGATGCTGTGGTTAAAAGGCTTGTTGAAAGAGCTGCGACTGTTGAGAAATGAGACTATGATGCTTCATTGTGACAATGTTGCTGCGATTAATATTGCAAACAATCCAGTTCAATTTGACCGTACTAAGCATGTGGAGATCGATAGATTCTTCATCAAGGAGAAGCTAGATAGTGGGATCCTACGGCTAAAGTATGTAAAATCACGTAGTCAATTAGCGGATTGTTTCACAAAGGGTCTAGGACCTAGTGAGAATGAGTTGAGTTGTAACAAGATGGACATGTTAGATATTTTTAGCCCATCTTGAGGGGGAGTGTTGGTGTAAATAGAAGATTGTAAGAGGACTACTATGTAAAAGTGAGAAGGAATGAATAGAGGAGGGTGTGCTGGTGGCACACCAGTGAGTGAGTTTTCCCCCAAATTTCAATAAGGACCAAAGAAAAATGTAGTCAAGGAGGAGGCCCACACCTTGTGCACTGCAAGATGAGCGAAACAGTTTGCTGAGATCTTGCCAATCATATCATATAGGCCTGTAATGTTTGACACCTTTTGTCCTTTTCTTCTTCTCCTTCAAGTGCAATGTGTTGGTTTTATTTTCCTTTGGTATAGGCCTTGTTACTTCCCCTATTTTTTTTTAATAAACTGCAGGTCCTGCTAGTTTACATTTAGCCCTGTTTGCTTTCACTTTGGACCATGAAAAGCAGCTCCTGCATTGTCGGATGTAAATCTAGTTATTTTTATCCATTTTAGAGCATTATTTTCCCTACTTTTATCCTTATTTCTTCATTAAAAAAACTGGCCAAAGATACTTGTATGATAATCATAAATTTGCCCTTAGAAATAATACATCAAAACTACCCCCTCATAGCAAAAAAAGCATTAGCAATACTGTCACGAAACACATTCATGTCAGGAGTTCCGTAGCTACTCCATTCCCACCATTTCCTAGGATGAAGATGCCTTGGTCATGTAATTTTCATATTAATGGCACCTATCAAAATCTCTATCTCTTAAGAGCATCTTCAAGGATCTTTCTAAAATTTACTCTTTAAATCATCATTTGGAGAATTATTTGAGTAAAAGTCATTTTCTATATCTTTGTACCCTCCAACAACTTTTTTTGTAACTCATGCACACTCTAGAGAATCATCCTCGCTCTCTATATATCTTTGGCTAGTGAAAATCCAAAATAGAAGATGTCTATATTTTGAGGTCCCATTAAAGAGGCTGTTGGAAGATCTTTTTTCACCAAATATTCCTATAAATTAGTAAGTATATAAAAAGTCTCTTGGAGTTGCTCCAATGCACTATCTTCAATGAAATTATGGAGAGCCATGCACGCAATGGTTATTTTTGTTTGCTTATTCATAGGATAACTTGGGAAGTCCCATAGTATTATCCACTTCATCTTCGAAACACCAAATGATTGATTGCTCAATCACATTGTGAAGGGATTAATAGGAGAAGTTATACATCTCCATTTTAAAGGTCGGACTAGGGCATCGTTGAAATTACAGTACATGGCATGTCTCTCCTTCAATTTATATGGAGTAACAGTCTGGATTAGGATAGCTATAATAAGAAAGACAATATTTACCAAAAAGAGAAAATGCTATATTACAAAAAGTGTTGCTTGTTTAACGAAAATGAACCTAGGCACAATATACCTTGTGGAGGACATATATGAAAGTTGTTGGCATATTTGTGTGAAGCAGCCAGGCCATCCTGTAGCAACAAAAACGAACTTCGTATCCAAGTCACGTATGGCCAACACATTTTAAGTAGCATATCCATATGTTCAAACACGTGAATCAACATTGACAAAATGCACGCTAACAAAATACATGTGCACCATCTATTATGCCTATGCAATTGAAATGTGGTGTAAAATAAGGAATTTTCAAGTTTAGGAGGCGCTTAATAAATTTGAACTCTCGGTCTCTTGTTTGATAAGATCTTTAGCAAGAAGATTGCCACTATCCAAAACTTTGACAAATTCTACTAATTGCTTTGACTGACCTCTCAAACCGGTCTATTTTCTATTATTGCTTCGACTGACCTCTCAAACCGGTTTGCAACTTGGCTAAATGATTCTGAAGCTCCATTAATCCATAAAGACAAGCAATGGCGGTATTCTCCAAGTAAGGCTTGAAACTTTTCGAATGATCAAAATGTGATGTGGCCATTGTTCTAGACACTATTAAGACATATTCCGAGTTTTCACACACTGCAAGGCATGCGCATGGTGCTTCAGTAGTTAACCAGTTTCTCAATTAGCCCTGGCCCTGCTGCATATGTACCCAGCGTGGTCGCAAGCACCAAGCATGCTTCACTACCCGGCGGCGTCAGCATGAGTGCAGGGCTGTGGTGAGCTGATCAGTGCTCACATGTGTCGTTGAGCTGATCAGTGCTTGATGGCTGCACACTCCTCTCTCCTACAGGGCATAAGGGAGGCACAAGTTTGGCCTGTACTGTACTGAACCCAGCTCGACCTTTTGAGTTCTGATGCAGAATACCTAGTGTCCGGCCGTCACTTGTACCGATACATAGTTACGCATCTAGACACAGTTCGCATCTAACATAGTAGATACATAGTTACTATCCAGAGATAGTAGGTATACCTAGATGCATAACAATACCTATGTATTTAGAAAAGCTAAAATGACTTGTAACAGAGGGAGTATGTTTTAACTGTGAACAAAGATAAAAGACCGCTTTTTATCCGATTAGTTTATAACCATGCTTGTAGCAGCAATATCTAGTTTCTATAAATAGACAGATCGTTGAAGACTGTTTCCCATCCATTAATTAACATTTTATCATCTAAAATAGTTCTCTGTACTCCAGCGTCTGGGCAAATAGAGGAACCTTCTGGTGAGAGCCAAACATCTGCCAAGATGACGTGTTGCGAACAATTTTTTTTGAAAAAAAAGTCAGGAAGAGATTGTCTGCCCTGTGTCTGTGCCTTGTATTGCTTAACTGGATTAGTAGCTCTGTCTGAATATTGGTGCTGCTTTTGTTTACCTGAGTACAAGGACTAGTCACTAGTGCGTAGCAACTAGCAAGGTAGCACCAGTAATATCTGCTGAATGGTAGAAATCTAGAGTGAATATCATCTGGTGCTGTTCTCAAGTTAGTGATTACACGAACACTAATGTACTTCAGCACAAATCTAAGCGGAGTGGGAGAAGCTTAGAAACTGTTAAGACAAAACCGCAGCCATACAAACCTGAATATAAATCCAATCCCCCAATTCTCTAATTCCCAATCTACTTCTCCAGTTCCAGTAGATAGCTAGCACACATCCTTAGTTAAGTCACTATAAGTCTACACTGCACTTGGCTGCAGATTGTATAGACAAAGAAGACAGCAATTTGTAAATTAACTGTTGAACCGATTCGGTCTGTACCAAGCCAGCTCTTTGACCAAAGAATAAAAAACATTAGTTTAACGAATTAGAAAGCCTATCTTCAATCCCTATTCGTTTCAACTAGTTCTGCAGTCTCAATTCCACCCATAACTTCAAAGCAATAACCCCCTCCATGAAATGGAACTTGGTATTGCCATACATGGTTGCCACATGCTTAAGGAGCAATGGCACCCATGTTCCAAGGAATATGGGACCTAGTTAGCAAACAAATTTGAAACATAACATCGCTACAACAGATACAATACTGATTTTGAGTATTAAGACAGCAAAGCATAAACACTGATTGGTGCACAATAAAGAAGCTTCGCAAGTGAATAGTCTGCTGCTCCTTCAGCCACATTGCCAGCATTGATATTTGCACAAATTTGATTGCATGTTTTCATTACATCTTCTGATTCTTTTCTTAGCTTGCAACCAATTAAAAGAATCAGGTTTCCTGTGAAACTGATGACCCAGGCTTCTGTCACATTGTAGTTAACATGCAATATGTTCTTGAGATCAAACATCATCTGGAAGATAACAATAATTCATTTATGGAAACAGTGTTCGGCTATGATGCATTTAACTCTCACATATCTCAGGAGTCAGGTCTATCTGCTCCAAACACAGGTCTCATCTAGTCAGGGTGACACAAACACACTGAGTGGCATCTCTCCTGAATACAACATATCTAAGGCTCCAGACCCTGGTTTTGTTTTTTGCAAAGACATATTCACAAATTCCACAAATCCACTAACAGTATTCCATGCTATTCCATTGTGCTTTTCTTCTTTCCAAGTCTAGGGCTTAACTGATCACACACTTCTTTCAACATGGCCCTTAGCACATATCCACAGTAGTGCACCACAAAATTCTCATCAAATGCTACATGTCAGCATATACTACTAGTTAAATAGAAGAAAAAACTAAATATTTTATCGATAAGTGCATAATAGCTAGTGTTACAACACCACACTTAACATAAATGCAAGCTAAGAGTGTCAAAACTAAACTAAAATTGCTAATTCTGCTTGTCACGTTTACGTTTATCAGCTAATTCCTTCAACTTATGGGTTCCCAGCAGATTCAACACGCACATTGGCAAAAGAAGCAGGAGCCATACCATCAGTGGACCCACCTCATCAAGGCCAGGTAATTTTGTGTAAAACAGATAGACGTATAAGACAATTTGTAGCAATACATAAGGATTCTGAAAAAAAACACAGAAATTTAAAATGTTAGTTATGAATTTTCAGTTGCATTTGCCATAATTACCATAAAGGAGAATATTACATATCAGTAATTCTATCGCTAGCATATAGTGATATTACTGTAATAAAAAGAGTCCCACTGAAACTTTCGGAAGGATATACGCATTGTCAGTATAATGGTTGAGGACCTTATGAAAACAAAAGCACTGGAACCAGTGGGAGAGCTTGAACCAAGCAACAAGAGAGGGGGGAGGGGGGATGGTCCACTTTGGCCTGAATAAAGTTCTGCCTCTGATTGAAACTGGGTGGTATTTGCAACTTCAACCAGATGGTATGTAGCTAATTCAAAATTGGATTAAATAGTCATACAAGTCAAGCCATCAAACAGCGAAAAAAATGCACACACAAATACTTGGGCTTCCACAATACCATGAGTAACAAAACTCAGTCTGCCCGTAACCCTGTTGCCAGATTTTCTCACAAGTGTTCCCTTTTTTTTTTTTTGAAAGATTCTCACAAGCTTTATGACAGCATCTACCTCACTATGTGCTGACACATGCTGCATCTGATGTTGCCTTATGCTGCCATGAACCCAACCCTTGTACTCCCATGACCACATGGACTCACCTGTTCTCCCTAACAAGTGTCCTGAAGTAATTGATTTACCACCACATACCGCTGGACTTATTATGAACTGAAATGTGAACAAAGCAGTAAAGCAGAGAAGACACTAGATGCCATTTTTGCTAGAAGTCAGGAATATTGTGCGGCAAACTATCCTGTGTAATGCAAGTTCTTGAAATTTGGCTATCACAGAAGTTTTAACACTAGCACAGAAGATGTAAAGATTTTTATCACAGCAACTTCGAAACTATTTTATATGGCTGAACTTCCCAAGATTTTGAGAACTTTGTAAGCATTTTCGGGCTCTTCTAGAACCATATCAATCAACCAGATTTTCTTGAATGACATACAAGCTCCAAACTGGCAGCAGCAGGTACGGTTCACAGACTTCACTTTTCACTCTTCACTCCGCTGCACATTACTGAACTCAACGAAGACAAGTTAATCAAAACAGCAATCGAGGATGTTGGAACCGAGGATCGACGAACGATCATAGTAACATAAACAATAGACAAGGAAATTCCGGCGACGAACGCCTGTATCTTGGCTATTATTAATGATAATACAACTCGGAACAGACTTGGAACACGAGAGGAAACTCGCCTGGTGACCCACGCCTGCCGGAGCGACGAACGCCGCAGCGGCGACACAACACCGGAACTCTCTCTGCTTCTCTCAGCTCACCGGTACATGAGGTTTACATGAGCTATTTATAGCCCACAACACTACAGCAGCCATGCACAGCTTCAACGACGCACGAATGCCCGTCCTCCTGGCGACGCGCTCTCCACGCATTTGGAGCCATCCATTCGCCCATGGGACTCGGTCTCATCTGGCCACGAACCAGCTCGTGCTGCATACCGCCTCCAACGCCAAAAGCCCGCACAACTCGGCCACAACCTCCACTAACCTGAGCAACTAAAAATAGAACGCATGCACACACATGCACTAGACCATGACACACACGTCATGCACATACATGACGTGGTTTATGCTAACAATCTCCCCCTAAACCACGACATTACCATGCGTCCCGCCACACAGGAGCATCGGTTCATCGATGGCGGCGCCAAACAACGCCTCCCCCTAATCTTGACTTGGCGTTGCCAGAGTTTCTGCAGCTGCCATCATCATCGCCACGGCCGCCGCCACGGCCTTCCGACCTGATGCGGCCACCTCTGCATGCCCCATCTCCGCGCGAACGCCATAGCCTTCTTCTCGGCGACACACGCCGTTTCTCCGGCCGGCGACACACGCCGATACTCCGGCTCTGCCTCACCAAGGCAACTACATGCCCTGCACATCCACAGACCAACACACGACCTGGAGCTTCATCGCACCACCGCCGTTGATTGCCACCTCGTGCCAGCCACCACCAGCACGAACGAATCCCACGACGAGGCTTTGGAATCTCTACCATGCCGCCAACGACACGCTCCCCACGACCGTACGTGGTGCCGACATTGACATCTTCAGCTGGCTCTCCTCTCCCTAACCTAGGCTCTAGATACCAATTGTTGGAACCGAGGATCAACGAACGATCACAGTAACATAAACAATAGACAAGGAAATTCCGGCGACGAACGCCGCGGCAACGAACGCCTGTATCTTGGCTATTATTAATGATAATACAACTCGGAACAGACTTGGAACACGAGAGGAGACTCGCCTGGTGACCCACGCCTGCCGGAGCGACGAACGCCGCAGCGGCGACACAACACCGGCACTCTCTCTGCTTCTCTCGGCTCACCGGTACATGAGGTTTACATGAGCTATTTATAGCCCACAGCACTACAGCAGCCATGCACAGCTTCAACGACGCACGAATGCCCGTCCTCCTGGCGACGCGCTCTCCACGCATTTGGAGCCATCCATTCGCCCATGGGACTCGGTCTCATCTGGCCACGAACCAGCTCGTGCTGCATACCGCCTCCAACGCCAAAAGCCCGCACAACTCGGCCACAACCTCCACTAACCTGAGCAACTAAAAATAGAACGCATGCACACACATGCACTAGACCATGACACACACGTCATGCACATACATGACGTGGTTTATGCTAACAATCTCCCCCTAAACCACGACATCACCATGCGTCCCGCCACACAGGAGCATCGGTTCATCGATGGCGGCGCCAAACAACGCCTCCCCCTAATCTTGACTTGGCGTTGCCAGAGTTTCTGCAGCTGCCATCATCATCGCCACGGCCGCCGCCACGGCCTTCCGACCTGATGCGGCCACCTCTGCATGCCCCATCTCCGCGCGAACGCCATAGCCTTCTTCTCGGCGACACACGCCGTTTCTCCGGCCGGCGACACACGCCGATACTCCGGCTCTGCCTCACCAAGGCAACTACATGCCCTGCACCTCCACAGACCAACACACGACCTGGAGCTTCATCGCACCACCGCCGTTGATTGCCACCTCGTGCCAGCCACCACCAGCACGAACGAATCCCACGACGAGGCTTTGGGATCTCTACCATGCCGCCAACGACACGCTCCCCACGACCGTACGTGGTGCCGACATTGACATCTTCAGCTGGCTCTCCTCTCCCTAACCTAGGCTCTAGATACCAATTGTTGGAACCGAGGATCAACGAACGATCACAGTAACATAAACAATAGACAAGGAAATTCCGGCGACGAACGCCGCAACAACGAACGCCTGTATCTTGGCTATTATTAATGATAATACAACTCGGAACAGACTTGGAACACGAGAGGAGACTCGCCTGGTGACCCACGCCTGCCGGAGCGACGAACGCCGCTGCGGAGACACAACACCGGCACTCTCTCTGCTTCTCTCGGCTCACCGGTACATGAGGTTTACATGAGCTATTTATAGCCCACAGCACTACAGCAGCCATGCACAGCTTCAACGACGCACGAATGCCCGTCCTCCTGGCGACGCGCTCTCCACGCATTTGGAGCCATCCATTCGCCCATGGGGCTCGGTCTCATCTGGCCACGAACCAGCTCGTGCTGCATACCGCCTCCAACGCCAAAAGCCCGGACAACTCGGCCACAACCTCCACTAACCTGAGCAACTAAAAATAGAACCCATGCACACACATGCACTAGACCATGACACACACGTCATGCACATACATGACGTGGTTTATGCTAACAGAGGATCCTACCAAAGTTAGCATGAAGCATGCAGAGCTTGGATGAAGTGACATTGCAGCTGGTGGTTCTGGTGGAAGGACAATACTGGAGGGAGCTGATTGCAACAGCAACAGGCATGGCGGCATGGGTAGCAGGAGCACCGAGCATCACATCTATTACAGCCATCGCGGCAGGCGGTAACAGTGAAGAGTAGCGCCCACTCACTCATTTACAGAGCCGTGCAGTGACCGATTCATGACAGCGCCCACTGGGTTTGGCAGCCAGAGCCGGCACCGTTAACTTCCCTCACCGAGGCAAGCCCCTCCGCCGCCGTGCCGCTCCCGGCCACAACGGCGACCCCAGTCCCCAAGTGCTGAGTTGGAAACCCCTATAGATGCGCGAAAACTAATGAATCCCCAACGCCACAAGTTTCCCGCCAGATAATAAAGGAACAGCGTGAATCTTCGGATGACGGCACTCGGCGAGGCAATTCTGGACAGATTTTTCGATTTTCTTTCTTCCTCAACCTACAGATAAAAAGGGCATAAGGCACCCGGGTTGAACAAGCAAGGAGGACTTGCTTACCGTGAAGAATCTGGGCCAGTCGAATCCTCCTCCGTTCTCCCTGCGCTCTTCCGGCACGCCGGCGCCGCCTTCCGCCTTCGCCACTTCCATCCCCTCCGCCCCAATTTTGCTCCCAGTGCCAGCAATGCCATCCACCAAGAAGTCAACGGGCAGACGTGGGCTCTGTGGGCTGGATTTCGAAGTCGGACAGGTGGGCTGGCCTGGCCCAACGGGCCCAAAGACAAGCACTATGGGCCTGATTTCAATTGTTTGGCTGGCGTTTCTGTTCCTCCTGGCCCAGCGACAGAACTTTGATTGGTTGGCCTGCTTGCTCCTTGTCTCCTGCATGCGGCTAGACAGTCGACCGAGCCTCGCGCCCGCGCCAGCCAGGCTCGCCGCAAACGGATTTTGATTTCGTTTCCGCGCAGCCAGGCCCGGCGGCGAGCGCTGCATCCGCACAGCCAGGTCCAAACGCGAATCCAGGCATCCAAACATGCAAATCCTGCATCCGGTTGGCCAGGCTGGGTTGCATCCGGACAACCAATCACGCCCTATATATTCCCTATTTTTATTATGCAAAATACCACATAAAATAATTATTAGAATAAAATAAATAATAAGAAGAAAAATGATTTATTTTAATAAAAGGAGAAAAAATGAAATAGAAAAAGGATATACCATACTTAAACCATGTATCCGAGATGGGCCTTCGTGGCTGTGTGGTAGTTCAAGGCCTATTTTTTTTATGCCGAATAGACCAAATCAACTGTTGGACCGCACTATATCTCTGGTATAATTAACCACTTCGAATTATTTTAGATTAACCGACGAAAACGTCTACCTTTGAATAGTCTAACCATTGTGTATCCAGAAAAATACACACAGAAATTCATCTTCATTAAAATCAAGGGCTAATAAAACATCTAAATCAAAACCAATGGCCACGATGGGATGTTTGATGTCAGGCTTCTCACCCCAGCGCTAAAAATACATGGTAATAAATTAACATGTCTCTAAATACTAGTCACCTTTTATATTTACATATACTTCTTAGCATGGAACTAGGTTGTCATCCCTAATGAATAAAACTTAGAAATATATAAGTGGCACTATGATTTTATATGACTAGACAGAAATATAAATGATATAAAGATAGAATAATTAAGAACATCTGCAAGCGGACAGATAATTATATCATTCTAGCATTTTACCTAGAGTATTACCAGGTTGTCATTTATAATTTTATCACTGGGAAGGTATAGCTAAACTTCTATCTAGAGTATTGATAAAATTTATATTCATGATAAATAGAGTAAACCAATGTTATACACTCTTACTCAATAACAGGGATAAGTCACATGATAATATATATATATATATATATATATATATAATGATCAGTCATCATAAATAAATAAATAAGTAGATATACTCCGAGCTCAGAAACCTCTGATATACGAATATATCTTTAACCAGACAATGCTGCTCTACTAATAATCCACTGCACAGGGAGAGGACTTAATGGGCCTATAAAAGTCACACCCACAATCTACCACACGACCCTGAACAACTAGAGGCATCCGTAGATATGCAAAGCATCTAAGCACCACACTTACATAATGCATACCACTCATCTTATGGCCAAATAGATGAGCGCTGTACGAATATGTGATCGAACTAAATAGCAACCTAACTATACTAGAATTGAAGTAGACAATGAACGATGCATTCAAGAACGTAATAAAGATGAAGAATAATGTTGACATTGTAATAATTGTGCAAAGACAGAATTACAATAGGAGCAGAGAACTAGAATATTACCAAAACTCCACGCTCGCCAACGATCGGGAATCCAAGTTAGGTTGACTCAACTTGACTTCCTCTAGACCTAATCTAACTATGCTAAAAAAATGAACTAGAGAAACTCCGATGATCTAGGGTTTCTAGCTCTGGATGAACTGATCTTCAAATGACTTGATGCCTTCAAGGGGTCTGCCCCTGTATTTATACCCTGATAGGACGCACGTGAGCTATTGGATCAAACTGACTTCACGTAGGGCTAGGATTGATCCTCAAGGTCAGTAGAAGAATACTATAGAAGCTCGTGGAAGGGGAGAGAAGGGGGTGGCCGCCCAACCACCCCCTGGTCGGCCGGTCCCACCTGGCAGGCACTCGGTCTCCGCTTCATTTTGGTGTCTTCTGGGGTCTTCTATAATATACTAGTATTTATCTCGCGATGAAATTCTAAAAATTCTTTTAATAATTAGGTATCTCTCTCTACTTTTCTACATAACTCCCTACAAACATTAAAATTCAACAAAGCTCGTGGAATTCATCAGATAACACCCTAGTCTTCTATGTTTTCATGTATTTTGACCATTCTCTCATGTTTATTTCACTATATATTATTGACGTTAACGATCGTCAACACCTACCACTGTTGTTGGGTCCACACGTGCTACTGTTGTGCCTGCACGGGAGAGCATGTGCGTGGGGCCCGTTGAAAGTCCTATGTTTGGTATTGGTAATTAGTGACAATGCCTAAGTACTAATCCTATGTCTTAGTTGTATGTAGCATATGAGGATTAGTACATTCCAAGGTTGGTGGCAAGATGGACATGGTGATCATGATGGCCACATTTGGATTTGGACGCAACCCTATGTGATCAAGGCAAAGGTATATGCTTAAGGGTTGTGTTTTAGTAACCAAGACACCTAGTGGGTGTGGTTACATTATAGGATAGATAGCCGTACTATAAAGAGGGGAATGACGCGGCTGTTGAACTCCTTAGTGCCTCTAGGTGTGCATTTTATAATCATATGCATTTGGATAGAACTAATAACGCCTCAAAAAATAATTGTGAAAATGCTAACACACTCACACATGATAAAGATCACTTGGTGGTGTTAGCACGTTTGCGAAGGCGGTGGAGTTTGAGCGGTAGAGAGGGTTTGGGGTCCTCTCTCCCTCCCGCCGAGCTTGCGAGGCGAGATTTAGGCGTTTTTGAGGAGTTGAAACGGCTATTTTCCACTACGCCGGAAGTCCGGAAAAGAAACGGAGGCGAACGGAGGTCACAAAGGTGACCGGATGCTGAACCGGACGCGGTCTTTGCATAACCGGACGCGTCCGGTCATTGTTCAGTGTCTGCGCGTATTTCAGTTTGATGATCGGACGTGAAGCGCGTCCGGTCACAGTCGATCGGACGCGTCCGGTCGTTCAGGGAGCTTACTAGACTCTAACCGGACGCTGGCACTGTGGCGTCCGATCATTTCTCTAGCGCGTCCGGTCATTGTGTTGTTGTGCGCTGCTCAGGCATGACCAGCGCGTCCGGTCAGTCACGGGACCAGCGCGTCCGGTCGTTTGCAGCGCGTCCGGTCTACGCGTCAAGCGCGTCCGGTCGTTGCTTCGCAGTTAGCCGCTGTGCGACCGGCGCGTCCGATCAATTGGACCAGCGCGTCCGATCAGTGCTTCGTGACTTAGCCGTTGTGCAACCGGCGCGTCCGGTCAGTTGGACCAGCGCATCCGGTCAGCGTGATTTCAGCTGTTTAAGTTTCTAACGGCTCTATTCGAAGGGGTACATCTATGTATACTCGTTGGCCGACTTAAGGCTCGCTCTCTTGAATATTTGACATACTTGTGAGCACTTTGAGCTAAGCAACTCCCTCCCACTCATCTCTCTTGCTTCTTTGCATATTCGAAGTGAGATTGAGTGATCCAAGTGCATTTGCATTGTGAGATTGCATCTAGTTGGCACTTGGTGGTTGATTTGCTGCGGGATTCTTGTTTCTCTTGGTGGTTGCCGCCACCTAGACGGCTTGGAGCAGCTTGGAGGCGTTGGCAAGAGTTGGTGATTGTTCTTGGCCACCTTCGGTGATTATGAGGGGTTTGTGCCTACCTCGGCGAAGCGCCAAAGACAACATTAGTAAATTGCTCGTGTCATTGCAACCTTTTGCCATTTGGTTGGTTCTTGTGGTGCCTTTTGAGAGGCTCGGTGTGAGACCGATTAGCCACCGAACCACGTGGTGAAGAGGGACATAACGGGAACTAGCGTGCCGGCAAGCACGTGAACCTCGGGATAAATCTTCGTGTCATCACTTTCATATTGTGATTGATTGATCTCGGTGTTCGGTTATCTTGGTATTCATTGTTGATCATATTGGTTGGCTCAATACTTCGCCCCTCGGTGAAACTCTCCTAACTCATCTCCGCATTACTTTCTTAGTTATCTTTGCTAGCTAGTTAGCTTTGCTTTAGTAGCTCCTTTGTGTAGCTTGCTAGTTGTAGTTGTAGTTACCTTCTCGGTTTGACTTGTGCGGTTGAGTGCAAATATACTAGAATTGTAAATTGGTTAGGTGGCTTGCAAACACCCCGTAGGCTAAGCAAAACTCGCATCTCACTATTTATTTTATTGATAAACTTGTTTAGCGTGTCTTTGTAGAATTTTTAAAAGGCTATTCACCCCCCTCTAGCCATCAAGACCTTTCAAGTGGTATCGGAGCCGTGGTCACCGTTTGTAAGGCTTAACAACCTCGGTGTAAGATGGCTCAAGTTGTGTTCAACCATGTCGGGGGCAAGCCTCCATTCTTTGATGGTGTCACATCTTTTGATCATTGGAAAAGAAAGATGAAGCAATATCTTGGCTCTATTCATAAGAACGTTTGGAAGGTGACACACCATGATTATGTTATCATTGATCCCGACAACCTCACCAACAATGATCGCATCAACAACCAATGCAACATTATGACTCTCAATACTCTTTACAATGGGATTGATGCAAAGGTCTTTGAGCAAATCAAGGATCTTGAGATGACAAGTGAAGTATGGACAAGATTAGAGGAAACATATGAGGGCACTTCAACGGTAAAGAGTGCCAAGCTCTATATGCTCAAGGATAAGTTTGCAAGCTTCAAGATGAAGGATGATGAGTCCATACCGGAGATGTTCTATAGGCTATAAGTTATTATCAATGATCTCAAGAGCCTAGGAGAAGATGTCAAGGACAAGGACTTCTCATAAGTTCTTGATGAACTTACCTAAGAAGTTTGCTATCTTAAGGAAGATGATCCAAAGAGAGGGTTTGGACAAGGTGACTCCAAACCAAGTGCTTGGAGATGTCATGACCGATGCTCAATATTATGATGATGAAGATGAAGATGAGAAGAAGGAGATCAAGGTCAAGCAAGAGAAGCCCATTGTATTCAAGGCTTCATCCTCTAAGGGCAAGAGCAAGGTGGAGAGCGATGATGATGATCCATTCGATGATGAGACCATGACCCTCCTAGTGCACAAGATGGGGAGGTTCATGAAGAAGAAAGGATATGGTGCAAGAAAGAGAAGAGACTTCATGAAGGCAAAGGAGGTGCTTTGCTACAATTGCAATAGCCCCGATCATATAGTGGCAAAGTGCCCCTATGAAGACAAAAGATATCATGATGGGGAGTTGAAGTTGAAGAAGAACAAGAAGGAGAAGAAAGAGAAGAAGAGCTTCACTATCAACAAGAAGAAGAAGGGTGGTGGCTATGTGGTTACTTGGGATAGTGATAATTCTGATAGTGATGATGATAGCTCTAGTGATGATGAGAGGACCACTCGGCGAGCTATGGCAAGCATCGCCCTCTCCAACAAGCCATCCATCTTTGACACTACATTGACATGCCTTATGGCCAAGCCTACCAAGGTAAACACATGATGATAGTGATAATGATTCTTGTGCTAGTGATGGTTGTAGGAGTGATGATGAGGAGGATGAGGACTACTCTAAGGATGATCTATTGGGCATAATAGATCAAATGAGCAAAGGCTACAAGAGGACAACCAAGAAATACAAAATCTTGGAACAAGAGCTCATTGCCAAGAGCAATGAAAATGATGCCTTGATGGAGGAGCTTGTTGCTCTCAAAAAGAGTAAGGAGTGCAAAGGAATTGAACAAGAGCTCAAAGCTCTTAGGAAATCCTTTGATGAGCTAGAGGCCTCTCGTGAGTGTATAAAGAAAGACCACGAGGACCTTAAAGTTGCTCACACTAGGCTTAAGGAAGCCCACTCCACTCTACTTGAGCTCATCAAGGAAAAGGACCTCAAGTTAGAGAAGTTCATGAAGGAAGCTAAGGAGGAGCAAGTGATTGTCACTTGTGATATTAGACTAACATGTGATATTATTGATGATTCTTTATTTGTTGGTCCTACTAATGCTTCATGTAGCTCATCATCATCCACCACAACCAATTCTATCTCTACTACTAGTGATTCATCACTTGTGGTTGAGAATGAGACTCTCAAGAGAGAGGTGGATGATCTCACCCGCGCATTAGGCAATGCCTATGGTGGGGATGCCCGCTTGCTAAAATGCTTGGATAGCCAAAGGTTCTCTCTTAACAAAGAGGGTTTGTGCTATACTCCCAAGAAGGGCAAGGCGACCTTTGCTACTCCAAAGCCTCGCTTTGTGAAAAGCAATGGTCGTTATTGCAATAGATGCAAGCAAGTTGGGCATCCAGAGATTAATTGCAACAAAATGAACAAGAACAAGAAAAATGATAATGTACCCTACATTCCTTTTGATTCTTGTTATGTGCTTACCAAGGGTGAGAAAGGTGTGCATGCTAGGTTTGTTGGTACACCAATAGTGGGTCCAAAGAAGAAGGTCATTTGGGTACCAAAGAGCTTAGTTACTAACCTCCAAGGACCCAAGCAAGTATGGATACCTAAAATACATTAAATTGTTTTGTAGGTAAATTACAAGGCCAGAGGAAGGCATTGGGTGCTTGATAGTGGGTGCTCTCAACATATGACCGGTGATTCAAGAATGTTCAACTCTCTCAAATCAAATGATAGTATCACATTTGGTGACAATAGCAAGGGTGATGTAAAGGCTCTTGGAAGGATTGCAATCTCTAATGATCATAGCATTTCCAATGTGCTCTTAGTTGAAAAGTTGAACTTCAATCTTCTCTCGGTTGCTCAATTATGTGATCTCGGTTTCAAGTGCATATTTGGTGTTGATGATGTGGAGATAGTTAGTGTTGATGGCTCTAACTTGATCTTCAAAGGCATTAGATATGAGAATCTATACTTGGTTGATTTTAATGCTAGTGACACTCAACTTTCAACATGCTTGCTCACCAAATCAAGTATGGGTTGGTTATGGCATAGAAGACTTGGTCATGTTGGCATGAAGCAATTGAACAAGTTAGTGAAGTATGACTTAGTTAGAGGCTTGAAGGATGTCACATTTGAGAAGGATAAGCTATCTAGTGCATGTCAAGCCGAAAAGCAAGTGGGCAACACTCATCTATTGAAGAGCATTATGAGTACTTCCAAGGCATTTGAGTTATTGCACATGAATCTATTTGGGCCAACTACATACACAAGCATTGGTGGCAACAAGTATGGCTTTGTGATTGTGGATGATTTCACTAGATATACATGGGTATTCTTTCTTGGGGACAAAAGTGATGTATTTGACATATTCAAGAAGTTCATCAAGAGAGTGCAAAATGAGTTTGAAACCACAATCAAGAAAGTGAGAAGTGACAATGGAAGTGAGTTTAGAAACACAAGAGTTGATGAGCTATGTGATGAGCTTGGAATCAAACATCAATTCTCGGCCAATTATACACCTCAATCAAATGGCTTAGTTGAGAGGAAGAATAGAACCTTAATTGATATGGCAAGATCAATGTTGAATGAGTATAATGTGAGTCATTCATTTTGGGCCGAAGCAATCAACACGGCTTGCTTCTATAGCAACCGCCTCTATTGCCACAAGTTCTTAGAAAAGACACCATATGAGATCTTAAATGGAAGAAAGCCCAACATTGCATATTTTAGGGTATTTGGTTGCAAATGCTATATCTTAAAGAAGGGCATTAGATTGAGCAAGTTTGAGAAGAAATGTGATGAAGGATTCCTACTTGGTTACTCAACTACTAGCAAAGCTTATAGAGTTTGGAATTTGGCTAGTGGTTTACTTGAAGAAGTTCATGATGTTGAATTTGATGAAACAAATGACTCTCAAAATGAAGAAGATAACTTGGATGATGTGAGAGGAACTCAATTGACCAATGCTATGAAAGAAATGGATATTGGTGATATTCGGCCAAAGCAAGTGATTGATATTGATGACAACAAAGATCAAGTGCTCCAAAGTCCAATCACTCAAGCTAGTGGTTCTCTAATCTAAAATCAAGCTAGTAAATCATCTCAAGTGCAACAAGATCAACAAGTGGCTTGTTCATCATCTCCAACTCATGATCAACATCAACATCCAAGCAATCAAGTCCAAGTACTTCAACCAACTAACATTGCAAGAGACCATCCATTGGATTCCATCATTGGTGACATACAAAGGGGAGTTCAAACTAGATCAAGATTGGCATCATTTTGTGCTCACTCTTCTTTTGTGTCAATGGAAGAACCCAAGGACATTGATAAAGCATTGAGAGATCCGGATTGGGTAAATGCAATGCATGAAGAGCTCAACAACTTCAAGAGAAATGAAGTATGGGAATTAGTTGAGAGGCCTAAGGATCACAATGTCATTGGAACAAGATGGGTCTTTCGTAACAAACAAGATCAAGATGGGATAGTAGTAAGAAACAAAGCAAGACTAGTGGCTCAAGGTTACACACAAATAGAGGGTCTTGACTTTGGTGAAACTTATGCCCCGGTTGCAAGATTGAAAGCAATTAGGATCTTACTTGCCTATGCTTGTGCTCACTATATCAAGCTATATCAAATGGATGTGAAGAGTGCATTTCTCAATGGGTACATCTAAGAGGAGGTGTATGTGGAGCAACCTCCCGGTTTTAAAGATGACAAGAAACCCAATCATGTCTACAAATTGAGAAAAGCTTTGTATAGACTGAAGCAAGCACCTAGAGCATGGTATGAAAGATTGAGGGACTTCTTGCTATCCAAAGGATTTGTCATGGGCAAAGTTGATACAACACTATTCACCAAGAAGATTGGAAAAGACTTGTTTGTGTTGCAAATATATGTTGATGATATCATATTCGGTTCAACCAATCAAGATTATTGTGATGAGTTTAGGTAAATGATGGCAAAAGAATTTGAAATGTCAATGATTGGTGAACTTAGTTTCTTTCTTGGACTTCAAATCAAACAAATGAAAGAAGGTACATTTGTGAGCCAAACTAAGTACATCAAAGATATGCTAAAGAAGTTTGATATGGAAGATGCAAAAGGAATCACTACTTCAATGAGCACTAGTGGAAGCTTGGATAGTGACAAGAATGGCAACATGGTGGATCAAAAGCTATATCGATCAATGATTGGTAGCCTACTCTATGTGACGGCATCAAGGCCCGATGTGATGTTTAGTGTATGCATGTGTGTAAGATTTCAAGCCTCACTAAGAGAAAGTCATTTGAAGGCAACAAAGAGAATATTGAGATACTTAAAGCATACACAAGATATTGGATTATGGTATCCCAAAGGTGCAAGCTTTAAGCTAGTTGGATATTTGGATTCTGACTATGCCGGTGACAAAGTGGAGAGAAAGAGCACTTCCGGGACTTGTCAATTGTTGGGAAGATCACTTATCTCATGGTCATCCAAGAAGCAAAATAGTATTGCACTATCTACCGCCGAAGCCGAATACATCGCCGCGGGTAGTTGTTGTGCACAAATCTTATGGATGAAGGCAACATTGAAGGATTTTGGAATCAACTTTAAGAATGTGCCATTGCTATGTGATAATGAAAGTGCCGTGAAGCTAACCAACAATCCGGTTCAACATCAAAGAACAAAGCATATTGATGTTCGCCATCATTTCATTAGAGATCATCAACAAAAGGGTGACATTGCTATTGAGAGTGTGGGCACCAAAGATCAATTAGCCGATCTATTCACCAAGCCACTTGATGAGAAGAGATTTCACAAGCTAAAGAATGAGTTGAACATAGTTGACTTCTCTAACATGAGTTGATGCACCCCCATATATGACATGCCTCTCCTTCGAGCCCCAAGGTACAATTGGTTGACATGTCATACATACTATGCTAAGGACTTGTTTAGTGCATCTAGTCATAATTTACATGTTCTAGGCTCATTCATGAAAATCAAATGTATTTGAAGTTTATATGGTGCCACTATTGTTTTCATGACTTGTATGATCTAGTGGTAGCTTATAACTTGTTTAAGTAGCTTGTGATCCTAAGTGTTTAATCTAGAAAACTTGTCTAAATATTTGCTTCAACATGGTGCATGATAACCCTTCTAGTGAGGTGAGAAGAAGCTTGCCCTTGGATCAAACCGAAGCATTTCACTTATGCAAGCAATCTAGGTTGAATCACAAACTTGATCCTCACCCCATATTTCAATATGATAATCTATCTAAAATTGGTCCCTTGTGGTCATTGGTGCCAAAGGGGGAGAAATTGTTGTTCATAAAGATAGAACTCAAAGGAGGAGAAGCACAAAGGGGGAGAAAAATGTTGTTCACAAAGATAATTTTGAGCACACAAGTAGGGGGAGCAAGCTCTTAAGCATGATTGTTGCATTTTCATGTGCACTTCATATGTATGATGCATAGTTATGCATTTCTTTTTCTCCGATACATTGCTTGTGTGGTGACTTGCTAGTATAATTTGAATGATGCATTGAGGTACTAGCATGAATAGGAAGTAGTTAGATTTTTCTTGCTTCATGTTTTTCAAAGCGGTACTAGATCCTTGCTTATAATGTTGATCTCACGAGGTTTCTAGTTATGTTTGTGCTTTTCCAAGTGGTATCTAACTACACAAGGTGCTAAGATGGTGTTTATCGCTACTCCGATGGTATCACGCTTCAAAGGTCTATAATCTTAAACACTTAGCACCTATTGGTAGTCAATGCTCCTAATCTTTCCTATCTAACATGTATGCTTCCAAAATCCAAACATATAGCATACATGTAGGGGGAGCCATTGCTATCAATTTGAATTCATGATCACATGTCCATGATTCTTACACATGGTAATTTACTTGGACAATGTAACATGACTTCAATTAAAATTTTATCATAACATCTTTGTGAAAGGTTTGTCACCAATTACCAACAAGGGGGAGATTGAAAGTCCTATGTTTGGTGTTGGTAATTAGTGACAATGCCTAAGTACTAATCCTATGCCTAAGTTATATGTAGCATATGAGGATTAGTACATTCCAAGGTTGGTGGCAAGATGGACATGGTGATCATGATGGCCACACTTGGATTTGGACGCAACCCTATGTGATCAAGGCAAAGGTATACGCTTAAGGATTGTATTTTAGTAACCAAGACACCTAGTGGGTGTGGTTATATTATAGGATAGATAGCCATACTATAAAGAGGGAAATGACGTGGCTGTTGAACTCCTAAGTGCCTCTAGGTGTGCATTTCATAATCATATGCATTTGGATAGAACTAATAACGCCTCAAAAAATGATTGTGAAAATGCTAACACACTCACACATGACGAAGATCACTTGGTGGTGTTAGCACGTTTGCGAAGGCGGTGGAGTTTGAGCGGTAGAGAGGGTTTGGGGTCCTCTCTCCCTCCCGCCGAGCTTGCGAGGCGGGATTCAGGCGTTTTTGAGGAGTTGAAACGACTATTTTCCACTACGCCGGAAGTCCGGAAAAGAAACAGAGGCGAACAGAGGTCACAAAGGTGACCGGACGCTGAACCGGGCGCGGTCTTTGCATGACCGGACGCGTCCGGTCAGTGTTCAGTGTCTGCGCGTATTTCAGTTTGATGATCGGATGCGAAGCGCGTCTGGTCACAGTCGATCGGATGCGTCCGGTCTTTGAGGGAGCTTACTGGACTCTAACCGGACGCTGGCACTGTGGCGTCCGATCATTTCTCCAGCGCGTCTGGTCATTGTGTTGTTGTGCGCTGCTCAGGCATGACCAGCGCGTCCGGTCAGTCACGGGACCAGCACGTCCGGTTGTTTGCAGCGCGTCCGGTCTACGCGTCAAGCGCGTCCGGTCGTTGCTTCGCAGTTAGCCGTTGTGCGACCGGCGCGTCTGGTCAGTTGGACCAGCGCGTCCGGTCAGTGCTTCACGACTTAGCCGTTGTGCGACCGGCGCATCCGGTCAGTTGGACCAGCGCGTCCGGTCAACGCGATTTCAGTTGTTTAAGTTTCTAACGGCTCTATTCGGAGGGGTACGTCTATATATACTCGTTGGCCGACTCAAGGTTCGCTCTCTTGAACATTTGACATACTTGTGAGCACTTTGAGCTAAACAACTCCCTCCCACTCATCTCTCTTGCTTCTTTGCATATTCAAAGTGAGATTGAGTGATCCAAGTGCATTTGCATTGTGAGATTGCATCTAGTTGGCACTTGGTGGTTGATTTGCTACGGGATTCTTGTTTCTCTTGGTGGTTGCCGCCACCTAGACGGCTTGGAGTAGCTTGGAGGTGTTGGCAAGAGTTGGTGATTGTTCTTGGCCACCTTCGGTGATTGTGAGGAGTTTGTGCCTACCTCGGCGAAGCGCCAAAGGCAACATTAGTAAATTGCTCATGTCATTGCAACCTTTTGCCATTTGGTTGGTTCTTGTGGCGCCTTTTGAGAGGCTCGGTGTGAGACCGATTAGCCACCGAACCACGTGGTGAAGAGGGACACAACGGGGACTAGCGTGCCGGCAAACACGTGAACCTTGGGATAAATCTTCGTGTCATCACTTTCATATTGTGATTGATTGATCCCGGTGTTCGGTTATCTTGGTATTCATTGTTGATCATATTGGTTGGCTCAATACTTCGCCCCTCGGTGAAACTCTCCTAACTCTACTCCGCATTACTTTCTTAGTTATCTTTGCTAGCTAGTTAGCTTTGCTTTAGTAGCTCCTTTGTGTAGCTTGCTAGTTGTAGTTGTAGTTACCTTCTCGGTTTGACTTGTGCGGTTGAGTGCAAATATACTAGAATTGTGAATTGGTTAGGTGGCTTGCAAACACCCCGTAGGCTAAGCAAAACTCGCATCTCACTATTTGTTTTATTGATAAACTTGTTTAGCGTGTCTTTGTAGAATTTTTAAAAGGCTATTCACCCCCCTCTAGCCATCAAGACCTTTCACCCGTCTAACTGCATGTGAGAGAGAGGGTGGGAGCACATCGTGCGCACCCGTGTTGATCCCGGCTTCATGCTCCACCATAGGGGACCAAGCCTGGTGATGTCGGGGTGCCTGATTCTGCGTACATTGGGTGTTGGCCCGCTTTGGCACTCTGCATGCACGCATGCACTTTTGACTAGGGAGTGCTTGGCCATTTGGGGCACTGACCGTCCATTGTGTGCACGTCGAACTATTGGAGCTGGCCTGCATGACAGAGATATGCAACGTTAAATGGGTGCATGCAGCGCGTGAATGCCCATGATTCAAAGCGCGTGGGGAGCAGCACCTGCTGCAACATACTGAAACCAGGTGAAACATACGTTTGCAACATATGTGTATAATCACTACAACATATTATAACATCCGAAATAAAATACTTGCAACATAAGTTTGAAATAGGTGAAACATTTGGAATATACACTTAGAACATACGTGTATAGCCACTGCAATATATACAACATCTAGATGAAATAACTAAAACATTTGAAAAACACAGTTGCAACATACGTGTATATCCACTGAACATATGCAACATCCGGATGAAACACTTGCAATATATGTTTAAAACCGCTGAAACTTTGAAACATACACGTGCAACACACGTATATAGCCATTGCAACATATGAAACATCAGATTTACTTTTGCAACATCTAGATGAAACATAAGCAATATACATTGAAACACATAAAACATACGGTTGGAACATGTGCTCATCTACTTGCTACCGCCCAATGAAGGTTGACACGGGTGCGGGGGAGTACAGTGCGAGACGTGGGCGGCGCGTGGCGTGAGGCACAGGCGGGGTGTGCAGCATGAAGCGAGTCCAGCGTGAGGCACAAGGACACGTGCATGAAGCGGGGTCCAGCACGTGGTTCAAGGCACAAGGGTGCTGGCACGAGGCGGTTTTGTGCCGGTGGAAGTGACCAGATTTTTTTTAATAATGGACCAGTCAGACCTGGTCTGCAGGCCCAGCGAAGGCGTGTGTCCGGTCGGATGGACACTCAGTAGAGAGCATTACCATATAGTTTTTTATAAAACCCCTACTTAGCAGATAAAATCATGTATAGTTTTTTTTATGAAAACCCTACTTAGCAGATAAAATCATGTCTGTTGGATGTTCTTAAACTGCTTTTTATTTTTTGCAATCAACACATGAGCAGTGTATGTATCCTTGACCCCGTACATTATTTGCCACATACACTATGACACCCCTCACAAAAAGTTGATGCCTTTCTCTGTGGTGTACGGCGATCATGGTGTTGATCATGTCGCTCTGCTTCGCTCAAGGACGTGGAGAATCATTTATATGTAATTTAACTATTTTGTTTATATCCTTTTTCCTTGTTATCGACATGATTGTTCTGTAATCATTACTTTACATTTTGCAGTGGATTGCAATAAGATGACAGAATGTACTCTTGGCAAGTGTCAGCAGTCAGCTATGTGTCTCATTGGGGGCACACCAATTTTACAGAAAACATTGCTACATCGCGCTCGGTGTCCTAAATTGCTGCGGCGAGTACAACAACAGAGAGTAGTTCTGATCACTAGGAATGTTTAGAACAAAGCTTAAACTGCATGCATACTGAAGAAATTGGAATAATGTCAAATAAATCTAATTTGTTCTGTCTCATCCATTATATCTAATTAAACTACTAGTGATAGAAGTACTATTTGGTCAAATCAGAGTACAGCCCATCGAGTGTGACCCCAAACATCATGAACCCTTCGATTTAAAATTACATTTCTTTTGAAACTGTCAGTAGCTAGGGAGCGAGGCCCTTACCTATATTTTTATATATTCAAAAGAAAGAAAGTAGGTATAAGTTACAGAGCTTTCAAAGCTTTAAAGAGAGAACTCAAAACTAGAAAGTTGTAGATCTTATCGAGATTTACAATTTTAATATAAAAATCATTTTTATCCGTATCAAAAAGTAATGATTTTTCTAATGTTGAGTCTTGTTACGTCACTCCTGGTGGCGTGAAAAAACAATACTGTCACGCTAACGGAAGTGGAGTGACAAGGTTTTTCACGTTGAAAACGCCTCCAATGTGGCAGATCTTGCTACGCTAACGCATGTGGTGCGACAATGTGATTTGTTGTGTCAGTCAGACAGGTGCGACCAACATTTCTTTTGGGAGTGGTTATTATTAAAATATTGAATAAAAGAGGATTAGAAAAATCCCCTTTTGCTCCTCCGAGCCCGGCCGGTGGCCTCAGAGATGGTGGACTCAGAGGCTTCAATGGACAACGTTGGTGAACCAGAGAATGGTGAGAAGATGCATCCTGGCAGGCGACCGATTTGCTATGCAAACCTGGTGATGCTAAAACGGACGGACCTCCTTTGTGTTTGGGCTAAGGCTGTCTATAGCTTCTCCCTTTTGCGTTATCTAAGCCAAGCTATATGGCATGGGCAGCCAACCAAACATGGCTCCGGTGCATTAGGCAAGCCCGGTTAGGAGCATAGCCACCCAACCAATCACATCCATTATGCCCTGAGTGACACTGGTGAAGCTTTCCTCGTCGACGTCGTGGCCTTTGTTCGGCACATTTTGAGTTTTTAAGCCATCATTTTGCTGGCTACTCATTGGAGAATCCGCTAAATGAAAAGCCCGGCCCCTGAGTGACTCTTTCCAGTTTCGATCTTAACCTTTTTTTTCTTTAAAAGGTTTTGATCTTGCCTTCGCAGCCCGGCCCCTGAGTTAGCGCAAGGGAAAGCCCGTCGTCCTCCATGGGTCATGGCTGGTGCCTGGTGGTTCCGAGGAACTAGATCGCAAAGCCACTCTCCTTGAACCTTTTCTCTGCGTTACGTCTACAAGCACGACACCAAGAGGTGAGGCCCCTCCGTGCCTCCGTGGGTCGTGGGCACTGGCATTGAGGGACAAGAACGCGTGGAGACGGTGAGCATCCATGCAGGGGCGCAATCGAGCTTCCTCATCCACTTGCTTGGCCTCCTTGACCGAATATGCTATGTTTACAGGCATTCATGGCGAGTTCCCATGGCACCAGTCGCAGCAGCCATTCCTTCTGACAGTCCGACTTCATGGATTTTGCGAACATAATAAGCAACGGATGGAGGGTGGAGTGGTAGGAGAGTGGGTTGGAGATTGAAGATGGATGCAGCGCAGGACAGAGGAGGCAGCCTGGCCGGAGAGGGAGTGCATCGGTGAAATTCCTACTACTGTTACATTGGTATAAACAACTCTAGGAATTTCATTGGTATATATACTATTTAATAACCATGTGAACAAGCATGGTGTAGGCGTCACAACTTAATCACACCAAAGAGAACATGAGATTTTTTTTAGATATAGTGGCCACAGGATGGACAAGTTATTTTTTCATTTCACAGACAGACATGACTACAACATCTTCATATAAGAAACTTACAAGACTGCTACTGTTGCTAGAACAGTTGGACCCTTTATTAATTTAATACTAACAAAAGTGTAACAAAGGAAGAAAGAAATCAAATAACTTTACGACTTCAAACAAGGAAGGACTACGATGGGCTCCAACTTTAGATTGACTTATATGGAATTTATGGGTAGGCATTGCCATATCCAGTTCCGGCACCAGAACCGCCGCCACCGCCACCATTTTGACTATTTCCTGTGCCACCACCATTGCCATTAGCACTTGCACCTGCTTCACTTGATCCATACCAATACCTGTTAGCATAGCTAGAGCCAGAACCGGTGCCGCTACCGGATCCTTGAGCATTGGAATTCCAAGCACCTCCGGCTTGTCCTCCACCCCCACCCCCACCGTCACCACCTGCATTAGAAGACTCTCCATAGCCAGAATACCCACCTTGACTATATGTACTAGACCCTGACCCTGATCCGGACCCTGAACCATATCCAGACCCACCGTATTGGCTAGTCCCACCACCTCCACCGCCCCCTCCAGCACTTGCATGGGTACCATAAGGACCACTATCACCCGATCCGGTGCCAGACCCTGACCCTGATCCCCCACCATTCACATATCCCCCACCCCCTCCCTGTCCTGTGCCAGTCCCATCAGCACTAGAGTATCTGGCCACCCTAACAGCATTGACTAATCCCATGCTCATGAGGACAATGAGCCCCAGTGATATTAGCTTTGTGCCTGCCATTGTGAGCTAATACTATCTAGTGCTTGAGTTGTGATGAGTTCCCAGTGAATGCTGCATGGGTATTTATAGTGCTTGAGGCCATGAAGTGGTTCTTTACCTTCATAACATGCACTTATGGTAGTGGTATTTCAATAGGAGACCAAGTGGAGGCTTTTAAAATCCACTGGAATTAATGGAGCTTCTTGACTTGACCATAAAGTACATGCAAGTAGCGAGGTGATGAAGGCACTTGTTACGCTCTCTCTAGATGGTGGTCAGCTATGTCTCATCTCCATATATATAAGATAATGGATGACACAAAGTTTTAGCATTCATCGGTATTTGGAAGGCCCATTGAGACTAAAGCTGCTTGTTGCTCCGGTTTAAGTCGTTCACTTTGTTTGTATTCTTTGTCTTGATATACAGTGAAGTTATCCATCGAGTCATTGCCAATATTCGGACCTGCACTAATACTAAATGTGTGATATTTTAGTGACTGTGCTGCTTTTGTGTCATATTTAGCTGAAAGCTGGGTCCAGTTCCATAAAAATTATTTGTATGTTTTGTCTTGATATGTACTGTGTTTCTGGACAAAGACCCCATACAGAAAAGAATAGTACTTCCTCTATCCCAAATTAAAAGACATTTTAGCATTTTTGGATTCATAGCTTTTATTATGTGTCTAGCCATAATATATATCTAGATGCATAGAAAAAGTTATGAATCTAGAAAAGCTAAGACGACTTATAATTTCGAACGGAGGGAGTACTAGCAACTTCCAAGCTCTAATACATAGACTCCATTTCACCCGACCTGAGAACAAAAGGTAGAGTGATAATAGTTTCACAAGGATAATGGGCCGTTACTTGAACATATAAACTTTTTCTTGGCTTTTGCTTGGGATGAATTGTTTCCGTTGAAAGACTTGCAAAAAACATGCTTGCATGCTACAATATACTCTCATGCATGCTCATGACTCTGCATTTGACCGTACTCTCCAGCACGTACTGTGAACATGTACAGCTGGTGGACACGAAAATCAAAAGATGACGAGATCACCCATATAGTAATGTAATGTAACCCAGGGTTTTATATATCTTTTAAGATCAGTCTCTAGCATTATACTAACATTAAAACTAGTAAACGACGACCTGCATGCAAGAAGTCTCAACGGGCACGTTTGAAGATCAACACTGGCATCCCCTGATCACCCAAAGGATTCTATTCCTCATGCAGTGGTTGACGTTGCAGAGGTGACCTCGAGGTTTTCGCAACGACTTTGACAAATTCAGTCATGGACTTGAGAACTACTCCTATGTGTACCTGGAAATCTCGATAAGAAAGACAGCTCACAAGGTTAATTAATCAGTACAATAATGCAAGCTGTATGAGTAGCGAAACAATCCTTGAATGCTTGAACCCTAAACATGCGTACTACAATAAACTCAAATATGCATGATCCTCATGACTATGCATTATTGACCATTCTCTCCAGCACTGTGAAACATGCACAGCTGGTGAAACGACAATCAAAAGATAACGAGATCACCCAAAGTAATGTAACCCAGGGTTTGCATATCTTTTGTGATCAGGCTGTAGCATTATACGTACTAACAGTAGTAAACGACGACCTGCATGCATGAAGTCTTAACGGACTGCATGCATGTTTGGAGATCAACACAGGCCTCCCTAGATCACCCGAACGATTCTGTTCTCGCAGTGGTTGACATTGCAGAGGTGACCTCGAGGTTTTCGCAACGACTTTGTCAAATTTAGGCATGGGCTTGAAAACTATCCTATGTGCCTGGCGATCTCGATAAGAAAGACAACTTACAATGCAAGCTGTAGTAGCGAAAGAATCCTTGAAGGATTGAACCCTAAGCGTCCACTTGCAGTTTTTGGATAGGTCAGGCCGAGATTGTCTCTGATAGCCGTCATATAACATTGTGAAGAAAATACTAATGCATTATTACGGAAGGAAACATTAAAGCTGTCTCTTCCATTGAACGGAAGGATCGAATATATATTTTTCTCACAAATGCCTTGTCAGTTGTTTAATTACACGGTGATGACACTTAATGACTTGAGTGCATTGGTATGTTGATGCTAATTAGGTCACACACCAGGAAAGATGTAGAATGCTTAGTAGAGGTATAGGCTAAAATCAGCCTAGCCAACTTTTTGGACTGTTGCTGAACAACATGTTTGCACATCAACACTTCCCCTGATGCCCCCCAATGATGAGCTTGGTATGCAAGACACATTGCTGGAGGAGCCTCTCTTTAGGAGTGTGATATGCAAGATATCATTGATGTTGATTCAGGTCCACACTAGCACGTGCTAGGACGTCCGAGGTCACACACGGTCTAGCACACAACGGAGAGGGGTTCAAACAGCGAGGCTGACCAGCGAGTTGGCCGTGTGATGTAGACATCCGTTCTTCATCGGAAAAGGTCGCGAACACCTCCCGGGATGTCCTCGTCGGGAAGGAGCACGACGAGGTTGCTCTAGGATCGGTAACGCCACCAAGAACGCGAAGGAATCTTACCGAGAGAGACACTGGCAGCAGGGGTTGAAAGAGCTAAAGTTGGAGAAAATGAGTAGTAGATTGATTTTTGATTGATTGTGTATGCTTAACATCAAATCGACTATGATCCTCTAATATATAGAAGGGGGGCGGTCTTTTCCCAATAGGGAAACTTTCCAAGTTGCCTACTAGTTTCCATGAGATCAGGGGAGTTTGGATTGAGTTCAAGATGAATTGGATTCGGACAGACAAAACCGACCTGGGCCGGTTTGTATAGGGCAATGCGGGAAGGCCGGTTTGTACAGGGCCACACAGCCTAGGGCGATTTTAATTGAGTTTTGCCTATCTAGTCCAAATTTGATCGTTTTTGTTTGTATTTGATTCGCAAGTCCTAATGCAACCTCCTTTGACCTTTTTAGTGTCAACATATGCCCATGTTTTTAAAGCGAAGTACATAGGAGTTTTCAAAACACATGATAGCAATAGCAACAATGTCAAGCCATCAGTTAATTGTGCTAAGGGTGATGCATGCAACAACCATATTTGTTATAAGGACAATATTATATATCAACCATTGTATTACTAAGCCAGAACACGCAATCACTGCCAGTTGTGCTTGAGCCGACTGTGATTACTTATCACTGCCGGGTCGTAAGCCTAGGATCCAGAAACTTAGCATCACTGCTGGCTCAATCCACCACCCAAGAGAGGCTTCTTGAAGTAAGCTGTCACCATCTTCCCCATGCTTATTCCAAACCATAGTTTTCCATGACCCCCTAACCAGTAGATGACAATAGATTGGCTCGATGTATTGAAATTATTTCTGATTTTTTGCAACCGACACATGTGCAGTATATGTAATTATGTATCCATCATTCCATACATTATTTGTGTTGCAAGCCATGGTGGCCTCCACAAAAGACTTGGTGCCTTCTACGAATCAAGCAGACATGGGCTCCAAACAGTGTACATCCATCCGTGATCCATATGTGAATAACAGGATGAGTACAATGACCTAAAGATAGCAGATATGGCCTCTTTCACTCCCTTCTCTGTGATCCTCCTACAAGGCACGCAATCGAGGGACAAGAATGTCGAGCCGGTGAGCAGCCAAGCACGGGGTGCAATCGAGCCACCTCGTCCACTCCGCTGCCCTCCCCAATCGAAATCTGCTAGGGGTCCTGAAGAATATAGTGGTCTCGATAGAGCAACACTCTAAATGAGATCTAAATTATGCATTAGAATAAAGCAGTAGTAGTAATGTGGGTATAATGTATTGTTTAAAAAGTACAATGATATGGACTGATCGCTGATGGAAGACGAATAATTGATTAGAACTAGACATCAATTATCCGTCTCCTTGATTAGCCATTCTAGAGAGCCAAGAAGCACAATGCACCAATGCAGAAAGCATCGACCACCAAACTAGGCTACAATGTTTGAGCCTTTTTGGCTACACAGATGCTTAACACAAAGCCTGCTACATAATATATACTTAGGGTATTTATATTAGCACGTGGTTCTTGAACTTTGTTGGGGTCAGTTGACTCCTACAAAATTCAGAAAATCTTAATTTAGTCAATTACTATTAGATTCAAGGTTCACTGTACAATATATTTTAGCTGACCAATATGATATTTAAGGCTGGCTTTGCCCTGTCATGGATTTTACAACTATAATAAGTAACGACATGGAGGCTGGAGTGGTAGGAGAGTGGGTAGGCAGGTGAGCTATTGGAGATGGATGCAACAGGACGGGGGGCGGCCGGTCGCTGGGGAGGGAGGGTGTCTGGGAGTAGTGCATAATGGTGGACAAGAGGAAGAAGCTAGCCGTAGTGGAATATGTTGCGTACTATTTCCATTCTAAAAGAAATCAATTTCTAATATTGTTCTTAGTCAATTGTTCTAAATTTGATAGAATGTATTGAAAAGAGCACTAATATTTAGAACAGAAATTAGTATTACTAGATATATATGAAATATATTTTTATAATATACTTATTTTCAATCACAGAGATGATATTTTTCTTTTTATAAAGTTAGTCAAACTTCAGGCAGTTTGACTCAGTATAGTTCTAGAAGTTTTGCTTCAGGAAAAGAGGGTGAAATAATAGTGAAGCCCTATGCACAGGATCACATTTTTTTTAAAAAAAAAGTTATCACCGACATAAATGGGCTTGTGGCAGCAGTTCTTGTCAATTATGTTCTAGGCTGGATTGACCCAGTTGGAGTTATGGTCGTAGGTGATATAAACAACTCTAGGAATTTCATTGGTATATACTATTTAATAACCATGTGAACATGCATGGTGTAGGCGTCTCAACTTAATCACTGCAAAGAGAACATGAGATTTTTTTAGATATAGTGGCCACAGGATGGACAAGTTATTTTTTCATTTCACAAACAGACATGACTACAACATCTTCATATAAGAACCTTACAAGACTGCTGCTGTTGCTAGAACAGTTGGACCCTTTATTAATTTAATACTAACAAAAGTGTAACAAAGGAAGAAAGAAATCAAATAACTTTACGACTTCAAACAAGGAAGGACTACGATGGGCTCCAACTTTAGATTGACTTATATGGAATTTATGGGTAGGCATTGCCATATCCAGTTCCGGCACCAGAACCGCCGCCACCGCCACCATTTTGACTATTTCCTGTGCCACCACCATTGCCATTAGCACTTGCACCTGCTTCACTTGATCCATACCAATACCTGTTAGCATAGCTAGAGCCAGAACCGGTGCCGCTACCGGATCCTTGAGCATTGGAATTCCAAGCACCTCCGGCTTGTCCTCCACCCCCACCCCCACCGTCACCACCTGCATTAGAAGACTCTCCATAGCCAGAATACCCACCTTGACTATATGTACTAGACCCTGACCCTGATCCGGACCCTGAACCATATCCAGACCCACCGTATTGGCTAGTCCCACCACCTCCACCGCCCCCTCCAGCACTTGCATGGGTACCATAAGGACCACTATCACCCGATCCGGTGCCAGACCCTGACCCTGATCCCCCACCATTCACATATCCCCCACCCCCTCCCTGTCCTATGCCAGTCCCATCAGCACTAGAGTATCTGGCCACCCTAACAGCATTGACTAATCCCATGCTCATGAGGACAATGAGCCCCAGTGATATTAGCTTTGTGCCTGCCATTGTGAGCTAATACTATCTAGTGCTTGAGTTGTGATGAGTTCCCAGTGAATGCTGCATGGGTATTTATAGTGCTTGAGGCCATGAAGTGGTTCTTTACCTTCATAACATGCACTTATGGTAGTGGTATTTCAATAGGAGACCAAGTGGAGGCTTTTAAAATCCACTGGAATTAATGGAGCTTCTTGACTTGACCATAAAGTACATGCAAGTAGCGAGGTGATGAAGGCACTTGTTACGCTCTCTCTAGATGGTGGTCAGCTATGTCTCATCTCCATATATATAAGATAATGGATGACACAAAGTTTTAGCATTCATCGGTATTTGGAAGGCCCATTGAGACTAAAGCTGCTTGTTGCTCCGGTTTAAGTCGTTCACTTTGTTTGTATTCTTTGTCTTGATATACAGTGAAGTTATCCATCGAGTCATTGCCAATATTCGGACCTGCACTGATACTAAATGTGTGATATTTTAGTGACTGTGCTGCTTTTGTGTCATATTTAGCTGAAAGCTGGGTCCAGTTCCATAAAAATTATTTGTATGTTTTGTCTTGATATGTACTGTGTTTCTGGACAAAGACCCCATACAGAAAAGAATAGTACTTCCTCTATCCCAAATTAAAAGACATTTTAGCATTTTTGGATTCATAGCTTTTATTTTGTGTCTAGCCATAATATATATCTAGATGCATAGAAAAAGTTATGAATCTAGAAAAGCTAAGACGACTTATAATTTCGAACGGAGGGAGTACTAGCAACTTCCAAGCTCTAATACATAGACTCCATTTCACCCGACCTGAGAACAAAAGGTAGAGTGATAATAGTTTCACAAGGATAATGGGCCGTTACTTGAACATATAAACTTTTTCTTGGCTTTTGCTTGGGATGAATTGTTTCCGTTGAAAGACTTGCAAAAAACATGCTTGCATGCTACAATATACTCTCATGCATGCTCATGACTCTGCATTTGACCGTACTCTCCAGCACGTACTGTGAACATGTACAGCTGGTGGACACGAAAATCAAAAGATGACGAGATCACCCATATAGTAATGTAATGTAACCCAGGGTTTTATATATCTTTTAAGATCAGTCTCTAGCATTATACTAACATTAAAACTAGTAAACGACGACCTGCATGCAAGAAGTCTCAACGGGCACGTTTGAAGATCAACACTGGCATCCCCTGATCACCCAAAGGATTCTATTCCTCATGCAGTGGTTGACGTTGCAGAGGTGACCTCGAGGTTTTCGCAACGACTTTGACAAATTCAGTCATGGACTTGAGAACTACTCCTATGTGTACCTGGAAATCTCGATAAGAAAGACAGCTCACAAGGTTAATTAATCAGTACAATAATGCAAGCTGTATGAGTAGCGAAACAATCCTTGAATGCTTGAACCCTAAACATGCGTACTACAATAAACTCAAATATGCATGATCCTCATGACTATGCATTATTGACCATTCTCTCCAGCACTGTGAAACATGCACAGCTGGTGAAACGACAATCAAAAGATAACGAGATCACCCAAAGTAATGTAACCCAGGGTTTGCATATCTTTTGTGATCAGGCTGTAGCATTATACGTACTAACAGTAGTAAACGACGACCTGCATGCATGAAGTCTTAACGGACTGCATGCATGTTTGGAGATCAACACAGGCCTCCCTAGATCACCCGAACGATTCTGTTCTCGCAGTGGTTGACATTGCAGAGGTGACCTCGAGGTTTTCGCAACGACTTTGTCAAATTTAGGCATGGGCTTGAAAACTATCCTATGTGCCTGGCGATCTCGATAAGAAAGACAACTTACAATGCAAGCTGTAGTAGCGAAAGAATCCTTGAAGGATTGAACCCTAAGCGTCCACTTGCAGTTTTCGGATAGGTCAGGCCGAGATTGTCTCTGATAGCCGTCATATAACATTGTGAAGAAAATACTAATGCATTATTACGGAAGGAAACATTAAAGCTGTCTCTTCCATTGAACGGAAGGATCGAATATATATTTTTCTCACAAATGCCTTGTCAGTTGTTTAATTACACGGTGATGACACTTAATGACTTGAGTGCATTGGTATGTTGATGCCAATTAGGTCACACACCAGGAAAGATGTAGAATGCTTAGTAGAGGTATAGGCTAAAATCAGCCTAGCCAACTTTTTGGACTGTTGCTGAACAACATGTTTGCACATCAACACTTCCCCTGATGCCCCCCAATGATGAGCTTGGTATGCAAGACACATTGCTGGAGGAGCCTCTCTTTAGGAGTGTGATATGCAAGATATCATTGATGTTGATTCAGGTCCACACTAGCATGTGCTAGGACGTCCGAGGTCACACACGGTCAAGCACACAACGGAGAGGGGTTCAAACAGCGAGGCTGACCAGCGAGTTGGCCGTGTGATGTAGACATCCGTTCTTCATCGGAAAAGGTCGCGAACACCTCCCGGGATGTCCTCGTCGGGAAGGAGCACAACGAGGTTGCTCTAGGATCGGTAACGCCACCAAGAACGCGAAGGAATCTTACCGAGAGAGACACTGGCAGCAGGGGTTGAAAGAGCTAAAGTTGGAGAAAATGAGTAGTAGATTGATTTTTGATTGATTGTGTATGCTTAACATCAAATCGACTATGATCCTCTAATATATAGAAGGGGGGCGGTCTTTTCCCAATAGGGAAACTTTCCAAGTTGCCTACTAGTTTCCATGAGATCAGGGGAGTTTGGATTGAGTTCAAGATGAATTGGATTCGGACAGACAAAACCGACCTGGGCCGGTTTGTATAGGGCAATGCGGGAAGGCCGGTTTGTACAGGGCCACACAGCCTAGGGCGATTTTAATTGAGTTTTGCCTATCTAGTCCAAATTTGATCGTTTTTGTTTGTATTTGATTCGCAAGTCCTAATGCAACCTCCTTTGACCTTTTTAGTGTCAACATATGCCCATGTTTTTAAAGCGAAGTACATAGGAGTTTTCAAAACACATGATAGCAATAGCAACAATGTCAAGCCATCAGTTAATTGTGCTAAGGGTGATGCATGCAACAACCATATTTGTTATAAGGACAATATTATATATCAACCATTGTATTACTAAGCCAGAACACGCAATCACTGCCAGTTGTGCTTGAGCCGACTATGATTACTTATCACTGCCGGGTCGTAAGCCTAGGATCCAGAAACTTAGCATCACTGCTGGCTCAATCCACCACCCAAGAGAGGCTTCTTGAAGTAAGCTGTCACCATCTTCCCCATGCTTATTCCAAACCATAGTTTTCCATGACCCCCTAACCAGTAGATGACAATAGATTGGCTCGATGTATTGAAATTATTTCTGATTTTTTGCAACCGACACATGTGCAGTATATGTAATTATGTATCCATCATTCCATACATTATTTGTGTTGCAAGCCATGGTGGCCTCCACAAAAGACTTGGTGCCTTCTACGAATCAAGCAGACATGGGCTCCAAACAGTGTACATCCATCCGTGATCCATATGTGAATAACAGGATGAGTACAATGACCTAAAGATAGCAGATATGGCCTCTTTCACTCCCTTCTCTGTGATCCTCCTACAAGGCACGCAATCGAGGGACAAGAATGTCGAGCCGGTGAGCAGCCAAGCACGGGGTGCAATCGAGCCACCTCGTCCACTCCGCTGCCCTCCCCAATCGAAATCTGCTAGGGGTCCTGAAGAATATAGAGGTCTCGATAGAGCAACACTCTAAATGAGATCTAAATTATGCATTAGAATAAAGCAATAGTAGTAATGTGAACTATAATGTATTGTTTAAAAAGTACAATGATATGGACTGATCGTTGATGGAAGACGAATAATTGATTAGAACTAGACATCAAGTATCCGTCTCCTTGATTAGCCATTCGCGAGAGCCAAGAAGCACAATGCACCAATGCAGAAAGCATCGACCACCAAACTAGGCTACAATGTTTGAGCCTTTTTGGCTACACAGATGCTTAACACAAAGCCTGCTACATAATATATACTTAGGGTATTTATATTAGCACGTGGTTCTTGAACTTTGTTGGGGTCAGTTGACTCCTACAAAATTCAGAAAATCTTAATTTAGTCAATTACTATTAGATTCAAGGTTCACTGTACAATATATTTTAGCTGACCAATATGATATTTAAGGCTGGCTTTGCCCTGTCATGGATTTTACAACTATAATAAGTAACGACATGGAGGCTGGAGTGGTAGGAGAGTGGGTAGGCAGGTGAGCTATTGGAGATGGATGCAACAGGACGGGGGGCGGCCGGTCGCTGGGGAGGGAGGGTGTCTGGGAGTAGTGCATAATAGTGGACAAGAGGAAGAAGCTAGCCGTATTGGAATATGTTGCGTACTATTTCCATTCTAAAAGAAATCAATTTCTAATATTGTTCTTAGTCAACTGTTCTAAATTTGATAGAATGTATTGAAAAGAGCACTAATATTTAGAACAGAAATTAGTATTACTAGATATACATGAAATATATTTTCATAATATACTTATTTTCAATCACAGAGATGATATTATTCTTTTTTATAAAGTTAGTCAAACTTCAGGCAGTTTGACTCAGTACAGTTCTAGAAGTTTTGTTTCAGGAAAAGAGGGTGAAATAATAGTGAAGCCCTATGCACAGGATCACATTTTTTTTAAAAAAAAGTTATCACCGACATAAATGGGCTTGTGGCAGCAGTTCTTGTCAATTATGTTCTAGGCTGGATTGACCCAGTTGGAGTTATGGTCGTAAGTGATATAAACAACTCTAGGAATTTCATTGGTATATACTATTCAATAACCATGTGAACATGCATGGTGTAGGCGTCTCAACTTAATCACTGCAAAGAGAACATGAGATTTTTTTTAGATATAGTGGCCACAGGATGGACAAGTTATTTTTTTATTTCACAAACAGACATGACTACAACATCTTCATATAAGAACCTTACAAGACTGCTACTATTGCTAGAACAGTTGGACCCTTTATTAATTTAATACTAACAAAAGTGTAACAAAGGAACAAAGAAAACAAATAACTTTACGACTTCAAATAAGGACGGTGATGGGCTCCAACTTTAGATTGGCTTATATGGAATTTATGGGTAGCCATTGCCATATCCAGTTCCGGCACCAGAACCGCCGCCACCGCCACCATTTTGACTATTTCCTGTGCCACCACCATTGCCATTAGCACTTGCACCTGCTTCACTTGATCCATACCAATACCTGTTAGCATAGCTAGAGCCAGAACCGGTGCCGCTACCGGATCCTTGAGCATTGGAATTCCAAGCACCTCCGGCTTGTCCTCCACCCCCACCCCCACCGTCACCACCAGCATTAGAAGACTCTCCATAGCCAGAATACCCACCTTGACTATATGTACTAGACCCTGACCCTGATCCTGACCCTGAACCATATCCAGACCCACCGTATTGGCTAGTCCCACCACCTCCACCGCCCCCTCCAGCACTTGCATGGGTACCATAAGGACCACTATCACCCGATCCGGTGCCAGACCCTGACCCTGATCCCCCACCATTCACATATCCCCCACCCCCTCCCTGTCCTGTGCCAGTCCCATCAGCACTAGAGTATCTGGCCACCCTAACAGCATTGACTAATCCCATGCTCATGAGGACAATGAGCCCCAGTGATATTAGCTTTGTGCCTGCCATTGTGAGCTAATACTATCTAGTGCTTGAGTTGTGATGAGTTCCCAGTGAATGCTGCATGGGTATTTATAGTGCTTGAGGCCATGAAGTGGTTCTTTACCTTCATAACATGCACTTATGGTAGTGGTATTTCAATAGGATACCAAGTGGAGGATTTTAAAATCCACTAGAATTAATGGAGCTTCTTGACTTGACCATAAAGTACATGCAAGTAGCAAGGTGATGAAGGCACTTGTTACGCTCTCTCTAGATGGTGGTTAGCTATGTCTCATCTCCATATATATAAGATAATGGATGACACAAAGTTTTAGCATTCATCGGTATTTGGAAGGCCCATTGAGACTAAAGCTGCTTGTTGCTCCGGTTTAAGTCGTTCACTTTGTTTGTATTCTTTGTCTTGATATACAGTGAAGTTATCCATCGAGTCATTGCCAATATTCGGACCTGCACTGATACTAAATGTGTGATATTTTAGTGACTGTGCTGCTTTTGTGTCATATTTTGCTGAAAGCTAGGTCTAGTTCCATAAATTTTTTTTGTAGGTTTTGTCTCGATATGTACTGTGTTGCTGGACAAAGACTCCATACTGAAAAGAATAGTACTTCCTCTATCCCAAATTAAAAGACGTTTTGGTATTTCTAGATTCATAGCTTTTATGATGTGTCTAGCTATAATATATATCTAGATGCGTAGCAAAAGTTATGAATCTAGAAAAGCCAAGATGTGTTATAATTTTGAACGGAGGGAGTACTAGCAACTTCCAAGCTCTAATACATATACTTCATTTCACCCGACCTGAGAACAAAATGTAGAGTGATAATAGTTTCACAAGGATTATGGGCCGTTACTTGAACGTATAAACTTTGTCTTGGCTTTTGCTTGGGATGAATTGTTTCCGTTGAAAGGCTTGCCAAAAAACATGCATGCATACTACAATATGCTCTCATGCATGCTCATGACTCTGCATTTGACCGTACTCTCCAGCACGTACTGTGAAACATGTACAGCTGGTGGACACGAAAAACAAGAGATCACCCATATAGTAATGTAATGTAACCCAGAGTTTTATATATCCTTTAAGATCAGTCGTCTCAACGGGCACGTTTGAAGATCAACACCGGCATCCCCTGATCACCCAAAGGATTCTATTCCTCATGCATTGGTTGACGTTGCAGAGGTGACCTCGAGGTTTTCGCAACGACTTTGACATATTCAGTCATGGACTTACGAACTACTCCTATGTGTACCTGGAAATCTCGATAAGAAAGACAGCTCACAAGGTTAATTAATCAGTACAATGGAAGCTGTATGAGTAGCAAAACAATCCTTGAAGGCTTGAACCCTAAGCGTCCACTTGCAGTAGTTTGATAAGAGTGGACGAAAGTCGGGCCAAGATTGTCTGATAGGGTCAGATAACATCGTGAACAAAATTCTTGTACAGCCATACTAGCTATTATGCTAATGTAACAGTACTATAATGTAAGGAAACATACTCACAAAAAGAAAATGTAAGGAAACATACTTGCACAGTCATTTGAGTATACTTGACGGTTTCATTGATGGTTTTCTAGCCAGTTTCATTCATGGTTTCATGGATGGTATCTGGCACGGGTGCATGGACTCTATCCCATTAGGCTTCTTCAAGCAAGTTGTCACCATTTTCCTAACGCTTATTCCAAACCTTATAGTTTTCTATGAAACCCCTAGGCAGCAGATGACAACAGATTGGCTCGATGTTTTGAAAATATTTCTGATTTTTGCAACTGACACATGTGCATTATATGTATCCATCATTGTACGCCTTGGTGGCGTCCACCAAAGACTTGGTGCCTTCTACAAATCTAGCAGACATGGGCTCCAAACATTACATCCATCTGTGATCCATATGTGAATGACAAGATGAATGCAACGCCCTAAAGGTAGCAGACATGGCCTCTTTCACTCCCTTCTCTGTGATCCTCCTACAAGGCACACAATCGAGGGACAAGAATGTCGAGCCGGTGAGCAGGTACGCACGGGGCACGATGAATGAATGCAGAAAACATCGACCTCCAAACTAGGCTACGTTGTTTGAGCCTTTTTGGCTACACAGATGCTTAAAGTCTGATACATAATATATACTTAGGGTATTTATATTATAGCATGTGTTTCTTGAATTTTGTTGGGATCAGTCAACTGCTACAAAATTCAGAAAATCTTAATTTAGTAATTTGCTATTTGATTCAAGGTTCACTGTACAATATACTTTAGCTGACAGATATGATATTTAAGGCTGGCTTTGCCCTGCCATGGATTTTACAACTATAATAAGTGGCAACATGGAGGGTGGAGTGGTAGGAGAGTGGGTAGGCAGGTGAACTGTTGGAGATGGATGCAACAGGGGGTGGCCGATTGCTGGGTAGGGAGGGCGTATTGGAGTAGTGCATAATGGTGGACAAGAAGAAGAAGCTAACCTTAGTGGATTATGTTGCGTACTATTTCCATTCTAAAAGAATCAGTTTCTAGGATTGTTCTTGGTCAAACTATTTTGAATTTGATAGAATGTATTGAAAAGAGCACTAACATTTATAGCAGAAATTAGTATTACTAGATATACCATGAAATATATTTTCATAATATACTTGTTTGATATCATAGAGATGATATCACTTTTTTTATAAAGTTTGTCAAACTTAAGAAAATTTGATAAGTACAGTTGTAGAATTTTTGTTTCTGGACAGAGGGTGAAATTTGAGGATATATATATATATATATATATATATATATATATATATATATATATATATATATATATATATATATATGTATGTATGTCAAGGGCACCGGGGGATAGGGTAGCAGGACCCAGCTGCGTAACTCGTAGCCGCAATCCATGGTTGGGGCAAGGTTTTACCTCTAAGAGCCCTTGGGTTCAGAGGAAGAAGAAGAGAGGAATTGGGTATAATTCTTGCCTGATTCATATCTCACACTAGGTACAACATTTATAGGCCAACCGGTCATAACTACCTGGAGCCAATTGCTCCTAAATCTAAGCCCTCCTTGATCTACTCTCTTTCTGCACCTAGCCACTTTCCTCGCCAGAGCGCCCTGCCTGCGCGGTGACCACACTCGCGGTCTCTGCTGCCGCACCAACCGCGGCTCTGTGAGTATCTCGGGCGTGCCTTCTCCTGGCATAGGCACGGCCCCACATGACAATATAAGTGTAATATTTACATTTTTACAGGGCTTGCAAAGCCCAAGGGAAAAAACCAAAAGAGCATTAAGGCCTATTTTGGATGCATGTGTATCCACCTCAATACACATGTGTTGGAGTGGAATGGAATGGAATTTAGTTCAATTACACTCCAATCCACTTAACACATGTTGATTGAGATGAATACATGCGCATCCAAACAAGGCCCAAGGGAGATTCTCTCGCCACACGGAGAGGGGTGTTTCTATGCTTTGCTTGGCCTTGATGCACACCGTGCCATGCTCCTCCTTGAAAGCTAGGGACCAGGAATCCAAAGTGCTTGCCTTGTTATTGAAGATTATCCCATTTTGAGCGGTCCAAATGGTCCAATAATAGGCTGTGATGAAGATCTCCCTAAAGATGTGGCTATCAAAACCATTCCTTGCTTGAACAATCCACTACTCCAGATCTGGACAATATTGCCGGTTCAAAACCCCCCATCACTGCTAGATTTTGAACCGACACAACTATACCGGCAGTGATGAGGGTTAGCTATCACTGTCGGTTCCTATAAACTGGCAGTGTTCTGCAACTTCATTGCCTGTCCTTTACACTACCCGGCAGAGTTCAGTTCAACAAACACTGCCAGTTTGAAACAAGACCCGGCAGTGATCGCTTGACCATCACTGCCGGTTTCTGGCTCAAGCCGACAGTGATGGCTTTATCATCACTGCCAGCTTGTGGCTCAAGCCGGCAATGATGGCTTGATCATCACTGCCGGTTTGTGGCTCAAGCCGACAGTGTTGGCTTCACCATCACTGTCGGTTTGTGGCTCAAACTAACAATGATATTTTGATCATCACTGTCGGTTTATAGCTCAAGCCGGCAGTGCTGGCTTGGTCGTCACTGCCGGTTTGTGGCTCAAGCTAGCAGTGCCATCTTGGCCATCACTGCCTGTTTGGTGCTAACCGGCAGTGATGGCTCGTTCGCATTTTATTATTTTATAATTTCTTTTAATTTATATTTTTTCATGGAATCACTGCCTGTTCGGTGCTAACCGGCAGTTATATATGCTATGTAGATGCCAGGTCCATCAATATTAACATTACAAATGTTACGGTTACAGTTCAAATGTTCTTATGAAGATCTCAATCTGTCAAACTAAAAAAGAAATTATTCGATAAGATGAAGCATGCTTCTCAGACTTCTTACAATAGTCTAGCGATCTGCTCTGGCCCGTAATGGTCCTTGAACTTCACGGATTTTGCAATGGAAAATACTCCCACTTTTTCCAATACCTCGGTTAAGATGAATTTTGCCACCTCCGATTGCAGTGCGATTATCTCCATGTCTAACAGCCTTTCGTGGTTATATTTCTTGCGCTGTCGTTCAAAAAAGATGGTATCCAAAGAGGAATCAGTAGATCATTTTGTTGAATTCTTAACAGACATAAATGCAATGGGGATTATATGCACCAAATTATCTGCATCTTCTGATTTCCAGCCGATGTAGCGAAGCATTGCCCACATTACATAGAACCCGCATTCATTGTTTCCCACCGGCTGTTTTAGGTACTTCCCCTCCATTTCGACAACCTTGAATGGGACCTCCGTCCCATCGACATGTCTTCTCAGGACACTATGCCACATTAAAAGGGGAAACATTAGAAAGTGCTATGTGTGATTAGAAAATAATATGTTATTAAGATCGCTTACTAATTTAGCACTACCACCAGTGGATCCAGAACTTGAAAGCGTTTTTTCTTCGAGTACCACACCTCGATCAGATTTTTAGCAAGATTGACCAAAATGAAGATGAAATGGTTGTTGCAATCACAGAATCCTAATTATTGAATAATCTTAACGGAAAAAGAAGCATATAAATAAAAGGCTAGAACATGTACTTGCAGTTGTAGACTAGAAGTATGTGGGTTTTCTTGTGCATCATGAATTGATCGAAAACAACAGTCAATCTCTCCTTCAGGTCTTCCATGTCACATCCATGGAGGCCTTTGCATGTTTTCTCATTGACTCGCTCGGGGTCCAAGAAGCCTATGTGAGCCCATCTTTGTTTTAGTATGCAAAATTTTGCTATACACCTACATAAAATCATGGGAAGTGCTCAAAAGTTAACAATTTGTGTCTCGAGAGAGTAGTTAATTATAATAGCGTGCGTGTAGGGTACTTACATAGTCCACATCATCAATATTTGTGAATCGAGAGAGCGTTTCTGGTATAGCTGGAACAAGCACTCCCACTTGCACATCGAACTTGTCTTCTTCAGCATAATGAAAAACCAAAGGATTACGGATAATAACCTCAAAACCAAAGTCTGTCATCTCTGTTGCTTGAGCCATGTAATATTCATGCAACTGACACATATATGTTGTCAAATTTTATACTCGTCATCGGGAACCAAAAGATGGCCCCTTTGATAATTCATTGTTTGTGTTCCCATCCCTTGTAGATCATAATAGATGTTCGCAGCCTCTTCCATGGTTAATCCGAGGTTGTCTTCGACGTACTTTTGTATCCTCCTTAAATCTTCATTGTGTATTTCAGCGACTCTTATTATAGCGTACTTCTTCTGTGTTTGCCTTTCGAATTCGGTCTTCCTCATATGCTCAGGCAGTGAGGCACATAGATTGAAGAAACTAACACAATCTTCCTTCTTGATGTGTGCTGTAATTTTTTTGGATGTCAAGTTTGTAATGTTGGCATTGAATAGCCTTTTGTTTTTTTGTTGGTCCACTTTGGGAGCATTGGCGATTGAATCCAAGGACCTTTTCTGCCACTGTGAGGATGACTGTGATCTTGTTTTGGCGTGAAGTGGAGGAGGAGGAGGACGATGACGATGAGAATTCGGTTTTCTTGGGGCTGATTGTAAGGTCCAAATGGCTAGAGGGGATGGGGTGAATAGTCTATTTAAAAATCTACAAGCTCACTAATCAACAATTGTTAGTATAAAAGATGGCGACACTAATTCTAGCACTAGACAATTGTTGATTAGCGAAGGGGTAAGCAACTAGCCGTTAGTGCCCTGGTCGGGGGCAACGGACGTGTCTGTCGCCATTGCGACAGACGCGGCATCCAGCGTCCATCGCTCGGATGCATGCCACGTGTCCTGCGCAGTCAAAATTCCAACGGTTGATTCCATCCAATAGACGCGTCTGTCACTATGGAGGCCACGTGTTAGTCGCTCGACGGACGCAGTCCAGTAAGCTCCCAAACCGTGTGGAGCCGCATCAGACACGCCCGTCGCTTGAGCACCACTACGTCCGTTGCCTCCATTAGCAGCGCGCGAATGAGGGTAAGCCAATAGACGCTGACGTTAGCGTCTGTCGCTTCCGAGACCAGCGTCCGTCACACAGAGAATAGCGCGCGCCACCTAGGGCAAAGCACCAGACGTGGCAGCTGCGTCTGATGCCTGCGAAGCCAACGTCTGTCACTCAGAAAACAGCGATGATCACCTCCGTGACTTCGCCTTCGGTTCCATCCTTCGGTGCAATGGAAAATAAGCATTTTATCTCCACAAAAACGCCTGAATCCTGCCTCGCAAGCTCGGCGGGAGGGAGAGAGGACCCTAAACCCCTCTCTACCGCTCAAACTCCACCGCCTTTACAAATGTGCTAACACCACCAAGTGTACATCACCATGTGCATGTGTGTTAGCATTTTCACAATGATTTTTCAAGGCATTATGTTAGCCCTCTACTAGATTTAAATGCATATACTTAGGACATTGACCTAGTAGCACTTGATTCACGAGCTAACCTGATTGCCCCTCTTGATAGTCGGCTATCAATCCTAAACCCGGTCAATCACTTCTCTACTCATCTTAGACTGACAAAAGAAAACCCTATGATTATACCTTTGCCTTGATCGCTTTGTTCCATGTCCACCTCCACATGCTTGATCACCATGATCATCATTTCATGTGCATCTCCATCATGATCGTCATTTCATGTCCATGCACCATCTCTTTGTGATCTTATGGCCACCACTCCTTGCCACAAACACCTTCATCACATGTGTTGCTTATGCCTAACTCAAACCACTTAACACATAGCATTAGCAACTTGGTGTCATTAATTACCAAAACCAAACTTGGGCTTTCACTGATGAAGATGGAGGAGGAGGAGGAGGAGTCTTCTATTTTCTCAGGGCTGATGAAGATGGAGGTGGACGAGGAGGAATAGAATGAGACCTCAGTCTTCTCGGGGGTGATGGCAAGAGATGAGGATGGGAGTGATCTTTGTTGGGAGATGGTTAATGATCATCGCGGTTAGGCGAAGACTCATAGTCGTCCTCATCATCAGAGGACAATTGGTGGTCAAGCTTAATGAAGCGCTTGCGCCAGGCCACTTGAGAGCCCTTGTTATGACCAAGTTTCTGCCTGTCTTCCGCTACAGGGTACTCAATGTGTATCTTGTTATACTTCTTATCAAGTATTCTATCAATGGTGATGCGAGCATACCCTTGTGGAATTGGGCGGCCATTAATGGTCCCATCTCCCACAGGCCAGGCCTGGCCAAGGGCCACCTTGTCCTTTGTCCATTGCTGATGGATGTACAACTTGACATTGATGGGTTCAGTGATGCTGTCCACTAGATGAGGCACATTCGCATCTTCTTCGTCGAGCAGGGTCGATCCGCAGCTGCTACGACCCCTAAACTATGGGCTAAAGGCAGTAGGAGTAGGGTCTTGTGGTAGTCCTGGTCCCCTGGTCTGCAAAATTTGTTGGACTCGTGCTTCAACGGTTGCCTCAATCCGTGCGTCCATTCTGCCTTCCATCTCTTTTAGTCACCTCAAACACTCTGCCTCCTATTCTGCTCTACCCCTCGAGCGGCTTCGGTAAGTGTGAGATTCTTCCTAGAATGCTAGTTTCCAAGGAACTCATGGGTGGATTTGTGGAGCTAAAGCTCCCATCCTCGGAGTGGCGTACATTATTCTCCATACAGTATATTACCGATCTTGGCTCCCAATGGTCGGTCTCAACCTGAACGCCTTCCTCAGCAAGGCAATCCATCTTATCAAGTTCTACTGCAAACTCTGGCATCTTTTTGGCGTAGCCATGAGAGCCGAGATGATGAGGATTTGTCGCTTTCTGTGAATTCTCCTTTTCTTCCTGCTTAGTTCTAAGTACTTCTCGGATGACCTGTATTCCTTGAAATCTTGCCAGAAGTCCTTCTGCTTGCTAAATTGTCCACCATCGAAATCTGGCTCTTTATTTTGGAGGACAAAATGCTTGTACAATGTCCCCTTGAAATTCTTGAAGCATATCCCCATGATTTCTTTTGCTTTTTTCTTGACTAGCTCCTTGTCATACTCCATTGGGAAAGTGAAATACTCTGGGATCTTGATATCCCATATGTAATCCTTCTCACTTTTGGGAACCCTCCATGGGTCATTATCTTTCCCAATCCACTTCCTGTACCTAATCGGGATGAAGTCCCTTACAAGTAATAACCCGAGGATAGTCTTGTATTTGGTCAAAGCTATAGGCGGTGAGAGCAGATCCCCAAATTCATATAACTCAGTGATGTGCCAGTGTGCATTCTTACCAACAGGAAGCTTTGACATGCCTCGCTTGGATCTGACCTTCCTGCTACCCGAACCCTCTGGCTCCTCGGCTGGCGGAGGCTCCTGCTGGAGACACCAAGTAAGCTATGACACTCTCAATTGATTAGTGTGTGTGGCTACCTAGTGACATGATATCAAAGTTACTTGGCCATCTTGGTCATCTTGACCCAGCTCGAGCAGGTCGGACGAGGTCCATGGCTGCTCGTTCTGACTGTCCTGATTGACACCGTCACCATTTGTCAGATTATGCGGCTCTCCCGTTCAGCGATATCAGTCGCTTCTTGTTGCTGATCTATTCTTCAGCGACAGGGTAACACGCGATGATGAGTCATGGCTGTGACATGATCGTGGTTAGTTTGGGCTGTGGACAACTACTAATATATATATATATATATATATATATATATATATATATATATATATATATATATATATATATATATATATATATATATATATACCAACTAATAGAGGTTTAATGCAAAGTCTAATAATAAGTCCACATACGACAAAGTCTAATAATTTTCACCTAGAACAAATTCATTGTTTGATTGACCACATACAACAATGTCCACCTACTGTGCTACGAAACTAAGCCTACATCAACTTCCAAATAAGAAAAGCATTGACCATAGCCATAAATAAAAGCATGACATCTTTCCAAGACCAAGGAGCAATTCTCCTAATCTTCATATCTCCGGCGGGTGGTTTCTCTTCAATCTCCAGTGCCGGCGGATGGCCATGGTTTGCATTCATTGGACCATAGTAGGCCGGTTGGACATGGTTTGCAAGGTAGGCCGGATGACTATAGTAGGCCCTCAAAGCCTCAGCTTCTATGTTGTATTTTTTGTGCAAATTACCAAGGTAGCAATTGACTTGAGCATAGCAATCTTCCCAGGTTTGATAAATCCCAAGCACGTGACCAACATGCACTACATACCATGTGATGGTTACCTATACATTTAAGTAAATTAGGTTGTCATTCAAACATGATGTATCAGAATATTAAGTTCACATACAGCTAATGAACTATTAAGTTCACATACATCTAGATAAAGAGGCATGGAGCAAGCTACATTGTGAGAGGAGGTACTTGCAGCATCTGACAAATTAAATTGTTCTTCATGATTTTAGCATGAAAAAGTAGCAAGTATCAGTTATAGCCCATAGTATGGGTAAAGGTTAGCACACATAGCACCACCATATAGGAACCATACTTGTGAAAATAAAGAGAACAGAGACTTAGCATCAAACACAAACACCAAAATGATGCTGCAAATTAATAGATAGCGGGCAGTGAGCCTAACGGGCATTTCATCAAACACATAGCGGGCAGTGAGCCAAGCACTCACTTGGGGATGGGGAAGCAGCTGTCCGCACACTCCTGAGTGCCTCAGCGGTGGGAGTGTAGGCGTGGAGGAGGGGCACGGCCGGCGTCGTGGACGAGGAACGAGGGCACAGACGGCGCGGTGCTCCAGCGTGGGTCTTAACTGCGGGACGAATGGGGACACATCGAGGGGACACACAGGCGACGGCGTCGAAGAAGAGGAGCGTGGGGCTAGGAACGACGGCGCAAGTGGTGGTGGACAGGTGTGCAGGGGGCGGTGGTGCCCCGTCGGCGCAGGGTGGTGCTCCGGCGGCGCGGGGGATGGGTGGGCGCAGGGTTGAAATGACTTTGGAAATTTTCACCCCACACCTTGCTTTTATCCACATGGCTCATCACTGCCGGTTTCGACATCTAAACCGACAGTGATGAGGCAACATCACTACCGGGCTATGCGTGGAACCGACAGTGATGTGGGTGGATTGGTTACAGTTTAAGTAGCGTATAGTTTCCCTTCCTTTCGAAATCCTCCGATGATTGGCACAGCAGTTAAGACCGCGCACTATAGCCCCCGAGACCCGCATTCGAGTCCCAGGCGGCCCAAGTTATTGGTTTATTTTTATAATTTATTAAGCGCTGTAAACGGTTAAAATAAAAGACAAAACAAACCTTGACACACCTCCTATACTACCGCAGCGGTTAAGACCGCGCACTATGCGCCCCCGAGACCCGTGTTCGAGTCCCAAGCGGACCAATTTTTTTAGTTTAAATTTATAAATTATTATAATGCTATAAAAGTTTAAAAGAAAAAATAAAACGAATCCTAACATACTACCTACGCTACCGCAGCGGTTACGACTCAGAGCTTTGGTCCCCTAGACCCGAGCTCGAACCCATGGGTGGACACAATTTTTTAAAATTTTTTACAAATCACTGCCAGTTTTCAAAAAGAACCGACAATGATAACCAACAACACTGTTGGTTTGATCTTATCATTGCCGGTTTTAAGTAACCAACAGTGATGTTTATATATATAAAAAATTCCTTTTACATACTGAATAAATAGAAGCATGTGTATTTCTACGTCGAAATGGGTTGCTGATTTTTGGCAAGCATGTACACCCAAATTAAGGCCCCACACAAGATCTTAGGTTTTTCTATCATTTTTTTATTTATTATATTTTTCTTTGTGCTGAATGAGACAAAAGAGGGTGGATTTCATCTTGGACCTAATACATTTTTTCATCGACCTCCACAACATTCTGATCCCTAAGGCACATGAGACCCTGTGTAAAAGTTTGATACCATTCCAGATCTTTTCGTGGGTAGACTTAGTTCAACCTATAATTAATCGGTGTCGTCGTGCGGAAATTCAATTAAACCTCATAAAGTAGCAAACCATCTCCAGAAAATCCCAAACTTGGTGTTTCCTTCACCCGTGGCACGTGCAAGCCTAAGAAAAAGTTTGAGACCAATGCGACACCGGAATTCATACGAACCTCAGAAACCTTGAGAACCTATGTGTATAGTCATGGTTCGATGAAAGGGCTCAGTTACCTCTGTGAAACATGTATACTTCGCCTTTGTCGAAATTTTTTTGCAAGCATGTATACCCAAATTAAGGCCCCACACAATATTTTAGGTTTTTCTGATCATTTTATTATTATTATATTTTTCTCTGTGCTTAATGAGACAAAAGAGGGTGACTTACATCTTGGACCCAATAGATTTTTTCATCGGCCTCCACAAAATTCTTATCACTAGGGCACATGAGAGCATGTCTAAAAGTTTGGCACCATTCCAGATCTTTTCTTGGGTGGACTCAGTTCAACCTATAATTGCTTGGTGTTGTCATGCGAAAATTCAATTAAAGCTCAGAAAGTAGCAAACCATCTCCGAAAAATCCCAAACTTAGTGTTTCCTTCACCCGTGGCACGTGCAAGCCTGAGAAAAATTTTGAGACCAATGCGACACCAGAATATAGATTTCTAGTTGCCCAACAAACATTACACGAATTACATGCATGACAATAATTAAACACACAAGCCATACAAATTAAAATTAGAATCCAATTAAACTACAACCTTGCAAACCTAGCTAAATAAATATTAATTACTGTCGGAATCACTGCCAGGATCGATCGGGCGACGCACACTAACATGCCTATGCAGCCATATATGGTAATTGATGTCCCGGATTATGTATCCGCTTGTATCGATGAAGGTCAATGCCCGTATGAGTGCACTCTCTCGTGCCTCACAATACCGAAAGAATGGTCGGCCATAGATGTAACCTACTGAACGACCACCGCCGCTGTTAGTAATCCTTATACAGTAATGGCGTCCTTTTGTAGTGAGCTGGCCAAGGTTTCCATTGCAGAAGTCGCAATTATACCCGAGTTGCTCCGTAGCTTGATCTAGAACGGCCGACAAGCCACATGCAGCATAGGTAAGGTCCTGGAGCACAATCTGCATGCAGAGAAAAAGAAAAAAAATAGAGAATGTTTTTACAATGATAAACAACAAATAAAAAATGTCAACAAAAATTGTATCAGTTTGCTGGGCTGGATATACAACATAAAATAACAAAAATCTTAGAAATAAATTACATATACGATAACAAAGACCTATTTCGTACAAGTCAATGTTACAATCAATGTGTATCAACACATTATAATTTAACCACCTCAGTAGCATTCTTCTAGCACCCTAGGGTCGAAGAAGTGCCGAGGTGGCAACGAGCTATGCAGGTTGGAGAGCTATGCGGATGGCTCTGTGAACCTCGCGGCGTCTCCAACCTTCGGCGTTGCTCTATCTTCATTAGCATTCTTCTGGTACCTCTTGTGTGCACCATTCTGGTGGACTACGACGCATAACGAAATATGTATGTAGAGGGCTTTCTCCAACAGAGCGGCCATGTATGTGGAAATTAGCAAGCAGAGAACGAATTGGGAAAATAAATAGCAAGCAGAGTTGCAAAATGAAACAAGTACTAGCCATGGAGAGGCTCCCCAGCCGGGCGCCATTTTATAGGCTAGCTGTCGTGGTAGGTGGGAGCAGTGCTCCTGCTGTGGTTGTCAGTGGGAGCATATGCCGGCCCATGAAGGGAACATTCTTATCACTGTCGGTTTTTATTAAAAATCGGTAGTGATAGGGGTCATTAGTGTCGGTTTTTAGAACCGGCAGTGATTATATGTATCACTGTCAGTTTTTATGCAAAAACTGATAGTGATAGACCTCGCAAAGTAGCTACCGCTGCCGCAGACGCTTAGCTTTTATTTAAATAAAATAAAAAATTAGTCCCGCCTGGGTTTCAAATCGAGGGAGCAGGAAAGAGGGATTATTGGCTTAATTGTTGCGTTAAAGGAGGATTTACGTAAGGAATCCTTTCATTATTGTTTTTATAGTTTAAGTATAAAAAAGTTTGCCGCACCTAGGATTCGAACCCAAGGTGTGGGTTTCGTAGTAGCTGACTTTTACCGCTATAAAATAAAACAAATATTTGTGTCTTGATTATTTAATTCCATGATAATTAATTAATGGTCTGTAATTATCAAATGAATCATCATCTCAATATTTGATTACATAGTCAATAATTTAATATTAGAGAAGCGCACAAAATATAAATTAGATTACATAGTTGGTGAACAACGTGCAAATAATGATTACATAGTTAACAATACTCTAACTATCTTCAGGTGCATCAACAATGAGGGCCTCATTGTGATCAAGCCATACGTAAGTAGGTTCGTCACCCTCTTGAAGGATAGGTAGGGGTACGTTGGCCCCGAATGGAGGCATTTCCTAATAGCCCTTGTAGTCTTCTTCATACGTCACTCCATCGACACCGACAATCTTCCTTTTCCTTTTAGGAGTACATTTAGCCTTCCTTTTGTCTTGTTGTCCCTTGCATAGAAGACTTGCATAACATCTCATGCCAGGACGAAGGGGTCGTCTCTGTATGCGGTCTTAGTGAGATCAACGGTAGTGAACCCTTCACTGTTGGTGGTGATTTCCTCGAGCTAGACCCACTGGCAGCGAAAAAGAGCTGCCTTCAACAGACCATAGGCTAGCTCCCATATCTCCTCTATGAAACCTAAGTATGTCGCCTGCACGATGTTGTTTTCGTCGTGAGCATCAAAACAAACACCACAATTTTGGTATGTGCTCTTTGCATCTTGCTTTTTTGTGTAAAATGTGAATCCATTGATCTCATACCCTTGGTACTTAAGATATGTACTCGAAGGTCCCTTGGCTAAGGCATCTAGTTGATTACCCAACTTTATTCAAGCAAGCGATGTCGCAACCAGTTGGCCAATTCCTCCTTATGTTTTTTATCCAGCCAAGCCTGTGAGCTGCTCGGATACATAGTTTGCAGCGATTGCCTGTGCTCGTTAATGTATGGCATAACACCCTCGGCTTGCTGGAGAACAGCGAACTATGCCTGTCTGAAAGAAATAGGGTCATCTACTATAACAGGTTTCTCCCCGATCGTTCGTTTGCCATGCAGTCTTCCCTCGTGACGAGATTCTAGAATTCTGACCCTTTTGATGTCTAGATAATATGTGCAGAACTCAATGGCCTCCTCTGTTGACCATCCTTCAACCATGCTCCCTTTTGGCCTGAATTTGTTCCTAACATACCTCCTGAAAACTTTCATTAGTCTTTCGAAAGGGAACATCGGATGCAGGTACATTGGGCCAAGGACTCTAATTTGATCAACAAGATGAATGAGCAAATGCAATGAGATATCAAAGTAAGTTGGCAGGAAATGCATCTTAAGCCTAATGAGAGTTTCGGCTATGTCCCGCTACAGCTGCCAGCGTGGACACATCAATGACCTTTTTTGAGATCGCATTGAAGAACAAGCACAACTTTATGATTGGGGCGCGGACCTTTGGGGGGAGGATACCACACAGGGCAACATGGAGCAGCTGAGTCATAATGACATGACATTCATGGGTCTTCATAGGGCCATAGTTGAACTTGAGTTCTCTCATGTTCACTAGTCTCTTTGGGTTCGCACAGTAGCCCGTCGGGACATTGAGTTCATTGAAGAAATAAATAAGGGCACACTTTTCTTCCTTCTTCAATGTCCATGACGCAACTGGAAGTTTGAACTGGCCATTCTCTAGCTCAATGGGATGTAGCTCGTTCCTGATTCCCAAGTGTTGCATGTCTAGGCGTGTGGCTAATGAATCCTTCGATGTCCCACCGGTGTTCATCAAGGTGTTAAGCGTGTTAGCGCACACATTTTTAGTGACGTGCATGGGATCAAGACAGTGGCGTAAACTCAGAAATGGCCAGTAAGATAGTTTCCAGAAAATCGATTTTTTCTTCCAAACACTCCCATCAGGCGTTGCTACTGCATTGTCCCCCTTTCCAAGAACAACCTCAAGTTTGTTGAGTTCTCGAAGTATGGTAGGCTTGTCTTGATATTTTGGAGCTAAGCATTTGTCAATAGTACAATTGAAATCTTTTCTGTTCCTGCGGTAAGGGTGATTCTTCGGTCGGCCTACGGTAAGGGTGATTCTTCGGTAGGAACCTACGGTGTCACATATAAAATCTTTGAGTTATTTGGCAGATTTACTGCATCAGTGTCGTCCAAGCACTTGACACATCCAGTATAGCCTTTTGTCTTCTCTCCAGACAACGAACCTCGACCTGGCAGGCCGGTGATTGTAGCAATAAGTACTGCCTTGATCATGACATGTTTATTTTTGTACTTGTCCCAAACATCCTCCACACCCTTTTTAAGCATCTCCACTAGTTCATCGATCACTGGTTCTAGAAACACATCGAAGTCATTCCCAGGTTGTCTTGGTCCTTGGATCAGTAGTGGCATCTAGAGTACAACATTTTCATACAGACCCAAGGTGGAAGGTTGTATATACATAGCGTCACTGGCTAGGTGCTTTGATTGCTTCTAACCTGGTCAAAAGGATTCATCCCATCTATGCTCAAACCAAACAAAAGGTGCCTTACCTCTCCACCGATGTCCTTATAGAATATAGTATTGACAGTCCTCCAGTCATGCCCATCGGCGGGGTGCCTCATCAATGTATCTTTCTTATGCTCTTCGCCATACCAGCGCAACAATTTGGCTGACTTTGCACATGCAAACAACCTATGCACCTGGAGAGCTATAGAGAAATACCAAACAACCTTCACGGGACCTCCTCTAGTCTTGGTACCCTCATCTGACAACCCTTCCTTGTACTGTGGAGCTTCACACTTGGGGCACTTGTCCAAGTCTTTATATTTTTCTCCACGATACAATATGCAATCATTAGAACACGTGTGGATTTTTTAACCTCGAGGCCGATGGGGCAGATCATTTGCTTGGCCAAGTATGTCTTTTCTGCCAACTCATTTTTTCTGGGAGCATTTTTCTTATTATACCTACAACTGATCGAAGCCTTTATCGCTCAATCTGTTTGTCGATTTGAACTCTAACAGCATGATGTCGGCTTCCAGTTTGCTCATTGTACAATTCTTATACAATGATGTTTTGTCATCTTGTCTCATTTTCTCTAGCTTTCTTAGCTATCTTTCACCAAGACATCTGGTCTATACATTACGTAGCAGCTGTGAAATGCCATCGTTATCCTCAGTGTCGTCAGCTAGCGTGTTCCTAAACACATTATTAACTATGGCCATAGGTTCCGTGTTGACATCGGGTTCCTCATCAGCATCGTGGATGGCTACGTCAGGCATGTCCACATCATCATCATTTTCCTGCGGAACATTCACACCAACCTGGCCATGCATATTCCATATTGTATAGTTTGGCATGAACCCCCTGGTAATCAAGTGCGATCATATAGACTCAATTAGATGAAACCTTTGATTCTTGCAATCTTTGCATGGACAGAAGATAGGGTTCCCATTCTCAACGTGGGCCTTGGCATCAGTGATAAACTGGCTGACGCCATGCATGTACCACTTGTCTGTTCGGGGAGACACATCCACTCTCAATCCATCTCTGCACAAAAAATATTGAGATAGTAATTACGGAGAATTAATAAGAAGTCGAGCTTCATGAAGAACAATTGTAGCTCGAAAGTACCATTTTTGGAAAACATTATTGTACACTTATTATTGGAAAATTAAAATTGGTAGCCCCGGCCATGTAAATTGAAAATCGTAGTAAAAATTAATTATTACAAAATAATGAAGAACAATTATTCTACTCCATGCCACATAAAAATGGAGACACTAATTTAAAAAAAAGACTAAAATTGGAGACATGGTCATGAACAACAATGTAGCTCCAATCAATGCATTGTTTGGTGACACATGGGTTAATTTGCTCATCAAAATTGTAAAAGAATCTACTCTACTACTAAGAACTAATTATAACATCACATACTAACAATGACGATCTTGACCACCATAGAATAATTAGCTAGGAAATTAAATGTGTTCGTAGACACCAACCTTTTGGATGATGGATTCAACACAATTTGCTTGGAAGCCTTGCAGAAAGTCCAATTGGAAAAGTGCTCTCTAGAAGAATGGAGAAAGAAGAATGAGAATCAAGCATCATAGCCATCAAAACAATGCTAATTAAGCAACAAAATCAAAGGAGTGGATGCTTGTTACTAACCTTAAAGCAAAAAGATCAAGCCATTCTTCCAAATCAAGAGGTAGCTTTACAGTTTTGGGCGACCGCAACAATGGAGGGAAGGGCCCAAATGCGCGCCTCTGTTCTTGGGATGGAAGAGAGGAGGAAGAAGAGGATGTTGCAGCCTTTTTGTGCTGTTAGGCTTATCACCGTCGGCTCTTGGCTAGAACCGATAGTGATAGCACCAAATCACTATTAGATATTGGCTTGAACCAACAATGATAGGTGGCCGTCCAACCACTGCCGGTTGGAGACATAAACTAGCAGTGATAGTTGTCATCACTGCCAGTGGGTCACACCCCCAATCATTTTCTGGTTTTCAGAGCCAAGAACTGGCAGTGAAAGGTCATCACTACCAGTTCTCCTAATTCCGACAGTGATAAAGCCGGCAGTGATTACTGAATCTGTAGTAGTGATCATATCAAGAAGCTGGAGAGATTCAAATTCCAGTGGATGGACAAAGAGTGCCAACAGTCAATGCTGAATTGACATTTGAAAAACAAGTGAAAAACTGGTTTCTTCTATGAAATACTGAAGCCGCATGCACAGGATCATTTTTTTAAAAAGGTATCACCGACATAAATGGGCTTGTGGCAGCAGTTCTTGCTAATATGTTCTAGGCCGATTGACCCAGTTGGAGTTATCGTGGTAAATGATATAAACAACTCTAGGAATTCCATTAGTATATATACTATTTTAATAACCATGTGGTGAACTGAGCATAGCTAGCTGGTTAGTTTCCTTGTGGTGGAACCAACCCATCCAGGTTCAAGTCTTTGACTTGACACGGGTGCTCACATTTTGCTGGATTTATTCCAGGATTTAACGGCACCATTCTTTCAGTGGTAGGAGACGTGCTCGTCGATAGCGAGGCGCCTGTGGTGACTTCGTCAATCTTGAGATTTGCCGGTCCAACTCGGTTCTTCTGAGGAGCTCATAGGGGTAGGATGTGCGTGCGTATATTCATAGGGGTGAGTGTGTGCTCTCGCAAAAAAAATAACCATGTGAACATGCATGGTGTAGGCGTCTCAACTTAATCACTCCAAAGAGAACATAAGATTTTTTTTAGATATAGAGTGGCCACATGATAGACAAGTTATTTTTTTTCCTTTCACAAACAGACATGATTACAACGTCTTCACAGATGGACCTCGTTACAAGACTGCTGCTGTTGCTAGAACAGTTGGACCCTTTATTAATTTAATACTAACAAAAGTGTAACAAAGGGATAAAGAACACAAATAACTCTATGACTGCAAACAAGAAAGGACTACGATGGGCTCCAACTTGAGATTGACTTATATGGAATTTATGGGTAGGCATTGCCATATCCAGTTCCGGCACCAGAACCGCCGCCACCGCCACCATTTTGACTATTTCCTGTGCCACCACCATTGCCATTAGCACTTGCACCCGCATAACTTGAACCATCCCAATACCTATTAGCATAACTAGAGCCAGAACCGGTGCCACTACCGGATCCTTGAGCATTGGAATTCCAAGCACCTCCGGCTTGTCCTCCACCCCCACCCCCACCGGCACCACCAGCATTAGTAGACTCTCCATAGCCAGAATACTCTCCTTGACTATATGTACCAGACCCTAAACCAGACCCTGACCCTGAACCATACCCAGACCCACCGTATTGGCTAGTTCCACCACCTCCACCACCCCCTCCAGCACTTGCATGGGTACCATAAGGACCACTATCACCTGATCCGGTGCCAGACCCAGACCCTGATCCCCCACCATTTACATATCCGCCACCCCCTCCCTGTCCTGTGCCAGTCCCATCAGCACTAGAGTATCTAGCCACCCTAATAGCATTGGCTAATCCCATGCTCATGAGGACAATGAGCCCCAGTGATACTAGCTTTGTGCCTGCCATTGTGAGCTAACACTATGGAGTGTGCTTGAGTTGAGATGACTTCCCAGCGAATGCTGCATGGGTATTTATAGTGCTTGAGGCCATGCAGTGGTTCTTTACATTCATAGCATGTATGTATGCTAGTGGTGTTTCAATAGGAGACCAAGTGGAGGCTTTTAAAATCCACTGGAATTTATGGAGCTTCTTGACTTGACCATAAATTACATGCAAGTAGCATGGTGATGGATGGCACTTGTTTGGGTCTCATCTGCATATATAGATAAGATAATGGATGGCACAAAGTTTTAGCATTCATCGGTGTTTGGAAGGCCCATTGAAACTAAAGCTGCTTGTTGCTCCAGTTTAAGTAGTTCACTTGTTTGTATTCTTCGTCTCGATATACAGTGAAGTTATCCATCGAGTCATTGCCGATTTTCGGACCTGCACAGATTCTAAATGTGTGAAATATTTTTGTGACTGTAATGCTTTGTATCATATATGTCTGAAAGCTCGGTGTCGTTCCATAAAAATTATTTAATTATTTGTATGTTTTGTGGTCTCGATAAATATTGTGTCGCTGGACAAAGACCCCATACAAAAAAGAATAGTACTAGCAACTTCCAAGCTCTAATACATATACTCCATTTCACCCGACCTGGAGAACAAAAGGTAGAGTGGTCACAGTTTCACATGGATTATGGGCTCTTACTTGAACATATAAACTTTTTCTTGTCTTTTGCTTGGGAAAAATTGTTTCCGTTGAAAGACTTGCAAAAAACATGCATGCATACTACAATATACTCTCATGCATGTTTTTTTTGTGAATTACTCTCATGCATTCTCATAACTCTGCATTTGACCATTCTCTCCATCACTGTGAAACTTGCACAGCTAGTTGGTGACACGAAAAATCAAAAGATCACGAGATCACCCATATAATAATGTAACCCAGGGTTTTATCTATCTTTTGTGACCAGGCTCTAGCATTATACTACCATTACACTAGTAAACGACGACCTGCATGCCTGAAGTCTCAACGGGCACGTTTGAAGATCATTAACACAGGCATCCCCTGATCACCCGAACGATTCTATTCCTCATGCAGTGGTTGACGTTGCAGAGGTGACCTCGAGGTTTTCACAACGACTTTGACAAATTCAGTCATGGACTTAAGAACTACTCCTATGTGTACCTGCAAATCTCGATAAGAAAGACAGCTCACAAGGTTAATCAAAGTACAATGCAAGCTGTGTAAGTAGCGAACCAATCCTTGAAGTCTTGAACCCTAAGCGTCCTTCACTTGCAGTAGTTTGATAAGAGTGGACAAAAGTCGGGCCGATATCCAGATAACATTGTGAACAAAATTCTTGCACAGCCATACTAGCTATTATGCTATGTAACAATGCTGACTTAAGGAAACATACTCGCAAAAAGAAAATTTAAGGAAACATCAAAACCGTCTCCTCCTTCGAACGTAAGGATCGATCTGCTATATATTTTTCTTCCAAAAATGCCTTGTCAGTTGCTTAACTACACTGTGAAGAGAAAGGGCCCATAGTCTAGTGGTTACAAGAGCCTCGGTAGCGCCTTTGGTCCTTGGTTCGACTCCCCATGGTAGCGAATATTTTAGGATTTAACGGCGTTTGTGCTTTAACTGTAGGTGACGTTCCCGTTGACTGCAAGGCGCCTGTAGTGACTTGGTCAATCTTGAGGATTTGCCGGCCTGATCTTCGAAGATACTCATAGGAATAGGGTTTGCTTGCGTGTGTTCATAGCGGTGAGTATACGTGCGTTGTGAGTGTTTGAGTTGTACCGTGTAATCGCAAAAAAAACTACACCGTAATGACACCCAATGACTTTGAGTGCATCAGTGTGTTGACACTAATTAGGTCATACATAGCAGCAAAGAGCTAGAATGCTCAACAGAGGCAGGTCAATTGTTGACACCAAAATTTGGTTCGACTTGGGAGGACCCCGAGGTCGGAATTTGTCAAGAAAAGCCGAGATATTTAACAAGGATCGGCTAGACAAATTGCATCAAAATGAAGACAAGGTCGTCATTCCAAGGGAGTGGGCCCTATCGGCAGAACCAACAAGACATGAAGCAAGAAGACGCGTCAGACTTCATAGAAGGGAAAGATTGAGGTCCAAGTTATTGTAAATTAGCAAACTTTATTTTCTTTTCCAAGTTTTGTAACCGGTCTTATTTGACTAGGACTCATAGTCAGGCATTGGATATAAATATTGAACCCTTGCCATTGTAATAGACATCTCCAACGATCAACACAAACCAGTACCTTTACTTTTCAGCTCACGCCACCCCTTAGGAGTAGGAGTAGAGTAGATTTCAACGAGTTCTTTGGTAAGCAGGGCTGCCCTCGGTTGGGTCTGATCTCCGGTTTGTCTGTGAATATCCGTTACGACTTATATTGTGTTTGTAAGGCTGCCCTCGGTTAAGTCTGATCTCTTGCAAGCTTGGTATAAGTTAGTTATCATCAGTTAATTGTAAGGCTGCCCTAGGTTAAGTCTGATCTATTGCAATTGCTGATAGTTATCTTTGGTTCTTATCAAAATCCGCACGGCTGCCCTCTGCTAAGTTTGATCTTGTATGAATTTTTGATACGAATCCCCTGCCCGGTTAAGATTGAGATAGATCGGCTATTGTAACCATTTTGAATCGTCATCTCGTCGCACTACATTGTTTACATCTTGCTCTGATGATGGTTCTTGCTAGTCTAGCCGTTCTATTTCGATCTAGATTGAAGATAGCACGTGGTCAAGGCATGTTTAGCCCTAGGTAAGGCTTGCTAATTGATGAGATCTGGTCTAGAAGTGCTTTTATGGCTGTATCGGTTAGGTCTAACCTCCACTGCTAGCCCCATAGATTGGAAATTGTCAAGTAGTAAGCCTTGCTTATGGCCAAGCATAGTCTTCGGCTGCATGCTATGTCTACATCAGTTATTCAGCCGATCGCTTAAGCTTTCACGATCATAATATGTTTCCGCGATCTCGTTAAGCATTTATAGATCCATATGCTTTGAAGGTTTAATTTATTATCCTTATTATGGTTGCATCGGTTAGGTCTGACCCCCACTGATAAAATAGTAGATTGAATCTGATAGGCGTACGAGTTTATACACGTCTAATGTTTGAGTGGTCACATGCTATGACCCTTCTTTCGCTGGAATCCGCTATTTAGCCGATAGCCTGTCTTTTGAGAATATATATTGGTTGTGTACATGCCCTTTACTTGTTTTTGTCTTGGTTAAAAGCTAGAATGTTTCTCAATCAAGTCATGCTTTCACGTCTATCCTTTTACATCTTTTGCATGCTTTCATGGTAATCGGTAGGTTAGATCTATGTAATTGAGTAACTGATGATTGCCGATATGCTTGTTTTACTCATCATACATCATGAACATGCTGGATATCAACTCTCTAGTCATATCCTTATCTTACTGGCCACTTGGTTGCACATTGGGAACTATCTGGATAAACGACCGGCATGTTCCACCATAAATTACTGATCAATCTTGCCCCCTTGTCAATTGCAGATCAAATTGACTGGCACGCCCCCAAGGTCACGATCATCCAGTCCGGTGGTGCCCTTCCTAACCTCGGAGAGAAGCTCGAGATCCGCTCCGCGCAGCCTCTCCCCTTGGGATTGATCACTGTGTCCTCAGCGTCATTTTTCAACATTGACACAGGTCTGGCATGCCCGGTGGGACCACAATCATTTGATTGGAAGTTGACCACAGTCGTCAACATGGAAAACAACAACACCATCCTCAAGGTCAACCTTGAAGACTTGCCTGATGACTAGAAGGTGCTCATTAAGCAGGCAACAGAAGAATTCAAAGAGAAGTGCCTACTGTCTTACAGTAGGACGCATGAATCAGTTGTCCAGAAGACTTCACTGCCAAGAGTTCTCCTGCATGGATAGAGCGATCTAGATGAAGAAGCTGAAGCTAGACTTGTCGCCCAGATGATTCACAAGACTGTCAATGAAGTCATTACAAATCACAATCTGACGCTTGCCAATACGGTTGGCAATGTTATGAAGATAGTCTTCTTTGGGGCATTAGTTGATCAAACAGGACCGACATACTTCAGTGGCTTCAATCCTTCGGCTGTGGGAAGCAATGTGACCAGCTCTAGTCAACAGCCAAATAGTGGCAGTATCAGCAGCCACTAGCGCAACAGCCTTCAAAAGGACACCCCCAGACCCTCAAGTTCAGCTAACTGCAGGGGCAAGTACCAACCCCGCCAACATCAGGGGGGCGAGGTCAAGGTCAAGTGGCAGGGGGCAGCCACTAGCTCAGTAATCTCGAAGTGCCCCTATCACACAGCCAAATCAACTTCCAATCGGACAAAACCAAGTTTATTCAGTCAAGCAGCCAATCTCGTCGATCAGTCAACATGTTGTGCAACGGCCATCTCAGGGAAAGTTTACTACTTCCTGTAAGACACCTCAGTTGGCCTATAAAATTGCTCCGTCAGTACAATGGACCACCAAGGATATCGATCCTAACTTCTTCAATAGTCGGTTACAAGGATATACCACTCACAAGGCCCAGATCGACTATCCAAAAGGTTCCCATCCAGTTTCTGATGCCAGCACGTACGAGATGATGCCACACCTTGGGTATCAGAATCCTTATAACTACAATGTTCAACAGCTTCAAACCTAGGTGCAGCAATCTCAGGTTCAAGGACAACAGTCTCAGGCTCAGGGTCAACAAGCTCAAGCATAAGGATCTCAAGCTCAGGCCCAAGGACAGCCGAGACAAGAAGCTGTTGGCATGGATGCTGATGAATTCGCTAATAGGATAGTTGCTATGATGCAGAGCCAGTTTGGTCTGAAGCCCAAATTGCAAGTTGGCTCCTACCAGCACCCATACCCTGCTTGGTATTATATATTGTGCAGCTCCCTCCACGCTATAGGGTCCCGGACTTCTCCAAATTTACCGGGGTAGATGTGATGACAAACATGGAATATATTAGCCGCTACCTCATTCAGCTCGGAGACGCATCTATTGAGGAGGCACACAAAGTTCAGTTCTTCCCTTTGTCCCTCTCTGGACTGGCCTTCAGTTGGTTTTCTTCACTCGAACCAAACTCTATCACTGGGTGGATCGATCTGGAAAACAAGTTCCAAGCATACTTCTATAGTGGGACAGGAGAGAAGAAGCTTACAGATCTAACAAGCATGAGGTAGAGAAACAATGTGTCACGCCTAGTTTTCCAAAGAAAACCAAGCTTGCCATATGTGTGCCTAGGAAGTCTGCACATACAACAACAGAATAGATGATACAAGAAACAATGTTATATAGCGTAAACATGCTTATAATTAACACTTACATCAGAGAATAGCAGAATGGCTACTAATGTTTTCTTCAGGCTCCAACTTCATAGGGATGGCTGACTGGGGGTTGCGTATGCCAAGCACTTCTGACAGTATCAACTCCTTCATTGTCTTCATCAATCTTCTGATCAAGTTTTACTAGATTCTAGGGTGTGGGGAAATAGCAAGGGTGAGCACTTGTCATACTCAGCAAATATAACATGGGGTTCATGAGGCTTAATAGGTTGGCACTGGTTTACTGCGATTAGATTTTAGTGAGTCATAATTTTAAGCAATTGAGTAGCAACAAGTTTATCTTAATCCCATATAAACACATGATCAGGTAAACATGAATAATGAATAGCATAAACATAATTATCATTAATGATTATATATTCCATAAGGGTCCAAGGCCGCTCGTGACCATGAGCACGGTTGATATACCAGTTTTACACTCTGCAGAGGTTGTAAACTTTCACCATGAGCCATGATTTACCCTTTCGCCCAAGGTAGCTAATCTCTTGACCCACTTCCAAGGAAGGTCGGCAGGGTTCACTATGAAGTCTTTCAAAGGTTCGTCTAACAAGTTAGGGCTGCTTGGATTCCAATTGGCAAACAGATGTAGAGCTCCCCTTCTAAATGGCACATTCCGCACAGGCTATACACATAAGGACAGAGGTCGCACTATACCTGATTCATCAAGCCCCTCTTACGTCATAAAGGTAACCACTAACAAGATAGAAAATGTCCTCATACTTGACTAAAGCCAGAGCCATATAACACTCATGGTTATACTGTAAGTCCCGGATGATCACTTACAGATAAGTCCTTAAGGAGAGGAATCTAGAACATCACAAAAACTATGCTCTAGCCCTCTTGTTTCTTGTTGTTAAAAAGCATCTTTTAGTGTTTATTGCATATTCCATTAGTCAAGTTACAAGATCATGGTCTTTTATTGAGCGCTAGCATCATACTACCCAAATGCATAAACCCATAGGAACAAGGTACAAGGTAACAAAGTACTAGGAAATCCTTAGTGGTAGTCATGGTAGACACATGCAGTATAAATTAAATGATTAAAGGTGAATGGGACAACAAGGATGATCCCATGATATACTTGCCTTTAACTTGCTTTACAACTAATGGTCAACTCCTTGTAGAACCTTCGATCTTCTGTCCTTTCGGTTTTCAGCGCTTATGGACAACTCTTCTACTCGCAAATCGTAGCACACCAACAAATGTAGAAGCAAACAAATAGAGATGACTAAGAGCAGTACACCACACGAGACAAAACAACGTACTAAAAGAGAGCTAGTTGCTATGGTCATGAGATCGCAAGAGATGTCGAAAACGGAGCTACGGTTGAAAAGAACGACTATTGAGAGTTTTATATTATAAAATAAAAGAAAAGCCTACATGCTTATATTTTTATTGAGCAAAACCATGTGAAAGTTATTAACATCAGATTATTAAAAAACATAATTTGATTCAAAAGTTAGGTTGAAACTACTCATGGTTTATTTATAAACAATGCCGTATAATTTAAGCAAGTTAAACTTTACTTTGCAAATTAAAATGGCACGTGAGGCACCTACTCGAACTGCATATGAGGTGGTTTAAGCTAAACATGTTATAATTTGAAAACATATTGGTGATAACACTTAAACCATATTAATATTTGTGTATAAAACACCATAGTATATAGGTTTACCTATAAGGTTTCTAAATTAGAAAAGTAATCACATTAACATTTAAATTATGAAATTCAGAAATATTTAGCATGGTAAAGATCACATCTAACGTTTAAATTACGCAACACAAAACTAACACAACTGAAACTGTTAAATCAAAGCTAGGATGATGAAACGTTGGAAGATTTATGCAAAAGCTAAAATGGTATTATCTACATAGGAGGTTTGCTAATTTCAGAGACAAGGTATGTGTATGTGTTGGGCAATGGAAATTCTAGCTATCCCAGAAGAAAGACAAAATATTGCACACGTACGATGAAGGGATGACATTAGCAGAGTATTTATATTTAGTTCAATATAAAGCAATATGGTAAAGGAATTAAAGAGACACCTGACCCTCTAATCATCAGGATGTTTCACACTGACCTCATGATTGGACAGAGATGAACATGTTGCCGGCAAATGACTTTTCATGCAGGAATGAGGAGATATATGCCTCTAGGTCGAGGACAACCAGCGGCCAGCATGGCTTGCTCCTTCATGGCCGATTGATTTTACATGGGAAACTGCATGGACGGCAACAGCCAATGATGTACAGGCTTAACAGAGCCAGCAGGGAGCAGGTCAGGGAGGGGAAACTGATAGGAGGCGTGCGGAGGTCTCACCGATGTCGGACAAGGAACAGCGATGTCAGCGTTGAGGCAGAGAGCGACGAGGTTTCACAAGCGGGCTCCACCAACTGATCGGCGATGCTGCATCACAAAGCACGGCGATGATGAACTCGGAATGGATTGGGGTGCCCTGAAATTTGCAACAACAACATCGAGTGCAGGAAGGTGCACGCAACAATTCTCCGATGGTGGCGTCGATCGGTTTGCTCTGCCGTTGCCTGGCTTCCCGCAGGTCACGGCAAGACGTACAGAAGCAAGTGCTCCGATATATATATCCGTCGGCCGGCTGGACCATGGCTAGGGCTGTGGCATGGTCGGATGATGGTGGCACAGGTGAGATATGCGAGACGACGTAGCAGTGAAAGAGAAACAAGGAATTTTGATTGTAGAAAGAAATAAAGACGTGACGGAGGAGGAAGATCGACCTACTAAACATATTTTTAAAGACTGTGCTTGCTCTCAAGACACAAAGAGGCAACAAGCAAACATCACATCAAATAATAGCCCTTCGAATTAGTTCAGAAAAATTTAAAGATTCACATTTTTCCTATGACTAATTGATGCTATCTTAAACTAAACTTGGGAAATTTTATCCAAATATTAAAACATTTATTTGAATTAGTGTTTCCAATGCACAACTCAAAATTAAAAATTTTGGGGTGTGACATAATGAGTCAAGCTCTAAGTTCATTCAGAGATTTAGAGAAGTAAGGAACCATTGCTACTCATTAAATATGTTTGGGGGCCAATTGGCTGGATTGACCCTTTAAGGGATGTCTCTATTGATCAGAGAGAAGTTCGAAGGCCAGGACCGAACCCTGCACAAAGAGAAGTATCTGAAGGGGACTGCTGCTATAACTGATCCCTATGATGCAGACTCTGATAAAGATAAAGAAGTTATGACCGTTGAATGGACATGGGGCAAGGCTGGAGTATCATGTCCATGGGTGAAGGAAAAGAAAAATGTTTACGACTTCGATGTCAAGAAAGCTGATAGGATTTTCGACTTACTGCTAGAGAAGAAGCAGTTGCGACTACTTGCGAACCATGTGATCCCTTCGACTGAAGAGTTAAAGGGGAAGAAATACTGCAAGTTCCATATTGCCACCACTCATAATACTAGTGAGTGCAGAATCTTCCATATACATATTCAAAAGGCCATAGAGCAAGGAAAGATCAAGTTTGAGCCAGCCAAGAAACAGGCAATGGGCATAGATGGACATCCCTTCCCAGGGGTGTATATGGTGGAGTTTCAGTTGGCTAAGGGAAAGACGAAGGTCTTGACATCAGCTAAGTCCAAGGAAAATGGGTCAGTTGACCTCAAAGTTTAGATATCAGCAAATGAGTTCAAGAAGGGCGATCAGCAAAAGAGCCAACGCAAAAAAGGCGAGACATCCAGAGCTAGTGCTTTGCGCCCCTAGGTCACTTCCAGGATCTTGTTGAACAAGTGGCAATGCCAGAAGAAAAAGGACTACCAGCGCCAGCTTAAAGAAGAAGAATATGAGCGTCAGTGTGAAGAAGAAACTTACGAAAGAGAACAAGCCGAGCTACATTGGAGTTGTCCTTTCTTCAGACACTGTTGGAACGAAGGATTGAAATTGCTTATAAGACATAACTACCCAGAGTGCACTAATTAGTATGCAAAGTTCACACAATCTCAAGTCAACTGCCAGTCCATCCATGAGTGTTTGAATTATCAATCTAACAACATGGATTGGCGCATAAAAAATAAATGAGTCCATGATCGGCTAGGCAAGCGTGTCCATGATCAAAATTAGGCCGATCGTGATGAAGAGAAAGAGTATGTTTGGCAGGAGGGCCAATGGTGTCCAGGAGATCTAATGAGGATCCAAAAGAGAAGAGTTCAACACCTAAGAAACAGAGAATTGAAAGCTCAGAAGTATAGCAGACCCCGTACATGGCGCGTCAAGCAAATGACCGATAAGGGTAAGCCATCGGCTAATATTGATATGATCTTCATCCTACCTGCAGAATTCAAAGCTCCCTCCAAGTATAAACAAGAAGAATCAGATGGGAAGAAATATGATAAAGAAGAGTTAGGTGAAGCAATAGCTTAGTTAGCCCTCCAGTCCCAACAAGCTATATTTGACAAGCTATCTCAGCATCGGCACTTAAAAGCTTTATATATGAAAGGATCTATTGATGGTAAGACGATGACTAAGATGTTAGTCGATGGAGGTGCTGCTGTCAACCTGATGCACTATACTACTTTCTTCCGTAAGCTTGGGAAAGGCCTAGAGGATCTGCTTGAAATAGATACGATGTTGAAAGACTTCGGTGGCAATGCGTCTAAGACCCGAGGGGCAGTTAACGTCGAATTGACGATTGGAAGTAAGACCTTGCTTACTACTTTCTTCATCATCGATGACAAAGGAACATATAGTCTACTCTTGGGTCATGACTGGATCCACGCTAATTGTTGCATCCCTTCAACAATGCACCAATGCCTTATCCAGTGGCAGGGAGACAACGTCGAAGTGGGTCAGGCCGATACATCCATGAGCGTAGCAATAGCCGATCTAGCATACTGGGAATTTGAAGACTATGAATGCTTCTATGGTAGACTCTGGGAAGGAGGCATCATCAAAATCAATGATGAATGTCAACAGCCGATCCAAGCAATCGGCTCTGAGAGTTTATTTTAATGACTTCTTCAGTTGGTGGTTATGGAATAGCTAAATATTGCTCTTATGAGTTAGTTCATCAGAATGTAGCCGATCTATTTTAAAGAGTCAAATTTGAATTTTGTTGCACAACACTTTGAAAGAGCTTGACGACTGATGATTCTTGAGTTTTCATGAAAGATTTAGTACTTGAATCATCATCGGCTATTTTGAAAGCAATTGTTTGTTATGAGATTTCAAGCCCTAGTGATTAAGGTTACTATTGAAGTTTGATCAATTTTGGATCGTCGACAGGATTAATAGCTGGTACTAATGGAGTATCGCCTTTAGAACAAAAAATAAAGAATGTTAAGCTCAACCTAACAGGCAAAAGTCGGTGTTGCATGCATCGCCTATAGTGCAAAACAAAAAGAAGAAAAATACAAGTCAAATGAAGAGGTTAGCTCTGAGGATTACAAAGACAGTCTTGATGGTCAATGAAAGTTTCTTCAACCAAATATTTATGATAAAGACGTCACAAGTTGGAGATATGAAGAAGTTGGAGATTACAAATTTAGTGTCGTACGAACTGCATTCAGAGCATCCAAACGGATGTCATCAGCTTCTGCAATTAGACGGTTGTCTTCGTCAGCTAACCCAAGGATGGTTTTATCTTTCTGACTTCGGATCGCCATGAGTTCATTGTATTTGGCAGTCATCTCCTTTTTCTTCTCCTCTGCCGTCTTGGGGAATTGGGCTGAGTTGGCTTCCTCAAGTTGAATTAAAGAGTTGATCTCTTCCAGCTTCATCAGCAGCTGCTCTCGTTCAATCTTCAAAGAATTGATTTTCTCTTGAGACTCAGAAAGAGCATTCTTTGAGCCATCGATCAATTCCTTCAAAGGGAGCATCTCCTATTTTGTTGATTCCTCTCGGACAACCAAGGTGCTTTGAACTTTGCGGTCAGCTAGTCTTTGCTTGGCTTGAATCACTTTGGGAGCTAGACCCTCAATAAAGGCGACATGAGGTAGAACATCGAGAAGGTCTTGATTCAGTTCTCCTTTGATGGCCATAAAGATGTCCAGAAGCAGCCTCATATTGCAGACCAGATCAGTTATGTCTCTTTCCGAATGGGGAAGAATCAATTGTAGCTAATCTTTGGTTGCAGCCGACAAGACGTGTTCTTCTTGATGAGTGTCAGGAGTAGAACAACTTATTTCCCCCTCTTCAATATAATCTTTGATGTCAAAGGGGAAGACGTTTAAAGAAGGTGAACCTTGCACCTGCAAAGAAACAGTCAGGTTCAAGAGCAATGAAGCACTTGATCCTTGGACCACTATAAAGTGACTCATACCTCTTTCACTGGGGTGGAGGGATGGCCAATGATGTGCCCATACCTTCATCAGGATTCTCAATTGGCTTCTTAGATCCTGTCTAGACCAAGGATTAGTTTTAATACAAGATGGGAGATTCGGGTAGAAGAAGGATGTCGTGTGTCGATATTCACCATCAGTGGGTTGAGGGTATGGAACATCTTCAGATTCCCCATCATTGGTTGACCGACTAGATTCTTGATCAATCGTAGCACCAGGAGTTGGCCCTAACTCAAAGTTTGCGTCTGAACAGGAAAAAGAGCTCAGAACCAAAGAATTGCAAATGGGAATGGGAAAATGGACTCAGAAACTTACTATTGACCCCTTGATGGTCATCACAGGCCACCTCGCCAGAGGAATTAGCAGTGTTTGTATCAGCATTCCTTGCATCGTCCTCCTCCTAGTCTCCAATTGGTTAAAAGGGGAAGTGATCAACAAGATTGATGAAAAAAGACTAAAAAATAGCCGAGAATTATTTTACCTGAGTAGTCGACGTTCCTGAGGAGCTCTGTTCATGGCCTGGACCTCCAGATAGAATCTACGGGAAAGTTACTCATGATTATTTAAACCCGACGCAAGGAAAGAGTGATTCTAGGGAGTACCTCTGTCCCTCCTTTTGATGAAGTCTTTGGGATTTGCTCCATGGCTCCATCATCAGCGCTCAATTGGGGGTCGGCCTAAAAGAGGATTTGGTTGGTTTTGGGAGGATCAAGATTTTTAGTGACAAGGGAACTTACTCCAGTGGCGACGTTAGCAAAAGACAACAGGCACTGCTCGTCGGCTGTCGTCTCAGCAGTGGCCGACGGGTTGCCTGTCCCCATCATCCTAGAAGCCTGAATTGGTGGAATTGTGAGTTGATACTGGAAGGATGATTGTGATAGATGGGTTCGACAATGTATATTATGGATAGGCTGGGACACTCACTTTGGAAGCCGATGAAGATCCTGGGTTTCTACGTGAACGCTTCTGCGTCGTAACCATGGCCGAGTGGCCCTTTAGAGCTTTGTGTTTCCGTGACATGGAAGGCTACACAATCCTAGGAATAGCCTGAGTTTTTAGGACAGCCTTTAGAGTAGGCGCTTGGCATCCCATAACCAGGTTTGGACACCAACCGACATACTCAATCAGCCGACCACTCCTACTATTTATAGGGGGAGTAGAATCCAAGTCCTGCCAATAGTATGATGATAAGAATAATGTCTGACCATTTGGGAAAGTTATCGGCAGACATTTACCTTAGTCTCAGGTTGGAAACTAGGATCTAGTGATTGACAAAAGGGTGTAACTGAATTACAAAATAGGTGTTGAGCCCATTCTTGCCACTAGGCGTCAAACAAATTTGAAGAAAAGGGGCCACACTTCCATCCTTCGGCATTGATGGAAGGCAGAGCATCCTCAAATTGCCAAATTCTCCGGAATTCCCATGGTTGATTGATGGCTTCTCTTGGCCTTAGTTTGTCTGCAAAGAAGAGCTTGGAAGGTAGCTATCCAAAGCCAAGTTGGCGAGCAGCATGAAAGGATTGTAGAATTCATAGGACGTCAGCGGTTTCTTTGGACCATGCCTGAATTCCACTAGGACCAACCCTGGTTTGACTATGCACTAGAAAATTGCAGTTGACGGCTCATCCGAACAGGCAGTTTTGAATCTAAAAGAGATTGGGAGTTTGAATTCGATAATCTCCGGATAAATGAAATAGGTTAGAACCTCATCTTGAAGCCTCTTGTAGAAACCTCTAAAGAACTGACTGGTGCTCCAATTGATTGAGATAGCCGATGCAGCCTCGCCAAAAGATAGACATCGACAAAACTTATCCTCTTCATCTAATCCCCTTCCTAGGCTTCCGAGTAATTCAAAGAGGGGAAGCTTAGAGTTTGAAGGTCATTCACTGTGACCTTCTGCATATGCAGGTTCATCCACAACTGCAAGAGCCACCATGGTCCACTAATTGTACCAATTGGCTCATTCATCATTAGCTTTAAAGACACTTCATGCATTAGGTGGTACAGGGATCCAAGCAGACACTTGCCTAAAGGGATATCAGCACCATGGGACAGTCGTTTTGCCAAATACCAGTAATTGGCATTTGGGCTACATGAAGATCCGTAGAAAAGATACTTCTCCAACCACATGTTCAAGAAGTCTGCATGTTCTTTAGGATCAGCACTACTGTTCTGAGTCTGCTTGTGCACAGCGATGTAGCCTCCCTACCCATCGGACCTAACACTTTGAACTTTATGTTCTGGAATTCCAACAAGGTTGTAGGGTTGAAGGGACCCTATAATCCTGAGGCCGGTTAACATGTGGATATCAGCCAAGGTGACTGTCATCGGCCCATGACCAAATATGAAGGCATTGGACCAGAAGTATGAAGCTGATTTCAACATAGGTTCATTCTTCTTTATGTTAGACAGAGAAAGAGCTATGCACTAGTCCAAATCATAATCCACCCATTTGGTCTAATGGGTTTTGGCTACTCTAAGGTACCAATCTCTCCACTCATTTAACAGGAGCGGCCATGCCTGGAAAGTCTTATTCCATACTGAAGGGCTCATGGTAGACTGCTTGAATGGAAGCCTGCCTATTTCTAAATTAATAAGCTCGGTCGGATCTAGATCACCCATCGAACCCAAAAAGTAAGCATTCTTGATGTCAGTGGGGATCAAGATTTCATTCTTGAGATCCTAGACCAGAAAGATCGGATCTGTGAGCCAAAGGACAAATGAAAAGCAAAGAACCGGCAAAGAAGGTCTCTGGGTCATACCTCTAGGACGAAGTCAATGGTCACCATCAAGCCCAAAGAAGTGGATTCAGGTCTCCGAGCAAAGTGTTGGTGATGCGTTGCCTAGTCGAATTGTCACCTCTGAGGATCCCGTGGAAATTGCAGGTATTGTGCTGAGATTGGAATACCAGATTTGCTAGTGTTTGGCGTTTGGAAAAGTTGCCACGATAGATGAGCAAAGCAAAAGGGGAGTGATGGAGAGATAGGGGCAATTTTGAGAATATAATGAAAGTTCTCGCCTAGCATCGGGAACCAAAGCAGAGGTTTCAGTGGGAATGCGCAACGCGTGCAACGGTCATAAAGGAGAATTTTGGAGCAAAATCATTATATCCCAAAATTAGGGGGCATGTGTTGACACTGAAATTTGGTTCGAGATGGGAGGACCCCGAGGTCAGAATTTGTCGAGGAAAGCCAAGATATTCAACAAGGATCGGCTAGCCAAATTGCCATCAAAATGAAGACAAGGTCATCATTCCAAGGGAGTGGGCCCTATCGGCAGAACCAACTAGACATGAAGCAAGATGACGCGTCAAACTTCATAGAAGGGAAAGATTGAGGTCCAAGTTATCGTAATTTAGGAAACTTTATTTTCTTTTCCAAGTTTGGTAAAAGGTCTTATTCAATTAGGACTCATAGTTAGACCTTGGGTATAAATATTGAACCCTGACCATTGTAATAGACATCTCCAACGATCAACACAAACATGTACCTTTACTTTTCGGTTCACACCACCCCTTAGGAGTAGGAGTAGAGTAGATTTCGATGAGTTCTTCGGCAAGCAGGGCTGCCCTCGGTTAGGTCCGATCTCCGGTTTGTCTGTGAGTATCCGTCATGACTTATATTGTGTTTGTAAGGCTGCCCTTGGTTAAGTCTGATCTTTTGCAAGCTTAGTATAAGTTAGTAATCATTAGTTAATTGTAAGGCTGCCCTCGGTTAAGTTTGATCTCTTGGAATTGCTGATAGTTATCTTTGGTTCTTATCAAAACCCGCACGACCACCTTTGGTCAAGTCTGATCTCGTATGAATTTTGATACGAATCCCTTGCCCAGTTAAGATTGAGATAGATCGGCTTTTGTATACTTTTTGAATCGTTATCTCGTTGCACTACATTGTTTACATCTTGCTCTGATGATGGTTCTTGCTTGTCTAGGCATTCTATTCCAATCTTGATCGAAGATAGCATGTGGTCAAGGCATGTTTAGCCCTAGGTAAGGCTTGCTAATTGATGAGATCCGGTCTAGAAGTACTTTTATGGTTGCATCGGTTAGGTCTGACCCCCACTGCTAGCACCATAGATTGGAAATCATCAGGTGGTAAGCCTTGCTTATGGCCAAGCATAGTCTTTGGCTGCATGCTATGTCTGCATCGACTATTTAGCCGATCGCCTGAGCTTTCACGACCATAGTGTGTTCCTACGATCTTGTTAAGCATTTATAGATCCATATGCTTTGAAGGTTTAATTTGTTATCCTTATTATGGCTACATCGGTTAGGTCTGACCCCCACTGATAAAGATAGTAGATTGGATCTGATAGCCATACGGGTTTATACATGTCTAATGGTTGAGTGGTCACATGCGATGACCCTTCTTTCGCTGGAATCGGCTATTTAGCTGATAGCCTCTTTTGAGAATATATATATTTGTTGTTTACATGCTCTTTACTTGTTTTTGTCTTGGTTAAAAGCTAGAATGTTTCTCAATCAAGTCATATGCTTTCACGTCTATCTTTTTACATCTTTTGCATGCTTTCATGATAATCAACAGGTTAGATCTATGTAATTGAGTAACCGATGATTGCCAATATGCTTGTTTTACTCATCATACATCATGAACATGCTGGATATCAACTCTCTAGTTGATAGCCTTGTCTTACTGGCCACTTGGCCGCACATTTTGAACTGTCTAGACAAATGACCGGCATGTTCTACCTTAAATTACTGATCAATCTTGCTCCCTTGTCAATTGCAGGTCAAATTGACTGGCACACCCCCAAGGTCACGATCGTCTGGTCCGGTGGTGCCCTTCCTAAGCCCGGAGAGAAGCTCGGGATCCGCTCCGTGCGGCCTCTCCCCCCGGCGCTGATCATTGTGTCCTCGGCGTTGATTTTCGGCGTTGACACCAATATCAGCGTAGCTAACTTCAGGTCGGCCGTAACTGAACAACATGTGAAACATGTACAGCTGGTGACACAAGGATCAAAAGATAACGGGATCACCCATAGTATTGTAACCCAGGGTTTACATATCTTTTGTGATCAGGCCCTAGCATTGTATACAAATAGTAAAACTAGTAAACAACGACATGCATGCATGAAGTCTGTATTTGTAGCATCTCGATAAGAAAGATGACTCAAAAGGTTAATTAATTAGTACAATGGAGGCTGTATTTGTAGCGAAATAATCCTTGAAGGCTTGAACACTAAGCGTCCACTTGGAGTAGTTGGATAGGTCAGGCCGAGATTGTCTCTGATAGCCGTCAGATAATATTGTGAAGAAAATGCTTGCGCAGCCATACTAGCTAATGTAACAATACTAATGCATTAGTACAGAAGGAAGCATTTTAAAGCCGTCTGTTCCTTCAAACGGAAGGGTCAACTATATATTTTTTTTCATAAACGCCTTGTCAGTTGCTTAATTACACCGTGATGACACCTAATGACTTGAGTGCATTGGTGTGTTGACGCTTATTAGGTCACACACCAGCAAAGAGCTAGAATGCTTAGTAGAGGCAGGCTAAAATCAGCCTAGCCAACTTTTTGGACTGTTGCTGAACGGCATGATTGCACATGAACACTTTGCCTGATGCCCCCCAATGATGAGCACGATATGTGTAACATCCCAGATGTTAAAAAGCAGTTAAAACTTGATTAAGTACTGATCATGCATACATCAAGGCATAAGATGCATTTCATGTTGCATAAGCAATGTTTCATATATCAGGTCTCTGTTGCATAGTGATGTTTCATGTGTTGCTTGGTAGTGTTTCATATGTTGCAATAGAATGTTTCATGTTTTATATACGTGTTTTACATGTTTCAATAGTGATGTGATATGTTATTTTTATTAGTATGCTTAATACATTAATAATGCCATGTTTCTTATCACATGAAATAATGTTTTATTAGTGTTAAATAATTAATCATGTTTAGTTAAAAAGAATAATCAATTGAATTCAAAACCCTCAATTTCAAAACCCTGTTTTACCCCTTTTGAAATAATTCAAAATCTAAGCAAAATTTGGGAAAAAGTTTAAAACCAAGTTTGTAGAACTTTTCAAGGGCTACAACTTTGGTGTTTTGAGTTTTCAAAGTTTTAGTGTAAAATGTGGAGGAATTTTGAAAATAAACAAATTTCAGATTTAACTTATTTTTGTCCCCAAACTAAGATTTCAAAATGGAGGCAGAATTTGAAAAAGTTTTGAACAGCAAAGTTGTAGGTCTGGTCAAGATATACAACTTTGGTGTTTGGAGATTTTGAAGTTTCAATATAAAATCAAAAGTAATTTCTAAATTACCAAATCTGAAAAATGTGTCCCCTTTTGAATTTAAACTCAAATTTCAAAATCCAGTGAGAATTTGAAAAGTGTTCAATACAAAACTTGTAGAGCTTGAAATTCTGAAGATTTCATAGATTGGAAGTTTTTCAAGTTGTTACATGAATTTGAGAGTAATTTTAGAAAACAGTTTGAAAATTCAAAATTTGGGGGGGGGCAGCTACAGTGCACCGACGAATCACCGACGGCCACCGGCCGGCATGGGCGCTGGCGAGACGCCGGACGGCTTCGGCCAGCTTCCACGGCCTTCGCGCGTGGTCGAGAACGCCAGCGCGACGACGGGAGCAGTGCAGCTCTGTAGCCGCGACCGTCGTCTATAAATACGTCGAGGTCACAGTGACGTTTTCCGGTTTCACCATCGCCGCCGCCACCGTCCTCATTTATCCGGCCAAATTCGCCCTTCCTGCTCCACCGCATCCATCTCCATCTCGCCAATCACTCCGCCATCACCTTGCGAACCTGTTGCGCCTCTTGGTGTAGATGCTACCGCTCAGGATCGCCGGGGAACCGTCGTCTTCCACCTCGGGTCGCCGCCGTCCCGGTTGAACCCCGCCACCGTGGCCAGCCGCCTCTAGAGCCTCTCAGCTTCAACCGATCACTCCTTCGTGATCGTGGTATGCCCCTGATACTCCCTGACCACTCGCTTTAATCGCTACCGCGTTGTACCGTTGAGTCACCGGTCACCGTGGCCGTCGAGCCGCCACCGTCATCGGTGAGCTGTCGCCAGAGCTTGAGCCATGGTGTTTAGTAGCAAAATGGAACCGTGGGGTAGTGTAGATGGTGATGGTGGAGTCGGTTTGTCGACCGAAGCTTCGGTCACCGGCCAGCCACCGCGGGAGAGAGCGCGGGCACGCGGGAGCGAGCGGGCGAGCGGGAGAAAGGCGATGACAAGTGGGACCGCGCTGTCAGAGAGAGAGAGAGGGAGAGGCAGACGCGCGCGAGCGGGCTGGGCTGCCTGCTAGGCCGCGCGGCTGGGCCGAGCGCGTGCAGGTGAAGGCGCGGGCGAGCGGGCCGACCAGCTGGGCCGGACCGCGGGAGAAAAAGAAAATCGGCCCGAGTTCGGTTTTTGTTTTTCTTTTTCAAAATTTTGAATAGTGATACTATTTGTTTATTTCATTAAAAATTGTGTAGAGTTCCAAAATTTCTAAAATTTTTTGTGTAAGCTTCTCAATGTGCAAACTATCTAGGAAAAATGTTAAACCCTAAATTTGATTACTTTGTGCAGTAGATTTAATTAGTTCCAATAAAGATTAAATGCAACTTCCATGAATTTTAATAATTAATTTATTAATCCAAAAATGATGAAATTTATTGTGACACTGTTTTAAGTCATTCTTAATATATAGAAAAAGTTTGAGCTTGTTTTGGTAAAGTTTGATGAACTATTAATTATGCCCTAATTAATTAAATAGTAATTAAATGTTAAATCAATAACTTTAAGTATTATGTGCTCTTTTGGGATTGAGTGATGACCTTGGGTCATTAACATATAATGACCCTTGGCACTTTAATTAATTGCTTAAGTTATGATTGACTTGTTAACTAGGATTTGTTAATGATAGTTAGTGTCATTAACTTAGGTCTTTAGTAGTTAATAACTTATTTATGTTACTATTTAGTGGTCTTGTGGTAAGATTACTTGTTATTAGATGCAACCTCTTGGGTAAAAACAAAATTATGGTTAGTTAACCTTTAAATTAACCTTGTTAGCTTACAACTATACCGCGAAGGAAAGTTGTACTCAAGTAGATAACTGATGTTTATCCTTTCTAAATGTCTCTTGTTTGCTATGCCTTATTCATCATCATGCGTCATGCATCATGGCATGCATTTCATCATATTAAGCATCGCATCATTTTTATTACGTATAGTGGATAGGAGAGTGTTTTGGATCATGTCGATCAAGCTTCGGAGAAGGTAATACACTCGAGGTGTTGGTGTCAAACTTGATTTCTACGAGAACTAACCACCGCTGCAACAAAGGCAAGCCCCGGTGCATTTAAACCCTACATTGAATTTTACAAATGTTTTATTATTTATAATATAGTTTACTGCATTAAGTAATTAGGAGTTGAGTGATAACCCAATTGCTGCATTATCATCCTTGATTATTGTGATATCAACCTTGATACCTGTTTTACGGAAAATGCGTAGTATGCTTCGCTATGCTTAGAAGTTAAGCTTTTAAATGCAATGTTTATATAGCCATGACGGCATATTGAATGAATATTGAAATATGAGAATGAACTTGAAAGATCGGGCGGGTGGTTTGGCCACTGCTAACATGCATTGGGAAAGGAGTCTCAATGTAGTGTTTCCGCCTTGTCAGTTAAGGTCCGTTCGTTGTAAGCCTGTTGTGTTCGAGACTTTGCAACTAGCCTCATGCCTTGGGTAAGCCCAAAATGTTGGTGATTCCATTACGAGAACGTCTAACCTCGCACTGGGAGTGGAGAGATGGCGAGAGTAGCGTGTACCCTCGGGGCTAGAATTTGGTCGGGTTCGAGGAGTACTGTACTCTCGGGTGGCGATGGACACGTTCTGGTTTTGGGAGATCTAAATGAGGGTTGATATATGCAAGATTCGGTTCTACATATGTCGTGAGGTTAGGGATCCCCAGCTGGGTATAATCGGTTCGAATCGTCGTTGCTCCTCGGTTATGGAGACTTGATCACCTGACTTGCATCGTAGTTAAGAACTGGAATTGAAAGAAAGAATGAGAAAGGTTTTGATGATAATTACTTTGATCTGGATTAGGATCACCTAGAATTGGTTAATAAACCATCAATGGTAAAAGTAAAATATTGAAGGTAAGGACTTACTTTAGTAAGCTTTTCTGCAAAAGAAAATTTTGATTCTAGAATACCCGTACCTTGATTCCCTAAAGCTAGCATGCCCTTGGAGTATTTTTCTTAGTCGTGTAAGTCTTGTTGAGTACTCTTGTACTCAGGGTTTGTTAACCCCTGTTGCAGGTACTGACTGGTACTGTTAACCGAGGTCATGTCGGTGGGCTCGATATGATCAGGTTGTCCTCTCCTAACTTAGGTGCTCTGCCTAAGTTGTCTTCTGTAGTTCTACTCGACTTCCGCAATATAAGTTAAGTTTGTAAAAAGTTAACTTAATCATGATTTATAAATTTATTGTTATTATTCTTCCGCACTCTGATGTAACGTTTTGTACAAATGTTGTAATATTGTAGTTACTCCTTTGTTGATCCTGGTATGAGTTGTTAAATATAGTTTAATCGGGGTCCTGTGAGGGCACCCGACAGATCTTCTTAGGTTATTTGGTGTACATGTATCACTGTCAGAGGTCTTAGGGACAATGACAGGTGCATGTGGGCCATATAATTTAGGAGGTTCTGCTACAGGTGGTATCAGAGCTCATACAATGGATCAACTACAACATTACATTTGAAAACTTCAAAATGATTTTACAATATAAAAGTTTTTGAGCATAACAAGCTAAAAATGGACTTCTATCTATTTTCTTGCTTGCTGGAAGACTTCATGAAGAATTTCTGATGACTCAAGTAAAAAGGCTTCAAGAAGTTCGTCAACTCGACTTTGGAAGGTCAAGAGAAGAGTCAACTTCACCTATAAAGCTCTACTGAAGTACCTGTTGAAAATCCGTTTTGTGCAATGAAGATAGTGTATAAGTAAAGTCCTACAATCTACTAACATGATGAAGATGAAGTACTCCTGACGTTGAGAAGACGTATAGGACGAGCATATCTCATATCATGCATAAAATGAGAATAAAACAATGATTAAAATTTCCCTCCTTATATTCGGGGAGCAGTTATTATTCGTTATAACTGTTCTATTGATGAATCTCGTCCTGTACCAGGTTCTATTAGTCCTTTGATGATCCCTGCTCCACAAGTTCCTAATCTTTGGGGGACTTCTGGATGCAATTTATTTACCATGTCAACTCCATGTAAAACCTAGGACTACTCCTTGCATTGACTTCTCAATGTATGTATGTGTCACGTCTTGATTTCTTCCATCCTGACACATGCTATTACTTTGATATTGATTACTTACATGTGTTTGACGAGAGTTACTTTAGTTGTGCTTTATAGTGGTGCCTCGACCCGTGACTATGGTGCTGTGTTAAACCTGGATACTCTGTGATTCATGACCACACGAGTTCCACCATAATATGCACTGGTACCGTAGTCGGTGCTCCTGAACCATTATAGCTCACAATTAATGTGCTTTCATTCGTTGGACATTCATCGGAGAATTCTAACCTCTCCAGATCCTTTGTTATTATAACCAATCTCTGATCTTGGTTATAATACTGACATTATCAAATGAGTTACTGCAGTTGTGCCCTATGCTGGTACCATGATCAGTGACAATGGAACAGCGTTGTATCCTGGAGTTTCTTGTGACTTGCTACCATAAGGAAATACCGGACACTTGCTGTTATCAGGGTCTATGATCATGATTCCTTATAGTCCACAATTAGGGTGTTTTCATTCTCTAGACGCTCCTTAGGGATTCAAAGTTGTCTTTTTGAGTCCCTAGACGCCTTGTGATTATGACCGACCTCTGATCTTGGTTATATTCTCAATATTGTGAGACGAGGGTTATCGCTGTTGTGTCCTATAGTGGTGCCACGTTCCGTGACCACGGTGCCGCGTCGGAACCTAGAGTCTCTTGTGTGCCTGGGTCACACGGGTTTCTGCTGGGTGCGCGTAGGTATCGAGGTCTGTGGTCGTGATCCATTATAGTCTCATGACTAATATGGCCTCACTATTTGCAATATGTCTTGGGAATTCATGTCCCTACTTCTTTTGAATTTATCTTACTCCTTGATGTTGGAACTATTATCAAATCGTGGTTGTAATCTTGATTTCTTCTGTGAATATTTTTGTTTCAACAGAAGACCCTACTTTCTTGAAAGTTGCTCCAATTGTGCCCTATAGTGGTACCATGATCAGTAACAATGGTATAGCAAGTATCGTGGAAATCCCTATGGCTGATCACTGTATGGGAATATGGGGTATTTGCTATAGCAAGGTCTATGACCATGATTCATTATAGTCCGCAATTGACGTACTTACGACTCTCTTGGACTTTCTTTTTAAAATAATCCATGTCTTCGAGATTTCTCTAAATACCTTGTTAATTACAACCATCATTATGAAATCGGTTGTAATTCTCGAACTAATCCTTGTTACTTTGTGAACTTTCTCAAGGTTAATGTGTTTGACACATTTCCTTTTCCATTACTTAACCCCACGGGTTATGTCGTTCCTGAAATCTCGGGACGAGATTTCTTTAAGGGGGATAGTGTAACATCCCAGATGTTAAAAAGCAGTTAAAACTTGATTAAGTACTGATCATGCATACATCAAGGCATAAGATGCATTTCATGTTGCATAAGCAATGTTTCATATATCAGGTCTCTGTTGCATAGTGATGTTTCATGTGTTGCTTGGTAGTGTTTCATATGTTGCAATAGAATGTTTCATGTTTTATATACGTGTTTTACATGTTTCAATAGTGATGTGATATGTTATTTTTATTAGTATGCTTAATACATTAATAATGCCATGTTTCTTATCACATGAAATAATGTTTTATTAGTGTTAAATAATTAATCATGTTTAGTTAAAAAGAATAATCAATTGAATTCAAAACCCTCAATTTCAAAACCCTGTTTTACCCCTTTTGAAATAATTCAAAATCTAAGCAAAATTTGGGAAAAAGTTTAAAACCAAGTTTGTAGAACTTTTCAAGGGCTACAACTTTGGTGTTTTGAGTTTTCAAAGTTTTAGTGTAAAATGTGGAGCAATTTTGAAAATAAACAAATTTCAGATTTAACTTATTTTTGTCCCCAAACTAAGATTTCAAAATGGAGGTAGAATTTGAAAAAGTTTTGAACAGCAAAGTTGTAGGTCTGGTCAAGATATAAAACTTTGGTGTTTGGAGATTTTGAAGTTTCAATATAAAATCAAAAGTAATTTCTAAATTACCAAATCTGAAAAATGTGTCCCCTTTTGAATTTAAACTCAAATTTCAAAATCCAGTGAGAATTTGAAAAAGTGTTCAATACAAAACTTGTAGAGCTTGAAATTCTGAAGATTTCATAGATTGGAAGTTTTTCAAGTTGTTACATGAATTTGAGAGTAATTTTAGAAAACAGTTTGAAAATTCAAAATTTGGGGGGGCAGCTACAGTGCACCGACGAATCACCGACGGCCACCGGCCGGCATGGGCGCCGCCGAGACGCCGGACGGCTTCGGCCAGCTTCCACGGCCTTCGCGCGCGGTCGAGAACGCCAGCGCGACAACGCGAGCAGTGCAGCTCTGTAGCCGCGACCGTCGTCTATAAATACGTCGAGGTCACAGTGACGTTTTCCGGTTTCACCATCGCCGCCGCCACCGTCCTCATTTCTCTGGCCAAATTCGCCCTTCCTGCTCCACCGCATCCATCTCCATCTCGCCAATCACTCCGCCATCACCTTGCGAACCTGTTGCGCCTCTTGGTGTAGATGCTACCACTCAGGATCGCCGGGGAACCGTCGTCTTCCACCTCGGGTCGCCGCCGTCCCGGTTGAACCCCGCCACCGTGGCCAGCCGCCTCCAGAGCCTCTCAGCTTCAACCGATCACTCCTTCGTGATCGTGGTGCGCCCCTGATACTCCCTGACCACTCACTTTAATCGCTACCACGTTGTACCGTTGAGTCACCGGTCACCGTGGCCGTCGAGCCGCCACCGTCGTCGGTGAGCTATTGCCGGAGCTCGAGCCATGGTGTTTAGTAGCAAAATGGAACCGTGGGGTAGTGTAGATGGTGATGGTGGAGTCGGTTTGTCGACCGAAGCTTCGGTCACCGGCCAGCCACCGCGGGAGAGAGCGCGGGCACGCGGGAGCGAGCGGGCGAGCGGGAGGAAGGCGATGACAAGTGGGACCGCGCTGTCAGAGAGAGAGGGAGAGGCAGACACGCGCGAGCGGCCTGGGCTGCCTGCTGGGCCGTGCGGCTGGGCCGAGCGCGTGCGGGCGAAGGCGCGGGCGAGCGGGCCGACCAGCTGGGCCGGACCGCGGGAGAAAAAGAAAATCGGCCCGAGTTCGGTTTTTGTTTTTCTTTTTCAAAATTTTGAATAGTGATACTATTTGTTTATTTCATTAAAAATTGTGTAGAGTTCCAAAATTTCTAAAAAATTTTGTGTAAGCTTCTCAATGTGCAAACTATCTAGGAAAAATGTTAAACCCTAAATTTGATTACTTTGTGCAGTAGATTTAATTAGTTCCAATAAAGATTAAATGCAACTTCCATGAATTTTAATAATTAATTTATTAATCCAAAAATGATGAAATTTATTGTGACACTGTTTTAAGTCATTCTTAATATATAGAAAAAGTTTGAGCCTGTTTTGGTAAAGTTTGATCAACTATTAATTATGCCCTAATTAATTAAATAGTAATTAAATGTTAAATCAATAACTTTAAGTGTTATGTGCTCTTTTGGGATTGAGTGATGACCTTGGGTCATTAACATGTAATGACCCTTGGCACTTTAATTAATTGCTTAAGTTATGATTGACTTGTTAACTAGGATTTGTTAATGATAGTTAGTGTCATTAACTTAGGTCTTTAGTAGTTAATAACTTATTTATGTTACTATTTAGTGGTCTTGTGGTAAGATTACTTGTTATTAGATGCAACCTCTTGGGTAAAAACAAAATTATGGTTAGTTAACCTTTAAATTAACCTTGTTAGCTTACAGCTGTACCGCGAAGAAAAGTTGTACTCAAGTAGATAACTGATGTTTATCCTTTCTAAATGTCTTTTGTATGCTATGCCTTATTCATCATCATGCGTCATGCATCATGGCATGCATTTCATCATATTAAGCATCGCATTATTTTTATTATGTGTAGTGGATACGAGAGTGTTTTGGATCATGTCGATCAAGCTTCGGAGAAGGTAATACACTCGAGGTGTTGGTGTCAAACTTGACTTCTACGAGAACTAACCACCGCTGCAACAAAGGCAAGCCCCGGTGCATTTAAACCCTACCTTGAATTTTACAAATGTTTTATTATTTATAATATGGTTTACTGCATTAAGTAATTAGGAGTTGAGTAATAACCCAATTACTGCATTATCATCCTTGATTATTGTGATATCAACCTTGATACCTGTTTTACGGAAAATGCGTAGTATGCTTCGCTATGCTTAGAAGTTAAGCTTTTAAATGCAATGTTTATATAGCCATGATGGCATATTGAATGAATATTGAAATATGAGAATGAACTTGAAAGATCGGGCGGGTGGTTTGGCCACTGCTAACATGCATTGGGATAGGAGTCTCAATGTAGTGTTTCCGCCTTGTCAGTTAAGGTCCGTTCGTTGTAAGCCTGTTGTGTTCGAGACTTTGCAACTAGCCTCATGCCTTGGGTAAGCCCAAAATGTTGGTGATTCCATTACGAGAACGTCTAACCTCGCACTGGGAGTGGAGAGATGGCGAGAGTAGCGTGTACCCTCGGGGCTAGAATTTGGTCGGGTTCGAGGAGTACTGTACTCTCGGGTGGTGATGGACACGTTCTGGTTTTGGGAGATCTAAATGAGGGTTGATATATGCAAGATTCGGTTCTACATATGTCGTGAGGTTAGGGATCCCCAGCTGGGTATAATCGGTTCGAATCGTCGTTGCTCCTCGGTTATGGAGACTTGATCACCTGACTTGCATCGTAGTTAAGAACTAGAATTGAAAGAAAGAATGAGAAAGGTTTTGATGATAATTACTTTGATCTGGATTAGGATCACCCAGAATTGGTTAATAAACCATCAATGGTAAAAGTAAAATATTGAAGGTAAGGACTTACTTTAGTAAGCTTTTCTGCAAAAGAAAATTTTGATTCTGGAATACCCGTACCTTGATTCCCTAAAGCTAGCATGCCCTTGGAGTATTTTTCTTAGTCGGGTAAGTCTTGTTGAGTACTCTCGTACTCAGGGTTTGTTAACCCCTGTTGCAGGTACTGACTGGTACTGTTAACCGAGGTCATGTCGGTGGGCTCGATATGATCACGTTGTCCTGTCCTAACTTAGGTGCTCTGCCTAAGTTGTCTTCTGTAGTTCTACTCGACTTCCGCAATATAAGTTAAGTTTGTAAAAAGTTAACTTAATCATGATTTATAAATTTATTGTTATTATTCTTCCGCACTCTGATGTAACGTTTTGTACAAATGTTATAATGTTGTAGTTACTCCTTTGTTGATCCTGGTATGAGTTGTTAAATGTAGTTTAATCGGGGTCCTGTGAGGGCACCCGACAGATCTTCTTAGGTTATTTGGTGTACATGTATCGCTGTCAGAGGTCTTAGGGACAATGACAGGTGCATGTGGGCCATATAATTTAGGAGGTTCTGCTACAATATGCAAGGCACATCGCTAGAGGAGCCTCGTTAGGAGTGCGATATGCAAGATATCAACATTGATGTTGATTTAGGTCCACACCAGCACATGCTAGGACGTCTGAGGTGGCACACAGCCTAGCACGCAATGGAGAGGGATTCAAACAGCGAGGCCAACCAGCGAGTCGACCGTGTAATGTAGAAGTCCGTTCTTCGTCAAAAAAGCTCACGAACACCTCCCAAGATGACCTCGTCAGGAAGGAGCACAATGAGGTTGCTCTAGGATCGGTAAGGCCGCTAAGAACGCCAATGAATCTCTTCGAGAGAGGCTCTGGAAAGCAGGGGTTCAATGAGCTAAAGTTGGAGAGAAAATGAGTACTAGATTGATTTTTTATCGATTGTGTATGGTAAACATTAATTGGCTATGATCCTCTAATATATAGAGAGGGGATGGTCTTATCCTAGCAGGAAAACTTCCCAAGTTGCGATGTACTAGTTTCAATGAGATCAGGGGAGTTTGGATCGAGTTTAAGATCAATTGGATTCGGACAGACAAAACCCGTCTAGGCCAGTTTGTACAGGGCCACATAGGAAGGCCGGTTTGTACAGGGCCACACAGACTAGGGTGTTTTCAAATGGGTTTTTCCATCTAGTCCAAATTTGATCGTTTTTGTTTGTATTTGATTCGCAAGTCTTAATGCAACCTCCTTTGACATTTTTTACTGTCAACATATGCCCCTGTTTTTGAAGCGAAGCACATAGGAGTTTTAAAAACACATGATAGCAACAACAAATAAGTCAAGCCATCAACTCTTTGTGAAAGGGTTTGTAGCCTAGTAGTTTCAAAAGCCTCAGTAGCACTTGAGGTCCTGGGTTCAACTCCCTGTGGGAGCGAATATGCCAGGATTTACCGGCTTTGTGCTTTCAGTGGTAGGCGACATTCCTGTTGATAGCGAGACGCTTGTGATGCCTTCATCAGTCTCGTCTCGAGGATTTGTCGGCCCAGTCTTTGAAGGTGCTCATATGGGTAGCGTTTGCGTGCGTGAGTTCATAGGGGTGAGTTTACGTACGTTGTGAGTGTCTACATTGTACTGACGTACTGTGTAATCTCAAAATAATCCATCATCTAAGGGTGAACAGCCAAATTTGGCTAGAATGCACAATCGTTGCCAGTTGTGCTTGAGCCGGCAGTGGTTACCTAACATTGCCGGGTCGTAAGCCTAGGATCCAGAAACTTAGCATCACTGCTGGCTCAAACCACCACCCGAGAGAGGCTTCTTGAAGTAAGTTGTCACCATCTTTCCCATGCTTATTCCAAACCATAGTTTCCATGAACCCCTCAAGCAGTAGATGACAACAGATTGGCTCGATGTTTTGAAACTACTTCTGACTTTTGCAACCGACACATGTGCAGTATATGTATCCATCATTCCGTACATTATTTGTGTTGCACGCCTTGGTGGCCTCCACAAAAGAATCGGTGCCTTCTACGAATCAAGCAGACATGGGCTCCAAACAGTACATCCATCATGATCCATATGTGAATAACAAGATGAATACAATGACCTAAAGATAGCAGATATGGCCTCTTTCCCTCCCTTCTGTGTGATCCTCCTACATGGCATGCAATCGAGGGACAAGAATGTCGAGCCGGTGAGCAGCCACGCACGGGGCGCAATCGAGCTGCCTCGTCCACTCCCTTGCCCTTCCCGATCGAAATCTGTTAGTGGTCCCAAGGAATATAGAGGTGTTGAGCAACACTAGCTCTAAATGAGATCTAAATTATGCATTCTAATAAATCAATAGTAGTAATGTGAACTAAAATGTATTGTTTAAGAAGTGCGATGATATGGACTGATCACGGATGGAAGACGAATAATTGATTAGAACTGGACATCAAGTATTCGTCTCCTTGATTAGCCATTTGCGAAAGCCAAGAAGCACGATGAATGAATGCAGAAAACATCGACCACCAAACTAGGCTACGTTGTTTGAGCCTTTTTGGCTACACAGATGCTTAACATAAAGCCTGCTACATAATATATACTTAGGGTATTTATATTAGCATGTGGTTCGTGAATTTTGTTGGGGTCAGTCGACTCCTACAAAATTCAGAAAATCTTAATTTAGTAAATTACTATTTGATTCCAGGTTCAATGTACAATATAGTTTAGTTGACCGATATGATATTTAAGGCTGGCTTTGCCGTGTTATGGATTTTACATGGAGGGTGGAGTGGTAGGAGAGTGGTAGGCAGGCGAGCTATTGGCAACAGGACAGGGGGCGGCCAGTCGCTGAGGAGGGAGGGCGTATCGGAGTAGTGGATAATGGTGGACAAGAGGAAGAAGCTAACTGTAGTGGACTATGTTACGTACTATTTCTATTATAAAAGAAATCAATTTCTTGTATTGTTCTAAATCAAACTATTTTGAAATTGATAGAATGTATTGAATAGAGCACTAATATTTATAACAGAAATTAGTATCATTACTATATATACGTACCATGAAATACATTTTCATAATATCCTTGTTTGGTATCATAGAGATGATATTATTCTTTTTATATATAAAGTTAGTAAAACTTAAGACAATTTTTTTTCTAATTACACAGTATAACTCAAACACTCACAACGCACACACCCCCCTATGAACACACTCATGCAAATCCTACGCTTATGAGTTTCTTGGAAGACTTGGCTAGCAAATCATGGATGAAGTCACCATAGATGCATCGCTATCAAAGGGAATGTCGCCTATTACTAAAAGCACAACGCTGTTAAATCCTGAAATATTCGCTCCCACGAGGAGTCGAACCCAGGATCTGAGGTGCTATGGAGGCTTTTATAACCATTGGGCTACAACCATTTTGCAAACTTAAGACAGTTTGATTAAGTACAGCTCTAGAAGTTTTGTTTCAGGATAGAGGATGAAATAGTGAAGCCCTATGCACAGGATCACTTTTTTTAAAAAAAATTATCACTGACATAAATGGGCTTGTGGCAGCAGTTCTTTCTAATTATGTTCTAGGCTGGATTGACCCAGTTGGACTCATCGTCGTAAGTGATATAAACAAGTCTAGGAAGTTCATTGGTATATACTATTTTAATAACCGTGTGAACATGCACGGTGTAGGCGTCTCAACTTAATCACTCCAAAGAGAAGGTAAGTTATTGTTAGATATAGTGGCCACATGCGATGGACAAGTTATTTTTTCCTTTCACAAACAGACATGATTACAACATCGTCATATAAGGACCTTAAGGATTGGTACTGTTGCTAGAACAGTTGGACCCTTTATTAATTTAATACTAACAAAAGTGTGACAAAGGGAAAAAGAAAACAAATAACTCTATGACTTCAAACAAGGAAGGACTACGATGGGCTCCAACTTTAGATTGGCTTATATGGAATTTATGGGTAGGCATTGCCATATCCAGAACCGGCACCAGAACCACCGCCATTGCCACCATTCTGACTAGTTCCTGTGCCACTACCATTGCCATTAGCACTTGCACCCGCATCACTTGAACCATACCAATACTTGTTAGCATAACTAGAGCCAGAACCAGTGCCACTACCGGATCCTTGAGCATTGGAATTCCAAGCACCTCCGGCTTGTCCTCCACCCCCACCCCCACCAGTTCCACCAGCATTAGAAGACTCTCCATAACCAGAATATGCTCCTTGACTATATGTACTAGATCCTGAACCTGACCCTGACCCTGAACCATATCCAGACCCACCGTATTGGCTAGCTCCACCACCTCCACCACCCCCTCCAGCACTTGCATGGGCACCATAAGGACCACTATCACCTGATCCTGTTCCAGCCCCAGAGCCGGATCCCCCGCCATTCACATATCCGCCACCCCCTCCCTGTCCTGTGCCAGTCCCATCAGCACTAGAGTATCTAGCCACCCTAACAGCATTGGCTAATCCCATGCTCATGAGGACAATGAGCCCTAGTGATACTAGCTTTGTGCCTGCCATTGTGAGCTAACACTATGGAGTGCTTGAGTTGAGATGACTTCCCAGTGAATGCTGCATAGGTATTTATAGTGCTTGAGGCCATGCAGTGGTTCTTTATCTACATAGCACGCACGTATGGTAGTGGTACGTATTTCAATAGGAGACCAAGTGAGGAGGCTTTTAAAATCCACTGGAATTAATGGAGCTTCTTAACTTGACCATTAAGTACGTGCAAGTAGCAAGGTGAGTACATGTTACGAATTGTCTTTGCACTGGTACTTGTTACGCTCTTTCTAGATGATCAGCTTGTACTTGTTACGTTTTCAAATAAATAATGGATGGCACACAATTTGGAAAGCCCACTGAAACTAAAGCTGCTTGCATTGCTCCGTTTTGTAAGTTCACTTAGGCCTTATTTAGATCCCCAAATTGGGGATCCCTAAATCACTGTAGTAGCATTGTGCTACACTGTAGCATTTTTGTTTTTATTTGGTAATAATTGTTCAAACATTGATTAATTAGACTCAAAACGTTCGTCTCGTAAAGTATAATAAAACTGTGCAATTAGTTTTCGATTTCATCTACATTTAATACTCCATACATGTGCCGGCATTTTGATGTGACGGAGAATCTTCTTTTGCATAGTGAATTTTGGGGTGAATTTGAGTAACTAAACATGGCCTTATTTGTATTCTTCGTCTCGATTTTCGGACCTGCACTCACACTAAATGTGTGAAAGATATTTTAGTGGCTGTAGTACTGCTTTGTCTCGTATATAGCTGAACGCTGGGTCTAGTTCCATAAAACCTATTGCTTTGAATTTATTTAGATTTCGTGTCTCTCTCCATAAAAACATGCATGCATACGACAATATACTTTCATGCATGCTCATGACTCTGCATTAATTTGACCATTCTCTCCAGCACTGTGAAACATGTACAGCTAGCCAGCTGGTGACACGAAAATCGACGAGATCACCCATATTATCCCAGGGTTTTATATATCTTTTGGGATCAGGCTCTAGCATTATACTAACATTAAAACTAGTAAACGACGACCTGCATGCATGAAGTCTCAACGGGCTTGTATGAGGATCAACACAGGCATCCCCTGATCACCCGAACGATTCTCTTCCTCTTGCAGTGGTTGACGTTGGAGAGGTACGGTGACCTCGAGGTTTTCGCAATGACTTTCACAAATTCAGTCATGGACTTAAGAACTACTCCTATGTGCAGTGTACATGGAAATCTCGATAAGAAAGACAGCTCGCAAGGTTAATTAATCAGTACAATGCAAGCTGTATTAGTAGGGAAACAATCCTTGAAGGCTTGAACCCTAAGCGTCCACTTGCAGTAGTTTGATAACAGTGTACGAAATTCTTGCACAGCCATACTAGCTAATCTGCTAATGTAACACTACTACTGTAAGGAAACATACTCTCAAAAAGAAAATGTAAGGAAACATTAAAAACGTTTCTTCTTTTGAACACAAGGACTGATCTGCTATACTTTTTTTCACAAATGCCTTGTCGGTTGCTTAACTACACCGTGATGACACCCAATGACTTGAGTGCATCGGCGTGTTGATGCTAATTAGGTCGTACACACCAGCAAAGTGCTAGAATGCTCAATAGAGGCAGGCCAAAATCAGCCTAGCCAACTTTTAGGTTGGCCGTCACTGAACAACCAGTTTGCACATGAATGCTTCACTTGGTGGCCCCAACAATGAGGGCGATATGCAAGACACATTGCTGGTGGAGCCTTGTTGGGAGCATGATAGAGAAGATTTGTTTTTCTTTCTTGTTGTAGGGCAACACTACCCTAATTTGTCTCTCTCAATATCCTTTAGAACCTTTATGCTTTTGTTTGTTACCTCGTCAACATTGTCTACCATTAATTCATGATATATAACAACAGATAGATCATTTTGCTTAGCCAAATCTATATGCATCTAGATTTAATTCAACGAGCAACATAGCTTCTTGTCCATATACTAGTTCAAAAGGAGTAACTTTAGAAGATATATGATGAGCTCATAGAGGTTCAGACAGAACTTCATGCTATCTCCTAGGATTGTCCTACATTTTCTTTTTGAGAAGCTTGATCAAAATCTTGTTACTTGACTCAGCTTGGCCATTAGCTTGAGCTTAATATGGAGATGAATGAAGCAACTTAATATTATATATAATGGGGCAATTTTGGGCTCTTTAGCCTAGTCTCTTGTCTGAGGGTTTTTGTCTTCCATTGGTGCAGAACAATTCAAATTTGACATGCCAGATGTTCATTTATACTAAGAGCATGAAAAGAAATCCAAGGTTTTTTTTTCAAATTGAATAAATACATCAAAGGAAAAAAATGATTAAAACCACAGTAGCAAACACTCGGTTCTAGATGCACAACCATCTCCAGCCCTACTCCTTAGCAAGGCAAAAATTGGTAGGCATATATTCACGTGCATGTGCAAAACACATAGCAGAATGATCCATTGGAATAGAGATTTCTTGAATTTTGGTAATAGCTGTAACATGTTTTGGCTATATACTACTATAGATTGCAACAGAAAAATTTGACTAGTACGTGTTCTCATGTTTGAATATTCTTATCATTGAGATTAATGGTTTTAGTTTGAAGCAACTAGAGCAACATGAGGATGTGAGGAAAATCATCAAATCTTTTTCAAGCTTGACTACAACTTGATCATCTCCATTCTCTAAGGTCCCGTTTGGATCCTTGGAATTGAATTTATTTTAATAATAATAGTTTAGACACATACTAATCAAGCTAATATGATTGTATATGGATTATATTTGTATATTATTGTTGGCTATACGAGAGAAATACTTAATGTTGCATTTCTACAGTCAGGGAGTGAGTTGAAGAACATATTATAAGTTGCAAAGTAGAAACATAGAATGGTGATCTATAGAATCAATTTCCATCTCCCACCCTACGAATTTGAAATAGGCTTATATGTGAACTTTGGAAAGTGATGGAATGTCAAATTCCAAGCCAAATAGTCTAAATTATTAAGTAGATTTTAATTTCTATAAATGAAAGTATCCAAACGGCCCCTAAGAGAATGACACCCAATGCAGCAATCAATAAAATATTGTTCATGAGCTTCGGATGAACATTGTGGCCAAAGAGAAAGAAACATATCTTTCACCTCCAACACTTCTTAAGCACATATGCAAGAACATGATGAAAATTCGAGAGTGGGTGAATAGTGAAGACACAAGCTGAAGTTCAAGTGATGAGTCAAACAGGAACTTCACCACCAAAGGGCTCCAAGCAAAGCCTCTTCTCTATGATATTATGCATTGCGTCATATGGACAAAGGTAATAAAAGGAATCTAAGAGATGACACCAGCACTTCGGATAATGGAGAAGACCCATTTATGAGCTAATCCATGAACAACAAAGGGCCCTTAAGAAGAAGTCTCATGTCAGGGCTCTCAAGGCTATTGAATTACAACATTTCTCATCAATTATAAGAAATTTTCTAGACAAGTTAAACTTGTTGGATGAGTTGTTGTCAAAAAAAAACTTGTTGGATGAGTTGAAACTATTTCTGATTTTTGCAACCGACATATGTGCAATATATGTGGATTGACCCAGTTGGAGTTATCGTCGTAAGTGATATAAACAACTCTAGGAATTTCATTGGTATATACTATTTTAATAACCATGTGAACACACATGATGTAGGCGTCTCACTTAATCACTCCAAAGAGAATGTAAGATTTTTTTTTAGATATAGTGGCCACATGGCGGACAAGTTATTTTTTTCCTTTCACAAACAGACATGATTACAACATCTTCATATAAGGACCTTACAAGACTGCTGCTATTACTAGAACAGTTGGACTAATTTAATATTAGCGAAAGTGTAACAAAGGGACAAAGAAAACAAATAACTCTACGACTTCAAACAAGGAAGGACTACGATGGGCTCCAACTTTAGATTGTCTTATTTGGAATTTATGGGTAGGCATTGCCATATCCAGTTCCGGCACCAGAACCGCCGCCACCGGCACCATTTTGACTATTTCCTGTGCCACCACCATTGCCATTAGCACTTGCACCCGCAACACTTGAACCATCCCAATACCTGTTAGCATAACTAGAGCCAGAACCAGTGCCACTACCAAATCCTTGAGCATTGGAATTCCAAGCACCTCCAGCTTGTCCTCCACCCCCACCACCACCGGCACCACCAGCATTAGAAGATTATCCTCCATAAGGACCATATTCAGAATACACTCCTTGACTATATGTACTAGATCCTGATCCTGATCCTGATCCTGACCCTGAACTATATCCAGACCCACCGTATTGGCTAGCTCCACCACCTCCACCACCCCCTCCAGCACTTGCATGGGCACCATAAGGACCACTATCACCTGATCCTGTTCCAGACCCAGATCCGGATCCCCCGCCATTCACATATCCACCGCCTCCTCCCCCTCCTGTGCCGGTCCCATCAGCACTAGAGTATCTAGCCACCCTTACAGCATTGGCTAACCCTATGCTCATGAGGACAATGAGACCTAGTGATATTAGCTTTGTGTTTGCCATTGTGAGCCACAACTAGAGAGTGTTTGAGTTGAGATGAGTTCCCAGTGAATGTTGCATGGGTATTTATAGTGCTGGAGGCCACGCAGTGGTTCTTTACCTTCATACTAGCATGCACACGTTAATGGTAATGGTGTTTCAATAGGAGGCCAAGTGGATGCTTTTAAAATCCACTGGAATTAATGGAGCTCCTTGCATTGACTTGACCATTAATAAGTACATGCAAGTAGCGAAGTGAGTACATCTTAGAGCAAGTATAATAATGGGCTGTAAGCAGGCTGAATGCTGAAGTGTAGAAGAGAGGGAAGGAAAGAGAGGAGAAACGGGCTATAAGCTTACAGCCGGCTTCGACACAAGAACCAACAAACTCTGTGAGAGAGACATGTGGGCCATGTATTAATTGTGAAGATGTAACCACTATATGAGTGGGCTGAGAGGTAAACTTTAAGGATTCATACAGCCAGCAGCTGGCTGTATTATTAGCCTTGCTCTTACACGAATGATCTTAGCATACTTGTTGTTACGATCTTTCTAGATAAGATCAGCTAAGCCTCATCTCCATCTGTAGATTATGTAGGCCGGCGCAAATTAGCATTTATTGGAGTTCGGAAGGCCCATTGAAACTAAAGCTGCTTTCTCCGGTTTGAGGTACGGTGTTCATATTTGTATTCTTCGTCTAAATATACAGAGAAGTTGGTTATTTCTGATTTTCGGACATACTAATGTGTGAAAAATTTTAGTGTCTCAACTGATTTGTCCCGTATGTATAGCTGAAAGCTAGGTTTAGTTCTATCAAAAACTATATTTTTTTGAACAAAGTGGCAGAAGCCCTGTCTTTTAATTAAGTAAGAAAAGAGTACCTGTACAAGGTTCCATTAAAAACTATTGTGTCGAATTTATTTTGGATGTCGTGTCTCTCTAGTCTCTCCTTGATGTGTGCATATATATTGCGTTGTTGGACAAAGACCCTATACAGAACTAAAAGGAATAGTACCAGCAACTTCCAACACATATACTTCATTTCACCCTACCTGAGAACAAAAGGAAAAGGGGTTTTTACTTCTGCAAGGATTATGGGCCCTCATGCTTGAAAATTAAACTTTTTCTTGGCTTTTGCTTGGGATAAATCGTTACGATTGATAAACTTGCAAAAAACATGCATACTGCAGTGAACTCAAATATGCATGATCCTCATGACTATGCATTTTTTTACCATTCTCTCCATCACTGTGAAACATGCACTACAGCTGGTGACATGACAGCCGAAAGATAATGAGATCACCCATAGTAATGTTACCCAGGGTTTATATATCTTTTGTGACCAGGCTCTAGCATTATACTAACAGTATTAGTAAACGACGACCTACATGCATGAAGTCTTAACGGACTGCTTGCATGCATGTTTGAAGATCTACACAGTCATCCCCTGATCACCCCAACGATTCTGTTCTCGTAGTGTGTGGTTGACATTGCAGAGGTGACCTCGAGGTTTTCGCAATGACTTTGACAAATTCAGGCATAAGCGCTTAAGAACTACTCCTATGTGTGCCTGGCAATCTCGATACGAAAGACAACTCACAAGGTTAATTAGTTACTACAATGCACGCTGTATTAGTAGCAAAATAATCCTTGAAGGCTTGAACTAGCATGGTGTTTGGTTCACGCTTTTTGCCCTGTTACCAGTTTACAGCGGCATTGGATACATCCCGCGCATCCCTATCCGTAGAACGAACCAAACAAAACTAGCTTTCCTTTAAACTGTAACCGGTAGCAGCATCATCCATTTTGCGTTTACGTTCCCATTCCTCAAAATGAACCAAACAGCACCTAGGAGTCTAGGACACCCTCAATGCTAATTTGCAAATAGCTAGCTAGATGAAGCCTGAAAATAATAATAAAAAATAAACATTGTAGTGGAGAGTCGCTAGCTACTTCATCTCTTTCCTTGATAGCTAATAGAATTGTTCTTAGACTAGCTATCTGGGAACCATTTGGGACGCTCTAAGCGTCGACTCACAGTAGTTGGATAGGTCAGGCAGAGATTGTCTCTAATAGCCGTCGGATAATATTGTGAAGAAAATGCTTGCACAGCCATACTAGCTAATGTAACAATACTAATGTAACGAAACATAAAAACTGTCTGTACCTTCGAAGGGAAGGATCGATCCGCTATTTTTATCCCCACAAATTCCTTGTCAGTTGGTTACATCTTGATGGCACCCATTGCTTAATTACACAGTGATGACACCTAGTGTGTTATGTGCTGGTAGGGTTGAGAGGAGAGAGTCGGCGGAGCTACAGTACCCATGGCGCTACCCTACCTGTGGGTACTGTTCACACGAGAGGGCGGCAGAGGGGCTAGGGCTGTGAGGGGTGCTGGGAACGCCGGGCGCGGGGCTTCGCTCACGGCCGTAGGGATGAAAACGGTACGGATATTTTCCGACCGTATTCGAGACCGAATTCGTTTAGAGGGGTTTTAATCCGTTCGTATCCGAGTCCGGATATTTAACATCCGATACCGTATTCGTATCCGAATATTTAAATCACATATTTATGATGTCGATATCCAATCGTATTCTATCCGACATTTTTTATACTCTCCGTATTCGAATCCGAATCCGGACATAAATATGAAAACAAATACGATATCAGTGATATCCGTCCGTATCCGTTCCGTTTTCATCCCTACACGGCCGGCAAGAGAGAAGGTTTTTCCTTCTAATCTCTTGCTTGATTAGATTGATACATCTCCTCTCCTCATATAGAGAAGAGGTCTTACTTGACCCCTAAGCAAGCGACTAATTAATCCTAACGGGCTAAGGCCCAATAGGCCCTTGACTCTTCTAACACTACACCCCACCTGGACATGCAGCTCGTCCTCGAGATGCAACTTAACGATGACACTAACGATGACTCCGCTAGACACAAACCTAACATCTAAAAACAAATCTTTTACATCTCGGCTTATTTTATTGACCTGAAATAGACTACGACTCTTTATTTTTTGACTCGTGAAGATACGGCGGACACCCTCTGTGTGATGGACTTGCATGTGTGTAGCCACCTGGATCCTATGGAGCCCACCGGAACGAGAGGGCTGCATGGGTACAGCCACCTAGAATTAGTCGCGATAGAGACCAGCGGAGACGTCCTCGCAGCGGCCGGCGGTGGAATGTGGTGGCGCTAGGCAGTGCGTCCCCGCCGGTGACAAGGAGGGGAGCGACTCCCCTACCGCTGCTGCCGCAGAGTTAGAGGTCGTTGCGCGCGGGAAAAACACCATACTTGCGCCTGGAGACAGCAGTGGGTCGGCGCAGTTGCTGGTGGCCGTCCCATGGGGCGAGGTCGCGCTTCGCTAAGCTGAGGTCGACCGTCGCCAAGGTCGCCTCGTGCATAGGCTGGCGCATTTCCTGCAGCCGCCGGCGCGCTAGGAGGCCGCGCGCCGCAGCCTATAGCCGCACCGCCGCAGACACCTTGCAGGTAAGCATCTTCCCTGCCGGCTCCGTCGTGATGTCCATCGCCTGCTCAATCTGCTGCAATGTTGGCTGGACCGTTGGCTGCACGTCTTGAAATGGCAGCAGCGTCGTGCCCGGTAGCAGCGTCATGCCGTAACCTGGCATCCCGTAGGGGAAAACCGGTGGCAGAGAGGTCACGGCCGATTGCGGCAGCGGCCAGTTGGCTGGTTGCAGCGGAGGTATGCCAAGGTAGGACTGGATGGTGGCGACGGAACGGACGAGATCGGTGATGGCCGCGGTCGGTGGTGGCGGTGGCTAGGAGGCGGGTGGTGGTGGCGGCGGCAGCAGGCTGGCCAGGGCCGCCTGCATGGCCGCCATATTGCGACTGAGCACGTCGATGTTGGCGCCCATCCGATCGATGACACCAGCCAGGGCTTCCAAGGTGAGCGGTGCGCCGGAGGACTCCGAGATCTCCGAGTGCATGGTGGATGCCGGCAGCGTGGTCGCCGCCGAGACTCCGGAGGTAGCGAAAGGTGTGGTCATCGTGCCCGAGATCTCCGATACCAGATTGTTATGTGCTGGTAGGGTTGAGAGGAGAGAGTCGGTGGAGCTACAGTACCCGCGACGCTACAGTACCCGCGGGTACTGTTCACGTGAGAGAGCGGCAGAGGGGCTAGGGCTATGAGGGCGCTGGGAACGCCGGCCGCGGGGCTTCGCCCATGGCCGGCAAGAGAGAAGGTTTTTCCTTCTAATCTCTTGCTTAATTAGATTGATACATCTCCTCTCCTTATATAGAGAAGAGGTCTTACTTGACCCCTAAGCGAGCGACTAATTAACCTTAATGGACTAAGGGCCAATAGGCCCTTGACTCTTCTAACACAGTGACTTGAGTGCATCGGTCTTATCTCATTGCGAGATACAATTAAGAAGAACTTAATAAACCTAAAACATTGTGCAGATCGATGGTCCTGGCTGTAATGCAAGTTGTGTGATGCGCCACAGATTTATGGAGAGATCTTCCAAGTTCTCTTTTTCCTGTTTTATAAAATATATGACATATATAAAGCCACATGATTCAGACATGCTGCATTTACCTCCATTTGAGACTACATGTAACAGAATACGACATGTTTGAAGTTAATTCCTGTAGCCCGCAATCTATATACTATCAGGATGTGGTTGACGACGGTGCTAAAAAAAGTTCATTCCCTGGTCAGCCAGTCAGCATCACCAGAATTTCTAGCTAGGCCAGACTGGGGCTGGGGTGGGGGGTGTGGGGGTGGCTGGCCAACCACCCCCATACAAATCGGGCATTTGTAACAAAGTTCTTTAACTTCTCGAGATCTACAACTTTTATTTTCGTTATTTCTCCATCTAAAGTCGTTTGAAAAAATTTAAATTTTAGTGTTTAATTTTTACTATTCAGCGTCTATTTGTAGGGGCGGCTCAATATAGAGCCGCCCTTGAGCCGCCCCTATCGAGCCATTTGTAGGGGCAGCTTATAACACCAGCAGCCCCTATAAATGAATTTATAGGGGCACCTCATTTGGGCACCATTTGTAGGGACGACTCAATATAGAGCTGCCCTACAAAAAAAGGGAGCATTGCTACAAATCCTTTCTGTAGTAATGTAGCCCACTAACCTGGCATGACCAAGCTGGCCTGATTACTAGTCGCCTGATGCGACCATTAGTTTCCTGTAGCACCCGATTTTAAGAACAAAACCAGATACACACCATATGTGAGCCCAGGAAGTCAAATCTCACATATAGCTACAAATAAGGGTAATATCAAATGACAATGCTTAATATATAACGTACTTATTATAAAAGATATAACCTTAGATAGCAAACAACGGAAAGACAACTCCGGTCTTTAGGTGAAGACTCCACTTCACAGGGACAACTGACTGGTTGATCACAAGCCTGTCTGCTCCAATCTCTGGAAATCTGGTATATTTGTTGGACATCAGTTGCAGCTGGAGTCCATCATACAGTCCCTTCAGAAAACGGCGCTGTTTATCAGAATCCCTAGCCACTTCAGCTGGGGCATATCGCGACAATTATGCAAACTTGTCGCATTATTCCGTCACAGACATGGACCCTTGCTTGAGAGCCCGGAACTCCTCTTGCTTCAGTTCAATAAGTCCCTCAGGGATGTGATAGGACCTAAAGCTTTCCGTGAACTCTTTCCATGTGACCTCTGGAGCATTCTCTGGACGTTCATACTGGAATGACTCCCACCAATCCTGAGCAGCTCCTTGGAGTTGGCCTGAGGCGTACAAGACTTTCTCCAAGTCGTTGCACTGTGCAATGTTTAGCTGCTTTTCCACAGCTCTCAGCCAGTCATCCGCCTCCATAGGTTCAGAGGCATGTGTGAACACAGGTGGGCGTCCTTTCAGAAACTCACCACGTTTGTCACGGACCTGCACAGGTGGGGGTGCTCCTGCTGGTTGCTCACCGAGACGGTCCATCACTGTCTGCATGAGCTGCGCTTGCATGGCCATCGACTGCTCAATGGTCACCGGCGGTGGCGGAGGTGGATCCACCAAAGCTCCGTGTCCACGACCACGGCCACGGCCTCTGCCACGTCCTCCTCTGGCGGCCATCTGTTTCCAAGCAAATGTGCAAACTTTTAGAGATCTTCCAAAAATTTATAAATTATTTACAAAAGGTAAATAACATAACTGAAAATTTCTGGACGAGTGTCTACAACAGCAGACCGAAAACTGGAGTGTAACTCAAGTTCCAGAAATCCAAAATATGCGTGGCATACATCGTTGGAAAGCTTAAAGAGTCTGCTACAACTTTTGTATAGAACTTTTTCACTGATACGGACGGCAACATCATCAAAAACTGAGCCAAACAATTTCTGTTCTAGGTTACAGACTGCACAGACTTGCCAGGTTGTAGCAGGCATATCTCTCAAACCAGAATTGATAATGAGGTGATTCCAGTGGGAAATGAAAGGTACACAAGTCTAGTTCTTTCCACAAAAAATTCATAATTTTCGGACATAGAGATTTAAAGATATGAGACAAACATTGCAGACTGCTCTGAGAAACAGCACAGCAGTAAAGCAGAATTTAAACCCCAACTAAGTTAACAAACACTAACTTAAGGTTTTGATAAAAAGAACATGTGGACAAGCCCACACTGTTCCTGCAATCACGCAAACTCCAAATCATTCAAGTTCATCATCACAACCAATAAGACAATTAAAAGTTCACAACACACACATAAACTTGACACGACTCTCGATTCTAAAACGCATTCAGCAAGGCGGGGCTGCAAACATCTAAGGAGCGCGATCCACCATGGTGAACACCCTGGCCTTCTTCTTGTAAATGGTAGGCTGTCCTAGCTGAACGGCCATCTCATCTATCTGGTTCTGAAGGGGCTTTTCAGATTTTTGCGCTGCACGAAGCTCTTCCCTGAGTGCTTCGTTGACCTCCTGCATGGCGCTGAGGTGCCTCACTGTGGTGTCCAAGGTGGGATCAGAAGCTGGAGGAGCCAACACCGCCCATGTCTTCTCCCTTGAGTCGTAGCGTGGAAGATACCGGTAGCGATCATTCTGCATGTCCTCAAAACGTCGACCATGGTAGTGCAGGTACGCCGCCTGCGCAACATCTTCCATGCTGTCATAGGCACTGGCACGCCTGGCTCGGGGGCTATGGGTGGTCACAACATCCTGAGATTGGTCGGTGTTGTTCCAGGCGGTGATGATCACATTGGTCTTCCAGTACGTCGCCTCCACTGGATGTGTGTGCTCCGCACAGTAGTACTTCACAGAAGCAGCAAACTCTGAATAGTACTCAGCTAGCATGGTGGTGAGGAGGTTGTGGTAATGGGCATCTTCGGGAGCTTCCTTAAACTTGTTCCTGGTGGTCCAGCCTATCTCTTCTGGCTCCTCTGATGCAGCTAGGGAGGGCACTGGTGTTGGTGCAGAAGCGGCCTGGGAAGCTGGTGGAGGTGTAGCAGTGGGGGCTGGCGCATCCACAGGTGGGATGGGTGCAGCCACGGGGGTCGAAACAGGTCCGTCAGATGCAGCAACTGAAAATGCCTCCTCCTCCATGGGTTCCTCCTCTTCCTCGTCAGTGATGTGGGCGACCTCTGGCTCCACTGGTGGTACCGCTGGTGGTGCTAGTGGAGCAGGTGCTGCTGGAACGAACTGGGCGACGTAGGCAGCGGCACTGAGGCGAGGCATCTATAGTTTTGATATAAAATATTATCAGAGTCAATATTTTATGCAATAGAATAAGAAATAGAGCATAAAATTTTAATAAAATATCAAGATGGAGATAGTAGCAAGCAAAGAAATAAAGTCAAACTCCTAGAAACGACCATTTCTATCTAGGTTTGCGTCCTACAGTCGACACAGCTTTGATACCAATTTGTCACACTCCAATTAAAGGACAATATAGAGTGCATACATCTTATGTGCGCCCCAGGAATAGTCGCACACATAAGCTGACAAATTAACAAAAGTATCATCACCATGTACATACATAACGTTATTACATCACGTAGTTCTTACATAACCAGCGGAAAAGGAAATAGCAACTCTCAGGCGTAGTGTCTGATCCACAGGGAAGGACGACTGGTTGACCCAAACCTAGAAATCTTCCGGGAAGTCCTCGTAGAAACTGTCATCTGTTACCCATCCGGGATTTTTATCCAAAAACAATATAGCAACAAGTGTGAGTACATTTGTACTCCGCAAGTATAGTATGAGGATTCATGAGGCTCAAAAAGGATAGACACGGTTGACTGCAGTTAACACTTTTAGTAGATCAACATTTCATTATTAATCATTATTAAGTTATGCTCAAACTCCCATTTAACCCACATGATCCACTACTAGAATTAAGAAGAGAAAGCAACAGTGTGATCTCATCATCATCTTCATAGTTCATCCACATATCTAGTAACCATTTATTCTGTGAGTTTTCCGAGCCGCTCGTGTCCGTGAGCACGGCTGTTATAACAGTTTTAACACTCTGCAGAGGTTGTGCATCTTTACCCGTGAGTCGTGTTACCCGTATGCCCGGGGCCCGTCGACCCCCTAACACTTCCAAGGTGAGCAGGCAGGGTACACTATGAAGCCTTCCATAGGCCTCTTCTAACATGTTAGGGCCGCGAGGTTTCCTCGACAGGCAGATATAGAGAACCCCCCTTTCGATGGCACAATTCCCGCAGGCTATACACATCAGAACAGAGGCAGTTCTATACCCAAAGTGGCAAGCCCCTCTTGCGCCCTTTCGGGTAACCTCTAACAAGCTAGAAAAGATCCTATTACTGAGCTAAAGTCAGAGCCATATGACTCTCACGGTTGCACTGTATGTCCCAGCTTTTGCCCTACAGACAAGTCCTTACGGAGAGTTTAGGGCAACATGATCGACATCATTTGCACCATCACCCTATATTTCAATTATTACCATCATGTTTATCCGTTTGTTCCATTAATCATAGTATTGATCATGTTTGAATAGAGCACTAGCATTCTACCCATATGCAACAAAACCCATAGGTATCGAGATATAAGTCATAAATGGCTAGGATGTCCTTATAGTCGAGCAATATTAGACACATGCATAATGAGTAGATTATATAATGAATAGGAATCAAGGAAGGCCCATGCTATACTTGCCTTGGTTCACAAACTTGTGTTGGTCCTGCTGGTCTTTGAAGAGTTCTTGGTCTCCAACGTTTTCCTCACCGTCTGAACGCGACCAACACGGCAGCATACAACATTCCAAAAGCATTCATGCAAAGCAAACATTCCTATCATTAGAACATTACACCAACAGTATTGAAATCAAGATAAAATGTTTGTAAAACTAATCTACGTTTTGCTACGATCGCGTCAACGCGAAGTTCACGAAGAACGGAGCTAAAATGCGAAAGTTATGAGTAAAACGGGTTTTCCTATCGCCCTATATTTCATTAATTATAATCATGAAATTAAAAGTTCCAAACTTGACTAACAGTAGCTCCAGTATGTAGCTTATGAAATTACGAAGCTAACGCGATTTGAATGGATCAATTCGGAGTTAAAACGACAATTCTATAAGCGAAACAGTTCGAATGGCATTTCTGTAAATACTGAAAGCGTACTTTTGACTTAAACAGTGAAGTTTACGCTTTCCAAACGGGATTGCGTATTCGGGAAAATACACTAAGGACGGCGGATTAGGACTTAGAAAAGTCCAGGGGCTCTTTAGTAAATTTACCGTATCTTCTATTTCAGGCCGTAGATCTCGCGATGGACGGTTCGGATTAGACGTGGGGGGGGGGGGGGGGGGGGGGGTTGGCCGGCCGGAACAGGGTCGCCGGCGGCCAGGCACCATGGCCGGCGACAGTGGCCTCGCCGGAGCGCGCGGTTAGGGCCTATGGTCCACCAAATTGACCACCAAGGACACCCGTGAGAACGGGGGGTAAGGGGGGTCGCGGCCATGTCGTAGCGGCGGCCGAAAACGGGGGCTAGCGCGGTGGCCGCCATGGCCGGCGACCATGGCCCGCGAAGCTCGTGGCCAAGGCCCAAGAAACCAACAAAACGAGAATTAAACTACTCGGGGAGCTAGAGGGAGGCCGGGGGGTGCTCACCGCGGGGAAGAAAGGGGACGGCGATGCCCGGCGGCGTCGGTCCGAGCGAGAGAGAGAAGACGGCGGACGGCGTCGATGAAGCTCCTCCGTGCGGCAGCAACGAACTCCGAGGCACGGGCGAAAATGGAGTGGAGAGGGGCAGCAGGGGGCGGCTCGGTGCGGGCTTCGATTTAAAGAAGCCAGGCGCGAGGAGGGCGCTCCCACGACGCGCGTCGTGGCGGCGGTTGCTGCAGCGCCAGGCGCGGGCGGTTGCCGAGCCGCGCGGTGAAGAGGACGGCCTGACACGCGGGGTCGGGCTATCAGCGGTTGGGCGCGGGAAGCAGGTGCGCGATGCTGGGCCGGCGGTTGCTTGGCCGAGCTGGGCCAGAGCGCGGGGCTGGGCTGAGCGGTTGGCGGGCCGAGAACAAGGGAGAGGGGGAAATCGGCCAGCGGGCCAAAATGGAGAAAAGAGGTAGGGAGAGAAAAGAATTTCTTTTCTCTTTCCAAATCAAGTTTTCCAATTCATTTTCAAACCAAATTTTGAAATCATTTTTAGATTTTGTCAAAACCAGTCACCACAATAAATAAAATGCATCGGCATGAGTGCATCAACATGTAACTAACCCTTATGATTTATTTTATTTTCACCAATTTTTATTATTCCCTAAATTGAATGCATAAACAAATTCATAATTAAATCAATTTTATCTATTTCGAAACAATGCAAAATCTAGGGACCTCAAGAAGAGGAAGCTCCAGGGACAGGCGTCGGGTAGCAACACTCGCCCGCGAGCTTTCCCGCAGCAGGGTTTTCAGCAGAGGAACCAAGGGCCACCCAATCAATGGAACAAAGGCCAGTACCCCCAGAGGAACCAGTACCAGCAGCGCCCCCAGTACCCACCGCAGTTGGGTAATCAGAGTCAGCAGCGCCCCCAGCAACAGCAAGCTAGCAACCAAGCACCACGTCAGGGAGTGCCCAACAATGCCCCAATCAAGAGTGGCACCCCAGGCAACCCCAATGCCTATTACAACTGTGGAGAGGTGGGACACTATTCGTACCAGTGCCCAAAGAAGCAGAACCGGCAGGCCCCGCAGAACCAGCAGAACAACCAGAGACCCAACGCTAGACCTCCGTTCACTGGCAAGGTGAATCATGTGTCGTCGGAATCAGCTCAGGAGGCGCCTGAGGTTATGCTGGGTACGTTTAGCGTCAACTCCATCTCCGCTACCGTACTTTTTGATTCCGGTGCCTCGCATTCTTTCATATCCCAAGCTTTTGTTAGAATGCATAGCATACCCCTGTGTGCCATGAAGGATCCCATGCTAGTAAATTCACCGGGGGGTAGCATGCCCGCAAATTATTGGAGCCCTTCTACTAGTATATTCTTAAGGGGGGTAGCTTTCAAGGTAAATCCAATTGTTCTGAGAACCGCTGGAATTGACCTCATCCTGGGAATGGATTGGATGAAGCAACATAGGGCAGTGATACAATGTCAGGAGAAATCTGTGGTTGTGACATCTCCAAGTGGTGATAGAATTTGTGTCGAAGTGGAAGTGCAAGCTCAACCTACCGCCACCGTCAATCAGCTGAGCGATGTTGCTAACCAGGAGAACCAGGTGGTGGATGAATTCCCGGACGTGTTCCCCGATGAATTGCCAGGTATGCCACCCGATCGCGACATCGAATTCCTTATCGAGCTTTTACCTGGGACTGCACCCTTAGCTAAGAGACCATATAGAATGGGGGTAAATGAATTAGAAGAACTAAAGAAACAAATTAAAGAATTACAAGAGAAAGGTTTTATTCGTCCTAGTTCTTCACCTTGGGGAGCACCTGTTATATTTGTGGATAAGAAAGATGGCACACGAAGGATGTGTGTCGACTATAGGTCCCTTAATGAAGTCACAATCAAAAACAAGTACCCACTCCCTAGAATTGATGATTTATTTGATCAGCTGAAAGGTGCTAGTGTGTTCTCAAAAATTGACCTCCGTTCTGGATATCATCAACTAAAAATTCGTGCATCTGACATACCCAAGACAGCATTTACTACCAGATATGGCCTTTATGAGTACACAGTGATGTCTTTTGGACTGACAAATGCACCTGCATACTTTATGTATCTAATAAACAAAGTATTCATGGAGTACTTAGATAAGTTTGTAGTGGTATCAGAGCAATGCTGACTGTAGGACACAAGCCTAGTTAGCAATTGGTCGTCTTAAGGTTTAGGAATTGCTATAAGACCCTTGTTCTATAAACCTTGATATTTCTCCTCTATTATTTCTGTACCCTTGATATTCATCTCTTTCTTGATACTTGTTTAAGCCTTTGCTCTCATCTTCACTCCTTGCTTTGATATGCTCTTAGAATCTTGTCTCTTACCATCTTCCTGTGACATCGGAAGCGGAGCTTTAGGATATTTGCCCTTAATATGAATAGAACGATAGCATCGCAAGCTGAGTCAATGATTGAAGTATGCACCTTAATTGCTTGTTGAATTTTCATTATGCATGTGCTTGTTTTGGATCTTTGTAATGATTGTAATGATCTTGTGGGGATTTTCCACAATTTCATTTAGTCTATAGGCCTAAGGCATAAGGATTAATGAAGTAAATATGCGGGTTTTGGTTTTCTCCTGTTTTATCCATCCTGTTTTCTAGAGCAGTCTGTGTTCATCATGATATATCTCCAGATCTGGGCATCCAAAAGTTATGAAACTTTTATAGATAAAAGAAGACTCTTGTATGTTTCATCTGCCGCTGGAATCAATTCCATAGCTATTTTGGTTTGGGAGTTATGGAAATCACAAGATGATATAGTTGTGCTATCTGAAACCTGGAGTAGTTTTGGGGTGCACAGTTTTCGACCAAATTATGTTTGGAATCAGAAAAAGTGTTCTATACAAAAGTTGTAGAGGATTTCAACAGCTTTCCAACAGTATAAATTACAACTTCATTGGATTAACAAAATAGGAGTTACAGCTGTTTTCATGCGCTGCTGTTTTTCTACTCATAAGGAATTTCAGACTTCTTGTTCTTACTTATACACATGAGTTTCCGTGGGATATCAGAAGGTCATTATGATGGTTAACTCACTTGGAAGAAGATGCAAGCTACCCTTTGTTGTCCCCTAGTTGATCTCTCTTAAGGGGGGTAGCCGAGTAAAGAAGTAACAAGATGAAGGTTTCTTACATTCAAGTACTCCACCTGAAAGAATTAGTTATCCCTAGGGTTGAGAAGTCACCATCAAGCACAGTTGGGTGTTTGAACTTCACCATACCCAAGACAAGTCAGCAACAATGACAAGGCAAGGAGATATGGTTCATCTACAGTTGGTTCTATAGAGACTCGGAAGATTCGTTGTGACATCAATTATGGCAATAAATTTTTGATTCAAGGAAGATCTCTACTTGGATAAGTTATCTCAAATGGTGGAATTATGGGAAACTTAAGAAAGCTAATGATGTGTTGAGTTGGAACCCACCAAAGGATGCGAGATGTGAGTGAGATTTAAAGTTTTCATAGGAATAGAAGATATCGTCAGAGGTTCATTGGAGGCATTATAATCTTGGATATAAGGGTGACATCCACAAGGATCGTAAGAATCTAAAGGATATCTTCGCTAAGTTGGTTTTGATCTTATGAAATCATCGATGAATTAGAGCGATCAAGGATTATGACATGGAAGTGTGTTATCGTCTGGAGAAGCAAAAGTTGTTGCTGATGCTCCTAGCATAAAGAGTGAGCTAGGGAGGTTCGGTCGACACCAAGGTTGAGTTGTGTGAGAAACTTGAGTGGTGTCACCTACACTACAAAGTTGGTAATTAATAGTGATCACCTTGGAACAAAAGGAATTGCAAAGGTCAATTGGAGGAATGGCATAAAGGGCTAAGGGATTGTGCTTAAGAGTTGATCAAGCAATTAGGAGCAAGGTTGTAACAACATGCAAGCTACAACGTGATCGTTATGAGAAAATGAAGAAGATCCAAAGACAGAGCATGTACATCTCTTTGATCACCGTCTTCCGAATCTCGAGGACGAGATTCCTCTTAACGGGGGTAGAATTGTAACACCCTAGATTTTGCATTGTTTCGAAATAGATAAAATTGATTTAATTATGAATTTGTTTATGCATTCAATTTAGGGAATAATAAAAATTGGTGAAAATAAAATAAATCATAAGGGTTAGTTACATGTTGATGCACTCATGCCGATGCATTTTATTTATTGTGGTGACTGGTTTTGACAAAATCTAAAAATGATTTCAAAATTTGGTTTGAAAATGAATTGGAAAACTTGATTTGGAACAAGAAAAGAAATTCTTTTCTCTCCCTACCTCTTTTCTCCATTTTGGCCCGCTGGCCGATTTCCCCCTCTCCCTTATTCTCGGCCCGCCAACCGCTCAGCCCAGCCCCGCGCTCTGGCCCAGCTCGGCCAAGCAACCGCCGGCCCAGCATCGCGCACCTGCTTCCCACGCCCAACCGCTAATAGCTCGACCCCGCGTGTCAGGCCGTCCTCTTCACCGCGCGGCTCGGCAACCGCCCGCGCCTGGCGCTGCAGCAACCGCCGCCACGACGCGCGTCATGGGAGCGCCCTCCTCGCACCTGGCTTCTTTAAATCGAAGCCCGCACCGAGCCGCCCCCTGCTGCCCCTCTCCACTCCATTTTCGCCCGTGCCTCGGAGTCCATTGCTGCCGCACGGAGGAGCTTCGTCGACGCCGTTCGCCGTCTTCTCTCTCTCGCTCGGACCGACGCCGCCGGGCATCGCCGTCCCCTTTCTTCCCCGCGGTGAGCACCCCCCGGCCTCCCTCTAGCTCCCCGAGTAGTTTAATTCTCGTTTTGTTGGTTTCTTGGGCCTTGGCCGCGAGCTTCGCGGGCCATGGTCGCCGGCCATGGCGGCCACCGCGCTAGCCCCCGTTTTCGGCCGCCGCTACGACATGGCCGCGACCCCCCTTACCCCCCGATCTCACGGGTGTCCTCGGTGGTCAATTTGGTGGACCATAGGCCCTAACCGCGCGCTCCGGCGAGGCCACTGTCGCCGGCCATGGCGCCTGGCCGCCGGCGACCCTGTTCCGGCCGGCCAACCCCCCCCCCCCCCACGTCTAATCCGAACCGTCCATCGCGAGATCTACGGCCTGAAATAGAAGATACGGTAAATTTACTAAAGAGCCCCTGGACTTTTCTAAGTCCTAAACCGCCGTCCTTAGCGTATTTTCCCGAATACGCAATCCCGTTTGGAAAGCGTAAACTTCACTGTTTAAGTCAAAAGTACGCTTTCAGTATTTACAGAAATGCCATTCGAACTGTTTTGCTTATAGAATTGTCGTTTTAACTCCGAATTGATCCATTCAAATCGCGTTAGCTTCGTAATTTCATAAGCTACATACTGGAGCTACTGTTAGTCAAGTTTGGAACTTTTAATTTCATGATTATAATTAATGAAATATAGGGCGATAGGAAAACCCGTTTTACTCATAACTTTCGCATTTTAGCTCCGTTCTTCGTGAACTTCGCGTTGACGCGATCGTAGCAAAACGTAGATTAGTTTTACAAACATTTTATCTTGATTTCAATACTGTTGGTGTAATGTTCTAATGATAGGAATGTTTGCTTTGCATGAATGCTTTTGGAATGTTGTATGTTGCCGTGTTGGTCGCGTTCAGACGGTGAGGAAAACGTTGGAGACCAAGAACTCTTCAAAGACCAGCAGGACCAACACGAGTTTGTGAACCAAGGCAAGTATAGCATGGGCCTTCCTTGATTCCTATTCATTATATAATCTACTCATTATGCATGTGTCTAATATTGCTCGACTATAAGGACATCCTAGCCATTTATGACTTATATCTCGATACCTATGGGTTTTGTTGCATATGGGTAGAATGCTAGTGCTCTATTCAAACATGATCAATACTATGATTAATGGAACAAACGGATAAACATGATGGTAATAATTGAAATATAGGGTGATGGTGCAAATGATGTCGATCATGTTGCCCTAAACTCTCCGTAAGGACTTGTCTGTAGGGCAAAAGCTGGGACATACAGTGCAACCGTGAGAGTCATATGGCTCTGACTTTAGCTCAGTAATAGGATCTTTTCTAGCTTGTTAGAGGTTACCCGAAAGGGCGCAAGAGGGGCTTGCCACTTTGGGTATAGAACTGCCTCTGTTCTGATGTGTATAGCCTGCGGGAATTGTGCCATCGAAAGGGGGGTTCTCTATATCTGCCTGCCGAGGAAACCTCGCGGCCCTAACATGTTAGAAGAGGCCTATGGAAGGCTTCATAGTGTACCCTGCCTGCTCACCTTGGAAGTGTTAGGGGGTCGACGGGCCCCGGGCATACGGGTAACACGACTCACGGGTAAAGATGCACAACCTCTGCAGAGTGTTAAAACTGTTATAACAGCCGTGCTCACAGACACGAGCGGCCCGGAAAACTCACAGAATAAATGGTTACTAGATATGTGGATGAACTATGAAGATGATGATGAGATCACACTGTTGCTTTCTCTTCTTAATTCTAGTAGTGGATCATGTGGGTTAAATGGGAGTTTGAGCATAACTTAATAATGATTAATAATGAAATGTTGATCTACTAAAAGTGCTAACTGCAGTCAACCGTGTCTATCCTTTTTGAGCCTCATGAATCCTCATACTATACTTGCGGAGTACAAATGTACTCACACTTGTTGCTATATTGTTTTTGGATAAAAATCCCGGATGGGTAACAGATGACAGTTTCTACGAGGACTTCCCGGAAGATTTCTAGGTTTGGGTCAACCAGTCGTCCTTCCCTGTGGATCAGACACTACGCCTGAGAGTTGCTATTTCCTTTTCCGCTGGTTATGTAAGAACTACGTGATGTAATAACGTTATGTATGTACATGGTGATGATACTTTTGTTAATTTGTCAGCTTATGTGTGCGACTATTCCTGGGGCGCACATAAGATGTATGCACTCTATATTGTCCTTTAATTGGAGTGTGACATTTCCATTAACCACTAACTCCATAAACCCTACCTCCAACAGCACCTCCCATCGTTCCCACTCCCCCTCCTCTAGCATAGGCTTTCTTCGCCCAGTGACAATCTATTTCCCTACCTCTGATATCGATCCTTCATCGCCTTCCCTTGATCCCATGTGTTGGTATTTATTAACGCAAACAGAAAAGATCTACAAGCGCACGGATTCCATTGTAGCTCTAACCCGGAGGGTTTTAAATATCGTATCCACAGGGAAATGTGTGAGTCAACTACGTGTTCTAACTTAACCAGAAAAGGTGAATGAGTTGGAAATATAAATAAGGTGGGAACAACTAAAGTGAAAACAAGACTAAAACGTAGGAGAGGATCAATCTAGTATGGGGTCGATAGTAGGAGTATAGAGAGGATAACTCGATCAGGGTTTCTACTTCTAACTTGGGCAGTCCACATCTTCTACTATTCAACTGGGGAATTACTATAGAAGACCGCAAATAGAGTACAAATCTACCACGTAATTATATATCCTGCTAGGCCTACAGACGGGAGGTGGACTACAGAGGACTCAACGAAGCTGTCACCTTCGCGATCTACCACCAATCCGGAATATAGGGTACATCTACGAGTAACCCTAGTCTAAGCGTCATGCTTATACTACGAATTATACTCTAACCTAGTCCACTAGATTAAAGCACTCAAAAGAGACTCGCAAACCAGAAGAATAATATAAACATGAATCTTACTTGAATCAGAAGTTGATTGCTAGAGTGTGAGCCATCTCAGGAGCAAGCCCACATAGAGCCCGATCCTGCCGAAGTACAAGTTGTTGAAGAGGCACCGACAGGCCAGCACCTCCTCCGAACTCCTCCCTCGCTCTCCATCTCTCTACTATCTAGAAGTCTAGATCTATTCTAAATTGGGAGTTGAGAGGACATCCATTCGTGGGACACCTCTCTTCCCCAAACCTTAGCTTTTCTCTTGGAGGTGATTATGATGATGGAGATAGTGCTTTGGGGGGTCCTGGGCTGCTTATATGGGGGCGCCTGGCCTTCCCTCCACCTTGGGCTAGCGATGTGGTACTAAACTTTCCACCATATCTCATTAAAATACTCATAGGCCTTAATTAGCCAAATTCTGATTTAGGCCCATTTAATCCCGTAGCTCTATGAAGGAGGCCTTTCCCTTTATTTGTGAAATTAATATCTTTTTATTCTGGCCTCCAAATATAGCAAATAATATATCCGTTTCGATCGGCTCGACGAGGCCTTCGCAATGGTTCCTTTAATTCATCATTTGAGGTACTTTTATTCAGTGAAAAATTCAATCTCCTACAAAACAAGTGAGAACACCAAAACTCGTGGAACTTGTTAGTTTTAAACCCTACAATTATGCTTTGTGGTTCATATCATGTCATATTAAGCAATAGTTGATGGATAAAATTGAGAATTAGTGACCGTCCACAAGTTCCTCTAAGCTTACCCTTTCCTAGTCCCTGAGCAAAGCTAATCTCAACAATGGATCAGGAGTTGCTTCAATGCTTTCACGCTTCAAAGTACACATGCATTCAAACAAGAATTCTCCTCCGGATTAGAGCAAACCATTTTAACTTCAAACTTACCCATTACCTTCAACTATGGAGCTTTTGGCCTTCATTTGGTTCTTGAGTAGTTGAAAGATAGAACAATCAAGTCAAGCATTGCGTCTTGAGTCCTTCGATCAACCTTTATTCTGGAGTTTTTATATATTTTCAAAATAAAACTCAGAGATTCCTTTTGTATGATCCTTTCTGGTCTCTCATATTTGGTGTTTTTGGATCCTTTCCTAGGCAATGATGGTGTTTTGCCTTCTCTCTTTCACTCAGAATATGTGGTATTTTTGGAATAAGATAGAGTAGCATCATGCCTCCTCTCTCTCACCCTATAACTAATAACCTTATATGGAGCTGAGGGTGGTTCAAGGATATAGCATACTTACCTTGCATATGTTGCTTAGTCAAAACCGGGATCCTCAGAGGGGAGACCATACCCTTAGATCAAGATGTGCATGTGTGTGGAAGTATTTGGTGGCTAATCTAATTCTACTTTGCTCCTAGAGAGACTACCTCCAACTAAAGAATTTATAAAGAACTTTGCTGTGGAGGTCTTAGGATATCTTCTTTCTCCTTTCTTTGATAACAATGATGAACTTCTAGGCATAGAGATCATTGACTTCTCTCCTTTTTTATTTTTTCTTTCTTTTTCTTTTTTTACAAAGGATCTCCTGCCTCTTACTTAGGATATAATGAACTTGGAGAAGAGATAAATCACAATTTTGGAGCATTTATTTAGAAACCTAACAATCTTTTTGGATGTTCTCCCAGTGTAGGAGATAGATTTTTGGGTGAAAAGACATGTTTTTGCGTACTCCTAGGGTAGGAGCAGCATGATATATGTGAGTGTAAGTGATCTTGATCTTGGGAGCATGACCATCCTCTCGACAAGGGTCTCACACGGGTTGACCAAACTCAACACAAAGCAAGCAGCCTATGAGCTAGTTTTTCTATTCTAGCAAGCATATATATATATATGGCTATGATAGGAATTAAAGCTCTCGTCATACAGGAACTCATCATGTGGTAATTTTTAAGTCTTTCAAAAGATAAATCTCCAGAACTCAGGTGTCACTAGGAACAAGATAAATAGTAGCTCAAACCTTCTCATATCATATCCGTCAACTACCTAGACTTAGATAAGCATTCGCTACCCACAAGTTTCAGGTTCTGAGTAAATCCTAGGTCAAAACAATCATTTTCAAAACTCGGGAGAGTTTGAGGTTGAAAACTAGGCACTTGAAAGGAATTACGGCAGAGCAACTATTCATTATTTCCATAATAGAGATTATGCTGAGTGCTCTCTATTCACAAACTGATTTAAGCAAACTTGACACACTCTATCTAACACACATTATTATGAAATAGCACAATATAAAACAAATACTCGACTAGATAAAGTAGATACAATAAATATCCATAAATATTTAAAAGTATGTTTCCTGACCATAATTATATAAGTGTGAACCTTCATGTGCTCACTATTTTTTCTTTCTTTTTGAGTTTATTTATAAAAAGAAAACTTTAAGGAGGTAAGGATACTTACTTGGAATACACGGGGATGCCTTCCCCCAATCGAAATGTTGACGTAGTCGTTCGATCTTACAATGTAGCAAACTGGTAGTGGAGATGTACATCTTCTGTCAGAACATTGATTGATGTTGATGACTGATGAGACAATGCTCCAACAATGGATAGAGCATCCACTTGCTTATCAGCTCTTTTTGGTCCTTCAAATCCTCCCGGCGAGGGTTCATTGTTTTAAGTCCTCTGAATAGGACTTCTCACCATGTTTATTTCTTAGGTACATTATTTTGATCCCAAGAAGGAAACCTTGAAGACTGCACTTATTGATATGGTATCACCCATGTTCTTCGTTCATCCAGCAAGTTGAAGTGAAGTATTAATTGTGGAAGCTGGCAGCATCTTCCTTGTAGATGTAGGACCTTCACTTGTAGAATTTAGGAGTTGACCAACTCATCCATGTTTTGCTCAAAGTGTGTCCTGCTCATAAAGATAAGGTAGAGATCAAGTGCATGGGCTCTGTTGGTGGAAAAACACCAATAGAACCAAAAGTTTTGTTTGTTCTTCTCTAACCTTAGGCATGGTGAACAAGATAAAGTTGAAGTTATGGGTGATAAGATCAGAAGATGAGCATGAGTGTGAATATGCAATATTTTTAGCTCATTTGGTTAAGATAGTGAGATCAAGAGAGTGAAGCTAAGAACAAAGATTAAAGAACTGAACATGTTAAGTTGATCAGGTTAGATCAAGCGAAGTTATAACTTAAACATGTTTGGTTCTTCATTTATGTGCATACCAGGATCAAGAAAAGTTTTTTAAATAGTGATTATGTACCTCAAGATGTTACCTTTGCCATTGAAGAGTGATGGTACTAAACCACCCTGTGGAAGCTTCTCTTGCCCAGTTGGTTCTGCTCATGAATGGCTTGTCTTCACCATCTTTTTGTTCTCCTGATCTTGACGTTCTTGTCGGTCCTCGTGCTCCTATCATTGTCTTGAGAATTTCTCCATGATGATCTTTGTCTTGAAGGGGCTTGGTGGAGATTTGTTCACCTTCTTCCATGGAGTGAGTGCTTTGATTATAGATCTTGCTTTGTGGCACTCATCTTCTTGTTCCACGGATCTCTTCATGATGCGTGAGCTATGTTTCCCTAGTGCAAAGTTGTTGAAGTTCATGTATCTCTTTTCTCTCCATGTGAGTTCATCTCAGGACTTCCTAGTTTGACTTTTGAAAGTTTTTTTTTCTACAGGGGTTAGTCCAATAAAATATACAATGTGTACACAGGTAGTTTTTAGTTCAATAACCAAACCAGGCTCCATGTCTAGTTGGATTAAGGAAGGCTATTTAACCTAAGCACCATGCTTACGTTAAAAGCCAATGAAAGAATTTCGAGTACTTCCAAACCAATACTTACTTATGATGGACAAAGGTAGTATGTAAGCATTATAGAGATTTACTCAAGTGGTGATGGAAGAGAACATTATTGATGTTTTAGCAAATTGAGCATGCCTTCAAAGTAGGGACAACCAGGATAGCAACATGTCAGGGGATGTTCTTAAAAAGTTTCCCCCAAGCTTGAATTTTTGCAAAAATCAAGATTGGATGAATTTTATTCAATGTTGCATGATGATTGGTTGGACATACCTTGTGTTTGTTATTCCTTCGATCTTTTTGCTCCAGACCTGGAAAGGTTAGTGACAAGAGTACCCAAAGGAATATTTTTACAATTATATCTCTATGCTCGTTTCACAAGGGCAGCGTAGCAGAAAGGTGAATACTCATGTTAGGATCTGAAAAGTGCTTGTTTTAGGACACTAAGCTTGTCCTTGGGAAACATTCAAAATGTGTTTTGGTGAAGTGGGTTCCCCTCCAACACCAACCTTAAGTGCACAACGAGATCTATAATATTTATGATAAATATATACATCTACAACCACCCTTTTGAAATTTTTATAAACAGAAAGAGTGAGGGGTTTGGAGATATCGAATGTGGGGAGGTTGGAGATCTTGAATGTGGGGAGGTTGGAGAGACCAATTGAATTGGAAGATGTCTCATATGAACATGGATTTAATGAGGTGGTTATGGAATAGATTCCATGCTCATTGATGTCATCTTTGTCTCCAATTTGAATGTTTAGAATTTCACTTGGATTGGTGACTCTTGAATTGGCCTCATCTAGGGCTTCCTCCATAGATGGATAAGTATCGTCCTCAAAGTCAAAGAGAGTTAAAAACTCACCATTTGAGTTTGAGCCAAGATTAGATTCCATTAAGGCTCCTTCCTTGTCCATCCATTCTACACATTCCTGCCAATGTCGTAGCATCTCTTGGTCATCCATGTGGTCATTATGAGTCTTATGGTTTGGTTGTCTTAATGGATTTCTAGGATCATCATGAGACTTAGGAGGGAGAGCATACGAGGGATCATCGGGGTCAAGGATGGATTGAAAAATGGGTATTCACCTTCTATGGCATCGCTAGACATGCTATCCTTGTAATTATTCCAATGTGCTCTACGGGGGAAAGGTAGTTGAGAACACTTTTTTCTAGATGCCATTCTATTTTTATATTGATCTACTAGCATCTTACAAAACTGGAAGTCTAAGCTATCATTACGTTGGGGTATTGATGGCTTAGGATTGATAGCTAAACCTCGGGATTGAAGTGGTTGTAACTTAGCTATCAAAACTTCCTCTTTTTGTTCAGGAGAGAACTCCTTCTTTTCTTGGGGGGCTTAAAATGAATTTTAGTCCAGCGAGTGGCTTGACTAGTAATTTTTTCAAGCATGACCCTACTTCACTTGTAAGCAAATGAAGAAAAGCTCCTCCAGAGGATAAATCAAGAAATTCCCTAGAATCCTTGCTAAGACCTTCGTAAAAATGTTGAAAAAGTATTGGGTCTAGAATAGCAAGGTCTGGGCCAATGAGGGTAAGGTCAATAAAAAGATCCAATGATTCGGCAAGAGATTCTTCTTCTAGTTGTCCAATGATTCACTTTGAAGATGGAAAAGAATTTTGATAGAAATTCATTGCATGGTGTCTTCCAATCTCCTTGCGCACGTTCTACATTGAGTTTATACCAATGTTTAGCTTTTCCCGTTAAAGAGAATAGAAATAGCTTCCATTGGATGGTCTCATCAGACATGCCCTTTATGCAAATGAGGTCACATATCCACTTAAACTCTCGTAGGTGAGAATATGGGTTTTCCTCAATTTCCCCCAAGAAGGGTTCTTTCTGAACAAATTCTATGAAATCCGGGCTTATCTCAAAACCAGATGTTGTGATAGGCTCTGAATGTTTTGGTGGTCTAAGGTGTGTGCCCGTAGGGTTAGCATATTGATAGACAGGAGCGTTATTATCCATGCTAACAAAAGATGAAAGGAAAAATAATAGACGGGATGAGGTGAAGGATAAAAGAAAGAAGGTATGAAAAAAGACTTTTTTCTTTTTAGAAATATAAAACAAAAGGGTAAAGATAAGAAGAGAGAATTTTTTTCTTTTATGTATATATATATTTTTGAAAAGGTTAGGCTACGTTCGTAGTCAATTCAGCAACTATTTCCTCGGCAATGGCACCAGAAAGCTTGTTGGTATTTATTAACGCGAACAGAAAAGATCCACAAGTGCACGGATACCATTGTAGCTTTCACCCAGAGGGTTTTAAATATTGTATCCACAGGGAAACATGTGAGTCAACTATGTGTTCTAACTTAACCAGAAAAGGTGAATGAGTTGGAAATATAAATAAGGTGGGAACAACTAAAGTGAAAACAAGACTAAAATGTAGCAGAGGATCAATCTAGTATGGGGTCGATAGTAGGAGTATAGAGAGGATAACTCAATCAGGGTTTCTACTTCTAACTTGGGCAGTCCACATCTTCTACTATTCAACTAGGGAATTAGTATAGAAGACCGCAAACAGAGTACGAATCTACCACGTAATTATATATCCTGCTAGGTCTACAGATGGGAGGTGGACTACAGAGGACTCAATGAAGCTATCACCTTCACGATCTACCACCGATCCGGAATATAGGGTGCATCTACGAGTAACCCTAGTCTAAGCGCTATGCTTACACTATGAATTATACTCTAACCTAGTTGACTATATTAAAGCGCTCAAAATAGACTCGCAAACTAGAAGAATAATATAAACATGAATCTTACTTGAATCGGAAGTTAATTGCCAGAGCCTGAGCCATCTCAGGAGCAAGCCCATATAGAGCCTGATCCTGCCGGAGTACAAGTTGTTGAAGAGGCATCGACAGGCCAGCACCTCCTCCAAACTCCTCACTCGCTCTCCATTTCTCTACTATCTAGAAGTCCAGATCTATTCTAAATTGGGAGTTGTGAGGACATCCATTCGAGGGACACCTCTCTTCCCCAAACCCTAGCTTTTGTCTTGGAGGTGATTATGATGATGGAGATGGTGCCTTGGGGGTCCTGGGCTGCTTATATGGGGGCGCCTGGCCTCCCCTCCACCTTGGGCTAGCGATGTGGTACTAAAATTTCCACCATATCTCATTAAAATGCTCATAGGCCTTAATGGGCCAAATTCTGATTTAGGCCCATTTAATCCCGCATCTCTATGAAGGAGGCCTTTTCCTTTATTTGTGAAATTAATATCTTCTTATTTCGGCCTCTAAATATAGCAAATAATATATCCGTTTTGATTGGCTCGACGAGGCCTTTGCAATGGTGTCCTTTAATTCATCATTTGAGGTACTTTTATTCAGTAAAAAATTCAATCTCCTACAAAACAAGTGAGAACACCAAAACTCGTGGAACCTGTTAGTTTTAAACCCTACAACTATGCTTTGTGGTTCATATCATGTCATATCAAGCAATATTTGATGGATAAAAATGAGCATTAGTGACCGTCAACACCATTCTCTCCTTCGGCATTGCCTTCGCAAACTTTTTTCTAGGCCTAATCCCGAGTAGCCACAATAGTAGTTGAGCTAGACACCTTCCGTTCCTCCCCTCCCCACTTCTGATTCTCTCTTGCGGTGGCATAGGCACGATAGCGAGTTCCTCCCCTTTCCTGATTCGTGCAGGGGTGGCAGCAGTGCAAGCTAGCACGACGGTAGCAGCGTGTGCCCAGCAAGCTTGGTGGTGTGGCCTCAGTGGGTCATCAGGCCATCGGATCATCCTAGCCAAGCTAAGATGTTAAAGGGTCATGCCTAGACTGATGGCATAGCCCATGGGTAGGCAAGACATGACACAATTTGCTAGTAGGGCCATGCCTCAATGGACCAAATCTATGCCAGGCCATGACACCCATTTGACCATCTATAGCTGGAACCACCACAAGTCTATCAAGGCACATGTTTTTGGTAGATTAGATGAGAATGGGGCATGGGGCGGTGGCATGTTTGCCCCCCGAGAGGGGGCTCGGAACAACTGAATTAGGTGAATCTAATTTCTTTCTTGCCTTCATTATTCCTCAACAACCCCTAAAATCCTCTCGACTTAGTAAAATAGGATGCATGCAAAAACTTAGGAAACTTTAGAAACAAACAACCGAGGCTTTTCAACCACATGGTGTTGCACGCTCCTATGCCAAAAATGCCAGTTTGTACCTGTGGCATGTGCATGTCTTGTTGACAAAGGGTCCGTTTGGTTGGGCTTTTGGGGCTACTTTTGCTTTCAAAAAGCCAAAAGCCTAACCAAATGGGTTGCTTTTGGAGGCTACTTTTTTAGAAGCAGTTGCTTTTTCGTAGTACATTTTAGAAAGCACCTTAGACCTACTTTTGGCTTTTCGCTATTCGAAATGGGTGGAATAAAGAACTCTTTGATATTTGTTTCAAGAGAGATAAAGATAGGAGGTATATTTTATACTTGTTTTAACCAAACAACTTTAGCTTTTCTATAGCTCAAATCTCACAACAACTTTTCTCCACAGCCATAGCTCAACCAAATAGGTCCAGAAGCATCCACAACACTCCCACCCTCTAGGATAAACAGCTCATCCTTGACCTACAATGTCAAATGCGCCTCTCTGAAGTTTTTAGTTCATTCTTAGGTAGCCTCAACAGCATTGCGGCTAGCCTAGCACACCACCACCTCCGAGGTGCCACAATTTAGGCACACATAGACAATGGAACTCCCATGTGGGGACAACATGGATGCAAAGCACTAGCTATAGAGGCACTATCATCATTGTAGGATCATTGTGGTATGGTTTGAGGAAAACAACATGGAAGACATGATGAATTTTAGCCTTGTGAGGAAGGTGGTCGATATACCATAAGGCCAATGAATGCCACCACCTAGCAGGTGTCATAGTAGCATGGGACAAGCTTGCTAGTAGACTTTTTGGTGATGCCTTCAACATGTAGGAAAAATGGCACCTAGCTAGGGCCACCAAGTGATTTTAGTGATTAAGTGACAACATGATCATTAGGACTAATGTTGTTTGCTAGTACACAAGGTTTTAGTCCTATGAATGCAAGGATGGATTGGACAAGGTGACGTGATGATCATATCATCAACACCTCAAGAAAAATCCATGGAGCAGTTACGAAGTCCTAGAAGACGACAAGTAAGATGTCCAAGACATCAAGTGGAAGAAGTTTGGATGAGAACATATGAAGAAACCGAGCTCAGTGTGCACTAGAGTGCTAACTAGAGTTTTAGACCTGATGTTAGGAAAAGTGCCCATAAAATGGATTGGTCCATTCAACATTGGGCTCACCTCTCTAGTGAGAAGCACTAGAGCTTAGATCGATGCTCAGACAGAGGGCTGAAGAAGAAGACCTCACCTTAAGTTCTGGTTAGCACCAGACCTTAAGTTCTGGTCACCTTAAGTTGGTGGCGTGGTGGAGCTCATTAAGGGTCATTTGAACCCTCCAGTAAAGGAGCACCCAGAGTAAACGTGCTTCCTAGAGGCTATGCAAATGGTTCTTAGAGTCAGTAAAAATGTCAGCAATGGAGTCCAATGACTAGCCCATGGCATGGGCACGAAAGCTCTCTGGTGCTAACAACACGAGTGCAGTCTATTGCCAACTACAATTTTGAGTGGTAGAGGCTACATACATCCCCTTGGAAGACCATTTTAAGGGTGTTAGAGTGCGTTAAAGTTGCTAGTGAGTTGAGGCTCTATTCCAAGTGATCATGTCATGAAAAGTGCTTAAGGAATATTAATTAAGTGATTATCATTAGTGCTTTGTAAAGTCCTTAGGCTAGTTTAGACCACAAATTAGCACTTGATGCATGTTTAGGCCTAGTGTTAGTGAGGTTTGCATACCACTTGCTACCCGGTGATTGCACACACCATACTTATACTCCAAGGGGCTAATAATCTTGTGAGATCACACCAATTGCATTTGTGGTTTGGCTACTTATGGTGTACTAAGGGAATGAGGCACATGACTGTGAAGCGGAGCAATCTAGGAGATAGACGGCCACACATAGTTACACTTGCATGTGGGGAAGGCATGTGGCCTATTCATAGGGTTACTTAATCCAGAGCTTGGTCCTTGTGTGGGGCTCCATGGATGGTGCCTAAGTCACACCCTCTTGGCATGACATAGTTGTTTAGACTTTGTCCACCATCTTTCCCTAATCAAGACATCCTAACCACTCACCCAATAATACTCACATACCATAATCCCTCCTAGCATCACCCATTAGAACTCTCGTGCCTACCATACCACCCAAAGTCATATCCTATGCCATTAAACTATTTCCACACATCCATGACAAGTTCAAGATAAGATAGAGTAGAGTTGATAAATGCAATAACTAAATCATATAGCCTAATTCTAATAATATATTATTAGGACAATAGGTGATAACAAGGCAAGGCTTAGTCAACACTCTCATGCTTGTAGAAATAACATACAATAAATCATCGGCATTTCTATTTGCATGCCTAACTATATCCAAAACATAGCTCCATTGTGTAGAGCTCATGTTACAAAAATTTTGGTAAAAGTTTCATATATATTTCTCTAAGTTTAATTTAAGTAGTTATGAATTTCAAAATATTAAAATATATTTGAGGAAATTAATTAATAAGGTTTGTTCTAAAAATCATTGAGGTGACACAAGTCATATCATGGGCATGCCACATGTCATGTTTGCATCAACATGACATCATAGGGGCCGATGTCACTGATAGGTGGGGTATGTGGGTCAATGGGTTAGCGGGTTCAGGCCTCATCTAGGTTGGACAAGGTTGGACTAGGTTTGCTTTTTGATTGGACCCAAGGATTTCGTTTGTGCCCCTTTGGACCATAGTGGACCACAACGCTATCCACGTGCACCATCCGCATGGAGCAAGACAAAGACACAGTGTATGATGGGCAAGTCCTAAAGTGACAGTTGTAGTGACCCACATCTTTTGCATTACCACTGAGTACAGCCTGGCTGAATTTGGTGATAGGTGTGGTTCCTTGACAATGTCAACTTGTACTACTCTAGGCTGTAGAGCTTGATGTGGTGGTTTTGGTGAAATAAATCAAGTCAAGTAAGGCAGTGGTTTGGTAGCTACAGCTCACTGGTGTTCTTTGGCCTAGTGGTGCTAAGAAGAGCTCACTTAAGTACATGTTTACGTGCTCCAAGTTGACTTGCACACCCTAGAAATGATTTAGGGGCTAGAGGTGTAACACCCCAGTGTTAAGCTTGCATATTGCACTTGCATTTGCATGAGCATAAGCATCATTCACTCATTCATGAGCATGAGCATGTGAATTGCATTTTGAATGTGGCATAAGTGATGTTTCATATGTTGCATAAGTAATGTTTCATTCATGCAACTCACGTTTCATTTATAGCATTCATATGTTTCATATGTTGTATATGTCATATGTTATCACATGTGATGCTTCATGGTTGGTTGATGCAAGTGGTGGCGTGTGGTCACTAACACCTTAGACACACTTAGGATGAAAAATGGGACCATGTTTATATTCATGACTTGGGCCAAAATTGCAACTAAGTGTTGGTTTGCTTTCAAATGCCTTTTCCATGATGCTGTTTTGACTAAAGTTGAATAGTAGCTTAGAGTGTTTGCATGGAGGTGGGCCCTAAATAAAAGTTGTAGTTCATCTCATGATGAACAAACTTTATTTAAGGGTCAAGGGCTGATTCAGTGCCTAGCTTAGCCAAATAGAGCTCACAAGTATCAATGTAATATTGTTTTGGAGCCCCAAAATATTTTTGCTAAGTCATAAACCGTTTCTAGTTTCAAGGGCACCACTTTGGAGCTTTGTAGTTTGAAAACCATGGATAATTAGACCAAACTCCTTTAAGAAAAGTTGGAGATCTCATGTAGCTCTACATCTTTGATAATTGGAGTTTTCACTAAGTTGAACTGGATTGGGAGATCAAGGGGCTCAAACATCGGCTGTCAGTCGGTTTTGTCAGGACTGAATCACTTTGCCGATTCAAATTTCAGGCTGGGCAGTGGCCTATCAGCGCTAGGGCTTGGCCGCCACGTGGTTGGAATGCGTCATGGCCGCCCCCACTACCGTCGCGTTGGCAAGCCGAAGTGGAGGATGCCGCATTGCTGCTGTCTTGTGGCACAACCGCTTGAATTAGCACACTTTTGGAGGCACTTGTCTTCCACCAGACACTAAGTACCCCCAAAAGTGAGCTAAATTGAACAGTTTCATCGAGCACACCACAAGGGAAAACTTGAATCAATCCACGTTTTACATCTAGAATCTAATAATGAGTACGAGCTTACAATATTAGGTCATTTCATACAACATAGAGTCTTAGAAGTTATCTATTACAATACCAGAGTTCAAAGTGCGATAATAAAACAGTGGAATAACATCTAGCAGAATGATACACGGATCCCTCTGTGTCCACCAGAAGAATCCTCCACACAAGATCTACTCCTCAAGCTGCACCTACAACAGGGTAAAATAAACCCTGAGTACACAATGTACTCGCAAGACTTACCCGACTAGTGGGAATAATTTCCCGACTCTCAAGGATATGATAGGCCATATGGTTTGTTGTGTTTCTTTTGTTTTGCGAGAAGCATTACTAATAGTTCATCCTTAAGATCAAGTTTTATTAGCAGTCATGATTACTTCATTAGCTAACCATTCATGGTAAGCACTTGTTCTACTTTCAAGCAAGGGTTTAGCAACATAACCATTTTACCACTTTCCATGTTCTAGTTCTTACTACGGTGCTAGAATATAGCCAAGTCATACCATCTCATGAAAATGGCGATTCGTGAACCAATGTATCATAGTTGGGTACCCCAAAACACATGTCTCACTTGTACCCTAGGCACAAATGAGATCAACCCATACCACTCTTGTCGAGGGTCCAGGTCCCTATCCAAACTTGGACTCTAAGCCCCCACACTAGAGGCCCGGCCTCAATGTGGTGCTTAGACCTCCACCTTTCCCCACCTCTAATCAGTTGGTCTAGAAAGAGATGGAACCCATGACAAGTGAGTAACAAGCCTTCCTGCTCCCATAAGCAAGTATGTGCTCAGGATAATAAGTCTGTGACCTGACTATCATGCATAACAACGAACGATCCTCAATCGACACGGACAGGGAAAACAATGTAACCAAGTTAAGCCCCGTGGCCACGGGACACAACTTGTTACACTCACCAATAACCCATTCATTATCCCTGCCCGGTTACCATTTTCTTTCCATCATTTTATTATGAGAGTAATAGTAATATTCACCTACTTGTGAGTAACAATAGGTTACCCACGCTACCGACAAACCTAAGCATAGCAGCTGCTCGATCCTGCACTAGTAAGACTCATATGGTAGATTTATATATGCATGTGGTTTCCATAAGATTCCTGCAACATAAATGCACAACACATAGATATATACGGTGATTATCAAAATAAGGGTTATACACTGGGGCTTCCCTTGGATAGATGTGGTGTTAGTTGAGTCAGTCAGTGGTGGCTCCGGGACTTCCTCCTGCATGAGAATCTCCTCCTCATACTCCACGATGATCTCCTCGAACTCATGATCGCCGATGGTCATGGTTTCCACCGACTTGTTCTCTATATGCATGTGATGATGATGATGCAACGATTTAGTATTTAGGCAACAACAATTCTTAAAATAAGAACACATATGCTATATTAACAAGCTAGCTCTAATGGCTAAGATACTAAGCTAACCATCATCTGTATCAAATCAAATGTCAAGCTCATCCTAACAAGTGCTAAATTTCATATATCAATATTATTCTCTTATTCTTATTAAGGTTTAATATAACTAAAGCAAACGACATTTAGTTACCCTAATAAACAGTTTAAGTTAGGGCTACAAAAATTATAGTAAGCACATAATAATACAATGAAGCTACTGTAAAAATTTTAGGATTAATGCTGGCACCATTCTACCACTAAAACTCCTACAATTATTAATCTAAATAATACTAAGCATCTCAAATATTTTAATGGTCCTTAGCAACAACATAGATATGTATGAACTAACTATGCTAACAGGTAGACAATAATTTTAGGAACCTAATAAAATTAGTTTCATAATTTTTGGACACTTATACCAATTTATATTAATTATACAAATCTAGCTCAGAAATCAAAATGGAAAATGATTACTAATTCCTTAAGAAATAGAAAAGATGAATTCAACCACACGTCCCATATATGCGCGGCCCGCGCGGACATGGCCCACATGTGAGACGGCCCATGGCGGGGGAGCCCACGCGAGCTGGCAATTTTGCAAAACGACCCTTAGACTTCTCTCGAACTACACCTAAGCCCTAACACTATTCCTCTCTCTCTGATGAATTCATTTAAAACCCTTGAATTTCCTCCGCCCACACCCCCGACAACCCGGTGCACGGCGGCGCGGCGAGCGGTGGCACTAGGCGTCTACATCGGCCACCAGAGGCTCGCGTGGACCCATCTAGCGGGCCAGCCTTCCCCTATGACCTAAGAGCCTACGCTAATTGGCGATGATGGGGCAGTGGACTCACACGAGAGAGAGAGCAGTAGCAGTGCGCAGCTGTTCGTGGTGGTGGCGCAGTTGTTCTAGTGAGCTAGCGCATCCTAAATGCTAACAGGGTAGCGCACGGGCGCCAGGGGCTTACCGTGGACTCGGCTCGCATGGTGGTTTAAGCGGAGGGGGTCGGTGATGGGCTAGCCACGTGCGCGCGGCGAGCTTAGTGATGAGCCGCAATGGACACGACCGCGTCAGCGGTGCTGGGACAGCAATAGCGGTATGGCTAAGGAGCGCAGGGCGAAGATGGGTAGATGGATTGGCTTTGGGTGGTTAGACAGAGGCCTGCCATCGGCATTTGCCGAACACGGCCTTATCGGCCCGGTGGTGAGGAAACGCCAAATTGGAGCTTGGCCGGGTACGATTCTAGGCAGGGTGGGGTCAGGCGGCTAGGTGACTTAATGGCGGAGCCAGAGATGTGACAAATTGGATGATAGTGATCTATCCATGTTGAATTTGAAGGCGTGGCTCAGTCGGCCCTCGTAGCAGAGAAGGGAAGGGGTAGGCCGGAGCTCGACTCGTCCTCGCCTTGGTGGGACGTGGCTGGCTGTTAGCGAGTTGGCACACGTGCGAGCGCAGGGCAACACGACTAGAGGGAACGTGCGCACGCCCCCCGGCTAAGACCGCACCAGGTGCGGCGCAGCGCCATTAATGGTGAGACGACGACACATGGCAGCAGAGGGGTTAGCCCACGTGCGCAGCAAGGCGAGTAGTAGCGGCGGCAGCAGAGCCACAGCACGATGCAGGGAGGCAGCAGCGGGAGTCAGGATGCAGTGGACAGCGGCTGGCTGGGCAAGTGGCCAGCAGCCAGCAGCAGGCGCTAAGGCCAAAGGTGGCCAAGCCGTAGCCAAGCCACGGCCAGGCCAAGGGTGGCCTCTGCCGACCAGCGTGCGGCCACGCTCGCTCGCATGGCACGGCTACGCGGCGACACAGAGCGGACGCGCGTGGTGACCACACGCCCAAGCCCAATAGCCTGAGACTGTGTTCGTGCACAAATTTTAAAGCATCTCTAAAATCTTAATTATTGAGGTTGGAACCAAGCCACCTTCACTGTGCTAAAGACGGCATATTAGGCTACCAACCAGAGCTAAAACATGATACCACTTCTTAACTAAATTTCACAAAATTAATTCCCAAACATGACTCTGTCACACTACTTTTAGACTTAAGAATTTTTCTAAGTCTTGAACTGGATTTGATTTCAAATTCCATTTCTAAGCTATTAGAAATACTAGCTAGCAATATTATCTTTCTAAGACCAGAGTTGCATTGTCATCTACCAATTTTGTACTTCAAACTTTATTCACATACATGTTCTATAATATTTTTGCTCAATAAAAATTTGTCTTCAACCCTACTTGATATAACATGAGTTCTTGAATCACTTTTCATTTAACATTTTCATTAATCATTTTGGTGACAAGAAACTTATCTTCACACTTTATCACACGCATTATTACATAAACGTGATGCTGATGACATGGTTTAGCAGTTTGTTTAGGGTGTAACTCTAAGGGTGTTACATCTCTCCCTCTCTCATTTACGCTCCCCATCTCCCTCGCTCTCGCTCTCTCACGCACGCCGGGCAAAATAGCAGAGCAGCACCGCCGCTGAGCTCTCGCCAGTGAATACACCACTACCGCCGCACCACCACTCAATCCATCTCGCCCATAGCTCCGCTATGACTTGCTTCACCTCCCCGACCCACTAGCTTCGCTTCTCAAGCCAAGGTGAGGGCCCTCGGGCTATTGCTGTGGTCGTGCTCGCCATGGCCCGAGCTTCAAGCTTGCCTGTGGCCGGCCCCAACCAACGCCTCTCTGATCTCCCTCTCCCGTGTTTGTCTTCCTAGTAGGTCGTAGAAGCTAATGTCATAGCCCATCGAACCTCTACCACCTCATCGACACCGAAACATGAATTCACGCCATGCGCATCCGCCATTGCCGCCGTCGAGAGCAAGCTCGCCGTGGCCGAGCTCTCTCGCCTTCTCTCTCTCTTTTCTCTCATTAGGGTTAGGTTAGAGCTAGGTCTAGATCATGGCAAAAGCTTAAGGCCAATGCTGGCCTTGCCAGAGCAGAACGCCATAGTGCCGCCGTCATGATCACGCCACTGTGCTGCCATGCACGCGGCCATGCTTCACTGGCACCCCCACAAGCCCCAATCCGAACCCTAGACCTCCCTAGGTACTCGTAGAGGTGTAGCCGAGCTTGTCCAGGCTTGCCGTCACCGGAGATGGCCGGAGCACCACCATGCTCCGCTGTCGAGCCACCATTTGCACCACCGCCTTGGCTAGAGGCCACTATAGCTTCAATCATCTAGCTCATCGAGTGCGGGTTGGCGAGGGGAACACGATGGTGGCGACCGTTTCGCTGGAGACCTCACCGTCGGTGAGATTTTGCCAGTCAAATGTCGTCCCTATGCTGTGTCACTGATGAGTGGGGTCCGTTGACCCACGAGACCCATCTGTCGGCGCCTTTGGGTGCACTGTGTCGAGTGTACATAGCATTTAGGGTTTAGTTTGTTTTCTTTATTCTTTTCCAAATTTGATTGCAAACTTGCAAAATTCATAACTGGAGCTAGGAGTGTCTAAATTAAGTGAACCAAATTTTGTCAGCTTCATCATGATGAGTATTATTTGATAAAAATATGAAATTTACCATGTGCTATAGTTTTGTATATTGTTTATATTTATCTTGTTTGATGCCTATTAATCTTGATAAATGCATAACTTGAGTTAGGAGTATGCTAACAATGTGATTCCAATTTTGTTGGTCATGTTTTGACATGTTGTAGCTAGAAAAAATAATGAACCTATAGTAAGCATGCTTGGAATATGACTTTGCTATTTAACTTGATTAAATGCTAGTTTCTTGTGAAATTAATTGTGGTAATTATATGTAACCTATGAGCATGAAATTATTTCCACTATATTCTTGTGTTATGCTGAAAGTATGAAAAATATGAAATATATTGTTTGACACTTTTCACTATGCTAAACATATTTAAGTTATTATAAGCCTATCTAGCTTGTCATTTTTGTAGAGTTTCCTACACTTACCCAAATGGCATGAAATTTATACAATATATCATTGGGAGCATGTATAGGCTGCTGTAATTTTTTCAGATTTTTCTATACAATGGAAGTAGCAGTTCCACTTTTCACCTTGCCATGCTTAATACATTAATAAATGCTTTTGATGAATTATTTGGGCTTAACCATGACACTTTCTAGCATGTTTATGATGCATATAATCTAATGGTATACTTGGTTATGTTCAGATTTGATTAGTTGTATGCAGCAAGCTATTTATTGCTCTATGTTGCCCTTGTATCTAAGTTCTGTTGCTTGTTTGTGTTACATGAACTTGATGCTTGTTAATAGATGCTTAGGATAATTAAGATAAGTTGTTAGCTGCAGGTTTTAGGCCTCTTACTGATGATGAACAACTTTATCTTAGGTTGCTAGAGCTTGGTGAGTATTTGTTTAAATTACTAGAGAAGAGATATGAACTTACTTAGTAAAATAAAGTAAAGCTAATCTTGTTATCACCATGTCATCTTGTTGCTAAGTATGAGTGTGTATGTGCATTTCATCATCTCATACTTGCACTTCATTCCTTGTGCATTCCCTATATTTATCTATATGCTCATATATATAGGATCGTCAGAAGGAGTAACTCTGTTGGAATTTGAGGCCATGGGAGAGGAGGACTAGCAGTAGACCCAGCAACAGGAGGATCCAGAAGGAGAACCGACACAAGAGGAACTTTTAGAGTGCCCAGATCATAAGCCTTCATCTTATATAAGAGGCAAGCCCCGGAGCATTCTAAGTCTCCTATGTTTTTTTATAAATACCAACTTGAGTTCTTTATGTTTGATGCATTAGGTTGTAGGAGTTAGATGGAAACACTTGATGCATATATCTTCCTTGTCTAGAAATATATAACTTGAGCCCTATGTAGGTCTAGGATTGAATAAATGCTTAGCCATGCTTAGCTTGGTAGAAGTCGGGTGATTGCCTGTCACCTACGAGCTGTAGGTGGATACCTGATCACGGTTGGTCGTATTTGCTATCGTGAAAAAGAACTATGTGAGGATGTAAATGGAGGTCGGACAGAGTCTATGTTGTAGGTCGACTCATGTGATTTCGTCTGTGCCACTTAAGGACCACATCATTGTTGTTCCTCGGTCATTTCACTTAGCTGGCTGGATAACTCATTCTGACCACAAAGCCGAGTAGCTCAACTCAAATCGAGCCTTGTTTCATCAAAGTGTGCACACTGGAGGTAGTAAGGATGTGCGGGGAGCTGGATATGAGTCCAAGGGTAGGCAGGGCCTCATTGTCCTGGCAGCTGGTCAGTCCCTGATTGTGCGGCGCTGGTCGAACCCGCGAATTAGGACCTGAGTTGTACTAAAGGTGACCTAAAGCTACCTTCACGAGGTATGTCTAGGTTTGTGTTAGGAATACTGCTCAGCTGGTTACAATCGATTCGAATCGCCGTCTCTCCTAGATAGTGAGAAACTTAACTGAGCTTCCTTCTATCGTAGTAAGCAAATGAAAGTGATATGGCGATGATGATAGTGGTTACTAATGTGATGTTATATAATTGTATACAGCATGCATGGCACAGGTTAGTTGCTAATCTAGAATGGAATAGCTATAATTAACTTGATGACCGAATTATAAAATGTGTAGCTCAACTACTGGCTTTTTATGCAAAATATTATCAAGCTAGCTCCACCATGAAAAGCCTTGCATACTCCTTGGTGTCACTTTATTTTTGGTTTATGACGGGTAAGTCTAGCTGAGTACCTTCTCGTACTCAGGATTTATTCCCACTTGTTGCAAATGGTACAATGTATCATGGCTACTGCAAGAACTGCTTCTCTCCAGCTATGGACAAGGAGTGAGACCGTGGGCACGACCCGCCTATATCATCTTATCTGTGTTGCTTTTGTTGGGAATTGATCATGAGACTAGCACATGTATTTGAACTATGGGTGTGATGTTGGTTTCAAAACTATGTTGCTTCCGCTACTACATTTGAACTTGGGTTGTAATAACTTTATTTGGACTACGATGTATGTTGAACTATTTGTGAACTTGTTGTAACATGTGACATATATGTTGAATCATGTACGATCTTGGTTGTATGTTGGCGATGATACGAGATCCTTCGTGATACTCGACGGACTACCGTGTTTATATGAGCTCAAGTGTGTGTGGGTCAATGTGTATGCGGGGACAGCCATGCTTGATCTTGTATAAATTGGTCGGTTCTTTGACAAGAGGTAACATCATTGATGACCCTTGGTCACCATGGAGCCTGCAATGGTACATGGTAGGGCTTGGTGAAATGTTGCAGAGAGGGGAAAGAAAGAGGGCAATGTGCAACAAGGGTGGATATAGACATGATATGGCATGTGGGATCGAGCCATCTAGTCCTTGAGGTTGGAGGTGGTCATCATTGTCAACTATGCTAGCAGACCTGGTCACACCATGTGTGCTGTGGAGTTTTAGTCATGAGGGTAGGGCCATAGAGTGACACTATAGCTTATTCAAGTGATCATCATGCTCAGGGAGTTATGACAAAGTTGAATGTGTCATGGTGGAGGGCCTAGAGGGCTTAGAGCTCGTCGGCGCTAGTGGTGCTTAGTAGGGCTTGGCTTCTTGGCAATGCACATGAATAGGGCCTAGGAGTGGGTGAATGGACAAATTGTTAGGGGGGCATGATGTTGTTGGGCTTAGAGGGGTCATGGGGAGATCCAGCCATGGTTTGGTACACGGTAGCACCATTGAAATGGGGTTGTGCTCACGTGATTTGAGCATGCTATTGTGCAACAAGGCTTGAAGGTGTGTGCATGGTGTGCAGGGTGCATGTGTTTCTTTTGTCCAAGTGGCTAGGCAAGGCTGTTAAATGGCCTTGAGCTTCAAGTTGAATCTCACGCCCATGGCAACTATGGAGGTTGTGCTAGGAAGAAGAATTGAAGGGGCAGGCTCCCAGGTTGGCAAACCATTGTGCCTAAGGTAGAAAGAATGATGGTGTTAGTGCTAGCGCAATCGTTTTATTGATGTTGGATGGAGATTCAAATCACACACCAGCAAGCAACTATATGGTCGACTAAACCGATCTAGAACTTGATTAGGCTGAATCTAGAGCCTACCTTCGCCGCAAAAGCCTAGGAACACCTCCCGGGAGGACCCATCACTGATCAGCAAGGCTACCTAGAACACCGATGAATCTCGCAGAGAGAGATGCAACGAACAACAAGAGGGTTAGAAAAGGGCAAAAGTCGGTTAATAGATGTAGAAAAGAGGATTGAGTGTCGGATCCTTCAACGGACCATGGTCCTCTGATATATATAGAGGGGGTAATCTTATCCTAATAGAAAACCAGTCTAAATCATAATCTTCAAGTTTCCTATGCAAAAACATGTCCAAACACCAATTTGGAAAGAGTCTGGTTTGGACTCGAATAGGCAAACCGGCCTTGCCAGTTCCCAAATCGGCTAGTCCAATTTTGCCGTGGCCCAGGGGAGCCTGGCTGGCTGGATGCATAGGGAAACCAGCCTGGCTGGTTCCCATACTGGCCAGGACAGTTGGGCAGCAACTGGCACAGGGGGACTGGCTGGCTGGGTCCCAAACCGGCCGGGCCCCAAACTGGTCGGACCTGTTCTATCGAGGCCAGCGGTCAACAAGTGTGCCAGAGAGAGGGCAGCCGGCCCGGCCGGCTTGAGGACCGAGCAGTCCCATTCAGTAGAGGTTGCACCGCCTCTTCTCCTCTTTTGTTCCGTAGACTTCCATGCAATGTTCCAAATATATTTTTGTGACCATATCTTTATCAGAAACACTACGTACAAGTCATCTCATGCTTTCCGGGCATTTTTTTTATCGTCGACAGGTTTGCTTTAGTTACATTAGTTTTCTATTTGGAATCAAAGTTAGTTCACTCTGGCTCGGCTTGTTAGGCATGATACGAAGTTGGGTCTCAAATTATAGTGGAGACTATAACAATAAAAAAATAAATCAATGTTGAAGAAAGCTTGTAAAAATGTGATGTGTGGAGTTCAATATAGGTTTTGAAGATTAATAACCTAACTAAAGGGCAGCAAGAACAATGGCCGTGTTTTGCTTGTTCCTGTAGCTGAAACATGTACCTCCATATTATCACAAGTCAGACATTTGTTTTTGAAATTTATGTTAGATAGAGGTGAATAATTTTGTGGTAGCTTTAAATTCACATTTCTGTACTGAATAAACTTGATAATGTCTTTGATGCAGGAGCTGTTATAACCATGCATGTTGCTCCTTTGAAAAAAATGGACCCTCCTTAGTTGTGCATGCCTTTTTATACCACATTGGTGGTTTGTAGGCTTCCAAATTGGTTTTATTGCTTTGTGTGATACAATCACCTGAGTGCAGCCATAAGACCGATCCAATCAAGTCACGATGTAATTAAGCAAATGACAAGGGATGTATGGAAAATTTAGCAGCTCAGTCCTTGCATTGGAAAGAAGAGATAGCTTTAATGTTTCATTACATTGGTATTGTTACATTTTTTTTTTGAAAAATTATTGTTACATTACTAGTTTGGTGGCGCAAGCATTTTCTTGACAATACTATCTGACGCATAAGACGAGGGGCCCCAAAGACATAACCTCTGTAAAACATTGTTGCTAATAAGGTGAACGGTAAACCAGACAATCTGCCTGACTTTTGTCCACCTCGATCCAACTACTGCTAGTGGACGCTTAGGGTTCAAGACTTCAAGGATTGTTTTGCTACTAATACAGCTTGCATTGTACTAATTAATTAACCTCGTGAGAGTTGTCTTGCTTATCGAGTTCGCCAGCTCCACATAAAAGTAGTCTTAAGTCCATGCCTGAATTTGTCAAAGTCGTTATGAAAACCGCGAGGCCACCTCTCTGCAATGTCAACCATTGCAAGAGGAACAGAATTGTTCGTGTGATCAGGGGATGCCTGTGTTGATCTTCAAACGTGCAGTCTGATAAGACTTCAGGCATGCAGATCCTCGTTTACTAGCTTCACTATCTGTTAGTATAAATTATACACTCAGGGTTAAATTACCAAAGAGATATATTCCATATATATAGTGCTAGAGCCTGACCACTATAGATATACAAACCCAGGGTTAAATTACTATGGGTGATCTAGTGTTATCTTTTGATTGTCGTGTCACCAGCTGTGTATGTTTCATAGTGCTGGAGAGAATGGTCAACTGCAATGCAGAGTAATGAGCGTTTATATGAGTGTATTGAAATATGCGTGTTTTTCGCAAGTCTTTCAACTGAAACTATTTATCCAAAGCAAAAGCCAAGGAAAAGTTTATATGATGTTCAAGTGAGCGCCCATAAACCTTGTGAAAGTAAGACCACTCTTCCTTTTGTTTTCAGGTACGGTGAAATGGAGTATATGTAACAGAGCTTGGAATTTAGAAGTTTCTAGTACTATTCTTTTCAGTTCTGTATATGGTCCTTGTCAAACAACGAAATATATATTCACACATCAAGGAGAGAGATGTGAATCTAAATAAATTCCAGGCACTACTCTAGTACTTCCACTAGTAGAGAACTGACTTTTACTCATGGCACCACTTTTAGAATTACTCTCGGTATTTAATGCACCCGGGAGTAAAGGGGCCTTTACTCCCGGTTGGTGTCTCCAACCAAGAGTAAAGTCCCACATCCAATGACCACTTCTTGGTCTGAGGACCTTTACTCCCGGTTTTACTCCCGGTTGGAGACACCAACTGGGAGTAAAGATGCAGTGAACTTATACTCCCGGTTTGAAGCTCCAACCGGGAGTAAAAATGGAATTTCAGTCCAGGTTTTTAATCACAACCGGGAGTAAATGTTTGTCTATATATATTAAGCCCCTGCATTCCTCTCGTGCCAGCCATTTGGAGCTCTGTTCTTCATCGTTGCTGTGTTCTTGCTCAAACGAGCCAGGTGGTCATCACAAGAACGTTTTCTTCAACACCTCCATCAATTCTTCGGTTGTAAAGGTCGTCATCTTCTTTCTCCTCTCATCTTCATCCTACATTTCATGGTTTAGATATTTATAAAAAGATTTTTTTTCATTTAGTTTCTTCTATTTAGTAAATGAGGAATTTACAATGGGCTTTGGTACGGCATGACTGTGAACCGTTGATCTAGATGATTTTTTATCACATATTAGCTTCTAGGAGGTAATAGAAGGAAGAAAAATATATATATTTGCAAAAGGTAAAATATCTTCCAGTTAGATCAAATTGCATATCCTATTCGATCTAACTTGCATGCAAGATTTAAATTGTACAACAAACAATGTTCATATGTTTGTGACAATGTGACATATCATGCAAAGATGATTATTAATTAGTTGTTTTTAGGTTAATTAATTTTGTATATTTATAAAAATCTAAAAAAAACAATGATTCAGATTTCTTTGAGGTATTACCTACTAGCAAGTAAAAGGTGTACCGTAGCATTGCCCATTTACAATAGTTTAATTACAAAAATGAGTCTAGAGAGTAGATGTAAATTGTTGAGGCTTGCCCATTTATTAATTAGTTGTTTTTAGGTTAATTAATCAGTTATCATGCATGCATGTTGTGCAATTAATATAACTAATTATATGCTCAATATTTTAATACGTACTTATATCATGTACTGCAAATGAGCCGGAATTGGATGTACAATGCTAATCGGCGCTCCAAATAGTTCATTGATGGGGTGCATTATTTCTTACGTGTGGCCGAGGAAAATAAGTGAAACGGTTTTATGTGCTGCCCATGTGCCCTATGTAGGAATTTGAAGGAATATGCCTCATCAAGAAATATTCATTCACACTTGTTTAAGTCGGGTTTCATGCCAAACTATATTTGTTGGACCAAACACGGAGAAAGCGGTGTTATAATGGAAGAAGGTGAAGAAGAACAATGGGACGATGATGTTATTGCAGAATATGCTGGTGTCTTCGATGATACCGCAATGGGGGAAGCTAAAGAGGAGGTACAGGAGGTAGCGGCCGGAGTTGAGCCTACTGATGATCTTGGTCAGGCTATTCATGATGCACAGAGTGAATGCGAAAAGGAAAAGAAGAAGATCAAGTTCGAGCGCATGCTAGAGGACCACAAGAAGTTGTTATACCCGACTTGTGATGCAGGGCAGAAAAAGTTAGGTACCACACTGGAATTGCTCCAGTGGGAGGCGAAGAATGGTGTGTCTGACAAGGCCTTCGGCGAGCTATTGGGTATCCAAAAGAAGATGCTTCCAAAGGACAATGAATTGCCTACAACTACATACGAAGCAAAACAGCTTGTATGTCCTTTGGGATTAGAAATCAAGAAGATACATACATGTCCTAATGATTGTTTCCTCTACTATGGCAAGGAGAACAAGACATTGGATGAATGTCCGATATGTCATGCAGCACGGTATAAGATCAGGCGAGAGGACCCTGGTGATGTTGAGGGTGAACGTCCTAAGAAGAAAATCCCTGCCAAGGTTATGTGGTATGCTCCTATAACACCACGCATAAAACGTTTGTTCAGAAACAAGAACCATGCAAAGTTGTTGTGATGGCACAAAGAAGACCGTAAGGTAGACAACATGTTGAGACACCCTGCTGATGGGTCCCAGTGGAGAGCAATCGATAGAGAATTCAAGGATTTTGCAGATGATGCAAGAAACTTGAGGTTCGCCTTAAGTACAAATGGTATGAATCCTTTTGGGGAGCAGAGCAGTGGCCATAGCACTTGGCCTGTTACTCTATGTATCTATAACCTTCCTCCCTGGTTATGCATGAAGCGGAAGTTTATTATGATGCCAGTGCTCATCCAAGGCCCGAAGCAGCCTGGCAACGATATCGATGTGTACCTGAGGCCACTAGTTGATGAACTTCTAGTTTTGTGGAAAAAACCAGGTGTACGTGTGTGGGATGAGTACAAACAGGAACACTTTGACCTGCGCGCTTTGTTGTTCGTAACAATCAACGACTGGCCGGCTCTAAGTAACATTTCAGGACAATCAAACAAGGGATATAATGCTTGCACACACTGTTTCAAGGATTGTAAAGGTATATTCTTGAAAAAATATCAAAAGGTCGTGTACCTTGACTATTGTCGATTTCTTCCTAAGACACACCCCCCTAAGAAAGAAAGGCAAGCATTTTAAAGGTAAGGCAGACCACCAGCCCAAGCCTGCCAACCGGAGTGGTGAGGATGTACTAGAGATGGTAAAGGATGTGAAAGTAGTCTTTGGGAAGGGACCTGGCAGTGAACCTATTCCGAACGACACTGACGGGCATGCACCAATGTGGAAGAAGAAGTCGATATTTTGGGAGCTACCCTATTGGCAAGTCCTAGAGGTCTGCAGCGCAATCGATGTGATGCACCTAACAAAGAATCTTTATGTGAACCTGCTAGGATTTATGGGTGTGTATGGGAAGCCTAAGGACACACTTGAAGCACGACAGGACCTTCAGTGTTTGAAAGAACGAGATAGCTTGCATCCAACCAAGACAGATGATGGACGCCAATACTTAAGCCCTGCTAGCTACACTCTTAGCAAGGAAGAGAAGGATAGCATGTTTGAATGCCTAAATAGCATTAAGGTACCATCTGGATTCTCCTCAAATATAAAGGGTATAATAAATGTGCCAGACAAGAAATTCCAAAACTTAAAGTCCCATGACTACCATGTGCTCATGACGCAATTGCTCCCAGTGGCACTAAGAGGAATTCTCCCTCCAAATGTACGTCTGGCCACCGTGAAGCTATGTGTATTCCTCAATGCAATTTCTCAGAAGGCAATCAATCCATTAGATCTAGCTATGCTATAGAATGATGTGGTTCAGTGTCTTGTCAGCTTTGAGTTGGTGTTCCCTCCATCCTTCTTTAATGTCATGACACACCTCTTAGTTCACCTGGTCAAGGAGATTGCTATTCTCGGTCCTGTGTTCCTACACAACATGTTCCCCTTTGAGAGGTTCATGGGAGTTCTGAAGAAATATGTTCACAACCATGCTCGTGTAGATGGCAGCATCGCCAAGGGCTACGGAACAGAGGAGGTCATTGAGTTCTGTGTTAACTTTATTCCTGACCTTGACCCGATTGGTGTTCCTGAATCACGACACGAGGGGAGGCTAAGTGGAAAGGGGACACTGGGAAAGAAAACATATATTGGTATGGGGGATGATTATTTCAATAAAGCACACTATACAGTTTTGCAAAACAGCACATTGGTGCATCCGTATATTGAGACACACAAGCAGTTCCTACGATCAGAGTTTCCTAGCAAGAATGAAGCTTGGATTAGGAGTGAGCACATGGAAACTTTCAGTGGTTGGTTGCGAAAAAAATGCTAGGCTGATGGGAGTCTTCCAGAGCAACTGTACAGGTTGGCTATGCAACCATTGTGGCATGTTCTCACATACAAAGGGTACGACATAACTGGGAACACATTTTACACAGTAGCCCAGGATAAAAGGAGCACCAACCAAAATAGTGGTGTCCGCATAGATGCCATAGACCCAAATGGAATTAAGCTAACATATTATGGCCGCATAGAGGAGATATGAGAACTAGACTATGGTCGTAATTTGAAGATCCCTTTGTTCAAGTGCCAATGGGTGAAGGTCACCGGAGGCGGGGTAACAGTCGACCCGGAGTATGGAATGACAACAGTGGACCTCAATAATATTGGGTACAAAGATGAACCATTTGTCGTCGCCAAGGACGTATGTCAGGTGTTCTATGTCCAGGACATGTCTACAAAATCAAAGAGGGAGAAAAACAACAAAGACCCAATCAATGATCAGCCTAGGCGTCACATAGTTCTTTCGGGGGAAACAAATATTGTGGGAATTGAGGACAAGTCAGACATGTCAGTAGATTATGAAAAGGAAGATAGAATAGTGCCCTTCACAGTGAACAAAGATCCAAGCATAGCGCTAAATGATGAGGACACTCCATGGTTGCGACACGATCATGACCAAGAGACATACGTCAAGAAGAAGATCACTACTGTGCCTGCTTAATTTAATGTTGTTTAATGTTGTGTATTGAGATATTAATTATGTAATAATTATGACCGCACATTCATTCCAGTGTCGTATTGGTCCCAAACTTTTTCTTAACATTTTACATGCCCTATGTGAAGCATCTGCCAAGTTTGAGATTTTTTTGTATTGGTTTGGTACTTTTTCCAGTTTAATTGAATTTCCGCGTGACTTCACCGGGTAATTCTACATTAAACTGAGTCCATCCTAGAAAAGATCCAGAATAGTGCCAAACTTTGCCACAAGGTCTCTTGTGCCCTAGGAGGAAATATTTGTGGAGTTTGCTGCATAATTTCATAGTTTTCGATCTATAATTCACCATACTTTGTCTCACGCAGCACGGAGAAAAATGTAATAATAAAAATAATGATCAGAATACACCTGGGTTCTTAGGGATTCTGAGGTCCAACAGTCGTATTGGTCTTAAACTTTTTCTCAGTCTTGCAAATGCCCTATGTTAAGCAACCGTCAGCTTTGAGATTTTTCAGAATTGGTTTGGTACTTTTTATAGTTTAATTGAATTTTCGCGCAACTTCACCAAATAATTAAACGTTCAACTGAGTCCACGAACGAAAAGTTTGACGTACAAATGATGTGAAAAAGAAATTCCTGTCTAAAAACAATAGATTTAATGATATTACTTAAAGACTATATTTTTGCATTAATGAAATAAAGATTATTCTTTCCATTATGTTTAATATTTAAAAGAAAAAATAAAATATTTTAGGTTACATATTTTTCATGTCTGCAGTACAGCAAAAGAAACTCTAATTTATTTTTTTAAAAAAAATTATAAGTACTTTGTTATTTTTTGCACAAATAATAGTACTTTACCCGTTATAAATAAAAAGAAATATAAAAACCTAAATCCTGCTTTGGAAATGGCTGGAAGCCATAATCACCATAACTTTTGGTGGGCTGCATTTACCCGCCAAAAAACACCTTTACTCCCGGTTGGAAACACCAACCGGGAGTAAAGGGTCTTTAATCCCGGTTACTGGTGGGCACCGGGAGTAAAGGTCCCTGACCTAAACACATCCGTCGCCGCCAGCAGGTTTCCCCTCAATCATTTCTCCGCGTCCGTCGTCGTCTCCGTCTCTCTCGAGTGCGCATCCGCCGCCGCTTCGGTCTCCACTGCGCGCGCCACCGTGGCCGCACTGCTCTCCCCCCGACCCGCGTGCGCCCTGCTCTGCCTGCCCCGGCCGCTGCTCCCCTGCCGCCGCGCCATCGAAACGGCGCCATGAAGCACCGCCCTACCCTCCTCCACCACGCCGGGATCCGCCCCCACGCCGCCTGGCCTCCACGACGCTGGGATCCGCCACCCATGCCGCCCGGCCTCCACCACGCCATCTTCACCAAGCCCAGGACCGCATTCTCGGCCGTCGGGATCCTCCTCCGACTTCGGGCCCGACCCGTGACTCTTCCCCGCTGGACTCCCCCGCGTGCCCGCACGTCGGACCCCACCACGCCGCCGTCGGGCTCCCACTATGCCAGACTCCACTTGACGTCGTCGGTCTCCCTCCACCACGTCGGACCCCACCTCACCGCCGTCGGGCTCCCCCTACGCCGGACTCCACCTGCCGCCACCGGGCTCCCCCCACCACACTCTGGACCAGGCCCACCACGACACCGTCGGGCTACCCCAATAGGACTCCACCGCGCCGAACTCCACCACGCCATACTCCACCGCGTCCCTCCTCATCGTGTCGTGCTGCTGCCGCCAGACTTCACCACGCTGGCGTACTGCCCTCCGCCCTGCTACGTCGCTGACCTCCTCCTGTCCACGTCGTCGTCCTCGTCCAAGCCAGCAAACCGCAGGTGAGGCGCCATTGTCACGCCCAAGGGCGTATGTGCAGCCCGACCTCGATGTCATAAGCTCTGGCCGGGGTTAGGTTTACATTTGAATTAGCAACGGCTAATGGTAGTCTCTTATCTCCATTATAATTTCTAGATCAGGGCCAAGGTCATGGATGTTTGAATAATCTTTGAAACAGAGTGAGATTTGGTGCCCTGAAACAGTATACACTATGGTTGAATGATGATGTCTTCCATTTGCAGACAATAGGTAGTCAGATTGCTGTGAAATTTATAAGAAACAATATCATGTTAGCTCTTGACCATTGTTGTGATTACTTTTTTTCGTGCAATGGTTTTACAGTGATGCTTTTCAGTTTCTGGTGTAATTTCTAGAGATTGTAAAGATTGCTTGTATCCATCATCCTCCTCTATAGGTACCAAAGATCGTTTGCATCCAAAAATGGTCTAATCCAGCCAATCCTCGAAAATGGTACATGGATAGATGAAATGATAGCATCAATCTGTGGTTGATGGATGTGTATGGCCAATATATGTGCTTATGTGCATTAAAATTTGCTCATGTTTTCTCCAAATTTAAAGATCTACTAAAGTCCATAACTCTATTATATATTGGTAAAAACATGCTGTAAACATCAATGACAATAATAATTTGCTGCCACTGATGCATTGCATGTTTGAATAATCTTAGAACAATGTCATCAGATTTTTGTATTGCTTAGATTCACCAGAACAATGTCATGAACTGTTTAGTGCATATATAATGCTATAATCTGCTATTCTTTGCTTTTTAAGTGCCTCTTTCTTTGCATTGGAAAGATGTCTGGGAGCAGAGGGAGCAACAAGTTTGCAATTGAGTACTTGAAGGATATTGTTCTGGGTGAATATACTCTGAAAGATTGTCCTGCTGCCCATATTTGTCACTGCTATTGTATTAATTTCAAATCTCCTATGCAGCATTGGCTGAATATTTGTGATCATTTGTGACTGCCCATTCGTGATCAGATCTCCTATTTGTGATATTGTTCTGGGTGAATATTTGTAATTTCAAATCTCCTATTTGTCATCAGATTATATATTGGCTGAATATTTGTCACTGCCCATTTGTGATCAGATTGATTACTCTTTTGATTGGTATATAAGTCATGTTCCTTAAACTGACCAAAGGAAACATTTTTTGTACAAAGGAAACAGTTTTTGTACTAATTTTGATGTGTTCTTTTACAATTTGAAGTCCTGCCAGTGTTAGGTACCCAAAACTAAAACTTAGTGCAGGGAATAATACCTTTCAAAAGGGAAAGAAAAGCAGAGTTTGAGACAATGTTTTATGTCGCTGGTGTTTTCAAAAGGATTTGTTTTGTTTTATGTCGAGTTTGATTTTATGTCGAGTTCATCAACCTTTGTTTTGTTTTCAGATATATTAATTAAGCAAGATGGCCGAGCCGACGGACAACATGGAAGACGAAATGATGGATCTTATCACCAAAGCCACTCAACCTTATGGCGATAATAACCAGCAGGTTGATGAAGATTATAGGAATGAATACTTCAATTTCGATCATAATGACGGACAAGAGATGGATGTTGAAGATAATGTTGGCGAGGTATATTATTGAATATATCTAGCTATCATTTTTTAAGATAAGCTTCCTTTTAATATCTTTGTGTTTCTATGTATGTAGCCCTCTGGATCGACGAAGACGACAACGGGCAAGAGCAAGAATGTCTGAGGCCCCCAACAACCGTTGGAAGGCCGCTTCATCATCACAGAATTTGACGTGGTTACAGGGGAACCACTAGGACCATATGCTAGTAAATACAGGTACCACTGTGGTTTCCTTGTAAGGGATAAGCTCCCGATCAGCGCCCGTGAATGGAAGAAGAAGATTCATGCTCCTCATATTAGTTACGTCTCTGATGTTGACAAGGAGGCACTTTGGTCTGATATTAAAGACCATTTCACGTTCGACACAGAGCGTTATCATGACGGTGACATCATCACCAATGAAAGGTTGGTGGAACTAGTTAGGCACTGGACTATGAAGAAGATGGCTACACAATTTAAGACTTGGAAGAAGGACCTGTTCAATAAATATGTCAACAATGACGAGACTCTAGATTGGCGCGTCGTTAAGGGCCCGCTCGCGAAGCAGAGGCCCTGCTGGGAGGAATTTGTACAGTACAAGACATCGGAAGAGGGTATGGCACGGGCAAGAAGGAACCAAGAAAATTCCCACAAAAAGCAATACCACCATAACATGGGATCAGGTGGCTACCCAACGGCGGTTCGAAAGTGGGAAAGGGTAGAAGCAAAACTTCGTGAAAAGGGGATCAAACCCGAATCAGACAAGTGGCCTGAATGCACGAGGCGTTGGTATTTAGCTCATGGGGGATCACTGGACCCACTCACCGGAAAGATGGTTCATGGCAAAAAAACTGGAAGAAGCAACAACAAAATTGATTCAAATTCTAAAAGCTAAGGCTAGTGGACTGTTCAGGCCCAACAGAGAGAAGGATGAACTGACATATATCCTTGGGACTGATGAGCATCCTGGCCGAACAAGAGGCTTTGGGGCAGTTACGTGGGAGCATGGTTTCCCTCAATGGAGAGATACGTACAGAAGCCGCCAGAGAAAGAAGGATGAGGAGGCAGAGAAGCTCCACATCTTGCAACAGTATGTTCTTGATGCAAAGAGGCGAGAGGAAGAAATGGAAGCGAGAATGCAAGAGGAAGTAAAGAGGCAAGTGCAAATAGTAATGAGTTCCCAGGGGCTTACAGTAGCTCGGGGAACCAACATTATTAGCCCCGCGAATCAAACGTTGAGAAGCAGTTGTGCTTCCATAGAGCTGCCAAAGCAAGATGAGTGTTTCCCCGTGGATGACATCGATAAACTTACAGCATGTGAGCTGCACATTCCAAATGATGATGGCACAGTGATGGTGGCTACTGGTGTTGTGGGTCCTATAGACCGTACCAAGACACCAAGAATCCATGGTGTAGTAATACCAGATGGATACGCTTCCATCTCAGTGGATAAAGCTGTTAGAGGTTTTGAAGATGTGCCTCTTGACATTCCTGGAGGTGATGGTTCTGCTACTGTAGGAGAAGTAGAGAAGTCATTCATTGCATGGCGTAAGCGCTACATCATTATTCCTGGGATGCCGTCGCTGCCTTCTCAAGTACCTGACCATAGGTACGGATGAAACTTAACGTCAAAACAAAAATTTTCATTAGTTTTCTATTAGCAGTTAAATAACAATGTACTCATACCTCATTCTTTTCTGTACTCATACAATAGGCCAATAATCCAATCCCCAGAGCAGCTTAGTGCTCCGTGCGGTGGTTACGATGGAGAAGACACGGTACCATACCCACCATCTCCAAGGTGGTCTCCACCACCACTGCCTCGTCCCATGACGGGTGCATCCCTACCATCTCCAAGGCGGTCTCTACCACCACCGCCGCCGCCTCCTCAAGTGACAAACGCATCTACCAAGAAGAGAACCGCCTCGACACCTTGTCCTGCCATGACAAAGTCATCTGCCCCACTGACAAAGATGAGGAAGAAAGCCCCCATGCACCCAACAAGGCAAATTCCCCAAAAATTGGCTGGTGAAAAGAGTATAGAGGAACTAGATGATGCAGTCAAAGAAACGAATAATTTATTCTTCTCAAAGATGGCCAAGGGGGCAAAGAAGCCGATGGAGCAGAAGCACTTCCACCTACCTCCAGCTGAACTAAGGAAGATGGTGGATGATGTACAAAAAAAGAGGCAGGAATCTCGTAAGCCCTCGCCCCTATCTGACTATGACCACACTCTAAGCAAGGAATATAAGAAAATGGTTAAAGCAAGGAAGGGTGTTGCATAACTTGGAGAACAAGAATTGCAATCACACTCCCCACTAGTTATTGGTAATGAATATGGATCAAACATAGACCTCCTACAAATACCTCAAGATGATGGACCAGTCGACTTGGTACAACTTTGTAACTTCTATGCTACCACTTGTGGTGTCGACATTGCCGATATGCTCTTTGCAACCGCGCCGGTAGTCTCAAGTTGGGAGAAATATGAGCATGGCAGGAGTCTATGGGATCCTGAAAAACTCAATGATTTGGGGACACAAATGTACGCCCTGAATAACTAGTACCTCGATGTGTGTGCCCGGAAAGAAGGTGATATTTCTATCAGGGTTAGAGATTAACATTGGTTCCGGGGCAATGATGTCATGTACCTAGAGTTTTCTGAATTACACCAACTATGTCACCTATACTCTTTAGACAAAACTATCATAAGCTGCTATTGTCTGTAAGTGATTTTTTCTACTAGTTAACAATAAGTCACTACATAAGTACATCTATAATGTGTGTTCATTATCCTCACTATATATATGTATGCAGATTTGAGATGGGAGAGTGCAAAAAGAGAGGGTGTACCAATATTGGTTTCATTGATCCACATGTTGTATTCAAAGACCCTAAACCCCAACCAACATGGTACTCGGAGACGGTGGCCAATATCAAGATGTTCTTAGAGAAGCAACACGACAAGAAGGTTATACTCTTCCCCTATAACTTCAGGTGAGTGTTCATAATGTTGACTCTACCATATATATATATATATGTTGACTCTAACAAGTTAAATAATGAGTGTTATGTACCTTCGTATGCATACACACGTAGCAATCACTGGATATTGATGGAAATCGATCTAGAGATATCTTCTCTAGCCATCTGGGACTCGATGAGAAAAGAGCAAAAAGAATACCAAGAAATGATAGATATTATCCAGGGGTAATTGCAATCACTCTAGCACAACTCTATATATGTATATATCAGTCTCTCTATATGCAATAATTAATACTCCAAACATTTTTAATTTTATTGGACAGTGTTTGGAAAGAATTCATTCAGAAACACCATATGACACAACGCAAAGCGCCATTGCGTGTAAATAAACTTCGAGTAAGTACTATATTGCTCTATAAGTTCAATTTCCCTATGTTGCTTCCTATATGTATCAATTTACCTATACCGGATTGGATACTGAATCTGTTTTTTTCCTAAAGTGGATTCTGCGGCAGCCACAGGGACCAATCTATGTGGATACTATGTTTGCGAGTTCCTGAAGTTGTGCTCAAAAAGAACTAATCTAGAGTACAAAAAAGTACGTATCTAAATACTACTACTTTTTCTTGATTTATCATTATTATTGATATATATATACTAATAATATTTCTTTAACTCAAATTGCAGACTAAAAAATTGAAAGGGAAAACCCTGCAAACACACCATCTCAAAGCAATGCAAGAGACGATAGCAGGATTTCTTAATGAACAGGTCTTAAAGCCCGGCGCCGAGTTCTACTTTAACCCCGATGAACAATGGCTTCCAAAAAATTAGGGTCATGATAACTTTATTTTGAATGTAATGGGTCATGATAACTTTATTTTGAATGTAATGGGTCATGACAACTTATTATCGGATCCAAAGGGCAGACATGATGATGAAAGTCAGACATGATGATGAAAGTATACAATGCAAGCTTGTATTATATATGGTGCACAAATTGTTTGTATATACTTTCTTTTTAGTTGGGTTACTTGCGTACATTGCTCGAAACCAAACTTTACTATATGCATGCGTATGCATATATTATTTGTAGGGCAAAAATCGTATACAAAAACTTATTTTAAGATCAAAATGAATTATGAATTGAAATGAAAAATAAAAAGGAAAAAAAAAATAGGACTTTTACTCCCGGTTGGTGTGTCTGCCAGGCCACGGGCCCAGCTGACTCTTTACTCCCGGTTGGTATTATCAACCGGGAGTAAAAGTCCCCCTTTACTCCCGGTTCCGAAAGCTTTACTCCCGAAAACGTACTCCCGGTTGGGCAACCGGGAGTGAAAGGGGTTACCAACTAGGAGTATATGTCACTTCTGTACTAGTGTTCACGGTATATCGAGACGAACAATACAAATAAACTGAACTACTTAAACCGGAGCAAGGAGCTAGTTTAGTTTCAGTGGGCCATACAAGCACCGGTGAATGCAAAAACTTTGTGGCACCCATAATCTATGGACATGAGACTTAGCAGATCATCTAGCTAGAGAGAGCGTAACAAGTATACTGCTAAGGTCAGTCTCAATGGAGTTTCATCAGAGTTTCATGGGCATTAAATGTGCTGATGTGGCACCGTATTAATGAAGTGAGAGATGATAAGAGTTTCATGGCAGTAGAGAGAGTTTCATCCCCATGAAACTCTTCTGCACTGTTTCTAAAATATGGATGTGTTGAAAACTGAGTCATGAAACCTCCATCGAGACTGGCCTAAAACCATTCGTAACATGTACCCGCTTTGCTACGTGGATGTACTTAATGGTCAAGTCAACGATGCTCCATTAATTCTAGTGGATTTTAAAAGCCTCCACTTGGTCTCCTATTGAAACACCACTACCTTACGTGCATGCTATGAAGGTAAAGAACCACACCATGGCCTCAACCATTATAAATACCTATGGAGCATTTACTAGGAACTCATCTCAACTCAAATACTCTCTAGTGGGGCTCATTATTCTCATGAGCTTGGGATTAGCCAGTGCTGTAAGGGTGACTAGGGTGGTGTTTAGTTTGTGGGGTAAAATTTTTTGGGTGTCACATCGGATATGTCGGAAGGATGTCAGGAGCGGTTTTCGGATACTAATAAAAAAACAAATCATAGAACCCATCAGGAAACTTTGAGACGAATCTAATGATACTAATTAATGCGTCATTAGCACATGTTGGTTATTGTAGCACTTAAGGCTTTTCATGGACTAATTAGGCTTAAAAGATTCGTCTCGCGATTTCCCCGAGGACTATGGAATTAGTTTTTTTTTGTCTACGTTTAGTACTCCATGCATGTGTCCAAATGCTCGATGTTACTGTAGAACCATTTTTTTGGGAACTAAACACCCCCTAGATACTCTAGTGTTGATGGAACCGGCACAGGAGGGGGAGATGGTGGCGGATATGTGAATGGCGGGGGATCAGGGTCAGGGTCTCACACTGGATCTGGTGATAGTGGTCCTTTTGGTGCCCATGCAAGTGCTAGAGGGGGTGGTGCAGGTGGTGGGAACTAGCCAATATGGTGGGTTTGGATATGGTTCAGGGTTAGGGTTAGGTTCAGGGTCTAGTACATATAGTCAAGGAGAGTATTCTGGTTATGGAGAATCTTCTAATGCTAGTGGTACCGGTGGGGGTGGGGGTGGAGGACAAGCTGGAGGTTATTCAAATTCAAATGCTCAAGGATCTGGTAGTGGCACCGGTTCTGGTTCTAGCTATGCTAACTGGTATTGGTACGGATCAAGTGATGCAGGTGCAAGTGCTAATGGCAATAGTGGTGGCACAGGAAATAGTCAAAATGGTAGGGGTGGTGGTGGCTCAGGTGCCGGATCTGGATATGGCAATGCCTCCCCCTGAGTTGCATATGAGCCCATCGTCCTTCTTTGTTTGAAATCATATAGTTATTTATTTTCTTTGTCCCTTTGTTACACTTTTGTTAGAAATAAACTAATAAAATGGTCCAACTATTCTAGCAACAGTAGCAATCTTGTAAGGTCCAGCTTATAAGATGGTGTTTTAATACTCTGATTCTGTAACCTTGTGTTGTAAGAAATGGTTTTGATGTTTTGAAGTTTTATTCCCTCAACTCGTTTATGGATTTGGGATAAAAACTGAATCATTTCGAGCTCTCACTTTTGGGTGTGCTCGACAAAAAACCAAATTTGACTTGGTCTCTTGGATACTTACACTACTACTAGAATATGCAAGTTTCCCTACCTCTTTTTCTTTCCCTAGGAAAAATAAAATTTCCTAGGGAATGTTGCTTTCCCTAGAGTTACCTTTTAAAACCGTAGGGAATCCAGCTTTCCTTAGGACTCTACCGTTTCCGTACGGAAGAAGCCTGGCCCAAGACATGTATGCACTCATGTACAATATATTTCCCTAGAAAATCTTACACTCGGTAGGCAGTGGCGGATGTGGGATGCGGGATAAGGGGGGGCTAAAACAACAGAGATGTTGATTTGCACGAAGATTTAACGGTGAAATCAAGTTTTTGCTACAGTAATTAGCATTGAAATCAAGAAATTAGGGGGGGCTGGAGCCCCCCCAGCCCCCCCTTTGGATCCGCCACTGTCGGTAGGGAAAGCAAGCAACGGGCACTAAATTTCGTGGGGCGCCAAAATTTACCACCGCATTGTTTTCAAATTTTTGTGTGTCCATCCTTTAAAGCAAACCTCATTTCTCCCTTCGTTCTCCCCACTCTCATCTCCCATCCTCTCTCTCTTCCCTGCACCCTCTTGGCCTCTTCTCTCTCACAGACCGGTACCACACCATTGTCGTAGGGCACTTCTTCTTTCCCATTGAAAAAAAGCTTTCCCCACAAAAATTCCTAGGGAAAACGTTTCCCTACCGTTTTCACGGACTTTCCCTAGGGTTTTGACACTAGGGAAACGAGTGGATTCTAGTAGTGTTACTATCAAATGGCTGACAAGTACGATTAGGATTATGTTAAATTGGGCAGTTCTGCCGCACTAGATATATATATTGTGTCTAGATACATAATATAAGCTATGTATATAGAAAAGTCAAAATGTCTTATGGAATGGAGGGAGTAACTCTCAAATATACATGCTAGAAAGTTGATATGTTAAGAGAAGTTATTCAGTTTGATTTCTTTTTCTTCCTTTTGCAATTGAGGGATGTGTAGGCGGTTCCTCCACCACTCGAAGCGCGCTTGTATGTCCTCCATCCTCTTTCAAACAGAATAGCAATCCCAGAACCTAGAAAAGATGAAGCACATTTGTTGTTCTAATTGATCCAATGCACAATACTAGGGAAGAAAAAATCAGTTCAGAAAGAAAAGGTAAATCCTTGATCGTAATTCTTCCCATATATGGATAAAAAGAAGACGGTTCTGTAAATATCCTAGTACGTTATTCGAAGAGTATTGAAATTTTCGGATGCAGGAACCATAGCTCAGACTGACGATCTTTCTCTCTCTCTCCTTAGGTTACCCAATATGTAGAAATAATGCCACAAAGCCGAGAGTTCGATCCAAGTACTAACCCACTAATTGTGATTTCTAAAGATTGAACTTGAAATTAGAGAGAGGGGAGAGGGAGAGCTCACTGCCGTTCAAGAAAGAAACATACTTTGAATACTTGAAGTACAGAAACGAAGTTGCAACGCAATTAATAAAGGAAAAGCCCATGAATAATCAATAGATGAATTGAAAAAGGAAGCAGGTATTCAGGTATAGGCAGCGGCTTAACTGAAGTATTCCATGTGCACCTTTTCTGAATATTGCCGGTCAGAAAATCAGACCGATGTGAGGTGCCAGCGTGAACAAATGTATAGCAGAATGGAAACACACCAAATTTATGCATCACGGAATTTAAGCATGGACGGTTCTGAGAAATATGGAGAGCATATATCACAAACGCATGTTCTTACTTCTTACTATTACCAAAAAAACAAAGACAAAGTCTCACTTGAAAGGCACATGGTTGTGAAGTATACGAACAGATTTATCATACGATTTCAACCAGACACACTACGTCAGGTGGGATTTGTAGGGGCGGTTTGGCCAGCTGCCCCTACCGAACCGTGGCTACAAATGGCCGGTTTGTAGGGGCAGCTGGCGAACCACCTCTATAATTCGCATTTGTAGTGATGGCTCAAGATTTGTTGGTGTGGTTGGATATTGAGTCGCCCCTACAAATTACGGTTTGTAGGGGTGGCTGGCGAACCGCCTCTACAATTCGCATTTGTAGGGACGGCTTAAGATTTGTAGGTGTGGCCGGATATTGAGCCGCCCCTATAAATTATTTTTCAGAAATCACGATTTCAAGCAAAAAAAAATAGCAAAGAAACTCTTTTTAACCAGGGGAGGCCCCCATCGGTCAGCTGCCTACCCGTAAGTCGCAAGTCGTAGCATTTTTCGCGTGAAAATCGCACAATTCGCGGCTGCGGGGATTCGAACACAAGATCTCCCCCTCGCACTCACTTGTGTCTATATTGGATTTTAGTTCCCCACATATTATGCTAAACCGTACTTAAATTGATTGTTTGTGGCCCTAAAGGAATTCAAATGGAAAAGTTGTCAACTACAGAGTTTTATAATTTTTCCAGATCTACAACTTTTATTTTGATAGTTTCTCCATTCGAGATCGTTTACAAAATTTGAATTTCAAATTTGAGAAATTCAAACGTAGTTTCCATGACAAGATGATTTCAAATGAAAAAGTTATTAACTACAAAGTTTCATAACCTTTTGGGATCTATAACTTTTGTTTTTGTTGTTTGTCCATCCGAGGTCATTTAAAAAATTCAAATTTCAAATTTTTAAAAATTCAAACGTAGTTTTCTTTGACAAGATGACTTCAAATCAAAAAGTTGTCAACTACAAAGTTTCATAACTTTTCGAGATCTACGACTTTGATTTTTATTGTTTCTCCATCTGAGGTCCTTTGAAAAATCCAAATTTTAAATTGAGAAATTCAAACGTAATTAACGTTGACATGATAAATTAAAATAAAAAAATTATTAATTATAAAGTTCTATAACTTTCCAAGATCTACAACTTTTATTTTAGTCATCCGACATAGTGGTAGTTACATTGTTCACAAATTTTACATATCTCTCTTATAGTTTATGGAACTATAGGAGAGATATGTAAATTTTGTGAGCAATGTTACTATCACTTTGTCAGATGAAGAAATAATCAAAATAAAAGTTGTAGATCTTGATGAGTTCTACAACTTTTATGTTTATAACTTTTTCAGCTGAAGTCATTTAATGCTTTAAAATGACGTTTGAAGTTGTCATTTTTGAAATTCAAAATTCAAATAGATAAAACACAATTACATGAAAAGATGGATAAAATAATAGTTGTAAGAACACAGTAAATTGATAGAGCATTATTTTATAAAATTTTAGGAAAAAATTATCAAATTTGAAGTTAGTATGAGGGAAAAAAACTAGTTACAAGTTTTAGCCATATATTAAAAAGAGAAATCAGAGTTCTTTAATAATTTTAAAATTGAATTTCATACAGAATTTTGAAGCAGCAAATGATTTCAAATGAGAAAGTTGTAAACACTAAAATTTCATAACTTTTCAAGATCTATAACTTTTATTTTGGTCATTTCTCCATCCGAGGTCGTTTGAAAAAAAATCAAATTTTAGTGTTTAATTTTTACTATTCAGCATCTATTTGTAAATACAGCCTACAAATCCGATTTGTAGGGGTCGTTGGATATTGGGCTGCCCCTACAAATCGAGCAATTTGTAGGGGCGGCTGATAATATCAGCAGCACCTACAAATGGATTTGTAGGGGCGGCTCAATATAGAGCCGCCCCTAAAATAAGGGGGCGTTGCTATAATTTCTTTTTGTAATAGTGACACCAACAAGGACAACTTGTTCAGAAGAGGAAAAATACATTAAGTAGTAGAGCATCAGAAGACACCAAGTTTTTGTAGCTAAGCATCAAGGTGACCCCGTATGGACATTGCACTCAGCAAGTGTCTTCCCATCGTCAAGCTCGTTGCCATCAAAGGTGAGACTCTGGTGGCCCCGGATCTTTTCCTTGACATTGTCAATGGTGCTAGATAGCTCCACCTCTAGAGTGATCGTCTGCCCAGTGGACGTCTTCACAAAGATCTGCATGACGGGAGGACAGTCAAGGACTCAAGGCGCAGGGTGGATTGTCTCCGGATGTTGTAATCGGCGAGCGTCTGTCCGTCCACAAGTTGCTGTCGTTTAAAGAGGAGCCTCTGTTGGTCCTGAATCTTGCCTTCAAATCGCCAACCGTGTCAGTAAACTGCACACTGTACCTGTACCTGATGGCCTTGCTTCTAGTAGGGAGTGTCTTGACGGCAATCTACATGCCGCCACTCGGACAGAGGTTGTCAACAAGGTGCAGGGTCGAATGATGCGGAACCTTTTTTTTAAGCCTGACTCCTAGTATACAAGTTGTAGTATCTGAATTTTACGCAACTCACTCACAACATACGCACGCACACCCCTAGATCTACAGCTTATATACCACCAACGTCCTTCTGGAGATCACCGAAGCCGCACTGAATCTCGTAGACGACGGGCACGTCGTAGTCCCATTGTAGTACCACGCCAGTTGTCCAGGACCTAAAATAAAATGGGGGGAAAACCCCATGCGAAACCACCGAGCGGTGAGTGCCACCACCGAGCGGCTCAACCACCGAGCTAACAGCTCCTTCGCAAATGATGCTGAACCTTGTGAAAGCCAAGTTTGCGCTTTTTTATCAAGTCGGCTGCCGTCAGAGTTGATCCTCTGCTGGTCCTGTATTGTCTTTGCCTCTACATCGCCGACTGTATCAGACGGCTCTGCCTCAAGAGAGTAATGATCTTGCCATCGAGCATCTTCACGAAAATCTGCATGCAAAAGTCGAGGTGCAGGGTAGAGTCATTTTGGATTTGAGAGCAGTAGTATCCGAATGTTCGATCATCCTCGAGCTTGTTGCCGGCCAAGAAGAGGCTCTGGTTGCCACTAATCTTTTTCCTGGCATCAGTGATCGCGTCTGATGGCTCCACTTGGAGCGCGATGGTCTTGCTTGTGCGTGTCTGTACGTAGATATAGATGCTGTCACTACAGCATAGGCACCCACGAGGACAAGGTGAGGTGCAAGGTTGGACTCGTCCACGACGTTGCAATCGGAAAGCTTGTGCTCATCTCCAAGATACCTGCCGGAGTGAATAAGGTGCTGATGCCTAGCAGGAAAGGCGCACCAACTCCTCAAGCTTTGCCTTGACGCTGCCGACCGTGTCGGAAGAGGACTCCACTTGGACGACGAATGTTCTGCCAGTGAGGCCGTTCCTCACGAAGATCTGCATCTAAACACAAGCACACGTACAATAATCGTTTTAGTATCATCATCATATATATTCAGTTATACCAAAACCAAACTGCGGCAAGGGAAGTGTTAGATCGTATGTCGAAAAAGAATTTGATAAGAATTTGACTAGATAAGAATTTGATAAGTGGACTTATGAGGCCAAGAGAATATTGCTGTGTTTGCATGTGCATCGACGATCGATCAGGTACGGTGTGTTGAAAAAGCAGCTAGGGAGAGCAGAATGCGGAGGCGAGGTCAAAAGGATCACCTCCTCCTCGTTGTCAGCGGCGGCGGATGGCGTCGTGTCTTGGGGCCGAGCTATGTCGTGGCCGCGATCACAGCTGGCCAACCGCGGAGAAAAGTCTTCCTAACATACCACCAATATAAATATATGGATCGGCCCAACTCAAAGTCAATCTATGGAGCAAGGCCCTCGCCACTCCCGCGGCGCTTTCGTGGGCCGAACCGATCGATCACACGTGCCTAGCTAAGCAGGCCCCGCTATGCCTGATCCAGGTGAGCCGTTGCCGCTTCTAATCGGTTTTGGTTCATAACAACCCACTAGTCTCCATACAGTACAGAGAGGGCGACTTCGAGGCGACCAACGTCCCGCCGCTGGATTCACCGGATCTTCCTTGCCTCCGGTGACCTCTGTGTCGCCGGTGTGCTAGGGGAGCTGGGATCCGGCGGAGGTTACATATATCTCCTACTATTATGCTAGATCTAGATAGGTTAGGGTTGGTTTATCTCTCGGTGAGGAAATCACTGGGATCCGTTTGTCTTCTTCCGAGATTTTCTGGCGCGGTCTAAGTCGGTGGTGAGCAAGTTCAGATGCTGGCCATTGTGTGTGTGATGCATGTCGGTGTCTTCTGAAGAGGGTTCTTCATCGATGAGTTTTTCTCTGCTATTTTCTTCTGCGTCAGTGTGTGAATCCTCTATGTTCTTTACTGCGCCGGCGACGCCCATGACTTCAACGGCAGTGTCTGCTTTGTCTTTCACGATAAGGCTGCTGTCTGGAGGAGGCTCGGTGGATTTACCGGTGATGATGTTGAGACATCCACCGGAATTTTGACCCTCCAAGGTGATTTTGGTGACTGGGATTTCCTTGTGAGGTTAGTTATTCACCATTCTATGTGTATGGGTTGGTGTTCATCGACCGCCCTTGCGGGTTTGCTGTTCCTCGATTGGGATTGGCTGATGAAGCAATTGGTGTTTATTCCCGACGACGACGAGACGGCTTTTGGCCATTTGCCAGTGCGTTCAATGGATCAACAGCACGCTTTTGATGTGCTACTGATGGGCGTTTTAAAATTTGAAGACTCTTCGTCGATTTGGGAGTCAGCTATGTGCTTCATCCTGGATCTTCTTCACTGCGGGAGGTGTAGGAGAACTGGGCTGCAGCAGCAACGACGGTCGACGACGACGAAAGTTGCTGGGTACTCCTACAGAGGAATTTTCTATAATTTTCTGTTTGTTCAGGGGTGCCTAGTTAAGGGGCTGGTTGTAAAAGTTCTTTATTAATAAAATCCAACCCTTTTCTTAAAAAATCGGTTTTGGTTCATAGTGAAGGTTTTATTCCTTTTTCTTTTTTTTGGTTAAAACTTGAGAGCTTTATTAAATGGTAATCATATGATACACTTCGTTCCATCCAGACGCCTTGTGCCCACTCCGCCTCGCTGCTACCGTGTCGCTCACTCCTGCCCGTCGCGCGCGCCGCCCGCTCCCTCCCATCGCGCATGTCGCCCACCCAGCCGAGCCAAATTAAAGTCGGTGCTGATGGTAGTGGTGCTCGCACACCACTGCTGGCACTGGCGCTGGTGGTGCTTGTGCGCCGCCGCTCGCCGCTGGCTCCGACCCTAACAACTAGAAACAACTAGGCCAGCCTCTCTATGTTGCAAAACGCATGTTTCAAATGTTTTGTATGTTTCATATGGATGTTGCAAAAGTAGATCGAGATGTTGCATATTTTCAATGGTTGTACAAGAATGTTGCAAGCTTTTTGTTCCCAATGTTTCATCTGTTTTTTCAGACGTACATTGCAAGTGCGTTTATCTAGATGTTGCATATATTTCACACCTATGTTGCAACTGGATGTTGCGTAGGTTTACAATGGTTTTAGGTGTTTTTTAGGTATTTTTGCAAGTGTTTCATCTGTCTTCAGACGTATATTGTAAGTGGTGCATCTGAATGTTTCAAAAGTAGATCGGGTGTTACATCTTCCTTCTCGCCTTCTGCTACCTCGCCTCAGTGTCTCCTCCTCCTTCCAGCCTTGGCTAGGCATCCAAACCAGAGGCACAGGCGGGGCTACCCCTCCCCCTCTTCTCGACGCTGGTGACGTCCGGACTTCCGCATGAGGCGCGCGAAACGGAGTGCGGGCGTGGACGTCCGGACGCGGGTATTCGTCCAGACGTCCGGGCACTAGCACTGCTATAAAAAGATCTTAACTTTTCCATACAAGTTTAGATAGAGATAAAATTTATATTTAAACTATAGAGCTTGATGAGATCTATAAGTTGTGTATCTCACTATTCTTTCGTTTAAAGCCATCTTGACCTGAAATCAGATCTGTATCTCGGATCTAATTTCAGCATAAGCAAACAGGGTAGCTTCAAGTAAAAAGATGCCGCATGCCATGAAGTTCTATGGTTTTTATTATTATACCTCAATCCAAGGTCATATGTACGCTAAGGTTTATAGCTTTTTCATCTGGTCTTGTATAGAGATAAAGTTTATACAAAAGATTGTAAGTCCCGACGATGCAAGATATATGTAACTTTGTAGTTGATCATCATCTTTCGTTTGAGGGTGTGTCTTTGTATACAATGTTTCGCGTTGAACTGTATTTACAGATCGATCCGAACAATTTACCAACTATGTGCCGCAAACACGGCTTAAAAAAGATTACGATTACGATGTTGCGCACTACTTGTTCATGGAGGAGTACAAGTTTTATGTACAATTTTTTTCTCTATTCGAGTTCCATGAAAAAGTTGTTACTCCTACATCCTATCTACGCAGTAGTGCGAAAAGGGATTTCTCGCCGTTTCAGTGGGTCATCCGTAACTCTATTTTATTTTTAAAAAAAACTTATCCGTAACTCTATTTTAGGCATGTTGTCTCACGTAGAATCTGTCTACCTAACATCCGGTTATTTTAGCCCCCTCTAACAACCGGATTTTACCCATGCACTTTTACACTGTCTTCTTGCTATGTTTACACTGTCTTCTTGCTATGTTTATAATAATTTTTTCAGTGTAATTTATTAGACAGAGTGATGTAATTTGAAAATAACATAAATATATGCCAAATTTTGTCAAAAAATTACAAATTTTTTATATGAATTCCAGACATCAGATAAATATATGTCAAATTATTCATAAATATCAAATATAAGATACAAACGACACTAGCCCCTACTGCCACACCCACTGCCACGCCGCCCCGGTGCCACACCCACATCCATGTTGCACCATCGTGTTGCAGAATCATGTCACAGAGGATCCTAGGGAGCCCATCAGGTCGGCAGAGAACTGCGCATCGTTAGAGGCCCTCCGGCCACACCCCTGCACAAGAGCACGAGATCTGCCTCACGTAGCAGATCGAATGGTGGATAATCCGGTTGCTAGGGCCGTTTAGTGCCAAAAATTTTGCAAAAGTTTTCAACATTCTCTGTCACATCGAAAGCATTAAATATAGATAAAAAATAAAACTAATTACATAGTTTAGATGAAATGGACGAGACAAATCTTTTAAGCCTAATTAGACCATGATTGGACACTAATTGCCAAATAACAACGAAATTTGCTACAGTGTTGTTTTGCAAAAAATTTTGCAACTAAACCAGCCCTAGGTCCTAAAACAACCAATTGACCATTAGCAAATCTGTTTTATAAAATAGACTAGGTTCGTGCTCGTGCGTTGCTACGGGATGGCTAACATTTTGTACTAAAAACATACGAATCGTACGATAAGACAACAACACTGTAAAAATTAAATACCAATGTTAAAGTGATATTTAATCAAAAAGCAAAGTTTGTGAAATTAACACAGTCATGGATAGCGCGGCATCGCAGGCTCACAAACTCTACTGTATAGATCTTTCTGTGATGCAGCTAAGATAATGTTTTATATCGGTTCGAACAAATTTCCGATATCCATTTCTTTCGTACACCAATAAATCCACGAATAAGTCCCACCGCTTCTCATACCATCCTATACATATGTTCGAGTATATATATAAATATTAGTACCTGTCACATGAGTAATACTGCGTGTCTTGAAAAATCTCCTAAAAAACCTTAAAACGAAGTACGGTATACTTACCGTATAAATATGTGTGGCTTTAGGTCTATTCCACGCAGACATATATTGTAGAATGAGGTATCCACTTGAGTGTCTGTGGTAAGATTCACCACCAACAATATATAAAAATAGTTAAATCATATGTATTATTATTGCAAGCGACAGTGATGTTGAGTTAGTTATCTATCTATGTCATTTACAATGTTTTTTCATGGATGAATTTTCATTTCAAGATATCCTCATTCCATCTAGGTAAATGCCCGTGCGTTGCAATGAGAACAAATAATGCCACGATAATTTTAACTTAAACACATGTTATACTGTTACTAAAAAAACATTTTTTTTTGAATGTGATGAGACGACCATTCCACTCTTACTGCCATCTGCTGTCTTCCATAGGGGAGTCGGTCTAACAAGCATGACACATGAAAAGCTACATACTGCAGAGATCGTCGACCTCAGCGCGAACCAAGCGGTGATCTAATTAACAAGCATGCCACACGAGAAGCTACATGATACACAGACCGTCGACCTCAGCACGAACCAAGCGGCAGCCACTGTTAAGGTCAACGGACACACAGCCAACGCTCTGTCCACGGTAACGGACTGGACAGACACAGAAGAGGCCATCGCTACAGCGTACAGGTGCACGTCAGGATTCAACGATAGCAAGACAAGGAACATTTTGTCTCACATTGTAGCCTTGTTAGAACTTGGCTAGACTACCATACTTCTCGGTAAACTTCTATGTAAAGAACAATAACAATAATAAATCATCGGTCCTTAGTCTTATTTTTTTGGCCATAAATCATAATTGTGTAAAGTCAAAAACTTTGTCCACGTGTTACAACGAGAGTTCAAAACTTGACACGGGATACAAATAAGGCTAGCTCGAGTTATTCACGGTTCCACTCGACCTGAGCAAAGCTAGATCTTGGCTAATATGACGAGATAAACTCTTCGGATATACTTCCCCCATCCCAAATTGTAAGACATTTGACTTTTGACATCAAGTTTGACCACTCGTCTTATTCAAAACTTTGTGCAAAATACCACTTCTTTTGTCGTGGCTTGATTTATTAATAAAAGTTCTTCAAAAATGTCTTAAATTTGACTATGTTTGCACAATTTTTTTAAATAAGACGATTGGTCAAACTTAGGGTCAAAAAGTCAAACGTCTTATAATTTGAGATAGACCTCGTTTAGTTCGGTGAATTGGGGAGAAAAACACTGTATCAGAATTCCTGTAGCATTTCGTTTGTATCTGGTAAAAATTATCCAAATTTTGACTAACTAGGCTTAAAATGTTCATCTCGCAAAGTACAACAAAACTGTGCAATTAGTTTTTGATTTCATCAACATTTAGTACTCTATGCATTTGCTGACATTTTGATGTGACAGAGAATCTTCTTTTTGCATAGTGAAATTTGGGGGAGAATGGGGGGAACTAAACAAGGGCATAAAGAAAGTATGCACTAAAATTGTAATGTCCAGTTGGCGAAGGAGTAGCAATAGCAATAGTTTTGGTATTAACACAACTCTAAATAAACCACATGTATTAACAAAGCTCTAGCTCCTCTTGCCGAATCAAAGGCTCAAATACATGCAGGAACTGCTTCATCATCTGTTGCAGCCCAAAACTTCACCATACAAAAAATATAAATAAATCAAATAATTTATTTCTTACTAAAAATTGCACACATCAAATGAAAACAATCTTCACTTTATTTAGCTTCAGTCACTGGGAAGGCTGTCCGCGTAGTCGAGTCCATCACAATCCCCAAATCTGGGCTGAACTAATAATAAATAAAAATAAGGTATCTGCATTCGCCAAATTGGTGAATTCACAACAGCCTTGTTTAGTTTCAGGGTGTAAAGTTTTGGGGTGTCACATCGGGTGTCACATGGGGGCAGGGGTGTTTTGATACTAATAAAAAATCAATAAATTACATAATCTGTCAGTAAACCGCGAGACGAATTTATTAAATCTAATTAACCCATCATTAGCACATGTGTTACTGTAGCACTTTATTGTCAAAACATGGACTATTTAGGGTTAAAAGATTTGCCTCGTAAAGTAGTCGCAATCTGTGCAATTAGTTGTTTATTTAGTTTATATTTAATACCCCGTACATGTGTCCAAACATTCGATGGGATATGGTGTAATTGTTTGGGGAGGAACTAAACAAGGCCACATTTAGAGGAAAGCATAGAATTTTAGAGAACACTGAATTCACTGAAAGCTAACACTAAATTCTGGGGGAAGAAGTGAATTCACTGAATGGGTGAAACGCTGAATTTTGACGGAGAACATGGACAAAGCTAACACTAAATTCATTGAATTGCCTAAAATGAAAATATGCTGCTGATCAGGTCATAAATAAAAAGATTTGGCAAAGCCCTGAATTTCTAAAAAGTTGAAAGCTATTCTGGTCGGCAGCATTCTGCAAAATGATGCATGCAAACAAGATATGCATGCCAAATCAATGTCAATGCAAAGGTAGCAATGGTAGAAGTTTATGGACCAATCTCGACCAGGATACCAAATAAAAAAAGAATAACAAAAGCAATCTCATATGACAAATGACATTAGGTAAAAAATCTGAGAACCAACCAATGTAAGAAAAAAAAGCTTGCAGGACAAATCAGATGTATATGGCCATAAATAAAGTTGAATGAATAGAGCGTATAATAAATTTTACCACACAATACTTTATATCCAAATCTTGAGGGACAATATCTTTTACTTATGTCAGTTACCATTCATTTGACTTGAGGGACTAAATAATAAAGCTGAAATTCCAGGGTTTTAAGCAGCTCACCAAGATATATTGTTTAGAATGCCCTGGAATAAATTTATTCTCTCAATATCTCTGCACTGACTTCATGTTCACCTCTGCAGCTTCGTCTAATAAACTTTCAGAATTCACCGCAGCAGGACATTCACCTTATGAACAAGGAACTCAAATAGCCAAGAATTATAGTACATGAAAGGAATCATGCTTTGCTAATTGAATGGAAAATCCACCTATAAAGTTTCTAATGTAATCAGATTAAACCAAAATCATATGTTATACATGCTAGCTGCAAGAAAAATAAACAAAAACATACATGATGAATTCTTCGTGACAATGTAAGAAATATAGACTTCTCAACTGGGGTATAAGAGCTTGCGGTTACTTTCAGCATACAGAGAATTTGGAACGACTTCTCAACTGGCAGTGCACGCAGACAAGCGGGTTTCCAACAGACTTTGAACCTCATCATGGAAGCACGGGTGCTGTAGAGTCTGGAACCAAATGGCAGGCTGAAGCAGCATCACTGGGGGCTGGGGCAAGGGCTTCTAGGACGCCTCCTCTCCTGCATCGGTGTCGACAGCATTGATCAATTGTTGCCATGAATCCAGCAAGTGATAGAAGATGTACTAAATAATATAAGCATGCAAGGGCCATGTACTAAACATGTCGGATTTCATTGAGACAAATAAAGGGCATATGCCAATTGTATTTAGATCTATATAAAGGGCATATGCCAATTGTATTTAGAACTATCTCCTATTTTTGTCAGACAAGCCCGATGGAGTGGCGTCAGTGTGACAAACCCGATGCAAGATGAACCAAAGGAGATAAACCTTTAAGCTGAATTATTGGATCATGGGGCAAACCCACTGCAAGAGCAAACCCACTGCAGAAAGCTCTTGCAACAAATAACAGATTCATATACTATGTTGTTTTCTTGTTCAGTGCACCAAAACTGCTCCTCAACCTATGTTGCTACTTCTTTTTGCCTTGCAGTTGCACGGTCGACCTTCAACATTCACAGTGTCTACTTTTATCTGCAAATGGCAATGGCTCTTTTCAGAGCATGGGCATCTATGGTTCTATGGGTTGATATTAACAAGACCAACCATACACTAAAGTACTCTCACAGGTTTCACCTGAACAAGAGGCTGTTGGATTGTACCACAACCAATAATTTGCAGATAAGTTTCAGCATGCCATTTGGCTAACAGCATGCAGAGATAAAGGGTGCTAATCACATTGAATAGGGATATTGAATGATTTAGCACAGGATGCATGCTACAGAGAGAGATTAAATACTTGATAAATTAGAAAGTGTTTCTGAAATATGCCAACAGATAAGTGAAGGACTTTAATCAGTTACCTATTATCCATTTATCCAATACTGGTGTTGGTTGAGGCAGAAATACTTACAATATCACTGAAACTGCTAGCAATAGAAGTCCTTCCCAACTGCAGGGTGCGGTGACAGAATATATATATCATTTAATTTATATAAGCAGCGTACGCCTCTAGCTGGTAAACAAAGTAAACAAACCAGAGATTAGTAGGAACAACTGAAGTCCACCAACAGTCGGTGCGCAATGCTACAAGTGAAGGTAGCAGATTTGTGTCACCTACAGTACAAAAATTTGTGGAAGGCAGCAGAGAGAGATTGGCTATCGTTAAATCAATCTAAGATCAGATGAGTGGCAAGCACGAGAGAGATTGACTAACCAATGAGACGGCGGCGACACGATTGCAAGTGACGGCTCTTTTCCCGCACGAATTAGCGAGGCTTGGCATGAACCTGAGATCGCGGATGCGCTAGTCGTCGTCGAGGTGGCTCGTCCGTCCCGCCACCATCGTGGAGGTGGTTAAGGGCTTGAGTGGCGCGTCCCGGAGATGGCACGGCACCGCTGGACGACGGGCCTTGGCACGTCAGGGTCGTCCTGTTGCCCCCGGACCATGACGCCGGCGGCGCGAGGACGTCGATGCCTCCACGACTTGGCGCGGCGTGGGAGACAGGTTGGAGCAAGCACGGCGTGGATGTCCTCCTCGGTGAAGAGCACAAGGCGGCGGTGCTAGCATCGCCGACGGTGGTGCGCGCGCGGAGGCGCGCGAGTGCGGGTGCGTGGGCGACGCGAGGGTGAGGGCTGCGGGATTTCGAGCGAGGGAAATTGGGGCTTTGCTTCCTTTTTTGCAGAGCGCGTGTATGGATGGAAGCCACTGGGCAGACATGGTATCGAGGTAAAATAAAAGGAAAGAAGTACCGGGCGGGCAGCTATCGTGGAGCGGGATCACATGGGAGAGGCAGACGGACGAACCAAACAAATGTCACACCAAAAAATTATCCATCTTTTAGTCTTTTTATTAGTGTTGTATAGGAGAATAAAAGGGTTACGGTCTGATTGCCAAAACAACTCCGAATTTGTTTGGGGTCTGGGAGGCCCTAAGAGCCTAGCAAAACATCTGCCGTCAGCCCATTAGCAGCCCACAAAATCAATAAGCTACAGGTTTTTTTCGTGGGCTACGTAATTTCAATATTTCTCCAACAGGCCGAACATCTGAGAATGACAACGCAAAGCTGAACCTTTTGAAGCAATAAAAAAAATGCGAAGTGGCCTACTAGTGTTTCTTTCGGATTTTTTTTTAAAAAAAAGACCAAGCAGCTAACCTAACAAATGCAAGATTATTTGTTTTTTTCTTTTTTTTGCGCATAGAGTATTTGTGTTTTCAAATACACACCCCTGGTCCTTTCAGTAAGCATTTGTTATGAGTGTTTGGAAATTAAACCAAACAGTGTAAACAAAGCGTAGAGATTGTATGCCTGGAAGGATAAACAAAATAAATAGTAGTAAGGGTTATCAAAATCCAGAAAAGGAACGGAAACTATTAATTTGATGCCGTCTTAAATTCAAGACGTTACCGTGTGTGAAGATGCAAGCCTAGCTAGTCAATGCACGCGGTCCGAGGTAGAAGACTAGGAGTCTCCACTCAATCTGGTCAGGTACGATAGTCAATCACCAGTCAACACAGCATGACGATTGACGCACACGGAATGACGGAAGGAACAGGGCAGCCTCTTTTTTATGAAAAATAATGGAAGTGTTTTTGTTTTAGAAAAAAGAATTTTTTATTCCGGTCTCTGCAAGAGTTTTGCACACAACCGATTCTTATTACAAATTCAGCCTCTTGCTGTTTTTAAGCTCTCAAAAAGTGAAACCAAACAAAGGAAAAATTGAGTAAAGCGCTAAACCTTTTCGGTGACGACCATCCATGGCTGGCGAAAATTTCCATAACCACAATCTCCATCATGTGACTTGCCCACTTTAGAAAAGGTTTGTCGTTCTTCTTTTGCAGGGCGTTCCAAAAACAGGTCCAAAAAGTTACCCTGAAAACAACCTGCAAATAAGAGTATAGTCATTTTTTTATCAAAAATTAATCCCTTTATTTCTAAATAGCCAAATAGACCACAAGATTGCACTTGCCCCCGTACAAATCAGAGAGCGCAAGTGTTAGTCTGTTTGTACATCCCATAGCCTAAATAAGTCGGTTACATCTTTTGGTAGTTCGAGATTAAAAGCCACTTGGCAGACTCTCCAAACAAATCTAGCCACATGACAATCAAAGAACAAATGCGGGATAGTTTCTTTATTGTCAAAAAAACAACATCTATTGTCTCATTTCCATTTTCTTTTTTTTAAATTATCTTTGGTCAGGGCTTGGGCTTGGACATAAATTGTTACAAAGATGGCATTCGCTATTGGCACACGGAGTAAAGCAAATTAATAAAATTAACCGGACGACTAGCGCTCAAACGTCCGGCCTGAGGCTGCGTCTGGACGCTCGCACTGCAGTTCCCTACGCTCGTACCAAGAATCCACGCCCATGCTCGCACAAAGAAAAACCAGCACACCTTCGACCTGCCCTTGGGTTTCATGTGTCCATGCGGGGCCCGTGCCACCAGACCGTGCGCGGGACCGTTCGCATCCCCTTCGGTTCTCACACGCATTGCAACATATGCAACATTCAATCTACTTTCGAAACATTCATATGCAATACTTGCAATATACGTATGAAGACAAATGAAACACATAAAATATGCTTCTAAAAAACTTGCAAAAACGCCTAAAAAACACAAAACCATTGCAAACATACGTAATATCCAGATAAAACACTTGCAGTATATGTGTGAAACGTATGCAACATTCACGTAAACACACTTGCAATAATATATCCAAAAACAAAGACCTTTGCAACATACGTGTATAACCATTGCATCATATAAAACATTCTGGTCTACTTTTGCAACATTCATCTAAAACAACTGCAACATACGTCTGAAATAGCCGAAACACTTGAAACATACGCTTGCAACATGCATTTTCAGCACATCGCAACATCTCTATGTTGCTTGCGAAATGGAGGCTCACCAGCGTGTGGAGTTCATCGGAGGCAACTGCGTTGTCGCCACCATCGACCAGATGGGCTCTGCCTACTACGAGGCCGGTGGGACCCCTTGATGGCCGCTGGTATCGTGGGCTCGACACACTGCCCCCCGCAGCCCCTAAAGTCGGCGCTGCAGTTCCCACCACCATAGGATTTCTCGCCGCGTAGTTGATCTGATGGAAGGAGCATCGAGGGTAGAGTGGGGCAGAGGCGCACATGGCGTGATGCGGGCGAGTGGCCACACCGTCGGGCTGGTCGTGCGCAGCGCGCGGAGGTGGCCGCGCTTTGGACCATGTCAGGAGAGAGGGAGAGACAGATGAAGGAGAGGCTGGGGTAGAGACGCGGACGCTGAGGAGCCAGTGGCATCGATGGTGGGGGTGGGAGCGGCGGTGTCGCTTGCAACGGCCGCGGGTATGGAGCGAACTGCGCGACGGTGGTTTCTTTTTTTTTTGCTATGCAGGGGAGCGGTGCCACGCGATGTAGGCAAGCGGCGCGAGTGGGTTGGTCCGTCTAGACAGACGGACGCCTGGGTCTAACCATTATCGTAATAATTAATGAACATAGCAACCATCTGGTTTTATGGTTGTGAGTGCCCTATAATGAGTGGTCTCCATCTCTGGAGCTTCACTCGATCGCTTGGATCAATAGATTCTTATGGTTTAGGCTACACCTAGAATATAAATCGAGCCACCATGTTCTATGAATAAAACATGCAAAATCAGTTTTGGTTGGCCTTTGTTGAACATAGTTATTAGTCCTTTATGAGTCAAAGTGCCCAACAGAAAGGTGACGCCCCAACTTTTAATATGCGCAAGTTATGATTCCTCTCCCTTGTTTAACCCAATGGTTAAATAAATTATCAAGGTTCATACGAGGAGCAATTTTAATCTAAACTAGCATATATGCCCGTGTGTTGCAACAGGACTATAGTTTGTTAAACTACCAGCAACACAAGTGTAGCTGCACAACATAGGCCCCGCGCGAGGACAAAGCGACCATGGCGATACACGTTGAATTGGCAATGCGGCGGCTACAATAGCACGCTCGCATAGTGTCACCAACCACGGCTAGGCAGGACCTGTAACACCTCTGGTGTTATAGTAACTAAAAGTTTGTCATGTCATCATATGCACTGCAAAGCATTCGTGATTAAGTTAACCATGATGTGCATCAACTAAAATAAGTTGCATTTCTTAGGTTGAATGTGTTTCTATGATGTGTGACTTGAATAAAAAACCCTAATTTCGAATGTCACCGCAAATGCTTAGTTTCTGTCCTATGTAAGTTGAGGTGTATGACTGTATTGTACGCTAGTATCAAGTGTAGGCTATGAGTTCAAGTCCAACCCATAAAATGAAGCTTCAAGTTGAGTTTGAATTTGAAATCCAAAACTTGTTGCAAGTTTTCCGATTTGAATTTGAATTCAAATTTGAGGAATTATTAAAAGGTTTTTCAAAGTCAACCTGGTCAACCAAGAGTGGCATTTGGTCAAACATGTCATGCTTGACTCAATGATACCCTTGGATGATGGTGTGATCACTAAATACTCACCAATTAATGTAGCAACAAGTTTCAATTTGAAATTCTTCCGAAAACCCTAAAATTCAAAACCTGGTTTTACCCCTTTTTGTGTAATTCAAAATCTAAGCAAAATTTAGGGGTGGGCCAAAAAACAAAGTTGTAGATCTGGTGTTGTTGTACAACTTTAGTTTTTGGAGTTTTCAAAGTTTTAGTGTAAAAGTTAGAGTAATTTTGAAAAGATTCAAATCCCACATTTGCCCCCTTTTCATTTCTCTATATCAATTTCAAAATGGAGGCAAAATTTGAAAATGGTTTGAATAGAAACGTTGTATGTCTTGGCTAGATGCCCAACTTTGGTATTTTGAGTTTTTGTAGTTTCAATATAAAATTTAAAGTAATTTTGAAATTACAAATTTCTAGAAAATGTCCCCTTTTAAATTCAATTTCAAATTTCAAAATCCAGGCTGAATTTGAAAAAGTTTATATTGACAAAGTTGTAGAACTTTGAAAATGGAGCAACTCTTGTTTTTATAGAATTTCAACTTTTATAGAATTTTTTAGAGTAATTTGCAAAATTTAGTCAGTGCATTCTTGTAATTAATTCGAAGTCAGTCTCCAATGGCAGAGCTCCACCTCCCGTCATCGCCGGCGGCCTTCGAGTCGCTTCCAGGCGCGCCGCGGGTGCCAGCTGCTGCTTCGCGTGGCCAGTCCACCCCGTGTGGCACCATCTTGTTGCTCGACTACCACTATAAAGCCTTCCACCGCCGGCATCGTTTTCTTTTCTTCCTCTACTCCCTCACCGTCATCGTTGTTTTCTCGGCCGCCGACGCACACCACCGCCACCGCTTCACCTCTGGTCGCCCTCTCTCGCCTGGTTGTTCGCAACATCGTTGTGCATCGCTTGAGCCCCTTTGCGTTTAGCCTCACTGCCTGAGCCGAACGCGCGCGGTCATCTTCTCTAGCGCCGTTCACAGCGCCACCGCAAACCCGCCACCGTGGCCAACCACCTCCACTACCTCTCCGCGCCTACGGGTTGCTCAGCCACGACCGTGGTGAGTCGCTGATGCTCCCTGTCTGTCCAATTTAGTCGCTACCAGCTTGTCTCACCGAAGCACCGTGAACCGCGGCCACCGTGCCGCCATGGCTGGGATGGAGCTCCCTCCGGGGTGCTTGCTGCGGTGTAGAGCGTCGTAATAGGTTCGTGGGGTCAGGGTGGTTGTGTTGGTGCAGCTCGGTCATATCGGGGTCTCGCCGTCGGCGGGATGGCGGTCGACGGTCATCATTGGCCATCGGCCGGCGTGAGGAGGGGGATGACAGACGGGGTTGCCTCGTCAGTGAGAGAGAAGCGCGAGGGGGGGTTTGCTGGGCCGGCCCGTCCGGGTTGGGCCGAGCAGAAAGGGAGAGAGGGAGGGAGAGCAGGTGCGCGGGTGGGCCGTGAGCGTGCATGCGTCCATCTGGGCCTAGCGAGAGGAGGATAAAGGTAGCCGGCCCACGTTGAAGTTTTGTTTTCTTTTTCAAAAATGGGTAATAATAACAGTTTTTGTTTATTTCTTTATGAAATTTCTAGATCTCCAAAATTATTGAAAATTTTTGTGAAGCCTCTCTATACTGTGTACTATTTAGGAAAAATATGGAATGCCAATTTTGATTACTTTTTGTAAGTTATTTAATTAGCTCAATTAATTAATAAATGTTTTTCCATAATTTTTCTAGGCTTATTTATTTATCAAAAAATTGTGAAAATTGTTTTGCCACTTAGTTATGATGTAAGCTTCCTAAATTAAAATGTTGAGCTTAATTGGACAACTTTGATTTTATTCTTAATTTATGCCTTATTAATTAGTTAGTTAAACATGTAATTAGGGCTTAATGACTTAAGATTGTTTGACTTTGTAATTGAGTGTTGACTTTGGGTCATTAATACTTAATGACCTTTAGCACCTTTAATTGATTGTTTGAGCTCTCGTAATCATTTTATTAGGGCTTAAGTGGTATTATTTCATGTGATTAATAAACGTCATTAACGAAGTAGTTAAACTAATAAAACTCTACTTTCAGGTTAGGTTAGTGTTGTTGTTAACCACGGTACCGTGAAGGAAAGTTATACTCAACTTTATAATCGTACTCTGCATTTACCGAGCATCATGTTTCATACTTCATCATTTTGAACATACATTGTCGTCGCGTGTAGTCCCCGTGAACGAGGAGATTACCGAAGTGAAATCCGTCCCCGAGGAAGAGACGACGTCCGTGGAGGTGAGATTTGACATTTGTGGTACTGATCCGGAACCTGAACTTCCCGTCGACCAAGGCAAGCCCCGGATCCATTAAAACCTTCCTTGTGTTTTAAAAAGGTTTAACTCACTTTGTTAATACTTTGTTGCATTCGATGATAGGAGTTGAGTGATAACCTAATTACCGCATTACCATTCTTGATACTTCAATATTATCCTTGTTGTTGTTTTATTTTAAAATGCTTAGTATGCTTAGCCTTGCTTAATGAGAAAACTTTGAAAATGTTTAACAAAGTTTGAAGGGTTGTTGTGAAACAACTGAATGAATGAATGATGGTGTTAATTTGAGATCGGTCAGTGGACTTGCATCGGGAAAGGAGTCTCAATGTAGTGTCTCCGATTATATCGGTTAAGGACCGTACCGTTGTAGGCCCGCCTGTGTTTCGAGACTTTGTAACTGATTACATGCTTCGTTAAGCCTAAGACCTTAGTGATGCCATAATGTGAACGGTCAACCGTGCACTGAGAGTGGAGAGATGGCGAGAGTAGTGTGTACCCTCATGGCCAAGGGCTGGATTGGAGGTGTACTGTACTCTCGGGTGGCGCTGGACCCGGTCATGTTTTGGAGGATCCGAATGAAGGTTGATATATGTCGGTTAGAGTCCTGCATATGTCGTGTGGTTAGAGATCCCCAGCTGGGTATAATCGATTCAAATCGTCGTTACTCCTCGGTTAAGGAGACTCGATTGTCTGACCTACATCATAGTTAAATAAGTGGAAAATGGATCGGAGAATAAGAAATAAGTGATACAAATTATCTGATCTAGATTAGGATCACTTACATTCTGTTAATGATTAATACTGAAATAAAACATTAATATAAGGATTCACTATTAGTAGCTTTTATGCAAAAGAACTTTGAATCTTGCCGAAACCTCACCTTGATTTCCCCTGAGCCTGCATCCCTGAGTCTTCTCCACCCCTTTTTGTCGGTTAAGTCTTGTGGAGTACTTTTTGTACTCAGGGTTTGTTGAACCCCTGTTGCAGGTGTGTCTCTTAAGCAAGTTTGTTTCGGACCCTGCTGCATGACCGTCTTTGCGGTAAGCAACGACGAGTAATTTGTTTGGCTCTTGGGCAGAGCGCCACGTTTTGGTGGTTTGTAATAAAGTTACTAATGCTACTCCACTACTAACTAAACTTAAGGTTTGTAAGTTTGGAACAAAGAGTTGTAAACTTATGTTATGTAAGACTTATGCATTTCTACTCTGATGTAATTTATTATATAAAATGTTGTAATACTGTGATGCCTCTGAAATGTGATCCTGCTCGGAAAATCGTGGATGATTCGGGTTTCCCGATGACACCCGACAGACTTCTTAAGTTATGTGGTCCCCATGTATGGGTATTAGAGGTCTTTAAGACAATGATAAGTACATGTGGGCCATATAATTTAGGAGGTTCTACCACAGGACCAGCGGCACAATGGCCCCATCGTGCAGAATTAGGCCGCCATGACACCCGTGCAGGCGCAACTCTTGTGGTTGCTGAGTGGCTGCTTAAATTGGCAATGTGACGGCCACAACAGCACGCTCGCGGTGTCACCGTTCTTTTCGTACAGCTCCTGCTATGCCACCGTCATCGTACGGCCTGCTGCGCCGCCACCGCTCTTCTCCGACATGCGCCGCCACGATGGCTGAGACTTTGGTGGGTGGCCGTGCGGCAAGTTGGATCCGTGGCTCTAGTTGCATGGGCGGCTCAAAGATTTTGTGAGTTCCAATTGTTGTTATTTCATCTTTTATAGTGTGGTTGATGACGCACCGAAACAAACAATTGTTTGTAGATATATAGACGGGAGGCAAACGTGTTTGACCAAGCCTCTTTTCACATGGACGAAAAAATATTAAAAATAACTGATCAAAACTAACGAAAAAAGAGCATGTTGAAAGAAACACTTTGCCGTATCTTTTTCTATTTGGATTAGTATTTCTATTCAACTTACTTAGAATCGAAGAGATCTATTTGGATTTAAATTCCTATAACTATTTAGGTTACTTTAAGAACTTTGTCCAATATGTGTCATATAAAATATAAAAGTTGTAGAGATACGAACAGTTTCTATATTCATGAATTTAGTTAGGGGAAGATGGACAAAAAAAATAGACGGACCAAAAAAATGCGTGGAGAGAAATTTTGCCTCTTTATTATTAGGGGTACATATAAACACAATTTGCACGGCACACCATAAAAGTTTAGCATAGATGCAATTAAAAACAAGTGTTTGATTGTCTCTTGGCTAGTACAAAAATAGCAAGTTTTGGTGACACACTCCAATTCATCTTAGAAATGTTGTCTTTACTTATTAATTAAGACCACCCCTTTGAAGTACCATATAAACATCTTAATATTTACATGTGCCAAAATTTCTTGTGTAAGCATAAGTATATTATTGGCAAGGAATATATATATATATATATATATATATATATATATATATATATATATATATATATATATATACAGAACTAAGCGTAAAACAAGCCTTCTTATTATGTAGCCCTCTTGTAACTTTATATCAACAATCCTGACAACTAGGTTGTACACTGAATCAACTTATTATTTACACCTAATGCTCTCCTAAAGGATGCATTATTAAGACGAGCTGCACTTAATGCCTCAGCCATGGCTGCCTGTTTTCACTATACCATGACCCAGAAATAGCAACTTTATTGGATTCGGTAAAGACCTCTACAACGACTAATTGCATTACATATACCAGACGATGAATATAAATACAGTAATTAACTGATCGATTGTCACCAGATAATCTTGAATCACCGATGTGCGCACTTTTATCGACCAATGGTTTATTAGTGACCGTTGATTTTACCGACTGGTGTGTGATGCTAATTTTTCTTCAGACTACATCTGTATCTAATATTAAAAACAATAATGGTTTATCGGTGATAGTTGATCTTACTGACTGGTGTGTGATACTAATTTTTCTTCAGACTATATCTGTATCTAATATTAAAAACAAATAGTCATTGTTCCATATAATGACAGGTGGACCCGATCTGCTCTTGCGTATCTCCCATAGCCAGTTGAGACTCTGCAACATGTTAGATATTTGATCACGTAGAATCAATTGTTCACGCATGTTGTTAGACTCTGTACTAGGTACCTTTGTTGTTTCACAGCTTTTAGAAGGAAAAGTTTTGCATTCGCGAGTGATTGCTCTTCCAGCTTGATGTACTGACGACTCCTGAGTCTTGACTCTTGACTGGCCTAACATTAACCGACGTATAATCTAGGACTTGCTTGCATCCATCCTAACGACCTGGGCATCGAATGAAGAACCTAACCCGTCCTACAATCTAGGGAGATCGACTGATGATCGAGGCTTTTCTTGACTCGTTCCACGAGGCTGGTGGCTGGCCTCTATATAAACCACCTGGCATCCTGCTGAAAGTGCTCAACCAAGAAGGCAAAGAACAGACAATACAACCACCTACCTTCATATCACATACGTACAACAGCATCACAGCAGCTACCATGGCGTCCTACATTGCCAACAAGCCTCTGGTCACGGCGGCACTAACGTTTCTCGCAGTCCTAGCCATTGCCAACTGCATCAGCAGTGCAGTCGCTGCCAGGGATCTGTCCAGCAGCGGCTATGGCGAGGAGGCTATGACGGCGAGGCACGAGAAGTGGATGGCGGAGCACGGCCGAACCTACAAGGATGAGGCGGAGAAGGCACGTCGGTTCAAGGTATTCAAGGCGAACGTCGCCTTTGTTGACACCTCCAATGCCGCCGCAGGTGGGAAGAAGTATCACCTGGCCATCAACCGGTTCGCCGACATGACTCACGACGAGTTCATGGCGAGGTACACCGGGTTCAAGCCCGTGCCGGCCACGGGCAAGAAGATGCCAGGTTTTAAATACGAGAATGTTACACTGTCAGATGACCAGCAGGCGGTTGACTGGAGGAAGAAAGGTGCAGTCACCGATGTCAAGAACCAAGAACAATGCGGTAAGCATATACTACTAGTATAAGGAAATTGCATGCAAATGTCTGTCAACTGTCATACTAACTAGTAAATTGTTCTGTGTCACAGGTTGTTGCTGGGCGTTCTCGGCGGTGGCGGCCATCGAGGGCATGCACCAGATCAAGACCGGCGAGCTGGTGTCGCTGTCAGAGCAGCAACTGCTGGACTGCTCCACCAACAACGGGAACAACGGCTGCGGCGGCGGCACCATGGAGAACGCCTTCCAGTACGTCATCGGCAGCAACGGCGGCATCGCCACCGAGGCTGCCTACCCTTACACCGCGACGCAGGGCATGTGCCGGAACGTCCAGCCGGCGGTCGCCATCAGCAGCTACCAGCAAGTGCCCAGAGACGACGAGGATGCGCTCGCCGCGGCTGTCGCCGGCCAGCCCGTGTCCGTCGCCGTCGACTCCAGGAACTTCCAGTTCTACAGCCGCGGCGTCATGACCGCGGACAGCTGCGGCACCAACTTGAACCACGCGGTGACGGCGGTTGGGTACGGCACGGCGGAGGATGGCACCACCCAGTACTGGCTGCTCAAGAACCAGTGGGGGAACACCTGGGGAGAGGGAGGGTACCTAAGGCTTCAGAGGGGTGTCGGCGCCTGTGGTGTCGCCAAGGACGCCTCCTATCCCGTTGCATGAACTATAGGAGAAATAATGAACACAAAATCTATACATATACATACATTATGGCACGCATATATAAAATATATAATAAAAAGACTAATAAAGAATAAAGCATGCACACAAAATAGATACCTCAGTGTGGGTAAATCTTAAACAGAATTGTCATGCGTTTTTAGATAATGGAATCACAATTAATCTGGTCTCTGCACCCACGAATGAATATACAGCCAAAGTAGAATTGTCATTCAGCACTCTATGTACACATGTGTAACATTATTTGTTGTTGTTTCTGTAATTTATATCTATACCTAATTAATAATAAAGAGGCAAAATTTCAGACTCTTTTTTTTTCGTCCGTCCATTCTTTTTGTCTGTCTTCCTCTAACTACCGAACAATGAAGAGTTAACTACCAGTAGTCGAGAGTTTCTTCCATCTATACTTATATAACTCTAAATAGTTAGGATAAATAAATCTCTCCGAGTATGAATAAACTGAATAGGAATACGCATCCTAATTCAAATAGACAATAGCTATAATAGGGAGTATGATTCTTATTCATATTGGTTTGAGTCACAAAAATCGAGTTTAAACTCCAGTTCGGAACTCAGATTTTTTTCACGACCCAAAATCGAGTCCGTGATGTGCTCCACCCCTCCATAAATACGGAAGCAAAATGCCATCATATCATTATATTATTATATTATATATGCAAACACCTTGTTACTAAACTAAGTTAAAAAAACAATTAGGACTCTGACATGATAAAGCAACCGGACATGAACTCCGTAGGAAGACTCGCACTCCTCTATATATAAAACCAATTTGTTGCATCAAAGCTAATCAAATCAAACAATAGCTAACATCATACATCGTATCTTGTTTACGCTTCTTTTCCTATTTTGCCTATCAGGACCACGTACATGCAACACATGACATACTTGGATTTTGGCTCCAACTCCGATCCATTCCTTCACGTGTGCATGTGACTTGTCAAATATTAGCATACAGAAAATTTCCAAAATAACTAACGCCGTCACGCGTGAACAACATCATATGCAAAAATCCACTTCATGGTGTAATCGGATTCTGCTTCTTTCTTCTTAATAATAAGGTTCCTATTTAGCTTGGAATTGTAGCAAGCTATCCAAAACCAATTATCATATAAAAAAGGAGGGCTATAGACAGATCAACAAAGATCGTTTCTACATTCATAGAGTTAGTTAAGAGCGGTGGACGAAAAAGATGTTAGAGCATCATGCAGAGTCCTATCACAAGACAACATGCATGACACGCATGACACGATCATTAGATAAATCTCTAGACCTCCTATGCCCATGCGAATTAGAGAAGCGCAGGTCTAAACACACTAGAAGTTCAATTCCAAGATAGATTCAAATGTGTCAACACGAAACGGCCTCCATGTTAGCAACATAGGACCAGGCACGCTCATCCTGCACAGTGAGCTCATGCACAGGGCAAGACAGTTTCTGTTGTAAGATACCAGCATGGGAGGCATTACGTAAGCGTGGAGGTTGGTGAACAACAAGAGCACCACGGTGAATATGAACAACCCGTTGCAACGCATGTACACTTTTGCTACTAATCTACCTAATAATAATAAAGAGGCAAAATTTCAGGCTTTTTTTCGTCCATCCATTTGTTTGGTCCGTCTTCCTCTAACTAACTTCGTAAATATGGACATGGTTTATATCTTTGCAACTCCTATGTTTATATGACACATATTGGACAGATTTTCTAAAATAATATAGATAATTATAAGAATCATAATCCAAATAAATGCCTCCGATTCTAAATATGTTGTATAGGAATCCTAACTCAAATAGGAAAATAAATACAAGTATAAATTAGGAAATATATTATCTCTAACGGCCAGATTGAAAGCCAGAGGTTATCCTTGCCGTATGGATATCTCATGGAGTCCTGTAGGCTCACGTTTAAATCAATATATTGGATAGAGTATGGCTTGTAATCCGGACTCTCTTGGTTCAAGATATGGCCGATTCATGGCATGCAACGTATATGATGCATGCATGCACACGAACCCTTGTTAAAATCTGATGCATGTAGAGGAAACGAAGCAAACACATAGTATTATTATCTATATCTATACATTGTTATATTACGACCAATATTATAGTTTCAAATTTTAATAGAAAGAATAAAACACTGATGTTTTTATTTTTTGTTAACGTATTTTTTTCTTCCGTTGCAACGCACGGACACCACTTTTGCTATAATAATATAATATATAATACTAAAGAGGCAAAATTTCTGCCAACAAAAAAAATTCGTCCAACTTTACACAATACTAATCTCCGTTTCCAGCTCGCTTGAGTCCAAATCAGATCCTAACCTCCAGCAGCAAGTCAAAGGCAGGACGTGCACGTCCACTGATGGGCCAGCCCACAAGACGTACGATCGTATACAAATTGTATCCCAAATCGAATAAAAGCAATCAATAAATCGAGCCCCATCGACAAGAACTGCTCGTCCAGACGTCCACCCTAATTGAACCCCAATATGGCAGCCGCCGGCTACTACCTTGACGGCCATGTGGTCAACATGAGGGCTGCCGAGGAAGATGGGAAGAGGGTCACTGCACCGCTGATCGCCCGTCCGGACTCCTTGGAGTATCGGACGTCTGCGCACCCCGCGACGCCGCCGGCCGTGCTTGCTGTCCGTGGCATTAAAAAAAATCAACTACCGATAAGCGCCCTGCCACATGTATGTGTTGTACAGACCCTTAGACTTCAACATTATATTGTGGTTGCCTAAGTATCATTCAAATAAAATCGTTTGTATTATGTACTGCTATCACCCTGTTCGTTTAGACTTATCAGCAAAATCAGCAGCCATCCAGCAGTCACTACACCACAACACCACGATTAGCGATGGACGAACTGACGCTGAAAGCGGCTACAGCGACAGATGAACTGACGCTGAAAATTTACAGCGACAGTCTTGCGCTGACGCTGTAAGTCCTGTCGCTGAATATATACAACGTCAGATCAGACTTTCAGCGACAGTTCGCCTGTTGCACTAAATATTTACAGCGACAGATAGACGGTTACTTGTCTTCAGCGACAGATAGCCTGTTACCATACATACACCGACAGATCATCCAACACTCCATACATTTATAGCGACAGACTGTTCAACAGAACAATTTAATATAGAAAAAAAATAAATACAATGTTATGTACATATCAAAATGATATTCGATGCTCATATAGTCCTCATGTCACATGAACATACACACAAACACGTCACATGAACATACACACAAACACGTCACATGAACATACAACTCAATACATATAACATCCAATTTGTCTTAGTACATCACATCCATCAAGTCAAGTACCAAATGAAATTGTCATGTGGCAATATATCGATCACATCCAGCAAAGTCATCCACCAAAAGAATTACATGAATGTACTACTCAGCAAACAATAGTAGTACTTTGTGTTTCACATCCTAAGGTTTGTGCACACAATCATTTCTAGGAACTCAAAAGCCAAAAGGAATGACTTGCCAAAAGTAGAGCACATCCATCAGAGAATCATTTTCCAGAAACTCGCCTAGCACTTCCTGAAAAATAACCATGTACAGATTGGTCAAGTGTAGATAACCATTTCCCAGAAAACATGTACATAAATATCACTAGCACTTCGTGAAAAATAACCATGTACAAATCAGTCAAGTATGCATAATCAAACTTTGATTATGCACACTTGACCAAACTGTCCAGAAACTCGCCTAGCACTTAAGGTTAGAAAATCAATCAACCCAATTAATCAAACTTTGATAAAGGAACTGTCAATCTTGTAAAACTATAATAAAACTGAACAATGCTGCACTTCACCAAACCAAAATGAAATCACCCAAAACATGAAAGTATCCACTAAATCATGTGATAGAAACCTACCAAGTGAACTAAAAATGGCTATATATACAATTATCTACAAAGAGAACCCTAAACTCATTTTTTCCCGATCTAGATTAGTGGTGCCTAACTCATGGGACAAAATCAAATGAAATCCTATGAACTAGACTGGCACAAATAGTATGAAAGAAGTTTGATGAATCTGCAGTATCAGAATCAATAGATTAAACAGAGGAGCAGCATTATACAAGATAACCATGTTTGTTCACTGTTTTCAAATTAAATGGGTAATCTGCAGTATTGGAATCAAGAGCCCAGCCATCTGAGCTGCCATCCTTCGAGCTAGACTACTTGCACGTATTTTTCAACAAAATCATTCATCTTAGCACACAACCAAGTTTATCAATTTACCTGGTGGATGTACAGGAAGGTTTCTTTCTTTCTTTCAGACATGTGTCGTCACTCTTCCTCATGAAAACTGAATGAGTCAATTACGAAAAGGCGACAGTCATGTCTGCAATGCAACTGAAAAACAACCAAATTAATCTAGTTTAACTCATGAATTTTAGTTTTAGATTCAGATGAATATACAAAAGGGCAAAGCAGATGAAGAATTCCATTTTAAATCCAAGGCATGCTAGCTCATAAATTTCACTACTGGCATCTACCAATCTCACTTGAACACAATCACAGGAAAGGCTACTGCAAGTGCAAAAACTGAAGTAGAAGGGCTACATGGATATAATCACACCAAACTCTGACTCATAAGTTAAATGATCTCACTATGAACTAAATATCAAAACCTATGGGAATTTCAAGACAAAAACATACAGCAGGTAAGCTATAGGAAGCAGCAAAGATCAGAGAGGATCCAAATGAATAGAATCAATGGGACATAATACATGCCATTCCTTCCATAGTTTGAGTGGTCAAGCAGTAACTGTCCTTCCTGGTTCAGCTTATAAAAAGAAAGCAACAATACAGGCAGTTGAATAACTGACGATCTAAATTGCTAACATTTATTTTCATCAAAAGAAAAGCAAGCTGAATTTCTAGCAAAGATACAAATAATATTGCCTCTTCTCTCCCCATACATATGTCATGTTGAGTGTAAAGAGCAATGTAATGCAAGGTTGACCAGAATGCATGGTTAGGAGTGGCAGACTTGCAGACCAGTCGATGAGGATGCTAGAACAGTTTGATTGAAACTTATCGTATCACTTGAATAAGTTTGGTTGCCAAAAGTTTAGCTCATCAATTGCCTATCAACCAATTCAAAAGATCTAGCTTACAAATACAAGCTAATTTGTGTTGTGGAGACTCTATGTCTGAAACATAAAAACGTGTACGTGGCGGAAGCAAGCAAGTAATATATATCCATCTTGCATTAGCAATGTTTACTTACATAGACCCAGCACCAGCAGTCATGGAAGAACAGTCGAAACAGAGCAGCACCAAGGGGCAGAACTGCAGAAGCCACAAGGGGCAGGTAGGATGGTCGCAAGAGGCAGATCCGCTGGCTGCAGTCGGCTGCTGGGAGCAGGAGCGGGGCTGGCGGGCCGGGGCGGCCGCCAGCCGAGCGCTAGGCGCTGCCGCATGGTCGGTGAGAGGATGGTCGGGCCGCCCTAGATATAGCTATCACCGCTGCCCGCCGAGCAGTTGGGGTCCTCGCTTGTCTCGCCTGCTTGGGGAGGCGCCGCCACGCCGGACTGTCAAAGGGCGCGGCCAGGCGGGAGGTCGGAGACCGGAGTCCTTGCTCGGCTCGCCGGCTTGGGGAGGCGCCGCCACGCCGGACTGACAGAGGACGCGGCCAGGCGGGAGGTCGGAGGCCGGGGGCGCTAGGCGGCGGAGGCAGGATCGCCGGGAGCCGGCACCGAGGAGAGAATCGGGAGGGGCGCGGGGCTGTAGCCTAGAGCTGCGATTTGGCCGGGGAGAGAATCGGGAGGGACAAGAGAGAGCATGCGGCGGCGTTGATTTGGGATTTGGGATGAAACACAGTCTAGGGTTCCCTCTCTACTCATGGGAGGTGGGACCATTTTTTAGCGTCAGACTGTATGACGATATAAGTGTCTTTAGCGACAGACAAGCAAACGGTGATTGTGAGTACATATACCGACAAACATTGAATCGCTAAATGAGGATTTAGCGTCAGATGGTCTCTGGATTTTCTTTAGCGTTAGATCATCCATCGATAAATATAATTTTTAGCGTCAGATGTCTGACGGTGATGCGGTGTTGTGGTGTAGTGAGTGTTTTTCTCTCACAACAAACCAGCGAACAGTGCTTTCAGCAAAATAAACCAGCGAAACGAACATGCCGTATATTACTAGGGCACATTTCAATGCACTTAACAAATCAATAACTTTACAACTACTATATTCCAATTCTTAATGTCTATCTACCTAATATTAAAGTACATCACATTAACTCATCCTACAATCTTCCGTGTCTGTATGAGTTAAAGTGTATAGACTTCCCAAGATGACTCTGATTTGTGTCTACACGAGTTAGAGCAACATACATCATGTAATGGTATTCGATTCCAAAATAAATAAGAACAGATGACATAATTACAGAGCGTCTATTTCCAAGTCAACTGTCCATGAAGTCTGATTTCAAAAAAAAAGGGGGGGGGGGGGGGATTTTGGTGTTTCTACCCCTACTTTAAAGCTAAATGGTGATTTTACCTCTTCTTATTTAACTTTGTGATTTTACCCTCGTTATTTTTAAATGAAGCTGCCGTTTACCCCTGCTCTGTAACACTGTTCGGACTGATGAGATTAAATGGCCAAAAAAAAGAAAAGAAGAAAAAACACCTAGACGAAAAAGACAGCAATGCCCCTTAGAAGGTGCGCTCCTTTCTCGCTCGACCGGCGCTCGTTTACGAAACGCGTCGGGCGTTTTTCCCCATCGCGAGCTAGGGTTTGGGCGAGGCTCCCGGCCGCGGCGCTTCCCAGCAGCGAGGTCCTGCAAGCGGCGGTGCTTCCTCTCCCCCTCCCCCTCCCGGCTCGCGCTACATCCCGGCGGCGGACAGCAGCGCTCTGGCGATCCCGAGCGTGCACTTGGGCGACCCCCAGCGAGCTCGCAGCGGCGCGCGGGCGGCCACCGGCGAGCTCGCCGCGGCACGCGGGCGGCCCTTGGCGGACTCGCGGCAGGGCGCGCGACCCCCGGCATGCTCGGAGGTGCGCGTTCGTTTCCTGGCGTGCCGCGTGCGTGCGGCGTCGGACTGCGGAGCGCCGACGGTCCCCCGCGAGCTCACGTCGGCACGCGGATGGCCCTTGGCGTGCGCGCGAGCGTCCCCTGGGTGTGGGTGTGAACGCGGGTGACCCCCGGCGGGCGTGTGAGAGGCCCCTGCCCTGCGCGCGAGCGGCGTGCGAGATTCCCTCTGGATTACATGTTCGTGGTGTTCCTGCCGTCCGTCGTGGGCTCGTGGCCGCGTCGGTGATCTTGCAGGCCAGGGTGCGTCCAGATGATGCTGGACTGGGAGATCATCTCGGTTCTGCTATTCCTTCACTCCCCTGTTCGTGGTGATTCCTAGTGTTGACCTGCAGTACAAACATGCTCCTGCTGCTGCTAGAGGGTAGAAACGTTCATATATGAACACTGACAATGGAAGTGGTGGACCTCGGTTTTGTATTGTTGTTTGTCTCACAGTTTGCAATGTTCATATGTATATGCACATGTGCATCTGACTGGATTACTGGAACTCAGTTAATATGACTTTAATTTTAGTTGAAATGCTATGGAAATTTTTCTACAGTTTGACTGCTTTTACCTTAACTGAAATGTCTGATTCATATCGAAATCACTAAACCGTTGATCTGATGTGAAAATAGGGGTAAAAACACAAATATCAAAATAAAACAGGAGTAAAAACGTATGGACAAAGTTGTCCTTTTGTCTAAAAGTCAACACCGTTAGAGGTACATCATAGACCAGGGGCAAAGTCTTTCTTCGTTAAAAAATCGCAGGGGTAAAATCACAAAGTTAAAAAAATAAAGACAAAATCATAAATGTACTTCAAAATAGGGGTAGAACGCTTAAGCCCCCCCAAAAAAATAGAGTACACTATCGATGAATAAATCTTCGAGCTATAAGTCATCTAGTTCACTATGAAATAATCTGTATATACCATTGCAATGTAGAAATTATAATTAAATATGTTTATGATTGTCAAAGAAAGTCATGCAACTCGACATTTAACTGTAGCAACACATGCATAGTGTGAAAATTAAATTTATGATATATTGACATCTAAATATTTTTGTGCTTCGCAACCAGCAAACAATGTATCAATATTATAATTCAATATAGGCTTCATAGGATAAAATTAACTTACATTATGGATGTCTTGTCATCATCATAAAATATTTTTTAAATTTTTTATAGAAAGAGCAAAATATAAATAAATAAATAAATATGTACTATTTATGCCTTCGTTCTCCATAAACATTAGATAGTTTTTTTATTGCAATGCACGAGCATTTTTGCTAGTATAAATAAAGTCGCATTATGAGAACCAGACATATAAATGCTTTGCTAAATCTAAGCCTCGTTTAGATTGTAACTTTTTGCAATCTGGGCTAGTGTAGCACTTTCGTTTGTATTTGGAAATTAGGCCACGTTTAGTTTGTGAAAAAATTTCAAACTGATGAATAGTATCACTTTCGTCTTTTTTGGCAAATATTGTCCAATCATGGACCAACTAGGCTCAAAAGATTCATCTCGCGATTTTCAACTAAACTGTGTAATTAGTTATTTTTTTACCTATATTTACTACTTCATGCATGGGTCCAAAGATTGATGTGATGGAGAGAGAGTGAAAAAATTTTAACTTTTGGAGTGCATCTAAACGAGGCCTTAGTGTCCAATCATGGACTAATTAGGCTCAAAAGATTCGTTTCGCAAATTACAGACAAACTGTATAATTAATTTTTTTTATCTATATTTAATGTTTCATGTATGTGTTTAAAGATTGATGTGACGGAAAGATCGTAAAAATTTAGAATTTAAAAGGTGAATGACATATTTGGGCGATTTTTTCAGCCGTCAGATCCTTGGTCTTTGTGATCACGTGCGTCACGCGTCCTCACGCCAGGGCCTCGCCGTCTGTGTGCCTGCATACGCCTCTGTGCATCTGGATCCAGTGCAGCAGCCCACTTTGTGGCCACGGTCCTCCGCAGGAGAACGCCGATCCGTCGTGCCCACAAAGAATCGTGAGCGGGGATACCCACGAGGGGACCAGCCTGCATGCACGACAACATGCACAAGCAGGTGCAGCGACGGCTGAAGGCTGTGACCAGTCACATCATCACTATTCACTAGCCCCTACCCATGTTTGGATAGTCACATCTTTAGCAGAAACAGATTATATCTCATTATACCATATTTTACTATTTATATTTGGGTGTAAGTTCCAAATTCAATTGGTGTAAATTGATTATTTATAAATAGGAATGGTCAGAATTAATCAAACATTTATTTAATCATTCTTTTGGCTTTTTTCTGTTTTTCTGTATGTTTGGTTCTCTTTGAATTTTTTCAATTTGGCTTCTATAGAAATAATTTGGCTATTTTTTTGGTTTTTTATTTTTGGTATGTTTTATTTGGTTCTTTGATATTTTCTAATTTGGCTTGCATAGAAATAATTTGGCTAATTTTTTGTGTTATTCGGATAGTTTTTTTTTATTCATTTGCTCTAGATTTAAAGGTCATGAAAATCAGGTGTTGCATGGGCAAGAATCACTCGATTTTTTATTTGTTGCCAATCGGGTGTTGCTGCGCCGCTCCGACACTCGAGTTTCACGGCCCCTAAAAATACTCGACCCATGGGTAGACAGACCCAAATGCTTTGAAATCTGCCTAATCATCTCTCTCTGTATTTGATAAAATATGACTTCCATGTTTTTTTTTGCATGAGGGACGGATGCATGTCTATTGTGGTTTTTTTCCTTGGTCGTGCTGGATCATATTTTTCATTGAGAGAAGTAATAAACACATTACACACAAAGTAAGCCTAAGCTTACCAGCCAGCAAAAAGAAAAAAGTGAAAAAAAAAATCTAAGGAAACCAAATCGGCACAAACACAAGGGCCTTGTTTAGATCTCAAATTCTTCCCCCAAATTCCACTATGCAAAAAGGAGATTCCCCATCACATCAAAATACCGGCAAATGCATGGAGTACTAAATGTAGATGAAAATAAAAACTAATTGCACAGTTTTGTTGTACGTTGCGAGACGAACATTTTGAGTCTAATTAATCAATTTTTGGATAATTTTTTGCACTAAAAAACAAAAGTTACTACAGTGTTCCGAAAGAACACTGTAGCAACTTTCCCCGAATCAGGGTGCTGCTTTCGGGATCTAAACACGGCCAAGGATTAACTACAATAAAAGCGAGACTTGCAACCACGCCCCCACCCTGGAGCATGATGAACTCACATGACCTACGCCTCAGACCCTGCCTTGCCCCATCGGTTATGGCGCCAAGGAAAGAGCTTGCGCATGGCCACCACCTTCAAGGACGAGAGCGGCAATGCGAAAGTCTCCTTGAACTCGGCAAATGAATGTGGGTTTAGTTGATGAAAAGTTTTTAGGAAAATGTCATATCGGATATTTCGTGCGATGTTGGAAGTGGTTTTTGGATACTAATAAAAAACTAATTACATAGCTTGCCTATAAATCGCGAGACAAATTTATTAAGCCTAATTAATCCGTCATTAGCACATTTGTTACTGTAGCACTTTAGTGTCAAATTACGAACTAATTAGACTCAAAACGTTCATCTCGCGATTTCCAACCAAACTGTGCAATTAGTTTTTTTCGTCTACATTTAATACTCCATGCATGTGCCGCAAGATTCGTTACTGTAGTTTTTCGTGAAAACTTTTTGATCTAAACACGCTCTTTAGTTGGTGAAAAGTTTTTTGCAAAAATATCACATCGGATGTTTCGTGCGATATCGGAAGGGGTTTTCAGATACTAATAAAAAACTAATTACATAGCTTGCCTAGAAACCGCGAGATGAATTTATTAAGGCTAACTAATCCATCATTTGCACATTTGTTATTGTAGCACTTTAGTGTCAAATCACAGATTAATTAGGCTCAAAACGTTCATCTCGTGATTTCCATCTAAACTGTACAATTAGTTTTTTTCGTCTATATTTAATGCTCCATACATATGCCGTAAGATTCGTTACTGTAGTTTTTCGTGAAAAGTTTTTGGATCTAAACACAGCAAGCATTATATTGTCTGCCATCCGAGTCTCCACCAACACGCCACACTTCTTCATCATCAGCACATCATGTGCCTTGACATCTGGTTTAGATGATTGGAACTTGCTCTTGGCCGCAAGTCTACCACTTCGGCGAGGGATGATCGGAGAGTCATCTTGCTGAGAAACATGAAGACGGGGAGGAGAGGTGATAACCGGTTGCTCCAAGGGTAGCGTGCACTAGTACAAAGTCATGCACACTCTCCATGGGATATTTAGGGGGTCGGATCAACACTGACATGAAGCCGATGGTCTTGTGAAAGGTTGTATAGCGACTCAGGTCCACCTAGTGACGCCAACCCACCATCCAAGAGTGTGCAGGCTTCCTCGAACCGAGCTCGGATCTCCATGGGGTCCTCAACCTCGCTCATAAGAGTCATAGGAGTAGCAGCTATGATGGTTTTGTCCCCCTCGAGTCCCAAGCCTACATCATACGACACGAGATTGACGACTATGCCATGCTTGCTTTATCCTAGTAGCTAGCTTGATTTCTTATAAGCAAAATAATTTTAGTACAATTTCATTCCTCGATGATACATGCCCATGCTGGGAATGTTGTCCAGTACAAATTGTACTAAAAGTGGTTGAAATAGGTGAGGAGCTTGACTATGTCTTTGAAAACGATGGTTGGGACGAGTGACCGGCTTCGTCCTACACAAAGGTTGCTTGAGGAGATGAAATTTGCAACGTTGTGAGAAACCACGACTATGCCATGCTTGCTTTATCCTAGTAGTTAGCTTGATTTCTTATAAGAAAAATAATTTTTAGTACAATTTCATTCCTCGATGATACATGCCCATGTTGGGAATGTTGTCCGGTACAAATTGTATTAAAAGTGGTTGAAATAGGTGAGGAGCTTGACTATGACTTTGAAAACGATGGTTGGGACAAGTGACCGGCTTCGTCCTACACAAAGGTTGCTTGAGGAGATGGAATTTGCAAAGTTGTGCTTCGCTAAGGTTTCATTCTGATGTGTTTGTGTGTGTGATTTGTTCCAGGTGGATCCTTGTAGTAATGGGGAAACCATGTTATGTAACCCGTTAAAGTAGATATTCATGATGTATGACTGGTATCAGCTAAATAAATGAGCAAGCGATAGCGCTGTTTCTTGGGACTATCACAAGTGTGCTTATTTTCTGTGGATTTCCCTCTGAGGAAATCAAAGTTTGCTTTAGCCGTGAGGATAATTAGAGTTTGTGGCAGAGTGCGGCAGCAAACTGCAATGTCCTCCGGGCTTAGAAAGGGGCCTGACAGTGACGGCTCACCCAATGGTGGTCGTGGTTTGTCGAGTGGGGGTGCTACCAAGTGTGCAGCGGGAGACAACCAGATGGGAAGAGTCAACAACAGGGTAAGGTGTGCCATTGAATCCTCCTCGGTTAGGATTAGGCAAGGGTGGCGTAGAGGTGGCAACGATGGGCTGTGAGTTTTGAGGTCACCAAATAGATCTCCAGTGGCCAGAGCATCGGTCGAGGAGGCGGTAATGAGGCAGCATGGTGAAAAAGGGAGGAGAGAAGAAAGAAGAGAACACAAGTTAGTCACAAAGATGGCGGTGGGCGGCGTGGCTAGCAACAGTGGTCAGCAGGGGCGGTCAGGGTGCAGATGAAGAGAGACAGGGAGAGAGAGATACACTATGCCAAAAAAGTACATTAGTGACGCGTCTAAATAGTGATTAGTGACGCAGAAAAAACACGTCACTTTTGTTGCGTCTCTGATGTGAACATAGCAGTGACGTGTAAAAATGCGTCACTAATGACTCCCACCAGTGACCCGTCCAGTCAATACGCGTCACTAATAACTCCCACCAGTGACGCGTGCAGCCAAAACACATCACTAATGCCGGTTAACCGTGATGCGTACAGCCAAGACGCGTCACTAATGCCTATTAACCGTGACGCGTACAGCCAAGATGCGTCACTGGTGTGTATCTCATCAGTGACTCATTCAGCCAAGACGCGTCACTAATAATGATTTACAAAAATAAAAAAATAGTTATCATGACCAAGCGGCACCTATATACTTTGGTTGCAGATCTATCTCACACATTACACATGTTTCATCCATTTCGACAAACAAATCATTTACAAACTTTAGATACAACTTATGCTACAAAGTATTTGCCAAGGAGCCACAACCTAGAAGATCTCTCTAACAGTACATGAGCTAACTGCTTTATGGTCTTTCTTGATGCACAATACCTATGGTTTTTCTTGACGCACAATACTTTGATAATCGCAGCAGTGTAGTACCTGCAGCACACAAAAAGCAAACCATGAACATAGTTTGATGCTAGTAGCTAATTATTGCTTCTAGAATCATTTGTGCAAGCACTGAGTCGAATCGTTCAAGGAAGACAAAAACTTCCATAAGTAACTACTTACAACAATCTGTGAAATCGCCATGGGCATTGTGAAATCAGAATTTATTGCAAGGTATCAGGGAATAAGTGCACAGCGAGATGCTAGTAGCTAGATAAAGCAATCGTGTAAAAGACTTTCCAACAGTTTCTGTATCATCTATGCAAGTTCATAGATGAATTGAACATCTCAGGGACCAAGAAGGCAAGAACATAGTTTGATGCTATAGAAATATGGAGCTAACATCAATTAATTGCCTGCTGCTGCTGCTTTTAAGCATTGCCACAAACACAGTCATTTGATCATATGTTAAGGGAAAGGCAATGGCTTTCTTTAATAATTGCATTTACCTGTGAAAACTGAGAATCAGATTTGTACCTGGAGTAATTTGGTTCATCGGTATCCATGACAAGAGAAAGCCAAAAGAATGTGCACAATCAGGATGCAGAGTGTAGCCAGGGCTTGACACTGAAACATAACAAGAAAAAGATAAATGCCTAAGCAGAACAAATAATACCAAGAAGACTCATCACCACCCCAGAGATACCACTCAATCAAATCCTGCACAATCAGGATGCAGAGTGTAGCCAGGGCTTGACACTGAAGACAGGCTTGGTCTGACCACTATATCCTGTACAGATGGTATTATGTACAACAAAATGCCTGAGACAGAAGATAGGATGTCATGCCGGAGATAATTAACCAACAACTACATGCTGTTCACAGTTTACAGATAATATTTGATTAGATGCACTAGGATTAAATGGCACTAATTTTCAAAAAACCAGGTTACTAGCACATGTCCAAGAAAGTTGAGTACGTTACTACAGGAACATAATACAAACCTCGTCTGTGGTAGTGCACCCTGGAAGAAGCTTTACAGCAAGTGAGTCATCCATTTCTGGCAACTCTCCGGAGAAGATCACTTTACACACAACCTACATTGAAAATGGGATTGTGAGTACTAGGCTACCAGCTGGAGTGATTAGAACTAAGGGAGTACACCCTCTGCTGATACTAATTGATCTTGTAATGTGTGTGTGATAAAGCACAAAGTGAAGTGATTAGTAAAAAGCATGAACACATCTTTAATTGTCCTCTATTAGAAATAACACTCACAGTAAATTGTGCATTGATACCTCGTAGACTTTTTTGCTCAAACGACTCAGGGAACTGAATAGGAAATGATCTAGCCTCACCATGACGAATCCCAATTAATGAACCAAGAATCCAGGAACAAGGTTATTATTTTCCTCAATCGTTTTCATTCTGAAATGAACAATAAAACAGATCAGAACAATGTACAGATAGTGGGCACACATATTAATCATATCATTTTCCTACAGCCAAGCACCATAACTTGAAAAATTGTAGGAAAATTAGTCAATAAGTGAATAACCATCCTGTAGGAAAATTGTATTCCTATCTAGTTATAGCTTTGTGCAGAGTATGATGGTAAAGGGTTTAAAGCTACCCCAAAAGCAAAGAAGGTTGTGCAATAAACTACTACTGAGACAGTAGGATACCAGAGAGATATACAGTAGAAAAATCTGCTCTGAACTTACAACAAAGTAGAAGTGTCTATCAGAAAATGGCATACAACACACACTATGATTCAGCTAGGCTCTCCAACCTATCACCTCTCTGCAAAAAACAGTGCATCACATTCAACTATATCAAAACTTGATATTCTACATGCAAATAAAATATGAAATTTCTTTCACACTGTTCAAATGTTTGAATTGACGTATTTACAGCAGAAGTGTCTATCAGAAAACTCTAGCCACTCAGCTCGTACTCGGAGGGATTTCAGTTCATCTCACTTACCAGTAGGTGCCTCACCGACTTGCATATGCTTGTCGATCAAAGAACCCTAGCTTGCCTTCTTCCTAGGTAGCTGTGTGCACCAGTGATCTCCGTCCTGTGCACCTCCAAGAACAGAGTTCAGACTTTAATTTAGTCAGACAAGAACATTCAGAAACCACATGACATAATGGGTACAAAGAAAATACCACAGCTAAACATAACAGAACTAAATGTTAGATTTCGAGTATGTATCAGAAGGATCTATCATGAAACAATAAACAGGTTCATAGTTGGTCTATTGAAGATAGATACTTTAGACAAAAACTAACAGCGTTTGGTCTCGACAACCTTTTTTTAGAACTTAGGCCTTTGTTGGTTAAAAAAAAAGAACTGAGGCCTTTGTGACTTGAAAAATGAAGCCCTTGGTGACTCTGCATCTTGCCAACTATTGCTTGCAGACCTCCTCTGTAAAAATGTAATTAATGGTCACGTCAGATAAAGAAACATTTGATGAAAGGCTACAAAGACGTATCCTCCTAGATTGGTATATTATAAGATCATCCTATGAGATAAATACTGAATACCACATAAGCAGCACACAATTTGGAACTGATTGGGGCTGTCGAAAATGGGGAAAAAAGACAAGAACCAAAACCGGAAGACATATGGCCAAATTAATCTTCATAATAAGCATATCCTGAAAACAGCTATATGGATATGTCCAAGAATGCAGAAAAAGGCATTTGCAAGCAGAGCTAATGAAATACACTTCAACATAGTAGCAGTTGCAGTTGTAGCAACAAAATTTAGCTGGTTTCTGTGTTGGCTAATGTGATAAGATTGTGAGGCAGCATTATCATGCTAGTGGCCATTGCATTGGTAGATATAACCTAACCATAGTATGCAATTAATTAGCTGATTGTCCTGCATGGTTTGATGTGCTAAATATACATCAACTGACTAACTATATATTTTGACTTGACTGATTATAGTTGATATAAAGGGGCTTTTCTGGTTCAGGATGGGCCATCAGAGCAATTATCGCTCTACAAACTGACTGAAGGGTCCATGCATGTCACACCCATTTAACGACCAAATGGAGTGCATACTCTTATGTGTGCCCAGAGATCAATCACACATAAGTTAACAAATTATAAAGGATGTATCATCACAAATGTTATTACATCACGATTATTATCACATAGTCTTTACAATAATGTAGCAGAAGTAAAAAAAAATAAAACTCTCGTGGTAGCTCCAATCACAGGCACATTGACTGGTTGACTGCAAATCTAGTAATCTTCAGGAAAGTTGAAGTAGTCACTACTTGCACCATCTATTACCCATCCAGGATTTTTATCCAAGTAAGAAAAATAAACAAGCGTAAGTACATCTCGTACTCAACAAATGTAACATGGGGTTCATGAGGCTCAAAGGCATAACATTAGTTTATCAGCATGAATATTTTAATTAGCATTATTTCAGTATATCAATAATATCAAAGTGTCTCAATGTAACAATAAACATATGATCCATGTGAAATGATTAACGAATAGCAAAAACATACTCATTATTAATGATCAACTATTCCATAAGGGTCCAAGGCCACTCGTGACCGTGAGCACAGCTGTTATAACAGTTTTACACTCTGCAGAGGTTGTACACTTTCACTGTGAGTCGTGTTGCCCATATGCCCGGGTTAATTACTCCCAAAACACTTCTAATGTGAGCAGGCAGGGGAACACTATGAAGTCTTTCGAAGGTTCATCTAACAAGTTAGGACCATTAGATTTCACTCGGCAAACAGATGTAGAGCCCCCCTTCCAAATGGCACAATAACACGCAGCCTATACTCATAAGGACAGAGGCCGCACTATACCCGATTTGTCAAGCCATTCTTACGCCATAAAGGAATACCACTAACAAGCTAGAAAAGGTCTTTCTATATGACTAAAGCCAGAGCCATTTTAGCCCTCACAGTTGTACTGTAAATCCCGGATTTTCGCTTACATATAAGTCCTTATGGAGAGTAACGAGAGCACCAAAATAACCCCATGCTCTAGTACCCTTTAACAGTAATAAAAGTCATCTTTTAATGTTTATGGCATATTCCATTAGTCAAATTACATGATCATAGTTCATGTTAAGCACTAGCAATACTAATCCATGCAATATAATAGGTATCAAGGAATAAGATCAACACTAAGTCATCCTTAACAAGGAATATATGCATAATGATATTATTTGCTTAATGTGAATAGGACAACAAGGATAATCCCATGCTATACTTGCCTTGCTCAAACTGATCCTGGTGATCTTGCTCATAGAAAAACTCTTGGTCCCCAACGAATTGCTCACCGTCTATACTCGATCAACAATAGCAACAACATTTATCCAAAACAATCATGCATACACAAACAAGACTATAATTAGAATAGTACACCAATAGTAATAAAATAAGATAAAAAGTTTTTAAAACGAATCTATAACTCGCTAGGATCACACAGACGCGAAGATCACAAAAAACGGAGCTAAAACGACGAAGTTATGAATTTACGAAGATTTCCTATAGCAAAGTAATTACTTTAATTCAAAATCGAAAAATAAAATATCACAAACCTACTGTACAGTTCTACTAACATGTAGAGCTCTCAAATACGAACCTAACGCAATTTGAACGGGTCAAATCGGAGTTAAAACGGATAAATTATGACTAAAACAAACTCAGTGGCATAACTGTAAGTAGCTCAAAACGTATTTTTGACTTAACTGAGATCAAACTACGCTTTCAGAAGGATAATACGCAATACTGGAATACGCCTTGGACTGCGGGTTACATAACAGAAAAACACAGGGTCTCTTTAGCAAAATTATCAACCAAAACGGTATCTTCAAGTTTGAGCTGTTAGATTCAAAATGGACGGTCTAGATTGATCCGGGGAGAGTTGGGCGGTGCTCCGGCCGGGAAAACAGCCCCTACGACGATGTCCGCGACGGCGCGCATCGCTGGAGAATGCGAACTCGCGATTTACTGTGCTACCTCGCGAAACAAGAACACTGGGATGAAGTATAGATCAAGGCGAACTCACCAAGGTGGAACACGAAGGCGGAGATGACCCGAAGACGATGCGGTGCTCGAGATGGCGGACGGTCCCGTCGGTGATCCGAGCGGAGCCTCCTCGAGACGGCTTCGGTGCTTCGCGTCGAGATGGGATGGAGCGGAAGGGTGCACGAACTTGATTTTATAGCCCGAAGGCGGTTCCAAGAAAGGAAGGGAGGGATTTGGACTCGGATTCGGTTGGAGGCAACGACAGAAAGAAATCTGTCGCCAGCGTGGAGAAGAAGAAGACGTCACCTGACAGATGGGACCACGGTGTCTGCGACGCAAGAGAGGAAACGTGGCAGTGCGCTCACGCGGGCTTGCTGGGCCATCGGCTGGGCTCGGCCCAAGCGGCGAAGCGGGAAGCGGCGCGCGCGGGAGCAAGCGGGCCGCGGGGAAGGATTGGGCTGCCGGGCCGAAAACGAGGAAGAGAAATAAATTCCTTTTTCTTTTTCCTTTTCAAATATTTCAAAGCATTTTCAAATGATTTTGAATCCTCTTTTGAATTTAAATCAAACCACTCCAACCAAAAATTCAAATGCAACAGCATGAGTGCACAAACATGTTTCTACCCTTATATTTGATTTTAAGTTAATAAAAATTATTTATTACTCTAAATTTGTATGCTCATAAAATTATATAAAAATCATATTTACCTACTTTTTAATATCCCAAAATTTTAGGGTGTTACAATTTTACCCCCTTAAGATGAATCTCGTCCCGAGATTCGGTTGATGCTTACTCGAACAATTGTGGGTAGGTTTTCCTCAGATCCTCTTCTCTTTCTCAGGTGGCCTCACCCTCAGTGTACCGATTCCACTGAACCTTACACATCTTAATAGTTCGACTCCTCATGACTTTTTCAGCAGTCTCTAGAATTTTAACTAGAAACTCTTCATATGTGAGGTCCTCTTTAAAAGTGAGCTCTTCTAACGGAATCTGCTACTCTGGTACTCGCAAACATTTCTTAAGTTGAGACACATGAAACACATCATGTACACCTGCCAAACTCTCAGGTAATTCCAACTGATACGCCACCTCACCACGTCTCTCTATGATCTTGAAAGGTCCAATATACCTTGGTGTCAATTTCCCCTTCATGTTGAACCTTTTCACACTCCTCATTGGCGATACTTTCAAGTATACATAATCCCATACTTCAAAAGTCAACTCTCTCCTCCGAGTATCAGCATAACTCTTCTGTCTGGATTGAGCTATTTTCAGATTATCTCTAATTATTCTTACTTTCTTTTCAGCATCCTTGAGTACATCAGGCCCAAACACTTGACTTTCCCTTGTCTGATTCCAGAACAACGGGGTTCTACACTTTCGTCCGTACAGAGCCTCAAATGGTGCCATCTGAAGACTCTTCTGATAACTATTGTTATAAGAGAACTCTGCATAAGGCAAACTCTTATCCCAACTTGTACCATATTGTAAAGCACAAGCCATCAATATATCCTCCAATATCTGATTCATTCTCTCCGTCTGTCCATCTGTCTGTGGATGGTAGGCTGTACTAAAGTTCAGCTTGGTTCCTAGTGATTCATGTATCTTTTGCTAATAATGAGATGTAAACTGGGTACCCCGATCAGACACAATTTTCTTAGGAACTCCATGTAGACTCACAATTCTCTCCATATACAATTTTGCCAACCTTGCACTGCTATATGTAGTCCTAACTGACAGAAAAATGAGCAACCTTTGTTAGGCGATCTACTATTACCTAAATTGAATCATACCCTCTCTGAGTACGTGGCAATCCAACTATAAAATCCATATCAACTTCTTCCCATTTCCATTCGGGTATCTGCATAGGTTGTAACAATCCTGCAGGTCTCTGGTGTTCAGCTTTCACCCTTTGACATGTGTCACACAAAGCAACATATTCAGCAACATCTCTTTTCAAACCATACCACTAATATTTCTTTTTTCAGATCCAGATACATCTTAGTTCTCCTAGGATGTATGGAATAAGCTGACTCATGAGCTTCACTCAAAATTGTCTCTCTGATAGTCTTATCCTCTGGCACACACAGCCTTTTTCTAAACCATAACGTACCCTTATCATCCTTATGGAATCCTGGTGATTTGCCCTTCACTATATTCTCCGCTATCTCTCTCAATTTTGCATCTTTCATCTGACTCTTGCGTATCTCTTGCTCTAGAGTAGGTTCTAGTACCAATTCTATTGTATTGGTGGTAAACCCTAAGTTTAGATGCTCACATTCAGCACACAACTCTCTTGACATAGGCATTACTTGCATTTCATTAGCGTAGCTTTTCCTACTAAGAGCATCAGCAACGACGTTAGCCTTTCCTAGGTGATAATGCACCTCCAAATCATAATCCTTTATCAACTCCAACCATCTACGCTGTCTCAAGTTCAGATCTGATTGAGTGAAGATATACTTCAGACTCTTGTGATCCGTATATATATCACTTTTATGTCCAATCAAATAGTGTCTCCATATCTTTAGTGCATGAACCACTACAGCTAATTCCAAGTCATGAGTAGGATAATTTAATTCATGCTTTCTCAACTGCCTCGATGCATGTGCCATAACTCTACCTTCTTGCATAAGAACACATCCTAAACCCAAATGAGATGCATCACAGTAGATGGAAAAATGTTTACTCAGATCTGGCAAAACTAATACGGGTGCAGTGGTCAATCTTTTCTTTAATTCCTCAAAATTAGCCTGACACTTCTCAGACCACACAAACTTAGCATTCTTCTCCAATAGTGCAGTCATTGGCTTCGCAAGCTTAGAAAATCCCTCTATAAATCTCCTGTAATAGTCTGCTAATCCCAAGAAACTATGGATCTCACTTACATTGGTTGGGGGCTTCCAGTCCAATACATCTTTCACTTTGCTAGGATCTACTGATATTCCTCCATTTGAGACAACATGACCAAGAAAGGAAACTTTCTTCAACCAAAACTCACATTTACTCCGCTTGGCATATAGCTGGTGTTCTCTAAGCTTTTGCAAGACCAACCTCAAATGTTCGGCATGTTCCTCCTTAGTCTTGGAGAATACTAGAATATCATCAATGAATACCACTACAAACTTATCCAGATATTCCATGAACACCTTATTCATCAAATACATAAAGTATGTAGAAGCATTAGTCAGACCAAAAGATATCACTGTATACTCATATAACCATACCGTGTGGTAAAAGCTGTCTTTGGTATATCACTAGCACGAATCTTCAACTGATGATATCCAGAACGAAGATCAATATTGGAGAATACACAAGCACCTCTTAACTGATCAAACAAGTCATCAATCCTAGGCAACGGGTACTTATTCTTGATGGTAACCTCATTGAGAGACCGATAATCCACACACATCCTCTGAGTACCATCTTTCTTATCCACAAAAATCACTGGTGCCCCCCAAGGTGAAGAACTAGGACGAATGAAACCCTTATCCTACAATTCCTTAATTTGTTTCTTAAGTTCTTCTAATTCATCTACTAACATTCTATATGGACGCTTAGCTATGGGTGCAGTTCCAGGTAATAATTCAATAATAAATTCAATGTCATGGTCTGGTGGCATACCTGGCAATTCCTCAGAAAACACATCGGAGAACTCTTCCACAACCTAGTCCTCCTTGTTGGCACCATCATTAAGCTGATTCACTGTAGCGGTCTCCTGTTTTTGCACTTTCACATCAACTCTGATCCTATCTCCCTTTGGTGTTGTCAGCACTACTGATTTCCCCTTGCACTGAATCTCTGCTTGTTGTTGCATCATCCAATCCATTCCCAAAATAAGATCAATCCTAGCTATTCTCAATACTATAGGACTCACCTTAAACTCTACCCCCCTTAGAATGAGACTAATCGGGAGACAACGATAAGATGCTGGCATGCTTCCACCAGGTGAGTTTACTAATATAGGGTTCTCATTGGCACACAAATGAATTCTATGTATTCTAACAAATGATTGTGATATGAAAGAATGTGATGCTCTAGAATAAAAAAGAACAGTGGCGGGAGTGGAATGGACATCGAATGTACCAAGCATAACTTCCAGTTCCTCCACTGTGGTTTCCTAAGACAAGTGGTTCACCCTTCCAGTATTAGATGCAGGCTTCTGGTGACTACCCTGCCTCTGTGGAGTCTGCTGGTTGATCTTCTCAGGGCAATTGTAAGACAAGTGACCTTCTTTCCCACATTGAAAGCATTTGTTGGGGGTATTAGGAGCACTGGTCTTTATTAGAGTATTATTGGAAGGACCCTGATGCTGAGGCTGATTCCCACTCTGTTGCGGAGGGCGTTGGTTACCATTCTGCAGCTGGAATGAGGGACGTTGCGGGAACTGATTGCGGAAAGGGACCTGACCACGATTCCACTGACCAGAAGGAGGCCTCTATTGATTACCCTACTGGAAACCCGTACGCGGACGAGTGTTACTACCAGAAGTCTGTCCCTGAAGCCTTTTCCTCTTGGCATCCATCTCCTTGCGCTTGTTGTCCACCACGATAGTGCGGTTCACGAGCGTCTGAAAGTTGGGATAAGTATTGGACATCAGCTGCAATTGTAGTCCATCATACAATCCCTTCAAGAAGCAGCGCTGCTTATCATTGTCATTAGCCACCTCATGTGGAGCATATCATGACAACTGGGCAAACCTATCACGATGCTCAACTACAGATAATGACCCTTGGGTCAAGTTCCAGAATTCCTCTGCCTTCAGTTCTATTATCCCTTCTGGTATATGGTAAGCTCTGAAATTCACTCTAAACTCCTGCCAAGTGACTGCGGGTGCATTGGCGGGACGACCATACTCATACGATTCCCACCAGTCCTGAGCTTCTCCCTGGAGTTGTCCAGAAGCAAACAACACCTTCTGCCGGTCATCATATTGTGCAATGTTAAGTTATTTTTCCACGACACGAAGCCAGTCATCTGCTTCCAATGGATCAGTGGCGTGCGTGAACACCGGGGGATGACCCTTCAAAAACTCACCACGCTTATCATGTGGTGGTGCCCCAGCAACTGGATGATTATGTTGGTTCTGCACCAATTGTTGCATAAGTTGTGTCTGCACTGCCAGAAGTTGCTCAACAGTTGGTGGCGGTGGTGGTGGTGGATTTGGGGGAACACCTCCATGACCCCTGCCTCTTCCTCTTCCGGCCATCTGCCATCCATAAGAATGCAAACTTTGAGATTTCCATGTTATCAACCACTTATAAGATAAAGAATGAGATCTGAAAGTTTTCTGGGCGAATATCAATGTTAACAGTTCAGTAAATTAATCATATATCAAGCTACAGAAGTCCAATAGAGGCATGCTTTATATGGTTCGAAAGCTTATGAAGTTCTCCACAACTTTTATTTGGACCATAAGACCAGATTCTGTCGTTAAGTTAATGAAAAACAAGGCGCAACAGAATATGTTCCAGATTCCAGACTGTGCAGAAACTTTAACTTGTGACAGTTATATCTCTCGAAGCAGATCAGATAAAAAGGTGATTACAGTGGAATTTGAAAGGTGCTTAAGCCTAGTTTCTCTCATAAAAATTTCATAAATGTTGCACGAACCGTTTTTGAACCATAGCAGAAACATTGCAGACTGCTCCAGAAGACAGCAAGGACAGAAACGTGACAATACCAAACCCAACTATTATTCCCTTGACTAAAAGACTTTTTATTCTTAAAAATGGAACTTGTAGACATGCCTACAAGCCCCAGCACTCATAAAAAAATCTAACTCACACATAAGCATAATGATAAAGCAACTATCACACCAAAGTTCAAACCACACGACAGACTCGATGACTCAACTGACGTTACTAAGAACGTTCTTATTACATAAAGGACTCCTATTTTCTACTAACGTGGCTCATGATCTAATGTCTCATAAATCTTGGCTATGCCTTGGTTTGCTCGAAGTTCATCAATCATTGCTTGGCACCTCTTGATGGTCTTCCCCTGTGCCTTCACCATCTCCTCTAACTGCAGCTTCCTCTCCATCATATCATAGACAAAGTTTACCATCACCCGAGGAAGTGGTTCCAACTACACTGGATCCATCATGGCCCATCTAAGGTCGGGGTGTGCACGAGGGAAGTAACGGTGAATATCATGCTTCATGCTGTCAAACCGAAGGTAGCGAAGACCCATACATGCTTCAAAAGCAGCGTCTTCAATGCTATCCTCCATGGTAGCTCGATGACCCACGTGAGCATACATCCTGTCCAGCTGGTATGCCCCTTTTTCCTCATCCTTAGGAAAAATGCTCGCTCTTGCCTTCTAGTAAGTGTCTTCCAGCGGATGGGTGTACTCCCAACAGACGTACTCCACAGCTAGGTGCCAATCAGCAAAGTAGGCAGAGAGCATTCCCACAAGTCGATGGTGAGAGACAGCATCTCCTCCAGCCTTGTGGTAGATCTTCATAGTCCACCCCATTGGAGGAGGTGGCACATCCTTAGCAGCTGCATCAGGTGGTGGAGACGGGGGTTGCTCTCCTCCATTGGCTTCCTCCTCTTCATCATCTTCTATCTCGATGATCTCAGGGTTTTCTTCAGGTTCGGGTTCTTCCTGAGAAGGTGCTGGCGCTTGGATTGGTGCTTTAGGGGTCTGCTCATTCTCCTGGGGTACTTTCTCTTGTGGCTCTTCAGGTGCAAGCAAAGCACGAGGTGGGTAGTGTACTCCAGTGGTGATGCGAGCAGTCTTGCGGCCACGAACCATCTACAGAGTTTTTAGATGTAGTTAGAATAGAGGCAAAATTTCATAATAGAATGAGACATAAGAAGCATAAAAATTTATGAAATAACAAGAGCAAGATAATAAGCATAAAAATAGTGAAAAGAAGATACTAAATCGACTATTTCTAGCTAGGCTTGCGTCCTACAGTCAACAATAGCTCTGATACCAATTTGTCACACCCATTTAACGACCAAATGGAGTGCATACTCTTATGTGTGCCCAAAGATCAATCACACATAAGTTAATAAATTATAAAGGATGTATCATCACAAATATTATTACATCACGATTATTATCACATAATCTTTACAATAATGTAGCAGAAGTAAAAAAATAATAAAACTCTCGTGGTAGCTCCAATCACAGGCACATTGACTGGTTGACTGCAAGTCTAGTAATCTTTAGAAAAGTAGAAGTAGTCACTACTTGCACCATCTGTTACCCATCCAGGATTTTTATCAAAGTAAGAAAAATAAACAAGCGTAAGTACATCTCGTACTCAACAAATGTAACATGGGGTTCATGAGGGTCAAAGGCATAACATTGGTTTATCAGCATGTAGCTTTTAATTAGCATTATTTCAGTATATCAATACTATCAAAGTGTCTCAATGTAACAATAAACATATGATCCATGTGAAATAATTAACGAATAGCAAAAACATACTCATTATTAATGATCAACTATTCCATAAAGGTCCAAGGCCACTCGTGATTGTGAGCACGGCTGTTATAACAGTTTTACACTCTGCAGAGGTTGTACACTTTCATTGTGAGTTGTGTTGCCCATATGCCTGGGTTAATTACTCCTAAAAAACTTCTAAGGTGAGCAGGCATGGGAACACTATGAAGTCTTTTGAAGGTTCATCTAACAAGTTAGGGCCATTAGATTTCACTCGGCAAACAGATGTAGAGCCCCCCTTCCAAATGGCACAATAACACACAGCCTATACTCATAAGGACAGAGGCCGCACTATACCCGATTCGTCAAGCCATTCTTACGCCATAAAGGAATTCCACTAACAAGCTAGAAAAGGTCCTTCTATATGACTAAAGCCAGAGCCATTTTAGCCCTCACAGTTGTACTGTAAATCCCGGATTTTCGCTTACAGATAAGTCCTTATGGAGAGTAACGAGAGCACCAAAATAACCCCATGCTTTAGTACCCTTTAACAGTAATAAAAGTCATCTTTTAATGTTTATGGCATATTCCATTAGTCAAATTACATGATTATAGTTCATGTTAAGCACTAGCAATACTAATCCATGCAATATAATAGGTATCAAGGAATAAGATCAACACTAAGTCATCCTTAACAAGGAATATATGCATAATGATATTATTTGCTTAATGTGAATAGGACAACAGGGATAATCCCATGCTATACTTGCCTTGCTCAAACTGGTCCTGGTGATCTTGCTCGTAGAAAAACTCTTGGTCCCCAACGAATTGCTCACCATCTATACTCGATCAACGATAGCAACAACATTTATCCAGAACAATCATGCATAAACAAACAAGACTATAATTAGAACAGTACACCAACAGTAATAAAATAAGATAAAAGTTTTTTTAAAACGAATCTACAACTCGCTAGGATCACACAGACGCGAAGATCACGAAAAACGGAGCTAAAACGACGAAGTTATGAATTTACGAAGATTTCCTATAGCAAAGTAATTACTTTAATTCAAACTCGAAAAATAAAATATCACACACCTACTGTACAGTTCTACTAACATGTAGAGCTCTCAAATACAAACCTAACGCAATTTGAACGGGTCAAATCGGAGTTAAAACGGATAAATTATGACTAAAACAAACTCAGTGGCATAACTGTAAATAGCTGAAAACGTATTTTTGACTTAACTGAGATCAAACTACGCTTACAGAAGGATAATACGCAATACTGGAATACGCCTTGGACTGCGGGTTATATAATAGAAAAACACAGGATCTCTTTAGCAAAATTATCAACCGAAACAGTATCTTCAAGTCTGAGCCGTTAGATTCAAAATGGACGGTCCAGATTGATCCGGGGAGAGCTGGGCGGCGGTCCGGCCGGGAAAACAGCCCCTATGGCGATGTCCGCGGCGGCGCCATCGCCGGAGAATGCGAACTCGCGATTTACTGCGCTACCTCGCGAAACAAGAACACTGGGATGAAGGATCAAGGCGAACTCACCAAGGTGGAACACGAAGGCGGAGATGACCCGAAGACGATGCGGTGCTCGAGATGGCGGACGGTCCTGTTGGTGATCCGAGCGGAGCCTCCTCGAGACAGCTTCGGTGCTTCGCGTCGAGATGGGATGGAGCGGAAGGGTGCGCGAACTCGATTTTATAGCCCGAAGGCGGTTCCAAGAAAGGAAGGGAGCGATTTGGACTCGGATTCGGTTGGAGGCAACGACATAAAGAAATCTGTCGCCGGCGTGGAGAAGAAGAAGACGTCGCCTGACAGATGGGACCACGGTGTCAGCGACGCAAGAGAGGAAACGCGGCTGCGCGCTCACGCGGGCTTGCTGGGCCATCGGCTGGGCTCGGCCCAAGCGGCGAAGCGGGAAGCGGCGCGCGCGCGGGAGCAAGCGGGCCGCGGGGAAGGATTAGGCTGCCGGGCCGAAAACGAGGAAGAGAAATAAATTCCTTTTTCTTTTTTCCTTTTCAAATATTTCAAAGCATTTTCAAATGATTTTGAATCCTCTTTTGAATTTGAATCAAACCACTCCAACCAAAAATTCAGATGCAACAACATGAGTGCACAAACATGTTTCTACCCTTATATTTGATTTTAAGTTAATAAAATTATTTATTACTCTAAATTTGTATGCTCACAAAATTGTATAAAAATCATATTTACCTACTTTATAATATCCCGAAATTTTAGGGTGTTACAATGCAGGACTCCATGCATTCTTCATATCAAGACAAATTTCACTGGTCTAAAATCAGAAAAAGTAAAACAAATGTAACTAAACAGAAATTACCGCTTCATCTTGATGATTCAGATTTAATAAATGATAAAACAGGGCATCAGTCTTATATAACCTTCAAATGCACATTTGGGTGGACATATATTTGGGTCAGATGACTTCTCTCCCTATACCTCCTTCTCTAGCTGGGTCATACTCTAGTGAAGGTAAAATTAAATGTGTTCCTCTAACTGCAGTCTAGAACAGAGTTTTTGTACGGAAGTAAATAAAACAGCTGGCAAAAGGAATATAGCCAACATTTGACGGAATAAAATCAAGACAGATTTGCTACCTGATCAAAAAGAATCAACAGCACAACTAAAGCCTAGATTATGGTCTAATAATCTGTCACACCAATCTCACTTCGGCCCTTTATCATCACTTAGCAAGAAACGTTCCTCAAGCATGCAATTTCCCCCAAATAACAATACGCACATACTAGATATAGCAAAAATTGCAGGCTATAAATATGAATGGTCCAAGAACCTCACTTCCGCCTAATAATAGAAGTTGGTCTACATGGCGACAAGCAGGAAGAAGCGCGCGACGGGTCTGGCGAGGTAAAGGTGCTCGAGCACGAGGCAGATGCGGTCTCCCTCACACGAACAGCCGCGGATCTGGCCCCTCGCATGAGCGGCTGTGGATCTGGCCTCCAATGCATGAGCTCCATGCCACATCTTGGTGGAGGGTGAAGGACGGCGACGGACGAGACTGGGCGGGGTGGTGGCCACGGATGAGCTTGGTGCAGCCGACCCCAAGCCCTAACGAATCTGCTGCTGACGACGCAAAGCTGCAAGCGAGAGGGAGGACAACTGGCATCGGAGGAGCGCGCCGGCGGCGACCAGGGTGGGACAACGATGGTGGAGGGCGGGAGTGTGGTGCGGGAGCGTGTGGCGGCGGGGCCAAGGAAGGTATTCGCCAGAGAGATGCAGGGGAGAAGGCGCGGATGAGGGACCTCAGACGCGTCGGGGGAGGTGACGGGCTGGTTCTGGACTTGAGTCCGACTTAACCAACCTTCATAATTTTTTCGGGTCCGATGGCTTAGGGTACCTGACGCGTTTTATTGAAACGTATCACTGTTCACAGCCATCGTTATAAGTGACGCGTTTTTGTTACGAAGAGTCTCTGATAACTTGTCATAGTGACGCGTTTTGTTTTAGGACCATGGACGACACCAAGTCAGTGACTCGTTCCGTTTATCCGCGTCACTAAATGTTATATTAGTGACGTGTTTTAATTTCTAGTCACTAATGAAGGTGTCTCTTTTGTGCAGTTTTGGCATAGTGATAAGAAGATGAATACCCAGAGAATGAGCATTGGAACACGCACTAGCGGAGGACCAGTTTTCTAGAGAGTCCCCATTCTTTTTCCACTCCTCTCTACCACACAAGCAAGTAAATAATTATGTTTTTCTATTTTCCTTTATGATGAAGTTTTGATTTGTTGATGCAATTGTGTGGTCCCATAAATCCTTTATATGATACTCAACGTGCGCTGAATTACCTCGAGAAAATTGGTCAGACTTCCATAAAAACATGTTAATTCTGCTTTGGCACATTTCTAACAAAAACCTATGAGAAGCTCGTCAGGGAGGCTCAACTAGGGTTACTATAGGGTGAGCAAGCCTCCGAGAATGACCTCAAACACCGGTGTAATAATGCTTGTAGAATAGCAAGTGTAGAGGTTGGACAATCTAGAGTTTGGAAAGAGTAAACATATATTTGTTTGTATTTGGTGGATTGGATACCCACAATCAGCTACGGCCCTAATATGATTGTGAGGTCATATAACTTGTTAGGAGTCGAAACTCTTTAAAATCTCGTGTCCAAAAACTTAAAGTTGAAGAAGGTGATCAATTCCATTCCATTCGATCTAAGCACCTTTAAAAAATTGAGGTGACAGATATTCAGATTGACAAAGTCAGCATAGATATCTTATTGTTGATGGGAGGCCACTTACACTTAAAATAATAGGACCATTAAATCTTAAAATAAATCTAAAAAAATAGAAGCACCTACTTTAAGTTGAGAGTTTAAATCCATAAAGGAATCTAGCCAGCTAAACTATATAGAGTTCGTTCTATTCCCATCCAAAGGGGCCAAAGCTATCAAAATGTGGTTACATATCCTCTGACGATCAAATGTGGTTACGTATCTTGGCGACCAAAATCTGTTTACGCAATTTTAAATTTTATAGTATAAGAATTTATAATTAGTTCATTCATCAGGACACACATAGGAGAGACGTACTCTGTTTCCAAATAAGTAGCGAGAAGCATATATGCAAACTGCAAAAATTGACGAGCCAGATTATAATTCTACCAAAGTCCCAAACCGAACTTCCTTCGGCTAGAAGCCACGAATATATATAGAGAAAATTCCTTATTTGACAAAAAAAAGCTTGCTGTTTCTAATCTATATCTATACCTAATAATAAATAGGCAAAATTTCTCACCCCCTATTTTTTGTCCGTCCATTTGTTTTGGTCCGTCTCTCTCAACTAACGGACAATGGATAAAGGGGAAAATTTCTGCACTTTTTTTCCGTCTAACTTTGATCATGGTTCGGAGTCCTATTCGGCGGGTTTTTCTTTTCTCCGTTGCTCGGCTCCGATTGAACTCCTATCGGTGGTGTTTTTTTTCTCCGTTGCAGATCCGCTTGGGTTTAGTCTCGTGTCCATCCTGGACTCCAATCTGGTGTTTTTAGTCCTCTCCAATGTCTCTCTCTCAACTGTCATATTGGGAGCGCAGGTGCTAGCCACCAGATGCGACGGATGGAGGTGGATCTCGGCAGCAGATTCACAAATCCCTTTCTCACAAAAAAAATCGTGGTTTCCACTCGGACCATCGGCGCCGCGTGTAGCAGAACTAACGCACTAGCAGCAGCAGCCAGCAGCAGCAGCCAGCAGAACGCAGAAGGATAAAGGATCGTGGTCCGTAGACGGCCGGAGACAGTTCAGTAGCGCGCCGGCACGCCGGGTCTGTGGCAAAAGGTGCGCTATACCTGTACGAATCATCATGCACCCAACAGATCACGTACAACACAGGTATAAGGTATGTTCATTTTTAATTCACTTTAGTAGTTGATTGATTATTTTATTTGAAGCAAATCAAGCAATAGGGTATTAGGATCAATAGTGGGAGTTAGAAACTAGAGAAACTTATGCCTGAACGTCGTTGCCTGACCGTGCATTGCACTGAGGCCACGTTTGCGCAGACGTGTGACCTCAGAGGATTTCATATAAGACATGGGCACGTACATTCAGTCTTCATATCGAAACCGGATGTGATACGGACGCATGAGCTCCAAGTGGAGCATGATTCGTATCGGAGGCGGATACGTGAGCAGGATCAAAATTTGGTATCAATGAGTAGATGACGATGTTACAGTCTTTTTAGGTGTACATAAGAGAGATAGAGAAGAGAAGAGATTGATCTTTCTCTAAAACAAAAGATTTACACTATCAAATTATTGATGTAGTTCTGATTAGAAACAAACTTTATACTTACTAAATGTAGATAGCCGATGATCTAGGTAATTAAATTGTGAACTAAAATCTTGAACCGTTTGTTGTCTAATTTAGCCTAAGTAAATGCAATTACTAACAAGAGTTGCTATGCGACAAATCTCGAGAGGTTTCCGATCACAATCATCGACGGTCTAGACCAATCTTTGATATGCCAACAACTAACTTCTTGTTAACTTTAGCGAGAGATTAGATTTGCATATATTCGAGTCCTCAAAAAAGTCATGGAGCTTGATATTTAACCATGATAGTATGGAAATTAAAGATATAACATATTTATCTAAATACCTCTGCGCTTTGCAATGAGAGAAAAAAGTCTACCAAGGTTGTATTTTACTTGATGCAGTCTTAATATTCATTCTCATATTATTGCCAACATTAACTTATATTATGGTCATAGATTCAAAATTTTATAGAAAGGATAAACATAAATAGATATGTACCATTTACGTTGCCGTTTCACGTGAACGAGTTTGATAGTTTTTCTCCCGTTGCAACGTGTGGGCAAGGCAAAATTTCAGGCTCTATCTTTTCGTCCATCCATTTTTTGGGTCCATCTTCTCTAACTACCGAACAATAGAGAGTTTCTTTTGTCCGGACTTGTATATATAACCCGTGCTTATACGAGTTAGAATACCTCGCGTTGAGATCAATACGGAGCGGGAATCCTAATCTAAATAGTTTCCTCAAATCCTGAGTATTCTAAATAGAACTCTTAATAATAAATAGAAAAGGATAATAGTTACCTTCTTTATTTTCCACTGCTTTCTTTATTTACGTACAAGTTAGGACAGCTCGCGTCTAGACGAATATGGAGTAGGAATCCTAATTTAAATAGATTTCTCAGATCTGACTGCTCTAAATAGAACTTTTAATAATCAAATACTCAACCACGAACGTATTTTATTTTATTTTATTTTATTTTTTGTGCTCTTTTTCCCATATACACTCCCGTGTCCTATACGGATCCGTGAGGCGAAAACCCTTCTTTATTTTTTTTCGCAAAACTCCTGTCCGATTGGCTTGTGGTTGTTTTTTTTCCTGACCCAACAATGGAAGCGATTGGCCATTGGCTCATTTTCTACCTGGCTGACTTTCTTTCTTTATCCCAAATATTATCCGCATGTATTAGTCAATGCACGATCTTTTAATCCTAAATATATATCACATAAACCGATTGGCTGATTTTTTTTCTGGAACAGGCTAAGCCTCCGCCGTTTTTTGTCCAAATGATTTTTTTCTACCGTTTTTTTGTCCGTTTTTCGTCATGTTTCAATAAATAAATATAGAAAATAAATAATAAAAGAAATAATCATAGTCCTTTGAGCCTTGACCCTTTCCTACAATATATACTTATTTTTACTTTTGATGTAGTTTTAGTTAAGAACACAACTTACAGTGAACTAATAATATTTTAAGATGCTTGAAAAGATTCCAAAATGCATTTGGGTCACGCCGCCCTTCATGTCTTGCATGCGAACTGGATTCATGATACATGTTCACAGAGTAAGAACTCGCATCTAGCAATTATTGAATCCAAAATGTGTTAGGTCGCGCTCTCCATATTAGAAACAAAACCTATTATTTTAGAACTTGGATCGACCAATGGTCTAGGTAATCAAACCATCAACTAAAATATTGAGCACTTTGTTATCTAATTCAATATGAAAATCTCTCTTTTGCAATCCCCGATGATTAGCGAACAGACCAATACAATATATAAACCTTGTATTTAAATTTTAATTCGATATAGGTTTAGTAGGATATAGGATATTTTTATTTTATTGCAACTATTAACTTAATATTATGTGTGTCATGCATCATAAAAGAAATTATTAGAATTTATAGAAAGAGTAAAATATGAATAAATATGTACTATTCATGTCTTTGTTCTTCATAAATGTCTAATAGTATTTTTTTTCCGTTGCACCGCACGGGCACTTCTTCTATTTAACACTCAAACTTCAATTTCTTATCTGGCCTAGTTTTTTATGTGAAATAAGGAATTTTCAACTCCATACCTCCTTTCCCGTTTCAACTTGTCCCGACGCCACCAAAGGCAATCTAAATAAAACCTTGGCACACGGATCTATCTGGAGTTCTGGGCCACGGAGACACAAAGATGTCCAGTCACCGGCGTCGTTGTAGGCGTAGGCGACCGCCCAAGACTTCGTCATCAGACACCAGCAGGTCCACCGCCTGTAGCTCCATGCGACCATGCAGGCCTCAACTACGCAGACAGCCGACGACGACGATGTGTTGCCCGTGCGCTCGCCGGCTTCAAACCCCACCAGCTGGGTGCTCCTGAGCCGACTTGGTGCCCGGCTGGACGATTTCCCCAGCAACCGCATCACGACGTCAGCGATGTCCCGCACACCCAATGGCAAGGAGATCTCCGTCTCGTTCGAGCTCGTGGAACAGCGAGGAATTTCCGTCCTCACCGTCGACTGGCCGGCGCGGGGGTCGCCGACCCTGAGGAATTATTCCTCGGGAACGTCATCGCCACGCACCGCGACGTCGTGCTACTCGCAATCACGGTCCCATTCCATAGTTTCGCTGACTTGTTCGTTTACCAGGCGAGCCGCGACCGGCGGCCGTCCTTGCTGCTGCTACCAGACCGTATTATGTGTACCGGAGAAATTGGTATAATGTCCTGCACAAGCAACGGCGTCGATGACTCGCCGTCGTTCGTTGTGGCTGAGCTTCGGATGACGACGCAGGGGACGGGCGACGTCCGCCTGTTCCGGTCTGGGTCCGGCCAGTGGGAGGCCTTCGAGAACTTGCACGTCCGTGGCGCCAATGGCGGCGGGCGTGACGAGCTACGCTGGTGGTCGACGGACGCGGTGGTGCCGTACGGCGGACTCCGGTACATGACCTAGGCAGATTACTACCGTGGCATGGTGACCATGGACCTCTCCTCGCAGTCGTTCTCGGAGACAACGACGAACCCGCCGCCGCCGCCGAGGCTCCAGTACGTGCCGCTTCCGGTGGGCAGGGTTGGGGACCCCGAGGACCACTACCGGAATCCACTTCTTTGCCGAGCGCCGGAGGCTTTGCCGAGCGTTTTTTTTCGGGCGCTCGGCAAAGAAGGCTTTGCCGAGAGCCAAATAAAAAACACTCGGCAAAGCCTCTGCACTCGGCAAAGAAGCCTTTGCCGAGCGTCCGATAAACGGCTCTCGGCAAAGAAGTTTCTTTGCCGAGTGTTCTTTGCCGAGAGCAAAAAAAAAACACTCGGCAAAGAAACTTCTTTGCCGAGAGCCAAAAAAAAAGCGCTCGGCAAAGGCTTCTTTGCCGAGTGCCAAAGTAAAACACTCGGCAAAGCAATTTTTCAAACCACATTTTGGTGCCCTAAACGAATTCAAATAAAAAAGTTTTCAACTACAAAGTTTCATAACTTTTCATGATCTACAAACTTTATATTGGTCATTTCTTTATTCGACAAAGTAATAATTACGTTGTTCACAAAATCTATATGTCTCTCATGTAGTTCCATGAAACTACAAGAGAGATATATAAGATTTGTGAACAATGTTAACACCACAATTTCGGATGGAAAAACTTCCTAAATGAAGTTTGTAGATCTCGAAAGGTATTGAAACATTGTAGTTGACCACTTTTTAATTTGAATTTATCTTGTCATGGAAAACTACGTTTGAAATTCAACGTAATTATTACTTTGTCAAGAAGCCTTTGCCGATCGGATTTTTGCCGAGGGCGCTTTGCCGAGAGCTGCGCTCGGCAAAGGCTTTGCCGAGGGTCTTAGAGGCTTTGCCGAGAGCCTGGGGCCCTCGGCAAAGCAGCCGGCTCCGGTTGTGGACAAACACGGCCGCCGAGGATGCCCTAAAGCTTGCCGCAGCGTGTCCGTCACGCGCTACGGCATCAAGTTCATCAGCGTCGACACCCAGCACTGGAGCAACTTTGGAGTAGTTGGGAACCGGCACGTGCTCAAGTGGAGCCACAGGTTCCAAATCACCACCTGGTCGCTGCGCGAAGACAACTACTCGTGGAAGAAAGACTTGACGATGCACGAGGAAGAGTCCTGGGAAGCCTTCGATGGCGGAGACCGATTCCCTTTCCCACACGTACAGCCGGAGTTCCCCGTCGTCGACGTGGACAATCCTGACGTCGTCGTCTTCCGGCTAGAGAAGCCTGATTACTGTGACGGCGACGAGCCGAGATGGATGATCGAGGTCGACTTGAGGAAGAAGGTTCCGCTGGCACTGGCAGCCACTGTTTACTCCAAGGAAAGTGATGGCTTATCTGGTGATGCAGAAGCCATCAACTCTGCTAGAGTATCTAGTTCTGATCCCATCCCCAGTGAATTGCCACGTTACATGGATGGTGAGCAAGCCTACCAGAAAGGGGTGCAATGACAACATCTCATCGGTTACACTTTTTTTTTTTGACTCCTTTCCGTGCACAGCCTGAAATTTATGCTCAACCATGCAATATTCATGACATTGATTGTTGATGATATTCCAGTGTGATTCATAAGGTTTACTTGACAAGCAATATTTTGACTCGACACCACCTTCCAATAGCATACAAGTTAAAATTGTTTTGTTGCTCACCCAAACAGTTCTAAAAGATCAAACAATGCAGGCTGCCTATTGTGTAGTAACAAGCAGAGTAAAATAATGTACAAGCCAAAATACCATAAAACACGTTAGCTTATGATTTTCAAGTTCATTCCTCAAAAGTATGAAACTTCTACTTGGACAACAGTCTTGAGAACATGTGACCAAGATAGGATGTAAGATTAATGTTTCAGGAAATGAAATCAACATGGAGTCAACATAGTTTCAGTGATATGTCAGTTTGTTTGTTTCCATGGACAGTGTGATACATAGTTTTTTATTTCCTCAAAACAATATTTCACCCAGCAAATTTCAATAGCAGCAGACCCTACTTGAATGAATTTGTAAACTAGCTAGCTTGCTAGACAGCAAACAGACAACTTTGAGCTGAAGGAGTCCATCAAACAAAAACACCGTCCAACAAATAAAGCTTCAAACTGCAAACAATCCGACAAACAAGCAACTTTATGTACATAAAAAACAGAAACTAAACAAAAAAAATTGTGTAATTTCACTTCCTGGTATATCCCTTAGAGAGCGGAAACTCCTAACGGAATCTGATAATTGAATAAGTAATGCAAACTCAGGGGGTGTTTAGTTCCCACCCAAAAACTTTACACCCCATCCCATCGAATGTTCGAAGACATATATGGAGCAGTAAATATAGATCAAAAAAATAACTAATTGCATAGTTTGCATGTATTTTACGAGACAAATCTTTTAAGCCTAATTAGTGCATAATTGAACACTAATTGCTATAGTTACACATGTGCTACATTACCCCAAAAACTTTACAGCCCCTGAACTAAACACACCCTCAGGTGTCGTACAAAAGGATGACCGAATACATCTTCGGTTCCAAGTGGAGTTTTCAATCATGAACACAACATAAACTAAAATAACTTTAAGTGTTTAACTACAGGCCTGAAACATAGTCTTCAGTTCCATCTTCCATGTTTTCCATGTTAGTTTAGGTCTTTAGGATAGTGTTGACTTCATTCACTGCATGAACCACCTGACTGTACTGAAACCAAACCAACACTCAAATACTAGATACAGATAGCAGTCTGCCTGCCCTGAATAGAGCACCAGTCCTGTTGTGGTCGACCTCGCAACGGACGCCAGCTAAGTAAAGTGGGGCGGGAGTGTCCCACGCGCCAGTTTATGATGAATACACACCCACCCGAGCGAACAACTCACCGGGACGGCCATCATGGGAGCTCACGGAGACCACGAGGAAGGGACCGCCATGGCAATGGAGGTGATTGCAGCTACTCGCGGCACAGAGGACCGCGGCGGAGCTGTAAAAGGAGATGTTGATGCTGGACTTGGGCAGCCTCTGCAGATCGCCTGTGATGGGAACCCAGACAACGAGGTCGACGCTGTAGAAGCCCGTGTTAAGGAGGATGCGCCCATGGCGACAACTGAGCGCTCGCCATCTGGCGCAATCGAATGGCGGCTAGGAGATGGGGGATGCTGATGTTGTTGGGACGAAGCGGAATGATTGGAAGAGGCCGGCGGTGATTGAGTTGCGGAGGAAGCCGAGCAACGGTGGTATCCGGTGGAACTCGCGGTAGCGGTGGAGGAAGGCGAGGTCGAGGAGGATGCGGCGCTAGAGCTTGCAGACTAGGGAGGCGCGGACGAGGTGCGCTGGCTCGTCCGGGGGGACACGGAGGAGAACCTCGGCGATGGTGTCTTCCATGAGCTCCGGCAGCGAGCGTGGCGGCGCCATGCGGTGAGGGTTTGGTTGGGGCGGCGGATTGAATTGGGGGAAGGAGATGAACAGCGACTCGGGTTCCGTGGGAGTCTGAACTCCGGATTCCCACTGTAACGTGTTTGGCTCATTTTACTTCAGAGTTCAGATTTAATCATCTTTTTTTTTCAAAAAAGAACATACACACACATGGCCTCTATGTTTGGCTCCCGTCTCTAAGGCCAGTCTCAATGCAATGTTTCATCTCCCGGTTTCCAAAAAGATGAAACTGTACATGAAACAGATATCTTTCTTAATGCATTGTTTCATCGCACGGTTTCACATGTTATTTTACCTTTCGTGGGTCCTACCATCTCTCTCCCCTCTCTCTTCCCCATCGGAACCTGCCTGGCGCTCGCTGAAAACGACACGCTCGCCTGGAGGAGCTGCGACCGTGGAGGAGCTGCGGCTGGTGCTCGCGCGGCAGGCGGAGCCGCGGCCGGCGCCTGTGGTGCTCGCACAACGGACAACGACGGAGCTCCCGTGGTGCTCGCTCGACGGCGCCCGAGGAGCTCGCGCGACGGCGATGGAGCCCGCGGCCGGCGAGCCCGCGACGGAACCGCTCCCGCGGACGGTGAGCCCGCGACCGCAGCAGAGGAGCTCCGGTGGCCGGCAAGCCCACGATGGAGCTGCTCCTGCAGCCGGCGAGCCCGCGACAGCGGCCGCCGCAGAGGAGCTCCCGCGGACGGCGAGCCCACGACCGCGCCTGCAGCAGAGGAGCTTCGGCGGCAGGCGAGCCCGTGACGGAGCTACTCCCGTGGCCAGCCAGCCCGCGACTGCGCTCACAGCAGAGGAGCTCCCACGGCCGGCGAGCCCGCGACCGCGCCCGCAGCAGAGGAGCTCTCGCAGCCGGCGAGCCCACGATAGAGACCGGTGGAGCCATCCCCTCCGGCGCCCATGAAACGACTCGAGTGGCTCAGCAGGGGTTTCACGCGATTTCCCACGACTTGGAAACAACGCCGATACGTTTCATCCCCACGACACCTTTCCCTTCTCTCTCCTTCCAGTTTCATGTAAACATTCCCCTTTTGCTGATGTGGCACCTCATTTAATGTGCATGAAACCCCTCATGAAACTGCATTGAGACTGGCCTAAGAGCATCTCCATCGGTCTCTCCCAGTCTCATATGTGAGCTATTTTTCCTTCTCCAATAGTCCCTTAATGATCTTTTTTTTGTCACAAAAAACATCTCTTCTCTCCTCAAATAAAGGAGTTACATCTCCCCAAATAAAGGGGGAGTTACATCTCCCCAATAAGTTGGAATCCACCCCAACAGTCACTGTCCTCCATCTCGTCTCTCTTCGCCTCCATTGCAGCCATAGCGTCAAGCTGGGTTTTTTTTATCGGCCGAAAGTCGCCGATATTTCCGAAATTTCCTTTCTATCTCCAGGGTCCGATAAAATTTGATATCAGCCAAATTTTTCCCTTCTTTTCTGTTTCTACACAGATAATCCAAAATCAGCCACGCGACGGTTCGACACTTATAATGATTTATTCTTGTTTTGATTTGTGAACAAGTGATGTTTAATATCTTAGGAATAGTTTCAAGTCAAATTCTACAATTTTTTTTGAAAAAAGTTTAATTTTTTTTGAATTTGGTCCGATATTTTTGATATATCTCGCTTATCCTCTTTATCTATGACGTCCGATAAATTTTAATTTCCGATAATGAAAACCTTGGCGTCAAGCATGCTGGACGAGCCATGGTTGCCACCGCTAGCTTCCCCATCGCCATGGCGGGCAGCAGCAGAAGTAGGCGGATCGACGCCACGCGCCCCCACGCGGACTCGATCCATGCCATGCTCCGGGAGGCGGACAGCGGGACGGAGAGGGAGCTGCTCGCCGGAGGAGGAGGTCCCAGACAAACGGTGGAGGGCTCGGCGATGCAGGTCCCAGACATCGGCGGAGGCGATGTAGGCCCGGACAGCGCGCGAAGGAGGCGTTGGACGGTGTGGGGATGCAAGTCGCGATGCGGGAAGATGAATCGAGGGGAGGAGAAAGGAAGGTGGGTCTCACATATTGGGAGAAATTATTAGTGATCTGTTATAGCGCCTCTCCTAGTAATCCAAAAAATAATATTGGGCTACCCTACTACTATTTATTGGGAGATATATATTAGGGAACTACTAGTGATGCTCTAACGTCAGGCCGGTTCGCTAGGCCTGTTCGCTGGACCTCTTTTGTAGTAAAAAATGCTGCAGGGGCTATAGCTAGTCATGCCAAAAAAAACTAAGGCTGTTTAGATCTTTGGAATTGAATTAATTTTATAATTTATGCAGAGATTAGTTAAGCTAATATGATTATAATATATTTATATACTATTGATAGCTATACAAGGGAGAAACTTATATGGCATTTCTAGTGTAGAGAAGCAAATTGAAGAGCATGTTATAAGTTGCAGAATACAAATATAGCATGGTGATCTATAGAATCAATTTTCATCTCTCACCTGGTGAATTTGAGATAGACTTATTTGTAAGTTGGGGAAAGTTGTGGAATTTCACGTTCCAAGCCAAATAGCCTAATCACCGCCACTGCTTCAAGCGCTCCCCACTCACCGCCAAGGTAATAAATAGCGTATAGCGCGTTGGTAGCGGATTGGCGTCGAGGTAGTGGATTGCGGATAGCGGGCGATATTGCGGATGATAAGTTCCAATAGCGACACCCGATAGTCTCATATAATTTTAAGTACATATATCATGAATAATGAGTATAAATAATTTTAAGTGTATATATCATGAATAATTTTAAGTTTCACAAATGATACGTGAGTATTTGAATTTGGAGTGTGAGTCATAGTGGGCTAGACTAATTAGGGATATTTGCTTCTATGCTATTGCGGCCTGCCACAGGCAATTGCGGCCGCAATATCGGCCCGCTATTTAGAATTGCGGCTGCAAAGTTTTATGGTGCAAAGTTCAGAGCGCTACTGTCGGTGTTCGGACCCGAGGGGGTCCTAAACCAACGAGTAAATGCTGCGTGTCTCTTTCCTGGATGGTGATGCAAGGAGAACACACGGGGGTTTATCCTGGTTCGGGCAAAAGAAGGCCCTACGTCCAGCGGGGGGAGATGTTTGTATTTCCTTGCACCGAGGTGCTCGTGTAGGGGTTACAAGCATGCGAGAGAGGGTGTCGAGCCCAAGTCTCAAAGAGAAAAGAGGAAAAAGGCGGTTGCTTGAGATGTCGATCTTCTGTTTTGTGTTTTTCGTTCCGTCTTCGTCCCCCCCCTCCGTTGAACCCTGGCCTGCCCTTTTATAGGGTGAGGGGAGGCCAAGACGACGGGGAGCCTTGAGGTGATGTTTTGTCGATTCCTGTTGAGTTGACTGTAGCGATGTGCCTTGGGAATGGCCGGCCATCCCTGGACACCCTGACGTTGTGGGAGACAAGATGACGAAATGACCCAGAGCGCCATGCCATACCGTCCTTTGAACTAAGTCGAGCGTCGGGGCTGGGTCGAGGCCGGGTCGAGGCCGGATGGATAAGGCCGAATCCCCGATATCGCGGAGAATGGGCCTTGTCTTATCCTCCCTCGAGGGTGGTTGATGGTGAACAGTGCGCGGTAAGGTGGGTATAGTGACGGGTTTCACCTCCCATCACGGGATGGGCGGTAAAACAGTGAGATCTGACACGGGTATTGTTCCCACGTCGATCCTGGCCGCAGCCATGCCGGTAGGTGGTAGTAGGTAACCGCATTGAATGCTATGGCTTTTGTCCTAGGGTAGGCAAAGAAAAGGTGTCGAGGTGCTCGGTTCGGGCTCACGTGAGTCGGAGTTCTCCCCAGCGGGCGGTCGAGCCTCGCGCGGGTCGGAGCGCTGTCGAGGTACCTTGCGGCACGGGATGGGGCGTGGTCGAGGCGCCCCGTCGAGCGGGCCTCGTACGAGTCGAAGCCGGGGCGCGGTCGAGGCGCCCCGTCGAGCGGGCCTCGTACGAGTCGGAGCCGGGGCGCGGTCGAGGCGCCCCGTCGAGCGGGCCTCGTACGAGACTGACTGGGTACGCGGTCGAGGCGGGCTATCTTTTATTGCGGTTTCGGTCGTGTTAGTTTTTTGGCGATAGGTGTGGGTACCCCTGTACTGTTGGTACCGACAGTAGCCCCCGAGCCTTTGGGTGAGTGTGTGATCACTCTCCCAGAGGTTGGTCAGAATTGGAGTCGTAGCGCCGTGATTTTTTCCGGCGGGGGCGCGCGAGCGCACCCGCCGGGTGTAGCCCCCGAGGCCTCGGTGGAGTATTGAGACTCCTCCGAGGTCTTGTACGTGTTTGATTGGGGAACGATTCGTTGCGGTCAAGCCCCCGAGCCTCGCGCGCGCGAGGTCGATCAGGGTCCCGGCCTTCTTTTGCTACGCGACCCTCACGCTCCTTTTCCGAAAAAAGGAGGAGGGGTGGAGAACGCCGTACTACCCTTGTTTGGGCGCGAGTTCCGACGATCTCCGGTGAGTTGCTAGCGGGGGAATTCGAGTGAGAGCCCGTGCCCCATTCGTTAGAGGTCGGCTAGTGGCCCGGTGGCGCCCTCAAAGATGCCAAGAAGTGGTCGTGTGGATCTCGATTCCCTTCGACAGGATTCGAGGGCTCGATGCCTCCCCCGGAGGGATTCCTACGTCGACCTTCTCCTTCGGCCTCGAATACGTCCTGGGGTGCCTCGAGAGCGTGGCTCGAGCCCTTGGCCATGTATGGGCGCACCCTGGGTCGTCCCTAACTCTGTTGCTCGAGGGCAGCTGTCGAACCCTGTTCGAGGGCCAGCTTTCGCTCCCTCGAGACTTATTCCGGGCCCGGGGCCCGTTTCTGCGGTCGGGACCCCGAGCCTCGCGCGCACGAGGTCGATCAAAGTCCCGGTCGTCTTTTGCGACCCTCACGCTCCTTTTCTGAAAAAAAAGAGGAGGGGTGGAGAACATCGTACTACCCTCGTTTGGGCGCGAGTTCCGACGATCTCCGGTGAGCTGCTAGCGGGGGAATTCGAGTGAGAGCCCATGCCCCGTTCATTAGGGGTCAGCTAGTGGCCCGGAGGCGCCCTCAAAGATGCCAAGAAGTGGTCGTGTGGTTCTCGATTCCCTTCGACAGGATTCGAGGGCTCGATGCCTCCCTCAGAGGGATTCCTACGATGACCTTCTCCTTCGGCCTCGAATACGTCCTAGGGTGCCTCGAGAGCGTGGCTCGAGCCCTTGGCCATGTATGGGCGCACCCTAGGTCGTCCCTAACTCTGTTGCTTGAGGGCAGCTGTCGAACCTTGTTCGAGGGCCAGCTTTGGCTCCCTCGAGACTTATTGCGGGCTTCGGGCCCATTTTCCACATACCTGGGGATATTTGTCCGCGGATCCCTCCCTCGTTCGTTAGCCGGGCGCGTCTTTTGGGGAGGCGAGATCAGCGCGGTAGTGGGCGACGTGGCGTGTGGTCACGACGTGGGGGACAGCCACGTGCCCGACTCCTGCGAGATGTAAGGAAACGGTTAGGTGAGCGCATTTAATGCGGGAAACTGTTCCTACCTTCTCGCGCGGCCGTTGGGCTTCCGCCTGGGCATATAAAGTTAAGGCCTAGGGGTCTATGTTCCCCACCGGTCCCTTGTGTTCCTGCAATCTTCTGCCTCAGACAATCTTTGCCTTATCGCGTTCTCCGCCCGCGTCGTCGCCGCCACCGCATCCTTTCCATCCATCCCCCCTCCGACAGCACCGATGGCAGGAAAGAGCCAGATCCTCCCCGCCGACGACTGGGCCGCCTCCTCGATGACGGAGAGGAGGTTGGAAGAGTTGGTCGAGGACGGGCTGCTGCGGCCAAGGATGAGCCGGTCACAGCCAGAGTGGATGGCGCCGCCCCCTGCCCACCGGGAACCGGTGCCCCCTGAAGGGTATGTGGTGAGCTTCATCTGCTTCCACGAGCGGGGGTTTGGCATGCCGGCGTCGGTCTTCATGCGCGCGCTCCTCCACCACTACCGGGTGGAGCTTCACCATCTTTCCCCCAACGCCGTCGTGCAGGCCGCCATCTTCGCGACGGTCTGCGAGGGCTACCTTGGGGTGGAGCCGCAGTGGAACCTATGGCTTCACCTTTTCAAGGCCGAGCTCTTTGCCAAGAAGGCAGGGGAGAAGGGCGTCCTGTGTGCGGCTCGAGTGGGGAGCTGCGTGCTGCAGGTGAGGTCGGGTCGGGCGGATCTGTACATCCCGGCCCGCCTCATCTCTTCGAACAGTGGGTGGCACGAAGGTTGGTTCTACCTCCGCAATGATGAAAATCAGTTGCCGAGGTACACCGGCCGCGTGTTGACCGCTCGAGAGGAGCGCTGGTCGTACGGAGTGCCGGAGGCCGAGAAGCCGCGCCTGGACCCGCTGCTGGCGGCGCTGCAGTAGCTTCGCCTTCGGGGCTTGACGGCTGCGGCGGTGGCCACGGCCTTCCATCGCCGCATAGTGATGCCGTTGTGCCGGCGTCGTCTCCGTTTGGACCAGATGACTCCGGAGGCAAATCTGGAGGGGACCCGGATGTCCCATAAATCCCTCGCCCTCGAGGAGGTCCTCCGGTGAGCGCGTCGGATGGTTGGGAACTTCAAGGTAGAGGAGGCCAACCGGGTTCCCATGAGGCCTACCGAAGGGTTTGAGTCCGTGGTACGTATCCTGGGGCTGAGGTGTTGCTATTTTCGTTTATCTGTGGATTTCGCTGATGTGGTCGAGGCCGGCGTGTAGGATTTGTCGGCGCTGCGGGAAACGCGTCCGCCGGTCCCGGAGGACCGGCCCGCCCGGGAGGCTCGGCGCCTGCATGCTTCCAAGAAGAAGCAGACCAAGGAGACGGCCAAGAAGCGGGCGATCCGCAGGGCCAAAGAGGCGGAGGCGCTGAAGAAGCTTCGGCGCCAGTAGACCATCGACGGGGTCCCCCTGGTGCCGTCGCCTTCTGAGACGGTCTCGGGGGAGGACGACGAGAGCAGCGGCGAAGACGACGATGCCCTGTCGCGGTATGAGATCGCGACTGGGCTAGGGGACCTTCCCGACATTCATCCCCTGCTGGAGCCCATCAGGGGGGCGTCCTCCTCAGTCGTCGTGGTCGAGGAGCCCGAGGGGAAGAAGGCGGAGAAGGAGACGGGCCCCTCGATGGGAGGGGCCGCTTTACCCTGGACCCGGCGAGAGGGGTCAACAGGGACGTCCGCACCAGCCCAGGCCCCGCAGGCTCGGGCAGGGGCTGGGACGGCAGTACCGGCGTCGTCATCGGCGGCGGCGTCGGCAGGCGTAAGAACCCGAGGCTAGCTGGCCTCGGAGGCACAGAAGGCGCAGGGCGATGCGTCGGCCAGGGCTCCTAGGAGCGCTCGGCCTGCTGGTGAGGCCGCTGCGAGGCCACCATCGGCCGTCCCGGGAGGCTCGGGTCGCGCGGGGTTGAGGCCCTTGGTGCCGATTTCCGGGTAAGTATCTCTGCTCGGTTGTCCTGCCTTTCTCTGGATCCGTTGGCTGACGTTTCTTCTCACTTTGCAGGCTAAAGCGGAAGGCGGAGCCGATGGGGATTACCCCCATGAAGTTGCTGCGGGCCAGCGCCGTTGTCCTCAACCGGACGGCGGAGCAGGATGCGGCCTGGGTCCGGGAGGTCGAGGCCGCGAAGGGGCGCCTGCGACAACGACAGGGGTCAGTCGACGCCGTGGTGGTTGCTGGCCCGGAGCCTGCTGTCGAGGGGTCCGAACCGGCAGAGGTAGCGGCGCTCGATACGGTCGAGACGGGGCACGTGACCATAGAGGAGGTCGCGTCGGCGTCAGGACAGGAGGCGGCCCTGGCGAGGGGGTCGCGGCCGCAACAAGACCCGTTGGCAGAGCCAGCGGGCATGGTGGAGGGCGAGGCGGTCGAGCCCCTATCCGGAGCACCGGAAGAAGAGGCGCCGGCTCTGGAGGTGCCAACGGTCGAGGCGCGGGTACCGGAGCCATCGTCGGTCGAGGCGCCGGCTCCAGAGGCGCCGGCGGTTGTTGGTGCCCGCCCTCACCTTACCCTCGACGACATCCCCCTGGACAAAGGAAAACAAGCGATGGGGGTCGAGGGGGGTGAGGTCGTGGATCAGGCCGGTGCCTCGACGGCCGTTGGAGAGGTGAACACTGCGGGCAAGGCCGGTCCTTCCGCGGGACCGGGAGACGCCCCGGTCGGGTCGTCCTCGTCATGGCCCGACATCGCCGCGCTGGCGATAGCGCGAGTAGAGACAGAGCTGCCGAGGTGGGGGGGGGGCGTCCCTTCAGTTTAGGGACGCTACGAACCCCGATGCCGAGCCCATCTTTGTCTTGAGTGACAAAGATGAGGTGCACCGATGGGAATACCTCGAGGGCGTCCGCCGGCATCTTGATCGGTTGCTCCGAGTGGCGTCCGGTGCCATGCGGAGTATGGGAGATGCCACCGAGGTATGATCGACCCGTCGGCTTTCTCCGTAGTTTTCTTGGTGTCTTTTTCCCTCGGCTTTGTGACCTTTTCGGATTGCGTTCAGGAGCTGAAGGAGTACTCCCGCCGCAAGTCGCTCTTCATTCGGGATGAGAGTGGCGTGTGGGGTGCGTTGTCCCAGCAACGGGTTCTGGTCGAGGAGGCCTAGAAATGGCTATCCGATCGGAACGCCGAGATGGCTGAGCTGCACGTCGCGTACGCGGTGGTGAAAGAAGAAGCGACGCAGGCATGGGCGGCCGAGGCCGTGATGCGCACTGGCATGGACAAGGCTCGGGAGGAGGCTGCCCAGGCCCACAGGGATCTCGAGCCCCTATCCATGCGGGTAAAGGAGCTCGAGGAGGATGTCTCCCAGGTTAGCCTTCAGCGCGACACCCTCAACGTCGAGGTCACGACGCTGAAGGGAGCCATCCAAGAGAAGGACGCAGCTCTCGAGTCTGCTCGGCAGGAGATCGAGGCGCTAAAGGCAGCCATCAGTGACAAGGATAGCGCCTTCCTGGGGCTCGAGCGAACTTGCGGGGGGCTTCGCGACGAGGTCGTGGGCCTGCAGACCCACATCGAGGGTAAGTGTGATTGTTACGGCCACGACGTTGAAGGCCCCGCGTTGGGTATTAATTTGTTTGTCGTGTTTCAGAGCTGGAGAGAGAGAATCGAGAGGCCCAATCTTCTGCCAACTCCTTCCAGAGCCTCCTCGAAGCCGAGACCCGGAGGACCCAACTTCTCCAGGACGTGATCACCACCGTGTGTGACGGTCTGGGGGTCGAGCCCGACGCCGACACCAGGGAAGATGTTTCGGGGAACTCCTTCGTCCGCCGGATGGTGGCGCTGGGCCGCCTTGCCCGGGAGAAGATACGGGACGGCCTCCATCACGGCGTGAAGAAGGTGTTGGCCGTCGTCCGTTCAGGGTTTGTGTTTGACATGAAGCTTGTCGCCGAGGGTTTCATCACGGACCCGGATCGGACAGACGAGGAGAACGAGGATGCTTGCGTGGAGCTGATTGAAGCCGCCGAAGAGCCTGGGAGCCGTCTGGCCTCGCTTTTTGAAGCCGAGGTGGTTCCGCCTGCCGACGACGAGGGCCTGTGAGCCAAATCTGGGCATGAAGGCCCATGTAATGAGTTAGTATTTCGAATTTTGGTCATGGCGGCCGCGGAGGCCTTAAAAACTCGAAACATAAACCGGTTCGTGGTTGATTTAGTTTTACTCGAGCTTTTCTTCCCTTTATCGCTCGGACCGTGTTCTCGCGTGATTTACTTAGCACGCAGCTGCACCCTTTGGCGTAAGGGTGCGAGTGGAGGTACCGTAGCCTCGGAGGCGTAAGTGATCTCGCGGCTCAACTGCCCTCGAGCTTCAGGGTGATGTTGCGGCCTTGTAAATCGTGTGAGAGCCTGATCTAAGCGACAGGGGGTATGTTCTTTTTAAAATTTAGGAACCGTTGTTTAGATCTTCCTATCGTGAAGGCGTACCTCTAAAAGGTGTAAGGGGTGAGTGGAGGTACCGTAGCCTCGGAGGCGTAGGTGATGCTCCAGACTCGAGAGACCTCTCGAACCTTAGGGTGCTCTTTCAGCGAAGTCGATCTAAGAAGCGGTTCTTAAATTTTTAAAAAAGAGCATAAGTTTTTTCGGAGACCGGGGGTTCCCCCCTTGCAGCCCCCGAGGGAGGGTCGACTCTGGGAGTGCAGGGTCGATCCTTCCTCATTACGAAACGAAAGTTTGAACATCGCTGTATTCTTTATTGACGAAAAAGAAAATACAGAGCCTCGAGGCTTTTTAAGGAAAGAAGCGACGTAGCTGTTCAATGTTCCAAGCGTTGGTGAGGATTTCGCCCTTCTCGTTGGATAGCTTGTAGGTGCCCAGCTTTAGTACTTCTACGATGATGTATGGCCCTTCCCATGGTGGTGTGAGCTTGTGCCGTCCCTTGGTGTTCTGGTTCCGCCGTAGCACCAAGTCGCCGACGTTGAGGTCACGCTTGTAGACGTGTCTATCGTGGTAGCGTCGGAGACCCTGCTGGTACCTGGCAGAATGTAACAGAGCCATATCTCGGGCTTCCTCGAGCTGGTCGAGGGCGTCCTGTCTTGTGGCGTCGTTATATCTTTCGTTGTATGCCTTCAACCTTGGGGATCCGTATTCTATATCGGTTGGTAGCATAGCCTCAGACCCGTAGACTAAGAAGAACGGAGTGAACCCCATGGCTCGACTCGGCGTTGTTCTTAGGCTCCACAGGACCGAGGGTAGCTCGACAGCCCATCTTTTGCCATGTTTATTTAATTTGTCAAAGATTCTGGGCTTCAGGCCTTGTAGGACCATGTTGTTGGCACGTTCCACCTGACCGTTTATTTTTGGATGAGCCACGGCCGGATCTCCAAGGCGTGCTCGGCGACTTCCCTGGGTATGCCTGGCATATCCGAGGGACTCTACGCAAAGATGTCGACGTTTGCGTGGAGAAAGTCGACGAGCACTGCTTCCTATTTAGGATCGAGGGTGGCACTGATGCTCAGTGCCTTTCCCTTGGGACCAGCGGGGTCGAGGGGTAGGAGTTTGACATCTTCGGTGGGCTCGAAGCAGCCGGCATGGCATTTTGGGTCGGGAATCGTATTGGCAAGACCGTCGAGGTCTGCAGCCAAGATCGCCGACTCTAAAACAGCCTCGCCGTGCTCGACGCACTCGATGTCGCACTCGTAGGCATGTTCATATGAGGGCCCTACAGTGATGACACCGTTTGGGCCTGGCATCTTGAGCTTGAGGTAGGTGTAGTTCGGAATTGCCATGAACCTGGCGTAGCATGGGTGCCCTAGGATAGCGTGGTACGTTCCACGGAATCCGACCACTTCGAAAGTGAGAGTCTCCTTTCTGAAGTTGGCCGGTGTGCCAAAACAAACAGGCAGATCGACCCGCCCGAGGGGTTCCGCCCGTTTCCCTAGCACGACTCCGTGGAAGCCCCCGACGCTAGGTTGGAGGCGCGCTCTCTCGACCCCCAGAAGGTCGAGGGTCTGGGAGTAGATGATGTTGAGGCTGCTTCCGCCGTCCATGAGCACCTTGGTGAGGCATGTGTTGGCGATGACGGGGTCAACAACGAGCGGATAGACCCCTGGGTTGGGGACGTAGTCTGGGTGGTCGTCACGGTCGAAAGTGATGGCCACCGCGGACCAATCAAGGAAGCGGGGTACTGCCGATTGTACGGAGAAGACCTCGCGCCGTTCTTGCTTGCGCTGGCGCGCAGAGAGGCAGGTCGAGGGCCCTCCGTAGATCATGAAGCAGTCATGGATCTCGGAAAATTTCCCGTCCTTGTCGTCACCCTTAGGGTCCTCCTTGTCGTCCTTCTTGGCGCCGGCACCCCTGAAGTACCTGTGCAGCATGTGACAATCCTCGAGGTTATGGTTAGTGAGTCCCTTGTGGTAGGGACACGGCTCTTTGAGCATTTTGTCGAAGACGCCCCCGTCGGGGGGGGCCTCGAGGTTTCTTGTGCTCGGTAGCAGCGACGAGCTCGTCGGCCGGGGCCTCGAGCTTGCCCTGCTGGCCTTTCTTCTTCTTGCGGTTGTTTCTCTTGGGGCCTCGGGTGGAACTCGCGGGATCGTCGACCTTCTGGTCCCCCCTTTCCGAGTCGCCGCCAAAGATTGCACCAACCGCCTCCTCGCCGGCGGCGAAGTTGGTGACGATGTCCATCAATCCGTTGGCAGTGAGTGGGGTGTTACGGCCCAATTCTCGGACCAACTCCTTACAGGTGGTACCAGAGAGGAAGGCCGTAATTACGTCGGAGTCAGTGATGTTGGGGAGCTCGGTACGCTGTCGGGAGAAGCGTCAGAGGTAGTCTCGGAGGGATTCATCTGGTTTCTGCTTGCAGCTCCGGAGGTCCCACGAGTTGCCGGGGCGCATGTAGGTCCCCTTGAAATTTCCCTCGAACACCCTCATGAGATCGTCCCAGTCGTGGATCTGCCGAGGTGGGAGATCCTCGAGCTAGGCTCGGGCGGTGTCGGAGAGGAACAGGGGGAGTTGTCGAATGATGACCCGGTCGTCGGTGGCCCCGCCCAACTGACACGCCAAGCGGAAATCGGCGAGCCAAAGTTCGGGTTTGGTTTCGCCGTTGTACTTGGTGAGAGTCGTGGGGGGGGGGGGGGGCGGAACCGAGCCGGGGGCACCGTCTCATGGATTGCCTTACTGAAGACCCGAGGACCCGGGGGCTCGGGTGAAGGGCTACGATCTTCCGAGCTGTCGTAGCGTCCGCCCCTGTGGATGTGGTAGCCTCGAGCCACACCGTCACTGTGCTTGCGCGTGCGGCGCTCGACGATGTTGCCACGGGTGTCTCGAGGCTCGCGGTCGTTGCCGGTAGGCTCAGGGGCCGGTGCTACCCGGTTTCGCCGGGCAGGCTCGGGGTGAACCGAGGCTTCTCTCTCCTATCGAGAAGGCTCGAGGATCCGCTCCGAGGCTGCCTCGCGTCGCCTCGAGGCAGAGCTCTCGACCTGCTACATGGCGGCGGTCTCAAGGAGTTCTCGGATTTCATCTCGAGCCCGACGGACGTCAGGGTTTGATGGCTCGGGCATGTTGCGGAGGAGCATGGCGGCGGCGACGATGTTCTGGCTGGCTCGGGCGAAAACCGAGGGGTCGACCACCCGGTCCTCGTCGATGCGACGATTTACGTCGTGAGCTCTCTCGCAAGCTCTCCCGCCAAGTGCGTGTTCTGCACGCTCACGCTCGAGGGTTTGTTGGAGTAGATCCAGGTTTTCCTGTTCCTCGTCAAGCCTGTCCTGCAACTCACGAATCTGTTCGAGCTGCGCTCCTTGATCCGCAAGGAACTGAGGCTCGTCTCGCTCGGTAGGAAGCTCGACATGAGGTGGCGTGTGCCTTCCTTCGACTGGCTCTTCGTCCTCTGATTCCGAAGTGCTTTCAACGTCGATGTTGAAGCACTCGCGGGTCAGATCATAGGTGTCATCAGCCGAGTCGGAGTCAGGAGTGCCAAAGTAGTAATATGACGGGGGAACGTGTGGCCGTTGCCAATCGTCACTGAGGCGGCGTCGTAAAGAAGCAGTCACACGGGGCTCTGTTTTCGGTGTCCCCGTAGAGTCCCGATAATCAGAAGCCGGTGTGGATGCAACGAGGTCCAGAGTGGAGCATAGATGGTGCCCGGGGAGTTCCTCATAAGCACTCATGCGAGTGCTCACGGAGGATGCGTACACCCGGGCAACCGAGTCTAGCCCAAACGGGAATGGTGATGAAGATGTCGCTGCCCGTGCTGAAATGGATGCTCTGGACAGTGGTGTCTCACCGGACGGGGGAGCGGCGGGATTTTCTGTCGGCATGTCACCCTCAGCCAAGCTCGTCCTTCCCAAACCTTCCAAAAGGAGATCTAGGCTGGCGCCTGGCTAGGGGGTGCTGGACCGGGGGACCCCATCGCCCTCCGCGGGGTGAAGACGGTGGCTGTACCGGGCTCGTCGTCGTCGGGCGGCCCGCGCCCGCCTGGAGCGACGGTGCCGGTGGATTGCTCCCCCGGGCTGGGAGAGCTCGTAGTCCTCGTCAGTTGGGTGCCTGGGCGGAAGTAGGACCATGTCATAGCCAGAGCCGAGCGACATGAACTCCAAACTCCTGAACCAGATCACCGTGGCCGACGGGATAGGGCGTTCGGGGTTAGCCATCCAGGAAGAAAGGCGAGAAAGCGACATTTTCACGCAACGATCCCCTACCTGGCGCGCCAACTGTCGGTGTTCGGACCCGAGGGGGTCCTAAACCAACGAGTAAATGCTGCGTGTCTCTTTCCTGGATGGTGATGCAAGGAGAACACACGGGGGTTTATCCTGGTTCGGGCAAAAGAAGGCCCTATGTCCGGCGGGGGGGAGATGTTTGTATTTCCTTGCACCGAGGTGCTCGTGTAGGGGTTACAAGCATGCGAGAGAGGGTGTCGAGCCCAAGTCTCAAAGAGAAAAGAGGAAAAAGGCAGTTGCTTGAGATGTCGATCTTCTGTTTTGTGTTTTTCGTTCCGTCTTCGTCCCCCCCCCTCCGTTGAACCCTGGCCTGCCCTTTTATAGGGTGAGGGGAGGCCAAGACGACGGGGAGCCTTGAGGTGATGTTTTGTCGATTCCTGTTGAGTTGACTGTAGCGACGTGCCTTGGGAATGGCCGGCCATCCCTGGACACCCTGACGTTGTGGGAGACAAGATGACGAAATGACCCAGAGAGCCATGCCATACCGTCCTTTGAACTAAGTCGAGCGTCGGGGCTGGGTCAAGGCCGGGTCGAGGCCGGATGGATAAGGCCGAATCCCCGATATCGCGGAGAACGGGCCTTGTCTTATCCTCCCTCGAGGGTGATTGATGGTGAACAGTGCGCGGTAAGGTGGGTATAGTGACAGGTTTCACCTCCCATCACGGGATGGGCGGTAAAACAGTGAGATCTGACACGGGTATTGTTCCCACGTCGATCCTGGCCGCAGCCATGCCGGTAGGTGGTAGTAGGTAATCGCATTGAATGCTATGACTTTTGTCCTGGGGTAGGCAAAGAAAAGGTGTCGAGGTGCTCGGTCCAGGCTCACGCGAGTCGGAGTTCTCCCCAGCGGGCGGTCGAGCCTCGCGCAGGTCGGAGCGCTGTCGAGGTACCTTGCGGCACGGGATGGGGCGTGGTCGAGGCGCCCCGTCGAGCGGGCCTCGTACGAGTCGAAGCCGGGGCGCGGTCGAGGCGCCCCGTCGAGCGGGCCTCGTACGAGTCGGAGCCGGGGCGCGGTCGAGGCGCCCCGTCGAGCGGGCCTCGTACGAGACTGACTGGGTACGCGGTCGAGGCGGGCTATCTTTTATTGCGGTTTCGGTCGTGTTAGTTTTTTGGCGATAGGTGCGGGTACCCCCGTACTGTTGGTACCGACAGCTACCTCATAGCGGTAGCGGCGATGGACCGCTACCGCTATTGCGGGTGCAATTGCGGCTGCTACCGCCGCTATTTATTACCTTGCTCACCGCTGTACGTCCAGATTTGAACCGGAAATCCCATCTTCCCACTATAAAATAAAAACTACATGCCAAGATCAGACCCAATCCTTAATGGCTCGCCAGGGCCCGGGTACATTAATGTGACATCGAGTTTCTCGGTCATGAGGACCGCCGCCGTCCGCAGTACGGCGCCTGTGGAGGGGAGCTCGGGCTGCTCGGCCATGAGGAACACCGCCATCCCTGGGACGGCGCCTGTGGCGGGGGGCCTCGAGGGAGGCTAACTGCTGACAACTTGACAAGGCTATATGGAGCAGCCCGCGACCGGCGCCAGCGCATGGCAGATCAACGCCACATACCGGCACTTGGCGCTCGTCGTCCACCTCCGCGCGCCGCCCCGCACCCTCCCTCCTGCGACCAATGGCCTGCTCGACGCTCTGTGACCCTAACAACCGTGCGACAACGATTGCCTCCACCTTCTCTTTGCCGCCGTGGGAAGTGGGATGAGGGCTCTTCGTCTTTGGAGTTTGGATCCGTATGTTGAGGAATGCAACTTCGACGGAAATGCAGAGGTGCGAGATACAATGCGGGAGATAGAACGAGTGGAAAAAAAACCATCCGGCGTCCGTGCATGAGGCTATGGTTAACCTCTTTTTTTTTCTTCCTTGTATATTACCAGTGGAGATGTACGTGTGGCACGTACGTGTGTAAAAACTCTTCGAAGAATAACAATCAAATTTTTAAATCCAATTATTATAAATATAAAATCATAGTCTCCTACGAAAAATTGTTTTATAAATGCATAGACCTCAGACATAAAGACTGGTTTTTTATAATGCATAGAAGCAATCTCAAACTCATATCACTATTGGCCTAGTCACATACTCATAAAAATTTACACCATCACTTGTAATGTCATGTGGAAAGAATATTATTTCTAATGAATAGAAGCACAACGGCAAAATATTGATTTTTGTAATGTGTAGAAGCCGTCACAAACTCAAATAAATATTATTCTAGGTCCAAAGTAATAAACAATCACCATCACATCTATCCTAGCTGAAAATCAAGAATATTGATCTAGGCCGAGAAGGCAAAACCCATCCAATATACAGAGACATGAGACATTGCATCTGGCACTCTTGGAACTCAATGAACTCACTTGCGCATGTTCGCCAAGTCTAGGTACCTCTCTATTGCTTCATTCACAAACCTCTTCTTATCCTTCTCGTCGAACTCCACTTGCACGAGGCTCTTGTCGACAAGTTTCAGGTTCGGCGGCTGCATGAACCGTATGCTCTTGCCCTGCCTCATGCTCAGCTATGCCTCAAAGAACGAACGCATCGATGGTGCTGACGGGCTTGCACTTGAAGATGTACTCCTGCACAAGCGGGATCACCATGTGCCACACAAACATTCAATTAAATATAGAGCAGGCTAGCATATTCACTACCGGAGCCGGCTGCTTTGCAGGCTCTCGGCAAAGCCTCTAAGGCCCTTGGCAAAGTGCCATCAGCGAAAATCCGATCGACAAAGGCTTATTTGCCGAGAGCCGTTTATGTGGCACGCAAAATTCACAAGAGAGCCTAGGGCCCATGGTGATCGGATTTTCAAATCAAAAGGTTACGCAAAATTCAAATCAAAAGGTTACGCGGTCGGCATATAGACTCCGGTATCGCAAGTCGCGGCATTTTTCGCGCAAAATTCGCGGCTACGCGGTCGGCGGGATTCAAACTCGTGACCTCTCTCTTATGCGATACCTCCTCTGCCACCTGCACTACACACTCACATGTGTCTATATGCCGTTTCGGTTACTCAAATATTATACTAAACCAAGTGAAACTTGATTGTTTGAGACTCTAAACGAATTCAAATCAAAAGGTTGTCAACTACAAAGTTTCATAACTTTTCGAGCTCTACATTTTTCATATAGAAAGTTTTTCCATCCGAGGTCTTTTGAAAAATTCGAATTTTAAAATTTTGAATTTCAAACGTAGTTTTGCATGACAAGATGAATTCAAATGAAAAAGTGGTCAACTACAATGTTTCATAACTTTTCGAGATCTACAAACTTCATTTAGGAAGTTTTTCCATCCGAGGTCTTTTGAAAAAAATCAAATTTTAAAATTTTGAATTTCAAACGTAGTTTTGCATGACAAGATGAATTCAAATGAAAAAGTGGTCAACTACAATGTTTCATAACTTTTCGAGATCTACAAACTTCATTTAGGAAGTTTTTCCATCCGAGGTCTTTTGAAAATTTTGAATTTTAAAATTTTGAATTTCAAATGTAGTTTTGCATGACAAGATGAATTCAAATTAAAAAGTAGTCAACTACAATATTTCATAACCTTTCGAGATCTACAAAGTTCATTTAGTAAGTTTTTCAATCCAAGATTGTGGTGCTAACATTGTTCACAAATCTTATATATCTCTCTCGTAGTTTCATGAAACTACATGAGAGATATATAGATTTTGTGAACACCGTAATTATTACTTTGTCGAATGAAGAAATGACCAATATAAAGTTTGTAGATCATGAGAAGTTATGAAACTTTGTAGTTGAAAACTTTTTTATTTGAATTCGTTTAGGGCACCAAAACATGGTTTGAAAAATTGCTTTGCCGAGTATTTTACTTTAGTACACGGCAAAGAAGCCTTTGCCGAGTGTTTTTTTACACTCGGCAAAGAAACGAGTGTTTTTTATTTGACACTTGGCAAAACCTTCTTTTGCCGAGTGCAGAGGCTTTGCCGAGTGTTTTTTATTTGGTTCTCGGCAAGCGTCTGAAAAAAAAAACTCTCGGCAAAGCCTCAGGCGCTCGGCAAAGAAGCGAATTCCGGTAGTGATTGGAGTCAAGGAGTAAAATTAAATATGCATGTACTGAACTGGAGCAAAATATAACAGAGGTATAGAACAATTATTTGTATGTAGATGGATACAAAGTATGCATGTAGTGTCATTGATCATCACATTAATGGATAGAGGATCTTTGTATAGGAAAAATAAATTCACTGAGCAGGTTTGAGTATAACCTATTTTATCTATACTATAAAGATGGCACCCTGTTATCAACTTATCAAATTGACGACCATGGAAATAGACAGGTTCGACTGGTCAAGTTTTTTTAAAGTACATATGGAGAGTTTATTTTTGTCCTCTCACAATTATGACAAGTGGGCCTGGGCTTCTGATTCTGCCATGGGGGATCCAGTGTTGGGGCGGGGTGGGGCAGGCTCTAGCCCCCCACTACTGCCGCCGAACCCATGGTGTCCCTCTAGCCCCTCCTAGAAATTTTTGCCATGGATACACCTTGAGGAGAGACTGAAGTTATTTAGAGGTTGAAAATGACCTGTAATTTGCGATTTTGGGACAGAGGTCTGATAGGATCCATTCAATGCCCGCACGGAGCTCCACACGCAAGGAGTCCGGCACCGCACGCGCCTGCTCCTTGTCGTAGAGAGCACAATTGAGCTCCTCCACGAACCAGTCGGCACGCACATGTCTATGGCAAGACATACTCATATTAAAATGTGTGATGGAAGTTGCTCCTATGGCACTATAGACCAAGCATTATATATATACATGCACATGTCCGATAGAAGTTTCTTATAGAGGAATAACAAAATAGCAAAGATATATTTTAAAGTCAATTCCTATAGCATATAAAAATATTATTATGGCAAATAATTGTATAAACATTGTGCATGCTCATATAAAACCAGCATAAATGAAGTTCATATTAGTGGTAAATCTGTTTTTCCTATTACACTATGAATCCTAAAATGATCAAAAAGCTGCAGAACGATAAACAAGAATCAAGATGGTTCCTTTAAAGAGAGGAATCCTCAATAATACATGTTTGAATCAAGAATTATAATACAAAAAACTATCAATTTAAAAGACAAATCAATTAGAAAATAACATTATTAATCATAAAAAGACTTGAATAATGTATGCATACCTTTCTCTCTCTCTCTCTCCTCATCTGCTAATTTTGGATCACAGTACTCTTGTTGCTCCAACCCTTTTTTTTCGCTCTCTCAGCCTCATTTAACATTTTATTAAGTGTCTGGGTTCCGATGCTCATAGCCTTCCGGAAGGTCTCGATGGCGATTTCAAAATTCAGTTTGACCAGAGCTGTTCCTTTTCTGTCAGTGACCTTGAGATCATCTTGAAATCAGCACGAAGTTCTCTTCCCCTCTCCACAGCCTTATCGCAGTCCTTCATCCGATGCGAGTGCCGCCGACCGGTTGGAGTAGAACTGTAGAAGACGTGGTTGCTAGGGGGAGCGGGATGGCGTCCGTGAAGTGCCGCACCACCTCCTCAAAGCGGCCGGCCGAGAACGCCGCATTACCCTTCGCCTTCGCCTCGTGGATCGGCCATGGCGAGGGGGCTGTGATCGGATAAGCTCTCGAAGGTGGGCTTGTCCATCTGTATCACCGCATCGGGGAATCAAGGGGTTATATGTATACCTGAGCAAATTGAGCCTGCCCCGGCCGGGCCCGAGCCTGATGGGTTTTGGCCTAGACACAGATCTTGCTGCCCAGAAAATTTTTCTTAGCCCGAACCTGGCCTAAAATACTATTTTAGCTATTTTATAGTGTAAAACACGCGGGCGGCCCGCCCAAGCCCAGGCCCGGCCCAAGCCTAGCCCAAAAAAACTAGGCCCGACTTGCCCAGTGGATGGTCATGGGCGGGATTTTTTCGATCAGAAATGACTGGGTTTTTTTTTTGGCCCAGCGCCAACCTAGCCCGCCCCGAAAAATGCTCAGGTCTAGTTATACGGTGGGTAGGTGCTCGGCAGGAACGGGCCAGAGGCCGACGTGGGTACACGGACGGGTATCAATTTCTTGAGTAGAAAGAAACGCAGCTCGGAGCGTCCACCATGCATAAACACGCGTAGACAATAAAGAGTTTTCCAGATGGGTCTACCTATTAGATTAGGATAGATGATTTAGATGCGTTGGATTCGATTTTAATGTATATCAAATGGATAAAATTAAGGTGGGTAGAAAATATCAGGATGAGAGTCTATTTTCAATTCCTTTGTTTTTTTTATAGTATAGATATAGAAAAGACCTAAAACTTTTTTTTTGCTTTAATATAAGGGTACAATGGCCTACAGAGAGACTGAAGGAATCATCGATAAATATGTTATCCTATTTCTACTCGGCAGTTGGAAATATTCATTTTAGCCTATCGCTGGCGGATACCGGAGTATTATCCAGTTTCATACACTGTGTATTTCGATGTTCTCATGCCCTATTTTTGTAACTAAATTGTGACAAGTTTGTACGTTGGTTCTTAAAAGGTAACAAGAAAATAGATGTTACGTTCTATCGTATTCACACTATTATTATGCATTGTGTATCTAAATTTGTCCCTTAAATCACACACAATTCTTTCAACGTACGACGTAAAATTCATGTAGCAACGCACGGGGTACTATCTAGTTTTTTTTGAAGATCCAAACAGCCTCTATGAATATTGGGAGTGATGCATACCTAAACAAATGGGAAAATAAGTGTCAGCTCTGTGTCCCCCTGCTTCCGTGATGCGACTATGAAGAAGACACCAAGACAACAGCCAAGGCGATCTTGAGACAAGCAGGCCGGCCCATTTGTGCACGACTCATACTAATAAATTGAAGCTATATTAATTACAATGACATATATTTTATATAAGTTTTCACTTTAGATATATTTATTCCATTTAACTAAAATGTTCTCTGTATTGATAATATAACCATCACTACACAAAATTTCTTGATAAAAACATTTATAAACAACTTGAAAAGTAGGGGAGGGCTAGTGTAGACCACATGTGGCTAAATGTTGCTAGCCTTTGGGATTACTTTAGAGTGAATAGTCAATAAAATACTTAATACCCTCTTTATGTTAGCTAAACCATTCTGGATCTCACTTCAAGCTCTGTCACTAATCTTAAGTAATGTGGTGCATATAATTTGAATTACTATATATTGCATTATAGTGTTTTAGGGTGTAGTTTACGAGCTAGAGTCCTTATTTAAAATGTACAAAAAACAGAGTTAATAAAAGATACAATAAGAGTTTAAAAAATTAACTTAAGGTTAAAAAGTCTGTAGCAATTAATAAAATTAAATTTGAAAATCAAAATTTTAGATTTTTATGGCATCATAGGATATGAGCTACAACAAGAGACACTATAGTTTAATCTAATGTTTCAACTAATTGCATATTAAAGATAAACAAATGTGCCATGTGAAGGAAAATTCTATGGATATGGATGCGAAATTTTATAGATTAATGATTGGTATGTTTATCTTGACTAGATAGAGCCAATGTAGTATCTATTGTCTTGCAATTTAATATTAGTACCTTTTTAGTTGGAGGTATTAAACAATGACGAACGCTTATGTCTTTTAAGATTATGTCCTGTGTGAGAACATAGGTTGATGGACTAGTCTTCTTAGTCATCATCTCTCTGTCTGTATATGAAATATGCCTTTTGTTTTTTTATACGATGGACGCATACCTAGGGTTGTTTAGTATAATTCAGAGTTCAGAACGAGTGAGTAATGTGCTCTATGTACCATTTGTCAATATATAACAAACTAGAAAAAATATATTTTTCTCCAATAATATTTTATATTTTGAAATCAACTTTAATTTTGATATGAAATTCAATATAAAGCTGTAAAGTTACTATATTGGAAAATATTTTCAATTATATATATGAACCATAGGTGTTGCATTCTATAGATGCGTTAATGCAAGTTTGTTACACTTGAATCTCTTTTAATTTTAAACTATTAGATGAACATGCTATTCCCCCGTTCCAAAAAGAACATCATTTTCACTTCTCAATAAGTCAAATATTTTCAAATTTGATCGAATATGTAATAAAAAATCATTTATATTTGTGATGCATAATAAGTATCATTAGATTAACCATGGAATGTTATACAAATGATGCTAATATTTTTTTCTATTTAGTTAAATTTTAAAAAGTTTGACTAAGACTAAATGTAGGATGTCATTCTTTTTAGGATGGAGGGAATAACATTTATAGTTATATCAGACAAATCTCACATGTGTGGACTTGGGCATAGTCTTGCGGGCCCAAGTCCTAACACATCTCAATTTCATTCAACCTTTGGGAAAAATATTGGATTTGGGCTAAAAGCCTGAAACCTAAGGCTATGAGTCCAAAAGTCTAATTTCATTTGTGTTCCTATACATTGTTATTGTCCAGCCCAATCTAGGACACATGGCGTCTCCTTTTTTTTTTCTAAGAAATAATCTGGGCTTAGCCTGTTTGCCTTTTCCCCCACACTGGGCCTAGCCCCCAAAATTTCCTCGGTCCCTTTCTCATTGTAAAGTCTGACGGGCTGCTGGTTGTGCTAAGCAGTAAGCACCGAGCCGCGGAAGGACTAGTGGCCAGGCCTGCGCATTCGCATGCACATATGCACGTATGGTAACTGCTAGCGGCAGCCCAAATACAAAAAAAAACTTCCGTGGGCTGGATGGCTGGTGGCCTGAATTGGCCTGTGTGCGTGGATCCGCAACACTCACAAGGAGTCTATGTTTGCTCAAAAAAAAAACGAGGAGTCTATGTGGGATGGAATTGCTTTATATCGAATTTGAAAAACACGATAACTTTGTACTGAAGTGTGTTTTCAATTTGGTCTAGACCACCCGCTTACAATGACATCTTGATCCACAATGCATGTTTCACAATGTATTTTGTTAATGGCAACTTCTGTTATATGTATAGTATCTTGTTATGTATTAAATATATAACAATTTATGTTGATTATGCATCTACCCACAGGGGCGGATCCAAAGGGGGGGCTGGGGGGCTCCAGCCCCCCCTAATTTCTTGATTTCAATGCTAATTACTGTAGCAAAAACTTGATTTCACCGTTAAATCTTCGTGCAAATCAACATCTCTGTTGTTTTAGCCCCCCCTTATCCCGCATCCCACATCCGCCACTGTCTACACATAAGTTGACAAGGTGGTAATAGTATCTATCTAGAGCCTGTTTGGTCGGACTCTTCCTAGCTCCGGCTCCACGCTACAGAGCTAGAGCTAGAGGAGCCACAAAACTTGGTTTCACGAGCTACCAGTGTACTTCGCAAAGAGAGAGAAAAAGGCTCGTGTGAACAATGTCGATACAATAGCTAATGTATGAGGAGCCAGAGGCATAGGAAGCTATGCCAAATAGGCTCTAACTTTTGTAGCAATTTATGTTGACAATAGTTATTTTAGTTTTCTTATGGATGAGGTATACTGCACACTTTTATTTAGAGGTCACACAAGTGTTTCAATTAAGGGTCACACTAGGATGTGATTAGGAGCCGCAACAAGTATACTAATAATCAAGGTTATGGGGTTTGTACTACCAATTTCTCAAACGCAAGTCCCATATACTCGTGCATACTGATTACATTCACAACGTCCATACTTGGGTAACAGTACACATATCAACTAGTAGGTCTTGTTCGGCTGATGGTTTCTGCGGCTGCTGCTGATGCTGATTTGTTATGAGAGAAAAACACCACTCAATGGCTGTCTGATTCTGGCTGATAAGCTCAAACGAACAGGACGAGGCGCGCGAGCATCCATACGGATTAGATATCATAGCACCCATAGCTCTTAAGGTTGTAGTAGGCATACTGATTAGAGCAAATAAGTAACTCCTACAGCCTTGGAAAAATTTGGCTTTCTAAACCGGCTGTCCAAAACTATTTAGATGCTCAGAATTAGGCTCTCCATCCTGTACCGGGGGTTGCTAGAAGTTTTCCACAACTCAATAAACACTGAAAGAAAAAGAAAGAAAGTTGAGGGTCTAACAGTTGGGCTCACGGCCATGGCTACCGGTAGGTAGGCTCCGGAGACTGGCTGCGAGTGGCACTAGCAGCTGAAGAGCGGCATGGCGGGGCACCGGTAGAGCAGTGCAGCGGAGCAGCGGCGACATGGCTTCCACAACCAGACATTGCGCCGGGAACGACATGGCAATTTATACAACTAGTGGGAGACCCCCCGCGTTGCGTTGGGGAAGGGGAGAGAGAATTAGTTCGCTATCTGGCGTGGAAAGAGAAGGGGTGAAAAAAAGATAAAAATGAAGGTAAGAAATAGTAATGGGTATGGTTGGTCCAGTAATGGGTATGTAATGTTTGTGACGGGTGGTAACGGTAGGCGGGTTTGCACTGTTTGTAACGGGCGTGCAGAATGATCTTCTTCACAACATTTCGGTTTTTAAGGATATCATCAGTAAACCTTTTTACATGGAGGTCATTATATCCATGTGTTGGTCAATTTGGACTGCTCGAAATGATATGATCTTCAGGAATCTTCGGCATTCAGTGGCCTCAACCAAAGTTATTTTCAAGAAGGAGATGGCTCTAGTTAAGCTAAGAGCCAAGAACAAATATCAACCAATGTTGGATTTATGGCTAGACAGCTTAGTTTAATTCTCTTAATTTTCTTCATCACTTTTTATGTATCTTGATTTTGTACCTTGGAAATGCCTGTACTTTTAAAATTTTAATAAAATTCCAGTAGGGGGAAACCCTTCCTATTCCCTAAAAAAAACTGTTAGTAACGGGCGTAGACTGTTCAAAACAGGTATTTATTGTTTACTGGATTTTGGTACTGTTCATGTCCGTAACGGGTATGTACTGTTCACGAGATGTACAGTGATCTGTGAGAGGAACGGTGAAATCCGGCTTTAAGAGTACTGGGCGCGCTGCCGCCGCGCCGCGATGAATAGTGGAGAAATTATTTTAAATTCAAGCAAAAAAATGAAAATGAACAGCGAATGTTGATGTCGCGTCATGAACAATTCCAGATATCGCGTCATGAACAGTGATGAATAGTGTCAAAGGTGCTCTCCGGCCTCCAAATAACTCCTGGTTGATGGATACTTATATATGTTAGATTAGATGTGTATAAAACCGAGAAACTAAAAAAAACAACCCAATTGCAGCTACTTATTTACTTGCCCTTGTCTCCAGAAAACCTTGCCACCTAGAATTGAAGCTGAATTAATTTATTCCCTTGTAACTTTTGACCGCGTGGAACTGTTGGCACCCGGATGTTCGATCCGATACTGATTCGTCGGATTGTACGTGGCCCATGCCGATTCGTTTCCCCAACGCCCTGCACTCCGCGCCCGTGCTAGCACGCCCCTGTCTGCACTTGCGTTTCGCGTGCCCACACGGGGACCGCTCATGTGCAACGTTTGCAACACCTCGATCTACTTTTGAAACATCTAGTGCAACATTTGCAACATATATCTGAAGGCAGATGAAACACTTGAAACATGTGTCTGAAACACTTGCAAATACCTAAAAACACTTGAAAACCATTGCAAAACATAAGCAATATCCAAATAAAAACGCAACATATGTGTGAAACATATGCAACATCCAGATAAACACACTTGCAACATATGTCTGAAAATAGATGAAACATTGGGAAGACGCTTACAACATACGTGTGCAATCATTGTAACATCCTGATCTACTTTGTAATGTCTGTATAAAACACTTACAACATACCTCTAAAACATCTGAAACATTTGAAATGCACACTTGCAACATGCTTCTCCTTGCAGCAGCGCTGCCTGTGGCGTCATCGGGCATGAGCACGCGTGTGGCAGCCTTGGGTGGCCAGATCGTGGCCGAAGAAACAATCACGGCGGTGCCCGCGCTGTTAGGCGGGTAGGGCAGTGAAGTAAGAGCAGCGGCGAAGGGAGGTTTGATGGAGAGGAAGGATGGTGCCAGCTAGGCACCAGAGCGTGCCACGGTGGTTGCCGTGGACCACGCCACAATCCGCGGCAGCGCGGGTGAGTTGAGGCCGCGTCTCTAGAGTGGAGGTCGCGTTGGGAGAGTGGATTTTTTTTATAAACTTCTGGAGTTGAATCCTTGAGGGCAAGACACAGTGGGCCATTAGTGCTGTCGCAGCCCATGACACCCGGACACCCTAAGCAGAGCCGTTTGACCGTGTCTAACAACTGCTGGAGAGCATTTTCCTTAGCCATGCATGTTGGAGAGGTTAGCGCAGCTACCGTTCTTTTGGACAGCTTCCAGCACATGGCGAGGTATATAATCCATGATAGTTAGCGGTTGATCTGTTTTCAACCACCACTTGGTCCCTCTCGATCGGAACGGGTCCTGTGGTCCATGACATTTTCGGCCGGCTGCCACGTCCACCTGTTATAGGCGCATGTGCATCAACCACAGCAGGGATTGAGCCAACTACTGCTAGTGAACGTTAGGCCTCAGTTGTCAAGGTTTCTTTTGCTACTATAATACAGCTTGCAATGTACTAATTAATTAAACATCACCCTTATTGAGCTCGCCGGTGCATATATATATAGTTCTTATAAGTCCATGCCTGAATTTGTCAAAGTCGTTGCGAATTCGAGGTCACCAATTTCAACCATTGCAAGAGGAATATAATTGTTCGTGTGATCAGGGGCTGCCTTTGTTGACCTTCAAACGTGCAGTTGTGTAAAGACTTAATTACTATGGGAATATGGGTGATTTTGTTATCTTTTGATTGTCCTGTCACCAGCTTCAATTTGCATGTTTTACGGTTCTGGAGAGAATGGTGAAACGTATGTGTGAGCAATGCAGAGACATGACTCTTTTTTTTTTGCGAAGGGAAGTGGGATTATATTAAAACTCAGTACAGTACATCCCAAATTACATATAAAAAATCTGAATTAAAAAATACACAATATTCTATCTAGATTCTTCCATCTTATTCTTCCCCAATAGCTTCCCTCGAACGTCGAAGCCAAATTACAGTCCTTATGCCGAATTCAATGACCAACCCCAAAAAAAATTCTAATACTTTGTGGTATCGATAATCTTTCGAGTGCAACAAGTACTACATCTAAGAGAATTCGTAAATTGTAACCACATTTTGCTACTTGCATTTACTTAATGATCAAGTCAAGAATAGCTCCATTATTGGTGATTCCATTATAATCTAAAATCCTCCACTTGGTCTCCAACTGAAACACCACTATCATAGCGTGCTATTATGGTAGAGAACTACCGCATGTCCTCAAGCACTACAAATAACCATGCGACATTCAATGGAAACTCATCTCAACTCAAACACTTCCTCCAGTGGTAGCTCATAATGGCAGGCACAAAGCTAACATCAATAGCCTTTGTTTTCCTCATGATGAGTATGGGATTAGCCAATGCTGTGAGGGTGGCTAGATACTCTAGTGCTGATGGGTCGGGACAAGGAGGGGGAGGGGGAGGGGGTGGATATGTGAATGCCAGGGGACTAGGTGATAGTAGTCCTTATGGTGCCCATGCAACCGCTGGAGGGGCTGGTGCAAGTCATGGAACTAGCCAATACGGTGGATCGGGATATGGTGTAGGAAGTGGGACAGGTTCAGGTTATAGCAGAGGAGGGTATTCCGGTTATGGACAATCTTCTGATGCAGGAAGTGGGACAGGTTCAGGTGCTGGATCTGGGTATGGTGATGCAAATCCCTGATTTCCATATCAAGTCAAACTAAAGTTCGGGCCCATCATCAATTCTTGTTTAAAGTCATGGAATTATTATCTGTTTTCTTTGTACTTATGTTTTGTGTTGGCCTTGTATCATCTCAATGTAAGTCCTTGTATCAGCTCAATGTATTGCTCCACAAAAAACTAATAAAAGCTTAGTTCTATCGAAAAAAGTGGGGACTGGAATACCATTGCCGAACATTGTTGCTAAGATGAACGGTGAACTAGACAAATGTTTTTTTGACAAAAGGACTAGTGGCTGCCTCTATAACTGCATACATCCGGTTCTTGGTTTTTAGATTAATTGGTCATAATTAACATAAAGACCTCACGTAAACTTAAGAAAATCATAATCAATGTATATCATAACTCACTACTCCAAAGATGCTTTTTAGAGGTGGCTGGAAACCATATGTAGAGTCCGCCTCGATCTAGGAGGTTGTACGTCACATGTCACTCGATTTTTTGAGATCACAAGTCATGTGATTTTTTAGCATGTGGCCAGCAAGGATCGAATCCTCAACCTCCGGACTCACGTGTTCCTCTCTTAACCCCTCCACCCCAAAGTCACTTATGAGTAGGAGGTAGATACATTCCCATTATATTCATCTTACCGAACTTTGAAATAAATATTTTGAACCCTAAATGAATTCAAATGAAAAAGGTTTCAAATGAAAAGTTGTAGATATAATTGAGTACTATAAGTTTGGTTATGGTTGTTTCTCCATTCAAGGTCATTTGAAAATTTTAAATTTTAAAATATGAGAAATTAATAGAAATTTCCTTAGTTAGATGATTTCAAATAAAAAAAATTTAACTACAAAGTTGTATAGCTGTTGGAGATCTACAACTTTGGTTTTTGTTGTTTCTCCATTTAGATCATTCAAAAATTTTGAATTTCAAAATATGAGGACTTCAAATTGAATTTTGGGACCATTGATTATTTCAAATGAAAAAGTATGAAATGCATTGTTTTAGATCTTTTGGAGGTCTATAACTTTGATTTTGGTTAGTTCTTCATCCGAGGTCATTTTAAAAAATATAAAAAAAATAAATTTCAAAATATTGGTAACTTAAAACATTTTTTTGGGCCTTACATGAATTTTAAGTAGAAAAGTCATCAACTATAAAGTTGTAGATTGCTTCAAGTAGAACAACCACTACTACACTCGCACCCTTCACTGCCGTGTCACAACCCACGTAGCCGTCGGATTTTGGCCTCGGCAGTGAGCTAGCGGAAGTAAAAGTCATAGGCTTCACCGTCGCTATCTTAGACCGGCTATGATAGTCGCAACCCCCATCACAGTCGGTTCGTATTACTAGCCGGCGGTGATTTAAAATCCCAAAAAATAGGCCCAAAAAATTTTTTCATTCCCGGGAAGCCCCTTGGCTAGCTGTCACAAGTCACAAGTCACAAGTCACGCGATTTTTCACGTGAAAATTTGTGCTCTACGCAGTAGCTGGGATTCGAACCTGAGACCTCTGTCCTCACGCGTAGCTCCTCTAAGCACTCTCTTATAACCACTCCACCCCTAAGTCATCTGTGTCTATATTGCATATCAATTACCTGGGTATTCACTTTTTAGAATTTAAAATAAATATTTTAAAATGAATATTTAGGACCCTAAATGGCTTCAAATGAAAAACTCATAAACTACAAATTTGTTGTTCTAATCAAGATCTATAACTTTAATTTTGGTTGTTTTGTCATCCGAGGTCGTTTGATAAATTTGAATTTCAAAACGTCAAAATTTCAGCCAGACTTTTGGGACCTCAAATGATTTTAAATGAAAACCTCATCAAGTTTGGTATTGGTCGATTTTCCATCCGAGGTTGTTTGAAAATTTTGATTTTTTAAAATTTTAAAACTTCAGATAGAAATTTGAGACTATGAATGATTTCTAATGAAAATGTTGTCAACTAGAAAGTTGTTGCTCTCATCGTGATCTACAACTTTGGTTTTGGTCGATTTTTCATCCGAAGTCGTTTGAAAAATTTGGTTTTTTAAAATTGAGACTATAAATGATTTTTAATGAAAAAGTTGTCAACACCTATCAAAGCGGTTGGTAAGACGAAGTGGCGGTGATAGTTCTCATCACCAATGCTTGTATTACGAACCGTTGGTGATAAGCTATCACCAATGTTTTAATGATATCAGCGGTGATAGTGGCGTCAGTGATAGGTCAATATGTAGTAGTGAACTTTTATATAAAGTTTGTCTTTGTCCAACTTGATTTCTAAAAACTATGCTTCATCTATCTTTAGAAGTGGGTCAAATTATCATCCATCTCTAGATATTCATTTCAAGAGACAGATAGAATCCCAACCACCTATAGAAAATGCCTCAGTTTTTAGAGGCATCTAGCAAGCCGAACCACCTCTAAAAATACAGTCGGCTGTAAAATCGATCTCGAGACATCTAGCCCCGTGTACTCTTTCACTCTCTCGTGCTCGGCGCACATGTTTGCCCACACCGAACCAAGTGCCAACGAGCTAACGTCAACCATCGCTGTCGTGTTCGAGATGGACTCCTTCGCCCCATACCCTCGATCAGGACAGGACCCGTACGCCTAACTTGCCAAGGCACTATGATGTGTTTGGTTGCATTTCTCTAGCTAGCCTTGGTAAAAATAACCCAAGCTTGAGTTAGCCCGTCCAAGTCAAAAGCAACCTAATAGTACTTAGTTGTCATGTGCTAGCTAAGCCGCGTTCCAGACTCCTTTTGAGGTCACGGGTTCTCACTCTCCTCCCTCCAAATCCCTATCGTCTCATTCTATCGTTCCGTCTGGGGAGAGCGGAAACCCTAGCGATCCCTTTTGGATTGAGGCGGAGCGGCGGAAGGAGACCAAGGCGCGGCTTCCGCACGAGGTATGCGACCATCCCGTCGCTGATCTAAGTGCTCGTCTCGCTCACTTGTGGAATCGTAGTATCAAGGTCGTGGCTATGGGGATAGAGACAGGAATCTGATCTGTCAGAACGAACATGTATCATAGGAAGAACAGAAGGAGGAGTCCAATCTTAACCAGAAGGTGGAATCCACTGAAGTTGAAACTTCTGTGAACAATAACTCTCAGAAGGGGGTGAATGATACTCAGACTGTTCAGGATGGGGAATGTGAAGCTCCTAGTGAGCAAAATGACAGACCTCTGATATGTCCCAAATGTGGAAAGGTGGGGCATGTAGCTAATGCTTGTCCTAGTCCTGTGGTATGCTCAAGGTGTCATAAGGAAGGTCATGTGGCAAGAGTATGCTTAACTAAGATGCCATGGGAGTTCATATATCCTTTCTGTGGCCTGTCTGCTTATGGTCAAGGTTTCCATGTTATTGAGAGTGCTAGCAATGAGGAGGGGATAAAGGACATGTCTACTGCTGCCTTGGTGACTGTCACTGCTAGGCAGGCAACTGCTAGGCAAATTGAAAACGAGTTCAAATTGAAGGCTGGCCCAAATTCTTCATGGAGATGGTTTGCTAAAGGAATTGGAGAAGGTAAATACCAGATGAGGTTCCCTAACTCTAAGAATATTGATGACTTAGCCCATTTCACTGAGATGAGAATGCGGTTGGCTCCTGAGGTGGTCATCAAAGTTGAGAAATGGAATCCTACTACTGGGTCCAAGGGGCCCCTTGATGTGGCTTGGTTCAGAATCACCAACATTCCTTTTGAAAAAGGTCATATTCTAATGTGTGCATGGTTGCCTCAAAAGTGGGGCTACCCTTGGAAGTTGACAGAGATAGTCTGCACAAAAATGACTATGTCAGGGTTAAAATTGGCTACAAGGATGTTGCTAAAGTACCGGCATCTGTTGATGGGGTACTGGATTTCCATTTTTATGATTACTTTTTTTAGAGAGAAGTACCACAGGATGGGTATACTGACCCTTCTGGAACAAAATGGATAAGCAATGATAGGGGTCAACAAAAGGAAGACTTTCCATCTCCCAAGAAGCAGAAGATGGAGCAAGTTAAGCAGGCTGGATAGCCCTCTGAAGCTGGACCAAACAATACCTACAGTACCAGCAAAGGGAAACAGGTTGTTGGTGAGGGTTCTGGGACTAGAAATCAGCAGCAAGCTTATTCTGAGGAAGACAGTGAAGATGAAAGCTTACTAATGGGGTACCTGGCTCTGAACAACTGAGGTTTGGGAACTTTGACACTTTGGAACTCTGGAAAGTGGTGTTGAATGAATATGGGTCCAATTTCATGAAATTTAAACAAGATTCCCTAGTGACTATTGAAGCCAAAAAGGCTATATTTGATAGTAAGAGGGAAGACATTTTTCAGTTTGATGACATTATTGGAAAATTTGGGTCAACCAAAAAGTTACCTACCATCATGGAGGACAAAGGAGAAGAAATTGCAGTAAGAGCTACATCTCTGAGCCCTATTAAAGGAAGCCAGGGGGTCCTGAAGTGGACATGTCCAGTCAGGAAGAGACAAACCAGAAAGCTAGTCAGGATATTGATTGGGAATTGATCGAAGAGGAAGATGAGCCGGATAATGAGTTAACTGATATGGGTACTGATACTGTCAAGAGAAATATCAAAATCAAGGATACTTCTAAAGAGGATAAAGAGGTAGGTGGGCAAAGTGCTGAGTCAGATGAGAGGACCGTGGATACTGTCAAAGGAAATGCCAAAGTCATGGATATTCCTAAAGGGGATAGTGTGGACCAAGATATGACTTCAAAGGAATCCAACAAGCTGGGCATGACTGTCAAAGAGGTACAGACTGATGTTGTAATTGGGTTTGCTGAGATGCTTAGTGTATGGGAGAATCAAGCTAGTAATGTGCAAGAAGTGATGGAAAAGGATCAAGAGATGGAGATGGATGGATGGTCCAAATGGCAAGAGGTAAGGCAGAGCAAGAGAATCAGAGACAATGGTGCCTTTCAGCAGAAGATGGGGGATCAAGCTCCTAGCAAGACTCTTCAAGATATGGAACCTGAAGGTACTTTAACTGTGCATCAGAACTCCTTTACAGTTCTTTCTAATCCTCAGATTATTGATTTAGCCACTAAAATGGGGATTCACTCTGAATCCATATCTTTGGAAAAAATAAATTTACTTAAAGACCTGGAAAATGCAAGAATGAGACTGAATGAACAATCAAGTGCTGATCAAAGCATTAATTTGGAAGAGGTAATTCTTCCCTTAGAAGAACAAAACATCCTGGAACGGGAGTCTGAAGAATCTAATGAAGAACCTATTGTTCTGATTCCTAGTGTGACAAAAAGTAGATCCTCGAAAAAAGGCAAAAAGAAATCCAGAGCTGTTAAGAAGCATCCCCTTGATGTTTCTGTTGGCTCTGAAGGGGATAAATCTAAGGTTAGCCCTAGATTTAATCTCAGGGATAGAAACACAATTAAAAAGGTGTATAAATGATTGGTATTATATGGAATTGCAGGGGGGTAGCTAAGAAGGGTCTCAGCTCTTATATAAGGAGTTGATCTGGAACATAAAGCTGATTTTATTGGTATTCAGGAAATGATGAAAAAAATTTATTCTGAAACCTTTTTTCGGAAAATTGACAATAACAAAGAGTTCAGTTGGATATGGACTCCCTCGAATGGTAAATCTAGTGGGATGTTGAGCGGTGTTAGAAAGGATAAGTTTGATGTGGAAAATTTTGATAGTGGTGACTATATGATCATTGCTAATGTTTTTGATAAGAGTCTTAAGAAAAATTGGTCCTTGGCAAATGTATATGGACTAGCTCAAGATAAATTCAAAGATAGCTTCCTTGCTGAATTATCTAGTTTCTGCTTTAAGGCCAAGTACCCCATGCTTATTGGTGGTGACTTCAATATTCTGAGATTTAGTTTAGAAAAGAACACAAAATTCCATGATAACAATTTTTCTGTTGTTTTTAATCTGATCATCAACTCTTATGATCTTAGAGAGTTGTCTTTGTCTAGTAGCAAATACACCTGGAGCAACAATAGGGAGCATCCCACACTGGAGAAGTTTCCATTGTGTAATCTAAGGAAAATTCCTAGATATATGTCTGATCACAATCCTTTGATTGTGAGGATATACCTTTCTCAACAAATAGGCTCGAGGCCCTTTTGTTTCGAAAACTCCTGGCTTCAGCATGCTGAATTTAAGTCAAAAGTAAAAGAAATTTGGGATAGAAAAGTCTATGCTAAGTCTATTATTGATGCTTGGTGGATTAAGATGGACAGGGTAAGAAAATTCCTGAAAGGATGGGGGCAAAGCCTGAAAGGGCATACTAGAAAATATAAAAACATTCTCAAGGAAGATTTGGAGAGAATTGAGAAATTGGAAGAAGAAGTAACCTTAGATGCTGAGAATCTAGAATGGAAATCTTTTATACAAACCGAACTGTTAAGATTGATGGAGGAGGAAGAGAGTTATTGGCATAAAAGATCTAATAGCACTTGGCTTTTAAAAGTAGATTGTAATTCAGCATTTTTCCATAGGGTAGCCAATGGGAAGAAAAGGGAAAACACCATATTTTCATTAAAACATAATGATCAGATGATTGAAGGAGATGATGCCCTAGTGGAACATGCTACCCAGTTTTACAGGGATCTCTTTGGTCCTTTTTTCAGATGATTGAAAGACATGATTATGGGCCTAGTTTTTTTTCAGATGATTGAAAGACATGATTATGGGCCCAGTTTCAAGATGATTTGGAAAGCTAAGATTCCTTTAAAAATTAAGTTTTTTATGTGGCTTGTATCTCAAAACGTCATTCCTACTAAAGACAATTTGATTAAGCGTAGATGGAAGGGCAACAGTTCCTGTGCTTTTTGTTTTGAGAATGAAAATGGTGGTCATTTGTTCTTTGAGTGCGTGTAACATCCCAATTTTTCAATTGTGTGAAGCATGTAGATTCTAGGTTTAACTTGAGACTAACCACTAACAAATCGCTTCATACATTTAGTTTTGCTTGTAGAAGTATGCCGGGTTCTCTAGTCGGTCTAGGGTTTCGTGTCGGAGTGCACAAATCCGTAGCAACTTATTCCCAATCCTATGTGAAATCTCTCATACCTTTGAATTTCTCACGAATATCCATCTACATCTCTCCCAAACTCCCTTTGAAAGTTTCATCTCAATTCCCATCCGAATCCATTCTCAAATTTTCCTTTGAAAGTCTTCCCAAATTCCACTCGACATTCTCCCAAACCACATTGACTTACCTCTTGACTTACCTCTCGAATCTCCCTTCGAATTCTTTTCAATCTCTCTTTAATTATCTTCTAGACTTCCATGCAAACCCCTCTTGAATCCACCCGAAGATCATAACGAGTTGTCGCAATTTATTTGGAAACCTATCAAATGTCTCCAAGCCGCAAATGGGAAAGATCTCTATTTATATTTCCTCTCTATCTAATATCAAAATGGGAAAAGCTATTTTCTTTTCCTTGGGCCGAAATTACCCCATCAGTCCCCTTTCTCTTCTTACAGCCCAGCCTACCCTCCTCCAAGCCGCACGGGCCGCCCTAGCACGGCCTCCTGCCTGGCCCAGTTCGCCTCCCATCCCTTTTCCGCCGGCCCAAGGAAGAGCAGAGGCCCGGCAGGCCCGCCAGGCGCGCCCCTGCCTCCCCAACCCTAACGCGACTCTGATTCCAAGAGCCGCCGCCGCCGCTCGACATAGAGTGCCCGTGCCCGTGCCACCTTTTGGGCATCAGTGCCTAGCTCCGCCTGTCGATGGTAGCCACATGCCCCTCGGCATGCGTCCCAACAATTGCCGCCATTCCTACGCCCCTTCGAACCCTAGCGCCCTGCATAAATAGCCGCCAAGGCCAGCACCCTTCTTGTTCTCCCCAAGTCAGCCGCCATTGCCGCTCTTCTTTTCACTTATCCGTCGCCACTCCAATCACCAGCCCCTTCCTGTTGCTCCTTACCGGACTCGGCGCTGACGAGGACGACCATAGCCTCACCACAGCCGCGTCCACGCCCTGCCGGCCCAGCCATCACCCTCCACGGCGCCATCCTTCGCTGTCATGTCGAGTTGGAGCCTCACCACCAAGTTACGCTGGAGCCATCCACCATCACCACGTCTGCTTCCTCCGAGCCCTGCCTCGCCGTCGCGTCAAGTTTGCATGGCAAACATCTTCGAGCTGCAACGTCACCATTTTACAGCACCGAGCTATGATGCCCATACTTCAACGCCATGCACCACCTCGTCCACAAGCGTCTCAGTGCTCAGCTCCTCGCCAAGCAGTAGATCACCGTGTTCAGAAGCTGGATCGAGCCCAACGACACCGTACGTGCTGTGCCTTGCGACATCGCCTTCCATGGCCGGGTCAAGCTGAACCACGATGTCGTAGCCAGTTGTGACGACCGTGACCTCCTCTGCCTCTCTGCCAACTCGCGTTCACCCGAGTTGACTCCATGCCACCACGCCCCAGACTCCTTCATGGGCACCACATCTTCTCATCGAGCTACTGCCCTCGCCGAGTAGCGGAGCAGGACGTGACGAGGAGGCTTCCCTTGTCACTAGGAGCACTGTGACCAAATTCTGGTTCAGCACCACCTCACCCTCCACTCTGTCTGCCGACAATAGCGCCTCACCACCTGCCGGTGAGCCCACCATGATCACGCCTCTCCTTTCTCCTCCATAAGTTGGTCTGGCCATCAACCATGTCTGAAACCGGCCTTCATGTCGTATTCCTTCACTGTGGCAGGGAGAACGCCAACCCTACTGTGCTGTCTGCCGGAGCCGGGCATCACTGTCGGGCCTTACCGACTAGCCCCGACACGTCCACCAGCTACTGGCCACCCACTGCCACGTCTTGGATAGCAGCACCATCTCGCCAATTGTCCATCATTGTGTCCGGCCTTCGTGCCGTGAATGATTGCTAGCAGGGAAGGGTATGCTTCATTTTCTCCTTGGCGTGGCTGCCCTATACCGCCCCACCAGAGCTCCGCTACCTACTGGATGCCTGCTGCCACATCTCAGACAAAAGCAAGCCATGGCCAGCTGGAGCGCTCCACTGCCGCCCTCACCTTTAAGGTTGACCCTCTAACCTAGCTGACGCCGTCCATGACATCAGCGAGCAAGCTCTTACTTATTAACTCCTTACCTATCATCTATACTTACTCGTGCACTTGATACTTGATCTATCAATATCAATTGTCTACATATGTTCATGATCATCTTCGTGTTATCGATGAATGTCTGTGCCATGCCTTCAAGCCGGTCTATTTCTTATGCTATGATGTCTATCTTGCGCTATGGAATTGTGCTACTCCGGTCGTCATTTGTGTTTGTTCTTATGCTTGAGTTGGTTGTTGTCTGTAGATCGTGCCTTCGAGCTGGTCGAGGGGTCATACCTCGTTCGATCATTTCGGTCGTGGGATTCGTCCCGCCATGGCCGTAATGCCGAGCGTAACTCGACCTCCTCATTTAGTTGGCTTCGTAGAGCCGTGTTCGTTGTCCCCTCCTATGGCTCTAGGGCATGACCACCATGGGCTTGTTAATGGTGTGCTTCCCACCCGCACATGATAAGCCCATCTTGACCTAGTCTATAGAGATGAACTAGGGGGAACGACTGTCATGGGATTCACGGAGGCCAACTCGTAGGTGAAGCTCATGGCCACGAGTTGTCTCGCCATGGCCACTAGGCTCTACTTCTTTTGTTCGCTTGTTTTATCCTAACCAGCTCGTATGCTCACTTTGACCAAATCATTCCTTTGGTACTAGCAATGACAACTGCATTGCTACGGACCATAAGAATAGCCTTGTGCCATTTAGTTGCATGGGCGTGGTGCCCTACTAGTGGGTTTGGATCGTGGGATCGTATCTCCTTCCTTCGACCTTCGTTCGTTCCATGACGAGATGGTCGAAGGAGTGCGGATTCTATTTTTCTCTCTCTCTTCCTTTGTTCTCGATCCCCGCCAATCTAGAAAGGTGTGGGTTGAGCCCTTCGCTTGTCGGTGTTTGTTGCTCTTTTGACTTCATTTCTTCGGTCCCCGTTGTTGCTATGGCGAGTGGACCGAAGGAAGGTGAATCCCGTGTCACCTACCATCTTTTGGCTCTTCCGTGCTTGAGCCCTTGTGTGCTTGTACCATCTTCGACCGCAACATTTCTTCGATTCTTGCGGTGACAACCGCACCGCTAAAAACCCTAGGGATGTCTTAGTGTGTTTAGTGCACCTAGGTCGTGGTACCCTACAAATCGTTTGGGCACTCGTGTTCTATTATGTGTCGCTCCTTTCCATTGCCTCGTCTTTTACCGTGACGTGTGTAGTGGGGAGAAGTAGACCGCCTCTGCTCTTCTTTCCCCCGTTCCACCCTCTCTTGGTTCTCATTGATTATAATGGCATATGGATTAAGAGAGAACGGAACTTCTCTTGCTTGTAGTCTTTTTGGTTCTCGTCAGTATCCATGACGCTCGGATCAGAAGTCACGAGTTGTGGTGTTTGCTTAGGATAAACTAGAGTCTATGCCATTTTATTTAAGCCGTACAGGTCTACATGATTGACCCAGGAAGTACTAGCTAGGCTAAGACCTAAGTTTGTGCTTAGCAATTCACCACTTGCATTTCTTTGGCCTAGGGATCGGACATCTACCGAGAGGGCTAAGTCGTTCTTCCATTTGTGTTCTTTCGATGTAGTTGTTCTTTCTGTGCCTTGTTGTCTCTCTTTTCGCCATCTTTCGAGGTCTAGTGGTCTAATTGCTCTTTCGCTTGTCGCTGTATCGAGGTAGTTGCATCAAGGGTAACGATGATCGGATCAGGACCGTTGGAGGAAGGACATGCAGATGGAGGAAGGACCATGGAGGAGTACGACTATGAGTGCATCGAGGATCTTGGATACGACATTTAACAGGTGTTCCATGTCCCACCCAACCTCATAGAACCTATTAGACATGCTACAATGTAGATCCTAGTGCTTTACTTTTATGCAAATGAACTGTGATAGGTTGCATGGTAGATTGCTTGTGAGTCATTACCTTTTCGCAACCTATTCCCCTGTACACCCGTTGCTAGGCTAGACGCTTGCATTCTGCTTACTGTTTTACTTTCACTACGCATTATACTAGTGATGTGAAGATTGGTAAAGGGATAACGTGAGTGGATAAGGCACGTGGTGCCGATAACTTGAAAAAACTGGATAATGAACTTGGGGAGATCTTGGTGTGCGTCTTGGGTGTGTGGTGAGGGTTGAGTTGATCAGACAGGATCCTACGATGAGTCTTTGGGGCAAGTCATGCCGGAGGGGTGCGACCTAGGCATCCCTCGTGAGAGGTACCTATGGTGGGTGCATGTGTGAGCAGATGGGGTGTTGGTTATCCTTGGTGGAGGTGCCGTCAAGGCACGGGGTGTTGGTTATCCCCTTGAGAAGATATCCTGTCCGGTCCCCCTAAGGACTGGTATGTCTTGAGAACCGAAACCATTTGACCTTCGTGTACACCAGTCGCTTCCGATGGGCAGGAGACGGTTACCCGACTGACTAGGGCGGTGCCACTACTACTAGGTTGGAAGGTGATAGTGTAGGGAGGTACGGGCATGGGGGCCCACACCCTCCTAAGACAGCGTAGTGACCTTAAGGGCCTGGTACTATGTCTCACAGTCTCAGCATTTCGGTGGACTCCGGGGTGGCCCAGGGCTGAGTGGTAGGGTGGTACCGTATCGATTGGGAGGCAGTCGGCATCAGCCTAGGCGGGGCACTGCCGATGATGGTGATCTTGTGGATTTCTAGGTGTACACGCTCTGCAGAGTTGATCGATCTATACGTATAGCCGCGTCCGCGGATATGGACATTCCCATGACCTACACTTCACTTGATTAGTGAGAGGAGTCCTTTCTACCTTTCCCCTGGGTTTTGGTGTTGGATCTGGCTTTGGCCATTGAGGCAAGGTACGAGCGGGAGTCATCCTTGCCGCCTAGAGAGTGTGAGTGTGGTGAGATGTGTGTGATGGGATAGGAGAACGTGTGGTTGAGATGGAGTAAAACTTGGTGATCTATTATTATAAAATCTTGTTGAACTTGCATAGAAAACCTACAGCCATATATAGGCCTTTTCTTTTACCCTTGCATTCCACTTACCATAAAAGCATACGCAAAAAGCATAGGGTGGGAGACAGTAGCCAGTACATTTCGTACTGATAGATTTTGGACAGGTTTGGACGGAATCTACAACGACCACGAGGATTGGGATTAGGAGTAGATGGTCTCGTGCCTACGCTCAAGTGTGGTTGACAAGATGGAGTCTATGCCCGCTGACATTCTATGACAACTCTGATGACTGCTGTGAAGGAGGAGCCTTCACCTGCCGATGCGCTACAATGACTCTGATGAAGATGTGTGTGCGTTTCTGCTAGATTAATCTATGTAATAGGTGTGTTAACCAGTGTTGTAAAGCCTTGTAACTTGTAATTCTACGATGTATGACTATGATATCAGCTGATAATTGATAATGTGATGGATTGCTCTCATGGTCTACTACATTATAAATCATATCTGTGGATTTTCCCTTCGGGGAAAATCGAGATTGTTTCAGTGCGCGACGGCCAAATATGTTTGGAGCCTTTTAGCCCATTCTTTGTGGTCTGATTGCAGATCGAATAGCATGGAACAATATTGGTTTTGGATTCACAAAATTTTACCTCAAGCTCCAGATTTGAATGCAGTTGGGTAAGCTGCTGTTATCTGGGCCATTTGGCGTACAAGAAACACTGTATGCTTTGATAAAAAAGGGTAAAATCTCTGACGGAGATTGTTTGTTTGATTTGTTCTTTCCTAACATATTGGGCAGGTCTACTCAAAGAGGGCCTGAAGGAGCAAGTGATCCAAGGTGCTGAGGTGGTGAAATCGACGACACTTTTCTTCCACAAGCAAGATCTGCAATCACGTACGCGGGAGGAGCACCAGCTGGTTCCATTCGCTGGATGAAAAGACTCAGTCAGTTGAAAGCTAGGATGGCAGTTTGACATTAAACTTAGTTCATGAGAAATGCTTTTGTACTTCTCCTTGTTAGGGAGGAGTTGTGATATGTTGGTAGCTTGTTCCGGTGCGTTCAGACATATGTTCCCTTGGTGATCATATGTCTGGATGGTTCTATTCTCGTATGCGTTACATTATGGTTTCTAAACTCTGACGTTGTAATTTCGTTGCCATGGTAATGAAATTCGGTTTTACTGGTGTGGAAAAAAATGTGCTAGCTAAGCCTATATAGGTTAGTTTTGGTTTGGTGCCTGGATTATTTGGTACTATTACCTCTTCTTTACAACGGTGCCCTTACCTTCATCTTCTCTGTTCACCACAATGGTGGCGGAGGCTGAGGAACTCGATGGTGGCTGCCCCACACGTGCGGAGGAGGAGGACCAGATGCGGCCGCCGCTGATTCACCACGAAGGAGCAGCACCGTATGCGGTGGCCGCTGATTCGCCGCGAAGGAGTAGCACCAAATGTGCCCGCTTGCCAATTCATCGTGCGACACCTCCACTACCAATTTGCAGGACACTACTGTCATCTAGGAGGTGATAGAAGCGCGGGTCCGAGCGCTAGACGATCAGCAGGGTAGAGGAGGAGCGCGGAAGCGTCGGCTGGTGGGGTAGAGGTGGAGCGTGAAAGCAGGGCTCGTTGGCCGGTGAGGTGGAGGAGGAGCGTGGATTCGGTGTCCGGCAGGGGAGAGAGAGCACATAAGCAGGGGTGGCGGTAGGTGGAGTGGAGGAGGAGCGCGGATCCGGTGGCCGGTATGGTGGAGACAAAACACGTGTAGGAGGTGAGCGGAGTTGGGTCACGAGCTAGGTGGAGCCATGCTTCGTGAGAATGAGGGGATCAGCCGTTTCCTATGAGCCTAGCTAATTGATGGTCGATGCATTCGTTAGGCCAGGCTACAAGCCCAAAACAGCAAACAAAAATCCTGGAGCTTGGATAGTCGGTCTAGACGACTTTCTGTCAATGTAAGAACAATCTCGCCATGCTTGCTTTATCCTGATAGCTTGATTTTCTATAGGCAAAATAATGGCAGTACAACTTCATTCCTTGATGATACATGCCCATGTGACAGATCTCGAGATTAACGAAGTTATAGAACAAAAGTCTCATTGTGAGCATCAAATCTCGAGATTGACAAAGTCGGAACGGGCACCTTGTTGTGAGCCGGCATATCTCAGGATTGACAAAGTCAACACGTATGTCTCACTATCGATGGGCGCATCTCTTATACCACTAAAAAATAGCAACATTAAATCATGGAATACAACCACTAGTATAGGACTGGGTTGCAATCCCGATTGGGAAACACTCTTTAGCCCCGGTTTCCCAACAGGGATTGCGATGCCAAGACTAAAGCCCCCCATGCGATGCCGAGACTAATGCCCCCCCACTTAGTCCCGGGCTGTCCAACCGGGATTGAATAGGGCCTTTTAGTCCCGGTTACTTATACCAACCGGGACTAAAGAGGGCTCTAGGCCGAGCCCAAGGGCGACCACCTCCAGTCCCGATTGGCTATACCAACCGAGACTAAATATCCCCTTTTCTATTTCTTCTTTTCTTTTCTTTTCTTTTACAATTTCTTTGCGTTCAGTTTGTTTTCCTTTCAAATATTTTTCGTACTTGTATTGTATGTTATACTATTGTACATCATCCATAAATAAGAATGGAACTAATTAAGAGCTTATATATTACAATGATCATATCCATTCATCAAGTTCATACAAACCATAATAATTTAAAACAAGTCATTACAAACAAGATGCATGTCTAAGTACACCCCAAAGTTCATCAACTACGTACACACCAAGTTCATGCCAGCACAAGTACATCACTGATAAAGTTGACTGTGTCGTATTATGAGGTCGGTGAAGTGCAGATCGCTGATGCGGTATCCACAAACGTCATTGACGAAATTCAAGGCATGCAATAATGCACTCTCCCTTGCTTCAAAAGTACGAGCACAAGGTCTACTCACAACGGTGAACGACAGTGGGTCAGATTGTCCCCTCTTACTCGCAAGCAGCTTCGCCTGAAATCCTTCCGTAGTGAGTGTTGGCCAATCATCGGCATATTTCTATTCATAATCCAATGCATGCATTGTTTGGTTAAGAATAGCTTCAAGGCTACAACCTGCGTAGGTTACGTCACAGTCCTCAACCTGTAGTTAAGTGTTGGCAGAAAAAATAGATATGAGAACCAAGCTTTTCAATAACAACAAATCTTGATACAAGCTAGGAGTTCGACTTCGACTTACCACATCATTGCGGTTGTTCCGAGCCATCCTTACACAAAAGCCCGCCAGATCATGATAAGAGCCCGCACCAATAGATAGTATCTTCATGGAGAAATAAGTAGACAGGTTGTACCCAATAGTCGCAAGCTTATTTACACATGCTAGGACACCATATTTTATGCAATAACCTGATCAGATGCCTTTCTTCCCACCTCTGAGATTTGTACAACACCACCTCTACCCCTCCTAGCTGTGATGAAAAAGCCAACTCGACATTGCATCAATTGACCATTGTCTACCTCAAAGCATTCAACATCCACTTCCTTAACCCCGAAATATGAGAGTATCTCTTCAAGCCAAATGACTTGGTAAATTCTCTACGGTACATTTAAGAAACACATATATATATACATATCAGAAAATATATTTATACAAGCGTATTTGACATATTAATTTATTGGAAACATACAAAGTTGCCTACTATGCTTGGATGATTGAAGGGTACATTCGACAACACTACTGATCGAATCCTTTCCACGTTACGTAGCCACTGAAACCTATAACTTCCAAACAAATCCCATGCTACAAGTTTACAACCTAGTCCAAGTTAAAAAAAATGATTGGAGCTTTCATTTAGTTCAAACAAAATTGCCAAGATTGAAGTTAGTGCTTGAGGCCTGAGACAACACGTTTTGGAAAGGGGCACTGCATGGTGCATGTGCACGGTGACCCCCCAAGTTGCTGCTGCTTGTTACAAGTTTAGGGTGGTTTAGTTGGTGAAAAGTTTTTTGAAAAAATGCCACATCGGATGTTTCATGCGATGTCGGAAGGGGTTTTCGGATACTAATAAAAAAAACTAATTACATAGCTTGCCTGAAAATCGCGAGACGAATTTATTAAGCATAATTAATCCGTCATTAGCATATTAGTTACTGTAGCACTTTGTGTTAAATCACGGCTAATTAGGCTCAAAACGTTCATCTCGTGATTTCCAACTAAACTGTGCAATTAGTTTTTTTTGTCTATATTTAATGCTGCATGCATGTGCCGCAAGATCTATTACTGTAGTTTTTTATGAAAAGTTTTTGAATCTAAACAAGGCCTTACCAAAAAGATTAAACAGACATGCTGCGGATTTTAAAGCACACAGATGCAATCCTAGCACTGTAAAAGCCGAGCGATAGATGTATATAAAAAAAAGAGCCGAGCGATAGGAACATTTTGCATGGTGATTTCAACACTTCACGTCTTGACCATTCGTATACTTTGTATATAGGGCGCTGCATGCTTTCAGTTCAGTGCATTTGCCATTGGAACTTTATTGCATCTCTGGCAGAATAAACTGCTTCTACGTACTTGACATTGCCAATGTGACATTGGCACATTGCTCAAACATGATTTCAGACAACAATGATCAATTGGGCACTAAATACTGCCAGTGGAAACGATAGACTAATTGAGCCACACATTGTAGACGCAAAACAAGCAAGAAAACACAGGCCAGTGGACTAGGTAATCTTGAGATGTTACGGTTAATATAAGACCTTCCTGTGCTTTGGTAAGACGTAGACTCCGTACTAGACCGGCTATTTTTCGGAGTAAGTCTCGATAAATCCTTGCCACGTTGTTGAGTCTGGTTGGGAGATGACCCAACTTCCTGAAAGAACCTTGAAATAGGTTCAAATTAATCTCTTGAAGAGTTGATGCCGCGTTTCGGAGTCCAACTGGAAAAGAACTCGGCTTGTCTCTAAAGGAACCCGGATCGGACTCTGAAGGGGAATCCGACCGGGACACTAAGTCGATTCTGGTTGTCATCGGAGCCTAAGTCGATTCGGACAACGTAAAGCCTGAGAACCTTTCGGCAAGATCTTCGGCTGACCCCTTCGGAAGAGTGAATTCCTTGTGGTCTTCCTGGGTTTCGATGTGGCGTCCTTGGAAGTTTCCCTCATCGTCCGCCTTGCAAACCCATGATTCAAAGATGAAGATTGATCCCGTTATGAAGATCATGTTGTCAAAATTCGTAGAGTTCTTGATCGCGATTGCACCGAAAGCCCCTACCTGGCGCACCAGCTGTCGGTGTTTGACCACCGATAGCCTATCACGGGGGTATCGGGGATAATTGTTCGGGCTTCGGCGTATGCTAGAGCTCGACGGTGAACGCAGAGACAGTCGATTTATACTAGTTCGGGCCCTCGATCGTAATTGAGTAATAGTCTTTACGTCCAGTCAGCGTTAGCCTTTGCATTGAATTGATTGTGTTGTATTGTTTCTCGTTATAGGGGTGCCCACGCCCTCTCTTTATATCTTTAGAAAAGGCTATGGTGCGGTTACAATCCTAGTCAGATCCGAAGAAGGTGTCCTGAACTAAATACAGAAGTTACTTTCCATAGGAATCCGGCTAGTCTGACCTATTCTACTCGGATTCGGTATAGCAGACGCTGCACCACTCCTTGCTCCAGTCCGTGGGCTAGGCCAGGGCCCACGACTCATAGTCATATCGCTGGAGAACCCTGTAGGTCCTGCATTGACATTTAGTTGCTTCAATCTCATGTTGCAGTAGTTGCTCCATGTTGTTGCAAGTGTTTTTATTCGAGCGTTGTTTCATATGCTCCACACCAATATTGCAATAATATGTTCCAAATGTTTCAGCTCATTTAACCTATTGTTGTAGCAGTTTGTTCCATATTATTGTAATAATATGTTCATGGTGTTTCAGCTGCTTCAGCCTAATGTTGCAACAGTTGTTCCGTGTCGTTGTAATAATATGTTCATAGTGTTTCACCTACTTTCGCCTAATGTTGCAGTAGTTGTTTCTGTGTTGTTGCAATAATATATTCATGGTGTTTCAGCTACTTCAACCTAACCTTGCAATAGTTGTTCTGTGTGTATTACACGTGTTTTATTCTAGCTCGGGCGGGGAGGGACGAGCCGAGGCGTAGGTGGGTGTCTGGTTTGCCGAGGGCCTAGAGGGCAGAGGTGCGGGGTCGGCAGACGCGGGTGTTGTGGCCATGGGGCACGCTGGGCAAGCAGCATGCTCGTCGTGAGCTTGGGGCGGGCACAACGGACTATGGGCGATCTGGGGGAGTGTGGATGGGGGTCGGGGGGCATGTTGAGGGCACACGGAACTGGAGAAGGGATGCGCGCGGAACTAGGAAGGGTGCGCGTTGGGGGAGTGCATTCACGGAACCGTCCGATGGATCGGGTATCCATCGGACATCCAGGCGCCAGCGCTCCTGTATTTTAGTCCTCAGCACCGATGCATGTAGATTCTTCAATGCCAATGTTTTTGAACTCGGCATTGCTTCACACAATGGCACTACCCGATGCCAAGAGTCACTTCTCCATGTTTTGGCATCGCTTCTCACTCACATCGTGGGTAGTCTTGGTTGTAGGAACTAAAGTTTAATAGGTGTCACATCGGATGTTACATGGGGTGGCCCATGAGGTGTTTAGATACTAATAAAAAAATAAGTTATAGATTTCGTCAGTAAACCGTGAGATGAATTTATTGAGCCTAATTAATCCATCATTAGCACATTTTTACTATAGCAATTAGGGATTAATCTGTAATTAATTATAGACTAATTAGGCTTAAAAAATCATCTCGCAAATTAGTCTCAATCTATGTTTTTAGTTTCGTAAATAGTCTACATTTAATACTTCATGCATATATCAAATATTTGATATGATAGGGACTAACGTTTAGTTGGAGTAACCAAACACCACTGCAGGGAATGTTCACTTGGTCCTCGTCACAGCACCTGATCATAAATCCAAAGTTCCAAACATTACTGCTGCTGCTGTTACAGTACTGCCACTACTACCAAATCTCTCCGACGAAATGAACAGTGGTCTGAGATCATGCGAGCACCAATACTACTCTACACGACTTATAAGCTACCAAGGCCTGGTTTAGTTCTAAAATATTTTACGAAAAACAGTAGATTCTTCGTCATATTGAATCTTTGACACAGGTATGAAGTATTAAATATAGATAAAAAATAAAATTAATTACACAGTTTAGACGAAATTTATGAGAGGAATCTTTTAATCCTAATTAGGCTATGATTAAACACTAATTATCAAATAACAACGAAAATACTACAGTAGCATTTCGTAAAATATTTGAGGAACTAAAGAGGCCTAGGTTGGAGCAAGACGCACTATCGTCACGGGAGCTGGAGTCGGCCGCGCCTCCCGCGCTGCTGGACCGGAGCATGCGGGCAGCAGCCAGCAGACGCCCCGTCGCCCGTCATGCTGGAGTCCCAGCCGCGTTGCTACCCCGTTGCCCGTGCGGTCGGAGCCCTCGCTGCTCGGGCGCGTCAGGCCGCCGTCGCGTGCGCTTCTGCGTGGTCCGGTGCGTCCACACAAGACCTTTGCTGGAGATGCGGCGCCGTGCTGCCCTTGCCCTGCCCCTGCGCGCTTTGGAGGTGCAGCGCCTCCTCGAAACGAGAGCAGCCTGCAGCCTGGAGCATCTACCCAATTAAGCGCTAATCATGGACCTCTCCTCCGGTACGTGCCGCTTCCAGTGGATAGGGTTAGCGACCCCGAGGACCCCGAATGGGGCAGCCGAGGATGCCCTAAAGCATCCCGCCGCGTGTGTGTCACAGGCTACGGTGTCAAGTTCGTCAGCATCGACAGCCAGCACTGGAGCAACTTTGGAGTTTGGCATCACCACGTGCTGTCGTGGAGCCACAGGTTCCGAATCACCACCTGGTCGCTGCGCGAACACGACTACACGTGGAGGAAAGATGCGACGATGCACGAGCAAGAGTTTTGGGACGCCTTCGATGGCGGAGACCGAATCCGTTTCCCACACGTCCAGCCAAGGTTCCCCGTCGTCGACGTGGACAATCCTGACGTCGTCGTCTTCCGACTAGAGGAGCCATGCGCATATCCCAACGAGCCAAAATGGATGATCGAGGTCGACTTGAGGAAGAAGGTCCTGCTGACAGCCACTGCTTACTCCAAGTCCAAGAAGGAAAGTGATGGCCTATCTGGTGGTGCGGAAACCATCAACTCTGCTAGAATGAAATATGGTTTTGATCCCATCCCCAGTGAGTTGTCACGGTACCTGGATGGTGGGCAAGCCTGCAAGAAGAGGAGGCAATGACATCTCATCAGTTACCCATTTTTTCACCACCACCTTCACCGCCATCTTCACCGTCATCATCCACTACTCACCTATGCCTCATGGCCAAGGGTGAACGAAAGATACAAAATAATGAAAGTGATGATGATGATAGTGATAGTGATGATGAATTTGATGCACCTTCTTATGATGAACTTGTAAAATTGCTCAACAAATACTCTAAGGTCGTAAGAAAGACTAGAAATGAAAATGATGAGCTTCAAAATAAAAATGAATCACTTTCATCAAAGCTTGAGATTGCACAAAAGACTAGTGATGAGCTTAAAGATCAAAATGAAATTATGACTTCTACTCTCAAGGAGCTCAAAACCTTCAACAAAGAGCTTAGAGATGAACATGATAAACTTGAGAAGAAGCATGATGAACTCAACACTAGCACAACTTGATAAAAGATAACTATACTTCATTGAAAATTAATTATGATAGTCTTGTTATTGCTAATGAGCTTTCTCTTGAGAAACATGATGCAACTAACCAAATTGTTAAGATTGACATAGCCACATCATGTGATGACTTGATTATTGAGAGCATTGAGCAAGGCTCTAGTGGCAAAGGCAAGAAAGTGGTTGAGTCTAAAAATTATGATGATTATGTTAAGCTCAAGAGCAAAAACAAAATGCTTAGAGATGAGAACAAGAAGCTAAAAGGGTTGATGGCTCTTGAGAAGCAAACATCAAATGAGTCACTCATTGAGGAGAACAAAAAACTAAAGCAAGAGAAAGAGCATCTCAAGACCGGATTGAGCAAGTTTACAAGAGGTCAATACTTGCAAAGTGAGCTACTCATGAACACCGTCATGAAGATGGATAGAAGTTGTATTGGATACTTGGCAAATCAAGAGAAGAAGGCCAAAACTCAACAATAACAAAACAAATCAAAGCCCAAGCCTAAGAGATGAGTTGAGTGTGGACAAGAGGGCCACTTTGCTCATGAGTGTGAAACTCCACCACAACCCTTGCCCAAGCATGCTAGACCTTTTGCTTTCAATACTCAGTATATGCTAAGAAAAGATTCTAGTGAAAAGATGAAAGTCATGTTCTTAGGTCCCCCAATCAAGAATAGGCCTAAAAAATTTAGGTTGCCAAGTCACTAGTTGAGAAAGTCAAGGGTCCCTCTCAAGTTTGGGTCCCTAAATAAAAAGCTTGATCTCTTGTGTGTAGGTGGACTACAAGACCGGTGGAACTCATTGGGTTATTGATAGTGGTTGCACTCAATATATGACCGGTGATCCTCGTATGTTCACCTCACTTGAAGAAAATGGGGATTGTCAAGAGAAGATCACATTTGGGGACAATTCAAAGAGCAAAGTAAAGGGTATAGGCAAGATTGCAATATCAAATGATCAGTCTCTTTCAAATGTGCTCTATGTTGCTTCTTTGAGTTTCAATCTACTATCCATTGGGCAACTTTGTGATCTTGGCTATCAATGTTCATTCACTCCAAATGAAGTGGTAGTATCAAAGATAGATGACAAGCAAGTGATTTTAAAGTCTTTAGGTACAACAATCTCTATCTTGTTGATTTCACCTCTGAAGATGCAAATTTTATGACATGCTTGTTCACCAAAACTTTACTTGGGTGGCTTTGACATAGGAGGCTTGCTCATGTTGAAATGAATACTCTCAACAAGTTATTGAAGAAAGAGTTAGTGAGAGGTTTGAAAGATGTCAAGTTTGAGAAGGACAAACCTTGTAGTGCATGCCAAGCCGGTAAACAAGTTGCAAATACTCATCCAACAAAAGCTTACATGTCAACATCAAGAGTGTTAGAGCTTCTACACATGGATTTATTTGGTCCTACAACTTATAAGAGCTTGGGTGGAAACCTTTATTATCTTGTGATTGTGGATGACTACTCAAGATACACTTGGACATTCTTTCTTCATGACAAATCCAAAGTGGCTGCTTGTTTCAAGAAGTTTGCAAAGAGAGCTCAAAATGAATTTGAAGTCAAGATAAAAAAGATAACAAGTGACAATGGCAAAGAATTTGACAACACAAACATTGAAGCTTATTGTGATGAGATTGGGATCAAGCATGAGGTTTCATCAACCTACACTCCTCAACAAAATGGTGTAGTTGAGAGAAAGAACCGGACCTTTATTACCCTTGCAAGAACAATGCTAGATGAGTACAACACACCAGAAAAAATGTGGGCCGAGGCAATTAACATCGCATGTTATGCATCAAATCGCCTTTTCCTACAAAAGTTTCTTAGCAAGACTCCCTATGAGTTGCTAAATAGGAAGAAGCCGGACATCTCATTCTTTCGGGTGTTTGGTTGCAAATGCTACATCTACAAGAAGCGGCAACACCTAGGGAAGTTCCAAAGACGTTGTGATATTGGTTTTCTTGTTGGTTACTCATCAAAGTCCAAAGCATATAGAGTATTTAACTATGCCACCGGTTTGGTTGAAGTGAACATATGATGTGGAATTTGATGAATCTAACAGCTCCTAAGGAGCAATTGAGAATTGTGATGATGTAGGTGATGAACCATTGAGGGAGGCAATGAAGAACATCCTGGTGGGAGACATCAAGCCTAAATATGATGAAGACGATACTCAAATGATCAATCCACCATCTTCATCATATGTGCCTCAAGATGATGACAAAAATGAGAGAGTTGAAAATAAAGACACTCATGTCTCTCTTGAACAAGTCGAGGCACAAGCTTGAGATGTTGATGCTCCCCAACCTCCTCCTCAAGTGGTTGATAGAAGACACTCACCTCTACTTCAAACACATCCACATGATCTTATCATTGGGAGTCCTACAAAGGATGTAATGACTCGATCTCAAAAGCTTGGTTCTTTTATTGAACATCACTCTTTTGTCTCTTGTCTTGAGCCTAAGAATGTATATGAAGCTCTTCAAGATCTGGATTGGGTGAATGCAAATGCACGAAGAATTGAACAACTTCACCCGCAATCAAGTTTGGACACTTGAGGAGCATCCAAAAGGTACAAGGGTCATTGGAACCAAGTGGGTGTTCCGCAACAAGCAAGATGACCAAGGCGTAGTTGTGAGGAACAAGGCAAGACTAGTTGCAAAGGGGTTCTCTCAAGTTGAAGGCCTTGACTTTGGAGAGACCTATGCACCAGTTGCAAGACTTGAAGCCATCCGTATACTTCTTGCATATGCATCGCATCATGAAATAAAATTATATCAAATGGATGTTAAAAGTGCATTCTTAAATGGCTTCATAAATGAACTAGTCTATGTTGATCAACCTCCCGGGTTTGAAGACCCTAGAAATCCTAATCATGTTTATAGGTTGTCCAAGGCGCTATATGGGCTTAAGCAAGCCCCTAGAGCGTGGTATGAGCGCCTCCAAGACTTCCTCATTAAGAAGGGCTTCACTATTGGGAAGGTCGACACCACACTATTCACCAAGAAGCTTCATGGGGAGATCTTCATTTGTCAAGTCTATGTTGATGATATTATCTTTGGCTCAACAAATGAAGATTATTGCAAGGAATTTGGTGAATTGATGTCGAAGGAGTTCGAGATGTCCATGATTGGTGAACTTACATTCTTCCTTGGTTTTCAAGTCAAGCAAATGAGAGAAGGGATTTTTATCTCTCAAGAGAAGTATACCAAGTATCTTCTCAAGAGGTTCAAGATGGATGATTGTAAGTCAATCAAGACCCCAATGCCATCAAATGGACATCTCGACCTAGATGAGGGAGGTAAACCGGTTGATCAAACTCTATACCGTTCTATGATTGGTAGCTTGTTGTACCTTACCGCATCTAGGCCCGATATCATGTTTAGTGTGTGCATGTGTGCTCGCTTTCAAGCTTGTCCTAAAGAACCTCACCTAAGTGTCGTGAAAAGAATCATAAGATATTTTAAGCACACCCCAAGTATTGGCCTTTGGTATCCCAAAGGAGCTAGATTCCAACTAGTTGGCTATTCTGACTCGGATTATGCCGGTTGCAAAATTGATAGAAAAAGCACATCCGGAGGGTGTCATTTGCTTGGGAGGTCACTTGTATCTTGGTCATCTAAAAAGAAAAATAGTATGGCTTTGTCCACCGCCAAGGCAGAATACATTGTCGCGGGGGCTTGTTGTGCACAAATCTTATATATGAAGCAAACCCTTCTAGATTATGGTGTTGTTCTTGATAAGGTGGCACTTTTATGTGATAATGAAAGTGCCGTTAAAATTGCCAATAATCTAGTACAACACTCACGCACCAAGCACATTGATATCCATCATCACTTTCTAAGGGATCATGTTGCTAAAAATGATATATCACTAGAAGGTGTAAGAAGTGAAAATCAATTGGCGGATATCTTCACTAAACCTTTGGATGAGGCTACCTTTTGTAGGTTGAGAAGTGAGCTCAATGTGCTTGACTCTAGTAATTTTAAGAAATGAGCTTGTGTTGTCCCTTGCATTGCATTATAATATATGTCATGTTTAAATTTTTGTAATGCATCTAGGACTTGTCTAACACGGTTACGATAACCCTTTTTGGAGGAGTGAAGAAGCCTAATCGTGGATCAAACTTGACAAGCAACCTAGTTTTACTTTCTTGCTTTGCATTACATATGCATGTTTGTTGCTTTGTCGTTTCTTTTCGGTTAAGTTCTGAGCAACCTCTGTGTTCGTCCATGAATGGAAAGAGCATTTGATGCTCCCAAGGGTTTACAACCTCTATTGCATGGCCATACATTGCTCCTCGGGTGTTTATCACTTATTTTCTTAAAAATAATACTAGCCTAAGGTGAAATTATTTTTGAAAACTTGAGGGTTTGAGAGAGTTCACTCATATCAGGTTCCAATTGGCGTTTATTTGTGTCTTATTGAATTGGAACTTGATTGGGAGAAGTCACGTCGGAGATCGAAAGAGGAAAAGATGAAAATCGCTGACCAGACGCTGGACTGGATGCAACGCTGCTCGACCACTGCATCCGATTCTAGACATCACCTGCACGTCCGGTCACACAAAAATGGTTCTCAAGCCGTTTTCTGACCGGATTCTGTCAGCGTCCAATTTGAATCTTGTGGACACGTCCGGTCGTCCAGGGGGTTTTCTGTTGTGCATCGGCTCTCGGACCGGATTCTATCAGCGTCCGATCATCTCTTAACGGACGCGTCTGATAGACCTTGAGACCTTACTGGACTCTGACCGGACGCCTCTTGAGCACGTCCGATCAGTCGAGGAGCGTGTCCAGTCAATGGCTTGAAAAGCGAATCTCGCTCTTTTCTCTGACCGATCTACGGGGGTCATTCTCCTTTCTTCCTCGCGCTGCCGCTCCATTTCTCTGCCCAACGGGCCTCTATCACGCTCCTCATCTCCGGCCACCGTCGCGCCCTGCTCCTCATCTCCGACAACTGTCGTGCCCTGCTCCTCATCTCCGGCCACTGCCGCACCCGTGCCTCTTCTTCATCGCTGCCACCGTCGAGCCACCACTCCCTCGGCTCGCCACCGTCGCGCCCACGACTCACCACCGCACCCACGCCTCCTTTGCCCTAACCGAGCGCCGCCGCCCTCTCCAGCCGCCGCCCTCTTCAACATCTTCGGCCAACCATCATTCATCGTTGTTACTTCACCAGCCGCCGCACATCCTTGCCTCCCCTCCAGCACTTGCACCCCGTTGGGGCACTATCGCTGCCAGCACCTCTACACGAGCTCGGTCTCCTCCTGGCGCCCAGCGTCCATTCTTCCTCTCCTGCTCAGTGTCTCCCGTGAGATTGCTTTTTGGTGAGCCTCTCTCCGTGGTCTTTTCATCTGGATGAACATCTTCATTGCACTGCATCTGTTCGATGTTTTGCCTAAGACATCTCTCTGAGCTTTGTAACTCACTTCTAGTTTGTCTCCTGACTCAGTGTTGCAGTGATCTCCTTTCGTTCATGTGGTGCCCCCGCACGTCAAGGTCCCTCATCTCTTCTCAGGAGTCTCACTCATCTAAGGTAGCAAGCCATGCTCTGTTCCTTTCTTACCTATTCTGCTTGCTTTCATAAGGATATTACTCATCTATTAGTTAAAATATGTTGCTTACAAATACCCCTATCTATTCCATCTCTGCAGTGAGTCATGTCATTTGGGTTGCGAGACTGTCAGCAACTTGTTCAGTGGCAGTTGTACCCGGGGCCAAGCCCACGGGTACGGATTGAGGCCAAGCCTCTTGAGAATCAGCTCATCATCTCTTCAGTGATAGTACATCATCTTTATGCTTGACAGTGACTCTTATCTGTTCTTGTCAATCGTGGATTGATTTAGGGGGAGCTCTTGTTTGGGAGTTGATCTTTCAGTGTCAGTTTTTCTCAGTCACAGAGTCTGGTCAGCATGGCCCACTACAAGAATGTCGGTGGATCTCCAAGTGATGGGGACGGAAGTCCTCCACGTTTGACAGAGGTTGCCCAAGGCAAGCGCAAAAAGGTCATCACCAAGAAAAGAAAGAGAACAGAGGCAGAGGTAGCACAGGCAGTGGCTGAAGCTGCAAATCACACTGAGAGTGGAGGCAAAGGCAGTGGTATTCAGATTGGTGAGCGTCGTTTTCACCTTGAGGGACGATAGCTTGGTACAGAAGCCACCGAGCAGACAGAAGAGCAGCCAGTAGAGCAAGAAGAGGAGTCACAGGATTAGACACATCAGACTCCACCGCGTCATCGCTCAGGACGGACGCGTGCTTAGGTGACTCCTAGGCCAGAGGGTCAGAGACGTGGTGGTCGCCCACCTCCCAGAGCTCATGGTTATCCTCCTATTGAGCACTTTGACCTGAGGGGAGCCACATCACGATAGGTTCAGAGTCTCCATTTCATCTAGGTTGCTCGGTGGATCCCACCTCAGCGGGACACAAGAGCTTTAGAGGGCTTCTATACACCTCTGCAGGAGGACTTCTACAGAGCTTATGTTGACAGTGGGATCGTTTTCAGACCACAGAGGGTTTGTCGACTAGAGGCTCTTGTTGCAGTTGTTGGCGAGCAGCTCTGCACTCATATCTCCTTTCTACTAGGATTGTCAGATCTTCTAGGTCAGACAGGGGCATACTGCGGCACGTGGGTCATGGAGTTTTACTCTTCACTTTGGATAGACCCTGCTCACGAGTTTATCCACTTTGCATTCAGAGGTCGTGACCACAGACTATACAGTACCACGGTACGGGAGATTCTAAGGCTCCCATCTTCAGAGACGAGGATCCACCAGCTCTGTTTTGGTCAGACATGACCACCGAGGTGTCCTCACGGTGCCACTATACCACCTACAGACTTAGTCAGACTGTGCTTTTCGCGAGCCATTTGGTGAGGGGTCCAGACACACACCAGCTATGATGACTCCTATTGCTAGAGTTCTTGATGCTATTATGAGGAGGACACTGCTTCTGAGGTTGGGCTACCGAGAGGGTTTGACTTGTATGTAGCTTTGGGTAGTTCACCACCTTGTCTCTCAGACTCCATTTGATATTTGGGATTTGATGCTCTGTGAGATGGAGGATACGCTAGTAGAGGGCTTCAAGGGTCACCGTCAGCTACCCTATGCCCATTGGATTTGTTCACACAATGCTTCAAGAGTCAGAGGAGGACACTTCTCAGTTTTTGCTCACTCCACGTTCCTCTGCACCCGACTCGACTGCTTCTATTCCTCCTTCGGGCCCTTAGTTTTTGGCTCTTGATGCCAAAGGGGGAGAGAGAGTTTGTAGATTCAGGGGGAGCTACGAGAGAGGGTTTCTTGGTTCTTTGTGTGCTACTTTTATGCATCATATTTAAATTCCTGCACTTGCATTGTGTGACGTGTGTGCTTGTGAGATACTTGAGTAATATGTTGGTTATCTTGTCTACATTATATCATGTCACTTGATTGGTTCTAGCTCATAATGTTTTGCTTCCGTGTTTTGCTCCGATTTCATATGAGCTATGCTATTGTGTACTAACTCTTCTTGTTTCATCTTATGAGTACACCCTGTTGGCTTGGAGCACATAAGCAATCTTAAATCTCTATGTTCTTATTGCCTTTTGCTTATGTGAACCAAGCATGTTCGAAAACCTCATCTCTTAAATCTACATACTCATGGTGTTGTCATCAATCACCAAAAAGGGGAAGATTGAAAGCATCTAGGCCCCTAGAGTGGGTTTTGATAATTGATGAAAATGCAACATTACTATGACTAATGTGTGTTTTGCAGAAACTTTGGTAAGTTAGGTCATGGGAATGGTGACTGTTTGGGCACTATGGTTTTCATGCCCCTTGATGGAAATCGTTTCGTTTTTAAAGGATTAATGACAAGGTTAAGGACAAACTAGTTCTAAGTGCCTTTTGGTGTTGGAGAGGCATTTAGAGTAACTTAGGACTTCGCTTTTCTCCTTTGGCCATACTATAAAGGGGGGCATGAGTGAGTAGCTTGACCTAGGTGAGTCTATTTGTTTAGGTGTGGTGCACACTTGTCAAACTTAGCACTAGGTAGCTCAAGTGAAGCCCAAAGATCATTTGGAAGAAACTTTGTTCAGGCTGCATCACGATCTGGAGTAATTTGAGCCATTTCTCCTTGATCGAACGTGGTTTCTGTCTTGACCGGACACGTCCGGTCAGTGTAGTGGACTGTAGCGAAAAGCAACATCATGACCGAACGCTGTGGCTCGCCTAACTGGACGCGCAGGTGGCGCGCTCTACAGTTAGGAGAGCTAGGGTCAGTAACCGGACGCTAAGCCTGTCTGACCGGACGCCACTATGGCCGAGTCCGGTCAATGTACAGAAAGGTTCCAGAGAGGGTTTTGAGCGACCGGACGCGTCCGGTCACCCCTGATCGGACTCGTCTGCGCGTCCGGTCACTCAGCACCCTTGATTTTCAAATCGACCGTTGCCACCGACCAGACGCGTCCTATCACCTCAACCAGCGTGTCCGGTCAGTACAAAAAATGTTGAGTTGGCACTTAATGGTTGGGATTGACTGTGAGGAGTATAAGTACATTCCCTACCCCTCCATTTGAGGTCTCTTGCTCATTTGTTCAGCTGAGAAACACCTTTCATATGCAAGGGAGTGCAAGAGCTCTAGTGAGGATTGAGATTTGAGAATCCAAGATTAAGGACACTCATTAGTGACTAGGGAGTAGCAAGTGTGCATCCACCTTCTCATTAGGCTTGTTGTGGTCAAGTGAGAGTTTACTCTTGGTGATCGCCATCACCTAGACGACTTGGTGGTGATTGGGAGCTTGGTGATCATCCGGCGAGCTTGTGGATGACCCAACTCATCTTGTGAGCGGTTGTGGGTGATTCACTACGATAGAGTGTCAAAGAATCAACCCGTAGAGAGCACTTGATTCTCGCGCGGATCAAGGGGGAGATACACCCTTGCGTGGGTGCTCCAATGAGGACTAGTGAGGAGTGGCGACTCTCCGATACCTCGGGAAAACATCGCCGTGTTCCTAACCCTTTACATTCAAGCAATTTACTTTCTAGCATTTCTTTTGTTGCTTGGTTTACATTCCTAGAAGTCCCTTGCTAGACTAGGATTGGAACTTAGGGTGCAAAACTTTTATCGGTAGAATCACTAGGAACACTTGTAGACACTAGGGGTGAATTATGGCTTAGTAGGATTTAATTTTTGCAATAAATTTTAGAAAAGCCCAATTCACCCACCTCTTGGGCATCTTGATCCTTTCTAAGACTCTAGAAGACTCGAGAAGCCACCCCCTTGGAGGATGGGGTCCACCTGTTAGGTGGACAGGGTGCCCGCCCACATCATTAGGGCGCCCGCCCTACCCCTCAGCCAATCAGGGCCGAGCTCGTGGATCATGCCTCTAACCGCCTTTGAAGATCAATCTACACCGTGCATGAAGGCCGGTTTGATCCGAGGGCTCTGGTGCATTTGAGGAGGCTATATAAGCAAGGCCATACCCCTAGGTTGGAACCCTAATTCATTCATTATTATTATTATCAATAGGAAGCCATCATCAGAGCTGGGGTTTAGAGATCTCTCTCCACCAGAGAATTAGAATAGCTACTCCAATACTTCAAATTCTACAAAGATTTAGACTAGATAGATTCAAGAGTTGGGCACCTGTGCCCAGGATTCATATTATTGTCTACAAGTTTGGTACTATCTTGTATCTTTCTCTATGACTTTATTCTAAATATCATTATGTTTCTATTTATTATGTTCCTAGTTTGCTCTAGTTCTATATTTGATAAAGTTATGATTGATGATGAGGTTATGTATAAGTTTGCAAAGCGCTTAGCTTTTTTCTCAAGGGAGTTAAGTGGTAGATTACATGTAGGCGTGGTGCCTAGATGCTGTTTACCTGCAAATGCATCCTATTGGCTGGGTCGTGTGGTAGTTCACAGAAGTGACAGTTTCGTTGAGTCTTATATGATCCACCCCCCGTTAGTAGGACATGCAGAATTGGTATTACGGGGGAAGTCATGCTATGTTCTGGCTTTCTTCAGTGATGTTCCTTATACATAGATGAAGAGTCTTTTGTGCTATATATGATAGTGTATGTGCTAGAGTAGATGAAAGATTTAGTTGATTAGAACCTAGCTAGAATTCAATCTTTTGCCTAGTCAGATGTCTACCTACCTTTATAATGAGTAGTCTATCTCTAATCTATGCGTGTGTTATCCTCTGAGCTTATCAATTCATTATATATTTATTTATCATGGCTTACCCCCTGTCAAAGCAAGTGACTGTGTGATTGATTCTCATGAGTAGTCATGTTTTGCAAGTTCATCTCTAGTTTAAGTCATTAGTTTTTTTTCCTTGAGCTAAATATAAATTAACGATACCTAGAATATTTCCTAGTGAAGTGCTACAATGGTATTTAATCTGTGCGTTTGCATATCCCTTATTTATTTTCTAGAAGAGCATTTATAATACCAACACTTCTGGCGCCATGCTAGGGATGACAACCTAGTACTTAAAGTGGTGTTCGAAGTGTCAACAATCTTGACCAAGAGATTAGAGATGTCTATGATGGGTGAATTGAAGTTCTTCCTAGTTTTTCAAATCAAGCAATTAAAGGAGGGGACTTTCATTAGCTAAACAAAGTACACCCATGATATGCTCAAGAAGTTTGACAAGGTGAATGCAAAGCCCATCAAAACTTCCATGCCAACCAATGGACATCTTGATCTAAATGAAAATGGGATAGCCGTGGACATCAAGGTATATCGCTCCATGATCGGCTCACTACTTTACTTATGTGCATCTAGGTTGGACATAATGTTTAGTGTGTGCATGTGTGCTAGATTTCAAGCTAACCCAAAATAGAGCCATTTATCGGCCGTTAAGAGAATCTTAAGATATCTAGTTCACACACCAAACCTTGGCTTGTGGTATCCTAAGGGCTCCAAGTTCAATCTACTTGACTATTTGGATTCTGATCATGGCGGTTGCAAAGTAGATAGAAAAGCACTTTGGGGACATATCAATTCCTTGGACGGTCCCTAGTGTCTTGGAGCTCTAAAAAGCAAAATTGTGTAGCCCTATCCATTGCCAAGGCCGAGTATGCTGCAACCGATGCATGTTATGCTCAACTACTTTGGATGAGGCAAACCCTTCAAGATTTTGGATGTCATTTCACCAAAATCCTATTATTGTGTGACAATGAAAGTGCCATAAAGCTTGCAAACAATCCTGTAAGCCACTAAAGAACAAAACATATAGATATCCGACATCATTTCTTGACAGACCATGAAACCAAAGGAGATAACGAAATTTGCCATGTGCGCACCGAAAAACAACTAGCCGATATCTTCACTAAGCCTCTCGATCAGTTAAGGTTTTATGCGCTACTTAGTGAACTAAATATCCTTGATTCTCGTAATGTGGTTTGAAATATTGCATGCCTCTGATTGACAACCTAGCGACATAGAAAAAATTTGCAAAATTTCAATAATATGTGTTTCAAAATGATTTATAAAATCTACTCTAAGTGGCATGACCATTGTTTGTATTTTTGATTGCTTACTGGTCATGATACTTAGGGAATATGTGTCCGTGACTGAGGTAAAGAGAGTCAGAAAGTTGTAGCTAAATTCCTATCAATTTGAAAGGGCGGTAGTGCCGCCCATTATGGCCGGTAATGCCACCCTCTGAAAACTGCTCCGTTTTCTGTCAAATTTGACTACATCGTGGAGCCATTTTTCTTCTATATATTTCTTCTCTCGCTTCGCGATTCTCTCTCTCTCGTTCCCTCAGTTCTGTCCGATGCCGCCTCCCTCCTCTTCTCTCTTTCTCTCTCGCGAGGACAGGGGCGACACCGGCCTTCCCACCTACGGTAGCAACTCCGGCATTGTCACCCAGACCTCTGGCCTCTCTTCCTCACCGCTGGTGGCCATTGCAGCCTTGGGCAGGGCTGCTCTCTCCCTCTCTTCCCTTCTCTCCATTGTTGGAACTCAAGGTGAAACCCTAATCCTCTTTGATCTATGCAATGTGATGCTTCTGGTCCTGGATTTCAGTTTCTAGGGGGAGCATGGTGGGTTTAGAAATGGTTTTTGTGGTTGAATCAAATCGATTTGATAGTTCACCAGTTGGATGAATTGGGTAGGGCGGTAGTGCCACCCATGGGGGCCGGCGGTGCTGCCCTAGTAGATTCCACCTGCCTGACCCCAATTCATTCAATTGATGAACTCCTAAATGGACTGGATTCATCTATCAAAATTATTCCAGCAAGTTTTTCATGCTCATCCTTTCAAGTCCATGGCTAGGGTTTCATGTATATTTCTTGTTGACTATGATTTAGAGATTGTGGTAGAGAACAAAAGTAGTTGGAAGTGGGATTGAGCAAGAACAAGAAACTAGAAGTTGATCTTGTGGAGCAACTGAGGGCGGTAGTTCCAGCCTCAGGAGGCGGCAGTGCTGCCCTGCCCGGACTGTTCTGGACAACATGCTCTCAAAATTAAATTCTAAGTTCTTCTTTTTGTTAAAACCTATTTGCAGCCTCTTCTAACCCTCTATCTTGTACAATTTCTTATTTAGTCCATTCTCTTGCGTAGATGGAGTAAGGAGGAGATGATGAAAGGGGCAAGAGGAAGTTGATGACGAAGCAATTGGCCCGTCGAGGTAGAGGGAGAGGTGCTGGCAGCAGTGGTGCTGCTCCTCGAGCTTCAGTTGATAGAGCAGCACATGAGTAGTATATTGCCAAGGAGGAAAGTAATCAGAGGATCAGACATACCATTCTTGAGAGGCCCGACACTCCCGATCACCTTTCTGAGTTTCATGATGGCTATATGAGGGACAACAATGATGAGTTCATCCTCAAAGCTCCACAGGACAACATCATACACCCCATTATTGACTATGCTAAGAGTTGGAAAGGGATAGGTCAAGCTAGAGAGATTGATCCGTATGCTGCTAACAAGCTTCTGGGTAGTGATGGTGATGATGGTGATGATGAGGGCATACATGCAGCAAAGGACGATCTAGCTATTCAGGAGACCTTACTTCGTGTCTAATCTAGGAGACCAAGAGATCCTTAGGCAGTTGGTACTTCCACTTCACCTCCTCCTCGACGCTCAGCGTGCTTCACTTCGTCCACCCACATTGCCAGACGGAGCTCGCATCGAGGAGACTGACAGTGATGAGGAGTGACTTCTCTTCTCTTTTTTGCTCTTTTTGGTATTTGATGCCAAAGGGGGAGAAAATTATAGGGGTCAATCTCTTTTTGACTTCATGTCCTATCCGTTGAGAGTAGTTGTTAGTTTGTGAGTTAGAGAGACAATGAAAAGTCTAATTTATGTAATATTGCTATCTATTTGACTCTATTTGCCTCGGATATGGACATGTATTGAGGTTACCATGTTTAGCTTTTCATATTATTAGTTTATGCTATTTTTATTCATATTATCTGTTGTGTAAATTTGATTCTGATCTAACTACTGACGTGAAGCCGGAGTGCCGCCCTCCTTGGGCGACAATGCCGCCTTGTGCTTCAACAGCCAGACCTTGTGTGCTTGAACTGATACATTCTGTCTTATACATCACGTTTAACCTTGTGTGCTTGAACTGATACATTCTGTCTTATGCATCACGTTTATTCTTGTGACACCATGTTCAGCACCCCACAGCAGGCATGGATGTAGGGGGAGGCCCTAATACACCTAAAAATGTGAATTTTTGCCTTAAATGCTAATTTGAGAAATCAAATCTCCATTCACATTTTCATGGGGAGGCTCCTACACCCATGACTCGAAAATCTCTGTTATAATTTATATCTCTTTGTAAGTTCTAATTGGGTTGTCATCAATCACCAAAAAGGGGGAGATTATAAGTGCAATCAAGACATATTGTGGGGTTTAGCATTGATGACCACCAAATTAGAGGACTAATGAGATTTATCGAGATGACAAGCAGGGAATCAAAAAACGAGGATGATGTACAGGTTGCAGGTGCCTCCAATTACAAAAGATGGCTGGACTTAACTCAAGGAGGTTTAAATTTCTTTATGTTTTAAATTTGTTTTAGGAAATGTCATACTATTAAGAGGGACTCGAGGACAGTTGGTCAACTGTGCAACCAGATGCTCAAAATCCTAGAATAACATTATCATACCCAGCCAAAACAGCGAGCCAAAAATCTTCTGATACTTTCTATTTTGGCTAGGGAGGCAGTGCCACCCTGTAAGGGCGATAGTGCCTGTTTTGGCTAGGGAGGCAGTGCCGCCCATAAATGGCCATTGGGCCCTGGGGGTATTTATACCACCAGGCCCCGCCCACAATGGTCATCTTCTTCATCTAATGATTCATTTTGAGAACTGACAGACCAGAGCTCACTCTCTCTCTCCCTCCATTGTTGCTCCTCCTTCCCTCAAGCAAATTCTTGATTCTAACCATCAAAACTTGAGAGAAAAGGCAACAAAACTCGATTGGAGAGCAGATCCACTGATTCCCAAAGTCTAAGAGCATTTGGTTCACGTTTGGCTGGCGGTTCTAGGGTTTGTTACTCTTGGAGCTTGCTCCTAGCCGGCTAGGCGTCACCCTTGAGCTTGCCAACTCGTGTAGCAGCCTTGGGAGGTTTGTAACCTCATTCTCGAAGCTAAGAAATCACCCCTCATCTCAAGAGTTCATTCTCTTGATTTGAGAACGAGGGTAGGGCAAGCCTTTGTGGCAAGCCTAAGCCTTTTGTGGCTTCCTCAACAATGTGGACTTAGGCAAACCTTGGTGGTGAGCTAAACCACAGGATAAATCTTTGTGTCTTGTGTGTTCTTGCTGGTTCTTATTCTTGCTTAACTATTTTTAGGGTTTGTGAGCTCGATCTACTCTTACGCTAGGGTTCTGTGGTATCTAGTCTTCGAGCTGGACTTTATCTTCATATTGCAAGACTGTGTAGCTCATAGATTCAGTTTACTCTCTGTAAAATCTCTTTTCTGTATGAGCATTATTCGTAGGCCGGTAGTGCCGCCCTGTCTACTGACAAAACTTGGAGTTTATTTTTTACAGGCCTGTTCACCTCCTCTAGGCCTCCTTAACCTTCTAGGAGATTCTACAGTATGTAACGTTTGTGACGGGTGGTAAAGGTAGGTAGGATTGCACTGTTTGTAACGGGCGTGCAGAATGATCTTCATCACAACATTTTGGTTTTTAAGGATATCATCATTAAACCTTTTTACATGGAGGTCATTATATCCATGTGTTGGTCAATTTGGACTGCTCAAAATGATATGATCTTCAGGAATCTTGGGCATTCAGTTGCCTCAACCAAAGTTATTTTCAAGAAGGAGATGGCTCTAGTTAAGCTAAGAGCCAAGAACATATATCAACCAATGTTGGATTTATGGCTAGACAGCTTAGTTTAATTCTCTAAATTTTCTTCTTCACTTTTTATGTATCTTGATTTTGTACCTTGGAAATGCCTGTACTTTTAAAATGTTAATAAAATTCGTAGGGGAAACCCTTCCTATTCACTAAAAAAACTGTTACGAACAGGCGTAGACTGTTCAAAACAGGTATTTACTGCTTACTGGATTCGGTACTGTTTATGTTCGTAACGGGTATGTACGGTTTACTGGACCCGGAACTGTCCATAACGGGTATGTACTGTTCACTTGATGTACAATGATCTGTGAGAGGCACGGTGGTATCCGGCTTTAAGAGTACTAGGCGTGCTGCCGCTGCGCCACGATGAACAATGGAGAAATTATTTTAAATTCACCTGAGCAAAAAAAGCAAAAATGAAAAGTGAATGTCGATGTCGTGGGCATGAACAGTGGTAAAAATAGTGTCAAAGGTGCTCTCCGATCTCCAAATAACTCTTGGTTGAGGGATACTTATATATGTTAGAATATGTTAGATTAGATGTGTATAAAACCGAGAAACTCAAAAAAACAACCCAATTGCAGCTACTTATTTACTTTCCCTTCTCTCCAGAAAACCTTGCCACCTGGAATTGAAGCTGAATTCATTTCTTCCCTCGTAACTTTTGACCGTGAAGAACTGTTGGCGCCCGGATGTTCAATCGGATACTGATTCGTTGGATTGTACGTGGCTCGTGCCGATTCATTTCCCGAACGCCTAGCCCTCCGCGCCCGTGCTAGCACGCCCCTATCTGCACTTGCGGTGCGCGTGCCCACACGAGGACCGCTCAAGCCCCTTCGCTTCCCACGCGCATCTCATGTACAACGCCTCGGTCTACTTTTGAAACATCTAGATGCAACGTTTGCAGCATATATCTAAAGGCAGATGAAACACTTGAAACATGCGTTTGAAACACTTGCAAAAACCTAAAAACACTTGAAAACTATTTCAAAACATAAGCAATATCCAAATAAAAACGCAACATATGTGTGAAACATATGCAACATTCAGATAAACACACTTGCAACATACGTCTGAAAATAGATGAAACATTGGGATAGACGCTTACAACATACGTGTGCAATCATTGTAACATTCAGATCTACTTTTGTAATATGTATATGAAACACTTACAACATACCTCTAAAACATCTGAAACATTTGAAATACACGCTTGCAACATGCTCTTCTTGCAGCAGCGCTGCGTGCGGCGTCATCGGGCATGAGCACGCGCGCGGCAGCCTAGGGTGGCCAGATCGTGGCCGAAGAAACAATAACGGCGGTGCCCGCGCTGTTAGGCAGGTAGGGCAGTGAAGTAAGAGCAGCAGCGAAAGGAGGTCCAATGGAGAGGAAGGATGGCGCCAGCTAGGCACCGGAGCGTGCTGTAGTGGTTGTCGTGGACCACGCCACAATCTGCGGCAGCGTGGATGAGTCGAGGTCGCGTCTCTAGAGTGGAGGTCACGTTGGGAGAGTGGATTTTTTTTATAAACTTCTTGAGTTGAATCGTCGAGGGAAAGACGCAGTGGGCCATTAGGGCCGTCGTGGCCCATGACACCCGGACACCCTAAGCAGAGCATTTCCGTTTGACCGTGTCTAACAACTGCTGGAGAGCATTTTCCTTAGCCATGCATGTTGGAGAGGTTAGCGCGGCTACCGTTCTTTTGGACAGCTTCCAGCACATGGCGAGGTATATAATCCATGATAGTTAGCGGTTGATCTGTTTTCGACCACCACTTGGTCCCTCTCGATCCGAACGGGTCCTGTGGTCCATGACATTTTCGGCCGGCTGCCACGTCCACCTGTTATAGGCGCATGTGCATCAACCACAGCAGGGATTGAGCCAACTACTGCTAGTGAACGTTAGGCCTCAGTTGTCAAGGTTTCTTTTGCTACTATAATACAGCTTGCAATGTACTAATTAATTAAACATCACCCTTATTGAGCTCGCCGGTGCATATATATATAGTTCTTATAAGTCCATGCCTGAATTTGTCAAAGTCGTTGCGAATTCGAGGTCACCAATTTCAACCATTGCAAGAGGAATATAATTGTTCGGGTGATCAGGGGATGCCTTTGTTGACCTTCAAACGTGCAGTTGTGTAAAGACTTAATTACTATGGGAGTATGGGTGATTTTGTTATCTTTTGATTGTCCTGTCACCAGCTTCAATTTGCATGTTTTACGGTTCTGGAGAGAATGGTGAAACGTATGTGTGAGCAGTGCAGAGACATGACTCTTTTTTTTTGCGAAGGGAAGTGGGATTATATTAAAACTCAGTACAGTACATCCCAAATTACATATAAAAAATCTGAATTAAAAAATACACAATATTCTATCTAGATTCTTCCATCTTGTTCTTCCCCAATAGCTTCCCTCGAACGTCGAAGCCAAATTACAGTCCTTATGCCGAATTCAACGACCAACCCCAAAACAAATTCTAATACTTTGTGGTATCGATAATCTTTCGAGTGCAACAAGTACTACATCTAAGAGCATTCGTAAATTGTAACCACATTTTTCTACTTGCATTTACTTAATGATCAAGTCAAGAATAGCTCCATTATTGGTGATTCCATTATACTCTAAAATCCTCCACTTGGTCTGCAACTGAAACACCACTATCATAGCGCGCTATTGAGGTAGATTACTACCGCATGTCCTCAAGCACTACAAATAACCATGCGACATTCAATGGAAACTCATCTCAACTCAAACACTTTCTCTAGTGGTAGCTCACAATGGCAGGCACAAAGCTAACATCAATAGCCTTTGTTTTCCTCATGATGAGTATGGGATTAGCCAATGCTGTGAGGGTGGCTAGATACTCTAGTGCTGATGGGTCCGGACAAGGACGGGGAGGGGGTGGATATGTGAATGCCAGGGCACTAGGTGATAGTAGTCCTTATGGTGTCCATGCAACCGCTGGAGGGGCTGGTGCAAGTCATGGAACTAGCCAATACGGTGGATCGGGATATGGTGTAGGAAGTGGGACAGGTTCAGGTTATAGCAGAGGAGGGTATTCCGGTTATGGACAATTTTCTGATGCAGGAAGTGGGACAGGTTCAGGTGCTGGATCTGGGTATGGTGATGCAAATCCCTGATTTCCATATCAAGTCAAACTAAAGTTCGGGCCCATCATCAATTCTTGTTTAAAGTCATGGAATTATGATCTGTTTTCTTTGTACTTATGTTTTGTGTTGGCCTTGTATCAGCTCAATGTAAGTCCTTGTATCAGCTCAATGTATTGCTCCACAAAAACTAATAAAAGCTTAGTTCTATCGAAAAAAGTGGGGACTGGAATACCATTGCCGAACGGTGTTGTTAAGATGAACGGTGAACTCGACAAATGTTTTTTTTGACAAAAGGACTAGTGGCTGCCTCTATAACTGCATACATCCGGTTCTTGTTTTTTAGATTAATTGGTCATAATTAACATAAAGACCTCACGTAAACTTAAGAAAATCATAAGCAATGTATATCATAACTCACTACTCCAAAGATGCTTTTTAGAGGTGGCTGGAAACCATATGTAGAGTCCGCCTCTAGGAGTTTGTACGTCACAAGTCACTCGATTTTTTGAGATCAGAAGTCATGTGATTTTTTTAGCATGTGGTCAACAAGGATCGAATCCTCAACCCCCGGACTCACGTGTTCCTCTCTTAACCCCTCCACCCCAAAGTCACTTATGAGTAGGAGGTAGATACATTCCCATTACATTCATCTTACCAAACTTTGAAATAAATATTTTGAACCCTAAATGAATTCAAATGAAAAAGGTTTCAAATGAAAAGTTGTAGATATAATTGAGTACTATAAGTTTGGTTATGGTTGTTTCTCCATCCAAGGTCATTTGAAAATTTTAAATTTTAAAATATGAGAAATTAATAGAAATTTCCTTAGTTAGATGATTTCAAATAAAAAAATTAACTACAAAGTTGTATAGCTGTTGGAGATCTACAACTTTGGTTTTTGTTGTTTCTCCATTTAGATCATTCGAAAATTTTGAATTTCAAAATATGAGGACTTCCAATTGAATTTTGGGACCATTGATTATTTCAAATGAAAAAGTATGAAATGCATTGTTTTAGATCTTTTGGAGGTCTATAACTTTGATTTTGGTTATTTCTTCGTCCAAGGTCATTTTAAAAAATATAAAAAAATAAATTTCAAAATATTGGTAACTTAAAACATTTTTTTTGGCCCTTACATGAATTTTAAGTAGAAAAGTCATCAACTATAAAGTTGTAGATGGCTTCAAGTAGAACAACCACTACTACACTCGCACCCTTCACTACCGTGTCGCAACCCACATAGCAGTCGGATTTTGGCCTCCGCAGTGAGCTAGCGGAAGTAAAAGTCATAGGCTTCACCGTCACTATCTTAGACCGGCTATGATAGTCGCAACCCCCATCACAGTCGGTTCGTATTACTAGCCGGCAGTGATTTAAAATCCCAAAAAAATAGGCCAAAAAATTTTGTTTCATTCCCGGGAAGACCCCTGGCTAGCTGTCACAAGTCACAAGTCACGCGAAAATTTGTGCTCTACGCGGTAGCTGGGATTCGAACTCGAGACCTCTGTCCTCACGCGTAGCTCCCCTAAGCACTCTCTTATAACCACTCCACCCCTAAGTCATCTGTGTCTATATTGCATATCAATTCCCCTAGTATTCACTTTTTAGAATTTAAAATAAATATTTTAAAATGAATATTTAGGACCCTAAATGGCTTCAAATGAAAAACTCATAAACTACAAATTTGTTGTTCTAATCAAGATCTATAACTTTAATTTTGGTTGTTTTGTCATCCGAGGTCGTTTGATAAATTTGAATTTCAAAACGTCAAAATTTCAGCCAGACTTTTGGGACCTCAAATGATTTTAAATGAAAACCTCATCAAGTTTGGTATTGGTCGATTTTCCATCCGAGGTTGTTTGAAAAAAAATGATTTTTTTTAAATTTTAAAACTTCAGATAGAAATTTGAGACTATGAATGATTTCTAATGAAAATGTTGTCAACTAGAAAGTTGTTGCTCTCATCGTGATCTACAACTTTGGTTTTGGTCGATTTTCCATCCGAAGTCGTTTGAAAAAATTGGTTTTTTAAAATTTTAAAACTTTAGATACAAAATTGAAAAAGTTGTCAACTAAAAAATGAAAATATTGTCAACTAAAAAATTGGTTTTTTTTAAAAATGATTTTTAATGAAAAAGTTGTCAACACCTATCAAAGCGGTTGGTAAGACGAAGTGGCGGTGATAGTTCTCATCTCCAACGCTTTGTATTACAAACTGTTGGTGATAGTTATCAAAGCGGTTGGTAAGACGAAGTGGCGGTGATAGTTCTCATCACCAATGCTTGTATTACGAACCGTTGGGGATAAGCTATCACCAATGTTTTAATGATATCAGCGGTGATAGTGGCGTCAGTGATAGGTCAATATGTAGTAGTGAACTTTTATATAAAGTTTGTCTTTGTCCAACTTGATTTCTAAAAACTATGCTTCATCTATCTTTAGAAGTGGGTCAAATTATCATCCATCTCTAGATATTCATTTCAAGAGACAGATAGAATCCCAACTACCTATAGAAATGCCTCAATTTTTAGAGGCATCTAGCAAGCCGAACCACCTCTAAAAATACAGTCGGCTCTAAAATCGATCTCGAGACATGCCAGTGCAAGAACAATTTTTAGAGGCGGATTTTGATTGTGCTGTATCTGCCAAAAAAATCAGTTTTGTAGTAGTGACTTTTCCATCCATTCTTTGCAAAGATATCCAAAGCGGTAACTTTCAGTGTTTTGGTCGCCAAATGGATCATCTGTGTTGTGTCCTCATGTTAGAGCAACGCCTAAAGCCACAACCAATACCCAAAAAGTAGCACGTAACAGTCTCCCATTTTTTACATTTCAATTTTCTATAGGAACAGAACTTGTCCGCTGACGTTGGTGAAATATTTCGCAGAGTCCATGTTCGACACAGCTAACTCGTCGAAACGGAATAGAGTCCGCAAGACCAACCTAGCAACAAAAGATAACAAACTTATAACCACAAAAATTAAGTAGATAATAACTAAATTTTCATTGTTGTAGCTAAAATTGAAATAGCACAGCTATTTCAATGTTATAAGTGCAATATAGCAGTTGTAGTTGACATAGCGGCAAAATCAGCAATAGATTAGCATGAACTCAATCAAAAAGCTAAACCATGCTATAGCCTGCTCCTCGATAAATAATAGACCTATGCTCTCCTGGCTATTACATGTTAATAGAATCGAAAAAATAGTTCTCTGGCATTGTTAGGAGAAAAAAACAAATAACAAAAATGTAGGCAAAAAAACAAAACATCATTTAACTATATTTATTGGACGTACTGTGAATATTTAAAATACTGATATCAATAATATATGGACATAACAATGCCAATTCATGCATGTTAGGAGGTGATGCTAGAGAACACAAGAGGGGAAGAGATATGCCCCATTCATAACATTATTATTATCTTTTCCGTGCAATGGACGGGTATTTATCTAGTGTGTGTATATATATATATATATAAGAAAATATATAAATAAAGAACCGGTTCATACCTTTTTTTTATAAGGCCCAAATCCATCCTCCTTTCTATACTGCCACCGCCAAATGGGCCACGCACCCATGTGTCGCCCAGTGGTGGTTGGTCAAGCAGGCGATGCAGCCTCCCTCTCCCATGCCCCGTGTACTCTTTCACTCTCTCGTGCTCGGCGCACATGTTTGCCACACCGAACCAAGTGCCAACGAGCTAACGTCAACCATCGCTGCCGTGTTCGAGATGGACTCCTTCGCCCCATACCCTCGATCAGGACAGGACCCGTACGCCTAACTTGCCAAGGCACTATGATGTGTTTGGTTGCATTTCTCTAGCTAGCCTTGGTAAAAATAACCCAAGCTTGAGTTAGCCCGTCCAAGTCAAATGCAACCTAATAGTACTTAGTTGTCATGTGCTAGTTAAGCCACGTTCCAGACTCCTTTTGAGATCACGGGTTCTCACTCTCCTCCCTCCAAATCCCTATCGTCTCATTCTATCGTTCCGTCTGGGGAGAGCGGAAACCATAGCGATCCCTTTTGGATTGAGGCGGAGCGGCGGAAGGAGACCAAGGCGCGGCTTCCGCACGAGGTATGCGACCATCCCGTCGCTGATCTAAGTGCTCGTCTCGCTCACTTGTGGAATCGTAGTATCAAGGTTGGGGTTTGCGGGGAGATTGTTGTTCGGGGTTCGGATAAGCTCACGTCTAGTTCATCGGAGGTAGTTCCCCTTTGCGGTGCTAATCCGGTGAACCCGCAGTGGTCTACTTTGAGTGGTGACACTTGGTCGTTCGTGCAGGTTCTGCAGGCCCCTCCGCAGCCTATGAAGACCATGGATCGACGTATGTACCCTCCGAATCGCTTCAATCAAGGGTTCGAAGGTAACCGGGGTGGTGGATATCGTTCTGGATGGCAAGGTCCAAGCAATCGGGGTTGGGTTCCGCGCGGTAGAGACAGAGGCGGTGGTAGATTCCAAGGTCGTAGCTATGGGGATAGAGACAGGAATCTGATCCGTCAGAACGAACATGAGTCACAGGAAGAACAGAAGGAGGAGTCCAATCTTAACCAGAAGGCGGAATCCACTAAAGTTGAAACTTCTGTGAACAATAACTCTCAGAAGGGGGTGAATGATACTCAGACTGTTCAGGATGGGGAACATGAAGCTCCTAGTGAGCAAAATGACAGACCTCTGATATGTCCCATATGTGGAAAGGTGGGGCATGTAGCTAATGCTTGTCCTAGTCCTGTGGTATGCTCAAGGTGTCATAAGGAAGGTCATGTGGCAAGAGCATGCTTAACTAAGATGCCATGGGAGTTCATATCCCCTTTCTGTGGCCTGTCTGCTTATGGTCAAGGTTGCCATGTTATTGAGAGTGCTAGCAATGAGGAGGGGATAAAGGACATGTCTACTACTGCCTTGGTGACTGTCACTGCTGGGCAGGCCACTGCTAGGCAAATTGAAAACGAGTTCAAATTGAAGGCTGGCCCAAATTCTTCATGGAGATGGTTTGCTAAAGGAATTGGAGAAGGTAAATACCAGATGAGGTTCCCTAACTCTTAGAATATTGATGACTTAGCCCATTTCACTGAGATGAGAATGCGGTCAGCTCCTGAGGTGGTCATCAAAGTTGAGAAATGGAATCCTACTACTGGGTCCAAGGGGCCCCTTGATGTGGCTTGGTTCAGAATCACCAACATTCCTTTTGAAAAAAGGTCATATTCTAATGTTGATGGGGTACTGGATTTCCATTTTTATGATTACTTTTTTTAGAGAGAAGTACCACAGGATGGGTATACTGACCCTTCTGGAACAAAATGGATAATCAATGATAGGGGGTCAGCCGTCAGCCGCGCCTGTGACTCCACGAGGTCTCCGAACTCGGACGCGCCTTGCTTACTGGGACCGGCATCTGTTGATGGGTTAAAAATGACTATGTCAGGGTTAAAATTGGCTACAGGGATGTTGCTAAAGTACCGGCATCTGTTGATGGGGTACTGGATTTCCATTTTTATGATTACTTTTTTTAGAGAGAAGTACCACAGGATGGGTATACTGACCCTTCTAGAACAAAATGGATAAGGAATGATAGGGATCAACAAAAGGAAGACTTTCCATCTCCCAAGAAGCAGAATATGGAGCAAGTTAAGCAGGCTGGACAGCCCTCTGAAGCTGGACCAAACAAGACCTACAGTACCAGCAAAGGGAAACAGGTTGTTGGTGAGGGTTCTAGGACTGGAAATCAGCAGCAAGCTTATTCTGAGGAAGACAGTGAAGATGAAAGCTTACTGATGGGAGATCTTGTTGTTCCTGGCTCTGAACAACTGAGGTTTGGGAACTTTGACACTTTGGAACTCAGGAAAGTGGTGTTCAATGAATATGGGTCCAATTTCATGAAATTTAAACAAGATTCCCTGGTGACTATTGAAGCCAAAAAGGCTATATTTGATAGTAAGAGGGAAGACATTTTTCAGTTTGATGACATTATTGGAAAATCTGGGTCAACCAAAAAGTTACCTACCATCATGGAGGACAAAGGAGAAGAAATTGCAGTAAGAGCTACATCTTTGAGCCCTATTAAAGGAAGCCAGGGGGGTCCTGAAGTGGACATGTCCAGTCAGGAAGAGACAAACCAGAAAGCTAGTCAGGATATTGATTGGGAATTGATCCAAGAGGAAGATGAGCCGGATACTGAGTTAACTGAGATGGGTACTGATACTGTCAAGAGAAATATCAAAATCAAGGATACTTCTAAAGAGGATAAAGAGGTAGGTGGGCAAAGTGCTGAGTCAGATGAGAGGACTGTGGATACTGTCAAAGGAAATGCCAAAGTCATGGATATTCCTAAAGGGGATAGTGTGGACCAAGATATGACTTCAAAGGAATCCAACAAGCTGGGCATGACTGTCAAAGAGGTACAGACTGATGTTGTAATTGGGTCTGCTGAGATGCTTAATGTATGGGAGAATCAAGCTAGTAATGTGCAAGTAGTGATGGAAAAGGATCAAGAGATGGAGATGGATGGATGGTCCAAATGGCAAGAGGTAAGGCAGAGCAAGAGAATCAGAGACAATGGTGCCTTTCAGCAGAAGATGGGTGATCAAGCTCCTAGCAAGACTCTTCAAGATATGGAACCTGATGGTACTTTAACTGTGCATCAGAACTCCTTTGCAGTTCTTTCTAATCCTCAGATTATTGAATTAGCCACTAAAATGGGGATTCACTCTGAATCCATATCTTTGGAAAAAATAAATTTACTTAAAGACCTGGAAAATGCAAGAATGAGACTGAATGAACAATCAAGTGCTGATCAAAGCATTAATTTGGAAGAGGTAAATCTTCCCTTAGAAGAACAAAACATCCTGGAATGGGGTCTGAAGAATCTGATGAACAACCTATTGTTTTGATTCCTAGTGTGAGAAAAAGTAGATCCTCGAAAAAAGGCAAAAAGAAATCCAGAGCTGTTAAGAGCATCCTCTTGATGTTTCTGTTGGCTCTAAAGGGGATAAATCTAAGGTTAGCCCTAGATTTAATCTCAGGGATAGAAACACAATTAAAAAGGTGTATAAATGATTGGTATTATATGGAATTGCAAGGGGGTAGCTAAGAAGGGTCTCAGCTCTTATATCAAGGAGTTGATCTGGGATCATAAAGCTGATTTTATTGGTATTCAAGAAATGATGATAAAAACTTATTCTGAAACTTTTTTTCAGAAAATTGACAATAACAAAGAGTTCAGTTGGTTTTGGACTCCCTCGAATGGTAAATCTGGTGGGATGTTGAGCGGTGTTAGAAAGGATAAGTTTGATGTGGAAAATTTTGATAGTGGTGACTATATGATCATTGCTAATGTTTTTTATAAGAGTCTTAAGAAAAATTGGTCCTGGCAAATGTATATGGACTAGCTCAAGATGAATTCAAAGATAGCTTCCTTGCTGAATTATCTAGTTTTTGCTTTAAGGCCAAGTACCCCATGCTTATTGGTGGTGACTTCAATATTCTGAGATTTAGTTTAGAAAAGAACACAAAATTCCATGATAACAATTTTTCTGTTGTTTTTAATCTGATCATCAACTCTTATGATCTTAGAGAGTTGTCTTTGTCTGGTCGCAAATACACCTGGAACAACAATAGGGAGCATCCCACACTGGAGAAGTTAGACAGAGTGTTAATTTCGAATTCTTGGGAAAGCGAGTTTCCGTTGTGTAATCTAAGGAAAATTCCTAGATATATGTCTGATCACAATCCTTTGATTGTGAGGACAGACCTTTCTCAACAAATAGGCTCGAGGGCCTTTTGTTTCGAAAACTCCTGGCTTCAGCATGCTGAATTTAAGTCAAAAGTAAAAGAAATTTGGGATAGAAAAGTCTATGCTAAGTCTGTTATTGATGCTTGGTGCATTAAGATGGATAGGGTAAGAAAATTCCTGAAAGGATGGGGGCAAAGCCTGAAAGGGCATACTAGAAAATATAAAAACATTCTCAAGGAAGATTTGGAGAGAATTGAGAAACTGGAAGAAGAAGTAACCTTAGATGCTAAGAATCTAGAAAGGAAATCTTTTATAAAAACCGAACTGTTAAGATTGATGGAGGAGGAAGAGAGTTATTGGCATAAAAGATCAAATAGCACTTGGCTTTTAAAAGGAGATTGTAATTCGACATTTTTCCATAGGGTAGCCAATGGGAAGAAAAGGAAAAACACCATATTTTCATTAAAACAAAATGATCAGATGATTGAAGGAGATGATGCCCTAGTGGAACATGCTACCCAGTTTTACAGGGATCTCTTTGGTCCTTCTTCACCTTCTGGTTTCCATATGGAACCTGGGTGTAGGGACCCTGCTGAGATAGTTACTCAAGAAAAAGAACTGGAAAAACCTTTCTCTGAATTGGAAATAAAAGAGTTTGTATTCTCTATGGAGAAGAATTCAGCTCCTGGGCCTGATCATTTTCCTATTGAATTTTATCAACACTGTTGGGAGATTATTATAGAGGATTTGATTGCCCTTTTTGCTGATTTTTATCATATGAAGTTAGACATTGGTAGAATCAATTATGGCATCATAACCCTTTTGCCTAAAATCAAAGAAGCCAACACGATTAAACAGTACAGACCTATTTGCCTGTTAAATGTCATTTACAAAATTTTCACTAAAACTTTAATGCTGAGATTGGATAAGGTCATGGGTAGGATTTTTAATAGGAGTCAGTCTGGTTTCCTTAAAGACAGAAACATTATGGATGAGATTTTAGCCATGCATGAGATACTCCATGATACTAGGATCAAGAAGAAAGATAGTTTGATTCTTAAACTTGATTTTGAAAAAGCATATGACAAGCTTAGCTAGGACTTTCTGTATGAATGTCTCAAACAAAGGGGTTTTGGGGCTAAATGGTGTGATTGGATTAAACTTGTGATGAGCTCTGGTACTGTTAGTGTCAAACTGAACAATACAATTGGTAGGTATTTTAAGTCTGGAAAAGGTGTTCGACAGGGTCATCCTATGTCTCCCTTCCTGTTCAATATTGCTGCTGACACCCTAGCCAAAATGATTACCCTGGCTCAAAGAAACAACTTAATCGAAGGCCTGGTCCCAGAATATATTGAAAATGGTGTTGTTGTCTTGCAATATGCTGATGATACAATTTCGTATATCCAGGATAATAAAGAGCATGCTTCTTACCTTAAGCTTCTTTTGTATTTATATGAAGACATGTTTGGTCTTAAAATCAACTTTGCTAAGAGTGAGGTCATTATGGTGAGTCAAGATGAAACTAAGAGTCTTGAGTTCTCAAACATGTTCAATTGTGCAACTGGTAAGTGGCCTATTAAGTCCTTAGGAGTCCCTATGGCTGGCTCTAGATTACATATTGCTGATTGGCTACCAATTATTGAAAAGATAATGAAAAGACTAGATGGGTGGAAAGGTAGCTCTTTGAGCTTAGGGGGTAGACTGGTGTTAATTAACTCTTGCTTAAGTAACCTGCCAGTTTATGCTATGTCAATGTTTTGGCTGTCTGTGTCAGTCCTTGACAAAATGGATACTGCTAGGAAAAATTCTTTTGGCAAGGAGGTAATATGAAGAAGAAGTATCACCTGATTAAATGGATGAAGATTACAAAGCCTAAAAATAAGGGTGGGCTGGGTATTAAAAACTTGAGGAGAATGAACATCAGTTTATTGTGTAAATGGTGGTGGAAAGCTGAAAATGGTGAAGGCATTTGGCAAGATATTATCAGGAAAAAGTATATGAAAAAAGGGATGATTGTTTTTCTGTCTAAAAATTCCAAGAATTCCCCTGTGTGGAATGATCTTTTAAAGGTGAGACATATTTACTTAAAAGGGAGATCCATGATAGTGGGAAATGGTAAATCTACTAGTTTTTGGCATGATGGATGGTGTGGGCTTGTCTCCTTAGCAGACAAGTTTCCTGATCTGTACAAGATTAGTTGCGAGCAGGAGTGCTCGGTTGAATACATGAAATTGAAAAATTGGAGACTTTCTTTCAGGAGATGGCTTCATGAAGACCTTCAATGTCAATTTAGACGACTACATGACATTGTGTTCCGGTATGGCATTAATTCTGATAAAGATCAGGCTAAATGGGATTGGGAAAAATCTGGTTTGTTTTCTGTTAAATCAACTTACAAGTTCTTATGTAGACATGATTATGGGCCCAGTTTCAAGATGATTTGGAAAGCTAAGATTCCTTTGAAAATTAAGATTTTTATGTGGCTTGTATCTCAAAACGTCATTCTTACTAAAGACAATTTGATTAAGCGTAGATGGAAGGGTAATAGTTCCTGTGCTTTTTGGTCTGAGAATGAAAATGGTGGTCATTTGTTCTTTGAGTGCGCGACGGCCAAATATGTTTGGGGCCTTTTAGCCCATTCTTTGGGGTCTGATTGCAGACCGAATAGCATGGAACAGTATTAGTTTTGGATTCACAAAATTTTACCTCAAGCTCCAGATTTGCATGCAGTTAGGTTAGCTGCTGTTATCTGGGCCATTTGGTGTACAAGAAACACTGTATGCTTTGACAAAAAAGGGTAAAATCTCCGACGGAGATTGTTTGTTTGATTTGTTCTTTCCTGACATATTGGGCAGGTCTACTCAAAGAGGGCCTGAAGGAGCAAGTGATCCAAGGTGCTGAGGTGGTGAAATCGACGACGCTTTTTTCCACAAGAAAGATCTGCAATCGCATACGCGGGAGGAGCACCAGCTGGTTCTGTTCGCTGGATGAAAAGACTCAGTTAGTTGAAAGCTAGGATGGCAGTTTGACATTAAACTTAGTTCATGAGGAATGCTTTTGTACTTCTCATTGTTAGGGAGGAGTTGTGATATGTTGGTAGCTTGTTCCGGTGCGTTCAGACATATGTTCCCTTGGTGATCATATGTCTGGATGGTTTTATTCTCGTATGCGTTATGTTATGGTTTCTCAACTCTGACGTTGTAATTTCGTTGCCATGGTAATGAAATTTGGTTTTACCGGTGTGGGAAAAAAATGTGCTAGCTAAGCCTATATAGGTTAGTTTTGGTTTGGTGCCTGGATTATTTGGTACTATTACCTCTTCTTTACAACGGTGACCTTACCTTCATCTTCTCTATTCACCACAATGGTGGCGGAGGCTGAGGAACTCGATGGTGGCTGCCCCACACGTGCGGAGGAGGAGGACCGGATGCGGCCGCCGCTGATTCGCCATGAAGGAGCAACACCATATGCGGCGGCCGCTGATTCGCCGCGAAGGAGTAGCACTAGATGTGCCCGCTTGCCAATTCGCCGTGTGACACCTCCACTGCCAATTTGCAGGACGCTACTGTCATCCGGGAGGTGACAGAAGCGCGGGTCCGAGCACTAGACGATCAGCAGGGTAGAGGAGGAGCGCGGAAGCGGCGGCTGGTGGGGTGGAGGTGGAGCATGAAAGCAAGGCTCGTTGGCCGGTGAGGTGGAGGAGGAGCGTGGATCCGGCGTCCGGTAGGGGAGAGAGAGCACATAAGCAGGGGTGGCGGTAGGTGGAGTGGAGGAGGAGCGCGGATCTGGTGGCTGGTAGGGTGGAGACAAAACGCGTGTAGGAGGTGAGCGGAGTTGGGTCACGAGCTAGGCGGAGCTAGGCTTCGTGAGAACGAGGGGATCGGCCGTTTCCTATGAGCCTGGCTAATTGATGGTCAATGCATTCGTTAGGCCAGGCTACAGGCCCAAAACAGCAAACAAAAATCCTGGAGCTTGGATAGTCGGTCTAGATGACTTTCTGTAAATGTAAGAACCATCTCGCCATGCTTTCTTTGTCCTGATAGCTTGATTTTCTATAGGCAAAATAATGGCCGTACAACTTCATTCCTTGATGATACATGCCCATGTGATAGATCTCGAGATTAACGAAGTTATAGAACAAAAGTCTCGTTGTGAGCGTCAAATCTCGAGATTGACAAAGTCGGAACGGGCGCCTTGTTGTGAGCCGGCATATCTCAGGATTGACAAAGTCAACACGTATGTCTCACTATCGATGGGCGCATCTCTTATACCACTAAAAATAGCAACATTAAATTATGGAATACAACCACTAGTACAGGACTGGGTTGCAATCCCGATTGAGAAACACTCTTTAGTCCTGGTTTCCCAAACAGGGATTGCGATGCCGAGACTAAAGCCCCCCCTGCGATGCCGAGACTAAAGCCCCCCCCCCCCCACTTAGACCCGGGCCGTCCAACCAGGATTGAATAGGGCCTTTTTAGTCCCGGTTACTTATACCAACCGGGACTAAAGAGGGCTCTAGGCCGAGCCCAAGGGCGACCACCTCCTGTCCCGATTGGCTATACCAACCGAGACTAAATATCCCCTTTTCTATTTTTTCTTTTCTTTTCTTTTACAATTTCTTTGCGTTTAGTCTGTTTTCCTTTCAAATAGTTTTCGTACTTGTATTGTATGCTATACTATTGTACATCATCCATAAATAAGATTGGAACTAATTAAGAGCTTATATATTACAATGATCATCTCCATTCATCAAGTTCATACAAACCATAATAATTTAAAACAAGTCATTACAAACAAGATGCATGTCTAAGTACACCCCAAAGTTCATGAACTACGTACACACCAAGTTCATGCAAGCACAAGTACATCACTGATAAAGTTGACTGTGTCGTATTATGAGGTCGGTCAAGTGCAGATCGCTGATGTGGTATCCACAAATGTCATTGACGAAATTCAAGGCATGCAATAATGCACTCTCCCTTGCTTCAAAAGTACGAGCACAAGGTCTACTCACAACGGTGAACGGCAGTGGGTCAGATTGTCCCCTCTTACTCGTAAGCAGCTTCGCCTGAAATCCTTCCGTAGTGAGTGTTGGCCAATCATCGGCATATTTCTATTCATAACCCAATGCATGCATTGTTTGGTTAAGAATGGCTTCAAGGCTACAACCTGCGTAGGTTACGTCATAGTCCTCAACCTGTAGTTAAGTGTTGGCAGAAAAATAGATATGAGAACCAAGCTTTCCAATAACAACAAATCTTGATACAAGCTAGGAGTTTGACTTCGACTTACCACATCATTGTGGTTGTTCCGAGCCATCCTTACACAAAAGCCCGCCAGATCATGATAAGAGCCCGCATCGATAGATAGTATCCTTATGGAGGAATAAGTAGACAGGTTGTACCCAATAGTGCAAGCTTGTTTACACATGCTAGGACACCATATTTTATACAATAACCTGATCAGATGCCTTTCTTCCCACCTCTGAGATTTGTACAACGCCACCTCTACCCCTCCTAGCTGTGATGAAAAAGCCAACTCGACATTGCATCAATTGACCATTGTCTACCTCAAAGCATTCAACATCCACTTCCTTAACCCCGAAATATGATAGTATCTCTTCAAGCCAAATGACTTGGTCAATTCTCTACGGTACATTTAAGAAACACATATATATACATATCAGAAAATATATTTATACAAGCGTATTTGACATATTAATTTATTGGAAACATATAAAGTTGCCTACTATGCTTGGATGATTGAAGGGTATATTCGACAACACTACTGATCGAATCCTTTCCACGATACGTAGCCACTGAAACCTATAACCTCCAAACAAATCCCATGCTACAAGTTTACAACCTAGTCCAAGTTTTTTTTTAAAAAAAAAAGTGATTGGAGCTTTCATTTAGTTCAAACAAAATTGCCAAGATTGAAGTTAGTGCTTGAGGCCTGAGACAACACGTTTTGGAAAGGGCACTGCACGATGCATGTGCACGGTGACCCCCCAAGTTGCTGCTGCTTGTTACAAGTTTAGGGTGGTTTAGTTGGTGAAAAGTTTTTTGAAAAAATGCCACATCGGATGTTTCGTACGATGTCGGAAGGGGTTTTCGGATACTAATAAAAAACTAATTACATAGCTTGCCTGAAAACCGCGAGACGAATTTATTAAGCCTAATTAATCCATCATTAGCACATTGGTTACTGTACCACTTTAGTGTTAAATCACAGGCTAATTAGGCTCAAAACGTTCATCTCACGATTTCCAACCAAACTGTGCAATTAATTTTTTTTGTCTATATTTAATGCTGCATGCATGTGCCGCAAGATCCATTACTGTAGTTTTTTATGAAAAGTTTTTGAATCTAAACAAGGCCTTAGCAAAAAGATTAAACAGACATGCTGTGCATTTTAAAGCACACAGATGCAATCCTAGCACTGTAAAAGCCGAGCGATAGATGTATAAAAAAAAAGAGCCGAGCGATAGGAACATTTTGCATGGTGATTTCAACACTTAACGTCTTGACCATTCGTATACTTTGTATATAGGGCGCTGCATGCTTTCAGTTCAGTGCATTTGCCATTGGAACTTTATTTCATCTCTGGCAGAATAAACTGCTTCTACGTACTTGACATTGCCAATGTGACATTGGCACATTGCTCAAACATGATTTCAGACAACAATGATCAATTGGGCACTAAATACTGCCAGTGGAAACGATAGACTAATTGAGCCACACATTGTAGACGCAAAACAAGCAAGAAAACACAGGCCAGTGGACTAGGTAATCTTGAGATGTTACGGTTAATATAAGACCTTCCTGTGCTTTGGTAAGACGTAGCCTCCGTACTAGACCGGCTATTTTTCTGAGTAAGTCTCGATAAGTCCTTGCCACGTTGTTGAGTCTGGTTGGGAGATGACCCAACTTCCTGGAAGAACCTTGAAATAGGTTCAAATTAATCTCTTGAAGAGTTGATGCTGCGTTTCGGAGTCCAACTGGAAAAGAACTCGGCTTGTCTCTAAAGGAACCCGGATCAGACTTTGAAGGGGAATCCGACCGGGACACTAAGTCGAGTCTGGTTGTCATCGGAGCCTGAGTCGATTCGGACACCGTAAAGCCTGAGAACCTTTCGGCAAGATCTTCGGCTGACCCCGTCGGAAGAGTGAATTCCTTGTGGGCTTCCTGGGTTTCGATGAGGCGTCCTTGGAGGTTGCCCTCATCGTCCGCCTTGCAAACCCATGATTCAAAGATGAAGATTGATCCCGTTGTGAAGATCATGTTGTCAAAATTCGTAGAGTTCTTGATCGCGATTGCACCGAAAGCCCCTACCTAGCGTGCCAGCTGTCGGTGTTTGACCACCGATAGCCTATCACGGGGGTACCCGGGACAATTGTTCGGGCTTCGGCGTATGCTAGAGCTCGACGGTGAACACAGAGACAGTTGATTTATACTGGTTCGGGCCCTCGATCGTAATCGAGTAATAGTCTTTACGTCTCGTCAGCGATTGCATTGAATTGATTGTGTTGTATTTTTCTCGTTATAGGGGTGCCCACGCCCTCTCTTTATATCTTTAGAAAAGGCTGTGGTGCGGTTACAATCCTAGTCAGATCCAAAGAAGGTGTCCTGAACTAAATACAGAAGTTACTTTCCATAGGAATCTGGCCAGTCTGGCCTATTCTACTCGGATTCGGTATAGCAGACGCTGCACCACTCCTTGCTCCAGTCCGTGGGCTAGGCCAGGGCCCACGACTCATAGTCATATCGCTGGAGAACCCTGTAGGTCCCGTATTGACATTCAGTTGCTTCAATCTCATGTTGTAGTAGTTGCTCCATGTTGTTGCAAGTGTTTTTAATCGAGCGTTGTTTCGTATGCTCCACACATTTAACCTATTGTTGTAGCAGTTTGTTCCATATTGTTGTAATAATATGTTCATGGTGTTTCAGCTGCTTCAGCCTAATGTTGCAACAGTTGTTCCGTGTCGTTGTAATAATATGTTCATGGTGTTTCACCTGCTTCCGCCTAATGTTGCAGTAGTTGTTTCCGTGTTGCTGCAATAATATATTCATGGTGTTTCAGTTGCTTCAACCTAACCTTGCAATAGTTGTTCTGTGTGTATTACACGTGTTTTATTCTAGCTTTCTATGTTGCTCGGGCGGGGAGGGACGAGCCGAGGCGGAGGGGGGCGTGTGGTTTGCCGAGGGCCTAGAGGGCAGTGGTGCGGGGTCGGCAGACGCGGGTGTTGTGGCCATGGGCCACGCTGGGCAAGCAGCATGCTCGTCGTGAGCTTGGGGCGGGCACAACGGACTATGGGTGATCTGGGGGAGTGCGAATGGGGGTCGGGGGGCATGTTGAGGGCACGCGGAACTGGCAAAGGGACGCGCGCGGAACTGGGAAGGGTGCGCGCTGGGGGAGTGCGTTCACGGAACCGTCCGATGGATCGGGTATCCATCGGACATCCAGGCGCCAGTGCTCCCGTATTTTAGTCCTCAGCACCGATGTATGTAGATTCTTCAATGCCAATGTTTTTGAACTCGGCATTGCTTCACACAATGGCACTACCCGATGCCAAAAGTCACTTTTCCATGTTTTGGCATCACTTCTCACTCACATCGAGGGTAGTCTTGGTTGTAGGAACTAAAGTTTAATAGGTGTCATATCGGATGTTACATGGGGTGGCCCATGAGGTGTTTAGATACTAATAAAAAAATAAGTTATAGATTTCGTCAGTAAACCGTGAGACAAATTTATTGAGCCTAATTAATCCATCATTAGCACATTTTTACTATGGCAATTAGGGATTAATCTGTAATTAATTATGGACTAATTAGGCTTAAAAAATCATCTCGCAAATTAGTCTCAATCTATATTTTTAGTTTCGTAAATAGTCTACATTTAATACTTCATGCATATATCAAATATTTGATATGATAGGGACTAACGTTTAGTTTGAGTAACCAAACACCACTGCAGGGAATGTTCACTTGGTCCTCGTCACAGCACCTGATCATAAATCCAAAGTTCCAAACATTACTGCTGCTGCTGTTACAGTACTGCCACTACTACCAAATCTCTCCGATGAAATGAACAGTGGTCTGAGATCATGCGAGCACCAATACTACTCTACACGACTTATAAGCTACCAAGGCCTGGTTTAGTTCTAAAATATTTTACGAAAAACAGTAGATTCTTCGTCATATTGAATCTTTGACACAGGTATGAAGTATTAAATATAGATAAAAAATAAAATTAATTACATAGTTTAGACGAAATTCATGAGAGGAATCTTTTAATCCTAATTAGGCTATGATTAAACACTAATTATCAAATAACAACGAAAATACTACAGTAGCATTTCGTAAAATATTTGAGGAACTAAAGAGGCCTAGGTTGGAGCAAGACGCACTCTCGTCACGGGAGCTGGAGTCGGCCGCGCCTCCCGCGCTGCTGGACCGGAGCATGCGGGCAGCAGCCAGCAGACGCCCCGTCGCCCGTCATGCTGGAGTCCCAGCCGCGTTGCTACCCCGTTGCCCGTGTGGTCGGAGCCCTCGCTGCTCGGGCGCGTCAGGCCGCCGTCGCGTGCGCTTCTGCGTGGTCCGGTGCGTCCACACAGGACCTTTGCTGGAGATGCGGCGCCGTGCTGCCCTTGCCCTGCCCCTGCGCGCTTTGGAGGTGCAGCGCCTCCTGGAAACGAGAGCAGCCTGCAGCCTGGAGCATCTACCCAATTAAGCGCTAATCATGGACCTCTCCTCGGAGACGACGGACCCGCCGCTGCCGCCGAGGCTCCGGTACGCGCCGCTTCCAGTGGACAGGGTTAGCGACCCCGAGGACCCCGAATGGGGCAGCCGATGATGCCCTAAAGCATCCCGCCGCGTGTGTGTCACGCGCTACGGCGTCAAGTTCGTCAGCATCGACAGCCAGCACTGGAGCAACTTTGGAGTTTGGAATCACCACGTGCTGACGTGGTGCCACAGGTTCCGAATCACCACCTGGTCGCTGCGCGAACACGACTACACGTGGAGGAAAGACGCGACGATGCACGAGCAAGAGTTTTGGGACGCCTTCGATGGCGGAGACCGAATCCGTTTCCCACACGTCCATCCAAGGTTCCCTGTCGTCGACGTGGACAATCCTGACGTCGTCGTCTTCCGACTAGAGGAGCCATGTGCATATCCTGACCAGCCGAAATGGATGATCGAGGTCGACTTGAGGAAGAAGGTCCTGCTGACAGCCACTGCTTACTCCAAGTCCAAGAAGGAAAGTGATGGCCTATCTGGTGATGAGGAAACCATCAACTCTGCTAGAATGAAATATAGTTTTGATCCCATCCCCAGTGAGTTGTCACGGTACCTGGATGGTGGGCAAGCCTGCAAGAAGAGGAGGCAATGACATCTCATCAGTTACCCATTTTTTCGTCTTCTTTTCGAGCAAATACTAGATATTTGAGGGGGCTCTATACAATTGTAATCACACATCAATGTGATGTATCTAATATTCTATCTATCCCTAATATTAAAGAGGCAAAATTTCTCTCACCAATAATTTTTCATCCAAGCTAAAAATCCTAGTGTCTCCGGCCTCGGTCATCATAGAACCATCTGTTTTTTTTTTTTTTTGCGTGGAATATGTTTCCGTGATTCCGTCTGAGTGCGATTGGTCCACCGGCTTCAGCAACGGCAGGATGTTCGACTCCGCCCACCCGTCGAGCGACCGCAGCCCCTCGGGCCTTCACCGGCGCCATCATCGCCTCTAGCCTACACGTGGCCGTGATCATACGACGCCGACGGAAAGCGACTCGCTGCAGTGGTGACCGTGTGTTCGATGATAACGGCGCGGTGCTGGTTGTTGTTAGTACACAGTCCCTGTCGCGGACCGCCTCCGGCCTCCGGCGGGCTGATGTTGAGCAGCGACAGCTCGGAGATGTCAACGTGATCGATCTGCAGGCCTGGGATGGACTCCCTGCAAATCTCTGCGGCATGAATATACAACTCGAATACGTGTTCTATAAAACAAGGATAGTTCAATTTCTAACTCCCTAGCATGCATACAAATCGGGTACGTTTTCTATTGAACACAGGATATTCAAATTTTTAACTCCCTGGCATAAATACAAGTCGTATACGTGTTCACAAAGGATATTTAAATATTAAAAAAATAAAATGTATCTCTATATAATCTCTAAAGAGGGCTAACGCTTGTTGACTTTAACCAGAGATTAAAATTACAGATTTTTGTAGGTCCTCAAAGATCACAGAACTCGATCCTTAACTATAACAACATATGGGTAATAAAAGTTAAAGTTATGATAATATTATGTTCTAAATATTTGTGTGATTTATGATAGAAGGATAAAAGCCAAGTTTCTATTTTAATTCAATATATGGTCGATGGTACATTGTTATATTCATGTCAACAATAACTTATATTATGGATGTCAAAGTCATTATTATAAAACAAATTATAACCTTTTAAGTTTTTTTATATGATAAAAGGGTGAGACGTAAATAACATGTATCAATCTTAATGTTATTTTCACAAACATTTTATTTTTTCACCCGTTGCAACGCGCGGGCATATTTGCTAGTAACTACTTGTATTCCAGCTGGACCCTATTTGGAACACCTTTTGTTCCGCTTCTGGTGGAAAAAAGTAACGAACGGCACCAAATGCATTGCTTCTCCCCGCACTTCCTCTCCCCGCGCCGTTTTTACATGAAATTGGAATAAGGAGAGAGCGAACGTTGAGCAAAATCTCACTGATTCCCCAGCCGAGCCCCCACGCCTCCTTGCTCTTCCTTCTCCCCGCACCCATCTTGCACGCTGTCAGCAGCCTCTTCCTCCTCTCGTTCATCTTCCGTGTTGCTAGAGGCCTCCTCTCCTCGCGCTTGTCCTCCGCGTCACCGTCGATAGGCTCGTCCTCCCTGCGCTTGACCTCCACACCACCAGCAGCTCGCTGCGCTCGACCTTCGCACTGCCAGCTCCCCGCGCTTGACCTTCACGCCACCGATGGGCTCATCCTCCACACGCTCATCCTTCACGGGATCAACCTCCGCGCCCCGGTCTCATCCTCCCCGCCTCGTCATCCACAGGCTCATCCCGAAGCTCGTCCCCGAGGAGCCTATCATCCATGGCGGAGAAGATAGAATGCAACCTCGGAGTCCCCAAACGGTGCGATTTCTTTGATCCAGATTTTTGGGGAACCTAGCTATGGGGGGAAGCTAACTTGATCCGAAGTGAGGTGTCAATAAGTTGTACCAAACATGGCCTATTACTAGCCAACACTTGCAAGTTATTAGCCCCGGTTTGGTACAGCTCTAGCTTCAACAACCTCATGGAGTTGCGATGTTTGTGACTTGTTTTTTGAGCAAAACAATAGTACTTCCGGATTTGCTTGACCTCCCGCCGAGCGCTCCCAACAGGGCGACTCGGGGGGTGACCCACCGGCACCGAGCCAGCGCCCCCCGCTTCTGCCCCCTCCGGCCGCCATCGCCACCCTCCGGCTTGCGGCGGCAGCGGCCTAGAAAAAACGGCCACCGTCGCAGCTCCAACCACCTCCCCTCCCTCCTCCAGTCCTCCTCCACCCCTCCCCTACTTCTCCGGCTGGTCAACTAGTTGGCTAGGCGGATCCGATCCCCCAGAGCCAGATCGGGCCTCCACCTCCCTGGACCTACGTGCGCCGGTGCTGGCCGTGACCGTGGTTGGCCGGGCGTGGGCGCGTCTACTCCCGGCCTTGCCTCCTCGCCGCTGCTGAAGCCGCTACTGTCGTCATTGGTTCTGCGCTGCCAATCCGCGGCCGGATCTAGGGCCTCCTACGCCGGATCTAGCGTCTGTTGTTGTCGGTTCTGCGCTGCCAATCCTCGGCCGGATCTGGGGACTCCTACGCTGGATCTGGCGTCTGGCGCGGTGGAGACGGTCTGGACCCGGTCGGCGCGGCGGCGCCCCTTGCGGTGGCCCAACTCCGATGGCTAGTCATCGTCGGGGCAGATCCGAGCCCTCCATGGCCGGATCTCGCGAGCTCTGCTCTAGATCTGGTGAGGGTTGCAGTGCCAGTGGACCAGCAGGGGGCAGACGCGACGGAGGCCCCCTTCCAGGACCTACTGGTCCGGATCTAGCGTCAGGGCCGCTGGATCTGGTGTCCTTGTGGCTGTTGTGGACAAGCCTCCTTGCACATCTGGGTGTCCACTTCGGCATGGCATCGGCGTGGTGAAGTTACCGAGCGAGACGACTTTGGCGCCCCAGGCGGCGACCGGAGTTCGCTGCTCACCAGCCTGGAAGCCCATTGGCACGATAGCCCCCGCCCCCTCCCCCGACACACGGTGTCGAGTAACGTGCTTGGGTGTCTACCCTTCCCTGGCTTCTTGCTCTGGGCTAGTGGCGGTGGCGCAGTCTACATCATTTTCCTCCCTGAAGACGTCATCAAAGCCTGTCTACACCGTTTGGGTCATCGGGGCAGGTTCTAGGATGAAAATCCTTGTGTGCTCTGTCAACGATGATGGCGTCTGCGGATGTCAGTTTCCATCTTGAAGGCGTCGTTGCAGCGCTCCTGCTGCCGTGCTTCTACTCCTTCCGCTTCCCTACCTAGAGTTGCTCCTTGCTTTGCTAAGCTTGATTGTGCTCCATGCTGCTCTTCGCTTCGGTTGGTCCAGTAGTTGGTGTTGCCGCAGTCGTTTGCTACTCTGTAGCGGATGTTTTGCCGCTATCGCTATTGTTATTCTTGGATGGATGCTTTGCCGTCATGTTGCTCGGGCAGTTGCCATGCCGCTAGTGTTGCTTCGGCCTCCCCTCTCAGGCAGATGCTTTGCTGCTGTGAGTGTGATGGCCCCCCATCCGCGGATGCTTTGCCACGTGGATGATCGTTGTCTCGGGCAGATGCTTTGCCGCCATGCTACAGTCTGGCGGATGCTTTGCCGCTATTATCATGCTGGCGCCCTTGGCGGATGCTTTGCCACCGAGGTTGATGCTTACCTCGTGGCCTTTGCAGTCTTCACTACACTACTGGCTACCGATGTGTTGTCTTCCTGTTTTAGGCTTAGTCGATTGGGGTTTCTAGGTGGAGGGTCTCTCCCCCCCCCCCCCTCTCGTGTTTTTCTTGCTGTTCGTTTGTGCCTATGGGTTTTCGTCGGTAATCCAGAGATTACTTGTGAGTCCTATGTATTACCCTTGTAATATTTTGTTACCTTTCCTCTTAATGAAAAATAGGTTGAACACCCGATCGAGAAAAAAAAAGTTGGGATGTATTTCCACGCAATTGCTCGACAAGATTTGACATATTATATATTATATTTTAAGTATTTTTTGGATGTTTACATAGCATTTGAAAATAACATAACATTCCATTCATCTATTGTTTTCACAAAGTCAAGTGTGCAGTGTAAGTACGAAGTGTCATCTGCCATGAACTGTATGTGTAGCTCAGCTAGTCAGATTTCTTGTGGTGGAACATGTCCATCTAGGTTCAAGTCTTTGACTTAATATTGCTGCTCATATTTTTTAGATTTATTTATTCTAAGATTTTAACAGCCCGATTCTTACAATCCGCAATAATCTATTATACTACCTTCTACAATCAAAGGTGATTAGACTAAACCAGGTTTTAAAATATCACCATACAAAACCGCGGTACGAACTGATATTTAACTTTGTATTGCTAAAAATTTTTGGGAATTTGAATTTGACCCACCAGAATTTGGTCCTACGAACGCGTGCTATCCTAAAACAAGTGGGTAAAACTTTCATGGTAGCCTAACCCTGAAATCTGTTTTCACCTCTCCTCTTCCTTTCCAAGCCGCCGCCACTCCTCTCCTGGTGGCATGCTGAACTCTAAAGTGTTATCCATATTTCCATACTATTTTGTATTGTTTTTAATATGAAATGCTTTAGATATATTTTACGTGATTTTCTCTATGAATTAAGAGTATAATATATAAATTTTGGCTGATTTTTTTCTTGTATCACCAATAAATTTCTAATATTTAATTTTTTTATATTCCTGTTTATCCATGACCACCGCACCAATATTTAAAAAATAACTACAGTGTAAACCCAATAACTTATTATAATTGTTTTACCGGTGACCGAATGAGAGTGCATTGCAAATATGCTATTATTTTAGTCTGTCTATTTGGAACTCAAGTAATCTGTCCCCTTTCATCACTTAAGCAATTCGAGGAATCAAATCACACAAATGGAAAAAAAAATACAAAATCTGAGTGACTCAGACCCTATGGTCACATGAGTAATCATAAAGGACAAATCTCTCAAAAAAGGACATATCACTCAAAAATAACTAGAAACAGAATTCGAGTGAAACATGACTTAAAATCACTCAGATTATGTAACGCCTCTGTCCGCCTTCATGCAATACAAAATACAAGAACAAAAGCAGACAACATGAAGTAATTCTATCAGAATTCTCACTTGAGTTACAGAAGAAATCAAATCACATATTTCAAAGAAAGAAATAAAAACAGACGCAAAAAAAAGGTTTATACACAAGCTGATTATCTAAACAAGATCAAAACAAAAGAACAAAATTTGAGATAAAAAATGAGAGATTGTGATCAAAAGAAATAAGCAAAAATCAAAAACCAGAAATTTTTTATGGTTTTCAAAGCCAAAGAGATTCCGAGGGCACTGCCTCAAACAAACAAAGCAAACAAAAACCCATTTAAACTATGAACCAACAATGAGCCTAATAAAGTTTTTCACTTAGTACTAGTTACATCATTAATACCTAGGAATCAGGCCCGAGCCCATGGGAGTGCAGCCCGTGCAACGGAACAGGGCCCCCAATTTTCAGGGGCCCATAGTTTCCAGCACGTAACTTAGGAAGCCCACTAGTTTTTAGCCCAGACTTCTTTTCCGTCCGTCCATTGCTTCTCTGCTCTTCCATCTTCCCTATCGCCGCCGATTCGGCAGTCGACAAGATCGCAGGACGGCGGCCGTCGGAGGCTCGGAGCGAACAGCGGTGCGGAGTTGCTGCTGGTCGGCATGTCTCCACTCGATCGCCAGGTCCGTAGCCAGCGGGAGTGCAGACTGCAGAGCGACAGGACCAGGGCTCAGGCAGCCATACGTCAAGTCTCCAGGCAGGCTCCAGGTATTGACTATTGAGATATACTAATCTGGTTCACTTAATTTTTAATTTTTCAATATTTTAATCTACGTTGATGGGTGATGTCTTATATAATATTGATCCATCTAGGTGTTCAGTTATCTTTGTTCTGGATTATCTAGTGTTCCAATATTTTAGTCATGTCTTCTACAAATCGGCCTACAAAATATGAATCTGGTTACCAAAAGCTAAAGAAAAAACAAAGAATAGAGGATTTAACTCAATCTCAAAAGGGGGCCATAGATAAATTTATTATAAAAGAGTCACAAGTCGACAGGGAACTGCACTTGATAATAAATAATGACAATGATCCTAGAGATGGTCAGATAGAGACAGAAAATATTGTTGGGGTCGAGGAAGTTCTTATTGATAACACAAACATTAAAATGGATAACAATGCTGATAACATTGGGCCACTAGTACTGGTGTTAACTTGAACACTTCACCAATTGCGGATGTTGATGATTCCTTTCAACCTGATATATTTGATCCTAGATATTGGGATTCCCTTGATCATAAACAAATTGATATTTTAGCACAGATGGACCCTAGAAGAGATTTATCAATTCAGAAAGGTCCTAAGGATCAGTTGGCAAATGAGGGGTTTAATGATTGGATACATCTTGGTAATAGACTTAAAGAGCATGAGACAAGTGCAGATCATGTTTTGAGTATGACAACTTGGTATGAGTTGCGTAGTAGATTGCAAAAGGACCAAACTATTGATAAAGCCGCTCAACAACAACTCGAGAAAGAAAAGGACCATTGGAGAAAAGTTTTGTTCAGAATTGTTTGCATTGTTAAATTTCTTGCCAAGCATAATCTAGCTTTTCGTGGGACTAATAGCAAACTGTATGAAGATAGCAATGGAAATTTCTTGGAATTGGTAGAGATGTTGGCTGAGTTTGACCCAATTATTCAAGAACACATTCGTCGTATTACAAGTGAGGAAACTCATGCTCATTATCTTGATTTTAAGATTCAGAATGAGTTGATACACTTGCTTGCTTCTGCTATTAAGTCTGAAATTATTAAGAAAATAAAGTGTGCAAAGTACTTCTTTGTCATACTTGATTGTACTCCTGATGCAAGCCACCAAGAACAAATGTCTTTAATTATAAGATATGTTGACTCATCTTCAAGTGATGTTCGCATAGAAGAATCCTTTCTTGGATTTTTGGATGTCAACGATACAACTGGGCAAGGACTTTTTGATGTGCTAGAGAATGAACTGAAGCTCCTTGGTCTTGATATAGATGATGTGAAAGGACAAGGTTATGACAATGGATCAAATATGAAAGGAAAACATCAAGTGGTACAAAAGAAACTTTTGGATGTAAATCCTCGAGCTTTCTATTCTGCTTGTGGTTTCCATAGCCTTAATTTAACACTTTGTGATATGGCTAAGACTTGTGGTAAAGCTAAGGACTTCTTTGGAATCATCCAGCGCATCTATACAACTTTTGCTAATTCTATTAAGAAATGGCAGATTCTGAAAGATAACATATCAGGATTGACTCTCAAGTCAGTATCAGCTACACGTTGGGAGAGTCGTGTTGAAAGTGTTAAAGCTATTAGATTTCAGTGCACCGACATTCGAGAGGCTCTACTTCAGGTACCCAATATTGTTGTATTTGTATTTGATAATGATGTACTTATTTTGGCTATCTCCAACTATAACACATTTTCTTCCTATCAATTTCAGGTATCTGATGTTGATAATGATCCAAAAACAAGCAGTGAGGCTAAGGGCTTGGCAAACAATGAACTTGGAGAGTATGAATTTATAGTGGCAATAGTGATTTGGTATGAGGTATTATATGCCGTTAATTTAGTAAGCAAACACTTGCAAGCAAAGGATATGCTTATTGATGTTGCTATTGAGAAAGTGCATGGGCTGATTTCTTTCTTCAAGGGTTATAGGGAAACTAGTTTCTTAGAAGCATTAGAGATTGCCAAAGGAATTGCACTTGAGATGGATATTGGTACAACGTTTCGTAAAAGAAGAGAAATTAAAAGAAAGAGACATTTTGATGAAAACCCAAATGACACAAATACTGCTACACAGTCTGCAGAGGACCTATTTAGAACCAGCTATTTTGTACCTGTTGTTGATCAAGCAATTGCCTCACTTACAAGAAGATTTGAACAATACCAGAGTTACCAAAAAAAACTTTGGTTTCTTATTTACCTCTGAAACATTACAGTCATTGGATGACACGAGTTTGAAATCTTCTTGTGATAATCTTGGGGCTGTCCTTACAAAAGACGGAAAATCTGATGTTGATGCCAATGACTTGTATGTGGAGTTGAAGTTTCTTCAAGATTTCATTCCTAAGGAAAATATGGGTCCTGTTGAAATTCTAAAGTTCCTAAAGCGGCATGACTGTTTTGTTGACCATTCTAAAGTATTGCATATAGAGTTCTGTTGACCATTCCTGTGACCATTGCATCGGCGGAGCGAAGCTTTTCAAAACTGAAACTATTGAAGTCCTATTTGCGTTCGACAATGACACAACAAAGACTTAATGATTTGGCCACAATAGCACTTGAGAGTGAAGTGCCGGAGAAGATTGATTATGAGCATATCATTGAAGATTTCATTTCAAGAAACACTACAAGAATGAGGCACTTCGAGTAAAGATTATGAAAGCAAGAGTTGAATAGGTATGGTTTTTGATATATCTTATTGTGATATATATCATATATCTTATTTATAGTCCTATTTTTTAGGGAGGTAGGTCTCATTTTAGAGTTTGGCACAGGGCCTCGATTTTTGCCGGCTCGGCCCTGCTAGGAATTACACCTGATTAACCATTAAGTACAAAATTAATCCATAGTAACATGATAATAAATTAATTAAGTTCATTATAAGGTGGGGCCATTCTTTTCTTAATAGATATAGATTTTTCTGCTACATTTAACAAGAAGAAAGTAATTATTCCGTGCTTATTAGTTTTGACTCTACAAGATTTCATAGTAGGAGTATTATAAAGGATCCTAGGGCCTACTACCTACTAGTAGGCAGATAATTGCGTATGCAGTTCACGAACCGAACAGACACCATCTCGATGGCCCAAGGACATCTACTCCCTCGTCCCAAATTATCTGTTGTTTTTTGTTTTCGTGCCACAAGTTCGACTCGATTTATAAAAAATATGTGCAGTATTTGTATCTCCAAATAAATTTATTAAAAAACTAAATTTAATATATATTTTATTAAAGTTGTTTCTCGAGAAGCGAAAACGACAGATATATTGGGACGGAGGGAGTACCAAACATCATGCACGTAAAGCATGTCTGCATGTGTTCTCAGCAATGCCTGCCACGTAATTAGCACGTACTCTACGATTGATGGGGACGGGCCGCACGCGGGGGCACTCTCGTTCTATTCACATCGGATAGGTGGTCCTTTGGGGCGTGGCGGGATCAAAACGTTATGTGGACTAGGTGCGTTCGGACACGTCCTGAAGCCCGGCGTCCGGGCGCTGGGTGCGTCGTAACAAAATAGGATCGGCGCCCATTTTAGATTGTGAACCCTAGTTTTTTTGTGGCATCACCTCAACAATGTGGAAGGCCTTAAGGTGTCATTGGTTCTAGGTCTAGCGAAGCTTGGCTCGAACAATGATAACACATTAAGGTTATTAGCAATGCATGGAACTAAATAAATTTGCATGTAAACCATGACTTTAATTTTATTTTCTTTTAGTTCCGAGATATGATGTTCCTCAATCTATTTCTAACCATAGATGTACTTATAAGTTATGATGAACCCTATTTTATACTTTGAGACCAAGCCGCATGATCCATTGACCTTACTTTTACAGGTCAAGTTAACTATCCGACGGGTCAACCCAGTTTGTTCCCATCCCTCTCTCTCTCTCATTCGGCTAGGATTCTTCCATTTGTCTTTTTGCGTCCCACAATGCCTATGCGTATCTCATTATCTCGTTTGGAACCTGCCTCATAAACATTGCTTATATGAGTCAGAATCAAGCGTATTTGTGCGTCCAGCGACGATGATATAAAGTCTAATTCAACTATATATTAGAATAGATAACATGAACAAGGTGTACTTTCGGTTGCTAGTTTCTCTCTTATAAAAAAAGAATTACCACCCCGCTGTGTAAGTTTGGCACGGGCCTTGGGCTGGCCTAGTTGTAGATCGTCGTCTTCCTCGTACTGTATCTGCAATTGTGCATGCATGGGCATGGCGCACCAAAGCCGGGGAGTGGTCTGTGTGTTGACCCCGCCTGTCTCTCGATCACTCCCCGCTTTACGCTCTCTTCCCTTCGTCCAAACTTGCCACCCGCGGCGCCCTTAAGAACGCGCATGCAGTGCACACTCTCCTACGGGATAATCCGGAATTATGAAACAACACAGACCACTGCTGCAGGTGTGAATGGATTTGCTTCTCGTTGGGAATTGTTGGGGAGATTGATCCGAATTAGGTGAATTTTTTTTATTTGGTTTACTTCTCAGCCAAATTTCATCACTAGTCTCCAATTCAGAGAGATTTGCATGAGCTGATCCAAAACAGAGGAGACGATGGCCCTGTTCGATCGGAACCAGAGGCAGAGGTCGTCGTTCTACTCCACGGCGACCTTCGTCGTGTTCGTCGCGCTCTGCCTCCTCGGCCTGTGGATGATGTCCTCTCCCGAGACCGTCCCAGCGGCCATTTCCCTGTCCTCGGAAAAGGCGGCCGTCAAAGCCGACGTTAAGGAGGAGGACAGCTCCATCGACGCCACCAACACCGTCAAGCAGGACAGCGCCAACGTCGTCGCGGAGGCGGCCACGGCCGGTGGCGCCGCCGCCGCCGAGGGCGCCGAGGATGTCGACATCCCCGGCAAGCCCGGTGACAGCGGCGCAGCAGAAGGCGACGGCGGGAAGGCGGCGTCGTCCAAGGACCAGTCGTTCGACGACGAGAACGGCCTGACCGAGGGCGGGGAGCTCGTCAAGCCGGGCGGTGGCGAGACGGACGCTTCCGCGGGGCAGGACAAGGGCGCCGGCGAGGACACGGCGCTGGACGACGATGCGAAGGTCGATGCCGCCGGCAAGGAGCAGACGCCGATCGACACCAAGGATGCCAGCGGTCTGGATCAGAGCGCCGCCGAGCAGACGGCCACGGACACGACGAAGGCGAGCGCAGCAGAGCAGGCCGCGGCGACTGGCGTCGTCAAGGAGAGCACCGCCGAGGCAGGCGGCGGCTCGGCCAAGAAACTCACGTTCGATGACGAGAACGGCAAGATGGACGGCGTCGATCTCGTGAAGGACGACGGCAACAAGACTCGCATCTCCGAGGAGAGTGCCAAGGTCGAAGGCGCCGCGTTGACGGTGAAGCCGTCGGAAAAAGCAGCGACGGCGACGGCGACGGCCACCGACACTGACAAGCAGGATGAGGCGTCGACGGTCGCCACTGACGACACCACCACCGCATCCACGACGACTTCCGAAGACGAGAAGAAACAGGACGGCGTCGAGCAGCAGCTGCCTGCAGCAGCGGAGGCGCAGCCGAACGTCCAGGCAGAGCTACTGACGGAGCGCGCGGCGCAGAACGGGTCGTTCGCGACGCAGGCGGCGGAGTCCACCGAGGAGAAGAAGAAGCGCGCCGAGAAGAAGGGGAAGAAAGGAAAGAACAAGGCGGCCGGCGCCGTGGCCACGGTGGCGTGGAAGCTGTGCAACTCGAGCGCCGGCGCGGACTACATCCCGTGCCTGGACAACGTGGCGGCCATCAAGAAGCTCAAGACGGACAAGCACTACGAGCACCGGGAGCGGCACTGCCCAGAGGAGGCGCCGACGTGCCTGGTCCCGGCGCCGCCGGAGTACCGGGAGCCGATCCGGTGGCCGCACAGCCGCGACAAGATCTGGTACTACAACGTGCCGCACACCAAGCTGGCGGAGTACAAGGGGCACCAGAACTGGGTGAAGGTCTCCGGCGAGTACCTGACGTTCCCGGGCGGCGGCACGCAGTTCAAGCACGGCGCGCTGCACTACATCGAGCTGATCCAGAACTCCTTTCCTGACGTGGCGTGGGGGAGGCGCAGCCGCGTGGTGCTGGACGTCGGCTGCGGCGTGGCCAGCTTCGGCGGGTACCTGTTCGACCGCGACACGCTGACAATGTCGCTGGCGCCCAAGGACGAGCACGAGGCGCAGGTGCAGTTCGCGCTGGAGCGCGGCATCCCGGCCATCTCCGCCGTGATGGGCACGCAGCGCCTCCCGTTCCCCGCCAACGTCTTCGACGTCGTGCACTGCGCGCGGTGCCGCGTGCCGTGGCACATCGACGGCGGCATGCTCCTCCTCGAGCTCAACCGCCTGCTCCGCCCCGGCGGCTTCTTTGTCTGGTCCGCCACGCCGGTGTACCAGAAGCTCCCCGAGGACGTGGAGATCTGGGACGGTCAGCTCTCGCTCGTTTTTCCCCATGCATGGACGACGCACCATTGCCAATCGAGACAAACAAGATCGATCGATCATGAGTTGGTCACAACGTTGTTGGTCTCGTGGGTCTTGTTGCAGAAATGGTGAAGCTGACCAAGGCGATGTGCTGGGAGCTGGTGGCGAAGACCAGGGACACCGTCGACCTGGTCGGCCTCGTCATCTTCCAGAAGCCGGTGAACAACGTGTGCTATGACAAGAGGCCGGACAAGGAGCCGGCGTTGTGCGAGCCCTCCGACGATCCCAACGCTGCATGGTAACAAGACAAAACCACTGTCTGAACTACTACTTGCCACGTCAGACCGGAAACTGACGACAACGACGGTGTCCTTGACATGCATGCAGGAACATAAAGTTCCGGGCGTGTATGCACCGTGTTCCCGAGGACCAGTCAGTGCGCGGCGCCCGGTGGCCGGCGCTGTGGCCGGAGAGGCTGCGGAAGGCGCCCTACTGGCTGGACCACAGCCAGGTGGGCGTGTACGGCAAGCCGGCTCCCGACGACTTCGCGGCGGACCTGCAGCACTGGAGGAAGGTGGTCCGGAGCTCGTACCTCGCCGGCATGGGCATCGACTGGAAGACCGTCCGGAACGTCATGGACATGAGGGCCGTCTACGGAGGGTTTGCGGCGGCGCTGCGGGACATGAAGGTGTGGGTGATGAACGTGGTCACCATCGACTCGCCGGACACGCTGCCGGTGATCTACGAGCGCGGGCTGTTCGGGATCTACCATGACTGGTGCGAGTCCTTCAGCACCTACCCGAGATCCTACGACCTCCTCCATGCCGACCACCTCTTCTCCAAGCTCAAGCCCAGGTAGGTGTAGGAAGAGAACGGAGGCCATGGTTATCGATCGCTCAAGCGCGCGGACGACGATAGACATGAACACGAACCCGTTGCTCTGTTGTTTGGATCATTGGCAGGTGCAAGGTGTTGCCGGTGATCGTAGAGGTGGACCGGATCCTGAGGCCGAACGGCAAGCTCATCGTGCGGGACGACAAGGAGACGGTGGACGAGATCCAGGGCGTGGTGAGGTCGTTGCAGTGGGAGGTCAGGATGACCGTCTCCAAGAACAAGGAGGCAATGCTGTTCGCAAGGAAGACGACGTGGCGGCCCACGGAAATCGAGACCAGATGACCTACCAACTAGCCGTAGTTGTTTCCGAGCACGTACGTACAGAACAGGTTGTGAGATCTACACATTTGGTGCTGCAGGATTGCAATAACTGAGTGAGCTAGGGTCCTTATATCACAAAAAATGAGAAAGAGGAACCTGAGTGATATGTAGATGATGGGAAACATTTTGTAGGTATTGTGTGTTATGTTGTTTTTTAGAGGGTTTCGATGGCTATTTTTTGGGGGTCTTGCTTGTATACCTGGCACTTCAAATCGAGTACATAGATATATAATTTGTGCAGTTATCAGGATTATTCATCGGTAGCAAAAATGTTACCAAGACGTGGCAGGGGCCAATCAGTGTCATTCTGCGTAACATAGTTTAGAAATTTTACCAGCAGTTAATATAATAATATATTTGCAATGTACTCTCATTCGGTCACGGGTAAAACAATCCTATCTTATCTTACTATTACTGACTAGAGGCTCAATGAAACCACCACGTTAATCCTTATTAGATGCGCTAGAAATTCTCACATGAATCAAAAACATCTATCTGCTATTACTAATTAGAGGCCCAACAAAGCCACTACATTAATCCTTACTAGATGCGCAAGAAATTCTCACATTAATTAGAAATATGTAGCCATCAAACCAAAAACTTGAGCCATCTATAACCATCGGATCTATATTGTTTTCTAGAAAATTTCCCACCTGCCACTATAGATAAAAGAATATAATTTTTGGAATGACCGACGACAGGTAGTTAATAAAATATCTGATGAGTCATATTCATCACGTCACAAGGAATTGCATTATTAAAATATTATATCTGCTACACCACGTTTAGAATTAGTTATCAAAATCTCAGTATTAATAGAACAAAATATCTATATTATTAAAATATCATTATACCATCATTCGTAATCTTTACTATAATGGACCAATCAAAATTATATTGGTTCCCTCCAATAAAATATTCCTCGCGGAGAGCCTCTAACCATTGTACACTTCGAAAAACGTACATAAAAAATCGGCTTCCTTAAAATCAAAGACTACAGAAAAAAACCAAACGCAATCCGACGGCTGCCAATGAAAGTTTGATACAAGGCTTCAAACTTAGACCCCCCCGCGCGCCTTCCACCCTCGCAGCATCAAACGCGCCGGTCAGTGTTTGAATACTCCGATCATGGAATAATCACGGAATAAAAAAACACCGATCAAGACGCTAGGGAGAGGACGCGAACAGGGATCCCGCCGCCGGTCGTCTCATCCAAGAGGAGTACATGAACAGTGAACCCGCCGCCGGCCATCTCCAGGATCAGGTCGAGGGATCCGGCCGGTCTCCTCCAGGATCAGGACGCGAGCTCTGAATAGGACCAGCACGAGGTCATCCTGCCGCCGGCCGTCTCCTCCCGGAACAGGACCCGAGGGCCGGTCGCCTCCTCCCGACGGCAACGCTCCACACTGCCACCGCCAATGGACGTGTCAAGGACACCATGGATCCCTCGCCTCCAGCTCTGAACCAACCGCCTCTTGCTGTTTCTCTGCTGGACGTGGTGAACCACCGCGCTGATCTCAGGACACTAGCGTGAAGAAACCCTACTGCCTGGCCAGGAAAACTTCCTGGCTTTCTGTTTTGGTCAGTGTTTCGTAATAACCAACAACAAATCCATCTGAAAAGGAATGATTCGCCACTGAATCAGTTTACTTTGAGTAGTCATATCAGTGTTTACTTCATCTGATATCCTTGGTTGATAGAAGACTATGCCGACTTGATCTTGTCTTCCTTTGTTAGGGCTAGCCAAATTATGTTTTAATAGTCAGCTGAAGTCAGAGCTTGAAGTATTTTTCTACTTAATTCGTTTTGGTCATTTTCAAATGATGCACACTGAAAACGCAGATGGAAACTAGGAATACCTTAATGATATTGATGAAATGGTCTTTTGCTCATTGATGTGCTTCAGTTCGGCTTGTAAATTAAACAAACTATTCTCCTGGATCAACCATTGGTGTCTCTGCGTGCTCTAAATTACTTTATGTGTATTTTTGCACAGGTCACGTACTGCTGATGCTCCTCTCGAACGATTGAAAATCTTGCTTCCGGTGAATTCCCTGTTCAGATGAATTTTCCGAGGTTCTTTTTAATGTCTCAAATCAGCAGTGTATGGTTGACTGAGCACTGCTATATATATTTATATAGGGTTAAGTCCACTTTAGGTCTTCTAACTATCGCAAAAGTCTTGATTTCATCCTCCAACTTTAAAACCGGATAACATTGGTCCTCTAACTCTTGAAAAAGTTCACTTTTCACCCCTGGGCGGTTTTGCATGGCACTGTTCACGGTGCTGACGTCAGCGATGATGTCAGCACTTATTTTTAATTTGCAAAATTAATATCTTTTTATTCGGGGCTCCAAATATAGCAAATAATATATCAATTTTGATCGTCTCGACGAGCTCTTTGTAATGGTGTACTCCATTTTGTTGTTTGAGATTTAAACTACAAAGTTTCAAACGCAGTTTTGCATGACAAGATGATTTCAAATCAAAAAGTTGCCAACTACAAAGTTTCATAACTTTTCGAGATCTACAAAGTTTATTTTGATTGTTTGGTCATCTGTTCATCCGATATGGTCGTTCTAACATTGTTCACAAATCTTATATATCTCTCTTGTAGTTTCATAAACTACAAGAGAGATATGTAAGATTTGTGATAAATTTACTTTCACTTTGGCATATGAAGAAAATGACCAAAACAAACATTGAACATCTTGATGAGTTATACAACTTTGTAGTTGAAAACTTTTTTATTTGAATTAATTTACCGCTTCAAAATGTGCTTTGAAATTTTCTTTGCCTAGTGCAAAAAAAAAACACTCGGCAAAAAAGCTCTTTGCCGAGTGTCAAAAAAAACACTCGGCAAAGAGCCAGATTCCGGTAGTGATTGTGATTTATATAGTCAATTCATGAGAATTTGTTTGTTTTATTGGTTAGTTTTTTAAAAAAATGTGTGCTGGATGCTCTGTGGCCAGTAGTTGGGTTCCTCTTGAATGAGAAAATTTTGATGCCACAATGCATGATCCGAGCATGTCCAAGCCACAGGGCACTTGGGCGCTGCATATAATGTGGGCTCTGATTTTACTGATTTATTCTTCAGTCTTGCTAGCAAGGATGATGGCGCACTTGCACAGCAAGGCCCTTAGTGTAGATCTCTCCCCGTCAAGGGAGTGTGAATGTCAACACAGAGTGCAAAGAGCCACATGCATCAGTTATCCCTTAATAGTGTATCCAGGCTCTGAAATATATCAATGTAGTTCCTAAGAGTCGCATCTCTTGAAACTGCATCCATGTTGCGAATCATTGTCAGTGTCGGGTCAGTCTGTGGCACTAGATATAGATGGTTCATCAGAATTGTCAAGCTCAGAGAGCCACCTTAGGAAAATAATAATTTATACCTAATAATAAAGAGGCAAAATTTTAGATCTTTTTTTCGTCTATCCATTTTTTTTTGTCCGTCTCCCTCTAACTACCGGACAATGGAGAGTTTCTTCCGTCTGGACTTATATATACAATCCGTGCTCATACGAGTTATAGTAGCTCTTGTCTAACGTGATACGGAGTTCGATTCCAAAACATATTGTGTAAGTGCTCATATGTGTTATGATTAGGTAATAGATTTACTATCTAGAATCCATATACCAAACGCCTATTGCAAACTTACTTTAAATAGAATACGTCACTCGTTTTTTTTCACGCCGTGCGTCCATTTTTTTTCTTCCATGTTACCTTCCATGTGGTACACGGCACAAGGGAAAAATTCTGAATTGGACTCCTGGGGTGCACGGATATGTAGATATAGATTCTGAACTGTTATCCGCAAGTTACCTAGATCAGCAGATGGTTTAACAGATCAATATGTGAACTGAAATCTCTTAAGTAGTTTGTTGCCTAATTTAACTGAGATCTCTTAAGTAGTTTGTTGCCTAATTTAGTCTAAATATAACCCTGTAATCCTCGACCAGAGCTGCCATGCGGAAAATTAGGAGAGGTCTCCCATCACAGACATCAATGGACAAATCAACTATTCACACATCAACAACTAACTACTTGTCGGCTTTAATTAAGTACTTCCTTTATTATAAATTATAAGACGTTTGACTTTTCTAGATTCATAACTTTTGCTACGCATATATATATATATATATATATATATATATATATATATATATATATATATATATATATATGTCTAGATTCATAGCTATGAATGCAGATATGCCAAAACGTCTTATAATTTTTATTAGAACTACGGATCTTTATGGATCCTCACGACATTAACTATTACAACACATGGATAGTATGAAAATTAAAGTTAGTAAGTTATGATAATATGTCTAAATTTTTCCATGCTTTGTAGTGAGAGAAAAGAATCTATCGAGATTATATTTCAATTTGATATATTTTAATAGGATATTGATATATTATTAGCATCATTAACTTATATTATTGTGTGTGTGCATATTTGTGTATCGTTTCGTTGTCATTTTCATAAATATATGGTAGTTTTTCTCCCGTTGCAACGCACGGGCATGTTTTGCTAGTCTCATATAATCAGTAGATGCTGTGAATAAGGTAAATATGCAGAAGATGGTAAGTAAAGTCAAGCATTCAAACTATAAAACGTTAAGTTCAAGTCATTGGAAATCTATACCCAATAATAAAGATGCAAAATATCTCACCACCCATTTTTTTCGTCCGGCCCTCCTTAACTAACTTTATGAATGTGGAAACTATAACACCCCAGGTGTTTGTCACTCACTAAGCAGTGGGTTTGAGCTTAAACATGACAGATTAAGTGGAGATGACAATGTCAAGGTCAATCTATGGAGATGAGCCTGACCTAAAGTTGGATGTTGCACCATTCCTTTACATACATGCCATTTTCAAAGATATATGTTTGGATGGTGTTATTGCCATATCTTCATGTGTCTCACCTTGGTACCTATCTATATTGATCCCTGGAAAAGTTTCATGAAGTTTGAAATCAAAAAGTCACATGAAATGATAAGTTATATGCTTGTTTGGATTATAACTAAAACCTGCCTTACACCCCATGGTAACTAGTGTTTATGCAACATATAAATGCAACATGTGCAACACAGCTTGGACACATGTGGAATACCCTAGTGGAACATGTGTAGCATGTATCTTGAAGCAAACACATGAAACAATTGAAATATGGCCTTGAAACAAGCACTACAATTATAGTGACTTCTATGTTTCAGTGCATGTGAGACCTACACTTTTGTGCAACCTATGCGTGGTGTGTATGTTTGGTCTCTAAAACCCCTTAACTACACTTAGGACACTTAATGGAACAATGTTCATGTTGATCATTTTGCCTAAATGTGCTTCTAAGTGATGGTTGACCATGTATGGACTCTAGAACACTCTTGTTTGACCATTTCTAAAGTGTGACCTAGAAGCTTTGCATGACTGTGCACCCTTTTACAAAGTTGTAGATAATTTTATAAGGAACAAACTTTGTTTAAGAGTCAAGTCATGAAAATGTGTGGAACATGCTCAAAAAGGGCCCACAATTCTGAAATAGGGCTGATTTCAGCACTTAGACATTTAAAGCCCTGATTTCAGTGTCTTCGACGTTGGCATCTCACGTTCTCCGAATTTTGTTGAGTAACTCAAGTTGACCCAAAAACGAAAGTTGAAAACAATTCATTGGAGAGCAACATGTAAAAATTTGGGACCAATTTGACTAGGTTTGGAATAGCAAAGTCCCAAAAATCGAGCCCTAGTTTAACGTGTTGACACTGGTGAATTGGGGACGGATTATGTCCTAATCTACAACACTAATGACCATGACCTTTAAATAGAAAATGTAGAGCATGGTATGGGCTTCAACTTTGGTTTTAGGTCCAAGACCCAGATCGGCCCAGAGCAAGCCCAAATTTGGACTCCAACCGGACCACTTCACTGCCAGCCACGTGGTCGACGAAATGCCGCAAGGGCCGCCGCGTGCCCTGAGCGTGGCCGCCATGCAGAGCTGCCGCGCGCCCTCTACCGTGCCAGCACTGCCGCTGCGTGGCCTCCGCGTGTCCGCGCCTTGCCTTCACCTAAGTGGATGTGGGGGGAGCGTTGCGCTGCCAAGGTCCCTTTTTCCCACTCTCTCTGGCTCGCGCTCACCCTCACTCCACGACACGTCGCGCGCCGAGCGCACGCTCGCCATGGGTGGCTTGCCGAGCTCCACGGCCACCGCTGTTCCACCGCTCCAAGCCACCGCAGCTGCGGCCGCACCACCGCCTCCTCCTCGGTCTTCCCATGCCCTAGCTCCGTGCTCATGGCCGTCCATCGCCGCTGTCGTGTTCGCCGCTGTCAGGCCGCCGGCTCGCATTGCCGGTGGGTCGCGAGGCCACTGCGACCGAGCTATGCCCCTGCGGGTGAGCACGCACGGGTCTGGGCGAAGCCCTGGCATCCCAGCAACTCCGCTCACCGCCGGCGCCACCTCTGTTGCCGGCCGAACCGGCCTCCTCCCATTCAGCTTCACGTAATGCGAACTGGAGGAAGAAGAAGGCGGGAGTATGACATGTGGGTCCCGCCCGATTTCATTTGGTGCCCGAATTTACAGATTTTTCTTTTATCTTGTAAAATCTATATCTCATATTTGGTAGCTCCAAAAATTGTGCAATTTATTTTGTTGGAATCCTTGTGAAGTGTTCTACATGTTAGGGTAATCAGTTATGCCATGCATGCATGTGTTTGTGCTGTAGAAATTCATTAGTAAAAAGTGGTTTTGGAAATGGATTAACTTGCTTTCATCAATATCTGGAGTTTTAGAAGTCCAAAATTAGTGATTCCAATTTTGTTGGTCTTCTAATAATATGCATTGTCTAAGAAAAATATAAAACTTATAGGTTGTTTCTGGGTTTCAGGATGTTTTACCTAGATCTTGTTAAATGGAAAATAAATGCATGTTTTCCCTGATATTTTTATATCTTGTGTTGTGTACTCCAATTGATGTGAAATTTTTATGGTAGGATTATCATGCTATGGATGTACTGTGGTATAAATTTCATGGTCATTGCTTACTATATGCTGAAGTTATTGATTTAACTTGTTTATAGCTTGATAAATAGCTTATAAATAATAGATAAATGATAAAATAGAAAATGTTGTTCCATTACCTTAGTATGATGTTTCTCTATCATATTGATTCATAATATGGCCTTGCGTTCACAGAAAATATTGAGTGATAAGTTTAACTTGCTCCCACATGATTATTGCAATAGCAATTTGTCTTTTTCATAAAGGTTGATATACATGTCCAAATAGTTTCAAATTTGGATAGTAGACTTTTGGGAGCATGTTTAGGCCACTGTAATTTTGGTAGAATTTATTGTGCAGCTTGGATATGTGTTCATAATTCCACCTAATTATCTAAATAAATTAAGAAAATGCATTAAAAGAATTTATTTAGGAATGGACACTATGTTTTCTGGTGTTCATTAGTCATGTGTGATATGTTGGTAAAGTTGGTTTTGTCTAATTATATGTTTGCAACATAAGTTAATAATTATTTCTTGCAAATCGAGTTTCTGGACAGATCTGGGAGCTTAGCAAAGTTCTTCATAATAATGTGCTTTGTTGTGAAACGTGTTTATATAAAAGTTGTAGATAATTCATGTATCTAGCTTCTGTTAAAATTTGGTGCCATTTGGCCAAGTAGTTTAAGAGTTACAATTGTTCAACGTTTGGGTTATACAATTGGTTGCTCTCTGTTTTGTATGAACCAGTTTCTGTAAAGGTATGATTTCGACCTACTTAACTTGGGAATCATGCTGTGACGGTTATATATGAAATGTAGATAATTTCATAAGCTTTCCAAAATGTCTTCTTGCAAGTCATTTGGATTTGTGTAACTATAGTTATGCTTCTCTGAAGTTGCAATCAGTTTTATGTCCATGTCTGGATAGGTCTGAAACCAAGTCCAAATACTCCGGATATTGGTTGGTTTGAAATCCTTCGTGATTTTATTGGACTACCGGAGTTATATAGGCTCAAGTGCGAGAATTTGATCACTCCGGTGATTGTTTTTGTACTTGTGCTCTTATAATTTGGACGGTTTTATTACAGAAACCATCCCTAACACATCTACACACCTAGTATTTTATTACATGATAATACATGGGGTTTGTTAAGGTAACTTGAATAGGAATCCTAATCCAGCCTTGATCGAATAGGAATCCTGCTCGAAATAGAAATAGAAAAAAATAAAAGTGGAAAGTAAGCGAATATAAATTAGACAAAGCTATTTTTTACGAGGAAGAGAGAAAAAAACAAGGATTAAGTGCAGCTCGTAAGAGGCAAAATTTCATGCTCCTTTTTCGTCCGGCAAAAATTTTCATCTGGCCTCTTCCCCGCATTCCTTTTCGCATCCGTGTCCGCGCCCTTCACCTGCTCTTCCGTTTCCATTCAGAACTCTGCACCCCATAGAAGTCTTCCTTTCCGATACGGACGCATCCGCTGCAGGCTTGCTCTTCGTCACTTATAGAGTCCGTATCTAAAACCAAGTCCAAATACAGAGGAAAACGCACAAAGATCCATAATCAGAGGCACTAGACCAACATGGATTCGTAAATTTCCAAAAACAAGAAGAGCAAATCTAGGATAAATAGAGACAACCAGAGACAAGATCGGACCACGTAACATGGATTAATAAATTTTCAAAAACAAGAAGAGCAAATCTAGGATAAATCGAGACGACCAGACAAAAGATCAGACCACGTGAACCTACCGGCTTAGATTTGCACCGCTCCCTGCTCAGATCGTCGTCCCAGGGCGAGTTTGCCCCCGGCGTGAGCACGGGTGAGTGTTAGAAATACCCCTCCAGCTGGATAGGAATTCGATTCGAATCGCCGTTGCTCCCGGTTAGTGAGCACTTGACTTGAGCAGCGGCAATGTAGATTCAATTAAATTGAACTGATGGTTAATTAGATCACGATGGAAAGGTTGCCTCAATTTATACCTGCTATGGTTAATATTGTTTGCTCCTAATAAAGTGAGTGCTCTAGTACAGGTTCTAATATAGATGACAGGTCAATGGTAATTAACTTGATGCTTAGGTATTAATGATTACTTATCCATAATAAGCTTTTTATGCAAAATGTTGTCAAGCTAGCCCACTCTATATCAGCCTTGCATGATCCTTGGTGTCACTTTATTTCTGGTTTCTGACGGGTAAGTCTAGCTGAGTACCTTCTCGTACTCAGGGTTTTATCCCCACTTGTTGCAGGTTATGATGTATCATGGCGGATGCAAGAGTTGGTTGACTCCTGCCGTAGTGGCGGAGTGTGATCACCGGCATGATCCTTCTTATTTATCTTATCTCTAATGCTTTTGTTGGAAGTCGACCGTGGTACTGGCATGTATTTGAAATAAGATTAATGTTAGTTTCAAATTACTTTGCTTCCGCTACTTTTCAATGTAAGTTCTAATAACTATGTTGAACTCCGATGTATATTGAAGTACTTGTAAAATGGTTATAACATGTGACTTGTTATGTTGAATCACTACGATCTTGGCTTGTATGTTGGTTGGTTTGAAATCCCTCGTGATTTCATTGGACTACCGGAGTTATATGGGCTCAAGTGCGAGAATTTGATCACTCCGGTGATTGTTTTTGTACTTGTGCTCTTATAATATGGACGGTTCTGTTACAGCTGGTATCGGAGCAAGATTCAACATTAAACTTATCATATGTGTATTTAAAATAAAGGTTTTGTTTTATAAAATCAGTTTTATCAACTTATAGCTATATATAGGTTTGTGAAAACTGAATTCTAAATCTAAGTATGCCAGTGGTCAATTTCCTTATGCCCATATAAGGATTATTAGGTGGCTTATATAAGTACTGACTTGGGGGTTTTCATTTATGCATCTACGCCCAGGCCAAGGTATGTATGTGTGATGACTCTCCTACACTATGCTATCGGTGTGTTAGATTAGAGGTAGCCTTCATATATGAAATAGCCACATATGTCGCTAGTTTACTTTTATGAAACGTCGCACCTACGCTCAGGTAAGTGTGAGTTGTGAGAGCATGACCGTACAACCTGCGGTCTAGGGAAGAGCTAGTTTTGGTTACTGGATTATTTACATGTTACACACATGTATATATAAAGGTACTTAATTGTGGGTGATTAATGATTCAGGTAGTTTTGGTGCTACATGTATATATACAGGGGTATATGTACATGGGAGTACTTAGAATTTTACTTCTCTGCTTTCATTGTATGCTATATTGGGAAATGTTGGGCTGCAATGAAACTTTTCTGCAGGTACGCTAACCACAAATGCGTAAGTCGAATGTAGCTGACTACTAGCTATATATCGAGAGAGTGCGTGTTATGCCACCGACATAGAACGTGATCGCCACCTTAGGTTGGCAATCTTGTGAGGACGAATAGGACGAAGCATGCATCTTCATGATTGTTGCTTTATGCATGGCTATACTCTTCTCACCCTTGTTCTATAGTGTGTAACTTGTGATCAATGTGTTACACTATCTTTCTTGAGTGAAGTAAAACAAAAATGCCTTGTTCCATGTTGCTTGAGAAAAGTGTGTGCTTAGTTTTGTTAGAAATAATTGTAGTTACATGCTTGAACCTATAGATGCCCTCTAGTTTAGCCAAGTGGTGGATATGCTGTCATACAAGTTTTTGAAAATGTTTTAGACCTCACTTAAGTAAATTGGATTCTCATGAATGAATTAAATTGGTGTTGGTCTAAGGTAACAATGTTTAGAGCCACTAGGATGATATGTTTGTGTGCTCTCTTGTTAAGTAGAACAAAGGCAAACTTTGTTTTGCTTATTAAACATTGGCTGCTAGAGCGGTTTCTATTGTAGTGATGCTTTTATGATCATAATGGTGTTTTCTGTAGTTATAGAGAATACCAAAGTTGTAGCTAACTTACTTATCTAGCTTGTCCAAAAATTTTATGACCCTAGGTCTTATGGTCTGAGAGTTATAAATTTTAGAAGCTTGTTGTCAAAATCTGCTCATGTTCAGAACAGATCTGAATGTTTGGTTTATTTGACCTATATGCATATGGAATCATGTCTTGGAGATAATAGAAGAAGTGTAGTACTTTTTCTAAGCTTTCCAGAATGTCCTATAGCACTAATTTTGGTGGTCTAAATCTCTAGTTATAAGCTTATAAAGTGGAATGACAGAATCTGTCCAAATCTGGGCAGAGATGTCTTCTTTGTCTTGTTTGGCCTTGTTAGATATAGAATCATCTTAATATGATAATAAGAAAGTTATAGACAACTTAATAAGCTTTACACAAAGTTAAGGCTTAGCCTTGTTGTGTCCCTAGAACTCCAGTTTTGCATTTTTGAAGTTCTTGTCAGTTTTCTGTCCATTTTAGTACAGATTTGAAACATTAGCAATTTTGGTCATATTAAGCTATGAATTAGTTTTTGGTATGAATAACTAAAGTGTATTCATCTTCCTAAGATATCTAGAAAGTCTAGGATCACCTTTATAGAAGGTCTACAACCTCAGTTATGGTTGAAACAAGTAGTTATTATGCTGCTATCTAGATTCTATGCACATGTTAAGTTAGTCACCTTAGCTAGCGTTTGTTTTGAGCTAAACTTGTAGTTAGTTCGTGCTGAGATGAATGCTTATTTTAGGTGAGCCTTGTGCTTTGAATTGTTTTCTTAAGCTCAATCGTTTGAATTTTTCTCAGATGTCTGCTTGACTGATGTTGTATGTATGTTGTTATCTAGGTAGTGCCCTAGTTGTCACCTCGTTTGTCCTCGGTGAGCATACGAGAGTCACATAGCTTTATCCTAGAACAAAGTTCACATACGTAATTATATGGTTGTTGTCTTCCATTAGGTTTCTCTCTTAGGAGCCTGAGCCGGTAGACATGGTTGCTTGCCTTGAGTGCTTCGTATCCATGCCTTTGCTTGATCGAAAGCCCAAAGTTTAGTTCTCCTATATGTTTGTATAAGCCACGGATGTTTTCCAACCCTTTTTGTGAAGACCCTTGTCGACTGACCAACCAAGTTAACTTTCATCAACGCTAGGCGTGAGTGGAATCAAGTAAAAATCTCGTGCTTAGTCGCATTCGGCAATAGAGCTATGTTCTCTTGTGCTATGTTTTGATCTTCGAATCACCTCCTGGTTAATTCCAAACCTGGTGACTACCTTTGCTTGCTATCCCTCCCTTGTACAATGCTTGTTTTTACCACCCAAATTGTGTCACTTGAAATTTTACTTTGGTGGTGTGATCGATAATGGTGTTATGAGTAGCAGCTAATGGTGCCGCGACGAAACCAAGAGCCTCCTGTGGCGGCCGACACAAGGTTGTGCTGCTCGGCACGCGCTGGTATCGTGGTTTCTAGTCATGATCCATTGCGGAACAACATCAATGTGTTATTCTCATGTGAACTTTTCCTTAGTTATCTTTCCCATATCGTATTGTAAGATCCATATCTTAGACCGAAAGTAGTGGAGTGTCCTTCTGAAGTTGCTAAGAGAATAACTTTGAAGAATAGGTCACCGATATAAATATTAACATACCATAATAGGTGGTATACAAGCGACTCTACTTAGCTATCCAAGTATTGATGAACGACATCTAGTGAGCGACATATCTCATCCCTATTAGATAAAAAGGACACCACACTTAATATTGGATAAGTCATCCGTTGGATAAGACTCGATCGTTACAATATGCAAGTTTTAACCTTTGTATGCATAATAGCCATACCGTCGAAATCAACCATCTTTGGTGTTTCTCCTTATCTGCTGACTTCGATAGCAACCATCTATGTTGTATCAACCACAATTATGGTGATCAAGAATGAAGATTTGGAACTTTTTAGTGTTGAGAGACAACTGATTAGTTACCAATAGGAAGGTTAATCTCTAGCTAGGTAACAACTCTTTAGTAGCTATGAAGGCTATGTCTTATAGAGCAATAACCAACAAGAAGTAAATCAACTAGCCAACAACTTGAGTGATATTCTATCTTCTAGAGCCATTGTGATCAAGTCAATTCCGTCTTGGACAATCACACAGATAGTGCAAGGTGTTCAATCAGCTGCGGTGAAGAATTAGAGAAATGCATGCCCTAGTTTTGATCAACATCCTTGTGCCCTTAGGTACCACAAACGGTTTGTTCATAACTTTATTGGACAAAGTGTTGAGGAATATTCGAAAGCAATTTGAGAAGTGTCAAACAAAAAAATTTCTTATCTTAGAGCTGCTATATGACCCTAAAGAGAAAGTCTCATGGTGAAAGTTGGCCTGACCAAAGTTGTTATGCTGCAAGTCAACTCAACTTATAGTACAACTAAGTCACCAAGGAAGATTTTTATCAATCGCTTGGTGGTAGACTACTCCCCGCGGTTAAGTAAATAATTACAACTTTTGTTGTCCTTAAGGCCTCGTTACATCTTTCTTTGGGAATTATTTTCCAATGATGACATACTTTGGTACCTTATAAATGTTTTTACCCAAGAGGTTGCATCTGATTCAACTCAGATAACTGTTGTCTCTGACTAAAAGAATCTTATTAGATAGCAGTTGGCAGGAAGACGAAGCCGACAGAGTCAGCTATCACATTCACTAACCCCTTGACAGACTCAGACAATACAGTGTTGTCATCAGAGAAGGAGAACTGCATGCATGAAATAGGAAGTAGCTTTCCATTAGCTGATATATGAATGTTTGAACATTTACGACCAACATAGACCTTGTCTATTGGTTAGTCAATATCCTATAGCCTCAAAGGATGTTTGTCATCTGTGGTCTCACCCTTTTGGAAGGTTGTGCTCAAACCATTTTGGTAGAGGACTGCTTTTCAAACTTTGTGAACATAGAGTCATTTTGATGAGTATACTTCTGAAGATTTTGGTCTAATGTAAAGTTCATATGGACTATGCTGTGTTCCGAAAGAATCAGATACTTGTTAGTGGTTCACTCATGGACCAAACGATCTCCATACATTGAGAATGCAGTACTATGCTATCTTGGATTCCTCCAAAAGTAACAATGCTTCATGGAAGTCAATGAAGAAAATTCTTCAGACAAAGTTTACCATGAAGAGCAAGTAACAGAAAGTGCCTTTTTACCAAATAGTTCCACCAATGTTAAAGCTTTGTAGCCGAATGCTATAGCAGATGATGGAAACTAGATAACATGCCTCTCTTCCTTAAAAAGGTCTTCCATTCCCAATCTCGGGACGCGATTCTTTTAAGGGGGGAGGGCTGTAACACCCCAGGTGTTTGTCACTCACTAAGCAGTGGGTTTGAGCTTAAACATGACAGATTAAGTGGAGATGGCAATGTCAAAGTCAATCTATGGAGATAAGCCTGACCTAAAGTTGGATGTTGCACCTTTGCTTTACATATATTCCATTTTCAAAGATATATGTTTGGATGGTGTTATTGCCATATCTTCATGTGTCTCACCTTGGTACCTATCTATATTGATCCCTGGAAAAGTTTCATGAAGTTTGGAATCAAAAAGTCACATGAAATGATAAGTTATATGCTTGTTTGGATTATAACTAAAACCTGCCTTACATCCCATGGTAACTAGTGTTTATGCAACATACAAATTCAACATGTGCAACACAGCTTGGACACATGTGGAACACCCTAGTGGAACATGTGTAGCGTGTATCTTGAAGCAAATACATGAAACAATTGAAATATGGCCTTGAAACAAGCACTACAATTATAGTGACCTCTATGTTTCAGTGCATGTGAGCCCTACACTTTTGTGTAACCTATGCATGGTTTGTATGTTTGGTCTCTACAACTCCTTAACTAAACTTAGGACACTTAATGGAACAATGTTCATGTTGATCATTTTGCCTAAATGTGCTTCTAAGTGATGGTTGACCATGTATGGACTCTAGAACACTCTTGTTTGACCATTTCAAAAGTGTTACCTAGAAGCTTTGCATGACTGTGCACCCTTTTACAAAGTTGTAGAGAATTTTATAAGGAACAAACTTTGTTTAATAGTCAAGTCATGAAAATGTGTGGAACATGCTCAAAAAGGGCCCACAATTATGAAATAGGGCTGATTTCAGCACTTAGACATTTAAAGCCCTGATTTCAGTGTCTTCGACGTTGGCATCTCACGTTCTCCGAATTTTGTTGAGTAACTCAAGTTGACCCAAAAACGAAAGTCGGAAACAATTCATTGGAGAGCAACATGTAAAAATTTGGGACCAATTTGACCAGGTTTGGAATAGCAAAGTCCCAAAAATCGAGCCCTAGTTTAACGTGTTGACACTGGTGAATTGGGGATGGATTATCTCCTAATCTACAACATTAATGACCATGACCTTTAAATAGAAAATGTAGAGCATGGTATGGGCTTCAACTTTGGTTTTAGGTCCAAGACCCAGATCGGCCCAGAGCAAGCCCAAATTTGGACTCCAACCGGACCACTTCACTGCCTGCCACGTGGTCGACGAAATGCCGCAAGGGCCACCGCGTGCCCTGAGCGTGGCCGCCATGCAGAGCTGCCGCGCGCCCTCCACCGTGCTAGCACTGCCGCCGCGTGCCCTCCGCGTGTCCGCGCCTTGCCTTCACCTAAGTGGATGGGGGGGGAGCGTTGCGCTGTCGAGCTCCCTTTTTCCCACTCCCTCTGGCTCGCGCTCACCCTCACTCCACGACACGCCGCGCGCCGAGCGCACGCTCGCCATGGGTGGCTTGCCGAGCTCCGCGGCCACCGCTGTTCCACCGCTCCAAGCCACCGCAGCTGCGGCCGCACCACCGCCTCCTCTTCGGTCTTCCCATGCCCTAGCTCCGTGCTCATGGCCGTCCATCGCCGCTGCCGTGTTCGCCGCTGTCGGGCCGCCGGCTCGCATTGCCGGTGGGTCGTGAGGCCACTGCGACCGAGCTATGCCCCTGTGGGTGAGCACGCACGGGTCTGGGCGAAGCCCTGGCATCCCAGCACCGCCGCTCACTGCCGGCGCCGCCTTTGTTGCCGGCCGAACCGGCCTCCTCCCATTCAGCTTCACGTAATGCGAACCGGAGAAAGAAGAAGGCAGTGGGAGTATGACATGTGGGTCCCGCCCGATTTCATTTGGTGCCCGAATTTACAGATTTTTCTTTTATCTTGTAAAATATGTATCTCATATTTGGTAGCTCCAAAAATTGTGCAATTTCTTTTGTTGGAATCCTTGTGAAGTGCTCTGCATGTTAGGATAATCAGTTATGCCATGCATGCATGTGTTTGTGCTGTAGAAATTCATTAGTAAAAAGTGGTTTTGGAAATGGATTAACTTGCTTTCATCAATAGAGTTTTAGAAGTCCAAAATTAGTGATTCCAATTTTGTTGGTCTTCTAGTAATATGCATTGTCTAAGAAAAATATAAAACTTATAGGTTGTTTCTGGGTTTCAGGATGTTTTACCTAGATCTTGTTAAATGGAAAATAAATGCTTGTTTTCCTTGTTATTTTTATATCTTGAGTTGTGGTACTCCAATTGATGTGACATTTTTATGGTAGGATTGTCATGCTATGGATATACTGTGGTATAAATTTCATGGTCATTGCTTATTGTATTCTCAAGTTATTGATTTAACTTGTTTATAGCTTGATAAATAGCTTATAAATAATAGATAAATGATAAAATAGAAAATGTTGTTCCATTACCTTAGTATGATGTTTCTCTATCATATTGATTCATAATATGGCCTTTTGTTCACAGAAAATATTGAGTGATAAGTTTAACTTGCTCCCACATGATTATTGCAATAGCAATTTGTCTTTTTCATAAAGGTTGATATACACGTCCAAATAGTTTCAAATTTGGATAGTAGACTTTTGGGAGCATGTTTAGGCCACTGTAATTTTGGTAGAATTTATTGTGCACCTTGGATATATGTTCATAATTCCACCTAATTATCTAAATAAATTAAGAAAATGCATTAAAATAATTTATTTAGGAATGTACACTATGTTTTCTGGTGTTCATTAGTCATGTGTGATATGTTGGTAAAGTTGGTTTTGTCTAATTATATGTTTGCAACATAAGTTAATAATTATTTCTTGCAAATCGGGTTTGTGAACAGATCTGGGAGCTTAGCAAAGTTCTTCATGATAATTTGCTTTGTTGTGAAACGTGTTTATACAAAAGTTGTAGATAATTCATGTATCTAGCTGCTGTTAAAATTTGGTGCCATTTGGCCAAGTGTTTTAAGAGTTACAGTTGTTCAACGTTTGGGTTATACAATTGGTTGCTCTCTGTTTTGTATGAACCAGTTTCTGTAAAGGTATGATTTCGACCTACTTAACTTGGGAATCATGCTGTGACGGTTATATATGAAATGTAGACAATTTCATAAGCTTTCCAAAATATCTTCTTACAAGTCATTTGGATTTGTGTAACTATAGTTATGTTTCTCTGAAGTTGCAATCAGTTTTATGTCCATGTCTGGATAGGTCTGAAACATCTACATGTTTGGCCTGTTTAACTTTGTAATTAGCTTTTTATGTAAACATCAATCTTGTAGACAATTTATATGGATTTTCATAAAGTCTTAGATCATCCTTGTGGGATGTTTGTAGCTTAAGTTATGTTTGAAGCAAGTGACTGTTTGTTGCTGTCTAAATCTACTTGTATCTAGAATTGTTTGCTTCTACTTGCTCTTGTTTGTATGATTGCAAATGGTTATCTTGGACACCTAGAGTTAAGGTAGCATGCCTAAAATGTTTTGCTAAATTGTGAAGTACTTGATCATGTATAGCTAGCTGGTTGTATGACATGCTTATGTGTGTATAGTGTAACATATGCTTGTTTAGTATGCTTGTTGCATTCCTTCATGTGTATTCTTTATGTTCATGCATCTGCATCTATGCATCTCATCCTAGGTACGCTAGGTACAGCACGCGGACGTGGAGCGCATGATGTGGAGACAGATGACGGTGTAACGGTGGGTTGTCCAGAAGATGGAAGAACCCCTGAATGCAAGTGCTAGGACCGGAGATGTCACCATGACGGTGCAAGCTAACTAAACTGACTTGTGTCGGATCCCAGGCAAGCCCCGGAGCATTATAAGCCTCCTACCTTCAAAGCAATTAATTCTATATATGTTATAAGTATTGTTGCATTAAGTGGTAGGAGTTGGTTGGAAACCCTTGCTGCATTATATCATTCCTTGCCCAGATATATGAATCCTTGAATCCTACATAGATTAGGATCGAGTAGATGCTTAGCCCTGCTTTAAGCGGTAGAAGTCAGGTGATTTCCTGTCACCTGCGAGATATAGGGATATTCATATATGGCACGGTTGGCTATATTTGCTATCATGGAATGGAACCATGTGTTAATAAAATGAAATGAGACCGGACGGGATGACGATAGTGAAGCAACAAGGCATGGAGGTCTTAGGTGTGGATCTATCCCCGTCTGAGTCGTTTAAGGACCGATTCGCTGTACGTCCTTGAGTCATGTTGAACGCAGTCTAACACTTAGTTGGCCGGATAAGCCGTTCCGACCGCGAAGCCGAGTAATATGGTTCAGGCCGGGAATCGAATGGTAGGTTGCTTCTTGGAGGAGAGAAAGGATGTGCTTGGGGACATTGGCGTGAGACCAAGGGGGGGTTAGAGTCCCTATCACCTGGCAGAGTGTCGCCCTTAGGGTCGCGACATCATTCGGACCCGCGATTCCTGAATCATATGAAAAGGTGGCTTGTGCGACCCCGGCAGGGGCCTGCGCGGTGAGTGTTAGAAATACCCCTCCAGCTGGATAGGAATTCGATTCGAATCGTCATCGCTCCCGGTTAGTGAGCACTTGACTTGAGCAACGGCAACGTAGATTCAATTAAATTGAACTGATGGTTAATTGGATCACGATAGAAAGGTTGCCTCAATTTATACCTGCTATGGTTAATATTGTTTGCTCCTAATAAAGTGAGTGCTCTAGTACATGTTCTAATATAGATGACAGGTCAATGGTAATTAACTTGATGCTTAGGCATTAATGATTACTTATTCATAATAAGCTTTTATGCAAAATGTTGTCAAGCTAGCCCACTCTATATCAGCCTTCCATGATCCTTGGTGTCACTTTATTTTTGGTTTCTGACGGGTAAATCTAGCTGAGTATCTTCTCGTACTCAGGATTTTATCCCCACTTGTTGCATGTTATGATGTATCATGGCGGCTGCAAGAGTTGGTTGACTCCTGCCGTAGTGGCGGAGTGTGATCACCGGCATGATCCTTCTTATTTATCTTATCTCTAATGCTTTTGTTGGAAGTCGACCGTGGTACTGACATGTATTTGAAATAAGATTAATGTTAGTTTCAAATGACTTTGCTTCCGCTACTTTTTAATGTAAGTTCTAATAACTACGTTGAACTCCGATGTATATTGAAGTACTTGTGAAATGGTTGTAACATGTGACTTGTTATGTTGAATCACTACGATCTTGGCTTGTATGTTGGTTGGTTTGAAATCCCTCGTGATTTCATTGGACTACCGGAGTTATATAGGCTCAAGTGTGAGAATTTGATCACTCCGGTGATTGTTTTTGTACTTGTGCTCTTATAATTTGGACGGTTTTGTTACAGAAACCATCCCTAACACATCTACACACCTAGTATTTTATTACATGAGAATACATGGGGTTTGTTAAGGTAACTTGAATAGGAATCCTAATCCAGCCTTGATCGAATAGGAATCCTGCTCGAAATAGAAATAGAAAAAAATAAAAGTGGAAAGTAAGCGAATATAAATTAGACAAAGCTATTTTTTACGAGGAAGAGAGAAAAAAACAAGGATTAAGTGCAGCTCGTAAGAGGCAAAATTTCATGCTCCTTTTTCGTCCGGCAAAAATTTTCATCTGGCCTCTTCCCCGCATTCCTTTTCGCATCCGTGTCCGCGCCCTTCACCTGCTCTTCCGTTTCCATTCAGAACTCTGCACCCCATAGAAGTCTTCCTTTCCGATACGGACGCATCCGCTGCAGGCTTGCTCTTCGTCACTTATAGAGTCCGTATCTAAAACCAAGTCCAAATACAGAGGAAAACGCATAAAGATCCATAATCAGAGGCACTAGACCAACATGGATTCGTAAATTTCCAAAAACAAGAAGAGCAAATCTAGGATAAATAGAGACAACCAAAGCCAAGATTGGACCACGTAACATGGATTCATAAATTTTCAAAAACAAGAAGAGCAAATCTAGGATAAATCGAGACGACCAGACAAAAGATCAGACCACGTGAACCTACCAGCTTAGATTTGCACTGCTCCCTGCTCAGATCGTGGTCCCAGGGCGAGTTTGCCCCCGGCGTGAGCACGGGTGAGCACGCACGGGTCTGGGCGAAGCCCTGGCATCCCAGCACCGCCGCTCACCGCCGGCGCCACCTTTGTTGCCGGCCGAACCGGCCTCCTCCCATTCAGCTTCACGTAATGCGAACCGGAGAAAGAAGAAGGCAGTGGGAGTATGACATGTGGGTCCCGCCCGATTTCATTTGGTGCCCGAATTTACAGATTTTTCTTTTATCTTGTAAAATATGTATCTCATATTTGGTAGCTCCAAAAATTGTGCAATTTGTTTTGTTGGATCCTTGTGAAGTGCTCTGCATGTTAGGGTAATCAGTTATGCCATGCATGCATGTGTTTGTGCTGTAGAAATTTATTAGTAAAAAGTGGTTTTGGAAATGGATTAACTTGCTTTCATCAATATCTAGAGTTTTAGAAGTCCAAAATTAGTGATTCCAATTTTGTTGGTCTTCTAGTAATATGCATTGTCTAAGAAAAATATAAAACTTATAGGTTGTTTCTGGGTTTCAGGATGTTTTACCAAGATCTTGTTAAATTGAAAATAAATGCTTGTTTTTCTTGTTATTTTTATATCTTGAGTTGTGGTACTCCAATTGATGTGAAATTTTTATGGTAGGATTGTCATGCTATGGATGTACTGTGGTATAAATTTCATGGTCATTGCTTACTGTATGCTTAAGTTATTGATTTAACTTGTTTATAGCTTGATAAATAGCTTATAAATAATAGATAAATGATAAAATAGAAAATGTTGTTCCATTACCTTAGTATGATGTTTCTCTATCATATTGATTCATAATATGGCCTTGTGTTCACAGAAAATATTGAGTGATAAGTTTAACTTGCTCCCACATGATTATTGCAATAGCAATTTGTCTTTTTCATAAAGGCTGATATGCATGTCCAAATAGTTTCAAATTTGGATAGTAGACTTTTGGGAGAATGTTTAGGCCACTGTAATTTTGGTAGAATTTATTGTGCACTTTGGATATATGTTCATAATTCCACCTAATTATCTAAATAAATTAAGAAAATGCATTAAAAGAATTTATTTAGGAATGTACACTATGTTTTCTGGTGTTCATTAGTCATGTGTGATATGTTGGTAAAGTTGGTTTTGTCTAATTATATGTTTGCAACATAAGTTAATAATTATTTCTTGCAAATCGGGTTTCTGAACAGATCTGGGAGCTTAGCAAAGTTCTTCATGATAATGTGCTTTGTTGTGAAACGTGTTTATACAAAAGTTGTAGATAATTCATGTATCTAGCTGTTGTTAAAATTTGATGCCATTTGGCCAAGTAGTTTAAGAGTTACAGTTGTTCAACGTTTGGGTTATACAATTGGTTGCTCTCTGTTTTGTATGAACCCGTTTCTGTAAAGGTATGATTTCGACCTACTTAACTTGGGAATCATGCTGTGACGGTTATATATGAAATGTAGATAATTTCATAAGCTTTCCAAAATGTCTTCTTTCAAATCATTTGGATTTGTGTAACTATAGTTATGCTTCTCTGAAGTTGCAATCAGTTTTATGTCCATGTCTGGATAGGTCTGAAACATCTACTTGTTTGGCCTGTTTAACTTTGTAATTAGCTTTTTATGTAAACATCAATCTTATAGACAATTTCTATGGATTTTCATAAAGTCTTAGATCATCCTTGTGGGATGTTTGTAGCTTAAGTTATGTTTGAAGCAAGTGACTGTTTGCTGCTGTCCAAATCTACTTGTATCTAGAATTGTTTGCTTCTACTTGCTCTTGTTTGTATGATTGCAAATGGTTATCTTGGACACCTAGAGTTAAGGTAGCATGCCTAAAATGTTTTGCTAAATTGTGAAGTACTTGATCATGTATAGCTAGCTGGTTGTATGACATGCTTATGTGTGTATAGTGTAACATATGCTTGTTTAGTATGCTTGTTGCATTCCTTCATGTGTATTCTTTATGTTCATGCATATGCATCTATGCATCTCATCCTAGGTACGCTAGGTACAGCACGTGGACGTGGAGCGCATGATGTGGAGACAGATGATGGTGTAACGGTGGGCTGTCCAGAAGATGGAAGAACCCCTGAATGCAAGTGCTAGGACCGGAGATGTCACCATGATGGTGCAAGCTAACTAAACTGACTTGTGTCGGATCCTAGGCAAGCCCCGGAGCATTATAAGCCTTCTACCTTCAAAGCAATTAATTCTATATATGTTATAAGTATTGTTGCATTAAGTGGTAGGAGTTGGATGGAAACCCTTGCTGCATTATATCATTCCTTGTCCAGATATATGAATCCTTGAATCCTACATAGATTAGGATCGAGTAGATGCTTAGCCCTGCTTTAAGCGGTAGAATTCAGGTGATTTCCTGTCACCTGCGAGATATAGGGATATTCATATATGGCACGGTTGGCTATATTTGCTATCGTGGAATGGAACCATGTGTTAATAAAATGAAATGAGACCGGACGGGATGACGATAGTGAAGCAACAAGGCATGGAGGTCTTGGGTGTGGATCTATCCCCGTCTGAGTCGTTTAAGGACCGATTCGCTGTACGTCCTTGAGTCATGTTGAACGCAGTCTAACACTTAGTTGGCCGGATAAGCCGTTCCGACCGCGAAGCCGAGTAATATGGTTCAGGCCGGGAATCGAATGGTAGGTTGCTTCTTGGAGGAGAGAAAGGATGTGCTTGTGGACATTGGCGTGAGACCAAGGGGGGGTTAGAGTCCCTATCACCTGGCAGAGTGTCGCCCTTGGGGTCGCGACATCATTCGGACCCACGATTCCTGAATCATATGAAAAGGTGGCTTGTGCGACCCTGGCAGGGGCCTGCGCGGTGAGTGTTAGAAATACTCCTCCAGCTGGATAGGAATTCGATTCGAATCGTCGTCGCTCCCGGTTAGTGAGCACTTGACTTGAGCAGCGGCAACGTAGATTCAATTAAATTGAACTGATGGTTAATTGGATCACGATGGAAAGGTTGCCTCAAATTATACCTGCTATGGTTAATATTGTTTGCTCCTAATAAAGTGAGTGCTCTAGTACAGGTTCTAATATAGATGATAGGTCAATGGTAATTAACTTGATGCTTAGGCATTAATGATTACTTATCCATAATAAGCTTTTATGCAAAATGTTGTCAAGCTAGCCCACTCTATATCAGCCTTGCATGATCCTTGGTGTCACTTTATTTCTGGTTTTTGATGAGTAAGTCTAGCTAAGTACCTTCTCGTACTCAGGGTTTTATCCCCACTTGTTGCATGTTATGATGTATCATGGCGGCTGCAAGAGTTGGTTGACTCCTGTCGTAGTGGCGGAGTGTGATCACCGGCATGATCCTTCTTATTTATCTTATCTCTAATGCTTTTGTTGGAAGTCGACCGTGGTACTGGCATGTATTTGAAATAAGATTAATGTTAGTTTCAAATTACTTTGCTTCCGCTACTTTTCAATGTAAGTTCTAATAACTACGTTGAACTCCGATGTATATTGAAGTATTTGTGAAATGGTTGTAACATGTGACTTGTTATGTTGAATCACTACGATCTTGGCTTGTATGTTGGTTGGTTTGAAATCCCTCGTGATTTCATTGGACTACCGGAGTTATATAGGCTCAAGTGCGAGAATTTGATCACTCCGGTGATTGTTTTTGTACTTGTGCTCTTATAATTTGGACGGTTTTGTTACAGAAACCATCCCTAACACATCTACACACCTAGTATTTTATTACATGAGAATACATGGGGATTGTTAAGGTAACTTGAATAGGAATCCTAATCCAGCCTTGATCGAATAGGAATCCTACTCGAAATAGAAATAGAAAAAAATAAAAGTGGAAAGTAAGCGAATATAAATTAGACAAAGCTATTTTTTACGAGGAAGAGAGAAAAAAACAAGGATTAAGTGCAGCTCGTAAGAGGCAAAATTTCATACTCCCTTTTCGTCCGGCAAAAATTTTCATCTGGCCTCTTCCCCGCATTCCTTTTCGCATCCGTGTCCGCGCCCTTCACCTGCTCTTCCGTTTCCATTTAGAACTCTGCACCCCATAGAAGTCTTCCTTTCCGATACGGACGCATCCGCTGCAGGCTTGCTCTTCATCACTTATAGAGTCCGTATCTAAAACCAAGTCCAAATACAGAGGAAAACGCATAAAGATCCATAATCAGAGGCACTAGACCAACATGGATTCGTAAATTTCCAAAAACAAGAAGAGCAAATCTAGGATAAATAGAGACAACCAGAGACAAGATCGGACCACGTAACATGGATTCATAAATTTTCAAAAACAAGAAGAGCAAATCTAGGATAAATCGAGACGACCAGACAAAAGATCAGACCACGTGAACCTACCGGCTTAGATTTGCACCGCTCCCTGCTCAGATCGTGGTCCCAGGGCGAGTTTGCCCCCGGCGTGAGCACGGGTGCGCGGGGAAGACGACCGTTGTCGTTGGGTGAGGAGAAGGAGCCACTGGGGTGAGGCGCGCGGGCGTGGCCATCCGGACGCGACAGTTGGGGACGTGGGGCGCGGGGCCACGCGGCCGCTGGGCTACAGCATGTGGACCTTCGACCTTCAATGACGCCGGGCGGAGGAAGTTGAAGACGATGTCCTCACGGAAGGACTCCGGACGTGGAGGGCGCAGTTGCTCGATGCGGAGGCGAAGTGTGGGGTGGATGCCGAGTGCGGCGTCAGGGGCCGCCGACTTACCGCGCCGCTCACCTAGCCGAGCCGTCCGCTTGCTCGCCATGGCGCCTCGCCTGTCCCCCATGCTGCATGCAGCACATTGAGCCACACGCCTACCACACCAGCAGGGAGCCGAGGAGAAAGCCGCATCAGCTGGAACCTGCCGCTTACACTGCACAGGGTAGATGAAACACTACTGGAGCTGGCGGCTTTGCCGAGGGCTCCAGGCTCTCGGCAAAGCCTCTCAGACCCTCGGCAAAGGCTTTGCCGAGAGCAGCTCTCGGCAAAGCTGCCTCGGCAAAAACCCGATCGGCAAAGCCTTCTTTGCCGAGAGCCGTTTGTCGGACTCTCAGCAGAGGCTTTGCCGAGAGCCAACACGGCCCTCGGTAAAGAAAAGGCGCCGTTAACGGGCCCGCTTTCTTTGCCGAGAGCCCATTTGGCTGGCTCTCGGCAAAGAATTTTCTTTTTTTTTGAAAAAAATTCTTTGCCGAGAGCCAGTCTGGGCAGGCTCTCGGCAAACATTTTTAAAAAAAAAAAAGAAAAATGTTTGCCGAGAGCCAGTCTGAGCAGGCTCTCGGCAAACATTTTTTTAAAAAAAAGAAAAATGTTTGCCGAGGCCTGCCCAGACTGGCTCTCGGCAAAGAGTTTTCGCAAAAAAAAAAGAAAATTCTTTGCCGAGAGCCAGTCTGGCCAGGCTCTCGGCAAAGAATTTTTTTTAAAAAAAATGTTTGCCGAGGGCCAGTCTGGCCAGGCTCTCGGTAAAGCCTGTCCTTTGCCGAGTGCAACGGTCATTGCCCTCGGCGAAGCTGGGAAATGGGTATTTTTCCAGTCATGTTTCCAGCTTTGCAAAGCTAGGAAATTTTGATTTTTTTTCTTTTGATTTTCCACTTCATTACACATATAAATCACATTATCACATATAAACACATTCATCACATATAAATCACATTCATCACGTATAAACACTTATATCACATCTACATATCACATTCACCACATATATGTCACGTTCACATACACCACGCATATAGCACATTCATCACAATATTTAAACTAAACGAAAGTTAACCATTACAAGTTATCATCGAAACATAATAAGTTTTCATTCTAAAGTTCACAATCTACTAGAGACGACACTTTAAACACAGTCATGGCCAACCTTGCCCTGGCTGCCGATGGAGGTTGCAAAAATTAGATGTCTATGTCAGACAAGCAAATGCAGAAACAAAACACTGAGGAATCGATACTCACAGGAGTAGCATCCGTGTTCTGAGACGGCGGTGGAGGAGCCATGAGCATCGCGGGCACCTGCATGCCCTGGGAGGCCATGAACGTGATGAGATCTTGCATCTGCTTAGCTTGGGCCTCCAACCGGGCCTCCATCTGGGACCGCATCTGGGCCTCGGCAAGCTTGCGCTCCTCCCTTTCTCTTTCTAGGCGGGCCTGCGATAATACAAAGGGAATGTTAGAACAATGCAAACATTTAAAACATCAATGTACGACGAGTAAAACAAAAATAACCTCGAGCTCGGTGACCCGCGACTGCGAAGGCGACGGGCGTGGGCGTATGGGGACGCTCCCGCTCGTGGTCTGTGCTCGGAGCTGGGACAGAGTGGGAGTGGAGGACGAGTCGATGACGCTGTCGCCAAGCCAATACCGCCCGTGCTTCTTCCCTCCTCCGACCCTCATCACGAGGCTTCCGTCCAGGTCCTCGCTGGCAGGATCAAAGTCGGCCCCATGGACCACCCTTGCCGCCTCTGTGTAGTCAGTGAGGCGGGTGTGGACGCTGGAGTTGGAGTATGCCTCGGGGGGGTCGTCGGGGTTGTAGGAGGTCTCCGGTGCGGTGGCCTTGGCCTTGTGGGACATGGCGTATGCCATGAACGTGCTGCAAGGCTGGCCACCGTGTGACGCCGTCTGCGAGGAAGACAACAAGATGATTAGTAATTAGGCAACATTTGAGCGTTACAATACATAAAGTGTTTCACGTACCCAAGCTTGTGCGTACTCGGCTAGGTTGTGGTTGCCCTGGTGGTGTGGTACAACTGGCATCTGCAGACCCGCCTCCCGAGCCTCGGCGTGCTGGGCGGTCCACTCTTCAGAGAGCCACCGGTCCACAATCATCTCCCAGCACTCGAGAAACGACTGGCACAATTGGGGGACCATCTACACATCATCAAGTATTTCACATATAAGCATCAGATGAAATGAGCATAGCTTAATCTCAAAAGGAATCACTTACCTGAATGTACTGCGCCCGGCTCAGCGTCATGCCTCTCGCCTCGACCTTCGAGACCCTCCGTCCTTCGACCGTGGCGTTGTAGTTGACGATGGACTGAAGTCTCGCCTCGTAGATGATGTCGGTGACGAGCTTCCTGCAGGACCTTGTACTCACCACCTCCGCCTCGGCATCCTTCCCCTACTCACACCTATAGAAGTCCTGCATAGCGAATTGATGGTTGTGCCCTGGATGATCAAGACTAGGCAACTGAGAAGCTGTTCAATTACATCACAAAGGGAACCCATCCACCAATGATCACAGCTGTTGCGGTAAAACACCATTTTGCTACTCTGAAGTTTACTACTCCTGTATTTTCGGTGCTTAGCAAGACCTTTGTGAATCCCAATTGCATCTAACGATAAGAACCGACTCCCCACCATTTGCATCCACAATCTGTCATTGGATATAGGCACAAAAGTTATGCAGGGAAGGGTATACCTTTACCGGTGAGCGGACGGTGACGGCTGTGGGGACGACGCGAGGTCCGCGGCGAGCTCCTCCTCCCTCCTCCACCGGATCTTGGATGGCCGGGGCGAGCTCCTACTCCCCCTCTTCTTCCACCTCCTATTCTCCTTCTCCTCCACCTACTCCCCCTCTCGGCCTCCTCTCCAACCGGTCGGACGGGCGGTGAAGCGGCGACGCGGGGCCGGCTGCACAGCCGCGGCGTGGCCGGGCGGGGGACGGCCAGGGGCGGGGGCGTGCTCAGGCGGGGGCGGGGGAGCGGACGTGCGGGGGCGTGGCCGGGCGGGGGAGCGGACGTGCGGGGGCGCGGTGGCGCCGGAGCGGGGGCAGGGGAGGGGCGCGGCCGGGCGGTGGCGGGTCGGGTGAGGGGCGTCCGGTCGGGTGAGGGCAGAGGGGCGCGTGTGTGAGGGGTGGGAGGGGCGGGTTTTTTTTTAAATGTACGAACCCTCTGCCAAGATCTAGATCAGATGGCTCTCGGCAAAGAGTTTTTCTTTTTTTTAATTTTCTTTGCCGAGAGCCCCAGCCCTGGCTCTCGGCAAAGAGGTTCTTTTTTTATTTTATTTGCCGGCAGTCTTTGCCGAGAGCTAGGTCAGTCGGCTCTCGGCAAAGAGTTTTTATTTTTTTGATTTTCTTTGCCGAGAGCCCCCAAGCCCAGGCTCTCGGCAAAGATCCTCTTTGCCGAGAGCTTTAGGAGGCTCTCGGCAAAATATATTTTTTTTTATTTTTGCTCCTTATTTTTTCCTGCAGCCTTGATATAGTACTAGGTGGCCATATTTGAAATTTGGTGCATTTTCCATGCATCTTGCTATATTTCACGCATTTTCTTTATTTTCTTTATTTTTCTCGCAAGACGCACATTTGAACTGCAGTTGCATGAAATAATGAATCTTAGCGATTCAAAAAATGATATTCATGCTTCCGAGGGTATTTCGACACCGTATCTCGGGACAAACGCGGAAACTCGACCATCTCGTGCACGCGACATGGCAACCAAGTTGCGTGAGATTTGATTTAAAAATATATAAAATGTGAACGGAGTCGGAAAATCATGAAAATAGACGGGAGGCCTTGACATCGCATGTAGAAGCTATAAAAAAATTGAACATGTTTGAAGCAAGTTGTGACACAAGATGGTTGAAACCCTGAGATCTCCGCATGCGATATCTTGTTATCACATGTGGAGATCTAAGGGTTTCAACCATCTTGCGGCACAACTTGCTTCAAACATTTTCAAAAAAAATTTATAGCTTCTACATGCGATGTCAAGGTCTGCCGTCCATTTTCATGATTTTCCGACTCCATTCACATTTTATATATTTTTAAATCAAATCTCACGCAACTTGGTCGCTATGTCGCGTGCACGAGATGGTCGAGTTTCTGCATTTGTCCCTAGATACGGCGTCGAAATACCCTCGGAAGAATGAATATAATTTTTTGAATCGCTGAGATTCATTATTTCATGCACCTGCAGTACAAATGTGCGTCTTGCGGAAAAAATCAAGAAAATGAAAAAAAACATGAAATATAGCAAGAGGGATGAAAAATACACCAAATTTCAAATTTTGGCTTATAGTACTGTAGCAAGGCTGCACAAAAAATTTGGGACAAAAAATCCAAAAAAAATTTGCCGAGAGCCTTGGCTGAGGCTCTCGGCAAAGAAAATATTTTGCCGAGAGCCTAACAGCAGGCTCTCGGCAAAGATGACGGCGTAAGGGTGCCGTTTGTGGGGGTTGAGGCTTTGCCGAGATTTTTTGTTTACCGAGAGTCGAGCTCTCGGCAAAGTTTGGCTTTGCCGAGAGCCTTTATTTGCCGAGCGTCGAGCTCTCGGCAAAACTTGGATTTGCCGAGAGCCAATCTTTGCCGAGCGCCCGATATTTGGCGCTCGGGAAATCATATGACGCTCGACAAAGATACTGTTTCCGGTAGTGAAAGGAGTGTTTTGCTGTTTTCAAATGATGTATAAACATCCAAAAATTACTAAAAGATAACATGTCAAATCTTGTGCAAGCAATTGCGTGGACCAACATCCCAACTCTATGAGATTCTTGAAGCTAGAGCTGTATTAAACCGGGCCTATTAACTTGCAAATGTTGGCCGGTAATAGAAGGGGCAACTTGTATGAAAAATTTAAACTCATGTTAGTCCTAGTAATATATATCATATTGATGTGTGATTACAAGGTATAGATCGAGCCGCCTCATAAATTTAGTATTTGCTCGAAAAGGAGACGAAAAAAAATGCATGGGTAACTGATGATGAGACGTCATTGCCTCCTCTTCTTGCAGGCTTGCCCACCATCCAAGTACCGTGGCAACTCACTGGGGATGGGATCAAAACCATATTTCATTCTAGCAGAGTTGATGGTTTCCGCGTAGCCATCACTTTCCTTCTTGGAGTAAGCAGTGGCTGCCAGCAGAACCTTCTTCCTCAAGTCGACCTCGATCATCCATTTCGGCTCGCCGCGGTAACAGTGGTCAGGCTTCTCTAGCCGGAAGATGACGACGTCGGGATTGTCCACGTCGACGACGGGGAACCGTGGCTGGACGTGTGGGAAAGGGAAACGGTCTCCGCCATCGAAGGCGTCCCAGAACTCTTGCTCGTGCATCGTCGCGTCTCTCCTCCACGTGTAGTCGTGTTCGCGCAGCGACCAGGTGGTGATTCGGAACCTGTGACTCCACGTCAGCACGTGGTGATTCCCAACTCCAAAGTTGCTCCAGTGCTGGCTGTCGATGCTGACGAACTTGATGCCGTAGCGCGTGACGCACACGCGGCGGGAAGCTTTAGGGCATCCTCGGCCGCCCCTTTCGATGTCCTCGGGGTCCCCAACCCTGTTCACCGGAAGCGGCACGTACTGGAGCCTTGACGGCGGCGGCGACGGCGGGTATGTCTACAACTTTTTAAGGATATAGGTAGATAAACAGAACAAAGAAGTAAAATTAGGATATGGGAAAAAGAAATAAAAGTTGTTAGATGTGCTAGGAACTACTGATTGCAAGAATAATGACTCCATGTACGTACTAAACCACAGATGCCGATTAAAATAACATTTTGGCCACTAAAATTAAACTATCCCGCAGGAATTGAGCCCTCCATCCCAACGTGCAGGCTTCTCACCCTGAAGCTAGCCAACACAGTAGGTCAGAGGACGACGCACCATGGATGGGAGGACTACTGTGTGGAGTCACAAGTTCTTCCAAAGGACAAGTGTGGTCCGGACTCCAGATGTATGACCACATACCACATAACACAGTAGATATATTATGGCTTGAGATAGATAAAGCAACAGGGAGTTTTCAACAGGAACGTAAAGAAATCTGACTGCTTGCAATTTATAAATTTAGGTTTACTGAACATAAATGTTTGGGTTTAAAAGACAAATGAACTGTACACATCATATGTCAAGCCATAAATTTTTTTTGCAAAAAACAATTACATAGCTCAATTAAATTAAATTTCAATGATGAAACCGTTTAATTCAAATAGGTAGATCATATAACAAAATGAACTTGCATCTGTAAGTCCACAAAGCAACAAATATTTGCATCCATTTGTTCACCCGCATGCTAGAGCATGTCCTATTTCATATAACAAATCTAAAATACATCTAATGTGCAAGGAATGAATAATCTTTGTGAAGACCCTAACAGAGTATAATAGGAGTGTTCGACCACATCTCCACAAATGCCACAAGTCAGCCTTATCAAAGTGATTTTGGTCTTAAATCACTTTATTATTTAGTGGATTAGTGGACTTTCAGAACAACATAGTATTCCTAGTATTACTATCAGTTCCACCTTCTTACCATTCAGCCACTGTTTGCAAAAAAATTGAAATAGTGTTGCCTGATTTCTCACATAAAACCACATTTATTGAAATTGCAAGATACCTATTTCTGGATGTAATGTAAGAATAAACCACGTCACTGTAAGATATCTATTGAAGTACTTCTCTCTGATATGGCTAGCCTCAGACTGCCTATTCTCTATAACACAAGACCTAATAATCGTATGTGCACAGAAACTGGAAGCAACAAAAGTGCAAGCATTAACCTACCATACTCCCTATGTGACTTCAGAGTTCAGACAAAGACGCCGCTCGCTTGTAGTGCTTACAAAATTTGTCAGCATATCTGGACCACAAGGAAAAGGGGATTAGCATCCATGCAAGAACCTCCAGCACAATTAACAGAAACACAATACACAATAGACTGTAGGACACAAAATTATCTCTGTGATTTCTCTAGAACAGCAAATTACCAACCATCAAGGAGTATTATATGATGAACCTGCAGTGCCTCAATTAGCTGCATACAATGCAAACTGATTGTGCCCAATCCAGCAGTATTAACTTCCATTGGATCCTCACCTACCAGAATCAATATTGATCAGCAAAGAATAATGTTTATACAAGAATACAGTCAAAAGCATAGGGTGAATGTCACAAGCATCATAGATGAAATGAGGACCTGCAGCCTTGCATCTGCAGCCTTCTCTGTGAGCAGTCCAGGGGAGTAGCTGGTGAAGACTGCTGCAAAAGGGGAACGCCTCGGATCTACAGACACAAGGAAAGAGCAAAAAACAAAAGCAATAAACAACACTGATGAAAATATTGGCTCTCAATAGGATAGACGATTTTAAATAGTATAGTGGACTTGCAGAACACCATGATAATCACAGGGAAATGAGTACATACACATCCAAAAAGGAAGGTCAGTGCAATTTGCCTCTGAATAGGTTGATCGAGATTGTAAAGGTTATATTAAGCTAAAAAAAACCATGTATCTTCGTATTGCCATATACAAACTCCAGAACCTGGTATTGTCCTACAAACAATTAGAGTAGAAAACTAAAATGGGCTTGACACAATTGAGTCAGGGGAAATCGAACGGGTCTGCAATTTGAAAGGTGAACAATTAAGTATTTTTTAATTCTATTTCAATTTGTGCTCTAAACAGGTTCTAATCAGCAACAAACCCATTGCAATGTTTTCAAATCAGAAACATGTGTACAGAGATAACATATGAAACAAACACATGTTTCAGAGATAACATATGAAACATGTATTCTAATCCACACATGTTTCAGAGATAACATATGAAAAATGTGTGGAATGTTTTCAAATCGTCTAATCGATCCTAGTCGCCATGGCACCGATCAGCCCAACTAATCACGACTAATCAGTGTATAGCTGATCGCCATGGCACCGATCAGCCTGATTAATCGTAACTAATCGCGATTAGCCAGATGACTTGATAACCTGTGGATGAGTAAAAATTGCGAATACTTTCAAGAATAATTCGTATCTAGGTACTAATCTGATGTTTGTAGGAAACAAAACCTATCATTTACAAGAAGTAACTTTTACTCATTGAGGCACTGCAGGCGCGACAGGCTGGGCTCCACGCTTCGCCACGCCAGGTCAACGACGCGTGCCACCGTGGCACGCCTTGTCGCGTCAGTGCATGTGGCGCGACAAAGTGGTGCAGTCGCGCCACCCGTGCTGGCGCGACTAAAAGGGTCAGATTTGCAAATACTTTTTTTTGGATTAGTATTAAAATATTCATTAAAAAATGATTCAACATAAAAAAAATCTGGAAAATTGCTAACCCCAGAGATCTCTCCGCACAACTCCATAGCTCACTGCCCTTGTGCCTCCTCGCCATGGGCGTGCAGGCAGGGGCAGCCAGTGCGATCGCCAGGGCCCATGGGATAGAGGAGCCCATCAAATTTAATCAGTAGATATATTAGACAGATTTGATTTGGAGGCCCAACAAGTAACACAGTATGTTGTCGGCCGTTCCTATTCCCGTACGTACTACACTAGCAAGCAGCGGCGTTTTATCTTTCAAGCCGAGGCATCTGATCGCTCGAGCCCGACACGGCGTGCGGGGATGCTCTACCAGGACGCGATGGCCAGTTGCGGACTTGCAGCCACGAGGATCGACGGAGACCGCGCGACGGCCTGTTGCAGTACGGTCAGGTCAGTCTTTATTTTTCAATTTCCAATTTCTAATTTGAATTGCTAGGGTATTGAAGCCTAACTTTTAATTCCTTTTATGTATGTCTGTACGGTGATAAGAACATAGGGTTCTAAATGTCTAATTCTATATATTTATTTATTTTTCATGTTAGATGCTCTCTAATAAGAAGCATTGTCGGGTGCTCAAAAAAAGGGAAAATATTAAAGAATTAAAAGATTTAATGGCTTGGCTATGTGTAGCATGAAAAGGATATTTCATACAATATTGATCTGATACTGTCTTTGAAGATTTTATATCAAAATGTGTCTGAAAAGTATCTGAAGGCAAATTGTACAAAATCACTAAAGCATTATTTTTTTGAGGTAATCATAATAGTTAATTTACTGTTATTTAAATTTATTGTTATATTATAATAGTCTTTTATTAACTAAATATATGCTACAAGCTATATTATTACATAATTTAGTCATCGTACAAAAAAAACTAGCTTAAAAGACTTTTATTGTCTTGTTTGCCCTAAGGGCCTCAAAATTATAGAGACGACCCTATGCATAGGTCACTGTCCCTGGCCACTCGTCGTCATCCCTAGCTCCGGCCTCCCCCCGTGACTGCGAAGCCTCCTTACCTCTTAGGGAAGACGTGGGCCTTGGAAGTCACTGTCCCTAGGCCATGGCAAAGAGATGAGATATGGAGGCACAGGCTTTGGTGGCTGCCGCTGCCATTAGTTTGGAAAGTTGCAAGAGAGAGGGACGGAGAGCGGAGAGCCTAGATAGAGAGAGAGACGTTGCGGTTGCAATTGAGAGTGGGGTGACTTTAGGTTTTTATTAGGCCGACTAGTATTTTCTGAGGCAGGTCTTTTTAGAGGTCCACCTCTCTATGTGTCTATTTACAGACATAGCTTTCTTGAGTGGTCCATTTCTGTAGATCAATTTTGAAAGGCATCAATTCCTATACCATCTCCAAAAACAAATAAGACCACCTATGATGTTCATGCCCTTTTTTTGGGAGACTGTCCAATTTTCACCACCTCCAGAAATCAAAAGAGTTCTCCTGAAATCGTTTTCGTAGTAGTGTTGTGTTCCCCTACGCTCCGTGCTATAATCAACTCCTTACCAATTTTGCTGCCCAGGATGGAAATGATAGTTTGGGGTGGTGGGGAAATTGGAGTGTGCGTGCCGCAATCTTAATGCATGGCTAGCCGTATGCATTAGTCGCCTCCAACTTATATACCAATTTAGAAAAGTTATTTTAAATTATGTTTCATAGCTAGCGATGGAATGTTAAATTATGTGCAATTTTAGTGCGCTATTTGAAATTATGTTTCATAATGGCACATAGTTTCAATTTATGGTTACTTATGTATTTTTCGTAATGATACAGGTTGGTCGTGTTTTAGAAAACAAATAGATCCAATAGTTATTACTGACATTGGTTATTAAAGTCTAGGAATTGTAAGTAAGATGTTTCTGATTAACATGAGAAATTTTTAATTTATTTTTCGTACTTCATCCATTCCAAATCATAAAATGTTTTGAATTTTCTAGATACTCCCTCTGTCTATGAAAACATGCAATTATGGGTTGCATGCCAGATAAAGTTATTCATGTTTGACCAAATTTTTAGTGAATAATATTCATATTTATGTCTCCAAATTAATTTATTATAAAAATATGTTTCATATTTGATCTAATAATGATATTTATTTGAAGTTATAAATATTTATAGTTTTTATCTATAATTGGTGAAACATGATATACTAAAATATGGTATTGTGCTAGAATTGCATGTTTTCCTAGACGGGGGGAGTATATGATAAAAGCAATACATCTAGAAAACTAAAAAAAATCTAGAGCGGAGGGAGCAGGGCATACCGTGAGAATTGTATAATGTAAAGACTTCTTTAGGCCCTCCAATTAGCACAAGTGGGTTGACGAGGCCTTTTCTAGTGAAAATGAAAGGAACGTAACTACGGGTGTGGATCGGAGCGTCAAGCACGTCTGGTTGATCCACTTTTGTCGTCAACTTTTTTCATGCGTCCTGTAGGTGATATCGTATCGTGCGGGCCAGGTCTATTGCTTGACCCCCGAGTCATCCTGGGACACCATTAATTGTGACTCAGGAAGTCAGGGCATCATCACCGTTTCTTCTTTATAATAGCGACGACACAGACGATGACAGACCTAAAAATCTCCCGCCACTTTTGTGCTGCTGTCTTGTTGGTGGGCCACGACGTCAGTCCAACTATCCCCTCCCATCCGCTCAGGACTTTTTCAAAAAAAAATCCTCTCATCCAGTCGTGTTCTCTCATCCACTCGTGTCTTGTTCCTATCCGTTCCAAGCGCCGCACCTCCGGATGACCCTGTCGTTGCAAGGTCCCGTAGTAGGACGCTCTTTCTTCTCCGCTCCCTCCCCAGCCTGAAGTGCCTGGTCTGGCGTCTCTCTCGTGTGGCCGACCCCTTACCGCGCCACGCCCCCATCCACCTCGCTCGTCGTGGAAGGGGAGGCCTGCACATGCGCCTGGGGAGGCCTATGACTGTACCTGCACCTGCGCCCCCATCCACCTCGCGCCATCGGCAGGAAGGGGAGGCCTGCGCCACCGCAGTTCCCCACCAGGTAGGTCGTGGCCATGTGGGCGAACCTGTATTTTCTAGTGTTTTAGGAATTTTAGACTTATGTTTAAAGTGTTTTATCTCAATGTTATAAAAGTCGATTTGTGATGTTGCATATGTTGCAAAGGCAATATACGCATGTTGACAGCCTATGTTTCAAGTGCTTCATGTGTTTAAGACGTTTGTTTCAAATGTTTCATCTGAATGTTTCAAAAGTAGATCTTTGTGTTGCACATGTGTACACAAGCATGTTTCAAGTGTTTCATATGTTTGAGACTTATGTTGCAAATGTTTTATCTGGATGTTTCAAAAGTAGATTTTGGTGTTGCACATGTTGTAATGGCTACACACGCATGTTTCAAGTGTTTCATCTGTTTCAGACTTACGTTGTAAATGTTTTATTTGGATGTTTCAAAAGTAGATCTTGGTGTTGCACATGTTGCAATGGCTACACACGCATGTTTTAAGTGTTTCATCTGTTTCAGACTTATGTTGCAAATGTTTTATCTGGATGTTTCAAAAGTAAATCTTGGTGTTGCACATGTTGCAATGGCTACACACGCATATTTCAAGCGAATGTTTTAAGTGTTTCATCTATTTTCATATTTACGTTGCAAATGTTTCACCTGGATGTTTCAAAAGTAGATCGGTTGTTGCATGCCGCCGTCCGCCTACTATTGCTGGTGTGCCACCATGGTTCACGTGTTGGCGCCTAAGGCCTGTAGACGCCTCCGCGGCGTGCATCTGCAGGCGGGGCAGGTGGGCGCGGGTCCCGGTTCTACCGTGCAGGCCCGAGGCGTGGTTCCACCGTGCGGACGGTAGATGGGTGCCTAGGGGCATGGTTCTGCCGTGCGGGGCGCGGGATGGGCGCAGTTCACGGTTTCGAACGCTGGCGCTGGTTGGAAAACAGGATGGGACCCGTGGGATGCGATGCGGGCACGAAGGCGTGGGAGTTGCGTCGGGATGTGGGCCTGAGACCGGACATTCGGCGCTAGCAAGCCCCTAAATGAAAGGAACGTAACTATGCGGAGCAGAGCGTCAAGCACGTCTGGTTGATCCACTGTTTGTCGTCAACATATATTATTGCATTTGTCATATGGGTCCTGATGTAGGTGGCATCGTGCCGGTCACTGCACGTTTGTTGCTTGACCCCCGAGTCATCCTTGGTACACCATTATTGGTGACTCAGGAAGTCAGGGCATCATCACCGTTTCTTCTTCTTTATAATAGCGACGACAGTCGACAGATGACAGAGCTAAAAATCTACCACCACCTTTTGACTTATATTTGCTGAAGGAGCAGGCGATCGAGCATCAGCGTCTATTCAGCAAGCAGTATAAGTAGAGCAATGATGCTTGCCAATGGGCCGGACAGTGCGTTGTTCCAACGGCCGGTGTTGGCTGCCTACTTGGGTGAATAGTGCAACATTCTTCAGGTCTCCTCCCCCCATTGGCCGACGTCTAAGTGCATGTAAGCATCATCACACTTGTTAAAGCTCTCTCTTGATTGTCTCTCATTCGTGTGGACATCAGATTATGTTGAAAAAAAGAAACAAACCCACGCGGCATGCCGATGATCGGCAACTTGTTACTCCCTCGGTTCCCTGTTCCCAAATACAACGTACCTTAGGAATTTTAGGACATTATGAGGTAATACAAATGATGCATGTAACCCTCTCTTAACTATAGATAAACTTTGCGCTTACCATATTTTATAAGCTTGGTGGTAGGCACTAGTGATAGTGATTGGGACTTTGGGGGAGTTACTTCATCTAGAATACTTTATAATTTGGGCCAAAATTTGAATACTTCAATACTTATATTTTAGGACAGAGAGAGTAGAAAACATATATGTTTTCTCCCTGCCTCTGCCACTAAAGAACATATATGTTACTGTGTTAATTAATAACGGTTAACGGCAAAGCTGACCTTATCATGGGTAGAAGAGGGAAAATTCAACACAAAAAAAAAACAATACACGCAATCAACAACACATGAAAATGAGCATGACTTTCAATTTCTCTAGTTCGTATCTTAAGCGGCAGAAGCCCACAACATAACAAAATGAGTAAAATACAGTGGTGGCTTTTCTAAATCTGAAAAACGTGGCATCTAGGTATCAAACTTCATTTTTTTTGATTTATGGATCCCTTAACTTGTCATGAGATTCCGTGCTAGTGGAAATAGGTTTTGACCCACACTATACGCTGACGTGGAATACTGACTTAGTGCTTACGTGAATCTAACATGTTGGGTTCAGTAACTAAACTTGCACGGTGGTGTCATCTAAGTTTTGAGCTTCAAAATTTGTATATCCAGTGCCCCAAACTTGCTAAATGGAGTTTGGTTCATTGTTACCTGATATTTCTTTTTTCTGTGTATGCACATAACCATGGTCTAAATTAAACCAGGGTTGCAAAAGTGGCCATGAAGCCTACTGCAGACGGACAGTGTTTCTTGGTGCTAATAATAGCGAGTTGTACACATGTTATCTGCTCTTCCAATGGAAACTACACAGATAAGCTGTCACTACTGGAGTTCAAGAAGGCAATAAGTCTTGATCCACATCAAGCTTTGATGTCATGGAATGGCAGCACCCATCTCTGCAGTTGGGAAGGTGTCCTGTGTTCAGTGATTACACAGATAAGCTGTCACTACTGGAGTTCAAGAATTAAAAAAAAATAATTAATTGCATAGTTTGTCTGTAAATGTCGAGATGAATCTTTTGAGCCTAGTTACTTCATGATTGGACAAATTTTACCAAATAACAACGAAAAGTGCTACAGGAACTTTTCCCCAAAAATTTTTGGATCTAAACACGCCCATATATGAAAAGAGAAAGCAAACAGCCACGCTGACACTACTTGGTGTGCTTCTTGTTTGATTCCTGCCCTTTTCGGGGAAAAAAAATAGTGAGTTGAAGGCATATATCTATGGAGCTCTGTTCCCTATTATGGGCGAAGAATTTGAAGGCATCAAGCCGGTGGGAATGGTTTTCCGTGATTGGTTTTAGACATGGGTCGTACCACCGGTGTATAAAAAACACAAGAGACATAAGTGGAAACTGTTTCTGTACTACCATTTGCTTATTTAATTATTTAGCCCTTATTGCTACAGAACATGAAAAGAAACAAAAAATATTGTATTTCAAGCAAGTGCAGCCTTCGGTTCTCCACTGCAAGACAGTCTTTAGAAGAGAGTTTGTTCAAGTTATTTTTAGAGAAAAAGAAGCTTAGCACCTTTGTTTTCTCAATGGCTAGAAGCATATGTGTAATTTTATAGATTTTCTTTATTTCCTTCTTGGTCTCTTGAACCCCTTTGTAAGAACTGTCCCTTTTTATTTAGTTTTAATAAAAGCACAGTAAGGGGCACCGCTTCTGTTTCCCTAAAAAAATATTGTGTTTTATATATGGCTATGATTGGAAATGGTAAACAACATTAATGGAACGATGCACAAAATGAATGTGTGATGTGACTTGTGACACAAGAATTGAAAAGTACTCCCTCCGTCCCAGAAACATGGCATTCTAGTTCTAGCGTTCAAATGATGTCCCAAAATATTTGATGTTATAGCTCTACATATAGATCACACCTTACTCCATCAGTTCATCCATCAAATAGCTGTCCTCCGCTGGTAGAGTGAAAATGTGACCACTGCTTGGGAGGCACACCTGGAAAGGTGAAAAGCTGGTGCAATAGATGGTTTGTCTATCAAAAGGATACTCTGTTGCTGTGTGTGCCATTATAGAAGCTGCATTAATGAGCATATCAACTCAAATGCACAGCAATGTCATGATAAGTTTATAGGAGTAGTTAGGTCTTTTTATCTTAAACCTTAGTGGATGCTATATTTGCTACAACGTCTTTTATTGCCGGACAGAGGGAGTAGAAAGTAGCTCATGGCATAAGAATTCAAAGAGGGTCAACAAAGGCACAAGAGCACTAAAAGCTAATTGCACGCCCATGCGCCCATATAATGGCATGCCCACCTGAGCATGAGCTAATGGAAAGGATAGTCTGCGCCTGATCATTTTACAAAGTCAGTAATGCTACGCGTCTTATGTCTGACGCAAGCACAAATAGTCGGACGCTCCTGCAAGCCCACTGCCCACGCCCACGCCCACGCGTCTATCCTCTTCCTCCCCACACCACTCATCCCATTCACCTCCCTCTCTCTATCTCTGTGGCGGCCCTCTCTTTCTGTTGTGGCGCTTGCAGATGCCTCATTGGCAGTGGTGCTTACCCCCACACAGCTTCCTTCCCAAGCCGTGCATTCTCATCGCCATCCGCGGCGGCGCTCGTAGCTGCCTCCCGCACGCTGCTCAACCTCGTCGTCACCTGTGGTCGTCCCTCCTCAGCTCACCAGCGTCGGGGACGCGGTCCTCCCTACTCAACGCCGCCCATGCCTTGCTTAGCCACCTCCCCCCTCGCTCGCACGCCCGCCTACCGCCGCTCTTCCTCTACTGCTTCGCCACTGTCACCGCCTAGGCCCCTCACCCACCACTGCCATCGTGGGTGACCTGACTCTTCTGCTCAAGATGGATGTGACAACGGTAAAGTCCAAATGTTTTGTGTATTTATTTCATTTGTTTCAATTGTTTGTTTCTCTTGTTGCATAGTGGATTTTGTTCACTTTTCTGGGATCTCTATTCTGATTTTTGCTTGCCCCTCTCTATAGGATTTGTGATGTTTCAATGTTTGATTTTGCATGTTGCAATGGTTGAGTTTGAGATGTTAAGGTGGGAATTGGTGTTGCCATGGGGGTATCCTTCTTCCTAGCCGGCTAACTTCGTGAAGGCAGCGCTTTCATGTTGCAGCTGAATGAATTTGATGTTGCAGTAGCTAGCCTTTGTTCTAATGTTGTAATAAGTAATATTTCTTTGTTGCATAGTCTTTTTTTTATGTTGCATGAGTTATTATCGTATGTTTCAATAGCTGAATTGCAAAGTCTCCCTCTTCTAGGGAAAAAAGGGATTCCGATCAGATGTTACATGAAACATCTTCGTTTATTCTAGCAAGAATTCATTTTTCTTAGAATCTCATGGGATCAGATGATGTTATTCTTATCATATATTTTTCCGTTGTTGCAAATGATAACTTTTGATGTTGCATCTCGCATTGCTCCATGTTGCAAAGTCACTTTTGGTCGGATCACTTGTGACATGCGGATCCTCCAAGCCACCATGGCGCCCGTCGTTGAGTGCACAGGCCCCACCGTCATTGAACCATCCTCTGTCCGCCAGATCCTTTGTCGCGCTCTCCGATGGTTGCGCATCTTGAGCATGGGCACGAGTCGTGAGGAGAGTCCCTTCGCCTCCGTGCTGTAGCACGTTCGCCACCAATCTCATTGCCTTAGGCACTGGCATCGATGGGAGGAGAACCAGTAGGGGAGAGGATAATGTCGTGTTTGTGAAACAAGAGCAGAGGAAAGGATAAGACTGTGTTGGGTCCATAGGAAGGAAGTGGCATGCAGATAAACATGGTGCAATATTGTTTTTATTCGCATATTAACGTTTCCGCGGGAATTTGCGCCGTCCAATGCTAAGCGCCTGGATTGGACGTCCGAACTCTAGCAACTCCATTTGCAAAACCTCCTTCCTCTTCTTTGGGATGGCCCATGGCCATTAGAGAGAAGGGCCAGGTTAACGCGGCACCGTCGCGCTTTTTGGAGAGAGCATGACCACCCTCCACACGACTCCACTCCTCTGCCCGGTGCCCCGACCAATTGAAAGTCCCTAGTTTGGTTTTGGCTAATTGATGAAACCTAGAACTAACCTTTGTATCTAAGTAGATGATTTAGATAAAGGTGGTCATTGCATATGAGACATGACATTGACTCATATGACCAAGATGGTGAAGACCAAGATGAGGCTTGGCTCGATGGACCGGTTGTGAAGGTAAAGGGCAAGTCGAGGCTTCAAAGCGAAGGACCATGCGATGGTGAAGCTTGAGCAAGACTTAGCGCCGATGGACCGATGCAACGGTGAAGAGCAAGTGAAGTCAAGGTCGATGGATCGAGACGGTCATGTGATGATATGAAGTGGATCATATTATTGGAAGAAACAAAATGGGCTCAAGACAAAGGTATAACCATAGGGCCATTTTGTTTTACACTCAAGACACCATAGTGGGTGTGAGTGGTTTAGGATCGATAGCCGAACTATTAAGAGGGGAAGTCTTATCGGTTATTCGATGCACGGGTGCCACTAGGTGAATTCATGAAGTGCATTGCATGTAGGGCCTAGTGAGCTAATTGGAAAACCTTTGAAAATGATTGAGAAAAAGCTAACACACAAGCACATGGAGATGTACACTTGATGGTGTTGGCACATTTGCAAAGGTGGCGTTGGTCGCGCTGTGGTTTGCGGGTAGAGAGGGGTTTGGGTTCCTCTCTCCCTTTGCGCTGTGATTCAGGCGTTTTCAGGGAAATGAAATGCCTATTTTCCACTACGCCGAAAGTCGGAAAAGAAACGGAAGCGAACGGAGGTCATAGAGGTGACCGGACGCTGCACCGGACGCGGTCTCAGTATGACCGGACGCGTCCGGTCAGTACAACGCGGTATCGGGCGCGCGGGCTAGGGTTTGCAACCGGCGCGTCCGGTCACTCGTGGGACCGGCACGTCCGGTCAGTCGCCCAGAAGGAACTGTGGTTCGCAAGGACGATCGGATGCGGGGCGCGTCCGGTCACACGCGATCGGACGCGTCCGGTCGTCGAAGGAGCTTACTGGACTCCGACCGGACGCTGGCACTGTCGCGTCTGGTCATTGCGAGGAGTGCGTCCAGTCGTTGTTTCGCGGGCGCGGGTGCTGTGCGGATCGGCGCGTCCGGTCGTTGCGAGGAGCACGTCCGGTCGTTGCTTCGCACGCGCGGTGCTGTGCGACCGGCGCGTCCGGTCGGTTGAGCAGCGCGTCCGGTCATAGCGTTTGACCGTTGGCGCGCAGTTACCGTTGGAGGATCTAACGGTCGCATTTGAAATTTGAGGGACACGTGGACGTCGCAGGGCGACCGGACGCGGTTGAGCGCGTCCGGTCAGTTTCGATCGGCGCGTCCGGTCGTCCCGAAAAAAACGGTCAGTGGAGTGGCAATGGCTCTATTTGTTTGGGGTGCTTATAAATACTCGTTGGCCGACCCTTGGGGAGGTAACTTGGCATTTCTAACACTCTTGTGCATCCTTTGAGCTAGAACTACTCCTCCCACTCATCTCTCTTGCTTGATTGCAAATCAAAAGTGAGATTGAGTGATCCCAAAGTGTATTGCATAGCTTGAGGGCATCTAGTGGCACTTGTGGGTGGTTTAGCCGGTGGATTTCTTATTACTCTTGGAGAGTACCGCTCCTAGCCGGCTTGGAGATTGTTGGAGGCGTTGGCAAGAGAAGGTGATTGTTCTTGGCCACCTCTGGTTGTTTGTAAGAGGTTCTTGTGCTTTCCTCGGCGGGATGCCAAAAGCAACTCTATTACATTGCGCGTGTCATTGAGTTACCTCACTTGAGAGTGGTGTCTTGCGGTGCCTTGCGGGGCGTGCCTTGAGGGGCAAGTGACTTGAGGGTCGCACCGAGGAACCATCTAAGTGTTGGTCGACACAACCGGTGACGTAGCTTGTCGGTGCACAAGTGAACACCGGGTGAACAAATATATTGTGTCTCTTGTCTCCCGGTGATTGGTCTCCATATTATGTTGTTGTCAATATTGATTGATTGTATATCATCTTGGTGATTGGCAACATCTTCACTCCACCGTTGGTATAAGATACACAATCCTATCTCTTGCATTTACTTTTACTAGATTATCTTGTGTAGCTCTAGTGGTAGCCTTTACTAGTAGTTGTTAGCTTGCTCACTAGTGTATAAATAGTGACATAGCTCTTGTGTGAACTAGAGATCATAATCTACTAGACTTGTGGATAGAAGGCTTGCATCACAACCCTTGGCTAAGCAAAACTCGCTTTACGCCATTTGTTATTCTAACAAGTTTGCTTAGTGGCTTGTGTAGAATTTTTAATAGGCTATTCACCCCCCCTCTGGCCATCTAGGACCTTACACCAATCCCGTTTTAGGCAGAGCAAAGTATCCATTTGTAGCCAACTAGCTGTCGCCATCTAATGCTATGGGATGTCAGCTGAAACAAAATAAAAAAGCACAACATTTTTCTTTGAACGGTTATAATTTTTGAATGTTGTATCCATTTTTAATTCTGTCTGTATCGATGTATTCTACGTGACGAGACGAACAAAACTAGACCCCACTTACCTATGTTTGAAAGAATTTTATTTTAGTAGCAATCTATGTATAAAAAAGTGCTAGGAGATTTATGAAAGGAGTTGCTACCATGTAATACTAAACTTGCTACTTAAAAATATATTAAAGTTTTTCCTTGGCATGCACAAGGCAAAAAATCAAAAGAAGTTACTACCATGTAAAACTAAAGTTGCTACTCCAAAATTATACTAAAGTTATTACATAGTATGCACAAGCTTGGGGGGCAAAAAAATATCAAAAGGAGTTACTATCATGCAATACTATAGTTGTACAACTTGGGGGCAAATTATTGCAACGAACCTAAACATAGAAGTTGTTGCATGAAGTTAGGGGCAAATTCTTTTGTGGCAACTTATGTGTGCAATGGTTATCCGTTTATGACAACTTATACATTGCAGGTGAGGCAACTAATATACAGTATTTAGGAAGACATTCCAACCTAAAAGGGAGACTGAAAAGTAAAACTAAAAAAATAAAAAAGAACTTAACTGAAAACTGAAACTAAAAAAAACACTAAAAACCTGAATATAGAAATTGAAAATACAACACTTAAAATAATAAGTGAAATAAACTGAAACTGAAGTTGACAACCAAGAAATTAAACTGAAATTGAAAAAATACAAATGAAAAAATATTGAACCTGAAGTTGACAGCCAAGAAATTTAACTCAATTGAAAAAAAATAAAAAGGAAAAAAACCCGGCGTCGCAATGCTGCCGTCGTACGCTCTTTAGCGCATGCAAACAGCCGAGTCACACATGCAAGCAGGCTAGGCCGCATGTATGCGAGATGCACGTACAAGCAGGCCAGGCCGCGTCACGTGAGTCGCGCGGTCACGCAGGAGCGCGACTGGTCGCGAAATAGCTTTTGCGATTAGAGACGAAGTCTGCCCGACGAGAGAAGAATGAGCATGGCCTGTGCTTGGCTCGGCTTGGCCCGGCATCCAACCAGCGCGGGCAGCGCGAGGGGGAGGGAGGGGAAGGGGCCGGGGCGCAAAGGCGGATCGGTTTACAAATTGGGCCTTTGAAAATCAACCCACGACACAAACTGGACCAGAGAAATTGTTGCCAGCCCAAAATCCAAATCTGGCCCCAACAGCGCGGCGGCAAATTAATTATTTCTATTTGTTTATTAGTACCACATTGGCCCGGTTCATTCGGTTTATAATCCGTCTTTTTCAGCTTATTTTTTCAGTCAGAACAGTGTTTTTCTCTCACAACAAATCAGCCAACAATATTTTTCAGCCGGCTTATCAACCCAGCCGAACGGGGCCATTGTCCCGCCAATCAATAGCGCACCAGCTAATAAACTCCCATTGTGACAGCCTGAGCACGCGCGGCAAGCGCGTAGAGCAAGTACCCAAAGATTACCCAAAGTTCTCTCTTGAAAAAATTGCTACGGCCGGCTAGAGGTTTCCCACTACTGGCTTAGCACCACAGGCGGTACGACATGTGCGTCTAGCTTTTTATAAAATTTTTAATTTTTATTATTCACAATTTATTCACAATTTATACTAACTTATACACACTGTAGTGTCTATTGATCTCAAAACATTATGATATTTTTATTCTTCTCATGGTTGATTTTTTTTTTGCTACGGCACAAACCTAGTAAACTACCGTGGTTGCAAACTGAATTTACTACAATGAAAAGCATTTCAGATGCAGGTATTTTTTTACATAGCCAGGTAGGCTTGTTTGAGTGCGCTCATATTTACGTCAATCTACGTGCGTTGAAGTGGACTGACATGAAAATTAGTTAATTTTCCACGCCAATTCACATCAATTCATATGGTTTGAGGTGGATACCAATGCATCTCAACAAGGCCTAAACAGTGTTAATCATTGATTGATAGAGCCAGACATGGCTCTGTTAATACCATTAACACCCCTTAAGAGAGGCACCTCTACACTATACATTTAATTATAATAGTTAAATGCACCTCAGACCCCTGAACTTGTAAGCGTGTCACATAGGCCCTTGAACTTTAAAAATGTATTTCTGGTCCTCTAAACTTGTTAAGTGGTACACATAGACCCCTGAACTTTAAAAATGAATTTCTGACCCCTAAACTTATCAAGTGGTACACCACAGGCTTCTGAACACTAACTTTTGATATTTTTTCAAAAAAAAATTTAGTAATCCAACTTAAGAAGCAAGGATAAGGTGTTATGATGAGGATAAGATAATAGTGTAGCTTGACTGGAGTAGTAGGAGGCCACCAACGGCATGATTGGTCGGTAGGGGCGTAGAGTAGGAGGCCACCAACGGCATGGTTAAACTGAGGCACGTACGGTACCCTTATACGGATGGATTAATAGAGTGCGCTGTATTGCTCATAATACACAGCAGTGAGATACGCACGGTGGTAGGCTGGCAGCAGGTTCAGGCGCTGATTATTGCTGGTTGGTGCATACCGAAATCTTCTCCGAGACTCCGGGAAGAGGCAGTTGCCTCGAAACGGTAACGTACGGAATGCGTACCGTCGGACGACACTGCTACCACGCACACTACATGTGTGTGTGATGGATTGCTCCCAAGACCCCATGCAGTTCTGTTTTGGCATCACTGCATGACGAATTATTTTCATTCTCTCGTACGTCTGCAACTCTGCAATGGAAGCCCTAGGCACGCTGCAAGCTAATAATATGCCTTAATCAGTTTTCTTTGGGTTGATGCAATATTAATGCATGGCCGCGTGTGCCTCATCGACAATCTGTATATACTCTTACGTCGGCAAGAGCATGCATGCGCTCAGATGTAGCATAACTTACGCAGCCATGCACAACAGCACGTGTACGTGTGCTGCTGCTGCAGACGACGACCATGCACGAGGACGAGACAGCCTACAGAGCTCCGGCGTCACGTCGCATGTGGTGTTACTATTCAGGGGCCTGTGGGGTACTACTTGACATGTTTAGGGGGCCAAAATGCATTTTCAAAGTTCAGAAGCCTATGTGTACCACTTAACAAGTTTATGGGGTCAGATATATATTTTTAAAGTTCAGGGGTCTATGTGACACACGCTTACAAGTTCAGAGGCTTGTAGTGCATTTAACTCTAATTATAATTAGGTGCAGGATAACATTTTGTAATCATGTATTGAATATTTTGATCTCCAAATGATTAGGATTCAACTACAAAATTTTATATATTGTAAAGCACTACAACTTTAGTACAGGGGTTGTCTCCATCCAAAATTGTTTGAAAAATTGAATTTCAAAATATGACAATTAGAAACGAATATTTAAAACTCTAAATTTCATTTGTTTTAGAGGTAAGTTTCAACTGTTTATACGGATGTTGCAAAGTAGATCGGGATGTTGCATATGTTGCAATGGTTGTACACGTATGTTGCAAGCGTCTATCCCCCAATGTTTCATCTGTTTTTTCAGATGTATGTTGCAAGCGTGTTTATCTGGATGTTGCATATGTTTCACACATACGTTGCAAGTGTTTTAGCTAGATGTTGCGTATGTTTGCAATGACTTTCAATTGTTTTTGCAAGTGTTTCATCTGTCTTTTGTGTATGTTGCAAGCGTTGTATCTGGATGTTTCGAAAGTAGATCGGATGTTGCACATGGGATGCGCGTGGGAAGAGGGAGGGGCGCAAGCGGTCCCTACGCCAGCGACGTACGGGCGGCGTGAGCCTCGCATGGGCATGGGTTATGCAGGTGCGGTTGAGCGGCATCCGGGCAGCGTGGGGCCACGCGTGCACGCGCAAAATGGAGATGGAAACCAACTACAACCGCGGGCGTCCGTCTGGACATCTGGGCGCTAGCAGCGCCGAAAAAGTTAACCCACCTATGTGGCTCCTGTTTGGATGCACTATGGCCAAGTCCACTTAGGTTGTTTTTTATAGACAAATTCCTTTTCAATTTCGTTATCAATACCTAAAATTTCGCAAAGACCAATAACATGGGCCTTTATCAAAATATATATGTACTTCCACAATTTTGAAACATCTAGTTTAATTTAATATATATAATTATTATATTATGTATTTACGATCGCTGGTAGCAAAATAAAATAGCTATACACAGCATGTAGTGTGTTAATCATCATTCGAATATTGTTTGTATGAGTGTTGCTGCCCGCATTTACCACGTGGTGAGACACTGTCCGCCAGCCACCGACTCCATTGCACCATGTGCAACATCAGATGTACTTTTGAAACATCTAGATGAACATTTGCATCATAAGTCTGAAACAGATGAAACACTTGAAATATGCTCTTGCAACTTGCGGGTATAGGCATTGCAACATGTGCAACACCAAGATCTACTTTTAAAAGCATCCAGATGAAACATTTGCAACATACGACAGAAACACCTGAAACATAAGCTTGCAACATGCGTATTTTGTCATTGCAACATCCTAGATATACTATTGCAACATCTAGATGCAACACTGAAACAAAATCTGAAACAACTAAAACAATTGAAACACAGCGTTCGCCTGCGAGACCACAGCCTACCTGGTGGGGAAATGTGGTACATCGGCGAGGAGTACAGGGAGCGGATGGAGGCCAGCCTGGGGGCGCTAGAGTGGCAATGATGAGCCTCAACCGAGCAGGGACCCTAGTCGAGCCGCTGCCCAGAGGGGCCCCACGAGGAGAGCCATCTCCCAGGCTGCCCCTGACGTTGTGGGCTGCTCTGCTCCAGCACCCTCGCCACCGCCGACAGCACGTAGCCCATTGGAGTCGACCGGGCATGCAGCAACGGCATGGGGGGACGGACGCAACAGTGCAAGTGTGGGTAGGGGTGGGGGAGGAGATGGGGCGCGCGGCTCGGCGCATGGGAATGGGAAGCCGTGGGTCTCCGGCAGGCGCGTGCGTCTCGGGCAGGAGCGAGCCGCGGGGAAAGACTGCCGTGAGGTGGGTGCATGGGTGTGCGGCGTCCGGATAAGGACTGCTGGCAAGAGCGAGCCGCGGAGAAGCAAGGCGGGTGTGTGGGCGTGCGGCGTCCGGATAAGGACGGACGCCTGCGTCAAAGTATTATCGTATTCAGCTCAACAAGTAACTAGTTCTAGCTCATCTAAGCAAGCCCTTGTGTTGCTGCTGCTGCCTCCTGCCAAGAAAAATAATGTTTCAGATATTAACCTACTTATTACCTACAGCCTACTAGTCATCGGGTAGGGTACACGGGTTATCTTTACTGTTTCGATCCACCAAGAAAACTGACCGCCTAATCACCATGTGCTCTTGCATTTGGTTTTGTGCTCTCCACTCCATTCGCCATGTCCGCTTGAACTTATCAGTCCGGCTTATCAGTCTTAGTACAGCGTTTTCTCTTACAACAAAACAGCCGCAGCCGGTTATCAGCCGCAAAAACCATCAAATCGGCTTCATCAACCAGTTAACAGCAGTACATACACGTACTATGCGCCACCGCCATCAGAGGACAGAGATTCAGAGATACCACAGCCACGCATCCTATGCAAGTATCCATTGTGCACACTGAATAATTGATAGACAGATCACACTTATTTATACAACTCCCTGACTTACATGTCAATGTGACAATATATATGCATTATACAACCGTGTAGTGTAACACAAGCACGGCGCGCAGTTGTTGCATCTAGGAGTATTTGACAGCATATATATGATGGTGTATACAGTGTGCACCTGACGACTAACACGAACAAAAGGCTGTACCGAACCGACAAGAGGAGGCCGGATCATCTAACGCTTCTCCCTGGGGAAGCCCAGGAGGGCAAGGATGAGGGCGATGAAGCTGCCGTTGAATTACAAGCATCCCTCCTGCAGGGACGTCCGCGACAAACTCCTCTCGCAGCTTCTTGTTCTTGGTGAAAAGGTAGGCGGCGAGTGGCTTAGGCTTGGCGTTGATCAAGTCAAAGCTTTCCTCAATCTTTTCGACCTGGAAGCACAATTCCGAAAGAATCAGACCCTAATTGTAATGAGCTTGTTCGACTGCAACATGAAAACATCACAGAAATCAATATGTAGGATGAATTTTTTTTGCCCGTCAAGCTAACATTTCAGAACCGAACTTTTAAATGAAGTATCATCGATGATCTACTCATGTAGTCATGTGTGGTGTGCAGGGTCGAGGCGTTCAAGCGCTGCACAGCACGGAGAGGCTGGTGAACGACGATCTGTCGTCAACGATTTCAAGGTCGGCGCACGAGAAGCTGGCGACCATGGAGGAGAGCGCTCCGACTCCGACCGTCTGCTGCAGGACAGCTAGCCGGACTCCGATAGAGCATCAGCGATCGGGGCCCAGTTCACCGACGCACGGGATATCTCGGAGACGTCGAGTGAAATCGCGGCGGCGAAGGCGGAGCTCCAGGACGGGCTGTCCGCGTGAGGGGGCGCGGTGGACGCCGGCATGGCGCGGGTGGTGGCGTCCTACCGCAGCCTCGGCGACGGGATGAACATGGCAACAGGCTCTGGTGAACTGGACCAGAAGAATTGTTTCCAGCCCAAAATCCAAGTCTGGCCCAAACAGCTCGGTGGCAGATTAATCCCTTCCGTTTGTTTAATTAGTGCCACATTGTCCGTCCAGTCCTTATTGCACGAGCTAATAAACCGCGATTGTCACAGCCTGAGCACGCACGGCAAGTGCGTAGAGCAATTACCAAACATGAATAGATAATTCCTGTCAAATGCCATCGGCCGGCCAGTGGTTCCCGCTGTCGGCTTGGCACCAACAGGCGTACGACATGTGCGTCTTGCATTTTAAAATTTTTATTTTTACTATTTATTATAGTTATTAATCACAAAATGAGGGTGTCTATTGATCTCAAAATATTATGATATTTATAATCTTCTCTTAGTTCAGAAGATTTTTGCTACGACACAAACCTACTGGTATCTACCGTGGTTGCAACCACTGAATTTTCTACCATGAAAAACATTTTCAGATGCAGGTATTTTTTATTTGCAAAGGCAGGTAGACTGACCACCTTAGGGTTTGTTCAGATGCACCTGTATTCACCTTAATCTACGTGTGTTCAACTGGATTAAGGTGTAAATTCATTAATTTTCTAGCCCAATCTATATGAATACAAATGGTTTCAGGTGGATACGAGTGCATCTAAGTAAAGCCTTAATGGTGTTAGTTGTTGATTAATGGAAATACACATCATAAGCTGCCTGTCTTTGTTAATAGTATTCAGAGATGTGGGCACCTCAGGATCTGTCATGAGCTCTGACCTTTGGTAGACCTTATGTTCTTCTTTCTCTGAAGTGGTGCTTGGTTAGAGACGACAGTGGCAGTAAAGCAATAACCATGCTTCTCTAGGTTTTCTATTAGTAAAGTCTTACCCAGTCAAGTAATGGGTGACCATTTATTTTAAATTTATTCAATGTAGATGTATAATTTACTTTTCTGCTAATTTCTTACAGGTTGATCTTAAGTACAATTTCTTGGCATAGTATTGCTCTGACGCTTGCCGATGCGACTTATAATGTGGAAAACAGATACTAAAGTATGAGTGTTCAGAAGATCACTGATTCTAGGCATTCTCACTTTTTGGTGGATTCCTCTATGACTTCTTCAAGTTTGTCTGCCTAGTGAATTAGCTTACTGGAGTAAAGCATGTTTGTGGCTTGCAAACTGTTCTCGGAGACGGAACTGCAAATAGTAAGTTGAAAATTCCAGCTACCTGCAAGAAGTGAAAATAGAGACTAATCACTAGCTAGTAGTCATCAAACAAGAATTGTGAAAACAGAGACTAATCACTAGCTAGTAGTCATCAAACAAGAATTGTGAAAATAGAGACTCATCACTACTCTGTTTTGGTTTTCAAAATTTCCTTGCAAAATAGATAGTAGGTGTGCTCTCTGCTCGTGGAAATTTCCTTTTACTGAATTTTCTGGGTTTGTCATTTTAAAATGGAGGGTTCAGTTTAAGTTTCATTTCCATTGCTTAGGGAATAGAAATGAAGGTATGCTTGGGGACGATTCTCTTATAATTTGATATGTAGGTGATATGTACAATTTACTGAATATCTATAGCAATAGAAGAACCTATATCTATAACTCGCTCACAGTTCTCTTATTTTTCTTGCAGCACTCGGTGATATGTATAATTTACGGAATTTCTTGCTGAGGTTCAGGGAACATGCGCTCCAGAACTAATATATTGGCGCACTTGAGCTTGGTGACTATCTCGGTAAGTTCATTACCCAAAGTATAAGCACTTCCATTGCCCATATACAACTCTTTCCTTCTTTATGACTCTTGTATATCTTAAATTTCAGCACTTGAGTACCCTGTTCTAGCTAGTTGTTGTCTTCTTTGGTTGTTAGTATTGTTGTCAAGTTTAGTTCCTGCCTTAGTTCAATTTAAGGGTCTTACTGAATTCGCATAGTCCAGCTAAGGTCTACTTCAATCGGCTAGTCATCATTTCCTTCGGAGTGTCACTTTGATGCAATAGTAAATTTACTATTCAAGTAATCATAGGCATTTCATGGAATGATTAGTTCATTTCATTTATTTTCATACTTTTGTAGATATGGAGGATCGAAGCTGGATGTCTCTTCGCAATCGTACATGTGCTGAGTACATGATGGTCTGAAATCATTCATAAGCGCAGCAGAAGAGGATATGTTGAATGAGCACAAGACAGCTATGTGGTATCCATGCATTGATTATAAGAATGAAAAGCAGTACTCAAGATCATTATCAGTCTATGGCCACCTGGTCATGCGAGGATTCATGAGTGACTACAGATGTTGGAACAAGCATGGAGAAGGAGTTAATGATGGAGACTCGCAAGCTGGTTGTATGGACCAGGGATTCTCTGGTAACATACACCAGGATGATGGAACTCATGCTGCTAGTCAGGACAACAAGGAAAGACTCTTTTGCAGTCCGGATCTCAATGATGAGAAGATAGCAGATATTAGTGCCAATTATGTTCAAATGGCAGAGAATATCGAGGAGATGGTGCGTGATGCCATGGGGTTTGATGAGTTTACCAAGGCAGATCTGGAGAAGTTGAAAAGGCTGGTGGTAGATATGAAGATGCCGCTCTATCTGAGTTGCAAGGAGAACTATACAAAGTTGTTTGGTACTCTCAAGCTTCTCCAGTTGAAGGCGACACATCATTGGACTGACCGGAGCTTCGATGAATTGCTAGATCTATTGCGGGACATGCTGCCTGAGGGGAATGAGTTACCCAAGACCACATATGAGGCCAAGCAGATTGTTTGCCCTATGGGATTGGAGGTCGAGAAAATCCATGCTTGTAAGAATGACTGCGTCCTATTCTGTGGCAAAAACGCTGAGCTAACTGAATGCCCCGAGTGTGGAACCTCTCGGTACAAACGAAGAAATGATGGGGGTGATGACAAAAAGAAACATGGAGCTCCTCGGAAGGTGGCATGGTACTTTCCTATAATTCCCCGCCTGAAACGTTTGTTTGCAACTGCCAAGGACGCACAGTTGTTGAGTTGGCACAAGGAGGGACGCAAGATTGATGATTACCTACGACATCCAGCAGATGCTATTCAGTGGCGCGTCATCGATTCCAAGTATGGATTTTTCAAAGATGAGCCTAGAAACATTTGATTTGCACTCAGCACGGATGGCATGAACCCATTCGGAAACATGAGTAGCTCACATAGTGTCTGGCCGGTGTTGTTGTTTATCTACAACATTCCACCGTGGTACTGTAACAAGAGGAAATACATGATGATGCCACTTTTGATCTCAGGTCCGCATCAACCAGGGAATGACATCGATGTGTATTTGAGGCCGGTTGTGGATGAGCTCAAGGAGCCCTGGTCAAACGGTGTCAAGGTATATGATGGGTTCAAGCGAGAGTCATTCAAGGTGCATGCCATGGTGTTAAGCACCATCGCTGATGTCCCGAGACACCATTGCTTATCTGGGCAGTCTAAAGGGGAGAAAGATTGCTTTCATTGCTTAGATGACACCGAGTCTCTTTGGCTGAACAATTCAAAGAAGAGGGTGTACATAAGGCATCGCCGTTTTCTTCCCCGATCCCATCCTTACCGGCGCATGAAATGCCAGTTTGATGGCACGATTGAGACATGATCTGCTCCAAGGCATTTCACTGGGCGTGATGTTTATGACCAGGTAAAGGATGTCAATGTTACATTAGGGAAGAACAAAAAGAGTGCCCTTGGAAAGAGAAAGCACATGGAAGAAGTTGCTAATAAGAGGTGGAAGAAGATGTCGATTCTATGGGAACTACCTTACTAGAAAGACTTAGCAGTTCACCACAACATCGATGTCATGCATGTGAAGAAGAATGTTTGTGGGAGCTTGGTCGGAACACTCTTGAACAGCAAGGGGAAAAGCAAGGACCATGCAAATGCATGAGCAGATATGGAAGATTTGGATATAAGGCCCGAGTTGCGTCCCGAGGGCCTAGGTGCCCAACTACCGTTATCTGCCATAAATCTGACTAGGCAAGAGAAGCAGGAGCTATGCGACTTCTTCCGTAGCGTGAAAGTGCCCTCTGGATACTCAGCAGACATTAGGAAACTTGTGGCGGCAAAAGAGAACAAGATGCTCCCATTGAAGGCCCATGATTGTGATGTCATGCTCACAACAATGCTTGCAGTCGGGATCAGGAACATTTTGCCAGAAAAAGTGCAAATGACAATCATGAGCCTATGTTTCTTCTTCAACGCAATATCTTAGAAAGTTCTTGATGAGTGGTCATTAGACAATCTTGAGAAGAACATTTTTGAGACAATGTGTCTTCTAGAGGTGTATTTCCCACCGACATTCTTTGATGTATCCATTCATCTCATTGCTCATCTGGTCAAGGAAATAAGGTACCTTGGTCCCGTGTTCCTCCATCATATGTATCCTTATGAGAGATTCATGAGTACTTTGAACAGATACACAAAGAGTCGGGTACATCATGAGGGAAGCATGGTCCAGGGTTACTGTGCTGAGGAGGTAGTTGATTGGTGCCTTGGTTACATTGATCCTACAAATCCAATTGGCATATATAAGTCCCGCCATGAGGGAAGGCTAGCGGGGATAGGGACTCTTCGGAAGAAGACACTTAATCCAGATCGGGAGGACTTTCGACGAGCTCACTTTATCATATTGGAACACACAACAGAAGTCGGTCCTTACATCGATGAGCATAAGGAGCAGTTGCATCAACCGAATCCAGGTCGGAGCGAAGCTTGGATAGTGAGGGAACATATGAAGGGATTCAACATTTGGTTCAAAAAACGGATCCACAATTTGAGCTCTTGCACGGATGGAGGGCTTCGGAACCTAGCAGAAGGCCCTTTGTTCACAGTGACAAGTTACCAAGGATATGACATAAATGGCTACACATTTTACACCTTGGCTCAAGACCAGAAAAGCATTTACCAAAACAGTGGTGTTCATATAGATGCTTTTGATAGCAATGATATGCAAAAGGATGCATACTATGGTCAAATAGAGGAGATTTGGGAGCTCACTTACCCTGGCCTCAAGGACCATAGCTTCAAGATCCCCATTTTTAGGTGCCGTTGGGTTCAGGGCACAAGGGGCGTCACGAAAGACAATTATGGATTCACCACGGTTGACTTTGAACAGGTTGGATACAAGGAAGAACCATTCGTACTTGCATCTCAGGTTTCCCAAGTCTTTTATGTGCTTGACACGAGAAACAAGAAACGCCTCGTAGTTCTCCCTAGTAAAAAATAGGTCGTCGGAGTTGAAAATGCTGTGGACGAGGAAGAGTACAATCAATTTGATGAAGTCCCTCCTTATGGTGATTGGGTCCTTCCTGTGATTCTGGAGAGTGAGAAAACTTCGTACTTACGACAAGGTCATGTAGAAGAGGCCACCGTGGCAAAAGGCCGCCGAAAACGACAAGTACGCAAAAACTGATGCACATGTGATGTTTTATTGGACTGATGCTCTGAAGTTTGTTTTCAGTTCTTGGTCGTGATGACAATATGCACCAACTTCTTGCTTCTCGTTTGTCTATATTTTCTGCTTCTGTACAGAGATTCAGAGATTCAAGTACGTAGAGCAGAGGCAACTGGGTCGTTTATTTGATGGTAAGTATGCCCTTTTCAATTCTTTTTAATAGTCACTTTGGATGTGGTTCATATATACCACTTGTGCTCCTTCTAAAAAAAATATATATGAGTGCCATGGATTTTCTGCATCCGTACAGTTGCACTGATGGAGTACAGTTTAACTGATGGGTTACTTGCACTTTCAGAGATTGTGCCTTCTTTTTTGGGCGCGAATGACGCAGAGGTGCATTTCTGGAAGAGTTTGAATGTATCTTTGTCCCAAGTTTACTGATGTTTGTTGTTTTCATTTTCATATCTCTGTTTTACATCAGTGCTGTGTCAAGGCGCCAAGCATATACTGTTGTTTCATCATTGATTTTTTATTATCTAATTTTTAAGATATACTATTCTTTCCACTGATTTTTTATGTATTCTTTTTGCTGAATATGTGCAGAAATTCAGAGATTCACTAATGGACTCAGTTGTACAAGCAAATGACAAGCTCTCTGAATAAGTGAGGCCATCATCTGTTCCTGCTTTTGAACTCGAGCATGTTGTTCAATCCAATAATCCCAGCTGCTTTGCATATAGAGGTTGTGATCTGAGGTGGACAATCAAGCTGCTTTGCATATAGAGGGTGAACAATTGCTGGGAATCGAGAGGACTGTGAGGAATGGAGAGGAGCTCTGAATCAGTGTAGTTGCTTATTATTCATGGTCCGGAAATGTGAACTTTCTGCGCTTTCTGAATGGAGAGGACGCTGAAAGGAGGTTCTACTTACCCGGTATGAACTTTCTGAACTTTCTGAACGTGAACTTTCTGCGCCATCTCTGAACTTTCTGAACCTATTATTGTTATCTGAATGTCAATCTGCTACTTTTGTCTGAATGTGCACCTGCTATTTTTTGTCAGAGACCTCGGAGAGAAGTGCTGAACGCCTACTGGAAGTGCTCCACTATTATCGTTCACATTCAGAAATGGTTTTAAAAAATTATTATAATCACTATTATCCAGAAAGTTTGGCAAATCAGCGTGCCCTTTCAGCGTGCTGCAGGCAAGGCGTTCTGATTTTTATGGTTGCAGAAACAAAAAAATAGAGCTCAGAGATGGGGGCTGTTGGAGGGAGTGGAAAGCCGCCCATGCAACACAAAGGGGGTAGTAAGGCTGATGGAGAGAGTGTAAAGCCACCCACACAGCAAAACGTGTCTAGTAAGGCTGCCGGAGAAAGTGGAAAGGCGGCCACACATCAAAAGTTGGCTAGTAAGGCTATTGGAGAGAGTCTAAAACCACAACAGCAGCAAAAATGGTCTTCTAAGTACAAAAGTGGTCAGCCATTTCTCCCAGCAATGGACCTCAAGCTGGTAGGACCTAGATGCACTGCTCTTCATGCTCATTACATGAAAGATTGTGTCAACAATGAGAAGAACGGGATACTGGTTAGGTTCAAAGGTATTGATATGTTAAATTCATCAGATTTTGAGGTCGGGCTTGTGAGATACAATCATCTATATGACCTCTTCAACTTTGTTGCATTGGATTGCTCCCTTCTTCGATGCTTGACATTGTAAGTTACAAGTGATCCTAAGTTATAATCATTTGTGTGATGCTGTACTTCTCCCTTTAAGAAGACAGTAGGAGTTTTACAGAACAACATCTACTAGTACACATTTTAAATGGAATTAGTTTAGCATAAAGAATCAAACATAACAGTTTCCTGTAACACAAGCAGATACTACATCTATATCTTAACTTTATTATTCTTTGTTATCAAAATAGAAGATTTTAAACCTAGCCTGCTATAAAAATAGATTTTAAGCCTATTTTGCTATAAAATAAATAGAGTGACACCTGTAGTAGGAACACCTGTAGTAGTAGCAGAGAAGGAACACCTGTAGTGTGGATGCTGAAGAATTTGATCATGAAGAAGATTTGGTCACCAATCAATCCTACAATTTCATCTTTTACACTTGCTATTTACATTTTGTTACCACTTTTCACTATTGGCATGATGGTTCTGAAATTCTTTTCTTATCTCTTATATACTATGTAGTTATGTTAACTACCGAGTCGTTGTTAGGTGTTGTGTTATGGTTTCAGGAGTCTATTTTGAGATCCTTGCTTCCAAGAGAACTGGGACTAATTACCTTTGTTGAAAGAATGGCTTTAAATATAACAATTAGTTATATGCATTCTAGCCTTATCTAATGTACCTGTTAGATATATAAAGAAAATGATGGTGGAATGGATATGTTGGAGATGCTCTAAACGTTCTGCCATATGTGCACGCGCTTCCCTCCCATGTATACTTGTATACTGCTGCCGTAGTGCTGCTGGGAATATGTTGTCATGCCTTGCTGCGTGCCAGTGTGTTCCTTTGTCCATGTGGCTAGCCAACCAGCCTGCATGACATCTAGTGACAAGCACCTTACAGCATCTGATCTTCTCTACATGTTATTTAAGAACCCAAACTACAGATAAATGCAGGGCTGTTGAAAATTTTCTCCGTCAGGAGTGACACGAGAACAAAATTTTGTATCCTGAATATATATATATATATATATATATATATATATATATATATATATATATATATATATAGGCACATGAAGGTATATATAGGCACAAAATTTTATATCCTGAAGGTATATATAGGCACATGATCGGTACCAAATGCACATAGATATCTAGGTCTGTGCCCATGCTTTATCCTAACCGTCCTTGGACTGTCTTCAATATACCAGTCCAAACATCTGTCAAAGCCTTCTTCTCTATTGTGGTCGTTTATGTGGTTGGTAATGGTTCTGCAACCCTATTTCGCTCTTGGAATATAAGAAATTAAAACAAATTAGACCTCTTTACTGTTTGGGGTTTTCATTCCTAGTGATCTGCTCATATTTTTAGAGCATCTCCAAGAGTTTCCAAAAGACACTCCTGTGTCAAATTTTATGTCAATATATATCTAGGTGGGGATCTCCAAGAGTTTCCAAAAGACACTCTCAAGTTATTATTTGAATGTTGACTATGGCAAGACTGGCTTGATAAACAGCAAGCAATCATTTGAGGTGACTTGGAATGAAATGCTAACTGATGACATGCTAAGTAGTAATAGATGTAACTGTTTACTAGTATCTTGTTTTTGCACACTTGGATTATTAACCAAAACGATCTAGAGCTCTCATGTGCCTTTACTCCTTGGCATATCTTTTGGTTTTTGTACTCATTTTCTCTACATGTTCTTTCTTATTTTTAGATCCCTGGTTGTAGAAGCTAAGGCTAAGGACATTCCTGTGGGCTTTCTTGATCCACAACTGATGTCACTGGACAGCATAAAGTTTGATAGAGCGGCTGTTCTTCACTATGTGCAAAAGGCCTTCACCAAATATACCAAGAAAGACTACATAATGTTTGCCTACAACTCTAGTAACCATTGGATCGTTGTGATAGTAATTCAAAAGTGGGATAAGGTCATATACCTTGATTCCAACAGATCTGATAACCATGATTTTAGCATGTTAAAATTGTTGATTGACGAGTGAGTTCTTTGATAACCTACTTGACTTGTTTCATAAATGCCAAAGTCATTGAACGAACATAATGAGGCATATATGTGTGCTGCACTCTTCCATGTAGGGCTTTTGCAGCACTCACAAGCAAGATGAAAGACAAACCAAAGCCATTGACACATGCTCTTAAATATGCGGTAAGTGCTTCCAAAAATAAAATTCAGTATTGTGTTCAACTTCCATTTTCAAATAATTGTGTGTATTCACATCTAATTCATTAAGTGTATTATGTTCTATATATATTTGTTGCAGTGCCAACAACAATCTACTTCTGGCAAGGGATCTGGCTTCTTTGCTGCACACCACTTGATTTTAGGCATGGGAAAGACAAACTTGGAATGTCCTGAGGTATTCACATCTAATTAATTAAGTGTACATGTGCTGCTAGTCACCTCTCTACTTCTTATATCAGTTCATGTAATAAAAAAACATAAATTGTGCCTCTCTGATGAGGGGGGAGGAGCAGGTGCCTGCTCTGCCTCTACTCTGTGCTTTTGCAGTTGCACCTGCTTAAGAAGGTGTTAGTCCTTTTAGGTTCTGTTGTTGCATTAACACATCCTGTCTAAATGTCCCTAGGTTCTGTTGTACTACACTGCTATTATGACTTTTGGGTGTGCTTGATCGAGGATAGACATATACTAATATGGCTGAATTTTGTGGAACGTGAATTGACTATATAGTAGTAATGCAGAGATAAACTGGGCTCACCCTCCGAAGAGGCTCTTAGTTTTTATGTTTATTACTCCTTAAACCAAATGAATCTGCCCTACTCTGTTATATAGACTCAGCCTAACATAGCTGACTAACACATACTGTTGTTTCTTCTCCTCTCAAATAACTTATGCAACTTAAGCAATGAATTCAAACAAACTTGAACAGACTCTCAACTAGGATAAGCTTAGCCACTGGTGGACACTTCCTGCTGCTTGTGACGTGAGTAGGTCACTAGGTCTTGCTGATGAAGGTATTCACAACATATATGTTGTCCATGCCAGCTGTTATTGCTCATAGCATAAGCCCCTTAGGACCTGGAAAATCACTTTATAGCAATAACTACATTAACTTTAGATGATTAGATGTGATTGATACTTGACTTCCATGTCAAGTCCTTTAAAATCAAATTTAGTGCCTGTTACAACTTACAAGCCATCCTGTTCAAATGACACCAATTTCAGTACTTTTATGTGAACGTGACATGCATTATTTTTCCTTTGCATTTTAATCCCTCGTACACGTGTCCTGCAAAATAGCCTGCTATTAGTTTGGTTGTCTATATTTTCACCCTATTACCTCATTCTCTTAGTAAAAGATACCTTCAGTAATACGTGTACACAAGTGCATGGAATCCTGCTACTGAAAGTCTAGCATACTCATTTGGTGTGACTACTTGCACAACTGTTGGGCAACCGACCACAAGCCACCTGGTGCTAAATATTGCTAGCTTTGTTTGGTGTAATTTTTTACATTGATCTTCTATATTGTACTGTACTATGTTTTGTTTTTTACTAAAGTTCTATCTTGACACAGGAGTTTGAAGTGTTGACGACGCCCTTCGATGGGCGCATGATCAGAGAAAAGTTGGCCGATTTCTTAGTGGAACAGGTCATCAACAAGAAAGGAGAGTTCTATCATCCTAGTTAACCACCGGTGTGTGACTGAATGTATAAGTTTAGTGGATCTGGAACAAGTTGTGAACCTGTCAATGAATTTGATATAAATGTGAATATGTTGAACTTGATATCTATTTGAAGAGCTTCTGTTGTGATTGTGTAGTGATATATTGATGGCTTCATATATATGTGCTGTGAACAATATTGTGGTATGTGGCTCTGTACCGAGTGACATGAAAAAGTAGACACGTCACTGTTACGGTCCTATCTGCAACATGTCATATTAACACGCATCACTTGTAACATCGTACCAGTGACGCGTTAGGTTGATATCAGTCACTGATATCAAATTAGCAGTGACTCGTATGGTCAATGTCCGTCACTCATATATCCTTACCAGTGACGCAGTTTCTTAGTTTGTGTCGCTACTCTACTAAGACCAGTGACGCGTGTAGAAAATATGCGTCACTAGTACTATACTATCAGTGACGCGTGTACTGAATACGCATCGCTCATATTATAACATTAGTGACGCGTACAATAAATATGCGTCACTACTATTGTCATATTAGTGACGCGTGTACTGAATACGCGTCGCTAGTATCTAAATATCAGTGCCGCGTGTACTGAATACGCGTCCACATCAGAGACACAACAAAGGTGACACGTCTTTTCCGCGTCACTGATGAGCCTCTAGACGCGTCACTAATCTACTTTTCTGGCATAGTGTCGGGTCTGTCTGTGGCACTAGATATAGATGGTTCATCAGAATTGTCAAGCTCAGAGAGCCACCTTAGGAAAATAATAATCTATACCTAATAATAAAGAGGCAAAATTTTAGGTTTTTTTTCGTCCATCCTTTTTTTTGTCTGTCTCCCTCTAACTACCGGACAATGGAACGTTTCTTCCGTCTGGACTTATATATACAATCCGTGCTCATACGAGTTACAGTAGCTCTTGTCTAACGTGATACGGAGTTCGATTACAAAACATATTGTGTAAGTGCTCATATGTGTTATGATTAGGTAATAGATTTACTATCTAGAATCCATATACCAAACGCCTGTTGCAAACTTACTTTAAATAGAATACGTCACCCGTTTTTTTTCACGCCTTGCGTCCATTTTTTTTCTTCCATGTTACCTTCCATGTGGTACACGGCACAAGGGAAAAATTCCAAATTGGACTCCTGGGGTGCACGAATATGTAGATATAGATTCTGAACTGTTATCCGCAAGTTACCTAGATTAGCAGATGGTTTAACAAATCAATATGTGAACTGAAATCTCTTAAGTAGTTTGTTGCCTAATTTAACTGATATCTCTTAAGTAGTTTGTTGCCTAATTTAGTCTAAATATAACCCTGTAATCCTCGACCAGAGCTGCCATGCAGAAAATTAGGAGAGGTCTCCCGTCACAGTCATCAATGGACAAATCAACTATTCACACATCAACAACTAACTACTTGCCGACTTTAATTAAGTACTCCCTTTATTATAAATTATAAGACATTTGGCTTTTCTAGATTCATAACTTTTGCTACGCATCTAGATATATATTATGTCTATATTCAAAGCTATGAATGCAGATATGCCAAAACGTCTTATAATTTTTATTAGAACTACGGATCTTTATGGATCCTCACGACATTAACTATTACAACACATGGATAGTATGAAAATTAAAGTTAGTAAGTTATGATAATATGTCTAAATTTTTCCATGTTTTGTAGTGAGAGAAAAAGAATCTATCGAGATTATATTTTAATTTGATATATTTTAATAGGATATTGATATATTATTAGCATCATTAACTTATATTATTGTGTGTGTGCATATGTGTGTGTATCGTTTCGTTGTCATTTTCATAAATATATGGTAGTTTTTTCTCCCGTTGCAACGCACAGACATGTTTTGCTAGTCTCATATAATCAGTAGATGCTGTGAAGAAGGTAAATATGCAGGAGATGGTAAGTAAAGTCAAGCATTCAAATTGTAAAACCGGTAAGTTCAAGTCATTGAAAATCTATACCTAATAATAAAGAGGCAAAATTTCTCACCACCTATTTTTTCGTCCGGCCCTCCTTAACTAACTTTATGAATGTGGAAACCGTCCATAACACATCTACACACCTACTATTTTATTACATGAGAATATGTGGGGTTTGTTAAGGTAACCTGAATAGGAATCCTAATCCAGCCTTGATCGAATAGGAATCCTGCTCGGAATAGAAATAGAAAAAAAAATAAAAGTGGAAAGTAAGCAAATATAAATTAGACAAAGCTATTTTTTATGAGGAAGAGAGAAAAAAACAGGGATTAAGTGCAGCTCGCAAGAGGCGAAATTTCATACTCCTTTTTCGTCCGGCAAAAATTTTCATCTGGCCTCTTCCCCGCATTCCTTTTCGCATCCGTGTCCGCGCACTTCACCTGCTCTTCCGTTTCCATTCAGAACTCTGCACCCCATAGAAGTCTTCCTTTCCGATACGGATGCATCCGCTGGAGGCTTGCTCTTCGTCACTTATAGAGTCCGTATCTAAAACCAAGTCCAAATACAGAGGAAAACGCATAAAGATCCATAATCAGAGGCACTAGACCAACATGGATTCGTAAATTTCCAAAAACAAGAAGAGCAAATCTAGGATAAATAGAGACAACCAGAGACAAGATCGGACCACGTAACATGGATTCATAAATTTTCAAAAACAAGAAGAGCAAATCTAGGATAAATCGAGACGACCAGACAAAAGATCAGACCACGTGAACCTACAGCATGTGGACCTTCGACCTTCAATGACGCCGGGCGGAGGAAGTTGAAGACGATGTCCTCACGGAAGGACTCCGGACGTGGAGGGCGCAGTTGCTCGATGCAGAGGCGAAGTGTGGGGTGGAAGCCGAGTGCGGCGTCAGGTGCCGCCGACTTACCGCGCCGCTCACCTGGCCGAGCCGTCCGCTTGCTCGCCATGGCGCCTCGCCTGTCCCCCATGCTGCATGCAGCACACTGAGCCACGCGCCTACCACACCAGCAGGGAGCCGAGGAGAAAGCCGCATCAGCTGGAACCTGCCGCGCCACCCAACTGGCCGAGCTGTCTGCCCCCTCGACGCAGCACCCTGTCCGCCCGCTCGCCGCATCAGCTGGATTTGGTGGAGGGAGGAAAGCAGATGAGTCACCGGTGGCCACACCTTGCGATGGAAGATGAGAGCCGCACCAACTTGATTTGGTGGAGAGAGATGGAGAAGGGACGTTTGGGAGAGAAGTGCAGGGGGTGAGGGATGGGAACGGCAAACAAGCTGGCTACGGATTATAGTTTATAGGGAACACTACACCGGATTCCTCAACGCAATTGTGAACAGCTCCGACTGATAAAACCATGGAGAAGCACACGCGCAAGAACAATGCTACGGAATATAGGGATTAGGGAGCACTACACCGGATTCCTCAACAAAATTGTGAACAGCTCCGAATGATAAAACCATGGGAAGCACACGCGCAAGAACAAAGGATCACGCGTAAAAGAACAAAGGATATGACGAATGATAAGGCATACGGGCACACAGCGCTGCTTACCTTGTGAGGCGCCCGGAAGAAGATGACCGACTTGTGGGTGGGAGCGGGGGAGAGGTCGCGTCCTCTACTCCTCTCCGGCAAGTGCTGGTGGAGGCGGTGCAGGCGTCCCCACTCTAGCGGCGGACGGGGAGGGTTAGGACTTAGGGCGGGTTTCTCCCTGGGTCCTATAGCCTGGGCGTTGATGGGGTGGGCTTTGTTCGGTCTATATACGTATTGCTCACAAATTGTGGTGAAATTTTGCGAACTTTGACCAGCCCAATTTTAATCTTGCAGTTGATACTAATGTTTCTTGCATTTTGGCTTTGGCTCGATGCCTCCTTATCTATTGCTGATTGTTGCTACGTACTTTTGCCAGGCAGGAAAGAAACTTGCTAAGCAGTCGAGGCAGTTTGTAATCTCTCGGGGTTGGAAAGCATTGCTTGGCCTCTAGTACATCTCCAGCAATTTTACAAGAAGACAATCGTGTTTTATTTATTCTTTCCAATGACTTTACAGTATACAAAGCAACAAATCAAAACGTAAAAATGAATCAAAATCCAAGAAAAAAATGATAAATGAGTGGAACCAGAGATAGCTTCAAATGACACCAAATGATCACACCTGTCTACTCCGGGAAAAGAAATTCTGTCACTCCAGATGCAGGTTATTCTTCTATGTTTTCTGACTCGAAGTGTTGAGACACGCGGATTGCAAAGGCAGACTACTGAACACATGTGTCACTGTGTGGCGGTGTTGATGGCCTCTTCAAGTTGTTGGACACCACACCGTGGCATCTGTATCTTGTTTGGTTGTGCTTCTTGACGTTGCGGCAGAGATGGAGATGGAGGCAACGAGAGACCATGGAGCAAGTTGGATAGGTGAAGAAAATTTACGTGGACACACTGACAACACGTGGAGGGATAAGGTCCACAGAAAATGTAAAGCTCAAAATTGAATTCACCCTGTTCGCTGGATGTGTTTTGGTTGGCTGATTCTGGCTGATGATGATTTGTTGTAAGAGAAAAACACTACTAAATAGTTGGCTAATAAGCGCCGATAAGTACAAGCGAACAGGGTGAATGTGTGTAGTGTTAACTTGCTCTCCTAATTGCACAAGCATTTAAGGTCAGCTTTTTATGATTCTTTAATAAGACGCTCAATAGATATTAAGGACGATATCATAACATCTACTATGCTTTTACAATAAAAATACTTTTGTCCCTCATGTAGCATTAATCATCGTGCTAATTTTATATTCATTGAGCTCTGCTAAAAAACTGAATATTATTATTTTGATTTAGTGAATACATAATGCTCTTATTGCCCCCCACAAATTATGGAAAAAAATTAATTTCATACGGTTAGACCAGATTTATTGTTTGCTAAGAATGGATATCAACTAATTTCATTTATGTTGCGACCCACTCGAATATTTCCTATATATACATAATATCAAAGAGCAAAACCAGCTATTTTTATACATCCTATAATGTCTTCGCATCCTCCTTACCAACCCGGATTTATGATTTGTGCTTATACAAGTTCGACAATTAATGTACAATAATAATACAGAGTCCGATTTCTAAATGTATTGGGTTTCATGCATTTCTGATTCCAAGATATATTGGATTTAGTGCAACGCATTAAAATTTAGTATAAAGGGTAAAACTTAAATAGGTATGTATCATTTTGTTATAAATGGTTGGTTTTATTTCTCCTGTTGCAACGCACGGGCATATTTGCTAGTAAGAATAAAGAACTTTTTTTATGCTGCAAATCAGCGAGTACTCAAGTTCCAAGATAATGAGTTACTACATAGTTCTTGCTTGTGCCACTACTGCAATTATAGGCCATTATTAAGCATTTGGATATCTGCAGTGTTATCTCTGTCACTACTGCCAACATTTTCCCTTACTTTTTTGGTTATCTCAGGGACCAACCTTGTTTATGGGATACACCGTCTGAGTCCATGCACCACTCGTCGAGTGTTGGCATGCAACGATCATAAGAAGCAGAAACTAAAGCACAGTCTACCCACAGCCAAGTAGTTAGGTATATAAAATATTGGTCATTCCCTAAATATTTTCAGGATTACAATTTTGTTGTTTAGTGATCATATCTGCTTGCAGAATTTCACTTCTACTTACAATTACAAATTTCTTGAAATAACAAAACATATACTTCACTCTTTTCTACTTTGGATCATCTTGAGTGGTAGAACATTTTTCTGTTTCATAAGGTAAGCCCATAAGAGAAGCTGCTCTCTGTGTGATCGAAATATATCAACTTAAGTAATATATGTAGTTTTCTGCTTTTCGGAGTGTAGAATGACTGAAAGATTAACATTGAGATAATGGTTTGATACTTATATAGTTCTCTATTCCCCTTTTAAGTAGCAGTGATCTGGATGAAAAAGAAACACAAGGACTCAGAAGAAGTATGTTTTGGCCCTGTTCGCTTGAACTTATCAGCCGTGCCTTTTCAGTGAAATAACAGTGTTTTTCTCTCACAACAAATCAGCATCAGCATCAGCTGTTTTTCTAGCCAACCGAACAGGATCCCCATAGTTCACCCTGTTCTGCCTTTAGAGGATGTCTACAACTCTAAGGAAAATAACCCTGTAAGTGTGTATCGCACATTTTTCTGTGAATCTTCAATCTATTTTATTTCAAACTGCCTTTGGTTGTTAATTTGCGTCACCTAAAATGCCACCATGGCATTAGCACGGGCAATATACTAGTATCTCTAAACGTACGTGTAAATACAATAAATAAATTAATAGCAATTGTTAATTAAAATAAGTTTATCATGCATCGACTAAAATATTGTGTTATATCAATACTGGTAAACTATTTTATAAAATAAAAATAACTCTATATCTATGCGTAAATACTAATATAATTAAGCTTTTATGACAAATAAACCAATAACAATTGTTGATTAAATAAGTTTATTATACATTGAATAACATCAATACTAACAATCTAATTTTAAGGGTTCTATTTTTTGTAGAACCATAATACTACACAATAATTAATTCGATCATATGATAAATTGAACATCTTGATTGTTGTAGTCCGAGCTATAATGACCTTCTGTGCATTGTAACAGAAAGAGTGTAGCCTACAATCTACATTGTTTTTTTAAAGAATAAAAATAGATATTATGATAACATGTTGATAAACAATACATTAACCACAGGCCAACCGATATTAAAAAAATCAATGTATTCATCATGCGGACATGCAATTAATAAACATGTTACAAAAATCTCTAAAACATAATGCCACTAGCAAAAAAAAATATGTCAGCTATATATATAAGGTCAGTCTCAGTGGAGATTTCATGAGAGTTTTATGGTATTAAATAAGCTAATGTGATATAATATAGATGAAGAGAGAGATGATAAAACTTTCATGGGATGAAATGAGTTTCATAGGTGTGAAACTTATCTTCACTGTTTCCAAGACAGAGGAGTCTTGAAAACTGGGACATGAAAGTCTTTGAGATTGACCTAATTAACTAATCTTTCTTCCAGTTTTGGCCAAAAGAATTTGAAAACAAATCCGGTGGCGTGGAATCTAATCCCACTAATAAACTAATACTACAGGCAAACACCTTCCAGGCTTCAATGGCACGTTGATGCACAATGTCATCATGCAACCTTCAAAAGCATAAACTACAACGATAATTATATGATAAACGAGGTAATTGACCAATGCTCTTGCTTTCTTGCACATGTAACCTTTCCATAAGAGAGAGAAAGACATAGCAAAAGCTATGTCGGTGCCAAACCTAGGAAGTCCTTTACACTAATGACATGATTATGAATGAAGCGGCACAACATCTGACCCGGATGGAAACATAATAATGTTACCACCTCCTTTTCAAGGGTGCTATAATTACATATCAAATAATTTCAAAGATGCAAAGGCAATGTGTTACGGAATTAAGAGCAACGATTACCTCAGCGCCATCCATTCACGAAGTAAAAGATGAGAAACCAAGAAATGACAAGCCAAACATCAATGGTATGGACTTACAAACTAACCTCAAAATTTTCATCCGACAAATCAATGAAAGACTACAATTTATGAAATCAATTCAAGGTACGCATCTAGATATCCACTACTCAATTTTTTATTTAAAGGTGAACTAACCTTTTGATATTGTTATCCACACTGTTCAATTTCTACATAGGGAAGTCCAACACGCCCATATATAGTGCATAAAGTCAGTCATAATAGGAAACAAAACAAATGAAGCAAAAGAAAATAGCCAACCGTGGAGTCAAACTAATGTTACATCTTTAGTTGTGCCATGAGATCTATTTCAATCATGCCAATGGCAATTCTATACACGTTTATAACTCTAGATTCAAATAAAAGTTAATTGTTTGAAGTAACTTTTATTAGTTAATACATACATTAAATAAGAAATTATATTGCTTAAGTGTCTCATCATTAGCCCATGCGGGAGCACGGGTTGATGGACTAGTTATACTAATTAAGTTACTATTAAGGTCCTGTTTAGTCTAGGGTTTACACTATCAATATTTTTTAAATGTGGGTGGTCACTGATAAACATGAATAAAAAATATTGGAAATCTATTGGTGATACAATGAAATTTTGGCCAAAATTTATATATTAATACCCTTAATTCTTAGGGCAATTCACGTAAAATATATCTAAACCATTTAATATAAAAACACAATACAAAATAGTATAGAAATTTAAGGATATAGCACTTTAGAGCTCAGCGCGCCGCCAGGAGAGAAAAGAGCGGTGACGGCATGGAAATGAAGAGGTGGGGTGAAAACAGGATAGATTTTTAGGGTTAGGCTACTATGGAAGTTTTACCCACTTGTTTTAGGCTGGAACACGTTTGTAGGATCAAATTCTGGTGGGTAAAATTCAAATTCCTGAAATTTTTTTATCGATACAAGCTAAATATCGGCCCATGCCGATAATTTTGAAATATCGGTTTTGTATCGGCAATATTTTAAAACCTGGTTTAGTCTAATCACCTTTAATTGTGGAAGGTAATATAATAGATTATTGTGGATTGTAAGAATCGATATAGTTAAAATACTAGATAAATCTAAAAAAACACAAACAGCGTCGTTAAGTCAAAGACTTGAACTTGGGTGGGCACGTTTCACCACAAGAAATCTAACTAGGTAAGCTACACTCAATTTATAGCACAGGATAGATGGCACTTCGCACTTACACTGCACACTTGACTTTGTGACAACAATAGATGAAAGGAGTGTTTTGCTGTTTTCAAATGATGTATAAGCATCCAAAATTACTAAAAGATAACATGTCAAATCTTGTCAAGCAATTGCGTGGACCAATATCCCAACTCTATGAGATTCTTGAAGCTAGAGCTGCATTAAACCGGGCCTATTAACTTGCAAATGTGTAACACCCAAAAGTTCTAAATTTTAGGAGTAATGAAATTTTAAATAATTTAGATAAAGGGAATTAAAAATTTTAAAAAGAATATTGGTGTTGCATTCATGCTGTTGCATTTATTCTATTATGTGGTGTGGATTTATTTTATTTTATTTGGCTTAGAAAAATTTATTTGAGATACTTTTGAAAATAAGCAAATAAAGAAAAGAAGAAAGGAAAAAAAAAAGAACATTACCTTCCGCTGTGGCCGACGGCCCGTTCGGACGGCCTGCTCCATTTCGCGTCTGCCGCGTGGGCCGGCCCAGTGTCGCAGTGGCCCAGTCCGGCCGAGCCCAACAGCGGCCTCTCTCCCTCCTTCCTATCGCTGACGGGTGGGGGCCACCTGTCAGTCATCTTCTTCCTCTTGAATCGTGACCGGACCGAACTCTACGAAGCCGCCGCCGGTCCTTGCCGTGTTAACTAGGGACTCCTACCCGATTTCGGTGGTTTGGGGTTATAAATAGGGAGCTATGACCCTCCTCTTTCCGTTTTTCCCCTAAGTTGCGAGTTCTATCACGTGGAATAGGGTTTTTAGGGTTCAAGTTGGTGGAGGCGGGCGGACGGTCGGCTAGGGGGTTCCAGGGTGGATTGGAGGTCAATTTCTTGGCTTGGGTAAGTTTGTTGTCTCCTCCTCTTCCTCCCAATGCTTTCCATTGGAGCTTTTGTGCTTTGTATCGGAGAATTGGAGCTCACCGGGGCCGGCCATGGCGCTACCGTTTCCTCCGAGCCGCGTTCTCTTCTTGGTTCGATTTAGTGCATCCAAACTGTCTAGAATAGATCGGGTTCACTTCCTCTTTCGATTGGAGTTGGTGGTGGGTTGAATGGTGGTCGGAAAAGGCGGGGCCGAAGTTTTCCGGTGAGCCTTGGCGTCGGCCATGGCGCTGGCCTGCCGGTAGAGAGGAAGATGGCCGGCGTTGATTTTTTTTCTTTTCTCCTGGAATGAACGGTGGTCGTCTGATCTCAGATCAACGGCTGAGATTAGAACATACCTCTTCGTGGGGTAAAATTTATAAAGAGCCCCTATGTTTTTATGAAATAGAACCCGCGGTCCTTAGCGCAATATCCTGAATCCGTTTTCGTGTTTTGAAAGCGTATTTTCTCCCGGATAAGTCAAAAATACGTTTTCAGGTATTTACAGTTTTGCCACTAGAATTGTTTTGGTCATAAAAACTTCGTTTTAACTCCGATTTGATCCGTTCAAGTTGCGTTAGGTTCGTATTTGCGAGCTCTACATGTTAGTGTAGTTGTACAGTCAGTTTTGATAATTTATTTTTTGAGGTTATAATTAAGTATTTATTTATCTATAGGAAATCTTAGAAAATACATAACTTTCACGTTTTAACTCCGAATTTGGTGATCTTTGCGTCTGTGTGATCGTAGAAACGTGTAGAAGAGTTTTATAAGCTTTTATTACTGTTTTGCTACTGTTGGTGTACTGTTCTAATTATATCTCTTTGTTTGCTTCGTGTATGTTTGATTGGATGCATGTATGTTGTTGATTGATGATCGAATATAGAAGGTGAGCAGTATCACTTGGAAAGCTTTGATCAAGGCAAGTATAACACATGACTATCCTTGTTACCTATACATCGAATTGTCATACATATGCATGTGCTTACCTTGACAACCTTAGAGATTATAACTTAGTGATTGTTATCTTGATTCCTTGTCAATCTTGGGAATGCATATGGGTAGCTATTGCTAGTGCTTAAACTAAGAACAATGATCTTGTAATTTGATTAATGGATTAAGCAATCAACTATTAAGATGATTTTATTACTGTTAAAAGGGGGCTAGAGCATGTGTATTATTTTGATGCTCTGGTTTCTCTCCATAAGGACTTATCTGTAAGTGATAACCGGGACATACAGTACAGCTGTGAGGGCTATATGGCTCTGGCTTTAGTTGTTCAAGAGACCTTTTCTAGCTTGTTAGAGGTTACCTTAAATGGCGTAAGAAAGGCTTGCCACGTTGGGTGTAGTGCGAGCCCCTGGCCTAGTGTGTATAGGCTGCGGTTGTTGTGCCACAGGGAAGGGGGGTTCTACATCTGCCTGCCGAGTGAATCTAATGGCCCTAACTTGTTAGACGAACTTTTGAGTGGCTTTATATGGTTCTCGGGTGTTTGGGCTTGATCTCCCCACTCATTTGGAAATCATGACTTACAGTGAAAGTGTACACCTCTGCGCAGAGTTAAAAACTGGTATACTAGCCGTGCTCACGGATACGAGCGGCCTTGGAGATTCTTATAGAATAGTTGATCATAACTGTTATATCATGCTTAATTATTGTTGATTATTATTTGCTCATGTTAATGCTATTCATTATCCTTATTACAATTGATCATTGGTTCTTTAATGGGAAGTGGTTTATCTTGATGCTACTCAATTGCTAATATATGATTAAAAGCTAAACGCAGTTAAACAGTATCTAGCCTTTTTGAGCCTCATGAACCCTGTGTTATATTTGTGGAGTTCGACATGGACTCACTCTTGCTATTTTCACCATAACAGATGAAGATATAGAGGAAGATTATCGGAATGAGTACTAGTCTTGGTGTCAACCAGTCAACCGTGTCCCTGTGTGGAGTTTCCGCTGAAGAACTACTATTAGTTATTATTATCTATCGTTCAAGACTATGTCTTAAATATTTATTCGTTATGTAATAAGCACTGTGATGGTACTTTGTAATTTGTCAACTTATGTGTGCGACTGTTTCCTGGGGCGCACATGAGTCTTTTATGCATCCTATTTTTGTCCTTAAAAATGGGTGTGACAGATTGGTATCGGAGCCGTGTTGACTGTAGGACGCGAGCCTAGTTAGAATGGTCGTTAATAGCATCCATATTTCACTTAATTCATGCTTCCTCTTTTCACCTTGTTAATTACTAAAGTTTTATGCTTCCTCTACTTTATTCTATTGCGAAAATACATTGATTCTATCTAATCTATGTCTAAATCTTATAGATGCCTCCTCATCCTCGTCTGTCAGCTGCACAGTACGTTGCTCGTTTCAAACCTCAGGAGCCGTGTGAAGATGGTGATCAAGAGCTATCTGATGCTGAATCAAGAGTTGGTGATATACCAATGGAGAATGTAGTTATGGGGTGGACTACGAAGTTTCATATCATGGTTCCTAAAGCTGATGCTTTCTTCCATGACATGTTGACAAGAACCTTGGACAACTACTACTACGACTGGGAAGCTACGTTGGAGTATCGTAGTGCAGAGTATAGTCATCCATGGATGGATTCCTATTGGAAAACGGAGTTATGGGTCAAGAAAAGGGATCCTACCACTAAGGAGTCTAAGGTGGAGTCAAAGTTCATTACCAGAGTGAGCCGGGCAACCGTGGAGATAAGCATGGAGGATGTCGCTTTCAATGCATTTGTTTACTACCATGGTCTACGCTCGGACAAGACGTTAAAGGGTGCACTTCGGCATTTTCCTTGTTTCTTACATGACAAGGGTATTTGGACCGTGCCGCCTGCAGATGATTCCTCCTTGACTTTACAAGCTACGGTGGGATTAGCTCGTGAATTGGCTCTCCATGAGGTGGATTTGAAGGATGAGTTGCTGAAGGAAAAAGAACTTAAGGAGCAAGCTTATAAGGAGATTGACCAATTAAGGGCGGAGTTAGGTCATCCCAAGATTTATGAGAAGCTTAATTAGGCAATAGGAAAAATCCCTATGTAATAGGAATGATAGTAGTTGCGAGTTAATTTTAAGTTTGGTTTGTTTTAAGAATCAGTTTGGGGTGTGAACAATTGTGTGATTGATGAATTGTTATTATGATAATGTGTGATTTGGATCTTTGTAATGTGTGCTGGAGTTTTGTAGACATGCCTACTAGTTTCATGGTTAAGAATATTAAGTTTGATCAAAATATATTAGTTGAATATGGGGTTAACTTAGTTCTGTCCTTTGCTGATTTTTGGATCAGTCTGGGATGTTTTAGAAATAACTTAAAATCCGTTCATGAGAAATTTAAGAAATTTTACTGGGAATAATTAGACTTCTATATCTTTCCAACCCCACAAGAATCACTTTAATATCTATTATAAGTTAAGAGATATACCTGTTCCAAGTTGGAGTTACTGCACAGTCTGGAATTCAGAAACAGTTTCGGTTAAGTTCAGTTTTTGGCCAATTTATTGACAGAATCAGAAAAAGTGTTGTGAATAAAAGTTGTAGATAATTTTGTAAGCTTTCCAATCATGTAAAGATCATCTGAATTGGACGTCTGTAGCTCGAGATATTACAGTTTTACTGAGTTGCTGAAATTGGAGTTCGCCCAGAAAAATCAGATTTTGCTTATCTATTGAATACATCATCTCGGATCGTACTGAATTTCAATTTCTGTGTTTTTGGAAACAGATGTCAGGCAGAGGACGTGGCAGAGGTCGTGGAGGTTGTAACCTACCCATTACTATGGAGGAACTCATGCAAACTCAGAACCAGATGATGCAGATGTTTATGCAGCACATGCAGAACAATCCCCCTGCAGGAGGACCACCGCCTGTGCAAGTGAGGGATAAGCGTGGGGAATTTTTGAAGGGACGCCCTCCAGTGTTTTCTCATGCTGCTGATCCTTTAGAAGCAGATGATTGGGTGAGGGCAGTGGAGAAACAGCTGAATATAGCCCAATGCAATGATATGGAGAAGGTGTTATATGCATCTGGTCAGTTACAGGGGACAGCTCAGACTTGGTGGGAGTCGTATCAAGCTGCACGCCCTGACAATGCTCCTCCTATCACTTGGAATGAGTTTGTTAGAGATTTTCGAGCTCGTCATATTCCTGAAGGTATAATTGAGCTGAAGCAGGAAGAATTCAGAAACCTTAGGATGGGACAGATGAGCGTTAGTGAATATCATGACAGGTTCACCCAGTTGGCTCGCTATGCTCCTAATGAAGTGAGGGAAGATGCAGACAGGCAGCGTCTTTTCTTGAAGGGAATTTATTATGATCTTCGCTTGCAGTTGAAGGGGAACAACTATGCTAGTTTTTAAGAGCTGGTAAATAAAGCTATTGTGCTTGATAATGAGCGTAGAGAGATGGACAGGAAGAGGAAAATGAAGGTACAAGGCTCAGGAAGCAACAACCGTCAGCGCATTAATTCTCATTATGGTTTTCATCAGAAGTTTCAGGGACCGGTTAGCCAGTGGAATCGTAATCCGAATCAGAGGTGGTCCTAGAATTGGCAAAGTAATCAGTCACAACAGCGTTCATCATATCCACAACGTCAACAGTATCCGCAGACTGGGCAACAGACTCCTCGCACTGGGAATTCCAATGTTACCCCCATGAAGAATAGTGCTCCCAGCACGCCTACTAGATGTTTTGTCTGTGGTAAAGAGGGGCATATGTCTTACCATTGTCCTGAGAAGCAGAACCAGCAGACTCCTCAGAGCCAGAAGAACAACCAAAGGCAATCGGGTACTGGAAGGGTGAATCACGTGTCTTCTGATACAGCTCATGATGCACCAGAAGTTATGATTGGTACGTTCAATGTACATTCCACTCCTGCAACTGTTCTTTTTGACTCTGGAGCATCTCATACATTTATATCCAACATTTTTGTTAAAATGCATAGTATACCCATGCTAGCTATGAAAGAACCTCTCTTAGTAAATTCACCTGGAGGTACCATGCAAACCAGTAATCGTTGTCTTCCAATTAGTATGGTATTAAGGGGGGTAGAGTTTAAGATAACTCCTATAGTGTTGAGGACATCTGGTATTGATGTGATATTGGGTATGGACTGGATGAAGCAAAATCAGGCAGAGATTCAGTGTCAGCAGAAAGTAGTAGTTATGACTACACCTAATGGAGATAAAATCAATGTGGATGTAGCAGTGCAGAAGCAACCAACCGCTGTGGTGAATCAGCTTGAAGATACTATTAAGGAGAATTCAGTGATTAAGGAATTTCCGGATGTCTTCCCTGATGAATTGCCAGGTATGCCACCTGACCGAGACATTGAATTTCTTATTGAATTACTTCCTGGAACTGCACCTATAGCCAAACGACCATATAGGATGGGAGTAGATGAATTAGAAGAACTTAAGAAACAAATTAAAGAATTACAAGCTAAAGGTTTTATTAGACCTAGTTCATCACCTTGGGGAGCACCAGTTATTTTTGTTGATAAGAAAGATGGCGGTCAGAGGATGTGTGTTGATTACCGGTCACTAAATGAGGTAACTATCAAGAATAAGTACCCTTTGCCCAGGATTGATGACTTGTTTGATCAGTTAAGAGGTGCTTGTGTGTTCTCTAAGATTGATTTACGTTCTGGTTATCATCAGTTGAAGATTCGTGTTTCTGATATTCCAAAGACAGCTTTTACTACAAGGTATGGATTGTATGAGTATACTGTTATGTCATTTGGATTGACCAATGCACCTGCATACTTTATGTACATGATGAATAAGGTGTTTATGGAATATTTGGATAAGTTTGTGGTAGTGTTTATTGATGATATACTGGTATTTTCCAAGACAGAGGAAGAGCATGCTGAACATTTGAGGTTGGTGTTGCAGAAACTTAGAGAGCATAAACTGTATGCGAAGCGAAGTAAATGTGAGTTTTGGTTGAAGGAAGTTTCTTTCCTTGGTCATATTGTTTCTAATGGAGGGATATCAGTGGATCCAGGTAAAGTAAAGGATGTATTAAATTGGAAACCACCTATTGATGTTAGCGAGATTCGTAGTTTCTTGGGATTAGCTGGATATTACAGATGGTTCATTGAAGGGTTTTCTAAACTTGCTAAACCTATGACATCTCTGTTAGAGAAGAATGCCAAGTTTGTGTGGTCAGATAAATGTCAAGCTAGTTTTGAGAAATTGAAGAAGAGGTTGACTACAGCGCCTGTTTTGGTTTTGCCAGATTTGAGTAAGAAGTTTTCTATTTATTGTGATGCTTCTCGTCAAGGTTTGGGATGTGTTCTTATGCAAGAAGGCAGAGTTGTGGCTTATGCATCTAGGCAGTTGAGAAAGCATGAGTTGAATTATCCTACACATGATTTGGAGTTAGCAGCTGTAGTTCATGCTTTAAAAATTTGGAGACATTATTTAATTGGACATAAGAGTGATATATACACTGATCATAAGAGTTTGAAGTATATTTTCACTCAGTCAGATCTGAATTTGAGGCAACGTAGATGGTTAGAGTTGATTAAGGATTATGATATTGAGATACACTATCATCCTGGTAAGGCTAATGTAGTAGCTGATGCTCTTAGTAGGAAAAGTTATGTCAATGAGATACAGACATTGTCTATGACTAGGGAGTTATGTGCTGAATTTGAATATTTGAATTTGGGAATTGTTACTAATACAATGGAATTAGTGATAGAGCCTACCTTAGAGCAAGAAATTTACAAGGGTCAGTTGAAGGATGAGAAACTAAAGAAGATAGCGGAAGATATAGTGATTGGTAAGTCACCAGGCTTTCGAATGGATGATAATGGAATTTTGTGGTTTGGAAAGAGGCTGTGTGTACCTGAGGATCAAACTGTTAGAAAGGCAATTCTTCGCGAAGCTCATGAGTCAGCTTATTCTATTCATCCTGGTAGTACTAAGATGTATTTGGATCTGAAACAGAAATATTGGTGGGTTGGATTAAAGCGAGATGTGGCTGAGTATGTGACATTGTGTGACACTTGTCAGAGGGTGAAAGCAGAGCATCAGAGACCTGCTGGATTGTTGCAACCAATGAAGATTCCTGAATGGAAGTGGGAGGAAGTTGGTATGGATTTTATAGTAGGGTTACCTCGTACTCAGAAAGGTTATGACTCTATTTGGGTGATAGTAGATTGGTTAACTAAAGTTGCTCATTTTATACCAGTTAAGACTACTTACCATGGACCAAAATTGGCAGAATTGTATATGGAGAGAATAGTCTGTTTGCATGGAGTACCAAAGAAGATTGTATCTGATCGAGGATCGCAGTTTACGTCGCATTTTTGGAAAGCTGTGCATGAATCATTAGGAACAAAATTGAATTTTAGTACAGCATATCATCCACAGACAGATGGACAGACTGAAAGGACCAACCAGGTATTAGAGGATATGTTGAGAGCTTGTGCATTGCAATATGGAACTAGTTGGGATAAGAGTTTGCCTTATGCAGAATTCTCTTACAATAACAGTTATCAACAGAGTCTTAAGATGGCACCGTTTGAAGCTTTGTATGGACGTAAGTGTAGAACTCCATTGTTTTGGGATCAGACAGGTGAATCTCAAGTGTTTGGTACAGATGTTCTTAGAAACGCAGAAGATCAAGTGCGAGTGATTCGTGAGAATTTGAGAGTAGCACAGTCTCGTCAGAAGAGTTATGCTGACAATAGAAGAAGAGATTTAGTTTTTGAAGTAGGTGACTATGTTTATTTGAAGGTGTCACCTATGAAAAGTGTGAAGAGGTTTAACATGAAAGGTAAACTAGCACCAAGGTATGTTGGACCATTTAAAGTTATTGCTAGACGTGGGGAAGTTATTTATCAATTAGAGTTGCCTGAGAATTTATCTGGAGTACATGATGTGTTCCATGTTTCACAACTTAAGAAGTGCTTACGGGTGCCTGAGGAGCAGATACCTTTAGAAGAGTTGACTGTTAAAGAGGATCTTACATATGAAGAGTTTCCAATCAAGGTTTTAGAGACTGCTGAGAGAGTTACTCGAAGTCGGATTATTAAAATGTGCAAAGTGCAGTGGAATCAATATTCAGAGGCAGAGGCAACTTGGGAAAGAGAGGATGAATTGAGAAAATCATATCCGCAGTTATTTGAGTAAGCAGTTCAATCTCGAGGACGAGATTCTTTTAAGGGGGGTAGAATTTGTAAAACCCAAAAGTTCTAAATTTTAGGAGTAATGAAATTTTAAATAATTTAGATAAAGGGAATTAAAAATTTTAAAAAGAATATTGGTGTTGCATTCATGCTGTTGCATTTATTCTATTATGTGGTGTGGATTTATTTTATTTTATTTGGCTTAGAAAAATTTATTTGAGATACTTTTGAAAATAAGCAAATAAAGAAAAGAAGAAAGGAAAAAAAAGAACATTACCTTCCGCTGTGGCCGACGGCCCGTTCGGACGGCCTGCTCCATTTCGCGCCTGCCGCGTGGGCCGGCCCAGTGTCGCAGTGGCCCAGTCCGGCCGAGCCCAACAGCGGCCTCTCTCCCTCCTTCCTATCGCTGACGGGTGGGGGCCACCTGTCAGTCATCTTCTTCCTCTTGAATCGTGACCGGACCGAACTCTACGAAGCCGCCGCCGGTCCTTGCCGTGTTAACTAGGGACTCCTACCCGATTTCGGTGGTTTGGGGTTATAAATAGGGAGCTATGACCCTCCTCTTTTCGTTTTTCCCCTAAGTTGCGAGTTCTATCACGTGGAATAGGGTTTTTAGGGTTCAAGTTGGTGGAGGCGGGCGGACGGTCGGCTAGGGGGTTCCAGGGTGGATTGGAGGTCAATTTCTTGGCTTGGGTAAGTTTGTTGTCTCCTCCTCTTCCTCCCAATGCTTTCCATTGGAGCTTTTGTGCTTTGTATCGGAGAATTGGAGCTCACCGGGGCCGGCCATGGCGCTACCGTTTCCTCCGAGCCGCGTTCTCTTCTTGGTTCGATTTAGTGCATCCAAACTGTCTAGAATAGATCGGGTTCACTTCCTCTTTCGATTGGAGTTGGTGGTGGGTTGAATGGTGGTCGGAAAAGGCGGGGCCGAAGTTTTCCGGTGAGCCTTGGCGTCGGCCATGGCGCTGGCCTGCCGGTAGAGAGGAAGATGGCCGGCTTTGATTTTTTTTCTTTTCTCCTGGAATGAACGGTGGTCGTCTGATCTCAGATCAACGGCTGAGATTAGAACATACCTCTTCGTGGGGTAAAATTTATAAAGAGCCCCTATGTTTTTATGAAATAGAACCCGCGGTCCTTAGCGCAATATCCTGAATCCGTTTTCGTGTTTTGAAAGCGTATTTTCTCCCGGATAAGTCAAAAATACGTTTTCAGGTATTTACAGTTTTGCCACTAGAATTGTTTTGGTCATAAAAACTTCGTTTTAACTCCGATTTGATCCGTTCAAGTTGCGTTAGGTTCGTATTTGCGAGCTCTACATGTTAGTGTAGTTGTACAGTCAGTTTTGATAATTTATTTTTTGAGGTTATAATTAAGTATTTATTTATCTATAGGAAATCTTAGAAAATACATAACTTTCACGTTTTAACTCCGAATTTGGTGATCTTTGCGTCTGTGTGATCGTAGAAACGTGTAGAAGAGTTTTATAAGCTTTTATTACTGTTTTGCTACTGTTGGTGTACTGTTCTAATTATATCTCTTTGTTTGCTTCGTGTATGTTTGATTGGATGCATGTATGTTGTTGATTGATGATCGAATATAGAAGGTGAGCAGTATCACTTGGAAAGCTTTGATCAAGGCAAGTATAACACATGACTATCCTTGTTACCTATACATCGAATTGTCATACATATGCATGTGCTTACCTTGACAACCTTAGAGATTATAACTTAGTGATTGTTATCTTGATTCCTTGTCAACCTTGGGAATGCATATGGGTAGCTATTGCTAGTGCTTAAACTAAGAACAATGATCTTGTAATTTGATTAATGGATTAAGCAATCAACTATTAAGATGATTTTATTACTGTTAAAAGGGGCTAGAGCATGTGTATTATTTTGATGCTCTGGTTTCTCTCCATAAGGACTTATTTGTAAGTGATAACCGGGACATACAGTACAGCTGTGAGGGCTATATGGCTCTGGCTTTAGTTGTTCAAGAGACCTTTTCTAGCTTGTTAGAGGTTACCTTAAATGGCGTAAGAAAGGCTTGCCACGTTGGGTGTAGTGCGAGCCCCTGGCCTAGTGTGTATAGGCTGCGGTTGTTATGCCACAGGGAAGGGGGGTTCTACATCTGCCTACCGAGTGAATCTAATGGCCCTAACTTGTTAGACGAACTTTTGAGTGGCTTTATATGGTTCTCGGGTGTTTGGGCTTGATCTCCCCACTCATTTGGAAATCATGACTTACAGTGAAAGTGTACACCTCTGCGCAGAGTTAAAAACTGGTATACTAGCCGTGCTCACGGATACGAGCGGCCTTGGGGATTCTTATGGAATAGTTGATCATAACTGTTATATCATGCTTAATTATTGTTGATTATTATTTGCTCATGTTAATGCTATTCATTATCCTTATTACAATTGATCATTGGTTCTTTAATGGGAAGTGGTTTATCTTGATGCTACTCAATTGCTAATATATGATTAAAAGCTAAACGCAGTTAAACAGTGTCTAGCCTTTTTGAGCCTCATGAACCCTGTGTTATATTTGTGGAGTTCGACATGGACTCACTCTTGCTATTTCCACCATAACAGATGAAGATATAGAGGAAGATTATCGGAATGAGTACTAGTCTTGGTGTCAACCAGTCAACCGTGTCCCTGTGTGGAGTTTCCGCTGAAGAACTACTATTAGTTATTATTATCTATCGTTCAAGACTATGTCTTAAATATTTATTCGTTATGTAATAAGCACTGTGATGGTACTTTGTAATTTGTCAACTTATGTGTGCGACTGTTTCCTGGGGCGCACATGAGTCTTTTATGCATCCTATTTTTGTCCTTAAAAATGGGTGTGACAAAATGTTGGCCGGTAATAGAAGGGGCAACTTGTATGAAAAATTTAAACTCATGTTAGTCCTAGAATACAAGTAATATATATCATATTGATGTGTGATTACAAGGTATAGATCGAGCCGCCCCATAAATTTAGTATTTGCACGAAAAGGAGACGAAAAAAAATGCATGGGTAACTGATGATGAGACGTCATTGCCTCCTCTTCTTGCAGGCTTGCCCACCATCCAAGTACCGTGGCAACTTCACTGGGGATGGGATCAAAACCATATTTCATTCTAGCAGAGTTGATGGTTTCCGCGTAGCCATCACTTTCCTTCTTGGAGTAAGCAGTGGCTGCCAGCAGAACCTTCTTCCTCAAGTCGACCTCGATCATCCATTTCGGCTCGCCGCGGTAACAGTGGTCAGGCTTCTCTAGCCGGAAGATGACGACGTCGGGATTGTCCACGTCGACGACGGGGAACCGTGGCTGGACGTGTGGGAAAGGGAAACGGTCTCCGCCATCGAAGTTGTCCCAGAACTCGTCGCGTCTCTCCTCCACGTGTAGTCGTGTTCGCGCAGCGACCAGGTGGTGATTCGGAACCTGTGGCTCCACGTCAGCACCTGGTGATTCCCAACTCCAAAGTTGCTCCAGTGCTGGCTGTCGATGCTGACGAACTTGATGCCGTAGCGCGTGACACACACGCGGCGGGAAGCTTTAGGGCATCCTCGGCCGCCCCATTCGATGTCCTCGGGGTCCCCAACCCTGTTCACCGGAAGCGGCACGTACTGGAGCCTCGGCGGCGGCGGCGACGGTGGGTATGTCTCCGACGACTGCAAGTGCGAGGAGGACGGGTCCATGAGAACCATCCCACGGTGGTAATCTACCCATATCATGTACCGGCGTCCGTACGTCACCACCACGTCCGTCGACCACCAGCGCAGGTCACGGCCGCCATTGGCGCCGTGGAGGTGCAAGTTCTTGAAGACCTCCCACTGGCCGGACCCTGACCGGAACAGGCGGATTTCGTTGATGGCCGGACTCATCTCAAGGTAAGCCAGGAAAGGAAAAGCTATCAAACATTCCTAAAAAAAAGGCCATCAAACATTCATAGAAAATGAGGGCCAAGATAATACTTACCCATATATGTTTTATCCTTCTATAAATTTTTAAAGCTATAGTTTTGTAACACCCTAAAATTTGCTTCTTTGGAAATATAGCTAAATTGATTTAATTTCATATTTTTGTGCTCATGAAAACATAGGAAAATTAAAATTTTCATTAAATTAAAAATTAATCATAAGGTTTAGCAACTTGTTTCGACATACATGTTGGTGCTTTGGATTTATTGCAGTGCGTGGCTTTGTCCAAAATTTAAAATGATTTCAAATACTTTTGGAAATGACTGGAAAAGGATTAAAAAAAAGGGAAAACTTCATTTTTCCCCACTCCCTAACTCACCTTCGGCCTGCTGGCCCGGTCAGCCCCCGGCCCGCTTGCCTTTTCCCCCGGCCCGCGCGCCCTTTTCTTTCCCCTCCCTCCTCATTCCTTCCTGGGCCGGCCCAAGCCGCGGCTGGCAACGGCCACCGCCGTTCTTCCCTTCCCCTCGCTGACCAGCCGGGTCCACCTGTCGGCGCCCTCTTCTTCCCAAACTCCGTCCTCCGCTCGCGGTCGCTCGGTCATGGGCAACCGACCCGGCCGCGCCCACGCTCCACATCGTGGGAGCGTTCCCAGCGCCCCAGCCTCCATAAAGAGGAGACCCGCACCCGACGCTACTCCCCCGCTGCCCCTCCCCATTCCATTTTCGCTCTCGGAACTGCACTCACCGCGCGGCAGCGATCCACCGGAGAGTCCCGTCCGCCCCACCGCGTCGGCCGTCACCTCCGAGCCACATCCGCCCCATGTTTTTCGCTCGGTGAGCTTCGCCTCTCTCTCCTCTTTCTCCCCATCCATCTCCCGTGCCAGATGGTGGCCTCTAGGACCATTTTCGCGAGCTCTGGCAAGCCCCACTACGCCCGGCCATGGCGAGCATCTCGTGGGCCGATCTTTGGCCACGCTGGACCCCGGGTGGACTCGCCACCTTCTCAGGTTTCTTCCGGTGGCCTTGGTGGTTGTTTTGGTGGCCCGTAGGCCCCGTTTCCCCCACTCCGGCAAGCTCTCGCCGTCGGCCATGGAGAACCGCCGCACTGGAGTACTGTTCTAGCGGCGATAGCCTCTTCTCTCTCTCCCATCTTTTCTCGGTCGTCCATCATTTGATCAACGGCCCAGGATGGCCGATACCCCTTCGTGGGGATTTTTGCTAAAGAGACCTCCACCTTTCTCGTATTTGAACCCGCAATCCTCAGCTATTTGGATAAATCCAAGTTTTGATTTATTTTAAATCCGAAAATAGTTTGATCTATTTACAGAATTGCCACTGCAATAAAACGCTTATAAAATCATCGTTTTAGCTCCGATTCAACCCGTTCGACTTGCGTTAGGTTCGTAATTTTATAATCTACGCGTTAGTGCTACTGTTAGACCTGTTATCAACTCTTAGATTTCATGGTTAAGTCTAGTTTGTTAGCTTGTTATAGGAATCTTGTTTATTTCGTAACTTTCGCGTTATAGCTCCGAATTTCATGAACTTCGCATCGATGTGATCGTAGCGAGACGTAGATGATTTTCATAAACTTTTTATCTTGTTTTTATACTACTGGTGTACTGTTCTAATTATAGGTTTGTTTTCTATGCATGAATGCTCCTGAAATGTGTATGTTGCCGTGTTGGTCGAGTTCAGATGGTGAGGAGTGCATTGGGAACCTGGAGTACTTCGAAGACCAGCAGGACCAGTAGGAGTGTGCTAATCGAGGCAAGTATAGCATGAGCTTACCTTGATGTCCTATTCATTATATAATCTACTCATTATGCATGTGTCCAATGTTGCTCGACTATAAGGACTTCCTAGCTATTGATGATTTGTACCTTGATTCCTATAGGATTAGTTGCATATGGGTAGAATGCTAGTGCTCTATTTAAACATGATCGATACTATGACTAATGGAACAAACGGATAAACATGTAGTAATAATAGAACTATAGGGTTATGGTGCAAATGATGTCGATCATGTTGACCTAAACCCTCCGTAAGGACTTATCTGTCGGCAAAAGTTGGGATTGACAGTGCAACCGTGAGGGTCATATGGCTCTGACTTTAGCTCAGTAATAGGATCTTTTCTATCTTGTTAGAGGTTACCCGAAAGGGCGCAAGAGGGGCTTGCCACTTTGGGTATAGAACTGTCTCTATTCTGATGTGTATAGCCTGCGGGAAATGTGCTATCAAAAGGGGTTCTCTATATCTACCTGCCGAGGAAACCTCGCGACCCTAACTTGTTAGAAAAGACCTATGGAAGGCTTCATAGTGTACCCTGCCCGCTCACCTTGGTAGTGTTATGGGAGTAATTAACTCGGGCATATGGGCAACACGACTCACGGGTAAAGATGCACAACCTCTGCAGAGTGTTAAAACTATTATAACAGCCATGCTCACGGTCACGAGCGGCCTGGAAAACTCATAGAATAAATGGTTACCTGTTATGTTATTAATCCATGATGATGATGATGATGATGTTATAATGATATTTAATGACTCTATTAATTCTAGTATATGATCATGTGGGTTAATTCGGGAGTTTAAGCATAATTTGATATTAACCAATGATAAAATGTTGACTTACTAAAATGCTAAAAGCAGTAAACCATGTCTGCCTTTTGAGCCTCATGAATCCCCATGTTATGCTTGTGGAGTACGAAATGTACTCACGCTTGTTTATTTTTCAATACTTTGGAAAAATCCTGGATGTGTACCAGATTGCCAGAGATTGGAGCAGTTAGACTTGTGATCAACCAGTCAGTTGTCCCTGTGGAGTAGAGTCTTCACCTGAAGACCAGAGTTGTCTTTCCGTTGTTTGCTATATAAGGTTATATCTTTTATACTAAGTACGTTATATTTTAAGCATTGTCATTTGATATTACCCTTATTTGTTGCTATATGTGAGAGTTGACTTCCTGGACTCATATATGGTGTGTATCTGGTTTTGTTCTTAAAACCGGGTGCTACAAGTTTATTTTAAGAAGACTATAACATCCATAATATTTAAGCTAATGTTGGCAATACATGATGTCTTATTAAGTATTGCATCAGATTAAAATACAATTTGATAGATTTTTTCTTCTATTGCAAAGCACAAACATATTTACTTTTAAATATATCATAATTTTAATGTCATACTATCTATTCGTTGGTATAGTTCAATATCGAGTTCGGATGACTTTCTTTGTGAACCCATAAAATTTTGTAATTCTATTTTTTATTATATATATAGTCAGTAAGGAGTTAGTTGCTGATGTATCAAGAACTGCCATATTCATTGATGATTACAATAAAAGAACTCTCCTAATTTTCCACATGGTTGCACCTGTCATGTCTTTCACCGGTACATGCATAAAGTTTAGAGTGACATTTGTCTAGATTAAACTGGACAACAAACTGCTCAAGATTTCAGGTTACGATTTGATTACTTGGACCATTGACTATATCATGTTGTAATAAGATAACTTTTGCTTTAATTTAAAACTATATCAATGATTTACCACATCAATAATTTAGTGGTTAAATTATCTATTTTATTAAGAAAGAGGTCTAATTGCTCAAGTACCATAATATTTGTTTATTATTAGTTTTTATATTTATGGTCAAAATAAGAAAAAAGGGTAAATAAAAATGGATAAAGAATATAACGGAAGAGGTTCGGTGCTTGATTTTTTTCCATCGCCATCGAGCTTCCCTTATTTGCTTATTGATTTTTCTATGTTAATTAAAAGCCTGATAGACGAAGTGAGGTGGTAGCTGGAGCGCTCTGGTCTATGACGTTTGGGATCAAAACAATAATTGTGGAATTTGAAAACAAAGTATCATAAACGGCTTGGACTTTATGTCTGATCGGACAATATTAAGTGCCAAGGAACAAACTGATTCATGGATGAGCTTGCCGGGTGAAAAAGTGTTGCATACGTGATTTAAAAAGGAAATAGGAGACTCGTTACCTGCAAATGAGGTGATTTGTTTATGCACGTAATTGAATAGGTGTATGCTTACGTGATTGGCCAGTTTTGACTTTTGAGTAGGAGAGAGCGACGTCGGTTCGGTCTCTGTTTCATCACCGTATGAAGGAAAATAATACGGCCAAATCTGGTGTAACCGAATATTTAGATTAGGATTCACTCGTAACGTTTTCTTTTTCTAGCCTATTTCATTTTCCTTTTTTTCTGTTTTTATATTCCAAGCATATTGTACCTGAACTCTATCTCATGTCTTTGCGTTCTGTATATAAAACGAATATTCACAATTCACTCATAACATTTCCTTTTTCTTATGTTTTGGAATCGGACTCCATATCACGTTAGACAAGAACTATTCTAACTCGTATGAGCACGGATTGTATACAGTGGCGAATCCAGGACTAAAATTGACCTATGGCGGACTATTTTTTAAAAAAAATAACAATAAGTCAACTAAAATAAAGCAGTGGGATTTACTGCATAGAAACGTAGGAGTATAAGAGATGAAATAAATTGTAAGAGAAAAAGAGAAGCCTCCAGACTTATAACAATACTATAAGATTGTGGCATTTTTTTTCTTTTTTGTGTGTGATGAAAAGGATATGTTAGATGTAGAATATAATCACTGGATCATTGAGACAAATATTTGTTTTCTGTCACACTGCTTAGCCTAGTAGTGGGAGTGTCTAGCACTCCAGCCATCAAGACGAGTTTTCATCGGTTTGTAATCGTGGTGGAGCGATCAGGATAAAGTGATTCAGACATTCAGAATTGGTAACTCATGGGTGGGATGCCTATCGCCTGTAGCCTTGGATGGTGGAAGCACTGCACGAAGGAAACCGGACGGGTGGACGGCATATGATGAGACGAGATCACGAGAAATTGAATCGCCGAGCGTCAGATACGCACCTTCGGCATGGGCCTTCCATCACACTTCACACGGACGCAGCCCAATAGACCCAATTGTGGTACCTCTTCAGTGTTCACTTCCGCACAACGCTCGTCTGCTTTCTCCATCAGTCTGTACTCACAAAAAGAACGAACAGAGAAACAACCGTAGAAGTGGTCGGTCATGGCTGCCATGTCCATGGGGAGCTCGCCGGCGGAGAGGTATGGCGGCCGCCAGGACTAGCCATACTGGTGGATCCGCCCCTGATTGTATATATAAGTCCGGACAGAAGAAACTCTCAATTGTCCGGTAGTTAGAGGGAGACAGACAAAAAAATGGATGGACGAAAAAAAACTTGAAATTTTGCCTCTTTATTATTAGGTGTAGATATAGATATAGATATATATGCTCCTCGCAACCTATTTGGAAACACAGTGCCTCTCACAGTCGTAGTCGCTGTGTATCCTGAATTCTGACGAATTATAAACCCTTATATACATAGTAAAAAATGCATAAAGAAACTTTGGTCGCCAGGAAATGTGACGACGTTTTGATTGCTTTGGCCCATTTGAATGGCAGCCAAATGAGCCGAGTGAACTTAGCATAACTCAGCCGGTTGGGTTTCTTAAGGCGAAAACTTTTCACCCTTAACTTTGATAAGCATGTACATCTAGGTTCAAGTTCTTAATTTAACGCAGGTGCAATGTTTTTAAGGAGGTAAGGCGGGGCGTGGCGAGTGACTACCGTCTTACGCTTAGGTGACTAAAGTGTGAGGCGAGGCGACGCCTTACGAATTTAAGAAAAACTTAAAACAACAGCTTAGAGTAGTAGATGATGAAGAAAAAAGAAAAGGAAAAAAGAAAAAGAAAGGAGGAGAAGTAAGAAGTGGGCAGGCCCAGCCCACCAGGTGGCCCATGTGCCCCTCCCCTCCTGGCGTGGCTTATCCCAATGGGAATCCCCTCCAGCGCTGCTCCTCATTCTCCACCACTCGTCTCTCCGCTGCTCCACTTCCCTCTGCGGATCCTCCCCTCTCTCCGGATGTGCTGCTCTGCTCCTCTCCCTCGCTGCTCCCCTTCCAGATCTACAGTCGCCGCCGTACCATTCCAGATCGAGCAGCCGGTGGCGAGGAGAAGGAGGAATCAAGCAGACGGTAGCGAGGAGATGGCGCAGTTGTGCGGAATTGACGAGGAGATGACGGAATAGAGAGGACCCGCATCAGAATCGATGAGGAGACAGCGGAATCGAGGGGGCATCAGCATGTGCATAAGGCGCCACCTTACCCCTAAGGCGAGCCTGGAGCGCCCCGATGCCTAAGCAACGCCTTGAAAACACTGTGTAGGTGCAAGCATTTTCTTAGATTTATTCTAAGATTTAATGACGTTATTCGATATTTTAGTTATAAGTGATGTACACATTGATAGTGAGATGTCCATAATGACTTTGTCAATCTGAAGAATCAAAGTAATTTGATGACATATTGACTTCATCTATCTCGAGATCTGCCATCTCACAATGAGACTGTTGTTGTGACTTCGTCAGACTCAGTCTTTTGGTGATGCTTATAGGGGTATAGCATTGTGTTCATGTGGTTGTAGGGATGGGTATACATAAAGTGGAACGGAATAGATCACCTTCTTACTATCCAAAACACAATTTTTTATTTGAAGGTTGGCCAACCATTGTAAGGCATTATTTGCTCCCAAAATTATTCCTTCGTCACAAAGGAATATAGAAAAACATAATTATCAAATTATTACTTGTGTGGTAGGCAAGAGGAGTGCGAGAGAGTTTGGGGAGTTCAATTGGCGCTCACACGCTCAAATGCTCAGTCTCCAAGTAACCTTCTTTGGTTCTCTCCATTTGTGCCCTTGCTGCCCTTCTAGCATCGTCATTGGATCTATCACCCACCATTCACCACTATCATCCTGCTACTGCAGCCCCATCCTTTCTGAACCTACATTCTCTTCTTTCTTCTCTTCTTCCCCTTTCTCACCCTGATGTCCTATCATTGACGCGCCTTGGCCATCGACAACCTATCTAGCGACCTCAAGACCTACCACCCATTGTCATCGCCTCCAACCGCCTTTTCCAAACCCAAATAAGTGGAATCGACAGCTGGCCCTGCTGTCGGCTCTTCCTTGTCTTCTGCCACCCACTTTGGCAGCGCTCCTGCCTGACAAACTTCCACCACCGCTGGGACACTCGTCACTACTGGGCCCCCTTCTAAGCCTAGAGATCATTAGAGTTCGCTACCACCCTCCGCCAAAAACTCTAACCTCATGGCTTAAACAACTCGTGATTTCCTGAAAGGGAAATCCACAGAAAAGAAGCACAATCATGATAGTCCCAGGAAACCACGCTATCACTTGCTCATTATCTAGCTAATTAATACCACAACCATACATCACGAATATCTATTTTAAAAGGTTACAAAACATGGTTTCCCATTATTATAAGGATCCACCTGGACCAAATCACACACAGAGAACATTAGAGCGAAACCTTAGCGAAGCGCAACGTAGTAAACATCATTTCCTTAGGCAACCTTGATGTAGGATAAAGCCCACCACTCGTCCCAACCATCATTCTCAATGTTGTAGTAGTTGGGCTCTCGTCACCTATTTCAACAAACTTTAGTACAATTTGTACTGGCCAACATTCCTAGCACAGGTGCACACCATTGTTGTACTCTGAGGGGGCTTGTAGTACGTCTTGGGAGACCACACCAATTGCATTTGTGGTGTGGGCACCACCATGTATTAGGAGGGAACGAGGCCTACGGCGATTTGGTCGGAAGCTCAATAGTGATGAAGTCGGGTGAAAGGACCTTGATGTCGCCTAGAGGGGGGTGAATAGACGTTTCTGAAAAATTATCAACAAATAAAACTCATAGCGGGTTAGTAGACCGCGGAACCTCCGGGAAATTTTGTGGAACCTCTGGGCAACACAGAGTAGTCAGTAGCAACTACACCTAGAGATCAAACTCAAGCCAAACTTGAAGATATGGTTGGAGATGTCCAGTGGAAAGTCCACGAAGTACTTGCACTCACAAACACACACAACCAAGTAGATCGAGTGGAACACAAATAATGCAATTAAAAACATAAGGGACAAGACACACGATTTATCCCATGGTTTAGCTCACCACCAAGGCTGGCCTAGTCCACGTTGTTGAGGAAGCTACAATGGCTTTGGGTCTCTTCCAACCTTATCCTCTTCTCAAGTTCAGCACTGAGGTTGAGCTTGAGGGCTCACCACAAGCACAGGAGCTCGTCGGGCGATGCCTAGCCATCTAGGAGGCTTCACCTCCTAGAGTAACAAATGTGCAACGAATGCTTGATGTAGCCCAACAAGTGTTCAAGGGTTGGTTAGCTCTTAATTGCTCTCTAACACTTAATCAATCACTAATCACTCATTCTCACAAAGAGAGGTATTAGAGAAAGCTCACAAATGGCTTGAAATGGCTTGGGAGTGAAATGGGAGCTAGCAGCACGGCCAGGAGACGTGGGATGGGTACATATACTCACCCCACAAAAACAAGCGTTGGAGGTCAAAAACTAACCGTTATGACCTATAGAGCCCGGAATGTCCGCGTATGGGCGCGGAGCCTCCGCGGCCCAGAGCCTTCACGTAAACACGCGGAACCTCCGTGGGTCTTCATGACAGCACAAGTAACCATACGGAAAAAAGCCATAACTTTTTTACTCTGAACTCCATTTTCGGTGATCTTGGACTTTCTAGAAAGCTTGTTTCGAGGACTATCCAACCTAGCAGAGAACAAGCCCAAAGATCAACAAGTCCAAGTGTTGTGCTAATGTGTTTCTCTCATGTTAGCACTTGGATTCGGTTAGTTTGAGCACTTGAGACTTGTCTATGATTTGTATTGCATCCCCCTTGATAGTACGGCATACCTATACTCATGATCAAGAGAATATAACCATTTCAACCACTTGAGTCTTCAATATCTTCATATGACATTTCTTCTCAATATTTCTTCATAAGGGGTTGCAATCACCTTTGTCTCGTCTCTTTGAGCAAACTCACCTTGAGCATGTACTTGAACCATTTCAACACTTGTGAGTTCAACCCATGGCTTCAAGTCACTTCCACTAATGATTTGATCCTTAACACAATATGACTTCTCATAGCTTGATTAGTTCCTTGACTCAATGCAACTACTCTCTTCTTCACCTTAGCCATGGTATCTCGGTCCTCAAGCCATCGCTTGCCCTTCACCTCTACTTAGTCCCTCGAAGCCCTTTCTTTGCTATCTTCACCTTATCAAGCCATACTCAAGTCACATCATATTAAGCATCCATTGAAAAACCATTTCTTCAATATTATGATTCTTGCTTGAATATCTTCTAGGTATGAATGTTGAGATAAATCAAGCTTCAGTTTGATTCACATAGAGACATATATGAATCAACATCAATGTGGTCAAGCCAATTCTGGATTCCTTATATCCTCTTTATTTTGGCTTGACACTCCTAACACTCACTTCAATATTTATCTTCATACTTCTAGCTTGATCAAACCAAATGCAAAATGATTTTCTAAATCTTTTTCCATACAAGCAAACCAACGTAGAGACCAACTTATATCCAATATGAGTTGTTTCCTTTGTCATTTGACCTTTGCTTGGCATTTCCTCACTTATGCATTCTTGATTCATTCTTCAACCTTGATCAAAGCTCATTCACTATCAAACTCTTCTTGTTCATGCAAAGCAAGCCACACTTGGGACCAATCCAAAATCATTCACTCATGTCTCTTTTGCCATTTGCCAAATATGCTTGCTTTCATATGATGCTAGGGTATCCCACAACATAGAAGCCATTTCATCAACTCCATTTGCATTGTTGTCTTTTACTTGAACTATATTGTTTCCATAATCTTCCAATACAACCATACACAACTTTGGCCTTCGTTTGAATGCTATGTGGAATACTTATCAAGTTTGCCTTCTAGTTGAACCTTTGATACACTTCTCACTATATAATTTTTAAGTATATGCAATATACTGAATTTCCTATTCAACACTTGGCAAACCTATTGGACCTTTAATTATGTTATCATTCAATCCACCAAAACCCACTAAAGGGCTAGATGCACTTTCACCGGGAGAGGCCATCTCGGAGATCCACTTGCACATAGCAAAGACTCGGAGCTATCCGTGGAGTTACCTGACTGGGAGGTTGGCCCATGCGAGGGGCTCCAGCAAGGACTAGGAGGAAGTGTGAGCTTCTCGATACCTTAGTAAAAATAGCAAAGTCATAAATGGAAGTTTGCATTCTCTATCCTTAAGCTTCTGCATTTATATTCTGTACCTAGGTTGTGTTCTTTCTATTCTAGTTTAGCTTGTTAGGCTAGTTGATAGGATTGAAACCTAGGCTACATAACTCTTTGGTGGTAGAGATAGCAACACACTCAGCAAAACCTTAGCTGCATATCTAAATAGATTACTTTACCACATAGGTTTTGATAAATGGAAATTAGAGGCCATTATTGAGAGTAGAAGTTTTAGAAAGAGCCTAATTCACCCCTCTCTTGGGTGTTATGGTCCTGTTGGTGTTTGACCACCGATAGCCTGCCACGGGGGTACCGGGACAGTTGCTCAGGCTTCGGCGTATGCTAGAACTCGATGGTGAACACATAGATAGTCAATTTATACTGGTTCGGGCCCTTGATCGTGATCGAGTAATAACCTTACATCCAGTCGGCGTTAGCCTTTGCGTTGGATTGATTGTGTTCTATCATCTCTTGTTACAGGGGTGCCCACGGCCTCTTTTTATATCGATAGTGAAGGTCGTGGTGTGATTATAATCCTAGTCGGATCCAAAGAAGGTGTCTTGAACTAAATACAGAAGGTACTTTATATTGGAATCTGGCTAGTCTGGCCTATTCTACTTGGAGTCGGCGTAGCAGATGCTGCACCTCTTCTCGCTTCTGCCCGTGGGCCAAGCCAGGGTCCACGGTTTGTAGTCACATCGCTGGGGAACCCTATGGGTCCCACATCGACAGGTCCCAACACTGTCGACACCCCATTGTCCCACTCGAACTTGTCACCACATCGCTCTCACTAAAGTCCCTCCAACTCCGCAAGGACACCACCGCCATCTATGCTGCCCTCATCTGACCCCCACCATCAGTGCTCCACTCTTCACGCTTGAGGCCATCCTCCACCCTTCATGCTCGTTCCAGTGAGGGCACATCCACGCTGCCATCCTCTGCCCTTCACACTCATGGTCAATGTTCATCCATGGCCTCTTCTTCCACAACACTGACATCGACCTAGCCCAGGCTCATCTTCTCTTCCTCAACATTGGCGCGCCCTAGCCTAGGCTCCTCTTCTTTCACACACTCATGCGTGCGTGTGCTAACGAGCACTCATCCCATTTGGACAACATAGTCTGCCAAATTTTTAGGGGCAAGGAGAGCACTCATCAAATTTAGAGGGGATATTCCTAGTGGGACCGTCTTGTCTCTCTGGCTGACTCTGAACCAAACACCAAACCAAAGTGGAATAAACCACCTAGGACTATCCCCCATCCCTAAAACCAAACACTAGTTTCTCTAGCAAAATTTTTAAATCCCTCCATATAGTCCATTTTGAATGGATTGTGTTGATCTTGGTAAGTCTTGACTTACACTGTAACCCTCCTTTTTTTCTTAATGAGAAACATGCTTAGGCATGGTCGTGCAAAAAAAACAATTTTAAAGTTTGGGAGGCAAAAACCCTCATAAATTGAAATTTTACCTTTTTGATTAGCCATATTAGTCGTAGAGATAACTTTCAAATTGTGTAAACAAGTTATATTAAAATAATTATCAATTTACATTGTTAACCAGTCATAAATATATGTTTTATAGATACTACTTTGTTCTTTATGAATACGAATAATGACGAACATTCCACAATTTTTCCAAATATGGATCTAGAATCAAATAGAGAAAAATAATAAAAGGATGAATTTGAATATATCTATCAGCATTGATATTAAAATCAGATACGAATACGGATATCCATCCCTAGTTGAATGGATGGAGCCAAGTGGACAAGGTAGGCCAGCTTGTTTTTCTTTTTTTAGAAGACATTACAGAGATCACTGCGTTTGATTCCATTCTAAACTATCTTTTTTGTTTTTCTAGACATATATTTTTTACTAAACATTTATATATAATATAATAATAAAACTATATATTAAAAAACAAAAAATAATTTATAATTTAGAACGAAAATAGATTGCAAAAGATGAAGCACGTTTAAGCTAGCGAAAGGGGCCAAGCCCAAGTTCAGACTCCCACGGCCCAGTTGCTGTTCATCTCCCTCCCAGTCTCCTTCCCCCAATTGAATTTGCTGCCACAACCAAACCCTCACCGGCATGGCGCCACCATGCTCGCTGCCGGAGCTCATCGAAGACACCACTGCAGAGATCCTCCTCTGTTAGTGCTGCTGCTGATGCCGCCCCTACTGCTGATGTTATTGATGGAAGCCCAGAAGAAGAGGACGCAGGCGCTCCGACTACTTCTGATGCCGGCCCAAGGCCTAAGCGGCAGGCCCAGCCCAACAAGCAGTACGCTGGCCCCGAATGGGATGTGTAGCTATAAGCTGGTGGCGTGCGTCGTGAGTTGTATCGAAGAATAGAAACTAAAACTCGAACTCAAACAATCCTTCCCTTGCTGGTGCTAACAAATTGGTATCAGAGACTTGTTCCTTCATCCTGGACGGCCACCAACCGACCCATGCCTACTTGACCCGCTTCCAACGATCCCACGGAGCGATGGAACCCAACTTCAAACTCGTGCTCGACGAACTGGCAAAGCTCAACCACCGATTCGACGAGCAAGATCAGCGCTGGAGCCAGCGTTTTTTCGATCTCGATTGTGCGGCATCACTGAGCGTTCGTCGTCCACCTCTGCCTACCTCGACGCCCTAGAGACTTCGCGCTCTTCATCCATCGACGAGCTCTCGCGTCGTGTTGTCGATCTGGAGGCGGCGCCCGTGGATCCACAACCCCTCGCCACGACAGCTTGTCTTGCCACCCTCAAAGCGAACTACGCCGACCGCGACTCAAGTTCAGCAAGCGCTTGGTGCATCTCCAAGCCCTCCGCACCGGCCCCGCCAAGGATGTGCACGGTGATCGGATGGTGACTATCGAGGTCGTGGCTACCGACTTCGCTGCGTGGAGACCCGGTGTGGACGGTTTCCTCGACAAAGTTCGCATCGCGGTCCAGAAGCTTGAGAAGTCACGTGATCATGCGGTGTTCGACGAATTGCCGCTGAACACTAGGCTTCTTCATACTCCCACCAAGGCGGTCGCGCAGCACGCTGCCGGGCTCACCGCCGAACTGCCCATGATGGGGCACCCGTCCCGGCCAATGGTACATCACCACATTCACCAACCCTGTTAGTTCCTCACAAGCTCTGCCGCATGGTCATGGTTTCACGTCTATCATCCATCATCGTCCACCTCCACCGCTCACCGCACCTCTCGATCCGACCCGTGCACCAAACCCACCTAAATTCTTCGGCCATCCTCCACCTCGACCCATACCTCCTGATCCAACTCGTGCACCCAACCCACAAACATTCTTCAGCTACCATTCACCTCAACCCCCTCCATTTGACCTTCATCACCTTACCAACCCCACAGGCATGCTGCCTAAAGTTCCCTTCCCTCGCTTCGATGGCGATATTCCCCGTTGTTGGCGTACTCGTGCCGAGAAGTACTTCAAAAATGTACTTCGTCGAGCCCTCCTTGTGGATCAGTGTTTCAGAGATGCATTTTGAGGGTCCTGCATCCCTATGGTACCAATCTGTCGAATCCCAAATACCTGATTGGACTTGGGATGATTTATGCTCCCAAATTCATGATTCTTTTGATCAGGATCGGCACGAGTCCCTTATCCGACAACTATTCCATGTCAAACAAACCTCCACTGTGACTGATTACCTTTCTTGCTTCACTGAGCTATCAGTTGAATGTCTATTCACCCAAACATGATAATTATATTTTACCATGCGGTTCATCGATGGCTTGGGCCCTAATATGAAGTATGTAGTCCTTCTTCAACGCCCAAAAAGATTTGGATACTGCTGCTACCTTGGCTTTGTTGCAGGAAGAGGTGGGTGTTGTTTCCCCGGTGAAATAGCAGTGTCCTGCTGATTGCTACTCCTTGGTGCGGTCAGCTCCGACTGCCAAGGGACTCTGCCCTTGCCACCTCCACCGCGGCAGGACAAGGCTTCTCCAACAGCCACTGCCCGGGATTTGTCTTCCCACGACGGGAAGCTAGTCGTAATCAAGTCTTACCGTCAGGGGATGGGCCTTTGCTACAAGTGTGCCACGCCATGGACCAAGGATCACAAGTGTGCTCTGGAAGTGTTGCTGGCAGTTGAAGCATTTTGGGATACTTTTGACACCACAACTGATCAAGTTCCTCTAGCCAATAAGTGTGCATCAGATGAACAAGTGTTCCTAGCCCTGTCAAAGGCGGCTATCTTGGGAGTGCCATCTGCTCACACTGTTCATTTTTCTGGGTTCATTCAGGGTCATCCAATGGAGATTTTACTTGACTCCGGCAGTTCAGCATCTTTTGTTAGTGAAGCTGTCACAGCTCAGTTGTCTGGTGTGCGGTCTGAACCAGTCACTACTCAGGTGCAGGTTGCTAGAGGTTCTCATCTTCAAAGTACTATCCTGTTGCGTAATGTGAATTGGTCGGTTGATCAGTGCTCTTTTCAGTCAGACTTCAGGGTGCTGCCGCTCAGAGCATATGATGCAATTATTGGCATGGATTGGTTGGAAGGCTTTAGCCCTATGCAAGTGCATTGGTGTGACAAGTGGTTGCTTATCCCTTACAATGATCAGTACGCCCTCTAGCAAGGCTCGGACTCCTTTGATGCAACTAAGTTGGTGATGCAGCTCTGCTCAGTCTCTGATGCTAGTTCGGCTGGTCTGCAACTTGAGGGTGTGCCACCTGACATCCAGGCATTAATCAAACGATTTCTAGAGCTGTTCCAACCACCAACTTCCAAGCCACCCAACAGAGCTTGTAACCACACTATTCCGTTGGTCCTGGGAGCTTAGCCTGTGTTCATTTGGCCCTATAGATACCCACCCGGTATGAAGGATGAAATTGAGCGCCAGGTGACTGAGATGCTTGATCAAGGGTTGATTAAGCCAAGCTCCAGCCCATTTTCATCACCTGTGTTACTGGTTAAGAAGAAAGATGGGAGCTATCATTTCTATGTCAATTTTCGGCAGCTAAATGCCATCACAGCAAAAGGGAAATTTCCTGTTCTGGTGTTCGATCAGCTTATGGATTAGCTCGCAGGCGCTAGTTGGTTTTCAACCTTAGATCTTCGAGCTGGCTTCCACCAAATTCTCATGAACCCGGGTGAAGAATACAAAACGGCACTCCAAACGCACTTAGGCCAATATGAGTTCTGTGTTATGGCATTTGGGCTCACAGGTGCTCCAGGGACTTTTCAGGGCGCGATGAATGAAACTTTGAAGCCTGGCCTTCACAAATTTGTGGTGGTCTTCTTTGATGACATACTGGTATATAGCAGTTCATTTGAGGAGCACTTGTTACACTTGGCTCAGGTTTTCAGCTAGCTCGCATCCGACAAATGGTGTTTGAAGCTAACCAAATGCACTTTGTTCAGCGGTCCATTTCTTATTTGGGGCATGTTATCAGCGCCAATGGCTTGTCCACCGACCCGGCCAAGATCAAGGTTATTTCTGAGTGGCCGAAACCAGCAAATGTCAAAGCACTCAGATCATTTTTGGGCCTAGCTGGGTACTAGCGGAAGTTTGTCTGTAATTTTGGTATTATCGCAAAACCCCTCACTGAGCTGCTAAAGAAAGATGTGCTGTTCATTTGGACCTCAGTACATGATTATGCCTTCCAAGCCTTGAAGTCAGCTCTGCTCCTCTCCGGTCCTGGCATTACCAGATTTTCAACAGCCCTTCCATATTGAGACTAATGCCTGTGGTTATGGAGTGGGTGCTGTGCTTAATCAAAATGGCCATCCCTTGGCATATATCAGCAAGGTGCTTAGCCCCCGCAATCAAGGCCTCTCAGTTTATGAGAAAGAGTATTGGGCGGTATTGATGGCTGTCAATCATTTGCGTCATTACTTGCTGCACAATGAATTCATTATACACATTGATCAGCGCAGCCTAATTCACCTGAACGAGCAACACCTACATACGGTCTGGCAGCAAAAGGTGTTCTGTAAGTTGATGGGTTTGCATTACAGGGTTCATTACCGGCGTGGCCTGGAGAATGGTGCTGCGGACGCCCTATCTCGCCATGGTCCTCTAGCTGAGCTTCTACCCATTTCTTCTCCCACTCATGATTGGCTCCATGAATTGGTCCAGTGGTATGATACTGACTCTGAAGCTCAGACTTTGCTTTCACAATTGGTGCTTGACTCTTCTACTAGACCACCATTTGAAATTCATCAAGGGATTATCCGCTACAAGGGTTGTATCTGGCTCGGCAGTAATACTCATCTCTAGCAGCAAGTCATTGCAGCTCTTCATGAAAGTCCTATGGGTGGACACTCTGGTGTTCCTGTAACTTTCCAGAAGATACATAAGCTCTTCTATTGGCCCAAGATGCGTACAGATATTCGGGCATATGATCAGTCTTGTTCCGTACAGAAAAAGGGCCAAAAAAGGGCCAAAAAAAGGACCACTACTAACTACTACTACTAATTACTGCTACTAACCACTACTAACTACTACTACTACTAACACTAGAAAGGTAGGGCTTACCTTGGTGGCAAGAACAGCAAAAGCGAGGGTCGGCGACGACGGCGGGGATCACCGCAGCAGCACGAGGATTGACGAGGTCGGGTCGGCAACTTCCTCTTCTTCCTCCTCCCCCTTCTTTCTTCCTCTTCTTCCTCTTCCCCTTCTTTCTTCCTCTTCTTCCTCCTCCCCTTCTTCTTCCTCCTCCCCTTCTCCTTCTTCCTCTCCCTCTTTCTTCTTCTTCTTCCCCCTCCCCTTCTTCTTCGTTCTCCTTTTCTCCTTCCTCTTCCTCAAGGCCGGGGAGGCAGCGGTGTGCGGCTCACGGCGGCGCAGAGGCGAGCTCGCGGGCGGCGGTGGCGCGGCAAGCCGGGGAGGCGGCGGCGCGGCCGGCCCGGGGAGGCGCGGGCGGGCGACGCTGGGGCGCGAGGAGGAGGGAGGAGCGGCGGCTGCGGAGCGGGGCGGGGCGAGGCTGGGGTGGCCCGACCGGCGACGGGCGTGGCCGGGGTGGGCGACGGCCAGGGCGGCGCGGCCGGCCACGCGCCAGGCTGGGGCGGGCGCTGCGGGCGGCGGGGCGGGTGGGGCCGGGGCAGATCTACCGCGGCCGGCGACGGGGCGGGCTCGCCGGGGCAGCTGGCGGCGGTGGCGGGGGCGAGCAGGGAGGGCGAAGATGAGGATAGGGTTTGGCCCGGCTGGGCCGGGCCCAATTTATCAAAATCCTTTGCCGTCACAGATCACATGTGGAGATGTTTGGGTTTTGAGCATCCGACGCCGAAACTTGCCCCAAACATTCTTAAATTTTTATCATAGCCTCCACATGCGATAACATGACACCCCGACAAGTTTCGTGATTTTTCGACTTTATTTGGATTTTATATAATTTAAAAACACTTTTCCCCCTAGCAACTCGACGTGTTACGTCAACTAGATGCTCGAGATTTCATGTGAATTCCTAGATACGGCCTCAAATTGCTCTAAATATCATGACTATCATTTTTGCCTTCACCATTTTCCATTATTCCATGTACCTCCAGTTCAAATCTAAAATATGCGAGAAAATTCAAGTTAAAGAAATAAATTAACGAAACATAGCAAAATGTTATAAAAGGTTCCAAATTGGAACATGTGATTGTAAACAATATAATTAGGCCATATAAAAAGTTTGAACTCAAAATTCAAAAAAAATGAGAAAGCTTTGCCGACAGCCGTGTTAGGCTGTCGGCAAAGAACTATTTTCGCCGACAGCCTAACGGTTATGCTGTCGGCGAAGGTAATGACGTCGGACGCCGTTGGAACCCTCAGGTTCTTTGCCGACAGGTTGGCATTGCCGACAGTGCGGCTGTCGACAAAAATATCCTTTGCCGACAGTGCGGCTGTCGACAAAAATATCCTTTGCCGACATATTTTTTTACCGACTGCTGGCTACAGTTAGACTGTTGGCAAATAATTCTTTACCGACAGCTGGTAAGGGCTGTCGACAAAAGACATTCTTCGCCGACTGCCCATATTATGGCTGTCGGCTAAACTGCGGGCAGTCGGCGAAGATGTCGTCTCCCGTAGTGACACTCACATGTGTCTATAAGTCATTTCGGTTCCCCACATATTATACTAAACCGAGTGTAAATTACTTGTTTCAGGCCCTAAACGAATTCAAATCAAAAAGTTGTCAACTACGAAGTTTCATAACTTTTTGAGATCTACACTTTTCATTTTGCAAGTTTTTCCATCCGAGGTCGTTTACAAAATTTGAATTTCAAATTTGAAAAATTCAAATGTAGTTTTGCATAACAAGATGATTTCAAATCAAAAGTTGCCAACTACAAAGTTTTATAACTTTTCGAGATATATAAAGTTTATTTTGGTTGTTTTTCCATCCGAGGTCATTTGAAAAAATTGAATTTTAAAATTTTCAAATTCAAACACAGTTTTGCATGACAAGATGATTTCAAATCAAAAAGTTACCAACTATAAAGTTTCATAACTTTTCGAGATCTACAAAGTTTGTTTTGGTTGTTTTTCCATCCGAGATCATTTGAAAATTTCGAATTTTAAATTTTTCAAATTCAAACGTAGTTTTGCATGACAAGATGACTTCAAATCAAAAAGTTGCCAACTATAAAGTTTCATAACTTTTCGAGATCTACAAAGTTTGTTTTGGTTGTTTGGTCATTTATTCATCCTACATAGTTGTTCTAACATTGTTCACAAATCTTATATATCTCTCTTGGAGTTTCATAAATTACAAGAGAGATATGTAAGATTTGTGAAAAAAATTACTTTCACTTTATCATATGAAGAAATGACCAAAATAAACTTTGTAGGTCTTGAGAAGTGTTACAACTTTGTAGTTGAAAACTTTTTTTATTTAAAGTCATTTTGTGCTTCACAATGTGATTTTAAATAACTGTTTGCCTAGTACTTCCCGAGTGTTTTTTTGCACTCGGCAAAGAAGGTCTTTGCCGAGTGTTTTTTTTGCCGAGTGCCCGAAAAATTGCACTCGGCAAAGAGCCGGTTTTCGGTAGTGACAAGGGCTTTCATGTACGGTTGCAATTAATGTTTATCTATTAAACTGTATATTGATGACGATGTTAGTCAGTTCAAAACTGAATACCTGGCACTATCTGAAGATCTCGCTTGATTTTCGTTAGGTCTGAATTTTAAGTGCTATTACTGAAAACGGCACCACGTGCCCTAGAACTTTTTTCTTTCCTTTTCACAAACCAGAATGTCTTGATTGTTGTGTTGATATCTCCTATGGCTGTTCTGAAGTTCACATGCCAATACCCAAACCTTTTATACCTTTGGGATTGCACCAATAAATCATAAACTAATGTTTTATCACATTTTGGATTGTCTGTTATTTTACCCTACTTTGTAAGTAATACACAATTGGCAGTTTGCACTATTCATCTTTAATAACTGTTTGTGTGAGCAAAATAAATTCAACTTATCTGATACTGCATGGTGCTTTTCAGATTGTGCTAGCAGAAAACTACAATTATCATCAGAGACAAATTAATCACTGTTGAACCAAGGTATGGCAGTGCCTGGCCAGTGTACAAATTCACCAAGTTGAATCTGCTGCAGTTAGCCTCTTTGCAGGTTGCTGCTTTGGAATGTCCACTGTTATTCTCTTGGTTAGTTTAATTTATGGTCGTGTGAACCATCATTGGACCTATGATGCTGTGGCAACTATATTTCAGTTTTAATTAGTCTTGTGTACGATGGTGTTTCATTAATGTTTAATATTTTCGTTTTAATCAGAAGCCATATTGTGGCTGTTTTGACTGGAAAATGAAGCTGGGTACTTCAGTTTAATAGCTTTCATTTTCATTTCTGTAACAAATTCACCAAGTTGAATCTGCTGCAGTTAGCATCTTTTCAGGTTGGTGCTTTGGAGTGTTCACTATTATTCTCTTGGGTATGTTAATTTATGGTTGTGTAAACCATCATTGGACCTTTGATGTTATGATCATGGCTGTGGCAACTATATTTCAATTTGAATTAGTCTTGTGTCCGATAGTGTTTCATTAATGTTTAGCATTTTCATTTTAAACAGAAGTTATATTGTGGCTGTTTTGACTGGAAAATGAAGTTGGGTACTTCAATTTAATTTTCATTTCTGTAACAAGGGTAGCGGTTACTGGCTTTCCCTGTACTCAGATTCCACTAAGAACTGGAAAGAAGTTAGGATTTTGAGTTCAGTGTCTGTCTGAAATATCGGTCGTCTCTCTGGAAGCCTACAGTTTTAAACTTCGTTTAGTGGACTGCATGAGCCAGAGCATAGTCCAGCTTTTGTTATTAGAACACTAGAATGCATCTGCAGATTGGAGCTTGCTTGTTCTGTTGCAAGAGTGCGAGAATGCAGTGGAAAAGGATGGTAAGAACTTTTTTTTGGCAGTGACATGGGAGCGGACCCTGTGTTGTAGTTCGGTCAATGGCTATTTCCTTTGTCTGGATATCCACTTTTTTGCTTCAAAGGCCGACCTGAATTTTTCATAGCTAGATACCAAATCCAGTGTACGTTGTGTAAATGTTATGAGTTAGTCACATGTTTTACACATGCTTGTTTTCAGGCAGTGGTGGTTTGTCATCACTTGCAGGGACTAATTTTATGTTCCAAGCCTGAAGTTGTACAGTTTTAGTGTCTATTCAAGGCAGGCAGACTGCTATCTGTATTTGAGTGTTGGTTTGGTTTCAGTACAGTCAGGTGGTTCACACAGTGAATGAAGTTAACACCGTCCTAAAGACCTAAACAAACATGGAAAACATGGAAGATGGAACTGAAGACTATGTTTCAGGTCTGTAGTTAAACACTTTAAGGTATTTAAGTTTATGTTGTGTTCATGATTGAAAACTCCACTTGGAACCGAAGATGTATTCGGTCATCCTTTTGTACTGAAACCTGAGTTTGCTTTACTTATTCATTTATCAGAATCCGTTAGGAGTTTCTGCTCTTGAAGGAATATACCAGGAAGTGAAATTACACTTTTTTTTTGTTTAGTTTCCGTTTTTATGTACATAAACTTGCTTGTTTGTCGGATTGCTTGCAGTTTGAAGCTTTATTCGTTGGACTGTCTTTGTTTGATGGACTGCTTCAGCTCAAAGTTGCCTGTTTGCTGTCTAGCAAGCTAGCTAGTTTACAAATTCATTCAAGTAGGGTCTGCTCCTATTGAAATTTGCTTGGCATATTAACCTGAAATATTGTTATTGAGGAAAAAGAAAACTATGTATCACACTGTCCATGCAAACAAACAAACTGGCACATCACTGAAACTATGTTGACTCCATGTTGATTTCATTTCCTGAAACATAATCTTACATCCTATCTTGGTCACATGTTCTCAAGACTGTTGTCCAAATACAAGTTTCATACTTTTCAGGAATACACTTGGAAATCATAAGCTAACGTTTTATGGTATTTTGTCTGGTACTACATTATTTTACTCTGCTTGTTACTACACAATAGGCAGCCTGCATTGTTTCATCTTTAAGAACTGTTTGGGTGAGCAACAAAACAATTTTAACTTGGAAGGTGTTATATATTTATATCATAAATTGTCAAGTAAACCTTATGAATCACACCGGAATAATCGTAAACCTTATGAATCACATTGAAATATCACCAACCGTCAATGTGATGAATATTTCATGGTATTCAGCGAAAAAAAGCTGCAAGTATTCAGTGAAGCTAAAATACTTATGATAGGCACTGGAAGAGTTGCTTTTTTTTTGGGGGAAAGATCTGCATGATTGCTTTTCAGATTGCACCTGGAGAGTAATCTAATTACGGGTAAAACAATCAACTTGTGACATTGCTTTTAAGTATTCTGTTTCCTGATGTAGGCCTAACTTATGGGTCATAGCTGACTGAAAACTATGTTCAGGTTTGCAGTTGAGCATAAGTTTCAGGTTCTGCACGAAAAGGAGACGAAACAAATGTGTAACTGATGAGATGTTGTCATTGCGTCCCTTTCTAGTAGGCTTGCTCACCAGTCACCATCCATGTAACGTGGCAACTCACTGGGGATGGGATCATAATGAGATACTCTAGCAGAGTTGATGGCTTCCGCGTCACTTGATGAGCCATCACTTTCCTCCTCGGAGTAAGTAGTGGCTGCCAGCAGAACCTTCTTCCTCAAGTCGACCTCGATCATCCATGGATTGTCAGACTTCTCTAGCCGGAAGAAGACGACGTCTGGATTGTCCACGTCGATGACGGGGAACTCCGGCTGGACGTGTGGGAGAGGGAATCGGTCTCCGCCATCAAAGGCGTCCCAGAACTCTTCCTGGTGCATCGTCAAGTCTTTCTTCCACTTGTATTGGTCTTCGCGCAACGACCACGTGGTGATTCGGAACCTGTGGCTCCACTTGAGCACGTGCTGGTTCCCAACTCCGAAGTTGCTCCAGTGCTGGGTGTCGATGCTGACGAACTTGATGCCGAAGCGCGTGACGCACACGCGGCGGCAAGCTTTAGGGCATCCTCGGCGGCCGTCGGGGTTCCCAACCCTGTCCACCGGAAGCGACACGTACCGGAGCCTCGGCGGCGGGTTCGTCGTCTCCGAGTCCGACTGCGAGGAGAGGTCCATGATCACCATACCACGGTAGTAATCTGCCCAGATCATGTAGCGGCGTCCGTACGGCACCACCGCGTCCGTTGACCACCAGCGTAGCTTGTCACGGCCGCCGTCATTGGCGCCATGGACGTGCAAGTTGTCGAAGGCCTCCCACTGGCCGGACCCAGACCGGAACACGCGGACGTTGCTCTTCCCCTGCGTCGTCATCCGAAGTTCAGCCACAACGAACGACGACGGCGAGTCGTCGACGTCATTGCTTGTGCAGGACATTATACCAATTTCTTGAGGACACATAATATTGCGAGATTGAATCCTAGGCCCGCCTGCGGAAGGTAGCAGCAGCAAGTACGGCCGCCGGCGCTGGGAAGGGTCGTCGCGGCTCGCCTGGTAAACGAACAAGTCAACGAAACTATGGAACGGGATTGTGATCGCGAGTAGCACGACGTCGCGGTGCGCGGCGATGACGTTCCCCGAGGACTTCCCGCCGGTGAGGACGGAAATTCCGGGCGGTTCCACGAGCTCGAACGAGACCGAGATCTCCTTGCCTTTGGATGTCCGGGACATCGCTGACGTGGTGCGGTCGCGGGGGAAATCGTCCAGCCGGGCACCAACTCGGTTCAGGAGCACCCAGCTGGGGTTTGAAGCCGGCGAACGCACGGGCAACACATCGTCGTCAGCTGTCTGCGTAGTTGATGACGAACTCTCCGAGTCAATGTGTGTCCTGATGAATGAACTAATTATATTTTTTGGTCGCCAAGATATGTAACCACATTTGATCGCCAGGATATGTAACCACATTTTGATAGCTTTGGTCCCTTTGGATTCCTTTATTATGGATTTAGCTGGTTAGATTCCTTTATTATGGATTTAAATTCTCGACTTAAAGTAGGCGATTGTATTTCTATTCCAATATGTATTTGAATTAGACTTTATATCATCGCTGGACGCACAAATACGTATGATTCTGACTCATAAGCAATGTTCATGAGGCAGGTTCCAAACGAGATAATGAGATATGTATAGGCATTGTGGGACGTAGAGAGAGAGATAGAGTAGAGATGCAAACGGACCGGGTTGATCCATTAGATAGTTAACCTGTCTTTAAAAGTAAGGCCAATGGATCATACGGGTTGGTCTTAAAGTCTAAAATGGATCAATCTAATAATCATATAATAATTTTTAAAATTTTCATTTTTTTCATCTTTTATGAGCATGATTCATCATACTCTCTCTGTTTCATTAGGATATAAGGCATGCACGTATTTCAAAATTCAAACTTCATTATCTTTGACCAATAATTAGTCTAGTAATATAAAATAATTATAGTATAATAATGGTAACATTAGATTTGTCTTTACAAATACTTTCTAATGATACATTTGTTGTTGCCATAAATTACATACAATAGTGTAAATTAACGGTTAAAGTATGATCTTAAATACTGCACCAAGTCAAAGCGCGTCTTATATCTTGGGACGAAGGGAGTAAGGCCCTGTTTGGTTTGGCCCTCCTAAACTTTAGTCACCTAAATTTAGTACATTTTAGTCATTTTAGAGCCAAACACTATGGCTAAAAGGGACTGTTGGGTGAAAAGTTCAAGTTAAGTGACACAATTCACACAATCATCAAAACATTTCAGACAAGACAAAGTCATATACAGAATTGTATTCATTTCATGATCATACCATACATGTCAAAGGAGATATTTATAGGGCCCTAATCTTCGTATTTTACATAAAATGACTATTTTACCCATGACTAAAACATTTACAACTCTTCTTCTATATAAGGGCGAAGTAGTCATTTCTTCCTGATTCGGTCTTCTTTTTCACGTTCAATTTTATTTTCTTCAGAGAACTTGCTCTTTTCATTTTGTTTCTTGCTCTTCGTCTACTTCTCTGTCCAGCGAAGTTTATTTCTTGCCGACGAAGTCAATAAGCGAAGTTGATTTCTTGCCGACGAAGTCAATAAGCGAAGTTGAATTCTTACCGACGAAGTCGATAGACGAAGTTGAATTCTGTGCGACGAAGTCGATAGGCGAAGTTGAATCCTCGACGGCGAAGTCAATAGGCGAAGTTGAATTATGTGCGACGAAGTCGAAATACATCTTTCGCTATACTTTTTCCTGCAAGTGAATTTCATTAGGATACTTTTATATTTTTTCGCACTCCAAAGTTTGGGCTTGAGTTTTTTTGGACGAGTTAATTTTCCTAATAGTAGCCTCTCGCAAATGAAGGCATACTCCAAAGGTCTGAAATTCATGAATTTAAAATTTTTTTAAAGCGAAGTCACAAGAAACATCGTCCCGAACTTTGGAGTTGGTCGTTTATGACCGTTATGTTATGAACAGTGTTTTTAACGGTTAATTCCCGAAGCCGCCTATATGTACTACGTTGTATCCTCCCCTTTTGGGTACTTGATTGAAGACGGGGAGGTGTTGCTGAAATTTTTGTAGCTGCGAAATCGATTTTCTTCGAAGCCGCTTTATTCCTTAGTTTCTCTTTGCCGCGAAGGTAATTTTTCTGAGGTTGATGTTTTTTTAGTTTTGTTATGTTTTATACTTTCGTATGCTTATTTATTTTTTATATATTTGTATTTAGATGTCAGACATAGAAAAGAATGCTTTTGAAAATTCTCCAGCTGAATCTGAGCAATCTATTTCGGATGAGGACTTATCTAGTGTTTCTACATCGGAGTCAGAACTTGTTGGTGATGATACAAAGTCTCTGAACTTTGGCAAGTCCTTATTTGATGAGTCTGAATTGCAGTGGATAGTTAAAAATAGAATGCTTAAAAAAACGGATGTTAGGTTGCCTCCGCAAAATGAGACAGTTCCTAGGCCAGAACCTGATGAATGTGTTGTGTTTCGTGATCATTTTACAGCTGGTCTTCGTATGACATGCCAAGATTTTATTGAAGAAATTTTGAAAGCTTATAACATTAAGATGCATCACTTGACTCCAAATGGTATGGCAAAAATTGCTCTTTTTATTTGGGCAGTGAAATCTCAGAGAGGGAATCTGGATATTGGAGCTTTTTTGTTCTATTCATGAGATGCATACTCAATTCGGAGTAAGATGGTTGATGAAAAAAGTGTCATAAAATATTTTGGATGCTGTAGTTTTAAGCAAGCTCGTGGTGCTAAATAGATAGCTCCTGCTTCAAAAAAATAAGTGGATTGAGAATTGGTGTCGCTATTGGTTTTATTATAAGGTTCCTCTTGTCAAAGAGAAAAATCAGGCTAACAGAGTTGTAAAAAGATATCCTTTGGGTGCAAGAATGTATAAGAATAGTTTTGACTACAAGCCTGAATTTCAAAGTTCGAGAAGTTCCAAATTTTGTGAGAAGTTTTATAAGCTTGCTGCAAGTATGCAAAGTGCCCGAGATTTTTGCGAAGAGTATATTGCTGCTTGGATTTGGCCTTTGAAGAAAGATTGGGGCTTTATTCGATTTCATGAAAAGTTAGTCCAAGGGAAAACTTATATTTTTTCAGATAATAAAGTTTTTCGTCCAAAGAAATATACTGAAGACAAAGATTTTGTTTCTGCTGTTGAAACTAAAGCTATTGAGATTCTTGGCAAATTTTTGAAGAAAGGGAAAGATCTGATGGATAAAATTCTTGGCTCAGATTATAAGAGATTGAATAGAATTTTTGATATTGCTCAGATAGGATATGGTGAAAGGTCAGCTCCGACCAATACTAGAAGTGTGAAGCCTAGTATTGATAATGTTACTAGAAAAAATAGAGGTGGAGCTCCGCTTACTTAAAAAAGTTTCAAAGAAGAAAGCGAAGTCTGCTGGGTTTTCTAATTCGGATGTGTCAGAAACTTTTGTTGATGAAACTTTTAAGAAAATGTCTTGTGATGATTAGGTGAGAATGTTTAGTTTAGTTTTTTATTCTAGTGGGTTGACTCCTCCTATGTTGACTCCACTTGATGACTATTTTCATAATTTGATGGCCAACATTTCCCATGGTGGTGTTGCTGAAGCTATTTTGTCTTCGTCACAAAAAAATGTTTGCGAAGATATTTTTCCTGATCCAGTTAATCCGGTTTCTTCTCCGATGATTGTGGTTGCCACTGTTGTTGGATCACAAGAAGAAGGTGAGGTGTTGGCTTCGCAGGAAACTGCTAAGCCATCCTCTCAAAGATTTTCTGTTGAAACTCCTCGAGATGGTGCAGGGAATTTTGGTGATGGGATGGGCGTTGTGATTTCGTCTGGAGGTGGTGAAGTTACAGAAAATGTAACCCAGGTTGTGATGGAAAATGTTTTGCCAGTACAGCATGATGCTACATTGGGTAGTCAGAAGGGTGTTTCTAAAGGTGCTATGCTTGGTGCGAAGACAAAAAAAATAAGGGTACTACAACTTTTGCCCTTAATTTTGATGAATGATGAAGTTCATGACGAGGAGGCTGAACATGACCGTGCCTCTCGTCTTTCCGAGTCTACTATTAATGTGAATACTGGTGAGAGGGTGTCTTACCAGCTGGAAAAAGGTGTTTCTACATGTGATTTTATTTTATTGTTGCGCGTATTTTTTGTTTTGTTTTTATTTTCTTCTAATTTTTGTTTTTGTCTTCGCAAAGAAATTTTTCCTGATTCTTCTTCTCAAAGAGAGACGACTGTGGATGTTGGAAAGATGAAAAAAGCTTTGGAAACTATTTCTGATGGGGTAGATCTTGAAGCTTACAAACGTTGTATGGAATACTGCCAGACTCAACGTGTGAATTTAGATACTTTCATATTTGTTGGGATTGGTTTGGACAAACTTTGTATTATACCGAAGAAGCCAGAATTAAAGTTGTCAAAGTGCATTGACGATGCCTTCGCAGTTCCTGATGCGGAGGCCGACTTGTTGGTAAATCTTCGCTTGAGTTGGCAGATGCTAGTGTTTCGATGATTTACAAGGTTCGAGTCTTTTGACTTTTTTGTCTTTATTGTGTAAAATAGATTTGGATTTCTTATTTTGATTTGTAATATATTTTTTGACTTCATATGCAAATGTTTATATTTTTTTTGTGGAATGCACTTTTGCAAACGAGTTTGCGTAAATCGATTAAAGATGATGCAACAAAATGCAGCACTTCGCAAAAAAAGTTTGGTTGAAGAGATCAAATCTTTGAAGTCTCAACTTGCTGCTAAGGAAAAAGAGAGGATAGAGACGATTGAAGCTATTCATGATATGGAGTCTAAATGTATTTCTGTTGGGGCTAAACTTGAAGCGAAGACTGAAGATTGTGAAAATTTGAAAAAAGATCTTGAAAAAGTTATGAGAGAAAAGAATTATCTTGAGAAAAAATCTTCTGAAAAAAATCAGAATTTTCATGATAAGTGCAATCGTTTGTGGGAACTTTACAAAAATTGTTATGATAAATTTGGTGCGAAGCCAGAGGATCCTTGTTGGGAGCTTGGAGAATTTGATCCATTTTTTTCTTGGCTCTGTCAATAATATGAAGATCTGCCCATAGTTTTACAGACCTCTGCTAATTTGAGCTGCATGTATTCTACTCGTGCACTTTTTCATTTGATAAAGGAGGCTAATGATCCTTTGTATGAGAAACTGCATGACAAAAGTTACAAGTTTCCATCAGTGGAATCTCTTAACCAGGTTTCCTCTCGTACTCAACTGCTTTGCAAGAAGTATTTTCATGAATATTGGAATCAAGGTGGAAAGGAGCATGCCTTTATGAAAGCTAAGCAAAAGATGAAAAAAGTATGTTATCTATGTGTGATTTTGATTCGTTGTTTTCCTTGTGTTTTTTTCTTATCTGTTGTTTTATTTGGCTTTATTGTAGCAGCTTGAAAGGACACTTGCTTCTGATGTGGAGGCTGAGAGGAGGCAAGAAAGGCTTGAACAAGAGAGGGCGGGGGATGATGATGCTTGTGATCATGTACTTTAGTTTGTCGTAGTTTAGAATTTAGATTCGAGGGGTGAGGATTTGAAAACTTTTAACGTTTTGTAAATGTTGAACTTAAGCAGGATGAAGTTGTGATTATGTCTTTGTTAATGTGTAAAGATAACTTTGTTGTTGAGCCTACCTTATGGTTGGAGTATGTTACTGAAGAGGCAAAACCTTCTTTTGATGCGTTTTTTAAATGTAAGCGAACATAAATTTTGTTGTGTCTGTTGTTTTATTTATTTATTTCTGATGGAATGTGCTTGTTTCTATAATTTGAAACTAAATTATCTATTGCTGAAAAATGAGAGATGTTTACCTCGTATTGTTGATTGCAGCAAATTTTCTCAAGTATTTGTGCTTTCGTTGTGATAGGGAGACATATGTAAAGCAAATTTTAAAGGTATGTTTTTGTGTGTTTTCAGTCTTCGTGTTCAAGTGCTTCGCCGAGCTATGTTTCTGAAGACTATCTTAGTTCGGAGGTGGATCATGTTTTAGATAGGGTTGTTGAATATTTGATTGATGAAGCAGCAGCCGTTGTTGCTTCAGAAAATGTTTGATATGTATATTTGTTGACATAATAAAGCATTATTTTGTGTGTGTATTTGTATAATATTTTGGTTTGGGACACACTTTTTTTTTGTGCAATATGGTTTATTTTGCGAAAGGAACGATGTCGAATGGAACGATGTCCCCTTCCTTTTTTTAAGCGAAGGCAACGGTAGACTTCGTTTTTTTTAAGTCAAATTTCACCTTGGTGAACTTGAAAACACCGTCCCCTTATTTTTTTTAGCGAAGGCGACACGTAGACTTCGTTTTTGAAGTTAAATTTCACCTTAGTGAACTTTAAAACACCGTCCCCTCATTTTTTTAGCGAAGGCGACGCGTAGACTTTGTTTTTGAAGTTAAATTTTATATTAGTGAACTTGAAAACATCGTCCCCTCATTTTTTAGCGAAGACGACACGTAGACTTCATTTTTTAAGTTAAATTTCATATTAGTGAACTTGAAAACAATGTCCCCTCATATTTTAGCAAAGGCGACGCGAAGACTTCGTTTTTGAAGTTAAATTTCATATTAGTGAACTTGAAAACACCGTCCCCTCAATTTTTAGCGAAGGCGACACGTAGACTTCATTTTTGAAGTTAAAAATTTCATATTAGTGAACTTGAAAACATCGTCCCCTCATTTTTTAGCGAATGCGATGCGTAGACTTCGTTTTTGAAGTTAAAAATTTACCTTGGTGAATTTGAAAACTCTATTCGCTCTTTTTGGCGAAGACAACATGTAGACTTCGTTTTTAAGTCAAAAAATTCACCTTGGTGAATTTGAAAAGTCTATTTGCTCTTTTTGGCGAAGACAACATGTAGACTTCATTTTTGAAGTCAAAAATTCACCTTGGTGAATTTGAAAACTTTATTCGCTCTTTTTGGCGAAGACAACATGTAGACTTCATTTTTGAAGTCAAAAATTCACCTTAGTGAATTAAATATTCTTTTACTATGTTTTTTGATAGGTTAGCATCGTTTTTTGCTTGTTCGAATAATGATGCTACCTACTTTTGGTTATTTTGCCGATGCATGAGTATATTTGAAGTATACTCTTCGGCATTTAATAGGATTATTTTTTAGGAGAACTAGTTTTCTCATTTATACTTTGATGAGAATTTACAATAGAGACTGTCTCGTTAAAAAACCACTCACCCTGCGAAGGGCTTCCCCTGAGTGGAAAAAAGTGCAGCTCATTTATATTTGAATTGAAATTTTTTGAAATATAAAAGCTAATCTATTTTGTACAAAAACGAAAATAAATTCTAGGGGTAGTATTTTCGTTGGTCTTGAATGTTGAATGTGTGATCAATTTCCTTTCCACTCATGTTTGATAGGTGAAATGCACCTGGCTTGTTAGTTCTTATGATAAGATATGGTTCTTCCCATTTTTTGTTGAAACTTTCTGACTGTGCCTTCATTTCTTTTTCTTTTCAAGACGAAGTCTCCTGATGATAATTGTCTTGGTTTAACTTTCTTATTGTACTAACTTTTTGTTTCCTTATGATATTTCTCAAGATTCTGGATCATTTTCATTCTTTCTTCCTCTAGTAAGTCTTTGTCTGTCATTTGTTGGTCTTCATCTATTATTTCGATATTTGTTCTTGGGTCTTGAAATTGTATCTCTTCAAGCGTCATTGTTTCTTCTCCATAAAGTAATTTGAAGGGGGTAAAGTTTGTTGATCTTGAAACTGCAGTGTTGTGTACCTAAACAACTTTAGGTAACTCATCCACACATTTGCCTTTAGGCAGCCCCACTAGGCATTTTGATATTCCTGTGCATATGATTCCATTTGCTCGTTCAACTGCACCGTTTGACTGTGGGTGTTTTACTGATGCAAAACATAATTGAATTCCCAAGCTTTCATAATACTCTCTAAAATTTTGGCTGTCAAATTGAGTTCCATTATCTACTGTTATGTGCCTTGGAACTCTGAAGCAACAAATGATATTTTGCCAAAGAAATTTCTTCATTGTGAATGATGACATGTTTGTTACTGGTTTAGCTTCGATCCACTTAGTGAAATATTTCACTGCTACTACTGCATATTGAAGGTTTCCTTGTGCTGCAGGCAATTTTTCAATGATGTCAATTCCCCATCTTGCCAATGTCCAAGTTGGTTCTATTGTTCGTAAATTTGTTGCTGGAGCCTTTGTTTTGCTTGCAGACATTTGGCAATTATAACAAGATTTGACAATTTTTTTGCTGTCATTTGGGCTGATGGCCAATAAAATCCCTGACGAAATGCTTTTCCTGCCATTGTTCTTGCTCCAGGGTGTGTGCCGCAAATTCCTTTGTGTATTTCTAATAATATTTTTCCCTTCCTCTGTTGATATACATTTGAGTAGTGGTGCACATATTCCTTGTTTGTATAGCTGATAGTTGATGATTTTGTAATTTCTTGTTCTTTGTTTCATTCTTGTATCATTGACTTTACTATCAGGCTCGTAGTGTCCGCGAAGATAAGCCATGATTGGGGCTCTCCAATCTTCACTTTATATTATGTGGACTTCTCTAGGAGTGTCTTGTACTGTTTTGATGGATGCTTGTTTCAAAATTTGATAGAAAACATCTTGAGGCAGGCTTGTATTCTGTGCTGCTGCCTTTGCTAGTTCGTCAGCATCTGAATTGTCATTTCTTAAGATGTTTTTGACTGTGAAACCTTCAAAATGTTTTTCTTGATCTCTGAGAAATTGCAAGTATCTTGCTAATTCTGGGTCTCTTGCTTTGTAGTCTTTTCTCATATGTCCTGCTACAATTTGCGAATCTGTTTTGATTACTGATCTTTGGATTTTCATTGCTTTTGCTTTGCGAAGTCCTAGTAGCACGGCTTCATATTCTGCTATGTTATTTGTACATTGAAATTCCAATCTTGCAGCATATTTCATTTTTATGCCTAAAGGTGAGGTAATTATTGCAGCTACTCTAGCCCTTGTGAAGCCACATGCGCCATCGCAATATATTGTCCATTCTGGTTGCTTCTTTTCTTTGCTTGAACTTTGGGAGCGTGTCCAATCTGCTATGAAGTCTGCTAGAACTTGAGACTTTATTGATGTTCTCTTTTCAAACTCTATGAAATATTGAGATAATTCTGCTGTCCAGTTTTCTAGTCTTCCTCTTGTTCTGCAACTTTGTAATAATTCTTTCAGAGGGTAATTTGTGAGAACTCTGATTTTGTGGGCCTAAAAATAGTGCTTCAACTTTCTTGATGTCGTTAGAACTGTGTATGCCATTTTCTCAATCTCGGAATAGTATGATTTTGATCCAGATAATGCTTCTGAAACATAGTAAACTGGTATTTGTTAGTACTGCACTTACTGCCGCTTCTGTAGCTGAGACATATAATAGCAAATCTTCTCCTGGTGTTGGTGAAATCAATGTATTTGGTTGTAGTAGATACTTTTTTATTTCTTCAAATGCATGTTGCTGCGAAGGTCCCCAGACGAAATCTCTTTTGGATCCTTTGAGTGTCTGAAATATTGGTAGGCTTGGTTCTGCTAATTTTGAGATAAATCTGTTTAACGCTGTAAGTCTTCCGGTCAATTTTTGAACATCTTTTATATTTTTAGGAATTCTCATGTTCAAATTTGCTTGAACTTTGTCTGGGTTTGGATCTATTCCTTTAGCTGATACGATGCAGCCTAAAATTTTGCCTTTCTGAACTCCGAAGGTACATTTTTCGAGGTTTAGTTTCAAATTTCCTTTTCTCAAATTTGTGAATGTTTCTTGGAGGTCCTGAATGTGATCATGTCTTTTCTTACTCTTGACAACTATGTCATCGACATAATCTAGCAAATTTTTACCAATCTGACTTTTTGGCACTGTTGAAGTCATTCTGACAAATGTTGTGCCTGCATTGCGAAACCCCTCTGTCATTCTTACAAAACAATATGTTCCAAATGGTGTGATGAAACTTTTGAATTCTTCGTCTTCTTTTCTCATCCAAATTTGATGATATCCTGAGAAACAATCCAGAAAGCTTAGCATTTCACTTCCAGCTGCTTGGTCAACTAGTGTGTCAATTCTTGGTAATGAAAAATTGTCTTTTGGACATGCTTTGTTGAGATATGTGAAGTCGATACACATTCGCCATTTTCCATTCTTTTTTTTGACCATGACGATATTTGCTTGCCAAGTTGTGAATTGGACTTCTCTTATGACTTTAGCATCCAGCAATCTTTGAACTTCAGCTTTTGCAGCTTGTATTCTGTCTTCAGCTAATTTTCTTAGCTTCTACTTTTTTGGTCTAAAATTTGGATTGATGTCGAGTTTATGCTCAATTATGTATCTACTTACTCCTTCCAAATCATTGGATGTCCATGCGAAGACATCTTTGTTGCTTCGAAGAAATTTTATGAGTCTATTATCTTATTCTTGGGAAAGCCCTGTCCCTATGATTACTTTTTTGTCTGGGACTAATAAGTCGAGAGGTACTTTTTTTGTTTCTTCGACAGCTTGAGCTTTTGCTTGTTGCTTCGCATTTTCTATTTCTTCTTTCTCTTCTTCTTTGATTGTATGAACATTTTTCCGATCAGGAGTGTATTCTTTTTCAATGTTTCTTGCTTCAGTTTGATCTCCATGATTTGTGATGACTCCATTTATCGCGGGCATCTTCATACATAAGTAAGAATAGCTTATTACTGCTTCAAATGCATTCAAAGTTCCCCTTCCAAAAAGTGCATTATAGGGATAATGGATGTCCACCACATCAAATGCAATTTGTTCTGTTCTTGTATTGCTTACTGTTCTAAATAATACAGGAAGAACTATTCTTCCTATTGAGTGAATTGGCTTCCCACTAAAGCCGTAGAGTGGGTGTTCAGCTCTTTCTATAAGTTTGCGATCAATTTTTATGGCATCGATTGTTGCTGTGAATATAATGTCTGCAGAACTTCCACCATCAACTAGAATTTTTGAGACAACCCATCCGTCAATATTTGCTTCAACTACCATTGCATCTATGTGTGGATAGTCTTTCAATTGCAAATCTTTTTCTGAAAATATGATTGATAGATGAGACTATCTTGTCTTTTTATATGGGCCTTTTGTTGAAATAGAGTTTACTCTTCGAAAGTTATTCTTCTTTTGGTTGTTGTTTTCATGATCAATATTATTTCATCCAATGATTGTCATGATTCTTCCTTTGCTTACCATTGAAGTTGATGGAGAGTTGTCTTGTTTGTTGTTTCCTTGTGGATTGTTGTTTGCCACAGAGGATTCGGGTTGTAGTGGTTGAAAATTTGTTTGTTGTTGATTTTGCCTCCATTGGTTTGGATCATAAATTGCTACTGGTCCATAGGTATATGATGGTGATGGCCCTAGAATCATTGCTTGAGAGTGCCCAAATTGAATTGGGTAATAGAAGCTTTGTTGTCCTTGAATCATATAGTTGACATCTTTTGATTGACTTGACATTTTGTTTTCTTCTTGTATTTCTTCGATGCTTTTCTTTAATTTTTGGACACATTTTTTATGTGTGCCCAGCCCCTTTGCCATGAATGATGCAATACATGTCTTCCGGTCTTAGGTGTGTTCTTCCTCGTCCTCCTCTTCCTCTTGCGTTGAAACCACCTCTTTCGAATGTCTTTTTGTTGTACTGACTGTAGTATTGATTTTGAGGTGGAAAATTTCTTTCGGTGGTTGAATTGCTGTTTTTGACTTGATTGACTTGGCTGAAGTGTCTTCGCTCGTAGTTTTTTTGCTTTGGGGGATGAAAATTGCAGCTTTTGTTTTGATTTCTGAAGATGTTTTCTTTCTCAATTCTTTTTCTGTAATCTTCATCGGATTTGCATAGCCAAAGCCCCCCCACTCATCACCATCATTGATTCATCATCTTTGTGAGATTGGGAGTGAATCCAAGTACATTGCTTGGGTGATTGCATCTAGAAGCACTTGGTGATTGTGTTTCGCAGTGAAATTCGCTCGTTACTCTTAGTGGTTGTCGCCACCTAGACGGCTTGGAGCAGCGAGGATCGTCGAATGGAGGTTAGTGATTGTCTCCTGCTCCGATTGTAGTGATTGTGATGGGTTCTTGATCTTTTCCCGGTGAAGAGCCAAAAGGTACTCTAATGGATTGCTCGTGGCTTATGTAATCCTCATCATGTGTTGGTTGTGCAGCACCCTATTGAGGGTTTGACGTGTGATGCCCATTAGCACGTGAACCTCTAAGTGAGTGTATCGCCACAACGGGGACTAGCTTGCTGGGAAGCAAGTGAACCTCGGTGAAAAATCATTGTGTCATCATCTTGTCACCGGGTATTCTTGTGATTGATGTGCTTCATCTTGTGACCGACTCATTCCTCGACGCGACAGTATACCACTCTGGCTCTCATGTATTTACATTCCTAGTGTAGTTAAGCCCTTTAGTGTAGCTAGTTTTGAGGGCTACCAAGTGTCGGTCTAGTGAGGTTAGTAAGGCTCTTTAGTTAATCGTTGAGAGCTCACTAACTTAGTGTGGTGACATAGTCTTTGTGTGCTTAGAGACTATAGCAACTAGAATTATGGTAAGGGGCTTGCATTTTTAGTAGGCTAGCGCAACATTCGCTTCGCCTCATAATTGTCTAACCGCTTTGCTTAGTGTTGTTGTAGAAATTTTTTGTAAGCTATTCACCCCCTCTAGCCATTAGGACCTTTCACCTTAAAGTTATCTCTATTCTGAAGTAGAACCAAAGCACAAAATTATCGGGTTGTATTTTTAGGGTAAGTTTAGGAGCTTTACTTAAATTTATTTATATGAGAGAAAAAGAAGTTTACAAAAGTCCTAGTACAGACGAACATAACTATCCAGCAACAGCACAGAAACACCCACCAACGTACAGTAGAGCATCTCCAAAAGTACCTCATATTTCTTTCACTTTGGGAAAAAAAAAGAAAAAAACTCATCTCCAAGCCCATATCCCTTTCCCATTTTTTGGCACTTCGCAAACCGGCTTCCATCGTGCATAAAAATACGCCGTCCGTAGTTGCACGCATCCTCGCGATTCCCCACGCCGTCTCCTCCTCCCACGCGGTGTCGTGATTTTTTTTGCTGCAGTTCCTCTTTGCGCCATCGCACGCCGTCTCCTACCGCCCGGCGCAGCCGGGATTGCCGTCGCTCGCTCGTGAGATGATCTCCGACGCCTGTGCCCGCCGGGATTGCCGTCGCTCGCAGTGCTATGCTCGCTCGCGGTGCCAGGATTTGCCGTCGGTTGCGATGAACTCCGATAATAGTTCCTCCCATGTATATGTGTATTGAAGTAATGCTCTTGGCCGGCTGCTCTACTGCTTGCATGGTACTATTTGCTGGCGCACGGTGAAGGCAGCGTGGTGAACCTGCTTGCCTGATAGCCGGCTGCATGCTACTGTGCTGATGGCCGGGAAGCTGGCCGTCGCCGCCTGAGACCTGCAAGGGATCGGCACAAGCATGAAGGAGGCGGCGCCGAAGGATTTCACGTATGGGTCCACGAATCTATATTTTGGAAGTCAATTACTGGGTACTATCGGAGATGGCCTCTTTTTTTTCCTCCCCATAATTATTTGAGAGTAGGCCAATACCATGTTTTGGCGAACAAAATATGCCAAACTCTTGGAGATGCTCTTATGTTGCCAAAGGGCACACTGTGACACCACAAAGACGAAGAAAATAGGATTGAGGCGAATTAGTGTGAGCAAAAAATGTCAATTTTTTACCATTGAATAATCAATAGAGATCAATTGTGAACATCACACTAGAAACCAGATTTTTTTGACCGACAAACTTTGGAAACTAGACATATTTTTCCCCTTTACAAAAATACAAAACAATTTGGTTTGATCTCTAAAAGTTCATAAATAATTCATTATAAATTAGAAAAATACAAAACAAGCAACAAAATGACAAGTTAATAAATGGATGAGAATGAAAAGTAAAACACTAGGAAAAAGCAACAAATAATAAGATACAAATAACTAAAACAGGGCATCAATACATTTTTAAAGAAATTTAGGTATTGTTTTTTTTCTGATTTAAAAGGGATCAGTAATATTTTCTAGAGATCAAACCAGATTTTATTAATTTAGATTTAGAAATTACATATAGAGGCAAAAACCAGCTTTGAAACGAGTGAAGGGTAAAATCTGTCTAGTTTCTATAGTTTGATGGTTAAACATATCTAGTTTTTTTCTTAGTTGATGGCCAAAATCAAACTTCAAAAATACTTCAATGGTCAATAATATACTTCTTCCACGTGAACCACGTTCTCTCGTCCACGACGTCCTGGTCGGCGCACGAGAAGCTGGAGACCATGGAGGAGCGCGCTCCGACTCCGACCGTCAGCTACAGGACAGCACGGGATATCTCGGAGCAGTCGAGCGAGATGGCGGCCGGTCGGCTGGCGGACGACGGCATGATGGCGCGGGTGGAGGCGTGTCCTACCGCATGCCTCGGCGACGGGATGAACATGGCAACAGGCTCAGGTAAACTGGGCCAGAAGAATTGTTGCATGCCGGCCCAAAACCCAAGTCTAGCCCAAATAGCGCGGCGGCAGATTAATCCCTTGTATTTGTTTAGTGCCACATTGCCCGGCCAACCCTTATTGCACCAGCGAATAAACTGCGATTGTGACAGCATGAGCACGCGCGGCAAGCGCGTAGAGCAATTACCAAACATGAATAGACAATGCTGATCAAATTGCTGCCACCGGCCAGTGGTTCGAGAATAAGGTTTCCCACTGGGTCGGCTTGGCCCCACAGACGCACGACATTGTGCGTCTTGCTTTTTAAAATTTTTATTATTTATTATTATTGTTAGTCACAAAATGAGAGAATATTTTATTATCTTATATAAACTTATATACACTGTAGTGTCTATTGATCTCAAAATATTATGATATTTTTATTCTTCTCTTTTTTGAAAGCTTTTTATTCTGCTCTTAGTTCAGAAGATTTTTGCTACGACACAAACCTACTATAATAATTTGCAAAGTCAGGTAGAACAACCACTAATTTGCAAAGTCAGGTAGACCGACGACCTTAGGGCTTGTTTGGATGCACCTATATTTACCTTAATCTACGTGTATTCAAGTGGATTGAGATGGAAATTCATTAGTTTTCCACCCCAATCTAATATCAATACATATGGTTTCATGTGGATACGAGCGCATCTAAATAAAACTGTAATGGTGTTAGTCGTTGATTAGTAGAAATGAACGCCTTAAGTTGTCTGTCTTTGTTAATAGTATTAGAGACGTGGGCACCTCTATACTATACATTAAATTATAATTAGATATTGTTTATTTTAAAATTTTATAATCATGTATTGAATATTTTGACTTCTAAATAATCTCAAATGGAAAAGTTTCAACTACAAAATTTTAGATCTTGTCCAGCAGTACAACTTTGGTATAAATGGTGTTTGTACACGATACTCACAAAATAATCGATAAACTCATTGCAACATTGTACATTTCTAGAAATGATAAGGCAAAAAAAGTTCCTGCACAATATAAAAATGTTGTCAGAATAATTCAAAAAATTGCAATATGGCTGCCACAGAATCTGCGCACTCTTTGTTGGTCTTTATCGTCTTTGTGCTGCCCCTTACCACACATAGTGGGCCACAAGATCCTACACCTTCTGCTATTTGTTTCATATCATCATGTGTGTTCATTGTCCTTTTCCTCTTATGGTGTCCATTGGTCCATGCTCATTGTCTGCCTCTAAGGCCAGTCACAGTGGGGGTTTCATATTACCAATGTACTTATATTTTGGAAACAGTGCAGAAGAGTTTCATCCCCATCAAACTATCTCTACTCCCATGAAATTTCTATCATCTCTCTCTTGATCAATACAGTGCCATATCAGCATATTTAATGCCCATGAAACCCACACTGAGATTAGCCTAACGACTAGTGTGGAAAATGGAAGAAAGTCAAGCGGTGGTGAGTAAATGAGTGGACAATAAATGATAAACAATTTTATAGAGAGATGGGATTGGAAAAATCAATAAAATTATGTTATCCTATATAAATGAACTATATATTATGAAAGTATTGCTTTGTAATGAATTTAATTGTGTGGTAAACCTATGTAAAATATCAGATATATGTGGTCAAATTTGAAAAAAAAAATGACTTAGAACAAACCTAAAATGCCTTCAAATTTTCTAATAGACATAGTTTATAGTACCAGGCATTATCAATATATACATGTGATAGTTGCAACATAAAGCCATATTTTGCCACGGTCATGTAGCATCACCGCTCTACTAGTAAAAATAGGTTTCGACAATCAATAAGTAATTTATTTTAGTCCAATGAAAGTAAGACAAGAACTAAATGTTTGATGTGACTCGTGACACAATAATTGAAAAGTACTCCCTGCGTCCAGAATACTCCCTCCGTTATAAATTAAGGTTTTCGTGCTACAAGAATTAATTATCGTTTTTTGTTTTCGTGCTACAAGTTTGACTGGATTTGTAGAAAACACGTGCAATATTTATATTTTCAAATAAATTTATTAAAAAACTAGATTCAAATATCTTTCCGATGATACTCATTATGTAACATAAATATTAATTTTTTTAATATATATTAGGTCAAAGTTATTTCTCAAGAAACGAAAACAACAGTTATTTTGGGACGGATGGAGTACACGTAGATCCCACCCTACTCCATCCGTTCATCCATCAAATCGTTGTCCCGTGCTGGTAGAGCGAAAATGTTACGTCGGCTTGGGAGGTGCATCTGGAAATGTGAAAAAGCTGGTCCAATGGATGGTAAGCACTGCATTAATGATCATATCAACTCAAATGCACAGCAGTGTCATCATAAGTTTATAGGGGTAGTCAGGCCTTTTATCTTAAAACTTTGTGGATGCCCTCTGTTCCTGAAAGCTTCAATTTCTAGTCCAAGTATTTGTCCACGAAAGAATAGATTCCTGAGATGGATGGGTTCACAGCCCACCTCGTAGTTTCCTCATGACATTAACCAAGCCACGCAATGCTCCTTCTCTCTCATTTAATCACCTCGTTCTCCAGTCGCGTGCAAATGTGTTGGCGCTTTGGAATTGTTTTTGGTGAATGATTAACGCTTCAGTTGCTTGAGCTGCCGCCGGATGAGTAGTAGGAGCCGTATCAATAGTAAATGATGGGACCAGCTGCAATGATTACTGTGCAACTTAATGGTGAAACTCAAATTAATTAAGGGTAATATGGTCATTTGATAGCTATACTAATATGTCTGAAACTTGCTAGGAATTGAAGCTTTCAGAGACAGAGGGACAGAGAGTAGAAAGTAGCTCATGACATACCCATGCGCGTGAGCATTTCACAATTAAACAAGGCTAGAAGTACATTATGTGTAGTTGAAATGGAAAGAAATGAATATGGATTATATTTTAATTGAAATACGGAAGGAAGGATGGAAATTGATGACTGAAACATGGAAACTTATTAAAGAAAGAGACTACACATAATTATTTTTTCCTAAGAACTTACAGGAGATGTTTTGTAAGACTACCGTAGTGGGTACTCTAAAGGGATACTCTAAAGTTTTAGAGTATGAATATAGAATAAAAACTATTGCACTGGGTACTCTAAAACGATACTCTGTCAATTCTCTCACTCTATATTTAAAGTAGTATAGTACTTACTCTATAGTGTGCAGTGGCGGACCCCACTAGCTAAACAAAGGGAAAAAAAATGCTATAACTCACAAACCAAAAATCCAAATTAAATTTCGATTGCACCATTAAATTCGTCTCAATAAATCCTTCAAAACTAGATCACACATGGATATATTTAGATAAAGTGACAAGTGGGTCCCACAGTGAATAGAGTGGATAGAGGATGATATAGAGGATGGATGTGTGCGGGAGAATTGAGTATAGATGAGAGAATTTTGCTGACTAGGACGTATAGAGGATGAATATGAACGTCCATGAGTGCGGATAGCCTAAAACCTCCTGCCACCTTGGGAATTGGGATGGCCGGCCATGGGCCCATGGCCATTAAGTGGCCGAGGAGGGAAGAAATGGGCATGGCCGGGGCTTGGCTCGGCTCGGCCGGTATCCAACCAGCGCTGGCAGCGCGAGGGGTAGGGCCGGAGGGGGAAGGAGCCAGGGCGCAAGCAAACCACCGGCTGCGCGAGCCTACACGAGGCGGTGCACGTGTTGGGGTCGGATCGGGCGTATTTGGGCGGTCTACAAATTGGGCTTTGAAAATCATCCCACGACACAAACTGGACCAGAGGAATTGTTGAAAGCCCAAAATCCAAGTCTCGCCCCAACAGCGCGGCGGCTAATTAATCCTTTCTATTTGTTTATTAGTACCACATTGTCCCACCAATCTACACCAGCTAATAAACTCCAACTGTGACAGCCTGAGCACGTGCGGCAAGCGCGTAGAGCAACTACCCAAAGATTACCCAAAGTTTTCTCTTGAAAAAAAATTGCTACGGCCGGCCAGAGATCTCCCACTACCGGCTTAGCACCACAGGCGTACGACATGTGCGTCTTGCTTTTTATAAAATTTATATTTATATTATTCACATTTTTATTGTTAGTCACAAAATAGGAGAATATTTTATTATCTTATACTAACTTATACACACTGTAGTGTCTATTGATCTCAAAACATCATGATATTTTTATTCTTCTCATAGTTGAATTTTTTTTTGCTACGGCACAAACCTAGTAAACTACCGTGGTTGCAACCACTGAATTTACTACCATGAAAAGCATTTCAGATGCAGGTTTTTTTTACATAGCAAGGTAGGCTGATCATCATAGGACTTGTTTGAGTGCACTCATATTTACGCCAATCTATGTGCATTGAAGTGGACTGAGGTGAAAATTAATTAATTTTTCACGCCAATTCACATCAATTCATATGGTTTGAGGTGGATAAGAATGCATCTCAACGAGGCCTTAACGGTGTTAATCATTGATTGATAGAAACGGACATCTTAAGTTGTCTGGCTCTGTTAATACTATTAACACCCCTAAGAGAGGCGCCTCTACACTATACATTTAATTATAATTAGGTGCAAGATAACATTTTGTAATCATGTATTGAATATTTTGACCTCTAAATGATCTCAAATGAAAAGGTTTCGACTACAAAATTTTATATATTGTAAAGCACTACAACTTTAGTATAGGGGTCGTCTCCATCCAAAATTGTTTGAAAATTCGAATATCAAAATATGACAATTAGAAATGAATATTTAAAACTCTAAATAAATATATAAAAAAACTTGTCAACTACAAAGTTCTATATCGTGTTGACCACTACAAATATGGCATTGACTGTGTCAACATTCAACATCGTTTAGATATAAAATTTTGAATTTAAAAATATAAAAATTTCAAACACATATTTCGGACTCCAAACGACTTTCAATCAAAAACGTGTCAAATAAAAAGTTGTAAATCGTATGAACCTATTTTTATATATATTTTTTGATACCATTTTCTATGTTGATGAAACTTTAAAAAGTCTAACTTATCTAAAACTTAGAATTGTATTCTTTTTGCAATAAGGACTCATAACTGAAAGATTCTTTTTGGCAGGAGGCAGCAACACCAGCAATATAAGGGCCTGTGTAGATGAGCCAGTACTAATTACTAGTTGGGCTGAAAATTAGCACAGATTAGTTAAAATTGGATGGGCTAGTTTGTTAATAACTAGTTGAAGATTTGGCTAAAACATTATTGTAAACTTCCTGTAGGGCGTCCGGACGACCAGACGTTGTCTTCTTGGGCCTGCGCAACGGACCGGCCCAACAGGCAACCGGCCTGCTCCCCTACGCCCCCATCTGTGCAACCGATAACTTCCTCACTCCGCCCGTCACGGTGTTCACCACGCTATCTGCCCCTCCATCTCACCGTAATGACGTCCACTCGTGACAGTGTTGGGCGGCATGAAGTTTAGGCCGCCATAGATCCTCTCCCATCCAAGCTTCCTGCTCTATAACCCACTCGCCCTCAGCGCCATCGTCGCTATCGCGCCCTACTTCATCCATCAAAGCGACCTCCGTGCACCGCACTGCTGCTCCTGCCGTTACTCCTGCTCCGCTGTTTGCCCTGCCCGACAACGCCGTTAGGCACCTCCCGCGCAAGGAGAAGCACCGAGCCCTTGCGCGGAAGCCTGTCCGGCCTTGCCTCCTGCTACGGCTGCAGCGCCCGATGTAGGCAGTGGAGGAGGCTGCTCCGGGATATGATGCATGTTGAAAATGTAAAATTCAAATGTTTTATTTGTTTTAGAGGTAAGTTTCAACTATTTTATACGGATGTTGCAAAAGTAGATCGGGATGTTGCATATGTTTGCAATGGTTTTCAATTGTTTTTGTAAGTGTTTCATTTGTCTTTTGTGTATGTTGCAAACGTTGCATCTTGATGTTTCGAAAGTAGATCGAGTGTTGCATATGGGATGCGTGTGGGAAGAGGGAGGGACGCGAGTAGTCCCTACGCGGGCGACGGGTGACGTAGGTGTGATTGAGCGACGTCTGAGCGGCGTGAGGCCACCGTGGACGTGTGAAACGGAGGGTGAAACCGACTGCAGCCGCGGTGTCCGTTCGGACGTCCAAGCGCTAGCAGCGCCAAAAAAATATACCCACCTATGTGGCCCCTGGTTGGATGCACTATGGCCAAGTCCACTTGGGTTGTTTTTTATAGACAAATTCCTTTTCAATTTTGTTATCAATACCTAAAATTTCACAAAGACCCATAACACAGGCCTTTTCAAAATATATATGTACTTTCACAATTATGAAACTTCTAATTTAATATATATATATATATATATATATATATATATATATATATATATATTATGTATTTACGATTGTTGGTAGCAAAATTAAATAGCTATACACACCTGTAGTGTGTAAGTCATCATCCGAATATTGTTTGTATGAGTGTTGCTGCCCGCATTTACCATGCGGTGAGACACGGATGAACATCTTGTTCCTTATTTACCTGGGTGCACTGCGTTTTCAAAAGCTTCCTGTCGAACCGGCTCCTATTTCAATCCGTGCTGGACCGATCAATATACCAATAATAAAGTCTCCAGTCAACTGGTGGAATACATCACATCAACCTGGGAGCATTAGCCGATCTGGTAGATCAAAGATGGACATTCTTCTTAGCGAGAATTATTGCAGTAGGATAGTGGCTAGGAGGACTTGAAAGGCATTATGGAATTAAGATTTCCCAGGTTTAGCCAAGGCTTAGCTCAGGACCCCACTACTTGTCGTATTTGGTTTGGTATTGCTACCGCACATAATTTCGAAAGTCATGGAGAGGTAGATAGATAGTACGTAGTCTTGCTCGATCAGGACCCTTGCTTTATTGCAAGCCAAAACAGCTGCGCTATTCAGTTCTCCCAAAGTACCTCAGAATGGTACAATGACCAGAAAAGTTGAAGCTTTAATGCCTTGTAGATAAAATTAGAATCGCAACATCAATCAACTATTCACTACCGGAATCCGCTTCTTTGCTGAGTGCCGGAGGCTTTGCCGAGTGTTTTTTATTTGGCAATCGGCAAAGACTTCTTTGCCGCGTGCCAAAGTAAAACACTCGACAAAGAAATTTTTCAAACCACGTTTTGGTGTCTTAAACGAATTCAAATAAAAAGGTTTTCAACTACAAAGTTTCATAACTTCTCAAGATCTACAAACTTTATATTGGTCATTTCTTCATTCGACAAAGTGATAATTACGTTGTTCATAAAATCTCTCTGTCTCTCATATAGTTTCATGAAACTACAAGAGAGATATATAAGATTTATGAACAATGTTAGCACCACAATCTCGGATGGAAAAACTTCCTAAATGAAGTTTGTAGATCTCGAAAGGTTATGAAACATTATAGTTGACCACTTTTTTATTTGAATTCATCTTGTCATGCAAAACTACGTTTGAAATTGAAAATTTTAAAATTCGAATTTTTGAAAAGACATCAGATGGAAAAACTTCCTAAACGAAGTTTGTAGATCTCGAAAAGTTATGAAACGTTGTAGTTGACCACTTTTTCATTTGAATTCATCTTGTCATGCAAAACTACATTTGAAATTTAAAATTTTAAAATTTGAATTTTTCAAATGGCCTAGGATGGAGAAACTTTTTATATGAAAAATATAGAGCTCGAAAAGTTATGAAACTTTGTAGTTGACAACCTATTGATTTGAATTCATTTAGGGCCTCAAACAATCAATTTTCACTTGGTTTAGTATAATATTTGAGTAACCGAAACGGCACATAGACACATGTGAGTTTCTAGTGCAGGTGGTAGAGGAGGTATTGCGCGAGAGAGAGGTCATGAGTTCGAATCCCGCCGACCGCGTAGCCGTGAATTTTGCGCGAAAAATGCCGCGACTTCTGACTCGACGGAGACGGGCGGGCGCTGGCCAGTGGGCCCCTCCCCTAATTAAAAAAATTATGGGTTTTTTTCACATTATTTCATTTCGCGCTACAAAGGCTTTGTCGAGTGCCCGATAAAAGACACTCGGCAAAGACGGCTTTGTCGACAGGTTTTTAGCCGAGTGCTCTGTGCCGAGTGTTACACTCGGCAAAGGCTTTGTCGAGTGTATTCAGGCCTTTACCGAGTGTAACAGGCACTCAGCAAAACGACGAGCTCCCGCAGTGATTCTTATCGGAAGCTTAGTCTAAACCGAGAAACAAGTTTTTTCGCATCGTAGTAGAGACCTTCCGGCGGGCGAGGGCCTCACAATCGAAGGAGAGAAGTCCTATTTGCTTGCCCAGAAAAACGGTGGAATAAAACTCCCACAGTAGAAGTCAGCCTAATATGAAGCAAAAACTAAACCACAGCGATTTCATTTTCTTTAATTGACTCATTCTTTCCCATTTGAAAAAGTAAACTTTCATTTTACGGTTCCACCCACCCACCTTCTATGTTCTCCCATCCCCGAGGGAAGACCACGCACGGCCGAGAAAGAAGTGTCTCGTATTCAGCAGCTCGCCTAAGTCCTAACCTTAGTGGAAAGAGTAAGATAAGAAAGCTTAAGCGTGGTAGCCCACAGACCAAATATGAGAAGTGATGTTTTGACGGGAAATGCACTACTAGTTAGTAAAGAAAAAGGAAAAGGTAAATTAAGTATAGTTTATCAGCCGGTCCGCTTTGAGTTTTCACAGACAATGTGGTACTAAATACAGATTCCTCAAAAAAAATGGTACTACTAAACAACTTGTATAATTCGTCGCCTACCCAGTCGTGCACACTTGGTCCACTTGGGCCTAACTGTCAGATGCCAGCTCACTTTGTTGTGCATAAATATTTGCTGCTTCCTGAACTCAATAAGAGATATTAATTGAATTTGCAGAGTTCTAGAACCATTTCAGCTGATTGTAAAATTATCATGCAATACATGTTTGCTGCAAAACTATTCCATTGATAAATGCTTATTCCTGTTGGTCTTCAGCACAACTACATAATTTGATATTCATGGGGTATAATTCATAATAAGACATGCAGTAGAATTCACGCAAGTATAAGTTGGATATTTCTGTGCAAATTATAAGCAAAGCAACAATGCGTTAGAAACAAGAAAGCCACCCGTTTTGATGGCAATAATACCCTAGATGACTTACATTATAAGCATGTACTGACCCAAATAATTAAAGCTGCAAGGTTAAAATCAGTTCATGAACTGAATCCATGCAAGTTTAACAATCAATGCAACTGTGCCCAAAACCAAACGAAAGCGCGCCGCACGCAGGCAGAAAGAAAAGGCGAGATTACATCATGACAAGTAGGGACGACAGACAAGCTTAGCTGGACCCCACCCAAAGCTCGGCCTCCTGGGAGATGCTGGTGATGAGGTCGGCAGCTTCTCTTGAGCAATGAACTCCCGGACAACATTACGACGCGCGCGACCATTAAGGCCGCGAACGTTCCAGACGAAAATGTTTTCACTCGACATGTTAACCCAACAGTAGCGACGATTGCGAGGTGGACTAGATCTCGAGGTCCACACCCTCAGCCAACTGAATGCCATCGATGGCGCATCCAGCAGGGAACAGCGCCCTGATTGCCTCCCGCTTGGATTCAGACAAGGGCCCTTCGAACAAGGCGAGGTAGTTGACGTAGTCGTTATCATCGCCCATCCCCTCCTGCGGCTGCTTGGAGCTGACACCCAGCTTGGCCATGAGCACGTTCTGGGCCTGAACAGTTGCGTTGGGGGCTCTGGTTTTGTACTTTGCCGCGAGTCTTTCGCTGCGACGTGGCGGCGATATTGTATCCGCGATCGCCCGCCGCTGCCTGGGAGCGCGGAGGCGGGGAGGCTGAACCAAGATTGGCTCGTCGAGAGCGGAGCAGAGCTGCGAGCGTAGGCTTTGGGTGACCGCCGTCGGCGACCGAGGGGCTGGAGTTGCTGCCGGCGAAGTCCGAGTTGGCGGCGACGATTGTGGCGTCACGGCCGGGCCAACGGGGGAGGTTAGCGGCGGGGATGATGACACAGCGCGCACCAAGGCCCCGGCCACGGGTGAGGCTGGCACCCCTCCGTGCCCTTGTGTTCTTTGTTTCGGTGTTGTCTACCTCCTCTTAATGAAATACATGCTACAGTGCATGTTCGCCAAAAAAAACAATCAATGCAACTGTAACTGGGAATACTAGTCTATTAGCTAATACCAATGCAACTGTAACCATTAAGTTACTTTAAAATTTACTTCAGTATCTTCTATAGGATTGATTATCTAAATTAATAGTAATTATATCTAATTTGTATGGATTTCTTGATGTGTTTGTATGACTTGTAAAGAATTTATTTATCATTGGATACTCTCTATGACTGCATCCATTCATCGACTTGTTCTATTTTTATCCTTTTCTCGCTGCCGAAATTTTATATGAATATACTAATTGCAATTGGAAGAAAAGAAACGATTACTAATGCAATTGGAAAGGCACAAGAAACAAGCATCCTTTCAGTTTATACCTGCAGTCTTCCACATTGAGGGGTTGTTTGCCAGGCCCAAATGGCCAATCGACAATAAATTACCACAGCGGAGTATATTGTGACGTACATAATAGGATCGGAGGCCCCATGCTCCCCAGGGGCCTAGAGCAGCTGCCCCGCTCCACCCCCCCCCCCCCCCCCCCCCCCCCCAAGGCCGGGCCCAAGCACTATACAACAAAAAGTCATAATTAGTCACTCTCAGAAGCTACAGAAGCTACAATAGTGGCAGCTTCATTAATTAAGTCTTCACAACTTTATCAAAAACATGACCCACTTCTGAGCAAAGAAAATCTTCAGAAACAAAGCTTGGTGAAGCATTTGAGCACGACGACTAACAAGAAAAATCAGGATCAAGCCAAATACAACTTTCATCCAAATTTCAAAAGAAATAAGAATAAAAAATTACCTAGGAAACTCTGCTGAAATCAACAATTCGTGGCAAAAATGGTCTCTTGTTTTCAGCAATAAGGTTTCTAGATTGAAATTCTAAAAGTAGCATACATCTTCCGCAAACAGAAACAAAAATTCCAAAACAAAACATCATAACATAAAGCGCTTACGTTAGCTTATGTTTAACAAATGTATCAAAAGAAGGATTTGCTTCATTGGTTTTGTACTCCAACCACAATGAAGGTTCAACAACAAAGTCGTCCTTACACATTAACAATGGCAAAGCACCAACTTCATCCTGTTAAGTGATATTTACAAATGTCAAACTTCACCCCTCAAATCTAAGAACTAAACTATGAAGATAGCTAAACTGGATGATCACCAACATCATCATCCCTGACTCATTCTTCTTCAAGCTTATCCCATTTTTTGAGCTCCTCTTCATCAGCAGCAAGTTCTTTTTCAAGCTGCTGTAGGAAAAACAAAAAAATGTCAAAATAAAAACAGGAAAAAAAAGAGCAAATATAAAAAGACTAAACAAAGACTCACTTTTCCCATCTTCATTTTAGCCTTCATAAAAGCATGCTCTCTACCACCCTGATTTCAGTATTGATGGAAATATTTCTTACAAAGCATTTGAGTCCGAGAAGAAACTTGATTTAGCGACTCCACAGACGGAAATTTATAGCTCTTATCCAACTGCTGCATATACAAAGGATCTTTAGCTTCTTTCATCAAATGGAAAAGTGCACGAGTTGAGTACATACAACTCAAATCGGCACTAGTCTAAAGAACAGTTAGCAAGTCTTCATATTGGCGGCATAGCCAGCCAAAGAATGGATCAAACTCTCCAAGTTCCCAACAAGAATCTTCTGGCTTCGCGCCAAATTTGTCATAACAATTTTTGCAAAGTTCCCACAACCGATTACATTTTTATGAAAACTTTGATCCCTCTCAACAGCCTTTTTCTCAAGATATTTTTTCTCTCTCACTACATTATCAAACTCTTCTTTCAAATTATCAAAATCTTCTGTCTTCCCCTCAAGCTTCGCTTCCATCGAAATACACCTTGACTCCACATTATGAAGAGCCTCAACAGTCTCAACTCTCTCTTTTTCCTTGGCATCAAGCTGAGATTTCAAAGATTCAATCTCTTCCACCAAACTTTTTTCGCGAAGAGCGGCTTTTTTAGCATCTTCCTCAAGAGACTTACGTAAACCCCTCTGAAGAAGAGCACTCTAAAAAGAAGACAGAAAATGAACTCATAAAATTTCTTACGAAGACAAATATACAAATACAAAGTCAAACAAAAACAAAAAACACGACAATAAATAACCTTGTAATTCAAAGAAACACTAGCGTCCGCCAGTTCAAGGGAAGATTTCCCAGCAAGTTCAGCCTCATCATCAGGAACTGTGAAGGCATCATCAATGCACCTTGATAACTTTAGCTCTGGTTTCTTTGGCATTATACGAAGTTTGTCCAACCCAATTCTAACAAATTTAAAAGTATCTAAGTTCACACCTTGAGCCTGACAGTATTCAAGGCAGTGCTTATAAGCTTCAGGATCAATTTCTGATGGGAAAGCTTCCAAAGCCTCAGAAGGAGTAGCAGGCTCGTGAGCAACTTCCTTCATTTTTCTGACATCAATAGTTGTCTCTTTCTGAGACGAAGGATCGGGAAAAATTCCTCTATAAAAAGAAACAAAGTCAAAAATAACAAATTCAAAACACAGAACAAATAAAAAGACAACAGCTCACTCAACAAAAATTACCTGTGGAAACACCCTTCCCAATTGGCATGAAACTTTTTCACCAGTGTTCACATTTATAGTAGATTCAGAAAGATGAGAAGCTAGAGCATTTTTGGCTTGCTCGTCAAAAACCTCATCATCAGATTCATCAAAGTTAAGGGTAAGAATAGTAATACCTTTACCCTTGCACGCCTTAACTTTTTTAGCATTATCTTCAGGAGCACCATCTCCCTGAGCATCACCTCCGAGAAATCACTATCTTGCATTTCAATTTGAGGAGTAGCAACAGAAGACTAGCCCCAATATCTCCTGCAGCCTCCCACGGAGTTTCAACAGCAAACCGTTGAGAAGACGGCCTAGCAGTCTCTTGCGAAGCCAAAGTAGCAATCTCACCTTCTTGCAACTCAACAGTAGCCGTCGCAATAGTAGCAGCAGCATCAACAGGAGATAAAACAGGATTGACTGAAGAAGGCAAAGAATCTTCGCCAATATTAACTTGAGATGAAGACAAGTTAGCTTCGCCAAAATTAACATCAACATTGGCCCCCAAATTCTGGAAACATTCATCAAGCGAAGTCAACATCGGCGGAGTCAACCTACTAGAATTAAAAACTAAACTAATCATTCTTACCTCTTTATCACAAGCCAGTTGACTAAGAGTCTCCTGACCTAGATCTTCATCACTTCTCTCAAATTTCTCAGAACCAGAAGGAGTAGCAGTCTTACGCTTCTTAGCAATCTTTTTAGAAAGTTGACCACCTCTCTTCTTGCGAGTAACATTTTCTACACTCAGCTTCGCGCTACGAGTATAAACTGGCGGAGGTCTCTCACCATATCCAATCTGAGCAATATCAAAAACCCTATTCAAACATTTGTAATCCTTTCCCAAAATCTTATCCATCAAATCTTTTTCTTTCTTTATAAACTTTCTAAGAATTTCAACTGCTTTAACTTCAACAGTAGAGACAAAATCTTCATCTTTGGAGTACTTCTTTGGACGAAATGCTTCATTGTCAGGAAACAAATAATTCTTGCCTTTCACAACCTTCTCATGAAAATGAACACAACTCCAGCCTTTTTCAGAGGCCAAATTCGGAATCAAATGATGCATCTCAATATGATACGCCTTCAAAATTTCTTTAATAAAATCTTGACAGGGCATGTGAAGACCAACAGCAAATTGATCCCCAAAAAACAACACATTCATGAGGCTCCGGCTTAGGAGTTGTCTCACCCTCAGGCAAACGAACAGAAGCCCTTTCCAACATTCTATTAGTAACCATCCATTGCAATTCAGCATCATCCATCAAAGTTTTTCCAAAATTCAAAGACTTCGAGTCATCTCCAACTAATTCTGACTCAGATGCGGATACATCTGACAAGTCTTCACCAGGTCCAGATTGATTAGATTCAACCGGAGAATTTTTAGAAGCATTCTTCTCCTGCTCTGAGGAAAAACAAAAAAAACATCTTAAAAAAAGAGAGAGAGAAAATTAAAAAATGCAAAGAAAGAGAAGCAAAAGCTCAAAAACTAACCTTAGGTTGTTGAACCTAAAAAAACTTTCAGAGAAAACCAGTCTTCGCAAGAGAACTTGGCTTCATAGAAACTTGTCTTCGCTTCAAAAAAATTCAGCAGCACTCTCCCGTCTTCGATAAACTTGCAACAACAGGAGGGGAGGACGCAGTATATATAGGCGGCTTCGGGCCAAACCTGACGGTTCAACTTCCGTCAATCAAAATCAACCTTTAAAATTCAAAAATCAACTGTTCATAGTCTAACGGCTATAAACGGTCTATTCCAAAGTTCGGGACGGCGTTTTCTGTCTTCGTTTTAAATCCAAAACTTTACAGGATTCAGACCCTTGGAGTAGACCTTCAACGACGATCTGTCGTCAACGATTTCAGGGTCGGCGCAGGAGAAGCTGGCGACCATGGAGGAGAGTGCTCCGACTCCATGGGATATCTCGGAGAAGTCGAGCCGGTGGACGCCTGTCCTACCGCAGCCTCGGCGACGGGATGAACATGGCAACAGGCTCAGGTAAACTGGGCCAGAAGAATTGTTGCATGCCGGCACAAAACCCAAGTCTGGCCTAAACAGCGCGGCGGCAGATTAATCAATCCCTTGTATTTGTTTAGTGCCACATAGTCCGGGCAATCCTTATTGCACGAGCTAATGAACTGCGATTGTGACAGCCTGAGCACGCGTGGCAAGCGCGTAGAGCTATTACCAACATGAATAGACAATTCTGATCAAATTGCTGCCACCGGCCAGTGGTTCGAGAATAAGGTTTCCCACTTGTCGGCCTGGCCCCACAGGCGCACGACATGTGCGTCTTGCTTTTTATTATTATTATTATTATTATTATTATTATTATTATTATTATTTATAGCAAATATGCGGATTTATATTTTGTGTCATTTGTTCTAATGCGCTTTAGAATAAGACTCCTTACGCTAGTTGGACATATATTGTACTACCTAACTTGTGTCACATGAGTACGGCTTATGAGTTAGAGACAATTAAGTAATTATGATTTTAATCTCTTCCATAAGAAAGGGGGAACAATTTATAATTTGCGACGGAGAGATTATTAACATAATGTTATAATCTGTCAACCCTTGATAAATCTAATGCTTCCTATTTCAATTTTCAACGTGACCCTCTATTTGGAAAAAAAAAACAGATAGACAAAGATATGAGAGAGACAACCCCCATTCTACCTCGTATATATGAAAAAATACAATAAAATAGAATATAAGTGCATATGAATTATTAAATAAATAGACAAAAGAGATGTTCGTGCAACTTGCAAATTATGCCTTTTTTATTAAAAAAAAGTGTATTGTTTGTTGCAAATCGCGGTAACTCCAATATCAGTAGCAAATAAAATCTTCATAAAAAGAAAATGAAAACTAAATACAATATATAGATTCAATCAAAACACATGTCCATTTTCCTACAAAAAAGCAATACCTTTTCTATGTAGTGAAATATATAGAATCTCGATAATATCTTTATATATTTTCTTTCTTTCTTTCTTTTTCCTTCTCCCTCTCTCTCTTTCTACCTTATCTTACTCAGTAATACTCACCCACGCATCCACAGCATGCATCTCTTCGTCAACCTCTTCCACCGCAGTACCGCACACACGTCTCTATTCTCCAACCGCGTCCATGGTGGTTGCCGGGACTCGCCGGTCTCCCAGGCCTCGACGCCCTCGACACAGTCCACTCCCCAAGCCACGCTGCCGTTGCCTCGCCTCCGGCCTCCGCATCGCCAACGCCCGATCTGCTCCGCCCCGACAGCTGCTCGCATCTAGCCCCGCGCCGCCATCGGCCGGCCCCTCCCCTAGTGGCGTCGCTCCGCTTCAACAGCGCTCGGGCTCGCCTCCGCGTCGAGGAACGGTGCCGGTCTTCCAAGGAACGATGCCGGCTCTCTCCCTATGGCCACGTCCGGGGGAATTTCGCCCTGCGCCAGTAGATCTGACGATGGAGCGAGGAAAAGCGGCAATTTTTAGCTCCATCTCTCACCTATTTGGTTGCCTCGATTTGGCCTTGAATCCCTTGATTCTTGTCTCGACAATAAATATATGCCTGTGCTTGGCTTGGAGACCCTCTGCAACATTCCCTCGCGCGCCGCGGCCAAAAATCCCGTCGTGTCTGCATGGCGACCTCGCCGGCGTGTCCAGTCGAGTTGTTTGGTCTCAATTTTGTCCATGGTTATCTCGATTTGGTTTTTATTTGATCTGGTTTCCTCGTTGCTGCGTTAATTTTGTCTCAATCCGGTCCGTGGTGGTCTCGATTTGTAGCATACCATACGTGCTTGTGTTGCCTGTGCGGATTGTTGGGGGGAGTCTTAGACAGAGGCGGGGCGGATTGTTGTGGGAGTCATAGGCGGAGGCGTTGCTTGCATGCTTACACAGAGGCATGTGTATGTGACGGAGAGCAGGCAAGCGAGGGCAATTGGGCTGACTCTCTCGCGGGGAGAGGCCAGACGGAACCACGCGAGGCGTCTGGGGACGGCGGCGCTGCATGTGGACGGAATAGAAGAAGGAAAGTGTGGGCTGAATGCGACTCCAAATAGAATTTGGTCCAACATGAGTCCGAGCAAGCTAAGGCTAATATCAAGTAGATGATTGGGCTTAACGAAAATCTAAAATAGACAGAAATTTTGTCTTTTTATTATTAGAGATAGATTACTATTGTTAGTCACAAAATGAGAGAATATTTTATTATCTTATATAAAAAACTTATATACACTGCAGTGTCTATTGATCTCAAAATATTATGATATTTTATCTTTATTTCTACCCTTATAATACACCAGTTAAAATTATCCTATATCCACCCAACAATTACTTGCTCCAGAGTCATCATCTTGACTACGTCCATGTCACAATATGCACCCAGAAATACACCATTCTAAAAACATACGTACTAGATTAACTCTCATCCATTCTCTCTTATGACTCTACCATATCGTACGGTCATCCTATGTATCTGCCCTCAATCCGCCGTTAGGCCCCCGCGCCCGCGGCCGTGCCCCAGGACGCCAAGAACACAGTTCGATCCCTCCTTCACTCCTCCAACTGGTTATTTTTTTCCCAAAAAAACAAATCACCTCCTCTCCCATCCGTGACTTGCGAGTCCTTCACGGCCCGCTGCTAGGGTTCCCCGTGCGGGCGCGGGGGGCTGAGGAGGCGGCGGCGACGCAACGGAAGGCGTGGTGCCGGTTGCGGCTGTCCGCACGTGCCACTCTACGACGACGTCGTGCTCACTTCCGCGCGGAGCAGCCCCGCTCCAGGCCGCACTGCAATGGCCCTCGCGGGGGCAGGGCGAAGGATATGGCGCGGGCGGCTGCGGAGGGGGCGACCATGGCGCAGGCAGCGGCCAGGCGTACAGGTCCGGTGGCGGCCGCGGCCCCGGAGGAGGTGGCGGGCAGGCGTACGGGCTTTTTTTTTCTTTTCTGATGTGTTGGTGATTTCAGTTGTTTGATTTTCGTCGGGAACTAAAAAGACCCATTTAGGTGTTGTCGCCCCAATAGCTGCAATCATCGTGGCCGGGACGCATGGTCGGGATCTGGACGAGGCCAAGGCGGCGCTCGCCATCCACGACAGCGAGCTTTGCCGTCCACGACCATGAGCTTGCCATCCACTGCACGGTAGATCAGGCCGGCGGTGTTGCAGACCCCTTTGGCGAAAATTGCAAGGTATGTGCCTAATTATTTGTGTTCTTGCTTCAGCATCGCTTTTCAGTTCCTGCAGATCCTTAATTCTGTGTGCTAACACATGTACGTGGGTAGGACGAGGGATGAACGCAAGCATTTGCACATGGTGGGTGTGTTGCTTCTAGAAAGCAGGAGGCGTTGGAACTGCAGTAATGATCGTGGGCGGTCAAGGACAAGGTGCCGCAAAAAATAGTTTTCTTGCTTTCGGTGCCTTGTTTTCAGAGATAGGTTCTGTAGAAATCAGACTCCTTGCTTTGCTGTCAGTAGGCATCACCCAAATTCAGCTACTTGTTTTCAGAGATTCGGTTCCGTAGAAATTAGACTCCATTGTTGCTTTATCTCCAGAAATTGATGCATTCTTTTTTTTCAAGCTGAGCAGCAACCAGCAAACCATCTTAGGAAACATTCGTGTAACACAGCAAGGCACTAGAGCACAACAAATTCCCTTCTATGAGGTGCAACCAGGCAACAAAATTAGTAAGTTCAAAACATTGCTCCAGTGATGAGTGATTGTCTTGCATAGCTGTTTTAAAGAAGCTTTGGGTGGGGCAAGTGTCCTATGAATACGTAGGATATTTTTGATAATTGGATTGTATTAGGGGGTAGGGACTATCATGTGAAGCTCTTTCCTTTTACCATAATTCTATGGGGTTTGTGGAATTCAGGAACAAAATGGGGAGAAAAAAAATCCCCAAATCTTCTAATGAAGTGTTTCACAAAATATTTCAACTCCTGCAGAGATTGCGCATACTGCTAAAAGATCAAGATGAAAGGTTCGTGGAGAACAAGGTTTCAAGAATGAAAAAGTGGCTGAGGGATTTTTGGAAGCTAACTGATGATTTGGAAGTAGAAGGGGTATGGTGAAGAAGCTTGATTTTTCAGGCGTTTTGCGGTCTCAGGCGGCTGCCTAGATGTCAGAAGACACGGAAGACGACGTTGGAAAAAGCAGTAGCCTTGATTCTGTTTCTATCTTTTGTTCATCTACAGCTGTCTCTTTTGTTCAGACCTTGGTTAAGCTGGTATCCCCAGCGGTACTCTTGTAAACGGTTTGAGCTTTATAAAAGCTGGGATTTCCTCCAAAAAAAAAAAAATGTGCTCATCTATTCTAGCATGGCGCACACCGGTTACATGCCCGTGCAGAGTATTTCTGCTACAAATCTTTGGGCTTCTTTCCTCTCTTGCATTTATGCCGTCGTTTCAATGAGCAAATCGTATGAGCAGAATATTTTTTCATCTAGACTATATACATAGGTGTTTGTAATGAATTTTTTTCAATAAAAAATAAGTCTTAATGTGACCCGTAGCGTTAGCACGGGCAATATACTAGTTCCTCTCTTAGTTCAGAAGATTTTTCCTATGACACAAAAATGCCCGTGCGTTGCAACGGGATCATAATTTATTATGTTACAGGCGATACGAATATAGTTGTACAACATAGCCGCACGCGAGACACTATGGCTACAACAGGCTCGAACCTACGGGCACGGCACCACGTGTGCACGGTGTCACTGACCATGGACAGGTAGCCAAGTCCGATAGTGTGACGGCCACAATGTGGAACTGTGTCAGCATTGCACCGCGGCACAACGCTCATGTAGGAGACCAGAAGTGACCATCACAACACGCACGTAGTGCCTTTAGGTAGCCTTGGACGGAACTGTGGTAGCACGTGTGGCCTGGATAAGCGCCTAGTTGGTTCCCAGATGCATGGAGGCGACCCAGTGCACAAGCATGCTAGCGACGTATGCTATGGAGATGGTGTATTTGATGCGACTTGGCTTTCAGTAGCCTTTAATTCATTGGAACGCTAGGAAGACTGACGGGTAGTGGCCGACGACGCACTGCCTCGATTACAAGAAGTTGTTCGTCTGCCAATTGCTCCACATGTCATGCTTTTTATTGTCCTCCTTTGCTTAGGCTCCTACCAGTTTGCCTTGTTCCCTGGTGAGTGTGTAAAGTGCGCCGTCGTCGAACGCCACGTCCACAAGGAGGGACACCTCGGCGTTCCTGCGGAGCCACGGGTAGACACGACATAGTCGCCCAAGACGAGCCCCGGCAGAGCTACTTTGATGGCCTTGACATGACACCCTGTTGTCGGCGTCTTTCATCGTCAAAGAGAACCAGGTCAAGCGCCCTAGAGACTCTCATGACGACCTCAATCTGGCCACCAACGTCCGACTCCTACGCAATGATGATGTCATCTAGGCGAAAGGTGCTCCGGTCGATGATGCGGAGGCCGCCGCAGGCTGCGAGCACATTGCCGTTTGTGCGGCGCACGCCACGCTTGCTGTCTGGCATGCGCACCACGATGTTGTGCTGCTCGTGGTCGTGCTTATGCCCGCCACCTTTTCTCTTTAACGTAACGAGGTCATACCGGTACAACTAAAGCCCAAAATTTCAATTAAAAAAAAGCCCAAAATTCCAAGACCAGTCAAACAGCAAGATTATGGGCGCATCAGCGACAAACCTAATTAGGATTTAGAAAATCACATGTATATGAATATTTATATTTTATACATTATAATACCTTGTCAAATTATACATTATAATACCTTATCAAATTATTTTGGCTTCTAACTGCATATGTGCATGTATATGAATGTATACATGTTTACGAACTACGTGCATGCAAGTGAAATTAACAGGCGCAGGCCAACAACAGAGATTAGAGTAGATAGACTCACCCGTCAGTCCCCGCGTCGCCTCTGTCCACGGCGTGAAGCTGGTCCGGACTTTGTATGGGGCACGGAACTATTTTGGATTCCTGCCATGGAGGCACAAGGATGACCTGGCGCACACATGAGATTCGTTTGGACGAAAGGTCTTCATATTTTTTAGGTGTATAAGTAACAAATTAGGATTCCTACTCTATATTACTCTAGACATGAGCTATTCTAACTTCAATGTAAATAAAGAAAGCGGAGCAAAATAAAGAACGTAGCTCTTATCCTTTTCTATTTGATTATTAAGAGTTCTATTTAGAGTACTCAGAGTTTGAGGAATCTATTTAGATTAGGATTCCTACTCCATATTGGTCTAGACTCGTACGTCCGGACAAAAGAAACTCTCCATTTTGGTAAGTAGAGGGAGACGGACAAAAAAAAATAGATGGACGAAAAAAAGAACTTAAAATTTTGCCTCTTTATTATTAGGGATAGATCATTATTGTTAGTCACAAAATGAGAGAATATTTTATTATCTTATTAAAAAACTTATATACACTGTAGTGTCTATTGATCTCAAAATATTATGATATTTTATTCTTCTCTTAGTTCAGAAGATTTTTCCTACGACACAAACCTACTAGTACCGTGGTTGCAACCACTGAATTTACTACAATGAAAAAACATTTGCAGATGCAGGTATTTATTTTTATTTGCAAAGGCATGTAGACCGACCACCGTAGGGCTTATTTGGATGCATCTATATTCATCTTCATCTACGTGTGTTCAAGTGGAGGTGGAAGTTCATTAATTTTCCACCCCAATGTATATCAATACATATGGTTTCAAGTGGATACAGGCGCATCTAAATAAAAGCTTTAATGGTGTTAGCCATTGATTAATAGAAATGGAAATGTTAAGTTGTCTATCTTTGTTAATAGTATTCAAAGACATGGGCAGGTATACTATCCATTAAATTATAATATAGGATTTTGTTGTTTATATTAACATTTAATAATCATGTATTGAATATTTTTGACCTCTAAATGATCTTAAATGGAAAAGTTTCAACTACAATTTTTAGATCTCTTCAAACAATGCAACTTCAGTATAGGAGTGTCTCTGTCGGAGATTGTTTGAAGTTTCAGAATATGACAACTGAAAACAAACATTTGTGACTAAAAGATTTTAGATAAAAAAAATTGTCGACTACAAAGTTGAATATCATGTCGATCACTACAAATATGGTATTGACTAAGTCAACATTCAACATCGTTTAGAAATCTTAAATTTGAATTTGAAACACATTGTTGGGACTTTTAATGACTTAAAATAAAAAAAATTGTCAACTATAAAGTTGTAAATCGTATTAACCTATTTGTAGATATCAATATTGATACTATTTTCTATAAATTTGATCAAACTTAAGAATGTTTGACTTATCTAAACCTAGAATTGCATTCATTTTGGGATAGGGGATAGAGGGAATACTCTCATTTAAAAAAGTTGCATGTTTTAGGGTTTAGCTATGCATTTGTTTTTTTAAGAAAAAGAATTCTTCATTTTGTCCTCCGCAAAACTTTTGCACCCAACCGTATATATTACTAGACGATACCCCGCGCGGTAATTTTGTAGCGCTACAAAAGAGAATGGTTCATGGTTTGAGAAATAGTGAAGTCATGATATACACGAATGTTTATTTGAATATTCGAGGGAACCTAATGAATTTTATTTCATGATAAAAAAAAGTCAGGAATAATGTACATTCCAAAGTTGTATGAAGCTGGTGATTGCCAAAGTAATTCACTAGTAAATTTATCTTCCACTTAAACAATAGTAGTTGGTGCTACTGATGGTGTTATGTATATATATGTACCTAAGCAAGATCTTAATTCAGCCGGGCTCTTAACAGTGGCGGACCTAGCCCGAAAATGGAGGTAGGGCGAACTTTGGCTATAAAATTTTGACTAAAAATGACAACATACATATCAAATTACTCGAAACTCCCTATATTTCTTTTTTCTACCTCTCTTTCTCTTGCACATATACTGTCATACTGATATACACTCTAATTTCAACTATAGTTTCATGCCACAATAATTTAACTTATTTGTAAATAAAATGCAATCACATACAGGCTACATCGCTATACAGGTATGATGCGATCTAGAAATTCGCTGAAATCTGGACTCTCCATTCAGGCTCCAATCTAGACACCTTTTTCACTCAGTCAATTCAACAAGCACCTAGAGAGCACCATGAAACATGACAGCACCATGAACTTACAGGCTGCCGCTGCCTGCTGGCGTCTTCGGGGCTCGACGCCTCGGCCGCCCGGGCGTAGCAGCGCATGGCCACTCGCCGCCGCTCGCTCCTCGTTGGCCGCCGGTGTAGAGAGGGAGGCAGGGAGAGCCGCCGCCGTGCCGCCAGTTGGAGCGGCGCCGCCGAGCCCGAGCGCGTTCCCTCTGCCTCTAGTGTGTGCGGTGCTTCGAAGTTAGACTTAAGGGCCAAACTGGGCCAGAAAATGGGCCATTCCTTAGATGGCAAGACGGCCCAGGCGCCCAGCAGGGCTGCACCTTCTTCAACCTCTCGGCTCTGCGGCTCCTGTCATCGCCGCATCGGACCTGCGCTCGCACTTCAACTTCGATGGACGCCGTCGCCGGCCAGAGAACAAGGGTACTAGTGGTGCTCACCGGAGGGGACCTAGGGCGGCCGCCCAAGCTCGCCCTATAGGTCGGTCCGCCTCTGGCTCTTAAACATTGTCAGTGAGATGTGATAATCATGTGAATTTTGCATATCTGTTGCATTCTTCAGACCAAGATAAAAAAAACTGAAATCGTTCATGTACACAATGCTCATCATGATGAAGTGACCAAAAAACTGATCTCAACTAAGACTTTACACATACTACTATGATCCGATGAAGGATTCCAGGTTCACGAATGACAAAGAAACTGGAAGTGACCGCGCGCAGGCTACAATATAAAATAATTTCTAGATAAGCGGCAGCGTATATATGGGAAAGCAAACTGACTAATATGATCAAACCATCACTGTGAACTTGTCACACCGCGTTGAGGGAGGGAACACTGCCCATACACGATCTTGTTGAGGACAGAGAGGATCCGGTTGATGCTTCAAAACGCCTGCCTCGCCGGGCGTCGATGCCGTCGACGACGCTGACCCACGACAGCCACGGGATGCAATCGCTGATGCAGAAGCGGAAGGAGCCCAGCATGAGCACGCTCTCCTCTCCCGATCACGATCCACCCAACGACATCATTGTGAAGTCGCCGAGGAGCTTGCTCGCCAGCGATGTCGTGGCGGTGCGGCTCCACTCTTCGGAGGAGCCACTCCGCCTCCTGCTCCCGATCCTCGTCGTCGGCATGGACCTATGATGGCGCGGCTCTGCGGCCAGCTTGCGGCTCATGAAGAGAGGCTTTCATAAATCCCAAAAGTGGAGAGATCGAATAAACTATGGCAAACTAAACACAAAACCTTCTATGAGAAATGCACCCATGTTCAGTAAAAATCTACATTGTCATAATCTCCATTACTTGACATGTCCTTTTCAAATTGGGTTGAATGGCCTCCTTCTAGACTAAGTACTTGAACCGTGTCTAGAAGTCACCATGAAAATAACTTATAAATAAGAGTGTAACAATTTTTGTGAAATCCAACATCATTTCTTGTGTAGCACATAGACTAAAAGATTCTACCTTCTCCCACTCGAATTTATGATTTCAGCTTTGGGTCCACTTGTTGTAACCATGTCGAAAAAAATCAATCATTTGTTGGTGGTTGCAAGCCAAAAGCTATACGTTAACAATCCTCAAAACAAATCATGCTACATCACACCCAAAAAAACAAATGTTGGATGGCTTCTTTGTTGGCACGAAAACAACGTTGTTCATCTCCCCTCCAATTTTGTTTTAGGAGATTGAATTTTGATAAATCACCCCTTGCCCAGACTTGTCCTGCCTGTCGCGGCCACCTGCACCACATTAGGTCGCCGCGCCGCCCACCCATTTGTGCTGAAAGCGTATGTTGCAAACATATGTTTCAAGCGTTTCAGATGTTTCAGAGCTTTGTTTCAAGTGTTTCATATATGGACGTTGAAAAAGTAGATCCGAATGTTGTATATGTTGCAATGGCTATATAAATGTCTATTCAAAATGTTTCATCTACTTTAGACGTATGATGCAAGTATTTTATTTGAATGTTGCATATATTACATGGCTATATAGATATGTTGCAAGCATATGTTCCAAATATTTCATATATTTGAGACGTATATTGCAGCAAACGTTTCGTGTTACAAGTGTTTCATGAGCAAGTGCATGAAGCAGGCGTGGTGGGTCCGTCATGTTGCAAGTGTTTCATGTAACTTCAACCTGAAATTTCTGCAGCAATGCAACACACAGATATTCACCAGACAAATTTAGGCGCCCTTTATTGGTTTCAAAGGTGGTTTTGCCTGCCACCACCATGAAGTATCGTCCATGATCTACTCATGTGGTCCAGGGCCGAGGCGTTCAAGCGCTGCACAGCAAGGAGAGACGGGTGAACGACGTTCTGTCGTCGACGACGTCCAGGTCACCGACCATCTGCTGCAGGACAGCAGGACTCCGACTCCGAGAGAGCATCCGCGATCGGGGCTCAGATCACCGACGCACAGGATACCTCGGAGCAGTCGAGCGAGATCGCGGCCGCGCAGGCGGAGCTCCAGGCCAGGCTGGCCGCGTGAGGGGACGCGCGCGGTGGGGCCCACCAAGATCCTTTTTTCTCCACTTGCTCCGGCTCTCTGTTCGTGCGGTAGCGGACTCCCGCTATGCCGCTATATTTGGCGGACCAGCACCACGTCTGGGACCGCAGCGGGTCATTTGGCGTACTCCGCTGCAGCTTCTGCATCCGATATATGCTCCTGCAGGGAGTTTTACCCAGGGCCGTCCCACAAATTTCATGGGCCCGTGGGCTAGTAAGACACTAAGGGCCAGACAATCTAATATTTTGATATGATGATTAAATTATATAATACTCCCTCCGTCCCAATGAATATGCAATTCTCGCATCCCGAGAAATCAGCCATCGCAAATTTTGATTAAAATTACATAAAAAAATACTAACTCTTATGAGACAAAATAAGTACCGTTAGATTGGTTATGAAATATATTTTCATAATAAATTTATTTCGAGACATAAATGCTAATACTTTTTGCTATAAATTTGGTCAAAGTTGATACAGTTTGAACGGCACGTTTCCCATAGTTGCACAATCAATAGGACGGAGGGAGTACTATTGATAAGAGATAACTTGTAGGTTCTCTCAATTCATCTTCTAATTTTCTTTCTCCTTTTCTGAGCACCAGACTTATGTTTCTTCATAAACATCTAACATGTCCAAAAAAATTTATTGAATTAGAAGTCAAATCCCTAAGGGCCCTAATCCCTGTGCGGTTGTACTGAAGTTTGGATTGCAGTCAAATGATCAAATCAGAAATCACTTACATCTACTTCTGTCTTTGGACGCCGACGTAGCTGCCTCTGCGCCTAGTCTGTGGCCCTGCTGTCTGCCTCCAGTGCCTCAATCAATCGCTGGACTGCTGGACAGGGCCCTGCTGCTGGAGCAGTGGAGACGTGGAGTGCTGGACGCGCCCTAGAGCGATCGGCGCTCGGCCGCTCGGCACTCGCGTGCGCAGCGTCGGCAGCAACACTTCCTTTCCTCGAATACGAAGCGATCGACTTGGCCTGCTGTATACATCTACTAGTACTAAAGACCTGTATACTCATGGGCCCCCCATCTCATGGGCCCATGGGCGTCGCACATGCTACACCCCCCTTGGGACGGGCCTGGTTTTACCATGTCCCGGTGCGGGCAGCCTAATAACATGGCAATCTTTGCAGACAAATGGTCTTTGAGAGAGTGACTGCTGGCTTTCTGTTGGCATTCCACATCCCACCGCTCTTTTCCTGTGCTATAAAACCAGTCAAAGTTCACGTACAATATTGTGCCAGTTTGTGCTATACTTCTCACGCTTTGTCTTACCGTTTTTCCTTTTTTGCTACTTCTGATCCTTCATGAACGTTGTTTGGCTTCCATGTTGCTTTCTTGTGATTCCCATTTTCATCCCGTCTATATTAAGATCTAAGCACAGAGGGTTTTAGTCGTCGATCAAGCTATCAGTTGTGCTCTTGCTCCCACAGTTGGCCAATGCATAACCGTACGTGAGTACATCATGATCGACGCCTTGCCGGCATCGATGGCGTCAGCTAGAAGTTTCTGCACATCACAGTGGTCGACACCGGTGAGGTGTTCATCATTCTGAAACCTCATTGACACCGAAAAGTCATTCGACGTTTCCCCTTTGTCAATCATGCATCCTTTTCCTCACGTATGAAAATAACATGTGTGAATGTTACCATTAATTTTCACCGTATGAACTGCCTTCACTTCTTTAATTTTTGTTATTAAAAAACCTTACCGTGAATAATGTTTTTTTTTTCACAACAAATCAGCATAAGCTAAATTTCAGCGAAACGAATAGGTGATCCCCGGTTGTCTCAAGGCAACGATTACTTAGCAGGTCGACTGGCCCACGATACATCAGCCAGCAAGGGCCCGAACGACCGAGACCTAGCTGATCCAAGAAAACCAGGCCAAGTGTTAAGACCAAAGTCAGCCACGACCTCTTCATCAGACTTAGCCGCACGACGTTCAAGAAGCTCATGACCTCACCACCGTCCCGACCCTTGGAATATATTGAAAATATTTCTACTAAGATCTATGGTGCCAAGCTCGGCGCCATAGGTCGTGGCGCCAAACCCTGCCATGTCACTGCCACGCAATCCCATACCACGACGCTCGGCGCCATGATCTACATCGCCAACTCCTAGAATCTAAATTCGGGATTTTAATGCCAAGGGGTGTAAACGGGGATTTTTTACAGTGTCTGTTGTAATTTTTGTAGGCACCATGTGTAATTTTTTGATCCGAGGGGAAAAAAACTCCATAGACAACTATAAACCTGACAATCCAATATGTTGGCATAAAAACAATTAAAAAGTTATAATTTTTTTCTATAGTCAAACAAAGACCAAAAATTTAATATATTAATCACAAGAGGACAAATACAATTTGACTGTGGCACATGGCCATCATGTCATCTGATGTAACTCAAATTTTCAGACACCTGACCTTTAGAAAAGTTGCAAAAACAATCTAACTTAAGCCTAAAATTTCCGCAGCAAAGCAACACACAGGTATTCACCATTTGACAAAAAAAACACAGATATTCACCAGACAAATTTAGGCGCCTTTGATTGGTTTCAAAGGCAGCTTTGCCCGCTACAGTGCGACTGCCATGAAGTGTCATCGATGATCTACTCATGTGGTGTGCAGGGTCGAGGCGTTCAAGCGCAGCACAGCACGGAGAGGCTGGTGAACGACGATCTGTCGTCAACTATTTCGAGGTCGGCGCACGCGAAGCTGGCGCCTGGCGACCATGGAGGAGAGCGCTCCGACTCCTTCCGTCTGCTGCAGGACAGCAGGACTCCGAGAGAGCATCCGCGATCGGGGCCCAGATCACCGACGCATCGGGATATCTCGGAGCAGTCGAGCGAGATCGCGGCCGCGCAGGCGGAGCTCCAGGGCGGGCTGGCCGCGTGAGGGGGCGCGGTGGACGCCGGCATGGCGCGGGTGGAGGCGTCCTACCGCAGCCTCGGCGACGGGATGAACATGGCAACAGGCTCAGGTAAACTGGACCAGAAGAATTGTTTCCAGCCCAAAATCCAAGTCTGGCCCAAACAGCGCGGCGGCAGATTAATCCCTTCTGTTTGTTTAATTAGTGCCATATTGTCCGTCCAGTCCTTATTGCACGAGCTAATAAACCGCGATTGTCACAGCCTGAGCACGCACGGCAAGCGCGTAGAGCAATTACCAAACATGAATAGATAATTCCTGTCAAATGCCATCTGCCGGCCAGTGGTTCCCGCTGTCGGCTTGGCACCAACAGGCGTACGACATGTGTGCCTCTTGCATTTTAAAATTTTTATTTTTACTATTTTTTATAGTTAATCACAAATGAGGGTGTCTATTGATCTCAAAATATTATGATATTTATAATCTTCTCTTAGTTCAGAAGATTTTTGCTACGACACAAACCTACTGGTATCTACCGTGGTTGCAACCACTGAATTTACTACCATGAAAAACATTTTCAGATGCAGGTATTTTTTATATGCAAAGGCAGGTAGACCGACCACCTTAGGGTTTGTTTAGATGCACCTGTAGTCACCTTAATCTATGTGTGTTCAAGTGGATTGAGGTGTAAATTCATTAATTTTCTAGCCCAATCTATATGAATACAAATGGTTTCAGGTGGATAAGAGTGCATCTAAGTAAAGCCTTAATGGTGTTAGTTGTTGATTAATAGAAAAAGACATCTTAAGTTGCCTGTCTTTGTTAATAGTATTCAGAGATGTGGACACCTCTATACTATACATTATATTATAATTAGGTATAGGATATGTTATTGTTTATATTAACATTTTGAAATCAAGTATTTAATATTTTGACCCAAATGATGTCAAATGGAATAGTTTCAACTACAAAATTTCATATCTTGTCAAGCACTACAACTTTGGTATATGGGGTGTCTCTATCCAAGCTTGTTTGAAATTTCAAAATATGACAACTAAAAACAAATATTTAAGGCTAAATTATTTCAAAAACAAAAACTTATCGACTACAAAGATGTATATCATGTCGATCACTACAAATTGTATTGACTAAGTCAACATTCAGCGTCGTTTAGAATATTTAGAGTTTCAAAACATAAAAATTTCAAACACATATTTGAGACTCTAAACGACTTCAAATAAAAAATTTGTCAACTATAAAGTTGTAAATTGTATTAACCTATTTGTAGATATAAATATTGATACTATTTTCAATAAATTTGATCCAACTTAAGAATGTTTGACTTATCTAAAATCTAGAATTGCATTCATTTTTGGAAGTACTGTCATTTTTAAAAGCTGCATGTTTTGGGTTTTAGCTATGCATGGGTTTTTTTTAAGAAAAAGAATTCTTCATTTTGTCCCCCGCAAGACTTTTGCACCCAACCATATATAGTATTACACTATTCCAGCCTCCGGCTCATGAAGAGAAGCTTTCATAAACGATAATAATGGCACACGGCGTCCGTCCTGGCGTGTTCCGTCCGGACGGCTCGTTCCCAGGCCTGCCCAATGATCAGGCCCAATAGGCCTCCTCCGCCCCAGTGTTGGTATTTATTAACTCCTCGCTTGTTTTAGTAGTTATAAAGATATAAATGAAAATGATTATGCAAGCAGACAGATAATTATACTATTGTAGCACTTCACCCGAGAGTATACCAGATATTATATTTATATTTTACCACACGGAAGGTGTAGTTTTGGACATGTATTGATAAATTATAACATTGATGAAGAAATAAACCATAACCACAATGCTCGGTGCACCTTCAGTATGACGCGGTTTCTCCAAAAAAAAACACAGTGACGTTTTCCTTTCCCACTGATGCACGCATGCGACCGCTGCAGGTGCATCCACCACACCGCCCGCCCACCGCTGGCCTTCTCCAACGCCGCGGCCTTCTCATCTGGATGCCACGCTACCACTCCGCCTCGCTGTTGCCGCATGCCCATCCCGCATCGCTCGCTCCCGCCCGTCGCACGCGCCGCCAGCCCGGCCGAGCCAAACCCGGTGCAACTAGCGATGGTGGTGGTGGTTGTGGTGGTGCTCGCGCGGCGCCGGCTCCGACCCCGATGACTGGAATCGTCCGGCCCCGTGCTTCTCCATGTTGCAAGCGCATATTTCAAGTGTTTCAGATGTTTGGTAGGTATGTTTCAAGTGTTTCATGCGGATGTTACAAAAGTAGATCGAGATGTTGCATATGTTGCAATAATTGTACATGTATGCTGCAAGTGTCTATTCCTCATGTTTCATCTGTTTTTTCAGACATATGTTGCAAGTGTGTTTATCTAGAGGTTGCACATGTTTCACACACATGTTGCAAGTGTTTTATCTGGATGTTGCACATGTTTGCAATTTTTTTCATGTGTTTTTGCGTGTGTTTCATGCGCATGTTTCTAATGTTTTAGCTGTTTCGTACGTACGCTGCAATTATTTCATTTGAATGTTTCAAAAATAGAACAGGGTGTTGTGCATGTTGCATTGCGAGCCACTTGCCGCACCAGGCTGCTGCCGCTGCTAAGGCGCCATGCATGGAGTGGAGTGGCGTAGCAGGAGTGGAGGGGTGCAGGAAGCAAGGAAATGTGGGGGAGTGGCATGGGTAGGTCCCGCCTGTGCATGCAGTAGGCGCTGGCGTGGGCGTCCTGACGCACGGGGGAGGGGGGGTCCGTCCAGACGCCTGGGCACTAGTGTTGCCATTTCATAAATCCCCAAAGTGGAGAGATCAAATAAACTAATGGAAACTAAACACAAAAACTTCTATGAGACATGCACCCATGTTTAGTAAAAATCTCCATTGTCATAATCTCCATCACTTGACATATCTTATGGCCTCCTTCTAGAGTAAGTACTAGAACCGCATCTAGAAGTCACCATGAAAATAACTTATAAATAAGAGCGTAACACTTTTTTGTGAAAGCCAACATCATTTCTTGTCTACCGCATAGACTAAAAGATTCTACTTGCTCCCACTCGAATTTAAGATTTCAGCTTTGGGTCTACTTGTTGTAACCATGTTGAAAAAAGTAAATCATATTTGTTGGTGGTTGCAAGCCAAAAGCTACATGAACAATCCTCAAAACAAATCATGCTACATCACACTTGGATGGTTCCTTTGTTGTCACAAAACAACGCTTTTCATCTCCTCACCAATTTTGTTTTAGGACATTGAATTTTGTTAAATCACCCCTTTTAATAATAACGAAACAAATATTTTGACTTCTAGAGGTAACTTGATCTTCCATAACGTTTTATTTAAAGGCATAGCCATTTGATTTACTACTCTTTGTCCATGTATGCCTTAACTACTGTTCCCTTATCTCAAACATGTGTGCCTTAACTACTGTATTTAATTTTCACAAGGAATTAAATCTCATTGATTTATTGACATTTTCATGTTTTCACAAACTAATTTTTCCTATGTGCAAAAATATGACGTGAATGTTGGGTATCATTTAAAATTTACACATGTGATACACCGAAATGTTACATAGAAATTTATTGTATGATTTTTTTAACAAGTTTTCTCTAAAAAAAATCTAACTCAATCCTCAAATTTCTGCAGCAGGCAACACACAGGTATTCACCTAGCATATAATGTAGATACTATCAACGTTACACATGCTTTACACAGGAAGAAGTATATTATTGACCATTGAAGTATTTTCGAAGTTTGATTTTGTCCATCAACTCAAAAACTAGATATGTTTGACCACCAAACTATAGAAAACCAGACAGGTTTTTCCCTTCGTTGGTTTCAAAGGTGGTTTTGTCTATATGTATTTTCTAAATTAATAAAAATCTGGTTTAATATCTAAAAATATTATTAATCCCTTTTAAATCAGAAAAAACAATACCTAAATTTGTTTAAAAATGTATTGGTGCTCTATTTTAGTTATTTGTTTCTTATTTTTTTCCTTTTCCTAGTGTTTTGTTTTTCATTGTCATTCATATTTAATTAACCTATCATTTTGTTGCTTGTTTTGTATTTTTCTAAACTATAATAAATTATCTATGAACTTTTAGAGATCAAATAAAATTTATTACTTCTAGGAAATACATATGAGGTGAAACCACCTTTGAAACTAGCTAAAGGAAAAAATATTTTTGAAATATAATAAATAGTATAATTTTGAAATTTTCTAAATATTTTTTATTTTTCTAGAGCTAAGTCGAATTTCTGGAAGCTTATATAGAGATATTTTCATGAGCTCTAAAATTTTATTGGATTTCATTGTATCTCAGTCTGTCTAATTCTTTTTTAGAATTTTAGAAGCTTAGAGGCAATCTTTGTGGTTTAATAACCCTCTCAAATATTTTTTGAACAGCAACCCTATCAAATATTTACTAGATTTTATAACAGAGAAGGACAAAACGGCCTTCAAAACCATTTCGAAACAGGTTAGGGAGGTCCTTTGAATGGTTTTGAGAGTTTAAGGGGTAATGTCTCTGATTTTAAAATTCAAGATGGAAATCAGATTACCCCAATAGAAAGTAAAATGGACTTTTTTTCAACGGTAATCCTAGCGCCCAGACGTTCGCCGCGCGAGATGCGTCCGGACGCCGCACCCTTGCCAAACCCGCCTGTCCCCGCAGGAATAGAACGGAACGTCGCTCCCTTCCCAAACCTGCCCCCTGCCCCTGTGGGAATAGAACGGATCCCGCCCACCCACCCCCCCCCCCCCCACATCACCCCGTTCCCCACCCGCGCCCACTGTCCCAAGAGCACGACAGCAGACAAACGGGCGGGCGAGGCGTCTGGTGCTTGGTGTCCGTCACAGCAGGCAGACGGGTGGGCACGGCAGCAGAATTGGAGCGCGAGCGCTGCGGGAGTGCGGCTCATAGAAAGTATAAGGAGGAGCGAGGGAGGCAGCATGTGGCACGGGTGGATTAGTTCGGCGTGGGTCGGGTGCGTCCGTCCTGTCCAGACACCCACTGTATATCATTATCGTTTTTTCAATGCACCATGCCCCTAAAGTTTTAGCCCAAGAGAAGTTGTTGTAGCAGCTCATGGGTTGGAAACCAATAAGCTTTGGTCTGGTGCAACATCCAGGCCTCAACGCAACGATTGGTTCCAAGCAGTGGCGGAGCTAGAGCAAATGTGAGAGGGGTGCGTTTGTCTTGGTGGGTACGAGGGTTTGCAATGTATGTGTGCATATATGATTGAAATTTGGGTCTTATCACTGTTTTTCAAAAAAAATTTTGTGGGTGCGGCGGCACCCACTAAGTTCACTGTAGCTCCGACCCTGGTTCCAAGTGGACCATGCGTACATGGCTCACAAAAGGAAATATAAGCGCTGCTTTGCTCTGTTTAATACCATCAAGGCCGCAAATTGTAGAAAGTGGAAATATTTTGAATATATTAGTAGCAGCATTTCGTTGCATTAGAAAAGGAAAAATGGAATTTTCAATAAAAAGGGAAATAGAATTATTCAAGCCCTTTTTTCCTTTCCCGCAGTGAGTACTCTAAAACGATACTCTATCCTTTCTCTTACTTTATATTTAGAGTGGTACAGTGCTTACTCTATACTTTATAGTGGCGGGCCCCACTAGCTAAACAAAGGAAAAAAATGTTATAACTCACAAACCAAAAATCCAAATTAAATTTCGATTGCACCATTAAATTCGTCTTAATAAATCCTTCAAAACTAGATCACACATGGATATATTTAGATAAAGTGACAAGTGGATCCCACAGTGGATAGAGTGGATAGAGGATGATATAGAGGATGGATGGGTGCGGGAGAATTGAGTATAGAGGAGAGAATCTTGCTGACTAGGACATATAGAGGATGAATATAGAGATCCATGAGTGCGGGTAGTCTTAAGCCACGTAAGGACAAGTTGGGCTTTGTTCGGTTTCTCTCTACAGCTTATTAGGCCATCTACAGTGTGACAGCGGTGCCCGAAAAAAAAAAGGTCCTACATCAAGTAACTGGCATTGAATCCAACGCAAGTTGGGCTTTATTTTGTTTCTCACAATAGCTTATTAGGTCGTCCACAGTGTGATAGTGGTGCCCAGAAAAAAGGGTTCTACATCGAGTAACTGGCATCGAATCCAGAAGTGCTGCAGTGTCCAAAAGACAGGCACAGGAGCCAACTTTACTTGTTGTGGGACCCATGTGAAAATTGAGCTCCAGCTGCTACAGTGAGAGAGGAGAGGTGAAGAGAGAAAAATTGATTCATGAACAGTACGGTGATGGTGACGTGCTACAGTGTTTTTTGGCTGTCGAATCCGGAGCGCCCGGAGCTCTACCAAAGGCATCCTACATCGTGTGTATAGCTTTTTTGTTTTGCTATATATGTAAATACATAATTATAATAATTATATATTAAATGGGAAGTTTCATAATTGCGAAAGTACACATATATTTAAAAAGATTTGTGTTATTGATCTATATGAAATGAAATTTAGGTATTGATAGCAAAGTTCAAAAGAAATTTTTCTATAAAAATCAACCTAGGTGGACTTGGGGCCATTAGGATACCAGGACTAATTGTTAGCTAGCTAAAAGTTAGCTAAAACTAGTCCTAGTGCAACTAAACAGGAGGGCTAATAGATGAGTTAAACTTTTAGCTAAACCTTCAGCTAGTTGTCAGCCAACTAGCTGGCCAACCTTAACTAATACGACGTCATTTACAAATTGGACCTACTGCAGCCAACACAGAAGGACTGAATAGGTGGGTTAAGTTTTTAGGCTAATTTTTACCTAGTTGTTAGCCAACTAGCTAGCCAATCTTAACTAATACGGCGTGGCTAGTGTCCGGATGTCCGGACGCTAACCCCCGTCCAGACGCCCACACCTGCCCCATTTGTTGCGCACGGTTTGCACTTGCTGTGCTTCTCGCCCACCCCGCGCCTGTTACTGTGCCTACCCGACGTTAGTGCGCTCGTCAGGTAGGGTTTCCCCGACGAGCTCGAATTGCCACGGCGAGATGGAGGGAAGGGAAGGGAGGGGAGGGAAGATAGAGGAAAGGAAATGCTGAGGCGCGTCGCGTGAGGAAAGCGCGAGGTAGGAGCCGAAGCCCTACGGCAAGACACTGTCTGCCAAACACCGACGCCATTGCACCATGTGCAACATCAAATATACTTTTGAAACATCCAGATAAACATTTACATCATAAGTCTAAAACAGATGAAACACTTGAAATATGCTCTTGCAACATGTGCAACACCAAGATCTACTTTTAAAACATCCAGATAAAACATTTGCAACATACGACAAAAACACCTGAAACATAAGCTTGCAACATGCGTATTTTGTCATTGCAACATATGCAACATCCCAGATATACTATTGCAACATCCAGATGCAACACTGAAACAAAAATCTGAAACGACTGAAACAATTGAAACACAGCGTTCGTCTGAGAGGCCACAGCCTACCTAGATGGAGGTCGGCCTGCGGGCGCTAGAGTGGCAACAATGAGCCTCAACCGAGCAGGGAGCCCGAGTCGGGCCGCTGTCTAGAGGGGCCCCACGAGGAGAGCCATCTCCCAGGCTGCCCCCGACGTCATGGGCTGCTCTGCTCCAACACCCTCGCCATCGCCGATAGCACGTACCCCATCGGAGTCAGCCGGCCATGCAGCGACGGCATGGGAGGACGGACGCGACGGTGCGTGTGTGGGTGGGGATGGGGGAGGAGATGGGGCGCGCGGCTTGACGCAGGGGAATGGGCAGCCGTGGGTCGCCGGCGGGCGCGCGCGTCTCGGGCAGGAGCGAGCTGCGAGGAAAGACAGCCGTGAGGTGGGTGCGTGGGCGTGCGGCGTCCGAATAAGGACCGCTGGCAGGAGCGAGCCGCGGAGAAGCGAGGCGGGTGTGTGGGCGCGCGGCGTCCGAATAAGGACCGCTGGCAGGAGCGAGCCGCGGAGAAGCGAGGCGGGTGTGTGGGCGCGCGGCGTCCGGATAAGGACGGACGCCCGTGTCAAAGTATTATCGTATTCAGCTCAACTAGTAACTAGTTCTAGCTCATCTAAGTAGGCCCTTGTATTGCTGCTGCGGCCTCCTGCCAAGAAAAATAATGTTTCAGATATGAACCTACAGCCTACTAGTCATCGGGTAGGGTACACGGGTTATATTTACTCTTTCGATCCAAACTGACCGCCTAATCAACATGTGCTCTTGCATTTGGTTTTGTGCTTTCCACTCCATTCACCCTGTTCGCTTGAACTTATCAGTCTGGCTTATCAGTCTTGGTAAAGTATTTTCTCTTAGAACAAAACAGCCGTAGCTGGCTTATCAGCCGCAAAAACCATCACATCGGCTTCATCAACCAGTTAACAGCAGTACATACACGTACTATGCGCCACCGCCATCAGAGGACAGAGATTCAGAGATACCGCAGCCACGCATCCTATGCAAGTATCCATTCTGCACACTCAATAATTGACAGACAGATCACACTTACTTATACAACTCCCTGACGTACATGTCAATGTGACAATATATATGCATTATACAGCCGTGTAGTGTAACACAAGCACGGCGCGCAGTCGTTGCATCTAGGAGTATTTGACAGCATATATATGATGGTGCATACAGTGTGCACCAGACGACGAACACGAACAAAAGGCTGTACCGAACCGACAAGAGGAGGCCGGATCATCTAACGCTTCTCCCTGGGGAAGCCCAGGAGGGCAAGGATGAGGGCGATGAAGCTGCCGTTGATGAGCCCCCTCAGGATCTTCTGCTTCTCCGTGGTGTAGGGCGGGTACCTGGCGTTCGCCTCGCCGCCAAAGCCGCGGATCAGGACCCCCTTCCTGTGGCTGAAGCAGTCGAAGCCGAACTTGCCGTGGTAGCACCCCATCCCGCTGTCGCCCACGCCGCCGAAGGGCATGTACGGGTTGGCGAGCTGGGTTGCAGGATCAGGACGGGAGCAAAGTTAGACCATCACTGCGAACACTATGTTTTGCTTTCCCAGCTAGCTGTTCATTTTCATTTGAGAGAGTTTCCGGGGAAGCAGAACTTACATGTAGCGCGGTGTCGTTCACAAGCATCCCTCCTGCAGGGACGTTCGCCACAAACTCCTCTTGCAGCTTCTTGTTCTTGGTGAAAAGGTAGGCGGCGAGTGGCTTAGGCTTGGCGTTGATCAAGTCGAAGCTTTCCTCAATCTTTTCGACCTGAAAACACAATTCCGAAACAGATTCAGATGAAGATTTTATGAGTTTATTCAACTACAGAATGGAAACATCACAGATTTTTTTTTTTTTTTGCCTCTCAAGCTAACATTTCAAAACCAACTTTTCGAATTAAGACTATGTTTCAGTGTAGTACTCCAGTAACAGTAAGTACTTAACTTGAACAACATTCCTGTTGTGTTTATCAGTTTATGTACACGTGGTTTTTAGTTCTGAGTAGGTTTCTGAGTCCTACTAGTGGTTATAGCAACATTATCAGTCAGAGTTACACAGGTGTTCAAACAGAGATTACTGCAGATTTACAGTTGTTCCATTCTATGAAGGCAGAGAAATATCACTGACCGTCACAATAGGAAGCAAGGGCCCAAATATTTCCCCCGTCATAATTGCTGAATCTTGGGGAACATCTAACAACAGTGTAGGAGCAATTTTTCTGTAACCCAACAAAAAAAAATGTTAACATAAATCAAAGAACTCTCACTACTGTATATCTGTACCTGAAAAAGTGTGATTAACAATCCTTACAATTGCTCCTCATCAGCCTCGCCGCCGTACACAATCTTGTCAGCAACTCTTTTCTCTTCTATCAAATCTTGCAATCTCTTGAATTGCTTCGAATTCACAATACGAGACAAGTCCGCTGATTGCAGAGGATCCTCCCCATAGAACCTTACCAAAACTCTTTTCAAAGAGGCCACCTGCCAACGATTTACATTTACTTCATGGATCAGAAATGGGAAGTTTAGTTTTCTCGCTTTATGCAAGAAACTCTTTGTCTATAATGCTCATGGTTATCTATACCAGCTCTGGCGCAAATGATTTTGTCGTTATGATATAATCTGGAGCAATGCATGCTTGGCCATTGTTGCATCCCCATTTGCCAACAACAATCCTCTTAACGGCAACCTACAATGAAAATATTGGTTCAGTAATAACTAAAAAAATGATAATTTTATTTAAGAACATGATAGTTCAAACAGAGATGCATTTACGTGAAGATCAACATTCGAATCCACAACAACAGGGGATTTCCCACCAAGCTCCAGAGCCACCGGGGTTAGATGCTTTGCGGCTGCTGCCATCACTATGCGTGCTACAGTTCCATTACCTGGAAAAGCTCGTCAAAACATATACAAGTCAGAATCTCAAGAAAGTATCAAGGACTTTCGGATTACATCAGAAGAATCTCTATTTCCATAACTGTGTGATGGCTAATGCCTGTACTATTGTACAAATGAAAAGTGCATGTGTCATAGCATTCAGAGTCCGCGATGATCTTTATTCAGTCAATTGTCTAAGAAACTAAAAGAATCACTGAGCCATGAAATTCATAGGTATTGTATTAAGAACTTGACCTGTGTAGAAGATCTTATCCCATCTCTGTGCCAAGAGTGCGGTTGTTTCTGGAATGCCTCCCTCCACAACTTTAATACAGGAGTTATCAACATATTCGGGTAGCAGCTTTGCTAACAATGACGAGGTAGCCGGCGCTATTTCTGATGGCTTCAGAACAACAGCATTTCCAGCAGCGATTGCTCCAATGACTGGGTCGATAGAGAGTACTACAATGGAGAAGTACAAGTAATTAGTACTATTTTTTCCCCTGCTTTTGAATTATCAAGGAAAAGGATATCAGGCCAAAGATATTTTCTTCACAACATGCATTTAGGAATTATAAAAGGTCAAAGCATCGCTTCTTCTAGTGGCCTCTGTGTTGAAAACGAGCTCTGAATGAATGTTTAGATGTTGACTAGAAGCCAATTATGACTAGTGATCAGTGGCGGAGCCAGGATTTCAAAGTTGGGTATTCCCATTTGCTAAGAAAAAAATACCATTCTAAAACTATAAATAAAATAGTTCACGACGACACCGATGACTAAAGGCATAAATTGATCAAATCTAAGATACCCATAGAATAAAGGGAAATTACAACATAGGAATATTAATGAGAAACGGTTTAAGTGTAGAAGACGGTTCCTCTTTGATGATGTTGAGAAAAAATATTAGGATAATACCCAAGCTTAACAAATTGTCTTTATCAATTTTTTCTTCGTTCTGCATACTCTAGGATCTACAAAAAGTATGTACGCACTATATTAATCGAAAAGTTTGATAATCATACTACAAATAATTCTAAATTAAGGCAATAGGATTTACGAAAGATGTGCTCACCACGTCACGGCGTCATCCATGCTAACCGCTAGTAACAAATAATACTAAATTAAGGCAATAGGCACCTCGTTGTTGTTCTCGGCCGATGGCCCTTGGCTTCACACAGCTGTGCATGGCGTCGCGGCCAGCCCTGGGGCCTGCCCAGCTAGCCAACAGCCCCAGCGCAATATAGGGGCGCTCGGCACCAGTGTGGGGGGAGCGTCAGCTGCCCTAGTGTAGCCACTAGCTGCTGCCTGCAGTCACGAGCCGCAACCATCGTGGGGAATCGAAGCAGGGATTGGACAGGAATCGGCTCTAGTTTCTGCTTTCTTGGGCCATCAGGCAGGGGCTTTGAGATGGGCCGTGAGAGTGGATGCCAGCAAATCGGATGGTGGGAGTGGCGTTTTGACTTGAGAAATAGAGAAGCACACCCTCAAGCATGGGGCACGGAAGCATAAAAAATTCATGGCAGGATCTTCTAGCAGCCTCCAACTCCATCACGCAACAACGAACTGTTTAATAACTACCTTATCGGCTTATCAAGTGTTTTTTTTAACGAACTAGCAGGAGACCCATCTATTACTATTTGATATTTGAAAAAAGCTTTTGCAGCTTAGAATCATCAACTTACTGAAGGGGTAGTTCCAGGCTGAGATGATGAGCACGACACCGAGGGGCTCCGGCACGATTTGAGCGGAGGACGGGAATGTTGTTATGGACGCAGGTATCTGAGCACGAATGAATTCCAAAAGGTTAGCGCAGCGGAACAGTGACAGCAGAGGAGAAATATGTTTAGATCCAGAGTTTAGGCGCCGATTCGGCGCCTGCGCGCTACATAGCGCGTTTTGTTTTTTAGTGCAAAAAATTATCCAAAAATTGATTAATTAGACTCAAAATGTTCGTCTCGTAAAGTACAACAAAACTGTGCAATTAGTTTTTGATTTCATCTACATTTAATACTCCATGCATTTGTCTACATTTTGATGTGATGAGAAATTTTCTTTTTGCATAGTGGATTTTGGAGGGTGAAATTAGGAACTAAACAAGGGCCGCAAGCTGGAGTTGCAGAGGTAGATACACAAATAATAAATACCTTCTCGGGCTTCATCCAGTTCTTGAGCCCATTGAGCGCAAACTTGCACGACGACTTTGTCAGTGATATCTGAGGAGGCACAAACACACAAACACAAACACAGGTGAGACAACATGCCGTTCTCAGTTAGTACAGTACTACTAGGTTATTAGGATGAAATTAATCTTGATGTGACTTATACTGAGAAGTAAACAATCAATCAGATTTCACTTTTTTTTTGCTGCTACTGTATGGCGCATGATTTGCTAAGGGCGTGTTTAGATGTGAAAATTTTTAGAAAAAAGTTGTTGTAGCACTTTTCGTTGTTATTTGGTAAAATTTGTCCAATCATGAACTAACTAGGCTCAAAAGATTCATCTCGACATTTACAGACAAACTATGCAATTAGTTATTTTTTTACCTATATTTAATGTTCCATGCATACGTCTAAAGATTTGATGTGACAGGTATTGAGCAAAATTTTTTGGGCCTTTTTACCCATCTAAACGCGGCCTAAGCGCTGCTACATTCGGAGACAAGTTCAGCGTGAAATCATTGTGAGAAACGACTGTTGACAAGCACATCTCAGCTCCCCCGTTTTTTTTACTACTACTAGAGCACAGTACATGATTAGAAAGGTACAGCAAGTATAGCAGGCTGCAGGTAAAGGTATGGTAAATTTTGCAGAACCGGAAGACCAGGCTGAGAGGCTGAGTGAGACGCGGGAGGCCGTGGAAGCAACGCCACCGAGCCTTGTTTAGTTGCACACAAAAGTTAAGAATTTTTTTTTTCTCTCTCTATCACATCAATTTTTAGCCGCCTGTATGGAGTATTAAATGTAGGTAAAAAATAACTAATTATACGGTTTAGTTGAAAATCACGAGATGAATCTTTTAAGTCTAGTTAGTCTGCGATTGGACAATATTTATTAAATAAGACGAAAGTGATACTATTCATCAGGTTAAAAAAAATTTGCAAACTAAAGAGGGCCAAGAACCAATTTACACGCAACGAAAAAGCATTGCAGAGTCAGTGGCATGCTGGTAAGAAATTGACTGAAAAAGCACGTAGCTTTCCCAAAACACGGCGACAAGGAAGAGAGTCACCCGAAAACAGGGAGTGGGATGGCGAATTCGACAGTAGCCCTCCTCTCCTGTGAGAAGAAACAGGTCCAGGGCGCACGTCAGATGGAGTGGACGGAGTCCATGTCTATCCGAGAAGAGAGAGAGAGAGGGGATCACATCGGAATCCAAGGCCTCGTCACTCGAACGAACATGAGCATCAGGCATCAGCGGTTTGGATTGGATTACGAATTGGAATGAATGCCCAGGAGAAAGAGAGCGCGTGCGACTCCAACAACACACTAAAACCCAGAGGAATCGGAAAGTACGAAGCAGAGTAGCCCCCTAATCCGGGGGAACACGACGAACAGGAACAATCAATAAGCAGCGCCTGAGCGCCGCCCGGGGGAACAGGAGGAATCATGGCGTGGGGGAGCGACGCGAGGCAGTACGTGATGGAGGAGCATGTACCTCGTGGAGGTAGGACTCCATGTGCGGCTTGGCGAGGTCGTCGTGGAGCGCGGCGCTGATCTCGGCCTCCTTCTCGTCGATCATCCGGACGAGGCCCCTGAGCTGCTCCGCGCGCCACTCGGCGGAGCGCGTCCGCCCCGCCGCGAAGCTCGCGCGCAGCTCCCGCACCGTCTCCTCCGCCATCCCCTCCGACCTTCCGGGTCCCGGCAACAGAGCAGCGCAACGACAAGAAGGGAAGCGGATGGGAGAGGGGAGTCCGGTGGCGGTAGGAGCGACGCTGCGGTGGCGGCGGCCGTCTGTATATATACACACGCACGCACACACGCGCTCACCGGGTGGATTTCCCGAGGGATGGGATTGGACCGGACTGTTTGGTTTGGTTTGAAAGTTATCTCTCGCTTGCGGGGCCGCCAGCAATCCCTTGTTGAGGCTGGACTTTGCAGGGGGAGGGGAGAAGATAATTTGCCAAGAGGGAGAAGACAGGAGAGACGAGAAGAGAAGAGGAGGTTCAATTAAAAAGAAAAATCTAACCTTTTTCGGTCTCCTCCACTAGCGGGAGCGGTGGCAGGGAGGAGGGGGCATGTGGTGATGTGCGTGGTGGGCGATGGGATCTGTTTGGACTTTGGGAGATTGCGGTTCATATTTTCGACCCCCCCTCTCTCTCCATCTCCATCGCTGGATCTGTCTGAGTCGACTGCTCCTACTCGGCTATTCTTGTATAATCTTGTACAGTAGTAGGAGTACGGCTGTGTTTAGTTCCAAAAAAAAAAAAAAAAGAGTACTATTCCAAAAAAAGATTCCCCGTCACATCAAATTTGCGATACATGCATGGAGTACTAAACGTAGATGAAATCAAAAACTAATTGTACAGTTTGGTTGTACTTTACGAGACGAACGTTTTGAACCTAATTAGTCAACGGTTGAATACTATTTGTCAAATAAAACCAAAACATACTATAGTATTTTTTTCACCCTTTTCAGGAAACTAAACACACCCTACAATTCTAGAGTAGTGAATGGGACGGCCACCTCTCGTCGGATTGACGTGGGTTTCGTCGCTGCCTGTAAAAACATTGTCACCTGTCTCGTCGGTTTGAGGTGTTTACATCTGGGCCTTGTTTAGTTTATAGGAAGTTAGAATTTTTAACATTTTCGTTTGTATTTGATAAATATTGTTCAATCATGAGCTAACTAAGCTCAAAAGATTCGTCTCGTGATTTACAACTAATCTATGTAATTAGTTATTTATTTTACCAATATTTAATGTTCCATGCATGTGCCCAAAAATTGATGTGATAGAGAGAGTAATGAAACTTGAAATTTGAAAGGAAAGAGAACAAGACCCTTGTCTGTAATGCTCGGTAGTAGTAATAATTTTGGTGGAGGTGTGGCTGCGGTGTTTCGGACGACGGCCCAACGGTGACCAAGCGAATGGAACTAGGCTCAGGTGGACGAATGGGAGGGGGAGGAGGTGAGGTGGTGCTTAGGTGGACTAATTAGTAAATTCAGGGTGACGTGTATGCGCTGGATGAATTTCGGGTGACGTGGCTCAACTGCTTGCACGGGCCTTGCCTCCAGTTTGTATGGGTAAATTAGTAGTACTAATAAACGTTTGAAGAGGGAGGGAGCGTGAGTGGATCTGGAATAAACGAGTCAGTTATGGGGCCGGCGTAATCGCGACTGGCTCTGTTCCTGGTATGGGCGGAGGCCCCATCCAATCCAATCCAACGGTCCGCCAGCGACAGCACGCTTTCGTGTGGGTGTGCGTGCCGCTCACCAGCACCATCTGGATGTGGCCCGGAGAAAACAACACGCGATGTACAGTAGTAATACACGAGTACTCCCTCCGTCTGGTTGATTATGTAATTATGGAAAACGTACCGTTCAAACTGTGTCAACTTTGATCAAATTTATAGCAAAAAAATATTAGCATTTATGTCTCGAAATAAATTTATTATGAAAATATATTTCATAACCAATCTAACGGTACTTATTTTGTCTTATAAGAGTTAGTATTTTTTATGTAATTTTAATCAAAATTTGTGATGGCTGACTTCTCGAGATGTGAGGATTACATATTCATACTGTACGCTTGCTTGAAATGGGCGACAACAACACGTGGAGGCGGGCACTGAGATCGACCAAATCTTCTCCGTGACCGATGCGATCCTACGTGGCCTGTAGCACTAGAACTAGCAGCGCTGGCTGGCTATGGCCTGGCTTGGCTGCCAGTAATGCATGCCGCAACGCGAGATCACTACGTCCGTTGCTCAGCTCTAAAACTCTAATTGGTGGCGCGTACAGTACGCGGATGATCAATTATTAGGCAGGCCAGACTGTTTGCGTGTCTTCTATTGTAGTTTTGGCTGCGGATGCATCGCCTAACTATGGGCTTGTTCACTTTCCCATCCCAACCCAAAATATTTTCTTTTCCACCTATCACATCAAATCTTTCGACGCATGCATGAAGTATTAAATGTAGGTAAAAAAGATAACTAATTGCATAGTTTGTCTGTAAATATTGGGACGAATCTTTTGAGCATAGTTAGTTCATAATTAGATACTTTTTACCAAATAACAACGAAAGATGCTACGGTAACTTTTCAGCTACTTTTCGCGAAGTGAACACATCCTATATAACGGCTGCAACGGTCCCAGCATGCATCTCAGCATGTCACGTAGCGAAACGCGCGCGCGGAGAGCCCCCGTGACGACCTGCTGGCTCAAGGTCCCGGGACGCGGGACGCCACACACGGGACGGGACGCACGCGCGGCGTGGGCTAGTGGTACGTAGTACTTGGATGACACGTGCACCGTGATCCGCTGGTCCATCTGGCGTGGGTGTCGTGAGGTGTGTGTACTCTCGACCTCTCCGGTGGCGACTGAGGCTATCCACACTCATGGACCTCTATATTCATCCTCTATACGTCCTAGTCAGCAAGATTCTCTCCTCTATACTTAATTCTTCCACACCTATCCATCCTCTATATCATCCTCTATCCACTCTATCCACTGTGGGACTCACTTGTCACTTTATCTAAATATATCCATGTGTGATCTAGTTTTGAAGGATTTATTGAGACAAATTTAATGGTGCAATCGAAATTTAATTTGGATTTTTTGGTTTGTGAGTTATAACATTTTTTCTCTTTGTTTAGCTAGTGGGGTCCGTCATTACCCACTATAGAGTAAGCACTGTACCACTCTAAATATAGACTGAGAGAAATAATAAAGTATCGTTTTAGAGTACTTAGTGCAGCAGTTTTTACTCTATATTCATATTCTAAAGTTTTAGAGTATCTTTTTACAGTATTCACCCACTGTGGGTAGTCTGCCCACTGCGGGTAGTCTGATGTGCGGGTAGTCTGATGAGGCAGACTATCCGCGAGGGTACACACGTACACGCGTCCGCCGCTAGTTGCCAACACCGGGCCGGGCGGACTCTGCGTCTTGTCCCGTCCCGTCGCGTGTGGCGTGGCGTGGCGAACTGAACGCCATTCTCCTATCCACAGAATATTCCGGAAATCCTCACTGACACGGGCCGACCGGCGATGGTTTCGCGTACTCCTACGCTGGAATTCAATGCGCGCTTCTAGAAGGAAGGCGAGGACGAAGCATGTGTAGAGTACTGCTCCGTCCAGGGAAGCGTGCTGGTCAAACTTTCTTAACTTTGACTACGTTTGTAGAAAATACGTGTAACATTTATATCTTTAAATAAGTTTATTATGAAAGTATATTTAAATATCTACCTAATGATACTAATTATGTACCATAAATATTAATATTTTGTTAAATATATTTGGTCAAAGTTAAAAGCTTTGACTTTTTAGAAAGCGATAATAACTTTTTTTTTAAGGGACGGAGGGAGTACGTACGTAATGTGCTGGAACGGCCGTTTTGTCTGGACCGCGCGCGCGGCGGCCGGCATCCTGTCCTTGAAGAATGAAATTAAAAATGGGATTCGCGACCGAGGGGAGATCGCCGGCCCGTCCGCCGTCGCCACGTGATCTTGGTTCGCCACGCCAGACTTCGTCCCGTACGGAGTTAATGAACTCCCGCTTCCCCGTCCGGCCGTCTGCGGTTCGTGGGGAGCTCCACGGCGGCGGCGCACGGCACGGGCACACCAGCTGGACTGGTCGCACCTGCACTGCAGCCGAACCAGGTTCACGGGCGCGGAGAAAAGACAGGCAGGCAGACCCACCCACCCGACGGCCGGACACAGGAGAAATCCGACGCGACCGACGGTGACGGACCCACCGCTCCCGCGAGGGACGCACACGCCACACCGTACGTAGAGTACCTTCCAGTCCAGCGAGTGACGCCCCACCCGTGTGGCGTGTGGCGTGCATGACCTGACCTGACCTGAGCTGCCTGGCCCCCACTCTCCCGCAACGGCCGGCCGGAAGCCTGATAGCTAGCCCCACCCACCCACGTGATGCGACCCGGCAGCGGTGGTCCGGACCGGTGTGGTGTGTGTGGACGGGATCTCGCGTCCGCTTTCCCCAACGGAACCTCTGCCGCCTGGGGACAGTTCGTTAACGGTGGGCCCGGCGTGCCCACGGAGTCACGGTCACGGATGGGGTGCTGGGAGCCTGGGACTGGCAGGGTCAACGGCGACGGCTTCGCGTGAGCTGAGGCGACCCGCTCACAGAGGGCCGGCCGAGGACGACGTGAGCCCAAACAGATCCCGAGTGCCGCGCCCCCCTCGCGCGACCCGATCACAGCACACGTCACGTGGCGCCGGCCTAAACAGACCCGCCGCGCGTCTGTTACGTTCGCCTCCGCCGGTGCTACCTCCAGGCTCCGGACCATCAGCTACATACTCCAAAGCTCCAAAGCTTTGTTAGAGAGATCCAAACTCCAAAGCTGAAAATATCGTACAGGCCTGATATTTTTCAAAAGACACACAAATATAAAATAATAGCAACTTGGATGGCTGGACCCAACACTCCCCCAAACGAGGTGCTTTATGCCTATGTTCTAGTTAGGTCTGGTTTAGTTTGCAATTTTTTTTAACCTGATGAATAGTATCACTTTCGGCTTTTTGATAAATATTGTCCAATCGTGGACCAACTAGGCTCAAAAGATTCATCTTGTGATTTTCAACTAAACTATGTAATTAGTTATTTTTTTATCTACATTTAATACTCTATGCAAGCGGCTAAAAATTGATGTGATGAAAAGAGAGAGTGAAAAAATTCTAACTTTTGGGTGCATCTAAATAAGGCCCTAGTTGGGTGCTAAAACCCATTAAGGCCCCGTTCGTTTGGTCTGGATTAGACCCTGCAACTATTCCAGTTCGTTCATCAATCCTATATAAATTTGTGAATCAATCCCACCAGGAATCATTCCAGGCACTCAATCTGGAGTAACTGAACAGGCTGTAAATTTGACTTCCCAAATGATTTTAGCTTTCATGATATATAAATAATTAAATAAAAATAAATATTTGTGTTGTAATTCTCTGTGACTCCTCTCTTTGCCTTCTATTGACAACCAAAATTGTTTATTTTGTGAGGTTTAGGCCCCGGCCTAAACAGACCCGCCGCGCGTCTGTTACGTTCGCCTCCGCCGGTGCTACCTCCAGGCTCCGGACCTTCAGCTACATACTCTCACTCAGGATAGAGTAGTTCATTCAGCCTGCTCGCTGCGGCTGCTTGACTGTTTCCAGTATTTCAACCATTCGCTACAGTAACCCGTAGCTCTTCGATCTCCTCCGGCCAAGCAGCCACAGCATACAAAAAAATTTGCAGCTGAAAGAGCGAGTCAATCGATCGCTAAACAGAACGGATCTTCTAGAAGGGAAAAAAAGTAGTAACAGGCTGAGGAAGAACTGACCTGGAAAGAGAGTTAGCCCTGCACGTATATATATTTGATGCATATATTCGTATTGGCATCGGACCCATCAACCATAGTTATTAGGATCGGACCGGACATCGAACCGGTGAGGCCTTCGGTTCGCTGGTCTAACCGTTAAGAACCGGTTGAACCACCGGTTCGATTGTTTTGGACCCGATGAATTGAACCGCTCACAAATACTTTGAACCACTCACAAATACTTTGAACCGGTGCAATTTAATAATATACAACAAATAATTAGCAACATATATTTGATCAATGCACAAATGAAATGATAAAACACACAATTATATAACCAGCTCTAGAGTTATTTTACAAGATCTGTAAAAAAAACACACATGAAAAAAATATACGGAGCACTTACAAATTGGTGCAAAAAGGACATGAACAGTAATTTAAATATTTATTGTTATAAAAACAATCTTAGATGTTGAATAGTAATTTAAATATTCATCGTTATAAAAACAATTTTAGATGCTGAAATAGATTGCACTACTGCGAGGAGCTCATTGAAATAATCAAGATGAATATATTATTTGTCTAGTTTAAAGCTCCTATGAAAAAGTTATTAAGGGTGTGTTCACTTCGCGAAAAGCAGGTGAAAAGTTACTGTAGTATCTTTCGTTGTTATTTGGTAAAATTTATCCAATCATGGACTAACTAGGCTCAAAAGATTCGTCCCGACATTTACAGACAAACTATGCAATTAGTTATCTTTTTTACCTACATTTAATGCTCCATGCATGCGTCGAAAGATTTGATGTGATAGGTGGAAGAGGAAATATTTTGGGTTGGGATGGAAAGTGAACAAGTCCTAAATTTTAGAATAAAAAGAAAAACGTTGACGTCAGCTGCAGCGCCACCAGAGTCCAGTACGCATGCAAGCAATGTCCAGTACTCCAAATCTCCACTCCAATCGCGAATCACCAGGTGGCAGCGGCAACAGTAGCTAGGTGGGCCCTACATGGTCCGCCCTCCCCCGCGGCAGGCACGCAGGTGCATGCACGCCACCAGCCAGAGGCCAGAGCACGCTACCGCACGCCAGCTTTTTCGAGCCGCTCCGGTTTGAATGGAACCGGTCGGTTCACCGGTTCTAAAAAAACCGGCCGGTTCACCGGTTCTATAAAAAACCGGCCGGTTTGTCAGGTTTTTAGCGGTCCGATTGCATGAACGGTCTTTGAAGTGAACCGAACCGTTATAGTCTCTGGTTCGGTCTTTTACCGGTCAGACCGCCGGTCTGGTCCGATCCTAGCCAGCAGTTGTTTCTACAGTACCAGCAGCTTTGTTAGAGAGATCCAAACTCCAAAGCTGAAAATATCGTACAGGCCTGATATTTTTCAAAAAACACACAAATATAAAAATAATAGCAACTTGCATGGCTGGACCCAACACTCCCCCAAAGGAGGTGCTTTTATGCCTATGTTCTAGCTAGTTGGGCGCTAAAACCCATTAAGGCCCCGTTCGTTTGGTCTGGATTAGACCCTACAACTATTCCAGTTCGTTCATCAATGCTATATAAATTTGTGAACCAATCCCACCAGGAATCATTCCAGGCACTCAATCTAGAGTAATTGAACAGGCTGTAAATTTGACTTCCCAAATGATTTTAGCTTTCACGATATATAAATAATTAAATAAAAATAAATATTTGTGTTGTAATTCTCTGTGACTCCTCTCTTTGCCTTCTGTTGACAACCAAAATTGTCTATTTTGTGAAGTTGTCAAAATGTGAAATGGACCTCACCACTGCGTTCCTCTCGTCAAGATGGTAAAAAAAACATATATGGAACGCCAAATTCGGAGTCTGGATGAAGCGGTAAATTGTCTTTTGGCTTTGTGCGGAAATAAGAACTTCTGACCCCCTACCAGAACTTCTAAGTTTCGCATAGGAGTTCCGGCTTTGCGCGAATATCAGAACTTCTGACCCTCTACCAGAATTTCTGATTTTCGCAGTCCGAATCGGGGAGAGTCCAAACTCAATCACAACTCTTCCGAACTCATGGGAAACTTGTAGATTAAGTCTTGGAGATGTTTTCTACTAAGATAAGACCACCCCCTCTATATATACAAGAGAATTATGTCCGATTGAGTTCCCATCTATCCAATCGACAAACAAATCAATCTACTATCTCTACTCTAACCCTTTTATCTTCTTTAACCCCCATATTGTTCATCCCTTGATCCTTCGACCAAGGATGGTGCCCTAGGCTTGCCGGCAAACCTAGGGAACCCGACGACGTCCTTGCCCTGGCGGGGTCCCTTCCAGGCGAGAGCTTCGACAGTTTCTTTGCTAGTTTGCCTAAAAAACTAGCCTGTTCTTCGTCACGCAAGCACATTGGTTATCCTTTGGTGGTTTGCTTATACACCTCTCCGTTCTTCACCACAAAAGAGTGACATCCTCGCTGCGTTCTTCGGCCCATAGCGGCCCGGACGTCCAAGGCCCTGTTGGTGTTTGATTTGGACCACTTCCGACGTTAACACACTTTTTGGCGACTCCGCTGGGAAAAAGATTGCTTCGGCTCTACTTTGTTGCCGAATCTCTTTGCCCTAGCCCTACTCCTTATTAATTTATCTTCTTGTGCTCGCCATTACCGTTGCATCTAGCCCAAAAGGCCAATCGCATCTGGTTTTGACCCCTTGTGATCTCGTTTGCAATTTTGCAACAAGTTACGCTGCTAATTGGAAAATTCAGCAAGGCGGTCAAGTTATAAACCATGGAGTACCAAGGTGTTGCATCACAAAACTACTACAACTACCCCGAGGTATAGCTTGCAAATGTATCTTATGATTCTAATAATTATTTTATAAGTTCTATAAACTCTCATGTTGATGTTGCTAGTCATAATCATACTAGATATGTTGCATCAGCTAGTACTTTTGATAACGCTCCTCATCATATGCATCATAATCATGGATATTATTGTCACAGAACCTCCTAATTATGATGGCCCACATGTACCTGTCATCGTCATAATGACCTCTGACAGCCGTACTTATGTTCCTCATAACTTAAAAGGCCTGCTTTCCTCCGAACAGGATCCAATCACAGGAGTATTGCAATATTACAATAGTTTGTTCAAAATACCATCAGAGTAAAGTAGCAGAAGTCTTACAATAACTTAAGTTTACAAACCACAATTTTCAAACTTTAAACCTTAAGTAGCATTATTATAAACCGGTAGTAGGGAAGTATCAGTAGTAACTTTATTTACAAACACACAAACAAAGTGCCTTGCCTAGAGGCCACACATCCTACTCGTCGTCACTTTCTTCAGCCACAATGGTCATGCAACAAGACTCAAAGCAGACTTGTTCATAAACCGCACCTGCAACAAGGGGTTTAACAAACCCTGAGTTCAAGAGTACTCAACAAGACTTACCCGACTAAGAAAAAGACTCCAAGGGCATGCTAGCTTTAGGGAATCAAGGTACGAGTATTCAACTATCAGAATTTCTTTTGCAGAAAAGCTTACTAAAGTAAGTCCTTACCTTCAATATTTTACTTTTATCATTGATGGTTCATTAACCAATTCTAAGTGATCCTAATCTAGATCAAAGTAATTCTTATTAAGATCTTTCTCATTCTCTTTCAATTCCAGTTCTTAACTACGATGTTGGTGCAAGGCCAAGACTCCTTTCTCGTGGAGCAACGACGATTCGAACCGCTTCATTTACCCAGCTGGGGCTTCCTAACCACGCGACATATGTAGAACTGAATCTTGCATATATTAACTCTTACCCGAGTAGCCCAAAATCAGAACATGTCCATCGCCACCCGAGAGCACAGTACTCCTCGAACCCGACCCAATTCTAGCCCCGAGGGTACACGTTACTCTCGCTATCTCTCCACTCCCAATGCGAGGTTAGACGTTCTTGTAATAGAATAGTCGAAATAAGGCTTACCCGACATGGGTACATGGCTATTACTAATAAAAACTCCATGACGCGAGGGCCAACAATGTATGGTCCTTAACTGACAAGGCGAAAACACTACACTAAGACTCCTTTCCCAATGCAAGTTAGCAGTGGCCAAACCACCCGCCCGATCTTTTAAGTTCATTCCCATATTTCAATATCCATTAAGTATGCCATCGTGGTCATATAAACATTCATTTAAAATCTTAACTCATTAAGCATAGCGAAGCATACTACGTATTTTCAGTAAAACAGGTATCAAGGGTGATATCGCAATAATCAAGGATGATAATGCAGCAATTGGGTTATCACTCAACTCCTAATTACTTAATGCAGTAAACCATAGTATAAATAATAAAGATTTGTAAATCTCAAGGTAGGGTTTAAATGCACCAGGGCTTGCCTTGCTCTGACGAGACGGTTAATTCGGGCTCAAAGACTCCGACTTCTGGTCCGGAACCCACCGAAGACAGCTCTTCTCCGGAGACTTGCTCGACAACGTCGACCTCTTTGAAAGCGGGAACTACACGAGCATATAACATGTTTCAACATGATGCGGTGATAAACATGATGCTTGATGATGATATGCCACGGTTAACGACTTGAGTACAATTTTTCTTCGTGGTACAGTCGCAAAACAGTAAAATCTACTAACTAATAGCGATAACTTAAGCGACACTAATTCTCCTTACGAACACGTTACTAACGAGCTCAAACAAGTAATTAAGGCGCCAAAGATCACCAAGAATTAGTGACCCAAGGTCATCACTCAACCCAAAAGAACACACAACACTTAAAGTTAACAAATAACATTTATTTAAACATTTAATTACTTAGGGCATAATTAATAATAAATCATACTTCATCTAAAAGAGCTTAAACTTTTTATTTAGATTAATCATGGCCTAAAACAGTGTCAAAATAAATTTCATGATTTTTGGATTAATATTTTAATTACTAAAATTCATGGAAGTTGTATTTAATATTTAATTGAACTAATTAAATAACTTGCAAAAATTAATCAAATTTAGCATTTCATATTTTCCCTAATTAGTTTACACCTTGAAAAGCTTACACAAAAATTTTCACCATTTTTGGAGCTCCACAGAAATTCTAATGAAATAAACAATTACAGCTACTATTCATATTTTTTTTGAAAAAGAAAAACAAAATTGCCGATCGGGCCGCTTCCCTTCTCCACCTCTGGCTCGGCCCAACCGCGCGGCCTGCCCGCGCGCTCGCGACCGCGCTCGCCTGGCCCAGCAACGCGCGCGGCCCAGCAATCAGCCCAGTCGCGCCCGCGCGCTCGCCTCTCCCTCCTCCCTCTCACTGACAAGCGGCCCTGCCTGTCATCCCCTTTCTCCCTCTCTCGTTCTTCTCCCGCGCCTGGCCATGCCCGCACGGCGGCCGGCCGGCGACCACAGCACCGGTGATAAGACGGTGCCCAGCTAACGTGACCAACATGACCTACGCGACACCACGAACACCCTTAGACATCTAGCACGGCCACAAACCCCCTAGAGAGAACACCTCACCGGCCATGGCGGCACGGTGACCGCGGTGCCCGTCGTCCCGGTAACCAGGGCTAGTAGCGACTAAAATAACGGCATGGAGAGCGTCAGTAGCCCACCGCGAGTGCGGAGAAGCCACAAGGAGGCGCTGGGAGGCGGTGGAGAGAGCTGGCCGCGACGAGCTGGATCATATCATTTGTGATATGGTTGGTGCATATGTTGCATCAACGTCGGAGGAGATGGAGTGGAATGCGCAAGGCAAAGGTATAATCTAGGGCATTTTCATTTCACCAGTCATAGGTGTGTAGAGAAGTTTATGACCGGGTTTAGGATAGATGGTCGTACTATCAAGAGGGGCAAACTTGTTTGTATATCGGTCATCTAGTGCCACTCGTGTGATCTAACTATGCATCGTTGCTAGGATCGAGTGGCGTGGCAAGTTGAGTGGTTAACTCCTTCGATAAAATGATTATGAAAATACTAACACACGTGCATAAGGTGGTGATCACTTGTTGGTGTTGGCACATTTACGAAGGCGATGAAGTTTGAGCGGTAGAGAGGGTTTGGGGTCTCTCTCTCCCTCCCGCCGAGCTTGCGAGCGCGGGATTCAGGCGTTTTCGAGGAGTTGAAATTCCTATTTTCCACTACGCCGGAAGTCAGAAAAGAAACGGAGGCGAACGGAGGTCATAGAGGTGACCAGACGCTACACCGGACGCGGTCATGGTATGGTCGGACGCGTCTGGTCAGTACAGCGCAGACGCGGGTGTTAGGGTTTGTAACAGGCGCGTCCGGTCACTCGTGGGACCAGCGCGTCCGGTCATGTGCCCAGTGGAAACTGCAGAACGCAAGGATGATCGGACGCACGGCGCGTTCGGTCACACATGATCGGACGCGTCCGATCATTGAAGGTGCTTACTGGACTCTAACCGGACGCGGGCACTGTCGCGTCCGGTCGTTGCGTGGAGCGCGTCCGGTCATGTCGTTGCACGCGTGGTACTGTGCAATCAGCGTGTCCGGTCGTGGCAATGGCGCGTCCGGTCATTGCGAGGGGCGCGTCCGATCGTGGCAGCGGCGCGTCCGGTCGTTGGTTTGACCGTTGGCGCGCAATGACCGTTGGAGAATCGGACGCGGTTGAGCGCGTCCGGTCAGTTACGACCGGCGCGTTCGGTCGTCCCGAAATCTGCCCAGTGAAGGGGTAACGACTCTATTTGACCATGGGGTTATAAATAGATGCCTTGGCCGGCCTTGACCGGTAGCTGAGCACACTATAGTCTTTGTGACTTGTGTGGTAGTGCTTGGGAGCCCTCTAACTCACTCATGCTTGATAGTGTTCATCGGATCGAGTGAGAGAGCGATTCTAGTGCGTTGCTTTGAGAGATTGCATCGTGTGGCACTAGGTGATCGTGTTGCAAGCCCGTGATGCTTGTTACTCTTGGAGGTTGCCACCTCCTAGATGGCTTGGTGGCTTGTGGCTCCATCGAAGCTCGCAAGAAGATTGTGCGAGGCTTCGGAGAAGCTTTGTGAGGGGGATTGTGCTCACCCCGTAGGGATCGCGAAGAGCAACTCTAGTTGAGCGTGTCATTGAGCTACCACACTTTATGGTGGGTTCTTGCGGTGCCTTTTGAGAGGCTCGATGTGTGACCGATTAGCCGCCGAACCATGAAGTGTTGGTCGACACAACGGGGACGTAGCTTGGTGGCAACCAAGTGAACCTCAGGAGAAAATCACCGTGTCAACATTGTCTACTCTTCTCAGTGGTTTGCCCTCGTGCAACACAAGCTTGTATTTACTATCATATATACTTGTGCTTGTGTAGTTGCTCTCTTAACTAGTTTGCTTGTGTAGCTTGCTAGTTGTCTTCTTGCTTGTGTAGCTAGAAGCTTCCCCTTGCGTGACTAATTCGGTTTGTGTAACCTTGTTAGTCATATTGTTTAGTTTGTGTAGCTAAGTAGTTTGCGCTCTCTAATTTGGCTTGTGTAGCCTTGTTATTGAGCCTTGCTAGTGAGCTTAGGCTTTGTGCATTTTGCTTACTAGAATTGTGTAGGAGCTCCCTCTTACTTGCAAAGTACTAGTGCATAGGTTTGTGTGACCTTGCTCTAGAATTCAATAGGAGAGCTCTTGCTAAGGAAAGCACCTTAGTTGCTTAATTAGGATCTTTGTGAGGTGCTTGTGAACTTAGTTAGAGGGGTGTAGTCTTGGCTAGACCGATAAGTTTAATTTCACATTTGTTTTGGTTAGCCAACGATTTTAAGTTTTAGAAAGGACTATTCACCCCCCCTCTAGTCCGCCATCTCGACCCTTCAACAAGCCTCCGCAATCATAGCCTTTACCAATAAATTGTCCATACTTAGACATGACTACTTTATTAGACTCTAACACTACCTTGAACCCATCTCTCAATAGAAGGAAGACGCTAACAAGGTTTTTGCGAATAGTAGGGACATGTTGTACGTTCTTCAGCTGCACGATCTTTCCTGAAGTAAACTTCAGATCTACCGTGCCAACACCATGAACAAAAGCATGTGACCCATTCCCCATCAGGACGGAGGAACCTTGGAGCCCCTGGTAAGTAGAAAACAAAGAGATATCAGCACACACATGAATATTAGCACCTGTATCAACCCACCAACTTGGAGATTGAAACACTGAAAGTACAGTAGGAAAATTACCATACCCGTCATCAGCACTGCTACCAGTCACGAGGTGAACTTTCTTTTTCTCTTTCTTGTCCGCTCGCTCCGGACAATCTTTAGCAAAATGACCCAGCTCTCCACACGCAAAAAGGTAGCTCTGTTTTGTCTTTCTTCTTCTTCTTAAAGGCAGTATTTTGTTTGGCATTGAAAGCAAGTTGCTTAGGCTTTCCCTTGTTCTTGCCATGGTTTCTCTGGACAAAGTGGGCGCTAGATTTTTCCTCGTTCCCCTTCTCAATATTATCTTTAGCCCGAGCTTTTTCCTCAACATCAAGAGATGCTATCAGGTTTTCAACTGATATTTTCTGTCTCTTGTGTTTGAGACTTGTGGCGAAATTCCTCCATGAAGAAGGCAATTTAGCAATAATGCACCCAGCCACAAACTTATTAGGTAAGACACATTTAAGGAGTTCAAGTTCCTTAGCCAGGCGCTGAATCTCATGAGCTTGCTCGACTACTGATTTGTTAGCAACCATCTTATAGTTATTAAAGCTCTCCATGGTATACAACTCTTTGCCTGCATCTTATAGTTATTAAGTGCACCATAGAATCAAATAGATAATCTGAAAGTACATTACGCACAGCTCCCACAAAGATATCATTAGCTTACTGAAATTTTCTCTGATCTTCATCAGAGATGTTTCCCTCAGGCATGCCATCTTTGACCCAGAAAACTTTTATGGCCGTAAGTCAATCAGTGACCTTGACAGACCACCTTTTAAAATGCGTACCAGAAAACTTTTCCGACCTCAGCGCGTCAACAAAACTAGCCATAGATAATTCTGGAAACGACCTATTATAAGATTTTTGGATTGTTAAAAGATTAGGCAATTTCAGATTAAAAGCATGATTAAATCTAGAACATAAATCATGACAAATATATGAACTAGATTAAACATGTATGACATACTAGTATAGCAGATCAGCATATTCCACAGCATCAACATGACAAGCATTGATAGTCCAGCAGATAGATTAGATGATACGAACGTCAAGATTAGATCAAGAGAATTATACCTTTCGATTGTAGTAGTAGATGGTGTTGAAGATGTGGCTGACGGTGGTGATGGAGCGAGATCGCTGATGTCGATGTCGTCGATGTTGAAGTCGTCGTCGAAGTCGTCGATGAGAGGCGGAGGAGTATTCTTGATAACGACCCCGCGACCTCTAGGACGACGAAGCTGACACGCCGATGCACCCTTCGGAAGACGAGCCGTTGTGGAAGCCTTGGGAGCAGTCGCGCGAAGAACGCTTCCTAAAAACCTTATTCACATTCTTCCGGTGCAGGATCGCAAAGACAAGGGTTCGAGAGATCTGCTCACCCGGTCGCTAGTGCACGCAAGCGATCAGACTGGAGTAGCTACAGCGGCGGCGCAATAGCGAGTAGAGGCAAAAACCCTAGCTCAACTAGATACGTTTTGGCGTGGCCGGCAGGTTGCTTATATAGTCATGTCCAACCAATCTCGTGTCGCGATCATGATCTAAATTGATTTATGACTCTTAATTTGTAACCGATTAGGACTTATGCAACTTGAAGGCCAAGAAACCAAAAACGAAAACAACAAAAGGAGATCGCGCTCCCGCAAGGCGAGGAACCGGATTTCGGCGGACCATTCACGCAGGTGCCACGCACCCGCGCCCCTCTCCCCGCCTGGCCCGGCGAGGCGAGGCGAGTGCGCGCATGTGGACTTCTCTTACTCCTCCTCACACTAGACTTGAGGAAGTGGAGATGACTTTCATATTTAAGTATGACTACCTCCACTTCAATAAGGTGGTACTAAAGAGTTCCCACATCCCCTCTTGCACACATGAATGGGCCTTTGAGATTTATTAGGAATTTCATAATTGGTTATTGGGCCAAGCCCATATAAATTCCAACATAACCCCCCCCCCCCACCAGTGAATATTTGTTTTTATTAAAAATTTAACCATTTAGGGAAACCATTTCAAAAAGGAGTTAAAAGTGTGTGTCCCTACCTTGGCAAGGAACCTTTTTTTTGTTGATTTTACTAAGTCCTGTTTCAGTTTTCTTGTTATTGTTCATTTACCTTGATGGATGCTATTTAGCCCCTTCAACTTTACAACGATAGCATATTTTTGTATGATGTTTCCTACTTTTTTTTTCTGGTCACTGTTTGAATTAAGCATCTTGTGGAAGTCATTGAAAGTACCAGGATGAACTTCTGGTTGAAAGTAACAGGATGAACGCCTGGATTGAGATCTAGACATACAGTCACTGAAAGTCAGGTTAATTGGAAATTGCTGCAGACTTGAGAGCTGGCTCAAGGATTGTCAAAATGATCTTAAGATAATCCTTACTTGATATCTGTTTTGATTTGGCCCTACAAAGAAAGAAAGAAAAAGATTTATATGCTATTGTGTGAAAACAGAGTTTTAGTCTGACCTGAAACATGAAAGATATGGTCTGTTGTCTTTTGTGTGTATCTTAAGAAAAAGGAAACTGCTTTGGTGGCAACTGCTGCTGTCGATGAACCACACAGCCTCTGAGGAAAATGCTGGACATGATCTCTGTTGTTTTAGTTGAACTGCATATATCATTTTTTGGGCCTTTTGAAACAGTGTTCATTTTAGAAAGCTATACAAGATAGGTGTCCATCCTGACATATTCAGCATTAAACCCAGTAACTTAAGAAATCCATTTGTGTTGTTGCAGGGTGGCTCCAGTTCTAGTCATTGATTACCTGTCAGAGATGGTTAACACTAATGTCGAGTGTCACAAGGTCTTTGCTACAGAGTTTTAAGTTTGTTTCTGCTAAGGTGAAGCGATTTCAAAAGCCAAAAACTAATATAATACAACATATTCTTTTTCTACATCTAGCTTTGTAGATTAGTGGCACCGTTCATAGAGGGTTACAAATTCTCTTGGATCACCACCTCGTGATCCATGTCATCTTTTGTTCGTTGATTGAGCCTAGTTTCATCGAAGATATATGTACCTGGTATCATCCGAGGAAAGACAATTCCCTATCGCTGTAAAGAAATATGCACCACAGTTTGTTTGATTCTGTTTGCATTGATCATCAGGAAGAAATAAAATGTAGTATTATCTATGTTTCATCACATTGAAAGAACTTTATGTTTCAAAAAATGAAGTTGCGAAGATCGAAGAGATTGAGCATTTCCATGCACTCGAAATTCTTCAACCTGGTAGAAACATATTACGAGGAAGCATTTTGCAGTAAAAATTTGCAGATGATTCCTGCTTACCTGAGTGACTGCATGTTGTCTGGAAAGTTAGTTTCTCTGGTCAGTGAATTGAACTCGAGTCATATGTAATGCTTCATGCTGTATGGAATTTATTTACATCCAGATCCTGCTATTTCCTGCAGCCTTACATGTTTTATCTTGTTGCAGGTGATGGGAAATCTTGACAAACCTACAAGAGCCATGACTGGGTCGAAACCGAATTCGACCTTGTGCGGTTTGAAGATTATTAACAAAAATAAAGTTGGCAAAGCAACAGACCAACTTCAATGCATGGGTTTCAGGTACTCTCTCAACTTCATAACTTCCCTGTTCACCTGTCTGTAATTGCTGCATGGCAATACATCTGCTTTGCCATTCAGGAATGATCTGTGTTAGAAGAACTGCACCTTAGCCATAATGGAATTCAAAATATGGAAGGCTTTTCTACCTTGCAGAACCTCCGCGATTTGGATGTTTTATCTATCAAGCTAACCACTATAGAAAATGTCGAAACCTTAACCAGGTAAATGATACCATGCTACTGATAGCTTCTTTTTCTCATAGTAACCAAATAAATAAAAACAGCTATTGTAAGAATATAAGCTAGACAAAATGGTTATTTCTGGCTCTTCTTTCTCATCTGAACTTGCTATATAGGTTGGAGGACCTGTAGTTGAATGACAACCAATTACCATCTCAAGCTGGGATAGAGGCTGCTTTGGCTGGTTCGTGTGAGAAGTTGATGACAATATATCTTGACCGAAATCCCTGTGTAAGTATTTCATAACTTATACATGTAATCCTTGAATGTTTCTATATAGATCAGAAAAGAGCCAAGATTCACATGCCACAGTTTATTATGGCTAAGCTGCTGCCATTCATTCCTGTGCTTTTTTTTTGTAATTTTCTAACAGTTCCCTATTGTTGATGTTGATACTGTTTGCTGTATATTGTAAAAAGAAACACTATTGATTAGGGAACTCTTGAGAAGTAACACTATTAAAAACTAAACTGTTTGATGGGAACCTCCGTAACCCTTGAATTAATTTGCTATTACAGTTCTCTATCCTGGAATTTGATCAGATAAGCTTTTTTTTTCCAGAATTGTCTTGGCTATTTTCAGAAAGCTCTGACTTTTCCTATGCATGGTCTGAGTTTCAGATGGCTTTGAGTTAGCGTGGAAACAAAATAGCAAGCTCCCCATGTATAAAAGGACTTCTTATAGGTACTGGACGGCAGTGCCGGAGCTTGCATGAATGTGTAGGGGGGCAATTCAAAGCTACGCTGCTACAATAATTACCAATAGTAGTATAGACAATTGGAATTCTGTGAAAAATCTTTGTTTTTTCAAGTTCTATCTATATAGGCTGCAATGAACAATTGAAATTCTGTCCAAGAAGAATGAACAATGTGTGGATTTACATATTTATAAGCTGTGATCCATTCATCAGCAACATCAAGCATGATACGAGAGAGGCATGAATTAATTACATGCATGCAGTAATATGCAAACCTCTAGAGTGATACAACCGGAATAAGAGAGGCCAGGACCCAGTTTGACCCCACATAGCTCCGTCCGTGCTTCTAACCGTGGGCTAACGTGCTATTGGACGCTGCTCCGGTAGCAGAAGTGACGAGAAGCTGTAGCAAACACCACAAAAAGCTAAACTATTTTTTTTTACGGAAGAGGAGTGACCAATACCTGAGTAAGGGTATGTACGTACCTCAGCCAGAGGTATAACGGCACATATTTCAAATCCCCGAAAGGTCACAAGAAACAAGACGCACTAAATGGTCGGACACTAAGTCTTGGGGCGAGGACTCTATACGCCACGAGTCTCCTAGAGTAACTCGATGGCAAGGACTCAGTTGTGCCCAGGTCACGCAAGCCATCGAGTCGTGAGGCATAGCTAGGAAGTTTATTAGTCTATGTTTATTATAATCCTACGCCTGACTACCCTTTAAAGGCTTGTCCATGCTCTGATCCCATCCCACAACATACATCCTCATTTTTTTTAACGGGCAAGGGGGGGCCGGGCGGAGCCCTCTATGGCCAACACATGGCTCCGCCGGTGCTGGCCGGTATACAAAAGTAGTTTTGACGAATATAGATATCATTTTTGTTTGTTAGATTAAGTATAAGTATTTAGAGATATGAGTTATCATCAGCCGAAGTTCAAAGAATTGTCTTCACTATGCAGGTATGCCTAAAGTGATCACCCTCGGGGAGGCCTTGCTGTCAATCTTGCAGGATGAGTTGCTTCTGCTTAATGCACATGCACAGGATAAACGGTGGCCATTTGAGTCCATGCCTTTGTACAATCATAATTCATCAGCGCCTTTTCTTTTATAAACTTATCTCATAGCCATGTACTCATTTACAATTTAAGGTTACTCCTATATTTGCTGAGGACTGAGCCGTTAACTCTTGTTTTAGATCTCGAGTAATAGTGATGATTTGAACATCACGCTCAAAACATCTTTTCTGGGTAACAGTACAACATTTATCTAGTACTCCCTCCCTCCATCCCTAAAATGATGGAAATCTCGAGGGCTAGAATAGCAGAGGCATAAAATTATGGATATACCTCTGCTGCAATCACCGCATCTGATGAATCTGAGTGCTTCAGCAGAGTTGACGATGTGAGCGCTTCTACGTTTCTAGAAAGTGCGAGAGGCTGGTGGCGACGTGGCGTATAACGTGTGGATGAGAAGTGACCGTGGATGGATGGACAGTGATGCTGTGCGGTGGGTGCATTCAGTGCTTTTTTTAGACGGATGGGTCCCACGTGAAAAAGCAAACGTCTTTCGAGTCCGTTTACATGTTTTATGAGACATGTTTTGAACCTCAGCCATCCTTTATGGGACGGAGGAAGTATATCTATATCTATACCTAATATTGAAGACCTAACATTTTCATCCATATTTTTTGTCCACCCTGTCCTAACTACTCAAGCAAACATCACTCTTATTCCGGCCATTGGCTCGTCATTTCTCATTAATTAGTTTGGAGTTGTAAAATTTTATTAGCATTGCACCACTCATGTTCAGCTAGAGCGTAATAGAGGGGAGTGCGACTATAAAGAAGTGACAAAAAACTACAAAATAAATACTATTAGCATGGTCGAAAAATGTTACCATAGACAAAATACATCAGTTGATTCATTTTGATCATCCTCGACAATTCGATGGCCTAAAAAAGCAAACAAATGACATGATCAATTTCAATTTTCCAACAAAAAAAATCAAATTTAAAATAAATACATTACATTACCTTTAATTTAATGTCACCATCAAATATGTGCTCTTACATTTTCATGAAGCGGCTAACCACGGCCTCATTCGTGACTTCCATCATTTCTTCCTTCTCCACATAGCAAATAAGGCAATTGCTCATAAATTGATCGTTGATGTGGTTTCATAAATTTGTTTCACAATCTTTATGCCTAAGAAAATCCTCTAAACTGTAACAATAGCAACTGACAATACTAATACAAGCTTCATGAGTTGATAAACCATTGGACAATGATCGTGTTCTAGTCTCTACCTTTCTCTGAGAAAAAGCAGTATGCCCTATCTTTGGTCTCACTATATTCAAGGCAACTTCCAAACTCATCAAACCATTCTGGAGCAAACCTTCTTGTCCCTCGTCCAATCTGTGTCACATGGAAACTAAACGTGCTGAGGTTGGCATCTGGCAAGGCCATTTTTCTATGTACTTCCTTCTCTTCATCTCTCTAAGATTAAGATGGTAGTCATCTATATGTTTCCACAACCCTGGATTATATTTAATCTCCTCTTCCCCGTTGATATCACATCACCAGAGACGAATTGCGGGCATGGTTGGCACTATCAGGCTCTGCCGCTTTTCTTTTGAAAAATCTTTCGAACAATTTACCTGTCATTAGTAGACAATAGCAATGCTAAGTATAAATATCTAAAACAAGACAAATCTTTGCACACACAGCATGCTGTGTAATAATAAATTATCTGAGAAAGAAATAGATCGATGCAAAAATCTACAACATAACTACACACCTACAGTACTACTGTAATACTTAGTCGTTACCGAGTATAGTACTTACGTACCTTGGCTTGAGTCCTTGATGAGTGATGTTGTGGACGCAGGACGCAGCTAGCAGCGTTGCAAATGCAGGTTCACAGCGATGCGCCATCGACCAGCCCCAGCCCCAGCCCCAGCCACCAGCCTGCGACTCTGCGAGGCCAGCCGGTAAGCGGCAGCACTTCCGGCTCGTAGGTAGCCGCGGTCTGCGGACAGACCGTCGACCGTAGACGTGCTCCGAGTTCGAGGCCTGGGATGGTGGTCGCCGATTCAGATTTCAGAAGAAGAAGACAGAGCGACGCCGACGAGAGTAAGCGATGCGAGGCTCAAAGGCTGAACTAAGCCAAGTGCTCTTAGCTGGGTTGTGTGGGTGCAGAAGATTGGCCCAAAGAGGCCAAGAGGGGTGCTTATAGGGCGAAGTCTGATAGTAATAACTTGTTTTCGATTTTTATGGTGGCCACGGGACATTATTAAGCTTCGCCCCGGCCTAACCTGTCGAGTTTGAACCTAGTCTATGCACAAGCAACACACGCATATATGTTTAGCATAATCACCCGTTTAATTGAGTCAATCTCTAGTTTTCATTATAGGAACAGTCAGTTTTTCAGCCGTTTTTTCGTTTTTATTATTGTCCTTTCGTGTCCGTGTTTCTTGGTTCGTCCGTTTTTATGCGTTTTTTTTTCTTTTCCGTCCGAGTTCTTTGGTTTCGTCCGTTTGCCCGCCTTTTGTTTTTTCCTTTTGTTTTTTTTCCTCCCGTGCGCTTCTTGGTTTCGTCCGTTTTCTTTCCTGTTTTCTTGTTCTGTTCTTTGTTTCCCATTTTTCTTCCGTGTCTCTATTTTTCTCTTCTATTTTTTCCAAATTAGAGAACGGAGAATAATACAAAGATAAAATATAATATTCTAATTTACTTCCTCCGTCCGTAAAAACATGCAACTATAGGTTGCGTACCAGAAAAAGTAGTTCACGTTTGACCAAATTTATAGTGAATAATATTTATATTAATGGCTCTAAATCAATTTATTATGACAATATATTTCATAATTAATCTAATGATATTTATTTGATATCATAAATATTGATATTTTTTTATCTATAATTGGTGTGACACTGTGCTAGAATTGCATGTTTTCTGGACGGAGGGAGTAATTTAAAATAGAGAATGGGATCTATTCCGTTCCAAGAAGAGTGTTGTTACGTGGTTCGTGCTGATATATATCTATATCTCTTATAAAGATAAACCCCACTAACAATTTATCTTGTCATGCAAAATGTCCACATCAACATCTCACTAGCACATTCAACTATCTCGCCATGCAAAGTGTCCACATCATTATCCACTAACATTAATACTTTCTTTTATATATTTGGTTAAAGTTAAAAATTTTGACTTCTCGAAAATAAGAATAACACTCTTTATGAGATGGAGGGAGTATAACTTTACCTTTGGACAGAAAGATCCCACACCTAAGGTATTGTTGTTTTTTTACTTTTTATATATATGAAGTTATCCTATTTGAATATTAATTGGTGGTTCTTTTTTTTAGAACAATATATTAGTTGGTGGTTCAACCCGTGTACCTAAGAATTAAACAAATTAAACCGTTGTGCAATCGGTCTTTTTTCCTATACTTGTGTCTTGCTATCTCCACCAAAGATTTACAATGTGAAGTCACCTCGTATATCATGAGTGGAAAGAGACACAAAATTAGAGGAGAAAAGAGCCAAGACTCACATGCCACAGTTCAAGTTCTGTTTGTCTGGTTTCCTTTTACGACTACACAAGGAAAGTGATTCGGATAGTATGGATATATAGAGGAGAAAAGATAGAAGGAAATGGTCTGGTGCCTATATCTGGCTACCGGTGCGACTTTTAGGGCACGTTTGGTTCTATTGTTAGTGTTGGCTTCACCTTGCCGAGACGAGGAGGTTGGTTGTTGGGCTAGCTATTTTTGGATTCCGTGCAAGCAAGCTATTTCCTTGCTTTTGCTAGGGAGGAATTTTAGCTCGCCTCGGTTGGCGAGGCCAGGCTCGCTTGAGCAAGCTAGGCTAGGCAAACTTAGTCACATCAGACCCTAAGATGCAGCTTAGTCACATCAGACTGTGTGAAGCGACTCAAAGCCGATGCTAGCGCTAGCGCTCCTCTAATCACGTCAATGCATGGCCACGTCATGTGCTTTGGCGCGATCAAGGTCCCATTTGGTTACCAGGGATTTTCAGAATCCAGATTAAAAAAATCCTAGAAACCTATAATCCTATCCAAACGAGCTAAATTTTGTTGGTTTTTAAGCCCTGTTTGGCTACCATGGTCCACGAGATTTCTAAGAATCTGGACAAAAGAAATCTTAGAATCCTATCAAATAGCCCAAGATTCTACCAGATTATAACACACATGCACAAAAATCAAGAAATATTAGAGATTATTTTTATACGGAATCCGAATTTTTAGAATTCCATCCAAATTCCAAACGGGACCTTAACACACAGACATGAAATCCAATGAATTTTTTTATTTGAGATTATTAAAATCCGCAGGTAACCAACGGGACCTTAGCTACATGTTATATTATTATAGAATATTAGTTTTCCTTTTTTTCACTAAAAAAGGTGTTCCCTCTACCGTCACTTCTTTTTCTTTCATCAATCCCTCGTCCGCAACTCGGACCCGAGTTCGGCCCTCCCGCATCCCAGGCCGAGCACGAGTAGGCCTCTCCCTCGCCGAACTCCGTCCGCGTCCGAGCGGAGGAGGTTGTCTGCGCCTCCCTCGCCGGAGATCCCGCTCGCGCCGAGGTGGTCGCCTCTCTCGATCCGTCCCGGGCTCCCGGCGTCCCCGTGCCCAGGAGATCGCGAAACCCTAGCCCCCATCTCGCTCCCCACCACCCCATGCCTCCCCACCGCTTACGGCGCCGCCGAAGCCGCCGCCTCCGCGGTCAAGAATCTGGTGAAGAATGCTCCCGCTCGTCGTATGTCCGTTTCCCCTCATCATGCGTCTTCTATTTAGTTCCTCTTGTTAATCGGTTGCCTGGATCGAAATCAAATAGTTCCTCTTGTTTATCGTTTATATTAGACATATTTGTTTATCGGTTGCCTGGATCGAAATCGAATAGTTCCTCTTGTTTATCGTTTTGATTAGATAGATTCCTATGTTTCAGTGGGATTTCTGGCCTCTGTCAGCCTTTCTCTTTGTTCTATCAACTTTCGATAAACACGATGATAATATGTTAGGTGCCGAGAGGACAAGGAGCGTGAGGCTGCACAGACGCAGTCTGAGGCATTAGTTCAGGTGTCGGAACCATCCTCGCCTCCTGTGTCATGCATATGGGAGCGCCTGTGGCGTGATTGGGGACGCCGATTTTGTATCAGGCTCGATCGTCAGGGATGTTTCCATACATATCCTGATGTGGGTGGGCCATTTCAGAGCTTGCCGGAAACCTACGAGGCTATTGATCGCTATCTCGAGGACCTCCGGGATCCGAAGATGTAAGTTGTCTCACCTGCGTTACAGATTTGGATTTTCCCCTATTATGCATGCATGCTTGCAGCTGATTATATTTAAGAAAAAGCTATGTAACCACATTCTTCAATGGCATAGGTCACAGTAGATAATCACAGTTTTTTTAAAAAAAATAAAAAAGAACTATGGCCAAACTAAGTTAATCTAAGATTGAAAAGTATAAGCATATATTTCTTAGTCTTAGAATTCCTCTTTTGGGACCATCTAAAGTTAACGTGAGCATTTTGTAACTTTATTTGATAGTTGTCGAAATAGTTCAAAAGATCATACTACCGCTTTGCTTTGACAAAGCAAACATAGATGCTATAGTACCAGTGTACCACATACCACTTTGTTCAAATGTTGATTTGTATTATCTGAATTTTAACCTGTACAATTAGTTAACCTTCAGCCAGCTAAAGAACGGTGGTACCATACAACAATGTTTCCTCATGTACTAAACAAAGTGGTTATAGGCAAACAATATGTTCTGTTAACTGATCAAAATAGTGTGAATAATGTGATGGGAGCACAATTAGTTGGGCCATCTGAAAATTGCAGTGGGATACATTTTTCCCTTAAAAGAAGGTATAATGCACTTGAGAATTTGTAGGCATGTCTGCATATGAACAATCTTGTATCATTTTGCTGTTGCTGTTGTTATTTACTACCATGAGCTATGTGAGGTTGGTCCTAGTCAACAACCTTCTTTGCAAACTAGTGAACCTAGTACTCCCTTTGTCCCCAAAAGAATGCAATTCTAGCTTTGTCCTAAGTCGAACCATTTTAAGTCGGACCATTTCATATAGAAAAGTAGTGATATTTGTCACACCAAGTAAGTACTATTGGATTAATCATGAAACATATTTTCATGGTATACCTATTTGGTTTCATAAATATTGATACTCTTCTCTATAAAGTTGGTCAAACTTAAGAGTTTGACTTAGGACAAAGCTAGAAGCCTAGAATAGCTTATTTTTTGGATGGGGAGGGAGTACATGGTATTGCTTTGTGTTCTCCACTTTTGGTAAAGTGCAATCTACTGATGAGATAGAATGTTCTCATCTAAATTAGGTGTGCGGAGGAAGATAAGGCTATAATACAACGTCTTTACTGGCCTGATGGCACAATCAAGAGGCGTACAAGAGGACCTGTAACTGAGAAATCCGAAATGTGTCAAATGGTTCAAGCTTTAGTGGACAAGTATAATGAGGATCATAATCTTTTGGAGGTTTGCTCTCCCTTCTGCCCTCATTGTGTGTCTTGTTACCATTGTTGCGCTGTGTCTTATTGCCTTGTTAATGTAACAATTGCTGATCTGACCCATGCTTCTTATTTCAGGGTCTTGCACACGAACTCAAAGGCGTTTTACACTACAACTCAATTTGTGAGAAGCAGAATTGGTACTATCATCTCAATTTCACTACAAAGATTAAAGGGGCTGGTCCAAATGAATGTAACCTGGACAATCTTTTCTTTGTGGAAGTGAAATGTATGCCACAAGCAAAGTTTACAGAACTGCTGCCTAACTGTTTCTGCAGAGTTAATCTGAATGACAATGGTATTATATACTCTTTATCGTAAATTAAGTACTGTTCAAATTCAGTTATTTGGTCGCACTAACTTCAACTTATCTGCCTGTAATTGTAATGTATCTCTGGCTGTTAGCATATGATCTTTAATGTGTTGAACTGTTTGTTTGCCCCTGTTCCATGTGTGCAACCTTCGTTGTCCTGGAGCTTTTTATTATTTATAATGTCAAACTGGTTAATGCAGAACAATGGTTGTGTAATGACTTTTTATTACCTTTAACATTATTGTGTGTTTGTGCTAGGTTGGTTCCTTTGCAGTTAACTTCTCTTTTTTTTTTTTGTTAATAAAGGTCAATGCTATGGTTGCACCAGAGATGGAGATGTTGGTATGAAGCACCCTAGCAGTTCTGTTGGATACACTGCTGGTCACTTGAATGTGGGTTTGCCATCTGGATACTATGGAAAGTGGAAGAGGGACTATGAGGATGAGGAGGATGATGATAAATATGTATGATGACTTATTTCCTGGGAAGCCTTTCAGTCTTTCAACATTTTTGTTGCTTCAGTTTCAATTACACGTGTTCTCCCCCACTTTTACAGGTGAAAGCTAGGGAAGCTGAGCTAAGGCAGATGTTCAAGGTAATGTCATATCTTGTGCCGTATGGTACCATTTGTACTAAAATATTTTTGTTTCTGGATTGATTCTAGTTCCTGCTTGTGTATTTGTTGTCCTTAGGGCCTTGATAAGCCAGGTGTCTTGAAGAAGCTTATCACGCCCCCTCGGTGGGCAACTAAACGAAAAGTGCTGGGGTGAAACATCACAGTCCATTGCACTTCCTTGTGTCTGAATGTATATTTCGCAAGCAATAGCCCTTTTAGTAATTATGTTATCTACCTAGGGTTCATGTTGTTAAGACACTGAAGAAGAAAGCATATTTGAGTGGCACTGAGAAACCATTTGAGTGGAGGTTGAGCTATTTGTAGCATGCTACTCTTAATAAATAAGTATCTTCGGAGTGCCCTCAGGAGACCTTTTAATATTATATGTTATCTTCCGTTGCATTGACCAACTGTTTTAGGATTAGGAGATGAAATAGCCTATTGTTTGAATACTTTCAAGGTCAAGAGTAGGGATGAAAATGGTACATATATTTTCTGACCGTATTCGAGATCAAGTTCGTTTAAAGGGGTTTAGATTTATCCGTATCTGAGTCTGGATATTCGACATCTGAGTCTGTATCCGTATTTGAATACTCAAATCGTATATTTATGATGTTGATATACAAACGTATCCCATCTGGCATAATTGAAACTATTTGTATTCGAATTCGAATCCGAATAGAAATATGAAAACAAATGTATATGAAAACAAATGTAATATCAGTGATATCTGTTCGCCGATCGTTTTCATCCCTAGTCAAGAGGATCGAACTGCCTTGAGCGGCTTGTTCTGCGGAGCTAGAGATGGCAACGGGTACCCGAAACCCGAGTACCCGACGTGTATTACCCGATAAAGAGGTGGGTATGGAATGAATTTTCTATCCGTGGGTATGTTATTGGGCAAAATTCTATATCCATCGGGTATGCGGGTACGGGTGCGGGTGTATACTACCCATACCCGCATACCCACGGGTAAGACATACCCGTAAAAATAACTAGCCAACCTCAGTTATTTTAGCGCATATAAGTCATGAATTTGGCCCATTGAGACATCCACTATATTTCTAGTAGATTGTCTTTGTTGTAATGATGCTAATAATATTTGTTAGCATGTTTGTAACTTGTTGGAAGCTTAGAATTATTTATTTTTGCATGTGACTATTTGATATTTTTAGGTAATTTTCGGGTATGTTATTGGGTACGGGTTACCCGTCGGGTGAGAATTACCCGGCGGGTACGGGTATGAAACTATTTTTTTACCCGCATGCAGGTACGGGTAACCCGACGGGTAAAATTTTACGGGTGCGGATACGGGTACGAGTGAGCACTACCCGTCGGGTACATACCCGTTGCCATCTTGATGCGGAGCTATCGTTGCATCCAAAGTTTCACGCAAGTGGGATCTGTCGACCAGACCAGACCAGACCAGCACATTGGTGCACCATTGTGACTCTCTAGTGGTCTAGTGGTGCACCTCTGTGGCTCTGTAGCTGTTTGGTTGCCTGGACCATGGTGGCCTGTCAGGGTGGCCAGAGCCAGGTTTTATTTGTGCAAAGAGGCATGCTTGTTTCATTGGCCAGTTGGCCCTAGTTGTGCAGAGTTCATGTTTGTTTGGCTGCAGCACACGTGTCCCAACCATCAACTACCCATAACTATCAATATGAGATCATGTTTGTTTCTCTGGATGGGCCTGGTGGCTCATGCATTGATAGTGCATGCAAATACAGGAGAAGAAAAAGAAAGGATGTTTAATAACTAATAGAGTTTACAAATTTTACCAAAACATGTCTACACGTTAGAGGCCAAAAGCAGCTACTGGAGGGATGCAGGTTTGTTTCACCTTGCTTTAGCTGAAGGGGGGACAGGGAGGCAGTGAAGAGGCGAAAGCTGGTGACGGCCTGAAGGGGAAGTAGATCTAGCGTCGAAGAGCACCTAGTGCTCCAGCCACCAGCAGCTCGGAGAAGGGGAAGAAGCTGCCCGCTCGATGAAGGCCCTACACACCGGCAAGGCAGAGCAGCAGAGAGGCCCCAACCATGGAGGCAACGACCTGCTTCAACCACACCGTCGCCAGGTACCGGTGGCTGCTTGAGAGAAGGGAGAGGAGGCGGAGTGAGTGAGTGAGGAAGAGGGAGGCGAAAGAGAGAAGAAGAGGAGACGACAGCTGAATAAAAAGGGCTACCAAAGTACCAAACCCTAAAGCACAGGGGGAAGGGGGGGTGGATTTCGGCATGGTGCGTGAGCTCACTAGAGCCAACCGGCGCGGGGTTGAAATGGCCTAGAAGCGCATGGCGGCAGCCGAGCCCAGGAGGATTTCGTTTCCGGGACTGGCTGAGGAACGCTTTAAAGACCGCACCATCCGAGCCCGTGTTGGCACTCGCGGACAGCAGACAGAAGTTCATGGAGGAGGTCGTCCGAACTGGTTTTGTTTTAATCTTGGCAGCAAAGTAAATAATTTCTTTCCAAAAATTCATTGAGGTCATAAGACTGGAGACGGTTCTTCGCGCCGTCTGTAGCTCAGGCTAGTCCTAATAGATGATGTCGTACTCCAAAATCCAAGACTGCCACGTAGGATACATTTGGGATCAAATAAACCTTTCAGTGCTTGTATGACACTTGTATAACTTCTCTATAGTATCACACACCATTACGGTGTCCCAACGAAAAGTCCAAAACCAATACATAGCACATTGTTTTTTTTCTCTCTCCTCTTTTATTCTTAAGGACTTGTTTAGTCCGCGAGTTTTTTTTGAAAAATGGTACTGTAGCATTTCGTTGTTATTTGACAATTAGTGTCCAATCATGGTCTAATTAGGTTTAAAAGATTCGTCTCGTGAATTTCGTCTAAACTGTGTAATTAGTTTTATTTTTTATCTATATTTAATGCTTCATGCATGCATTCAAAGATTCGATGTGACGGGGAATCTTGAAAAATTTTGGGAACTAAACAGGCCCTAAGTCACATCAACAATTAGTTCTATGTGGCAAACACTATCTCGCTCTCTCTCTCGGGCGCAGTGACGTGCCCATGAGCTTCTTGTAACATCCTAGATGTCAAGAAATAATTAAAATATGATAATGATGCATCATCAAGCATAAGTATCAAGTATTATGCCATAAATGCATTCATATTACAATAATAGTTATCATATGTTGCATTTATAGCATTGTTATGTTGCATATATCATGTCTATGTTGCATATGTGGTGTTTCAAACGTTTCAAATGTTATGTTTCATATGTTGCATCTGTGATGATTTATAAGTTGCATAAAATAATGTTAATGTTAAAAATAATTGTTTGAATTCAAGTTTTAAAAATTCAAACTTGGAGGAATTATCAAAACAAACCCATAAATAAAACTTGTCTTTGAAATGGTACAAATGATTGAGTGGTTTGAATAGAAATTGTCCATTAAATAAAAATCAAATTTGAAAATGAATTAATTATTAACTCTAAATTCAAATTTAAAATTTGAAAACCTTAGTTTCAAAAATATTTGAAATTTGGAGATGACCCCAAAAGTAAAGTTGGAGATCTCGAGAAGTTGAACAACTTTCGTTTTTGGAGATTTTAAAGTTGCTATGCAAATTTGGGTGTAATTTAAAGAAAACAAAAAATGTAAGAATGGGGTGTATTGATGCTACAGTAACCAGAGCCGTCTCTGCTTTCTCCTCTTCCTCTGTTCACCGGCGGACACCGAGGCCGTTCTCGACGCTTCGCGCGAGCGCGTTGCTGGCCACGTGGGTGAGCCCGTGAAGGCGCTGGCGAAGTCCAGAGCGTCGTCCACGCCTATATCAACCAAGCGCCAGCCGCCGTCTCTCCATTTTCTTCTCTCTGCACCGCCGCCGGCCGAGCTTCCTTCGCCGGTGCAATTCGCCGTGTCCGCTCGCCCACCGCCCAATTGCTCGTGCAGCTAGCACCGTCTCGCCTTTGCGCACTTATTGAGCCAGCTCGCAGGGCCTCGCACCACCAAAGTAGCCCGCACCGTCGTTTTCCGCCGCGGCTGCTCGCCATGGTCGCCAAGCTCCACCTCGCCGTGGCCAGCTCACTCCGCTGCACCTCCCACCTCCTCGTTTGTTATTCTGACTTCCTTGTGGTGCAGTGGTGCTTATTGACCACTTCGTTTTGTCAGACACGCGCCGGAGCCGCCGGAACGTCGTCCTGGCCGCCGGTTCTCGCCGCCGCGTCCGCCCTCGACGCCGGCAGCCTTCTCTGCCCCATCTCCGCTTCAACTGTCTAGTGTAGCAAGTTGAGGTGAGCTTCCTTGAGGTGTGCCGAGCTTTATCCGAGTTAGTTAGAGGCCGTAGCGGCCGGTCCGTCGCTGCGCCACCATGCCTGTTGCCGTCGGTGCCGCTGCTCGCGTGGTCATGCCTCCTCGGACCATCGCGAGGCAAGCTGTGGCCACCAGGGGATGCGCACAGGTCCGTGCATGCCCCAGCACCTCTCCCTCGCCGCCGACGAGCATCCACCGGCCAGAAATCGAGTCTTCTGCGGCGTCCTCTGTTCTTCATTCGCGACCAGGGACTCACAGTTCAAAGAGAAGCTTTGCCAGGGGCCTAAGTGCGAAGACCATGACTCAGGTGAATAGTGCGCACAGTGCTGTTTCTCTTTTTCCTTTTCTGGATATATGTTGAATTTGTGATTTTCATAACTAATTATTGGTACATGATAAAATCATGAAATTTTTGGTGCAGTCTCTTCATGATGTGATCTATGTGGGAAAAATATGAAACCATAAAAATCAATAGTTTTTAGATGCTTAAAAATTAGCTCTTTTAATTAACAAATGCTTATTACATGATTTTTTTGTAGGCTAAAATAAATATCCAATGGTCATGAAACTTTTTGTGTAACTGTTTTATGCTAGAATCAACCTTCACAAAAAGTTTGGGATTAATTTGGCAATGTTTAATTTAACCACCTTTTCTATGCTTAATTAATTAATTAATTAAATAAGGTAATTAGACTAAATCTCTAAATGACTTGGGTGATCTTTTGGGTTGGTTGTGGACCTCGGAACATGGCCACCTCTCCTATTCCTTGGCACTTGTTTACTCATTTGTTATGCTCATGACCAAGTATGAAAATAAAAATTAAATATGCCTTTTAGTTTGATTATGTTTTTTTTAGTAGTTGATACATGTATGAAGTCTTGATTGCCTTTTTGGATGCAATCTCTTGGGTAAAAAGAGTTAAGCTATGTATGTTTATCTATATCAAGACCTTGATCGTCTATGTTAACCTAGTCTTTCGTAATACCAACTTTTAGTTGTTTAATAATAAAAGTGTTAATGATAACTACCTTGCTCTCAGGTGCTTAAGTTAAAGATTGATGTAGTTTCATCCTTGTCTTGTTTAACTTTCATGAAGTAATTAGTGTTGATTACTTGCAACTGTACCGCAAAGGAAAATTGTACTCAAGTAGATAACTAATGTTTATCCTTTCTAAATGTCCCTTTTATGCTATGCCTTATTCATTATCATGCATCATGGCATGCATTCCATCATGTTAAGCATCGCATCATTTATATACGTGTAGTGCCTACGAGAGTGAGAAGGTTCGTGGTGAACAAATGATGACGAGGTTGGTGTTGATCAATCTTCGTAAAGGTGTCATCCACCCGTGGTGTTGGTGTTAAACTGACTTCTACGAGAACTAACCACCGCTGCAACGCAGGCAAGCCCCGGTGCATTTAAACCCTACCTTGAATTTCACAAATGTTTTATTATTTATATTATGGTTTACTGCATTAAGTAATTAGGAGTTGAGTGATAACCCAATTGCTGCATTATCATCCTTGATTATTGCGATATCAACCTTGATACCTGTTTTTACTGAAAATGCGTAGTATGCTTCGCTATGCTTAGAAGTTAAGCTTTTAAATGAAATGTTTACATAGCCATGACGGCATATCGAATGAATATTGAAATATAAGAATAAATTTGAAAGATCGGGCGGGTGGTTTGGCCACTGCTAACATGCATTGGGAAAGGAGTCTCAATGTATTGTTTCCGCCTTGTCAGTTAAGGCCCGTTCGTTGTAAGCCTGTTGTGTTCGAGACTTTGCAACTAACCTCATGTCTTAGGTAAGCCCAAAATGTTGGTGATTCCATTACGAGAACGTCTAACCTCGCACTAGGAGTGGAGAGATGGTGAGAGTAGCGTGTACCCTCGGGGCTAGAATTTGGTCGGGTTCGAGGAGTACTGTACTCTCGGGTGGCGATGGACACGTTCTGGTTTTGGGAGATCTAAATGAGGGTTGATATATGCAAGATTCGGTTCTACATATGTCGTGATGTTAGGGATCCCCAGCTGGGTATAATCGGTTCGAATCGTCGTTGCTCCTCGGTTATGGAGACTCGATCGCCTGACTTACATCGTAGTTAAGAACTGGAATTGAAAGAAAGAATGAGAAAGGTTTTGATGATAATTACTTTGATCTAGATTAGGATCACCTAGAATTGGTTAATGAACCATCAATGGTAAAAGTAAAATATTGAAGATAAGGACTTACCTTAGTAAGCTTTTCTGCAAAAGAAAATTTGATTCTTGATTACCCGTACCTTGATTCCCTAAAGCTGGCATGCCCTTGGAGTCTTTGTCTTAGTCGGGTAAGTCTTGTTGAGTACTCTCGTACTCAGGGTTTGTTAACCCCTGTTGCAGGTACTGACTGGTACTGTTAACCGAGGTCATATCGGTGGGCTCGATATGATCAGGTTGTCCTCTCCTAACTTAGGTGCTCTGCCTAAGTTGTCTTCTGTAGTTCTACTCGACTTCCGCAATATAAGTTAAGTTTGTAAAAAGTTAACTTAATCATGATTTATAAATTTATTGTTGTTATTCTTCCGCACTCTGATGTAAAGTTTTGTAACAAATGTTGTAATGTTGTAGTTACTGCTTTGTTGATCCTGGTATGAGTTGTTAAATGTAGTTTAATCGGGGTCCTGTGAGGGCACCCGACAGATCTTCTTAGGTTATTTGGTGTACATGTATCGCTGTCAGAGGTCTTAGGAACAATGACAGGTGCATGTGGGCCATATAATTTAGGAGGTTCTGCTACAGGTGGTATCAGAGCTCATACAATGGATCAACTACAACATTACATTTGAAAACTTCAAAATGAATTTACAATATACAAGTTTTTGAGCAAAACAAGCTAAAAATGGACTTCTATCTATTTTCTTGCTTGCTGGAAGACTTCATGAAGAATTTCTGATGACTCAAGTAAAAAGGCTGCAAGAAGTTCGTTAACTCGACTTTGGAAGGTCAAGAGAAGAGTCAACTTCACCGATAAAGCTCTACTGAAGTACCTGTTGAAAATCCGTTTTGTGCAATGAAGATAGTGTATAAGTAAAGTCCTACAATCTACTAACATGATGAAGATGAAGTACTCCTGACGTTGAGAAGACGTATAGGACGAGCATATCTTATATCATGCATAAAATGAGAATAAAATAATGATTAAAATTTCCCTCCTTATATTCGAGGAGCGGTTATTATTCGTTATAACTGTTCTATTGATGAATCTCGTCCTGTACCAGGTTCTATTAGTCCTTTGATGATCACTGCTCCACAAGTTCCTAATCTTTGGGGGACTTCTGGATGCACTTTATTTACCATGTCAACTCCATGTAAAACCTGGGACTACTCCTTGCATTGACTTCTCAATGTATGCATGTGTCACGTCTTGATTTCTTCCATCCTGACACATGCTATTACTTTGATATTGATCATTTACATGTGTTTGACGAGAGTTACTTTAGTTGTGCTCTATAGTGGTGTCTCGACCCATGACTAGGGTGCTGTGTTAAACCTGGAATACTCTATGATTCATGACCACACGAGTTCCACCAGAATATGCACTGGTACCGTAGTCGGTGCTCCTAAACCATTATAGCTCACAATTAATGTGTCTTCACTCGTTGGACATTCATCGGAGAATTCTAACCTCTCCAGATCCTTTGTTATTATAACCAATCTCTGATCTTGGTTATAATACTGACATTGTCAAATGAGTTACTGCAGTTGTGCCCTATGCTGGTACCATGATCAGTGACAATGGAACAGCGTTGTATCCTGGAGTTTCTTGTGACTTGCTACCATAAGGAAATACCGGACACTTGCTGTTATCAGGGTCTATGATCATGATTCCTTATAGTCCACAACTAGGATGTTTTCATTCTCTGGACGCTCCTTAGGGATTCAAAGTTATCTTTTTGAGTCCCTAGACGCCTTGTGATTGTGACCGACTTCTGATCTCGGTTATATTCTCAATATTGTGAGATGAGGGTTATCACTGTTGTGCCCTATAATGGTGCCACGTTCCGTGACCACGGTGCCACGTCGGAACCTAGAGTCTCTTGTGTGCCCGGGTCACACGGGTTTCTGCTGGGTGCGCGCAGGTATCGAGGTCTGAGGTCATGATCCATTATAGTCTCATGACTAATATGCCCTCACTATTTGCAATATGTCTTGGGAATTCATGCCCATACTTCTTTTGAATTATCTTAATCCTTGATGTTGGAACCATTATCAAATCACGGTTGTAATCTTGATCTCTTCTGTGAATATTTTCGTTTCAACAAGAAGATCCTACTTTCTTGAAAGCTGCAACAATTGTGCCCTATAGTGCTACCATGATCAGTAACAATGGTATAACAGGTATCGTGGAAATCCCTATGGCTGATCACTGTACGGGAATACGAGGTATTTGCTATAGCAAGGTCTATGACCATGATTCATTATAGTCCGCAGTTGACGTACTTACGACTCTCTTGGAATTTCTTTTTGGAGTAATCCATGTCTCCAAGATTTCTCTAAATACCTTGTTAATTACAACCGTCATTATGAAACCGGTTGTAATTCTTGAATCAATCCTTGTTGCTTTATGAACTTTCTCAAGGTTAATGTGCTTGACACATTTCCTTTTCCATTATGTAATCCCATGGGTTATGTCGTTCCCGAAATCTCGGGACGAGATTTCTTTAAGGGGGATAGTGTAACATCCTAGATGTTAAGAAATAATTAAAATATGATAATGATGCATCATCAAGCATAAGTATCAAGTATTATGCCATAAATGCATTCATATTACAATAATAGTTATCATATGTTGCATTTATAGCATTGTTATGTTGCATATATCATGTCTATGTTGCATATGTGGTGTTTCAAACGTTTCAAATGTTATGTTTCATATGTTGCATCTGTGATGATTTATAAGTTGCATAAAATAATGTTAATGTTAAAAATAATTGTTTGAATTCAAGTTTTAAAAATTCAAACTTGGAGGAATTATCAAAACAAACCCATAAATAAAACTTGTCTTTGAAATGGTACAAATGATTGAGTGGTTTGAATAGAAATTATCCATTAAATAAAAATCAAATTTGAAAATGAATTAATTATTAACTCTAAATTCAAATTTAAAATTTGAAAACCTTAGTTTCAAAAATATTTGAAATTTGGAGATGACCCCAAAAGTAAAGTTGGAGATCTCGAGAAGTTGAACAACTTTCGTTTTTGGAGATTTTAAAGTTGCTATGCAAATTTGGGTGTAATTTAAAGAAAACAAAAAATGTAAGAATGGGGTGTATTGATGCTACAGTAACCGGAGCCGTCTCTGCTTTCTCCTCTTCCTCTGTTCACCGGCGGACACCGAGGCCGTTCTCGACGCTTCGCGCGAGCGCGTTGCTGGCCACGTGGGTGAGCCCGTGAAGGCGCTGGCGAAGTCCAGAGCGTCGTCCACGCCTATATCAACCAAGCGCCAGCCGCCGTCTCTCCATTTTCTTCTCTCTGCACCGCCGCCGGCCGAGCTTCCTTCGCCGGTGCAATTCGCCGTGTCCGCTCGCCCACCGTCCAATTGCTCGTGCAGCTAGCACCGTCTCGCCTTTGCGCACTTATTGAGCCAGCTCGCAGGGCCTCGCACCACCAAAGTAGCCCGCACCGTCGTTTTCCGCCGCGGCTGCTCGCCATGGTCGCCAAGCTCCACCTCGCCGTGGCCAGCTCACTCCGCTGCACCTCCCACCTCCTCGTTTGTTATTCTGACTTCCTTGTGGTGCAGTGGTGCTTATTGACCACTTCGTTTTGTCAGACACGCGCCGGAGCCGCCGGAACGTCGTCCTGGCCGCCGGTTCTCGCCGCCGCGTCCGCCCTCGACGCCGGCAGCCTTCTCTGCCCCATCTCCGCTTCAACTGTCTAGTGTAGCAAGTTGAGGTGAGCTTCCTTGAGGTGTGCCGAGCTTTATCCGAGTTAGTTAGAGGCCGTAGCGGCCGGTCCGTCGCTGCGCCACCATGCCTGTTGCCGTCGGTGCCGCTGCTCGCGTGGTCATGCCTCCTCGGACCATCGCGAGGCAAGCTGTGGCCACCAGGGGATGCGCACAGGTCCGTGCATGCCCCAGCACCTCTCCCTCGCCGCCGACGAGCATCCACCGGCCGGAAATCGAGTCTTCTGCGGCGTCCTCTGTTCTTCATTCGCGACCAGGGACTCACAGTTCAAAGAGAAGCTTTGCCAGGGGCCTAAGTGCGAAGACCATGACTCAGGTGAATAGTGCGCACAGTGCTGTTTCTCTTTTTTCCTTTTCTGGATATATGTTGAATTTGTGATTTTCATAACTAATTATTGGTACATGATAAAATCATGAAATTTTTGGTGCAGTCTCTTCATGATGTGATCTATGTGGGAAAAATATGAAACCATAAAAATCAATAGTTTTTAGATGCTTAAAAATTAGCTCTTTTAATTAACAAATGCTTATTACATGATTTTTTTGTAGGCTAAAATAAATATCCAATGGTCATGAAACTTTTTGTGTAACTGTTTTATGCTAGAATCAACCTTCACAAAAAGTTTGGGATTAATTTGGCAATGTTTAATTTAACCACCTTTTCTATGCTTAATTAATTAATTAATCAAATAAGGTAATTAGACTAAATCTCTAAATGACTTGGGTGATCTTTTGGGTTGGTTGTGGACCTCGGAACATGGCCACCTCTCCTGTTCCTTGGCACTTGTTTACTCATTTGTTATGCTCATGACCAAGTATGAAAATAAAAATTAAATATGCCTTTTAGTTTGATTATGTTTTTTTCAGTAGTTGATACATGTATGAAGTCTTGATTGCCTTTTTGGATGCAATCTCTTGGGTAAAAAGAGTTAAGCTATGTATGTTTATCTATATCAAGACCTTGATCGTCTATGTTAACCTAGTCTTTCGTAATACCAACTTTTAGTTGTTTAATAATAAAAGTGTTAATGATAACTACCTTGCTCTCAGGTGCTTAAGTTAAAGATTGATGTAGTTTCATCCTTGTCTTGTTTAACTTTTATGAAGTAATTAGTGTTGATTACTTGCAACTGTACCGCGAAGGAAAATTATACTCAAGTAGATAACTAATGTTTATCCTTTCTAAATGTCCCTTTTATGCTATGCCTTATTCATTATCATGCATCATGGCATGCATTCCATCATGTTAAGCATCGCATCATTTATATACGTGTAGTGCCTACGAGAGTGAGAAGGTTCGTGGTGAACAAATGATGACGAGGTTGGTGTTGATCAATCTTCGTAAAGGTGTCATCCACCCGTGGTGTTGGTGTTAAACTGACTTCTACGAGAACTAACCACCGCTGCAACGCAGGCAAGCCCCGGTGCATTTAAACCCTACCTTGAATTTCACAAATGTTTTATTATTTATATTATGGTTTACTGCATTAAGTAATTAGGAGTTGAGTGATAACCCAATTGCTGCATTATCATCCTTGATTATTGCGATATCAACCTTGATACCTGTTTTTACTGAAAATGCGTAGTATGCTTCGCTATGCTTAGAAGTTAAGCTTTTAAATGAAATGTTTACATAGCCATGACGGCATATCGAATGAATATTGAAATATAAGAATAAATTTGAAAGATCGGGCGGGTGGTTTGGCCACTGCTAACATGCATTGGGAAAGGAGTCTCAATGTATTGTCTCCGCCTTGTCAGTTAAGGCCCGTTCGTTGTAAGCCTGTTGTGTTCGAGACTTTGCAACTAACCTCATGCCTTGGGTAAGCCCAAAATGTTGGTGATTCCATTACGAGAACGTCTAACCTCGCACTGGGAGTGGAGAGATGGCGAGAGTAGCGTGTACCCTCGGGGCTAGAATTTGGTCGGGTTCGAGGAGTACTGTACTCTCGGGTGGCGATGGACACGTTCTGGTTTTGGGAGATCTAAATGAGGGTTGATATATGTAAGATTCGGTTCTACATATGTCGTGATGTTAGGGATCCCCAGCTAGGTATAATCGGTTCGAATCGTCGTTGCTCCTCGGTTATGGAGACTCGATCGCCTGACTTACATCGTAGTTAAGAACTGGAATTGAAAGAAAGAATGAGAAAGGTTTTGATGATAATTACTTTGATCTAGATTAGGATCACCTAGAATTGGTTAATGAACCATCAATGGTAAAAGTAAAATATTGAAGATAAGGACTTACCTTAGTAAGCTTTTCTGCAAAAGAAAATTTGATTCTTGATTACCCGTACCTTGATTCCCTAAAGCTAGCATGCCCTTGGAGTCTTTGTCTTAGTCGGGTAAGTCTTGTTGAGTACTCTCGTACTCAGGGTTTGTTAACCCCTGTTGCAGGTACTGACTGGTACTGTTAACCGAGGTCATATCGGTGGGCTCGATATGATCAGGTTGTCCTCTCCTAACTTAGGTGCTCTGCCTAAGTTGTCTTCTGTAGTTCTACTCGACTTCCGCAATATAAGTTAAGTTTGTAAAAAGTTAACTTAATCATGATTTATAAATTTATTGTTGTTATTCTTCCGCACTCTGATGTAAAGTTTTGTAACAAATGTTGTAATGTTGTAGTTACTCCTTTGTTGATCCTGGTATGAGTTGTTAAATGTAGTTTAATCGGGGTCCTGTGAGGGCACCCGACAGATCTTCTTAGGTTATTTGGTGTACATGTATCACTGTCAGAGGTCTTAGGAACAATGACAGGTGCATGTGGGTCATATAATTTAGGAGGTTCTGCTACACTTCTCGTCGCTCTAGGAAACTCCCCCGCGTCGCTCCCGCAGGCGACACAGGGGCTCCTTGCCACGCGGTCGCCGAGCGTACTCCCTCCTCTCTCTCTCTCTCCCCTTGCCGTCGCCGGAGCGGGTGCCTAGAGGCGTAGGCCCATGAGAAAGGCGGCGGCAGGGCGCTCCTCGTCCGGGCGGTGCGGGCGGCCGTCGTGTTCCCATCCCCGGAGTGCTGGAGGCTGCCCTAGTGCTCTGACGACCGGATCTGCCGTCCCCATGGGCGGATCTGTTGTTCCTTAGTCCGGGTCGGCGGAGGCTGCTGGCACTGTCGGCGGGCTCTGTAGGGAAGGCTGCCGCAGCGAGGACGGGCTGACCACTGTCATGCTTGGGGACAAGGCGCCATGGCGAAAGCTTTGCCCATTCTTTGGGTCGATGACAACGACGCCTTCGGGCGCTGTTCACTTCCTTGGAAGCGTCTATCAAAAGGCCCTCTCCTCCTGCACGGCGTGTTCCTTCCAGGGTGTATAACCTTGACCTTCTGGTCAGGCAACGTTGGCGTCGATGGCGTCGTGCCTCTCCTTGGTGGCGTCGCTTGGAAGGTGGTGCCTTGTCAGGATGTGGCAGCGGCTGGTGTCATGGCAAGGAAGGTGGAGACCTAGCTGAGGATTCGAGGTACCTGTGTCCACAGTGGTGGAAGGCAGCCATGATGAGTGTGTTGACGCAGCGAATGGAGGGCTTCGCATCTGTTTGCCAGTGGAGGGCGACGGTCTAGAAGGACTGTGTGCCAATTGCGATCACGAAGATGGCGAGGAGGGCGGCGTGTGTGGTGCCCACGGAGTTGGCATGGAGGCCGACGTGGGAGGTGGTGGCTAGCAGATGTGTTGCTAAGGTGACCTGCGTGGAGTGGCGGCGGGCAGTCCCGCACAATGGCGATAATCCCGGTGCAAGGAGACGCTCTGATGGTTGCTGGAGTTGGTGTGTGGCAATTCTACCTTCGATGGGGCAGCTAGGTTGCCGGAAGCGACAGGGTGCGTGCATGGATCTCGGTGGTCAGGGTTGACTTGGTGAGCGCCAGAGGCAGTCGTTCATGATTGTGTCGGCAGCTTGTAGCGGACTACGGTGGCTACCCCTACTTAATAGTGGCTCGTCCGGCGTGGGACAACGTCTTCAGAGGCGACGCAAGCGGATTCGATTGTGGAACGGATACACGACTTGCAGTGGCCTGCGGTGACTAGCTCTGCTTCGTAGCGGGCTACCCCCGGTGTGGGACTTCGTCGGCAATGACAGCGTGAGCTGTAACGACGACGTTTCATTTTGGCGTCTTCGTCGTCCGGGGGATGGCGATACAATGTGGTGACCGGCTGATGGTGGTTTGGAGGCGGTGCGGTGTGCGGCTTCTTGAGTTCCGGCTCTTTCGGCTCGGGTCGATGCCCCAATCCGACCGCCCAGAGTTTTTGTTTCTCTTTGAGTTTGAATTTGGCACGTGTTGAGGTCTCAATCCAACCGGCCCGAGTTTTTTTCTCTTTGTTTGTTGTTGTTGCGGTTGTTTGACTCTTTAGGGCATGTTCGCTTGTCTTATAAGCCATACTTTTTCAGCGAGCGAACAATATTTTTCTCTTACAACAAATCAGCGAGTAGTACTTTTAGCCATGGCTTATCAGCTAAGCGAACAGAGCCATTGTTGCTCTGTTGTATTTACCCAGTCTGGGTTTCTCCTTTTTAATATAGTCGGCAGCTCTCCTGCCTGATTCGTTTCAAAAAAAAAAAGTTCACTGCACTTGCTGCATGGAAGAGACTAATGCACTGCACTGCACTTGCTGAAAACCTCATAAAAACAATATATTTTCTTGCATAATTTTATTATTTTGTTCTTGAGTCAACGCGATAAAATTTATGCAGCAACACATGGTGTATCATCTAGTTCAATGAAAACCAGACTGGATTCTGTCCATATAACTAGATGCCCATGCAGCACGAGTAGAGATGGGACTTGGGCCGTACCATGCTAGGCACGGCCCTCTCGTGCTTCAAAGCGAGCACAACGCTTTAGATGTGGCCTCTAGGCATGCGAGGTACGTTGGGTTGTGCCATATAACACGATAAGTCTTCCTTCCGTCCAAGCACGGTTGTCCGCTCGTGACATAAAAACTATATTTGATATGTATCATAGTCCATTAAAAAAATTAGATAAGAAGTAGTATAAAAAATTGTATCTTAATGTTGTATAGATGTATTTATATGCCATTTTTGCCGGCCAAACTCAAGCCAAAATTCGGACCGGATCATGCACCGAAATCTTAAGCGTGGCATGGTCCTTGTGTCATGCGGTTCGTGCTTTGGGCCTCGCCACGGCCCAGACTCTGATGGCATGGCCCAAGTTCAAGGATCGCTTGCGGCCCCGCGCGTGCGGAGAGGCGCTGCCTGCAGTGCCGCTCCCATTAAGGTGAAGATGCAGGACTTGCCCCTGCATGATCTCGCCGCCTGCTGTGTGCTTCACAACTCCAATTAAGGTGAAGATGCCGGCCCACACTGAATGCAGTACGAACTCGATGACGAAGGGGGCAACGTCATTCGCGATTCAGCACGACAGCACTGTTCTGTCCCTGCCGTGAGTCCACAGAGGCAATCGCTGTGCTGTTTTGCTACTCGAGCGTGCCCACGTTAAAGTAGTCTAAATCCTTCCGGCCAGTGGCGGATGCAGGATATAAATCAAGGGGGGCTAAAATAATAGAGATGTTGATTTGCATGAAGATTTAATGATGATTTAAGATTTTTTTCTACAGTAATTTAGTGGTACATAAAGTCATTAGGGGGTTGGGCTCCAGCCCCCCTTAGATCCGCCGCTGCTTCCGGCCGTACTACTGACTACTAGTGCTCGGCCGTGCCGTTGCCGTCGACCTCCACCCAGGATCGAGCCGTCGATGCTGTCAACCTTGGCAGATTGCTCTTTAGTCGCTCCGGTCGCAAGAAGCAGTGACCGCCTCAAGGGGATCAGGGTTCAGGGCAGCGAGAGGGGATGGAGAAAACGGGAGGTGATCCGACTCAGGGCGGCGAGATGTGCGACTGGAGCGCGGTGGAGGGGGCTGCCGACGTGGGGAACAAGGGCGAGGCCCGGGGCTTCGATTGCCCGGCTTCTTCACCTAGTCTGGGAATTGATCTTCCATTGGTCCGCAGTTCGAGAATGAGGAATCAGGGAATTGATCCAGATAAAAGGCCTACATTTATGGAAGATTCATGCTAGTTATTCGTTTTTTCATCAGTAAGTAAAAAACACTTATTGAAGAGTTGGACGTTAGAGTTTTGCCCCCTTAAAAGGAAAGGGTAACAAAATTAACCACCATTTAGAATTTTAGATGTGCACGTTTGGATCTTAGACTAAGGGGTGTTCGGATCCAGTGACTAAAGTCTAGGAGGTGCCACGTGGGGGCGTTGCATGGGGTGTTTGGATACTAATAAAAAAAACAAATTACAGAATATGTCAGTAATTCACGAGATGAATTTATTAAGCCTAATTAATCCATCATTAGCACATATTTACTGTAGCACCACATTGTCAAACTGTGGACTAATTAGACAAATTCATCTCGCAAAACAGTCACCATCTGTGTATTTAGTTTCGTAATTAGTTTATATTTAATACTCCATGTATGTGTCTAAACATCTGATGGGACAGCGACTAAAGTTTAGGAGGTGAATCCAAACACCCCCTAATGCTCATGCTCGGGTGTCCGACCGTCCGGACCCGGAAAAAAACAAATCAAATGTCCCCACTCCATGCCACCATCCCCTGCAACGCCTCCATATTGCGCCGTGGCCCACTCTGGCGCGCCGCCACCGCCATCTCCCGCGGTGCACCCCATCCCCCGCGGCACCTCGGTCCCCTTTCGCGCCCAGGCTAGGCCGCCAGGAGAGGCGGCTGTCGCTAGCTGGGCGCAGGCGCAGCTGGCCGCTGCCAGGCTGCGCCACCATCATCAGCTGTCGGCTGGCTTGAATCGGCCGTTCTCCCGCTTTGCGCCGCGTTGTACAGAATAAGGGTGAAAACGTATATTGCAAGCCTTATGTTTCAAGTGTTTCAGATGTTTCATAGGTATGTTGTAAATGTTTCACATGAATGTTGTAAAAGTAGATCAAGATGTTACATATGTTGCAATGGTTGTACACGTATGTTGCAAGCTTTTGTTCCCAATGTTTCATCTGTTTTCCAGATGTATGTTGCAAATGTGTTTATTTGGATGTTGCATATATTTCACACGTACGTTGCTGTGTTTTATCTAGATATTGCGTATGTTTTACAATGATTTTTCATGTGTTTCCGGGTGTTTTGCATGTGTTTCAGACGCATGTTTCAATATATTTCATCTTCTTCAGCTGTATGTTGCAAATGTTGCATGGGGATGTTTTAAAAATAGATCGGGTGTTGCACATGTTTCAACGACGATGGTAGCTGGTGAACAGTGGCCTGCCATAGGTCCTTGCCTTCTCCTCTCCTCCCCCTCCCATTCCCCTCTTCCCTCCATCTCGCCTCGGCATTAGCGTTGGAGTGCGAGTCGTCGAGTTTGCTGCGTTCGGATGCAGACGCTGGTGTGGGATGGGATGCAGGGCTTGGGGGACGTGGGATGGGATGTAATGCGAGTGCAAGGGGGCATGGGATGCAATGCGGGCGTAGGTGCGGGAGCGGCGTCCGGACGAGTCTTGCAGCCGGACATCTGGGCGCTAGCCCCAAAATAGGTAGTAATCTCGCACCAGCAACAACATTCTCTTACTCGCCGGATAGATGAATTGGTAGATGGCTCTTAGCGGCAAGAATCCATTGATGAAGGAAAAGCTAGGTAACTCTCCATAACCATAGTGTGGCCCTTTCAGTAGGCAATAGTAGCATGTTCCAACTCAATAGCTAACAAAGCTTGCCACTAACCTAGCCATGAGCCAAACAAGCATGACATGGCTCGAATGGGCCAGTTTAGCCAGCTGTGCTGTATCTCAGCTCAGCAAAAAAAAAAAAGGGTACCTTTGGTGCTTAAGAACAGGCACCTAATCGCAGCAATAGGACAGGGTGCTCCCTCTGGTAGAAGAAATAAAAACGATGTTTTCATCTCTTGGATCTTCTTCAGGCAAAGATACATGTGCTACAGAACAGTTAGTGTCTAAGAGACAGCAACCAAGAACTCTGGTCTGATATGTTACTTATTCTACCTGTGTACTCCGTAGTGTACACTGTAAACAACTATAGCCATATGAAATTAACTCGAAAACTGTCTACATCAGTCAGGTTACAACCGCACTATCAACAGAACTGCATAATTGCGTACTAACTCGATCTCACCTCTTTTCCTTCCCATCCAATGCATTCCTTACTCAACAGAATCACTTTGCTCTGAATCTGGCACTTTTTCAGTCAAAACAGGTGGTGCGCCGCAAGGCACTCCTCAAATCTCTTTCACGATGCTCAGCTAGCCTGAAGAAGCAAATCAACAAGCGTAACATTCTCTCGTGTAGCAAGCATCCGGTGGGAGTCTGATCTCCGCAAGATTGTATCGGCAGCAGGGATGAGCTGTCGTTCTCCAGGCTCCCTTGGTGTGGTGACTGATGTGGCTGAATGATGGGAGGCCGTTGTTTCACTCCGGCAGGACGAGGATGGTGTTTGTTGTGTCTGAAAAATGTGTCTATATCCAGGCTTTTGTTTCGTTATGTACCACATGTAGTGTGTCACTCTTCATTGGACCTTTGGCTGGGAAGTGTCGAGTGTTGGTCCTTGGTGGTTCCAGTCGTTGAGTTCATGGTCCTATTTGTGTTCAAGTTTCAGTTAGTAGCTGTTCGGGGCTTGCTTGGTGTTGCAGCCCCCGGGTGTCCTTTATTTCTAAGTGTTTAGCAACTCAAGAACTTTTCCTGTGTTATCTTGGAATGTTCGAGGCTTAGGCGACCCGGGTAAGTGCTCAATCGTTCGTGACGCTTTTACCTCTGCAATTTGATTATGTTGCTGCGAATGGGTCCCGTGGCGGTATTGTTACTGCATGGGATCCAAAAATGTTCAGCTTGAGCAATACTCTCAAACATTGCTATACTCTTACGGTGGTGTATCTCGGAGCACTTTCTTACCATCACAAATGTTTACGCCCCTTCAGACCACCGGCACTCTCGATGATCGCTTATTAAGCAAGCAGCCGTCTCAGTACAGCCGCCGCCACCTCTCCGCCACCCACCATCACTGCCGGCGTCGCATCTAGGGCCCCTCTCCTTCAGCTCTGGTGCGTTTGCCGGTGACAAAAAGGGAAGGGGACCCATCTTTTTTCCGTAGTTTTCTAGTGTCTTAGGGTGGAGTCCAAATAAATTTTAGGCGAAATCAGATGATTTTCGCTCAGGATCATGTATCCTACGATGACTTCGGTGATTGCCACAGTGAGGCAGGCGTCGATTTCATCGTCAAGCGGCCATTTTGTGGCCTTTATCTGCAAGGGAGGGGTGCTTCTAGAAGCCCCCTACGAAGATAGCGACTTTGGGTCATCGATCTCATCGTCGATGGTCGCGGAGAGGAAATTAAGGTCTCGAGGTGATGATTTTGCATCTTATGTTGTACTCGACGATACAACTGTCGATATTCTTTCAGCGATTTAGATGCGATTCGGACATGTTCCGAAGCATTGGATCTTGTAGCATGTCCAATGTTTTGGGCTTAACTATTGGATTCGGCATAAGGACTCACTACGTAGAAAACCATTTGTAGCAATGCCACATTTTTTAGGGGCGGCTCTATTTTGAGTCGCTCATACAAATGGTTCCCAAATGAGTCGCCCCTACAAACCGATTTGTAGAGACGGTTGGTGTTTTTAGCCGCCTTTACAAATGCGTCTATTTGTAGGGGCGGCTTAATATCCAGCCGTCCCTACAAATCCGATTTGTAGCCCCTACAAATAGACGCCGAATATTTAAAATTAGGCATTAAAATTTGAATTTTTCAAACGGCCTCGGATGGAGAAATGACCAAAATAAAAGTTGTAGCTCTCGAAAAGTTATAAAACTTTGTTGTTTATAACTTTTACATTTGAATTCATTATATGCTTCAAAATACTATTTGAAATTCAATTTTAAATTGTTGAAGAACTCTGATTCCTCTTTTTAATCTCTACCAAAAACTTGTAACTAGTTTTTCTCTCTCATGCTAACTTCAAATTACTTGGTTTTTTCCTAAAATTTTCCAAAATCATGCTCTAATAAGTTATTATATTCTTACTGCTATTATTTTGGTCATATTTTATTGTGAACATTTTAAAATTTTGAATTTCAAAAAAGACAACTTCAAAGAACATTTTAAAACATCAAATGATTTCAGCTGAAGAAGTCGTGAACATAAAAGTTGTTGAACTTATCAAGATCTACTACTTTTATTTTAGTCATTTCTTCATTCGACAAAGTAATAGTAACATTGTTCATAAAATTTACATCTCTCTCATATAGTTTATGAATACAAGAGAGATATATAAGATTTATGAACAATGTTACTATCATTATGTCAGATGAACAAATGACTAAATGACTCAAATCAAAGTTGTAGATCTTGATAAGTTATACAACTTTGTAATTGACAACTTTTTCATTTGAATTCATTTTACCCAGGAAAACTACGTTTGAATTTCACATATTTGAAATTTGAATTTTTCAAACAACCTCGGATAGAGAAACAACCAAAATAAAATTTTTAGATCTCGAAAAGTTATGAAACTTTATAGTTAACAACTTTTTTATTTGAAATCATCTTGTCATGGAAAACTAAGTTTCAATTTTCAAAAATTTGAAATTTGAATTTTTTAAATGACCTCGGATGGACAAACAACAAAAACGAAAGTTGCAGACCTTAAGAAGTTATACAACTTTGTAGTGGACAACTTTTTCATTTGAATTCAATTTGCCAAGGAAAACTACGTTTAAATTTCTCAGATTTGAAATTTGAATTTTTCAAATAACCTCGGATGGAGAAACAATAAAAATAAAAGTTGTAGATCTCAAAAAGTTACGAAACTTTGTAGTTGACCACTTTTGATTTGAAATCATCTTGTCAACGAAAACTACGTTTGAATTTCTCAAATTTGAAATTCAAATTTTGTAAACGACCTCGGATGGAGAAACTACCAAAATAAAAGTTGTAGATCTTAAAAAATTATGAAACTTTGTACTTGAAAACATTTTTATTTGAATTCATTTACGGCCTCAAACAATCAATTTATACTTAGTTTAGTATAATATGTGGGGAACCAAAATGGATTATAGACACAAGTGACAAAGGGGTGTTGTGGAAGAGGAGGGCATGTGCGAGTGGGAGGTCGTTGATTCAAAGACCAACAACCGCATAGCGCACGAAAAATGCCGCGACTTGCGACTTCGACGGAGCGAGCGGGGGTGGCTGATTAGTGGGGGCCTCCCTAGATTTTAAAAAAAATCTTTTGTTTTTTTTTTGCCATTTTTTGAGGTCTCGAATCACGATTTTTTAAAAATGATTTGTAGGGACAACTCCATATCTAGCCGCACGGCTCAATATCCAGCCGCCCCTACAAACTGGGCATAGCCATGGTGTGGTAGGGGCGACTGGCAAAACCGCCCCTACAAACCCTTGTGAGCCGCCCCTAAAAATCCTTTCTGTAGTAGTGACTACACTTTGGCTCCGGCATACGAGGGAAGCCATTGGGGAAGAAGACGATGGAAGAATCTGGATAAAATATTATATATTCTTTATTTCATATTTTTTTCATTCATATGTGATTTGGGGATGTAAGGTGCCAAGATTTAATATAAGTCCCCCTTCCCTTTGAAAAAAACCACCGGGACTCTCACCAGTTCCTTGCTGATCTCGCTAATCTTCAGCGTTTGATTGATGGGCCGTGGGTTATTATTGGTGATTTCAATCTCACTAGGAATGCTCCTGAAAGAAGCAATCAATCCTTAAACCTCTCCCTTGCCAACATCTTTAATGATATAAATACATGACTTAGGTCTAGTGGAAGTAAGCTTGGTCAGAAAACACTACACCATGACAAATCAACAACCAAATCCCATCATGGCCGGCTGGACCATTCTTTCACTAACCTTGATCATAACAGGTCCTTCCCTTCTACTACCCTTTAAACTTTACCCCGCCCAACCTATCAAAGCCCGAGATAGACTAGGAAATTGTACTCTTGGGCCTTTTTCTATTACTGCAGCAACTAAGTTTTGTTGTACCTACCAAATCCTAGTGGCTAAGGGGCTATTGTTAGGGGTAGGGGCAGCTGCGCCTACTCCCTTCCATGTTAAAAGGCCCGACACCTAATAGGTTTGAGAACCTCTATGCAATTCACAAACCAAGGGGGTATGTAGAAAGGAATATTGCCTCCTCCCACCTCCCTTATAAATAGAACCCAGGGGTCCAAGGCAAGGGGATTCTCTCTCATTCTCCAAATAACCCGGACCTAAGCACTTCCTCTCATTCCACTTTTCTTGTGTGGGCCTAGCACCTTAGCTTTCCCTTCACCGCTTGTCTTCACCGCTTGTCCGGGTGAAGGTACAAGAAAAGGGCTACGACCCAACATTTATGGCATCTAGAAAACAGAATCCTTCAGATATTGATTTCCCCCTGCTAGAATACAAGTTTAGGGCTTCCGGCTCTGTATTCCACCAAAATTTATGATTGGTTCTGTATAGCAACCTTTGCGTCTATTCAATATGTGATTAACAGAGAGTAGTGAATAATCACCAAAACTAGTGAGTAGCAATTAATGACACATGCTGCAACAAAGATAACTGGACGTATTAGGATATACAAAGCAATAATCTAGTAGAGTATGATGCTACAGACCTACCAATTTTAGATGTTTTGTCACTAGCTTTAGATGGTATGGATCCCTTAATGATGAGAAATTTAGACCTCCTAGTTTCACCAGAATGAAATTGGACCTCCTAGATTCACCAAAATAAAATTGGCCAAGAGAAGTATTTCATGAAATAACTATTTGCACAACATGTTAGAAAACAACGAGGTTTAGGAATGAAGTTCTCGGTTTCTGATTATTACCTCTGCTATTTTCATTCATGAGAGAATTCTACATGTGGATATTGGTCAAAAGGAAACAGAGATCCGCATCACCAATCAATGCCGCTAAATTCAAGAGGCTCCTCCTCTCATTTAGCGGGTTAGATACAAACTATGAAACCCCTTACAGAGCCTCCTTGGTTATCCTAAGCCTCCTCCCAAAATTTGCATAACGAAAAAACCATCAAAAATTCCAATCCAAGTTGGATCCACACAAACAAGGTCCAAGAGCTCTGATATTATTAAACACTCTATCTAGATGGGAGGTCATCTAGCATACAGGAGGGCCCTTGCCAAGAGCCTATTCTCCAGGGATGCAATCGCAAGAGTGAAGATCCGATCCATTCGATCCATGGCTCCTTCTATGTCAAAGGTGGGGTAGTGAGCGGACGGCGGCGGACGAGGTGAGCGCAGACCATGGAGACGGCTGATGAGATGAGCACAGAGGAGGTAGACAAGGCATTCTTGATCTCTCGAAAGCCAACGGCCAACGCTCGATGCTTATGAAGCTTCGAGAAGCCTAGGGTTACGCTAAGGCAGGGGATCAATGTGATGGTGGCTTCTGGGCGAGAGGACACACAAAATTAGGGGCTTGAGCTGCGGGGGATATATCCATGTCGTGATGCGCATTGTTACATGCTGCTGGGCCCATGTAGCCAATCAGATGGCATATTTACTTGTGGCCTTCATTTATGACTTATTCGTTCTTTGTTACTAGCGCGTCCAAATTTTCCCAAACAAGTTGCCAAATGTAAGATCAAAACCATCACGTCAGCTGATTTGCATCGTGAGCAAGCAGGTGTGGTGTGGCACACACATATATATTCAAGAAAAATTGTCTATGAGGAATGAATAATAATGCACATGTGACACATAGATGAAAACAAATTCATAATATGAGAAAGTATTTATTTGCGTGCCAACGGCCAAGTGTACGTGGATGACATTATCTTTGGTTCAACAAATCAATAATTTTGTTAGGAGTTTGAAAAGATGGTGGCTCTAGAGTTTGAGATGTCTACAATTGGAGAGTTGAGTTAATTCCTTAGTCTTCAAATCAAGTAAATGAAAAATAGAACCTTTGTGAATTAAGACATGCTCAAAAAGTTTGGAATGAAGGAAACAAAACCAATTAGAAGTTTAGAATACCAATGGGCACAAAATGCCATTTGAATATGGATGCTAGTGGTGAACCAGTTGATCAAATTAAAAGGTGTATCAATCTATAATTGAAAGCTTACTCTGTTTGATCACTTCAAGATCGGATGTGATGTTTAGTGTATGCATGTGTGCAATATTTCAAGCCTCGCCAAAAGAGAGTCACTTTACCGCGGTGAAAAGGATATTAGGTATTTGAAGCATACACCAAGTGTTGATTTGTGGTACCCCAAAAGATCACATATGAGTTAGTTGGGTACTTAAACTCAGATTATGCATGATGCAATGTGGATACAAAGAGCACATCGAGCACGTGTCAACTACTTAGAAGATCACTTGTCTCATGGTCCTCAAAGAAACAAAACTCGGTTGCACTATCAATGACCGAGGAAGAGTACATATCTACAGGAAGTTTTTGTGCACAATTGCTATGGATGAGAGAAACTTTGTTGGATTATGGAATCAAATTTGATGGTGTCATTGCTATATGATAATGAAAGTGTTGTAAAGATTGCCACCAACCCGGTACAACATTCAATAACCAAGCACATTGATATTCGCCATTACTTCATAAGAGATCATCAAGCAAAAGGGGATACAAAGATTGAGACCGTGGGCACCAAAGATTAACTAGTCGATATATTGGCCAAGCCACTTAATTAAGAAGATTTTGCAAGCTAAGAAATGAATTGAACATTCTAGACTTGTCCAACATGAGTTAATTGCACTGATATATGACTAGCCTCTCCTCTGACTTGTATAAATATACAAGTCAGAGGAGAGGCTAGTCATATGCATTTTATGCAAGTCATAGTGGTAAAATTGGTTGTGCATATGCATTTTATACCTAACTAGATCTGGATAGTGCATTTTTAGACATAAATTAGAACATTTCTTGAAAAATAAAATGGTTTGAGTTCATGTTCTACCACTATGACTTGTATGTTTGATTGGTAATGCATGACTCATTCATGAGAATGTGAACCCAAGTGTTTGCATTATGTTGATGAGATATACAGGTGACAAATTCAACCTCAACAAGATAGTGCTCAAGTGTGTGAAGAAGCTCAAAGAGGGTTCAAATCGAGTTTTAAGCTTATGCAAATCAACTAGTTGAAGCCAAAGAGAAGGAAGCTCGAGGAAACAATATTAGAAGATTTCTAGTGATCCTCTCCTTTAAGTGATCATCTCCATAAAGAGTGGTGTCTTCCAAATATTTCAAGTGTGTCTACCTCGACATTTCAAGCATATACATCAAGTAGTGTCATATTATGTGGAAATTTATGATAAAGGGGGAGAAGATGAACACAAGGATATAAAGATGGGGGATAATTGGAGATGAAGAGCAAGATTGAAGAAGTTGGGTGACCAAAGATGTCAAGACAGGGGGAATTGGAGATGAAGAACAAGATTGAAGAAAAGAGAGGGATCAAAATTTGAAGAAGCACACAAGTAGGGTGGGCAAGCTCATGTATACTTGTTTGTTGCATTTGTGGGGTGCAACTCAGATGTTTGCTTGCATTTGCAGTAATAGCATATATTGTTTTATTTAGTGGTATCTTTCTTGTGTCTTGGTAGCTAAACATAGGCTTGAATGATGAATTGCAAGTATTTTTTTCAAGTAGTATAGCTAGAGCCTACTTTTGTAGTTTTTAAGTCGTATCTAGAACCCTTCCTCTTAATGTTGATCTCACAAGGTTTCTAGTGTTTTTGCTATCTAGCTAACCAAGGTGCTAAGGACAAATGTTCACAAGTGATATCCACGACTTCAAGTGGCATACAAAGGTTATTTCTATACACCTTAGTATCATTTAGCAGTATTAATTCTCTGACAATTCCAATATAACATATGTGCAAGCTTGATAGGTATATTAGACCCGACAATCGCGGAACTTTGTGACTCTGACCTTGATAGGTACATTAGAATTGATGACGCAATATTTAAGGTCCTCGTATTTACTATTTATTCTCATGTTTCGTTGCATTTCTACAATGATAGCTGTAACACCCCAGTGTTAAGCATGCATTTTTACACTTGCATTTCATGGGCATAAGCATAATTTATTCATACATGAGCATTAACACAAGTAACACTTGAAACATGCATTCGAAACATCTGGAACGTGTGACATGTGTTAATGAAACAATGCTTGTTATCTTATGTTGCATGATGTGTATGTTTTATAATTATGCTTGGTTAATATAAGTGGATGCTTTGTTGGTCACTAAATTCACCTAGACATGTTTAGGGTGCAAAATGAAATAAGTGAAATATTGCACTTATAACCTTTGCAACACAATGTTTCAAGTTTAGAGTTGAAATGTTTCAGTAGTACAAGTGGGATGTTTCACATGATATATGATTAGACTTTGTAGTTTTAATAATGAAGTTGTGCACCTATGATTATAACAATACTTGATTCATGTTTAGGACATTAAATGACACCATATTCATGTTAATAACTTTGGCTAATAAAGTTTTTAATTAATGACATGCTAATGATTGACCTAGAGGTGGCTTTGTTTGGTTTAAATTATAATTAAAAATATAAAAGGAATTTGGCTTGGAGTGTTATATATGAAATGTCCAGATTAAATATCTCTACAACTTTCATGTTTAGTCCAACTTTTGAAGCTGCTTGGAATGACTCAAATTAGTGTTGTATGCGGTTGTTTCATTTCAAAAGAATTTAAAAGAGGCAGAAAGTGGAACGGGCCGGCATCCAGCCATTTCGGCCCAAGCTACCCAGGCGGCCTGCTCCACCCAACGCGCCTGCGCGCGCTGCGCCCCGGCCCGCGTCGCGCTCGCAGCCCAGCATCACCACGCGCCGAGGCCCAGCTCGCCTCGCCCTGCTCCCGCGCGCCCACGCGCTCCGACCCGCGCCCGCCTTACCTCGCACCGTGCTCACCGCGTGGTAGCGCGCCACCGGCGGTGGTGGGCGGTGGTCAGGCTCCCGACCGGCCTTAAGGCCTGTCCGAATGTCGTCCGGGTTCATCCCCTCGTCCGCACCCCGCCCTGCTCCCTGCCTCTGCCTCGCTCTCACTCTCACAAGAGCGGCAGCAGCAGCAGCGGGCGACGCCACCGCCACCATAGCCATCGCCACCGGCGCCGAGCTTCTCCGCAACGCCCGCAGCTCGCGGTGCCGCAGCTCCATCCTCGCGTGCGCTCTTCCGCCAACTCCGCGAGAAAGGGCCACGGCCCCTTTCTTCTTCCGCACCGATCTGCCATGACCAGAGCTCGGCTTCGCTCCGACGACCTTGTCCCGCTCCCTCTTCTCTCTCCCTTTCACGTGCACGGTGTGTCTCCCAACCCCGCGCATCCACTCGCACCACCTCATCGCCATCCTCACCGAGATGCATGCCGAATTTGGCGTCCGTCTTCACCGCTGACGTGGCGCCACCGCAGACCATCGTGGTTGCGCCCCTCTGCTCCTTCTTCCTCCCTCATTTCAAGCACTTTGGCTCTGCCTCCTTCTCGTGAGGCTCGCGCGCACCTCGCTGTGCCTTGCCATCGCCGGAAACGGCGTGGCCACAGCGAGCCGCACCGCCGTTCGCCACCACACCTCGCCACCATAGCTCCACACTGCATCCGGCCCCGTTTTCCACCTTGCTGTGTTCGCCTCACCAAGAGGAACCTCCTGGCGGTGGTGGCGCAGCCGGAGGGCTCGCCGCCGGCGAGATCTGGCCGGCGGAGCTCCTCCCCTGCCTCTGGTCGCTGTCAAGTGGGGTCAAGGGCCCACTGTCAGCCTCAGGGGATAAGCCTGGGTGTAGATCCATGTGACTCTAGCGTTAAGGCCCATTTTCGAATTTAAATGATTTTGGAAAATGATTTTCAGAAAAAGAAGTAATGCTTGTGTAAATTATATCTTGAGCTGTGGGTGTCCAAATAAGGTGAAACAAGTTGTGTTGTGTTTCTAGTGAATAGATCTATCTGTTAAAAATGTGAAATAGCATTTTTGTGATACTTTTATATAGAGTTTTATTTAATGTGTTAAATGCTTGTGATCTTTGGAAATGTGTAGTAATTAGAATAGGGGTCAGAAAAATGTGAGGCTTGATTTGTTTGATAGATCTTGAGGTGTAGAATCTGTGGTAAAATTTTGAGGTGCTATTATTATGGAATAAATTGTACTTATTATTTAAATTGCTTTAATGCTGATTCTTGTGGCATTTTTAGTAAATAAAATATGTATAGATAAATCTTGAGAAAAATTGTGAGCTGCTCCTGTACTATGAAGTAGGTAAGAAAAATAGTAAATCTATGGTTTGACACTTTTCATAGAACAAACTATTTTCATGCATGCTCTGCCCTGCTATTTGTCATTTTTTTGTATAGGTCAATATGCTTAGAATTTTGGCATGGTAGTTTTATGATAGGGTCCAGAGAGCATGTTTAACCTGCTGTAATTTTTATAGAATGTTTGGAGCTCTGGAAATATGTGGCCTAGTTCTATGCATTTCAATAACTATAATTAAAATGAATTGTTACATGTGATGTAAATGCTTCATGGCACTTTTATGTACTTTTGTGTCATGAGTAACTTGCTGGTGTGTTTGGCCTGGTTCAACTTAAAATGCCATGTGGTCATTCATGTGTACATGTATATTTGGGTACAAACTTGAATGGTGTAGGTGTGTATACCTTGTTAGTGAGCATGCATATTTGCTTGTGAGTGCATGTAGCTCTGTGATGCTTGCTACAAAATGTTTAGAGAAACATGATGTTAGCTACATGTGATAAGTTGCTTGTCTTATGTTACTTGATCATGATGAGTCTGTGTTATAAGTACTAGAGAAGAAATATGCAACTACTCGGTCAAATAGAGTTAATTTGCTTATCACCTGAATGTAGCTGCTTGTATGTATGCTCGCATTCACGTCATCATGGCATATGCAAGTCCTTTCAAGTACACTCCTTATCATCATGTACGCTTATCGCACTTCATGCATTCATACATCTGTATTGTCGCATCTCATTTAGGTACGCTAGGTGCATGAGAAGCACATGGTGTGGAACCGAACCTGAAGACGGTGTTGGTGGACCATCCCGAAGATGGAAGGACTGGACACGTGCTAGGATCGGAGGTGTCGACAAGACGGCGCAACTAACTGACTTGGCTAGGTGTCAGATCCCAGGCAAGCCCCAGAGCATTCTAAGCCTCCTACTTTACAAAAGCAATTGAGTATATATATATATATGTTATATATGTATTGTTGCATTAAGTTATAGGAGTTGATTGAAAACACTTGCTGCATATATATCCTTTCCTTGTCCCATAAATATGCCTGAAATTCTATTTTAGTTCAGGATCGAAAATATTGCTTAGCCCTGCTTAGACCGGTAGAGATCGGTGATTTCCTGTCACCTGAAATTATAGGTGGTTACGGGAATACTTTAGCTATAGAATGGATGTTATCCTGGAAATAACCAAGCATTGATGAATAATTGGAGACCGGACAGAATAAGTATTGGGCAACCAGACAGGGTTCTGGGGTGCTTGTAGTTTCCGTCTGTGTCGATTAAGGACCGACCGTTGTTGGCCCTCGGGTCATGTTGAATGCATGCCTCACATTTAGCTGGCCGGATAAAGTACCTTCCGACCGTGAAGCTGGGAGATTATTCGGGCCAAGTGGATTGCCCGCAACGCACTGTACCGGAGCAGTAGTGGCAGGAAACGGGGGCGCGATGATAAGGCCAAAGAGCAGTCGGACGGCCCCCGGGTACAAGTGGTTCCTGGCAAGCTCGCGACTTTACCTGAATGGTTGACTCGGTGACCAACACCTCACTTTAGCGGGTGAGTGAGGTTTGTGTGAGGAATAAATCTCCAGCTGGATAGGAATTCGATTCGAATCGCCGTCGCTCCCGGTTAGTGAGCACTTGACTCGAGTTACAGCATCGTAGTAATAATGATGGAACACGGATGGTTATGTGGATAATGTTGGAAATGCTAAACCTGAGATGGTAACCTTTGATGTTAATGGTTAATCAAGTGATTGCTTTAGCATAGGTGCTTACATAGATTGAATAGGTCATAATAAAGATGATGCAAAAGGACTTAAATTAGTTATTCATGATAACTTATGCTTTTCCGCAAAGCAAGTCAAGCCAGTCCACTTATAAAGCCCTGCATACTCCTTGGTGTCATATTATTTCTGGTTTATGACGGGTAAGTCTAGCTGAGTACCTTCTTGTACTCAGGGTTTGTTTCCACCTATTGCAGGTAGTAAGGCATACTACTGTGGCGACAAGTTGGATCTCTCTCCCACTTCAGGTGGAGAGTGGACCATGGGCAATGGTCCCTTCTTACATCATACCTATTTGCTGTTGTTGGACATGACTATGCGCTGGCACTGTAATTTAACTAAGTGTGTGTAAAAGGTGGTTTCAAGCTATTTCGCTTCCGCTACTTCTATTTTGAAGTGGGTTTTGCACTAAGTTTATGTTGCACTCCGATGTATTTGTGAACTTGTTGTAACATGTGGACTGTGGTTACTAAATCATGTACAGTCTTGGTTGTAAGCTTGAAAAAGTTTGAAATCCCTCGTGATTTCACGGACTACCGGGTTTATATGAGTTCAAGTATGTAAATTGAGCGGGAAATCGCTGATTTTGTACTTGAGCTCTTATAAATTGGGTGGTTCTGTTACAGCTGGTATCGGAGCAAGATTTAGTATACTACTGTTCACATGTGTATTTAAAACAAAAAGATTTTGTTTTATCAAGCGGATTGCCAACTTATAGCCATATATAGGTGTTGAAAATCTATGATTTAAAACATAAAAGTGTGCCAGTTGTCATATCCTTTATGCCCAAATAAGGACTCTAGGTGGCTTATATAAGTACTGACTTGGGGGTTTTTAAATTATGCATCTACGGCTGTGGCTAAGATAAGAAGTGTGATAACTTGACCGCACTATGCTACCCTGTGGTCTAATGGTCGAGGTAGCCTTCATATATGAAATAGCCATATATGTTGATAGATTACTTTTATGCAACGTCGCACCTACGCCCAGGTAAGTGTGAGTTATGAGAGCATGATCGGATACACTGCCGATCTAGGGGAGTGCTTATTGGTCACTAGATTAGTTACGTGTTGAACAACGTAACTATGAAGAGTGTCAACATGTGGGTGTTCCGTCCCTTGGGAGACGATGCCGTCATTAGGACGATGATTGGGTGTGGCCACCTTCGTATCCATTGGGGTGTATGCGGAGTGTGTAGATTTACTGCTTTCTTTGTGTGATATATGGGGATTGTTGGGCTGAAATGAATCTTCTGCAGGTACGCTAACCACGCAAAACGTGTAGCGCGACTAGTTTCGTATATATGAGAGATCGAATGTATGCCACCGTCTATATCGCTAGAACTTAAACTTTTTCATAAGTTTGGTGAGGACGAATAGGACGAGCATGCATCATGATCATTTTGCTCATGCATACATATGCTTCCCTTTGCTTTGTTCTTGCACATAAGTAACATGTTGCATATGTAAGGTGTGTGTTGTGATCATCCTGTAAGGTTCATGTCTCGAGCCAGGTCTTTAATGTGATCTCCCTATGCCCTAATCTCGATAGTTCCTCCTTGTCATGTATATTCTTGCTCCATCAACTCAACCTTGAGCGTCATTTTTGGTTTCGCTCTTGAACCCTTGCTCATTTCCTCTCTCTAGTACTTCAATGTTGTCAACGTTGGTCTTACATTGTTGCCTAATAGGACCAAATCTTGGATAATCTTACATCTGATGATAACTTTGATGGGCACCTGATGTCTTCATGTTGGTCTTGTGCCATGTTTTTGCCCTTTGATCCCTCACTTGCTCCCTCCTAAACCTTGTGAACATCATTGTTTGCTTAAATTCATCTTGCATGTGATGTTTGTCCATGCAAGATCTACCTGTCATGTGAGATTTCACATTGGTGGTAAGGTCTATAATGGCATCTTGCTCCAAAACTGATGGTGCCGCGACGAAACCGAGAGCCTCTTGTGGTGGCCGACACAAGGTTGGACTACTTGGCACGCGCAGGTATCGTGGTTTGTAGTCAAGATCTATTATGGAAATTCCACCAATGTGTTATTTTCTTGTGATTCCTCCCTTGGTCGTCTTTCCATATCTTATCAGAAGATCTTTAGTGGTCTGTTTGTAACGAAGATTCTTTTGGAATTGCCAGAAAGATGACTTTGGAAGAACAAGTTACTGACATCAACCTTAACAGATTACAAGAGATGGTAGACAAGTGACTTTGCTGACTGTTTCTATGAGTAATGCTGTTGGAAATGTGTCATCTATATTGGATCAAAAGGAGGCATACAATGCTAAAAAAATGTCAGATGAACAAGGATCCAGGAAGATTCATGCCCCCTCTCAGGCGTGAATCCCTTTCGGCTAACTTCGAGAACGATCATCGGCATCGACAACAACTGTGAATGCTTATTGCAAAAGCTAAAGCCTTGGAGCTTTTTAGTGTTGAGAGACAACTAATTTGTTAGTAATGAGAAGATCAATCTCTATCTAGGTAATGACTCCTAGGTGACCATGTCGGTTTTTGTGAAGTGCCTCAAACATGGTTGGAATGGCCTCAAATGTTGTGAGTTACTCCCCCCCTTTTTTTGGAGCACTCTAATCTGACAAGTTGGACTGAGGATTCGTTGCATAAAGCATGGGTTATGAGAAGAGGTTCCATTTGTCAGATTGCCAAAATTTCGGAACGGTGCAGTTTTGGTACAAGTATGGTTTGAGCAACCAACAGTGTCCGCTTGAGTTAAATTTTGGTCAACAATGGGAAGACTTATGGATTACACATCTACTAAATTTCGTGCATAATGGAGCACAAACTTAGCAGATACGAGCAGATTAACGGGAGGAACAGAATCTATAATATATCTACTCACTCTCATTCTTTGTGTTGGAGGGCTATGCTTGTTGGAATATCAAGGTGAGTGAGTCATAATTATTTTGCTGCAATGTGCATCGACCCAACTTATTGTGTAACTACACCATATGAGAAATGGTACTCGACCGACTTGGTAGCGTATCATTTCGTTAATTGGTGTTTTTACCCAAAAGGTTACGTCAAAGGATACCGCTGACAAGGATATTGGAAGTCATGAGCTGACAGAGTTAGCTAGCACATTCATCGTGTACTTAATGGATGGAGATAATATAGTGTTGTCGTCAGAAAAAGGAGAACAAGTACTTGAAACAGTGGTCTCTTGGATTCCTACCGGAATGTCAATGCTTCATGGGAGTCAATGAAGGAAATTCTTCAGACAAAAACTCCCTATAAGGAGCAAGTATCAGAAAGTTGTGGTGACCAGTGTAGCCTATCTAACAATCCAATCTGGATAGCCTTTTGCTACCACTGCTTGTGGTGTGGGTGATATTGCTTCTCTTTCCTTAAATAACGTTTCATACCAAATCTCGGGACGAGATTTATTTAAGGGGGGGTGTCACACCCGGTTTTAAGGATAAAACCAGACATACACCATATGTGAAATAAAGGAGATAAATCTCACATATAGCCACAGATAAGTATAATATCAAGAGACAAATGCTTAATATACATAACACAATAGTATAAAATATACCTTAAAGAGCAACACAGCGGAAAGACAACTCCGAACACCGGGTGCAACCTTCACTCCAGGATCAAACTAACTGGTTGATCACAAGCCTAACAATTCCAGAATCTAACAGTCTGGTACCCTTCCTGAGATGTGGGGAAATAGCAAGAGTGAGTCCATGTCGAACTCAACAAATATAACATGGGGTTCATGAAGCTCAAAAAGTTTGACACGGGTTTACTGCAATAGCTTTTAGTGAGTCATCTTTTTAACATTTGAGTAGCAATCAAGTTTACCACAATCCCAAATAACCTCATGATCATGTAAACAAGAATAATGTATAGCAAGAAACAATAATCATTAGTGAACATCAATATCATCAGTGTTATCATTATCATCAGCGTTCATCATTTATTCTGTAAGGGTCCAAGGCCACTCGTGACCGTGAGCACGGCTGTTATAACAGTTTTACACTCTGCAGAGGTTGTACACTTTCACTGTGAGTCGTGATTTACCCTTTCGCCCGAGGTAGCTAATCTCTTGACCCACTTCCAAGGAAGGTCGGCAGGGTTCACTATGAAGTCTTTCAAAGGTTCGTCTAACAAGTTAGGGCCATTAGATTCACTCGGCAAACAGATGTAGAGCCCCCCTTCCAAATGGCACAATAACGCGCAGCCTATACACATAAGGACAGAGGCCGCACTATACCCGATTCGTCAAGCCGTTCTTACGCCATGAAGGTTACCACTAACAAGCTAGAAAAGGTCCTCATACTTGACTAAAGCCAGAGCCATATAGCCCTCACAGTTGTACTGTAAGTCCCGGATGTTCGCTTACAGATAAGTCCTTAAGGAGAGAAACTAGAGCACCAAAAATACCCCATGCTCTAGCCCTCTTGAGCCATGTTTCTATAAAGCATCTTTTAAACGTTTATTGCATATACCATTAGTCAAGTTACAGATCATGGTTATTTATCTTAAGCACTAGCATAATACTACCCAATGCAATGTCCCATAGGTGTCAAGGTACAAGATACAAAAGCTAAGATATCCTTAGTGGTAACAAGATAGACACATGCACATGAATTAAGTATATTAAAGGTGAATAGGAAACAAGGATAATCCCATGCTATACTTGCCTTAAACACCGATCCTTCGGTAAGCTTTAATCTTCAACGTTCTTCTTCTTCTTCTTGATAACCACGTATATCTCACCGACTGGACTTGATCAATAAATCACCACACACACATCGATACAATCATACACGAAGCAAACAATAGATCTAAATTAGAACAGTACACCAAACATATGAAACAATATGTGAAAAGATTTTAAAGAGGTTCTACGCATTGCTATGAACACACAGGCGCGAAAAGCACTCTAATCGAAGCTACGGTTGAAAAGATACATCTACTGAAAGATTTGCTCATAGAAGAAAATATAAAACTATTAGTTTCATGTGTTTTAATTATATAATAACATATATAAGATATTTTATAGATACTATATATGAAATTAAGTCAAATTTAGATTCAAATTATGAAACTAAAGTAAAACAAATCATATTTTATTTACAAAACCCAGTTGCATAATTATTAATCAAGATATGATTTAAACCATAAAATTTTAGAATTAGTAATATGGCAAATACTGTCACTAACGCGTAAATCTCGTTGCTATGAATCTAACGCAACTCGAATGAGCTAAAACGGATCTAAAACGTAGAAGATATGATTTAAACAAGATCTACTTTATTAAAGTAATAGATTAAATCTCACATCGGAACTTAAAAATAGAAAACCTAACCAACAGTAACACTAATAGTATAACAAGTTTGTAAAACTCCTCTACATGTTACTACGATCACATAGACATAAAGATCACGAAATTTGGATTTAAAACGTAAAAGTTATGAATTTTCTAAGATTTCCTATAGATAAATAATTACTTTAATATAAACTCGAAAATAAATTATCTCAAACCTACTGTACAGTTCTACAATCATGTAGAGCTCGCAAATATGAATCTAACGCAATTTGAATGGATCAAATCGGAGTTAAAACGGATAATTTATGACTAAAACAAACTCAGTGGCAAAACTGTAAATATCATAAAACGTATTTTTCAATTACTGAGACGAAATACGCTTTCAACAGATCAAAACGAACGCGGGATAATACGTTTTGGACTGCGGGTTTACAACTTAAATCTTACAGGGACTCTTTAGCAAATGTTACAGCCGAACGGGTATCTTTGATTTTCGATCGTCGGATTCAAAACGAACGGCCTAGATCTAATCGGGGGAGAGAGAGAAAACGGCCGGCGGCGCTCCGATCGGAACAGGGCCGCGACAGCAGTCTCCGCGGCGGCGCCATGGCCGGAGATGGCTTCCTCGCGCTACAGAGCACGAGCTTACGAACGGAAAACACAGGGAGAGAGAGAATGACATGGCGAGCTCACCCCGCGCGAAGATGGGACCGGAGGATGACCGAAAAGCGGCGGCTAGCTCGCGGTGGCGGACGGTGGAGGCGGTGGTGCTCACGGTGGCGCGTCGAGACGACTAGAGCGGCTCCAAAAGGATGGGACGGATGCGAAATAGCACGGGGGTTCCGTTTTATAGCCCGTAGACGCGAGAAAACAAGGAAAGGGGAGAGATTCGAGATCGATTCGGTCGATCGAATCCGGTGAAGAGGGAAGGCGGCGTTCGGCCGGAGGAAGAAGAAAGGAAGGTGGAAGGAGACGCTGACAGGCGGGCCTGGTTCGTCAGCGACTCGGTGAAGCAGCGCGCGCGAGTTGGGCCGGCAGGCCGCGCCTGGGCTCGGTCCACGCGGGAGCGGGGCGTGGGAGTGAGCGGGCCGCGCGCGGGGAGGGCAGGCCGAGGCGTGGGCTGCGGTAGGAGAAAACGGCCCGAGAAGAAAAGAGATTCCTTTCTTCTTTTTTTTTCTTTTTCTAATTTTTCAAAGCCAAATTTCAAAGTATTTTCAAATCCAAATTGAATTTGATTTAAAGCACTCATCACAAAATTCCAGATGCAACAGCATGAATGCTCAATCATGTTCCTACCCTTATATTAAATTTTAAATTTATAAAAATTATTCTTATTCTAAATTTGCATGCTCACAAAAAAAAATATACAAAAAATCATATTTTTCCTATTTTCCATTCTTTCAAAATTTTAGGGTGTTACAATTCTACCCCCTTAAAATGAATCTCGTCCCGAGATTCGGAAAATGATGATAAAAGAGATAATGACACTTTGTCTTTATTTGATCCTCATTTTCCAAATTACTCTTTTCGCTCAGAGTCATAAGACAGTTTCTCATATCCCGACTGACTAATCTGTCTAAACATGAGCATCTCTCCTATTGAGCTCCTCCAAAGTTATTTGTTCCTCTGCTATGACTTCTGTAAACTCATGATCCACTTTGCTACCCTCGGTGTACCTATCTTCTAATTGATCATTCTCGTTTTCCTTAGGTAAGAGTCGACCCCCTTGATACTCAATTCTTTTCCCTGACGGTGTTGTTAAGAGCATTGTGCACCGAGTACCATGAATCACTCCTTTGTATGCACAGAGCCATCCATTACCAAGAACCACGCGAATTTTAAGTGATTCCAACACAATGAGTGTCGCGGTGAAGTTTTCCTTGTTTATGACAAGACTGACATTCGGACATATCTAATCTGTCTACATTTCTCCCATTGGGGTTTGAACTAGCAAAGGCCTCCTGATTGGACACTTCACCATCTTGCACGTCTCTACCATGTCGGCGGAAATGAAAGAATGCGAAGCACTAGGGTCAAATAAAGCAAAAACTTGTACTGAGCTTACTTGAATATAGCCTCCCACTACTTTGGTAACTCCATGAATTTTATCCATATCCACATTGCTCAGTCTTCCATTGACATAGTTTTGCTGCGTTTTGCTTCCTTGAACAGGCTTCTTAAGGGCTTTCCTTTTTCGCTTTCGTTGTTGTGGATTCAGACTTAGTTCACTCCCAACTTGATCTTCAACATTGTTATTTTGATAGTGCTCGGCTTCATCATACCCATAACATCCTTCAATGGCAGAAACATCAATCTTTTCCCACATATTAGTGCGAGACGTCATATAGGGCTCCTGAGTCATGAGACACTACACTTCCTGTCATCAAGTGACCAACATCAGCAACACGAGCAAGTATAGATGATCATAATCATGAACTATCCAAAAGGACAACTCTCGTCTCCATGGATCCAAAATTATCAACCTTGTTCACAGAACATTTTTGCTCAAGAGTGGCAACTCAATCATGGAGACTAACCAATACTTCTAACTAAAGAGTTCAATCTTAATAATCCTTCTTTACATTGGCTACCCCCCTTAAAATAAGGGACACCAAATAGGGTAGCTTGAACCCTTCTTCTAGATGAGCTACTTAGCATAAAGTGTTCTGACATCCCAATAATACTCTTGTGTATGGGTAAGAACAAGAAATCTGAAATTTCTCACGAGAAGAAAATCAGCAGTGCAGTAAAACAGCTGTAACTCTCATTCTGTTAATCCAATGAAACTATAGTTTACACCGATGGAAAGCTTATAAAATTCTCTGCAACTTACTTATAGAACACACTTCCATATTCTGCAGCTAACTTGACCGAAAACAACACATAACAGATTCTGTTCCAGGTTTCAGACAGCACAGTTGCATCGTCTTGTGATTTTTGTATCTCCCAATCCAAAATAGCTATGAGGGTAGTTCTTGCATTTAGAGAGAGAGATGTTGAAGTCCACTCTTGTCCAGAATTTTCTCATGATTTTTGGTCTTTCAAGAATAGAGATATAAGTTGATAAAGACAGGCTGCTCTGAAAGACAAGATATAGAAAGCAGGAGATAACCAAAACCTAGCTATTTATTTCATTAATCCTTATACCTTATACATATAAACTAAATGAAATCATGGTCAAAGCCCACGAGATCATTCCACTCATTACAAAATTCCAACTCAAGCATAAACATAAGCACAAAGCAACTAAACACTTAAATGTTCATTAGCCACACATTAAGACGACTCAACTTGGCTACTAACAGTTTTATTACACGGGACATAACTCCTATTCCTTAAATATGGTGTGATTATAGCAGTATCCAGAGTAGATAACGTCTCTTACATTCCTTATTGCTTTATATGGACATCTGAATCTCTGCATCTCTCTTTACCATTCTTATAACTCATACCTTAAGATGGGTCAACCTGGTATCCCTCCGGTATAGATTTAATACCCTCATACTTAATCCTTTCTCCTGAAAGTGTAGTTAGAAACACTGAACATTGGGCATACTTAATCACTCCTTTACAAGTAGATAACCAGTCTATTCCAAGGATAACATCAATGCCCATTAATTCCAAAACAATGAGGTTTACCTTAAAATTTACCCCATTTATGTCCAGACTAACTTTTGGGCATATACGGTCTGCCTTTATTTCGCCTCTTGGAGTTTCAACCATAACTATTTTCCCCCTTGGAAGCACAAGTATGTTATGATCTTTTGCATATTGTCTAGATATGAACGAATGTGAGGCACTGGGGTCAAACAAAACCTTGGCATTTCCTGAACTTACTGGAATTGATCCAAACATGACCTCCTTAGCTCCGGGAATGGTGGAAATATCCACATGTTTTAACCTTCCATGGATGTAATTTCTCTTTAATTTATTTCCCTGCACATGCTCCTTTTGGACATCCTGTCCTGGGTCTTGCTGTTGTTGATTCTTCTGTGGGCAAGCTTTGATATAATGTCCTTCCTGCTGGCAATGATAACACTTTCTCTTAGCTGGATCTTTTGTGATGTCATACTCCAAGGAACTGTTGTTTGGTATGCTGCTATCTTGCTGGCCATAAAAGTTCACCTTCGTCCCTTTGGCTTGTTTCCTAGCTTGTTTGGCCTTTCGGGGTTGATACTCCTTATAGGTAATTGTCCACCCATCTATGACTACTTCATGGGGAGTAGTTTTAGCGGGAGGGGCTTCTAACTCTTCAGGGTTTGGATTTGTTTGACAGGGGATCAGGGCTGCATGTGATAATGTAGTATAACTCGCCTGCTGATTGCTTTCCACAAGTGGTTCTAATGAGATTGCCTTTCTCTTCTTGTCCATGTTGATCGCAAAATTTAGATCCACCTTGACTTTCCCCTTATTAGACTCATTTCGAAGACAGGGAAAACCATAATGCTTACAGCAGTGACATTGTTCCTGCTCTCCAAATGCCTTACTATCAACATCTTTATTGGATTTCATATTCTTCCAAGCTTCTACTACTTGTATCTTCTCTGACCCCTTGGATATGTTGGCTTGACCTTGAGATAAGCATCGTTGAGAATTCCCATGTTGAGCCATTTCTTCTAGTAATTGGTTTTGCATCGCTAATGGTTTCTTGTCAAAAGTGAGCAAGAGCGACACAATTCAGTCCTCTTAACCTCTGAAATCCACAGTCTTCTCGTCACGAGCCGTCTAATAGACAAGGAGAAAAGGTTCAAAATAGAGACAAGGTTTTTATAACAGAACGGGGATAGAATTAAGCATAACTTTGAGAAAATAACAAAGTTAAAGAGAAGCAAGAAATAGGCAACAATGAGAACATGCTAAACGTCCAGTTCTAACTAGGCTTGCGTCCTACAGTCAGCATTGCTCTGATACCAATCTGTCACACCCGGTTTTAAGGATAAAACCAGACATACACCATATGTGAAATAAAGGAGACAAATCTCACATATAGCCACAGATAAGTATAATATCAAGAGACAAATGCTTAATATACATAACACAATAGTATAAAATATACCTTAAAGAGCAACACAGCGGAAAGACAACTCCGAACACCGGGTGCAACCTTCACTCCAGGATCAAACTAACTGGTTGATCACAAGCCTAACAATTCCAGAATCTAACAGTCTGGTACCCTTCCTGAGATGTGGGGAAATAGCAAGAGTGAGTCCATGTCGAACTCAACAAATATAACATGGGGTTCATGAAGCTCAAAAAGTTTGACACGGGTTTACTGCAATAGCTTTTAGTGAGTCATCTTTTTAACATTTGAGTAGCAATCAAGTTTACCACAATCCCAAATAACCTCATGATCATGTAAACGAGAATAATGTATAGCAAGAAACAATAATCATTAGTGAACATCAATATCATCAGTGTTATCATTATCATCAGCGTTCATCATTTATTCTGTAAGGATCTAAGGCCACTCGTGACCGTGAGCACGACTGTTATAACAGTTTTACACTCTGCAGAGGTTGTACACTTTCACTGTGAGTCGTGATTTACCCTTTCGCCCGAGGTAGCTAATCTCTTGACCCACTTCCAAGGAAGGTCGGCAGGGTTCACTATGAAGTCTTTCAAAGGTTCATCTAACAAGTTAGGGCCATTAGATTCACTCGGCAAACAGATGTAGAGCCCCCCTTCCAAATGGCACAATAACGCGCAGCCTATACACATAAGGACAGAGGCCGCACTATACCCGATTCGTCAAGCCGTTCTTACGCCATGAAGGTTACCACTAACAAGCTAGAAAAGGTCCTCATACTTGACTAAAGCCAGAGCCATATAGCCCTCACAGTTGTACTGTAAGTCCCGGATGTTCGCTTACAGATAAGTCCTTAAGGAGAGAAACTAGAGCACCAAAAATACCCCATGCTCTACCCCCCTTGAGCCATGTTTCTATAAAGCATCTTTTAAACATTTATTGCATATACCATTAGTCAAGTTACAGATCATGGTTATTTATCTTAAGCACTAGCATAATACTACCCAATGCAATGTCCCATAGGTGTCAAGGTACAAGATACAAAAGCTAGGATATCCTTAGTGGTAACAAGATAGACACATGCACATGAATTAAGTATATTAAAGGTGAATAGGAAACAAGGATAATCCCATGCTATACTTGCCTTAAACACCGATCCTTCGGTAAGCTTTAATCTTCAACGTTCTTCTTCTTCTTCTTGATAACCACGTATATCTCACCGACTGGACTTGATCAATAAATCACCACACACACATCGATACAATCATACACGAAACAAACAATAGATCTAAATTAGAACAGTACACCAAACATATGTAACAATATGTGAAAAGATTTTAAAGAGGTTCTACGCATTGCTATGAACACACAGGCGCGAAAAGCACTCTAATCGAAGCTACGGTTGAAAAGATACATCTACTGAAAGATTTGCTCATAGAAGAAAATATAAAACTATTAGTTTCATGTGTTTTAATTATATAATAACATATATAAGATATTTTATAGATACTATATATGAAATTAAGTCAAATTTAGATTCAAATTATGAAACTAAAGTAAAACAAATCATATTTTATTTACAAAACCCAGTTGCATAATTATTAATCAAGATATGATTTAAACCATAAAATTTTAGAATTAGTAATATGGCAAATACTGTCACTAACGCGTAAATCTCGTTGCTATGAATCTAACGCAACTCGAATGAGCTAAAACGGATCTAAAACGTAGAAGATATGATTTAAACAAGATCTACTTTATTAAAGTAATAGATTAAATCTCACATCGGAACTTAAAAATAGAAAACCTAACCAACAGTAACACTAACAGTATAACAAGTTTGTAAAACTCCTCTACATGTTACTACGATCACATAGACATAAAGATCACGAAATTTGGATTTAAAACGTAAAAGTTATGAATTTTCTAAGATTTCCTATAGATAAATAATTACTTTAATATAAACTCGAAAATAAATTATCTCAAACCTACTGTACAGTTCTATAATCATGTAGAGCTCGCAAATATGAATCTAACGCAATTTGAATGGATCAAATCGGAGTTAAAACGGATAATTTATGACTAAAACAAACTCAGTGGCAAAACTGTAAATATCATAAAACGTATTTTTCAATTACTGAGACGAAATACGCTTTCAACAGATCAAAACGAACACGGGATAATACATTTTGGACTGCGGGTTTACAACTTAAATCTTACAGGGACTCTTTAGCAAATGTTACAGCCGAACGGGTATCTTTGATTTTCGATCGTCGGATTCAAAACGAACGGCCTAGATCTAATCGGGGGAGAGAGAGAAAACGGCCGGCGGCGCTCCGATCGGAACAGGGCCGCGACAGCAGTCTCCGCGGCGGCGCCATGGCCGGAGATGGCTTCCTCGCGCTACAGAGCACGAGCTTACGAACGGAAAACACAGGGAGAGAGAGAATGACATGGCGAGCTCACCCCGCGCGAAGATGGGACCGGAGGATGACCGGAAAGCGGCGGCTAGCTCGCGGTGGCGGACGGTGGAGGCGGTGGTGCTCACGGTGGCGCGTCGAGACGACTAGAGCGGCTCCAAAAGGATGGGACGGATGCGAAATAGCACGGGGGTTCCGTTTTATAGCCCGTAGACGCGAGAAAACAAGGAAAGGGGAGAGATTCGAGATCGATTCGGTCGATCGAATCCGGTGAAGAGGAAAGGCGGCGTTCGGCCGGAGGAAGAAGAAAGGAAGGTGGAAGGAGACGCTGACAGGCGGGCCTGGTTCGTCAGCGACTCGGTGAAGCAGCGCGCGCGAGTTGGGCCGGCAGGCCGCGCCTGGGCTCGGTCCACGCGGGAGCGGGGCGCGGGAGTGAGCGGGCCGCGCGCGGGGAGGGCAGGCCGAGGCGTGGGCTGCGGTAGGAGAAAACGGCCCGAGAAGAAAAGAGATTCCTTTCTTCTTCTTTTTTTTCTTTTTCTAATTTTTCAAAGCCAAATTTCAAAGTATTTTCAAATCCAAATTGAATTTGATTTAAAGCACTCATCACAAAATTCCAGATGCAACAGCATGAATGCTCAATCATGTTCCTACCCTTATATTAAATTTTAAATTTATAAAAATTATTCTTATTCTAAATTTGCATGCTCACAAAAAAAATATACAAAAAATCATATTTTTCCTATTTTCCATTCTTTCAAAATTTTAGGGTGTTACAGGGGGAGACTGTAACACCCCAGTGTTAAGCATGCATTTTTACACTTGCATTTCATGGGCATAAGCATAATTTATTCATGCATGAGCATTAACACAAGTAACACTTGAAACATGCATTCGAAACATCTGGAACGTGTGACATGTGTTAATTAAACAATGCTTGTTTTCTTATGTTGCATGATGTGTATGTTTTATAATTATGCTTGGTTAATATAAGTGGATGCTTTGTTGGTCACTAAATTCACCTAGACATGTTTAGGGTGCAAAATGAAATAAGTGAAATATTGCACTTATAACCTTTGCAACATAATGTTTCAAGTTTAGAGTTGAAATGTTTCAGTAGTACAAGTGGGATGTTTCACATGATATATGATTGGAATTTGTAGTTTTAATAATGCAGTTGTGCACCTATGATTATAACAATACTTGATTCATGTTTAGGACATTAAATGACACCATATTCATGTTAACAACTTTGGCTAATAAAGTTTTTAATTAATGACATGCTAATGATTGACCTAGAGGTGGCTTTGTTTGGTTTAAATTATAATTAAAAATATAATAGGAATTTGGCTTGGAGTGTTATATATGAAATGTCCAGATTAAATATCTCTACAACTTTCATGTTTAGTCTAACTTTTGAAGCTGCTTGGAATGGCTCAAATTAGTGTTGTATGTGGTTGTTTCATTTCAAAAGAATTTAAAAGAGGCAGAAAGTGGAACGGGCCGGCATCCAGCCATTTCGGCCCAAGCTACCCAGGCGGCCTGCTCCACCCAACGTGCCTGCGCGCGCTGCGCCCCGGCCCGCGTCGCGCTCGCAGCCCAGCATCACCACGCGCCGAGGCCTAGCTCGCCTTGCCCTGCTCCTGCGCGCCCACGCGCTCTGACCCACGCCCGCCTTACCCCGCACCGTGCTCGCCGTGTGGCAGCGCGCCACCGGCGGTGGTGGGCGGTGGCCAGGCTCCCGACTGGCCTTAAGGCCTGTCCAGATGTCGTCCGGGTTCATCCCCTCGTCCGCACCCCGCCCTGCTCCCTGCCTCTGCCTCGCTCTCACTCTCACCAGAGCGGCAGCAGCAGCAGCGGGCGACGCCACCGCCGCCATAGCCATCGCCACCGGCGCCGAGCTTCTCCGCAACGCCCGCAGCTCGCGGTGCCGCAGCTCCATCCTCGCGTGCGCTCTTCCGCCAACTCCGCGGGAAAGGGCCACTGGCCCCTTTCTTCTTCCGCACCGATCTGCCATGACCGGAGCTCGGCTCCGCTCCGATGACCTTGTCCCGCTCCCTCTTCTCTCTCCCTTTCACGTGCACGGTGTGTCTCCCAACCCCGCGCATCCACTCGCACCACCTCATCGCCATCCTCACCGAGATGCACGCCAGATTTGGCGTCCGTCTTCACCACCGGCGTGGCGCCACCACAGACCATCATGGTTGCGCCCCTCTGCTCCTTCTTCCTCCCTCATTTCAAGCACTTCGGCTCTGCCTCCTTCTCGTGAGGCTCGCGCGCACCTCGCTGCGCCTTGCCATCGCCGGAAACAGCGTGGCCGCGGCGAGCCGCACCGCCGTTCGCCGCCACACCTTGCCGCCATAGCTCCACACTGCATCCGGCCCCGTTTTCCACCTTGCTGTGTTCGCCTCACCAAGAGGAACCTCCTGGCGGTGGTGGCGCAGCCGGAGGGCTCGCCGCCGGCGAGATCTGACCGGCGGAGCTCCTCCCCTGCCTCTGGTCGCTGTCAAGTGGGGTCAAGGGCCCACTGTCAGCCTCAGGGGATAAGCCTGGGTGCAGATCCATGTGACTCTAGCGTTAAGGCCCATTTTCAGATTTAAATGATTTTAGAAAATGATTTTCAGAAAAAGAAGTAATGCTTGTGTAAATTATATCTTGAGCTGTGGGTGTCCAAATGAGGTGAAACAAGTTGTGTTGTGTTTCTAGTGAATAGATCTATCTGTTAAAAATGTGAAATAACATTTTTGTGATACTTTTATATAGAGTTTTATTTAATGTGTTAAATGCTTGTGATCTTTGGAAATGTGTAGTAATTAGAATAGGGGTCAGAAAAATGTGAGGCTTGATTTGTTTGATATATCTTGAGGTGTAGAATCTGTGGTAAAATTTTGAGGTGCTATTATTATGGAATAAATTGTACTTATTATTTAAATTGCTTTAATGCTGATTCTTGTGGCATTTTTAGTAAATAAAATATGTATAGATAAATCTTGAGAAAAATTGTGAGCTGCTCCTGTACTATGAAGTAGCTAAGAAAAATAGTAAATCTATGGTTTGACATTTTTCATAGTACAAAGTATTTTTATGCATGCTCTACCCTGCTATTTGTCATTTTTTTTGTATAGGTCAATATGCTTATAATTTTGGCATGGTAGTTTTATGATAGGGTCCGGAGAGCATGTTTAACTTGCTGTAATTTTTATAGAATTTTTGGAGCTCTGGAAATATGTGGCCTAGTTCTATGCATTTCAATAACTATAATTAAAATGAATTGTTACATGTGATGTAAATGCTTCATGGCACTTTTATGTACTTTTGTGTCATGAGTAACTTGCTGGTGTGTTTGGCCTGGTTCAACTTGAAATGCCATGTGGTCATTCATGTGTGCATGTATATTTGGGTACAAACTTGAATGGTGTAGGTGTGTATACCTTGTTAGTGAGCATGCATGTTTGCTTGTGAGTGCATGTAGCTCTGTGATGCTTGCTACAAAATGTTTAGAGAAATATGATGTTAGCTACATGTGATAAGTTGCTTGTCTTATGTTACTTGATCATGATGAGTCTGTGTTATAAGTACTAGAGAAGAAATATGCAACTACTCGGTCAAATAGAGTTAATTTGCTTATCACCTGAATGTAGCTATGTTTGTATGTATGCTCGCATTCACGTCATCATGTCATATGCAAGTCCTTTCAAGTACACTCCTTATCATCATGTACGCTTATCGCACTTTCATGCATTCATACATCTGCATTATCGCATCTCATTTAGGTACGCTAGGTGCATGAGAAGCACGTGGTGTGGAACCGAACCCGAAGACGGTGTTGGTGGACCATCCCGAAGATGGAAGGACTGGACACGTGCTAGGATCAGAGATGTCGACAAGACGGCGCAACTAACTGACTTGGCTAGGTGTCAGATCCCAGACAAGCCCCGGAGCATTCTAAGCCTCCTACTTTACAAAAGCAATTGAGTATATATATATATATGTTATATATGTATTGTTGCATTAAGTTATAGGAGTTGATTGAAAACACTTGCTTCATATATATCCTTTCCTTGTCCCATAAATATGCCTGAAATCCTATTTTAGTTCAGGATCGAAAATATTGCTTAGCCCTGCTTAGACCGGTAGAGATCGGTGATTTCCTGTCACCTGAAATTATAGGTGGTTACGGGAATACTTTAACTATGGAATGGATGTTATCCTGGAAATAACCAAGCGTTGATGAATAATTGGAGACCGGACGGAATAAGTATTGGGCAACAGGACAGGGTTCTGGGGTACTTGTAGTTTCCGTCTGTGTCGATTAAGGACCGACCGTTGTTGGCCCTCGGGTCATGTTGAACGCATGCCTCACATTTAGCTGGCCGGATAAAGTACCTTCTGACCGTGAAGCTGGGAGATTATTCGGGCCGAGTGGATTGCCCGCAACGCACTATACCGGAGCAGTAGTGGCAGGAAACGGGGGCGCGATGATAAGGCCAAAGAGCAGTCGGACGGCCCCCGGGTACAAGTGGTTCCTGGCAAGCTCGCGACTTTACCTGAATGGTTGACTCGGTGACCAACACCTCACTTTAGCGGGTGAGTGAGGTTTGTGTGAGGAATAAATCTCCAGCTGGATAGGAATTCGATTCGAATCGCCGTCGCTCCCGGTTAGTGAGCACTTGACTCGAGTTACAGCATCGTAGTAATAATGATGGAACACGGATGGTTATGTGGATAATATTGGAAATGCTAAACCTGAGATGGTAACCATGTTAATGGTTAATCAAGTGATTGCTTTAGCATAGGTGCTTACATAGATTGAATAGGTCATAATAAAGATGATGCAAAAGGACTTAAATTAGTTATTCATGATAACTTATGCTTTTCCGCAAAGCAAGTCAAGCCAGTCCACTTATAAAGCCCTGCATACTCCTTGGTGTCATATTATTTCTGGTTTATGACGGGTAAGTCTAGTTGAGTACCTTCTTATACTCAGGGTTTGTTCCCACCTGTTGCAGGTAGTAAGGCGTACTACTGTGGCGACAAGTTAGATCTCTCTCCCACTTCAGGTGGTGAGTGGACCATGGGCAATGGTCCCTTCTTACATCATACCTATTTGCTGTTGTTGGACATGACTATGCGCTGGCACTGTAATTTAACTAAGTGTGTGTAAAAGGTGTTTTCAAGCTATTTCGCTTCCGCTACTTCTATTTTGAAGTGGGTTTTGCACTAAGTTTATGTTGCACTCCGATGTATTTGTGAACTTGTTGTAACATGTGGACTGTGGTTACTAAATCATGTACGGTCTTGGTTGTAAGCTTGAAAAAGTTTGAAATCCCTCGTGATTTCACGGACTACCGGGTTTATATGAGTTCAAGTATGTAAATTGAGCGGGAAATCGCTGATTTTGTGCTTGAGCTCTTATAAATTGGGCGGTTCTGTTACAATAGCTGACTCTTTTGTTACTTGCATTCTTGTTTAGTGGAATTGTAATGTAGTGGTGCAGGCCTTTTTTTATGTCCTTCTATTCTACTCCCTCCGTTTCAAATTATAAGTCACTTTGATTTTTTTGGTACATCGAATTTACTATGTATTTATATGTTGCTTTGACCTTTTTGGTACATCGAATTTACTATGTATTTGTACCAAAAAAATCAAAGCGACTTATAATTTGGACCGGATGGAGTACCAAACATGACCGACTCGTCATGATATAGGCTTCCTATTGATGTGTCCTGGTTCTTGTGCCACTATGCGTCTGAATTTAATGGGAACTCATTTGTTGAAGGAATTGGCTGCCAAACGTGTGAGGCAGGCTTAACCCATCTTATAGATTTGGCACCCCTGGTTGGCTTCCATAGGGAGTAACTAAGACTTTCAACAAGCATCAATGATGTTATTGCCACAGGATGTAAAGGATGACAGGATGTAAACTAATCCATGAAGGTCCTCAACCCTCTTGCAAATACAGGTTAATAAGCTCATTTTGTCTGTAATGCTTATGACTATCCAACACATTGGTTGATTAATTAATCAAGCATAGATGGATATTAATGATACACAATCTTAACCCATTGTTCTTAAGCTGGTTTGCTAGGTATTGTGGTCCTTCGTGATATTGATGTAATAAGTCAAAGTATCAGTTTAGAATAAATTCATGGTATGAGCAAGGATTGGAACTTGCCTAGAACAACAACAATGTTGTTATCATAAGGCTGAAAGTAATACTTTGTTTGATACTCCATTGGAAGATCAAAGCCTGAAAAATTGAATCAAGCTATTCAACGAGGCCATATTGTTCACTTACGATATTGCTCATAGGTCCAATGAACTAATGATTGAGTATTAGATTCCACTAAACTCCCATATGCTTCGTCGATGATATCGCTGGAAAATGTGGAAGAAGCCCGTCTCTCTCTACTAAATATTTCTTTTATCCTTCGCAAAATAAAAAATATTTCTTTTATAATTTTTTTATATATATGCAGCTCGTTACAGGCATGGATCTATTTTCCTTTTATCTGTCTTGGGCCTTCGTGTCGCATGGTCAAAAGGACAGCCCACCGTCCAGTTCCTTCATGCGCGCCACGCGCCGCCCACGCTCGCAGGAGCCGACGCTCAGGCTCTGCGTAGTTTCCGCTCAGGGATGTTCCCATGTCCCAGTCTTACAGCGTGTTATTGGGTTTGGGCCCAAGTCGCTCTGCACGCAGGCCCATATATGCAAGTGAATCAGCCACCCGTGAAACAAGTAGCCCACACTTGCATCAATAGTCAGATGGGCCTCGAAAGTGGCAAATAAAAGGAGAAATTAAAATCTGATATTTTTTATATTTTCACAAAGAAATACTGTTCTAAACAAAAAAAAATACTCAGATTCATGTGCTAAAATTCTATCCATATGCTTGAAAAAGTCAAAAACAAATTATATATGGAGGAGGAGAACAAAATTATTGACGTAAAATCATAATAAATTATAAGTTTATTCTAGGTTTAGGATAAATATGTTTTAGGTCCACGAGAAAATTGTTTCCGGGTCAGAGAAAAAAATGTTCTAGCTTCACACCAAATTCCTCCATCTTCATCAAAAATATGTCAACCGTTCACAGGCACTGTGCTAGTCATACTACCTCTATCTTGAAAAGAACACGATTCTAGCATGCATGCTCGCTCTCTCTCTCTCCCCTTAGTCAAATTATCTAAACTATGACTAAATTTATAGAAAAAAGTATCAATACTTATGACACCAAATAGGTAGACATCAAAATACATTCATTGAAGATAACAGAAAGACTAACGCTAAAATAATATATATTCCGTTGGAGATCACTTCAAGGATTAAACAAGGAAAGCACTTATTTTTCAATTAACTAGTTAATTGGAGTGTGTGCTACGGAGATCAATTAACTTAGGCCCTGTCTGCATCCATGGGGCTAATCTGGGCTAAAGATTAGCCCTTAGAATGAAGGGCCTAAAGTTTAGCCCATGAAGCTGTTTGGATCCAGAGGCTAAAGATTAGTCATAGACCCTATCATGACCTATTTGCCCGTAATTAATACTCATGCAGAGGACTAAAAGGGGATGAGTGGGGGTAATATTCGTCTTTTTTGCCCATAGGACCACTTTTAGCCCTCTTTAGGCCCTGTTTGGTTTCCCGTGACTAAAGTTTAATAACTAAAACCAATGACTAAACTGTAGTCACCCATGTTTGGTTCTAGTGACTAAAGTGCATTTAAGTAGTTGAACAAAGACCAAATTGCGCCTATTGAATGCACAAATTGCCCTTGGCCGCGGCAATTATTGAGGGGCAGCCCCTGCCCACTCTCCATTTTAGCCCACTTTAATCACTCTTGGGGGACTAAAGTGACTAAACTACTTTAGTACCTTTTTAGTCAGTTTGTTTGGAACTTTAGTAATGGGAAACCAAACGAGACCTTAGCCCATCTTGCAGGGGCTAATAGAAAAGATGTGGGCTAAAGTTTAGCCCTCTCACTTTTAGCTCTCCTGTTTAGATCCACGGGGGCTAAAAGGTGAGTAAAAGGGGTGGGGTAAACTTTAGGCCCATCAATCCAAACAGTGACTTAGCTAACATGGTTTCGTCTAACAAACTTGTAAAAGCTGTAAATCATATACGGAGTATATGCGATGCATGCATGGGGTGGATTAGTCGATCGCCGTTATCTTGCGTTCCAGAAAAAAAAAATTGTACGACGTGGACTCTCTGGATCTTATGTTTTTTTTCCCAACTCCTGAATGCATGCTGTGCCGCTGGCAAATTCACATGCAGGCGCTGAGGCGCATCCATGCACCGTAGACCGGCACGAATGAGTGGCCGAAGCCGAAAGACCGGACAGCTTCGCAGAAACCTCGCTGCGCTTGCCCGGCCGGCTGGCGACCGCGACCCCGCTCGACTGGACGCACCTGTCCGCGATCCCGTCCGGGAGGCGATCGCGCGATGGACTCCCAAGTCCCAGATCCATCAAAGATTGGTTGGACCACAGCGATACGCGGCGGCCGAGGCCGCAGGCCCGGAAAGTCCCCACCGCCTCCCGGCACCTCCTCTGACGACGTACGGCGCCTCGTTGGGCAGGCTCGCAGCGGCCCGTCGCCGCGCGCGATGGCCGCCGTCGTGTACGTACTCTATGGATCTCCAAGCTGATCTCCACCCACCCGCTCTCGCGCTTGTAGACGCCCGGCCTCGCGATCGTGTCGCCGCGTAAGCGTAACCACCGAGATCCCCTTCTGGAGTTCTGGTGCGCCCAAGTGCGCCGTCGCCGTCGCCGTCGCTTAATATAATCTGGCTTGGCCGCCAAGATTCCGCGGGGGACGGACGTCCGGATTCCACCCCGCGAGTGCACTCCGATTCAGGATCGACTCTCGAGTCACGCGCGCACACAGGAGAGAGCATCGAGATGGAAACTCAACACTTTGTTTAGAACGGCCGGGCTGTTAATTAGGTTTTCAGGAACGGAATTCTCTATTTGCCAAGTTGCTCATTCATCGGTGAAACCAAAACCAGAGTCCGGTAGGGAGCCAATCGGCGTCGAGACACGCACGCAGTGGCGTAGAACAGGGATGAAAACGGTACGGATATTTTCCGACCGTATTCGAGACCGAATTCGTTTAGAGGGGTTTTAATCCGTCCGTATCCGAGTCCGGATATTTAACATCCGATACCGTATCCGTATCCGAATATTTAAATCACATATTTATGATATCGATGTTAGGTTGATCTCTCCTCTAATGAGCCCAACGGCTTATTAGGCCTTTGATCCGCGCCCTGATCGGGGGCGCCCAGCCCAACAATGGCTGGTGGGCCCCAGTCGCGCAGCGCTATATAAAGGAGGTGGGGAGCCGGGGCTCGAGTCACGAGGTTCACCTGAGCCGCCTTTTCCCACCTACAACCCTAACCGATCTCGAGGGTCGCGCTGTGAGCAACGGGAAGCACCGCCGCCGTCACTGCACCGCGCTCCCCTTCTCCGACCGTCGCTGCCCGTGCGCAGCCACCATCAACGTTCGTAATGGCGTCTGGATCGAACTCCACCCTTCCTACAGACGCTTTGCCTCCCCTCTCTCTCTCTCCCTCTCGGATCCAGTAGTTCCATCACTAGGATCTCGATGTTCTTAACTGAAATATACAGTTCTACCCGCTGATCTACTCCTTTAGAGGTCCTAAGGTATTAACAATGGTATCAGACGCCTATAACGGTAGTAGATCGGACGTGGGATTGAAAAGAAAAGAAAGATCCGAGTTGCAAACCCTATCCCTAATCGGGTAAAAGAAAGAAATGACGACAGCACCGATTTCAAATCAGAAAGAGATCACCAAGTGAAACCCTAACCCTAGTTTCGGTCGGAAAGGGGAGGGGCCTACCTGGCTTCTCTCACCGCTTGCAACAACGTCGTTGTGCGGGATGGAGGAGTTCCGCCGCCGCGTGCGATGGCCACCGTGCGCCTAGACCTCGCCGCGGCCGTGGACTCCGGGCAACAGGGCACCACCACGCGACCCCTCGACGGCGGTGTGCTCAGCCTCGGGCGAGCACACACGCCGGCGAGAGGGCGCGGGACGGCGCCACTTCGCTTCCCTCCGGCCACCATGGCCGCTGCGCTGCCGCTCTCGGTTCTATCGGGCGCAGGCAAGAAGAACGGGAGGAAAATGAAATGAAGCTAGGGTTTTTGGTACGATCGACCGGTGGGGGTTTTTGTTTCTCCGATCGCTGCGCCTGGCCGTTCGATCTAGGGCGAACTCAATCCAACGGCCACCAGTGAACCGGGCCAAAAATGAGCCCAGGCGGGCAAGAGCCGGAGGCCGGAATCCCGGCCCAGGCCCAGGTTGCGGCCTAGGCGTGGGATCGCTGGCGGACGCGCGCGGCTGGGCCGTGTTGGCGAATTGGGCCGCGCCTTATTCAGCTGCGCTGTAAAAAAAAGGAGGCGCGCTGCTGGGCTGAAACTCGCGGGCCGATGGCGCGCGGTAAAAGCCGCTGGCCCATGGGCTGCTGCCCGGTTAGGCCGAAATGGCCTGAAATAGAAATCCATTCGATTTTTTCTTTATTATTTTCCAGAAACAAATACTGCTGCATATTTTTGATCAATTTCGATTCAAATTTGATGCAAATTTCTAGGCAAATTTTATCCAACGATATTATTTGTTTAGACAACAGTAGAGTAATTAAAGTGCTTCTGGAAAATAATATGAGAAAATTAAAAGTATTTCCGCTGCGTACTTAAAGATGTTATTTCATTATTAAATTCGAACCAACGGGAGAATTTAATTTTGAAAAATAGATAAATTTTGAACTGATTATAATATTGTTATTATTCTGACCAACGTTGATTAATAGCAGTATTATGATATTATTATGATTTTATCATGCATTAATTCTGTTTCTGCCCAACGGTGATCTAGAATTAGTGTAAAAAGGATGATTTTTGTATGTTTTAATTTTGACCAACGTTAGAATTAAAGCATGCAATTATTCATGTTATAATTATGTTCTCACTTTATATGACTTATATTTTCAGGAGGTTACTCTTTGATGGGGTTTATCAAAGATATCCCACCCCTCAAAGGTGACAACTACAACGAATGGAAAAAGAAAATTGACCTTGCCTTTGTTTTGGCTGAGGTGGACTGGGTGGTCACCACACCATGCCCCAGTGAACCTGTGGCACCGGTGAGGGAGGCCAATGAGTCTGATGCTGAATGACAGAAAAAAGAGAGGGATCATGCTCCCATACAGATGGCATATGACCTACAAAAGCAAAAGTGGGTCAATGCCAACAAAAAGTATGTTGCTGTCATAAAGAACACAATTGAGCCTACCATAATGGGCTCAATCCAAGAGTGTGACACTGTCACACAATACTTGGAAAGGATAAAGAGTCAGTTCTATGGCTCTTCAAAGACATATGCTACTCAGCTGATAAAGCAGCTGGTAACAGAAAAATACACTGGAGGTGTACATGGCAATGGCATAAGAGAGCACATATCAAAAATGAACCATTTGAACAACAAGCTAAAACCAATGGATCTGGCTCTTACGGAAGAGTTTCTTGTCCATTTGATTTTTGCTTCTTTACCAAAAGAGTTTGACACATTTGTTGTCAACTACAACATTCAGCCCGTGAAATGGGATCTAGAACGTTGTATGGCGATGTGTGCACAGGAGGAAGAGAGGATAAAAGCCGCCAATGGTGGTACTCTCAATTTTGTTAAAGACAACAAAAGAAAGAATTTCAATGCCAATGCCAACTCTCCCTCAAAGCCAAAGGACAAAGCTCCCATGCAGCATCAGCCTCAGCAGAACAAATTCACAGTGAACAAAGATCAGTGTCTTCACTGCAAGAAGACGGGACATTACAAGAAAGATTGTCCCGAATTCCTAAAGATGATCATGGCAAAGCAAGGTGAGAACATGATTACGTTTATAAATGAATCCCTGTATGTACAGTATTCGAAATCTACTTGGTGGATTGACTCAGGAGCAACTGTTCATGTTGCAAATTCTTTACAGGGATTCCGTTCGACGAGAACTACGCAAAGAAGCGAAAGGCACGTTAAAGTCGCAAATGGAGTCCAAGCAGACGTCGAAGCTGTTGGCGATGTCTCCTTAGAGCTTGCTGATGGATTTATTCTTTTGTTAAAAGATGTTTTATTTGTTCCGTCATTACAAAGAAACTTGATTAGTGTGTCATGTTTGGACAACGATGGATTTGATTGTCATTTTGGAGATGGCAAATGTGAAATATTATGTAATAATGAATGTGTTGGCCTTGCTTTTCAAAAGCAAGATCTTTATTTGTTATCACTTCGTGAAAATGTGAATTCCGTATGTGATGCGAATGATAACGTATTCTCGTTTGTGAACGTGAATAGAAAACAAAAGAGAACTCAAGATGCGTCGTCGACATTATGGCACTGTCGTTTAGGCCATATTTCGAGGGGGAGAATAGAGAGACTAGTTAAGAATGATATTCTTCCTCCATTAGAGTTCTCAAATTTTGAACAGTGCAGAGAATGCATTAAAGGAAAATACACAAAGCAAATTAAAAAGGATGCTAAACGAAGCACAGGAATTATACAGATAATTCACACAGACATTTGTGGTCCTTTTCCTGTGAAAAGTGTGGATGGTTTTGATTCGTTCATAACATTCACAGATGACTACTCCCGTTATGGTTACATTTATCCAATTAAAGAAAGAAATAAAGCATTGGATAAATTTAAAATATTTAAGGCTGAAGTTGAAAATCAGCATAATTTAAAGATTAAAGTGGTCCGGTCTGATCATGGTGGGGAGTACTACGGTCAGCATACCCCATATGGCCAAGCTCCTGGACCCTTTGCAAGGTTTCTACAGGAGAATGGCATAGTAGCCCAGTATTCTACACCGGGTGAACCTCAGCAGAACGGAGTAGCTGAAAGGTGAAACCGTACCTTAATGGATATGGTACGTAGTATGATGAGTTACTCTGACTTGCGATTGAGTCTATGGATGGAGGCGTTAAAAACCGTCGTTCATATTCTAAATAGAGTACCAAACAAAGCGGTGCCCAAAACACCATATGAATTGTGGACAGGAAGAGAACCCTCACTAAAACACTTACGTGTGTGGGGGGTCCTGCTGAGGCAAAAGTGTTTAACCCAAATATTGGGAAGCTAGATCCCAAAACAGTTAGCTGCCATTTTATTGGCTATCCTGAAAAGTCAAAAGGTTTTCGTTTCTACTGTTCAGACAGATACATAAAATTTGTAGAAACGAGACACGCTGTTGTCTTAGAGGATGAAATAATAAGGGGGAGCATGGTGGCTCGAAAAATTGTTCTTGAGGAGAAGCGGGTATGTGTGTCCACTCCGACGATTCAGGAACCATTCTTTGAACTACCTGTTCTAGTTGCACCAACAGTGTCAGATACTGTAGTGCCAACACCTGTTGTCAGTTCTCCTGTGGTGACAGTAAATAATGATGAGGAACCTGTCCTTCAGGAACCTATACAAACTGATGCCACATATGAGGGGGAGCAACAACAGCCCCAAACTGAAAATGTGCCAAATGTAGAGGCCCCGAGAAGGTCCCAAAGAGTTAGAAGATCAGCTATACCTGATGATTATGAGGTGTATAACACTGAAGAATTTCAAATGGAGGGTGATCCCACTTCATTTGAAGAAGTCATAAGAAGCGATAATTCATCCAAGTGGCTTGAGGCCATGGAAGATGAAATAAAGTCAATGAGTACCAACAAAGTTTGGGACTTAGAACCTATTCCTAAAGGAGCCAAGACAGTAGGCTGTAAATGGGTCTATAAGACAAAACGTGACTCCCAAGGGAATATTGAAAGGTTTAAAGCACGACTTGTGGCAAAAGGTTTCATACAAAGAGAAGGGATTGATTACAATGAGATGTTTTCTCCAGTCTCATGTAAAGATTCCTTCAGAATTATAATGGCATTAGTGGCACACTACGATTTAGAGTTACATCAGATGGATGTAAAAACGGCATTCCTGAATGGGGATCTGGAGGAAAATGTTTACATGGCTCAACCAAAAGGTTTTGTCATGGAAGGAAAAAAACGAATGGGATGCCGCTTAAAGAAATCGATTTATGGGTTAAAGCAAGCTTCAAGACAGTGGTATTTGAAGTTTGACAGAACAATAAAGAATTTTGGGTTTAAAGAAAATATTGAGGATAATTGTGTTTATGCAAAGTTTAAGAATGGAAGGTATATCTTCCTAATCCTGTACGTAGATGATATCTTACTTGCTAGTAGTGATGTCCATCTACTACTGGAGACAAAGAAGTTTTTATCTTCAAAATTTGATATGAAAGATCTTGGTGAAGCGTCTTTTGTTTTGGGCATAGAGATTCACCGAGATAGAAGTAAAGGGGTATTAGGACTATCACAAAAGGCATACATAGAAAAGGTTTTAAAGAAATTCAGTATGCATAAATGTAGTGCATCACCTGCACCCATGGTCAAGGGCGACAGATATGGGGATTTTCAATGCCCAAGGAACCAATACGAGCTCGATCAAATGAAAGTGATTTCATATGCTTCTGCTGTCGGAAGCCTACAATATGCTCAAGTGTGCACGCGCCCTGACTTAGCTTTTGTTACCGGGTTGCTTGGCAGATTTCAAAGTAATCCAGGAATTGAACACTGGAAACTGGTAAAGAAAGTCTTGCGATATTTGCAAGGTACGAAAGGCCTCATGTTGACGTATAGAAAATCAGATTATCTCCAGATAGTGGGGTATTCGGATTCTGATTATGCGGGAGATGATAGAAAATCCACGTCAGGATATGTGTTCACTCTCGCAGGAGGAGCAATTTCATGGAAAAGCTCAAAACAAACCGTCACTACATCGTCCACAATGTATGCCGAGTTTGTAGCGTGTTATGAGGCAACGGGGTAGGTGAACTGGCTAAAAAAGTTCATACCCGGTTTGAAGGTGGTCGACAGCATACATAAGCCACTAAAGTTATACTGCGATAATAATCCAGCAGTACAGTACGCTCACAACAATAGGTCAAGTGGTGCTGCCAAACACATTGACATAAAGTATTATGTTGTGAAGGATAAAGTCCGGGATCAAATTATAAATCTTGAGCATATAAGCACTGAAAAGATGCTCGCGGATCCGCTTACAAAAGGCTTACCACCCAACGTGTTCAAAGAACATGTAGCCGACATGGGTTTAAAGGAAAGCCTATGACTCCTGGACTATAATAAAGGGCCCAAAAGTTAAGGTAACTGTTTTCGATCAGAGATGTGCATTGTAGCTGTCAAATCTATCGGCGATTGACCGTGACGATGAAACATGCTCTATGCACTTATTTGTGATGAAACGAGTAAAGTTAAAAGCATTGAAGTTAAAGATGAAAGGTTAAAGTATAAGTGAGATCAAAGGGGAGAAAGTTAGGTTGATCTCTCCTCTAATGAGCCCAACGGCTCATTAGGCCTTTGATCTGCGCCCTGATCGGGGGCGCCCAACCCAACAATGGCTGGTGGGCCCCCGTCACGCAGCGCTATATAAAGGAGGTGGGGAGCCGGGGCTCGAGTCACGAGGTTCACCTGAGCCGCCTTTCCCCACCTACAACCCTAACCGATCTCGAGGGTCGCGCTGTGAGCGACGGGAAGCACCGCCGCCGTCACTGCACCGCGCTCCCCTTCTCCGACCGTCGCTGCCCGTGCGCAGCCACCATCAACATTCGTGATGGCGTCCGGATCGAACTCCACCCTTCCTACAGACGGTTTGCCTCCCCTCTCTCTCTCCCTCTCGGATCCGGTAGTTCCATCACTAGGATCTCGATGTTCTTAACTGAAATATACAGTTCTACCCGCTGATCTACTCCTTTAGAGGTCCTAGGGTATTAACAGTCGATATCCAATCGTATCATATCCGTCATTTTTTATACTATCCGTATTCGAATCCGAATCCGGACATAAATACGAAAACAAATACGATATCAGTGATATCCGTCCGTATCCGATCCGTTTTCATCCCTAGCGTAGAGTATTGCGAAAGCTGGAGGACTCGAGCGGTTCCCCGCGTATGCGTATGGTTTGGGTGCGGGCAAACTGGCGGGTTCCCTGCGCAAGCTCCAGCTATTGGTTTACCAAGATAGTAGGCGCCGGTTTTAGTTAGTTAATGTATAGTTGTGGAGCAGTCCTTGCTTGATGCAGAGAGGTTAGTACAATACATCAATTATTGTGCTCTTTTTTAAAACATCTGGGGCACTCAAACTTGTTGTAAGTGTTTGTGGGGATGGATTGTTATTGTGCCTGACAAGAATGCCAGAATACACCCATTTGTTGTTTGTTCCTCAATCGTTGCTGCAGGTTTGTGGTCACAGCATGTATTATTGCTTCGGTGTTGGTGTTTACTACTAACATAACATCATTTGGCACAAATAACAGAATGAAACCCGCAACTGGGGCTTCAAATCTCGTGTGAAGGCAAATTTAGTATTCATCAAATACAGTGCTTATTAACACACGGCGATTTATTGACCAACGAAACAGCTGGCTAGTATTATACTTCATTAGTTCAAACTGCGAGAGATCGATTCGAGTTTTAGGCTTCCTTAACAGTGAATTAATAATCAGATAAAGAGGGATTGAGACACCCTTTGCAAGTTGTGACATTGTTAATTCCTTTGCTAACCAAAGCACGCGGAAGAAGAGGCTGCCCGGTGACAACGGATTCCACCATATCGCAAAGTGGATTATGAGTCATGATACAATCAACTCCACCAACTGAAGAACCACTCATATTTGCGGCTTCTCTTGCTCCTGTATACGTATATGAGTATGTATGTTCATAAGGAATCTCCATATATAGCAGGCTCATGGTGGCACTATTGAAGCTGGGTTTAGGAAACAATAAAGGCTAGTGTCATCTAATCGAGAAAGTAAACAATCAATAATGCAATTAACAAGTTCTAGAGCACTGACGCATGGCCGCACATTTGAGTGGTTCATCGGGTTTACAAGCAAAAAAGTAGCATTAGTTTCAGTTCCTACTTGGACACAAGCTATCTTCATCATGTAAGGTCGTACGTCAGCCACCTCTCGAGGCAAATAATAAAGAAATTACTTTTTAAGAAAAAGCAAGCATTTGAATTAATGTATTGATGCTGCAATAGTGGTGCTGCTAATTGTTATTACTAGGAGTATATTCACACTAGTTTTACTTAAACTAGTTCATATAGTTGTAGCTACTGTTTTATTATATATCTAATACAGACCGGGACCAATCTAGCTAGGATAATAACAAGCTTGGGCACCAAACTCCGATTAACATTGGAGTGTGTGTGTGTGTGTATGTATATATATATATATATATATATATATATATATATATATATATATATATATATATATATATATATATATATATATATATATATATATATATATATATATATATATATATATATATATATATATATATATACACTTGCCAATTGTCTTTGAAGTATCAAAATTAATAAGCAAATGGGTTTTCTATATAGAAGAGGGGCCATGCATGGCCCACTTTGGGCTTGTATATCTGCCACTGCTAGAATTAGGGTCTGATAATGGTAATGGCACACAACACACTGCAGGCTGCGGCGGCATGCATGCCTTTTTTTTCATACTTCCAACCGTTTTAGAAATAATGGTGTTTTAGTTTTCTCCAAAGCCAAACATTATGTCTTTTTTTCATACTTCCAACCGTTTTAGAAATAATGGTGTTTTAGTTTTCTCCAAATAAAGCCAAACATTTCTATTGCCTTTGACTATCAATTTCCAGAAATCTATATAGTTTAAAATCATAAGATTTCGTTTTTAGATTCCATGAGAATTTGCATGTTACTCACCTGTATGATCTTACTGTTATGGTCATATATTACCTCTGAGGAGGTAATAGGTGAAATATATAGCCAAACATTTCTATTGCCTTTGACTATCAATTTCTAGAAATCTATATAGTTTAAAATCATAAGATTTCGTTTTTAGATTTCATGATGTCACACCCATTTTTAAGGACAAAAATAGGATGCATAAAGGACTCATGTGCGCCGCAGAAATCGGTCGCACACATAAGTAGACAAATTACATAGTATCATCACAGTGCTTATTACATAGCGAATAAATATTTAACACATAGTCTTATACAATAAATTGTAGTAACTAGTAGTAGATCTTCAGCGGAACTCCAAACACAGGGACACGGTTGACTGGTTGACACCAAGACTAGTACTCATTTCGATAATCATCATCATATTCTTCATCTGTTATGGTGAAAATAGCAAGAGTGAGTCCATGTCGAACTCCGCAAATACAACATAGGGTTCATGAGGCTCAAAAGGCTAGACACTATTTGACTGCATTTAGCTTTTAATCATCATATATTTAGCAATTGAGTAGCATCAAGGTAAATCAAATCCCATTAATGAATCAATGATCAATTGTAATAAGGATAATGAATAGCATTAACATGAGCATAATAATAATCAACAGTAATTAGGCATGATATAACAATGATGATCAACTATTCTATAAGAATCCCTAAGGCCGCTCGTATCCGTGAGCACGGCTAGTATACCAGTTTTTAACTCTGCGTAGAGGTGTACACTTTCACTATGAGTCATAACTTCCAAATGCATGGGTTCGCGACTCCCCAAAACACCGGAAATCATATAAAGCCACTTAAAGGTTCGTCTAACAAGTTAGGGCCATTAGATTCACTCGGCAAGCAGATGTAGGAACCCCCTTTTCAAATAGCACACTTCCTTCACGGCTATACACATAAGACTAGAGGTTGTCCTACACCCAACGTGGCAAGCCATTCTTACGCCATTTAAGGTAACCACTAATAAGCTAGAAAAGGTCCTCTAAACAACTAAAGCCAGAGCCATATAGCCCTCACAGCTGTACTGTCAATCCCGGTTATCACTTACAGGTAAGTCCTTACGGAGAGTAACTAGAGCGTCAAACAAACAACACAATCACACGCTCTAGTCCCCTATTCCAATAGTAATAAAATCATATTAATAGTTGATTGATCAATCCATTATTCAAATTACAAGATTATTGTTCTTAATTAAGCACTAGCAATAGCTATCCAAATGCATAACCCATAGATATCAAGGAATCAAGATATCAATCTCTAAGTTATAATCTCTATGGTTGTCAAGAAAGACACATGCAAATGTATGATAATTTTCAGTGAATAGGTAACAAAGATGGTCCCATGTTATACTTGCCTTGATCAAAGCTTTCCTGATGATACTGCTGATCTGACTCAAAATAATACTCCGGATCGTCAAGAAACTGCTCACCGTCTATACTCGATCACCAAACATCATCACATAATCATCCGAGCAATCATACACGAAGCAAACAAAGAAACATAATTAGAATAGTACACCAACAGTAACAAAACAGTATGAAAAGTTTGTAAAACTCTTCTACACGTTACTACGATCACACAGACGTAAAGATAACGAAATTCGGATTTAAAACGTGAAAGTTATGAATTTTCCAAGATTTCCTTTAGATAAATAAATACTTTAATATAAACTGGAAAATTAAATTTTCCAAACCTACTATACAGCTATACTAACATGTAGAGCTCGCAAATACGAACCTAACGCAACTTGAACGGGTCAAATCGGAGTTGAAACGAAGATTTTACGAACAAAACAAGTTTAGTGGCAAAACTATAAATATCAGAAAACGTATTTTCGAATTACCGAGAAGAAATACGTCTTCAAAACAAAGAAAAGTACTTCAGGAATTACGCCAAGGACCGCGGGTTCTAATATAATGAAAGTCAAGGGCTATTTAGCAAATATTACGCCCGAAAGGGTATCTTCTAATCTGAGCCCTTGATCTAATCTTGGATGGCTGGTATCGTTACCGATGAAAGAGAGAGAGAGAGAGACGCGGCCTCCTTCGCCAGCGCCGGCCGGTGGCCACCATGGCCGACCTCCATGGCTCGCCGGAGAGCTCCGCTTTCCCCGTTTTAGACCACCAGATGACTCGCAACCGACACCAATCAAATGCAGAGCTCAAAGCGAACACCTCTACGCGGTTTAGGAGAGCTACGACGGACCGAGGATGAAACGCGGCTCGGGATGGCGGCGGCGCCTAAAACGTATGAAACATCCAAATGAAACACCTGCAATATCTAGATAAAACAAATGAAACATACGCCTAAAATGTATGAAACATATGGAGCTCAATGCCAACACGTCGGAATAACCGGCCACGGTGCCCAGAAAAAATTAGGCCAACACTCAGTTGTCCACGATCACCCATCACCGGACCAGCAAACGGCGCATGTAGATTCGGCCCCACGCTCCTCTCGCAAAATCCAAGCGTCGGTCCTTTTCTCTGGTCATAGGCTCACAGCGCATTCACGACCTGACATGTTGCATGCACCCCAGTCGCTTGAATGCAGTTGTACGCCCTGCTTTTTTTTTCTTGGTCATCGCACGAGCTACAGCGCGGGTTGGTTCATCCGGACGGACGGACGCCTGCAGCGAAGCATCACCCTATATCGATAGCATGCTAAACATCGATGAACGAATGTCTTGCTTGGTTGAATCCTACAGAATACGTTTTGTTTTATGGGATGGACGAAGAAGTTTTTCACTGCGTACATGTGTTTCATCAATCGCATATACTGTGCGTAAGAGCATCTCCAACGGTCCCCTTTCCTAACTTCTAATGAGAAAAAACTGTTATTTTGGATATCTCGTAGCTCCAGCAGTTCCCCAAACCTAACTCCAATGAGAAATTTTTTCTCAGTGCCTCAAATCATAGCCTTCGACCCGTCAAATAAAGGGGAGTCTCTCCTCTCCAATCCACTATTTTTCGCATTGAGCATTGGATTTACTTGTTCTGCTAGAGGGGAAGACCTTCAAAATCCTAAAACACGCTTTATATCTTCCCCAATAACTAGTTTTTAGAGTTAGAGTTTTCTCCTACTACTGAAGATGCTCTAAATGGTTTCGTTTAACACAAACTAGTAAAGCGGTAAATCATATACGGAGTACGTATATGCGATTCATGCATGGGGTGGATTAGTCAATCGCTGTTTTCTTGCGTTCCAGGGGGAAAAAACTGTACGATGTGGACTCTCTTGTTCTTATGCATTTTTTTCAACCTCCTGTATGCACGCAATTATACGTAAAATGTGCTGTGCCGCGCGCTGGCAAATTCACATGCTGGCGGCATCGTTGCACCGTAGACCGGCGCGAATAACTGGCACTGAAGCCGAAACACCGGACAGCTTCCCAGAAACCTAGGCCGTGTTTAGTTCCTGAGTCTGGGCGTCCGACTCGGGACTGTACGCTACAGTGTTCCGGTCGGAACACTGTAGCGCGTTTTGTTTTTTAGTGTAAAAAATTATCCAAAAATTGATTAATTAGACTTAAAATGTTCGTCTCGCAAAGTACAACAAAATTGTACAGTTATTTTTTGATTTCATCTACATTTAGTACTCCATGCATTTGCCGACATTTATGATGTGATGGAGAATCTTCTTTTTACATAGTAGAATTTGGAGAGGAATCGGAAACTTAACGAGGCCCTACCTGCGCTTGGCTTACGACTGCCATCCAACTCGACTCGACGCACCTGGCCGCGATCCCGTCCGGGAGCCGACCAATCTGTATGCATCAAAGACTGGACCACAGCAATACGCGGCGGCCGAGGCCGCAGCCCCGATTCCCACCGCCTCCCCCCTCTGACGACGCGCCTCGTTGGCGTGGGCCGCGCAGGCTCGCAGTCGCAGCGGCCCGTTGCCGCGCGCGATGGCCGTCGTGTACTCGTGTATGAAAACGGACGCACTATTTCTACTTTCATTTCTATATTTTTTTTCGGTGGAAATGGGTCGGGTTCAGAAAATACGGGTTCGAAAACAGAACCGGGATATACGGGTGTACGGAAACGAATCAATATGGTCAGAAATTCAACGAAAACGGTTGGAAGCTGGAAACTTAAACTGGAATACCGCACATCTTTATACTCACAAATCATAGTCCCACACAAAGCTGCTGTGAGGTGTTTGGCCGTGAGAAAGCCGAAAGCCATTTGGTTGTGACTTTCGTAGAATCTGCCGCCGGCCTCTCTCACTTCCAGTCATCGAAGACTTATATGAAATATATAAATTTTTTCAGAGGGTTATAGAATAGAATTGCAAGACACATTGAACAGTGAAAAAGATAGATAGAAGTAGAGGGGGTGCTTTTGTAATTTGGTCTCTTCTTCCTCGAGACGATCGGCCATGGCCGCAGGGCTGCTGCTCCTTGAGCAGGGGTGTGTAGAGGATCTCAGCAAGGAGCGTGGGTCAGCTGGCTAGCCTGCCGGCGGCAGCGCACGGCGCGGCCAGTAGCAGAGGCGAGGTGGCAACGGCGGAAGTCTGCGGCTGGCCTGGAGTTCGTCACCTCGTCGGGGGCCGGCCTGGACCTGGAAGGCAGCGGTGGTGGCCCTGCAGGGCTAGGCGGTGGCGGCCTAAAGCATCCCGTGCACAGCGCGGCTACGCCCTGCGCCCGCCCCTGCGAGCGTGACGGGCTGACGGAGTGACGGCGCAGCCGGAGCCCCTGCGCCTGAGACTGAGTGTGAGAGACAGAGTACGTTGGTTTTCTTTGGTTTTCTTTAGATGGGCTCTTGGGCCTTCAGGATATGGATAAGCTAAAATGTTTCGCGGACTTGGCTAAAATCCGGTAAAAATTCGAAACAAATTCGGAAAAATTCCGACCAAATATGGAACTCCGAAAATAGGGGTGGAAAAACATCATCCCTGTTTCCGTCCGGATTCCGAGATCTTCTGACCCGCGACCCGTTCCGCTTCCGGATTTTTCCGACAATACGAAAACGGTCGGGTCAAATATGAAAAAACGAACGGGTCGAGACGGAAAAAAATTCCATCCGTTTTCAACCCTACTACTACTATGGATCTTCAAGCTTATCTCCACCCACCCACCCGCGCTCTCGCTTGTGTCTGCGCAAAAGACGCCCGCCCTCGCGATCGTGTCGCCGCATACCCACCGAGATCCCATCCCTTCTGGTGCGCCCAAGTGCGCGACCACTGTGACTCGCCGACTTTTTTTTATTATTATTGTCGCGAATCGCCATCGCTTTTGCCTAATAATAATATAATCTGCCTTGGCCGCACCAAGATTCCGCGGGGACGGATTCCAGCCCCCGCGAGTGCACTCCGATTCAGGATCGACTCTCGAGTCACGCACACACGCACACACAGGAGAGATATGGAAACTCAACACTTTGTTTATAGCGGCAGGCCGGGGTCAGTTAGGTTTTCAGGAACGGAGTTCTCACTGCCAACTTGCTCATTCATCAGTGAAACCAAAACCAGAGATGAGTCCGGTGGGGAGCCTAGCTAGCCTGTCGCCGGCACTCGCCAGTCGGCGTCGAGACACGCACGCAGTGGTTCAAATCTCGTGGAGTACGTACTTAACACAGCGATTTCACCAATGAAATACCTAGCTACTGTAGTATTACTGTATTATACGTTAGTTAAACTGGGAGAGATCGATTGATACGAGCCATGCAACCTTAACAGTGAATTACTCAGATAAAGAGGGGAGACAATTGGCAAGTTGCAGCATTATATTGTTAAATCCTTTGCTAGCCAAAGCACGCACAAGAGGCCGGTGACAACGGATTCCACCATCGCAAGTGGATTATGATTCATGAGACAATCAAGTCCACCAACTGAATAACTACTCATAGTTTATCTTTCTCTCTCCCTCGCTGGCCGGGACCCCATCAGCAAGCAGCTAGCATTGCTGACAGCATCGATGGAGTAATTAACTCTGAGGACTGAGGTTCTAAATGCAGCCACGTCTACCAGCCAGATCAGCTAATTAGCGGCTTCTATCTCCTGCTCCTGTATACGTCTCCGGAGCAAGCGGATGCTGGTATCATTGGAGTCGGGTTTACGAAACAATAAAGGGTACTGTCATCTAATCGAGAAAGTAAACAGTCAATAATGCAATTAACAAGTTCTAGACCACTGATGACGCATGGCCGCATATTTCAGTGGTTCATCGGGTTTACAAGGAAAAAGTATCATTAGTTTCTGAAAACTCTGCTGTTTTATACTATATTATATACAGACCAGGACCAATCGAGCTAGGATAAGCAAATGGCTTTTCTATAGAGAAGAGGGGGCCATGCATGGCCCACTTTAGGCTTGTATATCTGCCACTGCTAGAATTGGGGTTCGATAATGCATGGCACACGCAGCACACTGCAGGTTGCCTCTTTTTTTTTTTCCATATTTCCAACCGTTTCAGAAATAATGGTATTTTACTTTTCTCCAAAGCCAAATATATATAATTTCAGAAATAATGATCAAAGATATAAATGTATGACTTAAAAAAAGCATAACATTTGTGAAATGGGCAGACTAATGTTTGTCCATCTCTGCTGCCACATCATACATACATTTAAATTAACCAAAGATTCGAGAAGATTCATATATATCAGCACCCCATACGAAATTAGTGGTCTGGTTTTTCAAGTAAGTAGGTGGATTACCAATAACACACACATATGACATGCAGTTTCCCTTAACCATGTCTGCAAGCCATCATTTTATCGCCTACTATAGGAGTACGTTGATCTTTTCCACGGTTCGCTGCACCTTGCCATGCTTGAATCCTTGTGTATACAGATGCAGTCAAAGTTTGCGCGCCTGATATGTACTCCTGCAAACGACAGAATCCTATTGGCTGCTATATATAGCCACTGCATTTCTTACTCCGGTAGGCCCCACCAGGAAATGACATTGACACTGACATGCCAACATAAAGTACGTACAGATGCACCTAAGCTGATGCATTTTATTACGCGCAGCAGCTAATCTGATTCAGCTGGCCCGGCCCCTAAGAAATTAAAACCCCTGATGTTGATCTCGATCGCGTAACCATGCGGCGCCACAACGCCACATATAGCCACTAGTTAATGAACAAGTGCGTGCTGATTCTTCTGTTTCATTTGGTGCCACGCATGTTCGGCAACTAAATATTGCTCTCCCTCGAGCCACAAGTCAAATGATTGTTTGCTTTTTAGCCTGCCTGCATGAAGTTAAAACAGCTTAAACTATCATGCATGTCGACCCATTTTGAATTTGAATATACTAGTAAATTAGAACATTTGAATTCCTCACCAAAAGACTACTAGAACATTCATTTAAATACTACTCCTACAACGTATAACAAGAATAGATCGGTAATCAAACCACCGCCTTGTATTGGCAGTCACATGGAATTTATTTAGTACAAAGCTTTTTTAAGGAGAAAGTCCTACCTGTATCTTGTGACTAATCATTTGTTAATCCGCAATGGATCGATGGTTAAGCTGGTACATAAGCATCTCCAGGTGTACATGTTGACATGTAGATGCATCTCTCTAGCTTAATTATAATATACTCGATCTATATAAAATGTAAGTCATTTTATTTTTGTTCCGATTATTCAATCTTATCAAAATTGATCAAATCTACAGAAAAATGCATCATCATCTCTCCACCATAAAATTAGTTAAATATACCACCAAAATGCTTTGATAGTACATCTATTCAGTATCATAGATGTTAAATATTTTTTATAAAAACATAATCAAAACGTACTAGAGATATCTGACAGGCTTAGGAGTTAGGACAAAATTAAGACATGACCTGCATTTTCGGACAGAGGGAGCACACTTTAAGAATCACAAAGCTTACGTTGCTTTGATAAAAAAAGAACCACAAACTTACAAAGGAAAACAAACAACGCTCTATGAGGATTCATTAATTCGCAATACGGCGGCGCAATGCCACATACTAAGGTTTATAGTTAACATAATTAGCGATTGCTTTCGGGCGTCCCTGTTTTCTTCCCTGTCATGTTCTCCACCTAATACGTTGTCAGTTTATATATATCCAAATGGTGGCATCATCACATCATGCATATAGCAAACTCCACTTCGCAGGAGAGTGGGCCCTGGGAGGCGCATAGAGTACAGGACTGTTTCGTCTCTTTGATGTATTGGTGAGGTGCAAGCTAAGGTCACATGATCACATTAGCTTGGCAGTTTATTGGGTCTTAGATTAATATTGCAACTTGCAACTTTCTTGCCTAAGCATGCCTTTGTTTAGTCTCTAGTGTTTGTCAGAGTACAAGTCATCAATGATATAAACATGAACAAGAAATGGCGAAGAATCTCCACCTTCACGTATTGAATCCAACAGTATTTAGATTTTTAAAAACAAAATTGACGGAATCAACCAGGTGCAGTAATCATATTCAACTCATTGTCCATTGCACTTGACGGTTAAACTCATTGGAAGCACCGGGGCATAAATAAATTTGCGTTGATTATTACCAAACTAATATATAAACCACCTCGCAAAAAATTATATGAACCATTATTTTTCATGGTCAATTGTAATCTCAGATCAACGATCGAGGCGCGATAACGATTTTCTGCCAACTACTACCTTGTTTGTATAACAAATAATATTATGTTCACTTCCCTTGTCATTCTTGGATCGTGGCTGCTCTGGAAGGAAAGGAACATGCGTGTCTTCAATGGGATTACCTGTACTCCAGTTCAGCTTGTCGTTCTACTGCAGGAGGAGGCTGAGCGATGGAGCATGGCAGGCTACAGCGCGCTCGCCGCGCTTTGGGCTCTTAGTGAGGTGGCCTGATGCTATACACCTTCTTCCTAGTCGCGCAAACGCTTTGATGTAATATTTCGACAGCTGCTGTTTGTACATGGGGTCCCTTCTGCTCGACTATAGTATGCCGCTCGCATTCTAGGTCGAGCATGGGGCTCTTTGTATCATCAAACTCCCCTTCTTAATGATATAGATGCAATTGCATGGTCGCGAAAAAAAACTAAGATAGATTGCAACAAGATTAGGAAACAAGTGCGGTATCGATGTTGTGGTAGAGACTAGAGAGAGCTCACTGTCCTAGAAACATGTATCTTCTCCACACTCTTCGGTTTTTACCGATTGCACGTTGATTTCGGAGAAGCTACGACCAAAAGAATCCAGTTACCTAGTAAATAAACAAGTTAAACGAAACTATTCTCGACATGTAGCTATCTAACTGTTCTTGTTGTTTTTCCTATTTGTTAATCACTCTGCTGAAGAACCTCTTTTTACACCTTTGTCGAGTGTCAACTAAGGGCCGGTTTAGATCCAAAAAATTTGGCAAAACGGCACTGTAGCTCGTTTCGTTGTTATTTGGCAAATATTGTCCAATCATGGTCTAATTAGGCTTAAAAGATTCGTCTCGTCCATTTCGTATAAACTGTGTAATTAGTTTTATTTTTTATCTATATTTAATGCTTCATACATGTGTCTAAAGATTCGATGTGACGGGGAATCTGAAAAATTTTGCAAAATTTTCTGGGAACTAAACGGGGGCTAACTCTCATGGCCGGCCATTCCAAGTGTCCATAAACGACGGTACGAACGAAACCACAACGAGAGTTGCAGGCAGGAGTAGTACGTCATTTAGGTGCCAGGAAATTGAAGTCATGGAATCAACTGGCAACTTTTAAAGATAAACATGATCTACAGTACCACCATGCATGCATGGTTTGCTACGCGTCTGTGAGACGACTTGAACCATCCCCGTTTGAGCTTTGACGAAGAGGGAAAAGGAGACCAGGAGACAGGTGAATATTCTGAAATCAGCGGCTCTTCGAAGCCGCGCAGGGAATAATCAACGTGCACCCCGGCCACAGTGAAGATGCGCCAAGGGGCGTCAGCGCGGCTGAACAAGGCGCTCCAAGGGTCGTCGCGCGGCCATTGGCCCGCCGCATTAAACAAGCACGAAAGTGACGTGGACACAGACACGGCCGGCAAGGGAGCACGACGCCCCCACGGTGGCTTGTTGCCTCGTCCCGGCGCCGGATTGGCCGCGCCGTCGCCGTCGTCACGGCGGCAGCGCGCGCGGGACGTGACGGAGAAGCCGTCGTCACCCGTGACGACCTCCCCGGCTCACGCTCGCCGCGTCGGACCAAACTGGCAAACTGCTCCCCGGCGCCAGAGATTCCCCGAGTAAACAGGGCCAGGCCACAGGTCAGCATGCCATGGCTCGACGAATGGTACGGTGCGGCAGGTGACGTACGTGCGGGCCCCGGAGGCGTTGACCCCACGTGTCACTGACAGCGATCGACACATGCGGACCCGCGGGGACAGGTGGGCCCTTCCGGTTCCGGTCCAGGGGCTCTGCACCTGCACCTGCACGGGGCGCCGTGACGTCGCCCGCGCGCGCCACGTCATGCCGTGCCGTGCGGCTCCGCGACGCCGTGCTGTGTGTTCCTGTTGCGTGCGCGGGCGAGAGAGAGACCGGAGACGCGGACGCAGCGGCAGCTGCGGCCGCCCACCGCGTCCGTGCGCCGCAGCGAGCTCCCGTCGTTTCGGCGACGGCCACAAGGCCCACCAGGCGCGCCGCGCGGGGAGGCGAGCGCTCGGATGCCAGCGGATATTCGCGCTGCTCCGGTCCTCGTCCTCGTCAACCCCGATCGATCAGAGATTCAGAGCCGCAAACACAGCAACAGCATGCATGTGGATCCAGGTCGCAGGTTATAGTTTTGTGTCGCGCCATGTGCGTCTGCAAAAGGCGGATCTCCCCTCCGATTAGAAAACCGAGATACGGGCATCCAACTGCCAGCGCGCGATCACGCCAAAGTACGAACCAGAATCGTAAGTGTCAGGAGAGCCTGTTAACTGTGCCTGCGTAAAAGATACAGCCAAAATTTGGTGGGGATCTGGTCTAGTTTGTCACTGCGGCTTAGCATAATGCACGTCCAAGGCAGCTAGTGACCGCTGCGAATTATGTAGCAAAAATTAAATTAGAATGCGAAAAGCATGATAATTTTTTGGTAAATTAGCATTTACAGAGGACTAATAAGGTCACACTTGGATCCGCCCAGCTAACTATTAGGTACGTTAGCTGGGAGAAACCAACTAATAACTACTTAATTGATAGTTGGGTGATAGGTGAGGCATTAGTTGTACTTATTAGCTGAGAATCCAAATACACTCTCAACTGATATTTAGCAGGTGACTGTATTAGTTGTAGGGACCCAACAGGTTCTTAGAAACTATAGTAGAGAAATGGTTCATTAAGATTCTGTTTGGATCAAACACCTCTAACAATCACTCTGCTATTGAAAAGTAACTCTGTGGACCTTATAACACTCTCTTCTCCTCTTCTCACAGTCGCCTCACCAAATAAAAATGACGACATGAGCATTCTAGGCAACTGCAACTTCAATTTTGGTCATGTTTGGACCCATGGAGCTAATTGTTATTAGTTGCTAATAATTAGCCCCTTTGGATCCAAACAAGACCAACTAATATTGTAGCTAATTAGTAGCTAATACCTAGCTAACAACTATCTCACTAGCTACCTACTCCCTCTGTCCCTGAATAAATAGATTTTTGGAGTTGTCTCAAGTCAAACTTTTTAAACTTTGACTGAATTTGTAGAAAAAACATCAAGCTTTATGATATCAAACTAGTATCATTAGATTTACCATAGAATACGTTTTCATAATGTGCTAATTTTATATCATAGATGTTGTTACTCTTTTCTATAAAGTTTTCAAACTTAAAAAAGTTTGACTGACACGGATTTTAGGAATCGATTTATTTGGGGACAGAGGAAGTACTCAATAGCTAATTGTTGGCTAGTAAATATTAATTATCAATTATTGACCAGCTACTAATGGATCCTAATAAATCTTCTGAAGAGAAAAGAGTTAATACGGTTCACTAAGTACAAATTTTGCAAAAAAAACTCCTTGCAAGTTAACTTCTCACAATCTCTCATCCACACTAAAAGCGATATATCTAAAAAAAATAAAACGTCCTATAATATGGAATGGAAAGAGTAAGTGTTACAAATCGTCACAAACTAAGAGCCCTCCACCTAAAAAATTCTGAGATGCATTTTTTTTGCAATTCTTTTAAACAATTAGGAAAATCAACGTGTAGTTACAAATTCGACGCTTGGAAAGAGCGCCACTTTAAAAACAAACCTACAATTTCGATGCACATACCGCCGTAAAGCTGACCAAAATGCCCTTGGTGATCATCAAAGTTTAAGCCGAGGGAATCACAGCGGAATCGAGCGTGATTACCTCAGCAGGTGCTATTTTACTCTGTTTCGAAAAGAAGAGTTATTTTACTCGCAGGACACTGTGGGCTCGACCAAGTGGACGATGGGAATCTCCACTGCCAGCATATTAAAAAACCCTTCCCTAAAAATAATATCACAGAAAAACGACGCCCGGGGCCCACGAGGGCCCACACACACCATGACAGCAAACCGGTCCCACCAGGCAGGCACGGCACGAGGCCAGGCAAGCCCCCGCGCGGCGCCAAAACAGCTGACGCAAGCGATGACAAAATCCTCCCCCACTGGACCCCTCGCCCTCGCATCCCACCGCCCACTCGTCCCGCTCCTCCCTCCGGTGCGCGACACGCGTCCGTTTCGGCTTCGGGTCAACCTGCCCCTGCTTGTGCTCGCTCACCGGCGCCGCGAGTAGGGCCCGGCCCGGCCGTGCGTGCCGTTCCCCCAAGTTGCACGTGCGTCACATCGAGCCCGCTCCGCCCGTCCGCCCGTCGACACGTGGTGGCCCACCACCGGTCTATAAGTAACCACGGGTACGGCTGCGCGATGTTCCATTCCAAAGCAAGCTCTCCAGTCTCCTCCAACCAGCTGAGGCCGATTGAAGAAACGACCCCAGCAATCGGCTGAGCTCTCGTCGTCTCCAATCCGGCGGCGGTTGCTAGTAGGTGACCGATCGAGATCGAATGGACTGCGGTGGCGCGCTGCAGCTCCCGCCCGGGTTCCGGTTCCACCCCACCGACGACGAGCTGGTGATGTACTACCTCCTCCGCAAGTGCGGCGGCCTGCCGCTCGCCGCGCCGGTCATCGCCGAGGTCGACCTCTACAAGTTCGACCCATGGCAGCTCCCAGGTCCGTAGCTAGGCACACCGCCAACGATCGATCTGATCGTGTCTCTGTTAATCATCCGAGGTGACCTCATCTCATCTCATCTCATCTCATCAGCTAGCTGCCTTGCTGACGAAGACGAACGAACTGCTTGATCGGTGATTATTGCAGAGAAGGCGTACGGCGGGGAGAAGGAGTGGTACTTCTTCTCGCCGCGGGACCGCAAGTACCCGAACGGGTCGAGGCCGAACCGGGCGGCCGGGACGGGGTACTGGAAGGCCACCGGCGCCGACAAGCCGGTGGGGTCGCCGCGCCCCGTGGCCATCAAGAAGGCGCTCGTCTTCTACGCCGGGAAGCCGGCCAAGGGCGTCAAGACCAACTGGATCATGCACGAGTACCGCCTCGCCGACGTCGACCGATCCGCCGCCGCACGCAAGAAGACCAACAACGCGCTCAGGGTAAATTCTATTCACTGCTCCATCCACGACCTTGCTGCTTAATTCCTTGTTTTTTTTTACATTACACAGGAGCAGTAGTTGTTTATCTCCCAAATGAAATACTGACACTTACTTTCAGTTAGAGGAAAAAAATCATAGAGAAAGAAAAAAAAGGCATTGATCTTTGTTTTTACCAATGTTACAACAAGAAACAGTGATGGAATTGAAAAAGTAGCCGTGCAAATTGTCCATTTGCAGCAATCAGCGTGCTCGAGTTGTCCCTTTCGCGACAGCGCGCGCGGCTACTTGGGCAGGGATAGGCTCTAGAGACATGTAAAGTGCGGGCAGCATGGCGTCATGGCTCACGCACGCCGCGATAGAGACAAGCGTGGCAACCATGGCGGCTGGCAGGCGGGCGAGCGCGCCAGCCAGCCAGCCAGAGCCGCCTGATATTATCGCCCGCGCCCGCAAACAAATGACACCACACGCGCACCGAATCCGACGTCACGTCGGCACGTCGACCTCATCTCCAAGCCGCCTCCTCCAACGCGTAGTAAAAAACCAATCAGCTTCGATTGACTTTCGTTCACTGAGATTTCGCGTGGATTTGTCGCTCAATCTTGTTGTATTGTCTCTTCGATCTTGCAGCTGGATGACTGGGTGCTGTGCCGGATCTACAACAAGAAGGGCGTGATCGAGCGGTACGACACGGTGGACGACGACGGCGACGACGCCGTCGTGGCCGAGGACGTCAAGCCTGCGCCAGCGCCGGCGTCCAAGAACAACCCGCGCGCCGGTGCCCGTGGAGGGGCGGCAGCGGCGCCGATGAAGGTGGAGTTCCCGGAGTACGGCGGGTACTACGACTACGACGACCTCGAGACGCCGTCGGCGGGGATGCTGTGCTTCGACCGCTGGTCGGCCGCGGTCCCGACGGCCCCGGCGCCTGCGATCGCGCCGGCGCTGTCGTCGCCGCCCGCGTCGGACCCCGACCCGGACCGCGACGACTCCAACAACTCCATGCCGTGGACGACGACGCACCACACGCACACCGATAACTCCAGCTGCGGCTCCGAGCACGTGCTGTCGCCGTCGCCGGACCTGCCCGACCGCGACCACGCCGAGAGCCAGCCCGGCGCCGGCGCCGAGTGGTGGCCCGTCGGTGGTGGCGATTGGGGAAGCGCCGCCGTTGCCGAGGACGGGTTTATGGTCGACGTCGAGATCGATGACGGGAGCTCGCTGTTCGGGCCGCCGTCCCCGGGGCTGTTCGCGCGCGTCGACGCCGCCGCGTTCGGCGACATGCTCGCGTCGTACCTCCACAAGCCGTTCTGAAGCGACGCGATCGCGAGCGCCGCGCCGCCCTGCGACCTGCGTGCTCCTCTAGGCTACTGACCACTGACATGGACGTTCTGGTCGGTCGTCGTGTAGCTCGGTTCGGGTCGAATTGCGAGCCGGTCTAGGTGTAGTGCAGCAAAGCCACCGCCGGTGAGTTCTCAGGTGTTCATTCATTACAACTGGTAATCGTACATTCGTACACGATCTCTGCACCTGATCGTGCCCTTGCAATTGGGCAGCAGCCGCGTGGAGATGTGGATGACTGGTGATCATGGTTGGTAGAGAGCTAGCTAGCCGTCGGATCGGGTCTCGGATTAATCTAACCATCGGTTTTTGGTCGGGTCAAGTAGCTGACAACTTAAGAATCCAAGCCTACTGGATTCAGGGGCTGTTGATGGTATGGTGTATGTAATCTTGTCTAGTCTTAGTCTAGCTGTACTTAGAATTGGTTCAGGTTCAGGTTGGTGGCAAACAGGCAACGCGCTGTAAGTTTTGTTGAGTGTTCTATGCACTATAATCGCAATGTCATGTTGTACTAGAGTCGCTCTCAGCGGTCGCTTTCTCGTGACTGGGGAAGCCGAAAATTTTGTAATGCAAGCAATTATCCTAATATAAAAGTGTTGTAACCTGTAATTATGTACGTATGTGCCTCAAGCTATTTGTTGGCCTTCTGCCTAATCTGACTGAATGTTTTGGTGCACAAAGTCAACAAAAGTGCCTTTCAGAAATCAGGAGCATACGTACACACTAGAAGCGCATATTTGTGTCTGGGCACCACCAACACAGGCTAACACTCCTAGTGGTTTTATTAGTACAAATAAAGTGATCAACATATACTAAAAAATATTGAGCTTACTATTCACACAATGCAAACTATCACTGCTTGTGATTTACAAATAAACCTTTTGCTTTCATCATACCTCACCTTTATTTCCTCTTCCTCTTCTTTTTTAGCATGGACCACCTTCTCTCTAAACATATGTAGCTTCCGCAAGCCATTATGACAACTCTAGAGTACCTACTTTTTTTTTATCTAATCCTACATGGCACTTGGGACTACTGCTTAAAAAAAAAAAGGAGCGTCGGGAAGGCCTCATTGTGTGCCGTGACGGTGTTCTACAATAAAAGAGTTTAGTTTTTTTTGTCTTTCGTGACAAAGTGCTGTCTCTTTCAGCGTGCTACCCTCTTGTGGCAGTGGCACTTTTTGTCACGGGGAATGTGATGCTGGGAATATCATGCATGCCGATGCTGAATCCTAGTCATGACATGATGCGGCTGCGAAATGTCAGGCGCGCGACCTGCTTTTGAACCATCACCACGAATGCATGCATGAATGCGACCTGCGAGGCAGAGACGACCAAGGGAGCTCGATCCATGCAAGTGGCTTGGCTTGATGCCTTGAGCATCACATCCGAGCTCTAGAAAGCACTGCATCACATCACACCGCTCGTTGCGTCCTACTGTGTCTGTTGACATGAGGGGTGTAGTAGGGTCGAGACGAACAGACGACGATGATACTTGAAACATCCTTTCTACAGATTCCGTTTGTTGCAGACTGATCTGAGACACAATTCACTATTTCACTGCACCAAATTTTGTCTCTAACTCTCGGTGTACCGGAGATAATTCAGTATTACTGCTCAGTCCCAAAGTTTCGTTGAGCTAGGGCCTGTTTGGATCAGTTTTAGATTCTTAAAAACCAACTATTACCTCTAGTTTTTAAAATAATTTGTGAGCAAAATCTGATGGGGTGTTTGGATCCCCTAGTTTTTAGAAGCTGGTTTCATTTGTGATTAGTGCTAATAGACTATTGTACCCTTCATTTATTGCTCTTAAACAGCCATGACGTGGTCTTTAATGAGGGCAAATGGGTACTTGTGCAAATAAAAACTGGCAATAGCTAGATCTGATCAGCTTATAGGTTTTTAAGAATCTGGGTAGCTAAATTTTAAAAACTGCCTCAAAATCTGATCTGTTTGGATCCTATCTAGTTCTTAAAAGCCAGATTCTTAAAATTTGGGTGAATCTAAATAGGCCCTTTATTTATTACATAGAAAAGGAGCAATCCGAAACAAAACACCCCCACATACATCGAAAAAAGAGAGCAAAAAGGCTACCCCTAACATAGGGGTGTTCCAAACAGCCACAACTCTAGCAAAGGAACTTTTCTGGGAAAAAAAAAGCCACTACCACCTGAAATCCAAAGCCATGGAACATCTTCCGTGAGCTAGTTTGTATTATTATACATCTACCTTGATAATGAACGACAGTTGCATGGGTTGCATGGCTGAATGTTGAAAGATTCATCGATTGTGCTTTTCCAAAACGTTCCACAAAAAGTAAACCATTAATCCATCGAATTCTCACAAGTCCTCTTTATGGATTGTTTGCCTTGCCTTCATCCAACATTTTCTAAAAGGACCCTGAGAGGTCATGACTTAGAAGTTGATGAAGACCAAACCATGATAGGATGGTTGCCTAGACTTGTTAGGTGAAAGAGCGATCTTTGCAAAGATGTTTAGGGGTTTTCGGTTGTGATTTACAAAAACTACTCAAAAGTTAACCGTCTTAATAGCCTAACATATAGTCTTGGATCTCTGATGAAAAAATGTCATCTATATTTTATTAGGACCGAGATATTGGAAACTTTGGAGGAACCAAAACAAGTATGCCCCAACTTTTTTTAGCCATTTGAAAAACTAATTGATTTGCCAATTGCTTTTTTGGAACTATTGGAGATGCTCAAAGATAATGTAGTACTCCCTGTCTCCTTCCATTTTAAATTATTAGTCATTTTAGCTTTTCTAGATACATAGTTTTTACTATGCATCTAGATATATGTCTACATACATGATAAAATGTATGCGTCTAGAAAAGTCAAAAGGTCTTATAATTTAGAACGGATGGAGTAATTAGCAACTGTGGCATGCCAGTTCTTTTTGGTCTTATATGTCAGGTATGTTCCCAGCCTTGTCAAATAGAGTTTGCGCTTGTCTACTTATCTGAATTTTTGCTTCAAAGAGTTATTCGCAAGGCGTCCAGAAAGCGTGGTACGAGCACGCAACCTAGCCCATGTAAAAGTTGCCTTATAAGCCCAGCCCATTGGAAACTGTGCTTATAATTTGTGACATTTCCATCCATTGTTGTCCAGCCGTGTGTTTCTTGTGCCAATGTTCTCAATGTTTCAATAGGCAACTAAGACGTGAGTAATATATTTTGAACGCGAGTTGAATTGTTCAAATTGAAACAGAATCAATCAAGACGATAACTTCCTGATGGTTGCATCCATATACATACAGTACGTATACAGTATGGGCTTGCAAAAGCCAGCAAATTCTAAGATTGAAAGCATTCAAATTCTAAGACCTACGAAAACATACAAAACATTCAAATCAGAATGCATGTTTTGGTGCCTCATGCTCTTTGCTGTTCTGTTTGGATTCCATTAGCTAAATTTTAGTCTTTCACTTTTTCTTACTTTTAGCCTTTGTGAAACCAAATAGGAGGGTTAAAACGGAAGGACTAATTTTTAGTCCTATTAGTCCATTTGCCCCTCAAAACCAAACCAAACAGAGCCTAAAAGGTTTTAGATTTTTTGTCTTTCGTGATTAAGTGCTGTCTCTTTCAGCGTGCTACCCTCTTGTGGCACTTTTTGTCATGGGAATGTGATGCTGGGAATATCGTGTCCATGCTGAATCCTTGTCATGATGCAGCTGCGAAATGTCAAGCGACCTGCTTTTGAACCATCATGACTCATGCATGGCTGCGACCTGCGAGGCAGAGACGACCAAGTGAGCTCTGTGCAAGTGGCTGGATGCCTTGAGCATCACATCCGAGCTCTAGAAAGCACTGCATCACATCACCTGGTCGTCGCTTCCCACTATGTCTGTTGACATGAGAGATGTAGAGGGTGGCGGACACTGGAGAGACGAACAGACAACGAGATATCTGAACGGACTTGTTAGGCCCGGACGTCCGATTCGAGATGCTAGCGTCGGACGGTGCCCGCATAGCAAGCTAGCGAGTGTCCCCAGCTGTATCGGACTTATGAGCAAGGGCCCAGCATGTCGCCCGCGCTGCCAGACCGCGCGCGGGGGACCGGCTCGCGCCGTATCCCGCTTCCCTTGCGCATCCCATTTGCAACAGCTCGATCTACTTTTGAAACATTCTGATGCAACAGTTGCAACATACCCCGTATAAAAGAAGACAGATAAACGCTTGAAACATGTGTCTAAAACACTTGCAAAAACACCTGAAGAATATTTAAAAACCATTGCAAACATTACGCAACATTTAGATAAAATACTTGCAACATATGTGTGAAACATATGCAACATCTAGATAAATATATTTGCAGGCACGTCCTGGCAAAATATGAGGTCCAATTCGAAACAAATAGGTGGTGGAGGCCTAATATCCAGTGCCAAAACAAGAGAATAATAACAAATATCAATATATTACTTATATTACAAATTATAGTAGGATAGACCGAGGATTATATCTGTTGTATAACCATCAGTTGAAAAGCGATATTTTTATACCTGTTGCATTAGGAAAACACTCAATCGCTTCAAAAAATTTAGAATTTCGACCGGGCCTTTTATTTTCTTGTGGAATGAAATCTTGAAGAAAAACCAACTCCACATAAAGGCCATCAGCATCAATATCAAATCATCCATGTCGTTTAAGTGCAGCCCCAAGACGATGACAACAAGATTTCAAGCTCTTATTATCCAATAAATGCAATGCATCAGAAGTAAATAAGAAACCAAATATTTTCTAGTAACCTTGATATTGTTCAAATCTCCTAGTAATAGAGAAAATAGCTTGACCAACAATTGGTATAAATAGTTGATTCTAAAGAATAAGAAGTGCAAGCGACGTGAAAAAAAATTGGAATCGTTGCGGACTCTTTTGTCTCCCAGACGTGGAAGTGGAATCATGGACTCTCATATGAGCCTACAACAAGCCACATTTATGGCCCAAAGAAGAGAGCCGTTGTTGATTTATTAATTAAAACAAACCCCACAATTACTATATATATTTAGGGTACTTAGTAAATCTTGAGGCCCATGATTTTGGGAGGCCCTGTTCCGTCGCACAGCCTGGACAGGCATAGGGATGCCCCTGACACTTGCAACATATGTCTGAAAAAACAGATAAAACATTGGGAACAAACGCTTGCAACATACATGTATAACCATTGCAGCATATGCAACATCCTAATCCATTTTTGCAACATCCGTATGAAACAATTGAAACATACATCTGAAATATTTAAAACATAGGCTTGCAACATGTCTGAAAATGCTCTGAAACACTTGAAACATACATCTGAAATAATTGAAACACTTGAAACATAGGTTTGCAACATGTTGAAAATGCCTAAAACACTTGAAACACAGCGTCGCTGGCGGCCATGGCCTACCTGGTGGGGAACTGCGTTGGCACAGGCCTTCCCTTCCTGCCGACAGCGTGAGGTGGATGGGGGCGCAGGCGCAGGTTCAAGCCTCCCCTGCCTCTCCTTCCGCGACGGGCGAGGTGGATGGGGGCACGACGCTGGATGGTGGAGCTCCGGTCTCGTGCTGGCGCGAGCCGTCACCACTCTAGTGGAGAAGACCATGGCGGGTCTAGAGCGAGCTGTTGCTGCTCCGGTGGAGAAGGTGTCCGGTGAGCTGGAGAAGGAAGCGGTGAGCTAGAGGTGCGGTGGAGAGGGAGGAAGGCGGACGACTGGGAGGCGCAATGGAGAGGGAGGAAGGCGGGTGGCCGCACTCGGGCATGGTGGAGATTCTTGCTGTCAGGCCCCAGCCGCCGTGGAGAACGCCGAGGCGGCGTGACGGAGCAGTCACGGGGAAGCATGACTGTTCGAGATGCGGTGTTCTTTTTGGAGAATGGAGACAACAAGCTACCGTTAGGGCGAGTGGACGAGAGGCTACCATAGCTTGTATTATTCTACATCTTTCGTGATACTGAATGACCGTTGCATGGGTTGCATGACTGAATGTTGAAAGATCCGTTTGTTACTCTCTTTCCAAAACGTTCCACAAAAAGGAATGCATTAGTCCATCGAATTCTCACCACTCCTCTTTCTGGATTGTCTGCCTTGCCCTCCTCCAACATTTGTAAATGGACCCTGAGAGGTCATGACTTAGAAGTTGATGAAGACCAAACCACAGTAGGATGGTTGCCCAGACTTGTTTGGTGAAAGAGCAATCTTTTGCAAAGATGTTTAGGGGTTTCCAGTTCTGATGTACAAAAACTACTCTAAAGTTAACATAGTCTAAATAGCAAAACATATAGTCTGGGATTCCTGATGTAAAACTATCTTCTATAATTTAGGACCGTTTACGTTCAAAAAAATATTTTAGGACTGAGATATTAGGAACTATCGGAGGAACCCAAACAAATATGCCCCCAACTTCTTTTAGCCACTTGAAAAACTATTTGATTTACCAATTGCTTTTTTCGAACTATTGGAGATGCTCAAGATAATGGAGTACTCCCTGTCTCACTCCATTTCAAATCATAAGGCATTCTGGCTTTTGTGGATACATAGTTTTTGATATGCATTTAGATATACATTTTATGTTTAGGTACACGACAAAATGTATGTGTCTAGAAAAACAAGAACGACTTACAATTTGGAACAGAGCGTGTAATTAGCAACTATGGCATGCCAATTCTTTTTGTTCTTATATATGTCAAGTATGTTCCCAGCATTGTCAAATACTCCCTCCATATTCATAATTCAAGTCGTTTTGGACAAGCTTTGGGCCAGACATCAGGAATATAAATTATGAATAACTTTTAAGATGTTGGGTCTGAAAATGTGAAAACCATATGAATAGATTTGTCTTGAAAAATACTTTTATAAAAATATACATATATTACTTTCCAATAAATAATTTTATAAAAATAAGAAATTAAAGTTATGCTTTGGAGATCGTGTCACTGTCCAAAACGACTTGATTTACTAGTATGCAGGGAGTACAATTTGCGCTTGTCTACTTATCTGAATTTTTGCTTCAGAGAGTTATTTGCAAGGCTTTAGGTTCTGTCCGGAAGCATGGTAGGAGCACGCAACCTAGCCCATGTAAAGCCTCGTTCGTTGCCTTAAAAGCCCAGGCCATTGAAAACTGTGCTTATAATTTGTGATGTTTCCATCCGTTCTTGTCCAATTGTGTTCTTGTGCCAATGTTCTCGTTGTTTCAATAGGCAACTAAGACGCGAGTAATTCATTTTGAACACGAGTTGGATTGTTCAAATTGAAACAAGCCACATTTATGGCCCAAAGAAGAGAGCCGTTGTTGATTTATTAATTAAAACAAACCCCACAATTACTATATATATTTAGGGTACTTAGTAAATCTTGAGGCCCATGATTTTAGGAGGCCCTATTCCGTCGCACAGCCTGGACAGACATAGAGATGCCCCTGACACTTGCAATATATGTCTGAAAAAATAGATAAAACATTGGAAACAGACACTTGCAAAATACATGTATAATCATTGCAGCATATGCAACATCCTGATCTACTTTTGCAATATCCGTATGAAACACTTGAAACATACATCTGAAACATTTAAAACATAGGCTTGCAACATGTCTGAAAATGCCCTGAAACACTTGAAATATACATCTAAAATAATTAAAACACTTGAAACATAGATTTGCAACATGTTGAAAATGCCTAAAACACTTGAAACATAGCGTCGCTGGCGGCCATGGCCTACCTGGTGGGGAACTGCGTTGGCGCAGGCCTCCCCTTCCTGTCGATAGCGTGAGGTGGATGGGGGTGCAGGCGCAGGTGCAAGCCTCCCCAGGTGCAGGCGCAAGACTCCCCTGCCTCCCCTTCCGCGACAGGCGAGGTGGATGGGGGCACGACGCTGGATGGTGGCGCTCCGGTCTCATGCTAGCGCGAGTCGTCGCCGCCCTAGTGGAGAAGACCATGGCGGGTCTAGAGCGAGCTGTTGTTGCTCCGGTGGAGAAGGTGTCAGGCGAGCTGGAGAAGGCCGCGGCGGGCTAGAGGTGCGGTGGAGAGGGAGTAAGGCGGGCGACTAGGAGGCGCGATGGAGAGGGAGGAAGGCGGGCGGCCGCACTCGGGCATGGTGGAAATGCTTGCCGTCAGGCCCTAGCCACCGTGGAGAACGCCGAGGCGGCGCGACGGAGCTGTCATGGGGAAGCACGGCCGTTCGAGATGCGGTGTTCTTTTTGGAGAATGGAGACAACAAGCTACGGTTAGGGCGAGTGGACGAGAGGCTACCGTAGCTTGTATTATTCTACGTCTTCCGTGATAATGAATGACCGTTGCATGGGTTGCATGACTGAATGTTGAAAGATCCGTTTGTTCCGCTCTTTCCAAAACGTTCCACAAAAAGGAATGCATTAGTCCATCGAATTCTCACCACTCCTCTTTCTGGATTGTCTGCCTTGTCCTCCTCCAACATTTGTAAATGGACCCTGAGAGGTCATGACTTAGAAATTGATGAAGACCAAACCACAGTAGGATGGTTGCCCAGACTTGTTCGGTGAAAGAGCAATCTTTTGCAAAGATGTTTAGGGGTTTCCAGTTCTGATGTTAAAAAACTACTCTAAAGTTAACATAGTCTAAATAGCAAAACATAAAGTCTGGGATTCCTAATGTAAAACTATCTTCTATATTTTAGGACCGTTTACGTTCAAAAAAATGTTTTAGGACTGAGATATTAGGAACAGTTGGAGGAACCCAAACAAATATGCCCCCAACTTCTTTTAGCCACTTGAAAAACTAATTGATTTACCAATTGCTTTTTTGGGACTATTGGAGATGCTCAAGATAATGTAGTACTCCCTGTCTCACTCCATTTCAAATCATAAGGCATTCTGGCTTTTGTGGATACATAGTTTTTTTATATGCATTTAGATATACATTTTATGTTTAGGTACATGACAAAATGTACGTGTCTAGAAAAACCAGAACGACTTACAATTTGAAACGGAGTGTGTAATTAGCAACTATGGCATGCCAGTTCTTTTTGTTCTTATATATGTCAAGTATGTTTCCAGCCTTGTCAAATACACCCTCTATACTAGTAATTCAAGTCATTTTGGACAAGCCTTGGGTCAGACATTAGGAATATAAATTATGAATAATTTTTAAGATGTTGGGTTTGGAAATATGAAAACCATATGAATAGATTTGTCTCGAAAAGTACTTTCATAAAAATATACATATATTACTTTCTTGTAAATATTTTTATAAAAATAAGAAGTTAAAGTTATGCTTTGGAGATCGTGTCACTGTCCAAAATGACTTGATTTACTAGTATGGAGGGAGTACAATTTGCGCTTGTCTACTTATCTGAATTTTTGCTTCAGAGAGTTATTTGCAAGGCTTTAGGTTCTGTCCCGGAAGCGTGGTAGCACCACGCAACCTAGCCCATGTAAAGCCTCGTTCGTTGCCTTAAAAGCCCAGGCCATTGAAAACTGTGCTTATAATTTGTGATGTTTCCATCCGTTCTTGTCCAATTGTGTTCTTGTGCCAATGTTCTCGCTGTTTCAATAGGCAACTAAGACGCGAGTAATTCATTTTGAACACGAGTTGGATTGTTCAAATTGAAACAGAATCAATCAAGACGATAACTTCCAGATTGATGCATCCATAATTCCATATACATACAGTGTACAGCATGGGCTTGCATAATCCAGCAAATCGCCAAATCCTAAGATTCAAAACATTCAAAATATAAGACCTAAGAAAATACAAAACATTCAAATTCTAACAACATAAGCTGTGCACGTCTCAATTATCTAAAACAGCATCATTAATCGCAGTAGCACCCCTACATGTATGATCGCACTTGCCTCGGTAGCTGAAGAAACCAGCGGCCTGAGTCCTGAGCCGCTGAGTTGGTGCAGCGCAGCGCTATGCCGCAACGCGAACCAAGAACGCTGTTGGCATGGGAATCACGCTGGGTTCCGGCGAGGCGACGACGAAGCCCAGTCCTGCGTACATGGCCCGCGGCTTCCACCGTATCTCCTCTGCGTCGATGTCGTCGCTGCCACTACTGATGCTCTCGCCGTCGTCGAGCGGCTCGGTCTGCGGCGGGCAGCGCTTCTTGTGCACGTCCCAGAGCTCGGCGGACGACGCGCGGCTGATCGTGCACGTGCTGCTTACGAGGGAAGACGACGTGCCTGACGACGACGAAGCTGGAACTGGGATCGCCGCCTTCTTGTGCGCGTCCCATCTCTCAGCGGTGGCGGCCCGGCCGGGCTTGTGCGCGTCCCATCTTCATGTCTCACGTTGCATTTAGATGGGTTTGTGTTTGAAAGTCTTGCCTTGAGAAAATATTAGCGTCTGCAAGATATTTTGGTCACACACAATAGGTTATATCCTAAAAAGGTACATGCACGAAGTTTCAGTGACCCACTTTGATTACACAAACAAGTTGGTACCTCCTAAAAATGTACAGACAAGAACTCAGGAAGTTTCAACAACACGCATACTAGAAGTTCTTAAGGAAAATAGGCAATGCATTTCAAAGCATCTATTGATCTGTAATTGTCACTTTGCTAAAAACTGAATGCAATGCTTGACTTGAGCACCATGGGATACTGATCAATTCTCTAGTGCTATAAGCTTCAGGTAATTAGCACAAATATATGTAAAATGTCACTAAGCTTAATTTTGTTATGCTCAATTGTACTTCCCATTTTCACATTCTTCAAGTCATCTCTCAAACCTCCTTTCTCACATATTGTCTTGCAAAAAGATCTTTCTTCCTAACAAAATCAGGTTTTTAATGGGGCTTACTTACCTTATCATCATACGCCTGATTAGTATTCCAAGTTAGATCTCACTTTGACCTTCACTCCTCAAGATTTTCTAATATGGAAAACTAGACATTCCCTCAATACATGTTGATGTGGGAGAATAGACACATGCATATCGTTTGAAAAAAAATCCACTAATCACCAATAAGTTCACTGTTAAAAATATGCAATTCAAGTATGTTACTATATTATATACTTCCACTCTCCTAAAAATCATATAACTCTAGCAACTCTAAAACATATCAGTGCTCAAGGACCTAGTTATTCTTAATTATTATAATGATTCCATATTCTTTGTTATACTAACTAATGGAAAAGGATACATATCTTCCCTAGCTAAATTGTATGTGCAAGCGGGCTACCCAATGGGGAATGAAGCAATCCACAAGATTACATGCATGATGCATGCATGCATGAATGAAATTAATGTTGATGGCCCCACTACCTCTCCATAAGCCTGAATAACCATTATTTCAAAAAGTTATCTCCTCAATCACAGCCTCCATTTTAAACTACATGTTGTATTAGCTTTATCCTAAGTCAAATATTTATATCTTTGATCATCAATTTCAACAAATCCATGTAGTTTCACAACATGTAAATTATATATTATTAAAGTATTTCTCATAGTGAAAACATAAGTCTTATGTTATTATCCTATATGCATCATTTAAACTAGAAGATACCCCGCACATTGCTACATAGATTTTGAAGAATTTGGAATGAAATTAATTAGAGATAATGTAGATAGCTTGCATTAAGATGTTTGAAGTTAGTAGGATGACATGGCTATTAGTGGAGATTATGTGGATAGTTAGTGGGGGATGATGTGGATGGCTTGAATGTTGAGATATAGCTTTATAGACTAATGGTCAAAGATAGAAATGTTTTCCTTAGGACAAAGTTAATACAACATGTAATTTAAAACAAAGGTAGTATGTTAGCAATGAAGGGATACAAAGTATTTGATTGCAAAATATGGAGAGATAACTCCTTTGTGGAAACTCAAGGCAGGTTTCAGTCTCCGTCAGGCATCAGCTGACATGTTTCTGGAAATTATCCTCCCCCTCCATATAAACATCAGATAACCTGGGGCATGTTACCCGACTCATTTTGAAGGAAGTGAAAAATTAGTGGTAGAGGTGTTATTTCAGTAACTCACAGGATATTATATAAAGTTAGAATAGGCTGAACATCTCTTCTTGTGCACGACTGGTTCCAATAACTCTATGGCAAATTAAGAGTACAGAGTGTTCTATAATTTATACACTCCATGATATAGAACTACGCAGTAATTTTCAATCTCATCTATCATGATCTTAGGATACATCAGTTTCACAGAATCATGTGTCCTCTATTGTCAATATGTAAATATGTATACTATGTACACACTGACAGTTCTAGTTGATGCTAAATTTCATATAGCATCATATATTTTGTCTGCTTTATCAATAAATTATTTTGAAAGTAAACAGGTATACATATGAGGCGAGTGTTATTGCGTTGGGCTATGGTGAATGTAATCCCTGCTTTGAACTATCCATATAATGCGGTCATATGCGTACGTATACCAGGATTCAATTCGTTGTAAACAAGGGTCAAATGCTACAAGGCAGCAGCAGCAGCCGTACTGCTTTTCGAAACCACAATTAGACTAAAGAGTGCCAGTTGATCAGGACAATCTTCAATCGCTGCAGGGCGCCAGGGCAGACACGCTAGAGTTCTTATGCCAAACTATGGGGCTGCCAGCGCTGGACCCTAGTTGTTATACTCCATTAGACTGACTCCAATAGAGCTACCCAAACCCAAAAATACGTCCCAAACAGTGCTTTACCTATAAAAAATAGGTTTCCAACGACTGACCCAAACACAGGACCCATTTTGGGTACCGGCCCAAAGGAAACACAAAAAAGCGTCCTTCTCTCTCTTCGACCCATCTCCGCGGTGCGACAGCGTGAAGGAGGTAGGGCGGGGCGGGAGTCCAATGTCGACCTTGGTCCTATCTTTCGCGACTGAAAGCATCTAGGCCCCGGTGTTGGTTTCGGCAATTGATGACAACGCTTAATTACCATGACTAACGTGTGTTTTGCAGAAACGTTGGTAAGTTAGGTCATGGAGATGATAACTGTTTTGAGCAATATGGTATTCATGTCCCTTGATGGAAATCGTTTCGGTTTTCAAAGGATCAACGATAAGATTAAGGACGGTTAGTTCCGGATGTCAAGGTGTTGAGATACATCTAGAATAGTCATTAGGATCTTTGTTTCTTCCTTTGACCGTACTATAAAGAGGGGCATGAGCGAGTAGCTTGACCTAGGTGAGTCTTGTGTTTAGGTGTGGTGCACACTTGTCAAACTTAGCACTAGGTAGCTCGAGAAAAGCTCATAGTTCAGTTGGAAGCAACTTGGTTCAAGTTGCGTCGCGTTTAGAAGACATTTGAGCCGTTTACCTATGACTGGACACGGTCCTGGTCATGACCGGACGCGTCCGGTCAGTACTAACACTTCACTGCGGTTTCAACTGATCTACCGGACGCGGTCCTTGAGAGGACTGGACGCGGTGGTCAGTCTGACACGTGTTCCAGAGGGTAAACAGCGTAATCGGACGTGACTGTGAAATGATCGGCGCGTCCGGTCATGTTCCCGATAAGGTCCCGTGGTGACCTGACGCGTCCGGTCACCTATGATCGGATGTGATCGTGCGTCAGGTCAGTTTTCCAGTAAGCTCTTGCATGATCGGACGCGTCCGATCATCCCTGATCGGCGCGTCCGGTCATCTCAGACCGACGCGTCCGGTCACTCAGCGCAGTTTTCGGTTTTTGACCGTTACACCTGACCGGCGCGTCCGGTCATGTCGACAGGCGCGTTCGGTCAGTGCGCGTTTTGCTGATTCGAAAGGTAACAGTTGGATTTGTTTGAGGGGTGTATAAATACATCCCCTCCACCTCTTTTAGAGGTCTCTTGCTTATTTGTTCAGCTGAGAAACACCCTTGAAGTGCAAGGGAGTGCAAGAGCCCTAGTGAGGATTGAGATTTGCGAATCAAAGTTTGAGAATCCTCTCTAGTGACAAGAGTATAGCAAGTGTGCATCCATCTTCTCATTAGGCTTGTTGTGGTCAAGTGAGAGTTCTAGCTTGTTACTCTTGGTGATCTCAATCACCTAGACGGTTTGGTGGTGATTGGGAGTTTGGTGATCATCCGACGAGATTGTGGGTGACCCAACTCAAGTTGTGAGTGGTTTTGGATGATTCACCGCGATGGAGTGTCGAAGAATCAACCCGTAGAGAGCACTTGATCCTTGCGCGGATCAAGGGGGAGCTACACCCTTGCGCGGGTGCTCCAACGAGGACTAGTGGGGAGTGGCGACTCTCTGATACCTCGGCAAAACATCGCCGTGTTCCTAACCCTTACTTTCAAGCATTTACTTTCGTGCATTACTTTCATTGCTTGTTTACTTTCCTAGAATTGCCATGCTAGTCTAGGATTGGAACTTAGGGTGCAAAACTTTTATCGGTAGAATCACAAGGAACACTTGTAGGCACTAGGGGTGAAGTTTGGCTTGTAGGATTTAATTCTTACAATTATTTTTTAGAAAAGCCCAATTCACCCCCCCTCTCTTGGGCATCTTGATCCTTTCAATTGGTATCGGAGCCGTGTTGCTCTTAATTTAGGCTTCACCGTCTAGAGCAAGATGTCTAATGGGGAAGGACCACCTCCCACTTTTGAGGGAGACGATTTTCCATATTGGAAAATTCATATGGAGGCGTACCTCGAAGCCATAGATGTTGGGTGTCTTAGAGCCGCAACCGAAGGGCTTCCTCCTATAAGGGATCCCGCTAACCCAAGTGGTGACGAGGAGAAGTACGACCGGTGGAATGCAAAAGCAAAAAAATGCACTCTACCGGGGCTTAGGTAAAGATATCTTTAATCGTGTGCGCAATGCCAAAAACGCTCATGAATTGTGGGAAAATCTTTGTGCTTTCCATGAGGCAACTAAGAGTGAGCGTGAGGAACGCTATCATATTGCCTTAAAGAAAATTAATTCTTTTGAGATGCTTCCCAAAGAAAGTGCTAATGAGATATACACTCGTTTGAATGTTCTTGTAGAAGATCTCAATGCTCTTGGACTCACTCAAATGAGTCAATCGGATGTTACAAGGAGGATCTTGAGTGTTCTTCCTATTGAGAAGTATGGACACATTGTCACCGTACTTCACCAAAGTGATCTCTCCGCCGCAACACCGACACAAGTATTGGAAAAGATCAACGCACATGAGATGTACATGCACATCACTCCGGAAGAGGGCTCATCATCTTCCAAGAAGAAAGACTTGGCCTTCAAAGCTAGCCATGAAAAGAAAAATAAGAAGGACCAAGCCATGATAGTGCAAGAAAGCTCAAGTGAAAGTGACATTGATGATGAATCACTTGTACTCATGGTGAGGAAGACCACCAAGATGCTAAAGAAGCTCAACAAGAGTGGCATCAAGTTCGATGGCAAGAAGAAGAAATTCTTCACAAGTAGCAAAAGGAAGCCAATCTCCGAAATGGATTGCTTCAATTGTGGAGAACTTGGCCACCTAGCTCACCAATGCCCGAAGCCTCCAAAAGACAAGTACAAGAATAAGTACAAGGGCAAGAAAGATGACTCAAGTGATGAAGAAGATGAGAAGAGAAAGAATAAGCCATACAAAAAGAAAGATGGCAAGAAAAGAGAGTTCTACAAGAAGAAGAAGGGAGGCAAGGCTTATATTGTTGGTGATTGGCTCACCGACATTGAATCATCATGTGAGTCCTCCGGCGATGAAAATGATAATGAAAAAGAGAAGATCGCCGCATTTGTGATTGGGCCATCATCATCTTCACCGACATCTTCATCACCACCTTCACCGCCACCTTCACCATCATCTTCTGCTACTCATCTATGCCTTATGGCTAAGGATGATCGAAAGGTACAAAATAGTGATAGTGAAGATGATGATAGTGATAGTGATGATGAATATGATGCACCCTCTTATGATGAACTAGTAAAATTGTTAAACAAATATTCTAAAATCATAAGGAGGACTAGAAATGAAAATGATGAGCTTCAATATGAAAATGAATCACTCTCATCTAAGCTTGAAAGTACACATAAGACTAGGGATGAGCTCATAGATCAAAATGAAACTATGTCTTTTTCTCTCAAGGAGCTCAAAACTTCTAACAAGGAGCTTAGAGATAAACATGATAAAATTGAGAAGAAGCATGGTAAACTCATCACTAGGCTAAACTTGCTAAAAGATGAATACACCGCCTTGAAAATCAATTATGATACTCTTATTGTTGCTAATGAACTTGCTCTTGAGACACATGATGTCACTAACCAAATTGTTAAGATTGATATAGCTACATCATGTGATGATTTGATTGTTGAGAACTTTGAGCAAGGCTCTAGCGGCAAAGGCAAGAGTGTGGTTGAGGCAAATGACTATGATGAGTATGTTAAGCTCAAGAGTGGGAATGAGATGCTTAAAGTTGAGAACAAGAAGTTGATGGCTCTTGAAAAGCAAGTTTCAAATGAGTCACTTATTGAAGAAAACAAGAAGCTCAAGCAAGAGAAAGAGCATCTCAAGACCGGCCTAAGCAAGTTCACAAGAGGCCAACATTTGCAAAGTGAGCTACTCATGAACACCATCATGAAGTTGGATAGGAGTGGCATTGGTTATTTGGCAAATCAAGAGAAGAAGGTCAAGGCTCAACAACTTCAAAGCAAGTCAAAGCCCAAACCAAAGAGATGTGTTGAATATGGACAAGAAGGCCATTTTGCTCATGAGTGCAAAACTCCACCACCACAACCCTTGCCCAAGCATGCTAGACCCTTTGCTTTCAATGCTCATTACATGCTTAGAAAGGACTCAAGTGGAAAGATGAAAGTCATATTCTTGGGTTCCCCTAACAAGAATAGGCCTAAGAAAATATGGGTTGCCAAGTCACTAGTTGAGAAAGTTAAGGGTCCCTCTCAAGTTTGGGTCCCTAAACAAAAGGCTTGATCTCTTGTGTGTAGGTGAACTACAAGACCGGTGGATCTCATTGGGTGATTGATAGTGGTTGCACACAATATATGACCGGTGATCCTCGTATGTTCACCTCACTTGAAGAGGATGGGGTATGTCAAGACAATATCACATTTGGGGACAATTCCAAAAGCAAAGTCAAGGGTATAGACAAGGTTGCAATATCAAATGATCATTCTCTCTCAAATGTGCTCTATGTTGCTTCATTGAGTTTCAACTTACTATCCGTTGGACAACTATGTGATCTCGGCTACCAATGCTTGTTTAGTCCAAATGAAGTGGTCGTTACAAAGATAGATGACAAGCAAGTGATTTTCAAGGGTTTTAGATATAATAATCTCTATCTAGTTGACTTCACCTCCGAAGATGCAAACTTGATGACATGTTTGTTCACCAAGACTACACTTGGATGGCTTTGGCATAGGAGGCTTGCTCATGTTGGAATGAACACTCTCAACAAGCTATTGAAGAAAGAATTAGTGAGAGGTTTGAAGGATGTAAAGTTTGAGAAGGACAAACCTTGTAGTGCATGTCAAGCCGGCAAATAAGTTACAAACACTCATCCAACCAAAGCCTACATGTCAACATCAAGAGTACTAGAACTTCTACACATGGATTTGTTTAGCCCTATAACTTACAAGAGTTTGGGTGGAAATCTCTATTGCCTAGTAATTGTGGATGATTACTCAAGATACACTTGGACTTTCTTTCTTCATGACAAATCCGAAGTGGCAAATTGCTTCAAGAAGTTTGCAAAGAGGGCTCAAAATGAATTTTAAGTCAAGATAAAGAAAATTAGAAGTGATAATGGCAAAGAGTTTGACAACACCAACATTGAAGCTTATTGTGATGAAATTAGAATCAAGCATGAAGTTTCATCAACCTACACTCCTCAACAAAATGTTGTAGTTGAGAGAAAGAACCGGACCTTGATCACTCTTGCAAGAACAATGCTAGATGAGTACAATACACCGGAAAAATTGTGGGCCGAGGCAATCAACACCGCATGCTATGCTTCAAATCGCCTCTTCCTACAAAAGTTCCTTTGCAAGACTCCTTATGAGTTGCTAAATGGGAAGAAGCCGGACGTCTCATTCTTCCGGGTGTTTGGTTGCAAATGCTATATCTACAAGAAGCGTCAACACCTAGGGAAGTCCCAAAGACGTTGTGATATTGGTTTTCTTGTTGGCTACTCATCAAAGTCCAAAGCATATAGAGTATTTAACCATGCCACCGGTTTGGTTGAAGAAACATATGATGTGGAATTTGATGAATCTAACGGCTCCCAAGGAGCAATTGAGAATTGTGATGATGTAGGTGATGAACCATTGAGGGAGGCCATGAAGAACATGCCGGTGAGTGACATCAAGCCTAAAGATGATGAAGACAATGTACAAATTGTCAATCCACCATCTTTATCATATGTGCCTCAAGATGATGACAAGAATGAGAGAGTTGAAAATGAAGACACCCATGTCTCTCATCATCAAGCCGAGGCACAAGCACAAGATGTTGATGCTCCCCATCCTACTCCTCAAATGGTTGATCGAAGAAACCCACCCCTACTTCAAGCACATCCACAAGATCTCATCATAGGGAGTCCTACAAAGGGTGTAATGACTCTATCTCAAAAGTTTAATTCTTTTGTTGAACATCACTCTTTTGTCTCTTGTCTTGAACCTAAGAATGTAGAAGAAGCTCTTCAAGATCCGAATTGGGTGAATGCCATGCATGAAGAATTGAACAACTTCGCCCGCAATCAAGTTTGGACACTTGAAAAGCATCCAAAAGGTGCAAGAGTCATTGGAACCAAGTGGGTGTTCCACAACAAGCAAGATGATCAAGGGGTAGTAGTAAGAAACAAGACAAGACTAGTAGCAAAAGGGTTCTCTCAAGTTGAAGGTCTTGATTTTAGAGAGACTTTTGCACCCGTTGCAAGACTTGAAGCCATCCGTATCCTTCTTGCATATGCATCACATCATGATATAAAACTATATCAAATGGATGTGAAAAGTGCATTCTTAAATGGCTTCATAAATAAACTAGTCTATGTTGAACAACCTCCCGGGTTTGAAGACCCTAGATATCCTAATCATGTTTTTTTATGTGTACTAACTCTTTATATTTTATCTTATAAGTACACTCAGTTGGCTTGGAACACATAAGCATTGACTTACCCCTTGTGCTGACAGCTTTATGCTTATGTGAACCAAGCATGATCGAAAACCTCAACTCATATCTTCTGAATCTAAGTGTTGTCATCAATCACCAAAAAGGGGAGATTGAAAGCATCTAGGCCCCGGTGTTGGTTTCGGCAATTGATGACAACGCTTAATTACCATGACTAACGTGTGTTTTGCAGAAACATTGGTAAGTTAGGTCATGGAGATGATAACTGCTTTGAGCAATATGGTATTCATGTCCCTTGATGGAAATCATTTCGGTTTTCAAAGGATCAACGATAAGATTAAGGACGGTTAGTTCCGGATGTCAAGGTGTTGAGATACATCTGGAATAGTCGTTAGGATCTTTGTTTCTTCCTTTGACCGTACTATAAAGAGGGGCATGAGCGAGTAGCTTGATCTAGGTGAGTCTTATGTTTAGGTGTGGAGCACACTTGTCAAACTTAGCACTAGGTAGCTCGAGAAAAACTCATAGTTCAGTTGGAAGCAACTTGGTTCAAGTTGCGTCGCGTTTAGAAGACGTTTGAGCCGTTTACCTATGACCGGACACGGTCCTGATCATGACCGGACGCGTCCGGTCAGTACTAACACTTCACTGCGGTTTCAACTGATCTACCGGACGCGGTCCTTGAGAGGACCGGACACGGTGGTCAGTCTAACACGTGTTCCAGAGGGTAAACAGCATAATCGGACGTGACTGTGAAATGATCGGCGCGTCCGGTCATGTTCAAGTAAGGTCCCGTGGTGACCTGACGCGTCCGGTCACCTATGATCGGACGCGGTCGTGCGTCAGGTTAGTTTTTCAGTAAGCTCTTGCATGATCGGACGCGTTCGATCATCCCTGATCGGCGTGTCCGGTCATCTCAGACCGGCGCGTCTGGTCACTCAACGCAGTTTTCGGTTTTCGACCGTTACACCTAACCGGCGCGTCCGGTCATGTCGACAGGCGCGTCCGGTCAGTGCGCGTTTTACTGATTCGAAAGGTAACGGTTGAATTTGTTTGAGGGGTGTATAAATACATCTCCTCCACCTCTTTTAGAGGTCTCTTGCTCATTTGTTCAGCTGAGAAACACCCTTGAAGCGCAAGGAAGTGCAAGAGCCCTAGTGAGGATAGAGATTTGCGAATCAAAATTTGAGAATCCTCTCTAGTGACAAGAGTGTAGCAAGTGTGCATCCATCTTCTCATTAGGCTTGTTGTGGTCAAGTGAGAGTTCTAGCTTGTTACTCTTGGTGATCGTCATCACCTAGACGGTTTGGTGGTGATTGGGAGTTTGGTGATCATCCGACGAGATTGTGGGTGACCCAACTCAAGTTGTGAGCGGTTTTGGGTGATTCGCCACGACGGAGTGTCAAAGAATCAACCCGTAGAGAGCACTTGATCCTTGCGCGGATCAAGGGGGAGCTACACCCTTGCGCGGGTGCTCCAACGAGGACTAGTGGGGAGTGGCGACTCTCCGATACCTCGGCAAAACATCGCCGTGTTCCTAACCCTTACTTTCAAGCATTTACTTTCGTGCATTACTTTCATTGCTTGTTTACTTTCCAAGAATTGCCATGCTAGTCTAGGATTGAAACTAAGGGTGCAAAACTTTTATCGGTATAATCACAAGGAACACTTGTAGGCACTAGGGGTGAAGTTTGGCTTGTTGGATTTAATTCTTGCAATTATTTTTTTAGAAAAGCCCAATTCACCCCCCTCTTGGGCATCTTGATCCTTTCAGCGACGGAGGCGACCGCGGAGCAGAGGGAGGAGATGAGGGCGTGGCTCAGCCGGTGCTCGCCGTCGCGGTAGGTACGGAACTTGGAAGGCGTGTGGTCTTCGGCTCTCCGCTCCTCCCACCCATCAAAGCAGGCGATGAACGGCGTGAAGGAAGCAGGGGGCAGCAGCGACGCCCACCTCCCTGTCTCGCGGGACGATGACGACGACGCGGCCACGGCCGTCAGCGCCACCGCCGCAGACAACAGGACTTGCGACCCGGACGCGCCGCTGGGAAGGGAAGGAGGCGATTGCGGGCAGTGGGTGGTGGGACCACGTGTCTCGCCGGATCTCGCGTTGGATCTCACAGCTCGGTGGCTAGCTGTAGGGAAGACGGCCGCGCTCCGTGCGCGAGAGCTCTGTGCGCCGCTGCCGGCGCGAAGACGAAGATGAAGACAGAGGAGCTCCGTGCGCCGCCGCCACCGCGAGAGTTGCGCTCCCTGCTCGTGCCGCCGGCATGACCCGCGCCCCTTGCTCGCGCCGTGGCACGCTGAGGCGCTGACGTCACGAGGTTCGCGCCGCTCGCCCGCCTCCATCGTGAGGGTCGCGACCCGGTGGAAGAAGAAGAGGTGGTCTAAACTGGCCGCACGCTTTTGGGTTCGCTGTTGGAATACGCAAGTTTTAGGTCCTTTCTACTGTGCATGACCCAATCCAGGCAATGGGTCTCATATTTAGGTCCTCTTTGTTGGAGATAGTCTTATTCATCTCAATAATAGGTAGAACTTCTTTGGCATTTAAAAAAACAAAAATTAATGATGATTCTGTGCCACAACTGTCACTCCACTGCACCACTTGCTGTATAAAACTGTGAAGTACAGACGCTAACGTTGAACACAAAGAAACTGAGTTAGTCCTGTTTTTACAACCTCTCTCAGCTTAACCAAATACCATGTCTGCAATTATAGTTCCAGTCATTCCGAGAGGCTACCAGGTAAAACATAGCATCGAAGGAATTGTTTCTTTTTTAATGAAAGAGGTATATATATTGACTGCACAATCAAATTTACGACAGCACAAAGAACATCTCCGGTGCGTTCGTAACAAGGGAAAATAATATCTTAGGCGAAAAACATACTTAATCATCAAATATGCTTTATTATAATTATAAGCATTGATCACTGATCAGGAGGTACACACACAAGTTTCTTGTTTATAGAGTTCCTTTCTTACAATCCTTAATTTTTCTTTATTCTCTTCTTCACCTTTTTCAATCTTTCATCCCATCAGGTACTGGCAACTTCATTCAGGATTTCAGATGCGCGAAATGATCGCAGCTTTGGACTTGGGCATTTTATCACACGGTGATGGCATCCATGCAAGCCTCCCTTTCTCATTGTCGTATATCACAAGCTGCTCCTGCATTGAGATGCCTGCAGAAACAGAGCACCATTGGAATCAAAAATATTTTACAGATATGTATGCCTGAACACTGTATTCTGAATTGAGCATGGTATATGCAAAATTTTGTACCTCCAATCACGAACAGATCATAGCCTGGCAGTTCAAGAATGCCAAAGCATGCATTCCCATGCCCCTGCCACAAACACAAAAGCACAAGAATTTAAATCATTCTCCTCCTTTTTTGACAAATTAGCATTCACTGCTGACAGTCAGCTGTGTTTGGAGTGCTTACAGTGATAATGAGGTAGTTTTCAGGAGGGATAGTCATGGTGACTCCATGGTCAAATTTCAGAGTGACCAGTGACTTGAATTCTTTCGGGAGGTCGTGCACAGTTTTGAAAGGTTTAGGTCCTTTCCAGCATAGACGCAGTTTAGTATCAGTATCAGACACCAGTTTGAGTGGTGACTTGCTGAGAGAGGCCTTCAGCTGCAGCAACATCCTTCACATGTCATGAATCCTATGTCTACTGTCTCTAATAACCGTGGTACCTGGGGATTAATACTGAATTGTGATTACTGATTAGGAACATACCGCAGAAACGAGCTGAGCATGTAGATTCTCAGGCAAGTAGGTGTAAGTGCTGCCACTGTCGAAGATCGCCTTGAACGGCTTTGTGCCTATCGGGTTTCTACCCAAGTGCAGGGTTGCTTGGCCCGGTGAGTAGTGATTAGGTTCCCTGGAAACACGTTGAAACAAAGTCAAAAGAAAAGAAAGTTCAGTGGTATCCTTCTCAACTAGTTTCCATTATTGAATTTCCATTTTCCAGAAGAGAAAGTGGTTCCTTTTACAAGATTGACAAACAAAAGGGGGGCATCAATCAAAAATGCGTCCTGTTAAATGGTGATTATTACCTGGAAATGCAGTATATGTATATGATATGCAGCTGTGCAGGAATCTGTGCTGTTACATAGTGCTAATAGTGTGTGCATGCTTGAATATAATGAACCAATGAAATTCACAACAAACTAACAGCCTTCTCAGACCATCATCGTGAACAACCAAGCACTTTGCATGAAAAGATGAGCAGTACTAGTATAGTGCTTACTCGGGTGTTGTTGGAGCCATGGGGACCCAGGTTACATGTGAAGAGGGCACATTCTCTTCCCCAATGAAGAGGTAGCCCCCTCCCTTTGAGCTGAGGCAATGGCCTATCACATTCTTGGAGACGGCTCCACTGTGCTTCAGCTGTGAGACCAGGTCTACAGAGCCCCTTCCAAGCCCAAGGATGCCATCGACCGGCACCTTCTTGGGGGCCTTCTTGGAGTTCTGCATCTGATCATACCCACAGCTGCATGCAGAAATTAAGAAAACTACAAACTATCATGAACATATCCAGTGAGCAATGCAAAGAGAATGTAATATCCATGCACATATTCTGTTGCATACCCAAAGGCGATGTTGGGGGCACTGCCCGTAGGCAATGAGAACTTGTCAAGGACGAGCACACCAAGAGATGACGATCCATCTAGGTAGTGTATTTCATAGTCGCATTGGCGCGGTGCAGCTCTGCAGTCCTTGGTTGTACCCAGGTCTTTGTGCAGCGCGTCGCAGACAGGATCTGCGCATGGAACTAGCTTCTTCAGCGTCGGTCGGTACAGTGGGTGTGGCACCTGCAGGGACAAGGATCACCGTCAAACATAGTGCAGTTCATGGTGATTTTTGTGTGTACCATCCACAAGCACAAATTGTTCCTGACTACTACGTTTTTCTAGTCAAATTTATTCCAATGAAGTTGAAAATAAAGGCGAGATGCATATATATGTGCGTGCGTTGCGTTCTGCAGCACCGATATACTATACCTTGTTGCAGGTGTTGCAGGGACCATTGTTGTCGTGGCACTCGAGCCAGGTGAGGTTGCTGCCGGTGTCGATGTCCAGGAAGTAGGGCTTCGCCGGCTCCCCGATGTTCATGGTCACGTAGAAGTGTCTGCAAGCACAAGTGGACGACAGCATGGAAAAATCGTCAAGCAAAGGCCCAATATATCTTTGTATTTCTTGCTATGAATTAACTTTATGGAGACGGCAAAAGAAACCATTCTTTTTTGCATGATAAGATGCAGTAAACAACGAGCGAGGGTCCTTTGTTTCCAATTTTTTTTACAACTTTCCGGTTGACATCAAGCCATGCGAGTTCGAGAGAGAAGGTAGTCGTGTACATTACTATACATACTCTGTAGGGTAGACGCTGCCGCCAAGCTTGAACACCATGGACGAGGAGGCCAACGGAAGGAGTGGAAGCACAAGCAGAACGCTGACGACCATCTTCCAGCTGCCAGCCATGGTGCAGATGTCAGTTGCAGTACACTTCCCTCTTGCTGAAATGCAGTCCTCTGTTTGGTGGGGATGGGAGGGATGCGAGGTATTTTATAGGCGTTGTTGGCTCGGGGGTCTGGGGCTTTCTCCAGCCTGTTCAATTTTCTTTTCTTTTCTTTTATTTTTATTGTTGTTTAGCATTTGGATGGTTCTGGGATTAAATATCTGGTTTTTTATGACAACAAGTTATGAGCTTTGCTTGCATGTCAGTGTTATTGGATTTGGAAACTTTCATCTAAAAAATTTGGATAGTGGTTTGTTTGTGAGATGCTTTCTTTGTGTAAGCACTTTTTTTAGAAACTGTGAGGATTCCTAGACAGTTAAAGGGATCAAATTACCTTAAAAAACATGGTACGTAGCACCTCTGTATCACAAAAATGTACACACAGGAAGTTTGAGCAACCAACTCAGAAGCACATGCGCCTGTACTAGTTACCGTCTAAAATTGTAAGTTTGCTTAATTGAACTGAGAATAACTGATCCATTTGCTACAAAAGTGACCACGCGCCTTTTTCACATTCTAAGGCCCTCAGCTGCATCGCTAACCCGCCCTTTCACTTATTGTTTTGTACATCAGCTTTCCTTTCATACAGGGATTGTCGAATTTGAGAACTCTTCATTTTAAAATAAAAAATGGATATAGTGTGCTTTTGAGATGTATCACGTACACAGTTATTTTTTTAGATAGAAGCTTTGAGGATTTTTAGACAGTTTGGGCCTGTTTGGAATGCGGGAAATTTTTCATGTTCATATGTTTTTCATATAAAATTGAACTAATTCCTGTGAAATTCTTGCATGATTCCTACAAAATTCTGCACTCCAAAAAGACTAAGGGATAAAGTCAGGGCAGTAGAAAGAAATATACTTTGATTACGCGAAGCAAAGTTCTTTCAAAAAATTTACACATAGGACAGAAGTTTCAACAACCAACTCAGAAGCACATGCTCATGGACTAGTTACCTCCTACAATTGTAGGGTTGCTCAACTGAATGCTATAATATAATTGACTTGAGGACAAGGGAATACCTATCCAGGTTCTATATTTGTATTCAGATAACAAGCATAATATATTTCATAAATTGGCAGTGATGATACTTTAGTTTCTATGCTCCGTAGAAATCGACCTTATTATTTTTATCCCATTCTATTTATTTATTTATATATTTTTCATCCTTTTATACCTATAGTTGATTTATGCTATGCTAGTGAATATCATATATTCAAAGTGGGACTACTACAATGGAACAAATATTTGTATCATACTCCATTTGTTCCAAATTATAGCTCACTTTTGCGTTATCCTAAGTCAAATTTCTTTAACTTTGACCAATGTTTTACATTAACATCTACAAGTTCAAATAAATGCATTATTGAAACATATTTCATAGAAAAGTTATAAAACTAGTTTGTGGTTGTAGATGTCAGTATATTTTTCCTGGTCCAAGTTAAAGAAGATTTCCGTGGTTGTAGATGTCAGAATATTTTTCTTGGTCCAAGTTAAAGAAGTTTTCCATAGTACAAAGCTAAAGTGACATATAATTTGGAATGAATGGATTGGATTACGATATACAACAACATATTATCTCTAATGATAATTCATAAAACTTGCATACGGATAATTATCCATTAAATGTGGAAGATATATAGATACAATCTAAAACAAACTTTAGTCAATATTTTTTCAAGCTAACTGTGGCCCCCAGAAATAAGAATCATGACATCCATATATTTTGGTAGCTCTGTATATCCACCGGTCCTCATATGGTTCCCAAACATGACAACTTTGAGAAATATTGACTCACCGGAGGAAAGATTAATAGAATAAATTTCAAGTAGGTTACTGCACATCAGAAATTATAGTTATCTACTAGTTGATTGGTAAATTTAATTAATAAAGGAACATCATTGTAACTCCTTTTGTTCTAGTTAGCTATGTATGATGCAGAAGTATGATTAATCAGCTATATGTTGCTCTGTTCTCCGCAGACGATGCATGTGAGTAGGAAATGTTAGAGCTCTGGTTACCTTCTAAGATGTATCACACACAAGTCATCTCCTAAAAGAGTGCACATAGATTCATTTCCTACTCACATGCATCTGCAGAGAACAGAGCATATATAGCTGGGTATCACACACAAGTTATCTTCTAAAGAAGTGCATACAAGAAGTTTCAACAACCCACTCACAAGCGCATCTTCTAAAATTGTAAGTTTGCTCACTGAGTGCTACAATTGACTTCAGCACCAGGGGATCTGATCCATGTACTAGACAATAAGCACAATATATGATATTTGGGAAGTGATAATGTGTATAAAACACACATTGCATCATGCTCTACAAAAATGTCCACCTTTTTCACATCTTTAATGGCGTCAGCTGCATCACTGACCCACCAACCAAGTCATCAGAAGCACGTCACATGCACTAATTACCTTCTAAAATCGTAGGTTTGCCCAACTGAATGGCTTGCTCACAAGGGAATGCTGATAGAGGTGATAACTGTGTTGAGATAATAATACAAATCACAAGCATTTTCTTATGCTCTAGAAAATCTTTTTTTTCACATTCTTTAGGGCCTCAGCTGCCTCACTAAGACTACCCGCACTCATTGACCTCTATATTCATCCTTTATACGTCCTAGTCAGCAAGATTCTCTCCTCTATACTCAATTCTCCCGCACCCATCCATCCTCTATATCATCCTCTATCCATTCTATCCACTGTGGGACCTACTTGTCACTTTATCTAAATATATCCATGTGTGATCTAGTTTTGAAGGATTTATTGAGACGAATTTAATGGTGCAATCAAAATTTAATTTGGATTTTTGGTTTGTAAGTTATAGCATTTTTTCCTTTGTTTAGCTAGTGGGGCCCGCCACTATAGAGTATAGAGTAAGCACTGTACCACTCTAAATATAGAGTGAGAGAAATGATAGAGTATCGTTTTAGAGTACCAAGTGCAGCAGTTTTTACTCTATATTCATACTCTAAAGCTTTAGAGTATCGTTTTAGAGTACCCACTGCGGCTAGTCTAACCTCCTAACTATTTTTTTATCCCAAGCTTAGATTGGTCCATGATTGCAAACACACTCACATAATGTCCCTTCCTGATGAAAACACACACTACATGATGGATCCTGCCAATGTATATTTGACATGATTGTTTATTCCAGTAGGAAAAATATCATAGTTCTATATTTGTCAATAGGGAGAGATGGTTCTCCTATTCTACAAGGTTGGTCCATTTTTTCAATCTAAATTAAGTTTGAAAAAATTATATTATTTTTGTCCTTTAGTATAAGTGAGTTGGGGTGGAAAAATAATAAATTTGTAATCCAATCCACCCTAATACATATGGATTGATGTAGATATGAGTGTAGCCAAACAAGGTCTGATGGACATTTTGTCTACATGCAAAGTTTCATAAATTATTGGTCATATGTGATATCATAATAATATAAATATTTGTTTAATTATTAATAGTCCACTAGTGTAGCATAATCAACTCAACATACGTTGATTGGGGTGGATGCAAGTGCAGCCAAACAAGTTCAAATGGAAAAAAAATACAGATGACATAAAAAATAAATTTTTTGCCAATATTTTTCAAGCTACATATAGATAGCCGTGGCTAATTGTGGGTCTACAATTTTGCTTCATGATTACGTACATCCATTTGGTGAGTTCAATATCCATAACAACTTACCGGTCTTCACAGGATTCCCAAACATGATGAGTTAGTCACTTCCAAAATTTTGACCGTCATGTCAGAGAAAAACATCAATTCAATCCAGGAAAACCAGAAAATGTAAGGTTAACATGATACTTTTCAAGTTTATTGTTGCACATTAGAAAGTATACTTGTCAATTATGCCAATTGAATCATCTGTAATTTAATAAAACATCTTGTAATGCCTTCAATTCTAGTAAGCGCTATATAGTACTCCATATGATGCAAAACATGCTTTGCGATTACCAATTATATGATCTACGAATGTGCAAGAATGAAAATGCACATTTGGAAGTATATGAGTAGTGGTACATTTCGTCTAAATGGATGAAGACGGATCAGGAAATGCTAAACCTCTAGCAAGATATATATATATCTTCATCGCGCATAAGTTATCTTCTAAAAAAGTGCACACAGGAAGTTTCAACAATCCACTCCACAACCATATCTGAAATCTGACAGTTACGTTCTAAAAATTAATTGTGAGGTCAGCAAGGTGAGTCCCACAATTACTTTTTTCGGAAAAGAAAAACTCATCTACAAAATATTATAAAAGTGACAAATTAAAATCTCTACAAAGCATATGAAAATATTTGAGTGTACGTGTAATCTCAACACAGATAGCACATAGCACAATATGTAGTTGAAACATGCATGGGAGGTTGTAACAAAATGCATTCATTTGTTTAGAATGTGTCTGCCACCTCCCATGCATGAAACTTCGTGTTTTTTTATAACCTCCCATGCAAATAGTATCATGCAGTGGAAACATGCATGTGTCTATGGACTCGTAACTCCCTGTCAGGTGTGTTAACGAAGGTATTACATGGCGTGGTTCACGCTAAAGTAATAATGTATATATTCCTTGAAACGACGTCGATCATTTGTTTGGCAGAAAAGATCAAGAGTTTGTCTCTTTTGTAGAGAAATAGAGGTTATGTCATCCTATTCTAGTGCCTCCATTTCTTCCTTTTCCTTGATAGATAAGCAAGTTACAATTTTTGTTAAAAAAAGCTCAAATGCTAGTGAAAATAATGTTATATTCACACTTGTAAGTATGGACTGCTGCAAATTAAACAAATATTATATTTAAAAATATTTATATAATCTAAAACATACACTAAATGGTACAATAAATAAAAATAATTATTAAGTGGAAAAATACATATAGAATCCATAGTCGATTTTTCAAGCTGTACATGCATATTCAGGAATGTCCAGTTGTGGGTTTCTAGAAATAAGTATCTAATTTGGATCATTGGATGTACATCTGATTTGTTGGTTGCTTGTCCATTGCTACTAGCCATTACTGTAAAATTTCCATAAATGAAAATGTACTCATTCCTGCCGTATATATCCACTCTGTTGAGAATTGAGATAAATAGTTGTGCACGATATTCCACTGAATGAACAGTATCATTGGATGATAAACTCAAAAGGTTAAGAGATGCATAAATTGGATTCTAATTATATTTATTGTCACACATTAGAAAACAAAATAGATGTACATTATGCCAATCCAAGTGTATTTGTTGTGAGAGAAAAATACCGTTGACTGACAGTGGCAAGTGACTGGTACTGATTTGATGTGAGAGAAAAACACTGCTGGTTGGCTGGCAGCTAGCCAGCCGAACAAGGCACTACAGTGTTTCTTTTTGTTCTTTTTAGGTCTATATATGGTGCAAAAATATAGGACATGTTTGCAAGTTATATGCTCTAATTATTGTCTGCGTTACTATCCAATTGATATATACGAAACATGCATGTGAGGAGGATGGTCCCGTTTTAGTAAAATAACGACTGCATTTCCACTCAAACGACACCTATGCTACAAAAAAAGTTGTACAGTCAATTGGTAACCCTTTTGTACAACCATTTAAGCAATCGCCACTCATGTTCCATAGGCAGAAAATGGACAGCCTCTGTAGTCTGTAGAAATCGGTACCAAAGAAAGCAGCGCAAACAGTATTTTTCGCACCAGGGCCAACTCACAAAGCCAGAATAAAGAAATTTCTTTATCCAAACTTGGCCGTTGTAAGCCGTCACAAAGTGCCCAAGTCAGCTTAGCAGACGTCCAAATCAGCACAATTCCTGCACATGCCCAATTTAGCCATCAATACAATCATTTTTCCGTGCCCTGGGAGAGTTCTTCCTAAAGACACGAAGTTGTCACAAACCCTATCGCAGGCCCCCATGATCCCCATGCCCGATATCTTGCGTTGGCCCTGGCTGAGGCTCACCATATTGAACATGTCAGACTTCAGTTATTCAGACTGCAGTTCCCTCTTCAGTCTACAGTAGCACTCCATCCTCCGTCTGACAGAACAAGTCTGACCACTCACCAAAGCTCCCACCAAACTGTGCTTATATGCTCTGTTTAATTCCAGCGTTAAGTGTAATCCCTGGTCCATGTATACGAGGACCCAAGGCTGCCTGTAGCTGTAAGGCTTATGCCATTCAGGATGAACTCAGGACCCTAGCAGTATGTCTCCAGTACTCCATGGATTGTATATGGGAGATTCTCCAGTTATCCCTGAATACAAGTTGCTGCTTGTCATGTTAGAAGATGGCGCGGCAAGATTAGACATAGGAAGAGATCAAGTCAATGGGCCTTGGGCCGGCTTCTGTGGTAACAGCTGTGTTGGGCTGGGTCGGTCTGTAGCTGATGTACATAGGTTCCTGCCCTGGTCTTGTAAGTGAAGGGGACATCAGAGAACAGAATTCTGAATCCCCCACCTGTCTTCTTCCCGGCGGGTTCAGCCGTGTCCTTTGTATCTTCAACTGAATCAACTCTGTTCTCCAGGTTCAAAAAAAAAAACTCTGTTCTCAAACATTCTTACTACTCTATCCCAAACTCTTATCCAGTTTCCATTCTTGTTGCTTAGTTCTGTGACACTGGTTGATTACGTTATCAATTCTCCTCAGTTCCTCACAGAACAATCCTCGACCCCAGTCTCAGCTCACCTCCATGTGCTTGTGCACAGAAAATTTTGAGTGTCCATGAGAGAAATATCTGGGCACTAATGACCTTCTCCATCCTTTCAGTTTCTTTGCTTTTGACATGCATACTATACGGGAAAAACATTGTAATAATGAAATAAGCGGCTCTCCTGTGTCATTATTTCAAAATGGAGCTCTAGAGAGGCTCCCAGTTAACAGCATATGGGGAACAACTCAGATCAACCTTACAAATTATGGACTCCGCCTCTATATGAACAGGAGGAGCATACAGCCACTGTTAGTAACTTCCTATCTGCCTATCTAAACTTCACTCCTAGTCTCATTTTTTTTCTTTTGAAGAAACCTATAGTCTTTCATTAGTCATTCCCCTGGATGTTAATGCAAACTAAACTTTATTACGAAGGAAATAGGCTGGCACTCTTCAGTTAGGAAATTGAGCATGCACTCTGAGGAGTTTTGATGATATAGTAACTTTCTCAAACTCATCAGAAGTACATAGAACTGAGTTCAGGGAAAGGAAGACAGAATAGACTTGGCACTCCTAGTGCATGCCCCACGCGCCCATCCCAGCTGCGATTTCTCATTGTCATATATCACCATCTGATCCTGCATCGTGATGTCTACAAAACAAAAGTAAAGACAAGTTAGTACACAAAGATGCATTGCATCCAAATCTCAGAAACTTGGTACTGTATGACTGGACTCTGTACCTCCAATCACGTTGAAACTCAGCTTGGCAGCCGTTCCATCAAGGATGCCCAGGCACACATTTCCATTTTTCTGGTACAGACATGTAAGAAGACAATTTAGCCACCATTTTGTTCTCAAAATAAATGTGGTTCAACTGCTGGTTAGTCAATTGAGTGTCAAGAGTTTACAGTGACAATGAGGTAGTTTTCAGGAGGGATCTCCATGACGGCATTCTTGGCACTGGCAAAGCTCAGAAACAGTGACTTGAATTCCTTCTTGACGTCAAACACAGATTTGAATGCTTTCGAGCCTTTCCAGCACAGAGGCAGACTGGGATCTGACACCTGCTTAAGTGATTTGCTGAGACCACCTTTGAGCTGCAAGGCCAGAGTATCAATAGTTCAGTGTTTGTTTCTTCAAAAAAATCATGGACATCAGAACAAATCATGGTCGAAATATACCGCAGAAACAACAGCTTGGTATGGCTGAGCAGTAAAATAGGTATAGGTGCTACCACTGTCAAATACCACCTCCATTGGCTTCACGCCAAGTGAACGTCTATCGAAGTACAGTGTTCCTGAGCCAGGTGAGTAGTAGTTCCTACAAATGTGTATAATCCATCAAACAAAATGAAAGAGGGAAAAAGAACCTAAAGATGCCCTTATATACAAGTCCTTCGTATGGGATCATCCATGATGGAGGAATTCTCATTATTCACTCCAGGTTGTTGTATTTTTAGAGAATGACCATTCATTTGGTAAACTGGCATCAAAATCTTTTAATAGACTGGAAATGATAAACAAGAGTATAAACTGTTTGCAAACTAATGACAACAGTGAGCTGTCAAGGAAACTGATGCAGAAAATTGGTCTTTCAATCCAAAAGGACAAAAAGGATAATAACTTAAACTAATCCTATAAAGATCTATATTGACCTTAGGACCATAATTTTTTGGTATGAAAACCGTCCATGTTGTAATAGAATGCTAACAAACTTGCAGCAATCAAATAAACTATGCCTTTTCTTGATCCTTGTCAAAATTAAGAAGCGTGCATGACAAATACAATGTAACAGCGATACAAACACCAGCTGTAAAGATGCTTACCCAGATGTCCTCGCCATCGGTACCCAAGTTACACGTGATGTAGGCACAATATCATCCCCAAAGAAGAGGAACCCCCCTCCATTGGTGCTGAGACAATGGCCAAGGACATTCTTGGTGATCCCTTGCTGCTTGAGCTGTGAAACGAGGCTAACTGATCCCCTCCCAAGCCCAAGCATGCCGTCAGTCGCTGCCTGCACAGCTCCATTTTTCCCGACTTGCTGATCATATCCACAGCTGCACCAACAAAATTAACCGTTAACAGCTGAACCCAGTGGCATTCATCAGATAACGTTTAAGTGTTATACCCAAATGTGAGGCCAGGACGAATGTTGGAGGATCTCATGGGCAGTGAGAAGTTGTCGTTGATCAGCACACCTTGAGAAGATGCACTATCAGTGTACTTTATCTGATAGTCGCATTGTTTTGGTGAAGGGCATTTGTTATTAGAGCCCTGTCCACTGTGAAGTGCCGTGCAGAGTGCGTTTGCACACGGCACAAGGCTGTTTGCCGTTGGTCGATATAAGGGATGTGGCACCTGCAACAGAAATCAGGAACCCAACATCAAGGTTCAAGGACCAAGCCAAGAATCTACATACACAAATGAAGATAATGTCATCACTGAACGGAGAAAAGTCAGTCAATGTGAGGTGATTTGAAGCAAAACTGGTACCAATTCCTAGGTCAAACCAACCGGCCAACTTGGAATACAAAGACAAGTCATATTTACACCTGAAGCATGCTTGATATAAAGAGAAAAAAAAATTTTGACCCCGAAACAGATAACATGTTCTTTTGATACACTGGTATAGAGTTTATTCTGTCATGGATACGATGATCACAAGGATTGGAACCAAACACAGTGTATCCGCAACCCTGAAGAATACATATGCAGCACTGGGACAATGGTACCTTGTTGCAACTCCGACAGGGGGCGTCGCACTGCAGCCAGGTGAGATCACTGCCAGTGTCCACGTCCAGGAAGTAGGGCTTCGCCGGGTTCCCAATGTTCATCGTGACATAGTAGTGGCTGCAGATGAAGAGGAAAATGTCAAGTCCTGTACACAAGTGGATGCTCAAAACCTTATAAACTTCGATGGAATCAAGGGTAAAAGCAATCTGATTCTTGTTTCCTAACAAGTAAAACTGCAGGAGAAAAACAACCAGAGGATTTTTATCCTTTTTTTTCTTCATCGGAATGGAGAATTTGGAGTTATTACTGAGGAACAAAGAGCAAGCAGAGGCAGGGGAGCATAAGAGCAATAACAGAGGAAACAAGGAAATTTCGGTAGGAGTAAAAGTCAATAAGTCAATGCCCATAAAAAATGCTCCCAACAAGGCAACAACCTGAAAGTAGTTCGCAAAGAGGCCACACTTGAGGTGACATTTGGTTGCAGTGAAGTGTAGCTTGTGATGCTCTGAAGTGCTGACGAAAACGGCAAAAAAGAAGCTTGAAGCCAGCGATGAAAAGTGAGAGATAGAGATACTAAAAATTCCGTAGAACTGCATAGAGACAGGCAAGAAAGGGGCGCAGAGTCAAAAGCTAAAAATAGAGATTGGACCGGCGACTTGGTCAGACAAGGCCAGCGCCTGCGGCGCGACGGAGGCGACGATGCCGTGCATTGCATTCCGCGAGAAAAATCCCCAAATCGCCAGGCGCGGCCGCAACTGATTAAGCAACAAGGCACAACGACTGCTCCAGCAAAAAACGCGCATTTAATCGAACGGCAAGAACTCGAATTGAGCGGCGAATCCCTTCCCTCCTCGCAGCCGTGCTTATTCGACTCCTATACTAATCGTCCCTGATCAGGGGATGGGAGAGGAGGAGGGTCGGCTAGCATACCCGGTGGGGTAGACGTCACCCTGGAGCTGGAACACGGAAGTGGACGCCGCCGCCGCCGCCGACGACCTCGCCGTCGTGGCGGCGCGGGACGGGGTGGCGACGAGCGGCAGGAGGATGAGGGGCAGCAGCAGGAGGAGGCCGGCCGCCGGGGTCCACCAGGAAGCCGCCGCCATGGCGAGACGAGACGAGGCGAGGAGCAGGGTAAGCGCCCGCCTGAAGCGGCTGTGGTTTTCTTTCTCCCCACCTTCCTCTCGTGCGCGCCTCTTCTCGGATGGTGGTGAGAGAAGAGAGGAACGGGAAGAAACGCGGGGGCGCGTATTTATAGCGGCAGCGTGGGAGGGAGAGGAAGGGGACGCCACAGCTGAGCACGCGGCTTGGGAAGCTGCTCCGCAATTTCTTTTTGTTTTTTCCTCTGCTCTTTTATTTTATTTATATTATAGATATTATTTTTTATATAAGGATTTTGTGCCTTGGTTTTGGGTTTTGGAATTTTGTGGGGGATTGAGGCACCGTTTATATGCCAAAAATTTTGCCAAAATTTTTAGATTCTTTGTCACATCGAATCTTTGAACGCATGCATGAAGCATTAAATATAGATAAAAAATAAAACTAATTACACAGTTTAGATGAAATGGACGAGACAAATCTTTTAAGCCTAATTAGACTATGATTGGACAATATTTGCCAAATAACAACGAAACTGCTACAGTAGCATTTCGTCAAAAATTTTGCCAACTAAACAGCCTCTGAGTGCCCTCCTTGCTGGGATTTCTGGTATATGGTACACTGTCACATAGTGCTCGTGGCGCGCTACTCGTGTAAGACTATGACTACGAGGTATCCTAGGCAGGAGCGATTAATATTCTTAAACCAGTCTAGATGACTGGGGCCATGGGCTGCTACAAATTTTATAATATGAAAAGCATAAGATGGAATATAAGAAATGACAACCTAAACTAAGGACCTATTTGGTGCACCTCTAGCTAACATTGGATCTGTGTGCGTCTCTAATATCGGAACGGTAGAGCCTCACCAAACGATGTCGCACGCGGCGTAGAGGAGCGTTTCCGCTCTCGCGTGCATGGAACCAAAACTGTTTTGGTGTTTGGAGTCAGATCATAAAAAACTAGCTCTGCCAGTCATGGAGCACCTTGTACGGAGCCAAAGCTGTTTTTGGTGTCTGGAACCAGAGCGCCAAAAACAGGCTCTACCTGTCATGGAGCACCTAGCGAGGAGCCAAAGCCGTTTTGGTGTCTAGAGCTAGAGCGCCTAAAACAGGCTCTACCAGTCATGGAGCACCTAGCACGGAGCCACACCAAATGTACCGTGAAACTGACTTGTAGAAACAGCACATAGACAGTAGGATGGAGGGAGAAGAAGATAGAGGACAAAAAAATGCTTTTTCTTATTGGCAAGGTAGTACTAAATAGCATTAGTAGTGGCTGCAATTGCTATAGCAGCCCTTACCACTATATCATAACGGTCTAGATATAGCAGTTTAGAATAATTTAGCGCCCACCATTGGGCAACATAGTCGATGGGCGGGGGCTGGGTTGGTCCCACGGACGGGGTGGGGCACAACCGAGAAGGGGTTTGGCGAGGATATCGACGACCATGGCGTAGATGAGCAGGAGCCGACTAGAGGGGAATGGACAGGCAGGCGTCATGGATGGGCGAGGGCTAGGCTGGCTAGCGCATGCAGCTGGGTGGGTGGCGTAGCCGGGCGAGCGGCGCGGCTGAGCCCCATCGGACGGGTGCCGTAGTTAGGCAGGGGCTGGCCTGGGTGGCACGGTCAAGCCCATCAGATGGGCAGAGGCCGAGCAAAAAAGGAAGTAGATCAGGTCGGGTGAAACGAAAGACTGACAGCTAGGGCCTACTTAATGGTGGTAAACAGGCCAAAAATTGCCATCCATGCAATAATCCCTTCTCATCCCTCCTACCAAGCATAAATCAGGAGCATCCTTATTCGAACTCCATCGACCAAACAGAGGACATGTGTTCATTCCATTCTAGAAAAATTAGAACAGGTCCATCACATCCCTTCTTGTCTTTGAACGAAACACAAACCATCTTTTGTGATCTCCATTCCAAAGTGGATCCATTGGTTGCATAACACTTCAATGATGAGCCACCAAATCAATGGATCATAGATGATGATGCACTATCCAACAATCAAAAGTAGATGACGCTCAGAGTGGCGACATTAGCTGAGAAAGAAAAGATCAACATAGAAAAGTTCATCAAGTAAAGCAAAAAAAGCACGGCTATCCCAAAATCGGTTTCTTAATGTGTTATAATTAAAATATATAGTCATTGTGTAAACCTTAAGCCCCACATTTTGGGATATCCATAATCAACATAGAAAAGCTCATCAATTTTTGTTTTGAACATGCATGCCACTTTAGGGCTTATTTTTTGTTCCTAATATGCCAACCACTTCGTAGCTTTAGTTTTGCTTTCAGCATGAGATATAAGGGATTTTAATTGTACTAAGTCAAACTATTCAAAGTTTGATTAAACTCATATAAAAGAATAGTAATATTTATGATACCAATAAATGAGCATCTCCTTCACCTCAGACGACATCGGTCGACAGACACCTCAAGCACTTCACATAGCGAATCACAAAGAGGAGGCATCGGCCACTTCTGGAGTTGCCTAGAGATGATACGGCCCTCAACGGACGTGCACCACCATCGCTCTCCAAGTGAAGCAGGCGGGTAGCAACACAAAGCATAGCTCATATCCCCGGCAGCCAAGCGAGATGAGTACCTTGTCATGAAGCGTCTCGGACTATCCAGTGGGAGGCCATCTCCGTTGATGTCTGCCAAGATGGTGTACGATGATATTTTCAACAGTGGCCTCGCTAATACGCAGACGCAACGTGAGTTGTTCCCAGCGGATGGTTGTAAGGTCCTAGATGGCTAGAGGGGGGTGAATAGCCTATAAAAATTTCTACAAGAAACACTAAGCAAACTTGTTAGAACAACAAACGGCGCAAAGCGAGTTTTGCTTAGCCTACGGTTGTGATGCAAGCCTCCTATCCACAAGTCTAGTAGATTATGATCTCTAGTTCACACAAGGGCTATGTCACTAAACTTACACTAGTGAGCAAGCTAACAACACTAGCAAAGGCTACCACTAGAGCTACACAAGATAACTAGTAAAGTAAATACGAGAGATAGGATTGTGAGTCTTATACCGTCGGTGGAGTGAAGATGTTGCCAATCACCAAGATGATATACAATCAATCAATATTGACAACAACACAATATGAAGACCAATCACCGGGAGACAAGAGACACAATATTTTTGTTCACCCCGGTGTTCACTTGTGCACCGACAAGCTACGTCACCGGTTGTGTCGACCAACACTTAGATGGTTCCTCGGTGTGACCCTCAAGTCACTTGCCCCTCAAGGCACGCCCCGCAAGGCACCGCAAGACACCACTCTCAAGTGAGGTAACTCAATGACACACGCAATGTAATAGAGTTGCTTTTGGCGTCCCCACCGAGGAAAGCACAAGAACCTCTTACAATCAACCGAAGGTGGCCAAGAACAATCACCTTCTCTTGCCAACGCCTCCAACAATCTCCAAGCCGGCTAGGAGCGGTACTCTCCAAGAGTAACAAGAAATCCACCGGCTAAACCACCCACAAGTGTCACTAGATGCCCTCAAGCTATACAATGCACTTTGGAATCACTCAATCTCACTTTTGATTTGCAATCAAGCAAGAGAGATGAGTGGGAGGAGATGCTCTAGCTCAAAGGATGCACAAGTATGTTAGAAATCATGAGTTGCCTCCCCAAGGGCCGGCCAACGAGTATTTATAAGCATCCCAAACAAATAGAGCCGTTATACCCCTTCACTGGGTCCTTTTCGGGATGACCGGACGCGCCGGTCATAACTGACCGGACGCGCTCAACCACGTCCGATCCTCCAACGGTCACTGTGCCAACGGTCAAACCCAATGACTGGACGTGCTTCTCATGACGACTGGACGCGCCTGTCAAACGACCGGACGCGCCCCTCAAACGATCGGACGCGCCGGTCGGGCTGTTCGCGCGCCCGCGAAGCAACGACCGGACGCGCCCCTCACAACGACCCGGACGTGACAGTGCCCGCGTCCGGTTAGAGTCCAGTAAGCTCCCTCAACGATCGGACGCGTCCGATCGCGTGTGACCGGACGCGCCTCGCGTCCGATCATCCTCGTGAACCGTAGTTCCCTCTGGGCGACTGACCAGACGCGCCGGTCCCGCGAGTGATTGGACGCGCCGGTTACAAACCCTAACACCCGCGTCTGCGCTGTATTGACCGGACGCGTCCGGTCATACCATGACCGCGTCCGGTGCAGCGTCTGGTCACCTCTGTGACCTCCGTTCGCCTCCGTTTCTTTTTTGACTTCCGGTGTAGTGGAAAATAGGCATTTCAAGTTCCCAAAAATGCCTGAATCCCGCGCTCGCAAGCTCGGCGGGGGGAGAGAGAGACCCAAACCCTCTCTACCGCTCAAACTTCATCGTCTTCGCAAATGTGCCAACACCAACAAGTGATCAACACCTTGTGCACGTGTGTTAGCATTTTCATAATCATTTTTGAAGGTTTTCCAGTTAGCTCACTAGGCCCTACATGCAATGCACTTCATGAATTCATCTAGTGGCACCCGTGCATCGAATAACCGATAAGACTTCCCCTCTTAATAGTTCGGCTATCGATCCTAAACCACTCACACCCTCTATGGTGTCTTGATTGCAAAACAAAATGGCCCTATGGTTATACCTTTGCCTTGAGCCCATTTTGTCTCTCCAAAAGATATGATCCACTTCATATCATCACATGACCGTCTCGATCCATCGACCTTGACTTCACTTGCTCTTCACCGTTGCATCGGTCCGTCGGCGCCAAGTCTTGCTCAAGCTTCACCATCGCATGGTCCTTCGCTTCGAAGCCTCGACTTGCCCTTCACCCTCACAACCGGTCCATCGAGCCAAGCATCATCTTGGTCTTCATCATCTTGATCACATGAGTCAATGTCATGTCTCATATTCAATGACCACCTTTATCTAAATCATCCACTTAGATACAAAGGTTAGTCCTAGGTTTCATCAATTAGCCAAAACCAAACTAGGGACTTTCAATGGTGAGGTAGGCCTCCTTGCCAGTGCCGCAAATTTGGGTTGGTCAATGTCATATGTAATAGACTAGCTTTCAGTACACTAGAGAGGATCAGAGCTTCTATGTAAAACTTTATTGACCCCTAGGGCGCCATTAAGGCATGTTGTAATGAACATTCTCTCTACCTTAATACAAAGACGGACAAACCTTTTGCGTGTTTGAAAAAAAATAAATGAGCATCACTAGATACATTATGAAATATATTTTAATAATTTATCTCTTTGATGTGGTATGTCAATACTCTTTTCTATAAACTTGATCAAATTTAAGGTGACTATTTCACTTAGCTCAAACTTAGATCCCTTATACTTGGGGATAGATGGAGCATCTTTTGGCCATATATATAGGTGCAACCACGTAAGGAAAACACCTTATGTTTGTCTTGGTACTATGCTTAACGTATATATGCTAACTCTTCAGATCGTCAACGTTAGTTCATTTAAATTTGTTCTAAGTGAAACCTTTTATTAACCTTGATATTTAGCATCTACAACTGTATGTACATTGACAACACATAAATAGTTTCATAATAAATATCTCTTTTCATTCAAGTATAATATATTATAAACGTTGGTATAATAAAAATTTTCAATTAGAACCAACATGCATGGACTCATATTTGTGACCGAGGAAGTAGATCTCTATGGGTTCAACTAAAATCATTTTTGCCACTGCACCAGAGTGAGAAAAAAAATGCTGCTACCCAGATGCAGAGCCAAGGGGGGCTAGCAGGGGCAAAAGATATAATTTTCATATAAAGATCATTTTCATCTGAAATCATATGAAAAAATACGATTTTTCTAAGGTGCGCCACATCAACGAGTCAGCGCATGGCTGACTACCACGTGGCAGGCTTGCCACACCGCTGCATGGCGCGACAGTGTGGTTTTGCCGCACCAGCACAGTAGGCACGGCAAAAAAAAGGTTAGTTTTAAAAAAAAGTTAAGCCGTGTTAGATTTAAAAGTTGTGTTAAAAAAGTGTTAAAAATAAAAAATTTGCAGTTGTGGACTGCACGGTGACAGTAGAAAGCGCAGACTTCATGGCTAGGGCATCGACTGTTCCACAAAAGAATACAATTCTTATTTTTCGAGAAGTCAAATAGTTTGAACTTTATCTAAATTTATATAAAAATAGTAACATTCATGATACAAAATAAGTATCATTAAATTTGTTATAGGATATATTTTTATAATAAATTATTTGAAGACATAAACATTAATACTATTTACTATAAACTTGGTCAAACTTTAACTAGTTTGACCGACACAAATCCCATAGTTGTATTCTTTCCTGGACGGAGGGAGTACCTAGAGGCTGTTTAGTTGGCAAAATTTTTGGCGAAACGCTACTGTAGCAGTTTCGTTGTTATTTGGTAAATATTGTTCAATCATGGTCTAATTAGGCTTAAAAGATTTGTCTCGTCCATTTCGTCTAAACTATGTAATTAGTTTTATTTTTTATCTATATTTAATGCTTCATGCATGTGTTCAAAGATTCGATGTGACGGAGAATCTGAAAATTTTGGCAAAATTTTTGACATCTAAACGGTGCCCTAGTAGCAGCTTTGGACTTTTAGGGCCTGTTTGGATGAGTTTCAGATTCTTCAAAACCAGTTTTTGCCTCTAGTTTGTAAAATCTGGATTCTGAGGGAAAATAATGGTGGGAGTGTTTAGATGCCCTAGTTTTTAATAATCCAGCTTCATTTATTGCTCACAGGGCCACAAGAAACTAGCAAAAACTGATTATCAATAGCTTCTTGGTTTTTAAGAATCTGGCAAAAACTGACATAAGAAACTAGGCAAAAACTAGCTTGTTTGGATTCCATCTAGTTTTCAAAACCTAGATTTTTAAAAACTGAAGGGATCCAAACAGGGCCTGAATCAGCATGGTCAGCGGTCACTGCACGGAGATTTTGGTGGTCTGCACGTGACCAGGATGAAAACAGACAGAAACACGTAGAAAAACTCTTCTCCCATTTCAATTTCTATATATCGGGAATAGGACCAGGTTCATGAAAAAAACGAAATTGAACATGGATGAGGATATAGGGAAATTCATAAACAGACAAATACGGATGGAGAGGGAGAAATTAAGTTAGAATAACGTGATCAAATATTCCCGAATATACATGAACAAAGTCACAAAATAATACACACACACAAAGTTATCAGTGCAACATTCACTAGCATGCCATGTGTTAACATGTTAACATGCATCATTAGTGATTAGTATGATTATGAACATCAATTTTAGACATATCTCACATAGATTGAAAACGGGATAAAAAACGGAATAAAAATTGGATCCCTCGGAAACGGGCGAAAACCCCCTCTCCCGTTTCCGTAGAAACGGGATCCCACAAGTATGGAAACGGGTGGACAAAAAATGGAAAATGGGATGGGTCCAAACAGGATTTTTTCTATCCGTTTTCAACCTAACACATGAGGGAGTTGGAACTTGCAATCCGAACCCTTAAAAGCCCATCCTCTTTGAGAGAGAGAGGGGGGTAAGCATTATTAAACTGTTTATATAGACGCAAATCTTGGATGTATTACGGTGTCGATCACAATGGCTTTAGCTTACGGCACGCCTAGCGTCCGGGTGTCCGTGTACGCTGATGCTCTACCACTGCCCGCGTGCTCGTCCGCAATCCCTCTGTTCCCACACACATGCACATGGACCCAACTTCCATAAGACACCCCCCCCCCCCCCCCCCGCACGCCTGATATGCCCGCACCCTGCTCCCCGTCTCCCATCCCCATCCGTTCGCCTTGCCCCCACAGTCGTACCCCCCGCCCCGTCATGCTCCCTGACACGGGCTCCCAGAGCGCTGTGTGCCACGTCCACCAGCTCGCCATGCTCCATTCATTGGCACCCCCTGACTCTCCAAACAGCATGAAACACGTGCAACATGAAACACTTGAGTGCAAAATACGTCTCAAACAGATGAAATATCTGAAACATACAGTTACAACATATGTGTGAAAATAGATGCAACATCTGGATCGAACACTTGCAACTAGCAACGTGAAAACACCAATGTTTTAAAAAATGCAATTAAACTTCGTTTAATCTTGATTAAACACTAAACGGAGGCCCAACGTCTCGTTTAGGGCCTAGGCGCCCAATTAAACTTTGGGCGTGCCAAGATGCTGCGTCTACGCGCCAGGCGGCGTGTAGGCGGCGCGGACACGTGAAAAATCGGCGCTAGGCGTCGCTGGTCGGGTGGGCGGCGGCCGCGCGCGCGTGGAGAACGCGAGCGGGAGAGGTCACGCTCGCGCGGGAAAAAAGCGCAGGCTGTGGGCGGGCTGCACGCGAAAACAGAGTGGGCGAGAGGGATCAGATAGGTATGGAAATTACTCCTTTCCTTTCCTCACGCACGCGAGGCCGTGACCCGCCGCCACTCTTGCCGCTGGTAGCGAGCGGAGCCCCTGCTCGAGAAATCGCACAGCCTGGAGGGGATCGAGGCAGCACATCCAGATGTTATTACTTAGTACTTACTACTAATCTTGCTCTCAGCAAGAGGTATGATCACTATTATTACTTCTAGTTATGTTATTAGTACTGATTTTGCTCTCAGCATCACAAACATAAAAAAAACCAAAAACGTTTAATCAGGTTTAATCTACGTTTAAACTTTCTAAACTCTAAACCTTAGGCTAGCGCACGCCTAGCGTCTAGCGTTTTTTAAAACATTGGAAAACACTTGCCGCAATAGAAGACTGAAACAGATGAAACATTTTGGAACATACTGTTGCAACATATGTGTGGAACATATGCAACATCTAGATCAAACGCATGCAAGAATACGTCTGAGAAGAGATGAAACATTTCAAATAAAACACTTACTACATGCCTCTAAAACACTTGCAACATATGCAAACATGTGCAACATCTCCCGACCTACTTTTGCGACATCCATATGATTCAACTGCAACATACCTCTGAAACGTCTGAAACAATTGAAACATACAATTATAACATAGGAGGATAGAGTCAGAGAGCTTGGCATGGGGAGCGCCATGGCCGCCAGATTTGCAGGCATTGGGGGCTCCCGGTGGGGGAGGACGCCGGTGTGGGGGGGAGAGACACCGTCGGGGTGGGGAAAGGAGCCACCGGGGTGGAGGGAGGAGGACGTCGAGGTGAGTGAAGGAGCTGCCGATATGGGTGAAGGAGCCGCCAAGGTTAGGGATGAGGATGCCACGGTGGGGGAGGAGGCCGGGGTGGCTGAGGGCGCCGTTGGTGGCATGGAGGGAGTCGGTGGCATGCGTGATGAGAGGGGCAAGAGGCGCGCGACCATGGGGCGCAAGTGAGCGGATGGGGAGCAGCGTCTGGGATGGGGTGCGCGGCGCGGCAGAGCCTTGCATCGTGAGCAGGCGCGCGTCGCAGGAGGGAGCGATGCGGCATGGGAATGAGCGGAAGGTGCGACGAGTGGATAAGGCCATGGAGAGATGAGTGGAGGAGGACGCACGGGCGCCGTTGAAAGGTCTTTGTTTGGTTTTGGTAATTGAGTGACAACTTAGGTGGACTAATATGTGGTTATGTGAGATACAGAGGAGATTAGTTTACATGTGATTGTGTCATGAAGGAGCTTATTGCATATGAGACATGATATGAAGTCATGTGACCAAGGTGGAGAAGATCGAGATGAGGCTTGGCTCGATGGACCGATTGCAAGTGTGAAGGGCAAGTCGGAGACTTTTAAGCGAGGGACCGCGTGTGACGGTGAAGCTTGGGCAATACTTGGCACCAATGGACCGAGGCAATGGTGAAGAACAAGTGAGGTCAAGATTGATGAACCAATACGGTCACGTGATGATATAAAGTGGATCATATCATTTGGTGATTGGTTGGTGCATGTGTTGCATCAACGTCGGAGGAGTTGGAATGGAATGCACAAGGCAAAGGTATAACCATAGGTCATTTCTATTTCATCGGTCATAGATGTGTAGAGAAGTTGATGACCGAGTTTAGGATAGATGGCCATACTATCAAGAGGAGAAAGCTTGTTTGCATATCAGTCATCTAATGCCACTCGAGTGATCTAACTTTGCATACGTGCTAGGATCGAGTGGCGTGGCAAGTTGAGTGGTTAACTCCTTCAAGAAAATGATTGTGAAAATGCTAACACACGTGCACATGGTGATGTTCACATAGTGGTGTTGGCATATTTGTGAAGGCAATGGAGTTTGAGGGGTAGAGAGGGGTTTGGGATCCTTTACGCCGAAGGTCGGAAGAAGTGACGAAGTCGCGGAACATTTTTTTAGCTGAAAAGTGTGCGACGGACGCGGCTTGCACTGGCGTCGGACGCTGGCCAGGGCGTCTGTCACCTAACCCTAGCAGCGCGATGCCGACCAGTGTTGGGCAAGGCGTCAGACGCTATGGTGCTCGACCGATGGACGCTGACGTCAGCGTCTATCGATCAGTTTGTGAGGGCGGCTTCGGTGCGCCGGAGCGACGAACGCTGAGCCGCGTCTGTCGCAGCTCCGCGTGGTTTCACCCTTTCTGGACCGCGTCTGACGGTGCGACGGACGCACGGGCTTGCTTGCGTGTGACGCGTCCGTAAGTTGGTTCGAGAGCGCGTTGAAGTTAGCCGACCGTTGGAGATCAGCGGCTCGTATTTGAAGTGGGACATGTGGCAGCGATCAAGCGGTGCTAGCATAGGAGCAATGGATGCTGGCAGCGTCTATTGGTGGCGCGACAGACGCGTCTGTCGCCCCCGAAATCAGCCCAGTGAATTGCTAATGGCTATATTCGTTTGTGGGGCTATAAATACAAGTGGTGGCCGGCCTTGGCAGTTGCTTGGCACCCTTGGGACTTAGTGTCCATGCTTTGGGAGTGCTAGGAGAGCCTCTAACTCACTTGTGCTTGCAAAAGTGCGAATCGATTGTGAGTGAGTGTGATTTTAGTGCGTTGCATCGTGAATATTGCTCGAGTGGCACTAGGTGTTCGAGTTGCAAGCTGATGGTGCTTGTTACTCTTGGAGGTTGCCACCTCCTAGACGGCTTGGTGGCTTGAGGCTCCGTCGAAGCTCGCAAGAAGATTGTGCGAGACTCCGGAGAAGCTTTGTGAGGGGCATTGTGCTCGCCCCGCGGGAGCCGCGAAGAGCAACTCTAGTAAAGCGAGACGCGAAGGGCGACAAGTGGTCGGCCGGGTCAAGTGCTAGAACTCGTGGCTTGGAGGATCCCCATCTTATGAGTGGATGTGCGGCACCCGCTGAGGGTTTGACTCTTGATAGTCAATTAGCCTGCGATCCAATAAGTGGGTGCATCGCCACAACGAGAAAAGCAAGAGGACCGACGACAACCTTGGAGCTTGTCTCAACGGGGACTAGCGTGTTGGCAAACACGTGAACCTCAGGATAAAAATCATCGTGTCAACTTTGTTCATCCCGTTGGTTTGCAATCTCCGAAACACAAGCTCCCCTAGCACTCGCTTGTGTAGTTGCTCTTGCTTCTAGTTGTGCTTGTGTAGCTAGCTAGATACCTTCTTGCTTGTGTAGCTAGAAGTAAGCTCCCCTTTGCGTGGCTAATTTGGTTTGTGTAACCTTGTTAGTCACATTAATTAGTTTGTGTAGCTAAGTAATTTGCGCTCTCTAATTTGGCATTGGTTGCCTTGTTATTGAGCATTGCTAGTGAGTCTAGGAGCTTTGTGCTTTTGCTTACTAGGATTGTGTAAGAGCTCCCCCGGTGCTTGAAGTACTAGTTGCATAGGTTTGTGTGACCTTGTAGGTTAGAATTGTTTAGGTGAGCTCTTGTTAGGAAGACACCTTATTTGCTTGCTTAGGATCTTTTTGTAAGGTGCTAGAGTTATAGATAGAGGGGTGTAGTATTGGCTAGACCGATAGATTTAATTCTGCACTTGTTTCGGTTAGCCGACGTGTTTAAGTTTTAGAAAGGACTATTCATCCCCTCTAATCCGCCATCTCGACCCTACAGCCGTAGCCAATCATTATCAGCCCCGTCTGAGAAACGCCGGACGTTCGAGTCAGAGCATTATCGTTTAGCTTATCGACCTCCACCGAATTGTGCTCAGGAAAATCGGATGCAGAAGTTACATTATTCCACGTATACCCAAGAGTTGCTTCAACACGTTTGAGCTTTACTCCTTGGATCGTAAAAGAAAAAAAACTGAATTCTTTTTCTACCCATTAGAGTACTGATTTACTTTAAGCATGTTAGAAAAGAAAAGCCACATGGAGATGTAGTAGGTTTGTGCCACGTCTAGGCACCTTGTCTCAAAATATATCAACTTCTGGAGTTGTTCTAAATCTTTAAGCTTGATCAATTTTATATGGAGAAAAAATATCAACGTCCGTGACACTAACCGTGTGTTTGGTTGGAGAGCGGGGCGAGCCGGGTCGGAGCGAACCCGTTCCCGTGGCTGTTTGGTTGGAGGATGGGAGGGTTGGGTTGGCTTCAGGGTGGAATATTCCTCTCAGATGCGAATTGGCTCCGTCCCTTAAAATCTGGGGGACGGAGCCGCTCCAGCCGGGTTGGCTCAGATCAACCCGTGTTTTCATTCAACTTCCTTCAACCAAACACTGAACAGGTTGGTTCCGTCCCCAAAATCAGAAGTGCAACAAAACACTGGACGGGTTGGCTCCGTCCTCAAAAACTGGGTTGGATCCAACCCAACCCACCCAACCCCCAACCAAACACACGGTAAAGAACTACACTACAAAATTATAGTTCACATGGTGTATGTTTGTATTGATACTAATTTATTGTCATAAATATTGGTTCACTTTTCTATAAGTTTATAGTTAAAACTAAGATAGTTTGATTTAGGATAAACATAGAAAATTAATTTATTTTGGAACAAAGTACGTGCAAAGGAATTTAATGATATTGATTTGCCCAGCAATGCGCCATGGCCATGCTTCAACAACCGAATCTTTGCTCTAGTTGAAACTTGGACGCCGCGTCAGTACGTGTTCCTGGATGGCGTGGATTCCACGCTTCCAGTAGGTCTCTTGGCGGCCAAGATTTTCCCAGTTGGCGTCAACACTGAACAAAGGTGAAAGATTAGCACTTGACCATGCATGAACTATGGGCATCAAGCCAGCTAATCATACACCATGGTTAATTATTTGCATGTGCGGTACTTGTTTTGCCAGAAATCGCAGTGAAGGCTCTCAATACAGACACAAACATGACTGCAGCCTTGGAGGGCCACCGGAGGCTCACCGGCATCGGCTTTTCAGAATGTACCAAAATCCAGTAGGTTTCGAACGGTCATGGTCAACACCCGGATTTCTAAGGACATCTTGACAGATCTGAACGAGGAACAGGGAGGAGGCAGCCAGCCAGTACCGTGTCTGCACGTGAGGGAGTGGGGATCCGAAGTTCCGAACCCCCCCCCCCCCCCCCCCCCCCCCCCCCCCCCCCCCCAAGGATGTAAACGGATATATAAGAATACAAATACATATATAGTTATTTTTTTCTCAGACTTGGAGTGGACACAGATAGTGTGAAGTGTCAGATATATAAATCTTCATACTATATCCGTAAAAGATATCCAATTTTGAGTATTCTGAGTTGGAATGACACAATGTTTGGATTCATACATAGATTATCCATTTAATATTAGAATCCTTTTGGTCGGAAATTATATGTACCATTTGTTCCAACTTTAAGCAAACTAGCGAAGTAACATTTGGGTGAAGGATCTTATTTCATCTCCTCCCTCTTCAACCTTGTATTTGGTTGGAGAACAACTTAAGATAGAATAGCCCCATCCGGACTTTTTTTTGGGATGGCCTTGTTCAGCATCCGAGAGAATATTCCTCTATGAGAGTCATCCCATTTCCTTCTTTCCTTTAACAAAACACTAGAAAAACTTCATCTTATTATAGACGGTAATGCTGCGGTCAAGGAGTCCGTCCGGACGCTAACTTCGTGGGCCTACGGACCGGTCGAAATCCCTCCTACCAAATCAATCGGACCCTTCGATGGCTTCTAAAAATCATGGCTTCTAAAAAAACTAAACGATACGATATTTCTCCACTCCGCCTCGCGGCGTTCTCCAGCGCCACACCCACGCTGCCTACCTGCCACCTCCACCGCCCTGCCTCCACCGAGCCAGCGAGCCTCCTCGCTGCCGCTGGGGTCTGGCCGCTCCGCGGTGCCGCTAGTTGGCCAGGCCAACCCAGAAGCAGCCGTGCAGACAAACGCCCGGACACGCGTGTGGCTAGGCGGCAAGGAGAGGAGGTTGTTGCTGGCCGGGCCCAGGCCATGCGCAGGTGCAGCTGACTGCTGCTAGGCCTCGCCACCACCCTCAGCCACCGGTTGGCCGGAACCGGCCCTTCCCTGCTTTACTCTACGTTGTGCGAAAGAAGAGTGAAAATGCATGTTGCAAGCGCAAGTGTTTCAGATGTTTCGAAGGTATATTATTGCAAGTGTTTTAGATGGATATTGCAAAAGTAGATTGGGATGCTGCATATGTTGCAATGGTTGTACACGTATGTTGCAAGTGTCTGTTCCCAATGTTTCATCTGTGTTTTCAGACGTATATTGCAAGTTTATTTATCTAGATGTTGCATATGTTTCACACATATGTTGCAATTTATCTGGATGTTACCTGTGTTTGCAATGGTTTTCAAACGTTTTTCATGTGTTTTTCAAGTGTTTCAGAAGCATGTTTCAAGTGTTTCATTTATCTTCAGACGTATGTTGCAAGTGTTGCATCTGGATGTTTCAAAAGTAGATCAGTCTTGCGGAGTGACCCCTGCGTGGGCGTGCTAAACGCAGGTGTGGGCAGAGGCGTGCTAGCACGAGCTCGGACGTACAGTGTAGATGCACGGGAAATAGAGTGCAGCGCGCGCGTCCGTCCGGAAGTCCGGGTGCTAGCACTACTGTATCATAGAGCATCCTTGCCACACCAAACTCACCCTAACAACCTAACACGATTATACATATGTTAGAAAAGAGCCCATATTAAACCACCTTCCTCCAAGCATATCCCATAATAGGCCAAAAAACTTTGTGTATATATATATATATATTAGGCATAGAATTTCAGCCGGCTGGTTGAAATGGCGTCAAGCTTCTAGCGTTCTCTGTGACAAAAGGGTGCCTCAGAAGCTGAAAGGTAAGTTCTATAGGATGGTGATTCGTCTGGCGATGTTATACGGTGCTGAGTGTTGGCCTACAAAAAGGCGACATGTCCAGCAATTGAGTGTAGCAGAGATGCATATGTTGCGTTGGTGTTGTGGGCACACAAGGAGGGATAGAGCCCAGAACAACGATATTTGGGATAGGGTTGGGGTGGCACCAATTGAGGAGAAATTGATTCAACATCGGTTGAGATGGTTTGGACATTTCCAACGGAGGCCTCCTGAGGCGCCGGTGCGTAGTGGGTTCTAAAGCGGGCCGATAATGTAAATAGCGGTAGAGGTCGACCTAAACTAACTTGGGACGAGTCCGTTAAGAGAGACCTGAAGGAGTGGAATTTAGCTGTGGACAGGAGCGCTTGGAGACTAGCAATCAACGTGCCTGAACCGTGACCTATTTCTGTCTTGTGCCTTTTATGCCCCTTTATGTGTGTCTCTATTTCTCGTCTCTTTTGGGTTTTATCTCTAGCCTACCCCAACTTGCTTGGGATAAAAGGGTATGTTATTGTTGTATATATATTAGTTACCTACTCATTAATTTGAAACTTTTTTATTTAAGCAGCGTATATTGTAGTCCCATGTACTACTCCCCATATGTTCTTTTATCGAGAAGGGGGCATGGATTTATCTTTAAGTCGAGCTTTTCTAACTTTGACTGAGTGTATAAAAAATACATAGATATCCACAGTACCGAATTAGATCCATCAATTTGTCCATGAAATATATTGTGATGGAACATTTATTTGGATTTGTAGGTGCTAATATTATTTTCTATATAAACCTTTAGAATGAAAACAGAAGTGCACTATATATAATAATTTAGTGGAGAGAGTACTAGCTAGCTATCTTTAAGTTAGGTGACGAATGATCGAAGGAATGATGCCATGTTTCAACTACGTGTTGTTAGTAGAACGTGGACGCCGCGTATTAATTTATCCTTGTAGCTGCTATATATGTGAAACTAGCGTTGAATATTGACCGTGACGCACGCTACAAGGATAAATTAGTTTCACATATATAGCATTATTTCTTCGTTATCTTAGTTCAACACGTGATATATATAATGACATGTCTTTTCTTATCGGTTGGTGAGGCTAAACTGCTGCTACGTACTCTAGCAGCCCACAAATTTCTACAGATTTTATCTAAACTTGGACTGGGACTGCTGGCACGTACAACGCGTCTGGATAATTGCGTTGTTCTGCTCCACGAGACTGAAGACTTTGAGCTGAGGCTGCTATTAGTTCCCACCCAAAAAAAAATTACTCTCATCACATCGAATATTTAGACATATGCATGGAGTACTAAATGTAGACGAAAAAAACTAATTGCACAGTTTGGTTGGAAACCACGAGACGAATCTTTTAAGTCTAATTAGTCCATGATTAGCCTTAAGTGCTACAGTACACATATGTGCTAATGATGTCTTAATTAGGCTTAATAAATTCGTCTCGCGTTTCCAGGCGAGTTATATAATTGGTTTTTTAATTAATATCTGAAAACCTCTTTCGACATCTCATAAAATATCCGAAAAAAATTCAGGAGCTAAACAAGGCCTGAGATATGATCGAGCGGTCACATCAGTTTCATTGAAAAAGGATGGAGGAGCGCGTTAAGCTATCGAAGGTTCAGAACTGACACTCATGTGACGTTTACTACTACTAGCTTCCATTATTGAATGCTCATATGTAGAAGTAGGTCGTGTTGAGTCATTAGTCTAGCTTTTACTGTTATAGTTTAAGAGAAATTGTTACAAATCGGTACGATTGGAGAGAAATTTTTCGAGATAGAATTCTGACGTATATGAATGGATTGGCTATACAAAGAAACGTGCTCTGGTCGACAGTTCCGTGTTAGTTATTACAATGGCATGAACTTCATTTCAACCTACGCTAAATATCACTTAAGGCGTAGTAGTATTGTATTATAAAGGCATAGGCTTGAAATTAAATTATTTAGTCATAGTGCATAAACTTATTTAAACTAGCAACTTGCAAAATTTATTACATATATACTTTAAAGTGAATTGCCAGCGCATTCGTATATAGGATACTTTTTCATGATGGATAAAGTATTAAGACAAATATTTATCTTATTACTGTATGTTTATTTGGTCTACATGGTAGCATAAAACATTTATGCTTACTTTTGATTTAACAATGGTGGGTCAAGCGTGTAATTTAGAAACAATGTAATTTATGGTTATTTAAGAGCATCTCCAATCGTTTTCAAAAGATAATAGGTAAATCAATGAGTTTTCCAAGCCTGAAAAATAAGAGTACCCACGTTAAATTTCAGAAATAAGAACACACACGTCAAGTCGAAGACGAGGACTTAAACTCAAGTGGACAGGTTTCATCATAAATAACCCAACCAGTTAAACTACACTCAGGTCACTTGTTCTTATCTACTTAATTACTCCTAATATAATAAGTAGCATATTCCACTTATTGGATTGCTAAGTTTGGATCGAGCATTTCTAGAAGAAATATATTAAAGAGATTTCTAGCTAAGATTTTTTTTAGAAAGAAAAAAAGTTGAACATTGCTGAAGGTGGTAGCCGATAGACTTAGGAAAGTAACATTAGTCGTCCAGTCTTCTCGCTCGAGTGTGACATTTTGACATTAACCGGAGAAATCTTTGGTCGCCTGGGCAACCAAGTGGAAGAGCACACGGGAACGACGCGAGCAATACGCGGCGTCCACGTTCTACTAACAACACGTAGTTGAAACAAGGCATCATTCCTTCGAACATTCGTCACCAAACTTAAAGATAGCTAGCTAGTACTCTCTCCACTAAATTATTATATATAGTGCGCTTCTGTTTTCATTCTAAAGGTTTATATAGAAAATAATATTAGCCCCTACAAATCCAAATAAATGTGCCATCACAATATATTTCACGGAGAAATTGATGGAACTAATTCGGTACTGTAGATATCTATGTATTTTTTATACACTCAGTCAAAGTTAGAAAAGCTTGACTTAAAAAGATAAATCCATATGTCCCCCTTCTCGATAAAAGAACATATGGAGTAGTACATGGGACTACAATATACGCTGCTTAAATAAAAAAAGTTTCAAATTAATGAGCAGGTAACTAATATATATATATATATATATATATATATATATATATATATATATATATATATATATATATATATATATATATATATATATATATATATATATATATATATATATATATATATATATATATATATATATATATACAAAGTTTTTTGGCCTACTATGGGATATGCTTGGAGGACGGTGGCTTAATATGGGCTCTTTTCTAACATATGTATAATCTTGTTAGGTTGTTAGGGTGAGTTTGGTGTGGTAAGGATGCTCAATGATACAGTAGTGCTAGCGCCCGGACTTCCGGACGAACGCACACGCTGCACTCTATTTCCCGTGCATCTGCACTGTATGTTTGAGCTCATGCTAGCACGCCTCCGCCCACACCTGCGTTTCGCACGCCCACACAGGGGGCACTCCACTAGACTGATCTACTTTTGAAACGTCCAGATGCAACACTTGCAACATACGTCTGAAGATAGATGAAACACTTGAAACATGCTTCTGAAACACTTGAAAAACACATGAAAAACGTTTGAAAACCATTGCAAACACAGGTACCATCCAGATAAATTGCAACATATGTGTGAAACATATACAACATCTAGATAAATAAACTTGCAATATACGTCTGAAAATACAGATGAAACATTGGGAACAGACACTTGCAACATACGTGTACAACCATTGCAACATATGCAATATCCCGATCTACTTTTGCAACATCCATCTAAAACACTTGCAATAATATACCTTTAAAACATCTGAAACACTTGCGCTTGCAACATGTATTTTCACCATTCTTTCGCACAACGTAGAGTAGAGCAGGGAAGGGCCGGTTCTAGCCAACCAGTGGCCGAGGGTGGTGGCGAGGCCTAGCAGTAGCCAGCTGCACCTGCGCATGGCCTGGGCCCGGCCAGCGACGGCCTCCTCTCCTTGTTGCCTAGCCACACGGGTGTCCGGGCGCTTGCCTGCGCGGCTGCTTCTGGGTTGGCCCGACCAACTAGCGGCATCGCAGAGCGGCCAGACCCCAGCGGCAGCGAGGAGGCTCGCTGGCTCGGTGGAGGTGGCCGCGGTGAGCAGGCAGCGTGGGTGTGGCGCTAGAGAACGCCGCGAGGCGCAGTGGAGAAATATCGCATCATTTAGTTTTTTTTAGAAGCCATGATTTTTAGAAGCCATTGAAGGGTCCGATTGATTTGGTAGGAGGGACTTCGACCGGTCCGCAGGCCCACGAAGCTAGCGTCCGGACGGACGAACGCCCTGACCGCAACATTACCGTCTATAATAAGATGAAATTTTTCTAGTGTTTTGTTGAAGGAAAGAAGGAAATGGGATGGCTCTCATAGAGGCATATTCTCTCGGATGCTGAACAAGGCCCAAAAAAAAAGGCAGGATGGGGCTATTCTATCTTAAGTTGTTCTCCAACCAAATACAAGGTTGAAGAGGGAGGAGATGAAATAAGGTCCTTCACCCAAATGTTACTTCGCTAGTTTGCTTAAAGTTGGAACAAATGTAGGGTGCAAATGGTACATGTAATTTCCGACCAAAAGGATTATAATATTAAATGGATAATCTATATATGAATCCAAACATTGTGTCATTCCAACTCAGAATACTCAAAATTGTATATCTTTTACGGATATAGGGTGTGTTCACTTCGCGAAAAGTAGGTGAAAAGTTACTGTAGCATCTTTCGTTGTTATTTGGCAAAATTTGTCCAATCATAGACTAACTAGGCTCAAAAGATTCGTCCCGACATTTACAGACAAACTATGCAATTAGTTATCTTTTTTACCTACATTTAATGCTCCATGCATGCGTCGAAACATTTGATGTGATGGGTGTAAGAGGAAATATTTTGGGTTGGGATGGGGAAGTGAACAAGGCCATAGTATGAAGATTTATATATCTGACACTTCACACTATCTGTGTCCACTCCAAGTCTGAGAAAAAAATAACTATATATGTATTTGTATTCTTATATATCCGTTTACATCCTTAGGGGGTTTCGGAACTTCGGATCCCCACTCCCTCACGTGCAGACACGGTACTGGCTGGCTGCCTTCTCCCTGTTCCTCGTTCAGATCTGTCAAGATGTCCTTAGAAATCCGGGTGTTGACCACGACCGTTCGAAAAGCCGATGCCGGTGAGCCTCCGGTGGCCCTCCAAGGATGCAGTCATGCTTGTGTCTGTATTGAGAGCCTTCACTGCGATTTCTGGCAAAACAAGTACCGCACATGCAAATAATTAACCAGGTGTATGATTAGCTGGCTTGATGCCCACAGTTCATGCATGGTCAAGTTTTAATCTTTCACCTTTGTTCAGTGTTGACGCCAACTGGGAAAATCTTGGCCGCCGAGAGACCTAGACCTTGTTTAGTTGGCAAAAAATTTGGTAAAATGTAACTATAGCACTTTCGTTGTTATTTAGCAATTAGTGTCCAATCATGGTCTAATTAGGCTTAAAAGATTTGTCTCGTCCATTTCATCTAAACTGTGTAATTAGTTTTATTTTTTTTATCTATATTTAATGCTTTATGCATGCGTCTAAAGATTCGATGTGACGGGAAATATACTGTTCTTTTGCAAAATTTTTGCATCTAAACTGGGGCCTACTGGAAGCGTGGAATCCACGCCATCCAGGAACACTGACGCGGCGTCCAAGTTTCAGCTAGAGCAAAGATTCGGTTGTTGAAGCATGGCCATGGCGCATTGGGCCCTGTTTAGGTCTCAAATATTTTCCCAAATTCTACTATGCAAAAAAAAGATTCTCCATCACATTAAAATGCCGGCATATGCATGGATTACTAAATATAGATGAAATCAAAAACTAATTACACAGTTTTGTTGTACTTTGCGAGACGAACGTTTTGAGCCTAATTAGTCAATGTTTGGACAATTTTTACCAAATAAAAACAAAATGCTACAGTGCCGCACAATGTTCTACAGTGTTTTGGGCACCGTCAAATCTGGCCAACTAAACACAGCCTTGCTTAGCAATCAATTTATTTAATTATTATTTATTTTATATTTTATAATAACACCTACAAAGGTGAACGCGCTCCTCCAAAGAACTAGCTTCCACGTCGCTGTTATTTTTTTCGGCCGTCAGATCTACGCTCATGTGGCCATGGATGCTTAGGCTGTCTCCAACCATCGCAACCCAAAATACAAGACCTATTTGTCCTTTAGGTAACGCTACAGTCAAAGGGTTCCATACCTATTTTTAGTCTTCTCCAACGACAAGACCCAAAAGACGATCCTTTCTGCAAATGGGTCTTCTGGAGAGAGAATACCCATATTTGGGTTATGGATCTCCTGACACCTAAAATGGGTCTTTGAAATAGGTACTCTGTTGGAGGCTATAGGTATCCTATTGAAGACCCATTTTGGGTTTGGGTACCCCAATGGGTACCCTGTTGGAGACAGCCTTAGAGCGGATTCGGCCAGAGGCAGCTTCTGTCGCTGCTTGTTGGCTTCGAGTGCCTTTCCAGCTCTTTCTGTCGGTATTGAGCGGTTTCTGCTCCGGATCTGGGCGGTCAATATATATACGCGGGATTCCGATTCTCCTTCCCGACTCCCGAGCCTTCCTCGCCAAAAAAAAAAGGAAAAAAAAGGAAAAAGCCGCGCCTCTCGCTCTCCTGACCCCGCGCCTCTCGCTCCCGACCCCGACGCGTCTCCTCTCGCGAGGTCGCCCCTCCGCGCGCCGCCGCGGCCCTCCTCTCCCCAGTCCCGCCCATGGCGACGGCCGCCGGTTGTCGAAGCGGCGGCGGCCGCCCTCCTGCTTCCTCCCCCTGCCCTCTCCTTCTCTCTCGACGTGGTCACATCCCGGCCAGGCCCAGCGACGCCTGATGGCCGTGCGGCGCGCTGCAGGGGCAATGGCTGCCTCGCTCTGTGGCGCAGCACCGCGTGTGGGCCACGGCGGTGGCCGTCGCCGGCCATGGAGGGGTGCGACCCTGCCCCACCGGTGGCCGCGAACGCAGCTTCCCCTGGCGAAGAAACCGTAGCTGCCTCTTCGGCAGCGGCGAAGCTCGCCGGGCACCGCGCGTGGGCCACTGCGGTGGCCGTCGCCGGCCATGGAGGGGCGCGACCCTGCCCCACCGGTGGCCGCGAACGCGGCTTCCCCCCCGCGAAGAAGCCCTAGCTGCCTCTTTGGCAGCAGCAAAGCTCGTCGGCTGCATCTACCGGTATTTCACCCTCTTCTCCTCCTTCTTCGACTCATGCGGCGGCGTCAGGCGGACAGCACCAGCCACGCGCCAACCTCTGGCCCTTGCTTTCTGCGGTCGCCTGGCCGATTGGGCTGCCCCTGCTGTGGGGAGTTCTTTTGGATTTTTTATTTTTGGGTGAATTGTACAGATTCAAGCATCTGGAGGCCTGGGCATTACCTTTGCAGGAGATATTTCCAAAGAGGCTGATGTTGAATCTATGATAAAACAGTAGCTGAGTTGTGAGTGAATTTTCCAGTTACCAATTTGTTATTTCTTACATCAATTCTTCACCTTTTCGATGCTGACAAATATATACATGTGTACATCTCGCACTTACAGGCCGTTCATACATGGGAACCTCCATACTCAATAGCAGCTGAGGCCATGAGTTGCTGGGTTGCTAGCACAGGTACTTTGGGTGTGATTTAGTTTAGTAGAGAGATACCCTGCAGTGTGTGCTTCTCTTCTTCATCTTGTTCTGAATCCCAATTTTTTCCTGTAGCGTGCGCTTCCTCAACTACAAGATTTTTAGGGGCAGGCTTTGCGCTTACTGACTTCCTCTTTTGTGCACAAAGCCCTTTGTATGTCCCTGGTAAGCAGCAAATGCAGTACAAGCCTTGTCACAAACAGCCTGGACATCAAGTGCTTGTACTTTATAGCTCTTTCCTGGGCTAACACGTACATAATGCTTCGTTGTGCTAATGATAAGATCCATCTATGGTTGGCGTCAGCAATGGAGCATGATGCTTTTTTTGTTTCATGCCACAACCTTGCCCCAATTTTTTCAAGATTATTGCAATGCACATTATACTGAATGTTTTCCTTTGGTACGTTCATCGAGCAAATTAGAGCTACTCTCGAGGCTTATACTAAAAGACTACAATGTAAGTGCCTAATTAGCAATAGCTTTCATATTTTGCACAGTGGTTTTCTTCAGCTTTTCCTTGCTTGATTTAATTTAATGGAGGGATTCTATGGTTGGGATTTAAGCCTGCCAAGTCTGAGATTTTCCTAACAAAAAAAAAAGGTCTCTCACTTCATCCTCGTCGTTGCTGGAAATCAAAGGATCGGATCGTATGATTCATTGTTTCCTAATTAATACCAGGAGGATCAAATGAAAGTGCAGATCAACCAATTTTTTTGTCCATGTCAAGTACTTGCATGTTAGCATCAGGGCTTGCATTGCAAAATAGCAGTTTGGTTCAGAAAATTGGTTGTGTATCTCCGGTCTCCTTACATTGAGGTTTATCACTACTCAGTTCTACATCGAATGATTCAATATGTATTTTTTAACTGTGAACTCGCCTATCCCGACCATGGCTCTGTTGGGCCAAAAATTTTGCTCTATACGAAACTCAAACTTCTAAAGTAGCTTATTAGGCTATGAGGTTTGATTATAGATTAGTGGACACATTTAGGTTTTCCTTTTGCAGTTGCTGCACTTTTTGAATGATAGTTTTCACAAAAAAAAATATTTGTTAGCTCAACATTTGTTTATAGCTTCTTGTATTTAGTTGCAATTCTGATCTTCTAGCACTACCTGGTTGTCACTCTCCCTCTGCTGATGTGCCATATGCGTGGACGCTGCTGCTACGTAGTTCAGTATACATGTTAGTTTTCCTGAGGCTGTCATGACCTTTGGTGGGTTACGTTTTGATTTTCCTTATCGTATTGCTACATAGCTCAGTATGTGTTTTTATTTTTCTGAAGTGGCTGTATTGTAGTACTGAGGCCTCAGTATTCTTACGCTATTATATTTGCTTTTTGTATATGTGTATTCTACTAATAACATCCTGTTACTATTAGTAACATCGTAACTTTTGTACATTGTTCATATTTATTAGTAGTGAAATTTTTATATCTTGGTCAAGAGTATGAAACATGCTGCTACAGCAACAGAGAATGATCCTGCTGTTTATACAGGTTGGCTTAATGTGGTCCGGTTGCTACTACACTTCCTATGTTAACCATAGTTGTTTCCTATGCCAAGATCCTTGGAGGTGTGGATAGCAATTCCTGTAATTCTCTGTATCTGCATATTCAAAAATATATTTGTAGGTTATGTTCACCATTCCATTAAGAGGAAAGAGGAATACTCTCCTACTCCCATGTCTCAGTTTAAATTGTTTACTAGAAAAAATTAATGGTTAATTTTTTATTGGTAATCACCAGTGTTCTGATGGTGTGCGAGAGATTTTATAACTTTTCCACATCACGTCAAATGGTACCTTTAGTAGAATACTATGTTAATGAAAAAATTGATTATAGTATATACATTTTAATGTCGTATTGCCATACATTAATGAACTTTTTCCTTTTATGAATTATCAATGAAGGTAAAGAGTTATTGCACGACATTGTTCATGGAATATGTTATTTCTGTCAAATAATTTGATCGTTCGCAGCATGTACTGAAGCAGAAATAAACATTGCAGGTCTACTGCTGCAGAGAGAAGGGAGGATGCCAACCAGAGCCCATTTCATGGATAGATGGAGTATTGCATCTTTTTGGTTTTCTCCTCACCTGTTTTTTTAAATCTTCATCGTAGAAATACCTGGAATTATATGCTTCCACAGCACATACTTGCATGGGTCTGTTAGTAAAACAGTTATCAGAGTATAAGTACATTTCCTTTTAGAGTTTCGATTAAAGAACTATGAGTTTGCATGTTTGTCCATTATTTGTTGACCGATTAAAGAACTATGAGTTTGCATGTTTGTCCATTCTTTGTTGACCAGCCAACATTTCGTATACATTCATTGACAGGCAGTCAAGTACTACCTGGCGTCATGTTAAATTGTTGATTACCAACTCTAGCAAGTACACCTTTCTCACTGATAGTTGGGCTGTTTCAGGTACTGACAACCATTTAATTGTTATTAGATCCATGCTTTGTCTCCTTATTTTACTCTCTTTTGTGGAAATGTTCACATTACATTTTCTTGCATTCGGTGCGATGGCTGCTAATGCTACATTTTTGCCCGCCTTGGCGCCTTCTCTGTCTGCTTGCTACTACTCCTTTGTACAGCTACCGACTGATATGGTGCTCTTTCATATTAGGATCTTCAGGCCAACGGTTGAAGATCTAGGACTAAGGAAATGGCTGCAGATCTCAAATTGACTGTCGTCAAGCACTAGAAGGTAAACAAGAAATCAATCATTCTCTACATGATCCTCTGTTAAGGTTGTCCTTTCATCTTTGTCAAGGAACACAAAAGGACAAAGCATTGCTTGAAAATTCACATGCAAGAGGAATTTTGATGTACTGCAAACCTCACATTTCCTAATTAACTACAATGTTTCAAGCCAGCTGACCCTACCTCCAGAGATAACTTACATTTTTACCTATGATAATATAGATAAATAAGAGTTACAACTTTTGATAAGGCTTCCTCTGCAGCTAGCTTTTTTCTCCATTTCTTTTACTACATTTTACCTTTTGTTTAGCTTTTCAATAAAACTATGTTCACCTTGTAATCTTTGTAAAGATTACATGTACCAGAATGTAGCTCATACAAAATTTCCATGTCTTAAACATTTACACCTACCAAATGGATACATGTTATGTTTAGAACATGGACACATTGAACTAAATATTTGCAATGCTGCTACATTCCTAAAATTCTAAGACATCATTGCATATACTCATTTCCTTCCATCTTCCATACGTTCTACAGACTCGCCAGATGGAAGTGGCCTGGCCATAAACTACAGCAGTAAGATGTGCACACTGTACCAAAGTTTGTATCACTTCTGAGGTTGCAAGCCATGGATAATTACGACACTACAAAGATACCAATGGATGTCGGTCGACTTTTTAAATTAGCTTTGTCAATTTAGACAACCGTACATATTTGTTCCTTAATTGTTGGTATACCTTAGTTTATAACATACTAAGAACCTCATACCGGGACATAGCGAAGTTTCATGTGAGCTTTTGGTTTAAAAATGTTTAATTGTTCTGATTCCTTTGGATTCCCAGTTTATTTCCCTAAGCAATCAGCAAATGTCACTATGTTGCCCACATCGAAACTCGCTATGTTTTCATGAAGCTGTATATATATATATATATATAATCGATGTGCATATCTTACTTATGCAAACAATCACGTCTACATGTGTGCATCATACATGAATAGATCTTGCCAGCGCCCTTACCCTCGCGCGCAGGGCGCGCGTTTGCTACTAGTATCATTAAATTCCTTTGCACGTACTTTGTTCCAAAATAAATTAACTTTCTATGTTTATCCAAAATCAAACTATCTTAGTTTTAACTATAAACTTATAGAAAAGTGAACCAATATTTATGACAATAAATTAGTATCAATACAAACATACACTATGTGAACTATATTTTTGTAGTGTAGTTCTTTGGTGTCACGGACGTTGATATTTTTTCTCCATATAAAATTGATCAAGCTTAAAGATTTAGAACAACTCCAGAAGTTGATATATTTTGAGACAAGGTGCCTAGACGTGGCACAAACCTACTACATCTCCATGTAGCTTTTCTTTTCTAACATGCTTAAAGTAAATCAGTACTCTAATGGGTAGAAAAAGAATTCAGTTTTTTTTTCTTTTAGGATCCAAGGAGTAAAGTTCAAACGTGTTGAAGCAACTCTTGGGCATACGTGGAATAATGTAACTTCTGCATCCGATTTTCCTGAGCACAATTCGGTGGAGGTCGATAAGCTAAACGATAATGCTCTGACTCGAACGTCCGGCGTTTCCCGGACGGGGCAGATAATGATTGGCTACGGCGCCGTGCGTCCTCCTCCACTCATCTCTCCACGGTCTTATCCACTTGTCGCACCTTCCGCTCATGCCCATGCCGCCTCGCTCCCTCCTGCGACGCGCGCCTGCTCACAATGCAAGGCTCCGCCACGCCGCGCACTCCATCCCACGACGTTGCTCCCCATTTGCTCACTCGCACCACATGGCTCGCACGCCTCTCGCCCCTCTCATCACGCGTGCCGCCGGCTCCCTCCATGCCAGCGGCGGCGCCCTCACCCACCCCGGCCTCCTCCCCCACCGCGGCATCCTCATCCCCAACCTTGGCGGCTCCTTCACCCACATTGGCAGCTCCTTCACTCACCCCGGCGTCCTCCTCCCCCACCCCGGCGGCTCCTTCCCCCACCCCGACGGTGCCCCTCCCCTCACACCGGCATCCTCCCCCACCGGAAGCCCCCAATGCCTGCAGATCCGACGGTCATGGCGCTCCCCGTGCCAAGCGCTCTCTCTATCCCCTATGTTGCAATCGTATGTTTCAATTATTTCAGATAATCTCAAATGAAAATGATATTTATATAAAAATTATATCTTTCGATAAGATCTATAACTTTCTAGTTTTGAGTTTTTTCATTTGAGGTCATTAAGATACTCAAAAAAAATAATATAAAGTTTCAGCATCGTATTAATCGCGTACAAACGCTTGTCACGTTAGAAAATCGTATATTTCTTATATGGTGTCAAATGGGGGATACTTTCTATACAAAAGTTATAGCTCTTGATGGGATCTACAAATTTATAGTTTTGAGTTTTTGCATTTAAGATCATTAAGATGCTTAAAAAAATAATATAAAGTTTCAGCATTATATTAATTGCGTACACGCTCTTGTTGTCTAGAAAAATTATATCTTTTTTGTTCGGTACTTTTTACATAAAAGTTGTAGCTTTTAATGCAACTTTATATTTTCAGTTCTCTTCTGAGGTCGTTATCTTTGGCGCGACGTGACTTATTACTAATCCAGAGTCAACTCGGGAGTTCGGGTGCTACCAAAAACGGATGACGATGATTGGTTTGTTCGGCCGATGGTACGACGGTGTTCATGGAAAAGAACTGTGCACCAACCGCACGCAATGGCCATGCTAGACAACAACCAAAATAGGATTGAATTCTCGGTAAAATCTCCATAACATGCATCTCGTTAACATGCGCATGAACTACAGGCCAAAAGCCAAATCCAAATCCTGCAAAACGAAATAAAATCTATTTTTAGGTGCCCAAGAAAAAGAAAAAGAAGCACTCCTATATGCAGCTGCCTTTACATAGTTTTGACATTCAAATGAATTTTGTGGTCTTAAGATATTCCTTTTATCGCTTAGTGTAACCGAGTTCTCTCATCATATTTCCTTGTACCTAAAAAACGGTGCTTTTATTTTTAACTATTTGGAATTGGCTTTGTCAGTAATTTACTCGATCTAAATTTTCTTGGGTAGAATTTGAATTGTGAACTCGAGCTTGTCAGGTACCTAAATTTTCTTGGGTAGAATTTGAATTGTGAACTCGAGCTTGTCAGGTACCGCGGCAATGCCGCGTGGGAATTTAATACTAAGCCCTATTCGTTTCGTTGAAAAGCCAAACTAAAAGATATTGTTCGTTGATTTGTTACGAGAGAAAAACATTGTGCCATGACTGATAAGTAAAAGCAAACATGGCTTATTCAAGTTTGTTTTAAACAGACCTATTCATCTCCCCTCTAAGCTTAGCAAGGATCCTTACAATTTGACACCGTACAAAAAAGATACAATTTTTTCCAGCGACAATAGCTTGTACGCGATTAATACAATGCTGAAACTTTATATTATTTTTTTAGCATCTTAATGATCTCAAATGCAAAAACTCAAAACTATAAATTTGTAGTTCCCATCGAGAGCTACAATTTTCATATAGAAAGTATCTCCATTTGACACCATATAAGAAAGATAAGATTTTTCCAAGATGACAAGCGCTTGTACCTACGATTAACACGATGCTGAAACTTTATTTTTTTAGTATTTTAACGACCTCAAATGGAAAAAAAAAACTTAAAACTAAAAAGTTATAGATCTCGTCGAGAGCTATAATTTTCATATAAAGATCATCTTCATCCGAGATCGTATGAAAAAAATATAATTTTTCTAAGTTACGCCACATTAGCGAGTCAGCGCTCGGCTAACTATCACGTGGCAGGCTTGCCGCGCTGCCATGCATGGCGCGACAGCGTGGTTTCATCGCGCCAACACAATAGACACGGCTGAAAGGGTTAGTTTAAATTAAAAAAGTTAAGCTGTGTTAAATTAAAAAATAGTGTTAAAAATAAAACAACCACTGCTGCCTGCCTGCCTACCTCGGTTCGAGAAAACAAATACAATCCTAGCTCTATCCTTAATTAAACTTCTAAAATTAGACTAAATTTATATAAAATGTATATTACAAAGGCATATGCTGTCACAAATCTAATAACACTTATTTGGTATCATAAATATTTATATTTTTTATAAATTTGATCAAATTCAAAATGGTTTGACTTGTTATAAAGTTATATCCTTTTTCGGAGGGAGATATTGCCCTTTCTTTGATGAACGGACATAAGGTTGTGCCTATTTCGTTGATAGAGAAGAGATAGTTACAACCTGGCTTATCAGGAGAAGGAAAAACAGAGACCGAAAATTACCCTCTCACTGGAAATGTTTTTCCTCCCGCCGCAATCGATGACGACCCGGGTTCCACTTTCACCTTGTTTGGAACCTCTTATCTAAAATTGATTTTAATCTAATCAGGATTTTTTTAGTATATATAAGCTGTGCTGAAAAGAATCTACTCCCTCTATCCCAAATTATAAGGCATTCCAAGAATCTTAGAGAGTCAAATGATCTCAAGTTTGACCAAATTTATATGATAAAATAATAATATTTATGACATCAATTAAGTATCATTAGATTCTTCACTAATTATATTTTCATAGTATATCTATTTGATATTATAAATTTTTGTAATTTTCTCTATAATTTTAGTCAAATTTAAGATGCTTTGACTCTCCAAGATTCTTGGAATGCCTTATAATTTGGAATGGAGGGAGTACAGCCTAAAAAATCTAGATGTTTGGCAATCGTAATTAGTCTATAGATAGATTCTTTGTTCTATGTGTAAAAGGACATGTATGCCCCCGAGGGAAAATCTGAAAAAATCATGTCTTGGGCTGCTCTGTGATAACCTAAAGGAACCAGGGGTACTACCTTCACGCTCTAAGTTTTGTCAGGCGTGGCACACACTCTGCGACCTTCTCTATGTTTGGCCAACAAGTACGACTACTACAGTAGCGGCATTCAAATGTGTCAGCATGTGTAACTGTTGAGACATTGGTCCAGGCTGCTACCAGTACTGGCATGTGGCATGTTTGGTTTGCATAGTGATGTTACCAATTAACGTGAGAGAATCTCGCCAAACCAACTTAAACTTCTACCGATTAAAAAAAAGTACTGAAACATACATCGTCATCATGATGGCATGTGAAATAAACTGGATGTAAAAAGTTTGGCGTAGCCAGAACCAAACACGCTACTTAAACATGCCTGGCAAAGAGAACAGTGCCAGGCTAAGAAGGTAACCAAATAAACAGGCCCCACGGAGAGTATGTTTGCTGTTTGCATGACAACGAGAAAGCAAAAGCCAACATGCCAGTACAGATGAGTCAGATAGTTTGCCACACCAGAAACATATAAACGCAGATACTAGGCGCGAGTGCGCGACAACACATCAGACGGCACATGGTCTGAGCTGCAACGATGCGCATAACATCTGCCTCCAAGGGTGAAAACTAAAAACAATCAATTACCTCCTAAAAGATGTAAAGTAAAAAATCAAAGCAATTGGCTCGCCTAATTTTCCCTCTGAAAACGTTAGGGCTCAACTGAGGCTACAAGTGCAAACAACGGAAAACACACACCCACGGTAACAAATACCACGCCACACATCACAGAGAATGTTAATGTCAGGAGTGTTTGTCCGTACTCGCACCAATCTAACACTAAGATATAATTACATTAAATAAATTCACCTGTACAAAAAAATTACCAGGGTCCAAAACCTGTTACAGCAGCGAGGCTACAATCCCGAGAGGAACTCAATAATTGAATGATGGCGCCGGTTATCTAGGCGGTCTTAACTTTTCTACATATAAATATGAAATTTGGATGATTATGAGGAGGGCTTGATTTACATGGAAGCCAGGAGTAGAAGGTTGGCGTCAGGTAAATCAGCCATATGCTACATACTGTCGTTGGATGGCCTATTTGACCATACGATTTCTATCTCTAGGGTTCTTGAGCCATCCTTACCACCGTCGTGGCTGAGGCTGAAGAACCCACTGTATACACCCTCGGTTACAACCTTGTCGATCTGAATGGTGACTCTTCCAAGGGTTGACTGCAATGAAAATGTAAACATTTGAGAAATAACACAAAAGAATAACAGGCAAGAAGCCTAGAACCGTCCTAAAAAACAAAAAAAAAAAGCCAAGAACCGAGAGAAGAGGACACCACCCTTTATGACATACCTTTCCAAATGTATTTTTGCTTTTGCATATGATGTAGAGCTTCTGCCCTTTAGGGGCGACGTCAAATAACCAGGTGAAACCCTCGTTCCAAGCTGGGCAGATGCTGTGGTTTACCACCTGATGTTCAGCACAAATATCAGTAGCCGCAGACAAAATAGATGTTAACTAAATAAAATACAACATGCAGCAGAGCGGCGATTCCAGTCTTGCAAGGTACAGCAGCTGGCAGTACTGGGTTTCAGAAGAAAAGAACCAACTGCACCACAAATGAATTATTGAGTACAATTATCTACAAGAATTACCTTAGTTTGCCTTGGAGGACCATTTCCTATTTGCAAGCAACAAAATGCATTTGTACCCCCCATTGTCTGTTTCAAATTATTCCCACGAATGATGGTCACTGTCAAGCAACCAGGCAAGCAATGCAGCAAACTATCGGCTCTCTCATGAAAACTGGGAGGACATGTCTTCATAAGCATTTGTAGTACAGGTATGGCTTCAGCTGAAATCAGGGACTGGGCTTTAGCGATGTCTTCATTCATTTGCGGCCAAGATTCTTTAAGCAAGCAAAGGGTGTCAAGCACACTCTCCTGGGCAACCTCATTTCCATCCTTCAAAGCACAAACCAGGTGTGGTATGCACAAGGTTGCCGCCTCAGAAAACCGTACCTTTTTGAAGTTGCTGAATATCACATATATGGTCTTCAGAATAACTTCATTGATAGTTGACGTAGAGAGCAGCTCTCTCTCTAAGGCAGCTGCCACAAATTGCATTTGACATTAGAGAATAATCAAATCAATCCATCAGTAAGCAGGATAGCACCCAAAAAGCATTTGCAATTCAATCATTTCGTAATTTAATGCATCTGTTTTTATTAGATATTCATGTCTAGAGTATCAAAGACAAAATGGCAAATGAAAAACCATTTAATTTTCAAAATAGAAGGGCATGAGACTTCACTCATGAACATGAAGAAATACACATTTGAAATAAAATATCATGGACACACTAAAGATTGCCGACTCACCAGTGAGAGATCGGATAAGCTCATTCGACACGTATTCTTGCAGTGTATGATTTGAAAATAGGTACTTGATTAGAAGAGCAGCCTGTCCTGAAATATCCACATTTGGTGAAAGAAGCAATTCTTGCACAACCAAAATGCCCCCAGCTTCAGCAACAGCACGCCTATTTGTCCTGCTGTGCATCACTAAGCTTTGTAGTGCACAAATAGCAACTGTTGTCATGTCATCCGTAGGCTGGTCCTCAAGTAGGCTTACAAGAGCACGGCAGGCAGACACAGAGTCACTTGCCCTTGCAAGTGCTTCATGCTGGAAAATGTCACCTAGTGCAAGAGTCACCAGAAACTTTGCTGACTGATTCTTAGACTGAGGATCTAACAGGTACTGTGAGAGAGGAGCAATAGCATACTTGGCAACTTTTGTTTCACGGACCCTTGAATTGTTTATCAGCGCTTCAAGCAATCTTGCTGCAGATTCCTCACATCGATGGCTCTTCAGGAGCTCCAAGAGTGCACGTACTGCCCCAGCCTCAGCCATGGCCACAGCACAGCGTGAGCTACTTTTCTCTTGAACAAGTAGAGCACTGAGAGCTATCGTGACGGTACTCTCCATGGTGGAGTTCAGCAATCTCACAAGTACAGCCATTGAGACTTTGACATAGTTGTCAGAATTGTAACGCAAAACATTGCATAACACAAGTGCTGCAGATTCCCATAATGCTGGACTCGGCTGAGGATCATCCTGGACAATTACCTTTGAAAGTTCAAAAATTCCACCTGCATCGGCTACTGCCTTGGGCCAACTCTGTGAGATGTTTTCAAGTGCTTTAACTGCAGTTTGTTGTAAGCTCAAGATTCCAATACCAGCAAGCTGCACCAGAGGAACAACTGCATTTTTGGTGGTGATATCCTGTTGAAAATGTTCCTGTTCTAGAAGATGCGAGAGCACCTCAGTGCCAAGTTGCTGAATTGCTTGAGAGGGAGACTCAAGGAATGATATTAAAGGCTCAATTATTTGACTGGGAGTCAACTTCAATGCTGCTAGACTCTGAGGTTTCTCCAGAATATTTACAAGTGCTTGCAAGGCACTGTGCTGGTCCCACATAGTAACATCAGGGCGACGTAAAAGCAAGAAAAGTGGCTCCACCATTTTTGCAGCAGCAGAACTTTTAGCAATGCCACTGTTGTTTGTCAAAATGCGAAGCAATTCAGCAATGGATGAACTAACAGATACAGGAACATCAAGAATCATATCAAGTGCATGCTCAATGATACCAGCTTTAACCATGTCAAGCTTGCAGTTTGGACGGTCCTTGCCCAACTTTATGAGAGCACCGATACATGCTTCAGACAACTGATAGTTTGTACCAGGAACAAAACTGACAAGAAGATCAATAACTTCACTAGTTGCAGCAACCTCTGCATTGTAGTCCTCATCCAGTAATCTGTTTAGAGCACAAACTGCTGGTTCGATAGCCAAACTAGATCCTGATGTCATCAGTGATATCAGGGGTTGGAGACATTCTGTTGCAATTGGTGATGCACGTACAGTAGAGTTCTCAAATAAAATATAGCAGAGTTGAGCAGCATCTTTCTTAAGCTCCAATGACGAACTGAAGGATAAAATTTTGTAAAGATTTTCAAGTGTGTTGCCTTCTACATCAAACATAGCAGAGTCCTTAGAGATATTCCCAGCAGAAAGCTTGATAAGTGCACCAAGTGCTGCCTGCTGTTCTATTTCAGTTCCTGACTCAAGCATGTCAAGTAGTGGTTGAATAGCTTGCCGGGCCACTTCGGTGTCCCTTATATTCTCTGCATCAAAAAGTTTCTGCAACGTCCTTACTGCACTAAGCCTAGAACTTCTCGAGCCCAAACGTAAGACAGCTACCAGTTGATTTGAAGTGCTGCGTGATGATTCATGGTAAAGAAGATCAGGATTACTGTATAAAATCCCTAACAAATTGGTTATGGTAGTTTCAGTTGAGTCTTGAGGGCTTAAAGATAGATACTTAGTCAAGGCATCTAAAGCTCCAGCCTCTGCCATAGCAACTTTATTTGCCTCACTACCTTCCGCTAGTTGAGTCAAAAGGTGCAAAGCAATCAGAGGTGCACCTGGCCTGTCTGGCATTGGTTTAAGTAGATCCACTAGCAAGGGTATGGACCTTCGAGCGGAATTACCAGTGCAGACATCTTCAAGCTCAAAAAGGCTTCTCAATATTATTTGACTTGGATTGTCTGCCAACTTGAATTCTTTAGCCATTGTAACAAGGTTTGGCATATCAGATTCTACCTGTCCGATCAATGCTACAGCACCCAAAACTGCACCAGAATTTGCAATAGCAAGCTGTATACCTCTGCTCCCAGTGGAAACAAGGCTAGCCAGTGCTTGAGCAGCAAAGTATTTTTCGATGGTATCATCAGATTTTAGCAAGGATGCTAAAGAAGGTATTGTTCGTGTTATTTCAGAAGATTGAACCACCACTGAATCCTGAAACAGAGTAGCCAACAGAAGGGCGCAAGTCCATATATTTTCTAAGTCTTCATACTGTTCCTGTAACATGGAGCAGCTATTACAGATTGGAAACAGACATAGCAGTAGGAACAGTAAAATATGGAAAAGACAATTAATGGAGTTATCTGATCTATGGAATGTAGAACAATTCAGCTATGGTAAGTAGACCACCACAATTGTTCTGCTTGCTTGTTCTGTTCTCAGCAGTCAGCACCAATTGAATAGTAAAACTAATGTCTAATAATATTTATGCATCTGTATCTGGTATCTAAGCAATGGAATTACCAAGAACAAAGGGTGCAAATCTGGAGCTTAGCGTTTCAACAATTTACTAGGCAAGTTGGCATATAAAAATGAAACAGACAGGCAGACCAACCAAATGCTTTCATCTTGCAAAATATAACTTTTTATCTGTGGGTGTATGAGTGGACTTTTTGTTTCTAGGTAGGAATTTAGTATGATGAATTTTTATGTATACAGGAACTTTGGGTGGAATCATAAACAGCATAGGGAAATCATTTCAACTCTTCCTACAATTTGTCGACTAAATGTTTTAATAACCAATAGTCCAAAATTTAGAAGGCGTCACTAGTCTAAAATGGCCATTGGTTTTCTTTTTAATATGTAACATGAAAGACTAGTGACACCATATATGCTGATGCATCTGTATAGCTGGTGTCACTTGTCAGCAGGTCACCTAAAATTGAGCAACAAGCAGTCTATTACAGGAACCAATTCAGAGTAAAGAAGTCCTTTAGACTTGAGTTAAAAACATGGAAAGTGGATGGACATATAAATTGACCTATATTTCTTATCCAGCATTACTAAAAACGAGGATGTAAAAATACAGGAAAACTTAGACCTAACACTGTTTGCATGCTAGTCGCGATGAGGATGTAAAAATACAAAACTTAGACCTAACACTGTTTGCATGCTAGTCACGATGACAATTCAAAATGGATCTAAGATTTTCACATTACCAGTACATTAGATTACTCAACACAGCGGTACAGCAGTTTGAAGCAGAAAATATCTCGAATTTAGCAACACGTTACTCAGATAGAGTGAGTCCTATGAAAACAGAATAAATAAATAAATGCGAAACATGCACCTGTCGGTTAGCAGTACAGCTAGCAAGTCTATCAGATACTGCATCAACGCCATTGAGCTCCATAACAGTATATTTACTCCTTCCATGATGAGAACAAATCAGTGACAGCAACCATAGTGCAACAGTTTCTTCAGAAACCTTTCCAAGTTCAGGCACACTCAAAACATCCTGCTCATAATTAAGCGAACTTTTTTCCGTGCAAGGTTTCCAAATTTCAATGTCTAGGGATGTTAAAGAGGAATGTTGCTTCAGCATATCAATGAGTGCAGATATCAGATTCTTCAGAAGTTTTGATGCTTCAAGAACATCGATCAACTGTTCTCTGATGTCCCTCATTGCAGATATGAGGATGACTGCACTGCTGATTCTTATTTCCATGTCATTTGACTCTATAACTCTACTAGCAAGAGAAGTGATGCATCCTTGACTTCTGTTTAAATATTCACCAAGTAGAGAAGGTCGGCCCTGACAGAGACTTGCTAGGATTTGAATGGACTTATCTTGAACAGGTGGAAGCCCAATACTAACACAATGAACTAAAGGTTCTAAGCTTTCTGGAACTTCAAGAAAACCAGTGCACAGAGGGGGGCTATAATGTGAACCCTCCTTTGTTGTAGCCATCAATGTAAGAACATCAAGGGGTTCCAAACTTATAACATTGTCCAAATTGATGCCAGATAGACATACCAACAATGCATGAATTATAAAACAGCACTGCGAGTAATCTGGGAGAACTTCACTGAGGGGAAACTGGTTGACCAACTGATGAAGTGACCGCGACGCACTAATCTTGCCTTCTAAACTCCCCTCCTTGAGCACTCTAGTTAAAGCCAAGACAATATTGTCATCTAACGCTTCTTTAGCAATCTGTGCATCTGATAGGAGATTTGCTAATGCAGCAAACGCTGTTTCAGCAACATCAATAGATGATGTCTTTGCCATCTCTATAAGAGGTCGCACATCACCTTCAGTTAAGCAAGACATTTTGTTTTTTGACATGGAACTAGCTGAACATGAAAGCGCTCCTAAAGCTCTGGCAGATTGTGTGGCAATCACTTGGTTTCCACTTGTCAAAAGCTTCATGCATGGCTGGACAATTTCATCAATTGCCAAGACATCACAAATATCCTGACGCATAGTGAAAATATCAGCCAACACAGTTGCAGCAATCTCCTGTGTTTCTTCATTTGATGATTCAAGAACAAGAACTAGTGACCTAAGGCCTTTATTAGCTGGGGCTCCACTCTGGATTAGAGCTCTCTGAGGCGCCAGCACAAGGACATGCCCGAGAACTGTAATGACATGAGCCTTTGAGCTCAATGAGTCACTGAGCAGTAATGCTAGTAACTGATTGATCGTAGCAGAATCTGCTGATCGTATCAGCTTCTTGAGTGCTTTAACTGATGCCTCCTGTCCACGAGGGCTACCACTCTTTAGAAGCCAAATTAGCGCCAGAACAGCCCCAGCACTCTCAATACATGCCCTGATATCATCACTGTCAGAGCACATGTTCCACATGATGTAAGCTGCATCCTCCTTTGCTTTTTGAGATCCTGTTTCTAGTAGCTGGACAAGTGGAGGGATACCTCCAGCAGCTGTTATTGCCCACTTGCTGTCATCTACTTCATCACTCAAGATAGCCAATAAGGAAACTGCATATTCCTGCTGCTGCTCACTGGAAAGCCCAAATAATGATATTAGCAACTGAACCCCTTCTCTCTTTCCAAGAGCCTCCCATATTCCAACACCATCACAACACAAGCTAGTTAAGGCACGAACAAGATGTTCTTGAACATCAGCAGGAGCCATGGTAATCAGCCCAACAAGAACCTTCTTAGAATTAGAGTGATCAAGCCTGTTGGAGAAACAATCATTCCCATATAGACTTGCTAAAGCCTCAAGAATACGATCAAGCTTACTGTCATGAGATTTTAGGAGCACAACCAAAGTATTTTCAATCTCAACTGGGTCAAAGGATTTACCATCAGAGCCATCAAAAACCATCAAGGAATAAGCAAGTGCTCCAAGAATGTCAGCAAGGGGAACAGGTGACCGGGGTGCTTGGCAGAGCTCACCAAGGTAAAGCAACAGAGAAGTTGTTCCCCCACAAATATTTGATAAAGCACGGACAGCATGGCTTTGTAGAGAATGACATGTCTCACCCTGCATGCATTCTTTTGAGGGCGCTACAACAGCTCCAATCAGAATAGGAAGGCCTCCTGCATCCACCACAGCTTTCTTTGCAATACTAGACTTGGAAGACAAGGCCTCCAAAGCATCAGCCGCACTTTCACGGACAGAAATGATATTATCTCGATTTAGAAGGTGAAGGAGAGCCTTAACAGCCCCAGCATCTATAACTTTGGGAATGCTATCACCAAAAGCAGAGATAAACCGTGCCAATAGAGAGGCAGCATTCGACTGTGAAGCAGTATTCTTGGATGAAAGAAGACCAGTAATAATTTCAACACCACCAGCTTCAAGTGTGGCCATCCAATAACCATCTTTGTCCCCACAGAGATTCCTTAAAGCCCCAGTCACAAAGCCCTCAACTACTCTATCTTGGTGAGACCTAGGATTAAGCAAGTCCCACAGAGTTGGCACAACACCTTCAGTCACAAATATTTTCCTGCCTATGTGATCATCCGAAAGCCCACCAGATGACACTTCATAAATAGCTTCAGCAGCAGCCTTCTTCGCTTCAGCAGATTCAGACTTCAAAAGAGAGATTAAGGGTGGTATACAGCCTCCTAAGAGGACCCTCACACGCAGATCCTCTTCCTTACAGAGTGCACTAAGTAGAGCTGCAGCATTTACTTTTGCTGCAGATGACCCAACTCTAAGGGTAGATATAAGTAGTGGCATTGCCTGAGAATGGCTGCCTATCAAAATCCTTGCCTCCTTTTTTGCTCTAGCCAGTTCAAGTAACCTTCTGGTTGTAGCTTCCTTCCCCGATGGAGATATCATACTACCATGGAGGTCTTCCAACAATCGAGCAACAGTGGACATTGCACTTTCAGGATCATCAACTTCTGCCAGGTCACCTTTTTCCCTGTAGAACAACAAATAAGTAACGAGTTATTATATACTATAGTTAATGTTAAAAATATATATACTATAGGTTGCGTGTTTGCTAGCTGTGATTCTGACAAAGAAGGAAATAAGGAAAAATGTGAGATGGCGAGGCTTCAAACAAACCAAGAGGATGTAAGATGAAAATGAAACAGGAACAGCTAAGTAATTGTGCGAAGCAACGTCCTTTGAGAAAATAATCAACAACTAATCAGTAATCACAATTAGTCGCCTGATTAACCAGAGCTCAAATTGTGAGCTGGCCAGCTGGACCTGGGGCACTTGACACTAGGATATTTGTTTTTGTCCAACCATGCTTGGTGTATGCTTTGTTTAACAATTTATGGTAATATCGTTGTGCAGTGTGTGGTAATATAGTCTAGTAGCAGTACTTAACAACTTATGATTTATACAGTTGTACTATATACATCCTGGGTAGCAGGGCAAGTAGCAGGGTGACTATACTTAGCCAACTAGCCACTGACTAAATGGACCTGATGATGACAAACCGCAATTAGTCAGCTGATCGGTACTCATATGAGTAAGCTATTTCAAAACATTGTAAATGAGTAACAGGTTAAAACAGGGATATGTTATACCTTGATATAGAAGATGATGTTGATGGCGCCGGTGAAGTTGGTTCTCTAGAGTCTCGAGGTTCTGACGAGTTGAAATTTGCCATGATTAGATCTATACCAGCTTTACACCTTGAATTGTTTTATAATTCCTACAGGATAAAAATGAAAGTAATTAGCATAATAAATAATAGCGCCAGACTGTGTCATTTTTGCATTGACATAAAGGAGAAAGAAGGAAGCAAAAGGAAAAGAGGTGTTGCCACTTAATCATGCAATTACCAAGAGAATAATGAATTAATGTCCGTTTTAAAGCATGCAGCCAGATCCTGTGGAACAAGTGCATTAATGCATCATAGCACAGTCAGATCCAGTTCTAACAGCAAAACGAAAAGGAGATAGTAGACCCTCTCAAAAAAAAAGGGGGGGATAGTAGTACCATAGCTTAAACATAGTTCAAGGAAATACTACAAAATTCAAGGTTGAATCATCAAACTCTCTTGTGACCGTGGCTAAAAATTTCAATCCAAATCTTCTACAAGATCTTCAATCTCACCTAGAAATGTATTATTTTTGGTCCATGTAAAACATGAATAAAAGGTTCTTCTTTTTAACCTCAAATCATCAAGTTTCACAAAATCTGGCATGCCGCTTCTGACAATGAGATGTAGTTGCTTTTATAGGATATGATCACCAGGAAAGTAGTCAAACACATGAAACATACACGATAACCAAAAATTATGTGAAATGGAGGCATGAAATGAAATTTCACGCATGGTAGGTTCCATGGTAGGCTGGTATATTATATCACAGGTTGTATCGCAGCCACCAACAAGCCCACCATTGCATGGATGGGAAATGAGTCACGTTCAACCATATTTACGTGCAATAGTACAACCATGCATTCAGACCATCTGATACAGTTGGATCATGACTTGTACTTGAATTGTACTCAAATGTTTGCACATGTAGCAGAGGAGACGAGAAGCACAAGCCCCAACGCTTCCGCCAAGACAGTCCTTTCAAGTAGAGTGTTAGATTTGTTATGGCACAGAAGGTATGTGGATGAGGCTTATTGAACTATCCGTAGTTAGACGTTCATCAACCAAGCTACTGATTCGACAGGCAACACTTCCTCTTATATACCTTAACTTCAAGGGCACTTACCGTCACAGCGCAGATGCACACAAGACTGAAATTCATTTATCTTATTGCGCCAGTAACAAGTGATGTCATTCGGCCCAACTCACCAAATCAAAGGACCAAGACACTATGGCTATGAGAGAGACAATCCCCCCAATTCTTGAGAGACAGCAATCTCGAGCCCTCGTGCACCCAAATTCATGAGGCTACAAGGCAGCAGCAGCATCCATCATGGACTCTTTCATTCTGTTCTGTAGATTATTAGTACCATTCTAACTAACCAAGGAAAAAGACTTGTACATTTCCTTAGATGAGGGCACCCACACCGACAGACACCTTCATGAAACAAATATACCTTTTAGCTATAGAATTCCTGTAGAAGTGCGCCTTCCCCCTCCTGAATCCCAACCATCTCCTCCCTTAAATCGCTCCACTCCGGCACAGTGCCAGTGACACCCACACCGATCGAATCGGTCAGGATCACAGAAATGGCCAAAAATCGAGCCCTCCTCCACCTCACCCCTACCGACAGAGCCCCCAGGCGTGAGATCTCGGCCGCCGCATCCAACATTCCGCTACCAGAAAGTCCAGCGCGCGTACCGTGCGCGTTGAAGGCACAGCGCGACCCCCCGCCGCCGGCTAAGTGGTGGGGCGGTTGGGCCCCGGCGGTTGATCTCTCCCCCAGACCTTCAATCCCCGGCGGTGGGTGGGTGGGGCGACGAGGCAGCGGTGCGCCGCCGCCGCGGGTGGCGGATGCGGCCGGTGGGCGCAGCCGGGCCGGGGGAAGCCCGTCCGGCGGGCTAATGGAGGGCGGCGAAGCAGTGGCGGTGGGCGGCGGGAGCGCTGGCGGAGGCTGGGATGGCGGTGGTCGGGCGCGAGGACATGGGCGACGGCGACGGCGACGGCGAGGCAAGAAGAGGATGGTGTCGCGCGGCCCGTGAGAATCCAGACGGGTCGAGCTCAGCGAAGACATGGTGGTCCCAGACGAGTTGCTACAACTACAATTGGGCGAGCCCGCCCCACGCGAGATCGACGGACGGGAAATCGGGAAGGGAGCGTGGACTCACCGTCGAGGGGTGGACGGCGGTGCCCGGCGCCGGCGAGTGGCGGCGGCGGTTCGTCTGGCTCCACTCGCTCGCCCACTGCGCTGGCGGGGGAGTGAGAGATGTGAGGAACCGAGGAGAGGAGCTTTCGGAGGAGCGAGGACGGGACGGGGGTGCCTTTTTTGCGGGTCACTCCTATCGTTGTCGCGTTATTTCGGAAATGGACAGCCACCTGGGTGTTCATGGGCCAATTAATTACTTTCCACTTTGGCCGTGGACAGCTCCGATACGGTGTACGTGTAGCACAACAAGCACAAGTAGTAAGCAGTAGCTTTCTTTGGAGGATGCTCAATAGTCACACACCAAAGGTATACTTCCTATTTCCTCCGTTCCACAATAACTAACATTCTAAGAGTCTTCGAACGAACCAATGCTGAAGCAAAAGATGTAAAATGTCACATACCATGGCCATCTCCGCCTTCTCCACCATGGACATCCCATCGCTGCCGCCCTCGCCATGCGGCAAGCAAGATCCTCGTCTTCAACTCCTCCACATCGGCGCCGTGGATGAGGACACGGCCGGATCGTGCGCCGCGCCATGCGACCCCTCCACGTCGGGCAGTGTGGACAAGGGCGGAGCCGAATCTCCGCCGCCACGCCATCCACGGCCCCTCTGCGTCCGTTGTAGTGGATGAAGGGCACGCCGGTGAAGGAGAAGAAGGGGGACGAGCACCGACGAAGGAGAAGAGGAGGGGGCGCCGATTAGGGAAGAGGATCTCGACCCCAGATCTTATCCTCCAAGAAATGCCCGTAACCTCGTCGGTGGAGGAGCAAAGGAGGGAGTCGCCAGATCTTGGCACCCCAACCGCACCACACCGACGGAGGAGAAGAGGAGGGGTGTGCCAGCCGTCCGCTGGTGTAGGAAAAGAAGAGGGTTGCATTGGTGCGGGTGAAGAGGAGGGCGGTGTCGGTGCGGATGAAGAGGAGGACGACAACGATGGAGAAAATGAGGAAGGGATGCTGAGAATGGAAGGGGCGATTAAGCGGATAACCACACGCGATGATGTAGTCGTACGGTTGTCAGGTGGGACCCACACCTATAACGATGCTCTTTCTAGGACATCTTTGAAACGCTAGAACGACAAATATTGTGGGATGGAGGGAGTACCATAGAAAAAGATACTATATGGTATTTAGGATACATTAGTGATGAAGCAAAAATGATTTGAATGGTTCCTAAAACATCGATGAATAGTGTCAATTAGTATCATATAATACCTCCGCAATGCTAAACGGTTCTAACATGTCTTATTTTTTGGATTAAATTTTGAATAATATAAAGTCTTACTCTATAGGATTAAGGGAATTTACCATTAAGTGTACATAGGCATCGATAGAAATAGGACGATGGCTAAGTAACAATATGATCAAATTGCTCTTTCTCTCTCTCTCTCCATTCTAAAATATCATTAGTTTGGTTTTGTAAGCCAAATTTTAAGTTCACTCAAGTCTAAAGAGAAAAGTACAAACATCTATGGTATCAATAGGTAAACTATGGAAATATACTTCATAATGAATTTAATGTTACATATGTGATATTGTCAACATCATTATTTTTTTAAAAAAAAATTGGTAAACTTAGTGTAGTTTGATGACCTAGGACAAAACTAGACTAGGAATATTTATATTTTTAGAACCGAGGAGTATATAAAAAGTAAAACCTATATAATACTCACTTTTTAGGAAAAAGGTTATACTCGGTAAGCTATCCCAATATTTTGCTGAACTCAAAGCACTAAACAGTGCTTTGTTGTCCCGATGATGATGAACATGGTCTTAGCTAGTAGAATAGTGAGATGAAGGAGTATAACAAGGGCAAAATATGAATAAGCAAGGTATGTTGCCATGCCTCCTGTTTGGATTTACATAGCTAATAATTAGCTGCTAAAACTTAGCTAATGTGGATCTAAATAGGCACCACTAATAGACTAGCTAATTGTTAGTTAGGCACCTAGCTAACAGATGTATGACAGCTATCTAATCTAATCCTGCTAATATCAGCTAATAAATGCAAAAAGATATTCAGCTAATATCAGCTAACTATTACCAGCTAACTATTAGCTACTTTCGAGGAGAGAGCGCTATTTAGCTTTTCAGTAAAAAAAAGGCTAAAACAACAACAAAATAGTGATAGATTCTTAACCACTCATCCATGACAGTAGCATATCATGAATCAAATCGCTGGCCCTATATATTATACTGAGGACGAACAAATTGATCTTTGTTTCACAAATGGATATAGGCCGATGATGATGCATGCTCAGTGTTCATCCTTCCCATGCTCAGAGTCAAATAATAGGTATCATGTTCGTCTTTTAAGCACACCAAAGGCATCCTAATTAAACTTGCTCATGCATGGCTCGTGTAATTTTAGAAGAAGACTGAAAAAAATAATGAACTTCAAATAATAGGTGTGCAAAAGGCAAGCCTTAGATTTCATCTCCAACAACCAAATTAAATTCAAAGCCGGGTCTCTTCACAACGAAGCAAAGGAAGGGATGTTCTTGCTGGTAGAAACGACAAATCGTTGGTTGGCAGGCCGATTCCTGCGATTAGCACACGCCTCTTTGCTCTAACACCTTGAGAATGATCGCGTGAATGCCAGCAAAGTAAAGGGCTGCCGCGTAAAATGCATTCTGAGCCTCACGCAGCGGGAACGGCCCGCGCGCTGGCGCGCTCCTGGCGACCAGCAGCCCCGTACGTACTGGACTGGTCGGTGAGACATCCCACAACGGGTCTCAGGGCTTGTTCACTTTCCATCCCAACCTAAAATATTTTCTCTTCTACCCATCATATCAAATCTTTCGACACATGCATGGAACATTAAATATAGGTAAAAAAGATAACTAAGTGCATAGTTTGTCTGTAAATGTCGGGACGAATCTTTTGAGCCTAGTTAGTCCATGATTGGATAAATTTTGTCAAATAACAACGAAAAATGCTTTAGTAACTTTTCACCTACTTTTCACGAAGTGAACACACCCTCAAACCGACGTGTGGGGCCCACCTTGTTGCCCGTTGACGTGGGGACCGAGTGCCAGTGCCTCATCTCGGGAATTCAATGGACCGAATTGGCTGCGGAGTGGGCGTCCGCGTCAGGCAGGCGGCATGTGCGATCGGGAATGTGGGGCTTGCTAGCTTTTCCCTCACGTGCTCGTAAAAGCGCTGCTTCTGTGTGGACCCGGGTTGTCAGTGACAGTGAACGTATAGTTTTTGCCACTTGCCACATACTGTTGTCGGGCCTGCCTGACAAACGGAATAAACTTCTTTTATATAGTAGTATATTATACTCTCGCTCTCCCAAAACAAGTGATGTTTTAGGTTTGTCCTAAGTCAAACTATTTCAAATTTGACCAAACTTATATAAAAAAGACTAGTATTTATGATACCAAATAAGTACTATTAGATTTATTATGTAATATATTTTCATATTCTACCTATTCGTTGTCATAAATATTAATGATCTTTCCAATAAATTTTGTCAAACTTGAAATTGTTTGACTTAGGGCAAATCTAAAACATCACTTATTTTGGGATGGAGGGAGTAACTTTATAAGAAAACCCGTAGTAGTCTTTAGGGAAAGCCTAAAAGATAACCATGTCTCCTTACGACATTTACTTACCAATTTTCTCCTGTTTGGATCCATTAGCTACAGTTCAAATCTTGTCCCAAAATTAATGTAATTGTAGAGTTTAGGTCATCTTTCTGGTGGGCCCCACCATAAAACAATGCATGTCTTTGGAAAACTAACTCACCCCATGTTGTACTTTCAAGGAACATTGTAGATTGCTTTTGAGTTCTAGCGTATGGGAGGACGGATATAGGAGGGGCACGTGCGTAATTTCACACATCCACTAAATGTCTAAACTAGCCTTGAAAGTGAGATTTACATGTTTTTTTTTGGGACGGAGAGAGATCATGAACGAAAGTTGTAGGACGACAAACAAAACTTAAGATGGTACTTTTAAGAGAGAAATCTACAATAAGACATGTCTGAATAAAAAACTATACAAAAGCTATATCTCAAGTGAAAAGACAAATCAATTAGAAATGACATTATTAATTACTATTCACTAGTACTACTTGTTTTGAAGCAATACCTGCATTGAACAGATTTTTTAATGTTATTTGGGCCAAGATGTTTTTGGTCCATAACTGGTTTATGCATGTTTGTTCCTTGGCTTGGGTTTGGCTTTATCTAAATTGGATCTGAAGTGAACCGAAGAATAGTGTAAAACCTTTTTTTAAAAAATGAATTAGGTAGGAGAGCTGTCGGTTATACTAAAAAGAAGATAAGCCTAAAGTGGAACACCTTTCTTTTGTACTGTAGGATATATAAATCCCCTTCTTTTCCCTAGCCAGCCTACGGGCCTAAAGAACAGCCTGCCAGCTGCCATCTCATCTCCCTGCTGAAACCAAACTCAATCGGTAACGGTACTAGAGCCTTGGCCCAGAGTAAGGCACAACGTGCAGCCCGACCTGGAGACCACGCCCGTATGTATGCCTGGTATAAGGGTGGCCCACGCATCAGCCAACGGAATTTTTTATGGTATCGCATGGACACTTGTATACTCGTATCAGAACTGTCCAACCCCGGCGATGTTGTTGGCGGGGAGATCCCCTCCAGCCATGCCGGCTGTCGCTACAGCCGCGTTGTCAATTGAGGAGAGTTTGGAGGAGCGGCTCTGTCTTTCTCTGCAGACACCTCTCATTCATGGGCCGCCGAGGTTGCGCAGACCTCGAACGCCGGCTCCCATTACGTTGTTACAGCGCAGTGAGCGCATTGCCGTCCAACCGCGTGAGGCAGACGTCACCAAACAGACCCAGCGTGTTCTCATGAACAAGCTAGGATTGGAGGCTCCGTCCCCCAATGTCGGCTCCGACACGGTACACAGATACAAGGCGGCTTTCCGGGAGCCGCTTTCAGACTCCACCCATGACGCGCTACAGCTTCTTCTTGGTGGGGAGTTCGACCCAGTGGCCATGGAGCTCAATATGATCGGGTTGGACGACGGGGACAACTAGCCCATCGGCACCGACATCTTTGTCGTTATAGTTTCATGTAATTACAACCTTCTGCGAGTGCGTAAGGGTGTGGGGTACGATTTTCGGTAATCTTCGGATTACCGTGAGTTCACCCTGTGTGTAACAAAACTTCTTTATTCTGCTTAATGAAATACGTGCTAGAGCACGTTCTCGAAAAAAAAAACTGTCCAACCCAACTTGACGCTCAAGCAACCCGCGGTACATAAAAACGGCCACGTGACCGCCACAGCCATCAGCAGCCCTGCAGCAAGGCCACCACCTCGAGTCGTCCAGATGAGCCCACCTGTCGGAGCAGACCCAGACCCCGACACGTCCACACCACCCGATTCGCCGCACGCCGCACCCGCGCCCGCCGCCAGCCCGCCCCCGCTGCCCGCCGCACCAGCCGTCACCGCGGCGACGCGACCGCCCAGCCCTACTAAAACCCCAGCCATCGCCACCTCGCCGGCCGAGCCCACCACCCCAGCCGAGCCTTCCTCCTCCTCCTCCTCCTCCTCGCCGTCCCCGACTCGCGGCGCCACCACCGCCACCGCCACCGCCTCCGCATCCGCTTACGGCCTACAGGCCCCGTCCGCGACCGCGACCGCCCCAGGTGAGCCTCGTCGTGGACCCCACCCGACCTCACCCTCCCGCTGGGACCTCACCGCGGCTGTGAACCGCTGTGGGCGGCGTGTGATTCTGGTTCCTCGTTGTCGTTGCGGTACCTGGATGGGTTAATAATTTCGTTCGTTATTATGATTTGATTTTGGGAGGGTGTCATCGCCGCAGTGGTGTGGGAACTGTCGGAGGTGATGCGGTGTTTAGGATTGGTTGGGATGATGATGAATTGCCGATGGTTATTATATATGTTGTTGTTCCAGCTGTTGTTGCTGGTTTGGTCACTGTTGTGGCTGTAGAAGTAATTGATGACAAGTGCTATGTTCTTACTGACACATTGTAGCTCTGTCCCCCGAATTGCCCCTTGTTTCTCATTTGGCGGGTACAACGATCTCTGTACTGATTTTTCTTCTTTTTATTTATTATTTTCAGGGCCCAGTGTTATTCAAACAGAGTCGAAGATGTCGCGCCGAGGACTGATGGAGCAGGACCTGAGCAAGCTTGACGTCACGCAGCTGCACCCTCTGTCACCAGAGGTGATTTCACGCCAGGCAACGATCAACATTGGTATGCATTGCTTATGCTGTTGTTTTTGTAGCGTCTTTATTGTGAGGAAGTAAAATATCTCTTTGGAATGTGCAGGTACCATTGGGCATGTGACCCATGGGAAGTCTACAGTTGTCAAAGCAGTCTCAGGTGTTCAGTTAATAACTAATATTGATACCATTGAATCATCACATGCATGTGTCTGTTTGTTCCTTTTACATGTACAGTGATAATTTACATTTGATTCTGTATCTGGAGATATATTTGTTTCAGTATTATGTCTGAGTTGATCGTTTCCTTCGGATTTGCAGACTGTTCGTTTCAAGAATGAACTGGAGCGCAATATCACTATAAAGCTTGGTTATGCTAATGCAAAAATCTATAGATGTGAAGATAATAGGTGCCCACGACCAATGTGCTACAAGTAAGTTAGTCATAGAGATCTCTTTATTTATCACAATGTTTTTCATTCATCTGTTGCAAATGATTTAGCTGCAGCTCGTAATTGTGGAATGCCTTCAAGGATAGCGTTTTCATATTGTGTTGTTGTTGCATTTCTAGTGTGATTGTGTGAATGTGGAGTTAGTTTAGGTTTAAAGATATAAATAGTCTTAAATGTTCATGTTCTTGACAAGGAAGCACCAAAAATTTCACTCTTTCTAGTTGCTTTCTAAGGCCTTGTTCACTTCCCATGTCAACCCAAAATATTTCCTCTTCCACACATCACATCGAATCTTTCAACGCATGCATGGAGCATTAAATGTAGGTAAAAAAGATAACTAATTGCATAGTTTGTCTGTAAATGTCGGGACGAATCTTTTGAGCCTAGTTAGTCCATGATTGGACAAATTTTGCCAAATAACAACGAAAGATGCTACAGTAACTTTTCACCTACTTTTCGCGAAGTGAACACACCCTAACAATAACTTGCTAGCGTCGTGATAGTACTGGTAGCTCTTTTCTGAACCTTGCCCAGAATCAATCATGAAAAACTGTTATTTTGTTAAACAAATGAGAAATCAGAAATAAACACTATCAATTTCCTTGAGTGAAACGTTAAAATTTTTGGTACTTCCCTTTGTTGGAAATCTAAGAACCTGAGGTGGCCTTGTGATCTTGTGCTGATTTCTATAATAATGTTGAATATGGCAGCTTTTCAGTACTATCTATGGCGGATATCGCTTTGTGTACGTTGCCAAATGCATGTATTTGTCCTAAATTTCAAATGTCAAGGCTATCTGGTGATCTGCTAGAAATATTGTCCCTTTGTCAGATGCTTGCATGTGTTATGAGCCTCATAACTTACCCCTTGGGGCTGCCACATTATAGTCACTGCATATGTTATCATGTTGATACTTTTCATCTAACCATTTTGTTTGCTATATATAATATACAGGGCTTATGGCAGTGGCAAAGAAGATAGCCCTCTCTGTGACGTGCCAGGTTTTGAAAACTGTAGGATGAAGCTCCTGAGACATGTTTCATTTGTCGATTGCCCGGTATGAAGAAACCTCTCTCATATCAGTTTTGTTTCACATGTCTACTTAGGGTTTAGATTCACAGATTCAGATCAGTTGCTATGCTAGATGTCTGTATCTTTTGCACAAAATTTTGGACTCTGTTTGCCTCCATTGATGTTGTTAATTCCTTCATGCTGCAACAGCATTAAGCGATGTGATATGCTATATGAATCATTGTTCCCTCAGACTGACATGTTGATTATCAGTATTTTTTTTCTGTAAGAAGTAATGAAAAAGTTCATTCTCATTAAGCATTTGATTAGCAGTCTCACCAGCTTCATTATACATTGTTTCTCATTTACTTGACATTTTCATAACAATATATTCATCTTGTGAACAGGGGCATGACATTCTCATGGCTACAATGCTTAATGGAGCTGCTATCATGGATGGAGCACTGCTTCTGATTGCAGCAAATGAGAGCTGCCCACAACCCCAGACATCTGAGCACCTTGCAGCTGTTGAAATTATGCGTCTTCAACATGTTATCATTCTGCAGAACAAGATTGATCTTATCCAGGAAAGTGCAGCAATGAACCAGCATGAAGCGATCCAGAAATTTATACAGGTCAGTGCTGCTCCTTGTCTCTTAGATAACAGCAAGTATTTTATGAAATTCAGTTTGTCATGATTATATTCTTGTGCTCAGGGAACAATAGCTCAGGGTGCTCCTGTGGTGCCAATCTCAGCACAGCTGAAGTACAACATTGATGTTATCTGTGAATACATTGTGAAAAAGATTCCTATACCAGAGAGGAATTTCACCTCTCCACCCAACATGATTGTTATTCGCTCTTTTGATGTGAACAAACCTGGTTCAGAGGTTAATGATATCAAGGGTGGAGTAGCAGGTGGCAGTATCCTCAAGGTATGTAATAATTCTTGATATCTGAACATAAAGTAATCCATATTTGTGAATGCAGTATTTTCGTTCTGTGGAAGTACATGATGACTGAGTTCCTTTGTGAAGGGAGTCCTGAGGATGAACCAGAAAATCGAAGTGCGCCCAGGCATTGTGATGAAGGATGAAAGTGGCAGAATCAAGTGCACACCCATCTACACGAGGATCGTGTCCCTGTATGCTGAGCAGAATGAGCTCCAGTTTGCCGTTCCTGGGGGGCTAATTGGAGTAGGAACTACCATGGACCCGACACTGACTCGTGCTGATAGGCTGGTCGGTCAGGTCCTTGGCGAAGTTGGATCGCTGCCTGATGTTTACATTGAGTTAGAGGTCAGTGATGTCATATATCTTTGGGACCGCCCAGCGTAAACAGAATGTACCATATCTGATACTTTTTTTTTTTTTGCAGGTGAACTTCTTCCTCCTCCGGAGGCTGCTGGGCGTGAGGACAAGTGGAACTGAAAGGGCAAGCAGGGTGTCAAAGCTCGTCAAGGGTGAGATCCTGATGCTTAACATTGGGTCGATGTCTACAGGAGCCAAAGTTGCCGCTGTCAAGACTCAAGAATGATCTTGCTAAGCTACAGCTCACCGCTCCAGTGTGCACCAACAAGCTCGAGAAGCTAGCCCTCAGCCGACGTATTGAGAAGCATTGGCGTCTCATTGGCTGGGGCACGATCCAGGCAGGCACTACACTCGACGTCCCACCCTGCCCGCTCTAAATCTATACTGAATACACCACACGTTTGACGATTTGACACAAAAAATAGAGTTTTGAGATGTGGCAAGGTAGAGAGTTGTTGGGAACGATCTTTGTGAGGTGGAGGAGAAAACCTGAAACCAAATAATAATTGTTTTTGTTTGCAAATCTGTGTCCCTGCCATCTTATAGATGAGCTGACAAATTGTGTTGAATAAGTTTTCACCCAGTTGGTTTAATGATAAGTTTGAATTTAAATCGTGTGCTTTTCATGGTAGGTTGCTGATGCTGTGCAGGTTGACATGAATTATCAGTTCATCGGTACAGTGATAGTTGATGTTTCCCGTCGTTTTCTCGTTTCACATAATTCAATCAACTTATACCTTATAATGGCCGTCGTTTTCTCGTTTTACATAATTCAACTTACCCCTTAATGGCCATGAATGCATACTCGATGATGTTGGCAAATATTACGGTGAACTGTTGGCAAATATTGCGATGAACCTTTTATAGTTCTGATTAACAGTATATTAAATATTTCAGTTTGGAAAAATGAGTGCTATTTTTTTTGAAAAAAATACTTTAAACACGGTTGCTGCAACGCCCATGGGTACAGCTTTATGCTCCGCGCCTGCTTAGCTTCCCGCGCGCATGCATGGACCATTGTGCCAGAGGAGACCACCTCTGCCCGCGCCCCCTAGCCGCACCTACTGATGAAACACTTGCAACGTAATGCATTTGCTGCAACACACATCTAAAATAGATAAAACATCTACAACATACGCTTGCAACATGTGTGTTTCGGCACTGCAACATATGCAACATCCATATAAAACGCTTGCAACATACGTCTAAAACTGGTGAAACATTTCGAATATACACTTGCAACATGTGTGTGAAAACATATGCAACATCTAGATAGAACGCTTGCAATTTACAACATGAAAACACTTGCTGCAATAGAAGACTGAAGCAAATGAAACATTTTGGAATATACTATTGAAACATATGTGTGAAAACATATGTAACATCTAGATAAAAAACGCTTGCAACTAGACTTGAGCATTTTGTGGGCTGGGCCGGGCCAAAAAAAAGTCCGATCATTTCGGGCCGAAAAAGTCCCGCCCATAACCGTTCCACAAGTGGGGCCTAATTTTTTGGGCCGGGCTTGGGACCCGAGCCTAGGCGGGCCGCCTGTGCATTTTTATAGTGTAAAGTAGCAAAAAATAGTATTTCGGGCCGGGCTCGGGCTAAGAAAAAAATTTCCTAGGCAACGGGATCTCTGTCCATGCCCTGTCCAGTAAGGTTCGTGGGCGGGCTAAAACCCATCGGGCTCGTGTCGTGCTCATTTTGCTCAGGTATACTTGCAACTTGCGACTAGAAATAGATGAAATAGTTTGAACAAACGATTTATAATATGTCTTTAAAACACTTGTAACAGGCCCGCGGGTCGGGCTCATTTTGCTCAAGTATACTTGCAACATGCAACTAGAAACAGATGAAACAGTTTGAACAAACGCTTGCAACATGCCTCTGAAGCACTTGCAACATATGCAATATGTGCAAAATCCCCCGATCTACTTTTGCAACATCCATATGAAATGATTGCAACATGTCTCTAAGACATATGAAACAATTGATACATACATGTGCAACATAGGGGGAAAGAGGCCTAAACCGGTCGATTCCGGGCGACGGTGTGGGAACCAGTGGCGAGCGGCTACGCGCAAGCGCCACCCAGCACCAGCACCAGCGGCGCGTGCGAGCACCACCACCACCGGCGCTAACGGCACCAAGCTTGGCTTGGCAGCGATGGTGGGGGATGAGGGGCGGGGAGCGCCATGGACGCCGAGGTGGGGGGAGCTCAGTCGCTGGGGTGAGAGAGGGCACCGCGCTGGGGTGGGGGAGAGCCGCCGACTCCCCTGCAACACTGCCGCACCACTGCCATGAATCTCGCTTGTGCTCCATGGATCTCACCGGGATGGGGGAGAGGGCCATCGAACCTATGGGCATTGGGCGCTCCCGGTGGGTGAGGACGCTGGGATGGGGAGAGGCACGCCGCAGGGGTAGCGGAGGTCTCGGAGCGGCCAGACGCGGACGGTGGTGGCGGAGCTCGGGGAAGGGATTGGAGAGGTCAGCGGGACTAGAGATGGCCGATCAGGGTCTATCCCTGTGCGCGCGGGCGCGACGAGGAGAGGGGTGACAGCGGCGGTAGGTTCAATGGGGGCACGAGGCATGTGAAGGCATGGGCGCACACCAGGGTGGGTGAGGGCGCCGCCGCTAGCCAGATGGAGAGGAGAAAGCGAGGGATAAGATTTTTTTGGCTGTGGGAGTGAACAGAGTGAGGCGTCCGTCCGTTCAGTAAGGAGCATTACCGAAACTTTATTGTTGGTTGAAAGTGTAGGTAACATGCTCAGCGACTCCCATACCATACTTATCAATTTCATTCCGGAGACCATTCCGGTTTTGTCGTTGGAATGGTACGTTTTGGTACCGGTGCATTCCGGTGTACCGTTTCAGTTTTATTAATTTATTAATTATTTAGATTTTATTTGGAATGTATATGAGTTTTTTTAAAAATATGAGAAATCACACAGGTAAATATTACCTCATAAAAATACTACAACGGGAGCTTGGGCCGGCTTGCTAGTGTGCCTTGGGCTGTTACCTGTTACCTTCCTCTCAACATGGACCCGACCACTCATCATTCAATGGAATTCAATCACAGCTTCATGTCCAGGTTTGACGAACACAGCATTTGCTTCGCCGCCGCCTACCTCTAGATCTCCGGTTCCAAGTTCCAACTAGCAAGGCAGCAAAGCAAAGAAGGAAGCCATGAGTGTTGAGTTCTGGAGTACGAGCGTCGTCACTCGTCACGGTGGTGAGGAGTCATCATGAGCCTGGCCGCTCGGCATCAGCAAGCTGGAGCGCAAGAACTCGAGCGGTCGTCCATGGGCCTGGGCGTTCCGCATTAGCAGAGCCGGAGTGCAAGAGCAGGCCTCGAGCAGTCGTCCATGTCGTGAGCGTTTCAGCGAGGCCGAAGAACAGGACTCGAGCATCTTCCTCCTCGACGACGGCGACAACGGTACCGGCATGGATGAAATTCCGGAATCGCCTGAGATGGCCGGAATCGGCCGGTACGGCACGCAGCTTCTTCTGTTCCGGTGTGCGTGACGGTACGAGGCATACCGGCCGTTTCGGGCGGTACGGAACGGAATCGATAACTATGTCCCATACCCATGAAAATGAATGTAATAAAAAAAGGGAACTACAAAAAGCTTATGTCATTGCAGGTATTTCGATCAAGGAGTCCTAGATATATTCAATGAAATAAGTACTCAGGGATAGATTGGAAATCATATCATGTTCAAAATATAAATTTATTATGGCTGGAGCAAGTATTTTGCATCTCCCCTGCATTGGGAAGAAGAGGTGGCCTGGTAACAAAGGTACAAAAGGGCGCAGCAATATGGGGACATTGTAGGACCTAATAAAAAACTTATATGACAAAGACATACATCACATAAATGAATTACTATGATGTGTTTATAAATGATATGCTACATCTGACAAATCTAAACTGAGTAAAAAATTCTTATGAACAATTCCCCTATCCTGCACTAGAATTGTTTCCAGAAGATGATCTCAGCAACTGATGGTGGTTAGGAGCAATCGAATTGGGCATGCCAGAATTGAACATGATGTTTGATGCCTGTGGCGAAGGTTGAGTCTGGATGGCTGCGAGTGGTAGGCGAGGACCAAACGAGAGCATCTGCGGCCGCTGATGTAAGAACGGCATCTGAGGCATCTGAGGATGCCCATGCCCCTGCATGTTGTTGGCATATGGGGCTGGCATGCTGGTCTGTGGCATGGAGCCTGGCACACCGACTGGTCTGGGGCTCATGCCTGGTGGATTTGGTGGCATGGTGCTACTGCCCCCTGGTAGACAGCTTCCGGTGGGACCTAATAGGGCTGACCTCATCCTGACGCGTTCAGCTGAAATCCTCTGTCTAACCCTTTCTACCTGCTCACATTCCTTCAAGAGCAAGGTCTCAACTTCTGCAAACTGCTTCAGCTTCAACTCCAATCTCTTTAACTGCAAATTGAGGTGTTACAATATCAATAAGCCATCCTCAGCAAACAACATTCTAGACTTAGTAAAGTGTGAATAAGGGTCTATCAAAACAACTACCATGCTGGTACCAGAAAATTTAACCCTACTATGACTTGGATCCAGCAAAAGAACTCACTCGTACTATATACTATCAAGCTAGGCTAGGAAACAAAACTTAGTCCCAGGAGTGCCAGACTGCTTTTTCTAATTTAGTTAAACAGGCAACTCAGATATTAAGGTACCCAAAAGTGTTACGCTGACTAACCAAATACCAGCTTTCATTTAACAATAAGTCAGATGTCAAGGAACTCAAACAAGTCCAGTGTCAGGCATGCAACAACAAATGGTCCAGTTCAATAGAAATCTACCACACCTAAGTCAACAGCTTGATTCAGTCACAACAAATGGAGACAGCTGTGCATGCAAATCAGATGGCGAAACACATACTAACCTGATGATTTATTACAGTAGCAGCTAGTCTTTGAACTTCACGTTCCTCTTGATCTGCAAAGAGCTTAGACTTCATTGCTGCTGCTGACAGACCAAACATGGCAGCATGTTTCACATTTTCTGGAGAAATGGATGGTGAAGCACCTGTTTGAAAAAAATAAGGATTCTTTTAACATTGATGTCTAGAGTGAACTAAGCAGGACTTTGCTAGCAACATTGACTGTAGCGAGTATTAAATACAAGCAGATACCATTATGGTTCTGAAAATTTGGATTTGCACCATTGCCCATACCATCAACATGCATGCCTTCTGAATTCACCCTTCAATGTGTAGCAAAAGATAAGGCATACTTAACTCTAGCATGATAATGCAAAAAAGGAACTAGAACAAATGAAAGGTCTGGATAGTAGACATGATGGGGAAGTTTCTGCCTCACAATGAGGGAAATGTTGAATATTTGAAGTAATAAGGCTTTAGTGTTTACTAATGTATCTGAACTAAAGCGTTCAGTAATAAAGTAAAGAATTAAGATGGCTAACCTGGAATCATCATCTCTTGTCAAAAAAGATAATGCTGCATGTGCGCATGATGCTGCAACTCTTGGTCCAATTGAAGAGGCCAAAAATGCAACCTATAATATTTATAAAGCATTAGACTGCATACATGCATACATACAGAAACAACAGAAGCGTCATGAAGCAGTGAAGCACATAGAACATAGCCCTACATCTAGTCTGCCTCTTTCAGCTTTAGCCTTAAGATGGTAAGGAAATTCCTGGGGAACTAGTTTAGAGAAAGGATGGTGGTAAGAATAATGAATTTCATATTCAAACTCAACCTAGAGGAAACAGGAACATAAAAAATCAGGACATGCTGACGTCTGGTCTTAAAGGAAGTAAAAATGTAACCTACACTACCGTTATAAATTGAAAGAGCATCTACTCCAAGTAGCAATTTAGACTTTTATTTCCAAATTTTTTCTGTTGATAAAACTTTAAACAAAAAACATGCTTGTGAAACTTAAATATAAATGCAAATATAGATATCATGTCAAAAGAGAATGTTAAGCAACCATTGGTGGTGCTGACTAGCAGAATAGCAGATTATACTGCTATTATGTCACCCAAGTTTGAAGGGCAAATCCACTTTTCTCGGTTCAATAGATGGTGCACTGGGTCTCCAAACAAGAAAGAGAAGAAGGGGGAGCTACTCACCAGTGACATGACCGGATTAGAAGAATTAATGAACGGAAGCTGATTTCCTTGTTGAATGTTTTGAACTGGAGCTCCTAAGAACACACTCATCAATATGAAGCCATAACTTACAACAGGTGCAAATTACCAAAAGCTAAACAGTAAATGGACAAAAAATGAATCCAGCTGATAGAGAAACAAAACACCTGAAGTGCTGCCATTGGAATCTGAATGTTGATAACCATTGCTTTGTGGTCGAAATGGAATGGTTGCATTAGGTATCTCAACATTCTCTAACAAACCATCTTCCACTGGCAACCGAATAAAATGGTAAATACATTGTGCCTTTGATTTTGTTCCAACATGACCTGCAATGTCATCCCAGGTGTCATTGTACTTCTCAATGCCTTCCAACAGCAACAACGTTTCTTCATCAGTCCATTTATCACTATCATTTTCTGATCCATCATTATCCCCATCGACTCTCTGGAAATCTAAGCTAGAATGCCCAGTAATATATCTCGCATCATGGAAGCAATCAGAACATAGAAAAGTATCTGCCTGCTCAACCAGTTAAAACACACTTGTTATTGCTAACGTTTCTCACACAAAATAAAAACAGGGGAATCAAAATAATACATTCAAATGGGTACAAAACCCAACTGAGTTCATAGAGTTATATTGCACAGCAAAAGCAGATAGACTCGCATCAAAATTGGACACTTAATAATATTTGTAACTAAGGGTATGTTCTTTATAGGGCCCTGAAGCCATGCCATAACTTTTGGAGGCACCAACCAAACAGCCCCTAAATGTTCTTTTTCCAATTACAGTAGTCAACTAGTACAAAAATTAAATTGTTAATACACGTTTTGAGCATGTGCTGCGTATCCCAAGGTTTGAAAAAAAATTGTGAGTAAAGTCATAATAAGTAGGCAAAGCCCAAAAACAAGAAATAGTTAGGGTTTAATTTCAACAACAAACCTTAGTCTACCATACTCAACCAAAACTTAGGCAATAACATGCTAAATTGTGAAGCAAGACTACGTCAGCATCTTACTGCAATGTAGAACCAAAATCTTGGAAAAAAAAGGGCAAACCCAGTGCCAGAGGCTCCCACACGAGTGGGGTCTGGGAAAGGGAATAACCGAAAGGTCCTAATTTTTAGCAGGAGTGAAATGGAAGTGCAACTTCCAAAATACAGATATGGATTCTCTACACAATACATTTAAGATAAAACATGTAAAATGGGAGTTGCAAAGAAGCGCACCTCCTTTTGTGACCGGTAATGTAAACTTGGCAAAGGCTGTAAGCAATAACTGCAAGAGTTCTCAGACAAACGCTCTCTAATCTTTCCATCCAAGTCTGCAAATGCAGCATCAAAATCCACAGTCTCTGAGTTCGACGAAGACGCTGCCATCGAAGAAACGTCCTCTGCTGGGAGGCTACATTTTGGCCGGTCAAACAAAATTAGACCATCGATTGATTTCAACGGCGCTGTAAGCAACTGCAGTTCCCCTGTAGGTTCCTCTCTTAGAAGCGAAGTTGCCATCCTCAGGCCACGGTGCACAGACCCAGCCGCAAGGTAATTGATGATGCCCCAAGTGTCCAAGAACCTAACAATCCTACTCAGATCATACAGTTCAGCTGTGCTCCCAACAAGCCCCTGGCACTCAGCAAAAGCAAGCCTCTTGCTTGGGTTCTCTAAGTACTTAGCAATGACTTTATTCCTTAACATGACATACTTCTCCGGAGTGTGCCCTGGAGACTTGCCTGTAAAGAAGTGTGGCACTACCTGCCTTTCCAGCCTATGAACTGTCCCCGGAGAGAACCAATCTACAAATTACAAAGCAAAATGCATAGGTTACTTAAATTAGCGCATTTTTCCCAGCACACCTCAGCAATCCGTGTTTACGCGATGAGCGAACCTGAGTGCTTGGGCACGACATGGAGGCGACCCTGGAACTGCTTGGGCACCCCATGCCCCTCCATGAGGGGAGGCGGCGTACACACATACAAGGACGGCTTGTCGGGGTCTGTCGCAAGGGATGGGTGGTCCGGAAGCACCCCGGACAGCACCTGCAGCTGCCCGTGCGAGATGTTCTCTAGCGCCGGCGGTGCCACGGTCGGGACATCGCCGGAACAGGCGGATCGCTCGGCCTCGAGCAGCGCGAGGACGGACGGATGCGGCCGGTTGACCACGCGGCGCTTGGCGGCAGGGAACGCAGAGATGGGCTCGGCCGAGGGCAGCACCTCCGCCTCGCGGAGGCCGAGCGCGGCGGGGTCCTCGGACGCCGCGGGGGCCTCGTCGTCGTCGCCGGCCCCCGCCGCGCCGTGGACGGTGGCGGCGTCCTCGTCGGCGGAGTCGGAGTCGGAGGAGTGGTCGGCCGCCGCCGAGGTGGAGGGCTTGGACGGGGACGCGTCCGGGTTGCGCTTCCGCTTGCGCCATTTGAGGCGCGAATCTGGGGAGTTAGGGTTACCGAGGCGGAGGCAAGCGTTAGGCCCGGCGGTAGAGTTTAAAGGGTTTCGAGAGGGGGATGGACGCACGGACCTGAGGTCGACGAGGCCTTACGAGGCATCGGCGGCGGCGGGGACGACGGCGGCGGAGGACGACGAGGCGCGCGGGAGTGACGGGGGAGTGAGCCGAGACGAGACGCGGGCGTGGTCGGAACGAGTCGACGGGGAAGGGAGGCACGTGCGAGGGAGGCTGCTCTTCTCCCAGCGACGGCTGGGCCTGGATGGGCATCGCCTAACGACTTCGTCACACGCACCCAACGTCCCATTTTGAGGCCCAGTGGGCTTGATTGGTTAGAAATGGCCCATGTCGGCACGTGGGAGAAAACCCAGGGCGAAGCCAGGATAAATGGACGCCAAGGTCGACATTCAGTACTAACCGAGCATTAACTTATAGGTTGCAATGATATAATACCATACATAACATAAATAAATTAATATGATAATAACTATATATTGTGACAAAATAAGCTTTTACAAATCACAACAGCAGTTACCTCTTACGGTGTCCCCCAATGACTACGATCCTCCATCTTGTGAAAGCAAACTATCACGTCATCAATTGAAATTGTGGCAAAAAATCCTTGTTCTACGAAGCATACGATACAATTATTTATAAATCCATCTCCAATATGACTTCTCAGTATTGTCTTCACAATTTTCATTGTCTTTCACCTATGTAATCTAATATCCTCCTTCTATTTGCTGGATCATATGGAAGCTCATCAAAATTTACCTCATGTCGTTCGCGAAGTGCGCTGAATAGTACAGTTAGTGTTTGCTACAGGGACATCTCTATGTCTTCTTGCTCTCCAAGTGTCTCCATTATTATTCTCTATCATCAGCCGCTGGTGGTAATTTCCTTTTAAAGAATCCTTCCAATTTGCTCTGGTTGCCTATCAAATAATCAAATTAATCGTATCATAAAAAATTATAGAATGTGCAAGCCGTACTGAACTAGTAAATTAGGATAGATACCTGGCATCTTGCTCCGGAAGACTGAAACTCTGAATGAACGAGCACGTTCTTTACTGGACCGCGAGGAGCCAAGGAACACGGACTCACGGAGGCCACGAAGCTTTTTCGCCGGCGCCGGCTGCCCCCTGGGATTTGCGATTTTGTGGTTGCGGCTCACAGCCAATCTGCAACTGCCCCCGCAGAGGATTTCAGATGCGAGACACTATGATCTATTCTTACTTTACGAAGATGAAAGGGTGCGGGCGTGCGCCGTGCGGCCAGGCTGAGCGGATGCTGCCCAACGTTTGGCATTCTGGACCTGCGACTGCGAAAGAAATATGGATCCACGGATGGGCTGAGGAGATACGTAGTTGAACTGCTGCTAATGGGCTACCGGCCTGCCGGGGTCGTAGGTATTTTTTATCGGGGTCTAAGCCGGCAACAATTCGTGGGATGCAGGGACGACCGTGGAGTCGTCGGTGTCGGACGACCCCGTCGAGTGAACGTAGCTTCGCCACTGAAAACCGAAGCTGGCCCGGTGTGTACACAACGCCAACGACAAATGAGGAAGCAGTACTACCCATTCAGATGGTGTCATGTTGTCGGCTAAGTCGCAGACGGTTTAGAAGTTAGAGAAGTCATATGTCGACCGTCAGGGATGATACAATGAGTCCACATGTCATCACTATGATGTCCCATGAAGAACTACTACGAAGTTAAACTACATGATTCATGTTGTTAAATGTACGATTAGAGCTTTTTTTTTGGAAATTTACCATGCATGTCTCAATGATTAAGCAAGAAATCGCTCCACTGCAGGTCTAAAACTTTCCGCCCCCCATGTTGCTCTCGCAAGGGGCAACATAGGCGGTAGCCCCCGACTCGCCACCGCTGCCGCCACACTCCGTCCTCCCCTTCCCCTCGCCACTGCCGGAGTTGGCTGCTAGGCTCGGCGCCCACGAGGATGGCGGTGGCGAGGCCCTTCCACTCGCCGCGAGGGTGGTGCGCGGGGCTCGTGCCCTTGGTCTCCAGCTGCTGGGGTGGTTGCCGGCAGCCGTCTCGGCAGCGACGATATTCGAGTTTGTGCGACGACGTCCAGATCTGGTCTCTCCGCGGTTCGGCCCTCCAGATCCAGATTTGGGGGCGCTAGGGCGCTTCCCGGCGACAGCGTCGGTGGTCCGTGCGAGGGCGCTAGGTGGACAGAGGATACGCAAGCAGCTAACGCGACTTGGCCCGCACCCCTCTCCGCGAGGTGTTGGCAGCAGCGGGGTGGCGCGAGGGAGTGCCCCTCCCGGCGCGGCATGTGGCGACGCAAGTGCCTAGCTTGGGCGTGGCAGCGGTGGCCCTAGAATATGGAACGGTTAAGAAGTATTTTAAATTGAATATTGAACAAGCACAACAAAAAGACTTAAATTGAATTAACCTCAGATTCTGCAGAAAGAAGACAAATATTTATTTTGGTATTGCACAAGGAAATGCTCATCTTATTACCCACTTCTATGGAATAAAAAGCCACATGTCCAACTCTGCCTTTTGCATAGAGACTATCCTGTCTAGCTCCAGCCATAATTTTGAGGTTCAAGTCCACATAATCTTACACCTTTCTAACTTTATATCTGATGACTGTACATAAGATGGCCAAAATTCTAAAAGGACTGCAAGACTATCTCTTGCATATCATAGACTACAACACACATTTTTATTTAAATTATCGGAACATTATTTTTTTCACGTGCATTTACCTCTCGCCCTATAAGTACAAACCAGCACCTAGACTGTACATTAGTGCTCTTTTTTATGTGTGGTGTTTTCAGAGTCGCCATCTTTACTGAGTGTTGAAATCTTTTTATTTCAGTCTTTTCCCATGGAGTCAATGAAAAAACAACGAATGTCGCACTCCATTCGGTGACTTGACAAACACTACACCCATGGTCATGGATGTTTATGGATGCATAATTTGCGAATAAATTTAACTCAACCTATCTGCATTACGTGTACGACAAGCACTAATATTTACATATGTACTCAAATCTGTGTACAGAATGGTATGAAGATGCGGCGGATCTTATTCGTGGATTTATTGGCGCACGAAAGAAATGGATATCGGAGATTTCTTTTTGCTGATATAAATTATTATCTTAGCCATATCATGGAAAGGTCTATAAAGTAGAATTTGTGAGCCTGCGACACCGTGCTCTCCGTACTGTATTAATTTCAAAAATTTTACTTTTTGGATTAAATGTCACTTTAACATTGGTATTTATTTTTTACGGCATTGTTATCTTATTGTGTGATCCGTGTGTTTTTAGTACAAAATGTTAGCTATCCCGTAGCAACGCATGGGCACGCTACCTAGTCTCGTAGGAAGAAGAGCGATGATGACTAGTTTTGGTACTCTCTCTCTATAGAGGAGCGTGGTCGGCTGTGGAGCTTCTCTTGGCCACTTGGAAAAGTTGTATAGTTGGTGAGAGCTCCATTTCTACTCTCCTCTCATACTTTGCAAGAATGCAACATTTGGAGAGATCGGTTGAGTGGCAATAGGTAGTTGATTTGCAAGTGGGTTTGCTTGTTACTCTTGGAGCTTGTTGACTCCTGGATGATTTAGAGTTTGTGGCTCTATGGAAGCACCGCGTGGTGATTGTGCAGTTGCTTCGAAAATTGCTTTTGAAAGTGCATCCAAGTCCCCTAGTGGATTTTGGTGGTTAGATGACAAAACAATTAGTTTGGTGAGTGCTTGAATAGGTTCCATTGCTAATGAGCATATCCAACTCAAGCCATGTATTACATGAAGAAGAAGCAAGCATGATTGATAAGGCAAAAAGAGAAAGAGAATAATATAATTTGATCTCAACAGTGGCTTGCTTTGCATGGACATGAAGAGATTGATAAGTTAATTGTTATGGATCAAGTTGAAGAAATTTCAAGATATATAATGGGTATAAGATTATCTCAGTATTGCTTTGATTGTATGGACAAAGATTTATAAAGTCACTATGCATGCATTAATATTGATCAAGTTGGAAGTAGGAAACTATCAAGAGAAATGCTATTTATATGCAAATCCAACTTTTTTGCTGGCTAATGTCAAATGCATACTCCTTTGTTTATATATATATGACTAAGTCATGCGGAGTACATTGCCAAATGTATACGTCTCTCTGTCTTTGTTAATGATTAACATATGTGGTTGCCTAATTCTACTGTCTCTGTTAATGGTTTTCATATTTGAAATTTTTTGTTCCCACCACTGTGTTTGAATCTTGTTTTCACGATTGTAAGCTTCTTAGAAACTAAATATGAGATACTTAGAACCGCCAATGTTGGCCAACGGTATGCATACAATATATAAATTACATGTCTCGTCATTGGAGCACGAACATTTTACAAACTAAACAAAGCTACAGACAGGATTTTATGTGTCTCGCTAACGTTACAAAGCCATATGTAGCTCATGTGTCTAAAAAGGTACAACAGCTTATCTCTTCATCTATTTTTGCTTTGCTTTGGATCAAATAAGAATACACCAAGTTCAATAATTTGATTAGCCATAGACTCATATTCTTGCAACGTGAGTACCGAACTCCCCAGATGGCACTTTTCCCTCTAATAAAGAGCAGATGGTGATGGAGCAATTGAGGTGCCCATGGATCTCCGGCTTAAAAAAAGATGACTTCAAAACCTAGAGAAACTAGGAAACTTGTAGCCGTAAATAGTTGTAAATTGAGTACGGTAGCTTTGGCGAACGGATACTGTCGTTTGACGTCGACATGCCTTCCATTCCAGTGAAACCTCCAGATCGTGCGCAACCTCGTCGCAGGCCCCAACCACTCCGCGATGCATACTTGCAAGACAAAGATGCACGTGTATACAGCTACGAACCCGTAATTGAGTGCCCTTGTGGTCGCCACGGAGAACAGAGCCGCCTGGAAGGCCAGCATCATGAACACGAGCGACAGCCACAAGAGGTGCAGCGCCGCCGCGAAGCTCTTCCACGAGCCGGCCGAGTGCGACGCCTTCCCATAGACGAGCAGGATCACCGCCACGACGGACGTTGCCACGGCCCCGGTGTTCAAGAGCAGGAAGCTCTTGAAGATAGTCTCGTCCTTCAGGTTCGCCTTGCCGTCGTCGCCGTACCCACCGGGCAAGTTGAACCCGGCGGCGAACGCGGCGGCGACGATGAGGCCGGCCACCACCGCGAGGCTGTCCGACGTGTTCTGTATCCCCTTCCGCACCATGTCGCGGCCACCCCACTGCTTCAGCTGGTCCTGCCTCTGCGGTCGGAGCTGTGCCCCGTAAGCGACTAGCGCGACCACCAGGCTTACCATTTTGAAGAAACTGGTGGTTGATCCGGCGGCGAGATCAAACGCCGTGTGACCATCATTGTTCAGAACATTGGCTCGCACCTTGCCGTTGTGTAGCATGTCCTCCACGATGCCGGTCGATCCCGCCGCCACCGCGAGGTGGAGAGGCGTGTTCCCCTCCCTATCCTGCGCGTCTAGGAGGCCGCGCAGCATGGGATTCTTGGTGGCGAGCGACACCACCGAGGAGCGCTTCTCCCGGGCCGCGGCGTGGACGAAGGTCCCGCCATTGCCGTCACGGAGCTCGGCGGCGTCGGGGCAGATCCCTAGCATGTCCTCCACGACGCGGTGGTGTCCCATCCGCGCCGCGACGTGGAGAGCCGACAGGCCGCTCGAGTCCTTCCTGTAAACCGTGCTCGGTGGCGAGGCGCGCAGGATGGCGTTCACGATCGTGCGGTCGCCGTCCGACGACGCGAAATGGAGCGGGCTGCTGCCGCTGCTCTCGACTTGGTCTGCCAGAGCTGGCCTCCATTCCAGTAGCAGGTGAACCATTTCTGCAGGCAACGCAAACGCTCAACAGATTACTGTAGTTCACTGCATTATTTTTTTTTTCTTTCAGTAATCCTTATTATGCAACCATTAAGAATCCAACAAGCAACTAACCTGAGCTCTGGAAAACGGCAGCGTGCAGAGCATTCTGTGCGCTTGGCCCCATCGATGACGCGTCCTTGCACTTGGTAATAATCGCTCTGACTGCTGGCACCGAGCCGCTGATTACTGCCAAGTACAACGGCGACACGCCGGCGTTGTTCAGCTCGGCCGCCGGTTCTGCCGCCGCCGAGACCAGCACCTCCACCGTAGCGCCGTACCCGTGCCTCGCCGCCAGGTGGAGGGCCGTGTCCCCTGCCTCATTCTTGCATCCCACAAATGTTCACGCCACGGTCCCTGGCCAGCTCGAGGAGGACCGCTACTGCCCTGACGTGCCCAGCCCTCGCCGCGCAATGCAGCGGCGTGTCCAGCGCTGAGTTCTGGCGCGAGAGGAGGCCCTGGTCCCCGAACCTGAAGTAGAGCTCCCGGATCAGCTCATGGTGCCCTTGCTCCGCAGCCACGTGTACAGCGGTATTCCTCTCCGCAGTCAACTCAAGTATGTCGCACTGTCCGTGCATAACAATGCCTGAAACGGGTATTAAGGAAGTTAGAATAACTGAATCCGTGTGTCAAATGACGAGCTCAATTGGAGTCAGGTTATAAATTCGTCGGCTAGGTTAGGGACTCTGGTTTTCCCGTGCCTTGTTTGGCACTTGCATCTAACGTGTGTTGGAGTGGATTGAGGTTACTCCAACACACTTGAATTGAGGTCGATACAAGTGTATCTTAACAAACCCTTATTAGGGTATATATAGGAGGATGCCGGAGGGAGGCAAGGACACTAGATAGGAACCACTGTGTACCTACTATACAACTATACCAGAACGTCTCCAACAATTGCCGACCAAGAACAACTGTCTTTATCGTCATACTAAGTTTGTTGAGACCAGACAGGTTGTGTTCCTAGAGGATGTAGAAATTAGTGGGAGCTCGCAGAGGCGTGAGGTTAATCCTGATGAGATACGGGCTGAATTACCTGTACCTATGACTCAAGAGACAACACCAATAATACATGAGCTTGTGCCAGAAGTTAGTGCACCTCCGCCTCAAACTACTATCATTGAAATTCCTGTTGAGAATCCTAATGTGCAAATTGATGAACCACAGCAGGATGAGACGACAGTTGAGAATGAGATTCCGGCACATGAGAAGCCTCAGCCTCAACTAGTTGTGATCCCTAATGAACCCGTAAGGAGATCGTAGTGGGAGAGGAGATCTGCTATCCTAGATTACTATGAGACTTATCTAAGTGAAGATCTATATGATGTTGGGAAAGTGGATGATCCAGCTTCTTTGAAAGAGGCAATAGCACATAAGAATTCAGATAAGTGGATTGAGGCTATGCAAGATGAGCTTAAGTCTATGAGCACTAACCAAGTATATGAATTAGTTGAAATTCCTGATGGGTCAAACCAGTAGGCTGTAAATTGGTCTACAAGACAAAGCGTCATTCCAAAGGAAAAATTGAGAAATTTAAGGCTAGGCTTGTAGCAAAAGGTTTTACACAAAAGGAAGGAGTTGATTACAATGAAACTTTTTCCCCTGTCTCAAAGAAAGATTCGTTTAGAATCGTCATGGCGCTTGTAGCTCATTATGACTTAGAGTTACATCAGATGGATGTTAAGATTGCGTTCCTAAATGGTGACTTGCATGAGACAATTTTCATACACAACCGGAGAGTTTTGTTGTGAAAGGCAAGGAACACATGGGGTGCAAATTAAAGAAAGCTATTTATGGACTTAAGCAAGTGTCACGACAATGGTACTTGAAATTTGATGATGTCATTAAGAAATTTGGGTTCATTGAAAATCAGATGGATAATTGTATCTACATTAAGACAAAAGGTGGACGATTCATTATCCTAGTACTCTATATTGATGATATCATATTAGCGCGTAATGATAAGAATATGTTATATGAGACAAAGAATTTCTTATCATCTAATTTTGACATGAAAGATCTTGGTGAAGCCTCTTATGTTCTTGGCATTGAGATACACCAAGATAGGACCAAAGAAGTATTAGGATTATCACAGAAAGCATATATTGAGAAAATGCTTGCAAGGTACAATATGGATAGTGTTCTGCCACACCTTACCATTTGCCAAGGGTGATAAATTTGGTGATTACCAATGTCCTAAGAGTAAGTTAGAATTAGATGAGATGAGAGATAAGCCATATGCTCTGCTATCGGAAGCCTTATGTATGCACAAGTTTGTACGCGTCCGTGTACGTAACCAGGATGCTTGGCAGATATCAGAAAAATCCAGGCTTGGTCCACTGGAAAGGTGCTAAGAAAGCTTTATGTTATTGTCAGGGCACCAAAGATTTAATGCTCGCATATCGACAGATACTCTTGAAATTGTAGGTTATTCAGATGTTGATCTAGGAGGGTGTGTGGATAATAGGAGGTCCACAACAGGCTATATTTTCACTCTTGCTGGAGGAGCAATTTCCTGGAAAAGTTGTAAGCAAAGTATTGCAACATCGTCGACGATGCAAGCTGGAGTTATTGCTTGTTATGAAGCAACAGGCCAGGTTGTTTGGCTTAAGAATTTTGTCATGGGCCTAAGAATTATAGACAACATTTTAAAACCTCTTACTATATATTGCCACAATCAGGCTGCGGTACTATTTTCCGATAACAACATGATGGGTCAAAACATTTAGACTTAAAGTACTATGTTGTGAAGGATAAAACCCAGGATCAGACTATTAAAGTTGAGCACATAAGTACTAAGCTAATGCTCGCGGATCCGCTTACGAAAGGCTTACCACATAACCTGTTTAAACAACATGCACTAAGTATGGGTTTAGTGGAGAGCCTCTCACTACCAGAATCTGGAATAGCCTTGGCGGCCAAGGATTTCCTTGAGTGCCAAAATGAAACCGCCAAGGAAAGAGTAGTTTCCTTGGCGGTGGTACATAACTCTCAAGGAAACATATATTCCTTGAAGGTTTAAGTAAACCGCCAAGGAATATGGGTGTTTCCTTGGCGGTTTCCACTCACGTCCAAGGAAATAACTCATTTCCTTTAGTGTTATTTTCAACCGCCAAAAAAAATACTCGTTTCCTTGGCTATTATTCTAAACCGTCAAGTAAACTATCATTTCCTTGAGGGTTATTGAATTCCCTTGAAGGTTGGCAGCCAAGGAAATGCTTATAAGTATTTTGGTGACTCCTACTGAAAAAACAATAATATATTAAAGTTGTCTAAAAATCCTAAAATTTGGGATGAGATCATAATATGGTTGTATTATCTTACCATAAAATTTTCAAATCATATTAACAAAGTTGGCCCGTACATTATGCATAAAATAGATGTATTTCTTACATAGTTACTATCACTTATGAAACTATATCGGCGATATGTAAATTTTGTGAACAATGTAACTATCACTTTGTCGGATGAACAAACGACCAAAATAAAAGTTGTAGGTCTTGATAAGTTATTCAACTTGTTTGTTCATGACTTTTTCAACTAAAATCATTTACTCTTTGAAAATATTTTTTTAAGTTGACATTTTTGAAAATTCAAATTTTGAATTAATAAAACAAAGTCACATGAAAAGATGACCAAAATGAAAGTTGTAGATCTGGAAAAGTTCTAGAACTTTGTATTTGGCAACTTTTTCATTTGAAATTATTTTGTTATGCAAAACTATGTTTGAATTTCTTAAATTTGAAATTTGAATTTTTCGAATGATCACGGATGGAGGAATTTAAATTTTGAATTGTTCAAATAAAGTCGGATTGAGAAATGATCAAAAATAAAAGTTGTAGATCTCGATAATTTATAAAACTTTGCAGTTGAATTTTTTTATTTGAATTCATTTATAATTTAAAAATTATTATGTCTTATTCAGTTAAGAGGTCAATTTTTTTTGGGAAAGAATAGTGTAATTCAGCCCATTCAACGGTTTTTGGGCCGGCACTATGCGGCCCGATATATCCCAACCGTTGGATGAACCCCTGATAAATCTCAGTCGTTGGATCGAAAACACAAGCATATAAAACGAGCTGAAACCCTAGCCCTCTCCCCACAGCCTCTCGCTGAGCCCCGGCCGCACTGCGCTCTCTCCCAGCCCTGCACCGTACCCTCCCCGTAGCCCCGCAGCGCGCCGCGCCCCTCCCCGCTCTCCCCAGCACCGCGCCACGCCCTCTACCCAGCCTAGCACCGCACGTCCGCACCGCGCCCTGCCCACGACCGCGGCCGCGCCCTTTGAACTGGATCTGGAGAAGCACACCGAGATGGAGAGGCGGCAGGAGCTGCCGCAGAGGTCGCAGCACCGGCGGCTGCGATACTGGCAGATCAAGGCGGAGACAGAGGCCTGGGAGCGGGCCGCCGAGGAGTACCCGCGAGATCGAGAGGGAGAAGCTCGTCCGCAGGCTCGCGCCGGTGCTGCCCTATGAAAAGTCGCTCTTAGTCGGTTGGTTCGAGCCGCTGCGGGAGGCCATCACCTAGGACCAGGACGTGCAGCGACAGAAGGGGGTCAAGCACCTACGCCAAGTACCTGCTCATGTCCAGCAAGGACGGCAATGGCAGTGTCCGCGTTGTCCAGGCTGCGCACTGCATGGGTCATCGGGAGGCTGTTGAGCGCGAGGTGAGTTTTGTTTGCTGCTATTTTAGGAGGTTCGGAGCAATACCAGACCATTTTGATGCCGATCAGAATTGTGCTGTGGACAGCAGTGTAGGACTTGCCATTTTCTGCAAACAATATCTTTGATGCCGATCAGAATTGTGTTGTAATGATCTGAGATTTCGATCTACTTGTCCATAAAAAAAATCTTGCATTCCATACATGCCCTGTAGCCTGTAATTTGATAATCTAATGATGACGGCAATTTTAGTTTACTTGACAATTAATATATATGTGTCTGTACATCATGAAGCATTGGAGAGTTATTAGCTCTATATGACCTTGCTCTGTTGATTCACTAGTAGTATTAGTCCAATTAGGGTTGTGAGTTCAGTTTGTTGTAATTCATGTCCTAATTTTGCTGGTTTACTTAGATCAAAACCTTCAAATGTGCATTTCCTTAGTAATTGGCTTAGTGGCTCCCATGTTCCTGCCTGTACTAATTTTACTTTTATCAATACACAAGCGCAAGCTGGCATTAGCATGATAATTCGAACCTATTTTGTTTCAAGTTAAACTTTGACCATCTCGCTATAATTTAAATTCATTTTCAAGTTAACAGCCGTGTTCTCAACCAATTTTGTAACATAATTCATTTTGTGGTCATGTAGGAATATAAGTTTGGCTCCGAGAAGGCTAGTGCTTTGAATGTATATGCTGAAATGAAGCGCTAATGCTGTGTCCAGTACCAGAGGCTACTGCTGCACAGTGTATGTGAGGTGAGTATGTTCCCATGTCTAAGAAAATCCAATAGTTTCCTCTGGAAGAACATAGTTTATTGCTTAAACTGTTGTAGTTTTGATCATGGTTGTCTAATGTCTATGCAGTTCTACAATTGTATTTTATTGTTGATTTAAAAGTAAAAAAGGGAGGATTTTAACATGCTTTGTTTATCTTTTTAAAGCCATTTGTTCTATTTTAAACAACTAATGGATGTAACCATCTAACACTTTGTAGGTGGATGACTCAGGAATGAAATGGTCTTCATGGAGCACAATTTAATTGTTGCTTTTGTAGAGTATACACATGCAGCTTGTATTAGAAGTTTAGAACTAGTGTTGTGGACACCTAATCAACTGGGAACCATTTGGAATTGTAAGTTGTTAACTTGTGATGAACATATTAATAAACGATGTGTTCATATTTAGGTACATGCTGATTAATGTGTATCATATCATGGCTTGTGAATGCATTTAACATAAGTATAGTGATGTAATATTAGAATGTATTGATTCCTGTAATTATTTTTTTGTTGCTTGTATAGATTTCCTTGGGGGCTGGTCCTCAAGGAAAACTATAATTTTTCTTGGAGGTTAAGGGCTGACAAGGAAACACCAATTACCTTGGCGGTCTAGTGTGTTTCCTTGGAGGTTGTTGGTGCTCAAGAAAACTAGTTTCCTTGGAGGTCGCTAGCCCTCATGAAAAATTATTTCCTTGGCGGTTGTAACATTTGCTTGGCGCTTTGGCAAATTAAGTCAGGCACCAGTTTCCTTGGCAGCCAGCCTTCAAGGAAGATTTCTTGAGTGTCAAAACCGTCAAGGAAACTAATTTCCCTTGTCTTCTATCCTTGAGTGTGTTTGCTTGACGGTTTGTGGTCAGGGATCATTTACTTGGCGGTTTACCCCCTTTTCTTGGCAGTTTTTGGCCTTCAAGGCAATTCAGGTTTGTGGTAGTGTCTAAGACTGGGTAATAGGGCCATGTACTCCCAATAAATAATAAGTGTTCTAACAAGGTATTACGGTGAACTATAGGTAATGGGTTCCCAGTGGCGATTAATGCTGCTGACGATGCATTGGTCTTGTCTTGCTGTAGTACTGAGTGTGAACATAAGTGTAAAGCGAACATTAGTTGTATAAGTGCATTAGCCGTTCGATCAAGTGGGAGAATCTTGGAATGTGATCGGTTCGGCTAATCCCAAACTTAATTATGAGATTAATTAAGAGTTAAGCTTTTGATCCACCCACTCGTCATTTATTTCCAACTAAATAAGAACTGCCATGATTGGCGGCAGCCCTTAGAATTCTAAGGGTTCGGCCCCCTGGCCCACAACGCGATTATAAATAAGAGAGGCGCCCCTGGCGTCACACACTCTCTAATCTACGTGACTTTTCACATAACCGATCACTTAGGTGCTGGAGGGTCTAGGAAGATCTGTTTCCCGTCCAGGTCAGTGTCGGTGGCGACCAAAAGGGCGCCGCTACCCGACATGTTGAGTTCGTCACCTGCAGAGGGTTCCCAAACCCTCGGCTGGTGATCTTCTGTCATCTATGTCATCACCGACAACTGCATCACCACCGAAGGCGCTGATGGCGACTACTAACATTGGTCTGGCACTATCTACTTAAGTATTTCCGTATTAGATGAGTTGTGGTCATGTGTTAGACTATGTATACAGATCCTGTGTACAGTGCTACGTGTTTATGCTAATATTAGATTCAACGTGCGTGGACGCGACGTGTCCCCAATACTCGCCGTTGGGCGCGAACCTGATCTGAACGTCGCTCATCCTGGCGTCGCGCGTCGTTCGGCAAGGAGAAGGTGGAGCAGTTCGGGTCCGAGGTGCCCAATGAAGCGCACTAGGCAGCCCGCCGAGGTCGCGCCCAGCTACGTCTTCCTCGCCAGCGAGCAGGAATCGTCCTACATGACCGAACAGTTCCTCCATGTCAACGGAGGCGTCATCGTCAATTGGTAGACAGAAGCTAGCTAGACGACGATCTTGAGGATCGCTGGCGGCGTGGCGGTACGAGGTGTCGCCATGGGATGCGAGTCCTTTGGGGTGTGCATCGTCATGTCCAAGTCGAAGGGAATGCAGCAGAGCGAATAGACTACGTACGCACGTATGCGGGCTTTTGTGGGTTTTATGATCAAGGCTGCCAAGTCCACGAAGTATATGACAGCAGCGAATGTGGGCCAGTGGTCAGCTGCAAACCCGCTTAATCAGTTTTGCGGCGAGCTTTGTGGGTTGGGGGGCTGTCCACAACCCGCCCCGCTTGCAAACATACATGGGTGTCTTTCTTCATACCATGCACTACATGCAATAATTACGGATTGGTGCTGTTTAGATGGTGGCTAGAAAAATCTGCTTAGACCAAACAACGCTCTCAAGCATCCAATTTTGGATGTCTGGGTCAATATTTCTTGCCTAGCAAGGCAACGCCTGTCACATTTCCATCCATACAAGCTTAGATTCTATAGATTGTGCATAGTTGAATAGTCCACGATTGTGACAGTGTCCTCCAAACAACTTCTCCAAATTTTGGCTGCGAAAACTACTCCCTCTCTTCCAAATCGTAAGATATTTTATCTTTTTCAAATACATAGTTTTTGTTATATGCACTTAGATATACACTATGTCTCTAGATATATAGTAAAAATTAAGCATGTATATACAAAAAGTCAAAACTTCTTATAATTTTTCAACGAAGGGAGTAATATTTAGCTGCTAAAAATCAGTAAGATTTTATTTGAATTCTAAGCTAATATGTCAGGCTAGTGTGACTCCATTAATGTAATAAACGGATGTGTGAGCACTAGTGGCATCAGAACACTCAAATTTTAATATATATGTTTCCTTTCCTTGTAGGCCAACGTACTACTATTCATCATGGTGAGAAAAGGAGAAGATTAATGTATTACTCCCTTTGTTACAAAAATATTAGGGATTGAATGTTCCAAATTTGTACCAAATAAAAGGTATTCTAGATCCTCAGCCCCTCTATCCTTTGCCTTTTTTGACAGAAAATATTTAGTCTTTTAAACTTATTAATAACGTCACATATAAATAACCAGCTAGTAATTAAGGAAAATAATAACTAAACTACTTCCATCATCCTAATTAGTGAGGGACAAGACGTGGTCTTTTGGTCAGGATTCTTATATTACTGCCCAGGCGTAAAATTCAAATATTAATTATGGGAGACAAATGAAGAATTTGAAGCAGAAAAGAATAAAAAAAGGGCCAGGGGCTGTTTCGTTAGTTATTACCAGTGCCTCGACAGTCTATCGCAGCCGCGGCGTGTTGTTGCAGAAGCAGCGACGTGACCTCGGCCATCCTCCCTTTGTAGACGGCGAGATAGAGAGAACGGCACATGTTGCCGACGACCATGCGCTCATGGTCACACTGCAGCGGCGGCGTTGCCTTTGCAGATGAGCCAGCTGGCGAAGCACCGGCGGCGAGCTGGATGGACTGCTGCTGCTGAGGATCCATCCGGCCGGTGAAACGGTTGGCAGCTCGCTGCGCCGCCAGGCGAGTGGGAGGTGGTATATGGTCTTAATTTATTTCTTTGTGGAGAAAATCGGGCAAGAGAGAACGGCCGGGGCCGCTACGTCTAGGTGAATATATAAGGTGAAACCGAGCCTCTCATCTCCGTATGATTCACATGCGCTAACATAGTTCTAAATGCACGCTGACAAGTCGTCACCTTGATGAGCAAGGGCGGTTCCGAGATACGTGCCGCCTTGCAAGATGGCAGACATATGGACATGTACTGATGTACATGGACTGTCCGGCCGGCTAAAAGTCACATCTTGCAGGGAGAATAAGCTACTACGCAAGTAAGGAGTTGTCCACAACACTACGCATACACACATCAACAATTCAACCACTACCACAAACTGAATTTTCTTGGAGACCGAAAATTGCCAATCTATTATCTATTATCAATTACCACTTAAAATATACGGACGAGTTTCGTCCACAAAGATTTTCGTGCGCACGCCTCCGCTTCCGAACCGAAACTCGCGTGCGAGCTTGAGAAGGAGAAGGAGGTGGGAAAGGAAAAAGAGGAAGGACAGGGTTCCAGGTGAGAAAAGCGCAAGAGAGAAAGATCTGGAGGGAGGGTTTAAACCGGTATATAAACAAATTCAGGGTTCCTAATGCAAAACATCATAAATATGAGATTGGGTCAAGGAAAAAAATAGTACAGAAAAAACTTTTTAGGATAAAAATATTAGAAACTCTTAGAGATGACTTTTCTTTATTCCTCCCAATACTTTTTTAGAGTTGCAAAACTTCATGTTTTTAGGACAAAAATATTGGGTACTCTTGGAGATGCTCGAAGGTGAAGACCGGAGAGATAAACACAAGGCGCGACGCGTGGGTGTGGCTCCGTCATGCCGCGCATGAACCGGTGATAAGGTGCAAAGAGAAAATAATAATCTATTACCACTTAAAATATACGGACGAGTTTCGTCCACAGAGATTTTCATGCGCGCACCTCCACGTCCGAACCCAAACTCAGGTGCGAGCTTGAGAAGGAGAAGGAGGTGGGAAAGGAAAAAGAGGAAGGACAGGGTTCCAGGTGAGAAAAGCAGTAAAGAGAAAGATCTGGTGAGAGGGCTTAAATAGGTATAGAAACAAATTCAGGGTTCTTGATGCAAAACATCATAAATATGAGATTGGGTCAAGGAAAAAAAGAAGCACAGAAAAAACTTTTTGGGATAAAAATATTAGAAACTATTAGAGATGACTTTTCTTTATTCCTCCCAATACTTTTTTAGGAGTTGCAAAACTTCATGTTTCTAAGATAAAAATATTGGGTACTCTTGGAGATGCTCAAGAAGGTGGAGACCGGAGAGATGAAGGTGAGGCGCAATGCGTGGGTGTGGCTCCGTCGTGCCGCGCATGAACCGGTGATAAGGTGCAAAGAGAAAATAATAAAGAGAAAAAAATGAAAAATAGTAGTATGGACATTTTATACGTTTCAACAACTAGGGCAAACTATTTTGCCAAACATTTTCTAACAGTACAAGCTAAAGCTAAAAAAAGCTGATTCATGAGATAAGTCACAATAGTTTTGGGTAGAACTGAAGCTCTACTAAACGGGCCTTAATTTGTTCACGTGAAATCAGTTAATCAATATAGAGAGAGAAAAAAGATGCAATACTTAAATAGTTGTCTCTGCCACCTGTCCTAATGCCTCATCATGGTGAGCTATATGGGTCGCCATGGACATTTGTAAAAATTAATGATCCCGGTGGAACATACGAGCATATATACTAATGGAAACCATGCTAACTAAGGCATTGTTCGCTTGTCTTATGAGCCGTACTTTTTCAGCGAACGAATATTGTTTTTCTCTCACAGCAAATCAGCCAACAGTACTTTCAGCCATGGCTTATCTGCCATGCAAACATACCCTAATTATCTCCTTCTATTAAAAAAAATAGGTGCCCAGTTCCTCAAGAAAAAAGGTGGCCACCAACTCCTAAAAAAAGTGGCCAAAGTCAAACGAAATGACTTACAAGTCATCAAAAATCGGATCACGTGTTCACATCTGATAAGATTTTTAATGTTTTCTATTCTATAAATCTATCAATGTAAGTGTAAAAAAAGGCATGTTCCCGTGCAACACATGGGTATTTATCTAGTGAATATAGAAAAACCACCAAGAAAATATTTGTTGGTGATCAACCATCAAGGATGAACCGCCAAAAGGAAAATAGAAATGACTTGGTGGCTAGCCCTCAACGAAGTTGGTGAACATATTTATGCATCCCATTTGAAACAGTTGCACGATAGATCTCTTATATGTGTTGTTTGATGTTGGGCGAAGGAGTAAGAACGTTTAGATAAAATGATAAAATAATTGGAACACGTAAATATATAATAGCGCAATATGATATTTTGAGATGGAGCACTATATGTGCATATATTATTATATATAGATGAATCTCAATAAGAACCAATAAATAAACAATCTTAAAAGAGTGAAGGAACATGGTAGGCTGTGTTTAGTTCCACCAAAAACTTACTATTTCAAAAAAAAAGATTCCCCGTCACATCAAACTTGCGATATATGCATGGAGTACTAAATGTAGATGAAATCAAAAACTAATTGTACAGTTTGGTTGTACTTTACGAGACGAACGTTTTGAATCTAATTAGTCAACGGTTGGACACTATTTGCCAAATAAAGCCAAAACATGCTACAGTACTTTTTTTTACCCTTTTCAGGAAAACTAAACACACCCGTATAGCTTTCATAGTGACACGTGTGACTAGGAAGCGTAATATCACTGGATGTGACATGCGTGACCTTAGATTCATTCGTGGATGCTGCGCGTACGTCCAAGTCCGTTGCCGTCGCCACACCGCGCGTGTCAGCCAAGTTACTGCATGGTCAAGTACTAGTCTGCTAGATTAGGCACAGAGAAATTACGTACCGAAGAAAAGTACGCCGGTAGCCACGCGTGGCCGTGCATCGCATGGCATTGTTCAGATACACACGACCATATGCGTGCACCACAACTACAAGTCGTCGCCGAGTCAAGTCGTCGCATGGCATTGTCCCTGAACCAGCTAGCCTACCTCATTTTTACACAATTTGTTGCAGCTAGCCATCATATTTAGGAGATAAAGCAAGAGATGCCATTCAAGTCAATAGCTAGGATCTATGTGCTTCTCCAGCATCTTCAGCAAGGTACAATTCACGAGTATTTTACCTAATTCCCAGTTTAATCATATGCTTTCAGTTAAAACATCTATTAGTAATATTATTATGAACAGTACTAAAAGATCGATTAAGAGATTAATTAATTTGCCCCCGTCGTTTTTCATCAAAGTTCATATCTTCATGGTGGCTTTACTTGTTTCGTACTCTCGATTTCTTTATAATTTCATCAATGTAGGCAAGCCAAGTTGTCTCCCTCTGGGAGGGCCCGTACGCAGTCACTGAGGCCGATAGCAATTCAACAACATTGTAAGACCTTTTTGCTCATGATGATACACGGTGTTGCAAAATCCTCCTAAAATTCCAACAAGGAGTCAGCGGGCGCTAATATGTATGCAAGTACCTCACAAATCGACAATTGACCCGTGGGACAAAGCTTATAATAAGACAATTTAAAGAAGATTTGTGTAAAGATTTACAAGAAATTCTACGTAATGTTGGAAAACATACTACTACAGAAAGAATTTATAGCAACATCCCTTTTTTTGGGGCGGCTCTATATTAAGCCGCCCCTACAAATGGTTCCCAAACAAGCCGCCTCTACACCAGCCGTCCCTACAAATGACCCTATTTGTAGGGGCTAGAGGCGGCGGGATATAGAGCCGTCCCTGCAAATCGACGCCGAATATTAAAAGTTAAGTACTAAAATTTGAATTTTTTCAAATGACCTTGCATAGAGAAATGACCAAAGTAAAAGTTGTAGATCTTGTAAAGTTAAAGAACTTTGTTGTTTACAACTTTTGCATTTGAAATTATTTACTGTTTCAAAATGCTGTTAAAAATTCAAGTTTTAAATTATGAAGAACTCTGATTTTTCTTTTTAATCTCTGTCTAAAACTTGTAACTAGTCTTTCTCCCTCATACTAACTTCAAATTTGATGATTTTTTTTCTAAAATTTTCTAAAATCATGCTCTATCAATTTATTGTGTTCTTATAGCTATTATTTGGTCATCTTTTCATGTGACTTTGTTTTATCAATTGAAAATTTGAATTCCAAAAAATGTCAACTTCAAACCACATTTTAAAGCAGTAAATGATTTCAAATGGAAAAGTCATGAACATAAATGTTGGAGAACTAGTCAAGATCTACAACTTTTATTTTGGTCATTTCTTCATACGACAAAATGATAATAACATTGTTCACAAATCTTACATATCTCTCGTATAGTTTCATAACTATCGTATAGTTTCATAGCTATAAGAGAGATGTAAATTTGTGAACAATATATACTACCATTTGCTCGGATGAAGAAATGACCAAAATAAAAGTTGCTGGTCTTGATGAGTTCTACAACTTTATTGTTGATGACTTTTTCCATTTAAAATCATTTACTCATTCAAAATGTTGATTCAAATTGCCATTTTTTTCAAATTCAAATGTTGAATTGATAAAACAAAGTCACATGAAAAATGACTAAAATGAAAGTTGTAGTTGTAGATCACGAAAAGTTTTAGAAGTTTGTAGTTGACAACCTTTTCATTTAAGATCATCTTGTCAAGAAAAACTACGTTTGAATTTCTCAAATTTGAAATTTGAAATTTTCAAACGACCTCGGATGGAGAAACAACCAAAATGAAAGTTACAGATCTTGAAAAGTTACAAAAGTTTGTAGTTGACAACTTTGTCATTTGAGATCATTTTGTCAAGAAAAACTACGTTTGGATTTCTCAAATCTAAAATTTGAATTTTTCAAACGATCTCGGATGGAGAAACAACCAAAATGAAAATTGCAGACCTCAAAAAGTTATACAACTTTGTAGTTGACAACTTTTTGATTTGAAATCATATCGTCAAGAAAAACTACTTTTGAATTTCTCAAATTTAAAATTCAAATTTGGTAAACGATCTCGGATGAAAAAACTACCAAAATGAAAGTTGTAGATCTCGAAAAATTATACAACTTTGAAGTTGACAACTTTTTCTTTTGAATTTGTTTAGGGCCTCAAACAATTAATTTAAACTTGGTTTAGGATAATATGTGGGGAAAGAAAATCCATTATAAACACAAGTGAGTGTGAGGTGCAGTGGTAGAGAGGAGGGTACGTGCGAGGGGGAGGTTGCAGGTTCGAATCTCGCCGGCCGCGAAGAGAGATTTTCGCGAGTGGCTGACCGGTGAAAGCCCTAGTTTGGTTTTGGATAATTGATGAAACATATTTGGACTAATCCTTGCATCTAAGTGTGTGACTAGATAGGATGGTTCAATCCAAGTGGTGGAGCAAGATGATGTCCATGGTGATGTTGGTGGGCATGTGATGATGATGATCAATGTGAGGGGGTCGCTGCTATATTGCCACTGCGAGGCCCCTAGGAACACACATAGCAACTCCTTTTTGGGATCTTTGCGTTGAGTTAAACACACATACCCGATACAAGGCATACCGAACAACTCAATTACATACACATTCTAAGTCTCCAACACATAATTGAAATATCATTCATGATAAAATAAGTTTAAGGCAAGAACTACTAATGACACTAACACTCTACCTATTTACTGCCTTCAGTCTAGGTTACATCTCATTTCACTCTTCTACTCATCGGGTCACACGCAGCTCATCTTGGAGGACTTCCAAGATATACTAACCATAGCATTCATCGGAGCTAGTCTCGGAGGAAAACCTTATCAACCTGCAAAACAACTTAACGGCGGCGCCGTGAGTACATTTCATACTCGAAGGACTTAATTTCAACACATAGATATTTGATGGATGCAACATGTATTTAATAAGTGTTCGTACATTTGCAGAAAAGCGCATGATGTTTGTTAAGAGTATGTCACGCTATGCTCCAACACTTAAGGCAAAAGTAGTTATATATCACGGTTAAGATACAATGCTCATATTTCATCAATTACGCTCACTACTACAGAAAGTCAATTCATCGTTGGGACCTTCACCAACGGTTTTGAGATAACCGGCGGTGACATGTATCACCGCCGGCTTATGACCTATGGGGCCTCTCCTAGCCAAATAATTGGCAATGATAAATGCTTTCGCCACTGGCTCGGCATATGATCCAACGGTGAACAAAATGCCAGGCTTCGCCACTGTATCGTACACCCAACCGGCTATGCAACGCTTACCACCATCGGCCATTGATCCGATGCACGACGCGCGAAGAAGGCGTCAATATAACAAGTTTTCACCGCTAGTGCCAAGATTGATGGGCCCTACACAGTAAGATCCGGCGGTGACGCTTATGTAGCACTGCTGGTTCATCGTATGGTCCGACGGTGGAAATCGCAATAATTGAAGACGTCTTCCTGCCCTTTCATGCCGGCGGTGATAAGAAAGTTTTACTGTCGTTTTGTTCGAACACTGAATACCATAATGTAAAATCCGATGGAAAAACTTAGAATCACCACCGCCTGTCCAATGAACCCGGCGGTGACAAAGGGCTGTAAGAGCCATGAAAACCCCATTTCCCTCCTCTTCTTCTTCACACGGTTAACTTTTCTTCAACCGCGGCTCCCCCACCATTTTTGGCGACCGCCAAGCTAGTGAAGGTTGTTGATTTTCGAAGGATGTTCTATGTTGGGTGGTATGTAATTAACAACCCTTTTCATGTAGCTACCTTAGTTTGATCATGTGGTTAAATTGTGACCGAAAATCATCATTCTTCATTTTAGAATGCCTTTTGATTTCAGAGGCGGCTTCTCTGATTCTTGATTGTTGCATGTGCACCAAATTACCCTACAATCAGTATGTATCCTATTGTTTTGATTGTATTAAATTGAATGACACATTAGTTAGTTCAACCTATATCGATCAGTAAAGTTGCATTGTGTTAATCACATATGGATCGTGTGGATGAATGTACTTACTGTCCCGTTCGTGGAAGTCATTGACTCTTTTGTGAATGCGGCCCCTGTGGTTAAATTGTGACTGAAAATCATCATTCTTCCTAAGGGAGTGCTTATTGATTTTTTTTCTGATTGTTGATTGTTATGTGCACACCAGATTATCCTACGGTACGGTCAGTTTGTATCCTCTAGTTTGCTTGTATTAAATTGAATGACTATAGTTGACCTATGTCCCTAAAGTTGTGTTACTTATGGATGGATGTACTTGGAAACTGTAACTGCCGCGTTCGTGGAAGCAATCTGAAAATCTAAGCTAGAATGCCTAGTAATATATCTCACATCATGGAAGCAATCAGAACATAGAAAAGTATCTGCCTGCTCAACCAGTTAAAACACACTTGTTATTGCTAACGCTTGTCACACAAAATAAAAACAGACGAATCACAATAATACATTCAAATGGGTACAAACCCAATTGAGTTCAAAGAGTTATATTGCACAGCAAAAGCAGATAGACTCACATCAAAATTGGACACAATAATATTTGTAACTAAGGGTCTGTTTGCTATATAGGGCCCTGAAACCATGCCATGATTTTTGGAGGCACCAACCAAACAGCCCCTAAATGTTCTTTTCCCAAGTACAGTAGTCAACTAGTAAAAACATTAAATTGCCAATACACATTTTCATCATGTGCTGTGTATCCAAGGTTTGAAAAAAACAATGTGAGTAAAGTAACAATAAGTAGGCAAAGCCCAAGAACAAGAAATAATTAGGGTTTAATTTCAACAACAAATCTTAGTCTAGCACATGTCAATTAACCAAAACTTTGGCAATAACAAGTTAAATTGTGAAGCAAGACTACTTCAGCAGCTTACTGCAATCTAGAATCAAAACTAGGAGGAGGTCCTATTTTTTAGCAGGAGTGAAATGGAAGCGCAACTCCCAAAATACAGATACAGATTCTCTACACAATACATTTAAGATAAAACATGTAAAATGGAAGTTGCAAAGAAGCACACCTCCTTTTGTGACCGGTAACGTAAACTGGGCAAAGGCTGTAAGCAATAACTGCAAGAGCTCTCAGACAAACGCTCCCTAATCTTTGCATCCAAGTCTGCAAATGCAGCATCAAAATCCACAGCCTCCGAGTTCGACGAAGACGGGGCCATAGAAGAAATGTCCTCCGCTGGGAGCCTACATTTTGGCCGGTCAAACAAAATTAGACCATCGATTGATTTCAACGGCGCTGTAAGCAACTGCAGTTCCCCTGTAGGTTCCTCTCTTAGAAGCGAAGTTGCCATCCTCAGGCCACGGTGCACAGACCCAGCCGCAAGGTAATTGATGATGCCCCAAGTGTCCAAGAACCTAACAATCCTACTCAGATCGTACAGTTCAGCTGTGCTCCCAACAAGCCCCTGGCACTCAGCAAAAGCAAGCCTCTTGCTTGGGTTCTCTAAGTACTTAGCAATGACTTTATTCCTTAACATGACATACTTCTTGTTAAAGAATTAGGCAATTTCCAGTTTAAAAGCATGATTAAATCTAGAACATAAATCATGGCAAATATATGAACTAGATTAAACATGTATGACATACTAGTATAGCAGATCAGCATATTCCACAGCATCAACATGACAAGCATTGATAGTCCAGCAGATAGATTAGATTGTATGAACATCAAGATTAGATCAAGAGAATTATATCTTTCGGTTGTAGTAGTAGATGGTGTTGAAGATGTGGCTGGCGATGGTGATGGAGCGAGATCGCTGATGTCGATGTCGTCGATGTTGAAGTCGTCGTCGAAGTCGTCGATGAGAGGCGAAGGAGTATTCTTGATAACGATCCCGCTAGCTCTAGCACGACGAAGCCGACGCGCCGATGCACCCTTTGGAAGACGAGCCGTTGTGGAAGCTTTGAGAGTAGTCGCGCGAAGAACGCTTCCTATAAACCTTATTCGCCTTCTCCCGATGCAGGATCGTAAAGACGAGGGTTCCGGAGACCTGCTCACCCGGTCGCTGGTGCATGCAAGCGATCGGACTGGAGTAGCTACAGCGGCGGCGCAATAGCGAGTAGAGGCAAAAATCCTAGCTCAACTGGATACATTTTGGTGTGGCCGACATGCAACTTGATGGCCAAGAAATCAAAAACGAAAACAGCAAAAGAAGATCACGCTCCCGCAAGGCAAGGAGCCGGATTTCGGCGGACCATTCACGCAGGTGCCGCACACCCGCGCCCCTCGCCCCGCCCCGCCCGGCGAGGCGAGCAAGCACGCACGTGTGGGCTTCTCTTACTCCTCCTCACACTAGACTTAAGGAAGTGAATAGGACTTCCATATTTAAGTATGACTACCTCCACTTCATCAAGGAAGGTGGTACTAAAGAGTTCCCACATCCCCTCTTGCTTACATGAATGGGCTTTTGAGATTTATTAGAAATTTCACAATTGGTTATTGGGCCAAGCCCATATAAATTCCAACAATCCCCCACCAGATCTCAAATACCCATTTAGAGATTTGCCTGTTCTCACTACTGTTTGATATACCAGTGTTTTGGCAGAACTGTGAAGTTGAACTTTCGCCTAGAACCTCAAGCTACACTCATCCACAACTTGAACAATGGACTATGCCTTGAATTGCAAGTTTTGTGCGAATAAGCTTTGCTCAAAGTCAAACTAGTACCTAGCTACCAATAGCCTTACTCTGTAGGTGGAGCATATACGTCGTACTCCCTGGTCTCTTCATGAGCTTACTAGAGACCACCCAAGTCTCATAGACTGCGACGTTATACAGTCAAACTCATATAGGTATGTTCTTTCAAGAATGCTCTGTAGGACAGCATCTTCGCTTGTTAAAGCCAATAGAACATGTTAAGGCATTAGACAACCTACCATACAGTGCCTCAACGCTTTGAAAGTATTGCATCTTCACATAGAGAGGGTTATAATTATACTCTCCTTAGTTTACCAATAGTTTGTTCTTCCCAGATCCTAAGTCACGGGATCTCTAATAAAAAAGGTTGGGTTACTACTACTGTAAACTCATATGGGTCTCAAACCCATCTCCCATGATGCTATTTTTATCACATTCCGTGATAGCCCTTTGGTAAAGGGATCTGCCAGGTTCTTATCTGTTTGCACATAAGCCACAGTGATTACTCCAGAGTTTCTCAACTTCCTGATAGACTTTAAATGTCTTTTAACATGTCTTGTTGACTTCGCATTATCCTTAGCACTATTTACTTTAGTCATCACTGTTTGGTTATCATAGTTCATAAGGGTAGCCGGTATTGGTTTTTCAACCACTGGCAAGTATGACAAGAGCTCACGCAGCCACTCTGCCTCTGCAGAAGCTGTATCCAAAGCAGTAAGTTCTGCTTCCATGGTAGATTTAGTCAAAATAGTCTATTTACTAGACCTCCAAGACACTACGCCACCTTCAAGAGTAAACACATACCCACTAGTGGCATAAATTTGATCAATATCAGAAATTCAATTCGCATCACTATATCCCTCTAACACAGCTGGGTGCCCAGAATAGTGAATCCCAAAACTCATTGTACCTTTGAGATAACGCAAGACCCTCTCAAGTGCATGCCAATGATTATCACCCGGATTGGACATGTACCTACTCAACTTGCACACGGCAGAAGAGATATCTGGTCTGGTTGTGCTAGCTAGATACATGAGTGAACCAATTATCTGAGAATATCTCAATTGATCTCTAGCAATCTTCTTATTCTTTCTCAATGTCACACTAGGATCATAAGGTGTTGAAGTAGGCTTGCTATCCATAAAGCCAAAACGGCTCAAGACCTTCTCAACATAGTGAGATTGTGACAAGATAATCCCACTATCTTCCTTAATCAGCTTAATGTTTAGAATTACATCAGCTTCTCCTAGATCTTTCATGTCAAAACTCTTTGACAAAAAAGACTTGACTTCATTAATAATATCAATGTTTGTTCCAAAGATTAGAATATCATCAACATATAAACATAATATAACAGATTGGCCCCCACCATGTCGATAATACACACACCTATCAGCTTCATTAACAGCAAAGCCCGCACTAGTTAAAGTAGTGTCAAACTTCTCATGTCATTATTTAGGTGCTTGTTTCAAGCCATACAAAGACTTCAGTAATTTACACACCTTCTGCTCTTCACCTTTTACTACAAATTCATCTAGTTGATCCATATAAATCTCCTCATCCAACTCTTCATTAAGGAAAGCTGTCTTCACGTCCATTTGATGAATGAGAAGACCATACGAGGCAGCCAGAGAAAGTAGCACTCGAATAGTGGTCATTCTAGCAACAGGTGAATAAGTATCAAAGAAATCCTCGCCTTTCTTCTGGGTATAACCCTTAGCCACAAGCCGAGCCTTGTACTTATCAATAGTACTGTCACACCCATTTTTAAGGACAAAAATAGGATGCATAAAAGACTCATGTGCGCCCCAGGAAACAGTCGCACACATAAGTTGACAAATTACAAAGTATCATCACAGTGCTTATTACATAACGAATAAGTATTTAAGACATAGTCTTGAACGATAGGTAATAATAACTAATAGTAATTCTTCAGCGGAAACTCCACACAGGGACACGGTTGACTGGTTGACACCAAGACTAGTACTCATTCCGATAATCTTCCTCTATATCTTCATCTGTTATGGTGGAAATAGCAAGAGTGAGTCCATGTCGAACTCAACAAATATAACACAGGGTTCATGAGGCTCAAAAAGGCTAGACATTGTTTAACTGCGTTTAGCTTTTAATCATATATTAGTAATTGAGTAGCATCAAGATAAACCACTTCCCATTAAAAAACCAATGATCAATTGTAATAAGGATAATGAATAGCATTAACATGAGCAAATAATAATCAACAATAATTAAGCATGATATAACAGTTATGATCAACTATTCCATAAGAATCCCCAAGGCCGCTCGTATCCGTGAGCACGACTAGTATACCAGTTTTTAACTCTGCGCAGAGGTGTACACTTTCACTGTGAGTCATGATTTCCAAATGAGTGGGGAGATCAAGCCCAAACACCCGAGAACCATATAAAGCCACTCAAAAGTTCGTCTAACAAGTTAGGGCCATTAGATTCACTCGGCAGGCAGATGTAGAACCCCCCTTCCCTGTGGCACAACAACCGCAGCCTATACACACTAGGCCAGGGGCTCGCACTACACCCAACGTGGCAAGCCATTCTTACGCCATTTAAGGTAACCTCTAACAAGCTAGAAAAGGTCTTTTAAACAACTAAAGCCAGAGCCATTTAGCCCTCACAGCTGTACTGTATATCCCGGTTATCACTTACAGATAAGTCCTTATGGAGAGAAACCAGAGCATCAAAATAATACACATGCTCTAGCCCCCTTTTAACAGTAATAAAATCATCTTAATAGTTGATTGCTTAATCCATTAATCAAATTACAAGATCATTGTTCTTAGTTTAAGCACTAGCAGTAGCTACCCATATGCATTCCCAAGGTTGACAAGGAATCAAGATAACAATCACTAAGTTATAATCTCTAAGGTTGTCAAGGTAAGCACATGCATATGTATGACAATTCAATGTATAGGTAACAAGGATAGTCCTGTGTTATACTTGCCTTGATCAAAGCTTCCCAAGTGATACTACTGACTTGGCTCAAAGTAATACTCCTGATCGTCCAGATACTGCTCACCTTCTATACTCGATCATCAATCAACAACACACATGCATCCAATCAAACAAACACGAAGCAAACCAAGAGATACAATTAGAACAGTACACCAACAGTAACAAAACAGTAATAAAAGTTTATAAAACTCTTCTACACGTTTCTACGATCACACAGACGCAAAGATCACCAAATTCGGAGTTAAAACGTGAAAGTTATGAATTTTCTAAGATTTCCTATAGATAAATAAATACTTAATTATAAACTCGAAAAATAAATTATTAAAACTAACTGTACAACTACACTAACATGTAGAGCTCACAAATACGAACCTAACGCAACTTGAACGGATCAAATCGGAGTTAAAACGAAGATTTTATGACCAAAACAATTCTAGTAGCAAAATTGTAAATATCTGAAAACGTATTTTGACTTAACCGGGAGAGAATACGCTTTCCAAAAACGAGAACGTACTTCAGGAATTATGCTTAGGACGGCGGGTTCTATAATCCAAAAACCTAGGGACTCTTTAGAAAAATTACCCCGCAAAGGGGTAAGTTCTAATCTCGGCCGTTGATCCAAGATCGGACGGCTCGTGTTCATCAGCAACGCTACAGTGATCGCTGGCTCGGCTGCTGGGCTCTCGCGATCGCTGGTGCGGAGGAGGGAAGGCAGCGGCCCACCGTGCGGCCCAGGCGGAAAGGAATGCAGGCCGACCCGAGCGGGCCTTCGGGCCGCCAGGTGAGTAGGTAAGTTGTCTTTTTTTTTTCTTTTGTTTCTTTTCTTTTCTAATTTTCCAAACACATTTTCAAATCAAATTTTCCTAAACCAAATCAAATAAAACAAATATATCCACACCACAAAATAAAATAAATGCAACAGCATGAATGCATCACCAAATAGTTTTAAAATTTTAATTCCCTTTCTCTAAATTATTTAAAATTTATTACTCCTAAAATTTGGGTGTTACAAATTCTACCCCCTTAAAAGAATCTCGTCCTCGAGATTGGACTGCTTACTCAAACAACTGCGGATATGATTTTCTCAATTCATCCTCTCTTTCCCAAGTTGCCTCTGCCTCTGAATATCGATTCCACTGTACTTTGCACATTTTAATAATCCGACTTCGAGTAACTCTCTCAGCAGTCTCCAAAATCTTAATCGGAAACTCTTCATATGTAAGATCCTCCTTAACAGTCAACTCTTCTAAAGGTATCTGCTCCTCAGGCACCCGTAAACACTTCTTAAGTTGTGAAACATGGAACACATCATGTACTCCAGATAAATTCTCAGGCAACTCTAATTGATAAGCAACTTCCCCACGTCTAGTAATAACTTTAAATGGTCCAACATACCTTGGTGCTAGTTTACCTTTCATGTTAAACTTCTTCACACTTTTCATAGGTGTCACCTTCAAATAAACATAATCACCTACCTCAAAAACTAAATCTCTTCTTCTATTGTCAGCATAACTCTTCTGACGAGACTGTGCTACTCTCAAATTCTCACGAATCACTCGCACTTGATCTTCTGCGTTTCTAAGAACATCTGTACCAAACACTTGAGATTCACCTGTCTGATCCCAAAACAATGGAGTTCTACACTTACGTCCATACAAAGCTTCAAACGGTGCCATCTTAAGACTCTGTTGATAACTGTTGTTGTAAGAGAATTCTGCATAAGGCAAACTCTTATCCCAACTAGTTCCATATTGCAATGCACAAGCTCTCAACATATCCTCTAATACCTGATTGGTCCTTTCAGTCTGTCCATCTGTCTGTGGATGATATGCTGTACTAAAATTCAATTTTGTTCCCAAAGATTCATGTACAACTTTCCAAAAATGCGACGTAAACTGTGATCCTCGATCAGATACAATCTTCTTTGGTACTCCATGCAAACAGACTATTCTCTCCATATACAACTCTGCCAATTTTGGTCCATGGTAAGTAGTCTTAACTGGTATAAAATGAGCAACTTTAGTTAACCGATCTACTATCACCCAAATAGAGTCATAACCTTTCTGAGTACGAGGTAACCCCACTATAAAGTCCATACCAACTTCCTCCCACTTCCATTCAGGAATCTTCATTGGTTGCAACAATCCAGCAGGTCTCTGATGCTCTGCTTTCACCCTCTGACAAGTGTCACACAATGCCACATACTCAGCCACATCTCGCTTTAATCCAACCCACCAATATTTCTGTTTCAGATCCAAATACATCTTAGTACTACCAGGATGAATAGAATAAGCTGACTCATGAGCTTCGCGAAGAATTGCCTGTCTAACAGTTTGATCCTCAGGTACACACAGCCTCTTTCCAAACCACAAAATTCTATTATCATCCATCCGAAAGCCTGGTGACTTACCAATTACTATATCTTCCGCTATCTTCTTTAGTTTCTCATCTTTCAGCTGACCCTTGTAGATTTCTTGCTCTAAGGTAGGCTCTATCACTAATTCCATTGTATTAGTAACAATGTCCAAATTCAAATATTCAAATTCAGCACATAACTCACTAGTCATAGACAACGTCTGTATCTCATTGGCATAACTTTTCCTACTAAGGGCATCAGCTACTACATTAGCCTTACCAGGATGATAGTGTATCTCAATATCATAATCCTTAATCAACTCTAACCATCTGCGTTGCCTCAAATTCAGATCTGACTGAGTGAAAATATACTTCAAACTCTTATGATCAGTGTATATATCACTCTTATGTCCAATCAAATAATGTCTCCAAATCTTTAAAGCATGAACTACAGCTGCTAACTCCAAATCATGTGTAGGATAATTCAACTCATGCTTTCTCAACTGCCTAGATGCATAAGCCACAACTCTGCCTTCTTGCATAAGAACACATCCCAAACCTTGACGAGAAGCATCACAATAAATAGAAAACTTCTTACTCAAATCTGGCAAAACCAAAACAGGCGCTGTAGTCAACCTCTTCTTCAATTCCTCAAAACTAGATTGACATTTATCTGACCACATAAACTTGGCATTCTTCTTTAACAGAGATGTCATAGGTTTAGCATGTTTAGAAAACCCTTCAATGAACCGTCTGTAATATCCAGCTAATCCCAAGAAACTACGAATCTCGCTAACATCAATAGGTGGTTTCCAATTTACTACATCCTTTACTTTACCTGGATCCACTGATATCCCTCCATTAGAAACAATATGACCAAGGAAAGAAACTTCCTTCAACCAAAACTCACATTTACTTCGCTTCGCATACAGTTTATGCTCTCTAAGTTTCTGCAATACCAACCTCAAATGTTCAGCATGCTCTACCTCTGTCTTGGAAAATACCAGTATATCATCAATAAACACTACCACAAACTTATCCAAATATTCCATGAACACCTTATTCATCATGTACATAAAGTATGCAGGTGCATTGGTCAATCCAAATGACATAACAGTATACTCATACAATCCATACCTTGTAGTAAAAGCTGTCTTTAGAATATCAGAAACACGAATCTTCAACTGATGATAACCAGAACGTAAATCAATCTTAGAGAACACACAAGCACCTCTCAACTGATCAAACAAGTCATCAATCCTAGGCAAAGGGTACTTATTCTTGATAGTTACCTCATTTAGTGACCGGTAATCAACACACATCCTCTGACCGCCATCTTTCTTATCAACAAAAATAACTGGTGCTCCCCAAGGTGATGAACTAGGTCGAATAAAACCTTTATCTTGTAATTCTTTAATTTGTTTCTTAAGTTCTTCTAATTCATCTACTCCCATCCTATATGGTCGTTTGGCTATAGGTGCAGTTCCAGGAAGTAATTCAATAAGAAATTCAATGTCTCTGTCAGGTGGCATACCTGGCAATTCATCAGGAAAGACATCCGGAAATTCCTCAATCACTGAATTCTCCTTAATAGTATCTTCAAGCTGATTCACCATAGCGGTTGGTTGCTTCTGCACTGCTACATCCACATTGATTTTATCTCCATTAGGTGCAGTCACAACTACCACTTTCTGCTGACACTGAATCTCTGCCTGATTTTGCTTCATCCAGTCCATACCCAATATCACATCAATACCAGATGTCCTCAACACTATAGGAGTTATCTTAAACTCTACCCCCCTTAATACCATACTAATTGGAAGACAACAATTACTGGTTTGCATGGTACCTCCAGGTGAATTTACTAAGAGAGGTTCTTTCATAGCTAGCATGGGTATACTATGCATTTTAACAAAAATGTTGGATATGAATGTATGAGAGGCTCCAGAGTCAAAAAGAACAGTTGCGGGAGTGGAATGTACATTGAACGTACCAATCATAACTTCTGGTGCATCATGAGCTGTATCAGAAGACACGTGATTCACCCTTCCAGTACCAGATTGCCTCTGGTTGCTCTTCTGGCTCTGAGGAGTCTGCTGGTTCTGCTTCTCAGGACAATGGTAAGACATATGCCCCTCTTTACCATAGACAAAGCATCTAGTAGGCGTGCTGGGAGCACTATTCTTCATGGGAGTAACATTGGAATTTCCAGTACGAGGAGTCTGTTGCCCAGTCTGCTAATATTGTTGACGCTGTGGATATGATGAACGCTGTTATGACTGATTACTTTGCCAATTCTGGGACCACCTCTGATTCGGATTGCGATTCCATTGACTAACCGGTCCCTGAAACTTCTGATGGAAACCATGCTGAGAATTAGTGCGTTGATGGTTGTTGCTTCGTGAGCTTTGTACCTTCATCTTCCTCTTCCTGTCCATCTCTTTGCGCTCATTATCAAGCACAATAGCTTTATTTACCAGCTCTTGAAAACTAGCATAGTTGTTCCCCTTCAACTGCAAGCGAAGATCATAATAAATTCCCTTCAAGAAAAGACGCTGTCTGTCTGCATCTTCCCTCACTTCATTAGGAGCATAGCGAGCCAACTGGGTGAACCTGTCATGATATTCACTAACGCTCATCTGTCCCATCCTAAGGTTTCTGAATTCTTCCTGCTTCAGCTCAATTATACCTTCAGGAATATGACGAGCTCGAAAATCTCTAATAAACTCATTCCAAGTGATAGGAGGAGCATTGTCAGGGCGTGCAGCTTGATACGACTCCCACCAAGTCTGAGTTGTCCCCTGTAACTGACCAGATGCATATAACACCTTCTCCATATCATTGCATTAGGCTATATTCAGCTGTTTCTCCACTGCCCTCACCTAATCATCTGCCTCTAAAGGATCAGTAGCATGAGAAAACACTAGAGGGCGTCCCTTCAAAAATTCCCCACGCTTATCCCTCACTTGCACAGGCGGTGGTCCTCCTGCAGGGGGATTGTTCTGCATGTGCTGCATAAACATCTGCATCATCTGGTTCTGAGTTTGCATGAGTTCTTCCATAGTAATGGGTAGGTTAGCACCTCCACGACCTCTGCCACGTCCTCTGCCTGACATCTGTTTCCAAAAACACAGAAATTGAAATTCAGTACGATCCGAGATGACGTATTCAATAGATAAGCAAAATCTGATTTTTCTGAGCGAACTCCAATTTCAGCAACTCAGTAAAACTGTCATATCTCGAGCTACAGACGTCCAATTCAGATGATCTTTACATGGTTGGAAAGCTTACAAAATTTTCTACAACTTTTATTCACAACACTTTTTCTGATTCTGTCAATAAATTGGCCAAAACTGAACTTAACCGAAACTGTTTCAGAATTCCAGACTGTACAGTAACTCCAACTTAGAACAGATATATCTCTTAGCTCTTAATAGATATTAAAATAATTCTTGCGGGATTGGAAAGATATAGAAGTCTGATTATTCCCAGTAAAATTTCTTAAATTTCTCATGAACGGATTTTTAAGTTATTTCTAAAACATCCCAGACTGATCCAAAAATCAGCAAAGGACAGAACTAAGTTAACCTCATATTCAACTAATATATTTTGATCAAACTTAATATTCTCAACCATGGAACTTGTAGACATGTCTACAAAACTCCAGCACATATTACAAAGATCCAAATCACACATTATCATAATAACAATCCATCAATCATACAATTGTTCACACCACAAACTGACTCTTAAAACAATCCAAACTTAAAATTAACTCGCAACTACTATCGTTCCTATTACATAGGGATTTTTCCTATTTCCTAATTTAAGCTTCTCATAAATCTTGGGATGACCTAACTCCGCCCTTAATTGGTCAATCTCCTTATAAGCTTGCTCCTTAAGTTCTTTTTCCTTCAGCAACTCATCCTTCAAATCCACCTCATGGAGAGCCAATTCACGAGCTAATCCCACCGTAGCTTGTAAAGTCAAGGAGGAATCATCTGCAAGCGGCACGGTCCAAATACCCTTGTCATGTAAGAAACAAGGAAAATGCCGGAGTGCACCCTTTAACGTCTTGTCCGAGCGTAGACCATGGTAGTAAACGAATGCATTGAAAGCGACATCCTCCATGCTTGTCTCCACGGTTGCCCGACTCACTCTGGTAATGAACTTTGACTCCACCTCAGACTCCTTAGTGGTAGGATCCCTTTTCTTAACCCATAACTCCGTTTCCCAATAGGAATCCATCCATGGATGACTATACTCTGCACTGCGATACTCTAACGTAGCTTCCCAGTCGTAGTAGTAGTTGTCCAAGGTTCTTGTCAACATGTCATGGAAGAAATCATCAGCTTTAGGAACCATGATATGAAACTTCGTAGTCCACCCCATAACTACATTCTCCATTGGTGTATCACCAACTCTTGATTCAGCATCAGATAGCTCTTGATCACCATCTTCATACGGCTCCTGAGGTTTGAAACGGGCAACGTACTGTGCAGCTAACAGACAAGGATAAGGAGACATCTACAAGATTTAGACATAGATTAGATAGAATCAATGTATTTTCGCAATAGAATAAAGTAGAGGAAGCATAAAACTTTAGTAATTAACAAGGTGAAAAGAGGAAGCATGAATTAAGTGAAGTATGGATGCAATTAACGACCATTCTAACTAGGCTCGTGTCCTACAGTCAACACGGCTCTGATACCAATCTGTCACACTCATTTTTAAGGACAAAAATAGGATGCACAAAAGACTCATGTGCGCCCCAGGAAACAGTCGCACACATAAGTTGACAAATTACAAAGTATCATCACAGTGCTTATTACATAACGAATAAGTATTTAAGACATAGTCTTGAACGATAGGTAATAATAACTAATAGTAATTCTTCAGCGGAAACTCCACATAGGGACACGGTTGACTGGTTGACACCAAGACTAGTACTCATTCCGATAATCTTCCTCTATATCTTCATCTGTTATGGTGGAAATAGCAAGAGTGAGTCCATGTCGAACTCAACAAATATAACACAGGGTTCATGAGGCTCAAAAAGACTAGACATTGTTTAACTGCGTTTAGCTTTTAATCATATATTAGCAATTGAGTAGCATCAAGATAAACCACTTCCCATTAAAGAACCAATGATCAATTGTAATAAGGATAATGAATAGCATTAACATGAGCAAATAATAATCAACAATAATTAAGCATGATATAACAGTTATGATCAACTATTCCATAAGAATCCCCAAGGCCGCTCGTATCTGTGAGCACGGCTAGTATACCAGTTTTTAACTCTGCGCAGAGGTGTACACTTTCACTGTGAGTCATGATTTCCAAATGAGTGGGGAGATCAAACCCAAACACCCTGTTTGGACAGACAAATATCATGTTTCTCTGCCACAAAGAAAAAATAAAATGTGCGGGCGTGCCAGTGTACTAAAGTACACAAAACAAACAAAGAGAAGGGAACACTGAATTTATTCATATTTATAGAAAATACAAACAGAGGTTCCCTTATATAAATGCACGCTCCATAGCCTGCTGGCAGCGATCTAACTTAGGCGACGTAGTCTTCATGGTTCCTGGGGCCTCGAAAGGCTCCCAGTTAATTACCCCTGTGAGTCAAGCTCACAGAGCACCTCTGATTAAGCTGCGTTGGTCATCGTCTTCAATCTTCACTTCACGTCTCCATGCTTGTGTGTTGGTGTAGATGTGGGTGGCGTCGGCATGTCTATGGCCTCGTTGGTCCATGAGCCGGTGTAACATGACTGAAATATGAGTCATGCCGCCTGCGTCGTTCGCCTCGTCGGTGTCGAACGACACATAGTGTTGTGGTAGGAGCACTTGCATGGTTGGTGTAGCTTGGACTGCTTTGGACTTCCTTGGCAACGTTGTCGTGGTACTTTGTGGAACTTGATCACGTGGAGTTGTTGAAGTTGTAGTAGTTGATGAAGACTTGCATCCGGCATGGTAAATGCATTTATGCATCTGCCACCGCCCTGTAGACGTCCATGCATAATTCCTCGATGTATATTGCACAGCATATTAGATGTAATATATATACGAGGATGCTAGAGAGATTAGATATTACATAGCCGCCGCCATTAATAATCATGCATGGCCGACAAATGATGGTTACAGACGTGGCATATCAGGTGGTGAGCGTGTCCTATCGCCAGGCAGTTAGCTGTGTATGCACGAAGGACGTGCTCGTGCATCTCCGCCGGACTTGGCCAGCGACTCCAGGTGTGTATGCGTGCGATAGATAGACGCGCTGCCCTCATGCTCCGGCCCTCGCCCGTGTACACCCGGCAGCTGTGTCCATCGTTCGGACACCGGCCTTCTGCACGCGCCCGCAACCACGGCGCGGCGTGGGTCTTCTCGTCTCAGGGCACGCCGCAGCGATGTTCGGCTTCCTGTCTCGATGGGTTGCACCTCCCAGTGTCGTGTCGTTGGTGTAGGTCGATGCTGATAGTGTAGATGACGCCGCCGTTATCGATGGCGTCGCTCTCGGCTCAGGCACAGTCGTCCGGCATCTCGGGGTGGTCGAGCGTGTGGTGCCATATATGCATGCAAAGCCTGTCTAACTGTGACCGTCGGCCGGCGCGGCGTGTCCAGGTGTAGCCTGCCTCGTCGTAGGTGGCACCTGACGGCGGCTGCCTGAAAGTCCGGCGCCTCTCTGTTAATGGCAGCCGTCATGCGGCGACCGGAACGAACCGGTTTCATGCGTAGCTCCTTGAGCGGCGGCGCAGCTGGCTACTGCCTCCTTCCGTCGAAGGGAGTCGACCCGCTCCGGGCCTCTGATAGATGGCGCCCTGCTGGCGGCTGCCGATCGGCCGGGCATGATTAGCTAGCCGGATGCAATTCCGCCTGAGGTCGTGGCGATGCAGAATGAAGTTAGGCGAGTGGCCACCGACTCGCGATGTGCCTCCTGCCGCCGACGGCCTGCCTGTGATGAATCTTGGCTGGCCTTCTTGACGACAGTGCTCGTGGATGCATCTTGACCGGCGGCAGCGTGGTGGCCTTGGCGCAACCGGGTGGCGCACGTAGCTGGCTCCCTTCGTGCGGCCGGCTTGGATGGATCTCATTCCCCTTTCTTGTGAATGGTTGGGGTCCTTTATATAGGCAGGCAATTAGGGTAGCAGCTGGCTCTCTCGGCTGCACGCGCGCCGTCAGAAAGTTGTTAGCAAGCGCGAGATATCTGGAGCCGCCGGCTCCTTTCTTCACACGGAAGTAAGGGCACGTAGTTATCTTCGTGCGTCAGTTATCTCTTCTAGAAAACTCACATTTTATTTCCTAGTAAAAACCGGACTCGGCTTATTAATCAGCGAGATATTTGCTGGCCACACGTATACGTACGCGATTACTCCATCTAAAGACTGAACCCACCTCGTACTTCTCCCCTGCAGTCCATGACATGTGGACCTTTGCATAACGTGAACAATTGAGAGTACGTACATATAGGTGGTTTAACGGCGTGTGGCCAATATACGTACGCTGCCTGGTGATCAACATACGTATTTGTCCACCATATTGTACACCAAAGGCCAGGCCTTCTAGAATGTTTTGGGCTACTCGGCGAGCTGCTCCGTACCGTACGTGCATCTGGCCAAAGATCCAGCTGAACCCGTTGCGCCGGTGTCTAGTAGACTCAACTGGCGTATAAAAATACGTGACACGGACCGGCGTAAGTACAAACTCTACAGCCAGTTCCGGAAATATTCAGACGCACATACACATATTTAGACGCACATACACATTATGACTGCATCTGTTAGCTTCTCTTATTTGCATGTTGCGAGCATCCCTACGTATATGTATGGACCTGTACCACGTATACTTGCTAGCTTCTTGTTTTCCTCGTCTCATGTATATGTGAGACCAAGGCATCAGGCCATCAAGTGAGCCTCATCAGCCACACACAGCCAATTGACACATGCATGGCCGTGTAGTACGTGAAAGTATAGATTAGCTGACAAGTTAACTGTTACCTCCTTCTTCTAGCATGTGTACATATGCGCATACGCAATGCATGAGAATACAAGAGGAGCATCACTGCTTCCATTCTTCTTGTTTCTTAACAGCATAAATAAATGATGTACCTATAAAAAATATTGTACAAAATCTCGTCAAACAAATGCCCCCCACCAAGTTGAGTTTGAATTGTGGAGCAAATTCGAACTCGACTTGGTGAAAACAATTTGACTGAGATGGCGCAGCAAAGCTAACTACAGCCTTGGATTTGATGAATTTTTTTTTTCAAATTTGAATTCAGTTCATGATCTTTATTTTAATATAGGGCACTATTCGTGCTCCCTTCTATTCACTTATAGATATATTGCATCATGCTTGAATTGATCAAACATGTATATTTCTGATTGCTCATGGTACTGGTGCATATACTTGATGCCACCTCGTGAACTATTGCCGTAGAGTAGGTGCGGATGCCGGATGGTCGTCAGGAGTTGCCGCACCAAACATTGCCGGTTCCTACAGCTGCTGGGGATAGTGAGAGTCGTGGCGCCGAGTTTGCCGAGCTGCCATATGATCAGCACAGGAACAGGGCGCATCCGAGTTGGAGGAGGTCTGCCGCCGCTTGACCTCTGCGCTCGTCGTAGTTGAGGCTGTTGGTGAGCAACATGAATGGTTGATCCACCTCGCCATCGAAGTGACACGCCCGAGCGAAATGCTGAGCTGCCGAAGTAGTCACAGAGTTGACGCAGTGCCCGTCGACGAGGGAGCTGCTAGATTGCTGTTATGAGGGGCTGAGGGCATCGATGCCCAATGTCATCTAGCGTTAGACAGAGAAGTCTAGGCTTAAGCCATAGTTGATGGAGGATTGACGCCAGCCTCTGTTCGGAGCCCGTTGAAGCGATTGAACTTGAGCAGCCTCTGAAGGGATCTTTGTGGCAGCGGTGATGACCACCTCTTCATCGAGGCAGTGCATGGAACACCGGGTGTTTGCAGCTCATGGTACACAGTCTGGCCTGCTCAATTGACCGGCCGTATATTCCTTTATTATGGAGTACAGGAGTAGGCATATGATTGTATTACGCGCTAATATCTGGGGAGTATATGCTCATGCATCATCTTTGCACCAGCTAATCACCCAGTACACGGTTATGTGAAGGAGCATGCATGCAGTTTCTAGCTTCCTTCCCTTTCTTGTCCCGCTTCGATAGTACTCGTTATCAGACCATCGGGAGCTAAGGCGTTTGGTACACTGTGTTCTTCATTGATTCAGTGCAGAGACGCCACACGGAGTAGCTGTCACATGAACCAGTCTGCCAGTGCAAGTGCAGCTAGTAATGGTGTTGAAAGAGATACATGAACATACGCATACACACTTTAGCACACGAAAATGACATGTCTAGCAATTTTCTTTCACCGTCTTCTTGATAGCACCAAATTATACGATATACACGCACTCACTTGAGACTTTTCTAGGCAAAGTCTCATCAAGTACATTCATGCATACATTCTTCCTGCCTGCTAGTTTCATACGTCTACGACCAGCAAGCTAGCGGAGCAGCTTCATCTCAGGGCATGCGTTGGCACATGTGCTCTCTGCTCATGTCTAGCGTGATTTTTACCGTCATAGCTGGGCAGGTCTTGTTCTGCCGGGGGCATGCTTGTCAACGTCGGCCAATTGGTCACTGTTGGCATGTATATATGCGGCGGTAGCTGGACCACTGATGCGGCGTCTTCCGTGTCTTGGACACTTGACGTTGCCACCGTCGTTGTGAATCCTGCTTGCGTCCCGTCCCTAGGTTGCCGTGGCGGCATCTCTCTTAACAAAGGGCACCTTTGTCAAGGATGCTCCTTGGTCGAACTCAGAGGGGGAAACAAGAAGCGAAGAAAAACAAAACGGAAAAGAAGAAAAGTAGAAGGAAAAACAAAAACAAAGAAAAAGAAAAGAAGCCGAACCTTGGTGACGCCGTGTCAACTCCAAGGGATGGCGTGGAGACTTCCGTTGGAGCCATGTTATGGTGTCGGCCAGCAGAAGATGTCGAACTCCGTTGGAGCCGCGTTGCGGCATCGGCCAACGGGACATAGAACTCTGTTGGAGCCGCGTTGCGGCGTGGGCCAACGGGACGAAGAACTCCGTTGGAGCCGCGTTGCGGCATCGGCCAACGGGACGTAGAACTCTGTTGGAGCCGCGTTGCAGTGTCGGCCAAACAGGATGAAGAGCTCTGTTGGAGCCGCGTTGCGGCATCGGCCAACAGGACGTAGAACTCTGTTGGAGCCGTGTTGCGGCATCGGCCAACGGGACGTAGAACTCTGTTGGAGCCACGTTGCGGCATTGGCCAACAGGATGAAGAACTCTGTTGGAGCCGCGTTGCGGCATCGGCCAACAGGACGTAGAACTCCGTTGGAGCCGTGTTGCGGCATCGGCCAACGGGACGTAGAACTCTGTTGGAGCCGCGTTGCGGCATCGGCCAACAGGATGAAGAACTCCGTTGGAGCCGTGTTGCGGCATCGGCCAATAGGAAGTATTGGGGCTTCATTGGGGCCGTGTTGTGACATTAGCCAATGATGTGTCCATCAGGTCTGTATGGCAGTGGTGGCCAGTCGGACGCCCTCAAATCATCTTCGCCTTGCGGTGCAAAATCCGTGTGACTTGGCGAAGAAGCTTTATCAATTCCGACCGACCACAATTGTCATTGTGCATTGTGGCGGGAGCCTGTCGGATTGAAGGGTTTCACAACATTGACGCGATCCGCACTGGTGCGCCAACACTGCTCCCAAAAGCGTGGTTTATCAACCCGACGACCACTGTGTATGGTGGTGTGAAACGGTCGAGTTGAAGGGTTTCACAACACTGGCACTATCCGCACTGGTGCACCAGCATTGCTCCCAAAGTAGCGAAGCGATGGACCTGCAACACTACTTAAAAGGCTAGCATGTCCAAAATAATTGACATAGCTAGGGTAATGTGATGATAATATAATTAAAATCATTGAAATAAGGGAATGGTATTTGTGTGTGTGCTTTTTTAGAAAAAAAATGTTGGCTCTCCCATTGGTGTCAGCTATACGAGCAGCTTGAGATGAGACAGCCAGGGGACATAACCATTAGACGCCGTTGCATGACCAAGGCAACATGGCTCCCACGACTTTGCTCCATTGTGTGTTTGAATGTGTGGACTTCTGCTTTGATGTTTCCACTGGGATGAAGGGAATTCTTGCATGAGACTCCCTTGCATTGAGTTGAACCACAGCCTACTCGCGCTCTCTAACATGGAGGCGTAGGTATGGCTGAGTTGGTGTTGTGTTGTGGGTAGCGGCTAATGAATTCGCCATTACTTTTGCCGAGGACGGTGAATGACTATCTCCGCCTTCCACTTGATGTTGAGCTTGATGTGAGCTTGATTGAGCTCATTTGGCAGGGATTCGGTCACTTCTTTGGAGACCCTTTTTCTTTCCTGCATCTTTTTTTCTTGTTTTTTTTTTGTTTTTTTCTTGGAGCTTGCTTCAGCATCCTAGGAACTTGGAGGGTAGCCATTCACCTTTGTGTAGCTAGGTGAATCCTCGCTGGCGTTGTGTTTTTTCTTGGTCCCTTGTTGTCACCTTCCAGGGTGGCAAGTGGCTGCACACTTAATGCAACTTGTGTTGCACCAGGTAGCCCTTTTCTTGCTCTTCTTCTACGGTCTTCCCCGGAGTGTGTGTCGCTTCATGTTGGGAAGCGCGAGCAGTGTGGTCGCCTCGCTGCTTAGGAGTGACCCAAGTCATCTTCCCACTGCCCCCAGTGGAAACACGTTCGGCGTCTGTCGTGTGTTCCGTGAAATGGCGGCTCATCGCGGGATCCATGCACCAGGTTGTTGCCCCCGGCCCTTTTGGTGAAGCCCCAAGGTAGCCGAATCTTCTACCGCTGTAGCTGGAGTCCGGTAGGTAGAGCCTTTTGGGTTTTTTTTGTTTTTTTAGCAAGGTGAGTTATGTAATGATGAATGCACATTGACCATCACAAGTTAAGGAGAAAAAAAAAATTACGCAAAAGAAAAAAAAATCAAGAACCTCCCGTCGATGTGGACCATCGGCTGATGATGTTGGAGGTGATGACGATGCCTTCTGCGCATAGATGCTCGCAGAGGCGCACTATTGCTCTTAGTGCTGTCGTTATTGAAGGAGGTGTGATGCTACTCCTAGGAATGTTGATGTAGATGACCACGCCCTTGCGGTCGGTGGTGTAGAGGATGATGCCGGAAGAACGTCAGCACCATAGAATACCGGGGAGCTATGATGCTGCCCCCAGGGCGTTGTGGATGTAGAAAGATGTCGGAAGAAGAACATCGATGCCGTAGGACACCGGGGAGCTGGCTATGGTTTTGCCCCCAGTGTGTTGTTGATGTAGAATACGGGGCCGGAAGAACGTCGGCGTCGTAGGATATCAGAGTGGTGTGGTCACCCCTGGTGTAGGTGATGTCGAGGGCAGCACTCGAACAACACGAACACCGTTGGATAGAGGAGCTGAGTAGTAGTACATGCCACCCTGGTGTGGTCCATATCGAAGACGGCACCAGAGAAGAACGTCGGCACCATTGAAGACCGAGGAGCTATGACGCCGCCCCGGGTGTTGGTGTAGGAGATCGCACTAGAAGAAGGTCCGCGCCACTTCTACATGGGATGCTCCGGCCAAACAGCAGAGCTCGGCCAACGCCACGGGTGTGCTCTCCTCCCGTCGTGCTCAGACGTGCAAGATCTTGGACGGACGCATGCTAAGCGTCGTCACTAGGCGCCTTGATGGCAGGCTGCCGATTACTGGTGAGCTGCATCCTTCATGTTTATCGGGCGCTAGTGTTGGGCTCGGACTCAGAGCAGCAAGGCTCTTAGTTGGTTAGCTTGGTAGCACATATACATGCATACATAAAAATTCCACACATGTACGAACCAAGCTTGCTAGTAGCAACATATACATGCACATATCGCCCTTGCCTTGCGTGTATGAGCACATGCAAATGCTCAAGCTCCTGGACCCACGTTGGTGTCATCTATTCGCGGTGATGGGCCTCAACATCGCATTGCGCCGTGTTGATGTTGTCCATTAGCGCCTCCGGCAGGCCGCAGGCAACAGCCTTGTGCTGTCAGCTTGGACTAGAGCCGCTGCCATGTGGCTTCCTTAAACAAGACCGCTGCCATGTTGACGGGGCCATCGTCCCACGGCCGTCGGCGCCTTTCTTGCACTGCGAGGACACATCGGACGAGAGCTCGATGGAGTCCAGCACTCTAGCTTGGTGCTTTTGGAGCGTCGGAGCTTTATCAACAGAGCTCCCAGAGTCGTGGCCTCCGTCATGAGCTTCTCGCGTTGACGTAGATGTTGTGTTGTGTCCTCCGCCTAGCAGCTCGGCGAGCCCATAAGGCTGCCGCGTGCATCCCATGGAGTTGTCAGGCTCCTCCACGCGCGATGAAGCCTACTGCTGCCGCTCCTGGCGCTAGCGGTGCAGGGACACATTGGTGACGTAGATGGTGCAGGGACACGTTGGTGACGTAGATGGAGCCGCAATAACGCCGCCCGCCCCGTTGGTGTCCGCTGTCGCAGCGCGGCTGCAACATCACTTTCGCTCGCCTATGCACAACGAACGGTGTAGTGAACATATACGTGTGGTGTAACAGCTAGGGCCCCACGAGTCCTCAAGACCATTGTACTGATCTCTTCGTGTTAGCATCTCGCACGTATATATGTGCATGTACATGCATAGGTCATACAACCATGTACACACCTACATACAGGAGCCTGTTATTAGCTTCAGCTTTGTTTGTTGTAGTACGTCCACGTGCGTCCTCATCAGGGGCTGCTCCGTGTGTGCGTGCTGTCGCTAGCACAACACAAGAGCATCCCGGCGCTTCCTGCCGACCTTGTCAACTCCTGGCTCCAAGTGATGGATCAGAGTGTTGTGGGTGGAGAAGCCCGCCGATCGCATCGCTCGGTATAGCATGACGCATCACAGGCACGAATGATCGTTGTTCGGGGTTGCTATCTTTGACGTTGTGGTGGCTTGTGCACCAGAAGTCGGTGCAGCTAGTGCGCGTGACTGCGCTACCTTCGTGTGGTCGGAGTCGTTCCGTATGAGCGCCATGCAGGTGCGGCTGCTAGCGCCGTTGCATCTCTCAGATGGAGGCATTATTGATGTACACCAGCTCGGTTTCGTGGGCTCAGCTCCAAAGTTGACGAAGTTGCCATCCCATGGGGCGTTGGTGTGACGGAGCAGAGCCTAGCGACTACTCCGTGCACCCGTAAGTCGCCGGTGTAGTGTAGATGTGCGCATCTTGTTGGTAACCTCCTTGCCTCAGACGGTCGCTCCTAGCGTCGAGTGATGGCCTTCGGGTAAGTGCCGGTCACTGACATGTTCCTTCACATGGTCGCTCCTCTAGCTCTTAGTGGCGCTCGCTCTCCATCCGGTGGACAGCAGACATACTGCCAACCGACGCGAGCTGCAGCTGACGAACATGAAAGGCTCGAAGGCCGAGACAAAAATGTCCCCTACTTCATGAACGGCCTCAACTTTTTTTGATGTGCAGCCAACACAGCGCAAAGCATGCATGTGCACAGCTAGCTTGTTAGCTCCTGCACGCCAAGTGTAGGAAGAAGCTGCCTGTCGCATTGCTCTATCAGGCATGTTCCTCGTTCATCAACCAGGGCGTCCCACTCACCCCAGGCAGCCTTGCGTCGTGGCGAACGGGCTTCCTTGCCTGACCTCCCACTAGAGATGACGCGTCCAGTAGATGGACCCCAGCGCATGTGGTGCCTAGTTGCCGTGGACGCCGAGCAGGACACATCCTCACGCAGAGATGTCATAGGAGCCAGGTGAGGAACGTCATTTGGCGCGACGGACTGCGTGTTCTCTCAGCGGCGCGGCGCAGCAAAAATGCGGCCGCCTTCATGCGGCGAACGTGCATGTCTCGATATCAAACGCCTGGGCTTCCTGGCTTGCTAGTGAGCTTGAGAGGTAGCGATACGGCTTCCTTCCTAGCTTGTGACCTTGTGCAGTAGCAACGCATGCATGCAAGTGCATGCACAATATTGCACGTACATCCATGCATGGCTAAGCACGCACGAACTTGCTCGTTTGCGGCAAACTTCGTGTCCAGCGTGCTCGCTTGCCGGCGTGATATGATGGAATAAGCATGAGGAGGACGCACCTTGTTGCTGGGCGACGGGCATGTCGCTCCGGCAGGGAAAGTTAGGCGCGTGAGGCGTCGCCTTCGTGCTAATGACGCCGGAAGCTTGTCGCGGCCACCGCCGAACTGCTTCTCTCTCGTGCGTAGTTGTCTCCGTGCAGATGTCCGCTAGCTCACCATAGCCAGAGACTATGTGGCCTCACGTGGAGCCGGCATGCTGCTCTGGCTGGCTTCTCTTCACGTTGTCATCTCCGGCCAGCGCATCCCTCTGGCTTTGCTATAGATGAACGTGTAACTTGCTGACGTCGCAGTCGTGTTGACGAAGCGCAAAGTCTCATAGCCTATGACTCCCGTCTGCGTGGTGATGGTGTCATCGATGGCTATGGACTCGATCATCTGCCCGCATGATGCGACCTCTAATGGCCACGCCGGGGCTGCTGAAGCTAGCCACGCACGGTGGCATAGGTCAGCTATATGCTAGGTCGTACACGCGCTTGTGAGGCAAGCCACATGCTATATGCACCTTCATCTTGACTCAAGGGACCGTTCCGTTCCTCTAAATAGCGCAGCATAACACTGCTACCGAAGCTTGGACGGCCCTGGTGCGATGACTTGCGCGTTTCTTCAGCGGTTGTGCAGCTAGCGTGAGCCCTTGTGTCGCCGTGAAGATCAGGAGGCTGCCCCAGCGACTATATAGGGCTCGATGCAATGAGTCCTGGCTGAGGACCGTCGACGGCACCTGTCAAGGCGCTGGTGTAGATGGATGCCAAGCAATGAAGTTGCCACTCTCAACCTCGGTGACATCTTTCGTGATGATGACGGCTTGGTGAAGTCTGGACTCGGTGGCTTGCTTGGGGCGCCAGTAGAGCATTGACATGTTCCTCGTCACGGCCAACGGTATAGCACGATACTCCTGCCCCCAGCATGGAGTTGAGCTGCGATCGATGGCCTTACATTGACACGGACGGACATGAAGCGCTTGAGGGAGGTATGCATCCTTCCTTCTCAACACGTGACTTCAAGAATCAAGACGCTACTGATTCGTGAGCCCACGTGACATAAGAGGCCACCATGCAGCCAGGGGCATCTCTCGCCGCCGTCACCTCTACCTAGATAGCTGCCTGCGCACCAGGTGTATGGACACATGCAGCAGGGCTTTTCTTACTTGCAGCAATGCGAGAGGAACATGTACATGCATGTTAGCATGTACTAACCCTTGCTTGCTTGTTGTAGATGAGACGCCCTCGTGCACGTGCATGGGCATCAATTTCGACATCCAGTGGCCAGCCTCCGTGTACTCCTCCTTCAGGGTGCATCCAATGGTCGCCAGAACATCGTTCGTCGGTCTCCCTCTGAGCAGATGAGGGGAGCGTCTCGCTCGCCCTGGGTACCTATGTGTGTCTTAGGCTCTCGTGGGTTAGACCCGGTGGCCGGTGCGGATGTGCGGCTGGACCAAGCCAACGCCCAAACTGGCTCTTTATCTGTGTGAGTGATGTTCTCTTGCAGCTCCGGGCCACTGACCGGAGTCTTTGAGAGGGTTGCTCCTCTTTTCACGGCACAGCAGACGCTGCTGCCGACGCTTGGCCGGCCTTCCAGTGGCCTGCATTTTTTTTACGGGTTGCACAGGAGTGAGAGCCCTTGTGTCACCGTGATGAAGCTAGCTGCATGCCCCCAGCGACTAGATAGGGCTCATTGTTTGTGCACCCATCAAGCCATCGGTGTAGATGTGCGCCGACCGGTGTCATTGCCGCTATGCTCGCTGTAACACGGAGCCGACTTTAGCAGCATCTATTCTAGACCCTCCTGCTTGCTGTGCCGAAGGAGCACGTACGGAGGTGTTCGTTGTCATGGTTGCCTCATCGTGGCAAGCAAGGTCGACCCCCAGCACGGAGATGAGCCTTGGCCTCGTTGGGATTGCAGACATGCTCCCTGCTCTGTCCAAAGCACAGGCTTCCATCATGATCCCTGCACGAAGAACACAAAAAGAAAAGAGCAGTCATAATAACTACCCAGTGAAGCTTTGTGCTATCATACGAGGAGCCTCACATCAAGTGAGGCATCCAAAATAGCACCATCGTGACCACCACTTGCATACCGGAGAAGACACCAGCCTGAAGACGACGACCATTATTGCGCAGCAAAGATGGGAGGAGAACCAGGTCCCACCGGGCGTGCCAATTTGTTTGGACAGACAAATATCATGTTTCTCTGCCACAAAGAAAAAATAAAATGTGCGGGCGTGCCAGTGTACTAAAGTACACAAAACAAACAAAGAGAAGGGAACACTGAATTTATTCATATTTATAGAAAATACAAACAGAGGTTCCCTTATATAAATGCGCGCTCCATAGCCTGCTGGCAGCGATCTAACTTAGGCGACGTAGTCTTCATGGTTCCTGGGGCCTCGAAAGGCTCCCAGTTAATTACCCCTGTGAGTCAAGCTCACAGAGCACCTCTGATTAAGCTGCGTTGGTCATCGTCTTCAATCTTCACTTCACGTCTCCATGCTTGTGTGTTGGTGTAGATGTGGGTGGCGTCGGCATGTCTATGGCCTCGTTGGTCCATGAGCCGGTGTAACATGACTGAAATATGAGTCATGCCGCCTGCGTCGTTCGCCTCGTCGGTGTCGAACGACACATAGTGTTGTGGTAGGAGCACTTGCATGGTTGGTGTAGCTTGGACTGCTTTGGACTTCCTTGGCAACGTTGTCGTGGTACTTTGTGGAACTTGATCACGTGGAGTTGTTGAAGTTGTAGTAGTTGATGAAGACTTGCATCCGGCATGGTAAATGCATTTATGCATCTGCCACCGCCCTGTAGACGTCCATGCATAATTCCTCGATGTATATTGCACAGCATATTAGATGTAATATATATACGAGGATGCTAGAGAGATTAGATATTACATAGCCGCCGCCATTAATAATCATGCATGGCCGACAAATGATGGTTACAGACGTGGCATATCAGGTGGTGAGCGTGTCCTATCGCCAGGCAGTTAGCTGTGTATGCACGAAGGACGTGCTCGTGCATCTCCGCCGGACTTGGCCAGCGACTCCAGGTGTGTATGCGTGCGATAGATAGACGCGCTGCCCTCATGCTCCGGCCCTCGCCCGTGTACACCCGGCAGCTGTGTCCATCGTTCGGACACCGGCCTTCTGCACGCGCCCGCAACCACGGCGCGGCGTGGGTCTTCTCGTCTCAGGGCACGCCGCAGCGATGTTCGGCTTCCTGTCTCGATGGGTTGCACCTCCCAGTGTCGTGTCGTTGGTGTAGGTCGATGCTGATAGTGTAGATGACGCCGCCGTTATCGATGGCGTCGCTCTCGGCTCAGGCACAGTCGTCCGGCATCTCGGGGTGGTCGAGCGTGTGGTGCCATATATGCATGCAAAGCCTGTCTAACTGTGACCGTCGGCCGGCGCGGCGTGTCCAGGTGTAGCCTGCCTCGTCGTAGGTGGCACCTGACGGCGGCTGCCTGAAAGTCCGGCGCCTCTCTGTTAATGGCAGCCGTCATGCGGCGACCGGAACGAACCGGTTTCATGCGTAGCTCCTTGAGCGGCGGCGCAGCTGGCTACTGCCTCCTTCCGTCGAAGGGAGTCGACCCGCTCCGGGCCTCTGATAGATGGCGCCCTGCTGGCGGCTGCCGATCGGCCGGGCATGATTAGCTAGCCGGATGCAATTCCGCCTGAGGTCGTGGCGATGCAGAATGAAGTTAGGCGAGTGGCCACCGACTCGCGATGTGCCTCCTGCCGCCGACGGCCTGCCTGTGATGAATCTTGGCTGGCCTTCTTGACGACAGTGCTCGTGGATGCATCTTGACCGGCGGCAGCGTGGTGGCCTTGGCGCAACCGGGTGGCGCACGTAGCTGGCTCCCTTCGTGCGGCCGGCTTGGATGGATCTCATTCCCCTTTCTTGTGAATGGTTGGGGTCCTTTATATAGGCAGGCAATTAGGGTAGCAGCTGGCTCTCTCGGCTGCACGCGCGCCGTCAGAAAGTTGTTAGCAAGCGTGAGATATCTGGAGCCGCCGGCTCCTTTCTTCACACGGAAGTAAGGGCACGTAGTTATCTTCGTGCGTCAGTTATCTCTTCTAGAAAACTCACATTTTATTTCCTAGTAAAAACCGGACTCGGCTTATTAATCAGCGAGATATTTGCTGGCCACACGTATACGTACGCGATTACTCCATCTAAAGACTGAACCCACCTCGTACTTCTCCCCTGCAGTCCATGACATGTGGACCTTTGCATAACGTGAACAATTGAGAGTACGTACATATAGGTGGTTTAACGGCGTGTGGCCAATATACGTACGCTGCCTGGTGATCAACATACGTATTTGTCCACCATATTGTACACCAAAGGCCAGGCCTTCTAGAATGTTTTGGGCTACTCGGCGAGCTGCTCCGTACCGTACGTGCATCTGGCCAAAGATCCAGCTGAACCCGTTGCGCCGGTGTCTAGTAGACTCAACTGGCGTATAAAAATACGTGACACGGACCGGCGTAAGTACAAACTCTACAGCCAGTTCCGGAAATATTCAGACGCACATACACATATTTAGACGCACATACACATTATGACTGCATCTGTTAGCTTCTCTTATTTGCATGTTGCGAGCATCCCTACGTATATGTATGGACCTGTACCACGTATACTTGCTAGCTTCTTGTTTTCCTCGTCTCATGTATATGTGAGACCAAGGCATCAGGCCATCAAGTGAGCCTCATCAGCCACACACAGCCAATTGACACATGCATGGCCGTGTAGTACGTGAAAGTATAGATTAGCTGACAAGTTAACTGTTACCTCCTTCTTCTAGCATGTGTACATATGCGCATACGCAATGCATGAGAATACAAGAGGAGCATCACTGCTTCCATTCTTCTTGTTTCTTAACAGCATAAATAAATGATGTACCTATAAAAAATATTGTACAAAATCTCGTCAAACACACCCGAGAACCATATAAAGCCACTCAAAAGTTCGTCTAACAAGTTAGGGCCATTAGATTCACTCGGCAGGCAGATGTAGAACCCTCCTTCCCTGTGGCACAACAACCGCAGCCTATACACACTAGGCCAGGGGCTCGCACTACACCCAACGTGGCAAGCCATTCTTACGCCATTTAAGGTAACCTCTAACAAGCTAGAAAAGGTCTTTTAAACAACTAAAGCCAGAGCCATTTAGCCCTCACAGCTGTACTGTATATCCCGATTATCACTTACAGATAAGTCCTTATGGAGAGAAACCAGAGCATCAAAATAATACACATGCTCTAGCCCCCTTTTAACAGTAATAAAATCATCTTAATAGTTGATTGCTTAATCCATTAATCAAATTACAAGATCATTGTTCTTAGTTTAAGCACTAGCAGTAGCTACCCATATGCATTCCCAAGGTTGACAAGGAATCAAGATAACAATCACTAAGTTATAATCTCTAAGGTTGTCAAGGTAAGCACATGCATATGTATGCCAATTCAATGTATAGGTAACAAGGATAGTCCTGTGTTATACTTGCCTTGATCAAAGCTTCCCAAGTGATACTGCTGACTTGGCTCAAAGTAATACTCTTGATCGTCCAGATACTGCTCACCTTCTATACTCGATCATCAATCAACAACACACATGCATCCAATCAAACAAACACGAAGCAAACAAAGAGATACAATTAGAACAGTACACCAACAGTAACAAAACAGTAATAAAAGTTTATAAAACTCTTCTACACGTTTCTACGATCACACAGACGCAAAGATCACCAAATTCGGAGTTAAAACGTGAAAGTTATGAATTTTCTAAGATTTCCTATAGATAAATAAATACTTAATTATAAACTCGAAAAATAAATTATTAAAACTAACTGTACAACTACACTAACATGTAGATCTCACAAATACGAACCTAACGCAACTTGAACGGATCAAATCGGAGTTAAAACGAAGATTTTATGACCAAAACAATTCTAGTGGCAAAACTGTAAATATCTGAAAACGTATTTTGACTTAACCGGGAGAGAATACGCTTTCCAAAAACGAGAACGTACTTCAGGAATTATGCTTAGGACGGCGGGTTCTATAATCCAAAAACCTAGGGACTCTTTAGAAAAATTACCCCGCAAAGGGGTAAGTTCTAATCTCGGCCGTTGATCCAAGATCGGACGGCTCGTGTTCATCAGCAACGCTACAGTGAAGAACCCGACCCCCCTTCTCCAAGTCCGGCCGGCGGTCACCATGGCCGGCGTGCTCCACCTCGCCGGAGATGGCGGTTCTCCCTAACTAGACCACCAATCGAGCCCGCGTTTGATCCAAACGGTAGAGAAGCTCCATGCGAACTCAACTAAGCGGTAAATACTAGCTACGATAGACCATACGGGACGCGCGGCAACAAGGGGACGGTGGCGCCATTGTTGACCGACGGTGAGCTCCAAACCCGCGATTCAAAGCACAAAAACTCAAAAGAAGAGCGTTGGGAGGGAGAGGAGAAGATGACAAACTCACCCAAGCGAAGAAATCGGCCTTGACTCCACCCGAGAGCTCCTCCTACGAGCAACCGAAACTTCCAACTCCCCCAATCCCTAGCGCTCGGTTTCACGTGGTGGAACTCACGGATTAGATGAAAAACGGATATGGGAAGGTCAAGGCGTCCTATTTATGGCTTCTATTGGCCGTGTTCGGGTAAGATTCTCCGGGAAATCACGAGAAAGGCGGCGGTGGTACTCCGGTTCAGAGTCCGGCTCGAGCACGGGAGGAGGAAGACGACTGACATGTGGGCCCCACCGGTCAGCGAAGCAAGGAGAAAACGCGCGGCTGCTGGCTTGGGCTGGCTCGGCTGCTGGGCTCTCGCGGTCGCTGGCGCGGAGGAGGGAAGGCAGCGGCCCACCGTGCGGCCCAGGCGGAAAGGAATGCAGGCCGACCCGAGCGGGCCTTCGGGCCGCCAGGTGAGTAGGTAAGTTGTCTTTTTTTTTCTTTTGTGTCTTTTCTTTTCTAATTTTCCAAACACATTTTCAAATCAAATTTTCCTAAACCAAATCAAATAAAACAAATATATCCACACCACAAAATAAAATAAATGCAATAGCATGAATGCATCACCAAATAGTTTTAAAATTTTAATTCCCTTTCTCTAAATTATTTAAAATTTATTACTCCTAAAATTTGGGTGTTACAAGTACCATCAGGCCTAAGCTTCTTCTTGAACACCCACTTACATCCAATTGGTTTACAACCAAAAGGTAGCTCAGATAACTCCCAAGTTCCATTAGAAAGAATCGAGTTCATCTCACTACGAACAGCTTCTTTCTAATCATCTGCATGTGGAGATGCGTATGCCTCTGTAATAGAGGTAGGAGTATCGTCCACCAGATACACAATGAAATCATCACCAAAGGATTTTGCAATCCTTCGTCTCTTGTTCCTCGCAGGAACTTCATTGTCGTTCTCCTCAAGGACTTCTTCAGGTGGTTGCTCAAATGACTCAATAGAAGACTCAATATGTACAGTAAAATCAGGAGCTATCTCAAAGGAAAATCTAGCATTGCTACACATATCTTTCATAGGGAATATATTTTCAAAAAATGTAGCATCACGAGATTCAAAAATTGTATCCACATGCATATCAAAAACTTCAGATTTTACTACTAAAAATCTATAGGCAATGCTATGGTGAGCATATCCTAGAAAGACACAATCCACAGTTTTCGGTCTAAGCTTACGCTTCTTAGAAATTAGGACATTGACTTTCACCAAACATCCCCACGTGCGCAAGTATGAAAGTGATGGTTTCCCTCTAATCCAATTCTCATATGGAGTTGTCTCTTTATTTCTATTTGGAATTCTATTCAGGACATGACTCACAATCAATAGAGCTTCCCCCCACCATGTCTTAGATAGACCAGCAGTGTCTAACATGGCGTTCACCAAGTCAGTCAGCGTGCGGTTTTTCCTCTCGGCAATCCCATTTAATTCGGGCGAATAGGGAGCTGTCCTCTCGTGAATAATACCATGTTCCGCACAGAACTCATCAAATAATATAGGAAAATATTCACCACCACGATCTGACCTTAGATGTTTAATTTTTCTCTCTAGTTGATTTTCAACTTCAGCCTTATAAATTTTAAAGTAGTCTAGCGTTTCATCTTTAGTTTTAAGCAAGTAAATATAGCAAAATCTAGTTGCATCATCAATTAAAGTCATGAAATATCTCTTTCCACCTTTTGTCAACACACCATTCATCTCCCAAAGATCAGAATGTATGAGTTCTAGAGGTGCCAAGTTTTTCTTCTCCGCTGCCCTATGAGGCTTTCGAGGTTGCTTAGATTGCACACAACTATGGCACTTAGAACCTTTGGCAATAGTAAGATCTAGAATTAAATTCAGGCTAGACAAACGTGACATCAATCCAAAGTTAACATGACATAAGCGAGAATGCCAAACACTCGAATTATCATTAATCGTTCCACAAATATGATTCACTGACTTATTACAAAAATCTGCCAAAGATAGGCGGAATAAGCCTCTGCAATCATAGCCTTTACCAATAAATTATCCATGCTTAGATATGACTACTTTATTAGACTCTAACACTGCCTTAAACCCATCTCTCAATAGAAGGGAGACGCTAACAAGGTTCTTGCGAATAGTAGGGACATGTTGTACGTTCTTCAGCTGCACGATCTTTACCAAAGTAAATTTCAGATCTACCGTACCAACACCACGAACAGAAGCATGTGACCTATTCCCCATCAGGACGGAGGAACCTTGGAGCCCCTAGTAAGAAGAAAACAAAGAGATATCAGCACATACGTGAATATTAGCATCTGTATCAACCCACCAACTTGGAGATTGAAACACTGAAAGTACAATAGGAAAATTACCATACCCGTCATCAGCACCGCTAGCAGTCACGAGGTGAACTTTCTTTTTCTCTTTCTTGTTCGCTCGCTCCGGACAATCTTTAGCAAAATGACCAAGCTCTCCACAGCGAAGCAAGGTAGCTCTGCTTTGTCTTTCTTCTTCTTCTTGAATGCAATATTTTGTTTGGCATTGAAAGCAGGTTGCTTAGGCTTTCCCTTGTTTTTGCCATGGTTTCTTTGGACAAAGTGGGCGCTAGATTTTTCCTCGTTTCCCTTCTCAATGTTATCTTTAGCCCGAGCTTTTTTCTCGACATCAAGAGATGCTATCAGGTTTTCAACTGATATTTTCTGTCTCTTGTGTTTGAGACTTGTGGCGAAATTCCTCCATGAAGAAGGTAATTTAGCAATAATGCACCCAGCTACAAACTTATCGGGTAAAACACATTTAAGGAGTTCAAGTTCCTTAGCCGGACGCTGAATCTCATAAGCTTGCTCGACTACTGATTTGTTAGCAACCATCTTGTAGTCATTAAAGCTCTCCATGGTATACAACTCTTTGCCTGCATCTGAAGCACTATAAGTAGCATTCAGATGATCCCATAGAGCCTTTGCATCTCTTAAGTGCATCATAAAATCAAATAGATAATCTGAAAGCACATTACGCACAGCTCCCACAAAGATATCATTAGCTTCCTGAAATTTTCTCTGATCTTCATCAGAGATGTTTCCCTCAGGCATGCCATCTTTGACCCAGAAAACTTTCATAGCAGTAAGCCAATCAGTGACCTTGACAGACTATCTTTTAAAATGCGTACCAGAAAACTTTTCCGGCCTCAGCGCGTCAACGAAACTAGCCATAGATAATTCTAGAAACGACCTATTATAAGGTTTTTGGATTGTTAAAGAATTAGGCAATTTACAAATTAAAAGCATAATTAAATCTAGAACATAAATCATGACAAATATATGAACTAGATTAAACATGTATAGCATACTAGTATAGCAGATCAACATATTCCACAGCATCAATATGACAAGTATTGATAGTCCAACAGATAGATTAGATTGTACGAACGACAAGATTAGATCAAGAGAATTATATCTTTCGGTTGTAGTAGTAGATGGTGTTGAAGATGTTGCTGGCGGTGGTGATGGAGCGAGATCATTGATGTCGATGTCGTCGATGTTGAAGTCGTCGTCGATGAGAGGCGGAGGAGTATTCTTGATGACAATCCCGCGAGCTCTAGCACGACGAAGCCGACGCGCTGATGCACCATTTGGAAGACGAGCCATTGTGGAAGCTTTGGGAGCAGTCGCGCGAAGAACACTTCCCAAAAACCTTATTCGTCTTCTCCAGGTGTAGGATCGCAAAGACGAGAGTTCCGGAGACTTGCTCACCCGGTCGCTGGTGCACGCAAGCGGTCGGACTGGAGTAGCTACAGCGATGGCGCAATAGCGAGTAGAGGCAAAAACCCTAGCTCAACTGGATACGTTTTGGTGTGGCCGGCAGGTTGCTTATATAGTCCTGTCCAACCAATCTCGTGTCGCGATCACGATCTAAATTGATTTAGGACTCTTAATTTGTAACCGATTAGGACTCATGCAACTTGAATGCCAAGAAATCAAAAACGAAAACAGTAAAAGGAGATCGCACTCCCGCAAGGCGAGGAGCCGGATTTCGGCAGACCATTCACGTAGGTGCCGCGCATCCGCGCCCTTCGCCCCGCCTGGCCCGGCGAGGTGAGGCGAGCGAGCGCGTGTGGGCTTCTCTTACTCCTCACACTAGACTTGAGGAAGTGGAGAGGACTTCCATATTTAAGTATGACTACCTCTACTTCAACAAGCAAGGTGGTACTAAAGAGTTCCTACATCCCCTCTTGCTCACATGAATGGACTTTTAAGATTTATTAGAAATTTTACAATTGGTTATTGGGTCAAGCCCATATAAATTCCAACACTTCTCCGGAGTGTGCCCTGGAGACTTGCCTGTAAAGAAGTGTGGCACTACCTGCCTTTCCAGCCTATGAACTGTCCCCGGGGAGAACCAATCTACAAATTACAAAGCAAAATACATAGGGTACTTTTACTTAAATTAGCGCATTTTTCTAGCACAGCTCAGCGATCCTTGTTTACGCAAAGAGCGAACCTGAGTGCTTGGGCACCACATGGAGACGACCCTGGAACTGCTTGGGCACCCCGTGCCCCTCCACGAGGGGAGGCGGCGTGCACACATACAAGCACGGCTTGTCGGGGTCTGTCGCAAGGGATGGGTGGTCCGGAAGCACCCCGGACAGCACCTGCAGCTGCCCGTGCGATATGTTCTCTAGCACCGGCGGTGCCACGGTCGGGACATCGCCGGAAGAAGCAGATCGCTCGGCCTCGAGCAGCGCGAGGATGGACGGATGCGGCCGGTTGACCACGCGGCGCTTGGCGGCGGGGAACGCAGAGATGGCCTCGGCCGAGGGCAGCACCTCGGCCTCGCGGAGGGCGAGCGCGGGGTCTTTGGATGCCGCGGGAGCATCGTTGTCGTCGGCTGCCCCGTCCCCTGCCGCGCCATGGACGGCGGCGTCCTCGTCGGCGGAGTCGGAGTCAGGGGGACGCGTCCGGGTTGCGCTTCCACTTGCGTCATTTGAGGCGCAAATCTGGGAGTTAGGGTTACCGAGGCGGAGGCAAGCGTTAGATCTGGCGGTAGAGAGTTCAAAAGGTTTCGAGAGGGGACTGGACGCACGGACCTGAGGTCGACGAGGCCTTACGAGGCATCGTCGGTGGCGGGGACGACGACGGCAGAGGACGATGAGGCGCGCGAGAGTGATGGGGGAGTGAGACGAGACGAGACGAGACGAGACGAGACGAGACGAGACGCGGGGGGCGTGGTCGGAACGAGTCGACGGGGAAGGAGGGGAAGCACGTGCCAGGGAGGCTGCTCTGCTCCCAGTGACGACTGGACCTGGACGGGCATCGCCTAACCATTCGTCGCACGCACCCAACGTTCCATTTTGCGGCCCAGTGGGCTTAATTGGTTAGACATGGCCCAAGTTCGTGCGTGGGATAAAACCGAAGCTGGCCTGCTCCTATTATTCATGCACACTGATGCGTTGTGGGCTTGTGGCCTTCTGTGAACTGTTAGAAGAAGAACCAGACGTGTGGGTGTAAATTATCCCCCCAACAACTTTTAATCTGCTCTATCGGGATCCAAAACTTGTTAACTTGGTGCATAGACGGTCAAAAAACTAATCTCTCGCCTGCTTGGCAGTTTAGGCTACTATCGGACTCGTATTTGGACACGGATGACACCGTTTGCCAAGTTTAGGGACCTGTTGTGATCACTTTGAAAATTGAGGGACTGGGATGACACCGCCGGCCAAGTTTAGGGACCTGCGGTGATTATCTTGAAAGTTCAGATACTTAGATGACACCGTCTGCCAAATTTAGAGACCCACAGATTTCACTTTAGAAGTTCAGGGACCTAGATGACACCGCCGGCCAAGTTCAGGAACCGACGGTGAATTTTGCTCTTTCTTCTTTGGATAATTCGAATCACTTTGATTGATTTGAATCAGAAATAAGATCAGCCTTATATTACCTCAAAAGAAAAATCGCCACCGTCCCTCGTCGTCGGTCTCTTGTGGCCACTGTGTGTGAGACCGTGAGTTACAGATAACCTGACCCGAAAGGATTCTGTGTATAAGTGAAGTCTTGATTACTACTCCATCCATCCAAAATTATAAGTCATTCCAATTTTCTTAAAGAGTCAAAGCATCTTAAGTTTAACCAATTTTATATAAATAAAATAATGACATTTATGATACTAAATAAGTATTATTAGATTCTTCATTAATTATATTTTCATAATATATCTATTTGATGTCATAAATCTTTGTAATTCTCTCTATAATTTTGGTCATACTTAAGATACTTTGACTCTCCAAGAAAGTTAGAATAACTTATAATTTAGAATTGAGGGAATACAAGACTATATACAAGAAAAGAAAAGATACCTTGGTTTTCTAAAATACTTTGGTATGATTTCAGAGTGTTATGTAATGTTTGGATGCAATAATTTTTATGGTTTTGAAAACCATAATACTACAACATCTAAATAGGGTCTACATCTTTGTTGACATGCCTATTCTATAGCTAGAGAGATGTCAATTCACTCCTACATGCGAAATGCTATATATACATGTAACCTTCCGCCTAACTGATTTTCAATTTATGGTTTATAGTGGTTGTTTTATAAACATATGCATGTGGGCTCAAACACTCATAGAGAAGTAGAGAACAGTATACGCGCCCATGATATTCGAGATTGGTTAACTGATGCGAATAAAATAGTTTTGAGACCATGGGGGTGGATTGGTGTCTTCAACTACTGCAGCCTACTATAGAGTAATATAATAGCTAGTGGTTAGTCAAGTTAGCGTCAAGTTAACAAATTTGCCTTTTATACGCTATTGATTGGTGTTCAACGAATGCAAATTTCTGCAGGAGCATATTACGTGGCATATAGAAACATCATTAACCAAACTTCAGTTAGGTCGTAGGATCTTTTAGATAGAACCTACACCTACCTGACATCGAGCATTTTAGGCTATTCATATTTATGACTACTTTTTTATTTAATTAGTGGTAACCAACATATATTCTAAATAATAAGATATTTTAGTCTTTTAGATATATATAATTTTCACTATGCACATAGATATAAACTATGACTAGGTACATAGTAAAAATAATATATATAGAAAAGTAAAAAATATCTAATAATTTGGAACAGATGGAAATATCAGTTTATAATGTTTTCCCAAATAAGCCTAAGATCATCCTCCAGCCATCCAGTGAAAGTTACATCATTTAAATCAAGCTTCATATGGTGTACAGTCATATCAAGTTGTCCACAGAGCTTAAGGGCATGTTTGGTTCCATGGGACTACAAGTCCCCCATTTTAGTCTCATTTAGTCCCTAAATTGCTAAACATGGGGACTAAAAGAGGGACTGAAATGGTTTAGTCCCGTAGTCCCTTGAGGGGTGGGTATTT